>JARGGL010000008.1:0-5000000 GCA_029955375.1 Rubus parviflorus | reverse complement strand
GGGGAATATGTCAATCATGCTTTTCAAGAGTTTTTTCAAACACATGGGATTGTCCACCAAACCACTTGTTCTCAAACCCCTGAACAAAATGGAGTGTCGGAACGCAAGAACCGCCATCTCCTTGACATGGCACGTTCCATTCTATTTAGTGCTCATATGCCTAAATATCTTTGGGGGGAGGCTGTCAAGACAGCTGCTCATCTCATCAATCGTCTTCCCTCTAGTGTACTCAATGGTCGTATTCCGTATGAAGTCCTCTCTTCTCATGTTTCTATTCCCTCATTTCAAAACTTACCTGCTCGGGTATTTGGTTGTGTTGCTTTTGTTCACATTCCTAAAAATCAACGTACAAAATTAGATGCTCGTGCTCTTAAGTGTGTATTGGTTGGTTATGGAACTCATCAGAAAGGGTACAAGTGTTATCATCCTCCTACTCGTAAATTTTTTGTGACTATGGATGTTACGTTTTATGAAGATACCTGCTACTTTGTCCCCGATGACAACACTCCTCTTCAGGGGGAGAAAGGTTTCTTTGAAGAGATGGTTGTCAATGGTGAAGAGAGGGGTGATAATGGTGATCAATTCATAGTTGAAGTTGGTGAGAATGTAAGGGAGGAAGAAGAACTCTCAGGCGTCCGGACGACATCAATCCGTCCGGACATAAGTGTTGCAGAACTCCCAGGAATTGTCGGGGAACTCCCAGGAACTGTCACGGAACTCCCAGGCGGATTGGTCGATTCAGAAGGGTCAGAAACTGATATTCCTGAAACTGTTGAAGGTGAAAATGAAGCTGAAGCTCCTCTCCCCCCTCCATATGCAGCTCTACCCCCCGACCATGGTTTCCAAGGTGCTGAGGATTCTCTTGAGGTAATTCCTGTGTCTGAATTCACCCAATATATACTACCTAATCGATTAACTCGAGGACAGCCTGCTAAAAAATATGAACCCACTGTTCATGCTAAAGCTAAGTACCCAGTTGCAGATTTTATGTCAACTCATAGGCTCTCTAAGTCATATGAATCATTTGTGAATCAAATATCTGCTGTATCTGTGCCTAATAAAGTGCAGGATGCTCTATGTGATCCGAAGTGGTCGAAAGCCATGGAGGAAGAGATGGAGGCGTTACAGAAGAACGACACATGGGAACTTGTACCTCCTCCATATGGTAAAAAGACGGTTGGTTGCCGATGGATTTTTACAGTAAAACACAATGCAGATGGTTCGGTGAACAGGTACAAGGCCCGGCTGGTAGCTAGAGGATTTACTCAGACATATGGCATTGACTATGATGAGACCTTTGCTCCTGTAGCCAAGATGAACACCATCAGAGTCCTACTGTCCCTGGCAGCTAACTTGGATTGGCCTCTTAAACAATTTGATGTTAAGAATGCCTTTCTTCATGGTAATCTATCTGAAGAAGTCTATATGGATCTTCCACCAGGATATGGAACCAATTCATCAACCAGGTTAGTGTGCAAATTAAAGAAGTCCTTGTACGGCTTGAAGCAGTCACCACGTGCCTGGTTTGGAAGGTTTACACAGTCCATGCGCCAGTTTGGATACAAGCAGAGTAATTCTGATCATACACTGTTCTTCAAGCATCAAAATGGGAGAGTGTATGCGCCAGATTTTCTTGTTCTCTTGCTCCTTATTTGGTTAATCGATGGTGTTTTCCTTAAGAGTCGGTCATAACAAATCTCCTAAACGTATCATGTTCCATCATTTCAACTCAAATTTGTTGCACACCTATCAATTTTGCCTGAAATACTTTGAACAAGTTGATTTATATATGGGATGGGAGCTATGCAACTTTTAAAGGGGTAAAACTTTAACACCATAGTCCATATATGCCTGTAAATTGGACTGTAAATGTTGCTTGTTGCAAAAATTGATGTTGATCGAAGCTTCATTTTGGATACTGTTGTTGACTACTGAGCTTGCTTTTTACCTTGGATGAATCAATTTTACTGTAACTAATGTTTGTTGAAAATAATATATCAATGGAATAATCTGAAGTTTTTGTTTCCTTGTTTATTAAAGAAAATCCCACAAGCGTTCCAGAAGCATATATTGAATGAGCTCTCTGAGAAGGCACTTTTGAAGATAAAAGATTCTGTACATTGTGCATGGAACATTAGAGTACATCAAACTGAAAGCGGTATATATCTGAAGGAAGGCTGGAGAGGTTTTTTAGAAGATCATGAGGTGGTTGATGGTGAGGCTTTGGTATTCAGATATGATGGACGTATGCAATTCAGTATACAGAAATTTGACAAGAATTATGTTGAGAGGGTCAATTTCAAATATCTTGAGACCGAAACACATCAAAATCCCTTTTTTGCTAACAATTCAGGTATATAATGTGGTCAGTATTTGCTTAGTAATTGTTGTTTCTTGAGATTTAATCTATTTTTCTACTTGGGGCTTACCATGGAGTTGGATCGTGGAAATTGGACAGGAGGTTATGATGCCTCTTTAAAAGCTAAGAGGTTCGAATCAGACCATCCATGTCTTGCTGTCAACATACAACCCTCCTACCTGAGAAGCGGTTTGGTAAGCTTTTTCATAACAACCCCAGTTCCTAAAGTAGGAGATGATACAGATTTGGCTTCCTTTATTTACATATCGTTTTATGATGTGTGCAGAAAATGAACACACACTTTGTCAGTCAACATATCTGTGGAGTAGGCGACTCTCGCAAGGTCAACCTACAGATTCCAAATGGAAAAACATGGTCTGCTAAGTGCTCGGTCTGCTTATGCGCGAACCAAATCTATGCAAAACTCTGCGGCGGTTGGACAAAATTTGCAACCGAAAATGGGTTGCAAGTAGGGGATGCTTGTGTGCTTGAGCTGATAAAGAAGCGCCCTAAAATGACATTCTTAGTTCACTTATTCTGAGCTAATTAATTAAGATGCATGTAGGCTGATAGTAGAAAGACTATTAGGTTGTTAAGCTTCTACTAAGCTTCTTTTCATCAGTTATTTCGCAGAACATTTGCGAAAAATATTCTATAATTTCAGCAATTCCATTTCCTTCGTAGTACTTTTTATTGCAGATGAAAACAAAATTTGACATGGAGTTAAGATGTGTATGTTCCCTCCTCTGGTAGACAAAGGGCCAAACATGTACATCTGCTTCAGCTAGTTAACGCCGAAGTAACATTTGTTTTACTGAACATGAATTAGCGAAGAACTCTATAATTTTACCATTTCTATCTCATTCATAGTCACAGATGAAGGGTACTTTTTATTGCACATGAGAACAAAATTTGAAACAGACGGTAAGATATCCATTGTTCCCTCCATAAGAGGTAGACAAAGGGTTAAACATCGTCTTCAGCTAGTTAACTCTGAAGTAACATTTGTTTTAGTGACGTTGGCTTCAATCCACCATTAAATCACTCACAAATTGTAACAAAGCTTTCCTCTCTTCCCTTAAGTCCACCAGTAGATAATAGATGAGTTACAGTTCTGCATGCTTATCAAAACCTCTATTTGCACCACAAGCATTACTAACTAGAGCCAAGCAGGAACAATTTAACTCTTTAACAAAACCTCCTCTGTTCCCGGAAAGCCTTCTAGTTGGGCATAGATTAGCTTAGTTTGAATGCTTACCCAACCTCTTTTAATTAGAACCACAAGCACCACTAACTAGAGCTTCCTGAGACCCAGACATGGAAATCAGTGTCAACAATTCATAACATGTTTTGAAACATGCATCCCCAACTGGAACTTCCCAAAGCTTTGAAACATAATTGCATATTTCTCTTTTCCATCTCCTCTAATACATGATAAATTCTCTCTATTTTTTTTTAAAAAAATTTGTGTGTTGTGAATACTGTAGCCTTATTTTAGTCTATTTTTCTTATTTTTTACGGTGATTGAGTGATTCAATGAACTTCAAATTCTTCAATAAAGAAAGAGAACAATTGTTGACAATTCTTAATAGATAACATTCAAGCACATAGAAAAATAACAGCAAAACAAATGGACAAACATAAAGCTTTGGTTGACATTTTAGCTGGAAAGTAAAAGTTGCAACAAGAGTTCAGTAAACTGAAATTGAACCAGATTGGAGAGCTTACGTCATGGCAGGATTAATAAATAAGGACAACTGCACATATGTATACCTAATATTAACATATAGAAATGAAAGGCTTTACATCCTGAAGTTGTCCAGGTACCCTGGAAAAAGGAGGTGCAATTAAAAAAAAACAAAGGAAGTCTGCATGTTCCAAGCAAGCTGCACTTTTGCAGAATTCAACTGCGTATTGTAAACATACAATGAGCCAAATTCCATCACCATGCTGACTTGACAGTTTCACAACTTGTCTACTTCAGTACTTCACAATTTCATATGTACAAAGTAGACTACCAATATTTTGCGAAAATCACTACTAGAATTATGCTCATATACATCACTTCAAAGAAATCGGTTGGAATTGTACCTGATGTAATAATTTGTGTTTACATTGCTTTTTTAATAATCGATTTCTGCTACAGGCATTAACATCAGTCCTTAAAATAATCGATGTCTGCAAATTTTTTTCAATTTTGCGGAAACCTCCAATTTGTAAAAACACGGAGCACTAAGTTTTTTAAAATAAGGAGGCCGAACAAAATTTCAGCTTCCCCCCTCAATTATCACAACACTTAGAATTTTTCAGCCCTAAACCCTAGTCTCCAAAACTCCATAACCTAGCTCAAGCCCCGAACTGAAAATCTTCTCCTCCAAAACCACAGAACAGAAATCTTCTTCTCCACAATCCTTCATCTTTCTCTCCATCTTCTCCAACACTCATACCTTCTTCTCCAGCGTCGTCTGTCTTCAGGTTGAGAGAGGAGGAGTTTCAGATCTCGTTTCGTGCAGCGACGACCCGGAGACAATTCAGATCGACGCCGCCAAGAGGATTATCCTCGACTGTCTGGCTTCCTCCCTCACTGGTACTCACACCCTTTTCAGATGCGGTCGCTGTGTGAGCGAGCGGAGGCGGTGATAGTGTGCGGGTGGAGCAGAGAGCGGCGGAGTCACTGTACCAGATTGAGAAGCAGAGACGAACGGAGCGTGTTTCCATTGCAATTTTCAACTCAAAAACCTCAGCTTCTGAAACATAAACCCCAGAGAATTCACTCCAAGCCTAAAAGCCATAGCCTTTTTCAGAGCTCAGAAAGCTCTATGGCTGGTTCTGCTTGGCGCAAACTCTTCACTCGTCGCATTTCAACTTCGTTTGATCCCCCTCCACCTCTTCATTCTCGCAGAGTCGTCGTCACTGGTATTCTCCGTCCCTCTTTCTCTCTGTGATTCTATGTATGATTGTGTTCATGAGGTTATCGTGGGCTTTGGGCTTGCAGGTTTGGGTCTGGTGACTCCATTGGGGTGTGGGGTGGAGACTACATGGAAGAGACTCATAGAAGGCGACTGTGGCGTTAGAGGATTGACCTTTGAAGATCTCAAGATGAATGCGTTTGATACAGAGACTCAATTGCACACTTTCGACCAGCTCACTTCCAAAGTCGCCGCAATTGTGCCCTGTGGAACCAATTCAGGTGAATTCAACGAGGACTTGTGGCTCAATTCTAAGGTAATATATTCAACCAGGTAACCCTTGTAAAAAAATCTGAATTATTATTCATATAGCTCGGTAGATTGTGCGAAATAGCTCCTATTAGAGTAGGCTTTTGAATTATAAATTATAAGCTTGTAACAATAGTTGTCTGATATGTTGTTATATATATCACTGGTTGGATTGGATTGCCATTAGATAGTAGAATGAATGGTCTTGCTGATCTAGAATTCTACTATCAGTAGTTGTAGTGTTGAAGGCTTTAAATAAGAATGATGGCTGCACTTCAACCATTCATTGCATGTGACGTATGCTACCTTTTGTAATTTTGGACGTGTTTCATTAGTATCCTGAGAAGCATGGTAGTTATTCTTGTGATTTGTGGAATATGGTTCATCATGTTTGATAGGATAAAATAGCTGGCCTTTAATGCTTATCTCATCAAAGCATATAATCCACTAGTACAATTGGTGTTATAAATGCTTTTAAGGAATCTCCTTTGCTTTGGGCTCCAGCGTCATTGTTGCTTTGATGCATTTTTATTCATTCCTTGGAACACTTCTTTCTGTGTTAGAAAACAAGAGTTATTTAATCCAATGACTTTATGCATGAGGCTGAGACTCGAGTCAATTCTTTCTTTGATAGGGTCCAAGTCTATTATCAGTGTATCAATGGGGAAGACTTCCTCTGACTGATACCAAATGTTGTTCAATAGGTTGTCATATGATGAGTTGCCATCTGTCACATTCGCTGTGTAACTTGCAAGTTTCAAGAACCCAATATTTCTTTTTGAATTTAGAGGCAGATCATCGTCAGGTCCATTTCCATATCTCTGCACCATTTGAAACTTGGGTAGAGAAACAAACATGTGCATGTGCTTAATTATATGATATGTATGGTACATCAATATTGCAGTAATATTATTTATAATCTCATCTTCTTGTCTCAGTTGTCTGTTTGCTAGCTATGGATATTTAGTGTAAGTTATGAATGTGTGGTTGTATACAAATTATAGACTTGAATGAAGTAATGGTATTCTACAATATTAATTCTATGTTGGACTCGAAAGTAGTTACTTTGGAAACAACATATACAGTATCGGTGCTGACCAAAAAATAGTAGTAAATCTATAATGGTTGTGCTTCATCTAAATTAAAATTTGTGGGAATTCAATTAATTGGTAGCTACTTACTTGCCAGGTCCAAAGAGCAGTATGGCACCAATACTGAGGAATGACCACATCTGCAAGGTTGAAGGTTGGATTTGCATTGCCAGCTGTGCCATAATGCACCACTCCTTCTATTCTGGTAGTTTATAGAAACTGATTACATAATATAGTAGGGAATTCTAATTAGAGTAAGGATTTCTGTCATTCAATTTGGGGACCATTGTAAGTTGGGACTTTGTTTTGTGTACTATTTTGGTTGATGGCTGATCAGTCTCTTCTAGATGTTATTCCTTAATATTAATTAGTTTCTGGTGCTGGCATGTGATTTTGATTTAGATCAGCTATTGCTACTAGCTTTTGGTTCCTCTGATGAAGTGAAAACTGCTCTCAACCAAAATTAGCAAAGAGCAAATTGGAGCTGAAGTAAGTTCCTTCATTGCATACCTTAGGACTCATTCCCTATAGCCAGCCTTAACACTATTAAAGCCTCTGATTTTCTATTGCTTGTTGGGAAGGTCCAAAACCTAATCGATGAATTGGAACTATATGGTCGGTATTATATCAAATTAGTTTTGTATGTAGAAGTGCTAAAACTCTACAATGAATGAATGGTTTACATTGTGCTACAAATCAACCTTAAAATGTATGGAGCCCAGCAAAGGTAATACATGATATTTTGATAATTTTGGACTGTTCTAGTGTAAGCTGTTTAGACCAGCTGGCTGCTCCTATCTTGATTAAGGAAAAATCTTGCTACATTTTCCTTCAAATAAATTTTCCAAATCTAATTATGTTTTGTAATTGGTTCATATCATAAAGAGCTTGATCAAACTCATTTTATGGTCTACGTGGGTCTAATAATATATGGATATATCTCATGTTTCCATACATTGGTATTATGTCAATCATGTGAATGTATATGGCTCATTGGTAATTTGTCTACTTTTTAATTTTTGGTTTTGCAGGTTATTTGGAGTATATGCAATCTCTAGTCTTCTGTCCTGTTTCTTTTGCTCATCATAATCTCGTTTGAGTTTGATTTCAGGTAAGCCTTCACCGATGAAAGCATATGGAGCACAGCTTAGAGGAATAGCTATTAACAAGGTATGACAACCATAATAGCACTTTTTTTTTTCCTTCTAATCTTTAATCAAGATCGAAAAGTAAGGACTTAATAGATTCTTTGCTTGCATTGCAAATGACGTTTTTGATTAGTCTCTGCATTTTTTATTTGGAATTGTAATCTGCAATTTTATGTCTCCTGCAATTTTAGGAATGGTCAGGGTATCCTACACTGAGTCATGTTAAATAAAGGCTTGTTTGGAGCAGCACTAAGCCTTACAAAGAAGTGGTTGAACAGAGTTTTTATGAGTTTGAGATTTAGAAGAGCATGCTTGGAGTTGGAGGCTCTTTGGGTGACAAAGCAGCTGCAGATCTTAGGCAGAAATTGCAAAGCACCAACCATGTTTACCAGGCTTTTTGGGAAACTGAAAACGGAATCCAGTGCCCTAAGCACCTTAGACAAGTTAAAATGAGGTACGATCACCGCTTATTCATCATTTTTATTTCTGAATTATATAACTATAAAATTTGGCATTCATTTCGATACTTGCATTGATTTGGCTTCGGAACTTTTTCTTGTGTAGTTTTCTTTGAGTTTGTTGATGCAATCGGAAGTAAACTATTGATATCAAGTTGATTTCTTACTGATTTTTGCAACAAATGTCATTAGTTAGTAGTGAAGATAACACCCATTAAGTTAGATAGATTTGGTATCATGATAAACTTTGTTTTTGGTTGGTTCTGTTATAGTTCCTCTTTAGCACTTGCTGATATCAAATTGGTATACTATGGTTTATGCTTGTACAGACGCTTGAAATGCTTGAGAAAAAGGAGAAAGTACTTAAGATGAAGGCTGTTGCCAAAGTTGAAAGGGCCAAGGAGTTTACCAGAGCAAAGAATAAAAGATGTATTCTTACTAGGATGATGTTATGCCCATTGTTTTTCAATTGTTTATGCACTTTGAGAATCAATATTAATGAAAATCATTATTCTTTTTATCTTATATATATTATGCTTGTTTTGATGGTTATTATAATTTTTGTTCACCATGAACTAATGCAAGTAGAAAGAAAACTACTTTTGAACTTCAAATTGAAGCAAAAGAAAGAAAAACAAAATAGCTTGTAATAATAAATCGATGTTACAAAAGAATAAGTACATTGGCGTTTTATAAAATTGATGTCTCATAAACCAATGTGACATCGAATTTTATGAAAAAAATTGATGTCCCATATATCTGTGGACATCCAAAATTATGGAAAGAATCGATGTCCCATAAACCCATGGACATCGAAAATTCTGAAAAGAAACGATGTTCCCTATATCAGTGCACATCGGAATTTATTGAGAAAAATATCTTAATAATGAATAACAATATCGGTTCCTTTGTAGTAAAACATGAAAGATATGTAATACTTCATGGTTTACGATGTCCGCAAGCATGAAAGACATCAGCTTAAACATAAAAAGCGGTGTACAATTGGCTTGTAGACATCGGCTAAAAACCGATGTCCGAAATTTTTGGATCTTTCTCTACACCCACTAACACATCGGTCGAAAAAAATTTTAACATCGATTTTTGGCCGATTTATATGTGCAAAATTCTAGTAGTGAATGTTGAATCTCTTGTATGTGGATATGCGAAAATGCTCCTGAATAACGGTACATTTGACTACATATCCTAAAGTGTCTAGCTACAAGAGAATTATATTTTCTCCCTTGATAGTTCTAACCGATGTTTCAGTAAGTATTTCAGCCAAAGCAAGCACAAAGCAAAAATCAAACAAAAAATTTATATCAGAGTTCAACTCTTTCGAAAAATAAAGGAATAAGCAAGAGCCAACTACCTTGGAGCACAAGTATTTTTCTCCTTCATGATATGCATTCTACCATGAGATGAGTGACTTCCATTGTTGCGGTTACTTTCACTAAACTAGTGCAGGATTAAGTAAACTAACATAGAGATCAGCTAAATGACTGCGTAGTATCAGGTAATAAAAACCCATTTGATCATACACGAGAGTCTGCATAAGCTGCTCCGAAATGAAGAAAACAATTAGTTAACCTACTCTGCATAACCTAATGCATAACATCCTTCTGAAGAAGCACAAAACAGGGGACCAATGCAACAAGTAAGGGTTAGCTAGAACTGGTTTAACTCAAATTCTTCAAATTAATTAAGATATGACAAAATTTAAACTTACTGTGCATTTTAAGGTAATAAAAATGGCACGAGTTTACCAGGTATTAAAAGAGACATTTCCTTAATAGCCTATGTAGGCCAACCCTACGTAGAATTCTAGGACTTCCGCACAACTTGAAAGAGATATTTACTTAATAGCTTCAAATGTTAGATAGTTCCTCATCTGATATGAGACCAATCATTCTGAACATGAGTATTTCAATCATTGATCACGTATCCATGGCTAATGCACATGACATTGACAGACTAGTACGTATCTCTCAATTGGTTAACTATGCTAGACATATCCATGTATACTTTCAAAGACAGAGAATATGAACATTACATTCTTCAGGGAAAAAAAAATTTACACAACTATTCTGAATTCTAGATGACTACAAAATCCACAATTTTTTCTTTTGCTTCCCTAGATGACTTACAAATCACACTCTACAGGGATGCAGAAACACAAACCTCCATAAACCCAGAAACACACTAGTGAAGCACAAAATGAGTATACAAAGGAAGAGTAATCACCAATATGCAGTTTTAGTGCCATCTGCCATGTAAATATGCATTTGCAAAAGTGCCTATAACTAAGAACCAAATAGATGAGAGAAGATATGCAGAAAAAGTACAACAACAGAGCATGAGCAATGCAGTCTAAGATAAAGATGGCAAGATCGAGTTTACCAGGTATTAAAGCCATTCTTGTGAAACAAATAGGTGCATAAATACTATTCCTACTGTGCACATCCAAAACTTAACATTAATATTCTGTTCCCTGTAGCAGCTATTCTAGATTCTGACACTTTGTGCATTAGGGAAACAGTATTGATATAATCTGAGAAAACCTTTGCATGACAGTACAAGCTTTCAGCAAAAGAATGTACAGTTTATGGTGTTCATTTCACTCATAGTCATACGCAAACAAATCTATGAAAATGCTGAAATTATAGAAAGAGCAGTACTGCAAAAATTGTGCCTAGACATGAATAATGTACCAAAGTATCTACCAAGTTATATGGCAAAGGATATGACAATTCTAAGCTTAAAATTGGGTCCCAACCACAATTTGAAATTGTGTTTTCAAATGAAGGATTAATAAATAACACACTTAATACATCCGGGGTTGTCCAAGGTGCAGCAGTCTCAATTTCCTTGTCATGATGAGAAAGCTTATGTTTCAATATCCAGTAAACTCTATTATGAATTTTTTAACAAAGGCAACAAAGCAGAATCTACTCTATCCTGAGACAATAAATCAATTATCAATTCCACAGTTGATGCATCTGCAGAGAAATCCCTCTCCACCAATTGGTGAATAAGTCCCATAGCCCTTGATATCTCATTGTTATTGATACATCCACGGATAATGATGTTTATAGGTCCAGCCATCTGGAGAACAGCCTCTCGATCTCTTCCATTTCTCGAATCAACTTTTCTGCTTCACTTAATAGGACCTTGTTACAAAGTCCAGGAATCATTACATTATATGTCCTCACATTAGGTTGAAGTTGTTTTGAAGATAAACCACAGAAGAGCTGTGTTCAAAGACTATCAAGTTTGTGTAGAAAGTGGCTATCAAGAAACTTTATTTTTAATGGGCTTCGAGGGAACATGGAATTCCTTGTCGAAATATTAAAACTAAGCAGTTCAAGGACACTTAATTGCCATTGCAGTTTGGGATGCTGCTTTTCTCAGAAGAAGTAAATGAGTAATTTAGTTAGTGGCTTGTGAGGATTGCTTGTATTACTAGTACACAAAGGATAAACAAATTTAAACAATGTACAATTTTATGCTCGTTACATTTGTATTTTGACAACTTGTTAGACTAATTAAATACATTTATGTTACTGTTGATAACACGTTGATCCTCTGTCTTATGCAAGGTTATCAGAGAATATTTTTTTAAAATGTTTTGAAATGCTCCAACTGTGCATCACAGCACAATGCCTGACCACTTTGACATCTTAGTGATATGAACGCGGATAGGGGGTTCCCAACCTGAACACTGATCCACTAGGTCACTTGTAGTGGTTCTATAAGAGAACATGATTAGAAATGCAAAACAAACTTGTAAGAATATGACTTCTTTAACTCATAATCACATTTTACACAAAAAGAAGAAGAATGCAATCTCATATTATCCCCGGGATGTATTGTTGCAAAACACCTTCATTACTTTGGAAAGTTGGAATCCTACTACGTATGAGTTTACACATGTCATATAACTAACTCTATATTGGTCAATAATTAATTATGCATTACAAAATACAAGTTGTTCTCCCACTTATAAAACAAAAGTATATGAACTAAAAGTTATTGATTCATGTGTATATTCCCGCGAGAATCATTGGCTTCATCTTCATTTCCTTGATTTCTTCTATTATATTTCCTAAATTTGATTTCATGTACTCTAAAAATGATTATAAGAAGAATAGTACTCAAACAATCAAATTAGAACGTGAACAGTAACATATAGTAGTTAACAATAACATTCACAATAATATATGAAATTTATAAATTCAACAATTAGAGATCAGTGCATGTAAGGATGAAAGAGAAAACAAGCAAAGAAAAAATATGTATCGTTCATATTAAGCTTGTGCCCTTTCCCATCTTTATTTCTCTTACCAAATTTTTTGCAGAAAAATTGACTAAAATAAATCCCACATTTTCATAATTGTATTCCAATTATGATGATAATCCATTTTAAAAATAATTTTCAACTTAGATGACATATATAACTTGAAAGTGGTTCAAAAAATCAAAACTCAACTGCTAGAGACAAAGATTCAAACAATTGAAGTCTAATGAACTAGGAATTTGTACTTCATATGATATATATAACATGAAGATGTTGTGAGTACAACAAAATTCAAAACTCAAGTGAGGCAACATTGAGCATGAACTCAGGATCAAACCTTCTTTTTTGCTATGTATTTCAAAGGATGTTACAGTTAGATTGTTCTTGCAAAAAAAAAAAAAAGGATGTTAGATTGTTAAATAAACCCTCACTCATTTTTACCATACAGAAAACAGAAACCGGAATCCGGCTACACCTTTTAATTTCCTAATAACAATATCATACTATGGTCACGTGAATTACACATGATGGTTAGAAGAAAAAAAAACTAAGCACCGGTGCTCTAAGCACTCAAGACGTTCACAATATTGTTGGTGTTTGATTTCTTTTTATTTTTTTTATTCAAAAGGGTTGAGAATACTAAAATATTCCTATAAGTGAAGTGATAAAGAATTTTTTACCTCATATTTAATATCAGTTTGACGGAATTCATACGAAGGTACGTACTACAATGATAACTTTTTGTGAGATCATGTACTAAATTGATTACTTTAAAAGTTTGGATACTGAAAGTTCAAGTCCTAAATTGTCCGGCCGATTATAATTTAAGTACCACTTATGATAAAATCTCAAAGGAAAACATTTATCTTGAATATTTACAAAAGTTGAGGGGTTCTTTTTGTAATTAAGTTAAATTAGACAAGAAAGAGTGAGAAAAGAAGGAAAGAAAAAGAAAACAAAGGAAGTAAAAGATAAGGTCACATGGGAGAATCGAGTAAATGTAGTTGGGAAACTGAGACGATGATGAACATGGAAGAAGAAAACCTAAACCCTCTCTGCACAACTTGTTCCCCTCGCCAGTCGTCAGTCAGCAGCTGATATAATGAAAAAGTCAAACAGGCATTTGGTCATCATCTACATGAGTGGGATGTAGGAATATTAAAATCCCACACCATACGTATTCACACACCAAGTATTTAGTATTTCTTACATAAACCAAAAACCAGACACTGTTCATTTCAATAATCAAATATAAAAATACCCACCACCACCACCCCCCCACAGCTAAAAAACCCAAAAGAGAAAATCATGTCGCCCTTTTCTTCTTCTGCTTCGTGAACTCAATTTAATGTGCGCTTGGAGTCCGCTGTGAGAGAGAGAGAGAGCCCAAAAAGGTAGAAAGAGTAGTGATTGATGAAGAGGGTGGTTTTCTGCTTTTTTTTCTGACCTGACCTCCCTTTTCTTCTTCTGCTCTGCTTGATCTCTTGGTAATTTGCAAACCCAAAGGAGAAAAGAGGAACCCAGAAAGGATTCTACTCTGTTTGTCTTTGCAGAGCTGGTTTTTGAGGTGCAGATCTATTACATGTTTGTTTGTTTGTTTTTTTTTCTTCTGAACTGTGAGAGGAATATGCTTAGAATTTTAGGTTTCCCACCTGGGTTTTCTTGAGAAACTTCCTGGGAAAATCCAGGGTTGAGGTGTAAGCTACTAAAGTCTTGAGCTTTGCTAACCTTTATGTTATTGTTCCTTGCAGATCTTTGCCTTGTTGTAATTAAGCAATGGAGCAGCTTTGACTTTGACCAGCTGGAGCTGAGATTTATCTGGGTTTTTGGGTTTGATCGGTAAGTCAGTTTACGTTTATCATTTACTGAAATGAGTTGTAATTCATTTATAATGAAGACATAGAAAAGAATTTTGACAAAAATTGAAGAAAAGTAATTATCATGAACATCAGGTCTAAATTCTGACCCTCTCCATTATCTTGTAGAAATGGCTTGATGTTTTCGAAGTTGAGATTTTGTTTATCATCAATTGCTTTAAAAAAGGTTTTTTCTTCCCTCTAAATGAGGGTTCTTTTGCTTTTCATTTTTTTCCCATAATGAACATGGGCTTATTTCTAGTGGATGAAGTTAAACAATTCTTTTGAGACCACCTACTGCTTTTTAATCCATTATATATGCTGTTAAATATATCCAAATGTTGTAGTACTTATTGATGAGAGCTATGAACATTATTTGTTTACATGGCTTAGTAGAGTGTAATTAGCCTTTTTTGTTTTGTTCAACTTCAAGATAGGGTTTATAGATCCAAAAGTTTTATTACCAAAACTAAAGTTTAGCTCTTTAGGCTACTTTATAGCCCATAAGAATCTGCCTTTTCTACTTTTCTTTTTCTTTTCACTTTTTTGTTGCCTTTCCTGTACCATCATCATAATCTTGGTTCTCTATTAAGATTGTTTTGGGTGGCAAGTGAGTCACTTTTCTTTTCTTTTGTGGGCAGCCATTGTCACAACCCAAGTGGAAAATCAGAGGATTTTGAAGGAGATACATAATTCTTTTGGTATTGTTGTCCACCCGTAGGAATGTCATTCCGTAGCATAGTTCGTGATGTTAGGGATGGCATTGGAAGCCTATCCAGACGGGGTTTTGAAGTCCGGCTGATGGGCCATAATAGAGGAAAATCTCATGGATCATTAAATGATTTGCATGACCAGCCACTTGTCGTTCAAAACAGTCGTTGGGCTAGCCTCCCCCCAGAACTATTGTATGATGTAATTAGGAGGCTGGAGGAGAGTGAGAGCACGTGGCCTTCTCGAAAGCATGTTGTTGCGTGTGCTTCAGTTTGCCGTTCTTGGAGAATGATGTGCAAAGAAATTGTCAAGAAGCCTGAGATCTGTGGGAAGCTTACTTTTCCAGTTTCACTGAAGCAGGTTCGATTCCTTCTAAATCATTTGAATGTGATGTACATCTTGTGTTTGTATGGAATATGTTTTCCTTCCCAAGTCTCCAGTGAAATAGAAGTTACTAAGGTTCTGTGCTAGTTGCATGCAGCCAGAGATTATAGTCTAGAGCAGCTGGACATCCTATGTTGTTGGGTATGACACTTACCAATTCATTTTTGTTTGCTTTTTCAGCCAGGTCCACGGGATGGACTTGTTCAATGCTTCATTAAAAGGGATAAATCTAATCTAACATACCACCTATATCTATGTCTTAGCCCTGGTGAGTATATTTCCTGGTAATTTGATTGTTGTTGGCTTCAGTAGTTTATCTATCCATAATCACGTATTTCTAAATTTAGTCTCCACTACTCTCTCTCTCTCTCTCTCTCTCTCTATATATATATATATATATGTATTGTTATGAGTGAAACAGTATTTGTTTAGCATCAAATAATCTCATTTTTTACAATTGTCAGCACATTTCGAATTTCCATTGAACTTACAAGTTAAAGACTTAAAAAGCATCCTGACAATCTCATTATATATGGTCAACTAGAAAGAGAAACTTTGCATGCTTGCCTTGTAAAACATTCAATTTATCAGAATGAATTTGAATTCTATCCATATTTTAGCCCGTAGTTGGTGTGTTGTCTGCTGTCAACTCAATAGGCAGTTATCCAACTCTGTATCCTATGGCAAGTGCTTTTAAACTTATATTGAATGAGGAGCAATATTGTTTTGTTGAAAGATAGCTTTTGTTGGGATCCCTACTTAAGTGAATTGTGAAATGTGAATGAACTTCTGAAATTGTTATAGATACATATTCCAACTCTATATGCTATGGCAAGTTATTTTAAATTTCTATTGATTGAGGTAGCCCATATTGTTTTGTTGAAATATAGCCATTGTTGGGTTCCGTACTTAAGTGTATTGTGCAATGAACATGGAAATAATTCATGAACAGTGTTGCCTAGGGTGTGGCTTGCACTAGTTTACTTCATGTGGTAGTGGGCGTAGGCTTAGTTTTATCATTGTAGGCATAGTATTTATTAATGACATATAGGTGTCATTATATGTACTTCTGTTGAGAATGCATCTTCACATAATGTTTTCAGTTTAATCAAGCAATGTATTTTGGTTGGTCATAGATTGGTAATTAAAGGATAATAGTTGAGACACCAACTTTAGCTACCCAGAACTACAAGTGTACCATGTTTTGGGTGGTGTGATCCAAATTTGGTATGTAAGGGGCTGCAGCAATCCCGGTAAGTACATTGAAGACTTCGGGGATTATAGACGAATCTTCATTAGTGATCGAACCCTTCGTTAATCAAATCAATGAACCTACATAATGGTAAAAAACTATCGCACTGAGGATAACCTTTGTTATGATTTCACCTCTTCTGAAAGCCTATATAAGCCCCCATTTCTTCACCAGTTTGTCTATCATAGTTTGAAGATTAGAGCCTCTTAGAGTGAGAAGAGTTAGATAAAATAATGCATTTGAGAGATTTTGTGGATACCAAACCCAGCACATCTCGTGCATCTTTGTTGCTTGCTTATTTATGTCACTGCTTGCTTTCTTTTCTTGCGTATTTGGATCACAAAAGGGTGGGAAAAGTTTTGTCCAGGGACTTTCAATTTATAATAAACCTTTTAATAGGTGTTTGTTTCAAGTAGCCTTTTGGGTTGAGATTGGTATTGTAATCATAGCTAGACCTGCCAGCTTGTTTTTTTTTTTAGGATGTCAATTGAACTTTCCTGCTATTAATGTAGTTTAGAAAACGCATTCCATTCTTCCATGGGGCAAATGTTATTTTTATTTTCGCAACAACTTCATCAGCCAGAAAAAAGTTAGTGGTGGCACTTGCACTAACTTATTAATGTAAAATGGCTTTTGAGGTGGCTTTGAGTATAGTGTGATGTAAAAGTATTTCAATCTGTTTGACTGCAAGGATTTATATCGCTTGAAACTTCCATTTCGTGGAAAAGTGATTTTTGGCATTAAACTTCCATGTCCTTTATTTCATTTTAACTTCCTATTATGGACATGGGGTGTCAAACACAACGACTGAATATTTAGATAGGGGACAAAGTTAAATTCCTGACTTGGTGAGTTTACAATGCACATATATCTGTGCATGCTTTGATCTTTGTTAGCATGCAAAATAGCAAGTAGTAAAACAATTAAAGAAAAACAACTCCCTAAACTGCATGAGAGTCCTTAACATTCTGCAGGATTAATACATAAGTCAAATATGACGCACGTATGTTCCATTCCATGTCTGATATCAACTTTTGCATAGAATAAGTGTCCTATAAATTATGGGTCTTAATATGATACTCACACTGACAACTCCCTAAACTGCATGAGAGTCCTTAACATTCTGCAGGATTAATAAATAAGTCAAATATGGCGCACACGTGCCATTTCATGTCTGATATCAACTTTTCCATAGAAGAAGTCCTATAAATCATGGGTCTCAAGTATGATACTAACATATATGCCAAAAAAAGTTTAGCAGGCGCTTTTTAAAATTAATAATTAATTTTTTCCATTTTCCAATCATAAATTGTTATACTCGCTTGATGATGACCACCCATATATATAGTTTACCTTATTTTATAAAATACGTTACTCTTGAAGTTTACCTCTGGCTTCCGAACATAATTTTTGTTTTGTCTTGTCTCCCCAATTCTGCAGCTTTGCTAGTTGAAAATGGAAAATTCCTTCTTTCTGCAAAGAGGACTCGACGAACTACTTGTACAGAATATGTTATCTCTATGGATGCTGACAACATTTCAAGATCAAGCAACACCTACATTGGAAAGCTACGGTGAGAACATGAATTTAAAAGACTGAAAACCTATTCTTTTCTGAGTTGACAAGTACACACAATCAAATAATACCTGCGTTCTCGTTTCTCAGACCACCAGTTGGTTAAAATACCTATTCGCTATAATCCCTCTATTAATTTGTTTTTGGTCTATATATACAAATTAACAAGTACATTCAAAAATCTCTCGTTAATTTGCTTACTGGAGATCACCATTGAAGTTCTTGTTTTGGAGGAAGCTTTTGTAGGAGATAAAGTGAATAAATTGGTCGAACCTCTCTTATTGCAAATAAATTCTATTTAGACCACAAATATCTTGCTTCTTCGTTTAGACCACCTATCCCTCTGTCACACAT
The DNA here is from genome assembly GCA_029955375.1 of Rubus parviflorus. NCBI lineage: Eukaryota > Viridiplantae > Streptophyta > Magnoliopsida > Rosales > Rosaceae > Rubus > Rubus parviflorus. The sequence goes on along the minus strand of JARGGL010000008.1, from coordinate 4,981,300 downwards.
CGAGTAGATTGAATGTGAAGTACAAATAAATGCATCTTCTATGCTGAAGTAGGTATAGCTATGACAGGATGGACTTATAAGGACAATTAATCTTGTAATGTTTATGTATTTGTTTTATTGGGAGCTATAATTTGGTTGTATGTGGTAAACTATGGAAATTTTGATTTTGAGTATTCATATTTTTTGTTTCTATGTCCCAGATCAAACTTCCTTGGCACAAAATTCATTGTATATGATACGCAGCCTGCATGCACTTCTGAGCATATTAACCCCCCAGGGCGGACGAGCCGTAGGTTTAATTCCAAAAAAGTCTCCCCAAAAGTCCCGACTGGCAGCTACAACATTGCCCAGATAACCTATGAGCTGAATGTGTTAGGCACTCGTGGCCCGCGAAGGATGCATTGCATGATGCATTCTATCCCGGTCTCATCTCTTGATGCGGGAGGGACTGTCCCTGGCCAACCTGAACTCCTTTCCCGTCCCCTAGAAGACTCATTCCGAAGTATCTCTTTCTCAAAGTCTCTCGACCACTCAGTTGAGTTCAGTAGTGCACGGTTTTCTGAAATTGGTGGGCTGCGGGATGATGTAGAGGATAGCAAGACAAGACCATTGGTTTTGAAAAACAAGCCCCCACGATGGCATGAACAATTACAGTGTTGGTGCCTGAACTTCCGAGGCCGGGTAACTGTTGCTTCTGTTAAGAACTTTCAGTTGATTGCTGCAATTCAGCCTGCAGCAGGTGCAGGTGCAGGTGCAAGTGCACCTACTCCTTCTCAGCCGGCTCCCCCTGAGCTTGATAAGATAATATTGCAGTTTGGCAAGGTCGGTAAAGATATGTTCACCATGGATTATCGTTATCCTTTATCTGCATTTCAGGCTTTTGCAATCTGCTTGAGCAGCTTTGACACCAAATTGGCTTGTGAATAGAGAAGAAAAAATTAATAGGTGGTAAGCAGAAGACACTAATGACAATCATTCTCATGTTCACGTTTTCTTTTACCCGCAGTTATTCTGTTTTTCGTGTATCTTGTCTTTCATGTTTTATTAGGATAGGAAATTGTTTGTGCTGTTGTAAAACTCAATTGCCACCCCGGTAACAGGGTATAACATCATTTCGATATCAAATCTTAGTGTTGTTACCCATGACCTCCTTCTGTCAATCAGTTCATTAATGTCACCTGCATTTGTCTGTTCATTCTTGTACATTTAGTTATGCTTTCGTTTTCACAACCCAATTCTCCTTTTAATGGATGGTCGTGACCATTTGATGCTGGTGGAGATCACTTTCATGTTGTTGACCTTAATGGTGGGGGTGATGATGGGAAAGTGGTTTCCAGTTTCCTTTTGAATTTATCAATCAAGTCGATTTTCAACAGCTCTGCATGGTAGCCATACAATTTTCAACAAATAGACAGATTTCCCCTTTTTTCTTTTTCTTTTTGGAAATTAAATTTTTGTGGCTCAACTTTACGCGGATATTGTTGAACCAAAATTTTGTAAATTATTATATAAATCTGATCTCAAATGATTTTCATTGATCTTTTATCATGAATGCGTCAATGAAATTGAAGCTGAATTTTGATAAAGAAAGCTTTCGTACGAAGTTAGGTTTGGAAGAGAAGATGTTGGAGCTGCAATAAAAAAAATGGCCAGTATGTTAAGATTAATGTGCTGAGTTGTATACATTTGTTACTTGTTAGCCTAATCCCCACCTAATTTTCCTATTTTTAACTTAAAGCAAAAGATTTGGGATGAACCTTACATCAATACATCAATGAGACTTTTTCGAGCAAACCAAATCTGATAGCATAGAATCAGAACATTTGCAAGAGCATTAGAATCCTTCATTAGTCTAAGAGAATCAAGCCATTCAATGAAATTGTCATTGCCATTACAGGAGAAATTGAGGTTGAAAATAAGGACCAAACTTATTACAAGGATTCATTCTTGGAATGACTCAATGAACCAAGTCTATCAATATTCTGAGAGGTTGATCTTAATCTATTTCTGATAAGCTGCCAACTAAAAATCTTAACCTTAAGAGGAATAGGGAGCTTCTAAACCAAGGCTAAAAGACCCAAGTTTTCTGTGCTTGAAGATTAGTGGTTGATTTAATAGTGAATCTTCCATTACTTGCAGGGCCCAAATAAACTCATCTTCTACATCATGGAAAGGTAATGGAATAGAGCAAAATCATCAGGAGGTAAATATTGAATGAGCTTATCATAAATTCCACTAATTATTGTTGATGGAACTCACAAACCAGAGCATTAGTAGTCTTAGTTAATAACTTAATACTATTAACTGCCACTCTATCATGAAAAATTCTACAATACCCAAAGCACTAGTGCTCAGACATGTCAGCAATAATCTGGATCGTTGGATCTGTAAACTTCTATCTTGCTTCTTATAAGTGAGGTCTTAAAAAAATCCGGAGCACTAGTGCTTGAAGAAAATTTAGAAGAGGAAAAGCGTACGCCCAATTGAAGAGCCAAAAGTTAATTTGATGGCCATTGCCAGCAATCCATCTGATTCCTTGTTTAAAAAGGTCTCTAGATTCTTGATGAGTTTTAAAAAAAAGCCCCCCGAATTATAGGGTCATTTTCAATTTCATATCCACATATCAAATTTTGTCATTTTCATACTTCACTTTTGATTTCGCTAACGAATTCATACCTTGGAGGTATGAAATTGTTACAGGAATAATTAACAAATTAATTATATGAATTCGTTAGCAAAATCAAATGTGAAATATGAAAATGACAAAATTTGATACGTGGGTATGAAATTGAAAATGACCCTATAGTTCGGGGAGTCTTTTGTAATTAATCCTTTTTTTAACAGTAAAAAGAATGTTGATTTTCTTAAATATTTAGCAGTCATTATCTTAACCCACCAATTGCTAGGATCCTTAAGCAATTTCCAACCTAGTTTAGCAAGAGCAGCAGAATTAAACCAAGCACTAGGACGAATACCTAAACCCCCTTTAAGTTTTCTAATTAAAGGTTCCATACAAAGAATAAATAAGTAGGGTAGAGAGGATCACCTTCTTGTCTAAGACCCCTACAAGGCCTGAAAGGAGCTTGACCATTAATGATAATAGAAAAACTAAACTTAACAAGACAAGTCTTAATATAATTCCAATGTAAGAAATCATAGGCTTTTTCTAAGTCCAATTTAATAGCCATAGAACCTGTTCTTCCTTTTCTCTTACTAAAATTTGCAAACAGCTCATGAGGAACCAGAATATTATCACTTTGATTAGGGGAAATACATTTTGACAGTAGGTCTTAATCTGTTGACTAAATTTTTTGAAATGATTTTATAGCTAACATTACAAAGACTAATAGGTCTGAAATGGTTAACCACTTCAGAATTTTCTGTTTTTGGAATTAAGAGAAATATTAGTATGATTAATAAGGTGCACAGAACTCCATCCCAAACCTCTTCAGTACTTTAGTAATATAGTTATGTTGAGATAAACCTAGCAGACCTCGAGCTATAACTCTCTTAATCTCTATTACCAGTACACATGATGCTTCTCCTATATCTTTCATAGTTTCCAATAGTCTTCAGATACACACAGTCATCCATAAGATTTTATGTGAATCCAAAAGATGAAATTATGTGAATCCACAGTCAAATTTCTTGTACCACTGCCTCAGTGTTTGTTTTAGTCCATAAATTGATTTTCTCAATTTTCAAACCAAATTTTCATTTCCAGGCTCAATGAATCCTCTTTCATGTAGATCACTTCATCAAACTCCTCATATCAAACTCCATCTGATGCAGCTCCATACCATAATGAGCTACTAGAGCCGTTATAATCTTGAATGAACTTTTGATAGAGACTCGTGAAAAAGTCTTTGTATATGACAATGGCGGGTCGTTACGTGTATTTTCGCCTAATTTAAACTGAAATTCTCTTTCAAAAAAAAAAAACTTGACTTAAACGAAGTTCGTTAGAATTATCATCCTACTAAAAACTTCATTACATAGTATTAAAATGAAAGTTTTAATTTTCTTTTTGCCACTAAATGAAATGCACAATAAGAAGAAAACATGACCTATTTTCTAGAAACACCAAAAGTCTTCTTTTTTTTTTTTAGGGAAATTTTTTGAATTTTTTTTTTAATAGAAACCCAAAAAACAATACTATACCGGCCCAAGATTCACAGGTCTTTTTAATTTTTGTTAAATTAGAAGCACCTAAAAACTAACAAATTGAAATGCGACAGTGAAATGCGACAGCCAACTGTAGTCATGTGTTTTATGGTGTTGTACAAATTAGAGTCGTACAAAAAATAAAAATAAAAAACCAAATGGAGACATCTACTTACAATTTTTCCCGTTCCTGTTTTGTTTACAAAACAAAAATAGGAGTTTGGGTTGTATCGAAGCAAGGTTTTGCAGAGAAGATCCACTTTGTGTGTGTGTGTTATGATTCTCTCTGCTCTCTCTCTCTGAGCCACTACGCACATGTCGTCTGTCTTGTTTATTCTCAACATGAACATTCTTCCAAGCAAGGTACTTTTCTTCTTCTCATTCACCAGCTAGATCCTTTGTTTCTTTCATGGCACCTGAGAATTGTTGGATCTGGGTATTTGTTATTTGTTATTATTGTTGGGTCTTGAGGATCTAGCTTGATGTTATATGCTTCAGTTACCTCTAGGATTTGATGTTAAGTGGTTTGTGTTGATAATTTTTGTTCTATGTAGAGGTGGGTGTGTTTTGTTATATTTTTGTGAGCTTGGAGGTTTGCTTATGTGAGTACAAATGGGTATGTTGCATTGTTGAAATTTCTCTAGTTTTGAGGTTTAAGCTGATGGCCCTGAATGAATTGTAGGTGGGGCTTTGAAATGCTATCGATATTCGTCGTTTGATATATCGATTTGAGCTGAATCAGAACTGGGTTTTGTATTGATTTTGTGACTTGTGTGGTCATTTGGAATATTCTGAGGGTTTTGTGATTGGAACCTTTGTGGGTTGGAACCATGCCTTCTACACACAATCATCCTGCAGGTTCTTCTTCACCTTTGGCTTCATTAGGTCGCTCAATTTGGACTCGGCGAGAACAGTTTCATTCCATTGAAGCTAATCCTGAGTCTAGTGCCCAGGAGTTGGAGCTTCAATCTTTTCAAAAACATGTCACAGACCTATTTCATGACTTGTCAGCTGTTGGTGCTGATGAATTGCTCTCTATTGCGTGGATTCAGAAGCTTTTAGATGTTTTTGTCAGCTGCCTAGAGGAATTCAGAGGTATCTTTCTGAAAAACAAAGAACAGGTTTCTAAACCGCCCATGGACCATTGGACTGATGAATACTTAGATAGGAGTTTGAAGGCACTTGACATTTGCAATGCAGCTCGTGATGGGATTGAGAAGATTCGTATGTGGCATAAGCATTTAGAGATCGTTCTGTGTGCCTTGGATTCTCGCCAGAGGGCATATTGTGAGGCCCAGTTCCGTCGAGCAAGAAAGGCTTTGATGGATTTGGCACTTGAAATGCTTGATGGGAGAGACTCTGGATCTGCATTTTCACACCGGAACTGGTCTTTTGGGCGTCATAACACAAGAAAGGATCAGAACCAACGCCACCGCCATACCTCATCAGGGCATTCTCGCTCTCATTCGTGGAGCATATCCGCTTCTTGGTCTGCATCTAAGCAGCTGCAATCAATTGCAAACAACTTGGTAGCACCTCGTGGGAATGAGAATGCTGCAACTAATGGGCTTGCAGGGTCTGTATTCACAATGAGTTCTGTACTCATGTTTGTTTTGTCGGCTCTTGTGGCTGCAATCCCTTGTCAGGATCGAGGCCTTAATACTCACTTTTCAATCCCACCGCAGTTCTCCTGGGGTATCCCACTAATGTCACTTCATGAACGCATAATTGAGGAATCTAAGAAGCGGGAGCGCCAGAGCTCTAATGGATTGCTGAAGGAGATTTATCAGGTTGAGCGATGCACACGCCACATGACAGACTTTGTTGATTTGGTCCAATTCCCATTGACAGAGGAACAGAAAACAGAACTTGAACAAGAACTCCAGGAGTTAGCATCGATATGTGAAAAATTTAAGAATGGATTGGATCCACTGGAACGCCAAATTAGGGAAGTATTCCGCAGGATGAAGAATTGCCGAACTGAGGGTCTCGAACTTTTGAGTAGGGCAAGCAGTCTGGAGTAACTCGAAATAGATAAGTTTATGAGCATGAATTGTACAAATTTTCGACTATATTGTTGTCTTGCATATTTCCACCTTTTGCAAGGAGAGACAAGGACATAAGATGGTCAGCAACAATACAAAGGTGAAGCAAGTATCTTGTAATACTCTTTTAAATTTCTGTAAAGAGCATAGTATTTTCATTGGATCATTTACTCATTAGTTAAACGATTTCACTTTCTTGACTGTTTGTATTTCGTGGTTTCTTTTTTTTTCGTCACTTGTCCATTCCATATCTTTAATTATGTGACGAGTTTGCACATGTTATGTTTTTAGACAATCATAAATGTACTTTGATTTTGGTTGTTCTTGGATCTCCCTGTCATGGTATGTTTTGCTTTTCGCAACATCCGCTTAGCTCAATCTTATCTAGTTACGAGTTTGTTCCCTCACCGGCAGGTTGATAGTGATAGAAAGGTCATGAAATTCAGTCATAGTTTCCATTGCAGCTGGCGGGCTATCTCTGATGAGATGGAAACAGAAGTGTTATATATCTGGATTTTTTTCTTTTGGTGTCGATGGAGCTCATCATACAAATTCCACCTGTATTGTATTTCTTATATTTGTACACATACAAGCTTTTTAGTTGAAATTGGACAACCAGCTGGCTGTTTTGGTCCTGAACAAAGTTGTTAAGCTATTGGAAGAACATGAATGGTTGTAGCTAGGGCTGCCACTCGGTCGGATCGGTTCGGTTTTAGGCCTTACCAATCCAAAACCAAAAATATTTCGGATTGAAAATTGTCGTCCAATCCAAAACCAAAATATTTCGGTTTCGGTTTTTTCGGTTATGTTTCGGATAAGTTCGGTTTTCGGGTTTTCGGTAAACCAATTATTTTTGGTAATTCTCGGAAACTTTCGGTAGTTTTCAAATATTTTCGGTAAAATGTCCAAAAAGAAAAAAAAACCTTAAAATTACATATTACAAATTTAACAATGAAACTAAACATACAAAGACAAAATCACAAAACCATGAAAGGTTTACAAATTTAAAATTTCACAAGAAAATGATAAGCATTATAAATTTAAACAATGAAATAAACATGACAAAAATATCACAGAAAGTTCATATTAAAACATTACAATAATCCAAATGAAGGTTTGCAGTCAACAGGTCTTCTTGCCATAGTTGCCAGGTCATAACGCACAAAGTTTACTAATCATGTAAAAAGATTCCCCAAGATCCCCCTATCTTGATTCCAGCACTATTGTGTGGCTCTACGTTAGCTCCTTGACGTTATTGCTGCTCTCGACGAACACTTGTATCCTCGTCACAAGTTCCTATGAGAATATACAAACTATTTAATACACTTCTACTCTTATAACAAAGCTAGACCTTTAAGACTTAATTTTAAGACCTAGAAACCTTAGTCACAAATCCTACACTATGGTACAGCTATAAGAAAAAGATACGTAAAATCATAAGCCATTTGGAGCGACACAAAATGCACAAGTGATAATAAAGTGAATTGTGCAGCATGATTCCTAATATGCAGGGCCAACTTCGTAATGACCTATAACCTTTATATGAACTTCAAAAAAGGAAAGGCTGGTTTCGTTTGAAACCTGGGAATGTCTACTTTTCAAATACAAGTGTCCCAAAGAGAGTTTGAACAAGAAAAGCCACTGAAACAAATAGAAAGAACGAAACAATACTGCAGATTTCAGAAATTCCTGCAGCATACCTGCGAATTTGGAAATTCATAACTAATTCAAGGAAAATCATTTTCAGGAGATTCCAACTCTGAAATAATCTTTGAAATGTCTACTACAAATTCTCAGAAGAAACCTATTTCAAATTATGAACAGAAAAGTACAGTTTTTAGTAAAAAGGTCATTGGGTCACAAACTCAGAAAAGTTATTTTGTCAGTGCAGACCTACAACTTCGAAAATTCATAACTAAATGAAGAAAACTCGTTTTCAACGGATTCCAATTCTGAAATACCCTTTAAGATGTCATCTACAACTTCTCAGAAGAAAACAACTTTAAATTACAAACAGAAATGTCCAGTTTTAATGAAACAGGTGGCTGGGTCAGAAACTATAGTAATAATAGGTGAAAACCAATTTTATAACCATGCAACAAACCATACAGAACTGATCTTAATTGAAACGATACATATAGATACAAATACTCATTGAAAACTGATTTGGTATTATAAGTTGATTATAAGAATGAAAATTACCACAAGATGACAAATACCTTTCAAACTAAAACTGATTTATGAAACAAGCAAAACCATACCGGATTTCCATGTTAAAAACCTTAGCTTTCTCTACGTTTCTGTACTGGGCTTTCATTAGCTCACATAACAATTAAGCAATTGGTGATCTGAATAGAGGGAAGAGAAGAGGAGAAGTGCAGCGGAGGGTGGGCTCGAGGAATCGAAAGGGAGAGAGATATTTGCAGGGATTGAAGAGGACGAAGAAGATAGCAGATCGAAGAATTAAGTCACCATGGCATCACGGGACCTTCATCGTTCTCTGCTCACAAAACCAGACCTCCCTCTGTTTCTCCCCAACACATATATAACCACCCTTGTTCCCATCAAGCTCGGCACCACCAACTATGTTAAGAGAGGATCAAGATTTATACCTGGATCGAGGCCTTCTGTTGTCGAAATCCGGCTGAAAGCTTAGTGTTCGAGCTTCAAACCTTCTTCCTTGGAACTCGTCTAGACAATCGGCGCTTCAATCCTTCTTCCTTGAAGGCTTGCTGCGTGGGTCGTCCTCGTCCAGATAGAGAGAGGCAGCGAAAGAGAGAGGGAGAGATTGAGATGGTGACTGGTGAGAGTGACCGAAGATTGGACGGTCTAGAATTCTAGATGTGAGATCCAACGGTTATTTTCTTACTTTCAGGAAATTAATTAAAATTACTTAATTTCAATTATCTAAACTTTTTAAAAAATAACCGAACTTATGCTGACTATAACTTTTTCATACAATCTCAAAATTTCACGTGCTATATGTCTACGAACTCACAAAGACATGCTCTACAATTCACGTCTAGACAGATTTCTTCAAAAAAATAACAAATCAAAATGTAAATTTTAAGTAACATTTAAAGTTAAGAGTTTTGATCATTGAGCTCAAAATAATATTGATCAACGGTGAAAGTTTTACGAAAATGTCTAATTTTTTCGACCTAGTCATTTTGCTTCACACTAATTATATCAAACGGTCGGATTGTCCATTTTTCATCTCTAGTTTTATGGTTTTTCAAAATTATACAATTTAGTTACAACCAATGAACATTGTTAGTTGACATATAGGAATGTTGTATAATCTATAAATCTAAAAATGAAAAATAACCGATCAAACCGTTGGATGTGATAAGCACTAAATAAAAGGTCTATGTTGAAAAAATTATATTTTTTTATAATGATTTCACCGTTGGTCAACATGGTCAACTATATGTGTCAATAACTAATGTACCTATATATATATACCATTAATGCTGAAATGAGTTAAACGACCATAACTTTTTCGTGTCTATCTATTGATGTAAACAAAATAAACTTAATAACTCATTGTAATGACTTTTTTCTTCATTGAACCTAAATTTAAATTAAAGAGGTAAAAACGCCTAAATATTGTTATTGTCTCTAATTCTATATATGTTGAGGACTAAACATGAGGTTGTTATGAGTCTTATAACATTTCAAGTTTTCAACCATAAAGTATAGAATTTCCCCTATAAAATATTACCAGAAGTTTTTATTGTCAAACACTCAAACACAATAACAATAAAATTACGATTGAGAGTAAAAATACACATAATTTATTTATGTGTTTAAAATTATGTATATATTTGGAGAATATATCGGCATATACTTCGATTATTTCGGTAATAATCGGTTCGGTTTATTTTCGGTAATTTTTTTCGGTAATTGGTCGGTAAATCGGTCGGTTCGGTTTTTTTGGTTTCGGTAGCATCTTTTTTCGGTTTTCATCGGTTTCGGTTTTTTCGATTTTCGGCTTGTGAAAAGTCGGTTACCAAACCAAAAAAATTCGGTCGGTAATCGGTCGGTTCGGAAAGTTCGGTAAAAAGTGGCAGCCCTAGTTGTAGCTGTTGCCCCATTTCGGAGAAGTATGCGAGAGACCAAAATCAAGGGTTCCCAGTTTATACAAAATGAAAGCTATTGCTAATATGTCAATGTACCAAACTATTATTGATTCAATAATATATCATTCTCAAATCATCAAAAGCTACAGAAGTTTTGGTGTGATATATCATGCATATGGGCTCCTCACTTAAATAGCAGTATGAATTAGTCAATCCTCTACTTCTATCAGCTTGCCACTGAAGCAGTATGAAGGGCAAGCAAGCCTTCTGCAAATGATAAGGTTATTTTCATTTTCTACAAGACCAACTACAATAGACCCGAAATCCCCAACCTGTCAATTGAAGTATATTCACCATTAGCTGTACCGAAATCAATTCTAATCTTCAGCTGTACTACGCTTCCCTTTACAAATCCGCTTCAACTACTTAAAGATAACCACCAATGGTTATTCAACCTTAGATTTTCTCCGCTCCTTTTTCTTTTATAGTATTATCTATCAACTCTACATGACTGAGCTCCAAGCATCAATATTACTGAGCTCCCAGCACCAATACAACTGAGCTCCAAGCAACTCATTTAAATAACTTCGATTCCATTACACAACACATTAGGTAAAATATCTACCAGTGCACGGATTGCACTCTCCGAAGAACACGTGGTGGTCTCCTCTTCTCCACAACAGGAATGAGATTCTCCATGAGCTGCATGTGGAGAGACGGTTAGGTCATTTGCCAACTCTTTTAAGATGCATGAGAAAATGAAATCAGCGAGTTCACTATCATTATGTGGTCAAGTTACATCTAAATTAAATCAATGATTGAAATGCATTTTGGAGTTGAAGTATTTGTCTGACCACTTCGTTCAGTTGCAAGCTATATAACTCTATACTAAGCACATAATATTGACCTAAAAATAATACAAGCAGATCTTTAATTTCTATTTCTTATACGTTTTTCTGGGAGGGGAAAAAGGGGCAAACAATATGCAACATCCTAAACAACACCATCGACACAAAAGTAATGTAAAATTTATTCAAACTGGCTAGACAATTCATATCAGACTTCAATTCAGTTGACCCTAGTTGCAACCACTTTATTAAGCCGGGCCATCAATGTCATGGAAGACTTCTAATAATAGAGAATAACTTAGCATTTTGGAAAGGCATGCAAGATAATAGAAAACAACTTATGAAAATTTTCTTGTCTATGCTTGTTGAAAAAAAAGGCAGATAACATGTTATTCTGCTGAATGTTGGACTGAATCAAGTATATTAGAAAATGTCACCTCTTTGTATTGAATTCCAGAGAATGACAAGTTCACTAAACACATGACATAGTGAGTGGCCTAGGGATGGCAACACGTATTTGTTTGTAAAGTTGATAAATATGTAGAATGGCAATTACAGACCTTCGGGCACAAATGGCTTGTAGAAGAGAAACTCTCAGTTAAAACAATCAGACCAAAATATCAAAGGGTGGCATTCAATTTAGGTTCCAGACACAAGCACAAAGTCAACCTGAACAATAATCTAAGAGCTACAGAAATTTACTCTTAATATCATCCTTTTATTGTATATAGTTCAGTTAACAAATGATTGCTTATTGATTGGCCTGATCAGAGTTTGGGTTCACAAGCCAAATAACAAAAACACTAGGTTTAGTGCTGCCACTTCTGGGTTTCCCTCATGCCAATTAATGCACAAACGAGAACACATAGGAACTGGCACATACACATAAAGCCAATGCCACCTCCAAATGGCTGTTTGGTTTTTGTTCTTTTCTTAACCAGATATCACCATCCCACAGTACCAAAGATATTTGAAACCAACGATTTAAGCATTGTGACATTTCAACAAAATAATATTTGATTTTATGCAAGTTAGCATGCCTCTTAAGTTCTCACAGGCCAGAGCCTAAGTAACACCAAGGCGTGATATATATTTAGTCCAAATAGCTCAGTAACAGGTAGGTATCAAGCACCACTTTATGCAGCAAGATGGATTTACATATAGTATCTAAATTACCAATCGTGTGAACTCAGTCATAAAACTCATGCTGATTTGGACAGACTAAAAAAGAAAAACCAGGCATCCCATTGCACAGCAACAAACACATGAATAATTGTCATTCTATAATCAATTTCGTTAAAAGTTTTATCATTCTTGGACAATGTATTATCACTTTGGTAACCATTCCACTACAAGAATCATAAAGAAGAAAACCAGTACAAAAAGAAAAGTAAACAACACAACCAAAAGTTGTCACAACATTTGCAAGTTTGCAAGCTACAAGGATACACTTGACCGATAGACATCTGTAACTACAATAAACATAGAAATGTGTTCGCCATATATCCATACACATTACTTTTCTAGGAATCATAATTACACCAACTTTCAATGTTAACTACATAATCATGTTAGCTTTTTGTAGACTTCCTCGTTTAAAAATCACATGGAAATTTTTTTCATAAATTTTCTATTACAACTTCTTTCTATATATTCAATTTTTCAAAAATTGTTATTTTTGTCAAGCAGAACCGGAACTTTGTCCACATGTATGGCAGTATGGAAAAATTTTATTTCACAAAGTTTGATAAAGTAATCGTTAAACAGCAGAAGAGTACATACCCGCTTAAACCTCTCCTTCTTTTGCTCAGCCTGCATTCAAAGTATTGATAACTTAGAAAATACAGTATGGAATTGGACCATAATGCAGGCACAAATCAACAAAAGTTACAGTGCGAAAAATCAGTATGAGCAAGTCACATCAATTTGTGATCACTGTTTACAGATCATAAACATATAGAGGATCCAGTCCTTTGAAGATCCAAATCCCTTGTCTAAAGCTATGTAATTAAGAAGAATCAGTAACTGGCTATGGTATAAGCCTATGACTGAATTTATTTGATGAAGGAGAATTATACCTCTTCTCTCATGAGCCGTGCATTTTCTTCCTCCAGCTGCGTCACCAGAGATTCTAGCTCAACCGTGTAAGCCTAATATTGTCAAATGTCATAATTTCAGTGATGGAAGAAACAAAATTGAATCTAAAATAGGGAGAGGGAGAGAGAGAGAGGAACCTGCTTGCGTTCCCTGGACCTGGCAGCGGATTCTCTGTTCTTGATCATCCTCCTCTGCTTCTGCTGCGTCGCCTTATCAAGCGGCGCTTCCTGCACAGCCCTTCTCTTCGTTGCTCTCCCACCTCCTCCTCCTCCTCCACTTGTTCCATTGTTGTTGTTTGCGTAGACCACCACTTGACCTTGAGGTTGAGGTTGAGGCGGTGGCGGCGGCTGAGGCTGCACCTGGAACTGGCTGTATCCAATCGGAACCAAAGCTCCAGCCACGCCGACGTCCTCCTCCCTCACGGCCCCAGCCCTGGTCAGAAAGTCCTCCAATGTCATTTCCTCGCCACCGCCACCGCCTCCTTCTCCTGTACCCGCCCGCACCTGATCCACATCTCCCTCCGCCTCGTTCTCTCCGTCAGCTCCTCCTCCGCCTCCGCCGGCTACGATCTCCTTCCAGACCTCCTCCACCGTCCTCCCCGGCGCGGCGGCGGAGGCCGAGGCTACTCCGTCCATGGACGGCGACGCGTTGGAGTGGTCGTTGTAGATGTTCTTGAGGAGGTCGTCCATGGTCAAGGACTGCTGCTTGTCGACGTCGGCGATGAGACTGGAGAGGGAACATATAGAGGAGTCGCGTGGAAGATCCGAATTCGCCGTGGAGACGACTACTAACTTCGACGACGCCATCGTCGCCGGATTCGTAGCCGCTGATTTTTTCAGATTGAAGGAGATTAACTGTTTTTCGTTTCTTCGCTCTTCACGGTTTTCTTGGTCTACAAAGACGTGTGTGTTTGGGACTGGGACTAGTAGTAGTACTGCCTTTACTGGCAGAGGTACTAATATATTAAGAGTAAAACTGTTACTAATTTACTATCACAGTTAATCATGTCCCAATAATAAACATGCATGGCACTTTCCACCTACTACAGCCCAATTAAATGATGTTAAATAAGTAAATCTAGGAGAATCTATGATAGCTATGAACTCTTTTTTGGGAGATAAAAATATAAAAATCTCTTCTTCTTTTTTTAACAATAAAAAAAAATATCTCTCTCTCTCTCATTTTTTTTGAATTAGTATTGGGGTAACCAACACCCAACCTTTTGCTTCTCCCAAGAGTGGTTGGCTATGGTATCACCGCCATGAGTGCCAGCCGGCTGGTGGTGCCACCGCCAATTGTGGTGGTTCGTCGGAAAATTCGCCAAAGCTCCTAATTGTATTTTCTACTCTATCTCCATATCATCTTTCCTCCTTTGTTCGTTTCTTGCATTCTGAGCCTCGATTGGCTCTTTTTTTTTTTTCTTCTTGCAAGGTTTTCTAGTAAAATAAGGAAAGTGATTAATGATAGACAAAATGCAATTAAAGACAAGTTAAATACATAGTTTTAGGGTATGAGTATATATGAAATATAAGGCTCATCAGGTTTCGAACTAGGTAATACTCAATTTTGATAAGTGCTCCATGTTCTGAAGAAATAAAGGGAAAAAAAAAACTTTTGCGAAATAGAACCATTGCACAGCCCAAAACCAACTAAAGACGTCCCTAAATTGCTTAGTTCAATAAAGTGGGACATAGCGAGCATGACATCCGAAATTGACGTGGCATAGCGTGACATCTCGGACCAAAATTTACCATGGTGCAAGTTGATTTTACGGCGAATTAACGAAAATCTCATTTTCGAGCTTCGAATAGTACTTTTAGGGGGTCATTGAGATGAGTTTTGTTTCGTTTAGAATTTAATTAAACTTTCTTCTTGAGAGTTGTTGAGCTCGTTAAACCGAATCTGTAGACACGAAATATACTTAAATCGGACTTCATATGGAGAGAGTTATGGTCTACGGAAGGGAAGTTACTATTTCGGAAAACTTCTATTTAAGGAAATTTCCCGAAATGGGGGTTTGCATTTCGGGCTACTCTCTCTCTTCACCGGCCAATATCTCGGCCATCCGGCCATCGTTTGACTCGAAACTTGTCTCATTTTCTTCGTCTCTTCATCCTCTTCAATCATATACTCATTTCATGCATCGAATTTCAGTGTAGGAAGAGAAATCAAAGAGAGAAAAACTAAAAAAAAAAATGTAGCCAAACTGTTCGTCGATTTTCGACTACGTTTTCTGTCAAATTGACCGACGTCACCTACTGGGCTTTGTAGCCCTTGCCAAGAGCTTTCCAACGCCGTAAGAATAACCTCAATCGGACTCGGGACGGAGGAGAATCGAGAAAAAGAAAATCCGGTCACCAATATTTTCGAGGCAAATTTAGGCCAACCAAAAGCGAATTGATCCTTATGTCGTTGTGAACATGCTGATAAATTTTCAAGACCATTGGAGGAGGTCAACGGCAGAGCCACCGCGGTTGCCGCTACGGGCACCAGGTCCCGCCAACGGGTTCGGCCTCTGGGACGATCATTTTCGTCCCTCCAATTGTGTTCGACGATCCTAATACGATGGCAAAATCCGTTTTGCGAAATTTTGTCGTTTGATTGACGATCGGAGAATGACAACATAGATCCTTAGATCCGTGATGATTCGACCGTCAGATCGTCACCATTTTTGGATGTGATTCTAGGATGCTAGAATTAAGCTTGCCAATAAGTTTTGGTGTTGTGAATTTTCGGTGGAACCCGTTCGATGAATAGTTGACGTTGGACCCACGTTGGCCGACAGTTGACTATTGGTCAAATTGTGCCGAATTTAATTAGATGATTAGATTTGTCGATATTTAAATGGATTACAAGTATGAGAGTTATCGAGGAAACCCTAATCGGTTTATTTAATTTAATATCGAATTATTGCCTCGTCCGTCAAAATAAATATTATAATAGATCGTGTTGTATAGGAGGACGAGTAGAGCCGTTGATAAGGAGGATTTTGCTAGGCATGAGGCTTAGCCAAAAATCTGTGAGTGGACTTTGTTTTCTTCATAAAACTATTTATGCATGAGAATTTACCTATTTAAAGATTTTGAGCAAATTTGAGCTATATTGCAGTTTTTCCCCATTTTGTTATTACACTTTGAAGTTTGATTTGTGATTTTTGTTGCATACATGTGTTACCTGAGTTGGTAGGTCCCTCAAGTAACATCTCAGTTGTGCCATTCAGATGGTAGGCCCCTCATGACATATGTCTTCCGAGTTGGTAGGTCCCTCGGATGACAGTTCACTGAGTTGATATGTCCCTCAGTGACAATGGTAACTAAGTTGGTAGGTCCCTTAGTCATCTCTTTTGTTATCAGTTATTTTGTATATGTTGATTTACTACATTTTAATGAGTCATGATTTTCATGAAAGAAATGAGTTTTAATGGGGAAACATAACAGAAATGATTTTGTAAACTTTTATTTTTGTCCACTCACGCTAATGTTTTTAAATGTTTTCCCCTGGACTTTTCTGTTTTTCACTGCCCAGATTGCAGACTTGCAGTCGAGGTCACGTGTTGAGGTCGAGATATAGTCACCACCACCTTCCCATCCTTGTAGGTTATAGTTTAACCTACTTATGTTTAATTATTGTACTTTCGTAAACTTTCTTAGTTGCTCTGATACATCAAGATTTGAATATGTATAACGTAATTGAAGAGATCTGTACTTTGGGTTGGATACCCTTGATTATAGTAATGTTATGGAGGATTGTAGTGTTTTGTGGCAAACATGTAGGCTCGGGAGTTTGATTGGATTTGTTGATTTATTAGAAGTGTTGAATTGTGAATTACAGGTTTCGGGTAGTCCATTTTTATGGGAGGTTATATCGATTTTCGGTAAAATCTCTTATAAGTTGGGCCCTATAGGGTCACCTTGGATTCTAGGGTGGAATTTAGGGCAGATCCTGTCACATAGATCTCTGGCAACCAAGGAAGCATTGAGATAGACATGACACAGTGACCTAGAAAATCTCAAAAAATTAAGACACGACACGACAATTGCTCTAATATATATAATATTTAAGAAAATTAATTTAAATAAAAAAAATGTCTCTTCATCCCACAAAATAACATACAACAGTCAAGAGAGATTCAAAATCCTACTCTTTCTTTTCTTTTTATACACGTCTAACCGTTTAGGTTTGGTAACTTAGGGTTATGGTTTATTGCAACTATAACCTAAAAGAAAATGAAAAAAAACTCTGATAATATTGTTTTATAAAATGGAAGAACAACTTAAAATTTGTTGGGGGTGTGCCAGAGATGATAATCTAATTTGAGCATGACACCTAAAATATTTAAGCTATAACTCTTAGAAACTCTTTTGCAATGTCTCAATTTTTCAATTTGGGTCAACACTCCACATCAAGGGCGGAGCCATGTTGGGACAAGGGGTGGCACGTGCCCCCCCTGAAAATTTCTGAACAAAAAAATTAGTATATGTATATATATATATATATATATATATGTGTAATTAATTAATTATGTATCAATGTATGTCAAATTCTATATATTAAATAAATGTACATATGTTTAATTCCATAAGGGTTTGTCTGCCATGCCACGGTGCGCACAAACTAAAACTGTCAAAGCACAAATGCATAATCATTATATAATTAATATAACACAATTCATTAATAATTAATTCCTCAAAAGTCATCACCAAAGAAAAAAAAATCCTCTCTCGTTCTTTTACAGAGACCAAAACCAAAAGAGAAGACATACGCAACTCTAAAGTCCAAACCCAAGAGCATGCAGCTGTCGAGCAACTCCAAACGACGCCATCAATTCAATAAACTCAGATTTAAATGCCCTCTTTATGAGATCAATTTATAATTACATTATAAGATTGTATATCTATTTTCTCATTATTGATGTTATGAAATTTTGATTGGCTTTGGAATTTGAATGATTTGTCTGTTGCAAATCCCTCCGCAGTCATCACCTAAAAATTCAAAAAAATAATGATAATAGTTCAAAACAGTTTTGTGTCGAAATTAACTCAGAAAAATATCCTTCAAATCTCGAAAAATGTCCTCCAATTACCGTTGTAACAGATACAAATTTCATGAATGAAAATTCGATGTTTTAATTATGCCCCCCCGACATGCAATCCTGGCTCTGCCACTGCTCCACATACTCACATGAGAGTATCGGATAACACTTCACCAATTTGAGTCGTCTCAGTCCTTGAGAAGAGTTGTGTCGCACACAAATGACTAGAATAAGTAAATTAACACAATCTTCTAGCTTGTTCATTTGTTTTTCACGAAACATTCTTAGCTATCTGATCATCAGATACCATCTTACAGGATGAAAATGAATATGAAGAAATTAATGTAAAGAATAGAACTAGCTAGTAAGTAGCTTACCATGAAATGTGTGAGCGTCAAAGTTTTTGGTCAACAAGATGCACGCAATTCTAGGCATATCTTCAGGGGCATATTGTGACAACAACTCTTTCGTTTCCCTCACGACACATAAAACGAACCGAGTTAAAATTAAAAAAAAAAACGATTTGCCACGTATTTGATTTTGCTGTTTATAGTCCGTGACGATTTGATTTTATGTGTTTGGACTTTGGAGTTATTCAACAAAGCCAGAAAATCGTGAATTATTTATTATATTAAATTTGCCTCCTGGCTGCTTTGAAAAGGATTCCATATGTCCTGCCTAGAATCAATCCAATTATCCAAACATATATTCTTCTTTAACAATAAAAACAAAAAAAGAAACCAGTAGGAGTGTAGGACCTTCTTTCTTCTTTTACACGAATAAAACAGTGAAGCTGCAGTCCAAGGGCAGCTTCTTAAAATAAAAATTAGATCTTTAGGCTTTACTAGATTTAACACCTTTTACCGATGAGCTTTGGTAGGTTCGAATATTATTGACATAAAAAAATAGACACGGTAGAGTGGAGATAAAAATTATTATTTCTTAAAAAAAAAATCAATTTTGGTTTTTTTTTCCTCCGAGTGTTATTCATGTATCCAACCCAAGTCATGGAACCTATTGAACATGGTGTGCTCTAATTCTCTAAGCACCCAAATGGAAAATCGGAATCAAAATCAGTGCACGTTTCTAAATCTATATATACAAAACTACTTGAATTTGAGTCCGTAAAGGAGAGATCCTAAAGCTCAATGGCCCATCGGCAGTGGGAACTTGGAAGCTTCAAAGCTTTAAGGGATGAAACTAAAGGGAAAATGAAGCATGGGTCATCTGGGTATTGACTAACTTGTTCTTACGATGAAACAATGGAGGAAGGACCTGCAAATGTTCCTCATTACACATACTCTAGGTATGTTTAACTTTCAAAACTTAATCCCAGAACACAGAACGGTGCTCGAGTGAAATCTAACTTGGTTAAAAGTTTCTAGTTACTTTAGCTACAAGTTAGGTAATGCTGTTGAACTCCAGCAAATACACTCGACAAACTATCTGCCGAATTTTGTTCACCAATAATATGTCAAGTTAAGACATCAACTGGGTAAGCAAAATTAACATGATTGTTGCAGGAAGAAATGGTTACAAAAACATGACAATAAGACATCTTTTAGGCATCTCGCCGAAGACAACACATAAACAGGTCTCAGCTTGAACAACCAATCTCTTCCTTGATATACCTAACAGCATTTGAGACTCCATCCTGAAAGGCAAAAAATAATTTGATAAAATCAGATTCGTAGCACCATTCGTAATTTCAAAGGCATCAAATTTTAGAGAATAACCACATACAGTTCTGGGATGCTAGTTGTTCCTTCAATAATTCACTATTATCAATAACCAGGTGCTGCGCAAAGGAAAAACTCTATTTACTTATCACACATTTCTTTACCCCCTAATCATAAGTGGTGTTGGGCTAAATTATGGAACTTCAATCTAGTTTTAGCCCAATTAGATTTAGAAAATTCAGATAAATAGTTGAAACCAAGAAGAGCCTAGCAGATAAGCAAAGTAGGTACATGTATCCATGTAGACTAAATTGATTTTCGAAAAGCCACAATATGGAAAAAGATCACTGCATCACTGAGAAAGTCTCTAGCAGAGACAGATGGAATCCTTCCATTAATGCAATGCCTGCTCAAAGGAAAAGGCCTATCCAATTTGTATACACAGGGAATGTAATCACTATTACACATATCACGGTCCTTGAAAAATAATTCATGACAAACATGTTGCACAATCACAAAATTAAAAAGAAAGTTCCCCACCCCCTCCCGCCAAATCCATTTGAAATTATAGCGCAACGCTATTACATAACAAGGATGATACTTCAAAAGGGAGTTTACAATGTAGATCAGGCATCATACAAATCATGTCTGCAAATCCTAATGCAGCAACAGCTTGGAAGATAAACAATGATCGATAATGCATATAATAATTATCCAAAACAAGGATCCAAATCTGTACACGGCAAACATGTTTGGTCTTCCTGAAATCCACCAACAAGTATTACCTCACGAGATATTCTCTTAGAAATATCTACAGCGCGTTCTCTGATTTCAGAAGATAATGCATCATTTATGACCCTTGATAGCAAATTGGCCGCTTCCTGGATACTTTTGTCATCACTTTCTTCCGGAATCAAGTGGCTCCGTTTCAATGGTTCTGGTGCCACTCCAAGCCAAAACATTCTTTCAGCCCAATAAAATTGGTCTAACATAAATGGACATAGTACCTGCATTTTAGATCAATAACTTTTTTGAGTTTTTATATGTCATAGGATGGAGAGTACAATGCTAGAACTATATTGATTATTTTAGATCAATAACTTTTCTGATTCTGTATCCCTTGTGTATATCATCTTCCCCCCCCACCATCATTTGTCTTCATTATTACAACTGATATACTTCATCAAAAGAGAACTACACATTTCAAGACGAAAGACATTACGAAGCAAAAATATAGTACTACAAGAACTAACCTGTGGGATTCCTGCAAGTAGTGCTGCAGCAGTAGTTCCACTACTTCCACATTTACATGAAACAAATAACATATTGTAAATAATTTGCTTGCTACATATTCCTACAAATGTTAATCTTAATTGATATGTACTACAAGAATATGCTTGAACTTTCAATTTCGTCCAAGTTATCTTAATTGATCCAATCATGCATATTCTTTAATCTTTCAACCCAATGCAGTCCCCACCATGGATGCAGTGAATGAGGACAGACAAGTTTTTGACATGTTAAGTTTTCTATGCCTGATATGGCCTAATAGACTGCTATAGTAACACCTAGGAACACCATTCAAAGCCCCGTTCCGTTGCAGTGTTTGCCCTTCCACCCCATCTTTTTCTTTAAGAAACAACGGCATGAGACTCTGGAATCGCCACCTCAAACCTTTCCATTATGACCACACCTGATTCTTTTCACCATGTTCCCTCACTTTCTCCTCTTGCACTATCATAAGAACTGCAACTTTTTCTATCATCGCTGCAACAAGAGTTGTTTCCTGTATGTTCTCCCCTCCCCTCTCATCCTTTGAACCGAAAAACCAGCAATAGAAAGACTTTGAAATCCCCAAAATAACCAAAACCCCAAATTACACCAAACATGGAATTTTTGAAGAGCTTCGGTATTGGAGTAGCATCTTTTGTAACGAAAAGTTATTCATTAGTTTGAGAAATTGCCTCAGAAAAAGAAAAATCATTATAAAAGTAATTTGGGTAGCTAAGGATGATTTAGGTGATATGGTGCTATACTGGAGCACCACTAAAGGTTAGTTTCATGAGGTGAGGTTTTCAACAAGATGACTTTGAATGGTTGTGGTGTTTCTCGACAGTGGTGAAGCTGTGGGTGCAGGAGGTAACAATGGAGGGGTGGTCAAGTGGGTTCCCCCTCCGAAAATATATCAATTCTCAGCTTCTCTAAAATATAAATACATATATTTTATATGGAGAAATCTAAATATCAGCAGTATGTATATTAGAAAAACTGGTACAAAATCTTGACATGTCGGTATCTTTCATTTGCTATGATTAACAGAATTAGCACCATGGTTGAGATTACATTTGAGCAAATATACAAAAAACCAATACAATTGATTGAAACAATTTGAACTAAAGGGCTGAAATTGAAATTCCATACTTGTTAAAGAACCAAAGTAGTACTTGAGACGAAAAAAATATTAAAATACTTAAATAAATAAATAAAAAAAACAAACGAACAAACTAGCAAAAGAAATTACAGTTACAACACGCTCACCTTCCCCCATGATGGATTGCAGCCGCACATCGAGAAAACAGCCACGTGTATGGTATAGAACTATTTGACAAGGTAAGAAGATGTCATCCCAGAGAGGAAAAGAATAATTGGTGACCAGCTGATTTATTTAATATTTTGATACCCAGAAATCCCCTAAACGCTTCACGGATCCGAGCTTGAAACTGGACCGTAAAGATGCACAATTTTTAAATTCAGATTCCCTCTAACTTTTTTATTAATAAGTAACACATTTTCTTTCATCCATTTTCATATACAAGCATTCAATGGACATATGAGATTCTCACCCAGAAAAGCAGAAGAGTCGTTCACTGAAGAGAGAAACGCAATCGTAATTAATCTGTTTGTGGGTCATGTACAATGATGATTCAGCAGCAATAGCTCGGATTGCTGCATCTAAAGGTTCGTAGCCAGCAGTAAAGAGGATAAAGCGGTAACTTGTTATCTTGAGGACAGTTTCGAGAAGACAAAGAAATGCTCGAGGATTCTTTAAAAATCCCATGCTACAAGTACAATGGGAACCCCAATCAGCACAGAAACAACACAACAAGAATATATAAAAAGGGCACTGTACATTCCAAGTTAATCAGGCATTAACATTTAAGAAATAACTCATTCAAGTAGAAGAAAAATAACTATTTATAAACTGCGCTAAACGACCATAGCACATTATAATTCAATGAAATCAGACACTATAACCTGATATTATTATCGTAATTCTAAGAATGCATGAAAGAAGTTGCTAATGAATCAAGCAAAGGAACTTGCCTACCAATAGAATTCAGGCCAATAAAAACAGGTGGCATAGGCGTAGGAGTCTTCAGAAAATATTGCAAGTGAACATGAGCTGGACACATTTCATCATTTGTGTACAGATTCCCTGAAGAAACAAGCCTTGAAATTTCACTGCACTTCTTACATGAAAACTCCCATTCATTAGGCAGAAACCAAAAGCCACAAACCCGAATGCTCGATGGCCAATAATCTGTCAAATGCCAAAAAAAACAAACAGTGAGATAATTTCAATAGTAAGAATAAAACTCAACTGGGGAGATCCACTTCCTTTAGCAGTTTAGCTTATGAAGTATAGACTTTTCCGAATCCTCATAGTTCCAAAAGTCATTTATGATGGTTCAGGGCTTACAACGTCTATATGATTAAACTAGTCCTATTCAGCTGCAAAAGCAAGCTTTTGAGAATCATTTTCGATCTATATCAAAGTATACCAAGTATTCTGTCATATTTCTCCCAAAAAAAAAAAAAGTATGCTCCAACAGTGATTACAGTATCATTAGTCCTCTACCGTCTAAGAGAGACTATTATTAATTTACATCACTTGATGCATCTTATCGTACTCCTTGAAGAAACAAGAGTTGTCAAAAGCACTTTCTTATTATTATTTATTTTAGTTTAAGCAGAAAGTTCTTTAAGGGTGTAAAAAGCTGTAAGAAGGCCAAGTCAAGCAGTAAACATAACAGAATTTGAGAAGATATTTTCAGGAGCATGATTTACTGCCTACTACTCTACTAAGCTACTAGCATCATGTGTAGTATCATTGCCTCTGTAATTATACAATCATGCAATATCAACATTTAAAATAAAAATTTCACAGTAGAAAATCAACCTCTATCCCCATCCCATAAATGTGAAAGAATTTTCCGAAACATTTAAAAATTGTACAAACATGTATACCTGGGCACTCAACAACTTCTTTGCTAAATCCATACCTGTGAAACAATAGCGAAGATTTTCAGAATAGGTATTATATATCTCCTTGAGAGGAGAATACGTACATATACACATGCATACACATAATATAGGCCGATATGAAGCTGATGTCCGCAAGTCACACTCATGAAAATAGCAATACCATTCCAACGGAAGTCCGCCTGGAATGGTTCTGTGTTTGTGTGTGTGCCTATGTATATAATAAAGATAACAATACTACAATCATGGAGGTCATGCATGAAAATAAGAGTCAACTTCAGTTGATTAGTTAGTTTGATGGACAGTAAACTAGTAACTAACAAATCACAATCAACTTTCAGTCGTAATTTCAATAGGCAGTGCATCTTGGATCTTCTGATTTCTAGCCATGTTTGTAAAATAGTCTCACTTACCTCTTGAATTTAGATGTCAATAGTACAGCATATTTTTTACATGGAACCATTGAACCCTACAGAGACCAGCTTAGTCATGGAATGCAAAAGTACTGGGGATTAAACAGATTTAGTAATGTAAATAGGTGTAAAAGATAACTGACACTCTTAAATCATCTCTCTCTCGCGCAAGTTGAAAACTTACAAAAGTCGGGGAGACAGTGGCCTATCATGCCAAGTGGGGAGACCCGTTACTGGATCCTGCATTAGATAAGGGAAAAAAAATGCATAAATGTCGAGATTAAAAAAAAAGGGATTCAACCAAAGAAAGAGATGTTAACCAGAGGGCCATGTGACGAAGGAAAATACTAGAGCTCAGTTGGGATGAAACTTCACGAGTTCTTTAACAATCACTAACTTTTACAATTCATTTAATGCATCAATAAATTTGGCATCAAAGAGACATTAACTGTAAAAGGGCAAGGACTCAGATTCAAATTGTCACATCTCCAGGATCCCCAGTGTTCAGTGAAAAGAGGCCACATCCAGTGGATCACGTCTTTCCAACAAACCTATGAGCATTAAAGGATGTAAAAAAAGAGAGAATATTAACAGTGTGAATCACAAACTTATATTGTTACAAGTAGAAAAAATTTTAAAAAAATAAAAAATAAAATCCACTAGTCAATGATGCTGTACACTAACAATTCAGGAGGGAGATAAAAGAAAGAATAAAATCACTTGCAGAAGCAGTATTTCCATATATCTACTCTAACAACAATAAGTACCTTGCTGAGGTGAGATTCCTGCAGGTATTTATATAAATGTGGATGTTCCTTTTTAAAGTGGCGCTCAAATGATGAAGGTGCACTGAAAATAAAGTGAAATAAGAAGTAACTAGAAATGATCAGGTAAGTTCAAAATGTTATAAACTAGCAAGTATTATAAAGTTCGTACAAAGTAATTCACTTAGGAACCTTTGAATAATTAAAGAATTGGAGAGAGAGAGAGAGAGAGAGAGAGAGAGAGATACCTCGGTACAAAGAATATATTTCAGGGTAGATAGTCATTAGTCACCACAAGCATACATTTGCATAAGATCAGATGCAGACTCTAATTAAGTAAACTAAAGATCCAAAGAAACATCTATTACCTGTATGGAACAACATAAGGAGCGGCAACCATGCAGCGGACACGAAAAAGTTCCGCAAGACTCCAGCCTTCCTGGACCATCACAGAAAGAACCCAATATTGTTAGCACATCATTACACTTACTCTGAAATTGTAATTGGTTGTGTTACAAATTCAGGTATATATGGTGTTCACAGTATATAATCTCACATTGAATATTCTAACCATGCATCCCCATATATAAAATTATGAGACTCTTCATCCATAACCAATTCGTTCTGGGTTGGCTACATCAACTCTAACTTTAACATGGTATTAAAAAGCAATTCATCCACATGTCATGCACAAGTTGGCCATACAGGCTCCCCACATCACCTAATATAATTGATCCGCATGTTTGGCTCAATCCGACCACACGTAATGGGAAGTATTAAGCATTCAAGAATCCCACATTGTGCATTCGAAGGTTGCACAACTTATAAAATCTCAGCCATCTCCACCCATACTCCATATGTTTTTGGGCTGGATGTTCCAACTTAAAGGAAATTCTCAGTAGACATGCAGATGGCTTTCGTTTTCTTTGTGGTTTGACGCAAAGAAGTTTAAGTAGGCATTGAAACCTATGCATATGTACTGATACACGACAGCAAAAATTGTAATGCAAATCAGATGATTATACAGAAATTTTAGCATGTTAATATCTAACATCCTTGCATATAGCTTTTCAAATATTTTGTGCTTTATACTTACTTCTTTTACGCCGATAATGTATCAATCCATGGAAGAGATAACTTTGATTCATATTCAAAAAATAAAAATAAAATAAAATTACAAAGGGAAGTACCAAAGCAAAGAAATTTATCACAATCAAATCACCCTCCATGCTTGGGCCTGATCCAAATATCGTTTCAACTACCGAAAAACATTCCTGTCTATGTTCTCCAAAAAACAACCTTTTCTGCAGCGAAAGTGGTAACTCTACAGAGCCTGGTAAGACAAGAGATCCAATGAGAACTTTTGCAAAAGTACTTTCTAACTATTTCTTACACAAATGCTGTTATATTGAGAATTTGAGAGAACAATGAGAAAAAAGTCAGTAATTTGAACCTGTAGTATCATGTTCCTGATGGATAGAGACAACAGGTGGTGATGAAATTGGAAGATAGGAAACATGCTTTTCAGCCAAGTGAGAACATAGGCTCTGCATGACAACCATCAAATTAAAATACTTAACAAAATAGCTCAATAGCATATCAAAGAAAAGAATTGCATTTGCATGAACCGTTCCACAAGACAAAGTTATTCGAACATATCAACATAAGTTAATCAACTTTTTTTTGATAGGGAACTGGAATTGGGGGAACAGTATCGAAAACAAAAATGTTCATAGAATGAAATGCTGTTTCTTCTTTTTTTCTTCTTCTTATTATTAGAATTATTTCTGTGAGGATAATTAGAATGCTAATAACTTGACTTGCAGCAAGTCAATTTAGCATGCTATAAGTCGTCAACCCTGAACCCTGAGATTTAGGATTGAAGCACTTTCACTTAAGTGTTTTGATCCTAAACAGAGAGAGATATTCAAGAGTTCGGAAGTGAATCTTAGCTACTGACTAGAGCCTTGTGCGTACATACAAGGAAACCATCTATAGAAACGAACACTCCAGTTTTTTGATTAAAAGTCAGCAAGGAGTGTTCGTTGAGTAAACGTAGTCATTGACTAACACCAGTAAAGCTGAAAAAGTGTAAGCTCTAAAAAGTGTCAAGGCCTTCAATATCATGGGACAAATCATAAATTCTGGAACTGCATCTGAGCACTACAATCTCCTCAACTATTGTTGAAACGTTACAATCTAAGTAGCCCATATCCAAAAGACCACCTATAAGACTTGCAGTCATTGGGATCAATTACATGGTTAAGGATGCCTAGCATAACACACTCATTGAAAGGAAAAACAAAATGAACAAAAATAAAAGCAGCAGATTCTAGCATTCAATTTTTATGTTGTATTCAAATTCATTGGAGTTCCCCACCGCGGCGAACAATGCAAAACTGTGGGATTTACTGGGAGGTAAATGGGGTTGCTCAGTAATGACCTTATCTGGTAACCATTACAAGAACAAGGTTTCTATTCCTGTGCTAGCTTGCAAGGTTATATATTACTCTCTAACTAAACTTAACTCCTTTCAAATTCTAGCATTAATCATAAAGCAAACCTCATGAGCAGAATGTGTGATTAGAACAACTTGGTAGTGACTCTGGTCGGAAGCAAAAGCCACCGCAACGGCCTGCAACAACAAACTCGACCCAAGTCAATTGATTTTTCCGGGAAACAAACGGAAACAGTGAACGGAATAAAAAGGACGACGACTTACAGCAATTGGATACACATCGCCTTTGGTGCCGAAGGCCATGAATACAGCAACGGGTTTCGTCCTCTCCGTCGAAACCTCCATTACTCTTAATTTTTGGCTACAATAGTTTCTTCGACTATCACAGCACATAAAAGGGCAGTGCAACTTCTATGGAATTACATCAAATGCCACTGACCTATCCTTTATAGTTTATACTAATATTTCCTATTTATTACGAAACCTGCCACTGCCAGCAACGAGTACCAACCCAACTCAATACTCTCTCTTTCAAAATCCCCTCATCTCCATTCCCTCTTTCTACAAAACGAAAACCTCCATTGACGTCGATCGAATTCTTCGATCTCGCTCTCTATCTCTTACAGAGAAATCACACCGATCTCTCTCTCTCACAGTGCATTGCGATTCAGTTGGAAACCAGGTTTGGCTTCAAAACGAAAAATTGATATACGTTTTGATTGTTTCGGGTTTAGAGATTTAGATTGGAATTAGAGATTTAGGACAATATATGGTTTTGTCTCTGAAATTTGTACGGTTATTGCTATGGTTAGGTTTTGATTGATTTTGATTTTTTATTGTACCTAAGAAAATTGGCTTTGAAACCTGCAATTTGATGTTTGGTTTTGACTGTTTCAGGTTTATATGCGAATTTCATTGATATTTATTGTGCCTACGAATGAAATTGTTGTAAAAAAATCACTAATTACTGTGACTACCACTGAAAATGATCTAAAATGTGGCTCATGAATTTGTTTATTGTCACTGACAGTTGCTTGCCTAACAATAACCTAGTGAAGTAGTTTTCTGTAGTTGGGGTTAGGTGTTTGATGTGGCTCTTAACTATTTCAGTAGATTTTGCTGTGATCTGTGTTATATTATTGTTTGGCGATTAACAAGTTTTCTGTGAAGCTAAATTTGTTCTCAATTATTGTCAGACACTAAATGCTTTAGTGTCAGTGTCTTTGACAGTACTCTTCATGATTGACAGAAATTAAACTTCATTATTGTCTGACACTAATATGCTTAATTAAGTTTATTCTAATTTTGTTTGCTGATTTATTGGGTCTCTGTAACCTTTGACATTTATATGTTTTCAATTACAGTTCTCACATATAAAAGAAGAAAAAGATGGCACCGAAAGAACAAAAGACTGCAAAAAGAACAAAAAAAGAAAAAGGACAAACAAACAAACGCGGGCAGCAAGAAAGGAAGGGGAAAAGAAAAAGAGAAGAAAGATCAGATGAAGAAGCGCCTATAAAGAAGAAACCACAAACAATCCAGTACAAATGCAACCTCAAGGCATTCTGCTCACTAGTGAACAAAGAGCGACAGTACATAACACTGGAAACAAGGGAGGAGCTGAAGAAAACTCCCTTTTGGAAGATGATACAGCTGTTTGTTGAAGACAAACTGACCTTCGATCATATAACCAAGAAGGACACGGAGCTGACAATAATGCTCCAACTCTACAACAAGCAATTGAAGGCTTTTCAGTTTGGACAGAAAACAGAAAAAATAACAGTCGATGATGTGAGTCGGATCCTTGGGCTGCCCAAAGATGGAAAAAAATTTGTGTTCAACAAGAACGAAAAAAGGAGGGATTGCAATGTACTAGGACAAAACTTCGGACATTGTGGAGATTCAATAACCAAAAAGGTAGCTGATAGTTCCTTGGTCATTGAAGTGGAAAAGGCTAACCCAAAGAAAACAGTGTACAATGATAAAGATGCAGCTGTCCTCATCCTCATTAGTTTCTTCACTTCCTTCCTCTTCCCAAACACAGCGAGCACACTCACATGGGACCTCGCAAATGCATGCTCTGACCTGGAAAGCCTCAACAAGTACAATTGGGCAGCAGCCGTACTAGAGTTCCTCGAAACAGGACTCAACAAGGTTGAGGCCAATAAACTTGTCTCAATCCAAGGATGCCTCATGGTTATACTGGTAAAGTGCAAATTCATGTTCATTATTGTCTGATAATAAAGTGTTTGTTGTCCGACAAAAAAAATTTCATTATTGTCTATTTTCTTTACAAAGCAATTTACACAAACTTACTCTATTTAGTTTGCAAAATAATGATGACAGTATTGGCTGTGCGACAAGACAAATCGGACAGAATGCATAGCGGGAAGGAAGAATTGCAAAGAAACAACCATGATGAAATGGTCCCTGCATAACTTGAATTTGCACGAGGCAAAAACAGACTCAATGTTGTTGGAGGTAAAAGTAAACTACTAACTTTATTTGTTACCTACTGTGATAACTTTATTTGTTACTAACTTGCAATCCTTTTATTGTTTGACACTAACAGAAACTATTTGCGGAGGGACCGAGCAAGAAAGATTCTACTAAGCTAGAAATCCCCAACATTCAAAAGGCAAAAGAAGAAAAGAGTGAGGAAAAGGAAGAAGAAGAAGAAATTGATGTGATTTTTACACCGATATTCGGTGACTGGGTAAGTACAATCATTTTCAAACAATAAAGCAGTTTATTATCCGACAGTAATTTTTTATTTAGTGTCAAACAATAATCTTTTTCTTCTACCATAGTTAACTTGATTAGTGTTGTTTTTCTTTTTTCTTTTTTAGTGTCAGACAATAATGAATATATAAGAATTGTCTAAATTTTGCATCTCTGAAAACATGATTGACTAACTGTTAATTAACTACACTCTACAGCAACCAAAAAATAGCCAGGAAATGAAGAAGAGCGGAGAAGAAGCTCAAGAAAACCTCCAAGCAATGATACAAGATCTTGAGACAACCCTTTTGCAAGATGTCAACCTGCATCAATGGGATGAAGCAAAACAGCAAATCAAGCGGTTGATAGATTGCAAAGACCAGATGTACAAGAAACTCCAAGAACTGTGGAAGACCTGTGAAGTGGCCGAGGAAAGACACGAGATTCTGAAAAACAACTTGAAAAAGAAGACGAAACAAATCCAAAAACTAGAGAAGACGGTTGCTGCACAGCAAGCACATATATTGAGTTTAGCGGAAAAAGAAGACGGTAAAGAAAGGGAAGCCGATGAAGAAATTTTGGACATAAAGGGAAGAAAAAAGGATGATGACGATGCAAAAGGTGGTGGGGAAAGCACGTTGAATGCTTCGGAGGTTGCACAGCTTGAAAATGTGGTAGAGAGCAATTACTTGATGCTACTTGCTGCTGCAGCTGCTGATGATGATGATGATTTTGTTCTTTACACAAAAAAGAGTGTTCCTAGATAATAGATGTGATTGTTCTTAAAGTAGATTTGAGTTTATTTTGCATGAACAACACAAATTTTGTTATGTGTATGACTTAATATTTGGTTTTTCTTTGACTAATTTTTATGTATTTGTATATGGTGTATAGTTATCACCTTTAATCATTTTGGGAAATGTATAGGGCTTACTTGTCAATAAATCCAATGATTATTTAACAATAATGCATTAGTGTCTGACAATAAACTATTATTGTCAGACAATAAAAATTTATTCTCAAAAAATAAAACTCATCCATACCAAAAACAATACAAGTTTCATACAAAACCTGCCAATCAAAACAAACAACTCAATCATCATATAGAAATGATAACTTCTTCAATCACATGTGTCACTCAATAAAATTTTATTATCAGATAAAAAAAAATTAGTGTTTGACAATAAAAAAAATTATTGCTACAGAACATCAGTAGCAAAACAATATCCATAACATCAAAAACTAAAACAATGGTAATCAAAACAATATCCATAACCTAGACTTTCCAAGTTCTAAGAACCTAGACTTGTAATTATATATTTGTGTGTTAATATTTTCTTTAAGAAATTATATAAATTAATATATATATAGGGCCTTTCTTCTAAGGGATTTTTTTTTATCATTTTAAGATATTGCTTTTGGGATCCACTTTGCAATCATATTTTGGGAATCCGACCATTCAAATTTTAAGTAACCACTCATAGATCATATCTGCAAATTTTATTACAAATCGGAAATCATTTAGTTGTTTTTTTTTTTAAGGAAAGAAGCATATATATTAGATATAATCACGATTACAATCGGTAATAAGGGTATCCTGAACAGCAGCAGGAGCTATAATTAACCTAGCAAGGTTAATATGAAAACCTAAGGCAAAACAAACCATAAATTGTCTAACTGGTTGTTCATTTATATAGTTAAAGCTCACTTCTTGGAAATAGAAAAACAATACTACTACAAACTGATGTAGACTATCCTCGTCCCAGAAAAACGGGTTGTGCTACTCGCCAATGCACTCAATTGTAGTGCTCACAGGACAGTAGTCCAACTGAAACTCATTGAAAAAATAGAGAATGACCTCCACCAATTTGCAGGGAATGAAAAATAAAAAAAAATATTAGGCGAAGATCAAAGCTATTTGCGGCCCAAAGTTTCAACCTCCAAACGCACTCAGTCTCCGTAATTATTGAGCTAGCCACAAGGTAAGGTCTTCGAAAAACAAAGAACCCCAAATAGCCAAGCTTACCACCGGCCTGGATCCCATACAAACCTAAACCAGATTTCATAACAAATGGAGGATAATCCCTTTGCACCTGGCACTCGAAGTGGAGGATAAACCCGAGAACCGAAATTAATCCAAACACCCCAGACAGCCAAGATCAAAGAAAGACCAACACCCATCATGATAACAATGAAACCTGAAGTAAAAAACCTGGACAGACGAAAGAGCTTGCTAGGATACTGATGTCTGACGGAGCAAGCCACGACCGGTGCTGGTTGCGACACCAAAAAAACGTCAATAGGTACCCAAGCCATGACGGCTAGGGTTTGGAGAAGAGAGAATCATTTAGTTGTTTGTTATCAATGTAATGATAATTAATGGTTACTATTGGACTCGTTGTCTATCATCTTTGTATAAATTGCTAGAAATGCTCAGATAGGAGCTATCGAAGAAAATGAATGAAGTTAATTTAATTTCCTTCCTTTTTAAATTTCTTTATATTTTATGTATTATTTCCCTTCTGGTATTCTGATCCTATCACAATGACCCAGAGGTCGAACACCAAGAAACTCCTTGCCACCCAGACATTAATAGATTGACAACAAAGAGTTGTCGGTGATGATGGCAATTGGTCGTGAGGGGTGGTTCTTGGCAATTTGATTTTTGGGTTTAGGTTTTTTTTATATTATATTTTTTTTGTAAATTATATATATTTATATATTTTATTTATTCTAATTTGGCTAACAATAAAAACTATAATCATGTCTGACATTTTCTCCACCATAGAATGTGATCTAATGAATGTCAATCACCTACATGAGGGCATACAAACGAAATGACTATTTTGCACGTGACATTGTCACCACGTGTAAACAATTTTAACCAAAATGGCTAACGTCGGAAAAATTTAGCTACCGCGCGTGGGACTGCTTAATTTTTTGTGGGTATCAAAAATTACATTCAACATAGTTCATGTATCATACGAGAATTTTATCCTAATATATTAATTCCAAATCTTAATTTGGTATCTATAATATTTCGAATGAAAGTCAACATTTTAATTCGTTGAACAAAAATAAAAAGAAACCACATATAGCTTTTATGAGAAAAAAAATACCCATTGTGGATTTCAATATATGCGTATTTGACTAAATATTTCCTAAAGAAGAAAACCATAAAATGTTTAATAATTTTTCTTTATAAAACAAAAGTGCACATATATAAAAATGGTAGAACTTTGATTAGAATTCATACCTACATGTCATACAATAGTGCAAGACTCCTATAAAAGGCCAACAACTCAAATTAGTTTCTCATATTCTTTACCCTTCAGATTATTTTATAGTTTTTCTGGTCTATTTGAAATCTCCACTCAACAAATGGCCCAGGTCAGAGGTGCAAGTGTTACTACAATGTTGTTGGTGTTGTGCATGTTGCTTCACTACAAAATTGCTATTGCGGCCAAGTACACTGTTGGAGATGATGCTGGTTGGAATTTCAATATACAAAGTTGGCCTAAGGGCAAGCAATTCTTTGCTAATGATATATTGGGTAAAGTTTTACATATGTATATATTTGAAATTGGCTTATACTCAAATTTGTTTTCATTAATGCCAAGCAATCCAATATTGTTGCTTATATGATTCTTAGATTTTTTTTTTGGTAAAAAAAGTAATTTTATATTTTTTACTCAACCACAAAAAAAAAATGAAATTGATATTGGAACTTCATTTTTTTTTTCTATCTTACCCTTTTAACTTTAAAGTATCATAAATTTTATCTACATGCATGTTTGTTTTGTTATAATTTTAGCATTTGCATTTAATCTCAACCATCAGATTCACTTGTCCTTCACAGTCCTTAAAAAATTGTCTCTCAAGTGAGCAAAACTCTGACGTTATATATATGTGCAGTTTTCAAATACAACAATAGACTCCATAGCGTGGTTGTGGTAGATGAAAATGGTTTCAAGACATGCACGAAAAGCGATCAAATATTCACATCAGGAAAGGATGAAATCAAACTTAAGAAAGGAATGAACTACTTTATCTGTGGTTTTCCTGGGCACTGTGCTGGTGGAATGAAGATGGCAATATCTGCTGCATAGAGTGACATTAATTCTAGCTTATTAGCCTTGGTAGTGTCATGTGGACTTACTTTATATCTTCACCATGTAATAACTAGATGATTGAAAGCTTCGATTAGTGATGCAAAAGTCGATCATCAAAGAAAATATATTTAAAAACTGTTTTAATCTTTTTTTTTTTCGGTAGCTGAATAAAAACGAGCAACAAGGGGGATGTCTACTGATCACAATATTTTTTTTTTGGTTACAATACTGATCACAATATTGATGATACATAATCTAACTGAAATTGAAAAAGGAAATTACAAAACCAAAAACAAGAACTACAAAATTTATAATATATTTGTTTCCACAAAAAATGTTGAATATGAATACGCTAAAAGCAACTCCATAGTAGTCTCATATCCCGCAAACATGAAGCTAGAAATATGTGAAAGAGGATAATTATTAGAAGTTATAAGTTATACTATTACTTTTGTTAATCACTTTCAATATGTAATGACGAGATATGAAATATGTGTGCTCGTTTGCACGACTGTTCACATATGTGCTCATTGACAAGACTTTGTTCGACAACGTAAGTACTCATTAAGGCAAGTACGTACCTTGATCGGGTGAGTGCCTTGTCGGGAAAGTTTCTAGGTAATACAAGTGTTGGTGAGCTGTAGTAGTGTAGTTTGTTGGTATTTGGAATAACTGATACTGTGGAGGTCACATGATCAAAATTTAATGGCATCAAGAGAGGAGTGGGGTGGGATGGAATGAGTACTTTGGTCGAGTGATTAGTTGGTTGCTTTACAATGACTCGTTGACTTACTCTTTGAGGATACCCACAATCGCTCCACCAATGCTTGAGAGACTCATATGGTACTCATGAGTTGTGATGTCAATGACACCCGGGCCTTCCGTGCACGTGCTCAAGTCCAGCCTTGAATGACTTTTATGTGTGGTGCGTACGTGGACCTATTTTTTTTTATTAGAAAAATCCTAGACAATTGAACAGAAGAAAATATTTTCAGCCCGTTGTTACAAAAACTCTTCGATCGATCTCCACCTAATTCTACGTGCGTACAACGTACGGTGATTAATCCTCCGGGTCTTGTATACGAAATACCCTTGCATCTCTTCTTTCTGTATATAGACCTTCTTCTTCTCCCTGATTTATAGATATTTGTTTTGCACTAAAATCTTTAATTTGATCCTCCATATATAAGATATTAGTTTCTGTTCTTCGTTACCAATTTCATATTTTAATTAATGATTAATTTCTGATGATAATTAAGTGTGGTGTGTGGAAGAACCTGTGAGAGCGAAAAGAAAAATGGGCACGGTCATTTATTCTCTTGGAAAAAGGCAACTCAATGATTTATTTCACTCGATCCCATGAATCATCATAACGCATGCACCAAATGTGGTCTCTTCCTTTCTTTTTCCATTTTACTTTTTGGCATTTTACTAGTGGTATTAATTTTATATATGGATTAATGGATCAACGACCAAACACTAAAAGAGACCATTTATTAATTTCCATAATATTGCAATATTATTATTTCTTCACCGACAAAAGTAGCAAGGATGGAGACCCTTAACAACGGATCCAGCTTAGCTAGCAAACTAGATAGAGAACGTGGATACATTATTTATATGTGTAGGAGATGATCCACAATTTTGAAGCCTGGCTAGTATAGGCTATATATATACTCTAGCTTTAATTTTCCGGCCATGCCATGGAGATGGTTGATTAGGTTGCAGTCATGGAAACTTTCATTCCATTTTGGCAGTGTCCAGGAAAGTTGCAGATGAAGAAGTTCTGTCCTTTTCCAAGCCTGATGCGATCTTTCCCAGTCTGAAACACTTTGGCATTTCCTGGAGTTGTACTACATTTCTGGTACCCCGCTTGGTTCACAGCTACCACATTGTGAGAAGTAGAATCATAGTTGAAAACTAGAATTAACCACCAAAGAATGAACATGCATCAGGTTAATTCCATCTGTACGTAGTCGATATATGGGAAATTTCTACAATACATGTATGTATGACATGGAGAATATAATAATTCCAACCAACTCATGCATCAGCTAGCAAGGTTTTTAGCCAGTAATCACATAAAATT
The DNA here is from genome assembly GCA_029955375.1 of Rubus parviflorus. Taxonomy (NCBI): domain Eukaryota; kingdom Viridiplantae; phylum Streptophyta; class Magnoliopsida; order Rosales; family Rosaceae; genus Rubus; species Rubus parviflorus. The sequence continues at coordinate 4,944,533 of JARGGL010000008.1, read as the reverse complement.
TGTATTAGTGGGTTCTAGATCTATCCCTAGCTCTCAAACTCATACCAATCTTTCCCCCGTTTAGCAGTCCTAGTACTTCTGCAAAAGCCTTTTACTATTCAACAGTAGTTTTGTTACCGCATTCCGATCCGTTGTTCAAAACTCAAATTAGGGCAAAAATAATACTTTCATCAAGTACTTTAAGCATGAATTGAAACTATCTGAACAACAAGCTAAGGTCTAATGTAAAACATATATATACTTGATCGAAGTCTTGTTTTCCATGTTAATTAAAAGTACGTACAAGTACTAGTGGAGAACTAAACTATAGCCGAGAAAACACTTTCAACTATTTACACAAGCTCTATAAAAACCATTCTCTCTTTAAGCATCCGAAAATAACTTCAGCACAAATTAATTATAAGCTAGCTAGACGTACAGTAGATCCTACCAAACATAAGCTTCAAGGTTAAGGTTAAGGTAGCAAAGCTTAGGGTTAATTATTACTACTAATTACCAAGTATGTCACCGGCTCGGAAAGTCTTTCCTCTAGACCAGCCAGCCACGTTGAAGGCCCAACCACCGTTGTCCCCAACAGTGTAGGTTGCTGCATCAGCCCACTCCGAACTCAGCACCAGCAACACAAACACCACGAGCACCACCGTTGCACTGCCTCTTCCCATAGCCATATTAACTATTCTGATCTACTCTACTCTCTCTGGCTAGCTCCGATCGATCTGTTTTCAGAGTACTACTGAGCTAGCTAGTTTGATATGACTCTGATGAGAGGTAGCTGCTCCTTTTTAATGAAGCGGGTAGTGGACTTGTAGGGTCCATTTGGTCTGCAAACACCCACCAAAAGTCATAGCCGGGGAGGATGGGGTCGATCTGCTTAATTGCTCAGAATTAAAAGTCATAATGCGTCTGGACCTATCACCCAGAAAAACTGTGCATACAACCAACTCTTTGCTCCCTTGACCAGGCTTCTCTGTAAGTCAATACATACAGAAAAAACTTGACTCTTAAATTGGGACTGATCTACTGGACTCTTGAGGTCGGCAATTTACGCGAAAATTAATAAGGCTAGCTGGAAGAAGATGAGTCCTCAACAATAAACTAAAATTATTACTATGTGACAATATTTTCAACCACATCATTACTAAATTAATTCTATTCAAACAAGTCAAGCGTCGACTTTCACATGGTAATTTCCAGGCCGGCCGCATTATTTGACGCCGGAGTCCGCCATCGATTGGCTGTGGCAGGCGATCGGCTACCGATAAGTATAGATGAGCCGATTAATTGATATATATATATATATATATATATATATATATATATATTATTTTTTTCAACCCTTCATTCTTTTTGTTTTGGACTTTCCGAAGAAAGTGACATAATTAGAGTTTAGAGTTGAGGATATTGGGTTTATTATGTGATGGTGGGTTAGAGCATTTTTAGTAATGTTAGTTATTTTTTAACTAAATTTTAACTAAAATAGCTAAAAAGTTATTTTGGCTAGCCAATTTGAAAATAGGTCTGCACCAATGCTCTCTACTTTACCTAGTATTGAATTTAAATTATTTTTTTAATGAATAGAAAATAGTTTAAGTGTATTTAATAATTACATAAAACAACTAAAAATGAATGTTTTTAATTAACAAAAATAATAGAGAGCCTCATCTCGCTCTCTATATTTATGAGTCATATAGCTAAAAGCTAAAATAGAGAGCCTCTTAGGAGGCTGGTGCAGCTACTAAAATAGTAGAAAAACTAAACAGGCTCTCTAAAATAGCTAAGGAGCTAAGAGCATCTCCAACAATGATAGCCATTTTTAAAGTTAAAATACCTAGAAAAATGAGATTTAGCTAGCAATTTACCAATCTCACTCCAACAACACTAGCTATTTTGTAGTCATATAAAAAATTTCATCAAATAATACATTGACACGTGGAGAAAGAGAAGAGAAAAGAGGAAAGAGAAATATAGCTATTGGTTTAGCTATTCAGATTTTCTAGTTATATTTAGCTACTAGTTTAACAAAAAGTTAAATTTAACTTTAATTTAGCTACTCTGCTGGAGCTGTTTTTTGATACAAAATAGCTATAATATTACTAAAAACTCATTTTAGCTACTCTATTGGAGATGCTGAGAGTCTGCTAAAAATACTCTTATAGATATTAGAAAGTTAAATTGAGATGACTTTGAAGCGTAAAATTCTTGCAACCGTATGATTCGTTGTTAAGATAGAGAATGTATTTAAAGCTCGGAGTTGTCGTACGTACCATATACAAAGATTGTTGGGGTACCATAATCCTTGGCAAGGTCGTGCTAAGTCACTAAGCATACGAGGGATTGAGAAAGACTATTCACACTTCAAGGCACCAAACCTTGACTCTGCTCGGCTTTGGCTCACTCAGGTGTTAGAACTACTGAGAAAAAATTATAGCTATTTTCACTTTTGGGTCCCTATAATAGAGATTTTTTAGGGAAACTGTTAGATATGTTCTATGAGTATCTGTAATGTAGTCTCTATTTGAGCTACTCAATAAGTTTATAAGTTATGAAATTAAAATATTACATGTAAAAGAGAATAATAAATTGTGACTTCATATAATTTTGAGCATGGTTCAAGCAAAGATCTCCCTCAAAATAGCTCACAATTTAACTTTTAGCTATTTTTTCAACAAAATTGATGAAAAAAATAGGTCACATCATTGGATATATATGCTCCAAGTGTTAGAGTTATAACTGGGCTATGAAACAGTGCTTATGTAGATTTATAAACTGAGGGGGTTATATGCAATCATATTAAACTCGAAGAAGTAGGTACTCATGTCTAATGCAACTTTGGAAAACCACTGCGTTATAAATAATATATATTATGAACCAATTTCTATTCTTCAAAACGTACCAAGTCATTCAATTTATGTGCCAACAACCCACTGATCGATTCCCAGATCCCAAAGTCAGTACATCTGCATATCTTCCGTAATGAATTAAGCACAAGTCTCCACTTTTAATAACTTCGATTCAATCGTGACATATTCGTTTTACATGGGAAAAAAAAAATTGTGTACATTATTGTGATCACTAACTCATTCTTTTTAAATTCTTGCAGTGAATACATTGAAATCAAGCGGTGCTACAGCTGAATGAGAGTCTTAACAACATATAGAATATGATCGAGCATGTACTATATGGTCCAAATGATTAGTTGGTTGCGCAATCTACAGCTTATATACCGAAAAAAAAAAGACCATTGAAGTGATTCATTATGTATTCAACAATTAAATTGCATGGAATATAAGTCAAATTTCGTTTTGTATATTTGAGATTGTTCTGATTTTTTCGGTTACTGAAATGAAGGATGGAATGCAAAACATGTATGTATGCCAAAGAATGCACCTGGACAACAGTCATGGTCCTGAGCCACCTCCACAGTACGTATGTTGTTTATTACTATCTTTTATTATGAACCATCACGACCAACCAAAACAGGTAGTCAGTGATTTCTGATTTTTGAACTTTTCTACTTGTTGGGAATACAATAAAGAATTTAACAACGGTAATTAATTTAAATGTAGTATAATCTTAATTCAATTCCTCACCATCTTTTACCAATTGAGCTAATCCGAATTTGCATATGATCGAAGTTAACTATAGAGCTAGAAGTTAACTCTATCAAAAAGTCACAAAATCATACCTATATCTAGTTACTAACAAAATCAATAAAACGTGTTAACTAATAGTATAATATGACAAGGAGAGAGAATGACATCACCGTTGCTATTATTATTTTGCAAAGGGTTCCGACTATACTAACCAAAATCTTTTCATTAAATTTTATTCATCAAATCATATGACATTGTTTACTTTATTCAACTTTGGGTTCATTGATCTCATTTACTTAAATGAATTGTGACACATTAATTGATCGATAAACAAATTTGGTTAACAGAAACATATAATTAATTATAGCGCGCCTTGTATATTGAATGAATAAAGAAATCACAATAACATAGGTGCTAAGCACATATAAGTTGCATGAAGGTAACAATTTTGTGACTTTTTGATATATTACTAGGGAAAAACTCATAGAGGTTGGATAGAAAATGTACTGTGTATCATCTTAACTTGGTTTTGCTTCTTGGACTCTTCACACCTCAAATGGGAGTGCTAGTGATGTCCTTAAGATATTTGAGGAAACTAAGTAGAAAATGAAAGATGCAACATTGGAAATTAAATTAATGAACGCATAAATGAAAAGGAAGACAAGAAGAAAAGAGAAGAGACCCACCAGTGTCGCAAATTATGATATTCCTTCTACTAGCTCGAAAATCATAAACTGTTATCGTACCTTGTGTTCTACTCCTCAATTACAATCGCAACAAGCAAAATTCTTGTTGTACTAAAAAAAAAAATAACTACCTGCTGTACTTTTGGAAAATTGGCTTTGATTAGACGAATAGAAGATCATTCTTAAACTTGTGATCGTTCTTAAAGTTATGTACATTGTTACCAACCAAAATAGGTAGCTAGCTAGTCAGTGATTTCTGATTTCTGAACTTTTCTACTTGTTGGGAATACAATAAAGAATTTAACAACATTAATTAATTTAAACTAGCACGATGTAGTATAATCTTAATTCAATTTCTCACCATCCTTTACCACCAATTAATTGAGCTAATCCGAATTTGCATATGAAGTTAACTATAGAGCTAGCTAGAAGTTAACTCTATCTAGCTACATTGCAAGTCATACCTATATCTAGTTACTAATTAACAAAATCAATAAAACGTGTTAACTAATAGTATAATATGACAAGGAGAGAGAATGACACTACCATTGCCATTATTATTTTATTTACAATAGGTTCCGACTTCCGACTATGCAAACCAAAATCTTTTCATTAAATTTTATTCATCAAATGATATGACATTGTTTACTTTATTCAACTTTGGGTTCATTAATTGACCTCATTTACTTAACATAATGAATTGTGACACATCCAATTTGGTTAACAATTAAAAACATATAATTGATTATAGCCTTGTATATTGAATGAATAAAAAAATCACAATAACATAGTTGCTAAGCACATATAAGTTGTGAAGGTAACAATTTTGTGACTTTTTGATATATTACTAGGGAAAAACTCATAGAGGTTTGATAGAAAATGTATTGTGTATCCTCTTAACTTGGTTTTGCTTCTCGAACTCTTCACACCTCAAATGGGAGTGGTAGTGATGCCCTTAAGATATTTGAGGAAACTAAGTAGAAAATGAAAGTACAAATTTCTAAACTCTTCCATATTCAACAAACCACGAGAGTATCTACAGTAGACATAGCTAATTCTCCCAGCTGCTTCCATTTGGTTTCAATTAGATCACATGATAGTGAGGTAGGTTACGTGAAGAAATAGCTTTTTTGACTCCTGCTTAGTCTTCAAAACTTTAGTCATATTCGAATATAAATTAGTAATGTCACTTGGTGTATTCACAAGTGACATCACAATAAATATTTTTCACCCTTTAGCTCTGCAAGAAAACAAAAGGTGTTATCAAACAGGTATGACAACAAAAAAAAGAAGCAAAAAGGGAATTAACGAAGAACCAATACCTAGAATATGTGCGGACCTTTGTGAAGTCCATGTCGACTTCACAGTCCCACATATACTCAATTAAACAGCCGAAAACCGATACCAGGGAAGGAATTGTACAGGAAATAATTTGCTGGGAGGGGTGTACTCTTCATTAGCCACTGATTCAAATGGACAATGACATTTCTCACCAGTACAGCTTCGTCCACATGATCATCTACGTAAGTTGAAAAAAAGTACACTCTAAATACCAACAGATCCCTCATGCTAGGGTAAAAGAGGTTAAACTTCTCATTGTATTTCTGTCGCTCCCATGCTCGATAACCCCCCTCCCAACTATATATATTTCCGCCCATTGTAAGTAACCTTCCGGTATCGGAGGTTTGCAATTGCTCGTTCAGGAAAATCAGCCAGCTCTTCCTCTCTTTGCAAGAATATATGGAAGTATAAGTTTCTGAACTCTTCCTTTTACAATCAAACCACAAGTCAGATAGATCTACATAAATGAAATACAATGAAAAATGAAACGAAACAAATTCGAGAGGCTGAATTTCTTACAAAGTCAGATTAGGTTTCAAAAGTTTCTTGAATAAGTCTTCTCGGGCCCTTATAAATCCACTGGTTCCATACACCGACTGTAGAAGCTCCAGATAAATCTCAGCATAATCTTTCCTATTCTGCACAGTACTTTCCTCAGGGAGGAAAGCTTTATCATATTTGACCTTGACATTATACGCATTAAGCGAGCAACAGGGCTTATCATTTTCCCACCGATACGCAAGGGCATCACCTACATTCCTGTATTTATAAGGTATGAAACTATTAAGTAGCTCGTAACAAAATTTGATATGAAGTTACCCACATTCAAATGAGTAGGGGCTACTGCAGTTTTAGCTTTTAAGTCAACTATCATACTAATCAATTGCTAATATTGTTCTCTGCTGCTATTGTATTATGGCACTTCACAAGGAATAGGCAATGTTACAAGAGAAGGTATCTTGGAGATTTCTGTATATTGCACGCGCAGCAAAATCAAAGCCTCATAAAGATGTCAAGGTTCCAAACAAGAAAGGAGTGATGAGAAAATTCCCATTGCATTTTCTAGTGTTAACATTCTCAACCGTGAAGAATAAATACTGTCTGAATATTCTCACCATATACACTAATATAATTTCAGCAAATCATAAGCTGAAAAGGAGAAATTTTTTGCTTGCTTGCCAATGGTACGGCAATAAGCAGCAGGATCCTCTCAAAATTGTCAATAATGAAACCAAGGAAAAGGGTAAGAAAAGATTAACAGACATAACAATGAACCCCTCAGCAGGAATCTCAAAGGTGAAAAATTCACCTTAATCATCTAATTAATTGTATTGACCAAGAATTACTGCCCAGTTTGTAGATTAACACGAAAAACGAGTGTGCTCAAACTAATTAATCAGATACCAATAAAAATAAGATAAATATCAAACAAAAAATTTAATTGACCTGCAAATGGACTTCCTATACGGCTATACCACACTTGCAATACCATATGACAAGAAACTCAGCATTTGGCTCCGTGCAAAAACTTTGAACAGGCTAATTTTGGAACGTGTTTGACTTCTTAATAGTAACTATGAAAAGACCTATATATCAGAAAGTTGTGTTCGAAGCGAAACACAAGAACAATGAGTTATTCTGTGACAATTTTATTCATGCTCAAGGGTGGCAGCTAATTCACATTATAAACAAGACTCAACATTGGAAATTAAATTAATGAACGCATAAATGAAAAGGAAGACAAGAAGAAAAGAGAAGAGAAACCACCAGTGTTGGAAAATCATAATGTGAATTATGTCACATTATGATTTTCCTTCTACTCGAAAATCATAAACTGTTTTCGTACCTTGTGTTCTACCCCTCAATTACAATCACAACAAGCAAAATTCTTGTCTTAATCAAAAAGAAAAGAACTACCTGCTGTACTTTTGGAAAATTGGCTTTGATTGGACGAACAGAAGATCATTCTTAAACTTGTGATCGTTCTTAAAGTTACGTACATTGTAGAATACCATGCCTAATTCCAGGTCGATCGCGTCTTGCACATAGTGTATGTCGCCTCTCTTTCGCTTCATGGTGTTCAAGAAATTTGAACGTCAATCGTAGCGAAACCGGCAGGAAGACGAACAAGATTTGTAGGGTTTTATGTCTCGGTTGGGGATTGTTGATTTCTTGGGTTTGGAATTGATTTCTAGGGTTCAGTTTGAAGATTGGGGGATAACCTTTCCGGTTAACGGTTTACTAACATAAACTCTTCAGACGGTCAAGATTAACTAAGTTACATCTTAAAGAGCACAAGGCATTTTTGTGAAATATTTTTACGGCACGAAGAGGAAACATAATTAATTTATGTAGAGGTGAAACATTTAGAGTTCGTAAAATAGGAAAAATCTGTTCAGCTTCAAATTAAAGATTCGAATTGAAGCACGAATCCAAGGACTTAATACAATTGGCAAAACACATTATTGACCACGAACGATTTAATAGGTCAACGGGTTCCGAAATGAAGTGAAGAGAAGGAATAAATGATTTTGAAACCTGACATTCGTTATACGAATAATCAGTTATAAATAATTTTGCGCACCCGGTTCCGTCCATCATTGTCTCATTTCCAGTGCACAGTACCTGCATCTAATTGTTGTATGGGCGAGTTTTCGTCCTCGCTGCATAGTATCTTCACCCCGGATAGGTTTGAAACCATTAAATAATATTTTTGTTTGGCGCCAATATCTAAAAACAACACAGGTATAAATACTTGCAAATGCTACTCGAACAACTGATTTTCAACAATTGTTCGATATAACTTAAATTAAGCACACAGTACCTTATACTAATTTATTCGAATTTCGATGTCAATTCGACGAATTCTTCAACATACTTTATGACAACTTTAACACTTCTAAGTTCTAACATAAGAGCATCTCCAACCCTTGTGTACTAGGGTCCTTGAGTCTCAAAATGACACCACTTTGAAGAATTGGGCATCTCCAACCCTTGGGAAAAAGGTTCCAAGTCCTATATTATTTGGCACTAGTCTCATAAATAGTCTCAAATCTGGGACTATTTGTAGTCTGGTCTCATTTTGAGACGATGGACCCACGCGGGACCACCCAAGGAGGAGAGGGGAGTTGGCACCCATTCAAAGACGCGACCTAAGGGCGACTGTGCTCGTTACGTGCTCAAGAAAACAAAAAAAAACCCCCCAAGCATTCAACGCGCCACACACACGCAATTATAGAAACCGACAACTTGGAGCCCACCATGTGCAGTGCGCCAGACGACCTTTGCTTTAAATGCAACAGTCATAAATCCAACGGCTTGGATTATCTCGTTTCCAAACCAACGACCCCAATAAATGCGTACATATATTAAAAAGAAATAACACAATTTTTTTTTTTGACAAAAACAGAAACTTTATTAATCAATAAAGGATTACAATCCTTAGTATGAGCATCCTAAAAAGGAGCAGTACATACCACACAAGTGGCCTAATCGATGAGTCTAAACCTAAAACTCTAATTGATGACTCAAAACCTATAACATATACCGTGCATCACTGCTGTCAGCAATTGTCAGCTCCAATAGAAAAATTCTGGCAAGTACCACCATTGAGACCAATAAATCTAATCCAGCTCAAGGAAAACTCATGAAAAAAGAAAGTAAAACCACAGTCGAAACTTGCACAACTGATCATGCTTATTCTTAAACAAGAAATTAAAATGACCCAAATCAAAGAACCAAATCTGACTTAGGTTAAGCTTTAGTAGCGCCCCACCAATAATAGGGTCGTTGAATTGGAACACCGAGGTTGCTGAGCCGCCAAAACTGAGCACCCAAAACTCACCCGAATCCCAGACCTTGAATCCTTGGATTTGATTGACACCCAACAGAATCAACAACGACAAGCATATCCGAATCCAAAAGGAAACTAGGTCTAATTGAGGTGCCAACCATCACTGAGAGCCCAATAGACGCCCTACAGGAGCATAACTACCAAAGGCCTGAAAAGAGCATGACGGACATAGTCGTCCTTGTGAGTGAGGGAGGCCATGCCAAGACCGTCCTCACCATAGGAAGCCGCACCAGGGATGGCTAACGGCGCTAGGATTTGTGCGATGAAAAGTATAGAAAGAAGCCAGAGGCTAGGAGGATAGCACATGAAGGTGCTGCTGGATTTGATGCACATAAAGGCGCTGCTGAGACATCTCATGAGGGCTAGGGTTTCGCTGGAGAGAGGACTCTCATGGGGGCTAGGGTTTTATGAATCAAGTGTTTTTTCGATTTTTTCTTATTCAACACAAATCAATTATCCTTTCATCTGACGGCTTAGAAAATGTGCAAAAATTAATTCGACGACTGATATTAATCACACAATTCATTTTAACAAAATATACTCTGAAAAAATTCAAAAAAAAATTCTGAAAATTATAAAAAATAAGTGATTTCCAAAAGAATAAAATAAAATAAAAAATATTTTTGTATTTATTTAATGATTATTAATTATGTAAAGACATTATTCGTAAAGTATTAATCTATATTATATCCTAAAAAGTTTGAAAAAAAAGAAATTTTTGGAAAAGCAGGCCCTAACAGAACGTGCCTCATGTGCTAGCAAAAAGAGAGAAGGAGAGTACGAGTTCTCCTCCCGGCCGGACGCCGCTGCTCTCCCTGGCGTTGCTCTCCGGTCCGAGAGGGGGAGGAGGTTCAGCGGTCCATCATCTCTGGTTGGGGAGGGGTGGCCTTGCTGTCTTGGCTTGTTTGTAGATGGGTTCGGAGCATATGGACACGGGTTTGGGTTTGTGGATCGGAGTGAGATGATTTGGCGGCGACGGTTGTGGTCTGTGTGGATGCTGCTGCGAGTTATTGTTACGATCTCGGGTTAGTATGGGGTCGGATGGGGTCGTGGGTGGTTGCAGGGATGACTATGTTGGGTGGGTTTTGGTTGGGGTTGGGAGCCAACTATCTTTGATAGCCCAAGAGATGCCCTGCAGGAGCATAATCACCAAAGGCATGAAAAGAGTATGACGGACAGAGCCGTCCTTGTGAGTGAGAGAGGCAAAAACCATCCTCACCATAGGAATCCGCACTAGCGATTGCTGACGACACTAGAATTTGTGCGATAAACAGTATAGAAAGAAGCCAGAGGCTAGGAGGAAAGCACACGAAGGTACTGCTGGATTTGATGCGCACAGAGACGCTATTGAGGAATCTCATGGGGGCTAGGGTTTTGCTAGAGAGAGGACTCTCATGGGGGCTAGGGTTTTCGCTTCTGCTTCCGGAAAATTTAAGCATATATAAGTTGTATTAAAAAGTCACAAAATTATTACTTGCGTACAATTTATATATCAAAAAGTCATAAAATTGTTAAAATTGTATGAAGGTAACAATTTTATGACTTTTTGATATATAAATTGTATGCAAGTAATAATTTTGTGACTTTTTAATACATTACTGGGGAAAAACTCAAAGTGGTTGAGTAAAAAGTGTATTTTATATATATATTCTCTTAACTTGGTTTTTCTTTTAATTTGGACTCTACACACCTTCATGGGAGTAGTAGCGATGTCCATAAGATATTTGAGGAAACTAAGTTTTATAATATTTGAGGAAACTAAGTTTTCATTATGATTTTTGAGTGCCATCAATTGTTTTCCTTCTACTCGAAAATTAATTAATTCACATTATGATTTTTCTTCTACTCGAAAATCATAAAATATTTTTGTCATGATTTTCCTTCAACTCGAAAATCATAAACTGTTTTTTCTCTTATTTTACTTTCTAAAATTATTTATTATTTAATTTAAAAAATAGTATGATAAAAGGAAGAGGCAAATGATGCGGAAAAACTAATGCACGTGCAAGAATGTTAGTTTATTTAGAGGTGAAAGATTTAGAGTTCGTAAAATAGGAGAAGTTTGTTCAGCTTCAAATTAAAGATCCGAATCGAAGCACGAATCAAAGGACTTAATACACTTGGCAAAGCACATTATTGACCACGAACGATTTAATTGGTCAATGGGTTCCGAAATAAATGCAATGAAGTGAAGATCCTTATAAATGATTTCGAAACCTATTATTCGTTATACAAATAATTGTAATTGATTACATTGATTCTAGTTAATTATATTAATTGTATATTAAAACTTACATGTTATATAAAGTGTAGTATAAAGTGTAATACATCTGTAACTAATATAAATAGTCTCCTTGTGAGATGAATAATAAACACAGAAAATATTCTCTTAAAATTCATTCTATTTTGTTTGACTCTAACAAGTACTAGCAAATGAATTTAACAAGATTTAATTTTCTGTTACGATCGATGGAATCCTACAATAGTTCCTTCAATGGATTTTTTATTAGCTAGCTTTTTATTTTTTTTTATATATATATATCACTACATAGCTCATTCTATCAAATGCTTTTCTACTTTTCCTTAGTTTTTGAATATGCATGTTTCCTTGAGCTCGACTAGCTAATAGGATATGTCTTGTTTCTAATGAATATAACGGAACTGATGATCGACGTTTGAGTTTTGTTTTCTAACTAGTTCTCAAATGAAAGGGGGAAATTTGGGAAAAGATAAACTAGAGCAAATCAATTGGAAATTTGGGACAATCCGAATAATGAATGACAAAAGTTGCATACCTCAAATTACAGCCATCAACTTTAAGACCTTTTCTATCTATCATATTCATTCAGGCTTCATCAACGTACTACCGGCTTAATTATACCATACCGACTATCCAGCCACTTGACAATGCAATCTATATGGTACATGTGTACGTGTACATGGTATACGAGTTTCTTTGGAACCATCTAAAATCTCCTCATCACAAATCAAACACAAATCGAACTCCTCCTCCTCCTCCTTCTCCTCCGTGTCAGAATCCATGTCCTCCTCCTCCTTCGTGTCAGAATTCATGTCCTCCTCCTTCGTGTTAGAATTCATGCCCTCCTCCATGTCAGAATGTCTATATAGATTTAAACCACAAATTTATAACCTTGGAAATGGCACTTGCCTTTGCATCACTTGGTATTTTTTTTCTATAATGGATTGTCGATATCAAGATTGAACACGCAAGAGAGAAAGTGCGTCTTCAATGGTACTCCTCGACATGATTGAGTCCTCCCCCAGTAAGTCATCGGGTTGGAGATAGAGCAAGCAAGAACCGATGCCGTGGTAGTTCAGATCATTTACGAAGGTGATATTCATCAAGAAGTACTATTTGCATGAGGACTCTGGTCTCTCTAAAAAAATAAAAGGATGCCGGAATGATTGCACAAGCCAAAAGCCCATTATGATGGACAAGAAATTATGAACAAGAAAGATATGAAGGCTGTTCGAGGGCTTTGACCATATATAGACGTATGCTTGTTTTCTAAGTACATAATTCCCACTTGGGGTGGGATGAAACTTTCCGAGTTAAACTAGGATTTCAGAATTATAAGTGTGTTTTATTGGGGCTAGCCCATAGATTTTTGGGTCGGTGGGCATGTTCATTTTATTTGGGCTTTATCGTTGTTTTCCTATCCTTTTTTTTTAAATATTTTTTTTACACACCTCCATCTCATCCCACATTGATATTCTAGAGGAGTCGAACCTAGAAGGTCATGATTTCTCCTGAGACAATTTTGGTATCAAACTACTACACCAACCCACCATAGATGATCATAGATAGAATTAACACCTACCTGGCCTCCCCAAAAAGTCCAAAACTTTGTAAAACCGTTATTAACACTTCAAATTAGGGACAAAAGAGAAAACACGTAGGGTTTTAGATTAAATTGAAATAAATCTTGGCCGTCCAATTCGAATTGGACGGTCACGATTACTTGGTGAGGAGAGTATCCAATCTAAATTAAATTGAAAAAGAGAGAAACACGTCTCTATCTCGTCGTCTGTGTCTCCAATTGAAAAAGAGGGTTAGGGTTTTAGAAAATTTCCCCAATTTTGATTTCTTTAAATTTCTTGTCTTTTGATTTCGGTTTTGTTGGGTTTGATCCTTCTGTGGATTTAATTGTTCGACTACTGAATCTTTGGTTCCTGTTGGTGAACAGAGGCCTCTTGTCCGATGCGATTCTGAGCTGAGGGATCGGTTTCGGAGGTTTATTTTCAAGAAGCGTTCTTTGCAGGGTAAGGTTTATATGCATGTGTTTTTACTTGTAGAGCTGATTAAAGTTTGCGTTCTTGTCAATTGGAGCTGGTTGGGGGTTCTTCGTTGGTCGCGTCTGGAAATTCATAAATTTGGGGGTTTGATATGGATTCCCTTTTTTTTTTCTTTTCCTTTTTGGGAAAGATTAGTTTACATTTGAAAGTCAAGGTAGTTTGTGAAATTATAGTAATCTCTAATTGGCTAGAAATTTTAGGTTCCGTGTTCGAATTTGGACACTAATGAAGAACTTTACAATGTGGTTTTCGAAATGTTCTTGTATTTTATTGCTCTTAGTTAGTTAATAGGTGTTTATATAGCTTAACTACAAAACACTTGGCAGGGTTGGTTTGAGGTAGGTTCTCTATTCAAGTCTTGTAATAATCTCACTTTTGACACTACCCTTTCACATGTGCATATCTATATTTACAATTATCATTTTCTATTTATACAGCTTATTGGATAGTTCGAGTATTTGATGGCTAGACGGCACAGTAGTGAATCGAATGATGATGATGTGAGGGGTGAAAGAGATAAATATCGTCACCATAGAAACAAAAGGGAGTCCAGGTCGAACAATAATCTTGAGCAGGGTGAAATCGATTCCTCAGATTCTGATAGAGAAAATAGAACAAAGAGACAAAGGAAATGGGATGAGCATCAAAATGATAACAAGGATAGGGAAGGGTCCAGTGAGAGGGATCCCAGTGTTAGACATGGAAGGTGGGGTGATCGTCAAAATAGGAAGGAATCTCCACAAACTTCTGATGAAGACGGTGAGCTGGTAGTGAAAGAGAGGGGTGAGCGAGAAAGGGAGAGGAAAAATGAAAATGGGAATAGACAACGTGAAAATGGGAATGCTGGTAGGGTGAGAGAATATAAAAGTTCTGAAGAAGATGATGAGCGACTGAAGAGGCACCGACATGAGAGTGGACGTAGAAGCCGAGAGAATGAGGATGGTCGTAGAAACAGGGACATGCATTCACGTCACTACTCTGAGCGCAAGGGTGAAAGGGAAGAGCGCAGAACTTCAGAACGGAAAAGGGATAGTAGAGATGATGGTAAGCAAAGTAGGCATAGAAACCGAGATGATGATGGTGATCTAAAGTATCGTAGAAATAAGGAGGTGAATGAAAGACGAGAAGATAACGAACGAGATGGTAGGATGCTTGAAAATTCAAAACCTCAAGGACGGTCAACATTGCAAGAGAGAAATCTGAATACTGATGTGGCAAATTTGGGAAAGAGTGGTGGCATTTATATTCCTCCCTATAAGTTGGCCCAAATGATGAAAGAGGTCGAAGATAGAAGTAGCGTTGAGTATCAGCGCTTGACATGGGATGCCCTCCGAAAGAGCATCAATGGGCTTGTGAACAAGGTCAATGCTGCGAACATAAAAAATATAATTCCAGAAATTTTTGCAGAGAATCTCATTCGTGGAAGGGGTCTCTTTTGTCGATCCTGTATGAAGTCACAGATGGCATCTCCTGGATTTACAGATGTCTTTACTGGCTTGGTTGCTGTTGTTAACACCAAGTTTCCTGAGGTTGGTGAACTGTTGTTGAGAAGAATCGTCTTGCAGCTTAAGAGAGCATTCAAGCGGAATGACAAGGTGTGTTTCTCCCTCTTTGTTATTCACTCTATAGTTCTTTTTTAATGCTTGAAAATTTGCACATGCACCTGCTGGGTGTCAAACCCTGCACGTGCCCTTATTTTAATTTTTCTTTTATTTTTAAAGAAAAAAGAGTCTTGCCTTACTTAATTTAGTGTTGGCTGAGACAAAGACATCTTTTACATCCCTTCTAATTTTATTTCTTTAACTTGCTTTACTTTGTGATCAGCCACAACTACTAGCTGCTGTTAAATTTATCGCGCATCTTGTGAACCA
This sequence comes from Rubus parviflorus, assembly GCA_029955375.1. Classification (NCBI taxonomy): domain Eukaryota; kingdom Viridiplantae; phylum Streptophyta; class Magnoliopsida; order Rosales; family Rosaceae; genus Rubus; species Rubus parviflorus. The sequence goes on along the minus strand of JARGGL010000008.1, from coordinate 4,928,872 downwards.
ACAAGTGGCTCATGAGATTATAGCATTGGAATTGCTCACTGTGCTGCTGGAGAACCCTAGCGATGACAGTGTTGAAGTTGCTGTTGGCTTTGTCACAGAGTGTGGATCAATACTGCAAGACCTTTCACCTAAAGGGCTCCATGGTGCGTACACTGTTTCAATTTTGTGACATTTATGTTCTTTTTGGTTTTAGTTATTGATGTATTCCTGCCTATGTGCTTCTGTTTATTGACATAGCTCTTATCATTTTTAATTTTCCAGGCATCTTTGAGCGCTTTCGTGGAATTCTTCATGAAGGTGAAATTGACAAACGAGTTCAGTTTTTGATTGAAGGCTTATTTGCATTACGGAAAGCAAAGTTTCAGGTTGAGTCTAATTTTCTTTGTGATGGTAAACGATATAGCAACAATGAATTGCCAGAATTCACAATATCTTTTCTGTATGTTTATTTGCAGGGGCACCCAGCTGTTCGTCCAGAATTGGACCTTGTAGAGCAAGAGGACCAGTTAACCCATGAGATTTCTCTTCAAGAGGAGATAAATCAAGAAATTACTCTTGGTATGTTCTACGTTGTAAATTTGCTTGTAGCCTTTTGACTTATCTAGGGACATACATCACCGCGATGTTTAACTTTTTGATTGTGCTCGTTCAGATATTTTCAAGCCCGATCCTGATTTCATTGAGAATGAGAAGCGGTATGAAGAAGTGAAGAAAACAATACTTGGTGAAGACTCTGAAGATGAAGGTTCTGATGCAGTTTCAGATGGTGAGGACGACGACGACGAGGACGACGAGGGTGATGATGAAGAAGAGGATGAGCAGCAAATGAAAATAAGAGATGAGACAGAGACGAATCTTGTAAATCTTCGAAGGACGATATATCTGACTATCATGTCAAGTGTAGATTTTGAGGAAGCAGGTCATAAGCTCCTTAAGATCAAGCTTGAGTCAGGCCAAGAGGTGAGTAATACAAGTCTTGCATGGTGTTGCTATGTTTGTGCATTTCACTTGATAAGTAGGAAAGTTGTTGCATTCTGTGCCCCTCTTCATGACTGGAAACTTTAGTTTCAATGTAAGGCTGCTTTTACGTGGCCAATAATTAGGTAAGCACGATATAAAGATTTTCATATAAAGTGGATTAGTTAAGCACAAGTATATACAAATTCTGTGTTGACTCGGAGTGTAATGTGAGATTATTCCTCCAAGTAATGACTTAGAGACAATTAAGAATAAGAAAGAAACAATTTCAGTTCAGTGCAAAGGTTATTTGCTTCTCCGACAAATGAAAAGTGGTCTACCACATTATTTGTTTGTCAGGCTGAGAGCCCAACACCTAAATATCTTGTTGCCATAAATTTAACAAGAAAGTTTTTGAAATTGTCTGAGCACATAGATAATTATATTTTTAAATTGGTTTGAGCAATTACAAGGGAAAGTGTCTGCCCACAGGTAGATCCTGCTGTGAAGATCCACTTTGTAAGCCCATTTAGCCAGCTTGTTAGGTTTTCATGGGTTTGTTTCTGGGTCATAGTTATTTTGTTGCTCTGCCACCATGATTTGTATTTTGATGTTGGTTGAAACTTGATATGTAACTTTATGCACGCTTCTCTTAGCTTTTCTAATGGGTTATCCAACATTTCGTTGAAAAAAATATAATTTTCTTGATATGACTTTTGCAGATGGAGCTATGCGTCATGCTTTTGGAATGTTGCAGTCAGGAGAGAACCTACCTCCGCTATTACGGTCTTTTGGGACAGCGATTCTGCATGATCAACAGAATCCACCAGGAAAATTTTGAGAAATGTTTTGTCCAGCAGTATTCCATGATTCACCGGCTTGAAACTAATAAGCTGCGTAATGTAGCGAAGTTTTTTGCTCATTTACTCGGAACAGATGCTCTTCCGTGGCATTGCTTAGCCTATATACGGTTAACTGAAGAGGACACCACTTCTTCTTCTCGTATCTTTATCAAGATCCTTTTCCAGGTAACAAAAAAGAAAAATGATTTTTACTACATTTCTGTTTCGTAATGTAGGCCGTTCATTGCTTGTTAGTTAATAGTATGTAATATGTTATTGTTACTGGTGCAGGAATTGTCGGAGCATCTTGGCATCCGTTTGCTTAATGAGCGGCTGACTGATCCTGCAATGCAAGACTCTTACGAATCTATTTTCCCAAGAGATAATCCCAAGAACACCCGATTTGCTATCAACTTTTTCACATCCATTGGGCTTGGTGGCATCACTGAGAGCCTGCGTGAGTATTTGAAGCACATGCCACGCCTTATTATGCAACAACAAAAAGCAGTGTCAGATGAAGAATCTGAGAGTTCTGGTTCATCGGACTCTGAGTCAGGTAGTTCTGAGTCAGAATCAGAATCATCAAGCTCTGAAAGTGAAAGTGATCGGGATGAAAGACGCAAGAAGAAACGTAGGAGGAGAAATTAAATTTCTTTACTGCCGTAGAAACAGACGTTATGAGGTTCTCAAATAAAAGAGTCATCTCTATATTCCTTGAATTTCAGGAATTGTAACATACTTGCCTGGATGTGGTTTGGTGTGAATTTTTGTTATTATCCAAGTGTAGGGAGAACAAAGTGGGTGTACCTTATCAGCCTTTTCACCTTGCAAGTTCCTGTTCAAGTTTAACTAAATTGTATTGCAGATTTTGTTCTCTGTATTGTAGTACACTACTGAAGCTGTTTCTTCCAATTTTGACACTATGAGCAATGCTTTTAGGTTCTGTTCCAGTGTGCCTCTTCGATGGAATATAAATCTTGAAGCACACACTTGCATAACCCTCTTGTCGTTCTATCATATTGTTATTTTCTTTTGACGAAGGAAAGCCAACTGAAATCATTTGTTTCAAGTCTTGTGGGATCTGCTTCACTGGAAAGAGAGCCATAGGCACTATCATCACACCATGAAGCTCCAATATTGCCTTCCAAGTTACTCCCCCATTACAGCTTTTGATCAAAATCGACAGCATTCCACTTCTATCAGACTCGATTTCTTGAAAGTAAGCTAATCTGGCCAAGGGCTAAAGAGAAAAAACATGACGTGCATAATTTCAAGCCGTGTATCCTTTTTCTACTAATGTTCTCGCAGTTGTCATTTTCTCATTGCTGCTATTCCCATCCTAGCCCATGATGGCCAAGTTTTGGAGGTCACTACGTTCATTAGAGACTTCTGAAAACTACAGCTACTGCTCTCTATGATCTCCAACTTAGTCTTAATAAGTAAAGGGTTTTGCTCATAATCATCTTACACTCTTAATTTATCCTGAATTCAGGGTTTTGCTCTCTATGATATATATATATATATCTGTTCTTGTCATATATCCGTGTTAAAGGACGTGGATCCAACTCCACAAACAAATATGACAAGAACAGACGGACTTTAGAGTTTGATTGGTTTCGTGTGTTAAGAGCGAGTCAACCGCTCAAGAGTTGTTTTACTAGTTTACGTGCAAAATATGGATTACCCACATGAGATTATATTCTCACCCTACTATAAAGTTGCAAGTTTACTCATCATATATTGAGCTCTTTTAATAGTGTGAAAGCGTTTTCGTGAGCATTTGACAACAAATTTAGAAGTGGTTTTTAAGTTATAGAAGTAGCACTTGACATATGCTTCCTAAAAAAAGCACTCAAGTGGTTTAAAAAATAATAATAATAACACTTGAAACTTTTTAAAATCATATATGTACTTGTAACAAAACCGCTGGAAGTGCTACGTAATAAAAGTACTTCTAAAAAAGCAATCTCAAACATAGCCATTATTTTTAGAGAAATTGTCAATGTGATAGGAAACCAATTATTATTATTATTTCATTTTTTTACCATAATCACTAGAAATTATCGATCAAATCATTATCAGTGGCGAATCACACCAACATATTTTGGTTTTTCTAAAGAATATAAACATTACCAAGAAATTATGATTCCTTTTTAATTTTTGGACGTCGCAGAAATGAAGAATGATTCAATTGGAGTCCTTGTGTGGTTGAACTAGCATATATATACAAATTAATCTACTCTGACGCGAACAAACAAGTGAATGAGAGAAAAGGATAAACTGAGTTCAACTATATATGCAGTTGATCGAGTCTTAAAAGGGGATAGCCACGAAATTACTCATTTCAATCCACCTGCTTTGCATCATGCCTGAAGCTAGATATTGAAATAGAATACAAGTTGGCTAATTTCTGCTGCAGAAAACTACTTTACGGAAAAGGATATATCAATTAATTAGGGGAGTTGGTTAATTTTTTGAGGAAAGGTAAGGGCTTGTGCGGCTGCCCTCAAACCTTAATTAACGAAATTGCATAATACAAAGGGGACATAGTGCCTAAACCTCAAATTATAATAAGCATTGAGAGAAAGTTCCGAAATTATAGCGGGAGTCTCCGTTTGATATATGTATTCTAACATGCGCCAAATACTGAATTTATGCACTAGAAAATTAGCTACTATTAGCATTGTCATCTTCTTTCTTCAGCATTGCTAGTTTCTTGAATTTATAATCATGTCATATTGTAGTTATATACTTGGGTTTTTATCATAAATGGTACATGAACTTTACCTCCATTATATACATGGTACCTGAACTTTACTTTTGATCACAACTAGTATCTGAACTCTTCGAGTTCATCCTAAATGGTACATGAACTTCACTTTTGATCACAACTAGTATCCGAACTCTTTGAGTTCATCCTAAATGGTACATGAACTTCACTTTTGATCACAACGAGTATCCGAACTCTTTGAGTTCATCCTAAATGGTACCTGTCGTTAAAAAATAAATTGACGAAATTGCCCCTAAAATAGGGGTCACATGCCCCTAATCAATTAGATTTTAGTCTGTGTGACAATTAATATCCAATATATATATATATATATATATATAATGATTTTTAGGTAAGGAGGTTCTTATTTTATAAGGTGAGGAGTTTTGATCTCAGCCGTCAGATCCGTTTAAATGATTTGATCTGACGGCTGAGAATCAAAACTCCGCACTTTAGGGCCAATTACCCATAAAGTCATTTACATAACCTATATTCTTCAAAAAGCCACATAATATTTTTATTCCTCATAAAGCCACCAAAATATTACAAATTTTAATATTTACAAAAATGTGATCTTTGACAGTAGCTTTATTGTTCTTTGACAGTAGCTTTATTGTTCTTCGACAGTAGCTTTCTTGTTCTTCGACAGTAGCTTTATTATTCTTTTGGAGTACATTTCTTGTTGCTTGCCAGTAGCTTTATTGTTATTTGAAATATAATTAATTAATAGGGGACAATCAAGGTAATTCACAAAATAGAAAAAAAAAACTACACATAGATAACTTCCAACATCTACGGAAATAACTACTCCACTATTTCTAAAGAAAAACTGATTTGTCAACATCTGTAGAAATAACTACCCCACATTCTTCAGATAACTACCTTCACTCCCACACCCATCGGGTGTGTGGATATTTCTAGTATATATAGTGGAAGAAGAGAGATGCAGTTTTTCATGGTAAAACAATGAGCGTCTATGTTGGCTGATAAAATTGTGAATTTGCAATTGGAATTCCTAGAGGCACACACTTTAGTAAAGGAGACTGTGGACAGAAGAGGAGTTTTTTGGAATCCACCACCAGAAAATTGTTTCAAATTGAATTCAGACGCAGCGGTTGATGATGTCTTGGTTGCAGAAGAGGTGTTGGAGTTATGGTTAGAAACTGGAAAGGGGAACTATTGGGAGCTCTTTCCAATTCTTAGAGGTGTGGTAGAAGACATCAACTGCTAAGCGCTCTTTAATGGAGCAAAGTCTTGTAGTTTGGATTCAAGAAGGACCAGAATGGCTCAATGATTGTATTTCAAATGATATGCATGTAAGGTCCTCTGTTATTGAATGAATGAATCAACCTTTGATAAAAAAAAAAGGTGCAAATTTTTTTAAAAGGTGGAAAATTCCAAGCATTTCAATGAATTGTGACACATTAATTGATAAATAAATTTGATTAACACGTACAAAAACATATAATTGACTATAGCCTTGTATATATTGAATGAATAAAGGAATCACATGCAATAACATAGTTTCTAAGCACATATAAGTTGTATGAAGGGGGAAGTTCTACAATACTGAGATGCATGTCATACCTCCTTTTACAAATATAACAACAAAATGTGTTGTCATTATGGTAACGATAGTCTTTTTTTGTGTAATCTTTGTTCTATTAGAGGTAATTACTCCATCTATGACCTTGTTACAAGTTTATGAACAATTTGTTGTCAAAGTTGTAATTTTGGTTCAATTATATGTAAATAGTGTAAAACGAATGTGGTAACTTTGTTGTCAATGTAGTAATTTTGGTTCAATTAGATGTAATTTTTTGTTCAAAAAAATTGTAAATGGGGGTATGGCATACATCACCGTACCCTAGCCTACCCCGTATGAAGGTAGCAATTTTGTGACTTTTTGATATATTATTAAGGAAAAACTCATAGAGGTTGGATAGAAAATGTACTGTGTATCCTCTTAACTTGGTTTTGCTTCTCGGACTCTTCACACCTCAAATGGGAGTGGTAGTGATGTCCTTAAGATATTTGAGGAAACTAAGTAGAAAATGAAAGATGCAACATTGGAAATTAAATTAATGAACGCATAAATAAAAAGGAAGACAAGAAGAAAAGAGAAGAGAACTCACTAGTTTTGAAAATTATGATTTTCCTTATGCTCGAAAATCATAAACTGTTATCGTACCTTGTGTTCTACCCCTCAATTACAATCACAACAAGCAAAATTATTGTCTTACTCAAAAAGAAAAGAACTACCTGCTGTACTTTTGGAAAATTGGCTTTGATTGGACGAACATAAGATTATTCTTAAACTTGTACGTGATCGTTCTTAAAGTTATGTACATTGAAGAATACCACGCCTAATTCTAGGTCGGTTGCGTTTTGCACGTAGTGTATGTCGCCAACCAAAACAGGTAGTCAATGATTTCTGATTTCTGAACTTGTCTACTTGTTGGGAATACAATAAAGAATTTAATAACAGTAATTAATTTAAACTAGCACGATGTAGTATAATCTTAATTCAATTTCTCACCATCCTTTACCAATTGAGCTAATCCGAATTTGCATATGAAGTTAACTATAAAGCTAGCTAGAAGTTAACTCTATCTAGCTACATTGTAAGTCATACCTATATCTAGTTACTAACAAAATCAATAAAACGTGTTAACTAATAGTATAATATGACAAGGAGAGAGAATGACACTACCATTGCCATTATTATTTTACAAAGGGTTCCGACTTCCGACTATGCTAACCAAAATCTTTTCATTAAGTTTTATTCATCAAATGATATGACATTGTTTACTTTATTCAACTTTGGGTTCATTAATTGACCTCATTTACTTAACACAATGAATTGTGACACATTAATTGATAAGCAAATTTGGTTAACAATTAAAAACATATAATTGATTATAGCCTTGTATATTGAATGAATAAAGAAATCACAATAACATAGTTGCTAAGCACATATAAGTTGTATGAAAGTAACAATTTTGTGACTTTTTGATATATCATTAACACATATAAATTGTATGCAAGTAAAAATTCTGTGACTTTTTGATATATTACTAGGGAAAAACTCATAGAGGTTGGATAGAAAATGTACTGTGTATCCTCTTAACTTGGTTTTGCTTCTCGGACTTTTCACACCTCAAATGGGAGTGGTAGTGATGTCATTAAGATATTTGAAGAAACTAAATAAATCTTAGCATAGGCATTAAAAAAGGGAGTTAGACTAAAACAAAGAAAAAATTAACCCTACGCTCTCTCTCTCCCAGTCGCCTCCTTTCCCGATGGTTCTCCTCGTCCGGCGGTGACTATTGCAAAAAGAGTGATAGTGATATTGAGATCTGGGATTGTCGTTCCAATATGGATCGATGGTTCCTAATCTCTAGGTAATGTATGATCGAGAAAGTCTAGCAATAATGAAGTGACGAGAGATGAAAGGAGTGAGTGAAAGTGTGTATGTGACGATGTGCGGTGTGGTGTAGTGTTCGGTTTGTGAAGGAATTATGAAATGAGAAGACAAGCAAACAAAGAAATAAATGCAAGTAAGTAGAGTAGAGTGTATGCAAAGTATGAAAGTGTCACGGCCCGGACCCGGTGTCGGTGGGTTAAGCACCTAAATCTGAATCCGAGGTGTGAGCGTTTAAAAGTAAAAACAAAACCTTACAAAGAGAAATTACACATTCTTGTACGTTCTAACTCACTCTCGTATTGTCTAAACTTTTCGAAACTCGTAAGTTGTACCTAAAAAATAAACAACCTATTGTAGGGGTAAGGTTTCGTCCTCGCTACTCAGTAGGGACATAAACCTTTTAAGAAAATATTATGACTAAAATAACTACAATAAAATTAATGCATGAATGTCAAATGAGCTTCACTTATCTACCCGTTAGTCCATATAACAAAACAAACAGAGATACACGTCCCATACCGTGTATTTTACCAACCGGGGGTGACCATGATTGTTTAACTATATGATCTGACACCCGTAACAATTCAACCCACATATCCATTTTGCTAGTCATCTTGCCCAACCTCGATCACCAGTTCCGCACAGCTCTATTAGCCCACATGAAATCTGGTCCCTACGAGTCAGACTCAACTACACAAAAACTATTTCCCATATATTTGATTATTTCCATATCCATCCACCATTCTCAAATCATAATCAAATTCATTCCCAACTATCTATTGTTCTATATGTCATGATGCATCATCATAATATATCACTAGTAATATGCATTTAGACATGTATTTATGCTTGCATATAAGATATCAATCACCGTATATCAAACAAACATGTTATTCAAACATCGCAAGCAAACAAATCATTTAAAAAGGTTCCCCAAGATCCCCTACCTTGATTCCAGCACTAACTAGCTCTACGTTAGCTCCACTTCATGTCAAGTCTCATTCGAGAATTTCAATCTAATTCAAGCTCTGCAAACCTCGATACTAACAGTAAACAAACCAAACAAATATATTCGATCACTATTTAACGCTTAAACAACTTAAATAAAACAATTTAAGCCAAAAGGAATAGAAAACCTAAAATCACCGCCGCTCACGGCAGAGCCACGGTGGCCGGAGGCGGCTGTGGCGGCCGGAATTCAATCTTAATAAAAATCTACAAAATTATAGCCAAAAGAAAGCTATTGAAGAGACTAACAACTTTATACCTTGGGGTTTTTCCAAATAACCAAAGGTTTGGCCGGAATTTGAAGAATAAGTCGAAGAAAAAGTCGGCCTAAAATTTCCGATCCAAAATTTGGAAACAATAGGTAGCGATTCATCTTGGGTCCTTATGGGTTTTGTAGGGTTTTCCAAGGCGAACAAAGTCCAATAGGTTTCCCTTCCCAATTTGGCTGGAGTTGGCCGAAATTTGGAAAATATGCCGGAAAGGGTCGAATCTTTCTAGCTTCGATTCGTTGCGTACGGTAAATGATAGGGTGAGAGGTGGATACATACTTGTAGAGGGGTTAGAGACGAACCATTTGAGACCGGTTTCATGACCAAAGTTCCGGCGACCAAAGTGGGTTTTCTGCCCTTTTTGGGTCAGTTACCAGAAATGGAAACTTTCCAGAATTGTCTAGTTTCCGAAAACTTTATTTTAGGCAGTTTCTAAATCTAAACTAAGAAATAGAGAGATATTCCTGCGTATTTTAGATTTTATTTCCTTGCAACGTTTAATTATTTCTTTAAGAAATTCTAGTTAACATAGTTTATTTCCTGGTTTAAGTAGTCCATAGGAATATAGGATCGGAGTTGGGTAGGGAGCTAAGGGCTAGAAGGTTTTGTTGTTTCACTTTTGTTTTACCAACTACTAAATTCCATTCCTTTACCATTTAAATTTCCCGCAAATTCTTCCAGTCTTTTTTTCTCCTAAATATCATCCAATCATTTGACCCAAATTAAAAAAAAAAACATCATCCAATCAATACATAATACAAGGGGATTTGGTGTTTTTAGATGACTTTTCTAATCTTGCAATTATTTACATTGCAAGTCATAGCTATACTGTATCTAGTTACTAACAAAATCCTTTCTAAAAAAAAAAAGTTACTAACAAAATCAATAAAACATGTTAAGTAATAGTATAATATGACAAGGGGAGAGAATAGCACCATCATTATCATTATTATTTTACAAAGGGTTCCGACTATACTAACCAAAAATTTTTCTTTAAATTTTACTTTATTCTACTTTGATATGACATTGTTAATTTAGTGTTTACTTTATTCAACTTTGGGTTCATTAACCTCATTTAATTACTTAACACAATGAATTGTGACACATTAATTGATAAATAAATTTGGTTAACATGTACAAAAACATATAATTGACGTACTATAGCCTTGTATATATTGAATGAATAAAGGAATCACAATAACATAGTTTCTAAGCACATATAAGTTGTATGAAGGTAACAATTTTGTGACTTTTTGATATATTACTAGGGAAAAACTCAAAGAGGTTGGATAGAAAATGTAATGTATATCCTCTTAACTTGGTTTTACTTCTCGGACTCTTCACACCTCAAATGGGAGTGGTAGTGAGGTCCTTAAGATATTTGAGGAAACTAAATAAATCTTAGCATAGGCATTATATGTAGTGGTAGTTATGTTTCTTAGCATAGGCATTATATGTAGTGAGGGAGCAACAACTCTTATTGGGAAAGATAGGCTAGCTCATCACCGACATCCCTGTATAGAGTATGAATGAGATTTAAGCTCATAATATATCTTCCCTCAATTTACACTCACAAAAAGCAGAAATCTTGTGTTTTAATAAAAAACAATTACCTGCTGTATTTTTGAAAGAGTGGCTTTGACTAAACAATTAGGAACGAAGACGTTGACTGCCTCCCTCCCTTAGCGAGGTTTTTTACTTGGGTTGTATTTTGTTGGGTCTGCCTTTCTTTCGACTGGCCCTGATCTACTATCTTTTTTAGTTGTGTCACCCTTTTGGATTAGCTGTTTGTACTCAATTATTTTCTTAATGAAATTTTTGTGCTTTATTTGCCAAAAAAAAAATTGGTAGGATTTAGATGTTTGGCCGGGTTGTTGATGATCACCCAAATGGAAACAATCACTAAGGTTCTAGGGATCCTTATATTATATATCATCATTGAGCAAAGGTATTAATTTGGAAAAAAAAATTATTCATGGACACGGTACTGTTTACTTGATCAGAAATGGATGATTTTTTAAGTCTTTGTAGAAATGGACATGTTTGGACGTTAAAGGTGCAAATTGCCCTTAATGGTCCAAATTTGTAATCTTATCTTTTCCTCTACGAATGAGTACGAAAAATATGATTGAAAGTTTGAAACCCATAAACTTAGTTTCATTCACAAAAACCAAAAATTAAAAAACAACCCAGAAACTTCCTTCATAATTTGTAGTCTCATATTATATTCTACGAATTAGTTACGAACAACATGATTTAAATCTAGAAACTCAACTACCAAGCATCTAAAAAGAACATTAATCAACACAAAAACTATTGAGAAACATGTCTCCTAAGCTTCCATCAACCTTGGGTGACCAAAAATTAACATAGGCATACCTCAGATCTATTTTATCTCTCCTTACTCTCTCATACTTATGCTTCTCTCATTCTCAAATCTTCATTTTCAACCCAAAAGAACCCATAGTAGATGTAGCTTGCTTTGGCAGTGGGTTTAATTATGAGGGAGGTTTGAGAGAGATGCCGGTAAGATGAGTTTGTTGTGGAGAAATGAGCTGCAACGTTTTGTTGGGGAAGAAGAGAGAGACGAGAGGAAGAGAGAGGATATAAGAGAAATAATTAATGAAAACTATTGAGTTAAACACAGTATGTCGAACTATATCGTAGCCAAATCGGAAATAACTATCTCAAAACTTGTGCACCTGATCACGTTAGAAGGTAAAAAAATTTCGAGCGCCTTAATTTAATTTGTTTTCCTTAATTACAAAACTTGTACACAAGATAATGTGAATTTTCGTAGTTAAATACTTCATTGGTAAAATGAATCATTCATTAAGGACAATAGTTTTGACGTTTCGAGTCCAAACATGTCTATTTATGAAAACAAAAACTTCAACGGCCACAACTAATAGAAAAAGTCTAGACATGTCCATGAATAATTTTTTTCCTATTCTTTAATTTGGCCATGCTTTTCAATTTTCACCATGCATCAGACATTCAGACTACTTATATATTCTTTCAAACAAACTATTTTCTTCTGCTGGTCTTGACTTAAAACCATATTATGACTCATATATGAAGTACGGTATTAATTTAAATTTTTCCTTCTCAAGAAAATATCAAAGGAATTATTCCATGCATGAGAAAAGGAAAATGATCGAAAACAGAAGATACATGCATGGATGAGGAGCAGGAGGCCGGAGTCTAATTTCTTTCTAGCATCATATATATTCAGATGATAAATTAAGAACCCTAGCCTTTCCTCCATTACTAGTTACTTGTCCCAGCTGATGGAGCTGAGGTCTCTTCAGTTTTGACAGCGAGCGCAGTTAATGGTTCTGATTTGAGGAGAACGACTCCCAAACCTATTTCATTACCAGATGCCATACGGTTGCTGTTTGCATTATAAATCAGCACATCATTCTCATCAAATCCTACCTTCGAAAACTCTTCGTCGTATTTTAGAATGTGATTCAGCTCCTTTTCAAGGCTTTTGATTGTTGATAAACTACTTCTATTTGTCACTGCTGACCTCTTTTTCGACGGAATACCACTCTTGCCAATATCAACACCTCCTGCATGTGTATACATATATTTAGTCGTAATTAAGAAGAACATTAATGCATACATACATGTATCAAAAAATAAATATAATTACGTACGTACCAACATGTGTTGGTGTTGGTGTTGGTGTTGTTCTTGGGAGAGATTGGAGTGCATGCTTAGGAGTATAGTTGTCCAGAGTTCTCCTTAACCGGTACCGAGATCCACATGCATTGCACAATACGGGCTTCTCCGGTGGCCCATTTCGCCAAAGCGGAGTATCTGTAAGTACGTTTTTAAAAGTACTAATTAAATTCGATCAATGAGTATTAATTAATCATGAAAAAAAAATATAATTTACTGAATTCAACGAAACGAGCCTACACATTTCGGAAATGCATGCATGGAAGCTGTTAAGCCTGTACGTATGTGCGGATGTGAGACAAGAAATCTATCACATTTTGGAAAATAAAAGTATGTACTTTATCAATTTGGCCATATATAGTCATATATATGCATGAATGGAGTTTTAATCCTCCATCCCACTTGACCATTATAGATAGAATTTGTTTCAAGCCAAGTTCGCAGGGGTCAGCTGGGTATACACTATACAGGCTAGGTAAGAAAATCAATTACACATGAAACACAAAATGTACATTCATTCACTTTTATGTTCTTTAACTAAGCTAGCTATGTCCACTTGATAGGGGTACTGATTACTGTCAAGGAGTAAACTTACAACATGCCATGGAGTGCCAAAAGGCCGACCCTATTATATTAAAATAAAAAACAATAATAGATCGACTTTCTTCAAGACTGAAAATGCCCAACAAGAAAAAATATTTTTCATTAAATTGGACAAATTAGAATTAATAAATAATTTAAGGGTCGAGCCCCACTTCTTTTTAGTTTTAAAAAAATATTTTATTAATACTTCATCTATTAAGTGGATTAGATTAGTGGATTATGCAATGAATTTTATTGCTAAAAACTCAATTTAGTACATGAACAAAAACATGGTGATTGGATTTATTATTGTTTGCAAATACAAGAAACTTTCTCTTTTGGATTATTCTACTAGATAGTGCATGTAATCATTAACCCATTCTTTGACATTTACTTGCATTTTGCATTTAAATGGAAACAAAATGTAAATTTGTTCATTTCACTAAATTTGAGGGATGTTGTATTATTAATCTGAAAAAAATAATCATTTTGATCTCTCAATTTTAACCGGTTTGACACTTTTATCTATAATATTTTGAAAACATCACTTTACTCTCTCAACTTCAATTTTGTCTCACATTTTGGTCTATGCCGTCTATTAATTTATTATAGGTGTTAAAATTACCGACATTTTTATTAAATAATTAAAAATAAAATTTAATTGTAAATACAATTAAATTAGAAAAAAATTACCCCATCTAATAAAAAAATGACACCTTGATTTGGAAAGTAATTGTGGTTGTTAATATGGTTACTACCTCGGCTTTGGACGTGTCTGATGCTAGGCATATTATTGAGGACTGCAGGGATTATATGGCTGCTTTTGGGTCTATTAGGCAGTGTTCTAAAAATCTCCTCCTATGACCAATTAATCCCCGCCTAGATTAGTTGTAAATCCATCTAGGTGAGCATAGACGGGTTTTAAAAAATCAGAATTTACTTTTGTTATGTTTTCAATCAATTGTAGTACTTTTTATATACTTCCATTTTGCATGTTTATGTTCCTTAATACAAGTATAATTTTTGTTTTCCAAATGCACTTTTTTTAGTTATTTATATGTTGTATATTAAAATAAAAAACCGTCTAGGCGACTGCTAACCGCCTAGGTGTCCGACTAGTCCCCGCCTAAGCGCTAGTCCCCTCCCCACAACCTGACTAGCGTCTAGCGTCTAGCGAGTTTTAGAACATATTTAGGACTAAGCATGTATATCATGAAGCAAATTGTTTGGCTCATAGGTTTGCGCACATCGCTGGTCTTTCTAATATGGATGAGACACCCTCTATTATTAAGAATGTTTTCTACGAGAATATGTGTACTGGTACTCGAGGTTTAGCTTCTTTGTCCCCCTCGATGTCCAACTCTATTCATCATTAATAAATTTCCCATTATTCCCTTCAAAAAACTAACACCTTTATGTTCTATTTATAGAAAAGTTTTTTTTGCTCATAAATAAAAAGTATTTTAAAAATAAGAATATATATTTCTAAAATTATTAGAAAATATTAATCGGAAAATTAAAAAAGTCAAATAATTTCTCTTTTGAAAATTACAAAAATACCCTTGAGTTAATTGAGATTTTTACGTGAATTTAACTGAGATACTAAAGTGTAAGGCGTGGTTGAATTTGAGTGATCAAAGTGATATTTTTGAAAAGTTATGGACAAAAGTGTCGAACTGGCAATAATTCAAGGACTACAAGTGATTTTTCCCCTTATTAATTTTTGTAATAAATATCTTGCAAACTTGGAGAAACTAAAAAGAGAGTTTTTCACCGGAGTATATAGTATGAGAATTTTTTGCTGAGGGTTTCGACCCTCAACTAGAGTACATTAGTCTAGTAGCTTACTTACCCAACATCATTTTCTCCCATCCCTCTTTCTTCCTTTTAGCATAGCTATTGCTGTCAACAAGTTTGAATTCGTATGAATAATCCAAAATCGAACGGGCTGCTCAATTTTTGGTCTCTTATTTTCTGATCTTTGCCATATCGATCCATCCTCACAAGGTGCTGTGATCTATGCCTTCCGGTCAAATTTGTTGTTCTGGCAATGTCGTCCCTGTCCCTGCTTCAGTGGGACAATTGTCACACCAAACCAAGGATGGCCGAAATGTGTGTGGTGATGCAAATATTGCCATGTTGTTCGTTATTGCTTTGCCTCGTGATCGACCATGACTACACGCTACTGATAGATTCTTGGGCTTATATTTTTTTGCCAGAGCATCTTTATCACTTAGCGAATGACTTTGGGTGTACGGATCACTTAGAAGATCCTATACTAAGTGACTATAGGCATGTTTGAGACTGCTTCTAAAATGCCTGAAAACGCTTTTAAAATTTAATAAAAGCGCTTTTGTATGATAAAACACTTGTCAAGTGCTTCTCAAAACTATTTTCAAGTGCTTCTAAAACTCACTTAAAACAAATTAAAAAAAATTTCAAATTTTTTTATATTATAATTTATTTTTTTAATTAATTCAAAAGCGCTTTTGAGTTTTCTAAAAGCAATCCCAAACAAGCCTTATGTTTTTGGTGTTCCTCTTTTGGGTGATCCTGTTCCTACAATTGGTAATATATACCTAGTTTACATCATTGGAGGTTTTTGTTTCCATTGCGACAAACCTTGGAGGTTTCCAAGCTTTTCTATATTTTCGCAATAAGCAATGAAGGAAACAGTTTCATGCAGAAAAATCTAATGTACGTTCAATTTTGGTGTATGCCGCAATTGTCAAATGTCTTTGCCAACTTTTTTGTGGAGAGGATCTAGTCCACGCCGTGTAGAAACACGGCCACGTGCCTTGCACGTGATGTAACCTTTTTCTGCTTCCGTTAAGAGACTCTCTCTCTCTCTCTAGGTCATCACTACCTCACACAACATTCACAACCACAATTCAACAACAACACAATTCAATCAAAGTCTCTAATTGCTCAACCCCAAATCCACACCTGCAATTGATCATCACACCAAGTCTCTTATGTAATGCCAAATCACTCGCAACAGCTCCACCACATCAGAAGCATTACCACCACTCTGTGCTCACATATCCAAACCACCATTGGAAGTTGCAATCTCAGAGTACTCAATTGCTCTTGGAACCCATTCAGCCCAGCCATGGCTTCAATCAGATCCACCGACGCCAATTCAACTCGGATCCTCTCTCTCTCTCTGTGTTCCACCACTCAAACCTCAACTTATCTCGGCCAACCTCAACTCGGATACTTCCGACTGCAAATCATGCCCAACAACCTCATTTTCCTCCTCATCGGAATCGGATCCAAATCCGTAGCTCCTTCCCCGCTCGACTCCTCGATTGCGAAATGATCCTAAGTTCCTTGTGTTGCATCAGATCTATCATAAATCTCAAACTCTTCTATTGTGTAACATTTACTCGTCTAACCCAATTTTACGATTTTTACCTCTGACTCGCAATTTTTTGGATCCATCTCTAACGTAGCAATGAACGTTGACGGGAAAAGAAAAGTAAGCACTAATGAACGGCTTACATTGGATAACTTGCAATGAACTGCTAAGATCACAGATTCCCTATTAAAAAAATTAAGCGTGTGTACTACACGCGTGTTGTGTATTAGCACAGTGTGTACTAGATCCTCTCCGACTTTTTTGATGCTTTATTAGGTTTTCTTAATTAATTTATTTTTGCAAAACCGTACACCTTTGTTTTTTTTTTTGAAAGGAGGACTGATGACGCAGCGGGAGTAACCAGGGTTAACAAGCGTTAATCTCAAAAAGATAAAAGTATGGAATCCACCAGAGAATTGAGAAGAAATTCTCGATTTTATTGATAATAATAATACGAAAGATAGTTAAGGTTACTTATATAACAAAAGAAACCCTAGGGCGCTAACAAAATATCTAATCAAGCCCACGAGTTTAATTAAACGAAATAACAAAACTTAAAAGTAAAATCTAAACTAAAAAGAAAAATAAAATCCTAGAATAAAAGAAATATCAAATTTGCCTAAAAATATTAAATCTTGACTTTTAATGCGAACCACCCGAAAAGTCCAAAACCATAATTTTCTGAAGATTATTTCTTAGGTTCACTCCTATTAGCCAATCAAGCTCTGACACAAGTATTCTTATGAAAGAAATAAAAAAGAATGTTGTTATTAACACACTTTTTTTTATTTTTTTATAATTTTTTAATGTTTTTAATTTTTTTTAATTATATAAATAATTCATAAAGTTTTTACATTCTTAATAAGAATATATGTGTTAAAACCTGATTGGCTAATATGGGTAAGAATTATCCTTTTCTGAATACTCCAAAAGTTAGTAACCTCATAGAACGAGAATTATCAATCTTCCAATTATTCTTCTTAATTTTTCGCCCCTTCTTTATTCTTAATTACCAATCTAATTAACTAAAAGTCTCAAATTGAGAGCTAGCAAGGTGAGCAATGCTATGTGCAAACCATACACCTTTTTATTGCATTTGGTGTGTCAAAAATTGGAGCTCTTCTTTATTTCTTGGCATCAATCATATTTGTACGCCGAACAAATAATGTAAAGGACCTAAATCTTTAATAAGAGTCTGAAGTACTGAAGCTCTTTTTGCCCGTAACCCAAATTTCAGAGTGAACTATTGCCTGTATATATGCTTGTCGTTTCATTAAACTGAGATATTGGAATTTGTCAAGCCTTGATCTCTTTTGTAATGACTCAATTATAAACTGGATTTGTTCCGAAAAAATTTCAGGTAATATTGTCCTTAAACAAATTCTTTAATATCCATATACGGTTCTTATCTATATTATGGGGATTGGTAATTAAGAAAGATAACTAGAAAATTTGATATATGTTTCTTTCCCAAATTTGGTAAAGGGCAGGAAAAACAATGGTTGGATTTCCCAAAATTCCAACTAGGGACCTAATCTTATATCCAAAACAGTAGCCTCTGATACAAAGAGCCATTCCTTGCATTAAAATTGTAGCTTCAAGAAAATTGAACTAAAATACCAAAAAGCCTAGGCATAGGAATTTTTCTATATATTATTATTTCGATCTTATATGTGTATGGGTCTAGGAATAGTTTTGGTAACTAAATCTGTACTTGTTTGCATCAAATATGAGATGTGCTTGTACGTTTCCTTACAAAACTTTGCTAGTTTTTTTTTTTGGATTTTTATCACAAATGGTTACTTACCTTTTACCCATTCGACACTTTAGTCACTCACTTTTGCAAAATTTCACTTTGGTCACTCATTTTATACTCTCTCATACACTTTGGTCACTCAGTCAGCCATGTGCCCTATTTTGCAAGGTCAGTTTCGTCCCTTCACCCCCACGTGAGTGACCAAAGTGTATGAAATGGTATAAAGTGAGTGACCAAAGTGATATTTTGCAAAAGTGAGTGACTAAAGTGTCAAATGGGTGAAATGTGAGTGACCATTTGTGATTTTTTCCTTTTTTTTTTTCTGGCTTTCTGTATCTCCCTTTTTAGTCCAATTATTTACCCAAAAAAGGATTGTTGATACACAAAAAAGGACTATATAGCACAAGATTTTCAAAAATTATTTCTATAGTTACATCTAAATTGTGAATTATCATTTTTTGTCATTGATCGAAGAAGCACTATATTAACTTTTTTTTTTTGAGGGAGGAGGATGATTAAAATCCTAAAAAATATAGATACAAATACATTAGAATGAGACAAAATGGGAGAAAATAAAAGAATTTTTTTTTGAATAAAAGAAAATTATTTAGTTCTAGTCACTAATTAAATTTTTTTTTTTGAAAGGAACACTAATTAAAATTTTAAGAAAATAGAAAAAGTAATAAAAAACAAATTATATGCTACTCAGAAGAGAACTTACATTTTTTCTCAAAAAAAAAAAAGAACTTACATTTAGTTCCACAATGAAAACAAGGTCCTTTTCTTCCCATGTCCTCCAAAAGATTTTTGCAAGTATGCCTCAGTTTCTAAGGTGAAAGATCTATAATCTACACAATAAACAAATTAGCAATTCTAAAAGAACATGTAAAGGAAACAAACTCACAAAAAAGGATAAAAAAAACCAATAATAATGGAAAATAAACTCACCAAATAAATCTTAGCGAGTCTTTCAAGCACCTCAGAGAGAGAGAGAGGAGAGAGAGAGAGAGGGGGGGGGGGGGGGGAGGGAAAGTTGTGTTTGAATCTATGACATTCGGTTAATTTGGGCTCTAATTTTATCACTCTAGGCTCTAAGGCTTACATAAGCTGGCTTGTAACCTCCCTTATCTGAGTTGTTTGGACTCATATCTTTAAATTTTAACAAATATGGAAATTTTCTTATTTTGGTAAGTGTCATTTATGCCATACATATACAATGCATGTACTTATAAGATAAGCGCAAATGACACATCATAAAGTTTTTTTATTGGGACCTCCAAATCTTTCTCACCTAACCTCCTATAGTTTTTGCACCGCACCTCCCTTAATCCTTCAAATTACAAGATTTTCTCTCTAGACCTCTCTTAAATTTCAAAAATAACCTTAGTCTTATAATTCACATACAAAACACTATATTACTCATTTTACCTCTAAATTCACTCATTATATCTTCATTCATTTTTTATTGTGGGAGAAAAAAAAAGATAATTAATTCTTTTTCTCTAAACCTCCATTGATTATTGAGTAATTCTATTAATTTTTTAATTTTCTCATACGACCACCTTAATTTTTTTTAAATCATAAATCTATATTTAATTGTGAAATATAATATGCTCTTGTTGAAAAATGAAGTCCCAATAGTTTTTTTTAGCTGTACAGTACTACTTTTAGAAATCATGTAAGTTCTTATGGTCATTACTTGTTCTTCGGTTAAAAAGAGACTGTACACACATATTCAAGTAAAACAAGAAATTTAGGGTTTGTGTCAAATATTAAATTAAAACGTTTTTAGAGAAAATATCTTTTGTTTATTATTTCTTGTTTATATTAAATGAGGATAAACGCATCATTTAATAATTGAAATAAGAGGGAGGTCAGATGAGAAAATTTGGAGGTTTTAATTGAAAAACTCAACATCAAATCATTATATGTATTAGGGAATTGTTATTAACACACATTTTGTTTGTCTTTATAGTATAAATGGTTTATAATACCCTCAATGCAGTAATGAATTTAAGCTATTATATATGGACAATTGGTATATAATAGGGTTGGCTTTTTTTACTGAAAAATTGGCTCCCGAAATACCGGTACGGGAATACCGTCCCAAAATAGCAAAGTCGGTTCGGTACCGGTATGCTTAAATAGAAAAATCGGGATGTCCCGAACCTACCGACTATGCACATGTAATATATTTTTTATTTTATTTTTTATATATCTGGCCTTTTCCTGACCATTGGATATCAAAATAATCGATCTGGACTGTCCATTTCACGTCAAACCTTGCAAACCCTAAAACCTCATCTCATTTCTCTCAGCCCCTCTCTCTCTCCTCAAACACGACCCCGACACTCTCTCTCTCTAACCTTTTGATCCAACCCCATAGATCCTTACATTTTCGAACCGAAACTGCCCAAACCATGCACATAAATGGATTCCCGTACCCTAATCATCCTTCAATCCAACAAACCCGACCTCGATTCATTTTGTAAAGCTTCGATTCTCTCAATATCCAATCACCCCGTACCCTAATGTCTTTGATCCCTCTTTCACTCTCAACCCAGAGCGGTAGTTGCTCTAGCCTCAAATCAATGCCCCGGCACCATCTTCTTCTCTCTCAGTTATGGTCTATCATCTTCGATTTATGCCAGTTTATGCAAAGCAATGTTGTTCGTCCTACACACCTTTGCTAGAGGGATCGATGATGAAAAAATAACAGCCAAAGAGTTGAAAAAAATTGGAATTGGGCTGAAAAACTGGAAAATTTTGTAGGCACAAACTCAATTTTGGGAGGCCCATTACCGATCGGAACCGACCGGTGAAGTTCGGGATACCGGGATCGATTTCGGTAAAATTGGTAATCGGGATGGTTTGGGAACATAAAATAACATCCCGGAATTTTCAGTTTGGTATCGGGAAAGGCAAAAAAATGTCGGTTCCGGTACTGAAGCCACCCCTGGCCTAGTATATAAGAAAGACAAACATAAAGAAAGTGTGTAAGTTGATAACAATTTGAGGTGTGTATTTTTTTGAGAAGAAGAAACCACTTTATTCGTTAATTAATAAAAATACATCCATGAGAATTACAATGTAAATTCACAACAACTCCAAATGGAGAAGAACAACTACTCATATCCCTAATGAAGAACCGGCGGTTACAGATACCATGAGTCAATATGGCCCAAACTCTAACCACAAATATCACTTTTTTCCACAGACTACAATGAAATTGATCCCAAGAGTCCCGATACATCCTTGCATCCAACGTCAAGCAGAACCACTTTGCCCTCTTACACACCGTGTCCAAAAACAGTCAGATCATGTGCAAGGACATTGCACCCTCCTATTGACAACAAGAAAACATTGAGAAATGAGAATATAATCCTCGGGAATAACACCATAGTAATTGCACCGCATGAAGACCCAGAATCCCCAACCCTAACTCATCTGAGTAGGGACTTATTTGACCTAAACAACGACCAAAAAATAAAACCTTTAGAAAATACCAAAAAAGACTGTCCCGAGCTCCTTTCACCTCCCAAAACAACTCATATGTATTAACATAGCAGTTAGTTCATATCTATACTTTTAGTTTGTCATTTTGCACTTTAGAACTAATCTTTTGTTATTTTAACATCCATACAAAACATATTGGATTACAATTTGAACAGAGCAATAGCATTTCCCTAAACAATTGTAGTATAATTGTTTATTTTTCGTACATTATTGGTTTAAGTATTTTTTTTTCCTTATCAAAGTAGGCAAGTAGCTCTACATTTTTTTATTGTTATTTTTTATTTATTTGTTATCTTCATGTACTTGCTATCAGTTTATCCATGATGTTCTTCCTTTCGATTTAAAAAAACAAAGAAAAAACTAGTTGACTCATTACAATATGTCATATTCTTTGCAATAATCTATACTGTTATTTAAGCAAACACCTCCTTTGGACAGCAAGCTTTGTTGTTTTGGCTTATAGGAAAGGCTTGTTAATTAAGCCCTTGGTCTGCCATGCCACCGCTTCAAATGCTTGCTATTTTGTCTCTTCTTCTCAATTTCTTCTTTGCTTTGGATCACTTTTGTATTTAAAACAAACCAGCACACTTTTGACAGCAAGCTTTGCATATAAGAAAGGCTTGTTACTTAACCCTTCATATTTTGTCTGCAACCCACCGCCTCACCAAAATGAGCAAAACATAAGCTTTTTTTAATAGCCTTTGTGTCTTTTGCTTCCAAGTTTCTTCTTTGCAGGAACCAAATTCACAGGAACATCTTCTCATCAATTAAAGAAAATTGTTTTGCTTTCTATAATTGTTTTGTAAGCGTTGCATCACTTCGGCTTGGACAAAGTAGCTTTGTGTTTTTGTAGAAAAGGATAATTGATTGTATATTATGTGTTTACAATTGTATACATATATAGGAACTATGCCTACTATATATTGCAAATCAATGAAGATCACACAGCAGCTGTTACAAATCAAAGTATAATGACAGCAAATCATAACAGCTATCTAGTTTAATATAGGCTGGATTGGAGGAGCAGATATCGCTCCGTTAACACCCCCCCTCAAACTGGACGGCTCCGGACGAACAAGTTTGCTGGAAAGAAGATGATGACAGGACTTATGGAGTGGCTTAGTAAGCAAATATGTAGGTTGATCAATAGAGGGAAGAAAACAGACGCGGTGACTGCCGTTTGCCACTTTTTCACGCACACAATGGTAGTCAAGTTCAATATGTTTGGTGCGAGCATGAAATACAGGATTAGACGCCATGTACGTAGTGCTGATGTTATCACAATGCAATAAGATAGGAAATGTAACATGAGCACCAAGTTCATAGAGCAGATAGGCTAACCAAGTAGTTTCAGCACTAGCATGAGCTAAGGACCTGTATTCGGACTCCGCACTGGACCGGGCAATGGTCGGCTGTTTCTTAGAGCAAAAAAAAGACCAAATTGGAACCAAGATAGACTAGGTAACCAGATGTGGAGCGACATGATTCAGGGCAGCCGGCCCAATCAGCATCAGAAAAGGCAGAGAGAGTAACCGGCTGACGTTGAGCTCAAATGACAAGCCATGACCAAGAGTCCCTTTGACATAGCGGAGAATCCTCTTAGCTGCAACAAGATGAGGAAGTCGAGGTTGACTCATATACTGCGAAATTGAATTGACTGCATAAGCAATGTTAGGCCGTGTGACTGTGAGATATTGCAAGGCACCGACAATTGCACGGAAGTCCGTGGGATTGTCAATAAGAGGACCATCAGTAGAATTGAGACTCAGCTTGGCAGACAAAGGAGTGCTGACCGGTTTACTAAGAAGCAGATCATGCTTCAACAAAAGATCATGAGCATACTTGATTTGATTAAGGTGTAGCCCATTGGGAAGTGTATGAACCTGCAAACCAAGAAAATAATGCAATGGTCCCAGGTCCTTGATATCAAAGCCTCGGCCAAGAGTGTCAATGAGGCGTTGAAGGAGACGATCATTGTTTCCAGTCACCACAATGTCGTCCACATACAACAGAAAGTAAATGACATGCTGGTTACATCGGAAGATAGAAAGAGAAGAGTCAGCTACACTCTGAACAAAACCAACCGATAATAAAAAGGAATTGAGCCGTTGAAACCAGGCTCATGGTGCCTGCTTGAGACCATAGAGGGATTTGTGGAGTTTGCAGACATGATGAGGTCTAGCGGGATCAACAAAACCCGGCGGTTGAACCATATAGACATCCTCAGAAAGAAAAACATGTAGGAATGCATTCTTTACATCTAATTGGCGAAGAGCCCAACCACGAGACACAGCAATACTAAGAATAGTTCGAATTATAGCAGGCTTAATAACAGGACTGAACGTTTCATGAAAATCAATACCTGGCTGTTAGTGGAAGCCCTTAGCAATAAGACGCGCTTTGTACCTCTCAATGGACCCGTCTGAATTTCTCTTGACTCTGAACACCCACTTGCAACCCACTGTGTTTTGTGTTGGAGAAGATGGAACCAGAGACCATGTCTGATTTTTGAGGAGAGCATTGACTTCCTCAACCATCGCAGCACGCCATTCCGCCTTCTTCGAAGCTTGAGAATAGCAGGTAGGCTCATCAATTTCGACCATGGTAAGAAGTGCTTTTGGAATTGGGTAGCGGATCGTGCCGTCGGTGCGGACTCTGGGTTGGGGCCGACCAGCTTGCTGACGGGTCACCATTGAGTGCTGCGGAAGCGGAGGAGGCGGTGGCAAAGGTGGCACAGCAGCAGGTGCCGTTGGAGACACGGCCGCGTCCTCAACTGGAGCGGAGACAGGCCTGGGGCGGCGGCTATAGGTGATGACCGATGGCGGAGCGGTCGTTGTGGTGGTCGGAGCTGGTTGAGGATGCAACAACGGAGAGGAAGAAGATGTGTCTGAGTTAGGGATCGAAGCAGACACGAGATTGTGAAGATTGGGAACCGAAGTGTTCAAACTCAGGTTACTTGAAACTTGGGCCTGAGTGGAGCTGATGTGGACTGGGCCTGTCAAGTGGGTTAAATGCAACCCGTTGTGATCCTGAGTAAATACAACTTGGACCTGTTTAAATGGAAAACTGGTTTCGTCAAAAATAACGTGCCTAGATACATAGACCCGGCCAGTACAGGGATGAAGATACTTATAACCCTTATGTTGAGGACTGTAACCGATAAAAACACACTCAAGGCTACGACTAGATAATTTGTTGGAGACATAAGGGCTAAGATTAGGAAAGCAAGAGGACCCAAAAACTCGTAGAGAAGAATAGGAAGGAGGAGTGCCATAAAGACGAGTATGAGGTGTGTCCCAATTAAGAACGGGGGATGGAAGAAGATTAATTAGATAGACAAAGGTGAGGACAGCTTCAACCCAAAGATTTTGTGGGCTACCGGAAGTAAGAATGAGTGTACGGGCCATGGTTGAAATATGACGGTGTTTCCACTCAGCAAGCCCATTTTGTTCAGGTGTGTGAGGGCAGGAAAACCGTTGTTGAATTCCCAATGACCGACAAAAGTGAGAAAAAACATTGTTGACATATTCCGTACCATTATCACTTTGGAGACACTTAATGGAACTATTGAAAATATTTTTGACCATAGCTCCTAGAGTTTGGAAGTGAGTGAAAACCTCATTCTTACGACGCATTGGATAAACCCAAGTGTATCGAGAAAATTCATCAGTAAATAGCACATAATATTTAAAGCTGGTGACAGAAGAAATAGAGGAAGAGAGAGAGAGCAACGGAAGGAGGATCGAAAATAGGTAAGAACCTAAACTACTGATACCATGTAGAAAAGGATAATTGATTGTATATTCTGTGTTTACAATTGTATACATATATAGGAACTATGCCTACTATTGCAAATCAATGAAGATCACACAGCAGCTGTTACAAATCAAAGTATAATGACAGCAAATCATAACAGCTATCTAGTTTAATATAGGCTGGATTGGAGGAGCAGATATCGCTCCGTTAACAATTTTCCTTGCGAGACTTTTGGCTTCTTTATTTGTTTGTGAATTTTCAGATTTGGTTAGAGCATCTTCGAGAGGAGCAAAGGCTTTTGAGCCTGTTATTTGTTTGAGGCTTGCTGGGAATGCATGAAAAAAAACACCGGCGGCTTTGCACTTCCTTTTTTCATTAGTTGCAAGTTTGGTGACCTTCATTTGTTTGCAAGGGTAAAGCGTAGTAACCAGGTCATCATGTAACCAAGGGCAGCAAGTCAGTAACCAGATCATCATGTAACAAACAGTAGCAGCCAGATCATCACGTAACAAGGGCAGCAACCAGATCATCACGTAACAAGGACAGTAACCAGATCATCACGTAACCAGTCACCAAGGGATTGAATAGGTGCTAAAGCCTTGAGTCCATGGCAGCAACGTAAACAAGAATATCGTGAGGAGGCACATCTGACCAGGACGAGGTCCTTCGAACCTATCGTGGCACCATACAGATTGACACCCGAAGTCCATTCGCCGTTTATTGAAAGAGAAACAACTTCGTGTGGCTGCTGCAAAAGTCAGTGACTTCCATGGCCTTCATAGTAAGATAGACCTTCTTATAGACTTGCATAAGAAGAAAAAAAGAGCAGCCGAGGTTGATGAGGAAGATTTTCACCTTTGAACAAAACCTCTCCTTCTTTGAATATTGCTTCTGACTTGTTATAGCATGGCCTTGACTCTTGCCTTCTCTTTTCTTCTTTTTCACGTTGCCTCCTCTGCTATTTCACGCTCTGCCTCCTCCTCTTTTCTTTTTTTTGGCTGCACCGTTTCTCTTATAGAAAAACTTGGGTTGTTGTAGTTGAAATGGTTTCAACCATTTGATTTAAAGTTGGACTCATCCTCACATTAAATTCTACCGTGAACACCACTCCGTCAAATTTGTTTATTTTCTTGCTTTGTTGTAGAGTTTTAACAAAACTAGAAGTACGAGGCTTCCCAACTGAAATTGACTTACTGGATGCAACGTACCCATCTTCGATCACTTGGATTTTTTTCTCCTTGCTTTAAACTCCTTTCTTATTTTCTTTATTGAAAAGAGTTTTGACAAAGCAGGGAACTCATTTCGAGGAAAATTCGTCAACCCCGCCCTTGCTGCTTAAAGATTGTACTTTGCGTAATTATCTACCTGCTTTAGGAGATAATTAGGAACTACCTCTGAAGTGTGGACTCATGCTTCGTTTTCTTTGCAGGAGAACATAACCATTAATTTGAAACATAAAATGAAATTTCTTTTTTCCGTCTCAACAGCAGTATTGTGGGAAAGCTGTATTAATTGCATTATGCCTACGCGCTATCTTTTCAATCTGTCACCGCTACTGTAAAGCAAATAGAGTAGCCGATTGTGCACTCTTTGCTAGTGGTGCATGTTAGAATGCATATGATTATTAGAGATTTCAGCTATTATTGCGGAGATTCTCTCAATGCTTCCTATAATCTAGGGTTTAATTAAGCACTATGCCCCCCCCTCCCCCCAATTGTATTCTACAGTTTCATTAATCAAGGCTTGAGGGCGGCCGCACTGGCCCTTTTTAAAAAAAATTAAGAATAGAGTCGTCAAAATACAAAATAAATAAATAATAAAAAACGAACCTAAAAAAGTACATATAACTTCTCACCCTCACATTCCGTAACTACTTACACCCACACCCACACCCATAAGGTGTGGTGGTAGTTTATAGTATTATATATATATATAGGGAAAAAATCATCTTTAGTCCCTCAACTTGGACTCGTTCGACACTTTCGTCCCTGAACTTTGAAATATATCACTTTCGTCCCTGAACTTCAACACCGACTATCACTTTCGTCCCTGACCGGAAAAAAAAAAAATGGTGCAAAACCTATGCCAAAATGTTCGCACGGATGAGAGGAGTAACTTTTATAACTGGGGCTAAGCTCGATTCGGCCTATAATGGCTCGAATTTAGCTCGAAAGCCGGTGGTGGCCGAAACTTTAATTGTAAAATTCTCCACCATCCGGCGACGGTTTGAGGCGGGGTTGGTGGCGTTGAACTCGCCTCAAGGAGGGCTTCAAAGCCCAATATGTGGTGTCGTTTGAATTGGCCGGAATCGGAGGTTTATTCGGTGAAAACTTCGGTCAGGGACGAAAGTGATAGTTTTTTTCAAAGTTCAAAGACTAAAGTGATATATTTCAAAGTTCAGGGACAAAAGGGTTGAATGAGTCAAAGTTCAGGGACTAAAGGTGATTTTTTCCCATATATATATACTATTATTAAGAGAAGAAAAATTGTCAATCATAACCGATTTTTTTTTACATAAATGCCCTTCATATATTATGTAAAACCGTAGTTTCTCATCCTCACATTCCGTAACTACTTACTCTCACATCCACACCCACACCCACACCCATAAGGTGTGGTGGTAGTTTATAGTATTATATATAGATACTATTATTAGGAGAAGAGAGATTGTTAATCATAACCGATTTTTTTTTTCATAAATACTCTTCATATATTAAAATAATTTGGAACCCAAATTTAATCAAGAAGGATAAAAAAGTCAAACCGTAAAAAATAGAAAAAATAAATAAAATTGAAACTGATAATTACCCACAACCTATAGGTAACCACCCAGTCTCACACTCATCGGGTGTGTGGAGATTTTCAAGTATATATATATATATATATATATATATATACTAGAAAATGGATGGATGGATGTTTTTGTATAGTAGACTCATACTATACATACGACTCTAATAATATGCAAACTTTTTTTTAATTAAAAGGAGTTCCTACTATACTAAAATAAGAAAATTACAAATATAAAAAGTCAAAAAGCATCAGGAAAGCACGAAAAAAATAAAAAAATAAAGCAAGAATAGAGCTAAATACACAAACACATCAGTTTTTACATTACGGAGGTTAGCCATATAGTGCTTTTTGTAGTCGGTGATATAATGGACCTTGCAAATCCAACGCACAAAGTGACAAAAGTCAAATCTACAAAGAACTAAGGGCACTCTACTATCAAAAAATCGAAGCCGTCTAAGGGTGTCAGAATATTATCATAATGGCAAACGACCTCTTACGAACAATATCATAATCTCAGGTCTTGAACCCAATACCAGTACCAGACATGGGTCTAAAACCAAATAGGAGCCCAGCCAATACAATGGGTCAATCCTGGATCCGGAGTCGTTGATGAGCCGAAGTCCATATCTTTGAAATTACATAGGTCGTGACTCTTTCTAGTTTTTATTGTGCCGGAAAGGGATAATCATGATGTGTAATTTTGTTTCCTAATATATTGTTGTCTTCCCATAATAAAAAAATTAAAAATTAAAAACAAAGAAGAAGTAGCTGGGCACAAACACTTCCGTAGTCCCGTAGTATAGAATCATCACCATTCTTCTTCACCTCGACTGCATCGATCTTCAACTTTTTTTCCACTCCCTAACTTTTCCGTTCGCTAATTCGACGAACCCCTTCTGAATCAAAATCCCCGAACCACCAACCCTAATCCCAATTGCTCATTTTGAATTCCATTTCCTATCACTTTCTGAGTTACACAATCCCAAAATCTTGCTCTCATATTCAAGAACCCCAATTTCAATGGCGACGTCGGGGTCTAGGAAGAGAAAGCGTACAAGTAGTCAGACTCTGACTCACACAACTCACAGAAAGCTACTCAGAAATGCCAAAGTCGAAATGAGGAGTGAAGAAGAAGGGTTTCAGGGCTCGTGGCACCCAGGGACTGTAATCTCAGTCGACAGCAAACGACGTCGTCACGTGAAGTACCATCATTTTCTGAGCGATGACGGGTCTGATAGTCTTGTTGATGTCGTTCCCGTTTCACCCATTTTTGACGGCAATGTGGACCGGACTTACTATCGGGGGAATATAAGGCCGTTGCCGCCTAAAATCCAGTTATTGAAATCTAACCTTCATTATGGTCTCTGTGTTGATGTGTTTCATAACGATGCTTGGTGGGAAGGTGTTATCTTTGATCATGAAAATGATTCAGGTTTGAGTTTGACTTTTCGATAATGCCCTCCAATGGAGTTTGATAATTTTGTCTGTTGATACAAAGTATTTAATTAATTTAATGTACCTACATTTGTGTTCTTAGTTTAATAATCTATTGTAACACCGGAATTTAAAGAAAATGTTATCTGTTTGAAGAATGACAATTTAACTATATAGCCTAGATTTCTATATAAGTTTGTTCAAAATCCATCATACTCTTTATTGGGTATTTCTGTTGACATTGATATCTATCACTACTTCAGAGGAGAGGATGATCTTCTTTCCGGATTTGGGGGACGAGCTCAAGACCGGAATTGACACTCTGCGAATTACTCAGGACTGGGATGAGGTTACAGACAATTGGCAGCAGCGTGGGATTTGGGTGTTTCTTGAGCTGATTGAGAAATACAAGCAGGAATGGCACACTGCTGGTGTTTCCCTGAAGCAGATTTGGTACGACTTGCGAGACAAGGAGGAGTTTGCGGAGAAGATCAAGGAGTGGACGTGTCCGATTAAACATGTGTGGGAAGAGCTGGTGGTGGAGGCAATTGATGATAACTTAAACATCACCGTAGAAGCACTGCTTGGAGTTTTGGATTTGCCAAGATGCATGTCACCAGAGGCAGACAAGACCCAGGTAGAATTGGATTCTGCTCATTTTGTTTCTGATGCTAATCTCAGTCCTTTTTGCTTGTTTTTCGACCGATTCCTAATGAAGCCCAAGTCTAATATGTTAGTCCCTTTTGCTAATGTACCTAAATGCATTCAACCTGTGGAAGATAAGGGCTGGTTGAGTAGTAACCAAGTATATTCTAGGAAGAGGACTGGTAATTTTAAGAGGAAATTGGGAACAATGCACATGGCTACTCCAAGTACTACAAGCTGAGGATGATATCGTGCAATGTAAGTTTAACAGCAGCTATAGCTGGTTGGTGGTTGAATTAGATTGTAAATGTATTGTCAAGTAGTTTTGTGCAGTAAGGTTGTGTTTATAACAAGTTCAAGAAGTCAATGGTTTTTGATATTCGGGAAGGCTTAGTGCGGCCGAGTAATCTTTTGGAGCTTTGATAGTGTGTAAGTAAGGTAGTAGAAAGAATGGCATATATGGTAGTTGTTTGTAAGAGGGCACTTGGGAACGAACTATGCAGATGTCTACAAGTAGTATAAGCTCAGGGAGGATATCAGCTAATAGAAGCTGTTTAGCAGCTACCACTGGTTGAACTAAAAAAGTAAAAATATGTATTGTCATGTGTTTGTATGGAAGTTGTTTTTGTCAAGGATCATATTTGTGAAGCTTTATATTTCTATCCTGAAGAAAATCGACTTTTTCTTTTCCCGCTCGGAGGAGGGGTTTGAACTTGGGGTAATTCCTAATCACTGCAGCTGCAAGCGTCCTCCACTAGTCCACTCTCCAACACTGGTTATTAGCGGTTGCTCTGTGAAACCTCCTTTGCAATTATTTCGTTTTGGACATGATGAATGAGTTTGGAAAACTAGCATTGTAAAATTCGGACCAGCATCGTAACCCAGTCTGACCGGCATTGCATACTTCTTAAAGTTTCGTGGCAACTGGAAAATTAATGGTTCACTTTGTTTTTTTCTTTTACAGAATTTTATTCATAGATATGGTGGAGCTATACCCGTGAAAATCTTGTATTTTGTCCAAGTTTTCTTCAGGGGAAATATATTATTGATGTATGTAAGAGCAAGGCTTACCAATTTCTTTACACATCATATTCATGCATGGATCCAAACTGAACGCACTTCTCTCATTTCTGGGATAATATATATACACCAATATATAGTTCTGGGCTAACATGTTTTGGCTTTCTCAGTTTTCTTTGAAATATCTACAATAAAGATATTTGTTTCCCTTCATAATGAAGGCCAAAACTGCTATGAACTAGAGTCTAAGCTAAATGAAATTGAACAAGGAAAACAGAAGAAGAGAGAGAGTGAAAGAATGTCAGAGGACTACATTTTTGCCGTATTTTCCTCGACCTTGTGTACAGTGACATTCAATAAAAGCCTTTTATACATACCACACACTAATACTAACTACATTTACAATAATACTCTTATCAAAAACATGTAGATCACGAACAAACTGAGAAAGCCAATACAAGGGGGCCTCCATTGGAGGACCAGACCTGGCTCCTTTTGTTACGTAACCATCTAACATGATATAGTATACTAATAGCATAAAATCATGATGAATTAACTGTTTATTATGATTCTTACAATAAGAGTACAATCTAACTTCTAAAATAACCTTATCTTCAGTCTGGCCATACGCTCTGCTACATTATCTAGGAAATGGTAATATGCATACCTCCACTTCTTCATAAGCACTAAAGGACCACAGACTCCCCAAAATCCTACAATGAAACCCAAGTGCAACAGAAACATAAAACCATGGAAATTGTTGCTCCTTCATGTCTGCATCTTGGTTGTTCTTATCAGGTGCATCAGAGTCCTTAGTTGTCTGACACTCATTTGAAAGTGGAGCACGGCAAAGTTTCGGATTCCCCTCAAACGCAGAGGCATCGAAACTTTGGAGCTGAGTGCTCGATGGTATTGGTCCGTGAAGATTATTGTACGAGACATTGAACCTTGATAAGAAATTAAGACTAGTGAACGACGCAGGTATTTCTCCAGACAAATGATTCATCGACAGATCCAATTCCTCCATGTTCTTTAGGTTAGATATCTGGTCTGGAATATTGCCAGAAAAGCTGTTGTTGCCAAGCTGCAAATGACGGAGACGCTGCAATTGGCCGATTTCAATGGGTATTGTGCCATTAATGTTATTGCCTTGAAGGACTATTGACGGTGGAAAGAATAACAAAGAATTGTATTGCATAGCTGTCCAACCAGCAGCTGTGTTGTAAATAGGCAATTCAAGATAATTATGATGGTCTACTGTGGCTGCAGTTTGTTCCGATACCAGCATTGGCAGTCTGCAAAGTTGCTTCGGGAACTCACCTGAAATTAGGTTGGATGACAAGTCTAAATGAAAGAGCCTCCGAAGTGTGCCTAGCAGACTCGGAATTGGCCCTATGAGTCTATTAGAACTCAGATCCAAAATTTCTAGCTTTTTGAGCTTAGATAACCAAACAGGAATTGGACCACTGAGATGACAACGACTCAAATCCAAAAGACGAAGATTTTGAAATCCATCAGAACCAGCCATGCCAAGATCAGCAGGAACTTGCTCCTCTTCAAAACTAGATGCAAAGGATAGGAACATGAGACTTTCACAATGCATGAGTATCCTCATTGCCCCTGTGATATTGGTCAATCTATTGAAATAAAGAGAGAGAAAGGACAAGGATTTCAATGACAGAATTTCAGGTTGTATTTGTCCCTTGATATCATTTTTACCAAGTCGAATTGCTTTGAGGGACTTGCATGAGTACAGGCTTGTGGGGAAGGTACCTGTGAACTGATTATTCAATAGGTCAAGTTTACTAAGCATACTATGTTTGGAGAAATTATAGGTGGAGATATCCCCTTCGAAGTGGTTGACTCCTAAATTTAGTTCTATAAGGTTTGTGCAATTCATCAAAGATGGGGGCAGAGACCCTGTAAGATTGTTGAACTGAAGGAGCAAGAATTTTAACTTGGAGAACTTCCCGAAATGGAGAGGGAGCATGCCGCTGAAGTTGTTAGAACGGAGGTCAAGGACTTCAAGGTTTGTGAGGTTGACAATTCTATCACTAAGGACTCCATAAAGTGAATTGAGAGGCAATGAAATTTGTTCAAGAGTGGTAGCGTTGTAGATATCCTCTGGAAGTATTCCCGAGAGATTATTTTTTCCAGCATGAAACACCTTCAGCTTGGAACACTCTCCCAGTCCGGGAGGTATACTGCCGTTGAACTTATTGAAGGAAAAATCCAACACCCTGATCAATGGAGAAGAATTAGAACAAACAGAGGATGGTATGGATCCAGTGAAGGTATTGTTGCTGACATTGAAACTAGTCAAATCCCAAGCTTGTCGGAAGAATGAAGATGGAATCTCACCATGAAAAGAATTGCTGGATAAATCCAGCAACTGGATATTACCGGATAGTAGAGAGATTGGTAGTTCTCCAAATAGAGAGTTATAGCTCAAATCAAGAATCTCAAGATGATTCAATGACAAGAAGAATCCGGTTTGACCTGGTGAACCGTAAAGTGAATTTTGAGAGAGATTGAGGTAAGTGAGATGTGTGAGATTTCCAAGTGATGATGAGGGAAAAATATCTCCTTGGAGTTTGAGGTCTTTGGAGGATAAGCTCAAATGCGTGACCCGACCAGCTTCATTACAAGTGATGCCTTCCCAATGACAACAATTACCAGAAGTCCAATTAAAGGAAGGAGAAGACAGACTGTGGGCAAAGGACAAGAGAGAAGTACGTTCAGTTTGGATGCATGCATGAATATGTGTAGAGAATAACATGAGAATGAGAAGGAAGCTTAATCCTCGATCCATTGCTTGAGTATAAGCAAAAGCCTGAAAATGATACTTCAGTAAAAATCGAGTATGAAGAGGGAAACAATTAAGCAGAACCACACAATACAAGTAATCCAAATCCGGAGATATTCCGCAGAAAGATCAAACCAAAGTCAAGACATCATTGAGTATGAAGAGGGGCCGGGACCTACTTATTTTCAAGTTTGCAATGACTCCAAAGTCCAAACTATTTTCGTTCTCAAGTTGTCATTTATATAATGAAGTACATTGAATAAAGAGAGTAGGAATATGTTGGCTGAGAATTTCATTCGTTTTTGGAGGGCTAATCATCAAGCAGTTGATGTGCCGTATCAACTAATCTTAATTTTATACGAATAAAAGTCCAAGTTCAAAGTTGATTTTTCTTTGGAAATTGGAATAGTCATTCTAAACAAGGCGCTTACACTTTTTTTTTTTTTTTTTTCCTGTTATCGTCTCTATTGGTCTGAAAATGATACTTCAGCGAAAGTCTAAAGGAGAAATTAACATTGTGTACCAATCAACAGAGAAAGTGGGAAACAACTAGAACCACACACATAATCAGTAACCCAGGCTGACCGGCATTGCATACTTCTTAAAATTTAGTGGCAGCGGGAAAATTAATGGCTCACTTAGTTCTTTATGTTTTTTTTTTCTTTTATAGAATTTTATTCATAGATATGGTGGAGTTATACCTGTCAAATTCTCGTATTTTGTCCAAGTTTTATTCAGGGGACATTCAACAGCATTTTTAAGCACATAGATCTTTGAAATATATTATTGTCATTGATCCTCTACAGTAAACATGCAGCGGATAGTTCTGGGCTAAGAGAGTTTCTATTGGGACCTCCAAATTTTCTCACTAGACCTCTCATACTCTCTACACCTCTTTTTTGCTTTTAAATAAAACAATTTGCTCACTAGACCTCTCTTTGAATTCTCAAAATAACATTAGTTTTATAATTCATGTAAAGAACAATGAATTACTTATTATACCTCTAATTCACTCACTACACCTCCATTTGTTAATTTTTTTTTGTTCAGACCAAAAAACTTCACCAAAAAATTCTAAATCTTCCGTTGATGAATCAAACGGTCATAAACCTCTCAGTTAGTTGAAACGAAACACTTACAACACGATTTGACAATAAATTAGCACCCCAACTGAATTGTTTCAAAGCAAATGATACTCTTACGATTTAGCAATAAAGACATTAGTTGTTCTTACACATAAATGCAATAGTTACAAATGAAATCATTCCTAACATATTAAGACAACAAGTTCATAAAATTTTTATTCCAAACATGAATCATTCTCAAAATCAATTGTAGTGACTAAAATATAGCATCTTCATTAAAAAAAATATTCTAAACATCTCACTGACAACATCCTCAAAATCAATACTAAGAGCATCTCAAACAGATTCCCTATAATTTGTTTTTTCTCTAGTTTAGAGAAAAATAAACATTTTTTTACTCCAACAGCTTCCCTATACCTATCCCTATTTTAGAGATAGTGAGTAGAGAGGGAATAAAAATCCCTATATTTACAGCAAACTCTAAAATTATAGGGAAACATATTCTTTGAATATTTAATGCTCTTCTCTCTTCTCTCTCTTCAAATTAAATTCATTTGTACCATAAATTATTTGAATATATTTTTAAATAAAAAATATTACCATATTCAATTCTAGATAATAAATTATAGAGAATATGATAAGGAAGTTGTTGGAGATATAATAGAAAAATTATAGGAATTTTAACTTTTGAGTCTCTAACATAATAAGATATCATCAATCAATACTTCGTTTGAAGGTTCCGAAACCATGAATTGAGTCTCCATAAATAAACATTAACTTATTTCAATCAATTGTAACTTCTTATGCCGTTCAATGCTCATAGTTTGAGAAAAAGATCGCCCGCGTATACCTAGATGAGAGTTTAGGGATTATGTCGTTAAAACTAAAGTGGAAGTCTATAGAAAAAGTGTTGGGTTTATTATTTATTGTCTATATCTGTAATTTTACACGAGAATAAATAAGTAATTTAATAATGCAAAACAAAAGGAGGTTTAGTGAGAAAATTTGGAGGTCCCAATAGAAAAACTCCTGGGCTAATATACTTTTGCAGCATGCATGATTGGCTTATTACTCATAGGAATTTAATCATCACATGTTGTAAGGGCAAAATATTTGTTATCGGCTATTTCCTATTTGACAAAACCTTTTTCCTTGTATTAGCATTTCTTGTGTATCATTGTCAACTTGTTTTAAGGGTTTAAGTGTCGTGGCTTAGGATGTTCTTGTTCAAAATAGTTCGTAGAAGATTTCTTGGTATCCATCCTTCAATCAATGGTCGTCGAAGGGTGTGTTCAAGCTCCTAAAGGTACTCATTTCATGCATATGCATTTTCATTCATATTGAGTCTCACCTAGTGTTTACTTAGGTTCCTTGCTTATCACTCTTATGATGTAAATCTCATAAGTTTCGCTTGCTTATCCTTCAATCAATGGTCGTCGAAGGGTGTGTTCAAGCTCCTATACTTTGTATGGAAATATTCATACACTTGGGTTTATCCTTCTAGGGTTGCTAGATCCCTCATTTGATTTGTTGTGATTAGCATTTCTTCTTGTATGAGGCTGATTTAAGCCTTGCGATCGATCGTCATTGTTTATACGATCGATCGCACCACGTCAGCAAAATATGTCCGTTGCATTTGAAAATATATCTGTTACGGAGTTTTATGGAATCGATCACATCCTGCTTTACGATCGATCGCGATTGAGGTTTTCAGTTTCCTGACCTCTTTGTCTTCTGATTTTTATACTACGCAATCAATCGTGTTATGTCGTGCGATCGATCGCATAGTAGCTGAATCTGTTTTCTATAAATAGATTTCGTTTGTTTCATTTTGGCTAACTCTTTTTCCCTATAATCGAAAATCTGATTTAAGAGAGTTCTCTGGTATTTTGAGTGAACCTAATTCCATGTATAGGTTCCTCCTTTGATGCTCCACTTCAATCTTGCTAAACACATTTGATTTGCACTTTGTTACTAGTTTAGCCTTTGATTAGGATTAAGGAGATTTTGTTCAACTCTAGCAAACGTTGATCGTTATTTTGCTGAGTTGAATGGTTTAATCTATATTCACACACACACACACACACACACACACACACACACTCATTGCGTAAGTCGTGGTTCTTACAATTGAAGGTTCACCCGGTGAAGTTCGATTGAAGAAGCTTGAGGTGTGAATGCTTGAAGGGAAAATTGGAGGCTATACAAGGTTAGAGCTACCACTAGTCTATAGGTAGATAGTGTAGATTTTGGGACCGAGTGCCCCCTTGTATGTGTTTGCCTATTTGGCTTTTCATAGTGTTACACAAGAGCATGGGGTACGGCTCCCCTCCGGTTTTCCTCTAGAGGTAGAGGTTCCAGGTGACCACTTTGTGTGTTGCTTGTGTGATTGTTTGTTGGTTTGATTATCTATATTGTGCTTAAATTCTTGCATATTGTGTGCATGATCATCATATAGATATAGTCCGTGGTGTGCTAGTTTGACGCACACTTTGGGATTTAGACTTGTACAATTGAATGTGTATGTTGCATACTTGAGTTGATTCAATTGTGGTATTGCTTGTGCAATAGTGTGTATGGTTGTTGAAGAGTCAAGTTTTAAATTATTCATTGTTAGAACTCTTCAACTAGTGTCGAGAACGACTACCGTGTTGGGACTATTCCGGCATACCGGAATTTCATATGTAGATAAGAAGGCCTCCAGATTTAGAAAATTCTAGAATGCCTAAAGCACTAGTGGTCATGTCAGCAATAATCTGGATCGTTGAATTTGTAAATCTCTATCTTGCCCCTTATAAATGAGGTCTTAAAAAAATCCCGAGTACTAGTTCCTAAAGCACTTAAGACGTTCCCCTCCAAATTTTGAAATGAAAGCAAAACCAGTTGGTTTACAATAACAAAAATATTAAAGGGAACTGAGTTTCGGCTCTGTTTCCGATGTGTCGGGGATTCACACTGAAGAAGGGTCCTATTCGGTTGAGTTTTCTGCATGGTTAGGCTTTGTTTGAGAAATTGCCTACTAAACAATTTGAGGATATCCCTGTATGGGGAGCAAATTTGCCGCCCACCCCATAAATAATTGACACGTGTTGCTTCCATCTAACCATAGTTAAGCTATAGTACCGAAGAAAACTCTGGTGATGTCTTCGCCGTCCGGCCACCATCGACGTCAAGACCGGTCTCATTCTCTTTGTCTCCTCGAGCCCTTCATCCCCATATCAAGTTTTCTCACCGACGCTCAGTGTTGAAGGAGAATCGAAGCATGAACAGTCCCACTTCTCCGATCGTCGATCTCGTTTTCCGGTCAAATTGAATGTCTAGACATAGTGGGCTTTGAAGCTCTCTTCCCGGCGAACCCAGCGCCACCAAAATCATCTATCTCTGATCTCTTTCTCTCATGAAGAACAAGATAGAGAAACTCGGTTGGAGGGAGAGAGAAAGAGAGATAGAGGAGACGATAGAGAGAGAGAGAGAAAGGCAGAGAGGGACGACGTGGAGAGGCAGAGAGGGCTGGAGGGGAGGAGAGTAGGGAGAATGAAGCCGGAGGAGATAGATCAGAGGTCGGAGAGAGAGAGAGAGAGAGGCGGAGAGGTACGACATAGACGCGGCGGAGCAAGGGAAAGAAAGAAAAAAAAAGTAACCGAAGGTATAGGAAACAACACGTGGCAGTCTTACAATGGGTGGGCAAATGCCCACCCTAACCCAGGGTGAGCAGCAAATTTGTTCCCTCCCTGTATGTAAGAGCAAGGCTTGCAAGGACCTAGTGTTGAGTCAATTTGACGTAAATTTCGTCTTTTCTTGAAATAAAGAAGAGTTATGCCTTTATTATTATTGTGTGAATTAATGGGAAAGACTGGATTCTGATTACAATTGAGCATTCGGCTTCCTTAATTAGCCACACACTTGCCACATCATGAGATAACGGAGAAAAAAAAAAGCATTTGGCTTCCTTTTATAGGAGAAGGAAGAGCAATCGAAGAGACTCATTATTCAATTTCAAATTACAAAATAAAGAAGAGCTAAATTTAGGAGAGCTATTTTTAGACTTGATTGCAGCTCCTTTAATACTGCTATTTTTAGTCTTTGACTGCAGTACCTCCAATACTCTTGATTAATAGGCTTGGAACTCCTCACTAGCAGTAAATGCTGCCAATGCTTCTTCGAGTTCCGGTTTGGAGTCACACTCTGTGTCATGTTGTATGATAATAAGTTGAGGATCTTATGGTTTTTTGTTCACTTCTGTTTGTGAAACATTTCGGTGCATTAAAAATTGGGTTAAGGTATATTAAATTATTAATGGCGGAAGCTTATAGGACCAGAGTAGTCCATGGCCTCTCCCCAATAATAATAGGGTTTTTTTCATGAGCAGGGTCAAAACTTACATGAACCGGACAAAATGATACCCAACTTTCAAAAGTGATCAAAATGGTACCTGGACTTTCAAAATGCGATCAACTAGAGTCCTCCGTCCAAATTCAGTCAATTGACCGTTAATTTCGACCAAGTGCCGCGCATGTGACTCATAATTGAGGGATATTTTGGTCTTTTTAACTCAATAAACCTAGACACTTTACTTAGTCGTTGTGTCCCTCCACAACTCACAAGCCGCAAACCTAGAAAGATCGTAAAGGGTCCCAAGCCTAGGGTTTTTTCTGAAAAAGCTTCCAAAGTTGACTAGATTCATGCTAGTGACTGAAAAAGTGATCGATTCCTTTTCAAAATAGTGACTAATGGCGAATATGTGGAGGTTCTTCAGAGAATATGAACCAAGACCTCCTCAGGGTAAGTCCCGAGTCCAATTTTTATCCCTTCATTGCACATGGAGTGTCTAAAAAATAGAATTGGGATGACGCTTTTAATATCGTTTCTGGTGGGAAGTGGCTTTTTAATTGAGTTAATATAGTGGTCCTTATGGTTTTGTGTTTGAATTGTAGTTGGTTGACCAGGTGTTGCTATTGTTGTTTGTTTTCAGAGGTTTTTGTATTCTTATGTGGGGATGTTGCTTTCAATGCACACATATGGCTTTGTTTGAATATTAATTGTTCATAGGGTCCTTGTTCTTATTTTTATAAGCAAGCTGGGACTTTAATATCAAAAAATTGCAAACATGTGCCATACTAATAGGCTTGAGATACATACGCCAAAAACAATCATAGTAGCCTTGAGATAAGGGGTTTTGTACAGGTATTAATTGCTGACATATTGTGAAAATTGGCACAACTAAATTAGTATGATGAGTAGGAGTGATATCATTGAATAAAAACCTAAATTAATTGGAGTTGCTTGTGATTTGCAGTTGAAAATGAGTTTTTCACCATGGAGATACATCATGGAGGTTACTTTGATTCAATGCCTGATGGGACAAATAAGTATAAGATAGCACGGTTCAACAAATTGGGTGGTGTGTGCTATTTAGATGGCATGGATGCTGATCAGCTAGCATGGGTTGAATTCAATAATATTGCTTGGGAATTAGGTTACATAGAGAAGCCTATCTCATACCATTACAAGCTTCCAGGAACATTAAGTTGTGAGGGTTGGGTTCCTATCAAGAATAATGCTGATGCAATTGAGATGGCAAAAATGATTCCAAGAAAAAAGAGACAAATTAGCATTTACATCACTGGTGGTGGAAAAAGAAAAAAGAAAGAAGCTGAAATGGATGATGAATGCCCAAGGCCATTGAATTGGCGCAATCCCTTGAATGATGTGGGGCATAGAGATAAGGAAACTGTTGTTGAGGCAGCAAATTTGGTAGGTAGCCAAATTAATAGGTCATTTGATGATGGTGCAGGGAAGAGGGGATTTAATGATGTAGTTGAAAAAGTGAATGATAGTGTTGTTTTGGGTGATGGAGCAATATGTCAAGTTATAGATGGGTTATGTGCCAAGTCAAATGAAGACAAGCAGTGACAAGGAAGTGTAAATGATAAGGCTGAAGGGCATAAAGGTAACTGCATCCTAAGAGAGGGAATCCAATGTGCTGGCAGTGCAAGTGTAAGAAGCATAAAGCTCCAGCAGATGGCAACTAAGAATATTAAGGCAACCGGAAAAGAAAAGGGAAACCCAGTGCTTGTTGAAGAACCAAAAAAGGCTGCAGGGGCTAAGAATAGAGGGAGAAAGGCTCAAGGTAGCACTTACCATACTAGAAACAAAGAGCAAAATAAGTATGAGAAGGTAGATGATTCAAGCTCTGATGATTTTGATTTCTATATTGATAGTGACTATTATCAGACAAAAGGTGATGATGATGATGTGGAGTTCGAAGAAAATGTTGCAAATCCAAGCACAGTTGAGGAATATGATGAGATGGGATACAAGGGAGTATGCTCTGATGATGAAGACAACAGTGATGAGTTTGCTAATTGAGATGGATCTGAAACAGAAGAAGATGAAGATGGTAATCCTCTTCCCAAGAGATTATGTAAAAATCCAAAAACCAAGTCTTGGAATAGAGCTGTTGATTTAGGTACTCCAAATTTCTGTGTGGGACAAGCTTTTGCAAATTCAGAAGAGTTGAAGGAAGTTGTGAGAGAGTATTGCATTGTGTTTCAGAGGGGATTGTGGTTCCGAAAGAACAACAAGAAGAAGATTGAGGTTAAATGTCAGTGGGGGTGTCCTTTTTGGCTTTATGCTTCAAGAATCAATAAGGAGGATCCCACCTTGTACATTAAGACTCTGAGGCAAGCTCATAGGTGTAATGTAGTTCAGAGTAGCCATCATCTAAACTGCAACAGGGTTGCCAGAGAAGTTTATGAAGATCTCATGGTTGATACTGAATGGTCAAGGAAAGGTATTCAAAACAGAATTCAAAAGAAGTACAAGTTAGATGTCTTTGTGCAAACTATATACAGAGGGAAAAGGGCAGCAAAAATGATGAATGAATGACACTACTTGCAACAATACAACAAACTTGCATCATACCGAAAAGAATTGCTAAGGAGCAATCCAGGGTCAACTGTTGAGATCAAGACAGAGATGGATGGTGAGATTAGAAGGTTTCATAGGATGTATGTATGCTTAGCTGCTTGTAAGGATGGATGGATCAAGGGTTGTAGGCCTATAATAGGATTGGATGGTTGTCACATTAAGGGCCAGCATCCAGGGCAGATACTTTCTGTAGTTGGCATAGATGGAAATAATGGGATGTTCCCAGTTGCCTATGCAGTGGTTGAGGTTGAAAACACTGAAACTTGCGAGTGGTTTTTGGAGTACCTCATATGGGATATGAAGATGGAAAACCCCAGGTCATATACTTTCATCACAGACAAACAAAAGGGGTTAGGGATTGCAATAGCTGATTTGATGCCAGGGGCAGAGCATAGACATTGTGTGAGACACTTGTGCAACAATTTCAAGTGTAAGCATCCTGGTGAAGGACTCAAGCAGACTCTATGGAGTGCAACAAGGTCTAGCACACTTGTATGGTACAACAGAAACATGGATGCAATGGAGACACAATCAGAAGATGCTAGGAAATGGTTTGAGGACAAGCCTCCAGAACAATGGAGTAGGTCACATTTTAGAACCATCTATAAATGTGACATACTCCTAAACAACTTGTGTGAGTTATGGAATGCTTTAATAATTAAGCACAGGGATAAGCCTATTCTTATCATGATGGAGGAGATAAGGATGGATTTCATGACAAGAATGGCTAATAGACGGGTTGCATGCACTAGATGGACTGATATGGTTGGCCCTTGGATTGCAAAAATCATTGAGAAGATTGTCAAAAGAACTCATAAATATATACAGAGCACACATGTCTGGGGAGTTTCTCTACCAGGTGATTGGAGGCATGTATGGAAACAAGCATGCAGTTGACTTAGGCATGCATACATGCACCTGTAGGAGGTGGCAACTAAGTGGAAATCCCTTGTGTTCATGCAATATGTGCTATATTTGCAAAGAAACTGGAACCCAGCCTATTTGTGGACAATTATCTGTTACCTTCTACTTATTTGGATGCATATAACCCTATTATCTACCCCATTGTTGGAGATGATGATTGGGAACCAGTGGACTATCCAATTGCTCCTCCACCATACAAGAAACAAGTAGGGAGGCCTAAAATGAAAAGGATCAAAGAACCTGGTGAGGGAAAAGCACCACTTGCACCAGATGCAACAAGGATGCCTAGAAATCTTTATGGAACAAAGATGACATGCAACATATGTAATCATAAGGGACACAACAAGAAAGGTTGTCCTACCATTAAGAAACAAGCTGTAAGTATACCTAATGCTTTATTATTTTAAATTATTCAAAATTTATACCCAAGGCATACAAAGTATTGCTTATGTTAACTGTTTATATATATATATATATATATATATATATATATATATGTATTTACTAAATGATGCATTTGCTAATTCATATTACCTAAACCCTTTGAATTTAAGCTTAATTGTTATGATGAAAATGTGAAAATTATGTGCTTATAATTGTGATTTTGGGGAAAATATTGTGGAAATATGGTGAAAATGTGGTTATATTTGTGATGCTCATTTGTAGGCTAAGAGAGCATCTGCCCGAAAGAGACCTA
Organism: Rubus parviflorus; assembly: GCA_029955375.1. Classification (NCBI taxonomy): domain Eukaryota; kingdom Viridiplantae; phylum Streptophyta; class Magnoliopsida; order Rosales; family Rosaceae; genus Rubus; species Rubus parviflorus. The sequence goes on along the minus strand of JARGGL010000008.1, from coordinate 4,884,607 downwards.
GGAATGTCCTACAATAGCTTATCACATCAAGGAGGGCATGGAAGAAGAGGAAACAAGCTGAGGAAACCAAGTCAAGTGGGACTGCCCATGCTTCATCTTCACAGAGAGGGCATCAAGGAACAGAGACTGCCCTTTGTACATCATCACAGGACGTGCAGCAGCCAAGTTCACAGTTTATGCAGCAAAGTCAAACTTCTTCAGAATGGGCATGCTTTTGAAGATGAAGGAGCTTATGTGAACATATGTTTCAATGTTGGCTGACATTAAGCAGACATATTATGCTTAATTTTTGTTTTTGCTATCAACCTATTATTAATTATGTGCGTTGTATTTTGTTATGTTTAATATGGCAGACAATTATGTCTTGCTTAATGTTTAGATATATTTGGTATTTGGTACTGTAGAAACTATGTTATGCTTTTGGGACATGAAACTATGATGTAGGATTATGGATTATGCACATGGATTGCATTTGAACAGGTTTCGAGTCATTGATGTCATATGATTAAACATTGATCATTGATCCTAACTTGATCATTTGCTTATTCTCTTCAACATGTTTAGGATATTTGTTTCGACAATTTGGTTAAAAAAAATTGAAAACACACAATAAATGTTTGATTTTCATGAAAGCTATTACACGAAATATTTGCACAAAAAATGTTGTTCAATTTTTCAGTGAAAATGATAAGATGATGATTTGGCGGGAAAATGTGGAGGGAAAATTGGCATGATTGTTGCTTTTGGAGGGAGAATACAAGAGAACGGGGGGAAATACTTCAGACCAACGATTAAGGGGCATCAAAGTCTTTTCCACCTCAATTATGAGTCACATGCGCGGCACATGGTCAAAATTAACGATCAACTGACGAAATTTGGACGGAGGACTCTAGTTGATCGCATTTTGAAACTCCAGGTACCATTTTGATCACTTTTGAAAGTTGGGTATCATTTTGTCCGGTTCATGTAAATTTTGACCCTGCTCATGAAAAAAAACCCATAATAATAATAAGAATCCGATTAATTATAGCATATGTATGGACACATTAATCGAACAAAAGTCAACATTTTTTACACATATGTATCAGCTATTCAACTTATCATTTAGACCAGATTGGTGATGGTTGTCCAAGAGACTTTGTGTTGTAATATTTTTTTTCTATCGAAAAAAATAATAATTTATACATAGGGCAAATATATTACAACACAAAGCCCCAATATATTTAGGCCGAGATTTTTGCTCTTCTTCTTGTAATACTACTTACAATTTAATCTTCTTTTAAATCTTGTATTTTTAATTGTTATTATTGGCGCGTGTGGAAGGCGGCGCTCACGCGTGCGAGAAATATTTTTGATTATTTAGTTTTTCCGCATTACTTGCTCTCAGTGTTCTAAGAGTCGCTCTAAGTGGCCGCCTAGGCGCTAGGCGCCACACCACTGCCTGGATTAATGGAAAATCGCTTAGGAAAATCGGCCAGGAGCTTAGGTGGAGCTAGGCGGGGCTGGACTGTGACTAGTGTAGTGGTAGCGGGACATTCCTTTGAGCGGTGCGTCTGGCAGTTTGGTATGGCGGATGGTGGTGAGGTTTCCAGGTTTTGGTCTAGAGAAGATAAGCTTCAACTTGGCGGTGATGGTGTCGTTTCCCGATGGCCGGAAACGGCGATGAAAAATCACAGAGGAGGGAGGGAGGGGGAGCGAGAGAGAAAGAGAGAGAGAGAGAGAGAGAGAGAGAGAGAGAGAGAGAGAGAGAGAGAGAGAGAGAGAGAGAGAGAGAGAGAGAGAGAGAGAGAGAGAGAGAGAGAGAGAGTGAATGAGTTTAAATGTTTTAATTAAGTTGAATAGGTATAAGAAACGTGTAAAGAAAATAAGAAAAGTTTGACTATTTAATAATAAAAATATTACATTGTAATTAAAAGTTTGACCATTATATATCCTAACAAATAAGAAACGTGTAAAGATTTCCCACTATGAGCTCTTATCTTATCAGTCATGAGCTTTCTTAGTGTCTTAAAAAAAACATCTAGTCGCCCACTCGCCCACCCCAACTAGTGCCTAGAGAGTGGCCGTTGGGTTTTCACACTTGAGCTAGCCCTCTCTGATACCATGATAAAGTAATTTAAGAGTCACAATCAAAACTAATTGGTAATAGTTAGAGAGGACCAAACTCTTATATACACATTTGCAAGGTCTCCAATTTTTTAATGTGGAACAACATTCTACATTCTCACAGAGATGTGTACTATTTTTAATTCTTTGCCAAAAATGAATGTCGTCAATGATGTGAAGGAGATATTAATCCATTATGGCATGAGAGTATGAGACATGATGAACATATGAAGATACTCAAAAGACACGTACTTGGTGGGTTTGTATTGTATTAGGGAAGTATGATTCTTTTTCGAGATCAAAAATTACTTTGGTGTACCTTGACTGACTTTTATTGATCGGAGGACGTCAGTTTACATACACATAGTATCTTAGGAGAGTAGAACCCAAGATCTCTCCTGGGACAACCTTGATGCCAAACCACTACACCAACCATCTTGAATTACCTTGACTGACTTGAGATTTACTCTTCTGTAATTTTTTTGAATGCCAAACCACTAAATGAATATTGTAATTTTTCTGTAATCTCTCCTGGGACAACCTTGATGTCAAACCACTAAATGAATATAGCAATTTTTCTGAATGAATTTAATTTTCATATCTTCCGTTCAATGCAGTATGTAGTTTGTACCTTGGATTGAATAAAAAAAATTCAAATTAGTGGAACTACATGGCCAACTATGATATGAATATGTCAATATGATCACCCTTTTGTAGAAGATGCTCCAAATCAAAACGTGAGACACACGTACTGGGAACTCTCAAGCCGTTTTTCTATACCAGATTTTAGATGTGTTAGATGGGAACTCTCAAATCAACAATGTGAATTATTGCGTCGTTACTCAAAATGGTACCTTCGTTAACTTGGTCGTTAAGTATGGTCCAATTAGGTACCATTTTGGGTAACGTGCAATAGTTCATGTACCATTTTGAGTCAAAAAAATTTGTAGGTACTAAAAAGTACCTTTCGCAATAGTTCAAGTACCAAATTAGGTTTTTACCCCAATCCAATTAGGTAGCATTTCTCATTCAAATATGCACCCCGTAAGGGAACTTAACTACCAAGTTAACAGAAGTACCATTTTGGGTAAAGGCGCAATAGTTCAGGTACCATTTTGGGTAAAAAAAATTGTAGGTACCATAAAGTACCTTTCGGAATAATTTAGGTACCAAATCAGGTTTTTACCCCCATAAAAACCATGTCATAATGGTCTTCCACTATCTTTTCGACGTTTATTTCAATTCCAAGGCCTCATTTGGGAAATCTAGAGATTTGACCAGCACTCGGAAATGGAAATCTTTTTCTTAAAATTTACAACAAAACAAAATAATTTAATGCAACACCTTTACCAACGAAATATCGTCGGCAAAAGGTATGCTCGTTTTTTTATTTTGAAAAATTATCGCAAATAGTACCTGAACTTATCCTTCATTATATAGTTGGTACTTGAATTTCACTTTTGATCACAACAAGTACCTGAACTCTTTGATTTAATTACAAATGATACATCCATACATTTTTCGTCCATATTTTGTTAAAAAATGACATATGCATTGCACAAGATCAACTTTTTGGGGATAATTTTGTCAAATCATCACTTATTGAAAGTTCAAGTACCATTTTACCGAATTAAAAATACAAATATAAATGAAATAATCTTAGAGTGTTTAAGTATAACGAAATATAAAGAACAAAAGAGAAGCAAATAGCACGTACAATAATAGAATGTATCTTTATTGATGAATAGGTGCCTCTATATATAGAGAAACACAAAGGTACAATCCACATCATAATTGGAATCCTATTCAATGTATAATCTTTATGCTATACTAATTAAGATACTGCTTGGTTGACAAGGCACACAGAAAGTAGGTTTCCTTCAACACTCCCCCTTGTGGCGTCAACACTAGGTGGTGATCCTCACGTTGTCTCATTAAAAACCTTGCCAAGTAACAAAAACCCAGTGGCATAAAAATAACCTTGGTCGAAGGGAAAAAGAGTACAACATACCCTTCACATTTGGAAACTTTGCATGGATACCAGACTCCCCCTGAAGTCTGTGTCTCCCCCTAATTTCCATAATCATGGGAGGTCAGATAACTTAAGCAACCCAATGCTTTTCACATGCTTCTCAAATGTGGATTTAGGCAGTGATTTGGTAAACAAATCTGCCGCATTGTCCTCAGATCGAACCTGGTTCACTTTGATCTTGAGGAATTTCTGCTGTTGCTGATTATAGAGGAACTTAGGCGATATATGCTTGGTGTTGTCGCCTTTGATGAAACCTTGCTTCATTTGCTCAATGCAAGCAGCATTATCCTCATAAATGCATGTAGGTTCATCAGTGGTTGACCTCAAACTACATGTACTTCTTATATGTGTAGCTATGGACCTCAACCATATACACTCACGAACCACTTCATGGAGAGCAATTAGCTCAGTATACTTCGAAGAAGTAGCAACAAGGGTCTGTTTAGTAGACCTCCAAGATATCACGGTGTTTCCCATGGTAAAGACATAACCAGTTTGGGAACAAATTTTGTATGGGTCAGAGAGGTACCCAGAATCAGCAAAACCCACTAAAAAATCAAAAGGATTTTGGGAATATGGGGCAGCAGCGGAACAATATGTTGTTCAACCTGTCGATTGTCGGCAGCAAGCACGGGTTCCTCACCCATCTTGCCATATTTTCTTGAGCCTCTGTAGGAGAAGAACAAGCCCATATCAATCGTACCCTTCAAGTAACGAAAGATACTCTTTATTCTAGTCCAATGGCATTGCGTGGGCGCATAGCTAAATCTAGCTAACACGTTAACAACAAAAGAGATATCAGGTCTTGTACACTGTGCCAAGTACAATAATGCGCCTATTGCACTTAGGTACGGTACCTCAACCTCTAAAATGTCTTCACCATCATCCCTTAGGCGAAACAGATCCTTCTATGGATCTAGACTGCGGCCAATCATGGGAGTGCTAACAGGATGGACTTTATCCATATTAAAAAGCCTGAGCATCTTTTGCATATAAGCTGATTGATGAATCAGAATCCCACTACTACGGTGCTCAAGTTCTAAACTGAGACAGAACCGTGTTTTTTCAAGATCTTTCATCTCAAACTCAGATTTCAAGTAGTCAGCGATTTCTCTTAATTTATCAAGAGTACCAATAATGTTCATGTCATCGACATAGACCGCTACTATTGCAAATCCGAAACTTGTTCTCTTAATAAACACGGAGGGGCATAATTCATTGGTTCACATACCCTCTTCCAATCAAGTAGTCACTTAGACAGGTATACCACATTCGTCCGGATTGTTTCAATCCATATAATAAGTGTTACAATCTTATTGTAAATGCACTTCGTGGTCTAGAGCCACTTGACTTGGGTAACTAAAGCCCATCCAGGACCTTCATATAAATCTCCCGTATCTAGATCCCCATAGAGATACGCTGTGACCACATTTATAAGCTGCATATTCAGTTTTTCGAAAACTACCAAACTGACAAGGTAGTGGAACGTTATGACTTCCATTACGAGAGAATATGTCTCATCGTAGTCGATTCTAGGGCGTTGTGAGAAGCCTTGCGCCACAAGGCGAGCTTTATATCTCATTTCTCTCATTACACTTTCTAACAAAGACCCATTTATATCCAACAGGTTTTATTCCATAAGGTATTGGCACAACTGGCCCGAATACCGTTCTTTTTGTTAGTGATTCCAACTCAGTCTGGATCGCATATTTCCATTTAGGCCAATCAACTCTACGTTGGCATTCATCAACGGAGCGAGGTTCAATATTATCAGTCTCAATCAACTCTCGTGCACAAGCATCTGCAAACACATCATCAACAATGATGGAGTTTCTATCCCACATCTCATGTATACTAGTATAATTAATCGAGATCTCTATGTTCCCACGGATAGGTTCTGACATTGGAGCGTCCTCCAAAGATGTCACTTGGACATAACCATAATCCAGAATGTTTTCATGTGACGGATTTTGAGTATCAATGATGAGAGGGTTATTTGGTGCCATCGTAACCCGTTTCTTAGGACACGAATCTCTCGAACCTGGTGGCCTCCCACGCTTCCTCTGCGGAGCCACGGCCTAAGCCACATCACCACCATTACTGGTACTGGCGCCAGCAGCCGTCCCTTCCATAGGGGTGGCTGCAGCAGCGACTTTGAGTCCAAGTCCTTGTTCAGGTACTTGCATCCTTGCAGACATGTTTGCAGCTGGTATATACGATCTAGTCACTTTAGCCAGATCTGAGAAAGTGCCAGGAAGAAAATCTGCGACTTTTTGAAGATCTATAATTCTATGCACTTTCTGTAGTAGGGGGATCGTTATGAGACAGAGTGGGGACAGGCCACGACAATTCTCGTCGTTCCTGCTGAACGTTCACGTTCTTATCTCCCCCTAACGACTGGAAGACTGTCTCATCGAAGTGACAATCCTCAAATCTTGCGGTAAATAGATCGCCTGTCAAGGGGTCTACATAGCAGATTATGGTTGGAGACTCAAATCCAACATAAATACTCATTCGTCTGTGAGGACCCATTTTGATACGCAGTGGCGGTGTAATAGGCACAAAAACAGCACACCCAAATATGCGTAAGTACGAGATGCTTGGCTCGTACCCAGTCTCTAGTTGTTGCGCAGAAAATGATTGGGTGGCGGTGGGCCTCAGATGAATAAGCATAGCTGCATGCAATACTGCGTGCCCCCAGGCAGAGAGAGAAAGGTTGGTGCGCATTACCAACGTCCTCGTGACCATTTGTAATCTTTAAATGGCAATCTCTGCGAGATCATTTTGGGTATGCACATGTGAGACTAGATGCCCAACATCTATCCATGCAGTAGTCATCGAAAGTCTTTGATGTAAACTCTCTAGCATTATCAAGCCTGATAAGTTAAATGGGATGATCCCGGTAGTGAGCCCGCATGCAAATTATGTGTGCTAGGAGTTTAGCATAAGCAGCATTACGAATGGACAACATCGCGACATGTGACCAGCATGTTGATGCATCAACCAACACCATAAAACACATAAATGGCCCGCTTGGTGGTTGAATATGTCCACAGATATCCCCTTGGATTCTCTATAAGAATGGAAGAAATACTTTAAAATCTTTGCATAGGACAGTCTCGGCCCTAGTTTCCCTAAGGAACAAGCTTTACAAAATGAGCATTTGGCTTTGGAGGCTTCAGAAACATAGGAGGATTTTGTCACATCAGAAGGAATTGGAGAACTGTCCGGTTCGACCGATCGACAGGAATCTTCGACTGGTCGACGGTAAGGTTTGACTGGTCGAACAACCTTCTGGAATTGTTCGAACGCACGCTGGTCGAGTTCGACCAGTCGACAACGGTACTTCGACCGGTCGACGAGCGGCGGACAACAACAGTTTTGCCTATTTTCAGGGCTGCCTCATCTCCTTTAATCAACCTTTGATTCTTGCGTCGATTAGCTCGATAGAATGGATGTCCATGTGAGGTTTTCAATGCATGGATCATTATATCACGACCAAGATGTCCCAACCTGTCGTGCTAAAGCCAATATGTGTCTGAATCCAAGATGTCATCCCGAATGACATTGTTTGATTCAATAGCTCGAATAGTGGTAGCATATAACCCACTAGAGAGACACATAAACTTCTTTAAGATGCGCTTTCTTCCGTAGTCATTTAGAGGTAATGCAAATGAATTATTTTCCATTCTTATCATGCGTCTCAGCATGGAATCCATTGGCTCTTATATCTTTAAAGCTCAAAAGAGTTTTATTTCCTCTTGGAGCGTAGAGAACATTTGTGACATCAATATGAGTGCCATTAGGCAAGAGGAATTGGGCAGATCCTCTTCCTTGCACAAGATTCGATGGTCCTGCCATCGTAGTCACAGAGGAATATCAGTTTATCATTAAAATTGAGGCTACGAAAGCAACTCAGATTTTATTAAAGATATTAGCCAAGGCTTTACACTCAAAATTCCATCTTGATCTTAAATCAAAACTAAATCCATTGTCTTGGCAAACATGCCATATTTAATCAACTTGGAAAACATAAAGACTTAAGCAAAATCGGCTTCCAAAGTATTTAACCCTTAAACTCGACGTCTTGATCATTGCAATTACATCTTCATATGTATTGCAAACTATGGCTCATTGATCAGATGCTCCATATCATTAATAGACATCATGAAGAGGATTCTCCATTGATTGAGGCATACAGGCGCGGCCCTCACGGTCCCTAGGATGGTGGCAGATTGCCTTGGCCGGTAGCGGTGCTGCCATAACTAGTGGCGGCACAACGCTGACTGGCGGTGACCGGCGGCGTCCCTCCTATAGGGACGACGGTCTTCTCTCATTTTTTTGCGGTCCTATGCTCGCGAAGTCGCCTATTCTCATAGCGACTACCTTCCTGAGAAAACCAATCTTACGGATCAAAACGTCCGGATTTGTTTATAGATTTAGGGTTTTGCTCGTGGTGTCCTCCCTTAGGAGCGCCATCATCGTCATACCCTTCCTCAAGGCATGGATGGAGAAGGTGGTGAGAGATTCCTCAATCATTTGTTCATCTGTGATGATTTTCCACATAGATGCATCAAGTCTTTGATGCTGAGAATTTCCGAATTATATCCCATGACTTTATCCAAGTCAAAGAAGTGGAGATTAGTCCATTATGCTTCTAAATTCGGAATGATGAATGTTACCATAACATTCATGAAGCGCTTCTAGCGCTAACCTTTTTCATGAACTCAAACTGGAGTGTCATATCCATATGGCGTTTCATCAGGATAAGTAACATGGGATTGTTCATCTCAGTTTGAGGGACTAGAGTGGTTTCTTCAAAACAACGCTCATGGATTCGAGCTAGAAGCTCTTGCGCGGATAGGTGCAATAGAATATCATAAGCCCATCTCAGAATCTAATGTCCGCATAATCCAATGGAGTAAAATCGAGTTCATTCATGTTTGACATCCAAAAATATGGAGAACAAGAGTATGGTGTTTCAGAGTCAATACTCTCATGAAACAATAAAAGATAAGTTTCGGAGTTAATACTCCCACGAAACAATAAAGGGTTTCTGAGCAATCTTTTCTCCCAAGAAACGCTTCCAAGGATTTTGGATTTAGGTGAAACTTTGGTGTCGTATGGTCATAACCTTAAACCCTTTTGGTAGCTCTACTCAGATATAAGAAAAGTTATAAGAGATATCGGTGGAGCAAGCTCTCTTAATACCACTTATCTCAAACTACTAACCTAGACATCATACCCAAGTAGGTGAGCCTAGTTGTGTTTAAGTTATGAACCACATGTCGTTTCTCCTCTACGGATTCCTCATCCGAAGGTAAATTCTTCAATGAACTCCTCGTTCAAAGTCTCTTTTCTCTACGAAGTCCTCGTCCGGAGTATTAACTCGAATCCCCACAATTCGGCTTTAGAACTTCACCAATAACATGATGACATTAGAGGTGCTCATGTCTTACATATACCGCAAGCGGTATAAGGCCCGTCACTCCCCTAATGCTTCTCATAGTTTGGAGAAGTCTAGTTCAAGAATCTCACGTTATAGAAATGTAGGAGGTAGAGGAGGGATGTTGCAAGTCCCTTGAGAAAAAGAAGATGAATTTAATTTCATAAAGCAACAACTTTTATAAAAACTTATTTGGATTCTTTTTTCTTGATATTGTCTTGAGTCTTGAACTAGAGTAGATTACACCGTGGAGATTACTGTTCACGCAGCAATGTTCACGTCGGTACTGTTTTACATGTTACTGTTCACCGACACTGTCCACGAGAAACTGTTCACGGGCACTGTTCATCCGGCATAATCTAGGGTTTTGGCGCTAGCAGGATGCTATGCTCAAAAGTTTTAGCTTTTGACTCAGGGTTAGGGCTCGTGCTGATAACGTGTTTAAGTATAACGAAATATAAAGAACAAAAGCAAGGACAGAAAAATCGATATTTTCGGCGATATTTCGCCGAAAATATCGTTTTTTTGAAGAGACGATATTAAATCTCCTTCCGCTTAAATATTGGTCGAAACAATCGAAATATCGCGATATTTCGCGATATATTGGATATTTCCGATATTTTTGAAGACGAAAGCAGAAGAGATTGATTGGGGAGAGGACAGATCGGGGAAGAGAGAGAGAGGAGAGATTGGCGACGAATTGAGGTCGATGGAGGCTGGGAAGAGGAGGGATCAGGGAAGAGAGAGAGAGAGTCGATGAGGTCGATGAGAGGCTGGGAAGATGAGGGATCGGGGAAGAGAGAGAGTTTCGACTGAGCTCGGAGGATTTGAGATTTGGGTAGTTGCAGACTGGACTAGCTTTGCTTCTTCTATTGATGCTCTTTGAGTATTTGGGGTGTGTTTGGCTCCAATTGCACTTCCTCTGATCGAGAGAGAGAGAGTTGATGAGGTCGATGAGGGGGAGAGGGAGAGACTAGAGTTTAAACAATTAATGAATCATGAAAATGCATTTTTATTAATTGTTGGCTTGTTGCTTTTATCTAATTACAAATTTACAACAGTTTTTTTTTTTTACGAACAAATTTTTTTTTTTTTGGCTAAGCAAAATTAAGTTTTTTAAACATCTAAATTTCTAACAAAATTCAAATATATATTTCTCTCTATAAAAAGAAAAATTTCTATGTATTTACTATTTTTTCTTCAAATGATTATGGTCTAATCTCAACCCTATTTTAACTAGGAGTCTAAATATATGAGGATCCGCAATCAGTCTCAAATTCATATGATTTGCATATAAATGATTTTATGTAAAATGATATAGAAGTTATATCATTTGATGACTAGCCTTTATAATACACAAAGTCCTCTATACGTAAAGATTTAGAAGACGGAGAAAAATTAGAATTTTGAACCTCATAAACCTTTGAGGGGATCTTAAATCACTCATGTAATTAGAGTACATAAATATTTGTGTATATTAAAATAAATAGAAATCAAATGGAATATATTAAACCAAATTATTCAATCCTTGTTGCTTGTGAGCGTATATTAATTTAACACAATTTACACTACAACTCATTATGTAATAATGTTTGTTCAACATTTTCTTTTAAAATATAGTAGATAATTAATCAAATAAATATCTCATAAAGTTTCATTTAAAGTTTCCATATTTTTCTCCAAATTTCCGTCATTTCTCTCGAACATTTACCGATATTGAAATTTCCTCGATATTTCCGTCGAAATTTCCATTTTTTGGACCTTCGAAATTTCCTCGAAACTCGAAATTTTTGTCATTGAACAAAAGAGAAGCAAATAACACAAGAATAGAATGTATCTTTATTGATCAATAGGTGCCTCTATATATAGAGAAACACAAAGCTACAATGCACATCATAATTGGAATCCTATTCAGTGTATATTCCTTATGCTATACTAATTAAGATACTGCTAGGTTGACAAGGCACACACAAAGTAGGTTTCCTTCAACATAGAGGGATTATTTATTTATCAATAAATGAATATTTTATTAATTTATAAAGAATTTTCTATTTTGAAAGAAAATATGTGCAGCTGATGCAACCATACGTAACCATGGGACTCGCCAACTGCAACCATACGCACAACCACTGAACCACGTAGAAAGAAGAGGTTGACGACGACCCCAACTCCAAATTCTCTTAAGCATAGAGAGTGATAGAGACTCATAGTATACTCTGAAAATTGTACTCTCTCATGGTCGTGGTCGACCGTTTTCCAAAGTTTGTTGAATTTATGAACATTGTGTTTTCTCTCTAAGTATGAAACCCGCACCTCCATATCTCACCACCAACTTTGATGCAAACTCATCGAAGCCATACCCAAAGCACACAGAGGAGACGACCACGCCATGGCCAATGTTATCGTCTCAGAATCGGGGAGGAATCCCCACCTTGAGCCCTGATCAACGTCGCTTCTCCAAGCTCTCTCAATCGGCCAAGACACTCCAAACTTGTCCTTGAGTTTGGTTTAGATTTTATGGGTAAGGAAATTTTGAAAAAAAATTAGGGAAGTGTAATTAGCATATTGAGTTTTTGAAAAGTATGTTGGAAGTTTAACAAGGAGGTCCATATGCTGATTGTGGAGATATGAATAAAAGTACCCTTGAACTTATTGATGCCCTTGAGTTAACCTGGGTTTTGTTTATAAGCTGCCAAAATATCTGCCACCGATCCCAAGTATTCTTGCAAGTCCAAAATATTTGCCACGAGACTTCTCCATGAGGAATGCCCCACCGATCCCACATCAAAGGCAAGAAACAGAAAATGCTCCAACAACCTATAAGAGTCAACCTCTTTCCTCATTAATGGTAGTCATTTACTTCTCCTTAAAGTTACTTTGTCAATATTAATAAATTGCACTGACTTAGGCATCGGAGAAGCGAAGACCGGCCACCTAGTCTCCTCTAAACGCCAGTGTATTCTTCTTAACAGGTGACCGAATGTGAGAGCTTACGGTCATATTCCCCTTATTTGTATGTGTTTTGCATACAAATAGGCTTCTAATCACTCTAGTAATGCTAATCCAAAAACCGTTTAGTGTCTCTAATCCTTGAATTGCACCATTGTAGGGTTTACGAGCATCAGATTGATATCGGGAGCGAAAATGTGCATTTTGGAGCTCTTTGTGGATTTCCGGCAAAAGGACAAAAAGTCAACCCGAGGACCGTCGGTCAACTCGTGGTCAACCCTGACTTTAGAGCGTCAACGAGTCAACATGAAGTCCTGGAAGTGAGTCGCACGAGAGTTCCGCAAGTTTAGCCGAAAGTCAACCTTTGGTCAACTCCGAGAGTTTTGGTCAAAGTCAACGGCAAAGTCAACCTTGTAACTCATCCAAATTAGCATTCAAAAATCAGCAAGGGACCATGCTAGATATGGTGAGGTCACCCATTGATTATTCCTCCCTTTTATTCCCTTAAGCATTTACCCCTTTACCCTTCATTTATTCCTTCTAGCCATTAGATCAAACCCTACCCAATCCTAACCCTCCATTCTCTCCCTCATTTGCCTATATATAACCTAGTATTTCCACATTAGGTGATCCATCATTCAGCCCCAAATTCCTCCAATTTTCCCTTTCCCTTTCCTCCTCTCCACCTCTCCTTTAGATTTAGGCTCTGCATGGCTGTTGACCGGTCGACAGAAGGTCATCGACCGGTCGACGTGCGGCGGTTCAACCACTTCTACCACTTCCTCACCTCCTTTCCTCCACCACCCTTCACCAAACTTCTCCACACGACGTCTACTACCACCACCACCACTTTGGGCAGCTGGGATCCTCATCAAGTCATCAAGATTCATCATCAAAGCCAAGGAGGAGCTAGAGAGTCATATATTGAGCATTCCTCACCTTTACTCTCTCTTTTCCTTATGTTTATTGCTTATTATTATGATTTGATGATGTATACTATGATGCTTAGTGAGTAGTTACTTTGTTGGGGACTAGGTTTGTGTGCCCTAGTCCATTGTGATGTAATGATGAATTGACTATGTATGAATGTTTTGTGATGAATGAGTACATCTATTATCCATTTCAATTTGTGTTGAGTGCATGTTTAGGGAATTTAGTCACTTCTTTGAGCATGTTTGCAATATACTTTGATTGAGATTGTTGGGGTGACACCTAGCTTTCTCTAGACAATTGATAATAGATGAGATGACGTCCCCTTGTTTGAGTTTCTAAGTCTTTGTGCTCATAGCCTCTCAAGCCAAATTGAGAGAGTTCTAGTGACCCATAACATGTCACTAGAAATACATAAGATAAGATGGTCTTAGACCCATAATATGGCTAAGATACGAAGCTTGATTCATTCATTGCAAAAACATGAGTACTAAATTGGTTCATTAAGCATCATATATGGACTTAGGCTAACCCAAAACCCCAACACTCTCATATATTTGCACACACTTTATCTTACTTGCTTGTTTTCCATTCCTTGCATTTACTTGTTGTTGCATCATTCCTTTTCACCAAAACCGACACCACACTACACCTTACACCGCACATTGTCACATATACACACCCTCACCCACTCTATTCACCTCTTGCCATCCACATTATAGCTAGAGTCACTCGACCACACACTACCTTGAGATCGGGAACCGTCAATCCATGTTGGAACGACAATCCCCCGTCTCAAGAACACTTACCATCTATTTTTGCTTCGTCATCCCCCACGTACCTCTAGTCTAATTTCACCCCCGGATCCAGACATAAACATTTCCCAACTCGGAGGAGGGGTTTGAATTTGGGGTTATTTGTATGGGTTATTTTCTAATCACTAGTCTCATAACCTCCATTGCATCCACTTGGAGTCTTGGACTGAACCTCCATAACTGTTAGACAGCGACAAGCGTAGCATGTGGCCCACTATTGTACCGATATTGTCCTAACTTAACCACCCATTAGGTGTTGGGTTATCTCTCAAAAGGCCTTGGTACAATTGGGAGTAAGCCACCACTTATAAGTTATATTTTCTTTGTTTCTTTTCTAATGTGGGATCTTCCACTTTCCAACACAAAGTAGATAAACAAAAAAAAATTGGAGCAATTTTAGAATGGCTGACATTGCAGTACATCCATGAAATAAAACGCTTTCATGGCCTAGCTTCTTTTTACCAAAGGTTTATTTGAAAATTTAGTTCCTTATTGCTCCAATGACTAATTGCTTGCGTTCTAGTGAATTCAAATGGACAAAGGAGGCCGACAAAAGCTTTCATGCAATAAAAAAAAGGACTGAAGCCCATTGGTGGTCGAGTTGGTAAGAGCCTCCAGGTGTGGTACCTCACCCCCCCAACCGGGTTCGAATCCTGACGACTGGGATTGGAGTTAAATCCCAATTCATTCTATGGTTGGTCAGGGGGAGGAAGCGTTTTGACAAGATCCCCGACTGCGGATTAGCACATGGGCCTAGGAAGCATTTGGGATACCGCAGGAGTTCTCTCAATTTTAGATGGATTATTGTTTAAAGGTAGCCGATTATGTGTTCCTAAGGCCGCGACAAAGGTTTGAGTGGGCTACTATAAGGTTTACACAAAGCCTGACCCTTTAATCCCCTCAAAACAAAATTTGGTTTGTCATAGTATGCCATTGGAGATGGAAAATAGCATTTTTTGAGCTATTTTCAAGCCTTTGGCATACCATTGGAGAGGTAGACTCTTATAGGTCGATTTGATATGCATCGATCCTTTACAAAATAAATGTTTAACTGTTTTTTTTTGGCGAATTACATATAATGTTTTTTTGGTGACCTTATTCTTTTTAAAGCCAGTTAATATTTTTATCTTTCGTAAAGCCACAAAAGTATTAGAAATTTTAATATTTACAAAAATGCCACCATATTTTTATTTTTCATCATTTACAAAAATATTGTTGCGTACATTAAGTTACTGCTGATGAACTGAAAAGTTATTATCATTTTTCAGAAAAGCTAATGTTATTCTCCAAAACAAATTATTGCCATATTTTGAAAAGTTACTGTCGACGAACCGAAACATTACCGTCGACGAACTGAAACGTTACTGCCATTCACAATAAAAGTTACTAGCATCTTTCGAAAAACTACTATTCTGAGACGAAAAGCTACTATGTACAAACCGAAAAACTACTGCTGGCAAACCGAGAGCCTCGACCCATGCACATGGATCGTGCATCTAAGTCTATCCATGCTCTCTCTCTCTCTCTCTCTCTCTCTCTCTCTACGCGTCTGTATGCGCATCTAAGACATACACACCCATGACAACACTACAAAATACTAATAAACCAACTAAGATTAGAGTTATACACATAAGGACATGTAACCCAGGCCCACACGCTACAGTGCAAGCCCAGACCCAAAATTTATAGGTACAATTACATAATTAGGCGTTTCTTCATTTTATTTACAATGTTACCATCCAGATCTCTCTCTCTCTCTCCCCCTCCCTCTCTTTGTCAGTGAATCTCTCCCTCTCGGTCTCTCCCTTCCTTTTTGCCGGCGAACCCCATCCAATTTCGGCCTCCTAGAACACCCATAAACAACATAGCAGATCCAGCGCAGCTGTAGAAGGAATTTCACGAACTCGATTTCAAAAAGAGAAGAGATCTCTCTAGGTGTTCAAAGTAAATCTGCCGAAAGTAATGGTAGAGCATACTCTCGGTCTCCGGCGTCGATGGACGATGCTAAAGGTTGAGTTCAGCTACTCGGAGGCCTGCGAGTTCTTATGTGTTGACGGTACGTCGTGGTTGTGCTCGGAGGATGGCGGCTCAAGGAGAGAGAAACCAGATCTCTCTCTCTCCTCCGTGAATTCTCTCTCTCTCCTCGTCTGTGCCTCTTCCTTTTCAATAATTGATGAACTTAGATGCATGATTTTTGTGGGTTTGAGATGTGAAAAAGATGTGAGAGAGAGAGAGAGAGATAGATAGATAGATAGAGAGAGAGAGAGAAGTATGTGTGGCAATTGTGGTTTTCTTTGTGGAAGTGAAAGGTAGGAGCGCCAATAGTAGCAATTCGTCATCACAGGTCCTGCAACTACAGAAGGAAGGGACACCATGTCTCTTCCTTCAATCTGCTACTACACCATGTCTCTTGATAGCTGCTAGCTACTGCATACTAGTCTTAATGGTTGCTACTGCATACTAGTCTTAATAGTTGCTACTGCATACTAGTTTTGATAGCTGCTACTGCATACTTGTCGTGATAGCTGCTACTGCACAAATTTATGTTGCATGCTACTGCACGTATATATGCTACCTCCTACTGCACGGATATTTGTTGTCTGCTACTGCACCCATATTGTTGCCTGCTACTGCACCGATATTGATGCTTGCTACTGCACCGATATATGCTGCCTGCTATTACACCGATAAATGTTGCCTGCTACTGCACGTATATATATTGCATGCTACTGCACGTATATAAGTTGTCTGCTACTGCACGTATATATGTTGTCTGCTACTGCGTGGATATCTGTTGCCTGCTACTGCACTAATATTTGGCGGCACACACTTTAAATTTTTTTTTTGTCAATACATACACCCAAAGCTTAAAAAATGACAAAAAAGTAATTCAGCACTTGCCACATTTCATCTTGTGAACAACTTGTCCTTATGAGTAAAAAAATTTACTTATATGCATGAATTGAAAACTTGTGGACTTTGGAGAAAAATGAAGAGAAGTCATGGGTTTTTCTGTAGTTTACTAGTTTTTTAAGCTCTTGGGCATTGGACATATCAAATCGTTGTCGTATACTATGAAGTTTTGTAGCAATCCACCTCTGTAAATGTCAAATAACTAGAAAATTGGTGTCGAATGCAGAAAACCCTGGAGCCTCTCGTTTTCATCGAAGACTTTGAGAGAAACAAATTTCTGTCGCCGAGTATAAGTACTATACGAGTACGTAGGTGAAGTAATTTAGACTAAGAGAATTCCAAGGACAATCTTTCGTCTAATATAAGGATCACAGGAGGTGAAATACATATAGGACAAATGCAGCCTCTGAGTTTCCAGTTGTCGAGAAACTTGTTGCATTGTTGGATGAGATTGTGGGTTTGCATTTGAAATTAGCAGGCCAGTCTGTTTTTGGCCTTGTTAATCCTAAAATCTTCCTCACTGGTTTAATTCCATTCAATTGTTCATGCATTTTGGCTACTCATTGATTCATATTATAGGGATGAGTATTGTCCTGTTAATATCAAATTCAGCCTTTGTTTATATATGTTGAAACCTATGCTAAAAACTGATTGAGAGAACAGAAAATACCAAGATTTAATTTTCTAATTCTACAAATTT
Source organism: Rubus parviflorus (assembly GCA_029955375.1). Classification (NCBI taxonomy): domain Eukaryota; kingdom Viridiplantae; phylum Streptophyta; class Magnoliopsida; order Rosales; family Rosaceae; genus Rubus; species Rubus parviflorus. Next base: position 4,866,716 of record JARGGL010000008.1, on the reverse strand, counting down.
CTATGTTTAACACCTAATCCTTCAAACCAATAAACAGTGCAATTAAGAACAAGGTAAAAGTTGAAATCTATTTTTAAGGGGTGCCCTTAAAAAAAGAACAATGTTTTGATTCCCATTAACCAAAAACCAAAAGAATTTCTCACAACACCAAAGAAAATTATGTTACTGACCAAACCATTATATAAAGGGATATCCTTGATTATTAGCACACACTGACACAAGTACATAAGAAGTAAATTACAATTGAGTGCGGCTAAATGCACTCAACCTAGAACTCACTACGTGGGTTATGTATTTTTTTTTTTTCGTCCAAAAAAAAATGTATTTTGACCCCAAAATTGACAGTTTTATCCAGTAACAATTATACACAAAATTTACAGAAATTAAATAAATATATAACCAACTTTGGCACCACCCTGGTGGGCAGCACCCGCCTACCCTCTCTCGCCGGCGGCAATCCATCCCTCCACCACCCCCTACCCCTCTTTCCTTCTCTTTTCTGCCCAGATATAATTCCTTATTAATCAAAGAACAAAGACCCAGGTATAGAGTATGAATCATAAATCATTGATAATTCCCAATGTTATGGACAAAGAACAAAGGACTGTGTATATGAACAAAGGCTCAGGTTAATATTTCCTTATTAACCACCCTCTACCCCTCTTTCCTTCACCCATTTCCCATGAAACTAATTAGCCGCAGCCTTACAATAAGGAAACATCTAAGACAATCTGTACTCTAAAAAGAATTTATGCAGAGTGAACTATATATATGAAGAAGCATACTCTCGGATTTTCAGTTTCTCAAATAGTCAAACCATTGAGAGCAAGCAATTCACCACATGTTATCATACCTAATGGCTTTGACAAATGCAGCCTCTGAGTTTCCAGTTGTTGAGAAACTTGTTTCATTGTTGGACGAGATTGAGGATTGGAATTCATGCATGAAAATGCTATCTTCACAAGAGACAACACTTCCCCTGTAACTTGATGAGTAGGAGGGGATATGCGTTGGTCCAAAACATCCACAATTGGCATTTGATGGGCAGGTAATGCAGTTGATGATGACGATCCTGATGATAGAGATGAGAGAAGATCTCCGGGATGTCTTCCCCTAACAATTTCCAGTGCCACCACTCCAAAGCTATAAACATCACACTTCTCATTTACTTCCATTGTATAAGCAAGCTCTGCTCAAAAAAATCTCAAACAGTCAATTTGTCAGTATATAGATAATAATGAGTTAATGGAATTAAGTTTAACGAAATTAAACTATGCATGATATGGCAAAAAATTCAGTGTTCAGAACATTTTGTATCGAGTGGCTGTTAATCAAAATCAATAACTCTATACTCTAACATACCAAGTAACACCCTATGGATTATGAACAAGAAAATGAGAACGATTAGTTTGTTTAAAAATAAAAATAAAGACAGCATGATGAACAAAATGTGATAAACATAGAGATCTTCAAGGTCCTCTAGAGCAAAGAAAAACAATATCACCTGGTGCAACATATCCATATGTGCCTGCAAGGACAGTCCAATTAGCTGAGTTTGAGTTTAAGAACTTCGCAGTGCCAAAGTCTGAAACACATGCCTCATATTCAGCATCCAGCAAAATGTTCTTGCTCGATATGTCCCGATGCACAATTGGTGGCAAGCAATCGTGATGCATGTAACACAAGGCATGAGCTACACCTTTAACAATATTCACTCGTTTACTCCACCCCAATTCTTTAGCTTCATCATCTTTGCTCAACATTGTAGCCAAGCTACCCCTTTCCAAATACTCATACACCAGGAACGAGTGTAGTTTATTTGAACAGAAACCAAAAAGCTTCACAATGTTTCGATGTCGTATCTCAGTTAAGGCCTTTATTTCATTTAGGAATTCCTTTTGAAAGTTCTTGTCATCATCGCTTAGCAGATGGAGTTTCTTCACGGCCACTATGTAAGCGGATGTCAAAGTTGCTTTGTAGACCCTTCCATGTCCTCCCTTCCCAATGCAATACATGGAATCAAAATTTTTTGTTGCCCTTATGATTTCCTCGTACATCGTCTTTCCATTAAAATTTAATATTGAAACAAAAATTTCCTCTCGCACGTCGATGTTTTCTCCATGCTGATTCTTCTTTCTTTTTTTTATTACGAAGGAAATAGCAAAGAAAGCAGACAGCAGTAGTGCAACTGCTGCCAGAAGAGAGAATGCAAATACAACTTTCAGTTTGTGGTCCTTTTTTGAGCCATGTTTGCAGGGTTGCAAACCTCCAACGTCGCCGCACAATCTCTTGTTCCCCTGTAATGCTTCTTGAGGAGCATCTTGAAATGCTTTGTTGTTGGGAAGGGGACCTTCCAAGTCATTGTAGGATATGTCAACATAGATCAAGCCGTTCATGGCTCCAAAATTTGTTGGAATGAGACCAGAAAGATTATTGTGGGAAAGACTGAGGTTCTCCAAACTCTGCATGTTGCTTATTTCTGATGGTATCGTACCTTCAAGTGAATTATGACTTAAATCTAGCTGGGAAAGTTGAATTAACTTCCCCAACTGAAATGGAATCATTTGACTGAACTTGTTGTTGCTCAAATTCAAGTAGTTTAATTTGAGAAAGTCACCTACAAAGCTTGGAATTGAATCATTGAATTTGTTTTTTGATAGATCAAGATGTTCTAGATCAGTCAATGATCCAATTTCTGAAGGTACACGACCTGAGAGTTGATTGCCATCCAACATCAGCTTCACCAAAGAAGTTAATCTCCCCAACTCCTTTGGAATAGTCCCAACTAAACCATTTGAAGAAAGATCCAGCTCATGAATTTGGGTTGCATTTCCAATTTCCAGTGGTATAGACCCAGTAAGGTTGTTTCCCGCAATTCGTAGGGTCACTAAATTTGGGGACCGTCCCCAATTTTGAGTGATTTCACCATAAAGTTTATTATGGCTGAGATCTATAAAATTGAGATTCGGATAAACACCAAAGTCTTCAGATATGTTTCCTGTCAATTGGTTCCTTTGAAGACGTACTCTAAATAAGGTTGTGCAGGTTTTCAAGCTTTTGGGGATTGGACCAATTAGAAGGTTTGTGCCTGCTGTAAAGTTTGTGAGTAATCCACCCCGGCAAATGTTTTGGGGCAAGTAACCAGAAAATTGGTTCTTGTCTAAATGCAGCTTAATCAACTTCGTGAGATTTTCTATCTCTTTAGGAATAGAGCCAGAAAATTTATTTGTATAGAGATTGAGAATGGAAAGGTTTGTCAGGTAACCTAATGATGTTGGAATTGAACCATTGAGTTGATTCTCATGCAAATTTAGAATAACAAGAGATTTCAAGTTCCCTATCTCTTTAGGAATATAACCAGAAAGCTGATTATAGCTCAATGATAGATTCACAAGCGATTTCAAAGTCCCTATTGAAGGAGGAATAACATCAGAAAGATTATTGTTATTGAGAGAGAGAAGGGTAAGGTTTCTTAGACGCCCAATTTCCGGCGGGATTTTCCCAGACAATTGATTTCTAGATAGATCAAGATAAATGAGTTTGGAGAGGGAACTAATTCCAGGTGGGATGACATCGAAGAGTTTATTCAAGCTGAGGTCAAGATATTCAAGATTAGGGAAGGACAAGAATGAGAATTCATGTAGCGTACCTTGTATACTGGAGTTGGCAATGGTTATGTTGGTGACACTTCCAGCAGCATTGCATGAGATACCAGTCCAAATGCATGGGTTTGCCTTTGCTTTGGGATTGCTGGAAGAATTGGTGGCATTATTAGTACTGGGAAGGTAAATCCAAGAATTGAGCTGGTGATTCTGGGAAGTTTGATTTAGAAAGCTGGCTTTCCATTTGAGAAGAGCTTCTGCTTCAGTAATTGAACTAGCAGAAGCAACAGCAAAGTAGTACAGTGATGAAAATAGCTGAACATATAAGAAGAGGCAGTAAACTAGAGGCGGGCATACCTTGTCAAAAGTTAACGATCTCATGGCTAATTTTTTTTGTGTGGAGAAGGTTACTGCTGGTTTGTGTCTCCAGCATGCAGGACCTTATTTATAAAATTGTTGGACACACTACAGTAGATTCAGACAAAGTCTACTTCGGGGTTATTACTTGAAAAGTCTGTGTTCGTTCTATCTGTGGTTCAAACTTGGAGGTTTCAAATGTCAAAAGTAACAGATGGCTGTCGTTGTATTTCTGACCAATAATACTCTTAGATGTTTCGTACGTAACAAATGAATAAGTGATCAACTCTTATCTATATATGATGGTGTCGTATGATAATAATTAAGTTGAGGATCTCATGGTTTTTTGTAGGGCTGGGCACAAAATCCCGAAAATCCCGTCCCGACCCGATCCCGTCCCTATCCCGTACCGTCCCGTGCGGGATTGAAAACCAAATTTTACTATTTAGTCCCGTCCCGTCCCGTCCCGATAAAACGGGACGGGATGCGGGATTTGAATTTTAAATCCCGCAAATCCCGTCCCGTCCCGAAGTTAAATTTTTTTTGTTTTTGAAAGCCAATAAACCCAGCCCACTTTTCTTCTTCTTCCTATGTCCACTCTTTGATCTCTCTCTCCCCTCCAGCCTTTTTCTCTTCTCTTCCCTCTCTTCTTTTCCCTTTTCTTCTTCTTTCTTCCCTCTCTTTCTCTCTCTGGTCTCCCTTTCTTTCTTCCCTTTTCTTCTTCTTTCTTTCCTTTCTTTCTCTCTCCGGTCTCCCTTTCTTTCTCTTCTCTTCCCTTTTCTTCTTCTTTCTTTCCTCTCTATCTCTCTCCAGTCTCCCTTTCTTTCTCTTCTCCTCCCTTTTCTTCTTCTTCCTTCCCTCTCTTTCTCTTCTCTTCCCTTTTCTTCCTCTGCTACAGCACGGCCAAAACAGCAAGGAAAAAAAAAAAAGGCTTTGAATCCCGATCCCGTCCCGTCCCGTCCCGATCCCGAATGGGTTCATCCCGAACGGGATATGTTTTGAAAATGGCAAATCCCGTCCCGTCCCGTCCCGCAATTTAATTGCGGGACGGGATGCGGGATCACCCCCGTCCCGGCTCGTCCCGTCCCGTGCCCAGCCCTAGTTTTTTGTTCGCTTCTGTTTGTTAAACATTTCGGTGCATTAAAAATTGGGTTAAGACTAGAGTAGTCCATGGCCTCCCCCCAATAATAATAACTAATAAGAATCCGATTAATTAATAATTATAGCATATGTATGGACACATGAATCGAACAAAAGTCAACATTTTTAACACATATGTATCAACTATTCAAGCTGATTGTTCAAAAAAATCAGCTATTCAAGCTTATCACTTAGATCAGATTGGTATTAGTTGCCTAGGAGAGTTTGTGTTGTAATTTTCTTTTCCTATTAAAAAAACATTTTTTATACATAGGGCAAATATATTACAACACAAAGCCCCAATATATTTAATTAGGCGAGATTTTTGCTATTCTTCCTGTAATACTACTTGCAATTTAATGTTCTTTTAAATCTTGTATCATTAATTGTTACTATTGGAGCGTGTGGAAGGCGCCCCTCGCTTTTGCGAGAAATATTTTTGCTTATTTAGTTTTTCCGCATTACTTGCTCACAGTGTTTTGAGAGTCGCTCTAAGTGGCCGCCTAGGCGCTAGGCGCCATACCACTGCCCGGATTAATGGAAAATCGCTTAGGTGGAGCTAGGAGGCCGATTAGGGGGTCTAGGCAGGGCTGGACTGTGACTAGTGCAGTGGTAGCGAGACATTCCTTTGAGCGGTGAGTCCGACAATTTGGTGTGACAGATGGTGGTAAGGTTTCGGGGTTTTGGTCTAGAGAAGATAAGCTTCAACTTGATGGTGGCGGTGTCGTTTCCCGATGGCCGGAAAAGGCTATCGAAAATCATAGAGGAAAGAGAGATTTCCGGCTATCGAAAATCATAGAGGAGAGAGAGAGAGAGAGAGAGAGAGAGAGAGAGAGAGAGAGAGAGATTTATTTTTATCTCCCAAAGGTGGTTTGGTACCAAGGTTATCTCAAGGTATAAGAAACGTGTAAGGAAATTGAGAAAAAAATAATATAAACAACTTACATAGTAACTAAAAGTTTGACTATTTAAAAAAAAAAAACATAGCCCATATGAGAGTCCTCTCTCTAGAGAAACCGTAGCCTCCATGAGATGTCTCAGTAGCGCCTCTGTGCGCATCAAATCTGGCCAGCAATACTTTCGTGTGCTATCCTCCTATATTTTTCATTGCGCAAATCTTAGTGCTGTCAGTGATGGCTAATGTGACTTCTTGTTGCGCAAATCCTAACACGTACTGGGAACTCTTGTTCATTTAATTTCTAATTCAGCTAACAAAATGGTCAAAAATCTTGGTATTGTTTGTTTGTTTGGTGTTCACAGTTTCGATAGTTTCCGATGTCCCCTCTTTTGATGAATAACGTTTCCTATCAATGAGAAACTTCGTCAGGTGACATGAAAACCATATCATAATCGTCTTCCACTATCTTTTCTATGTTTTGTTTCAGTTCCAAAACCACATTTGGGAGCTCTAGATATTGGACCAACACTTGGGCCAGAGTGGACCATAAGGACATTAAATTAATCAAACAAAAGTCAAAATTTTCGATCTAGACATATTTTTTTTGGACAATAACATTTTCTATACATATGGCCGCCAATATATTTACACCGTAACTATTGATAATCTAATCCCATGACTCCATTTTTGCCAAAAAAAAAAATGCCATGACTCCATGAGGATCATGATATGGAATAATCCTAGTTGATAATAGTCTGACAAAGAAAGGGCAACGATTAATATCACTTCATTCAGATTGAAATACCGCTAGGAATTGCATAAGATAATATATATATATATATATATACACAAGGGCGAAACCAGGATTTGCAATCAGGGGGGACCAATAATAAAAGTTACTATAACTTTGACCATAGCAAGCAACTCTTTTTCGTCAACCATTCAAACTTTGAGTATGAGTTTGCAAACCTCAAAACGTAAGATAACCTTAAGCCATGAATGAGATATGAAAAAATGAAATCAATTCACCAAATACACAACTATATAATACCACGTAGTGTAGTTGATATTCAGAATAATCTCTCCTTAATTAATTTACTTAATGCAACGCTTATTTTGGTATATTTAATTTTTTTCTTTATATGGCTGAATCTCTATTAAATGAATTCAAATGCATATAAATTTTATTAGTATTTAATTGAATTTTTTTTTTCATAACCAAACTTTTGACTTTCTTGTGTGCAATAAATATAAAACTCTATAATTTGTATCGTGCATAAAATCTAGGGGGGGAAGGGCTATTTTTATATATTTAAAGGGAAATATCCAATATGTCCTAATTTTCACCTTGTATTTGCCATTAAGTTTGGGGATTTTTAATTTTTCCCAACAGGTATAGGTTGAGCCTGTTTTACTCCCACTAAGGACAAAATTATTGGAGGGTAATTTTTTGGGACATTTTTACCCTTGAGCTGATATTAAAGACAACATAACGCATCTAATTTGTTCTGGCAGCCTCTTCGTCTCAAGATTGGGGCTTTCTCATTCTTTGTTCAATCTGCTTCTGCCGATTTAAGAATAAGGGAGTCTAATTGGGTTGTTGGAGTTGGGATTGATCGGAGAGAGAGAGAGCCGAGTCTGGGCAGCGAATGAGCGATGGTGTAGTGGTCATCGAGAGAGAGAGAGAACAGATCGGGAGAGCTCGGGGAGAGAGAGTTTGAGAGGGCTGCTGTGATGGAGGAAGTGGTCTGGGCTCGGATGGCGGAGAACGAGAGCTGCACGGCTGGAGTAGCGGTGCTAGGAGACTGGGTCGTCGGCACCGTGGCAGAATGGAGGAGAAGCGGCGTGGTGAGCTAGAGGTGCCCAAAGTTGTTTTTGGGTGATGACTGGTGGGTACGTGAGCTGATTTGAGCGGTTGTGTACGGCTAGGCACGACGTCAATTGGCGTGATTGGGTGCTCATGGCACAAAAGATCTGGATTTTGGAGATTAACGCAGCTCGCATCACAATAGAATACATGTCCCAGCTTGAACATGGCAAAGTTGCAAACAAGCTATTTAGATTGTCTTTGTCATGTTCAGTTTTGTTTCCTTGGCATTTTGGACTGCTATTTCCTCTTGAAGATGAACTTGAGCAGAGGATTTTGTCGACTGGGACGAAGCCAACCAACCTGGATACTTTTCTTCATGCTTTTGGAGTGTTTGTCCCGTTGTGTTTTTGTGTGTGCTGATAGAAATGTGTGGTGTTTAATATTTGGCAATAATTGATCTCCATCATCCAGTGGTAGTGGAGCTAATTATGATTTCATAATGTTTATGGAGGATGATTGATTGTGTTGGGATAAGTTTGGTTTTATCCTTTTTTTTTGTGGCTTTTGTGCCATGTTTTATGGCTTGCTTTCAGAAAGAGTGTTTGCTGTTTTCTTTATTTACTGTAGGTCCTAGGGAGCCATGTTGCAGCTTGACTCTTTCCCTTTCGTTGGAAGAAAGAATGAGAAAACTTTATCAAACCTCACTCAATTTGGTTATAAATGCTTTCATTCATCTACAATTACATCTTGCAGATGCATTCATGCATCTATCTTGGGTTTTTGACCGACTCCCTTATATGGGATTAATATTGAATGAAAGTTTGAGAGAGTTAATTTGCTATTGTTGTTGAAAACCCTAAATAAAACAGTTTATTGACCCCAATAAAATAGTGTATTTCCCCTAATAAAACAGTTCATTGACCTCAATAAAATTTTATTGAGGTCAATAAAATACACAAATATGATGTTCCTTTGTTCTTTGTTGATTGAGACCCATAAACTAAAATTTCACTAATTTTATAAAATTTTATTGACCTCAATGAAACAGTTTATTGATTTCAATAAAATTTTATTGAGGTCAATAAAATACACAAATGTGATGTTCCTTTGTTTTTTGCTGATTAAGTCCCAAAAACTAAAATTTAAATGATCTTATAAAATTTTATTGGCCTCAATAAAATTTTATTGAGGTCAATAAAATACACAAGGTGATGCTCCTTTGTTCTTTGCTGATTGAGACCCAAAAACCAAAATTTAAATGATCTTATAAAATTTTATTGACCTCAATAAAATACACAAAGGTGATGCTCCTTTGTTCTTTGCTGATTGAGACCCATAAACTAAAATTTCACGGATTTTATAAAATTTTATTGACCTCAATAAAATTTTATTGAGGTCAATAAAATACACAAAGGTGATGCTCCTTTGTTCTTTGCTGATTGAGACCCAAAAATCAAAATTTCAATGATCTTATAAAATTTTACTGACCTCAATAAAACAGTTTATTGACCTTAATAAAATTTTATTGAGGTCAATAAAATACACAAAGGTGATGCTCTTTTGTTTTTTGTTGATTTCACTGATTTTATAAAATTTTATTGACCTCAATAAAACAGTTTATTGACTTCAATAAAATTTTATTGAGGTCAATAAAATTTTATTGATGTCAATAAAATACACAAAGGTGATGCTCCTTTGTTCTTTGCTGATTGAGACCCAAAAATCAAAATTTCAATGATCTTATAAAATTTTACTGACCTCAATAAAATACACAAAGGTGATGCTTTTTTGTTCTTTGTTGATTGAGACCCATAAACTAAAATTTCACTGATTTTATAAAATTTTATTGACCTCAATAAAATTTTATTGAGGTCAATAAACTGTTTTATTGAGGTCAATAAACTGTTTTATTGAGGTCAATAAAATATACAAAGGTCATGCTCCTTTGTTCTTTGCTGATTGAGACCCAGAAACAAAAATTTCAATGATCTTATAAAATTTTATTGACCTCAATAAAACAGTTTATTAACCTCAATAAAATTTTATTGAGGTCAATAAAATACACAAAGGTGATACTCCTTTCTTATTTCCCCTCCTACCACCGAAAGTATCAATTCCTTAAAAAAAATTATTGAGGTCAATAAAATTTGTCAGTGGCAGTTTCTTAATTTTTGTAAAATGTATAATACAGAAACGTAAATTGGTCAATTAATGGACCGGGAGGGCACCGTGTTTTTGTCTTGTCCTTGATGGTAAATATTTGTCAAATTTTGTCCTTATGAGTCAAGAACCCATTTAAAGAAGTTTACATAAATACATATTATATTACTTATAATTGTTGCGTAAAAATTGCACATAGTGAGCTAAAATATCACCCAACATAATTTCACTCGTATCCATTAAAAGGATAGAGTTTTAATTATTTCGGGTTCGACCCATTCAAGACAGAATGTGTCTCTTAATTACAATCCCTTGTTACAGGGAACACCTTTTGATTCCACTTATGAAGAAACCAATTGACAGATGTGTGTTTGTTTAATTTTGCGGCTGCACCCAAAATTTATGGTGGGTTGCCTACGTACCCTGGAGGGGATCAAGCCACTCGTAGTTCAAGAATTCCAATAAGTGAATGACCCATTGGAGGCTTGGATATTTAGGATAGGAAAAGTGTTTAGGATGCGGTTGTATCTAGATTATTTGTGTCTAGATTGCCTGTGGGCTACTTGTGAAGCTAGAAAGAATACACAAAGAAAAACGATTTGACTCGATCTCACTCATGTTTTTCTCGTCAGCTTCTGCATGCATTTGTTCAAAGACAACGAGTGGTTTTGTGGCTGCTAATCGGCTATCAAATTATATTAACAATCCAAATAATTGACTCTTGATTAATCTGGCTGAATTTTATTCTAGGCGACACTTTCGTCCTTCGATTATTCTAATGAAGAACTTGGTTAATTTAGAAGTCTTTCATTTGGTTTTTACGGTTGGTGGATCAATATGAGCATGTAGGTAATTAATTAATTAACGAAGTCCATCCATAGTCAATCTGATGCGAGCTAGCTAGCTCCACAGTTTCATTGTTCCTGGACGTTTCTTTCAGATTATATTACATTACAATGATAAAAATTCCAAGAAGGAAAAGTACACACTCCATTGAATAGTCATTTCCCCGCACACCAATTATTTGTATTAGAGAATATTGTGCTCACTTATCTAAATTTTGTTTGATTGTTTTTGTGAGAATATGAAGTATGCTCGCAATTGAAAAAAAAACAAAGGATTTTGCAGAATATAAATGTTTATGCTTCTTCACTCATTGTCAGTTGGTTTTATGTTTGATATTTAAATTTTCACATGATATCAAAGCGGGCTAGGCAGTATGAATTATATACGATTGGCTTGAGTCGTCGCACCACACATGCATGAAGGGGTGTGTGAGCGATCATGCGCAATATCAAATATTGTCTCACATTTGGAAAATATGATTTCGCAAAAGAACTTATTCAAAGGATCCTTGACCTGTTGTCAAGTGGTTTTATGTTGGATACCATAGATTTTTTTTTTGGCAATATTAGATTTGCATTGCATCACATTGAAATTGTCACATGTCAATCAATTGACTAGCATTTCACATTGTGCAACGAAGTAGGAAAAAAAAAACCATTTGATATATAATTGCACGCAAACAGTCAAATAGGACCAATTAATGACAACAACACTGCTGTTTATGTAGATTGTGTCAATGTATTGCCATCTTCTTTTTCTAAGATCGAACCTGGCTTTCATTCCATGTATGTCAAATATTATGAAATTAAATATTCTCAATAAGTTTCTATGATTTTACTCTTCTCCATATTGGAGGTGTTTATAGGTATTACAATATTGTATCAAACTCGGAAAGTGAATATAAGCCTACAAGGATTAGGAACACAATCCAACTAGGAATATAAAACCTAATTAATATAATTCAACTAGGAAAGATAAATCTGATTATTTCCTAAGACATGGTATCCATTTGCGATCCCTTGGCAAGGCCATGAACAATTGATTTCACAATTTCCAATTACTATATGCTGGAGAAACTTCTATATTTTTACTTTCCAAACAAAACGTACAATACATATAAATGACGGAGTAAATAAATGACCAAGCAGGTGAACGGGCATGTATAAGAGGAAGTAGAAATGGTTTAAACATGTATGGTTGAGCGCAAGGTTTAAACCATTAGGCTAGGACAGTTTGCTAAGGTCTCAAATCCCAATCTGTTCTCCCAAAATCAGGATTATTTGGATAGAGATCATGAACAGAAGTAGATGAAGTGGACGCCCCTTCGATTGACATAGTGTTTCTCTGATGAGTACTCTCACGAATTGTCTCTTCATAAATGGATTCAAAATGTTTCCTCATCATTTCATTGATCTCATCACTTGAGGCACTTGGATCTGAGACCAACTCTCGAACAGGAGCCCTGCCTTCAAGCATGCTCACCACTGAAGACATGGCAGGCCTAAGTGCTGCAGATGAATTACAACAAAGGAGAGCCACATTGATGGTAATCATCACTTCTTCTTTGTTAAACTCCCAGCCCAACCTTGGATCGATTAGGTCAAGCAAACTTCCTTTCTCTTTTAGAACTTGCGCCTAGAAACATGAAAGCACAGAAAGAGTGAACAAACAACTCCAAGAGTGATATTGGTCATTAAGAGTTGATATTATGAAAGATGGATGGCGAGCTGAAGAGATGTATGAAAAGAATCAATAGCAAATGAAGCTGGATTAGTACTTGATTTTGGATCATGATGAAAATAAAAGAGTAATCTGCACATTATCAATCACTTCACAAAGCCTAAATGGAGATAAATAGCACCAACAAAATTTCAAATTAAATAAGGAGCTAGCCAGAGGATTCATGTTACCCAATCAAGAAGATGAAAGCAGTACTCTTCCTTTGAACGGTAAGTTGTGTTGCACCTTCCACTAACCATTTCCAATATAAGAATTCCGAAACTATAAACATCTGCTTTATCAGTTAGATAACCCCACATTGCATATTCGGGTGCCATGTATCCACTGAAAATTATGAAATCACACATGAATTGAATTCCCTGACATTGAACTTAAAGAAATCGTAAAAGTTATAATAATCCAAAAAGGTAGGATTTTTGTTTTCTTTATATGGGAATACTAAATATGAAATGCGAATAAGTTGAAAGAAAGGGACTTACTAAGTTCCAGCAATCTTGGTGCTTATATGAGTACTGTCATCTTCATTAAGTTTGGCCAGTCCAAAGTCGGATATCTTTGGGTAAAGATTTTTATCAAGCAACACATTAGTAGCTTTGATGTCTCTATGAACGATCTTCAACAGTGATTCCTCATGGAGGTAAGCCAAACCTCTTGCTATACCAACACAAATCTTGTGCCTTGTTGGCCAATCCAACTTCAACTGATTTTCTTGTGCACCTTCAGTTTAACAAATTAATAAAATGTAGATATTGTTAAAGCTAATGCTTTCCTGGTCTCACTAGGAAAGTTCCGATGCACTTGCTGCACTATTTGTTTTAGCATAAATATCTAGATATTATGTTAATCTAAGTTAGTTTATGTTCCAGCTTAGTCCTAACCACATGTTTGGTTGGATAAGTTTGATTTCCAGCTCTATATAAAGGTCTTACTTAGCTGTAAGCTTTAGAACAACTGCTGAAATATCTAGCCACTGTACTTGCTGATGTTTCTCTTCTCTGCTTTTGTTGCTACAACAACATTAAATCAAAAACTCTTGTGTACGTTGTGTTAAGATTGTGGGGTGTTAATTCATATAAGAAGCTAATTAATTCTTACAGATTTAAGAAACTACATAGATTTTTTTTACTATATATAAAATCTTTGAATAACGACTTACATGAAAAAAAGAAATTTAGGTATACAAAAAATATAATAAAGAAATACTTACCAAACAAAGCACTTGCAACACTATTATTTTCCATGTACTCGTAGACAAGCAACAACTGATTTCCTTCAATGCAGCATCCATAGAGCTTGACAAGATGAGGGTGTTGCAAAGCAGAAATCATGCCAATCTCATTCAAAAATTCGCGATTCCCTTGCTTTGATTTGGCAGAAAGCTGCTTAACAGCAATTGCGGTGTCATCTGAAAGAAGGCCCTGCATTCATGAAACATAGTCAAAATCCCTTCACTAAAGAAAACAGATCATGAAACTTTAATAGTCAAAGGCTATAGCAAGCTTAAATGCAATCAAATAATAGAAATTATTGATTCAGAAAAATACCTTATAAACTGGACCAAAACCACCTTCTCCAATCTTGTTGGATATGTCAAAGTTGTTTGTGGCATCTTTGATTTGCCTCAAGGTAAATTTTCCCGTTTGAAGGTCAACACCTTTTAAATCTGTGCAATTAATAAGCAAATTCTGAAAAATTGTTGCCCAAAATTTTAGACTGATGGATTCTTAGTTCTTTGATATCTTGAGGCTGAATTGTGGCCTAGAAAGTAGAAAACCTAATTAAAGTTCACTGGATCTAGATCTTCAACAATGTAATATGTTCTAACAACAACATGCATGTATGTAAGACTTTAATTGTTTATATATGATAGAATTTGAGAGGGCCGGTTAAATAGTATTTACAGTTTAGGACAAGGAGTGTAGGAAGGTATTTTAGGACAAGGAATTTGAAACAGAGGATGAGGTGTTGTGACTTTGAACTCTTGATTGTATTAGCTTACTTGCTTGAATGATTACAAAAGCTAGCACAATTATAGTAGAAAAGGCCACCACACGTACCCTATGGCTGTGGAAGTAGATAGTTATCTGGAGTGGGAGTGAGAAGTACTTATAGGTAGTTTGATTTTCTACTTTCTTTTTATTAACTATTTATTTGTGAATTGATTCTTTTATCATTGACAATTAAAATGAAGAGAAAATTGCACAAATGGTCACTGAGTTATGACATGTTTTGAATATAACTTAACTTAACTTACCTTACTCACTTTTCAAAAAATATAGCTTTACTCACTCAATTTTGAATCTATCTTTCACTTAACTCACTCCGTTTATTTTGTTGTTAAAAAATTAATGATAGAGGTTCATTTTCGTAAACCCACAAACTTTTCTCTTTCATATGCAATTGAATTTATAAAGAAACAACCATAACAAAAAAGGTATCTCTAATTAGTTTAGTGAGGTTCGAACATTTCAGTGAGTTAAGTGAAAGATATATTCAAAAGTGAGTAAGTAAAGTGTCGAATATTTCATAACTCAGTGACTAAAGTTGTCATTTTTCCTAAAATGAAATATAAGTTATTTAATCTTTAAGGGATATTAAAGTAAAGAAATTCAGTTATGGTTGACAACATGGATTTTCTTGATAAAAGTATATATACATATATAAGTCTCCTTCACGTGTGAATTTCCATATTGTATTAAAATGTGAACATCTTCATCTCAACCAATTGACAACATTACTCAATCATTGGAACCGTTCATCGTTTAAATTTATTTTCAAGAATTATCCTTGCAAAAAATCAGCCGAATTGAAGTTTGTTTGGTCATCTGTTTGTTGTATAGTTTACAGACAAATACAGTTCGTCAGATAAAGCTGAAATGATGAATGTGGTAATCAAATGACTAAATAATTTCCAATTTGAAATATTTTTTTTATCAAAATGATTCTTGAAGGAGGACCTAAAATATGGATAGTTCTGATCAGTAGCTTGCACATCGGGATGAAAATTCTATCAATAGCTTGCACGTCAGGATGAAAATGTTCACATTTTAATACAATATGAACGTCCACATGTGAAGGAAACTGTATATATATATACACATGGTAAATTCATTCTGTAGTACTTGATGTATTGTTACTTGAACAATATATTTAGTACCTAGTTAAAAAAAGAGGACCACTTAATACTTGGAGTTATCCCCTATTAGACCATTTGGTACTTCCATCCATTTTTCTGTTAAATGTAAGAGTGTAGTTGTTATTCCACATTATTCTCAATGACAAATTTGTCATTCTCAGCAAAAAGTTATAATTACTATGAGCACTCTTTTTTTTTTTTTTCATTTCCTCTAAAGTGTATACATACTATCTTTATCCAAATTAAGAAACAAATGTTCTTTTGGTTTTTAACTCATTTTACTAATTAAAAATTTAATTCCATAAAAAATAAAATTTAATTAATTCTCTTGTTAAAAAAATATGAACTAATATAATACAAATTTAATTAATACTCTATATTACCAAAAAATTATAAACCCCCAAAAGAGTTAGAGCAACTGGCCGAACTCCGAAACCTAGAAAATGTAGTTAACTATTGTCCAAAAAATATGTTGTTATTTTTTTTTTCGAAAATAAGCTTCAAATGACAATTATGCCTTACATTTAATGAAAAAATAGATGGAAATGCCAAATTGTCTAAAGGAGAATAACTCTGATCCAAG
The DNA here is from genome assembly GCA_029955375.1 of Rubus parviflorus. Classification (NCBI taxonomy): domain Eukaryota; kingdom Viridiplantae; phylum Streptophyta; class Magnoliopsida; order Rosales; family Rosaceae; genus Rubus; species Rubus parviflorus. Next base: position 4,850,444 of record JARGGL010000008.1, on the reverse strand, counting down.
TATCAAATTGACCTCTTTTTTTAACTAGGTACCAAATTGTCCAAGCAATAATACATTAGATACCATATATATAAAAGGCATAATTGCTAAAATGCACTTGGCCATAATTGTCAATTTACACCATAAACTTGCAATTGCGTCAATTTACTCTCTAAACTTGGTAACAATTGCCAATTTGCACCCCATACGTCAATTTCAACTTTTTTCATCCAATTTTGTGATATGTGACCTTTATGTGAGAGGTATTTTGGTCATTTTATGACATATTTTGTTATTGTAGAAAAACACAAATATACATAAAAATTACATTAAAAAGTTGAATTCTTTTTAATCTAATTTTTAAGAATTCACCTAAACCCTAAAAATTCACCTTTTTAATGTAATTTTTATATATATTTGTGTTTTTAATGTAATTTTTATATATATTTGTGTTTTAATGTAATTTTTATGTAATTTTTGTGTAATTTTTATGTATATTTGTGTTTTTATGTAATTTTTGTGTTTTAATGTAATTTTTGTATAACTTTTATGTATATTTGTGTTTTTCTATAAAAAAAACTATATATATTTTAAAATGACCAAAATACCCCTCACGTGAAGGTCACATGTCACAAAATTGGATGAAAAAGTTGAAATTGACGTATGGGGTGCAAATTGACAATTTTTACCAAGTTCAGGGGGGTAAATTGACGCAATTACAAATTCAGGGTATAAATTAGCAATTATAGCCAAGTTTAGGAGGCATTTTGGCAATTATACCTATATAAAATGAATATCAGGTGCATATGTCCTTACTTTTTAAGGTGTAGACTTTTTATCTCAACTGTCAAATCCGTTTAAATGATCTGATCTGACGGCTGAGATCAAAACTTCGCACTTTTACAAGTAAGTACCTCTATAGTGGAGAAATCTTATATATATATAAACCATCAGTTGGCAGATCAGATCATAAACGGATTTGACGACTGTGATAAAAATTCAGCACTTTATAAAGTAATGACCTCCTTACCTGAGAATCATTATGTGTGTGTGTGTGTCTATATATATATATATATATATATATATATACTAGATGGAAACCACACACTATGTGAGTATGTGTGTGTATTTATTTATTTTAAAAAAAAAAAACTTTGTAGCAAACGTGGAGTCTGAAGTTTTATGGAGAGATAAATTTTAGGGAGAAATAAACTAAACTTTTTTTTATGGTGTGGAAGTTAGGTGTCTGCGAGTGGATGCTTAAAGGTAGTTTTTGAAAGTGATTTTTATTTTCTTTTTTATTAATTATTTGTGTTTTGTCCTTGTTATTCTTCATGATTAAAATAAATATATGGTTATTTAATTTTTAAAAGGTATTAAAGGAAAAAAAAAACAATTATAGTTGACAATATGGTGGGTTCTCTTAATATATAGTATATATATATATGCAGTCCCTTTCACGTGTGAACGTCCACACGTAAATTAAAATACGAACATGCTCATTGCGACGTACAAACTATGATAAAAACTGTCTATATTTTAGGTCATCATTTAAGGATCATTTTGATAAAAAAAAAATTTCAAATTGGAAATTATTTAGCCATTTGATTACCACTTTCATCATTTTAGTTTTATCTGATGGACTGTATTTGTCAGTAAACTATACAATGAATAAATGACCAAACAATCTCCAATTCGGCTGATTTTTTGCAAGGATAATTCTTGAAAATAAATCTAAACAATGAGTGGTTCCGATAATTGAGTTATGTTGTAAATTAGTCGGGATGAAGATATTCGCATTTTAATTCACGTGTAGACATCCACACGTGAAAGAGACTGATATATATGTATGTATGTATATAATGATGGACCACACACATGTTAACTGACATTGATGGACTAAAGTCATACTGAAAAATGTAAATATTCATCTTTGAAATGAAAAACAAACATAACCATTATAAGAAAATCAATTGCCAATACCTTGCTCCAAAGTCCTTTCTTGTCCTCGGAAGACTTTTCTCCAAAGAATACCAAAAATGAGTAATAAAAGGAATACTCCCCCAGCCATAATTCCAACCACTTCCCCTATAGATAAACTCCTTCTACCTTCTGACGGGGGTTCAAAGTCTGACAGAAAAAAGAAAAAACAGTTTGAATTTAAAGCACTTTAAAGCACAAGCAGTCAAGCACCTACAAATATACAAGAATTAAGCAGCTTTGTGACAATATAAGGAGAGGTTTTCTTCAATCAAGTCTCAAAGTCGAACTAGCAATGCGCAGAACAAAGAAAGAATCTGAAGACGAGTGTCAGAAGCTCCGAAAATATAGATGGAATATATTTATATAGAAACTTCCAATGGTCTACAAACTGGTTATTAGGAGAACATCAAAGTTGATAAAATATTAAACTTACTAGGATCTACAGAAATAGCTGATATCAGAGGACCATAGACTCCTCTGTAAGGGATGCCTGTTGTGCCTTTCCCAGCCCAAAACAAACGGATCTCCAAGGTATTAGTAGTTACGTGAACAGTGAAGTTTTTAATGACTGCTTTACCAAATCCATCTGCTGCATTCGCAATGTTGAAATCCTTCAGCACTAGTGACCCCTGAAATATAGTAGTACAATTACTTAAATTATTTCATGTTCATAATAAGGCTTCAATGTTCTTGACTGCAGTTTATTACATGTTACAATAAAATTCCTACATGTTAAAGTCAGAAAAATAATTAATCGTCCAAAAACGAAGTAATATTTGTGTTTTTATTTTACAACAACATTTGTTGAATATAATAAACTTTAGTTGATATATAAACATGGAAAGGTATGTCACTATGTCTTACCTGGATATAAATATCAAATACACGCCTTCCCAAGCTGCTATATGTTTTGTCATCTGTAAATATTATCTCAGCAAAATGGAGGTTTACTGTGTAGATTCCATTTCCCAGACAAAACCCATAATAAGTTAGAGATATAGGAGAAAAGCGTGCATTCATGTAAAGTTGAGGATTGGTCATAGAGAGTGTAGATGAAGCGGTCAAGATAAAAGTATCTATAGAGCCTTTAAAAGTATCTGTGGGACGATCATCGTCAGTAAAGAAACCAGTGTTGCTTGACGCCCAATTTGTTGTGCTTTGGTAAAATGATGAAGGTCCATCATTATTTGTATCAGCCTCATATATTGCAGTTGTGGGCCTTGTGAAATTTTCATAGAGAGTTATTTCATTTCCGCCACAATTTATATGGAGAGAGTAAAAAGCTAGGAAAAAAGCAAAAAGAGATTAGTAGCCCTTGAGAAGGAAAATTGAAAAGAATGAACACTGGAAGAAAGAAAATGCAAGTACTTCTATATTTTTGTTGACAATGGAAAGGTTCGAAGGACTACAAGTATAGGTAGATAAATAAGATTTCTAAGTTATCATTGCTGCCTCTTTTACAGGATATATTTTTAAAATTTTAGCTAGGGTGAATCATCCAAATGAAACAATTATCTGCAGACTTCAATCTAACATTTTGCTAAACAAGGCAAAGAACTGTGCTAGAAGCTACTTGTAGATCTCAAGGCCAAATCTTAGGGTCCATATATAAATATTAATCCATTTTTGAACTTGACAGTATAAAAAGGAGATCGAGACAGGCGCACTAGAAACATTAAAAACCTATCAGCCTCCTAGTTATAAATTGTCTGAGTAATAAGTATTTTTGGATCTTTAAACCTTGATGTTCCTCCCACACCCCTGATAGTTCGGTGCTTAGACACTATAAGATCGAAACTATTCTCATAGCTAGAGACTTGCAACTTTAACAACATGACCTTTCGAATTGCATTTTTGTAGCAGACCGTTCGATCTACTTCAATATGAAGTGTGAATACCAAGTTCCTTAATTGTTCACTAGAGCCTGCACCTTTAGCAACGTAATATTTTGACTCGATGTTCAGAGCAGTACGTGGTAGATAACTGATAATTTCACTTTTTGGTCTTTTATTCCTTAGAAAGTCCAATATCTTGCTTTGAGCTTTAGATAGGTCCTGAAGAAAAGATCAGGATTTAATTTCTAATTAACCAACATAATTTCATGCGGAGTAGCTAGCCTTTTCTTAAACCATATATGTCTGTGTGTCTAATCTACAGTACTATATTTTCTAGCTGCTAAGCTTTCAGATATTTAAGGCCATACAGTAATGGACTTCGAGCAAAGAAGTCCTTGATCATACCACAAACAAAGAAATTAAAGACTAGACATATGTAGACGAAATATGTTGAAGTCCACCCAACTTACATTTTGGACATTTTGCTCTTTTCAAACATGAAATAGATCTGCACACAGAATAATAGAGGGTCCAAAAAAGATCAGCAAGATAACATCATAAACCAACTGTAGTGCACATCGATGTTTGAATTCCAAGTAAAAATGATCTATGCATGCTTTCAAAAGAGTATTTTAAACTTACGAAGTATTGCCCCCTGAAGAGCTTGCAAACAAGTTCCTGTAGTAATTAATACATACTCATAAGTTAAGATTGCCCTACAAAACACAAACGAAATATAGTTTAACTAAGATATTCTTACAAGCCGCCTTGATCACAGTTCGCAGCCACTGAGTTAATGGTGAAGTCGTTATATGAAAGATCACTGCACGAAAAGGCCATCATGTAAACTTTAATTTGTTCACAAAATTAAATAAGGAAGAAGAGAAGGAGATGCAAGAGATAAGCAGAAATATGGCTGAATAGTTAGCTCTTCGCTATTATAATTTTATATCAACTTTACTCGGGAACAATATATTCTACCAAACTCCATGAGCAGAAAAATTTAGCAACTTTCAGCATTTAGGTGATAGGTGCAGAAGCACGTACTATAGTCCAAGCTATGCCATATTGACCCTTAAAATCCTCCTCCTATTGAATGTGGTGAAGCTAACCACATCTCCTTCATGAATCATATGCAATGTACATTAAATACATATTTCCTGAGTATATTGCAATGAAGCTCCAAAATCCTGAGTCACTATAGACACTGCATGTACTATATATTCTTTATCATGTGATTGCATAAATTTCCTCATCAACTAAACATTAGCATTTGGAAGAGGAGCTTACATGTAGGGTACTTTCAGCCAATTAGGCACAGATCCGGTGAGCATATTTCCAGTCAAGAACCTAAACATAATTAATACCAAAACAAGTAAAGGATGTAGTGTTAATCAAATGATCGAATTTCATGAATAAGATTTTCTAAAATGATTTTACGAATTCTGAGTGCCTTAGATCAATAATTTCATCTGAAATCCAAGGGGTACAAATTCGCAGAAACAATCAGTACAAACATTACATAAAGTACAAGGCGCCCCGACATAGTACGTTTACAAACTTTTCCAATGCCTTGATCAAACAAATAATCGTACGTCCAGGTGCCACCATAAAATCATGAGATTTTTTTTTTGCGTTGGCAAAATGTGAGACAGGTTAGGTACTTGATAGGCTAGAATGTTCGAGACAGATTTGTTTCGTATACAAATATTATCTTATCATGCCATATTTGATGTGAGTACTCGATCGGTTCTTTTTTATACCCATTTAAATCAAATTTTTGCTTCATCCAACTAAGCCACATCAGTAGACTATCTCACTTATTAGACAAAGGCCCTTTTCTGTGGCTTAACTTATTTAAAATGCTGCTTAAGAGAAACACTCGCCCTCCCATCATTCATGCATGCAGAGAGGCAGACAAATGGAGAGAAAAAAAAAAGCCTATTGATGAGGCATCACTCTGCACCTTGTACATCCCCACGTAATCAGTAAAAGAATCAAGGTCTGTACGTTATTCATATTGCTTACATGTAATCCATAGATGCTAGACCAGAAAAGCTTGTTGGAATTTGTCCGGTTAGCTTGTTAAAGCTGAGGTCTCTGTAAAGAATCCAATCAAAGAAAATGTCAACATGATCCTTTATTAAGTATGCATCTAGAAGACAAGAAAACACAACAAAGACATTTGTACTAACAAAGTTGTCAAACTCGTCATGTTCCCAAGATATGCAGGTAGCTGTCCACTAATATTGCAACTCCGTAATATCCTGTAACATAAATACTAATACTTGAGTTCGCAAAGATTTCTGGTGCAACCAGAAATGTGTGTCATGGAAGCATTTAACTCACAGTCTCCTCAGCTTTTTCATATTATCAAGTGGAGGAAATGATGATACGGGTCCATTCAAGTCAGTAATTCTCCTACACGTTAAATTAATGGATATCCATGAACAAAGTTACAAATTCCTAATCTATTTGATTTTATAAATTAGCAAATGATAAAAATAAAAAATAAAACAAGTGGTACTAACAGGTCAGTTAAACTCGTCAAAAGAGAAATGCCGGAAGGAATTGGCCCCATCAAACCACTAGCTTGGATCACTCTGTTTTCATGAGTTATAGGTTAGATTAGTGATAATATAGAGTTCAGATTCAAGCAATAGTAAACATGACACACATAAAAGGCACTCACAATGTCCTAAGATTTGTCCAGTTCTGGATAAAATTAGGTATCTTCCCAAAAAAGGAATTGTCACTAATCCGGCTGCATAATTATGTGAAAAAAAGAAACATTATACCATTATTCTATAATTGCAATAAATAATGGCTAAGTTTTTTTTTTTTTTAAGGAAGAGCAACAATTTATATTAAACTAAAAAGGAGTACAACAGATAAATGTAGAAACAACATTAATGGCATGTTTACTTACTTGGAATGGGTATGGGAATGAAGGAATTGATTTCCATTCTTGAGTTTTCTTGTGTTTACTAACATACACATGAATCGGAATGGTTGTGGGTCCCACAAAAAAGTAACTAAAAAAAGGAAATCCATTCCCGAATATTCGGAGTTTGATTACGAAGGGGGGGGTATGTATTTGGAATGGATTCCATCGGAATGAATTCCGATTCATTCCCATACTCATTCCAAGTAAGTAAACATGCCATAAAATTAATAACAAATTAGTCATAAGGTCACTATTAGAGCTTGTGTTATAATTAGAGCCACCTTATATTTTTTTTCTTCTTAAGGCCAGTATAGCTGGGCGTTTGGTTTATACTTTGTCTATTAGTTCCCGTTTTGCCCTTTAGTTAGTTCATTGAAGAAGCTGATATAATTGATCAAAATTCAAATTTGATCAGAGACATAGACAGAGCGAGAGCGAGAGTGCGAGAGAGAGATAGATAGATAGATAGAGAGAGAGAGAGAGAGAGAGAGAGAGTTTCCCAAGCTTGCACTGTGATTCAGCTAGCCGATCTCTTCTCTTTCCATCGCTCGTTCTCTGTTCGTCTTTGAGATTGCTATATACTGTTGTTGACTCATTTTGCAAACTACAAGCAATCAGAAACAACAATGTTACTGCAATGTTAAAAGCAATCAGAAAAACTGCTAATTGGAGATTCTACTGCAATGTTACTGAGCTAGTTCAACTATGCTACTGAGCTAGTTCGACAAAGCTACTGAGCTAGTTCGACTCTACTGAGCTAGTTCGACAAAGCTACTGAGCTAGTTCAACTATGCTACTAAGCTAGTTCGACTATGCTACTGAGCTAGTTCAACTATGCTACTGAGCTAGTTCGACAAAGCTACTGAGCTAGTTCGACAAAGCTACTGAGCTAGTTCAACTATGCTACTGAGCTAGTTCGACAAAGCTACTGAGCTAGTTCGACAAAGCTACTGAGTTAGTTCGACAAAGCTACTGAGCTAGTTTGACAAAGCTACTGAGCTAGTTCGCCTATGCTACTGAGCTAGTTCGACTATGCTACTGAGCTAGTTCGACAAAGCTACTGAGCTAGTTCAACTATGCTACTGAGCTAGTCATAAATTCCTAAATTCTTAGTGATTTTACAGAGACTTACTAGGCGCTTGATTTTGGTTGGATTTATGTGATTGACAGAGCTCGAGAATCGTTTTCTTCCATGGATTTGCTAGAGAGAGAGAGCTCGGATCTGTGAATCGTTCTCTTCCATGGTTTTGCTAGAGAGAGAGAGCTCGGATCTGTGAAACTGATTCTCAGCGTTGAATGATTCAAATCGATCTCTTCAATTTGGTTTTTTTTCGGTGGTTTTGTGAGAGAGAGCGAGAGAGAGAGAAATTGGAAATGAATTGTGAAGAATCAGACTGAATAATAGGTCAATGGGTTTCAGTGGCATGAATCGTAATTTTGATAAAATTTTAATGTCAAATACAGAGGCTCATTTCTTCCATGTGGCCTTATTTAAGTAAATAATATTAGGTGGCCTTATAAAGAATATGGTCTATGTAAATGACCTTATCTATAATTGGCTCTAAAATTAAAAATAATGAGAATAATAATAGAAGTAACAATGCAACAGAATAGAAACCTAACAATGATATAATTGAATGCAAGACCGCATCAAATAAAGCGCCAGATTTAAGCCGGGCTATAATAAATTAAGGTAACGTACCTAGCAATAATGGCAAAGTTGGGTACAAAGGAAACCTTATAATTGAAAGAAAGAAAAACAATTAAAAGCTTACAAGTCCTTTAACGTAGTAAGCCTTGCAAATGTTTCTGGCAACTCTCCGGTAAAATTGTTCGAGGTAAGAAGCCTAACAAATTAACATAATAGATTATCTACTGGCAATGGACATCGATCAAGCATCTGTCTACAGCTAATCAAATACAAATTAACAAATCAACCATCAGTTATCAGGGCTAAAATTTCAAATAGGAGATCTTACATTCTTTCTATGTTGGGCAAGTTCCCAAGGTTTGCAGGAAGAACTCCAGAGAAACTATTGAAATCGATGGCCCTGCACAAAACAAATTCAATTCAATTAAAATTTCCAGAGAAGGTTCTTAAAAAACTTCTTACATCAAGTAATTAAGGGGGAAAAGAAACAAATATTTTATCCAAACTCACAAACTTTGTAGGGTGGTGATGTTTGCTAGCTCACCAGGGATGGAGCCAGTGAGACGGTTTCCAATAAGGATACTACAACATTACTCATACGTTAGAAGCACTTTTATGAGATAAATAGCTCAATAACAGTAAAATGCCATGAATATGAAATGCACAAAACCATATATAAGTTTCCCATATTTAGGATCCAAATACCTAGCGCGCGAAGGGACATCAATCTGATCGAATAACCCTATTTTAGATTCCTTGTTTATGAAAGGAATGGCTAAAGAGAAGTGGTCAATAGAATAGTAGGAGCATGATATGAATATACAAATAAAGGAAAAAATTACATGCTAACTAGTGGCAGAGATCTCCATTCCGGAGGGATGGTACCGTTCAGGTAGTTGCGGCTGAGGACACTGAAGGAAAAGAAAAATATGAGTCATCGCCTAATGTTTACCGACATACATGTAAATCAGTTATTGATACTAGACTAATCAAACTTGGAGTGGTGATAGTGTGCTTACATTTCTTGGAGATAGGGGAGCCTGATCAACTCTGGCGGGAGTTTTCCCGTCAAATTTTGAGCTTTCAAAACTCTGCACTTCATCACAATACATGGTTAATACTATTTAACAAACATCAACAACTCAGTTATTATGTCTCTAAAAGGGAACACAACCACATAACTAAGACCAAAAAATACTCATGAATTTCAGAAAATACTTACTTTAGGCCTGGTAATTAAAAATAGGTAGCTGGAATTCTCCTTTTTTTTGTTTTCACTTTTTTTTTTGGCTAAAAATCATTTATTGAAAGAAAAAAAAAACAAGGGGGGGGGGGGGGGGGGGGGGGTGGTGGACATGAAGCCAAGACCCCTTAGGGAAAAGAAAAAATTCAAAGGGCAAAATAACAAAGCCGATTGAATTAAAAGTTGAGACGCACAGTTGGCGTCCGATTCCGCGTAAGATAGGGATCCCGCGAAGTAGTTTGACATTGATTGGCCTTCAATTTTTTGTAATGAATCTTTGGAAGAGCCTGAAAAAGACTTTCATCTTCCAAAGAAGCGTCACCCTCATCATACCAAGAACTAACAGAATTGCTCTCAGACCGAACATAGAAACTATGCCCAATGGGTCTTTCGTTTTCCAAGTCACCACAACAAAACTTAGGTCTTGTGGTTGGGTTCAAAATGTCCTGGGCAACATCAATTCCAAGATGAGCATCTTTCAAAACCAAACTTGCAGTAGATTAAGGTACCTCTACTTGGTCAATCAATGGTTGCGTTCTTGGGTCCTCTAACACAGGCTCACTAGGATCAATAGGCACAATCTCATCAGAAGCTGTATCGGCTAAAAGAGCAAACCTGTTTTCTGAGCACCGAGCAATCAATGGAGACATGGATACCCCATTTGCAATACCAAGAGTAATTGTTTACTCAGCTCTATGGTACTCACATTCCCACTAGTAGCATTGCTCTGCCCATTACTTCCAAGTTGGCCAAGACTTGTAGGTTGCTCAACAATCACAGCTTCAAAATTGTTCACAACATTGTGCATAACAATATATAGTATCCCCGGACACAACCATCCCATGTGCAGCTACAGCACATGTGGTGACTGCAACCTCCAATGGTTGTGTTGCAAGAGGATTAGGAGAAATAGATTTCCTAGCGAAAGCAAGACCTTCTCTAGGACCCTCTATCACATGGGGAGTATTATCGACAATCACCTACTTCCCATTATCCGGCTTCTTGGGTAGTTTTTGAACATAAACCTGTTTTGTTTTACTACGACGACGACGACGGGGCTTTTGCGAATGACCACGGATCCCATCAGTAACCTTAGGTTGCTTAGCTTAGACCAACTTACATGAAGAAACCTTGTGCCCCACATTACCGCAGTGATAACAAAAATCAGGAAGGCGTTCGTATTCAATTTCCACAACCATGACATCCCCATTTTCCCTTCTCACAGTCAATTCACACGGAGAATCAGATGACAAATCTATGTCAATCAAAACCCTTGCATACATGTCAAGCCTCCTATCCAAGGTATTTTGATCAACATTAATAGGATTCCCAAAATTCCAAACCCAAGTCCCACAGACGCACCCACACTTGAGCGTTAGTGTTCTTCTGATTAGACGAAGAAAAATTGAGCGTCCACCTCATGAATCTCAGAATGCCAGGCTTTAACGCAATGGTCTCTTTCCCCCAAACCATCGAGAGAACCTTGTCTGAGGAAAAACTGAAGGTAAAAAACCCTTTACCCATGGGAATGATTCGCTAGGGACCTATCTCTCCCCAAACAAGGCTCATCTTCATGTGAAGGTCACTAGGAGAATAGGGTTTCTCCTTCGGAGCCAAATGAAGGCGTGCCAAAAGCATGTGCTTACATCTTTCCAATCCTTGAAGATACTGTGCCCATCCTCTGAAATGATTATCGTTTATTTGCCCTCGTTGATTTCTGGTGGCGGCAAGTTAGCGATGGAAACCACAGGTTTTGCGACCACCGAGGCGTACGTGGGTGTCTCTACATCTAAGAATGACCAGGGACAGATTGATGCCCTCCCAGCCATGTTGCGAAACCCTAAAATTGTAGAAGAATGACGAAGCTCAAAACCAAGGAAACCCTAGAAGAGAGAAACCCTAGCATTGCCATCCTAGAGCGTAAGTGGTGTTGTCTTTTTTATTTCTTCGTAAGTGGTGTTTTCACTTTAAAACTAAGGGACAACGACCTAGATTTGAGTTGAACCCAGACAATGACCATGAGAATAACAAATTTATAGTCTTTTACACAAGTGCATTGTGAGCCCTTAGTTTCCAATCCAAAACAAATTATATAAGTATCAGCAGTAACTAACAAACTATGTAGATATAGTTGTTGTGTAAATGTGTACAAAATAATGCAATTAAGAATTATCATGTTTCATTTAATAGAATTATCACTGAAGCGACACAAGCTAACACAGAGTTAAACAAACAAAACGACACAAGCTCCATTGCTCTGCCTCTGCGATGGCTACAATTTGGGTCTCGAAGCAAAATATGCCAGGAAGGAAGGACCAGCTATACGGTCTAAGGGCATCTCCGCTCAATTGTTTCTTTTTGTTGCATGTTCAATGTCAAAAAGTACTGCAATGCATTGATAAAGGGGCATGGAACTCAGCATTACAAGGCCCAAAATTGGTCTTGTCCCAAACAAGATGAGAACAACGATAAATGCCCAATATTACAAGGCCCGACATTTGGTTATACTTTGCTCCATCTCAAATGACATAAATGTTTTGTTTTTGTTTTTTTTTTTATAGAAAGGGTCAATTCATTGATAGTGAGAGACAATAATGCACACGATGACCACTCATATGGACAGGAAAGAAATAATCACCGCCTAAGTAAAACCGCTTTGGATAGCTCTAAAACTCAAGTAACACAGTAACCTGACGCACCTAGGACTCAAAAATAATAAATTAGAGACTCGATACCTAACTTATTAATATGTGATTTCACCCTACGTAGAGAGGGAAACACAGACACGGTGCAAAAAATAAAACCATAAATAGGCCCAAGAAAGCAAGGACAAAAAAGAGCAAGACCAAGCGCAATGGCCCAGCGCCCCAGCCCTATGTCTCCCTTGACCTAGACACCAACTAAAGCCACCGTCAATGAGGTCTGGCAGCCGGACACGCCACCAATAGGCATAGCCACCGTTGACCACACAATCCCTATCACAAGCCGTATCCGACAGAGGAAGACACCACGAGGACCTAGCCCAGCATAACAGAGCCGCAGTCCCACCACCACTAGAGACACTGCCAACGCCACACCACACCTTGCCAAACCACTGGAGTTGAACACACAACCCCATATCCAAAACTGCAATAGAGCTGCCACCGTCACCACCTCATGAAGATCCAAGACTGATCTGAAACCAAAGCAGTCCCATACCCAAAAGAAGCAATGCCCACCACCACCCAAAACGCCACTTCCCAGATCTCTCGCCAAGAAGAGACCCATGTGCAAGACTTCACAGAGAGACGAATCACGAAACTCGCCGACGAGAGCCAGCCGCCAAACAACGATAGATTCTCAAGATAGTAGATGTCGGGGTTTAGCGAAATAGCACGCCACCCACCATGAGTAGAGACTCCATATGCAGCGCCACACATGTAAATGATTTATATTATAATATCTAGCCTTATAAAAATATAAAATCAATAAGGCCTATTGTTTTTTTTAATAAACAAATTAGAAAAGTGGTTCAACAAGGGGTGGTTCTCCAATGCTTTGAACAAGGCTGTAAATTGGCTCGAGGCAACTCGAGTTCGTTCGTGTTCGGCTCGTTTATAACTCGTTCGAGCTCGGCTCATAAATGAAATAAGCAAAGCTTGAGCTCTGGTATACTCGGCTCGTAGAGCTCTTGAGCAGTTCGTATTTAGTTATGAGACAACTCGAACTAAACTTGAACTCGGCTTGCTCGTTAAAGCTTGGCTCGTTTAGGAAATAATTGGGTTGCTTATCGGTTATGATCTTTGCTTTGGAAGTTTGTATTGGAGAAATACTCTATTCATAAGTTTTTATTGGTTTTCTATTTATAGTACTGAGTTTATAAGGAGGCTGCTTTTTCAATCAAGCTTAACATCGAGCTCATTAATTGAACTCGTCAAGAAACAAGCTAAGCCAAACCAAGCTCAAGTTTTGAAATAAGTTTGCAAGCCAAATTCAAACACAACAAATTAAGCTTGACCATAAACAAGCTAAATCTGAGCATGTAATACTTGGTTTGGCTCGGCTTGTTTACACCCCTAGCTCCGAAATTCATTATGGATGTCCTCGGGCCTTCCTATACAATTTTGGTCGCATCTAATCTTCAATAAAATTTCTTTCTTTCCAAAAAAATAGAAGAAAGGAGAATGAGAAGAAATGGAGTGGGAGTCCCACGATTATGCTCAATTGTTACTAACCGAAAGGTTGAGAAAGTTGTTTATATTATTTTGTCTTTTTTAACTAACTTTTATTTGTTTTCATTTGAAATAAAGAGTATTATCGAAAGTTTAAAAATTAATCTATACTTTTATACTATTATTTAAAAAAAAACTATAATATCCTAGTCAACTTCAGGAGTGATGATCGATGTTTTGTCAATTAGCTTTGGGTATGGAGACAAGAGAACATGTATGATAAAAGTCATAAAACCCTCGACGTGTCAATGAACCAAAATAGGACGAGTGGAATCACAGATTAATAAGTTAGGGTTTAACGTCTGTAACGTGGCTAATTGCAGTTCATGCATATGCATATGCATTCATATTCTTTGGGTAAACGTCAGACAGTGGGTCTAGCTTTTAGACATAAAAATAATAGAGACCTCGAAGACTTTGACATGAAGAAGATCGACCTCGAAGACTTTGGATCCTTCTAATCCTTTCACATGAACCAGTAAAAAAACCATCAAAATTTAAGCTAAATTCATGAAGAGAAATTTTTCCATTAAACGATGGTCTTTCTTATTATAAAACATTCAGAAAAAAATAACAATTTTTGTTAGTAAAACTTCTGGGTATATTGATAAATCAACGTACGAAGAAAGACGATCAACATACGTCTTTCAAACTTATTGATCAAGACTATATTTATTAATGGCAATGGGACCCCGTTTGATTGGAGCTGGGCATCATTGTCTGAGAAAATATTATAAACGAGTAAACAGTAGTATACATGCATGCACCAAGACTAAGACTTTTATCGAGCTCCCAAGAAAATATGCTAAACGACTAAACAGTTGTATTTTGCAATACTAAAACTTGAAAACATTAATGTGAAAACTACTAAGCAGTACGTTGTATTCTCAAGTCCATTATTGTCGGTTGTGCTGATCAATCAATCTCTCTCTAACATTTAATTATTCTCTTGAAATGAATTCTACCATCTACAGTTCAATTATCGAAAACGTTCATTTATTCTCCAAATCTCCTCATATTAGCAAAAAAATTATGAACTTAATTTGAAAACCGTTTAACATTGTAGAGACAAATACAGTATATATTTAATTAAGATGAACTTAAACAATAATCAAATGACTAAACAATCGTCGATTTGGCACTAAAACCTCCTTTTTAAATATCTAAATAATGATGCAGTCCGATAATTGAATTACTTAGTAGAGAGTGAACCTCCCGCCAGATCATTTTCTGTGTATATTATTCTAATTACCATTCCATCTTTCGCTACCCAGAGATTACTTAGCAAGCATCACTCCGCCGAGTCCAAACTGGGTTAATGTTCACATACACAGAGAGGGAGGGAGGGAGGGAGGGAGGGAGAGAGAGAGAGAGAGAGAGAGAGAGAGAGAGAGAGAGAGAGAGAGAGAGAGAGAGAGAGAGAGAGAGAGAGAGAGAGAGAGAGAGAGAGAGAGAGAGAGAGAGAGAGAGTTACATACATGCTGACAACATGGCAGATCTGATCAGTACTAGTTGCATTGGCCGCATCCGAGATCGTACAATTGCCGCAGGTGACGTTATTCGCAAATAAATATTTGTCTGCCGGTGTAATCCATCCATATTTATCTCCACTGCATGGATCAGCACTGAAATTCCAGTCCTCCTTCCCAAGAGTCTTTGCTATGTCCATCAAAGCTTGTACTACGTACATATACATTAATTAGTAAAATGAAACAATTAAACTCATGCATATATATGCTCGACTCATTAAGACATTCTCACAAGTCATATATATCCTACTCTTATACCTTCATCGTCTGATAACCGATTAGCTTCTAAAGCAAAGGTTGCAAAGCAAAGTAGTAGGAGAGAATCGACAAGAAGCCAATGGATCAACAGCCTGCTGTAGTTACTCATTTTTCTTAAGGAAAAACCTTTCAGTACACATGAAGGGGAGAGAGACCTATAAATTGTTTGAGAGATTTCGAGTTTATATCAGGGGCGGAACTACGTACTGGCTTGGGAGGGCTTAAGCCCTACCAAGATTTTGGGTGCAAAAAAATTAAGTATATATATAGTAGCCCAAGATTGAGAGATGAGAAGAGCAAAGGAAGAAAAATTGCAGAAGAAGAGAAAGAAGAAGACGAAGAAGAAGAAGAAGAAGAGGACAGAAGTAGTGGGTGGTGGGTGACAGGAAAGAGAGAGAAAAGGGGGTGGGTCACGTGGGTTTAGGGTGTCAGGGTGTGTTGCTTAATTAAACAAAATTTGTTTAATCAAGTATAGTGTTTTGTGAGTTAGAATAATTGAGATAGAAAGTTGTGTGAGTTGGGCAAAAACGGAAAGGAAAAAAAAATCAATTGGACATGTGCTTAATAGCAAAAAGGAAATATCAAATTGCTCTGATGTTTTCGGGGTTAAGAAGAAAAAAATAATTTAATTAACCATTTGATTAATTAAATGTTGATGAAATTGAACGATGTCGATCGGGGTTTATTGTAAGAGCTGCGTCTAATAAGTAGGTTGCATAAGACTGTTTTTTTATTATGCAATTGTATTTTTGAATTGTAATTGTTGTTTAAAAAAGTAAAACCGATGATTTCATATGTAATTGTATTTTTAAATTACAATTGTATTTCAAAAATGCATTTTTGTTCTCAGTTTCACATTTTTGAACGGCAATTGCAATTCAAAAATGCAATTACATTTCAAAAATTAAGGTTGCATGAGATGCAGCGATGTATAAAAATTTTCTATTGTAAGACGTCTAAATGTTAAGTTGAGAGATATAAATAAAAACACTATAAAAATAATTGCTCTAAAGATTAGCCCCCCCAACTCCCCAAGCTTTCCATCCTGGTTCCGCCCCTGGTTTATATATATCAGTAGAATGGGTAGGAACACCTTTTTATTTGCTTTAATTATTTCAGAGAAAGATCACTGGTGGTGCTTGATCAGTAGACTTACTTTCTAGTGTGGAACCATGATTTGACACTTCCGGGGGTGACCATATATATCTCTCTCTTTTTCTTTTGTCCAAAGTCCAAACAAGTAGCTAATTTACTTTATTACTATTTTCGAAGTTCGGTAATGTAAAATAAGAAAAGTTCTCTAGTTTCAAATATAATTTCCTAAATTTGTTCATGCATCTTGGAGTCCGTATATATGCTTTACATGCTCTTAAAGTAGTAAAGTGGGATTTAAGAAAAAATGGATACGATTATTATCACTCTACTAATTGTTCATCAAACACAAAGAGTTTTAAAAGAGATCGTACATTCTAAATTCATGTTGCGCACCCTCCCCCACATTGTTTGATTAATTTTTTTCTTTTGTGTTACGGTAAATTTAATTGCACCTTCAAATTTGACATATATAACTCTTTTAAAAACTTTGTTTAAGCATTCCGTTAAAAAAAAATTAACTTTATTTAAAGTTTTAAACATTCAATGTTGCTCCTTTTAATTGGAAGCCACCGAGTTGGTGCATTATTTTCGGTCACCTTAATTAAGAAGCACCACTTTTACAATAGCTAGGGTTTAATTTTATATGGTGCATGGAAGATATTCTTAGTTTGCTGTTTAATTAGAATCAACTTCTTTTTTTGGTTGGTGAAATAATAATTCATTAGAGAAAGAAAATCATACTGGAAAAGTCTAATAAATTGATTGTGATTGGAAAAGCCTAATAAAGAAAATTAGTGAAAACTTAAATAATTAAGAGAATATTTCTACGTCAATGTGAGTTTGGCAGCAGTACTATGCTATACTGTATTATTTTGTAACATTATATTATGATTAAGGACTTCATACAGGACGTTAAGATTAACTTAATTATTTGAACACCCACGTGTGAATTTGAAATGCACTTGATTCCTCTTCCGATCTTCCTCTTTCTACAACGACTTTAGTAAATCCAAAAATTTCGTAATGCATTGGATCTAAATTGTTCTTAAATTTTTAATCAAGTACAACTCTAGTACATATGTGTCCTTTCTCAATCAAGTTGCTTCAGTTGACTTAGACTTTTTTTTTTTGAAGAGATTGACTTAGACTTTATAATTGACAAAATAAAGAAAAGTTTATAATTAATTGGAATCAATTATGTATGCCTATTATCATTCAAGACATTAAGCATCTATCTTCAGGATTTTCACAAATTACTTTAGATCACATTTTTTGAAAAACAAATATGGTAGTGGGCAAACTTGCTAGTTATGAATATCAACTCCGTCAAAATAGTATTTAGATGTATAACTTTCTTTCTTATAGAGTGTTTTTATTTGATACCATGTTGTATAAGATTCCACAAAAATTTTGTTTGTAATTTTATTTTGTTCATAAAAATTATTATATATGTTTACATGCATATGAAAATTTTCACGATCTGTTTAATTTCATAGAACAAATATATTCTTCTCTCGGGACATGAACCTTTCCTCCCTAAAAAAATTGATTGTTTGACAAGTCAAGTACCGGCAATGATCTTAAATTCTTAATTACTTAACTATATGTATGTTAATTAACAAATTAAAAACTTCATCTGATGACACTTTGATTTTGACTGAACTGCATAAAAGGATGTGTTGAAATTGTAGTATATATACCATCAGTTATGTTCTCTTACTAGCTAGTTACTAGCTAGACAGTACGTACATGCATATTGGTTGTTAATATATATTGAGGTTAATCCATAAAACAAGTAGAACTTTGAATAGTTGAAGACGGTTCAATATATCTATATCTTATATATTAAGCAAACTCCTCTTCCTCTAAGTTGTGTCCAGAATTTCATGAGCATACTTTGTTTCTTGGCTTGTACTATTTGTGACGACATACTTATTCTTGGTCGATTTTTCTTAATATGAAAAACTAAGAAAATCTGTAGAATCCTGGTTAAATTGTATGTTTATACTAATTAGGTTAATATGGTCATTATCATATGATCTTGATTTCCATCGTTCTCAACTTTAGCCAAGTGATACTCTCAGCCACAACTTTAATACTCTCTTTTAACGAGATATTATAGATGACAAAGATTGAAAAAGAAAAAAAAAACTATAGATGGAAAGATTTGTGGGAAAGTTGAAGCAACAACACATCAATGATCAATGACGAATACTGATCATTTACAAATTTATTTATTCTGTTGTCAATCAAACTCAAATAAAGTAAAAGATAGGGTAAGGGGTATAACAAAAAAGAGAGCAATAGATCATGCTCTCTCATCTGTAATTTTGTTCCATCTAGTCAAAGTACGTATGGCACTTGCTGCAATCTAGACGACAGCGGTAGAAAGAATGAATTTGACCAAGAGTCACAGCAGAGCAAAGAGAGATTGAAAGAGAAAGAAAGACTATTTGTTTTCTTTTTTCCTTTCTTATGAAGGATAACAGCTAAAGTTAACCGCATGTAGATTCAAATATATGAATTTGGTGTTATCCTATGTGCCGCCTATGTGGCAGCAATTTAACCTTTAGATTATCTTAGGCATTTAGATTTTAAGAAATTTACAAAACTTCATGGATCTTTAACTTCAGAGAAGTCGAATTAATTCCACAAAATGAAACATCATAACCCCACGTCGTTTCTTACAAGATGGTTTGGAAAGCGTCTTGAGTAGGGGTGGGCATTAAATCCCGTAATCCCGATCCCGTCCCGGTCCCGTCCCGTTCTGTAACACTCCAACAATGAATGCATCCCAATGCAAGTCATGAATCAAGTTTTGTATCCTAGCCATGTTATAAATCTAAGACCGTGTTTAAAATAGTATTCTAATGCAATCTTATGGATCACTAGAACTCTCTAGGTGTCTTAAGGAATTTCTGTATGTTACTTAATACCAAATTCCTTAAAGTGCTTAAGAGGCGTAAAACATCGAAACATTGGAACTCAAACAAGGAATACTCATCACCTATGCTTCCAATTGCTTAGATTGTGCAAGGTTACCAAGATTACACAATCACATCAAATTAGATTGGTTATTATGCTCAAAAGGTGATAATTGTTAAAACAAACATTCAACACATATTGAAATATGTAAAGCACATATATTCATTCATCACAAGGCATTTATTCATCACTAAAGTATCACATAATCACATTGGACTAGGGTACACAACCCTAGTCCCCACAAGGTAACTACTCACTATCCATCAAATAATAGATCATGACTACACAAATAAAACTAGATACAAGTAAAAGAGAGAGTAAGGATGAGGGATGCTCAATAGATTGTGGCTGCCCCAGGATTGTGTCACTCAATGCCTTGTGGAAAGCTCATATCTCCTTCTCCTTGGCTCTAAGTTCCAATCCTTTTGAATCTTGAGTTCTTGAGTGAGGTAGTGAGGATCTCCAGCAGCTAGATGGATGATGATGTAGAGGAAGTCGTGGTGAACAACTTTGATGAAGGAAAGAAGTGAAGATGATGTGTGGAAAGTGGTGTAAATGGAGGAGGAAGTGAGAACCGTCGAGGTTCGACTGGTCGGCTTGGTCGACTAGAAGGCAGAGTGGAAATCAAAGGGAAAAGTGGAGAGGCAAGGAAGGAATGAGAATGATGGGTGGTGCTTGCTAGCTGAAAAGATACCTAAAATGGCTAAAACTAGGTATATATAGGTAAGGCTAGGAGAAAAGAAGGGTAAGGATTGAGTTTGGAAGATCAAAGAGCTAGAAATAGGTGGAGTAAGTGAAGGACAAAGGGGTAAAATCCAAAAATTCCAACTCAATAAGCTATTCCAAAGTCAACAAGGAAGTTGACAAAAGAATAGATTTGGGATGGACAAGTTTCTTCCAAATGAAGAAAGAAATAATCAAATGATGACCTAAGAATAATTGGCACAAGGTTGACTTTCGACCTTGACCTTCGGTGTTGACCAAAGTTGACTTTTCGGTAAAATCTTAACTTTTTCGGTTTTTCTGTCAATCCTCCGGAATTCTCTTGTGTTTCACTTCCGAGACTTGATATTTGATACTTTGGCGCTCTAAAGTTATGGTTGACCATGAGTTGTCTGTCGATCCACCGGTTGATTTTTCGTCTTCTTGTCAGAAATGCACTAAAAGCCTCCAAAATGGGTCATTTTGCACCCGATATCGATCCGTTGCTCACATTCCCTACATTAGTGCAAAACATGGATTGTAGAGGCTAAATAGCTATTAGATTAGCATTCTTAAGGTGATTAGATGCCTAATTTGTATGTAAATCACATACAAATAAATTATATATGGACAATTGGTATATAATGTACATACTGTGCATGTTACCATGCCACCAAGCATATATAACATCCGGGTGGAGGGCCCACATGACATGATGGGCCCCGAGCACGACATACATCATGTAGCCTGACACCCGAGCTACCTCGTCGGAGTGGAAGCTAGACAAGGTCTCATCGGGAGGCCGCCCTCCCACACTTGCCAAGATGCTTGATAATAAGCAATAGACAAGCAATATATACACTTTCATTGCACATTGTAAATATGTAAAAAGAGAGGAGGCTCCCTTACTTATAAAAGGGACCCCTCTCCCACTTAGAAATGATCCCTTCATATCTAATATCTTATACATCACTTGTACATGTACTTTCCTCCCTCTCATAGTGAAATATTATCCAAGTGGACGTAGCCACCCTTAATGGGAGGTGAACCACTATAGATCTTGTGTCATCTCTCTCTCTCTCATCACTTTGCACTTCTAACTAAGCCCCTGGGTCTAGGTAGAAACATATAATAAAGACAAACAGAAAGTGTGTTAGTTAATAACAATTTGAGGTGTATTTTTTTTTTAGAAGAAAAAACCACTTTATTCCTTAGTTAATAAAAATACATCCATGGGAATGACAACGTAAATTCTCAACAACTATAAATGGAGAAGAGGAACTACTTATATCCCTAACGAAGAACCGACGGTTACAGATACCAATCATACCATGAGCCAATAAGTCCCAAACTCTAACCACAAATATCACCTTTTTGGACAAGCTACTATGAAATTGATCCCAAGAGTCCCGATACATCCTCGCATCCAACGTCAAGTAGAACCACTTCGCCTTCTTCCACACCTTGTCCAAAAACAACCAGATCACGTGCAACGACAATGCACCCTCTGATTGGCAAATAGAAAACATCGAGAAAAGAGAATATAATCCTCGAGAATAACACCATAGTAATTGCACCGCATGAAGACCCAAAACCCCCAACCCTAACTCATCTAAGTATACTTATTTGACCTAAACAACGACCAAGAAATAAAACCTTAAGAAAATACCAAAAAAGACTGTCCCGAGCCCCTTTCATCTCCCAAAACAACTCATATGTATTAACATAGCGGTTAGTTCATATCTATACTTTTAGTTTGTCATTCTGCACTTTAGAACTAATCTTTTGTTATTTTAACATCCATACAAAAAATATTTGATTACAATTTGAACAGAGCAATAGCATTTCCCTAAACAATTGTGTATAATTTGGTTTATTTTTCGTACATTATGGTTTAAGTAATTTTTTTTCCTTATCAAAGTAGGCAAGTAGCTCTAAATTTTTTTATTATTATTCTTTATTTATTTGTTATTTTCATGTACTTGCTATCAGTTTATCCATGATGTTCTTCCTTTCGATTAAAAAAAAAGAAAGAAAAAACTAGTTGACTCATTACAATATGTCATATTCTTTGCAATAATTTATACTGTTATTTAAGCAAACACACGTTGTTAATCAAAACATATATATATTTACTTTAATGCCCCTTAAAAGATTAAAAAAACTATATATATATATATCGTTTTAATAATTAAGGATAGAGCAGTCAAAATACAAAAATGAAACTAAGTGTCGTCAGATATTTTTCTATATGGCATCATACTGGAAAAGCTATATTAATTGCATTATGCCTACGCGTTATCTTTCTGGTCTGTCACCGCTACTGTAAAGCAAATAGAGTAGCCAATTGTGCACTCTTTGCTAGTTGGTGCATGTTATAATGCATAAGATTATTAGAGATTTCTGCTATTATTGTGGAGATTCTCTCGATGCTTCCTGTAATCTGGGGTTTAAGTACTATGTCCCCTTCATTCTATTCTACAGTTTCATTAATCAAGGCTTGAGGGCGTCCACACCGACCATTCTTATAAAAAAAAATTAAGAATAGAGCAAATCAAAATACAAAATAAATAAATAATAAAAAACAAACCTAAAAAAGTACACATAACTTCGCATCCTCACATTTCGTAACTACTTACTCTCACACCCACACCCACACCCATAAGGTGTGGTGGTAGGTTCTAGTATTATATATTTATACTATTATTAAGAGAAGAGAGATTGTCAATCATAACCGATTTTTTTGACATAAATACCCTTCATATATTAAAATACTTTGGAAACCAATTTAATCAAGAAAGATAAAAAAGTCAAACCATAAAAAAACAGAAAATAAAATAAAATAAAACTGATAACTACCCACAACCTATAGGTAACCACCAAGTCTCACACTCATTGGGTGTGTGGAGATTTTTTAATATATATATATATATATATATATATATATATATATATTGAGGATGGATGGATGTTTTCGTATATCAGACTCATACTATACATACGACTCTAATAATATGTGAATTTTTTTTTAATTAAAAGGAGTTCCGACTATACTAAAATAAGAAAATTACAAATATAAGATGCAAAAAAACATCAGGAAAACACAAAAAAAAAATTAAAAAAATAAAGCAAGAACATAGCTAAATACACAAACACATCAGTTTTTACGCTACGGAGGTTAGCCATGTAGTGATTTTTGTAGTTGGTGATATGATTGACCATGCAAATCCAACGCATAAAGCGACGAAAGTCAAATCTACATAGAATTGACGGCACTCTTCCACCAAAAAATTGAAACCGGCCAAGGGTGTCAGAATATGGCCATGATAGCAGACTATCTCTTACGAACAAATACCATAATCTCAGGTCATGAACCCAATACCAGTACCGAACATGGGCCCAACACCAAATAGGAGCCCAGACAATACAATAGGTCAAAGACCGAACTCAAAGCCCACCCGGATCTCAGATCTAGAGTCGTTGATGAGCCGAAGTCCAAATATGTAAAATTACTTATGTTGTGATTCTTTCTAGTTTCTATTGTGCCCGAAACAAATAATCATCATGTGTAATTTTGTTTCATAAATCATAATATACTGTTCTTCCGATAATAAAAAAAGGACTAAATTCGTGTTAATACCCTGAACTTTATGGGTCTAATCAGTTCAGTCCTTGCACTTCTAATTTCATCAGTTTAGTCTCTACACTTTCAATTTTTCATCTAATAGGTCATTCCGTTAACCTTCCGTCCAAAATTCTGTTAACTCGCTGACCTGGCACTCGGTGGGGCCCACTGGGGTCTGACTTGGCGATGATGTGTCACGCCCAGTCAGCCCTTTTTTTTTTTTTTTTCTTCCCCTTTCTTCTTCTTCTTCTTCTTCTTCCCTCTCTTCTCCCCTTCCGGCCAGCTTCTTTCTTCCTCCCTATTTCTCCTCTTCTCCGGTCTTCCCCACAGCCCAGTTTCTTTCTTCTCTCGGGATCTGTCCCTTTGGGTCTTCTCCCTCTCCTTCCTCTCTCTTTCTCTTCTACGGTCAGACTTTCTCTTCCGCCACCGAGCTCACAATTCAGACCACCGATCATAGCCAAGACCCACAACAGACCCGCGTCTCCTCACCTGCAATTCTGGCGACCCATTCCAACGCCGCTACAGTTTATCTCCTATGCTCCTCAATCCACCACAAACAACTCACACCACCACGAGCTCGTACTCGTCTCCGCCGCGGCTCACAGCCGAGACCCACCGACGTCGCACCTCTGCCTCATTAAGCCCAATTCGATTTGGGCATCCAAACCCGAGCCCGTGCTCAATTCACTCTCTCCGCTGCTTTTTCAAGCCGCGCCGTCGTCGATTATACAACCCAGCTCCCTCTGCTCGCCTCCAAGCCCCTTCCAAACAGAGGAAGGGAAGAAGAAAGAAGAGAGAGAGAGAGAGAGAGAGAGAGAGAGAGAGAGAGAGAGAGAGAGAGAGAGAGAGAGAGAGAGAGAGAAGCGGCTGGGGCAGCTGGGCTGTGGGGAAGACCGGAGAAGAGGAGAAATCGGGAGGAAGAAAGAAGCTGGCCGGAAGGGGAGAAGAGAGGGAAGAAGAAGAAGAAGAAGAGAGGGAAGAAGAAGAAGAAGAAGAAGAAGAAGAAGAAGAAGAAGAAGAAGAAGAAGAAGAAAGGGGAAGAAAAAAAAAAAAGGCTGACTGGGCGTGACACATCATCGCCAAGTCAGACCCCAGTGGGCCCCACCGAGTGCCAGGTCAGCGAGTTAACAGAATTTTGGACGGAAGGTTAACGGAAGGACCTATTAGATGAAAAATTGAAAGTGTAGGGACTGAACTGATGAAATTAGAAGTGCAAGGACTGAACTGATTAGACCTATAAAGTTCAGGGTAGTAACACGAATTTATGATTAGACCTATAAAGTGCAACCTAATCTTTTGGAGCTTTGATAGTGTGTAAGTAAGGTAGTAGAAAGAATGGCATATATGGTAG
The DNA here is from genome assembly GCA_029955375.1 of Rubus parviflorus. Classification (NCBI taxonomy): domain Eukaryota; kingdom Viridiplantae; phylum Streptophyta; class Magnoliopsida; order Rosales; family Rosaceae; genus Rubus; species Rubus parviflorus. Next base: position 4,825,050 of record JARGGL010000008.1, on the reverse strand, counting down.
TTGTTTGTAAGAGGGCACTTGGGAACGAACTATGCAGATGTCTACAAGTAGTATAAGCTCAGGGAGGATATCAGCTAATAGAAGCTGTTTAGCAGCTACCACTGGTTGAACTAAAAAAGTAAAAATATGTATTGTCATGTGTTTGTATGGAAGTTGTTTTTGTCAAGGATCATATTTGTGAAGGTTTATTTTTCTATCATGAAGAAAATCGGCCTTTTCTTTTCCCGCTCGGACGAGGGGGTTTGAACTTGGGGTTGTTTGTATGGTAATTCCTAATCACTGCAGCTGCAAGCCTCCTCCACTAGGCCACTCTCCAACACTGGTTATTAGCCGTTGCTCTGTGAAACCTCCTTTGCAATTATGTCGTTTTGGACGTGATGAATGAGTATGGAAAATAAAAATGCCAGGTCTTGACGATCTGGTGTAAACCCTATGGGCTAGTTCTTTTTCTTTGTTCAACTAAATGAAAAAGAACTAGCATCGTAAAATTCGGACTAGCATCGTAACCCAGTCTGACAGGCATTGTATACTTAAAATTTCGTGGCAGTGAGAAAATTAATGGTTCACCTTTTTTTTTTTTTCTTTTACAGAATTTTATTCATAGATATGGTGTAACTATACCCGTCAAAATCTCGTATTTTGTCCAAGTTTTCTTCAGGGGAAATATATTATTGCTGTATGTAAGAGCAGGCTTACCAATTTCTTTACACAATATTCATGCATGCATCCAAACTGAACGTACTTCTCTCAGTTCTGGGCTAACATGTTTTGGCTTTCTCAGTTTTCTTTGAAATATATTATTCATTGATCCTCTACAATAAACATGCAGCGGCTATTAGCCCAAAGGGAAATTAATATTGAAGATAGTTGTTTCCCTACAAGTCCGTAAACAGTTAATATCTTTGAATAGCTTGCACCGCTAAATAAGCAATCGCTCACCACAATAGTTTGTTGACTGGGGAAAGAAGAGAGAAAATAGAGAGCTTTTCTAAGAGTATGTGCATTCATAAAGCTTAAAAATTAAAGTCTAAACTAAAATTTAAGCTCCTAAATTGACATTATTCATCACTTTAGATCTTTCATTAATTTTGTGTTTCCAGCCATGAAGTCTAAAACCTAGATTTTGTGTTTTCAACCATGTTTCCAGCCGTTCAAATGTTCTTGGTTTTAACAAAGTTACTTGTTTATGGTTGATAACAATTTGCACAAACTTGTCCCCACCTTTAGCCTAGTCTAGAGCCATGTTTAATTTAGTCTCTTCAAAAAACTAGTTTGTAGTTAGCCTAGTCTAAACTCACCCCACTAAAACTGACTTTTGGTAATTTGAGCCTATATTTTAGTTTAGACTAATCTAAACTCACCCCACTGCATATGCTCTAATGCTTAGAAGTTCCACCCGATATGCTGAACCAACATGGGGAACTGGTTTAACCAGCCAAGAACTGCCCATTATGATCTCTGACCACGCCACCAAACCTCCACGAAGAGAGAAAAGCTTCATCCACGTTGAGCTTCAAAGTATTAGGAAATGGGAAGAGGAGACCAGGTGTTTGATTTACACTGGTGTAATCTTCAAACCAAGCCATAGTCTAAGCAACTATTTCCATCGAAGACTTGGCCTTACCAGACCAGAGCATATCATTCCTATTCCGCCACAAAGCCCACAACAACATTAACAATTGTTCAAAAACCTTTTTCGACAAAGAGAGAGCACGCTCCATTAACCAAATATATTATTGTCATTGATCACTCTACAATAAAGATATTTGTTTCCCTTCATATTGAAGGCCAAAACAGCTATGAACTAGAGTGTAAGCTAAATAAAATTGTACCGAAAGAAGAGAGAGAGAGTGAAAGAATGTCTGAAGACTCCATTTTTGCCGTATTTTCCTCAACCTTGAATACGGTGACATTCAATAGCTTTTATACATACGACACAGGCACACACTAATACTAACTACATTTACAATAATACTCTTAACAAAAACATGTAGATCACGAACAAACTGAGAAAGCCAATACAAGGGGGCCTCCATTAATTGGAGGACCAGACCTGGCTCCTTTTGTTACGTAATTAACCATCTAACATGATATAGTATATATACTAATCATGAATTAACTGTTTATTATGATTCTTACAATAGAGTACAATCTAACTTCTAAAATAACCTTCTCTTCAGTCTGGCCATACGCTCTGCTACATTATCTAGGAAATGGTAATATGCATACCTCCACTTCTTCATAAGCACTAAAGGACCACAGACTCCCCAAAATCCTACAATGAACCCAAGTGCAACAGAAACATAAAACCATGGAAATTGTTGCTCCTTCATGTCTGCATCTTGGTTGTTCTTATCAGGTGCATCAGAGTCCTTAGTTGTCTGACATTCATTTGGAAGTGGAGCACCGCAAAGTTTCGGATTCCCCTCAAATGCAGAGGCATCGAAACTTTGGAGCTGAGTGCTCGATGGTATTGGTCCTTGAAGATTATTGTACGAGACATTGAACCTTGATAAGAAATTAAGACTAGTGAACGACGCAGGTATTTCTCCAGACAAATGATTCATCGACAAATCCAATATCTCCATGTTCTTTAGGTTAGATATCTGGTCTGGAATATTGCCAGAAAAGCTGTTGTTGCCAAGCCGCAAATGACGGAGACGCTGCAATTGGCCGATTTCAATGGGTATTGTGCCATTAATGTTATTGCCTGTAAGGACTATTGACGGTGGAAAGAATAACAAAGAATTGTATTGTGAATCAGTTGGGGTGTAATTAGGCAATTCAAGATAATTATGGTGGTCTACTGTGGCTGCAGTTTGTTCCGATACCAGCATTGGCAGTCTGCAAAGTTGCTTCGGGAAATCACCTGAAATTAGGTTGAATGACAAGTCTATAGAAAAGAGCCTCGGAAGTGTGCCTAGCAGACTCGGAATTGGCCCTATGAGTTTATTAGAACTCAGATCCAAAATTTATAGCTTTTTGAGCTTAAATAACCAAACAGGAATTGGACCACTGAGATGACAACCACTCAATTCCAAAAAACAAAGATTTTGAAATCCATCAGAACCAGCCATGCCAAGATCAGCTGGAAGTTGCTCTTCAAAACTAGATGAAAAGGATAGGTATATGAGACTTTCACAATGCATGAGTATCTTCATTGCCCCTGTGATATTGGTCAATCTATTGAAAGCAAGAGAGACAAAGGACAAGGATTTCAATGATAGAATTTCAGGTTGTATTTGTCCCTTGATATCATTTTTACTGAGTCGAATTGCTTTGAGGGACTTGCATGAGTAAAGGCTTGTGGGGAAGGTACCTGTGAACTGATTATCCGCTAGGTCAAGTTTACTAAGCATACTAAGTTTGGAGACATTATAGGTGGAGATATCCCCTTCGAAGTGGTTGGCTCCTAAATTTAGTTCTATAAGGTTTGTGCAATTCATCAAAGATGGGGGCAGAGACCCTGTAAGATTGTTCAACTGAAGGAGCAAGAATTTTAACTTGGAGAACTTCCCGAAATGGAGAGGGAGCATGCCGCTGAAGTTGTTAGAACGGAGGTCAAGGACTTCAAGGTTTGTGAGGTTGACAATTCTATCACTAAGGACTCCATAAAGTGAATTGAGAGGCAATGAAATTTGTTCAAGAATGGTAGCGTTGTAGATATCCTCTGGAAGTATTCCCGAGAGATTATTTTTTCCAGCATGAAACACCTTCAGCTTGGAACACTCTCCCAGTCCGGGAGGTATACTGCCGTTGAACTTATTGAAGGAAAAATCCAACACCCTGATCAATGGAGAAGAATTAGAACAAACAGAGGATGGTATGGATCCAGTGAAGGTATTGTTGCTGACATTGAAACTAGTCAAATCCCAAGCTTGTCGGAAGAATGAAGATGGAATCTCACCATGAAAGGAATTGCTAGATAAATCCAGCAACTGGATATTACCGGATAGTAGAGAGATTGGTAGTTCTCCAGATAGAGAGTTATAGCTCAAATCAAGAATCTCAAGATGATTCAATGACAAGAAGAATCCGGTTTGACCTGGTGAACCGTAAAGTGAATTGTGAGAGAGATTGAGGTAAGTGAGATGTGTGAGATTTCCAAGTGATGATGAGGGAAAAATATCTCCTTGGAGTTTGAAGTCTTTGGAGGATAAGCTCAAATGCGTGACTCGACCAGCTTCATTACAAGTGATGCCTTCCCAATGACAACAATTACCAGAAGTCCAATTGAAGGAAGGAGAAGACAGACTGTGGGCAAAGGACAAGAGAGAAGTACGTTCAGTTTGGATGTATGCATGAATATGTGTAGAGAATAACATGAGAATGAGAAGGAAGCTTAAGCCTCGATCCATTGCTTGATTAACAGGCTAGCTACACTAGTATTTATTTCTTGATTAGTGGTACATTTAGATTGCTCACAGGTTTGTGTATTTATATAGTGGAGCAAATTAATGCAAGAGTATAAGCAAAAGTCTGAAAATGATACTTCAGTACAAATCGAGTATGAAGAGGGAAACAATTAAGCAGAACCACGCAATACAAGTAATCCAAATCCGGAGAGATTCTGCAGAAAGATCAAACCAAAGTGAAGACATCATTGAGTATTTGAGTATGAAGAGGGACCCACTTATTTTGAAGTTTACAATGACTCCAAACTACTTTCGTTCTCAAGCTGTCATTGATATAATGAAGTACATTGAATAAAGAGAGTACGAATATGTTGGCTGAGAATTTCATTCGTTTTTGGAGGGCTAATCATCAAGCAGTTGATGTGCCGTATCAACTAATCTTATTTTTATACGAATAAAAGTCCAAGTTCAAAGTTGTTTCTTCTTGTTGATTTTTCTCTGGAAATTGGAATAGTCATTATTTTCAAGTAGTTTGCTGGTCATCAACTCATCAAGGCACCTACACATTTTTTTTTCTTTCTGTTATTGTCTCTATTGGCCTGAAAATGATACTTCAGCGAAAGTTTAAAGGAGAAACATTGTGTACCAATCAACAGAGAAAGTGGGAAACAGCTAGAACCACACACATGCATAACCAGTAGATCTATTGGTTTGGACACATATCTGAATTGGTTTGGACCAGAATCCATTCTTATTTGCATACATTCGGCAGGATGATTTCATAATTTGAAATGTTCGTCTTATAAAACAACTTTTATAGATCTATTCTGCAAACAATAAACGTAAACAAAAATCGTTTATTCATGCAATTGCATCAAAGAAATAGACGGTTGATCATGAGAATGTTAGATTTTACCAAAACCGTCTATTTGTTTGATATAGTTGGATGATTTTTTTTACAGAGCTGATCTTTAAAAATTGTTTTATACGACGAACAGTTCAGATCATGAAATACATTGCCGAATGTTGATCTGCATGTAATTTACGTACAAAACATACTTCTAACTACTTGAATAATGCTTCGTTAAGAGCCAAATAACATCATAAATGTGTGTTTATCCATTTTATAGGTTCATAAGTGAGAAAAGGAAACATGGAGCAAAAAGATGTATTTCGGGACCAATTGGAGCACTTTCGAAAAAAAGACAAAAGTCAACCGTGATTTTCGAGCATCAAGAATCATTCAAGTCAAGCATTGGGAGTGAAGCACCTCAAAGATTCGGAGTTACGACCAATAAACCAAAAAGTCAATTTTTGGTCCCGGAAAGTTAACTAAAGTCAACCGGGCCCACATATGGTCAACCCCGAGGTCAAACCCGAAGGCATCACATTCCAATCCATCCATGAGTCTCCCAAGCACACAAGGAGAGCCTCTTTGATGAGTTGAGATATTTTGGTGGTGATTCGAAATTTAAATTCAAAATAGAGACAAAGAATTTAATGCTTTAATCATCATTTGTCTCTTAACCTTCCCTTACCTAATTTTTGTCTCCTCACCTCCCGAATTTGATTTCTCTTGTCCATAAACACATTACCTCTCTACTCTTTCTCTCTTCATCACTTTCCTACCTACCCTAGCCTTTTGGTAATTAATTAAATTCCTTTTGCTTAGAATCTTAGTTATTAGCAATTAGATTAATTCCAATCCATCTCCACCATCCAATCCATATCTCTCTCCCTCTATATATATTCCTCTTCCCTTCCATTTTCAGGATACAATTTTCACCATTCCTCTTGTGCTTCACTTCCGAGACTTCATATTTGACTTGTTGGGGCTCTAAAGTCATGGTTGACCACGAGTTGTATAAACCTTTCCTCTTCCTTCTCTCCCAAAGTCCCAAAAATACTTGGATCCGCCATTCGGATCGACCGGCGGCGGCTACCACCTTCTTCCCCTCTTTTCTCCTCCTTCCACCTCTCAAACTCTCAAATCAATTTTCTTCCTTCATGAAACTTCTTCCTAAGACCCTCCTCTATATTTCTAACATATTTTCTCCACCATTCTATCACTTCTACCTCACATACGCTTGGAGACATAAAGAACAACAAGATCCTTAGAGCTTTGGACAAGAAGAAGCTAGGAGAAGAAGAGGAGCTTGCTTCAAGACTTGGTGACATCAAGATTAGGGCCACTATCTTCATTGAGCATTCTCCTATCTCTATTTACTTTCATCTATTTCTTAGCTTGTCAATCTTGAGACTATTGATGTACATTCTAAGTATATGTGAGTAGTTGTTAGGATTGGAGACTAGAGTTGTGTGCCCTAGTCCATAGATGATAGATTGGATGATTCTTATATATATACATGTTGGTTGATTTTTGGGTATATTCATTGCCTAATTTTGTTATGTGTTAGATGCTTGTTTAGAAACTACCAATTCTTAGGCATGTGTTTGATCTATCTTGGTGTGAAAGTGTGAGCTTGGTACCCTTACTCTTTCTAGACAATGGACAATGAATGTGATGAACATGTCTTGTTTGATTTCCTTGGTCTTGATACTTTATGCCTTAATTCAAATAGCTTGGTTGAATTGGATTAGGAGTTGTTGTGAACCATTGCATGACATAACAATAACTTAGAAGACTTGGTCCTAGAACCATTGCATGGCTAGGATACGGAAATTGATCCATTAAACAACTTGGCTTTGTGAGTGAATTCCTTAATGCATTTGTGCTTCAACCCCCTTTACATTTATGAGGGAGGACCTTCATTAATAGCATTGATGAAGGATTAACTCTTATGAACCTTTGTTGGCATAGGAATACATTAGATTGCATTACATTCCATAATCATTGCATAGGTGAAATGTAGGGAATTGATATATGAGCCATATGTGTATTTGATTGTTTATCCATTGACATGGATTACGGAGAGAGCCGAAACTCTCAATCATTCTACCATTTCCTATCTATCCATGTTCGTCCTCTTTGCATTTCATTTGCATTAGTTTAGTTACATTACTTTATGTTGCACTTAATCACTTCACACATTCCATTTTCACCTCTAATCTCACCGTCTAGTGTTAGGAAACCTTGTAACCTAATTACCAAAGGGGATCTTGGGCCATCAATCCCCGAGGTACGACAACCCCAGTCACTAATCTATACATCCCTATATTTTGACGTTTGTCAAATGTATGTAAATAAAAAAGAGTTTGGACACACAAGTACAAGTGGTTTGGACCTGAATTTTTTCCGATTGGCAAAATAAGCTAAAAATCATAGCCAGCATTTACTTCTACTTTTCAGTCCAAAAAAAAAAACATTTACTTCTACTTCAAGTTGAGGATATGCTATTGTACATAAATAATGAGCTTAGAAGGTACTTAATAATGCGCATATGATTTGTATGTAATTTACATACAAATTGGGCCTCTAATCACATTAGAAATACTAATCTAATAGCCGTTTAGTGTCTCTAATCCTTGTTTTGCAATAGTGTAGGGAACATGAGCATCGAATTGATATCGGAAGCGAAATGACGCGTTTTGGAGCTTTTAGTGGATTTCTGACAAGAAGACGAAAAGTCAACCCGAGGACCGGGAAGATTGACCAAGAAACCGCAAAGTAAAAAAAAGTCAACTTTGGTCAACTCTGAGGGTCAAGGTCAAGGTCAATGGTGAAAGTCAACTTTGTGACTCACCACAAGAGGTTCCAAAAATCAACATATGTCAAATTCCATGAAGTCATTACTTGATTATAGGGGTGGGCACAGGCCGGGACGGGCCGGAATTGAGGTCATCCCGATCCCAATCCCGGAATTTATTTTCAGGACGGGACGGGAAGGGATTGTCATTTTTCAAAACTGATCCCGTCCATCCCGAACCCGATCGGGATCCGGACGGAACGGGACGGGATCGGGATCAAAGCTTTTTTTTTTTTGTAACAAATTCACACATATTCTTGAAAAATTTATACTTGAGCTACAAAATGTCAAAATGACTTATTTAAAGCTCCAATTTTCACCTTATTCTCACTACAATATACATCCACAATAAAAATTCTTCAATCCACAGTAAAAACTTAGAAGTAGAAATGAAAACATTAAGATAATAATCCAGTCCAAGTGCTGATTACAATACTTAAGCATCAACAGAAATTCATAATAGTCCACAGTACTTAAGCAAAAGTCCACAGTACTTAGGCAAATGTCCACAGTCCAAGTATTGATTATAACATTCAAGTACTAATTACTAATTATTGAATGGAAGTGGACAATAGTTTTCCCCTTCCCCTTTGCTTTTGGAAGTGGAGCTGGACATACATTTTTGCTAGATGCAATGCTTTCTTAATCTAGAAACAAAAAAAAACAAAAAAAAGTAAATAACATCACAAGAAGCAAGCAACAACTAATGAAATAGATATATAACTTGCAAGATCACAGAAGAAAAAGAAAGTAAGCAACAAATACCTAATTCAACTCTTTCATAGAACTCATAGTTTTCAATTGTAGGCTCTTCTTCCATAATGGCAATATCATCACCAAGCAACCAATTTTGCATGCAGATTAAGCCCTCCACTGTTTTAGGAGTTAATGAACTCCTAAATTGATTGATGACTCTGCCTCCAGTTGAAAAACATGACTCACTTGCCACCGTTGAGGTTTGAATGGCTAGAACATCTCTTGCTATTACTGCTAACACAGGAAACTTTGGACCATTGAGCTTCCACCAAGAAAGAATGTCAAAACAATCTTCATCATCTATTGGTTCCAATGCAGCATCCAAGTACTGATCAACCTCATGTGGCACAACTGCCTCTACACTCTCCTCTACCACTTTTCTCCAATTATTCAAAAGTCGACCCCTCACACTACCTCGGCTGTTGCTGCTTGTAACTGTACTAGTTGAAGAACTAGGGCTTGGATGTCTTTGCACATGTCTACCACCATCAACTATAGGTACATACTAAGAATAAAACAATGAATTAATATGAGATTATAACTAACTGATGAAAATGACAAAAAGAAACACATTGAAATGTAAAAAAATGATGATTATTTTAAAGAAATAGCTACCGGATCATAGAGGGCCATCAACAAGTTTTTATTCTCCGATGCTCTGCTCGTCACCTCTTCCTCATTCAACTGCGCTTGCTGCCACATATGAGTCACATTTTTGAGCTTGAATCTTGCATCCAAAACAAACCCAATAATCACCAAGTGATTCATATCCATAAAAGAGATATAATACTTTTCGTATTTTTCTCTCATATTAGCTGCCATTTCCAGCAAAACTTTTTCTATCTCGGAACCGGTAGCCATCTCAGGTTGACCAAACAAAGAATCAATATTATTCTCCATGGTAATCACGTCATGGAATGTAGTGTGGACAGTAGGGTGCAATGATGCACTAACCCTCAAAGTGACATCATAGAACATCCTTAACAACTCCACAAAAACCTCACCCTTTTCCCAATCTTCTTCTTCTTGAGGTGTAACTCTGTTTCTCTTGTTCTTACTTGGGGTTGGGATCACTTGCCCATCCTCATAATATTCCTCTTCTGGTTCTTTGAAACAGCCTATCCTCATCATCCTCCATCCTTGCAAAAGCTTTCTTGAATTTTAAGGCTGCTTCTAACATCAAATATGTGGAATTCCACTTTGTTGGGACATCCAAGCACACCAGCCCCTTACATGGAAGCTTTTCCGTCACTACAGCCTTCTTAAAACTCTCCAGCCTATTAGGTGAAGACCTCACAAATTTCACCGCATTCCTAATTGCTATAACACTCTTTTGCATTCTATTCAATCCATACCCCACTATCAAGTTTGTTATGTGAGCAGTGCATCTCACATGCATGTATTTACCACCTAAAATCTGTTGGTAAGATGTATAGTTGTTTAGCCTAGCAATAAGCCACTTTAAAGCAGACTTATTTGCAGCCGCATTATCAACAGTTATTGTCATAACCTTCTCAATCTTCCACTACAACAGACAAGCTTCTGTAAGTCTCCTTATAGTTGACCCTTGGTGATTTTGGATAACACAGAAGTTGATGACCCTCTTATGAATTTTCCAATCACTATCAATGAAATGGGCAGTAAGCACCATATAATTGATATTCTGAACACTAGTCCAAGTGTCAGTTGTGAGACACACCCTATACTGCTTTAATGATTTCTTCAATTGTTTTTTTTTTGAGTCATACATGCTTAGAAACTCTCTACACAATTTCTTACGTGAGGGTACATCAAACAACGAGCAAACTTTCATGCAAAATCTGTTAAACCCTTTCTTTTCCACAAAGCTAAATGGTAGCTCATCTATCACAATCATCTCTACACAAGCTTCTAGATAATCGTTTTGATCATAAGCTACTGAAGTCATTTGATTTCCCTTAAACTTATCCCCTACAAGAACCTTTTTAGATTTATCCACATTTGGTGGATAATATCTGCAGACCTTATTAATGTGCCTAAGCATACCAGATGTTCCATTTCTGAAACTACTAACAGAAAAATCTCCTATAATCCCTCTAGGACAGTAACGACAGTATGCCATTTTCACTACAATTTCTACAAACTTCCCCTTTGCATCTTTCACTTTCTCTATCCTTTCATATTCTATAAAATGTTCCCAAACCCAACTACGTTTGAGACTTGCAGTAGGAGCAGGAGCAGTTTGACTTACAGAAGGAGCTTGCTGACTTGAAGACTCTGGTTGCTGACTTGAAGGAGCTTGCTGACTTGAAGCCTCTGCATTTTCTGTTGTTGCTCCTGCTTCAATCAGACCTTCTAGCAGTGGTGTAGACTCCACAGACAGACTCGTTGCTGTTGACGAATTATTATCAAGACCAAAGGCACTTTGACGAGGTCTCGCAACTTCCTTCTTGGCTCTAGCCATTACAGATGCTGAAAAATTATAAAATAACTAGGTATATAAGTCAGAGGCTACTTGTTAAGTAATAAGTTAAGTAACTATGTATAAGTTCCTACTTTCTATAATTAATAATGGCCCAATTAAGGAAACAATTGAATGAATAACGTAACAGACAAGAAGCAAAATCTCATTGTGACAATCTCTCTACATCTCTTGTTGTCTAAGAGAGGATAAGTGTTCCAAGTCCCATACGAAGATAAGAAAGAAGATGAGACCTATAGAGCTAGGCTAAAACAAAAAGGGTACGTGTAGAAGAAATAACAACAACTAATATTCTAAATTTCTTATAAGCAAGCAAGCAAGCCTAATTTAACAATTTCACAATAAGCCAACAAGCAATTGATGAACAACAGAAGGCCAAGAGACTCTAATCTATACAAATCGATCAAAATTGGTTATTAGCTGGAAGGACATCTTTAAAATTGGAAGGACATCTTTAAACCCATACAAATTCAGAGTATATATGCTAGTAATGCTACCCCATAAATTAGATTTCTCTAAACTAAACCTAAGCTAAGCAACCTCAAGAAAATTTGATATCTCTAACAGATGTATGCAGTGCAATTACAGGAGAAAATCTACAAGATTAATCAATTCAAAGTGCACCATATACTGAAATTCTGAAATATCTCACTAAAAGAATAGACATACATGATTCACTGAAGCTCTATCAGTCTGGGTGTCAGATTACACAGCATAGACCTAGCACCAGGGTGTTAGATGACTTCAATCTGGGTCCGATTACACTGGGGTTGCCTTGAAGATTGAGACTTGACAGAGATTGAGTGATTAAGAGTTGATGACTTGATGAAGATTGAACTGAGACTATGAGAGAGTGAGAGAAGTAGAGAACAGAGAAGAGAGAAATGTCGATGTCTGAAGAGGAATTAGGTTTTCCAATTTCCATAGACTTGTACCACCGTTAAGGACTTAAGGTGTTATGGGCTGGGCTTAAGGTTTTTAAAAAACAGAAATTAATACGGGCCGGGCCGGGCCCATCGGGACACAAAAAACCAAAACCGAGTCCCATTCCGTTTGATCGGTTCGAGACGGGACGGGACGCAAACAGTAAATTTTCGTTTTCAATCCCAGCCCGTCCCTCCTCAGTTCGGTTCGGGACCGGAATTTTTGGGATTTCTGCCCACCCCTACTTGATTATTCCTTGTTTTCCCTTATACAATTCCCCCTTTGTCCCTCACTTACTCCTTTCCTTCTAGCCCTTAGATCTCCCTAACTTTGCATCCTAGCCTTCCCTTATCTCTTCCCTATCCTATAAATACCTAGTTTTTACCCAATTAGGGCATCGCCCATTCACCATTCAGCTAGCCACTCCACCCCTTTCCCCTTTGTTCCTCTCCACTTTTCCCTTTCATTCTCCTCTCTGCCTGCCAGTTGACCGGTCGACAGTGGTCGTCCGACCGGTCGAACCACGGCGGTAAGGCTTTGATCCGCCCATTTCACCACCTTCCTCACTCCCTTTCCACTTCCTTCCTTCTACAAAGTTGCTCACCACGACTACCACTACATCATCTACCACTTTGGCTGCTGGGGATCCTCACCAATTCATCAAGTTCATCATCAAGAACTAAGGAGAAGCAAAGAGAACCATCATTGAGCATTCCTCAACTATTCTCTCTCTTCTACTTATGTCTAGAGCTTATAATTGTAATTTGATGATGTATATGTTGATGATTAGTGAGTAGTAACCTTGTTGGGGACTAGGGTTGTGTGCCCTAGTCCAATGTGACTTTGTGATGCTTTTGATGATGAATAAATGCCTTTGTGTTTCATGAATATATGTATTGTCTAATCTAATATGTGTTGGATGTGTATTTGAGGAATTAGCCACTCTTTAATATGCATTTGATCTATCCTGTATGAGTGTGTATGGTTTGGCCACTTTACTCTTCTCTAGGCAATGGGCAATATGTATGATGAGTATGTTTAACTCTTAAGTGATCTTTAATTCATGTTCTTTATGCCTCCTTTCTTCCTACCTCTTCGCAGAGAGTTCTTTTGACCCTAATAAGGCTTAAGAGTACCTTAGAAAGAATCCATTTTAGATCGATAACATCGATGAAGTGGAGGATTGTTCATGAGTTTGCTTGTTTGAGTTCCTAGTTTCGATGCTTTACGCCTCTTAAGCACTTTAGGGGATTTGGTATTAGGTAACTTAGAGAAATCTCCTATGACACCTAGAGAGTTCTTAGTGACCCATAATATGGCACTATAATACCTTTTGAGACACGGTTTTAGATCCATAACATGGCTAGAATACGGGACTTGATTCGTACACACATTGGCATGCATTCGTTGTGAAGTGTTACTTGTTGCATTGGATTTGGGTTAACCCAAAAACCCCAACGTTTTCTAAACTTGCACACACTTTCCTTTACTTGCCTTTATTTTCTTGCTTGTCATTTACATTTCATCATTGCTTTACAAAAAAACCGACATACCTCTACACTCGCACATTGTCAAATACACGCATTCACCCACTCTTCCCATTTCTAATCTCTCCATCACTTAGCTATTGATCTAGTTCCACACGCTACTTAGGGGTTGAAGAGCAATCGATCCCCGTGGACACGACAATGGATACATGGCCGATCATGAGAGTTTTGAGGTCCAGGACAGAAATAGTAAGTGTGTGTCCCGAATTACACAAACTTTACTAAGAAAAAAAAAAGTTCGTAAATGTACTGTCAAGTAGTTTTGTGCAGTATAGTCGTGTATATAATAAGTTCAAGATCGAAGTCAATGCATTTTTGATATTCGGGAGGTGCAGACGAGTAATCTTTTGGAGCTTTGATAGTGTGAAAGTACGGTAGTAGAAAGAATAGCATATATCCATATATGGTAGTTTTTTATAAGAGGGAACTTGGGACCGAACTATGTAGATGGCTACAAGTAGTACAAGCTCAGGGAGGATATCAGCCAGTGGTTGAATTAAAAATATGTATTGTCACTATTGTCATGTGTTTGTATGCTCTATGTTCATATTTATGGAAGTTGTATTTGCCAAGGATCATATTTTTCTATCCCAAAGAAAATCGATTGTTTTTTTTGTACATATCCCTTACCACTAACTAAAAACAGCACCAACTCGGGGCTCCACCGGCCATGCCTGGACTCCGTCGGACCTTACCCTAACGAAACTTGGGCGAGACCCCAACCAGATCTTGCCTGGAAGACAGTCATCTTGCAAGTCCAAAATATCTGCAACGAGACCTCTCTATGAGGAATGCCCCACCGATCCCACATCAAAGGCAAGAAACAGGAAATGCCCCAACAACCTATAAGAGTCAACCTCTTTCCTCATTAATGGTAGTCATTTACTTCTCCTTAAAGTTACTTTGTCAATATTAATAAATTGCGCTGACTTAGGCATCGGAGAAGCGAAGACCGGCCACCCAATCTCCTCTAAATGCCAGTGTATTCTTCTTGAAAGGTGACCGAACGTGAGAGCTTACGGTCATATTCCCCCACGTACCTCTAGTCTAATTTCACCCCTGATCCAGACAGAAACATTTCCCAACTCGGAGGAGGGGTTTGAACTTGGAGTTGTTTGTATGGGTTATTTTCTAATCACTAGTCTCAAAACCTCCATTGCATCCACTTGGCGTCTTGGACTGAACCTCCATAACTGTTAGACAGCGACAAGCGTGGCATCTGGCTCACTATTCTACCGATATTGTCCCAACTTAACCACCCATTAAATGTTGGGTTTTCTCTCAAAAGGCCTCGGTACAATTGGGAGTAAGTCACTCACTTATAAGTTATATTTTCTTTGTCATTTTTCTAATGTGGGATCTTCCACTTTCCAACACAAAGTAGATAAACAAAAAAAAATTGGAGCAATTTTAGAATGGTTGACATCACAGTACATCCATGAAATAAAACGCTTTCATGGACTAGCTTCCTTTTACCAAAGGTTTATTTGAAAATTTAGTTCCTTATTGCTCCAATGACTGATTGCTTGCGTTCTAATGAATTCAAATGGACAAAGGAGGCCGACAAAAGCTTTCATGCAATAAAAAAAAGGACTGAAGCCGGTCTTAGCTTTACCTGACTTTCTTTGCTAGATTACCATAAAAAAAAAGGACTGAAGCCCACTGGTGGTCGAGTTGGTGAGAGCCTCCAGGTGTGGTACCCCCCCCCTCCCCCCACCCGGGTTCGAATCCTAACGACTGCGGATAGGAGTAAAATCCCAATTCATTATGTGGTTGGCCAGGGGGAGGAAGCGTTCTGACAAGATCCCCGACTGCGGATTAGTCCATGGGCCTAGGAAGCCTTTGAGATACCGCCGGAGTTCTCTCAATTTTAGATAGATTATTGTTTAAAGGTAACCGATTACGTGTTCCTAAGGCCGCGACAAAGGTTTGAGTGGGCTACTATAAGGTTTACACAAAGCCTTACCCTTTAATCCCCTTAAAACAAAATTTGGTTTGTCATAGTATGTCATTGGAGATGGAAAATAGCTTTTTTTTAGCTATTTTCAAGCCTTTGGCATAACATTGGAGAGGTCGACTCTTATAGGTCGATTTGATATGCATTGATCCTTTACAAAATAGATGTTAACTGTTTTTTTTTTTGGTGAATTACATATAATGTTTTTTTTGGTAACCTTATTCTTTTTAAAGCCAGTTAATATTTTTATCTTTCATAAAGCCACAAAAGTATTAGAAATTTTAATATTTACAAAAATGCCACCATATTTTTATTTTTCATCATTTACAAAAATATCATTGCGTACATTAAGTTACTGCCAATGAACCGAAAAGTAAGAGTGTTTCTATTGGGACCTCCAAATTTGCTCACTTGACCTCACTCCATTATGAATTATTAAATGACATTTATAACCTCCTATAAAATGACTATTAAAGACAATAATTATACCAAAAAGATATTATGTGTTTAAGAGAAACATAAATAATAGAGAGAATGAGCAGAGAATATGATGTATTTCATTAATGAATAAGAGCCTCTATATATAGAGGAGTACAAGATACAATCTGTATTGATGTAGGAAACCTATACTAATACAATTCATACTCTAGAAGCATAAACCTATTCTAAGTCCTAGTTTGACAAGGCACACAATAATGATATCCTGAAACACTCCCCCTTGTGCCGGTCACAACTAGGTGATGCTTTACATGTTGTCTCATTAAAAACCTTGTCAAGTAACAATAAAAACCCAGTGGGAAAAATAACCTTAGTCGAAGGGAAAAAGAGTACAACGCACCCTTCACATTTGAAAGTGACATGTATGTGCGAGACTCCCCCTCATGTCTGAACATCCCTCTGATTCCTACAATCATGGGAGCTCGGATAACTTAAGCATACCAATGCTTTTAACATGTTTTTCAAATGTGGACTTAGGCAAAGACTTAGTAAATAAATCTGTCACATTCTCTTCGGATCTAACTTGATTCACTTGAATCTTGAGGAGAGTCTGTTGTTGCTGATTATAACTTTGTGCGGGTCAGAGAGATACCCGGCATCAGCACAACCAACCAAAACATCACATGAATTTTGGGTAAAGGGGATACTAGCATCGGCGCGACAGGTCGACGCATGCTCAGCGACCGGTCGCCCGGCGGCAGCAAGTATATGTTTGCCATGTTTTTGTCTCTCTTTGTAGGGATAAAATAAGCCCAAATCGATTTTACCCTTAAGGTATCAAAATATTGTCTTTATGCCATTTCAATGGCGTTGCGTGGGCGCAGAGCTAAATCTAGCTAACAAGTTCACAACAAAAAAGATGTCAGGTCTAGTGCATTGAGCTAAGTACAACAATGCGCCTATTGCACTTAGATATGGCACTTCGGCCCCTAGAAATGTTTCATCATCATCCTTTGGACGAAATGGATCCTTCTTTGGATCTAAGGTCCGACTGATCATGGGAGTGCTATCTGGATGTACTTTGTCTATGTCAAACCTTCTTAACATCTTGTGGACATAAGCCAATTGGTGGATTAATATTCCACAATCTCGGTGCTCTAGCTCAAAGCCTAGACAGAACCGAGTTTTCCCAAGATCTTTCATCTCAAATTCGGATTCCAAATATGTAGCAGTATCTCTCAGTTCTTCGAGAGTACCAACTAAATTCATGTCATATACAAAGACAACAATAATTGTAAATCCGGAACTTGTTCTCTTTATAAACACGCATGGGCATAAATCATTGTTTATATATCCCTTCCCAATCAAGTAGTCACGTAGTGAATGTTTCAACCTCATTGCAAACGTGCTCTGTGGTCTAGAGCTACTTGATTTGGGTGAATAAAGTCCATTTGGCACCTTCATATATATTTCAGAATCTAGATCCCCATAGAGATATGCTGTAACCACATTCATAAGCTGCATGTCAAGTTTTTGTGGAAACTACCAAACTGACAAGGTAGTAGGTGTTGATGCATGGCCTGTCGGCCTAGACAACAGTACGAGTGTTTAGTGTAGAGACTAAGTGTTGTGCATGCAAGGATGACACAAGAAGTATAGTGGTTCACCTCTCCCGTGGGGAGAGGCTACGTCCACTTGGAATGTCCACTAGTATGTCTGATAGAGAAGTACAAGCCCATGTGATGGAATAACAAGCTCATGGATCAGACTAGGGATCCATGACTAAGAGGGAGAGGGCTCCTTTTATAGATAAGGGAGCTTCCTCACATAATACAAGTCTCCAATGTGGGATGCAAATCCCATTTGCCTATCGTGAACCCTTTTGGCGAGCATGGTAGGGACGCCTCCCGGCGAGATCTTGGTCGGCTTCCACCATGGTAAGGTAGCTCGGGTGTCGGGCTAGGTCCCGCATGTCATGGACGGGGTTCCACACGTCATGTGGGCCCGCTAAGAGTATGTTGATTATACTTGGTGGTATGTAGTATACGGGTATCAACAAGTCCCCCAAGTCCTCGAGTAAGAGAGTCTAAGATGGTCTTCTTGGTTGAGGAGTTCTATTTCTGATGCCGCCAAGTATAAGTGACATACGGGCGAGGGTCCTACATGTCATAGTCCCCCAAGTCCTCAAGGAAGAAGAGCCGCGCCAAGTCGAGCTCGCCAAGTAAGCATGCCATGTCGTTGCCAAAAGGAGATACGAGCAAGCTGTATAGAGTTCCTGTCAAAGAGAGAAAAGTATGTGAGGTACACATGGAGTAAGTATGGATTGCGCGAGGCAATCAAAATTTGACGTAAAAGTCAAATGCACAACTAATATATCGGGGATATATTAAGTGTAAGGTGCATAATGATGCATATATGCATGTATTGTAGAGTGCAAGTTTGATATGCATGTGAAGTGCATATGCGACGTAGTTCCGAAAAGCTCGTTTGTCGGAAAGACGCGAGTTTCAAGCGAGTAATAGCCCTTTTGAGTGCATTAATGGAATGTGAAAAGAATTCAACTGTTGGAACAACAGTAGCTGATAGAAGAATTCAATTTTCCATTAAAGCGAGTTAGGGCATGAGCGTGAAACTCGAAAAATGATGTAAAGGCGCGCGAAAACATCGTTCGGGACAAGCATGACTTGTCCCGCCCGGGTTTTTGTACGCGCAGTGGTAGCCCCGTGCGGGTTGAACCCCTACCAAGTGTTTTAGACGGGATGTACCCTTAGACCTGAGTAAGAACATCTCGGGCGGGTTTGTTAGTGGCAATTCGTCGTAGCCGAGAGGTACGGTAGCCTTGTTTTTGGCTGTAGGCTATATTCGTAAGATATAGCAACCCTGAGTTACCTAATCCCAACAGTCCCCCAAGTTTCGCTTTTAAGAAAGTCGAGGAGGATGGATAGACTAGGTGGCCGTGTACTATATATGAAGGATATAGTGGCCCTGTTTGACTAGCCCCGGGAGTCCCCCAAGTTCCGCATGACGGAAGTCGGAAAGGATGAATGGACTAGGCGGTCGATTAAACGTGCACACGATGGGATACACGGGCCTAGTAGCTGTGATGCGCAATAGCTATATCTCCGCACGTCTGCGGATGCCTCCTTACAAGTTTGGCCTGTCGGCCTAGACAACAGTAGGATGTAATAACATCCTTTACGGGAGAATATGTCTCCTCGTAGTCAATCCCCAGAGTGTTGTGAGAAACCATGCGCCACAAGGCGAGTCTTATATCTCAAGACTTTTTTCTTCTCTTTACGCTTTCTAACAAAGACTCATTTATGTCCAATAGGCTTTACACTTGGGGACGTTAGCACTACGTACCCAAATACCTTTTTCTTTGTTAGTGAATCTAGTTCAGTAGGGATTGCTTCTTTCCATTTAGGCCAATATGCTCTACGTTGACATTCTTCAACAGAGCGTGGTTCGATGTCATCATGCTCTATAGTCTATTGAGCAATACACCATCAAAAGTTTCGTCTCAAGCATGCATGCATTCATCGAGATTTTTCTATTCTCTGAAATTGATTCAATCATTGAGGCGTCCCCCAATATTGATTCATTGGACATAACTATAATCAGAGATAATCTCATGAGACGGGTTTCGGATATTGATGATGAATGGATTAGGTTGTGCCAAACTCGCTTCCTTCCTTTGGGGAGTATCCATCGAACCAAGTGGTCTCACCCTCTTCCTTTAGGGAACCACGGCCTCAACCACACCTCCACTATGTGTGGTTGTGGCACCATTATTGGCGCCATATTCCCTCTTCCTTTAGAGGATTTCCAACCTTGCAGGCACGTTTGCAGCTGGTATGTGATCTCGTCACTTTATCAATATCAAAAACGCATCAGGCATCGAATCTACTACGTCCTGAATATTGAGTATACTTCGCACTTTTACTATCACATTGTGCAAGTTGGGGATCAAGATGAGATAGAGTAGGGAGAGACCACGACAATTCCAGTCGTTCCTGTTGAACATTCTTGTTCTTATCTCCCCCTGACGACGGGAAGACTGTCTCATCAAAGTGACAATCCGCAAATCTAGCGGTAAAGAGATCGCCTGTCAAGGATTCCAAGTAGCGGACAATAGTTGGAGATTCGTTACCAACATAAATACTTAAACGTTTCTGAGGACCCAATTGAGTGCGTTGTGGGAGCGCAATTGGCACATAAACCGTACAATCAAATATGCGTAAATGTGAGACATCCTGCTCATATCCAGTTACCATCTGGTACGCAGAAAACGGTTGATTGGTAGTGGGTCTGAAACGAATGAACAGAGCTGCATACAATATTGCATAACCCCAAGCAGATAATGGGAGATTGGTGCGTATAACCAATGCCCAAGCGACCATTTGAAGTCTATTAATGGTAGCTTCTGCGAGACCATTTTATGTATACACATGGGGTACGAGATGCTCAACAGCAATCCCAATAGACATGCAATAATCATTAACTGTCTGTGATGTAAACTCTCTAGCATCGTCAAGGCGTAGTTGACTTAATAGGATGATCTGGGTGGTGAGCCCTTAAGCGTATAATTTGTGCTAGAAGTTTAGTATAAGCAGCATTGCGTGTGGACAATAAATCAACATGTGACCAGCGTGTCGATGCATCCACCAAACCATAAAATATCTGGAAAGTCCGCAATATGGTTGGATGTGTCCACAAAATATCTCTTTGGATACGATGTAAGAATGAAATAATCTCTTTTGTGTCCTTAGCATAGGATGGTCTCGATCCTAATTTGCCTAAGGAACAAGCTGTACAAAATGAGCTCTTGGCCAAAAAGGTTGTAGAAGCATGTGAGGCATCCTGATTAAAACTTGAATCAGGGTTCACATCAGAGGAGAGACGGTCGTAAAACGGATTTTTCTGTTCGAAAAACGGATTTTACTGTGCAACCGGTCGCCAGATTTCTCGACCAGTCGCCAAAGCTTCTGGAAGTTGTCGACCGGTCGCCGAGAATGTGTCGACCGATCGCTAGAGCTTCTGGACGTTTCTGAATTACTTTTGTGAGTTGTGGACTGGTCGCCGGGACATTGTCGACCGGTCGCCGAGACGACAGAAACGCCAATTTCTTCTCCTTGGATCAATTTTTGATCCTTGCTTCTATTAGCTCAATAAAATGGATGTACGTGTGAGGTTTTCAATATACGAATCATCATATCACGACCGGGATGTCCCAAACGGTCGTGCCAAAGCCTATGTGTCAGAATCCAAAAGATCAACTCTAAAAATATTGTTGGATTTGATAATATGAATAGTGTTAAGTATAACCCACTAGATCGACACATAAGTTTTTCTAATATGCGTGTTCTTCCGCAATCATTAGAAGTGATACATAAGTATTCGTTTCCATTCTTACAATACGTTTCCAAATAATAACCATTGGCACTAATGAATTAAAAATATGACTCATAATTCAAAATTTTGCTCAATACTTGGAGGAAAATGCAGAAAATTTATTATTCATATGCCAACGATTACATCGAGGTCTTGTCCAGAAATTCTAATCCAAAATAAATAACTATGACAAAAGTCAATTTAAACTAAGGTGTAGTAGCCTTTACATATACTTGGAAATAAAACAATTGCAATTTATTCGAAGTCTGGAGCTTCTATAGTCTTCTCGTTACTTTGGTCGACTTGAAGATCTGCAATTGTGAGATTGACGTCCTTGTCATCTCCGGTATCTTCGCCATAATATGCTTCTTGCTTACGGGATTCACAATACTTCTTGTAATCCTCAGCCAATTTGTTGCTTGCCTTGCATTCCTTAAACCAATGATCATTTGATCCACATCGGTAGCATAGCTCGTTAGCACCACCTGCCTCATCGTTGCGTCTAGCAACTTGTGCCCTTGAAGGATTATTTTGTGTACGGTTGTACACCTTGTTGCTGTGCCAAGCTTGGCCGGTGTTGGCATGGCCACCACGGCCCATGCCAGGTCCTCCTTGCCCTCTTCCACGTGGTGCCAAGTTCCCACGGTTTTGTGCAACGTTGTTGCGGTTTCCTTCCTTGTTGGGACGATTATATGGACCGGATTGTCCATTAGCATTACCCTTAGCATTAGGGTTTCGTCCTCCTCTAGCTATTTTGCCATAATTTTCTTCTGGAACTCTCTTTGTTCCGGTAGGCCTATAGTTATTGTTCATCATGATCGTGTCATGTTTCTCAGCTACTTGCAGAAGATTGATTAGCTTATTGAACATAGTAATCCACTTGGCGTTGTATTCCATCCGTTATTGCTTTGAGAGGATGAGTGCCGAGGCGGGTAAGGTAGAGAGGGTCTTCTCTATTAAGTCTGCTTCAGTAAGGGTCATCTTACAAAACTGAAGCATAGCCCGTAGACGTAGCATCTCAGAATTGAATTCCGCTACGGTTTTGAAGTCAAGAAAACGAATGTCATTCCATTTGTCCTTCAACTCAGGAAGCAATGTGTCCTGGATGTTTCCAAATCTCTCATTCAGAATAGTCCATAGCTCATATGGGTCCTTAACTTGCATATATTCCCATTTTAGGGAAGGGGCCATGTGGCGCCTTAGAAACATCAATGCTTGGGCTTTTTTAGATGCAAGTGGAGCTTGTGTGTTCGCATCTGGAGCACGGATTGTGGAAAGGATCTCTTTCCCAATGAATGTTGTCTCAACATTCGTCACCCATCGGTGATACTCTGTTCCTTTGGAATCAAGGATGTCAAATTCGAGCTTAGGCGTTTTAGTCATCCTGAAATAAACAAATAAAAAGATACATTAGTTTCACAGTCATAATAGACATCCACGAACACTAATAAATATTCCAAGAAAATTTGGATTAGAACAAGACCAAGATGGTGCATGGTCGAATTCGATGCTTTTGTGAAATTACTTTATCACAAAACTTTTCTTTAATGCTCATGGAATTACTTTATCATAGCATATATTATGAATCCCCACGATTCATAAAAGCTCTTTAACTTCTACTAGAGAATGATGACATTAGAGGGGCTCATGACTTACATATACCGCAAGCGATATAAAGCTCGATCACTCCCCTAATGCTTCTCATAACCTTTCAAAGTAGGTATAGCATATCATTGTTTTTGCTAGGGCTGGGCACGGTCCGGGTTGTTGCCGGAAAAGCTTGGGACCGGGACTGGACTGGAGAATAATTGATCGGGTCGGGTTGACGCTTTCCGGGATGTGAGACCGACAAAACCCGAACCGATTACGTTCGGTGCGGGTTTCGGTCTTTTTGCTCGAGGACCGATTTTCGATTTCCACCTGATTTTCGAATAGGAGACGAACAGAGATGATAGAGAGAGAGAGAGAGAGAGAGAGAGAGAGAGAGAGAGAGAGAGAGAGAGAGAGAGAGAGAGAGAGAGAGAGAGAGAGAGAGAGAGAGAGAGAGAGAGAGGGAGATTTTTGCAGATCCGCAGACTTTGTGTTTGCAAAGCCTTGAAGAACAGAAGAAGAGATCAAGAGAAGAAGAAATAAGAACATTGGTTTGATTCCAGATTCAACTTCTCTTCTTCTGAACTTCATGGCTTTGACAACACAAACGTCAAATTGAGTCGGTGATGGAATTGATGGAAGATGGTTGGGAAGAAGAAAGAAACCATGGTTGAGTTGTAGAAGAAAAAAAATTAAGAGGAGGAGTTGCAGAGCAGCAGAAGACGAAAAGAAGAAATAAAGGGGAGGAAAAGTAGATCGATGATGGTGAATGTATAAATCTAATGTATGGTAAAAACTAGAGAGAATATAAATTTAATTTTGTGATGAATATTATCAAG
Organism: Rubus parviflorus; assembly: GCA_029955375.1. Taxonomy (NCBI): domain Eukaryota; kingdom Viridiplantae; phylum Streptophyta; class Magnoliopsida; order Rosales; family Rosaceae; genus Rubus; species Rubus parviflorus. The sequence continues at coordinate 4,801,085 of JARGGL010000008.1, read as the reverse complement.
TGAAACTAGTAGCCTAGTGGTTACGGCTTTGGTTTCCACATGTGAGGGGAGAGGTTCGAACCTCACATCTCACAAAAATGCATATTTTGCATTTAATTCGGTCATGTTCGGGCTTAATTGCAAGTGGATTTCAAGACCCGGGACCGGCCCGATTGCAATACAAATCGGTCCGGGCCCATTAAAATTTTCAATTTTTTTTGCAAAGACCGGACCGATCGGGTCGGTTCCGGGTCGGTTTTCTGGTTTCTGGTTAAAATGCCCAGCCCTAGTTTTTGCTCATAAATTTCACCATAGAAGTCTCACGCCATAAGAGGGGTCGGGATGAAGAAGAAGGGAAGTTTTTAAATCCCCGAGAAAAAGAAGAATACAGAAATTAAATCAAAGCAGAAATTTTAGAAAATCTTACTTGGTTTTCTTAATTGAAAATCGCAGAAAGTTTTGATCTTGAGTTCCGCTCCTTTAGAACTGAATATCCGAAGATCCAACGGTTTGAATTGTATGAAATTTTAACTGGAAGCAGTAGACCCACGGAGGAAGCGTTCTTCCAAAGTAAGCTTGATCCAATGGTCGAGACGAGAGAAAAGTTCTTCCAAAGTTGGCTGTCTTGTGAAGGCAGATTCTGGCGTGATGATGCTTTGCGGCGGTGATGGTGCTAGGGTTCTAGGGTTTTGGGTTTTTGTAGTTAGGGCTAGAACTCATGCTGATAACGTGTTTAAGAGAAACGTAAATAATAGAGAGAATGAGCAGAGAATATGATGTATTTCATTAATGAATAAGGGTCTCTATATATAGAGGGGTACAAGATACAATATGTATTGATGTAGGAAACCTATACTAATACAATCCATACTCTAGAAGGATAAATCTATTCTAAGTCCTAGTTTGACAAGACACACAATAATGATATCCTGAAACATTATGTTTATTTTCTCTAGAGTTTCCAATTCAATAATATTAGAATGCATTATTTATTATTTTCCTTATCTATTTTCATTTTCCAATTTCACTACATACTCATTAAAACATTTATATATATTTAATAAAAATTAAAACTATGATAGATCATGTGACATAAAAATTTGTATCATTTGTTGAACGCATATTGGTGATAGAGAACAAAAGAAATTCTATTATGACCTAAATCTAAATCTATCCATTATATTTGCAAAAAAAAAAGAAGCTAGCAATTAAAAAATATATATAAAATATTTAATCATGAGGTACAAAAAATAGAGGAAAAAAATAAACAGTAAGAATAAATGATTACTCTTTTTTTTATTGCACAGCTAAAAGAGAAAAGAATAGTTAAAAAAAAGAAAAGAATAGTTCATGCTAAAACATTTTCTTGTTGATTAGAAATTAATTTTTGAAACCCAATAACTTGTGTTTGATTTTTTTATTGGATAAGAAATTTATGTTGTCTGATTTAGGAATGAACATTTAATTAAGATTTATATAGTAATTATATCATTGAAATAGCTAAGTTTTTTTTTTAAGGTGAAAGTTTTTTGCAAATTATATGAGTGAGGTTATTTGAGGAAGTTTAGTGAGGTTTAGTGAGTAAAATTTAGTATTTGAAAATTTATTAGGAGGTGTAAAAAGTACAGAGGTCAAGTAAGTAAATTTGGAGGTTCCAATAGAAAAACTCGAAAAGTAAATGTCAAATAACTAGAAACTTGGTGTCGAATGCAGAAAACCCGGGAGCCTCTCATTTTCATCGAAGACTTTGAGAGAAACAAATTTCTGTCGCCGAGTATAAGAGAATTCCAAGGACAATCTTTCTTCTAATATAAGGATCACAGGTAGGGCTGGGACTTTTGAACCGAAAAACCGAGGAACCGCGTCAAACCGAACCGGAACCGACGGTTCGGTTCGGTTTCTGAATTTTAAATAACAAATTTTTTCGGTTCGGTTCCCATTGTTTTTTTTTCGGTTCCGCAGTTTCACATCTCAAAGAAACCGACTGGAACCAAAATGCATGTATATGTATAGTAATAGATATGTATAGCTCAGTTCCGGTCATCTTTTTTACCCGTTTTTCCATAACAATTATTATATACTATTATACTCTAACCCCATATTAAATTAAAAGAAAAAAAGTAGAACAAAGCATTAATAAAAAACACAATCCACGTGGGCAACTAGTGCTCCATCTTTTCATGCCCTCACCAATTTTTTTTTTATTTGTTCTCTTTGCCACGAGCTATACCTGCACTCTTCGTCAATATTCATCTTCTTCTTCATTCTTCCTTATTCAGTTCTTCCTCCTTCTTCTTTTATTCAGTAGCCGCAACCAATTAAGCTTCCTTAATCACTTCTTCCTTCTTCTTTTTCTTTTTCTTCTTCTCTTCTCCCTTAACCAACGATTCTGAGATTTTTTTTGGGGCGACAGGTTCAAGAATGGAAATTGATCTGGGTTTTCAAAGTCTGATCTATTGATGTCGAGATCTGATTCGATTTTTTGAGAGCTTTTATTGTCCTTGTTACTTCAGATCTTTGATGAATATTTGTTGGGCTGATTGATTTCGATTCTAGTTTTGGTAATTTTGTCCAGTTTCTGAGTTTCATAGGTTTGTATCAACACTCAACAGGAACCGAAAAACTGACAAAACCGAACCGTTTTTGATCGGTGCGGTTTCTGGTCGATTCTGGAGAGCAAAGTGGATGGAACCGAATTGATCGGTTCTGGCTATCAAAGTGGACGGAACCGAACCGCATGTCATATATCGGTTTCGGCTCCGGTTTCTGTTTTTTTTTCAAGGAACCGAACCGGTCCCAGCCCTAATCACAGGAGGTGAAATACATATAGGACAAATGCAGCCTCTGAGTTTCAAGTTGTCGAGAAACTTGTTGCATTGTTGGATGAGATTGTGGGTTTGCATTTGAAATTAGCCGGCCAGTCTGTTTTTGGCCTTGTTAATCCTAAAATCTTCCTCACTGGTTTAATTCCATTCAATTGTTCATGCATTTTGGCTACTCATTGATTCATATGCATCTTTTTCCTTACTATTTATCCTCTGTTTAGGGTATTGTCTCCTTGTTTAGTATGTATAAAAGAAAACTTATAAGAACATACGAAATTATCTCATACATAGGATTAGGGTTTATAGGGATGAGTATTGTCCTGTTAATATCAAATTCAGCCTTGTTGTTTATATATGTTGAAACCTATGCTAAAAACTGATTGAGAGAACAGAAATTACCAAGATTTAATTTTGTAATTCTACAAATTTCTATGTTTAACACCTAATCCTTCAAACCAATAAACAGTGCAATTAAGAACAAGGTAAAAGTTGAAATCTATTTTTAAGGGGTGCCCTTAAAAAAAGAACAATGTTTTGATTCCCATTAACCAAAAACCAAAAGAATTTCTCACAACACCAAAGAAAATTATGTTACTGACCAAACCATTATATAAAGGGATATCCTTGATTATTAGCACACACTGACACAAGTACATAAGAAGTAAATTACAATTGAGTGAGGCTAAATGCACTCAACCTAGAACTCACTACGTGGGTTATGTTTTTTTTTTTTGTCCAAAAAAAATGTATTTTGACCCCAAAATTGACAGTTTTATCCAGTAACAATTATACACAAAATTTACAGAAATTAAATAAATATATAACCAACTTTGGCACCACCCTGGTGGGCAGCACCCGCCTACCCTCTCTCGCCGGCGGCAACCCATCCCTCCACCACCCCCTACCCCTCTTTCCTTCCCTTTTCTGCCCGATATAATTCCTTATTAATCAAAGAACAAAGACCCAGGTATAGAGTATGAATCATAAATCATTGATAATTCCCAATGTTATGGACAAAGAACAAAGGACTGTGTATATGAACAAAGGCTCAGGTTAATATTTCCTTATTAACCACCCTCTACCCCTCTTTCCTTCACCCGTTTCCCATGAAACTAATTAGCCGCAGCCTTACAATAAGGAAACATCTAAGACAATCTGTACTCTAAAAAGAATATTTTATGCACAGAGTGAACTATATATATGAAGAAGCATACTCTCGGATTTTCAGTTTCTCAAATAGTCAAACCATTGAGAGCAAGCAATTCACCACATGTTATCATACCTAATGGCTTTGACAAATGCAGCCTCTGAGTTTCCAGTTGTTGAGAAACTTGTTTCATTGTTGGACGAGTTTGAGGATTGGAATTCATGCATGAAAATGCTATCTTCACAAGAGACAACACTTCCCCTGTAACTTGATGAGTAGGAGGGGATATGTGTTGGTCCAAAACATCCACAATTGGCATTTGATGGGCAGGTAATGCAGTTGATGATGACGATCCTGATGATAGAGATGAGAGAAGATCTCCCGGATGTCTTCCCATAACAATTTCCAGTGTCACCACTCCAAAGCTATAAACATCACACTTCTCATTTACTTCCATTGTATAAGCAAGCTCTGCTCAAACAGTCAATTTGTCAGTATATAGATAATAATGAGTTAATGGAATTAAGTTTAACGAAATTAAACTATGCATGATATGGCAAAAAATTCAGTGTTCAGAACATTTTGTATCGAGTGGCTGTTAATCAAAATCAATAACTCTATACTCTAACATACCAAGTAACACCCTATGGATTATGAACAAGAAAATGAGAACGATTAGTTTGTTTAAAAATAAAAATAAAGACAGCATGATGAACAAAATGTGATAAACATAGAGATCTTCAAGGTCCTCTAGAGCAAAGAAAAACAGTATCACCTGGTGCAACATATCCATATGTGCCTGCAAGGACAGTCCAATTAGCTGAGTCTGAGTTTAAGAACTTCGCAGTGCCAAAGTCTGAAACACATGCCTCATATTCAGCATCCAGCAAAATATTCTTGCTCGATATGTCCCGATGCACAATTGATGGCAAGCAATCGTGATGCATGTAACACAAGGCATGAGCTACACCTTTAACAATATTCACTCGTTTACTCCACCCCAATTCTTTAGCTTCATCATCTTTGCTCAATATTGTAGCCAAGCTACCCCTTTCCAGATACTCATACACCAGGAACGAGTGTAGTTTATTTGAACAGAAACCAAAAAGCTTCACAATATTTCGATGTCGTATCTCAGTTAAGGCCTTTATTTCATTTAGGAATTCCTTTTGAAAGTTCTTGTCATCATCACTTAGCAGATGGAGTTTCTTCACGGCCACTATGTAAGCGGATGTCAAAGTTGCTTTGTAGACCCTTCCATGTTCTCCCTTCCCAATGCAATACATGGAATCAAAAATTTTTGTTGCCCTTATGATTTCCTCGTACATCGTCTTTCCATTAAAATTTAATATTGAAACAAAAATTTCCTCTCGCACGTCGATGTTTTCTCCATGCTGATTCTTCTTTCTTTTTTTTATTACGAAGGAAATAGCAAAGAAAGCAGACAGCAGTAGTGCAACTGCTGCCAGAAGAGAGAATGCAAATACAACTTTCAGTTTGTGGTCCTTTTTTGAGCCATGTTTGCAGGGTTGCAAACCTCCAACGTCGCCACACAATCTCTTGTTCCCCTGTAATGCTTCTTGAGGAGCATCTTGAAATGCTTTGTTGTTGGGAAGGGGACCTTCCAAGTCATTGTAGGATATGTCAACATAGATCAAGCCGTTCATGGCTCCAAAACTTGTTGGAATGAGACCAGAAAGATTATTGTGGGAAAGACTGAGGTTCTCCAAACTCTGCATGTTGCTTATTTCTGATGGTATCGTACCTTCAAGTGAATTATGACTTAAATCTAGCTGGGAAAGTTGAATTAACTTCCCCAACTGAAATGGAATCATTTGACTGAACTTGTTGTTGCTCAAATTCAAGTAGTTTAATTTGAGAAAGTCACCTACAAAGCTTGGAATTGAATCATTGAATTTGTTTTTTGATAGATCAAGATGTTCTAGATCAGTCAATGATCCAATTTCTGAAGGTACACGACCTGAGAGTTGATTGCCATCCAACATCAGCTTCACCAAAGAAGTTAATCTCCCCAACTCCTTTGGAATAGTCCCAACTAAACCATTTGAAGAAAGATCCAGCTCATGAATTTGGGTTGCATTTCCAATTTCCAGTGGTATAGACCCAGTAAGGTTGTTTCCCGCAATTCGTAGGGTCACTAAATTTGGGGACCGTCCCCAATTTTGAGAGATTTCACCATAAAGTTTATTATGGCTGAGATCTATAAAATTGAGATTCGGATAAACACCAAAGTCTTCAGATATGTTTCCTGTCAATTGGTTCCCTTGAAGACGTACTCTAAATAAGGTTGTGCAGGTTTTCAAGCTTTTGGGGATTGGACCAATTAGAAGGTTTGTGCCTGCTGTAAAGTTTGTGAGTAATCCACCCCGGCAAATGTTTTGGGGCAAGTAACCAGAAAATTGGTTCTTGTCTAAATGCAGCTTAATCAACTTCGTGAGATTTTCTATCTCTTTAGGAATAGAGCCAGAAAATTTATTTGTATAGAGATTGAGAATGGAAAGGTTTGTCAGGTAACCTAATGATGTTAGAATTGAACCATTGAGTTGATTCTCATGCAAATTTAGAATAACAAGAGATTTCAAGTTCCCTATCTCTTTAGGAATATAACCAGAAAGCTGATTATAGCTCAATGATAGATTCACAAGCGATTTCAAAGTCCCTATTGAAGGAGGAATAACATCAGAAAGATTATTGTTGTTGAGAGAGAGAAGGGTAAGGTTTCTTAGACGCCCAATTTCCGGCGGGATTTTCCCAGACAATTGATTTCCAGATAGATCAAGATAAATGAGTTTGGAGAGGGAACTAATTCCAGGTGGGATGACATCGAAGAGTTTATTCAAGCTGAGGTCAAGATATTCAAGATTAGGGAAGGACAAGAATGAGAATTCATGTAGCGTACCTTGTATACTGGAGTTGGTAATGGTTATGCTGGTGACACTTCCAGCAGCATTGCATGAGATACCAGTCCAAATGCATGGGTTTGCCTTTGCTTTGGGATTGCTGGAAGAATTGGTGGCATTATTAGTACTGGGAAGGTAAATCCAAGAATTGAGCTGGTGATTCTGGGAAGTTTGATTTAGAAAGCTGGCTTTCCATTTGAGAAGAGCTTCTGCTTCAGTAATTGAACTAGCAGAAGCAACAGCAAAGTAGTACAGTGATGAAAATAGCTGAACATATAAGAAGAGGCAGTAAACTAGAGGCGGGCATACCTTGTCAAAAGTTAACGATCTCATGGCTATATTTTTTTTGTGTGGAGAAGGTTACTGCTGGTTTGTGTCTCCAGCATGCAGGACCTTATTTATAAAATTGTTGGACACACTACAGTAGATTCAGACAAAGTCTACTTCGGGGTTATTACTTGAAAAGTCTGTGTTCGATCTATCTGTGGTTCAAACTTGGAGGTTTCAAATGTCAAAAGTAACAGATGGAAAAGTCAACATTTTTAACACATATGTATCAACTATTCAAGCTGATTGTTAAAAAAAATCAGCTATTCAAGCTTATCACTTAGATCAGATTGGTATTAGCTGCCTAGGAGAGTTTGTGTTGTAATTTTCTTTTCCTATTAAAAAAACATTTTTTATACATAGGGCAAATATATTACAACACAAAGCCCCAATATATTCAATTAGGCGAGATTTTTGCTATTCTTCCTGTAATACTACTTGCAATTTAATGTTCTTTTAAATCTTGTATCATTAATTGTTACTATTGGCGCGTGTGGAAGGCGGCGCTCGCTTTTGCGAGAAATATTTTTGCTTATTTAGTTTTTCAGCATTACTTGTTGCCAGTGTTCTAAGAGTCGCTCTAAGTAGCCGCCTAGGCGCTAGGCGCCATACCACCGCCCGGATTAATGGAAAATCGCTTAGGTGGAGCTAGGAGGCCGATTAGGGGGTCTAGGCAGGGCTGGACTGTGACTAGTGCGGTGGTAGCGAGACATTCCTTTGAGCGGCGAGTCCGACAATTTGGTGTGACAGATGGTGGTAAGGTTTCGGGGTTTTGGTCTAGAGAAAATAAGCTTCAACTTGGTGGTGGCGGTGTCGTTTCCCGATGGCCGGAAAAGGCTATCGAAAATCATAGAGGAAAGAGAGATTTCCGGCTATCGAAAATCATAGAGGAGAGAGAGAGAGAGAGAGAGAGAGAGAGAGAGAGAGAGAGAGAGAGAGAGAGAGAGAGAGAGAGAGAGAGAGAGAGATTTATTTTTATCTCTCAAAGGTGGTTTGATACCAAGGTTATCTCAAGGTATAAGAAACGTGTAAGGAAATTGAGAAAAAATAATATAAACAACTTACATAGTAACTAAAAGTTTGACTATTTAAAAAAAAAAAAAACCTAGCCCATATGAGAGTCCTCTCTCTAGAGAAACCGTAGCCTCCATGAGATGTCTCAGTAGCGCCTCTGTGCGCATCAAATCCGGCCAGCAATACTTTCGTGTGCTATCCTCCTAACCTTTGGCTTCTTCCTATACTTTTCATTGCGCAAATCTTAGCGCCGTCAGTGATTGCTAGTGCGACTTCTTGTTGCGCAAATCCTAACACGTACTGGAAACTCTTGTTCATTTAATTTCTAATTCAGCTAACTAACAAAATGGTCAAAAATCTTGGCATTGTTTGTTTGTTTGTTTGTTTGTTTGGTGTTCACAGTTTCGATAGTTTCCGATGTCCCCTCTTTTGATGAATAACGTTTCCTATCAATGAGAAACTTCGTCAGGTGACGTGAAAACCATATCATAATCGTCTTCCACTATCTTTTCTATGTTTTGTTTCAGTTCCAAAACCACATTTGGGAGCTCTAGATATTTGACCAACACTTGGGCCAGAGTGGACCATAAGGACATTAAATTAATCAAACAAAAGTCAACATTTTCTATACATATGGCCGCCAATATATTTACACCGTAACTATTGATAATCTAATCCCATGACTCCATTTTTGCCAAAAAAAAAAAAAAGCCATGACTCCATGAGGATCATGATATGGAATAATCCTAGTTGATAATAGTCTGACAAAGAAAAGGCAACGATTAATATCACTTCATTCAGATTGAAATACTGCTAGGAATTGCATAAGATAATATATATATATATATATATATATATATATATGGGCAAAACCAGGATTTGCAATCAGGGGGGGCCAATAATAAAAGTTACTATAACTTTGACCATAGCAAGCAACTCTTTTTCGTCAACCATTCAAACTTTGAGTATGAGTTTGCAAACCTCAAAACGTAAGATAACCTTAAGCCATGAATGAGATATGAAAAAATGAAATTAATTCATCAAATACACAATTATATAATACCATGTAGTGTAGTTGATATTCAGAATAATCTCTCCTTAATTAATTTACTTAATGCAACGCTTATTTTGGTATATTTAATTTTTTTTCTTTATATGTCTGAATCTCTATTAAATGAATCCAAATGCATATAAATTTTATTAGTATTTAATTTTTTTTTTTTTCATAACCAAACTTTTGACTTTCTTGTGTGCAATAAATATAAAACTCTATAATTTGTCGTGCATAAAATCTAAGGGGGGGCTATTATTTATATATTTAAAGAAGTTTACATAAATACATATTATATTACTTATAATTAGTTGATTTGTTGAAATTATTAGGGGGGGCCAAGACCCCTGCATACCCTAAGCTAGTTCCGCCCCTAGTCATATATATATGCTGGGTTTCATCATTTTTTTGGGACCCCTAGACCATGGTCATATTTGCCTTACCTTGAAACATAATTTCCACTATGGCTCCAAACCATTTCATTTTGAAGCCATGTGGTTAAATCATGAAAGTTTTCCTGCCCTTGTCAAACAAGTTTGGCATGACAATTTGGACAATGATCCCATGACAAATTTCTCTATGATAAGTGGTCGCTTTGCTTTCCTAGCTAAAGCATGGAACAAGAATGTCTTTGGGAATATTTTTCATAAGCTGAAAAAGCTCTAAGAGGATGCCTTTATTAGGAATCTACAAATTACTAAAGAATTAGAGGACACTCATAACTCTGAGGAAGTTTTTTGGGCTCAGAAAGCGAGAGCAAATTGGCTTCAAATGGGTGATTAAAACACAAGATACTTCCAAACCCAGGCTACTATAAGAAGGTTAAGAAACCACATTGCTACCATCCAAGATACTATGGTCAATGGTTAACCGAGGCTCAACAAGTTATTGATGTAAAAAGAATGTGTGGGAGCTAATTGAGCCTTCTGGAACTCAGAGGGCAATTGGCTGCAAGTGGATTTTCAAGACTAAAAGATGTGTAGATTGTTCAATAGAAAGCCTTAAAGCTAGACTTGTAGCTATGGGATTCACTCGATCAACAGGAAGGGATAGAGTTCAATGAAACCTTTTCTCTTGTGTCCACTAAAGATGCATTTAGGATCATAATAGCAATTGTGTCTCATTATGATATGGAATTACATCAAATGGATGTAAAAACTGCATTCTTAAATGGAGACTTAGATGAGGAAATCTACATGAAACAACTTGAAGGTTTCATTGAGGCCGGTAATGAATAGCTAGTGTGTAAATTAAACAAATCCATTTATGGATTGAAACAGGCATCAAGGCAGTGGTACCTAAAGTTTGATTCGGTAGTCACTTCTTTTGGTTTTGTTGAAAATCTAGTCGATGAGTGCGTCTATATGAAGACTAGTGGGAGGAATTTTATTTTTCTCATCTTATATGTTGATGACATCCTGCTAGCTAGTACTGACAAGGTGTTATTGAGTGAGACAAAACAGTTCCTTTCTAACAATTTTGATATGAAGGATTTAGGTGAAGCCTGTTATGTTCTGGGAATTGAGATTAACAGAGATAGATCAAAGCATCTGTTGGGACTATCTCAACAGAGCTATATATTGAAAGTTTTGAAAAGATATGAAATGCATACTTGCTCTCCTGGACCTGTTCATATATCTAAAGGTGACAAGTTGAATAACCAGCACTGTCCTAGAAACGAGTTAGGAAAGGAAGATATGAAAACCAAGCCATATTCTAGACCGGTAAGAAGCCTTATGTATGCACAGGTTTGTACAAGACCTGATTTAGCTTATGCAGTGGGGATGTTGGCTAGGTTTCAGTCGAATCCAGGACATGAACACTGGATTGCTAGAGAGAAGGGATTGAGATATCTGCAGAAAACCAAAAGCTATAATTTGGTGTATAGAAGGGTCAAGAATCTTGAAGTGGAAGGATACTCAAATGCTGATTTTGCTGGGCAGTTTCTAGAATCAGGAAACTCAACTTCTGGATATGTTTTCATGCTAGCTGGAGGAGCCATAGCATGAAAAAGTGTGAAGCAAACACAAATTGCAACCTCTACCATGATGGCAGAGTATTTTGCAGTTTATGAAGCTACATGCCAAGGGTTATGGTTGAAGAATTTTCTCTCACATACTAAGCTGGTTTATAGTATTGTCTCCAGACCTTTAAAGATCTATTCTGATAATTCAGTTGTTGTTAGCTTCACAAGGAACAATAAAAGGTCCACAAACTCTAAACATATTGATCTAAATAGTGTGAGAGAGAAGGTAAAGCACAGAGAACTTGACATTGTTAAGATCAATACCTTGAAGCAGCTAGCAAACCCGTTCACTAAGACTCTTACCATTGCAACTTTTCTAACACATGCTGCTAGCATAGGCATACTTCCTACTTTGGATGCTTAGTCTAAGTGGGAGATGTTTGTTCATTTAGTTTTGGTTGAGTTTTTTGCCTGGTTTCATGTTTTCTAATTCATATTGTTTAGTTAAGATTGAGATCTTATTGTTTTGGAAGTTTTGCATTTATATTAATAAAACTTTATGTTCCATGGATTCATTTTTTTAAAAAAAATTGTTGCTGCAACATTTTTTTTATTTTTTATTAATTGATCCCTTATGATAACTGATAGAATGTAAACAATTTCAGATTATAAGTTATGTTTTGGATCAATTTTCATCTTCAGTAACACTTTTGGGACAGCTATCTTGTGGCTGTATGTTGAGGTTCTGGCATATAAAGCCATTTTGGAGGACTATATATATGAATGCATTTTGAGATTCATTATATCAACATTGTATATATATTAAGAAACATTGAATTGTATCTCATGTGATCGGAAATTCAGAAGTTTTGGTGTCTTTGTGATTGCAGAGTGGTTCTGCTGAATTGACAGAGATTTGGTTAGGTTCAAGGTTTTATTTCTGGTGCACATTCCAGACGGTTACAAATTTTTTTTTTCCTACAATGTTGTCATATATTCTTAGAGGTGTTCAAGTGAGAGATTGTTAGAATATTTGAACAACTACAAGTCTATATGCTTAAGATGACATTTGTGGATTAGCATATTAATAATAAGATATAAACTGAAATACTATTCTTGTATAGTTATGATCACATCATAAATCTTGTGAACATAATAGGAGGCCTAAATTATATCCACATAACTTTTTCCTTTTAATCCGAGCAGCAATAGCATTCATTTTTCAAGTACCAATTTGCTAGCTAAATTGTTACCATTTTAAAAAGAAAAAAAAAACTTGAATACAACCGAGCCAAAATATTTTATAAAGTCACTCTGTTCTTAAAGCCTATATCCAATCAATTTCTAGCTTGAAATCACCCGCACCAGATATAGCACCTGGGATACCACCTTCTGCATTCACCGAGAGAGACATACCAACAATGCGGGCAGGATTCATTTCCATCTCTGCGTCTATAACATTCCCTCTCCATGTTGGTAGATAACGAGAAAGAGGGATCTGGACGATGAAGCAAAAATTAGCCGAGCTCCATAAGGCAAATAACTAATTAACATTGCCTAAACAAGGTTGTCACTGTTCCAACAAATGCATAAGTTGTCATATCTTCAGATTTTTCCTGGTGTTATGCTATTTTTCCATTCTATATCAGATGATCAATGGTATCCTGAGATGGGCAACAAGATTTTTTTTTTTGGCGAGGGATCAAGACAAGAATAATCACCGTAGATATGTAGGATCTTCCGTCTCCTTTAACTTTTAGTGATATGGTATCATATGCATCCAAATCAATGAAGCCATTAAACTGCAGAAGAAACAAATACATTTGAAAATGATGCAAACAAAAACCTCTGTTGAGTGAGGCAAATAAGTTTTAAGTGGATGCTGTAATTAAATAATTCCATCATTTCGTGCTGAATTTGAAGCAGGAATCCAATGTTTGCATTGTGGTCTATCCTATAAAAAATAAAGAATTTGCATTGTCGTCATCAAAGATATGAGGAACAATTTTCAAATCCATCTTGAGTCTGAAAATTCGAAAACAAAAGAAGATCTTCACTCATCTTCAGGGATAGTTGAATCAATAACTTCCAAGAAAAATAAGAGAAACACATATATCAAGAAAAACAAATAATAATTACGGTGAAGTAGCTAACAATTTAAAACCAAACAAGGAACGATCTTTCACTAGTTAAAGTGCTACAGAACAGCTTATATCCCTAAAATGTTGGAAATACCGTTCAACCTTTTTGGACCGCATTCCACAAAAGCCACTCCTGTTCATCTTCCATTTTGAACCCTCGGCAAAATCCGAACAAAGGTTACCCGAGAAAATTCCTAATCGAAAAAATTAGAAGGGAGAATTGATTCATTAGGTAAGTCCATAATAATCAACTATGGATAAAAGGACAGCTCTCATCCGAGCTGATAAACTAGTAGCATATTGAGGATTCACAAACTTTGAAATTTCGTAAGTTGTATAACGAATTAACGATTACTGTTACTGAATCTTAGATTCAGATGTACATTGCTATCCTACAATTCCACCACCAATGCACTCACATGCCTTGTCTTTAGCAATTTGTTATAGTCATCAATTTGTTTATGAATGAAACTGGTTTCCAGAAACTATGATATGCTTCCATAAGTAAAAGTACGGGACAACTACCATTGGGTCCATTTCCAGTATCTGAGATCTCTAAAGATGCCGAGGACAACCCTGAAAAATCAATAGAAATTGACATGCATATCATTTTCTGGGAAATTAACTACATATCCAAAGAGAAAGTGAAAAAAAATATAATTGATTGTACAAAGAAAAATTGACATATCCAAAAAAAGAAATCTATAAGTCTAGCAACGGATACAAAGAAAAATTGCACACATGGGGCAAACTTGATTGTGAATCAATTCTGCATTCAAAGGCAAGGATATTGTTTAAGTACACAATAATTCCTAAAAGCTGTTGGTTGTTTCTTATGCACTCATACAAAGGAGACATCAAATTATGTACCTCCATATTCAGAATCAGAATACAAATGCCACTTCTTCATCTCTTCCTTTGAATTGAAATTGAAAATATATCTCTCAGTGGGAGGCACTAGGTCTTCAACATTCCATGTGAGAGCTAAATTGGCATACCATGCGCAAGAAACAAGAATAATGATGATAAATTTTTTTTTGTTGAAATAGAGAAAGAAAAGGCAAGGATTCCCCTTGCCCATCGTAGGTCGCATAACTTCATCTATCACTAGTAAAACGCGAAACATCTGATTATTTAAACTTGAACAGGACTAATGCAATGCTCGCAAATCTTATAAGAATGAGATTCTGTGCTATATCATGGAAAGGAATGGAGAATAGAAAGATGATTACAATACCTTTCTTGTGCATGGATGTATTCACCACCAAAAGACGATAAAAAGATAACATTTCTTTCATCCAAAACACACCTTCAAACATCTATAAACACACAAACTACTCTTATATAGTATCTTGTCAGTCCATCGGTCTACCATGGTGTTTTTGGAACCGATTAGCCGAGCAAACGTTTCTTGTCGATTATCCGGTTAAGTGTTGAGATTCTTGACGCCACTGAAAATTCAAAAGTGAGTAAAACTCACAAGATCTTTGTGGTAGAATTGATTGATTGGATGTGAGTAAACTCACGATTGTTGATTGGTGAATGATATTCACGTGATTGTGTTATTGAAAGAATTGTTTTGATTAGCATGAGAGTGAACTTCACTCTTATTAATTTAGATTTTTATCTAGGTTATTATATATATCTTGTATTACTTGGTATCATAATAATATTATTGAGATTGATATATATATATATATATATATATATATATATACATTTTTGGTGGAATTGTGATGAGTAATGAGATGTAATATTTTGTGGGAATTAACCATAATATTGTCTTGGTGATTGAATTTTATATGAAGCATTTCATATAAAATGATGTTTAAATTGTTGTGATTGATTTGATTGAAAATATTTCAAATCATGATAACTGTGTTTTTTATGAGACAATTTTGGGTCTAATGTGGCCTCTTTGAGTTTTGGAAGGGTTCCGAAGTGGATTTGGACCCTGTGATATGAATTTGGGCAAGCGTCCCAATGCGGTTAGAGCTCTAGTTTGTCTACCAATTCTCTTTTGTCATGGGGTGGACATGTGATACAGATAATGTGTTTTCTAAAAGATGTTTCAAGAGTATTCATTCTTTTATCATCCAAATTGGACATTGATTTATTGATCGATGATTTTGTATAAGCATTACATATAACATTGGAATCATTTGGGTAACTGTCATTTGTCAACTTGACATTTCTTTCATTAAGTTGTTGAAATAAATGTTGCGATGTTTTGTGGAATTACTTAATTTGATTATTAAGTTCAGATATAATAATTGTTATTTCTTGTGAGTGTGTGTGTTGTGTTTACTCATACAAGCTTAAAAAGCTTACCGGGTTTGTTGTTTCAACCCGATGCACTATTCAATGGTGTAGAGGTTAATCCTGCATGTTAGGGTAACCAGGACTGAAGCTGAGGCTTCTTAGCTGTATGTTTATCGTTGTGTGCCTTGTTAGACTTCCGCTATATAATAAGCTCTGAGTGTGCATTTACTTATTATTTTGAAGTTTCAAATTAATATGTAAATTTGTGTAATGTAATAGTTTTTTTTTAGGGGGAAAATCAGACGATACTATGTAACAATACCAAAGAACGGCACATACATCAAATCCTAGGCCTGAACCCGAGTTCGTTAGGGTTAGATAACCACCACAAAATAAAAGCACCGCTCACTATGCCATGTTCGCTCGTTTATTCAAAAACGAGCCTACAAATGACAACAAGTCTCAAGTAACACCTAATCAAACTAGTGAACCAACAAACTCCAATGCACTTAATTGTGGTGAAATTGCAAGTTCGTCAACTAAATTACTATGCGAAACTTATTAGCTTCTATAGGCTAACACAAACCTACAAAGTTGAAATACATCGAGAAAAGAAACCACAACTATCGAGATCCAAAACAAAAAACTCATAGACTAGCTTCCCCGACGGTGTACGTCATTAGTGTAGGCAGCACCCAAAATACTAAGTAATAGCCGAGGGTGGCAAGGCACCCTCCCTTAGAGCCCAAACCATTGTAAGACCCCACTCCATATTAGACCCATAATCAGGCCCAAGAGCCTCATCCCAAGCCCCACAAAAGTGAGCCCGACCCAATAGCTCAGTTGTGATCAGCACCCCCATCGGCTGGGAAATCACCTCCGGTGGCCGCCCTCTCCAGCAAATCATGATTGCTTGCACACAAAACCGGATCGAGTCAAGAAGAGCACAACCCGACTGTGTAGGATGCCTAATCGGAAGGACGAGACAGAGCAGAAAAGCCGACTACACCGTCTGAACCAAACAACATGCACCGTCGTAAACCTTTGCAGGTGAGAAGCCAATCGGAATCGACGGGCTGATGAGGAAAACAAAGGGTAGTGCCAACTGAGATTTGATCACTGACGGCAAGATGACACCCGAGATCGAGTGAAAAACTGAAGCAAGGAAACCAACTCACACCAGTGAAGGAGGAGAGACTAGATTGGGTCGAAACCCACTGGATCGGGATGCCAAGAAACCGCCGCCGCCGCTAGGGTGCGAGAGTTTTGAGAGAAAACCCTAGCTATGAATAATTTTCGTGTAATGTAATAGTTGACTCTAAAGAATCGAGTCTATGTTTACATTAGTAGGTTCGGTGTGATGTTATTGTTGTAATAAAAAGGAAAAAAATTTCCAAACTATTTGTATAAGTTGACCGAGCCTTTGCGTTTCAGATTTGTTTTATTAATAATAACAAGTTGTTATTTATATTACGAAATTTGGGGCGTGACAGGATTATTAGAGATTTATGTTATTATTGGGGCGATTCACTCGATGCTTCTTGTAATCTGGGGTTTAAGCATTATGTCCCCCCCCCCCCCCCTCCATTATATTCTATAGTTTCATTAATCAAGCTTTAAGGGCGGCCGCACTGGCCATTCTTTAAAAAAAATTAAGAATTGAGCTGTCAAAATATAAAATAAATAATAAAAAACGAACCTAATAAAGTACACATAACTTCTCATCCTCACATTCTGTAACTACTTACTCTCACACCCACACCCACACCCACACCCACACCCATAAGGTGTGGTGGTAGTTTTTAGTATTATATATCTATACTATTATTAAGAGGAGTGATTGTCAACTATAACCGATTTTTTTGACATAAATACCCTTCATATATTAAAATACTTTGGAAACCAATTTAATCAAGAATGATAAAAAATTCAAACCATAAAAAACAGAAAAAATAAATAAAATGAAACTGATAACTACCCACAAACTATAGGTAACCACTCAGTTTCACAACCATCGGGTGTGTGGAGATTTTCTGGTATGATGGATGGATGTTTTCGTATATGAGACTCATACTATACATACGACTCTAATAATATGCGAACTTTTTTTTTTAATTAAAAGGAGTTTCGACTACTAAAATAAGAAAATTACAAATATATATAGGGAAAAAATCACCTTTAGTCCCTGAACTATAACCCGTTCGACACTTTCGTCCCTGAAGTTTGAAATATATCACTTTCGTCCCTGAAGTTTGAAAATCACTATCACTTTCGTCCCTGGCCGAGGGTTTTCACCGAATAAACCTCTGATTCCGGCCAAATCGGAGGACAACACCCACTGGGCTTTGAAGCCCTCCTTGAGGCGAGTTCAACGCCACCAACCTCACCTCAAACCGTCGTCGGATGGCGGAGAATTTTACAATTAAAGTTTTGGCCACCATCGACTTTCGGGCTAAATTCGAGCCATTCTAGGCCGAATTGAGCTTAGCCCCAGTTATAAAAGTTACTCCTCTCATCCTTGCGAACATTTTGGCATAGGTTTTGCACAATTTTGTTCCGGTCAGGGACGAAAGTGATAGTTGGTGTTGAAATTCAGGGACGAAAGTGATATATTTCAAACTTCAGGGACGAAAGTGTCGAACGAGTCATAGTTCAAGGACGAAAGTTATAATTATCTCATATATATAAGATGAAAAAAGCATTAGGAAAGCACAAAAAAATCGAAAAATAAAGCAAGAACAGAACTAAATACACAAATACGTCAGTTTTTATATTACGGAGGTTAGTGATGTAGTAATTTTTCTAGTTGGTGATATGATTAACCTTGCAAATCCAACGCACAAAGTGACGAAATCAAACCTACATAAAACTAAGGGCACTCTTTCACCAAAAAATCGAAGCCGGCTAAGGGTGTCAAAATATTGCCATGATGGCAGACGACCTCTTACGAACAAATATCATAATCTCGGGGCCTGAACCCAATACCAGTACCAGACATGGGCCCAAAATCAAATAGGAGCCCAGCCAATACAATGGGTCAAGGACCAAACCCAAAGCCCACCCGGATCCCAGATTCGGAGTCGTTGATGAGCCGAAGTCTAGATCTGTAAAAGGGGAAAATCCTCAAATGGCACATGAACTATCATGAAATGCAATTTTTGGTACCTAAGAATGTATAATACTATGGTACCTCCATCCAATTTTCTGTTAAAATTACCTACGTGGCTTTATTGTCATGGATATTTTGGTAAAATCGTTTACTCTACCGATTTGATGATTTTTTTTTCTTGGGCTGGTCGCCGTCTTCCTCTGGTTCCCGACCTCTCCTTCCTCTTCTGTGGTTTTCTCCTCTTTCCCGAGCTCTCCATCTCTTTTTTCTTCTTTTCTTTTTCCTCTAAATCTCTCTTTCTCTGCTCTTTTTTTTCTTTTTTTTCTGCCTAGCCCACCTGGGCACCCTTCGACGCCGCCACCGCTTCCTTTCCGAGCGTGTCACCCTCAGACCACAATGCCGCACTTCCTCCAACTCAGCTTGCTCCGCCAAGCTTCCTAGCACCGGTGTTTCTCTCCCCATTCTCTCTCTTACCCGATTTCCCTCCATAGATCCCCAATCGCCTAGAGCCCAGTCCACCAAAACTTTCCAAACCTTTGGGACCTCCACTCCCCCAAACAAAGGCAAGGACTTTTGAATTGTTTTCTACCTCTTTCTAAATTTGGAACACACAGAGAGAGAGAGAGAGAGAGAGAGAGAGAGAGAGAGAGAGAGAGAGAGAGAGAGAGAGAGAGAGAGAGAGAGAGAGAGAGAGAGAGCAAAAAAAAGGGTTGAACAAATCTTGGCCGAATAATCAAAATGGAGGGCCATGATTGAAGCAAAAAAATAACCAAAATCGAAAATAAAAAACGATTTGAGAAGAAGAAAAAAAAAACTTCAATCGACAAGTTTCCCTTAATTTTAACAGAAAATTGGTACCATAGTGTAGGGGTGGACTCGGTTCCATCGGTTCGATTTTTCGGTACTAACCGAAACCGCACCGAAAAATTTGGTTAACCGTTGGTCGGTTAACCGGCATATCGGTTCGGTTTGATTCGGTTTCGGTTAATATAAACCGCATTGACTTTAAGAAGTTGACTCATATTTTTATCAAAAAGTTACTTCTTGAATTTTTATTTATATAATTAGTAATTAACTAAACAACATCAATATCCACAATTTTAATGTGAACCAAAAAACATGCATTGAAATGCCAACAAGATAAGAAAAATTAAATATTGTTTCAGGATATCATTATTGTGTGCCTTGTCAAACTAGGACTTAGAATAGGTTTATCCTTCTAGATTATGGATTGTATTAGTATAGGTTTCCTATATCGATACAGATTGTATCTTGTACTTCTCTATATATAGAGACCCTTATTCATTAATGAAATACATCATATTCTCTGCTTATCTTTCTCTTGTTATTTACGTTTCCCTTAAACACGTTATCAGCACGAACCTCTAACCTTGAGTCAAAAGCCAAAACTCTTGAGCATAGCATCATGCTAGCGCCAAAACTCTAGAACCCCAAAACCCTAGGTTGTGCCGGATGAACAGTGTATATGAACAGTAACCGTGAATAGTAACCTCGTGAATAGTACCTCCGTGCAATCTCCTCTAGTTCAAGAATCTGCCTGCACAGAACAGTAAACTTCGGAAGCGATTTTCTCCCATCTTAACCGTTGGATCAAGCCACAAATTTGATGAAAGCTTCCTCCGTGTGTCTACTACTTCCAGTTCAAATTTCAAGCAATTCAAACCGTTAGATCTTCGGATATTCAATTCTAAAGGAGCAGAACTCAGGATCAAAACTTTCTGCGATTTTGCAATCAAGAAAACCAAG
Source organism: Rubus parviflorus (assembly GCA_029955375.1). Taxonomy (NCBI): domain Eukaryota; kingdom Viridiplantae; phylum Streptophyta; class Magnoliopsida; order Rosales; family Rosaceae; genus Rubus; species Rubus parviflorus. Next base: position 4,780,576 of record JARGGL010000008.1, on the reverse strand, counting down.
TAAGATTTTCTAAAAGTTCCTGCTTTGATTTAAATTCTCGTACTCTTCTTTTTCTCGGGGATTTAAAAGCTTCCCTTCTTCTTCATCCCGACCCCTCTTATGGCGTGGGACTTTACGAGTTTAATTGAATCATAGAGATTCACATATTATGCTATGATAAAGAAATTTCATGAGCATGAGCTTTAATGAATCGTGGGGATTCATAATATATGCTATGATAAAGTAACTTCATGAGCATCAAAGAAAAGTTTTGTGATAAAGTAATTTCACAAAAGCATCGAATTCGACCAATTTTTGGTCATGACTTATTCATTACTAGGCTCACCTACTTGGGTATGATGTCTAGGAAAGTGATTTGAGATTAGTGGTGTCAAGTGAGCCTCGCTCTACCGACATCTCATCTTACTTACCTGGTCATACTTGGGTAGAGCTACCGAACGGTTTAAGTTATGGCCATACACCATCTTGGTCTTGTTCTAATCCAAATTTTCTTGGAATCTTTATTAGTGTTCGTGGATGTCTTTTTATGACTGCGAAACTAAGGTATCTTCTTATTGTGATAAAGTAATTTCACAAGTGATAAAGTGAAAAAGTAATTTCACAAATCCGTTGCTGAATATAATTCAGATATGCTTCAATTATGGCTACGCTTCAATTTGGTAAGGCAACTCTTACAGAAGCAGAATTAATAGAGAAAACTCTCTCTACCTTCCACGCTTTAGCACTTATATTGTACATACAATATCGATTAAAGTATATTGCCAAGCGAATTTCAATCAGCTTATCAATTTTCTGCAAGTAGCTGAAAACATGACACGATCATGATGAACAACAATAATTAGGCATGCCGGAACAAAGAGAGTTCCAAAAGTAATTTATGGCAAAAATGGCCAAAAGAGGACGAAACCCTAATATCAAGGGTAATTCTAATGGACGATCCAGTTCATATAATTGTCCCAATAAGGAAGGAAATCGCAACAACGTTGCACAAAATCGTGGGAACTATTGCACCACGTAAAGAGGGCAAGGAGGAAGAGGCATGGGCCATGGTGGCCATGCAAACGCCGACAAAGGAAAACATGGCAATAGAGTGCCAAGAAGCACCAAACCATCCTCCAAAGGCACAAGGTGCCGAACGCGCCATTGAAGCATATATTGATAATGAGATATACTTCACTTTATGAGAAGCATTAGGGGAGTGGCGGGCCTTATATCGATTGCGGTATATGTAAGACATGAGCACGTCTAATATCATCATTTTGTAGTGGAAGTTTCTCATAAGTTCCTATGAAGAAGATACTGGAGATGACACAGACGTCAATCTCACAATTGCATATTTTAAGGTCGACCAAAGTACAGAGAAGACCATGGAAGCTCCAGACTTCGATTAAATTGCAATTGTTTTATTTCCAAGTATATATATGTAAAGGCTACTACGCTTTAGTTTAAATTGACTTTTGTCATAGTTATCTATTTTGGATTAGAGTTTCTGGACTAGACCTCGATGTAATCGTTGGCATATATTAATAAATTTCGGAATTTTCTTCAAAGTATTGCAAGTATTTTCGAAATTTTATGTTGCCTAATGGCACCGTGCTCAATGTCACCGAAGCACTTTATGCTCCTCGAGCTAACCGAACTGTCCTAAGTTTTAAGGACACTTGTGCCAACGGTTATTATTTAGAAACATTGTAAGAATGGTCAAAAATACTTATGTATTACTTCTAATGATTGCGAAAGAAAGCACATATTAGAAACACTTATGTGTCAATCTAGTGGGTTATACTTAACCACTATTCGAATTATTGAATCCAATAATGTATTTTAGAGATTATCTTTTGGATTCCGACACATATAGGCTTTGGCACGACCGTTTGGGACACTCAGGTCGTGATATGATGATCTGTATATTGAAAACGTCACACGGACATCCATTTTATCGAGCTAATAGAAGCAAGGATCAAAAATTGGTCCAAAGGAGAAGAAACTGGCGTTTCTGTCGACGCGGCGACCGGTCGACAATGTCCCGGCGACCGGTCGACAACTCACAGAAGCAATTCTGAAACGTCCAGAAGCTCTGGCGACCGGTCGAGGCATTTACGGCGACCGGTCGACGACTTCCAGAAGCTTTGGCGACCGGTCGAGAAATCTGGCGACCGGTCGCACGGCAGAGTCCGTTTTTCCCCTGATGTGAACCCTGATTCAAATCTTAATCAGGATGTCTCCTATGCTTCTATCGCCTCTATGACCAAAAGCTCATTTTGCATAGCCTGATCCTTAGGCAAATTAGGATCGAGACCATCCTATGCTAAGGACACAAAAGAAATTATTTCATTCTTACACCGTATCCAAAGAGATATTTGTGGACACATCCAACCATATTGCGGACTTTTCAGATATTTTATGGTTTGGTAGATGCATCGACACGTTGGTCACATGTCGATTTATTGTCCACACGCAATGCTGCTTATACCAAACTTCTAGCACAAATTATACGCTTAAGGGCTCACCACCCAGATCATCCTATTAAGTCAACTACGTCTTGACAATGCTAGAGAGTTTACATCACAGACAGTTGATGATTATTGCATATTTATTGGGATTGATGTTGAGCATCTCGTACCCCATGTGTATACACAAAGTGGTCTCGCAGAAGCCACCATTAATAGACTTCAAATGGTCGCTTGGGTATTGGTTATGCGCACCAATCTCCCATTATCTGCTTGGGGTTATGCAATATTGCATGCAGCTCTACTTATTCGTTTCAGACCCACTACCAATCAACCATTTTTTGCGTACCAGATGGTAACTGGATATGAGCCGGATGTCTCACATTTCCGCATATTTGATTGTACGGTTTATGTGCCAATTGCGCCCCCACAGCGCACTCAATTGGGTCCTCAGAAACGTTTAAGTATTTATGTTGGTAACGAATCTCCAACTATTGTCCGCTACTTGGAATCCTTGACAGGCGATCTCTTTACCGCTAGATTTGCGGATTGTCACTTTGATGAGACAGTCTTCCCATCGTTAGGGGGAGATAAGAACAAGAATGTTCAACAGGAACGACAGGAATTGTCGTGGTCTGTCCCCACTCTGTCTCATCTTGATCCCTAAACCGCATAAAGTGATAGTGAAGTGCATAGAATACTCAATCTTCAGAATGTAACAGATTCGATGCCTGATACGTTTTCTGATATTGATAAAGTGACGAGATCACATATACCAGCTGCAAACGTGCCTGCAAGGTTGAAATTCCCCTAAAAGAAGAGGGGATATAGCGCCAATAATGGTGTCACAACCACACATAGTGGAGGTGTGGTTGAGGCCGTGGTTTCCTAAAGGAAGAGGGTGAGACCACTTGGTTCGATGGATACTCGCCAAAGGAAGGAAGCGAGTTTGGCACAGCCTAATCCATTCATCATCAATACCCAAACCTGTCTCATGAGATTATCTCTGATTATAGTTATGTCCAAATGAATCAATATTGGGGGACGCCTCAATGATTGAATCAATTTCAGAGAAGACAAAAATCTCGATAAATGCATGCATGCTTGAGACGAAATTCTTGATGATGTATTGCTCAATAGACTATAGAGCATGATGACATCGAACCACACTCTGTTGAAAAATGTCAACGTATAGCATATTGGCCTAAATGGAAAGATGCAATCCCGATTGAACTAGATTCACTAACAAAGAAAAAAGTATTTGGGTACGTAGTGCTAACGTCCCCAAGTGTAAAGCCTATTGGACATAAATGTGTCTTTGTTAGAAAGCGTAAAGAGAAGAAAGAAGTCTTGAGATATAAGACTCACCTTATGGCGCAAGGTTTCTCACAACGCTCTGAGGATTGACTACGAGGAGACATATTGTGAGACCCCGGAGAAATTAATAGAATTGATTTGGAATTAATCAGGATTAAATTCCTAATCTTGGTAATTATCAAAGAGTTCGGAAATTTTCCAGAAATTATCTTTCTGTCGTAACTTCGATTTAAAGACTCGAGATTGAAGTACACGTCATGACGAGTTCGTGGGAATTTTCGAGGTATTTTTCAGATACCCGAGCTATTTGTTTTGATTTTCGGAAGTTTGGAAATTAAGGAAATTGTTTTAAGAAAATAGGAAATTGGCTGGTGTGATCTGAGCCGTAGATCAAATCACCGCAAGATCTGGACCGTTGGATTTAAGTGATTACTGTTGGATCAGCTTGGGAAAGCCCAGAAGCTTCCCGCGACTTTCCCTCTCTTCTCTGCCGCGACATCACTGACCTACCTCCCACGTCCGGCCGTTTCAAGGCGCTGGAACGGTCCCATCTTCTTCACCTTAATATGGAAAGTCAAACGGTGGATTCAGCTCATCCAATAGACGCCGGAAAAGAGAGAAACAAGGGAGAGAAGGTCCGGCTGCTCCGATGGCATTTTCCGATTCCGGCCATGTCAACGGCCGAAACCGGTGGCGGTAGCTTCGCCTGGTTGAGGCGAGTTCCTCTGTAGTTTCATCTCTTCAAACCGACGCCTGTAGAGAGAGAATCGAAGAAAAGAAGTACTTGGTTTTCCGGCGGGTTTCTTGGTTTTCCGGCGACTCCGGCGACGGATTCCTTCGAGTAAGGTATCAATTTTGATCCTCTTGTCTAGTTCTACGTCTTGGTATAATTGAATATCACTTTTGGTTGAAGTTTGGAAAGTTAGTGTTTTGGGGTTATATGGCCGCAACGTGTTCACTGACCACAGTCGTGTTTCTGATCACTTTAGGATAATTCTTGACTTGAATTTGTGCCCGGAGAACGAATTGGTTAATGATTGTGTTTAAAACAGGTCTTGAATAATCGAAAGGAAGTACAGAGAGAGTTTGATGACTATTGTTGAACATCCCAAAACAGGGACTTCGCTGTTGAAGCAATCAGAGAGGTTGAGATGAGAAACTGAGGTTGCAGCACCTTGGGTGATGGTTCTGAACAAAGACAATGGCTTGAACTTTTGTTAAAGCTTTTGCATTTCGAATTGAAATTGCAAAGGGTAAGTTTTTGGAGTTTTTGATAATGTTACTGTCATTGAGTTGTGAATCTGGTTTGGAAGCCTTTGGTTGTGAAATTAGTATTTGGTTATGGTTAGTTTTGATTAAGATGCAAGGTGGGAAAGCTTAGGCTTTGCTGTGAACTGGAATTGAAGTTGTCGATTATGGTTTGCTGAAATTATTAATTTGAAAGGGAAACCACAGTTCATTGTTTTGGTCAAGCTTGTTATTAATTGTGGGCTCTTAAGTGGTACAATGTTATGGGAAGATTATGAACCTGGAAGCATGGCTTTGGGACAAAAGCTTTATTAGAAGAAAATTGCTTGGTTAATTAACTAGAGTCCAGTATGGAACTCTAGTCTTTGAGAAAATAAATATTGGGTGTCCAAAGAAAATTTGGGAATGCACTCTATAAGAAATGAAATTCCGTATTCGGAAATGATTGTTCAAATGGACTTGGAATAATTTGTTGAGTGTTATGGAATTAAGTATATTATTTTAACACTAAGTTATTGTCGGACTAGGGACTCCAGTTAGCCCGGGACATAAACTGTGGTGGTGGTGTTGACCTGATGTGATGAGCGAGAACAAGCTCCGAGATTCCAGGTAGGGAAACTTGTGACTCTCTTGGTTAGTATTTTCTCGTATATATCGAGTAAATAATAATGCATGGCTAGAGTTCTTTATGAATTTGAATGATTTGATATGTCATATGCCATGCGTATTTTCAATTATATTTGATATTGTGATGACCTGAGAGTGAGTGGAGCATAGCGACTACCTTGGGTTTCGATCCCCTAAACCTCCGGAGGGGCTGTACGGACGGAATAGTGTCTGACATCCTTTGAGATGTGGCACTAGATCTAGGCGGTATAGCATTAAATGGACACTCTTGCTACTTCTTACCAGTTGACGAAGATATTAATCTTCGGTAAGAACGTAGTTGGCTAGATTGATCGGTCATCAGGTTTTATAATCACTTGAGTACTCATCTTGTTTTCATTTTATTTATTATTAAGAAATGGTTTACTGTTTTCCTTGATATATTTTACATACTGGATCCAATGAAATATATTAAATGATTTTTAAATCTAGCCGGGGTGAATTCCCCTACTGAGCAGCGAGGACGAAAGCTCACCCCTACAATAGTTTTGGATGCAGGTACTGTGCACTGGAAACGGGACAACGAGGGATCGAGCTGGGTGTGCGTACTTGTTATAATCGGATATTCGTTTTTCGAATATCAGGTTCTGGAGTTATCTATTTATTCTCATTGTATCATTTCATTCGTTTCGAAACCTGTTGACCATTTAAGTCTTCATGGTCAATAATGTGCTTTATCACGTGAAACTCATTCATGAACTCATATTTCGATCCGGTTATTTAATTTAAAAATTGGATTTAAATCGTTTTACGATTTCCAATTGTTTCACCTCTATTCAAATTAAATATGTTTCCGCATTGCGTTCTAAAAACAAATCCCATAAATGCCTTGCGTTTCTTTAAAGTATAAGTTAGTAATCTAGCTTGTATTTTTAAGTATTCGCAGCACTGTAGCGTGCTTAAATTGAAGAGGTGCAATTTGGGGCGTTACACATATTCTCCCGTAAGGGATGTTATTACATCCTGCTACCTTGTCAGTTTGGTAGTTTCCACAAAAACTTGACATGCAGCTTATGAATGTGGTTACAACATATCTCTATGGGGATTTAGATTCAGAGATATATTTGAAGGTGCCTGATGGACTTCAATTACCCAAGTCAGGTGACTCTAAACCACGGAGTGCATTTTCTACTTGATTGAGAAGGGATATATAAATAATGATTTATGCCCATGCGTGTTCATCAATAGAACAAGTTCCGGATTTGCAATTATTATTGTCTATGTAGATGACATGAATTTAATTGGCACTCTCGAAGAACTGAGAGATACTACTACATATTTGAAATCCGAATGTGAGATGAAAGATCTTGGGAAACTCGGTTTCTAGGCCTTGAGCTAGAGCACCGAGATAGTGGAATATTAATCCATCAATGGGCTTATGTCCACAAGATGTTAAGAAGGTTTAACATGGACAAAGTACATCCAGTTAGCACTCCCATGATCGGTCGGACCCTAGATCCAAAGAAGGATCCATTTCGTCCAAAGGATGATGACGAAGAATTACTAGGGGCTGAAGTGCCATATCTGAGTGCAATAAGCGCATTGTTGTACTTAGCTCAATGCACTAGACCTGACATCTCTTTTACTGTGAACTTGTTAGCTAGATTTAGCTCTGCGCCCACGCAACGCCATTGGAGTGACATAAAGACAATATTTCGATACCTAAAGGGTACAATCAATTTGGGCTTATTTTATCCCTACAAAGAGAGACAAAAACATGGCAAACATATACTTGCTGCCGCCGGGCGACCGGTCGCTGAGCATGCGTCGACCGGTCGCGCCGATGCTGGTATCCCCTTTACCAAAAATCCATGTGATGTTTTGGTTGGTTGTGCTGATGCCGGGTATCTCTCTGACCCGCACAAAGTTATAATCAGCAACAACAAACTCTCCTCAAGATTCAAGTGAATCAAGTTAGATCCGAGGAGAATGTGGCAGATTTATTTACTAAGTCTTTGCCTAAGTCCACATTTGAAAAACATGTTAAAAGCATTGGTATGCTTAACTTATCTGAGCTCCCATGATTGTAGGAATCAGGGGGAGGTGCAGACATGAGGGGGAGTCTGGCACATACATGTCAATTTCAAATGTGAATGGTGCGTTGTACTCTTTTTTCCTTCGACCAAGGTTATTTTTCCCACTAGGTTTTTATTGTTACTTGGCAAGGTTTTTAATGAGACAACATGGAAAGCATCATTTAGTTGTGACCGGCACAAGGGGGAGTGTTTCAGGATATCATTATTGTGTGCCTTGTCAAATTAGGACTTAAAATAGGTTTATCCTTCTAGAGTATGGATTGTATTAGTATAGGTTTCCTATATCGATACATATTGTATCTTGTACTTCTCTATATATAGAGACCCTTATTCATTAATGAAATACATCATATTCTCTGCTTATCTTTCTCTTGTTATTTACGTTTCCCTTAAACAAATATATATTATAGCTTACTCTATATTTTATATCTACAAGAAATAAAAAATAAGAATAAACAAATAAAACTACAAATAAAATTAAGCTACAACTTAAATAAATTAAAAGTAGCAATACAAAATTAAACACATGTAAGAATTATAGTATTCTATTACTTGAGAGCCTATATAGAAAATAAAAATTAAGAGGAATTAACCTCTTATAATAAAAATATAACTTTTAACTAAGCATCGGTTCGGTTCAGTTTTTTTCGGTTTATCATAAGCACTAACCGAAAATCGCACCGCAAGCATCGGTTCAGTTTGGTTTCGGTTAATTTTTGTCATTTCGGTGTGGTTTGTCGGTTTTCGGTTCCCAAAAAGCCACCCCTACCATAGTGGCTAACTGAGAGATAGTTAGGGTACCATTAGACTCCTTCTCCATTTGTAGGTACTAAAAATTGTATTTCGTGATAGTTCATGTATCATTTGAGTATTTTACCCTCTGTAAAATTACATAGATTGTGACTATTTTTAATTTCTATTGTGCCCAAAAAGGGATAATAATGATGTATAATTTTGTTTCATAATATATTAATATATACTGTTGTCTTCCGATAATAAAAAAATTAAAAATTAAAAACAAAGAAGAAGTAGCTGGGCACAAACACTTGCGTAGTGGGTTCAAATGTTCTGTCCCCAAAATCCTGTCTCCTTCGCTGTCTCCTTATCAAAGTTTGCCATCTGTCTCCTTCTATCTACTCAGATTTAACAGCATGCTAACCCCGTTAGCCTTTGTTTCATCTCTTCTTTCCATCTCAACCGTCTCCTTTCACGGCTTCTCTCTGGTTCAAATCTCTTCTCTCTCTCTTTTGAATCAAGCAATCAAAATCACACCCATAATTGCTCTAGGCACCTCAACAACAAGCCCAGATCACCTCAAGCCGGTCAATTCACCTGACCCAGCACCAACAACCGCCTCTGTCCACCGCGTCGCCGGCGGCCCAAACCGCTCACAAAATCCGAGCCGCTGCTCCGCTCGCCATCACCGCTTCCTTAAATAGTAACATGCCCGAAATAGTAACCTGACTTTCGTGAACCAAAACTTCTTCATACGAACTCCGTTTTAAACGCACTTTGTGTCCACGAACTCGGTTTAACGCGCTCTACAACTTCCGTGAAGAAACTTAAATCAAATTCTTTGCCAAACAAAAAGTCAACTCGACGACCCCCCTCCCCCCCAAAGTACTAATTGAAGCTTGAAACCGAAACTTTCGACAATTCGCCGGAAAACACCATAGTGAAACAGTAAGTTTTGGTCCGGGTCGTCACAGAACCCCTTCTGAATCAAAATCCCCGAACCACCAACCCTAATCCCAATTGCTCATTTTGGATCGAATTCCATTTCATATCACTTTCTGAGTTACACAATCCCAAAATCTTGCTCTCACATTCAAGAACCCCAATTTCAATGGCGGCGTCAGGCTCTAGGAAGAGAAAGCGTACAAGTAGTCAGACTCTGATTCACACAACTCACAGAAAGCTACTCAGAAATGACAAGGTCGAAATGAGGAGTGAAGAAGAAGGGTTTCACCCATTTTTGACGGCAATGTGGACCGGACTTACCATCGGGGGAATATAAGGCCGTTGCCGCCTAAAATCGAGTTATTGAAATCTAACCTTCATTATGGTCTCTGTGTTGATGTGTTTCATAACGATGCTTGGTGGGAAGGTGTTATCTTTGATGATGAAAATGATTTAGGTTTGACTTTTCGATAATGCCCTCCAATGGAGTTTGATAATTTTGTCTGTTGATACAAAGCATTTAATTAATTTAATGTACCTACATTTGTGTTCTTAGTTTAATAATCTTTGTAACACCGGAATTTAAAGAAAGTGTTATCTGATTGAAGAATGACAGTCTAACTATATAGCCTAGATTTCTATATAAGTTTGTTCAAAATCCATCATGCTCTTTATTGGGTATTTCTTTTGACATTGATATCTATCACTACTTCAGAGGAGAGGATGATCTTCTTTCCGGATTTGGGGACGAGCTCAACACCGGAATTGACACTCTGCGGATTACTTGGGACTGGGATGAGGTTACAGACAATTGGCAGCAGCGTGGGATTTGGGTGTTTCTTGAGCTAATACAAGCAGGAATGGCACACTGCTGGTGTTTCCCTGAAGCAGATTTGGTACGACTTGCGAGACAAGGACGAGTTTGCGGAGAAGATCAAGGAGTGGACTTGTCCGATTAAACATGTGTGGGCAGAGCTGGTGGTGGAGGTAATTGATGATAACTTAAACATCACCGTAGAAGCACTGCTTGGTGTTTTGGATTTGCCAAGATGCATGTCACCAGAGGCAGACAAGACCAAGGTCGAATTGGATTCTGATGCTAATCTGAGTCCTTTTTGCTTGTTTTTTTTTCGATTCCTACTGTAGCCTAAATCTAATATGTTAGTCCCTTTTGCTAATGTACCTAAATACATTCAATATTTGGAAGATAAGGGATGGTTGAGTAGTAACCAAGTATATTCTAGGAAGAGGACTGGTAATTTTAAGAGGAAATTGGAAAAACAATGCACATGGCTACTACAAGATGAGGAAGATATCATGCAATGTAAGTTTAACAGCAGCTATAGCTGGTTGGTGGTTGAATTAGATTGTAAATGTATAGTCAAGTAGTTTTGTGCAGTATGGTCGTGTTTATAGCAAGTTCAAGACGTCGATGGTTTTTTGATATTCGGGAAGGCTTGGTGCAGCCGAGTAATCTTTTGCAGCTTTGATAGTGTGAAAGTAAGGTAGTAGAAAGAATGGCATATATGATGGTAGTTGTTTGTAAGAGGGCACTTGGGAACGAACTATGCAGATGTCTACAAGTAGTACAAGCTCAGGGAGGATATCAGCCAATAGAAGCTGTTTAGCAGCTACCACTGGTTGAACTAAAAAAGTAAAAATATGTATTGTCATGTGTTTGTATGCACAACGTTCATATTTATGGAAGTTGTTTTTGTCAAGGATCATATTTGTGAAGCTTTATTTTTCTATCCTGAAGAAAATCGACTTTATGGTAATTCCAAATCACTGCAGCTGCAAGCCTCCTCCACTAGTCCACTCTCCAACACTGGTTATTAGCCGTTGCTCTGTGAAACCTCCTTTGCAATTATTTCGTTTTGGACATGATGAATGAGTTTGGAAACCTAGCATCGTAAAATTCGGACCAGCGTCGTAACCCAGTTTGACCGGTATTGCATACTTAAAATTTCGTGGCAACTGGAATATTAATGGTTCACTTTGTTTCTTTCTTTTACAGAATTTTATTCATAGATATGGTGGAGCTTAGGAGCTATACCGATCAAAATCTCGTATTTTGTCCAAGTTTTCTTCAGGGGAAATATATTATTGATGTATGTAAGAGAAGAGCAAGGCTTGCCAATTTCTTTACACATAATATTCATGCATGCATCCAAACTGAACGTACTTCTCTCATTTCTGGGATAATATATAGTTCTGGGCTTTCTCAGTTTTCTTTGAAATATCTACAATAAAGATATTTGTTTCCCTTCATATTGAAGGCCAAAACTGCTATGAACTAGAGTCTAAGCTAAATAAAATTGAACAAGGAAAACAGAAGAAGAGAGAGAGTGAAAGAATGTCAGAGGACTACATTTTTGCCGTATACTATTTTCCACGACCTTGTGTACAGTGACATTCAATAGCTTTTATGCATGTACACTAATACCAACTGCATTAGTGTACTAGTAGCATCTAACATGATATAGTATACTAGTAGCATAAAATCATGAATTAACTGTTTATTATGATTCTTACAATAAGAGTACGTACAATCTAACTTCTAAAATAATCTTCTCTTCAGTCTGGCCATACGCTCTGCTACATTGTCTAGGAAATGGTAATATGCATACCTCCACTTCTTCATAAGCACTAAAGGACCACAGACTCCCCAAAATCCTACAATGAACCCAAGTGCAACAGAAACATAAAACCATGGAAATTGTTGCTCCTTCATGTCTGCATCTTGGTTGTTCTTATCAGGTGCATCAGAGTCCTTAGTTGTCTGACACTCATTTGGAAGTGGAGCACCGCAAAGTTTTGGATTCCCCTCAAACGCAGAGGCATCGAAACTTTGGAGCTGAGTGCTGGATGGTATTGGCCCTTGAAGATTATTGTACGAGACATTGAACCTTGACAAGAAATTAAGACTAGTGAACGACGCAGGTATTTCTCCAGACAAATGATTCATGGACAGATCCAATTCCTCCATGTTCTTTAGGTTAGATATCTGGTCTGGAATATTCCCAGAAAAGCTGTTGTTGCCAAGCAGCAAATGACGGAGACGCTGCAATTGGCCGATTTCAATGGGTATTGTGCCATTAATGTTATTGCCTTGAAGGCCTATTAACGGTGGAAAGAATAACAAAGAATTGTATTGCATATCTATCACACCATCAGTTGTGGAGTAAATAGGCAATTCAAGATAATTATGATGGTCTACTTTGGCTGCAGTAGTTTGTTCCGATACCAGCATTGGCAGTCTGCAAAGTTGCTGCGGGAAATCACCTGAAATTAGGTTGAATGACAATTCTATATAAAAGAGCCTCTGAAGTGTGCCTAGCAGACTCGGAATTGGCCCTATGAGTTTATTAGAATTCAGATTCAAAATTTCTAGCTTTTTGAGCTTAGATAACCAAACAGGAATTGGACCACTGAGAAGACAATAACTCAAATCCAAAACACGAAGATTTTGAAATACATCAGAACCAGCCATGCCAAGATCAGCTGGAAGTTGCTCCTCCTCAAAACTAGATGAAAAGGTTAGGTATATGAGACTTTCACAATGCATGAGTATCTTCATTGCCCCTGTGATATTGGTCAATCTATTGAAAGCAAGAGAGAGAAAGGACAAGGATTTCAATGATAGAATTTCAGGTTGTATTTGTCCCTTGATATCATTTTTACTGAGTCGAATTGCTTTGAGCGACTTGCATGAGTACAGGCTTGTGGGGAAGGTACCTGTGAACTGATTATTCAATAGGTCAAGTTTACTAAGCATACTAAGTTTGGAGAAATTATAGGTGGAGATATCCCCTTCGAAGTGGTTGACTCCTAAATTTAGTTCTATAAGGTTTGTGCAATTCATCAAAGATGGGGGAAGAGACCCTGTAAGATTGTTGAACTGAAGGAGCAAGAATTTTAACTTGGAGAGCTTCCCGAAATGGAGAGGGAGCATGCCGCTGAAGTTGTTAAAACGGAGGTCAAGGACTTCAAGGTTTGTGAGGTTGATAATTCTATCACTAAGGACTCCATAAAGTGAATTGTGGGAGAGATTGAGGTAAGTGAGATGTGTGAGATTTCCAAGTGATGATGAGGGAAAAATATCTCCTTGGAGTTTGAGGTCTTTGGAGGATAAGCTCAAATGCGTGACCCGACCAGCTTCATTACAAGTGATGCCTTCCCAATGACAACAATTACCAGAAGTCCAATTCAAGGAAGGAGAAGACAGACTGTGGGCAAAGGACAAGAGAGAAGTACGTTCAGTTTGGATGCATGCATGAATATGTGTAGAGAATAACATGAGAATGAGAAGGAAGCTTAATCCTCGATCCATTGCTTGATTTCCAGGCTAGCTACACTAGTATTTATTTCTTGATTAGTGGTACATTTAGATTGCTCACAGGTTTGTGTATTTATATAGCGGAGCAAATTAATGCAAGAGTATAAGCTAAAGCCTGAAAATGATACTTCAGTACAAATCGAGTATGAAGAGGGAAACAATTAAGCAGAACCACACAATACAAGTAATCCAAATCTGGAGATTTTCCGCAGAAAGATCAAACCAAAGTGAACACAAACTACTTTCGTTCTCAAGCTGTCATTGATATAATGAATTACATTGAATAAAGAGAGTAGGAATATGTTGGCTGAGAATTTCATTCGTTTTTGGAGGGCTAATCATCAAGCAGTTGATGTGCCGGTCAACTAATCTTAATTTTATACGAATAAAAGTCCAAGTTCAAAGTTGATTTTTCTCTGGAAATTGGAATAGTCATACTTTTCAAGTAGTTGCTGGTAAACAAGGCACTTACACTTTTTTTTTTTTCAAGTAGTCTCTATTGGTCTGAAAATGATACTTCAGCGAAAGTCTAAAGGAGAAACATTGTGTACATTGCATAATCAGTAACCCAGTCTGACCGGTACATAATCAGTAAACCGATCTGACCGGCATTGCATACTTCTTAAAATTTAGTGGCAGCGGGAAAATTAATGGCTCACTTAATTCTTTATGTTTTTTTTTTCTTTTATAGAATTTTATTCATAGATATGGTGGAGCTATACCCGTCAAAATCTCGTATTTTGTCCAAGTTTTATTCAGGGGACATTCAAAAGCATTTTTAAGCACATAGATCTTTGAAATATATTATTGTCATTGATCCTCTACAATAAACATGCAGCGGATAGTTCTGGGCTAATATACTTTTGCAGCATGCATGATTGGCTTATTACTCATAGGAATTTAATCATCACATGTAGATAAGAAGGCCTCCAGATGTAGAAAATTCTAGAATACCCAAAGCACTAGTGGTCATGTCAGCAATAATCTGGATCGTTGAATTTGTAAATCTCCATCTTGCCTTTTATAAATGAGATCTTAAAAAAATCCCGAGTATTAATGTCCAAAGCACTTAAGACGTTCCCCTCCAGATTTTGAAATGAAAGCAAAACCAGTTGGTTTACAATAACAAAAATATTAAAGGGAACTGAGTTTCGGCTCTATTTCCGATGTGTCGAGGATTCACACTGAAGAAGGGTCCCATTCGGTTGAGTTTTCTGCATGGTTAGGCTTTGTCTGAAAAATTGCCTACTAAACAATTTGAGGATATTGTTGATTATTGACTTCTCTTTCGTTGGTTTTTAACTCTTTGTTAATTGTATACATGTGTGGAGCACGTAACCTTTGCTAGGTTAATTGATGTAGCTGTTTGGGACACATATATATAGATGTGTGGTTCATGACCAGCCGTACATGAGAGAGAGAGGGAGTTCATTTGAACCCAAAATTCTGTCATCGGAAGCTCGAGCCTTATTTTCCTCTTTATTGAACAAGGTGCAATCAACTTGGTTGAAGACAAAAGCTCTAGTAGCTAGTTGTGGTTGCTCTTGTAAGTGGTGAGAAGTAAGTTATTCTCTTCTTCTCTATTTGATTGAAAGAGGGATTATAGGTTTAGGTGTATTGGGGTTTTGGGTAGTAAAGTTTGTTCATGAACTCTATTGTACTTTCTCCAATTGGATTATAGTGGAAGATCTTGCCGGCTCCATAAGTGGACGTAGCTCAATCACATCGATTGAGTGAACCACTATAAATATTGGTGTTCTTTGTGGTTTGCTTATTGTGTATGTTTTCTTTGTGATAGTGTTTACATATTGTGCTCATATCGATAGCTTGTTTGTTACGCTTCCGCACAACAAACTGGTATCAGAGCTATTGGTTCTGAATTGGGAGTTGATTTTGTTGATTGAGTACAATGGTTGACAAGGAAAACAAGCAAAAGAAAGATTCGAGTTCGGGTTCGGGTTCTTCGTCGACTACTCGGCCATCTATCAGTAATGCCAAATTTGAAGTTGAAAAGTTCGATGGAACTAACAATTTTGGCATGTGGCAATGTGAGATGATGGATGTCTTGGGTCAACAAGAATTGGATATAGCTTTGGAGGAGAAACCTGAAGATATGGAGGATAAGGAGTGGGCAAAGATTAATAAGTGGGCTTGTGGTTCTATTAGATTGTGCCTGGCGAAAGATCAGAAATTCTTTGTCATGAAAGAAACTTCGGCGAAAGAGTTGTAGAAGAAATTGGAAGATCAGTATATGATCAAGAGTCCTGAAAATCGGCTTCACCTAAAGAGGCGGCTCTTCCGATTTCAGATTCGACAAGGTATTTCTATGACTGAACACATCAGCTATTTCAATAAGATACTTGCAGATTTAGCTAATTTAGATGTGATAATTAGTGATGCGGATAAAGCTTTGTGTTTGCTAAATTCTCTACCTGACGAGTATGAGCATTTGATCACAACTTTGTTGTATGGAAAGAATGATGTGAAATTTGATGATGTGTCTAATGCTTTGTTGAACAATGAGTTCCGAAAGAATGACAAACAATTTCAAGCTGGTTCAAGTGAAGCACTTGTGATAAGGGGCAGATCAGATGATAGAAAGCCTAGTGGAAAAAGAGGTAAAACTCGTTCCAAGTCGAGAGGTAAATTTCCTGCAAAAGATGAATGTGCTTTTTGTCGCCAAAAGGGGCATTGGAAGAAAGATTGTCCTAAGTTAAAGAATAAAGACAAAAAGGGTTCTGAAGTGAATGTTGCAAGAGATGATGATGATGACGACTTTGATTTTGCTTTGAGTTATTCATCAGCTTTTGAAGATTTTGAAGATGATGAAATTGAGTATGCTTTGGCTTGTTCATCTACAATTGGTTGTTCTGAGAAGTGGATAATGGACTCAGGTTGTTCTCATTATATGTGTCCTAATAAGGAGTGGTTCTCTACTTTCAAGGCTTTGAATGGTGGAGTAGTATTGATGGGAAATAACAGTCCTTGCAGAACACAGGGGATTGGGACAATTCGTCTAAAGATGCATGATGGAATAGTCAGAGAGTTGACAAATGTTCGGTATGTTCCAAATTTGAAGAAAAATCTTATCTCTTTTGGAACTTTAGAATCAAAGGGACACACAGTTACATTGAAGAATGGTGTTGCTAAAGTTGTCTCTGGTTCACTTGTGGTGATGAGAGGTGAAAGGTTTAGGAACTTGTATTTTATGCAAGGGACTACAGTAACAGATGAAACAGCAGTATCTGAGACTACAGATGATGATGATGCAGACACTACCAGATTATGGCATATGCGTCTTGGACATGCTGGTGAGAAAGCATTGCAGGGATTAGTGAAACAAGGCTTGTTGAAAGGTGCAAAGACTGGAAAATTAGAATTTTGTGAACATTGTGTCTTGGGAAAGCAGACTAGAGTGAAGTTTGGCACCGCAGTCAATCAGACTAAAGGTACTCTAGATTATGTTCACACTGATGTATGGGGACCTACCAAAACTGCATCTTTGGGAGGTAAGCATTATTTTGTCTCTTTTGTTGATGACTTCTCTAGAAGAGTATGGGTGTACACCATGAAACATAAAGATGAAGTCTTAGATATATTTGTGAAGTGGAAGAAAATGATTGAGACTCAGACTGGTCGAAAAATTAAGAGGCTCAGGTCAGACAATGGTGGTGAATACAAGTCTGATCCATTCTTGAAGTTATGTCAAGATGAGGGCATTGTGAGGCACTTCACAGTTAGAGAGACACCGCAGCAGAATTGGGTGGCAGAACGCATGAATCGGACTTTGCTGGAGAAAGTTCGATGTATGTTGTCTAATACTGGATTAGGCAAAGAGTTTTGGGCTGAGGCAGTTACATATGCAGGTCATCTCATTAACAGGTTGCCTACTGCTGCAAATGAGGGAAAAACACCTATGGAGGTATGGTCTGGAAAACCTGCTACTGATTATCATTACTTACATATTTTTAGTTGTCCTGCTTATTTTCATGTCAGGGAAAGCAAGCTTGATCCAAGAGCCAAGAAAGCTCTTTTCTTGGGATTTAATGATGGTGTAAAGGGATTCAGGCTATGGTATCCAGATGTGAAGAAGGTTGTTGTAAGCAGAGATGTAACTTTTGATGAGGCTATTATGGTTAATTAGAATAAGCAGAAAGATTCCCAAGAGCAGAGAATGACCATAGAGAGTTTGAGGCAGGTGGAGTTTAATGAAGATGTTGATGAAGCTCCTGTTGATTCAGGCCCAGTTTGGTATTGCTGTGCTGTGGGAAGAATTGCTTTTGAAATTGCTGTGGGCAGAATCAGCTAAGTGTTTGGTAAACTGATTTTTAAAAGTGCTGTGAGTACAAAAATCAGTTTCAGGGTATTTGGTAAACTATCAATGAAAAGTGTTGTGACTGTATATAATTACCAAAATGGACATGGATGCTAAAAATGCTTATAAATATAATATTTAAGTTTTATTTAAGTGTAACCAAGTTAAATTGAAACTTTCCTCATATAATTTACTTATAAGAAAATTATGAATTCATGTTTAATTGATTATTTGAATGTAATAAATTGCAATTCATATATATATATATATATATATATATATATATATATATATATGTTGTTCACCCATGATACAAAATACATTCATTACAATTAGTTCTTATAAAGTCACAAAAGATAACCCATGATACATTAAATGGGTACCATTCGAACCATTGTAGCAAAATATGATAAAACATTTTCATTTGTGCAACTAAATCCTAAGTACGTGCATCCATTAGACTTTGTGCGATGGAATTTCTTAATACTTCCATCTCTCGTCTTCCTTGACCATCTCCTTCATGTGCATGCTCCGGAAATATCTCTTCACTTGATAATTCACTTGAGTCAACTTCACTTTCATCGAAATCACAATCCCTCATCATGTGTCTTCTAATGTAGTTATGGAGAGCCATTGTAGCAATAACTATCTTCACTTGCTTTGCATATGGAAAACTAGGCATATCACGTAAAATATTAAATTTCTTTTTCCATGCCCCAAAAGTCCATTCAATAACACCCCTAAGTGAAGAGTGTGCATGGTTAAATACCTCTCTATTACCATTAGGAGCATCACCCCTTCGAAAGTGGGGAAGATGATATCTTTCACCTCTATACGGTCCTAAGTACCCTTTCATTTGCGGGTATCCGGCATCCACCAAGTAATATTTTCCTAAAAATACAAGATATTGTTGATTATTATATAACTTACCATGAATATTATGCAATAGATTGAGAAAATAAAAAACTTAACAAAATTTTACCATTTGGAGGTTTTGGAAAGTTTGAAGTAGGATCATGAAGAGCCGAGTGAAATACTCTACTATCATGAGCCGTCCCTTCCCATCCTGCACATGCAAATGTGAATTGCATGTCAAAGTCGCATATAGCCATTATGTTTTGGGTAGGTATCCCTTTACGACCAATGTATGGTATTTGATTACATGGAGATACCGAAGCTTGCACGTGTACGCCATCTATAGCTCCGATACAATCCTATAAAATAATAATAAATTGAAACCTATACATACAAAAATATATTCAAGACGTTTGTACAATGCATTCAAAAATGAAAATGAACATACCTTAAAGTGAGGCATATATCTTGAGTCAGAAAGTATTTCTTTTGGGATATTTTTAAACTCTGGATCTTGAGGCTTTATGAGTTTCACAGCCATACTATAGACAATATCTAGCATTTCACCAAAATATCTACTCACTGTTTCGCCGGAACGTTGAAAACATTCTTGTACATTCCGATTTCCTACACCATGTCCTAAGGCATACATAAACATTCCTAGTATCTCAGCAGGACTAATGTTTCTTGAACCCTTCAATTGATATATACCCTCATTACTCACCAAATCATTCAACAACATTATAAAGACATGCCTCTCCATCCTAAACATGTTATGGCAGCGACTTTCATTCCCCTCTAACAATTCCATCAACCACATGTTACCTGTTTGAGAACTCGTCATACATGGAGTCTTCATAAGATATTTTTGAAGATAAATTTGAATAAGACGAGCACAAACACATAATTTGGTCAACCTCTTCCTCATCTCCAGTTATCTCCATAAAGTACAAAACAAACCTGCAATTTTTCTAGGGGTGGGCACGGGCCGGGACGGGCCGGAATAATGGTGATCCCGATCCCGATCCCGATATTTATTTTCGGGACGGGATTGATGTTTTTCAAAACTGATCCCGACCATCCCGAATCCGATCGAGATCGGGACGGTACGGGCCGGGATCGGGATTCAAGCCTCTTTTTTTCTTTTTTCTTTTTTTCTGGCTAAGGCTGAGCTTGTTGGAGGAGGCGCGTGGCGCTGCTGCCCAGCTTCTCTAGACGATGTGAAGCTCGGGCTTGTCTCATCGGAGGGCACGATGGTGGTGGTGAGTAGCGTGATGCTCGAAAGGTCAACGACGGTGGTGGTTGTGAGTCTCGTGGATCCTGCAAAGAAATTCAAATTCCCCAAAAAATAAAAAATTGTTGAGAATCTGGAAAGGAGAAGATGAAGATGAAGAGGGTTGTTGATTATTGAGGTCTAGAAAAGAGAAGGAAAGGATTATTGACATTCAAAGGAGGGAGGGCTGCTGATTTGCATTATGGAGCTATTAAGGAAGTAATCTACTATTGCTCAGATTGAAGGAAGCTTAGATGAAAGCTAGCTTGATGGGGGTAGACCGTAGACGGGTAGTTTCAGAAAGAGAAGAGAAAGATTGAGACATGGACAAGAGACAGAAGAGAGAGAACGAGATAGGGAGAAGAGAGAAGAGAGAGAAGTGAAAAGTGAGAAGTGAGAAGTGAGGAGAGAGAACAGACAAAGAAAAGAGAGAAAAGAGAATAAGACATTGGGCCTAATGGGCTTTAAACAATAACAATCTATTTCGGGACGGGCCGGGCCTATCGGTACATATAAAATCAAGAACCGTGTCCCGTCCCGTTTGATCGGGACGGGACGGGACGGGACGGGACGGGACGGGACGGGACGGGACGGGACGGGACGGGACGGGACGGGACGGGACGGGACGGGACGGGACGGGACGGGACGCAACAATAAATTTCAATTTTCAATCCCGTCCCGTCCCGCCTCGGGACGATTCGGGACCGGTTCGGGACCGGGATTTTCGGGATTTATGCCCACCCCTAAATTTTTCACTAGCTCATCAAATACTATTCAAACATATACAATAATCAAGAAACTTTAATCGGCAATGATAAAAAAGGTTGGTCCAAAAGAACAAAAAATACAACCATAATTGTGACATATATATATATATATATATATATGGGATAATTATAACTTTCGTCCCTGAACTATAACTCGTTCGACACTTTCATCCCTGAAGTTTGAAATATATCACTTTCGTCCCTGAACTTCAACACCAACTATCACTTTCGTCCCTGACCGGAACAAAATTGTGCAAAACCTATGCCAAAATGTTCGCAAGGATGAGAGGAGTAACTTTTATAACTGGGGCTAAGCTCAATTCGGCCTAGAATGACTCGAATTTAGCCCGAAAGTCGATGGTGGCCGAAACTTTAATTGTAAAATTCTCCGTCATCCGACGACGGTTTGAGGCGAGGTTGGTGGCGTTGAACTCGCCTCAAGGAGGGCTTCAAAGCCCAGTGGGTGTTGTCCTCCGATTTGGCCGGAATCAGAGGTTTATTCGGTGAAAACCCTCGGCCAGGGACGAAAGTGATAGTGATTTTCAAACTTCAGGGACGAAAGTGATATATTTCAAACTTCAGGGACGAAAGTGTCGAACGAGTCATAGTTCAGGGACTAAAAGTGATTTTTTCCCTATATATATATATATAATCATGATCCACATATCGAAGAGGACAAGATAAGTTGATCCAAAAGAATCTTATTCAATAATTATGTAGTCTTCACAATCATGATCCACACAACAATAATTATTCATGATCCATAAAGAGCGAAACATATGAAAATCCACACAACAAACAGCTACAGAACAAAAAAAAAACGACATAACAAAGTGCCTCAAGTTATTGCACATTACTCTGTAGGTTCATCCTACTTCATTTCAGCTTTCTTTTGGTTTATAACCAAAAATTGAAGTTGCAGATCAGGATCTCTCATGACCGCAAACATCTCTCGTTTCTCTTGAGAGCAAAACAGCTCTGTTGCAAACCACCACAAGTTGCTACCCGTTTCTGCCCCAGGTAAACTTGCAACTACTTGCATCACTTCCTGAATACTAGTCCCATTAGAACTTCTATTTATTGATGTAGCAGTGCTCCTACTCTCAACTACCTCAACAAGGCGGTCAATTTGTTTGGACAACTTTGCAGCACCTCCCACCTTCCCTTTCCCTTTCACTTTCACCCCCCCAAAACTACTTCATCTGTCTTTCCTTTCTTGGCTTCTCTTGCACTACTTGCAGGTTCTTCATTTGCCCTCTTGTTCCCCATATCGTCTTTACCCTGTTCATAACCTTGTTCAACTTGTGTGGACTCCTCCGAATCTCCATCAATTGAAATAGGATCATTTGTGGACTCTCTCCGTGGAAGTATACCAGAGGATGATATCATAACACAATTACCCAAAGCTGAACGATCCTTGAACATCTTGTCTAAGAGGTCCATCATGTCAGGACTAATACCCCCTTCACGAAATTTTGCATACTTCTTATTGATCTACAATAAAAATGTTTGATTACCTAAAATGTATACATTCAATAATAATAAAATGAAAGGATTAAAAAGAACAAATTTGCTGACCTTAATTTTATTTTCCCACCATTCGTCTGATGCATCCACCGTTTTCTTCCTAGGATCCCAACCAATACCAGTTTCCTTATTCATCAAATCTCTCCACAATTTTCATTCAATTTTTAGTGCATCCCACTTGTTTTTCAATTGTCCTTTATCATAATCCTTTCCGGACAAGTTCTTAAAGTTTGATATCACTCTTGCCCATCCAATTTTATCAAAATGAGTACCGGGGCGATTTCCGGTTGCCACTTCTGGAACACACACCTCACAAAACATAGCAACAAGATCATCAGTCCAAACAGCTTTTAGTTTCGCACTTCCCTCATTTTCAGTAGTGACGGCATCCTTCGTCTTCTTTCCCATCTGTTTTGCCATATATATATATATATATATATATATATATATATATATATATATATATATATATATATTTAGCAATGAAGCAGAGTATATGAAATTATTAACCACAAACTTGGATGGGCAGAGTTGAACCATTAACAAGCTAGAATAATTCTCGGTGCTACTTTTGCTTAACAAAACTGCCACAACAACAGCAGCATCCAAACACTTTACGGAGCAACAGGACGGTCAAAAACAATGACAATTATTCCAGGAAACGAAAGGCCCATTTTTGTATTGAAACTTCTCCATTTTTGAACAAAATGGGAGCTTAGCAAAATCATTCATCAGTGAAAAGGAAACAAAAAAGAAATCCAAAATCTTTCATGCCCAGTTTGAAGTTACAAGTTTAGCACTATGATGCAATATCCAAAACCTTAATTAAAATCCAACAATAATAACTATTATGGGTAATAATGACAGAAATCCATTACCCATTGTCATCGGCAATCCATAAAATTATCCTATGCAAACATACATGTAACCATCAATCATCATCAAAGAGAAAGCAACAAAACCAAGGCTTTACCTTTGGCAGTGGATGTGAATATGAGCTTCGTTCCCCAAAACTATACTCGGGTTGGGACCTGGCGATTTGAGATTGTGGAAATCTCTTTGGGTTTCAATGAAAGAGAGGCAACGGCAGAGAAGGATGAGAGCGAGAGTGAAGGCTGAAGAGTCAGCGAAGAAGTAGGGCAATAAGGACAAAAATTGTAAATCTTAGAAAAGTAAGAGGATATAATGGGCTGTTTGCATAAATTTCATTTATTGTTCCGTGTTTTGGTTTTGGTTGACGCAAAAGCTGAAAAGAAAAGCTTTGCATAGCTGCTTCTCATTTCTGCTGCGGGAAGAATCGATTTTGGGCAAAATCAAGTTACTGTTCACAATCCCAAACAGGCTAATTTTTTCTCAGAATTGATTTTGGTCCCAAAATCACTTTTTGGGGTCCCCAAAATCAATACCAAACTGGGCCTCAGTTGATTCAGTGAGTCCTACAGCTGATTCAGTTGATTCAGTGAGACCAACAGTTGATTCAGTTAATTCAGTCAATGAGGACATGAGAATTGAAGAAGAGGCTCCAACCCAACAGCCTACACAACAAGTTGGACCTATTGCAACTACAAGGGGAAAAAGAAAGGCTCCAAAGCCAGCTTGGCTAAATGACATGGTGACTTATGCACTTTCAGTTACTGAAGAAGAAATTCCTTCTACCTATGATGAAGCTGTCATACATGTAGATAGTGTAGATTGGGGAAAAGCTATGGGTGAGGAGATGAAGTCTCTTCACAAGAACAAGACTTGGGAGTTGGTTCAGTTACCACATGGAAAGAGAGCAATTGGTTGCAAATGGGTATATGCTAAAAAGGAGGGATCTCGGTACAAAGCTAGATTGGTAGCTACAGGCTATGCACAAACAGAAGGAATTGACTACAATGAGGTATTTTCTCCAATTGTGAAGCATTCTTCTATTCGTATTTTGTTAGCCTTGGTTGCACAGTTTGATCTTGAGTTAGCACAGCTTGATGTCAAAACTGCATTTTTACATGGTGAATTAAAAGAAGAGATCTATATGACTCAGCCAGAGGGATTTAATGTTGCTGGTAAAGAAAAATGGGTTTGTAAACTGCAGAAATCATTGTAGGGCTTGAAACTGTCTCCAAGGCAATGGTACAAGCGGTTTGATAAGTTTATGTTTGGTCAGAAGTACACTAGGAGTCTTTATATTTATTTTCGCAAGCTACAGGATGGGACCTTCATTTATTTGCTCTTATATGTTGATGATATGCTGATAGCATCTAAGAGCAAGGTGGAGATTGAAAAATTAAAATCACAGTTGAGTTGTGAATTTGAAATGAAGGATTTGGGAGAAGCTAAGAAGATTTTAGGCATGGAAATTGAAAGAGATAGATCAAAAGGCAAGGTTTGTTTGTCACAGAAGCAATATTTGAAGAAGGTACTACATCGGTTTGGTATGAATGATGGCACTAAACCTGTAAGTACACCTCTTGCCTCTCATTTCAAGCTAAAATCTACTATGTCTCCTAGCACAGAAAATGAGCAAAATTACATGGCTAAAGTTCCTTATGCCAGTGCTGTTGGTAGCTTGATGTATTGTATGGTTTGTACTAGACCTGACATTTCACAGGCTTTAAGTGTGGTAAGCAGATATATGCATAACCCTGGTAAAGGCCATTGGCAAGCAGTGAAATGGATTCTACGGTATATTCTTGGAACTGTGGATGTTGGATTGGTTTTTCAACAGGATAAGACTAGTTAGTGTGTTGTTGGATATGTGGACTCTGATTACGCAGGTGATTTGGATAAGTGTCGGTCTACTATTGCGTGTGTTGTTGGACATGTGGACTCTTGCTTGTGGATCGGTGAGTTGGAAGTCGAATTTGCAATCTACTATTGCGTTGTCGACTACAGAGGCTGAATACATGGCTGTAATAGAGGGTGCGAAAGAAGCGGTTTGGCTTCGTGGTTTGCTTGAGGACTTGAGAATAATCCAAGATTATGTGGATGTCTATTGTGACAGTCAGAGTGCTATTCACTTAGCAGAGAACCAAGTTACTCATGCTCGTACTAAGCACATCAATGTGAAATTTCACAAGATTCGTCAAATGGTGGAGGATGGTGATATTCATCTCTTAAAAATTGGAACTGAAGACAACCCTGCTGACATGTTGACTAAGCCAATTCCTTTGAGCAAGTTCAAGCATTGCTTGAACTTGATTGGTGTTCGTAGCATTTGAATTTCCCTACGGGGATATCAGAGCGGCAAATTGTTTTGTGGTATTCTACTTTGGAGAAATATATTGCATCAAGAGAAGCCAAGGTGGAGATTGTTGATTATTGACTTCTCTTTCGTTGGTTTTTAACTCTTTGTTAATTGTATACATGTGTGGAGCACGTGACCTTTGCTAGGTTAATTGATGTAGCTGTTTGGGACACATATATATAGATGTGTGGTTCATGACCAGCCGTACATGAGAGAGAGAGGGAGTTCATTTGAACCCAAAATTCTGTCATTGGAAGCTCGAGCCTTATTTTCCTCTTTATTGAACAAGGTGCAATCAACTTGGTTGAAGACAAAAGCTCTAGTAGCTAGTTGTGGTTGCTCTTGTAAGTGGTGAGAAGTAAGTTATTCTCTTCTTCTCTATTTGATTGAAAGAGGGATTATAGGTTTAGGTGTATTGGGGTTTTGGGTAGTAAAGTTTGTTCATGAACTCTATTGTACTTTCTCCAATTGGATTATAGTGGAAGATCTTGCCGGCTCCATAAGTGGACGTAGCTCAATCACATCGATTGAGTGAACCACTATAAATATTGGTGTTCTTTGTGGTTTGCTTATTGTGTATGTTTTCTTTGTGATAGTGTTTACATATTGTGCTCATATCGATAGCTTGTTTGTTACGCTTCCGCACAACAAATATCCCTGTATGTAAGAGCAAGGCTTGCAAGGACCTAGTGTTGAGTCAATTTGAGGTAAATTTCATTTTTTCTTGAAATAAAGAAAGTTATGCCTTTATTATTGTTGTGTGAATTAATGGGAAAGACTGGATTCTGATTACAATTGAGCATTCGGCTTCCTTAATGAGCCACACACTTGCCACATCATGAGATAACGGAGACAAAAAAAAAACGCATTCGGCTTCCTTTTGTAGGAGAAGGAAGAGCAATCGAAGAGACTCATTATTCAAATTCAAATTACAAAATAAAGAAGAGCTAAATTTAGGAGAGCTATTTTTAGACTTGATTGCAGCTCCTTTAATACTGCTATTTTTAGTCTTTGACTGCAGCACCTCCAATACTCTTGATTAATAGGCTTGGAACTCCTCAGTAGCAGTAAATGCTGCCAATGCTTCTTCGAGTTCCGGTTCGGAGTCACACTCTGTGTCATTGTATGATAATAAGTTGGGGATCTTATGATTTTTTGTTCGCTTCTGTTTGTGAAACATTTCGGTGCATTAAAAATTGGGTTAAGGTATATTAAATTATTAATGGCGGAAGCTTATAGGACCAGAGAAGTCCATGGCCTCAATAATAAGAATCCGATTAATTATAGCATATGTATGGACACAATAATCGAACAAAAGTCAACATTTTTTACACATATGTATCAGCTATTCAAGCTTATCACTTAGACCAGATTGGTGTTGGTTGTCCAAGATACTTTGTGTTGTAATTTTTTTTTCCTATCGAAAAAAAAAAAAAATTTATACATGGGGCAAATATATTACAACACAAAGCCCCAATATATTTAGGCTGAGATTTTTGCTCTTCTTCTTGTAATACTACTTGCAATTTAATCTTCTTTTAAATCTTGTATCTTTAATTGTTATTATTGGCGCGTGTGGAAGGCGGAGCTCACGCGTGCGAGAAATATTTTTACTTATTTAGTTTTTCCGCCTTACTTGCTCTCAATGTTCTAAGAGTCGCTCTACGTGGCCGCCTAGGCGATAGGCGCCACACCACCGCCTAGATTAATGGAAAATCAATTAGGAAAATTGGCCAGGGGCTTAGGTGGAGCTAGGCGGCCGATTAAGGGGTCTAGGCGGGGCTGGACTGTGACTATTTCAACAAAAATTTTGTATGCATAATCTGTTATTCTGCATTCAAAGGCAAGGATACTGTTTAAGTACACAATAATTCCTAAAAGCTGTTAGTTATTCTTATGCATTCATACAAAGGACACATCAAATTATGTACCTCCATATTCAGAATCAGAATATAAATGCCACTTCTTCACCTCTTCCTTTGAATTGAAATTAAAAATATATCTCTCAGTGGGAGGCACCAGGTCTTCAACATTCCATGTGAGAGCTAAATTGGCATACCATGCACAAGAAACAAGAATAATGATGATACAAATTTTTTGTTGAAATAGAGAAAGAAAAGGCAAGGATTCACCTTGCCCATCGTAGGTCGCATAACTTCATCTATCACTAGTAAAAAGCGAAACATCTGATTATTTAAACTTGAACAGGACTAATGCAATGCTCGCAAATCTTATAAGAATGAGATTCTCTGCTATATCATGGAAAGGAATGGAGAATAGAAAGATGATTACAATACCTTTCTTGGTTGCTTGCAACAGTGCTCGAAACCTGGACATTTCTCTTACCCGTCAAAGTTCCTACATTAACAAAAATAGCTTCAATATTCTAGACAGTTTCTCCATGCAAAAAAAGTAACAACTGTATGCATGTCAATGTCTATTGATTTTTCAGGGTTGTCCTCGGCATCTTTAGAGATCTCAGATACTGGAAATGGACCCAATGGTAGTTGTCCCATACTTTTACTTATGGAAGCATATCATAGTTTCTGGAAACCAGTTTCATTCATAAACAAATTGATGACTATAACAAATTGCTAAAGTGACAAGGCATGTAAGTGCATTGGTGGTGGAATTGTAGGATAGATTTACATCTGAATCTAAGATTCAGTAACGGTAATCATTATACAACCATAAATTTTACATATAAAAGGTCTAATGAATTCTTAATTCTTCTTACTTTTCACTCAGCAAAAGAAGTTTCACCTTCTACTACAGTTTTTAAGCATCTGATAACTCTAAGGCACAAGCATACATGGTCTCTTGAAGTTCCTTCAGTTAATTATAGGACTCCTAATATGATACTTTTATTATATACACACCTCCCACACACTATACAATAGCAACATGTAATCAAAATTCATAGGCAAAAGGAATTTTGGGTGCTCTTTCATAAATATTCATCATTCAATATTCAAATATATTTATCATCCTAATATCCCAGAAACATCATCAATAATTCAATATTCATCATTCAAAACTAATATTACTATATTAGTCATAATCTGTTATTCTGAAAAATAAAAATTTGTTACCTTAGCTATAAAACGTTTGCTCCTACCCAATATGTCAGCTGAAAATCACGGTCTTCCTCCATCAAGAGATCTACCTACCAATTAGATATCCAATTAAATAAAAACAATTAAAGAAATCATGCTCGGTTAAAGAAAAGGAATCAAGGAATTCCCAAAAGAAATTAAAGAAATAAATGTATAGGTATTGATCCAAACTAGCATGCATAAGCTCAGATATATTTGGAAAATGATCTAGATTAAGAGAAATGAAAGAAACATTTTTCAGTACCCCGAATAAATATTACATACGAAAGTTCAAGTATTTTGTTCAAATCCTGGGTTAAAAAAAAAAATCTTCGGATTAATTGGGGTCATGCATATATGTGATTCTACTTTGTCTGAACTCAGATCTGTTTCAAAATTCAAATACCATCATAACATTCCGAGCTGAACTACATTAATTAATGAAAGAAATCAATCTATCAATTGTACTAACTCAATCATCTCATTATCCATAAACTAGCGAATCCCTCCTCACTAACAAATTTCTAAAAGAAATCAAAACTAAAATGATCGAAAAGTTGAAGAAATCATGAACATTTCATCAATTGTACTAACTCAATCATCTCATTATCCTCTTCTCAAAAAAAAAAAATCATCTCATTGTCCATAAGCTAGTGAAATCATATTACCTTCGTGTAGTCCTTCTTCTGCACCCAAGGCATGAACCCAAAATAAGCCTCTGAACCGGGCAACCATGAACTGTGGTTTTCAATTTTAGGGACTTTTGGTTCGAATTTTTGGTGTACAGGTTTACAATCATACCCTAGATGTTGATTTGGTGACCGGATTGACCAAAATCGCAAAGAATTTGGTAATAAGCCTATCCGCTATGGTTGCTAGAGAAGTAGAGAGAGGGAGAGACGCATGGAAATGAGTGTTGGGGTTTTCAAATATTTGGACTTAATCCAACGGTCCAAATTCTTTATGCATAGATCCAACGGTGTAAAATTAATCACATGATTTAAAAAACATATAACACTGTATCAGTAGTAGTATCCATTCAAAAAAATAGTAGTAGTAGTATCCATTCAAAAAAATAGTAGTAGTAGTATCCATTCAAAAAAATAGTAGTAGTAGTACTGCAAATCATAAACATAATAATACCACAACCGCACCGCTGCTACAGTGTCGGTTCTGTGGTGCACCGATTTTGTCGGCGCTGACCCTTTTGGTTCAGTCGGTATTCGGTGCGGTTCGGTATTATCAATGTCAAATGTCCAGCACTACATCTAGCAAGTATACTTAATATTCCTCACAAATGCACTCTTGGAAAGTATTTAGGTACTTAGAATATCATTAGGTGGTATAATAAGGACAATACTTTAGAACTCTTAAATAAGATGCAAAACAAATTATTTGGTTGGAAAACTAATTTACTTTCAAGAGTAGTTAAGCTTACACCAATAAATTCTACAATTTCTGGTATGCCAAATCATTTAATATCTTTTGTTTCTTGTTCAAAATCCACCATCCACAAAATCGATTCTATGTCAATGAATTTTTCTGGGGAAAGCAATCCAAAGCTCCTCTTGTTGCTAGGTCTAAAGTATGCTTATCTAAGGTTGGTGGTGGTTTAGGCATCAGGAACCTTACTCATTTTAATATAGCTTCTTTAGCTAAATTGGGTTAGAAAATTCTGACTCAACCAAATAATCGGTGGGTTCAATTGGTTTGTAAAAAATATCTTAAACATTGTAATTTTCTTCATGTGCAAAAGCTTCCGATTCAGAAGCCTAGAAAGGTATTTTAGCTACTCGATCTATTCTTTTAAAAAGAATGAGGTGGATCATTGGAAATGAAAACACGTATTGTTCTTTTTTGGACTTATAATTGGATATTTCCTTTTTCTTTAATTGATTTAGTTTCTCCATGATCTGTTTATCTGTCAAAAAAAGTTTCAGATTTTATATTACCTAATCGCACTTTTTTTTCTTCTTCTTTTTCAAAAAAGGTAGAATCAATCCACTAAAACTAGAATGAATCATACATCAATTTCCTAGACCCCAGCTTATACTCTGCTAGGACCTAATAAAAAGATAAGCAAAACACTCATTTAGTCTATAAATATCGATTTATTATATCGAGCCTACAAAATCAAAAACTCTTACGCATCTTGAAGGGAAATACAACTATAAAGTCACATGAACACTCGATTGTGGTACAACTTCGCAATTGTCTTTTAAATGAATCAAAGTTTCAAACAATGTAGGCACACCACCACCACAAAAGCAAACAAAACTTCTCCCTGCCCTCATTGTGAAAGCAAGGAGACATGATAAGTTAAGCCCAATCCACATAGCCTATGCAACGGAGGTTTCAGTCTCCCTTCAACTTGATACACCATCTCCACGCCGGAGAACAAGTCCTCGCCAACAATAAGAGGTAGAGATGACAAAGTCTTCTCACCCATCAAGGAACCACATATCGGCTAGTCGAGGAAAACAATGCAAAAACCCGCGACGCCACCAAAAGTTGCCGAACTCACTGCCAAGGAGGTCGACACCAAGCGAAGACTGGGCCCTCGCATTCTTGAAGAGATCCGAAGTCATGAAGAAGCCTTGGGTCTCATTGAATTTCCATGGCTACCCAAGGCAACCACGGAAAGGAACGACGAAAGACGTTGTTGAATATGACCCGCACCAATGACTTCGCAAAGGAGAGAGAGACCGCCGTGTAATACCCCGAAAATTTCGATACTATTTTTATAAAATAGGTCGTGAAATTTGAAGTGAAATGGTGTGATTTCGTATTTTTAGGGGTTTTCGTCGTAAAACGATAATTACGGTGGTAATTATAAGTTACACAAGGTTAATTAAGGTAACTTTGTATCCGTTGAGAATTTGGGAAAACTTTCTTCACGAGATTTGTAGACCTCGTCGAATCGAGTTCGTAGGATTTTGGTTCACCGGAAACGGACATCGTATGAAGAAGTTATGGACCTCGAAAGTTTGACGAATTTCTATAAAAATGATTTTGGGTTTTACTATTCACCAAAAATCAGAATTTCCCCCAGAAAATTACTGTTCACCCGTGCTACAGTAACCGACCACTTTGACCGGCGATTTCTCCCAATTCCGGCCATCTCCGGCCATGAAACTTGTCCCAAATTGTTCACCACTCAATTCTCTTCAACCCTATATAAATTTCTTTGATCAATTCTTAGTATAGAAGGAGAAATCAAGAAAAGAAAAAGGGGAAAAACGCAGCCGAACTGTTCATCCGTTTCTGGGCAAGTTTTCGGCCAAATCGAGTCACCTTACCTACTGGGCTTTGTAGGCCTTGCTTGGGGCTTTCTAACAACATAAAGTACGCTTCAATCGGAGTTCGGACGAAGGAGAATTTTGGATTTGAAATCCTAGGGTTTTGGAACTATCGAGGTAAATTCGAGACTTTTTACTTTGAATTGGCCCTTGTGGTAGTTATGAAAGTTGTTTCTGGTAATGTGTAGAACATGCTGTTAAAATTTCATAGCAATCAGACAACTTTTGTCCGGCGGCTGGCCACCGTCGGTGGCGGCGCGTCGGCGGCGCGTCCGGCCGGTCCAGGAGCAGTTCTTTGCTCCGTTTGACTTGGTTCGTCGATACGAACAACTTTCGTGTTTACACCTTTGTGAAATTCGATCGTTTGATCAATGATCAATTAAGCGATGGTTATGGATCGTTAGATCCGTGATGATCCGACCGTTGGATCATCACCAATTTTGGATATGATGTTAGGATGCTAGAAATAAGCATGCTGTTGGATTTTGGAAGTTTTGGATTTCGTGTGGGACCCGTTGATGAATAGTAGACGTGGGACCCACGTTGACCGACGGTTGACTTTTGGTCAAACTGTCCCGAATTATGGTTATTGATGTCTAAGAGACATTTGAGGAATATTTGAAGTGATTGGATTTTAGAATCATCAATTTGGAAACTATGATATGCTAAGTGGAAAATTGCATGTTCATAGGTATTTTGGAATCATGAAGCATTTGGCTAGCTTTGTCGATTCCCGGGTATTATTTGAAGGCGCAGCAGGAATTAGAGGTGAGTGAATCTCACGATATTTTATATATGAATATTAATTCATATTGTGTTGTTTGCGAAAATAAATAATTATATTTATTTAAATGATTTTGCGATATATAAATTAAATACAGTTTTAATTTGATATATCAGCATGTGTGATTTTGTGTTAAAACAATATTTGAAAGTATTCATTTTATTGTTTTAATTGGTGGATTTTGTGGGAAACAATATTTCAAAAATTATGATATTGTGTTTGCCTACTCGAATGTTTTTTGTAGCTAATGGGTGAAGGTTAGAGCTTTAGACTGTGTAGCCAATGGGTGAAGGTTAGAGCTCTAGACTGTGTAGCCAATGGTGAAGGTTAGAGCTTTAGACTGTGTAGCCAGAAGGTGAAGGTTAGAGTTCTAGACTGTGTAGCCATGTATTCATTGAAAACAAAGATGAATACTTTATGTAATAAAGGAGAAGAAAAATGGTATTCTCGCTTTATCTTGATGTATTAAAAGGAGAAGAAAAATGGTATTCTCGCTTTTAATCATTTGAAGTTGATTGTGGTTTTGTGTGAGTATGATATGAATTTGCTTCTTAAATAATTGAAGCATTGATTTATTGAATTACAATTCTTGGAGAATTATTGAATTGTATTTAGAAGTTTTTACTTCTTTAAAAATTGAAGTAATTATTATGATGATTTACTTTTCTTAAAAAGAAAGAAATCATAATTTTGGGAAACGATTTTGGGGAAGGTTTATATTGTTTAATATTCTGAATTACCCTGAGATTAACATACACGTTTATGGGACGTGTGGGGTTAAAATACGTGGTATGGGACGCGTAGGTTCAGTATATTCTATAATATGAATTTTCGGGAGTGGAATTATATTTGAAGAATATAAATTACATATATATTGTTTTAAACAAAATATATATATGTATACTTTTGTTAAACGTTTTAGGGTGAGTAAACTTAGATCACTCATACCGGCTTCATAAGCTGACCGGGTTTGTTGATATAACCCGGTACACTATTCCACGGTGTAGGGGTTATACCTGCAGGTTAGGATAACCAGGAGTAAGCAAGGCTGCATACATTTTGTTGGTTTATAGACTTCCGCTGTTTGTGATAAACTCTGTTGGATTAATTACTTAATATTTTGTAATATCAATTTATTATGTAATTTATTAGTATGTAATATTTGACTCTAAAGAACGGGTCAACATTTACATACGTTGGGCATGGAGTATGTGTTGTTGTACTTGAATTAAAAGGAAAAAAATTCTTGTGCATATTTGTATTTGATATTCCATGCTTCGCGCCCCGAACCGGTTGTGTAATTAAGGGCAAAAACGCCTTATTATTTGTTTGGAAATTCGGGGCGTGACACGCCGATTAGAGATGTGGACAACGAATGTTGTCGATGAATTCCACCAGACGGTG
Source organism: Rubus parviflorus (assembly GCA_029955375.1). Classification (NCBI taxonomy): domain Eukaryota; kingdom Viridiplantae; phylum Streptophyta; class Magnoliopsida; order Rosales; family Rosaceae; genus Rubus; species Rubus parviflorus. Next base: position 4,746,295 of record JARGGL010000008.1, on the reverse strand, counting down.
GCTAGGGTTAGAGAGTGCTGCTCTCATCTCAGAGTATAATCTTTTCTAAATATTTTTTATCACGTAATCGCACTTGGAACATTAATAAATTAAATATGGTTTTACCTTAGATGTTATTGATTCAATTAAGGCTATTAATCTACCTTTACAGCTAATAGAGGATCAATTTATTTGGGGACCTTTCCCTACTTGTCAGTTCACTATTCGATCTGCCACTTATTTACAAAATTCTTGATACGTAACTCTAAGCCCTCATTTGGTTCGCGGAATTGAGGCCATGGGAAAGGAAACTCAATCATTTCCAGTGTTTGGAATGCAAAAGGAAAGGAAATACTTTCCTGAAGGAAGGAAAAATAGGGGGGAATTGGTTCCTCCCCTACTCTAAAGGAACCATTTTCCCTACTTACTTTCCTGCATTTATTACACTAATTTAACATTAATTACATTACTTTTATGATTAAAATAATTATTTATAAAATTATAAATATTAATTTTATTTCATATATTATTATTTATTGATTCATTTTTTTAGTGTTACCAAACACTTGAAAGAAAAGTTAAATGGAATTTGGATTTCTCATGTCTATGGAAAGGGAAAGGAATTAATTTCTTTTCCTTTCCTTTCCGTGAACCAAACGAGGTTTGGAAGCTCAAACTTCCTCCAAAAATTAAAGTTTTTTCTTGGCTGGTACTTCAAACTAGGTTATCCACTACTAATAGATTAGCAACATTTTCTAATATTACAGATCTTTGCTCTTTCTGTAAAACTCATTCAAAAACTTTGGATCATTTATTTATTTCTTGGAAATTTGGAACTCCTTAAATGCTTCATTCCTCTTTATCCTTCTAATATATATACTATATAGATAGTTAGTTTGTTATCTTGGATTATTGACCATTGGCATTCTTCTCATCATTTTCAGAGAAAGAGAGAAATTTTTAGAAAGAGAAAATATAGAGAAAGAGAAAGAGAAGGGAATAGGGAGAAGAAGAGACGAAGAGATGACTTAAGGAATTAAAAAGATAAATAAACTTGCCAGAAATTAGTAGAAGTCAATCGTTGGAGCTGAAAAAAGCATTGTTAGAGTAATTAATATCCCACTATTGAGGTAGATAAATGATAACCTTTAGATTTTTAATGAACAGTTGTCATTAAAAGTCAAGGAAGCTAAGGAGAGAAAGTAGTCAAGGAGAGGATCCAGATCCCATTGGCTTATGGAAGATTTTTTTAACTGTTTGTTGGAAAATTTGAGATCAAAGGAATAAATATGTGTTTCAAAATAGAGTAAAATCCTCAAATGGTACCCGAACTATCACAAAATGTATTTTTTGGTACATAAATTTGCTTAGGGAGTCTGGTGGTACCCAAACTATGTCTCTGTTAGCCTTATTAGTACCTTCGCCCAATTTTCCGTTTTAAAAAAAAAAAAGTCATCAAGAGTCAGACCAAAAATACAAAGTTTGGACACTTTGGTAAAATCATTCACTCTTTGTGTTTTTGGTCTGACCCTTGATGATTTTTTTTTTAACAAAAAATTGGACGGTGGTACTAATGAGGCTAACGGAGACATAGTTTGGGTACCTGTCACGCCCCGGACCCGGTGTCGGTAGATTTTAGGCACCTAAATCCGAATCCGAGGTGTGAGTGTTAAAAAGTAAAAATAAAATAAAATACAAAAAAATATGTTTCCGCTGCGAACTCTTATCTAATTTATAATTACAAAATCGTTTACAAATATACAAATAAAAACACCTCATTCTAAGCTCGTCATTCTACGCTCATCTAATCATTTCGATTCTCGATTCCAGAACCTGCAAAATCTGTAAAGGGGTGAGCTTAACCAGCGGTTCAGTAGAGACATAAACATTTTTAGGTCATTATTAGCTATGTGTCCACAATCAATTAATCAAAAGACAATACATGATGTCATGCTGACTCATCACCTTCTCATTAACTCAAAGTTATACTACATTTCTCTTTTGTTAGTCATCTTGTTATAGTTCTCGTTTCGCCAGTATTAATATGCCCGATATGATCATTTTATCAACCTCGTTGAAAGGGCTTCACTCCCTTATTTGTACACAGTGGGCTGACATTCTCTGGTCCCTGGCCAGAACTTAACTCAACTACATAAATAGAGTTCTTTTCTCTCAATCCCTTTGGATTACAATATTTCTCATATCGATCAATACTCTTTTCTATTATATAGATACTCGCATTTCCTCACAATGCATATGTATGATGATTCAATATTATTGTTTATAAAATAACCTTTTATGTACACATGCTTTTATAGAAAATGATAACATACAAATATGTCATTCAACCAATACCATACAATTCATGTAAATCAATAATTAATCTAATTAACATTTTATGAAAAGATTTCCCGAGAATCCCTACCTCAATTCTGAGAATTGATGAGCATAACAACGACATTACGAACCTCTTAATTGGAACAATAAAATAATATCTCCTATCTCCTTAATTTAAAATTAACCTATATATATATATATATATATATATATATCTCTCTCTCTCTCTCTCTCTCTCTCTCATTACGTGCTAACTTCCTTATGTTTGCTTTCTTCTCATATTTTTCAATCTCTACATGCTCCTATATATAGTACTATAAAGACTTGGGCCTTAAGCTTAGTTATATAACTATATAATCAAGAATGTGGTGCTGTCTATTTTGCATGAACTCAAGATGAGGTGTCGCACAACCTTAGGATTAGTATTGATTATAATTGCAACAGGTCATGCTTCCAAAACAAAAGTTGAACACGTCCTGCTACAATTATACTTGAGGACCAAGTAGTTACATGCAGGTGGCATATAACAATGATATCAAATACATCTCATGCTTGGCCTCTACGTCTAACTACTTCTATGATGATAATGATAAACTATAGCTATAAACTTTTATATCAAAAATTAACATGTAATATAATATTTTATCTAAAAAAACATAGTAAAAAAATATCATGTCTTTAAATTAATAAAAAAAAATGTGAACCAAAATTTATCAAGTTAAAATTACTTAAATATTTATATTTTTTTTTTCTAAACCAAAACCAAAAAAATCAGGATCTCACAGTACCACCAGACTCCCTAAGCAAATTTAGGTACCAAAAAGTGTATTTCATGATAGTTTGGGTACCATTTGAGGATTTTACCCTTTCAAAATAAGGTTCCTCAAGTTCAACATGCTATGTTTCATATTAGGCAATATCTTTTAGATTTTTGGGAAGCCAATAAAGCTGCGTTAATGACATTTAGACAAAATATGAAGAATCTAATTGGCTGAAATCATCCACAATTTAATTATTTTAAGTTAAATTTTGATGGTGTTGTTTCTTCAGATGGAAAAGCTTATGCTAGATTTGTAATTAAGGTACATAGTGGTATTGCAATAGCTGGACGTGCTATTCCTAATTTTTTTATAGGACGTCAGTTTACACATTTACCACCTTAGATTGAGGCTAAAGTTCCCAAATCAAGAGCCTCAGCTTGCAAAACCGATGCAAAAACCAATAGCAAGTTGAGGCTCTTGGTTTAAGAGCTGGTCTTGTTTGGGCTCGACAACTTCATCTCAATAATTTATAAGTTGAAGGAGATTCCTTAGTTCTAAACAAGAAGATTCGCAAAACAATTCAAGAACCCATATAGGCTTTCAACAATCTTGCATGACATTAATCATTTGGCTCAAAACTTTACAAGTATTTCCTTAAAGGGTAAAAACCTAAAATAGTACCTGAACTATTGCGAAAGGTACTTTTTGGTACCTACAAATTTTTTTTACCTAAAATAGTACCTGAACTATTGCGCCATTACCCAAAATGGTACCCCCGTAACTCAAAATAGTACCTACAAATTGTGTCATTACCCAAAATGGTACCTGAACTATTACGCTATTACCCAAAATGGTACATGAACTATTGTGCCATTACCCAAAATGGTACCTAATTGGATCATACTTAACTACGGAGGTACCATTTTGGGTAATCACACAATAGTTCAGGTACCATTTTGGGTAAAAAAAATTTGTAGGTACTAAAAAGTACATTTCACAATAGTTCAGGTACTATTTTGGGTTTTTACCCTTCCTTCAATCATGTTTTTCGAGAGGCTAATATGGTCGTTGATTTCTTTGCTAGCTGGATTAGGTCAATCTTATTCTCAAAATGCTGTATGAGATCTTAAGAGATTTTTTAATTTTTTTTAATAATTTTATGTTAAACTGTAAAAAAAAAAATAGAGGTTAGCCGTCTTTTCCGTGGTGACGTGTCAACACGGCGCGTAAAATCCACGTCACGTCACCATGGCGCGTAAAATCCACGTCAACTCAGACCGACAGTAGTAGTGAGGTCAGTGACAGTGACATTGCTTCTTTCTCACTCTCACACCCACCCCTCTCTCTCTCTCTCTCTCTAACTTCATCGCCGGCTCTTAAAACCTCAAACACAATCCACCAGTCCAAACTCTAAAGACTATGGATTTCGCATTCCAGAGAAAAGGAAGGAGAAGAATCAACAACCACATTCCCCATGCAACGCTCTCGCTGCTTATCTTATTAACATTCTTCATTTCGAATCCCGCGAATGCCTCGATCCATATCTACGACCACCAAATCTTCCGAGAAGTCGGCAATGCTTTCCTTCTCTCCGGCGGCAGCGAAGGAATCGCCGCCTCTCTCTCCTCCCGCTCTTATATCCGGTAATGCTTTGCGATTTGCGCGTCTCTCTTTGATTATCTGCTTATTGTTAGATCTGTGGAGCTATCTGAGTTTTTAATTGCTTCGTTTACTTTTCGGTTTATCCTGGAATATGAAACAGTAGTGGGAATTGTAGGGTTTAGCTTTCTACATTTTTAATTGCATTCGGTATGTGATCCGATTGGGGCTTTAGGTTTCAGAGATAGAGAGTCAAGAAATGGGCTTGCTACTTTGTTTGGTACACTAACAAGTGCAGCCATAGGGAGCACCGGAATGTCGATCATGTTTATGTCTCCTTATGTAGAATCATAGAAGTGGGATCTTCTTTTTAGCAGAAAAGGGAGAAAAGAAGGCTGTTCGGCTTGGCACTTGTTTGAAACATAATAACATATAATAGTCTGTTGGTAGAATGGGATATGATATGAAACTATGATCTCATGGAATGAAGAATATGATAACAAAAAAGGATTTGTGAGAATTGTTTTTGTACTTAATTTCAAATATATTCATGTTGATGCCAGTGATGTTGATGTTTGTAATGAGGCCTTTAATTCCAATATCAAGGCTTCTATGTTCTGCAACCAATGCAGCAGCCCTTGCTAGTCTTCTTATGCGTGAGCATCTATTGTTAGTCTCTAAGGTGTGGTCACCATGTCATTCACCGAGTGCTGAATCATTTTGTTAGCCCTATGTCATCTTAGAGACACTGCTTCACATGCTGCAGAAAACTGAACTAAATCCAACCCAGGCTCGCGTGAATATATTTGAAACCATATATGCTCTAGTTGTATGCACACATTGCTCATTTTCTTGCCCCTCATCACTAATTGAATCTTATGTTACTAATCCTGTCTCTCCTCTGATATCTTGATGTGGAACAGATTTGAGAATATCACCTTCTGGAGGAGCAAGGCTGCTGCTGACCAGCATTCAGACATGAAGCATAGTACTGGGTTGATACAAGTTATAATTTTTGAAGCAGCTGATCGTAATAATATTGGTGGTTCTGCTTATGGAGGACAAAGATCTATATGTTGCACCCAGGATCTTGCTAAGATGGAAGGTTGCAAGCAAGGTGAAGTCATTAGGAGACCTTCTGCAACAGATACGAACTGGCCTATTGTTTTAAATGTACAGTTCCATGGGAACCGTCTCTCTCAAAATATGGATTATAAAGAGGTTTTGATCACAAAAACGGGGATGTATAACTTGTTTTTTGTAGCATGTGATCCAAAACTGAAGGAACTAACAATGAGTGGGAAGACGCTGTGGAAAAATCCCGTTGGTTATCTACCTGGTCGAATGGCTCCACTAATGAAGTTTTATGTGTTTATGTCACTTGCTTATGTGTTGATTGGTGTAATTTGGCTCACTCAGTATGTGAGGTTCTGGAATGATATTCTGCAACTTCAGCATTGCATCACAGCTGTAATTGCTCTTGGATTGTTTGAGATGATCCTATGGTATTCCGATTATGTCAATTTTAATAATACAGGGATGAGGCCAGTTTTTCTTACGACATTGGTTGTGACAGTTGGAGCTGTGAGAAAAACAGTTTCCCGTCTCCTTATCCTCACTGTTTCTATGGGTTATGGTGTAGTGCGACCCACTCTTGGGGGTCTTACCTCCAAGGTGCTTCTTCTTGGAATAACATTTTTTCTGGCAACAGAGTTGCTTAATATTACTGAGTATGTTGGGACAATTAATGATGTATCAGGAAGAGCGAGATTATTTCTAGTTCTTCCTGATGCGTTCTTGGACGCATTTTTAATCCTGTGGATTTTCACCTCTCTCTCGAAAACACTAGAACAGCTACAGGTACATCATTTTTATCAAAGAACTGTATTTTATGCTTTGGTATTTAAATTACTCTAATTGGTCGGATGGTTTGTTTTTGATTTCATGCTTCACTTTCTGTTTTCTTTGTTCTTCATAACAAAAAAGTTTTAAGTGTTAAACTGTATATTTTTTTTTGAGAAAGAAACTTGATATTTTAAGTGTTAAACTGTATATTCATTTCAGGCAAAGAGAAGCTCTGTCAAGTTGGATATGTATAGGAAGTTCTCAAATGCATTAGCAGTGACAGTCATTGCCTCAGTTGCATGGATAGCTTATGAGGTATGGTTTTGGAGGGGGGTAATTATATTTATGCAAACTAAGATTTATTAAATTAATGGACACAATTCTTTTACTAAGGATTTGAATATCTTAAAAATAATATGTGAATATTTTTATGAGTTTGGTCTGGAAGGTAAAGATGCTATTTATTATTTCAAGATTTCCCTTCTCTTTCACACACACACACACACACACACACAAAGAAATACGTGTGGTTCATTCATCAGTTCTAGGCCCAGGGAAGCAGTCAGTAACTAGTTTCTACCTTATTGTGCATATGCTGACAATAGAAGCATCATAAAAATAATAAAAAATAGGACGGCATATGGTGCTCACTACTGTTCCTTCATGGTATCTGATTGTAGATACTGTAAGCCCTCGTTAGATAGTATAGTAATGGAGTTAAACTGTAGCATCCCTCTGGGGATGGTTCCAATCTTGCTTAAATCAGGTTTAAGCTCTATGAGCAAACCTGCTTTTGTGCTTCCCATTGTTGGTCTTATCTGCCATTTCTCTATTTCCTTTCCCCTTTGCCTTTTATCTCTTTTTCTTTTATATTGGTCTTTTTCTTCCTTTTTTTCTCCTGAAAAAAAACAACAACTTTTGTTTCATCCTTTCCATATATTATTGTTTTCTGAGAGTTTCTGAACTATTATCATTTGACAATGTTGCACCTGTAGGTGTACTTCAAAGCAACAGATCCCTTTAATGAGAAGTGGCATAGTGCTTGGATCATCACTGCTTTCTGGGATATTCTTGCATTTGCATTGCTTTGTGTTATCTGCTATCTTTGGGCACCATCTCAGAACTCTCAGCGGTGCGTAATAATCCTTAAAACATATGCAATCAATATGATGCTTGTATTTCTTTTCTTTTACTTTTTATTGCAATTTATAAGAGGAAAAGTCTCCTGAAACTCTGGTTGGCCAAAGTGAACTCATTATACGGCATGTTACTTGGAAACGTACTTTACAGTTGAGAATCTAGTCTATGGAGAAAACAGTGTTATCCAGATGGTGCACACTGCACAGAGAATAAAGGATGTTACATGGTGTGGGTTTTATGAAGCACTAGAGGGGTTGGGAAGAGGTATTTTAGATTGAGGATTTGGAGAGGGAAACAGAGTTTAGGATGATTTTTGTTGTGGTAATATGCCTTTGAAAGTTTTTTCTCCAAAGCCGTTTAGCTCGGTGCACAGAGAGTAAAGGATGTCACATGGCTTTGGTTTTATGAAGCACTAGTGGGGGTTGGGATGAGGAGGTATTTTAGATTAAGGATTTTGTGGGAGAAACAGAGTTTAGGATGATTTTTGTTGTGGTAATATGCCTTTGAACGATTCTTCTCCAGTGTCCTTTAGTGTGGTTTCTCAGGAGGCTTTTGAGAGTTCATGTGTGCAAATATCAGGAAAACAAATTGGGATGTTTTCTTTTTAGAAAGTTAATGATTGGAGATAGATGAGGCTATGGATTATATTTGGAGACTATCTAACTAAAATTTGATTGTCAAGCTTTTTCAGTCCCACAAAATCCAGTCGGATGGTATTTCTGGGAAAAAAAAAACTAATCAAAATGTACTTTTCCTGGAATATATTTTTAATCTTGTGAAATCTAGTTGTGAAATAAAAGTTATGGCTCAGTAGGCAAAATCCTTCATGTCATACAATTAGCAAGTTCACTTATGCGATGCTGAGTATATATACTACCAATTATACATAGGTATGCGTACTCAGAGAATCTAGGAGAAGAATCTGATGATGAGGAATCTCAGTCTCTAACTGGGGGCAAGCCAGAGGGTGATATCAGCTTAGTCAAGCAAGAAGAGAAGCGTGGTGGAAGCACCGGAGATTCTGATGAAGAGGACACAGAAGAAGATAAGAGGGAATGATCATTCAACGGCATTATTTTCCATCGCTCAAAACCTTGCTCTATATACAAGCTCATGGAGATTGCAGAATGTGGCTGAACATCCACCCGTTGATTTACTTGTATGTGCTAAGCAATGACCCTTTGTCCCCTTAACTTGGCTTGCAAAGAGGTGTTGTAAATTTTTTGCTACTTCCTGCTAGAATCAATAGGCTGCCTGATTTCATGTCCTTGTTTACATAGGTAATCATTTTGTTGTGTATGTAAACATTAGGTTGTCAACCTCATTTTCTGAGAGTAGATGAATCGTGAAAAAGAAAAGTTGTGTAATGTAAAGCTCATCAAATTGTAATCATGATAGATCCTGTGCTATGTTCACTTTCGTTTAGCTTTTCGTATCTAACTGAATTCATGTTTTTCTTCTTACTCAATCGAGATGATCTCTTCCATTTCTGTATTCTCTGTCACGATCTCTTTATTCGTATTAAAATTCAAAAAGCGTCGCTAGGAGTTTGATATAAAAACCCTTGTTCCCAAAGTCAAAGTGCTACAAGAAATGTCACAGCTCCGCCCCATCAGTCATTGTAACCAATTTTGTATAGGGTTAGGGCATGCTTAACTCCATCATATCTCCCTTCCAAAATCCAAAGTGCCTTCATTTCGGTGCCCTCCCTACTGCGATTAGCTATTCCAAAACTGAATACGATGTTCAGTTCCTCAAAGAAAATGTTTAAAAATAGTCAAAAATCAAAATGATGATGAGAAAAAACCGTTGGTACTACTGGTGAGGAGGTTCTTTTTGCAAGTGATTTTGATTTTTGAGAAGGATAATTCCCAGGAGTGAACCTAAGAATTATCCTTTGAGTTTTGAGAAGGGATGGTTTAGGCATAGTCGTCAATGATGAAGATACATTGAATGAACGAGTTCCATATTATTGACTATTAATTGACTGCAACTCTCTCTCTCGCTCACTTTTTGGCACCCAAGTATTTTACAGTTACAGTGGATCATTTACTGCAGCTGTTTCACTTCTCACTTGCAGAGAGTGTCCTCCTTCGTAGTCCAATCCCAGTCAACACATCACTCTCTTATAATGCCCTTTTCTTTAATAATGTTTGAAGCTTACCCAAAAGACCCTACTAATAAACAAGAAACGCTCCTAAAGATGATCTAACAGTATAAGGTGAAATTTGATCTAAAATAACTAAAAAATGAAAATATGACTTTTATAATTTATACGTTGATAATAAATTATTTTTAATTTATTTTTTTCAGAAATTTATACGTTGATAATAAAAAAAATTAATATAGGAGAGAAAGATACAAAAAAAAATCTAGCTATTCATTATTCGCTAGCTAATACTGATGGGTGGGTCGGTCCTGCCCAAGCTAAGACTTCTCACATTCCAAAATTCAAATCAAGATTCAGCTCATGCACCTAATTAGAGAGAAGAAAACAGGAAATAGAGTAGAAACAGAAGATTGGAAGCTGCCCTTTTTTCTTTAAGTTATGAAATTAAGATGTCAAATTGTCAATTTAGTGCTATAGTTCACTCACAAGAATAAAATAAATGTTTTCATCAATGTATCTCTTACAAGAATAAAGCAATCCCATCTGCTACAGTTGCATGTTTGAATGAGAACAACTGACCAGCAAAGCTGAATGTAGGATGCACCTCTAATCATACAAGTTACTAACACACAACCTAACAAGAGAGAAGAAAACAGGAAATGGAGTAGAAAAAACAGAAGATTGGAAGCTGCCCTCTTTTCTCTATTTTCCAGTTGCTAAGTTAAGATGTGAAATTGTCAATTTAGTGCTGTAGTTCACTCACAAAGAATAAAATAAATGAAAGAACTGTTATATATCTTTCATCAGTGTACATCTCACAAGAATAAAGCAATCCCATCTGCTACAGTAACATGTTTGAATGAGAACAACAAAGCAGCAAAGCAGAATGTAGTAGAATGCACCTCCAGTCATACAAGTTGAAGCATTAGGGGCTCTGCTTTTTGTTGATATCATGAAGCACACACACATCTGCTGCTGTCTTCAACTGAACTCATGAAAAGAATTCACAATCCAGATACAAAGAATTAGATGACTTCAACTTTGAAAGTTGATCAGCTAGATGAATGACAAGCTACAAAGAATTTATTCAAAACAGTATTTGGTAGACAAGCTACAAAGAAACCTTGAGTATGAGTGACTAAAACTAAGAGGTTATTTCTTATGTACTTAAGCTCCAGACTGGGATCCTTGGCCATCCGTTATTTGTGTGCTAATCCACTAGTGTTTCAAACTCAAAATAAGAGTTAGCAGCCATGGTCAAAATCAAACAAGGATATCCATACATTGAATTTTTACTACAAACTGCAATCTTTGAAGTTGTAATTATCCTAAATTCAGAATTTGTTCAACCATCTTGATGTCATTCCCCAACAAGAACTTGATATTAGTGATGGTCAACATTACTACCACCACATTAGACCTATAAAATTCATCCACTATTATCTGTCCTCATCTAAAGTCTAAAAACAAATATTTAGTATACATGTTTAATTAAAAACCAAAACAGATCAAGGTATGCATTCAAGATACTCATCTGAGATGGATGATGTCTCTGTAGAATGGTGAACTTCAAGAAATAATAACACCAATATATTAATTTATTTTTTGAGGGGAACCTCAGATACAAGTCAACATCCAAAAAGAAGTTCTTCATTTTAAGAAAGAAACAGGAAAGCCATGATTTTGTCCAGAAATTTAAGTCATAGAGGTACTATACATTACCTGTATACAATTAACTGCTTGTTTGACTGCCCATCCAAATAAACTCAAACCAACTAGAACAGAAAGAGGTGAAATATGGTTTGCAAGACCCATTAAAACCTGAGAGAGGGAAACATTCAAAAACCCAAACAATCTGCAAATATCCTCTTTATATCCTAGAAAAACTACACCACTTACTTCAATCAAATTCTCAGTTTCTTTATTTGCAAGAAGAAATAGAATTATATAAAGCACCTGCAGTGTAAACAATCAAATTAAGAGAAGAGTGGCAACTACATCTCTTGGGGAGAAAAAAATAATAGGTTGATAGACAAATTAAGTTACAATTACCTCACATGCCACACAACAGTAAGCCATAAACATCCGATTCCCATAGTATGCTTTAAAAAGCCAATTAGTGCTGTCTTTCACATCTTTGTGACTAGCCTTGCCCAGCAAGAAAGTACTGCAAAGAAACATATTGAAGCGTTGGCATAATAAATTTTGTCAAGAATTCAATAACCAAAATCATCCAATTAATTTAATTAAAAGAATAATGAAAAATAACCTGTACATCTGCAGCCAGTGGCTGCCAATATCTAAGGCAAGCAGTGAGAGGAAAATCAAGCCAGGCCTGCAATGAAAGCCCACCAGAAGCTAAGATAAAGACGCATATATAGTCACAGCGACGTATAAATAAAATGTCTTACCGATATACTTGTGAAAGAATTACCAAGAGACACGCAGTGCTTATCCTGAGATAAAAGACACAACAATCAAAATTGTCAATGTTGAATACCATCATCTGTGTGTGTGTGTGTGTGTGTGTGTGTGTGTGTGTGTGTGTATGTGTGTGTGTGTGTGAGAGAGAGAGAGAGAGAGAGCACCTGTCTGTTACCATGTCCAAAACGGCTCCAAATGTCGAAACTGCACCAGAGGGGGGGGGGGAAGATGAATTGAATTATACGTTTTAAGTACTTGCATGTGATCAATTACAAATTACTGTATGCAGAAGATAATTTGATCACATATGCAAACAACAAAACTCTTCCTTAACAGTTCAGGACACAGAAAAAGACAGCACTGATTGATTGTAATATTTAAGGCTCACTAGAATAAGAAGGCTTCTACAAGTTATATACTGCAACGTCCATAAAAACTAGGCCACAAACAGAAAAGCATTTAAACCTGTATTAACTAGCTTGGTAACAGTATAACAGAAAAAGAGTTTATGTCGGAGTCACTAACTCACTATGTATAGTGAAAAAGTACGAGCCAGAGTTGAGAAATGTAACCACATATAGATTTGAAAGGGCAATAAAGTTTTTTTTTTTTGGGTTACATGGGGCCTCATAAAGGCCAGCAAAAAGGAAAAGAAAGAAGCTAAATTAGTTAAGCCCAGCAGCAGGCCTAGCAGAAGCTCGTCTAGAAAAGGGCAATCAAGTTGGTGAAGACCATATGACTTGACAAATTTTTCTTAAATTGATTCTGTGATGATCATTTTGCAGGACAGACTCATGATGCACTCAGTATTTGTAAGGAATGGCTAAGAACAAGATGTTGAATTGAATTACAGTAAATTCTAATTTCTTCAACTAGTGGTTGTTCAAGTGTCTGAATCACACCAAGGTCATGATTTATTTATTGTTAAACTTAGAATCTAATATTCGAACTAAAGTTCTCAACTTCTGGTTTTCCTTACACGGACACCAAACAGAGCATCAGCTAATTTGTTTGACAAACATACATATATGAACAATTACAGAAACTCTCGTACCTTGATTGAATTTACGAGCACACCAACCATCTACGCCATCACAGACAAAGCTGGAACAACAAATTTAGTCATATATTATAAACAACAGAGACACATTGAACAAAACAAAGATCACAAACTAAGATTACATGCACATTGTGTATATGAAATGAGAGAATTGAACTTGACTGTTTAGATTTTGTTTGCATTAGATGTTTTAAAAGTACAAAAAGAGAAAATTGTGCCACTTTTTTTTTGCGATTGAAAAGAAAGCTCTACATTCATGTGATGTAGAGGTGAATTTGATTTTCTTCAGCATCTAAAATCCGTGCTACCCTCTTTCAAATTTCAAGTTCATATGTGGATTTCATCAACACTAAAAGAACTTAAATTCAAATCTCTAAAAATTCACATCCCAATCTCTTCTTCCAAATCCACGAATCCAGACACAAAAGCATATATTCTCACCTGACAAAATAGAGAATGGAAAAAAGCTGTTTGTTGGAGAAGCATATGGCGAAAGCATAACAGTTCATAAGAACCCTAATGTACCCTGCATTTCCAGTAAGCATAAAAGGGGATTGAAGAATTGCGTTTAACTTCACAATGTAGTTTGAAAGTAACATGCTGTTGAAATATCCAATACAATACTGTCAAGTACATAAATACCTCACCAATTATATTGGGTATGTAGAGGTAGACTGAAAGCTTTGTTAGCCGTGGTTGTGGTACAGATTTCTTGGCCATTGAACTTCCTTTATGAACTTCAAATTACATGAAATGCATTGGATTAGATAATTTTTTTTAGAAGCATTGGATTAGATAATAAATATAGCTCCTGTGTGCGCACACAAAATATTCTTGTCATAACCCATTTATTCATGCATGTCTAAAACAATATCCAATAGGCAACACTGAATACATAAAACAAACAATAACCGGAACAATTTATCTACCTTTTCTACCTTTTTTTTCTACCTTTTTTTTAGAAGCATAAGATATTTGGTTCTAAATAGGCAACACTAAATGAATTGAAAAAAAAAAATACATTAAGGCTCTATGTGGTTCCATTGGTGCTGTTACTCCAATGCTAAATACACCCAGCATCACAAGCTGAGAAAAAGAAGTTTTTACTAAATATATTTCATAACCCAGAACCATATCTACCTCCAGGAGTCCGGGTGGAGATCGCAAGGTATTCACCGCAAGCCTAACCTCAAAGTCCAATTCCAATTCCTGTCTCTGCAAGTCCTAATTGCAAACTATGGAGGATAAATACCTGGATACGTAGCTTGTGTACATCAACTTCAAATTCCTTCAATTCAAAATATAAAAGTTTCAGATTCTGTCCCTGTGGGTCGGTTTATTATTAAGTGCTGTATTTTTTATTTTATTTTCCAAAGAAATCAACATGTAGTTAATTTTATTTCTTATTTTTGAATCTCTACAAATTAAGCAAATACCCCTTGGTGGTTAAATTATCACCCTTAAAGATAAGTTTCTCATCATATCCTGTAATCGCACACTAAACTACTAAAGAATTAATGATGAATCAAAATCTTGTGGTATCAAAACGACAGAAGGGACTGCTACCATTTTTTGTCTATTTTATCGTTGGGTATAAAAGGGAAAGTAATACACAAAACCAATGTCATAAATGAGAAGGACAAGCCAATGACTAACAACAGCAAGGAGCAGAAAAGGTCAAGCACGAAAGTACCACTTTGTTTAACAGCATTCTGAATTCAAAAGCATAGTTCTATACTAATGTGGGCAATCTTATCCTGAGGTCTAATACGGAAAGAATAATACACAAGCTCAATACATTAATGAAAAGGGCAAACCCAATGACTAACAACCGCAAGGAGCTGAAGAGGTCAAGCATAAAAGTACCTCTTTGTTTAACAGCATTCTGAATTCAAAAGCATATAGTTCTATACTAATTTGGGCGATCTTATTGAAAACTAGATTGTCACAGAACTTATGCCCCAAGCCTTCCTACCTCCTGTGCCTAATGTGTCGCTTTACATGGTTTGACCCTCTCTTCCTCTCTATTTGTCCTAGGAGATAACATCCAATAGATAAAAACAAAGACAAGATTATGCCTAACAACAGCTAGAAGCAGAAAACGTCAAGCAGAAGAAAGTACTTCTTTGTTTAGCAAAAGCAAGAAGCATTAAAGCATAGTTCTATTTCAATTTGGGCTTCTTTTTTTCCTGAAGGAACTGATATGATGTCTAACAATATAGTTATACAATAAACTCAATTGAAAGACCATATATGTTTGACAAGAATGATAAAAGGATGTAAGGAAGTAAATGACAAAGACATGGTACATGTATTTTCATGGTTTTTTTTTCACCGAGTTTCATAGTCTACTTTAGTTTATAAAAACTGACATATGAGAAAGAACTTAGAGGTGATGAAACCAAAGGTTATCGAAAACTATTACAGCAGAAGAGAATTGAAGTCCCATTACTATTAATTCATGCACAGGATATCAATGCTAACATGGTCGATTCAGTGTTTGCAAACAATTATATGACATGCATAAATGAACATGATGGATTCACTTCATAAGCTAAAATCAAATGGGTTTTATTTCATAGAGACACTAATATTGAATGGGTTAAAATTCATTGGGTTAAATTTTATACAACTTGCTCCTCCCAAATCAGAAAGTCAAATAAAACGGACAGATAGAAAGGATTCCAAAGATAAAAGCAGAAATTAAAGACGAGATTGGAAAACAGGGGCTTACCAAAATTAGGGGTTTAAGCGTTCGTCGATGGACATAGCAACTGATCAAAGGAAAGAGAAGAAGGGAGAAGAGAACTCGGACAGTGCGATCTCACTGACCGCGCCACAAGGATGTGCGAAATACAATTTGGCCCGGATTAAATAAAACTGCCTTTTTCTTTTTAGGAGTGATTTTGATACTCATACTTTACAATTTTCACTTAAAGCATCTCCAACAATGATATTCATTTCTTTTATAAAAAATTACTGATAAGATCACCAAAAGTGACATTGTTTACAAAACTTTGTTCTTTTTTAAGCCACTAAATATTTTTATCCCTCATAAAGCCACCAATATTTACAAAAATGTCACCACGTCAATATTTACAAAAATGTCACCGCATTTTTAATTTTCATTATTTACGAAAATGTCACTGGATACGAAAAACTACTACTAGAGACAAAAAAACTACTGTCAAAGAATAATAAAGCTACTATCCAAGAACAATAAAGCTACTGTCAAAGAACAATAAATCTACTGTCAAAAAACAATAAAATTACTGGCGAGCAACAAGAAATGTACTCCCAAATAATAATAACGCTACTGTCGAAAAACAAGAAAGCTACTGTCGAAGAACAAGAAAGCTACTGTCAAAGAACAATAAAGCTACTGCCAAAGATCAATGCAGTAGCTTTTTGTAGGCAGTGACATTTTTGTAAATAATGAGAAAAAAAACGCGGTGGCATTTTTGTAAATATTAAAATTTGTAATATTTTGGTGGCTTTATGAGGAATAAAAATATTAAGTGGTTTTTTAAATAATATAGGTTATGTAAATGACCTTATGGGTAATTGACCTTTTTTTTTAAGTTAAAATACCGAAAAATGAGATTTAGCGCAATTTAACAATTTCACTCTAACAACACTAGCTATTTATTAGTCATATAAAAAATTTCATCAAATAATACATTGACACGTGGAGAAAGAGAAGAGAAAAGCAGCCTTCAAAATAGAAGAAGACATGTCCAATAGCGTCAAGTTAATTTTGAACTACAATAGCCAAAAAAATGAAAATGACTAGTTATTTATTTTCACATTGCTAGTAATTTAATGATCTGAAAAAATGACATGTAGACAACGAGAAGAAATGATAGCCCTTAGGGTTATTGATGTATTGACCAAGTTTAGCCTGTTAATTACTTTAGTTAGTTAGTTAGTAATCAGCTCAGTGATTGCCACGTGTCAGCATCTTGTAGCTTTCCTCTTTGTATAAATAAAGTTGGTTCAAGCTAGCTGGATTCATTTCGTACGCTTCTAACAAAATCAATGAAACAATTTTCTTCATTTCTCTACAAAGTTATCATGGTATCAGAGCCATGGTCGATCAGTGACCTCGGTTTGTAAAGATTCAAAGCTCAGTTTATCAAGATTCATCAGTATTTCATTTTCTCTGCCTGATTTCAGCTCTCGATTGGATATTGACTTCAGCTAAGTTCATCTATACTACAAAATCAAGATTCACATTTAAGTTATGTTTGTGGTTTAGCTAAGTCTCTCTGTACTCGTTTTGGTATTTCGAGGTTGTTGTTGTTGTTGTTCGTCTTTGATAGTTGAAGTTTAGTTGTGGTTGTTTGTAATTGGTGTGATCTTGAAGCCTTTACCTCTATAATCGGTCTCGGTTTTGCCTAATTGGTACTCGATTATGTTGTTTGCTTCAAATTGTTGTGGTTCGTCTCTGTTTGTGCAGTCTCTGCAATTGTCCTTGAAACCCTAGCTTTGCAAAGTGTAATTCTTCAAGTTCATGCTGCATCTTTCCAGTAAAGTTCTTGATTGTTGAAATATCAGTTTGTTTCTACTCATCGATGCTTGGAATTGTTTAGCTCCTGTGATGAATCTCTAGTTTGGGTGTATCATTCTTGGTTTGTACATCATTCTTGGTTGCTACATCATTCTTGCTCACTGCGAATCTCTAGTTTTCGCATATATGTTGATAATAGAATCAGTTCATATAGTTGCTTAAAAGAATCAGGTAAAAGAAAGAATCTGCAGAGGTTTTGCAAAAGAAAGAATCCGCAGAGGCTTTGCAAAAGAAAGAATCCGCAGAGGCTTTGCAAAAAAAAGAATCCGCAGTGTGTTGTTGAGTGTGTTGTTGATATTCCAGTACATGTTTTCTTTTTTGATGGCTACCAAAAACAAAATTAGTTGGGAAGAAAAATGAAATTGATGAAAGAAAGCAGTATTGGTAGAAGGTTGATGTACAGAAGGTTGAGAAATTTTTGAAATAGTGATTGTGAATTAGGCAAATCAAGTATGTGTCATATTTTTGGGTGAAGAAAAATTGGGTGTAGTTTGTGATAATCAAGAAGTGTGTCTTTGTCCAGTTGGGTTGAGCTTCTTTGCAATTTTGGGATAATTGAAGTGTTGGTATCTGGTACTTGATCTTTCTTTGGTGCAAATTGGCAATTATTAGAGCTTTTCTTGCCATTTTTGTTAATCAATTCTTGTTGGAGTTCATCGGTGGTGCAAGCTACATCTGTGTTGGTTTCTGATTTTCTCATTCAAGACATTATTTTATGCAGTCATACATCATCGATAACAATACTGCATTACATAATTGTCTATTGTCAAACTTCTGCAATTTAATTCCAGTTCGCTTGGACAACTCTAACTATGTGACATGAAATTTTTTATTAGAGACATTGTTAAGAGGCTGTGGTCTAATGAAATATGTCGATGGATCCTTTCCTTGTCCTCCACGACACATGATAAGAGAAGATGATGGGATTACATATGATATGACAAAGGAGTACTTGAATTGGGAGCAAAACGATTCTGCCATCATGTCTATACTTGCAGCTACTCTGTCTAGTGATGTTCTCTCTTTCGTTGTGGGCAGCAAGACTTCTATGGAATTTTGATGTTTGCTTAAGGAGAAGTATGCTTCTACTTCACGGTCTAACATAATGCATCTCAAAACTACCTTTCAAAAAATCCAAAAAGGTTCAGATTCTATTGACAAATATTTGCTTAGAGCAGTTAAGATAGCTTGTGATTAGCTTACTAATGTGGGAGTTCATATGCCTGACGAAGACATAATTTTCTCGGTTCTTCATGGTTTGCCATCAGAATGTGCTACAATGGAAGCTATAATTCGGATCAAACGATCTCCCGTTTCAATGCAAGAATTAAGGTCTCTTTTGTTGATTGCTGAAGATGAGATTGAACAAACTGCAAAATCTATTTCTCTACCTTATAATTGTCATGTGCCTGTTGGTGTGACTAATCTCAATGCATATATTGCATCTTCTTCTAGTCCTATCACCAAGGTTGGTTATGCACCTACATCTGCTAAAATGGCTACAAATGCAGGGTTTGTTAATTCTCCTATTATATTTTCCTTCGCTGGATATCATTCTGCATCTAATTCTAATGCATTGATGAAGAATGGAAATTACATGCCAAACCCTGGCAGAGGTAATGGATTTCAAGGGGGTTACAATGGTGGAAATGGTGGATTTGCAAGGAACACTGGTGGTAATGACAATGGTAATACCATCACTTGTCAATTGTGTAGGAAGATTGGTCATGGTGCTAAAACATGTAGAACTCTCTCTACTTTCCAGCAAGGCAATAACTTGAACAATGCAAATGTTGGCTGCCAATATTGTGGACAACTCAATCATACTGCTGCTAGGTGCTACCATCTAATTGGTTTTCCAAACCAACAACAAAACTCAATTGGTGATGCATCTGTTATGGTTGCTGCTGGATACAAAGGATCTATACAAGTCAAAAAGGTGTCGTCACTGCAATCACAGTCTTAGCTCAATACAGTGCCTACTTGCTTCCCTCTTACTCAGTCAGTACTTGTGCATGCACCTGTCCTACCACATTCAACTGCGAGTTTACCACCCTCAATCATATTATCATCTACATCTACACATAATCCAGAGTCCTCTAGTTCTATGTTTAGTTCTCACTCACACACCAGGATTCTTTTTGGTGAAGAAAATGGTACATTGCCTCTCTGTTCTCAACCTGGTGGAGAATCAATATCTGCTGAACTTGAATGTGCTTCCACCAGACCAACTCTTCACATCTCAGATGCTAACATTCTTCATCTTGTAGATGGCCT
This sequence comes from Rubus parviflorus, assembly GCA_029955375.1. NCBI lineage: Eukaryota > Viridiplantae > Streptophyta > Magnoliopsida > Rosales > Rosaceae > Rubus > Rubus parviflorus. The sequence goes on along the minus strand of JARGGL010000008.1, from coordinate 4,726,193 downwards.
CACACATGTTGTTACTAATGATCATCCAATGATTACAAGAGACAAAAGAGCACTACAAATACCAGCCTGGAAACAAAATGTGCAAGAGTATTCTTGGACCCTTGTTCCTCTTCCACCTGAAAAAAAAAAATCTGGAGTTACATTGTTTAAGGACAGTGGCAAGCCTCTATCTACTTAGGCCATCTCCAGTAAGGCAGGGGTATATTGGGCCCAAGGCTAAATTTTAGCCCTTAAAATATAATTGTTTATTCAAGTTCAGGGCTAACTTTTAGGACCGTCTCCAGTAAGGCATGGCTAAATTTTAGCCCTTTCTAGGCTTTCTAGGGTCACCCTCAGGGCCAAATTAAGCCCTCTAGCCCCCCCTATAACCCTCTCATTCCTCATTTAGCCCTCCCCAATTTCCTTGTTGGAGACCATAATATGGCCAAATTGAGCTCTTTAGCCCTATAACCCCGATTACTAGAGATGGCCTTATGATGCTGCTCATTTTAGAAGCCTGCTCACGTGAGCCTACAACCCAACATTGTTATCTCTTCTCTAGCTTGATGCTTGTCTCCCCTCATCAAGCTGAGGAGGGGTGTTAGGAATGTGATATTTAAGTTGTTAATAGAGTTGGTTAGATGGTAATTAGCTTGCCATGTGTTTCTATTGTATTGGTTCTGTTAGTTCTGTTACAACTGGCTTAGGACTATATATATACTCTCAGACCTCTCATTGTATCAGTTCTGATTAATTCAATACACACAATTCTTGTTTCTCTCTCAATTCTCTCTGCTTCCTCAGGATGCTAACACTCCTCAACACACTTATCTTCGAGACAACTTGATGTTAGTTCCCTTCCATCAAGCTGAGGAGGGGTGTTAACGTATTGACCAAGTTTAGCCTATTAATTACTTTAGTTAGTTAGTTAGTAATCATCTCAGTGATTGCCACGTGTCAGCATCCTGTAGCTTTCCTCTTTGTATAAATAGAGTTGGTTAGAGCTAGCTGGATTCATTCTGTAAGCTTCTAACAAAATCAATAAACAATTTTCTTCATTTCTCTACGAAGCTATCAAGGGTTAACCCAAGTAGTGAGGGAGGGTGGGGAATAAGGTTAGAAACTTAGGATTAGGCTAGGTCAGGGTTCTCCAATATGACAAAAAAAATGATAAATAAAAAAATAAATATTAGATAAATATTCAAATATTAGAGTAAGGGTATGTTAACATTTCTCATACATAATGAGTAGAGAAAGTCCTTGTTAAGGTAAATAATGTTCTCATTAGAGTGAATTAAGTTCTCGTTTGAGTAATTAAGTCCTAAAAGTGGTAATTATAATATTTTACGGCTTGAGGACACATATTATCACTTCGATAACTCATGTGATAACTACAAAAAAGTCCTTGTTAAGGTAAATAAGATCTTCATTAGAGTAATTAAATTCTAAAAGTGGTAATTGTACGTATGAGATACGTTAACATACACTAGAATTTTTCCTAATGTTATTGCCAAAAAAACATTGAATATTGCGCTATCACAAATTGAAATTTCTTTTTCTTGAATTTGACTTTGTTTTAGTTGGAATATTGCTAAAATTTGTTTTAGTTAGCTTGTTGGAGATGCTAACAAAAAGAAGGAAAAAAAATTTACTCTATGTTGTGCTTTGTAGGAACATGCAATACTACACAACTCATAAAAAATCAAGGACTAATATATTAAAGGGAAAAGAAGAAATTAGAAAAAAGGGTTTGTCACTTTCTATTTTTTAATAAACATCATTTGACCCAATGCCACCTAGATTTGTTTCCTTTTTAAGTTTGATGAGTCAGCCCTACAAGTTTCACTATACCTAAACTACCCTTATCCTAAATTTTAGTTGTAAATTTACAACATCAATTTTCAATTGACTATTGAATTAAAAGGTTTTCTCCATAATAACTCTCAATAGATGTCAATCACTAATGATTTTAATATTCTATATATCCCATAATTTACTCGGCATAATAGCCAAAATGCCCCCTAAACTTGGTCATAATTGTCAATTTACACTCTGAACTTGTAATTGCGTCAATTTACCCCCTGAATTTGGTAAAAATTGTCAATTTGCACCTCATACGTCAATTTTAACTTTTTACATCCAATTTTGTGACATATGACCTTTACGTGATGAGTATTTTGGTCATTTTATGATATATATATATATATATAGAAAAACACAATTATACATAAAAATTACATAAAAATTACATTAAAACACACATATACATAAAAATTATATTAAAAACACAAATATACATAAAAATTGAGGCAATTACAAGTTCAGGGTGTAAATTGACAATTATGGCCAAGTTTAGAGGGCATTTTGGCAATTATGCCTAATTTACTCTGCTTAATTGTCTGTCTTTCTCTTTATATAGTTTGTGATTTTAAAATAATATTCATCTACACTTTTTTGGGATTGCTTTGTTGCTAGGGTGTTCTTTGCATTGTTTAAATCAAGATTTCAGAGGTACTTTATTATTGTAGATTATTAGCATAAAGAAAATACTACTGCACATTGTTGTGTTGATGCTTATTTTCTAATATTGTTGGTATTTGAATGCTTATTCTTTTTTCTTTTTTTTTAGTTTGTAGTTCTTCCCTCAATGGTTGTTGGGTTGATATCTTTTTGTTTGATCTCCTTTGCTTGTTACCTATAGGAAATGGAGGTGATGTAGTTATGTTTACCCAATATTTAATTTACCAATAATTTAATTATTGACGATCAATTTACCTATATTTAATTGATCGATGATCAATTTACCTACGATTAATTGATCATCAATTAATTATAGGTAAATTGATCATCAATTAATAATAGGTAAATTAATCATCAATTAGTTGTAGGTAAATTGATAATCAATTAGTTATAAGCTCTCAAACCCTAATCTGAGAAGCTAGCACCTTTTGAACGAGTTTCTATGGAAATTCTCTCTTGGAATTGTCGGGGCATCTGCAATGATCACTCCGTGCAAGCATTGAAGACAATCATACAACAGAATCGTCCTTCCTTTATTTTTCTTTGTGAAACTAAGGTTAGGGATAGTTCATATATGAATAGTCTGCGTCTCCATATCGGTTTCTTGAATTGTGAAGCGGTTTTCAGCGATGGCCAGTCTGGTGGTCTTGCCTTATTTTGGCTTGATGGTCTCGACGTCCGCTTTTGATCTAAATCTCATCACCATATTGATATTGAAATTCGATCTACTGATGGTTCCCATATTAATTTGTCTCACGGGTTTCTACGGACATCCTACTACGGCTGAGCGGCATCGCACTTGGACTTTACTTCGCCAATTAAGCGAGGAATCTTCTCTAACTTGGGCGGTTGTTGGCGATTTCAATGAACTCCTCCATGCTGATGAGAAGGTGGGGGGTGTTATTCGTTGGGAGAGACAAATGCAGCCTTTTAGAGATGCTCTCTCTTATTGTGATTTATTTGATCTAGGGTTCTCTGGTTCACCATTCACGTGGCAGACTACTGGTATGAAAAGTAGAATTGACCGAGCAGTTGTTTCTCCTTCATGGGCTGATATTTTCACTCATGCTAGGGTTTTGAACCTCCCTCCGATACATGGTGATCATGTCCCTATTCTCTTAGGGGCTCATGTTGCTACTGTTCCTTTGTTTAAAAGAAAATTTCGTTTTTGTTTTGAAAGTTTTTGGCTCCAGCACAATGCTTGAGATGGAGTGGTCCGGTCTGGTTGGGATGCTTCTGTACAAGGGTTTCCAATGTCTACGGCGGTGCGTAAAATTATGACTACTCGTTTTTCGCTCATCAAATGGCATAAGGATACTTTTGGTCTTCGTCAGAAAGAGATTGAAGTGATCAGAACAAGACTGCAAGAGTTACTATGTCAATACCCTTCGATGGAGAACAATCAAGAGAGTAGTTTGCTCTCTGGAAAATTGGATTCATTACTTGCTGCTGATCATGCTTACTGGAAGCAGAGAGCAAAAATTACTTGGCTAACTGACGGAGACTGCAATACCAAATTCTTTCATCGTAAAGCGTCGAATCGACGGGCTAAAAATTGACTTGTTGGTTTGCTTGATGATAATGATATTTGGCAACCTGTGGATCAGGGTATGGATAAGGTGGTTTTGGACTATTTCAGCAATATGTTCTCCGCCTCTAATTTGGATTCAGATCATATGAGGTCAGTGGTGGATTTGATTCAGCCAAGAATTTCTGCAGGGATGAATAACACCCTTTGTGCTGTCTATTCAGCAATGGAGATTAAAACAACTATCTTGCAAATGTACCCTACCAAATCCCCCGGTCCTGATGGTATGCCTCCTCTTTTCTTTCAACACTATTGGGATTCCATTGGATCAGATATTGTGGCAGCTGTTCAACATTTCTTTCTTTCTGGTCAAATGCTCAGTTCAATGAATTTTGCACATGTGTGCTTGATTCCAAAGGTGAAAATCCCAGTAAGGATGTCTGATTTGAGGCATATTGCACTTTGCAATGTGCTGTATAAGATTTGTGCTAAGGTGATTGCTAATCGTCTTAAGAAAGTTATGCCATATATTATTTCTCCTGCTTAGAGTGCTTTTGTGCCGGGGAGGTTAATTACTGATAATACTTTGTTTGCTAATGAGGTCTCTCATTATATTCACAATAAAAGGGCAGGTAATGATGGTGTTATGTCACTCAAATTGGATATGAGTAAAGCTTATGACCGTATTGAATGGTGCTTCCTTGAAGCTGTCCTCCATCGTTTGGGTTTTGATGTAGGATGGATCCATATTATAATGCAGTGTGTAACTACTGTTAGGTATTCATTTTTGATCAATGGACAACCTCATGGCTATATTTCTCCGACTCGGGGTCTCCGGGAAGGGGATCTGCTCTCTCCCTACTTATTTTTGCTTTGTGCTGAAGGTTTCTCTACTTTACTTGATCACAAAGTAGCGCAGGGCTATCTTCACGATATTCGGGTTTGTCTAGAAGCTCCTAGAATCCATCATTTGTTGTTTGCGGATGATAGTCTTCTATTTGGGTCTGCTACTACTGAGGAATGTGTTCATGTCACGCCCCAAATTTTGAAATATAAATAACAACTTGTTATTATTAATAAAACAAATCTGAAACGCGAAGGTTCGGTTAACAACAAAACACAAGGAATTTTTTTCCTTTTTATTCAACAACAAAATACACCGAACCTACTAATGTAAATATCGACTCGTCTCTTTGGAGTCATTTATTACATTACACAACATTACATATTATATTGAAACTTCAAAATAATAATGTAAGTGCCCAAACAGAGCTTAATATACAGCGGAAAAATTAACAAAGCACCCTAGATGACAACAGCAAGGAAGCCTCAGCTTCAGTTCTGGTTACCCTGACCTGCAGGATTAACCCCTACACCATTGAATAGTGCACCGGGTTGAAATAACAAACCCGGTAAGCTTTTAAAGCTTGTATGAGTAAACACAACACAAGAGATAATAATTTTCATATCTCATCCTAATAATCAATTTAAGTAATTTCTCAGACATATCACAAGATTAAATTTAATAACTTAATGAAAGAAATGTCAAATTGATAACAACATTCACCCAATGATTTCAATGACATATGTATGCTTAACAAAATCGCCAAATAATAAATCAAAGTCCAATTTGGACAATAAAAAGAATGAAAACTCTTGAGACTTCTTTTAGAAACACATCTTTTGTATCACAGGGTTATTCCCGATAACACAAAAGAATTGGTAGACAGACTAGAGCTCTAACCGCATTGGGACGCTTGCCCAAATTCATACCACAGGGTCCGAAACCCCTTCTCAACTCAAAGAGGCCACACTGGACCCAATACAGTGTAATACCCCGAAAATTTCCGTATTATTTTTATTAAATAGTTCGTGAAATTTGAAGTGAAATGGAGAGAATTCATATTTTTAGGGGTTTTCGTCGTAAAACGATAATTACGGTGGTAATTAAAAGTTACACAAGGTTAATTAAGGTAACTTTTTATCCGTTGAGAATTTGGGAAAACTTCCTTCATGAAAGTTGTAGACCTCGTCGAATCGAGTTGGTAGGAATTCGGTTCATCGGAAATGGACATCGTATGAAGGAGTTATGGCCCTCGGAAATTAAACGATTTTCTATAAAACATGAAAATGTTTTATTTTTGGAAAACATTTTCTCTCTCCTCTCCTCTCTCTCTCCCCGCGCATTCTCTCTCTCTACACCCAGCGATTTCCGGCGACCTGCACCGGCGACCGCCTGGTCTCACCGCCCCCGCCGTTGGGAGCAGGCACCACCGTCGAGCACAACCCGCCCGGGTTGGCTGCCAGCGCCGGCGAGGTGACGCCGCACGCGCGGCAGGAAAGAGAGGCCGACGGCAACTGTGTTGTCCGGCCATTTTCCGGCCACCCCGGACCACTTCGGGTACTGGGTTTTGAAGCCCTCAACCCCTGGAACACGATGGTGCCCTTGGATTTCATCGGAAACCACCGTAGGCGGCGGATTGAGCTCGGGAAGTTTTGGATCTAGAACTTGCCGACACCGATTCCGGCCACTTCCGCTCCGATCCAGACTTTGAGGTAGTTACTAAACTTGTTGGGCTTGTTGAGTTCTACACACTGGTAAAATTTGGTAGCCATCGGACCACCTTGACCGGCGGCCGGCAGCCACCTCCGGAGGCGCGTCAGGTCGGTCCGGGAGCAATTCTTTGCTCCGTTTGACTTGGTTCGTCGATACGAACAACTTTCGTGTTTTGACTTTTGTCAAATTCGGTCGTTTGATCAATGATCAATTAAGCGATAGTTATGGATCGTTAGATCCGTGATGATCCGACCGTTGGATCATCACCAATTTTGGATATGATGTTAGGATGCTAGAAATAAGCATGCTGTTGGATTTTGGAAGTTTCGGATTTTGTGTGGGACCCGTTGATGAATAGTAGACGTGGGACCCACGTTGACCGATGGTTGACTTTTGGTCAAATGGTCTCGATTAAATGTTCCGATGTCGTAGGAGACATTTGAGGAACATTTGGATTATTTTGGAAATGTATTATGCTAATTGGATATTGCATAATCATAGGTGTTTACGAGAAGTGTAGCTCGTGCTTGTCGATTCCTGGTTACTATTTGAAGACGCAGCAGGAATTAGAGGTGAGTGAATCTCACGATATTTTATATATGAATATTAATTCATATTGTGTTGTTTGCGAAAATAAATAATTATATTTATTTAAATGATTTTGCGATATATAAATTAAATACAGTTTTAATTTGATATATCAGCATGTGTGATTTTGTGTTAAAACAATATTTGAAAGTATTCATTTTATTGTTTTAATTGGTGGATTTTGTGGGAACAATATTTCAAAAATTATGATATTGTGTTTGCCTACTCGAATGTTTTTGTAGCCAATGGGTGAAGGTTAGAGCTTTAGACTGTGTAGCCAATGGGTGAAGGTTAGAGCTCTAGACTGTGTAGCCAATGGTGAAGGTTAGAGCTTTAGACTGTGTAGCCAGAAGGTGAAGGTTAGAGTTCTAGACTGTGTAGCCATGTATTCATTGAAAACAAAGATGAATACTTTATGTAATAAAGGAGAAGAAAAATGGTATTCTCGCTTTATCTTGATGTATTAAAAGGAGAAGAAAAATGGTATTCTCGCTTTTAATCATTTGAAGTTGATTGTGGTTTTGTGTGAGTATGATATGAATTTGCTTCTTAAATAATTGAAGCATTGATTTATTGAATTACAATTCTTGGAGAATTATTGAATTGTATTTTGAAGTTTTTACTTCTTTAAAAATTGAAGTAATTATTATTATGATTTACGATTCTTAAAAAGAAAGAATCATAATTTTGGGAAATGATTTTGGGGAAAGTTTATATTGTTTAATATTCTGAATTACCCTGGGATTAACATACACGTTTATGGGACGTGTGGGGTTAAAATACGTGATATGGGGCGCGTAGGTTCAGTATATTTTATAATATGAATTTTCGGGATTTGAATTGTTTTTTGAAAAGTATAAGTTACATATATTTGTTTAAAACAAACTATATATGTATATTTTGTTAAACGGTTTAGGGTGAGTAAAACTGAGTTAACTCATACCAGCTTCGTAAGCTGACCGGGTTTGTTGATATAACCCGGTACACTATTCCACGGTGTAGGGGTTATACCTGCAGGTTAGGATAACCAGGAGTAATGCAAGGCTGCATATATTTTGTTGGGTTATAAGACTTCCGCTGTTTATGTAATAAACTCTGATGGATTAATTATTTAATATTTTGTAATAACAATTTATTATTTAATTTATGGCTTGTAATATGTAACCCTGAAGAACGGGTCAGCATTTACATTTATTGGGCATGGAGTATATTTGTTGTACTCGAATTAAAAGGAAAAAAATTCTAGTGCATATTTGTATTTGATATTCCATGTAGTCACGTTCCCGAATTGATTTGTAATTAAGGGCAAAATGCCTTATTAATTGATTTGAAAATCGGGGCGTGACAGATTGGTATCAGAGCAAAACAATGCTCTAAGGAAGTGATTGAGCAATGGAACGCTCTACGGAGATGAAACGAGTTTTAGAATTGTGAAGTGAAGTTAGGGTTTAGAGCTTAGGATCGGTTTAGGGTTTGACGTTAGGTTCTTAGATTCATTCAAGTGATGGTTGCTTCGTATGCTTAATAGCACACAATATTTATCGAGTGATGGCCCGACCGCGGCGGATCCCCATCATGTGCTCTTCAGTGCTGTTGTGTTGTTAAGAATATAAAGTACAAATTACAATTCCGAAATTGATAGTCTTACATGGCTACATTTCTAATTCTCTCAACCGTACCCTGGATCAAACGACAGACTTGATCCACTGACCCTTTCTTGTTCTTCAGTAACTCAGTAGAGATCTGTGTTGCTACCGTTACTAGACAACCAATGTATGGATTGTCTGAGATCCCTTCTGTTCTTCCAGCAGTAGGCATATCTGGTAGAATTGAAAAACCCGAAGTTAGGAATACAATTGTACCTAACTCACAACCGCCTATTAACTTCTGCACCGTTGACTGACTAATAGGGGCATAAATCACGTATGACCCTGTTGAATCAGTACAACTTTCTTGGAGTATATAGGTGTTGTGCATTTGCAACAAGGAGACACAATTGCGTGGATCATGACCAGTTGTGATATGTGCAATCTCCTGCACTTCTTTTTCCAATGCTAGGTGGTCCCACTGGTTCCGAGTTTGTACGTCAATGAAGAAGTCAAAGAGCTTTCTGTGAGAGACATGATGCTGGATTATTGCAGATGCAGTTCGAGTGAGACCATGAGGCTTATTCAGCCTGTTCCAGATTTTGTTGGTGGAGACTCTTATCCCTGAACCCCTGAACTTGGTTTGTTCAGCTACCTTCCATTCATGAGCAGTAGAGTTGCCGATGTCTGTGCAAAAGTCTGTCACTATTCTGCATGCCATCTGCAACATGTTTCTTCTTCCTTCCACAGATGGTATGACACAAAAGTCTTGAGGTGGATAAGTGTCAGCCGCGGAATAATTTAACCTTTCCGCTTGCCTCTGAAGTATTTCTACCCATCGCCTTGCTCCAAAGGCTAAGCCTGACTCCACTAGCGTTCGGTATGTTTGGTGCATGTTTTGATCCTGTACATCAACATGTTCCACCCATACGACACGAGAGCTGCCGTTGAACAAATCTTGGATTAAGCATCCGGATGGACGCTTCTTGCATTGAGATCTTGGGTGTGGACCCAGATTTGAGCTTAACCCGTCCACAGAGACGTCAATTATTGCCCAACTTTGTTCTGTTTGTCGTTGGCAATAACGAACAAAGTGAGTTACACGAGTGGAGACAGATGGACTGGTTACCTGGAATTCAGCAGTCATGACTTGGATGGTGTCGTGGTAGCTTTCAGTAGTCCCTGATGACAAGACATCAAGGATACTCGCCCTTGAAATGATGCTACCGAATATGGTGGACCATTGGTCCACATCCATGAAGAGATTCACGAGTACGACAGGACTGAGGGGAACAGTGGTTGTGTAGCGAGAAGCTTCAGTTTGGAAGTTAGTGGGAGTAAGATCAATACCGTTAGTGAAGATTCTCTTGTACTCTGCTTCATTCAGGAACTCATGAAGCGTGGCAGAGCTGGATTTGAGTGCAGAGATCCACAGTGGCGCAGCAGCAGATGCCATGATGATTAGCTCATCTCTGACCGACACAATGATTTCAGAAATCTTAGTTGTGTCTGCCACGACAGATGCTTCTGCCACGGCAGATGCTTCTTCAGGTTCTGAACGGTTGATATTGTCTGATGGTTGCTGTGTAGAAGAAGAGTGATGTGGGATCGACATACACTTTTGAATATCCCTCCTCATGTGAGACTTTTCCCTTGGACCGATGACTGCAGGAATTGGAAGAGTCTGAGGTTGTGGGGTAGTCTCTTCAATCCCTTTTAGTAGCTCACTATTGGGAGTAACTCGTTTTCCACAGTGGTTGCAGTTGATTCTGTTGAATGCTGCTTGGTACTGGCTAAGTTGAGCTTGAAGCTCATTGATTTGCTGTCTCAGCAGAAAATTTTGTTGACGAGTTGTTTGGGCAGGCGTTTTGGGTCGATGCTTTATCACCCACGCAGAGACTTGTGCAAACGTTAACCTTATTTGGTCACCCAAATCTTGTCGTTGTTGAACAGTTGGCTGTGGAAAAGCCTCGACGAAGTCCTTCAATGCTTGGACTTGGTATTTGGTGAAGCTCTTCCTCAGTGGAATACGTTTGGATGAACTAGGTTCAGCTTGTGGAGATGATACTTGTGGACTTGGGGCTACTTCAATGGCTTCATCTTCTGCTAGAAGCATGTCTAGCATGTCGATATCGGTGTTGAATTCGATTGCTGGTGAAATTATTTCATCTAAGCCCTCAAAGAATTGGCTTTCAGAGGGATCAGATTGAAGTAATTCACTGAACGAATTCACTTTGCGTGACATGTTTGAGTTGGTGAAATTGCTGAGAAGCTGGAATGAAGAAGTCCTCTTTGAAAGAGAAAGGAGGTTATGGCACTAATGGAAAGTATCTGTTAGTGGATGCGTAAGGGTATATTTATTGTTGGTGGAGGATTTGAAAATTCAAAAGCAAAAGTGAGCGGCTGATTACAGCTAATTGTCGGAGCCCTTGGAGATCGTGGAAGATTTTTTTTCCCGATGCATGGATTTTCCACATACAGTTCCACTCTTGTGAGACCTCGCATCTTTTGAGGAATTAATTATGCGAAAGCAAAAGGAAAAGAGTCATTATGACCGGTGTTAGTGGAAGACTGAGTTTTTGTTGGTTAAATCTTGCGAAATCTTGTATCGTGGGCGATACTTTTGAGTAATTGAGACAGATATGAGCAATAATTATTCTTAGTGGGTTGCTGAGTGCACCGCACTCGCATTAAAGAATGGTTTCCTTACGGTGGGAAATTTTGTCTTAAATACATGGGATAAGGAGTTGTGTTACTCACCTCATATCTGTTATCAAACAAACACATCTCTACTAGTTTTGCAAAATGGTGAGCAAAGGAGAGTGCAGCAAGCGTTCCAAGAATGCTGAATGGGGTGAACTTCCGGTGGAGATCTGGAAGTACATTTTCCAATTGGTGGCTACCGCATCCCTGCAGAGCACAATGGAACTCCGTTGTGTCTCGAAGGACTTCAAGGAGTATGCCGATAGCTGGTCTACTTTGGCGGCGATCGACATGGATGGATTCGATGGTGGATCCAGACCCACTGGTTCCATAGAAGCGGACAGGCAGGTGCGAATCTTCGCAAATCGATGCTGGGAAGCGAAGAACCCGGAGTCTCTGTTCCGAATGGGAATACGAGTACTCGTGGAGGCAGCGAACATACCCTTAGCCCTGGAGTATTTCGATGCGGCATGCAAACCAGGAACATTCTATGGTTCCCGTCCCAGTTCGGTGGTAGGTCATCATGTTGCATTTTATGCAGCATGTATGATTAAGATGATTTTAGGACCACGAGCCGAGCAGCAGAAAACGGTGCAGCGACTGTGTGAAGCCCTCGACTGGTGGAGAAGCGGATGAAACATCTACTACTGTAGACAAGAAGTCGAGCGGATGATGCATCAGGCTGAGTTTTGTCATGAGCATCTTCTATTATATTTTCCGTCGACTACTGCTTTCCTGCCCGCTGGTAAATGTCTTACTTGTGGTGAGTCAAGTTTTTGGCGTCCTTTTGGCCAGGACATGTGGGACGTGGATGGGGATAGGCATGCAGCTAGAGAATGTTGCGACACTTGCAAGTGTTTCGTGGAAGCAGCATATTTCTACCAGCTGATGATGTATGGAATTCCGAGACATCCGGCCTCTTATCCACGAAGTCACTATTGGAGGTTTAAGGATGGCTTTTGGTAGTGTAAGCCCTGTGAGGCAATTTAAGAACTTGTAATAGAAGTGTGTGCAAGTTGCTTTCTAGTTATGTTGTGGTGTGTTGTGTAATACCCGGTTTATTATTAAATAAATTCTGGGATTTGAATTTCAGGTTGTGAGAATCAAGTTGTGGTTGTGTTGTGGTTTGATGTGTACTACCCGGTTATTGGTGAATAAAATTATGAGATTTCAAACTGAAGTCGTGATAACCTTGGGGGTACTCTGCGTCCTAATTTCGGGACGAAATTTCTTTAAGGAGGGTAGACTGTAATACCCCGAAAATTTCCGTATTATTTTTATTAAATAGTTCGTGAAATTTGAAGTGAAATGGAGAGAATTCATATTTTTAGGGGTTTTCGTCGTAAAACGATAATTACGGTGGTAATTAAAAGTTACACAAGGTTAATTAAGGTAACTTTTTATCCGTTGAGAATTTGGGAAAACTTCCTTCATGAAAGTTGTAGACCTCGTCGAATCGAGTTGGTAGGAATTCGGTTCATCGGAAATGGACATCGTATGAAGGATTTATGGCCCTCGGAAATTAAACGATTTTCTATAAAACATGAAAATGTTTTATTTTTGGAAAACATTTTCTCTCTCCTCTCCTCTCTCTCTCCCCGCGCATTCTCTCTCTCTACACCCAGCGATTTCCGGCGACCTGCACCGGCGACCGCCTGGTCTCACCGCCCCCGCCGTTGGGAGCAGGCACCACCGTCGAGCACAACCCGCCCGGGTTGGCTGCCAGCGCCGGCGAGGTGACGCCGCACGCGCGGCAGGAAAGAGAGGCCGACGGCAACTGTGTTGTCCGGCCATTTTCCGGCCACCCCGGACCACTTCGGGTACTGGGTTTTGAAGCCCTCAACCCCTGGAACACGATGGTGCCCTTGGATTTCATCGGAAACCACCGTAGGCGGCGGATTGAGCTCGGGAAGTTTTGGATCTAGAACTTGCCGACACCGATTCCGGCCACTTCCGCTCCGATCCAGACTTTGAGGTAGTTACTAAACTTGTTGGGCTTGTTGAGTTCTACACACTGGTAAAATTTGGTAGCCATCGGACCACCTTGACCGGCGGCCGGCAGCCACCTCCGGAGGCGCGTCAGGTCGGTCCGGGAGCAATTCTTTGCTCCGTTTGACTTGGTTCGTCGATACGAACAACTTTCGTGTTTTGACTTTTGTCAAATTCGGTCGTTTGATCAATGATCAATTAAGCGATAGTTATGGATCGTTAGATCCGTGATGATCCGACCGTTGGATCATCACCAATTTTGGATATGATGTTAGGATGCTAGAAATAAGCATGCTGTTGGATTTTGGAAGTTTCGGATTTTGTGTGGGACCCGTTGATGAATAGTAGACGTGGGACCCACGTTGACCGATGGTTGACTTTTGGTCAAATGGTCTCGATTAAATGTTCCGATGTCGTAGGAGACATTTGAGGAACATTTGGATTATTTTGGAAATGTATTATGCTAATTGGATATTGCATAATCATAGGTGTTTACGAGAAGTGTAGCTCGTGCTTGTCGATTCCTGGTTACTATTTGAAGACGCAGCAGGAATTAGAGGTGAGTGAATCTCACGATATTTTATATATGAATATTAATTCATATTGTGTTGTTTGCGAAAATAAATAATTATATTTATTTAAATGATTTTGCGATATATAAATTAAATACAGTTTTAATTTGATATATCAGCATGTGTGATTTTGTGTTAAAACAATATTTGAAAGTATTCATTTTATTGTTTTAATTGGTGGATTTTGTGGGAACAATATTTCAAAAATTATGATATTGTGTTTGCCTACTCGAATGTTTTTGTAGCCAATGGGTGAAGGTTAGAGCTTTAGACTGTGTAGCCAATGGGTGAAGGTTAGAGCTCTAGACTGTGTAGCCAATGGTGAAGGTTAGAGCTTTAGACTGTGTAGCCAGAAGGTGAAGGTTAGAGTTCTAGACTGTGTAGCCATGTATTCATTGAAAACAAAGATGAATACTTTATGTAATAAAGGAGAAGAAAAATGGTATTCTCGCTTTATCTTGATGTATTAAAAGGAGAAGAAAAATGGTATTCTCGCTTTTAATCATTTGAAGTTGATTGTGGTTTTGTGTGAGTATGATATGAATTTGCTTCTTAAATAATTGAAGCATTGATTTATTGAATTACAATTCTTGGAGAATTATTGAATTGTATTTTGAAGTTTTTACTTCTTTAAAAATTGAAGTAATTATTATTATGATTTACGATTCTTAAAAAGAAAGAATCATAATTTTGGGAAATGATTTTGGGGAAAGTTTATATTGTTTAATATTCTGAATTACCCTGGGATTAACATACACGTTTATGGGACGTGTGGGGTTAAAATACGTGATATGGGGCGCGTAGGTTCAGTATATTTTATAATATGAATTTTCGGGATTTGAATTGTTTTTTGAAAAGTATAAGTTACATATATTTGTTTAAAACAAACTATATATGTATATTTTGTTAAACGGTTTAGGGTGAGTAAAACTGAGTTAACTCATACCAGCTTCGTAAGCTGACCGGGTTTGTTGATATAACCCGGTACACTATTCCACGGTGTAGGGGTTATACCTGCAGGTTAGGATAACCAGGAGTAATGCAAGGCTGCATATATTTTGTTGGGTTATAAGACTTCCGCTGTTTATGTAATAAACTCTGATGGATTAATTATTTAATATTTTGTAATAACAATTTATTATTTAATTTATGGCTTGTAATATGTAACCCTGAAGAACGGGTCAGCATTTACATTTATTGGGCATGGAGTATATTTGTTGTACTCGAATTAAAAGGAAAAAAATTCTAGTGCATATTTGTATTTGATATTCCATGTAGTCACGTTCCCGAATTGATTTGTAATTAAGGGCAAAATGCCTTATTAATTGATTTGAAAATCGGGGCGTGACATACAGTCTCATCAAAAACACAGTTATCATGATTTGAAATTATTTTCAAACAAATCAATCAGCAATACAATATTATGATTTACTCACACGAAACATTGTATTCTCCACACTCATCTCAAGTCCTTTAAAGACATTTCAAGCAATAACAGGTAATTAACAACCTAGATAGAAGCTAAATAAATGAGAGAGAGATTCATTCTCATGACAACATACAAATCAATCAATAATACAATCCCGTGAAACACAATCACTAATTAACAATCGTGAGTTTACTCACCTTCGAAAATCCAGCTGCGTTCAACAATCAACACTTAACCAGGTAATCGACAATAACGTCTGCTCCGCTAGCTAGATAGCTCAGAAAACGCCTAAGAACAAGCAATCTCAACTTAGAACATTGAAAAACCCTAAACCGAAATGGTTGGACCAAATGTCAACTCTCGGTCAAAGTGGGTCCCACTTCAACTATTCATCAAACGGGTCCCACAAAACTTCATAACACCAAAATTAACAGTAGGCTCAAATATTGTAACTTAACAGCATACTCAAAAACGGTGACGTTCCGACAGTCGGATTGTCACGGATCTAACGATCCTTAACTTACGGAAAATTAAACATTGGTCAAATGATCGAATCTCAAAAATTGGTAAACATAAAAGATGTTCGTATCGATGAACCCAAAATAACAGAGCAAGAAATTGCTCCTGGAATGACTGGACGCGCCGCCACGCGCCGCCACCGGCGGTGGCTACGGCACGAAAGTGCCGCCTGTCCAAACTTAAAAACTGACAAATCCCAACGGTGGACTTGTAGAACACAACTAAAGGCACAACTTTAAAACTTGCCTCGAAGTGAGATAACGGTCGGATGTGAAGATATCGCCGTCGAAAGCCGCGGCTGCCCAAAACTTCCAAGCTTTGATCCGCCGTGTACGATGGTCGATTCGATGATCCACGAGCACTAGAACGTTGTTGGAGAAGAGAGGAACAAAACCTAAGTGGTTTGGTGCGCCGCCGTAGCCGGAGGAAGGAGATCGAACCGGGTTGAATTATGCACAAACTGTCGTGCTCCGATCTGTGGTTTCCAGTGAAGATCGACGGTGGTCAGTGGCACAAGGAGGACGGCCGGCTCGGAACGAGTCGATCTGGGTTGGTGCGGCGGCGAGAGCTGGTCGGGATCGGCGAAAAAAGTCGAGCCGGGTCGAAGGTTTTCCGGCGGGTCTGAGGTTTAAGGGATTTCTGATTTCTTTTTTTTTTGTAGTTTTTTCTAAAACCGAAAAATGCTATTTATAGAAAAAAAATCTAAATAGTAACCCGAACTTCAAAAATTCGTATCTCACTCATACGAACTCCGATTTAAGCAAACTTTATGTCCACGAACTCGTATCAACGAGCTCTACGACTTTCGTGAAGGAAGTTTTCCCGAAAAACGTAGTCAAACAAAAGTCAAACGACGGTTTAATCACGTCGTGACACGTCTCACGACGACTCACCCCGATGAATCACCAACAAGGGTGACTCATTAGCTGAATCACCTAGACAAGGGTGAGTCACCTCATGTGTTGTTCCTACTAGAGAGTGCCAAGTGTTACCAATCACAACTTGCCGCCATGTATTTATACTAATACTATACAATACAAAATACAAGTAACCATAATTAATATAAACAAATACACAAGTCGAAATAAAAATATATAATAATAAATACAAGAATACATCAAATAGTAAAACATCAAAGAATAATTATTTCTTGCTTAGAGAAATTATTAACGAAAAACCGGGGTATTACAGTTCATCTCCAATCGGTTTTGCGTGACTATGAGTTGGCTTTGGGCCAAAAGATTAATTTTTCCAAAAGTGAAATGGTCTTTAGTAAGAATGTTCCACCTGCTTTATGTTTGCCCAATCTTTAGGTGTTGCGATTGTTGCTAAACATGCAAAGTATCTTGGTTTGCCTTCTTATGTTGGGAGGAAGAAAATGGAGACTTTTGGTTATATCAAAGAGCGGCTTAGTAAGAAATTGGAAGGATGGCAGGGTAAAATATTGAGTGGTGCTGGTAAGGATCTACTTATTCAGGTGGTGGCTCAATCTCTTCCGTCCTATGCTATGAGTTGTTTTTTACTCCCAAAGATGTTTTGTGATTCACTCCATCAATTATGTGCAAAGTTTTGGTGGGGTAGTCGACCAGAGAATCGGAAAATTCATTGGATGTCTTGGGAAAGATTGTGTCTCCCTAAAGAAGAAGGAGGAATGGGTTTTCGTGACTTGTACGCTTACAATTTAGCATTACTTGCCAAACAAGCTTGGCGGCTTCTGAAGTTTCCTAACTCACTCTTAGCTCGGGTGTATCGTGCTAAGTATTATCCTTCTGGTGATTTTTGGTCCAGTTCTTTAACCTCCTCTCCCTCCTCTTGTTGGCGTGGTATCTATGAATCTACAACGATTCTGTGGAAGGGTTTACAGTGGCAAATTGGGGATGGTAGAAGAGTCAATATTTGGACTGATCCATGGATTCGTAGACCCTTTACTTTCCGGCCTGTTATCCGTAGATCTGCTGCACCGAATATGGTTCATGAATTATTCTTACTCGGTGGGGGTTGGAATGAGCCATTGATTATTTCTGTTTTTGATCAGGAGGATGCAGGCCTTATCCTTTCTATTCCTTTTGGACGTCGATCAAGTTCAGATAGGTTAATCTGGCATTTTGATTCGAAAGGTTGCTTTTAAGTGAAGAGTGCTTACAAACTGGCTTTTGATAAAGTGTATAATGTTGTGAATGCTGGTTCCAGTTCTTCTCCACAGTTTCTGGATTTTTGGAAGAAGGTTTGGATGGCTAAAATTCCGAGTAAGGTAAAGGTTCATATTTGTAGAGTTTGCTCATATATCCTTCCTACTGCTTCTCGGCTGCGTGCTCGTAGAGTTTTCATTGATGATGGTTGTTATTTTTGCAATCATGCAATGGAGACTATAGAACATATTAGCAGAGATTGTCCTTTTGTTCATGATTTCTTGAGTTTTTTTACGGAATTGACTTCTCTTCCCAGTGCTGCCAATCCTTCGGTTTCTTTATTTCGGTTAGTATCTTGTTCAGAGACTCTTGCCAAAGCTGATTTTGCTTTTCTCTTGATTGCTCTTTGGTCCGTCTGGAAGGAACGAAACCAATGAGTTTGGCATGATAAACGCCTCACGCTTGAGCGATACTCGCTCACAGTTCCAACTTTTCAATTCGGTTTGCTTTCCTCCCACAACGCCTCATGTAAATCTAATGTTTTCTCCATGGAAGCCTCCTTCTCCTGGTTGGTTGAAATGTAATGCAGATGGGGCTTTTCATAAATCTTCACAGACCGGAGGTGTTGGTGTGATTGTTAGGGATCAATATGGTGTTTTAGTGGGTGGTGTATGTTTGAAGCTACTGCATGTTGGATCCCCAGAGTTGGTTGAGGCTATAGCTAGCCGTGCAGCTTGTGAATTAGCCATCAGATTCTCCTTGGCTCCTATCTCTTTTGAGGTTGATTCTCTTATAATGGTTCAAGCAACCCAGTCTTCAGGCCCTAATACTTCATCTGTTGGCCGTGTTTATGATGATATTTCAACTTTCAAGTTGAATCTCCCTGGTTCTTCATTCTCACATGTGTACCGTGAAACTAATGTTGCTGCACACAAGCTTGCAAAGTTTGCGCTTGCTTCAAATTTCTAAGTTTATTGGAGTAGGAATGCCCCTCCTGAAGTTAGGAGCTTTGTCTCCAGTTTTTGTACTCTTTGATTGCTTTGAATAAAGGTTTACGTTTTGATAAAAAAAAAAATCAATTAGTTATAGGTAAATGATTATCAATTTACCTACAACTACTTCAAATAGCTTACAATTTGCTTACTCCATTATAAAAGTTGCGTAAAACAATTTACCTACTCGATCTAAACCACTACACACAACAATGTACCTACTCGATTATTCACCAACTACTTTATTTACCTACTATTTTTATGAAAAATTTTCCTATTAATCGAATGACTTTTCTACAATTTTTTTAACAATCTACTTGTCCTTTTTGTTTTAATTATAAAGAAAATTTAAATTATAGAATTTATTATAAGAATTTATGTGTTATAGATTTGAAATAAAAAAATTTTGAATCATAAACTTAATTATAGGAATTTAAATTGAATGCTAATTTGTATTAAATGACTTTTGATTATGGCAGAGTCTGTAAATAAGTTAAAAGAATATGGTAGAAAGATTTCTTATGTGGTATCTGCAATTTAATATTGGATTAAATTTAATAATTAAAAAATCAAAGGATTAAATCCTATAAAATAAAAATGACAGGAAGATTTATCTAAATATCCCAAGGAAAAATGGTGAGAGTGGGTATAGAAATATGCAGTACTACATCAAATGTTCAATTGCCACCAATATAACAAAAAGAAAATATATATATCAAAAGAAAATTAACAAACATTACATAGTCCGTGAACAAGAATGGTTCGTTTTGATAATGTGCACAAAATTGGTGTTCATGACAATTGAAAAGTTTAATTTATTTTTCTTTTTTCTTCATTATATAAGAATTTCATATAAATATATATATATATATATATATATATATATCTCTCTCTCTCTCTCTCTTTCTCTCTCTCTCTCTCACAAAGGCAGATACTTCATATACCAAATCTTCCCTTGGAACCTCAAGAAAATATTAACCCAAACACAAATCTCACAAAGAAAAATAAAATTCAATCAGCTTATAAACATAGCCCAGATTATCAAAACTTAATTAAAAGTCCTTCATCATTTCCTATGTTTCGAACAACTCACATAGTCATGTATCAAGATTTGATGAAATGATAGAGAGGGTGGAAAATGAGAAAACCTATGGATTCAAATTAAAGTTCATTGCTTCCAATAAATAAATAAAATCTCACATGGAGTAATAAATGTTCGTAACCAGTTAATATAGTCATAAAACTTTATATGACATCAAATTTAGGAAATTCAATAATAAAAAAAAGATGGGTACTCTCTCTCAAAGGTGCTCTCTAGGGTTTCTTAGCGGCGGCCTTGCAACATCTATCTATGGGGCTTTTCCCTCCTCTAGATCTGTTGAGGGTGGTAGCATCAATCTTTCTTGGTGTCATTGCCTTGTCTGTTTAGGCTTTGGCCTCTTTTTGATTGGCTATGGTTGGTTTTCTGACATGGTGGTGCGTGGGTTATGAGATTCTGATGGAGCAGTTTTCTCTGGTTCCGGGAGTGGAGCGGCTGTGTTGGGAGTGGAGGTGGTCGCAGTCTAATTTCATGCTGAGGTGTGTTTTCTAGCATGGTGGTGGATTCGAATGGGCTGGTTGCTGGGAAGGCAGAGCCTCTGTGTGGGCTTGTCGCTGGCGGTTTTGCAGCTAAAAACTGTGGATCACTTACCGAGGTAGGCTGTTTCGATTCTCCCTTCGGGGGCGAATCTTGGTGGTCTGTAGATGGAGGTGGAGTTGAGTGTGCATTACTCTCCGATGATATTGGGGAGGTGCTGCAATCAGGTAGTGGTGATGCTATAATGGTGATCTTCGTCATCGCCGAAAGAATAGGTGGGCTTCAAACGAAGGCTGATGACTGGGAGATTTGGGTGTTGTTGCTGGGGTTGCTAAAGTTATTGTTGGGTCTAGGGTTTTGTTTTTGTCTTTAGACTTTTGTTTTTAAATTTTATGTTTTAATGGATAGAGGGCCTACGGCCTCCTCCACTTGAGGGAGTTGTCGCACATTAGCAAAGTAGATCTCGTGTCTCTTTTATTTTATTTTTTGAGATTTGCTTGTGCTTATCTGAATGAGCTTTATAGTTAGAAAATAAGGAATTGTGTATGTAACAACTACTTTTGTCAGCTCCACTGGAGCAGGTTGTTATGATGTAATCTTGTTGAAATATAAATGATTTTGACTGTTCCTCTAAAAAAGAATATGCTAATTGTAACCATATCACAATAATTTGTAATGAATTTTTACGATATTGTTGCAAATAGTTTTGATTTCTTTCCGAATTGTTGTGATTACATGTACGTATTACGACTTTACAAATTCATTACGAATTATTGTTGTGATTCATTATGAACTATTGCATTTGAATCTGAATTGTCTTGTGTCTGGTTCAAATATTGTGACTTAGTTACAAATGTAGAGAAAAACACAAGGACTTGGATGAATTGTCACCAAATATCATGAATTTGTTCTCATAAAAGTCATAAACCCTAATCTCTGATATCTAATAAAAAAATTAAAAAAACTTGGGTTTTTTATATGCTAAAATGTTCTCTCCTCATGTTATCCTTAATTAGATATTTAATTTCCTCATATCCTCTCTCTTCGTGTTTTTTCGTGTCATGAAAACTTCACAAATATATTGAGATCAAGTTTAAGAATGAAATTGGAAATATGAGGTTGTCTCACCCAAAAGAATATTGATGATAACTTGGATTAAACTACTATGGGAACTTCTATAGTATTGTGATGGTTCTTATACGTTTAAGCTCCTTGTGTTAACTTTGTTAATGCGTAATCGGGAGTCGTTGTGAACCATTTGCTTGGCACAAAGATAACTTAAAAGATTTGGTCCTAGAACCATTGTATGGTGAAATTCTAGTATGTCAGATTGTCCCAACAACGGTATAGTTGTCTTAACACTAAACGGAGAGTATACACAACTTTGAACAATTAAAACTTACTCTCCAAAACCTAGGTTCTAACTATTGCACAAGCAAAACACAATTGAATTACAATTAGATATGCAACAATCACATTTCATTGTACAACTTAGAATCTCAAAGTGTGCATCATACTAGCACACCACAAACTATATAAATCTATATATGAACAAGCTTACAATATGCTAATCAATTAAGCACATTATAAATAGATAAACAATCACACAAACAATACAACAATTGGTCACCCGAAACCTCTACTTCTAGAGGAAAACCGGAGGGGAACCGTACCCCACGCTCTTGTTTAACACTATAAAAAACACCAATTGGCTAAACATGAACATGTACAAGGGGGAACTCCGTCCCAAACTCTACACTATCAATCCTATGACTAGTGACAGTTCTAATCTTGTGTAGTCCCCAATTGCTTATTCAAGTGGTCCCACCTCAAGCTACTCCGATTAGCTTCATCGGCGCGAAGATCCTTCAACCGCAAGTACTACGACTATGCAAATGTGTGTGTATGAATGAAATGAATTTAATTCGATTAACACAAGCAAATCACAAGGAACATTTGCTTGAATT
Organism: Rubus parviflorus; assembly: GCA_029955375.1. Taxonomy (NCBI): domain Eukaryota; kingdom Viridiplantae; phylum Streptophyta; class Magnoliopsida; order Rosales; family Rosaceae; genus Rubus; species Rubus parviflorus. The sequence goes on along the minus strand of JARGGL010000008.1, from coordinate 4,703,559 downwards.
AACCAAACCGAATTGAAAAGCCTTGAAATGATTCAAATGTTGATTTAGCTATTCACAAGGAACAATAGCTAATCCAACACAAGTTTTATATATGTTGTTCTATTTGATTCAATTTCTTATATAAAAATATTTATTTGGAAGTTTTTGAGTTAAGACATATTTAATTAATGGTATCATCATATTGCAAAAAATTATGATAGTAATTTTTTTTGTAGGAACATCAAAATCCGGGAGAAGTACTTGATAGAGTGATGTTCTTTGCCCTTGCATATGCTGCTAATAAGAAAGATCTAGCTAACCCTCAACTCAGTAATGAGGAAGCTCATAAAAATATGTGAGTGATTTAGGGACTATGGTGTTTCAATTTCCGGTGAAGCATTATCCTTTCATTATTTTTCATATGTGTGAATTAGGATATATGCTTACTGCCAATATTGCTTACTCCCAGCATTCTCTTTTCAATATAAAAACTTAATTTGTATTTTATATGCTTATATGCTTACTGCCAATAGCTATCACCCTATCATTATAAGCTTTAAAGTTGATATCCTACGAATCCAACACTATACTGATCTTTAGTCAATACATTGATCGTTATATGCAATGATCTTTATACTGACAATACCTACCAATCCCGCTCTATAATGATCTTTCTTCAATATTGAATAATGATTTGATATAATATTGAAGAAAATATTGTATTTGCTATGCTTTGTAATTCCTCGCAACATTGGCAGTAAGCAATGTAGTTGTGAGATGAAAAGTATGTATCTATATGTTGAAAATTCAAAGGAGGTTGAATTATTTTTGCTGTGTAGGATAAATTACAGGAGCTGGAGAATAATGTGCGGAATGAAGGTCGGGAAGTCACTCATGAGGTTCGGAATGAATTATTTAACAAGGTGATGGGCCCTGAGAAGCAAAATTGTTTTTTTGTGGATATGAAATTGGTGCAAAATGGGCCGATGTTCCGGAGATTGTTACCCAAAATAATGGGGTAACACATCAACTAAAAACTTTGAGTGAGTCTTATGAAGCACATCGTGAAGCAAGTGAAAAAAGAAAAGCAGTTCTGGCCCAACAATTGAAAGAATGTGCAGAGAGAGAAGAGGCGATGAAAGCTGATTTTATGCAACTAAACAAGAAGTGGGATGCGTTGCAAGCACAAGTGGTTCCAAATCCTTTAATTCAAATCCTTGCTGCAGATGGGAAGGCTTCTATAGAAAAGCTAGATCTTCGCCGTCTCATTGATTTCCTAACAAAAGCGGATAATCTCCGGGTTTTGCCAACTTCAAATGTGGAAATGGGTCACAACAGCAGTCAAAATTGCACTACTTGATAGGTAAAGGCTAGAATTTCCTTTTGAAAATATTAACAAATTAGTAGCTATTTAGATAGAATATGTAATTAAGATGTACAATATAGATAGCCAACTTCTAGATCTAATCTTAGTTATGGCTGGATTGTTTTAAAAAAAAAATCATTCTATCCAATTCCAACGTAGCTTAGAACGGAATTTTCTTTTGTTATATGGAAGTTGTGATGGATCTGGTGTTTTTTGTAAAGTCAGCTAGAAGTGTTCCTCATGGAGTTGAAATATAATAGAATGTGAATATGTGTATTCAGTTTATGTGTTTGTGCAATTGTCTTGCTTTTATGTTGATGGCCAGCTATATACATATATTTTTAATGTTATATTGTTTTTAATTTCGATAAGTAGATGTCATGGAATTTTTTGGTTTTGCATTTGTTCCAAACTTCATTTTGCTGGGTGTTTGCTTTGAATAAATTTTAGTTTGCTGGCATATTTGTGGATGTAACTTGGCTGCACCATGAATTATAATAAAATTGGATGGCCCCGAGGGTAAATTTTAGCAGGACTACATTTTGTTACCATAAATCAATTGGGATGGGACCCATGGGTAAAACCAGATTAGAATGTTATTGAAAACCAGATTGGTAAAATGAGATTTTAGAGTAGGTGCTCGAAAGGGTGATGGTGGTGAAAATACCACAATATCCATGTTCTCGCTAATAGTAGAATTAGGAGGGCTTAATTTAGATTGGGGCTGGAAAGATAAAGACTTGCTGATGATTGTGAGTCTCATGTGTGATGTGGAAGGATGTTTGGTTATGGTTTGGATTTGGCCAGCAAGTGGGCTTGGTGAAGCGAGTAACTGAGGCTGGAAATATAAAGGTCTGCCAATGATTGTGAGGCTCATGTGTGATGTGGAAGGATGCTTGGTAGTGGTTTGGATTTGGCCAACAAGTGGGATTGGTGGGGCGAGTAACTTCGATGATGAGGTGAAAAATGATACTTTTTTGGTCCATTACACATGGGTGGCTGCAGTAGTGACAGCAAGTTTGTACCAATTCGGACTTGGAAATGGGTTGAGATCCACGTGCCTAGTTTTTGAGTTGGCACTAGCTAACGGCTTCAAAGGATAGATGCTAGGGCTACCGGTATCTGAGTCGGTGATGGTTCTATCAACTTCAACTGACACAACATTTGAGAATTGAGACCTGACTAACAAAGTAGTATCAGTGTTTCTCTTGGAGAATGGAATTTGGACTAATTCTCTTTTTTGTAAGGAGCATGTTGATCCCGGCGATCACTTCGAAAAGCTTGGGGTATCTTCCGGTTGATTCTAGCCGGACTGTCGAAGATGTTGGGCTTCAAAAATTTAGGGGGCTTGACTGTCATCCAAGGGCCATACCAGATATTTTTATGTTGTTTTTTAGATGAATCGATGAATCCAAATTGTTTGCATTCACCATCTAGATGACCTAGACGACCACAATTGTAACAAAATTCACAGAGGTCTTCGTATATGTAGACGACCCTTCAGCTGCTGAAGTTTGGCAAGGGGAGCCAAAACCCGGTAGGAAATAGTTTTCGTGAATTCATCGAGATTTTCACTTTTATGTAACCACGCATAGCAACATCTACCTTCACTCTTATGTAACCACGTATAGCAGTATCAAGATTTTCTCTTATACATCCAGTTACAGATGTAATAACAAATTTGTTGTCATTGTGGTAACGAGAGTTTTTTTTATATACACTTAGTTCTATTAGAGGTAATTCTCAATCTATGACTTTTTTACAAGTTTGTGAACAATTTGTTGTCAAAGTTGTAATTTTGGTTCAATTATATGTGAATAATGTATAACGAATGTGGTAACTTTGTTGTCAATATAGTAATTTTGGTTCAATTAAATGTAATTTTTGGTTCAATTAAATTGTAAATGGATGTATGACAAACAACACAGTACTATAGTCGACCCCATAAACTATGGTCTAACTACTAATAATAAACTAGTAAAGAACTAATTATAATTCACAAGACTAAGGCATGGCCCTAAATATAAGTCACAACCTTGGATGATGGTATACACAAGTGGATTCTAGAATGTAGACTGTAGATTGTAGGTCACAGCCTTGGATGATGGTATACACAAGGATATAATCGACCTAGAAATAAAAAAACCTCAGTGTAGATTGTAGAGTTGCTCGAGTGAATATGCAGAAAAATACTTCTAGATGTTGACCTTCATTCGAAGAGTTTCCATTAGGCTTAGATCAAATTAAGCACACAAAATAAAAAAAATGTGGACCAATTAACTAGTGTGATGCTTTAACTACCATAGGTAGTCGCATGCATCACCATGATATATGTTATGTTATGACTAATAATGAATTGTTTCACCTCATTCTAGTACACTCTCTCCAAAATTTCAATATGAAAAATTCTAGGATTCGTTCATTGTAGCAATTGTCATGCATGATTTACCATATAATTTTGTTGAAGATGAGGGAATCAGAGCTATATTTGCTTATATATCGTCTGCACTTGAGCTCTCTTGCATAAATACCGTTAAAAGTCATGTGTTGAAATTATTTAACAGTGAAAAATTGAAAACTTCAAAATGTGATAGATTCGGTTTAAGGAAGAATTTGCTTAACATTAGATTTATAGACTTTTGTGGAAACCGATGAATCTATTACACTCATTGCTTATTTTGTTAACAAAAAATGGATATTACATAAAAAGATTTTATACTTTTGTCATATGTCTCCTCCACATAATGATGTTGCCTTGGCTGAAAAGTTCAATGCATTAATAGGTGAGTGAGAGATTCAAAAGAAGTTATTTTCAATTTCTTTAGACAATGTTCTGCAGATAATTTGTTTGTTGAGAAATTAAAGACTCAGTTGACTTTAATTTAGCAAAAAACGGTCTTTACACTAAAAATGAGTTCATGGAGTTAAGACTATGTCGGTCGTATGTAATGTGGTGATGTTGTCGCATACTCTACATTCTCCACCGTATAATCCAGCAATTTTGTCATTTAATTTAGCGGATGAGAAGTTTTAAAGGATGCTGACCCCCAAATTTCAACCTAATCTAAATTGTTCGATTCTCTATGCTGTGAAACTTAAAAACTTGATAGATTCGATTCAAGGAAGAATTTGTTTAACATCAGATTTATGAACATGTGTAGCATTCCGATGGATATCTTACACTCATTTCTTATTTTGTTGACAAAAAATGGATGTTGCAGAAAAAGATTTTAAACTTTTGTCATATGTCTTCTCTACATAATGGTGTTGCCTTAGCTGTAAAATGAAATAAATACTCACATGATGAGAACAAAAATAAATTAATACAATAATCAAGTAATATAGATTATACAATTTACCTTTCTTGCCAAAAATCCAATCTCGAGTACATTGCAATACTTGAACGGTTTCAGGCAATAATAAACTACAATATTTATCTAATATTTTACCTATGCAATTCAGTTTTCATACTTGAACTTGAACCATTCTTGTAACAATCATCAAAATCCTACATATTTTTTTTAAATAATAATTTATTGAAGAAGAAGAGGGAATACAAGATAAATCAAAATCATACACAAAAAAAACACATAAAATAACAAGAAACTAATACATTTTGTAACAAGCAAATTTTTAGAAAAAATCTCCAGTGGATTAACTCACCGATCGTCAGCCGATTTTGACCGAATCGATGCAGACTGCTCGACGAGCAAGCGACGGCGAATCCTCCACTATTGCTTGCCAGAGAACCTTGTCATCGATTCATTAGTCATCGAAGCTGAAAAAATTCATCGACATGCACAGACACTCATCGAGACCATCGATGCTGTATTTTTCGGTGCGGAAGAGAGTCGAGTCTGTCACAATGTGATTCCGGTCACTCGGGGTGTTGCAATTTGGACAACCTTTATGAGCCTAAAAGTTCTTCTGCACAACAGAAATGAGAGTTCTACTGTAGACACGACCACTAACGCTGCATACACGACCATTGAGGATACATACACGACCACTGAGGCTGTATTACATGACTACTAATAGTGTATACACTAGTAATATTCGTAGTTTTTCATATAGGTCAGTTATTCGTTTCGCATGTTTTTTTTTTCATCACAACTCTATTGCATTATTGTATAAATTATGTTTTTTTTTCGTCACAATTGTTTTTAGTTCATCTTGGACTATCAAGTTAAGAATATGTTCACACCATTGAATATGAAAACATTGACCATCTACTAAAAGTTATCTTTTTACATTAAACTGAGTCTTTAATTTATCAACAAAGAAATTATTTGTAAAAATATTGTCTAAAGTAATTGAAAATAACTTCTTTTGAATGACCCACTCACCTATTAATGCATTAATCTTTTCAACTATATAAGGCAACACCATTATGTGGAGGATACATATGACGAAAGTTTAAAAAAAATTTAGAGTATCTATTTTTTGTTAACAAAATGAACAACGAGTGTAAGTTTTCCATCAGTTGTCACATAAGTTCATAAACTTGATATTAAGCAAATTTTTTCTTGAACCGAATCTAACAAATTTTGAAGTTTCAATTGTTCATTCTAAATAATTTCAACATATGACTTTTAACAATATTTCTGCAAGTTAGGGAGCTTAAGTGTAGACAATAGATAAGTAAATATAACTCTGATTCTCTCATTTTCAACAAAATTAGATGGTAAATCATGCCTAACAATTGCTGCAATTAAGAACTCAAAGAATTTGTCATATTGAAATTTTGGAGAGCGTGTAGTAGAACGATGTAAAACAACATCGCTATTAGTTGTGACATAACATATATTGTGGTGACGTATGAGACTACCTATGCTAGTTAAAGCATCACAATGATATCTTTAATTAACATGGATGGATAATTTTTTTTTAATCTATCTTGCACTATCAAGTTAAGAATATGTTCACAACATCGAACATGAAAAAATTGATCATCCATCAAAACTAATAGTGATGTTATGTCACAACTAATAGTTATGTTGTTTCACATCGAACATGAAAAAATATGTTCACAACATCAAACATGAAAAAATTGGCCATCTATCAAAACGAATCCTCTAAAATTCAATTGAGTCTTTAATTTCTCAACAAACGAATCATTTGTAGAAGCATTGTACATCTAAAATAATTGAAAATAACTTCTTTTGAATGTCCCAACTCAATTATTAACGCATTGATCTTTTCATATATTTTAGAGTAAGACCGAGCTGACTTGGAGTGTTTAGCTAATAGGGATTGAGAATTAAATTTTTGTGAGGGTCATTTTATTTTTCAATAAGACGACTATTTGTGTTTATAATGATGGATTAGTTTTGTACCAGGGGGTTCGATCTAGGGATAAAAAACTTTTTCTAGCATTTTAATCAGGGAATGTAACTATTCAATTTTTTGATCCAGTTTTAAGAATATTATTTCTTTTGTTCTTGGCATGGAGAAAAGACACCGACTCTAGCTTATAAAACAAATTTCAAAACATGTGGCATTCCACAACTTGAGAGAGGTAAAGCGGTGGATCGAAAATGTTTTTCCCTAACTTGAGGAAAGTTGAGATATATATATATATATATATATATTTCTATATAGGACTATAACAAATATTAAAACTATACAAAAAACGTGCAAGTGCCAATTGAAAGTCTTCAAATGTACAACGTATGCTTTACATGAAAAGGCAGGCACCCGCTTAGCCGTACTCTATTAAAAGCATGGTTTAGGGTTCATCATGAATTTAAATTAATCAAGAAGAGCAAAATATGGACGAACAAGGTGTGAGGAGATCATCTATTCTCATCATGAGCTTTATGGTTCTGTTGATAATGTTATATCTACTTATGTAGTGAATAGTAACAAGCCTCCTCCTCTCCTTCCTCTACTTCCTCATCTTCACCATGACATAACTAATCTATCTTCCCCTTCTTCTGATAAATTTGGTTCCGGTAACGTCACCATGAAAAGAATAATAATTCCAATGTGTCTTACCGGTCCTTCCTTGTCGTGCGCATATTTTTTTTAAAACGAACAGACAAGAGAATCGCTTGCACTGCTTTATTTGCGCAACTATGTCTTATAGTTGTGACTACTGCAATTTATGACTGTACTACTGGTTGTGCAAGGTCCATAAGCACCCATTTTGCTTTTGGTATGTAAGAGCTTCGATCTAATTCTCTTGAATTCCCTCTCTGTCCAACTATATATATGTAGTGAAGCATATATTATCAGTTAACTTGTGTAATAAGAAAACTGTTTTTCTTATACAAGTTAATTACATTATTGGAATTATGTTTATTTGTTGTGACAGATGTTGATGAAGTCTAAGGATACATGATAATCTGCTACGACAGTTGCAAATTGAATTCTTAGTATGTACGTAGTAATGGATTGCATTAAGAAATGCATATGACGTTTACATTTGTTTTATTTAGCCAAAAAAAATGATATTGGAATTGCATATTTGAATTACTATACCTTGAGAATGAAGCAAGTGTATCACTATACTAAATGCTAGTCGGTAACAAATCATGTAGGTTTAATATGATTGGACGGAACAAGAATGCACACTAATATTTTTATTATTATTATTATTATTATTATTATTATTATTATTATTATTATTATTATTTATCTGGGGAATGTACACTGATTATTAGTGAGGTTGCATGAGTAGGTTCTTTCCATGTCCTTAGACTTGAAAAGAGAAAGAAATTAGCTATATTTATACAAAGCTTCAATTAGCTTTCTTAGTTGTGGTTGTGAAAATGTAGAATGTTGCCACATATTAGAGATATATAAGTTCATCTAAGAACTTATAAAGGTTTGACTCTCCACCTATTCCCAATTGGTTTGGGGTTGGATGCCTAAATTTCTTTTTGATATCAAAGAGAAGATACCCGACATGTGAAGTTCAAATGCCGCAAGTGCTCCACCTTATTAGTTGTTCACGTATTTGGCTTGAATGCTACCACATGTGACACTGTGTAATGGGTGATTGGTGTGGCAGTGTATGCAGGTAAGTGGTTGTTCCAGGGGTGGGGAGTTTTTTGGGTCTTCATGGTCCTTACTTTGTTATGAAGAAATGTTAAGGTTACTGCCTTACTAGGCAAGGGTGTTTAATTAGCTACATGTTAAGCCTAAAAAAAGATCCTAGTGCCTTGAAGGCGCTGCCATTTCTTTACCCAGCCCGGTCTTTGTTTCCCTCTTCTGATGTAAGGCCAAGGACCATTGTGCATGTTCTTGATAAACGTACAGCCAGCAACGGTGACCAAACCGACAAGCTCCACTACTTTTCAAATGGAAATTAGACAATGAGCTTTATATAAATGTACATAAGCTCAAAGATTATAGACTCACCCTCAAGCCTCAGCTGACTGATGCGTAAAACTACAATATCAAATCATGAATATATACAAGAACAATTGGTTGAAGGATGGTCACTGGAATCAAAATTCTTAAAGGAAGACGACTCATTTTTCTCACAGCTTTACAGATCTGATGGTAGTGCAATCAAATCCCAATTTCGTATGCCAATAAAAAAGCTAAAATTTGACAATGTCAATACAACAATCAGATCCAAAATGTATGTAAAGTGGGAGTGTTCAAGCAACATCCATTGTTTTGAATTAGTACATACATAACTTGGATCGTCAACTAAGATAAGCAAAGAAGCATAATCAAAAATTCAAAAAGAAAGGGATATCTTTGTATACCAAATCCTACACTTGTTGTACCAAATACATAGCTCAAAGGAGCTTCTTTTCTTTATCTACCAAGTTGGAGTGTTTCAGCAACATCCATTGTTTTGCATTAGTATACATAGTTAGGAATGTGAACTGGGAAAAGCAAAGCAGCATAATTAAAGCTTCAAAAAGGAATGGATATCTTTGGGGGGCATTCATACTTAAATAAACAACGTGAAGAATGAGTGAGCACAAAAGAAGGAATGTCGTCACAAATGATCTGAAGGTATTTGTCTCCCTTGTGTCCTGTCTTCTATTCGGTGCCTGGCTTAAAAGTATAAAAAGAGTAGATAGAGCAAGATATGGTAAAACCAGCTTGTCACGATGTAGAAGAGGGAACATCGAGAATAAGGCATAAAGGGTCATCCAGGTAAATAGAAAAGGTTCTTCACTTGCCAAAAGACTTGCTGGAAGGAGAGGCAACAAAATAGACTTCTCGTGCACTGAAAGTTCAGAATACCAAACATAAATGCAAGTGTCTTCTACTGTACTATGAAGCAATAATGAACAGAGGTTGAAATAAAGGGATAACTTTACTTGCCTTGGAATGAGAACAGATAAAATGATAAAGCACTATTCAGCAAACCATACAGGAAACCTTGTTTGCTTGGAGCCCATATCTGCTGAATCACTGAAGGTAGAAAAGTAGAAATAGTTGCACCAAGGCTGATAACCTTCAAATGATGTGTTGGAAACAATCTCTTCCATTTTACAAGAACCGAAGTGGTGCACCAAAAGTTAGCCACATAATCCTCATATATCCCTCTCTCAAAAGGAGCAAGACGAGAGAGAACCTGTACAGTTCACCAAGCTCAAGTTAAATCAACTCTTGTTGTGTGTGTGTGTATGTGTGTGTGTGTGTGTGTCATGTGTGTGTATACAAAAAAAAAAGATATCTGTTTTTCTTTCTCTTTTTTTGATAAACAAGATCACTACAGTATCTTATAACTCCAATATTCTATTAAATAGCAATCTGTGCACAAAATACAAAAAAGAAAAAATAGAACAAACAATATCAACTTTTAATTTATATTTGCAGCTCCAAGTTCCGTCACCAAAGTTGTGCATGCTGTTTGTTTTGAATTAAGTCTACAGTGCAATGCAATTAATAAAAATAATTGAGCTATAGTGGCAACTTAACAAATCCCAAGTCTCAGCATCTCAATGCTTGAGATTGAGATGTGTGCGTGTCAAATCCAGCGCATTGTAAACAGCAGATGTATCCTGAATACATAGGTATTTTTGTCGTTAAACAAACAACATATGTATCCTAAATACATACTCTGTCAAACCCAGCGCATTGTGTAGCAACATATGCATCCTAAATACATAGGTGTCCTATATTCTTGTCGTTTGAAAAAAAAAAGAAAAAAGAAAAAAAGTATGAATATGTGTTTTTTTAAATACATTCATCAAAGAATAAAGCTGGATCAAACCAGTATATATATTTTAGTTTGCTCATCAGTTAAAGGGCAGGGTTGAACTTTAACTTACATAAAATAGACCCCAATACTAGAACCACAGAGAAGTGTGTTTAGGTTACAGCAGAAGCTGACCTTTACGCAAAGAAATGAACAGTTTGATTTTTCTTTAATCATTTTTTACTTGTGCTTACCCCAGAAAAGGCTTCCACTGAATGAACATATGGCCACCAGACAATAAGAAACGTTCCAGAGACCACAAGGCCGAGTTTAAACACTTCGAGAAGTGGATACCGGCGCCTTATGCATTTACCCAGGAGATGGCTAAAAAATGCAGGAGCAAAATATGCACTCATCTGCAAAACAGCATATCATGTTCAGCAAGTAAACATCACCCAGCAAAGACAAATTCCAGGTGAGGACAAAGATCAGAGCAGATTTAACTGGATTAGTTAAAGACTCACTAGCCTCCTATTTGTTTCATTCTACTTGGCTATATGGACATAATATCATACCACCATTTCCTTCAGTGTACATTATGCCAAAAACCCTCGAATCAATTAATTTTAAAATAAGCCAGGACATTCTGGATTAGTGCACTTCTAAAACGTACTATTTCATGAATAAACTTAAAAGTGAAACCAGTATACAGCAGTAAATACATCTATGCAACCAGGTAAACATACTCATTAATCTTTTTTCCATATTCTTTTTTTTTTTTAAGGAAACTAAATTGTATTAAAAAGATAAAGAGGATACACAGCAGTGTATATCAAACCGATCCTTAAATTCCAAAGCAACTGATTCCCATAAGGATGCCCAGAACCAAATTCTATCCTACAAATGATTGAGCTCATCCTCCCTCACATCTCCAAAAATCCTAATGTTTGTTTCCACCCAAATAACCCAAAAGAGACATCTAGCACATCTTCCCAACACCAATCTTTTCTTCCCACCAAAACATTTGTGTTTTTCGCTCACTAGAGCCATACAATTAGCTGGGATGACCCAGCTCAATGCCTCAACATATCCCAGCTAAATATAAAATCCAGAGGAGATAAATTCAATAAATTATATTTATAAAAAAAAAACAGCAGTAATATGATGGACTATAAATGTCAAGGGCCTTTTGGTTTGCTGTTTTTGAGAATAAATTCTGCTCATCGAAAGAGCAGGACCTTTTTTTATTTGTTTAAGAAACAATATCTAAGGGAACTTGCAGTAGCTGGAAACCTTGTGACCATATGATAAATAAAAAATAAACCAATTGAAAATTACTCATTGTCCATTTGAAATGCCTTCCGAGATGTAGATCTGTTCTTTTGAAATCTACGTTTTTAATGTTTTGGAGGATCTCTAGTCTCCCTGCAGTTAATTGAAAAGGTTTAAAATGAGGATTTCAAATACTCAAAAATATGTGGTATTCGCTGTAGTAGGATACATTTGGGTGAATAAATGGCGCGCTCCACATCAAATGAATTCAAGAAAACAAAAGTTATTCCAAGCTAAGGAATTCAGTGGAAACTCAAATGATTATTAAAACGATTAAATTTTTTGATAGTAACAAAATATTTATCAAAAGAAGGAAATAGTTTGGTTAAAGTCAAAGAAACTACGTCGTGGTCATAGCTCCGCTAGTAAAGCACTTAACCCCTATTGGCCCAACATAAAGCACCCTACCCAGGCCTTAGGCCTTATTTGAAGAAAAGAAACAAAGGTTGTTACTCATCTCAACTGCAGGAAAAATTCCAAACTACTTGCTAGAAGATCAAGACAAGTATTACTTCCACACACTGTCTCATTCCAATACCTTACGAATACTCCAGTAGACAAATACTAGAAACCTTTCTCATTACTCATGCATGGACTACAAATAATCACTTCTTTACAGTTGGAAACCTTCTCAGCATATTCTCGATACTCCATATACTTTACACATAATCAATTTTTTATATATTGGAAACTACCAAAGCACCACTATTTGATAGCATCACCTTCCCCACTACCCCTTAATTGATTATTGAGAGAAAAGGTACATCATTTCTCACCTTAAGACAACATGAACCATTTAGGTGGTGATCATTTTTTAGGAATCTATTTGCCAATATTTACACCCATTACCAGAACAATAGGTAAAGTAAGGAAACTTAAAACTATCAGGATCGGGCCCAAACTGAATCAGGAGTACCTGTTTGTGGTTGAGAGCAAGGCTGTATAAGACACAGGCTATAAGATCTTTGTCAGAAAGAAGAGCGGCAATAGCTCCCACAGTCAGACCCAAGCTGATGCAATTGTACTGACAAAAATCAATAACGGTGAAAGTTTAAAGATTCACAGTTCAGCATATTACTGTATAAACTTTATCATAGCAGAGAGAGAGAGAGAGGAGAATGCAATGGATAACTTAATTCTAACCTGGAAATGGCCATGATCAATTAAGATCAGGCACGGATTGAGTAAAATAATTGCAATGTGCCATGCTATGCCACCCATACGACCACTTTGGTTACGGCCAGCATAGTAAACAACAACAAAGTAAAAAACAGCAGGAAAGAACACCAAAGCATCAGATGATAACACCGTCCACCTCATAAGAAGTTTTCTGCAAGAAAGAACATTGAGAATGAAGAAAAAGTCAATGGTACAGTTACAAATGAAATTTCATCAGTCAAAAACGGTGCAGATGAGTCATGGTACAAACCCCAAATAGGACTCATGGCCACGGGAAGTGAAAAGAGCAACTGAGTCAGGACTAAAGAATCTGAGGAAAAGGCCATGGACATAACTCTGATAAGCAGTCAGAGGAGGGTAGTCAAGACCCCAGTAACTGAGATCATTGACTGTACTGTTACGATACCATTCCTTGACTGGCAAATTAAGAGTAATTTCCATCCAATGCCGCTGAGCTTCAAAGTCCCCGTACTTGGGAGGAGTTCCAGCACCAGAGTAAGGATGGAGTGATACAGCCACTCGAACCAAAAGCGAAAACAATGCAATGCACAAGAATGAAACTGTAATTCCCTTGTGCACCAACCACCACCAAGCATCGTCAGAATCAACAATCTCCTCTTTTTTGCTCTTTTTAACCTTCCTTTTTGAGCTCTTCTCCATGTATTTACTTCTTTAACAAGAAGACACAGAAACTACCCACAAGAGACAAAGACCATAAACAATGAGACATACAGGAGATAATTAATGTCCCCAATTTGAACAAATGCTCTGCCTTTCAATTAAATTCAATCAAAAAATTTGCCAAAACATAATGAGTACAAAGCATAGCTGAAGTCTCCACTAATACACACAAATTAAATAAATTTGTCATCAATTCATGGAATTTACAATTGAAGGTGTTGTGCTCTTAGAAAGGTTCTCTAGTACACTGATCAATAAGTTTTGGGCTCTCAAAAATGATGGGTGGCTTTTTGATGTAGCAATAGAGAAAGCACCAGAAGAGAAAATGCGAAATCACGTATTCAATACATTTAACCTGATTCTCGTTCTTACTTATGAATTAAACGTGACCTTCAAAAGCTTAAACATCCCTTTGTACTATGAATTCAAAGCTTGAACTTTTCTTTATATCTATGATTTTCAACACAAATGCTACTCAACTAACAATGCTAATGAATTCCAATGCGAAATTTGGAAATTTCAAATTCCAAAGATTTCTTGAGGCCCATCATCATAACCAAATCTACTTAGCCGAAAGTGAGTCCTCCTCTAAAGCTTGACGGCAATTCCGGCCGGATTGTAGACAGACCTTGGAGGACGAAATTGAAATTGAAGTAGAGGAGAGTGAGGGACTGCTAACCTGGTTGAGAATCTGAGATTGAGAGGTTTGCCCCGGTGATGTAAGATAAGAGAAAACAGAAGAATAGTCTTGGATCAGTACAACTGCAAACAAAGCTGCTCAGTGTTTAGCTTCCTCCTAATGGGGTTTTGTTTCTGTTTCCTAGCTTGTTTCTCTTTGTGGAAAATTAAAATTATTATGTAGTCCCGGAGAATTACGTGTACAGTGGTCCGGGCTAATATAATTAGTCGACGTAGCAAACAGTTGTTGGTGATTGGTCCACTTAAAAAAAATTATTCTTTTTTTTTATCCCATGTATTCAGTCCGCCAAAGTGTCACTGTGCTATTGGCCTACACCACCACTTGGCAGTGTCACGTGGTACTCTAAGACTACAGAATAATTACTCTCTTTTTGTTAGCTCTTAACCGTAATGAAACCTTTCTCTCTTTTTTTTCGGTTCAGTCTGATGCATTCAGTCCAGTTTCGGTTCCTCATTTTTAAAACTTACGTTAAATCAATTTAAACCAATTTCATACCTAATGTCAGTTTTCTATTAATTGTTTAGGCAAGTCTATATATAAGGTATAAACTGGACCACAGTCAATCTAGCTCATCAATAATCCCCGAATAGGTTTACACTTTACACCGATTTTCGTTTTCCCATTTCGATCAAAATTTCAAAACCCCAATTACAACTTTAGCTCCTCCCCAATTCTTCGAAAATTCATGTCCTAATTCTTCCATCAGTTGACTCGATTATCTCATCAAATTGTCCTTATCATTCTATTGTTGTCTTATTGATAGTACCCACTTTTCCATTCAACTTAATGCAAAAACCATAATTCTAGTTCTAAACTTCTCATGGCCTCATCTACCCAATGTTTGGGTTGTGGATTACCTTCCTCCAAGTTGCGGAAGCATGGTAATATATACGTGGAACAAAACAATTTTGTTTCACTAGCGGAACTTTGAATTATGATCAATCATATCGATTAGTCCAACGATCATGGTCAAATCGGATAGCACACGTTCATGTTATCTACCCTAACATGTAGTAATCAAAATGTGTGATTCGATTACCAACCTTAAGGACTATCAAGTTCAAAGTCCAGGAGTTCCATAGATGTGTAGATTGATGAGGCTTGCGCTCCCATTTAATTGTTCAATAGAACTCATCATCTATAGATGGATATCCTCTTAGAATGGCCCAAATTTTTCCCTTTAATTATTTTTTAATCGGTTTTCCTTTCAGAAATGGGTTTTCTTATTTGATTAAGCCTAACGGGTTAATTACTTTTCTGAAGCAATTAAATAAACAATTTATTAAAATCATTCGATTATTCAATAGTGTGTGACCTTGTAGGTTTCAACTAAAGCCGGCAGTAGATAATACGATTAATCGGATTAATCTCATTTTGCAAAATTAGAATAACATTATAACTTAACCTTATGGAAATATCCACAAGCCGAATAGTAAAATCTAGCAATGGCTATTGGCTATCTGGATTAGCTAGAATATGTTTGGATCAATCCACAACATATGTATGGTTAAAATGCAATTTTTCTATCAACCAATATTATGATCATATGAATTAGGGCATGAAACTTTTGTCAAGCCCTAATATATATTTAATATGATCGCCCTAATTTAATTTACATATAATGTTTTGGCCAAAGACTGCCAAAATTAAATTGTTGAGGGCTCTTGGAATATTCACCTTCACAATTACCTAGAAGGTGACGGATCTCTTGTTGTGCATTTGCATGCATACACGTGATCCAAGTCCACACACTACGACGTTTTGAGTTTGACATTTTGTTGTGGTGGAAGCTTAATGGAGTGAAGCACCCTAATCTGCAAGAAGTTGTTGAGAATGTGCTTGCAATTCAAATGTCTAAGTGGCTAGTGAATCATGCTTTAGCATTGAAAATAGATCATTGATTCATTCAAGAGTTTCTTGACTCCCAGATTAGTTGAAGCATTGATATGCTTGCATAATTGGATTAGGTTAGAGAACATTCAAAGCATAGAGTACATTAATTCCATACATTAAGGAGATGAAATTCTATGAAGCAATGAAGTCAAGTACTGAAAATGTGATTTTTTTTTTAATTTCATTTGTGCAATTGATGTGTTTGATTTGTGTTGTGTTTGAACCTATGTTAATGACTTAATATCTTATGTTTGATTTGTGCAAAATATGCACTTGCAAATACTAGATCAAGTGAGAAAGCCACTACTAGTAGAAAGTACTTCAATATATGGGTTCAAAAGTTGCAAAGACCTCAAAGGTTTTTGATGTTGCAAAGAATGCAAAACTGCAGTTCAAGATTTATGAACCTGTGATTTATTAATTCATTAAAACCACTGTAATTTTAAGTGAAAAAAACCACGACTTCTAAGGGTTCTATATTGTTGTGATTTGTGATTATTGATTCATTGAAATGTTTTTGAACTTTGAAGTTATGTTGCCTGTGAAATGTGAACTTGTTTTAGTGTGAGTCTATGTTCTATAACAGTTTCTAATCTATGTCAATCTTTGGAATCGTTTTAGAAAGAGGCTTGCATTGCTTGAGAAGATTGAAGAAGAAGAAATGAAGATCTGATGGACAATGCATAACCTCTAAACTTGTCATTGCTTTTGACTTTTAGTTAATTTAGTTAGTTAGCTATTGGTGAATTTTTAACTTTAGTACTATGAACTAGTTAATTGTTTTAGAGTTCGCTCTAGTTAATTAATTGCTGAACTTTTGCCTTTTTTGAATGTGTTAGAGAGCAGACTTTAATATTTCTCCACAGTTCATATTGGCTTAATAACTTCTAGCCTAGTACGTACTATGTACAACTAGTACTTGTTTGAATGTTTGATTGTTTCTGGTCTTGTTTCGTATCAGTTGACACGAGGGGGCCGCCGGACAAGCAAAACTCACGACTTTGTGTTTTCTAACCCTAGCGCCGCTCCTGTTTTCTCTCTCTACAGTGGTCGTGTTAACATCTTATACTCTTTGCATCTCCATTTTGCTTTAAAAATACAAAATCTGCTTAATAGACCTCTTCTAAATTCTTAAAATAACCATGATGATAATGGAAAACACAAAAATTGATGCTTTTTTTTATTTGCTTTTTATGAAGTACTTTGATTCGTATGCGATTTGCATACAAATTAGGCCTCTAATCACTCTAGCTATGCTAATCCGAAGGCCGTTTAGTATCTCTAATCCTTGAATTGCACCATTGTAGGGTTCACGAGCATCGGACGGATATCGGGAGCGAAAGGATGCGATTTGGAGCTTTTTGGACATTTTCGGCAAAAGGACGAAAAGTCAACCCGAGGACCAAAAGTCAACTCGTGGTCAACCCCGACTTGAGAGCATCAACGAGTCAAGATGAAGTCCCGAAAGTGAGCCGCGAGAGAATTCCGGAGATTGGTAACCTTGCATGACCTAGGCAATTGGTAGCATATGTGATGAGTTGTGACTTGTTTGAGTCCCTAGTTTCGATGCTCTTCGCCTCTTAAGCCCTATAGCTTTGAGAGAGTCCGAATGACCCATAACATGGCATTCGAATACCTTAGGCAACACGGTCCTAGAACCATAACATGGCTAGGATACGGGGCTTGATTCACACACACATTGGCATGATTGAGTTGATTAGGCATTGCTTGTTGCATTGGATTGGGGTTTGCCCTAAAACCCCAACACTTTCCTATATTTGCACACCTTCTACTTGCTTTGTTTATTTGCATTTTCTTGTTTGATTGATTGGCATTCCACCATTGCGTACACCACACTTCACACTACGCTACTCATATTGTTCATACTCACTCATTCTATTCCACTTCTTGCCCCCACATATAGCTAAAGCACTCGCACACACGCTACCGAGAGTTGGGGAGCCGTCAATCCTCCGTGGAACGACACTCCCGGATCTCAAAACTACTTACCACCTAATTTTGCAAAGTCAAAATGGCACCGTTGCCGGAGATTGGGGTTAAATCCTTGATTTCTTGGTAGTTAGTCGGGTCTTTAGCTTTCTTTTTGTTTGAATCTCGTTGTCTATATTGTGTTCGTTGTGTCACATGTGCTATTCACTCTTGAGTGAGACACATTAGGGGAGTGACGGGCCTTATATCCTAGTGATATATGTAAGACATGAGCACCCCTAATGCTATCACTTTCTAGTTGAAGTTCTAATAAATGTGCACATTTCATTTCTTGCTTTAGTTGTGTCTAAGCTTGTCAAATATTGCATTCTTGTGTTTGTTTGCGTGTTAGTTGCTTGTTATTACTTGTTTTGTGTTGATTTGGGTTCCCTAGCACTTCTAGGAACCTTGTTTGCTTAGGTATAAAAGGAGAAAAACACAAAAAGATAGTTCCAGGGTATTTCACGAACGGTCGACCCTGTTTCTCGACCGTTCGACGGGAGTTCCCTGGACGTGTCTCGACCGGTCGACGGAACCTCTCGACCGGTCGACTGGGAGCAAACTTGCTTCCCTTGCTTTGTTTCTCTCACTCTTTGCTTTCTATTGCTTATCTAACCCTTTCCTTTGTATTTTTTGCCTCGATTGTGATACTTAACCACTGTTTGTTGTGTTGTGAAGGTGTATGAACCTTGCTTCAACCTATCACACACCGATTCAACTTAGAAGTGGAAGAGTCTTAAGCGAGAATACAAGAGGACGGCCAAGAAGAAGGAGACGTATTCCAAGAATTGTGTGTGAGAGCGCGCCTCCTACACTTGAGAGCCGAGAAGTACTCTTAGAAGACCATATTCCACAACCAACAATGGAGGAACCACGCCAAAATGATCATCATGAGGAGGAGCCACACAACAACAACAATCCACCTCTCGTGAGGCGCATGAGGGAATACGCTCTCCCTCATGTAGTGGATCACCCATCATGCATCGTTCTTCTACCGTGCAACACTCATTACGGGATAAAGTCCTCCACATTGAGTATTATGCCTACATTCCACGCCTTGAAGGATGAGAGCCCTTATGACCATCTTATGGAATTCGAACAAGCATGCACAACGGTTCAACTACATGGACTACCGGAGGATGGCTTGAAGCTTCGCTTGTTCCCCTTCACCTTGAAGGATGGGGCAAGGAAATGGCTACTCAAGCTTCAGCCAAGGTCTATACACTCAAGGTTCGAGTTGCAAGAGGTTTTCTTATCCAAGTTCTTTCCACCAAGTAAGGCAGCCAAGGTTCGAGATTCAATCGTCAACTTCAAGCACCAATCGGGCGATGCTTTCTACGAAACATGGGAGAGATTCAAGGATTTAGTGATGAGTTGTCCGCACCACGGCTTGGAACAATGGTTTCTTGTTGATGTGTTCTACCGAGGCCTATCTTCCGGTCAACGAGAAAGGGTGGATACATTTAAAGGAGGTACCATAGCGAGCATGTCTCCCGATGAGGCATGGGACACCTTTGAGGACCTAGCAACAAACTCCGAGCTTTGGAATGATTTTGGGCCTAGGAAATTCCCTCCCACACAACCGGCAACTCAAGTGCCAAAGGCCTACAATGTCTCAAGTGAGCCAACGGGTGATGATTTGTTGAGCACTCAATTTGATAGGTTGGAAGCGGCTTTTAACAAGAAGATGGACATGCTCCTACAAACACAATTGAAGGCTACCCCATCACAAGTCAATAGTGTTGTCTCTTCGCTACCTTGTTTCTATTGTTGTTCTCTTGGCCATCAAACGGAGGAGTGTTCTTATCATATTGACAAGGAGAATGAAGAAAGGCAACATGTGAACCAAGTAGGCTCCTACCCACAAGGTTCTTATCAAGCGCCTCCGAAGCCGTACAACACTTATGCACCCCGAAATGATCAAGGGAGAATCCAAGGGTTTCAACCTAAGCCTTATGGGAGCAACACTCAAGGGAGTGGAACATACGGTGGATACAAGAGCTCAACTTATGGAGCACCTCCCGGGTTTTCTAACCAAGGAGGAGACACAAGGAGTCTCTACATCCTACGCTTCCCCAAGTGTTCCCCAAGCTCGAGATTCAACGGACCCAACGATAAAGGACATGATTGCTACCCTTGTCCAAAGCCAAGTGAAGAGTGATCAAGCAATTTCGGTACTTCAACAAGGGTACCACAATATGCAACAAGGCATGTCAAAGATCGAGTTACAAATGGGCCAATTGGCCAAGGAGATTGGTGAAAGACCAAAAGGTGCATTACCTTCTAAGGTGGAGCCGAACCTCAAGTTTAAATCAAAGGAGGAATGCAATGCTATATCCACTTCCTATTCCGGTATCTCTCACGCTACTTACACTCCTACTCCCCTAATTTCTAATTACTATAACCCTTCTCCCTCCATTCTCATTCATGAGAACTTTGATCATATACATTACATGAAGGATAGGGCCAAGGAGGAAGAAAATGTACTCCTTGGCAACTATGGATTGAAGGAGGAGGTATGGTGTGCTAATGATATGGAGGAAGGAGTTGTGCTTGGCAAGGGATTAGGTTACTTGTCGTTTGAGAATGATGTTACCTCTTATGGTGGAGTGACGACACAAGAAGGAGCATTTGTGTGAGGAGACTCCTAGGCATGAGACTGTCATGGTTGCTAACCTTGGTGGTGAGGCTATGATGGCCATGGATCCACCAAGAACCATGAGCACCTCTAGGGAGCTCCTTGATGATGATATCGCTGTCCATGAAGTGAAGAAAGTCACCCCCAATGAGAGGAAGAACAAGAATACGGCGTTGATGAATGAGCTACGAGAAGTGTTCAACAAGGTGGAGATTAACATCCCATTGCTAGAGCTCATTTGCCAAGTGCCGGTCTATGCAAAGTTTCTCAAGGACTTGTGTACCAAGAAGAAGCGGCTTGAAGAGCATGAAGTCTACAAGATTGAAGGGCATGTGAGCTCAATGATACAATACAACATGCCACCAAAGAGGAAGGACCCCGGAAGCTTTACTATCGGATGCCAAATTGGTGACACCCACCTTGATGGAGCACTAATGGACTTAGGGGTGAGTGTCAATGTGATGCCTCTATCTCTCTACAAAAGGTTGAGCATCGGTGCCTTGCGTCCTACACCTATTGCACTTACATTCACGGATGGAAGCAAACGAAGACCGGCGGGTGTTGTGGAAGATGTGCTAGTAAGAGTTGACAAGTTTATTCTTCCCGCCGACTTTGTTGTGCTTGACATGGGTGATGACCCCAATGGAGACAATGGATTCCCCCTTATCTTTGGACGCCCTTTCATGGCTACGGTGGGTGTGAAGATTAATGTTTTAAAGGGCACCATTAGTTTCAAGGTTTTGGGCGAGAAGGTGAAGTTCGAAATGTTCAAGCCCGTGCATCCACCGGAAGTAGTTGAGGAGGTGTTTTCTATTAACTTGGTGAAGGGAAATAGCGCAAAAAGCGAGAGGATTTTTTGTCCTTTGAACCCACCAAAGCCTACACCTCGTGCTCATGATCACTACTCGCCAATTTGGGGGTACGACAATATTCCTTCTTCCATTAAGCATACGAAGCCACCACCGTTTGGGTCTCATGAAGACATTCTTGGGAAGGATCCATTTCTTGAGGGAGCTACAAAGAAGAGCCTTCCCATGAATGAGCTACAAAAGGCAACGATCAAGGCTATGAGGGAGATGGTTGGTGAAGTAAAAAGGAAGAAGTATGCATGGCCCCGAACTTCAATCTCGATTTTCAATGGCATCAAGGGCTGCTTTGTGGGAAGCCATGGCGATGGTGAGACAAGCAATACATTGAGTGGGAAGAAGCTTTACTTTGAGCCACCATAATTTCACCGAGAAGGAACCAAGACCGACTTGTAGGTCTATAAACCGAAGCGCTTGTGGGGAGGCAACCCCATTTGGAGAAAAGTTTTTGTGTTTCGCATTATTTAGTAATGAATAAAAGAATCTAGGGAGGTTGGGTGGTGTTAAGGATAGGAGTCTTGGAGCAAGAAACCCAAGAAGTGTTGGTTTGCATTTGTCTACGAGAGGCCTGGGCAGATCAGTGACTTTGGAGGCAGTTTTCTCTACATCTGACCGTTAGAATTCATTGAAATCAGTTGGAAAACCTTCCTCTATGAGTCCTCTATGCCCAGTTCAAATTTCTCTCTAAAAAGACCGTTGGATCTGCTGCAATATATGTTTAAAGGAGGAGTGCTCACTGTAGTTTGACTTTCCAGAGGGTCACTTTGACCGGTTCTTCATTGCATGCCCGGAAGGTGATTTCTGAGTTTCCAGTGACCAAACTAAAGCTATTGGAGTCTACTTTCCAATACCACTGGAATCACTCAACTTGGAGGCCTATTCTTGGAGCTATGCCCAAATCATTGGGAGAAGGTCACTGCTGTGTTGCTGTTATCTCCTGCTTTGGATGATCCCGATGCAATCACACTTTCTAGTTCATTTAGCACCCGAGGAGCAAACGTATGGAAGTCAGGGCTTTGTGCCCTGAGGTTGGTGTCTATTTGTGGTTTCTCGACTGCTAAGGGAGTCTACAAAGGGGGTTTTTCTTCCTCTTTCATCCATTTGCTATATTTTGTATGTGTGCATTCGCCCGACTTTACTCTCTCACTTTCACCACATGATTTTCATTTTCAAAACACCTCACAACATTGAGGACAATGTTGGTTTTAAGTGTGGGGGTGAGGTTGGGCCAAACTAAAATGATTTCACATTTTCAAACCACCAAAAATTTTCAATTTTTCAAAATTTTCATCGAATGGTCGACCCTTGCGTCTACCGGTCGACACTCGTCCAGGGAGTTGTGGTCGAACGGTCGACCCCTTCGTCGACCGGTCGATAGGTGCATAAGTGTAAAATTTTGGATTTTGGAACTTTGAAGGTTTTGTGTGTGTTGATTGTCCTTTTCAACCCCGATGATGATTGTGGGCCTACTAAGTTGCTAATTAGGAGGATATTGAGCATGTGCTTAGAAATCATTGAGTTGCTTTGTGTTTAAAGTGTGTAATTGATGATTGCTTGACACTTTATGCACATTTGCCATGTTGGTTGGTCACTTGCAATTAGAGAAGCATATCTAGACGATGTATTGACATGCATACACCCTATATGGTGAGATTTTGAGCCCCATTGATATGTATGCATCATTCATACATCCTTGTTCTTCATGTGTGTGCATTCCACTAGTTTACGAGACCTAGAACTTGCTCAAAAACCGCTTGAGACTATGTATTAATTTGCGATGAATTGGAAATGATTAAGGCACTAGTTAAGCACCATGGCCAAACTAATCTCTAATCCCTTAAACACTAATCCATTAGGACTAACCCACTTTGAGCCTCATTCATCATTAGCTTTTTCTTCGTTTAACCCACAAATCTAATCCAAGTTTCGAACTTAAACACTAACCGTCCCTTGTTCCAAGTATTAGCGAGACGACGATTGTGACTTCTCATGTTCTGTGTGTTCCATGGGTTTGTGAAAAGCAAGTGTGGGGGTAGATTAGTTAGAGTTGTACAAAGGAAATGTTGGTAGGAAAAGCAAAATACAAAAGAAGAAAAGAAGTTGAGAAAATCAAAAAGAAGTTGTGTACAAAAATAAAGTTAAAAAAGAAAGTCCCAAAAAGAAAAGAAAAATACAAAATGGGAAAAGAAAGTTGTGAGAAAAAGAAAGAGAAAAGTAGAAATAGAAAGAAAGAAAATCCAAAAATAGAGTTTGTTTTAGAATAATAGGTTGAGGAGAATAAAAGTTAGGATTGTTTGCAAAAGAAAATGAGTTTCAAAGTCCTTGAGTTGTTTTGTGAAATACTTGGAATACTTGTATATCCATCCTTTCATTTCATGTTAACCCCTAACCCTTGGCCCCGTTTCAACCATGTGAAAGCCCTTTTGATCTAATGAGTTGCGAGTTAATTAGTGGAGAGTTGGTCAATGAGCAAGCTTATTGGGACGTTACTTTTGGTAATGTCTTGAGAGTAAACACTTAACCCTAAACACAAGAGCGGAAATATTTAGTGAATCGTGTGAGTTTAGCGGTTAATCTTGTCGACATATGCTAACTTGATTGCTCTTGATTGATTATTCCATGGCTAGCACACACTTCACCAAGCATGCATTAGATACACATATTAAACACTTGGCAAATCATGAGGTTTGAGTATATGCTTGATTGAATCTTGATGTGGGGTTTAGTGGTCTCTCTTTGAGGATATGGTTGTTAAGGCAAAATTAAATGTGATATGGATTGTTGATTCTTTATTTGCTTGAGGACAAGCAAAGCTTAAGTGTGGGAGTGTGATTCGTATGCGATTTGCATACAAATTAGGCCTCTAATCACTCTAGTTATGCTAATCCGAAGGCCGTTTAGTATCTCTAATCCTTGAATTGCACCATTGTAGGGTTCACGAGCATCGGACGGATATCGGGAGCGAAAGGATGCGATTTGGAGCTTTTTGGACATTTCCGGCAAAAGGACGAAAAGTCAACCCGATGACCAAAAGTCAACTCGTGGTCAACCCCGACTTGAGAGCGTCAACGAGTCAAGATGAAGTCCCGGAAGTGAGCCGCGAGAGAATTCCGGAGGTTTGATCAAAAGTCAACCCTTGGTCAAGCTCCGAATGTCAAAGTCAAGATCAACGAAAAGTCAACCGCGTGACTCACCCACACAACCCCCCAAATCAGCAAAGGACCATACTAGATATGGTGAGGTCACCCCTTGATTATTCCTCCCCTTTATTCCTTTGGAAATTACCCCCTTACCCTTCATTAAATCCTAATAGCCCTTGGATCAAACCCTACCTCATCCTAGCCCTTTATTTCCCTCCTCTCTAGCCTATAAATAGCCCTCTTTTCCAGATTTAGGTCATTCCCATCATCAGCCCCAAAATCCCATTTTCCCCATTTCTCTTTCTCTCCCCCATTTTCCCCTTTAGTTTAGGCTCTGCACGTCTGTCGACCGGTCGACAGCAGGTCGACGACCGGTCGACGAACGGCGGATCAGCCACAAACCACCACTTCCTCACCTCATTTCCACCACCATCCTTCATCAATCTTGTCCACCACGACATCTACTACATCTACCACCACCTGGGCAGCTGGGGATCCTCACCAAATCGTCAAGATCCATCATCAAAGCCAAGGAGGAGCTAGAGAGTCACCCATTGAGCATTTCTCAACTTTTCTCTCTATGTTTCTTATGTCTAGAGTTTTGTATTGTAAATTGATGATGTATACATTGATGATTAGTGAGTAGTTACCTTTGTTGGGGACTAGGGTTGTGTGCCCTAGTCCAATGTGACTTTGTGATGCTTGATTGATGAATAAAATGCCTTTGTGTTGTATGAATATGTGTGCTTACCTAATTCAATATGTGTTGGTTGCTTGTCTTTAGAATTACCACTTTTTTGGCATGTTAACTAATCTATCTTGATGAGATTGTGTGAGATTGGTAACCTTGCATGACCTAGGCAATTGGTAGCATATGTGATGAGTTGTGACTTGTTTGAGTCCCTAGTTTCGATGCTCTTCGCCTCTTAAGCCCTATAGCTTTGAGAGAGTCTGAATGACCCATAACATGGCATTCGAATACCTTAGGCAACACGGTCCTAGAACCATAACATGGCTAGGATACGGGGCTTGATTCACACACACATTGGCATGATTGAGTTGATTAGGCATTGCTTGTTGCATTGGATTGGGGTTTGCCTTAAAACCCCAACACTTTCCTATATTTGCACACCTTTTACTTGCTTTGTTTATTTGCATTTTCTTGTTTGATTGATTGGCATTCCACCATTGCGTACACCACATTTCACACTACACTACTCATATTGTTCATACTCACTCATTCTATTCCACTTCTTGCCCCCACATATAGCTAAAGCACTCGCACACACGCTACCGAGAGTTGGGGAGCCGTCAATCCTCCGTGGAACGACACTCCCGGATCTCAAAACTACTTACCACCTAATTTTGCAAAGTCATACTTTATAGTGCAGTTGGTTATGGATTTTTTTAAAAAAAAATTATCCGAGGTGGTTGGTATAGTGGTTTGACACCAAAATTGTTACAAGAGAGATCTTGAGTTTGACTCCCCTCGGATACCAGGTTGGGGTGGAGTGGGGGGGTGTGTGTGTAAAAAAAAATAGAAAACACAAAAATACTACTATAATTCCAAATTCACTCAATACACTTCCATTAACTAATTTTTTATATTCATAGCAAAAATAATTTAATATACTTACTGAATTAATTGCCTGGTGATTCAAGTTTTCCGCATGAAGTTAATTTGCTAGTGAAGCTTTGCCACCCAACAGCAAAAATAATTTAATATACTTACTGAATTAATTGCCTGGTGATTCAAGTTTTCCGCATGAAGTTAATTTGCTAGTGAAGCTTTGCCACCCAACTGAAAATTATTAATTTTTTTTGTTAAATACTTAAAAATTTGTTAATGTTTTTCTTTGCCGATAACTTATTTCAATTAAATGTAAGTTCGTATGCTCATCACGTGATCAACGTTATTAGTTTGTCAAAAAAAAAAGTTGTATGCATAAAAAAAAGTAAGATAGGAGATTAAGGTGATCAAATTTGCGGAAAAAATATTTCATTCATAATTTAATTTATAGTCATAGTTGTCATTTGGAATAAGGATGAATATGTAAAATAATAATCCAAAAAACATAGAGCCCAGGTGAGAAAATTTGGAGGTTCCAATAAAAAACTCTAATCGATATACTATTAAGCCCTTAGTATTTATTTATTTATTTTTTGATTAAATGATAGTTCATTGATATGGAAGAAACCATTACAAATAGGGATACAACCTTACAAACAGGAGCCACTAATTGGCCTACTTATAACAGAAGATCCTAGTCATCAGGTCAGAACATAACTTCACAAGTTCAAAAAACCGAAACAGAGCTATATTGCTATAAGGTCTCCAGTACACCATGAGGCCGGAAATATGGTCTCTAGAAATGAACAAACGAATGCTAAGACCAAGTTAACCTCCAATTCAACATCGTCCCAAATATTTTTCCAACAGACGATGGCCTCTGACTCGACCATGACTCGAAGCACGAGAAGGGAGGACAACTCTGCCTCCTCAGTAGTGAAAACAGACGTCATCACTCGATCAACGGTGATTTGGAATGAACAGCAAAATCAGCCCTTAATATTTATTCAAATGGTGAGAAAAGATAATGAATATGGTTAGGATTAATGAGCAAAGACAGACTTAGACAAACCATTTGGTGTGGTTGAGTTGACAAACTTGTTTCATCCAAGTTGGGGAAGAACTGTTCTTGCATTCCGGTAATAGGAGCTTAGGGATTCGAAACCCAACTTGGGCATGTTTGAGGGGCCTTTGAGTTCGTGCACCTGTCAACCACTAGTGGACAGCTGCAGCCTGTTCCGCGAAGGGAGATTAGTCTTCTCGGCTTATCGTTTAGGGGGTTGGGGGATCATTCTCAAGAAGAGAATCCCTAATTTAAAAAAAGAAAAAAGAAAAAAGAAAAAAAGAAGAAGACAGAGTTAGACACAGCGGATCCAGGTAATATATGGGGTTACCGACAAGTCGTTGGTGGGTCGAGTTTAGCCTTTAGGGTTATAATTAGAAGATTTTGAAACCAACTGAAACAAAGACACCCTCTGTTTTGCTCACTGAATTTCCTAGGATTAAAGAAGCAGACAGCAGTAGCTAAGTAGCTGTACAAAAAAATAAAACAGAAGAACCCAACCCATCATATCTGATCGGGTGATCAACCATGGCGAGCAGTCCCAATGGCGAAGGAGGAGATCAGGAGCTGAATTTGGAGGAACTCAGCAAAACCCTAAAACAAGGAGAGAGAATTCTCGCGCCAACCCGAAGACCCGACGGTACGCTCCGCAAACCCATCCGCATTCGGGCTGGATATGTCCCCCAAGAGGAAGTCGCCATTTACCAATCCAAAGGTGCTTTGGTATGATTTCATTCTCTTACTTTTTTTTTTTTTCACAAAACTGGGTAGCAATCCATAGAGAAACTATAATTTGATGTGTTTGTATGCAATGTTTGGCTGCTGAGAAATGAAAGGAAAATATACAAAGTATAGGAATTTTATGAGCCCACATTTTCTTTTCATTCTTCTCTTTGGGAGAGAGGTTTTAGAAGTTGGTTCAGCAATGTTTTGCTTGTTATTTGAGTCCAAAAGAGTTGGGTTTTGAATGGGAAGTCAGGGGTTTTCTTTCTGTAATGCAGTGGAAAAAGGAGATGTCCTCACAGGCTGGTCCTCCAGGTTTTGATGATATCACTCCCGTCGATGCCAAACCCAAGACTAAGTCTGTAAAGAGGAATGAAAGAAAGAAGGAGAAGCGGCTGCAGGTATGCCTGTTATTGATTTATTGCCTAACCGTGGTTGGTCTCTTTTTTTATTTTTTTATCTTTTATTGTTTAATAAACATTGTTATTTGTTCTTGAATGGGATCTATAGACTTTAGCTGAAGGCCATTGTGCTTCGTTTGTGAGGAAAAGTTAGAGTGAAATAGGACAACACAAGGTGAGAGTTGCCTAGGATTATGGTGGGGCTAGAGTGATAGAATTGCTTAGCAATGAACTAGGTTTAAGGAATAGAAAAAGGTTATGGCTGCGTAACTTTTGAGAAAGGAAAGAGATGCAGAAGAATGAAGATAGACTCATAGAAGAGTGAAAGGAAGCCAGAGAAGATACCAATAGACCAAGCCTTAAATAACAATTGATTGTCATTCATAACAAATCTGATTTGCCTTACAAGAGATAGCCTTATTTATAGGAAGGCTTTGAATCCATCTTTCTTGGACTCCTAATACCAAAGGACTCCTTAGAAACAAGAGACCATTGAAGAACTTAAAGATGTGGATTTTGGGGAGATAGTTGGTTTCATTGCAAGATTTTCTCTCTTTGCTATCATGCTAGTCACAGAGCCAGAACTAATTTAGAATTATAATCAAACTTAGATATGAGGAAGACAGGTTTTATAAGAATAACAGATTATATTGGAATTAGCACCAAAGTGCAATGATATAAGATATAATATCAACAAAAGCTTGAAATAATAATCAATGGTAAGATTCTCTCTTCATTGTAGCCCTAGCCGGCTCAAACCTGTTGGATACATGATTGTTCCTTTTCTTTCAATAGCTGTCAAATAGAAGCAAAGGTACAACTTTTTGTTCTGTCTTTACATTTCTTCATTCTCTACCCTTGCATGAGTTGGACAACATGTGGAAGCACCGAGATATATCTGGAAATGACAAAACTAAGCCTAAGTTTGTCTGTATGGATTGAATGAGCTGGATTAGTCTTACAAGCATGTCCCTTAGAAATGGTACACATTCTAAATATAAGGTTGTCCTTCGTTAGAATACCAATCTGTGGAGATTGAATAACAGGTCTGTGTTTTTGTTGTTAAAGTCTTGTTATGACGTGTCTGTGTCCTTTCTCTTGGAAGGCAGTTTTGTGCACCACCCAATGTGGCGCTTTCTATTTGGAGACCTTTGGAAAGACCTTAACTTTGGATAATCTGGTCAAGAGAGAGCACTTGGTATTTGGGTAGTATGCAAAGGAGACTAACTGTAAACTACTTATTACTCCACTTCCTTTGAAATGGAGATCTTGGGTTGTTTTTTTTTTCCCCTCTCTGGGGAAACCAACTTGAACTGGTAAATAATTGTATATTGCATACTTCGTTTTTAAAGTATTCTTAACAGTTCTCTAATGGATGTGCATTGACGGTCACACAGTCACTGTTTCATGTATGTAAAATATCCCTTATAGAAGCTTTCAAATAATGCAGCGTACTTCTTCAACTGAACTTCTCAGGCGATTTTCTGCTATTTTTATCCTAAAATTTCAATTGGATTGTCCTCCCTTTTTTTCTTCTTCTTTGTATTAGTATTGTTAATACTCCCCAAGTCATTCTTCACTCCCCTTTTATTTTTTTTGTTCTTTTATGTAACTTCATAATTGTAGTTGTCCATAATACCCTCCCTCGTTTCAGTAGTTGAAAAGAAAAGGGAGGGTGTTATGGGCAATTGAAATGAGAAAGTTGTTCATAAGACTAAAGCAGGAAAAAGGAGTAGATTGACTATTGGGGACTGTTAATAACAATTCCAATTAACACTCCCCTTTTTTTAGATTTTTTTTATTATGAAGCTTTATGGCTCTGTAGGTTATGTTTCCCATGTATATTTCTTATCTTGAGGAACTTCAATTTCACTATTGGTGCATTTAGAGATTAATTAATTAAGAAGTAATAGCAAGTTTAATAAGGAGTTTCAAATTTGTTAAATATGCAGGGTGTCTATAAAATAGGGTCTAGAGCTAAATTTGGAGCTGATCTTATTGAAATCGGTTGCCAGGTTTTTCTGGTGGCATTGAAGTCAGCTTTTGAGTGGATTTTCAATCTAACGCTTGCAGAGGTTGGGTTAGGTTTGAAATGACAAAAAAAAAAAAGAGGTTTGGTTTGGGTTGCAAAGTGATCTGAAACAAAGGCGCTTGACATTTCTTAGAACAATAAAAAGTGTGGGTGGTAATAATGTGAACGATAAAAGAGAGAGATGAAAGGAGAAAACAAAAGTATTCTTTACTAATTTTCCAGTACTTTTGTGTTCTTGACACTACCATGTCAGCCACTACTTACAGTTTTGGCATCAGTAGAGATAACAATAAAACAGCTAGTTCATTGTGGTTTGCAAAGTTACTACTTCCAGTCAAGCTGCTTGTTTTACTTTGTTCATCTCTTCCTGCAGGCTGCTCTTGAAAAGGAGAAAACCTTAGAAGAAGTGGAAACTGGGGAAACTAAGGAAGAAGAGCTACCTGCTCAAGTTGTAGGTCATGCATCAGCATCAGTCGAGTCATTGACATCTCAGATGAACGAGCTAGGTGTTTGTTCTAATCCTCCTTTGGCTACCCCTTCCTCCGACTCAACAGAGGATTCGAATCCAGGAGGTCCAGTTCAAGATATTGATAAAAAAATTCGAGCTCTTAAAAAAAAGGTATAATTTGTTAACAATTAAGCTTTGCCCGGAAATGATATTAGCTATCTGTGTTCCACATTCCAATCTCACTATGAAGTTGCTTTGGCCGGTGAGAAAGCCTTTCCTTTTGGATGCAATAATTTTGTCTAATTAATTTTCTGCTCTTTATGCCAAATTGTCAGTTACAAATCCTATGTATCAAATTTTGATTGAGAATCTTTGGGGTGCTTATTATTCTATAAGTATAGTTATTCCAATGAAGCACCAATAAGTAGTAAGAATCTAAGATCATAAGGTCTTAAACTTTTGTTATAAAAATAATTTGAATTAGAGAAACGGATGCCATAATATAAAGTATTGAGCATAATATGAGGAATTATCCTGGGTTGATAACAATACGTGGTCAGCTTCCGTTCCCTTTTTATATAGTTAGTCCTTTGTACTGAAGTGATTTAAGTTTTCCACCCACTTGTTAGTATACATTTTCGTGTTAAGACATTAGAAGTCACTGTTTCTTAACATGATTTTGAAAGTTATGCAGTATGTTATTACTTACTTGATGGTAATAACATACTTTATGGTTCACTTTTGCAGATTCGACTTGCAGAAGCTCAACAGCAGAAAACTCATCAGCAAGACAGTAAGCCAGACCAGTTGGACAAGTTAACGAAACTGGAAGGATGGCGCAAGGAGCTAAAGCTTTTGGAGGATAAAAAGAAAGCTGAATCGTGAATGAGGGTTTGTGCTAGTATCAAGAAACCATGTTGTTTCCATTTATGTTTTTCCAAGGAATACATGAATGCCTAATTGTGAAAAGAGGTTCATCTATTAATATCTTCTTCTAATCAGCTTACGTTATATGCTTTATATGACCTGATCCACCACTTATATGTGCGGTACCATGTTTGCTCTTCTTTAGTGCCTTCATTTCGTTGTTCTCTTCATTTTTTTGGTATGCCGTATGTGTTTACTTGTATCTTTGTTGGGGAATCAGTTGTAAGTGGTGGTCAGATATTGAGATTAGTGGTCTCTTAATCCCAAGTTGTAACCACTAAGATATGTAAGATGATACCCATATTTTATGTATGGATTTCATCTTTAAAATAGAAGGCTAATGAACTTGAAGGCGTGTATCGATGGCATATTCCTTCTTTCTTTTTTTTGGTCAGAATTATATATGTATTGATTCTGTATTTATTGTGTAGGCCAGAATGTGACTGAATTGACAATTCCTTGTTAACATTTAATTTATTTTGGTGTCTGGGTGTGGACCATTAATCAATCGTTCATTCATAACCCAACTTGCATATGCTTAATGGATCTATGTTTATGTGTTGGTGTTGGATGCTCCAAAGGCAACAGAAACAGAAAATATTGAACTCTGAGATCTCTCAAGTACCAAGGGAGTTTTGTTAAAAGCAAGAACCTCTATACTTATTAGTCCCAAACAGAAAAAGAACATAAGGTTCTTCAAACATAGCAATGGTGCCATGTAGCAGCAAAACATCGAATACTACTTGATGCCTATTTGAGAATTGAGTATTGCCAATAGGTTCAAAAGTTTATAACAGCTGAGATCGATCAAAAGGAGAGAAGAAAAAGAACAAACTTAGGAATTGGTTGTGAAAACCAGTTGAGAAACATTTTCGTCCGGGTAGAAACAGTCAACAACAGAAGGGATTAGTCGACAACTCGACTCGGGTTCAAACCGAATTGAATTATTATCGAATCGGATCAACTCATATTCATATCAAGAGTTGGAAAGGCTCTTATACTCGATAACAGTCCAAGAGACGGTCCTAATGATGATCTAGGATGAACACCAGATGCTCCCGCTTCAGTGATTGAAGTCTCGGAATTTCTGGTAACTGTACTTTCTTTGGGCATGTCACTTGAAGAAACCAAGAACATTTTGAAAATTTTCACATCTAGTAATTTAGAAAACACACGAAACACCGATATTCCTTATAATAACTAGCAACTAAAACGTTTACAAAATCCAGATAATACATAGGCCAAAACATATGGACCAAAAGTCAAGTGCAATACGCGCTACAAAACAATAAACCCAGGTCAAAAATGGCCAAAGGAAGCACCATTACATATCATAGTAGTGCAAACACAACATTCCCCAGGACTGCTCCCATTTGCCTTCCACTCGAATACATGTCGATCTCACATCAGCATCTATGAGGATTCTACACCCGAATCACCTGGTCCGGGAACATAGAGTTCAAATTCACCAGGGCTCCATCTGCAAATTAAGTGGAGTCGGAAGGTAGCGGTCTTGGATCCCAACAAACGCTGTATATAAAAAACGTTACTCCATATTAGTTTCTCTAATATCAAATTTCAACGAATTTCAAAACCAGTGAAATATCATGGCACGAGCAGCAGAACTAGCAACAAGAGAGCAGTTATGCCAAAAGTCTAGAATCGGATGGCATGGACCAAGGAATAGAAAGCAAAAACTAAAAGGAAAATCTTTGATGTACTTGAAACTCAAACCAATAAAAATACAGGCAGCATTAGGATCAGAAGCAGGCTGACTTTATCTGAATTGGCCGATCAATCCGAGCAATCCATGGTCAAAGGATCAGCCAACGCAAAAAATTACAGTGCTATCCACTGTAGGACTCTCAACAACAATAATGGACACAAAGTGCAAATAACATAACAAAACCCTACAAGTAAACTAACAAAAGAATTTCCAGGTTTATAAAAGTAAATAGAACTAGGGATTAAGACTGCTAATAACATCATTAACCATTAAGGAGGAAAATTATCGTTTCCAGGTAAGGAACCTAATATCAACAACAATGTAACTTCATAATCAAGCAATATGAACAGGAAACAAACCAGTATCCGAGCTGACTCAGGTGACAAAGGCTTTCCTTCCTCACAAACAAGGTAGTCTCCAACAAGCTCCACAACACCTACAAGCATGAATAACATAGACTGGTTAACATTTAGTCTTCGTTACATGCAGACAAGGAGTAGCAAACAAAAAATACAAATATGTACCTTTATTCAAGCGAACAGGCATCCCTTGTTTCCGTAGAAAGGGCTCCATCTCATGACTGAACTGCTCCAAAGGACCTTCCTTAAGCTCAACCTGAAAAATTTGAATCGAGACTCTATTCAAGAGATCATGCTGGGATAATTGAAAACAATCAAGTAGAGTAGTTCCATGCCAGACACCCAAGTAGAGACTCTATTCAAGAGATCATGCTGGGATAATTGAAAACTATCAAGTAGAGTAGTTCCATGCCACACACCAGATCAAGCGTATATGCCTACTCGAATTCTACATAATTTACAAAAAAATAAAAATAAATAAATAAATAACCTTCTCTGTTGCAATGCTTCCTGTCCTTGCAAAGTCATATTCCTCATATTCATTAAATAACCTGCAACAAAAAATTAAGGATTAAGAATATCCAACCAGAATATGCGGCATATTGAAGAAAATTACATTTGAAAATTTGAGACTTAAACATGAGCACAACTTTGGATGCAAGTCTTTAATCTTAATACAGCTCCTGAGCCACCCCTACACGATCAGAAAATTTATATTTTGAAAAATAATAGTACCATAGTTCTTCACCACTTCATCATGTAACTAGTTGGACTTAGCTTGTGGTTTTAAACATTTGAATAGGACCATCAAGTTCCTCTAATCACAAGCAACTCCTCAATCCACTTGTTTAAATATCATTTAAACAAAATGCTTTAACTACTTGTAAATTATTCCTCTACATGTAAAGAAGAAACCATGAAGGGGGATAAAATCAACCATATTTCCAAAGCTTGTAAACATGAAAATCATTGGTAGAAATGAATATTATTCAAAGTTTCTTCTGTTCTTCATGGAATCCAACAAAAAAGAATAAAGAATTGTCAACAACAGAGGGGAACTTAAATTTCTACCTTTCAACCTCTTCTTTTGGCAAATTGGTAAAACAAAGTCCAGCATTTCCATGCAAAACCTAAGGAAGATCAACAAACAACATAAGAAAAGAAATGCAACCAATGTGAGAGAGGAAACTAAAGATATTAGCTGCATAAAAGTCTTACCTCAGAAACTTTGTGAAGGCCGTCTTTGATCTCATCAGATTCAGATCGACCTAGAGCAATTTGCATGACTTTGTTTGAACCAAGGAAAAACCTGAGCAATCACAAAATCAGTCATGAGACACATATGCTCATATCGTAGAATTCACGAGTAAGAAACTTCAGAAAATGTGAGAATTACCCTACTGCTGAGGACCTAAAATTATGGGAAATAGAACATCCAATTTGATTACAGAGAAATATTGACATGCTATCACAGTAAAATACCATTACAAGTAATGGGGATGTTGACACATGAATAGTAGTGACTCTCTGATGTATGAATTCTCTTAAACTATAACTGCAGACAGTCATACACTCACACTCAACATTTACGAAAGTGCAAAAATCAAACCACACAAAAATCCTCTTTCCATGGTATTAAATGCAAGGAATGCATTATGGAATGTCTGAATGAAATTGTTTACTTTGAATATTTGCGATAATACAAGTAAACTGAATAACCATACACAGTTTGCTCCAAATATGGGATAAATTTTCTCAGACCTCTATTAATAGAAGTTTATGGGCCATTAAGACAAAACAAAGCCTCCCTAAAGTTAATCAAAATGACAAGTCAAGGCCATTAAACTCAAGATAACATCCCCAATAAACATCTAGTTGAACAGTTTGTGCAATATTGTTTAGATAGATCACCTCCCAGCCTACGACTCCTTTATTAAGTTTTTAAAACCTTTAAAAACCGTCCGGCTACTACAGATGTCCCCAAAGCCAACAAAGTAATCTCAACTGGTGATGCCTTATTTGATTTCAAATTTGTTTGGATAACTTGAGGAGGTGGCAAACTATTTGACCCAGAAAAAAGGTGACAAACTTAAAAGAACATTAGTCATCAGCAGCAACTTTTCTCTCAGCCCACATTTCACTTCTCTTTAAAAGTTGAGAGATATGAAAAGAATTTGAAATTTCTATACTGTTTGAGATAACAATCCCAATTCAAAAGTACTCTTAATTTTTTCTTCGGAAAACCAAGCAAAACACAAGGAAGTCAAAGTTCTTTCT
The DNA here is from genome assembly GCA_029955375.1 of Rubus parviflorus. Lineage (NCBI taxonomy): Eukaryota > Viridiplantae > Streptophyta > Magnoliopsida > Rosales > Rosaceae > Rubus > Rubus parviflorus. Next base: position 4,667,158 of record JARGGL010000008.1, on the reverse strand, counting down.
CTACTTTTCTCTGTCATATTTCTTCTGTCTATGCTTAAATTGCCAAACAAACAGTAAACGAACGATACTCTACTTAATCAGCAGCCAAACAAAATCAAATAACACTAATATGGAAGCACATTATACTATGTCTTCAACCCAATTAACAACCGAAATTTGCAAAGTCAATTCAGCATCAAACTGAAGACATGGCACACCAAACTTCAGCATCTGAGTTCTATTTTTTCCCTCAAATTTCAATGATATACCGAGTTACCAGTAAAGCGAATGAGGCAACATGAAAATTGAACTTGCCTGCTGGTTGTTTTGAGCTGGTCTCTGAACTCCTTGAATTTGAGATTTCGCATGTTCTCAAAAGAAAACACATACACAGAATTGTAATCTTCTGCAGCCTGTTTTATCGTATTCACTACAGCTTCTTTATGTTCCCTTCCCTTCCTTTTTGTCTTGGATAATGTAACTACACTCAAAGCCCCAACCAATCAGAAAAAGAGCCATAACATCATTCATACCATTCTCAGACTCATAAGAACAATTATTCAATTTCTTAGAAAAGAAAAACTTCAAAGCTATTATATATTCATCCAAGTCTTGATTTTTAAAATTTTGAAATTTCCAGTTTTAAACATTATACCTCTTTCAGTTAGAACTTGAAAACTTGTTACAAGAGAAAACACAAATAATAATAATTTGGAACCTCATCACCTTCCTTCTATAAAGATCACCATAGCCTTGAACTTTAGCTTCATATTGGAAGCACTAACCAGAATAAATGGTAGGAATAAAATTCAATACTTTCCACCCAAAACTAGTTGGATGTAAATTCCAAGTCTTACTACAATTTCCCTTCTTGAACATAATTCCAAGAAAAATTAAATTACATAAGTTTTCAGCAACACAAAATATGCAATATTAGTAATTAGGTAAAAGGATTGGAATTCCTCGTCGTCCTTGAGCTTTCTTAGCAACCAAACAAGAAGAAGAAGAAGAAGAGAGAGAAAGTATACCGGGCCTATCGCGCTTAGACTTTGGCATCTTGTAGGGTTTGGGCGGCTTCTCGTTAGCTCTGTGCTTTGCTTCTGCAACTTCACAACCCCAACGAGCGGCAAAAGGAGTTTCTCTCACTTGGTTACTAGGGTTTTAACTTAGCAGAACAAACACGGGTCGGATATTGCCCGGTTAGGATGGGTCATAACTCATACGTGGATATATTATTTTGTCTTTTCAAAATTATAAGTGGATGCTTATTATTATATTATTCTTTAGTTAATTTTTTCCAATAACTCTAAAATTCTAAATAAAATTTCAAGAGAAATTTTATTCACACACCTCTATATACTAGATACACACATTTTTTTTCCTACAATTTACATAAGACTTTGTGGGTACGTAAAATTATCAAAAGAGACATTTATATATTAAAACTAAAGAAACATAGTTGAAATAAACGAATCTCACGTTAGAGTCTTCTTCTCCTCTACAAGAACGACGTGGGTGAAAATTGAAAGCCCTAATCAGAAACAGTTGGCCACACTTATGGATGAACTTCCAAAGTTCCAGACAATATCAGAAAACAACGTAATTGATTCTATTAGTGTTTCTCAACCCTTAAGCGAGGTATGACTTCTCCATCTTTGATTGAATTTGATCTACTACAAAATTTAGATTTTAGGGTTTGTTGTTTTTTTTTTTTGAGAAAAACCGGGGCAAGCCCTCATTGATTGATTAAAGGTACATCAAATACAAGGGGGGGACATAAAATCAGAACCCCATAACATAACATAGGGAGAAAAGCCCGAAATTCAGGAGTCAGATCCCAAAATTCAGGAGTCTCCAAAACATCCATGTACTCAAATAAGCACCTAATAGCATGAGTAGCGCAATCGGCTACATCAAAAGCTTGACTGTAACAGTGACCAACTGGACAGACAACGTCCGAGGGACGCGTGAAGACAGGTAGACTAACAACAATTCCAATATGCGGTCGACCGGGAATTACACCGGCAAACCAAAGTCTCATCCTACCACTAGGAGGCAGCATCCAATTCGCTATGACCTGCCGCCGACCTAGAGCAGGCACATCGCACAACAAGTGCAGACCCCGACAAACGGTCCAAATCTCAACAGAGAAAAGACAACTAAAACTGAACCAAAAACAGTACAGAAACAAAGCCGTAAAATTAAACAGAAAAACAAAAGACGTCGGACTTGAAAGAGCATGAGCATGAGTAAGCAAATCCACAACAAACCAAAACTGTACCCACTCCTCATCCCAGAAGCAAGAGGAGCACTGATACTCCCACCTCCCAGACAGCCACCACCCCCAACCCAGAGTAGATCCCAAAGATCTAACCCCAAACCACCACCTACAAATAACAGATTCGAAAGTGGGATAGCTACCACGCCCATCGCGGCGCAGCCGATCAGCCGCAGAGGAAAAAGGGGAGCACTCACAGTGAACTCCATCCCAATCCGAGGACGTTGGCACCGGAGCACCGACAGCCACCGCCGCAGGAGAGGACCAAGACGACCGTGAAGCTCCGCAAACGATGAGGGAGACCCTCCCCCAACTCCCAAGCCATGGATCAGGAAGATCCAGACAAGAAAGAAGGGGGGGGGAGGTCTGTGCCTTTTTCTGGTCAAAATGCAAGGGTTTGGGAAAGATCAAGCTTTCTCTCTCTATAACGAGCAATTACTTATTTATCTTTGTTGTTGTAGGGTTTGTTGTTTGATATGAGGAGCAATGACAAGAAGTGGATAGGGCAGTAGCACAGCCATGATCATGAATTCATTAGCTATCAATAATTTCTACAAGACCAGCTCTAAATCTTATGGTGATGCCACTACTAGAAACAGAGGAATCAGTATAGATTGTTCACGTGATTATACCAATGAGTTCACAACGCACCAAGTATATTTCATTGTTGGATTTAAACTATTAATAGACCCTGTGTAAGTTTGTAATATGGAATGTGTTGTTTGTGCAGATATTTGAAAGTAAGGTTGCATTACTTCAATGGATTTGTATGACGGGAAAGAAAAACAATTGTGTGATTGTGATCGAGAGGTCTGATTCAGCAAATTGGGGTAACAAGAAGAGGAGACCAAAAATAAGATTTTGTTGTGAGAGGAGTGGCAAATACAGAGAGTTTAAGAGAAAGATCAAGATGGGTGTGAAAAATAACCTCAAGTCTCAAGTAGATATCGACAAGTCTAATGAAAAACGGCCAAGGCTGACTGCAATATATTCAATTCCACATCCTGAAAGAGTAGCCAATATATCTTCAAAAATTATGGTACTTGATGATGATGAAACTACTCAATTTGGTGATGTTATTATGCCCTCTGAAGACACTACAATGCATCTTGGTGATGACTGAATTGTTTTGAAATTCACTCAGTTGGGTTGTTAGAGACTAATATTTTAGCAATTGTACTTCTATCACTTTTTAATTTTTATGCTGAAAATTTCCTCAAGGACTATGGTGATGTATTGTCTTGTTTCATTCTAATTTCGTGAGCACATAACTTGAAATTGTTTAATAAGAGGCTTCTTGAAGAGAAATTTTCTCGATGAAAACCCAAAGGAGAAGAGATCTAGTCAAGGAAGATCTCAACTAGTTGAAACTCTTCGAGAAAGATCTCAACTAGGTGAAACCCTTCAAGGAAGATCGATCTCAACTAGGTGAAATTCTTCAAGGAAGATCTCAACTAGGTGAAACCCTTCGAGGAAGATCTCAACTAGGTGAAACCCTTCGAGGAAGATCTCAACTAGGTGAAAACCTTCGAGGAAGATCTCAACTAGGTAAAAACCTTCGAGGAAGATGCATAATTGCATAATGTTGAGTTTAGTAAATAGGTTGTTTGCATCTCAACTAGCATAATGTTGAGTCTTCTTCGGGCATATTTGGGCAGATGCGATTGTGCTATTCTCAATGTTGTTTGCATCATTTTTTTTTTGAAACAGACGTTGTCTGTGTATTTAGAAAAAGGATGTGGGATGTGTATTTAGTAAATAAGTTGTGTATTTAAAATTAGGGTAGTTTAGGAAGTTTGGGGTTGTGTATCTAATAAATTGTGTTTCAATAAAATTAATAGGTGGTGTATTAATAATAGGGTGTGTATCTAGTATTTAGTCATGTGTGAATAAAATTTCTCTTCCTATTAAGTATGAACTTTTTTTTTTAGAAAAAGAAGTACTATATTGAAATTAGTCACGATTTCAATCGTCATTAGGAGCATTCTGACTATTAGTAAGAGTAAGAGTTAACCATCTAGAATTAACATGATAATCTATGGCAGGACAAACCTTTAGGTGTACTACACCAACTGTCTGTCGCATTACAACAATGAAGCTCACTTTTTGGAATTGCAAAAACAATACAACATGTTGCTATGCTCGCCAATGCATGTAATTGTGGTGCTCACAGTACAGTAGTCTAACTGGGAAGCATTGAAACAACAAAGAGTAATCTCTAATAATTTATAGAGAAATAAATCTAAAATTAAGACAACTAGCAGAAAACATGTATCCTTCTCAAAATCACACCACGAATCAAAGCACAACCTCGCTTGAATTGGCGTCCAAACGAACACAGGGTCTATTATTATTAATGTAACTCAAGGATAGGACTTGTGGAGGGAAAATAGTTCACATTTGTCGAACCTTCCACCAAGATCCGATACCACATATGCCTAGGGGGGGGAGGCGGGCTTAAGCCCCCACTGACTTGTTTTTCCTAATGTAATTGACTAATGAATATTTTAAAGTTAGACTTTTTATGAGGGTTTAATTAACATTTAAGCCCCCACAGCACCACATTTTGGCTTAAAATAAGAACAATTGTTCTTCCGCCCCATCCCAATATGTCAAAGTATTCAATATTAATTCTATAATTGATGAAGTTTAAAAAATGAGTAGAGACGTAGAGTGCGCTGCAATCTAGAGGCACACTCACCAAGACACCAACCAAACAGTTCTTCTTTATCTCTCCACAACCTCCACTCTAATCGAATCAAATTCTTCTCTACACGACTACACTCTAATCAGAGACTCAAAGTCAGACCAAATTCTTCTTGTTTGTCTCCTCAACTCCAATGCTCCTTGAGACCTCGACGGCTCCGACTCCTCACTCCTCAGCCCTCAGGGAGTCAGGGCTCAGGTTAGATAACTTAGATCATCTTCTCTTACTTTTTACAATTTTTTTTTTGTTAACCTTCTGGATGTAGTAAATTGCAACAGTCATGGAATGATGGAAAGATTATAGATTTTTATTTTTGAAACAGTCATGGAAAGATTTTATAAAGGAACATCAAAGTTGTCATGCCCTGGAGAAATAGATATTGTTAGTTCAAAGAAAAGTCGTATAGAAATCAACATGGCAGATCTTCCTTCGGATCCTGGCTTACGAACTCCAATTTTAGATTACAATCCAAATATTAGAGATGAAATTCGAAGACATTATTTATAGCAAGGGCCTTGTCAACAAAAAGATCATAAATTTCCTCCCACTAAATTTGGGAAAGAGGAGCGTAAGTTCAACTCTGCTTGGTTTGATCAATTTCCTAATTGGTTAGAATATAACATTGATAAAGATTCTGCATTTTGCTTATGCTGCTATCTTTTCAAACAAAATAGAGGAGAACAAGCTGGTGGCAAGTCATTTGTTGGTATGGGTTTTAGAAATTGGAAGAAAAGAGATAGACTTGAAGATCATGTTGGAAATCACAATAGTTCTCATAATCAGTCTTACAAGATGTGTGAAGCTCTAATGAATGAAAGGCAACATATTCAAAACATTGTCCACAAGCAGAATAGTTAAGATCGAATTAACTACCGCATTAGGTTGTCTGCATCAGTTGATTGCATTCGATTTCTTCTACGGCAAGGTCTTGCTTTTCGTGGTCATGATGAGTCCGATAATTCAAGCAACCAAGGTAACTTTCTTGAACTTCTTACTTTTCTTGTTGATCACAATGAGGAAGTTTGAGCTACTGTTTTGAAAAATGCCCCTGAAAATCTTAAATGGACTTCACCTAGGATTCAAAAAGACATTGTAAATGCGGCTGCGGTTGAAACAATTAATGCTATTATTAGAGATATGGGTGATGCTGTATTTTCTATTTTAGTTGATGAATCTCGTGATGTATCTGTAAAGGAGCAAATGGTGGTAATGTTTCGTTATGTAGACAAGAAGGGCTATGCCCCTGAAAATCTTAAATTGACTTCACCTAGGATTCAAAAAGACATTGTAAATGCGGCTGCGGTTGAAACAATTAATGCTATTATTAGAGATATGGGTGATGCTGTATTTTCTATTTTAGTTGATGAATCTCGTGATGTATCTGTAAAGGAGCAAATGGTGGTAATGTTTCGTTATGTAGACAAGAAGGGCTATGTCATTGAACGATTCATAGGTATAGAACATGTTGCTAATACCATTGCTGCCTCACTTAAGACAACTATTGATAAATTATTTTCTAAGCATGGGTTGAGCATATCCAAGTTACGAGGTCAAGGTTATGATTGGGCTAGTAACATGAGTGGAGAATTTAATGGTCTTAAAACAATGATCATGATGGAGAATGAATGTGCTTTCTTTGTTCACTGTTTTGCTCATCAATTGCAATTGGCTCTCATGGGTGTGGCAAAAAAACACGGTTTAATAGGTACTTTCTTCACTGTTGTATCTAATATGGTGAATATTGTTGGAGCATCTTCTAAGCGTCGTGACATTCTTCGGGAAAAACATGCTCTCAAAGTTATTGAAGCCTTAAAAAGTGGTGATCTTTCAAGTGGGAAAGGCTTAAATCAAGAAATTGGGATCAAACGTCCATGTGATACACGTTCGGGCACACACTTTGGTAAGCTTTATTATCATTTTTTCATCTATAGTTGATGTACTTGAGGAAATTGCAGATGATAGATTGAATGGTGAGCAAAAATCTGAAGCATTTATTATGCTACGTTTGGTGCAAACATATGATTTTGTTTTTAGTTTGCATTTAATGAAGTCTATACTTGGAATTACAAATGAGTTATCACAAGTTTTACAAAAAGATGATCAAGATATTGTGAATGCCATGGATTTGGTTAAAGTATGCAAGCAACAATTACAAATGATGAGAGACAATGGATGAGATTCTTTAGTGGAGGAAGTTAATGTTTTTTGTGTTGAGCAAAATATTGATGTTCTTAATATGGATAGTATATATCATGCTCTAGGGAGACCGCGGCGTAAGACACAGAAGCTCATGAATAAGCATTACTATTATTATGATTTTTTCAATGTTGTGATAGATTTGCAACTACAAGAGCTACATAATTGCTTCAATGAGGCCAACACTAAGTTACTACTTTGCTTGGCACGTTTGTCTCCCAATCATTCATTTTCTGCTTTTGACAAGACAAAGTTAATACATCTTGCTCAATTGTATTCATATGATTTTTCTGTAGCAGAACTGAGGGTGTTAGAGAATCAGCTTCAAATTTATATTGATGATATGCGTACTAATATCAAGTTTTCAGAATTGAAAGGAATTGCTAATCTTGCCAAAAGACTAGTGGAGACAAGTAAACCTGAGGTATATCCATTAGTCTATATGCTCATTACATTGGCATTAGCACTTCCGGTTGCTACAACTTCTGTGGACAGGGCATTCTCTGCCATGAACATTGTGAAAAATCAAATGAGAAACAGAATGGGAGATCAATGGTTGAATGATTGTTTGACTGTGTATCTTGAAAAAGATATATTCAATGCTATTGATAATGAGCCAATCATCATTCATTTTCAAAATATGACATCTCGTCGAGGATATATTTAAATGTATGAATTGGAATTGTTTCTTTTTGATAAAATATTTGTTTTCTTTTAAAGTTTGGATGTTGTATTTAGCAATTAATTGTCTCTATTTCTTGTTTATTTGTTTTCTACTTTACATTACGCCCCCGCAGAGGAAATTTCCTGCGTCCACCACTATACCTAAATACCAGATTAGGAGATATAGGACTCACCCCCAAACCTCATCAAGATCAAGGTCAGAACCAGGTTCCAAATCCGGAAAACAAAGCCACATACCTCCATGATAATGCAACGACTAGATTCGATCATGAAGGCTGCACGCGAAACATGATCTGCCAAAAAGAGGTCATCGAATGCCGTCATGGTATTCATTGAACTGGGTCGACGTTGAATGATCGGGTAGCAATAAGCAGAGAGAGCCCTCTACCCGAACTGGATTTGACATCTTTTGACATCTTTGATATCTCAAGCCTTGACGGCTAGGGTTTGGGAGGTAGAGCAAAGAGCTCTTCATTTTTCTCACTCTCATGCAAGACTCTTCTTATAATTACCCTTGATTATTAAATATGAACTTTTTTCTTTTATTGTAGAAATAGAGATATTTGGACGCAAAAAGTCATTTTTGATCTTAATGAATAACTCATTTCACCAAAAACATTTCGTAGTTATTTTTTAGCTAATTCATAGCTTCATCTTCTCTTTTTATTCCTTCATAATTTGTAGTCTCATCTTCTTTTCTATGAATTAGTTACGAATTAGCTGCGAACAACATCATTTAAACCCATAAATTCATATGAGTATTAAACCCCAGCTACCAAGCATCTAAAAAAAATATTAATCAACACAAAAACTATGGAGAAACATAGCTCCCAAGCTTCCATCAACCTTGAGTGATAAAAAATTGACAAGGGCAGACCTCATATTTATTTATCTTTCCTCACTCTCTCACAATTATGATTCTCTCTATTCTCAAATTTGCATTTTTAACCCAAAAGAACTCAGAAGCATATGTAGCTTTTTTGGTTATGGGTTGATGAGGAACATAAGGGAGATTTGAGAGGGATTATAAGATGAGGTTGTCGTAGAGAGATGAGCTGCAAAGCTTTGTGGGGGAAGAAGAGAGAGATGAGAAGAAAAAGAAGGAACATAAGGGACATAAATTTGCATTTGCCTCTCTATTCTCAAATTTACATTTTTAACCCAAAAGAACTCAGAAGCATATGTAGCTTTTTTGGTTGTGGGTTGATGAGGAACATAAGGGAGATTTGAGAGGGATTATAAGATGAGGTTGTCGTAGAAAGATGAGCTGCAAAGCTTTGTCGGGGAAGAAGAGAGAGATGAGAAGAAAAAGAAGGAACATAAGGGACATAAATTTGCATTTGCCTCTCTATTCTCAAATTTACATTTTTAACCCAAAAGAACTCAGAAGCATATGTAGCTTTTTTGGTTGTGGGTTGATGAGGAACATAAGGGAGATTTGAGAGAGATTATAAGATGAGGTTGTCGTAGAAAGATGAGCTGCAAAGCTTTGTCGGGGAAGAAGAGAGAGATGAGAAGAAAAAGAAGGAACATAAGGGACATAAATTTGCATTTGCCTCTCTATTCTCAAATTTACATTTTTAACCCAAAAGAACTCAGAAGCATATGTAGCTTTTTTGGTTGTGGGTTGATGAGGAACATAAGGGAGATTTGAGAGAGATTATAAGATGAGGTTGTCGTGGAGAGATGAGCTGCAAAACTTTGTTGGGGAAGAAGAGAGAGACGAGAAGAAAAAGAGGGGAAGATAGAGAGAATAAAAGAGAAATAATCATAAAGAATAAAAAACTAGGGTCCTTGACCAACAAGGACAAAGATAGGGAAAAATTGTCCACCAAGTCTGCTACAGTAAAAATTTGCCCATCAAGGACAGAAATATTTGAAAATTCACTGTAGCGGAGTGAACAGTAATATTATTGACCACAATAATATTATTGTGGTCAATAATATTACTGTTTACCCATTTTTTATTAACCACAATAACAATTTTTATGAACGTTCACCAAGTTTTTATTGACCTCAATAATATTATTGTGGTCAATAATATTACTGTTCACTCCGCTACAGTGAATTTTCAAATATTTCTGTTCTTAATGGGCAAATTTTTATTGTAGCAAAACTTAATGGGCAAAAAGTTGCCACGTTTGGACCTATGGGGTATTTTCCTTAAAAAATTAATGAGTTTGCTAATTACACCAAATGGTAACTAAATGTAACTGTAACACAGCATGTCGCGCTATATTGTAGTCAAATCGTAGATAATCATCTCGAAACTTATGCACCCGATTACGTTAGAAGAAAAAAAATTCAAGAGCGTTGATTTTGTTTTGCTTAACTACGAAGTAGACATTAATTAGGACTCAAACATTTGAACCATAAAATGTCTTCATATTGTAATAAAAAAAAAAGTGTATTTATATTCGAAAGACAAAATTGTCCATTCATGCTCACATTAGCAAATAAATGAACTTTGACCGAAATCGATAGAATATGCGCAGCAAGAAGACTTTGGGGTAAACCACTAAAGTCGAACAAAATAAAATGAGAGTGCCAAGCTAATGAGGTACGTTGGAGGCATTGTTGTAAGTCTAAGCGAGAGAATAGTCTCTCTTTTTTTGGCGAAAGACGACACATATATTGATTGAAATGAAGTTTCTATGCCAAAAGGGTATAGCAGAAAAGAATCACTCATAACCAACCGCACTCACTCTACTGGTTAAAACACAAATAAAGGAAGACTATGGCCAATGGGACAATTAGTGCCTGCTAATACAGCGTATGAAAAACTGGCCTACGACCTCCCACCAAATATAGTAGCCCTTGTGAGGGTTCACCCTTGTGATGTTTAAGGCTTCGGAGGATGAACCCAATCCAAGTTCATTAGTTTTGTATATCAAAGGCGAGATCCATACACAAAATGTGGTTATCATTTTACATATTTTCGTGCTTAGAACTTAGGATTAAGAGACCACTGATCTCAATATCAAACTACACCACTTACGATTGATTCTCAACGAAGATAGAAGTAAATACACAAGGCATGCCAAAAAATGAAGAGAATAAAGAAATGAAGGCAATAAAGAAGAGCAAACATGGTACAGCACATATTAGAGGTGGATCAGGTCACATAAAGCACATATAATGTAAGATGATTAGAAGAGAAAAAAAGAAGAAAAAAGATGAATCTAGCTCTTTCCAGAATCAGGCATTCACGTCTTCCTCAGAAGAACATAAATGGAATCAACATGGTTTTTTGATACTAGCACAAACCCTCATTCAGGATTCAGCATTCTTTTTATCCTCCATAGGCTTTAAACCCTAAACACCAACCTGCCAGTTTCGTCAACTTGTCCAACTGCTCTGGCTTACTATTTTGCTCATGAGTTTTCTGCTGTTGAGCTTCTGCAAGTCGAATCTGCAAAAGTTAACCATCATGACTTTCAAAGTCATGTTAAGAAAAGTGACTTCTGATGTCTCAACACTAAACTGTTTACTAACAAGTGGGCAAAAATCTTTAACCACTCTGCAGTACAAAGCACTAACTATATAAAAAGGGGATGAAAACTGGCCAAGTATTGTTATCAATCCAAGATAACTGCTGCATATTATGCTCAACAATTCAAATCATGGCATCCGTTTCTCTTCAAACTCTTCCATAAAACAAAAGCTTTTAAAACCTTATGATCTTAAATTCTTACTAGTTACTAGTGTTTGTTGGACTAACTATCCTTAAAGAATAATAAGCACCCCAAAGATTCTCAATCAAATTAGATACATACAATTTGTAGTTTTGCACCCATCAATTTGACATAAAGAGCAGAAAATTATTTAGACAAAATAATGGCATCCAAGGAAAAAAAGCAGCTTGAATGAAAGTAGTAACTTTGTAAGCCAAATAGCTGTTTTGTTGTTATTTATACTGATCTCAAAACTGTAATTGTAAATAACAGTAACGAAAGAGGGAGTGCAAATGAGGAAATAAGCCCTCCTCCACAGATCACACAGCTCCTCTTCCCTCCCATCCTCAAAAGCAGTTTTTTTTTATTTTCTTTTTTTCTTTCACCCACATAACCCAAAAAATTGTCCATCATAGCATATCTTCCCAAAACCCTTCCCTTCTTCCTCCCACCGGAAAAACTTATGCCGGCCACTCAACAGAGCCACACAAGAATCTGGATTATCCAACTCAACATGGCCACCGGAAAAAAAGCCTTGTCTAAAGGTTTAAAGCAACTGGACAGTGTAAAAACAGGTGATCTCCCACTCTTGGCTTCAGCTTTGCAGATCACACACCAATGAGGAAAAAGACAAAGATAAGGTCTTTTCCCCTGAAATATATATCAGAGGTGTTTGCCTTCCCATGAGCAATAATCCATTGTTAAATTTGTACCTTAGGAAGTACTTCGGCCTTCCAGATTGCAGTACAGGGGATAAATTCAGTTAAAGAAGAGTTGTCCATCAAGTCTCTAGAGTAACACTTGCAAGAAAAATTCCCTGAATATTCCAGCAACCATCTTCTCCTATTTGGCATAGAAGAGACCAGCACGACACTATCTAATGTAGCTAATAAAGACATGAGGTCCTTGAGCTCATGATCATTCAAGTTCCTCCTAAACCCAAAGTCCCAGGCTGAAGGAAGGCTAGAAGAATTAACACTCATTCTGACAATATAAATTTTTTGAAAATGAGAAAGCCTATATACACGAGGACAAGAATGGCAAAACGCTACTACCCCAACCCACCTGTCTCCAAAACCTCACCCTTTCCACATTCCCCCCAACAAAATTGTAGCAAGCAGATATATTCACTCTTTTGAATACGTCGTGAATAAAAAAAGGTTAAGCATCCTCTTTATTCTTTAAAAATAAAGGATGTGTCAAGTTTGCTCCAGCAATTGATAAGTCTCACTAAGCAACTGACAAAAAGAAGAAAATCGTCCACAATTGAATTTATATTTTATAGACAAATAATAGTTAATTTCAACACGTGCAACGACCATAACTTTTCTTTGTAAAACAACCATAAACCTTTCACTTCACTGAATTTTCCTTGCATTTGCAACGGAACCACTTCATGAAGTTTGTTTAAAAAACATATTGGAGCAAATAAAAACATGATAATCCCCCCACTGAGACAAATGGTTAATAAAAGGCAGAAACTCAATTCTGAGAATTTGTTGGAAAAAGGGTTAATAAAGGACAGTAGCCACCTTGATTAAGGAAGTGCTGCTCACCTTCGTAGTAAGGCAGCCAGTGACAGAAACTTACAGAATTTATATCCCTAGTAGTTTCAGTATTGATGTTGCATGTGTCAGGAGATTCTTAAAGCATAAAAAAACGTTGGATCTGTAACAGGTTTAATGATTTGACTCGAAAACGATAACAATCCATAAACAGTTGCATTATGAGGAAATTCCATGAACAAACTTGTTGATATATTATAAGAATAACATGAACATCAATCAGTTGCTTGAAAGGAAGACACTTCTTTCGATAGTTACTAAGAAGTAATCAAGATTAAGTACAAGAACACTTGGAAAAGATCAATGTATCATCAATACATAACACAGAGGACAACAAGGTACAGTAAGAATATACCTTGGAAGGAAAACCTTGGAAGGAAAGTGTGCTTGACATTTGAATTAGAGTTACTACTTTGGAAAGACTTTTAGCTTGACAAGTACATCTTATCTCCTCAACATAATAAAAGTGTGGATCTTTTGCAGCCATAGTTATTGATTTGACCATTGTTCGTTGGAATCCCCTGAAAGAACAGATTTTAAGTAAGTTGCTGCATATTTCACTTCCTTTTGATTAAGATCACTAACAATCATAAGCTATATGATATTGCATGAATAATAAAATTTACAACTCAATAGATCTCATTATGCTACATAAAATTCTAGCTATGGATCATGCAAATGAATGAAAGGAGGTGTTCCCAGTTCATATTTGCATACTATGTATACTACCTCAGGGTAACTGTCGTATCTTCATGTTTCCAACCAGCTTTAGCTGATGCATGCGAGTAACTCTCTTCTCCCGAAACTTCGTCTGAGCTAGAACTCGAGGAGGCAGATGAATCTTCAATCACGTCAAAAAAGAAGAAGAGAAAACTAAGCAGCCAAAATGCTACTGCCACAACTCCCAGAGTTTCAGAGACAATCATTAATCACAGTATTCAGAGAATGGAAAACAGCCACTTCTGTGGAAATACTTGGTTAGAGATATCTAAGCAATGCATTACAGTGTGGCACAAGTTTAGATGGAAAGATTTTATTTCTAATGTCACAAACAACACTATCAAAACAAAAAGAGGAAACTCAACAACATGAAACATCACAAAAAATAGGAAATCATCAAAACTATCATTCCCCCTAACAATGTTTTCATTCCAACTTCTAATACATCAGTAGGCTCGGCGCATGCCTTTCTTGGGCTTCTTTACGAAGCTCAATCGAATTTGCTTAAGACGTCTCCTCTTCCTTGCCATCTTCTCAGGAAGTGTTTCCCTCTTATTCTCCTTCTTAGCCTTTGGCTTCTTCACGTATTTCGGATCCACCTGGTATGCCTTGTGTGTCACAGGCACCCCTCTCTTTTGAGCCTCATTAAAGAGGGCTGTGGCTCTATCAGCACGGTTATGAGCATACAATTTTCCCATCAGCAGATCATAACTCTTTATCCCGGGCTCACATCCATCCTGCTTCATCTTCTTGAAAACAGACAAAGCATGATCAATCCTCTCAATGCCACACAAAATCTTCAGAAACCCGAAATAGGCCTTCTTATCCAGAGCCTCCCCGAACCCTGCCGATTTCATCCTATCAATCATTTCATCTCCCTCTCCGATCCTAGCTGCCTGATACAAGCTCCTGATCAATTCAAGAAATGTAGTCTCATTTGGAGAACATCCCCACTCCCCCATTCTATGAAACAAGTTCAAGGCGTCCTCGGTCTTCCTAATCTTACACAAATTACTAATCAGCACATTGAAAGTCTCCACATTTCTTGGCACTCCATGAAAGTCCATATCCACCAAGATTTGCTCTGCCTCCGAATGAAGCCGAAAGGGGTCCTTTTTCCTGCAAAGCTTACACACGCAATCAAGAATGGCATTGAAAGCACTAGTCCCAATCTCGAACCCTCCCCTATACATCTCCCCAGCCAATCTTCTAGCCTCCTCAAGCTTCCCATCGACACACCACCCCCTAATAAGCAAATCACACATATACTCATCAGGGAAAAACTCATTGACCAAACCTTTGACCATTTTTTCAGCATTACTGGCAAACCCATTTTCGCAAAGCTTCTCCACAACCAATCGAAACGATGCCTTGTCCCTCTTAAGCCCATAGTCCTCCTCCATCTTCTCAAAGAAAGAAACAGCCTGTGCTGGCCTCCCAGCTCTCACCAGCCTGTCAATGGAGGAAGCCAAGGTTTTGGGCCCAGCAACCTCACGCCCACTGAGAATCACATCATGGGTCGCCTTGAAATCCTTCCTCCTGCCAAAATAATCCACAAAGTAGGAGAGGGTCTCATCGGTGTGATCGAAATTAGGGTTTTTGATGAGCCACTGGTTAAACCCTAGAACAGTCCGGCCAGCCTCGGGGGACAGATTGAGTACGGAGAGAACCAAAGAAGGCGTTGGGGTGATGTGAGAGAAGCTTGATTGGAGGCGTTGGGTGACGGAGAGAGGGTCGGAGGAGTCGGGTTGCTCCTGGAGAAGGTGAGAGGAGAGAGATTGAGCTAATTGGGGTTGATCTGGGTGGTCATGGGCTGGTGGGGTTGAGGAAGAAGAGAAGGATTTGGAGAGAGAGAGAAAGTGAGATGCGGTGGTGATGATGGTGGGTTGGGAATTGTGGAGATGGTGGCTGGGTTTGTTTAAGGGTACCGGAATGCGGGTTTGGAGGGTTGGAGAAGAAGAAGTGGAGAGAGAGCGGAGAAAGAGTCGCCGGAGTTGCAGAGACTGTAAAGACCTCATTTTTAGTCACCAGAGAAAGGTCACTCATCTCTCGCAGTATTTATATTTGAAGCAAGGGTTTAGGGATCTGAAAATGATGAGAAACGGTTCATCCCCGACCCGACATTTTTTGTGTTTGGGTATAACACTATAACTTATAACACCAGTAATTTTTCTTGTGGAAAATAGAGCTAGAAAAATTACACTTCGAACGAAAGAAAAAAAAGATAGACAATCTATAACATAATAAAAATACTATAACATAATAAAATTAAGTTATAGTGTTATAGTAACTTACAATCACAAGAAAAATTACCCTATTTTCCACAAGAAAAATTACTGGTGTTATAAGTTATAGTGTTATACCCAAACACAAAAAATGTCGGGTCGGGGATGAACCGTTTCTCATCATTTTCGGATCCCTAAAGCTTCAAATAAAAACGCTGCGAGAGATGAGTGACCTCTCTCTGGTGATTAAAAATGAGGTCTTTACAGTCTCTGCAACTCCGGCGGCTCTTACTCCGTTCTCTCTCCACTCCTTCTTCTTCTCCAACCCTCCAAACCCGCATTCCTGTACCCTTAAACAAACCCAGCCACCATCTCCACAATTCCCAACCCACCATCATCACCACCGCATCTCCCTTTCTCTCTCTCTCGAAATTCCTCTCTTCTTCCTCAACGAAAGATAGAGGGTTGTCAAGTGTCAAAGAAAACATAGAGGGCAATAGAGTTGAACGAGAGAAAAATCTAATTAGTTTCAAATTTCCTCTTCTACACCGCACGCTATAAAAAGAAAGAGTATGTGACATTCGTGAAATGAGTGAATGGTAATATGAGGAGAGAAACAGAAGAGCAATGAGATTCACATTCACCCTTGAAAAGCTTGCCATGCCAAGAAGCATGACCAATTTCAAAAAAAAAAAAAAAAAGGTTGTACACTAATGAAATCTGAACATGTATTATACATTCAATAAGTACAATATACATTAGCTTTCTTTGTTGTTTGTCCACAGTTCAGTTAAAGTTCATTCCTGTACAATCACAGCCCAGCTCTCTATGGTGTTATAGCACTCCTACTTGGCATTGTATAATGCTAGTAATCCATTGTTTGGTACAGACATTTGGGAATGAGCATCCCATTCCCACCGGGCAACTAGAATGTAAATGGAATGAGATCCTCTCCTCACCAAGGGGATCTCTTATTTCCCCACCAAGAGATCTTGGCCCTCCATTTCGAAATGGAGGGCCAAGATTTCTTGCACTTTTCCTAAACCTCATACCCCACCCCAAAAGTGTAAAAAATCTTGGCCCTCCATTTCGAAATGGAGGGCCAAGATCTCTTGGTGGGGAAATAAGAGATCCCCTTGGTGAGGAGAGGATCCGGATCCAATGTAAATGGCTTTGGTTCATTTGCACAAGCCTTGGGATAGATAAGCATTTCAATGTTGGAAAATTCTAATATACATCACTGCATACTATGCAGCTTTTTTTTTTTTAAATGCAATTGCATTTTTGAATTGCAATTGCCGTTCAAAAATGTGAAACTAGACATTTCAAAAATGCAATTACCATTCCAAAACATGCAATTGTCATTCCAAAAATGCAATTGCCATTTCAAAATGCAATTGCATTTCAAAATGATCAGTTTTATCTTTTTGAACGGCAATTGCATTTCAAAAATGCAATTGCATTTCAAGAATGCAATTGCATTTCAAAAATGCAATTGCATTTAAAAAAAAAAGAGCTGCATGGTATGCAGCTCTGCATGTTAGACGCATCCTTCAATGTTTGGTTGAGAAATATTTGGGAATGAGCATTCCCATAATCCCATTCCCAAAAGTATCAAATGTACATTGCTGAATTCTGAATCAATATCTGACAAGTGACAACCATTTCCATAGCGTCCATGATACCATATAATGGAAGGCTTAACTAATAATTTATCTCAGACTATTGAAAGATCAAGGTAGAAAGCTAATTAACATCCATTAAACTGTTATTTCTTTATACATTGCACCAGATCCAAGTAGAAAGCTTACCCTGAACTAATGGGTTGCCTCATAAGTTTGAACTCGAACTAGAGGTTATATACCAGTCATTATCCAACTACATTGCTAATGTCTGCAACAGCAGCATGTTTACCAAAAATGAAAAATGGTTTGGCAGGTTAGTTCATGAAGCCGGTGCCAAAATGTTACAACTCCAAGCAGATCTTCCTAATAGTTGATAATATAGATAGAAACCATTCTCCATGCATAGATGAAATCGGATCAATCACCTCCCACCTGCCTCTTCCATGAGTCTTCCACAATCAATTCATCTACTCCCCAATCTTCATAGCTGCATATTTCAGACCCAATCAAAAATTGCCCTAAACTCTTGAAATTACAAGTTGCAAAGAATTGTGTGTGTGTTTACTCAACATTTGCAAAGCTATAAACATGCACTTAAACCAAGACCCCAAGATACAAAAAGGCAAGAAGCAAAGCTTCGAATAAAATCAGACACTCACCTTCCATCAGGCAGGTAGCGGCGTATAGTGAAGGGTATCTTCTTCAAGCGAAGCTCCTTCATAGCGATCTAAGCAGTTCAAAATTAAAGAGATTAAACTTGCGTAGCAATGGCACAAGCAAAGAATGATTACTGCATCCATTGGTGTACAAACAATCAGAACCCTCACAAGTCGGATTATATGCCATATTCCCTTTACATTTTGCAACTTAAAGAAATTACTAATCAAGTGCCCAAAAAAAGAAGAAATTACTAGTATGCTTTCTCAATCTTGCAGCACAACAATATGGCGGAAGATATAAGCGAAAGTCATCACAGTCTCGGACAGAAAGGAGATCAGGGGGGGAATCTTCTCTGGAGGCAAAACAAGCCAGAAAAAACTTTAAAAAGGATAAGAAAAATGATGAAATGCACAATGCATTACTTTCTTGTCATGCTTGGAAGTGCATTTGAAAGAATTACATGGCCCTTATCTAACTAAGCAAAGACTTGGAAATTCATATGCCCTATAACTTCCAGAGTCTTAAGACTGAAGTTGTTATATGCATTACATTAGTCATGTTTTATGCATTACACATTGTATTGTGTACAATCAGATGCTAGCAGTAATGCAGTAAATACACATACTCGCGACACACAAATTCTGGTATTTCTCACACTATGGAACAAATAAGCATCCAGAATTTTTTTTTTCAGATACAAATTATTGAAGGAGTACCAGAACAAAACAATAACCAAAGATATGCAAGCTTGTTTTGAACATGACAAAGTAAAGCAGCACACTATCATAGCCAAATAGGGGCTGCAAGCTTGATAATACACTCTGGCATTCAATCCGGGATCATTCTAGCAGTAAATTAAGTTTTGGGAATGGGGTGTTAATGCATTTACAAGCTATATGCAGATTAGTAGACTCTAGAGTAAATTATTCTAGGCACTCAATCCAGCATAGCTCTATGAGAGGCATACCTCAAGTGGGTCAGTCTCTCCTTCCAACTCAACCATGACAGGAGCATTCATGCTGCTCATCAAAGATTAAAGCTTTTTAAATGGGTAATCAAGATTTTACTGAAATAAACAAACTTAGACTGATACTAAGGTTTAAAAAAAAATACATACCTAATCTGCACAGCACGGGTACCCAAGATTCTAGCCCTTTCATACTTGGTCATAAACTGTGATGTCTTACGACGTCGTTCCCCTGCTGCTTGTTCTTCTTTGTCATCAGTTTCAATGTCCTCCACTGGAATGTCATCATCATTAGTGTTATCCACATCCTCCTCTGCACCTTCCTGTTCATTATTCAACTATTTCTTCAGCAACATTTTACATTAGGATACCGAAAACTATTCAAATTTTCATCAGCGATATAAAGAATCGGATAAAAGTAATAAACCCTTACCTCAATCTCTGCCTCTGCCGGCTCAGCGTCATATCTGCATCAGCAAATTCATTTCAAGTCAGTTTAGAAGGTCAATTTAAATACACTACACAGAAATTTCATAAAGATTGGGCACTGAGAGAGAGAGAACCCCGTATCCATCTCCTGGAAATCGTCGTCCGCCATTGTTGATTGGAGAAGAACCTCCCAGAGAACGTGAAGAAGAAGAAGGTTTTAGAGTAGTCCGGAGAAGAGAGGATGAAGCAATAGAATTAGGGCTTTCTTTTGGGTATTGGAGGGGTTTTACCGTTTTAGTAGGGTAGAACCATAGTTATTCGGTGCGGGGCGGACCACACTAAACGTTGAGAGTAGCCAGTCAAGTTTTGACAAGTGGCAAAGGTTAAGAATTAATCTTGAATAATCATTTATGAAGTTATGAAATCGCTTAATAAGTAACTAATCCTCTTAACACGCAATCTCGTGCGTACTAATGAGCTCTTTTTTTGTTTTCTAAATTAAAAAAAAAAAACTAAAAAAAAAAAATATAAGCACTTCTTCTAACTAATGAATAAAAATAATATTTTTTTATAAAATAATGGAAATTGCTTGGCACTTATATAGATGTGAGGTCAAAATGTTTTTTTGTTAGTTTTTTATATTTGCTTTTAGTTTCATTTTATTTTATCGAATTTGCATTCTTTGTTTTTTCTTTGAATTAGATTTTTTTTAAAGAAAGAAAAAAGATTGTAAAAGTAATTTATATTCACCATAGGAGCATATGAATTTTACTCTCCAGGTTAAATGAAGAAAGTTCAACTCAACCTAAATAATACATGGTTCATTAATTATGTAATTCAGAATAGGACAAATCACACATCTCTGAGTGCATTTGGAAACTTAAAATTGTTTCAAGATTCTAAGAAATATTTGATCTTCTAACTTGGAAGTGTATGCTTATTCGCAAGCGTATTATTCATTGTCAAGATAAGGAATTGTATTTAAAGGTCGGGCTAAGTCATACTAAACTAATTAAGGCACCAAGCCTTAGTAATGTTCGGTCTTGGATTGCTCCAAGGCCTAATCACTACTAGGAACCTAGTGATGACTATAAACAATAGGAGATAGTGTTCGAATTGAGAAATGATGATTTTGCAAACTAAAAATAACTCGAAATCGAAAAGAATAAATACATGCGAAATAAAAAATATTGAAGATGCAAATATAACTAATGATCGGGAGGTAGGGTTTACTCCAATCCATTTCAATGCAACGAACAACAATTGTGAGATGCATACAACAATGATCCATGATTCTTTTTTTATATATATAGAAAACGTCAATTTATTGATAGTGAGAGGCAATAATACACATGACGACCACCCATATGGGCACGAAAGAAATAATCACCGCCTAAGTAAAATCGTCTTGTATAGCGCTATAGCTCAAGTAACACAGTAATCTGACGCACTTAGGACTCGAAAATAATAAACTTTAACTCGAGACATAACTTATTAATCTGTGATTCCACCCTACCCAGAGAGGGAAACACAGACACGTACAAATTAAAACCATAATCAGGCCTAAGAAAGCAAGGACAAACGAAAGAAAGACCAGGCCCAATGGCCCAGCCCTATGCCTCCCTTAACCTAGATACCAACTCAAGCCTCCGTCAATGAGGTCCGGTGGCCGGACAAGCCACCAATAAGCATAGCCACCGTTGACCACATGATCATTATCACAGGCCGAATCCAACAAAGGAAACGAGGACCTAGCCCAGCATAACAGAGCCGCAGTCCTACCACCACCGGAGACACTGCCAGCGCCACACCACTCCTTGCCAAACCACTGGAGTCGAACACGCAACCCCGGATCCCAAACCGCATTAGAGCCGCTGCCACCACCTCCTGAAGATCCAAGACTGATCTGAAACCAAAGCAGCCCCAGACCCAAAAGAAGCAACACCAACCACTGCCCACAACGCCACTTCCCATATCTCTTGCCAAGAAGAGACCCATGTGCTAGATTCCATAGAGAGAGGAATCACGAAACCCGCCGACGAGAGCCAGCCGCCAAACAATGCGAAGGCTTCTCAAAACAGTAGATGTCGTGGTTGAGCGAAAGGGCACGCCGCGCACCAGGAGTAGAGACTTCATATGCAGCGCCACCCAAGTAGGGGTACGACGCTAGGGTTGAGAGATAGGGTTCTTTCATTCTAAGGCCCAAGTATGTTCTATGGGAACATGATCCATGATTCTAATTACGAGTAATTAATGTATCAATAATGATTCTAATTACGAGTAACTAATATATGTATCAATCTTGCTAACCAAGGTCAAAATAAACTCTCTAGTGTTAATTCAAATCATGCTATAGTTCTCGAATCAACACATAGAGGCTATGAGCACAATCAATTCATTCTAATGTATGTCCATCCAGTCTAATATTGTATTACCAACAACTTAATTACTCTTTCATCTTATGTAGTAAACTTCATGGTTTAAACCTCTCTGGGGCTATTACTGTCGTGGGCTCTATAATCTCTATAATTTGAATCGACTGTAAGTGGTTCGATTGTTTTTTGAATTTAGTATAGTTCTGGAAGCAAACCTATTCCTGAATCTTTTCAACTTTCTTCTTCAAGGGATATTAGTTCCAATAGTATTGGTTGTGAAATTCCATATGTATGTGTTATCCCTTAATGCGACTCGATCGGATGTAACTAATATGTTTCATGCATGCAACTCTTTAATTTACTTGCTTTTCTAAGTTTGATAACTCTATTCATATGTGTAGAAATATGGAATGCAACTATTTCACCCAAAATATTTCCCAATCTTTAGGTTCCATGTAAAGTCTTCAATATCTATGAGTTGACTGACTGCTAACTTTACTGGTTTTGCTTCTTGAGTTTGAAGTCATAAACTAAATTCTCTTTTTTTATTTTGTTTTATAATGTAGGAATATGAGCAACAATTTGTTATCTGGACCCATTTGTTAAAGTTTATGTTTTTTATGGTCAGACTAGGAAAATGCTGATGCACTTGCTATGTACTACTTGTTTTAGAGCTAGCTTCCGGCTAGAATTATGCTCAAAATGTATTTCTAAAATTCTGTTAAATTCTCTTATTGTTATTGTCACGCTCCGAACCCGGTGTCGGTGAATTTTAGGCACATAAATCAGAATCTGAGGTGTGAACGTTAAAAAGTAAAAAATAAAATAAAATACAAGAAAATACATTTTCGCTGCGCAACTCTGATTTATAAAAAAAAAACAAAATCCTTTACAAATTTACAAATAATACACATCGATTTAAGCTCGTCATTTTGGGCTCGTCAAACTCTAAGTAATTCTCTGCAAAAAATATTAGAGATCGATGGGTGAGCAAAACCACGCCCTCAGTGAGTAGATCATGTAATATGCCAATAAAACTATGTTGTTTTATGCACGCTAGTAATATAATATATAATAACTCAATCATCATATCAAGGTTATCCTTCAATTTAGTGATCACCACGGCCACCTAATGACATCCTTGTCCTATAGCTCCATGTGTCACATCCTTACCTTGACATAATCAATCATGAAGTTCTCATGTTCCATGAATAACCTCAACCAATACTTCCACATAATATATTTCACAAATAAACATGCTTCACTTGAAAAAGATAGAAAGATTTTAGAAATAGAATGACAAATTTACAACACATTACATAACCCACTCACCTCGATTCCGAGAATTACCGAGCATAACAACGATATTACAAGCCTCCTAATATGAGCCTTCTAGAAATAACCATTTAATCTTACTTAAACCTCCATGGATAGAAAAATGGCATCGAGACGAATCGGTAGGTTTTCACGGATCCTAATTCGGAGTTACGGATCAAAAGTTATGATCCGCAGAAGTTTTTAGAGAAAGAATCTAAAGAGAGAAAGTGAGGAGAGAGAAACTCTCTAGAAAAATTTATGAAGAGAAAAAGATCTGATCATGTCTATTTATAATAGTTCATTTTTTGGCCACTAACAAAGAAATATGATATAATAATATAATTTTGGATAAGGTTAAACAATCCTATCCATATATAACTTAATTATTAAGTAATGAAAAGATAGACATGAAGACTCTTATCCATATATATAACTTAATCATTAAGAAATGAAGAGATAGACATGAAGACTTCTATCCATATATAACTTAATAGCTAAGTAATGAATAAAATTTGACCAACTAAAAAAAATCAAATAATTTTTCAAGAGCTATTAAAAATAATAAAAATTCCTTGAAAATAATTTCGACTTAAAAACTAAGAAATTTAAAATTCGGGTCGTCACAGTTATACATAGATGACCAATATGCTCAAAAGCATATTAGTGGATGCAACCGATAAACTTTATTGTTTGGCTTGTAAACCAGATGTTTGTGTCCATACATACATTGGTTGTATTGTTGATAGAGTTCGGTTTCACGAAAAAAATCGGGACGATTAATTACCACACAAAATAGTGGGATATATGTCTCTAGAGTTTTCACTGGTGGAAGTTATAATCATACTATGATGTTTTGTTAGGTGTTATAAAATTAACATACTTCGATATGAATCAAGTCTTGTTATTCAAGTGTAAGTGGTTTAACACAAACGAAACAAGCAAAGACCTAAACAGGAGAATGATACGACATGATTATAATTTTATAAGCATTAATACAATCTCGATCTATTTGGTATAACGATGAACCATTTATATTTGCTAGTGAAGAACAACAAGTGTTTTATCTTGATGATTATAAGCAGTGTACTAATTGGAAAGTCATACAAAAAGTACAATTGAGACATGTGTGGGATGTCCCGGAAGTGGAGGATAAAAACGAAGAGGTATATACCATATATGAGGATCATCTCGATCTAGCGACGAATGATGTTTATCAACAAGATGAGTTCAGTAATACTCTGTGGTTGGTTTAAGAAGAGGGTATTGAAAATCTCTAATTACATCGAGATGATATTGAACCTAAAATTATTGTTTTAAATTTTGTGAGCAATCATTGGATGGATAAAGATAGGCTCAATGATTTCATACGCTATGACATTGAAGAAGATGATGATACTAATGATGGTGGCAAAGAAGAAATAATTCCAAACGATGAGGATAGTTATTAATTTGTGATGTAACTTCATATTGTAATTTTTTTTATCCATTTACTTTTGGATTACTGTATTTGTTTGATATTAGGCATTCTACAATAAGGTTTGAGGCGTGCTCTTTATTACGAAGAAAAGCGAAAGAAAAGAAGTGAGTATGACTATGAAGACTAGCGAGAGAAAAAAAATGAGATTACAAAGACAGAAGAAGTGAGTAAAACTATAACCGTGAAAACTATGCATCCTCCGGCCGGTGACATGAATAAGTCCAAAAGTAAGCACACAATAAGTCCACATGAATGAGTCTTGGCTCTGAAAGAACTCAACTTGATTCTCCATTCTTTTTGTCAAATCATCAAATGATCTCATATCACGTGCTCTAGCTAGTAAAGTTAGAGATGCATACGACGTGCTCGAACTAGTCAAATGATGTTATACGACGTGCTCGAGCCAGTAAATTTGGATGTGCAAATCCTAGGTAATAATGGCAAGAACAACCATCAAGGATAAAGAACAGCAGATGACAAAGAAGTATTTTCCACTCTTCGCAAGATTTGAACCACTTAACAACAAATTCTCGTTGAAAAAATATCACTCGGAATAGTAAACAACTGTTTCCACTGTTGAGTCTCACATAGCCTAACCAGTTGATAAAACAAATATTTACATCGAATCTCTCTTTCAGATCATGAATTAAGTCGTTATGAGTTATGATGTCCGAATATCTCGCCTTAAATATGACGAACATTGTTTTTTCATCAAAAAATGTCTCTGCAAAGGTAGGGTCCTCCAGCTCCTCTATAGCATGTTCCAAATATTTTTGCAAATATCTACGATCTGTCAATGAATAAACTTTAAGAACTACACTAGTGTTAGGATCATTTAGTGTTGTTTTAAATAAAGCACGCATCATGTACTCTACGACTTATTTTGTTTCTATGTTATTATTTTCTACCATCCTCTCTTCTAAGTTAGGTAATTCAATGGAGTGACCGCTTCCAGATCCAAAGCATATATCAAGTTTACTTCGTTGGCGACCTACAGGTCATCACCCACTACAAAAATGATATGTCTCTTTTCATTAGAGTGTGTTCCGCTTATATAAACATGCTCGATCTAGTAAATTTGGATGTGCAAATCCTAAGTAACAATGACAAAAATGACCATCAGGGATAAAGAACAACAGATGACAAAGAAGCATTTTCCACTCTTCGCAAGATTTGAACCACTTACTAGCAAATTCTCTTTGGGAAAATACCACTCGGTACAGTAAACAACTGTTTTCACTGTTGAGTCCCACATAACCTATTCAGCTGATAAAACTGACATTTGCTTCGAATCTCTCTTTCAGATCATGAATTAAGTCGTCAGTAGTTATGATGTCTGAATATATCGCCTCAAATATAACGAACATTGTTTTTTCATCAAAAAATGTCTCTGCAAAGTTAGGGTTCTCCAGCTCCTCCATAGCATGTTCCACATATTTTTGCAAATGTCTACGATTTGTCAACGAATAAACTTTAAGAACTCCACCAGTGTAACGATTATTTAGTGTTGTTTTAAATAAAGCATGTTTCATGTACTCCACGACTTCTTCTGTTTTTATATTATTATTTTTCACCATCCTCTCTTCTAAATGAGATAATCCAAAGGAGTGACCGATTTCAGATCCGAAGCATGCCAAGTTTACTTCGTTGGCGACCTTCAAGTCATCAACCACTATAGAAATGAGTAAGGTTTGAGGTGTGCTCTTTTTTAAGAAGAAAATCGAGAGAAAAGAAGTGAGTATGACTATGAAGACTAGCGAGAGAAAAAAAAAATGAGACTAGCGAGAGAGAAGAAGTGAGTAAGACTATAACCGTAAAAACCATGCCTCCTCCGATCGACGACATAAATAAGTCGAAAAGTAAGCACACAATAAGTCCACATGAATGAGTCTCGGCTCTAAAACAACTCAACTTGATTCTCCATATATTCTCTTTGCCAATCATCAAATGATCTCATATCACGTGCTCGAGCTAGTAAGGCTAGAGATGCATACGACGTTCTCGAGCTAGTCAAATAATGTCATACAACGTGCTCGAGCTAGTAAATTCGGATGTGCAAATCCTAGGTAACAATGGCAAGAACGACCATCAGGAATAAAAACTAGTAGATGACAAAGAGTCTTTTTCCACTCTTCGTAAGATTCAAACCACTTAACAGCGAATTCTCTTTGGGAAAGTACCACTCGGTACAGTAAACAACTGTTTTCACTGTTGAGTCCCACATAGCCTATTCAGCTGATAAAATTGACATTTGTATCGAATCTCTCTTTCAAATCATGAATTTAGTCGTTAGGAGTTATGATGTCCGAATATCTCGCCTCAAATATGACGAACATTGTTTTTTCATCAAAAAATGTCTCTGCAAAGTTAGGGTTCTCTAGCTCCTCCATAGTATGTTCGACATATTTTTGCAAATGTCTACGATCTGTCAACGAATAAACTTTAAGAACTTTACTAGTGTAAGGATCATTTATTGTTGTTTTAAATAAAGCATGCATCATGTACTCCAAAGTGATCCGTTGTGGATCACTTTGGACTTCTTCTATCTCGCTCAGCGTTTTGAAGTCTCTTCTAGTCTTCTCTTTCTCTATGTCTATTCAATTTTCTTCTCTCAATTCTCTATTCAAACTAGAGTCTCTTTTATGAGGCTCCAATTGTAGTCTCTTCTCTTTGATTTATATGTTATTTACATACAAATTAGGCCTCTAATCACCTTGATAATGCCAATCCAATAGCCGTTTATTATCTTTAATCCTTGTTTTGTATTATTGTAGGGAACATGAGCATCAGATTGATATTGGGAGCAAAAGGACGCATTTTGGAGCTTTTAGTGGATTTCCGACAAGAAGACAAAAAGTCAACCCGATGATTGACAGTTAACTCGTGGTCAACCCCGACTTTAGAGTGTCAAAGGGTCAAATATGAAGTTTTAGAAGATGAGCACAAGAGAATTCAAGAAGTTTGCCAAAGCAACTGAAAAGTTAAGCAAAATCAACTTTGATCAACTCTGAGGGTCAAGGTCAAAGTCAAAGACGAAGTCAACCTTGTGACTCACCACTAGAGGTTCAAAAATCAGCAAGGACTATACTAGATACCATGAGGTCACTCATTGATTATTCCTCCCTTTTGTTCCCATGTGCATTTACTCCCTTGTCCTTCATTTACTTTATCCAGCCATTAGATCTTTCCCTAGTTGATCTTTGATTCGTATGCGATTTGCATACAAATTAGGCCTCTAATCACTCTAGTTATGCTAATCCGAAGGCCGTTTAGTGTCTCTAATCCTTGAAATGCACCATTGTAGGGTTCACGAGCATCGGACGGATATCGGGAGCGAAATGATGCGATTTGGAGCTTTTTAGACATTTCCGGCAAAAGGACGAAAAGTCAACCCGATGACCAAAAGTCAACTCGTGGTCAACCCCGACTTGAGAGCGTCAGCGAGTCAAGATGAAGTCCCGGAAGTGAGCCGCGAGAGAATTCCGGAGGTTTGATCAAAAGTCAACCCTTGGTCAAGCTCCGAAGGTCAAAGTCAAGGTCAACGAAAAGTCAACCGCGTGACTCACCCTCACAAGCCCCCAAATCAGCAAAGGACTACACTAGATATGATGAGGTCACCCTTAGATTATTCTTTCTTTTTATTCCCCTATGAAATGACCCCTTTACCCTTCATTTAATCCATTTAGCCCTTAGATCTAACCCTAGCACATCCTAGCCCTCAATTCTCCCCCTTCTTTGCCTATATATAGCTTAGTTTTTGCCTCATTTAGGTCATTCCTCATTCAGCCCCAAAAAGATCTCATTTCCCTTTCCCTTTCCTTCTCTCCCCTTTCACCCTTAGCCTTAGGATCTGCACGGCTGTCGACCGGTCGACAGAAGGTCGACGACCGGTCGACGCACGACGGGATCTGCCTCCTCCGCCACTTCAGCCACTTCCACCACCGTTTTGGGCAGCTGGGATCCTCATCAACCGTCAAGGACGACATCTAGATCCAAGGAGAAGAAGGGGGCACCACTTATTGAGATTTCCTTAACCATTTTCTCTCTTGTATTCATGCTTATAGCTTGCTATTGTGATTTGATGTTGTATACCTTTATGGTTAGTGAGTAGATACATTTGTTGGGGACTAGGGTTGTGTGCCCTAGTCCAATGTGACTTTGTGATGCTTTAATCTATGAATAAATGCCTTTGTTGATTCATGAGTATGTGTATGGTCTAATTTCATATGTATTGAATGTGTATGTGAAGATTTGCCACTCTTTTATATGCATTTGATCCATCTTGTATGAGTTGTGTATGGTTTGGCAACTATATTCTACTCTAGGCAATGGGCTATATGTGTGATGAGCATGAGTGTTTGTT
The DNA here is from genome assembly GCA_029955375.1 of Rubus parviflorus. Lineage (NCBI taxonomy): Eukaryota > Viridiplantae > Streptophyta > Magnoliopsida > Rosales > Rosaceae > Rubus > Rubus parviflorus. Next base: position 4,637,917 of record JARGGL010000008.1, on the reverse strand, counting down.
TGAGTCCCTAGGTTCGACACTATTACGCCTCTTAAGCACTTTAGGAAATCCGGTATTAGGTAACATAGAGGGATTTCCTAAGACACCTAGAGAGTTTGGATGATCCATAATCAGGCATTCAAATACCTTTGGAACACGGTCCTAGACTCATAACATGACTAGGATACGGGGCTTGATTCATGATCACATAGGCATGATTTCGTTGTTAGGGCATTGCTAGTTGCATTGGATTGGGGTTTGCCCGAAACCCCCAACACCTTTACATATTTGCACACACCTTACTTTACGTCTATTTGCTCTCTTTGTTGCTTGTTTTGTTGTTTCGGTATTCCATCACTTCCACCATTGCGTCCACCACATTTCACACTACACTACTCATATTGTTCATACGCACTCACTCTATTCCACGCCTAGTCATTCCATATAGCTAAAGCACTCGCACACACGCTATCGAGAGTTGGGGAGCCGTCAATCCTCCGTGGAACGACACTCCCGAATCTCAATACTACCTACCACACATTTTTGCTTTAGTCAATCTTAGCCCTATATTTCTTCTCTCTCTTTCTCCTATATAAACCTAGTTCTTTCCCATTTAGGTCATCTGTCAGTTAGCCCCCATCTCACATCACTCTCACCCTTCCCTTTCTTCCTGTCCACTATTTCCTTTTGATTTTCGTTCTGCCTGCCAGTCGACCAGTCAACACAGACCCTTCGACCAGTCGAACAACGACGGTTCATCACTTCCTCCACCATTTTCACCCACTTACTCACCTTCTTTCTTCTTCCACCCTTCATCAAACTTGCTCCACACGACGTCTACTACAACATTCACCCATTGGCTGTTGGGGATCCTCACCAAACCTCAAGTACATCATCAAGGGCCAAGGAGAATAAGGAGAAACCATCTCTTAAGCATTCCTCAACCTTTCTCTCTCTTCTACTTATGTCTAGAGCTTTTAATTGTAAATTGATGATGTATATGTTGATGATTAGTGAGTAGTTACCTTCTTCGAGACTAGGGTTGTGTGCCCTAGTCCAATGTGACTTTGTGATGATTTTGATGATGAATAAATGCCTTTATCTTTCATGAATATGTGTATTGTCTATTTTAATATGTGTTGGATGTATATTTGAGGAATTAGCCACTCTTTGGTATGCATTTGATCTATCTTGTATGAGTGTGTATGGTTTGGCCACTTTACTCTTCTCTAAACAATGGGCAATATTTATGATGAGCATGTATGACTCTTGAATGATCCTTAATTCATGTTCTTTACGCCTCCTTTCTTTCTCCCCTTCGCGAAGAGTTCTTTTGACCATAATAAGACACTAGAATACCTTAGAAAGAATCCATTCCATATCGATAATATCGGTGGAGTGGAGGATTGTTCATGAGTTTGCTTGTTTGAGTTCCTATGTTTCGGTGCGTTATGCCTCTTAAGCACTTTAGGGGATTTGATATTATGTAACATAAAGAAATCCCCTATGACATCTAGAAAGTTTGAATGACCCATAACATGACATTTGAATATCATTGGAAACCCGGTCCTAGAACCATAACATGGCTAGGATACGAAACTTGATTCATGATTGGTTTAGGCACATTCATCGTTGGCAAGTCACTTGTTGCATTGGATTTGGGTTGACCCGAAACCCCAACATTTTCATAACTTGCACACACTTTCCTTTATTTACACGCTTTGATTTATCTCGCATTTCCTTACTTATTTGCTTGTCTTGTCATTTCATCATTCCTTTACAAAACGAACACCTCTACACACACATATTGTCAAATACTGGAACTCACCCACTTTTTCCATCTCTCATCATCTCATCATAACTAGAGTTTCCCGATTTTCATACTACCTAGGAGTTAGGGGGCCTTCGATCATTGTTGGAACGACAATCCCGGTTTTTAATATCTTCACCACTCTTTTGCATTCGTCACTCTTGTACCTGAGTCCATATATGAACCCATAAAGAGCACAAGCAAGATCAAGTTTCTCAAAAAAATTATTATTAAGGGTTGAGAGACAAATTTATGTGTATGTAGGCTATAGATGGGTAAAAACGTATAGATTTAGAACATTCATCCATTATAATATAAAGGGTTTTTATCATCGGTAGGGTCTGAACTTTTCGTGACCGGACAAAATATGGTCTGAACTTATAAATCAATCAATTAGGTGTCTGTACTTAAAAACATAGGCCATTTAGGTACTTCCGTTACATTTCCGTAAAAAATAAGAGCAAATCAAACATTTTACTATACTTTTTATAAGCAAATGACTTTTATAGCCTCATTCATATTTTTATTTGTTTTTTATTTTTTTTAAAAATTAATTACTGATTTTTTTTCCTTTCCTGATGACCCGATCTCTACTCTCTCGGTCTCTCCCCTTCCCCGCTCCCCAATCTCTCTCTCTCTCTCTCTCTCTAAGCAATCACCGCCGGTAACCATGGCCTCCGCCCACCGTCAAGAAACACCGTTGCTTTGGGCACCCAGTCCTCCGCCACCGCACCTCCATTTTGCGCCGCCCAATTCTCTTTCTCTTCGCTGCTCACACACCACTAGCAGCTCCCATTCATCGCTGCCATTGCTCAGTTCATCTTCTCTCTCCGCCACACCTCCTCTGCAATTTCCAGCGCACCTCACATTCTCACAATCACAGCACCCAGTTCCAATTCTCCTCTCTCCACTCTCTCTAGCTCTCGGCTCATCTCTCTTCCTCCAATTCAATGTGGAATTGGGGATTTGGAAGCTGAGGAAGAAGAAAGAGGAACAAGGAGAGAATATAGGACTTACAGAGGAACAAAGAGAAGAGAGAAGGAAAGAAAAATAAATAAAAAGAAGAGAACTGAACAAAGAGAAGAGAGATGGAAAGAAAAAAAATGAAAAGAAGAGAACTGAACAAAGACAAGAGAGAAAGAAAGAAAAAAAAATTGAAAAGAAGAGAACTGGAGGAAGAGGAACAAAGAAGAGAGAAGGAAAAGAAAAAAAAAAAAAGAAAACTGGAGGAAGTGTGCTGGGAGAATATAGTAGATAAATTAAATATTTGCATAATTAACAAGTAAAACATATATCTTGGTGGTTAAGATGTAAGGCTTTTATTGAGAGATGGGAAGTTCGAATCTCAACTAGAACAAAACTGATAAGAGATTTTTTTTCCCTAATAAAAAATATAGTGAAATGTCTGATTTGCCCTTGCTTTTGACGGAGATTAGACGGAATTGTAATGGAAGTACCTAAATGGTCTGTGTTTTTAAGTACATGCACCTAATTGATTGTTTTGTAAGTTCAATTGTCCGGTCACGAAAAGTTCAGACCCCACCGATGATAAAAACCCTAATATAAAATGGAGCACTTAGAAAGAGCATCTAGTTACCAGCTGTGACTATATCATTACCCAGGAAAAATGGCTATATATATATATATTTCAAAAATAATGCATGCAAGTCCACAGGATCATGGTTGATGTTGGTAGTGAATTAGAAGATATAGATTGAAAAAAAAAAACTGAAAGAAGTTCACAGCAGATATATAAGATTGCCCTTTTTGGTTTACTCATGATAATAAAGCATAATAAAATGAATGATGACTTGGTATTGTAGAATAAATATTTATAAGTTTTGTAATTGAAAAAGGGAAGGAAAGGGGGAAGGAAAAGGTCAACGCACAGGTTGAATTACTTTTAGCTCTCTAATTAGATGTTTCCCTAAGAGCTTCTGCCACTGTACCTCATAATTGGGTTCAAATTTAGCTTATAAAAATAGAATATTCCTTGGAATATTCTGACAGCCTTCATTTACCTCCCACCGTATGCTATATATGGTAAGCCATAATTGGCTTTCAAGAGAGCAACGACTATTGCAACGGCTATATACACAATTATTCATAAAAAATTGTGGATTTATATTTCAAGAATCCCAACGGCTATATACACAGGAATCTCAAGTTGTCTTTTGTACTTTTTTTTTTTATAAAAAATTACTATAAAAACTACACAAATTCATTATTTTCATCACTCTAATTTTCATTCACCATTATTCTATCCCACTTTTCATCTATTTTCAACTATGAATTCTCAAATATCATCCTCCTCTTTGTCTTCCAATGGAACCGATGATTATTATTATCGAGTCATGGCTTCATTTGATGATGAGCAAGATTTATTACTTCGCATGTATGCGAATAATAATCGCCTCTTGACGGAGTACCACGACGACGAAGAGGACGACGCCTAATCAAACCGTAGAGGGGCTATTCCTGACAATATAGTTATCAATCGTCCTTGACAAGAAGCTGCATATAATATGTGGATGGATTACTTTGCCCAGGTCCCCCGATTTCCAGAAGCCAAATTTCGCAGACGCTTTCGGATGAGCAAACGTTTATTCCATCGAATTGCGGATGCGGTCAAAGATCACAACAATTTCTTTATGCAACAAAGCGATGGTGTTGGTAAGCTTGGATTGTCATCTTTGCAAAAAATAGCTGCTGCTTTTCGAATGCTTGCATATGGTGTCCTAGCTGATTCCCTTGATGAATATTTAAAAATTGGTGAGTCTACTGCAATTAGATGTATGAAAAAGTTTTGTCGAGCTATTGTAGAGGTCTTTGGAGAGCGATATCTAAGAACAGCTAATGTCGAGGATGTTGCAAGACTTCTCTATATAGGTGAAGAGCGTGGGTTCCCAAGAATGTTGGGGAGCTTAGATTGCATGCATTGGCGTTGGAAAAATTGTCCAACAGCCTGGGCAGGAATGTACTCAGGGCGTAGTGGATCACCAACTATTATCCTTGAGGCAGTAGCTGATTATGACATTTGGATCTGACATGCACATTTTGGCCTACCGGGCTCCAACAATGACATCAATGTGCTAGAAGCATCTCACCTATTTGCAAATCTTGCCGAAGGTAAATCACTTCCCGTTAATTATATGATTCGAGGTAAAGAATACACCGTTGGTTATTATTTAGCCGATGGTATATATCCTAAGTGGTCTACACTTGTGCAAACTATACATGATCCTCAAGGTCCTAAAAAAATATTGTTTGCTCAAAAGCAAGAGTCATGAAGGAAAGACGTTGAACGTGCATTTAGAGTTCTTCAATCACGTTGGGCAATTGTCAAGGGACCAACACGTTTTTGGAATAAAAGTGTCTTGCATGACATAATGACTGTATGCATCATAATACATAACATGATAATCGAAGATGAGCATGATTTAAGTGCTTCGATTAAAGAGTTTAATACAACCCCTGCATTAAATGTTGAGTCAGTAAGTAATGGAGCTACACGATTCGATGAGTTTCTTGCTCGACATAGACAAATTAAAGACAAGGCGGCTCATATCGCACTTCGGAATGCGTTAATTGATCATTTATGGGACCGACATGGTATACAAGGGCGAGAGTTTTGTCTCTCATAATTCTTCCTTATTGTTTGGTGTCTTTAATGTAATTTTCTTACCCTAAATCCATCATATGGTATGTTCTTTTGCATTATTGTACCCTTTAACTTTGGAATAAAATTATTGTACCCTTTAACTTTGGAATAAAATTATTGTACCCTTTAACTTTCGAATAAAATTATTGTACCATTTAACTTTGGAATAACAATTATTGTACCCTTTAACTTTCGAATAAAATTATTGTACCAACTATGCACCTTATTACCCACTTATCCGCAGAGAGCACCTTATTACCCACTTATCCACAGAGAGCACCTTATTACCCATCAAACATTTGAGTACCTTATACACAAACAAACCATGAGAGCACCTTATTACACACCTTCAAGTTGAGTACCTTATATACGTCATTGAACACCTTAAATTACATACACCATTTTTCTCACAACAATCTTTTTAATACTTCAATGGCTAGCATAGGTAAACAAGTTGTTCATCGAAAAGGAAATTTTTCAGTTCAAGAAGATGTACAATTGTCTCACTTATATCTTGAAATTTCTCAAGATCTTGTCGAAGGTATTAACCAAAGGAAGGATAAGGTGTGGGAGAGGATCAGTGATCTGTGGAATCAAGGTAAGCCTGAATCTCATATCCGAACCGCTAAATCACTTCAAAGTCGATTTTCTAATCTCACCTATTGTGTAAGCAAATATTGTGGTGCGATTCGACAAGTTGAAAATAGAAATCCAAGTGGTGTTTCGGAAAAAGATATTGTAAGTATTGGTTAAAGTTATTAGATTATAAACTTACATGACAAAACTTCGCATATTATTCTTAACCATTGATTTTTTTTTTGTTAACATCTGTAGCTATCTGAGGCAAAGCAATATCTACAAGATGATCTAACCTATAAAAAAAAAAGTTTCAATTTGATCACGTATGGCCTATTCTTAAGGATTCTGAAAAATGGACTGATAATGACATGTGTTCAACTAAACCATGAAGGCGCAATAACTCAATTGAAGGATATGAATCAGGCTCTCGCACATCACAATCATCAAGTACACCATCAGTTGTTGTCGACTTGAATGCAGATGAAGATGAACATGAGCTGTTCAATGATGAATTTCCTACATCTCATCGACCTATTGGTGTAAAGAAAGTAAAACTCAAAAGGAAAGAGTTCAATGAGAAGTCCAAAATTGCTGAGCATATCAAACAAGACAACCAACACCTAAAAGAGTTATTTGAAAAAAGCCTGTCAGAGAGAAATAATTTTTCTGCCAAGCATGACCAATATGCGACTCAGAAATTAGCTGTCCAACGTCAACATGAGGAGAGAAAAATCATGCTTACTAATTTGGATACGATTTCAGATGCAACCGACCGTGAGTACCTTCGAATGAGAAAAGTTGAAATCATGGAGCTAAGAACTCGTGAATCTCAACTACAACAATTACCTGGTGTTTTTGGCTATAGTAATTTTAATAACTTAAACCAATTTCAAGGTGGTTCACAAGGTACTTTCAATTCTAGTAACTTTTTTGGTAGTCCATTACAATTTTCAAGTGGATTTGGAGGAAGCGGTGGATACGAAGGAGTTCCTCATTATGGAACAAGTGGTGGATCTGGAACAAATGGTGGACATGGAGGCAATGCTGGAGATGGTAGAAGTAATGATAGTCTACAAGAATACTAATTGTGGTCATTAGTGCTTTTATTTTTATATTTATGCATTCGGTTTATTCTTCTATTTTATGCATTAATGTGTATGATACTCTTTTCGAGCTCGGAGTTATGTCTCTATGTATTTTCTCCGAGAAGGTTTTAACGAGGCCATTAATTATTATTGTAATTTTTATAATTTAATAAATTATTATCTTTGATGAAAAGATAAGGCATAATTATGTATTAAAAAAATTAAGACCAAATATATTCAATATTAGGCTCAAATGAAAGATCTCAACGAGATCTTTGTAACCGTATAATTTTTATTATTAACAAATTTATAAGTATAAACTTTGAGGAGAAAAAAATATTAGTAGCTCAAAACGATTAAGGATACAAATGGAATATCAAATTGTTTGAGTGAAGTTGAAAGGGCAAAAAAGGAAATAAAACTAAATATAATAAACAATTATTTGAGTTTGGCTTACTCAATTGGAAGCCAAATTTGGCTTACAGAATAGAGGAACGGCAAAAAGTGTGGTAGACCCCATATCCTATGTCGTACGGTGTGAGTAAAATACACCTCATATATGTCTTTATGGAGTACGGTGGCAGAAGCTCTAAGATCTTCCATCATAAGCCATATACCCAAATATGGGGTATGAAGTACTCCCACCATAAGCCATTACACAGAATCTTATGGGAGAGTTTGGCATACAAGGTTTTGGCAAGCCAAATTTGGCTATCAACTTCCGTAAGCCACACCCATATATTTTTTAATTATATTTTATAATTTTTCCTGTTTTGCCATTCTATCTTCAATAAATAATTTTACAATTACATGTGTATCCTTAATAATTTTTAGTTATAAATCTTCTTTCTCCTTAAAATTTATACTTATAAATTTGTTAATAATAAAAATTATACCGCTACAAAGATCTCAACGAGATCTTTCATTTGAGCCTAATATTGAATATATTTGGTCAAAAAAATTTTAATACATAATTATGACTTATCTTTTCATCAAAAGATAATAATTTATTTGTTGCATGTATAGTAGCCGTTGGGGTCAAAATTTATCTTTTGCATGTATAATAGCTGTTGGGAGTGCATAATAACCATTGGGGGTCAAAATTTGGCTTACAATTATAGAGTATGGTGGGAGCTGCATGTATAGCTATAATAGATTCCAAGGAATATTCATTTTCGGTAAAGCTATAATTGGCTTCAATAAAGACGTGAAGCTTGGCGTGCTAAAGAGAAAATGAAACTAGTTTCTAGTTTCTATGTTTTAAAAATGCAAGAAAAAGTTCTTTGTGTGTTTTTGTTTTGTTTGCCTGCGTGAAACTTTTGTTAGAACTTGACGTTAGGATTGATACTCATTAACAATCCTTGAGTCGTAATTATCAGTACTGGGCCCTGGTATCTAGGACTTATTCAATCCATAAGTCTTCTGATAAGAAAAGGTTACGTCTGATAAGCAAGAGTTCCAGTTAGACATATATGTTCATTCAAACGATTGTAACTGATCATGAAGAAACTGCAGACACAACCTTTCATTCCAAGTTCTATAAAACACGCTCCAACATTCATTCCTCTCTACATCAGTTTTGAACATCTTCTATCATTCAAAAAGCTTTGGAGAGAAAGCACAAATTGAGGTTCAAGAAAGAATCCAAGGCAACATTGCTAGCTAGCCTTGGATTGAGAGTTGTATCATGCAGGGCAGACGTCCACGAAGTTCTACAACAAGTGTGTAGGGACGTATTTCTGTCTTAGGACATTGCAATAAGCAAGCCTCTCTCAAACAATAAGTCAGTGAATTCAATTTCTGTTACTATGTTGTTTCATTCAATTTGCTTATACTATTACAAGCATTTGTTGAATTGATTGTTCTGTATATATAGATATTTCATTCATACAGTAGAGTGCATATATATATATATATATATATATATATATTGTCAATAGGATCAGATTTATATATAACTCATGTTATAGGATTCAATCTGAATATAAATCCTATATATTGATATCTACTGTAGTACATTTACTATATGTTGTATATTTATATTAATTAACTACATTAGGATTGATAATTGTCTACAATCCTTACTGAAATCTAACAACTTTGTAATGATCGATTTGGTTTAGTGATAGCGCAGCTGGAGATTGATTTTTTGATGAGTTTGAGTCAGAAGTCGACAATCTGGCTAGGTAGAACTTTACCTCCTCTGCATTGAAATTTCCATAACATGTTTAGGTAAAAATAATAACTACTACTTTAATTCAGCATAATTGTTCATTTATGTTTAAAAGGGAATGTATCTCTAATTGGGGAAGAGAACAATCTGTGTCATTTACTGTCACATATATTTAAGCTTTGAGGCCTTTTGAAAATGGTTCCCTAGATATCTTTGAAAGACATTTACAGTTTGTAGGGAGTAGGCATGCATGTAAATATTTGGGAAAAGCCAAGCCACATGAGCAAAACCTCGACCTACTGGATCTCTTGAGGTTGAATTTCAAGTATTTCAAAACGCCTCGTATACACGTTTTCACTCAAATTTTGACCAAGTTTCCAAATAGAGCCCCTGGGGTATTTACCATGGCCTCAAAACTAGGCTGGGACAAGGGGTTTATAAAAATTAAGGTTGAGACTGATTCTATTGTAGCCATGATTCCATGAATGATGTTCCTCTACACTCTCTAGCCACTTTAATTGAAGACTCAAGTATGCTTCGGTAATTTTGTCACTCTTTTTTAGTTTATGTATAATTTTGGTTCAACACATGTATTTCGAAGTTTTTTTTTTAATTACATATTGTATTTCGAAGTTGTGACTTTGTGTTTTAATGTTTTTGGACTAGTTGATATGTTGCACCCTTACAACTTTTTTGGATTTACAAATGAATATTGTGAAATTTGAATGCTCGAGTCTTCAAAGAGTTGAGATGTACGAAAAAAAAATGAGAAAGATGGAATGTGTTTTTTTTGTTATGTTTTTTAAAGAAAGATGAAATGTATTGTAACGAATGTTGTGAAATTATTTCATATGGGGCTTGAATGCTAGATCTTTTGATTGCGGTCGAAAACCGAAAATGGAACCAAATCAAACCGAATAAGTCAAATCGATTTGATATTAAATACAAGTTGGTTTGATCTTTTAATTTAAGTACAGTCAAACCGAATCAATCTAGGAACAATGTCACCGATCTCCTAAATTGAAAATTGACAAAATCATACGTCATGTATTCCAATTTTGAGATCAATTCGATAATTTAATCTCTTAAAAAATCTTTGACAAATTCTCTAAAAATACCTAAAACATGATATTTATTATTATTTTTCTAACAATTCCTGTCTCATTCGCTATTTTAAGGAGGGCGGATGTACAACGAGATGGTCGGTATAGACGTGAAAGTCTAAAAATTGCAACACAAGAACTTTGCGAAGAATCAAGACTCATTTTGCATATACACAGACGAGGAAACCCATTCAAGGCTTGAGATTTGAACGGAGACGCAGAGATGCTGAGAATCATCCGCAAAACGTCTTCTTCGTATTCTTATCCCTACTGTGGCAGTAGCAGAATAGGTATGCCTTGTTGTCTTCACTCTACTACTCTTGTTGTTTCCCTCAACAATTACGTAGCCTTGTTTCATTCTCAATCCTCAAAGCCGAGCAAATCCCAGCTTGGAAAGCTTGTGAGAGACCCACTCTCAAAGCCCAAATTCACTAATCTTGAGAGTGCCTTGAAGGTGTTCGATGAAATGCTTCACAGGCGTCCTCTGCCTTCGGTTGTCCGTTTCACTCAAATCTTGGGTCAACTTGCCAAATTGAAACATTATTCAGCTGTGATCACTTTGAATAAACAAATGGGTCTGATCGGAATTGCTCATGATGCTTATACTCTGACTATTATCATCAATTGCTATTGTCAGTTGAATCAAATGGGGTTTAGTTTATCTGTCTTGGGACACTTCTTCAAATTGGGCCTCGAACCAGATGTTACGACTTTCACCACTCTAATCAACGGCTTTATTCTTCAGAATAGAATGGCTGAAGCAGCACGACTTTTCAGCAAGATGGTGGAGGGAGGTCATTGTCTGCCCGATGTGGTCACTTTCAGCACACTAGTAAAGGGACTTTGCATGAAGGGTAACAACAGTGCAGCTATTCAATTGCTCAGGAAGATGGAAAAAAGAGGTTGTAAGGCTGACGTAGTTGTCTACAGCACCATCATTGACAGCCTTTGTAAGGATACACTTGTTGTTGATGCATTGAACCTCTTCTCAGAAATGATTAGTAGGGGTATTGCCCCAAATGTCATTACCTATAGTTCCTTGATTGATGGAGTTTGCAGATTAGGAGAGTGGAAAGAAGCTACAAGGTTGTTGAATGAAATGGTGGGTAACAATATCTTTCCGAATATATTCACCTTCAGTGTCTTGGTTGACGCACTTTGTAAGGAGGGGATGGTCGTGGAAGCAAAAAGTGTGGTTGAAATGATGATTCAAAGAGATATAGAACCTAATGCAATTACATACAGTTCGCTTATGGACGGCTACTGTTTGCGAGGAGAAATGGACGAGGCCAGACAAGTTTTTGATCTAATGGTTAGGAAGGGATCCATGGTTGATTCTCATAGTTGTAACATATTGATAAACGGATATTGTAAGCAGAAAAAGATTGATGAGGCCAAGAAGATTTTTCAGGAAATGCCTCGTAGGGAACTTGTTCCTAACACCATTACGTATAATACTCTTCTTGATGGGTTTTGGAAAGCGGGGAGAATACAAGAAGCAGAAAAGTTGTTCTCTCAGATGCAAGGTTGTGGCCAACATCCAAATCTTATAACTTATGCCATTCTACTGGATGGCCTATGTAGCAACCAGCAAGTTTCTACGGCAATAGAATTGCTCAGAGAGATGGAAGGCAAAAAGTTGGAACTAAATATTGTAGTTTACAATGTTATTATTGAAGGATTGTTGAAAGCTGGAAATATTGAATATGCAAGAGACCTTTTCTTTGGTTTATCATCAAAAGGACTTGAACCTGATGTCAGGACATATACTGTAATGATTCATGGACTTTGTAAAGGAGGCCTAATAGTTGAAGCCGAAAAGTTGATTCGAGAAATGGAAGAGAAAGGCTGTTCTCCAAATGGTTGGACCTATAACATCATGATCCGTGGATGTATCGATAACAATGAGATATCAAGGGCTATGGGATTTATTCAACAAATGGTGGAGAGGGGTTTCTCTGCAGATGCATCAACTGTGGAATTGATAGTTGATTTATTGTCTCAGGATAGAGTAGATCCTGCTTTGTTGCCATTGTTAAAAAATTCATGATAAAGTTAACTGGATATTGAAACATAAGTTTTTCATCATCACAAGGAAATTGAGACTGCTGCACCTTGGACAACCGTGGATGTATTAAGTGTGTTATTTATTAATCCGTCATTTGAAAAAACAATTTCATTTTGTGTTTGGGACCCGATTTTAAGCTTAGAATTGTCATATCCTTGGCTATATAACTTGGTAGATACTTTGGTAAGTTATTCATGTCTAGCCACACAGTTTTTACAGTACTGCTCTTCTATAATTTCAGCATTTTCATAGATTTGTTTGCATAAGACTATGAGTGAAATGAGCACCATAAACTGTAAATTCTTTTGCTGAAAGCTTGTACTGTCATGTAAAGGTTTTCTCAGATCATATCAATACTGTTTCCCTAATGCTCATAGTGTCAGCATCTAGAATAGCTGCTGCAAGGAACATAATATTATTGTTAAGTGTTGGATGTGCGCAATAGGAATAGTATTTATGCATCTATTTGTTCCTCAAGAATGGCTTTAATACCTGGTAAACTCGATTGTGCCATCTTTATCTTTGAATGCATTGCTCATGCTCTCTTTTTTTACTTTTACTGCATATCTTCTCTCTCATCTATTTGGTTCTTATTTACAGGCACTTTTGCAAATGCATATTTATATGGCAGATGGCACTAAAACTGCATATTGGTAATTATTCTTCCTTGTATAGTCATTTTGATGTCCTAAAGCCCTAACGGTAATTGTTGCTTCACTAGTGTGTTTCTGGGTTTATGGAGGTTTGTGTTTCTGCATCCCTGTAGAGTGTGATTGGTAGTCATCTAGAGTAGCAAGAAAAAATTGTGGATTTTGTAGTCATCAAGAAATTCAGAATAGTTGTGTAATTTTTTTCCCTGAAAAATGTAATGTTCATATTCTCTCTGTCTTTGAGAGTATACATGGGTATGTCCAGCATAGTAACCAATTGAGAGATACTAGTCTGTCAATGTCATGTGCATTAGCCATGGATACATAATCAATGATTGAAATACTTATGTTCAGAATGAGTAGTCTCATATTGGATGAGGAACTATCTAACATTTGAAAGCTATGAAGTAAATATCTCTTTCAAGTTGTGCGAAAGTCCTAGAATTCTACGTAGGTTGGCCGACATAGGCTATTAAGGAGATGTCTCTTTTAATACCTGCTAAACTCGTGCCATTATTTTATCATATCTTTAATTAATTTGAACAATTTGAGCTAAACCAGTTATAGCTAACCCTTACTTGTTGCATAGGTCCCCTGTTTAGTGCTTCTCCAGAAGGATGTTATGCATTAGGTTATGCAGAGCAGGATAACTAATTGGTGTCTTTATTTCGGAGCAGCTTATGCATTAGGTTATGCAGACTCCCGAGTATGATTAAATGGGTTTTGATTACCTGATACTAGGTAGTCATTTAGCTGATCTCTGTGTTAAGGCGTTTACTTAATCCTGCACTAGTTTAGTGAAAGAAACCGCAACAATAAAAGCCACTCATCTCATGGAAGAATGCATATCATGAAGGAGAAAACTACCTGTGCTCCAAGGTAGTTAGCTCTTGCTTATTCCTTTATTTTTCGAAAGTGTTGAACTCTGATGTTAAACTTTTGTTTGATTTTCGCTTTGTTCTTGCTTTGGCCAAAATACTTACTGAAACATCGGTTAGAACTATCAAGGGAGGAGGCCCCTCCTGACCTTCTAAGTTGTTATACAAGCATGCCTGACCAAGCCACCAGGGCAGTGTACTGGTTACAAACAGAGTTTAGCAATCCAGAATTATTCAAGAGAAGAACAAAGTGGGTGAGTAGAATACTAAGGAAAGGAAGTAGACTGAGCTACAGTCGAAAATACATTGTAGTGCAAGCCATTTCTCAGAAGGTAGACTGAACATATTAATGAATGTCAGCAAAGAAGAGTCGCTATGGTGGACAGGATTTATTAGCAATTTAAAGCTACAAGTCGTTTGTAATTTGCACATTTTCTGTTTCCCTGGTCCTATGAAGTCGATGATCCATAGTGTTTGATGTGCAGATAATGAATAGTGTTTATGAATTTAATTGCCTCTGTTGTCTGTATGACTCTATCTATATATGTAAAGACTGAAATTGCAAGATTTAGTCATGCATTTTATTTGATGGTTTTTTTTCTTCTTCTTTTTCTCAACATAGATCAGATGGTAGTGCATGTAGTAAGGGATGATGTGGAATCCGATGGTCTCCAAGTTATCTCTCTTCTTAGTAAGGGATAATGTCACAAAGGTCCAAAATTTTATCCCATCGGACTGAGTAGTGAGTACGGTGGATGATGCTCTAAGAGTAGGACATCAATACCTAAGTCTTCCAAATCACTGTGCAGCTGGGACTGTAAGTCATCGAACTCCCTTTTTGCACTTAACCATAAGGCCTTTAGATCCTGCCAAATGACCACCATTACCAATAACCAGGCTGCATATATATAGTCCATCGGTGCTAGTATTTTTATCATTTTGCTAGAAAATTATAAGATCAATTATATGTTCCTTTAACTGAAATTAATTTGTACAACCCAAAAAGGAAAAAAGAAAAAAAGATCTATGTACATTAGCTTTCTTGATTTGGGTACGTATCCCTCTTCAGAAGGGGTCTCAACATAATGAACAATTAGCTCCCTTAAATGTAGACTTCTTACTAGGTTTTGGATGTAAAGAAAATCAGATTAAAGAATGGTCCCCAAGTTTTACCACTTTTCAGGTGAGCTGCTTCTTCCTTTCGAGAATTCTTTTAACGTAGACTCCTACTGTTTATACACAAAAAGAAAAGAATACTGTAAAACTTCAAACACTTCATGTACGTGAAAACAGTGGCAGAAAACAAAAACTCAACCAAACCACTCAGGGAGTAGATGTTGGAAGTATTTAGGATCAAGCAATAAAAGCTTTTTACACGGATACCACAAAGAAGAAAATACTATGGCATATTATTCACCACTGGCTGCTCCAGTTACCCCTTTTTACTCAAAAATTTTAAATCATGTATAGACAGACTATTAGACTGCAACTTCATCCCAAAGTTTTCCGGTAACTTGTTTCCAAAATAAAATAAAGAAGAAGCTCCTAGGACTCCAATCAAACTAGCCTCAGGTAACTTCTTTCCAATACGTTCCTCCAGACAAGACACTAATAACTGCATCTTGTAGGCTGCAGCAGAAGTATATAAAGAAATGAAACTTGACTTCAAATCTTGTCCATGGGTCCAATATTTATCAGCTGACTAGGCATGTCAACTAGAAATTATTTAAGAAATAATAACATGTTCTCATTTGGTGCAAAGATTGATCAACAGACTGAGCATATGAAATTTGTATGAAGTATATGCAATACATTCAACATTTTATCAGTTGCAAGATGACGACGACGACGTCATTAGTCCATGAGTGACACGCCGGATATCAGTACTGTTGCTTAGCCTATAGAGTTGAATATCTTCATTTTGTATTTTGTAACTTAAGCTTGAATATGAATGAAATTTATCTTTAATTGATTTCTTTGCAATTTCCTTTCTTTTAGTCTAGGTTCCTATCACTCTCTCGTATGCAAGACACATACATGCTCTATAATTTATGAGTCAAGGAAGCTACTTTTGACTAAATCCGAGCTGCAGCAAGATAAAATAGCTACACGTACGTACTAGAGAAGTTGCCAAAATTAAAGATCTTTTGCTTTGAATCAAGCTAGAATCATACGTGTCCAGAGATAGAACTGGTTTGCTCCTCAGAAGGGTTTCCTCATCTACAAGTCTTACGTACAGTTAAAATATTTAGCTTAACCAGAGTTTAATTTTACAGATTGATTATAATTAATTAATTTTTTTCTTTTTATATTTTTTTTCTTCCCCATCATTATAAATGAATTTTTTTTTATTTAATAACAAAATTACTATTTACTATTAAAGTACACAAAACATGGAACACTCATACATCAGGTGAATTACAGAATTTATGGTGCAAAAGAGTTCATACACCGTTAGTGAACAAAACTATTTTTTTTGGGACAGGGTATCGCAGCGACGGGATGACCATCATTATCACCATTGAGGAGAAGACATAGGTTTCCTACACAAACACTAGTTTGAGTAAACTTGTGTTTACCAGGATTTTGACTTGGTCTGAATAGAGATTCAACAACATTTGTCTCTATATTGAACCATTCCACAGCATTCCACCGGTTAATGAGAATCCAATCACCATCAGAGAACAAAGGCTCCCAAACGTAAAAAGTAGAATAAATCATCGACCAAGAAGAATCCTCCTTCATACTCCAAACACGAGTGTTTATAAAGCGACAATCTTCAGTTTCAAGGCAGCAAAAAGATAAGAAGCCTCCCAATAGTTTGACTTTGACGCTGAAATTCGTCTCGACCTGTCGAGCATCAACCTCAACTGGAATAGGAAAAGCATGATAGTCCTCCGTGACGAGATCAAAAGTTACAACAAAGTAACTAATCCGATCATCTCTCCTCATCATCAGCCAAGCTACACAAGAATTGTTCAACCACACCATGTCGGCCGACTGACATTTTGGCGAAACCACAAGATTATTATACGGAAGTTTTTTCATCGTTTTCCATGTGTTTGATGCTAAGCTGTAAATTCTTAATTCAGTGCTAGTCGTCAGATCATCTTCATCTTGCACAAGAGTGGACACCTTAAAGTCATCTTCGTGAGAATGATAACCTAGTCCATACATCTGAGTGCGCTCTACTCCTCGTCGATCTTCATCATCATAGGGTGGTGGTATCCTTTTGTGCTTTGAAATCATTGGATTCCATAAAAAGAGCTTGCGGCGGCTCTTACCCTCATCATCAGCATCATCATCATCATCATCATCATCATCATTATCAAAAAACCAATCCCGTCTCTTATTATTTCTTCGAACTTCAAGTAAAATCAATCCATTGCAGAGAGCAAGGATACTAGATTCAAAGCTTCCCCTAAGTCTACCCCTTTCTTCAAGGGAGGAATATAATGGCCGGTGCTTCATTCGTTCTTCTTTGTTTAACCTACACGTATCAGCAAGGCCCACTAAATAGAACTGATCATTATCATCAACTTGATAATGGCGTATCAAGTATGTATCAGCAGCATTCTTGGACTTTTTGATAGAGCGGCGTCGGTGATGTTCTTTAATGAAGTCTTTGTCATGGATGATACCCTTCCATAGTTTCGAAACAGAAGAAAATCGTATCACACCCTTGACAGAGAGCCGTAAGACGATTTCATATATTAGCTCCTGAGGGAGTTAAGGTGGCATCGACATATCGATCTGCAGGCTAATTACCACGTACTGTTTTAGAGTGGCTAGCTGCTGAGAACTAAGAGCTAGGGATCAGGCCGGGTTTTGGAGAGAAAAATCAAAGATAGAGGATCGAAACAAAGGACGAGAGAGAGAGAGAGAGAGAGAGAGAGAGAGAGAGAGAGAGAGAGAGAGAGAGATGACTGACGAAGTCCAAAATCTCTAGCGTCGACTCAACTGAAGGAGGACTGTATGTCCACAGTACGTCTCCAACTTTTGGTTGATTGATCGAATAAAATTACAAGCTAAAGGCCGGTGTGAGTTTTATAGAGGGTTACTGGGTTAGTATATATCTGATAGGAATATGAAATCCTAAAATGATCAGGAAGAAACTTAATTTCCTTCTCCTTCATCTAATAGGCATAATTCCTAAACAGATCAGGAAGAAACTTTGCATCAACTCGTCAGTTAGGTCTGCACTAATTTCTTTTAATAACTCCTTAATTTAATATGGATATTAGGAGAGCACAATCTCATAGTCACTGACCTAGTGAAGCATGAGGTGTCAAATTTCCCGGATAGGTTTGAGGATTCACCAAAGCTAGTTAGCAGGTGGTGGCAAGTAGCCTAGATAGGCTTGGTGATCAGAATCTAGACTCGTGATTCATTGATAAGGATATTTCTACACACCAAAAAAATGCACAAAGACAACCTAAAATAAACCCTACTGTGGATATAAATATCGAATGTAGTATGGAAAGTAGGGATCGTTTCCGCTAGAGAATGAGACTCAACACTAAACTATAACGACTCAAACCGACTTAAACAGAAAGATACGAACGACAGACAAACTAAACTGACACTAAAAATCACGAAATTAAATACTTAGACTCTGGCGCAATACATGATTGTAAGGAAATGAAACAGGTTTCGGAACCTGATTTTGAACACATGCTTCTTGTTATCTTGCCCTTCTTCTTGTTACAACTGAAATAACTAAAAGAAAATGCATGTAACGATGACCAAAGTTTAACAAATATATATATATATGATTGGTGTACGTAGCAATGCTCACTGTAAAAGCTAATTATATTGCAGGCAGCCAGGCAAGGCGGGTTTTTCAATGTTCATAGTTGTTTTCTTTTGATTTTTCTGATTGTCGTTGTGTCTTTTGGCTTTCGTTAATTACAGTGGTGCATTACTTAATTAGTCAACCTATCAGTCTCAGTGAGAGTGGCAAATTAGTTAATGGCCAGGGGAAATTTCGCTCTCAGCTTCCCTAATATATGATCCAGTACTATATATGTATGCATTTGCTTGGTGTATATATATATAGTTTGTTTACAACCCGATCACCAAACAAACCAAGATAGGAATCCTATTATCCAATAGACCTTTGTTTAATCGATCAGTCTTTCGATTTGAATGGACTTACTGGCAGGGGCTGCTTTAGGTACCCTATTCGGAGTGCTGTATGACATGGTTAAGATAGCGATCAGCAAGAGTGTAAAGTTCAAACCCCTCCTCAGATCTCTGAAATCGACGCTATCGTCTTTAGAACCAGTGATCATTCAACAGATAGGATTGCACAACATTGCATTAGGACTCCCCAATGACGAAATAAAAGATCTTGAAACACAAATGCAGAAAGGCCTAGAACTCGTTCAAGAGTTGATGAATGCCCGAGTGAAGTGGAACTACTTCGTGAAGCCTTGCTACGCCGACCGGCTTGCAGAAATGGATGAGTCTCTTAAAATGCTGTTGAAAAGAGTGGAGCTACAGCAAGCAAGGGATGTGAAGGAGACGTTGTATTTGGCAAGGTCTATAAAAAGAGATACAAATACAACAACAGTACTGCAGCCTCCGCCTCCGCTTTCTCCACCACCTACGCCTCCTCCACCGCCTCCGCCTCCTCCACCGCCTCTGCAAATTGTTTATGTAGAGAGGAATATAAGAGAGACGGTACCACGACAGGTTGTTTCAGAAAGGCCGGTGTCCCAACGTGAACGTAATGGCATGGTAAAAGGTAATTATTTTTCCATAAAAAAATCTTGGCAAATTATATATGCAGAAAACTATATTTACATATATATGGTCAATTTTATGTTAGTCGCGCACACTTATTTTCCCATAAAAAATCTTGGCGTATTTATCAATCTATGATTGATGCCAGTATAAGAGAAGAGGAGATAGTCAGTATACACATGACAATATGTGAACCAGCACATATTTACTAATCCATGATTGATGTAACTATAAGGTAATTTATATATATATTGTCAATAACCAAATTAATATATAGTAGATATTTTGTAATTTTGGTGTTGTAATTGTGGCAGTGATGGGGGAAGGGGCAGCAGCCTTGGGAGAGATCTTTGATGTCGTTATGGAAGTGAGGAATAAAACTATGATGGCTAAATCCCTCATCGGAGATCTCAAATCCACCACTTCTTGGATTTCCAAAAGCTGCAAACGGAGGAAGGCGTGAATCTCAGCTCCATCATTCATGTATTACTAAATATGTACTCAATATTAATTTGGTTAATAATGCTTTAAGGAAGTGTTTAGATGAGGGAATTTTAAGGTATAAACAAAAAAACTCCGAGGTAGGTTGGTTAATTGCAGTACTAAAAGAATGAGCTCTATCTCACTTGTTGAACATGAGAGGACAAAAGCTTCTGTAAAAGTAGTGAAGTGAAGTGCAGAGTTTGGCACTAGGAAATTTTTCAGTTGTCACTGGCATGCAGTTTGTAGTGGTAAAAAGCAGAATCGAAAAACAACTGATGGACACAATCCGAAATCCAAATAGACATATCCTTATCTCTACAAATTTGTCTGTCAATCTCATGATGCAGCAATCACAACAATCTCCGTCAAGTAATTTTTAGAAATCACAACAATATCGAATTGAAAAACTGAATCGATTGGTTAAAGAAAATGCAGCAAAAAAAAAAAAGACAATTAAGGATGTACAAAGTGAGACATACATACTGTTGTCACAATCCAGATACTGTAGCTCTCGATAGCTCATTTCCCGTTTTCCTAAGTTTAGCACAATCATATTGGCTTCAGGATGTTCAGAGCATTCCCTCATATCCAGACTGCAATTTCTGGACGTTGGAGACAACCAATTTCAGGAAAGCTGCTGAGAAACAATAGTATCTTCCATTTCTTGTAGATATGACTATATATTAGGAAATCAAAATACCTTCTCTTTTTTTTCTTTGATTTCCACTACTGTAGCAATCCAAGATGGATTTTGAGGCCATCCCCGTGAACTGAAGCAACTTTGCCACTCCTTGTGCCATCCCTCTATGACAAGAAATTCTATGAAGCCAAAATGACAAGCCCTTGCACATCACAAATTCATCAAGTCTAAGCTAATGCAAAAACCCATACATATTAACCAATACCAGCTCCGTTCAAATGAAAATCCCAGGTTCCACAAGCATTTTTGACTACATTGACTAACAATATAGGAAGCTTCATCTTTGTCCATTGAAAGATGGCCTTACACATGTCAATTCCACAGCTTCTAGGTAGCATTCGTCTGGTCAGTATATATGAAGCACCATGTCATTGATTAACCAAATGCAAGGATACAAACATATAGACAAAATGCATATAGCAGTGAAAACATAGATATAAGAAAAAAACCACTTGCTGAGATTATGATGAAACAAAGAGACAGGAACAAAATCAAAACTATGAAAGCCATGGCAAGGATAAAAAATAGAGATACAACCTGATGGAAAAGAGCATTGTTAGAGTTGTTGGAATATGCTTTACCCATATGAACCTGTCTGAGAGTGAGAATGGCAAACCTGGGTTCAAAGTTTCATAGTTAAGTGACAGATTGCATGGATACAACTATACAAGTAATTGAACTCTGCAAGAGACCAGGCACAACTCCAAGATCTATAATGATGATTGCATGGATACACATTTTAGGCAATCTGGGTTGGACAAAATGAAATGCAGCTAATTTGTAATCATCAAATGTAAACAAGGAGGACAAAACCATCAGTTAAAAACTAAAATATGTTACAAAATCAAATAACAATTACTATGGCACAGAGCACTGATAATTCTAAGATTACATCCCTAAAAATACAAGATCTCGAAACTCTTAAACAACAAGAATCAAATGTAAACATGGAGGACAAAGCCATCAGTTAAAAACTAAAATATGTTACAAAATCAAATAATAATTCCTATGCCACAGAACACTAATAATTCTGAGATTACAACCTAATTATTCCTATGCTGCATACCATTACATTTTGGTAAAAACTTACACCTTCCGCGGCTGCACCTAGCAGTAGTTCCCTTACGCCCCCCCTTAAGCTTCACATCCTCAGGCTTCGCATTCTCACCAGAAATCTCCTTCACAGCATTACAAACAGCATGCACAATCATTTTCTTCACCTCCAGCTTGTCCTCGCAAGCCCTGTGGTTTGGAGGAAGTGTGCGGAACTCTTCCGTCAAACGAAAGCACTGACCCACGTTTTCAGGGGAAACAAAGTCCGTTGCAACTTGGATACAAGACTTCAAGTTCCTCACCTGATAAGGACAGCCTGCAGGAATGAAAACAGCATCGCCAAGTTTTTGGACAAATGTCCATGGCTCAATTCCAAATTCCTCCTTGAGCTTCCTCTTGTGCTCCACAGTGAGATAAACAGTCTGGTCATGTATAGCATGAGTAACACGCTGCAAGGGATTACAGTACACATGCCTGAATTCATTGATGTGATTCTGGACGTATTTCTCCAGCTGCGGAACATCCTGGATCCGGAAAATGTCCCATAAGGCACCTCCATCCTCACATACTTCAGCTGAATCTTCCAGAGGCCCACTTCCATTTTCACCACTTGCGGCAGATTTTCCAAAGATCTCTCTTTGGTCTTGCTGCCTGTGCTTTCTCTTAAACTCATCTATAGTTGCAAGTTGTTCAGGACCAAGGGTCACTTCAGCAGTATGTGTCAATATGTACACTGCATCAGACATATCACAGTGAAGCTTGGTTACAGAATCTCCCCGTCCAAGCTCCTGTGCAAAACCATAGGCAATATACGTTTTTGGACCCATGTCCGGTTTAACTGGGGTGTCAGGAAAGTAGATAGCAAGGTTCAGACTTCCCATGGTGGGGTGAGTATACTCCTTGAAAGGCAGACAACAGACAAATTCCTTACCATGCCGGGGAAGACGATTATCAAACTCAGTAGATGGCGGGAAGTCATTGAGCTTGAGAATCAGAGGCCATTTTTTCTGATAAAACTCGCCTTTGGAATATCCAGTAAAGAAATGGCGGTTGTTGACTTCTATGAAAGTCCAATCCAAGCAATTGATGGCGTGGACTGCCAATTCTCTGTCATGCTTGGTGATATTCTTTATCTGTCTAAATGCCCGCCACATGACTAATGGTTCCCAGCTTAACCCTGATCCATTTTCAAGTGCATTGCTCACAATTACAGGCTCACCCCTCATCCAATGCCACTGAAAATGCCCAAAATCCTCATCATGGATTTCTCCAACCCTTGGACAGAACAAGTAGTTATCATCAGAACCGTCTCTAGAAGCTGCTTTTCTTACTTTATTGCTCCTACTTGAGTTAACAGCATCATCCACAGGTTTACTGCACAAACACCTCTGTGCACAAGTTTCACTACTAGCATGCAACAGATTGTAACTTTCATCTATTTTTACTGCTTTCTTTACCAATTCTATGACATAATTTTGAGCAAAATTGCATCTCAATTCTAAATTACGCTTACCACAACCTTTCATGTGCGTTGGGGGGCATAGAATGCTTCCATCTTCACTTGCTCTCCATTCAAATGCGGACTCTTCAGCAGATTCCAATGAGTCCGGCTTCACTCCCACATCATCATTCCTCTTCAGCTCTCCCTCTCCAAGTAAATACTCAAACTCCATTTCGACATACACTTCCTCCTCCCTACCTCTCTTCTTCCACTTCCCATCTCGAATCTCCCGGCAGCATATGAGGCACAGATCATACTCACACTCAGGACAGCTTCTATGAAAATCGAAAATCGAAGTGCTGCAGTTGTTGCAGTACATACGCTCATCCTCAGGGCAGTTAGACTTTTCGACTTTCAGCTCCGAAACACCCCCCAACCTCTGCCTCTCAGCCTCCACCACCATCTCACTCACCTGCTCATCATTAATCCTTTTCAAATAGCCTAGCAGCTGATGAACCAAATACTTACAGTGCTCCAGCTTGGTGTCTTCATCGATTTTCGGGTTTAGATTCTCCAAACACCTAACAGGCACATCCAAACGAAGGCAGGATTTGCAATTACAGTTGCCACGGCACACAGGACAAGCCTCGGCAATGGCTTCCTCTGATGTGTTGGGATACCAATTCTGTATGCAAGGGATACAATATCTCTTCTTCTCTCCCTTTCCTCTTTTCGGACAACTCGTGCACCGAACCACTCTTCCCTTATCATTCCTTTGACATTGATGGCACATTGTCGAAAAATCTCCCTTTTCCTCCTCCGCCATTCTCTGCTTCTTCTTCGGAACCTCCATAACCGCCTTCGGAATCTCCCTTTTCTTTCTTCCCCTTTGCTTTCTCTCTCTTTCTTCCAATCTAAATTTTTTTCTTATGGTTGATGGGTGGATTTCGGATTTCAAAAACTAGGGTTGTGAACATATTAGTTTTCGTACAACAGTGGCGCCACACATCGAAATTGAATCTATTTTCTGCACAATACGGTAAAGCTATGCTTTTAACTTTTTAAGAGAGAGAAAGTAATGAGAGCCTCTTCCCGCTCTCTAGAAAAATCAAATTCCCGGAGGTGGCCGTCAGCTTTGGTATTCTGATGGCACACTTTTTCTGATAATCTATTTTATAGAGCCACTCCCTCTTTCTCTAGAGTGTTCTTATTTCTAGGCTTTTGTCTGGAGTGTCCTTATTTCTAGGCTTTTTATAAGAAAAACCACATCCTCCATTATCTGGAGAGTCCAAAAACCCAAGACCTTTGTCTGGGCACTATCTCCTTAGACTTACTTTTTGAGTTTTTTCGCTGGCCGTAGTTGTGGGGTAGTTTTCAAATTCCGACGAGATGGAGAAAGGTGATGAGCGTTCGTCTGTTACAATAGGTATGGAGGATGTTTCTGCCGTTTCCCAGCTGCTCGGTAAGGACGCACCTGGAACGCACTTGGGTACCTGGAAATGCAAAGGAGGTCAGGGGAGGCCGGCGTGCACCGACCGAATATCCTCCGACGCTCAAGTTAGTCCCAATTGGATCTGAGCAGAGTGTTTCTAGGATACGGAGAGAACTTACTTGAATAAGGAGTGAGGACTCCTTATATATGAGCTGAGGTCGGAGACAAGCTTCCCTGACGTGGAGGACATCCCTTGACACGAGGGAATACTCCCTAATCCACTACCTCGACACACGCATCGAGGAATGGCGGAGCCTAGTGCGGTATGGGTGTTCAGCTTAGCGCGATCCGCAAGGAAGTGGACAAGCACGTGTTGACAGGTGGCTGTGCCAGTATCGATTAGGCTGCGTGCCCTCGGTACCCGGTCAGGAGATGTCTCTGTAAAGCCAAGGGGAAGACTTGTTGTCGGTACACCCGGCCTGGTATTGCTGGAACCGCTGGGGTACCGCCAGGGCTTTGTTGGTATGCTCGGCAGGGGATCCCTACCGAGTGGATAGATGCCGCTGGGGCGTTGTCTGGGCCGCTGGGGTATTGTCAAGGCGGTATACCCGGTAGGGGATCCATACCGAGTAGGTAGATGCCACTGGGGCGTTGCCTGGGCCGCTGGGGCATTGTCAAGGCAGTATACCCGGTAGGGGATCCTTACCGAGTAGGTAGATGCCACTGGGGCGTGTTATTGGGCCAAGAGGTGGGCTGTACAGCGATGGTGGGCTACTCCTGACCTGACATGGGGTCTGTACCGGGACAGATATGAAATGGTAGCAACAGAAGTCCCCCAAGTCCCGAGCAAGAGGAACTGCTTGGTCGGGGACTTAGTCCACAAGTTCATATCAGGACGTAGCCAAGTGTCGGTGGGGCAACCGCGGCGCTTAGTATCGTCCCATGTAGTCCCCCAAGTCCCCGAACAAGGGGTTCCTCCCGGTAGGGAGTTGTAACTGCTCCGAGTTCTGAGGGAATTTTCAAGGTTTTGCCTGTTGGTGTTCTCGGCGTAACTGCCGAGGTAGTGGCGTGATACGTGTCGCCCCTTGGGTGATTTAAAACTGCATGAGAAGTTCAACCGTTGTGTTGACACGTGTCGCAATCGTGTGAAGCGACGGTTGGTGTCGTACGGTGCAGATGGTCCGAGTCCCGCTATATATATAGGGGTGAAGAGAGTTCACTTCTCCTTATTCTTGCTTTTTTCATTCTAGAGCTCTGCAATATGTCGGTAGAGAGAGTGAGAGCTTGTCGCCGGTAGCTTACATTTGGATCAACCGCTTCTTCGACTTTCGACGTTTCAAAGTGCAAGTACCGAGAACTCTGAGTAACTTTTGTGTTTGCCGCTTTTGCAACATAGTTTGTGTACCGGTGTCCTGCCTTAGTACCGAGCTGGGTTGCATAGGCATAGGATTGTCGTCCCGGTAAGCAACTTAGTTTATTTCTTGCAGATGTCTGATTCAGAAAGCCAAAGTGTAGGAAGCGGCAATGCCTTCTCTGGTGAAGAGCCAGAGAGGTCTCCCTCGGTGGAGATTGTCGACGTGACCTCTAGTACAGAGAGTAGCAGCCGCGAGACTCGGTCCTGCTCGTCCGGTACAGACACCTTTCGTATTGAATGTATGTTTGAGACAGTGATGACGAACATCACTACCGGCGAAGATATAGAGCCGTTAAATACGATCAAGGAGGGCAAGTTTATTCCCGGTAGTAGTAGTTCGGTGCCTGCTACCAAATTGGGAGAAGGTGAGGAGCCTCTGTCTGAGGCGGAGACCGCCGAAGGGGAGGTACCGGACGAAACGGTACCTGAGGGGTTTGCGGTAGACCGCCTGAAGCTCAGTGCCTCTACCGATGATGACTTGGTGGCCCTGAGGGAGGCTTTCAACATTCCGAATTCGGTAACAATGCGCCTACCAGAGAAGGGGGAGCTGAGGAGTGCGTCTGCGGTACCGGGTGAAACCTTGGTACATCCGTTCTTCTTTGGAGAGGGTCTACGGATTCCACTACCGCCGTACCAACAGAGGTTCTTGGCCGAGGTTGGCATTTTCATTGCTCAGTTGAACCCCAACACCTGGCGGTGTCTCAACTCTCTATACACCCTGTACCGTCACTGTGGTTTCGGTGAGCCAGACTTGGCGGTGTTCTTTAGCCAGTGGACCCTGGAGCAGCACTCCAAAACCGATAAGGGTTGGTACAAGGCTAAGTCGGTAGGGAAGCCTTGTGCAGAGTGTCCCCGAGACACGGAGTTGATGGATTTTGAGCACAAGTATAAGAGGGTGACCCGGTGCTGCCTTAAGAAGAGTGCCTTAATCCGGGAGGGTATGGCCGGTGAGACCGATATTGAGTCCCATGAAATCGGGAGTCCCGAGATCATAAGGGACCCGTTGGTGTTTGGCAATCCTACCTCCCAGCAGACCTGGAAGCATAGACACTTTTTTGTGGGGGGTCAGTGGGAGTTCCCTGAAGGATCTGACCCACCGGTGAAGAGGGTGCCCTGTGACTTTAGGGATGCTCCTGGTTGTTAGCCTTTCCGAGATGACAAGTTGCCTTTATTTGTACTATTTTTTGTGTCCGTACTAACTGTATGCTCCTTTTGGATGGCAGTGGAACAGTCTTGGAGGAGACTCACCGAGAAGCAGGAGAAAGAAATTGAGTGAATTCGGGAGAATATCTCGATAGTCCTGAGGAGGTCCACCGTTCTACTCAACCGGTACTCGCTTCATTTTTCGGGCCTAGCTCCCATCCCGTGTCCCTTGTAAGTTCCTCCCGGTAACACACTTGTACATGTACATCTATATATTTTGGAGTGTCACCTCGGTACTTTGCGTTGCAGTTTTGCCTCAATTCCGTCGGTACCGTAAACTCGGAGACGAGCAAAGCATGGTGCGTGAGCGCAAGGATTTTTACCAGTTCAAGAAGGCCGTGAGTGAGGATTTTGTTCCTGCGGCTGACTTGGCGGCTGTTGATGGTACCGGCGCTGCTGCAGAGGCTGCCGGGAAGAGGAAGAAGAAGAAGGCCAAAAGGGCTCGTGTCACCTCCGATGCTGATGTGGAAGAGGAGGACACGGGGGTCCTTGAGACTAATGAGATCTCAGCAGAGGTTGTTGCGGCATCCCCGAAGAGGACTGCCCGGGACGAGGTAAACCCGATGTTTTTCCTTTCTTTTGACTCTTACTTCTTTTGCCGGTACTTACACTTTTGTAGTTCATTAAACATGTGAGGGAACATCGAAAGAGGCAGAAGGTGCCTGTGGCAGCCTCTACTGAGGAGGTTGTTGGTGGTACCGGTACTTTCTTGGCCACTCAGAGCTCCGGTTCGGCCCCGATGTTTGGGAGGGCGGTCCCGTCTGAGAATGCCAAGTTGTTCCTTGGCTGTGTTAACAAAGCTCTGACTAACCCGCTCCCGGCGTCTCAGTTTGCGAACTATCCGGGAATGAACTTGAAGGAGCAAAGGGACCTACTCTTTGAGTGCAAGCAGAAGGTACTGTTTCGATAACTCGCATTTTCTTTCTGTTGTTGTCGATGTCTCTCATGCTTGCCGGTATTGCAGTTAGCATATGAGGAGCTTGTCCTGGACTGCCGGTACTGGTTAAAGCTTCAGAATACCGGGGCCAAGGTTGCCAGTCTCTAGGACGCGTCCTTCAACTTGGAGAAGGCCAAGGGGCTGGCCGAGGCTGAGCTTGTCAAAGTCAAGGAGGATGCCGGTAGGCTTGTTCGGGAGGCGGAGGAGAGAGCCAAGGCTGCCGTGGCCTCTGAGGTTGTCCTGATCCGTGCCGACTTTGACAAGCGGCTGGAGGAAGCTCTCGGTAAGGCCAAGGAAGAGGCTGTGATGGCCTACCGGCGTGATCGTGGCCGTGCTGTGGAGCAGGCCACTGCTTACATCGATGGTGGTGTTTACATCCTTAGGAAGATTAAGGATGCCTTCCCGGAACAGGACTGAAGTCAACTCCCTGTGCCGATCGTCACCGATGACTTTATTGATGACGAGCACAAGTTTATCCTTAACGAGATCGATGAAGCAGCCAGGACCTCTGGCCAACCGGAGCAGCGACAACAGAAAGAGTGAAGTCCCCCTGCGTGGGTATTAAGCTGTTGGCTTTGTAATTTTTTTTTATTTTTTTTGGGTTCGGTTTCGACCCATTTCTGAACACACCTCCCGGTGGGGAATGCTCTCTCGAGGGCTAGTGTTGTTGGCCATAAGGCTTTTTGATTTCTTGTTGGATAATGGCGTGTTTCGCCTTTCTTTTTACAAAATTGTACTTCATCAGTATTTCAAGTGTTTACTCGGGAGGACTAGATTTGTCAGTCTGTCTTCCGGTATATACTTTTCTTTTGAATGTTCATCGCATGTGAGTAACTGATACCGGCAACGTCGATGTATACATGGGGGTACCGGCCTCATGGCTATCAGAAGCTTGGATGGGGGGCCCTGGTACCGCCCATATGTTGGATGGAAAACAATTTACATGGGAGTCCCTGGGACACGCTGCATGTCTAATGATAAAAGGGAAAAACTTATGCATGGGGGTCGCTGGTTCCGGCCACATGACTTATAAGAGTTTTACATGGGGGTCGCTGGTACCGGCCACATGACTTATAAGAGTTTTACATGGGGGTCGCTGGTACCGGCCACATGTCATGATAAAAGGAAAAACTTATGCATGAGGGTCGCTGATATTGGCCACATGACGAGTTTGACATGAGGGTCGCTGGTACCGGCCACATGTCATGATAAAAGGAAAAACTTATGCATGAGGGTCGCTGGTACCGGCCACATGACTTATAAGAGTTTGACATGGGGGTCGCTGGTACCGGCCACATGTTTGATAGAGTTCTACTTCCTTCCCTGAGGCGTCCCCCGTTGGGTGAATATTTCATAGCTTAGCGAGTTAAACTTACCAATGATAAGTAATGCAAATTTGATATTTTGAACAAGAGGCGTTGCTCCTGGCCGGTTTACAACCGAGCTTTTACAAAAATACCGGTGGGAGCTCTGCTCAACCATCCCGTTGTACTGAAAATTTTCGTTAGGGGGTGTGGACCCTCCTACCGGTGTGTTCCGGTACTTGGATGGGCACGGTCTATGGGTATTAGTAGCGCAGGTGCTCGATGTTCCATGGGTGTAGGAGTATGTACCCGGTGGAGTCCATTAGCCGGTAGGTGCCAGGCTTGACAACCTCAACTACCCGGCACGGACCTTCCCACCTTTGGTTGAACGTCATGGCAGCAGAGTCTTTCGTACTTAACCGTACTCGGCGCAGTGCCCAGTCCCCCAACTTGAGGTACCGGACCTTTGCCTTGCGTCAAACTTGCGTTTGAGCATGTTCTTGTGTTCTGCATTCCGGAGGTTGGCTTGTTCCCGACGTTCCTCGAGTAGATCACGGTTGAGGCACAACTGTTCTTCATTTTCGTTCGGATCGAAAGTGTCGATCCTGTGGGTTGTGGAATTGATCTCAACCGGTACTACCGCTTCTGCACCGAAAGCGAGGGAGAATGGGGTTTCCCCGGTGGCGGCCTTATATGAGGTGCGGTATGCCCAAAGTACTTCCGGTAGCAATTCAGGCCATGCGCCTTTCTTTTCGCCCAGCTTGGTCCTCATTGTCCTTTTCAGGATTTTATTTACTGCCTCTACCTGACAGTTGGTCTGGGGGTGGGCTACTGATGCGAAGTAAAGGGTGATGCCCTTGCAATGGCAGAATTCCCTGAAGGAGTTGGAGTCGAATTGCCTTCCGTTATCGGTGACAATGATTTGAGGGACACCGAAGCGGTAGATGACGTTTTCCCAGATGAATGCTTGAATTTGCTGGGAAGTGATGGATTTGAGGGTCTTGGCCTCTGTCCACTTGGTGGAGTAGTCGGTGGCGACAACCACATATTCAACACCGCCGGTACCCTTTGGCATTGGCCCGATTAGGTCTAAACTCCATTGGGCGAATGGGCATGGGTTGACCATCGTCTCCAATGGCTGGGATGGCTTTGGCACATTCGGTGCGTTGAACTGGCACGATTTGCATTGCCTGATAAATGACACGGCGTCCCGGAGGAGGGTCGGCCAGTAGTACCCAAGCCTAACGAGCTTGTGAGCCATTGCTCTTCCTCCCGGGTGGTGGCCGCATATGCCCTCATGTACCTCTCTGATAGCCTCCCGGGACTCGGCGGGTCCGAGGCATCGTAAGTATGGCATTGAGTGGGCACGTCGGTAAAGATGATTATTGATGATGAGGTACCGGGAGGACCGGAATCTTATTTTCTTTGCCTCATCGTTGTCTCTCGGGAGGGAGCCATCCCGCAAATACTCTAGGATTAATGTCATCCAGTTTGCTTCTTCGAGACGTAAGTGGTTCACCTCGGCGGGTGTCGTCTCGGTACTGCGGTGCTTCAGTACGATGATGGGTACCGAGTCCCCTGGGTTGGGGTCAATAGCGGAAGCTATTCTGGCTAGAGCGTCAGCCCGTTGGTTCTCATCCCTCAGTACCTTTGTTAATTTGAAACACGAGAACCCAAGTGTGAGGTCCTTTACCAGGGTCACGTACTGGCATATGGTGGGGTTTTTTGCTTGGTAGTCCCCCGTGACCTGGTTGACAATGAGCTGAGAATCACTGAAGACTTGGAGTTGCTTGGCTCCCATATCGTTGGCTAGCCGGAGGCCTGACAGAAGTGCTTCGTATTCGGCTTCATTGTTGGAAGCTTTGAAATTGAACCGGAGGGCACACTCTAAGTGAGATGTGTCGGAGCTCTCGGTACGTGGGGTAATGAGGATGAGTCCTGCCCCGCTTCCGTGGGTGTTTGAGGCGCCGTCCACGTACAACTGCCAGACCGGTATGGATGGATCAAACGGCTGCTCCCTAACGGTAGTTGGGGCGCTTTCGGCGGGAGTTGTTTGTTCTACCGGTGACTGTTGATCGGTGCCTGCATGTTCGGGTGTGAACTCAGAGACGAAGTCTGCCAGCACCTGTGCTTTGATTGCTGGTCTGGGCCGGTAGGTTTTGTCAAACTCGCTGAGTTCAATGCTCCACTTCGTGAGTCTCCCCGATGCTTCAGGCTTTTGCAAGATTAGCCGTAGTGGATGGTCGGTTAAGACGATGATGGGGTGAGACTGGAAGTAAGGGCGGAGTCTCCGGGCCGAGACCATGAATGCCAAAACGAGCCGTTCTATCTCCGGGTACCGAGTCTGGGTATCCAGTAGAGATTTGCTCGCGTAGTCTACCGGTAAGTCTTCCTTGTTGTTGCTCCTGACAAGGATTGAGCTCACTGCCGTCCTGGATACCGATAGGTATAGAAACAGTGGTTCCCCCAACACTGGTCTGCTGAGTAGCGGAGCTGTTGCCAAGTACCCCTTCAGGGCTGTGAAAGCTTGTTCGCACTCGGTGGTCCAGCCTTCGAATCTCTTCCCGGTTTTGAGTATTTTGAAGAATGGAGCGCATCGATCGGTAGACCGTGATATGAACCGGGAGAGAGCTGCGATCCTACCGTTAAGGCTTTGGACATCTTTGAAAGTTTTGGGCGACTTCAAGTCCAAGACGGCTCGGATCTTCTCGGGATTAGCTTCGATGCCCCGGTGGCTGACCATGAAACCAAGGAATTTTCCCTCACCCAGGCAGAAGACACATTTCTCGGGATTGAGTTTCATCCCATAGTCTTGGAGGATGGAGAAGGTCTCCTGCAAATTGATTTGCACATATTTGTCGTGCAAATTGCATTTCTAATCACGGGAATTAAGCTTCTCCGAAAGTCATTTGTATCATATAATGTGTGTTTTCATGTTTTTTGGTCATTTACGTGAGTGAAGGTAATTCGGCACAAAAAGGTACATTTTGACGACATTTGGCGCATTTCCGAGAAGAGGACGGAAAGTCAACCGTGGCTTTCGGATATCAAAGATCACGCGAATCAACCTTCGGAAGATGATGCCATTGAATACCTTGAAGAATCAGAAAGAAGATGAAAAACAAAGAAATTACTTTTCCGGCGAACCACCACCACAAGCGGCGGCACCACCACCGGAGCACCACCACACATGGATGAGAGATTCAAATCAGAAATATGCATGGGTTATTGCACTCAAGAAATCTGAAAACTCTTATTTTACTTCACCCATGCATGCTTTTTCCCTATTTTCCACCAAAGCATTTTACTTTCTCTTTTCCCATGATTTTTACCATTGTTTAATCATCTTTTCTTGGGAAAACATTGAACATAGCAGCTGCAAGGGGAAAGAGGAATCAGACTCCATTCCATCACACAACAGCCCTTCTTCTTCCTCTTCTCCCTCCCCTCTCTTTCTTCTTCTTTTCTCTTCTTCCTCCTCTAAATTCCGGCCACTTTCTCCATCACTTCCGACCACCTTCTTCCACCCTTCCTTCTTTATTATTCTTCATTCCTCACTTTTTTCTCTCTTCCATTCTCACCACAAAATTCGTACTCCCCCCTCACCTCACCAAAATAGCCCCCACAACTAGGGGTGGCTTATTTTACCGTTTATACCGAAACCAACCGAAAAAATACCGAAAAATACCAAAAGAAACGGCAACCGACTGACCGGTACGGTATTACCGTACCGAATGTAAGGGTTCCGGTCGGTAGCGGTATACAAATAAGGGTTTTACGGTATTACCGAACCGTACCGAAACTTTGAGAAATATAAACTAAAATATATATTTTTATATATGTGGAAAGATCTGGGCTGTTGGATTCAATCTAAACCATTGAAACCATAGGGTTCTCTTCGCATCACCTCACTTCAGCCCATTATCTCATCTCTCCCAAAAATATTTGCTCGATCGGCGTTTGAATCTGATGATGATTCTCTGCTTCTTGATTCTCATACGTCTTTTTTTTTTTTCAAGTGGAAAAGCTGCTTTTGGTTTCTTGTTGTTGATCCTCAACTCAGCCCAAACCATCGCCAGTAGCATTTCTTGGTCAGAGCAACATCTCTTCTCTTTCTTCAATTTCAAATCATGGATGATCATGAATATTATAAACTACTGGGTAAAACAACCCTTTTGATGATTAAAATAACACATTTTGCTCATTTGTTTATCTTGTATATATGTACCATATAAGATCGATTAAGGTGAATCAAGCAGAGGATGCGTTTCGGAATTTGGAACAAAGCATGAGTTTTGGAATTTGGAGAAAAGCATTGATGCCAACACCATTCGGTTTGGGCCAAATACCAACCGAACCAACCATAATCCTTCGGTATACCGAACAGTACGGTACCGAACCTCATGGTACGGTAGTGGTTTCAAATATCATATACCATCCCAAGTTCGGTACGGTACTGGTAGGAGCTCAAAAACTCCGGTACCGTACCATGGCCACCCCTACCCACAACAACATCAAAGATTGCAAGGATTGAGGCTTGGAGCAAGGAGGAGTTCATAAAGGAGGAGGAGAAGTCTTGGATTCATCATTGAGCATTCTCTAACTCTTTTACCTTTAGTTTCTTTGCTTTAAATTCTTGTAATTTGAGATGTACACTATGATTTGAAATTGAGTTTGTTAGCACAATCACTTTGTTTATCAAATTTACAAGTATTGCTTATTTACTTTCATTGCATGTTCTCTTTGAAAACACCAAAAATATGAACACTACAACCATGTGCACATACTTCACTTCACAAGTATATAGTTCATCTTTTATCTCACCACTTTAGTGCTAGAATTACTTGGTTATCATACACATTACCAAGGTGGTTTTAGGGCCTTCCAATCCCTTGGGTAGGATAACCCCGATCTTAATCTATACATCCACATTCTTTGACATTCGTAAGATTTGCACATATTTGTCGTGCAAATTGCATTTCTAATCACGGAAATTAAGCTTCTCCGAAAGTCATTTGTATCATTTAATGTGTGTTTTCATGTTTTTAGGTCATTTACGTGAGTGAAGGTAATTCGGCACAAAAAGGTACATTTTGACGACATTTGGCGCATTTCCGAGAAGAGGACGGAAAGTCAACCGTGGCTTTCAGATATCAAAGATCACACGAATCAACCTTCGGAAGATGATGCCATTGAATACCTTAAAGAATCAGAAAGAAGATGAAAAACGAAGAAATTACTTTTCCGGCGAACCACCACCACAAGCGGCGGCACCACCACCGGAGCACCACCACACATGGATGAGAGATTCAAATCAGAAATATGCATGGGTTATTGCACTCAAGAAATCTGAAAACTTTTATTTTACTTCACCCATGCATGCTTTTTCCCTATTTTCCACCAAAGCATTTTACTTTCTCTTTTCCCATGATTTTTACCATTGTTTAATCATCTTTTCTTGGGAAAACATTGAACATAGCAGCTGCAAGGGGAAAGAGGAATCATACTCCATTCCATCACACAACACAACACCCTTTCTTCTTCTCCCTCTTCTCCCTCTCCTCTCTTTCTTCTTCTTTTTCCTTCTTCCTCTTCCAAATTCCAGCCACCTTCTCTACCAATCCGACCACCTTCTTCCACCCTTCTTTCTTTCTTGTTTTTCAGTCCTCACTCTTTTCTTTCTTACATTCTCACCACAAAATTCCTACTCCCCCCTCACCTCACCAAAACAGCCCCCACAACAACATCAAAGATTGCAAGGATTGAGGCTTGGAGCAAGGAGGAGTTCATAAAGGAGGAGGAGAAGTCTTGGATTCATCATTGAGCATTCTCTAACTCTTTTACCTTTAGTTTCTTTGCTTTAAATTCTTGTAATTTGAGATGTACACTATGAATTGGAATTGAGTTTGTAAGCTCAATAACTTTGTTTATCAAATTTACAAGTGTTGCTTATTTACTTTCATTGCATGTTCTCTTTGAAAACACCAAAAATATGAACACTACAACCATGTGCACATACTTCACTTCACTAGTATATAGTTCATCTCTTATCTCACCACTTTAGTGCTAGAAGTACTTGGTTACCATACACATTACCAAGGTGGTTTTAGGGTCTTCCAATCCCCGTGGTACGACAACCCCCGTGGTACGACAACCCCCGGTCTTAATCTATACATCCACAATTTCTGACATTCGTAAAAGACACTTGTTCTTAAGCGAACTATACGACACGTCACAAATCAGTGAGGTGGTTACCCTGTTTGAGGCTCTTGACGAGCATGTCGTCCACGTAGACTTCCATTGTCTTGCCGATTTGTTTAGAGAACATGCGGTTGACCAACCGTTGGTAGGTGGCACCGGCATTTTTTAGTCGAAAAGGCAAGACATTGTAGCAATACAGACCTTGGTCAGTCATAAAGGAGGTGTGTTCCTGGTTTGCATGATCAAGTTTGATCTGATTGTAGCCTGAGTAGGCATCCATGAAGCTCAGGGCCTCGTGGCCAGCGGTAGAGTTGACTAGCTGGTCGATCCTTGGTAGAGGGAAACTATCTTTGGGGCATGCCCTGTTGAGATCGGTGAAATCGATGCACATTCGCCACTTCCCGTTTGGTTTCTTTACCAGTACCAGGTTGGCTAACCACCGGGGGTATTGAACCTCGCGGATGAAGCCGATGCTCAGGAGTTTGTCGACTTCGGCTTTCATGGCCTCATACCGCTCCTGGTCCCCCACCCTTCTTTTCTGCCTTATCGGTCGGTAGGCAGGGTCTATTCCTAGCTTATGGGAGATGACAGTGGTGGATATACCGGGCATGTCGGCGTAGGACCAGGCGAAGACAGAAGCGTTGTGCTTGAGGAGTTTGATTAAGCCGTCTCGGAGAGTTGCTGGTAGACCGGTACCGATCTTGATAATTCTGTCAGGCTGTTCAGGGAACAGGGCAATGTGTTCTACTTTCTCGTGGGGTTTGCCCTGTATGATCACTGCTGCTTCCCGGGGGTCGTCTGGCCTGTCTCCTGCTGCCATATTATAGCCGGCGGCGATGTTGCATACGTCCCGGCTGGGACGTCGTGACTTGGTTTCCTGGGCGTAGCATGACTGGGCCATTGGCTGGCTTCCTCTGATGGAGGCGACCCTGGCGGGAGTGGGGAATTTGAGCATGAGTAGGTAGTAACATACACAGGCTTTGATCTGACAGAGGATTGGCCTACCGAGAATGAAGTTGTAGGAGGATTCACAGTCCACCACCAGCATGTGGGCAAACACCTTTCGAGACCTGGGGTACTGACCAACCTCGACGTTGAGCCAGATGCTGCCGAGAGGCTGAACCAGGTCTCCCGAGAAGCTTATGAGCGGGTTCACCGTCCTCGATATGTTTTTCGAGCGGCAGATCCAGCTTGAGGTATGCACTTTTGAAGATGACATTTGCAGAACTACCGCTGTCCACCAACACCTTGTGCATTAGGTCAGCGTGGACTTTGGCCGAGATCACGAGAGGATCGTCGTGGGGGGTCACGATACCGGCTTCCTCCTCGTCGGATAATTCTATCTTCCAAGGGTCCCGCTTGGGCTTTTTCTGCGTCGGTACAGAATGTACGGAGAAGCACTATAGGTGCTGTTTAGCCTCCTTCACATGAGACTTATGCTCAGACCGTGAGGTACCGAAAAGGGTCGGCCCTCCACTGATGGTGAAGATTTTCTTCCGGTAGCTTTGACTGTCTTGACCGGTGTACTGGGCAAGCTTCCCATCTCGGTACAGCTGCTCGGCCACGTCCCGGAGGGTCTGACACTCTTCGGTGTTATGGGTCGCGGACTGATGGTGGGTACAGAATTTGCAGGTGTTAGTCCGGTTGCCGGTATATGGCGGCCTCTTCCACTGTTGGGGGAATAGTTGGGGATTTTCCTTGTAGATGTCCTTTAGGGGTTTGTTGAATATCGTACAGACCGGCAACTTGTCGCCGATACCGTCCTGTTTATCGGACTTTCTGAGACGGTTATGCCTGCAGAGATTTTTCTTCTTGGGGTGCCGGTTATACCCGGTTTCGGTCCAACCTTGACTCGAACCGTCCACTTGGTTGATACCGGTGGGTTGGTTGCATGGCCATTGGTTTGGACGAGCTTGGGTCTCCCCGCAGGCTGAGTAGCCGGAGTACTGCCCTTGTTCCTCTCGGTGGGAGTACAACTGTTCCCCGGGCTTACTATAGCTAGGATCAACCTAATACACCGGTCGATGTTGGTAACTCTGGGGAGCCTGGTACTGGAGATTCTGCTCCCGGTTGGGAGGATCATACTTCCGGTTGTTCTCGCGGTTCCCCCAACTGTTGCTGTGATTACTCCCTCGGTAAGAGTTGCATTTGTTGCGCTTATCACTCTGCCGGGAGTCGTCCAGCCGTGAGTCACCACCCTGCTCTTGTTTGCTCAATTGCGCTTATCTCCGATAGGGTCCACTGTGGTTGTGGAGGCTTTGCTAGCCTTATGCATCGCGTTGAGTTGAGATTTTCTCTCGTAGGTTAAGTAGTAACTCCGGGCATACTGCCCCGCTCGGTTCATGAGCTCGGTGTAGGTGAGAACAGCGTTCGTGGCATTGAGCGTCCTGAGGAACTCGTCCGGTTGCAGGCCATCCCGGAAGATCTGGGCTACACGAACATCGTCCTTGGAGGTACAGCGCCGGTAGGCAGCTTTGAACCGTTCCATGTAATCCGCTAGTCGCTCCCCGTTGGTTTACTGGAAACCGGTGAGCTCTCCCACCGAATAGAAGAAGCTGGACTTTGTTGCATATTCGGTGGTGAAAGCTTCGACTAGTTGCTCGTAGCTGTCGATCGACTCTGGCTCTAATTGATAGAACCACAACATGGCTTCCTGAGTCAAGGTGTTGACAAATGCGTGACACCAGTCTTCATCGGTGTAGCCCTTGCCATTGTATGCCGACTGGAAGGCGGTCACATGCATCACTGGGTCCTCCTTGCCGGTATAGGAATCCATCTTGAGGTTCTTGAAGTCCCGGTTATGCTCATGGATCCTTCTAGTAAGTGGACCGACTGGCTTTTTTGCCATGCCGAGACTAGGTGCGCTCTTGGTACTGCCGGTCTCAACTCTCCTCAGTCGGTCATTGAGCTCCTGGAAGAGGCTGGCTAATGTGCCTTCACTGGCCGTACCTAGCTCGGGGCCGGCTGTGGCCGCGCTCCCGGGGAGTGGGCCATAATCTTCGGCTTCGTTCGGGAAGTGGACCACCCCCTCGACATCGAGAAATGAGACTTTGAGCGCCGAAAGCTTCTGCCGAGGGTGATCGGCTACACGCTTTGGCCCGGCTGGCAGGGGGTTTGCTGGTTTCAAGGGGGTCTCGGCCCTCAGCCGTGTCGAGATCGAGTGATCGGGAGTGTGCTCTTGGCTAAGTTGCTCTTTGAGTAGGTTGATCTCTCGGGAGCTGGCTTCTTGTGCCGCGAGCTGGTCGCGGCGCAGTCTCTCGTTGCTCTCCTGGAGGTCCCGGAACATAGCCTCAAGCCTGGCCATCATCGAAGGTTCGATCTGGTGGGACTCGGGGGTCTCCGACTCGGTAGAGTGGACCGCCGCGTGCGTCTCCTCGTGGAGGGGTTCAAGACCAGCGATGGTTGCTGCATCCTTCGATGGCTTGGACTTCTTGCTTTGCTTGGCGGGCTGTGAGCCATCGCCCGCTGATTTGGTCATAGCTTGACTGATAAAGTACCTCACGGGGTGAGGGTGCTTTTGTTATGAAGTGGTGGAAATTGTTCCCACAGACGGTGCCAAATGTTTCTGCCGTTTCCCAGCTGCTCGGTAGGGACGCACCTGGAACGCACTTGGGTACCTGGAAATGCAAAGGAGGTCAGGGGAGGTCGGCGTGCACCGACCGAATACCCTCCGACGCTCAAGTTAGTCCCAATTGGATCTGAGCAGAGTGTTTCTAGGATACAGAGAGAACTTACTTGAATAAGGAGTGAGAACTCCTTATATATGAGCTGAGGTCAGAGACAAGCTTCCCTGGCGTGGGGGACATCCCTTGACACGAGGGAATACTCCCTAATCCACTACCTCGACACACGCATCGAGGAATGGCGGAGCCTAGTGCGGTATGGGAGTTCAGCTTAGCGCGATCCGCGAGGAAGTGGACAAGCACGTGTTGACAAGTGGCTGTGCCAGTATCGATTGGGTTGCGTGCCCTCGGTACCCGGTCAGGAGATGTCTCTGTAAAGCCAAGGGGAAGACTTGTTGTCGGTACACCCGGCCTGGTATTGCTGGAACCGTTACGGTACCGCCAGGGCTTTGTTGGTATGCTCGGCAGGAGATCCCTACCGAGTGGATAGATGCCGCTGGGGCATTGTCAAGGCGGTATACCCGGTAGAGGATCCATACCGAGTAGGTAGATGCCAGTGGGGCGTTGCCTGGGCTGCAGGGGGAATTGTCAAGGCAGTATACCCGGTAGGGGATCCCTACCGAGTAGGTAGATGCCACTGAGGCGTGTTATTGGGCCAAGAGGTGGGCTGTACAGCGATGGTGGGCTACTCCTGACCCGACATGAGGTCGGTACCGGGACATATATGAAATGGTAGCAACAGAGCAAATTCAGTCCTCCTTCGCCAAAACGTTGACGTTGACGGCTGAGGAAGCGGAAGGAATTTCCTTTGAAGAAGAAGATGATGAGGTCGATGATGCGTTTCTAACGAGGAGTCTGGTTGTGCGGGTGTATACGGAGAAACCAGTTCACAGACGTGCATTTACTGATAGAATCTTGGAGCTTTGGCAACCGGTTGGGGAAGTTCAAGCCAAAACGCTTATTGGAGGACTTTTTCTCTTTACTTTCTCAGCCATCGAAGATAAAATGAAAGTCATGGAATTCGCTCCCTGGGTTTATGATAAAGCTTTTGTTCTTTTGGAGGAGCCTAATGGGGACATGGCTCCCTCGCTTATGCAACTTAAGCACATCGATCTATGGGTGCAATGCCATAACCTCCCCCCCCCCCTCAAGAAGATGTCAATGAAAAGGGTTGCGGCTATTGGAAACAAACTGCCGGAATTCCTTGAAGTTGATTGTGATGAGTATGGGGCCTGCGTTGGGAAGTTTATGAGAGTTAAGGTCAGACTTGATATTTCCAAACCTCTATGGCGCGGTTTTCCCATTGTTTTGTCGTCAGGAGCAATGACGGAGCCAGGGGGCGAGGTTAGGCAACTGCCCCCCCCCCCCCCCTTGATTTCTCTTGCTAACACACGGAGTATAGATGATTGGAGGTTGGGTATGGGCAAAAATGGCTGAGCAGGGGCAAACTGGGGTAGGCAGCCAGGCAGGAGGACAGAGGTTGAAGACGAGTGGGCTGGAATTTTTTTGTTTTGTTTTTAAACAAGTAAAACGATGTCGTTTTGAGGTGTTTCAGTTAAGTTAATGAATTGTCTTTGACGTCGTCGTTTTGATATGCAGGGAAAGAAAAAAAAAGGTTTGATGAAAGATAGCTGGACCCGAAAACAATTAAGCACTTGAACAAAAAAAGAGAAGAAAACCCTCCTAACCTTATTGGCGGCTGCGGGAGTTGCAGAGACTTCAACTCCTCTCTCACATTCTCAATTGGGAATTAACTCTCTCTCAATTCTCAAATGTCAAATCTCAATTGGCTGTTAGTGGGTTCTACAATTAATCAATTATACTCCATAGTAGTTGGATTAATTAATTGAATTGATCATTGATGGACAACTTTTCTAATTTTTGGAGAGTACGTAGCTGCGATTAGTGAGTTGGAGGCTTGGAACCTTTCATCCTTTGTCTAATTATCTCTTGGATTTTTTGGTGCATAATCTCTTCAATTGGTACGCCTCCTAGTCTTATTCTCCTTCTTGATTCATTTAATTTTTTTTTGGGTGTTTTGAAATTGAACTCATGAGAAGAGACAAAAAGAGAGCACGCGCACACGCGCATGTGTGAAAAGCATAAACCTAGCAAAAAAAAATTTGCCTGCATCGCTTTGATTTTTACCCCCTCTGTATTTTAGTCCTGGCTCCGCCACTGGTCAGGAGAGAAGGCATTAGTGGAGTTCCGCTATGAACGTCGGTTTAATCTTTGCTTTGGGTGCGGCAATATTGGACATAAAATCTCTAAGTGCTCTTACACATCTGAATTGCAAAAGCAGCTAAAAGACCAACCTTATGGTTCTTTTATGTTTGCGAAACGTGAGGAGATGAAGATTCCAGGCCACTCACTCCAAAAGGCATATTTGGAAGAGAGTGAGAATGATGGGGAGGAGCAAGGCCAAGAAGAAAATGTTGCAGTGCCCTCCCAAGCTAATTCAAGTGTTATTAAGAACAGGGTCAATGACGTCAGAAAGGTGGCCATTGACAGTACTAGTCTTCTGAGGGCACAGAACTCCTCTATGAAACAAAGTAGAATGGTGTCGAATGGGAACAAGGATGTTCCAAGCTCTGTTATGAATCATCTACATATACAAGGATCGATCCTCGACCTCTACCTCTGATCAGGAAACGTCTCTAAAAGATCATGTTATCGTGGTTAAACAAAAACCCTTGGAAGTTGGTCCGCTGAAAGAACAAACTTTATTCGGTGACTTTGAAGTGGTTGTTCAACGAGGATCTGGAAGTGGTAATCTATCTACCTATTTGGGGAGTGAAGATATTAATGTTGCTCATGTGCAGGGGAGGGTGGGTGATTGGAAACGTAAAGCTAGGTTGTAGCGCCACCTACCCCGAGCGATAGTCTTGCTATAGTGGGTGGAAAACGTCCAAATGATACCAAGGTCACTGCTGGAAAAAACAAGTGCCCAAGACTTACTGAAACTGGGAAAGATGTAAGTTCATTTGATGTATCTTTTTATCCGGCCGAAGTCCAATCTACAACACAATTGAGTCCAGGATATACTCCTAATCATCTCTCTGTGATGGGTCCGGCTTCGACCCATCACGAGTTATGAATGTTTTGTGTTGGAACTGCCAAGGAATAGGGAATCCTTGGACAGTTCAGGCACTTAGAGGGCTGGTGACCCTCAATGTTCCCTCTGTGATCTTTATTTGTGAAACTCGGTGCTCGGTTAAGGAGTTGACCACGATTCGTCGCCAAATTGGGTGGCTCAATGTTTTTGCTGTCCCTTGTAAGTTTGTTATAAAGAAAGGTGGGAAAGGAGTGAGTCGATCTGGTGGCATAGCCATGTTGTGGAATGAGAATACCTCTGTTGCTCTAAACTCGTACTCTAATAATCATATTGATGTTCTCATTGGTGAGGCTTCTGACCCAAAGCGCTGGAGATTCACCGGCATCTATGGTTATCTCAGAGTTCAGGATTGACACATTTTGTGGTCTCTACTCAAAGTTTTGTCTCAAAAGTGCTCAAACCCTTGGCTCTTGGGGGGGGGGGGGGACTTCAACGAGATTCTCTCCCATAATGAAAAACAGGGCAGTGCCCCTCGTGGGGGTCGGCAAATGGATGGTTTTCGGGAGGTGGTGAATCACTGCTCTCTCCTGAATTTAGATTATGCTGGCCCAAAGTTTACTTGGTGGGGTTACAGGTGGGGAGAGGAAGTTCATGTGAGTTTAGACAGGTTTTTGGCCACCTCTAATTGGAGTGATCTCTTCCCTATGTCGAGAGCTCTAAATCTCAAGCCTAGTAAGTCGGATCACCTTCCTATTCTCATTGAGATCAGAGAGGCCCGTCCAAAAAAAAAAGAAAAACAAGAAGTTTCGGTTTGAGGAATTTTGGTTACATGAGGAGGATTGCAAGAGGATTGTTGAAATGAGTTGGAACAATTCCACGGCTTCTGATCATTTCTCCAATTTACATTGCAAAATTGATTGCACTAGAAGGGCCCTACTTGATTAGAGCAAAAATCTCTTTGGAAAACTAAAGGAAGAGATTGAAGTAACCCGTGCCCAACTTGTTTATTTTTTTTACCAATCTTGCTCGGCGGCCCCAACAGAGACTAGGGAATTTCTAGAGTCAAAGCTCAATAACCTCTTACACAAAGAACAAATCTTTTGGGAACAACGGTCAAAGATTCTGTCACACCCCGATTCGGGAACCATTTTAAATTCCCAAATTGAGGCATGAGTCACATCCCAATTATAAAAAATATAAAAATCTTCTACAATTAGAATGTGAGAAAAGTAAATGAAAAGAAAACAACCAAAACCAACTACTAAACTGTGCAGTTCCGAAGCGAAAGATTGTAAACGATACTTAATTTACAAAAGAAGTTACACGTCACAACAATACACAAGTCTTTACTAGTGGTTCTTTCGTTTTCTAAGTACAAAACTTAGCTTACAAAACAAAGGTTTAACTAACAACTCTCAAACTTAACCGTTTTTC
The DNA here is from genome assembly GCA_029955375.1 of Rubus parviflorus. Classification (NCBI taxonomy): domain Eukaryota; kingdom Viridiplantae; phylum Streptophyta; class Magnoliopsida; order Rosales; family Rosaceae; genus Rubus; species Rubus parviflorus. The sequence continues at coordinate 4,593,903 of JARGGL010000008.1, read as the reverse complement.
CAACCTTCTAATTATTCGATTTAGTACCTGCAAAAAGACAACCTATTATAGGGGTGAGCTTTCGTCCTCGCTGCTCAGTAGGGACATAAACCTTTTATCGACTAAACTAATTGTCACAAACATCAAGTTATCAAAGAGCACTTAATGATTAATAATGAAATTGATGCATGAATGTCAAATGAGCTTCACTTATCTACCCGTTAGTCCATATAAGAAAACAAACAGAGCCTACACGTCCCATACCGTGTATTACCAACCGGGGGTAACCCTGATTATTTTATTATATGATCTAACACCCGTAACAATTCATTCCACAAATCCCTTTTGTCAGTCATCTTGCCCTTCTCTCGGTCGCCAGCCAAAATTTCCCAATTTCATATGATCATATATCATATTCATATTCATATTCCCCCTTATTTCTCCTTGGCCTGGTCCCTGCGAGAGTTAGACTCAACTATACAAAAGCTATTCCCAAAGATATCATTTTTTTCATATCCATCCACCATTCTCATACCATGATCAAAATCATTCCCAACTATCAACCCTTCAATATGTCATAATGCATCATGCTAATAATATGTCATTACTAACATGTAGATTGTTCATGTATGCAAAATGCATAAGAACATATATATATATACATTTAGACATGTAATTCATGCTCGCATATAATTCATATCAATCACCGTATATAAACAAGCATGTTATTCAAACATCACAAGCAAACAAATTAATCATTTAAAAAGGTTCCCCAAGATCCCCTACCTTGATTTCAGCACTAATACGTGGCTCTACGTTAGCTCCACTTCACCGCTGCACTCGTCGAAGAATACCTTCATCAGTGTCGCAGGTTCCTATGAGCAATACAAACTGTTTAAAACGTAATCCTACTTTAACTGGATAACTAAACTTTTAAGACTTAATTCAAAACCTAGAATCTTTAACCACAAGCCCTAAGCGATGGCACAGCCTTAAGAAGAAGATACGTAAAATTCTATGCCAATTGAAGTTGATACGAGTTGCAAAAGTAATAAGAAAAGTAAACTATGCATGCAACAGAATTCCTAATGCACAAGATCAACTTTGCAATGGCCTATACTCTTCATACGAACTCCAAAAAGGGAAGGACTGGTTTCGTTAGAAACCTAGGAAAGTCTACTTTTCAAATACTGGATCCCTGAAGCAAGTTTGAACAAGAACAGATACTTAAACAAATAGATAGAATGAAACAGTACTGCTTATTTCAGAAATTTCTGCAGCAGACAAGCGAATTTGGAAATTCATAACTAAATTAAGGAAAATCGTTTTTAGGAGATTCCAACTCTGAAGTAATCTTTGAAATGTCTACTACAACTTATTAGAAGACAACAACTTTAAATTATGTACAGAAAAGTACAGTTTTTAACAAAACATTTGCTAGTTCAGAAACTCAGAAAAGTTATTTTGGCAGTTCAGGCCTCTATTTTCTGCTTTGAGTTTAACCAAACAAAACTTGTACAAATTCAGTGATTCTTGAACTAATATAAACATAGACATGTGAATTTTGCAAAGGTATTTTCAAATTTCAAAACAAAGACCTGAGCTGTGAGTTATAGTAGCTCAAAGTTGACAAGAAAATAAGATTTTTCTGGAAATTTCCAGCAAACTCAGAAGGATTCCTAACTCAGTTTGGTCGACTTCTAGGTTACCAAAAATAATGTTTGGACTTCGAAAAAGTAGTATAAGATCCGTACTTCACTTCCAGGACACCAAAACGTCATGAACAAATTCGAAACTTTGAAACAAAAGTTCCAGAATTTGCTTTGGACACCCAAACTCTAAGAACTCTGTTCTTGAGACAAAATGAATCCGAATTTAATCACTGATATTGAATTCGATTTCATTCCTAAACTCATATAACATCAGAGATATAACAACATAATACTTTTCAATCAAAAACTCAGTAATTGAAGAACGAAACTTGAAATAAAGAATCAAACTTAGTTACCAAATTCTAAGAACTCAAAAACCAACTTAATAACAAAACTAAAACTGAAATCATAATCAACCTTTGATACCAATCACAAAATCGTTTCTAGTTCTTCTTCTTCCATATAACAAAACAAGCTGCCACCTCCTGCTTGGAGGTTTAAAACCAAACAGGACAAATATGTTTTAAACTAAAATCATAAACACTTAATTGATCTAATAAAAAATTAATTAATAAAAATAATAATATATACATATATATTTTTAAAACATTTTCAGGGTTTCACAGATTCTTTGGTTGTCTGATGGCGAGCTGAACACCAAATTCTTTCACCAACAATCAAGCAACAGGAGAAGGAAAAATATGATAAAGGGTCTCTATAATGATGATGGTGATTGGTACACCAATGATGAAGACATGGAAAAAGTCATCTTGAGGTATTATGGAGATTTATTCACATCCTCTCAACCTACAAATATTTGGGAGGTTGCCTGTAACCTTCCATGCATCATTACGGATGAGATGAACTTGAATCTGACTGCTGAATTCTCTGCCAAGGAGATTTACGTGGCGCTAAAGCAAATGCACCCATCAAAAGCCCCTGGCCCAGATGGTTTTTCTCCTTGCTTTTACCAGCATTTTTGGACTCTTGTGGGGAAGGACGTGGTCGAGGCAGTGCGTAGTTTTATGGCTTCAGACAACAAAATGCAACAGGTGAACTGCACTAATGTGGCTTTAATTCCAAAGGTGAAGTCTCCTCAGTACATGACCTAACTGCGCCCTATCAGCTTGTGCAATGTTGTATACAAAATTGGCTCTAAAGTCCTTGCAAATCGATTAAAGCCTCTACTTCACCAATTCATCTCCCCTTTTCAAAGCGCCTTCGTTCCCGGCAGACTTATTTCGGATAACTCATTGCTTGCCTTCGAAATTGCCCACTCTCTAAAACATAGAAGGGAAGGTAAAGTTGGTTATGGCGCGCTTAAACTAGACATGAGCAAGGCCTATGATCGTGTTGAATGGACTTTCCTGGAGGCTGCTATGCTAAGATTGGGTTTTAGCCCCGTTTGGGTGATGTGGATAATGAGATGTGTGCGTACGGTCTCTTACTCATTTATTTTAAATGGTGAGCCACGAGGAAAACTTTTTCCAACGCGAGGTCTTCGTAAAGGTGATGTTATCTCCCCATATTTGTTCCTTATTTGTGCTGAGGCTTTATCCCGCCTAATTACTGCTGCGGAAACCCATCACCTTCTCCATGGGATAAAAGTGTGTCGAAGAGCTCCAAGCATCAGTCACCTTTTCTTTGCAGATGATTCCCTCATATTCTTCAAAGCCAATGTCTTTGAATCTGATGCACTCAAGAATATTCTCCTCTCCTATGAATGTGCATCTGGCCAAAAAATTAATTTCGACAAAAGCCGGGTGTTCTTTAGCCGAAACGTTCCTATTGATATTCAAGAGTCTCTGGCCTTGGTTCTAAATGTGGAGCGGGTTGACAAACATGACAATACTTGGGTCTGCCTATGGAGATTAGCCACTCCAAAATGGATGTCTTTGGTTACCTCAAAGAAAAAATTCAAAAGAAACTTCAAGGTTGGCGCGAGAAGACTTTGAGCGCAGCTGGGAAAGAAATTCTCATTAAAGTTGTCATTCAGTCCATCCCTACCTATGTCATGAGCTGTTTTGAACTTCTGAAATAGCTTTGTTGGGATATTCAACAACTCATGGCAAAATTTTGGTGGGGTGCCAAGGGAGATGAAAAAAAGATACATTGGATGGCTTGGGATAAACTTTGTGTTCCAAAAAAAGAGGGAGGAATGAGATTCAGAAAATTGACTCGTTTCAACCACTCACTTCTTGCAAAACAAGGCTGGCGCATTCTTAGGTTCTCTGACTCTTTGGTTGCTCAGGTCCTAAAGGCCTGCTATTTCCTCAACACAGACTTTCTAAATGCTGTGGAGCTTCCGGGTATGTCTTACTCTTGGCGTAGTATTTTGGTGGGTAGAGCAGTCTTGTCCAATGGTATCCGCTTCCAGGTTGGGGAGGGCAGTAAAATTTTACTGTGGAATGATCCTTGGCTCCCGCTACCTTATAACTTCAAACTTTTCTCTCTTCCCATGGAGGGTACTGAATTGTGGAAGGTTAGTGATATCATTGTTCAGGAAAATAGTGAGTGGATAAAACCTGTGATTGTTGACCTCTTCACTGAAGATGAAGCTCAAATAATATTAAAAACTCCCTTGAGTTTGCAGCCTGTGCCAAATAGACATATATGGCACTATGATAAAAAAAAAAGGTGTGTATTCTGTCAAGAGTGGTTACTACGTCGCCTACAACGTTGAAAACTTAGCCTCCCAGGTCTCTTCTTCTGGTGGTTCTGGGGAGTTTTTGTGGAATAAGGTCTAGGGTTTGCGTGTTCCACCCAAGGTTTGTGTTTTTATTTGGAGATTGCTACGTGGGATCCTTCCCACAAAGATGGTTTTGGCTAAGAAAGTGATGTTGCATGATCTTGAATGTGTCTTCTGCCACAATAATGTTGAAAGCGACATTTACTTATTTAAATTATGTGGGGCTTTGAATTACTTTTGGCAGGCTAGTGCTTTTGGTTTGATTCCATGCCTCCACACCGGTCACATTCTGCTTGATTGGTTCTCTGAGGTCAGTCAAGTGCTCCCAACTATTCAATTTGAGCTTTTTTGCATGTGCCTTTGGGTTATTTGGACAGAACGAAACAACATCATCCAGAAGGACGGTTCTTTCAACCCAGTTCATATGGCCCGTTGGGCCTCCAAGTACCTCGAGGATTATAAAAATTACCATCCCACAAGCTCAAAGGATAGCCAACGCACTTTATCCCATTGGGAAACCCCTCCCAGTGGTCGTTTGAAAATCAACGTTGACGGTTCCTTTCGTTCGGGAGTAGAGCTAGGTGGAATTGGGGTAGTTATTCACGATGTAAATGGACAGTGTATTGCAGCTTTGTCTCGTCCCCTGACCCATGTCTCTTCGGCCATCCACGCTGAAGCTGAAGCTTGTAGAACAGGACTTCTTGTTGCTATTCACCAAGGTTGGAATAATGTTATTTTGGAATCAGATTGTGCTTCTCTAGTCTCTGCCTTGTCAAGTGATGGCGATGACTTCTCTCAGATAGGCCGTATTGTGGGTGACTGCAAGGAGTTCATGGGCTCCCTCCAGTCGGTCAGTATTCGACATATCTACCGTGAAGCAAATTGTGTGGCTCATCGGTTGGCGCACATTGCTAGTTTTTCTAATTTTGACGAGTTTTGGCTTCACGAGACACCTTCTATTATTGAAGATGTTCTCTTTAAAGATTTTTCTAATTGTATGCGGGGTTCAGGCCTTACGTCCCCCTCGCAGTACAACGTTTAGTTTTCCTTAATGAAATCCTACTTTCTCAAAAAAAAAAAGTAATGAGAAACAAGTTTTTCCTTAAGAGGCTGTGTGCTGCGAGAATAAATGGTTGCAAATTAAATTTGTTGGGTATTTGGTAAACTATTTCAGGATATCATTATTGTGTGCCTTGTCAAACTAGGACAATCTAGAATAGGTTTATCCTTCTAGGATATGAATTGTATTTAGAATAGATTTCCTACATCAATACAGGTTGTATCTTGTACTCCTCTATATATAGAGACCCTTATTCATTAATGAAATACATCATTAATGAATAAGAGTGTTGTGAGTATTCTCTTGTTATTTACGTTTCCCTTAAACATAAACTAGATTTTTAAAAGTGTTGTGAGTATTTAAAGCAACAAAGAGTGTTAAAATGTTGTGAGTTTGTAAAATGACCAATATAGACATAATGCTAAAAGTAACATTTTTACTTTAATTTTTTTAATTTAAAGACTTGGAAATAAAGTAGACATTACAACCAACCCGTGGGAATTTTCGAAAAAAATTTCGGACACCCGAGCTAATTATTATGAATTTTGGAAGTTTGAAAATTAAAGAAAATAATTATTCGAAATAGGAAAATTTTGTAATTTGCACTCTTAATTCTCCTTTTCTCCACTTTGCATTATGACACCTACAAAACACAAAAACAAAGTAAATGGCTAGAAATAACAGATAACTAACAAGGAAAATATAAGCAAATAAGATAATAACGTCGCATATTCATGCTCCTATCAGCTGGTGGAGTCATAATGAATTATTTGGGTGAATGAGTTAATGGCTTCGTGTAAAACATTGGTAGTGGAGAAGTTTTGCAGGCTGAGGTGCTTGGGAATTATTTGGAGACATGAGGCGTACCACCACCGCTCCCAAACCTAGCGGTCTCATCCTCCACAATTTGGAGACTACAACTGGCAAATGCACTTATTGTTAGCTGGGCTAAGGCCTCCTCGATATCAAACCCCCGCTTGTTTTGGTATCGAGGCATCTTGATATACAAAAGTGAACAAATTAGGAAATTAATCACTGATAAATCAATGGTAATGATCGGTATGATATCGATCAAGTCAGTAGGTTTCAGATCTTTGCATGTTTTCAGAATAAGAACGTTTCGAAAGTTTCAAAATGAGAGCATTTCTAAAGATTTTGAAATGAGTATCATTCCTACGAAGTAGGGTTATTCAATTAAAAGGTTCAATGTAGGATACACATAGTGACCCATCAATCCCTTGGGGGCGTGACAAAAAAGTACTGCCTAAGTAAACACACATATTTTCTATAATGTAAGCTCAATAACAATAACTTGCTAAATCCTAACAATAAAATTAAAACAAACTTGTGCTAGAAATCCAACTTATTAACTTGTGATGCCACCCTACATAGACCTATATAGACCTACATAGAGGGGTATCCCTAAGCCCTACACTTACAAGTTACAACAGCCTTCCTCTTGCACTCATAAGTCTTCGTTTTCTTAGACCCACGATTTGATGCGACTTTGACCTTTCTATAGGATTGTTTGTCCTTGGATTTATTTTTAGTCCCAACAGGATACCCCATATTTTTGTTTTTTACTAGAGAAATCACCGGATTCTCTTCACTGAGGATAATGGAAGATCAGGTTCAAAATCAAGAACCACAAGCACGAGAGGAGGAGGAAACTTTAATAGATAAGTACGCTTTCCCATCGATCTGACCAGCTAAAGGCAGTATCGAAAACATATTATTCAATTCTCAGATCGAGAACAACGTCCCCATGAAAGGTGTAGGTTCAAACATCTTATTAATGAGCAATTGCCCTACCGCAAAGTCCTGGTTTTGAGACTCAATAACTCCATCGACAACCCAAAAATTCACCTTCCCTTTCACAGTGATCACCGACGACGCAACCATACGTGTGAAGACAACCTCAACCATGGTAGTGTTGGAAAAATATGATATAAATTCTATATTTAATCAAATTCGAAATTCATATAATTACAGAAATAATCAAATGCAATTGACCACTAATACAATGCATAATCGATGATCAATATATATATAGAGGAAAAACTTGGGTTCTTGATAAACATTCAAAAATCTAAGATTTGTTCATCTTAAACTATATTAGCCAATATATAAATTCTAATATATTAAGGGCATAACCATAAAGCAACATAATAATAAATAATTAAAATAATATGAGCGTCTCACATCAACTTGTATATATATTTCTTAGTTTTCTTTTTCATTTATCTCTCATTATATATAATACCAAAATCATTATCTAATTTTAAAAATAATAAAATAATACGGAGGGACAAATGATACGGAACAACTAATAAAATAGGTAAGAACATTTCTTGCACGAGCGAGAGCGGCCTTCCCCACGAACGTAGATCGTGCAGGAGGGTTAGTATCAATAATGCCTAATAAATGCAAATAAAATCTAAAAAAATCTTAACCAAGTCGAGGCATGTGTTGGACACAATGGCCTTAAGCAACTTACGCCCCACACAGGTGCTTATGGCATGGTTGAACGGTACTTGCCTCCCAGGATGTAACGACTTTATTCGTGTGAAAGCAGCACTACAACTAGCCCACAAGAATTGGTGAACCAAGATTATGCAGAAACTCTCTCATATGCAAGACACATAATTGCATAAATGCTCTTTAATTTATGAGTCTAAGGAGTGAGTTTTGTTTCTCAAGTGTGTTCATTCTAGTATCTAAATGACTTATGTGATGCTTCAATCTATTTTTTTTAGGAGAAACGATATTTTTTATCTCCACCCCATTCATCCCTAGATGCAGTGAGATTCAAATCTATATGACCTTCACAGTGTTAGTTTTTTTAAATAACCAATAGGCCACAACTTACCGGCATGTGAGGCTTCTATCTATATGCATATGAAAATACCTTTTCAGATTGAGATACAACCTTTTACTATAAAGGTGTCACCGGTTCTCAGTCTATAGACCTCATATATGCACCCTTGCATATCGATCCTTTCATACGGTTTCTTTATTAGAGAAACTTATTAAATAGGTACATTTTCATTAAAAATCTATTGATGACTTTCCATTTGAAAGACAACCTTTCCTTCAAATACGGTCACATTTAGATACTTGACCACAAGCTTATTGGTATGGAACAATAATGTTATAATAAAAAATTTATTTCAACTATTATGTACATGAGTATTTTTGCTAATATTTCAAATCTTCATCATACAGCTTATCTAATGGTTGAAATGGAAGTATTTATTGAATATTTATCACAAAGTCCTTAATGAAGACGTTGTTGAAAAACCAAGCTCTAAAGCAGATAACTCTCAAGCTTTTTGCTGAATGATTCTTATTCATTAAATGAAAACAACTCGTCTTATAAAGCCATTACAGAGACTGACATTCAAAAGTACAGCCCACGTTTTAACAAACTCTAAGAACGTGGTAGATCAACTAGAGAAAGAGTCAAATCCTAACAGAACTAAATAGCATGCTCCTAACAAACATGAGTTATTGACTAACCATGAATGAGGTAAATCCTAACCAACTTTTAACGAAATAAACCCTATCAATCAACAATCTTTAAGCTCTAACAAATCGTCCCCTAAACTGAAATTACTGAAAGCAATCAGCTTACACTTGACATTGACTGAACTCCAAGTAACTCTTGAAGCCTCACAAACACCTTCAACCTCAATGGCTTTGTCATAATGTCTGCAATTTGCTCACTGGTGCCACAATGTTCTAGCTTCACAACACCATCGTTTGTGAGATCACGCAGAAAATAGAATCTCACATCGATGTGTTTGCTTCCCCCATGCATAACATGACTTTTTGAAAATTTAATGGTAGAGCTATTGTCACAAAACACTGTAATGCACTTACATTGAGAGTGACCAAGCTTGTTAAGTACTCTTTTCATCCAGACACTTTGGCAAACACAAGTAGCAGCTACAACAAACTTTGCATTTGTAGATAATATCACCACAGGTTGCTTTCTTGAGGACCACGACACAGCTCCACCACTTAACAGAAAAACATATCCCGAAGTACTCTTCCTGTCATCAACATCACCAACATAATCACTATCGGTATAGACTAACAGTTCATCTTCAGCTCCTCTTTTATAAAACACTCCTAAGTTTGTTGTCCCTTACAAGTATCTAAGCACTCTCTTGGCAGCTAGCATATGCACTTTTGTTGGATTAGCCATGAACCTGCTTATGAGGCATTCTACATACATCAAGTCGGGTCTGGTAGCAGTCAAGTACATGAGGCTACCAACCATTTGCTTGTATAACGTTGCATCCACCTTGGCTCCTTCACCTTCCTTTGTTAATTTAGAACCAGGAACAATAGGGTTCTTCACATAATTGTTTTTTTTTTCATTCCAAACCTTTCAAGAACTTCTCGAGCATATTTTCTTTGGCATATGCGAATACCTTCTGAGCTTTGTTGAACTTCAACCCCTAGGAAATATTTCATCTTTCCTAGATCTGTCATATCAAACTCGAGCTTCATGGAGTTTTTAAACTTTTCAAACATGCAAGCATCATTTCCTGTGAAGATTAAGTCATTTACATAGAGGCTCACAATTAAAATTTTACCTCCTTCAGTCTTAACAAACAATGTATGCTCATAGTTGCATCTTTCAAACCCTTATCTGATAAAGTACACTTCAATCCGACTGTACCAAGCCCTAAGAACTTGCTTTAACCCATACAAAGCATTCTTGAGTCTGTAGACCTTGTGCTCTTCACCTTTTTGCTCATACCCCAGTGGTTGTTCGATGTACACAGCCTCACTCAATTCACCGTGCAAGAATGCATTTTTAACATCCAGCTGAAACACAATCCATCCATTTTGACCTGTCAACGCCAACACCATTCTTATAGTGTCCCATCAGGAGCAAACACTTCGTTATAATCTATCCTATGCTTCTGAGCATAACCTTTTGCCACCAAGCGAGCTTTACACTTATCAATTTCTTCATTCTCATTTAGTTTGGTCTTGTACACCCATTTTACCCCAATCTTCTTTGCTTCTGCCGACAAATTCATAAGCTCCTAAGTCTCATTCTTTACTATTGCTTTGATTTCCAAATCCATTGCAATCCTCCACTTTTCACTCTTTGCAGCCTCTTCATAACATGTCTAATCCTCATAAGAAATAAACATGGCTAAGTTCTGCACATCTTCTTCTTCAAGTAATCCTTCCCCACTCACATAATCTTGCATCCACACAGGTGCTCTTCTGTTTCTTTCTTCAGGTGAACTCGGTGAACTTAGCTCAAGAGACTCACTTGAGCTCGGTACTTCTTCCTGTTGATCTTCTTCTGTTCTATCTTCACTTCCAACAGAATCACTGTGTTCCTCATCACTATCACTATCACCCCATTCAAGCACATCAAGCTTGACTTCTTTATTACTCCTCCCCCAGTTCCAACTCTCATTCTCTTCAAATACAACATCTCTGCTTATTACCACCTTCTTGGCTATAGGATAAAAAAGCCTACAAGGTTTAGATTCCTCGCTCATCCCAAGCAACACACATTTGTAGCTCTTATCATCCAGCTTCAACCTTTTGTTATCTGGTACATGCACATGACCTATGCATCCAAAGACCCTGAAGTGCTCCACATTCGGCTTGATTCCACTCCAACATTCTTCAAGAGTCTTGTCCTTCACTGCCAAGGTAGGGCTTCTGTTGAGCACATGCACAGTCCATCTAACAGCTTCTGCCCAAAATGTCTTTGGCATTTGTTTATTCGAGAGTAAGCATCAGACCATATTCATAGTAGTTTGATTTTTGTACTCTGTAACCCCATTCTGCTGAGGAGTGTAGGCTGCAGTGAGTTGTCTCTTTATTCTGTGAGCTTTATAGAAATCATTAAACTCTCGTCATGAAGTAAATTCTCCACCTCTGTCAGTTCTCAAGCAACATATAAAAGTCCCTATCTCCTTTTCCACAAGACTCTTATAATTTTTGAATGTTGTAAAAGCTTCACACTTTTCAGCTAGGAAATATATCCAAATTTTTCTACTAAAATCATCGATGAAGCTTAAAAGGTACATTTTGTTGCTGTTTGAGGTAGGTGTTATGGGGCCACAGATATCAGCATGTATCAACTGAAGCCTTTGTGATGCTCTCCATTGGCTCTTCTTTGGTATTGCATCTCGGTGCTGCTTCCCCACCATACAGTTTGTGCACAGCTTGCTTGTGGTTTTGAGTTGAGGCAATCCTTTCACCATTTTCTTGTACTGCAAGGTTTTGAGGCTCTTATGGCTCAAGTGACCAAATCTTCAATGCCATAGGTTTGTAGTGTCTTCAGAAGCTGCTTGAAAACAAGTTGGAGACTGTGGTACTGAGGCAAGCAACACAAACATCCGATTTGCTGACATTTGTGTTTGCATAATGAGCCCTCTTCTGGGATGATAAATTCTACAAACTCCATTCCTTTTTCTTGTAATTGACCAATACTTAGTAAATTATTCTTCAGTTCTGGTATGTAGAAAATATCAGTTACTACCTGAATCACTCCTCCAACTTCCAACTTAATGTTCCCTCTTCCCACCACAGGCACCCATGAACCTGCTCGTCAAAATCAGTGAACCATTGTTTGTTCCCTGACATATGATTGTTGCATCCAGAATTAAGAAACCAAACTCATTCCCTTCTCGAGTTGTTAAGCTCTACATAGGACATCAAGAGTAGCTCCTCTTCTTCATCTAGCTCGGCATAGTTAGCCCCTTTCTCCCAACTAGGACATTCGTATTGAAAATACCCTAGTTTGTGGCACCTGTAGCACTCGACTATATCTTTGTTAAATCCTTGTCTGCCTTTTCCTCTGAATACTCTTCTGCCTCTACCTCTGCCTCTTACTCCAAAGCTATCCTCAGAAGTGATCTTCAGAGCTTGTTCTTCACCATTGTGACCTTTCATTCTTTGCTCGTGCACCAATAAGCTGCTCTGGAGCTCATCAATTGTCAGTGTGTCAAGTTTGTTTGATTCCTCAACTGAGCCGACTACATAGTCAAATCTTGGTGTCAGGGACCTCAAAATCTTTTCTATAATCACAACTAGCTCCATCATTTCTCTATGAGCCTTCATCTTGTTTGCAAAGGCAAGTGTTCGAGAAAAATACTCGTCCACTTTTTCACCCTCTCTCATTTAAAGCACCTCAAAATTCCTCCTCAATGCTTGCAGCTGTGCTCTCTTGACCCTTGTAGATCCTTGATATTTTTGTTGCATGGAGTCCCAAATGCTTTTGGTTTTGTTGAGGATCGTCTCCATAATGTTCCAATCAATAGCTTGAAAGAGGTAATTCTTGACTTTCAGGTCCTTCAATTTCTGATCTTCGATTGTTTTGCGTTGAACCTCTGTCAGCTCAACACCTGCTTCTGGCATAGTAACTCCATACTCTATCAAACTCCAATATTCCTTCGAGCGAAGGAAATTCTCCATGAGCATCGACCAGTGGTCATAATGACCATCAAACTTGGGAATGGCTAGTTGAACAAAATTCCCTTCTGCAGCCATGCTTCTATCACTTCTTCTTGATCTCTCTCTTTCTCTAGCTCTTTTTTTTCTTCTCTCACAATCAGGCCCCGTAAAGGAGCTCTGATACCAGATTGTTGAAAAACCAAGCTCTAAAGCAGATTACTCTCAAGCTTTTTGCTGAATGATTCTTATTTATTGAATGAAAACAACTCGGCTTATAAAGTCATTACAAGATACTGGAATTCAAAAGTACAGCCTACGTTTTAACAAACTCTAAGAACATGGTAGATCAACTAAAGAAAAAGTCAAATCCTAACAAAACTAAATAGCATTCTCCTAACAAACAAGAGTTATTAACTAACCATGAATGAGGTAAATCATAACAAACTTTTAACGAAGAAAACCCTATCAATCAGCAATCTTTAAGCTCCAACAGCTCCAACAGACGTTTCTTTAGAAGGTCATCATATTTACTCCTTTGATTTACTCGATCAACGGATGATCTATCATCAAATGGTATTTTAAAGGATTATCCATCTAGAGAGGACATCCTTTTTCAAAAATAATAAGTATTTTCCCATTCGGCTAACTTTCAAAACAATTCAAGAATTAGACCAGATCTTTTAGGTTTTTGATTTGTATGTAAAATTCTAATTTGTATGTATTTTACATACAAATTAGGTCACTAATCACTGGACTAATGTTAATCCAATAGTCATTTAGTGCTTCTTAACTATGTTGTACATTTTATAGGTGATATATGCAAGAGATTGATTTATGGTGCGAAATGACGCATTTTGGAGGTTTTTTATTGCATTTTCGACAAGAATACGAAAAGTTAACCGGTTGACCCGAAGTTAACTCGTTGTCAACCATGACTTTTGAGTGCCAAAGTGTCAAATATCAAGTCTTGGAAGTGTAGCATAAGAATATTCCAGAGAATTAACATCCAAGAAACCGAGAAGTCAAAGTTTCACCCGAAAAAGTCAACCGTGGTCAACTCTGAATGTCAAAGGTCAAAAGTCAACCTTGTGACTCATCATTGGAAGCCCCCAAAATTAGCAACGAATATTTCTAATGTTCTTAGATAATCAATGACCTCATCATTTTAATTCCCAGTTGCCGAGTAGCAAACATCTCCTCTTCTTGCCAATTAGAGAACGCGCTCCACGCGCTCCTCTTCTAAAACCTAGTTCCTTCTTCCTCTCGCCTGGCGGCGCCTTGCACTGGTGATGGCCTCTGGCCACACCGATGCGTGGTGGCTGCTGTCAGATGGGTCTCAGGTGGTCTATGGTGGTGGCTTCGAGGTTTTGGGTGCGTTTCGGGACCCTTTTCCCTAGATTGGTTTGCCGGTCGTTGGCTGGGGTGGAGAGACAGTCTCTTCATCATTCCCTTCCGGTTGGCCTGTTTGTTTCTGGGATGGTGCACTGGCGTTCTTTTGCTGGTGTTATTGTTGGGTGGTCAGCGAGTTTAGCTAATGTTTGGCTTTCTGCGATTGAGCGGAGGTAGTATGGGGGTGATTGAGGTTTGGCGGTTCGGGTTCACAATGGCTTTGCCTGCGTTCCACGGTTATGACAAGGCTGCTAGTATCTGGCGGTTGTTGGTCATTTTGGGACTGCAAGTGTGGATCGACGTCGAGGAGGTGCAGGTCTTGTCCATTCCATTTTGTGTATGGCGCTGCGACTTCATTGCTCTACCCCTAGCTCTGTTCTTTTTCCCTTTTGCTTTCATTACCCTGTTGTTAGCAGTGAGTCCTTACTTTGGCAGTATCCTCTGCCGAGTTAAGGTTAAAAACTGTTTGGTCGTGAGTCCTTACTCTGTCAGTTTCCTCTACCGAGTTAAGGTTAAAGTCTGTGGGGTGTGGTGTAGTTTTGCTCTGTGGGCGGTTACCTGGGTTGGCTTTCTATGGTCGTATATGGGGAGAGTTGGGCATCCTGGTTGGACGACATGGGTTCGTCGTGTTGGTGTGTCGGCGTGGCAATGCTCCTTTGGGGGTGGCACCAAGGTGGTGATGTTACTACGAGGCCATGCTGGTGTGGTTTCCTGTGCTGACGTGATCTTGGGTCGAGGGATGGTCGGCCAGGCTGGTCTTCCACGTTGTGGCTACTTTGCCTTTTGCAATCTTTCTTTAATGTTTTCTTTTCGCCTGTTGGTAACTTCTTTATTTTAATAAGCTTTGTTGGGCTTAGTGGATCTTTGCAGGTGCCTAGGTTTGATAATGCACTTAGCTTGTACTTTATTTTAATAAGTGTGGCTGGCTTTAGGCAGGTTACTTGTTGCATGTGTAAGCTTAATCCTTGTGGGCCGTATTCTGTGTGTGTTGCTTTTGGCCTAGGTCGACGTAGTACCATTGTGAAATGGCTACTTCCTCCTAGGGGTAGGATAAGAGCGTACTGGCTTGGTCTGTGGGTATGGACTGATAATGGGGCCTTGTGCCTTTCCATGGACCAGATTTCTTCATGTGTGGTTAAGCTTAGGGGGTTGTGCCCCGGCTGGTGCTCTATGAGTATCTTGATTGCTCCTGGGAAGAGATGGAACGTTTGGTTATTCAAATGGAAGCTTCCTCCCAGTGGCAAGATGAAATGTGTCGTTTCCCCTTGTATTCTGCAGTTTCATTAATGGATGGCTTTTGAGGGCGGCCGGTGCCCCTCCCTCTAAAAAAAAAATCACCTCATCATTTTATTATTCTTTATTCCTTCATTTTCTTCATTTGGAAGAAAAAGACACTTCTCCTCGCCAAATCTTCCCCTTATTTTTATCCTCTTTGACTTTCCCTTTTTCATTTAATTTTCTGGAATTTCTTGTATATTACTCCCTTATCCTCCACCTAATATTCTCCCACACACCCACCTATCATTCCCATAGGTTAGTCAAGTTTTTTTCCTTTCCCATTTTCCTTTCATTCTAGCCCTAGGATCTTAGGATTAAATCCTAGACTTGCCCCCTTTATCATATCAATCATTCATTCCATTCAATCTGTTTGAGCCCAAAATATTTTGGCCCGGATCCCTTTAGGCCTGCAACCAATAGGCTAATGCTCGTGACCCGTATCACTTGTTCAAGCCCAAAAGGGGCAGAAATAGTTCTTTATTGTTCGATCTATCTTTCCTGTCTCTACTCTTCTTCCTTGCATTTTGAAAAGAAACTGAAGAGGAAACAACTTCTCAAAAACGAATCACTCTAAGTGATTGGCACAGATCTCAAAGATCAAATTAATAAAGAAGAAGCCAAGAAGATTTCACTTCAACATTGAATTTTCTTTCGCTGACAACGAAAGAAGAAGAAAAGAAAAGTTCAATAGTGGTCACTAAGAAGTAAAGAACTAGAGGCTAAATTTAGCCTACTTTGATATTAATTGCTATTGACTTTCTCATTACTGTGCGAAAGAAGGAAATGATGTATTCATGATACAAAAGGTAGCAATATACAACTGATGAGCTTTTCCAGGTAATTGCTTCACATTCTTTAATATAAACAAAGCCTACGTTTTGCACATGAGTCTTTCTGATTAATCCAAATAATTGCAAAGTGGTTTAATCATGGTATAATTAAACGAATGAGCAGCCTTTGCTGAAACCTTTTCTGACAAATGAACCAACGTGGTTCATCATTTAGGAGAAATCCGGAGCAATCTCCTTAATAGCCATTTAATAATAGCCAAACGGCATCAAATCTAGAAGATGAAGAATGTGGCTCAATAAATTCCAGTGGCAAAAGTCTGTCATCTCCTATTTCGCAGAAGACTCAAGATCACAAAACAGTAGAAAGGGGGAGATGATGGACAAATTAATCATGGTGAACCTAGTCATCCATAAGACTTTCGTACCTGTCGCGCCCCAAACCCGAGACCGATATTATATTGAAATATGGTACCCGAATTTGCGGTGTGACTAAAATTTTAAAACAAAAATAAATCAAATGAAACAAATGTCTGAATAATGCTTCTATTTGAAAATAAAATCGTTATTATTTTACAATACCAGAGTTTAGCGGAATAAAAGACATTACATTTATTCAATTAAAATCATAATAGAAAAACATCAGTTTATATGTTCTTCCCGTTTTTCCCCAAGGTTCGTAACCTGAAAACAAGAAAGTGTAGCATCATGAGCAACACAGGCCTAATAAGTACAGCTTACATTCTTATATTAGTGTATCTTATAAGACATCAAAATTGAACAACCAATCAAAAATATACTAAGAATACTTTATATTACTTAGTACCAATTTTATCGAATATAATCCAAAATAATATATGTTCGATCAACATATCACAATATCAATATATCACAAGTAGATATTGATTATCTCTAAACAAAGTATGCATCATAGTATATTATCAACATTTCAGAAATAGATATTGATTATCTCTAAACAATGTATGCTCAATATCATAACAAAATCACAAATACATATTCCAATATTAAATATGTATTTTCTCTTCTTAGTGAATGTTTTAGATTTAACTGGTAGTAACAATTCATAAACCCCCAAAAATTCCCAAGCCAAGGTCCAAAATACCAAGCATGGGTAATCCACGTACTAGGGTCCTCCTGACCCAAATTAAGTACGGGTAAGCCGCAGCATACCAAGGCCAATCACCAAGGCATGTACACTCAAGGTCGACAATTTCTTCCTATGAGTATAATAGTGCACTATCTGAAGGGACGTGAGCCCATAGCTTAACTACTCACCACAAAATTTTACCAGTAATTCACTTAAGCACGGGGGTTGTTCCATACACCCGGCTTCACAACTTCTTGTTCATAATTATATTTACAAATATAGTCTTCAATTAAGACAAGTTATAGATCACAATATACATGACAAATAAACATAAATATAGATTAAAATCTATATATCAAATATGCATGAACATATGTAGAACAAGATATACATATGTACGTATACACATGCTTAAGCCTTTCATATGAATGCATATGTGATATAGATGAAAGACATAAGTAGGTAAATCACATAATCAAGTAAATTACCAAGGTAAGCATGTGATATCTCAAATACACTCTTAACAATATATACTTCCATACATGTTAACATACATGTATAATACTAAGTTGATATATTCACTTAGTAAACAAAATTATGCACCAATATAAGATTAATAGATAATCAAGTGCAAATAAAACATATATAAAGAAGAAGCATATGTAAAACATAAGTAATTAAACTCATGTAGTAAACAAGATCATAATTTATAGCAAATAAATATAAACATATGTAGAACAATATATAAGTAAAAATAAAAGACAAGCATTATATAAGGAAATCAGATTATTATTAATATTTTAGTCCTTAAGTCCAAAACCATAAAAGTTCATCAATGATTCTCCGATTAGAATCGTCAAACTTTAAACTTCGTTAAATTGTCCATCGCAAGTCCGAATTAAGCAAGTGAGTACACCATTTCGAAGGGATTTTCACAAGGAATCCAATGGTATAGTCCAAATAAACATGTCCAGAATGTCTAAGTCCAGAAATCAGGATTTACCAAACAGTCCAGAAATAGTTATACTTTATTTTAACCCTTTGTACTTAAATTATTCCGTTACTGTAAACTTGGAAATTAGTTGTGATATTCTCCAGATTAGAAGTTCAGGTTCTAAGCTTCGTTTTGATATAAAGATCACAAAATTGGTTAAGAGATGAGTGAGATGTGACCACTTGAAGTTATGAACAACATAGAGGTTCTTCAGTGAGTATACCGGATTAAAACTTAGATACAGAAAGTTTGGCTCGTTAGATGATCATAAAATTTTAATACACAATAGAAGACACAATTTTGAACAACTTTCCTGAAGAAGTCTAGATGGTAAAATGATTGGAAATATGTGTTTATAGGTTCCCAAGTTGGCTGCCGGAATAACTTCAAAAAAAAGAAGACTTAAGTTTTCTATAAAACTTATTCCTTTCTATTTTCTTCTTGATCATGCACTTTGATGAATCTCAAAGATAAAAGACTATAAGGATGTATTTTGTACTTACATGAATTTTCAAGGGTAGGAAGATGGCCTCGATACGAATCCATAGAATTTCGCGGATTTTAAATCGGAGCTACGGATCGTAAACAAACATTTTCGGAGAAGAAATGGAGAGATTAAGCAAGAGAGGAGCTAGAGAGAGTTGTGAATTAGCAAAGAACACAATGACTGAACCATCCTATTTATAGGCTAGAGAATACACTAACCTTACTTAAGTTAGTTTCTAATCTAGCTAGTTAACCATAGTAAATAGGCAAGTGTGAACAAAGACTTTTAATCTAGCTAGTTAAGTCAAGTGTAAACAAAGACTTTGAAGCTGGAATTGGTGTGCTGGAAATGATGAAATCAGCAGCTAAAAAAATACTTAGGTCAGTTCCTCCATCAGCTGCAAGTCTTGCTCACCAATTTTTGACTTCATCCAATGATCTTGTGCCACATCACCCCTTAATTAATTCCCTTTCTTCTTGTACCCTATGTATTTTGTAAAAATCATAACTAAATCTAGAAATATGATTTTCAGGTGATTCTAACTCTGAGAGTTTCTTTAAAATGTCTACTACAAATCATTAGAAGACCATATCTGCAAATAATAAACACATTGGTGCAGTTTTTACGAAATAGGCAACTGCGTCAGATAAGCTTCAAAAATAATAGGTTAAACTTCCGCTGACCATAATTCCTTCGTATGATATCAGAATTTAGCGTGCCACATGTCTACAAACTCGTATTGACAAGCTCTACAACTTTTGTGAAGGAAGTCATCAGAGAAAATCAACGAATAAGAAAGTCAACTTTTGACCCCTCGAAAATAAAACATTTCGAGTACATATTCGTTCCGAAATACTTTTTCTTCATAAACTAGAGAAGAAAACTAACATCCAACCCTTACTTAATTTCAGAAATATTCAAGAAATAAAATATGAAAATTCGGGGTATTACAGTACCCTTTCTTTCACTTGCCACATAGGAAAAGAGAAAGTAAGGAATACATTTTGACAATAAAAATATAAAGAGGTTTTTAGTCGGCAAGGTAGTGCGAAAGTCATCAGCCAAGACATTCCGTATATATGGACAATCGTGTACAATATTTAATTAATCAAGACACACAGTTTTTGATTGATTATAATTGTTCATACGCAATTATAGAGGTTGCGAAGAGAATCGTAAAACGATTTTCTAAATCCAATATGTGGATCCTATACCCTGAATTTGTTAACCTTAGCAGTATTTAATGCCGCAGAAAGAGAGAAAGTCTCTAGGAAAGACATGAAAGTCTTAAAGCAATAAAAATAGGTCAATATATTTACTAGCTATATATAGTTAGTAGGCTGCCTAACCTAAAAAGAGCTAGTCTTCATGTTTCAATACGGAAGGAAGAAATGGGAATATATAAATGAATAAAAGCTAAAGAGCTATAGCTAGTGGGCTGTCTAACCTTAAAAGAGCTAGTCTTCATATTTCAAAACGGAAGGAAAAAATAAAAGTCAATAAATGCATGCCATCTGAGAAGATTAGCTACCTGATGTAATATAGCCTCAAAGCCTATATATAGAGGCCTCGCACAAGGTTACAGGACACCTTTCATTCATCTAAAAACATACATATTACTCTCACAGAGTATCTTGTCAAGCCCCTTGGGCTACTTCGGTATTTGCACGAACACTTGCAACTGCAATTACTAAGATGAGAATCTGCACGTACGCTTAGCGAATGCAATCCTCATTGCTTGCTAGCCTGCGACACCGCATTTGCAACTGCAGCACACAATCTTTACCTTGACGCAATGCTCTACTAGGGAGCACGTTCCTGGTATCGATTGGTAAAACTCGATAGAGCTTTATAAGCAAAAGTCCTTGTATCAATAAGGCATAAACAAGAACCTGAACACGAAAATATCTCTCTTCGTGTGACAATCGTGACGAGAAAAAGTCAAGACGAGTGCGTAATCAACTTCAACAACAACAACAACAACAACTTGCACCTATTGGTGCTGGCACGCCTGCAACACACGAGCAAAAAGGGACGGGTTTGATTCCGCGTCAAACACAATCCATAGCAACTCTCACCCAAAAATCACCAAATCCTCTCCCTTCTTCCTCTCCCAAATACTTTCTCCTCTTGGTGATCTTTCCAACCACCGGCAACCATGTTTATTCCTCTCTTTTCTTCTCCTTCCACTACTCAAATCTCTTTCGTTCTTTCACCAACTTTCTTCCTAACATCCTCATCTATATTCTTGACTACTTTTCTGCATCATTCTATCACTTCTACCTTACATTATCTTGGATCTATCAAGAACACCAAGATTGGGAGGCTTTAAGCAAAGAGAAGCTTGGAGGAGAAGGAGACTAAGAAGAAGAGCTTGCTACCACTTGAGTGACACAAGAAACTACTAGCCATCTTCATGAGCATCCTTCTACCTCTCTTTATCCTTTTCTAGTTCATAGTTTGTTGATTTTGAGACTATTGATGTATAATCTAAGCATGTGTGAGTAGTTGTTTAGGATTGGGGACTAGGGTTGTGAGCCCTAGTCCATATGTGATGTGGTGGTGATTTGTGATATCCTGGACCAATATCTTCCAATGTACTAGTTAGTTTTACGGTTAATTGGTGGATTTTTTGTTTTCGAATTTCGATTAGTACTTTTAGGGGGCCTTCGGGTGACTTTTTGTTCGGTTAGGAATTTGAATAAACTTCCTTTACGGAAGTTGTAGAGCATGTTAAACTGAGTCTGTGGACATAAAGTACATAAAAAATAGGAGTTCGTATGTGAAAGTTATAAGCAATGGAAGTTGGGTTACTATTTCGGGAAACTAATATATATATATAAATGCCCAATCGGGAAATTTCAAGAAATAGCAAGGGAACCCTTCATATCCATGTGACCCTTGGGCTCCCCAACCTCTCCCTTGCTACAGTAGCCGTGGCCCTTCTCCGGACGATTTCTTGGTCGTTTGGCCACCTCAGGCCTTGAGACTGGTCCCATTTTCTTCCTCTCCTTCCCCTTTTCCAAACCCAACTTGTTTCATGACCAACAACGGCCGGTAGCCACCGAAATTTGCTCCTAAAGTCACAACGGAGAACAAGAACTTCTCCGGTTTGATTTTCTGTTTTCTGGCCAAATTGGTTGGTGAGGCTTGGTGGGTTTTGAAACCCTCTCCAAGGCGAAGCTATCTGTACCAATTTCATACCTCGATTCTTCTCGAAGTGAAAGAATTTTGGATTTAAATTTCTAGGGTTCCGGCGGTTCCAATGGAAATTCTTGCATTTCCACTCCAATTCAGACTTCGTGGCAGGTATAAAACTCGATCCTTGTGTTGTTGTGTACATGCTGGTAAAATTTCAGGGTCATCGGAGGTGGTTAACCGGCAACGCATGGGGCTCACGTGCAGCCTCTTGTAGCGGCGCGTCCTGCCTCGGTTGGTGGTGCATTTTAACCTTTGGCTTGCACATTTCATTACGAGCATGTTGATATTTGGTTTGTGGGAAGTTATCGAAGTTTATGAATTAATCTGATTAATTTAAGTTCGTGTTCGTACGATTTTGCGAATGATGTTATTGGGACAGTTGGATGGTCACCGAAACTGATACTGATGTTAAGATAATTGTTTTGAGTATATTGTGTGGTTGGATCATTAGAATTAGATCAACTGCTTAATTAAAGTATAATTACGATTTGTAAGTTCGAATAAATTAGTTTACGTTCGTTCGATTTATCGAACCGCGACAATCCGACCATTGAAATCGTCGCCGAGTGTTTTTGATAATAAGATTTGTCGATAAGTAATTCAATTGAGGAGTTGAGGTTCAGGAGTTATCTATGGACTAAAAGTATGTGAGTTATCGAGGGAAAACCTAATATGGTTCATAGAAATAAATATAGAATATTCTTTTGTTCCGTCCATCAAATACCGTCCGTCAAATATTAATAGCTATTATAATTGGTTTTATTCAAGAGGACGTTGAGGAGGATTTTGACAGGCGTCAGGCATAGCCGGTTATCAGTGAGTGTACTTTATTTTAAATATTGTTTATACTTAAAGTCTTTCGTGATTAAAGGTTTTGAGCATGTATTTCAGTATTAAATTGCATGATTTTATCGGAGGCCAGTTATTCAGTCAGTTACAGGTATGTGCATGCATTCATTACCTAAAGTAGGCAAGACCCTTCAAGTAACATCATCGAGTAGGCAGGACCCTCAATGTATCATTTGAGTTGGCAGTTTCCCTCAAGTGGCATAGGGTGGCTAAGCAGGCAGTACCCTTGGTCATTGATGACTAAGCGGGCAGTACCCTTAGTCATCGCCTCCTTTAGTTCGATAACTAAGTTGGTAGGACCCTTAGTCAGCACCCATTTTATTATCAGCATTTATTATAAACACTATTTTCATACAAAGATAGAAAATTATTTTAAATAGGGAAAACAACTTAAATTTGAAAAATAGATTCTTTATTTTTGTCCACTCACTCTGACGTTTTTTAAATGTTTTTCCCTTGAGCTTTTTTGTTTTCGTTGCCCAGTCTGCAGATTAGCTTGTTGAGGTTCGTGCGTCTAGTGGCTGAGGCATAGTGACCTACATCTCCTATCCTTCATTCTAGGTTATATATTTAACCTACACCTATGTATAATTATTTTCTGTAAGCTTCTAGATTGCTCTGAACACCATATTTTTATGTTTTTGAAACTAAACATAGTAAGTTAGATTTGTGGGGCAGAGACCCATTATGATGTGTAACTGTGGAGATTATTGTATATTTTGGCGAATATGTAGACTCTGAAGTTGGTTGGTTTGTGGCTATTAAAAGTGTTAAATGGTTTTTCACAAGCTTTCAGATAGTCCATTTTAGGGGAGGTTATGCCGAAATTTTGGTAAAATCTCTTCTAAGATGGGCCACACAGGGCCACCTCGGATTCCAGGGTGGAATTTGGGGCAGGTCCTGTCATGATTTGACTATGTATGGATGCTAATTTGTGATAAATGAATACATGTGTTATATCTAATTCAATATGTGTTAGATACTTGTTTAGGAATTTACCACTTCTTGAGCATGTTATCTAATCTATTTTGATGTGAATGTGTAAGCTTAGTAACCTTGTATATTTTAGGCAATTGGTAGCACATGTTATCTATTTCATGTACTTTTTGCCTTCGTTCACCTTGGTGATGAAGAGTTCTTTTGACTCGTCCGGCTTAAGAATACATAAACAAGAATCCATTTTCATATTATAGCCTAGGTGGGATGAAGGATTGTTCTATGAGTTTGCTTGGGTTTAGGGAGTCGTCATTACCATTGCATGGGATGACGATACCTTAGAGAAACACAATCATTTACCATAGCATGGGGAAATACGGTACTTGATTCATGACTCACATAGGCATGCATTCATCATCGAAAAATCACTCGTCGATCACTTTGGACTTTGGTAAACCCGAAAACCCCAATCGTTCTTTAAATCTTGCATTTCTTTATTTAACTTGAGTCCTTGTTTGGTATTTGTTGTATTTCATCTCTTTCCAAATCTAAAATCACAAAAACACTCCACTACACACACATTGTCTATACACTCACTCATTCTCATCATTTCTCATCTTTCCATCATAGCTAAAGCCTAGGTTACGTGCATTACCAAGAGTGTTTTAGGGTTATCGATCCCCATGGACACGATATTCTCCGGTCTTAAACTATGCATCCCCTATCTTGACAACAATATGTTCGCTTTCATTTAGTGTATGTCGCCAATTTCCTTTTCGAGTATTATCCTTGCAAAATTTCGGCCAATTCAGAGATGATTTGGTCATCCATTTGGTCTATAGTTTATGGACAAACATAGTATGTTAGACAAACTAAAATAATAATTATGCTAATCAAATGATTAAAAATTCTCCAATTTGAATGATTTTTTTTGTAAGAATTATGATCATGAACATATTAAGTCGGGGTGAGGAAGTCCTTACTATTTTTTTTTTTAAGATGACATCCTCTCTGGAAGTAAAATCTATATATTTTAAGGGATTCTTTTTTATTTATTTATTTTAAGGGATTTCACGTGGGATCTACTTTGTAATCACAATTCGGCGATCCGATCGTTCAACTTTAAGGTCTATATACATAGATCATTTTTGCAAAGTTTCCATTGAATTTGATGTAGGACGAGAATTTGGTCGACTTCGACAAAGAATATAAAAAAGAAAGAAGCATCGTTACATTATAAATAACATTTTGAATATTCGAAATTGGTATTCGAATAAGCTTCTTAATGGTAGAATTGCTTGTAAATGGTTCTTTTGAATATATCGGGTTTCACAGGCAAACGCAGATTGTCACCTTCGGACTCTTTGGTCTACAAGGAATAGATTTATTATTTTCTAGTTCTAGTTTAATTAGGATTATTTACTTTCCAAATAGTTTATACTTTATAGGTTAATGCCTATATAAGGCACCTCTTAGATTGTATTCAAACATTCAAGTATTCAATAACAGATAAATCAAGTCTTTAGTATCTCTTGTTCTTTGCTAGATAAATCTAGTTGTTTGATTCCATTTGGTGAGACGATTGTCTAACCTTTACTACTGTGATACACTTCCGACATTAGAATTGAAAATCGTTAAAGTACTCAACTAGGTTCATATAAATGAACAAACCAAATTCAATAATCGTTCATTGTCTTATTAATTTAGGATGTTCAATACCTAAACAATTTCCAATTTAGTTGAAATTTTACAGAGATGATCTACTACTGGAACGATCATATTGTCGAAATGAATCTCTTAGTAGAAGGGCCCTGAGATATATGTATCGGCACAGTTTAATGCCTTGTAGCCATGTTAGCATTGTTCTGAGAAATAAGACTCAGAACATGAGTTGACTAACCCTAAGGTTTGTATTCCGAGCACAACAGGTGGACTCATAATGTCTCCAACCCAATATGGAACAATTACGCCCAAAATGAGTTACAGAAAAAGATATACATGATTTGTGAGGAAACGCCCGATACGGGACCAAGGTTTGTGGTGCCCAATGTGGGAAAGCATCTAGAAACCTTTCTATACAAAGAATAAGGAGACCAATGAACCGAACCTATTAGGTGTAGGATATCTAGACCTAAGTGGTTTACTCCTAAAGTCCATTTGATAATAGAATTCCCATCTTACAAGGATCCAAGTCACCACATTGGTGCCATAACAATTTGGGGACGTGAAGAAATCGTGCAACACACTTTAAATATATATCTTACCCTTCTTGTTAATTACAACTGAAATAACTAAAAAAAAAGACCAAAGTTTAACAAAAAATATATGAAGCAATGCTCACTGTAAAAGCTAATTACATTGGCAACCAGGCAAGGGGATTTCTTCAATGTTCATAGTTGTTTTCTTTTGATTTTTCTGAATGCTGTATGATATGGTTAAGATAGCGATCGCCAAGAGTGTACAGTTTAAACCCCTCCTAAAATCTCTGAAATCGACGCTATCGTCTTTAGAACCAGTGATCATCCAACAGATAGGATCGCACAACATTGCATTAGAGGACAAAAGCTTCTGTAAAAGTAGTGAAGTTAAGAGTTTGGCACTAGGAGGTTTCTCTCGGTTATCACTGGCATGGAATTTGTAGTGGTAAAAAGCAGAAACAAAAAACAACAGATGGACACAAACCGAAATCCAAATAGACATGTCCTTATCTCTATAAATTTGTCTGTCAATCTCATGATGCAGCAATCACAACAATATCGAATTGAAAAACTGAATCGATTGGTTAAGGAAAATGCAGCAAAAAAAAAACAATTAAGGATGCACAAAGTGAGACATACTGTTGTAGTGCTGTCACAATCCAGAAACTGCAATTTCCACGTTTCCTCAGTTTAGCACAATCATATTGGCTTCGGGAAAGTTCAGAGCGTTCCCTCATATCCAGACTGCAATTTCTGGACGTTGGAGACAACCAATTTCAGGAAAGCTGCATAAATTATTTCAAAACATATAATCGGTTAATTATCTGCCATTTCTTGTAGATATGACTATATATTAAGAAATCAAAAACCCAAAGATATTTCAGTTAAAATGAAAATCCCAGGTTCCACAAGCATTTTTGACTACATTGACTAACAATATAGGAAGCTTCATCTTTGTCCATTGAAAGATGGCTTTACACATGTCAATTGCACAGGCTTCTAGGTAGCATTCATCTGGTCATTGATTAACCAAATAAAAGGATACACACACATAGAAGGACAAAATGCATATAGTGGTGAAAACGTAGATATAAGATTGTCCATAAACAATAAATAAAAATAAAACCATTTGCTGAGATTATGATGAAAGAAAAAGGAACAAAATATGCATGCTCAAAACTATGAAAGCCATGACAATTATAAAAGATAGAGATACGACATTGTTAGAGTTGTTGGTATATGCTTTACCCATACGAACCTGTCTGAGAGTGAGAATGGCGAACCTGGGTTCAAAGTTGCATAGTAAAGTGACAGATTGCACGGATACAAGTAATTGAACTCTGCAAGAGGCCAGGCACAACTCCAAGATCTATAATGATGATTGCATGGATACACATTTTAGGCAATCTGGGTTGGACAAAATGAAATGCAGCTAATTTGTAATCATCAAATGTAAACATGGAGGACAAAACCATCAGTTAAAAACTAATATATGTTACAAAATCAAATAACAATTACTATGGCACAGAGCACTGATAATTCTAAGATTACATCCCTAAAAATACAAGATCTCCAAACTCTTGAACAACAAGAATCAAATGTAAACATGGAGGACAACGCCATCAGTTAAAAACTAAAATATGTTACAAAATCATTATAATTCCTATGCCACAGAACACTAATAATTCTAAGATTACATCCCTAAAAATACAAGATCTCCAAACTCTTGAACAACAAGAATCAAATGTAAACATGGAGGACAACGCCATCAGTTAAAAACTAAAATATGTTACAAAATCATTATAATTCCTATGCCACAGAACACTAATAATTCTAAGATTACACCTTAATTATTCCTATGCTGCATACCATTACATTTTGGTAAAGACTTACGCCTTCCGCCTTGCAATTCCCTTACGCCTCCCACGCCTCCCCTTAGGCTTCACATCCTCAGAGTTTGCATTCTCACCAGAAATCTCTTTCACAGCATTACAAACAGCATGCACAATCATTTTCTTCACCTCCAACTTGTCCTCACTAGCCCTGTGGTTTGATGGAAGTGTGCGGAACTCTTCCGTCAAACGAAAGCACTGACCCACGTTTTCAGGGGAAACGAAGTCCATCGCAACTTTGATACAAGACTTCAAATTCCTCACCTGATGAGGACAGCCTGCAGGAATGAAAACAGCATCGCCAAGTTTTTGGACAAATGTCCATGGCTCAATTCCAAATTCCTCCTTGAGCTTCCTCTTGTGCTCCACAGTGAGATAAACAGTCTGGTCATGTATAGCATGAGCAACATGCTGCAAGGGATTACAGTGCACATGCCTGAATTCATTGATGTGCTTGTGGACGTATTTCTCCAGCTGCGGAACATCCTGGATCCGGAAAATGTCCCATAAGGCACCTCCATCCTCACATACTTCAGCTGATTCTTCCTGAGGCCCACTTCCATTTTCACCACTTGTGTCACATTTTCCAAAGATCTCTCTTTGGTCTTGCTCCCTGTGCTTTTTCTTCAGCTCATCTATAGTTGCAAGTTGTTTGGGACGAAGGGTCACTTCAGCATTATGTGTCAATATGTTCACTGCATCAGACATATCACAGTGAAGCTTGGTTACAGAATCTCCCCGTCCAAGCTCCTGTGCAAAACCATAGGCAATATATGTTTTTGGACCCATGTCCGGCTTAACAGAGGTCTTAGGCAAGTAGATAGCAAGGTTCAGACTTCCCTGGCTGGGGTGAGTATACTCCTTGAAAGGCAGACAACAGACAAATTCCTTACCATGCCGGGGAAGACGATTGTCAAACTCAGTAGATGGCGGGAAGTCTTTGAGCTTGAGAATCCGAGGCCATTTTTTCTGATCAAACAGGCCTTCGGAATATCCAGTAAAGAAATTGCGGTTGTTGACTTCTGTGAAAGTCCAATCCAAGCAATTGATGGCGTGGACTGCCAATTCTCTATCATGCTTGATATTCTTTATCTGTCTAAATGCCCGCCACATGACTAATGGTTCCCAGCTTAAACCTGATCCATTTTCAAGTGCATTGCTCACAATTACAGGCTCACCCCTCATCCAATGCCACTGAAAATGCCCAAAATCCTCATCATGGATTTCTCCAACCCTTGGACAGAACAAGTAGTTATCATCAGAACCGTCTCTAGAAGCTGCTTTTCTTAACTTATAGCTGCTGCTACTTGAGTTAAAAGCATCATCCACAGGTTTAACGCATGAACACTTTTGTGCACAAGTTTCAGCATGCAACAGATTGTAACTTTCATCTATTTTTACTGCTTTCTCTACCAATTCTATGACATGATTTTGAGCAAAATTGCATCTCAATTCTAAATTACACTTACCACAACCTTTCATGTGCGTTGGGGGGCATAGAATGCTTCCATCTTCACTTGCTCTCCATTCAAATGTGGACTCTTCAGCAGATTCCAACGAGTCCGGCTTTGCTCCCACACCATCATTCCTCTTCAGCTCTCCCTCTCCATGCAAATACTCAAACTCCATATCGACATACACTTCCTCCTTCCTACCTCTCTTCTTCCACTTCCCATCTCGAATCTCCCGGCAGCATATGAGGCACAGATCATACTCACACTCCGGACAGCTTCTATGAAAATCGAAAATCGAAGTGCTGCAGTTGTTGCAGTACATACGCTCATCCTCAGGGCAGTTAGACTTTTCGACTTTCAGCTCGGAAACATCCCCCAATCCCTGCCTCTCAGCCTCCACCGCTATCTCACTCACCTGCTCATCATTAATCCTTTTCAAATAGCCAAGAAGCTGATGAACCAAATACTTACAGTGCTCCAGCTTGGTGTCTTCATCAATTTTCGGGTTTAGATTCTCCAAACACCTAACAGGCACATCCAAACGAAGGCAGGCTTTGCAATTACAGTTGCCACGGCACACAGGACAAGCCTCGGCAACGGCTTCCTCTGATGTGTTGGGATACCAATTCTGTATACAAGGGATACAATATCTCTTCTTCTCTCCCTTTCCTCTTTTCGGACAAGTCGTGCACCGAACCACTCTTCCCTTATCATTCCTCTGACATTGATGGCACATTGTCGAAATGTCCTCTTTTCTCTGCTTCTTCTTCGGAACTTCCACAACCGCCGCCTTCCGAGCCCTCAGAGAGTAACCCCCATTTGTCTCCACAAACCCTCCCTCATCATCTTCCGCAACTTCTGCTCCCTCATCTAGAATTCCCAAAATACCCTCGCCCTCATCCCCTTGCCTCGGCCGCTTCGTGCCTTTGCCTCCGCCCCCTCCCTCCAAAGCAGCCGACTTTGGCTCCACAAACCCTCCATCTTCCACAACTTCTTCTTCTTCTTCCCCATTTTGGATTCCCAAAATACCCTCGCCCTTCTCCTCCAAACCACCGCCATTTTCTTCTTGCCTCAGCCGCTTTCTGCCTCGGCCTCTACCACTGCCTTTCCCTCTCGCTCTCCCTCTCCCTCTCGCCGCCATCGCAAAGATACAAAGTCAGATTTACTTTTCTAGATTAGGGTTTCGAAAACGGTAGGTGAGTGAGCCGAGTGGGTTCTGGATATGATTGATGGGTTGACTTCAAAAACTAGGGTCGTCAACAGTCAACAGTTGGTGCCCAATTTTTGAAATTCAAAAGTGGCGCCACACAGCCAAATTGAATCTACTTTCTGCGGAGGTTTGGGGATTTGGGAACAGGGTGACCGAGGAAGAAAACCCTAGAAGGTCTGAATGATTGCTTGTCCCCTTAATATAGAAACATAAGCACACGGGTCGCGGATTCCTTAATTTGCTGGGGAAAGGAACAGTCAAACTAGGAAGTCTACTACTACTGTGCTACATAATAATTCTAATTCTTTTTAAGTATCAAATCTTTTTCAGTTTCATCAATTTTAAAGTCCAGTTTTATACCAAGAGTTGAAATTTCTCCGAAATTTTGGCAATATTGAAGTATTGGGACGAAATCCATATGATACGTGATTTCCGTCAGTAATTTATCGAATGTTTCAGAAATTTAGAAATTTTCCGAAAATTTC
Organism: Rubus parviflorus; assembly: GCA_029955375.1. Lineage (NCBI taxonomy): Eukaryota > Viridiplantae > Streptophyta > Magnoliopsida > Rosales > Rosaceae > Rubus > Rubus parviflorus. The sequence continues at coordinate 4,562,814 of JARGGL010000008.1, read as the reverse complement.
GGCGAAATTCGTATTTTCCATAATATCTACACAAAAATCAAAGAAATTTCATCGAAATATCTAGAAAATTTCGTTTGACACTTGACAAAAAATTATACTTTACAGAGAAGGAAAAATTCATTTATGGCCCTAGTTGAAGTGTTGGTGAAGTTTTAGAAGTGGTTATGAGAAGCATTTGTTAAGTATTTCCTTGTATAAAAACGCTTTTATCAAATTTGAAAAGCGCATTTATCAAATTTGAAAAACGCATTTATCAAATTTGAAAAACGCTTTTAGGCATTTCAGAAACAATCTCAAATAGGCCCGAAGTCTCAATGTGGAATCACTTCCATTAACCTGCGCAAACTCCTCCAAAATCGCCTGTGCCTTTGCACAAACTTCCAGAGCACTCATTGTTTCATTATTGAAGAGAAAATCATTTCCAAATATCCCAACAGAGATAATAAGTCTCAATGATTAAGTTGCTTATATATGAATTAATGTTTTTTTTATAATAAAAATAAAGATTACAACACAAACGCACGATTAATGATTATATATGAATTAATGTTTGGTTCACAACCCTTGTTTTTATTTATTTTTTATTTATCGTGAATTGAATTTCATTGATGACTTTCAGCAATTCATAACGATTAGAGGAAGCCTCATTAAAATATTGTTAAGAAAACAAAATCGGGGTGAAAGGAAAAAAGGTACTGTCTTCCTTAAAAATCTATGAACAATAATCCTCGAGAAAAATTAAAGAGTGCATGTATATATGGTGTTAGTTTGTGCTACCTTAGCTTTAGTTTCAAGCCTTTATTGGTTTGTGTCTGCTCCCAAAATTATACAAAATGCCATTCTAAACGATTATAATTGTTATTTATTCAATAAACCTCCATTTAGAGTTATTTCCTTTTATCATTTACAGAAATTATGAATCAATTTAAATTATAACCAAACAAAAGAGATGACCATTTACAAAAATTATAAAGTCAAAACCTAAGATTAAGGAATTAATAGTGTGAGATTAAAAAAACCATCAGATCCACATGTAGTTAAGTTTCTTTTTGTTCTTCTTTTTCCTTTTTTCCGATTACAAATAATACAACACTCTTACAACTGGGGAGCCTCTCAAACGCCCTACACCTAGTTGATCAAATTGATAAGCAGCATAAGCATATAAAGGTCAAGCATGATCCCAAACTGAAATATCACTAGCATGACCAGTGGAGGCTACTGCATCTGCAACAAAAATGGATGTGATGGAAAGTAATGCTGGAGCAGAGAGCAACAAGCTTGAGAATATATTGAACCAGTAATCTTATGTAGGAGATCCATCAGAACTGCTTTCGATTTAGTTTTTTTTTCTGCTGAAGAGATTTGACAGTTTGACCTCAGCTGCAGAACCTTTTTCATGAGGCTTTAATCCTTAATGTGTGTAACCCTCTTCCTACAACAAATTCAAAAAACAGCAATTTAAATCCATAACAGGTGAAATCCATACCCTGCTCAATTATAGGGAGCAGAAGACTTGGCATGTCGCTTGTAACTCATAGCGTTGAACACAAGTCAAATCACTCGGTCAAGTTAAAGAGTTAAATACTGTAACTTCAATTTTGTTATCACAAGCTTCCACTCATTCAACAATGTCTGTAGGCCTGGGCCCATTTGGGTGTGTTTACTGGAAGTTCTGAGGAATCCGAAGAACTTTTAGTCTTCAACAGCTCCAACAGTACAGATACAACTTCTGAGGAGAAAGAAGAATACAAGCTAAAAAAAACTTTTAATTATAATAGATGCAAGTAGTTAAACACGTATCCTTAAAATGTTAGCAACGATTGGGCTCTTCTTAATTCGCCTTACAAATAGACACAGCCTGTTCTCTACTCATGGACATCACTTAGATGGCTGTGAGCCTACTAAGAGAATAAGCAACTTTCTCTGAGACATTCTTTTAAAGATTCAAATCAGAGATATCAATAGTGCATGCATGTATTAAAAGATGTCCTTTAAATTTTAGCTCAAAGATTGGGTTCCTCTCCATTTTGCTTCCAAATGGAGACAGCCTCTCCTTTAATTATGGACATCAAATTATGATCTAGACGACTCTGAGATACTATAGAACTAAGTATATTTCGCTAATACATGCTTTCAAACATTCTAAATAATTCATGATTGACAGTAACAATGAAAGACCACACCCTCTCCATTCAAAAGGCAAAGGAAAGAAAGCCAATTCTGAGCTCATTCATACATTAAACATTTGAGCAAAATTGTTAAGATAATTAAATACAAAAGGGAGCAAAAAAATTGGAGGAAGTATGAAAATAGTTTTGAATATAACAGGGAAGGGGGAAAAGTTTTGGCTGCACTGGTTCTATTATTTTTGAAACTATAACACATCCTCATTATGTACTGCAAGCACTATCTCTGAGAATTGAAGTTTTATCCCACATTGGAAGAATAAGACCTTTGCATAAGAGAGCTTATACGGGTCTCCAATTGGTTTTGAGTTGTTCTCATGAAACCTCACCTATTTTCCTTTCATTATTAATTCTTCTTTTTTTTTTTTTTTTTCTTCCCTCATTTCACAGGGAAACCAAACAAAATGAGTGTGTGCACTAAAGAAACGACCAACTACTCACCAAATCAGTAAAGTTAGTGATTGATCTTACATCTAGATTTTGATGAATGGATCTTGCCAGCCATTAATGAGAAAAACTTATTTCGCCACAAAGCCATTTACTATGTCTGCCACCTATAGAAAGAGTACCACATAACAACCAATGCGTTACTGAAAAAGCATGCCATGTTAATTTTGGTTTTCAGTCAAGCATAAAGAATGAATATTCTCCAAAACGTTATTAAAACAACAAAAATTCTGACATGCATTCAAACAATAGAGGAATCACAGCTTCCTCGTTGGACAAGCAGAGCATAACTAAAAATATGGTTCAAGATTACTTGATTAAAGGTAAAGTCAATTTAAAAGGACAGATACGCAGGAAATACCCCTAGAAATAAAATGACGAGAAGTTCCAAACAAGCATATCTTTCATTGTAAGCATATGGGTCAGCACAATCCAAAGTACTGTGGCTGCATTTTAACATGCAAAGTTCTATGTCATAGGTTCAACAGAATATTTCACTATATGCAAAATCCAAATGATTCAAAATATTAGCAAGATATACTTCAGTCCCTATTATAGGCACTATAATCAACATACTTGAAGAAGAAAAGATCATCATACCACGTTTTTCTTTCACTTGAAAGAACACGACTGGGGAGTCTTAATTCTCAAGCAGAAAGGCAATTTAAGGAATTCAGACTTTATTTCCTTTCTGATGTTAGCAGTTCCATTACCTTGAAATGGAATTGCTTCTTCTGAGGCTCCCAATAATAATAATACTTCAACCAATCAAGGGCCTACAAAACACCAAACATGGACATAGTTTTGCTTCCCAAACTTAAACTAAGTCATTTCCTTCCAAATAAATGCATGTGTGTCCAGTACAAAAAAGAAAAGAAGAAAATAACATAAACAAGTATTTGAGTTAAGAAAAGAAGAAAAACAGATCGTCTTTAAACAAAGAAAAATAAATAAATAAAAATACAATAGACATATACTGCTAGGGGAAACTGGGGAGATGCATGAACATGAAGTCATTGTGGAGCAATGTTCAATATAAAACACACAGTGAGAGGGTTCATAAAGGATTTAAGATAACTGTAGAGGGCCATTCCTACCTTAAACAAATAACTTGGTAATATCTGGTAATTTTGATGAAGTCAGAAGTCAAAACTATAAGAGAGTAAGAGACAGCTTCAATAATTTCTTAATAAAAAATAAAATAAAAACAAGTCTAATCTTTCCTATTTAAGATATGAAAATTCTACCCGACAAAGTCGAAAACAGAACTATTTGAAGTTAACAGTATTATTTTTGAGAAGTTAACTGCAGAATATGGTCTTGAATGTCACCAAAGGCATTGGTGTAGTTGCAAAAGTTTCAGAGATCTTACTGGGAAATTTGAAATAAGAAATTGGTGTAATCAGAAAATATATGTTTCTTAAAATCTTCATATGATGTGGTTACTATCCTAAGCTGCCAGCGCAAAACCAGGACAGTCCTTTTTCTCTGTTTAAAGATTTGGGAGGGGAAGGGGCAAAACACGCGCCCATCCACAGAGGACACAAAAGAAGAAGATTCGTTCATGTTGAATGGTTAATGTACTGTAGTATATCATTATATTCATAACATTAATCTCTCTGTTCTATGCCTAACCATGTCAAACCTTAAACAAGAAAATCCACAAAGCTATCCTGACATGTTAATGCTACTATATCAGATATGTAATCGGACAAATAAATAGTGAATCAAATATACATAAATTTAGAAGGAAACCTTGTATTGAATGATGCTTGCTTTAAATTCTTGACAAGATTCTATTATGTCAATGAGTGTTAAAACTTTCTTCCAAATGATTAGTACTCATAACATGCATGTGCATCTATAGTACCTCCTTAATATCATGATGGAGCTCTTTCCCAGATATATCAATTTTAGTAATTATCTTTTTCTTCTGCATATTTTTCATTGAGCGACAAGGTTCTAGGTATAGCTGAAATCTAATGTAGACAGGGAAAGTAAAGAATCAAAAGTTTCTCAACATTGGTGAATCAGTGAACATTGGCAAAAAAAAACGATACAACTAGCCTATGCATCTTATCACCTCGTTGTTCGGTTTCAAGTTCACTGATTCACCTCATTACATGACCAGCATTTCCTCAGAAAGTGGAGAATCACTGAATTGATCTGCTCTGCAATTATCCAAAGCATCATTTGACTGGTATTTTTTATAATTCACGAAAGACATGCATGCAATTGTTAGCTAAGTAGGACAAACACATAACTTTTCAGTAGAAATTGGAGCATAGAATTATATAATCTATACACAACAAAGAAATACAAACATAACCACAGAAGAAAAAAAAATTACGAAGTTGACCATTGAGCAAGAGAGGCCTACAGTATGGACTTTGGAGTGAAGGGTACCTAAAGTGAGGATCTTTTTGCTGAATTTCAATAATTGAAGTGTAAACAACAATCCAATCCAATGATTAACAAACACATATAGCATTGCCTCACTTTAAATCAAAACCCATTTCAACAAAGTAACACCTTCACTTCCATTGTGTTCAAAATTATAGCAACAAGTACAATCACACAGAGCTTACTCTGCTCAAAGCGGAGGCGACAGAAGTACCCGAATTGGAAAAGAGACGAAGAGCCACTCGTCCCAACTTAACCAGGCCACCAATTTGTGGCTGTACGACGATCATATCTCCGGCTGGTCCTCCATTGATTCTTCTTAAACCCTAAAAGCGACTCCATCAGAACACTCTCGGGTTTTGGCCTATAATTTATTCATTTTCATTATTGAACTATGTGATGGGCCCTTTTAGGTAATTTCAAACACTTCAATGAAGGAACGGGGACTCGGAGAGGGGATTTTTTTGATTTATTATTCATTTAAGTAAGGGTAAAATTGGAAATAAACAAACGAATGGTCCGGTGCTAAAGCCCGAGCTAAACCCCTGTGCCGCTTTCTCTCTCGATTTTAAACTTTGAACCCTGCACTTGGCAGTCGCTCTAATCCATCCAACTACAGCTAGTCATCTTCTTGCAGATTCAGCAGACCTATTAGGTATGTTTGTTACTCAGACCTAATTTTCACTTGGAATTTTTATCCGCGTTTCAGTTGGTTCTGTCTTATACAAGTTTGATTGGTGATTTTTCTGTTATGCCTTCTTGTTCTTGATTGATATTCAATTGGGTAATCGTAGTGGGTATGCAACGAAGGCTCTATAGGTTCAAATTCTAAATTTTGATCAATTTGTTTTAGGGCTTTGAGCAGATAATTGGAACAGGGTTTGAGCAATGTTAATTAATTTTAATCAATTTGTTTAGGACAAGTGTTGGGTTTCTTGAAGCTTGTATGATACCAGGAGTTGTACCCTTTGCGTTGTGCCTCTTCTTTGCAAAGCTTGTGGCCTACACATTTCTGTACTGGGTTACTGGCTACCATTTTGTTCAAGTCAGGGATGGAACCAGGAATTGAAACTCGGCTGGGTTCACTTAAAAAAAAAAAATTTACTTTGAGATGAAGCCCAGCTGAGTTTCAGTTCCTGATTCGGTCCCTGCTGTTAGGACATCTCTGTGTGTAAATGCCGCATCCCTTGGGTTTATAATTTTTGGTTTTCCAAATTTCTCTTATTTTTGTTTGACATGTTTGTTGTTTGTTTTGTTGAAATTGTGTCTTTTTGGTCCTTGGGTCTCTAATTTAGTAAACTCTTCTTTCACTTCTCAAAAAAAAAAAAATTTAGATAGACATTTATCCTTTGCTTTGACGCTGGAAATGAGTAGTAGTTGGATTAGTACGCTTTACGGTCTTTACCAAGTATCATTCATTCTCATTTGTCAAAACCTGTGATAGATTTGTTTCTTCATGTGAATGCATTATAAATTGCCTTTCTCTTTGCAATAGTTTATTTTCAATGTCTGCGTTTTGGGGTTTATATATAGACACACAACTATTTTCTAGATTTGGTTTGCTGCCTGAGGCCATTATTGTGAGGTACAACTGCACAGTGAAGATTTATTGAGTTTCTTTGTGTTTCTGGAGGCAATGAATTTTATTTTCATGGACATGACAAAATCCCCAAGTTTGTGTTTGCTAACAGGATGGGTATGAAGGTTAATAACCTGGTACGGGGTTGTGGGCTATCAGTTATGGTTTTCCTGGTTGTATTCATTTATACATGTATATATATTCTGAATTGTGATCATATTTTTTTCAAAGGTAATTGTGAAAGAATTAATTTCTTTGTTCAGATCGCATTTGGATTCTAATCCTCAGTTTGATCTGGTCCATTCACTAAACCGTAATAAAGAATGGCTGACGTAGTCCAGTACCGACTTGAGCGTATGACCAATGAGCTCAACGACCTTGAGCAACGCGGAATCTTCACGCGCAGAGAGATATCTGAGATCGTCAAGCAGCGTACCAAGTTCGAGTACCGGCTCAAACGTCCGAGCCCACTCAAGCAAGACTACCTTGCCTACATTGACTACGAGACTCAACTTGACTCACTCCGTCGGCTCAGAAAAAAATCAGTGATGCGTGAGCTGCAAAAGCAGGGCCTCAAGACCACAAAGAAAATGAAGAAGTCAGTTTCAGACTATGCTGGAATCACGAGGATTGTTGATATTTATAGGCTTGCAGTCATGAGGTTTAAGGGAGATATTGAGCTCTGGTTTCGGTACCTTGAGTTTTGTAGACAGCGACGGAATGGTAGAATGAAGAAGGTAATACTCACACCCCTAGAATGGTTCCTGTTTCCTATTTATGGTGTTAATTTAATTCCCGAGTTCATTACTGCATTGGAAGAATAACTAAATTGCATTTGGTTGCTAATTGTACTCTCTCCTATTACATTCTAAGAGCATATACATATAACTGTCTATTTCAGATTTGTTTTTAATTGTTGCAGTAGATTTTCTTTTATTAAGTTTGAAATTGTTGGAGGAATGTCTTTCTGCAGGTCCTGGCTGATGTAATTAAGTTTCACCCAAAGGTCCCCGGGGTTTGGATCTATGCTGCAGCTTGGGAATTTGACCATAACTTGAATGTTGAAGCTGCCCGTGCTATCATGCAAAATGGGTTAAGAGTTTGCACGACTTCAGAAGATCTTTGGATAGAGTATCTTCGGATGGAACTCACATTCCTTAATAAATTAAAGGCTCGGAAGGTTGCTCTTGGAGAGGATGAGGGCACTTTTGTCCGTGATCAGATAAGTTCGGATAAGAAACAGTGGAGAGATGAAAACAAAGAGTTATTCATGCCCCTTAATGACGAAAGAGAAAATAATGAAGGGTCAGATGATGAAAATGAGAAGTCAATGAAGAAAACTAATAAGTTTCAAGAGCAAGGTTTTAGCATACTAAGAACCATATACACTGGAGCAGTTGAAGCTCTTCCCTCTAGTTTTAGTCTGAGAAAGCGCTTTTTGGAGATCCTGGAAGCAACTGACTTGGTTAACTCAGAAGCAATACATAGGGAAATACTAAGTGATATGAAGAGAGACTTCTCAACAGAACCAGATTATTGGGATTGGCTTGCAAGACTTGAATATAATCCTGCAAGTAGGCAAGATAAGAGTGAAGAAGTCACACTTTCTCAAATAGAAAAAGCAGTTCAGGTATAGATGCATTTAAACTGCTTACCTAAACTAGCAACTTCATTTATGTGATGTTCATTGACTTATAGTTCAGTATCTATGCTTGACATGTATCTGACATAAACACATGCATTTTCTGTTCGTATTTGACTTATGTGCCTATAATTGTTTGATGAATTCCTTGGATTAGGTTTATGAGGAGGCTATAGAAGTTTTGCCTACGGCCATAATGCTCAACCAGTATGCAAAGTTTTTGAATGGTGTTGTCACTCTTCTAAAACTAGAAAACGAGCCTTCTGGGTTAGCTAGTCCATCTGCCAGTTATATTGCTCTTCTTTTGAGGGCTTACGAAAAGGCTAAAACAATGGGGTATATTGATGAGGATCTTGCTTGTCAGCATATTTCATTTCTTTTGCAACTTGGAAGACTGGAGGAAGCCCATAAACTGGCAGAAAATCTTTGCAGTGGAAAATTTTCAAATTCAATGCAGTTATGGCTATTAAGGTTCTCTGTAGAAGTTAGACATTTTACGAGGGATTCCATTTCACCAAGTAAAGCTGAGCTACTATCCATCTTTGAACTTCTTAAAGGTGTTTTGACAAGAGTGTCCATTTCAGAAGCTGAGAACCTGTGGTTAATGGTATGGTGTCTATACCTTTCAACTTTTCCCTCTCTCCTGTACTCCGATTATGACTACAAGTAAATAGCATTTTTTTAAGACAATTTTGACATTTCTTTTCATATTGCAGGCCCTTCAATTCTTTGCAAATCAGAAACATTATTTTGACAAGTTGGTTGAGATTTCTGTTAGATCATTGGCTAAAGATGGCGGCAGTGAACATGGATTTTCCCTCTCTGCTGCTATTGTGAATTTTGTTCTTCAAAAAGATGGAGTTCCACATGCTAGAGAGATGTATAAACGGTAGGTCATTTCATTATGAGCTAGATTCTTTACCCCAGGGATACATTAGAAGGTTAAATTATAATTCAACCAGAATTGTTGGGGATAGTTTTTTTTTAATTATTAGCTTATGCAGTTGTCACCAAGAAGTTTCTGAGCTTGTATTATGTTTCAATTGCAGCTTCATTGCTTTACCACACCCTGGGCTTGCTCTATATAGGGCCTGCATTGAATTGGAATCAAACCTTTCATCCATTGGTGATAAAGACAGTCTTGTCAATGCCAGGAAGTTATATGAAACTGCACTAAAAACTTATGACCAAGATTTGAGCTTATGGCGAGATTACTATCTGATGGAGACCAAGGTAAGCTTTCCCTAGCATTTTACAAGCATTTACTAAGCAGATGTATTGAGGACAAAACTCGTGCTACTTCTTACTCTGATACCACCATCACTTTTGGGCTACTTTGTTCAATACCACTACCATCTTTATGCTACTTTGTTCAATATCACCATTATTTTTCGCTACTTCGATAACAAGACGTGATGCTTGTTATCATTTTTTTTTTCTTTTCGTGACAACTTGGTTACCCATTGTTTATTATCACTTTTTTTTCATGTAATTTAATAGCTGATATAATTCCACTACTTTTACAGATGGGAACATCAGAAACAGCTTCTGCTGTACATTGGCACGCACGCAAGATTTTAAAAGACACGACTGCACTTGTTACTCCAGATTTGTGATCGTTGTTATGTGAAATACTATTCAGTTTTGACCTCATGTTTAAGATACTATTCACCTTTCTGAATGTGGTTGAATTTCAGTTGGATCCGGATATTTAAAGCAGTTGGGTAATAGTTACAAGTTCTGTTCTTTTATTAATTAAACAGTTTGGTGCTCGAGGTTATAGACAATTGCTTAAAATATTTTGGCTTGCCAAGAGTGTGTTTAGCAAGCTAGCAACAAAACCAACTTCCAACGACATACTAGTTGACTTGGTTGATTTGCTTGGAGTGATGGTGCAGGATTGAGGCTTGATTCTGGAGATGCGACTTATAGGCCGTGTTAAGTAGAGTCTATACGTAAATTTTGGTTAAGTTAGAAGTGTGGATAGCTTTTTGTTACAATCCATATCAATAGGGTCAATTTTTTTTTTCTTTTTTGATTACATAAAAACTGACAGTACGCAATGTTCATGAGTCAAATTATGTTACTAGACCAAATGATACTCGGCGTAGACTTTCTTTTAATGGGTAGATTTTGTTTGTTATTTAAATGTTGTGGCTAAATGCACCTCATGTAGAGCTCACTATATCCTAAATTACATCCTTTATTTTCCTATTTTGCCATCCCCTCATCTTTTTACACCCCACGTCCAACTTCATCGCCCAAACACACCTAAAAAGTGTCGTTCCTCTTGACCTCCATAAACTGAAGGTGGAAGGCTGATCTCCTATATCGTGTACAACTTCTTTATATATTGGATCAGTAGCAAAAAAAAAACTCGCAAGCTCATTAACAAGACCCTCGAGCTTGCTGATCGTCTTGTACATGTATATTATATACAATGGCAATGGCTCATAGCTATAGCTTCATTAGCTAGGCTGATTGATATGATGATAGATTGAAATCATACGGCGTCGTCTGTACGTGCTTTTGATTTATTTTCTTTTTTGTCATTTTTTCGTTTACTTTGGGTTGGCTTCCAATTATGTGTTCTGGGAACCCAACATTGTTGAACCTTGGCTAAAGTGGGAAAAAAAAAAAACTGTTTTGAACGTTTTAGATTGTTTTAAAAGATCGTTTCTTTTAGTTTTTAGTGAAAATTATCGAGCCTTTTGGTTATTATGGATGAATGATTATGAATATTTGATTAGTACTCGTCTTATTATTATGGCCACGTACGTGAAGAGTAATGTGAAAGTGTGTTTTGGACTTTCGGGAATGGGGTTGGATATGGGATCGCTACGGGCCACGCCACATTTTGATTTATTTATTTATTTCATTTCATTTCTATTTTCAATAGCTTATTGAGGATTGTGAAATGGTCGACCAACATGTAGAAATAGAATTCGTTTGATAAAACTCACAAGAAATAAAGAAAACAAAATTAGAATGGGGAATTCACCTTTACCGACGAAAATTTCGGTTCTACAAACCATGCTTCGTCGCATGCCCCATTTTGTTTTATTTTTTTCGTTTTTATTTCATTTAATTTTTATTTCCATTTATGAAAGTAAATATTAGTATTCACATATTTCTTCCTACACTCATTGAAAAGCCCAAAATGGTCGATCGGAAGCAGAAAATAAAATTCGTTTGATAAAAATCACAAGATATGAAAAAGAAAAATTAAAATGGAAAGCGCACCATTTCATTGCTACAGGCCACACCCCATTTTGTTTTATTTTTATTTCATTCAATTTCTCTTTCCTCTTAATCTCTTATGAAAGTAAATACTTGTGTTCACTTATTTTTTCACACAACTCATTGAGGATCCCGACATGATCGACGGGAAACTCGAAATAGAATTAGTTTAATAAAGCTCACAAGAAATTGAAAAAAAATATTAAAATGGAGAGCGCACAAGTAGCGATGCAATATTCGTCGCTACAAGCCATGCTCATTTAGTTTTATATTTTTCTTTGATTTAATTTTTATTTCCGTGTATGAAAATAAATAATAGTGTGTACTTATTTGTTCCTACTTTCCTACAGCTCATAGAGCAGCCTGAAATGGTCTAACGGCACTTAGAAATAGAATTTGTTTGATAAAACTCACAAGAAATGAAAAAAAAAAGGGAGCACACCTTTAGCGACAAAGATTTTGTCGTTATAGGCCATGCTCCATTTTGTTTTAATTTTTTCTTTTTTTTCTTTTATTTAATTTCTATTTCTGTTTATGGAAGTAAATAATAGTGTTCATTCTCAGGGATTGGTGGACCTTGGCTACCAAGGCTCGGATTTTACTTGGACTAATAATAGAGTTAAGGAAAGATTGGATAGGGGTTTATGTAATGTACCTTGGCGGATTGCTTATCTTGATGCTTTCATCCAACACCTTCCTCGTATCAAATCTGATCATTGTCCTCTTTTGTTATAGTTATTTTCTAATGTTGATTCTCATGGTAATAACAAGCCTTTTCGGTTCCAATCTATGTGGATGTCTCATGATAACTATAATAGCTTTGTTTCGGATAAATGGACTAGTTATGGAGGCAATATTGTTCCAAAAGCTCAGACTCTTGCTACTGATCTAAAAGATTGGAATACTTTGGTGTTTGGTAATATTTTCAGGAAAAAGAGGAGGTTACTTGCTCGAATTGCTGGTATTCAAAAAGCTCTTGGCAGAAAACATAACTCTTTTCTTGTTCTGCTTGAGAGTGAGCTCATTAAGGAGTATGAGGATGTTAGAGATCAAGAAGCCTTATATTGGCAGCAAAAATCTAGAGTAAATTGGCTCCAACATGGAGACAAAAATACTAAGTTTTTTCATTTGTCTACTATGGTTAGAAGGCGGAGAAACAAAATTGAAAGATTATTGGACTGGGATGGAAAGCTCTGCTCGGATTTAAGCACCATGAAAGACATTGCTTCTGATTTCTTTCATGATCTTTTTATTCACAAGTTTGTTGATGATTTCAGGTTTCTCATCCCCTTGCTTTTCCTTCCTATTGATCCTAATTCTCTTAAGTGGATGGTTAGGGATGTCTCTGATGGTGAAGTGCAAAATGCTTTATTCAACATTGGTGGATTAAAGGCTCCTGGTGTTGATGGTTTCCCTGCCTTATTTTTTCAAACTCACTAGAAACTTCTCTCTACTGATATCATTGAGTTGGTCAAAGCCGCTTTCTCTTCTGGGAAAGTCCATGATGGTTTAGACCTTACTTTAATTACTCTAGTTCCTAAGGTGGCTAGTCCTAATGATATGCCTCTCTTTAGGCCAATTAGAGATTAAGGTAATTTCAGAAGTCTTTGTTGCTAGACTAAAGTCTCAGTTACAACATCTTATAAGTCCAAACCAGGTCAGTTTTATTCCTGGAAGACACATTACTGATAATATCATCATTGCCCAGGAGTTGCTTCACAAGTTTCAACACTCTGTGGGTAAAAAGGGTTTTATGACTTGAAAAATTGATCTTTAAAATGCTTATGATAGATTGAGTTTAGACTTTATCTCTGCTGTGCTTCATGAAGCTTGCTTTCTTGATAGACTGGTCAGGTTGATTATGGATTGTGTGTGCTCTACCAGTTTTCAAGATTTTGTTAATGGTGATCTTTCCAAATGCTTTAAGGCTAGTAGAGGTATTCGACAAAGAGACCCTTTATCTCCCTATCTTTTTGTCATGTGGATGGAGAAACTTTCCCATCTGATTACTACTGCTGTGGATTTGGGGAAATGGAAGCCTGTTCGTGCTTCTGGTTCAGGGCCTTTCATCTCCCACTTATTCTTTGCTGATGATCTCATTCTCTTTGCTGAAGCAACTTGTGGTTAAGCTGAAGTCCTTAAGGAATGTCTTGACTCTTTCTGTTTACTCTCTGGTCAAGAAGTCAACTTTAACAAATCTCTTCTCTACTGCTCTCCAAATGTCTCTTCTGTTCTTGCTGGTGATCTGAGCAAGATTTGTGGTTCAAACATCACTAATAACCTAGGTAAGTACCTTGGTATGCCTTTGATTCACTCTAAAGTTACTAAGCTTATTTATTCTCCTGTTATTGATAAAGTGCAAAGCAAATTAGCATGGTGGAAGAGTCAAACTTTGAACTTTGCTGGGAGATTAACCCTTGTACAAGCAGTCACTGCTACTATATATCCCCATTTATACTATGCAGACTACTAAGTTGCCCAACTCTGTGTGTTATACACTTGATAAAATGAATAGAGGTTTTCTCTGGGGTAGTTGTGACTCTACCAAGAAAATCCATCTTGTAAGTTGGCAAATGGTTTGCAGACCTAAAGCTAATGGTAGTTTTGGTCTTAAAAGCTGTGTTCAGATGAACCAAGTTATGCTTGCGAAAATTAGCTGGCAAATTCTTCAAAATGATAAGGGTCTTTGGAGCAAAGTTCTTCAGAAAAAGTATCTTAAGTCTAGGTCCATTATTGATCCTCTTTATGTGAGCCCTGTTGGCTATTCTAGTACTTGGAGGGCAATTGCCTTTGGTGCCAAGTTACTGAACAATGGTCTCTGTTGGAGAGTTGGTAATGGCAGATTTATCAACTTCTGGACTGATAAGTGGGTTTCTGATGGTCCATTAATTAGTAAAGCTCGTTCTCCTAGTGCCACTGGTTCAAATTTTAAATTGTGTGATTGGTGGAAGAATGGTGAGTGGGATATTCCTTTGCTTTCTACTCAGTTTGATGAGGAGTTTATTCAGGAAATTGTTAAAATCCCTGTTAGTGGTACTGATAAACTCATTTAGGGTGCTACGTCAAATGGAAGGTTTATAGTTAAGTCTGCTTACCTTACATTAGTGACTCAAGAGAATTATCCTCTATTCCCCTGGGCCTCTCTTTGGAAATTGTCTTTACCTCCTAAGCTTAAATCTTTCTTTTGGTTAGTGTGTCAAAGAAAATTGCTCACTAATGTAGAGAGAGTAAAGAGACACTTAACTGATGACTCCATGTGCCCTCTTTGTCATGACTGTCCTGAGAGTATGTTACATTTAGTTAGAGACTGTTCTTGGGCTAAAGTTATTTGAAATAGTATTATTTGTTTTGATTCCATTAATAGAGCTTTGGTTCTGGATTGGAATGGATGGCTTGCTGCAAATATTCACTTCAAAAAGGATTGTTTCCATGGTCTAAGTTGGCATGTTGTTTTCATTTTCACATGTTGGTTTATCTGGAAATGGAGATGCAAGATGATCTTTGATGTGGAGTTCAAATGCCCTTATAACTCTGTCAAGGTGATCTTTGACTCTGCCAAGGATTGGTGCAGTGCAAGTTTATCTCTGTCTCGGCTTCTGCCTAAAGTTATGGTGTCTCTCTAGTGGTCTAAACCTCCCCCTAGATGGTTCAAGCTTAATATTGATGGAGCTAGGACTGGAACTGGTCAAATTGGAGCTGGTGGTGCGATTAGGGACTCTTCTGGGCTTTGGTGTTCTGGTTTTTCTGCCTATAAGGGTAAAGGATCGGTTCTGTAAGCTGACACCTGGGGTCTTCTTGTTGGTCTTCAGTTGGCTTCTAACCTTGGATGTGATCAGCTTTCTATTGATTGTGACTCGGCTATTCTTGTGGAGATGGTTAACAAGGGCCTTGATGATCTTCACCTTTTAAAGACTATGATTGATTGCTGCAAGGTTCTCAAAAATGGTTTCTCTAGATGTGTTATTCAATATGTGTATAGAGAAACCAACATGGTTGCTGACTCTCTTTCTAAATATAGACTTTGTTCTTTGCTTGGAGTGGAGTATTTCGAGCAACCTCCTCCTCATGTCTCTAAGCTTTTGCTGGATGATTTGGGTGATTGTCCTAGATTCAGGGAGGTAGTTGTGGCTACCTAGCTTTCTTTATGTTATTTCTTCTTGGGGTTTTAGCCCCCATCTATCCAAAAAAAAAAAAAAAGTGTTCAGTTACTTCTTCCTACAACTTATTAAGAAGCTCGAAATGGTCAACTGACAGTACGAAATAGAATTCGTTTGATAAAACTAACAAAAAATTGAAGAATAAAAAAATTAGAACGGAGAGCTCACCTTTACCAACGAATATTTGGTTGCTACAAGCCATGGCCCATTTTGTTTTATTTTTTTTATATTTTTATTTCATTTAATTTCTATTTCCACTTATGAAAGTAAAAAATAGTTTTTACTTATTTCTTCCCACAACTCATTGAGGATCCCAAAATGGTCGACCGAGAGCTGAAAATAGAATTTGTTTGATAAACTCACAAGAAATATATATATAAAAAAAAAGAACGGGGAGTGCACCTTCACCGACCAACATTTTGTTACTACAGGCCATGCCACATTTTGTTTTACTTTTTTAAATTTTTTATTCTATTTAATTTCTGTTTTCGTTTATGAAAGTAAATAATAGTGTTCAATTACTTCTTTCTATAGCTCATTAAGAAGCCCGAAATGTTTGACTGGCAGCTGAAAATAGAATTCATTTGATAAAACTCACAAGAAATTAAAGAATAAAAAAAATTAGAACGAAGAGTGCACCATTACCGAGGAATATTTGGTTGCTACTAGCTATGCTCCATTTTGTTTTTTTATTTCATTTAATTTCTATTTCCGCTTATGAAAGTAAACAATAGTCTTTACTTATTTATTCCCACAACTCTTTGAGGATCCCAAAATGGTCGACCGGCAGCTGAAAATAGAATGTTTGGTACACTTACAAGAAATGAAAAAAAAAAAATTAGAATGGAAGCGCACCTTTACCGCCGAATATTTCGTCGCTACAGATCATTCCCCAATTTGTTATAATATTTTATTTTTTATTTTATGTAATTTCTATTTTCGATTATGAAAGTAAATAATTGTGTTCAGTTATTTCTTCCTACAAATCAATGAGAAGCCCGAATGGTCGACAAACAGTTGTAAATAGAATTCATTTAATAGACTAACAAGAAATAAAAAAAATTAGAATGAGGAGCGCACCATTACTGACAAACATTTCCTCGCCACAGACCGCGCTACAATTTGATTTATTTTTTATTTTATTTTATTTCTATTTTCGTTTATGAAAGTTAATAATAGCATTCACTTATTTCTTTCAACAACTCTTTGAAGATTCCGAAATGGTCGACCATAAGCTGGAAATAGAATTCGTTTGATAAAACTCACAAGATATGAAAAAAATAAAATAAAATGAGATCCGCAAGACAAAAAACCCTAGCCCCCATGAGAATCCTCTCTCTAGCAAAACTCTAGCCCTCATGAGATTCCTCAATAGCGCCTCTATGCGGATCAAATCCAGCAGCGTGTGCTTTCCTCCTAGCCTCTGGCTTCTTTCTATACTATTTATCGCACAAATTCTAGTGCCGTCAGCAATCGCTAGTGCGGCTTCTTATGGTGAAGATGGTTTTTGCCTCTCTCACTCACAAGGACGGCTAAGTCCGTCATGCTCTTTTCAGGCCTTTGATGATTATGCTCCTGCAGGGCGTCTCTTGGGCTCTCAAAGATGGTTGACATCCCGATTAGATTTAGTTTTCTGCTTGTCGTTACCGGTTCTTTTGGGTGTCAATCAAATCCAAGGATTCAAGGTCTGGGATCCGGGTGAGTTTTGGGTGCTTAGTATTGGAGGCTCAGCAGCCTTGGTGTTCCAAGTCGGCGACCTTATTACTGGTGGGGCGCTGCTAAAGTTTAACCTAAGTCAGATTTGGTTATTTGATTTGGGTTCTTTTAATTTCTTATTTAAGAATAAGCATGAACAATTGTGCAAGTTTCGATTGTGATTTTACTTTCTTTTTTCATGGGTTTTCCTTGAGCTAGATTAGATTTATTGGTCTCAATGGCAATACTTGCCGGAATTTTTCTGTTGGTTGTTAACAGCAGTGATGCACGGTGTATATATTGTTCTAGGTTTTGAATCATCGATTAGAGTTCTAGGTTTAGACTCATCGATTATGCCACTTGTGTGGTCTGTACTGCTCCTTTTTAGGATACCCATATTAAGGATTGTAATCCTTTATTGATTAATAAAGTTTATGCTATTTTTAAAAAAAAAAAATGGAAAGTCCACCATTTCATTCCTTCAGGCCACACTTTATTTTGTTTTATTTTTATTTCATTTAATTTCTATTTCCTCTTATGAAAGTAAATAACAGTGTTAACTTATTTCTTACCACAACTCATTGAGGATCCCGAAATGGTCGACCAACAACTGGAAATATAAATCATTTAATAAAACTCACAAGCAATTGAAAGAAAGAAAAAAATAAAATGGAGTGCACACCAGTAGCGACGAATATTTCGTCGCTATAGGCCATTCCATTTAGTTTTTTATTTTTATTTTTTCTTTCATTTAATTTTTATTTCTGTTTATGGAAATAAATAATAGTGTGCACTTATTTTTTCCTAAAGCTCATGGCCTAGCCCGAAATGGTATAACGGCAGCTGGAAATAGAATTTGTTTTATAAATTTCATAAGAAATGAAGAAGAAAAAAAATCAGTATCTAGACCTAGCGCACCTTTTCTGACGAACATTTCGTTGCTATAGGCCATGCGCCATTTTGTTTTATTTTTTATTTTATTTAATTTCTATTTCCATTTATGAAACTAAATAATAGTGTTCAGTTACTTCTTCCTACAACTCATTAAGCCCGAAATGGTCGATCGACAGCTGGAAATAGAATTTGTTTGATAAAACTCACAAAAAATGAAAAAAAAAATTAGAATGGAGAGCACACTGTTATCGACGAACATTCGTCGCAATAGGCCATGCCCTATTTTGTTTTTTTTATTTAATTTCTATTTTCGTTTATGAAAGTAAATAATAGTGTTCAATTATTTCTTCCTACAACTCATTGTGAAGCTCGAAATGGTCAATCGACAGCTGAAAATCGAATTTGTTTGATAAAACTCACAAGATATAAAAAAAATTTAACATGGAAAGCGTACCATTTTATTGCCACAGGCCATGCCCCATTTTGTTTTATTTTTTTATTTTCATTTCAATTAATTTCTCTTTCCCCTTATGAAAGTAAATAATAGTGTTTACTTATTTCTTCCCAGAACTTATTGTGGATTCCTAAATGGTCGACCGGTACCTGAAAATAGAATTTGTTTAATAAAACTCACAAGAAATTGAAAAAATATTTATTAAAATGTAGAGCGCACCAAGACATGCCCATTTAGTTTTATATTTTTATTTTTATTTTCGTTTATGAAAATAAATAATATTGTGCACTTATTTGTTCCTACAGCTCATATAGGAGGCCGAAATGGTCTAACGGCAGCTAGAAATAGAATTTGTTTGATAAAACTCACAAGAAGTGAAGAAAAAAAATTAGAATGGGGAGCGCACTATTCCCGACGAACATTGCATCGGTACAGGCTATGCTCCATTTTGTTTTATTTATTAATTTTTATTTCTATTTATGAAAGCAAATAATAGTGTTTAGTTACTTCTTCATACATGATACAACTCATTAAGAAGCCCGAAATGGTTTACTGGTAGCTGGAAATAGAATTCGTTTGATAAAACTCACAAGAAATTTATGAATAAAAAAATTAGAACGGAGAGCGCACCTTTACTGACGCATATTTGGTTACTACAAGCCATGCCCCATTTTGTTTTATTTTTTATTTCATTTAATTTGATTTCTGCTTATGAAAGTAAATAATAGTCTTCACTTATTTCTTCCCACAACTCATTCTAATTTTTGTGAGAGTGCACCTGAAAACTCTGAAAATATTTCGAATAATCCAATCCAAAATTTTTGGAATTGGAACTGGAACAATGTATTCAGTTCTAAAACTTTTTGGATTGGATTGGAACACGAAGATCCAATCCGATTCATCAGTTTGATAACTGAAATGACAATTTTTTAAGAGAAGAGTAAATAATTGAAATTTTGCAAATGGGATGATGGACCAAATGAGATAGATAACTTCTATGGCCCGGATACGAAAGTCTCTGTTGCTCGTAAGCTTATCTTCGATGATTTTTTGGCGAGGAATTCGGCGGCAGGGAACGATTTCTGGGTTGATCTTGGTGGTCAGAGGGAAGAGGCGGAATGTGTTTTGCATGCGCATGAGATGGCGCATTTGACTATGGGATCAAGTGGGAGGCGTGACGATCTATTGGACCCTGTGACTACAGCGCACCTGGCACGTTCTATTAGTCCACGTCAGTAAATGGATACAATTGGAAATTTTGATGAGCTAGCTCAGGGTATGAATCAGTGTGACCAATCAGGAGGTAAGGATGGGGTGAGTCATCTTTCGCAGGCTGGGCTTTCTGGTGATGTGGATTCTTCTTCTACTAAAACGATCAACGTGCCCAAATTTAATTTGGGTCAAGGCCCAACCCATGATGTTCAATCTATGTCTCCAAGTCCAAGTCCCATCGCTGAAAATCATTTGACCGTTGGCTTTAAATTACCAAGTATCTCTGATGATGTTCCAATGGTTGATTTTAATCTTGCATCTTTCCACACCCTGACCTCTGGAGGTTCTCATGGTCAATTGGTAGACTTAAAGGAAAGATACCGGTCGCCGGTGGAGTTATCGGAGTTCTCTGACTCAGAGCCTATGGGAACCCCACAGTACATTGTAAAGGAGCTAAGTGATGATGAGGATGTCCCATCGGGAGCTCTAATTCCGATGGTTGTCAAGAGTAGATCCCCAATTCAGTCAGAGATAAATCTTGCTGTGTTTTTGAGAGGTTGTTTCTGAAACGAAAGATGGAGGAATTTGGTGATACTGAAAATAGAAAACGACAAAAGGGTGATCTTGCTGTGAGGAGTATGGAAAGGGTCCCTCTTCGTGATCAGAAAAAGGCGGACGCCATTGCTTACAGGACTAGAGCTGGTAAAAGAAAGAATGGAAAATGTAAGGTGAAATTCGTTGGGAGCAATTCTGATGCGGCTGCTCGTATGTCTACATGTTTAATTGATGTTCCTATCACTGTTGTGAATCAATGGAAGGCTACTGATATTGTTATAGGCAGTGGTGGTGGGCCTTATTCCACCACAAGGTCGCCATGAGGATAATTTCGTGGAACTGTCAAGGCCTGGGTCCGACTTTGACAATGAAGGCTCTGAGAAATTTGAAGAGCAAAAGTGACCTAAATATAGTTTTCTTATGGAAACAAAATACAAGCAGAAAAAAGTTGACAGTGTTCGTAGTAGTTTGGTTTTTAATAATGGCTAGAGGGTGGATCCAACTGGGATAGCTAGGAAAGCTGGTGGTTTAGCTCTGTGGTGGGATAGTCAGGTAGATGCTTCCATTATTGATGATACGAAAAACATAATTGATACTAAGACAACTTGTCTTAGTTAAAAAAAAAAAATATGTCGTGTATCTTTTATCTATGATCCTCCTAGCGATATTGTCAGAGCTGAATTTTGGAAGATGTTATCTAGTATTGCTACTCATGTCTCTGAGGCTTGGTTGTGTGTGGGTGATTTTAATGAGGTTATAAGTAACGAGGAGGTATCTGGTGGTGCATTGAGGGAGGAAAGAAGTATGAAGTATTTTAGGGATTTCATATTCTCTGCTAATCTCATTGATATTGGGCATAATGGGCCATCATTTACATGGTTTAGACATTCTAAGGATGAGAGTTTACTGCAAGAGAGACTTGATAGAGTTTTGTTGAATGAAAATTGGTGTGATTTATGGCCAAAGACTGAAATTATGCATCATCCCAATGTTGGTTCTGACCATTGCCCAATTGTGGTTTCTTGTTCTCCTAAAGATGTTAAGGTCCCACGGCTCTTTAGATTTGAGGACAAGTGGAAACGGGATCCTAAGTGCCATGATATTGCTACTAATTGCTGGGGTGAGCCGGTTTCAGGCAGCTCTCAATATCAATGGAAGAGGAAGCTTTTTAAATGTAAGTCTAGGTTGATTAAATGGAGCAAGAAAAAATTTGAAAATTCAAAAGTGCAGATTGATACGCTAATGGAGGAACTTTCTTCTCTTCATAACCAGGGTTCTTATTAGGGCTAGGCATGAAATCCCGAAATCCCGAAACCGAACCGATCCCGTCCCGAACCGCGCCGGGATGAGCCGGGATGTAAACTAAAAAATGCACTGTTCAGTCCCGTCCCGTCCCGTCCCGAGAAAACGGGACCGGGATCGGTTTCATGATTTGCATACCGGTTTCGTCCCGTCCCATACCGAAGTTATGAATAAAATATATTTTACACTATTTTTAATATGTGTCCGAGTCTAAACTTGACTAGTTGACTTCGAGTCCTTGATCAATCACGACCATTTCATTTTTCCCATTCCCATTTCCAGTTCTTCGTTCCTCTTCTTGAAACCCTAATCCCCAAACTCTCAAACTCTCTTAATCCTCAGTTGAATGACTTGAATCAACTTATTCAAATCTTCATTTTCAATCTCTTCCATCGATTTCTATCCCTTCCATCCATTTCAATCACCACTCATGGCTAGACCTAAAAGGATAATTGCTCGACCTCGACCATCGGCTAGTGGTCTTCAAGAGGGTTCTTCGACATCAACCTCACCTGACGATCCACTACTAGCAGCCCCTGCAAATGAAGCCTCTTCAAATGAAGCCCCTGCAAATGCAGCCCCTGAGCAACCACCAGTAAGTGAAAATCATGCTCCTTCAAAGTCATCTATTCCAAGTAATAAACGTAGCTGGGTTTGGGAGCATTTTAAAGAATATGATAGGATAGAGACAATTAAAGACACAGATGGAAACTTGGTAGTGATTGTTAAGAAAAGGGCTCATTGTATCTACTGCCCTAGAGGTATTATTGGAGATTTTACAGTGAATAGTTCTAGAAACGGAACATCTGGGATGCTTAGGCACATAAACAGTGGGTGTAGATATTATCCCCCAAATGTTGATAAAACTCAGAGAGTCATTGTAGGTGATAAGTCTCACGGAAATAAAATGAAAACAGTAGCGTATAATCAAGAAGATTACTTAGAAGCCTGTGTTGAAATGATTGTGATTGATGAGCTTCCATTCAAAAAAAAGGCTTTCGAAGGTTTTGTATGAAAGTTTGTCCTCTGTTTAATGTTCCCTCTCGTAGGAAACTAGTTAGAGAGATGTTAAGCATGTATGGCACACACAAAACAGAATTGAAGAACACTTTGAAGAAGTATAGGATCTGTCTCACAACGGACACTTGGACTAGTGTCCAAAATATCAACTATATAGTGCTTACTGCCCATTTCATTGATATTGATTGGAAAATGCACAAGAGGGTTATCTCTTTTTGTGTTATCCAGAATCACCAAGGGGCTACAATAGGTAGAGCTATAGAAGATTGTTTGCTGAAGTGGGAAATTGAGAAGGTTTTAACCGTAACTGTTGATAATGCATCTGCAAATAAGTCAGCTTTAGAGTGGCTTATTTCTAGGATGAACAAATCAGAATCTTACAATATGATTTTAGGTGGTAAGTACATGCATGTGAGATGCACTGCTCACATAACAAATCTGATAGTAGGCCATGGTTTAAAGAGGTTGCAGAAGAGTGTTTTGGCAATTAGGAATGCAGTGAAGTATGTGAGGTCTTCACCAAATAGATTGGAGAGTTTTAGGAAGGTTGTAGAGAAGGAAAAAATACATTGTAAGGGTCTGGTATGCTTAGATGTCCCAACAAGGTGGAATTCAACCTATATGATGTTGGAAGCAGCTATAAAATTCAAGAAGGCTTTTGCAAGGATGGAGGAGGATGAGGATAAGTTGTTTCTGAATTATTTCAATGAACCAGAGGATGAGTTTGATGAGGATAGGATTGTGGTGGTTCAAACAACAAAAAATAAGAGAAACAAAGTTGGACCTCCGGAAGATCTAGATTGGGACACAGCTGAAATATTTGTGGAGTTGTTGAGAGTATTCTATGATGTGACATTGAGGGTTAGTGCATCATTGTACCCTACTGTCCATACTACCTTCCATGATGTCCTTAGCATGGAGAAAAATATTAACAGCTGCTTTGTTGCACCTGAGATGGCTACTGGGTCTGAAACAGAAATTGTTTTGGTTGACATGGCAATTAACATGAAATCAAAATACTTGAAGTATTTTGGCTCTTTTAAGGACCTGAATCACTTGGTTATAATTGGGCTTGTGTTGGATGCAAGATTCAAGCTTAGAAATTTCACTCATTTAATGAGGGGTGAGGGGTTAGATGAGGCAAATGTGCAGAGCAAAACCAAAGAGATTCGAAATTTGTTGATGGCCCTCTATGATCAGGTACTTTATATTTTTATAAGTTGTTTTTAGTTTTTACTTTGTGTTTTTAAGTTTAATTTACATGTTAATATGAACTGCTTTTAATACTTGCCGCTTTTATACTTAGTATGTCCCCACTGTTGATGGTGGTAGACACATGAATAGACATGCGAGCCCTACTTCTTCAAGTAGTACAGTTACAACCAAAAGTAGCAGTAGCAGAGGTGGTGTGAGGGGACAACTCTTAAATGATTGGAGAAAAGTTGTAGAGGAGAGTGAAGAGGCAGTGATGGAACATGAAGTTGATCAATATTTGAATGCTGCTATGGAATTCACAAATGATGAAGATTGTTTTGACATTCTTTGTTGGTGGAAGCTTAATGGTCCAAAGTACCCTGTGTTGGCAGCAATTGCAAAGGATGTTCTTGCCATTCAAACCTCAACAGTTGCTTCGGAATCTTGTTTTAGTACTGGAGGCAGAGTCATTGATCAATTTAGGAGTTCATTAACTCCTAAAACAGTGGAAGCCGTAATCTGCATGCAAAACTGGATGTTGGGTGATGATATTGCGGTTGCCATTCCTGAAGATGAGCCTTCAATTGAAAACACAGAGTTCTATAAAAGAGTTGAATTAGGTACTGTGATTTTTTTAATTTGTTTCTTACTTTCTTACAAGTTAAATATTTATTTCTTAAGTTATTTGCTTACTGTGCTTTTTTTAATTTTACTCTAGATCATGAAAGCTCTGCCTGTAGCAGCAACACATGTCCACCTCCAATTCCAAGAGCAAAGGGGAAGGGGAAGGGGAAGACTGCTCCTATTGTCATTGATAAGTGAGATTGTGAGTTTGGATATTCACTTAATCACTGCCCTGTACTTGAGTACTTGACTACTTGTCTACTTCAGAACTTATTTTTTTTTTTTCAGTTGTTATCTTGTTGATTGTTGAATGTTGAGCAGTTCAGTTGCCTGATTTGAGCTTTGTAATAAGCCATAAGGCCACGACACTAGGACAATATCATTCAATATTTGTGAGTTGTGACTTTGTGTGGAACCATTAACTATTTAACTCTGGTATTGTTGTTTGAGACTTTGAATGTTTTCTAGTTTTCTACTTTGAACCATTAACTGTGAAGTATGAAGTATTTGCATAATGTGTAAATGTGATTGTGAAATACTGGAAATTTGAGGATTTGAGCATATCATGAAATACTGAAACAATATGAGCAGGTTGTATGAAATTTTGGCAATGTTCCATCCTGCATTTTGACAATTTTGCAGTGCAATTTCAAAGTTCGGTTTTGGCCCGATCCCGGCCCGTACCGTCCCGATCCCGATCGGGTTCGGGATGGTCGGGATCAGTTTTGAAAAACCCCAATCCCGTCCCGTCCCGTCCCGAAATTTATTTTCGGGATCAGGATCGGGATAGCCTCTATCCCGGCCCGTTCCGGCCCGTGTCCACCCCTAGTTCTTATGATATTCATTAAGATAGGATGGAGTCTATTATTCATTAACTTGATGAGTTATGGACAAGGGAGGAGCTGCACTGGCATCAGTGATCAAGAGTTTAATGGCTTAAATTTGGTGATAAAAATTCAAGGTTTCACTACTAGAATCCTCCCCAATAGAGACTGATTTTTGTAGTTCCCTTTGCCCCAATAACCACCAATGGTGGTTGCTATAGGGTTTAGCTACCATGCAGCTACTATTAGCAGGTCAGTGTCCTATATGGCAGGTGCCTTTGGGGCAAGCACCACCAAAACCATTTCAGTGACATATATTCAACCAAGGCAAGCCTACATCAAAATCAGTGCCAAAGCCACCATCTAAATACTGGTGGCATTGGAATGCCACTATGATCGGTGGCAAAGTTGGGAGGATGTATTAAAAAAAAAGTGCCAAATAATTGGCACCTCTACAATCTTGTATTGTATTTTATACAATCTTCTAAAATGTATCGTACAACAAATACAAACTAAAAATTACAAATACATCATTCAAATTTAAACATCACGAAACAACATGTTCTTCCCCATGGCTGCAACCCTTCTTTGATACGAACAAACTCCTTCAAAGCAAATGATAGAATACGGCACCTGCAGTGAAGAAAAGAAAAATTGGCAGTATATCTTAACATACATGTATTGTATTTGACACAAGCATACATGTTTATCAATTATGTAGATATCTTTTCTTCTTTTTTTCGCTTTCTTTTTTTTCGGAAAACCTCTCTCAACTATGATTTAAATGACCATTTAAACCAATTTACCAATATTAGTTACTCGTGGAACAATCAATCTCAAGTTTATTAGTTGAGTTCCTACCACGAATTTATCACACCTTGAACAAGGAATTGATTTTATTCAAGTATGACAGACACTCATTTGCATAACACATGGACCATAGTAAATAGTTGAATGACTAAAGGTTTAGATATATAGAAAAGTTGATGATCAAAAGATTTGAAATCTGAACAAGGGAGCAGGACCTACCCCAAAGAGCAGCACTTTTCACAAGAGGAGGCATGGGTACGTCCTCTTCTGACTTCTTTATGTTCCTGATGACACAAGAATAACAGATGAGTAGGGGAGAGATAAAGTAAAATGCATTCCCCTGGTAGGACACCAAGTTCCAACTTTCAGTGAAAATATAAAAAAGGAAAGAAATAGAAAAAATTGGATAATTTGAATCGCAGATTAACAACAGGAGAATCCTAAGCTCCATTAGCTCTGGCAGGCATCATGTCATCGTTTCACCAATTAAATTCTTGGTAAAATATGCATTCATGCAAGTGTCAGTTCCATCCCACACTTTCACCTAAGTTCCTAACCACATCCACTCTGAATTTAAATCTTCTCTACGAAATGATACCAATGTAATGAAAATAAACAAAATTTCTCTGGTCAATCTGGAAAGGATATAGCTCCCTCAATAGTAAATAAAAGAAAATGCACCTAACAATGGTTTCAAAAGATTCAGAATTCAAGAGAATGAAAATTTCACTTAGATGTATGACAGTTAAGAGACATTTAACTGCAGGTACCAACCAAGAACGACTGAAGTCAAACAAAAAGAAAAGGGAAAAGCAGAAATAATGAGGAAATTAGAAATATACATACCGTTTGGCATTCATGATCATATTTGCAATCCCTTGTCCAATAATACCACATACAAAGCCAACTGATCCATACAACACACCCTGGATACACATGTTACAATCAATTAAAAAGGGAGAGATACCACAGCTAGAACCAAGATTTAGGGTCTAGATAGCTAAGAATGGAATAGAGAACGGCACAAAAACCTTTTAAGAGGGAAACATTAAGCAAGAACATTTAAAACTAAAGACAGTGAAAAACTCCATTATGCCTCCAATGGGGATGAATTGACTTCAATATTCACAGTCCAGAGAGTAGCTAACTGGTCATCAGTTATTAAAAGAAAGACATGACAAATCTATAATAAGATGTTGTACCTTATAAAAGAATGTGGCTACACTCTGCTTCACTGAGAATCTGCAGCCTGGCCTTTCAGCTTCAAAAACGCTGCAGAAGAGGAATCACATATAGCTCCTTCAATTACTAGACTCAATAAGATCAAACTCAATAAGGTAATGAGGTATTTAAATTAAGCATCATGCCTACTACACAGGGTCACCCTTCAAATGGAGTCCGTATTTTTATACCATTACATAATGGTGATCAATTACAACAACAAAGCAATTTAACAGCGAGAGAGAGAGAGAGAGAGAGAGAGAGAGAGAGAGAGAGGAATATTATATCCCACTTTGTGTTTCAATTATTTCTTCCCTTTTCAAGTATCTCAGCAAAGGATTCCATGATCCAGATTCATAAGCCATATATGAATAAGATTTCTCCAGTCTATACAACTGAACGTTTTCCTCTTCATCAAAATTTCCAAGTGAATTTCAAGTAATAGAGTATTTCACTATGTATGCAAAGGAAGGAAGCAAAAGAGCATATTTCAATTTCTTATTTCAAACTAAAGCTGAGAAACTCACTTGCTCATGACCTCGTATCTTCATAAAATCCCGCAAAGACTCACGTTTATAGTGGCAATCACCACTAACATGGCCAGCACGAATCTGTTCCAGAAAGATGGTATAAATAAATAAACTTGAGGTTCAAATAAATACACTACACCTAGTACAAGGAAAAGATTCAGTTTCTATTTGGTTTGCACCTCTCCACAAGCATGATGAGCGCAATTAGCCCAGTCCAAGTTTGCAGCACGACAATCATCAAAAGCATGAATTAGCTCATGTATCACTACTTGGTTGACCTCATCTTGCATGCTCATGTGATTACTACACACCATTATCTGAAAGATATTAAGTAACAAAGCACAACAAAGAAATTAGTTGCATAACCCCCCATATACTCTCTATTCTGAGGTGTAACAGAAGACTCTTCCACACACAAAAGAAGAAACACTACACTATTACAAGAGCTTCTTCCCAATTGACCAATTTACTCAACCTAGCAACTTAGTTCATTCCAAGATCTCAAACCGTTGGAGCCAAATTCGTTACTACCGTATCAATATTTACTTATAATTAGTACATTAATCCATTCATAGTGTGTGTGTGTGTGTGTGTGTGTGTGTATGCAAGAACCAGAGGACTTGATTCACCAGAAATAATTAAAGAACTTGAAAATCTCTACTAAATCACTCATGCAAGCACACAAACTTAAGCTTCAAATATGAATATGAATATGTTTATGTATGTATGCATGAACAGAGAGAGATGAGAGAGAGAGAGAGAGAGTTACAGTTGAAGGATCGAAGAACAGCAGAGGACTACATTACTAATCGAATGGAACGAAATGCAGACGAGAGAGATTCCAAGAGGATTTACGAACCAGAAATGGAAGAAACTGTTCGCGAGCTCAATTTATAGAGAAATCAGGGAGGTTAAATCGAGAGAGATCGAGATGCTAACATAAAGAGATGGAATATCCTACCTTGTCGATTTATGATCAGAAAATTTCCCCAAAAACCATCAACTTCATTTCAGCCTAATCCGATCTGTGGGTTCTTCGAATTTGTGAGTTAGGGATTGCAGATCGATTTGGGGTTCTTAGATTTATAGAGGGTAAGCCGTAGATTTGTGGCGTGGGGTTGAGATTTGCAGATCAAGATGGAGCACAGAAGAGAGAAGAAGTGCGACTGAATGAGGATCGAATCGCTGAGATCGATAGATAGAGTTATTTGAAAACAAAAAACAAAATCGTCTGCATTAGGGTGTACAGAAGTAGAGTAAGGCTGCATAAGAACCAATAAAAATATTACACGTAATTCAGTTTTATTTTTCAGATTAGTGAAATACTGTTTAACAGAGGCTGAAGATTAAATAAACAATATCTGCCATGTACTGTGCCAACTACCCACCGATGTACGGTGAAAATAAAAAAAAAACCCACCAATATTTCATATTAGTGAAATACTGTTCTCTATACCTACTGATAGTTTGTGGTGAGTAAAAAAGAGGTTCTATTGGGAAGGATTCTAGTAGTGTTTTTCATCTTAGCACTGTGCAACGGAGCAAAAGGAATAAGTTAAATTGATTAAGAATTGTGATGGGGTATGGATTGAAGGTGATAAGGAGGTTCCTGCTGGATTTTTTTAGTATTTCAATACCTTGTTTACTTCAGATGGCCCTCGTGATTGGAGTGATGAGCTTTCTTGTGTATTTCCTAAGGTCACTGAGGAAATGAATAAGGAGCTTCTTGCTCCCATTTCTTTGGAGGAACTTAAAGTGGTGGTTTTTTATTTAGGGGCTCTGAAAGCACCTGGTCCGGATGGCTTTCAAGGAACCTTTTATCAAACTTATTGGGAGGTGGTAAGCTCTATTGTGATGAATGCTATTAAGGACTTTCTGGAAGCTGGTAAGCTGTTGAACTCAATAAATATAACCCATATTGTGCTGATTCCTAAAGTCAAAAATCCTGAGTTGATTTATCAGTTCAGGCCAATAAGTTTATGCAATTTCTCTTACAAAGTCTTGTCTAAGGTTCTTGTAAATCGTCTTAAGCCGCTTCTGCCTCTTTTAATATCATTCAATCAGGCTGCTTTTGTGAAAGGTAGGAAAATACAGGATAATAATGTTGTAGCTCATGAGGTGTTTCATTTTTTGAATCTGAGAAAGAGGGGTTATGAGTTTGATATGGGAGTAAAAATGTATATGAACAAGGCGTATGATAGAATTGAGTGAGATTTTTTACAAGCAGTCTTATTGAAGTTCGGATTTGCTGAAAACTGGGTGAACCTGATTATGTTGTGCTTAAATTCAGTCTCCTTTTATGTTCTCTGAAATGGGAAGCTAGGTGAATTCTTTCATCCTTCTCGTGGGATTAGACAAGAAGATCCTCTCCTTATTTGTTCATACTTGTGAAGTGTTGATTGCTATGATTGATAGAGCATGTATGGAAAAGAAGATTGAGGGGATAAGAATGGGTATGACTGGTCCTAAGATTTCTCATTTGTTGTTCGTTGATGACGCACTTTTTTTCCTCAAGGCCTCAGTTAATAATTGTTGAAACATGATGCAAATTGTCAACTCCTATTGTTCTGCTTCTGGCCAGAGGGTTAATTTTGAGAAATCAAATCTGATTTTTAGTTCTAATACCCCTATTGAGGTGAAGATAATTTTGTGCAATGAAATGGGCATTAAGGGTATCTAATGATCCTGGGAAATACTTAGGTCTTCCTACAATGTGGGGGAGATCAAAGAAACAAGCCTTAGCTTTAGTGAAGGACAAGATTGCTAGCAAAGTACAAGGCTGGAAACATTTGCATCTTTCCCAAGCTGGTAAGAAGATTTTGATTAAGGTAGTTCTTTATGCTATTTCTGCTTATCTGATGTCTGTTTTTCTCTTCAGTGATGGGGTCTGCAAAGATTTGGATTCTAAGTTTGCAAATTTCTTGTGGGGCAGCTCAAATAATGAGAAAAAGATTCATTGGTTAAGCTGGACCAAAATTGGGTTTAGCAAAATATGAAGGAGGTATGGGTTTTAGATGTTTGAAGGAGTTTAATATTTCTTTGTTAGCCAAGATGTGTTGGCGGATCATTCATCAGCCAGATGCCATTATGGGTTCAGGTTTTAAAGGAATTATATTTTCCTGAAACTGATTTCTTGTTTGCTAAAAAAGGATCCAGGGCATCTTGGGCCTCGAGCAGTTTACTTGAAGGAAGAAAGATTATTGATGATCATGCTAGGTGGCAGGTGCTGAATGGGGAATTAATTAGAACTTGGTCTGACAGATGGGTGCCTGGTGTTCCTGGTGGTAAGTTGTTTGCATCTTTTCTTGTTTTTCTGATTTTGATTCTTATCAAAGAGTTACTGATCTCATTGACTGGAGCATTCCCTATTGGGACCTTGATCCCATTGGTGCACATTTATCGGAGGTGGAACAAATGGTGATCATGTCTATTCCTTTGTCTTTTGAATGTGAGGATGATAAGTTGATTTGCCCTTTTGAGAGGGTCGGGAGTTTTACTGTTAGATCTGGTTATCATAAAATTCATGAAGACAGATTATGTCCATCTTTACAGCACTCACATTAGTCTCATTCGGTTAATTCTGCAGTCTGGAAGTTAATATGGAAGATTAAAGCTATACCGAAGGTTATTAACTTTTTATGGAGGGCCGTATCGAATGCTCTTCCTTTTATGGCTAATCTGTTTATAAGGAAGGCTTCGAAATCTCCTATGTGCCCTATTTGTAATGCTTTGCCTGAGTCAATTGAGCACATTTTATTCCTTCGCCCCTGGGTTTCCTATGTTTGGTTCGATCTTCCTATTAATTATAAGGTTGATCTGGCTTTTATTGGGACACTAGACGTGTGGTTGGCTTCAATTGCTTCTATGGGAAATCTAAAGGAGTCTCAAAGTTTGCTTTGTTGGGTGGCTTTCACACTATGGAAAATCTAGAAAGCTAGATGTGAAATCATCTATGAGCACCTTGTTCCAAATCCAATTGGTATTATTCACGGAATTGGTGCTGCTGTGATGGAATTCTTGGAGAATTCTCGTTCCTGCTCTCCTCATCGTCTCTCTGCTACTCTTTCTGGCCCTGTTCATGTTTCTAGGTGTCCTCTTGATCCAGGATTTATTAAAATTAATTGTGATGGGGCTTGGGATGTGGAATCAAAGAAAGCTAAGATTTGTGTTATTGCTAGGAACTGTAATGGTTTAGTGGTTACTGGAACTACTTCCTCTTCTGTCTCATCTTTAGCTTTCTTAGTTGAGGCTGCTACAGCTTTGGAGGGGTTGAAACTAGCTAAGTCTCATGGGTTTCAGGATGTGATTCTGGAGGTTGACTCTGAGCAGCCATGTTCAGCAGTTCAAAAGGCTTCTCTCTGTAGCATCTGGGAGCTCTACCCTCTTTTAAAAGAAATTAGGAGTGTGCAGCGATTGTTTCGATCTTGTAGTTGGCGATGGGTCAGAAGGAATGCTAATACTGCGGCTAATTGACTTGCCCGTGAAGCTAAAGCGAGAATGGAATTGGGTGATTGGATTCATTGACCTCCATTGTCTTTGGTGGATGTCCTGAAGAATGATGGGTTACCAGCTCCACCCTTTTAATTTTCCTAGTTAGTAGTTTGAATGTGAGGTTACATAGTTTCTGATGTAATTGGTTCTTGAATTGTTCTCTGGTATGTTGCTACATTCTTGCAGTTTTATGAATGAATTTTCATTGTCCAAAAAAAAAACTGAAATTTTACGAAACTTTGGAAACAAAGTTTGTTTGTTACATTAGAAGAGATCAAACCTCTGACCTAGCCTAATTCTAACCCTTTCCTAAGCCTCTCTCATCAAGGGCAATTTGTGACAAATTACAAACTAAATTTTAATAAGAAAAAAAACAAAAAAGTAAGAGAAGAGTGTTTGTCAACCATAACAGATTTTTCTCCAACTCTTTTTCTCCGGCAATAACTATTTCACCACATTCATATGCAGGTTGGAGATTGCTAATTTATACTATATTTAAGAGAAGAGTGTTTGTACGTCTCTTCTCTCTCTAGTAGTCTTGGCTTGTGAGAGTTAGGGTTTGCCAAAACGTCTACGGCGGTGTTCTAAAACAATCAAGGACAAAACCTGCATGTCCTGGTGTCCTCCCCTATTGTTTGTTAGGTGGAGGTTTCTCAGTTTTTTTCTGTTTCGAATAGAAGAAGTCTTGGGTAGTTTTGTGAGGAAGTTGGCTCTGACAGAAGAGGAGGCAGTGGAGGTTGTCCTCCCGACGTCCATTGCGGATAGGCGCCCTAAACGTTTCTTTCTGGTGGGTGAACTGCTTTCGCACAAACCCTATACGAAAGAAGCGTTAATTGGTACCATGAGAAATTTGTGGATACCAAAGACTGGTCCGCTGGACAGATCTCGATTAACTGCAGTATGTTTGGAGAACTGTGACATGATTCTTTTTGCCTTCAAACTCGAAGCATATTTCAAGTGGGTAGTGAAAGGGAGTTCATGGGCGTTTGAAAAGGCTTTGTTTTCGATTGCGGTGACAGATGGCTTGGTGGATCCTATGAAGCATTTCATCGCTGTTTATGGATGAGAACACTAAAAAAGGCATTGGGAAGGCTGTGGGACAATATGTTAGAACCGATCGGGACTGGAATGGTAGTTTCCTGGTTCGTTACCTTCATATTAGAGTGAGATTGAATTTAAATGAACCATTGGTGAAAGGTGTGGCGTTCCGACCGGCAGGGGTGACGGAGAGTGGTTTGTATGAGGTGGAATACGAGAGGCTCCCAGACTTCTGTCTCTTTTGTGGACTTATTTCCCATACCGGCAGGGTATGTCCACGGTGTTCTGCTGGGAAGATTGTGGAACCATGCTACGATTCACTACTTAATGCAGAGAAGAAGGAGATTTGGCTGAAGCAATAAGAGACGAAGTTGAGGTGCACTAAGAAGTCGAATATGGGCTCTGGAAGCCGCTTCGAGCTGCTACCTCGTCAGAAGTCTGGTTGACAGATTACAGCCCCTGATCTTCCACTAGCTGGTTTGGTTCGTTCTCGTGCAGAAAAAGATGAGCTGCAACCGTCGACGGAGGGAGTTGATGGGTCTGGTATGGACTTGGATGTGGTCGGAGAAGTGGATAAGTTTAACATTAGGGGACTGACAAAGAAATGGTGCTTCCAGCATGCCCGTGAGGGCCGGGTTTCTCTGGCGACGAGTAGTCCGGTAGAGCGTCAACTTCGGGATGTACCCATCTTGGAAAGTCTGACCATGCAATTAGCATTGATGAAGGGAGTTGATTCCAATCCTTGCTTGGGAAGGATCGTAATTCTAGGCAGGAGGATTTTGCCAATCAGCTTTCAATTCAGCTATAACCTTGGGTCTAACTTCTAGGGCCTTTATTGATTTTCCTGTGATTCAGGATGATGACAATACTTTAATGTCGATAGATTTAGTGGAAGTCCCAGTTGGGCAGGTGGCCGTGATTGATGTTGCTAATGGGCCTGCGACTGTTTCTGCTAATATTGGCTCTGGTCTATCTGATTGTTTTGTGGGCCAGGCCAATCTCAAAACCAAAGTCATTGGTCGTGAACAAGGTGCTCGGGTACAGGCTGAGCCGAGTCCTTCTCGGAACAGGTCTGAAGTGATAGTTGATTCGAATAGGCCAGCAACAAAGGTTTTTTGGTCCGCAAGCGTGTAAATGTTGTGGGTGTCGGGAAGTCTACTATTTTTAGCCCAGGACGTGCTCGGAAACATTCCTCCGTGATAGGTCCGGTTCTGACCCATCACGAGCCATAAATGCTTTGTTTTGAGTTGCTAAGGGATTGGGAACCCTTGGATAGTTCATGGGCTTAAAGGGATGAAATCCCTAAACTTTCCCACTGTTATTTTCTTGAGTGAGTGATTTGTATGTTATTTACATACAAATTAGGCCTCTAATCACTTTAGTAATGCTAGTCCAATGGTCGTTTAGTGTCTCTAATCCTTGATTTGCACCATTATAGTGAATTTGAGCATTGGATTGATATCGGGAGTTAAATGGTGCATTTTGGAGGTTTTTGTGGATTTTCGGCAAAAGGACGAAAAGTCAACCCGAGGACCGTCGGTCAACTCGTTGTCAACCCCGACTTTTGAGCGTCAACAAGTCAACATGAAGTCCCGGAAGTGAGTCGCAAGAGAATTCCGGAGATTGGCCGAAAAGTCAAGCAAATTCAACTTTGGTCAACTCTGAGGGATAAAGTCAAGGTCAAGGATGAA
Source organism: Rubus parviflorus (assembly GCA_029955375.1). Classification (NCBI taxonomy): domain Eukaryota; kingdom Viridiplantae; phylum Streptophyta; class Magnoliopsida; order Rosales; family Rosaceae; genus Rubus; species Rubus parviflorus. The sequence goes on along the minus strand of JARGGL010000008.1, from coordinate 4,527,605 downwards.
GTCAACTTTGTGACTCATCCACAAGAGGGTCCAAAATCAGCAAGGAGCATATTAGATACCATGAGGTCACCTTTAAATTACTCATTCCTTTATTCCTTTAAGCATTTACCCTCTTGCCCTTCATTTATTTCATCTAACCATTAGATTTTCCTTATCTCATCCTAGCCCTCCATTCTCTTCCCCTCTTGCCTATATATACCCTAGTTATTGCCTCATTAGGTCATCCATTCAGCTGCCCCCATCCCCATCACTTTCCCTTCCTCTTTTCTCTCTTCTTTCTTCCCTTTGGTTTGCCCACGATTCGTTCGTTGACCGGTCGACAGTTGCCCACGATTCATTCGTCCACCGGTCGACCGGTCGACGGGTCAGCCATTTTCTCCACCTTCCTCACCTCCTTTCCGCCTCCACCACTTTGGGCAGCTGGGATTGTAATACCCTGAATTTTCGTATTTAATTTCTCGAATATTCCTGAATTTAATTAAGGGTTGGATATTACTCTTCTTGTCTAGTTTATGAAGAAAAAATATTTCGGAATGAATATGCACTCGAAATGTTTTATTTTCGAGGAGTCAAAAGTTGACTTTCTTATTCGTTGGTTTTCTCTGATGACTTCCTTCACGAAAGTCGTAGAACTTATCGATACGAGTTCGTAGACATGTGGCACGCTAAATTCTGATATCACACGAAGGAGTTATGGTCAGCAGAAGTTTAATGTATTTTTGAAGCTTTTCTGACCTAGTCGCTTATTTCGTAAAATATGCACTGATGTGTTTATTATTTGAGGATGTGGTCTTCTAATGATTTGTAGTGGACATCAAAAAGAAACTCTCAGAGTTAGAATCACTTGAAAACAATATTTCTAGATTTAGTTATGATTTTTACAAAATAAGTAGAGTACAAGAAGAAAGGGAATTAAGTGGTGATGTGGCACAAGATTATTGGATGAAGTCAAAACTTGGTGAGCAAGACTTGCAGCTGATGAAGGAAGTGATCTAAGCATTTTTTTAGTTGCTGATTTCATCATTTCCAGCATAGCAAATACACCCCTTCATCATCCCAAGAGAATACACCCTTCATCATCCCAAGAGTCAAGTAATTTTTTGGTTAATTAACCTTAAGTGTGAAACCATGACTTGTAACCACAACATGTATAACTCTACCCATACTCATACTCTATAAATAGGATGGTTCAGCCATTGTTTTCTTTGCTCATTCACTTCTCTCTAGCTCCTCTCTATCTCCTCTCTATCTCTCTTGCTTAATCTCTCCACTTTCTCTCCGAAAATGTTTGTTTACGATCCGTAACTCCGATTTAAGATCCGCGAAATCCTATGGATTTATCTCGATGCCATCTTCCTACCCTTGAAAGTTCAAGTAAGTACAGAATACATCCTTATAGTCTTTTATCTTTAAGATTCATCAAAGTGCATGATCAAGAAGAAAATAGAAAGGAATAAGTTTTATAGAAAACTTAAGTCCTCTTTTCTGAAGTTATTCCGGCAGCCAACTTTGGAACCTTTAAATACATATTTCCGATCATTTTACCATCTGGACTTCTTCATGAAAGTTGTTCCAAATTGTATCTTCTATTGTGTATTAAAATTTTATGATCATCTAACAAGCCTAACTTTCTGTATCTAAGTTTTAATCCGGTATACTCACTGAAAAACCTCTATGTTGTTCATAATTTCAAGTGGTCATATCTCACTCATCTCTTAACCGAATTTTGTGATCTTTATATCAAAACGAAGCTTAGAACTGGAACTGCTAATCTGGAGAATATCACAATTAATGGCCAATATTACAGTACGTAATAATTTAGGTAAAATGGGTTAAAACAGAGTATACTTATTTCTGGACTGTTTTGATTAATCTTGAATTCTGCACTTGGACATTTTGGACATGTTTATTTGGACTATACCATTGGATTTCTGGTGAAAATCCCTTTGAAATGGTATACTCATTTACTTAATTCGGACTTGCGATGGACAATATAACGAAGTTTGAAGTTTGACGATTCTAATTGGAGAATCATTGATGAACTTCTATGGTTTTGGACTTAAGAACTAAAATACTAATAATAATCTGATTTCCTTATATAATATTTGTCCTTTATTTTTACTTATATATTGTTCTACATATATCTTGTTTATTACATAAGTTTAATTACTTATGTTTTACATTTATGTACATATGTATATATTGTCTACATATGTTTATGATTATTTGTTATAGATTATGTTCTTGTATACTACATGAGTTCAAGTACTTATGTTTTACATTTATGTACATATGTATATATTGTTCTACATATGTTTATGCTTATTTGCTATAAATTATGATCTTGTTTACTACATGAGTTTAAGTACTTGTGTTTTACATTTATGTACATATGTATATCTTGTTTTACATATGATTATGCATATTTGATAGATAGATTTTGATCTATATTTATGTTTACTTGTCATATAGATTGTGATCTATAACTTGTCTTAATTGAAGACTATATTTGTGAATTTGATTATGATTGAGAAGTTGTGAAGCCGGGTGTATGGAACAACCCCCGTGTTTAAGTGAATTACTGGTATATTTTTGTGGTGAGTAGTTAAGCTATGGGCTCACGTCCCTTCAGATAGTGCACTATTATACTCATAGGAAGAAATGTCGACCTTGAGTGTACATGCCTTGGTGTTGGCCTTGGTATGCTGCGGCTTACCCGTACTTAATTTTGGCCTTGGTATTTTGGACCTTGGCTTGGGAATTTTTGGGGGTTTATGAATTGTTACTACCAGTTAAATCTAAAACATTCACTGAGAAGAGAAAATACATATTTAATATTGGAATATGTATTTGTGATTTTGTTATAATATTGAGCATATATACATTGTTTAGAGATAACTAACATCTATTTGTGAAATGTTGATAATATGCTATGTTGCATACTTTGTTTAGAGATAATCAATATCTACTTGTGATATATTGTTATTGTGATATGTTGATCGAACATATATTATTTTGGGTTATATCAATGATGCATTGTCAGTCGATTACATTTGAGACTAAATTATTTGGGTCAAAGACGTTTTTGATATATATATTCGATAAAATTGGTACTAAGTAATATAAAATATTCTTAGTATATTTTTGATTGATTGTTCAATTTTGATGTCTTATAAGATACATTAATATAAGAATGTAAGCTGTACTTATTGGGCCTGTGTTGCTCATGATGCTACACCTTCTTGTTTTCAGGTTACGATGCTTGGGGAATAACGGGGTGAACCACATACTAATGTTTTTCTATTATGATTTTAATTCAATAAATGTAATGTCTTTTATTCCGCTAAACTCTGGTATTGTAAATAATAACGATTTTGTTTTCAAATAGAAGCATTATTCAGACATTTGTTTCATTTGATTTATTTTGTGTTTTTAAAATTTTAGTCACATCGCAAATTCGGGTACCATATTTTAATATAATATTGGTCTCGGGTTTGCCTGTCACGCCCCAAACCCGAGACCAATATTATATTGAAATATGGTACCCGAATTTGCGGTGTGACTAAAATTCTAAAAAAAAAGAAAAAGAAAATGAAACAAATGTCTGAATAATGCTTCTATTTGAAAACAAAATCGTTATAAGTTTTACAATACCAGAGTTTAGTGAAATAAAAGACATTACATTTATTGAATTAAAATCATAATAGAAAAACATTAGTATATGGTTCACCCCGTTATTCCCCAAGCATCGTAACCTGAAAACAAGAAGGTGTAGCATCATGAGCAACACAGGCCCAATAAGTACAGCTTACATTCTTATATTAATGTATCTTATAAGACATCAAAATTGAACAATCAATCAGAAATATACTAAGAACATTTCATATTGCTTAGTACCAATTTTATCGAATATATATCAAAAACGTTTTTGACCCAAATAATTCAGTCTCAAATGTAATCGACTGATAATGCATCATTGATATAACCCAAAATAATATATGTTAGATCAACATATCACATCTCAATATCAATATATCACAACTAGATATTGATTATCTCTAAACAAAGTATGCAACATACATATTACCAACATTTCATAAATAGATATTGATTATCTCTAAACAATGTATGCTCAATATCATAACAAAATCACAAATACATATTCCAATATTAAATATGTATTTTCTCTTCTTAGTGAATGTTTTAGATTTAACTGGTAGTAACAATTCATAAACCCCCAAAAATTCTCAAGCCAAGGTCCAAAATACCAAGCATGGGTAATCTACGTACTAGGGTCCCCCTGACCCAAATTAAGTACGGGTAAGCCGCAGCATACCAAGGCCAATCACCAAGGCATATACACTCAAGGTCGACAATTTCTTCCTATGAGTATAATAGTGCACTATCTGAAGTGACATGAGCCCATAGCTTAACTACTCACCACAAAAATTTACTAGTAATTCACTTAAGCACGGGGGTTGTTCCATACACCCGGCTTCACAACTTCTCAATCATAATCAAATTCACAAATATAGTCTTCAATTAAGACAAGTTATAGATCACAATCTATATGACAAATAAACATAAATATAGATCAAAATCTATATATCAAATATGCATAATCATATGTAAAACAAGATATACATATGTAGATAAATGTAAAACATAAGTAATTAAACTCATGTAATAAACAAGATCATAATTTATAGCAAATAAGCATAAACATATGTAGAACAATATATACATATGTATATAAACGTAAAACATAAGTACTTGAACTCATGTAGTATACAAGAACATAATGTATAGCAAATAATCATAAACATATGTAGAACAATATATACATATGTACATAAATATAAAACATAAGTAATTAAACTCATGTAATAAACAAGATCATAATCTATAATATATGTAGAACAATATATAAGTAAAAATAAAGGACAAGCATTCTATAAGGAAATCAGATTATTATTAGTATTTTAGTCCTTAAGTCCAAAAACCATTGAAGTTCATCAATGATTCTCCAATTAGAATCGTCAAACTTCAAATTTCGTTATATTGTCCATCGCAAGTCCGAATTAAGTAAATGAGTATACCATTTCAAAGGGATTTTCACAAGGAATCCAATGGTATAGTCCAAATAAACATGTCCAAAATGTCCAAGTCCAGAATTCAAGATTAATCAAAACAGTCCAGAAATAAGTATACTCTGTTTTAACCCATTTTACCTAAATTATTACGTACTGTAATATTGGCCATTTATTGTGATACTCTCCAGATTAGAAGTTCAAGTTCTAAGCTTCATTTTTATATAAAGGTCACAAAATTTGGTTAAGAGATGAGTGAGATATGACCACTTGAAGTTATGAACAACATAGAGGTTTTTCAGTGAGTATATCTAATTAAAACTTAGATACAGAAAGTTTGGCTCGTTAGATGACCATGAAATTTTAACACAAACTAATAGACACAATATAGAACAACTTTCGTGAACAAGTGCAGATGGCAAAAATGATCAGAAATATGTGTTTAAAGGTTCCCAAGTTGGCTGCCGGAATAACTTCAGAAAAGAGGGTTTAAGTTTTCTATAAAACTTATTCCTTTCTATTTTTTTCTTGATCATGTACTTTGATGAATCTTAAAGATAAAAGACTATAAGGATGTATTCTGTACTTACATGAATTTTCAAGGGTAGGAAGATGGCCTCGATATGAATCCATAGGATTTCGCAGATTTTAAATCGGAGCTACGTACGGATCGTAAACAAACATTTTCCGAGAGAAAGTGGAGAGATTAAGCAAGAGAGATAGAGAGGAGCTAGAGAGAAGCAAGAGAGAAGTGAATTGGCAAAGAACTCCATGGCTGAACCATTCTATTTATAGAATTTTAGAGGTAAGTTAACTAACATAAGGTTAGCTTAACTTAACTTAGTTTAGGTTAATTAATATATCTAACAAAATAAGTCAATGGAAAAATATTCTTAACAAGATTGTGTTCACACATATTAGCATGCTGGAAATGATGAAATCAGCAACTAAAAAAATGCTTAGATCACTTCCTTCATCAGCTCCAAGTCTTGCTCACCAAGTTTTGACTTCATCCAATAATCTTGTGCCACATCACCACTTAATTCCCTTTCTTCTTGTACTCTACTTATTTTGTAAAAATCATAACTAAATCTAGAAATATGGTTTTCAGGTGATTCCAACTCTGAGAGTTTCTTTATGATGTCCACTACAAATCATTAGAAGACCACATCCTCAAATAATAAACACATCAGTGTATATTTTACGAAATAAGCGACTAGGTCAGAAAAGCTTCAACAATACATTAAACTTCCGCTGACCATAACTCCTTCGTATGATATCAGAATTTAGCGTGCCACATGTCTACAAACTCGTATCGACAAGTTCTACGACTTTCGGAAGGAAGTCATTAGAGAAAACTAACGAATAAGAAAGTCAACTTTTGACCCCTCGAAAATAAAACATTTCGAGTACATATTCATTCCGAAATACTTTTTCTTCATAAACTAGACAAGAAAACTAACATCCAACCCTTACTTAATTTCAGAAATATTCAAGAAATGAAATATGAAAATTCGGGGTATTACAGGGATCCTCACCAAATCGTCAAGATTCATCATCCAAGGCCAAGGAGAAGCAAAAGAGCATCTATTGAGCATTGCTCATCTTTACTCTCTCTTTTTCTTATGTCTAGAGCTTTATTGTGTAATTTGATGATGTATACTATGATGTTTATTGAGTAGTTTACTTGTTGGAGACTAGGGTTGTGTGGCCTAGTCCAATGTGACTATGTGATGCTTTGATTTATGAATAAATGCCTTTGTTGGTTCATGAGTATGTGTATTGTCTATTTTCATATGTATTGAATGTGTATTGGAAGATTTATCACTATTTGGTATGCATTTGATCCATCTTGTATGAGTTGTGTATGGCTTGACAACTTTACTCTTCTCTAGGCAATTGGCAATATGTGTGATGAGCATGCTTTGCTTGTTTGGGTCCCTAAGCTTCGACACTCTTACGCCTCTTAAGCACTTTAGGAGATCCAGTATTAGGTAACATAGAGGGATCTCCTATGACACCTAGAGAGTCCGAATGACTCATAACATGGCATTCGAATACCTTAGGAATGCACGGTCCTAGAACCATAACATGGCTAGGATACGGGGCTTGATTCGTGGACACATTGGCATGATTTCGTGTTAGAGTATCATTAGTTGCGTTAGACTTGGGGTTTGCCCGAAAACCCCAACACTTATCTTACTTTATTCGCACATCTTTACCTTATTGCATTTACTTGTTGCTTGTCTTTACATTGCATCATCTTTCGAAAACCCTACACCTCTACACACACATTGTCACATACACGCCTCATCCACTCTTTCCATCTCTTGTCTCATCATATTTGTGCATCTTCTTTGGTTATTTGTTTGCCAAGGGGTTGAAGGGTCATCGATCCCCGTTGGAACGACAACCCCAGTCTTAAATATACATACACACTTTTGGCAATCGTCAGTGAGACTAAGTGTTCGGATAAGGAGATGGAGGGGATTAAAAAGCAACTGGGCTGGCGTAATTGTTTCTCAGTTTCTTGTAAATTTATACCCCGAAGAGATGGTATTAGTTTAAGTAGGGCTGGGGGTCTTTGTTTACTTTGGACGGAGGACGTGGAGGTTGCAATTTGTTCTTTTTCGGAGAGTCACATTGATGCGGTTATTGATCCTAATGCGCCGGGGGCGTGGAGACTTACTGGTGTGTATGATCAACCAAGGGTGGAAAATAGACATCTAACGTGGACTCTTCTCAAAAACTTGGGTGACCAAAGTAATTTTTCTTAGGCCTTGGGGGGGATGTCAACGAGGTTCTTTCCCCAAGGGAGAAAGAAGGAGGTCTGGTCCGTAGAGATAGACAGATGGATGGGTTTAAGGATGTTCTCTTGTCCTGTTCACCGGTTGATCTATTTTTCTCTGGGCGTCAGTTCACTTGGAGGCGTCAACGTAGTGGTGAGGAGATTAAGGTCCGACTTGATAGAGTTTTGGCTTCTGTTTCTTGGTTGACTCTGTTCCTGGCTTCTCGGGTTCGTCATTTGAATCCTAGCAGGTCTGATCACTTGCCCATCTTGCTGGAAGTCAGGGCTCATTATCCAAAAAAGAAGAAAAAGAAAAAGGAGTTTCGTTTTGAAGAGGTTTGGCTACATGATGAGGAGTGCAGACGTATAGTAGAGGTGGGGTGGTCTGGTGCTACGGGGCATAATGCTTTCTACAAAGTCTGCAATAAGTTACACAACACACGAGACATTCTGATGACTTAGAGTAAGGCGAAATTTGGTTCTGTTCGAGCGGATATTGAGCGTACTAGAGCGCAGTTGGCTGTTTTCTACGATTCATCTTTCTCTACACCACCAAATGATGAACTCATTGCCCTTGAAAATCGGTTAACTGAGCTGCTGAAGCAAGAGCAAAAGTTTTGGAAGCAAAGGGCGAAGGTTTTCTGGCTTGCTGACGGGGACTTAAACACTCGTTTCTTTCATCAACGAGCAAACAATCGACGACGGCGTAATCTTCTCAAGGGGCTTCATAATGAGGAAGGGGCGTGGTGCAATGGCGGAGCCAGGGGGCGAGGTTAGGCAACTGCCCCCCCCCCTCCCTTCGATTTCTCTTGCTAACACACGGAGTATAGAGGATTGGAGTTTGGGCATGGGCAAAAATGGCTGAGCAGGGGCAAAACCAGGCAAAGGAGGAGAGAGAAAGGAAAGAAAAAGAGACGCAGTAGAGAAAGAGAGGAAAGAAAGAAGGGAAAAGAGTGGTACTTTGAGTCAATACCTATCCTCTCATTTTGAGTCTATTCCTATCTCCAACAGTCCAATTTTTAGGAAAAAACCCATACTCAGACTCCAACTTAGAACAATTCTGAGTCTAACACTCAAAATTGTGAGGTGGGACCACAACCCATTTGCATGGCTGACAAGAGGAAAAGAAAAGAGATGGAAGGAGGGCGTGGAGTAGACGCAGGAGAGAGAAGAGACAAAAAGGGAGCACGCGCACACACACATGTGTAAAAAGCATAAACCCAGCAAAAAAAATTTCGCCTACGGCGCTTTGGTTTTTTCCCCCCTTATATTTTAATCCTGGCTCCGCCACTGGCGTGGCGGGAGGAGGAGATTGTTCTTAAGTATTTCAAGGGGATTTTTACCTCTTCTAGACCTTCAACTGTTATTGATGTGGTGAGTGTTATTCCTTAGTTGGTCTCTACTGATATGAATGAATCCCTAGTACAAGACATTACTGCGGAGGAGGTTTGGCAAGCTTTAAAGCAGATGCACCCATCTAAGGCATCGGGGCCTGATGGATTTTCACCCTGTTTTTATCAACGTTTTTGGCCAGTAGTGGGAGAGGATGTGGTGGCTGCTGTGAAATTATTCCTTGTTTCGGAGGAGTTTTTGCGTCTGATTAATTATACTAATGTGGTTTTGATACCAAAAGTTAAGAATGTTGAATAAATGACATAGCTTCGGCCCATAAGCTTATGCAATGTGATTTATAAGATTGGCTCCAAAGTGTTAGCAAACCGCTTGAAGCCTCTTCTCATGGGAATTATCTCCCCGTGTTAGAGTGCTTTCGTCCCGAGACGTTTAATTTCTGATAATTCACTTGTTGCATTTGAGGTGTCCCATTTTCTGAAGCGGCGAAGACATGGAAAAAAAGGTTTTTGCTCTCTTAAGGTTGACATGAGTAAAGCCTACAACCGAGTGGAATGGCCCTTCTTGGAGGCTGTTATGCGTAAGATGGGTTTTTGTGAAAGGTGGATAGGTTGGATTATGAGCTGTGTTCAGACGGTTTCTTACTCTTTAATTTATTATTAATGGTGAGCCTTGTGGCCACATTGTTCCTGAACGGGGTCTTCGGCAAGGTGATTCCATTTCTCCATATCTTTTTTTGCTTTGTGCGGAGGTTTTGTCAAGACTAATCACCAAAGCTGAGGATCACAATCTTATCATTGGGATCAAGGTTTGCAGAGGGGCACCAAGTGTGAGCCACTTATTTTTTAATGACGACTCATTCATTTTCTTCAAAGCTGATTTCCCATAGTGCAATGGTTTGAAGTCACTTCTTCTTTGTTATGGTGAGGCGTCGGGTCAGCAAATAAATTTCGAAAAAAGCTGTATTTCTTTTAGCCAGAATGTGGATAGAAGGCAACAAGATACTCTTGCTACTACGTTGGGGGTCGTTAGGGTTGACAAGCACGATAAGTATATTGGTCTTCCAACTGAGGTCAGTCATTCCAAGAGGGACGCTTTCTATTTTGTTAAGGAGAAAGTTCAGAAAAGGTTGGAAGGATGGCGGGAGAAGACTCTCAGTGCAGCTGGGAAGGAAGTCCTTTTAAAGGTTGTTATACAATCTATCTCAACTTATGTTATGAGTTGTTTCGAGATTCCTAAGCAACTTTGTCATGAACTACACCAACTCATGGCCAACTTTTGGTGGGGAGCAACAAGTGATCATAACAAGATTCATTGGGTGCCATGGGACAAGTTGTGTCTTCCCAAAAAGTGTGGGGGGATAGGTTTACGTAATTTGATTCACTTCAATCATGCCCTTCTTGCCAAACAGGGGTGGCGTTTACTTGCTAGACCAGATACTCTCTTGGCTGATTTACAAAGCCCGTTATTACCCTTATTCTAGTTTGCTGGAAGTGGTTCCTCAAGGTGGAGAGTCGTTTACTTGGCGTAGTATTTTGACTGGGGTAGAAGTTCTTCGGCATGGACTGCGGTATATTATTGGGGATGGTTGTAGTGTTTCACTTTGGAAGGACCCATGGTTGCCCATTCCCCACTCTTTCAGACCTTTCTCGCCAGTAATGGAAGGCACTGAATACATACTGGTGGCTGAGTTAATTGATCTAGTTGAGAAGGAGTGGATGTTTGATTTGCTTGATGAATTATTTACAAGTGAGGAGGTAGCTTTGGTGGCTTGCATTCCTCTCCCCATTCGTCCCACTACTGACAAGGTGATCTGGCATTTTGATAAAAATGGAGCTTTTCGTGTGAAAAGTGTGTATCATCTAACGCTTAGCAGAGCTCAGGTGCACCTGCCATCTTCGTCGAGTTCTTGCAATTTCTACAGTGAGTTGGGCTCGTATTTGGCAAGCTAGAGTTCCACCAAAGGTGCATTCCTTTATCTGGCGGTTACAACGTGGTATCCTTCCCAACAAGGTGGCATTATTGAAGAAAAGAGTTCAGGTACCGGACCCTCTTTATGTTTTTTGTCATGCCGTGCCGGAGGATCACCACCATTTTTTTCAAAGATGCCCTCTTAGTTCTTTGTTTTGGAATGCTAGAGTATTTTGGCCGGCCACCAAACATAATATTGTAGTGACGAGGTTGTTTTAGTGTTCTCTAGCCAAGTCAATTTTCAGTTCAACCAACATTATATATATGAACCATGAAGAAGATTTTTCATTTGGATCACTTAGCTTAACATCTTTGTTTCTTTGTCATGGAATATTGGAATTAGAAGAACCTACACAGCCAAAATGGGAAGGCAAAACCTGCCAAGCTCAAAGGCTCAAAAGCGCAAGACGTTTGGCCTCTGCTGGCCGATTTCTGCAACATGGACAAGTGGTTCCCCAACCTCCACACTTGCTACCAAGTTGACGGAGTTTCCGGTCAACCCGGTCTGGTTAGGTACTGCAAGGCCGGGAGGGACGAGACAACCATCGAGTGGCCCAAAGAGAAGCTTCTAGTGATCGATGCAATCTATGAGCTACGAGATTGTTGACAACATGGGTTTCAAGTCATATGTTGCGACAATGCAAGTATAACACAACATAGATGACATGATTCCGAATGAACATTGATTATCAGACACAAAGAACACAACATACTGACGCAGTGTAAACAAAACAGGTTAGTCCCAAATAACTACTACATTTTAACACATCGTCTGTTATCTGTCGAAATACTGACGCAAGTGTAAACAAAACAGATTAGTCCCAAATAACTACTACATTTTAACACATCGTCTGTTATCTGTCGAATTTTGTATAACCAAATCCCTCCATTTTCTTATTTCTAAATTTAACAACTGATTAACGTAACTCGGATTCACAGCTCAAACGGCAAGCCGGAATCAATCATCACAAAAGCTTCCAAAATTAGATCTATTCTAGCATGAATAAATTGGCAACCAAAATTAAACTAATATCCTCACAGCAGACTTGATGGAAAGTATCTCTTCTTCCCCAACTTTCTTCCACACACCACCAATCATGAGATTACCATTGACATCTTCCGAGGACACAACATCTTCCTTGTCTGATACACAGTCATCTACCGTCTCCCTCATCTTCTTAACACATGGGTTATCAAATAGCTGCATATCAGAACTAGCTTCTCTCTTGCCACTACAAGAGTTCAGTTCCAACTTCTCTTTCCTTCCAAGTACTTCAGGAACCTTTTCAGAAATGCAATTAAAGTCCAGAACAGGCAGGCAGCCAGAATACCCAACAGTATGAGGCAACATTCCAATTGGACACCGAGTCCATGATTTTGCCGTAACCCATCTTTTAGAACTTCCGACATCAGCATCTGTTGTTCTTGTCACTGCTTTGCGCTTCATTTGGTGCTGTTTAATCAACTCTAGCTTCTTTGCTGCTTGACTTATAGATTTTTCTTGCTGGACAAATATAGAATTTGAACTTACAAGACAAGCATTTTCTCCGGTAACAACATCCAAATTTGATGAAACTAAGAAAGAGAGTTTCTTGAGTTTTTGCACTAGATAGTCGTCTCCTGTCAGCTGTGCAAGATGGAGGGCAGAATCCATGAGCTGGCTATTAGCAGAAGCTGATACAAGAAGACATTTACGTAGGACATCCAACACAACTGCTTTCGATATAGTTTTTTCTGTTGAAGAAACTTTGACCTCGGCGGCAGAATCTTTTTCAGGAGGCTTTAATCCTTTGAAATTTCCAACAAGCCATGTAAACAGAGAAGAGAGGTGTTCAACTTGGCTTATCTCTGCCCCACAGGCTGACGATGTGTTCAACTCTCTTCCTAAAACAAATTCAAAAACAGCAACTAAAATGAGGAGACGTAAATCCATAACATATGAAATCTATCTATGCGCAATTATGCGGAATTGGTATGTCTAGCTGTACCCTCACAGTGTTGAACACAATTCAAATCACTCAGTTAAGTTGAGATATAAACTACTACCTCAAATTGGAAAGTATACACAATACACGGAAATAATGAAAGTTCAAATAAAGGGTACTGCACTACTGCATATGTAATCACCACGTACAACTAAAACTCCATAAATGACGTGCCTAACTGCATACAGATGCACCTAAAAACTGCATGTAGTTAAGCTGATTTGTATGTAGCTTGGATGAACATACTTTGAGAAAAGCAGCCCTAAAATCATCTATACTGAATTGAGAATCAGATACAGGACAATTGTCTATAAGCTAAAGAGGGCACCTACAGAAAGGGGGACATTCTTATCCTTAAAAAGCACATGGCAGTAACCCTCCCACCACAGGGCACACTGGGAAGACTCGACGTTGAATTCATATATATCCCAATCCAGCTGGTTATATGTAAGAACTTCTACTAACCAAAAGAAAATGCATCGAATCAGCTTTTTCAACCTAAAGGAGTATAGGTCCATATTGCTTTTTGACGGCAACTAAATATATTTATATATTCAAAAATGTAATCTCCATGAGAGAGCCAAAAGAATTATATCATAGCAACCTAACCATTCCATTGAAACCCAAAATTTATATCTAAACTTGGAAATCAGACTCTAGAATAATTATCCATCACTCAAGCGTGCCCAGTATCAAAAAGCATCCCAGTTTTAGCCAAGTGATATAATTACATTATATATGCATAACCTCACCATAGATTTACCTATATCTATCTGAATATGGAGCAAAGAATACAAAGAAACCGGACAAGTGATTACCGATCATTGCTTCCTGAGTCTCAATCATATCAAGTACTGCATTCAGAAGAGCTAGAAGTAACTCTGGTTTCTTATTTGAAAATTTTGTTATCACAAGCTTCCACTCATTCAATGACGTATGTAGGTTTGGGCCCTTTTGGGCGTTTACCGGAAGCTCCGATGAATCTGAAGAACTTTTAGTGCTCAACAGAAACTCCAACAGTACAGATACAACTTCTGAGGAGAAAGATGAATACAACCCAACAAGACTTTTCACTATCTTGGTGACATCTTTCTTATAACCTGAAAAGTAAAGTACATCCATTAACAACCATACGTATAAAACATGCAAGTAGTTAAAGACATATACTTATACGATTAGCAAAAGGAGACAGCCTCTAATAATGGACAACATGTAGATGGCCGTGAATATAGTGTATTCTAAAATAATAACTTACTCTGAGACATGCTTTTAAAGATTCAAATCACAGATACTAAAAATGCATGCAAGGATTTAAGATGTCCTTTAAATTTTAGCTGGAAGATCGGGTTCCTCTCCATTTTCCCTTTAAAATGGAGACGGTCTCTCCTTTAATTATAACATCCAACCATGATCTAGACTGCTGCGAGCATACTGTAGGAATACGTGTATTTCACTAATACATGCTTTCAAACATTCTAACTAATTTATGATTGAAAGTAACGGTGCAAGACCAAGTCATCTCCATTCAAAAGACACAGGAAAGGAACCCAATTCTGAGCTCATTTACAGGAAACATCCTCACAATTGTTGTGATGACTAAAGACAAAAGGGAGCATAAGATTGAAGGGAATATGACATTATGTTTTGAATCGAACAGGAAAGGGGAAATGGGTAATAGGTCCTGCTGCATTGGTTCAATTCTTTTTGAAACTATAACAGGTCCTCAATATGCACTCCATTCTATCACTATCAGTGAGAAAACATAACACTTTACATAAGAGAGCTTATAACATAACACTTTTTGAAACTATAACAGGTCCTCTAATATGCACTCCAATTGGTTTTGAACTGGTGTTTAGATTCTTATTATGATATCAGAGCGGGTTAACTCCATGTGTGAGGCTCAATGGCCACAAGTGCTCCATGCCACCCAGTTTGAATTGGGCACATGTTTGGCTTGAGCCCGCCACACATGAGGGGTGTGAGAGATGGTGGAGTGTTATCCCACATTGGAAAAAACAAGACTTTGCATAAGAGAGCGTATAAGGGTCCGGGCACATGCACATCACCAATCAGTTTTGGGTTGGATGCTAGAATTCTATCACTAACCAAATCCTTTATTTCACAACATGAATAATTGTATCATGTTCTTCCTCACATAAGTAGAACAAAGAGCTAAGCCCAGCACGTTTTTAACATAAAGTTGTGTGGTCAACAGCAGACAGGTTTTGACAGGGCCCCAATCTACACCACCCCTTGACACGGTTTGGAAGGTCAGGAACAGAAAATATTGGGTTAACTGGAGTTCTGGGATTGTTGGCCTTTGAGGTAATGATGATGGGATTCCAAATGGAAAACCCACACAATGTTGCTTATCATTCTGGCTGTTACATTTGTAACTAGTTTAACATGGGTTAACATAGAATGCAGATTTACAATTATACAGTTATATGAATTTATGATTCATGCTAAATGATAATTTTCAGCAAATCCAATCAAATATTACAAGCCTGTTAATCCAACTATAGGACCAAACATTCCCTATTAATTCCAAACACTAGCCAGATTTCATTCCATATCATTCTTTAAATTATCTTACTTCAATTACATAGACAACAGAAGAGAAAGTTATAAAATTTCCAGTGTTTAGTTATGAAGAGAGAGTAAATGAAACACAAGGAAAGAAAATGTAACTTCGGAACTCTACAAGCAAACCTTCGCTCCGAATCTCACCTATTCTAAAGCAAAAAAGTTTGAGGGGAAATCTAGACTCATTTTATCTTCTTTTCTTTCATTCTTACTTTATAACCAAATGGGTGGTAAGTATTGGAAATTCATTGTTTTTTCTTTTCTTTTCAACCCTTGTTTCACAGGGAAACCAAACAAAATGTTAGTGTGCACTAAAGAAATGACCACCTTCTGTATGCCAAATTGATAAAGTTAGTGATTGATCTTACATCTAGGTTTTGATGAATGGATCTCACCAGCCATTAGTGAGAAAAACTTATTACGCCCACAAAGCCATTTACTATGTCCGCCACCTATAGAAAGAGTCAAATTCGACACAATAAAAAGCACTATCAAGGAATAGTAAATATTGTAAAACTACACATTAACATGCAATCCCCACTTTTACAGAACTTTTATCCATGACACGACTGCTTACATGGCTTTCCATGCATACAACTTGTACGCTGATAAGTTGTACTGCAAACACTAGGCCAGTGGCAAAGACACATGTATTTCTCATATCATAGAGTGATCTCCATAAAAATACAAATAAATAAAAAGTATATCACAGCAACTTTAAATCATATGATACCATTACTTTAACTAAAGTACATCACATCAATTTTAAATCATGTTAATCTGAAGCACTGACTCTCTATTTTGGTGGAGTGTTGAGTGTCAGATACTTCCTGACATGCCGACACAGCCCGGCAGGTTGGGACATGGCATGTCATACTATATGTGTACAGGTCAGTGAAGAGAGCCTACATGGCATGCATGACATAAACATCAGTTGGTATAGCATAACTTCTTTAGAGTCAGCTATAGATACCACATAACAATCAATGCCTTTTTGACTCTCTAGTTTGCTGACTGGAAAACATGCCATGTTAGTTCCCATTCTCATTCGACCATAAAAAATGAATATTCTCCAAAACGTAACAAACCAACGAAAATTCTGAATATGCATTTAAGCATTAGAGGAATCACAGCTCCCACACTCTAAGAACATATACATGTTATGCTTGTCCATGTGAACAGCATAACTTAAAATATAGTTCAAGATTATTTGATGCAAAGGTAAAGAGAAATTTTAAAAGGACACACAGAAAATACCCCTGGCAATCAAATGACGAGAAGGTACCAACAAGCATATCTTTAACCTAAAATATTGTGGCCGCATTTTAACATGAAAAGTTCTGTCATAGGTGCAACAGAAAATTGCACTCTATGCAAAATCAAACTCATTTGAAAGCATTAGAAGGACATATACTGATATACTCCAGTCAAAGTTTTAGGCACTATAATAAACATACTTGAAGAAGAAATGATCATCATACCACGTTTTTCTTTGACTTGAGAAGAACGCAAGTGGGGAGTCATTTTAACTCTCAAGCATACAGCCAATTCGCGGAGTTTTGACTTTATTTCATTTCTGCTGTTAGCACTTCCAGTACCTTGAAATGGAATTGCATTCTTCTGAGGTTCCCAATAATAATACTTCAACCAATCAAGGGCCTAAAACACCAACCATAGACATAGTTTTAATTCCCAAACTTAAACTAAGTCATTTCTTTCCAAACATAATTGGTAAATGCACATAACTTACATCAATTTTTTCAGTTTTATTAAAGCAAAAAAAAAAAACAGTAGAAATATGTTGCTAGGGGAAGCTGAGGAGTGAATGAACATGAAATTGTGATTGTGGAACCATGTTCAATATAAAATTCATAGTGAGAGGATTCATAAAGGATTTAAGAAAATAACTTACAAAATCACCATTTTTAACTGTAGAGGCCATTCCTATCTTAAAAAATAACTTAATACTATTCATGAAGTCAGAAGTCAGTACTATCAGAGACTTAGCTTCATCAATTTGTTTTAAAAAGACAAGTTTAAACTTTCCTATTTGATATCTAAAATTTCTAACCCACAAAGTTGAAAACAGAAATACTTAAATTTTTTTTTTTTTTTTGAGATAGAAACTAAGATTTTATTACTGGCATAGCGCCAAAGAAACTTGAGGACAAGGAGTCTTCAAGATAGAACTAAAAGACTACCAAGAAAAGCAAAAAAAAACAAAAAACTACAAGCCACCCATAAACCTATTAAGACACTACTGCCTTCCAGTCAATTAAAAGGATTGCAAGGGAGTAATTTCTAAAAAGAGGGGTGACCGATGCCCAAAGGGCAGACCAGAAACAAACTCGATCCCACAGTGCTTCTACACATAGCCCGTTAAAATCCTCAAAGATTCTCCTGTTACGCTCCATCCAAATAGCCCAGAACACAGCCAACAATCTACAACTCCATAAAATTTTCGCCTTCTTGCTTCTTCCACCACAACAGAAAATTGTACTTAACAAAACATAGCAGCTTTTAGGAGTAACCCACCCAACTTAAATTTAACAATATTACTTTTCACAACAGAACTGCAGAATCTGATCTTGTCAATCACCAAAGACATTGGTCTAGTTGCAAAGGTTTTTAGGATCTTTCTGGGAAATTTGAAATAAGAATCTGGTGTAATTAGAAAATATAGGTTTCTTAGTAACTTCATACAATGAGGCTTCTGTCCTAAGCTGTCAGCCCAAAACCAGGAAAGTCCTTTTCTTTTCGCCTAAGAAAATGGGGAGGGAAGGGAGACAACATGTGCCCTTCCACAAACTGGTGATTCATTGTTAAGACAGGACAACAAAGAAGACAATTTGTTCATGTTGAATTGTTAATCTACTATAGTATATCATTATATTCATAATATAGGCACCCATATAGTTTATAATTTTCTACAAGTCAATTAAGTTAAAATGTCCGTCCTATGTTCTGCAATTGTCTCTTTCAAGTTGCAATGGATAAATATAGCTAGTTGTCACCAATCTATCCAGCACCCACAACTTAGTAAAACACCAAAGAAAATCTTGGTAGGAAGCCTATTAAAAGTATTAGTTACCAAATAAACTTAGATGGGTTGAGACTTGAGAGCACAGACTAAAAGTTTGGGTAAGCATTAGAAAAGTCTGAAGGAACAAAATTGCTCGACTTATTTGTTTAAATACCAAGCATTATGCATACCTTAATTGAAGCACTCCGAACAACCTGAAGAGCAGGAAGTTCACGGTGAGATCCCTCTGGAAATTATAGCAATGACACAGAGAAACACAAGAAAAATTCAATCCACATTATATCTTAAGTGTTCAAAAGATTACATGAAAATCCCTACGAGAGTATGCAAGGGTGGATTGTGGATGGTTGATGTGGTCTAAGCTACAAAAATGCCTAAATGCCTAACAAACTAACACTAGATAAATGATGCATACAAATTAAAGTTACTAAGTTAGAGTTGCTTACCGTGACGAATATCGATCAGTGATCGTGGAATGCCAATTGCATCAGCAGCCTCAGCTATTGAAACCTCATTTTTCTTGCGTGTCTTCTCAACAACACAATTCACAAGCCTTCAGAAACAAGAAAACTAGTGTGAAACCAATCTGTTTATGTAGCATTGCATGCAACCCATATAAACATGACACCCTCAAAATCTGAGCATTAATCCGCTACACTTTTGAATAATCATATGTGTCTATACTCTATAGAGAAATATATATAAATGAAGCCCAATTTTTGATTGGCCAATGAATTACAAATACATAATCTCTCTGTTCTATGCCTAACCATGTCAAACCTTAAACAAGAAAATCCACAAACAACTGTCCTGACATGTTAATGTTACTAGTATCAGATATGTAATGTGACAAAAAATTTATAATAATAAATACTGCATAAATATATTCATATATTTAGAAAGAAACCTTGTATAGACTATAGAATGATGCTTGCTTTAAATTCTTGACTAGATTCTATGATGTCAATGAGTCTTAAAGACTTTCTTCGAAATGATTAGCACTCAGAACATATGCATCTATATTACCTCCCTAATATCATGATGGAGCTCTTTCCAAGACCTATCAATTTTTAATAGTAATCTTTTTCTTCAGCATATATTTCATTGAGCGACAAGATTCTATGTATAGCTGAGTTCTAATGTAAACAGGAAAAAGTCAAGACTCAAAAGTTTATCAACATTGGTGAATGTATGGTGAATCGGTAATCATTGACAGAAACAACACAAGGAGAAACTAGCCTATGCATCTTATTGACTTGTTGTCCAGTTACAAGTTTTCCTACTTGATGCGCACATATTGACCTTGACTACTTCTTGATCAGCCATTCAACCCAATCCAAACCACCTCGATCCATACACTACAAGATGATAGGCAAGTAAGAAAACAAGAATGCAAAAACCAAACATTATGCTAAGGGGACCTCACCTCATGATTGCCATGCAATATAGCATGGCCAGCATTTCCTCGG
Source organism: Rubus parviflorus (assembly GCA_029955375.1). Classification (NCBI taxonomy): domain Eukaryota; kingdom Viridiplantae; phylum Streptophyta; class Magnoliopsida; order Rosales; family Rosaceae; genus Rubus; species Rubus parviflorus. The sequence continues at coordinate 4,507,320 of JARGGL010000008.1, read as the reverse complement.
AAAATGAAGAATCACTGGATTGATCTGCTCTGGAATTATCCACAGCATCATTTGACTGGTCCGTTCTAAAATTCACAAAAGAAATCCATGCAGTCGCATTACTTTTCGGTAGAAATTAGAGCTTAGAATTATAAACTATACACAACATAGAAATACAAACATAACCACCGAGAAACAATATTTCACACCAAGTATCCCCCTCCCAGCAACCAAAAAAAAAAATACATAATTTAAGAACTTGAGCTTTGAGCCAGAGAGACCTACAGCAAGCTTGTGAAGTCTAGAGTAAAGGGTACCTAAAGTAAGGATCTTTTTGCTGAATTTCAATTATTGAAGCAGTAACTTCAATCACAGCAGGAAGACACCCTCTGCTTCTCCATGCCGATATCTGTTAACAACATAAATCATTAAAAAATAAAAATAAAAATTCACGTATGTCATTGCCTCACTTTGAATCAAACAAAACCCACTCCAATCCTTCCATTGTGTTCAAAAATCAGAACTATAGCAACAAGTATGTTCAAATATATTATATGATATGGAAACAAAAAGAGCTTACTCTTCTCAAAGCGGAGGTCACGGAATCAGGTGAATTTGAAAAGAGAGCTTCACGGACGAAGAGCCACTCGTCCCAGCTCAACCACGCCACCAATTTGTGGCTGTACGCCGACGACGACGATGTCTCCAGCTGGTCATAATCCCCTGATTCTTCCTTAAACCCTAAAAGTGATTCCATCTCTGAGAAGCCTCCTATCAGTGAGTAGGACAAGTTGTGAAGACAATGTAGAAGAATTAACGAATACTAGCAATTTCAACTCAATGCCGGATGTTCAGAGCAGAGCTTGCTAGGTCGACTAAAAGTGTTTTTCCGGATTGACGGGTTAGACCCCCCCTTTTTCTGTGCTTGTTCAATATTCTAGGGTTACTTCTGTCTATTTCTTTAGACTGTCATTTTAGATTAGACCGGAAAAATCACACACCCATCAAGTGTGTGATAAGCCCCGTTTAAGATTTATTTTTAATTTTTTTTATATTTATAATTAATTTTTTCAATTAATTCAAAAGCGTTTTTGAGTATCCGAAAAGTAATTTCAAACAAGCTCATTTCTTCTAAAATTAGCAAAAGTGCTTTTATATTACCCAAAACGCTTTTGATAGCATTTGGCGAAAAAAAAATATATTACAAGTGTTTTTTGAGTTACAGTTTACAAAAACAGTTTTGTAATTTTTCAAGCACTTAACATGTGCTTTTACAAAAACGCTTATAAACTTAATTAAAAAAAAGTGTTTTTAATAACACTGTTTTCTATTGAAGCGCTACTTGACTTCTTTCGAGTTTCGACTTTCAATTTGTACTTGGTTTTTTTTTTTTACTTATATAGGAGCCTCCACCATTTTTGTAAAACCCTACTCTTTTGGGGTAAATTACTCTTCCTACTTTCCTAATTGATTATGGTAAGCTACTTTCCTAATTGATTATGGTAACGCAAAGACGAGTGTCTCTCTCAAACGCAGTTGAATGAAGATAAAGGCTTTTGTAATCCAGTCAAGTGGAAAGCTCTCATACGTTCACTATCGCTAAAAGTAAAGCAGGACTCAAAATCACGGTCATAAAAGATTCAAAAAAAGTTAGTAGTAATGAAGTTCATGAGACTCAACGCTCCAGGTTGCCAGTACAGCATTTGAAAACCAAGCAAGTAATGAAAGCAAAGCCATTTCCGCTCGCATTTAACTAGACAAGAAATATGAACAGACATTAAAGATTGTCAACTTTTCACTCTTCAGGCACTAGAGAGTCTCCACTGGCCTCAACATATCTCCAACAACTCAACCTCGACTCCTGAATGGTGACTTAAGGAAGCAAGGAGGCTCGTGGAACACGTATAGTATGTTTCTCCACATGTATAGGCTATAACAGTATGCCTTACCCAACTTTTAATACTGTGTCCTGTCCTCGAAATGCCTCTCGATTGCTTGTACAAAGATTATATGCTGCCATTGCCAACTGCAATGCAAAACACAACTTCAATGAAAACATTAATACACGCAAACTAATCTTAAACCTCCCGTGCTAGAAGCCTATACAATACAAAGTATTTGAATGCACCAAATGAAAAAGTGAATACACAAATCTTTCAATGAAAAGCTTAAGAAACTCACCTTTTCAAAGTAGTTTCACTTTTACTCATTCCCGTTTAATAGACTTCATTCACCAAAGCAGTCAAAAAGATTTTACTCAGTCTGGAACAAGTTTTCATCACCTGCAAGGAATGGTAGTCCTATGAGATTTACCAACTCTAACTCTAACTGCCACCATTTTCACCATGCAGGAAGATCAACTCTTAACTGCAACAATTTTCATCTTTTTGAGACACCCATGAAAGTTCCTGGCTGTCTAGGTCTCATTTATCTCATATTAAGAAAGCATATATATTAATCCTACCATCACTGATTCAATCAAGAACATTGGTTCCCTCTTCATATGAAATAATCCACCATTAAAATAAAAAGTTTCAAGAACAGCTAGCTAAATCATTGTTTATACCAAATAAGATATAATTTTACTCGCCTGGAACATTTCTTAAGCCATATTTTCATCATTGTTTTGTACCAATGCAGTAACAGAGTTTTTTTTTTTTTAAATGCCTTGGTGTGACCTATATGGAGAGACTGGACTAGAGGGGATGCTGTCAAGTTGTGAGGGGAACATGTTTATGGGTTTCTCACAAAATTGAGAGTCATCTGACATTGGTGAACATTGGTGAATATTCTAAGGGCATCTCATCCCAGGAAACATAAAGTTATGCAAAACAAAAATGAAGTGAGCATGATAAAGGAAAGGAAATACAGTTTTCTTTACTAGGAAAGATCAAAACAGAGAAAGCAGTGCAAGGATATGAGATAACATTTGGTGAAGGGGTGCTCAGATAATTGATGCTAATGACTTCTATCTGACTGTCATTCAAGCTGTCTACTTATCTAGAAAATTCAACACAAATCCATAATACAATGCAAATATGCAATTGATAATAAAGAGAAGAGAAAAAGAAACTAAACATAAGCAGACTAAACTGCTTGCTACTACTATGTTATCTGCATTTCAAGAAAACTTTGAAGTAGGCAGAATTGACTTACAGCAACATCAAGGACAGCTATGAATTGAACCTCACCTCTCTTCAGTGTTCTGTAGCACCACCTACCTAAGGCCTCAACTGAATTTACAAAGCCCAAGATGGAGTTCACTATACTCAGAGATATTATTACGTTCTTGCAAACTCAAGCTAATATAGTTAAAGGTTGACTAAGCTGAGCGCATCAGTACCACATCAACTGAGAAGGAAGGTTCCAAAACCACGTATCCTAGAAGAAGTTACCTTGAATAAAACATGCTTTCAGACCTTGCTGGAGATTCCATGAGATTCTCAGGGAGTGGGTCTCCAACTGTAACGACATTCAAACTAAATGCCATTATCTACACAAGAAACAATTTCTGACAAAATGAAGGATTTAAACAGCTATTGCTCAATCAGTGACTAATATGCTTAAACCTGAAGTGGACACTATGGCATATTTATCAAAAAATTAGTTTTTGATGTCAAGAATCAGTTTCGCTTCAGCACCGGCCTAGACTATGCAATGCTGTGTCTCATGCCTCAGCTAAGCATATGCATTAGAGTGCCATGATCTAACTAATTACTTGGTAGAAGATGTTCTTCAATTGAATAAAGCCAGTATATATACAAGTAGATTCATATAGGACAAGCCAAAATAAACACTGTGCATCAACACATATCTTTCAAAATCAAATTAACAAATTCCACAAGACAGAGGAAGCAAATTTTCATTCTTGAACTTGAAAAGCAAAAAGGAAAATGCTTTCAAGTAATCAAACTAAGAATGAAAAACAAATGAGATGACTTGGCTGAGATTATAGCTAGTACAGACATGAAACCCTAAAATAATGATAATGATATAGAAGAGAATGAAAAGAAACCTATCTGAGATAACGCTGGTGAGAGAGGAAATTGTAGAGGTGAACCTCATCTTCAGGATCTCTGCTTCGCTTTCCAGATGATACAAGATTTTTGGAGACAGTTATGGTAAATACAATGAGGCTGGGAAAGTTCACAGCACATCATGACATAGTATCAATATTCTGAGCTAGTCCCATATTGCCAGGATGGAGGGTGGAGGCATAGGCAGAATGGCCTTGAAGAAAGGTTGGTATATTTCCAGAACCAAATTATTCAGACTTCGGTGCATCACTGAACATCATAGTACATAGCCTTGTATCAAAAAAATGGCTCAAATCAAGGCCTCCATACAAAGAATTCAATATATACCACTTGAGAATGAAGTGCCTAACTTGATAAAGCATTAGCTCATAACTACAAACTCCAGCATGCAATCCAACTTTGTGTCACATGAGTCCAGAAATTATTGCTATGCCTCATCATCGATACCAGATTACAGAGGCAGAAAAAAAACTGAAGATTAGAACCTTGCTTTGCATAAGAGAGACAGCCAATACAGCATTTGCACCAAGCTGAAAAACAAAAAAAGTTGTTTTGATTTACTGATCAGACGACCAATAATTTGCACTTATAGAAGATATGTGATAATAATTTGCAATAACTGCTGTAACTTTTGTTCGCGCCAACCCCACTCATAAACAGTTCCATCAAGTTGTTGAACCAAATAGCTGTCAATAGTAGTCTGTTCAGTTGGGTCCTGCAAAATATAATAAGAAGCAATAGAAGCTGCAGACAGTTCAAGTAAGAGAATGTGAGAAAAAATCAACTATCTTGCCTATTAAAGCAGGGCAGTTGATTGTGCTGACACTATTGACAGCCCAACCATAAAAAAGAATACTGAACGAACAAGCACAACATATGAAGGAAAGGTAATAGATCACATCAACGCATAAACCTGGGAGGTAAACAAAAGTAATTCACAATGGTAACTAACCTTCGATATACCTTTTCGAAGGTAGACTGAGCCTCCACTGCGCAACTCATGGGCCTCATAAACCCCTGCAATTAGTAATAAAATGATAAGTACAATGTATTTAACAATCTTCATGCTAATCAATCAACTGCTTAATAAAGACTGTTATACAATTCAGAGATTACTTTAGCGTTGTAAGGTAATAATAAAATAAAATAGAAAAATTCAGAGCAGAGAAATGTACCGGTGGATGCACCACTTGTACCAGCAGCTCTAGCCAAAGTACCATCTGACAGTGTCAATTGCATACATTGTCATTAGAGTTCCAATAATCTATTCACTTAGCACTCATTTCCAAACAGTAATCCGGGCCTCACGAAACCTCCCCTCCTTTCATTGCATGTGGAAACATTAAGAAGAAAACCATTCTCAAACAGTTCCCTATACCAAAAATATGTGCCACTGAAATCCGTCAGTTCACAGTGTCCTTTCGCAAGTAAGTTATACATATCAGCTTAAGCAGCCATGCCTTTAGGATTCATATCATCGACAAGGTCTTTTACCTCTGACATCTTTCCTTATTTAAAGTGCCCTTAAGCCATTATAAGTCTTCTTGAAGTAAATATTGAAAATCTATAATCATCTCATGATTTCTAATTCCCATCATTGTCATTCCTAACTAACCTAACTTGGCATTACATCATTGATGTAACTCTATAACCACCTCCACAAATCAAGACAGAGCTAAATCCAACAGGAAAAGATATTATATTTATGCTTACCTGAAATTAGATTATAATAAACTTTCAGAATCTTTCTACAATCTAGCAGTGACCTTTTAGCCAGTATGCTACATGGTCATGGTTGGCATTATGAGACCTACCCTTCCCACCAACTTTATAAATAAAAGATGGCAAGCTCCAACATATTGTACAATGTATAAACCAGAATCAGAAATAAAGCAGCTAATTTAAAATAGAAGACAAACCATTCATCATATCCACATTGAGAATAAATTTCAATCACCATTAATCATAAAAAAGTTCATTACTTAATAAGAAATTGTTCTTGCTGCTAGAATAATTCCTAAGATTTCATCATCATCAACTACAGCATCATTGAAATAAATTGATGCCTGGCTAGAAAAACATCTCATTGAAGCCCATGATCAAACACATTACGGGCATGGGTGCTTCAAGGATGATTGGAACCAAAAATCCCTAGAAGAATAAAAAACAATATCAAAAAAGCAGATCAAATTGCCTGCCACCCATATACAATTAATTCCCTAAAATCACTGACACACCTTTTCCCAAAAAACCAAAGGCATTGGATCGATTCAGATACTGATCAGAACCCTAAAATGCTGAGAAGAGTTACTGTCAAACCCTAACTTTTTGCAAGAGAGGAGTGAATGAAGAGCTCGTGCGGGACGCCGCCTTGCAAGAATCAAAGCCCTCTGTAACCATCTTCAAGAACTCATCCAGGGATAATTTCCCGAACTTTCTCTCGTCTTTCTCGAGAAATGTGAGGATATCTTTAAAGAATGCAACTTCGCAAGGCAAGACGAGTCCTCCCGTGGTTTCGAATCCGAACTCTTCCGCGGCTTTCTCCAGCAAGCCCACAAAAACTGGGAGGTTAATGAACCGCGCCGGAATCACGAATCGCCTGCGCTCAGGTCCCACGTAAACCGCTAGAAAACCGGAGGGAGTGCGCCGTGTGGAACCAGAGGAAGAGCCCGAGCCCGAGCCCGAGTGGGAGTCGTTGTAAGAGATAGCGGGCCGGGGGCGGAGGCTCGTCAGCTTCCACCGCATCATGATTTGTTTGAGTCGCACTATCTGTCGGATCATCTCCACTTTTTTCATCGCCTTGGTGGTCGCCATTGTGGAGAGAGAGCTCTGTGTGTTTTGCACTGAACAAGATTGAGAGAGAGAGTGAGAATAACTTGCCGAAACAAACAAAGAGAAGACTATGGGAATCTGGAGTCCGTGATTTGGAATAACTGAGTTTCTAGTGTCGAAAAATTGACTGATTTGCCCTTTTCTATTAGTTTAGTTGTGTGGGCGTACCTTATTTGAAATTCAAAAATTTATGGAGGAGTTTGGTCTTTATTTAATTGCTGCTTTTGCCAAGTGGATTGCATTCTATGTACCTGTACTTTTTTGGCCAAACTCTGTACCTGCACTTTTTTGGCCAAACTTTGTACCTGTACTTAGTTACTTGCTAAACATGAACTCTACTAAAGACAATTCTGTAATACACCCGATGTATGAGTGCTTCATATTTTGTGATATGATATTAGCCATTTATTGGCCAAATTCTGTACCTGTAAAATGAATGACATGTGGCCAATAAAAAAAAGGCCTTAGGCCCTGTTTGTTTCTCCCCACTTTCTCATCTTCTCTCTCTCTCTCTCTCTCTCATTCTTTATTCTTCTTCTCTGCGATTCTGCCCTCTTCTCTTCTTCCTCTATTTCTAATTCTTTAATTGTCTTCTCTGCCCAATTCAAAACCACGGCCAGCACCACCTTGAAAAAATGTATTTTGTTTTGAATATGATTAACTATACGGCACTAATATGATCATCTCTAGAAATAAAACTCGTATAGTTAATCATATTTGATGACCTTGTGATCCATCGAGTTGCATTTGATACAACTAGATACCCATGCACATCATTAAGGATCAATCACCCTTATGCAGTAAAATAATGGTGCTCAAGTATTATCAGATTGCAAGACGCCGACAGCAGCAGGACCCATCGACTCCGAAATACCACGCCAGCCATCCACCGCCTTCCTCTGATCACACCAGATTTGCAAGCCCCAATCGACGCAGCCCCAACCACCCATAAGATCAGAACAGATCTGCCCCAAACCACAGACAAAATCGTGAAACAACCCTCGAAATCGAGCAAAGCCAAATGCAAATCTCCAAGAAAACCAACGGATCGAGCCGCATTCGCACCTTTGACTTCATTCTCGAGCCGATTCCACAACAACAGATTGAGTGTATATATGTAGATGAGGGAGGAGAGTTGTCTCTTAAGTGAGAGACAACAACAAAAGAGAAAAAGAAGACAGAGAAAAAAAAATACTGAAAAAATAAAAATAAGTCCGACCCGGGTCATGACCCGTCGACCCGCGCGCGACCCGGTTCGCGACCCATATAACTTTTATAGTCAAAATAAATTCTATAGTGTCAACGAAAAAATGTATAAGACTTTATAGTCAACTAAAATGTTGTAAGGTTTTCTATAGTCATTTGGTATTGTACTTAATTAATAATCTGATAGTTCATTTCTTTCATTAAGGCAAATTTTATGATAGCAAAAATTCAGTTTTTTTTTAGGGGAGTGAAATTGGCACTCCCCTTTTTGCAAACCACACTCTCACTCATACTTTAATATTTCTATTTCCACAATTACCCCTATAACCACTCTCTTATTCTCTACATCTGGTTTTGTCTCCCCTAGGAGGCGCGGGGCTTTGCGATGGTGTTGATCTGGGCTCTTGAGGAGCAGCGGCGCTGGGCACAAAGAGAAACAGTGGAGACAGAGGACAGAGGACAGAGACTGGAGATTGAAGTGGAGATGGAGTTGTGCGTGATAGCTGGCGGAGAAGGACTGAAGAACGGCGGCGAAGCTGGTATTGGTGAACTGGGCAGAGAGAGATATGCGGTGGTGGTCTGGGATCAGAGAGAGAGAGAGATCGGAGAAGCAAGAAAGAAGAAAGAGATGGAGGAGAGAGAGAAGAGAATCACCGGAGGCTAGAGAAAGAAAGAAAAAGAAGGATGAAGAGCAAGTGTCGGGTGAGAAGAAGAGAAGGGCAAATTAGATAATTCGCATAACAAAAGTGAAAGTGGGAGTGTGGTTTGCAAAAAAGGGAGTGCCAATTTCACTCCCCTTTTTTTAAAGTCAAAATCAGGTGTTCCCGATATTCAAAATAACAAAATTCATCCAAATATTAAAATCCAAGAAAACAAAACAAGTAAAATACCTTACTCATTCTTAGTCCCGACGGCGTTGAAGGTTTGGCCTGACATTGGATATTTGGATCAAAACGTCGGCCGCTATCATGTGTTCCTCTTCTAGGTCACCCGCCCTTTACTGAGCTTGAAACTCATGTTGCTGATCATGATTTGGCACGGGTTCTGTATCTCCGAGACTCTATGGCGGAACATATTGAACAACATGGGGAAGGGGAGGTCGGGAGGAGGACTGGCCATATTCCTTCTCCAGCTCCGATGACTTCGAATCTGAGTCTGATTCGTGTTCCTCAAGTGCAATACCCTTTCCCTTGAAGCTTGTTGCTGCAGATTTTTTGTGACCTCTGTCGGCTTCTCCAACCTCCGCTGCTCACTGCGAAAAAAGACAGGTCAGAAGCAGAAGAAGACCACCACCGGAAAAACTCACGTTTGGGGTAAGGTGGGGAAACGATCGTTTGAATGGACTAGCACGGCGGAGAGGAGAACTCCCTTAAAAAGGTTTAGGGGTAGGGTAGGCAAACGCTCTTTTCACAGCATTGATGTCAAGACTCTGGTCATAAAGAAGAGATTTACTGGTGTAAAGGGTCTTGTGATGAAGGAGAAACCTACTGGTGTCAACAAGGGTATTGTAATAAGGGAAGTTGGAGAAGCCGACAGACGTCATAAAAAATCTGCAGCAACAACCATCAAGCTAGGGAAATGATAAGGCATACTCCTTTGAGTTAGAGTTATTGTCATGGATTCCGACGGGGTCTGGTAGTCGGTCCTTTGTCTACAACCCCTTGTCTTTATTAGGGGTACGTGTTCTGCTCAGTGGCGGTCTTCTGCTAAGTAGGGGGTGAAGAACTCCTAGAGAAAGAGGCAATAGAGCAAAAAAGACCACCATCATTGATTTTTTGCAATTTGGTATTGCTATCATTGACCAGCGCCTGCAATTTGATAGCCTGATCTAGGTCTCCTGGGCTATTGTAATTGCTAAGTATTGAATGAATTGAGAAATTTTATTCACACATGACTAAATACTAGATACACACCACATTATTAATACACCACCTATTAACTTTATTTAAACACAATTTATTAGATACACAACCCCAAACTTTCTAAACTACCCTAATTTTAAATACACAACCTATTTACTAAATACACTCAATGGTTATTACTTATTTAACTATAATACTTATTATTTAATTATACTTACAATTATAATTAATTATGTTTACAATATAATTCTTATCAATCCTAGATCCGATTCCAACAGAATAATTTCAAGATCAAACAAAAAGCGTTTTTATGAACATAATCTTTTAGGGAATGAAAGATTAGGAGTAGGGGTATGGCTAAACATAATCTTTCTTCATGGAAGGAATGGTTGATCAAAGAATTATCTTATGAAGATAATCTTTTAGGGAATGAAAGCTTAGGGGTATGGCTTCTCATCATCTACTCATCATGGAAGGAATGGCTGATCAAAGAATTGATCAACATATATAGAATGACGCACAAAAAAAAAAGTAAAAAATTTCACCAATTGAGCAGCCGGCAGAGAACCCTAACATCAATTTGAAGCTTTTGTGTTCTTCTTCTCTTTCTGTAAACTAAACGATACTGTACGTGCTTTAGGTTTAGGGCTTTCAATCTTTATCCACGTCATTCTCGTAGAGGAGAAGAAGACTCTAACGCGGGATTGTTTATTTCAACTATGTTTCTTTAGTTTTAATATATAAATGTTTCTTTTGGTAATTTTACGTACCCACAAGGTCTTATGTAAATTGTAGAAAAAAAAGGATGTGTATCTAGTATATAGAGGTGTGTGAATAAAATTTCTCGAATGAATTTTACTTGATAAAAAAAAAATTTTAATCCGGATGCACATACTTAATTATTTTTTTCTCTTAAAGTCTTTCGCTCATGAAATAGGGGATACTTCCCTACCGTTTAGGCTTTAAAGTATGATTTATACAGTTTACCGAATATACCATGCATAATATTAATTGTTGAATAATGACTCCTTGTTTTCTAAACTGAGCAGATAGAAGTTTTTGTTAGGCATGTTGCCAATAATGTTTGATGTAGTTCTATGGAATTTCGCAAGCTCTCATTTCTTGTAGTTACTAACATTTCGTCCCGTTTTGGTAATACTCCGATCAAACAATAAGCTTTCTAAAATTGAATAAATGGCTATAACATAATTTTTGTCTGATATAAATAATAAAAGATTTGAATTTCAGCCAAGCGTCTTTATAGGTTTGTTAAAAACTTTAACGTCTCATTTCATCTCAAAATATTAGGTGGTTTAAAGCGGACAAGGCCGCTTGCTTTTCATAGTCAAATTCTTAACACTCTCAGCTTGTTTTTTTAAACCTGCATACTGATTAAGTATAAAGACAAGTATGTTTTGAATCTAGAATTAGTTTTTTATTATTCAATGATGTAATTATGTTCCAAATTAATAAGAAACGTTAATAGTTTGGGACAAACTTTATCCAAATAAAGTCAGGTATGAAGTTGTGATATTAGCCAAATAAGAAACATTATTATCCAAATAATTGACCATTTTGGCAACTTATACAAATCTCTATTCTTTAATTCAAAATGGGAGAGTCCTTTTTCTTCTTCTTTTTCTTTGTACTTTTTAATTAAAGTACCAAAGACGGGATAATCCTTGATAATTAAGTTTGTAAACCACGATAACACTAATCATTAATGGACGGATCAACATGAAAGGAAAAAGAGTAATTGCTCCATTACAATCAAATATGCCCTATTCGAACTTCTTTCTGAATGAATTAGACGAGATGTCTTCTTTTTCTCACCCCCTCTTATTTATATATATATATATATACTAAATATCTTGCTGCTTTGCTAGCTGGTATATTCCAATGACCTTTCCCAACTGCTAATTCAGAATCAGTTAGAAATTTTGCATTGACACCCAAAATATTGGGTGATTTAAAGTGAATAAGGCTACATGCTTTTTCTTAGTTGGTCTTTTGGAATCTCGGCTTGTTTTTTAGACCTACATACGGATTAAGTAGAGGACTAAATTCTTGTTACTACCCTGTACTTTAAGAGTCTAATCAGTTCAGTCCTTGAATTTTTACTAAACTTCTAATTTTATTAAAACGATTCCTGCACTCTTAGTTCTCATCCAATAAGTCTCATTTATGACACATGTTGACCCATGATAGGTGTAAATGCAAAAAAAATTGACACGTCTCGACTTATGATAGGTGACACATGTCCTAAATGGACCTAATAGGTCTCATTTACGACCCATGTCGACCCATGATAAGTGTAAATGTAAAAAAAAAAATGACACGTGTCGACCTATGATAGGTGACACATGTCCTAAATGGACTTATTGGATAATAATTGAAAGTGCATTGATTGTTTTGATGAAATTAGAAGTTTAGAAACTGAACTGATTAGACCCCTAAAGTACAAGCTAGTAACGAGAATTTAATCCTTAAGTAGAAAAGTCAGGTATAATTTAAATTTGGCAATCAGTTGCCATTATTCAATGTTGAATATTGTTCCAAACTTTCAATCATTGATACAGTGATCTTAGCCAGATAAGAATTATTGTTATCATCCAAATACTTCCCATATGATTTATACTTCCCAACTCATTTACTCATGTGGACGTAGCTCCTAGCTTCGTTTAAGTTCTTTTGTACACTATAGATGTGAGGCTTAGACGAACACAACCACATTATTTGATAAGTACATGCGCCATAAAAACCATAAAAACAACCTCAATAACAAATAGGTCTTGAACGTACATTACCATAAAATCTTCATAACCTAAATCAAACAGGTCTTTTACAAATAAAATCTTCATAACCTAAATCATTAACATGATTTTTGGAGAACGATGAGCGCTTCACTCACGTTTACCTCAATGATAAGCTTCATTATCATAAAAGCAGTAGCACCAATGATGAACAAGAAGCCAAAAAGCTTCATAAGCTCCTATCCTACAAGTTGAGACATTGAAAGGAAATATGAAGTTGAGACATTGAAAATCCCAATGCAATGTTTCAAGAAGTGGAAACGCGGTAAAACAAATCAATATTATTGTCCATTCCTATTTGAAAATTCCCAATGACAAAACTCCTTCTGGGAAGCTAAAAACGCTAGATGATCTGCCGCGCAATTAGCACTTGAACTGGTCCATGACCAGTTTTATAGAAAAGAAAGAAGCGTGATCTGAAGATGTGTAACAAAGCTGTAGATCATGTAGCTTCTTTGGCTCGTCGGAGGAAGTGCCCGGCTAATTGGCTTCAACAGCCCCCTTCCTCCCTTTTTCATATTTTGTTGTATGATGGAGACCCCCCTCCTTAGCTGGAGAAGTTTGGCCTTGTTTTTCTTTTGTTGTTCTTTGTTTCCCTTAGTCAAAAAAAAAAAAAAAAAACGTGTTTAGATAACTCCTAGCTGGTACTCTTACTTTAAAGGTCAAATGTGAAAGCCAATGAAGACCAGGTAATAATAGAGAAACCTTTTTCTTTACTAGGTAATGGTGGGTTTAGCTATTGCATATTTGTTGCCCTTTGCTTTGAAAACCACTAAACCCTCGAACTATATTGAAAGAATTGGCAAAAATAGTTCATGCAGGGAATTACACAAACCCAATACTTGCAGCCTTTCAATGAGGCAGATCTTATGAACAAGGTCCGAAAACTTAATATTCCCTCAAGAGTGAATATATTTGTTTGGCTTTTGATTAGTAAGCATTTGAAAACTAGGGAGACAATCAATATATTCAATTCCACTATGGATCCGGCCATCATGTGTTTTATGTCATAGTGCTATTGAAAATTATAACCACATTATGTGTGCATGTTCTTTTGCTAAGGAGGTGTGGAGCTGCATTAGCTCTGCTCTCAAGCCAAATGAAAATGATGAAATAGTAGCTTGGCTAAGAGAAAAGTTCATTGATCAACCTTGTGACAGAGAAGCAATGAGTAAAGTTCTGCTTATAATTTGTTGGCAACTTTGAGAAGCACGAAATAATCTTGTCTTTTGCCATATTATTCCTCACTCGTCCAAAGTTCTTATGGCTGTTGCTGCTATTGTTCTAGCTTCTGGAAAGAGAACCTACATCTACCAAGAATCATTCTAATCAAGCTCAATGCTTTGTTGTTGTTGTGGCCAAAAACACGCCAGTTTTTTGGGTTGTTGTGGCCAATGCTCAACTTTGGCAGTTCTATCATCAAAGATTCTAATGGTACTTCCTTAGTGGCGAGGTCAAAAAATCTGGGCAAAACAAATGCCTTGCTCCCCGAAAGCCTTGCTCTTCGTGACGGTCTTTGTCGAGTCTTACAAAATGATATCCAAAAAGTCCTAGTGGGGGGGGGGGGATTCCAAAACTCTTTGTATCACTGGTAAATTTACCATCCCTTGGAGGCTCAAATCGGTCATTTCAGACATTAGGAAGCTTGCAACATCTTTGAAGATATCAAATTTAATCACATCTTAAGAGAAACCAACTTTGTTGCTGTTTCCTTGGCAAAAATAGGTCATAATCTTGGTGCAAGTCATGTTTGGAACTGTACAGCTGCTGTTAAAAAATAATAATAACTCTCAAAAACAGGCACGACCCATAATCCATTCCCACAAAAGGCACAGAGTATGCACTAGTTCTTGGGTACAAATTAATTGCAGGTGCGAAAAGATCAATTCGCAGCTCTATGCATTATGAAGCAGCATATATAACCATCAAGGGAAAAAGGATAACGTTAAAAAGGAACGATTAACCAATAAAATGGACTTGCTGTTGAGAGATATTGATATGCACATGAACAGAGAATAAAAGTATCACTTCGGCCATGAAAGAATGATATTACGGATTACACAGATAATCAAATACAAAGGAGCCCAACTTATAGAGATTCCTAAAGAGAAATGTGGCAAAGCCACTCGTAGCTTAAGCTGCAAGAATAGACTCAACTCCATTAAGCTAAATATGTATTGGTGAAAACAAAACTCGTAACCAGCTGTTGACATCGGAAAGCTTGAGAAGCGCAGAGGGGAAAAAGAAAAATGATTACAATGGAAATTGTTGAATCAACCTTAACTATTTACCAGACCAAAGAAAAACCTTTACTATTTCTGTTTTAGTGGTACTATTTCTGTTTTGGTTGCCCTTCTTTGATCAGTATATACTCATTTGCTAAGGTATTGGCAAGAATGGGAGGAAAAACTATACAATTAACATCTTTCATTTACATAACAACAGTAGAGTATCTGCATTTCTAACCGGTGCTACAACTCCTTTTTCCATATGCCAGTAGGGACACCATAGCATACCGGTGCTGCTCCAACCAAGAAACTTAACCTGCAAGTTTTACGTGCTTCGCTCATGAATGATCCAACCTTCGGCCTATGATCACAAGAAATGTTTGTGGCCAATTTCTTCTTTGGGACTTTCTTGTTGCATTGAGCACAACCCACACAGGGACTCGACCTTGCTTTCAACCAAGAATCAAGCATGGACTTTGCAAATCGATCAATATCCACGTCTGTTACATCCCACAAATTGGCAACAATGACAGGAGAACCAGCCAGCAGATAGGATATTGGAGTACCTTGTGGAACATAACATCCATTCAGTTTCAGAGAACCACTACTGCATCCCATCAGGAGAGTCGCGGCACAGTTTTCCAGTCTCTGAATCTCACGTCTTGGAATATATTGTTGACCTGTACCACAGCCGTACACAAATAAATGTTCAACATGAAAATTGGAAAACCTGTTATGCAATAATAGGGCAGAAGTTTGTATAGATACATAAAACACATAAGCGATAAGTAAAATCAAAACATACCACATCCATGGCCAAGATATATAAAAAGATCATGGCTTTGCAACGCTACTGCCAATTCTTCAGCAGGGGGTGCACATCCAGCCTTCCCCTGTACAGTTATTCAAATGAAACATTACTGTGTGGGACATATACATGTCTGTACTTCAGTGTCAAATGCTCATGCATCTAATTTAAGACAAAAATTGGTGAGAAATGCAATGATACGTGTGTGAGGTGTGTTAATAGAATGGTGGGGGTAAGAGAGAGATCCCAACTACACAACTTCTATTATAAATTAAAATCTGCATTTTTCTACATGGTAATTCTTTCTCGAATAGAAACAGCAACCAGGATATTACCTCCATGTTTTGATCTCTAAACCATGTCTCAAATTCGTTTTGTGTATAAGTTAGATCACCACCAGGATTCAGAAGATAAAAGGCATCCAAGGGATCTATGAAAGGAAATGCAGTCACAATACTCCTAACTTGATCTTGATTGTGGTAGTTTCTACTGGCTGTTGCCAAGATGCTCCCAACAGAGGGCATACGATAAACCTCCTGGTTTCTCAGTATTGGTAAATTCTCCCAAGGAAGCATCTGCAGTAACATTCAGCCAATCAGCTTGTTGAAATGATGATTTTACAATAAAGAGAATTAAGGAGAGTTGACTTAGAATCTATTTACACAAAGCCAGCAATCATATTACATGTAAATTAAGGTGGTTTAACAAGTGTGATAAAAAATAAAAAAAAAGGAAAGGTATCAGGTAAATGTGCCAAATGATCATTAGTGTAAACTGCCTTGTTAGCAAAAAGGAACCCAAGCCTAGTTAAATGCACGTAAACTGTCAAGGACCGTGGATTCAAAAAGGTGAATGATGAACTAGAGCATTCTCATGAGTTGAAACACCAACTCTACATCCATGCATGTAATAATGATCCAGCAAACACTTTCAAGGGACTGAAAAGTGCTTAGGATTTTGAAATGATGATCATTAGGATACTAGCATAATTAACTACATATGAGTACTTGTGAAGCAAGAAATAGGTAGAATTTAAGAGAAAATAAATCATAGTAGTAAATTCATTTGTCCCATTATACCATTCAAACGAGAAAAGGACTTGGCTCAAAATTTAGGAAAATTAATCTCTAAACTATGAGGAGAAAACATAAGGAACCAAGCACATACCTGCACCTCATAGTCCAGAATTAATATTGTTGGCTCTATATTTACAGAAGAATCTAAGCCTTCAAGCTCATTCACTGCTTCTAGTACTAGTTTGAAAGCCAAATCAGACAAGCTCTCGCCACCATCAGATTCATTAGATGATGTCAAACACTTTTCTTCCTCTGAACATCCAACTTTACTGACATAGCAACCTTTCTTAAGACAAAGCTGTGTAACACGTGCACCTCCTTCAAAGGCATATTTTGAACCCCCAAGGATAACTTTCAAAAGACCCTCATCTATGTCCATTTTGCATTTGGATTTCAAATTGCGCACTAGCTTCTTATGTACCAAGTCCAATTGCTTGCAGTTTGACCATTCACCCAGTAGCACAAGTTTCCAAGTACCAAACCAGGAATCTTCCAAGTTCCTGGTGCATGACGACATACCTCATGAGTGTCAAATGATATAGTTATGAGTACTAAAAAATGATAGCTATAGTTAACAAATAGCAGGTGACCTAATGGCAAGTCATCCAACTAAACCCATGGAAGCTTGCAGACAAAGAGTGGAAAGAGAGTATAACCTACTTCAGCAATTTACCAAGGCGGCGATCAAAATTCTTCCTCTGCACCCACCAGGAATGCCTTCTCTCCTTTGTATCTTCTGCATCAGAAGATTTCAGAGATGACGAATGAATCCCCTCCAGTATCAATCTAAACTCTGGCGCTACATCATCAACCACAGTAGAACCCCATGGACAGTGCCAATCCTTTCTTTCAAAGAAACTAACATCATCTGAATCTCCTGTTATAATTGGCATATTATTTAACAATGTCTGCTCATACATCAAGTGTTAAATACTACGAGACATGCTGTCAATTTGTGTCTATTAAACAAAATTACCTTCTAATACTGAATCCACTGGCAGAAGCATACTGATAGGTTGATTCTTAGAGTTCAAGCGTGATACCAAAATCCATGCATGCACACATGAAGGAAAACATAACAATTCTTGTAACAAACTAGCATAAGGGCCTCCAAGCAAACTTATACAGACGATTGTGGTGCAAGGAAGGCCAGAAAAAAATTGTGTCACAAATTCTTCAAGGTCTTGAATAGACTCTGGTGCAAGCCTGTATTGAGGTAAGAACAGAAGGGGGGGGGGGTGTTAAAAAGGTTTCACCAAATGATAAACTTTATTCTCTAAATTAACAAGAACAACCTATGTAAATTCTGTGTTTCTGATACCAAGCATGAGCCAGCAACATGTGCACCCTGAAATAAAGATGTTATTGCATTAATCTATCAGAATATGCTTCTACATAAAGCAAAGTAACACTCGGCTTGACTTGTAATTATGACAATTTGAATAGGAAAACCAAATGCTAATCAGTGGAACAAAGTATAAGCCAAAAGAAAACTTTAAAACCAATTAAAAAGCAGTGGCAACTTGTTGAGAGGTATGAAAATGATCGTTCATTTCACTACTGAACAATATATTTTGAGTGGTAACAAAAAATTTCATAATTTCCCAAAAATTACCGTCTGCATTTATCTTTATAAATGCCACACTCAAAATAACGAACATATGCCCCTAAGTTCAAAATCTATATATAAATTGATTGAAAGCATGTAGGTTGATTAGTTGCTAATAAAAATAGAAGAGAATTGAAGTGTATTGATATACCTCGGTGTTTACAAGGTGTTGGACTTTACATCTCTCAGATGTTTTTGTGAAAAATTGGTAATTTAGATGGGTGCCTAGTGAAGCTTGATGGAAATAAGAAGCCCAATGATTTTCGTGGAGCTTTTTGCAAGAGGATGACAATGAAAAAAGCTCACTTGAGGCAGAAAGTAAAAATATAGCAGCAAGCAATCTAGAAACCTGTTAAAAACCAAAAGTCAGTATCACCTTCAACAATGACATGGCATGGTAAATAAATACAAGAAAAATAATGGGATGAAATTTTGCACGCCCCTTTTCAACACTTGCACACCTATTCTTTTTTTCTTCTTTTTCGAGGTGTCATGCATGCCTCCTATTCTTCAATGTCTTATTAGTTATGTTTCCAAAACTACCCTTTACAGTTTTTGCATTCAGAACATATAGATTACTTTGTAAATACTCATAGAAAAAGTCACAAGAATATAAAAAAAGAATTGAAAAATAAGAGTGCAAGAAAAGGGTACAAAATAAAAGCTATGAAGTTGAAAACAAGGATACTGAGTAAGAGAAGCAATCATGACATTGTTATCATCTTCGTCAAATTAAAGTCCCCAACTGCATTAGACTAGGCTATCCAGATTGACAGCAGCTGACCCTGTGACTTTCACCATAAGAAAATACCAACATGCCTTTTGAAAGGAGAAGCTAGGTATATTTGAGTTGAAAACAATGCTGTCTTTGAAAAAATACATGTTTCCAAACAAGGTAATGATTTTCAACCAAAATGTTCAGAAAAATAAACCACAAGCAAATGCACCCTTGAATGCCATATGCCCTAAAGGGAATTAATAGCTCATAAACTCAAAAATTAAGAATATACTTCTCAAAATCATCCCTTGAAATACCCCTTATAACGTCACAAGCAAGTGCAATATTAAGCAACTGACTAACACATGGAGTATGACATCACTGATAATACTACAATACCAGATGAAAAGAATTCCAAAGAGTAGTATGCTTAAATAAGACTAAAAATAAAGAAAACTTTGACCTTCTGAAATAGTACAGGAACCTCACGGCAGAGCACAAAAGCTAACATCAGCCAAGACACAAGTTTTGGTAGATGAATATGAGGCAGATCAGAGAAAATAATCCTGAAAAACAGAATAAGCCACAAAACAAAAGACAGGAGTTAATATGGCGAGAATGCAGCAATCAGTGCTATTACAAAACTGAAAAATACACTTATTTTGACATTTTGCGAATTCTATCTGGCAATTGGACATTCAAATTAGGGTGCGTAAATCAGCATCCATATATCAATTACAAGCCTAAAATCCTGAGTAAAGACAGTGATTCTCAAAGCTCGCTAATACGACAATGTTGCCCATATAAAAGCATCACAGAAGCAAGCAAATGATCTGCTGAAATAAGAGCAAGCTGTATCAAGTATATTGACATCTTCCGAAGGGATGATAATGCCACTACCCTTTTTGCTGAACTACCAAGTGATTCAAAACATCAGTTCATCAGAAAAAGATATTCAAGACTAAAGGTATAAATTGTGACCAGAGTAAGATTCTAACTAAACCAACCTAAACAGACTAGGTTTCTTTCTCGTAGAACTTGTGTCATGTTCTCATTGTATGATTGAGAGAACCAACCAACCAATTTCTTCTTACTTCAGGGCTGAGTCTACTGACCCATGTATACTTCAGAAGTCAGAAGTTACTTGCATATTCATATTGACAAACAAACATACCAGCTACATGTTAATTTTATATCCTACTTAGAAGTTACAAAACAACCTGACAACCAAAACCAATCTTTCTCTATGGGGGCAAAATCAAGTAAATGTGTTGACAAATTCTCCTAAGGTAACTTTGAATCAATGCTACATTATTTTTTTTAAAAGGAAATAAGTTTTATTGATCACAATGAATGATACAAAAAAAAGTGGACTAGGGGTCCATAACACAGAAAAAACAGTAAAAAAGAAGCTACGGCAAATGCAATTAGTTAGCTGCAGACAAAACAGCCTAATGAGGAGAAAAACAGAAACTTGGCCTTCTTTGTTGAAGAATATCACAGGCGTTAGCCCTCCCATTGAGCATCACCTCCAAAACCCAAAAAAAAAAAAGGCATTACTCATCCCTATTATGTGAAAGAGGAAGTTCTCAGATTCCTTTTCAGAGTGGAATTTACATCTGTTGGAAGAAGCATTTGGTCCTTACATTAGCTCTTGTCCTTTCAAGCTGTTCTGAGGCTATTATCCTCTTTCTAATTTTTGTTCCCACAGTTAAGTTTCTTTTGCCAACCTTTTCAGTCATTACAAAAAGCTAGCCCCTCTAATTTTGTTAATATTCATTGGAAAGTGTAGCCACATCGACCCAGATCTTACTAATCGCAAAACCCATTTGGTATTTCTTGCCGAGAAGCTGTTGGGGATGTTTCATTTATTTAAAGCCTATGTTCATTGGTTTGGTCAAAAATATGAGAAACGCAAACCAACAAGCCAAGTAGCACCCTGCATGCCACACCTTGATATGAATTAGAAGAGAAATTTTGTTACAAGATTAAAAGCTAATTGTATGGCAGAGTAGTTTATAAGTCAAAAACAGTAAACTTGCCTCTGAAATTCTAGTACCAGAAATTAGGCTTCGTTAAAATGTGGAACCCCATGACAAAGTAGAACAACAGTCATGAATACTTGATCATTTACAATCAAATCATATTTGCCCCACTTCACATGTGTACTGCTACTAAACTTAATATATTCTAGAGGAAAAAGTTTATATGTAAACACAAGCCTGCATAAACATTCATTAGTACCTTCTATTACAATTACCTGGTATTCTTGGAACGACTCTTCAGAGACAACCAACATATGTTGTACAGTATTTCCGCACGCTCAACACTAAGCACATCCTCAGGGATTTCCTTTGCCATTAAATCAAGCAAGGAAGTCAACGGGATCGATGAGGTGGTTAGACAAAATGGATTCCTTCTGACCAAGATTGATATACTTTGCGTTATAATTTCATTTGTTTCATGAATTTGACCTCGGTTCTCCAAGCAATTTACTGGATATGTGTACAAAAAAAGCTTTATTAGATTAATGTGCGACAAAAAAGATATCAAACAATTCAGCAAAAACCAAAAAGAAACACAAAATGAAGTCCCACTTGTTTCATGATTTAGCACTCACTTGCAAGAATAAAAGGAGACAACAAAACTTGTTATAGTGATATGTTAACAAAAGTCGTCACTTTATTATGCAATTCAAGCACACAGGCAGATACTCGGATGTGAATAGCTTCCCAATTTCCAACATCTTGCTAAGCAATATGTCATATTGTACTGGAATCATTACATGTTTGGAAATTCAAAAGAAAGATATTATGATACAGATAAAACTGATAATAATACTAATTATAATCATGAAGATGATAGGATAATGTTCTGCAGATAAAACCCCGATCTTAAATAAGTCTTTAAGCCTAGATTTCCCTTCCACTGTCCTTATCACTGAACTTGCACAAACAAAACTAAGCGCACAAAGCAAAAGAGAACTGATCATTTCTCATTTCAATAAAGGCAGCTAACTGCCCAACACTAAACAAGTATCCAAACAAGAAAAAGGTTAGAGGTAAATCAAAAGCAAAGTTACAGGATTAGCATAGGGCATCAAAAGGGAGGTAGTGATGAAGAGAAGAGTAAATTTATTTACACCCAACATATCCAGGCCCTCCTCACACTCTATACCAATTAAAAAAAAATCAGCTTGGCTCAAAACAGCTTCCATAATTCAGAAAATACGCATTTATAATACTTTTTTGTTCCAAAGCGCATGAGCATGAGCACCACCATGGCAACGGCAGTGAAGACTAGTAGGCACTGACCTACACCATGACCAGCGCCATTGGCACTCCCCCATATTGGTGTCGACTATAAGGTCATGGCCAAGGCTTGAATATTCATTTTTAATGTTTTAAATAAATGTCCTTAAATATAAGTTTGAAGGCGAAAACAGAAATAAGCATTAAACAATGTGCAGCAAGTATTTTAGGAGTGCTCTACATTAGTTCATGCAATTATTAGAAAGTAAAAGGTCACAACATGCAGCTGCACCATACCTAATCCTGTGAGAATCCTGAGAGAAAGACGCCTGCGGACATACTCCCACTTCAAATCTACAAAGTTTTTCAGTAGCCCAGATTCCATAACTTCCATAGGAAGACAATGCCAACACCTCATTTTGTTGCAAATGCATGTTACATCACACCCAAATGAAACCTCACAACTTTCCAACTCCAAAAGAAAGTCCATGTTACTTAATGTATCAGAAGAATCACACTCAGTGGTTCGTTTCAAATGTTTTGAATGACCAACTTGGACTACACCAGCACCTCTTACACTTTGGTTCTGAGAAGATTGGCATCTAGACCGAGTTGACCTCAAATTATACTCAAGATCCCTCACCACTGGTTTTCGAGCATTCTTAGTCCTACACTTTTTAGCTTCTGTCTTGCCTTTTGCTTCCACCTTGGTTTCCCAAAAATGAGTAAGAGTACCGCCAGCAGAATATCCAACATCTTTAAGTACAGTTTGTCCGGGGCAACTAACAGAATTTTTCCACTCAGAAAGGTTTAGCTTAGTGAGGGCTGATTTGTACAGATTTTCAGCATAAGATAATTTCTCTAAAGATGTACTCCTTGTACTATAAAATTTTCTTTGGTATAAATCACCAAGATTCTGTTTAACAGTTGCTTTCTGCATCAATCTGCACTTTACGCAAGAAATAGCTTTTTCACCGGCCTTCAAATATTGCTTGGCACTTAGAAGTTCCTTTTCTGCCAAATCCCAAAGCTGTTTTTTATGATACAGTTTTCCTAGAGACATTCAAAAGCGAAACATGAATTAACCTCCTTCTGACCCCAGAAGGAAATGAGGAAATCATCGCATGAAAATAGAACAAAGAAAAGTGCATTGCTATACCCAAGACCGAACAAAAAGCAATTGTAAATAGTGGCAAGCTTTGTGAGCAGGAAATAGTTTTTCCCCACTGTAAAACAGCTTCGGCCTCAGCTCCATTTCCAATTATTTCATGGATAATCCCTACCTGCTGGTTATGTGAGAGATCAAAATCCAAATAAAATCTTAATAAAAGATGGGTCAATCTTGAATCCTAAATTAGAACGGTTAACAAGAGAGAAAGAAATACCTGAAGAGTGCTTTCAAGATAACATTGAAGTACATTATACGGACTAAGATAACAGTTTTCCAAGTTACATGAACTAGTGTCAAAGGACCAAATTTCATGAGCAGCGGATCTTTGAACTTGCAGTTTCTGATCCTTAAGTGTGAACTTCTGATAGATATCCCCAGTTTCATTGTACTTTTCATCGTTTTTTACAAAAGAGTACGTAAACTTCTTTTGAAATAGTTCAAGGCGTAACTGGTGAGCTTCCCTTGCATATGACAGAGCCTAAATTTATTTACAGAGAGGAAAAAGTCAACATGCAGGATGTCCAAGTTCAATACCAATCATATCTGAATATCAAGTAACTAACAGTAAAATTAATTATTTACATTTAATTATAAAAACTGGAATCAAAATCAATTGAAGTTACCTCAATTAACTGCCCATTTGAAACTAGTCTTTCAGATAAATCATAGTAGAGATATGCAGCTACATAAGCCGAATGACTCGATACAGGAACCTATAAGAAGAGTAACAAGTATACTATGGTAATTTTGAGTCATTAAGGTATAACAATTCATGGTAGAAACTTGAGAGGAGCTTACACTTGAAAGAAGTTCGAGAGTAGCTTCTTTAACTTCATCAACTGTGATTTCAGATCGAAACGAGCTTTCATGATTGCTTGGGCCCCGAGGTAAATTTGCAAATAGAAATGAGAAATTATGTTGGAACCCTATTACCAATTGTTGGGATCCTTTAAGACAATCTATCCAAAAATCAATAGATTTTGAAAGTTCACCAAAATGATTTGATAAGTTCACAATGAATGCGTCATTAACAGGTGAAGTACAAAGGGCATGACTAACTCTCCTGCACTCCCACAATCTGACCAAGCACTTCTCTAACGGGATATTTTTCCAGTTAAATAATCTAATCAAAATCCTATATATATCATGGTAAAAATCCATGTGACCCTGAGGATATAGAAGCAAAGAAAGCAATAAGTTGAAAGACAATAACATAGCAAACTATAATCACATGTTTTTACCAAAAATAAATAAATATATTCTTTCATGTGGAACCTAGAGCACCACTAACGGTAGAAAGACAAACCTTGATAGATAACAAATCAATAATATTATACAGGAGCATCATCGTATTTTCAGACACCATGAAGCATTTGTCATCTGGAGAGCACTTGTCTGTAGTAGAAATGCCCAACCATATATCAAGGGCAGCACGGATATCTTGAAACACTTTCTGCTTGTAACAAGAACCAATCAGACAATTAGACAAAAATAGTTAAATCCGGTCAGATAAAAGCAATTAAATGAGATACGAAGCATTTGAGCATTAAGTAATCAATTCTGGAGACTAGTTTATGCATTAACACCTCTGATTGTGGTTCATCCTCCTGGGTACAAAGCGCGCGTAAGCTATATGCCACAGCTAATTGATGGCGAGGAGATATTTCAAGGATACTGGTTTCTTCAAACATCTTACTCTGCTTCAGTAACTAATTCATGTCAGTCAAAATGTTCAAAAGAGTTGCACTCTAATCTAAAGAAAAGGTATTAAGATATCAAAAAGAAAAAATCTAAATGGCTTACAAGTGAAGATATTGCTTCTGATAAACAATGAATACAGTCCTTCAGACCTTTGATTCCATAGAGTCTTAACACTCTTCCCTTTCTCACTAAAATTCTTGATTTTTGTAACCAACTGTCTGGTGTCACATAAACATCTTGCAATAGTATGTCTATAATTTGCATTTGCATTTTCTGACAAAATTCGGGGTTCACAGCATACAATTGCTCATAAGCAAGAAGCCCCTAAGAAGTTCAAGATAGAAATGTAGAAGTTAAATATATTACTCACAGATAGTTTAGCCTACAGAATCTATAGATTAGCCTTTAATGACCTCAAAGAGAAAAGAAACCCACAATATATTCTAACCTGCTCCAAGATTATCTCAGTTGTCTTCTTTGATACTTTCTTAGAAGATGACAGCAGACTGTATAAGGTTGGAGTGGTATCCTCAACACGCACATTATTACAGCATTTGCATTCCATCTGGATATGACAGAAAAAATTAGGTACAAGAAACAGCATGATAAGTAAGCACATTACAAAATTTTCAGATGCTACGGCTACCTTAACCCACTGCTTCACCACAGACATTGGACCTGGCAGCCTCCCAAACAAATTTGCTGCGGTAGACCAAGTTTCAAGGCACTCTGCCAAAGCTCTTTCCACCGCGTGATTATCAACTTGGTTAAGAATATCCAATAGAAAAGCACTTCCCGTACATGACTCATTAAAGACATCTAAAATAGTATCTTCATTAAGATCAACATTGGAGACCTTTAATTTTCCTGCAAACAGCTCACAAAGATGTATAACACGAGCCCATGATGCCTTGCAGGATAGTTTCATAGCCTCTGAAGCCTGC
Source organism: Rubus parviflorus (assembly GCA_029955375.1). NCBI lineage: Eukaryota > Viridiplantae > Streptophyta > Magnoliopsida > Rosales > Rosaceae > Rubus > Rubus parviflorus. The sequence continues at coordinate 4,481,085 of JARGGL010000008.1, read as the reverse complement.
AGACATAGATTACAAAGTCATGCAAAAGAAACTACTTCCTAAAAATTTCTCAAGTACCAAACATGCCTGACAAATTATGTTACAGAAATAGGAAAAGACAACCATTCAAAAGCACCCCAAAATTTACTTCTCACCGGATACAATGAATCTGGTTTAACTCATTCATGTGTGATACATATCTAAGAGTCTAAGAGAGAGTAAGTGCCACAATTTTGTTTTTAAGGGACAGGGCTAAAACGAAAAATAATAATAATAATAATAATAAAGAAACCGGTTCTTGAGAAATAAATTAGTTCCTTGCCAAAAACATACCCAGCTCAAGTGAAAATACAGATGCAAATGTTCTACAAAGAGTTCAAAACGCAGCATAGGGCATTATCTAAACTTAATGTCTGACACATATGGTATAGGTGTTAAATCCATCTAAATCCAATTTCCAACAAGGGATAAAGTTAGAATGTAAATGTTTTTCTTTATTCCCTTAAAGATTGCTTCTGAGTGAGAATAAAGTGCCAACACATTATATCATCTACTTCAAGAAACACACATCATAAACCCCTGGAGTTATTGATCCAGTATATCACAAAATAAAGTCTATGCATTCATCTGCGCACACAAGCATTGCACATTCATGCCATGCTTACCACATCCGTGTTGTGTATCTGCATTCTGCAAGTAAAAAACCCTCTGCATACTAATGTTCATCCATTACTTTAACTAGAAACAACAATTGATTGAGCAACTCGCAATTTTAAGAGTCATCTTAGTATAAAGCATTACTGCAACTCTTAGTAAGTGGATGTGAACAAGTGTTGTGCATCAACTCGGCTGTAATAGATCCATTTTATTTATCTAAGAAAACAAATTTGTACTCTGAGCATTGAGTGCAAATATCTTGGTGATTATCCTTCACAAAAGTACCTCTTTAGATATAAAATAATGATCAAAAGTTAGCACAATATACTGACAACTCAGTTTTCTCTTGCCTTGAATTAAAAAGAATTCTTATTATACAATAGAAAGGGCAATAACTATATAGAAAAAGGTCTATGAGTCTTTAAAAACTAATGTCGATCTCATTGTCCAAATAGCATCTAGTTCTCCTAATCTCCTATACTCCATATGGCGGAATCCTTAGAGGAAGATACAGGTAAAATAAATATTCATGCAAGGATTAATTCTAAAACTAGCTGGAAATATTAACATATATTCTGTGGCTGGCTAAACTGTTAACATGAAGTTACGTAGAAGATATAAGCAAATCTTAAGCTGACTATTTTGCATTAAAACTCTTTGTACTCCTATTTTAGTTTCACACCAGAGTTACAAATGAATTTGATGTCATCAAATCATCTAAAGAGAAAGCAAGTATAGGATTAAAAAAACGAAATGCCACCTAGAAATTTAGAGCAATGGCAACAGACTAAAGTACAATAAACTATAGATGCACACAAACAGATGGATGATTAGTCTTGTAAGTTTCTCAATGGTCTTCACATGCTTTCAGTTTCTTAAGTTAGTCAGATGACAGAACAAACCTAAATCAATTTAAACAATGTATTTTGGTAGTAAATTGTACAAATCAAGCAGATAGAAGAAGAAACAATGTAACTAATGTAGCATACACATAGCAAAACAGAACAGTAAGCATTTAAGCTCCCTCCTATATAGTGAATTCTCTAACATGTCAACCCAACTCACAACCCCAGGGTCCCTGGGTCTCTTTTTTCCATTGAGATTATTATTAGGATAAACGGAAGGCTGAAATAGTGATTCCATTGGGAGGGGCTAAAATTGACCTAAGCTATAATTTTAGCCCCCCAAAATTTACTATTCATCCAAATAGTATAGGCTATAATTTAACCATCTCCAACCGGTCGGGGGCTAAAATTGACCTACACTAGGATATTCTTTCTCCTCTTCTTCATTTCACATGCTCTGGACCCCACCCCAAGTGCTTTCATGGGCTGCTACAAGGGTTAAATCAAGCCTAGCCCTTGACTCATATAGCCCTTCACAATTTTTTTGTTTTGACATAGCCCCCCATTGGAGATGAAGAATGGCTATTTTGGGCTATTTTCAAGCCTTTAGCCCCCCCATTGGAGATGGCCTTAAGACATGAAACCTTTTGGTTTAGGGAGAAAAGGATTTATACAGACTATTTGAATTTTTAAATTCAGAAAAGTCAGTCTGCTAATTCAGGCTAAATCAGCTCTTAAATAATTAATCTAGAATCTGCAAGAGTCCAAACCATAAGCAGACTGTGTTCATAAGAAAATGCTGTTTTTTGGTGATTGCAAGTACTTCTGGTTGCAAGCAGCAACATATCTAAATGCATCTTATGAGACTCTGGAAAAACATTTGCAACACATTACTGCTTCTCCATATGAAGAATTTCAATATATTGATCAAACAACTACAAACAGGAATATTGAGGCTTTTTGCCCCATATAGAATAGGCTCTTGCACCTATATTTTCTTTTTTTTGGGTGTGAGTTGACAAATAGGGATAGAGAGAAACGACGAAAGATAGGTAGTATTTTCTTTCATCAGGATGATTTAATTTGGCTACAAATTGGAGAGAAGAGAACAAAGTTTAAAAACCTTTGTCTCCTAGACCACTCTTATTTTCTCGGGGCGGAGAGATATGGAGAGAGTGGGATGAGTGTTTTGTTTGGGTCGTGAATATTCCTAAAATGTCCCCAATCAAGATTTTCTCAGTTTCTTTTCTACCTATCAAAAAAAAACAAACAAAAAAGGAAGAAAAAAAAAAGGAAAGTAAACATCTCCTCTCTTTTCTCTCCAATCTATTCTATTGTAACTAAAATTAACAAACATACTGTAAACAGTGATAGATCAGATGCATCTAATATATGGAACCTGAAACTCTACCTTGGGAATTACGTTTAAACTTAATCTTCACAAACTTATAAGCCAAAGTAAACTAGTAAAGCTAATGTGATAAAAATTGTTCTCAATAGAAAATTCGACTGCAGGTATATATAGTTCACTATTGAACGAATTCATTGAAGACATAAAAGCACTTATATACCTAAGAACATCAAAGACAACAAGTAAAAGAGAATAAAGATCAACTTTATCTTAGACTAAACAGAATCCCTGTCATTAAAATATCATTCTGTACAACACTACCTCATTTAGCTCCTTGTTTTTGTACAAACGTGTACCGGTATTGTAGAGAGAGACGTATATATGCTTTAGACCATCAAGTTGAATCCATTTGCTGGTAATGACATGATTAAGTATTTGCGCACTCTTCTGAAATAAGGAAACACAAGCCAATTATCTAATTTAGCGGATAATATGATGTTGTACAAGAGTTAAAAGAAAAATACATAGATTACTATTGAGAGAAAAAATAATTGGGACAATTATCCATATCAGTATTACTCCATAAGAATAAGAACCTGCATGTTAAGCTTTGTTCTGGTAGAGAGAGTAAAAGCAGCCACAGCAGTACGAAGGATGCTGTTGTGTTTAAATCCATCTATATCTATCTGACAAATACTTCTGCATCTAGAGACAAGCATATTTCAGTGAAACCTACAAACTCAAACTGATAATTGATATATTAGAGCAAAAAAACGACAACACTGAACTTTAGAGTTCACTCACGTTTGTGAAGAAAGGAACACATCATATAACTGATGAAATGAACGCTGGATAACACACAGTTCACTAGAAACGGAGGCAGCTTCATTATCAGCAAAAATCTGTTTCCTTCCTGAATATACTAACTCAGCAAGTGGATAGCATAAGAATTCCAATGCATTAAAATAGGGCAGAAAATAATCCTTTAGATCCTTCTGCACGTGACCCATGGAAACCCCACTCTTGGAAATATCATTTGTACCAATTTGGAAATAACTTCCTAATGAATCAAGACAATCCGATAGATCAGTCAGTGTACCCCCATCATCAAGCAACATTCTAATTGCACCTCCAGAAGATGTCAGATCCTCATCTTTTGACTTTATACAACAATCAACATAGTGCAAACCAGTGGCATAAAGCCTTAGAATCATATTTAAAGGGGGAACCTGCACAACAAATTAATTTTTAATTACAACACGACAAAGGAATATAAGGCAACAGAAATGAAATTATATAAGAGGAAACCAAATAAATAAGATACCTGATTGAAGCTAGTTATTAATTTTTCTGAATAGGATCTCATAGTACCAGAAAGATTTGTACTTGTAGCTCGACACTTATTGGCACAATACGCAATCAGTTCAACAAACTCTTTTCCTGAATAGTCCACCTCAGCCTGCCAAATGCAATTTTATAGAAGTTAGAACAAATTCTGGGGATAGACAAATTTTATTTAAGAACCGCTAATTGATTATGTTCACACAATGAACTCCAACTAACAAGCATACAACAGCACCACCTAAAGCAAAGAGAATTCGATATGAAGTTCAAACTAAGATTCATTATATGGTATATTCAGATAAAATTTATAAGGCTATCCATCAACAGTAACTCAACAAAAGAGACAAGTGAAAGTACAAAAAGACTATGCATCTGTACTTGTGAAGAAAAACAAAAACAAAAGTACAACAAGACCAAATAACTATGTTTTGCAATAGTAACTCACACCAGGAAAAGACACAATCTCATCAAAATAAATAAATAAATAAATATGGTAAATGGAAATATAAAAGAAGGAAATCTAGCTTTAGTTCAACAAGTTGTTAAACAAGTTCAAGGTAGAAAGGGTCAAAAGATGACATACCAAGTTCATCATTTCATGCAATACTAATGCATTAACACATTTATTGCATGTGAACTATAGTATACTACAGAACTACGAAATACGAATTATGTGAGAACATATATTAATAATGTCAAAGATATCTTTAAAGAAACTGGAACTAATATAAGTGCTGTTAGAAGATTTTCCAATATTAGGATATTTTTCAAGGACAGTGAAATTTACAGAAATTTTTATTAAGATATTTAGTTAATGATCACATGAATAAATGCTTTAAATAGAAAATAATATAGTTTGTCACACAATGTGGAAAAAAGAAGAAGTTAAAGATCTGTTGGGATGAAACTTGGGAGGCTCTTTTGAAACTTGATCGAGACAATTGGCATACTAGATCTTATGATGAGATGGTATAAAAAGAGACTAGATACAGTTAAAAGGTTCAGACCTAAATAAACAATATATACATGTACTGTTAAGAATATTAGCAAACAAAAGCAAAAGACACACACCACAAAAGAAGGAAAATCAAATTGACCATGTGTTAACAACAAGAAAACTAAGGAGTCCGTATGTAAACCTAACAGAAAGGGGCATTGCCTAAAGATCATATGAAGTAGATACGACAAGAAAATCCGCTTGGTTTTGGGATCCAATTCAGAAGAGATACATTGATTTGTAAAAGACTTTCGGACAAAACACACAACATTTACTACGGGGGTTAAGAGTAACTCAATTTAGCAAAGACATTTACATCATAATACATTTTTACTTTCATTTGCAAAAGACTTTGAACAGAGAAGATATGGCATAAGTGTTTTCATCCTTGAAAGTATATATCCATAAGTCCAAGAATTGCACAGTTATCATGATTCTGCTACTCTTCTGCCATATGGTTGAAATAGAAGTCAAATTTGTACTACATAATGGGTCATCCTTGAAGCCAATATTTTGACACTAAGCATTGACGTGGGTACTGATAATTGAAGAATATAGACATTAGTCAGACCACATTTCTCAGTGGTCGATTTACATTAAACTCATCTACCGTTACCTTGCATACATCAACAAGGGAATCCAACAAGCATAACAATGTGTTACTGATCAGTGAGGAACTAGTCTCTTGTAATGAAAATAAACTTGAACATATTCGACGGGCGCACTGCGTAAAAAATGCTGATTAGATAAGCACATCAAATTTCCCATTACATAAATAACTAAAAATCAAGCTTATGTAACCTTGAACATATGATCTTTGATTGATGACTTCGCATACTCGCTCACGGTTATGCAGCAGAACTTGCATACAAGATTCGCTCCGAAGGATGATAGCTCCCGAACTAAAAAAAGAGTACATCTCTCGAGATAAATGGCAAGCTGTCTGTGCACCTTGTCACATACGGTTTCATCTAACACCCTATGATATTTGATATCAGATAAACAAATGATAAAACTATTAACATTATCACAGAAAGTATCTACGCTTGGTGGTCCAGAACAAGTGCTCGAAATGCTAAACATGTAAACCAACATGGTTTATGGTTCAGCATTTCGACAATGAAACTGGGATTTCAAACCTATAGTTTGCTCCTTGAAGTTGAAACTGGGCTAACCAAGAAAAACATTCTAGATAATTACAGCAATCCAATACTAGGAAGAGTAAAACAGTTTTTAGTGTCCCAAATGATTGAATAGTTCTAAATTTATAATTTCTCAATTTCCAGCAACCAAACTCAGAATACTCTGAAAATAGAATATCACATTCACTGACCTAAGCCAAGGTCGCAACTCCTCCACCATACAAAGCAGCCGCTCATACACGTCGTCTTCCTTACTTTGAATTGCCGAAGCACATCTCGCCAGCGTCCACACCACTTCTCCGAGCAAAGCCCCAAACTCCTTATCGCCGCCTCCCTGCTCGACATCTGGCACAAATCTACGGTCCAAATTCACCGGTTCCGTTCCCAATTCAATCGCCTTGAAGCTTTTCAAAACCCTAAGCGCCTCGGACTCGGCGTCCTTGTGACGGCCCCATGCCTCGAATGCACAAACCAACCGGATCCTCTGGATGTGAAACTTGTAGGGCTTTCCGGAAAACTGCGAGGCCACGGCCTCCATGGAGTCGAGGCAGAGCCGGTAAATATCGAACAATTCGGGGGCAAATTTGGCATCTAGCTTTGAAGGATCGGCCAGCCGTTTGGAGAGAATCGATATGGCGCGGTTGAGGAAGGGGGTGAACTTTTTAGCGAGAGAGCGTTGTAGGGTTTGGTGGTCGGTTGAGTTCTTCTTTTTCTGAAGGTCGGCGAAGGGCTTTAGGTAGTCGGAGATGAGACGATGAATCCCGGCGGATTTGGCGGATTCGAGCTTGGAGAGGAGAGTGTCGGAGGTTTCCGTGGCGGAGGCCATGGCGGTGATGAGAGAGAGTGAATGGCCTTTTGGAAATGAAGGGTATGGAATCTCTGGGTTTTGGTCTTAAAGGCGCGAAGAGAGCAGCGCTTATTTCAAAAATCAAAATTGAAAAATATCCGCAAAACAAAATGAGGCCATATATTCGATGACAGGAGGTTGAAAAAAAATAATACATTATTTATCACCAAGCTACAATTTTTTTTTTTAGAGAGGTATCACCAACCTACATTTGGCAACGTCATGACCGTCACCGGTGAGGCCACGCCGGCCAACTTTACGGTTGCAAGTTACCTAATTGTTGGATCTTTTTTTTATGATCTCCAACTGATTTATTGCATATGTTTTGGGTAAGAGCCTAGGAGGCCGCTAAAAATGGAGCAAAACTTATGTAATTTTTTAGTATTGACCATAAGAATGTTCTTTTATTTTTTTATTTGCCGGGGTTGAATTAAGAAAACAAACATTGATTTCATGTAACATCTTATCTAGTTCATTATTATTTTTTTTATCACATAATATCTAAAAATATACAACTATTCGTCTGTGAGTACCCCGTGTACCCAAGAAATTGACGTACCCCGTTCTCGTACCGAAACGACCCACTGGATAATCTATTGTTATAGAGTTGAATTGGAATAAAGCCTTTAATTCATTTGTCAATCATAAACAACTTGATCTCCAGCTTTTGTTGGTCGAAACACTCAGTGTATTTAATGTCACAAAGAATTCTGCCTTCTGAAATTCCTTAAGGAACTTGAAAGAAGACAATAGGGAAAGAAAGATTTGTATATACTCGCATTACATACAAAAGAAATCCTCTTCAAACAAAAGAAAAAAAAAAAACCGGATGACAGTATATTAAAAAGGGAAATACCCCATAGGTCCAAACGTGGCAACTTTTTGCCCAACAAGTTTGCTACAGTAAAACTTTGCCCATCAAGGATAGAAATATCTTGAAAATTCACTGTAGCGGAATGAATAGTGACAAAAAATTATTGAGGTCAATAATTTTTGGGTGAACAGTAAATTATTGACTTCAATAATTTTTTCTGTCACTGTTCATTCCGCGAAAAGTGAAAATTATTGACTTCAATAATTTTTTCTGTCACTGTTCATCCCTACAGTGAATTTTTCGAAATATTTATATCCTTATTGGGCAATTTTTTACTGTAGCAGAGTGGAAGAGAAATATTTGGCTACTTTTGTCTTTGTTGGTCAAGGACCCTTAAATTGGCTACCAAAAAAATAGAGAAGCTTGATGTAGCTGCTCTTAGTTAATAAAACTTTGCTGCTCTTCTTCATTTTTTGCTTTGTTGCCCATTCCTCTATCAAGCTCATAGCTCAACTTCGCTCTATGTTGCCTCACATAATGGACCCCCAGATTCTTGGGATAGTATTGCAAGAATCCGGCTACGATTTCGACGCCATCATCAATAGCCTGAACGAGCTTCACTTGTTCATGCCAAATCACTAAGGGGGGTGTATTGTATATGGATTTGTATGGATTTTTTTTAATTTACAGACTTTCTGAAAAAGTCCACAGACTTTTTGAAAAGTCCACAGACTTTATAGACTTCTGTTGATTTCTTTAAAGTCACTGACTTTTACCACAAACTTTTATTGATTTATGAAAATCTACGGACTTTATTATGAACGACTTCTACAGATTTCAAATAATGTTGTGACACAAAATAATTAGAAAACAAATGAACAACCCCCCAATGTAATTAACAGAACCGAAGGTATATGTATCAAAAACAAACCAAAAGGTACCAAAAAATAGAAGGAAAAAAACATTAACAAAATTTCATGTTAAAGAAGCGGATGTCCCTGAAACAATGATATGATCATTCTTCTCCTTCATCGTCACTTTCTTCATTGTCATTGTTTTCATTGTTGGCATTTGGTTGAGCATTTGGTTGGGCATCTGTCCACATATGATTAGCAATACTCATTCTCCATTCATTAGCATTATCTCTCTGCTAATCTTGGGTTTGAAAATCATCCCATTCAAAATTATCTTCTTGATTGTCTACATGATCATCTTCTGGTTCAGGAGGAAATTCATCTGAACGACATTCGTGTCGAAGAATCTTAAGTTATCTACACTGTGATCGATCTTTCTTTAGGTACTGTAGCTACAGTTAAGTTGGATAGGTTCTCTTCATCGTGATCGATCTATACAAAAGATTTGTTTAGGGGCATTAATTAACAAAATTTGTTTAGGGGCATTAATTAATAGAGATATATCCATATATACATCATCGAACTGAGCATCTCCTATCAGACCAAAAAAGAAAAGAAAAAAAGAGGTGTTCCATATCTTTTGAAATCTAGCTGGAACACCTCTAGCTACCTTCAAAGCAACATATATTGACGTACTGAACATGAATATGTATAATCAACATCAACGACAATATTAGGGTTAGGAGATAATAGTTGGGTTTTCGGGTTTCATAGATCAATCAGACAAAAAAAAAATCAAACTCAACAACAATAATGAACATATTGGGTATCCAAAAATTCTAATACCACAAGGGATTACGGAAAAGATAGAAAAAAAAATCAAGAAAAAGATTATGGATGACCAACCTGTTCTCGCGCGCAGAGAGAGGAGAGGAACTTTGATGGACTTTTCTCACGCTCAAAATCTTTGCTCTGGTGGCTGGAAAATTTTTGGACTTTGGTATTTATACTGAACACTAGAAAGTCCATAATTTTCCATGATTTTCCAATTCCGTATATATGAATGATAATTTGAATACCCTAAAACTTCTATTCATTTTAAAAAGTCCTAATTGAATACCCCTAGACTTTGGTGGACTCCATAAAGATTTTTTAAAATCCTAATTGAATACACCTAGACTTTTATGGACTATCAAAAGTCTATATTGAATACACCCAGACTTTCAGATTCCATGGATTTCTTTAAAACTTCCACTAATTTCATATACAATACACCCCCCTAAGATTGTACTGTTAAGATTGTTATTGCAGTTAGCCTCCTCTTTTCGCGAAAAAAAATCCTGTCCAATTTTATGCCATTGTTTCGTGTACTTAATCTCTAATAATTTTAACCCAGATCTCACCATCCATGTACCTTGCTAGTTTACATTGGATGTAAGTATACAGAAGGAAGTCATTGACGAAAAAAGAGGAAAAACTAATGAGGTTGGAGATGGAAGTTTTTGAGGATGTGACAACTGCTTTGGCAGAAAAGAACAAGTATTATCCCAGTGGTAGGTTTCCACTACCTGAGCTTTGGAACTTCATAGAAGAGAGGAATGCATCAGTAGCAGCAGGAGCATCACATATACTGAACCACTTGAAACGAATAAAAGGAGACATCGTCGAAGTTCTCAAATGGATCCATCTAACTATGTACAAAGGAGTGGCACAGTGATCTTTCTAGTGTTGGGATTCATGGACAGTTTTGATAAGAAACTTCTTTCTGCTTAGTGAATTTCTCGCGCAAGTTCTTGGAACAATGCCTAAACTCCAGATCAGAGAAATTTGGGAACATGTAACATGATTCAGTTTATAGACTGACATGATCAGAGAAATTTCGAACTTTGGTCACCTTTCAAGTGCGACCAATTATTTTTTCTCAGAGAAATCAAAAATTTAATAACAGTTTTGGTCACCTTATCTAATCCCCAAGGAACTCCCTAAGCTGTGGAAGTTACAGACCTCACATTCAATCTTTGGTAATATGCTATTTCGAGTCAGATAAAGCTCTTTCTAGTGAATGGTGGTCAAAAAAATCCAGAAACAAAAAATAATAACAATAATAAAGTCTATGTCCTGATTGCTAATTAGAAAATCTTGTTCTCTGTGGAACCAATTAGAAATCTTGAATATAAACACAAAATACAAATGTAGGCTTTTAATCCTGTGCGAAATACATACAGAAAAGTTATATTCATAGGTTAAGGGGCGGATCAAGGCTAACTAAGGAATAGTTGCATTTGAAAATATATTACACAACACAGGGAAAAGGAACAACCACCATCTCCATTTTCCGTTTTCCCTCGCTATTCAAATGAGAATTAAATCAATGCAAATGCGAGAAAGTAAAATCATACCTTCTGTTTTTATTTTGCTTTGTGCAGTCCTCCTAAAATTTGTGTGCCTACGCGAGTTTTCCTATTTCCCCTCTTAACCATATTTCAGTCTATCGTTCATCACTATTTGCTTCACTACGTCTACGTCTCCTCCCAGAGCGTCCCAGCAACACCCTGCCATGACGTCGGAGCCGGCTCACCAAGGACATGCCGCCATCATCATCACCATTGCTGTCATTGTCGTCATCTTGATCAGAGGAATCCAAACCACCTATAGGAGTCGTGTGCCGAATGCCAACGCTACCATCTGATGCCTGGTGGAAGGCCCTCTCATGCTGCCTCATCCGTCTGGAGGACCCAAATGCATGCCATAGGAGAACCACATCCAAACCCAACCCAAACCCTGCATTCCTTCCTGCAGCATCTGCATCAAACCCACCATCCTCTTCGTCCGAATCAAATCCATAACTATTTCCTTCTATTACATAATCTCCGAAAAACATTGCTCCTGGCATGGACGACTGTATTGTGCTGATCACATCATCCTGTTCCCGCTCACGTTCAAGGCTTCTCCATTTCTGTTCAACTACAGGATCCACTTCCCGTGGCCGAGCCGACGGGTGCTCCGACTTAACATGCCTCCTAAGCTCCTTGTAATTTCCAACAAATGAGCAGTTTTCTTGCATGCAGCTTCTCTGTTTTGCATCTAGATATTCTCGTGCTGGTTCAAGAACAGTCCAGCCTTTCACCTGGCCCCTACAGAGGGGGCATGCAAGCTCTGTGACTTCACACTTCTCAACTTGCAATCCAGAATCTGGTTCCACAACTGGAATGGTGGCAGAGCCATGCAATGATTGTCCATGATCACATGACACTATTTTTGTGTAAGCTTTCTTGTACTGGTCAAGACAGTTGGAATGCCGAAAACTAGTTCCACACATGTAAGGACGACAACCTTTGTCATGAGAGGAACATAGAAGAAGAACGGCGTTGTGAGGATACTCCATGCACACAGAACATGTTGCATCCTCCCAGTCTTTTTTCTCCAAGTTTTTGGAGCATTTCTTAGGGTACAGATCCTCAAAGATATCTTGATTAGAGCGCAATGGGTATGGAGCTGACCTGTATTGTCGGGAAGAAATCCTGCGTCGTCCCCTGCTACCTTTTGCCATTTTCCGGGTATACCTGAAAACCATATTGCACATATACAAATACATGAACCTTTAAAATTTTCAGCTATACGTATTATATATATATATATATATATATGTGTGTGTGTGTGTGTGCAAAATGTCACAAACACGCACATATGCAAATGCATACAGATGCCAGTCTGTGCTTCAATTATCACAGATTAACAGGAGCATAACAAGAAATCAGAACCTTATGTCAGTAAACAAATCATATGCAGTTTTAATCATCAATAATTAGAGGAACACACCTTACAATGGATGCAGAACACACAACATAAATTTGCTGAGAAACTTAACTCCTGCCTACATTTGGCGGAACGAAGGAAAAAAGATAAAAACTTTGCCTAAAAAATTATTATAAACTAAAAATTCCCCATCAGCAGTCCTCATTGCATGCCAAGAAAGCATCAGACATCAAGTTGGAGGCACTTGTGACACTGAATTGCTACTTCATGAATCATACTATCAAACTCCTTTAAGGCACTTTGCTCCATAATCTCCTATCCTATAGATATTTGGATTTTGTACTTAACTAGGTAATCTAAATTGTGAAAGAGCCAACAATCCCATTACATTCTTTATCCTAGAGATGCAAATTAGCAATTTCCTCCCACATTTATACTTCAAATATAGCAACATGGTGGGCACAAATGGATGCATATCCATTCTCAAGGGAAGAAGAAACTCGAAATATTACATTCTAAACAACTAAGCCTCACTATCTCAACAAAAAGAAGAATAATAACAAGAGTAACTAAAACACAAATCAATAAAAGAAAGAAAAGAAGCCCACACTTCAGTCTTACCTGACCACAACCAGGGGACATGTGCCTTCATATAGTTCAAGAGATGTGACAACAACAACTTAGGGCCATCTAGACCATCCAGAACAGTTGTTCCGATCACGTAATAAAACAGAGGCATTCTTCCTTGACAAATTTCAAATTACACTGGATAAGGATGGTGGCCTCCTGACTTAAGTTGGTGTATACTAGGCTGCTTAATTAAATACAGAATTCTGGAATCCAGCAAGATGCATATTCCAAAAATTAACACTTCAAAGAGATTTCGAGAGCCTGTAGATGTTGCAACATACTAATCTCAAAAGATAAAGGGTTGCAGAAAGAAGACAAAGAAGAGGGTGAACGACTTGACAAAATCCTATTCAAATATTAGTGGAAACATTAATCTAGTAAATCATGGATCACTTCAAATCTAGCAGCATTTCCTTCCAAGATATTTCTCATGACTAATGTTTAGAAAAGAGCCAAAGAGATTTCAAGAGGCAGTAAATGTTGCAATATACTAATCTCAACAGTTTAAAGTATTGCAGAGAGAGGAGGGTGATAAAACCAGCAGAAATTCTATGATTTTTCTGAACATTATAGGACACTTCGCTCCAGAATTTGACACTATTTTGTTCCAAAATCACATACATATATTGCAAGGTTTATCCAAAAATGAAAAATAACATACACATCGCTTCTAAACCTACTTTAGCAGCTTTGAAGTGATCAGTTCATGAAAGTGGCCCTTGTAACAAATATCACAAGCTATTGTTTTCAAACTTTAGATGGACTTGCTGAGGAAGGGTCTAGGTTTGCACTCAACATTCGGCGGGACGTCAAACTTAAATGGTTAAAGGTTATCATCACTGGCGGTGAAGGATCAAAATGGTCTTTTAAGTATTAACTAATTCAACAGATTGAAAGTTAAACACTTTTGCACTAGCAACAGATTTCTAATTCTCTGCCAATCTGGCATAAAATTCAATCCAAGGGTCTTTTGTTTTAGGGAAAACTCAGTCGAGAGTCCATAAATTTGCTCAAGTGCAATCAAAGAAAGCATACTTGTGCAGTAGAATATGAAGGACTTAATTACCATGGAAAGGTTTCAAGCAACTTCAATTCCTCAGAAAGTTCTCCACATACTGTTTCTATAGCTCTGCTATTGTTTGGCTATGATCATATAAAACTACAAACACAAGACCTGTTAATTTGATTTTTGGATCCCTTTGTACCTACGCTATCATTCAGCTGTCTAAAGTAGTGATCATCAGATATTCAGTGCAAAGACAATTCTCAGGTTTCTGCAACTATAAGCTATCAAACTTCAACCTTCTCACACATAAGGCACCATGGAACATCTCATTTCCATCTATCAACATACCTTTTGATCTCACTTCCACAACATATCTAAAGTCTCAGGTTTTCATTCTCCTTTTCTCCTGCCAAGCCTTATAGTCTCAGTTAACTTCCCGAAAAATACATTCAACTCGCTTCAATCACTCTAGTATATACAATCAAATTACAGAAAGTCCTTCAACAGTTCAAAGATCACTGTTTGTGGTCTTGTACAGAAAGAATTACAGAACTACAAAGCAATGTGCTAGATTATTATAACAAAGAAAAAGCTCATATTCTTCGTAAATCAGATTGCAAAGATGTGTCAAAACAAGGAAGCATTGAGTGCAATGTAAGAAGATAACTAAACTACTTTCAGAAAGAGAAAACAACCCTTAAAATCAACTTTCATATCAGTAAAATTGCAAGGCCAATTCTGCCCAGAAATGTACATTTCAGCGAAGGGTGCAATCTGGGAAATCCAAAATTGAAAACGAAGAGCCTAACCTGCCTGGAGTAGGAGCAATTCTGGATCCAAGATCAGTTAGATGCAGAGACAAACGTGCATCTGAATCAAATCATAAGCGAAACAATATTGGGTCAGAGATTTATACAGGTAACGTGTTTGATTAATGAACCACGCAAGAAGACAGCTTCACAAATCAATTAAACAAATAATAATGACAACATGAAGTCACATGGCTCTTGACCTTTATCCATCTGAGAGAGATCCACAATACTAATATTCAATTTCAAAATCCGAAAAATTAAAAGACACAAGACAAAAGTTAAAGTAAAAATGTAAAAAAGAGAAAAAGAAAATATAGATGCTTTCAACTTCTGGGCACTATCTATTTTAACCCAAATCGTAATATCTTGCTCAAAAGTGAAGGTCCTACTACTCTGAGCTGCAATTGGGGACTAGGGATTGCTCAACTTACAAGCAAAGGAAAACCCAATTCAAATTTACACTTTTTCCACAATAAAATAAAGGAAACTCAATAACTCGAGTAAATTTCCGGGATTTTGCTTCCATTTTCTCTGCAAACATACAGATTGTGAAGAACGAACACACAAATAAAATACGAGAGAAACTGAAAAAGCATCGCACCAGATATAAAAAGCTTGAAACTTGAAGACGTTGCGGAGCAGTTGGGATTTGATTGAGGGAGAATTATCCGATTAGGGTTTGGAAAACAGGGACGAATTGGATGAGCTTTAGGCGAAGGAATCAAAGCGAGGGAGGGCAGTAATGGGCGGGAGAGAGAAAGAGAGAGAGAGTCATATAAGCAAAGCAATCTCCAAAGTTTTCGTGTTCCAGAGTGTTTTTAGATAAACAAACAAGTTCGACTCATTTCTACGCTACTTTTAATTCTGACCATTTTGGACATAAAGAGAGGGAGAGAGATCGGAGGGCCTGGGACAGCTGCTCCGGAATCCACGCGATGCTTACGAGCGTGGGGAGGACGCGGTGTTTTAGTGGTTTAACTGGCGTCACGTTGTCACGTGCAGCTGTGCGGTACGGTTATTGTAAAGGCACGTTCTGGCGTGGGGTTCAAACTAACTTCACATGCCTCTAAGCAGCCTATGAATCCATGATGAAGATATAGTGAGTCCATTTTCCTGTCCATGACCTTGAAATTTCGTAAGGTTGATTATTCGTTCGATTTACGGAATTTTATATTTTTATTTTTATCTATATATCTATCCTATATATTAAGAGAACACCCGTTGTCAACCAAAACAGAATTTTTGTACCAAAATAACCCTAAAGTATTAAACAACTTTTGATAAAAGTCAATTGAAATGGACAAAAAGGTAAAAAATAAAACAATTAATAAAAGAATTAAAAATAAAAAACTGCTAGAAAAAACTACCCACTACTTTTCAGAAAAAAACTGATTCTCAAGAAAAAAAACTGATTCTCAAGAAAAAAAACTGTCACACATGCAGAGCATGTGTCCACAATGCTAGTTATATTTAAAAGAACTCACATTGTTAATCAATACAGAAAAAATATACTAAAATATCTTTTAAATATTAAAAAACTTTATAAAACAATTTGTAGTTATGGTCAATAATGTAAAATAAAAAATATAAACCCTAAAGTATTAAACAACTTTTGATAAAAGTCAATTGATATGGACAAAAAGGTAAAAAATAAAACAATTAATAAAAGAATTAAAAATAAAAAACTGCTAGAAAAAACTACCCACTACTTTTCAGAAAAAAACTTATCTATACTATATATTAAGAGAACACTCGTTGTCAACCAAAACAGAATTTTTGTACCAAAATAACCCTAAAGTATTAAACAACTTTTGATAAAAGTCAATTGATATGGACAAAAAGGTAAAAAACAAAACAATTAATAAAAGAATTAAAAATAAAAAACTGCTAGAAAAAACTACCCACTACTTTTCAGAAAAAAACTGATTCTCAAGAAAAAAAACTGTCACACATGCAGAGCATGTGTCCACAATGCTAGTTATATTTAAAAGAACTCACATTGTTAATCAATACAGAAAAAATATACTAAAATATCTTTTAAATATTAAAAAACTTTATAAAACAATTTGTAGTTATGGTCAATAATGTAAAATAAAAAATATAAAAAATATAATTATCTACATTAACTACCCACTACACTACTATTATATTCATTTCAATTAACTGATCATAACCCATCGAGTATGTATTATTTTTAGTTTTTATGAAAATTTGTCATTTAAAATAAAAAATTTACCATCAAACATTTTCCTCTTTTTTTGGAACGCGCCTCATGCGTGCGATTTTTTCCTCCCCTAACAGTTACCTCCCTTGATCCAATCGGATCCAACTCTTGGTTCCTATCCTCCAATTGCTTATGTCGGCCATCTGAGTGGCGACGGTGACATCGGTCTTCCTCTTCTCCGCCTTTTCAATTGGGAGCGGTGGAGGCGAGACTGCTACTCTGATCTAACAAAAACGTATTCGCTATGACGACGATGCTTCACCATATTTTCAGAAAGTCCAATTCGACCAAATGGAATCAAGACCTGCTAAAGCAAATTCTCAGGCAATGAAGCCTCCTAGTTATGCCTAGCTATGCTAATACCCTCCTTTAACCTCTTAGAGCCTAAAATTCGAGTAGCAGTGCGATGCATGGTAATTTCACTCTAGATGATGATGACTACCCGATTTCTACTGGTAAGCGTGGTCCAAACATAAGTTTTTCTCAAAAAGTTGATGATAAGCTTAACCTTGACTGGAATTGTGTTGTTATTGCGAAATTCATGGGGGAACCCAATTCAGAAAGCCCTTACAATTTCACGTATGGAGATTTAATGAAAAAATGGAACAATAAAAGACCTTTTGCAGTTAATTGATATTCCTAATGGTTTTTTTCTTGTCAAATTCCAACATTTTGAGGATTTGGACTCTGTTTTATGCTATGCACCTCGGATAATTGCTGGTCAAACTCTGGTAATAGTGCAAAAATGGAGGCTAGACTTTGATTCATTTGTTGAAAAGATAACCCAACCCTTGAAATAAACCGAAATTCTTATAAACCACATTCATACATACCAAATTTGTTGCCACAATGATGGTAAGGGTAGGACATAGAAGTCATACAGAGCACATAACAAAATATGAAGGGGAGGGGAAATGATACTGAGATGGAGGGGAACACAATCTTTTTCGTTCTTCAGACTACTAAGGGGAGTGAACATAACACTTCTCTTCGTTCTCCAAACGTCTAAGGGAATTGCACCTCGAGAAAGGCGAAATGGGAATTGATTTTCAAAATTCAAATTTTTGAAAGTTAAAACCTGTTATAGACTTATAGAGAGTTTCCTTAGTCATGTGTACTGCACGTGATACAATTTGCATTTTAATCCACCGGTAGATAATGGGACTATTTGAGATTGCTTTTCGGAGACCCAAAAACGTTTTTGAATTAATTATAATATTAAAAAATTTGAAAAAATTTAAAATTTGTTTTGGGTGAATTTTAGAAGCACTTGAAAGTGGTTTTGAGAAACACTTGACAGGTGCTTCCTCATACAAAAACGTTTTTACTAAATTTGAAAAGCGTTTTCAGGCATTTCAGAAACAGTCTCAAACAGGCCCAAATGCACCGAAGAGATTTATTAGGGTTATCACCCTAAAGAAGTAAAGAGAAACATAGAAGAAAAACTGAAATTGAAAATGCAAAGTTGTATTCGATGATAAACCTCAAGCCAAAACCATTACAACTATATAGGAGATTCATTCACGAGAATAGTGAAGAAAAGATATGTGCAGCGTGACACGCGTTACACATATGTGTTGTCATGCTTAACAGTCTCAACATTCCCCAGCTTACTAGTCAACTATGACATCATCTACGACATCATCTAATTACTCACGACACCATTACTAATAACCATTCCCGTTAGGACACACATTAATTAATAAACAAGACCTAATTAACTTAGGGTTTTAACAAGGATGCCCAAAAAAAGTGGTAGTTCCTTCTTCAACCTGTTTTTTTTGTCTGAAGGGCTAAAGCTTGAGATTAGGGGTTGGCATCTTTATGGGTCAACCGCCCAATCCACCCAACCCACCCATTTTTGGACGGGTTGGGTTGGTTTGTCACATAAAAATAAAATAATTAGGTTAAAACCCGTCCAACCTGATCAATATGTGGGTGAAATTGGGTTAAATTATTACTCTACCCATTAAACCCAACCCTCCCAATACATATTACATTTTTATTTATTTTACACGTGGCATGTGAAGATTTGCTAAAACTTTAACTAACTGCACTACCTAGCCTAAATAATTTTCAGCATTTCTCTCTTTTTGTAATTTTTTAAATTGATGATCTCATATTTAATCATACAACTATGTATACTAATGATTAAAAGCTAAAATTAATTACTCTATCTCACTAACACGAATGTTTTTCCTTATCTATCAAACTTGATTGATATACTTTCTCATTTATTGATTGACCAAAATTTATTAATGTTTAGTCCTCTTAAATATTTAACAAAGAAATAATTAAAAGAATAAAAATGTAAGAATTTCAAACCGTACAACCCGCTCAACCCAACCGAATATTATTGGGTTGAGTGGGCTGGTTTATGAGTAAATTTGGCCGAAAATGGGTTCTTCAAATGCTAACCCGAAGTTGTTGGGTTGGCTAATGGGTTGAAGCCCAAACCGACCAACCCACCCAATCCTCACCCCTACTTGAGATACACTGTCACGCCCCAGACCCGATGTCGGTGGATTTTAAGCACCTAAATCCAAATCCGAGGTGTGAGTGTTAAAAAGTAAAAAATAAAATAAAATACATTAAAATACGTTTCCGCTGCACAACTCTGATCTATTAAAAAATAACAAAATATTTTACAAATACACAAAAAAAAACACCTCATTCTATGCTCATCTAATCGTTTCATTTCTCGGTTTTAAAACCTGCAAATCTATAAAGGGGCGAGCTTTCGTCCTCACTGCTCAGTAAGGACATAAACCTTTTAATAAAACATTAAGACTAAAATAACTACAATGAAATTGATGCATGAATGTCAAATGAGCTTCACTTATCTACATGTTAGTCCATATAACAAAACAAGCAGAGTCTACACGTCTCATACCGTGTATTTTACCAGCCGGGAGTGACCCTGAATGTTTCAATATATGATCTAACACCCGTAACAATTCAACCCACATATCCATTTTTGCTAGTCATCTTGCCCAACCTCGATCACCAGTTCCGCACAGCTTTATTAGCCCATATGAAATCTGGTCCCTACGAGTCAGACTCAACTACACAAAAGTTATTTCTCATATATTTCATTCTTTTCATATCCATCCACCATTCTCATAACATAATCAAATTTATTCCCAACAATGTATCCTTCTATATGTCATGATGCATCGTCATAATATGTCATTAGTAATATGCATTTAGAATGTAATTTATGCTTGCATATAATATATCAATCATCGTATATCAAACAAGCATGTTATTCAAACATCGCAAGCAAGCAAAACATTTAAAAAGGTTTCCCAAGATCCCCCTACCTGGATTCCGAGCATAATTGTCGAGCATAACAACGACATTACGAGCCTCCTAATATGAGCCTTATAAAAATAACCGTTTGATCTCACTTAAACCTCCATGGATAGAAAAATGGCGTCGAGACGAATATGTAGGTTTTCATGGATCCTAGCTAATTCGGAGCTACGGATCAAAAGTTATGATCTGCAAAAGTTTTAGAGAGAGAAACTAGAGAGAGAAAGTGAGGAGTGAGAAACTCTCTCGAAAAATTTATGAAGAGAAAATGATATCATCAGACCTATTTATAGTAGTTCATTTCTTGGCCACTAAGAAAGAATTTTGATATAATAACATGGTTTTGAATAAGCTCAAACAATCATATCCACATATAATTTAATCACTAAGTAACGAAGAGATAAACATGAACGATCTTATCCATATATAACTTAATCACTAAGTAATGAAGAGATAGACATGAACGCAAATATTGTTGTAATGAAGAGATAGACATGAACACAAATTTGCAAATATTGTTGTACCACCACTTTGCCCAAAGCAATGTAGCTAACCAATTTGTAAGTATGTCACCCACTACACAACGCAAATATTGTTGCAAAATCTTATTCAAGCTCTCAATTTGCCCATCAAATCGTGGGTGATAACCTATACTTTTGTTCAGCTTGGTGCCTTGAATTTTGAAAAAAGCTTCCCAAAAGTTACTGAGGAAGATGAGATCCCGATCGGTGATAATGCTCTTTGGCATCCCATGTAACTTGAAAAACAAAGAAGCATAGAAAAAAAAAGAGAAATAGAGAACAAAAAATGAAATTGAAAATGCAAAGTTGTATTCGATGATAAACCTCAGGCCAAAATAATTATAGCTATATAGGAGATTCCTTCATGAGAATAGTGGAGAAAATCCATGTGCAACGTGAAACGTGTCTAACATATGTGCTGTCATACTTAGCAGTCTCAACATTCCCCAACTTACTAAGTCCACTATGACATCAACTAATTACTACTCACGATACCATTACTAATAACTATTCCTCATCACACTAGGATACACATTAATTAATAAACAAGACCTAATTAACTCAGGGTTCTAACAATGATGCCCATAAAGTGGCAGTTGCTTCTTCAACCAATCTTTTTTTTTCTTTTTTCTTTTCTTGTTTGACAAAAAAATGTTCATTTCTTGTTTTATCACACCGAAAATGCAATCTGTGTATCCATAAGCGAGTCTTGGACGAGATGGGTAGCGCTATATAAGCGATTACAGATCACTCCGAGTTATACTCTTTAGCTTTGCTTCGATGCATTTCTAATTTTCTTTTACTTCTGCTCTTCCCTAGTCGCGAATTTTCTTTTGCTTCTGCTCTTCCCTAGTCGCGAATTTTCTTCTGCTCTCGTTATGGCGGATGAGAAGAATGTAGAAGAGGTATTCGAATATGAGATGTTAATCTAGGGTTTTTAAATTTTTATATGTTCGTCTCTTTGTTTCAATTCTTTCTTTATTGTTCATCACAAATTAGGGATTGCAGAGTTCGCAGGGGAATTCTGGATCAAGAAAGGTAGGAGATGATAACCAAAACAAGGTTAGCCTTAAATTTTTTATCTGAAATTATGTCATCAATCAGTGTTTGTAATCTAAATACAATCATTTTATCGCAGTCGCAAAGTTATGTAGAGAGGAATTCTGAATCTAATGTGAAAGGTAAGGATCACAATGAGGTACTCTGTAATGTAAACTTCTTCAGAATTAGGGTTATGTATGAACTGTCGAATTGGTGGTAGATACCGTTTGTAATTGAGTTTTATGTTCAAAGTATGATCTACCCAAAGAATTCATTAACAATGTTCCGACGTTTCTTTTCTCTCTGTTATCTTCTTCTCGTTTCTCCCTTCTTCTCCAAACTTTCAATCTTGCATAAATTTTTTTTCTTCTCCCTTCTCGTTTCTCCCTCCCATATGGATGTTCTTCAAAACCCATATTATTCCAATTTAAGATTCGAGTACAAAGGTGAACCACTTGAGCAAAACCTCTGTGTTCCCATTGGGTTTTCCTCCAAACCCAGATCCCAAATCGCCCTTCTACCAAATTGAAAAAATTAAAGCTGCAATTTGAAATGTCAAGGTTCACAATCCACCATATCAATTAAGAAAAATGAACATGATGATGAAGAATTTGAAGGGTTCTATTTTCAGAAAATCAACATCCGAAACCATAGGAAATGGAAAAACATATAGATCCTTCTTTTGTGTTAAATACAATGGTCTAGAAATACAAGGAAGCTGGGGGTTGTGGCTTTGAAACTGCAGCTTCAATTTCTCCATCTAGATTGGCTGCGGATGCGAAGGTTGTGCTCAAGTGACTAATCTTTGCACTCAAATCTTGGCTTTGAAATTTTGAATTGGAGATAGTATATATTGATAGCTACCGTTTTTGCTACAGACAGAAACTCTGGAGAAGATGAGTGAAACGAGAAGGATGAAGGTGGGGATAGAAAACGTTGACGGAAAGAAAGAAAGAAAAAAAACAGCGTTAGTCCACTTTTGGGTGATTAATAATCAGATGTTGAAGTGGATTATTTTTTACCTTTGGATTTTGAGTAATCGGTTGAGATTAAAAGCCAAGAAAAAACAAGGGCTGAGAAGAGCCAAGGAGAGGATCTGGATCCATAAAAATAAGGAGTATAACATTATTTATGAAACAAAACCATTAATAGGCCTAATATTTGTTGTCTACTATATTCTTTGGTTATTAAGAAATGTATACCTTTGAAAAATCACATCGTTGAGTAAAACAAAATTTAGCAAACTGACTGTTGGATGCGATGATTGAGATATTTTGTGCCTACAGTTAAAAATTTGGCCGCTTTCTTCTTCGTTTCGATCTCGATCCACGTGATCAACCATAATGAACATTTTATGCGGGATCCAGGATTTTAACTTTTACATGCGTATATGGAGCTCAGCCGTGAGAGCTTGTGGTCGCGGAGGGCATGAAAATCGGATTTTAAAAAAAGTCGTTAAGGCAAAATTAGTGGAAAAGATATTTTGGTAAATGACGATAAATAAGGGTTGACCATATTGACTGATGCTGAAAATGACGACGAATGAGGCCAATTTTTTTCACACGGTGCCTATTACTATGCGATTAATACATGAGCATAGTCAAATCTACCATAAGACAGATTTCTCGAATTGAACCAAATCCCGATATGTCTACTAGTGTTGTTTACTATATTAATTGGTTATAAAGAAATAAGCCTCATCATTTAGCCTTAAGCCCATCGGCCATGATGAAGCTCGACCCGACCCTAAATACAGGCCCATCCGGCCCTTAGAAAATTTTTAATGGAAATTTTTTAAAATTACACCTAATCCCAAACGGGGATGGGGACGGAGAATCCCCAATATCTTATTATGGGAACAAAATGAAGGAATAATCAATGAGTGACCTCATGATATCTAGCATAGTCCTTGCTGATTTTGGATCCATAGTGGTGAGTCACAAGGTTGACTTCGTCCTTGACTTTGACCTTGACCCTTGGAGTTGACCAAAGTTAACTTTGCTTGACTTTGCGGTTTCTTTGGCAATCCTCCGAAATTCTCTTGTGCTCATCTTCCGAGACTTCATATTTGACACTTTGACGCTGTAAAGTCAGGGTTGACCACGAGTTGATCGTCGGTCGTCGGGTTGATTTTTCGTCTTTTTGTCGGAAATCCACTAAAGGCTCCAAAATTCGTCATTTTGCTCCCTTTATCAATCTGATACTCATGTTCCCTACAATAGTGCAAAAAAAGGATTAGAGACACTAAACGGCTATTGGATTAACATTATCAAGGTGATTAGAGACCTAATTTGTATGTAAATAACATACAAATCATATATATATATATATATATATATTTTTTTTTTTTAATTCCTATTGGGTGGGGATGGGGATGGAGATCAAAATACCATCCCCGCCCCGTACCCGATTTCATAAATCAAATACTGGGGATCCCCGTCCCCGTTACCTAATATCCCTCGAATTTATCCCCGTTAAGGTCGAATACCCGATGGGTAACCTACCCGGTGGGGATTTTTACCATCCCTAAATTGTCGGCAAATCTTGTGAACCTAAATCGAGATAAAGTATTGAGTGTGGCTGTCAAACAATTAGGATGCAGGGCCGGTCCTAAGATTTCAGGGGCCTTGTGCGAGAATATAAATTTGGCCTTCTATCTACTGTCTTGATACAATATAAATTTATTAAAATTATGTTTCATAGTGCAAAATTTATAACTAAAATTCATCATCAAACATTTACAGCTATTATCAAATAATAATAAAATGTCAACACCAATAAAAAACGATTTAGCTCTTGAGTAAGTGTTGATTAAAGCGGCCAAATAATGAGTATATTCAACAATTGAATCCAAAGTCACTTTATTTAGCCCAAAATATTTGAGATTTATCAAATACCCATAGAATGGAAGTGATAGGAAATAAATGCAAAGAAAAATACCTTAATTTGCAGGAGAATGAATTTTACTTTGGAGTGGAAATTATAAATTAGTGACCACAAAAGTTGACGCTTTCGGTTATGATTTAATAATCATATCAAATATAAAATTGAATAATGTAGATTTTATTTCGTAAAATTGGGATATGCGGTATGTTTAAGGGAGAAGTAAACAAAAAAGAAAAAGAAAAAAAAGACCAAAAGCTTCATTGAAGAAACATAGAAATGGAAGAGTATAGAATTTAGTTCATAAAATTGAGTTATGTGGTATGGTTAAGAGAGAAGGAAAAAAAATGGTAAGGTTAAAAAAATTACCCATTTTTAAAGTTAAAATACCTAGAAAAATCAGATTTAGCTAGTAATTTAACAATCACACTCTAACAACACTAGTCATTTAGTAGTCATATAAAAAATTTCATCAAATAATACATTGACACGTGGAGAAAAAGAAGAGAAAAGAGGAAAGAGAAATATAGGTATTGGTTTAGCTATTCAAATTTTCTAGCTATATTTAGCTGAGAACGTCTTGAGTGCTTTGGACACTAGTGCTCTGGATTTTTTAAGACATCACTTATAAGGGGCAAGATGAAGATTGACAGATCCAACGATCCAGATTATTGCTAACATGTCTGAGCACTAGTGCTTTGGGTATTGTAGAATTTTCCATATTTAGCTACCAGTTTAACAAAAAATTAATTTTAATTTTAGTTTAGATACTCTGCTGGAGTTGATTTTTGATGCAAAATAGCTATAATATTACTAAAATTGTTGAAGGAAACCTACTTTGTGTGTGCCTTGTCAACCTAGGAGTATCTTAGTTAGGTTAGCATATGGATTACATATTGAATAGAAGTCCTATTGAGATGTGGATTGTACCCTTGTGTTTCTCTATATATAGAGGCACCTATTCATTAATAAAGATACGATCTATTCCTGTGCTATTTGCTCTCTTATTTACTTTCTGTCTTGTGGTTGATTGCACCTTTTACTTAAACACGTTATCAGCACGAACCTCTATCCCTGAGATAAAAAACCCTAGAACCCTAACCCTAGGTTTGCCGTGTTCGCTTTACACCACCGTGCACCATCTCTCCTGCTGCCGTGCACCACCCTTTACTGCCGGCCACTTGCTGCACCGCCACAAACCACCACCGGCTCCTCCCATATCAATATCCGAGAATTTGCCTGAATAGAACAACCGACTTCAGCAGCGATTTTCTCCCGTCTCCACCGTCGGATTAAGAAGAAATTTTGGTGATCAATCCCCCTGTGTATCAACTACTCCCGGTTCAAATTTCATCCTGTTCCGACCGTTGGATCTCAAGATATTCGAGTTTGAAGAAGAGCTACTCAAGAGAATCCGAAAAAAAAAGAATACCAAGTAAGTTTTTATAAACGTTGCTGCTTTCATGAAATTACTTTCATCTTCTTTTTCTCAAGGGACTTCCAACATCCCTCCTCTACCTCCCACCTTTCTATAACGTGGGATTCTTGAATCGGACCTATCCAAACTATGAGAAGCATTAGGGGAGTGATCGAGCTTCATATCGCTTGCGATATGTGTAAGTCATGAGCACCTCTAATGTCATCATGCTATTGGTGTGAGTTCAAGAGCCGAATTATGGGGATTCGAGCTAATACTCCGGATAAGGAATCCGTAGAGAGAAGAGACTTTGAACAAGAAGTTCATTGAATAATTTACCTCCGGATGAGGAATCCGTAAGAGATGAAACGACCTATGGTTCATAACCTAATTCCTACTAGGCTCACCTGCTTGGGTATGTCTAGGTGTGTGATTTGAGATAAGTGGTATTAAGGGAGCTTGCTCACACCGACATCTCTTATTATGTATCTAGTTGTGCCCAGGTAGAGCTACCGAAAAGTTTTAGGGTTATAACCATACTACACCAAAGTTTCACCTAAATCCAATACATGGAAAACGTTTCTTAGAAGCATAGCTCAGAAACTATATTTGTTTTCGTGGGAGAAGTTTATACTCCGAAAACTAACCTCAAATTCTCTTGTTGTTTCAGATGGCAAATAACCTGAACAAGTTGGACTTCGCACCTTTGGATACCACGGGCATTGGATACCATAAGTGGGTTCGCGATGTACGCAACCACCTGAAAGCTCAAGGGAGCATCTCTGCAATCCGTGAGCCCCCTACAGCTGCACCTGCTGATGCCGCCGCCGCACCTGTGGAAGGCCCACTGACTGCCGCTGCCGCCGCTGCTGCTGCTGCTACAGCACAGGCCACCGCTGATGCTTTAGAGGCTAAGAATGCCAAAGCTATCATCCTGATGATTCGTCATATGGACCAATCTCTACAAGCCGAGTACCTCAATGAGGAAAATCCCAGAACACTTTGGGTTGCACTCGAAGAGCGGTTTGGCAACGTTCGTGAATCCCTGCTTCCTGAACTAGAGGTGAAGTGGCAACTACTGCGCTTCTGTGATTATGCCTCAGTCCTAGAGTATAACTCGGAAGCACTCCGCATCAAATCCCTCATGGAATTCTGTGAGAGGAACATAACTGATGCGATGTTGATTGAGAAAACCCTCTCTACCTTTCCCGTCTCTGACTTGGTAGTTGCAAAGAACTATCGCATTGAAGTGCAGAATAAACGGATCACAAGATTCCATGAGCTCATATCTGCTCTCTCTGTTGCTGAAAAGCACGAGAAGATACTTGTGAAGAATTATAATGCGAGGCCCGTGGGAACAAAACAAGTTCCGGAGACCCATTATAATGGCGCCCCAAAGAGAGGCAGCCGCGGGCGAAACCCTAATCCTAGGGACAACTCTGGACGTCCTGGTCCATATAATCGCCCTGCTCAAGAAGGTAGTCGCCAAACTAGGCGAAGGGGAGGCCGAGGAGGCCGACCAAGAGGCCATGGTGCCGCCGGCAATACACATGCATCTGGCGCTAATACCGTGCCACTCAAAAGGAGTGCACCACGCGTGAAAAACGCACCTCAATCAAAGGATTTCGATCAAACATCTCTGTGCTTCAGGTGTGGAAAAACTGGACATTGGTCCAAGATATGTAGAGCCACTCAGAGTGTTGCTAATGCATACAAAGCGTTTCGCGAAGCCATGGAAGCTCACAACATTGAACAAGAGGATGACGAAGAGAACGTCAAGTTGAAAGTTGATGACTTTAAAGCTGGGAAGAGTGATGATACTCCTGATTTCGCTTAAGTCTTTATTTTCTTTAGTATTGTTGATTTAGTTTCTGGTCAATGACCAAGATTGGAACTTTGGATGTAATTCATTTGGTTTATATCTTTAATAAAATTTGGAGTTGTTTGCTATACTCAATTTTAATTATGAGCTTTATTTATTAGGAATGAATTCCGGAGAACTTGAATGTCTCGCAGACAGCGGAACCACGCATACCATATTGCGTCATAGGCAATTGTTTCTTGACATGATGCCTTCACATTCCTCTGTGACTACGATGGCAGGACCATCTAACCTTGTGCAAGGAAGGGGACATGCCCAATTCCTCTTGCCTAATGACACCTTAATTGATGTCACCAATGCTCTCTATGCTCCAAGAGGAAATAGAACCTTGTTGAGCTTCAAAGATATAAGGACCAATGGATTCCATGCTGAAACGCATGATGAGAATGGAAGAGAATTCCTTTGCATTACCTCTAATGACTGCGGAAGAAAACGCATCTTAGAGAAGCTTATGTATCTCTCTAGTGGGTTATATGCTACCACTATCCGAGCTATCGAATCAAACAATGTCATTAGAGATGACCTCTTGGATTCAGACACATTTTGGCTTTGGCACGACAGGTTAGGACATCCTGGTCGTGACATGATGATCCGTATATTGAAAACCTCAAACGGACATCCATTCTATAGAGCTCATCGAAGCATGGATCAGAAATTGATCCAAGGAGAGGAAAGTGATGCTTCTGCCGTCCCGGCGACCGGTCGACATAGTCCCGGCGACCGGTCGACGATTTCCAGAAGCAATCCAAAAACGGGCAGAAGCTTCGGCGACCGGTCGACCAAAAGTCGGCGACCGGTCGACAACTTCCAGAAGCTTTCCGCCGTCCCGGCGACCGGTCGACATCGTCCCGGCGACCGGTCGACAACTTCCAGAATCTATCTGACGCCGGACAGAAGCTCCGGCGACCGGTCGACCAATGGTCGGCGACCGGTAAACGATTTGCGATTTATTTCTGAGAAAAACCCTGATTTGAGAAATCATCAGGATGCCTCCTATGCTTCTGAAGCTCCCAAAGCCAAACGCTCTTTTTGCAAAGCTTGCTCCTTAAGGAAGCTAGGACCAAGACCGTCCTATGCCAAGGATTCTAAAGCACTTCTTCCATTCTTACAAAGAATCCAAGGGGATATCTGTGGACCTATTCAACCACCAAGCGGACCATTTAAGTATTTTATGGTGTTGGTTGATGCGTCGACACGTTGGTCGTATATCACGCTATTGTCCACTCGTAATGCTGCTTATGCTAAACTCCTAGCACAGATAATTCGCCTGCGGGCTCACTACCCGGATCATCCTATCAAATCTATCAGGCTTGATAATGCTGGAGAGTTTACATCGAAAACTTTCGATGACTACTGCATGTCTATTGGGATGGATGTTGAGCATCCAGTTCCACATGTGCATACCCAGAATGGTCTTGCAGAGGCTGCCATTAAGAGAATACAAATGGTAACAAGAACATTGGTAATGCGCACCAATCTTCCTCTCTCTGCCTAGGGGCACGCAGTATTGCATGCAGCTATGCTAATTCGTCTGCGACCCACAGCCACTCAACCCTTTTCTGCACAACAGCTAGTGACTGGGTACGAGCCAAGCATCTCGCACTTACGCATATTTGGGTGTGCTGTCTATGTGCCTATTACGCCGCCACTGCGTATTAAAATGGGTCCTCAGAGACGAATGGGCATTTATGTTGGTTTTGAGTCACCAACTATAATCCGCTATGTAGAACCCTTGACAGGCGATCTATTTACCGCAAGATTTGCGGATTGTCACTTTGATGAGACAGTCTTCCCGTCGTTCGGGGGAGATAAGAATGCACACATTCAACAGGAACGACAAGAATTGTCATGGCCTGTCCCCACTCTGTCTCATCATGATCCCCCTACTGCACAAAGAGAAATAGAAGTGCGTAGAATTATAGATCTTCAGAAAGTCGCAGACTCTCTTCCTGACGCTTTCTCTGATCTTGCTAAAGTGACTAGATCTCATATACCAGCTGCAAATGTGCCTGCAAGGATGCAAGTGCCTGAACAAGGACTTGGACTCAAAGTCGCTACTACAGCTAACCCTATAGGAGGGACAGCTGGTGGCGCCACTGCCAGTAATGGTGGTGATGTGGCTCAGGCCGTGGCTCCGCTGAGGAAGCGTGGGAGACCACCAGGTTCGAGGGATTCGCGCCCTAGGAAACGGGCTGCGATGGCACCTAATAACCCTCTCATCATTGATACTCAAAATCCATCCCATGAGAACATTCCGGATTATGGTTATGTCCAAGAGACATCATTGGAGGACGCTCCAATGTCAGAACCTACCCGTGAGAATGTAGAGATCTCGATTCATTATACTAGTATACATGGAACGTGGGATAGAAACTCCATCGTCATTGATGATGTGTTTGCATATGCTTGTGCACGAGAGTTGATTGAGACTGATGATATTGAACCTCGCTCTGTTGATGAATGTCAACGTAGAGCTGATTGGCCTAAATGGAAAGATGCGATCCAGGCTGAGTTAGACTCATTAACAAAGAGAACGGTATTCGGGCCTGTTGTGCCAATACCTTCTGGAATAAAACCTGTTGGATACAAATGGGTCTTTGTTATAAAGCGTAATGAGAGAAACGAGATTATAAGATATAAAGCTCGCCTTGTGGCGCAAGGCTTCTCACAACGCCCTGGAATCGACTACGAGGAGACATACTGTAAGGGAAAAATATTTGCTATTGGCTATTTCCTATTTGACAAAACCTCTTCCCTTGTATTAGCATTTCTTTTGTATTCAATGCTAGATTGTTTAGGGATTAGGTGTCGTGGCTTAGGTTGTTCTTACTCGAGATAGGTTCGTGAAGACGCCCTTTCTTATCCGGTCTTTTCTCCGGACTTCGATCATTGGTCATCGAAGGTTTCGTTCAAGCACCTCAAGGTATGACTCATGCATATGCACATGCATTTCATTGACATTATGTCTTCCTTGTTGTCCTAGGTTTATCTAGGTATGCTTGTTAAGCCACTCTTATGTTGTAAATCACATAAGTATAGGTTGCTTACTTGTCACACTTGACATTAAGTCTTCCTTGTTGTCCTAGGTTTATCTAGGTTGTTTTCCTTTCACTTATGATGTGAATCACATAAGTATAGGATGCTTAATTGCTCTTGTGTCGTAAATCACACAAGTTTCGCGTGCTTATTTTATAAGCACCCGGTCGCAACGCGACCGGCTCAAATTTTGTATGCATTGTTTCATACATTTGAGTTTATGATGTTAGGTTTGCTAGATCTTCACTTAGATTTATTTTGATTAGCTTTTCTTTATGTTCAAGGCTGTTTTTAGCCTTGCGATCGATCGTCACTGTTCATGCGATCGATCGTGGTCACGTAGGACAATATGTCCGTTTGAAATGTGACCGTTATGTTCGAATATGTCCGTTGGGACTTTTCGTGCGATCGATCGCAACATGTTATGCGATCGATCGCAAATAAGGGTTTTTCACTTCCAGTAGCTTCTGTCTCTTTATTTTACACTGTGCGATCGATCGCATAATGTCGTGCGATCGATCTCAAATGCTGCTGGGCTGTTTTCTATAAATTGAACCCTTTGGTTTCATTTCGGCTAACTCTTTCCCTATAGTCGAAAATCATCTTTGAGAGAGTTCTTTGATATTGTGAGTGATCCTAGTTCCATGTTGTAGGTTCCTCACCTTAATCTCCATCTATAATCCTTTGCTAAACACTTTGATTTGCATATGTATGCTTGTTTAGCCTATGTTTAGGATTTAGGAGATTCTATTCAACTCTAGCAATTGTTCCTTGTTGAATTGCTAAGTTGAAGGATTGAATCATTAGTTTCAATCTTCTTTGTTGTTTGTTTGTTTAGCTAATGATCCTTGTGATTAGTTAAACAAACCCTTGAATCATATTCAAGGCTTTTCAATTCGGTTTGGTTAGTGCAAGCAAATGTTCCTTGTGATTTGCTTGTGTTAATCGAATTGAATTCATATTCATTCATTCATACACACACACACTTGCGGTTGGAGGTTCTTCGCATCGGTGAAGCCAATCGAAGTAGCTTGAGGAGGTTTCGCTTGAAGAGCAAACGGGACTACACAAGGTTAGAGCTGCCACTAGTCTATAGGTAAATAGTGTAGAGTTTGGGACCGAGTGCCCCCTTGTACGTGTTGCCGATTTGGCTTTCATAGTGTTACTCAAGAGCATGGGGTACGGCTCCCCTCCGGTTTTCCTCTAGAGGTAGAGGTTCCGGGTGACCATATTGTGTGTTGTGGTTTGTGTGTTTGTTGTTATCTATATTGCTTAATTGCTTAGCATATTGTATGCTTGTTCTTATATAGATTTAGTCCGTGGTGTGCTAGTATGATGTACACTTTGGGATTCTAGGTTGTGCAATTGATTGTGCTTGTTGCATATACATTATATTCAATTGTGTATTGCTTGTGCAATAGTTTAAACCTAGTTTGTGTTAAGGAGAGTTAAGTTTTAAATTGGTGTATACTCTCCGATTAGTGTTTAGGACGACTACCGTTGTTGGGACAATCTGGCGTACCGGAATTTCACATACTCTCCCGTAATGGACGTTATAACGTTCCGCTACCTTATCAGTTTGGTAGTTTCCGAAAAACTGGATATGCAGCTTATGGATGTGGTCACAGCGTATCTCTATGGGGATCTAGATACAGAGATTTATATGAAGGTCCCTGATAGGCTTCAGTTACCCAAGTCAAGTGGCTCCAGACCACGGAGCGCGTTTGCAATAAGGTTGAAACGCTCACTATATGGATTGAAACAATCCGGACGGATGTGGTATACCCGTCTAAGTGACTACTTGATTGGAAGAGGGTATGTGAACAATGATTTATGCCCCTGCGTGTTTATTAAGAGAACAAGTTCCGGATTTGCAATAGTAGCAGTTTATGTTGATGACATGAACCTTATAGGCACTCTTGATGAACTAAGAGAAACCGCTGACTACTTGAAATCTGAGTTTGAGATGAAAGATCTTGGGAAAACACGGTTTTGTCTCGGTCTAGAACTTGAGCACCGTAGTAGTGGGATTCTGATTCATCAATCAGCTTATACCCAAAAGATGCTCAGGAGATTTAATATGGATAAAGTCCATCCTGTTAGCACTCCCATGATTGGTCGCAGTCTAGATCCAAAGAAGGATCCGTTTCGCCCAAAGGATGATGGTGAAGACGTTTTAGAGGCTGAGGTACCATACCTAAGTGCAATAGGCGCATTATTGTACTTGGCACAGTGTACAAGACCCGATATCTCTTTTGCTGTTAACTTGTTGGCTAGATTTAGCTCTGCACCCACGCAACGCCATTGGACTGGCATAAAGACTATCTTTCGTTACTTGAAAGGTACGATTGATATGGGCTTGTTCTTTCCCTACAGAGAGTCTCGAAAATATGGCAAAATGGGTGAGGAACCCATACATGCCGTCGACCGGCGACCGGTCGACACATTGTCGGCGACCGGTCGACCGACGGGCAGAAAGGTTGCTGTCCCCTTTTCCCAAACACCTTGTGATGTTTTGGTTGGCTTTGCTGATGCTGGGTATCTCTCTGACCCATATAAAGGTCGTTCCCAAACTGGTTATGTCTTTACCATGGGTAACACCGCGATATCTTGGAGGTCTACTAAGCAGACCCTTGTTGCCACTTCTTCGAACCATGCTGAGATAATTGCTCTCCATGAAGCGGTTCGTGAGTGTATATGGTTGAGGTCCATATCTACACATATAAGAAGTGCTTGTGGTTTGAGGTCAACCACAGATGAACCTACATGCATTTATGAGGATAATGCTGCTTGTATTGAACAAATGAAGCAAGGTTTCATCAAGGGCGACAACACCAAGCATATATCGCCTAAATTCTTCTATAATCAGCAACATCAAAAGTTCCTCAAGATTGAAGTCAATCAAGTCCGTTCTGAGGACAATGCAGCAGATTTGTTTACCAAATCACTGCCTAAATCCACATTTGAGAAGCATGTGAAAAGCATTGGTTTGCTTAAGTTATCTGACCTCCCATGATTATGGAAATCAGGGGGAGACGCAGACTTCAGGGGGAGTCTAGTGTCCATGCAAAGTTTCCAAATGTGAAGGGTGTGTTGTACTCTTTTTCCCTTCGACCAAGGTTATTTTTATCCCACTGGGTTTTTGTTACTTGGCAAGGTTTTTAATGAGACAACGTGAGGAGCACCACCTAGTGTTGACGCCACAAGGGGGAATGTTGAAGGAAACCTACTTTGTGTGTGCCTTGTCAACCTAGGAGTATCTTAGTTAGGTTAGCATATGGATTACATATTGAATAGAAGTCCTATTGAGATGTGGATTGTACCCTTGTGTTTCTCTATATATAGAGGCACCTATTCATTAATAAAGATACGATCTATTCCTGTGCTATTTGCTCTCTTATTTACTTTCTGTCTTGTGGTTGATTGCACCTTTTACTTAAACAAAAATCTCATTTTAGCTACTCTGTTGGAGATGCTAGAGAAGGAAAAAAATGGTAAGGTTAAGAGAGAATGAACAAAGGATAAGGGAAAAAATGGTAAGGTTAAGAGAGAATGAAAAAAGAAGAAGAAGATAAGAATGAAAAAAACACCTACAAAGAAATAGAAACTAGTCTTTACCAATTGTGCCACAAAGAATTTTATGTTTAAGTATTGTTTATAATATTACTTATTACTTATTCTGTACTTAAAAAATATCAAAACTCGAAATTTCGGCGAACGACAACCGGGACCTCTTAAAATCGGGGTCTTGGTTACACACTAGCACAGCCCCATGACCGGTTCTGTTAGGATGGTCTGATCTCTCAATGAAATGTTGACACGCAATCTAACAATTAAAACCAAAAATACCACAAATACCCCATGTTTTGTACATAAAATGATCGAAATACCATTGCTTCTTAAAACTTGTACACTTGGTGGATACCTATTGGCCGACCGAACAAGCCTCTTGAGCAGTAGACCGACGGAAGACTAAGTTTAAGTATTAGTCAGACCGCTGACACCTAGATTAACTGATTAAGTTTACAAGGGCTATTGGGTATTTCGGAGAGTAGCAAACGGCAATCAGAGAGTTAAAAACAAGAGCTTGACATTGTTTCCCGCTACCTAATTTGTATTTGCATGATTTGTATTAATTAATTCAACAATCTCTCTCTGCAGCTATTTTCCTAATTCCTATTGGTTGCTGACACTTTACCTTTCTCAACGTAGAAATCAAATCCAACGGCATATTCTTATAAATCCATGGCAGAGATGCCATAAAATCAGTTGTGAAGAGTCTGAACCAAACCCATGATCAAAACTCAGTTCTCTCTACTCGAAGCAGAGAGATAGAGTTATGCAGACTTGTAAGCTATGGAGGATCACTTCACTGATTTTCTTGGCGGTAACAAAGATGGTGGTGGGTACTGATCAAACTCACATACCCACAACTCTGGAAGGCCCATTTAAGCCTGCAACTCGGCGCTTCGACCCATCACTCCGTAGAGGCAGCGATGACTTGCCCATGGACCATCCCAGGCTCAAGAAGAATGTGACCCTTAATTTCCCGGAACAGATAGCTCTTGCAATATCGTCACCTACTTCAATGTGGGTTTCTTGGGTTACTGGTACTTACTAGTCTCCCTCTGCAATTCTTGATGCTTTTGTGTGGTTGATTTTCTTTGCTTTGTTTGATTCAATGGAATTGTTAAATTGGGTCAGGGGATGCCCAGATTGGGAAAAATGTGACACCACTTGATCCTTCAGAGGTTGGGAGTGAGGTGTGGTATGGCAAAAGAAGTGGCAAGTATAAGAGTGTGAAGAAAGGGGTTGCTGTGGTTTACAATCAATTGTACCCATTTCAAGGCCTCTTGAATTACACTTCTGGCATCATTCATCATGTGAGGATTGATGGTATGGAAACTTTCTGATTATGGTTATTGCTGCTCCAATTATTTTCCATCAGAGAATAGAAATCCATTATTGCTAATCCAATTGTTTTGTGGAGGAACAAGGTTCCTATTTGACTATTATTGGCCAAATGATGCTTTTAGCTGAATTTATTGCACAATGGTATTGCATATGCTCAATAATGAATACAAAAGTAGAACCCGTATGTGAGTAAATTTAAAAGAGAAAAATCACTGATGTTTTGGGGAAGCAAAATTTGTGGTCAAATGAGAGTCCATGGCTTCTTGCTGTTGTAGTTAGGAGTTTTTAGAGGTGCAGTGATGATAAGGAGTCCTACTATTTGATTAAGATGGAATTGACTTCTTTTTCTTAATTCTGCATGTCATGCTATCATAATCCACTTATGAAAGATATGGATTTCTAATCCCATAGAGGTAAAAGATGTATCATAAATCATGACAACCTAATCAAATCTTGACAAAACTACCTATCCTTCTATCAGTTTCCATTTAGGCAACCTAGGAATCCTATTTTCCATGTTCTGATTTGAAGAAGCCGTCATCCATGGGCGTTTGCATATGTATGTAGTATTATCTTAAATAGATAGAATGTATTCTTCCCTGATCCACCTGCTAGCTAAACCTCTCAATAGATAGAATGTATTAGATCTTTTAATTTTTAAAACAATAACACTAAGAACAAGAGCTAGCCACACATACTAAGAGGCAGGCTGGATGTAGTATTATACTCTACCAATGCTAACCTAAGAATGCTTATATATTTAAAGAAACTACTGAAGTAGTATCAAGTTGTTCAAAGGTGAAACTGGATATCATTGTCAGAGGATGACCATTTGGTACATAATTGAACACCTGGAAGAAAATAAAGTAGAGTATACTATCAGTTCCTCTGATTGAACAGCTCACTTATTTGTTGTAGGTCTTAAACCAGGAACCAAATATTATTACAAGTGTGGGGATAGTTCTATCCCTGCCATGAGTGAAGAGCAGGCCTTTGAAACTTTACCAATGCCTAGCCCAAACAAATATCCTCGTCGAATAGCTGTCATTGGAGATTTAGGTCTCACAAGCAATACCACTACAACCGTTGATCATTTGATTCAGA
Organism: Rubus parviflorus; assembly: GCA_029955375.1. NCBI lineage: Eukaryota > Viridiplantae > Streptophyta > Magnoliopsida > Rosales > Rosaceae > Rubus > Rubus parviflorus. The sequence continues at coordinate 4,443,714 of JARGGL010000008.1, read as the reverse complement.
ATGATCCTTCAATGATTTTAATGGTTGGAGACTTAACTTATGCAAATCAGTACCGTACAACTGGTGGTAAAGGAGCTTCATGCTTTTCATGTGCATTCCCAGATGCACCTATCAGAGAAACATACCAACCCCGCTGGGATGGGTGGGGAAGGTAAAATTTTAAATTTCTGACAGTGCTGATTAGGAATTAATATGTTGTTCTCTTTTCTCAAAAAGGACGATCATCCAATTACTAAATTCTGTTTTGTTGCATCGCACATCCATAAGATAGCTATGCGCCTATGCTTCTAAGATTATCTGTTGTAGATATCTGCCTATAACATGGTAACATGACAAGTGATAAAAGTAATTGATTCCCAAAGAAAAGGAGGTAGTAAATGTATAGTCATTGTTTCATTTTATTAGATGATAGATTTATTGTTTAGTTATGTTAGAGACATTTTGGTTAGCCTGAACTGTTTGTGATGCTGATGTATCTTGAATTATGGATTTAGTTTGGTTTTGTTTTTGATATGGTTGAAATGGCTGCTCAGATTCATGCAGCCATTAACCTCACGAGTTCCAATGATGGTTATTGAGGGAAACCATGAGATTGAGCCTCAAGTTGCTGGAATCACTTTTACATCCTATTTGACAAGGTTTGCAGTTCCATCCGAGGAATCTGGCTCTAAAACTAACTTTTACTACTCTTTTGATGCTGGAGGAGTGCATTTCATCATGTTGGGAGCATATGTTGATTACAATGCTACTGGTAATTGATGCTCTGCCCTCTTCTTCTTCTTCTTATTTTGTTCTTTGTCTTTTTTCAATAATGACTATAAACAACAAAAAACGATCTTAAATGTTCTGATGCAGTGCTGAATGCTGTATTATAGTTTTTTTGAAAATGCAAGCATTTCTGCACCTGGACATTTTCTGGCATCTTTTGTTCTTCGAGTTGCATTCTTTTTTTCTCACATCAGTGTTCATTCCAGGTTCACAGTATGCTTGGCTTAAAGATGATCTACATCGAGTAGACCGGTCGGTAACCCCATGGCTGGTAGCTGCATGGCATTCACCTTGGTATAATAGCTACTCTTCTCATTATCAGGAATTTGAGTGCATGAGACAGGAAATGGAAGCACTTCTTTATCAATATGGTGTTGATATTGTTTTCTCCGGTCATGTAAGTTTGAGCTGATTCTTTTTGTTGATATAGTTATTGATATACTTACTGTTAGGATTTTCCTTTTGGTATTTCCCTTTGCCATATCTTGTCTCCAAATTATTCTCCAGAATTTAATAAGTTATCTCCGATTTCAATGATAAGGTTCCTTCTCTTCCCAAAAATGAAAAAACCTGAAGATGTGAGCATTGGAATGTGACAATCTGCTGTGGATGGACTATAACTTAAATGACATTTGAGTTTTGGAAGATTGAAAAAAGAGCAAAGATTATTTATATTCATACAATTTCAGTTCTCTTAATTTTCTCTGTCCTGAAGTTGGTTTTAGGGTTATGAAACACATAGGATTTTTGAAACAAATTGTTCCTGAACTGAAGTAACTTAGACTGTGATCTAGGATCTAATCCATTATTGTTGTGAAACTTAACCTCCACTCTCACAGTTAGAATCTCTTTCATTGCATGAGTTTCAAGGCATTAAATACTTGATTAAGGATGTATGACGCCAGTGAATATATCTTAATATTGTATACCTTTTCTCTAAAGCCGATCTTTTATATATTAGTGTATCCAATAATAGTGTTGCACGGACACGGACACGACACAGCATGGACACGGCAATTAAAATAATATATTTAAATACATTTCTGTTCGTTAAAGCCCTGATTGGTTGCGACATTGAGTCTTCCTTTTTTGTTTTGTTATTATGTTTCTTTTTAAGTTTGTTAAAAAAATGAAAAAGTGACATGGCGTGTCCGAGGAGGTGTCCCAGCCGTGTCCTGAAGAGTCCCAAGGTGTCGTCAAGGTGTGAAAAAGTCAAAATTTACGGACACAGTGTCGGGGAGTATCGAAGTGTCCGGAAGAGTCCGACACATGACACTCCACCATATTGCAATGTCTGTGCTTCATAGTGGACCAATAATATTTATATAGTTCCTTTTGGGCAATTCTCCCCAAAAAGTGCCATTTAGTTAACAAATTAGGATTTGATGATCAGTCATACTTATACTAAAGAGAGAATTATCTGCATTTTATACTATGCTGATACAAGTTCTTTGACACCACATGATTGGGTCAGTAATTTCTTCTATATACATATTTTATATTTATATACTTATAAAAAGAAAAAATGATTGATCAATCACTGATCAGTCTGTTTGCCAAAAAAAAAAATCCCTGATCAGTCTAGTATTGTTCTTTTGTCATTTCATTAATCTTTTTTGACAGAAGCAGAATGCAACTATTTTATGTTTTCTGAATGTATATGATTCTATTGTGACCTAGCTATAAGATTGGCTTTAAGGGGATGATCTTATATGTGCAAAGGGAACTGGTTGACTAAGTGGCAGAAGTTAGCCAAAAGAAAAAAGAAAAAGGAAAAAGAAAAGAAACTAAGTTGCAGTAGTAAAAGATTTTACTTTTTGAAATTGAATTTGAAGTTCAAATGTTAATCATGGATCTCACTCTCATAATATAAGGGAGAATAAGATAGATGAGATGTCAGTCCTTTGCATAATTGCTTTAACATGTAGGTCTGTACCTTATAATTTCAAAATTTAATAATTTATATCGTCTGACTATCTGTTAAATCATTTGAAGTGATGGTCTCATGTTCCATCTATTACTGAAGCTAATCGGATGGTATAAAATAGTATTCTTATAAGGTGGATATTGTGGGTTAGACACAAAAATGCATGGTAGGCAATCCAAAGTGGCCATAAAAGTGTAACTTGAAGATATGTTTATTGTTAAAGAAAATTTCTTCTTTGCTGTTGAATTTATAGTATGATATGCTTAGGTGCATGCTTATGAGCGGATGAATAGAGTATATAACTATACGTTAGATCCATGTGGACCTGTTTATATAACTGTTGGAGATGGTGGCAATATTGAGAAAGTTGATGTTGATTTTGCTGATGACCCTGGAAAGTGTCCTTCACCTGGAGACAACATACCTGAATTTGGAGGGGTATGCCATTTGAACTTTTCTTCTGGGCCTGCCAAAGGGAAGTTTTGTTGGAACAAACAGCCAGAATGGAGTGCATTTAGAGAAAGCAGCTTTGGTCATGGAATACTTGAGGTACAATTAATTAGTTTGTAATAATTTAAACTACAAGGTTTATGATTAGGTTTATCTCGATATCAATTGGTAGGATTTGAGTGTATGAAACTTGCTTAGCAGGTGTAAATCATGAAACTAGAAATAAACTTGCACTAACTTAGAGTGATCTTTCTTTTTGTGCAACTTTTATCGCTCTCTTCATCATCTGTTTCATATCTAAATGCAGGTTTTGAATTCTACATATGCTCTATGGACTTGGCACAGGAATCAAGATATTTACAAGGAAGATAACCATGGCGATCAAATCTACATTGTTCGACAACCTGAATTGTGCTCTCCAGATTTAAATGTAATTTCTTAGTTCTAACAGTCAACCCTTTTTATTCTATGGTTTTATCCTTCTCTTTCCATAGAAAAAGCAACATATATATTTCATGTAGACGTCACATCATCTAATGTATAAAGAAAGTTGGCTAAGCTTCTTCCAGCTAAAAAAATTTAGATGATAAGTACACTACTCTGTTTTTGGATTTTAGTTTTCGTTTTAATTATTTGTCCTCCCTCCCTCCCTCATTCATTCATTATGTCCCCACAGTTCTCTCCTGTATCATCTCCATCGCCTTGTAATATTTAGTGTTGAATTGGGTTAGCAGTTCTGACTTATGAGTGTATAGATCATGTTCCTCTTCTATGATGACTCAATTTCCTGTACGTAGTAACCTGCTTATTGGGTGGTGGCTTGATTCCTACCTCTGCAAAGCAAAATTTGTACAAATTATTATTTCGTATTGCCATGATAAGAAAAGACTTTCAGTAACTCACACGTCCATTTTGTGGCCATCAGAAGTGTTATTCATCCATTATTTGTACTTTGATGCTCACTGTTATTATCTTCTCAAACTGCCAGCCATTAGTCGCGAAGTCATTTCCCTCACTCTCTGCTCCTGTATCCCACTCTCTGGTAATGCTCCTTTCCCCTCATTCCTTCACTATGATAACTTGATAAGAAGAGAGTTTGTTTGCTTCTAATTCGTTTGCCTTCTTTTATTATTATTATTATTATTATTATTATTTACATTTAATTTTTTTATTTTTAAAGATCCGGCCCTTAATTCAAATTTTGATCTTCTAGGTGCTTGCTCTGTCCTTGCCACTCTTGGGGATATTTTCATTCCTCTCCTATTCCAAGTAGTCTCTTTTGCTCTGCAACTGTGCCTTTGTGCTTCTTCGTTTTAAATCTTGGGTAAGCTAACCTTTGAAACATTAATATTATGTACTTTTCTTATCAATTGCATGAACACACACACACACACACACACACATATTTACACACTATAATTGGGAACTTTTCTTTCCTAGCTTAACTTGGCAATAGCTGCCCCATCCCTACTATCAATTACAGCCCTAATTGTAGGTATTTCTTCTGACAGGTGCACAAACTCATCTGATTTTCCTTCAACTTATGGGCAATGTACTCCAAAGATTTAATTCTGTAAATTTGTGTATCCATTATTTTGTTGATATGGAGAAACATTATATAACTAATATAAGTCTCATTGCTGGGTTTTTGATACATATAATCTGATAAACCGTGAGAGTTATATCACCAAACAGAGAGACCAGTTGCATCCCCATTGAAGAATGGTCCTCCAATGCCAACTTAAATCGCTCGAACTAGTCGTTTTGCAAATAATATTCCCCTCTCAATGCATACTGGTTTAGCTTCTGCGTCCAGCAGATTTGTTCCGGAAAAAGCAAGAAGACCGGCCATGTTCCTCAATGTGAATGTAGGTGCCTTGCTCATTCGTAGTCCACCTGTTTATTCTTAGTTACCCCCAACATTAGACATCACCACATCAGAATGTCCGTTTAGGGTCATAGTACTTTAAAGTTTTCAGATCCCACACCCAAGTAAAGCTTAAGCTTGCCAAAGGTTCTAACATTTAAGCATATACAGTATAATCTCTTTAAATTAACAGCCTTGACCCTTCGGGCTACCTAAATTTTATTAATTTAGCAAGATATCAATTTATCGATAAATTAATAATTATTAATTAAAAAAGATATTTTTAGTTTTTTTTTTAATAATTATTCACTTACAGTAAAACCTCAACAAATGAATACTCTCGGGACCGGAAAAAATTATTATCTTAACGAGATTATTTATTTCTCGATAAATGAATAATTTATTAATTTATCAATAAATTAATAGTTTATTAATTTATAAAGAATTTTCTGTTTTCAAAGAAAAATATGGTACATGTATCTTATGAAAAGTCATAGTCATAGATCTATGTACTAGTCAAACTTTCTAATGGACATTAAAAATAAGAAGATATAAGAGTTTTAAAGATACATGTACATACATATTTCTAGAACTAGAAGACAACGTGGTTTAGAACTTAATGCTCATGTATATATATAAAACATGATCTCTATATAAACAATCTATGAGACCCAAAATCATGTCATCTTGTTCCTCCATATGGATTATGAATTTTTATGTATTTTAATCATGTAATTAATATATTCGATGAGCCCTAAGGAAAGGTAGAAAAAATTATCATCTTATGCATTAAGAGAAATTATTATTTTAATACAAAGGTCTGAGTCGGGACCATAGTTTTTTATTATCTAAGCGAGGTTATTACTTTATCGAACATTCATTTTTCGAGGTTTTACTATATCAAGATTCTATGAATTCGATTTATCACATCAAGTGACAAACTTAAGATTTAAAGTACTACAATATCTTAATATTTTCTTTATTCATATTTTAAGAAAATCTCACAGTTAATTTATTATATACTTTTTAGCTAATTATTAATTTATAAAATATTTGGGACCTATAAAATACAAAGAAAACATTTGAAATGTATTATCTTAAAATTTTATGGAGATTATTAATTTAGCACATTGGTCTCTAGTCTGGACCGGACAATTTTATTATTTTAAAAAAATTATTAATTTATCGAGTATTAATTTAAAGAGGTTCTACTGTATACCACAACAACAATGTGGCCATTCAAGCAAGCCGAGCTTTAGCTTCGGAATAGTCTTCGTAATAGTGCATTGGCATGCAGCTTTTTTAGAAACTTAATATCTCTGCCAACTCGTCAAAAGACTATCCAAATTAACTCTCATGAAGTTTTCTAAGCATCTCATTTTTACTTAGACTTGCCATGCATAGTGAGAAAACTTAGGTACCTCTTATGCCAAGGAACAATCACAACCCCTAATAACTCCTTGATATCCTACTGTAAATTGTAAGGCACTTTTGACCAGCAACTCTTTAGTACAAAAGTAAGACATACACCTGTTTAAGATTTACAACTTCCCAATCTTCAGTTTTGTTCCATGGGGTCCCCTTGGGTGTGTTAATGCACCGATACATTAAAATTGATTCCCTTCACATGCTGGTCACATGCGATTGTGATTGGTTGTAAAGAGTTAACCAGTTACTTTATTTGAAAATTTGAATTTCAAACAAACATAATCATCACCTCATCTGCTGCACCATTTTCTCTCCACCCACTTCGTCTTCTCTATTCTCTCTCCATCTTCCTCCATTTCTCTTCCTATCCAAACCAAACATGCCTCTGAAGAAAACCAAAACCAAAAGGCTGAAACATAGTTCTAGCACTTCTGAGGGAGGCATGCGAAAAAGTATAAGAATCACAAAATCCAAGGCTTCTAAAACGATCATGGATTCAGAAGTTTTGAACTAAAATTCCTTGGCTTCTAACACCACAAAGGTAATTTTCGATGACAGCGGCATAGCCGAAGGAAAAGTGGATCAGGTAAAAGAAGTTTTGTTCAAACCGGTGGTTTCAACATCAAAACCTGCTCTGAACACACTGATGGTTGATTTGTGTGTGATTTGCATACAAATTAGGCCTCTAATCACTTTAGTAATGCTAATCTAAAGGCCGTTTAGTGTCTCTAATCCTTGAATTGCACCATTGTAGGGTTCACATGCATCAGATTGATATCGGGAGCAAAATGACGCGTTTTGGAGCTTTTAGTGGATTTCCGACAAAAAGACAAAAAGTCAACCTAAGGACTGTCGGTTAACTCGCGGTCAACCCCGACTTTAGAGCGTCAACGAGTCAACATGAAGTCCCGGAAGTGAGTCGTACGAAAATTCCGGAAGTTTAGCCAAAAGTCAACCTTTGGTCAACTCCGAGGGTCTTGGTCGAAGTCAACGGCAAAGCCAACCTTGTGACTCATCCACACAAGTTTTCAAATCAGCAAGGACCACACTAGATATCATAAGGTCATCCTTAGATTATTCTTTCCCTTTTATTCCCTTGTGTTTTTACACCATTGCCCTTTATTTAATCAATTTCACCATTAGATCTTGCCCTACTCATCTTAGCCCTACATTCCTTTTCCCTCTTGCCTATATATACCTTAGTTATTGCCCCATTAGGTCATCCATCATTCAGCCCCAGATTTCATCACTTTCCCTTTCCCTTTTCTCTCTTCTTTCTTCCCTTAGGTTTGCCCACGATTCGTTCGTCGACCGGTCGACGACCACCTGTCGAACGGTCGACCAGCGGCGAGTTAGTCTACTTCTCCACTTTCCTTACCTCCATTCCGCCTCCACCCTTCATCAGCTTTGCTCACCACGACATCTACACCATCATCCACCATTTTGGGCAGCTGTGATCCTCACAAACCATCAAGGACATCACCTAGATCCAAGGAGAAGAAGGGGACACCATTTATTGAGATTTCCTCAACCCTTTTCTCTCTTGTATTTATGTTTAAAGCTTACACTTGTTATATAATGATGTATGCTTTGATGAATAGTGAGTACAATAGTTACTTTGTTGGGGATTAAGATTGTGTGCCCTAGTCCATTGTGATGTAATGATGAATTGACTATGTATGAATGTTTTGTGATGAATGAGTATGTCTATTATCCATTTCAATTTGTGTTGAGTACATGTACGTTTAGGGAATTTAGTCACTTCTTTGAGCATGTTTGCAACCTACTTTGATTGAGATTGTTGGGGTGACTCCTAATCTCTAAGCAATTGATAATAGATGTGATGAGGTCCCCTTATTTGAGTTTCTAAGTCTTTGTGCTCATAGCCTCTCAAGACACATTGAGGGAGTTCTAGTGACCCATAATATGGCTAAGATACGAAGCTTGATTCATTCATTGCATAGACATGAATACTAAATTGGTTCATTAAGCATCATGTATGGACTTAGGCTAACCTGAAACCCCAACACTTTCATACATTGCACACACTTTATCTTTCCTTTACTTACTTGCATTACTTGTTTTCATTTCTTTGGTTGTTTGTTTACATCATTCCCTTACACAAACCGAACACTACACTATACCGCACATTGTCACATACATACTTTCACCCACTCCTTTCACATCTTGTCACTCCACACTAGCTAGAGTTTCCCCGATTACTCGCTACCTTGAGATTGGGGACCGTCAATCCCTGTTGGAACGACAATTCCGTATCTCAACATCACTTACCACTATTTTTGCTTTGTTAATGGTTACTTAGGAGAAGTCATCCCTGGCAAGCATGCTGCCCCAGAATCGTCCATGACGATACTGTGGCGTGTGCTCCACAAAAATAAAATAAAATACAAACCTAGGTTCATCGCTGTTACCCTAAGTTCATTACAAACACAAAGGAATAAATAATAAAGTTGTCTTTGATGAAAAAACAAAAGGAAGTTAACGCCTAGACTTCTTCGAAGTAGGAGGATTGGTATCCTCTGCACCATCAACCCCCTCGTCATTTTCCTCTACTTTCTCTTCATCGTCACTGTCCACTTCTTCTTCCTTTCCTTCACTGCTTGCGACCATCCGAGGTTCATCGATTTTTCTTTGAGTCTTGGCCATATCTACCTTGAACAGGTATAACATCTCGTTTATTGCAACGGAGGCCACTGCAAATCACTCAAGCATGTCATTCACGTCCTGGTAATGAACCTGAATTTTTGAAAATGATTTTAATTATATTGCCTTTTGGCTTGCCTGGTTGAAGTCGAAAGCATGGATGGGGAAAGCTGTTTGGCTCTTATTCTCATAATAAGGAGTGTCTTGAGCGACAATAGATTTACAGCCGAACCACAATCAAGCAAAATCATGTTGATTGTCATATTGCCTAAAGCCTTGTGACATATAGGGGTCAACTGTTGTATTTGTGTCATAACAATAGACCTTCTTTGCAGAATATGATGCATGCCCTACAATTGGCACAAACTCTTGGCGTGGTCATGGCGACGTTTTGCAATGTCTTCTTTGTATAGATCTGGACTAAATAAGGCCTCAATTAATGCCTCTCTTAACTCTCTTGACTTATGAAGAGCATCATGAATACTAAAAAAAGCTGGGATGCGTTGCAAGTGAGCCAGGACATTGCATTTACGGTTTTGTGAAGGCTCTATTGTATTTTTCCCTTGCTCAAGTGTGTCATTTGGTGTTGAAGTAGTTGACATCTTATCTGCTACCTTTCTCAGCTTATCCTTTACTTTAAGCTTTTTAGAGTTAATAGACGTCACTTTTCCTTCATTCTTGTTGGCCGACGTGATTGTTAAACTGGAGTGTAGTTCAATTTGGTTGACTTCGGGTTCTAACTTGTTTAAACCTTTGCCATTTTTCCTCGGTGTTTGAAGTCGTAGGGGCCTTAATGGTGACTATAAAATACTCAAGCACCTTCTTTATCGTCCTATCTTTTTGGGTCATCATCGAGAAGTTCTTTTGGCATGAACTCCATAAGGGTAATTGGTGGCTGTTTGTACTAATCTTTTTGAGGGATTTGAACTTTCCTGAATGTATTCCTCCTTTTATTTTTATTTTTCAAGGATATATTGCCTCGAAACTTAATACTTGGTAGACTAGAAGACCTTGTGATAGGAGGACGGATGGGAGGATGGTGCTTGACTTTCTTGTCCAATGTTTTCCACTCATCACTAGACTCATATGACTTATCGGAATTTTTCTAAGCGTCAAAACATGATGTTATCATTAGCTCATATAAAGTTGTGATATTAGGATTTCCGGAGCGAGACTTATCTGAGTATGCTTGAACGACTGTGAGTTCATTATCAACCTCAAATGCAACGGATATTGCCCCCTTTGGGGGCGAGACACGTAGTGTCATCATTTCTTCCACCACATTTGTTGTTGCGATTTTCCAAAAAGATGACTCAACCTTTATCTCATTGTTGTTTATCATCTCTTGAATTATATCTTTAAAAACGTAACAGTCCTTCAAAGTATGGCTCACTAATGATAAACAACAATATTTGGGATCATCCATCTTGTTAACTTCGGCAAGTTGTTTTGATTCGGGAAGTTTATGGCTTTTGCTGCAAAGATCTCATCAAAGATCGAGTCAACATCATTATCATCGAAGGAATATTTAACGATTTTCATTTTCTTAAGTGAGAGCCTCCACGGTCGCTCATCCTTTCCCCTATTGTTGTTGTTGTTGCCATTTTTTGTTTCACCTTTAACAAAGGTAACCATTGTTTCTCCCTTCTTAACGGTTGATTTCTTTGGATCATTCTTCTTTTCCATAGCCTGGACCTTCAAAGTTATCTTTTGACGGGATGTTTACCACTCAATATTGTTTCCCTTAGAAACCATTGCGTTAAACTTATGGGGTTTTGCAGTGTCGACAAGCGTTGCAATTTCCAAGATGAGGTTATTGGCGATCATTTGAACTGCAGACTGCTCAGATAATTTTTCGGGGCACTGAAGATTGAGGCTTCTCCACCTTGTCATGAAGTCATTAGCACCTTCTCTCGACTTTAGCTTTGTATCAGCCAAGTCAATAATTGAGACATTTTTCTTGGAACTGACAAATTGCGCAAATAATGTTCTCTGCATATCATCCCGTGTGTAAATGGAACCTGGCTGAAGTTGAGTGTACCATGTAAACACATATCGTTTGAGGGATTAGATGAATTGTCTCACCAAAAAGGCTTCCATTTGAAATGTTTCTCTGCAAGCTAAGTAGAAATGGGCTAAATGTTTTTATGGAGAGACACTCATTCCATCAAACTTGTCGCAAATCAGCCTCTGGTACCCTTTAGGAAAATATATTCTGTTGTATTGGTCAGGATATGGCTTGCGATAATCGGTGTAACCAAAGACATTTGGAATTCTTTGATTCCCTCAGCTATCATTGTCTTGATTCTCTCCGGTGTGAACAAATTTGATTCCAAAGAACTAGGTTTTTCCTCTGCTTTAAATCATCCTCCATCTTCTTTTTGTATTTTCGATTCATGAGGAAAGCCAACTTTGCTATTAGGTCGGAAATTTTAGTGTCTTTTTCTTTTAACTTCCTTTTTGCTTTTGCCTCGATATCTTCATGCAATTTAGCTTCCATTTTTTTCTCAAGTTGTCTTTGAGCTTCATCTGCCTCAAGTTGAGCTAGTCTTCTTTGCGTTTCTTGAAATTGCTCTTTCGAGCTGGATGGGCTTCGATCTCACAAATACTTGTACATCGCCGAAATCCTCACTTCCGTAGTCTTACATGTACGTGGGGGAACCCTGCAACCCTTGTAATTGGGACATCAAGGTATGTGACCATCTTACTTTCATGACGAGAACTTCAAACAGAGGGTTAGAGCATCTCCAACAGTAAAACTATTATTTTTAGCTAAAAGTTAAATATAACTATCTAAATTTTAGACTTCTGCTCCAGCAATGATACATATTTGTAAAGTCAATTTAATTTTTTTCAACTAAAACTGAAAAATTGGAACGTTGGAGTATTTGGGTTTTACCTATTTTCTCTCTCCTATTTAGTTAAATATAGGTAGAGAATTTAGCAAAAGTTAAATTTAACTTTTGTTTAGGTAATCTGTTGGGGCTAAGTTTTACCTTAAATTTAGCTAAATTTTAAATTTATTTTAAAATGGGTCATCTGCTGGAGATGCTCTTATCCTCCCAAGATAAATCTTAGTCTCCAGATGTAGCACCTACTGATGACGTGTCTTTAGATGCTTTGTGTGACATCTTCTAAGCTTTAGTGTTGATAACTGGTCCTAGATAAGAGTTATCTCCGAAGAATGGATATTCCTTGTTCTTGGACCCCTTCGGCCTCCCTCGGGGTTTTAGCAGTGCATCGAGGGCTCTGACTACCTCCTCAACTATTTTTTTTGGGTAAACTATGACCTTCTTGCGTGATTGCCTGTTGCGAAGTCACAATGAACTTTTGTGGGAATCAATGTGAAGATTAAGCTTCAGGTTCATTTTGTTGAACTTCAGGAATTGTCTCGCCTTCATCCTTATCTTTGATAGAAGTCACCCTTACACTATTTGCAATGGGTAGGTAGACTGGGATCATGCTAACCATGAAATGAGTAGGTAATGGAGTCTTAGTGGCTGATTGAGTTTTAGGAGCCTTCTTGTTTTCAACTAGAGTGGGTGCGGATTGGGAAATTGTTTCCAACATGGCTTCGATTGTCTTAGCTTGAGCATTTCTCTTTCTTTGAGCCCGAGCGGCTCTCTTTCTCTGATTCCTTAAGCGTTGTTGGAAGGAGCCTTGACGATTTGAGTCTTGACAACCATCACAACTACTTTTTTTTGTCTTCCTCCAAGCTTGGGCTTTGACATGGTACAATTAACAGGAGCATGACTAATCACGAATGACATACGATGACCTGCCCATTTTGCATGTTTGCTAGTTGTCGGGAGCTTGTGGAAGCAAACGGTAACTTGTGGTGCCATTGTTTGGTTTCCTGAAAGCACACACAAGACATTAGTATCTTTATAAAAGGAGATAAAAAGGAAAAATGGGTCTCACTAGGCGTGACAAAAATTATGTTGAATAAAAATAGTAAATAAGTATATCCAACATAATTTTGCTCTATTTTATTGACAAAACAAGTTTTTATTATGTCAGCTTCAACCCATTTAAGATAAATAAATCTCTTAATTACAATCCCTTACTTCAAAAGAATTAATACCCTTTGATTCCAAATACAAGGACAAAATTTGGCGATATGTGTGTTTGTGTAAATCTGCGGCTGCACCCGGGTTGTTCGACGACACAGGGCATCAACATCGAGGGGCACCAATTTTTATTTTGTGTGTGTTACTTATATGGTTAACAATTATATATACAGAAAAACAACATGTGTACATAAGTTACTGCTCGGCACAACGGGTAAGGTGTGTTTTTAAAACTTCAAGGTTTGTTGTTCCTTGGACATTAAGATTCCTTTGTACGAACATTAAGATCGATTTTATTATTCCTTGGACATTTTTTAACAATATTATTTGGACATTTTATTTACAGTGTTTAATTTCTTTCCCCAATTTTTTTTTGGGGGCTGCTACGTTTCTTCAATTTTACATATTCATTTTTACAAATTTACTATCCAACAATTTGTTATTTTTATTATTTTTTCTGTTATTTTTTTTTTCAAGTGCTTCAAATTATATGATTTAAAAAATATTTATGATATGATCTATTTGTTATTTTTAAAACCTCAGTAACAACTTTATACATGATATATTTAAAATCATAAAATCTTAAGGCTTACTGAAAAAATTATGAAATCTATTAATTACTAAACACATTTGAAATAAGGTTTTTTTTAGACGTAATAGTTATAGTCCAATGCTTACATTTCTATTGTTAAACTTTTATGGTCGTTAATACAGTTCATTGATAAAAAAAAAACTTGTAAATATAATTAACAAATTCAAACAGTGTCTTATCACAACTGAAGAAAAAAATAAAAAAAAGTTTGGTATGAAATTATAGTTATAGGGCACACTTTAATTTCGCCTTGGGCCTAAAAAACCCCAGGACCGCCGCCTTCATGACTCTCCTTTTTTATTAACAAATAAGAAACACGTCGCTTCACGTACCTGGCAAAGATGGAAGCCTCTGCATCATTTGGTTTTAATATCTTGCTGCAACTTCAATGATCACAATTTGACCCTTCTATTTTGATTGACAGAACTTTCATGTGATGCAGGTACAACAAAAACAGCTTGAAATCTTCCTTATTTGTGGCTTGAAGAGAAAGGCAAAGTACCGCAGGGTGAGATTTCTTTTGGTAATATCTCCCTCCCTTCTACTTCTTGTACCAGTGATTATTTTGTGTTCGGTTCGATGCTAAGTGTTCATGAGGCTCTGGTCATATTTGTTTCTGGGAATTGGCTTAGGCTTGAAGGCTTTTTGTGTTGGAGTTGTGAGTTGGTGTTTGTACTTTGTATTTGGTTTTGGTAATTTTCAGCGACCATATACAGTCCTCAAAGAAATAAGCAGGTGTTGAGGCCAGCGAGCAGCTTCTTGTTTACAGCCACGGGAGATCCACTGATCCTATTGCGGAACCCGAAGGCTGTCGTAAATGAGAATAGGTCCGAGGTGCTGTCACAGCAGCACCTGCTGTTGTAAACGAGACTACTTATTGAAGGAGAAAAGACTCGATCCGTGTGGTTGCTGTAGGAACTCCATGGCCTCCACCGCGAAACAGACCTGCATAAAAAAGAAAAGAAAGCAGCCGAGGTTGATGAGGGAATGGACAATGGTGTGTGTTTTTTTCCTTTTGAGTTGATACTGACCCTCCTTATATAGTGTGCTGATGATGAGTTTGTTTTCTAAACGACGAGAGAGTCTTTGAAAGTTCAACTTACAATGAACTGGCTGGAGTTTTTTTTTTTTTTTTTTTAAAGAACCGTATTCTTGAGGGTCCTTGAGTTCAAATTGGAATGGACTATCCGGCATCTTGCTTTTCAAGGACTTCTTCAGCGTCATCTCCCTATGAAGATTATCTCAATACTGTATATACATATTTTTTGAGATAATGTTTCAATAAGCTACAGGCCTACAGCATATTAATTGTAATATAACAGTAGCTAGACTTCTTCATGCGTTACATGCCAGCAATTGTGGTCTGCCAGCTTCATTCTAAATTTTCTTTATTAATAATTTTTTTTGGTCTTAACACACGTCCAAGTGAACCCAAAACTTGAAAATAGACAATGGTGTAATTTTCTGAGACTGGAATTTAACATACAAGAGATGAAGAACTGAAGAAGCAATGACAATACAGTTCCCAAGATGTGATGGTACATCGAGGATTCGAGGCATATGTCATTCATATTGTATCAAAATAGTAAACATTACCAATAAAACTTCTTAGTTCACAACTCAGACTCAAAACTATTAGTACACTGAATAAGGAAAGCAAAAGCAAAAGCAATAAGCATTGAACACCATCTATTGATCGAACACCAACACATTGGTTGCAGCTCTGTTCATAATAGAAAGTTAGAGCCCAAGCTTCCTAATCAATCATTGCAAAACCCAAACTTACTAATCAATGATTTCAATGCATAGTAAGCAAATAATTAAGCTTATATGTTTCAACAGCAAGCAACCAGCATTGCAATTCGACACAATAGAAAAATCAATAACCAATAAACATATGAAAAACCACATAATGCAAAAAATAATCATAGAGACAAATATCAGAATATGATAGAACATAATCCGTTTATAGTCTATTGTTTTGAATTAAAGCAATAACCAATATATGAATTATCCATTTTGCATAATTCAGAATATCAAATGTTGGCAGAACATAAACTGTCAGGTATCCCAACAAATTATATATATACTAAAGGAGGGTTTGGCGTTACAGCAGCTTATGAATAGTGTAGGGACTGTTATGCCCCTGACCAAAGTCTCATATAACTAATGCCCCTGTCGTTGTTAGCAACCCAATTCATCTTCAACCCATAATCGATCACACCAGCCTCTGCCCTTGCTGCTTCGAGGTACGGTCGTCGGTCTTCTCTCTTCTGTGATGGACAGCAGGAACAACGATTCACAAAAGTTATGCCTGAGAAGTGCAGTGGACAAAAAACAGAAATTAAGTTGAAATTGTCTGTTCCGATTAGCATTACTGTTATGGTTGACAAGGTGAAAAAGAAGACTGAATTTGATTTGGGGAGATTTGGGGTATCACATTGGATGATGATACTAACGACATGCTTGTGTCTGATACAATTGTTGTGTACTGTGGGGGCAGACCGCCTTGAGGAGGCAGACCATGAGGATGCAGACCACACTGAGGTATTTGTTCTAGGTCCAGAACATGGTATCCACACTAATGTTGATATCAGAGTCTATTAGTTATATGAGACTTTGGTCAGGGGTATAACAGTCCCTACACTCCCTACACTATTCATTAGTTATATGTTGCTGGGTATGAAATTTTTCATACATGTAGCATAAAATAAAAACAAAGTTAAAAAACAACACTTTTTTCCCTCAAACAAAAGCAAAAATCAACAGCATACCATCATCTTCCATTTGCTGCTACAATGAAGGGGAGCCATCAATGGAGGTATCATCTTCCAATTGAAGCTTCTTGGCCGGACGAACACATGTATTCTTCTCTATGCCAGCAGCTGTTAACAAATATCGATATGATGTTATAAGAAGAAAAGGTAAACCTAAATTGAGAGACTCAAGATTTTTATTCCAATTAGAGCATGTGTATTCCCTTGATAAATTTTATGTCCAGAGTCATGATCTTGATTATCTAAATTGCTAATGTGTTTCCATATATAAAGGATGACTTGACATTGACGGATTAAAAGACGTTTTTCCCTTAAAGGGAATCCGGGTTTTTAATTGAACTGATATCAAACCAATAGTAATTTATACTTACAGATCCTGAGAAAGCTGTCTGTGCAGTTACTGGCTTACCTGCCAAGTAAGTATTTTAATTGATGATGTGGATTCTAATAACTGTGTTTGCCTTAGAAAACACATGCATTAAAAGCATTGTTCTAGAACATAAATTAAAGAAAGCCATGGGAAACACGATAATCTGAACTACTACTTACAGGGAGCAGATGTTGTAGAGATTTCCAACTGAAATGATAACCCTCTACTAAATTCCAGATATGAGCAACCTAAAATAAAAGCAGTGGAAATTTCTTTCTCAGAAAATGATATTGCCACAATGATCAGAATCCAGGTACAATAACAGTAATTCAAAGAAAGAAAACAACATATCAGAATAAAATAATGCTGGAATGCTTACCATCTTTAGAAAAATAATGTAGTTGTGGACCACTATAGAAGGCCTTATGCACAATCGCTCTCTTCTCAACTTCTTCCTCCCTTGCTAGAAGGCGCTCCAAATTCCTCAAGTTGATAATTTCTGAAAATTTACAGGTAACCTGTTCAAGTTGAGGTACAGCCTCGATTTCAAAAAAGTACTTAAGTAGCCAACAATTCACGTCACATAGTAACTATCAATACTGAGACCTAAAATCCAAACCTGTTTGAGCTGCTTCTAAAAGCATCTCTTCCTGGCTCATCCTCTTCTCTTCGCCTTCCTTTTTTCTCTTTATCGGCTCATGTAACAGAATATTCATTACAAACACAATCACAATTTGGAGTATTGCCAAAACAAAATGCTATTGAAACTTACCCTCATGGTACGTTGCTTGTAAACCAGCATGATTTGCTTCTCTCTCAGCTTGCCGAACAACCACTGCAGTTCTCATAGATTTTCTCACACTTCTCTCTCTTTCTCCATCCTCAGGAGCATCAAGATGATGTTGTACACGTTTAGAAGACGATTTCGTCTTTTCATCCTTGGAGTTGTCTTCTATCTTGGAAAGCACTTTATCTTCTTCTTCTTGGTCGACTGGTTCCCCGAAAATATCAACCACTTTTTTGTCCATATGTAAATCAAAATCCAATAAAATTCCAACTATAAGGAATTCTAAAAGTCAGTAGGGTAAGCAAAAAAATCAACCTTTCCTCTCCCTCATTGTTTTCTGCACCTTCGTCCGGATCAGGCTCTACAACAATTTAAGCAATTTTAAGTAAAATAGAAAATGCTAGAAAACTCGCAGTTAAACTAAACAAAGTAAGCACGGGTAGAGAACTCACATCTTCGTCAAAGTCGCTATCAAACACGTCAGCAACTTCAGGCTCTGCTTCATAGTTACCATCATCTTCATCCTACCACAATTTCCAGTCATGAAGTTGCTTTATTTCTATGATCTGATAGACAGATAGTCAACTAAGGAGAACACAATCTAGAAGTTTTTCCAGAATGCAGAAGTTAAACATACCTGGTCTCAATATGGCTGTGAATTTGCTTTCCTTTCCATGTATTAATGCCTGAAAATGATGTACATCATTAACGAAAAGGAGAAAAGAGTAAGAATCAACTTGCAAATGCATTTCATAAATCACTCTACCTTTAGGGGTTTTATATCTTTTAATTTTATGTACAGATATCAGGGCAAGAAATATAGTATCTTTTCCACCACTTTCCCTATAAAAAATCAATCATACAAAATTACAAATGCAATTCCAATTTCCAAGCCATAAGCTTGGTAGAGAAGTAAACCTCAGCTAATTACAGAATATGATTTCTGTTAGCAAATAAGCCTAGACAAAATGTAACAATCATATGAAATGAACCATCTTTAACTACTTGAAACTACATCCCCTCTATTATTTTGTAATAATCATTTCATATCTCCTGTTTAGTAATTCATGAATATAACTATCTCCAGTTTAAAATACCAAACAGTTGAAAACCTTAAACATCTGCTAATTATATGCAACCTTAAAAAGATGTAAAATTTATCTTCTTTTCAAATCTCACTCCCTGATTAGATTTGCTTTACCAAACAGGAGATTTCGAAATCTAAGAGTATCTCCAACAATGATAGCCATTTTTAAAGTTAAAATACTTAGAAAAATGAGATTTAGCTAGCAATTTAACAATCTCACTCCAACAACACTAGCTATTTTGTAGTCATATAAAAAATTTCATCAAATAATACATTGACACGTGGAGAAAGAGAAGAGAAAAGAGGAAAGAGAAATATAGGTATTGGTTTAGCTATTCAGATTTTCTAGCTATATTTAGCTACTAGTTTAACAAAAAGTTAAATTTAACTTTAGTTTAGGTACTCTGCTGAAGAATCCACTACATCTTCAGTAAAAACACCAGTCATGAAATTCAATATAGATCAAGCTAATCCAAACTTATATATATGACATGCCAAAAAAAAAAATAGAAGCGTACAGTTCATTCAGAAATAAAAGAAGAAATTAGTAAATCCAAGTAGCTGAAATTGGTTTGAACTTGAATTTCAAAGTTTGAAGAAAGCAGAAAGGATAGACTATCAGATTTCAGCTTTAATTACCTTCTCAAAATGCGTTGATTTTGAGCCGCAAGAGCGATCTTCATGCGTGAAAAACCCACATAAGAGTACGAAGCCCACCACTCATAGTACCAGTCCCTGAAAAATTAAATGGTGAACAATTGAAACCAAGCCATTAGAAGCTCTCAGTAGGCAATAGCAGTACCATAACTTGTAAGCTTTTAACCATAAAAATAAATAAAGGCTTCACATATCAAACTGAAGATTTGTCTACTTCAAAACCATGCACTCAATTCAATCATGAAAAGTATGAAGCCATCAAATTTGACCTGATATCTCCATCTAAATAACCAGTTTGATTATGTACCAAGACGGCAAGAAATTTACCAAGTTTGACCACCTCTGATCACGAAAGCTGATTATGTTTCTCAAATAAGCTGGAAATGAAGAAAACAGCGAATTCATCTATTAGGGGTCTTTAAATGAAATATGAAATGATATAACAAAACAAAAAGAAAACGAATTAGCAATCCCAGTTCTAAAATAAAAAGAAAAGAAAAATAAAATCCATGGCTTAAGTTGAAAAAACAAAACTGAAAATATAATGAGCATTACGGACACAATTGAACAACTCAGACCCAAAAAGAAGAAAAGAGTGTTGAAATTCTAGGTTTTTCCCTAAAACAATTACCTATACTTCCAATATGCAATTAACTTAATTCTTGTTAATACAGATCAAAATTGTTTTCGATTGCTCTGTTTGGATCGGAATATTGCTCTCCTTTCGATTCTTTTCAAACTAATGGCAAGAGAGTGCGCTTGAAGAAAAAAAAAACCAATATCAGAACTTGGAAAACCAAAAAATTCAGTAACTTCATGATCTCCACTAACAAATTTCCAACCATTCATATTTAACCAAGCAATTGGTTTAAATATGTCAAAGCAATTGGTTTAACCATTCATGACTTCCTAAACCACACATTAGTTTAGGCTGGCAAGATTTCCCCACATGATGCACTACTAAGCTACTAAAAGTTCAGCTGTCTCTTTCAAAGCACATTATAGATCCCATATATATGTCAATAATCGTAAAACTATGCAGTATTAATAAAAATCGCACATATGGCACAAAGCCATGACAATTAACTACAGATATCCATCGGATGATGAGCTAAACCTTTCAAGCATGATCATAATGAAACTAAAATTTCTGGTGTATTTTTCTAACAGGACGTTTTCAACCCCATATAAATGTCAAACATCAAATAAGCATGCACCAACAATAGAAATGTGAGAAGATTGAAACCAAGCAAATGACCACAAAATCGCGTGAAGCCAAGACTAATTGGTAGCCACACTGACTATGTAGTTGATAAAGTCGTTTAGCAGGATTAACTTCCCTTTTCAAGCTTTATTAGCAGGATTAAAGTCGTTTTTAGCATATTTTCTTCGGAAAAACTGAAATCTATGCCTAACAGCTCTGCATGTTAAACATAATGCATTACTTTTTCTTGCACATAACACAACTCATATGCTCCTCCCGTTGAGTTTGGGAACCAAATTGGAAACTGGAAAATACAAGCATGATCGGAATCATGTCGGGAAACTTTACTGAATCTACGTACTTGAGCCGTAGCAGCTCCATATTCTGGATACAAACTCTCGTAAAATATATTGATTCTGATTTCTAAACTTTGGATAACCACTTGCTTTTGTATGTTGGTATGGAACAAACACTTGTTCGTAAGTAGCCCACCAAAATGGCATTGAATGATTGAATATGTTTTCATTGGAGATAATCTGTATTCTTTACACATACATACAAATCATGAGCAAGCATGATTGATCATGAAGTCAATAATCTATCTACATGATTCATTTACATGAAGTCGGTAATCTACAAGTTTCACTTCAATTCCAATTGGCACTTCGATTTTGTGGCATGACTGGGATTTTTCATAGGTTCAGCACAGATACCCTGTACATATTCTGCAAGTACCATGTGACATGCCTGCGACATTCTCTGCCCAGCATGCATCCATTATAAACCACACCAACAGATCACCGTATCAAGTTTAATGTCTTATGTGGGCAGAGGATCCAGAAGCATTGGAAAAACTCGAGGTTCATACTTCCTTTTGAAGTGCATCTCCTTTTCTTAGATGAGTCTAGTACACCAATATAATGTGGAGCCATCGCAGAAGGACAACCAGCATTTGATATGCAATCCAAGTGCCATTATCACATCTTTGTGAAAAAGACTGGAAGCATATATTCTCTTTTCCCAAATCACCTTTGAGGATGCTATGTTCTAATATGGCTTGATGTAGACTGGGGCCACCCCAGCATGCATGAAAGTTTGTAACTCGGAGGATCAGCATTTCTCTATCTAATACCTGATAATAGCACTCAAGGTCGAGCAGAGCTTTCATGAACGCAAGCTGTTGGAATGAGGAGAAGCAGGGAAGGAGGAAGTTTGAGGCCTTTTCATGAATGGATGATCCAAGAGCTGGGCTGCAGTAGGGCGATTGTTTGGGTTAACTTGAAGACATTTCAAAATGAAATCTCTTGCATCTCTTGATAAGGAATCAGGAATTGCAGGAGGTTCACCCTTTCCAATCTGAAATAATGCTTGCATCTGCCAATCAACAGACAAGATATATGATTTTCTAAATTTCCTTGAGTAACTCCACAAGTGACATTTTACCTACAGAATAATAACCATACGTAATGAATCATGCTGTATGCAATTTTTTTATCTTTAGAAAATATATAAAAATACATTTTCTAGATGATTTGAATGTTGATCTCAGTTTTACAGACTCAGTAATATCTTTGATTGCTGTATCAAATAACTGGTAAAATTCACTGTTGACTGAATTTCTTTCATCCACTTCATTACATCTGCTCACTACTTATTTGAAGGTTTTCTCAGGTTCATGCTTCTAGTGTAGCTTGTGTGCATGTGAATTGAGGGCTGTTTCTAGTCTGAGACCATGGAAAAAAAAAAAAAAGATAAATTTGGTTGGTCTAAAAGATCTTGGCGATAACTAGAGTATGTTCAAGTACATACATGGAAGATGGTTTTCTCATAGTTCTTTAAAAAGATGCAGTGCTGTTACAAGTGCAAGAGTGGTTGGGCTCATCTGTGTTGCTATTCAAGACCAGTTTATAAGCAGGTCAAAGCCTAGATATGATCCTGACCAGACAAGAGAACAATAAATTCATTGCTAAACTGGTGATTATCAAATCCCAAATCTATACTCTATAACCGATCTTTTATCGTTTTCCATCCTATCTAAACTAGTGTTACCCTACCCAACTCAGCTTGGTATCAGAATAAAAAAAGATCAGATCCGAGGGGAAATCAAGTTGAATGCAACATGGGCATCTTTTTCATCATAATTGTAACTTTTCTTTCTATTTAACAAAACTATGTGATTTTTATCCAATAAAAACAAAATTGCAGTAGGATAACATACGCCTTCCAGGTGAGAGTATGGAGGCTGACGGGTTAACATCTCCAAGACAGCACATCCAAGACTCCATATGTCAGCTGCAAGCCCATAGCCACGATTCTTTCGATTAACAACCTACATTCAACAGCTTGTTAGTTAACCGATTAACTGAAACCTATGATACACACAAGAGTGGTTGGAGCAAGCTATGCCCTAATTTTACTTGAGAGATAACCAAAAGAAATTCAATGGATGTAGATTCATTAGTTATTGTTTTTCACAGTGCTTGATATAAATGCAGTTTCGTACGGAATTCAACAAAAAGTAACAGAAAGTTAGAGTTTGACTCCTATTTTAGAACACAAATATGTCCTACTTGGATTACTTATCTATAATGTATCTCATACCAACATTACCCTTTCTTGTTATATATATCTGTACCTCGGACACCCAAAAACATTTTAACCTACAGAACTGATGTTAAAAAAATTAAAAAAAATTAAAAAATCTTTATTTCTTGACTATGATTCATAATCTAGAGAGTGATATTTGGCCTAGCTGATATCCTTTTGTTTCTGACAAAATATATACTGTTGCTAATGGAATGATAAGGTAGAATACAGGGGACAAGAAGTCCACTAGCTTGCTATTGTAATGCATATTTTGAAAAGCAACATACATCAACAATCTGAAACACAGCAGCACTCCAATCACAAAAAGGAGTCTCAAACAAACTGTTTTTAAACTCTGAAGCAACCGACAACAATAGAGATGACCAAAATCGCATTCTTTCCCACAAAGTACCTACCCCCTGCCTATTGCCTCCTGCCTCCCCCGAAAATTCTCCTATGGCTTTCCATCCATACCACCCAAAACACTGCCATAATAGCACATCTTCTCAGTACCTTGCACCCCTTTCTTCCTCCAAAGAACTTAATCCTCTCACACAACAAAGCATAACATGATGGTGGAAATCCATGCTCACACTAAGCCTCACTGACTAATCTTTGCCGCAAAGACATAGAAATGGGACAATGAAGCAGCAAATGAATCATTTCTGCATCATTTTTACACACCACACACCAACAAGGTGAAAGGCACCAAGAAGGCCTTCACTTCTTAAACATTCCAGTGTTCAACCTCCCACTAAATTTGTACAAGGGCATCCTCCTACACGATAGTCTTAAAAGGGCAAGAATCCTACATTTTTTTTTTTTGAAACTAGGGTGTCCGAGTCATTGACCCGACTAATCCCTAGGCTCCCCGCCTGACCCCACAACATTTGGGGAACTGGAAACTCTAGCATTTGCTAGGTGGGTACCATGGGAGAGGGTTGAACCCCAGACCTCTTGGGAGCAAACCAAGGGCCTGACCACTAGACCAACAACTCTTTGGTAGAATCCTACATTGTTATCTACAATGCACTCTCCTATATAACCGGCCCTAAATTTAGAAAATAGATCTTCCTGCTGCTACCAATTCCAAAGGCTTGTAATATTTGTAATCACTTTGATTATTACTGAACCCCATAACAAACTCGGTAGATGTTGCCCAATTAAGAGTGAACCAACAAATAGCGTAAAGATTGTGTTCTACGTGATTGTTGTTCAATCAACAACTGGTACTTATTCAATTAATTAACGAAATTATAATAAAATTAAATAAAAAATATATGAAAGTGGTAGTAGGTAATGAGGCCTGTCAAAAAAAAAAATACAATGCAATGTAAGTTTTAGGCTTATTTTGGTGGTTTTTTTTTTGTATTTTTGTTTTTAATAAAAACCATAGAAATTGGATATAGGTCTCGATGACAAACAAAAGTTGGACTGATATATTTCATAATGATATTCAGGACCTCATTGGTCATGTCCAAAGGAGCAACAGGATTCATTGGCATTTATCTAAGAGTTATTTCAAGAGCGTAACAGAATTCACATCATCAATCATACATCTGAGGAGTACACCTACTAATAGAGAATAGGGGTGGCTCACGTGCACGATAGATTGCCTCACCATTACCGGCTAGAAACTCAAAAACGTGAGAATTATGATATGGTTTCATAATAATCAGGACCTCAGTGGTCCTATCCAAAGGAGAAACAGGATTCCTTGGTATTTATCTAAAAAGTTATTTCAAGAGCGTTAGTGAATTCACATCATCAATCAGGCATCTGATAAACGAGTAAACCTACTGATAGAAAATAGACGTGGTTCACATGCACAATGCATGACCTCGCCATTACTGGCTGGATATGCAAACATGTGACAAAACAAGACTTTTCAAATAATAGCAAAGGTGGATCTCATGGTTTCCAGACTTGTGTAAATAAAGTTATACCCATGCCTAGCAACTTCACTCTTAATCCAGAAATAGATTTGAATTCTGAATTGGACAATCTTTCAGCAATTGTCCATTGATTGCAAACATCAGTCTGCAATTGCTTTGAGTGGATCAGGGATGGCTGATTTTCAGAGTATAAAACAGAAGATAGTCCACAGACGTGGATCATAACTACTGATAGAAACATGGTCAACTCAAACTCGTTTGATTATGCAAAGGTGGCTATTGATCTATTAATCTGACAACTACAAAACAAAAACACCCATTTACTTTCAAAAAGAGAGGAGACAAACCTCCGGGGCCATCCAATAAGCAGTCCCTTTGCAAGACTTCACATCGTTCAATTTGGTTGCCTAGAAAACATCAAAAGGACAAAATGGAATGAGTTAAGATTAGAACTGATGATCCTATGAAATGATTGAATGTGTATTTGTTGGGGTGGAGGTGTTAGAATTATAAAACATACCTTAGCTAACCCAAAATCTGCAAGTTTCACAGATCCACTTGCATCCACCAATATATTAGCACATTTGATATCCCTAAGGAAAACAAGGAATCTTAAAACAACACATCATCACAAATAATATATTTAATAACCATTTTTTTCCAAGTGCTCCAAGTTTGATATCAATATTAATCAGCATACCAGGTCTGCTAATCATAAAGCTTTATCCAAATTACAATACAAATGCAGGTGAAATAAGAATCTTTAATCTTTTATTTTTTAAGTAGTTGCCTAGGAATTTCCATGTTTATAGACGAGTACAATGCATAATATAAATGAGAAGTAATTCAATAGATCAAAAGTGAGAGAAACATTGGGTCCAAATACAGATACGTTTATGCTGCTGCCTCAATTCTGCATGCTAAAAAAGAGTTCTCTCTTCAGAGATGGATCTGTTTATTTGCATGCCTCAAGGTGGTAATTTAGTTTCAACTACTTTTACTTCATATCTTCTATAAGCAGTATTTTGAGACATAAAAAGGAAATATGAATGCTTCCTTATGGCATTGAGCAAAAAGAAAATCCATTATAATAGTAAAGAAATGGAACATTCTATTTTGATGTCAGTGTGACACCAAATTGGCATATGGTCAATTAACAATGAATCATCCTAGCAACCGAAAGTAGAGCAAAAAATACTATCTGGAGTTCAGAAAATGAGAAAATCTTACTACAAAAATTAAGAGAATTAAATAATGATACAAACCAATATTACCTGTGGAGCACATTACGATCATGGAGATATTTTAAGCCACTCAAAATCTGCCTTGTGAACACAGAGACTTGAGAATCCCTCAAGAGATACTTTGAATAGAGATTTGCAAGTGATCCTTTTGTTACAAGCTCAAGGAAGATATAAAGCTTAGTATCATCCTGTAACAATTTTTTGAACAATAAGAAAACTTGGCACATTGCAGTCTAACAAGTAACTAAAAGATTAAAGAAGCAGGCTCAAATTGAAGACTAATTGACCATGAAAGAGAACTTTAAAATTCAATATGATTCAACTAGATAGCACTTAACA
Organism: Rubus parviflorus; assembly: GCA_029955375.1. Classification (NCBI taxonomy): domain Eukaryota; kingdom Viridiplantae; phylum Streptophyta; class Magnoliopsida; order Rosales; family Rosaceae; genus Rubus; species Rubus parviflorus. The sequence continues at coordinate 4,417,002 of JARGGL010000008.1, read as the reverse complement.
ATAGATAACTGCAAGCCTGGTATATCATAAGTGGTTATATGCTTCAACTAATGCCTTTGATGAGTAGAAAGAAGAAATGTACAGAAGTCCGAATATCCACAGTGCCCAAAGTTTATCAGCATATATACTATGAGCTGTACAGATTATAAAATGCAAGGAGACCCTCTCAAATTCTAATAACTGACCACTAAGCTAAACTATTCTATTGCAGAAACACAATAATAAAAAAAATAAAAGAATGAGCCAACAAAGTGTTCACTCTTATGTTACCATGAGGAGGAAAATTGACGTGCAACTCGCAATTAGTGTACAAACCAAGAGTCCATTCAATAACTATTTAATAGACCTTCAAATATTGAGACCTTTGAAAAATATACACAATCCAGTTGAGCAAAAACATAATTTCTATGATTTTTATACTGCTTTCTGAAGAGCTCTCAGAAAAAAAAAACCCTCTCTTCCCCACAGAACAAAAATTCTAGCTCTGAAAGTGTAAAAGAAACTGGTGCAGCAGCTTTGGATTTGGTATTATCAAGTTGCTAGGAAAGAATTCATATTAACTTTAGATGACAGGAGAAAATTATGTTTTGCAAGAAAAAGAAAATAGCATGCAAAATTCTAACATGCTTGTTCCACAGTTGAAGGTTGAGGAGTAGTCCTAACTCCTAAGATCTATATGTACACACAAAACAAATACAAACACCTATGGTAAATATTAAGTAGTGCCAGGTCCCAAAATGATATAACAGTCTAGAAAATGCAGAGTAATTAGAAAGGTGTACTTCTCACTAAATAAATTAGCACAGACATAACAGAGATGCAAACCAAGAAAGCAAGGAGCATACCTTGTCTGTGCCAAGATATTGAACAATGTTGTCATGTTCAAATTGACTTAATAGATGAATCTCCTGAACATTATCAGGGTATTAGAAGAAAGAAAATTGTAAGGCATCCAGCATCATGTACACATCTAATGAAGAAACAAATGTATGCACTATGGAGTTGTATCTAGCTGTAATGACTTAACATTAACACGTGCCCTCGGAGTTAACTCAAGTAATGAAAAATGGAATGGAGTAGAATCTTACAATTTCAATGGAAATGAGACAATGAATTCCAAAGCTACAATCCACCCCACACCCAAATTGCGCAAGTTTCAGTACTTACCAAGGTGTAGGGCAGGGAAGAGATGATATTGTTATGTTCCTCATCACATAAGATTCTTAAATAAGGACCTGTTTCTTAGCTATTAGATAAAATATAGATGGTTGCATCTTGCATCTGAATTGTTCATATCTAAGTAGTCAAATCCGTAACTATAGACCTTACTAAAGATTAGAGAACATAGATACACACACGTGTACACACACACACACACATATGTTTATAATTGATTAGATGGAAATGTATAAAACTATAATTTTGCCTGATGCTTATTAGATTTCTTTTCTATCTTAGGTACTCGTCATTTTGCATGCAGTTTTAGTTTGGACATCAAACTGTTTAAGTATTCAAAGAAGTTTTAGTTCCTTAGATAATATATATGATTTCCACGAAAATCGGGGTATTTAGGCAAATATTCAATCCTTATAAGATTAGGACTTATTCCAACACCTGGAAAGAAAAAGTGAAAACAAATCAGGGCAGGGTTGATCACAGCAGAAATAGGGTGAACCGTGAATGCATGGGGTGGGAAAACAGAGAGTGGGAGGGATACCCCTGACTACAATCTGCCTCATCCCACATCCCAAAATGAGGTCTCAGGTGATATCAAGTTCGATCTTGCCAAGCCAGAAAATAAAAAAATAAAATTGAGAATAAAAGATGGCAAAAAAGCTGATAAGACTAATTCTTTCCACCTGCTCAAGTTGTAAAAGGCTCTGCTTTCCCTGGCTTCCTTGATCCAGTAAAGACACCTCCTTTACAGCAAAAAAGAATCCATCACTGCAATAGAATAAATAGAGTATGAGAGAAATAGAGAGTGAGAACTTACAAGAAAAACATTAAGTTTATTAAACAGCAGGGTTCCAGTTAAATGCATTCCCATCCTCGATCCTCATTCTTTCTAACTTTACATGTTTTGTCTAAGAAATCCTAAAGCTTGGAGCCAATGGAAGTCACTTAATTTTAACAGATAATGAACGTCTGAAGCCAGCTAACAGCACAGCGCAGGAAAATAATTAGGTAAGATAGTTTGAAGCAGGAACTAAGCTATATAAATCAGTTATGAAGGGCCAGCATTGAAACAGAAATGGGGAAAATTAAATAAAAGAGCCTTTGATGTTCGGCCCCAATACCACACGCGAGATTTTTTTTATCAAAAGAATTGTCAAAACATCAGTCTTTTGTTTTACGAACAGCAGTAATTATTACATAGACAATACAAGGGTCCTTAAACAAATTCTGGAAACTATAAGAACTCATTAAAATGGTAGTTGAACACTTGTATTACAAAAGGAAAAACACCATCCACTGTAATCAGATCTTTAACAGAAAACTCTCTATATTTTCTCAAAATCCCAAGAATCCATTTGATTTAAATTATTTCTAAATTTTCAGATAACTATTCCAAAAGATGGAGATTTAAGCAAAAGTCCTTTCGATATCTAAAACTAGTTAGGCATAAGAAAAGAGGCATTGACCAATATTTTGCCTGTATGGTTACAAATTTGATGGATATTAATAGTGCCTGTGGAATTCATAAGCTCATAGAACACTTATAAGTGTTGGTTAAATGTTCTGACAAGGTTAACACACTTCATGGTACATTATGTGAAGTGATTAAGAAACAATATGGTACATTATGTGAATGTGGTTGATAAACTAATGTTCAGATGGATGAGTAGCAACTATGAGAAAACATATGAATTAGAAATAAAAATCCTATAGCCGTATATGGTCATCTCAGATGTCATAAAACTGCTAGTCATGATGCCCTATGTTTCTATTCATTACCACAAAACTTCTCAAGTCTCCTGCCAGACTCAACAGATTCCTAGTCTCCTGCCAGACTACAGTGGTTCCTTTCGTTGAATTCAAAGCAACTTAAAGCATGCAAATCAGGACAGTTACGTCTTCAAAATAGGAAATATTGGAGAAAAAAGTTTAACATTCAAAGTCTTCCTCTGACTCTAGTTCGTTCAAACAAATTTAAGTACAATGCAAATCACCACCAACACAGGCACACAATTAAAACACAAAATGTCAGCAACTTGTTCCAAGTTTAATAACTAGAAGAAACCCATCTGAGAACAGCTAGACTTCATAGACTTCATACTCAGAAAAAATATTTTAGCCATATGGATGTAGGAAGTAATCACTTACTCAGTAAAGCCTTCATAGACAGTTCCATAGGAACCACTTCCCAAAAGCTGACCCCTTTGCCACGAAGACGAAACACTACGTCTAAACTTGCCATTTGGAGAAAAAATACTATGTTTTGGCTCCGCCCTCAAAGCACTACCAACACCATAATCATCACTATCATTATCATTTTCAGTTTCATTATTGGATGGAGGTGAGTCGCAAGACACTGACACAGGCAAGTCCAAGTCATTGCCCTTTCCTAACCTCACTTCATCTACCGCTTCTCTCCCACCACCACTTGCTTCATTCACAAGGTCCTCTTCATCCGAAGAGCTGACGTCACCGGCACCAATGGGCGAATTTACATGAACGCGGTCTTGCGGAGGAGCAAAAGATTTCAACACAACCGGAGGGGGCCGAAAACCCCTAATTCCTCCTCCACCAGCACCGCCATGTTTTACAAATTGGGTCCCAACCCTAGGTGGTTCCGGAACGTCGTCGTTTTGGCTGCTGTCTTGCAATTCTTCATGACGGCTGAAGCGAGAGCGGGAGGGGAAGTCGGAGGAAGAGCGGGCCCGCTGGGCCTCCCAAGCAGCGATTGGGATGGCGAAGTCTTCGGGGCCGGAAAGGCCGAGACTGCGGCAGATGAGGTCGAATTCGCCGTCAATGCCTCTGACGCGGAAGCTGGTTTGGTTGTGGGAGAGAGGAGAGAGGTCGAGAGAGCGAGTTCGGAGAGTGGGGGAGTGCTGATCGGCGTCGTAGTCTATGTTCTTGCTTGCGTTTCGGCGATCCAGTTTTGGTTTTGGACGCTTCTGCTTGGCAGCGTCCATGCTCTGCTTGCTTCTACTTCTCAAGAGGAGCAGGAGGAGGAGGAGGGAAAGACTTGGAGGGAGCTCGGTGGTTGGTTAGGTGGTGGTCTTTCTCTCTCTCTCTCTTTTGACACAGTCGTCGGCGCTCTGAATTCAATCTTGATGACAGAGAGGAGAGAGTTGGAACAAGTTGCAGAGGGCATATGCATGTATGTCTGTATGTGTGGAAAATGGAAACGGACAAAGAGCTCAAGCGCTGACACTTGGCGACACTCTGAATATGCATCACGCCTCGAGACATCAAGATAACATAAATATTTTGACAAATTTAAAGATAGTTTTTGCCAAAAAAAATAGAGATTTTTTGGTCATGAAAAAACCAATATGACTTATTCTTTATACATAATCCTTTCTATGTCTGAGGAGATTCTTTTTGAAGAAAATATTAATATGAAGACCTAAAGCAGAACAAACCATAAATTGTCGGACTGATTGTTCAATTACATAGTTAAAGCTCATTTCTTGAAATATAAAAACAATACTACTACAAATTGATGCAAACTATTCTCGTCCCAGAATAACAGGTTGTGTTGCTCACCAATACACTCAATTGTGGTGATCACAATACAGTAGTCCAACTGAAACTCATTGAAACAATAAAGGCTGATCTCCACCAATTTGTAGGGAATGGAAATAAATAGAAAAGCTGATAAGAAAACTAAGCTATCCGCGGCACAAAACTGTGACATCTACACCCACTCAATCTCCCTAATTATTAGGCTAGACACCAAGTAAGGCATTCAGAAAACAACAACAGAACTACCACTTGGATCCCAAACCTTGAGTCCAATGAAGAAGAGGTCCAAGCAGAAGACACATCCCTGAATCTGACGCCCAATAACAACTAAAGACCGAGGCACCCTAAGTACTAAAGGCACTTAACCTGTTATGGGCACCCAAAGGTTGATAAGAGTGGCCAAAATCCGCCACCACACCGCCACCATCACTAGTATCCCTATCAAGCCAGACCATATGCAGAAGTCAGCTAGTACCCGAGCCCAGAAACCGTAAGGAGTAGACGTCACCGCAAGAGTGCAGCGGCCCGAATCCCAAAGATCTCGTCGCATAAAATAACCAAACGCGAGCGATTGCCACAACCCAGCAAGAAGAAACATATCTGCCAAGGAGGAGCGAGGGATTACGGTCATCAAAAAATGACGAATACCTTTGAGGACGAGGAAGACGTGAAGCCTCCTCCTAAACGCCGCAAAGGCCAAGCAAGATCGCGAGGAGCGATCAAGAATAGAGGAGCATAGGCCATGGCTGCGCTAATAGAAAGGCTGGACGCCGCTAGGATTTTGGAGAACGAGAGGAAGAGCTCTCATCCTAGGGTTTGGTCGTATGGAAGAATTTATTTCTATGTCCGAGGAGATATTTCCTTAATATCTAACAAAAGTAAAACTTTTATTGATTGTTGTTTTGTCTGCTTCTTGCTCTTGGATTGCTGCTCTGACTGCTTCTTGTCTATTGTTGACAAATATTATTTGGATGCTTTTGTTTTCTTGCTCTTGGTGTAGGGGTGGAGTTTGGTGGTTTCTTCTCTTCATCTCTGTGCTTGAAGATAAGGTTGTCTACTCCAGTTGCTGTAGTGGTTCTTGCTTATCCTTCCATCATGTTTTTGATGTTGAATGCTTCTTCATCTGCTAGGTTTTTCCAATAAGCATTGTCATCATCTTTATTATGCCCTGCTAATATTTCCAATCTTACTTAGCCTTCAACATGCAGTTGATCATGGACTAATTTTGTGGCTGCACTCATGTGAATTTTTGAATCTATTTTGAGTTTGGACCTGTCTGCTTGTCTTTTAGTATAAGGGTTGATATACTTGCTCTGGAGGAGAAGATTAAGATGGCTATCATTCCAAAACTATGGGGATTTGCTTTATCTCTATGCCAGAAGTTTGAGATAATCTTCTTGGGTAAGGATAATGGTGTGCCTGGCTTCATCTGTATAAATACTTTTACCAAACAGTGCTGGAAATATACTATCAATGTCTATCAGAATGCTTCCACTCCAAAGGGTTAAATATAGCTGAATGATTTCTCTAAGTTCTTGAGGAAAGGATTGGATATGATCGTTGTGCTCAATATATAGCTGAGTTAAAAAATCATGCTCCAGTAGGTCCAAGCAGAAGACACATCCTTGAATCTGACACCCAATAACAACTAAAGACCGTGGCACCCTAAGTACTAAAGGCACTTAACCTGTTATGGGCACCCAAAGGTTGATAAGAGTGGCCAAAATTCGCCACTACACTGCCGCCATCACTAGTATATATCCCCATCAAGCCAGACCATATGGAGAAGTCAGCGAATACCCGAGCCCAGAAACCGCAAGGAGTAGACGTCACCGCAAGAGTGCAGCGGCCCGAATCCCAAAGATCTCGTCGCATAAAATAACCAAACGCGAGCGATTGCCACAACCTAGCCAGAAGAAACATATCTGCCAAGGAGGAGCGAGGGATTACGGTCATCAAAAAATTAATGACGAATACCTTTGAGGACGAGGAAGACGCGAAGCCTCCTCCTAGACGCCGCAAAGGCCAAGCAAGATCTCGAGGGGCGATCAAGAATAGAGGAGCATAGGCCATGGCTGCGCTAATAGAAAGGCTGGACACCGCTAGGATTTTGGAGAACAAGAGGAAGAGCTCTCATCCTAGGGTTTGGTCGTATGGAGGAATTTCTTTCTAGTCTGAGGACACAACCCAAAGGTGGCCCTATAAAGAGAAACTGTAAATACAAAGAGACATGAGAACACAAGGAAAAATAAAGAGATTGACCTCCTTATGATCATTTTCACTTGATCAGGATTTATATTAAGATTGAAGTGATATGTTACTAAGAAATTATGTGAAAGAAAGTTTAAAGGATAAATCAATTAAAATATATCATATTTTGTTAAATTTTTGCCGCACTAACTTCTCAAGATTGTTTTCTTTAGCTTCATTGAAATTAATCAATTCATGGATGTTTGAAACTATAACCTAATTTCATAGGTATTTTATATCCAAATGAAATTTTTTTTGCTTGCATGTGGACATATTTGCGACACTTAAAAGTTAAAACTTATATTATATAAAAAAAAACTTATATTATACAATGAAAAGAATCATGTAGACTCAATTCAGAATCAGTTTATAATTGGAACAAAACCGTGGTAATGGTAGAAAAACAAATAAAGAAATAAAAAATAAAACAAGTTCAGAACGATATAATTTTCAGAAGTAAAGTTTTTCTAGTACGGTGTCTTTGTCATCAAGTTTTCCTGTTAATAGGATACTACGGGGTACTGAATGATGTATGCGTTCCAATTCAAACTGCAATAACAACATTAAATATCAGTTTATATCATCACCAGTTGTTCTTCGTATATGAAGAGACAGACAAAACATATAAAGCTATTAGTTAAAAAAACTAGACATTACCTGCTACTCGATCAAACCAAGGAAAGTCGTCGAATGAGATGAGATCATGATGATCATCAAGCCAAAGATCTCTAGGGGCCCAATTGCCCACCAACTGCCCAAATAACAAGAACTCAGGTTGTCGACCCTCATCAGCAAGCACATTCCCCATCTGTAAGAGATCAACTATGGCTAGATCAACATATGTAACCACAGATATTTGTCGACGAACACGTCCATATTCATCCGTTCCAAGTGATTACCAGGCGCCACAGAAGCTACACTGATTCTGATTTGGGAAACACAGAGTCGTGTAGTGGACACTACCTCCACATAGTAAACATGTCACTTACAATGAATTTGTTTACAATGAGGTTAGACCGTATTCAGTGGAGAGTCTGCGTGGGTCCATACCATCCATGTTAGATGGCCTCAAGCCATCTCAAAGAAAAGTTTTGTATTCTGCTTTTAAGAAGGGGAACTTCATTGAGGAAGCAAGAGTTCAAGACTTTTTTGGTTATGTGTCTTACAATTAGGCCTACCACCATGGTGGGCGAAGCCTTGACAAGACGATCATTGGGATGTGACAAGATTTCGTAGGTAGTAACAACATCAATATGTCGATACCAATGGGTCAGTTTGGCACCCGGTACAACGGGGGAAAAGATCATACAACGTCACATTATATAAATACCAAGATTTCTCCAATTATCAGATTTATTTTTCTTGAGGATGATGATATAATCCTTAGCTACTTGAAAGTAGATGGAAAGTTGGTGGAGCTTAAGTTTTACTTGCCAATCATCCCGATGGCTTTGGTAAATGCGTGTAGAGGTGTTGGGACATATTTTAGTACTTCTATCCCATGTTTCTCTTACGTAGACATTCTTGAAAATCTTAGGCGTTTTATTAGGGGAGAAAAAGAAAGAGGACTTGTGCAAATGATCCCATGGTATAGAGGATACAATGGAACTATTGTCAAGGATTTAACATCCAAATACATTGCAAGAGTAATTCAACCCCCATAAAGAAAAACTATAAATACAAAGAGACATGAGAACACAAGGAAAAATAAAGAGACTGACCTCCTTATGATCATTTTCACTTGATCAGGATTTATATTAAGGTTTAAGTGATATGTTACTAAGAAATTATGTGAAAGAAAGTTTAAAGGATAAATCACTTAAAATATATCATATTTAGTTAAATTTTTGCCGCACTAATTTCTCAAGATTGTTTTCTTTAGGTTCATTGAAATTAATCAATTCATGGATGTTTGAAACTATAACCTAATTTCATAGGTATTTTATGTCCAAATGAAAAATTTCTTGCTTGTAGACATATTTGAGACTTTAAAATTTAAAACTTATATTATAAAAGAAAAATACAGAAATGTGGAATACCAACTTACTGTAGTTCGCCACCAAGGAATGAGGAAGTTATCATGACAAATGAACTGTTATGTTTCATAATTCCATCTAAACTTAGCATTGCCTTCATCAAATTTATTTAAGAACACTTCAAACGGGTCGTAACCAATATGTCATCTACGTCTATAATACTTGTTGGTTAACGCTTGACGATATGTTGGTGATTCAACAATGCGACATGATTTTAGTATTTTCCTTAAATTGAACGCATCTCATCTTTTTGTGTTAAAGAACATTTTTTTTCAACTACTATGCCAAAAAAGAAACATTATTTTTCCATTAATGTGCAATATAATAACTTTTGAGGGACAAATTATTTTTCCACTAAATATTTTTTGACGAAATATTGTTGATGGACAGATTCAACAATACCATTGGACGAAATATTTGTAAGGTTTTTCTTATATCCAAGAACATTATTTTTCCACTAAATATATTTTTTTATTAAATATATGTCTAAAGTGTAAGAAATATAATGTAATTCATTTGACAGATTATGGGCAATGATTCTCAGGTTAGGAGATCGTTACTTTTTTAAGGTGCGGAGTTTTGATCTCAGCCGTCAAATCCGTTTTAAATGATCTGATCTGACGGCTGAAATCAAAACTCCACACCTTAAAGAAGTAAGGATCTCCTTAGTGGAGAAGCCCTGAATTATGGGTGAAAGTATCAATATTACGTGCAATATGGTAACTTTTGAGAGACAATCTCATTGTCGTGTTGGTTAATGGATTTAGAATAGTTGATGATTTAATAATATCATTCAGCGAAAAACTTTTAATTTTTTTTTTTCTTTAACAATGAAGAATTCAATATTGAAAGTGGCATTACACTTGAATCACAATGTGATTACAATGAAGATAAGCCCTAATTCCTAATCTCTCATAAACGAAGAGAAAAATGAATTAGAGAATCAAGCTTAGAGAATTATGACTCAATATATCCTATTTATACTAGATTAGTTCTGTAATACTCTTCTAACAGAATGCTAACAAAACCATTAGAAGCATGACATGTGGCATCAATTCTTCATCCTTACTGGAGGTTGCCTTTCTTGACTTAATATCCTCCCTCAAACATAGCTAGGTTTCCCTAGTCAGAATAATAGATGAACTAGCATTGATCTTGTTGCATGTAGTAGTAATGTGACCTTGTTTGTTGAATATCTGACATTCAGGTATAGTTGAATCATGGTTCCTGGTATAGTTGTTATTGTTCCAAGTAGTCATGTTGTCATTTCCATTGCTATTTCTGGTATGCAACTTATTTTCTTATGTTCAAGAACATCATGTTTCCACTAAATATTTTTGTCATTAGATATGTGGCCAAAGTGTAATAAATAGAATGCTATACATTTGACATATTAAGAGTGTAAGCATAAATACTATGCAACTTAATAACTCTTGAGAGACAATTAATCTTTTAGAATTGTTCCACTGACATTTTCGGGAGGCTCAAAAAACCTTTTGTATTTCATAAATAAGATGACTGAGGAAATTGTGGAGGACATCAAGATTGTATATATACTTTTAAGCCATTAATTAGCTCAGTTTGTGCATCAACCTGTCCATTTTTAGCCACAAGTGGAGGAATGTGAAGGTGAAAATTGAGAAAAAGATGATAAATATATAGTTCAGCGTCGATGACAACAATGATAACGATCCGAACTTATCAACTCATTTTTGTCTACAACCATATTCAAGATCTGGATTTATCAACTTAGCTCAAAGATGAGTATAAAGAACGTGGAGGAATGATCGTACACATGCAATTGGATAATTATTCAATGACAAATATTGCCAGGTGATTAATGAGAGTTTTTTTTTTTTTTTAAAGAATGAATATGACATTTTGTGGATACTTATTGGGATTTAGTGCAGTTTGCTTGATATTAATTATGCATGCGCTTTAGGTATGATAAAGATGAACAATTTTATTACTTGTTGTTTAATTTATTTACATAGTTCAGATGCTCTTAGTTTTTAAAAAAAATTTGATGATATTGTTGACTCCTTATTGTCGTACTAGGTTACTATTTTCATATGTGCATACTCATTTCACTTTGTATAGTGTCATTCCATCTCTTATCTTTCAATTTTGCTAGATAATTTGTACATATTTTATGTACAAAGAACGCTTCCAATTGCTTGGATTAAGCTTCTCCGAAAGCCTTTTGTTGTATTTAATGTGTGTTTTCATGTTTCTAGCTAGGTTAAATATGTGAGTTGAGGTAATTCGACGTAAAAAGACGTATTTCAAAAGCATTTGGTGCATTTCCGAGAAAAGGACGAAAAGTCAACCGTGACTTTTGGACATCAAGATCACATCACACAAATCAAGCTTCGGAATAAGATGTCCACAATTACCACGAAGATTCAGAAAGAATGTTCAAAATGTCAAATTTCGGACTCTGACAACTTTTCCGGCGAACCACTACCGCGAGTGGCGGCACCATAACCGGGCAACCACCACACATGGATGAGATATCCATGACCAGTTGCATGCATATGTAGTTGCACCCAAGGAGTTAATAAATCAATCTTGTTTCCCCATGCATGCATGCCTCTTCCTTGAAACCCTCATTTTTGTTTGCTTTTAAACTTCCCCATATTGTTACTTTTCACCATTCCAATGGAGAGTCTTAGGGACTGCAAAAAGAGTTGTTGAGCTCCTCCCCATACCATCATTCAACCACAATTCGTTCACCATTCACCCTAGCACACAATCACTTCACCAAGAACACTCTCACAAACTACCCAGTTTTTTTCTTCCATTTTCACCACCTTCCACCACTCAAATAACTTTCCTTCCTTCATGAAAGTTGTTCCTAAGGTATTCGTTTATCTTAGGAACTAACGTTCACCAACATTACATCACGTTTCAAGCTCCACAAATTGGAATCCATCAAGAACACAAGTAGTTGACAATCTGGAGAAGAAAAAGCTAGGAAGTAAAGAGGAGTTTAAGAGGAGGCTATCATCTACACTTAGAGTCACCAAGGAGCTGCTGACCATCATTCCTTGAGAATTTCTTAACCCTTCTTTAGTTATTCTTTGTATCCATGTTTCCATTATTGACTATATTGATGTATTTCATAAACATGTGTGAGTAGTCCTTAAGATTGGGGGCTAGGGTTGTGTTCTCTAGACCATGATGGTGCTTTGATGAACTATGATGTTATGTATGTTGATTGAGAGATAAACATATTCATTATCCAATTTAATCATGTTGAATGCTTGTGTATTGAATTAGGCAAATTCTTGAGCATATGTTGAATCTATCTTGGATTAGATTGTATGGCTTGCCACCTTACAATCTTTGGACAGTTGACAATTGAATATTATGAGTTTGAGCTTTGGCTCATCTTGTTTGAGTTCCTAAAGTCTTTGATTTACTTTGCCTTATTTAGTTAAATTACGAAGCATAATTTGGTTTAGGTTGATTAGGTAAGAGTCATTTGTGCAATCACAATATGACACGAGAGTAACTAACGAGACTTGGTCTTAGAACTCTAGTAAGGTTAGATACGGAATTTGGTTTGTTAATCAATCAATGTTGCATATTCATTAAGTTTATCACATATCAGATTGGGTAAAGGTAAACCAAAAATCAAGTTATTTCCTGCTATTATTAGAATACATAGGATACATAGGATTTGTGGAGATTCCTGCTATTATTCAGGAATAGTTATTTCCTTGCTTCATGTTGACTGGGGTATAGAGACTACTAATAATTTAATTTAATTGAACCAAAAATCACTATGTATTTACAGTTTCTATGTGCTTTTGGGTTTTATCTGAACAAGGTTTTAATGAGGCCACCTTTAGTTTAGGTTTGAGAAGAAGTGAAGACTTTTTTCCACTTCTCCCGGTTGGTTTATAAGTCTTGTTGTTGCGTTTGATGCAGGCAACGGGCCTAGTTAGTAGGTTACTGCTTTTTTCCTGGCTTTCGCCCTAGGGTTCGTGTATTTATACTCCTTGTACTCTTTGTACTCCATGTAAACTTTTCAGTTGTTTAAATAATGCAATTACTTTTTTTCAAAAAAAAAATGCACATATTTTGCTTTGAAAACAGAAAATTCTTTTAAATTAATAAAATATTAATTTATCGATAAATTAATAAATTATTTATTTATCGATAAATAAATAATTCTGCTAAGATAATAATTTTCTCTAGTCCCAAGAGTATTCATTTATTAAGATTTTATTGTAGATAAAAAGTTGAATACCTTTTCGTACGGTGTATCAAAATTTAGACTCTATCGGTAAAAATCTTTTTCAATGGGTGGGTTTTGTTCTTCATGTTAATATCACTCGGACATACACAAACTTCCAGCGCCAACCCAAGTCGCACAGAAATGGTGGGACCAAAAAGACACTTCCTCCCGCTCCTCCTCTTCTCTCTCTCCGCCCTCTTCTTCTTCTTCTCCTACTACCACTCCTCACTCCCTTTCCTCTCCTCCCCAGACCCAGACCCAGACCCAAACCCTAATTTCATTCTTCACCCCCAAAATCCCAACTCCAGCCCTGATTTCACATTCATCCTTAAGGTCCTCTCGTACAACCGCCTGGACTCACTCTCTCGCTGCCTCCGTTCCCTCGCCGCCGCCGACTATCTATCCGACCGGGTCCACCTCCACGTCCACATTGACCATTTTGCCCTCGGCGATGCTGCACCACCATCAGACGACGTGGATCGCAAGCTTCAGGAGTCGCATCGGATTCTGGAGTTCGTCGATGGGTTCGAGTGGAAATTCGGTGACAAGCTCGTGCATTACCGGACTACCAATGTGGGCCTACAGGCCCAATGGCTGGAGGCCTGGTGGCCCAGCTCCGATAACGAGTTCGCTTTCGTTGTGGAAGATGACTTGGAGGTCTCGCCGCTCTATTACAAGTTTCTCAGAAGTTTGATTCTGAATTACTATTACAATGTCTCCAATTTTCGTCCCTACATCTATGGAGCTTCGCTACAGCGACCAAGGTTTGTTCCAGGTACCATCCTATTTTTTTCTTTCTTTGATTCAATTCCTACAAACCAAAAATTTATAAGGCCGTTATGCTTATGATTAGTGCTGGCACTGAATTGCTGTTAATACCGATTAACTGATCCGAATGATGTGAATTATACAAGAATATATGTTACATCACAGTGATTTCATGCTACTAGTTCAGCTGTAATCCACACATAGATGGGAATTTTGTTGTTTTGGTTCATTTCATTTATTTCCTAAAGCTATTCAGTATCCATATATACCACTTCAGTGCCTTTTCTGAGTTTCGATTGCATCTTTTCTTTACTTAAAAGAGTTCCAATTGCATATGTTTTTGCTAAGAAGTTTCAATTGCAGTATAATACTCGTGAAATGCTAAGAAGTTTCAATTCTCTCTCGGATGTTACAGTTTCCAAGAACATACATTAAGACATCCTACACCAAGATGAATAAATATATGGCCATATAGGTATACATGTACATAAAAGTTACCCATATCAGTGCATGCACACGCTCGCACTCACACACATACTCATCTTTATGCTTGTTGTATGTGTGTTCTGAGTTTTGTTTTTTAGGCATGGTTCAATTGAACTTGTAGAGGGTGGTCGGCATTTTCTATGAAACAATAGCATAGGAGGAAAATAAGCCTTAATGGTTGAAGGGCTATTACTTGCATTCAAAATTTAGATGTTTTTTATTTTTAGCTTCTAGTTATTTTTTTTCCCAGTTATTAAAACAATTTCCTTTCCTTTCTCTTATATTTATGTATTTTTTTTTCTTGCGTTACATGATGGGATTGAACCCTTAACTATCCTAATCCTAACCAATTGTCCCCACCCTCCGTGATCATTTGAGCATACTCCAAGGGCTTTACCCTTTCCTGATGAAAACCTTGTTTGAGTATTAAATAATCCCCATGCTAATGGCTTTCTTTTATAGGACCTCTTGTTACTGGCTTTGATGATAAACTAATTGGAACTTTTTATTTGTAAAATTTCAATTCAGTTTATCTATTGATCAAATGTTGGAGAACTGATTGTTTCTTGATTTGTTGTTGGCTTATAGGTAAACACGGGAACAAACTACAATTGGATGATAGAACACAGCTGTTTTTGTACCAACTGGTTGGCACTTGGGGTCAGCTTCTCTTTCCGAAACCTTGGAAAGAGTTCAGGTTGTGGTACGACAAACACAAGGCAAAAGGCATTAAGCCATTTCTCGATGGCATGGTACTTTTTATTATTATTATTATTTTTGTAGTGTGTATATGTCGATTTGTTTCTTGGTCAGTTTCATTTTCACTTATTGCTCAGTTAGATGTGACATTTATGTGCAGGTGACAACTGGGTGGTATAAAAAGATCGGAGAGAAGATATGGACACCTTGGTTCATTAAATTCATTCATACCCGTGGCTATTTTAATATCTACACCAATTTTTTACATGAGAGAGCGCTTAGTGTGTCTCACAGAGATGCTGGTGTTAATTATGGGAAAACAGCTGGGCCTGATTCACATATATTGGATGAAAGTTCTTTTGATTTTAAGTTCTGGGACATGCAACCATTGAGTGATCTCAAGTGGTATGATTTTTGTTTCAGAGAAATATTTCCTGAAAGAGTAATTGCCAGTCTTGATGAACTTGGGTCTGTTCTTAATTCTGTGCAGAAACACAACAACGTTATCATTGTCAGCGTGTTTGGGGTTAAAGATATGGTAATAAGTAACTTGCTCTGCCACTTTGAGAGTCTAAATTTATGGAACTATGTACTTATTGGCCCCGAGTCTGAATTCCTGTTTGATCTGGCAAGAAGGGGGCATCCTGTGATCAGTACTAACCGGTTTCTGGAGAGTGTAGGAGCTTATAAAGTGCTTTCTGTGCACAATTCTTATTTGCAAATCATCAATGAAATATTAGTGAAGGTCTATGTATTACAGAAGTGTTTAGAATCTAGGTACAGTTCCTGGGTGCTGGATGGGAACATGCTTCCGGTCAGCATCGACCCTTTTGTCATCGAGTCTGATCCCTCATATGATTTCTATATTGGGAAGAGCTCAGAACTTTTCTTTGCCAGAGCTTCTGCTCGAAAAGATGTTTGGGATAATGATTTTATATCAAATTTTGCGATGATGGTGAACTCTCAGCTAGTTAAGCAACAGGGCATAAGTTTTGGGTTTGTAATGACAAAGTTTTTGGAACTGAAGGGTGTGAGAGTGAAGAGTTTTGATGAGACAAGCTTTGGTCTTAGGATCGATAACAGTAATGTTAATCAGTCTTTAGGTGGTGGAAAGCAGATGGTATTTTGGTCCAATGATATGGCTACAGATTTGGTTCAGAAACGGCTTCAAGAAATCGGTATTTGGGTTATAAATGATGACTCTTCTTGTAAGGCTGTTGTTTGTCACCAGTCATAGCATCTGGTAGGAGTTGTGCACATATTTAATCTATGATTTCATTGTAATCTATGCATCTGTGCCATTTGCTTTGTTATGCGATTCTGTTTCAGCTCTGAACGTCTTGTGGCCAACTTTCTCCTGGACATGATCGTCACTTGTCAAATTACAGAAAGACGGCAATCTAGTAAGTACGTTGTGCTATTAATTTATTGGTATAGTTTTACCGTAATATCCAAACCCAGTTTTGGCAAAGACCGGTGCTCCGGCCAACCTTACAGTGGGAACATTGCTGATGAATTCATCATATGAAGCAGCATCCTACTGCAAGAAAAAAAAGAAAAAGCAAAGTCGTATTGGCAAAGCATCCTGCTGCAACACTATTCTGGAACACTATTTAGGAAAATGCATCCAACAGCCGGATATTAGAACCTGAGTTTTGGGTAAAACCCCTTTTACTCAGAGCCTTAGGACTAGACAAGACCTTTCAAATGTTAAGCTCTCACACAAAAAGTCGTAGTTGAAGGACTCAGAACTAAAGCTCGATTCCAGGTGATTTGCGTTTGCCTTTGAATGGTCTGTTTTTTGGATGCAAACCTCCTTCCGTGACACTCTGCCTCCTCCAATCCGGAGTGCAGCTTTTACTTCTTATTTTCCTCACCTCCTCCAATGTCAATCTTGGATCTCCTCGATCATGGCTTGGGAGCTTTTGAATGTTAGCTACATGAGTGTTGAAGGACAAAGCCAAGACATTGTCGTCACTGCCGGTGGTGAACAAAGTGGCCGGAATTGATACATTTCAAAACAGGTCACCGGCCGGCTTGATATATACCTTGTTCGATGGTGCTCTTGTAGTTTCATATAGTGATGAATGGGATGAGGTCCTGCACTACGTAGTTAATTATGGTGATGGATATAGATGTATATGGTATCCCTGTACATGATTAATCTATGCATGTCTTGGTCTATTTTCCTGTTATTTTACCTGAGTTCTGACCGACCCTTATATGAATGTTGCGGGAAACAATACGATGAACATAACAGGAGTACATGCATGCATGTTCTTAAGATCAGAGGACCTCCATGGCCGGCCCGAGGTTTTTGAGTGTCCTGAGCAACAATACATATTGCCATAACCTTTAAATTTTTATTTTTTCTTTGAGGGGGTGGGGGCAACTATAACCTTTAAAACTTTGTGAGGGAATTCTAAGCTACGAACTCAAAGTGGCATAAAGCGAACTCATTAGGTATTACCGTATACGGAAGCATATTATATGGTAGTGGTGATTAATTGATTATTACACCCTATTGTGCATTCTCAAATCCCAGCTTCTCCAATCGTGATTGCTGATCAGGTTGCCACTATTACCCTAATTGCGATTTACAGCAGCTTCGTCTCTCATATTGCACAGCTCTAGTGTCTTTAGCTGCCAAAATCCCAACTCCAAAGGCGCTTAACAGTTAGTCATGCACACCAGGTGTTCGAGAAAATGCCAAGTGAAAATTTAGCATTCCATTCTTGAGCTTCAACTTATCTGTTTGCCTCTCAGATAGTGCAGCGGTGACAGCGGTAAATGTTGGATCACCATGAGTATAAGATGGCCTAGGTTTCTGTCACCCACAAACCTCTCTCAGATCATACGTATGCAGAAAAACCCATTGACGGCTCTTCAAATTTTCAGTGAAGCACAATCCAAGTACCCCAATTACCGTCACAATGGTCCAATTTATGCCACCATGATTGGCATACTCGGAAGTTCGGGCCGAATCAATGAGATGAAGGAAGTGATTAATCGGATGAAGAATGACTCCTGTGAATGCAAAGACTCAGTTTTTGTTGCTGCAATCAAGACCTACGCAAGAGCTGGGTTACTGGACGAGGCACTCTCTCTTTTTAAGAACCTTTCCCAGTTCAACTGTGTGAATTGGACGCAATCTTTCAATACCCTGTTGGAGATTATGGTCAATGAGTCCAAGCTAGAAGCCGCTTGTCGTCTTTTCTTGGAGCATTGTTGTGGGTGGGAAGTGAGCTCTCGGGTTCGGTCCTTAAATTTGCTTATGCTTGCTTTGTGCCAGAAGGGTCGTTCAGACATTGCTTTGCATGTTTTCCAAGAGATGGATTATCAGAGTTGCAATCCGGATAGGGAAAGTTATCGGATACTAATGAGAGGGTTGTGTGCAGATAGGAGGCTGAATGAAGCAACTCATTTGTTGTATTCAATGTTTTGGAGGATCTCTCAGAAGGGTTGTGCCGAGGATATTGTAATTTATAGAACCTTGTTAGATGCCTTGTGTGATAATGGGCAGGTGGAAGAGGCTGTGGAAATTCTTGGTAAGATTTTAAGGAAGGGGCTGAAGGCCCCTAAGCGCTTTCGCCACCAACTTGATCTCAGTGGGTGTGGTAATGGCGAAGACACAGAAGGCATCAAGCATTTGATTAATGAAGCTCTAGTCAGAGGTGGGAATCCCAGTTTGGCTAGTTATAGTGCTATGGCTATCGATCTTTACAATGAAAATAAGATTGCTGAGGCTGACAATGTACTAAATGAAATGCAAGATAGGGGCTTTAGGCCAACAGCTTTGGTTTATGAAGCAAAGGCAGCCGCATTGTGTAGGGAAAGGAAAGTTGTTGAAGCAGTTGAGGTGATTGAAAAGGAGATGGTAGAGGCAAATTGTGTTCCAACTCTGAAAGTGTATAGTGTTGTGGTAAGATGCCTTTGTAACGAAAAGCAATCAGTTTTGGCTGTTGAGCTTTTGAAGAAGATGGAAAAGCAGGTGGGTTGTGTTGCTGACAAGGAAACTTACGGCTTTTTAGTTGATGGGCTTTGTAGTGAGAGTAGATTTCTCATAGCAAGTCGAGTATTGCAGGAGATGTTGATCAAGTCAAAATTGCCTTGTGCCGAAACTTACAGTAGGGTCATTAGGGGTCTTTGTTCAGTGGGGAGGCAATATGAAGCTGTGATGTGGTTAGAGGAGATGATAAGTCAGGCTATACTACCAGAATATACTGTATGGAACTCATTGGTGGCATCTGTGTGTTGTAACATTGCGAATAATGAGGCGTGCTCTGAGGTCTATAACAGGCTAAAGAGTTCTTCCTCAGTGTGACTTTGTGCATTTCTGGATCTCAAGAGTCTTTCTTATTTGTGGTGGTTGATCTTCATGCTGTTGTAATGTAATTAGGCAAGTAAGCATACTGCTTTGCTCTTGTTCTAGCTAGGCAAAGACTATGAATATGAAAACTGGAACAATAAGCTCGAGTCAATTAGTTATCTTGAAACCTGTTACTTTCTTCAGTCAATTAGTTATAGATCTCCACTCTCCTTTGAATGCAATGCCAAATCATGACGTCCTTTATCACAGACAAGCGGCAATACACTCCTCAGCCCATGCCAGCAAATTCTATTGATTCCTTACCTCTGCATCACATACTAGAGTCCTCCACTTCCCGAGCCTGAATCGTTATAGGTAAAAGGTTAAAGTTTTCCAGTTTTAAATCTGATGCATAATTGGACACTGTTTTTCTATTTCTAAAATTGGGCATGTATCTCAGTTTTGGTTAGATTCGAATTGTTAATTTTTCTTTGTAATACAGTATTAGCCCCTTTTACCAGATTTAGGTCATACTTTTTATTTCATCTCTGGTAATATATCATTTTTCTTATCGCTGGATAATTTTAGGTGTGGTGGGTTTCTATTTGGAATGTTACTGAAATAATAAGGTGTGGTGGGTTTTGTATGCAATTGATGTTGGATATCAAGTTGTGATTTTGTAATTTCATTAAAATGCGTTGGCAAGAGAAGAGTTAAAGACAGTTTTGTGTTGGAAATGAATACATAGCTGATTATCCAGTGTGTATGATAAAAGAATTTTTATGAAATGCTTGCTCTGATTATGCTTAAAGTCCTACCTCAGTATCTCTTAGATGATTAAATTTTGCACTATTGGCATGCAGAGTGATAGTGTATCAAATGAACATGTCTGAGGAGGATTATGAGGGTGCCTATACCTCTAATAGCGGAGGACCATCTGCATACAAATCTCTAACTGCTGACCATGCCAGAAAACCAAAGGGTGGGAAGCAGGCACTAAAATTTGAACTTGATAGAGTTAGACGCCTTAGTTTGGGTGAAAGAGCACTTGAAAAAGCTTTTGAATCTCACAGAGTGGAGGTTGTTAGGTACGTCTTTATTTTCCAAGCACATGACATGAGTAATATATGTCGAATGATACTCCCATTTGATGAATTCAGTTGTGCTCATCTTCTTTTACTTGGTATTGAATTTTCAACTGATCAACTCTGTACTATGAAATTTTGTTCCTAGATTTACACAAAAGAACATTTTAAGGTGTACCTAAATGGTACTCAGTCCAACTCCTAGTACAACCCGCTTATTGATTGGATGCATGGTGCTCAAATGGTTGCAATCAATATGCAGGTGGTTCAGAATTTTCTTTCTTTGTCATTGATTTTCATTCCCCTCCAATCATCCAGATTATTATAGATATGTTGAACAGGAGGTCGAAATCCACTTAATACTTTGAGTTCATTTAAGAATTTTCTTTCCTAGCTGTTTTTTCTTCTCTCTCACCAAGAGAACATTTTGCAATTTCACTTCATGATAAGTAATCTCTAATAGTGTTTTTTGAACATAAAACCAACCTTTCTTTGGTCCAATGGCAGGCATATGGTAAATCTCTTTGGCTGATGCATGGGATGTTTCGAGCCCATGGGGGATCTGGCTCAAATCATCTCATTTTTGATCCTAATGTAAAATTGCCAATAAAGAAGACTTGAAGTAATTTAATTGTCAAAGCATATCTGCATTTGAATCCCCTCTCCTGGCAGGTGAACGTGTATATGGGAGATGGATGGCGTTTGGATCTCAAACAGACACTCTTTGATATTCCCCCACAATATCTACATCTAGGTACGTATGAATGATGAGCTGCTTTGGTAGTATGTTGAAGTAATTTTCTTTTTGCATGTTTGATTTCCAAACAACCTCTGGCTAACCTATCTGATTTATCTTCTTCTTTCTGTATCCAGGCCTTACACTCTTGAAGATCTTGGAGTTGTATTATACTTCTTTTTGGGGGATCTTGCTTTTGTGTAGAAAATATTTGGGGGAATATGTCCTGAAGCTTTAAAGACCAAATAGTGTATAACCCAAGCATGTCCTGAAGCTTTAAAGATCAGTGGCAAGGTCTCTCATCCTTGCTATTAAGATTACTGCATGTTGCAATAATGCTTGTGGTACTTTTAACCAATCTGCTTACTGTAATATGCAACATACACCAGCAGACAATGGTTTAGACCAACTCACTGATATGGCCCTTTGTATTAAGTTAACCTGCTTTTACTTTAATGTGTATACTTTTATTTTCTTTTTGGGAAGAAATACACAATCAACTATAAGTAAGAGAATGACAAATATATACTATTTACGTTTTTTTTTTTTTACCAAGGAGGAGATCCACGGTTCTGGAGTTTGAACATGCTTCTAATTACATTCTTATTCCTCTGCGCTTTTTGTGTTTGCGATGTCTTGGCAATTGATAGATTTAGATTACTAGTTCCATAGTTTACTAATGGATGCTCGGATTTGTTTTATTGTGGTTGATGAGATGGTTTATATATAGCCAACCAGCTCGTGTATTGTGTCATATTGTATAACCAAAGGCTTGCCAAGAAAAGGAAACAATCCAATTTTATCTAGAAAATGTAATCCAAGAGAAGAAATTTCATACCCTTTATCTTCAATGCAAAATGTCTTAAGAAATGCATCGTGAAGTACTGAAAACAAGATTTGTAAGAAGAAAACAAACATTGCTCTTTTAATATCAGCCTAGCAAGAAATTTCAGGAAACACAAAGGAAAAGGAAAACAAACTTATACCATGCAAAAGCATCTGGCTATTTCAATTTCAGAGTAGGCAATGAAGAAATTGGAGGTTGAAAAGCAATGTAAATGTGTTGCTGAACTTATTAGAGCCAAAGTTATCTATTTAGAAGAAGTGTTTGTTTGGGTGATCTTAAGAAATGTATGTATATCATCTTCAATGGCTATATCTATGTATATATTTTTCCTGTTCAATAAATCACCGATTTTGGACTTGTTAAGCTAGCATAAGAGCAGGGTCATTGTTCTTAGGCCCAGTTTGTGAAAGCTTAACTTAAGAAATAAGTAGCTGTAACTTTTAGCTTATGACAGCAACATTTTACTAACTTCTATAAACTGCTGTCAAATGGTGTAAATTATGAAATAAACTGCTTTTTTATTTTTTACAAAACACATTTTGCTGCTTAACTTATTTGTTAAGCAGCTTTTAAAATAATTTAAGCCCCACCAAACTGAGTCTTAGTTCCTATGCACTATCTATATACTATGCAAGTATGTAGTACAGTTTTGTATGCGTTTTAGATTCAATAATTGGCAACAAGTTCATGCTTTAAACTTAATCTTTTGGAAAAAAAATCACCTTTAGTCCCTCAATTTTAACTCGTTCGACACTTTCGTCCCTGAACTTTGAAATATATCACTTTCATCCCTGAACTTCAACACCGACTATCACTTTCGTCCCTGACCGGAAAAAAATGGTGCAAAACCTATGCCAAAATGTTCGCACGGATGAGAGGAGTAACTTTTATAACTGGGGCTAAGCTCAATTCGGCCTAGAATGGCTCGAATTTAGCTCGAAAGCCTGTGGTGGCCGAAACTTTAATTGTAAAATTCTCCGCCGTCCGGCGACGGTTTGAGGCGAGGTTGGTGGCGTTGAACTCGCCTTAAGGAGGGCTTCAAAGCCCAGTATGTGGTGTCGTTCGAATTGGCCGGAATCGGAGGTTTATTCGGTAAAAACTTCGGTCAGGGACGAAAGTGATAGTCTTTTTCAAAGTTCAGGGACTAAAGTGATATATTTCAAAGTTCAGGGACGAAAGTGTCGAATGAGTTAAATTTCAGGGACTAAAAATGATTTTTTCCCTAATCTTTTTTTTAGGTTACACATCTTGGTAACCTAATCCTAAACCAATTTCCTCACCACTTCCCATGCATGGCATGGTCACTGTTCTTCCTATACATTAATGCAATAATAAATACATTAATGCATTTATATTAGATTAATAAAAAACATTGATACATTAATTACATTAATAATTTCATTTATTAATAAAATAAATATTACATTAATTCTTCATAAATATAGTATACAAAATACAACTCCATTAATGCTCATTTATCTGTATTAATTAGTCAATTACACAGCGCCAATTAATCAATTATATATAATTAACATTAATTTAGCTGCTTTAAGGAGACAACAGGCTAAGAGACGTGGCTAATTAAAAGGGATCTGAAAAAGAGTCGGGTTTTGAAAATGATTTAACATTATCATTAAATAAGTTATTTAATGTATATTAATGATTCCACGCACCTTCTCTTCTCCATTGCTAGAGCTCTATAGAGAGGAGGAGAGAGATTCAGAAACAGAGAGGGGAGAGAGAGATTTTCAGAGACGGAGAGGAGAAAGAGAATCGTATACCGAGAAGAGAGAAAGACGATCGGGTAGCTAGACCGCCTAATCGGCCACGCCACCCAGGCCTGCCCACTCCACCTACTCAGCCGTTTATCTCTGCCGCCTAGCTCCGCCTATCTCCGCCTAGTCCGATCTCCTGGCCGAGTTTCCTCTCCGATTTCCCAATAATTCGGGCAGTTCAGTGGCGCCTAACTCTTGTGTTATAATCTAAGCCACTCAACATTTTTTTCTTCTTCTTAAGGCCATTGTGGATGCGCGTTTGCTTCTATTTTGTCCATCAGTTCCCATTTTGCCCTGTGAGTTAGTTCGTTGAAGCAGCTAATAAGCTGATCTAAATTCAAATTTGATTAGAGAGAGAGAGAGAGAGAGAGAGAGAGAGAGAGAGAGAGAGAGAGAGAGATTGAGTTTTCCAAGCTTAGTGAAAGGAAGAGGTTACTCTCAGCCACATTCTCTCTTCGTTCTTCCGCTGTTTGAGCTCGCCGATCTCTTTTCATCGCGCGTTCTCTGTTCGTCTTTGAGATTGGGCAATCTCTGAGTGTGGAGCTTGTAATTCATCAATGAGGCTTTGAAAGTCGATTTCTATATCCTATTTTTGTTACGTAATTGTGTTTTTGGTTCTGTAGTTGTAATCAAACTTATACGATTATTTTTTTGAATGATCGATGTTTTGTAGGTTGATTTGAATGGCTTATCGTAATTTTTAATTGTGTACGAATTGCAATTTTCTATTCCATTTGTGTTTTCATATCTTCAATTTCTCTCATTCATATATTTGTGTTGCACTATTGTCATGGATAAGTATCTGATAGTGTTTTGTGAACAATTGATGAAGATCAAATAAGCTACTGATCTTTCTAGATAAAGATACTGATCTTTCTAGATAAAGCTACTGACATGCTATATATATATGTACTTTTTGTTTTCTTTTTTCATTGATCGATATCAAAACTAGAAGTTGATATTTTGTTCCTATAATATGACATTGCAGTTTAATTAGGCATAGAGGAGGGCAGGAGGCATAATTGTATGCAAGGTGCACATATATGTCTGAGACTGTGATGTTTTTTCTTGATATGAAGATGAAATTTGACGATATTATGAGGGATATTTATTTTGGTTTTAAGTTTCTGAAACCTAGTTCATTCGATTTGCGGTACACTTTACCTGGATATCCAAGTTGTCTCTTAGATAGTGATCGAGATGTGAAATTAATGTTCAGGAGTTTGGTTGATTGTAAGGTGTCTTCTTCTGTTGATATTTTGGTCAGGGATTGTGGTGGGAGCAGCATTGTTACTTCTAGAGAGACATCATCATTTGATGATGTTTCTTTATGTTTGTCAACAGCTTCAAATAATGACTCTATAGATGAAAATGAATATTTGGGGTGTTTTAGGCCTGAGGCTGCTAAGAGCTATCTAACTACTGAATGGCATAGGTAAATTAGCCATGTTGGACAAAAGTTTGAAGGTGGGGTCTTAGAATTTAGGGACAAGTTGTGCAAGTTTTCTATTGAAAAGTGGTTTCGTGTTTGCTTACAAGAGGAATTGTCCAAGTCGTGTTATTGCACATTGTAGTAAGAGGCACTATGATGGTTGTCAATGGTCTGTTCGTGCTTTGAAGAACAAAGTGAATGGTTTTTTTTTGTTTCATAAAGTAGTTGAACAACATTCACACTTGTAAGGGAGTTCTTCATCAGCAAAAAAGTAATATCTTGGGTACTCATTTTGTCAAGTCTGTTATTAGCGATGAGTTGAAATTGAATCCTGGTGTTAAGCTCAAAGTAATTATCTCCCGGTTCAAGAATTCATTTGGTTTAGATGTGTCTTACAAAATTGCTTGTTATGGAAGGGAATTGGCAGGCTCTACATGGTGATGATGGTGATTCCTACTCGCAATTGGCTTGGTATCAGAATATATGATGTATTATTTACTAATCCCGGGTCTTATTGCATTTTGGAAAGTAATCCTTTGACTAAATGTTTTGAATGGTTCTTCATTTGTTTTGCTGGTTGAATTGAAGGCTTTAAGTCATGCATTCCGCTTTTATTTGTGGATGCTGCTGATTTGAAGAGCAAGTTCAAGGGTTACATGCTCTGTGCGACCAGAAAAAATGGAACCAAGGTGTGATTTCATTTCTTTTCGCATTCAATAGCTATGATAGTAGCTTTAAACAATTACATCAATAGCTTTGTATAACTATGTTAGTAGCTTTATATAACTAGCTCGATAACTTTATAAAATTTTTCAGTAACTTTCTGTGTTTTTGTTTATGCTTATCTACTTGATAGAGGGGCAGCTGGAAGCTGCCGTTAGCGGTGCGGCACGCTGCTATTTTTCTTCATTTTACATTAAAATACTAATCTTTGTCATATCTTTCTTCTTGCAAAATTCTTCCCATTTGCATTTGCAATTGTAGATTCAGAAAATGATGCGAATTGGAATTGGTTTTTTAATCATCTTTATAACATCTTGTTGCCACAAGGGAGAACTCTGGCTTATGTTTTTGACCGCCATGGTGGGCTTTTAAATGCTGTTGCTAGGTATTTTCCCGATTCTCCTCATTCATATTGCTACTACCACCTTAGGGAGAATGTTAGAGGGTTGTACCGGAAAAAAATCTGAGAGTTACTTTGTCGACAAGATTGTTGATGAATTTATGTATCACCATCCTCATCCTCCTTTTCAGCTTCCTTGTCTTCTTCTTCATCCTCATTCCCATCCTCTTCCTCCTTTTCTATTTCCTTATCGGAATCCAACATATCATTCTCTTCCAGTTTACTTTCCAACTTCCTCACTTTTATTTGCAGACTATGTATGTGAGCCAACTGCTTAGAAACCACACGCTTAAATCTGTTTATTTGCTCATTCACTTTTGTCCACATTTTCCACTTCTTCAGCAACTTGCACTGCAAAATCTCAATTTTTCTAGCTACCACATCGTAGTCCTTGAATGTTTTTTTCTAGCAACTCCCAGTATAGCTGATTCTACCTTTGGAGTTTTTCGTTGTCTTCCGCGAGTTCCTTTAGCATATCTTGAGTCTTGTCACATTCTTCTTGGGAGAGATTTGGTTGTGTTGTTGTTTCTTCAAATGAATTTATCATCTCCTTCATTCTCCGCTTAACGCTCTCTCCTTCTTTCTGAAACTCTTGAGTGCTTGTGTTCCGCTGTACATTTGTTCAATATAATTTTGTTTAGAAGAAAAGCTGCTGACAGAGTTGAAACAAAGCTATTGACAGAGTCAAAACAAAACTACTGACTTGGCTAAACAAAATTACTGACCTAGTTCAACAAATCTACTGACCTAGGTGAACAAAGCTACCGACCTAGTTGAACAAAGCTAATGTAAACATTGTAATCTATTGCTCGTTAATTAAACAATAACTATGAATGGTTGAGATTATTACCCAGTCTCCAAACGCTGGAGTTGTAATATCTTCCTTAGTTATCTTTTCATCTTCTGTGTTCTCTAGATCTACTTCTACTCTTCCCTTTGGTTTTTTTCCTTTTATCTCTTCTAAAGTACATTTTATCTCTTGTAATGTAACTGCAACTGGAACTTCTTCATTTAGGCTTTTTTGTTCAAACATCACCTATTGTTATTGGTCACATAAAGAATACTCAAGGTTGTTTGATATTTGACATAGATAAATCGAAATTTTATGCACATTGACAGTTTTTTTTTCTTTTTTACCTCTAGCTCTTTATCGGTCAGTTTCACCAACGATTTGGGTACATCCAGATTCTTCAACAAATATTCATCTTGTCAGCTAACCAATGCAGTTAAATTACAATACAAGCATTAGTTATGAATGTGAACTAGACACAAGAGTTACTGACCTAGTGATATAACCAGACAAAGAGCTACTAACCTAGTTGAAGAAAGTTACTAAACTCGTGAAAGAAAGCTACAAAACTAGTTGAAGAAAGCTACTGAACTAGTGAAAGAAAGTTATTGAACTAGTGAAAGAGAGCTTATCAGTTCAGTAAGTTGTGGCTTTGCCTGGTTGTTTACCACTAATCATGGTAAGTTAACTCTACTGGGCTCTCTTTCACTAGTTCAATAGCTTTCTTTCACGAGTTTAGTATCTTTCTTCAATTAGATTTATATTTCTTTGTCTAGTTATATCACTAGGTCAGTAGCTCTTGTGTCTAGTTCACATTCATAGCTAATGCTTGTATTGTAATTTAACAGTATTGCCTAGCTGAAAAGATGAATATTGGTGGAATAATCCAAAGAAATCAATCAATTACGGTGCCAACATTCATGTATTGGTCACTTCTGGATGTACACAAATCGTTGGTGAGGCTGATTGATAATGGGCTAGAGGTAAAAAAGAGAAAGAAAAAAAAACAATCAATGTGCATAAAATTTCGATTTATCTATTTCAAATATCAAATAACCTTAAGTATTCTTTCTATGACCAATCCCAATAGGTGATGTTTGAACAAAAAAACCTAAATAAAGAAGCTTCAGTTGCAGTTACATTACAAGAGTGATAAAAGGTACTTTAGAAGAGATAAAAGGAAAAAAACCAAAGGGAAGAGTAGAAGCAGATCTAGAGAACACAGTAGATGAAGAGATAACTGAGGAAGACATTACAACTCCAACATTTGGAGACTAGGTAATAATCTCAACCATTCATAGTTATTGTTTAATTAACGAGCAATAGATTACAATGTTTGCATTAGCTTTGTTCAACTAGGTCGATAGCTTTGTTCACCTAGGTCAGTAGATTTGTTGAACTAGGTCAGTAATTTTGTTTAGCCTAGTCAGTAGTTTTGTTTCGACTCTGTCAATAGCTTTGTTTCAACTTTGTCAGCAGCTTTTCTTCTAAACAAAATTATATTGAACAAATGTACAGCGGAACACAAGTACTCAAGAGTTTCAGAAAGAAGGAGAGAGCGCTCAGAGGAGGATGAAGGAGATGATAAATTCATTGGAAGAAACAACAACACAGCCAAATCTCACCCAAGAAGAATGTGACAAGACTCAAGATATGCTAAAGGAACTCACGGAAGACAACGAAAAACTCTAAAGGTAGAATCAGCTATACTGGGAGTTGCTAGAAAACATATTCAAGGACTACGATGTGGTAGCTACAAAAATTGAGATTTTGCAGTGCAAGTTGCTAAAGAAGTGGAAAAGGTGGACAAAAGTGAATGAGCAAATAAACAGATTCGAGCGTGTGGTTTCTAAGCAGTTAGCTCACATACATAGTCTGCAAATAAAAGTGAGGAAGTTGGAAAGTAAACTGGAAGAGAATGATATGTTGGATTCTGATAAGGAAATAGAAAAGGAGGAAGAGGATGAAGAAGAAGAAGGAGCGACAAGGAGGATGGTGATAATGAACAAGAAGAAGGGAGTGAAAAGGAGGAGGATGATGGTGTTGATGAAAAGGAGGATGAGGATGGTGATAGGCAACCTTCATAAATTCATCAACAATCTTGTCTACGAAGTTACTCTTAGATTGTTTCTGGTACAACCCTCTAACATTCTCCCTAAGGTGGTAGTAGCCATATTAATGAGTAGGGCTAGGACTTTTAACCCGAAAAATTGAAAACCCGATCCGATCCGAACCAAAAAGCTGGTTTAAGTCTGGTTTCTCTTCTAGCGAAACCTGTGTTTTTAACAAACTGAACCGATGTTAGATTTTTGGGTTCGATTCGGTTCCTAAAATCCGACATGCTTAAAACCCGAACCGATCCTAATGTATACACATGTCTCTATTTTATTTGCTGTTTTGTCAAGTGTACATAGACTTGACCACAACCAATCTCATTTTCAGCCCTAATCTCACCCTCTTTGCCTCTCCCATCTCTTCCTCTCGATCAAATGAAAAAATCATCTCTGATTTCATCTTCTCGACCTCTCTGATTTCAATATTTCAACAGTTTATCATCTCTAAAATGAGTAAAATCCAGTATTCCAGTTAGTAATGACGAGAAATCGAAAACCCTAATGACCTTCATCCTTTAGACCTATACTGTTCTTCCCCAATTTCTTCGAAAACCCTAACCCTAAGTCCCCAACCCAGTTCGTAAATCAATCGGTCCCAATTCTTCAAGCAATTAATTCGATTGTCTATCCTAACTCGAGAAAACACTCTCTCAAAGTCTCAAGTCTCAAATTAGTTCATGGGTTCCGATTCCAGTCCAGGGCCATGAAGTTGTGGCTGCAAGTGAAACTGCAGCACAAGAAGAATCAACACAGCAAGATAGTGTAGCAGAAATTTCGAAGCCTACTGCTACCAAGAGAAAAAGAGTCTACACTATTGAATCAGAGGTCATGGATATGGTAACACTTCACCAAGTTTGATCAGCCGATAATGAAGACCATAGATGACAAAGAAGTGCAAGTTGGGCATACAAGGAGAGCACAATGTAAGTATTGCCCTACTAATTTAGCATGTGATTCTTCTTCTAATGGCACTAGTTCATTGTTAAGACATATAGAGTTGTTCTGCAAAGGATACCCTGCTAGGAATGATTTAGAAAAAGGCCAAGCAGTGTTCACCATAATGGGACCAATAAATCTAGTGTAGTGATGAGGAGTTGGACACAAGAGGGCTGTGTAGAAGCTGCCTGTTGAATGATAGTCCTCGATGAGCTTCCTTTTAGTGCCATTGAAAAGCTGACTTTAGACATTTTTGTAGTGTAGCAGTTCCTAGGTTTGAGGTCCCTTGTAGGAAAGTGATAGTGAAAAACTTTTTGCGCATGTATGATGCCAAAAAGGAAGAGTTGAAGAGGGAATTGAAGTCTCATTGTGTCTCTTTGACAACTGACACTTGGACTTCATGTCAAAACATCAACTACATGGTAGTCACTGCCCATTTCATATACTATGGATGGAAAATGCATAAAAGAGTAATAAATTTTTGTGTAATTCCAAACCACCAGGGCAGTACCATAGGAAAAATCTTAGAGAGTTGCTTGCATACAATAGAAAGGGTGTTGACCGTCTCGGTGGACAATGCTTCAGCAAATAAGGTAGCCATTGACTACCTTAAGAAAAAGATGGTTAATTGGGTTAACAAACCAATTTTGGGAGGACAGTTTCTGCATGTGAGATGTTTAGCACACGTTGTTAACATCATTGCGAGGTCTAGACTAAAAATAATGGAGAGATCAGTAGCTGGTATTAGGAATGCTATTAGGTTTGTGAGAAGTTCCAGTTCAAGGCTAGATACATTCAAGAAGTGTGTTGAACATGAGAAGCTTCAATAAAAAAAAATTGTGTATTAGATGTTCCAACAAGGTGGAATTCCACCTACATTATGTTGGACACAACTTTGGAATAAGAACATCCTTTGATAGAATGGCAGAGAATCGAGGAAGATGTAAAGTACACCAACTATTTTGATGAAGATGAAGAATTAGATGATGGAGATGAGGAAGAAACAGAAGTTGTGGTTGATTCTAGGAAGAGGCTACGGCCACCAATTGATGAAGATTGGGACAAGGCATAAGTGTTTGTAAAATTTGTCAAGATTTTCTATGATTTTGTCAAGATTTTCTATGATGTGATAGTGAGAATGAGTGCTCAACTTCACCAAAGGCCTTCCATGACATAGTTGCTATAAAGGCTGAGCTTGATGACCTTTTTCATAAGCCAATAGATTCTGCATCAAGTGAAACAGATAAGGTATTATTTCAGATGGCAATGAAAATGAGGACCAAGTACAGAGAATACTTTGGATCCCTTGATGATGTGAACCAGCTTTTTCTCGTTGTTTTAGTCTTGGATCCGAGGTACAAGCTTAGGAATTTTAGCAGGGTTTGTAAAAAAATGCTTCATTTTGATGATTCGTAGGTTCAGAAGAAATCAAATCAGTTGAAGGGCCTTGTGGTTAAATTGTGTGACATGTATGCATCATCTATGGGTAATCAGACTGCACAAAAGAGTAAAACCAGTTCCACCGGAGAGACTAGTACACCTACTTATGCTAGCAGTAGTACCAGTTTAAAAAAAAATTAGTGGGAAGATGGCTGATGTGTTAGAAGATTGGGACAGAGAGCTTGAAAAAGGTGATCAACTGGTGGTTGGACATGAAGTTGATCGATATTTGCTAGACCCCATAGAAAAGCCCCCAAAAGGATCAAAGCTTGAGATTTTAGATTGGTGGAAAGTACCCTAATTTGCAGGCAGTTGCCAAATATGTACTAGCAATATAAGTATCAACAGTTGCTAGTGAGTCAAGATTCAACATAGGCAAAAAGATTATTGATCCATACAGGAATTCATTAACTCCTAGAACAGTGGAAGCACTAATTTGCCTTCAAAATTGGCTCAAGTCTGATAGCATTATGGGGTTGCAATATGTTCCCACCATTGAGGAGATGGAGTTCTATGAAGATGTTGAAAAGGGTATTCTCTTCTTACTGTATTTAATTTGTTACTTATTTTTGTATTTTTTTTTTCATATATGTTGTTGTTGCTCCATGATTATTGATTGGTGTCTTTGTGCTTGTGTTAATGTGTCATGAATCTGTTATGCAGAACAAGCACAAGAGGAAAGAGAGAAAAATGAGAGTCATTGTTGCTGCTACTTCTGCTCATGCATGTAGCAAGTGAAAAATTTACAAGGGTTTCAAAGGTTACTCAGATTCCTGATGCTTCAAAGCCATCCAAAAGCAGAAAGTGATTCAAGGTCTGCAACTCTCAACTCTGCATTTTTGGTTTCATTTGATTTTGTTTTAATCAAATTTAAATTTTAAACTAACATGTGATTGATTTATTTCTGAAATATCAAATATGAACTGTGAACTTGTGAAGTGTGAAGTGTGAAATGTGAAGTGAAACTGTGAATTTGTTATTTGTTTGCAGTTATTAGCAAAGTAGCAGACTTGCATAGTTGGATTAGTTGCATTAAGGATGAAAAAAAGGAAAATTGGAAAGTTAACAATGGAAGCCTTACTGAGTGAGTTGCTGCACATCTGCTGATTTGCATATGCTAATTAAGTCATTTAGTCATCTGTTGTTTTACATTTGTTTTCATTTTCTTATCATTTGATGGAAAGTTTGCTACTTTAGTACTGTTTTATTGTTAGTTTGATGGAAATTTGCTTAATTAGTAGTTTAGTACTAGTTTCTAATTGACTGATTTTGTGAATAGGTGACTGGATTATGCCATTATGGCATTAGTCTTCTTTCAGTTCTTTAGATATTTCATATATGCTTAATGCTTTGGCACCTTTGCTGTAATTCCAGATTTCCAGATTTTCAGAAGTCAAGTTTGTATTTTGTAATGTAAATTACTTAATGTTCATACTCCATAGTTGTGTCATTTGATTCATTTACTTATGTCAATGTTTCTGTGCACCAAATGGTGATGAATGATTGTTGAAATTACACAGGAAATAGTCAGTTTTTGCTAGTTTGAATTGCACAGGAAATGACATTTTTGGTTTCCCATAAACCGAGAAACCGGGCAAACCGAATCGAAAGAAATCGGTTTGGGTTCTGTTAAGGTTTGATGGTTCAAACGGATGAAACCGACCCGAAAATACTTGTCTCGGTTCGGGTTCAGGTTCAGGTTCAGGTTCAGCATTTTTAAAAAAAAAAAATCGATCCGGCCCAGCCTTATGAATGAGGAGAATCAGGAAAATACCTAGCTAGCAACAATATTTAAAAACCCACCATTGCGGTCAGTAACAAAAGTCACAGTTCTCCCTTGTTGCAGGAAACTTGTTCCTCATCTTTTGCATAACAAACATAGTAAAAGAAAGTTATATTCTTTTCCCAAGTTCTAAATTCCGCGAATCAAATGCATAGTGCTTTAAACTTAATCTCTTTTTTTTTTGTTTAAACTTAATTAAGTATTGTATGTGCTACTTGTTTCAGCCGATTATTGGATCAAATCAATCAAAACCGATCTTATACGATGCTACCTTTTACTTGGCAAATACAATTGACTTGAAAATGTAAGCCTATGAAAGGTTCCTCTCGTAATTCACATTTGATTAGTAATGAAAAAATATTCCATCAATTCAACTCATAATAATTCTGAAGCTCTTTTTATCAATATTAACTGTATTGTCTATTTTCATTTTAGGGGAAAAAGCCTTTGTCTTGGTATCATATTATTCCTAACTCCCAAGTGAAATTTCTCAAACACAAGTTTGGCTATATATAGAGGTTCTCCACTAAAGAGGTCCTTACTTTATAAAGTAAGGAGTTTTGATCTCCAACCGTCAGATCAGATCATTTAAACAGATCTGACGGCTGAGATCAAAACTCTTTACCTTATAAAGTAAGGATCTCCTTATATGTAAATCATTATATGTGTGTGTATAAAGTCTCATTCACGTGTGGACGTCCGTTTTTTATTAAAATGTAGACTTCTTCATCCCAATCAATTGAGAATAAAATTCAATCATCAGAACCGTTCATCGTTTAGTTTGGTTTTAAAAATTATCGTTACAAAAAATCAGCCGAATTGGAGATTGTTTGGTCATATGTTTGTTGTATAGTTTATAGACAAATATAGTACTAAAACGATGAATATGGTAATCAAATGGCTAAATAATTTCTAATTTCTAATTTAAAATTTTTGTCAAAAATGATCCTTGAATGAGGACCTAAAATATGGATGGTTCTGATAATTAGTTTATACGCCGGGATGACATATATTTCGTTGGGCTATATATAGTAATCACTTAGAAGTTTTGACTGATATACAAATTTTAGTTTTATCTAACGGACTGTATTTGTCTGTAGACCAACTTAATTTTCATATGCATTATTTTCCCAAGTTTAAGGGTACGTAGAGATGCAAACATGTGCGTTGATAAAAATTTTGATCTAGAAACACAAACTTGTGGCAAGCATATTTTCTTCCACAAATATACGAGTGAAGTGAATTTGCTGAAACTTGAAAGTTAAGGAGTTTTTTATTTTATTATTATATTTATTTTCGGGTTAAATCGAAACTTAAGAATTGAAATGTCTTGTAAAATACTTGTAATCTTGTAACCAGAAAAAAAAATACTTGTAATTAAGAACCTTCGATCTTCTTGATCAGTAAAGAAAGGATAGTTGCATTAAAAAAAAAAACGAAACAAAAGTAAAAAAGATCCATTGCATAGTAATAGTTGAATGAGTATATAGAACCAACGTGTAGAAAGATTATGGTACATATATGTCTAGCTTGTTTGAAATTTTGAATTTCTCTTTGCACAAGGGGTATTATTTGAGAATATTACATAAAAGATCGAAGAGGGTATTATAACTAAGATTATTCTAAAGTGAAAGTGTTTGGGTGAGAGAGAGAGAGAGAGAGAGAGAGAGAGTCAAGGGCGGAAGCGCCAACTAGAGCTAGCTAGCTTAGCTACCACTTTTCTCTCGATTATCCCTAGGACCAAAACTATTATTATTATTAGTAGTAGAAGGAGGAGGAGTACTTGTATTATTCTCTTTATTATTAATGAGAGATGTAATAGCAGCTGCAACAGAAACCCTAAATTTAGGATCTGAAGCAATAGCACTCACATTTTCAGCCATTAATGCTGACGACGACGGCGACGTCATATTTTCTTCCCCAGATGACCTCCTGTTACCCAGAAGACGATGGTTTCCCATCATCATCATACTATTACCACCATTATGGTGATAATTTGCAGGTTTGCCGCTCATCATCCAGTTGTTAATGCCCGGCGGTGCAGATGAATGCGAGGAGGAGCCAGCTGAAGCCATGGCAGTACTAGAAGTAGTATCACACAAGTTGTTGGTGAGGTCAAGAACGATTCCTTTGGAAGGGTCATGATGTTGATGAAGAAGGGAATTGAGGGTTCTGAAGTTGGATGAGGAGGAGGAGGAATATTGATGAGATATTGATGAGGGGTAGTGGTTGTTTAAGATGTGGTGAGGGGTGTTGTAGTAATTATGATTAGGGAGGGAGGCTTGGGTCATGAAATTAGAGGAGGGTTGTGAGCCATCTGAGAGACGGTGGTTGCTTGAATCCAGTAACATAAAGGAAGCAGCTGCTGCAGAAGCTGTGGAAGCCATGGCTGTTGCACCCACTGGAAGTGGATGGTTATGTGTTCCTTCGTATGTTGTTATCAGTATGGACATGTCCTCTAGGCATCTTTGGACCTATATATTATACAATACCATCGAATAATTAGCATGCAATAATCAAACGTACAATGATATTTTCGATCTCCATTATTTCAAATAATAAATAAACAATAATACATATACAGTACCTCTTCAAAACGGACCTATATGTAATTGAAATTGTCTAAAACATTACACCCTTCCTTATGAGAAACAATTTGGTCATTTGAACGGGGTAAATATATGAGTGTTGGATACATACAATATGCCGAAAGTTAAATAGGAAATGACATATATATTTGATCAGTCGATATACATACAATATATATAAGTCTATATGTTGAGTTTCAAGAGAGGACACCCTCTTTAATTGAAATATAATTAAGGATGTAATTGCCCTCGCTAGTAAGCTAAACACGTCCATATTCAATAATTATTTAGACAAAAAAAATATCAAATCGGAGATTGTTTCGTAATTTCATCCAACAGACAAGATTTGTTTATATATAAATAATAAATACAAAGGAGGCTAGGATGAAAGAAATTCGATTAGACCAAAAAATAAGAATAAACTAGCATACATATCATACAAGTTCTTAGGCTAGGCCAAAACAAGGATGGGCGGAGAAAAGAGTTAGGACTACAATAGAATATGAGTTGGTAATATTACTTGTTTTCTAACGGGGCATCCAGGAGCTACTGTGCAACGGTAATAAGCTCTTGGGCAAGGGTTTCCTTTTGCGATTTTCTGCCCATATTTCCTCCATTGACACCCATCATTCATCTGGAACATAAGACCGGTAGTGGTTATTGTTAACTCTCATATCATCCCATATATATATGTATCTATGAAGCTGACCAATACGTATAAATAGAAAGGTATATATGGAACTAACTAACTCACTGTGGCTGATTCACATCTTGCTCTAACCGAAACCCTAGCCTTTCTGTTGGCTTGGGAGGCAACATGGCTGGTAATTCCGGCGAATTCGGTCCGCTGCAGCTTGTGTTGCACTGATGATGCGAGACTACTACTCATCAATTCTTCCTTATTACGATCTTCTCTTGGATCCCTAAATTGATTGGTATGTAGCCTCAGTGACAACCCTAGTTGACTCTCTTCAATGATATCATCCTCACGTGCTGGTGATGGAGATCTATGACGAATATCCATGATCTTGGGAATACAACTTTTCGGAAGATCAGCTTCATCATGATCATTACCATGAAGTGCTAGAAAGGTCTGAGGATCCTAGAAAATCAAAATTAATCAAATATTTTACAAACAAATTAAATATATATTCGAATTAAATACAAGAAACCCACAACATAATTTGGTGAAATTAATTCATGATCTTAGAATGATAATATATATATATATATATATATATATATATATATATAACCACAAAAGAAATAAAAATAATTGAAATGGGATTTAATTTGAGTACCTTGTTTTGGTTATTTTGATGATGGACAGCTGTAAATTTCATTTGAAGATCATAATAATCCTTCATGGTTTGCTCCACGACCTTCCTCAAAACCTTGTTTTCTTCTTTCATGCGACTCATCTCCATTTGCAAAACGCATAACTAGTACAAAGAATTATATGAGAAAAAAAAAACAATTTTATAAAATAAAACTAGAACATTAATCTCATATACATGTACCTCCTGATCTGTCTTCATATTATTCTCATGCAAAGATGTTGTTTCCAGTACTACTGAGGCATCATCATCAACTTCACCTGCAGCCGCTTTTGGTTCTTCTTCAGTATTATTCTCCTCTTTCTCTTCTTCTGCTGCTGATGCTTCTTCGATATCCTCGTCTTCCTCGTTGTCATCTTCTTCTTCTTCTTGTTCAGGAGGATGATCAATTTTCAGTGAAAGACCAATTTCCAAGTCTTTCTGTTCATTCTCTGTGCTGATCCCCATTGAAGTACAAGACAAAGTTGCAGAATCTCTCTTTGTCTTCTTTCTATCTCTCTCTCTCTCTCTGTCTCTCTCTCTCTCTCTCTCTCTCTCTCTCTCTCTCTCCCCCTCTCTTGTTAAGTTTTAATGCTGCTTTTGAGGCACCGAAGTCAATTCTCTCGTCTCTAAGACGTATTATTATTAGACGCATCTTAAGCTTTGACTTTAATTGGGCCCTTAATTCACTTCCATTAATTTATAGACTAGAAGAATCCCATTTAACACTTTAATAATACCACTGGCTGGGACACTCCATATACATAAACTACAAAATTGGCGCTCATTAAGGTAATGGCGCAGAGCCGTCAACCCCTCCCATCCAACCCCCAACTCGATCCCAACTATACTATCTATTTTTTACTATTCTAAAATAGAGTCCTTAGCTAGCTATTGTCATGCTTGGGTAGGTACGAACTCTAGTTAGGGGTGACAATGTGAAACACAAAACCATAACAATGCAACAGATTCGAACGCGAAGTGAAGTTAATGAATTTGGGCTTAGAGGAAAGACGACAAATTTACCGAGAAATGTCTCAATGAGATATAGAAGTATAATTCTCGAAGAGAACATCTCGAATGATAGAGGCAGCATTGTATGAATCGAAAATTAAACCAAAAAATTGACGCTAACCATGTCATGCATTTTGATCTTTGGGATGTTTTAAAGTGTATAAATATCAAAATGTTATCCGTAAGTATCAACTTTTTGCTTTGCCTCAATAGTTGGGCATAATTTCAAACCCCAACTTTTAGGGCCCTGTGCGAAAATAAAGTCATTTTTAATGTAGTGGCTTTGAGATTTAATGAGCATTTAACAAAAATTAAGATGAAGTTCTTTTCGAATTAATAAGAAAAAAAATCTAATTATATGAAGAAGGTATAATATTGATCAAGATAAAAACAAAATGAATTTTTTTTTTGGGGCCCTCGTAGCTCCACGCCTCCATTTATTAATAATTGTACTGTTAGTTATTGTTTTTTTTTCGATCGGGAAAATAAAATTACAAAAAGGAGCCACGAGGGCGTCCAACACCTGAACAATCTAGATTAAAAGCTTGATAAGTAGAACTAGGAAGAGAATGCTCCCAAACTTATGCACCATCAACATGACCAATAGCAACAAGGGCATCAGCAAGAAAATTGTCTTCTCGTAGAATATGAAAAAATCTAATCTGATCACACTGAGAAGCTAGCTTGAGAATATCTTGGGCCAAAACTCGGATTCGCCATGGAGCCATCATTTTACTGTTGATAGAATTGAGAAGAATTTGTGAATCTCCCTTGACTAGAAGATTAGAGAAACCCTTACAAACAGCTTGGCGAAGACCTTCATGTAAAGCCATAGCCTATGCTACCAGAACATTAGCATAACCAAGACTCGTTGATGAAGCCAGAATGGGATTGCCTTGACCATCTCGAATAACAAACCCAGCAGCAGCTTGGTGATTGCTTTTGACAGAGCCATCAAAATTGAGTTTGAGGAATGGTGGATCAGGAGGTTTCCATTTTATAGAGTTTGGATGCAGAGCCTTGACTTGTGGCATACGAGTATTAACAGAATGATACTGGAGGAGCATAGTTGTTGCAGCATAACAGACTTGAATAGGAGTTTTATGAACATTTCTAAATATTAATTGATTTCTAGCATACCAAATTAATTTGGTAACAAGTAATAAGAAGTTTCAGCAATACTTTAGAGACATTTAAGTCGCTAATAGATCTTAAGGAATCAAGCCATTCGGAAAGAGAACCAGCCCAATCAATGGGGTTAATATTGGAAGAAGTAGCATTCCAGACTTGACGGGCAAAAGAGCAATGCATAAATAAATGGTCATTAGATACAAGACTGCAAGACTGCAGTATATGGACTAAAAATATTGTATAAAAAGTCCCTATATAGAGGAAGAATAAGCTTTATATGAATGCTGCAAAGGGGGAACAAATTTGCTGCCCACCCACTGTTGGGGTGGACATTTGCCCACCATTGTGAGAATGACACATGTCCTCTTTGTTTTTTTTTTTTGCTTTCTTCTTCCACTTGCAGCCCCTCTCTCTCTCTCTTCCTCTCGTCCATCCCTTCTTCTTCTCTGCCAAGCCCAGCAGCAGCAGCAGCAGCTCCACCTGCAACATCACAGAGCCACCGCTCCATTCCTCTCTGCTCTCCATCACCGCTGCTGCCACAACTTCACCTGCCATCACAGCTCCACACCCAGAGCTTAATTGCTCTGGGCACCGACACCGATGCCGCCTGTCACCGTGAACCCAGCCACTGCAAGTCTCCGACCGAGCCTATCACCGTCGTTTGCTGTGGCTCGGGGAGAGAGAGAGAGTGTTTGCTGTGGCTCGGGGAGAGAGAGAGAGGGGCTGCCGGTGGAAGAAGAAAGCAAAAAAAAAAAACAAAGAGGACATGTGTCATTCTCACAATGGTGGGCAAATGCCCACCCCAACAGTGGGTGGGCAGCAAATTTGTTCCCCTGCAAAGGGCCCTATAATTAGAGGGCCATGCTCCATTGCACACCTTGCACATGCTCTAAGCCGGCCCTGGGTGCATGGGACCCACCCCACCCCACCCCAATGGGAATACGCCACGTCATCAAAATGAGTCCATCATGGCCACATCAACACCCCGTGCTGACTGGGCATTCTACGTTGCTGCCAATTTAGTCCTTATATTAAACTAGCCTAATACTCATGCATACTAATTAACATGATTCGTGCATCCTCGTGCTATACACGGTGTTTGGTGAATGAAGAAGAAATAGGAGTTCAGATGAATATAGACCTTCATTTTACGGTAATAACCTTTTTAGATGACATTTTTATTTATTTTCACATATTATTCTGAATGATATTATAGGCATCTCATAATTTAGTGAAATTTGTAACACCAGACTTTTGACTTTGCTTTATAGTATAGATAGATAGATAGATTTGTTAAACAGCGACAAGCGTGGCCCGTGACCTGTACACCGATATTGTCCAAACTTAACCACCTATTAGGTGTTGAGTTTTATCACAAAAAGCCTCAGTGCAATAAGGAGTAAGCCACACACTTATAACTTATATTTTATATTCTCACTTTTCTGAAATGAGATTCTCCACTCTCCAATTTTACACGCCCCCTCACGTGCAACGTAATTCTAGGTTTGCACATGCAACCAATCAACAAACTAATTCCCACATTGGAAATTTATATAACGGGATCTTCCGATCAATTCAACGAACCCAGTAATTCGGGTCGAGTCCAATGACATGAGCGACGTGATTGGAGAGGGACCCACTCTGATACCATGTTAAACAACGATAAGCGTGCATGGTTCGTGACCCACTACTAATTGGCACTACATCTATATTGTCTCAATTTAACTATCTATTAAGAGTTGAGTTTTATCAAAACAAAATTCGGTCCAATTAGAACTAAGTCACCTACTTATAAGTTATATTTTTTTTGTCGCTTTTCTAATACGGGATTCTCCATTCTCCAACACTTTCCTACACAAATTTAAAGTGAACTAGCTATGAAAAGTACCACTTTCATGTTATAACAAAATTATAATATTAACAAATATGTAGCTTATGGACTTTGAACGCCGTTTAACCTACTTATAATGTAGTTTGATAATGTTCCCATGTACGCACCCTTTTTAAATTGTAATACGAGAGTAATGATCCTTTTTTTTTTTTTTTTTTTATCAAAAGGAGGTACGACTATATTAAAATAAAAGAGTACGTACAAATGAAAGATGCAGAGATGCATGAAGAAAGAATGAAAGCAAACTGAAAAAAGATGCAAAAACTGCATCAACAAAAAAACAAGGAACTAAAGCAAAGTAAAATGCACAAGCGCGAAACTATTTGTATACTACGGATCTCAATCATGTAGTGATTTTTGTAGTCGGTAATGTGACTAATCATACAAAGGGTAAAAACCTCAAATAGTACCTGAACTATTGTGTAAGGTATTTTTTAGTACCTAAGAATTTTAGGAACCTCAAATGGTACCTGAACTATTGCATACTTACCTAATATGGTACCTCCATTACTTTTCTCGTTAATGGATGTACCATATTAGGTAACGGCATAATAGTTCAGGTACCATATTTGGTAAAAAAAAATTCGTAGGTACTAAAAAAAGCTTTATGCAATAGTTCAGGTACCATTTGAGGTAACGGAGGTACCATATTAGGTAAGTATGCAATAGTTCAGGTACCATTTGAGGTTCTTAAAATTCTTAGGTACTAAAAAAAACTTTACTCGATAGTTCAGGTACCATTTGAGGCTTTTACTCTCATACAAATCCAACATTTAAAATGATAAAAGTCAGAACCGAGGACAACCTTCTACCAAAAGATGGAAGCCAACCAAGGGTGCAAGAACATGGCCATATTGGCAGATGATCTCTTACGAACAAGTACCATAAGCTTGGATCCCGGACCCAATACTGGTTAGTAGAGAAAAGAGTCCCAAATCCAATCCCAAAACTGCATCGGAACCCACCAAACAATTAACCTAGATCATTGAGTAGGGTCGGATTCAAACTCGACCCGGATCCCAAAAACAACAAACAATCCAACTCATCAGCCGCACCTCCAAGTCGGCAAACGCACTCCCATTACCGGCGACGTTAGGGCTTGACAAGGCAAACCATTGCTTGGACTGAACAGTAGAACTAGAGGAAGTTGTTTTACCACCACCACTATCAAAACCTACAAACAAACCACCATCACCAGCACAACCATAAGCACACTCAGGAAAAGTAGTGATACGATCCGACAATAAAGACATTGGAAACATTCGATCCGAATAGAAAAGCTCCAGATCTGCCCATTTTGACCACAAGATGCTCGAAGACTCATCGACTCGAACAAATCGACCCGACCTACTAAGAACACCACCGCAATCGGTGGGCACCGATCCCATCCCTCAAACCAAACTCCACACTTCCAGACCATCCCTGTCACCAAAATGCATCGCCGACTTCAACCCCAATCCCACCGTCATTCTATCTCCGACAACTTCTAAACAGCTCTCGCCGTTTAAACCCACAGCCCCTTCACAAGCCGGGCACACAATAAATTCTTCGCCAAAGAAATTGAGAAAGACAACAAAGAGGAGGCCAAAATCTATAAGGATCTCCATGAGGATGGAGGAGATGCAGGAAATGTCAACCCAAAAGGGCCGCCACTCCCAAACCCTAGCATACGCTAGGTCAAAAAAAAAGTTCTTTTAATTTTAATTTTTGAGAGGAATGATCCTTTTTTTTTTACTCATTAATTATATTACGGTTTGGAGGACGAGCACTAGCTAGGAACCCTAGCGAGACAATTCATAGACACCAACAGATTTTGCCTGTGAAATTATGTCTTTTCATGGATTGCAGGTTCTTTTAGCTCGATCGAGCTCTGCTCTCAAGGCATGAGCATGCATGGGGTGTTTGATTTCTTGCTGAGTCGTTTTGGCTAGACTCAGTTCTGTTCGACCTAACTTTGTGAGATGCGCTGCCATCTTCAATCTCTCTCTGCGTTCTTCAATTCCTTTTAGGTTAAAGTTCATCCTTTTTAAAAATAAAATAAAAAATAGCAAACTTTCTTCGATAAAAATCAAACACAATCTTCAATATAAAACTTTGAATCTAAGATCTATCCTTAAAACACATCTAATTAATTTGATGTTTTTCTTAATCTAAGAAAAAAATATATACATTTTGAATGGTCTGACATCATCCTCCCCCATGGAATATGAGTTCTGTACGAAATCCTAGAACCAGAGAGAACCTTGGGATCAGATAGATCGATCTTGAATTTGTCAACTACTAGACCTCTCCCGATAGACTCGTAGGTTTTTATAAAGAATTTATTTCTACTGTTTATGTATTTTTTTTTCTTAACCCTCTCCCACGTTAACTATATGAAGACTTAAATTAATATATATATTTTTTGATAATAAAAATAAAGATTACAACACAAACCCATGATTACAATCCCTTCCCAGTTGATCCAAATAGAACGATTGAGACACAGAAATGTGGAGACAGTTAGACCAAATAACAACATTAATTAGAAGCATCATGCCCAAATTCAGTGATGGCATCAACCACAAAATTTGCTTCCCTATACACAT
Source organism: Rubus parviflorus (assembly GCA_029955375.1). NCBI lineage: Eukaryota > Viridiplantae > Streptophyta > Magnoliopsida > Rosales > Rosaceae > Rubus > Rubus parviflorus. The sequence continues at coordinate 4,372,927 of JARGGL010000008.1, read as the reverse complement.
ATCTAAAGCTGATAGATAAAAAAATAGTAAAAATAGCCTTGATATATATATATATATATATATATATATATATATATAGCTCAATTCATGCCTTCCAGTTATTTCAATAATTTGTTTCTCCTCTTTTGTGATATGATTATGAACTATGAACAAAAGCATATAAAGAACTAGAGCTATCAAACATTCACAATGAACAAAACTGTATTGACTTATTGGCTTTGATTGCCGCCGGCCTCTCCTGGGGCGCCAAAATCGACAATGGTCGGAGTTGGAGAGTGCAAGAGATAATGCAAATCTCGCTGACATCTTATTGCCATTCCCGTTGAAAAGGAAGGTGCAAAGACACTTAGAAGCCCTAGCCCTAGGAACATAGCAGAGAGAGCAACAGATTTTCTATTCGGGAGTTGCCAAAAGTCAATTATGGATTAATCCCTTCTGTAAATGGAATTAATTATCTATGGACATCAGTCTAAATACGCAAAAAGACATCTAATTTTATAACAACACAGGCTGGAAAGATATCCCAAATTTACTTGTTTTTTAAGTGCCTTGTACATTTCAACTATCATTTATAATATTTTAGCATTCTTCATGATTGGTTTGTACATATTATTTTTTATGTGACCATTAATGAACATTGTTACCCATTTAATATATCACACTTGCATTTTAAAAGTTTAACTGAGATCCATGAGACCAGTGTCAGTGGAGACTAAAGAGAAGACTCGTGCAAATAGCAAGAAATATCACCCATATTATATATATATATGATTTTGCTTTGTCTACTAGCTAGTTAGCTATGTCTAAGGATCATATTATCTTTTATTAGTTTTTAGTTTTGGTAAACTCTAATATTTATATAATATTGTGTGGTAATTTATGAAATTGATACGATTGTTCAAGTGCACATGTCATAACATGAGTGGAATCCTATAAAACAAGGGAAATTCCTTGTTTGTTATGAATAAATAAATTTTAAATTCCTGCTAATTGTAAGAGTTAATACCAATGTTTGGACATGGGGATCCATAATCTTCTCAAAAATTGAAGGGGTACTTCGGCCTTGTGATGAGGGCATTAATCGGGACCATTCCATGTGGTGACCACAACTTGATGGATTCGAACTGTGACCGAATTTGTGCTCGATTTCTCATATGATCATCATGTAGTGCGTGATGGATCAAAAGATATAACAACAGAAAAAATCTATAAAAACTGAGAATAGCCGCGAATTAAAGGGATAATAAAAACAATTCTCATTAAGTTTTAATAATTTCTGGATTTCTCATTAATAATTAAAGACAAAAAGTGTTTATTGAGAGTTTTAACAATTTCTGCATTTCTCAATAAGGACAAAAAGTGTTTGTTGGCCGGGGATCAGTAAAATTTGTAATAGGGGTCGGTAAACATTTTATCCGGTTTTATTGAAGGTCAATAAAAATTTTATTGGGGTCGGTGAACATTTTATTGGATTTTATTGGGGGTCGATAAAAAAAATGGAAAGAAATTTTCATCATGCATGTCTTTTTAAATGTATTTTCACTTCATTCACATCCGCGGCACCCCCTTTTTTTGCTCTTGTGTTGTCGTATCACCAGGAGTGCTTAGGCGACCTCATTTGAGACTGTTTCGGGTGATGTGTTTGTTATGCTTTTAGGGTTTTTCGTTTTAAGTTTCTTTAATCTCAGTCACTTGAATAAAGTGTCTCACTCAAGTTCTAATGGGTGTTTACTTACTAGGCTAATTTCTGAGTCAGGCCGTTTGTGGCTTAGACACTGTGTAGGAGCTAGTGCTCTAGTATATGTATCACTGTGACATTGACCTCGTACGGTCGTATGATTTTCCAATCAATGAATTTATTCATTCCCCTAAAAAAAATGGACCACCGATTGGGAGCCAAAAAAAAAGAAAAAACTAATTGAGAAAAAAAGTTAGAATTTTGTCTTTTTGGGTCAAGGCCCCCAAAAAAAAAACACAAGATAAAACCCTAAATTAGTTGTTTTTTTCTTTCTTTCTTTTTTTAACTCAGTGGTGGCAATAAGATTTTAGGTTCGATTTTGCCAACAAAAACCCTAAATCAGTTGTTGATTCTCTATCTCCAACGAGAATTGCTAAAGATTATATAGACTTATATGCCTCTTTGATTTCCTAGGAATGTCGATTTTGTTTTTGTTGTTAGAATGATTGTCAATATATTAAAATAACTCAATGAGATAGTAACCCATTCATCAAGGCCGCAACAGAAAGAATCACTACCTATGTAAATCTACTTTTTCTAACTGATAAACTCAATCAATACACAGTAGACCTAATAAAAATACAAACCGTGGACTCAAGGCATATTTATGAACCTGTTAACCCTACACAGAGGGGCGTCCCTATGTTCCTTTACATCTATAACCAACTTCTTATTATGCTCAGAGAATCAAACATTCTTTGGAGTTCGGACTTCTTTGGACTTGTTCTTATTACCCGATGGGCGGCCCACCTGTAATAACCCGTATTTTTGTATTTAATTTCTTAGAAATTCGTGAAATTAATTAAGGGTTAGATATTATTTTTCTTGTCTTGTTTGTGAAGTGAAAGTATTTTAGAACGAATGTTTACTTGAAATGTTTTATTTCCAAGGGGTCAAAAGTTGACCTTCTTATTCATTAAGTTTCTCTGATAACATTATTCACGAAATTCGTAGAGCTCGTCAATATAAGTTCGTAGACATGCGGCACGCTAAATTCCGAAATCATATGAAAGAGTTATGGTCAGCGAAAGTTTATTCTCTACGTGTGAGATCCCGATTATTTTTTAAGTTGCTCCCATTTTACTTTTGAGGTCACAATTGGAAAGTAGACGTCAACACGAGTTCGTAGCACTTTTCGGATAATTTTTCGGAGCTCCGAGCTATTTTTAATGAATATTTGAATTTGAATTAGAAATTAAATTGGTTAGTGATCTGGCTTACTGCCATTGGTGCAAGCTGGCAGGCAAGGAGCAACTCAGCGTGCCGCTGATGTCATCTAGGGGCTGATGATGATGTCAGCATTCAGAATTATGGTGGTAGTTAAGAGTTGTGTACCAATTCTTTGGTAACACTTGACTAATTTTTATTTTAACTAAGATAAGTTAAGCTAACTCATTATGTGAGTTACCTGACCCCTCTAAGGCTATAAATACCAGACCCGGAGCTTTTGATTCTTTAGAGAGAGACTCTCACCCTCTCATTCTTTTCCTCCATTTAATCTCTCTAGTTTTTCTCTATACCTTCATTCTAGTAATCGTCAGCCAACTTCAGCAGCTATAAACTCCTATTTTTGTTATTTTTATTATCATGACTTCTTCATAAAAGTTGTTCTAAATTGTATTTTATATTCTGTGTTCATATATCACAGAAATCCAACGGCTAACTAGTTCTGAATCAAAGTTTTCAATCAGTATACTCACTGGAAATCTTTTATGTTGTTCACAACATCAAATTATCATAACTCACTCGTTTCTTAACCAAAATTTATGATCTTTATATCAAAACAAAACTTATGACTTGTACTTTCAATCTGGAGAATATTAAAAGCAATTATCAAAGTTACATTGCCTATTAATTTATGCAATTAAGGTTAAAATCAATAATATCGATTTCTATTTGTTTTGATTAATTCTTCATTTCTGGACTTGGACATTTCGGACATGATTATGTGAACTATATCATTGAATTCCTTGCGAAAAACCCTTCGAAATGGTAACTCACTTGATTAAATTGGACTTACAATGGATAATATAACAAATTTTGAAGTTTAATGATTCTAATCGGAGAATCACAGCTTATGGATTGTTATATCCGTGATGATCTTACCATCGGATTGTCACTAGTGTTGGTTATACTATTGGTCGCTAGAATTGTAATACTCGTATATTGTCGGATTAACTTGGAATGTGAAAGCAGTGGGTGAAGTTTGTTTGGAATTATCGAGCGTTGGAGTCAAAGCTTGGAATTCCAGGTAGGGGGATATGGGGAAACCTATTTAAATTATTGATGTTTAATTTGATAAACTTTGTGATATATGACTTGCGTGCGATGTTTGAATAACATGCTTATTTAATATTCGGTGATTGATATAACTTATATGTGAGCATAGATTACGTGTCTAAATGCATATTCAAATTGGTATACATGAACAATTGTTCTAAGTGATACTTTTCAATGGAAAGTTAGATGATGAACTCTTGATTAGTATTATATATGTTGTGTGGACAAATTATTTTCACTACATGCATTTGCATGAAAGCAAGTTAAAAGAAAATGAAATTGTGGTGAAGGTGGAGATAGGATTCCATGGAAAATTGGTATATTGAGTTATATGATTGGTTGAAATAATGGTACAGGCTGCGGGCACATTGAATTGATTGAAATGAATATGGGCTGCAGGCCCATTGAATTGAATCTTGTATGGAAAGTGTTGGAATTGAAAGGATGAAGGCTATGCGTTGATTCGTGCAACGGGTAATTCGAGACCAAATGGAATATGCATGGTATGGGACGTGCGAGGTCTGTTTGATTCGGAGTACGATTTGACAAAGGATAGAGAAGGAAACTTAAATTTATACATTTCATACATGATCATTTATTTTAATTTCATTTATGAATTTATCCACGCTTGATATTATGGACTCTGATATGTCTGGAATAAACACGTAAGAATTGGAATATAATATTCTCAGTACATTTTATGGTAATTGGGTTTATGTCCCTACTGAGCGGCGAGGACGAAAGCTCACCCCTACAATAGGTTGTTTGTTTTACAGGTACTAGTTACAAGTTTCAAAAAGGATTTAGTAGAGATGAGAGTGGATTAGAACTTAGAAGAAGGTACGTGTAATAAGATTGTGTTAATTTGAACATTTGTATTTTCGACTATTTCAGAAAAGTATTTGGCTTTGTTTTATTTTTATTTTATTTTGTAACGCTCACATCTCGGATTCCAATTTAGATATTTAAAACCAACCGACCCTGGGTCCGGGGCTTAACACAACCTAACAATTGCGCTTAGCTTATCAAGACACAGCCAACTTCCTCTCTTAAAAGGGTCTGCTTGCCAATATTAAGGAGAGGGAGTGGTGACTTTTGAGAGCTTATGAGGGTGTCTTTGAGTAGATTAGTTGGCTTTGAGGGCCAAACCTTGGGCTGTCAAGCTGGGTGCGATTTGGTCTAGCTTGCCAGCATATTTAGAGCTTGAGTTTTAAAAAACTAAGCACAACCTGATTGCAATATGTTACAGCTGGACTACTAAACTCTGCTACTGCCACCCTACTTTTTTTATAGATTCTCAAGTAAAAATCTAAATGATAAACAAAACAAAGTTGCATTACCACTGTCAAAAACATGGCACAGAGAGAATACCCAGTCTAGAAAGAGGCTAGGAGAACCGTTGATCCTTGTCGAAGCCCTGACCTTTGAGTTGAGACATACCCTAACGAATTTATACCAAAAGATTAACATACAAACGAACAACAATAAAATAGAACCATTACTATGTGTCAGAGTTTAACAAATTTCAAACCAAAAATAAAAATTGAGTTTGCCAATGGTGAGAGATCTAGAGAGCGGACGACCGATGCCGGTGTGTGGAAAGAAGAGATTTGGGAATTTGGTGTTTTAGTGTTTTTTGTGGTTTTGCTTTGATGGGCAGAAGTGAATTGTTGGGCCCTGTTCGTATTGGGCCATAGGGTATTGGGTTTGGGCCTTCATATTGATATTTGGTTGGCAAGTCAGAAGTGGGTAAACCTTCAAAAATATCTTCTTCTCTTTTTTTTTTGTCAATAAAAATCTCGTAGAGAAATGTAATTTCTTAAACTCAAGCCCAAGTACCCAAATCTTCTATTTTAATTGATACCTAAAAGTAGGGTAGAACTTGTTAACTAAAAATACGAATCATTTTTTCTAAAAAATCTGAGGTGGCAAATAGATTTTTAGGTTGGCCGGAGAATGCAATTTCCTTGGCGTGCTCATGGAAATATATACAAACCTTCTTTTGTACGTGGTTTATGTCTCAGGCTACTAAAGTTATAATTCCATGGTTTTTGGGTTTCTAGTAGATAGTTATATAAATTAAAATCTATAGAACCCTTGACCTATTCTAGCTTTAATCCCTTCTCCCCTCCCCCCCCCCCCCTCCTTTGGTCAACCCCAAGCGGTTAATTCTTATTTTATTAGTTTGCAATCTTAAGATGCTTCTGTTAATGACATTGGCAGATCCAACTCATTAATTTCTAGGCACTTTTTAGAATCAAGCAAAGGCAACAAAAACTTGGAAAAGAACCACATCTAAAGTAATATATCACTTGCAATGCTGAGTGAAATCTAGTTCAGTCTCTTCTACACATATTTCTCATCTAGTAGTGTCACGCCCCGATTTTCAAATCAATTAATAGGGCATTTTGCCCTTAATTACAAACCATTTCGGGAACGTGACGACATGGAATATCAAATACAAATATGCACTAGAATTTTTTTCTTTTTAATTCAAGTACACAACACCAACTCCATGCCCAACATTGTAATTTCAAACTCAATACAAGAGTCGAATATTACATACCAAATATTTATATAATAAATTGATACATCAAAATATTACATAAATAAATCTTCAGAGTGCGAAGCATAAAATAGCGGAAGTCTTATAACCCAACAAAAAGTATGCAGCCTTGCATTACTCCTGGTTATCCTAACCTGCAGGTATAACCCCTACACCGTGGAATAGTGTACCGGGTTATATCAACAAACCCGGTCAGCTTACGAAGCTGGTATGAGTTAACTCAGTTTTACTCACCCTAAACCGTTTATCAAAAATATACATATATAGTTTGTTTTAAACAAATATATGTAAGTTATATTCTTCAAAAACAATTCAAATCCCGAAAATTCATATTATAAAATATAATGAACCTACGCATCCCATAATACGTATTTTAACCCCACACGTCCCATAACGTGTATGTTAATCCCAGGGTAATTCAGAATATTAAACAATATAAACCTTCCCCAAAATCATTTCCCAAAATTATGATTTCTTTCTTTTTAAGAAAAGTAAATCATCATAATAATTACTTCAATTTTTAAAGAAGTAAAAACTTCAAAATACAATTCAATATTGTTCAAGAATTGTAATTCATTTATCAATGCTTCAAATATTTAAGAAGCAAATTCATATCATACTCACACAAAACCACAATCAACTTCAAATGATTAAAAGCGAGAATACCATTTTTCTTCTCCTTTTAATACATCAAGATAAAGCGAGAATACCATTTTTCTTCTCCTTTATTACATAAAGTATTCATCTTTGTTTTCAATGAATACATGGCTACACAGTCTAGAACTCTAACCTTCACCTTCTGGCTACACAGTCTAAAGCTCTAACCTTCACCATTGGCTACACAGTCTAGAGCTCTAACCTTCACCCATTGGCTACACAGTCTAAAGCTCTAACCTTCACCCATTGACTACCAAAACATTCGAGTAGGCAAACACAATATCATAATTTTTGAAATATTGTTCCCACAAAATCCACCAATTAAAACAATAAAATGAATACTTTCAAATATTGTTTTAACACAAAATCACACATGCTGATATATCAAATTAAAACTGTATTTAATTTATATATCGCAAAATCATTTAAATAAATATAATTATTTATTTTCGCAAACAACACAATATGAATTAATATTCATATATAAAATATCGTGAGATTCACTCACCTCTAATTCCTGCTGCGTCTTCAAATAGTAACCAGGAATCGACAAGCACGAGCTACACTTCTCGTAAACACCTATGATTATGCAATATCCAATTAGCATAATACATTTCCAAAATAATCCAAATGTTCCTCAAATGTCTCCTACGACATCGGAACATTTAATCGAGACCATTTGACCAAAAGTCAACCATCGGTCAACGTGGGTCCCACGTCTACTATTCATCAACGGGTCCCACACAAAAACCGAAACTTCCAAAATCCAACAGCATGCTTATTTCTAGCATCCTAACATCATATCCAAAATTGGTGATGATCCAACGGTCGGATCATCACGGATCTAACGATCCATAACTATCGCTTAATTGATCATTGATCAAACGACCGAATTTGACAAAAGTCAAAACACGAAAGTTGTTCGTATCGACGAACCAAGTCAAACGGAGCAAAGAATTGCTCCCGGACCGACCTGACGCGCCGCCGGAGGTCGCTGCCGGCCGCCGGTCAAGGTGGTCCGATGGCTACCAAATTTTACCAGTGTGTAGAACTCAACAAGCCCAACAAGTTTAGTAACTACCTCAAAGTCTGGATCGGAGCGGAAGTGGCCGGAATCGGCGTTGACTTTTTGAAAATCAAAAACTTCCCGAGCTCAATCCGCCGTCTACGGTGGTTTTCGGTGAAATCCAAGGGCACCATCGTGTTCCAGGGGTTGAGGGCTTCAAAACCCAGTACACGAAGTGGGGAGGGGTGGCCGGAATTACGTCGGACAACGAGATGCACGAAAACAGCCCCTTTGGGCCGTGCGTGCGGCGTCACGCCGGCAAACCTCGCGGCCAACCCGGGTGGGTTTGGACCGTCGGTGGCTTCTTCTCCTTTTGGTGGGGGCGGTGAGACACAGCGGTGGCCGGTGGTGGTAGCCGGAAAACACACAGTAGAGAGAGAAAGGGAGGACGCGGGGAGAGAGAGAGAGAGGAGAGAGAAAATATTTTCCAAAAATAAAACATTTTCATGTTTTATAGAAAATCGTGTAATTTCCGAGGGCCATAACTCCCTCATACGATGTCCATTTCCGGTGAACCAAATTCCTACAAACTCGATTCGACGAGGTCTACAACTTTCATGAAGGAAGTTTTCCCAGATTATCAACGGATAAAAAAGTTACCTTAATTAACCTTGTGTAACTTATAATTACCACCGTAATTATCGTTTTACGATGAAAACCCCTAAAAATATGAAATCACACCATTTCACTTCAAATTTCACGAACTATTTAATAAAAATAGTATCGAAATTTTCGGGGTATTACAGTCTACCCTCCTTAAAGAAATTTCGTCCCGAAATTTGGACGCAGAGTACACCCAAGGTTATCACACTTCAATTCCAAATCTCAGAATTTATTTCATTAATAACCGGGTAGTACACATCAAACCACAACACAACCACAACTTGGTTCTCACAACCTGAAATTCAAATCCCAGAATTTATTTAATAATAAACCAGGTACTACACAACCACACATAAAGTAAAGAAACTGAAGTTACAGTTTGCACACACTGCTATTACAACTTCTAAAATGCCTCACAGGGCTTACACTACCAGAAGCCATCCTTAAACCTCCAGTAGTGACTTCGTGGATAAGAGGCCGGATGTCTCGGAATTCCATACATCATAAGCTGATAGAAATATGCTGCCTCTACGAAACACTTGCAAGTGTCGCAACATTCTCTAGCTGCATGCCTATCTCCATCCACGTCCCACATGTCCTGGCCAAAAGGACGCCAAAAACTTGACTCACCGCAAGTAAGACATTTACCGGCGGGTAGGAAAACAGTAGTCGACGGAAAATACAGCAGTAGATGCTCATGACAAAACTCAGCCTGATGCATCATCCGCTCGACTTCTTGTCTACAGTAGTAGATGTTCCATCCGCTTCTTCACCAGTCGAGGGCTTCACACAGTCGCTGCACCGTTTTCTGCTGCTCGGCTCGTGGTCCTAAAATCATCTTAATCATACATGCTGCATAAAATGCAACATGATGACCTACCACTGAACTGGGACGCGAACCATAGAATGTTCCTGGTTTGCATGCCGCATCGAAATACTCCAGGGCTAAAGATATGTTCGCTGCCTCCACGAGTACTCGTATTCCCATTCGGAACAGAGACTCCGGGTTCTTCGCTTCCCAGCATCGATTAGCGAAGATGCGCACCTGCCTGTCCGCTTCTATGGAACCAGTGGGTCTGGATCCACCATCGAACCCATCCATGTCGATCGCCGCCAACGTAGACCAGCTATCGGCATACTCCTTGAAGTCCTTCGAGACACAACGGAGTTCCATTGTGCTCTGCAGGGATGCGGTAGCAACCAACTGGAATATGTACTTCCAGATCTCCACCGGAAGTTCACTCCAATCAGTGTTCTTGGAACGCTTGCTGCACTCTCCCTTGTTCACCATTGTGTAAGAAAAAATTTTAGTCGAAGTGTTTGTTTGATAACAGATATGAAGTGAGTAACACAACTCCTTATCCCATGTATTTAAACCAAACTTTCCACTGTCAGGGAAAACTTTCTTTAATGTAAGTGCGGTGCACTCAACAACCCACTAAAAATAATTATTGCTCATATCTGTCTCAATTACTCAAAAGTATCGCCCACGATACAAGATTCCACAAGATTTAATCAACAAAAACTCAGTCTTCCACTAACACCGGTCATAATGACTCTTTTCCTTTTGCTTTCGCATAATTAATTCCTCAAAAGATGCGAGGTCTCACAAGAGTGGAACTGTATGTGGAAAATCCATGCATCGGGGAAAAAAAATCTTCCACGATCTCCAAGGGCTCCGACAATTAGCTGTAAATCAGCCGCTCACTTTAGCTTTTGAATTTTCAAATCCTCCACCAACAATAAATATACACCTTACGCATCCACTAACAGATACTTTCCATTAGTGCCATAACCTCCTTTCTCTTTCAAAGAAGACTTCTTCACTCCAATTCTCAGAAATTTCACCAACTCAAACATGTCACGCAAAGTGAATTCGTTCAGTGAATTACTTCAATCTGATCCCTCAGAAAGCCAATTCTTTGAGGGCTTAGATGAAATAATTTCACCAGCAATCGAATTCGACAACGATATCGACATGCTAGACATGCTTCTAGCAGAAGACGAAGCCATTGAAGTAGCCCCAAGTCCACAAGTATCATCTCCACAAGCTGAACCTAGTTCATCCAAACGTATTCCACTGAGGAAGAGCTTCACCAAATACCAAGTCCAAGCATTGAAGGACTTCGTCGAGGCTTTTCCACAGCCAACTGTTCAACAACGACAAGATTTGGGTGACCAAATAAGGTTAACGTTTGCACAAGTCTCTGCGTGGGTGATAAAGCATCGACCCAAAACGCCTGCCCAAACAACTCGTCAACAAAATTTTCTGCTGAGACAGCAAATCAATGAGCTTCAAGCTCAACTTAGCCAGTACCAAGCAGCATTCAACAGAATCAACTGCAACCACTGTGGAAAACGAGTTACTCCCAATAGTGAGCTACTAAAAGGGATTGAAGAGACTACCCCACAACCTCAGACTCTTCCAATTCCTGCAGTCATCGGTCCAAGGGAAAAATCTCACATGAGGAGGGATATTCAAAAGTGTATGTCGATCCCACATCACTCTTCTTCTACACAACAACCATCAGACAACATCAACCGTTCAGAACCTGAAGAAGCATCTGCCGTGGCAGAAGCATCTCTCGTGGCAGACACAACTAAGATTTCTGAAATCATTGTGTCGGTCAGAGATGAGCTAATCATCATGGCATCTGCTGCTGCGCCACTGTGGATCTCTGCACTCAAATCCAGCTCTGCCACGCTTCATGAGTTCCTGAATGAAGCAGAGTACAAGAGAATCTTCACTAACGGTATTGATCTTACTCCCACTAACTTCCAAACTGAAGCTTCTCGCTACACAGCCACTGTTCCCCTCAGTCCTGTCGTACTCGTGAATCTCTTCATGGATGTGGACCAATGGTCCACCATATTCGGTAGCATCATTTCAAGGGCGAGTATCCTTGATGTCTTGTCATCAGGGACTACTGAAAGCTACCACGACACCATCCAAGTCATGACTGCTGAATTTCAGGTGACCAGTCCATCTGTCTCCACTCGTGTAACTCACTTTGTTCGCTATTGCCAACGACAAACAGAACAAAGTTGGACAATAATTGACGTCTCTGTGGACGGTTTAAGCTCAAATCTGGGTCCACACCCAAGATCTCAATGCAAGAAGCGTCCATCCGGATGCTTAATCCAAGATTTGTTCAACGGCAGCTCTCGTGTCGTATGGGTGGAACATGTTGATGTACAGGATCAAATCATGCACCAAACATACCGAACGCTAGTGGAGTCAGGCTTAGCCTTCGGAGCAAGGCGATGGGTAGAAATACTTCAGAGGCAAGCGGAAAGGTTAAATTATTCCGCGGCTGACACTTATCCACCTCAAGACTTTTGTGTCATACCATCTGTGGAAGGAAGAAGAAACATGTTGCAGATGGCATGCAGAATAGTGACAGACTTTTGCACAGACATCGGCAACTCTACTGCTCATGAATGGAAGGTAGCTGAACAAACCAAGTTCAGGGGTTCAGGGATAAGAGTCTCCACCAACAAAATCTGGAACAGGCTGAATAAGCCTCATGGTCTCACTCGAACTGCATCTGCAATAATCCAGCATCATGTCTCTCACCGAAAGCTGTTTGACTTCTTCATTGACGTACAGACTCGGAACCAGTGGGACCACCTAGCATTGGAAAAAGAAGTACAGGAGATTGCACATATCACAACTGGTCATGATCCACGCAATTGTGTCTCCTTGTTGCAAATGCACAACACCTATATACTCCAAGAAAGTTGTACTGATTCAACAGGGTCATACGTGATTTATGCCCCTATTAGTCAGTCAACGGTGCAGAAGTTAATAGGCGGTTGTGAGTTAGGTACAATTGTATTCCTAACTTCAGGTTTTTCAATTCTACCAGATATGCCTACTGCTGGAAGAACAGAAGGGATCTCAGACAATCCATACATTGGTTGTCTAGTAACGGTAGCAACACAGATCTCTACTGAGTTACTGAAGAACAAGAAAGGGTCAGTGGATCAAGTCTGTCGTTTGATCCAGGGTACGGTTGAGAGAATTAGAAATGTAGCCATGTAAGACTATCATATAAGGAATTGTAATTTGTACTTTATATTCTTAACAACACAACAGCACTGAAGAGCACATGATGGGGATCCGCCGCGGTCGGGCCATCACTCGATAAATACTGTGCGCTATTAAGCATACGAAGTAACCATTACTTGAATGAATCTAAGAACCTAACGCCAAACCCTAAACCGATCCTAAGCTCTAAACCCTAACTTCACTTCTCAATTCCAAAACTCGTTTCATTTCCTTAGAGCGTTCCATTGCTCAATCACTTCCTTAGAGCATTGTTTTGCTCTGATACCAATCTGTCACGCCCCGATTTTCAAATCAATTAATAGGGCATTTTGCCCTTAATTACAAACCATTTCGGGAACGTGACGACATGGAATATCAAATACAAATATGCACTAGAATTTTTTTCTTTTTAATTCAAGTACACAACACCAACTCCATGCCCAACATTGTAATTTCAAACTCAATACAAGAGTCGAATATTACATACCAAATATTTATATAATAAATTGATACATCAAAATATTACATAAATAAATCTTCAGAATGCGAAGCATAAAATAGCGGAAGTCTTATAACCCAACAAAAAGTATGCAGCCTTGCATTACTCCTGGTTATCCTAACCTGCAGGTATAACCCCTACACCGTGGAATAGTGTACCGGGTTATATCAACAAACCCGGTCAGCTTACGAAGCTGGTATGAGTTAACTCAGTTTTACTCACCCTAAACCGTTTATCAAAAATATACATATATAGTTTGTTTTAAACAAATATATGTAAGTTATATTCTTCAAAAACAATTCAAATCCCGAAAATTCATATTATAAAATATAATGAACCTACGCATCCCATAATACGTATTTTAACCCCACACGTCCCATAACGTGTATGTTAATCCCAGGGTAATTCAGAATATTAAACAATATAAACCTTCCCCAAAATCATTTCCCAAAATTATGATTTCTTTCTTTTTAAGAAAAGTAAATCATCATAATAATTACTTCAATTTTTAAAGAAGTAAAAACTTCAAAATACAATTCAATATTGTTCAAGAATTGTAATTCATTTATCAATGCTTCAAATATTTAAGAAGCAAATTCATATCATACTCACACAAAACCACAATCAACTTCAAATGATTAAAAGCGAGAATACCATTTTTCTTCTCCTTTTAATACATCAAGATAAAGCGAGAATACCATTTTTCTTCTCCTTTATTACATAAAGTATTCATCTTTGTTTTCAATGAATACATGGCTACACAGTCTAGAACTCTAACCTTCACCTTCTGGCTACACAGTCTAAAGCTCTAACCTTCACCATTGGCTACACAGTCTAGAGCTCTAACCTTCACCCATTGGCTACACAGTCTAAAGCTCTAACCTTCACCCATTGACTACCAAAACATTCGAGTAGGCAAACACAATATCATAATTTTTGAAATATTGTTCCCACAAAATCCACCAATTAAAACAATAAAATGAATACTTTCAAATATTGTTTTAACACAAAATCACACATGCTGATATATCAAATTAAAACTGTATTTAATTTATATATCGCAAAATCATTTAAATAAATATAATTATTTATTTTCGCAAACAACACAATATGAATTAATATTCATATATAAAATATCGTGAGATTCACTCACCTCTAATTCCTGCTGCGTCTTCAAATAGTAACCAGGAATCGACAAGCACGAGCTACACTTCTCGTAAACACCTATGATTATGCAATATCCAATTAGCATAATACATTTCCAAAATAATCCAAATGTTCCTCAAATGTCTCCTACGACATCGGAACATTTAATCGAGACCATTTGACCAAAAGTCAACCATCGGTCAACGTGGGTCCCACGTCTACTATTCATCAACGGGTCCCACACAAAAACCGAAACTTCCAAAATCCAACAGCATGCTTATTTCTAGCATCCTAACATCATATCCAAAATTGGTGATGATCCAACGGTCGGATCATCACGGATCTAACGATCCATAACTATCGCTTAATTGATCATTGATCAAACGACCGAATTTGACAAAAGTCAAAACACGAAAGTTGTTCGTATCGACGAACCAAGTCAAACGGAGCAAAGAATTGCTCCCGGACCGACCTGACGCGCCGCCGGAGGTCGCTGCCGGCCGCCGGTCAAGGTGGTCCGATGGCTACCAAATTTTACCAGTGTGTAGAACTCAACAAGCCCAACAAGTTTAGTAACTACCTCAAAGTCTGGATCGGAGCGGAAGTGGCCGGAATCGGCGTTGACTTTTTGAAAATCAAAAACTTCCCGAGCTCAATCCGCCGTCTACGGTGGTTTTCGGTGAAATCCAAGGGCACCATCGTGTTCCAGGGGTTGAGGGCTTCAAAACCCAGTACACGAAGTGGGGAGGGGTGGCCGGAATTACGTCGGACAACGAGATGCACGAAAACAGCCCCTTTGGGCCGTGCGTGCGGCGTCACGCCGGCAAACCTCGCGGCCAACCCGGGTGGGTTTGGACCGTCGGTGGCTTCTTCTCCTTTTGGTGGGGGCGGTGAGACACAGCGGTGGCCGGTGGTGGTAGCCGGAAAACACACAGTAGAGAGAGAAAGGGAGGACGCGGGGAGAGAGAGAGAGAGGAGAGAGAAAATATTTTCCAAAAATAAAACATTTTCATGTTTTATAGAAAATCGTGTAATTTCCGAGGGCCATAACTCCCTCATACGATGTCCATTTCCGGTGAACCAAATTCCTACAAACTCGATTCGACGAGGTCTACAACTTTCATGAAGGAAGTTTTCCCAGATTATCAACGGATAAAAAAGTTACCTTAATTAACCTTGTGTAACTTATAATTACCACCGTAATTATCGTTTTACGATGAAAACCCCTAAAAATATGAAATCACACCATTTCACTTCAAATTTCACGAACTATTTAATAAAAATAGTATCGAAATTTTCGGGGTATTACAAGTAGTACCTTGTTTCCCATATCTAGAAGTGTTTTACTTTAAGAGTCAGATTACTTGTGTTGTTTATGGGCTCTATATGATGAAATGAACAACATCTCCCAGTCCTTGAGGTGTTTTGAGCTCTTACATGTGTTTGTGATTTACAATCACGCTTCCACTGTGCCAAACCGAATATTCCATGAAGAAGATTGAGGATTTCTGTTAGGCTCACTCCGATAAGTTCATGAAGAAAACTCTAGCTCATTAAGCAAAACAAGAAACAAAATATGACTTTCAAATTGTCACATACAACCGAGGAAAGCGAGAGAAATGCCTTACAGTTGAGGTGATAGTCTAGAAAATTCCAACCGAAAACAGAATATTATTACAACAAATATATATTCACTACTATGTATTGAAAAACAATAATGGTTGTACATCGAATGATGAACATGTACCACCAATTGTACAATGCCCTGTTGATGAAGAAACAACAACCCAAGGTACTTCATGGGTTTGAATATTTTCAGTCCCTGTCAAATTTTCTTGAATAATAGAAGTATTGCCTAGCAATCGAACTCCTTCCAACTCCACTGCCACTTCTTTCATAGTAGGACGTTTCCTTCCATTCAAATTAAGCATCTTTGTGCAAGGTTAGCAACTTTAGTAATCTCTTTTTTCCTACCATCCTTTATAACTTGAGCATCGAGAATATCAAACAGCCGATTTTGCTCAATCGAGAAAAGGAAATAAGCAGCTAGGCCTCTGCTTTCTTGTGACCTTGTTAGGGAAACTGGTTTTTCTCCTGTCAATAGCTCTACAAGGACCACACCAAAGCTATAAACATCACTAAAATGCTTACGCTTTCGCTTTTATGACTCTATTTTTTGGGTGTTGTAATTAACACACCCAAAATTGTTATTAACACACCTTTTTGTATTTTTTAATTTATTTTTATTATATAAATAATTCATAAAGTTCTTACATTATTTAGAAAAATTGTCTAGCTTTAACAATGCAAAAGTGTGTTAATAATAATTGGGGGTGTGTTAATAACAATTCCCTGTTTTTTTTTATCTTTATATTTTTGGTTCCTTTTGTAAGCTTTGTACTTTGATATGGAAAAGTCGCTATCATATCAGGTTCATGGTATGATTGATTTTTAACGATAATTGTCTTCACAACCTTGATTTTTTTTTTTCCGGCTGATTCACAACTTGATTATAAGAGCTACTCTTACATGCGCATGACTATTTGGTCCAATGACATAAATCTTATCTTCGTAAGTGAAAGATTCTGAGTTCGACTCTAGTAGTCATCTATCAATTGTATAATAATAATAATAAAAAAAGTCACAAGACAAACTACAAACAGATTCTTCTAAATTTGACCAGAATTCATTGAATGAGAGGGGCGTCAAATCTTGTGTCGATTGTTACCCAAGCTGTTAATAAGTAACTTTTGTGTTGAGCATGTACGCAATGGAAAATGTAGAGGATTTCCGCTATACACATTGAGCTTGTATGTGCCTTGGGCTTGACTTTTCCTCATTTTCGCTAAAAAAAATGGCGTCACCTATTAAAACATTGCTAGCTTGTTTGCCACCATTTCTTTTTCACATATTTTCAGAAAAAATCAACTTTTTAGTAGCTGATCTAAGTCTTTTGTTCATCCTATTATTGAATGGAATCATGTTCTTCCTCGTTTGTCTCCATTTCCTTTTTAACATATTTTCAGAGAAGCCAATTTTGTTGCAAATGCATTGGCTAATCCAGGTCATGTAGTTCATCTTAACTGGTCTTGATTGGAATCATGCTTTTTTTCTTTCAGCTAGCTCGGTCTTTCATTTTGATTAGCAAGGCGGAGGGAGAAAAGGGGTTTGAGTTGTAGAGTTTGTTCTTTCTTTTGTACATACGTTCGTCTTACTGTTCTTATTGTATCGAGAAAAAAAAATATAATATTTGGAAAATAGTTGTTTTTAAATATAATATAAACTATAAGAAAAAACATACTTTTCCTTTTCATTCATTTCTATTTTATAGAAACCAAAATATACTCGATTTGGATTCTTCCTGCACTGAGATCAGCAATATGATCGAAAGCCTCTTGAGAAAGATTGATTGTTCCACATCTTTTTGTTGCACAATGATCAATAACTTGTACAAGGAGGGTCGTATTCTTACAAGGATGTGGTGCTTGATTTGTGGAACCAATACATTTGATTATACATAAGTACGTACTGGTACTGCATATGTACATGTTTTTCCATATTATATTACTTACAGCTGTAGTCAAATTCCCACGATCCTCATTTCTGCAGCATGCAGAAGCTGCAAAATATGAAAGAGAGTTTGCTAAAGATGCTCTCCTTGTTGGCAAACGCGACTACAATTTGATTATTGTATTGCAAGGTAATGATCAACATTACAATCTGCAAAGTCAGTCCCATTGTTCTGAAAAAGAGATAGGCCTTGTTTTAGTCTACGTGTAACGAGTTACTTCTTAGCTTTAAAACATGTTATATGTATTGACCAACCTAGCAAATCTTGATTCTTCTGAACTGGTAAGTAAAATATGTTGCTGCTTCCAATTGAAAAGTCACTAGTGGTCGATAGTTGTTGTCTTGAATCAAATAACGTACTCAGTTACTGTTGCTTCTTACAAAAGTATGCGTCACTTAGGATACAATAAATTTGTAATAACAAATAACCAATCATGAAACAAATTCATTAAGTATGTAGTTCCATACCAATAGTAATGGAGCTTTAAATGAGGGAGGGGGAGTTCACCAATTAGTGTAGAGGTATGACACATTACAAATGATGTGATTAGTGTTCTATAGAATGATAAAATGTTTTGTTCCAAAATTACAATCATACTCTTAAAATAAAAGCCACCCCCCCACCCCCCTCCCCCAAAAATAATAATAATATGGTTTTAGGTGAAAAGAAAATTTCGTAAAATAATCAATTAAAGAAACAAGCAACCCTTTTCTAGGGTGTCGGCATCCAAGCTTAGGGGTTGGTCTCGAGCTATGTGAGTGAAACATTAGTTAGCAAAAGGTATGCTTCAAATATATATATTTTTTATTGTTTTTTGCTAACTTAATTTTTCTCTGCACTTAAAATACATAATTTTGCCAACAAGGGTTGGTTCAGTTGGTAAGGACGTGCTGTTGGTTGAGCCCCAACCTCAGTTCGATCCCCGCTGCCAGCAATCTCTTGTTTGGTAGGTAATCTGTAAATTCTTTTGTAAATCTTGGTACAAAAGGTCTGTGATATGCCCTGGTCCTGGGTGTGGGGGCAGCCTCTCCCTCCCCTAAATTTTTTGTAACAAAAAAAAAAACATAATTTGAAAAGCCACTTCCGGGTCAATAAAATTGATGCGGCTGCTTTCTCAGAATTCAAACTCTCCATAAATTCCAAACTTCCAGTTTTGATAAATAATTTAGGGTGTTGTTATTAACACACCCTAAAGTGTTAATAACACACCCTAAAAACACTAAAGAAAGAGAGAGAGATAGAGAGAAGGAGTGTGTTATTAACACTTTAGGGTGTGTTAATAACAACACCCATAATTTATATTATAACAAATAAATTTGTCGTCGAATTACACAAACTATGCAATAACCGACTTCCACTTGATGTTCGACGTCCAATTTGGTTAAAACCAACAAGAGTTTGGAAATGTAACTCGTTTTATAAAACCAACAAGAAATTAAAAAATATATATATTGACTACTTCACCTATAGCGATGAACTATTCGTCGGAAAAGGGTATGCTTTATATATATTTTTATTAGTTTTTGCTAACTTAATTTTTATCTGCACAAAAAATACATAACTTGAAGAGTCACTTCCTAAAGAGCGATGTCTCTGGGTAGGTGATGACTGTTCAAACTTTCGAGGTGGATCTATGGTGATCAGATCAGATATAGAGTGCTTTTGTTCTACTTGACCAGATCGATTTTATGATACAGTTTGCTTCTGTCGGTGGTTTTCAGGCAAAAAAAAAGCACACAATGGCTAATTAGGGGGTACGTGAACATGATTGATTATATGCATAATGCATTGCGATATTCTAGTATACTTTCTTATTGAAATAGATAAAAATTGATTCACTGTGTTGTTCATCGATGATTCCTTCTATGTGTTTCTTTGGTTATTTGCAATTTAGAAGCATGTTCTAGGATTCTATTGCAAAGAATGTATGCTTGACTTCCCACCCTTATCTTCGTATATTCTTAAGTAGCAAATGCATACTATGGTATTCATGTGGATTAATTTCTAGGTTATGTGAGACACATGTCATGTCTTTATGCACCTTGTTATTTTCGTTTTCTTTGTTCTTAATGAATTCTGAGTGTTAAATCTATGAACATGTCATTCTGGGTTGCATCTTAAGAATTAGGTAAAGGAGTACATGCCATGAACTTATCGTACCAAGTATGAGAGGACAACATGATATAATCAATATGTCATTGACTTATATGGAGCATCTTCGATTATCCATGATTTGAGAAAGTATGAGTAAAACTTTGCATCGTAACATGATTTTTTAGTGGTGGATGACAATTCCCTAACTCGTTTCCACCATTAATTTCCAAATACCCAAAAAGCAAATCCAATTTCTATTTTCAGCATTTAAGTCTCTGCCTAGTATATCAAATCAACTTTAAACCCCTCGAGAATTTGTGTGCATATTAGTTAATGTGTTTAGTGTCGTTGTAGAATTTTGTGTCCATTGAGTTAGTATAGGTATTGTTTTCGTTTTGGTCTTTATTTGCTGTTCTGGAGTAACGTCTAGGATAGTTTTGTGTCATAGATTAACTAATTAGAACCAATCCTCTGAGGGAGTGACTCTTGCTTTCCTATATATGCTACCATCGATTAACATTTGTGATTGCATGAGGAATTTAGTTTGAGTGTTACTTTTAGGTGCCTCTTTCGGGTGCTTGAAATTAACTTGTCATTTGTCCTTCTTTTCTGAGCGAAAATGCGACTTTATTGATGAATAATAGGAGCGAAATCGCACATAATGACCCACCACTCACGAGAACAACAGAAAGAGCCATTACCTAAGTAACCACACTTGATCTTACTATTAGAAGTATAGGACACAAAAACATTGGCTCTAGAACCAGACAATAAAACATTAGAAAAATCCTTATAAACTCAGAGTCCATACGTTTCAATAAGAGAAAGTTAAATTTGCTAAAACCACCTGTGTCACGCCCCGATTTTCCAATCAATTAATAAGGCATTTTGCCCTTAATTACAAACCATTCGGGAACGTGACGACATGGAATATCAAATACAAATATGCACAAGAAATTTTTTTTTCCTTTTAATTCAAGTACAACAACACATACTCCATGCCCAACGTATGTAAATGTTGACCCGTTCTTTAGAGTCAAACATTACATACCATAAATTACATAATAAATTGATGTTACAAAATATTAAGTAATTAATCCAACAGAGTTTATCACAAACAGCGGAAGTCTATAAACCAACAAATGTATGCAGCCTTGCTTACTCCTGGTTATCCTAACCTGCAGGTATAACCCCTACACCGTGGAATAGTGTACCGGGTTATATCAACAAACCCGGTCAGCTTATGAAGCCGGTATGAGTGATCTAAGTTTACTCACCCTAAAACGTTTAACAAAAATATACATATATATATTTTGTTTAAAACAATATATATGTAATTTATATTCTTCAAATATAATTCCAATCCCGAAAATTCATATTATAGAATATACTGAACCTACGCGTCCCATACCACGTATTTTAACCCCACACGTCCCATAAACGTGTATGTTAATCCCAGGGTAATTCAGAATATTAAACAATATAAACCTTCCCCAAAATCGTTTCCCAAAATTATGATTTCTTTCTTTTTAAGAAAAGTAAATCCTCATAATAATTACTTCAATTTTTAAAGAAGTAAAAACTTCTAAATACAATTCAATAATTCTCCAAGAATTGTAATTCAATAAATCAATGCTTCAATTATTTAAGAAGCAAATTCATATCATACTCACACAAAACCACAATCAACTTCAAATGATTAAAAGCGAGAATACCATTTTTCTTCTCCTTTTAATACATCAAGATAAAGCGAGAATACCATTTTTCTTCTCCTTTATTACATAAAGTATTCATCTTTGTTTTCAATGAATACATGGCTACACAGTCTAGAACTCTAACCTTCACCTTCTGGCTACACAGTCTAAAGCTCTAACCTTCACCATTGGCTACACAGTCTAGAGCTCTAACCTTCACCCATTGGCTACACAGTCTAAAGCTCTAACCTTCACTCATTGGCTACAAAAACATTCGAGTAGGCAAACACAATATCATAATTTTTGAAATATTGTTTCCCACAAAATCCACCAATTAAAACAATAAAATGAATACTTTCAAATATTGTTTTAACACAAAATCACACATGCTGATATATCAAATTAAAACTGTATTTAATTTATATATCGCAAAATCATTTAAATAAATATAATTATTTATTTTCGCAAACAACACCATATGAATTAATATTCATATATAAAATATCGTGAGATTCACTCACCTCTAATTCCTGCTGCGTCTTCAAATAATACCCGGGAATCGACAAAGCTAGCCAAATGCTTCATGATTCCAAAATACCTATGAACATGCAATTTTCCACTTAGCATATCATAGTTTCCAAATTGATGATTCTAAAATCCAATCACTTCAAATATTCCTCAAATGTCTCTTAGACATCAATAACCATAAATCGGGACAGTTTGACCAAAAGTCAACCGTCGGTCAACGTGGGTCCCACGTCTACTATTCATCAACGGGTCCCACACGAAATCCAAAACTTCCAAAATCCAACAGCATGCTTATTTCTAGCATCCTAACATCATATCCAAAATTGGTGATGATCCAACGGTCGGATCATCACGGATCTAACGATCCATAACTATCGCTTAATTGATCATTGATCAAACGACCGAATTTGACAAAACTTAAAACACGAAACTTGTTCGTATCGACGAACTAAGCACAACGGAGCAAAGAATTACTCCGGGAACTGGCCGGACGCGCCGCCACGCGCCGCCACCGACGGTGGCCAGCAGCCGGTCAAACTTCTCCGATTGCCTTGAAATTTTAACACAATGTTCTACACATTACCAGCAACAACTTTCATAACTGCCACAAGGGCCAATTTAAGGTAGAAAGTCTCGAATTTACCTCGATAGCTCCAAAACCCTAGGATTTCAAATCCAAAATTCTCCTTCGTCCGAACTCCGATTGAGGCGTATTTTATGTTGCTGGAAAGCCCCTGACAAGTGCTATAAAGCCCAGTAGGTAAGGTGACTCGATTTGGCCGGAAACTTGCCCAGAAACTGATGAACAGTTCGGCAGCGTTTTCTCCATTTTTCTTTTCTTGATTTCTCTTTCTATACTGAAAATCAATGAATGAAACTAGTATAGAATCGAAGAGGACGAAGAGAAGAAGAGATTGAGACAAGTCTCATGCAAATCGGTCGCCGGAGGAGGGAGAAATGGCCGGAAGAAAAACGGGTTACTGTTCACGGCGTGAACAGTAATTTTATGGGGGATTTCTGATTTTTTGGTGAATAGTAAATCCCAAAATCCTTTTTATAGAAAATTGTCAAACTTCCGAGGGCCATAACTTGTTCATACGATGTCCGTTTTCGATGAACCGATTTCCTACGAACTCGATTCGACGAGCTCTACAATTTCCTTGAAGGAAGTTTTCCCAAAATTTCAACGGATAAAAAGTTACCTTAATTAACCTTGTGTAACTTATAATTACCACCGTAATTATCGTTTTACGACGAAAACCCCTAAAAATACGAAATCACACCATTTCACTTCAAATTTCACGACCTATTTTATAAAAATAGTATCGAAATTTTCGGGGTATTACAGTCTACCCTCCTTAAAGAAATTTCGTCCCGAAATTTGGACGCAGAGTACACCCAAGGTTATCACACTTCAATTCCAAATCTCAGAATTTATTTCATTAATAACCGGGCAGTACACATCAAACCACAACACAACCACAACTTGGTTCTCACAACCTGAAATTCAAATCCCAGAATTTATTTAATAATAAACCGGGTACTACACAACCACACATAAAGTAAAGAAACTGAAGTTACAGTTCGCACACACTGCTATTACAACTTCTAAAATGCCTCACAGGGCTTACACTACCAGAAGCCATCCTTAAACCTCCAATAGTGACTTCGTGGATAAGAGGCCGGATGTCTCGGAATTCCATACATCATAAGCTGATAGAAATATGCTGCCTCCACGAAACACTTGCAAGTGTCGCAACATTCTCTAGCTGCATGCCTATCTCCATCCACGTCCCACATGTCCTGGCCAAAAGGACGCCAAAAACTTGACTCACCGCAAGTAAGACATTTACCGGCGGGCAGGAAAGCAGTAGTCGACGGAAAATACAACAGTAGATGCTCATGACAAAACTCGGCCTGATGCATCATCCGCTCGACTTCTTCTCTACAGTAGTAGATGTTCCATCCGCTTCTCCACCAGACGAGAGCTTCACACAGGCGCTGCGCCATTTTCTGCTGCTCGGCTCGTGGTCCCAAAATCATCCTTATCATACACGCTGCATAAAATGCAACATGATGACCGACCACCAAACTGGGACGTGCGCCATAAAATGTTCCTGGTTTGCATGCCGCATCGAAGTACTCCAGGGCCAAAGGTATGTTCGCTGCTTCTACGAGTACTCGTATTCCCATTCGGAACAGAGACTCCGGGTTCTTCGCTTCCCAGCAACGATTTGCGAAGATACGCACTTGCAGATCCGCTTCTATAGAACCAGTGGGTCTGGATCCACCATCGAATCCATCCATGTCGATCGCTGCCAAAGTAGACCAGCTATCGGCATACTCCTTGAAAGTCTTAGAGACACAACGGAGTTCCATTGTGCTCTGCAGGGATGCGGTAGCAACCAACTGGAATATGTACTTCCAGATCTCCACCGGAAGTTCACTCCAATCAGTATTCTTTGATCTCTTACTGCACTCTCCTTTGCTCACCATTTTGCAAATTCTAGTAGATGTGTTTGTTTGAAATCAGATATGAGTTAAGTAACACAGCTCCTTATCCTATGTATTTAAACACAACTTTCCACCGTAAGGGAAATCTTTCTTTAATGTAAGTGCGGTGCACTCAACAACCCACTAAGAATAATTATTGCTCATATCTGTCTCAATTACTCAAAAGTATCGCCCACGATGCAAGATTCCACAAGATTTAAATCAACAAAATCTCAGTTTTCCACTAACGTCGATCATAATGGCTCTTTACTTTAACTTTCGCATAATTAATTCCTTAAAAAATGCGAGGTCTCACAAGAGTGGAACTGTATGTGGAAAATCCATGCATCGGGGAAAAGAAATCTTCCACGATCTCCAAGGGCTCCGACAATTAGCTGTAAATCAGCCACTCACTTTTGCTTTTGAAATTTTCAAATCCTCCACCAACAATAAATATACACCTTACGCATCCACTAACAGATACTTTCCATTAGTGCCATAACCTCCTTTCTCTTTCAAAGAGAACTTCTTCACCCCACTTCTCAGAAATTTACACCAACTCAAACATGTCACGCAAAGTGAATTCGTTCAGTGAATTACTTCAATCTGATCCCTCTGAAAGCCAATTTTTTGAGGGCTTAGATGAAATAATTTCACCAGCAATAGAATTCAACAACGATATCGACATGCTAGACATGCTTCTAGCAGAAGACGAAGCCATTGAAGTAGCCCCAAGTCCACAAGTATCATCTCCACAAGCTGAACCTGGTCCATCCCAACGTATTCCACTGAGGAAGAGCTTCACCAAATACCAAGTCCAAGCATTGAAGGACTTCGTCGAGGCTTTTCCACAGCCAACTGTTCAACAGCGACAAGATTTGGGTGACCAAATAAGGTTAACGTTTGCACAAGTCTCTGCCTGGGTGATAAAGCATCGACCCCGAACGCCTGCCCAAACAACTCGTCAACAAAATTTTCTGCTGAGACAGAAAATCAATGAGCTTCAAGCTCAACTTAGTCAGTACCAAGCTGCATTCAGCCGAATCAACTGCAACCATTGTGGAAATCGAGTCACTCCCAATAGTGAGCTACTAAAAGGGATTGAAGAGACTACCCCACAACCTCAGACTTTTCCAATTCCTGCAGTCATCGGTCCAAGGGAAAAGTCTCACATGAGGAGGGATATTCAAAAGTGTATGTCGATCCCACATCACTCTTCTTCTACACAACAACCATCAGACAAAATCAACCGTTCAGAACCTGAAGAAGCATCTGCCGTGGCAGAAGCATCTGTCGTGGCAGACACAACTAAGATTTCTGAAATCATTGTGTCGGTCAGAGATGAGCTAATCATCATGGCATCTGCTGCTGCGCCACTGTGGATCTCTGCACTCAAATCCAGCTCTGTCACGCTTCATGAGTTCCTGAATGAAGCAGAGTACAAGAGAATCTTCACTAACGGTATTGATCTTACTCCCACTAACTTCCAAACTGAAGCTTCTCGCTACACAGCCACTGTTCCCCTCAGTCCTGTCGTACTCGTGAATCTCTTCATGGATGTGGACCAATGGTCCACCATATTCGGTAGCATCATTTCAAGGGCGAGTATCCTTGATGTCTTGTCATCAGGGACTACTGAAAGCTACCACGACACCATCCAAGTCATGACTGCTGAATTCCAGGTGACCAGTCCATCTGTCTCCACTCGTGTAACTCACTTTGTTCGTTATTGCCAACGACAAACAGAACAAAGTTGGGCAATAATTGACGTCTCTGTGGACGGTTTAAGCTCAAATCTGGGTCCACACCCAAGATCTCAATGCAAGAAGCGTCCATCCGGATGCTTAATCCAAGATTTGTTCAACGGCAGCTCTCGTGTCGTATGGGTGGAACATGTTGATGTACAAGATCAAATCATGCACCAAACATACCGAACGCTAGTGGAGTCAGGCTTAGCCTTTGGAGCAAGGCGATGGGTAGAAATACTTCAGAGGCAAGCGGAAAGGTTAAATTATTCCGCGGCTGACACTTATCCACCTCAAGACTTTTGTGTCATACCATCTGTGGAAGGAAGAAGAAACATGTTGCAGATGGCATGCAGAATAGTGACAGACTTTTGCACAGACATCGGCAACTCTACTGCTCATGAATGGAAGGTAGCTGAACAAACCAAGTTCAGGGGTTCAGGGATAAGAGTCTCCACCAACAAAATCTGGAACAGGCTGAATAAGCCTCATGGTCTCACTCGAACTGCATCTGCAATAATCCAGCATCATGTCTCTCACAGAAAGCTCTTTGACTTCTTCATTGACGTACAGACTCGGAACCAGTGGGACCACCTAGCATTGGAAAAAGAAGTACAGGAGATTGCACATATCACAACTGGTCATGATCCACGCAATTGTGTCTCCTTGTTGCAAATGCACAACACCTATATACTCCAAGAAAGTTGTACTGATTCAACAGGGTCATACGTGATTTATGCCCCTATTAGTCAGTCAACGGTGCAGAAGTTAATAGGCGGTTGTGAGTTAGGTACAATTGTATTCCTAACTTCAGGTTTTTCAATTCTACCAGATATGCCTACTGCTGGAAGAACAGAAGGGATCTCAGACAATCCATACATTGGTTGTCTAGTAACGGTAGCAACACAGATCTCTACTGAGTTACTGAAGAACAAGAAAGGGTCAGTGGATCAAGTCTGTCGTTTGATCCAGGGTACGGTTGAGAGAATTAGAAATGTAGCCATGTAAGACTATTAATTTCGGAATTGTAATTTGTACTTTATATTCTTAACAACACAACAGCACTGAAGAGCACATGATGGGGATCCGCCGCGGTCGGGCCATCACTCGATAAATACTGTGCGTAATTAAGCATACGAAGTAACCATTACTTGAATGAATCTAAGAACCTAACGTCAAACCCTAAACCGATCCTAAGCTCTAAACCCTAACTTCACTTCACAATTCTAAAACTCGTTTCATCTCCGTAGAGCGTTCCATTGCTCAATCACTTCCTTAGAGCATTGTTTTGCTCTGATACCAATCTGTCACGCCCCGATTTTCCAATCAATTAATAAGGCATTTTGCCCTTAATTACAAACCATTCGGGAACGTGACGACATGGAATATCAAATACAAATATGCACAAGAATTTTTTTTTTCCTTTTAATTCAAGTACAACAACACATACTCCATGCCCAACGTATGTAAATGTTGACCCGTTCTTTAGAGTCAAACATTACATACCATAAATTACATAATAAATTGATGTTACAAAATATTAAGTAATTAATCCAACAGAGTTTATCACAAACAGCGGAAGTCTATAAACCAACAAATGTATGCAGCCTTGCTTACTCCTGGTTATCCTAACCTGCAGGTATAACCCCTACACCGTGGAATAGTGTACCGGGTTATATCAACAAACCCGGTCAGCTTATGAAGCCGGTATGAGTGATCTAAGTTTACTCACCCTAAAACGTTTAACAAAAATATACATATATATATTTTGTTTAAAACAATATATATGTAATTTATATTCTTCAAATATAATTCCAATCCCGAAAATTCATATTATAGAATATACTGAACCTACGCGTCCCATACCACGTATTTTAACCCCACACGTCCCATAAACGTGTATGTTAATCCCAGGGTAATTCAGAATATTAAACAATATAAACCTTCCCCAAAATCGTTTCCCAAAATTATGATTTCTTTCTTTTTAAGAAAAGTAAATCCTCATAATAATTACTTCAATTTTTAAAGAAGTAAAAACTTCTAAATACAATTCAATAATTCTCCAAGAATTGTAATTCAATAAATCAATGCTTCAATTATTTAAGAAGCAAATTCATATCATACTCACACAAAACCACAATCAACTTCAAATGATTAAAAGCGAGAATACCATTTTTCTTCTCCTTTTAATACATCAAGATAAAGCGAGAATACCATTTTTCTTCTCCTTTATTACATAAAGTATTCATCTTTGTTTTCAATGAATACATGGCTACACAGTCTAGAACTCTAACCTTCACCTTCTGGCTACACAGTCTAAAGCTCTAACCTTCACCATTGGCTACACAGTCTAGAGCTCTAACCTTCACCCATTGGCTACACAGTCTAAAGCTCTAACCTTCACCCATTGGCTACAAAAACATTCGAGTAGGCAAACACAATATCATAATTTTTGAAATATTGTTTCCCACAAAATCCACCAATTAAAACAATAAAATGAATACTTTCAAATATTGTTTTAACACAAAATCACACATGCTGATATATCAAATTAAAACTGTATTTAATTTATATATCGCAAAATCATTTAAATAAATATAATTATTTATTTTCGCAAACAACACAATATGAATTAATATTCATATATAAAATATCGTGAGATTCACTCACCTCTAATTCCTGCTGCGTCTTCAAATAATACCCGGGAATCGACAAAGCTAGCCAAATGCTTCATGATTCCAAAATACCTATGAACATGCAATTTTCCACTTAGCATATCATAGTTTCTAAATTGATGATTCTAAAATCCAATCACTTCAAATATTCCTCAAATGTCTCTTAGACATCAATAACCATAAATCGGGACAGTTTGACCAAAAGTCAACTGTCGGTCAACGTGGGTCCCACGTCTACTATTCATCAACGGGTCCCACACGAAATCCAAAACTTCCAAAATCCAACAGCATGCTTATTTCTAGCATCCTAACATCATATCCAAAATTGGTGATGATCCAACGGTCGGATCATCACGGATCTAACGATCCATAACTATCGCTTAATTGATCATTGATCAAACGACCGAATTTGACAAAACTTAAAACACGAAACTTGTTCGTATCGACGAACTAAGCACAACGGAGCAAAGAATTACTCCGGGAACTGGCCGGACGCGCCGCCACGCGCCGCCACCGACGGTGGCCAGCAGCCGGTCAAACTTCTCCGATTGCCTTGAAATTTTAACACAATGTTCTACACATTACCAGCAACAACTTTCATAACTGCCACAAGGGCCAATTTAAGGTAGAAAGTCTCGAATTTACCTCGATAGCTCCAAAACCCTAGGATTTCAAATCCAAAATTCTCCTTCGTCCGAACTCCGATTGAGGCGTATTTTATGTTGCTGGAAAGCCCCTGACAAGTGCTATAAAGCCCAGTAGGTAAGGTGACTCGATTTGGCCGGAAACTTGCCCAGAAACTGATGAACAGTTCGGCAGCGTTTTCTCCATTTTTCTTTTCTTGATTTCTCTTTCTATACTGAAAATCAATGAATGAAACTAGTATAGAATCGAAGAGGACGAAGAGAAGAAGAGATTGAGACAAGTCTCATGCAAATCGGTCGCCGGAGGAGGGAGAAATGGCCGGAAGAAAAACGGGTTACTGTTCATGGCGTGAACAGTAATTTTCTGGGGGATTTCTGATTTTTTGGTGAATAGTAAATCCCAAAATCCTTTTTATAGAAAATTGTCAAACTTCCGAGGGCCATAAC
Source organism: Rubus parviflorus (assembly GCA_029955375.1). NCBI lineage: Eukaryota > Viridiplantae > Streptophyta > Magnoliopsida > Rosales > Rosaceae > Rubus > Rubus parviflorus. Next base: position 4,342,430 of record JARGGL010000008.1, on the reverse strand, counting down.
TTGTTCATACGATGTCCGTTTTCGATGAACCGATTTCCTACGAACTCGATTCGACGAGCTCTACAATTTCCTTGAAGGAAGTTTTCCCAAAATCTCAACGGATAAAAAGTTACCTTAATTAACCTTGTGTAACTTATAATTACCACCGTAATTATCGTTTTACGACGAAAACCCCTAAAAATACGAAATCACACCATTTCACTTCAAATTTCACGACCTATTTTATAAAAATAGTATCGAAATTTTCGGGGTATTACAACCTGGGTCCCAGTCCCCAAAGATCGCACAACCAGTCGAGCCTAACAACCAGTCGCCAACGTCAGTTACTTTAGTAGAAAATCCCCAACTTCGTTGTCGACCAACACCGATGCTCTTATTGTTATGTACGATGAGTACAGCGTCGTCAGCGGTTAGCCACAACATCGCCCAAAAGCAGCGCTTGTACCTCATCACCAACCCCAATAGCACTACGAGTCTACGAACTCCAAAGCCCAATGTTTCCAAAGAGAAGAACTTTTGAGACGTCCGCGTTTAGGCCGTCGACCACAAAACCTTCGTCTCCCCCATCAAACTATCTTAAGACCAAGTCGCAGTCTCAAAGTAGCAAACACAATAAACTAGCTAGCACCATAACGTAGGAAAGCTAGACGCGCGAAAGTTTGGGTTAAGGTTTGCAGTCGGTGGTTGAGAGAAAACCGAGTGTGACACACTTAAAGTACTGATGCCGCTTTGAAGAAGGCTTTGCCGCTATCATCAAGGTGCTGCTTTTGTAATTCTAAGGCTAGATGGAGTTCGCCGATATGGATAAGTTGCTGCAAACAAGGCCCTAGGTTTGTTTATTTTTTCTAATGTAACTGTCAGATTATTAACTGAGTTCATATCGTGCACGCTATTTTTCCTCTGAATTTTTCTTATGCGCGTTCTTTCTAATCTGAGTTCATATCGTTATGCTGTTACATTTCAAAATGATTTGAAGAACTCTCAACTAAAGAGCAAAAGTGTCACAAAAAAATTAGGATCCTGTGTGTTGAAGATGCGATACTTTTTTAGTGAAATATTAAGTGACGGAAACACCCATTTCGTATTGACCAAACACCAAGCTACAACAACAAGTAAGGCTATTTTCGTCAAAACGCCCAACCAAGCCTTAGAAAAAAAGGAGGCCGCCTCTCTCTGTCTCTCAACCTGAAAAAGCTTGCCGCCTCTCTCTCTCTCTCTCAACCGATCGAAAAACCCTCTCTAGACCTCTCCATGGGAACTCCAGAGACCTCTCGGGAACCGTGCCCCGACCGTATCATCGACGACGTCGGCGGAGCCTTCGGGATGGGCGCCGTCGGAGGCGCGGCTTTCCACTTCCTCAAGGGCATCTACAACTCGCCCAAGGGCGCGCGTCTCATCGGCGGCTCCCAAGCCGTGCGCATGAACGCGCCGCGCGTGGGCGGCAGCTTCGCCGTCTGGGGTGGCCTCTTCTCCACCTTCGACTGCACGATGGTCTACATGCGCCAGAAGGAGGACCCCTGGAACTCCATCATCGCCGGCGCGGCCACCGGCGGCTTCCTCCAGATGCGCCAGGGGCTCGGCGCGTTGGCTAGATCGGCCGCCATGGGAGGGATCCTCTTGGCCCTAATCGAAGGCGCTGGGATCATGCTTAACAAATTCATGAGTGAGCAGCAACAACAACCGATTGTGATTGAAGAACCGGGGGCTACTATGGCCAGTGTGCCCGGACTCCCCCAAATGGGCCATCCCGAGGCACCGTCCGTCAGCTCAGACGGAAGCTCCGGTTCGTGGTTCGGAGGGTGGTTCGGGAAAGGCAAAGAGCCCGAGGCAGCCGGCAGCGGAAGCGAGACCAAGGTTCTGGAGAGTTTCGATGCGCCTGCTGTGCCCACTTTTGAGTTCAAGTGATTCTTATCATTGTGGTAAGAAGGGGGTTTTGATTAGAATGCTAATTAATTGTATTTAGGAGGGTTGGAATTGAACCGAGGGATTTGGGAAAGCTGGGAAAGTTGAGCTTTTTATTGCTAAGTTTTGCTCTGGACCTATGTTTATGTGGTGTTCTATAGTTTATTTTAAATAATCATACTAGGTGTATTATAATGCATTTCAATGTTGTATGTTGAAATGCATTATCAGTTTGGTTAGGATGCATTTTCGACGAATGCTGCTTGCCACTTTCAACATGCTTTGCTGAAAGTGATACAACCTCAGTTGCTGCGTTAATTGGGCTTCTTTCCTAATAATGCACTAAACATGCTTTTATGTTCCTCTGAGTTGTTTATCTTTGATACTGCCATACTGAAGGGTGTCTTGTCCTTAGGATGTTATAATAGTGTAGTATAAGAAGTAATTTGATTTTATCTTATTGTAATGCATTTTTCCCTTGCTTCACTCTAGCTTGATTGAAGTGCAAAGCAAGCTTGCTGGGTGGAAAAGTAAGACTCTAGGCATGGCAGGGAGATTGACTTTAATTCAAACTGTCACCTCTTCTCTGATGACTTATTCTATGCAAACTGCCAAACTTCCTGTTTCTATTTGTGATAATCTTGATACTTGATAGGTTGAATAGAAATTTTCTTTGGGGTGATTGTGGTGATTGACAGCATGGAAAGTCCATTTGGTGAACTGGGAAGCTGTTTGCAAACCAAAATCTCATGGTGGCTTGGGGATTAAAAAAGCAGTTCATAACCAGGCTATGTTAGCCAAGATTGGTTGGAGGATTTCTCAGAATGATGGGGGTCTCTGGTGTAAGGTCTTTACTAGAAAATATCTGAAGAATGAGTCTTCTGAACCCTAATTACTAGCAACTGCTCTAGCACTTGGAGCAGTGTGTGCTTTGGTGCTGCTTTATTAAGAAGGGTTTTTCTTGGAGAATTGGGGATGGGAGTGTGGCTCTTTTTTGGAAGGATCATTGGTCTAGCGGTGGTATTCTCTGCGATTTTTCTCTGGACTATGGTGGATGATAACATGCTTGTTCAGGATTTTTGGATTCTTAACAATTGGGATACCTCTTTTGTATGTCTGCTTGCCTCATAATATTGTACAGAAAGTTCTCAGCAGTCCTATTGGCCTCTATAGTACCCATACTGATAAACTTGTGTGGAGACATACTCCTAATGGCAAATTTTCTGTGAAAAGTGCCTACAATAAGACTTCTAGAGAATAATAGCAACAATGCTATGTGGAAGTACATCTGGAGCCTCACTAACCCCCCCCCCACCCCCCCCCCCCCCCCCCCCTCCAAGTTGAAGATTGTACTTGGCTTTTTCTACTGATCCCTGTTTTATGCATTGTTCTAATACTCCTGAGTCCATGCTTCATCTGTTTAGGGATTGTCCCAAAACTGCTGCTGTTTGGAGAGCTATTACAAAGAGCTTTTAACCTTGATTGGGAAGCTTGGATTGCTGCCAATATTCTGCAAAAGGACTGTAATTTTCTGGGGTTTAAGTGGTCTCATTTCTTTATTTTCACCTGTTGGTTCATCTCCAACCTATGCCTGGCCACTTTAAGTTGAATGTTAATGGTTCTAGAACCATGGCTGGATTGATTGGTTCTGGTGGGGTTATAAGGGACAGCACTGGCCAATGGTTTTATGCTTTTATGAGGAATATCGGTTATGGTGCTGAAGCTTGGGGTTTATAATCTGGTCTCCAAATTGCCAAAGACCTTCATATTAATCACATTGTGGTGGAGTCTGATTCTGCAACTCTTATTAATCTCCTCAGCGGTAATGATTTTGATTTGCATCCTCTGGGAACTTTGTTTCAGAATTGCAAATCCCTTATGCTTTCCTTCTCTAGCTGTTTGCTTTCTCACATCCATAGAGAAAGAAACATGGTTGCCGATGGTTTGGCCAAGAGAAGCACCGATCAAGCTTGCATGGGGTCGTCGCAAGGTTCCCAGTATGCCTAGTTTGGTTTCTCAGTAGGTCCTTGATGGCATGAACGGTCTTGTGAGACCAAGAGCTAGCTGTTGCTGCAGCTGGTGTTTCAAAATCTTCTTGTGGTAAATCCCAATTTCTCAGTATTGATGCCAGGACAGCAGCATCCTACATACCTTGCCCAACCTGCTCCTCTTCCCTCCTGCCCCTTCCCATTTAATTATTTGTGTATAGACACATACAAGTTTCATTTGATTTAGGCATTATCAGTCTCTTTCATGTACAGGCTGTTTGTAATTATGACAAAGTTCTTCATCTCAATACCCATTTTGTCTAATTTCATCTCTATAGAAGAGCTGAGATCGTCTTCTGCAATAACCTTCTTCTACCCTTCACCATCTCATTAACCAGCAGTTGATTACTAAGGAATATGTATATATTTCTATGATTTTTTTTTTTGCAGCTACTCTCTCTGTTTGGAGAATATTGTTGCTAGCTAAGTTATTTTGAAAACTGATTGAAATAGAAGGAAGCAATTTCCAAGTATTGGAACAATAACTAAAGTAAAAAAAAAATAAAAAAAATAGAGCTAAAAACCTTGGCCCCAGAAACTTAAACTATTATGAATTGGGATAACAATATCTATCGAGCTCACACCATCTCATGTAGCCTCATTCTGGGCGTGAAGAGAGAAATTCAGAAACAAGTGGACTTGACATTAGAATAGCAAGTTTCGGACCTAGAACTTTTTGACATTGCCATGCTTGAACAATCTACAGTAATGCCTCTGGAATGCAAGCTAACAAATGCCATACAGTAGTTAAGAGCACAACATCGACTTACCAAAAACCGAAAAGCTTCCCTCGTCAATGACGAATGATCCTTTACCATACGATGTCGCTTATGACGCAAGTAATACAAAATATAAAAAGATGCCTTTGCATGACATTGTTGGGATGCAACCTGAATTCGCCCAAAAGACAATCTTCATTTGTAAATCAAATTCTCATTCCCATCCCTAGACAAGGAAGCGATCACTTTTCTATTCTGGAAAATTCATGCTGGACTAGACACCATAACAAAGCCTAGAGCACTCCCACATCCCCAGTTCTGCTCAGCTCATAATGGCACAAAAGCCGACCATGCCAAAATTTTACACTAGGTAAACTGCAACTGAGACAACCTGCCTCTGTTGTCATGAACTTGTTCAAGTACAAATTCTCCATTTCATCACATAGAAAGAGATAAATTAAATATACAGTAATACAACAACCTTCGAACCCCCTTCAATTCCTATTAACCCCTGCCCTCTCTTTCACAGTAGCACACATCTATATCGTTTGAATTTTCTTTTTCTTTGACAAAAAGATCGAAGAACCAGCTAATGTTCCTCCAACTCTTGTTCATCAGGTAATATTACAGTCAATAAAGAATACTTCACACGGAGTGATATCCTGCCCTGGAGTTTCCTGTGGCCCCCTTGTCATTTCTGTTGTATCAACAAACTTCCTAAGCTTTGGGGCTTGGATGGGAACTGGGGGACCCCTGGGGTAAACAGCTGAGTTTATGTTGTAAAATGATGACTGATTAGTGTTGATATGAGTCCTGACTTCTGTGCCAAACCTGGTGACCCATCCCATTCGGGATGCTTTACAATTGTAGCTCCGGAAACAGTAGAGAAGCCAAGTCTCAAGAAGAGAAGATTCTTTATTCCATAATTCTCGACCTGCAGCTGTGCCCCAGTTACTACTGACAGGGGCAGTGCACACATGAGAGAAGTTCTTCCATTTGGATCATCTTCGAGTTGGAAGATTTTCGGAAGAGAGGACAGGTGTTGTAAGTGGATGGCCAACCGGTTGCTTCTTTTGCCTTGTAAAATACAGCCGCAGACCAGTCACTGGCCTCTTTCCTACATCAACCTGACATCACCATATAGCAAATAATGATTTTTCCAGCAAGCAGAATTTTGAAGCACACCAAGTATTTTTTTTTTCTTGTTTCTGCTGAATAATCAAATGGTATAGTTTATACTTTACACCATGAAATTATTGGAGCATCAGAAGGTAAATAAAGCAATGTAAAAAGGCAGTCAAACAGATGTCGTTTTCATTTCACAAAATCACACAACTTAGATATGAATAAAGGGTGATAAAAGTTCCAAGTATTCTGAGAGAACTTTCCAAATTTAATGCATGAACGTCTATGTCTTTCCTCTGATAGGAGTGCGTGAACTTCACAGATCAACTTGATAAAAAAGTTGTTCCAGGAACACAAACATCTGCATTTAAAACACTCAGAAGCAACAAATTTTTATTTTTCTTCAATTTAAGAAGCAGAGGGGTAAACATGGGAGGCTTTACCAGACTGGTATTAACGTAAAGCTTGGGCCCCATTAAGCTAAACTGTAGAGATGTATTGCTTTGTAGCTGAAATTCCAAAAACTGATGGAGCTCTTCAATTGGTGGTTTATCTGCAAGTATAGCAAAACTCAAATTTTCTCATGTTACTACTTAACTCCTATTATGCTTAAATGAATAGAGAAAGGGGTCCAGAAGAAATGCCTTTTTGCTCTCCTAGTTCTGTTTATTTCTAAATAAGAACTTGCTGCTGTCTTAAATCTGTTGCAAGGCCGAAGCCTTATTACTTGTTGATTCAGTTCTAAGAAAATCAGGACGCCTGTAGGCAGCATATGCACCGCTAGTATATCATATACGTAGTGTATCATCAGGAGATAGATACAGCTTGATTCTATATCAACTCTTTCCTTTTTCCCCATTTTCTTCCACTAGTTCATATTCCACAGTTTCCATAAAATGAAGAGTTCAAACCCTGGCCTTTTGTTTATACATGTTTACAATTATTTTCTTACGAAATATTAGGAGCATAAATATCTAGAGATATGACATGTCATAATGCGAATTAGGATTCTAAAAAAAGTAAATAGAAAATCAAATGAAACATAGATGTAAACAGAAGAAAAGTTGCTCACAACGTAAATAAAGATTTATGGCATCAGGTTCAAGTTGAACACTTTGCAACCATTCATTATGGGATAGATTTTTAATATCACTTCCACCTCTCCTTTTGCCAATGCTCACAATATCCTGCAACTAAACTAATTTAGCGACTGAAAGACAAAAATGCAGAATTTTTCAAATTAGTTAATTCAGCAAGGTAATCAAGATGATTTTGTCATAAAACGCACTTCCTTGTGTGAATAAGAACTTGATGGACTAGTGTCTGCAAACCGCAACCGCTGCTCCCTGATTTCAAACTGAAACACAAATTATTAGACAATATACATTTTCTAAAAGAAATTATAAGTACACAAACTAATGCTCCAGCACAGGAATAGGAAATAAGGAATCTAGAAACAAATTCAAGACAACACATCTTCACTGAGTAATAGTCATACAAATAAAAAAAAAAGTTACGAGAAACAAAAAAGTTTCCAAGTCTCGGTCTAATAAATTATCCAAAGCTTTTCTTTGCAACACAATATGATACAATCCACTATGGAATCCTGAAACATTTTGGAAAAGATACATGCCTCCGAACTTCGCATAAAACCAGAAACTCTAGAACAATACGATTTAAAATTATCCAGAATATAGGTTGTTGACCTTCAACCTTCAGAAATCTAGTAATCCATTCTTTTAGAAACAGGTTACTAGGCTCAAAACTATTTCTTACCATCTATTAGAATAGCAATTTTATCATCTAACTATAACGGGGGATGCCTTTAAAAGAATTAATAGAATAAACAAAAACTAATAGTTATTTAGCTGTCCGGATACCAAAATAACAAGGAAGCAGATTGCATGCATTTACGATTGACCATAGTACTTCATATGCTCTAAGTATTAAACTGTAGAACTAAATTGACTACCATAGACAAATACGTCACAAACCTTGTCACTCTTGTAAACTTGTTCAGACGGCATACCAAACTGTCCATTGGCATCTAAAAACCTTTTATCTGCCATATCCTTTAATTTTTTTTTCTGTATATCAGCTGGTTGAAGAGTTGAAGAATGCTGCTGTTTCATATATATAACATCCTTTCCTCCCATCTTCACACCAACAACTATATGGGTTCCAAATGTCTCTATAAACCTACAATGAAGATAGAGTACTATCAAAAACACAGTGATTAACAAGCTTGAGTGCAGTCCACTAAGATAGAAAATGAAAGAGGAACAATCATAGCATTCTGTCGACCAACATGCACCATAACAGTAGAAGAGAAGACAACTTAAAACCACTTGTACTGGATGTTACCAATGCCATTCAGATAAAGCAAATACAAATATCAACTTGAAAATTAGTTATAGAACACCATGAGGTCTAACTATTTTGCAGGATTGCGAATCAGCATCTAAATTATGAAGGCTTATAATTCACCTTGCCAATGCAGCTGGTTCCCATGATGATGGGACTGCTTTTTTAATGTTATCACGTAGTACCATCTGAGACTTTTCCAGTGCAACAGTATAAAGTGTGATGAACACCCCATCAAAAAGCAAGGGTCTTAGTGTTGGCAGCATCTTTCTGCCAACAACCCGAGAATTCAAACATAGAATTGAAGAGACCTGAGGGTATTTTTCCAGACAAAGAAATTTCCAGGTTGAACTGCTCTGACATCTGCAAGAAAGAGAGAACTGAAAGATTAAGTCAATTGACTCTCTGCCCTACTACCGCTTTTAACACTACTAAAGCCTCTCAAAAAGCCTAATTATTATCTTTGCATAGCAGCTAATGTGGTGATAGGAGGATGCAACCCAGCATTCAAATTTTTAAAACAACTGTTCCTTACTAAAAATCAGGCCTACCGGCCACCTGCCCCCAGTGCTAATGCTGAAACAACATTGAGCCCACATTTGGCAATAGAAAGTTTTCGTTGTTTCCTTTTGTTTCAGGGGCAAGGAGTACTGAGCAATAAGTATCGTGGTAGCTCATTGTTCCGTCCATTTTTGCTAGGATGATAAACATTAATTTTCACATAAACAAGCACAGAACTCTTTGGTATAAGTTTAAACACTTTGACTTGATGTCCTCTAATTCCTATGTCACAATGTGACTTTCATGTGTCCTCCATTACTATCATCCGTATGTATAACCGTTTAAAGGCAAGCCAAGCATATAAATATTAGACTTGGCATCTCAGAATACACAGCATACCAAACAATGAACCAAATCATCATGTACCTGAAACGTGTGCGCTCTCCCTTATCGCATTTTATGGATTTGGAAACGTTGGGGATCGTAATTCCACCTGGAAGAAGAATCTCCCGACCCCCATCATCGTCAATTTCAATCAATCGAGCAGTGTGCGACTCCCCTTTACAGTACTTGAGCCTTAAATCAATGGATATATCATATCCACGCCCAATTGATACATTCAATGAAAACAAGAAGCACATCTTAGTGCTCGGATCAAACAATTATTACGACTCAGAAATTAACGCCAGTTTCACACTTACTCAACTCAAACCAACTAGAACTGAAATTCCAACAACTCGGAATTGTTGCGAATTGTGGAGTGCCGGTGCGAGATTTGGCTTCGATTATACAAAACCCTCCCTCGAGGACTTAGCTATCGGAAGATAAACCCTAAGCAAGCAAGCAAGAGAGAGAGAGTGAAAAGCGCGGGAGTGGAGTCAGTCAGTCAGTCAGTCACACAAGAAAGAGTAAAAGGTAAAAGTTTGGTTTGACCGAATATGAATTGACTCGAGAGTGACAAGTGAACTAGTGAAGTGAGAACCAGAAAAATGGTAAAAGTAGTTTTTTGTCACATATAGTATCTGAATTTTTTCTCAATTATATACTTGGTACCTAAATTTTAATTTTTGTCACAAGTAGTACCCAAAGTTTTTGATTCATCTCTTGTGGTACCCAAAGTTTTCCATTTTTGTCACAACTAGTACCTAAAGTTTTCAATTTTTGTCACAAGTTGTACCCAAAAATTTCCATTTTATCCTCTCTTTTTTGTAACAAACGCCCTAATATATGACAAAAATGGTCTTAGGTACCACAAGATATGAAATCAAAAACTTTGGGTACTACTTGTGACAAAATTGAAAACTTTAGGTACTACTTGTGACAAAAATTGAAGTTCAGGTACCAAATATATAATTGAGAAATAGTTCAAGTACTATATATGATAAAAACCCTTTTTGATAATTGCAAATGCTAATGGTGTTTTTTTTGGACAAATAATGCTAAAGGTGTTAGAACCAATCAATTAAAAGGTTGCAGCTAAATTCCACCCTCTGAAGTTGCTACTGGTAAGCAAGTGGATTCGAATTTATCTAAGGATGACCAGATGAACATGGAGACTAAAACTGTTGAAGCTAATCCTACAACGCTAGAACTTTGTAAGAATGAGCCTCCTCCTGGGGGTCATGGACCCTGGTTGCTAATGTCTTACAAGAATAAGAAACGTGACAACTCTGCTAGTGGCAATGTTAAAGGGCAAACTGGTTTTGGTTCTAGATTTTCTGTTCTAGAAAATGAGGAGGAAGAAGCTGTTATTGGTACTGCTAATCTGGAGAGCCCTGTGATCTTTAAGGATAAAATGCCTAAGGAAAATGAGCCAAAAATTGTGACTCTTCGGAAGCAAGTGCAAAAGAAGATACAGACAAGGAATTCTATTGAATCAATGACAGCTACACAAAAGACTTCTCATGACCTTCAGTCCTCTACTTCTTCTGGTTCTAAGGCTACAACTAGCCATCCTATGGTAGACATAACCAATGGAAAACCTGAGGACAAGGGACGTTCTTCTTTACCTGTTCCTAATAAATTCAGGAAGTCTGGTGCTGGAGTTAAGGGGTTGAAGACCTCAACTTCAAAACCTCTGGCCTTTTCAATCCCTTTTCCTGACTTGCCCCCTTTAAACAATGATTTTCATTCCAACCCGCCTTCCCACAACACCTCTGCTAACTATGGCCATTGTCCCCCTGAGAATGTCCCTATTGTGAGATTTGGTGAGTCTGGTACTAGGTTGGTTTCTTCTAGCAATGATCAGGTTTCTTCTGATTTTGCTTCAAACAACTTTTCAGCAGGTTGCTGAGATCCCTGACTAATGCAAAAAAGAGTGATAAGTGATATTGAGATCCGGGATTGTTGTTCCAACAGGGATTGACGGTTCCTAATCTCTAGGTAGCGTGTGGTCAAGTCTTTATAGCAATATGGAGTGACAAGAGATGGAAAGAGTGGGTGAGGGTGTGTATGTGACAATATGTGTAGTGTGGTCGGTTTTTTGGTGAAAAGGAATGATGCAACAAACAAGTAAGTGCAATTAAATGAAAGCAAGCAAGTAAAGATAAAGTGTGTGCAAATATATGAAAGTGTTGGGGTTTTCAGGCAAACCCCAAGTCCAATGCAACAAACAATGCTTCTAATCACGAAATCATGCCAATGTGGTCACAAATCAAGCCCCGTATCCTAGCCATGTTATGGTTCTAGGACCGTGCTTTCCTAATGTATTCAAATGCCTTATTAGGGTCATTCGAACTCTCTAGGTGTCATAGGGGATTTCTCTATGTTACCTAATATCGAATCCCCTAATAAAGTGCTTAAGAGGCGTAAAGTGTCGAAGCTTAGGGACTCAAACAAGCAACACATATGTAATCCACCACTCCACCGATATTATCGATATGGAGTGGATTCCTTCTAAGGTATTCCTAAGCCTTATTAGGGTCTTAGAGACTCTCCGCGGGAGGGTAGAAAGAAAAGAGGCGTAAAGTACATGAATTAAGGATCACACAAGTGAAACATGCTCATCACACATATTGCCAATTGCCTAGAGTAGAATAAAGTAACCAACTCATTCACACTCATACAAGATGGATCAAATGCATACCAAAAAGTGGTGAATTCCTCAAATACACATTCAACACATATTCAAATAGACAATACACATATTCATGAAACACATATGCATTTATTCATTAATCAAAGCATCATATAGTCACATTGGACTAGGGCACACAACCCTAGTCCCCAACAAAGGTCACTACTCACTAATCATCTCAATAGACATCATCAATTTACACAATAAAGCTTTAAACATAAGTAGAAGAGAGAGTAAAGATGAGGAATACTCAATAGATGGCTCTCTAGCTTCTCCTTGGCCTTAGATGATGAATCTTGATGACTTGGTGAGGATCCCAGCTGCCCAGGTAGTGGATGATGGAGTAGACATTGTGTGGAGCAAGGTTGGTGAAGGGTGGAGGAGGAAAAGAGGTGAGGAAGGTGGAGAAAATGACTGACCCGCCGCTGTTCGACAGGTCGAGGTATTGTTGTCGACCGGTCGACGAACGAGTCATGGGTAAACCTAAGGAAAGGAAGAAAGGAGAAAAGGGAAAGGGAAAAGTGGAGTGAGATGGGGGCTGCTGAATGATGACCTAATGGGGCAAATACTAGGCTATTTATAGGCTAAGGGGAAAGGAAATGGAGGGCTAGGATGAGTAGGGCAAGATCTAAGGGTTGGATTGAATAAATGAAGGGAAAAGGGGGTAAATCCATATAAGAAACAAAGGGGAGGAATAATCAATGGGTGAGCTCATAATATCTAATGTGGTCCTTGCTGATTTTTTATGCTCATGTGGGTGAGTCACAATGTTGACTTCATCCTTGACTTTGACCATGACCCTTGGAGTTGACCAAAGGTTGACTTTCGGCTAAACTATCGGAACTTCATGTTGACTCGTTGACGCTCTAAAGTCGGGGTTGACCACGAGTTGACCGACGGTCCTCGGGTTGACTTTTCGTCCTTTTACCGGAAATCCACTAAAAGCTCCAAAACGCGTCATTTTGCTCCTGATATCAATCTGATGCTCGTGAACCCTACAATGGTGCAAATCAAGGATTAGAGACACTAAACAGTCATTGGATTAGCATTACTAAAGTGATTAGAGATCTAATTTGTATGCAAATCACATACAAATCAATCCATAATATGGTTCAATCTATAGAACCAAGTGATGATGAGGCATCGATGGGTGTTGACATGTTCCCTTCCTCGGAAGAGAACATGAATGTCTCTTGACTTCTGAGCTTTGCTCTCTTTCTCTTGCTCTTTTCCATGGATCACATCCTCTTTTGGAATGCTCGTGGAGCTGGAGGTAGGAATTTCAAAGCTGACATATTTGATTTAGTCAGCATTAATAAAATTAGCATTCTTATTATTTGTGAGCCTCAGGTTCAGTCTACTCATATGGATGATCTTCTTAAACTTGGTTTTGATAAGTCTAAAGTTGTTGAAGCTCGTGGTTTCAGTGGAGGAATTTGGTTCCTCTGGAATAGTAATGTTGTATCTATTAATTATGTCTCTTCTATTCCTCAAGCAATCACCATGAAAATCTGTAATGTTGGTGGTCAACCTTGGCTCCTCTCTGCTATCTATGCTAGTACTTATAGTCACACTCGAAATCTTCTCTGGGATCACCTTGATTTGGTTTCTGCAACTCATGATATGCCTTGGTTTATGACTGCTGATTTTAATGAAACTTTGTCCTCTGATGAAAAGAAGGGCGGTACTTTGATTGGGAGAATTTCTGGTTTTAAAAGATGGTTTGATAGAGCTGCTATGATCTATATGGGGTTCCAGGGGCCTATGTTCACTTGGACAAATAATATTGTCAAGGAAAGACTTGATATATGTGTCTGTAATGGAGATTGGAGACTTCTCTTCCCTAAGGCTAAAGTTCTTCATCTTGCTAGAATGTCTTTTGATCGTTGCCCTCTCCTTATCAAGCTTTTTCCCTTTGGCAATTTGAATCGAACTAATCCTCCTTTCCGTTTTCATGCTATGTAGATGCATCATGCTAGCTATAATGATCTTGTGGCTGAAACATGGGCTAATACTGCTGGTGATATTCTTTCTAAGGCTAATGGTTTGGCTGCTGCTTTAAAGCTTTGGAATAGAGAAACCTTTGGGAATATCTTTCATCGAAAAAAAATGACATTCAAACAGCTCTTTGTTTACATGATAACCTTTTTTTAATCAGTCTTGATCGAAGCTGATCTTCAAAAAGAGTACCAGGAATTACGTGACTCTGAAGCTTTGTACTGTAAACATAAATCCAAAGAAAATGGATTCAGGATGGAGACAGGAATACCAAATTCTTTCATCTAACCACAATGGTTAGGAGCAAAATAAGATTGATGGCCTCTTTAATAGTACTGGGGTCTGGAGTGAAGATGCTATTGAAATGAAATCTATTACTGTTAGCCACTTCAGAAATTTGTTCTCTGGTCATATTGAGGATGATACTCGTTTTTTTATTCCTCATTTATTCCCAAAACTTGACCAGAATTCTATTTTGCAGATTGATAATGTTGTTAGACCTGAGGGAGTGAAATCTAGTCTGTTTCAAATTGGTGGTCTCAAAGCCCCCGGATTTTATGGGTTTCCTGCTTAATTCTATCAGACTCACTGGAATCTTGTTGGTCCCTAAATCATTTAGCTTGTCTCTCATGCTTTTAGGATGGGCAACGTCCCCACAGGTCTGAACCATACTCTTATCACCTTAGTCCCTAACTGTAATAGCCCTCAGCATATGCATCTTTTCATGCCAATTAGCCTCTGTTCCACTATTTATAAGGTTATATCCAAGGTGATTGTGGCTAGAATTCGTCCTTTCCTTGGGAAACTTGTTAATCCTAATCAAGTTAGTTTTGTCCCAGGGAGACATATCTCTGAAAACATAATGATTGCTCAAGAGATGCTCCATAAATGCAAAATTTCTAGGGGGGGAAGAGGATTCATGATTTGGAAAGTTGATTTATCTAAGGCTTATGATAAACTGTGTTGGTCTTTCATTGAAAAAGTCTTATATGAGATCCAATTTCCTGCTAACATGGTCAATCTTATAATGAGTTGTGTGACCTCTACTTTGTTCCAAGTTATTCTCAATTGGGATCTCTCTAAATCTTTTTCAGCTCAAAGAGGTATTAGACAAGGAGACCCTTTATCTCCTTATCTTTTTGTCCTCTGTATGGAAAACCTAGCTATCTCATATCATTTTCTCTGCTGTTGAGGTTGGTCTTTAGAAGCCTTTTCAGGCTTCTCAGTCTGATCTTGCCATATCTCAAATGTTCTTTGCTGATGATTTAGTCTTGTTCTCTGAAGCTTTTGAGGATCAAGCTTCTGTCCTTAAGAGGTGCATGGATGCTTTTTGTAATCTTTCAGGCCAAGCTGTGAATTATGACAAATCGGTGATATATTGCTCCCCTAACACTTATAGTAGAATTGCTAGATTGATAAGTAGGACCCTTGGCTCCCCTTTAACAAAGGACCTTGGTAAGGTATCTTGGAATGCCTCTAATTCACTCTCGGATTACTAATCTAACCTATGCTGGTTTAGTTGATAAAGTTTCTAGTAGACTTGCAAGTCTCTAGTTTCTGAGGTATGGAAGCAGGATATCTCCTCGCTTGCCTAGGCATCTCTGCGAAACGTCTAGTGGATAGTCTTCGCACCTCATCCTCCAGCTGGTCAACAGATTTTGTCAACTGATTAGGCTTTATGAGTCCTAATTGTACTGCTTTCATAGCCTTCCTTGCTTCCCCATATTGTCGCTGAGATCTCCTTCGCTGAGAAGCAGTCATGGGCACGATCCTCCCTCTGGTTTTTGTATACCACTGCCCTTCTTTGATGATCGGATTTGAAAAGGGAGGGATATATGGTTTGGTGGAGAACTGTGGGGTTTACTTGACAGTAATTTTTCCGCCATTTTTATTTTCGAAAACTCTTCTAATTTTCTCATAGCCTCCTTTCGCAGGCTCTTTAGCGAACTGATTGGAATAATAGCTTCTAATAAACAAATTAAAATCACGGAATCCTTGTTTAGAAAATTCACCTTGTTCAAACCTTCGCACAGTCCTCCCAACAGGCTCTCTGTTTTCAAATTGAACCCTTCCTTCTCTCGGGCTATGAGGTTGAAAGAATTTCGCAGATGGCTTCAACGTCTGAGACCTCCTTGGAGTGACTTCATTGTTTGATTCTAAGTTGCACTCCCTTTTGCACCTCTGACACAAAATGACTGCAGAAGTTTTTTCCTCATTAGCCACTATGTGGGCCAACAGATTAGTACAAAACTTGCACTTACATAACAGAGTCTCCCCAGACAGTCTCCTAGTAGTGATGTGTCTAAAGAACATTTGTTTCAAATTCTTATACTGAAGAAGTCGGATTTTGTATGATGTAAAATACACGAACACCACATATCACAAATTATATCAGAAAACAAGCGGGCACACTCACCCCAAAATTATATAGTATATACATATATACATACAATGACAAATCAAACATAGATACATTCATTATGGTTTCAGAACAAACCATAGTTACTTACATTGAGAAGCCAAAGGTTACAATCAACTGGTAGTACGTCCTATATAAGTCAAGAATCTTTAAGCTTATAGACAGATAAATACTCAAAATGAGGCACAAATTAAAACCTTAAATCCTGCAATAACAGTGCCTAGCAGAACCTTACCCAAAAGGAAAAATCTCATTTAATAAACCCCTCAACCTATGGACTTCAAAATTTACAAGGGTGAACTAAACATCCTAAACTACCTACTGTAAAAATTACCAGCTATTTCTTAACACAGAACTCGTCCAAAGAATTTTCCAAATCCGTTCACCGTTGTTGTTGATAACCA
The DNA here is from genome assembly GCA_029955375.1 of Rubus parviflorus. Taxonomy (NCBI): domain Eukaryota; kingdom Viridiplantae; phylum Streptophyta; class Magnoliopsida; order Rosales; family Rosaceae; genus Rubus; species Rubus parviflorus. Next base: position 4,325,874 of record JARGGL010000008.1, on the reverse strand, counting down.
AAACCCTCACTGCCAACAACCTTTCCAAAAATTATATTGATTACATTATAACCCCCAATTGAATGAAAGTTGGCACACCTGACCCAGGTATACCTACAATGACAAGTAAAAATTTAAGAACAAAAACAGTTCTCACTCAATCCCAAACAACATCCCAAAACAGCAAATAAAACTGACTATGTCGACTGTAACAGAAATCTTCATCTAATCACCGATTTTTAATAAAAACATTGTGCAAGATAATCCCACCAAAATTTTTATAGAGATACTAGACACAACTATAGTCAAACCAGAAAATCTTCAAGGGTAAATTAGATCGTTTGTTTCCTTAAACACTGCCCTCAATTCGTTACTAATTTTCTGTCAGGAAAATTCTTTCGTTTCTGTACTAACCTAGAAAAATCACCAAAAATTCAATTCTTAATATTTTCCTATGAAACCAATACCAGTAGAACCAATGAGTAGTCTACTTTTAGTTACAAAAAATTCAGAATTTAATATGAAGTATTACCTAACCAAACTTGTAGCACAACCACCCGACCTCAGGAACTGTAACCAAAAATCAGGGTACCAAATTAGGTTCTATCATTTCCTTTGATTACCCAGACACAAAACCTCTATAAGGAACGACTAAGAGAATTATTTGAATGCTAAACCTTACTTAAAGACAAGAGCTTACCTAGAAAATTAGTCACAAACCTCTACTCAGACCTTCAGTACCCCTTCTCGTTGAAACAACATAACCCAGCTATATATATTAAAATAAGGACTAAATTCCTGTTACTACCCTGAACTTTAAGGGTGTAATCAGTTCAGTCCCTGCGTTTTTAATTTCATAAGAATAGTCCCTGCACTTTCTAATTTCACCCAATAGGTCCTTCCGTCAGTCTTCCGTCCATTTTGGACGTTAAGTAGCTGACGTGGCATACCAATTCAGTTAGTTTGGGACTAAATGACAGGCGAAATACCCATTACACCCCTGGAGTCTTTTTTTTTTTTCTTTTTGTTTCCCCTTTTCCTTCTCATCCTCGTCTTCGTCAGTACCAACACGCAGAGACCTCCCTCTCTGCACAACCTCCTCTCTTCCCGCGCGCAGCACCCGTAACGCCACCACCGTCGTGTTTGCCATAATTGATCTGGGCACCCATGTTCTCTCTCTCTGCTGACTCACATAGCTCAAACCAGCAGCCTTGCATCAACCTCTCTCAAATCCTCACATCAATCTCAGACAAACGAGCTACCATCATGCTACTGGATTCATTGCAGAGATTGAAACACAGTAGTGAGAGAGAGAGAGAGATCGAAAAGAGGAGCTGATTAGGAGGAGAGAGCTCCGATCTCCGTCAACCAGAGCTTCACCGCTGACACCACCGCTGCAGACGAGATCGCTGGCCTCCAACAAGGTAGATCCAGTTTTCTGGTTGTTTTTCGGCGGGTTCGAGGCTGAAGGAATCGATTTTGGGGGTTGTGGTTCGGTTCGGATTGGTGGCGACGCTGGTGTTGCGGCTTGGATTCTGCTGCGTGTTGTCGTGGGGACTGTTATTCCGATCTTTCGCACACTTTGGTCAACCCACGAGCCGCAGAAACTCAATGGGGAAGAAGCTAATTGAAAACCAAAAGGTGAACCAGAATTCTATTCCTTTAATCCGAGTTCTGATTTCAGTCTCTCAATTGTAATTTTGATGATTCTGAGTCTCTTAGAGATATTGAACTATGATTATGATGATGTGAAAGAAAGTGAATTTAGTAATGGGGATGGTGATGATAGTGTAGCTGAAGTGAGTAATGTAGAAGAATCAAATCCAAAACGTTTTGGTGAATCTATTTTATTGAGAAAATTGGAGAATTGGATTGAACTGTATAAGAGAGATACTAAGTACTCGGGAATTGGTTTTGGTCAGAATTTTACAATTTATCAAGTTTCTGATGGTAATGTGGAAAGGGTTGGGAGAATTGATGATTATGTATGTTTTGATTTCGTTGTGGGCATTGAAGAAGTTGTTCACTTCTCCATTTTTCTATTTCGGGAAGAAATGAGGCTGAGAGCGAAAACTATTCTATGCACTGTCCGTGCTTTTGCACGGACGATCTCAGCCGTGCAAATGAGGGTCCAGGTTTGTATTTCATCTAGGCCGTCTCCTATCCTAACAGACGTTTGGACAATTGAATCCAAACAAATTCTCAGTCAATAAGGTAAAAATTGGTCTGAAATGCTTGGTTTAATAATGAAAATGCTTGGTTTCGATGCTCTCTCGGTCGAGGATTGAGGGGATCGATTTGTAATGGGCCTGCGCTGTAGCCGGAAAACTCGGGGTCAATCATTCCTCTGACACCGACATGAACACGGAGCGGGTGGATGGCGCAGACGCGGCCAGGGGCGGAGCAGCTCCAAGAACCAGAACGGCATAACTAGCTCGGGTATCTCCGCCTCCACTTGGTCTCCTACTGATTTCCAAACTCTGAACTGACAAACCAAACATTAGAATGGACTAAAAGTAATCGGAATCATCAGTGGCTTCACGGTGGCAGCGCAACACCCAGAAAACCAAATCTCCAAACCTTAACCAAAACTGAATTTTGAGGCTAGAAAGATGTAAAGCTCGAAGAGCAGTTGAGGTAGCATAATTGAGTCGAAGAAAACAGTGGCCGGAGTCGCCGGAAATCGCTGAAAACGTCGCCGGACCATCTAGCCTTTCTTCCTACGATTCTCTCTCTCCGGTCATCGACTTGACGAGACACGACCACCAATGGGTTCGTACCACCGAGACGAAGATGGAAGTACCCGTTTCGTGCATTGAAACTGCCGGAAGTTGAGGTTGTGGTCGGAGAAGTCGGGGCGGAGCAAAACGGGTCTGGCGAGATCTTTCGATCTGATCCGGCTATTTGTCCTTTTTTGTTTGACTAACGGCTATTGTTAACGACGCGTGTGATTCATGCACTACGTGCACCTGCACGGAACGCGCAGGGAATCCCTTCCGGGCTGAGAGGGGGGTGGGGGTGTAATGGGTATTTCGCTTGTCATTTGGTCCCAAACCAACTGAATTGGAGTGCCACGTCAGCTACTTAACGTCCAAAATGGACGGAAGACTGACGGAGGGACCTATTGGGTGAAATTAGAAAGTGCAGGGACTATTCTTATGAAATTAAAAACGCAGGGACTGAACTGATTACACCCTTAAAGTTCAGGGTAGTAACACGAATTTAGTCCTTAAAATAACTCAATGAGATATATTATTTTCAAGATTAATTTTTTTTTGTTTTCACGAAGTAGTGTTAGCTCAGTGGTTACAGCACCCACTACCTAAGATCCAGGTCATGGGTTCGAGTCACCATGCGGGTATGAGTGAAATCATTTGATCCTCTTTAAAAGAAAAAAAGAAAAAAAAAACCTCAATGAGATAGTAACCCATTCAACAAGGCCGCAACAGAAAGAATCACTACCTATGTAAATCCACTTTTTCTAACCGATAAACTCAAGCAATACATAGTAGACCTAATAAAAATATAAACCGGGGACTCAAGGCATATTTATGAACCTGTTAACCCTACACAGAGTGGCGTCCCTATGTTCCTTTATATCTATAACCAACTTCTTATTATGCTCAGACAATCTAACATTCTTTGGAGTTCGGACTTCTTTGGACTTGCTCTTATTACCCGATGGGTGGCCCACCTGTAATAACCCGTATTTTTGTATTTAATTTCTCAGAAATTCCTGATATTAATTAAGGGTTAGATATTATTTTTCTTGTCTTGTTTGTGAAGTGAAAGTATTTCAGAACGAATGTTTACTTGAAAGGTTTTATTTCAAGGGGTCAAAAGTTGACTTTCTTATTCATTATGTTTCTCAGATAACATCATTCACGAAATTCGTAGAGCTCGTCAATACAAGTTCGTAGACACGCGGCACGCTAAATTCCGAAATCATATGAAAGAGTTATGGTCACCGAAATTTATTCTCTACATGTGAGATCCCGATTATTTTTCAAGTTGTTCCCATTTTACTTTTGAGGTCACAATTGGAAAGTAGACGTCACCATGAGTTTGTAGCACTTTTCGGATAATTTTTCGGAGCTCTGAGCTATTTTTAATGAATATTTGAATTTTAATTAAAAATTAAATTGGTTAGTGATGTGGCTTGCTGCCATTGGTGCAAGCTGGCAGGCAAGGAGTAACCCAGCACGCCGCTGATGTCATCCAGGGGCTGATGATGATGTCAGCATTCAGAGTTATGGTGGTAGTTAAGAGTTGTGTAAAAATTCTTTGGTAACACTTGGCCAATTTTTATTTTAACTAAGCTAAGTTAAGCTAACTCATTATGTGAGTTACCTGACCCCTCTAAGGCTATAAAAGTATAAATACCAGACCCGGAGCTTCTGATTCTTTAGAGAGAGACTCTCTCCCTCTCATTCTTTTCCTCCATTTAATCTCTCTAGTTTTTCTCTATAACTTCATTCTAGTAATCGTCAGCCAACTTCAGCAGCTATAAACTCCTATTTCTGCTATTTTTATTATCATGACTTCTTCATAAAAGTTGTTCTAAATTATATTTTATATTCCGTTTCATATATCACAGAAATCCAACGGCTAACTAGTTCTTAATCAAAGTTGTCAATCAGTATACTCACTGAAAATCTTTTATGTTGTTCACAACGTCAAATTATCATAACTCACTCGTTTCTTAACCAAATTTTATGATCTTTATATCAAAACGAAGCTTATGACATGTACTTTCAATCTGATGACCCCCCCTCCTTTGGTCAACCCCAAGCGGTTAATTCTTATTTTATTAGTTTGCAATCTTAAGATGCTTCTGTTAATGACATTGGCAGATCCAACTCATTAATTTCTAGGCACTTTGTAGAATCACGCAAAGGCAACAAAAACTTGGAAAAGAACCACATCCGAAGTGATATATCATTTGCAATGCTGAGTGAAATCTAGTTCAATCTCTTCTACACATATTTCTCATCTAGTAGTACCCTGTTTCCCATATCTAGAAGTGTTTTACTTTAAGAGTCATATTACTTGTGTTGTTTATGGGCTCTATATGATGAAATGAACAACATCTCCCAGTCCTTGAGGTGTTTTGAGCTCTTACGTGTGTTTGTGATTTACAATCACGCTTCCACTGTGCCAAACCGAATATTCCATGGAGAAGATTGAGGATTTATCTTAGGCTCATTCCGATAAGTTCATGAAGAAAACTCTAGCTCATTAAGCAAAAAAAGAAACAAAATATGACTTTCAAATTGTCACATACAACCGAGGAAAGCAAGTGAAATAATGTCTTATAGTTGAGGTGATAGTCTAGAAAATTCCAACTTAAAACATAATATTATTACAACAAATATGTGTTCACTACTGTGTATTGAAAAACAATAGTGGTTGTACATCGAGTGATGAACTTGTACCACCAGTTGTACAATGCCCTGTTGATGAAGAAACAACATCCCAAGGTACTTCATGGGTTCGAATATTTTTAGTCCCTGTCAAATTTTCTTGAATAATAGAAGCATTGCCTAGCAATCGAACTCCCTCCAACTCCACTGCCACTTCTTTCATAGTAGGACGTTTCCTTCCATTCAAATTTAAGCATCTTTGTGTAAGGTTAGCAACTTTAGTAATCTCTTCTTTCCTACCATCCTTCATAACTTGAGCATCGAGAATATCAAACAGCAGATTTTGCTCCATGGAGAAAAGAAAATAAGCAGCTAGGCCTCTGCTTTCTTGCGACCTCATTAGGGAAACTGGTTTTTCTCCTGTCAAAAGCTCTGCAAGGACCACACCAAAGCTATAAACATCACTCTTATCTGTAAGTTGGCTGGACTGAAAGTACTCAGGGTCCAAATAACCAAATGTTCCTTGTACTAGTGTGGTTAAGTGCGTTTGGTCAATGGAAACTGATTTCGATGTCCCAAAGTCTGCAACTTTTGCTCTATATTTATCATCTAAGAGTATATTTGTAGTCTTGATGTCTCGGTGGTAAATAGGAAAAGAAGCCGCGGAGTGTAAGTACGAAAGGGCTCCTGCAACTTCGATGGAAACTCTTAAGCGCGTTTCCCATGTAAGAGGAAACTCCTCATCTTGGTTCTGAATATACTGATATAGGGTTCCATTGGGTAGGAATTCATAGACCAATAGGGGAACCTCGGTCTCTAAACAACAACCCAATAGTTTCACCACATTCCTGTGGTTAATATGTGAAAGAATGACAATTTCATTAATGAATTGTCCTAATTCACCTTCGCTAACTAGTTTTGACTTTTTTACAGCAACAATTCTTCCATCCGTCAACATTCCTTTGTAAACAGTACCTTGACCTCCTTGACCAAGAATTCTATCCACATTAAAGTGGTCAGTGGCTTTCTCTAGCTCTTTTGAACTGAACAACTTAGTTTTTTCAACATTAACTTCACCAGAAGATAATTGTTGCTCCATTAATAATCCACCGTTTTGTTTATAAAATTTTTGCTTACGTATTCTGTTTTTCCTTTCCTTTATGGCTTTGTGCAACCACCATGCAGCAGTGATCAGAAACAACAATACAATGCCAGTACCTGAATCGTGATCAATAGAAAGAACAACACTTTAGGCCAGTTCCGGCATATAACAACACTCAACAAAAAGACAAAAGATGCAGGGGAATAATATGTATGTACGAAGTTGTTAAGATTTTTGTTAAGCAAATGGCTTTTTTGGGTTATTGAAAGTTTAACCTTATAAAGATTGTTTGCTATTTTTTTGGTTAATTAAAAAAATTAAGAAAATTATAAAGCTTGTTTGCTTAATTAATACATATTAGAAACGGCAACACACCCTATTTGTGTGGAAATTGGCAGTTTTTTTTTTTTGAAAAGTAGTGGGTACTTAGTTTTTTTTTTTCAATTTTATATAATATCAAAACTCATTTTAATTTATCTCTGCTACTATAAAGGGAAGCAAAAAGTTTGGTGTCAAAAACTTCACCAAATTTCAGATTACCAACAATACCATTTTGTAATATAATAATTATAATTAACAAATCAAACCATAAAAAATATAAAGAAACAAAAGTGTAAAATTGAAAAAGTAACCAAACGACCATTATTCTTTTAAGCCCACCCATTTTTCATTAACTGCACAGTATCTCCCCCGAGAAACGCGGGCACAATTGCTAGTATATATAATGTCAAAATATGAGTTTTGGTAAACATTTAAAAACCCATGTTTTACCCTTCCAAACTTCCAATCATATGTCAATCAAAATAGAAAAATTAATAAAACAAAGGCAAAAGAGTAAATAACATAATTGAAAAGATAAATAAAAATATATCAATGACCCCACACCTATTTGCCTACTTGTCTATTTTTTTTTTAATTTATTAGTTTTTTTTAATATTTTTTCTCTCATTTTATATTTAATTAAGAAAATAAAATAATAAAATAGATGACCATTTGCCCACTTGCCCATAAATATATTTGAAAATTTATTTTATATCTGACACATCAGAGACCACTGATCGATCCACCGCACTAGATTTCACGATACAAATATTTCGCACGTGCGAGCACGACCTTCTGCACGCTCATAGCGCGTGTAGGAAGGCTAGTTCTATTATAAATTGTTTTGTTTTTGACATTTTTATTCTTGACAGTTGATATTTTATCCATAATTATTTAATATTTGAGGATTATTAACGAAATTTTTTTTGGTATGTTTGGCAATACTAGGGGACCTTAATATGATGTGGCATTTCCATGTTATTCATAAATTTATATTTTTATTGTTTCAGGATATTATTATTGTGTGTCTTGTCAAACTAGGACTTAGAATAGGTTTATCCTTCTAGGATATGGATTGTATTTAGCATAGATATTTCCTACATCAATATGGATTGTACCTTGTATTCCTCTATATATAGAGGCCCTTATTTATTAATGAAATACATCATATTCTCTGCTATTTTACGTTTCCCTTAAACACGTTATCAGCACGAGTTCTAGCCCTAGCTACAAAAACCCAAAACCCTAGAACCCTAACCCTGAGATTAAAAAGCCAAAGATATATAATTATATTCAGCACAGCCTTCTGCTACGCGCCTGAACCCTAGAACCAAATACCCTAGGCTCACCGCGTTGCTCCACCACCGGCTACTACAAAAATCAAATCTCCAAGAATCTGCCTGTACAGAACAGCTAACTTTAGAAGCGATTTTCTCCCGTCTCATCCGTTGGATCAAGCCACAAATTTGACGAAAGCTTCCTCCGTGTGTCTCTACTGCTTCCAGTTCAAATTTCATACAATTCAAACCGTTGGATCTTCGGATATTCAGTTCTAAAGGAGCGGAACTCAGGATCAAAACTTTCTGCGATTTTGCAATCAAGAAAACCAAGTAAGATTTTCTAAAAGTTCCTGCTTTGATTTAAATTCTCGTACTCTTCTTTTTTCTCGGGGATTTAAAAACTTCCCTTGTTCTTCATCCCGACCCCTCTTATGGCGTGGGACTTTATGAGATTTAATTGAATCATGGAGATTCATATATTATGCTATGATAAAGAAATTTCATGAGCATCAGTTTTAATTGAATCGTGGGGATTCATAATATATGCTATGATAAAGTAATTTCATGAACATCAAAGAAAAGTTTTGTGATAAAGTAATTTCACAAAAGCATCGAATTCGACCAATTTTTTGTCATGACTTATTCATTACTAGGCTCACCTACTTGGGTATGATGTCTAGGAAAGTGATTTGAGATTAGTGGTGTCAAGTGAGCCTCGCTCTACCGACATCTCATCTTACTTTCCTGGTCATACTTGGGTAGAGCTACCGAACGGTTTAAGTTATGGTCATACACCATCTTGGTCTTGTTCTAATCCAAATTGTCTTGGAATCTTTATTAGTGTTCGTGGATGTCCTTTTAGACTGCGAAACTAAAGTATCTTCTTGTTGTGATAAAGTAATTTCACAAGTGATAAAGTAATTTTACAAAACCGTTGCTGAATATAATTCAGATATGCTTCAACTATGGCTATGCTTCAATTTTGTAAGGCGACTCTTACAGAAGCAGAATTAATAGAGAAAACTCTCTCTACCTTCCCAGCTTCGGCACTTATATTGTACACACAATATCGATTAAAGTATATTGCCAAGCGACTTTCAATCAGCTTATCAATTTTCTGCAAGTAGCTGAAAAACATGACACGATCATGATGGACAACAATAATTAGGCCTGTCGGAACAAAGAGAGTTCCAAAAGTAACTTATGGAAAAAATGGCCAAAAGAGGGCGAAACCCTAATGTTAAGGGTAATTCTAATGGACAACCCGGTTCATATAATCGTCCCAATAAGGAAGGAAATCGCAACAACGTTGCACAAAATCGTGGGAACTATTGCATCACGTAAAAAGGGCAAGGAGGAAGAGGCATGGGCCATGGAGGCCATGCCAACGCCGGCATAGTAAAGTATGGCAATAGAGTGCCAAAAAGCACCAAACCATCCTCCAAAGGCACAAGGTGCCAAACGCGCCAATGAAGCATATATTGATAATGATCTATACTTCACTTTATGAGAAGCATTAGGGGAGTGACGGGCCTTATATCGCTTGCGGTATATGTAAGACATGAGCACCTCTAATGTCATCATTTTGTAGTGGAAGTTTCTCATAAGTTTCTATGTAGAAGATACTAGAGATGACACAGACGTCAATCTCACAATTGCAGACTTTAAAGTCGACCAAAGTAACGAGAAGACTATGGAAGCTCCAGACTTCGAATAAATTGCAATTGTTTTATTTCCAAGTATATGTAAAGGCTACTACGCCTTAGTTTAAAATTGACTTTTGTCATAGTGATTTGTTTTGGATTAGATTTTCTGGACAAGATCTCGATGTAATCGTTGGCATATTATTAATAAATTTCGGAATTTTCTTCAAAGTATTGCAAGTATTTTCGAAATTTTATGTTGCCTAATGCCACCGTGCTCAATGTCACCGAAGCACTTTATGCTCCTCGAGCTAACCGAACTGTCCTAAGTTTTAAGGACATTTGTGCCAACGGTTATTATTTGGAAACGAATTGTAAGAATGGAAACAAATACTTATGTATTACTTCTAATGATTGCGGAAGAAAGCGCATATTAGAAAAATTTAAGTGTCGATCTAGTGGGTTATACTTAACCACTATTCGAATTATTGAATCCAATAATATTTTTAGAGATGATTTTGTTTTTGGATTCCGACACATATAGGCTTTGGCACGACCGTTTGGGACACCCAGGTCGTGATATGATGATCCGTATATTGAAAACCTCACACGGACATCCATTTTATCGAGCTAATAGAAGCAAGGATCAAAAATTGATCCAAGGAGAAGAAACTGGCGTTTTTGTCGTCTCGGCAACCGGTCGACAATGTCCCGGCGACCGGTCGACAACTCACAGAAGCAATTCTGAAACGTCCAGAAGCTCTGGCGACCGGTCGACAAGTTCCAGAAGCTTTGGCGACCGGTCGAGAAATATGGCGACCGGTCGCACGGCAGAGTCCATTTTCCCTGATGTGAACCCTGGTTCAAATCTTAATCAGGATGCCTCCTATGCTTCTATCGCCTCTATGGCCAAAAGCTCATTTTGCAAAGCCTGATCCTTAGGCAAATTAGGATTGAGACCATCCTATGTTAAGGACACACAAAGAGACTACTCCATTCTTACATCGTATCCAAGGAGATATTTGTGAACACATCCAACCATACTGCGGACTTTTTAGATATTTTATGGTTTGGTGGATGCATCGACACGCTGGTCACATGTCGATTTATTGTTCACACGTAATGCTGCTTATACTAAACTTCTAGCACAGATTATACGCTTAAAGGCTCACCACCCATATCATCCTATTAAGTAATTATTGAATCCAATAATATTTTTAGAGATGATTTTGTTTTTGGATTCCGACACATATAGGCTTTGGCACGACCGTTTGGGACACCCAGGTCGTGATATGATGATCCGTATATTGAAAACCTCACACGGACATCCATTTTATCGAGCTAATAGAAGCAAGGATCAAAAATTGATCCAAGGAGAAGAAACTGGCGTTTCTGTCGTCTCGGCGACCGGTCGACAATGTCCCGGCGACCGGTCGACAACTCACAGAAGCAATTCTGAAACGTCCAGAAGCTCTGGCGACCGGTCGACAAGTTCCAGAAGCTTTGGCGACCGGTCGAGAAATATGGCGACCGGTCGCATGGCAGAGTCCATTTTCCCTGATGTGAACCCTGGTTCAAATCTTAATCAGGATGCCTCCTATGCTTCTATCGCCTCTATGGCCAAAAGCTCATTTTGCAAAGCCTGATCCTTAGGCAAATTAGGATCGAGACCATCCTATGTTAAGGACACACAAAGAGACTACTCCATTCTTACATCGTATCCAAGGAGATATTTGTGAACACATCCAACCATACTGCGGACTTTTTAGATATTTTATGGTTTGGTGGATGCATCGACACGCTGGTCACATGTCGATTTATTGTTCACACGTAATGCTGCTTATACTAAACTTCTAGCACAGATTATACGCTTAAAGGCTCACCACCCATATCATCCTATTAAGTCAACTACATCTTGACAATGCTAGAGAGTTTACATCATAGACAGTTGATGATTATTGCATGTTTATTGGGATTGATGTTGAGCATCACGTACCCCATGTGTATACACAAAATGGTCTCGCAGAAGCCACCATTAATAGACTTCAAATGGTCGCTTGGGCATTGGTTATGCGCACCAATCTCCCATTATCTGCTTGGGGTTATGCAATATTGCATGCAGCTCTACTTATTCGTTTCAGACCCACTACTAATCAACCGTTTTATGCGTACCAGCTGGTAACTGGATATGAGCAGGATGTCTCACATTTACGCATATTTGATTGTACGGGTTCTCAGAGACGTTTAAGTATTTATGTTGGTAACGAATCTCCAACTATTGTCCGCTACTTGGAATCCTTGACAGGCGATCTCTTTACCGCTAGATTTGCGGATTGTCACTTTGATGAGACAGTCTTCCCGTCGTTAGGGGGAGATAAGAACAAGAATGTTTAACAGGAACGACAGGAATTGTCGTAGTCTGTCCCCACTCTGTCTCATCTTGATCCCCAAACCGCACAATGTGATAGTAAAGTGCGAAGTATACTCAATATTCAGGACGTAGCATATTCGATGTCTGATGCGTTTTCTGATATTGATAAAGTGACGAGATCACATATACCAGCTGCAAACGTGCCTGCAAGGTTGGAAATCCTCTAAAGGGAGAGAGGATATGGCGCCAATAATGGTGTCACGACCACACATAGTGGAGGTGTGGTTGAGGCCGTGGTTCCCTAAAGGAAGAGGGTGAGACCACTTGGTTCGATGGATACTCGCCAAAGGAAGGAAGCGAGTTTGGCACAGCTTAATCCATTCATCATCAATACCCGAAACCTGTCTCATGAGATTATCTCTGATTATAGTTATGTCCAACGAATCAATATTGGGGGACGCCTCAATGATTGAATCAATTTCAGAGAATACAAAAATCTCGATAAATGCATGCATGCTTGAGACGAAATTCTTGATGATGTATTGCTCAAGAGATTATAGAGCATGATGACATCGAACCACGCTCTGTTGAAAAATGTCAACGTAGAGCATATTGGCCTAAATGGAAAGATGCAATCCCGGTTGAACTAGATTCACTAACAAAGAAAAAGGTATTTGGGTACGTAGTGCTAACGCCCCCAAGTGTAAAGCCTATTGGACATAAATGAGTCTTTGTTAGAAAGCGTAAAGAGAATAAAGAAGTCTTGAGATATAAGACTCGCCTTATGGCGCAAGGTTTCTCACAACGCCCTGAAATTGACTACGAGGAGACATATTCTCCCGTAAAGGATGTTATTACATCCTGCTACCTTGTCAGTTTGGTAGTTTCCACAAAAACTTGACATGTAGCTTATGAATGTGGTTACAACATATCTCTATGGGGATCCAGATTCTGAGATATAAATGAAGGTGCCAGATGGACTTCATTCACCCAAATCAAGTAGCTCTAGACCACAGAGCACGTTTGCAATAAGGTTGAAACGTTCACTATGTGACTACTTGATTGGGAAGGGATATATAAATAATGATTTATGCCCATGCGTGTTCATAAAGAGAACAAGTTCCGGATTTGCAATTATTGCTGTCTATATATGTGACATGAATTTAATTGGCACTCTCGAAGAACTGAGAGATACTACTACCTATTTGAAATCCGAATTTGAGATGAAAGATCTTGGAAAAACTCGGTTCTGTCTAGGCTTTGAGCTAGAGCACCGAGATAGTGGAATATTAATCCATCAATTGGCTTATGTCCACAAGATGTTAAGAAGGTTTAACATGGACAAAGTACATCGATCCAGTTAGCACTCCCATGATCGGTCGGACCCTAGATCCAAAGAAGGATCCATTTCGTCCAAAGGATGATGACGAAGAATTACTAGGGACCAAAGTGCCATATCTAAGTGCAATAGGCGCATTATTGTGCTTAGCTCAATGCACTAGACCTGACATCTCTTTTATTGTGAACTTGTTAGCTAGATTTAGCTCTGCGCCCACGCAACGCCATTGGATTGGCATAAGGACAATATTTCAATACCTAAAGGGTACAATCGATTTGGGCTTATTTTATCCCTACAAAGAGAGACAAAAACATGGCAAACATATACTTGCTGCCGTCGGGCGACCGGTCGCCCCGATGCTGGTATCCCCTTTACCAAAAATTCATGTGATGTTTTGGTTGGTTTTGCTGATGCCGAGTACCTCTCTGACCCGCACAAAGGTCGTTCCCAAACTGGTTATGTCTTTACCATGGGTAACACGGCGATATCTTGGAGGTCTACCAAGCAAACGTTAATTGCTACTTCCTCGAATCATGCAGAGATAATTGCTCTACATGAAGCTGTTCGTGAGTGTGTATGGTTGAGGTCTGTCATTACACATATTCGAGGAACAAGTGGTTTGAGGTCAACCACTGATGAACCTACTTGCATTTATGAGGATAATGCTGCTTGCATCGAGCAGATGAAGCAAGGTTTCATTAAGGGTGACAATACCAAGCATATTTCGCCTAAGTTCTTTTATAATCAGCAACAACAGACTCTCCTCAAGATTCAAGTGAATCAAGTTAGATCCGAGGAGAATGTGGCAGATTTATTTACTAAGTCTTTGCCTAAGTCCACATTTGAAAAACATGTTAAAAACATTTGTATGCTTAAGTTATCCGAGCTCTCATGATTGTAGGAATCAGGGGGAGGTGCAGACATTAGGGGGAGTCTGGCACATACATGTCACTTTCAAATGTGAAGGGTGCGTTGTACTCTTTTTTTCTTCGACCAAGGTTATTTTTTCCACTGGGTTTTTATTGTTACTTGGCAAGGTTTTTAATGAGACAACATGTAAAGCATCACCTAGTTGTGACCGGCACAAGGGGGAGTGTTTCAGGATATCATTATTGTGTGCCTTGTCAAACTAGGACTTAGAATAGGTTTATCCTTCTAGGATATGGATTGTATTTAGCATAGATATTTCCTACATCAATATGGATTGTACCTTGTATTCGTCTATATATAGAGGTCCTTATTCATTAATGAAATACATCATATTCTCTGCTATTTCTCTATTATTTACGTTTCCCTTAAACATTTATCAATTTTTTGTCATGTCATATTTTACAATACCTATAATACCCTTTAAATTTTATTGAGATTTCATACCTTTTGGACTTGCAGACCTGAATTAAAAAAAAAAAAACCAAATCGTTTTCTGATTAATGGAAAAAAAATAATTCGCATCATTGGGGAATAAGGTGAAACAAAATTGTAGAAAGATTCAATCAAGATCATTTTGTTGTTGTTAGCCTTAATGAATATTTCTACATTGGATGAAGGATGATCGAAGAAGATGAAAGAGAAAAAAAAAGGAAAATTCTCAGGTTCACCCCCTGGGTGAACCTGCTCGTTCACCCTCCTCCCTACTTAACATAGTTGCACTTCATAATTTCATAATCCAACCGTTCATATCATAACTTATCCTTCATAGATCACCTCTGCAAAAAATCAATTGAATCGGAGATCTTTTGGTCACTCTAATTATTGAAACAAATGAACGGTTCTGACAATAATTACTATTATTATGAGGAACCGTCTATTTATTTCATATGAATGAGTGACCAAAAGATTTCCGATTCGATTGATTTTTTGCAGAGGTGATCTATGAAGGATAAGTTATGATATGAACGGTTGGATTATGAAATTATGAAGTGCAACTATGTTAAGTGGGGATGGGGGTGAACGAGCAGGTTCACCCAGGGGGTGAACCTAAGCATTGCTCGAAAAAAAAAAGATGGATGTATTATTTCATTTTTGAGATACATTCTACTATCACCAAATTACAAGGCATAATCTCAAACCTCATAACATCCCAAACTGATCCTAATGTTATCGTGCTCCAATGGAAGGCAAGATTATTACTAAGAGATCTGCAAACTTCAATTTCCAGATCTGCAAGCTTTAAGAATGTTGAAGTTCTTGATATATGGGTGAGATGGTCTTTTAAACAAATGACATGGCTAATAGTTAATGAGGTGGCTGCTTTGACATGGAATACCACGTCAGATTAAGGCCTTAAATAAGGCCAATATTCATTTTCCTATATGTGTGTGTAGAAATGACTACTATTCATTCTCTTTTTATTACCTAGGTCGAGAATTTCAGGTTAATTAGAATTTGGAACCAAAAATTGTTGAAGTTAAGTAAATTTTGGTCCGAAATTATTATTCAATAAAAGTTTAGGTTATAATTTTAAGCTATGGTGCACATTGTGCAAGTATACATACCAAATGAAACAAGCAGGAGAGTGATCTTTGATTGTCCTTTGGGATCGTCTTTGATGCAACTCTTGTCATTCATAACGTCACTTTTGTATCCTTTGGGACATGAACAAGAGTATTTTCCTGGTGAATTGATGCACAATGCTCCAATCGGGCAGGGGTTTAAAGCCTTGCACTCATCAATATCTGAAATGTAAATTAGGAAATCAATTAATTTAATTGGTAATTAAAATTGCAATGTTGAGCTGCTAGCTTTAATTTTCATATATATTAGCTGACCGATCAAGTATTTAAATTAAAATAGAGATGATCATCACACCTTGGCAACCATCTGGGTGGTACGGATTTCCTTCATAACCAGGCAAGCACTGGCACAAGTAACCTACAGACCTATTGATAGGCCGGTTGACGCACCTGGTATTAGCCTTGCATACGAAATTCTTCCTCCTTTGAGCTTCATCACAGGGGTCTGTGTCATTCCCAATGGCCCAATTAAGAACCATTGGAAGCCGTTTAGTGTCATACAGTTGTTGAAAATTGGTAGAGGAGAAACTGAACTGGCCTTGCTCTGCAATGAAGGCGTAGCTGCAGGGGTTAAACTCCCACACATGCGTATGATTGTAGTAGCTACTCAATCTCACATTAAGATTGTGCAGTCCACTGGGGATGTTAGTCTGGCAACACCCAACGCCAGAGCAAGAGTTCTTATCAACGCTGTCCAAGTTGTTGCATATGGACATGCACCCGGTAAAGATCTCTTCTTCCCCTCGGTGGCCTCGGAAAATTGCGTAAGTGTCGCAACCAACGGCATAGAACTTGTTTTTGGTATCGGATATGGTGTATGGAGGTTCCAAAGAGAGCCGGAGTATGTATCTGTTAATTTCATTGCCCTCTTTATCGTAACAATCTCGCGCTACATAGTCCGATATTTGCAACTCCCCAACGTCTAGGGATATGTTGGTAACAATGGTATAGGTGTCTTTCATCAAGTAAGCTGTTGGGGGTTGGTACGGTTGGGTCCCCTGGCTACAATTGATGTAGAACTCATCTCCAAGGCAACAATCATCCTCCATGCCAAATGGATATGGAATTGTGAGATCACCGCATTTGTCAGAGCAGCCAGGCAGGGCTTGTGCAGCTGCTGTTTTCGCCGATAATAGGAGTAGGAGTGCCACCAATGGGAGTTGCAAGGCCATGATCGACATGCATGCAGCACTAGCTTGTTTCTGGTAAGTAACAAACAGCAGTATTAATTGGCATCGATCAAATTATACCAAGGTTGAAGAAATTGGGAATACGAAGAAGATGAAGTAGCTGTATTACTAATAGCTTGATTACAAAGCTCAGATTACAGAGGCCTTACTGACTAACTTTGAGTAGCCTTTTGTTGACTGTTGACTTCATTATCCTTACAGGGTCGTCCCTGTTATTTCCTGGAACCATTGTTGTAGCCGGCCACATGGAAAGGAAGACTTGGTTGTCTTCCACATGCAGTTCAAGACTTCAAGTCCATGTACGTTGAGGTCGTCTCTATTATCTACATCAAGTAAATACCATGCATCAATTCATTAAGCCACCGCCCACTCAAAGTCAAGGTCAGGTCGGTCATCTATTTATTTATTACACTATTTCATTTTATTTATTATGAATGTTACCTGTACCTAAATTGGGGGTTGGTCCGGTTGGGTCCCCTGGCTACAATTGATGTAGAATACAATTTAGGTTGTCCTGTATTTCCACAAGTCAACACAATTTAGGTACACCTAAAATGCTATTTAAGACTAGCAGTATTTCTTCATATTTAAGAAAACAATTAGATCAAAAACGTGAATTTATATCAAAAGCTTATAAAATGATTGAAAGTTTACAGTTCTTGATAGATCATATCAAAACTAATAATTATAGAAGATATAGAAAAAGGAGGTTAGTCCTCGAAGATGAAATTCGAACAGAAGAAGAACTCATAGGAGATCTTTTAGACGAAAAAGAGAAGATAGAATCTCTTTTAAGTAGACTTTTAGTCTAAACTGAGCATCGGTTAGATCCGCAGTCCAACTGGTATCAGAACTTGTTTTAAAGCTCAGAAGTTCCCAGAATGGGAACAACATTTGAAATAATAATAGAGAAATTAAACTCTCTATTAGAAATGATTAAAGATAGTCATATAGAAACTACTAGATATAATGAATATTTAGAAAACTTTTCAAATATAATCAATCAGTTGATAAAACAGGAAGAAAAGCTTGATTATATCTAAAATCTTCCTAAAGAAAAGGAAGAAGAACTAACAAAGTTAGTTGAGAAGTTAAAACAGAAGGAAAAGATCCTTCCAACGAAATCAAAATCGGTGAAGAATTCTAATGCCTTTAAGCCATTAGAAAAACCTACAAATGCTACTTTTAGCATGCCAGATATAGAACAGTCAACATGTTTGACTAGTATAACATTTGAGAATTCTAATAGTCTCAAAAGAACTAAAGAAATAGTTAGGGATGCTAAAATGATGAGCATTTTTGGAAAGAAAAAGCAAGTACAGTTGCTAAACGCTGAAGAATTTGAATTCAACGAAATTGAGAGAGAAGTAAAAAACTCTACAATTCCAAAGTTTGAGTTCAAACAGATATATAAAAGGGGAAATTTTGAATTGTTGGATAGCCACCACTTCAAAATTCTAGAATTTACAACTCCAGCAACAACGGGAGAAACAGATCTCCTAACGATAATTCCAAGAGAGATTGCTAAAGCTAGAGAAAATGACTATAAATTTATGCATATTGGAGCAGTCCAAGTAGGCATAAAACTTCTAGCTAGAGAAGACATAGATTGTTCAGTTCTATGTGCCTTACAAGATAATAGAATAACAAACTTTCAAAAAAGTCTGTTAGGGACTCTTGAAGCATCACTATGCAATCAAGTTGCATACTTCAATTGTTTTCCAAATTTCACAACAAGTCTGAAAGATGCTACTCATGCTTTAAGGCTAAGAGTAAAAACAGATGGCATTGCCATGAAAGAAAATATGCAAGAACTTGCAATAGAGTACAAAGTGTATTATAAATTGATGAGCACTATAGTAAAACCCAAGACCAAGATAACGAATATCCCTGGTCTCACTACTGGATTCCTCACCAATCCAAGAAACTATTCAGAGCAAATAAAAAAGATTGCTTGGAATGAGGTAACTTTTCCATTAGAATGGAAACTAGCTGGTCCCAAAATACAGCCAGAAAATACTAAAGCAACATCCTATCAAGATAGGAAGACCGGAGAAATTAGTCTAAGGTTTGAAGGTCACAGAGAGAGTGACGTGAACTTTGAAGATTTTAACAAAAATCTTCAAAAACTTAATCTTCAAAATCTTAGAAGAAGTAATACAATGAGAGAAGCAAGTACCAGTGGTACTAAACTCATAGAAACTCAAGAAGATTATGAGGAGGAATTAAGTAGACCAACAAGAATGTTGAGATCAGAAAAGCTTTATGAGCTTTACGAAGAAGCTGAAAATTGTGAAGATCCAGAAAGGATGGAACAGTTAGTCTTAGAAATAAAAGATTTCGGAATAAAAAGAAAAGAAATAAAAGTCTTGCCCTACCAAGATACGGAAATGGGAGAGAGCTCTAGAATAAAAACAACTATCATTAAAAATGGTAGGAACTACCAATTCCCAAAGGCAGGAGGACCTACGGGAAAGAAATGAGAAAGAAATTCTGAGAGATATATCCCAGAAAATGATATACCAAGGGTTTCAATTACAACTCATGGTATATGGCTAAATCTAGAAAAGGCCTTAGACAAGAGAAAATCCATAGATCAATGGACGGAAAGCCTTACAATGGCTGGAGCTTTGACGCTAGGAAAACTAGATGCACAAAGCATACTGATGTATTATGAGGCTACCCTCACAGGAATAGCAAAAACCTTTTGGTTTTCTTTTAAAGAAACGCCTAGAGGCATAGATTGGCTAAGCCAAATAGCAAATTCTAAAAGTTCAGGAGAATTTGCAATCCTTTCTATGAACAATTCTGTGGAAGTGTAACAAGTCACAGTGAACAGGCTAAAGAACTAGCCAGAACAAATATCTATAAAATGTCAATATGTGACATGGGATATTTCGAAGAATACCGGTACCTAAATGAATTCCAGTAGTATTACTGCACAATTGGAGAACTAGATGATCCAACTCTAGTCAATCTCCTTTATAGAAAATTACCAGAACCATGAAATATAGTCGTGGAAGAAAGTATGAATAAAAAACCTCTAGACAGGTTTACAGTAGGAGGAGTTGCAGAAAGAGTTAGAGAGCTCTTAAGAAACCAACGTATAGAAAATAACAAAGCCAAAATGGCTAAGAAACAACTCAGAGGAGTTGATAACTTCTGTTATAAAGTCCTTGATACTCCCACAAACTGGGGACGCAATGGACCCAAATATCAGAAGAAAAAGAGAGAAAAAACCTTTCCAAAACATATAAGAAGAATCCAGAATAAAGATTGGAAATTTAAGAAAAGTTCCAATTTCAGAAAAGACAAAAAACTTCCTAAGAAGAGATTTTTTAAGAAAAAATCTTCTTATGAAAATCCAGAAAAGAAAAACTGTAGATGTTGGCTATGTAAAGCTGAAGGCCATTATGCGAATGAATGTCCTAAGAAAGAAAAAAGAACTTCGAAAGTATTGTTATTCGAAGAATATGAAGAAATTATAGAAATAGCTAATATAAAAGGCTATGAAGTAGTCTATTCTGACGATGAAGATGATAATGTATCAACTTACTCTGCATATGCAGAAAAAGAAAGTTCTTCAGACTCAGATATTACGTCTGACGAAGAATTAAGAGAAGTATATGTTCTCAGAGTCAACAATTGAGATGAAAACACTACAGAAGACATAGAGTCTCCTTACCGTGTTAATCCTGGATCGTTTGTTTGTGACTATTGCTTATGTCATGAAACAAATGGTCTCCCAATATTTTGCGAAGTCTCTAAATTAACATACCATAAAGAATGCTTCATTACAGAACCAAGAAGAAAAACTAGAGATGGCTCAATAAGCCGATTAGTGGAACAAGAATACGAACAATATTCCTATTTCTTAGCTGAAAGAGATGAACTATATGCTAGACAAAAAGAAAGAGCTAAGTTTGCCTCGAATAAAGAAGACTTTGTCAATTTAGTCCCACCAAATACAATGATTCAACCAGAAGTTGAAAAGAAGGAAGAAATTAGTAGAGAGACTACCCAACCAGAAGAAGAAAAGGTTGATGAAGAAATAGAAATGGAAGAAAATCCTTATATAACAGAAGGATGTAAACCTTTGATTAGTGAAGAAACTCAATCAGAAGTTCATCAATCCAAAATAATCTCTACAAGTAGATGTAGCAACTACATAGAGATTGGATTAAAATTCCCGAATCACAAAAAATACCATCTACATGCTTTTGTAGACAGTGGATCGGGATTCACAATAGCAAAAAGGTTTGCTATACCAGAAGAACTTTGGACTGAAGATAGTAAAAGAATTGCCACAGGAATAATGATGGATGGAAGTCAATTCTCCATGAAAAAGGTAGCAAAAGATGTAAAGATCACCATAGGAGGTGGAAACTTTACTATTAAAATGATTCGGCAATCTGAAGGCCAAGGTTCAGATATTCTGCTAGGAAATGATTTCCTATTACAGCAGACTCTTATTCAAAAAGAAGCAGTTATTGGTTTCGAGAAGAATGATAAAACATTTTGGACAGAAAGACTTAAACAAGCTAAGAGCATTGTTGGTCCAAACTTTACTATACAATATCAGAAGTTGCAACAAAATCGTGGTGATTATAAGCCAAGATTTGAAATAGTTTTGCAATATAAACAACAAGAAGAATTGCTTGTTGAAGAATCTTCTGAAGAAGAAGAAGAAGATGAAGAGGCAAGCTTTATACATGAGCATAACCTCAAACACCTTCAATCTAAGATAGAAAAACAAAAAGTTCATACTCTTGAGAAAATCAAGAAGATGCTCAAACAAAATAGACATATATCCTCAAAAATTCTGGGAAAAATACCCAGTTGTCTGTGAACTAAAACTACATGATATGAATGCAATATGTCATATAAAAGCTATTCCTCAATACAAAGAGGAAGATCAGAAAGAGTTCAGAAAAGACATAACTGATCTCTTAGAAAAAAAAATTGATAAGACCATCAACCAGTCCTCATCATGCTCCTGCATTTTATATCAGGAATCATGCAGAAGAAGTCAGAGGAAAAGCAAGAATGGTAATAGATTACCGAGATGTTAATAAAAAAACAGTCAAGGATGGTTATCAAATTGCTCAAGCAAGAGTATTAATAAACCAGCTCAAAGGAGCAAAGGTTTTTTCAAAATTCGATGCTAAATCAGGATTCTGGCAAGTAAAAATGCATCCTAATAGTATCTCTCTAACGGCCTTCGGAACACCACAGGGTCATTACGAATGGCTGGCTAGTTATGACCTTTGGTTTGAAACAAGCTCCGTCAATCTTCCAAAGAAAGATGGACAACATTTTCAAACATGTGGCAGAATTCTGTGTCGTCTACATAGATAACATATTGGTATTCTCCAAGAATAGAGAAGAACACATGAAGCACCTTCATGAGGTAGTAAAGCTGATAATTCAACATGGAATAATTCTAGGAGAAAAGAAAGTTTTCTTTATCTTAGATGAAGTAGATTTTCTTGGTATAAATATCAAGAATGGAGTAATTAAACTCCAACCTCATATCCTTGAGAAAGTCTGAAAATTTTCAGATAAAATCCCTGATGCTAAAAGTCTACAGAGATTTTTAGGAGTAATCAATTATGGAAGAGATTTTATTCCAAAGATCTCAGGGTTAACAACAATGTTATCCCCTAAAACCAGTTCTAAGAGAACTTGGAAATTTACAGAAGATGATGAGAAAATAGTCAAGCAAATTAAAGCTCTTTGTAAAAATTTACCCCCCTTACAACAACCAGAAGAGAATGATGAAATCATTCTTCAAACTTATGCTAGTGATAATTACTGGTCTAGTATAGTTTTAGCAAGAACCCCAGGCACTAACATCGAAAAGATTTGCAAATTCTGTAGTGGTAAATTCAAATCTGCAGAACAAAATTATCCCACAGGGGAAAAAGAAATTTTAGCAGTTAAGAAAATAATTTTAAATTCTCCAGCATTTTTAGGCAAAACTTTTATTGTTCGAACTGATTGTGCTAGAGTTAAAAATTTTAAAAGTTTTAAACTTGACAAAGTTGCTGATAGAGGAAGATTACCAAATTGGCAATTATTTCTTAATCAATATGATTATAATGTTGAGTTAATTGCAGGTAGCAAGAACTATCTTCCTGACGCCCTCACCAGAGAAATGGCGATGTTCAAAAGAATAGATAAAGGCAAGGACCGAATGAATAATGAAGAATCATCACTGAAAGATGTCCTAGAGACATACACCAAGGTTCCACAAAGGACATTAACAACTGATCAGTCCCAGGGGAAAGGACTGGCTAGCCCGTCTCAAACGGTAGGTGGTAAAGGCACCTCAAATCCGTTGATGGCTGTTGCTTTGCCAAAAAGCAAAAATGTTCCTACTGGAACAAAGGTAGTCCATGGCTACCAGCTCTTAACTTTTGACAAAGATGTCTATAGAACTGGAAGAAGACTGCTAGAACATCAGAAGATTCTGCTAGATAATCTTTTGTATAACTATCAAGAGAAAAACACAAGGTAGATATTCGCTACCCTTTATCCCCTAGCGGAAGAACTCCATGATGGAGGAAAGAATGTTCAAAAAGAACAGAAACTGGAAATGATCCAGTCTCCTGAGAGTGCCAAAGTTCCTCTCAGAGCCCTGACAGAACCAGAGTGGTTTAATTTGAATTCCATAATGTTCTAGGAACAGTCGGAGATGGAGGGTTACCCAACACCCTTTTTCCTGTACCAGGACCTTTCTATGGTAGATTACATAGTAAATGTTCAAGCAGACCACCATCAAAATTATAAGCTATGGCTTATCGAAAATGGTTTTGTCCATAATCTGTGGACTAAAACTAATGATGACCTAAGAGGTCTCCCTGCAATTATAGTCAACACGGTCAAAAATATAAGGCCAGATGGTTGCATTTTGAGGCTTAAGTTCATCTCAACCCCACCAGAGTGGATAAAGAAACAAGATGGTTCTATTGAATATATAGCACCATATCATTATGTCAGATTAATCAATGGTCCAACAGTGGACGAAAAACCGGCAGTTGCAGGATTCAACGGAACTCCAAATCAGAGTATTCTGTGGATAAAGGCAAAGACAATTGATTTCATCAAAAAATTTGTTCCTAGCCTCAAGATGTGGAAGCTAATCTCTTTGCTAATGGCGAGAAAATCCTGATCACCAGCTATGATCATCCTCCCCCAACCAATTGTGATTGTTTTTCTGCACTAATCAGATGAGAGATAGATTGTTCTATGGCCACCTACACTTGGTTAGAGAATCTTTCCAAAGAGAATCCCTACAAAATCCATCCTGATTCAGATCTGGAAGATTTTCATGTCCAAAATTACGACAAAGGAGCAACAAGTGGGACTGGATCCCCCAATCAAGTCTTTGATGACGAGGCACTAGCAAATATTGAAAATATGTTAGAAGGATAAGGTATACCTAACCTTATCAGAATGAATCTTATTTTCATCCACCAGTCCACTACCATCCAAAGAAAAGGACGGGCAACCTACCCTTCATCTCTTCTTTTCTGAAGGAAAGAGACCACTCACCTATAATTGCAAAAGATTCCAAAATGAAGGAAAGAGACGTACCACCCATCTTGCAAAAGATAATTGCAAAAGATTCCAAAAGAGGCTCACCTAACATGGGCCCTTAGCTTTTGTTTTGTTGTTTGCTTTCTACTTCCTGCTCTCTATATAAAGAGCACTTGTTTCATTCTCTAAGGCATCGAAAATCAGAACTATCACTTAGATATCTGAAGAGTAGAAAGCCAAGTGTGTGAGTGGAAGCATCCTTGTTAAGCTTCATTCCTTTATTTTTCAAGTAAGTTTGTATTTAGTTATGAGTAACTAAACAGCTTTTAGCTATTTACCCAAGAGTAAGGCTCTGGGTTTTTAATCTGTAAATATGTTTGAATAAATGAATTCTGTTGTGTGCCCAGAACTTCATCGCAAAAAATTATTTTTCTGTTTATCTGTTCTTCCTGCATCCATTAAACTAAATTGTGTTTAATCTTTATCTTATCTTGCTTTAATTTTTAAAAAAACCTTTTGTTTAAAGAAACAGCAGTGATTCCGCCTTAATCAGTAGTCGTTAGGTAGTTGACCGTTAGGTGAAACAAATGCATGTTGAAGGCTAGTCTCGGAAAACAGAGTGTTTTTAAAATTTTTGCATGATACTGTTCACTTTAAATACAGTAAGGTTCTTCTAGTCTTTGTACTAAACTTTTGTCTTCCAGATCATTGTTTCGGTAGTACTATTATACCGCGGTACGTACCATGGCCACCCCTAACTAAAAGTGATGTGTTTTCTGTTTAGGCGAAAATCATTTTTGGTCCATGTGTTTTCACCTAGAGTTCACATTGGGTTCTTCTAATGTGAGCATGACCTTTAAGTTGATCGATTACGTTTTTAATCTTAGTTTGATACGGTATATTTATTTCAATTTTCATCTAAGATTTGCACCTGCATGATCTCAACCTACTCGAGTTGAGAAAGCTGTCGGGATTTAGAGGAAAAGATCGATGAAGATCGAGCCTTGCTTGTATGGTTTTCATTCGAGATTAAGAGTAATTTGATAGAATTTGTCCTCTGGTGACCCAAATTGTAAACATTTAAAATATTTTGAAGACCAATCCTATGGAATACTGGTTGATAGTTTTATGCAACTTACTAAATTATTCTATGTCAATGTGGCAAGTGGTTAATGAGGCTAGCTATTATCTAATGTTGTATAATATAATGTCTATGCAATTACAATATCATCATGCATGTAGTCTTATTTTGCAGTTGCACATTTTCTCTTCTACTTGAGTTCACATGTATGTCCTTTCTAGTTCATCTTCTCATCGCAGATATTTTGTGCACATTTTCTCTTGTCTAAGGCCTAGCTGCGATGAGAAGTCATCGCCTATTAACACGTGGATGAGTGTGTGTGTGTGTGTCTGAGTCAAGGAGTGAAAATTGATTTGCAGCCTCAGATTTTTTAGGAAATATGATTTGAACTTTTAGTTAGCAATTTCTACTATGCGGCAATAAGCATTTCTACTATCAAATAGAAGATTTGGGAGTACTTGGGCTTGATATTTAGAAATTACATTTTTCTACATTTGAGATTTTTATTGACGAAAAAAAAAATATAAATATATATATTTATATTTGAAGGTCACCCGGCCACTTCCCAACCAAATAGGCAAATATCAATATGAAGGCCTAGACAGAGAAATCTCCATTCTTCCTATACCGAAGAAACAAGCGGGAGACTACAAACGTTGTTTTTTCTCCTTCTTTGGTCTCCATCTCAACCACCCTCCATCTTATGACAAATAAAAATGACACGTGTTGACCCATAATAGGTGACACGTGTCCACCTCTAATTACACCATTAGTGCTAGTGGTAAGTATTTTGACGTTCATCATATTTTGACATTCGTCAAATGGCGTTGTTGTAGTATAGTGGTAAGTATTCCCGCCTGTCACGCGGGTGACCCGGGTTCGATCCCCGACAACGGCGCCATTTGACGAACGTCAAAAGTAGGGTGGAAGTATAGTTTGTGACCGGGGTTGTCGTACCTCGGGGATTTGTGACCCAAGATCCCCTTTGGTAAATTAGGTAACCTAGGCTTCCTAGCACTAATGTGGTGTGATTAGAGGTGGATAAGATGTGTGAGGTGAATAAGTGCAAATAAAGTAATGTAACTAAACTAATGCAAATGAAATGCAAAGAGGAGGAACATGGATAGACAAGAAATGGTAGAATGATTGGGAGTTTCGGGTCTCTCCCTAATCCATATTGATGGATAGACAATCAAATTCACACATGATGAAAGGTTCATGTATCAATTCCTCACATTCCACCCATGCAATGGTTATGAAATGTAATGCAATCTAATGTATTCCTATGCCAACAAAGGTTCATAAGAGTTAACCCTTCATCAATACTATCAATGAAGGTCCTCCCTCACAAATGTGAAGGGGGGTGAAGCACAAATGCATATAGGAATTCACACACAAAGCCAAGTTGATTAATGGATCAAATCCCGTACCCTCGCCATACAATGGTTCTAGGGCCATGGTCTTCTCTTTTGTATCTTTGTGCCATGCAATGGTTCACAATGACTCTTAATTTAGATAATCTAAGCCATGCAATGGTTCTCAAATTACTAAACTAAGGCTAAGGGCACATGCTCATCACATTCATTGTTCATTGTCTAGAAAGGGTAAGGTTACCAAGCTCACACTTTCATACCAAGATAGATCAAACACATGCTTAAGAATTGGTAGTTCCTAAACAAGCATCTAACACATAACAAAAATAGGCAATGAACATACCCAAATACCAACCAACATGTATATATATAAGAATCATCCAATCCATCATCAATGGACTAAGACACACAACCCTAGTCCCCAATCCTAACAACTACTCACATACACTTAGATGTACATCAATAATCTCAAGATTGACAAGTTAAGAATATATGAAAGTAAATAGAGATAGAGGAATGCTCAATGAAGATAGTGGCCCCAAACTTGCTATCACCAAGTCTTGAAGCAAGCTCCTCATGGTCTCCTCTTCTTCTCCTAGCTTCTTCTTGTCCAAAGCTCCAAAAGATCTTGATCTTCTTGATGTCTCCAAGCTCATGTGAGGTAGAAGTGATAGAATGGTGGAGAAAAGTGGTTAGGAATATAAAGGAGGGTCTTAGGAAGAAGTTTGGTGAAGGAATGAATGAGATTTGAGGGGTGGAAGGATGAGAAAAAGGGGGAGGAAGGCCGCCGGGCGACCGGTCGTGAACAGTACTGCGACCGGTCGTCCGGACGGCAAATCCAAGTGATTTTGTGACTTTTGAGGAGAGAAGGAAGAGGAAAGGTTTTGGGAATTTTGGGGTGGATGAATGGTGTTATTTTCTGCTCAAAATGGAAGGGAAGAGGAATATATATATATATATAGAGGGAGAGAGAAATGATTGGAAGGTGGAGATGGATTGGAATTAATCTAATGGCTAATAACTAAGATTCTAAGCTAAGAAAATTACCTAGAAGGCTAGGGTAGGTAGGAAAGCAAAGAAGAGGGAAAGGGTAGAGAGGTAATGTGTTTATGGACAAGAAAAATCAGATTTGGAAGGTGAGGAGACAAAAAATGAGGTAAGGAAAGGCTAAGATACAAATGGTGATTAAAACATTAAATGTTTTGTCTCTATTTTGAATTTGAATTTCAAATCACCACCAAAGTATCTCAACTCATCAAATGATACTCTCCTAACTGAAATGGGAAGCTTGATGGAGAAGTCACGTCTCGTTGCGATCGTCGTTTTCTCGGAGTTGACCATGGGTGGGCCCGGGGTGAGTCACGGTTGACTTTTCGGGGCCGAAGTTGACTTTTCGGGTTCTTGGCCAAAACTCCGGAATGATCTTGTGCTCCACTTCCGAGGCTTGATTCTTGTGATCTTGATGCTCAAAAGTCACGGTTGACTTTTCGTCCTCTTCTCGAAAATGCTCCAAAAGCTTCCAAATTGCATCTTTAAGCTCCGGATTACTTCAACTCACTTATTCAACCTAAAAACAATACAAACACACATTAATGATATTATTTGGATCTTGGAGAAACATTATTCCAGTAGTTAGAGGCATGCTTTGTACGTAAAATACGTACAAATCACCAAGTCTTACGAGGAGCGAGAGAGCGATAAGGACTGCCTCGCAAGCCCGGAGCAAGAACAATCCGGTAAGGTGTCAAATTAGCTATAAGGGAACCCAGTGGCGAGAGGGTGAGAGAAGTCGAGAGAGAAAACATTAGGGAAAAAAAAAGGGAATGGATATGTATTTATGTAGGATGTGTAAAAAAAAAAAATTCCAAAAGGAATTATTATTTTTTTTGGGTACATTTAAATTTACCGAGTTTAAATTGACAAATTACAGGTCTGAGAATACAATTTGTCTCAAAAGTGATAACCAAACAGAACCTTAGAAGCATTACTCAAAGAGTGACAAAATTCAGGGCTGCAAAAAGAAGGACGCAGCGGAAAGGGTTTTGGTGTTCTTCTTCGACTCATGGCAAGCGCCGCAGTTGAGAAAACAGAGGAGGTGCTCCGCAAGGAGATCGATGAGCTCCAACGCCAGCAGCGCGAGGTCTGCTTTTCTCTCTTCTTTCTTTCTGTATAACTCTCTCTCTCTCTCTCTCTCAATTTAATTGCTATATGCTTCTTCTTACAATCTTCAGATTACGGAGCGGCTTCGAGACCCTAGGGGACTCCGCAAGGGAGGCTCGGCGGCTGCTGTGCCCCGCAATTTTGCCGCCAATGGTGCTCGGCCGCGAGGCTTTACTCGACCTGTAATTGACCAACTTTCTTATTCAATTTCAATTCCATTGTCTGTCAAAACTTGTTTTTGATTTAGAGTTATCTGTTTAAATTCAATTTTCAGGCAGATAGGGCTGATGTAGAGGATCAACCTCCTGCAAAACGCCGGCTTTCGTCAGCTGTTGTCAAGGTAAGCCCTTTTGCTTAATCTAATCCTAAGAAAAGTTTTATGGGTCCTAATTAATCTTACCCTCTTTGCCTCAAATTAGCACAGACTTATGTTTTGTTACTATTGAGGGTGGTTGTATTTGTTATTCTCTGTAACATGTTTTAAAAATTGTATTTCCTGAATTGCAAATTAAGGTGGAGGATGGAGAAATCGTTGAGAATGCTGAAGGAGCCAAGGATGTGAAGAAGAAGGATTCAAGCGAGGTGGTGATAGCTGATCACAGTGATAGGAGGTTGTCAAATTCCCAACAAAGTGGCTGGTTAAGGAGGGATGGCAATCATGGAGCAGCCAAGAAGGTAACTTTCAAGTCTCATCTTCCCACAGGTGTTTCTCTGGGACCGTAACTCTATTGAGTTTAATTGTTGTTTTTTGTTTAGGATTTTGACATTCCAGCAACGGATCATGTTCCAAGGGTATTGCCAAAGCAAGAGGACCCCAGCTTGGTTAATAGGAACAAAAGAATGCTGGGGCAACTTTTGGGTACTTTAGAGGTATGTTGTAATTTAGTTATTGGTTTTGATTAGAAGTGGATGATCAAAATGTTTATGGAGTTATGGTGCACACTTTTATTAGGTTGGTTAAAACATTTTCATTTTGGTTTTCTGTAACTAAATTCTTATAAGGTGATTATCGATAGTTCGTTTATATAATTGGAAATCTATGTTTAGAACTTCAGCATTAATAACTTTTCCTATTAATAGTTCTGGAGGTTAATCAACCTGTTAAGTAACTAACACCTATATGCTTTCATTAATTTGAAAAAAAAAAGTGTTTCTTCATTTTGCTTACCTTATATTTTATTTGATGCAAATAAAAAAGAAAAAAAAAATCTGTTTTAGCTATTTCAAATTAGTTTTCAATGACAGACAACCTTATGAAGATCTTATGCTCAGAGTGGGTACCATTTTTATTTGTGTGTTCAAGTTGAGGCAAGTTGCTCAAATTTTCCAACAAGAATAAAAAGTTGCTCATCAATTTGGCCTCTGTGGAGTTTGGTGTGGGGAAATGGCTAAAAGGTCATGGGACTTGACCTATCATTCTCCACTATTTGTAGTTATTTATAGTCTATGCTCGTCCAAAATTAAAGATACTTAAATGTTCTAGTTGTCCTGCCTTAAAATTTACTGTAGGTATAGATGTAGGCACGATTTGTAATGATGTAGTCCTCCAATGAAACAATGTACAGCAATCAAAATACCTTACGCATCCTTGACATTTTTTAAGACTTAACAATAAGGATGTCTCTTAAAACGTCAAAAGCACCATATATTGAAAAGATGAAACCATCAGTCTGAAAATCTTCAGTTTTGCTAGACTGTAATTTGCTTCCATGAGACATTCTCTGCATTATTTGAAAAATCAGTTTCATTTTTGTTTTTATTTCACTTACTAATGCTTATGTAATCTACCTGGATGTGAAATTGTTGCAGAAATTCAGGAAAGAAGACATGCAACTTTCGGGAACAGAGGCTTTCATGCGGAGATCAAATTCTTTACAAAGAGTGAGTAAATATATGATGTTTCAAATAATTTCTGAATTTCTTAAAACTAATTAGTGAAATTGAGTGTGTGGATGGCAATAATTTGTATAATAATTTTAAATGATTTCCAGATCCTGAGTATATAAACAGTTAGTGGCATAGTGATTGTATTTGAGTATATCAGTACTATCAATAAAACTAACTTTTCTATATGAATATAACATGCTGGACATTTTAGGACGGCATTCTATTCGTACCTGACAATGGGTAAAGAGAGACAGCTAAGGCTACTGTAGCTAGTGCAAATGCAGTGGTCCCAATCTGGGTGCTTATGCACTCTATTGTTCCTTTTGTGTGCACTGTCTTTTTAAATCACTGGGAGCATTTTTCTTCTTTTAGTTTTGGAACAGTCTCAGACTTCAGTTGTAGAGAACACACCCACACTGTTCTGAACTCTTTGGAAAATATTCTCATTTTGTTCTGCTTTTCATGCTTGTCTTTCTTTTGTGAGCGACAATTACTTTAAGGAGTGTGATTACTATTGCGTATTGTATGGATTTTGTGATTGTGTCCATTTATGTAGTAGACATACATGTACCTGCATGTCTAAATTTTGAATTCTCGAACATTTGTTTTTCTTCTTTTTTTTTAATTTGAGTTCAATGATGAATCATTGCAACACCTACTTGTGTTCTTATATCTAGGCTGAGCAAAGAGCACGTGAAGAAAGTGAAAGACTTAGGATACAAGAGCGCGAACAAATTGCAGAAAAGCGGAGGAGAGATCTGGTTTGTCATTAATTACTCAATATAATTCTTCGACCTCCATTACTTAAGCCTCAGAATTAACTTTCTGTTCGAGTAACAGGCGATCCTTATTCTGTAATACCTGTACTTATTTTTTGTTAGACTCTACGGGCACGCGTTGCTGCCAAGACGGAAGAAAAAAAATTGGAACTACTTTTTCTTCAGTGGAGTGAGCATCACAAGAAACTTAGCAATTTTATAAGGTACAGAGTTTTTCTGATGCCAAATTTGTTTGAATGCTACCATCTTTGACAATCAAGAATTCTCAAGCAATTGTCTAACTACTCGTATTTTTCCCCCATTTCCAGGTTATTTTTAATTTTGGTCCAAAAAAAGTGTCCATATTCACATTTTATTGGAACGAAGATAAGTTTCTATTCATGTGAATAGTAGTATTGCTGCAACTTGATGAGTGATCTTTCCTACTTAATTGTGGGGTTTTAGGTAGAATTATATTGGAACTTTCCTTTATGGTATCTTTACACATTTTTGATTTGCCGTGGGATGTGTTTCTTTTTCAGGACTAAGGCAGAGCCTCCAATATACTATCTACCCACGAAACCATTGGATGAGGATGCTGCCTTGACTGAGCAGCAAAAAGAAAAGGTGAGTTCCCTTTGACTTACATATATATGGGTCGTTTATGAACATTTTGATAAATGGGGTTATTATTTCAATAGAAGCCAACTATGTTTGCTGATTTCTCACATGATAAATGGAACTTTGTGAAGAGGAAAATTTGGTATACCTGCTCTGCATCTGAATTTAAATTACCCTCCATAAGTTTAAGCATTCAGTAGCAGGGATGATGTGATTTCAATTTTATGCCTGAGTAGTCACTAGACAGAATCTCAGTTTTGCCCTTGGGTGATTGACCTCTTCCTAGTTTCAATACTTCAATTAAAAAGGAACCGGAACAAAAGGTGTATTTTTAAATTGTGTTTTGAACTGATGCTGTAAATTGAGGTTGCGTTTATGCTAGTCAAAACTAGGACTTTATGGATTTAGGATGTGACCCAAAGCCAGTATATTTACTAAAACTCATATTCATATACACGTGTATATATGTAGTAATTTTCTCTTACCAGACAGTCTGGCATGCTAGATTGCCCTACTCTGAACTAATGATTATTGGAATCATGTCTGAATATGCGGCCATGAATGATTCTGTTAACTAGTGTGCCAGATATGTAGCAATTCCTTATTCCTCTGTATACATACACACATGCATATAATTAGTCTGCATCTTATATAAATTTGCATATCAGGAGTTCCTAGAATGGAAAGCAGCACGAAGGGAGGAACTAAACGATTATCAAAAGCAGATTGGGGAGCAGTATGTTGCTAATGTTGAAAAGGAGTTGGAGAGGTGGCAAAATGCAAGGAAAGCAAGGAAAGCGAACAATGATACGATGAACTTACAGGAAACAATGGACAAAGAGTTGGACACACATAGGCTTGAGCATGGTCCCAAGAAAAGAAAGATCCCTGATGGAAGCAACAATGAAGATGAGGATGATGTGGAAGATATCAACGTAGTGGAGGATGACATGATGGATGATGTGCTGGATGTTGATGATAACAGTCGGAGGGTTGATGAAACAGCTAAATCAGATGCAGGTAATGCCAGTCCAAATGCGGATAATGTTGATTAGTGGGTGATTAAAGCCACTTATCTCACCCTTTCCTCCAGCTGAGTTTTACTAGGAATGAGTTACTTGCCTTCTGTCAGGCAGTTTTCGTCTTGGTTTGTTTTCTTGTTATTTATGTATTGTGCTTTAGAGTTTACTTATTTCTATTATGTGCTTTTAGAGTTGACTTGTTTCTCTTTCTGCCCTTTTGCATGTATGTGTGTTACACAAGGAAGATTTTTAGTATTAGATTAGTGTAGGTGTTACTAGAATACTAGTGACAGATTACTTGTTTGACATGGGAATGAAGAAGCGGACAAGGCAATTTGCTGAATTTAAAGTTCAATTTCGGTATTTTTTGGGTCTGTCGTAGGCCTGCAATAACAAACTTCTAGGCCATGTTTGGCACATTGGTTGGATTTAATAGCTGGACGGTATAAGATTTTTGCTTTCAAATATGAATAATTTTTAGGTCCACCCCTTTTATATTCACCTCCTCTCCAACCAGCCAATCACACACTGACACGTTTTCTCATATTAAAAAAATAAACAAAGACTCTATTTTACTGTTTAACGTTGGGGCTTTCTCTAGTGAGTAACTGAGTACTAAACAATAAGGATTTGTTGAGAACTTTTTTTGGGCAATGAAAGATTTTCATTAAGACTGCCGAGCACGAGGCCAAGCGGCGAGCGCCTGGGTTCTGTTCATCGAAGGCCGGCGAGCCCGTCTGTGATGGCAGTGAGCCACGGCGTTGACCGAAAGTCAGCGACTCGACGGAACTAGACTCTGTTTCTCTCTCCTCCAAGAACTTGGAGAACCCAGCAACTATGGTGGGAGATGATAGAGAAGAGAGGTTGGGTATGAGTTGATGTTAGAAGAGAGGTTGCAGACTAATCGTCTTGAAAGGGCAGTCTGCAGAGACAGAATGACAGTCAGCAATTATATTGAGAAAGCTTGAAACTTCAAAGCAAAAGAATATACAGGGCAATAATTCAATCCCTTACCTGGGTCCGCATAATTGCTTGCAAATCTGGTTTGTTCTTGGACACAGGCTTCTCCTTTTGCTCCAAATCCTGCGACTCATCCCATCCCTTCCTATTATTTTTACCAGACCCAATAATTGTATCCGAAATCTTCGAAATCCCGGCAACGATTAGCAGAGTTGCAAAGAGGAAGAAGAGGTCGATGATAAAGAGGGCACAACATATGTCTTTATTTATAGGATGGTGGAAATACCGGAAAAGAATGCTACTTATTTTTTGGCAATTCTACTAAACTTTCAAATTAGAACAATTACATTTTTGACTAAATCTTTGAAAATAGCGCATCATTAAATCTTTGACTGCTTACCTTCAAAATATCTTTAACCGTTCGAAATTTGTATTAATTTTTTTATTTATTTCCGAAACAAGGTTTATTGCATTTTAATATTTTTAAGTGTATTAAGTTTCTTACATTTCTTGCACATTCTAAATTCTATAGGAATATAACCAAACCATTAAATAACAATTACGGAATTTTAAATGATGGAGTCGTAAATTCAATAATTTAAAAAAATCCTAGAGAGTTTAAAATTGTCTCATCCAAATGCACCCAACGGATGATCCAATCACTCACAAGATTACCTCTCACTGATAAAATACTCTGGGTTCTCAAGGGTTCGAACTTTTGAAGATAAAAGGAAAAAAGCCTTGAAAATTTGCGACAAATTTATTGTATATATGACCTTCTTTTAGTATATTTCTAATTCACAATCTCGGCAAATAGAATGATAGGTTTCTTCTCTCTCCGTGAGAGACGGGGGCTGCTGCCTGGCGACTTTGTACTTTCGGATAGGGCAAGAGAGTTCTCTCACTTCTCTAGCTCATTCGAGGGTGGTTACGTTGGATCTGCTCGACACCAGTACCTTGCATCTGGAAGTTTTGGAAGTTTTGGATTTCTTTCTCTTTGCCTTATTGGTCTTCTCGTTGCTGCGGGTGCTACGTCTGTGAATCTCTGCTCAGGGAGCAATTCACACGGTTCTTTTGGGGTGGCGTTGTGCCGTGGGGAGGGTGGCCATATCGAATATAGGCTTCTTCATTTCGGCTAGGTACATCTGTTGGATTTCTTCTTGATTGTGTTGATGGTAAGATTGGTGATGATGGTGTCAATTTTGTTGTTGATGCAATTGGCAGTGGCGTGTGATTGCAAAGGTGAAGATTAGCTGCACTAATGGCGTCCATTGTTGCCGGTGGAGATGCCGATTGGAGCTTGCTTGCTGGCGGCTACGAATGGGTCCTGCTAGGGTTGCTGAATCCGGGTTTGGGCTTAGGCCTTTGTCTTGGGCCATGGGCTTTAGGTTTTATTTTTTTTGTTTTAATGGATGGATATCCTGCAGCCTCTTCCGCTTAGTGGGGATTTTTGTTTTAATGGATGGAGATCCTGCAGCCTCTTCCGCTTAGTGAGGATGTCGCAGGTTAGCAAGTAGATCTCGGGTCTTTTAATTTTTTATCGAGATTTGCTAGTGCTTATCCGAATGGGCCTTATGGTTAGAAAAGATGGGATTGCTTAGGATTGCTTAGGTAGCAACTCTTTTTTACAGCTCCGCTGGATGGGTTGTTATGTGTAATCTCATTGAACTTTAAATAAATTGACTGTTTTTCTAAAAGAATTATATTTCTAATTCTTAATATGCTAACAATTCAAAATAGATTGAATCGGTATATTGATCTCAATCCTCAATAATCAACTCACCTCTTCATCCATAACTTAGGAATGTGATATGATTGACACGTACGTAAACCTCCATTCGTATAACTTAGGAAATACAATTAAATAAAAAGGAAAAAAAATAAAAGAGCGCGCGTTTCTAAGCTGACATACCAAAAAAAAAGGTATGCTTAGGATGCGCAAAAGTGTCTCTTGTAATTTGCCTATTTTCTAATTAATGAGATCAACAACAACCTAAGCTATTCTCGTAGACTACCATATCCCTAAAAGAAAGCGTGTATTTTGATACACAATAACTAAGAACGAAAAACAAAATTCCTATATGAATATAAGATAAAATCAGACATGAAATTCAAGCCATATATTCTAATAAAATCATTTTCAATCATCACGGTTGTTTTTATTATTTTATTCAAAAATTATTATTTTTATTCAAATATTGTTAACATCATCAAACAACTTTTGGACGAATATAAAAACTGAAAATTAAGTATTTGTTGGAGCTCCAATTGGAAGGGTTATCGAAGATGAAGGTTGAGTGGGTCCTTGGCAAGGCAAGGAACAACGGCATGTATGTGAAGTTTCCGCCAATTCTGTTGCATCTGTGAAAACTGAGTTTGGAATACAACTGCAATTCTGTGCCATTGCTGCACGAGTTCCAAATTTCTTGTAGAACCCTTTAAGGCAATCATTTGTAGTGCTAGGACCACATCGTCCCACTTGGAATAAATCTTCCTGACAATACTTTAGAGCCCCTATGATTCAAAAGGCAAAAAAAGAAAGTTTTCGCTATGTTAATGCAAGTGTTCAACATTTGAAATTGTTCCCATACTGAACATTATGGCTCATATATAGTAACATTAATATATAATAAATATTCTAGATAATCAAAGATAATGCCAGCTCATAACATTTAGAAAAAAAAATTAAAAATTAACATAAAAAAAAGACAATGTTCAAGTTGATTTTGATTGTAAAGTGCGATTTTTTTTTTTTGGAATGGCTAGGACGACATCGCCCCTCTAGGAATAAATTTTCGTGACAATACTTTTGAGCCTCTATGATTGAAAAGGCCAAAAGGAAAGTTTTCACTGTGTCAATTTGCGTATTTCAATAATTAAAATTGTTCTCACTAATGAAATTGAACATTACCCACATTACGCTTCAAAGTAATATTAACATATAAGAAATGTTTTAGATAATTTAAAAATGATCGATAATAGTTCATAGCATTTATAAATTTTTCAAATTTTTTTTCTTCTTCTTTTGGAATGGCTGCCGAAAGCGCAACAATATATTAGCTATTTGCAAATATCTGGGCTTAAAATTCATCATTTTCATTTTGCTTTTGACAAATTGTTTTTATGAAATTGACAAAAAGATACAAGTTCACCACAAATGAAAAGTGTAAGCGTACTATCGACTAAAGTGTTACTTAAATAAAAAAAATTAGCTAAGAAGCAATTGCACATCTCTAAAAAATAATGAAATAAAAATTGCTACCTTCAGATGAATGCAAAAGCAGGGTGGATATCAAGACGAAAGAAATCATCATAATGATCGGAAAGTTGCTCATTTCTTTGTAGTCTACAAAAAAGTCCTTGATGCTTTTGTTGTATACAAACTAATTAATTATTTTGATGCACTAGGACTAGCATATAGGTCTTTATTTATAGGATGGTGGAAATACCGGAAAAGAATGCTACTTTTTTTTTTTGGCAATTCTACTAAAATTTCAAATTAGAGCAATTACATATTTGACTAAATCTTTGAAAATAGCGCATCATTAAATCTTTGACTGCTTACCTTCAAAATATCTTTGACCGCAGAAATTAGTTTTAATTTTTTTATTTATTTCCGAAACAAGGTTTTTTGCATTTTAATATTTTTAAGTGTTTTAAGTTTCTTACATTTCTTGCACATTCTAAATTCTATAGGAATACAACCAAACCATTAAATAACAATGAATGAAATTTTAAATGATGGAGTTGTAAATTCAATAATTTAAAAATTCCTAGAGAGTCTAAAATTGTCTCATCCGTAGGACCCTACGGATGATCCTATCACTCAAACGATTACCTCTCACTGATAAAATACTCGGGGTTCTCAAGGGTTTGAACTTTTGAAGATAAAAAGATAAAAGCCTTGAAAATCTTCGACAAATTTTATTATATATATATGACATTCTTTGAGTATATTTTTAATTCACAATCTCGGCAAATAGAATGATAGGTTTCTTCTCTCTCCGTGACAGACGGGGGTTGCTGCCTCCTGGTGGCGACTTTGTATGTTCGGCTACGGCAGGAGAGTTCTCTCTCTTCTCTAGCTCCTTTTGAGGGAGGTGACGTTGGGTCTGCTCGACACCGGTACCTTGGATCTGGAAGTTTTGGATTTTCTTTTTCTCTTTGCCTTATTGGTCTTCTCGTTGGTGCGGGTGCTACGTTTGTGAATCTCTGCCCAGGGAGCGACTCATGTGGTTCTTCTTCGGGTGTCGTTATGCCGTCGAGAGGGTGGCTATATCGAATTTGGGCTTCTTCATTCCGGCATGGTACATCTGTTGGATTTCCTCTTGATTGTGTTGATGGTAAGATTGGTGATGATGGTGTCAATTCTGTTGTTGATGCTATTGGCAGTGGCGTGAGATTGCAAAGGTGGAGATTAGGTTCACTAATCGCGGCCATTGTTACCGGTGGAGATGCCGATTGGAGCTTGCTTTTGCTGGCGGCTACGAATGGGTCTGTGTTTGGGCTTAGGCCTTTGTCTTGGGCCTTGGGCTTTAGGTTTTATTTTTTTTGTTTTAATGGATGGAGGTCCTGCAGCCTCTTCTGCTTAGAGGAGATGTCGCAGGTTAGCAAGTAGATCTCGGGTCTTTTAATTTTTTATCGAGATTTGCTGGTGCTTATCTGAATGGGCCATATGGTTAGAAAAGATGAGATTGCTTAGGATTGCTTAGGTAGCAACTCTTTTTTATAGCTCCGCTGGGCGGGTTGTTATGTGTAATCTCATTGAACTTTAAATAAATTGACTGTTTCTCTAAAAGAATTATATTTGTAATTCTTAATATGCTAACAATTCAAAATAGATTGAATCGGTATATTGATCTCAATCCTCAATAATCAACTCACCCTCCTCAATAATCAACTCACCCCTTCATCCATAACTTAGGAATGTGATACGATTGACACGTACGTAAATCTCCATTCGTATAACTTAGGAAATACAATTAAATAAAACGGAAAAAAAATAAAAGAGCGCGCGTTTACAAAAAAAAAAGGTATGCTTAGGATTCGCAAAAGTCTCTCTTGTAATTTGCCTATTTTTTAATTAATGAGATCAACAACAACCTAAGCTATTCTCGTAGACTACCATATCCCTAAAAGAAAGCGTGTATTTTGATACACAATAACTAAGAACGAAAAACAAAATTCCTATATGAATATAAGATAAAATCAGACATGAAATTCAAGCCATATATTCTAATAAAATCATTTTCAATCATCACGGTTGTTTTTATTATTTTATTCAAAAATTATTATTTTTATTCAAATATTGTTAACATCATCAAACAACTTTTGGACGAATATAAAAACTGAAAATTAAGTATTTGTTGGAGCTCCAATTGGAAGGGTTATCGAAGATGAAGGTTGAGTGGGTCCTTGGCAAGGCAAGGAACAACGGCATGTATGTGAAGTTTCCGCCAATTCTGTTGCATCTGTGAAAACTGAATTTGGAATACAACTGCAATTCTGTGCCATTGCTGCACGAGTTCCAAATTTCTTGTAGAATCCTTTAAGGCAATCATTTGTAGTGCTAGGACCACATCGTCCTACTTGGAATAAATCTTCCTGACAATACTTCAGAGCCCCTATGATTCAAAAGGCAAAAAAAGAAAGTTTTCGCTATGTTAATGCAAGTGTTCAACATTTGAAATTGTTCCCATACTGAACATTATGGCTCATATATAGTAACATTAATATATAAGAAATGTTCTAGATAATCAAAGATAATGCCAGTTCATAACATTTAGAAAAAAAAAAATTAAAAATTAACATAAAAAAAAAAGACAATGTTCAAGTTGATTTTGATTGTAAAGTGCGATTTTTTTTGTTGGGAATGGCTTGGACGATATCGCCCCTCTAGGAATTAATTTTCGTGACAATACTTTTGAGCCTCTATGATTGAAAAGGCCAAAAGGAAAGTTTTCACTGTGTCAATTTGCGTGTTTCAATAATTAAAATTGTTCTCACTAATGAAATTGAACATTACCGACATTACTCTTCAGAGTAATACTAACATATAAGAAATGTTTTAGATAATTTAAAAATGATCGATAATAGTTCATAGCATTTATAAATTTTTTTAATTTTTTTTTCTTTTTCTTTTGGAATGGCTTCCGAAAGCGCAACAATATATTAGCTATTTGCAAATATCTGGGCTTAAAATTCATCATTTTGATTTTGCTTTTGACAAACTGTTTTTGTGAAATTGACAAAAAGATACAAGTTCACCACAAATGAAAAGTGTAAGCGTACTATTGACTAAAGTGTTACTTAAATAAAAAATTTAGTTACGAAGCAATTGCACATCTCTAAAAAATAATGAAATAAAAATTGCTACCTTGAATGCAAAAGCAGGCTTGATATCAAGACGAAAGAAATCATCAGAATGATCGGAAAGTTGCTCATTTCTTTGTAGTCTACAAAAAAGTCCTTGATGCTTTTGTTGTATACAAACTAATTAAGTATTTTGATACACTTGGACTAGCTTATAGGTTTTTATTTATAGGATGGTGGAAATACCGGAAAGAATGCTACTTTTTTTTTTTGGCAATTCTACTAAACTTTCAAATTAGAGCAATTACATATTTGACTAAATCTTTGAAAATAGCGCATCATTAAATCTTTGACTGCTTACCTTCAAAATATCTTTGACCGCATAAATTTGTTTTAATTTTTTTATTTATTTCCGAAACAAGGTTTTTTGCATTTTAATATTTTTAAGTGTTTTAAGTTTCTTACAGTTAAGGTCAAAATAGTAAAATAAAGTTTTTGTTTATTTTTTTTATATGAGTAAACATGTCAGTGTGTGTGGGTGAACTCAAGAATTATTTTTCTGTTTCAGGAAATCATTATTGTGTGCCTTGTCAAACTAGGACTTAGATTAGGTTTATCCTTCTAGAGTATGGATTGTATTAGTATAGGTTTCCTATATCGATACAGATTGTATCT
Organism: Rubus parviflorus; assembly: GCA_029955375.1. NCBI lineage: Eukaryota > Viridiplantae > Streptophyta > Magnoliopsida > Rosales > Rosaceae > Rubus > Rubus parviflorus. Next base: position 4,284,382 of record JARGGL010000008.1, on the reverse strand, counting down.
TGTACTCCTCTATATATAGAGGCTCTTATTCATTAATGAAATACATCCTATTCTCTGCTCATTTTCTATTGTTATTTACGTTTCCCTTAAACACGTTATCAGCACGAGTTCTAGCCCTAGCTACAAAAACCCTAGAACCCTAGCACCATCACCGCCGCATAGCATCTTCACGCAAGAATCTGCCTGCACAGGACAGCCGACTTTAGAAGAACTTTTCTCCTTTCTCATCCGTCGGATCAAGCTATAAATTTGACAGAAGCTTTCCCCGTGTGTCCACTGCCTCCAGTTCCAATATCACGTAATTCGAACCGTTGGATCTTCAGATATTCAGTCTTAAAGAAGCAGAACTCAGGATCAAGATTTTCTGCGATTTTGCAAACAAGAAAACCAAGTAAGTTTTTTCTAAAAGTTCCTGCTTTGATTTAAATTCTCGTACTCTTCTTTTTCTCGGGGATTTAAAAGCTTCCCTTCTTCTTCATCCCGACCCCTCTTATGGCGTGGGACTTCTATGGTGAAATTTATGAGCAAAAACAATGATAAGCTATACCTACTTTGAAAGGTTATGAGAAGCATTAGGGGAGTGATCGAGCTTTATATCGCTTGCGGTATATGTAAGTCATGAGCCCCTCTAATATCATCATTCTCTAGTAGAAGTTAAAGAGCTTTTATGAATCGTGGGGATTCATAATATATGCTATGATAAAGTAATTTCATGAGCATCAAAGAAAAGTTTTGTGATAAAGTAATTTCACAAAAGCATCGAACTCGACTGTACACCATCTTGGTCTTGTTCTAATCCAAATTTTCTTGGAATATTTATTAGTGTTCGTGGATGTCTATTATGACTGCGAAACTAATGTATCTTCTCATTTGTTTATTTCAGGATGACTGAAACGCCTAAGCTCGAATTTGACATCCTTGACTCTAAAGGAACTGAGTATCACCGATGGGTGACGGATGTTGAGACAACATTTATTGGGAAAGAAATCTTTTCCACAATCCGTGCTCCTGATGCGAACACACAAGCTCCACCTGCGTCTAAAAAGGCCCAAGCATTGATGTTTCTAAGGCACCACATGGCCCCTTCCCTAAAGTGGGAATAAATGCAAGTTAAGGACCCATATGAGCTATGGACTGCTCTGAATGAGAGATTTGGAAACATCCAGGATACACTACTTCCTGAATTGAAGGTCAAGTGGAATGACATTCGTTTTCTTGACTTCAAAACCGTAGCGGAATTCAATTCTGAGATGTTACGTCTACGGGTCATGCTTCAATTTTGTAAGGAGACTCTTACTGAAGCAGACTTAATAGAGAAGACCCTCTCTACCTTCCCCGCATCGGCACTCATCCTCTCTAAGTAATATCGGATGGAATACAATGCCAAGCGGATTACTACGTTCAATCAGCTAATCAATCTTCTGTAAGTAGCTGAAAAACATGACGCGATCATGATGAACAATAACTCTAGGCCTACCGGAACAAAGAGAGTTCCAGAATCAAATTATGGCAAAATGGCTAGAGGAGGACGAAACCCTAATACTAAGGGTAATGCTAATGGACAATCCGGTCCATATAATCGTCCCAACAAGGAAGGAAACAGCAACAACGTTGCACAAAACCGTGGGAACTTTGCACCACGTGGAAGAGGGCAAGGAGGACGTGGCATGGGCCGTGGTGGCCATGCCAACACCGGCCAAGCTTGGCACGGAAACAAAGTGTACAACCGTACACAAAATAATCCTCCAAGGGCACAAGTTGCTAGACGCAACGATGAGGTAGGTGGTGATAACGAGCTATGCTACCGATGTGGATCAAATGATCATTGGTCTAAGCAATGCAAGGCAAGCAACAAATTGGCTGCGGATTACAAGAAGTATTGTGAATCCCGAGAGCTAGAAGCTTATTATGCAGAAGATACCGAAGATGACAAGGACGTCAATCTCACAATTGCAGATCTTCAAGTCGACCAAAGTAACGAGAAGACTCTAGAAGTTCCAGACTTCGACTAGATTGCATTTGTTTTATTTCCAAGTATATGTAAAGGCTACTACGCCTTAGTTTAAATCGACTTTTGTCATAGTTATTTATTTTGGATTAGAATTTCTTGACAAGACCTCGATGTAATCGTTGGCATATGAATAATAAATTTTCTAAATTTTCCTCCAAGTACTGAGCAAAATTTTGAATTATGAGTCATATTTTTAATTCATTAGTGCCAATGGTTATTATTTGGAAACGTATTGTAAGAATGGAAACGAATACTTATGTATCACTTCTAATGATTGCGAAAGAAAGCGCATATTAGAAAAACTTATGATATGATGATCCGTATATTGAAAACCTCACACGGACATCCTTTTCTCGAGCTAATAGAAGCAAGAATCAAAAGATGATTCAAGGAGAGGAGACTTGCGTCAATGACATGCCAAAGAACCGTGCAAAATCTGTCAAACGCCAGGCGATCGATCGCGGAAACACGTGCGATCGATCGTATGCCTCAAACATGCCTCGGACATCGTCCAGAGAGCATTTGCGATCGATCGCAGAAGAACGTACGATCGATCGCACGTCTCCTGACTGCCTGGACATCGTCCAGAGCGCATTTGTGATCGATCACAGAAGAACGTACGATCGATCGCACGTCACTAGGATACCTGGACAGCGTCCAGGGAGCATTTACGATCGATCGCATATCGAGGCGATCGATCGCACAGTAACGATTGTTACTTCCCCCTCTAATCCTGATTCCAAACTTGATCAGGATACCTCCTATGCTTCTACAGCCTTTTTGGCCCAGAGCTCATTTTGTAAAGCCTGTTCCTTAGGAAAATTAGGATCGAGACCATCCTATGCTAAGGACACAAAAGAGACTATTCCATTCTTACATCGTATCCAAGGAGATATTTGTGGACACATCCAACCATATTGCGGACTTTTAAGATATTTTATGGTTTTGGTGGATACATCGACATACTGGTCACATGTCGCTTTATTGACCACACCCAATGCTGCTTATGCACAACTTCTAGCACAAATTATATGCTTAAGGGCTCACCACCCATATCATCCTATTAAGTCAACTATGTCTTGACAATGCTAGAGAGTTTACATCACAGACCCCATGTGTATACACAACATGGTCTCGCAGAAGCCACTATTAATAGACTTCAAATGGTCGCTTGGGCATTGGTTATGCGCACCAATCTCCCATTATCTGCTTGGGGTTATGCAATATTGCATGCAGCTCTACTTATTCGTTTTCAGACCCACTACCAATCAACCGTTTTATGCATACCAGATGGTAACTGGATATGAGCCGGATGTCTCACATTTACGCATATTTGATTGTACGGTTTATGTGCCAATTGCGCTCCCACAGCGCACTCAATTGGGTCCTCAAAGACGTCTAAGTATTTATGTTGGTAACGAATCTCCAACTATTGTCCGCTAATTGAATCCTTGACAGGCGATCTCTTTACCGCTAGATTTGCGGATTGTCACTTTGATGAGACAGTCTTCCCGTCGTTAGGGGGAGATAAGAACAAGAATGGTCAACAGGAACGACTGGAATTGTCGTGGTCTGTCCTCACTCTGTCTCATCTTGATCCTCAAACCGCACAATGTGATAGTAAAGTGCGAAGTAGACTCAATACTCAGGACGTAGCAGATTCGATGCCTGATGCGTTTTTGATATTGATAAAGTGACGAGATCACATATACCAGCTGCAAACGTGCCTGCAAGGTTGGAAATCCTCTAAAGGAAGAGAGGATATGACGCCCATAATGGTGCCACAACCACACATAGTGGAGGTGTGGTTGAGGCCGTGGTTCCCTAAAGGACGAGGGTGAGACCACTTGGTTCGATGTATACTCGCCAAAGGAAGGAAGCGAGTTTGGCACAACCTAATCCATTTATCATCAATACCCGAAACCTGTCTCATGAGATTATCTCTGATTATAGTTATGTCCAATGAATCAATATTGGGGGACGCCTCAATGATTGAATCAATTTCAGAGAATACAAAAATCTCGATAAATGCATGCATGCTTGAGACGAAATTCTTGATGATGTATTGCTCAATAGACTATAGAGCATGATGACATCGAACCACGCTCTGTTAAAGAATGTCAACGTAGAGCATATTGGCCTAAATGGAAAGAAGCAATCCCGATTGAACTAGATTCACTAACAAAGGAAAAAGGTATTTGGGTACGTAGTGCTAACGTCCCCAAGTGTAAAGCCTGTTGGACATAAATGAGTCTTTGTTAGAAAGCGTAGAGAGAAGAAAGAAGTCTTGAGATATAAGACTCGCCTCGTGGCGCAAGGTTTCTCACAACGCTCTGGGAATTGACTACGAGGAGACATATTCTCCCGTAAGGAATGTTATTACATTCTGCTACCTTTTCAGTTTGGTAGTTTCCACAAAAACTTGACATGCAGCTTATGAATGTGGTTACAACATATCTCTATGGGGATCTAATTTCAGAGATATAAATGAAGGTGCCATATGGACTTCATTTACCCAAATCAAGTGGCTCTAGACCACAGAGCACGTTTGCAATGAGGTTGAAACGTTCACTAAGTGACTACTTGATTGGGAAGGTATATATAAATAATGATTTATGCCCATGCGTGTTTATAAAGAGAACAAGTTTCGGATTTGCAATTATTATTGTCTATGTAGATGACATGAATTTAATTGGTACTCTCGAAGAACTGAGAGATACTGCTACATATTTGAAATCCGAATTTGAGATGAAAGATCTTGGGAAACTCGGTTTCTAGGCCTTGAGCTAGAGCACTGAGATAGTGGAATATTAATCCACCAATTGACTTATGTCCACAAGATGTTAAGAAGGTTTAACATGGACAAAGTACATCCAGTTAGCACTCCCATGATCGGTCGGACCCTAGATCCAAAGAATGATCCATTTCGTCCAAAGGATGATGACGAAGAATCACTAGGGGCCGAAGTGCCATATCTAAGTGCAATAAGCGCATTATTGTACTTAGCTCAATGCACTAAGACCTGACATCTCTTTTGCTGTGAACTTGTTAGCTAGATTTAGCTCTGCGCCCACGCAACGCCATTGGAGTGGCATAAAGACAATATTTCGTTACCTTAAGGGTACAATCGATTTGGGCTTGTTTTATCCCTACAGAGAGACAAGAGGAGTTGAAAAAGGAAGTTCAAACCTCAAGGGCAACGCTGCTGCCGTCGGGCGATCGATCGCAAGGAATGCCGCGATCGATCGCAAGGAATGCCGCGATCGATCGCGCCAATGTTAAAACTCCCTTCACCGAAAATTCTTGTGATGTTTTGGTTAGTTATGCGGATTTCGGGTATCTCTCTGACCCGCACAAAGTTATATTCAGCAACAACAGACTCTCCTCAAGAATCAAGTGAATCAAGTTAGATTTGAGGAGAATGTGGCAGATTTATTTACTAAGTCTTTGCCTAAGTCCACATTTGAAAAACATGTTAAAAGCATTGGTATGCTTAAGTTATCCGAGCTCCCATGATTGTAGGAATCAGGGGGAGGTGCAGACATGAGGGGGAGTCTGGCACATACATGTCACTTTCAAATGTGAAGGGTGCGTTGTACTCTTTTTCCCTTCGACCAAGGTTATTTTTCCCACTGGGTTTTTATTGTTACTTGGCAAGGTTTTTAATGAGACAACATGGAAAGCATCACCTAGTTGTGACCGGCACAAGGGGGAGTGTTTCAGGAAATCATTATTGTGCGCCTTGTCAAACTAGGACTTAGATTAGGCTTATCCTTCTAGAGTATGGATTGTATTAGTATAGGTTTCCTATATCGATACAGATTGTATCTTGTACTCCTCTATATATAGAGGCTCTTATTCATTAATGAAATACATCATATTCTCTGCTCATTCTCTATTGTTTTAATTTTTTTATTTATTTCCGAAACAAGGTTTTTTGCATTTTAATATTTTTAAGTGTTTTAAGTTTCTTACAGTTAAGGTCAAAATAGTAAAATAAAGTTTTTGTTTATTTTTTTTATATGAGTAAACATGTCAGTGTGTGTGGGTGAACTCAAGAATTATTTTTCAAATATTTAGCCACAATTGTTGGAACCTGGATATCGAAGTTCATTGGATTTTTGATTCTCATATGCGAAGAGTATACGAGGGAATGAGATTATCATACCACCCTTGGGTCTGCCTAACACGACTACAAATTTTAACCATGCATTTAGGGATAAGTGTTGTGGGGAAAATGACCTAAACCTTAAATTTCAACCGTGCTTTGTGTGTGACGTTCTTTAATTTTTTTTTTCGTTTTCTGATTTTAATCGTGTGGCCTTAGTCTGTAATTAAAAGTTCATGTTGGGTTTTAGTATTGCAATTCATCTCTTTTTCTTATAATGGGATTCCTATTATAACTAGAAGGAAAAAAGATGAAAGAAAATAACCAACAAGTCATTCATATCCCAGTAAATGGGAGCAATTTCAAAGATTTAGTAATCGAAACACTTGCTATTTCTATAGAATTCTTTAGATGTTATCATTTAGTCAGTGTGTGAAACACTTGCAATTTCTATAGAATTCTTTAGATGTTATCATTTACAATTCATCAATACAACTCCAAATTCCATTAATCGAAATTTCAATTGTTTGTATGTATTGACATAAGGAAAAAAATCTGTTTTGGTAATAGATAAAAATATTAAAATAAATTTTTTTAATAAAATTAGAAATGACACATAATCCTTGAGGTCAGCTGCACCGATCTTTCTTTCAAAAAAAGAAATGACGCATAATTAAATAAAAACTGTAGTTAGGATTTTGGGCATACAATTCATATTTTTTTTTTCTTCTTAGAATTTTATAACTTCCAAGTTAAAAGTGTCAAACATGGTAATTGAATTCTAATAATTAAGAAATCCTCAATGTTAGTTTGAATTCTACATCTTTTGTTTCACTCAAACACGCCCTTAGGCAATTGAAGGAAATCATCCATCACTCTAGATGGTTGACACAACGCACATCTACAACGATAATACAACTCGTAGTTTCTTGAAAAAGAAATTCTAGAAGAAGATACATTATATCTGATAAGTATGGATTGTCGTATGACAAATGGGCTTGCCTATCCTTAGGCCTTGAGAATGGGGAAGCCGGCTTAAATGACATGGGCTTCTTCCGAAGTAGCATCTTTAATGGGCATATCCAAGGTTTAAAATGCCGGCTGTGACAAATATATCGGTAGGTTGAAAAAAAGACATATCGATAGAAATATCGTTATCGAGAAAATATTGGAGTTTTTTTCTTTAAGACTTCTTTTTATTCATTAAGTTTATTCAAACATTCAACAATATGTTACAGAAGATAGATATAGGCATATAGCTATTAACTTCACATATAAAATGAATTTCTAGCTGGTTGAAAGGATGCTCGCCTGTCTGATAAAGTACAATAATCGAACCAAGTCATACGACCCATATAGTTTGAAATGTAGTGTTGAACGTGATATTCATATATCTCTTATGAGCTCCTTAATGTTTCTCCTATATTGGGGATAGTAAGGATGAGCCGAAGTAAGTGATTGTAACACCCCGAATTTTTTTTAAATGAAATAAATATTTAGATACATATTGTGAGCCCTGAGAAGTATTTAAAGAATTAGTGCGGAAAATATATTTATTAAAAGAATGTGAGCTCGACAATTGTTATGGACATTCGGGAAACTTTTCGATTTTTTTAAAGCAAAATCTTCAATTTAATGACTCAAATATAAAGTAGACATTACGATGAGTCCGTTGGAATTTTCATGGAACTTTATGGAAACCTGAACTATTTATTACGAATTTCAGAAGTTTGGAAATAAAAGAAATTAGTGAAAATAAAAGAAATAGATGTGGTACAATCTTAACTGTCCATATCAAAACCGCTTAATCGTGACCATTGGATTGAGTATGTATATAGACCCAGATCAAATCAGAAAGGGGGGGAAGGATCATGAACCTTCTCGTGGCCTCTGGTCTATCTCTCTCTCTCTAGACCTCTCTCTACCTTCACCTCTGAACTCGTCTTCTCGGTCCAGCCATTTTCATGGCACGGGACCGGTGGCGATGGCTTCATCTCGGCATCGCAAACCCTTCTCCGGTCATAGTTAGTTCAAACGGCGACTTATGTCGGTTGTTCTAAGCCAGAAAACTTCGACGGTTCCTCTGAAATTTCCAGACGATTCTGGCAATGTTTAAATTTGAGCCAGGTATTATTTCTCATCTTGTCGTCAAGCCCTGCGTACTGGAATTGTTGGATTTTAGTTAAATTTGAAGACTAGAGAATTGGTATCTTGGATTATAACTCATACATTCATCCCAAACTCAGATTATTATTTTTCTTTCGAATTAATCCGGGTTGGGGTGTTACAGTGATTGATCATGGACTTTGTTCACCCTGATTATAACCATAAGTTTCACTTTTTGTATGTACTTCTTCATATGGATTATTTCCATAACCTCCATACCCTCTGGATTTATGATCATGAAATTCGTTTGAGGTTCCACTTGGCTTAGTACTTTCGCTCATTGAGTCAAAACATAAGGCAATTGTTTGATTACTAGGAACATGGATCCCATAAGCAATATTTTCATCAGCACCATGACCAGCTGCTCTATCTCCATGGTCTGCATCTTGGGTGGCATGCTCAAAATCACAAGAAATGGGTTCATTCCTCCACCAAATGAAGATTGGCCGTGATCATACATTCCACCTCCACAGCTCCACCACCTTCTTCGTTTCCACCATCTCCACCACTCTCTTCATCATCTGAAGAACTATCTGGAGTTGCTATCCTGCCAAACACATCATCACTATCTGTATTTTTGTTTGGTTTATTTACCTCTTCATCCAATGAATGAGTAATTAGAAATTTGCTAAATTACACTCAATTAAGGATTAAATCAATCAATTACGGCTATTCTTGTTTGGCCTAGTGAGGCGGTGTGTCATTGTTAAATAGACACTACCTCCTAGTGGCAGGATGAAACGTAGAGATACCGGAAGTTCCGGTTGGCTGCATAGTGAAAAAGCTGAATTAATCGGTGTTTTATGGCTCTGTTTTAGTATGATTTTTTCGGTATGCCGCCTATATTGTAAAGCAGTTGGTAGAGCATACATTAAAATATTTATTAATTTTCACAAAAAAAAAATCCCAAAAACTTTACCTCTTGATCCATGAATTATTTTTTTTTTTGGCTAATCATTAATTATTGGGCTATTTACCAATACCTACAAGACCAACTTATCAATTCCCAGTAGCAAAACTAGTATAGGGAAAAGTCCTAAAAGGACTACTTGTTATAAACAACTTCAACTTAATCCAAACTGACACTATTCTAAACAGTATCATGCAATAATGGTTTAATAACAAACTTTCAGAAGCTAGCCTTCAACATGCACCAATTTCACCTACTGCGGTTACTTCCAGGGCGGAATCACTGCTGCCTCTTAGGGTTTAGGATTAAAAACAAAGCATGATAATGAGGAGTTTAACATCAAATCTGGAAAAGAGAGTTTTGTTAAAACATAAAAGGTAAAAGTAGAATAAGAAATATTTTTGCGACGGTTTATTCTGGGCACAAACTAGAATTTCTTTATTCAAACATGATTACAGATAAAACCCAGAGCCTCACTCTTGGGTAAACAGCTATAAGCTGTTTAGCTACTCATAACTAAATACAAACTTACTTGAGAAATAAAAGACTGAAGCTGAACCAGGGAGCTTCGACTCACACTCTTGGCTTTCTACTCTCAGATATCTCAATGATAGTTCTGATTTTCGATGCCTTACAAAATGAAAGAAACACTCCTTATATAGGGAGTGGAACTCAAAGCAGAATTCAAAACTGAAAATTAAAAGATAAGATCCAGCTCATGTGGACCCTTCAATTATGCTATTCTTGGTGGAGTTTCCTGCTGATGATACTACTTGTCTGGTGTCGGCAGAAAAAGCCAGATTCCTTCTTGATAAGGTTTGGTGCGCTTTCAGCTTTCCATCATATTTTCAATGTTGGTTAGCGCTTCGTCATCAAAGGGATAATTGGGGGACCCTGGGGACCCTGTTCCACTTGCTGCTCCTTTGTCGTAGTCTTCGACATGGAAATCTTCCAGATCTGAGTCCGGGTGAATTTTGTAGGGATTTTCTTTAGCTAGATTCTCTAGCCAGGTGTAGGTAGCTTTAGTGCAATCCACCTCATCTCTTACTAGTGAAGAGAAGCAATCACATGCTGTTGGTGGGGGATGATCATAGCTGGTGATTATAATTTTTTCACCACTTGCTAAGAGATTCGCCTCTCTGTCTTGAGGGATAATCTTTTTTATGAAATCAATAGTCATTGCCTTGATCCAAGGGATGCTTTGATTTGGTTTTCCGTTGAAACCTGCCACTGCTGGTTTATCGTCCACTGTAGGACCATTGATTAATCTCACATAGTGATATGGCGCTATATATTCAACAGAGCCATCTTGCCTTCTGATCCACTCTGGTGGAGTTGAGATAAATTTGATTCTCAGAATGCAACCATCTGGCCTGATGTTCTTGACCGTATTGACTATGATTGCAGGGAGACCTCTTAAGTCATCATTTGTTTTAGTCCACAGATTATGGACAAAACCATTTTCAATAAGCCAGAGCTTATGATTCTGGTGATGATCAGCTTGAACGTTCACCACATATCTACCAAAGAAAGGACCTGATACAGGAAACAGAGTACCTGGTAATCCTTCATCTCCAGTTGTTCCGAGGACATTGTGGAATTCGAACCACTCAGGTTCTGTTAGGGCTTTTAGAGGAACCCTTGCACTTTCTGGTGAAATAACCATTTCAAGCTTTTGTTCTTTTTGAACATTTTTTCCTCCGTCATGGAGTTCTTCTGTTAATGCGAACAGAGTAGAGAACATCTGTCTGGAGTTTTTCTCTTGAAAGTTATACAAGAGATTGTCGAGCAAGACCTTCTGATCTGCAGTCAAGCGTCTTCCAGTTCTGTAGACATCTTTGTCAAATGTTAAAAGTTGGTAGCCATGAACTACCGTTGTTCCAGTTAGAACATGTCTGCTTTTGGGCAAAGCAGCAGCCGTCAACGGGTTTGATATGCCTTTACCGCCTACCGTTTGAGACGGGCTAGCCAGTCCTTTCCCCTGGAACTGATCAGTTGTTAAGGTTTCTTTTGGAACCTTGGTGTATGTCTCGAGGACATTTTTCAGGGATGACTCTTCATCACTCATTCGGCCTTTACCTTTATCAGTTCTTCTGAACATCGCCATTTCTCTTGTGAGGGCGTCTGGGAGATAATTTTTGCTACCTGCAATTAATTCAACATTATAATCATATTGATTCAAAAATAATTGCCAGTTAGCCAGTCTACCTCTATCAGCAGCTTTATCAAGTTTAAAATATTTGAAATTTTTGACTCTAGCACAATCAGTTCTAACCGTAAAGGTTTTTCCTAAAAATGCGGGAGAATTCAAAATGGTTTTCTTGACTGCTAAAATTTCTTTTTCCCCTGTGGGATAATTCTGCTCTGCAGGGTTAAATTTACCACTGCAAAATTTGCAAATCTTTTCGATGTTAGTGCCTGGGGTTTTAGCTAAAACTATTCCCGACCAGTAATTGTCACTAGCATCAGTTTGTAGAATGATTTCGTCATTCTCTTCAGGTTGTTGTAAAGGAGGAAGATTTTTGCACAAATCTTTTATCTGCTTCACAATTTTTTCATCATCTTCTGTGAATTTCCAAGTTCTCTTAGAACTTGTCTTAGGAGATAACATTGCTGTTAGTCCCGAGATTTTGGGAATAAAATCTCTCCCATAGTTTATGACTCCTAAAAATCTCTGTAGACTTTTAGCGTCAGGGATTCTGTTTGGGAACTTCCAAACCTTTTCAAGGATATGGGGTTGGAGCTTTATCTCTCCATTTTTTATATTGATTCCGAGGAAGTCAACCTCATCTAGGATAAAGAAAATTTTCTTTTCTCCTAATATAATTCCATGCTGAACTATCAGCTTAACCACTTCATGAAGATGCTTCATGTGTTCTTCTCTGTTCTTAGAGAAAACTAATATGTCATCTATGTAGACAACACAGAATTCTGCTACATGCTTAAAGATATTGTCCATCTTTCTTTGAAAGATTGATGGAGCTTGTTTTAATCCAAACGGCATGACTAACCATTCATAATGACCCTGTGGTGTTCCGAATGCTGTTATCGGGATGCTTTCAGGATGCATCTTGACTTGCCAAAACCCTGATTTGGCATCGAATTTTGAAAAGACTTTTGCTCCTTTGAGCTGGTTAATCAACACTCTTGCTTGAGCAATTTGATAACCGTCTTTTACGGTTTTCTTATTGACATCTCTGTAGTCAATAACCATTCTGGCTTTTCCTCTAACTTCTTCTGCATGATTTCTGACATAGAATGCAGGAGCATGATGAGGGCTTGTAGATGGTCTAATCAATTTCTTTTCTAAGAGATCAGCAATATCTTTTCTGAACTCTTTTTGATCTTCTTCCTTATACTGAGGAATGGCTTTTACATGACATATAGCATTCATATCATGTAGCTTTAATTCACAGACTACTGGGTCTTTTTCCTAGAACTTTTGAGGATCTGTATCAATGTTTTGCTTTAACATTTTCTTTATCTCTTCTAGAGTGAGTACCTTCTGTTTTTCTATTTTAGTTTGAAGGTGTTTGATGTTGTGTTCAAGAATGAAGCTTTCTTCTTCATTATCTTCTTCTTCTTCTGAAGAATCTTCTATAAGCAATTCTTCTTGCTTTTTATATTGCAAAACTGTTTCAAATCTTGGTTTATATTCACCACGATTTTGCTGCAACTTCTGATATTGTAAGGTGAAGTTTGGACCAACAACGCTTCTTGCTTGTTTGAGTCTTTCTGTCCAAAAGGTTTTATCACCTTTCTCGAAGCCCATAACTGCTTCTTTTTGTATTATTGTCTGCTGTAATAGGAAATCATTTCCTAGCAGTATATCAGAACCTTGGCCTTCTGCTTGCCATATGGTTTTGATTGTAAAGTTTCCACCACCTATGGTGATCTTTACATCTTTTGCTACTCTTTTCATGGAAAATCTGCTTCCATCCATTTGTATTCCAGTAGCAGTTTTATTTTTATCTTCAGTCCAGAGTTCTTCTGGAATAGCAAATCTTTTTGCTATAGTGAATCCTGATCCACTATCTACAAAAGCATGTAGATGATATTTTCTATAATCAGGAAACTTTAATCCAATCTCTATGTAGTTGCTGAATCTACTGGTAGAGATTATTTTAGATTGCTGAAATTCTATTGACTGTGAATCTTCATTAGTCAAAGGTTTGCATCCTTCTGTAGGACACGAAATTTCTTCCATTTCTATTTCTTCGTTGTTGATCTTTTCGACCTTTTCAACCTTTGAGGCTGGTTGTATTATACAGTTTGGATGGACTAAGTTTTCAAAGTCTTCTTTGTTATTAGCAAACTTAGCTCTTTCCATATCTCTGGCATATAACTCATTTCTTTCTGCCAGTTTTTCGAAGTATTCTTCGTATTCTTGTTCAACTAATTGGCTGATTGAACCATTTTTTGTCTTTCTTCGAGCTTCAGCTATGAAGCATTCTTTGTGATATGTGAAGCCTGTGCTTTCACAGAACATTGGGAGGCCATTAGTTTCATGACATTGGCAATAGTCACAGAGAAACGAACCAGGCATAATACAGTAAGAAGACATTAATTCTTCTGTAGTATTTTCTTCCCAATTTTTTACCTTGAGAACATATACTTCTCTTTGGTATTCTTCTTCTGATTCTGTATCAGATTCCGAAGAGCTATCTTCTTCTTCATAGGCTGAGTAGATAGATAGACTGTCTTCATCTTCAGAATAAGCTACTTCGTATCCTTTGATATTAGCTTCTTCTATGATGTCCTCGTATTCTTCGAATAACAGGGCTTTTGAAGTTCTTTTGTTTTTCTCGGGACATTCATTGGCATAATGCCCTTCTGCCTTGCAGAGCCAACATCTGCATTTTTTCTTTTCAGGTTTTTCTTGAGACGGAGATTTCTTTTTGAAGAATTTTTTCTTCTTGTTGAATCTATTTTTTCTAAAATTGGAGCTTTTCTTAAACTTCCAATTTTTGTTCTGGTTTTTCTCAAACCTTTTTGAAAAGATTTTATCTTTTCTTTTCTTCTTCTTATGAGGATCTCTTATGTTATGACATCCCCAATTTGTAGGAGTATCGAGAATTTTATAGCAAAAATTCTCATTTCCTTTCAGTTGCTTTCTAGCCATCTTGGATTTATTATTTTCTACACACTGCTTTCTTAACAGTTCTTGTATTCTTTCTGCAACTCCTCCAACTGTAAATCTTTCTAGAGGACGTTCAGCCATGCTTTCTGCTACGGCAATATTCCAAGGGGCTGGTAACTTCCTATGAAGTAGATTAACTAGATTTTGATCATCTAGTTCTCCAATGGTACAGTAGTACTGTTGGAATTCATTTAAGTATTCTTCAAAATATCCTATGTCACATATGGACAATTTTTCAATATTTATTCTAGCAATTCTTTTGCTTCTTTCATCATGGCTCGTTACACTGCCACAGAATTGTTCATAGAAAGGAATAGCAAAATCATATGGATTTTTTGAAGATGCTATTTGTTCTAGCCAATTTTTTCCTCTTTCGGTTTCTTTAAACGTGAGGTAGAATTTTTTGGCTATTCCCGTAAGGGTTGCTTCATAGACAATCTGCATGTCTGGGGGTTCTAGTTTTCCTAGTGTTAAGGCTCCCATTAAAAAGAGACTTTCTACCCATTGATCTATAGTTTTTCTTTTATCTAGAGCTTTCTCTAAAGCTAACCATGTTCCATGGTTTGTAATAGGGACTCTTGGTATATCATTTACTGGTATATACCTTTCGGAGTTTCTTTCTCCTTTTTTACCCGTAGGGGCTTCCTTTTTTGGAAGTCTTATCCAGTCATCATCCTTGATGATATTTGTTTTTGTTCCTGAGCTTTCTCCTGTTTCCATATTCTGGAAAGGTTGGATTTTTCGCTCTTTTTTGCTTATCTTGAAATTTTCTATTTCTATGAGAAGTTGTTCTAACCTTTCTAGGTTTTCTCATGTTTCTGCTTCTTCATAAAGCTCGTAAAGCTTTTCTGACCTTAGCATTTTTGCAGGTCTATGTAGTTCTAATTCGAACTCTTCTTGTTCATCTAAGTAATTTTTTGTACTGGTAGAGGAACCTTCTCTAACAGTATTACTTCTTCTTAGACCTTGCAGGTTGAGGTTTTTAATTCCTCTGTTTACTTCTTCAATATTCACGTCACTTTTTCTGTGACCCTCGAATCTAAGACTGATGTTTCCAGTCTTTCTGTCTTGATAAGACTTTGCTCTTGTATTTTCTGGCTGTAATTTTGGACCAGAGAGTTTCCATTCTATTGGAAATGTTACTTCATCCCAAGTAACTTTCTTTATCTGCTCTGAGCAGTTTTTTGGATTGGTAATGAAACCAGTAGTGAGACCAGGGATGTTTGATATCTTAGTTTTGGGCTCAACTGTTGAACTCATCAACTTGTAGTATACTCTGTATACTATTGCAAGTTCTTGCATGTTTTCTTTCATGGTAATACCATCTGTTTTCACCCTTAATCTTAAGGATTGTACTGCATCTTTTAGACTTGTAGAGAAATTTGGGAAACAGTTGAAGTATGCAACTTGATTGCATAGAGACGCTTCAAGTGTTCCTAGAAGACTTTTCTGAAAGTCTCCTAATCTATTGTCTTGTAGGACACATAGAACCGAACAATTTATGCCTTCTCTGGCTAATAATTTTATGCCTACTTGGACTGCTCCAATGTGCATAAATTCATATTTTTTCTCTTTTGCTCTAGCAACTTCGCTTGGTGTTATCATTAGGAGATCTGTTTCTCCTGTATTTGCTGGAGTTGTGAATTCTAGCATTTTGAATTGATGGCTATCCAATAATTCAAAATTTCCTCTTTTATATATTTGTCTGAATTCAAATTTTGGTATCGAAGAGTTTTTTACTCTGCTCTCGATTTCGTTGAATTCAAATTCTTCAGCGTTTACTAGCTGAACTTCTTTTTTCTTTTTGAAGATACTTAACATTTTAGTATCTCTGATAATTTCTTTAGTTCCCTTTTGAACTTTTGATATATTAGTCAGTCCTGTTGACTGTTCTATATCTGGCATGCTAAATTTAGCATGTTGTATAGGTTTTTCTAATGGTTTAAACCTATTATTTGTTTTAACAGACTGTTCTGTTATTTTTGGAAAGAGAATCTGTTTCTCTTTATTTTTTGTTAGTATTTTTACTAACTTTTCTTCTTCCTTTTCTGGAAGAGTTTTAATATAATCGAGCTTTTCTTCCAATTTTATTAATTGGTCGATTATTTTTTGAACATTCTCTAAACTTGTGTTGCATTTAGAGATTTCTTCAATAGTTTCTAGATGACTTTCATCTATTCTTTTTAATAGAGATTCCAGTTTCTCTATTATTTGTTCAGATACTGTTCCCATTTTGGGAAATTTTGAGCTAAACAAGCTCTGATACCAGTTGGACTGCGGATCTAACCGATGCTCAAATCATCAAGCATTTCTTGATAAACTTCTAGAGATTCTTTAGCTTCGTCTACTCTTTCTCTAGTATTTCTAATCCTGATTAGGATAGACCAGAAATTTGGTGATTGAATGCTAGTATTTTCTCGAAGACACACAAGATCTTTTAATTTCTTTCTTTCTCTTTCTAGTTCTTCTGTAGAATCTTTACAGTAGGATAATAAATTTTCTCTAGTTAGTAGAAGAGGAAGACTGCTCATTAGACTAAAAGTCTACTCAGGCGAGATTCTATCTCTTTTTTCTCAATTAAAAGATTTCTTATGAGATCCTTTTCTATTCGGATTTCTTCTTCGAGGACTATCTTCCTTTCTTTAGCTCTGCTAAGATTAGTGGTTCGGATATGATCTATCAAGAACTGTAGGCTTTCAATTCTTTTATAAGCGTTAGCTATAAACTCTCGTTTTAAATTTAAACTTTCTCTTAAATGAGAAGAAATAGTGCAGTAATAAGCAATATTATGAGAAAAATATAACTGTTTACCTTCGAGTGTAGAGGATAGATCTTAGCTGCAATTGTTAGAACAAACAAATTCAAAGATATGGGCCCACAACGCTCCGCCAGTTTAAAGGGGTTTTTTTTTTTTTTTTTTTTTTTTTTTTTTTTTTTTTTTTTTTTAAGGAGGGTAAGGTTGGTATTTAAGAACTATTGCATAGTGAATTTGTACCGCATGGATACAAGTTTCCTGCTTTTGTAGTTTTGGGTAATTTGCTCTTAATTATTTTGTTTAACCAACCGATTCCAGATGTGTGTTGGCTCACAAACTACCCTTCTCTTTTAGTAACCAAACCTTAATTGTGAAGGAAAAATTTGCCCTTTATGAGGGAAAAACAAAAAGGTGCTGCTGCTGCGCAAAACAGATAATCCCATCACAGTAAATAATATCCCATTATATGTGCCTTTTTCATTTCTCTCTCTTCTCTTCTCTTCTCTTCTCTATGCCAAGCAAAGTCCCCAAAAGCCACTTCTCTCTCTCTCTCTCTCTCTCTCTCTCTCTTCAATAGCAAGCAAGAACAGGAGAGAGGGAGAGTGTGAGTACCATTACCACCGACTGAGAAATTAAAGCAATTAAAACAGAAAGGTACACAGATGGCATCATCGTCATCATCAACAAGAGCCACCGCCGCCAACGGCCCCACCGCAAACGGCGAACACAGGCGGCCGTCAAACCCCAGCAGCAACCGCCACCAGCACTACTACCCGACGACGTCGTATTCCTCCTCCTCCTCCACCTCGGCTTCCTTCAAAGGCTGCTGTTGCTGCCTCTTCCTGCTCTTCTCCTTCTTAGCTCTCTTAGTCCTCGCCGTCGTTCTGGTCATAATCCTGGCCGTCAAACCCAAGAAGCCCCAGTTCGATCTTCAACAAGTAGGGGTCCAGTACATGGGCATCAACTCACCCAATCCCGCCTCCGCCCTGACCGTCCCCAACCCAACCCCAACCGACCCGAACCCGACCACCTCCGCTTCTCTCTCCCTCAACATTCGCATGCTCTTCTCCGCCGTCAACCCCAACAAGGTCGGCATCAAGTACGGCGAGTCCAGGTTCACTGTCATGTACCGCGGGATCCCATTGGGCAAGGCCTCCGTCCCCGGCTTCTTCCAGCAGGCTCACAGTGTCAGACAGGTCGTCGCCACCATCGCCGTCGATCGTGTCAATCTGATGCAGGCCGACGCCGCCGATTTAATCCGAGACGCCTCGCTCAACGACCGGGTCGAGCTCAGGGTCTTGGGTGACGTTGGCGCCAAGATCCGCGTCTTGAACTTCGATTCCCCTGGCGTTCAGGTCAGTCGCCATTGTTGTTATTCTTCTTCTTTCTACTTTACTGAATTTTGACCCTAGTTCTTCGCTTTATGTATGTTTTTAGTATCCAATTTTGGTTTGAATGAATGAATTCTGTTGGGGGTTTTTGGGTTTTTCATTCTTTCTGTTTGTGGGTATAGAATTGGGGAGGTTGCCGCCGGAAAAGGGCGGTCGGCTCTCTGTAACTACTTGGAAGCCCACCACTACCTTCTGTCACACTCACTCTGCTTTTTCTTTTTTCCTTTTTTAAAATTAAATTAATTAGTTTTACAAGTAGTTCTTTTTCTTTTTGGCTAAGCTTCAAATTTTTCACAATTTATCTCTACTTCTTCTGCATATAGCATGGTAGTGATTTCTTTTCTGGGTCATGGTGAATTGGTGATTTAGTGTGGTGTGAAAACTGAAAAGCATCTTTGAAAAGGTAGAGAGAAATGGCATTAAAGCTTGGCCTTTTCTTTTTATGATGATGATGTTGAGTCTTTGGTTGTGGTAAAAATTGCGTTATTTTTACGGCCTCATTTTGAGACGCACCAATAGCCGCACAGCTACATGCCAATATGCCATGAGCCTTTTCTTCTAGTTTTGCCCCTATGATTAATTATATCATCGAGCATCATAGTCTCAACCTGTTTTAATTACCAATTTGTCCATATGGGTAGATTACTGGATTTAGGCGTGTGCTATTTGGTTTTGGATTTGAGTGAACGCATGTTCCTGGATATTTGGGTCTGTGTCCATATTTGTGCCATTTGCCATTTGTTTGTTTTAATGGTTTGTTGATGGGTTTTTTTTTTTCTATGTATAAATGAAAAAAAAAAAGGCATTTAATCTGTAAAATAGGTAAAATTAGTTTTTAATAAAACTAGGTCCCACCGGGAGTCGAACCCAGGTCGCTGGATTCAAAGTCCAGAGTGCTAACCACTACACCATGGAACCAGGTGTTGTTAATGTGCATTATTTTTGTTGTTTTCTTTTTTTTATTGTTGTTGTTTTCTTTTTTTATTGTTGTTGTTTTCATTTTATTATTAGTTCTTATCTTGGGCTTCAAAAATCCTTCTTTCTGCATGGCATTTATGTCTGTTTCAGTATTTCAGTGACTTTGTAGTTATATCACATGATTATTTTTTGTTAACATATTTACATATATAGCGACTGTTATTGAAAAAAAAGAGAAGAGGCATGAGTGTAGTTCCCAAAATTTGATCGATTTTCTATTGTGTCATTAAACATGTAGTGTATACCTTAACGTTTTCCAATGTCTCCTTAGTCGTTACCACCAGGTAAGTAGTTTTTTGTTAAATTGAGGGGCATTTCCGTCCTTTAAGGTTCCTGACCCTGAGTCCCTCCATTATTTGCTGCAAAAAATTTCACCCTTTAAACACCCAAATCTGGTTTTGCTGCTTCTTGCAGTGTTAATGAAATTATTCATTGTCCAAAAAAAAAAAAAAAAAAACACCCAAATCTGGTAGCTAGCCAAAACGAAATAAGGACGGAAGTGGTTGAAATGTGTGGCGACTGGCAAGAGAAAAAACATGGGAAAATAATTGAAAACTTTGGGGAGCACAATAGAAAATCAAACGATTGAAGTGTGAACAAGAAGAAAAGCAGGAAAACAATATTGGCAGGGATCAGAGTACTAGACTAATTGGCCTTTTTGTTTTTGGATGGTAAAAGCTTTGTGGCCCCGCCATGTGACTAATATGGCTGTTGTGTGCCTCATGTGGCCCCCATATGGCCGCTCCAAGTTTAACGGTGTGGGCTACAAATTACTCCACTTTTCAATTTCCTTTTAATTTTAGCTTTGCTTTGGTGCCACATGCCTTCACATATCTTCTTCACTCATTTGGGACCTGGCAGTGGCATCACTGGCATGCATTGCAAACTTAAGCATGAAGAAATCTAGCAAAGCTCCATTCTGAGTTGATATGAGGTGTATAAACACTCTTTTAGTTGGATTAAGCTATTGATTAGGGCTGCAGACGAGTCTGGTTTAGCGGATTTGGATCGTGCGCTTCGAGTCAGGTTAACGGATTGCCAGCCCGTTTGAGGCCTACTCTTGATTGTACCGTGACTAAGAAAGGAATGTCCATAAACATTCTTTTAGAGTTTTAGTATTCCACTTTTGGATTTGGTGGTGCCTGTTGATTCATTCCTGCTGATATTTGCTTGTACCCTTTTCCTTTATGATTGTTTTCTTGTCGTTTTTTCTTTGTTTTTGATATGCTTTTGTAATTTTCTTTGCTAAAAGTCTTGTGTTCATGGGCAGGTTTCCGTGGATTGTGCAATCGTTATAAGTCCAAGGAAGCAGTCTCTTACTTACAAGCAGTGTGGATTTGATGGATTGAGTGTTTAGCACTCATTCACCTAACAGTAACAAATTCCCACTCTCTGAGTTTTTTGTATCTTTTAATTTTCACTCTTCAAATTGGGAAGAGAAATGAAAAGGTAAAAAGCAGGGGGTAAACAAACAAGTACCCCAAGTGAATGGAGTAGTAGTTTAACAGCAAAGAGGAAAGGAAGGAGAAGATTCACAAATTTGGGAATTCTAAAATCCTTGCTCCCAACATTTTGCCCAACTTTTTTACTTTTAGGTTTGAGATTGGTTTTGTTTCTAAGTTTCTTCACTTGCTGGTCTTGGAGGGTACTAAAGCTGCTAACTGCGTGTAAAGTGTAAAAACTCGCACTTGTATAATGCATTCCCACGCCCCATTGGCTAGTTCTCGCTCCCTCATTGCTAGTGTTCTTTTTGTTTTTTTTTTTCTTGCATTCTCTCCCTCATTCGAGTCTAATCTGAAAATTAGGGCTTGCTCAGCAATGCTTTTAGAAATTCTAAAATAGTGTATTCAGATAAATAGATCATGCAAAGTGACTTTACTCAGTATGACTTTGATTAGGCCATCTTCAACTTTTGGTGGGGTGGGGGGCGAAAATAAACCCCAGGCTAAATATTTGGATCTCAATAATCGCTATTCATGCAAATAGTAAGAGTCATAATGTTGTCCGTCTCCAATCTTTAAGGGCTATATTTTTATTTTTTAGGACTCAAGTATTTTATTATTTTTAGTTATGTTTTTCAAATTTAAAGTTCTATTTAATTACATTACTATATTTATGTTAATTAAAATAAATTTTTGGACAATTTTATTTTTTCACAAAGTAACTAGTGAGTGAAGTGAGAAAGAAAAATGTGAGAAGAGGTAGAGAATGAGAAATTATGAAGAGGTGAAGTGGTAATTATAGGAGAAAATTTGTGATTTTTGTTTTTAAAAAAATGAAGTGTAGCCATAAGAAATAACTATTCAAAAAAAAAAAAAAAAAAGAGTTTTTCCAAAAAAAAAATTTGAGGCTGCCAAGCCTTCCGTCAGATCAAAATGG
This sequence comes from Rubus parviflorus, assembly GCA_029955375.1. Classification (NCBI taxonomy): domain Eukaryota; kingdom Viridiplantae; phylum Streptophyta; class Magnoliopsida; order Rosales; family Rosaceae; genus Rubus; species Rubus parviflorus. Next base: position 4,262,544 of record JARGGL010000008.1, on the reverse strand, counting down.
TGATATCTTGGCCTTTTATTTTTATTTTTGAAAAAATCTGTTTTGCTGCTGGCCAACCACCAAGTGACAAGTTGCCAACCAGCAAACTTCAAGCAACACTACATGTACAACTCTTCTTTTATCTCATATGTTTTTCACTTCAATGGGCTCCATCCCACTTGGGGTCCAAAACAAGGGCTAACTATAGCCGAGCCTTTAGCCTTTTTAGCCCTCAATCTATTTTTTTGGTATAGCCTAGCTCATCCATTGAAGATGGTTATTTGCATTTGAGGGGCTAAAATTTCGGTTTAGCCCAGAAATTTTAGCCCCTCCATTAGAGCATGTGCATCCATAAAGCCTAAAAACTAAAGTCTAAACTAAAATTTAAGCTCCAAAAGTGGCACTATTCATCAATTTAGACTTCTCATCACTTTTGTATTTCCACCCATAAGGTCTAAATCTAAAGTCTAATTTGTTAATCAGCCTTTGATCCTTATCGCTATTCAATCATGACCGTTGATTGAAAGTTTAGCCTAGCTTTTGACCATGTTCAGTTTAGCCTTTTCCAAAAGTCAGCCTGTGTTTAGCCAGGTCTATAATGGTGCTGTTGGAGCTGACTTTTGGTTTGTATGGTCTAAATATTAGCTTAGACTAGGCTAAATGGCTACCATTGGACATGCTCTTAGAGAAGGGTAAGATGCACAAGTCTTGCAATTTGGAGTTGCTTCTTTATAAGGGATAATTATAACTTTCGTCCCTGAACTATGACTCGTTCGACACTTTCGTCCCTGAAGTTTGAAATATATCACTTTCGTCCCTGAACTTCAACACCAACTATCACTTTCGTCCTTGACCGGAACAAAATTGTGCAAAACCTATGCCAAAATGTTCGCAAGGATGAGAGGAGTAACTTTTATAACTGGGGCTAAGTTCAATTCGGCCTAGAATGGCTCGAATTTAGCCTGAAAGTCAATGGTGGCCGAAACTTTAATTGTAAAATTCTCCGCCATCCGACGACGGTTTGAGACGAGGTTGGTGGCGTTGAACTCGCCTCAAGGAGGGCTTCAAAGCCCAGTGGGTGTTGTCCTTCGATTTGGCCGGAATCAAGGGTTTATTCGGTGAAAACCCTCGGCAGGGACGAAAGTGATAGTGATTTTCAAACTTCAGGGACGAAAGTGATATATTTCAAACTTCAGGGACGAAAGTGTCGAACGAGTCATAGTTCAAGGACTAAAGGTGATTTTTTCCCTCTTTATAAAGAACTAAAAGGTAACTTAAAAAATAAATGAAAAAAAAACTAGTTATTAACATTGTTAAAAAAAGTTGGGGTAAATTTCTATAATAGTAAATCATCGATCTGCCAAATTGTTATTTATAAGAATTAGTCGTTAGCCAAATTGGTAATAAAAATATTTATTAGGCACCATTTTGTGTCATGTGTCAAATTTAATGAAAGTATATGGAGGTACCATTTTGCCGACAAAAGAATACTATAAGTGACAAAGTGGGGAATCTTTCTGTTAAGTACCATTTGAGCCGATTTGTAATAATGTAGGTACCATTTTGAAGAGTACCGAAATGTAATTTGTTAAGTGACATTTCATTCATAAAATGAGATGAGATCCAAAACTCAATATCCTTTCTCTTAATATTAAAGAACAGATAAAAACAGTTTACGACTCATACTTGTTACACAAATTGTTTACCTCAGTTTGTAATATTATCCTCATAAAATAAAAGAAAAACCGCAAAAATAACACTTTTATTGTTCAGAATTATGAAAATGGTGGAGTTTTCAAATAATTTCAAAACTAGAACTTTCTAGATGCAAAAAATTCATACAGTCATTAATAAGAGCAATTTTGAGCAACATGTTTTTCACAACTCCATCATAAAGAATGTCATTCACTCCAAAACTATCAAATATTTATATGATCCAGAGGAGTTAGTTCATTAGTAGCACCAAACAGTTGTTTCCAAACCAAATGGTATTGGGTTTGATTCTCCTCGGATACTTAGGGTGGGGGGCTGTTGAGTTTAAATTATTATCGTGTTTTAGCAATAAGGTTTTAAAAATATCAAATACTTGTATCATTCACTCTCTCTCTCTCTCTCTCTCTCTCTCTCTCTCTCTCTCTCTCTCTCTCTATATATATATATATATATATATATATATATATATATATCTTTTTCAATGTCGCCAGCGAAAATAGTAGCCTACGGCCGTCAGTGAGAGACATTGCCTCAATTAACCAACTTAGTGTTGGTCAGCAATCCAAACCCTAATCTCATCTTGTCATCCACCACCTTTAACCATGGTATATATGCATCCGCAAAAGGTCACAAAAGCACACCTCCGAAGTGACCAAGACATGCATCGGCGAATTGCAATACGATTTATCCACCTTGGTTATAGTACGCCATACATACACTTAGGTTAAGAAACTGGAAACTATTCTCTTAGGTGAGTTCTATCCTAAACAAATACCACTCATTACAAATAAATTTTGAGCTCGCTTAAAGCAAGCCTAACCCAAGCAAAAAAAACCTCGCTCTCTAAGTAAAAATTGGCAACTACCTCACTTGCCTAAATATTCAATTGTACTATTGTAGTACAAGTAAAGTAGAACATCTTAGCTAGCTTATAAAAACAACTCTAGTTCAAATAAGACATGAATCCTAAGAAAAATAACTTAAAAATTAAACGAGTTCCTTCCCTTTCATGTTGGAACTTGCAACATCGTCAGGCAACACAAACTTTGAAAGGAAATCAATCTTGACCTTCTTCTTATCTTTGCTAGCAGGCTGCTTGTGCTCAATTTTCTTCTTCTTCGCCATCCCATACGACAATTTATTGAGGCTTCCCATAGACTTTCCTTTCTTCTTCTATACAGGATCCTTGTTGTCAGTCCCTAACATACACTCCACCAAGCCCATGGAAACATCGTCAAGATTTTTCCAACCAATAGCTAGGCTGAGTCTCAGCTTCTTAGGTAACAATGTTATTGTGGCAACATACATAATCTGCATGGCTCACTAATAGGTTAGCACATATACTGATACTTTACCCACTGCTTAACCACCTTGGGTCAAAATGTGTAGGGTTTTATGTCAAAATGTCTCGGTACTATTAGGAGTTAATCTATCCACTTATATTCCTTATGTTGTTGTGTTTTCTTTTCCGATGTGGAACTTTTGCTTCTTCACATCATTGGCTTGTAACAAGCCATACAACCCCAATAATATCCACCTTGGCGAGATACAAGTTATTCTCACCAACCATCATTCCCTTTAAAGTCATATTATGGTCCCTTGCAACTCTACATTCGATTAGGATTTTTCTTGAACACTTTCTCCACCTAGCTTATGAGTCACTCCACATGAGTTTCCAATCTGGCTCTACCTTGCTAAGAATTTCTCCTATCCTCTGAATTACTCCACCTATTGAGTCTTTTCGATCAAGATTTTTCTTGAGTCTACAACTTGGCTTCACCTAATAGGAACTTTGATTGAGCTGGCTCCACCTAATGCACACCTTGACCATCTGCCTGACTCCACCTTGAATGATAAGATGTCCCAGCCGAACTTGGCTCTGATACCAATTGTTGTGGCAATGAAACCCGCATGGCCTACTCCTAAGTTAACACATAGTATCGATATTGTCCCCACTTAACCACTTTGGGTTAACATGTGTAAGGTTTTGTTTGAGTTGACTCATCCACTTATATTCTTTATATTGTTGTGTCTCCTTTCTAATGTGAGACTTTTCCCTCCCCACATCCCTGGCTTGTAACGAGCCACACAACCCCAATAGGTATCATCTCATCAATCCGCTTTCTCACCTTTCATGTGATTGGTGTCGCCACCGACATCTCTTGATCCTCCAACTCCCTTATGACAACATTTTGGCTAGGTTTACAAATAGGGAGAATGAAGACCCCTATAGACAAAGAAGCAACTATATGAGGTATAACCCTAAGAATTTGGGCAAAGATCGAAAACTAGGGTTTTCCTAGTGAGAAAATTGTTGTGTGTGACCCCCGCATGTTCTGAGACCACCATCTCAGCTGGCTCCAGAGGAGGTCCCGAGCAAGGCAGTCCCACATGAATTATAAGCTTGCACATAGAACATCGACCAAAGATCTTTTCATACCTAAACTTAACTTTGATTTCAACATCATCTTCAACCCAAAAATCCGTTTCCAACAACAAGGGTTGAGAAAACTTGATTTCCAGCCGAATTCGAATGATACCTTTGCGAAACACTAAACCAGTCCTAATCCTTGAGATCACCAATTGTATTACTGATCAGTCTAATGGTTCTCTCTAAGTGAAACACCTTAGGGATCCCTTGAAGACTAATCGTGTTCAACAAAGCTTGAGAGGGACGAATTCAACATTTTGAATGCCATCATACTTAGCAAGTGCCACCGGAACTTTGTTGAAACTCAATGGTCCTCCTCTCCAAACCCTTGTATGGTTTTCTAGGTCGAGAAAGCGAACAAGACACGTTCTCCTTCTGCCTTCTTAGTAGTCAAAACTCTATTGATTCTCCAAGCATGCTTGAACATGCCAAAAAATGACAGACGGTTATAATCCCTCGTTGTGAGGAGTTTTGTCACCAAATAAACCTCGAATTGTCGAAGCCCCTTGCCTTGAGATAGTGAGATGGTATCAGATCAACATGTCATTTTCCCTCCGCCAGAGCGAGTGAGGAAGCCAAACGTGCAACCATTGCATCCACAAACGTCATTGTCCTTGTTATTGTTTGATACTCGCCGAAACCCTAATCCTAGGTTTCTAAGGGGAAGAGAAGAGAGCGACACTAAAGAGGCAAACTCTTTCTAGTCCTAGCCCTTACCCCAACGAGTTGAAGCAATTATTAAAAAGAACATGAATATTGTACGTCCCATTGCCCTAACAAGCGGACTTGCTCTAGAAGGAAAAATAGAAAATTCGAGAAAACAATTTTTTATTTTATTTTTATATTTTTAGTTACAATAGAACAAATGAAGAATAAAATTAAGAGGGTTAATGTATTTTTCTCTAAATAAGAATATCTCCATTCTCCACTATTGAACTCACAAAAAACTTGCACAAGTAAGAAAATACTGACTAGACCGAGAATAGCAGCGAAAGCAGCATGGATTTCTCTTCCCTATCAGAGGCCTTGGCTTCCAAATCGTATGAAAAGATCTCCGATATCTGCGACGAAATCATGCTTCAGGTTTGATTTCGGTTTCAAACCCTAAAAAACCTGCAATTTGTTTTGCTTGTATTCTCATTCGAAGCTCTCTCTCTGATCGTACAGGTCGCAGCGGAGGGCGTTTGTTTTCAGGACGACTGGCCCTACGCCATTCATCTTCTCGGTCACATTTACGCTGGTGATATGTACGCTATTTCAATTCTCTTTGAAGTTCAAATAGTAACCTCTTTGTTCTCTTTCAATTGCTTTGTAATTTCAGAGATTACAGCATGAGCTCTCAAACCCTATGCCTTGGTTTGGGGATGATGCATTTAGTAGAAAACACAGGATTAATTCGTGAAAGCTAATAAACGATATTTGAAGAAACACAGGAGGCTCTGGATCCTTAGTTGTATTTTTCCTGTAATTCATTATATCTTCTTCTGCTGGGGTTTTAGCAGTGAATAATGCTTTGCTATCTTGTTTTATAATGCATGTTGCTTTGCAAATTTTGCGTTTGGAATTAGTGTTGCTTTGCCAGTTTCCGCTGTTGTATTACTGGATTTCTTATTATTTAGAATTTTGATTGTGGGTGGTGATAATGCAGTAACAGTATGCGGTTTCTGTGGAAGTCGATGCCTTCTGCAGTCAAAGAGAGCCAGCAGGAAGTGCAGGCTGCTTGGAAAATTGGTCAGAAGCTGTGGGTGCGGGACTATGGGGGTGTGTATGAAGCTATTCGTGGATTTGATTGGAGTCAGGAAGCTCAAGGTCTTGTTGCGGCCTTTTCAGGCAAGTTTCTCGAGATCAAAACCTGTGCATTAGTGTTGTTTATTTTCTACATGTGTCATTATAGTAATTTTAACATTATTTGTATATTCATTCATAAGAGTATCATGATAGTGATCAATAGTCAAAAGAATATTGAAGAATGGACTGTTGTGTTGATGATTGCTGAACTTCACTTAACATTGGACATAAGCTTTTTATGATCATTTCTATAAAATTCATAATGCTTTGAATTAGTTTGCAATTTTTTGTTCTTTTCGTTGCGGGAGTTGAGAAAGTTTGTTATGATCAATGATAACTTCAACTTTTGAGACATTGTTTAATCATGAGGGAGTTGTCAGCTGTTTTGACTTCAGTGATAGTCTTCCAGCTCGACATCTAATGCTTGAAGAAGAAATAAGGGTTTTCTTGTTCCTTTTTTTCTTTCCTTCCCCTGCCATTTCCCTCTGCTATTTTGTGAATTAGGAAGCACTACTTTTATATGGTAAAGCAAGTGATAAATTTACTAGAGAGGAATGGGAAACATAATGGGTTTGTCAACAGTTCAATTGAGATGATTTTGTTGATTATCATTTTAAGGATATGGTTTGAGTAGGCAGCATCTCCATATCATTTGTTCTTATAATTTATCTTGGATCATGAAATCACTCGAGTGGGTTTAAGAAGTCTGGGCGATATATATAACATCTTCTCTTAAGCTATATAAAGCTGCCTTGCACCAATACATATAACATTCTTGTAGTTGTAACCTTATGTGTGATGCATGTATTTCTCTAAAAGCAATAAGGCCCAACCCGGGTTGATAAATATCAAAACTATCAAATCCTCCGGCCAAAACAATTTCTATCTTGCATCAAATTTATATATTTTTGGGTCACTATTTGCTCAACTTTTTCAAATATGTACCAAGTTGTATTTTGAAGCAAGCTTGAGGAAAACACGGATATGGCTGGCTTTTTTCCATTTCACGTGGAGAGGTCAGGTTATCAAATCATCATTGGAATTAGATTGGAAGGCCATTAGACAGGAATAACTTTAAATGACTTATTTACTGCAGCCATGTCGAGATTGGAACTCTCATTCAAGTATAAAGCCTATTCGATTTCACTGGAAATTGAGTGTGTTTGTTTTTTACCTGTATGGGTTGATGATGATGTTCATCCCTATCTCAAAGTTGACTCAAGGAGGTGGTCACTTATTCCCTTTTCTTGGTCAAACTCTGCAATTCACTACCCATAGAATCATCTTCTGTTTCGGTAACCTTTCTCTAGCTAGTAAGAGGATGGTATCCTGATTGCAAGTAAAAAAGTATTCAAGTATAGTAGTGCTTGTCAAATTAGACATGTTATTTTACAAAATTCTCGCAATATTACATGACAGTAATACTCATTAGGTTTTTTATCTAACTCCTTGGTCATTGAATCGCCATATTCCAATCCTTCATGTCACTATTATTAGAATTAGTTAGTTGATTATATCATTGCCTGTTCTAGTTACTTCAGTAAGTTTTTCTTTCCAATGCCCAACTTTGTTGATGGTTAAGGTGGATCCCGTCTTCCAAAACAAAGACCTTCTGCTGACATTGAATGGGATATGCAGAAAAGTACCCATTCCAAAAAGTCAGATGCCTAGTCTCGACTTTTTTGAAAGAACAGATTTGATGCAAATGACAAGCAACCAAGGAAAAAAGAAAACAAAAAAAAAGCAAGAAAGTAATACTCAAACTAATGCATGATTGATCACTGTTTCAACTAGATCTGAATTCAGATTGTGTAATATTCTACAACTATGTAATGTCTTAAGTTTCTTAGTAAGATGTTAATTTTTGGTGTAACATTGTGTTGGACTATGGTGACCTAAGACATTGATCCTTTTGTGGACTCCATGGGTTACAGAGCATGCCTTTTTTGTATGTATGAAACAATATCATGCATTGTGCTACCTCATGTCTTTGGCAAGGGCATTAGAAGACTGTTGGAGAGATGATCTGTGGAACTCCTGGGCACACTTGACTGGAATGTTATTTCACGCCCCGCCAGTGGAGTGTTTTCTTTTACATTGGAATTTTTTCTTTCCCCTGAGAGGGCAGGTGTTCTGTAAAGCAGTCATTATGGGTTATGCCCTGCCTAAAATTGAGACTATTTAGCTGTATCTGAAGATTAGCATGAGAAGTAAAAATACAAACAAAAGTGCACCTCTTAATATTTATTGATGCTACATATAAATATCTTCAGCATATTTATTCCTGCATATTAACTTCTGAAGTTGTGTTTATGGTAACTTGTAGTGCGCTAATTCTTATGCATTATGCACTTCATGTCATCATTAGTTCTCTTCTGAACTTCTTGCAGATCTTTACACCAAGAAGATGTTTCAGCTGCTGCTGTCTGCTTATTCTACAATAAGCATCCAAGACACAGCTCTCTTTCTGGGCATGAATGAGGATGATGCCACAAGTTGTAAGCCTTTTTTTTTTCCATATATATTTGCAACCAAATTGCTCTGGGTTAAGCTTGAAAGAAAAAAAAAATCTAAAAAGATAATATATCGTTAGACTTTAGTTATCTATGGGAAACGGTCCATGACAGCTCTTTGAAGCTATGAGCCTTTTGGAGTTCAGAGTCTATTTGCTCTAAAGTCCTATGCAAGACTCTATTTGCAATTGGAAAATGATAAGAGGCAGTCGTAGAGTTGTATTAACATCCTGAAGCAGTGTACAAAAAAAAAAAAACCTGATCATGTTGTCTTGAATGAACCCAGGTTGTAATATTATTGTGGCCTAATATTATAGGGGCAGGTAAAGGTTTTGGGTGGTCTGTTGTCATTAATACAAGGCTGCTGCATACATATAGGAAATCTTCTTCGAGAAAACAGGAGCATATAGGAACCTAAGATTGACACTAGTTTGTTTGTTTTTTTTTTGGTACTTGATCTTACTGTCCCTTTGAAAACAGTCACTTTGGCTAGAAAGGTTGCTAATATTTGATGACTGAGCTTGATGACGACATTCTTATCATAATTAATAATTTGTTCCTTCTATAAAAGACAAAACAAAACTCATGTACAACTTTCCAGTTAATTGCATACTAAATTACTTTCCGCTTTAGGCCTGTTATCCCAATGAAATAGTCTATGGCTCATTCTTATGGTTAAATTATTGAGATGTCATTTTCGTATGCAGACGTACAACATCAAGGTTGGATCGTGGACCCTGCTTCTCAAATGATTACTGTGAAGAAACAGCCTATTATTACTGAGCAGAAACTGAATCCCAGTAAATTGCAGAGCTTGACGGAATATGTATTCCATCTAGAGCATTAATGCAGTTTTTAGGCAACTGAAGCTATGAATTGTCTTTCTTAAGCAGCTGCTTACTTAGATTATGATTTAGTTGGGTAAATGCTGCTTCAAGGATTTCAGATTGTGTATCTTTGGAAGACTGCTTTTGCGCATGTTAGTTTATGATATCGTTTTCGCTAGGCTACCATATATTACAGGTTCAAAAAACTTATTGCGGTCGAGAGTGGAGGAGCCAACAGTATATTACTTTGGCCTTCTAATGATCTTCTTTTCGTAAGAAGTAGTTTTGCCTACTCCTAACTTTTACTGTTATTTGTTGGTACAGTTATCTTTATTTTGAGTTCCTTGATTACAAATATCTTTTATTCGGCCCCAAATGACGTGAAAAAATGGAAATGCAAGCTTATCCTAGGGTTGGTATGGTCACACACCCCATTGTACCAAGCTCAAACCTCTAATGACCGGGAAAAAAAAACAACACCGAACTGTTAATCTTTGGACAGCTTTTCTTGTTTTCTCAGAAGTTGGTCGTTTGATTGCTTCCCAAGAAAAACATATTTTCCCTCTCAACATCCTCGCCCTTTTTCATTTCACTTTTGGAAAATCGGAATTTTACTAAACAAACAATTTTAAAAGTAGGGTTATCTTGTCACGTGAAACGTCCGACCATAAACTCAAAAAATCAAGAACTGTCACCAATTACTTGCTTGGGATGCTTAACGAAGAAGCTATAACTTCCACGAACAAACACCATGTGTTAATGTTTGAGGGAAATCGAGTACCCAGAGTGCCTGAACCACCCAAATGTTTTCATGGATCATTCTGCTACGATGACGATCGAGGGCAAAAACCTGAAAGTGAAACCAAATTTTGAAACCCGGCCAGATACAAACCAGAGAACGAGTCTTCATTTACAGAAACACGTACATGAAAATTAAGCGAAAATTGTATCCAGTCCCCGAACAGATCCAAGGGACAAATAAGTTACAGTTTAAAGGCAGCTAGCTAGTTTTTCATCATCCTTTTCCTTCTATTTACAACGTACACCGCCATTTTTGAGAGGCTTGTACAGATCCGAAATCAAGCGAAATCGTTTCTTCCTATTTCGCTTACCAAAACCCACTTCATCTTCATCTTGCTCTTCAAATATTACTCTATATTTCAAGGGGGAAGAAGACACCTGATCATCGTGAGCAGTTGGCGTTGTTTTACCATCGCTTTCCTCTTCTGCGTCGTAATAAATCGAGCCGGAGCTTCCGCTGAGTTGTATGAGCAGATTTGCTGCGTCTATTATTTCCGAATCAGAAACACTCGTATTCTTCCTCTTCCTGCTTCCTCCTGTTGCTGATTTCCCCATTGTAGGTATCTTAGTTAACGAGGACTTGGCTCTCTCGAACTTTCCTGTTTGTTTTTTGCTTTGGTTTTGTTGTTGGGTCTTCTGGGTTGTGTAACTTGTGTTGCCCAAGTTTCCTTTTCTTTGCTTTATATAGAAGGAGTAAGTCGGTTGCGACATTAATTCTTTATTATTGTTATTATTTTTTCCTATGAAGGGCTCAATGCCTAGTCCTTGTAGGATACGGAAATGCTTTTTTTATTTCTTGGGTCAATTTATTATTCTTGGTTTTCCTTATCCTACACGGAAAATGTAGAGAATGACTGACAGTGGACTGGGCCGGGTCTTTTAAGGCTTAGTTTTGACCCATGTAAAGCCTATTTGACAGGGTAAAATCCAGAACGAAAATATATCAATTAAAAATATGGATTTGATTTGATCCGAATATCCGATACGTATCCGACCCAGCTTAATAGGACCATCGAACAACTAAGAACCATTCGGTTCCTAAAAAAATAATATTAAAAAAGGGTAAAAAGTCCAAATAGTACATGAACTATACCTCTATTTTATCGATGGTACCTGAATTTCAAATTTTGTCACAACCAGTACCTGAACTCTTCGAGATCATTTATTTTTGTCCACTAACTGATCTCGTCTCACATTTTCTATGTTTTTTTTTCTAGACTCTTTCGTTTTCCGTTTTGCCCAGGTTGTAGATATTATCGAGGTCGGACCTGCATGCATTGAGACAGATTATCTGTACATTCCCATCACCATCGACTTGTAGAACATCTCACTTTTTGAACATCTCACAATGAAACAAAGAGAGATTCAATGGTGCTGGTTGTGACAAAAATTGAAGTTCAGGTACCATCAATAAGATGAAGGTATAGTTCAGATACTATTTGAGCTCTTTACCCAAAAAAAAAAAACATTCGATCGCTCAGTGAGGTTCCATCAAAACCGACTATGAAACTATCAAATACCTAATTGCATTTGATAAACTAAGGTAGAATGACAGGACCCTCGTTGGAATTCCATCTCGGAATTCGTGAGTCCTACGGGGTCCACCATAAGAGAAATTTTATCTAAAATTCGGCATAACCTATTAACTTCCCCTAAAAATGAACAACCAAAAAACCTGCATATTTCAATTAACAATTCTAAAATTTTCAATTCCACCGTCACAACGTAAGACCTCTTGTCCCAACTCAATCACAACCCCTACCAATAAATAACAAGGGTCTCTAACCCATTAGGTTACGAGTTCTACGAAAGTTAAACTTTAAGCAGTTCATAGCATTAGGTTACCAGTTCTACGATAAAAAGGAAGCTAAATTTAAAAAGTGAGATGTTCTACAAGTCGATGGTGATGACTGATGGGAATGTACAAATAATCTGTCTCAATGCCTGCAGGTCCGACCTCGACAATATCTACAACCCGGGCAAAACAGAAAACGAAAGAGTCCGGATAAAAAAAAGCATAGAAAATGTGAGATGAGATCAGTGAGTGCACAAAAATAATTTCAAATAAAATTAAGGGTTTATACCCAAAATGGTACCCGAAGTGTCATGGTCTGGACAATTTGGTACCTGAAGTAACAAAGTGGACAATTTGGTATCTATACTTTTCATCCGTCTTCCCATTTAGTACTTCCGTAAAAAATTCCGTTAAGTTGGTCTAATTTCAAGGATAGTTTTGTCTTTTCAGTCTCATCTTTCTATAAAATTCACCTCATTGCTCCTAGCTTCCACTTTCTCTTCCAAAGACATCATATTGTTCTTATAAAAAAAAACATCATACTATTTTTTTAACTTAATTTTTAACAGTTTGTATTTAAAGTAAATCTTATTTATTAATCCTAAACCCGAAAAAAAAAAAAACACCAAAAAATATACCAACTCATTTATTTATAATTTTTAACACCACACTTCTTCCATCTCCTCTAATTTTTCACCCAACTCTATAATTATTTCGTTGCCGAAAAATAATAATTAAAATAAAAAATTTATTTAATTAATTTTTATAATTTAATACACATTATTATTTAATTAATATTATACTAATATAATATGACCAAATAAACAAAATTATAGCACCCCCAATATTTAGAAACTGAATGGTCGAAAATACCCCTGAAATTTGGGGCACATGCGCATCATGTGACAAACTTTACCGAATTTTTAACGGAAGTACTAAATGGAAAGACGGAGAACAAGTATAGGTACCAAATTGTTCAAACTATGATACTTCAAGTACCATTTTGGATAACCCTAAAATTAAGTACATTTCCTTAAAATACTTTTCTTTTGAAAATCCTTTCTCTTTAATTTGCAAACATTTTGGCATGCAATCACACATTCATTATATAACAAATTCCGAAAAACGAAAGCCACTAAATAATGTCATTGAACCATTTAACCATGTAAACTCAAAGTAATATGAAGATAAAGCCAACTGTTATCGAAAATTAAGATTTCAATACGAAATCATAATTAATATCAACTTGCTAAAATCTCATCAAACTGTCTCTAATAATTTTAACTCGAAAATCATCTGCAAACTCATACACTGAAACAATATGCTCTTTGCAAACTCATATAATTTTTACTCCATATGCCCTTTGCTCTTTGTTCTTTGTTCTTTGGTGATGATGGTGCCTACTGGTAGCAGACATAAAAAGTTATTGATTGGTACAAACTCTCTCATGGAGCAGAACCTTGGACAAGACCAGGCCAAAATAAATTCTCACTGCAAGGCATGTTTTACAATAAGCTAGTATCCCTTAACAATTGCAGACTTTGGATTATTTGTATGTTATGCTTGGATGAAACAATAAACTTTAATGGCCTATCTCATATGCTGCATTGGTACAGTTTGGCTTCATATGGCAGATTATAGTCAAATTATAGCAATTCCTTTGCTAGCTTCTTATCATTTGCATCATATATATCTCAAGTTCTCAACTAGGGAGCAATTAATCCCACCAATCCTTTCAAATTCCAAGAATTTCACACCAAATAGAAAAACATGCAAGAAGGTAATCACAAACTAATCATTAATATTCATTCAAGCTAGCTATGAAATCCCAGTATTAATATTGTTGACCAAAGTCACAAAGCCACAAAGGTACAATTCATATTTGGGAAATTAATTGGACAGAAATTAGAATTCATAAAAGGCTGAAGCACAGTCAAGATTTCACCATGATGTTGATGGAACGCAGCGTTTAGGCCATTGCTCGAACCACACGCTGAATGCTGAGCTGTTCCAGTCCAGTCCCGTCTTCAGGCACAAAGCAGTCAATGGTCATCTCATCCGACGCTCCACATTTCTCCACCTTAGATACCGCTTGCGCTTCCATCAGCAGCGGCGATTTCTTGAAAATTTCATCACCGTCAGACTCAGAATTGTCATCTGTAATCTCCATCAACAAAGCCCTAGCTCTCTCCCGCACAGAATCGGCCGACGGCGAAGTTGCTAAGGGAATCATTTCGGAAGCCGGCGAGATATCGTATCCTCCAGTCAGAGATGGAGGTCCAGTAGTCACCGGCGACTCGGCTTCCGCCGGAGAAAGATCTTTGTGGACTGTGCCGTTGGAATGATTAGTCACCGGAGACTCGGCTTCGGACGGTGGTGTGGTCGACGGAGAGAGATCTGTGCGGTTGGATTGAGTAGTCAACGGCGACACGGCTTTTGACGGTGGTGTGGCCGCCGGAGAGAGATCTGTACGGTTGGACTCGGTAGTCAACGGCACGACCTTATCGGCGCCGCCGCTTGCGACCGGAGCACTGGCCTGAGGATGAGAACCGTAGGGAACGACAGAGCTGAGGCTGACGATGCCTCCGAGGCCGTGGACGGCAACGCGGCGAGAGTAGAAAAGGCCGGGCAAAACGACGTCGACTCCGGAGACGGTGAGGGGGCTCGTGGAGAGGCGGAGAGCGTTGGAGGGGAGGAGCGTGGGGAGGATGGAGCCGGAGGATAGAGATCGGAGGTCGGAGAGAGAGAGGCGGAGAGGGACGACGTGGACGCGGAGCGTGTCGGTGTATGACGACGCCGTTTGGATCATGTCGAGCGCAAAGAGCGAGGCGTCGGTGGGAGCGAAGACTGTGAAGGACGCGTTGGTCGGGAGCGTGAGAAGCAAGTACTGGAGGTCCGAGGTCGCCATGGCGTTGCAGATCAGATTGTAGCCGTGGCTTCGGAGCACGCCCTGCATCGACTCGTACTCTCGGGCTGAGATCGACGCAGTGCCGGTCGGGAACGTGAAGACGACGGCGAGGAGGAGTAGCAGGATGAGCGAGAGTGTACGGACGGTGAACGCCATTGAAGGAGCAGAGAGAGTAGTTCAAGAATGGAGAGATTTTGGCGCGCTTTTGATTCTTGGGATGGGAGTTGTAACAAACTGACGCTTGGTAGTTGTACTTATACTACGAATTTGCCATCTAATGGACAGTAATACCCTTTCTTGATAGTCCATTGAACTTTACTAGGAGGATATAAATGTCATTGCGGTTCTTTGGGTTTGTTACGTTGCCAGTTTATTACCAAATTGCCACTTTGCTCAACCAACTTGGATCATCACGCAGAACCCTATGATCAACCGTCGCGCTGTGCTGTTAGCTGCTGCGTCTTATTTTATTCTTTTATTCTTTTATTTTTTTTTCTTCCAAAAAACTGTCACCAATAGCCGCTGTCACGAGAACTTTGGCTGGATGGGGTTTAACTTGACGGAATACAAGGTTTTTCCTTGCCTCCCAAATTTGCCAACATTTAAGAATTTTCTTGCATATGGCAAGTTTATCACAAGGCTGATCAATATATTGGGCAAGTCTATTATGCAGAGTGCTGCATAGGATGTAGCCTGCTTTTTAAAAATACAATTGTTGATTAAAAGGGAACAATTTCATTTTAATAATGCAATTGCCGATTGACAATTGTGATCGGCACTTTCATATGTGAAATTGCTCCCTCTTAATCATCAATTACATTTTTTAATTGAAATTGCATTTTTAAAAAGCAGGCTGCATCCCATCGTTTGGCACACACTGTTAGTTGTTCTACTTTAGATGAGTTTAGGATCGATGAGACGCTTTCTATTATTGAAGACGTGCTCTATGAGGATTTGTGTAATGTTCCTCCAGGTTCAGCCTTTACGTCCCCCTTGATGCACACCATTTCTCTTCATCAATAAATAACTATTATTCCTTTCAAAAACAAAATTCTCAAGTTTGCACAATAAAAATTTTCCAATATATTTGGCTCGAAGCCAATCAATAATATATCATCATTCTCATCAAGTTTATGAGCACTGTCAATATTATTCCAAACAGCTCTAGTGAAGAAGCTAGCACTTACACATAATATGGTTATGGCTTTCTATAACATTTTGACAAAAAGCACAAAAAGGGTCCATTGTAGGATTTTTCTTTTTTGAATTACAAAATATATTAAAGAGCATATCCCCTAGGGATCAAATACAATAGGAATCAAAGGCCAACAATGGGAGAACAGAAGTAGGAAAATGATTACACCAAGTATTATTTTGAGACAAACTCTAACCTAGACTAGCAAAATGATCGGCCACCATATTTGCTTCCCTGAAAACACGAATGATAGAAATATTGAAGAACTTAGAAGAAAAGTGATGAATATCAACCACAATAGCAGAAATTCTCCAAGGCACCTTAAAGATACATTTTATCATCTTGATTAGTAATAAAGAGTCACCCTCCACTTGAAGATGTTGAATTTGAAGACGATTAGCCCAAAGTAATCCTGCTTTTAACCCAATTGCCTCTGCTTGGAGAACTTATGCATAACCAATAGGAATGGAGCCAGCGTAGATTGCACTACCATTGTGATCTCTAATAACGAATGTTGTTGAAGGTTTACCTTCTACACTTACTACACTATCAAAGTTCAACTTATAATTTTTCAATAAAGGAGGAGTCCAACCTACCAAAGTCTTCTTTTTATTTCTATATTTCCTAGCTTAAAGCAACTTTATTGGCTTCCCAAAATTCAAAGAGAAATTGTTTAAAATGAAGCGTAGCATCTTGTGTTGATACTACATAAACTACATGCCACCAAACACAATTAACACACTCCTAGTGGGCCCACATGACGTGTGGACCCGGGCCATGACGTGCTGCACGGAGTCCGACACCCGAGCTATCTCACCATGGTGGAAGCCGACCAAGACCTCACCGGGGGGCTACCTTCCCATGCTCGCCAAAAGGCTTCGCGACAAACATTTATCACATTAGCATCCCATATGGGAAATGGGTAAAAGTGAGGAAGCTCAACTCCCTTACCTATAAAAGGGACTCCTCACCTAGCAAATAGAGTTAGTGTCAAATACTTATAATTCTCACACCTCTCTTGATCCATGATCAGACTATCCCATCACATGGGCATGTAGTTCCACTACTTAGTGAATTACCCAAGTGGACGTAGCCTCCCCTCATGAGGGAGGTGAACCACTATACTCTTGTGTTATCCATGCATGCACAACACTTAGTATCTACACTCTCTAAATCGTACCTCAGCCTTGTCAATCTTCTTGACAGAAACAATTGGCGTTGTCTGTGACTTTATGTTGAAAACTAACTTGTTCCTCTGATCCCAAAGTTTCCAGCAGACTGTTAGGACATTTTCAACTAGCAGGTACCGGTTAGTGATAAGCGAATGAATTAGAGAATCATATCGAGATGGTAAAATGGGAATAAAATGAGACAACAAATTCCAAAGCTCCGAAGAATAGGAACAATGAAGAAACAAGTGATCAATGGATTCAGAATGTAATTTATAAAAATTTAATCTTGGGAGGCAATTTCAACCTTTAAACTTTAGCAAGAGCTTTGGAATTATTGGATATAATGCATGGGCCTGTAAAGAAGTACCAGTCTTGACAGTATAAACACCAGTAGGGGAAGGCCCCCATACGAACTTATCTTATGTAAATTCTAGAGGTAAGTTTATGCCTTTGATGGAGTCAATGACATCTAATGGTAAATATTGATTCAATTTTGTAATATTCCATGTATTATTTGGTAAAATAAAATCAGAAACTTTTTGGTTAACAGATTGGCTATTACCAATTATAAATCAAATGCCCTTAATAAGAACATCCCTAGAATTCAAGATACCTTTCCAAGCTGTAGAATCAAGGTTCAGGGTGCAAATTGACAATTATAGCCAAATTCAGGGAGTATTTTGGCAATTATGCCAAAAAAGAATGACGTTGAAGATATTTTCTAGTTACCAATTGACAAAAAATCACAAATGGGCATTGAACTTTGACCCGTTGGATATTTTGGTTACTGAATTTTCAAAAATATGACTTTGATCACTTAATCACTAAAGTGTAAGAAGATGATAAATTTGAGTGACCAAAGTGAAAATTTTGAAAACTCAGTCATCAAGTGTCGAACGGGTTAAAGTTCAGTGACCATTTGTGTTTTTTTGCCTTACCAATTGACCCCACTAGTTCTCTGGTTGTGTTAGAATTTTCCATCCTAGCTTAGCTAAAGAGGCAATATTAAAATAAGAAAGGTTTCTAATACCCAATCCTCCTAACTTCTTAGGTTGGCAGCATTTAGACCAACATGAGAAGAATGAGAGCCCCAAAATAAATTTCTGGATAAAGAATCAATATGGTACTTTTAGAGACTAGAAAGCATGACATTAAATGGTTGGGCTCATTGGAGGGTTTTCACTCCAATCTTCACAACTCTTTAAATTGACCACATTTCTTTTGTTCCGAGTTTCCAAACTACTCTCGACACCCAACAATACATTTAACACTCATCAAACCTTAACCAATCTCACTTGAAACTAATTATCTTCGAATAAACAATTGATCGTTGTCTAGAAAGTACACTATTTTCTCCTTGGGTGTAGGTTCTTCCAATTACTCTGGACACCCAACTATTAATCATTTCCAAGACAACTTCAATTGATCATCTTTTTTTTTTTTTTTTATAGGAGAACGACAATTTTTATCCCCACCCCACTTATCCCTAAATGCCGGCTAGTGAGATTTGAACTTGTGACCTCCACAGTGTTAGTTTTGCCAATAACCAATAGGTCACAGCTCAACGGTTATCCAAACCAATCCCTAAACTTAATTCGATTATGCTTTCATGTCCCTATTGCATTCCCAAACGTAAATCCAACTCCTAAAACTACATATTCTGAACAATCAAACCAAATAGCCTCTGAAATTCATATCAACTACAACAACAGCCCAATTTTTCTTTCGAAATCTGGTTCGAACTCCGCTAAGACCAAACAACACATTTTGCTTATCCTCACTTCAATTTCAGTTCAATATCAACATGAATACCAAGCACCTGAGAAACTATCTTCACGTACTGTCGGCCTAGATTGTAGGTAGATGGTAAATTGCTTGCCTTGCAATGGTTAATATATTATCAGTTCATCTGCAACCTGAGGTGTACGAGGTGTCTGATGGAGGTAGCACAGGCCGAGACATCATTGCTGGCTATGCTATGTGAAATTAGACAGTATGTTTATGGCCTTGTAAATCACAAAATCTTCCTCAAATGTGGTCTGATTCCATTGAACTCTTCATGCAATTTGGCTACTCATTGATTGCATATATTAATTTGCATATTTTTCCTTACTATTTTTCTCTGTTTAGGGGATTGTCTCCTTGTTTAGTATTGATAAGAGAAAACTAATATGAAAATACGAAATCGTCTCATACATAGGATTAGGGTTTAGGGATGATCGAGTATTGTCCTGTTATTAGTATCAAATTCAGCCTTGTTGCTGAAACCCCAAAACTGATTGAGAGAACAGAAAATACCAAGATTTAATTTAGTGATTCTACAAATTTCTATGTTAATTTAACACCTAATCCTTCAAACTAATAAACAGTACAATTAAGAACGATGTAAAAAGTTTTGATTCCCATTAACCAAAAACCAAAAGAATTTCTCACAACGCCAAAGAAAATTAATTATGTCACTGAACACAATTAAACATTATAAGGGATGTCCTTGCTTATTGGCACATAAGTACATATGAAGTACATTACAATAAGGAAACATCTAAGACAATCTTTATTCTAAAAAGAAAACATGCACAGAGGAAGAAGCATATATACTCTCCGATTTTCAGTTTGTCAAATTGTCAAACCATTAAGAGCAAGCAATTCACCACATGTTATCATACGTAATGGCTTTGACAAATGCAGCCTTTGAGTTTCCAGTTGTTGAGAAACTTGTTTCATTGTTGGACGAGATTGAGGACCGGAATTTATGCATGAAAATGCTATCTTCAGAAGAGACAACACTTCCCTTGTAACTTGATGAGTGGGAGGGGATATGCGTTGGTCCAAAACATCCACAATTGGCATTTGATGGGCCGGTAATGCAGATGATGATGGTGATGATAGAGATGAGATAAGATCTCCTGGATGTCTTCCCATAACTATTTCCAATGTCACCAATCCAAAGCTATAAACATCACACTTCTCATTTACTTCCATTGTATAAGCAAGCTCTGCTCAAAAGGTCAAATTGTCAGTATCTAGGTAAGAATGAGTTAATGGAAGCTTAATTAACAAAATTAACTATGCATGCATGATATGGCGAAAAGTACGTTCATTGTTTGGAACATTTTTTATCGAGTGGCTAGCTGTTAATCAAAATCAATAACTCTATACGCTAACACACCAAGTTACACCCTATAGATATCTCAAGAACAAGACATTGTATTTGGACGAACATAAATACATATATATAGTTGGTATGAGTTCAAGCATCAAAGTGAGGTTGAAGACCCGATTAAATCATGTTGGTACACCTCATTGATCTGTTATTGATTTAAATTCAAATAAATACAGTTATTAAGGAAATATGATCCTAGACAAATTTGAAATTACAGTTACAATGACATGACAGTTTCTTGATGGAAGAAACTGTCAAGTATGGCTAAAATTCATATATAATCAGATTGTTGGTCCCTGCTGATACAAGTTCCTTTTCTCATTCATGAAAACAGTCCCATCTACTGTAAAGAGAAATCTAAAGGTGTAATCAGGAGAAGTACCAAAGATGAACAAATCCAGTTCTTCAAGTAAGTTTGCTGTTCTTTAAAATTTATGTTCTGATATTCTGGAATTGCAAGTGCTGTATCTATCCTAGTTCTATTTGCACAGAAATATAAACGTTCATGTATTCATCATGAATTAGATTAGTGCTAACAATTGGTATCAGAGCAAATCTATATTCATGTGAATTACATGTTCTGTGTGTTCTAGTAGTATTCTGGGAATTCATAAAATAATCCGCATATAGTCATGAACAAAACCTTTTGTTTAAGTTTTTACATACATATTGATATGATGTTGAGTGCAGAGATATAGATTACTGGTATGAATTTCTATTTCATATTGAATTATTTATTACAATTGATTGCTTCATATATATATAAGATGATATGTGATCATGATTAAGATGATATATATAAGATGATTAAGTAAGTTTCATTGTTGAAAGCTTTTGTATATATATGTGTTGCAATTTATCAATTTATCGGATCTCCTACATATATATTTTCTTTGTATTATATGCTACCAAGGTGGCTGTAAACAAGAAAATTCTCCAGAAATAGGTAGATCATAAAGACATATGAATTAGACAGATCAAGTTTCATTTACTTCATGCTATCAAAGTAGCTTAGTATACCAGAAACTTTATTTATTTTGTCTACTTAAGATCACATCATGAAACTTAAAATCAAATTGATATTTATTTCCAAAGAAATAAATGTCAAGCATTTGGTTTCTTGATTGTGCATATACAGAAATTGGAACATTTAGATATCATTATTAAGATGAGTACACCACAAAGGTTGTCAGAATCTTAAATGATCGAGTTTCAATTTTCTGTTTATATGATTTGGCATGAATGAATATTCAAATTATGAATTTTCATTTCGATTTTGGGACTTGTAAATGTTCTGGTATTTGGCAGACTAGAATATTTTACTAAATTTTATTGATATGCAGCCATGCATTTCTATATGAGCATCTCAGAAAATGGCTCAAACTTCAGAAAATAGAATTATTTGCATCCCTCTTTGCATCATTTAGAACGTATATGCTGTCAAAATGGCTTTATGTCGAAAGTGAAAAGGGATGTCAATGTTCTGTTATTTAAGTTACAGGTTTTGAAACTTAAAATCAATCTGTACTGATTTCCAAAGAAATGCAGTTGCAGACATTTGGTTTTAAATCTGTTATATATATTGAGTAAATGAACATTCATATATCAATAGAGATTAGTACACCACAAAGGTTGTCAAAGTCTTGAAATTGATAAGTTTCATATTACTGCATATATATACTTTATTATATATATTTGGGACATTCAGTTTATTCTGGTATTAAGTTACACTAGATTAATCTGTTTGATCATTTCACATTCAGTTATGCACTTTCCAATAAGTATTAATCAGATTGAGTTTATGAATGGCTCAAACTTCAAGAAGTGGAAAGGAGACATAGAGCTGATTTTGGGAATACTGGATTATGATTAAGTTCTTCAAGAGGATCCACCAGCAACATTAATTGAAATTTCTAGTAGGAATGTTAGGGAGAAACATGACGAATGGTACAAATACAACAAGATAGATTTGATCATGATCAAGAAGAGCATGGTGAGAAGCATGATAGTGAGGTCCTGCATTACCAAAATTTATGTGGGGAGAAGTTTTGAAAACAACAAATTATATTTGTAATAGAACTTCAAGCAAGACTGTGCTGAAGACCCCTTTTGAATTGTGATGTGGTTACAAATCCAGCTTAAATCATTTTCGTGTATGGGGGGCTGTAATGCAGAGGTTAGAGTGCACAATGTGGCAGATGGAAAGCTTGATCCTCAGTCTGTAAGTGGCTATTTTATTTGTCTATTGTGAAAAATCTAAAGGCTTCAAATGTTATTGTCTAAACAGAACAGAAGCACAAGAATTGTGGAGTCACATAGAGCCACATTTTATGATGAACATTTTGATAATAATGCAAGAAAAGAGTCAGAGGAACAATCGGAGGTATTACAAAACGGCAACAATGCTTTTTAAATCATGGTTTGTGTATCAGGATTGCAGTACTTTATCAATCCCAAACCAAGGCTGCTGTAGCAATCAGTTTTAGAAAATGAAGTACTTTTGAACCCTGTTCCAGAAATTCAGCAAGCAGAAGATGCAGATGATAATGTAGAAGATAGACACGATGTTCAGGTTATTGATAATGTAGTGCAGATGCGAAATGAGCAGCAAATTGATGAGAATGCAGCACCAATTGAAGAACTACAGCCTATAGCTTTGAGAAAATCTACAAGGACTAGGAAATCTGCTATATCAGATGATTATAAATTGTATTTGATCGTTAAAGAGACTGTTTTGGGAGATGAAGATGATCCAATCTTAGTTGCAAAAGCTATGAAGTCTGTGAACAGTGCAAAATGGAGATTAGCAATGGAAGATGAATTTCAAAGCATGTCTCTGAATGGTGTGTGAATTTTGGTTGATAAGCCATGTGATTCTAAGCCTATTGGATGCAAGTGGGAAAATTGAGAGATATAAAGCAAGATTAGTGGCTAAGGGCTACAATCAAAAAGGAAGGAATTGATTACAATAAGATTTTTCTTCAGTTTTCAACCAAAGATGCATTCAGAATTATCATGGCCCTAGTTGCATATTTTGACCTTGAATTATACCAGATGGATTTGCCGAAGATGACAGGAAAGTATGCAAGCTTAAGAAATCAATATATGGTCTTAAGCAAGCTTCTAGACAAAGGTACCTCAAGTTTGATAAGGTAATCACTCAATTTGATTTTTTGGAAAATAAATTAGATGAGTGCATTTATCTTAAGACCAGTGGGAGCAATTTTATTTTGCTCATTTTATATGTTGATGACATTTTACTTGCAAGTAGTAATATATGTTTGCTAAAAGAAGCAAAGGCTTACTTATTGAGTCGGTTTGACATGAAAGACATGGAAGAAGCACATTATGTGTTAGGGATGAAGAAATTGAAGTTGTCAAGATTGGTACAAAGGAACAAATTGGCAGATCTATTGACAAAAGTACTACCAGTAGGAGAGTTTGTTAAGCATGCTGCAAATATGGGAATTGCAGGCAAGAACAAAATCAGCATCATTACCAGTTAGTATGCATTATAACCTTGTTATTTAAGTTGTGATATGATCAATAAAGTACAATTATATTATTAAGTTTTCATCTTATTAATAATCTGCTAAATTAAGTTGTACGTACAACTTCAGTGTGTAAGTCATTGAATGACAACACAAATATATGTGCAGATTAAGATGAAATCTCAGTGAAAATATAATTTGCCGTATTTCAATGTTTATTGAAATTTTGGTTGGACTATTTGTATATGTGCTTAATTACAGATGATCACTTAAGTTTAAGCATATATTCAATATTGTATTTTGAGGGAATTCATGTGGATGTGCTTGCTGTATTGTGATTTTGGAAAGCTGGTGATTTACCAATTCATCAAGACATTCTTTAGTTCATTACAGTTAAGTACATCTGACAGAATTTTGAAAACAGGTTGTGATGTGAATTGAATTCAAGTGCACATTTCAGTATACTATGTTATATATATATATATATATATATATTTAAGTTCTAAACAATGTCTAGTTCAGTGGGAGATTGTTAGATATCTCAAGAACAAGACATTGTATTTGGACGAACATAAATACATATATATAGTTGGTATGAGTTCAAGCATCAAAGTGAGGTTGAAGACCCGATTAAATCATGTTGGTACACCTCATTGATCTGTTATTGATTTAAATTCAAATAAATACAGTTATTAAGGAAATCTGATCCTAGACAAATTTGAAATTACAGTTACAATGACATGACAGTTTCTTGATGGAAGAAACTGTCAAGTATGGCTAAAATTCATATATAATCAGATTGTTGGTCCCTGCTGATACAAGTTCCTTTTCTCATTCATGAAAACAGTCCCATCTACTGTAAAGAGAAATCTAAAGGTGTAATCAGGAGAAGTACCAAAGATGAACAAATCCAGTTCTTCAAGTAAGTTTGCTGTTCTTTAAAATTTATGTTCTGATATTCTGGAATTGCAAGTGCTGTATCTATCCTAGTTCTATTTGCACAGAAATATAAACGTTCATGTATTCATCATGAATTAGATTAGTGCTAACAACCAATCCAAAGCTATAAACATCACACTTCTCATTTACTTCCATTGTATAAGCAAGCTCTGCTCAAAAGGTCAAATTGTCAGTATCTAGGTAAGAATGAGTTAATGGAAGCTTAATTAACAAAATTAACTATGCATGCATGATATGGCGAAAAGTACGTTCATTGTTTGGAACATTTTTTATCGAGTGGCTAGCTGTTAATCAAAATCAATAACTCTATACGCTAACACACCAAGTTACACCCTATAGATTCAGAAAAAGAAAAATGAGGACGATTAGTTTGTTTAAAAATAAAAATAGCATGATTAACAAAATGTGATAAATATGGAGATATGCAAGGTCCTGTAGAGCGGAGAGAAACAATATTACCTGGTGCAACATATCCATATGTGCCTGCAAGGGCAGTCCAATTAGCTGAGTCTGGGTTTAAGAACTTCGCACTGCCAAAGTCTGAAACACATGCCTCATATTCAGCATCCAGCAAAATATTTTTGCTCGATATGTCCCGGTGCACAATTGGTGGCAAGCAACCGTGGTGCATGTAACACAAGGCATGAGCTACACCTTTAACAATATTCACTCGTTTACTCCACCCCAATTCTTTAGCTTCATCATCTTTGCTCAACATTGTTGCCAAGCTACCCCTTTCCAGATACTCATACACCAAGAACGAGTGAGATTAAGTCAGATTGCAGAAGACAAGATGGATGATTAATTCCCAATTGAGTATGTCAACTCAAAATAACAAACATCTAGCTCATTCTTTGAATTGCGAACAAATTTGACGTACTACATATGAATATATATATATATATTCATATGTAGATCGATGAATTGAAAATTGGCCGGAATTGACACCTTCTTCGAGTCCAAACGGCATCTAGGGATGACATACAACAACCTCCATTCACTACACATGATCGAAGAATGTAATAATTAATATTGTGAATTACGAAACCTATACCTATATATACGTTAGGAAAAAAAAAATTACTTGTGAGATTTTATATATACCTCGACTTAAGGTGATGAATCCACTGCAAAATGAAGCTTTGGAAACATGCATTTGAATTTCAAATCACTTACATAGAGCAGCATAATGAAATCATAATTATAGACGGCACAAATCATGGAATTAGATGACGCCTTACTTGAAGTTAATTAATAAAATTTAAGATATGAAATGGTATTCAATAAGGCCTAAACCCTAAACCCTATTCATTCTTGCTATTTTTTGCACTTCAGTATTTTATAAGGGCATATTTGGTATGTAAAAAAATAAAATTTCATCAACAAAATTAGGTGTTGATTAGTCAACATTCAACAAGATATAAATGAAAATAAATCTAACGTGGCAGATATAAATTTCGATTAACAAAAAATTTTGTCCGGACTACATCCAATATAGAGTGTGATTTTAGGACTTAAATAAATTTTTTTCTTAAATTCAATTGACATTTCCACTAAAAAAAAAATCACAATGATAGTACGCACGAGCCTATATGCTATATTTCACCGGCTACAAATTGTTAATACTCTTCGTTGACCATAAATCAGGTGAACGAGAACAAATTATTTTGATAATTGTAATTGTTACAAAAATAGTTAAACATTAATCTAATTTATAATTTCACCAAAAAAAATTTATAATTTGTAAAGTTGATTTATAAAGTGGACATTTTTTTAATTTTTTTTCGATGAACTTGATAGAGTGAACCGTTCTTACGAAAAGAAAGATAAAGGGTAAGACACCAAATTTAGTTACCAACTGAACCTGTTTGGGCGAGAACACTTTAAACCCAACCTGCCGCCCTCGTCGCATAGAAACAATTTTCTAGGTGAAACCATTCATCTCTTTGTGGTTCTTCTTCTGATTTCTCTCAAGCCCATTCATCTCCCTTTCTTTATTGGCTTTCAATTCAGCCATGGATGCACAGTGCAGTGGCGGAAGAGCAGTTCCTTTTCTCTTCTGCAACAGAGGTGTGCCTTTCTCCCTTGCTTTTACAATTTTTTCTCTTCTCCCTGATTCTCACTGTTCTTCTTCACAATCTATACTAAACACTTCAAATTTCAACGAACAAAGGAGAAACTTTAGAATATGAAATACCCAATACAACACTAAACATTTCATAGATAATTCATAGTGTAAAAGAGATGTACAGGAGGATGTTATGTCCAATCTATAGACATTTCCTACACTATACACCACAAAGGCCCAAGTCCATGCATTCAAACTGCAACTACTTCCTCAATTTGGAAGCAGCTTTAGCAAGCCAGTTTGATGCTATGTTGCAATCATGTAGTGATCATTCTCTTATTAAACAAGGTAGACAAGTTCATTCACATGCTATTTGCAGTGGGCTTGTCAAAAATAGTCTTGTGGGTACAAAGCTCTTGGGTATGTATTTCCACTGTGCTAGTGTTGTGGATGCCAAAAACACGTTTTATCAGCTTGATTTGCAATGTGCTTTTCCCTGGAACTGTATGATTAGAGGGTTTTCTATAATGGGCCGCTATGATTTTGCCTTGCTCTTTTACTTTAAGATGTTGGGTGCTGGAATTTCACCTGACAAGTACACATTTCCCAGTGTAATTAAGGCTTGTGGTGGTTTGAATAATGTGAGATTGGGTAAAGCAGTGTATGATTCAATGCAGTTCATGGGTTTTGAGGTGGATATATATGCGGGTAGTTCGTTACTTCGGCTGTATGTGAACAATGGCTGTATCCATGATGCACAGCACTTGTTTGATAAAATGCCCCACAAAGATTGCGTTTTATGGAATGTCATGCTTCATGGTTATGTTAAAAAGGGGGAATCAAATAATGCTGTTGGTATGTTCATGGAAATGAGAAGTAGTGAAGTTAAGGTCAATGCAGTGACATTTTCTTGCGTTTTGTCTGTTTGTGCCTCAGAAGCAATGATTAGTTTTGGTTGTCAACTTCATGGGTTAGTTGTTGCTTGTGGTTTGGAGTCGCATTTTCCAGTGGCTAATACATTGGTAGCAATGTATTCAAAATGTCATTGCTTGTGTGACGCTCGTAGGTTGTTTGATATGATGCCACGAACTGATTTAGTGAGATGGAATGGAATGATATCTGGTTATATACAAAATGGGTTTATGATTGATGCTTCACATTTGTTTAAAGAGATGATATCTGTTGGTGTCAAACCTGACTCCATCACATTGGCAAGTTTTCTTCCGTCGGTTGCTGAACCAGCTAACCTCAAGCAAGCTAAAGAAATTCACGGTTACATTGTTAGACATTGCATACCTTTTGATGTGTTTTTGAATAGTGCACTTATTGATGTATACTCCAAGTGTGGAAGTTTGGAGATGGCACGCAAGATTTTCAACCAAAGTACCAGAATTGATGTCGTGATGTGCACTGCTATGGTTTCAGGGCTTGTCCTTAACGGGATGAATACTGATGCATTAGATATTTTTAGATGGTTGCTTGGAGAGAAAATGAGGCCTAATTCTCTCACCCTGGCAAGTGTTTTGCCAGCTTGTGCTGGTCTGGCTGCTTTGAAATTGGGAAAGGAATTGCATGGCAATATCCTCAAGCATGGGCTTGATAAAAGCGTTCATGTGGGTAGTGCCCTTACAGGCATGTATGCAAAATCTGGAAGGTTGGATCTTGCTCATCAAGTTTTCCAAAGACTGTCCGAAAGAGATGCAATCTGTTGGAACTCGATGTTAACAAGCTATTCTCAAAATGGTAAACCAGAAGAGGCCATTGATCTATTTCGTCAAATGGGGATGGGGGGTGCCAAGTATGACTCTGTAAGCATTGCAGCTGTACTTTCTGCTTGTGCAAACTTACCAGCACTTCATTATGGGAAAGAGATTCATGGTTTCATGATTAAAAGTGAATTTAGCTCTGATATTTTTGCCGAGAGTGCACTTATAGACATGTATGCCAAATGTGGAAACTTAGTTCTTGCTCGCCATGTGTTTGACATAATGGA
Source organism: Rubus parviflorus (assembly GCA_029955375.1). NCBI lineage: Eukaryota > Viridiplantae > Streptophyta > Magnoliopsida > Rosales > Rosaceae > Rubus > Rubus parviflorus. The sequence goes on along the minus strand of JARGGL010000008.1, from coordinate 4,233,747 downwards.
AGAGAAGAATGAAGTTTCTTGGAACAGTATTATTTCTGCTTATGGTTATCACGGTCGCCTTAAGGAGTCTCTTGTTCTGTTTCGTGATATGTTAGATAATGGAATCCTACCTGATCATGTCACCTTTCTTGGTGTATTATCTGCTTGTGTCCATGCAGGCCAAGTTGATAATGGAATTCTCTACTTCCGTCGCATGACTGAGGAATATGGGATCCCAGCTTGGTCAGAGCATTATGCCCTCATGGTAGATCTATTTGGGCGTGCTGGACGTTTACATGAAGCATTTGAAACAATAAAGAGCATGCCATTCTCCCCAGGTTCTGGTGTCTGGGGAACATTGCTTGGAGCCTGTCGAGTACATGGCAATATTGAGCTTGCTGAAGAGGCATCAAGACATCTTTTTGACTTGGAACCACAAAATTCTGGCTATTATATGTTACTCGCAAATATATATGCTGATGCTGGACAATGGGAGAACGTGCGTAAGGTTCGAAATTTGATGAAGGAGAGAGGAGTTCAGAAAATTCCTGGGTACAGTTGGATTGAGGTCAACAACAAGACTCATGTATTTGTTGCAGCGGACAGAAGTCACCCACAATCTGCTAAATTACATTCACTGCTCAACATTCTTCTTCTAGAGCTGAGAAAAGAGGGTTATAATCCTCAACCTTACCTTCCAATTTTTGGAAAAGTTCCAAATAAGTATTCATTAGACTCTTAGTAATTAAATTGTCATCAGGAAATTTTGGTCTATTTGGCTATATGTCGAGCAATTTAGCAACAGTGCAAGTGTAAAAGGTCAATGGAAATTTCGTATTTCATGGAAGTTCTTGTTTTAGTTTATTAATTTTTGAAAATAATAATAGCTAATGTGCCAACATCCATTTTTATAAGTCTCATCTCCATGAGCATGTCAGCTGTATACTACTATACTTCATGTAGTCAAATGCGTGGAACTTATCAACTATAAGAAGCATTCGTCCATACATGAAGCGTGTAGGAATGCTATTACTAATTTACTTTTGTGTTTTCAATAAATTGATTCTGGGTGATCTGCAGTTAGACTTGGTGCTGCTGCAACTGCTTTGAATATTTGGGTCCTTCATGTTTTGAATTTTTCGATCTATCAAGTGAAGGATTAATTGCACTTTAAGAGCCATTTCTCGCAACGTATTACGCTTTGAATATTCATAACAAGAGATGGATGCAATCTCATCTGTCACCACCAGAACAAGTTAAACATAGATCTTAGATTCTTAGCAGACAGCTGACACCAAAAACCAGATTAAAAACACAAAAGTTTCAAGTTCAGTACAAGCACAAAAGTACATAAAAATTTAGTTACAATCTCACTTAAAATGTTATAGAGCCATGCATATACCACACTGATCACAACACAAGCACAAGTTTGCCATAAAATTATGCACAACGTACTTATTAAATTTGAACAAGCTAGCATACAAAAGCACACAAAAGCTCATATTCAGAGGGCAATAACAGAGTCAGGTGCACTGCTCTTCAAAACCCATTTCTACCATCATGATCAGATCAACGTCTCCAGTCTTTGATTAATGTGAACATGTCTTCTGTGATTGCCAAATCTTTGTTCCAGTTGAGGGAATATCTTGAGAAGCATGATATACATAGCTATGTAATATCATTTCCTCCATCGCTTGCATAACAAAAGTGACCCAATGGCAATTCCAAACCCAAATGTAAATCCAATTTCAACCGAGATAATATCCCAATCAATCTCATCTCCAGAGTTTGGATGGCTTTCCTTAAATGTTGGTGGTGACAACCCTGTTGTGTCATATTCAGTCAACGGAAACCCCCACAAATCTTTATTTCCTTCAAAGGATTCTTTTGGAAATGTTAAAAATTGGTTACTGCTCGGAATCCTACCCACCAGTTGATTATTTGAGAGATCCAAGACTTCAAGGAAAGTGAGTTTTGTAAGCTGTAGTGGAATTTGCCCGCTCAGGTTGTTGTTTGAGAGGTCTAAGGACTCAAGTTGACCCAAGTTACTTAATGATGATGGAATTGCACCTGTGAAATCATTATTGGACAAGTTGAGGACAAGTAGTGATTTGAGTTCTCCAATTTCCTCAGGCATGGATCCATTGAATTTGTTGCATGAGAAATCAATCCCAGTGAAGACAGTTAAGATCGTTTTCAGCTCCAACTCTTGGGCTTTCATAGTAACTGATATTTCAACCTGATAATCAAATTGGGAAAGACCATCTTGAATTGATGGGGAATCATCTTTGTTAGCCATCATTGCTTGCCATGTTGTCAAAGCTCTCCATGGTACTCCACCACTAAAATTGTTGTGAGCTAGGTCAATGAATTGAAGCATTGGCCAGGTGCCATTAGTGTTAGGACATCCAATACTTCCATAAAGTTTATTGGATCGCAAGATGAGGACACGCAAGGTTGATATGCTCTTCAAAAAGCATGGAAAGGGATCTTTTATCTGATTGTGTCCAAGGTTTAAAACCTCTAACGTTTTGCAGGGGACAAGAGATTGCAGAAACGGGCCTTGTATGTGATTTCCACTCATGTCTAAAGATTGTAAACTGCAATTCGGAGACAAGTAATCAACAGTTGAAAGATTATTTCAAGGAATTATTGGACAGACCAAGTACCTCAAGATATTGTGAATTGCACAATGATTTTGGAATGGTCCCATTGAGCTTATTGTGACGGAAGTTGAGATAGCGTAGTTTAGTAAGGTCAAAGAGAGACATTATTGGTCCTTCCAGATTGTTGTTACTCAAATCAATCAACTGGAAGTCGGAAGAGATCTTAGAAATTTCAGGGATTTGACCGGACAATTGATTATTGGAAAGTTCCATCTGCCTTTTCTCCTTTGTGAGCAATGAAAAGATTCATTGTCATATTCTTCCACCATCACATTTTATCCAAATCCATTTGCAAAACAATAATTTCTATTCAATTATACGTACTCAAGCTTGGGTTGGGGGATAGAAAAAAAAAATAGAAGAAATAAGTAATGACGTTGATCTTAATCTTCAAGAGGAAATCAGTCAACATTTTATTTTGCTTTTTTAAATTTTTGTGAAGGGTAAAAGTGAGTTTTAGTTTTATTAAAAAAAAAAAGAGGTCATATAAGAAAATTCGGAAGTTCCAATACAACCACTCATGCCCCTACATGTGAGTTGTCCTTAAAAGTAGTCTTCTGAATGCGAATGACTAGATGTCAAGAGAACTTTGGTGCATATATAGGCGTGCAAATACAACAATGAGTTTTGTTAAAACCAAGCTCATAATGAACTTCCATGCAATTCATAACATGCATTTATGTTGTAATTTGGAAATCCAAACCCCTATATAGTATTTGTTATTAGATTTCACGAATATCCAAAATCACAAAGACGTCAACCAAGTGAAAATCGTGCAATGTACATTCAGTAGAGGAATCAAGCTCCAATATCCATTCCACGTTCCCTTGGATAAAATACTTTTCAAGTAACTCTTCAAAAACGACTGATATCAAGAGATCAACCATTTCATCTCCATTTATGTCTGCATTTGGATATTTTTGACCTCTTATACGGGCGCAGATCCTCTGAATGCTTGTGCGACTCTCCCGGTTTCGAATTGCGACTCTCGGATTGGTTCGTTGTGATAGTAAGACAAGCTTGAAGGTAAAAGTTTCGAAGCCAATAACGAGGAAGATAACCAAGATGAGGACTATGACGATTATGATAATGGCACTGTGCATAACAATGCTCAAGCTCAGAAAGTTCAGGTTCAGAGGAGGACTAAAACAACATTTATTTGGTGAAATTAGGAATTGAAACGTTGCCCACAACATGTGTTTTGATATTAAAAATGTGGTTTATTACAAAGATTTAGACATTTTTGCCATCACCCTCTTTCTTGGAACAAAATATACATGAGAATTATGAGTGGCTGTTGATATGATTATTTTAGTGATTCACCGGATCAATTGCATTTCGTAAATGCAAAAGTAATTAGAGGAGCAAATTATGAGTGGCTTGTAAATTTTATATAACTACATCAACTCGTGCTACCAATAATTTGATCTCTTCCAGACATACACAGCTTCTTCTAAACTTGTATGGCTGCAATCAACCACAAAGATTTGAGAAACAAATCGGATAAAACAATTTCTCCTAGAGCACCTATGAAACAATTTTTCCAAACAAATCGATTCTCAACATAATTTATTGAATATCTTCCTTTGTCTCGAGCACCTTTCTCATTCGATATTGACAAAAACTGAACTTAGATATATCATATCATAAACCTCTCATGTATCTGACTGGTCAAGAAGAGTTTTTAGATTCAATCCTTAGTTCATCTGTACTTGTTTCAGCTTCCTCAACTAAGTTGTACAAGTCTTTGTCTACTTTGTCAACTTCAAAAATCTGTTCATCCGGATTTAATTCAGCATCTGACACTTCATCTAAGCTGTGGATTGTTTCCTTCTCCTCACTTGGCATATTGTCAGCACCATCAAGATTGCTTTGCTTGTTTGCTTGAATTCTAACACGTTTTCCTTTGATGTACCGAATCTCCCATCTTGGCGGTGGATATTTTTTCTTCAATTTAGTGTATTTCTCCATCATACCTAGCTTCTGAAAGACATCTCCAACCTTGTCAACAATTGACTTATTTGGTTTGATCCCAAGCTCCTCCATGTCAGCAAATATCTACAGCAAGGGAAATTGTCCTAGAAGTTAAACTCCTTGATGCATAGAATTCAAAGGCTCCAATACACAAACTACCATGACATTCGATACTAAGGCATATGCGAATGAACTCATTTCACAATCAAATATGAATTTCATAGTTACACATAGTATATGCAATCCTACAAGATCCAATGCTCATACAGTTTTGTTCACATCATGATTGTATTGCTATGTTCCCAACTTTCAATTGAATATTTGTACTTTGCAAAGCATATAGTACCTCAAACATTTTGTCATGCAAGCCCTTCTGATGGTAAATCGAAATCATTTTGTCGAAGAACGTTCGAGGCATGCTATCCAAGTACTGCGAGAACAGCTTTGTCCAAAGCTCTTCGGCTTCATCAAGTCTCCCATCCGCTGCTAAAGCATTCAATAGTGTGAAATAGGTCCCCATTGTTCTTCCTTGACCTTTGCTTAGCATCCATTTTGCAACCTAAAACCCAAAGAAAGTAATTTCTGAGATTTTACTATTAAGTCTATTATCCTCATCCATTCATGATTCTAAGCACAGAAAGAAGGCGAAAAGGACCTGAATTATTCTTTTCCAGTCTTTTTGATTCTCAAGAGTCTTCAATGCCTTCTTCACTGTAATCAAAGGGAATTCTAATTCCCAAGCAATAAAAGAATCAAGGGCTCCATAAACCTCCTCTTTCACATTTGACAATCCCTTAATCTACAAAAAGAATATTACTTCAACACTAAACACAATGATTGTAAAGGCCAATAAAATAAACAAAAGAGCGAAACTCACACACTCAACAAGCTTGAGCGATTTGGAAATAGTCCCAATCTTCTTATTGGCTTTCCAGACTCTTGGGTATCTGGGTCTTGGACCTTTTAAACCACATACCTGAAAAGAGATGCAAAATTTAAGAAGAAAGTGATTCTCCCTCAGAAGAAAAGGGAGTATAATTTTCAGTATATGCAAATTACAGAAATGGGTAGCCCATTTTTTCCGAAGCTTACCACTACAGTGCTTCTACTGTGAGAAATTCTGGTAAATTCCAGTCGTCGAGTAAAGACCGGAAGTGAGTAGGTCAAGGTAAGCATACTAAGAAAGCACTAGAAATTGTGCCCGCGCTTTGCTGCGGGTTTTGGAGCTAGCACATAAATTCGATTGTAGAAATAATTATTGACAAGGAAAGGGATAAATCTTTTCTCCAAATTCGATTACTACTCAAAAATATTCAACACACACTACCTATTCAAGAAAATGCTTCAACCAAAGTGAACACCAAATGTGAAGAAGTAAGCTCCAGAAAGAAGAATGTTCCTTCAAAATTACTGTGAAGCAAAATAGAGGTGTCAGTACTTTGGGTCCTTGAATCATGAAACAAGAAGCCAGACGGGTCGAGGTGAACATTGTCCTAATAGATTGCCTTCAATCTTTTGCTCTGATCTCTCCAAACCAAATTAAGAACATTGTCATCATAACCAAAAAGACATAGAAAATAAATACACACATACCTTTCTTCTCAAATTTTCTGATCTAGTGATCTCTATATGTGAAACCCAAATCATCCATAAAGAAGAAAAGTGCAGCAAATACCATATGAAAACAATGAAACTTTGGCATAAACTGTTTAGTTATCCTTAAGAGTAGATCATGATAATTGAGAAAGCCTCTCCAATAAATCCCTAGCCATGGTGGTATCAGACTATCAGTAGGTATCAAATCACAACTTCCAAATAATTCTAATCTCTCGAGACATTTCCGAGTCGAATGCTAAACCAATATATGTCCATTTGAAAACCTAACATCATAAGATGAATTCTTCTTCACCATTACATTTTTTTTTGAGTAAGAAACTTGATATTTTATTTGGGGCATAAAGCCATAGAAATTTGAGGATAAGAAGTCATCAGGATAAACTAAAAGACTGAAGACTAACAGAAAACCCAAAATTACAAGAACTCAACACTAATAAGACACTACTGCTTTCCAATCTAACAATAAGGCTGAAAGGGAGTAGTTTCTATACACAGGGGTGACTGATGCCCACAATGCAGACCAGAAACTAATTCGATCCCAAAGTCCTTCTACACACAACCCAGGAAAATCATCAAAAATTCTCTTGTTACGCTCCATCCAAATAACCCAAAAAACAGCCAACATTCTGCAGCCCCAAAGTATTTTTGCCTTCTTTCCTCTTCCACCACAAATGAAACGAATGCTTAACAGATCATAACAGCTCTTAGGAATGACCCAACTAACATCAAACTCCTTGAAAAATCTCCACCAGATTTGAATAGAAAAAGGACAATGAAGGAATAAATGATCCACACTCTCTTCCCCATCCTTGCAGAGTATACACCACTGGGGGCTAAGACAATGAAATGGTCTTCGCTTTTGAATGATGTTACAAGTATTCACTTTCCCATGAGCGACTAACCAAGCAAGAATATGAACCTTAGAAGGAACATTAGTTTTCCAGATTTGATCAACTGGATCAAAATCAGAGAACTCAGGATTATTCCCATAAAAGCTTCTGAAAGACTTGCAAGAGAATGACCCATCCCTTTCTAAACACCAGCGTCTAGAATCCCTCCTTGTACTATAAAAACGGGCACTGTCCAGCTTCGCAGACATTGAAGCAAACTCCACAGTCTCCAAATCATTTAGATTTCTCCTAAAACCGAAATTCCAGTTATAAGGAAACTCAGAGAAATCTGCAAACCTTGCAATCTTCTCATTGTGCTTACAGGACAATCTAAATAATCTGGGAAACAATAATTTCAAGGGTTCAACTTCCAACCATTTATCCTCCCAAAATCTCACCTTTTCCCCATTTCCCACTACTAGAGAACAACACTCCAAAAAAGATGAAAAACCTTTGGAAATCTCTTTCCACAGTCTTTGACTTGAACCCCTCACCAAAGGTTGGACATCCCAACCATTCACATTAATTCCATAAATGCTCCTTAACACCCTATGCCACAATGCTTCTGGCTCTAAAGGGAATCTCCATAACCACTTACCAAGTAAAGCCTTGTTTCTTTCAACTAAATTTCCCACCCCAAGACCTCCCTTCTCTTTGCTTCTGGCCACCAACTCCCATCTAATTAGATGGTCTTTCCTTCCTTCCTCTGAACCCTCCCACAAAAAGTTTCTCATACATTGTTCAAGACTCCTTGCCACCCCGATTGGTATTTTGAAGAGAGACAAATAATAAATTGGTATACTTCCCAAGACTGCCCTAATTAGAGTAAGTCTTCCTCCTCTAGAAAGGTAGGCCTTTTTCCAGCTCTGAAGGCGCTTTTCCACCTTTTCCATAACCGGATTCCAAAAATTCAGTGCTCTTGGATTTCCACCCAAGGGAAGACCCAAGTACTTCAGAGGCCAATTACCAACTTCACAACCCCAAGACTGAGCCAACCTTTCAACTTTTCTTTCATCTGAATTAATGCCTACTAAAGAACATTTTGCCTTGTTGATTTTCAGACCAGAGATAGTACTGAAAAAACTCAATAATTCCAACAAATGAGACCAACTTCCTTCTGACCCTTCCAAGAAAAAGATTGTGTCATCTGCGAATTGGAGATGAGAAATCTCAACTGCTTCCTCTCCAACCACCAAGCCTTTAATCAACTGAAATTCTTGAGCCTTTTCCATTAGCCTGCTCAACACGTCAGCTACAATAGTAAAAAGAAAAGGGGACAAAGGATCACCTTGTCTCAAACCTCTAGAAGCCTTGAACTTCCCTCTAGGTCTTCCATTAATCAAGATAGAAAAATTTGCAGACGACAGACATCCCATAATCCAGTTCCTCCAACGCAGACCAAAACCCTTTTTCCCCAAAATATCATCCAAAAAAGCCCATTCCACGTGGTCGTAAGCTTTTTCAAAATCAATTTTGAATACCAAGCCTTCAACTTTCTTTTTTCTCACTTCTTCCACAACTTCATTTGCTATTAAAACTGCATCCAAAATCTGTCTACCTTTCACAAAGGCTCCTTGAGCACTAGAAATTGTAACTTCTAAAACCTCCCTGAGTCTGGATGCAAGCACTTTAGCCACAATTTTATATAAACTTGTCACCAAGCTAATAGGCCTGAAATCCCCTACTTTTGAAGAATCTGATTTCTTTGGAATCAAACAGATGTATGTTTCATTTGTAACTGCATTTATAATCCCATTTTGAAAGAATTCCTCCATAACTTTCATAACATCTCCTTTTACTTCTTCCCAAAATTTCTGAAACACTGCCATTGAGAAACCATCCGGCCCAGGAGATTTTTCTGAGCCACAATCGAACACTGCTTTTCTTATTTCTTCTTCTTCAAAAGGTCTTTCTAACCATTCTGCTTTTTCTTCACTAATTGGGCTCCAATTTATGCCTTCCAACCCCCACTTCACTTCATTATTGCTGCTAAACAACTTAATGAAAAAATTAATTAACTCTTGTTCGATTACCTCCTGGTCTTCTGTAAATACGCCCCCTTCCAATTCTAAATTTTCAATACAATTTCTCTTCCTTCTGCCTTTTACTAACTTGTGAAAGAAACGAGTGTTACCGTCCCCTTCTCTAGCCCACTCAACCTTAGCTCGTTGCCTCCAAAACGCTTCTTCTTTAAACACCATTTCCTCAAATTGAAAACGTAAAGCTTCTCTTTCCCTCCTTTTTGTATCATCCAGCCCTCCTCTTCCTTCCTCCAAATCGATTTCAATTAATTTTGCCTCCAACTCCTCTTTTAATTTCCCCAACTCTCGAAACTCCTCCTTGCTCCATTGTTTCACCTTTCCTTTTAGAAATTTTAATTTTTTCATGAATTTGAAGCCCTCTCATCCCTGAAACTCCTCTTGCTTCCACCACTCTTTGAATTTTTCTCTAAAATTTGGATGATTCAACCAAATATTTTCGAACCGAAAAGGGCAAGGTCCCCACTTTAACTTACTTGTATCAAGTTCAACGGGGCAATGGTCGGAAGTAACTCTTACCAATGTTTTTTGCCTAGCATTTGGAAAGAGCTCCTCCCATTCGGGAGTGAAAATGAATCTGTCTAATCTACAGCAGACAGCTTCTTCCCTTAGATTCGACCAAGTAAATTCAGCATTCAGTAAATTAGGATCCCTCATATTTGTGTCCTGCAAAAAATTATTGAACACTCTCATACTTCTGGTCATTCTCCCTCCATTGGATTTTTCTGAAGGGAATCTCACAACATTGAAATCGCCTCCGACACACCATCTTGGTCCACATAAACCATACAAACCAGCTAATTCTTCCCAGAATTCATCCCTTTCCCTTACTTTATTTGGACCATACACTCCAGAAAGCCACCAATCTTGCCCATTGATTGCATGAATCTTAATAGATACTGAAAAATTTCCGACTACAGCTTCCGTTACCGAGACTGATTTGGTTTTCCACATGACTAAAATACCTCCCGAACTGCCAAAGGATGGAATTGACACCCAATCTGTATATCTGATTCCCCAAATACTACCAATAAGCTTCCTATGAATAACTTCTTTTTTTGTTTCTTGTAGAATGACTACATCCGCCTTGCTGGTAACAAGCTTCTCCTTAATGACTCTTCTTTTACTCCTTCTTCCCAATCCTCTAACATTCCAGCTAATTATCTTCATTCAAACTGCTTTTCCCCGGTTTTTCTCTCCTTGTTCCTCTTTTCACATAAGTGATTAAAGGCAAAAAATTGTTCCCTTCTGTCTTCCAATTCTCTCTCTTGTTTGAGACTCCACTATCTTCCAGTCTCCCTTTATTTAGATTCTTTTTGAGAGGAAAAGTTGCAATTTTTAATTTTGACATAAATCTACCCATTCTTTCCATCGATTTGCCATCAGACGTACTTGCAGCTTTTTTCGAGCGTTTGTGTGCAACTTCATCTTTAATCTTTACTTTCTTCGAAGTTTCTATAGAACCACTAAAATCCACCTTAACCTGCTGCCCCTGTGATTTTAGATCCAACTGAGCATCCTTCTCTTGAAAAAGGTCATTCAGAATGCCTTCATGACGATCAAGAACACTCACAACTTCCTCATCCTCACTAGAACTGTCTAGAACATCTTCCTCAGAATCTGAAGACTCCTGGCTGTCTTCATTTAAGACGCTTGCAAACTCAGCAAAATCTTCATTTTCCAATCTTGTCTCTTTAACGAAAACATCCGTTGAGCGCATACCGACCAACTCCTTAAATTCCTCTTCCAAACCACAATTCAAAAGGCTGCTTTCATCGTTTGTTACTTCTTCAGAATTTTCTTGTTCTTTATGTTTATCAGTCTCAACCTCTGCCAGAAACTCCTCAACATCTTGACCATCCTCCAAGACATCATCACTATCTTGAAGCACTGATTTTTTTGCATTTCCATGTTTCTCAGCAATTTCAGGATATTTATTAACCCCAAAGTCTGCTGGAGACAGCTTCTTGAAACGAAACACTGAACCAAAATCTGGTTGAGAATTAGAGAGTAAGTTGGACTTTAAGGCAGAGAAATTACCCTTGTAGCCAATAGGCCCACAGTCAAAAAGTATTGGGTCCTCCTTTTTGTCTTTAGGCCCCAAACCCTAAACCCTAAACCCTAAACCCTAAACCCTAAACCCTAAACCCTAAACCCTAAACCCTAAACCCTAAACCCTAAACCCTAAACCCTAAACCCTAAACCCTAAAGACCTTCACCATTACATTTAAAAAGAAGGTCTTGTATTGTAGTCCTTTCTTTGTGTATGTGTGAGTGGGTGTATAACAAAGTTATCTGTAATCCGATTCAGAGAACCTAACCTTCAAGCATTGAGAAGAATGACAATGAATTCAACACAGTAAAAAAACACAATGGTGATTACATTACTGACAAGTTGATATAAAAAAAAGAGAAGATTATGACATAAAAATGGATAATCAGTAGGTATTTGAAACAAACCTAGTCGAACCTAATCAGTATGACACACATTCATTTCTGAGTTTGGACTCCAAACCTGCTATCAATCAGTTAGCAGACTCGGCACCACACACTAACCACAAAGCCTTAACAAAGCCCTAAAAAAGGTGGGAAATTGGGAACTTGTGGGTTTTGATGGTATCTGCAGTAAAATGTCAAATTCTTAAATCCAAAAGTGAAATATAGATCTAAGATAATATAATGATTGAAACTAAACCAAAGCAACCAAAGGTCAGCTGAAATGAATTGATGAGAAGTGATGGATCTGAGCAGCTTCAATGGAGGAGTTACACTACAATCAAATGAACCAAGTATCAAATTCAACAGCCTGGCGCAAACCCAATTCGGTAAATTCAATTCTCCCCGGCAAATCAAATCATCCTTTTATCTTCATCACACAAAAGACCTCAGCTTTTTCAATCAGTATTGCACCATATTTGATACATAATCGACAACCATAATAATACAGGAAAAAGAAAACGAAATTGCATATAGCAACTGCTTGCTAGCAACAACTTTGGTCTGTTGTAAAATGCATTTGTAAGAGAACTTATCTGCAACACAAAATTGATGGATTTCTAAGTAAAGATCGATATCATGCAAAGCCACTTCCCAGAAAATCATTTAAGTAATTAATGGTGTCTTGTAGTATTTAGTCCGGCGATTAAAGCTTATAGTTCCAAAACGAATTGTGGGTTTTGCTTAAATCAATTTTTTATAGTGGTTTAATTAGTGGGTTTTGCTTAAATTCAAGGTTCGAAAACCATACAGGAAGCAAAGGGGCAAATGCCACCTCATTTAAAGGCTTAAAGCACATCAGAAGGGATAAAGCTGCAGGCTTGTTTTGATGAATCCAAAATCCATTTTACTAATCTTATCAAACTACAGGAAAAATAATGATGAATCCAATACCAATACCAATACCAGTACCAAACCCGCAAGAATTCATCTTTCTTTCTTTCTTTCTTTTTCACGTAATTACTAATAACAATCTTTGACAAAAATCTTGGAGAACCCCAATTCCACTTACCCAGAATCCCCTAACCCTAGAATCAAATTAAAGTTGCACAGAAATTGATTGGCTAAAGCTTTCTGTAACTTGAAATACCTCAAGTAGCTACAATTGGATCAGGTCACAGATATTGGAAGAGAGAGGAAGAGGAAGACGTCTTTACTCGAACCGAAGCGGCACTCAGATTCCAAGAGAGAGAGAGGCAGGTGTGATCGACTATGGATTGGGCTATGGTGGGTCTGAGAGTGTGGTGTGGAAGAACAGCCAGCAAGAAATCAAAGGAAGAAGGAGACGAAAGAGAGGGAAAGAGGAGAAAAACGTGTTTTCTGGTAAAGAATCGAGGAGGGACAAAATGGTAGTTTTATCATCGGCTCGAGCCGAGCCGGCACTGTTCACTGCAGTCAACCACAAAGATCTGAGAAACAAATCGGATAAAACAATTTCTCCTAGAGCACCTGTGAAACAATTTTTCCAAACAAATCGATTCTCAACATAACTTATTGAATATCTTCCTCTGTCTCGAGCACCTTTCTCATTCGATATTGACAAAAACTGAGCTTAGATATATCATATCATAAAGGGTTTTTATCACCCACAGTGCCTGGACTTTCGCCCACCAGACTGAGAGATGCCCAGACTTCTAAAACGATCACAGAGATGCCCAGACTTTCAAAACCAAGCCTTTGTGATACCTCCGTCCCAATTCCGTCAACTCTCCGTTAAATAAGAGGTCAAATTGGTAATTTTGCACTATTTTTTTAGTGAAATGACTTTTAAGGCCTTGAGATGAGATAAAATCTAAATTAAAAAACTTTGTCAATTTTGTATGAGGTGAGGTTCGAACCTCATTTCTAAAGGTTTCAACTTTTCATTACAACCACCAAAGCATAAATACTTCTTGTTTATTCATATGCAAACATTATATTTATTTATGCTTTACCTGATCTCAGTACACTTCCTCAATTAAATATTAAATATTTGAATTCCTCTATCCCTCTATTTTTAAATATTTCGGTTAAATATTCAATTCATGTCTCTTTTATATTTTTCTTGAATGTTTAATTCCTCTCTTTTTTAAATATTTCGGTTAAATATTTAATTTCTCTCTCTTTTTAAATATTTAAAGAGAATGAAAAAAAATGAAAAAAGAGAGAGGAATTAAATATTTAAATGAGGAAATGTGATGGGATCGAGTAAGATATATTAAAATGTTCTTAAATGTTATTAACCTAATCGATCTCTACACTTCCTCATTTAAATATTTAGTTCCTTTATAATTTTCCCTTTTTTCATTATATTTAAATATTTAAACGAATTTTTTAATTAAATAATGTGATGCGATCGAGTAAGATATATTTAAATGTTCTTAAATTTTATTAACCTAATCGATCCCTACACTTCCTCATTTAAATATTTAGTTCCTTTATAATTTTCTCTTTTTCATTATATTTAAATATTTAAACGATTTTTTTTATTAAAAAAAAAGTGGAATTAAATATTTAACCGAAATATTTTAAAAAGAAAGGGATTAAATATTTAACAAAAATATAAAAGAAACATGAATTGAATATTTAATTGAAATATTTAAAAAAGAGAGGATAGAGGAATTCAAATATTTAATATTTAATTGAGGAAGTGTACTGGGATCAGGTAAAGCATAAATAAATATAATGTTTGCATATAATTCAACAAGAATAATTGATGCTTTGGTGGTTGTGATGAAAAGTTGCAGCCTTTAGATGGGAGGTTCGAACCTCTCCTCATTCAAAATTGACAAAGTTTTTTAATTTAAGTTTTGTTTCATCTCAGGCCTTAAAAGTCATTTCACTAAAAAAATAGTGCAAAATTACCAATTTGACCTCTTATTTAACGGAGAGTTGACGGAATTGGGACGGAGGTATCACAAAGGCTTGGTTTTGAAAGTCTGGGCATCTCTGTGATCGTTTTAGAAGTCTGGGCATCTCTCAGTCTGGTGGGCGAAAGTCCAGGCACTGTGGGTGATAAAAACCCTATCATAAACCTCTGATGTATCTGACTGGTCGAGAAGAGTTTTTAGATTCAATCCTTAGTTCATCTGAACTTGTTTCAGCTTCCTCAACTAAGTTGTACAAGTTTTTGTCTACTTTGTCAACTTCAAAACTCTGTTCATCTGGATTTAATTCAGCATATATCTGACACTTCATCTAAGCTGTGGATTGTTTCCTTCTCCTCACTTGGCATATTGTCAGCACCATCAAGATTGCTTTGCTTGTTTGCTTGAATTCTAACACGTTTTCCTTTGATGTACCGAATCTCCCATCTTGGCGGTGGATATTTTTCTTCAATTTAGTGTATTTCTCCATCATACCTAGCTTCTGAAAGACATCTCCAACCATGTCAACAATTGACTTATTTGGTTTGATCCCAAGCTCCTCCATGTCAGCAAATATCTACAGCAAGGGAAATTGTCCTAGAAGTTAAACTCCTTGATGCATAGAATTCAAAGGCTCCAATACACAAACTACCATGACATTCGACACCAAGGCATATGCGAATGAACTCATTTCACAATCAAATATGAATTTCATAGTTACACATAGTATATGCAATCCTACAAGATCCAGTGCTCATACAGTTTTGTTCACATCATGATTGCATTGCTATGTTCCCAACTTTCAATTGAATATTTGTACTTTGCAAAGCATATAGTACCTCAAACATTTTTTCATGCAAGCCCTTCTGATGGTAAATCGAAATCATTTTGTCGAAGAACGTTCGAGGCATGCTATCCAAGTACTGCGAGAACAGCTTTGTCCAAAACTAGGGTTTACCAGCATTAATTAAGAAAGAATTGATATAGTTAAAATGATATATTGTCAATTAAAGAAGTAGAAGAATGCTATAGCTTGTCCTCAGACTAACTGAATGTCAAGACTCGAGAAGTTTGGCATCTAATCAAACAAAAAAGTATGGAACATCTGAAATCTAAATTACCGATCTGTATCAAAATGCAGGGTCTTTATACAATCAAGATCTGTTTTGCAGACTAGAAGCTTCTCACATTCAACATCCAAATAGCAGATCAACGACGCTATGAACATCTCCTCCTCAGATTGCTGTTGGATAGCATAACTTCAATCATAAGATATAACATGGTTAAAGAAGCACTAAATATTAAAACACTGGTAAAAAAGGCCGTGTGTCAAATGCGATCATTTAGAAGGGTGGGTTGGCATACCATCATGTCTTTAGTTTTGTAGCGCCCAGTAGGTAGAAGCACTGAATTCTTCCCTGCCTTTGATGATAGAAATAAACGGAAACAACGATTTCTGGTATACACAGCAGTATCCACAAATAGTTGACTAGGCCCTAAGTCAGCAGAACTTGAATCTTTTCTGATAAACAATTTTTCAAATCTTCCATCCCTCTTGTCTTGATATCCGTGAGCATATCTGATAATATGTCATCATATAGTGACAATAGTTGGTATTTCTACAAGGAAAAGTAAAAGAATTAAACAACTGTAGTAAATGAAGCAGATTTCTGTTCATCACAAGGAAAAGAGGCTATATGTAATTTTTGCTTCTTGCTTATAATTTATGTTCTATTTTTCCTTGGCAAATATAATTGAAAAAAACAAAAGAGAAGTAATGATCATATTATTATGACAAAATTACAGACTCAGTATCCATTAATGAGACGTAACAAAAAATTTCTGCTATCTTCACCTAAACATACCTCGGTGACAAATGCCCCTACATGTGAGTTGTCCTTAAAAGCAGTCTTCTGAATGCGAATGATTAGATGTCGAGAGAACTTTGCTGCATAAGGGTGCAAATACAACAATGAGTTTTGTTAAAACCAAGCTCGTAATGAACTTGCATGCAATTCATAACATGCATTTATGTTGTAATATGGAAATACAAACCCCTATATAGTATTTGTTATTAGATTTCACGAATATCCAAAATCACAAAGACATCAACCAAGTGAAAATCGTGCAATGTACCTTCAGACAGATCGATGGGTACTTCGTGAGAACATTTTGTTTCAAATGAAGCCAACAAACGCATGGTACGTATGAATCTGGAAATGCATTTTGAACAGCTTCAAGAAGCCCTTTATTGCGGTCGGAAATCAAGGTGATTTTTCTACCTTGCGGCTCCAGAATCTTGTATAGATTCTCCAAAAACAAAGTTCAATTATTTTCGTCCTCGGAGTCAACTATAACAAATGCCAGAGGGTATATATATATACCTGTACACTAGCCACCAAAGAGAAAAAGTTTACGATTTGGACAATGGTTATATAACATAGGCATATATAAAAGGCTTATAGTGCCTAAACAAGAGGTATGGACAATGTTTAATTCTACCTTGGTTACCATTTTTTCCTGTTGCCGCTAGTAAGTGTCCTTTGTATTTGTTTTTAGTATGGGTCTGCATATTCAACACAAAGGAATATGGTCTGCAAAATTTGTATCCTTTAATAGAGGCATGATCGATATGATATGAACAATCACTTAAAACATGACGAACTTTCATCGCACTCAATGAGACAATGAGAACCCTCATTTGTCTTCATCAATGCATCAACATTACATACCATACCAATGAGTATACGACGATTGCTCATCACCACTTCCATGCATATATTATAACAAAACATGCATATCCAATCCATAGTTGTGCTTGAAATCTCTAACAATCTCAATAGGTTTCACAAGGGGTTTGCTTCAAATTTCCTTTGCTACAATTGTCGACACAATCTTCGATCCCATCAAAACTATTTTCCGGCTGCGAATCCGACCTCGATAGGTGTGCTCATTATTCAAATTTTTAGTGTATGTAGAAAAATTCTTTTGCATGATTCAATAGAGCATGAACACACCAGTTGCAACTTTCTGCTGCATGAATCGCTTACTCCATGATTCATTCAATGATTGAATCATGCAAAATAATTTTGCTCGATATGAATCATGGAATTAGATGACACCTTACTTCAATAATTTTGCTCGATATGAATCGCTTACATATAGCAGCATAATGAAATCTTAATTATAGACGGCACAAATCATGGAATTAGATGACACCTTACTTGAAGTTAATTAATAAAATTGAAGTTATAACCACGAGATGTGATCCAGTGGGCGAATGCCAAGCCTAGTGGTAATACCAGAGATCTTGGGTTCGAAATTCAATGGTACCATTCTCGTGGCTATCAAAGCATGTAAGCGTGATGTCATCCATGTTGGGCGCCGGAGTCCACATGAAATATCACTAAAAAAAATTAATAAAATTTAGGACAAAATTCAGTTTACCACCCTGAACTTTTGACTAAAAATCATGTCAGTCCCTGCTGTTTTAATTTCTTCAACAATACCTTTGTACTCACCAATTTGATCAGTCTAGTCCATTCCGTCAATTTTTATCGTTAAGTGTTGACATGGCTCAAATCCATATCATCGCCACGTCATCAAAAGGTGGGTCTCACTTTGAGCCACATCAGTACTTAACAGTCAAAATTGACGGAATAAACTAGACTGATGAAATTGGTAAGTACAAGGGTGTTGCTGATGAAATTGAAAGAGTATGGACTGACATGATTTCCAGACTAAATCTTAGGGTTGTAAACTAAATTTAGTCCTAAAATTGAAGTTATGAAATGGTATTCAATGAGTCGTAAACCCTACATTCTTGCTATTTTTTGCACTTCAGTATTTTAATAAGGGCATATTTGGTATGTAAAAAAACGAAATTTCATCAACAAAATTAGGTGTTGATCAGTCAGCAAGATATAAATGGAAATAAATCTAAAAGAAATATCCAATAGGTACATGATTTTACCTTACATTTCCCATCACGGTTGGGGATTTTTAATATTTCCCAACAAGTTTGTATTAGGCCTGTTTTACTCCCATCAAGGACAAAATGTTTTGACCCTGATCTGATTTGATTTTTTTATGACCTTTTTGCCCTTTATAACTTTACCGTCCGCCTACTTCTTTCCACTCACCAACACGACGTCGCAACCAGAGCAACACTCATCACCCACAGCTCCAATGGTACTGTAATACCCCGAAAATTTCGATACTATTTTTATAAAATAGGTCGTGAAATTTGAAGTGAAATGGTGTGTTTTCGTATTTTTAGAGGTTTTCGTCGTAAAACAATAATTACAGTGGTAATTATAAGTTACGAAAGGTTAAACAAGGTAACTTTTTGTTCCGTTGAGAATTTGGGAAAACTTCCTTCATGAAAGTTGTAGAACTCGTCGAACCGAGTTCGTGGACATGTGGTACGTCGAAAACAAACATCGTATGAAGAAGTTATGGACCTCGAAAGTTTGACGAATTTCTATAAAAATGATTTTGGGATTTACTATTCACCAAAAATCAGAATTTCCCCAAGAAAATTACTGTTCACCCGTGCTACAGGAACCGACCACTTTGACCGGCGATTTCTCCCAATTCCGGCCATCTCCGGCCATGAAACTTGTCCCAAATTGTTCACCACTCAATTCTCTTCAACCCTATACAAATTTCCTTGATCAATTCTTAGTATAGAAGGAGAAATCAAGAAAAGAAAAAGGGGAAAAACGCTGCAGGACTGTTCATCCGTTTCTGGGTTTGTTTCCGGCCGATTTGACCTAAGCTACTCACTGGGCTTTGTAGCTCTTGTCAGGGGCTTTCCAGCAACATAAAATACGCCTCAATCGGAGTTCGGACGAAGGAGAATTTTGGATTTGAAATCCTAGGGTTTCAGAGCTATCGAGGTAAATTTGAGACTTTCTACTTTGAATTGGCCCTTGTGGCAGTTATGAAAGTTGTTACTGGTAATGTTGCGAACATGCTGTTAAAATTTCATAGCAATCAGACAACTTTTGTCCGGCGGCTGGCCACCGTCGGCGGCGGCGCGTGGGCGGCGCGTCCGGCCGATCCAGGAGCAGTTCTTTGCTCCGTTGTGCTTAGTTCGTCGATACGAACAACTTTTGTGTTTTGAGTTTTGTGAAATTCGGTCGTTTGGTCAATGATCAATTAAGCGATAGTTATGGATCGTTAGATCCGTGATGATCCGACCGTTGGATCATCACCATTTTTGGATATGTTGTTAGGATGCTAGAAATAAGCATGCTGTTGGATTTTGGAAATTTTGGAGTTCGTGTGGGACCCGTTGTTGAATAGTTGACGTGGGACCCACGTTGACCGACGGTTGACTTTTGGTCAAATGGTCTCGATTAATAGTTCCGATGTCCTAGGTGACATTTGAGGAATATTTGTAACGTTTTGAAAGTGTATTATGCTAATTAGAAATTGCATAATCATAGGTGATTACGAAAGGTGTTGCGTACGTGCTTGTCGATTCCTGGTTTTTATTTGAAGACGCAGCAGGAATTAAAGGTGAGTGAATCTCACGATGTTTTAGATGTGAATATTAATTCTCATCTGTGTTATTTGAAATGTGTGATATTTGTGAAAAATGCAAATAAATGATTTTATGAGTTTTGGAGTTTTGGAAAACAATATTTTGAAATTATTCATTATTATTGTTTTTAATTGATGGTTTTGTGGAAAACAATATTTTAAAAATATAATATTGTTTTGATGCAATTGAGAGTGTGAAAATGATGTTCTGTGATTTATACAGTTTTCATCATTAATTTGAATGTGGGGTGTTTTGTGAATATGCCTTAAAATGTGGCATTTGTTAGATGTAAGGGTAAGAATACCTTTAGATGAGTTTTGACCCTTTGGGTTGAGGGACGTGGTAACATGGTCCATGACAATGGGTGAAAAATGGTAGCCCATGCAGTTAGAGCTCTAGTCTGTCGCCTTAGTATTCCGAGGATGAATACGGTATTCATAAGTCCTAAAATGTGACGAGTGAATATTATTTTTAGAATGAGAAGAAAAAATGGTTTTATCACTTTTATTGTCTATTAAATGACATTGAGTATTGGGATGGAGATTTGTTGATTTTGGATGAGAATTTATATTGTTTAATATTCTGGATCACCCTGGTATTAACATACACGTTTATGGGACGTGTGGGGTTAAAATACGTGGTATGGGATGCGTAGGTTCAGTATATTCTATAATATAAATTTTCGGGATTGAGATTGGATTTGGAGATTTATGGAATTTCTTTTAAATCAAAAGAAATCAGTATTTTGGAAAAAATGATTTGGTGTGAGTTAATTTGAGATTACTTCTTTAATAATTGAAGTAATTACTATTTTGATTTACAATTCTTGAAATATATTGAATTGTATTTTGAGGTTTCAATGAGTCTTTTGAAAATAAAAGAATTTGGTTTTTGGGTAAATGTGTTCGTGTGAGTAAACTGGGGTCACTCATACCAGCTTCATAAGCTGACCGGGTTTGTTGATATAACCCGGTACACTATTCAACGGTGTAGGGGTTAATCGTGCAGGTTAGGTAAGCAGTGTAGCTTGAAGATTTGGTTGGTAAACCGTTATCGACCATAAGTGTTATTGTTAGACTTCCGTTGTTGTGTAATAAACTCTGGTGGTGTAATTACTTAATATTTTGTAATATCAATTTATTATGTAATTTATGGTATGTAATATTTGACTCTAAACAACGAGTCACTATTTACATATGTTGGGCATGGAGTATGTGTTGTTGTACTTGAATTAAAAAGAAAAAAATTCTTGTGCATATTTGTATTTGATATTCCATGCTTCACGTCCCGAACCGGTTGTGTAATTAAGGGCAAAAATGCCTTATTATTTGTTTGGAAATTCGGGGCGTGACAGGTACCTCTCTCTCTCTCTCTCTAACTGTGTAATTGTATTTCATGTATTCTATTTGTTTCCATTTGTACCTTTACTAATTGTGTTGTGAAACACGGATCGATCTCATCGCCGGAGATTTAGGGTGAGAGAGAAGGCATAGCGGCGCAATTGCTAGTGTGATCGGCGGAGACTGCTAGAGCAGAGGCTCTAGAAGAGCAATGGCGGAGGATTGGGCAGTGACTTGGACGCAAAATGCGCCTTAAACGCAAGCAAACGTATCGTCAAAAGTATGGGATGAAGTAGTAAGACCGGGGGTTTGTCGTTCGGGAATTGGCGGGGTAAAATCCTGAGGCAACTAGGTAGCTAGCAAACTAACATTATGGGGAGACAAGAGATGGATGACTATGCAACAGCTATGTGATGTATGTGCCAAGTGGACATGTAGTGATTGACATTTTGATTTGTTTTGAAAGTGACTTGTGACAATAAAGTAAGCAAGCAAGTAAATACTAAAGTGAAATGCAAAGTAATGAAAGTTTGATTGATTAAGTGAAAGGGGGCTTTGGGTCTCCCTAGTCCAATTCTGATGGTCGATTAACTTAACAAACATGCAAGCGATATTGATTATGGGTCAAATCCCGTACCCTAGCCATGAAATGGTTCTAGGGCCATGGTCTTCTCTTTTGTATCTTTATGCCATGCAATGGTTCACAAAGACTCTTAATCTAAACAACTTAAGCCATGCAATGGTTCTCAAATTGCTAAACTAAGGCTATGGGCTTAAAGACCTAGGGATTCAAACAAGGCAAGCTCATCAAATTCATTGTCTATTGTCTAGAGATAGTAAGGTAATCAATCTCACTCTCCCTACCAAAATCATAGTTTCAATCCTAACAAGCTTAGAGACAATTAAAGAGTAAGAAATTGTGAAGAGGTGCTCAATAATGGAGGTCAGCTGATCCTTGCTGTCACCAAGTGATGGTAGGTCTCCCCTTGCATGTGCTCCTTGATCTCCTCCTAGATCTCCTCCTAGATCTCCTCTAGCCCCAAGCCTTCAAGAACTTGATGTTGTGGATGAAACCCTTGAAGATGGTGAGTGGATGTGAGCAAATGAAAGGGAAAAGTGTTTGTGGATGTAATGGAGGGTGTAAGGAGTAGGTTTGATGAAGGGTGTGAGGAGAGATAAGTGGAGGAGGTGGTGGAAAATGGTGGAAGAAGCCAAAACCAGCAGCTCGGCGACCGGTCGAGAGTGCTCGGCGACCGGTCATCCGGAGATAGACAAGGAGACTTTAGGGCAAAATGGAAAGAAAGGGGAATGGAAACTTAGGAGAATTTTGGGAACTTGTAGTGTTTTGGGTTTGGTGAATGCTGAAAATGGGAGGTTTTAGGTATATATATATGAGGGGATAAATGGCCAAGATGAAAAGGGGATGATCCTAAGGTCAAAAACATAGATCTAACTCACATAAAAATACCTAAATGTTATGGGGTAGTTAGGAATGTGCAAAGGTATTAAGGGCAAAGTGGTAATGTGTGTTAAGCATGCAAAAATCTGATTTGGGACCATAGGATGACAAAATGTGTAAGATGGAAGGCTAGGGGACAAAGTGTGATAGCATTAAATACTTTGTCCCCATTTTGAATTTGAATTTCCACTCACCCCAAAATACCCTAACCAATATCTCAAAGGGCCTCTCCTAGTGTGCTTGGGAGAGTCATGCATGAGTTTGAGTGTGATGCCTTCGGGTTGACTATTCGGAGTTGACCATGTGGGCCCGGTTTACTTTTCGGCCTCTTCAAGGAAATGCCTCAAAAGCTCCTGAAATGCATCATTTTTGTCCAAGTTCATTTTCTCCCATATGAACCTACAAAATGAGATAAACAAAGGTAAGTGACATTATTTGGCTCATAGGAAAGCATAAAACAAGCAATTAGGAGAACTCTTTATACATAAAATATGTATAAATCAGGCAGAGAACATCGGTGGTGTAGATTGCAGTGGAGAAGAAGAATCATGACTGGGTTGTTAAGAGCGTCGGAGCTGTAGATTGTATTGCTGCTGTTCGGCAGTGACACTGGGATGCGTTGGTGGTGTGGACTGATGGCATCAAGGAACCGGAGTTGTTGAAGCTTGCGGTGGTGGACTGGATTTGATTGTTGCGGTGAAAGAAACCAGAACATTTATTTATGGTAGCTATTTATCACTATGGGCCAAAAGAAGAAAAAGTCTGATGATGGAGCTACCAAGTTAAATTGGAGGCGTTGGCCGTTGGATTAGAGGAGGAGAACGAGCACAACAACCTTTGAAAGAGAAGGTAAGGATTTTCTTAATTTGGTTTGATCTTGTGCTATTTGGTTTTCATCTAGTTGTAATCGGTGTTGCATATTTGGTACACAGAGCAGAGATTGGCCAACTCATTGTCTTCTCTGTTGAAGGGCGAAGTTAATAGCTCAGAGAGCTATCATTGATTTCGTTTGCACCAAGGTGAGCGTGAGTTTTTCTCTAGAGGCTTTGGTGGGTGATATATGTCATGATTGTTCTTTGGAATTGAATTTCCTGGACTATCTGTTTATTTTGAGCAGATATACAATTGAATGACAGTTCAGAGATTGGTTATAGATTAAGGAAAAACTTTGAATCATTTGCAGTGAAGTTAAAAATGCCAGTATATACACTTTGGTCAGTTAGTGTATTTGAGTACTGTGTTGCTTGCATAAAGTTGCAAAGTGTGGGCTTTTGGTGATGGTTTGATCTCTTAGAATTAAAGGAAGATAATTTGGTCAGAATGTATAATTAAAGCTTGGTTTCTGTGTGAAAACTAAGAGTTGGAATCTAGGTGTACAGGTTCCATAATTAATGGTGTGTTGTGCAGTTTGCAAGGAATTGCTGGACTTGAGTTTGTTTAATAATTGTTGGTATTTGTGAAGTACAATGGGTATTAGGCAAGATTGTAAACTATGAAGCTTGACATGGTGGATTGTAAAATTATCTTTAGTAGTTTTGCCAAAGAGTTTGAGGCTTTAGAGTTGTTACTTTATACTAAAGATAAAAAAAATTTATTGACCTCAATAAAGTTTTATTGACCTCAATAAAATTTTATTGACATCACCGAAGTGGCAGGAACCCACGAAATAACAGTCACCTTGGATGAACATTGGTATATCAGGTTTTCTGGGTTCAAGATGAGGACTATCTTTCTCTACTAATAGTAATGCTTCGTAGTCTATAAATCGGGGTGGATTTAATTCACATAAGAACTTTAACCTGCTCTTGTCTTCGACACCGCGATTGGTGATTTCATAACAAAAGAACAAGTGCATATTAAAGCAAGCCATGAATTACACACGCAACCAAGTCGTTGTAAAGATTTCACCGAGAGCCAAGACAATATCTTAATAAAACAGTTTATTGACCTCAATAAAATTTTATTGAGGCCAATAAAATACGCAACGGTGATACTTCTTTGTTCTTTTTTTCCTACCACGGAAAGTATCGATTATTTAAAAAAAATTATTGAGGTCAATAAAATTTGTCGGTGATAGTTTCGTAATTTTTGTAAAATGTATAGGACGAAAGCGTAAATTAGTCAATTAATGGACCGGGTGGGCACCGCGTTTTTGCCTTGTCCTTGATAGTAAATATTTGTCAAAATTTGTTCTCATGGGTCAAGAACCCATAAATCTAACGTGGCAGATATAAATTTCGATTAACAAGAAATTTTATCCGGACTACATCCAATATAGGGTGTGATTTTAGGACTTGCATTAAATTTTTTCTTAAATTAAATTGACATTTTCGCTAAAAAAAAATCACAATGATAGTACACACTAGCCTATATGCTATATTTCACCGGATACAAATTGTTAATACTCTTCGTTGATCACAAATCAGGTGAATGAGAACAAATTATTTTGATAATCGTAATTGTTACAAAAATAGTTAAACATTAATCTAATTTATAATTTATAAAGTTTTCCCCAAAAAAAATTTATAATTTGTAAAGTTGATATTTATAAAGTGGACATTTTTTAATTTTTTTTCGATGACTTGATAAAGTGAACCGTTCTTACGAAAATGTAAGATAAAGGGTAAGACACCAAATTTAATTACCAACTGAACCTGTTTGGGCGAGAACACTTCAAACCCAACCTGCCGCCCTCGTCGCATAGAAACAATTTTCTAGGTGAAACCATTAATCTCTTTGTGGTTCTTCTTCTGATTTCTCTCAAGCCCATTCATCTCCCTTTCTTTATTGGCTTTCAATTCAGCCATGGATGCACAGTGCAGTGGCGGAAGAGCAGTTCCTTTTCTCTTCTGCAACAGAGGTGTGCCTTTCTCCCTTGCTTTTACTATTTTTTCTCTTCTCCCTGATTCTCACTGTTCTCCTTCACAATATATACTAAACACTTCAAATTTCAACGAACAAAGGAGAAACTTTTGGATATGAAATACCCAATACAGCACTAAACATTTCATAGATAATTCATATGTGTAAAAGAGATGTACAGGAGGATGTTATGTCCAATCTATAGACATTTCCTACACTTTGCACCACAAAGGCCCAAGTCCATACATACAAACTGCAACTACTTCCTCAATTTGGAAGCAGCTTTGGCAAGCCAGTTTGATGCTATGTTGCAATCATGTAGTGATCATTCTCTTATTCAACAAGGTAGACAAGTTCATTCTTATGCTATTTGCAGTGGGCTTGTCAAAAATAGTCTTGTGGGTACAAAGCTCTTGGGTATGTATTTTCACTGTGCTAGTGTTGTGGATGCCAAGAACACGTTTTTTCAGCTTGATTTGCAATGTGCTTTTCCCTGGAACTGTATGATTAGAGGGTTTTCGATAATGGGCCGCTTTGATTTTGCCTTGCTCTTTTACTTTAAGATGTTGGGTGCTGGAGTTTCACCTGACAAGTACACATTTCCCAGTGTAATTAAGGCCTGTGGTGGTTTGAATAATGTGAGATTGGGTAAAGCAGTGTATGATTCAATGCAGTTCATGGGTTTTGAGGTGGATATATATGCGGGTAGTTCTTTACTTCGGCTGTATGTGAACAATGGCTGTATCCATGATGCACAGCAGTTGTTTGATAAAATGCCCCACAAAGATTGCGTTTTATGGAATGTCATGCTTCATGGTTATGTTAAAAAGGGGGCATCAAATAGTGCTGTTGGTATGTTCATGGAAATGAGAAGTAGTGAAGTTAAGGTCAATGCAGTGACATTTTCTTGCGTTTTGTCTGTTTGTGCCTCAGAAGCAATGATTAGTTTTGGTAGTCAACTTCATGGGTTAGTTGTTGCTTGTGGTTTGGAGTCGCATTTTCCAGTGGCTAATACATTGGTAGCAATGTACTCAAAATGTCATTGCTTGTCTGACGCTCGTAGGTTGTTTGATATGATGCCACGAACTGATTTAGTGAGATGGAATGGAATGATAGGGCCATCACATTGGCAAGTTTTCTTCCGTCGGTTGCTGAACCAGCTAACCTCAAGCAAGCTAAAGAAATTCACGGTTACATTGTTAGACATTGCATACCTTTTGATGTGTTTTTGAATAGTGCACTTATTAATGTATACTCCAAGTGTGGAAGTGTGGAGATGTCACGCAAGATTTTCAACCAAAGTACCAGAATTGATGTTGTGATGTGCACTGCTATGGTTTCAGGGCTTGTCCTTAACGGGATGAATACTGATGCGTTGGACATTTTTAGCTGGTTGCTTGGAGAGAAAATGAGGCCAAATTCTCTCACCCTGGCAAGTGTTTTGCCAGCTTGTGCTGGTCTGGCTGCTTTGAAATTGGGAAAGGAATTGTATGGCAATATCCTCAAGCATGGGCTTGATAAAAGCTTTCATGTGGGTAGTGCTCTCACAGGCATGTATGCAAAATCTGGAAGGTTGGATCTTGCTCATCAAGTTTTCCAAAGACTGTCCGAAAGAGATGCAATCTGTTGGAACTCAATGTTAACAAGCTATTCTCAAAATGGTAAACCAGAAGAGGCCATTGATCTATTTCGTGAAATGGGGATGGGAGGTGCCAAGTATGACTGTGTAAGCATTTCAGCTGTACTTTCTGCTTGTGCAAACTTACCAGCACTTCATTATGGGAAAGAGATTCATGGTTTCATGATTAAAAGTGAATTTAGCTCTGATATTTTTGCCGAGAGTGCACTTATAGACATGTATGCCAAATGTGGAAACTTAGTTCTTGCTCGCCGTGTGTTTGACATAATGGAAGAGAAGAATGAAGTTTCATGGAACAGTATTATTTCTGCTTATGGTTATCACGGTCGCCTTAAGGACTCTCTTGTTCTGTTTCGTGATATGTTAGATAATGGAATCCTACCTGTTCATGTCACCTTTCTTGGTGTATTATCTGCTTGTGTCCATGCAGGCCAAGTTGATGATGGAATTCTCTACTTCCGTCGCATGACCGAGGAATATGGGATCCCAGCTTGGTCAGAGCATTATGCCCTCATGGTAGATCTATTAGGGCGTGCTGGACGTTTACATGAAGCATTTGAAACAATAAAGAGCATGCCATTCTCCCCAGGTTCTGGTGTCTGGGGAACATTGCTTGGAGCCTGTCGAGTACATGGCAATATTGAGCTTGCTGAAGAGGCATCAAGACATCTTTTTGACTTGGAACCACAAAATTCTGGCTATTATATGTTACTCGCAAATATATATGCCGATGCTGGACAATGGGAGAACGTGCGTAAGGTTCGAAATTTGATGAAGGAAAGAGGAGTTCAGAATTCCTGGGTACAGTTGGATTGAGGTCAACGACAAGACTCATGTATTTGTTGCAGCAGACAGAAGTCACCCACAATCTGCTAAATTACATTCACTGCTCAACATTCTTCTTCTAGAGCTGAGAAAAGAAGGTTATAATCCTCAACCTTACCTTCCAATTTTTGGAAAGTTCCTTCCTAGTCATAATTATTCATTAGACCCTTAGTAATTAAATTGTCATCAGGAAATTTTGGTCTGTCTGGCTATATGTCAAGCAATTTAGCAATAGTGCAAGTGTAAAAGGTCAATGGAAATTTCGTATTTCATGGAAGTTCTTGTTTTAGTTTATTAATTTTTGAAAATAATAATAGCTAATGTGCCAACATCCATTTTTATAAGTCTCATCTCCATGAGCATGTCAGCTGTATACTACCATACTTCATACGTAGTCAAATGCGTGGAACTTATCAACTATAACAAGCATTCTTCCATACATGAAGCGTGTAGGAATGCTATTACTAATTTATTTTTTTGTTTTCAATATATTGATTCTGGGTTATCTGCAGTTAGACTTACTGCTGCAACTGCTTTGAATATTTGGGTCCTCCATGTTTTGAATTTTTCGGTCTATCAAGTGAAGGATTAATTGCACTTTAAGAGCCATTTCTCACAACAGATTACGCTTTGTCGCTTTGAACATTCATAACAAGAGATGGATGCAATCTCATCTGTCACCACCAGAACAAGTTAAACAGAGATCTTAGATTCTTAGCAGACAGCTGACACCAAAAACCAGATTAAAAACACAAAAGTTTCAAGTTCAGTACAAGCACAAAAGTACATAAAAAATTTAGTTACAATCCCACTTAAAATGTTACAGAGGCATGCATATACCACATTGATCACAACACATGCACAAGTTTGCCACAAAATTATGCACAACGTACTTATTAAATTTGAACAAGCACACAAAAGCACACAAAAGCACACAAAAGCTCATATTCAGAGGCCAATAACAGAGTCAGGTGCACTGCTCTTCAAAACCCATTTCTACCATCATGATCAGATCAACGTGTCCCGTACCGTTGATTAATGTGAACATGTCTTCTGTGATTGCCAAATCTTTGTTCCAGTTGAGGGAATATCTTGAGAAGCATGCTATACATAGCTCTGTAATACCATTTCCTCCATCTCTTGCAAAACAAAAGTGACCCGATGGCAATTCCAAACCCAAATGTAAATCCAATTTCAACCCAGATAATATCCCAATCAATCTCATCTCCAGAGTTTGGATGGCTTTCTTTAAATGTTGGTGGTGACAACCCTGTTGTGTTATATTTAGTCAACGGAAACCCCCACAAATCTTTATTTCCTTCAAAGGATGCTTTTGGAAATGTTGAAAATTGGTTGCTGCTCGGAATCCTACCCACCAGTTGATTATTTGAGAGATCCAAGACTTCAAGGAAGGTGAGTTTTGCTAGCTGTAGTGGAATTTGCCCGCTCAGGTTGTTGTTTGAGAGGTCTAAGGACTCTAGTTGACCCAAGTTACTTAATGCTGATGGAATTTCACCTGTGAAATCATTATTGGACAAGTTGAGGACAAGTAGTGATTTGAGTTCTCCAATTTCCTCACGCATGGATCCATTGAATTTGTTGCATGAGAAATCAATCCCGGTGTAGACAGTTAACATCTTTTCCAGCTCCAACTCTTGGCCTTTCATAGTCATAGCAACTGTTATTTCAACCTGATACCCATACTCCTCTCGGTAAAATTCATATTGAAGTGATGGGTAATCATCTTTGTTAGCCATCATTGGTTGCCATGTTGTCAAAGCTCTCCATGGTACTTCACCACTAAAATTGTTGTGAGCTAGGTCAATGAATTGAAGCATTGGCCAGGTGCCATTAGTCTTGGGACATCCAATACTTCCATAAAGTTTATTGGATCGCAAGATGAGGACACGCAAGGTTGATATGCTCTTCAAAGAGCATGGAAAGGGATCTTTTATCTGATTGTGTCCAAGGTTTAAAACCTCTAACTTTTTGCAGTGGACAAGAGATTGTAGAGACTGGCCTTCTATGTGATTTTCACTCATGTCTAGAGTTTGTAAACTGCAATTCGGAGACATGTAATCAACATTTGAAAGATTATTTCTCCTTAAATCGAGTACTGCAAGAGTGGTCCTTGTAGTCAAGCACTCAGGAACCGTTCCAGTCAAAGAATTATTGGACAGATCAAGTAGCTGAAGATGTTGTGAATTGCACAATGATTTTGGAATGATCCCATCGAGCATATTGTGACGGAAGTTGAGACAGCGTAGGTTAGTAAGGTTAAAGAAAGACATTATTGGCCCTTCCAGATTGTTGTTACTCAAATCAATCAACTCCAATAAGTCGGCAGAGATGTTAGAAATTTCAGGGAATTGACCGGAGAATTGATTATTGGAAAGAGATAGATACCTCAATGAAGGAAGAGAAAACAAAGAGGATGGAATATTTCCATCGAGCATATTGTGATCTAAGACGAGATATAGTAGGTTAGTAAGGTTTCCCCAGTGGATGCAATTAATATTACCTGTTAGGCCATTTGAAAAAAGGTTTATTACTTCCAGATTCTTGGCCTTACTGAACGAGGGAACTGCACCTTCAAAGTTGTTTGAAAACATCCACAAAATTTCCAGTTGTGTAAGGTTTGTCATTGACTTGGGGATTGATCCTGTGAAATTGCAATATGCAATATCTATTGTGGACAACATTTCGAGGCTGCCAATTGAGTTTGGTAATGACCCTGAAAAATTTGTCCGCCTTAGATTCAAGTACTCAAGAGATCCATTCTTTGGAAATTCTGGCAAGGAACCATGAAGATCGTCATTGTCTGAAAGGTCAATACTTTGTAGAGAAGGTATCTGAAAGATCTCTTTGGGAAATGTTCCCTGCAACCCGCAATTGCTGAGTCTCAATACAGTCAAGTTTGAAAACTTGGCAAAGAATCCTGGAACTGGCGCAGAGATATTGTTCCATCCCAAGTCAATCACGGATAGAGATTGAAGCTTGGCAAGGGACTCGTGAAAAGGGCCTGAAAGATCACAGTCAGACAAGCTCAACACCCTCAAGTTTGGCAATGAAGATGATATTACTCGACACCACTGAGTTCCCTGTGCTGATATGTTTACACCATCAAGATATAGTTCATTTATCTCCGAAAGGTTTCCAATGAGCAAATTCAAATTCGGATGCTCAAGTTTCAGTGGAGGAGTTTCCATATATTCTGTAGATAAATCAAGAATCACTAACCTTGTCAAGTGCGAAATCTCAATCGGAACCTGCCCAGCAAAGCCAGCCCTTGACAGGTTCAAATAACTCAACCTGAATAGCTTGTTGAACTGGGATGGAATCTGAATAGAATTGAACTCATTATACGCCAAATTCAGGTTCTCGATGTACTGCAGACTGAAAAGAGCACTGTAATTATCAAGTCCACCCATAATCGATTCGCTGCTCAAGTCAAGATGGGTAACACAACCCCCTTTGCAGGAGACACCTTCCCAAGAACAATAATCTGAGGCATTGTTCCACTTGACAAGTTTTGTGGAAAATGGACGGTCAAAATTGAGGCTGTTCTTCAATTGGAGCAACAAAGATTGCTGCTGATCACTGGGACATTGGCTAGAGACCACAGATAGATGGGCACCGAGGGAAACATAGAGAAATGGTATCAAGAAAAACCCTGAGAAGAACAAATTTCTCATGGTAATGAACTGCAGGGAGCTTTGAATATATCAGAAATGTTTATTAATTAATCAAGGGACCGCGAACCTCAAGTTATCAGTATATATAGCTGACTGATGTACACCATTTGCTGAATGGAATACTGAAATGATTGGACTCAGAGTGTAATGTTTTGGAATTGTGATATATAAATATATATTGCTCAACAGAATTGACCCGGTGACTTGTCTATACCCCCTTAGAGCATCTCCAACCGATCTGCCAAATGACAGATCGGCAATGCAACGATAACAAATGGCTGATGAAAGCCTCCCCAACCGATTGGTCAAATCCACCGTGGATGACAGATTCCAAAATTTCTGTCAAATTCAACAGATGGAAAAGTGATCTGCCAAAATTTATTTATTATTATTTCTCTCTCTTGATGAAGTTGGAATCGGTTTCTCTTCAGATGGGGTTTTCTTCCTTCTATATCACTCATTCTCTCTTCGAACCAAATCCAGAGATAGAGATGGAAATCATATAACTTGTATACCACAATCTCCAAGCAATCACAAATTCTCAACATTTCTCACAAAATCCACAGTTTCCATTCCAAACCCAGTACCAATTTTAAGTCTTTATCAAACCCCAACAGTCTCAAACCTCAAAAACTCAAATTTTCCATCACCAAACTTCACCAACCAAACCATTCATCACTGAACTAGTTTACAGCAAAAACCCAAATCAACATAACATAGATAAAGAAGATGAGAAGAGAAGATTGCAAGGAGGAGAGGATTGCCGAGACTCAGAAAGGAATGGAAGGAGTGTATGCTGCGCATGGGTAGAGAGAAGCAATTGAAATATACTAAAATATTAGCCAAATTTGACATATCGGTTGGAGCCGAAATCAGTCAAAAAAACCTATTGACACATAGGGAGCGGCTCTATTGCGGACCGCTAATTTGCGGACTCTTTGAGGACTTTCAAGTATAGCCGTTCGATTAGATGTGTGGTCCAGATTTATAAAAAAAAAAAAAAAAAAAAAACAACTGAACTGTCCGTCTCCTTCTCTCTCCTCTCTTACCATCTTCTTCTCTCTCCTTCTCCTCCCTGCACATCACTTCTTCCTCCTTCTCTCTCCTCTCTTACCATCTTTTTCTCTCTCCTTCAGAGTGATGATAGTGAATTCGAATTCAGAGTGATTACGAAACCCTAGCTTTCTGCGATTGGTGTCGATAGCGGTGAATTGGACGGCAATGTTTTTGATCGGAAGTGTTAAACTTCAAGTAATCGAGTCTTTGACTGACTCTTTCACTGTAAGAGAGAAGAAGATGGAAAGAGATGAGAGAGAAGGAGGAAGAAGTGATGTGCCCAGGAGAAGGAGAGAGAAGAAGATGGTAAGA
This sequence comes from Rubus parviflorus, assembly GCA_029955375.1. Lineage (NCBI taxonomy): Eukaryota > Viridiplantae > Streptophyta > Magnoliopsida > Rosales > Rosaceae > Rubus > Rubus parviflorus. The sequence goes on along the minus strand of JARGGL010000008.1, from coordinate 4,200,501 downwards.
GAGGAGAGAGAAGGAGATGGGCTGTTCAGTTTTTTTTTTTTTTTTTTATAAATCTGGACCACACATCTAATCGGACGGCTATACTTGAAAGTCCTCAAAGAGTCCGCAAATTAGCAGTCCGCAATAGAGCCACTCCCTTGACACATAAGCTGTCAAATTTCAAATTTGACATATTAGTTTGACTATTCGGTTGGAGTTGCTCTTAGAGACGCTGTGGAAAACTGATCGAGGAGCTCGTGATGGAAAACTGACCAGGTGGCTGAAGTACTAAAAGGGGGACTGAGATCCTCTCCTCACCAACCCCTCCTCACCTTTCCTCACCAACAAATCTTGGCCTTCCAATTCGAAATGAGGGCCAAGATTGTTTGCACTTTAGGGGGTAGGGTATGAGGTTTAGGAAAAGTGAAACAATCTTGACCCTCCATTTCGAAATGGAGGGCCAAGATTTGTTGGTGAGGAAAGGTGAGGAGGGGTTGGTGAGGAGAGGATCTCATTCCCTAAAAGGGCTGGTCGTGAGACTTTTGAGGTCCGTGGCAGAAGCTAAAAAGCGTGCCTTATAAAATCATAATATGTTGTTGTCACCTACCAAAAGAAAAATTATTTCTCTTTTCTTAAATACTAGGACACCAGTGTAGTGCTGACTAGGATTAATTTATATATTTTTTCGGAATCTTTTTTGATCTAATAAGACCTACCAATAAAGGCAGGCATTCTCTTTATCGGATTAATATCATTAATGCTAGCCTTTCTACACGCGCTTTAAGCGTGTAGAAAGCGGCGTTCGTGCGTGAGAGAAAAATTATTGCTTATTTAGTTTTATCGCATTACTTGTTATTCGGTTTTGTAATAAATAAAATAAAATAAAAAATATATATATAATAATAATAAATAAGCAACTGGGCAAGTTAGTGTGGGATTTTCATAAATATGATTTTAATTTTCTTTATTATGCTATTTACTGTTTTGCCTTTACTTTATTTAAGTTTATATATTAAGTTATTAACTTATATAATTTAGGAGGGGCAAATCTTGAGTTTTTGAATGTTTACCAAGAACTCAAGTTTTCCTATTATATATATAGATTATGTAAGTCACCATTTAAATAAACTACTTCGATTTACAAAGAATTTTTTCATTCTTGAATTATCTATCTTGACAAGCATCAAAAGTTTAACAATATAGACAATAAGTAATAAACTTGAACAATTCCATTAAAACATGAAGAGAATAAAAATACATTTAGAATAATGTGTTCAATATGTTACATTTTATGAATTTTTTCATTATTAAGGTTTGATGATGTTTGTATATGAAGTACTACAGTTAAAAAATCACTTAATGTTTTTTTTTTTTTTTTTTGAGTAACAAAAACCTTTATTCAATCTGAAAGATTACATAATACGGGAGCGACAAGCTGTAATATCTCTCTAACCCACAAATCGAGTAATGAGAGAACCACGCACATCCCAATAAACGGGGGGGACATAAACCTAACCCCAAAGCGGTTACAGATACCATGAGCCAAAAGGGCCCAAACTCTAACCACACTGATCGCCTTCCACAGGCTACTTGTGAGAAATAATTCCAAGAGTCTCGATAAAACCTCATAGACAACTGCCAGAAAGACAACCGCCCTCTTCCGCACCGTGTCCCAAACGTACCAGACCACGTGCAAGGATCGCTCGTCAGCAAATTAACAACAAAAGTATACCGAAAGTTGATCAAATCGTCCTCGGGAATGACACCACCACCATGACACCACAAAACGACCCAACCCTAGCTCAAAAGAGTAGGGACTTATTAAACCAAACCAAATAGCACTAACCAAGATTAAAACCCTAATGACAACCAAAAGTAAAACCCTAAAGAAAACCAAAATGGAGCCACCACAAACCCGACCCCTTCCCCAGGACACCAACAGCGAGTCTCCGACAACCACCGCCGCCGGACTAGTACAAGCAAGAGCAAAACCTCCCGCACCAAATTTGATTTGCACCCTAATTACCACCAACCAGCAGCTTACAAACCACCGCCGTCCCATCCTATCTTCAATCTTCCACCATCTCCAACCTAGAAACCGCCAAAATCCAGACCCATCAATCCACCACCCACAACCCAACAACCCATCCTCAAAACACCACCAAAACCCCATAAAGCCAGCCGCCAGCCCAACCCCCTGCTCATCGCGCCCCCAAATCAGACCTAGTGCAGTAGATCCACGAACCCGCCTACCAACCCACCGAAGAACAATCCGACCCCAATCAAGCGCCAACACAACCCTAACGGATCGATACCAGAGTCGCGCCCCGAGCCACCTTATCCAAGCCCAAATGGTTATCAAAAGCTCCACCATCGACGCCACCCTAGAGAATAGAACAAAGATCACAGCAACTCCACCTAATAACCAAAACAAGCACCGGCAAAACCCAACCTCCCGTCCGGCAGCAGCCATCCCACTCCAACGAGGCCAAAGGCCAGCGCCAGGGTAGGTGCGCCGCCGGACGAGAAACCACGAAGGTGACGAAAGAAACAAGTTTTAATCACTTAATGTTTTAGGATATATGAAATACTGAAAGTAAATAGAGGAGCAAATAGCACAGGAATAGAATCGATCTTTATTAATGAATAGGTGTCTCTATATATATAGAAACACAAAGGGTACAATCCACATCCCAATAGGACTTCTATTCAATATGTAATTCATATGCTAACCTAACTAAGATACTCCTAGGTTGACTAGGCACACATAAGGTAGGTTTCCTTCAACACTCCCCCTTGTGACGTCAACACTAGGTGGTGCTCCTCACGTTGTCTCATTAAAAACCTTGTCAAGTAACAAAAACCCAATGGGATAAAAATAACCTTGGTCGAAGGGAAAAAGAGTACAACACACCCTTCACATTTGGAATAGCATGGACGCTAGACTCCCCCTGATGTCTGCGTCTCCCCCTGATTTCCACAATCATGGGAGGTCAAATAACTTAAGCAAACCAATGCTTTACATATGCTTCTCAAATGTGGATTTAGGCAGTGACTTAGTAAATAAGTCAGCCACATTATCCTCAGATCAGACTTGATTCACTTTGATCTTTGAGGAACTTCTGTTGTTGCTGATTATAGAATACTTTAGGCGATATATGTTTGGTGTTGTCGGCTTTGATGAAACCTTGCTTTATTTGCTCAATGCAAGTAGCATTATCCTCATAAATGGATGTAGGTTCATCAGTTGTTGACCTCAAACCACATGTACTTCTTATATGTGTAGCTATGAATCTTAACCATATACACTCACGAACCGCTTCATGGAGAGCAATAATCTCAACATGGTCCGAAGAAGTAGCGACAAGTGTCTGCTTATAGACCTCCAAGATATCGCGGTGCTTCCCATGGTAAAGACATAACCAGTTTGGAAACGACCTTTATATGGGTCAGAGAGATACCCAGCATCAGCAAAACCCACAAAAACATCACAAGAATTGTGGGAATAGGGGACAGCAGGTCGGCGATCGGTCGACAGGCAACGGCGACCGGTCGACCGTCGGCAGCAAACATGGGTTCCTCACCCATTTTGCCATACTTTCTTGACTCTCTGTAGGGAAAGAACAAGCTCATATCAATCGTACCCTTTAAGTAACGAAAGATAGTCTTTATGCCAGTCCAATGACGTTGCGTGGGCGCAGAGCTAAATCTAGCTAACAAGTTAACAACAAATGAGATATCAGGTCTTGTACACTGTGCCAAGTACAATAATGCGCTTATTGCACTTAGGTATGGTACCTCAGCCTCTAAAACGTCTTCACCATCATCCCTTGGGTGAAACGGATCCTTCTTGGATCTAGGCTGTGACCAATCATGAGAGTGCTTAACAAGATGGACTTTATCCATATTAAATCGCCTGAGCATCCTTTCCCAAGATCTTTCATCTCAAACTCGGATTTCAAGTATTCAGTGGCACTAGCAAACCCGGAACTTGTTTTCACGCAGGGGCATAGTTTATTGTTCACATACCCTCTTCCAATCAAGTAGTCACTTAGACGGGTATACCACATCCGTCCGGATTGTTACAATCCATATAGTGAACGTTGCAATCTTATTGCAAACGTGCTCTGTGGTCTAGAGCCACTTGACTTGGGTAAATGAAGCCCATCCGGGACCTTCATATAAATCTCCATATCTAGATCCTCATAGAGATATGTTATGACCACATCCATAAGCTGCATATTCAGTTTTTCGGAAACTACCACTGACAAGGTAGCAGAACGTTATAACGTCCTTTACGAGAGAATATGTCTCATCGTAGTCGATTCCAGGGCGTTGTGAGAAGCCTTGCGCCACAAGGCGAGCTTTTTATCTCGTTCTCTCACTACGCTTTCTAACAAAGACCCATTAATATCAATAGGTTTTATTCCAGAAGGAATCGGCACACCTGACTCGAATACCGTTCTCTTTGTTAGTGAGTCAAACTCAACCTGGATCGCATATTTCCATTTAGGCCAATAAGCTCTACGTTGGCATTCATCAACGGAGCGAGGTTCAATATCATCATTCTCAATAAACTCTTGTACACAAGCATATGCAAACACATCATCAACTGTGATGGAGTTTCTATCCCACGTCTCATGTACACTAGTGTAATTAATCGAGATCTCTAGGTTCCCACGGATAGGTCTTAGCGACAGGGCGTCCCCCGAAGATGTCTTTTGGACATAACCATAATCCGGAACGTTTTCATGGACGGATTTTGAGTATCAATGATGAGAGGGTTATTTGGTGCCATCGCAGCCCATTCTCTAGGGCGCGAATCCCTCGAACCTGGTGGCCTCCAACGCTTCCTCAGCGGAGCCACGGCCTAAGCCACATCACCACCATTACTGGTAGTGGCGCCACCAGCTGTCCCTCCCATAGGGTTAGCTGCAATAGCGACTTTGAGTCCAAGTCCTGGTTCAGGCACTTGCATCCTTGCAGGCATGTTTGTAGCTGGTATATATGATCTAGTCACTTTATCAAGATCAGAGAAAGCGTCAGGAAGAGAATCTCTGACTTTCTGAAGATCTATAATTCTACGCACTTTCTGCAGTAGGAGGATCGTTATGAGACAGAGTGGGGTCAGTCTACGACAATTCCAATCGTTCCTGATTCACGTTCAGATCTCCCCCGAACGACGGGAAAGACTGTCTCATCGATGTGACAAATAGATCGCCTGTTCAAGGGTTCTACATAGCGGATTATGGTTGGAGACTCAAAACCCAACAAAAGTACTCATTCGTTTCTGAGGACCCATATTAATACGTTGTGGCAGCGTAATAGGCACATAAACAACACACCCAAATATGCGTAAGTACGATATTCTTGGCTCGTACCCAGTCACTAGCTGTAACGCAGACAAAGATTGGGTGGTGATGGGCCTCAGACGAATAAGCACAGCTGCATGCAATACTGCGTGTCCCCAGGCAGAGAGAGAAAGGTTGGTGCGCATTACCAACGTTCTCGTGACCATTTGTATTCTATTAATGGTAATCTCTCCAAGACCATTCTGGGTATGCACATGCGAGACTAGATGCCTAACATCTATCCCATGCAGTAGTCATCGAAAGTCTTCGATGTAAACTCCCTAGCATTATCAAGCCTGATAAGTTAAAGGGATGATCCGGGTAGTGAGCCGGCAGGCGAATCATTTGTGCTAGGAGTTTAGCATTAGCAGCATAATGAATGGACAACATCATGACATGTGACCAGCATGTCGATGCATCAACCAACACCATAGAATACATAAATGGCCCGCTTGGTGGTTGAATATGTCCACAGATATCCCTTTGGATTATCTGTAAGAATGGAAGAAGTACTTTAGAATCCTTTGCATAATGAGCATTTGGCTTTGGGAGCTTTAGAAGCATAAGAGGCATCCTTGGGATCAGGATTGGTCCATGAAGGGTTGCTCACATCAGAAGAGGGAGGAAAAACGCTCAAACCCCGAATTCTGGAATTCGGCGACCGGTCGACAAGGTTGGCGACCGGTCGACGGAGCCCCTGGACAATACGACTTCGCTTCTGGAAGTCGGCGACCGATCGACAAGCATGTGGCGACCGGTCGACGTAGCCTCTGGAAGTTGGCGACCGGTCGACAAGCATTCGGCGACCGGTCGACTGGTGTCGGGCAGCAACACGTTTTTGCTCCACAGCCACACCAGGCCTTCCTTGAATCAACTTTTGATTCATGCTTCGATTAGCTCGATAGAATGAATGTCCGTGTGAGGTTTTCAATACACGGATCATCATATCATGACCAGGATGTCTTAATCTGTCGTGCCAAAGCCAATATGTGTCTGAATCCAAGAGGTCATCCCGAATGACATTGTTTGATTCAATAGCTCGAATAGTGGTAGCATATTACCCACTAGAGAGACACATAAGCTTCTCTAAGATGCGTTTTCTTCCGCAGTCATTAGAGGTAATGCAAAGGAATTCTTTTCCATTCTCATCATGCGTCTCAGCATGGAAACCAGTGGCTCCTTATATCTTTAAGGCTCAACAGAGTTCTATTTCCTCTTGGAGCGTAGAGAGCATTTGTGACATCAATGTGAGTGCCATTGGGCAAGAGGAATTGGGCATATCCTCTTCTTGCACAAGATTCGATGGTCCTGCCATCGTAGTCACAGATTTATATAAGCTCATCATTAAAGTCGAGGCTACGAAAGCAACTCAGATTTTATTAAAGATATTAGCCAAGGCTTTACACTCAAAATTCCATCTTGATCTTAAATCAAAACTAAATCCAATGTCTTGGTAAACATGCCATATTTCATCAACTTGGAAAACATAAAGAGTTGAGCAAAATCAGCTTCCAAAGTCTTTAACCCTTAAACTCGACATCTTGATCATTGCAGTTACATCTTCATATGTATTGCAAACTATGGCCCATTGATCAGATGCTCCATATCATTAATAGACATCATGTCACGCCCCGATTTTCAAATCAATTAATAAGGCATTTTGCCCTTAATTACAAATCAATTCGGGAACGTGACTACATGGAATATCAAATACAAATATGCACTAGAATTTTTTTCCTTTTAATTCGAGTACAACAAATATACTCCATGCCCAATAAATGTAAATGCTGACCCGTTCTTTAGGGTTACATATTACAAGCCATAAATTAAATAATAAATTGTTATTACAAAATATTAAATAATTAATCCATCAGAGTTTATTACATAAACAGCGGAAGTCTTATAAACCAATAATATGTATGCAGCCTTGCTTACTCCTGGTTATCCTAACCTGCAGGTATAACCACTACACCGTGGAATAGTGTACCGGGTTATATCAACAAACCCGGTCAGCTTACGAAGCTGGTATGAGTGATCTATGTTTTATTCACACTGTAACATTTTTCCAATTGAATTCTTTTATTTTCAGAAATCAATTAAAACCCAAAAGTTCCATTTCAAATCCGGAAGATTCGTATTATCTAATATACTGAACCTACGTGCCCCATACCACGTATTTTAACCCCACACGCCCCATAAACGTGTATGTTAATACCAGGGTAATCCAGTATGTTAAATAATATAAACCCTCGATCTTTACTCACACAAAACCATTTATAACTTAGCCTGATTAAAAGTGAGATGCATCTCCTTTTAATACATCAAGTTATTTTTAACTTCGCCTGATTAAAAGTGAGAATACTATTTTTCTTCTTCTTTTAATACATCAAGTTAATCATACAATATGCAGTCTAGAGCTCTAACTGAATGGGCTACCATTTTTCACCCATTTAACATTGTCCCCGGTCAGGACAGTCCGTTTGGACAAAAACATTCAAATAGGCAAACACAATATCTTATTTTGAAATATTGTGTTCCCACAAAATTCACAAATTAAAACAATAAAATGAACATTTTTCAATTATTGTTTTAACACCAAAATCACAAATAACACAATATGAATTAATATTCATATATAAAAACATCGTGAGATTCACTCACCTCTAATTCCTGCTGCGTCTTCAAATAGTAACCAGGAATCGACGAGTTCTAGCCAATTGCTTCATGATTTCAAAATTACCTATGAACATGCAATTTCCACTTAGCATATCATAGTTTCCAAAACATTTCATTATCCCTCAAATGTCACTTAGACATTAATAACCATAATTCGGGACAGTTTGACCAAAAGTCAACCGTCGGTCAACGTGGGTCCCACGTCTACTATTCATCAACGGGTCCCACACAAAATCCGAAACTTCCAAAATCTACCAACATGCTTATTTCTAGCATCCTAACATCATATCCAAAAATGGTGATGATCCAACGGTCGGATCATCACGGATCTAACGATCCATAATCATTGCATAATTGATCGTTGATCAAACGATCTAATTTCAATAATCCAACGGTCCAACATGCTTATAATCACAATATTAACCCCACGATCAAAATTCATGATCATCCAACGGTCGGATCTCTCGAATCGTAAATCGTACGATCCGATTAATCGGGTTAATTGACCATCGGTCAAACGACCGAATTTGACAAAAGTCAAAACACGAAAGTTGTTCGTATCGACGAAACAAGCCAAACGGAGCAAAGAATTGCTCCCGGACCGACCTGACGCGCCGCCGACGCGCCGCCGGAGCTGGCTGCCGGCCGCCGGTCAAGGTGGTCCGATGGCTACCAAAATTTACCAGAACGTAGAACTCAACAATCCCAACAAGTTTAGTAACTACCTCAAAGTCTGGATCGGAGAGGAAGTGGCCGGAATCGGTGTCGGTAGCTTTTAGATCCAAAAACTTCCCGAGCTCAATCCGCCGCCTACGGTGGTTTTCGGTGAAATCCAAGGGCACCATCGTGTTCCTGGGGTAGAGGGCTTCAAAACCCAGTACCCGAAGTGGTCCGGGGTGGCCGGAAAGTGGCCGGATGACGAAGGAGAAATCGGTCCCCTTTTTGGGCGGTGCGTGCAGCGTCACCACCGAGCGGATGGCGGCCAACCCGGGTGGGTTAGGACCGTCGGTCCTTGCTGCTCCCTTTGGTGGGGGTGGTGAGACAAGGTGGTGGCCGGAAGTGGTGGCCGGAAAACGCAGTAGAGAGAGAGAGAGAGGGAGAGAGAGAGAGAGAAAATCCCGTGGAGAGAGAAACTGCCCAGAAAAAAAATAAAAACTTGTTTTATAGAAAAACTGGAATTTTCTGAGGGCTATAACTCACTCATACGATGTCCATTTTCGGTGAACCAAATTCCTACGAACTCGATTCGACGAGTTCTACAACTTTCATGAAGGAAGTTTTCCCAAATTCTCAACGGATAAAAAGTTACCTTAATTAACCTTGTGTAACTTATAATTACCACCGTAATTATCGTTTTACGACGGAAACCCCTAAAAATACGAAATCACACCATTTCACTTCAAATTTCACGACCTATTTTATAAAAATAGTATGGAAATTTTCGGGGTATTACAGTCTACCCTCCTTAAAGAAATTTCGTCCCGAAATTAGGACGCAGAGTACACCCATGGTTATCACAACTTGATTCCAAAATTCAAAGTTTTATTGATAATCACTTAGGTAGTACACAACAAACCACAACACAACCACAACTTGGTTCTCACAACCTGAAATTCAAATCCCAGAATTTATTTAATAATAAACCGGGTACCACACAACCACACATAAAGTAAAGAAACTGAAGTTACAGTTCGCACACACTGCTATTACAACTTCTAGAATGCCTCACAGGGCTTACACTACCAGAAGCCATCCTTAAACCTCCAATAGTGACTTCGTGGATAAGAGGCCGGATGTCTCGGAATTCCATACATCATAAGCTGATAGAAATATGCTGCCTCCACGAAACACTTACAAGTGTCGCAACATTCTCTAGCTGCATGCCTATCTCCATCCACGTCCCACATGTCCTGGCCAAAAGGACGCCAAAAACTTGACTCACCGCAAGTAAGACATTTACCGGCGGGTAGGAAAACAGTAGTCGACGGAAAATACAGCAGTAGATGCTCATGACAAAACTCAGCCTGATGCATCATCCGCTCGACTTCTTGTCTACAGTAGTAGATGTTCCATCCGCTTCTCCACCAGTCGAGGGCTTCACACAGTCGCTGCACCGTTTTCTGCTGCTCGGCTCGTGGTCCTAAAATCATCTTAATCATACATGCTGCATAAAATGCAACATGATGACCTACCACTGAACTGGGACGCGAACCATAGAATGTTCCTGGTTTGCATGCCGCATCGAAATACTCCAGTGCTAAAGATATGTTCGCTGCCTCCACGAGTACTCGTATTCCCATTCGGAACAGAGACTCCGGGTTCTTCGCTTCCCAGCATCGATTTGCGAAGATGCGCACCTGCCTGTCCGCTTCTATGGAACCAGTGGGTCTGGATCCACCATCGAACCCATCCATGTCGATCGCCGCCAACGTAGACCAGCTATCGGCATACTCCTTGAAGTCCTTCGAGACACAACGGAGTTCCATTGTGCTCTGCAGGGATGCGGTAGCCACCAACTGGAAAATATACTTCCAGATCTCCACCGGAAGTTCACTCCAATCAGTCTTTGATCTCTTACTGCACTCTCCTTTGCTCACCATTGTGTAAGAGAAAATTTTAGTCGAAGTGTTTGTTTGATAACAGATATGAAGTGAGTAACACAACTCCTTATCCTATGTATTTAAACACAACTTTCCACCGTAAGGGAAACCTTTCTTTAATGCGAGTGCGGTGCACTCAACAACCCACTAAGAATAATTATTGCTCATATCTGTCTCAATTACTCAAAAGTATCGCCCACGATACAAGATTCCACAAGATTTAAATCAACAAAATCTCAGTCTTCCACTAACACCGGTCATAATGACTCTTTACTTTAACTTTCGCATAATTAATTCCTCAAAAGATGCGAGGTCTCACAAAGTGGAACTGTATGTGGAAAATCCATGCATCGGGGAAAAATAATCTTCCACGATCTCCAAAGTCTCCGACAATTAGCTGTAATCAGCCACTCACTTTTGCTTTTGAAATTTTCAAATCCTCCACCAACAATAAATATACACCTTACGCATCCACTAACAGATACTTTCCATTAGTGCCATAACCTCCTTTCTCTTTCAAAGAGGACTTCTTCACTCCACTTCTCAGAAATTTCACCAACTCAAACATGTCACGCAAAGTGAATTCATTCAGTGAATTACTTCAATCTGATCCCTCTGAAAGCCAATTCTTTGAGGGCTTAGATGAAATAATTTCACCAGCAATCGAATTCGACAACGATATCGACATGCTAGACATGCTTCTAGCAGAAGACGAAGCCATTGAAGTAGTCCCAAGTCCACAAGTATCATCTCCACAAGCTGAACCTAGTTCATCCAAACGTATTCCACTGAGGAAGAGCTTCACCAAATACCAAGTCCAAGCGTTGAAGGACTTCGTCGAGGCTTTTCCACAGCCAACTGTTCAACAGCGACAAGATTTGGGTGACCAAATAAAGTTAACGTTTGCACAAGTCTCTGCCTGGGTGATAAAGCATCGACCCCGAACGCCTGCCCAAACAACTCGTCAACAAAATTTTCTGCTGAGACAGAAAATCAATGAGCTTCAAGCTCAACTTAGCCAGTACCAAGCTGCAATCAACAGACTCAACTGCAACCACTGCGGACAACGAGTTACTCCCAATAGTGAGCTACTCAAAGGGATTGAAGAGACTACCCCACAACCTCAGACTCTTCCAATTCCTGCAGTCATCGGTCCAAGGGAAAAGTCTCACATGAGGAGGGATGTTCAAAAGTGTATGTCGATCCCACATCACTCTTCTTCTACACAACAACCATCAGACAACATCAACCGTTCAGAACCTGAAGAAGCATCTGCCGTGGCAGAAGCATCTCTCGTGGCAGACACAACTAAGATTTCTGAAATCATTGTGTCGGTCAGAGATGAGCTAATCATCATGGCATCTGCTGCTGCGCCACTGTGGATCTCTGCACTCAAATCCAGCTCTGCCACGCTTCATGAGTTCCTGAATGAAGCAGAGTACAAGAGAATCTTCACTAACGGTATTGATCTTACTCCCACTAACTTCCAAACCGAAGCTTCTCGCTACACAGCCACTATTCCCCTCAGTCCTGTCGTACTCGTGAATCTCTTCATGGATGTGGACCAATGGTCCACCATATTCGGTAGCATCATTTCAAGGGCGAGTATCCTTGATGTCTTGTCATCAGGGACTACTGAAAGCTACCACGACACCATCCAAGTCATGACTGCCGAGTTCCAGGTAACCACTCCATCTGTCTCCACTCGTGTCACTCACTTTGTTCGTTATTGTCAACGACAAACAGAACAGAGTTGGGCCATAGTTGATGTCTCTGTGGAGGGTTTAAGTTCAAATCTGGGTCCACACCCCAGATCTCAATGCAAGAAGCGTCCATCCGGATGCTTAATCCAAGATTTGTTCAACGGCAGCTCTCGTGTCGTATGGGTGGAACATGTTGATGTACGAGATCAACTCATGCACCAAACATACAGAACGCTAGTGGAGTCAGGCTTAGCCTTTGGAGCAAGGCGATGGGTAGAAATACTTCAGAGACAAGCAGAACGGTTCAATTATTCTGCGGCTGTCACTCATCCACCTCAAGACTTTTGTGTCATACCATCGGTAGAAGGAAGAAGAAACTTGTTGCAGATGGCATGCAGATTAGTGACGGATTTCTGCACAGGCATCGGTAACTCTACTGCTCATGAATGGAAGGTAGCTGAACAAACCAAGTTCAGGGGTTCGGGGATAAGAGTCTCCACTAACAAAATCTGGAATAGGCCGAATAAGCCCCATGGTCTTACTCGAACTGCAACAGCAATATTCCAACATCATGTTTCTCACCGAAAGCTGTTTGACTTCTTCACTGACGTACAAACTCGGAACCAGTGGGACCACCAAGCATTGGGCAAGACAGTCCAAGAGATTGCACACATCACAACGGGTCAAGACCCACGCAACTGTGTCACCTTGATGCAAATCGACGACACCTACGTACTCCAAGAAAGTTGTACTGATTCAACAGGGTCATACGTGATTTATGCCTCTATCAGTCAGTCAACGGTCCAGAAGTTATTAGGTGGTTGTGAGTTAGGTACAATTGTATTCCTAACTTCGGGTTTCTCGATCCTACCTGATATGCCTACTGCTGGAAGAACAGAAGGGGTCTCAGACAATCCATACATTGGTTGTCTGGTAACGGTAGCAACACAGATCTCTACTGAGCTGCTGAAGAACAAGAAAGGGTCAGTGGATCAAGTCTGTCGTTTGATCCAGGGTACGGTTGAGAGAATTAGGAATGTAGCCATGTAAGACTATCCTTTTCGGAATTGTAATTTGTACTTTATATTCTTAACAACACAACAGCACTGAAGAGCACATGATGGGGATCCGCTGCAGTCGGGCCATCACTCGATAAATACTGTGTGCTATTAAGCATACGAAGTAACCATTACTTGAATGAATCTAACAACCTAACGTCAAACCCTAAACCGATCCTAAGCTCTAAACCCTAACTTCACTTCACAAAACCAAAACTCGTGTCATCACCGTAGAGCGTTCCATTGCTCAATCACTTCCTTAGAGCATTGTTTTGCTCTGATACCAATCTGTCACGCCCCGATTTTCAAATCAATTAATAAGGCATTTTGCCCTTAATTACAAATCAATTCGGGAACGTGACTACATGGAATATCAAATACAAATATGCACTAGAATTTTTTTCCTTTTAATTCGAGTACAACAAATATACTCCATGCCCAATAAATGTAAATGCTGACCCGTTCTTTAGGGTTACATATTACAAGCCATAAATTAAATAATAAATTGTTATTACAAAATATTAAATAATTAATCCATCAGAGTTTATTACATAAACAGCGGAAGTCTTATAAACCAATAATATGTATGCAGCCTTGCTTACTCCTGGTTATCCTAACCTGCAGGTATAACCACTACACCGTGGAATAGTGTACCGGGTTATATCAACAAACCCGGTCAGCTTACGAAGCTGGTATGAGTGATCTATGTTTTATTCACACTGTAACATTTTTCCAATTGAATTCTTTTATTTTCAGAAATCAATTAAAACCCAAAAGTTCCATTTCAAATCCGGAAGATTCGTATTATCTAATATACTGAACCTACGTGCCCCATACCACGTATTTTAACCCCACACGCCCCATAAACGTGTATGTTAATACCAGGGTAATCCAGTATGTTAAATAATATAAACCCTCGATCTTTACTCACACAAAACCATTTATAACTTAGCCTGATTAAAAGTGAGATGCATCTCCTTTTAATACATCAAGTTATTTTTAACTTCGCCTGATTAAAAGTGAGAATACTATTTTTCTTCTCCTTTTAATACATCAAGTTAATCATACAATATGCAGTCTAGAGCTCTAACTGAATGGGCTACCATTTTTCACCCATTTAACATTGTCCCCGGTCAGGACAGTCCGTTTGGACAAAAACATTCAAATAGGCAAACACAATATCTTATTTTGAAATATTGTGTTCCCACAAAATTCACAAATTAAAACAATAAAATGAACATTTTTCAATTATTGTTTTAACACCAAAATCACAAATAACACAATATGAATTAATATTCATATATAAAAACATCGTGAGATTCACTCACCTCTAATTCCTGCTGCGTCTTCAAATAGTAACCAGGAATCGACGAGTTCTAGCCAATTGCTTCATGATTTCAAAATTACCTATGAACATGCAATTTCCACTTAGCATATCATAGTTTCCAAAACATTTCATTATCCCTCAAATGTCACTTAGACATTAATAACCATAATTCGGGACAGTTTGACCAAAAGTCAACCGTCGGTCAACGTGGGTCCCACGTCTACTATTCATCAACGGGTCCCACACAAAATCCGAAACTTCCAAAATCTACCAACATGCTTATTTCTAGCATCCTAACATCATATCCAAAAATGGTGATGATCCAACGGTCGGATCATCACGGATCTAACGATCCATAATCATTGCATAATTGATCGTTGATCAAACGATCTAATTTCAATAATCCAACGGTCCAACATGCTTATAATCACAATATTAACCCCACGATCAAAATTCATGATCATCCAACGGTCGGATCTCTCGAATCGTAAATCGTACGATCCGATTAATCGGGTTAATTGACCATCGGTCAAACGACCGAATTTGACAAAAGTCAAAACACGAAAGTTGTTCGTATCGACGAAACAAGCCAAACGGAGCAAAGAATTGCTCCCGGACCGACCTGACGCGCCGCCGACGCGCCGCCGGAGCTGGCTGCCGGCCGCCGGTCAAGGTGGTCCGATGGCTACCAAAATTTACCAGAACGTAGAACTCAACAATCCCAACAAGTTTAGTAACTACCTCAAAGTCTGGATCGGAGAGGAAGTGGCCGGAATCGGTGTCGGTAGCTTTTAGATCCAAAAACTTCCCGAGCTCAATCCGCCGCCTACGGTGGTTTTCGGTGAAATCCAAGGGCACCATCGTGTTCCTGGGGTTGAGGGCTTCAAAACCCAGTACCCGAAGTGGTCCGGGGTGGCCGGAAAGTGGCCGGATGACGAAGGAGAAATCGGTCCCCTTTTTGGGCGGTGCGTGCAGCGTCACCACCGAGCGGATGGCGGCCAACCCGGGTGGGTTAGGACCGTCGGTCCTTGCTGCTCCCTTTGGTGGGGGTGGTGAGACAAGGTGGTGGCCGGAAGTGGTGGCCGGAAAACGCAGTAGAGAGAGAGAGAGAGGGAGAGAGAGAGAGAGAAAATCCCGTGGAGAGAGAAACTGCCCAGAAAAAAAATAAAAACTTGTTTTATAGAAAAACTGGAATTTTCTGAGGGCTATAACTCACTCATACGATGTCCATTTTCGGTGACCAAATTCCTACGAACTCGATTCGACGAGTTCTACAACTTTCATGAAGGAAGTTTTCCCAAATTCTCAACGGATAAAAAGTTACCTTAATTAACCTTGTGTAACTTATAATTACCACCGTAATTATCGTTTTACGACGGAAACCCCTAAAAATACGAAATCACACCATTTCACTTCAAATTTCACGACCTATTTTATAAAAATAGTATGGAAATTTTCGGGGTATTACACATCATGAAGAGGATTCTCCATTGATTGAGGCATAAAGGCGCAGTACTCACGGTCCCTAGGACGGTGGCAGATTACCTTAGCCGGTGGCGGTGCTGCCATAACTAGTGGCGCAACAACGCTAACTGGCGGTGACCGGCGGCGTCCCTCTTACAAGGACGGCGGTCTTCTCTCACTCTTTCGCGGCCCTATGCTCACGTGATCGCTTATTCTTATGGCGATTACCTTCATAAGCAAATAGATTCTATGGACCAAAATGTCCGGGATCGTCCCTAGATTTAGGGTTTTGCTCGTGGCTTCCTCCCATAGGGGCGCCATCATCGTCATGCCTTTCCTCAAGGCAGAGATGGGGAAGGTGGTGAGAGATTCCTCAATCAATTGTTCATATGTGATGATTATCCACAGAGATGCATCAAGTCTTTGATGCGGAGAATTTCCGAATTATGTCCCATGACTTCTTCAAAGTCAGAGAAGCGGAGATTAGTCCATTATGCTTCTAAATTCGGAATGATGAATGTTACCATTACATTCATGAAGCGCTTCTAGCGCTAACCTCTTTCATGAACTCAAACTGGAGTGCCATATTCATATGGTGATTCATCAGGAAAAATAACCTAGCATTGTACATCTCAGTTTGAGGGTCTAGAGCGGTTTCTTCAAAACAACGCTCATGGATTCGAGCTAGAAGCTCATGTGCGGATAGGTGCATTAGGACATCATGAGCTCATCTCAGAATCCAATGGAGTAAAATCGAGTTATTCATGTTCGATATCCAAAATATGGAGAACACGAATATGGTGTGTTTCGGAGTCAATGCTCCCACGAAACAATGAAGGGTGAGTTTCAGAGTTAATACTCCCACGAAACAATAGAGGGTTTCTGAGCAATATTTGCTCCCAAGAAACGCTTCCAAGGATTTTGGATTTAGGTGAAACTTTGGTGTCGTATGGTCATAACCTTAAACCTTTTCGGTAGTTCTACTCAGATATAACCAGGTAAGTTATAAGAGATGTCGGTGGAGCAAGCTCTCTTAATACCACTTATCTCAAACTCCTTACCTAGACATCATACCTAAGCAGGTGAGCCTAGTTGGGAATAAGTCATTGACAATTGCAAAAATAGATGGTAAGTGATAGAAGAGAAGGGGGTTGTCGTTCCACAGGGATTGACGGTCCCCGACTTCTCGGTAGTGGATGTATGCGGGTGCTCTAGCTATATGAGGTGGCAAGGAATGAATAGAGTGGGTGAAGTGCGTGTTTACAATGTGCGAAGTGTGTAGTGAGGTGGTTTTGTGTGAAAAGAAATGATGCAAACAACCAAATAAACTAAATGCAAGTAAAGGAAATGCAAAGATAGAGTGATGGGGAACTAAGGGTTAACACTAGCCCACTTCAATGCAATGAACAACCACAATGAGATGCTTGCAATTATGATTCATGATTCCAATTAATCGAGAATGTATCACTCTTACCATCCAAGGTCAAGGTGAACTCTCTAGTGTCAATCCAAGCCATGTCATGGTTCTTGGAATAACACTTTGAGGCGATGAGGGCATTACAATATATTCTAAGATATGTCTCTCCGGTCTAAGGGTCGAGACACTCAATGGGCGTAGCTAGAGCCTAAGGAAAGGTCTCTAATTACATCCAAAGGCGATGAGCACAATGATATGGTCGATATTATATATCCTACATTGTAGGAACTCAATGGAATAATCCAAAGGCTATGAGTGCTATCGAAACCCATCTAGAAAGTATGGTTATGCCGGTTAGGACTAAAACCAACTCAATTGGCACAATTAGAGCCTAATCGAAGGTCTCTAATGTGTCAAGAGGCTATGAGCACAACAATTACGATATAAGAAGTATGACTATACCAACCAAGGCCATAATCAACTCAATTGGCACACTTAGAGTCCAACCAAGGATCTCTAGTGCATCAAGAGGCTATGAGCATAAATCAAACATACAACACATGCTATATTCCATTGCCCATGAAACTAGAGGCACCACCCACCAATTTCACATCAAGATAATGCTAGAAACATAGCTAGAAAGTGGTGAATTCCCTAACCCATGCATCTAACATATGAAATTTGAATATAAACATGCTCATGAATCAAGATTGCATCACATATCATTAAAAGAGGTTCAAATACACATCATTGGACTAGGGCACACAACCCTAGTCCCCAACAAAGTAACTACTCACTAATCATCTCAATATACATCATCAATTTACAAATTAAAGCTTTAAACATAAGGAAAAGAGAGAGTAAGGATGAGGAATGCTCAATAGATGCTCTCTTGCTCCTCCTTGGCTTTGATGATGAATCTTGACGATTTGGTGAGGATCCCCAGCTGCCCAAGATGGTGGATGAGTGGTAGACGTCGTGGTGAACAACTTTGGTGAAGGGTGGAGGATGAAAAGAGGTGAGGAAGGTGGAGATATAGGCTGACCCGCCGCCAGTCGACCGTTCGACCCTTGCCGTCGACCGGTCGACGAACGGTTCGTGGGCAAACCCTAAGGGAAGGGAAAAGAGAGAAAAAAGGAAGGGGAATGTGGGATCTTTTGGGGCTGATTGAGAATGACCTAAATGAGGCAAAAACTAAACTATATATAGGCAAAGGAGGGGAAGAATGGAGGGCTAGGATGGGCTAGGGTTAGATCTAAGGGCTAAATGGATTAAATGAAGGGTAAGGGGGTAACTTCCAAAAGGAATAAAGGGGAGGAATAATCAAGGGGTGACCTCACCATATCTAGTGTGGTCCTTTGCTGAATTTTGGGCTTGTGTGGGTGATGAGTCACACGGTTGACTTTGCCTTGACTTTGACCGCGACCTTCGGAGTTGACCAAAGGTTGACTTTTGACCAAACCTCCGGAATTCTTGTGCAACTCACTTCCGGGACTTCATGTTGACTCGTTGACGCTCTCAAGTCGGGGTTGACCGCGAGTTGACTTTTGGTCCTCGGGTTGACTTTTCGTCCTTTTGCCGGAAATCCACAAAAAGTTCCAAAACGCACTCCTTTGCTCCCGATATCCATCCGATGCTCGATTCACCTACAATGGTGCAAATCAAGGATTAGAGACACTAAACGGCCTTCGGATTAGCATTACTAAAGTGATTAGAGGCCTAATTTGTATGCAAATTACATACAAATCAGTCATAAACCATAGGTCGTTTCTTCTCTTACGAATTCCTCATCCGGAGGTAAATCATTCAATGAACTTCTCGTTCAAAGTCTCTTCTCTCTACGGATTCCTCATCCGGAGTATTAGCTCGAACCCCCACAGTTCGGCTCTTGAGGTCATCACCAATAGCATGATGACATTAGAGGTGCTCATGACTTACGCATACCGCAAGCGATATGAAGCTCGATCACTCCCCTAATGCTTCTCATAGTTTGTTGAGTCTCGTGTAAAGTATAGACCAAGAATCTCACGTTATAGAAAGGTGAGAGGTAGAGGAGGGATGTTGCAAGTCCCTTGAGAAAAAGAAAAGTCGAATTGAAATTCGGAAAGCAGCAACGTTTATAAAAGCTTACTTTGATTCTTTTCTCGGATTATCTTGAGTACCTCTTCTTCGAAGTTATATAGACGGAGATCCAACGGTCTGAATTAGCTGAAATTTTGACAGGTAGTAGTCGATACGCAGAGGGATCAATCGCCAAATTTTCTTCTTACTCCAACGGTGGAGAAGGGAGAAAATCACTTCCAAAGTCGGCTGTTCTGTGCAGGCAGATTCTTGAACTAGAGGAGATTGCACGGAGGTACTATTCACGCGGTTACTATTCACCAGTACTGTTCATCGACACTAGTCACGCCTACTGTTCATCCGTCACACCCTAGGGTTTTGGAGTTCTAGGGTTTTGGCGCTAGCATGATGCTATGCTCAAGAGTTTTGGTTTTTGACTCAGGGTTAGAGGTTCGTGCTGATAACGTGTTTTAGGATATATGAAATACTGAAAGTAAATAGAGGAGCAAATAGCACAGGAATAGAATCGATTTTTATTAATGAATAGGTGCCTCTATATATAGAGAAACACAAAGGGTACAATCCACATCCCAATAGGACTTCTATTCAATATGTAATCCATATGCTAACCTAACTAAGATACTCCTAGGTTGACTAGGCACACATAAGGTAGGTTTCCTTCAACACTTAATCTAATCTTAAAATACAATTATTTAATATTGGACCAAGATAATTTGTTCTTGCACTGTTCATATATTAGTTAGAATGATATATGTTATTAGTTAAATATAAAATATTGGGTATGTGAAAAACTGAAAATGAAGAAAAATAGCAGCCCAAAAATGAATAGAAATGAGAATTAGAGGGTGGGCACTGGGCAGTGCACCAAGGACCTATTAATTATTTAATCGTAACCAGCCAAAAAAAACACAATAAATGAATAAACCAAGAAACAAAAAAAAAATTATAAAAAAAATGAAGGAATAAACCAGGAAACAAAAATGACTACTCGAACTCGGCTCAGTAATTATTGGGCTTAACCCAACTTGGATTTTATGATATCAGTGGACTGTAAAATACATATTTTATGAATTCTGATAATATATATGAGAAAAAAATATAAAAAATTGGTGCCCCTCCGGAGTTTTGTGGATAATGCACGGTCAAAATTGAGGCTGTTCTTCAATTGGAGCAACAAAGATTGCTGCTGATCACTGGGACATTGGCTAGAGACCACAGATAGACGGGCACCGAGTGAAACATAGAGAAATGGTATCAAGAAAAACCATGAGAATCATGGTAATTAATGAACAGGCCGGGAGCTTTGAATATATCGGAACTTTTTATTAATTAATATATCAAGGGACCGCGAACCTCAAGTTATCAGTAATTCAATATAGCTGACTGATGTACACCATTTGCTGTATGGAATACTAAAACGATTGGACTCAGAGTGTAATGTTTTGGAATTGTGATATATAGTGTTCAACAAAATTGACCCGGTGACTTCTATAGTCTATACCCCCTTAGAGACGTTGAGATCGAGGAGCTCGTGATGGAAAACTGACCAGGTGGCTTTAATATTTCGTGGAAAAAGGGCTTGTGGTTTGGCTTAACTTTGAAGTCTTCCCTATCTCTCTGCAAGTGGTTGTGGTTATGTATGGTCGTGGCTTCTCTAAGAGTAAATGCACCATTAGCACGGGAACAAATTTGCTGCCCACCCACTGTTGGGGTGGACATTTGCCCACCATTGTGAGAATGACACATGTCCTCTTTTTTTTTTTTTTTTCTTTCTTCTTCCACTTGCAGCCCCTCTGTCTCTCTTCCTCTCGTCCATCCCTTCTTCTTCTCTGCCAAGCCCAGCAGCAGCAGCAGCAGCTCCACCTGCAACATCACAGAGCCACCGCTCCATTCCTCTCTGCTCTCCATCACCGCTGCTGCCACAGCTTCACCTGCCATCACAGCTCCACACCCAGAGCTTAATTGCTCTTGGCACCGACACCGATGCCGCCTGTCACCGTGAACCCAACCGCTGCAAGTCTCCGACCGAGCCTATCGCCGTCGTTTGCTGTGGCTCGGGGAGAGAGAGAGAGAGAGGGGCTGCCGGTGGAAGAAGAAAGCAAAAAAAAAAACAAAGAGGACATGTGTCATTCTCACAATGGTGGGCAAATGCCCACCCCAACAGTGGGTGGGCAGCAAATTTGTTCCCCCATTAGCACCAATTGCCAATTAATAGCACTTCAGCTCTACTTTCTGCTTGTGCAAAATTACCGGCACTTCATTATATATGGGAAAGTGATTCATGGTTTCATGACTAAAAGTGATCGAATTTAATTAGCTTTGATATATTTGCCGAGAGTGCACTTATAGACATGTATGCCAAATGTGGAAACAGGAAACTTAGTTCTTGCTCGAATACCCGATGGGTACCCTACCCGGTGGGGATTTTTGCCATCCCTAAGTAAAACTTAGCATATTGCCCTGGCGTATGGGTTTTTTCAGACATCCAAGGTCGTTTAGGACCTCAAAACAACAATCTATTATTTCAGTTTATTTTTCGGATTATTTTAAAGTTTCGTTCTTTAACTTAATTCATTCAGATTGTAGATAAGATTTCCGACCTATCTATGTTCGACACGTGGCAACATTAAATATCGTTATCTTCATGAAAAATATCTAGAATTGGCAATAAGATTCTCGGCCAATATGTATATATATGACACGTGGTCAACTGCAGATATCGTTATCTTCAATAAAAAAGTATCTCGAATTTGCAATAAGATTTTTGACCAATATCCATCTGCCACGTGTACATATCTAAACATGTTATCTACCATGATTGGTGTTTGAGCCCAAAATATTTTTGGCCCAGATATGGGTAAATTGATAAGTTTGGTCTGAGGCCCACATCCCGTATCAATTGATAAAACCCAAACGGCCGGGTTGAAAACAACATACATCTTTTCTCCCACGTTCTCTCCGTTCTCCTCCTTCTTTTCTCTTTACTCTTTCTTTATCTCTAAAAGAGGAGCGAATACTCAAAGTCACATCAATCTAAGTGGCTGATGTAGACTTCAAGGAAGAAAATAATAAACGGATTGATGAAGTAAGAACCAAAATGATACACCCCACAATTAGGCTTTCCTTTCCTATTATTGTGAAGGAAAGTGAATTTGCGCAGTATAAATTAAACTGAGGTCCAAACTTGGCCTATTTTTAATATTAATTTCTTTTGGTTGAGGTCTCTTATTACTGTGCAAAACAAGAAAGAATGCCTTATGGAGGCAAAAGTCCGCTTCAAAAGCCGATGATATGAAATGCGGCTCCTTTCCAAAATAGTTGTCTCGCATTGTTAAATTGAAACAGAGCCTAAATTTCACACACTTTGGATCAATAAGTCTTTTTGATTGATCTAGACAATTGCAAAGTGTGTTCATATTAGACAAATTTCTTGACAATTGCAAAGTGATTAATCTAGGCTTTTTTGACCTTCCTTCCTTATTACTGTGCGAAAGAAGGAAAATATGTATTCATGACACAAAACGGCAGCAATATAAGACTGAGGAGATTTCTAGATGATTGCTTCGCACTCTTTTTAATAATAAACAAAGCCTACGTTTCGCACATGAGGCTTTTTGATTGATCCAGACAATTGCAAAGTGGTTTATTCATGGCATATTTAAACAAATAAGCAGCCTTTGTTGAAACATTTTCTGACAAATGAACCAATGTGGTTCATCATTTTCTCAAAAGAACACAGAGCAATCTCCTTAATAGCCATTTAATAATAGCCAAACGTCATCAAATCCATTTGATCAAGATTGTGGCTAAATAAGTCAAGATTCTAGTGGCAAACATCTATCATTTCTCATTTCGCAGAAGACTCAGAAACATAGAACAGTGTGAAAAGGAATATGATAAACAATTTAATTATCATAAAGCCAAGAGTGGCTCGTTCGACACCTACTTTTCGCACCTTCTTTCCGCTTTCACAGAAGGAAGATCATGGCAAATAAATTGGTGTGAAAATCATTCACGAAAAGAGGTTTCACACTTATGAGTAATATTATACAATGTTTAGTTAATCAATCTTTGATTAATTATTCATTACAGAGTGATGCAAAAGGTATCAATCAAATGTAAAACCAAGACATTTTTGCATATGTGAACAAACATATATATGTAATTAATCAATCCATGATTAATTATAAGTGTTCATTACGGAGGCTATGAGAAAGCCTATCTTTGATTAATTGTTCATTACAGAAGAATGAGAGAATCATCAGCCAAGACATTCCGCATATATGAACAATCATATACAATGTTCAATTAAGATACACAGTATTTAATTGATTATAATTATTCATACACAATTAAAGAGGCTGCGAAATAGCCTAGGCTGCGAAAAAGAATCATTGAACGATTTTCTAAGTCCAATATGTGGATCCTATGCCCTGAATTTGTTAACCAATAAAGCATTTATTGGGTGGTAGGTAAAATTGCAGCAGTATCCTTAGCAGCATTTAATGTTGCAAAAAGAGAGGAAGTCTCTATGAAAGACATGGAAGTCTTAAAGCAATAAAAATTGGTCAATATATCTACTAGCTATTTAGTGGGCTGCCTAACCTAAGAGAGCTAGAGTCTTCATGTTTCAATACGGAAGGAGAAAATGTGAATATAAAAGCTAAAGAGGTTTTGACAAATAAAACCTAAGGAATAAAAAGTCAATAAATGCATGCCATATTGAAGATTAGTCACCGGATGATTATATAAGCCTTAAGCCTATATAAAGGGGCTTCATGCAAAGGTGACGACCAACCTTTCAATCAGCTAAAAAACATACAAATTACTCTCACAGAGTATCTTGTCAAGCCCCTTGGGCTACTTCAGTATTTGCACGAACGCTTGCGACTGCAATTACTAAGATGAGAATCTGCACGTACGCTTAGCGAATGCAATCCTCATTGCTTGCTAACCTGCGACACCGCATTTGCGACTGCAGCACCGCAGCACACAATCTTTACCTCGACGCAACGCTCTGCTAGGGATCACGTTCCTGGTATCGATTGGTAAAACTCGAAAGAGCTTTACAACCAAAAGTCCTTGTATCAATAAGGCATAAACAAGAACCTGAACACGAAGATATCCCTCTTCGTGTGACAGTCGTGACGAGAAGAAATCAAGACGAGCGCGTAATCAACTTCAACAACAACAACAACTTGCACCTATTGGTGCTGGCACGCCTGCAATCCACACGAGCCAAAAGGGACGGGTTTGATTCCGCGTCAAACATTTTGGCACGCCCAGTGGGACATTACTAGAGTTTGATCTAGTATTACCATTGCGTCAAAAAAGAGGCAACCTAAGTTGAAAGGTTTGCTTGAGGAAGATCCTTATAAGAGGACTTATTCCTATTGTGCGAGACACAGAGTTTCCGGCCACAACTCGGCTCAGTGCCGAGGTTTGTCTAGGCGACAACTTTTGAAGCAGTTTCCTGAACTCCAGATAGAAGCTATGGCCCCAGGGTCAAATGACTCAGATGACAGCACTAGTGCTGACAAAGTGGCTGAATCTTTGATTAAAGCCTTTGAGGAACGAAACTCTCAGTTCGTAACAAACTCTCTTGACACCTATGCCAAGGAGATCAATGGTACAGTCAGAGAGTTGGCAAAAACTGTCGCTGCCTTGGGTGTCCAAGTACAAGCCCAACAAGCTACCCTGAGCACAGTGTTGAATGAGCGAAGCACCTTCATGTCTTTGCTATACAAACATGACTTTACTCCCAAACCTGAAGGGGAGACCAGTGGTGCAGTGGCAGGAGATGCCAAAGCCAACACCAAGATTTCCCCAACTTTGGGGTTCAGAATGGGGAGACAACGTGGCCAAAGAAGTTTGCCATCCCGAGGTAGAATTATCAAAGGGGATGAACTTAAACAAAAGCCCAACGAAGAATCTTATGTGGCTGCGAAAGTCTCGCACCAAACCAACAAAGCTAGTTCTTCGAAGCAAAATGAGGTCGAAGACAGCGATAGCAACCAAGAAAACTTCATCACGGAGTTCGCAACACAAACTTCTCGGTCAGAGGAGAAGAAAAATGTTACCTATGGTGGTACCAACAAAGAGGGGTTGCACCTGTTCAGTGACGAACAAATTGCAGCTCTAGTACGCAAGGCGGTTCGCAGCCACCTAGGCGAAGAACTTGGATACAACTTCCCTTTTTCGAAAGAGATTGCGGAGGTTAATTATCCAAAGGGTCACAAGACTATCAACTTCACACTCTTCTCTGGTGAAGATATAAAGGAGAATGCAGCTGTGCATATTGCTAGGTTTACTACTCAGTGTGGTGACTTAGGCAAATCCAACCTGTATAAGCTCAAACTATTTGGTAGTTCTTTGACCGGAGCTGCGTTTGGATGGTATTCAAGATTGAAACCAGCCAGTATTAGTGGTTGGAATGAAATGGAGAAAATTTTCCGTGAACAATTCGGGAAAATAGAAGCTGAAGTGGGCATTTCTGAATTGTCCAGCATGTATCAACAGCCTAACGAAACGGCTTTGGCCTTTCTACAGAGGTTTAAGCTTCAGCAGGCTAGAGCCAATTTCGCACTACCTGAGAAGGAGGCTGTCAACTTGGCTGCCAAGGGATTATCATACAAAATCCGAAAGAAGTGTTTTGGAAACAGATATGATTCTATTGGAGATTTGATCAGAGAGGCAACAGGGTACGAAAGGCTTCTCAAGGAAGGAGATCATATCAAGAATGCCTCAAAAGGCACATACGTGCATAGCAGAGCTAGAAATGTTAATGCACTGGAAATTTTTGATCCTACTATGCCTTCGCCACCAAAACCTGATCAGGAGTGGTCATCAGGGGAAAATAGCGACAATGAAGGAGTTTCGGCCATCGAGCTGACTAGTAAAAAGCCAGCCAAGTGCAAGACTTTAAGGCTGATCAAGGAGCCTATGAAACTCAAGTCAGTGGCTTTCGCAAAGCCAGAATTTGAATCATACACTTATAATGCTAACAAGGCTGCTGAAATTCTGGATGATCTTCTTCAGGCTGGTATGGTGAAAACAGATTATGGTGTTATCCCCAAAGCTGATCAACTCAAGGGGAAGAAATTTTGTAAGTTCCATAACTTGTGGAACCATAACACTTTTGAATGTGTTAAGTTGAAGGACCAGATTCAGGTTTGGTTGAATTCTGGAAGGATTGAAATGGAGATCCCTCCCAAAGCTGCTACCTTGGTAGATAGTGATCCTTTCCCTCAAGCAGAGGTAAATATGGTGGAAGTCCAATGGCCAAATCAAGGCCAAAGCCAACAAAAGGATAAGAAAAATCCTGAGGAAAGGGAGCTAAAGCCTACTGAGGGGAAGGCTTCCACGGTGGTTTTATGTCGGAGGTGCAAAAGAGAGTGCAACTTAGAATCAGACGATGAAATCACTCCAAGGAAGTCTCAGACTTTAAAGCCTTCTGCAAGATTCTTTCAGCCTCATAGCCCGAGAGAAGGAAGAGTTCAATTCGAAAACAAAGAGCCTGTTGCAAATACTGTGCGAAGGTTCGAACAAGGTGAGTCTTCTAGACAAGGATTCCGTGACTCTAATTTGTTTATTAGAAGTCATTATTCCAATCGGTTCACTAAAGAGCCTACGAAAGGTGGCTATGAGAAAACTAGAAGATTTTTCGAGAGTAAAAGTGGTGGGAAAATTACTGTCAGACAGACTCCGCAGTTCTCCACCAAGCCATACATCCCTCCTTTTTCAAATCCGATCATCAAAGAAGGACAATGGTACACCAAAACTAGAGGGAAAATTGTGCCCATGACTGCTTCTCAACGAAGGAGGTCCCAGAGGCAATATGGGGAAGCGAAAAATGCCATGAAAGCAGTGCAACTGGGCCTCATAAAGCCTAATCAGCTGGCGAAATCTGTCGACCAATTGGAGGCAGAGGTGCAGAGACTCTCCACCAGACCTTTTTCTAGACAAAGCAGGGGACATCCTGCTCCAGTACCTCAGAGACCAAGAATTGAGGATAAATATTGGAAAGAGAGAGATGTTACGAAAAAGGACATGCAACTCAAAGAAGAAGCTCTTGCCAAGGAAAAAGGAAAGGAAATTCTTTCTTTAGTGCAGACTGAGATAAGCGGCAAAGATGTTGTTGCAGAAAACAAAGAGGCTTTGCAACTGCTTGAAAAACATCTGGAAATCATTCATGAAGGAAAGACCTTAAAAGTCAAGGTCGCGGCATTTCCTGAATCAACTTACACTATGCCCTTGCCCAAGATAGGGGTCTCAGAAGAAATATCACCTATTCCTGAACCACAAGCATTGGAGACCCCGAATGAGCCTGAAGGGTTCGGCGACAGTGATGCAATGATTGATTTCGGAGGAGAGCCAGTAATTCAAGGCGAAGATGATGCTATGGATGATGCCATGGACGATGCCATGTCTGGGGCAGATTGTTCTATGGTGTTTGTGCTCCCTGCTAAATATGCAAAAGAGGTTGAAGACAATCTTTTCGATTGCAGTTTAGCAGACATGTCAGACTTGGGGGGCAAAGAAAGAAATATTCTACCATCCTCTAAGGCTCCAGAAGCAGAGTCAGACACTGGAAAAAGCAATAAGGATAAAGTTACAGCAGAAATGATGTGCTTTCCTCGACCCACAAAAGATATGGCCAATCAGTTGAGGCCAATATACATCACTGCACATTTGCAAGGTGTCCCTATCAACAAAATCTTGGTTGATAATGGCTCTACTGTGAATATCTTACCATTCAAATCCATGCAGACTCTTGGTATGGACAAATACGCAATTCAGCCAACCAGCTTGGTAGTGAAGAACTTCACAGGATCCATTACAGGAACTCATGGATTACTTTTTATCCAAGTTATGGTGGGGTCTAAAAGCATGACTTTGGCCTTTTTTGTGGTCGACTGTACCTCTCCTTACAATGCGTTGTTAGGGAGAGATTGGATTCACAGGAGCTTATGTGTGCCCTCTTCACTTCATCAGAAGATCATCATGTGGAACGAGGAAAATGGGAAAGCAAAGCACATTTCAGCAGATCCAAGGCCGTATTCAGTTTCGGCCAACGCAGCAGATGCCAGTTACTATTTCGGTAGTATTGCACCTCTGAAGGTTAGTGGCATCGACCAAAATGGCCGCCCCACTGGGGTTACGGCTTATGACCTTACACAATGGGGATTGGTTCAAGCACAAGAGGATATGGAAAGACCATTCATCGTTGTGTCAGCACAAGGTAGTAATGATGTGTGAGACACCACAAGACATCGAAGAGGCTTTTAACTCTTTGTATGCGAGAATGTCAATATACAGAGAGGAGAAAGAGGCCTATGCAAGGGTTTGCACGTCAGATTGCATTGATGAGGCACAAATGTTGCCTATAGAAGAAGAGGAGCAGGACATTCAACTGGCTCCTGCTGCACTTGATGACACACCTCCCAAGGTGAAAGACCCAATCGACAAAATAAATTTGGGGTCGTCGGATGAACCAATGTTCGTCTCTATCAGTTCTTATTTAGAGCCTAAACAAAAAGAGGCTCTCACTTCACTCCTTCAGGAGTATAAAGATTGCTTCGCAGAGAAGTATGAAGACATGCCTGGGCTTTCCAACACATTGGTGGAACATAGGTTGCCTATTAAAGAAGGATTTAAACCTTTTCAGCAACCTCCGCGAAGAACCAGACCAGAAACCCAAATCCTTGTTAAGGAGGAGGTTGAAAAGATGCACAAATCTGGTGTCATCAGAGTAGCCAAATATAATGAGTGGTTATCTAATATTGTTCCAGTCAAAAAGAAAAATGGAAAAATTCGAGTGTGTGTGGATTATAGAAATCTTAATTTGGCCACACCAAAAGATCAATATCCTATGCCTATGGCGGACATGCTCATTGATGCTGTGGTAGGGCATGAAATCATGTCATTTATGGATGGGACAGCAGGTTATCATCAGATTCCGGTTGCGGAAGAAGATAGACATAAGACTGCTTTCAGGTGTCAGGGCTTCGCAGGGGTGTTCGAATACGTAGTAATGCCATTCGGACTCAAGAATGCTGGTGCGACATACCAACGGGCCATGAACTTAATTTTCCATGATTTACTTGGAAAAATCGTTGAAGTGTACATTGACGATATTGTGGTCAAATCCAAGAGACAAATAAACCACGTGAAAAATTTGCGAAAAGTCTTCGCAAGAATGAGATTCCACAATCTGAAAATGAATCCTATGAAATGCGCTTTTGGAGTCAAGGCGGGAGATTTTCTGGGTTTCCTTGTTCACGAAAGAGGAATCGAAGTCACAGAGGACAAAGCAAAATCTGTCATCAGTGCACCTCCACCCAAAAACAAGAAGGAGTTGCAGAGACTTCTTGGGAAAATAAACTTTCTTCGCAGGTTTATTTCAAACTCTGCTGGAAAAATCCAACCTTTTTCTTCTTTACTCAAGTTAAAAGACCAAGAGCAATTCATTTGGGAAGAGAAACATCAGGAGGCTTTTGACAAAATCAAGGCCTATTTGACGAGTACACCTGTTCTTGTGCCTCCAAGAACAGGAAAGCCTTTGAAGCTTTATATATCAGCTACTGATGCGTCAGTTGGCAGTTTGCTAGCTCAAGATGATGATCAAGGAGTAGAACATGCAATTTATTATCTGAGTCGAACTCTGAATGATTGTGAAACTAGGTACTCAGCTATGGAGAAATTATGTCTTGCTCTATACTTCTCAGCTGCGAAATTGAGGCATTACATGTTGCCTTTTACTACATGCATAATAGCACAAACTGATCTTATAAAATACATGTTATCAAGGCCTATCCTCAGAGGCCGTATTGGGAAGTGGATCTTGTCCCTGTCTGAATTTTCATTTCAATATGTGCCTGCGAAGGCTGTAAAAGGACAGGCCATTGCCGACTTTCTAGCTCACCATCCCAGCTTAGAAAGTGATACATTCAAAGAGTTAGAAATTGGGGCTATTTTCATACAACCTTGGACTCTTTACTTTGATGGATCACGTACAGAAGAAACCTCAGGAGCAGGGATTGTATTGCAAAATCCAGAAGGAATAAGATTCTCATATTCTTTTCAATTGGATTTTACTTGCACAAATAACCAGGCAGAATACGAGGCTCTCATTATTGGCCTACAAATTTTGCTTGAACTCAAAGCATATGACATTGATATCTATGGAGATTCACTCTTAGTGGTCAACCAGGTGATCGATAAATTTAAATGTGCTAGCCCGTTGCTTGCACCATACCTTTTCGCAACATGGAATCTTTTGTCCCAATTCAGCAATGTTTATATTGAACACATTCCCAGAGAGCGAAATTTCGCGGCCAATGAATTAGCTCAAGTAGCTTCGGGAATCAAGTTGACTGATGGAATTCAAGAGCGAATCCTCAAAGTGGAAAGACGTTCTTTACCATCCGTTCATGATAGAGGATGGCCCATGGAAATTTCAGCCATTAATGTGTCAAAAGAACCTATTGACTTAGACTGGCGAAAGCCTTTGATCCAATATCTGGAAAATCCGAACCAAAGTACAGATAAGAAAATCAGATTCCAAGCTCTGAACTTCTTCCTCAGAAACAAAGAGTTAAGACGACGAGGAGAAGAAGGAGTAGACTTTTTGTGTGTCTATGGCAGAGAAGCAAAAAGACTCATGCGAGAAATTCATTCAGGGGTATGCGGTTCACATCAGACAGGACCTAAAATGAGATGGCTTCTGCGAAGACATGGTTATTATTGGCCAACAATCTTAAAGGACTGCATCACTTTCGCAAAGGGATGTCAGGAATGTCAGGTGCATGGACCAATCCATCGTATTCCAAACATACCAATGCAACCAATTATTAAACCATGGCCTTTTCGAGGATGGGCGATGGATTTAATTGGTATGATCAATCCGGCATCTTCTAAACAACATCACTTCATCATTGTGGCCACTGATTTCTTCACCAAATGGGTTGAAGCAGAGCCTATGAAGCATGTCACTGCGGATAAAGTCAAGGATTTCATTTTCGACAACCTGATTTGCAGATTTGGAGTTCCGGAATGCATTATTACCGATAGAGGTACCTCATTCATGGCTGATGAAGTAGTACAAATGACGAATAAATTCGGAATTAAACTTCTACATTCAACTCCATATTATGCACAATCTAATGGCCAAGCTGAGGCCAGTAACAAGATTATCATCAACATTTTGAAAAAGATGGTGGCTGATAATCCCAGAGATTGGCACAATGATCTGTATAACACATTGTGGGCTTACAGGACTTCCAAGAGGACACCTACAGCGACAACTCCTTATGCTTTAACATTTGGACATGATGCAATGTTGCCAATAGAGATTTTTGTGCAGTCGCTTCGCGTACGAGAACAACATCAGTTAATTGGTGAAGATTATGTTCAAGCCATGTGGCAAGAACATGAGAAGCTAGATGAATTAAGGCTTGAAACCTTAAATAATCTGATTGCGGAAAAGCAGAAGGTGGCACGAGCCTATGACAAACGCACCAGGGGAAAATCCTTCAAGGAAGGAGAATTGGTATGGAAAATGGTTTTACCAGTCCGCGAAAAAACTGACGGACTCGGAAAATGGTCACCAAAATGGGAAGGACCTCATGCCATTCACCAAATCTTGCCAAAAGGAGCATATCATCTCAAACATATCAATGGCGAAATCCATTATAATCCTATCAACGGGAAATATTTGAAAAAGTATTACCCAAGTGTATGGGATTTTGCGAAGAAAGTTGAAAAACCGGCGAAACCAGCGCCAGATTTCAAACGAGTCACCCGTTCTCAGACACGAATGGCAGGAACTCATTTTCAATTTTAATATACTTCGTTTTCTTTTATGAATGTATTTGTACATCAAAATTAAAAGGGGCAACAAGTACACTAAGGTACTTAAAATGTCGAGAGAATTCAAACATTTTTCTATCCAGGTCTTGATTTGTGACTTTTGTATCACCAATAAGTGGATTGATATGTTTGTCTTCGGAAGTGTTGAAATTTGAATTTTCTACAAAAAGAATATTTTACTTTCGACAATCTTTTCATGCGAAATGATAACAGTCGTATTTGCGCGTGTAAGTATAAATAAATCCATATAGCTATATTTAATTACATGCAGGAGCAGCTAAAAGTACTTTCCACTTTGTCTACCACTTTGTTCACCTAAACATATAAGCATATGAAGAGGTGGAACGGTGGTTACAATCATACAAAAATCTTTGGTCAACTTTATATGGCTAAAAGAAATATGAAGTGATGGAAAAGGTACGGCCATGCAGAAAATTTTAGCCAAGTTATGTGGCAATAATATATATAATTGAAAAGATGATTATATATATATATTTAAAGATGCAATTGCAGCCATATGGTCACAATATACTATAACCAGCTATGAGAAACGAGTGCAGTTGCAAGTATAAGGAAAAGTGGACATAAAAAGTAAAACTTGAGAAGAAAGCGACTAGAAAATGTCTTAGTTTTCTTCGCAGTTGTCCTTGACTTCTTATGTCAATTTGTAGTTTTCCCTCAGGACTTCTTGGAGGCTATACTAGCTTTAATCATATGCCAGAAAGTGGCACTTGATTTATATATACCAAATATAGTGGTCATATATTTATCCCATTGCAAAAAAAGAGACTTGTCAAGAACCATTTTATTGATTCAAAGTTCCCTTTTCGATTAATTTTAGCCAAGTTCTTTCGTGGTTCCCTGTCACACAGTTTTGACCCATCTCGCATCTGTCAACCAAACTATGGTTTCACTCGTGCATCAAAACTTGGGGGGCAAGAGTATGCAAGAATGGAGTAACTATCCATGTACTTTATTTGTGAGAAATTTAAAAAAATTTCAATTTTGAATAAGAGGCTCAGTTTTGGCCTTCCAAATACATGGTGTTTGTTAGTAACTTTCTTTCTTCGATTAAGCAAAATGGCAACTGTACTCTCCGTTATTGTTTGCCTAAAATTTTCAAACGGATTTGAAAAATATGGTTCAATGGGAAATTATTATGCTTAAATACCAGATTGCAAATTTCTATGTGATTTTTGCAAAATCATTTATTGTGATTTCATGTTCAAGGTATTACTTTCATTGAAAAATAACTGCAGTTTATTTCGCACACAAAATAAAACTTCGAAATACACATATAAATCAACAAATTTCAATATGTTTATTCATCAGCGGCTTTGTGGTCGAAACTACATCGTGTGAAATATGTAAATACATCAGTAGAGCTATAAACAAGGCTCTGATACCATGCTGTATGCCAAAATACCGATTCTTCAATTGCAGGTTGGTTGTGGATCTGAAAGGGAAAAAAAAGATAATTCTCTACAAACTGTATGGTCAAATGAAAGTAGACATACATGATGACTGCGAGAGAACGAGGATCACACATAAAACTTTTCCTCAGGGCCTCGCAGACCAAACCCACATGTGGGGTTGCCTTCCCTTCATGGACCTTTCCCTTCCCACCACAGTGGCTGCAGCCAAAGGAAACCGGAAATCCCAAAACCTGATATTTCAGCCTTACTGAAATATAGGATTTTGTTGGAATCCCAGTTCCCCAGTAATGCAAAAATTAGGAACTTATTAAAGCAAACAACAGCTGTTGAATGCAAATATTCCTAATTTTCGCATTATTAACCACAAGATTAGACTATGAAGCCTATCTGTGGTACAAGATTAGACTATGAGGCCTAGAAATTACCTAGAGGCTAGAGATTAATTTTTGTGGCAAGACTTTGCGAGGAAGAGAAAAGATGAAAATAAATTTCTTCTTAAACATGGTGAAGGTAGGAATTCAGAATTTTGTTCTCCTATGGTAAAAGGTACTTATTTATAGAAGAAGAAAGAGGCGCTTAAACCTTTATTACGCCTTAAAAACCTCATAAGTGGTTTTCATGTGGGAAATTATTGCCATTAAATGTGGTCAAACCACGAGGTGAAAAAGGGATAAGATCGAGGAAATCTCGCGTAAACCAACAAATCAACCGACAAGATAGTGGTTGAAACAGGATTCAAAGATTCGAATCTTAAACTCGAATTTTGAATTAGGGGACGGACCAATACTGTTAAGACAGGTGCAGCTCAACAGTGGCTTCAGAAATATTTATCTAAAATATTCTGCCTCAGATGTGGAATTGGTCAGTCCTGAAAGACTTTGTTTGATAAAGAAAGCAAGATCGAATCACAATGCAGTACTTCTGGCGAAGGCAGATTTAGACTAAGAACAAGAAGATGAGAACTTTGTGTTCTGACTATGTTGAGTCTTCTTCTTCTTGTTGTTGTGAAAATCATGGGAGCATGCTTAGAAACACCTTTGCAGCTAAACTTTAGTGCTACCCTGCCTTCTAATATATTATCATAAGTAGAGGCTGCAAGTCTACTTATGATACAAGATTGGACTACAAAGCCTAAAGTTTGCAAGTGCGGAGGGCGAAACATTAAGATAGGCCAGACTAGCATGAAAGATATTTAGAGTTATATCCAAAGTCTAAACAAAGGTTGTTTATCTATAACACTTTGGAACTCTACTATGCCAACCATACAGGTTGTGGCAATAATGATCAAATCTTCAAAATTCATTAAGGGGATCTAACCGGATCAAAAGTCATGCCAGCAGGAAGAAAATAGAGGTTACGTGTAGTAACTATGCTTCAACTAACCAAATTGTGGTTGAAATAGGGTTGAATAAACAAATCCCTGAAATAGTCTAGGGATAAAATTACTTAGACCACTTGGGCCTTGGTGCACCTAAAAGTTGTTCCAGGATCACCTACAAGAGGTATGTCATTGGTGACTACTCAAGATATATGAGGCATAGGTCTTTAATAATTTGGGGCTAAAAGAACAAGCCTAGATTTTAAAAGGGCTACCTATAAATGGCCTATCCCCAAAATTAATGTCATGGATCCGAGGACGACTTTCGTTGTCGATGGGCCATAATGCTTAATTTTTAAATTCATCACGTGTTTAGTCACTCATAACTTTAACTGTCGACTTTTTGACTTTTACTGCAAAAGTTGTCTGTTTCTGTTACGTTATATCTTCTTCCTAGTCTCTCTCCCATAATTCTCGTTTCATTATCCAAATAATCATAATCCACATTCATTCAAAGATCAAAATGACTCAACATGTGAGTTCTTTCAACATGTTGATTGCCACTAATGAACTTGATTATGAAGGTTGGTTAGACGAGTCGCCAATGTGCATGGAAGCCCGCCAAAATTCTGACGTGACAAATGTGTCAAGAAAGAGGCCAATTGCTTCATCAACAAGCCGTTCAGACCCAAGGCCATTTGAAAATGATCTTTCAAGGACGGAAGAAGATCTATTGTCGGGGTTTGATACAGTTTCACCTCAGAATACTTTGAAAAGAGCACGCTTCGACAAGCATACCACCGAACAATTGGAGGCATTCCTCAAGAGGTGCTCTTTCCCGGACGATGAGCAGAAAGCAGAGGTGGCAAAACGACTTGGCTTACATCCCATGCAAGTCAAATTTTGGGTTCAAAACAAAAAAACTAGTGAGAAGAACAAGGGGCTTCAAGGCGAGAATAAGGCCTTAAAAATGGAAGTTGGCAAACTTCACGCCAAACTAAAGAGGTACGAAGAGGCCTTTTCCAACACCACATGTTTGGTATGTGGAGGCCCAAGGATTCCAAACAAAGGCCTTAATTGTAGGTCAGAAGTGTCAAATGCAGGCCCTAACATTGAGAAGGGCAAATCACCACTTCACTTTCCGGAGGCATTTCAACAAATGAGGGAAGAATTTTTGTACACTAAGGATGGACAAGACTTAGTTGCAAAGTTGGCTATTGCAGCTATGGAAGAGCTTGTCATGATGGCTCATGCGGGAGCTCCTTTATGGATTTCTGCGAGAGACGGCGGACCTCCAAATCAACCTGATATTCTCAACAAGGTAGAATATGTGAGGATTTTTCCTAGAAATTTTAATCATACACCAACAAATCTTTGGCCAGAAACTTCAAGAGATTCGGCCGTGGTTCTAATGGACCCTATCAACATTGTCAAGATCCTCATGGATGCGAAACAATGGTCAACTGTGTTTGGCAACATAGTTTCAAAAGCAAGAACTCTTAAAGTCTTGTCTGTTGGAGTTGATGAAAATTTCAATGAGGCTTTGCATGAAATGACTGCAGAATTTCATTTGCCTTCACCATTAGTCCCAGTTCATGAGCATCACTTCGTCAGATATTGCCGCCAATACTATGAAGATGTCTGGGTAGTGGTTGATGCCGATCTCAGTGAGATTTTCCAAGATTCCCTTGCGAAAGGTCATAGAAGACCTTCCGGTTGCTTGATCCAAACTTTACCAGATGGGTTTTCCAAAGTAACATGGGTAGAGAATGCAGAGGTGGATAATGAAGATGTCCAAAACCTGTATTTTCCATTAATTAGATCTGGTACAGCATTTGGAGCTAAACGATGGGTTTCAACTCTTGAAAGACAGTGTGAGCGGTTGGTAAGCTCAATGGCTACATCACTTGACCCAATTAGCCTAGGGGTCATTTACGATGATAAAGGAAAAAAAGGTTTATACAGCCTAGCGCAGAGAATGATGTTGAAATTCCACTCAGATGTCAGTGCTTCAACGGCCAATCATTGGTCTACAGCATCAGAATGCTCTGGACTTGATGAGATACAATCCATGGTGAAGGTTAATATTGAAGATCCGGGAACACCAAAGGGCAATATTTTCAGTGTTGTTTCTTCCTTATGGCATCCTACTTCACCAAAGGATGTTTTTGAATTTCTCCAAAACCATCAAACCCGACATCAATGGGACATTCTCACGAAGAGTGACGTGGTGGAGGAAATTATGCACATTATCACGAGCCCAAACCCGGGAAATTATATATCCCTGTTACGTATTAATGGGGCAATTTCTGGAACGGCCAATAGGTTAATCCTCCAGGAAAGTTGTACAAACTCAATCGAATCATACGTGGTATATTCCAAGATCAATGTCTTTGAGGCAAAGGCAGTATTGAGCGGAGCGGACCCAGATTTCGTGGCACTTTTGCCTTCAGGTTTTGCGATAATACCTAATGAGGCTACTATTGAGGGAGCCGGAGGAAGTCATGGTACGTGTACCAATGAGACACTGCTGACAGTTGCTATTCAAAAGGTAGTACATTTTGGGAAACATTTAAAGAATTTCAATAAGCCTTTAACCGAGGCTAAAAGGCGCATTCAAGCAGTAATTGTTGGCATTAAAAGAGCGGCTTTGAATAACTGAAAAGGTTATTAGGCTAGCTTTGTATTTGGCCTCAGAGTTTTAATTTTAATTTTGTCAAAGAAAGTTAACAACCTTTGCAATTGAGTGTCAATGCTAGCTCAGAATCTTTTTGGTATTGCTAGCTATTTCTGCTGTGTTTCTCATTCATGAGTAACTCTTCTAAGAACAATCATGAAAGTAGGAGATAAAGCAGTACTAAGACTTTCGCAGACCATATTGTGGTTTTCGCATATGAACTTCAGTGTTTATTATCATTTCGCAGGAAAGTCGAACATTCAGAAATAGTACAATTTCATTGAAATGTTCAATATTATGGTTTTTTTGGACAAGACATACCTTTGCAAAAGAAAAGTAAACTTTAA
The DNA here is from genome assembly GCA_029955375.1 of Rubus parviflorus. NCBI lineage: Eukaryota > Viridiplantae > Streptophyta > Magnoliopsida > Rosales > Rosaceae > Rubus > Rubus parviflorus. The sequence continues at coordinate 4,162,196 of JARGGL010000008.1, read as the reverse complement.
TACAAGCTTTAACATTACATAAACCAGGCTCTGATACCACGTGAGCTTAAAGAATGCGGGAGCAAATGTGGTTTGATTAACCAGTCTACTCCAAGCACTGATCTTTCTCTTTCAACGCAAAAGAAGTTCCAACCCAGGGGGGCATATGCATCGCGTTTTGAGGAAATACAAAGATGCTTCCATTAAAGGCACATGGCCTTTCCCATCGTTGAACGACCAATGACAAAGAGCAGGTGAGTAACACAGTGGGTTTACCTGTCTTCGTCATTCGGCTGTGAGATCAGACTAAAGCCTAAATTTGTGCGAAAAGCTTTGATAAGCAGAAGTGTCTTTTAAACCTCCAGAATAATCTGTGAAAGGTTAAATGCGAAACATGTTGAAACTAAAGTGTTTCAGTTTATGGCCGGATCGTGAGTTCAACAAATTGGACTATCACATATTCTTGGATGCAAATAAGAGGATTTCTTTACAAGCAACAAGAAGAGGGTCATCCAAAGCCTTAAAAGACCAACAGCCAAATTCTAATTGTGGTCCGTGAATCCAGAAGTATACAAAATTTCATATACTTTAGGGGTAAATACATGAAATATGAATCTGTCACTTTTTTAAGAGATAAATTATTTCTTGTACATCGCATATGGAGGTAAAATAATATTACAATAAATTGGATAACTTTGTGTCCAAAAGATTACATACAAAATATGCTAGAGAGGATACAATCTTCGATTGACCTACGTGAGCGCTTCTTGATTGAGTCGAGACCAGCAAGAAGGAGAAGCATGGGCAAGAGATTTCTTACCATTCTATGCTTCTTGCCTCCACTCCCGCACCGCAACAAGAGGCGACATGCGGCATTTGGGGCTTCAATCGACCACGCTCCCACTCCTTCATTTAGTCACAAGAGAAAGGACGAGAGAAAGGGGGAGGAGCTAGGGTGGAAAATTGGAGCAAAGTTTGTTCCGTTGGGGAACACTTCAGTCCAATAGTCCTGTGATCGGCTGATTGTGGGTAAAATGAGGAACTCAAACTATCTGGAGTTTGCTGTTTCCCATTTTTCCAGCCGCCCCGCCATGAAATTCGACTATAAAGCCTACTCATGGCATGAAATTCGACTACAAAGCCCAAAGGCCTTCATAATAGAGGCCAAGAAGGAATTTTGGTAATAGAAGTCATTAAACAAGAGATGGAGAGAAAAATGCCTAAGAAAGTAGATAGAGGCGACCTTCGCCTTAAGAGTGGTTTTTCAAACTTAGCCTCGGATGGCAGCTTATAAGGACGCGAAAAGTCGTGATTTCCACGTGATCATATCTTATCGGCAACAACCAAATCTTGAAAATAAGGAAATACAATGTATTTGGCCTCAAAAGTGTCGGTGTCACCTACGTGAGTAGGGGTCACCTACGTGAGTAAGAATCACCAACAGAATAGCCATCACTGTGTCGCATTATTATTGCCTATTAAAATCATTGAGGCAATGCAATGTTGACTAAGTCAAGGGTTGTTGATGCAATTGTCAATGGGCCAAATAATTAGGCCCAAGACTTTGAATAGGCCACCAATATTTCAAGAATATTATGTGGAAACGGCCCCCGAAATCAATAATCAGTAATTTTTGCGAAAATCTAAACATAGTACAATTTGAATAAACTACCAAGTGTTTAACAAATGTACTAAAATCTCTAAACGTTCGGAAGATCTTGCAAAAATTGGATTAAAGCTCTACACTGAAACTCAAAGTTCAGCTTGGCATCTAGAACCTCATGTCTTTTCGCAAGACATTGCTTTCGATGGTTCTTTATGCTTTCGTCACAATCTTGTAAAGAAGAACAAGCATAACCCAGATCATCAATAAGCGAGGCCTCTTCAACAGGGATTTCTTTGTCTAATCGCTCTAGTTCAACCTGAAGGGATGCAATTTGGACTTGGATTTCAGCCTTACGTTTCTTCTTTTCGGTGATCAAATCTTCTCTATCACCAACCTGCAGAGCATTAGTTGCCAGATTTTGGCGATCTGATAAAAGTATTGTCGTCTGCTCATTCAGTTCATCGAGGTCCTCTTGTTGACTCTCATAAATATCTCGAATTGAGGGAAGCAATTTCAGAGATTTTCGAACAGGAGCAAGAATTTGGTAAAAGGAAGAATCCTCATTTTTTGAAAGAAGACTGACAGCTTCTCGTACTTGTTGTTCTTGCTCCTCAGACAGGATTTCACCCTCTAAATTACGAAGGAGCCGGATTGCATCGCGCTCTTCATTTGTCAACTCGTCTGATAAGTCCTTCATAATAGAATGCTCTTTTGCCCATTTTCGCAAATAACTTGTTGTTTGCGAAGAAGAGTCGATAGCCTTTGAGGCACTACTCAGTCCAGTTGATAAAGATGCAGATTGAACACTGGAACTAGGTGGCAAATTCTCTATGCCTGCATCCACTCCCTACAAATTAAGGGAAAGACAAGTTTAAATTTAAGTGTTCAAATATGCTAGTTTGAAGAAGATAAAACTATTTGTTGAGGAAATGGATTTACCTGAGCTGCGAAAGTAGCAGAGGTTGCAAGGCCATGACTGTCTATATTGCCATCACCAACATTAATGGATATTAATGGTTGTTGATCCTTAGCAGCTTCAGCTTCCCCAATATTCATATCTTCATTATGAATCCCTGCATCTTTAAGGGGATCAACTAAAGGATCAGAGGTGTTAATGCCTAAACCAGGAGCCGTTACAATATGTCCGCAGGGCATAGAGTCAGTTTCTGCAGAGGCTGCAAGGCCGTGACTCTCCGCACATTCTATGGCAAAATTCACATCTATAGGTTCTGCATTTGAAGCTTCAGCACGTTGCACCTTTATTTCAGGATGAACTTCTTGAGAAGGGGAAGCAGTAGGAGTGGACAAATCGACAATGGTTGTTGGTTCATGAAGGGATGATGCTGAAATCAGAGATATAGCTCTGTCTACTTCAATAGTGTCTAAGGGAACCAAGTAAAGTGGTCCAGACCCTTGGACTTGATCTTCAGCAGTTAGTATTGATGATTCTCCAAAACCTGTGGGGACAGTCATAGGAATCCCACTTCTCCGTGACTGAGAGGGATTAGCTTGAACCACCTGATCAAAAACACAAAGTGTTAGAAGACATAATCTATATCTCAAAGCAGAATTTATTAGACAGATTTGTGTGTCAATAATTTGAACCAGTATTCAAAATTTAAGCCAAGTAAAAGGGTAGACCTGTTGAATCCCATGCGAAGAAGACTGAGGGTTTTTCCTACTCCTCTGAGCAGTAGGGACATTTCTCAAGTCCACCTGCGGAAGACAAGTTGTAAAATCCAAGATGTGGATTTCGTAATTTGGACATTCACATAACAGACTCTAGTGTTTATACCTGTACGTTTTGAGCCAGAGGTGGGACTTGAGGTTCATCCTCAGGGCGAACCTAAAAACAAATTCGGATAGTAAGAATAGAGGCTAATATCACCTAGTATACTAAAAAAGGGTGAGATGACTAACAGTTTGAGCTATCCTTGCTCTGGCCTGACGACGAGTTCTTACTTGAGCAGCCTGTAACAAAGTTCAATTCAAGTCACATATGACAAAATTGGTACAAAGAGGAAAGTTTAGACGAAATCACTCACTACGTCATCTTCCACATCTTCATCAGTGGGAGTTCTTTCGTCGTCACTTACAGGAGAAGGTCTGCGAACAGGTAGTTTAACCCTTTTCTTTCTTTGGAAAGGGTTATCGGGGGCTTCAATTGTTTTTCTTTTCCCCGTTGTTGATTCTCCTGCCTAAAAATACACAAAAGAGGAAGTATAGTCATTTTAAGAAAGGGAAACAATCTTGAGGCTAAGCAGAGCCTAGAGTAAGAATTTATCACATGAGAAGACTGCGAGGCCTTTTGCGCAGGATTAGAGGTAACCTGTTTTCGCGTGGCTGGTTTTCGCATTGATTGAGAAGCAGCAGCTTTTGAGGCGATTGATTTGGCCTTTGCTTCAGCCTATAAAAAATAAAGAGAGGTTAAGAAAATGACAATTTGAATAAGAATACTAATTCACAACCAAGTCAGGGGATTACCAGTTTTTCTTGGAGCACCTTCTCTCTTTCTCTACGAAGGAAATCTTGGTCTGCCTGGATGCTACTCGCCATATGAGATGACATCGAAGGCTCAGAAGCCCTTGCTTCATCAAGTTGTGCCTTTCTCCTCGACAATGGCTCAATCAACAAATCAGCCTTTAGAACACTGGTTCCAGACAATTTGTTGAAAAGGACGATGAATCTAAGAAGATGGTCTGAAGAAAAGAGGCCCTTATTCATATCTTCGAGCCATGTCAAGTAGTCAGGAACACAATAAATCTTGGCAGTGTTAGAAATATATTTGAGCTCAGGATCTGAATCCCCAAGCTCACTTATGCCTTTAACACTCGCCAAAGACTTCAGGTTCTTTCGCCACGAGGTGAAGTGGTTCACACTATTTATTAGGGGCACAGGAACGGCCTGAAAAAAGCCGAGTTGCCTTGCGAAATAATTTGGGGCATAAACCTCCATCTGCAAATGCTTGTCCTGTTTAAGTTTTCCACCATAGTGCAAGTCTTTGCAACAAATAGCGGCTCTGAACATGGCATAATAATCTGGGTTATTCCATTTTTGTGGCCGGTCTGGGAAAAATCCTGAACCTTGAAGTGGATAAGGATATCTCCTAGTCACAACTTTTCCTCACGTTGGGCGATATTCGCCACTCCTAAAAGCTTCGAAAAATTCCCGGACAGTACGATCAGATGGTCCGGCATTTACCAGAGATTCTCCCATAACCTTATTAGGGAAAAAATGTACGTCTGCGCCAAAATCAGGAAAATACACATAGAGCCAATAGTGGAGTATCCAAAGTGGCCCTTCAGATTGAAACTTCAGGGGAGATAGGACCATTTGATGAAGTCCTCTATACAGAGAGGCAAGTACTTGGTGGCCTAAACCCAATTTCTCACCCTTGTGAAGGGTGATGGCCATGTCTTTCCAATGATGTGTGACTTTGTTCGCATTCATACATAATACGAATTTGTTTAGCCACATTTCAATGAAAGCGACGTGCTCTTCAGCACCTCCTTTTCCCATCCAAAATTTGACCCATTTGTCATAACTGTTACAATTATCAGAGGCCACTTTGCGGTTTGGATAGAAATTTGTTTCAAAAGATTCATCATGATAAAGACCGGCAATATATGGCTTATGGTGGATGGTAAATCCAGTAATAGCAAAAATATCTAGTAAACTAATACTCATATGCCCATTAGGAAAATCAAAGGTATTACTAGAGGTGTTCCAGAAACATAAGGCAGCAAGAATGACATTTCTGTCACCTTTAACTTGTTGAGTGGATAGCATAATTGGGTCATAAATACCAGTTGCCTTCCATAATTTCTCGTGCAGGGGCGCCAGCTCATCTCTCCATTTAATGAAATCATCGTCAGCAAGAGGCCAGTATCCGGTAACTTTCTGAGACTTCGAGGTAGTCGGCCAGTGAGTGAGATCGATTTCCGTCCTGGGATGACTATGAAGTGGCTTTGTCCGGGCGAAACTTAGATTGAGAGCTTCATTTATCTGGGTCCAGTCATATGGACCATAATGAGGGCCAACAAGAGCAAGCTCCTTGTGCGAAGTATATCTGGAGAATGAAAAATTTATATCCAGAGACTTACAGATTGACTTGATTTGATCTACCAAACGCTCAGATTCGATGCGTAGTCGGTCATAATCTGGAATCTCAGACGATTCGGTGGCCATGAAGATTGTTTGAAGAAAATTGGGAATTAGGGTTTCTACGGAAAGAAAGAATTGGGAGCGTTTTTGGAAAAAGGATAGAAACTGCACTTTTCAAATAAACAAGAGTAGTGGGGAAGCTAGCGAAGGAGGGAACTACTTATAAGCTTTTTTAATCACTGATCGGCTTTCAAAGCTTGGGGGGCAATGTTTGAGCCCAAAATATTTTTGGCCCAGATATGGGTAAATTGATAAGTTTGGTCCGAGGCCCACATCCCGTATCAATTGATAAAACCCAAACGGCCGGGTTGAAAACAACATACATCTTTTCTCCCACGTTCTCTCCGTTCTCCTCCTTCTTTTCTCTTTACTCTTTCTTTATCTCTAAAAGAGGAGCGAATACTCAAAGTCACATCAATCTAAGTGGCTGATGTAGACTTCAAGGAAGAAAATAATAAACGGATTGATGAAGTAAGAACCAAAATGATACACCCCACAATTAGGCTTTCCTTTCCTATTATTGTGAAGGAAAGTGAATTTGCGCAGTATAAATTAAACTGAGGTCCAAACTTGGCCTATTTTTAATATTAATTTCTTTTGGTTGAGGTCTCTTATTACTGTGCAAAACAAGAAAGAATGCCTTATGGAGGCAAAAGTCCGCTTCAAAAGCCGATGATATGAAATGCGGCTCCTTTCCAAAATAGTTGTCTCGCATTGTTAAATTGAAACAGAGCCTAAATTTCACACACTTTGGATCAATAAGTCTTTTTGATTGATCTAGACAATTGCAAAGTGTGTTCATATTAGACAAATTTCTTGACAATTGCAAAGTGATTAATCTAGGCTTTTTTGACCTTCCTTCCTTATTACTGTGCGAAAGAAGGAAAATATGTATTCATGACACAAAACGGCAGCAATATAAGACTGAGGAGATTTCTAGATGATTGCTTCGCACTCTTTTTAATAATAAACAAAGCCTACGTTTCGCACATGAGGCTTTTTGATTGATCCAGACAATTGCAAAGTGGTTTATTCATGGCATATTTAAACAAATAAGCAGCCTTTGTTGAAACATTTTCTGACAAATGAACCAATGTGGTTCATCATTTTCTCAAAAGAACACAGAGCAATCTCCTTAATAGCCATTTAATAATAGCCAAACGTCATCAAATCCATTTGATCAAGATTGTGGCTAAATAAGTCAAGATTCTAGTGGCAAACATCTATCATTTCTCATTTCGCAGAAGACTCAGAAACATAGAACAGTGTGAAAAGGAATATGATAAACAATTTAATTATCATAAAGCCAAGAGTGGCTCGTTCGACACCTACTTTTCGCACCTTCTTTCCGCTTTCACAGAAGGAAGATCATGGCAAATAAATTGGTGTGAAAATCATTCACGAAAAGAGGTTTCACACTTATGAGTAATATTATACAATGTTTAGTTAATCAATCTTTGATTAATTATTCATTACAGAGTGATGCAAAAGGTATCAATCAAATGTAAAACCAAGACATTTTTGCATATGTGAACAAACATATATATGTAATTAATCAATCCATGATTAATTATAAGTGTTCATTACGGAGGCTATGAGAAAGCCTATCTTTGATTAATTGTTCATTACAGAAGAATGAGAGAATCATCAGCCAAGACATTCCGCATATATGAACAATCATATACAATGTTCAATTAAGATACACAGTATTTAATTGATTATAATTATTCATACACAATTAAAGAGGCTGCGAAATAGCCTAGGCTGCGAAAAAGAATCATTGAACGATTTTCTAAGTCCAATATGTGGATCCTATGCCCTGAATTTGTTAACCAATAAAGCATTTATTGGGTGGTAGGTAAAATTGCAGCAGTATCCTTAGCAGCATTTAATGTTGCAAAAAGAGAGGAAGTCTCTATGAAAGACATGGAAGTCTTAAAGCAATAAAAATTGGTCAATATATCTACTAGCTATTTAGTGGGCTGCCTAACCTAAGAGAGCTAGAGTCTTCATGTTTCAATACGGAAGGAGAAAATGTGAATATAAAAGCTAAAGAGGTTTTGACAAATAAAACCTAAGGAATAAAAAGTCAATAAATGCATGCCATATTGAAGATTAGTCACCGGATGATTATATAAGCCTTAAGCCTATATAAAGGGGCTTCATGCAAAGGTGACGACCAACCTTTCAATCAGCTAAAAAACATACAAATTACTCTCACAGAGTATCTTGTCAAGCCCCTTGGGCTACTTCAGTATTTGCACGAACGCTTGCGACTGCAATTACTAAGATGAGAATCTGCACGTACGCTTAGCGAATGCAATCCTCATTGCTTGCTAACCTGCGACACCGCATTTGCGACTGCAGCACCGCAGCACACAATCTTTATCTCGACGCAACGCTCTGCTAGGGATCACGTTCCTGGTATCGATTGGTAAAACTCGAAAGAGCTTTACAACCAAAAGTCCTTGTATCAATAAGGCATAAACAAGAACCTGAACACGAAGATATCCCTCTTCGTGTGACAGTCGTGACGAGAAGAAATCAAGACGAGCGCGTAATCAACTTCAACAACAACAACAACTTGCACCTATTGGTGCTGGCACGCCTGCAATCCACACGAGCCAAAAGGGACGGGTTTGATTCCGCGTCAAACAATTGGCAATAAATATTTGAAGTCCTTCATCCTCTTCTCACACTGTCCCTTTATTTTGACCAATTTCTATCTTGAAACCCTATCCTCCAACCACACACCTCACCAAATTCCTCAACTTTTCAATGGAAAATTTTAGCAATTGGTTGTTAACTAGAGAATGGGAAATTGCAGAAGACCTTGCGTGGATGTAAGCGACAAACTCTCAAGTAGCTACAATAATTTCTGATTATCAAGCGTCCGAGACACCATTTGGCCTCGGTTCATGACCTAGACGTGCCCCAGATATAAAAAGATATCGCCAAGTGCGGGGTCAATTTCTCATGGAGGACTACTTTATCGAGCGTCCAGTGTATGGCCAAGCAGAGTGTCGAAGGAGGTTCAGAATTCATAAACATGTTTTCATGCTCATTATGGAGGATCTTTACAACCACAACGATATCTAGAAGCAAAAACCTAATGTCGTTGGCAAAATGGGATTGCTTCCAGAGCAAAAAATGACAGGTACCTTACGTTTGCTTGCGTATATATGGTGCAGTTGCAGATCAGTGCCATGAAAATTACTAGGATGGGAATGTCCACTACGCTCAAGTTTCTGAAGAAATTTTGTACACAAGTCGAGTCTCTTTACTCAAGGTGGTTCCTTCGTGCTCCAAATGTCGATAACCTACAAAGGCTTCTCAATACGGGAGATTGACGTGGGGGGAGTATCGATTGTATGCACTGAGAGTGGAAAAATTGTCTGATTGTCTGGGCTAGAGCGTATTCTGTTCGAAAGAGCAGACCCACCATAATTCTCGAGGCGGTGGCCTTATACGACACGCATATATGGCATGCATTCTTCGAGACCTCAGGAGCTCAAAATGACCTCAACGTACTTGGTGCTTCACAAGTGTTCGAGCGAGTCATCGTTGGACAAGCTCCAGGTGTTGTGTACGAAATCAATGGCAAAAGGTACACTAACGAGTACTACTTAGCTTATGGTATTTACCCGAGGTGGTCTACATTTGTCAAGCCCATGTCCAAACCTAGAACCGATCAGGAGAAACAATTTTGCAAAAAGGAAGAGGCTTACCGGGAAGATGTGGAGCGGTGTTTTGGTATCCTCTAATCTCATTAGGTCATACTCTGTCACAGGGCTTGACTTGAACAATAATTACGCATAAAACGCAAGCGCATACACGTTGTCAAAACAATGATAAGTATAGATTAAGATCGGCATTGTCGTACCACGGGGATTAGAAGGCCCAAAACCACCTTGGTAATATGTGGTAACCTAAGTTTCTAGCACTAAATGATGAGATAAGAGATGGTTGGATGTAATGTGTTGTGGATATACAAATGAGTGTAATGATCATATTTTGTGTTTTCGGATAAGTGTGGTGCAAACAAGTAAGTAAACTAAACTAAGACAAGTATATGTAAAGAACATGGATATATATCGGAATGGTAGAATGATTGAGTTTTCATATCCTATGAATGATTAGTCTCATGAACATGCAACAACAATTTAGCAAAGGATCAAATTCCATATCTTATCCATCTAATGGTTTTAAGATTGGGTCTCATTCGTACTCTCGTGCCAAATTGTGTTATTCACAAGAACTTAACTCCTACTCAATTAACCTAAGACTTGTTAAGGTGAGTATATTAACTAAGTAAGGCAAAGAACTTCAAATACTAGGAATTCAAACAAGGCAACCCTCATACTCATACTCATCATGTTCAGTGCTAATTAAATACCTAAGACAATATATCGCTAGCATATAATCCTAAGTTCAACACATGCTCAAGAATTAGCTACAATCCTAAACAAGCATTTAACAAAATCGTATTTAGACAATGAACATATCCAAAACTGAATCAATATGCATATCCATCAAGGTTTATCAATTCATCATCAATGAACTAAAGCATACAATCCTAGTCCCCAATCATAAGAATTTATACACACATGCTTGAAAAATACATCAATAGGTTCAAAAAATGAACAAAACAAAAGTAAAGATAGGTTGAGAGATTCTCATGAAGAAATCCAGTAGGTCCTTGCTATCCCAAGAGTTTGCTAACCGCTCCATGCATCACTCTATTCTTCTCCTCACTCCTTGCTCCAAACCTCCAAGGTTATTGAAGGTCCTTGTTGTTCTTGATGATTCCCGAGCATACATGTGGATAAACAATGGTGAAAGTTAGTTTCAAAGATATATGAGTGTCTTAGCTAGGAACAACTTTCGTGAATGATTTAAATCCAAAAAATGGACGGAACTATGAGAAAATGGAGCCAAAAAGTAGCTAGTCGGACTGATCCATCCGGACATTGGGAGTGGCATTTGAACGACTAGGAAGCTGCCCTTGAGTAAGAGCTCGAATGGGAGAGCCCTGAGGGATAATTTCTAAAGTGAGGAATGCCTTTTGAATGACTGAATTGAGGTTATAAAAAGGGTTCTTAACAGCTCTATTGCAACTCCCAATGTTTCCTCAAAGAATGTGTGAGTAGAAGTTACTTGGAGTGTAAAAGGAGCCAAAGTGGGAGGTTCAAGGAAGGCTTGCTTGCATAGGTCAACAAAACTGATTTTATTAATTCATTGGGTGCAGGTACCTATACATGCAGCTGGTCATTGACATCTCATCCTTGTGTGGTGGTCGTCCGGTGATTGTGCCGCCGCTCACGGCGGTGGTTTGCCGAAAAAGTCTTCGAAAAGGTAATTTCTTCATTTTTTGACCTCTTTCCGAATCTTCTTGATAATCATGGGCATCTTCTTCCAAAGTTTGACTCGTGTGGTCTTGGTGTCCAAAAGTCACAGTTGATTTTTCGTCCTTTTCTCGAAAATGCACCAAATACGCTCAAAATGCACCTTTGTTAGCCGAATTACTTTAACTCACATATTTAATCTAGAAACATGAAAACACACATTAAATGCGACAAATGGCTTTCAGATAGGCATAATTCTCATAGTTAAGAGCATTCTTTGCACGTAAAATATGTACAAATTAGGGCTAGGCTGTTCAAATTGGAGGCAGGGCCGGCCCTGAGAATTCACGGGCTCAACGCGAAGAAAATTCTCAGGGCTCGACTGCTAAAAAAAAAGAATATGGGGGCTACTGCGTTGGGTCATAAAGGGAGAAGAAGATTAGAAGTGACTGCAATTTTTTATTTCTTTCGGGAATTGGGGCAAAACTGCACAGCAGCAAAGAGAGACACATTCTAAAAAAATAATAATAAAAAAAAAGAGACAAGACTGACAGAGACTCAGGTATTAGCCTATTAGGGACGCAGAAATGCACGCATGTAGCAGGAAATTGCACAGCTAATTAAAATAATACTAATGCAATTTTTTTTTGGACTAGATAATATAAAAAAAAATTGGGGCCTATTGGGTTGGGGCCATAGACCTAAGTCTTGTCAGTTTTGCCCAAGGGCCACCCCTGATTGGACGACATTCAATGCTATGATAGCTTGTATCATTCTACATAACATAATTGTTGATGATAAGTTCGTTGAGGAAGACTTTGAGGAGTGTCATGAAGAGGACCTCATAAATCCAGCAATGTCATCCGTCGATCTATGATCGCTCTGTGGATGCACGAGGACAACCTATTCCTTTCGAACCCATTGGGAGAGATGGAGGCAATTTTCCTGCATTCCTAGATGGTGAGGTTCAGTTACGTTCGGCCTACCTATACAAGTGCATCCAATAATTAAGTATGTGTTGTGAATCGCCTATTAACTCAAGTATGGAAAGATAGAAAAACGAAAGAGAAAGAGAAGTGTGGAGAACAAGAAGTTGCTTTCTATTGATCGATTGATGTTTGATGATTTGGTGTGTGAAATGGTGATGCCTCAACCTCTTTATATAGTGGAGAGGTTGAGGTGTATTTATGGTATACAATAATGAGGAGAAACCTTTTAGTTTTTCCACTATCACCACTAACTATACAATTTATGTCCTCTCATAAGTAGTGTAACCCTTATGTAGTAAATAGGAGAAATACCAAAAGTCTTGCACAATGTATGTAGTCCACATCTTGTATCATGTACGTACAGACTTTAGTTTACTGGACAACCACCCCACAATGTATCCTACAACACTCCCCCTTTGATGTCCAAAAACTGACTTTGCTGCATCTGAATTCCTTCATCTTCGAGCATTGTGCTAAGTATAGTTAGGTAGGGTCGAAAATAAACATTCATTCGCTGATGCCAACACACAAAACCTTAAGTCTGGGAAAACCCAGTGTGGGACAAAAACCGGAGTTTAGGAGAAAATTGTGTTGTCGAATGATGTAGACCGAAGCACCACGAGATATAAGTGCGCGGAGGAACTAACCACAAGTGTCACACCCCCGAATTCACGTCTATATTATATTGAAATATAGCTCGTAGATTCGCGGTGTGACTTCTGAGGAAACTAATTTCCTCAAAAGTCAATAACATAAATAAAATATCTTTGAAATACAAATTTATTGAATTGGAAAATTTGTAGTGTTATTTTACATACACAAACTTATCGTATCAGAGATACGTAGCGTAATTATTACACATAGTAAGCAAACGAGAATAGAAATTACACCGAGTAAAACTCGCTTATTTTATGGAAATAATAGTAGAAAACATCATAATTTATTCTTTTATTAAAAGCATCCCAGCCCGAGTCTACTCCTCATCACCTGTAAAAGATAATTGTGTACGTAGCATCATGAGTTACACTAACCCAGTAAGTACGAAACTCGTACTTATACTAAGATACATTAAAATAAGATCAAATTTATGTAATAAGATAAAAATGATCAGAAGTTCAAAACATATAGGTTGGTAAGCACAAGCTAATATTATTCAAGAATATCTTAACTAAGTGAACTTCAAGAAAAATATACTGGTCACCCATAACAATCCTGTAAAATAACAGGTTAAGCCGCAGCATACCAAGGTCTCCAATACCCAAGCATGTATACCCGAGGGTCGACTTATCGTTCCCTAAAGGTATAATAGTGCACTATCTGAGGGACAAGAGCCCACAGCTAAACACCAAAACAATCCCCCGTAATTCTAGTAATTTACTTAAACCGAGTGATACCATATGCTCGGTATCACAACTGTTTACTACAACGAATACAAAATATCTAGGAGATTAATATGAGTCTATAACAAGATTTACAAGCTAGATATAAATTAAACTTAACCAAGTAATCAACCATTACATTCTAAAATAGCAATCAACCATATCTATATGTATAGATACATATATATATATATATATATATACATCAATTATCCCAAAATAATATTCAAGGAGAACAAGCATATAGTATGTACAAACAATTATACAGAAAAATAAATAGAACAATTTTAATCTTTCTTCCATTTTTATTAATTGTCTAAGTTTGGTAACCATTTGTTTCTATGTCCAGAAAAAAATGTCTAAAAGCTCAAATATTGTCATCAATGTCCTTTGTCCAAAAGTTCATTCATCCTTCATCCCAAAATTCAAGAGAATACATCATATGGAAGGGATTTTCATCATGAGTCCATTTGTCCAAGTTATATGTCCATGTTCAACAGGTATAGGTGTTGGATTGTCATAAGAATTGAGCTATGCAGGAACCTATAAGTTTTAAAATTAGGTTTCTACAACTTTATTTAAATTTTTCTGAAAATCCATTCATTAAGTACCAAACTTTCCAGATTTAAAGTTCATATCAACAATTTCGTATTGATATAAAGTTCATGAAAAACGGTTGAGATATGAGTGAGATATGAATTTTTAAAGTTATGAACATCATATAAATTTTCTGGCAAAATTCACCGGAAAGTTTTGATAAATCCTTTTAGCCATAACTTATTCATTTCTTAACATTTTTGAGTGATTCCAAAGCCTAAACTGAAGCATTTTTCATTTAGATTATGCTCTGATAATTTATTTTAGCAAAAGAAAACATTATCTTAAACAAAAATTTTGGTTGTACAATATGAACATATTCATCCTATTTTTATTCTTACTTCAATGATTTGATCTAAAAATTAAGGTAGCAAACCATAAGAAGGAATTAAGTACTTACTTAAAGATTTCTGGTTGCTAAAAGGAGAATTTGCTTCACTTGCACACTTGAAAGAAACTCCACACCAAGACCAACTCAAACTTTAAAGAAATAGACAAGGTAAGTTCTTAACTTAGATTTTCATGGATGGGAGGTGTTTTTCTTTTGTCTTTCTGGTGATCTTTGGAATAAATCATTCATTCCTTATATAGGCACAAGGCATTGGGAAATAATAATGCAGAGGACAAAAAAAAATAATATAAATGTGATGAATAGGAAGGAGGGAGACAATGAAATATTCCATTTCCTACAATTTATTGTTTTGAATTCAAAAGTGAGATTTTAATTGACTCTAAGTCAAGAAATCTGATCTCAAATGAATTGTTTGAGGATGAGATATAATAATTTAATTTTCTATCTATTCATTTCAATCATGGAAACTCACAATCATGTATTCCTTCCATAAACGTATGTATACACATATAATCCTATATATATAATAAATACTAATACAAGCATGATACATTCCCAAAGTTTCTAGCAAGAAATTTAATTCCTCAATAATTAATTCTATTTATGCGAAGAAAATAAGCATAAGCATAAAATTCGAAGGTTTTGGAATATCGGTAGAGAAACTAATAATAATATGTTTGTTGATCCTAGTGCGTGGGGTCAATGTAGGATTTTTTTTTTTTTTTTTACTGTTAATTCTAGGTTCGGGTTATCACAACAAGATATGTGCCTCATTAAAACCTTGCCAAAGTAAACCCAGTGGGACAAACCTCTGGTCGAAGGAAAAAGAGTACATGGTGGTTAAGTGTATACAATTGGATACTCCCCCTGATTGCGGTAATCCTTAGTGAAGGTATAATCAGTGTTAATGATTTGACAAATAGCTAGACGGTGGCTGGGATGGTGTCTTATTAAAAATCTTGCCAAGGTAAACCCAGTGGGACAAACTTTTGGTCTAAGGACAAAAAGAGTACACTAGCTAAGCGTCGATCAAATACGAGCATTCGTCGGGATGCTCCCCCTCACACGCACACGACTGGATACGGGAATTTCGACTTAGGCATAAATCGTTACTCTAAGGTGGCTTAGATAGCTTCCTGAGACCAATTGCCTTAACATGTTTCTTAAATGAATACTTTGGTAGTGACTTGGTTAATAAGTCAGCATGGTTACTCTTTGAACCAATGTGCTTCACTTTGATCTTCTGGTGCTCTTATTGTTGATGCGTAAAGAAGAGCTTCGGCGAGATGTGCTTAGTAGCGTCTCCCTTTATGTAACCATGCTTAGCTTGATCAATAATAGCAGTGTTGTCCTCATAGATGACAACTGGTTCATCAGGATCATGAGATAGCTCACAAGTACTTCGTATATGGCCAATAAATGCTCGAAGCCGTATACACACTCTCTAGTCACCTCGTAGAGAGTGAGTAGCTCAGAGTAGTTTGTCGAAGTAGCAATTAGGATCTATTTTCGAGACCTCCAAGATATCGTCGTATTCCGAATGGTAAAGACATAACCAGAATGAGAACGTCCTTTATGCGGATCTGATAAGTAACCAACATCGGCGTAACCGACAAGGGTTGCGTTATTTCGAGTGCTAAGGGGGATAGATCCACTCGATGACGCGTAGGGATAGAACAAGCCCATATATGTAGTACCTTTAAGGTAGCAGAAAATGTCTTTGATGTCTTTCCAATGGCGGCGTGTTGGCGCGGTGCTGTGTCGAGCTAAACAAATCACAGCAAACGAGATGTTCGATCTATTACATTGGGCCAAGTACAATAATGCGCCTATTGCACCCAGATATGAACATTCAGGGCTCAATATCTCTTCATCGTCTCCTTTAGGACGGAATGGGTCCTTGTTAATGTTTAGAGTTCGAAAGATCATGGGAGTAGGTGACGACTTAACGTCATGATGAATAAAGCGTCTTAACATCTACGTACTCGGTGTAGTTTGACTGATGTACTAGGATTCCATCTTTACGGTGCTCGATCTGAAGGCCGAGACAATACCGTGTCTTCCCAAGATCCTTCATCTCGAATTCCTTCTTCAGGAGTTCAATAGTTTCAATCAACTTTTTCGAGGTTTCTATGAGATTCATATCATCTACATAGACTGCGATAATAGCATCCTGAAGTGGGTTTCTTAATAAACACGCAAGGGCATAGTTCGTTGTTCACGTATCCCAAGCCGATCTAGTATTTACTTAAACGGTTATACCACATCCGTCCGGATTGTTTTAATCCATATAGTGAACGTCTCAGTTTAATCGAGAACGTGTTCCGTGGTTGGGAACTACTTGATTCGGGCAACTTAAGTCCGTCAGGGACTTTCATATATATCTATGTGTCTAGATCCCCATAGAGATAAGATGTGACCACATACATGAGCTGCATATCCAGTTTTTCGGAAACTACTAAACTGATTAAGTAGCTGAACGTTAGAACGTCCATTACGGGAGAATAAGTCTCCTCGTAGTCAATTTCAGGGCGTTGAGAGAAGCCCTGCGCCACTAGGCGAGCTTTATATCATATAATCTCATTATTCTCATCACGCTTCCTTACGAATACCCATTTATGACCAATTGGTTTAACATTGGGCGGTATTGGAGCGACTAGTCCGAACACACTTCGTTTCGCTAAGGAATCCAATTCGACCTGGATTGCTTGTTTCCTTTTTAGTCAGTCGTCTCTACGTTGAAAATCATCAACGGAGCAAGGTTCAATGTCATCGCTAGTTTTGATTTCGGTAGCTACCACAGTATGCTTGTTATGCTTTATTTGCTTTTTAATGCTTTCTTTGCTTTGTAATTTTAGTTAATGTTTATTTTCTTTTGTGGCTTTGTTTAACTTCAATAAAAGTTTAAATATTATCAAACTTGAGGTTGCCACTACTATATATTTATCAATGTTCTAAAAATCGCTAGGCGCTAGTAGGGCGGTCGGCCACCTTCTAGTGCCTAGTCGACTAGGTGGGGACTAGTCGGCCGCCTAGGCGGTTTTTTTTTTGTAATTTTTATTTTAATTTATATGTAAATCTTATATTAACTTCTTCTTTTTTACTTATGTATAGTCAATATATAAATATATATTGTGAAAAATATATAGGATATTTTGTTTTTGGTCAGAACAACATATGCTATCCATTGAACTTAATTAATAATTAAATGCACATTCACCCACAATCCCACATACTATTAATTAAGTTCACATTTACCCACAATCTCACACACAGTCAAACACATTTCCATCATTCCATGTACGGCCAAAAAAATATTAAATCTATTCAGTCAACCACTCAACCTTCTCTCTCTCTCTCTCTCTCTCTCTCTCTCTCTCTCTCTCTCTCTCTCTCTCTCTCTCTCTCTCTCTCTCTCTCTCTCTCTCTCTCTCTCCCTCCCTCCTCTGTGATTTTCAATTACACTGCCACCACCAAGTTCAAGCTTATCTTCTCTAGACCAAAACCCCAAAACCTCACCACCATCTGCTACCCCAAATTTCCGGACGCGCCACTCAAAGAAATTTCATACATGAGTTTTCCGGCAATCCGATGTTGCATTCCAGCCCCGCCCAGCCCTCCTAATTAGCCCGCCTAATGCATGTCCGACTTTCCTTGCAGATGACCCATTACTCCGGGCGTTCGGTCACCTTCTAGCGCCTAGGCACCGTCTAGGCGGCCGCCTAGGCCGAGTTTTAGAACACTGATATTTATTTAAACAAATTTAACTTTTATTTCATGATATTAAAGTTGCATAAAAGACAAACTAAGCCTAAAAATACACTAAAAAAAACGGTAATTTTCTAAACAACATTTTTATTATGACAACAACATAAAATCTCATTGTTGAGCATCAAATTTGGGTATATAGCAACCCCTACTACCGCTCTCTAGCATTGTTTTTGCGATGGCCTCACTCTTCCTTTTTTTCCACCAAGCCTTTGATAGTGGAGTCATATTACTAGTATCCATGGCTATAATTCTTGCATCCTCTTTCGACTCCTCCAATGCCAAGTACCTCATCGTGTAATTTCGGATATCCTCTTCTCTCTTCTTTATTAGATCAACATATACGTGGTTTGTTTCGGCAATGGATCGAATTGCAATAATCATTTCTTCTACTGATGATTGTGCCTTCTTTCCTTTCTTCTTCGCTTCCTTGGCTTGTTTTTGCCCCATAGGCCTTGCATATGGGCTAGGAGTCTCCACACCTTCATCATCATCCAAATTAATTAGAGACTCGGATTAAGAAGCACCAAAAGATGGAAGTGAAAATTATTCTTGAGGACTCATAGGTGAATCCTTGAATGTCGGATGATCCTTGATTGCTTCCCAATAACCTCCTTTGTCTAATGCCTTCTTTCTTTTTTGAAAAAAAATCCATTTGAGCTTGAATCAACTATACATTGAGGGTGAACCAAAGAAAAACAAAAAAATTAAATACATAGAGCGAACAAATATTTATATATATATAATAGAATTAGAGAAAAAATGTGTAAATCATCCATTGGATTGGTGCCGCTTTGAACACGGAATTTAGCCATTTGAAGACAATTGTGCCAATCTTTGAGATAAGCCTTTAAATTTCAAAAATGAGATTAGAGAGCACCCGATGGTCGAATTTTTTCCGGATCACCCACCTAATTTTCCGCATTGTCGACATGAACTTTTTGCCATAGCTTAGTGACGGATTGACATTTTTCGGTGATCGGACATACGGTTACAATTGCCCAAGACGCACACAATTGCTCTTCTTCACTCGGATGCCAATTCGTATTCGGATCTCCCATTGTTGGAGCAAAAATGAAGAAATATTGAAGGAAGAAGATGAAGAATAGTAAATTTGTAAAAAAAAAATTGTATGGAAAGTAAATGAGAGGCCTTAGGTATTTATAGGATTTTTTGAAGAAATTTGGGGTTTTTAAAATTTGTTTCCGAATTTACTATGTGAAAAAAAAATTGAATGAAATAGGTCTTGACTATTTGAAATACGCCCTAGCCATTATATCAAAATAAATTTGAAATGAACGGCCTAAATTAGGTGGCCGTTGAGAAGAGAGAAGAAAAAAACGCATATACAATCTTGGGGCCCACATGTCCTCGCTAGAGGACAAATGAGTGAAGTTCACACGCCAAAGAGAAAAAAATTACCGCTATAGCCAACACCCCACATGCAAGTGGAACCCTGCAATTGACAACGACCAAGACAATGGCCAAGAATTGGCACTCAAATCAGCATTGCCATGTGGGCCTACACATTGGCAAGTCAATTTCTTACCGGTGCATTCACACATTGATCAATATTTTGCATTTGGCACCTTAATTCATCCAAGGGTGCATTTGCTCTTATGAACCCTTTCTTTGAAATAAGTCAAAGCTTACTCAGATGAAAGACGACTATGAATGTACTCTTCTGTTCTTTCCATTTCTATGCTCGCCTGAGAAATATTTTTGAAGTTCAAAAGTCTGTCACATTTATCAAGGTGTTGATAGGTTTCACTTAGTGATGAAGATTAAAAAAAAATGTTTATAAGGTAACTGTTTCTTAACAATTTACAAATCTCTTTCTGTTTTTTATAAATTGAGAAAAATTACTTCCTTGGGAAAACCCCCTCATAAGGCTGGGTTCGGTTTTTTCAGTTCGGTTTTGGGTACCAAACTAAAACTTTCTGTTCGATTTACTTCGGTTACTTCATTTTCGAACACCGAAACTGTGGTTGTTCGGTTTGGTTTTTTTTTTTTTTAGAAAAGTGTACCAAAAAAAACTGGGCAGAAGCAAGCAACAAGCAACAAAATAAAAAATCCAAATTACATCAAGTAGTCCTTCAAAAGTTCAAAACCTAATTCAACATCACAAATTAACAACATTCAAATCCAAATATATCATCATAAAAAAAAGTCCATAATAAAATTGAACACCAAACATTACAATTCAAGGTCTTCAATTTCAAGCCTTCAAGGTTCAAACTTCAACCATCTCGACATAAAATTTCTACACAAATAGGAGAAATAGGAGAAGGAAAGAAAATATTAGAAAAAAAATATGTTTCAATAAAGTTCATTAAGCAAATCAAATAATCAACATAAGAAAAACAATAACAAATTACCTTTCTCAACTTCTTCACAAAATTTAATCTCTTCAATAGTTGGATCGTGATGTAATGCAACATGAGTACTCTTAAACCAATTTTGTGTACATATCAAGGCCTCCACTATTTTAGGACTCAATGAACCACAAAATGGATCAATTATCCACCCACTAGTGCTAAAACATGATTCCGAAACTATTGTGGATACCGGAATTAATTGCTAGAAAATCTCTTGCGCGCATTGCATGCTAAAATGGGATATTTAGAAACCCCATTCACTATCCACCAATTCAAAATGTCAAAGTTTGAATTATCATCCCTTTCAATAGCATCTAGAAGATATATATCCACATCATTGCTTATAATACCGGTTTTTCTTGCTTTTCTCCTTTGCTCATTTTCCGCCAACTTCCTTTCAACTTTTGTCATGCTTGATGAAGAGTTCACCTCCATTGACATAGGAGAACTACTAACACTACCACTACCTTCACTTGGTTGTAATTGTAGGGAAGCCAAGGAACCATCTCTCACATAAATCTTGTAAAGATCATACAAAAATGGTTTCACCCCATTAATGGTAGATTCAACCCTTTCATCAAACTCACCATAAATCAACTCCAAATATTCACCAAACTTTTCAAATTGATGACATGGATCAAGAACCATAGCTATTGTAACGCCCTAAATTGCACCTCTTCAATTTGAGCACGATACAGTGCCGCGAGCCTTTAAAAATACAAGCTAAAATATTAACTTATACTTTAAAGAAACGCAAGGCATTTAGGTGAATTGTTTTCAGAACGCAAATGCGGAAACAAATTTAATTTGAATAGAGGTGAAACAATTAGAAATCGTAAAACGATTTAAATCTAATTTTCAAATTAAATATCCGGATCGAAATATGAATTCATGAATGAGTTTCATGTGGTAAAATACATTATTGACCATGAAAATGATAAATGGTCAACGGGTTCCAAAATGAATGAAATGATACAACAAGAATGAATCAATAACTCCAGAACCTGATATTCGATAAACGAATATCCGATGATAACAACTTTGCACACCCAGCATCATCCATTGTTCTCCCGTTCCCAGTGCACAGTACCTGCATCCAAAACTATTGTAGGGGTGAGCTTTCGTCCTCGCTGCTCAGTATGGGAATTCACCCCGGCTAGATTTAAAAATCATTAAAATATATTTCATTGGCTAGCCAGTATGTAAAACATATCAAGGAAAACAGTAAATCATTTCTCAAGAATAATCATGAGAAAATAATTAAATACCCGGGTGCAAAACAAACCTGATGACCGATCAATCTAGCCAACTACATCCTTACCGAAGATTAAAATCTTCAACAAACCGTAAGGAGTAGCGAGAGTGTCCATTCATGCCATACCGCCTAGATCTAGTGCCACACCTCAAAGGATGTCAGACATTATTCCGTCCGTACAGCCCCTCCGGAGGTTTAGGGGATCGAAACCCAAGGTAGTCACTATGCACCACTCACTCTCAGGTCATCACATAAATCAAATATAATTAAAAACACGCATGGCGTATAAGATACCAAATCATTTAAATCCATAGCCATGCAAATCTTATCACATGTAAATAAATACGAGAAAACTCTAACCGAGAGAGTCCCAAGTTTTTCCCTACCTGGAATCTCGGAGCTTGTTCTCGTTCATCACATCAGGCCAATACCACCACCACCACAATTTACGTCTCGGGCTAACTGGAGTTTCTAGTCCGACAATAACAATATTCGAGTGTCACAATAATATTCTTAAATACTCAACACTCGACAATTTCAACACAAAGCAAATCCAAATTCTCTATTTGGGATTCACAGCTTACCTTGTCGTAATTACGATCCGAATATCAATTCCAGGCTCTGTAAACATATAGCTTCAGTAATTGAACTAATCAACATGCTTTAACACCAAAACATGTTGACAGCAACCTCTTCGTTCCCATACAACTTGAACAAGAATAATCCAAATTGAGAGCTTTCACTCATTTCTGCAAATTATATGATTTGAGCATAACTTAGCATCAATACATACTCTAGTACTCGAATTATGATCATAAATAACCAAGAATGATCAAACTGTTCACCGTGCACAGTAGCACGCATCATGGCCGCACAACCCGTAAACAGCAAATCTTCAAACCTCAACCAAAAGTAAATTCCAATTATACCAAGATGTAAAGCTCGACGAGGGGATCAAGATAGATACCTTACTCGAAGGAAACCGTCGCCGGAGTCGGCGGAAAACAAAGAAACCCGCCGGAAAACAAAGAAGCTTTGGAGCTTCGATTCTCTCTCCACAAGCAACGATTCAATGACCTGAGACCACCATCGTGTTCGCCTCGTCGAGAGGAAGCCAAAGCCACCGGTTTTGTCCGTCGTCGTGGCCGGGATCGGAAAAGCCCATCGGAGCAGCCGAAGCTTCTCTCCTCCGTTTCTCTCTACCGGCGTCGGCTTGGCGAGAAAGAACTGGCGCTGGCCTCGCCGTGTCGGGGCGAACAAGATGGGACCGGTCCGGCGCCGTGAAACGGCCGGACGGAGGAGGTGGGTTTAGGCGGTGTCGGAGCAGAGAGAGGAGAGGGACGCGCGGGTTCTGGGTCCTTCCCAACAGTTCCAAGTTTATACTTTAAATCCAACGGTCCAGATCAAACGGTGATTTGATCAACGGCTGAGATTAAACCGCCTCAATTTCCTTAATTTCCAATCTTCTGAAAATTAAAACAAATAGCTCGGGTATCCGAAAAATACCCCGAAAATTCCCACGTACTCGTCATGACGTGTACTTCATTCTCGAGTCTTTAAATCGAAGTTACGACAAAGAGAAAATTTCTGAAAAATTCCCGAAACTCTTTAATAATTATCGAGATTAAGAATTTAATCTCGATTATTATCCAAATTAACCCTTTAATTTTTCCCGGGTCTCACAGTTCCACCCTCCTTAAAAGAATTTCGTCCTCGAAATTTCCACGTATCAACAACGCTTTCAATTGTCGAACTCCAGTTACCCACTGTAAAATCTTTATTCACTGGTGGTGTTGCCTATTATAATCTGATCCTTTTCAAAGGATATAACATGCTCTTAGGCAGATCAATCATTTAAAGTATATCTCATATACATGAGATTCAACAAATCTCAATGGTCTGAGACAAAGCCCCAATTTCACAACAATTATTCTCAATGGCTCACCAACCTTGTGGTGCCATCTTTCCAGTGACTAAGCTTTCAATTGACACAACAGTCACACCATTTAATTTCTGGGCATGCTCACACAACCATTGTAAAAACACTGCCTATATAAAACATCACAACTCGTGGTCTTACTTACCACATATTTCACACTTTATTTCTCAAAAGTATATTTTGCTCAAAAGCAAATCATGCACCGGGAAAAGAGTGTACATACCTGTACTTCCTTGTTCTTTCTTAATACATACTGGCCCAAATGATCTTAGCCGTGGTCTGTGCACTGTGAAGGAGCTTTGGGTGGCAAAAATGTTTCAATTTCAAAGAATTAAGGTACCAACAAACACTCATTGGACTCAATATGAAATGAATCACAATAACCAAGTCCAACAACGAATAATCAATTGAACCGAACTCACCAGATGAACAAATAAAAATTAAGAGTGAGTCCACACAATGAATTCAATACTCAGTGCTCAACAAGCAATAAGTCACAAACACGAAACCAACAACAAAGTTGTTCAAAATAATGTGACTTTGAACTTCTGACGAGACAAATACGACTTTAACAAAGTCAAGGTCAAGAACACAAAGTCAATAAAGAGTAAGCAACAAGAAAATGTCTTGACCGCACAATGAAATGACTTCAGAGTCAACTGAATGATATATCAAATTTTCAAACGAACAATGGGATTCCAAGAAACTCAACATGAATTTAAGTAATGCTCTGATACCACTTTCTGTAACGCCCCAAATTGCACCTCTTCAATTTGAGCACGATACAGTGCCGCGAGCCTTTAAAAATACAAGCTAAAATATTAACTTATACTTTAAAGAAACGCAAGGCATTTAGGTGAATTGTTTTCAGAACGCAAATGCGGAAACAAATTTAATTTGAATAGAGGTGAAACAATTGGAAATCGTAAAACGATTTAAATCCAATTTTCAAATTAAATATCCGGATCGAAATATGAATTCATGAATGAGTTTCATGTGGTAAAATACATTATTGACCATGAAAATGATAAATGGTCAACGGGTTCCAAAATGAATGAAATGATACAACAAGAATGAATCAATAACTCCAGAACCTGATATTCGATAAACGAATATCTGATGATAACAACTTTGCACACCCAGCATCATCCATTGTTCTCCCGTTCCCAGTGCACAGTACCTGCATCCAAAACTATTGTAGGGGTGAGCTTTCGTCCTCGCTGCTCAGTATGGGAATTCACCCCGGCTAGATTTAAAAATCATTAAAATATATTTCATTGGCTAGCCAGTATGTAAAACATATCAAGGAAAACAGTAAATCATTTCTCAAGAATAATCATGAGAAAATAATTAAATACCCGGGTGCAAAACAAACCTGATGACCGATCAATCTAGCCAACTACATCCTTACCGAAGATTAAAATCTTCAACAAACCGTAAGGAGTAGCGAGAGTGTCCATTCATGCCATACCGCCTAGATCTAGTGCCACACCTCAAAGGATGTCAGACATTATTCCGTCCGTACAGCCCCTCCGGAGGTTTAGGGGATCGAAACCCAAGGTAGTCACTATGCACCACTCACTCTCAGGTCATCACATAAATCAAATATAATTAAAAACACGCATGGCGTATATGATACCAAATCATTTAAATCCATAGCCATGCAAATCTTATCACATGTAAATAAATACGAGAAAACTCTAACCGAGAGAGTCCCAAGTTTTTCCCTACCTGGAATCTCGGAGCTTGTTCTCGTTCATCACATCAGGCCAATACCACCACCACCACAATTTACGTCTCGGGCTAACTGGAGTTTCTAGTCCGACAATAACAATATTCGAGTGTCACAATAATATTCTTAAATACTCAACACTCGACAATTTCAACACAAAGCAAATCCAAATTCTCTATTTGGGATTCACAGCTTACCTTGTCGTAATTACGATCCGAATATCAATTCCAGGCTCTGTAAACATATAGCTTCAGTAATTGAACTAATCAACATGCTTTAACACCAAAACATGTTGACAGCAACCTCTTCGTTCCCATACAACTTGAACAAGAATAATCCAAATTGAGAGCTTTCACTCATTTCTGCAAATTATATGATTTGAGCATAACTTAGCATCAATACATACTCTAGTACTCGAATTATGATCATAAATAACCAAGAATGATCAAACTGTTCACCGTGCACAGTAGCACGCATCATGGCCGCACAACCCGTAAACAGCAAATCTTCAAACCTCAACCAAAAGTAAATTCCAATTATACCAAGATGTAAAGCTCGACGAGGGGATCAAGATTGATACCTTACTCGAAGGAAACCGTCGCCGGAGTCGGCGGAAAACAAAGAAACCCGCCGGAAAACAAAGAAGCTTTGGAGCTTCGATTCTCTCTCCACAAGCAACGATTCAATGACCTGAGACCACCATCGTGTTCGCCTCGTCGAGAGGAAGCCAAAGCCACCGGTTTTGTCCGCCGTCGTGGCCGGGATCGGAAAAGCCCATCGGAGCAGCCGAAGCTTCTCTCCTCCGTTTCTCTCTCCACCGGCGTCGGCTTGGCGAGAAAGAACTGGCGCTGGCCTCGCCGTGTCGGGGCGAACAAGATGGGACCGGTCCGGCGCCGTGAAACGGCCGGACGGAGGAGGTGGGTTTAGGCGGTGTCGGAGCAGAGAGAGGAGAGGGACGCGCGGGTTCTGGGTCCTTCCCAACAGTTCCAAGTTTATACTTTAAATCCAACGGTCCAGATCAAACGGTGATTTGATCAACGGCTGAGATTAAACCGCCTCAATTTCCTTAATTTCCAATCTTCTGAAAATTAAAACAAATAGCTCGGGTATCCGAAAAATACCCCGAAAATTCCCACGTACTCGTCATGACGTGTACTTCATTCTCGAGTCTTTAAATCGAAGTTACGGCAAAGAGAAAATTTCTGAAAAATTCCCGAAACTCTTTAATAATTATCGAGATTAAGAATTTAATCTCGATTATTATCCAAATTAACCCTTTAATTTTTCCCGGGTCTCACAGTTCCACCCTCCTTAAAAGAATTTCGTCCTCGAAATTTCCACGTATCAACAACGCTTTCAATTGTCGAACTCCAGTTACCCACTGTAAAATCTTTATTCACTGGTGGTGTTGCCTATTATAATCTGATCCTTTTCAAAGGATATAACATGCTCTTAGGCAGATCAATCATTTAAAGTATATCTCATATACATGAGATTCAACAAATCTCAATGGTCTGAGACAAAGCCCCAATTTCACAACAATTATTCTCAATGGCTCACCAACCTTGTGGTGCCATCTTTCCAGTGACTAAGCTTTCAATTGACACAACAGTCACACCATTTAATTTCTGGGCATGCTCACACAACCATTGTAAAAACACTGCCTATATAAAACATCACAACTCGTGGTCTTACTTACCACATATTTCACACTTTATTTCTCAAAAGTATATTTTGCTCAAAAGCAAATCATGCACCGGGAAAAGAGTGTACATACCTGTACTTCCTTGTTCTTTCTTAATACATACTGGCCCAAATGATCTTAGCCGTGGTCTGTGCACTGTGAAGGAGCTTTGGGTGGCAAAAATGTTTCAATTTCAAAGAATTAAGGTACCAACAAACACTCATTGGACTCAATATGAAATGAATCACAATAACCAAGTCCAACAACGAATAATCAATTGAACCGAACTCACCAGATGAACAAATAAAAATTAAGAGTGAGTCCACACAATGAATTCAATACTCAGTGCTCAACAAGCAATAAGTCACAAACACGAAACCAACAACAAAGTTGTTCAAAATAATGTGACTTTGAACTTCTGACGAGACAAATACGACTTTAACAAAGTCAAGGTCAAGAACACAAAGTCAATAAAGAGTAAGCAACAAGAAAATGTCTTGACCGCACAATGAAATGACTTCAGAGTCAACTGAATGATATATCAAATTTTCAAACGAACAATGGGATTCCAAGAAACTCAACATGAATTTAAGTAATGTTCTGATACCACTTTCTGTAACGCCCCAAATTGCACCTCTTCAATTTGAGCACGATACAGTGCCGCGAGCCTTTAAAAATACAAGCTAAAATATTAACTTATACTTTAAAGAAACGCAAGGCATTTAGGTGAATTGTTTTCAGAACGCAAATGCGGAAACAAATTTAATTTGAATAGAGGTGAAACAATTGGAAATCGTAAAACGATTTAAATCTAATTTTCAAATTAAATATCCGGATCGAAATATGAATTCATGAATGAGTTTCATGTGGTAAAATACATTATTGACCATGAAAATGATAAATGGTCAACGGGTTCCAAAATGAATGAAATGATACAACAAGAATGAATCAATAACTCCAGAACCTGATATTCGATAAACGAATATCCGATGATAACAACTTTGCACACCCAGCATCATCCATTGTTCTCTCGTTCCCAGTGCACAGTACCTGCATCCAAAACTATTGTAGGGGTGAGCTTTCGTCCTCGCTGCTCAGTATGGGAATTCACCCCGGCTAGATTTAAAAATCATTAAAATATATTTCATTGGCTAGCCAGTATGTAAAACATATCAAGGAAAACAGTAAATCATTTCTCAAGAATAATCATGAGAAAATAATTAAATACCCGGGTGCAAAACAAACCTGATGACCGATCAATCTAGCCAACTACATCCTTACCGAAGATTAAAATCTTCAACAAACCGTAAGGAGTAGCGAGAGTGTCCATTCATGCCATACCGCCTAGATCTAGTGCCACACCTCAAAGGATGTCAGACATTATTCCGTCCGTACAGCCCCTCCGGAGGTTTAGGGGATCGAAACCCAAGGTAGTCACTATGCACCACTCACTCTCAGGTCATCACATAAATCAAATATAATTAAAAACACGCATGGCGTATAAGATACCAAATCATTTAAATCCATAGCCATGCAAATCTTATCACATGTAAATAAATACGAGAAAACTCTAACCGAGAGAGTCCCAAGTTTTTCCCTACCTAGAATCTCGGAGCTTGTTCTCGTTCATCACATCAGGCCAATACCACCACCACCACAATTTACGTCTCGGGCTAACTGGAGTTTCTAGTCCGACAATAACAATATTCGAGTGTCACAATAATATTCTTAAATACTCAACACTCGACAATTTCAACACAAAGCAAATCCAAATTCTCTATTTGGGATTCACAGCTTACCTTGTCGTAATTACGATCCGAATATCAATTCCAG
Source organism: Rubus parviflorus (assembly GCA_029955375.1). NCBI lineage: Eukaryota > Viridiplantae > Streptophyta > Magnoliopsida > Rosales > Rosaceae > Rubus > Rubus parviflorus. Next base: position 4,133,196 of record JARGGL010000008.1, on the reverse strand, counting down.
GCTCTGTAAACATATAGCTTCAGTAATTGAACTAATCAACATGCTTTAACACCAAAACATGTTGACAGCAACCTCTTCGTTCCCATACAACTTGAACAAGAATAATCCAAATTGAGAGCTTTCACTCATTTCTGCAAATTATATGATTTGAGCATAACTTAGCATCAATACATACTCTAGTACTCGAATTATGATCATAAATAACCAAGAATGATCAAACTGTTCACCGTGCACAGTAGCACGCATCATGGCCGCACAACCCGTAAACAGCAAATCTTCAAACCTCAACCAAAAGTAAATTCCAATTATACCAAGATGTAAAGCTCGACGAGGGGATCAAGATTGATACCTTACTCGAAGGAAACCGTCGCCGGAGTCGCCGGAAAACAAAGAAACCCGCCGGAAAACAAAGAAGCTTTGGAGCTTCGATTCTCTCTCCACAAGCAACGATTCAATGACCTGAGACCACCATCGTGTTCGCCTCGTCGAGAGGAAGCCAAAGCCACCGGTTTTGTCCGCCGTCGTGGCCGGGATCAGAAAAGCCCATCGGAGCACCGAAGCTTTGATTCGTATGCGATTTGCATTCAAATTGGGCCTCTAATCACTTTAGTAATGCTAATCCGAAGGCCGTTTAGTGTCTCTAATCCTTGATTTGCACCATTATAGGTGAATCGAGCATCGGACGGGTATCGGGAGCGAAAGGATGCGATTTGGAGCTTTTTGGAGATTTCCGGCAAAAGGACGAAAAGTCAACCCTTGGTCAAGCTCCGAAGGTTAAAGTCAAGGTCAACGACAAAGTCAACCGCGTGACTCACCCTCACAAGCCCCCAAATCAGCAAAGGACCACACAAGATATCATGAGGTCACCCTTAGATTATTCCTTCTTTTCATTCCCCTATGAAATGACCCCCTTACCCTTCATTTAACTCATCCAACCCTTAGATCAAACCCTAGCCCATCCTAGCCCTTCATCCCTTCTCTCTCTAGCCTATAAATAGCCCTCTTTTCCAGATTTAGGTTATTCCCATCACCAGCCCCAAAAGTCTCATTTTCCCTTTCCCTTTTTCCTCTCCCCCTCTCCCCTTAAGTTCAGCCGCAGCACGACCGTCGACCGGTCGACGACTTCCCGTCGAACGGTCGACCCACGGCGGACCAGCCGTTCTCTCCGCCACTTCCGCCGATTCTACCACCATTCCGGGCAGCTGGGGATCCTCACAACCATCAAGGACGACATCTAGACCCAAGGAGAAGAAGGGGGCATCACTTATTGAGCTTTCTCTACCCTTTTCTCTCTTTGTATTCATGTTTAAAGCTTACACTTGTTACATGATGTTGTACACCTTGATGGGTAGTGAGTAGTACTCTTGTTGGGGACTAGGGTTGTGTGCCCTAGTCCAATGTGACTTTGTGATGCTTTAATCAATGAATAAAATGTCTTTGTGTTGTATGAATATGTGTGCTTACCGAATTCAATATGTGTTGGTTGCTTGTCTTTAGAATTACCACTTCTTTGGCATGTTAACTAATCTATCTTGATGAGATTGTGTGAGATTGGTACCCTTGCATGACTTAGGCAATTGGTAGCATATGTGATGAGTTGTTACTTGTTTGAGTCCCTAGTTTCGACACTATTACGCCTCTTAAACACCTTAGGAAATCCGGTATTAGGTAACATAGAGGGATTTCCTAAGACACCTAGAGAGTCCGAATGATCCATAACATGGCATTCGAATACCTTAGGCAACACGGTCCTAGAACCATAACATGGCTAGGATACGGGGTTTGATTCACACACACATTGGCATGATTGAGTTGATTAGGCATTGCTTGTTGCATTGGATTGGGGTTTGCCCGAAAACCCCAACACTTTCCTATATTTGCACACTCTACTTGTTTTGTTTACTTGCTCGCATTTAGTTTGTTGTTTGTTTGTCTTGGCATATCACCATCTTTTACCTAAAACCAAACTCACCACACTCACACTTCGCACATTGTTCATACACATTTCACTCACTCTATCCATCTCCTTATCACTCCATACTAGCTAAAGCACTCGCACACACGCTACCGAGAAGTCGGGGAGCCGTCAATCCTCCGTGGAACGACAACCCCCTTCTCTTCTATCACCTACCACTATATTTTGCTTTGTCAAGCTTCTCTCCTCCGTTTCTCTCTCCACCGGCGTCGGCTTGGCGAGAAAGAACTGGCGCTGGCCTCGCCGTGTCGGGGCGAACAAGATGGGACCGGTCCGGCGCCGTGAAACGGCCGGACGGAGGAGGTGGGTTTAGGCGGTGTCGGAGCAGAGAGAGGAGAGGGACGCGCGGGTTCTAGGTCCTTCCCAACAGTTCCAAGTTTATACTTTAAATCCAACGGTCCAGATCAAACGGTGATTTGATCAACGGCTGAGATTAAACCGCCTCAATTTCCTTAATTTCCAATCTTCTAAAAATTAAAACAAATAGCTCGGGTATCCGAAAAATACCCCGAAAATTCCCACATACTCGTCATGATGTGTACTTCATTCTCGAGTCTTTAAATCGAAGTTACGACAAAGAGGAAATTTCTGAAAAATTCCCGAAGCTCTTTAATAATTATCGAGATTAAGAATTTAATCTCGATTATTATCCAAATTAACCCTTTAATTTTTCCCGGGTCTCACAGCTATGAACAAGTAGTCATTCACCTTATCAATATTTCCCCAATATTTGTCATATTTATCTTGCATGGGTATTGAAATGGAAGACAAAAGTGTGTTTCCGGTTTCCTTCAAGAGACCTTGAATTTTAACCAAATTACCAAAAATAGTATGAATTGTTGAAGCATTTGAACAACATACCTTCAAGGTGACTTCATAGAAAGGTCTCAAGAAATTAGAAAACACCTCCGCCTTCTCCCAATTATCATCACAAGGTGGCCATTCTCTTGCCTTTTCATGATTATACCATTAAAATATCCAAGATAATGGTCATCATCTTCTACCAATCTATCAAAAGCTTTACGAAACTTGAAAGCAGCTTGCAACATTAAAAAGGTAAAATTCCACCTAGTAGAAACATCCATGATCACAAGTCCTTCACTAAGGGAGTTTAGCCTTGTTGCCACATAGATGCAGCCTCAAAAAGTAAAAAATGATGAAAACCCAACTTGCACCCATGATTTCTAGCCTAGTCTAAAACTGACCTGGGGCAATCCTCATAGAATTTAATCCTCACATGACTAGATTTTTTCACTCACATGTGTTTTTATTTTTGTTTAATTCACATGGGAATATGAGATGTTGCAATTTATTTAACATTTGCAATAAATAAAAGAATATATCATTCTAAAAAATAAAATAAAAATAAAAATGTGACCTTTCCCCTGCCCTAACGGGTGGAAGCAACTCTCAAAAAATACATAAATAATAATTGCCCCAAAGCCTCAAAGCCCTAGAGCCCCAGCCCCAGAGCCCCAACGGGTGAACATGCTCTAAGTGAAGTCGACTTTTGGGTGGATGGGATGCATTGGCTTCTATTGTAAATTTGATGACTTTTCAATGTCGAAAATACATGTCCATTTCTTCCGTGTGCTCTATGTGAGAAAAAAATGTCGAGTAGCTTTGGTGAAAAATATGTACTCTATGATATCACCAAAAAAAAAATATACTCTATAAATTGTTTAAGGGAAACGTAAATAACAGAGAAATAGCAGAGAATAGGATGTATTTCATTAATGAATAAGGGCCTCTATATATAGAGGAGTACAAGATACAATCTGTATCGATGTAGGAAACCTATACTAATACAATCCATACTCTATAAGGATAAAATTATTCTAAAGTCCTAGTTTGACAAGGCACACAATAGTGATATCCTGAAACACTCCCCCTTGTGCCGGTCACAATTAGATGATGTTTTCCATGTTGTCTCATTAAAAACCTTGCCAAGTAACAATAAAAACCCAGTGGGAAAAATAACCTTGGTCGAAGGGAAAAAGAGTACAACGCACCCTTCACATTTGAAAGTGACATGTATGTGCTAGACTCCCCCTCATGTCTGCACCTCCCCATGATTCCTACAATCATGGGAGCTCGGATAACTTTAAGCATACCAATGCTTTTAACATGTTTTTCAAATGTGGACTTAGCAAAGACTTAGTAAATAAATCTGCCACATTCTCCTCGGATCTAACTTGATTCACTTGAATCTTGAGGAGAGTCTGTTGTTGCTGATTATAACTTTGTGCGGGTCAGAGAGATACCCGACATCAGCACAACTAACCAAAACATCACAAGGATTTTCGGTGAAGGGAGTTTCAACATTGGCGTGATCGATCGCGGCATTCCTTGCGATCGATCGCCCGACGGCAGCAGCGTTGCCTTTGAGGTTTGAACTTTGTTTTTCAACTCCTCTTGTCTCTCTGTAGGGATAAAACAAGCCCAAATCGATTGTACCTTTAAGGTAACGTAATATTGTCTTTATGCCACTCCAATGGCGTTGCGTGGGCGCAGAGTTAAATCTAGCTAACAAGTTCACATCAAAGAGATGTCAGGTCTAGTGCATTGATCTAAGTACAATAATGCGCCTATTGCACTTAGATATGACACTTCGGCCCCTAGTAATTCTCCGTCATCATCCTTTGGACGAAGTGGATCCTTCTTTGGATCTAGGGTCCGACCGATCATGGGAGTGCTAACGGGATGTACTTTGTCCATGTTAAACCTTCTTAACATCTTGTGGACATAAGCCGATTGGTGGATTAATATTCAACTATCTCGGTGCTCTAGCTCAAGGCCTAGAAACCGAGTTTCCCAAGATCTTTTATCTCACATTCGGATTTCAAATACATAGCAGTATCTCTCAGTTCTTCGAGAGTACCAATTAAATTCATGTCATCTACATAGACAGCTATAATTGCAAATCCGAAACTTGTTCTCTTTATGAACACGCATGGGCATAAAATATTGTTTATATATCCCTTCCCAATCAAGTAGAAAACGCACTCCGTGGTTTAGAGTCACTTGACTTGGGTAAATGAAGTCCATATGACACCTTCATTTATATCTCTGAATCTAGATCCCCATAGAGATATGTTGTAACCACATTCATAAGCTGCATGTCAAGTTTTTGTGGAAACTACCAAACTGACAAGGTAGCAGGATGTAATAACATCCTTTATGGGAGAATATGTCTCTCGTAGTCAATCCCAGTGCGTTGTGAGAAACCTTGCGCCATAAGGCGAGTCTTATATTTCAAGACTACATTATTCTCATTACGCTTTCTAACAAAGACTCATTTATGTCCAATAGGCTTTACACTTGGGGGCGTTAGCACTACGTACCCAAATACCTTTTTCTTTGTTAGTGAATCTAGTTCAATCGTGATTGCATCTTTCCATTTAGGCCAATATTCTCTACGTTGACATTCTTCAACAGAGCGTGGTTCGATGTCATCATGCTCTATAGTCTATTGAGCAATACATCATCAAGAATTTCGTCTCAAGCATGCATGCATTCATCGAGATTTTTCTATTCTCTGAAATTGATTCAATCATTGAGGCGTCCCCCAATATTGATTCATTGGACATAACTATAATCATAGATAATCTCATGAGACGGGTTTCGAGTATTGATGATGAATGGATTAGGCTGTGCCAAACTCGCTTCCTTCCTTTGGCGAGTATCTATCGAACCAAGTGGTCTCACCCTCTTCCTTTAGGGAACCACGGCCTCAACCACACCTCTACTATGTGTGGTTGTGGCACCATTATTGGCGCCATATCCCCTCTTCCTTTAGGGGATTTCCAACCTTGCAGGCACGTTTGCAGCTGGTATATATGATCTCGTCACTTTATCAATATCAGAAAACGCATCAGGCATCGAATCTGCTACATCCTGAATATTGAGTATACTTCGCACTTTACTATCACATTGTGCGGTTTGGGGATCAAGATGAGACAGAGTGGGGACAGACCACGACAATTCCTGTCATTCCTGTTGAATATTCTTGTTCTTATCTCCCCCTAACGACGGGAAGACTGTCTCATCAAAGCGACAATCCGCAAATCTAGCGGTAAAGAGATCGCCTGTCAAGGATTCCAAGTAGCGGACAATAGTTGGAGATTCGTTACCAACATAAATACTTAAACGTCTTTGAGGACCCAATTGAGTGCGCTGTGGAGGCGCAATTGGCACATAAACAATACAATCAAAGGTGCGTAAATGTGAGACATCCGACTTATATCCAGTTATCATCTGGTACGCATAAAACGGTTGATTAGTAGTGGGTCTGAAACGAATAAGTAGAGCTGCATGCAATATTGCATAACCCCAAGCAGATAATGGGAGATTGGTGCGCATAACCAATTCCCAAGCGACCATTTGAAGTCTATTAATGGTGGCTTCTGCGAGACCATTTTGTGTATACACATGGGGTACGGGATGCTTAACAGCAATCCCAATAAACATGCAATAATCATCAACTGTCTGTGATGTAAACTCTCTAGCCAAAGTCAAGACGTAGTTGACTTAATAGGATGATCTGGGTGGTGAGCCCTTAAGTGTATAATTTGTGCTAGAAGTTTTGCATAAGCAGCATTGCATGTGGACAATAAATCAATAGGTGACAATAAATCAATAGGTGACCAGCGTGTCGATGCATCCACCAAACCATAAAATATCTGAAAAGTCCGCAATATGGTTGGATGTGTCCACAAATATCTCCTTGGATACGATGTAAGAATAGAATAATTTCTTTTGTGTCCTTAGCATAGGATGGTCTCGATCCTAATTTGCCTAAGGAACAAGCTTTGCAAAATGAGTCCTTAGCCATGAAGGCTGCAGAAGCATAGGAGGTATCTTGATCAAGTTTGGAATCAGGATTAGAGGGGGAAGTAACATCTGTTATTGTGCGATCGATCGTACGTGCTTATGCGATCGATCGTAAATGCTCTCTGGACGTTGTCCAGGCATTCTGGAGACGTGCGATCGATCGTACGTTCTTCTGCGATCGATCGCAAATGCTCTCTGGACGAGGTCCGAGGCATGCTTGAGGCGGACGATCGATCGCACGTGCTTCCGCGATCGATCGCAGGGCGTTTGACAAAATGTGCACATTTCTTTGGCATGTCAGTGACGCAAGTCTCCTCTCCTTGAATCATTTTTTGATTCTTGCTTCTATTAGCTCGATAAAAGGGATGTCCGTGTGAGGTTTTCAATATACGGATCATCATATCATAAGTTTTTCTAATATGCGCTTTCTTTCGCAATCATTAGAAGTGATACATAAGTATTCGTTTCCATTCTTACAATACGTTTCCAAATAATAACCGTTGACACGAATATCCTTCATTACATCGACGAAAAAGTCGAAACTTTATTAAACCATATGCCAACGATTACATCGAGGTCTTGTCCAGAAAATCTAATCCAAAACAAATCACTATGACAAAAGTCAAAATAAACTAAGGCATAACAACCTTTACGTAAACTTGGAAATAAAACAATTGCAATTATTTGAATTCTGAAGTTTCCATGGTCTTCTCTTTACTTTGGTCGACCTTAAAATATGCAATTGTGAGCTTGACGTCTTTGTCATCTCTAGTATGTTCTTATGAGAAACTTCCACTACAAAATGATGACATTAGAGGTGCTCATGTCTTACATATACCGCAAGCGATATAAGGCCCGTCACTCCCCTAATGCTTCTCATAATCAAGTGAAGTACAGCTCATTATCAACACATGCTTCAATGGTGCGTTCGGCACCTTGTGCCTTTGGAGGATGGATTGGTGCTCTTGGCACCCTATTGCCATGCTTTACTTTGCCGGCGTTGGCATGGCCTCCATGGCCCATGCCTCTTCCTCCTTGCCCTTCTTACGTGGTGCAATACTTCCCACGATTTTGTGCAACGTTGTTGCGATTTCCTTCCTTATTGGGACGATTATATGAACCGAATCGTCCATTAGAATTACCCTTGATATTAGGGTTTCGTCCTCTTTTGGCCATTTTTGTCATAAGTTACTTTTGGAACTCTCTTTCTTCCGGCAGGCCTAATTATTGTTGTTCATCATGATCGTGTCATGTTTTCAGCTACTTGCAGAAAATTGATAAGCTGATTGAAAGTCGCTTGGCAATATATTTTAATCGATATTGTATGTACAATATAAGTGCCAAAGCTGGGAAGGTAGAGATAGAGTTTTCTCTATTAATTCTGCTTCTGTAAGAGTCGCCTTACAAAATTGAAGCATAGCCATAGTTGAAGCATATCTGAATTATATTCAGTAACGGTTTTGTGAAATTACTTTATCACTTTATCACTTGTGAAATTACTTTATCACAATAAGAAGATACCTTAGTTTCGCAGTCATAAAAAGACATTCACGAATACTAATAAAAATTTCCAAGATTTTTCGGATTAGAACAAGACCAAGATGGTGTATGACCATAACTTAAACCGTTCGGTAGCTCTACCCAAGTATGACCAGGTAAGTAAGATGAGATGTCGGTAGAGCGAGGCTCACTTGACACCACTAATCTCAAATCACTTTCCTAGACATCATACCCAAGTAGGTGAGCCTAGTAATGAATAAGTCATGACCAAAAATTGGTCGAATTTGATGCTTTTGTGAAATTACTTTATCACAAAGATTTTCTTTGGTGCTCATGAAATTACTTTATCATAGCATAAAATATGAATCCCCACGATTCAATTAAAACTCATGCTCATGAACTTTCTTTATCATAGCATATGAATCTCCATGATTCAATTAAACTCATAAAGTCCCACGCCATAAGAGGGGTCGGGATGAAGAAGAAGGGAAGCTTTGAAATCCCCGAGAAAAATAATGCGGAATTTAAATCAAAGCAGGAACTTTTAGAAAATCTTACTTGTTTTCTTTTGTTTGCAAAATCGCAGAGAATTTTCATCCTGAGTTCCTCTCCTTTGAAATTGAATATCTGAAGATCCAACGGTCTGAATTGCGTGAAATTTGAACTGCGAAAATTAGACACACAGAGAAAGATATCAGCAAAATCTCGTCTTAATCTGACGTCTGAAAAGAAAGAAAAATGAATGTAAAGTATCATGTTCTGCGCAGGCAGATTCTTGAAGATTGATGGCGGTGGAGCGGTGGAGCTAGCGGCGTCGGTGATGTACGGCAGCAGTGGTGCACGGTGGTGATAGTGCACAGCAGCAATCAATCTTTGACGAGTGAACGGTGAACCTAGGGTTTAGGATTCTAGGGTTTTCTGTTTATCTCAGGGCTAGAGACTCGTGCTGATAACGTGTTTAAGGGAACGTAAATAACAGAGAAATAGCAGAGAATATGATGTATTTCATTAATGAATAAGGGCCTCTATATATAGAGGAGTACAAGATACAATCTGTATCGATGTAGGAAACCTATACTAATACAATCCATACTCTATAAGGATAAACTTATTCTAAAGTCCTAGTTTGACAAGGCACGCAATAGTGATATCCTGAAACATAAGACTTTATATGTAATTGACATTAATTATTCAATAGTACGTGAAAACAGAAATTTTAACAAATCTTTGTGACAAAGTCAGAAAAACGAAAGAATATGTCATTGCGTTTACTGGGCACTAAACGGAAAATTAGAGTATATTTGTGAATTTTCATTTACAAGGTCAGAGACCAAGAGACCAAGCTTTCACTACTCTCTCAAAGTTAGGTAAGCAGATTTCAATTTCGCCTGGGTCTTATTGGGCATTTTTTTTCAATGATCTGATGATTCTGATCTATGTCTCTGTGTTGGAATTTTTTCTCCACAGGCTCAGTTGAACGAGTAGAACGCCGGAGCTGCCGGCCGGAGCTAGGCAGCCACGAACGATCCAGGTAACATGATGCTTGCGTGTGAACATGAAATCGTACTGGAATTTGGGGCTTTACGTTCCGATACACACTATCTGATTTATTTATTTTGTGATTTTTGTTTTCAGTGCCTTGTTTCTTGTATGTATGGAGCTTCTATGTGCTGTTAAGCGTTGGTTGTGAAGTTGGAAACGGCATTTGAACATCATCATATGCTTCTAATTCAACAATGAAGCGCTACATCTACATAAACGATGATGAATCATCGCATTATCCTTACTGTGACAACCGTATATCCAATAGAAAGTATACTTTGTTGAACTTTCTCCCAAAGAATTTATGGGAACAATTCAGGTAATTCATTCATGACTTGATTTTTTTATTATATATATATATGTATATGTATATTCAATAAACGTCTGGTTGGTTGGGTCTAGGTGTGGACATTTTATTTGCAGAGGAGGGTTGATTCAGTGGGTTCAGTCAGTTCATTTAAATTTGTTTGTGAATGAAATAGATATAATGTACATTGTATTAACACACAGATTCTCGATTTGTTGGATTACTGCGTTTTTCGTAAATCTATCATAAGATACGTGAGATTATTTCTAATTTTTAATGTTCCATTATTGTTGTGTAGCATGATTCAATCTCATTTTATAGAGACTGCATAAAGCTTTGTAATTGGTGATATATTTTTTTTAATCCCTTTCTAACTGTTCCAATCTTGCCCAACAAACATCTCTTTCGTGTACTCTTTCTCTCCCTTCTAATTTCTTGGTCATCGTTCTTATGGCCATATAAGAACTACCCATCCTCTTCTCTAACAAATTTTATCTCTGTTTTCAGCCGGTTCATGAATCAGTACTTTTTGTTGATTGCTTGCCTTCAGCTATGGTCACTTATTACTCCAGTAAATCCTGCCAGTACATGGGGTCCACTTATATTCATTTTTGCAGTCTCTGCATCCAAAGAGGCATGGGATGATTACAACAGATATCTCTCAGACAAGAAGGCAAATGAGAAAGAAGTTTGGGTCGTTAGGCATGGCATCAAAAAACATGTATTTGAAACTTCTTCTTAATTCTTTTTTCCATTTCTTTAGTTCATATTGTTTTGCAATTAAAATAGAGTAATAAAGTTAATTCACATTTAACAAATTGTCAACAGATATCATATTGTTTTGCTTATCACTGATATTTTGTCTTGTAATTTGTTTCATGCATTATCAGTTACTAGCTATTTAGCTAATGTTTTTTTTCCTGATATTAAAACTATAGTTTCCTTAGTTAGTTCAATGAATTTGACTTAAAGGATGATAGTATAATATCAAGATTCAAGGCTGGCTAATACAAGTGTAAACATTAGGGTTATCCCTAAAGACATGTCTCTTTTTTCATATGTATATAGACATCTTGTTTATATAGTTGTCCAACTATTTGCATATCTACATCACAAACAATTAATTGACATGCTATGTTGTAGTGGACATTAGGTACTTACTGCCTTGGGTTTAGACTTTAGTGAAAATACAGCAAGCTCCCTCTTAATTTACAAATTACAGTAATCTACTTTTCATTTTAGATATAGATTCCTTTTCTCTTTGTGACTGAAGATAATACAACTTTTATTATTTTATTATTTTTTATTAGAGCCATAAATTGCAGATGTATATATTCTTTATTTTTTTATTATTTTTAATGACATTAGTGTTTAAACATTCATTTATACAAATGAAAGTTCTAAACTTAGTTATATAAACATTAATGAATGATAGAGAAGAAGATGGTAGTCAAAAAATCTTGAAAGGAGCTTGGACAAGGGAAGTAACTGTAACTTTTGAAAGGAAGAGAGGTTACTGCATTTTCACTAAGCTTAGGGAGGAGGAGATATGTACTCTTAGTGGTTTAACTTATTTATAAAGGAATGGCTTTACTTTAAAATTTATACAGTGGAAAACTTAAATGTATATAAAAAAAGGAATGTTAATGTCTACTTATTTCCAAGGTCATTCCTATAAGGTGTTATGATTTGTTTCATTTGTGGCGGAAGAGGCAAGAAGGCGAAAACCCTCTGGGGCTGTAGAATGTTGGCTGTTTTTTGGGCTATTTGGATGGAGCGGAACAGGAGAATTTTTTATGTTTTTCCTGGGTTGTGTGTAGAAGCACTTTGGGATCGAATTAGTTTCTGGTCTGCCCTTTGGGCATCGGTCACCCCTGAGTTTAGAAACCACTCCCTTTCAGCCTTAATGTTAGATTGGAAAGCAGTAGTGTCTTAATAGTTTTGGTTTTTATATTGTAGTTTCTGTTGTTCCTGTTAGTCATGAGTTCTTATAGTTTGTCTTGAAGACTTTTTGTCCTCAAAGTTCTATGGCTTTTTGCTCCTAATAAAATCTCAGTTTCTTTCTAAAAAAAAAAAGTCTCTACTTATTTAGAAAAGTAGTGGATCAGGTTTCATAATGAGAAATTGGGGAAGTGAAAAGAGTTTACACTTTCCAGTAGCCAATAAGATGAATTAGGCAGTGAATTTATAAACCAAAAGCTTGTTCCTCATTGATAATTCTTCGGCTTCAAGCCTTCAACAGCTGCTCTCTTTTCAAGACTATAGCTGAAAACAAATACCTTAGAATTTCGATGTAACTGAAGTGCAAAACGATGATCCCATAATGACCGTGATGCTTTTTTATAATTTTAGGATGGTAGGGACCGTATGGCCCTTTAATAGGAATTTTGGGGGGGGGGGGGGGGGGAGGGGAGCTGTATAATTTGTGGGAGATGGTTCAATCCCGGGCTTCTTTATGGGCTTTAGTTCCTTTGGATTTAGAAATCAATTATTCCTTCTTTGCTATTTGTTCAAATTGGAGCGCAGCTGTTCTGTAGCTTCTTAGAATTACGGTTTGTTTGTTATAGCTGTTGTTGTCTTAGTTTTGGCTGGCTCTTTTAGTTGTAGCTCTCTAAGTTTAGTGGATTTCTTATCCAGTGCTCTGTACCTTTTTCAATATAATTATGTTTGCTATAAAAACAACGGTGCTCAATGTTATCTGTTTCACTGATATAGTGGATTAGATACTTGTTGTCCTCTTTTTTTTTTTAGACTTTGTTGAACTAACTGCTTAATGCATCTTTTTTCTCGTATTGGTGACATCTGCTTTAGATACAAGCGCAAGATATTCGTCTTGGTAACATAGTTTGGCTGCGGGAGAATGATGAAGTGCCATGTGACCTTGTTTTGATTGGTACCTCGGAAGCACAAGGCGTATGCTATATAGAGGTAATAGCCCAACCTAACGTCTCATTCTGATTGTGAATTGGACAAGTATGAAGTAAGCTTTTTAAGGCCACCGTCAAATCCAATGGCTTAACCTTGGACAGGCGGTGGAAACTACCAAGCTGGACTATGATATATCTTCTTTGGGTCTTTCTGTCTCTCATATTCTTGCTCTCTAAATGTGAGCTAAAAGAGTAACACAGGAAACTAAGAGGACAATAAGTTTCAGAACCGTACCAAATATTCAAGTGAACTTGAAAAACATAATTGGAAGAAGTTCTAAAAAAGCTGATGTTGGTGTTCTATGAGTTTAATTTTTGTGTAATTATGATTCAAGTAGGTCCAAGTATGTTTCAAAAATTCCAATCTAGAATTAATTACAACTGTGCAATTTAAATCATTATTTTGTTTTCCTTTTCTTTCGTTCCTCATAACTATTGGGCCCTTGACCATTTGAGGGACCTAATGAGATTACATAATTTCCAGACTGCAGCCCTAGATGGAGAAACTGATCTGAAGACCAGGGTTACACCACCAGCTTGTATGGGGATAGATCTTGAATTGTTGCACAAAATTAAGGCAAGATTTTCATAGCTAATCAATAATGAAAAGTAGAAGATTTTATTGCCAAGATGGCAAGATCAGAAAAGAAAGTGGGAAGTTGTGTTCGTATTAAACTATTCATCTCAATATTATCATATTGGTGGTCATTTATTTGTTAATACTTTCTGCTCTGCAGGGTGTAATTGAGTGCCCTAATCCTGATAAGGATATCAGAAGATTTGATGCAAATCTGCGGTTGTTTCCCCCATTTATTGATAATGACCTCTGCCCATTAACCATAAAGAATACAATTCTTCAGTCATGTTACTTGCGAAATACAGAGTGGGCCTGTGGAGTAGCAGTCTACACCGGTAAGTACTTGTATTTAAAATTTAAAATTCTATTAGTTTGTTTTATTTGTGTCCCTTATTTGTTTTGTTTGGTCTGAAATTTAGTCATGAAGTCATTCATGATATTGAGTATTGACAAATGCTTTGTTATTTTGTCACATTGAGTTCTTAATTTCTGGGTAGTGAGACTCTTGATGTTGATGTTTGATTATATTGCAAAAAATTTCTTGAACTTCTTAAGGTCATAAAAAGGTTATCTAATATAAGTTTAGTCGTTGAAGAAAAGATGATTGACTCTGAAATAACGAAAGGGTTGAGGATGTATGCTGGTCCTGTTGGATGCAGTTATGGAGTTTCCAGACTCCAGGTTTCGTTAAGCCATTCAGTACTTGATACATGGTGCCAGCATAATATCCTTTCTTCCAGTGGGAAATTGACTTGCCAGTAATTTTCATCTTTGTTTAACAGGAAAGTCTTGGGCCCCAGACAATAGACTACAGACCCACACGACCTAGCTTTCTAGAAATCTTATAATGGAAATAATATAAAATTTCTTTTTGGACAAAATAGAACAATGTTATACAGAAAAATATTTGTAACTAAGCCCTTGTGGTTAGCCCAAGTGGTGAGGGAGGGTGGGGAATTGGGTTAGGATTAGGCTAGGTCAGGGGTTCGATGACTTCGATCCCCTCCAATGTAACAAAAAAAAAATATTTGTAACCAACTTTTTTGACTGAACTACCATTATTTTACAGTTCAACCAAATGCAATGAAAGTATTTTCTTTTACTTGTCTTTCTTTTCTTATCATTCATTTTCCCAGAGGAATATATTCTTCCATATTTTTCGTGAAAACGAAACACAACCTAAAATGATGCTAAACTCAGAATGCACATTATGTATCATGCTGTCATGCTGAGAGTTTCTTTTCCTGTTTGTTTCTATTTGTCTTTTCTAATCTATATCCTTTAAGTATGTGAGCTATAGATAGGTAACAAATTGCCTATGGGTATGGCTGTGATGATTTTTTTTAACAGTTTATGTAATTATTGATTTACAGATCTTGTATATTTTGTTTTTCTTTAGGCAATGAAACCAAGCTTGGTATGACTAGAGGCATTCCTGAGCCAAAGCTTACAGCTGTCGATGCTATGATTGACAAGTTGACGGGAGCTATATTTGTTTTCCAAGTAGTGGTGGTTATGGTTCTAGGCGTTGCCGGTAATGTATGGAAGGATACAGAAGCAAGGAAGGTATGCCACAACTTGAAAGCTTGTGAATGGCAGAGTTTAGTATTCTGGAATGAGTCATATCCGAAAGTTATTTCTGAATTGTAACTATGGGTGGTAATTAAATAGAGAACATCTTAATTACACGTCAGCACTGATTTCGTAAGCTGATTTCGACCTCAAATGCCTTTACAGGGTAGTTTTGCTCCCTAAACAATCTTTCTCCTTGTATAACTTAAGTGGTTTTCACTGAGAGTTGTGATATATATATATGCACGGAAAGAGGGCTGTTCCTCTAAGGGATCCCCTTTTTGTTCATTTTAATCGCATGTGGGACGACCATCCGAACCGTTCAAGTTTAGGACGATGCTCGTAGATACCTGCCGAATTTAGCCAAATCGGGAATTATTTAGCTGTTCATTCCCATGAATTATCGTGGTGATAATGAATGGTTCATATTGGACAGATTTGGTCATCTATTTATTTGATCCTAGTTCATTACCTTAAAGGTTTCCGATTCTTGAACATGAACAGTTCAAATCGTCGAGACAGTCCCGCATGCAATCCCTTAAAATGAACATAAAAGTGTATCTATATGTAAATATATATATATATATATATATATATATATATATTTTTGCTCTTTTTTTTTTGGCTGTAAAGAGTTGTGAATTGATTTGAAAGTTAAAACTTTGTTTTGAATTATTTTGATTAGTTATTTTTGTTGTGCGTGCGCGCACACACACACGCACACACACACACACACACACATATATAATCTGTTTCTATTTTTGTTGTGTATCTGTAGGGGTTTGAGTTAGTATTTGGGTGGTACCATCGTGTTCATTTTTTCAAGCATTTCTTTTTCTGTTCCGTCTTTTAGCCAAGATTTTAAGTGACTTTACATGATTGGATTGATTTTCATGTATCCTATTGGGGGGCAAATTATTCTTTTCATACTTGCAATCTCTAAATCTACAGGAATTTAATTTTGTACCTTCTTGTATCTGATCACCAAACATATATGCACTGATTTTTTCACCTTCTGTTTTCTTTGTAGCAATGGTATGTTCTTTATCCAGAGGAAGGTCCATGGTACGAACTATTAGTAATACCTCTTCGATTTGAACTACTTTGTTCCATCATGATACCCATATCAATTAAGGTAAGTGTGGAATATTTTTTGATAGGTTTAGGTTGTCTACATTGTTGTCCCATGGTTTCATATCATCAACATTTTTTTTAATATCTTTTAAGATTTAAGAATTGGATTTTTCTCAACTCCCCCTTAGATGTTTTTTGGCTCGTAAGAATCAGAATATTTGTAAAAAAATCATATTCTGTACTTTGTAAGGGAGTTAAGTCCTTGACACTGCAGTAATTTATAATAAATCCAGCATTCACTTGTATACATCTGCCGAACAACATGCAAAAGAAACCAAATTGCAACCTACCACAACCGTAATGAAGATGATGGATAGAGAGTTTTTAGAGTAGTTGAATATGATGAGGCCTGTGGCAGCTTTTTTTGTCTTCCTTAGTCTAGACGTCTTAACTAGTAAGGTGATCACGATACTAAGTGTAGTTTGTTACATCAATTTTGAAGCTTTTAAATCTCTTCTCTGTATAGGTGCTGCAGGTTATAAATGCAATTTTACAGGTCAATTTAGGATTGCTTTCCTAGCTGTTAAGATACTGAAATCCTTTTCTCTGACAGGTATCTCTCGACCTTGTGAAGAGCTTGTACGCAAAGTTTATTGATTGGGATAGTAAAATGATTGACCAAGAAACGGCTACTCCAGCCCATGCAACAAAGTAAGTTGAATTGGTATCAAAATAATCAAAGCCAATCATTTTATTTCCTGAAAGAATCAGGTAATATTGTTTATATAACAAGATATGTATGTTATATGTGGCAGTACAGCAATAAGTGAAGACCTGGGACAAGTTGAGTACATTCTGACTGATAAAACTGGTACCCTAACAGAAAATAAAATGATATTTAGAAGGTGTTGTATCAATGGAATTTACTATGGGAATGAGAATGGAAATGCCTTAAAAGGTTTGTTTCTAACTTTTGGAACTTATGTTATTGCCGTCTTTACATGACATGAAATTTTTGTACTTGAAAGTTGAAACCACTAAACCTGTTTTAAATATATCATTGTAACATGAAATTTACCAAAAAAAATAGATACAGAATACTTATTTCCAATTCTTGAGATAGCTATTTGATTATGCAAATAACTTTCAAATATGGGTCACTTGGACACGCCTTTACAGATGATTCAGCTGTATGAGTTCCTACCTAAGAGAGTTGACTTCTGGTATTTCATGACATATTTTATATCTAGCCATGAGTAGCTGACAGTACTTTTACTTTGAAAATATAGTCTTCTTTCTTTAATTGTGTGTATCTGGTAGTAGAAGATGGGATAAAAATTCGAAAAGAATAAGGCTAGGAGCTATCTCTTTATCATAATTCCCCTTAGCATTGCCATGCAAATCTAGTGAGGCAGCCTTCGGCTATCTTTAGGGGTTTTAAACTTCTAATATTGTTACGTAAGACTTGTCGTGGACTTCTTGTTATGTAAAAACAATTAATAAATTTGTTTCTTTAAGAAAAAGAAAACAGTGTTATGTAGAGATATTTTATTTTCCACTATTTTTTGTTTCTTGTTGTTGGTAGATTTGGTTATAGTTTGATTTTGAAATAGTTTTCCTTTTTGTTAGGCTTGAATCTATCAATCTGAATCTCCACCAAGTTCAGTGAAGCATATTCTGTTAGACTGTTGCAAATACTAGGAATTTTTATTGGTGTTCTATGGGTATTCTAAGTACGAACTTATTTATATAGATGGTTTTATTTACTGACAAAGGTGGGATCTCTTTCAGACATTTAGAACATCGTATGAAGTTCAGTTTCTGATACATTCAATCGTTTGACATGCAGATGAGGAGCTCGTTGATGCTATTTCCAGTGGCACTTCTGATGTTATACGTTTCCTTACAGTTATGGCAATATGTAATACAGTTATACCCATTCAAAGGTCTCACTTCTTTCTTTTACTAATTGGGTGTTGGGATTTTGACAATTTCCTACTGGAACAAAACATTTGAACTATTTTTCATCACCTTAACGTATGCACCTCTATAATAATATTTCTGTTTGTTTCTTCCATCTTCTTGTAGCAAAAATGGAAGTATCATGTACAAGGCACAATCTCAAGATGAGGATGCTCTTGTTCATGCTGCTGCTCAGCTACATATGGTTTTTGTCAATAAAAATGCCAATATTCTTGGTAAACTACATTTTCTTTTCACTGTCATTAAAAATTGGTTCTGGTTGTAGGAAACATGATATAGTTTCCACTGATAAATTGCAGAGATCAAATTCAATGGTTCTACAGTTCAATATGAAGCCTTGGATATTCTGGAGTTCACTTCTGATAGAAAAAGAATGTCAGTAGTGGTAAAGGATTGCCACAATGGAAGGATTATTCTTTTATCAAAGGGAGCAGATGAATCAATTCTTCCTTATGCATGTGCTGGTAATTTTTAATTTTTTATTTCTTTTTTCATGTAGAAGAGAACTTTAGTACCTATTCATTGCTTTCACCAAAAGGATGGTAATTGAATAACGTTTAATGCATTAGTATGGATGTTTTCTTCCAAACTGAGGTTCCAGATTTAATGGAATTTTAAAATTAGGTTTTGACGTATAATTTCTCTTGCTGCTCCTAATCTAGAGGTTTTGAGGGTGGCTTGTCAATGTGTATTGTTAAGTAGAGTTCTTAAGATAGTCTCTATTAGCTACTTGAAAAGAAAAACATGGTCATTACTATTATGTTTGCGTTCAATAATCCCAATTATAGTCTCGGAGATTTTTAAAGATTATAGTTTCTATTCTATCCTAAGGGACTGGAGAGCAGCAGCAGTTTAGGAGAACTTTTTTGTTTTTATCCTGAGGGAGATTTCTTGTGGGAGGGGGATAGTTGTTTTCTGTTTGTATTGTTGTTTGAGCTCTCTGTTTTTCCTTTTTTTTTTTGTGGATTCCTCATCCGCCGAGTCTGTATTCATCTTTTTTATTTGTAAATTCTGTTTCTTCTAAAAAAAAAAAAACCCAATTATATACTTCAGGACAGCAAACAAGGACATTTATTGAAGCTGTTGAGCAATATGCCCAGTTGGGACTACGGACGCTATGTCTGGCTTGGCGTGAACTAAAAGAAGAGGAATATCGAGAATGGTCTTTGATGTTTAAAGAGGCTAGCAGCACATTGGTTGATAGGGAGGTAAAGTATACATCTGAATGTGTCTCTCTAACATGTACTTATTGGCGTACATAATAATGGATGAATCAACAACTGTGGGTATCTGTGTACAATGTAATTACAGACACAGGCATGCGATCTAAGTAAACCTATCCATTTGCCTTTTAACTCTTTTTTGCAGTGGAGACTAGCTGAGGTCTGTCAAAGATTAGAACAAGATTTTGAAATACTTGGAGTTACTGCGATAGAGGATCGCCTACAGGTGAATTTTACCATAGCGCTCTAAAAACCCAACTCTTCTACTGATTGCCAAATAATGGAAGGGATGATTTGCTGCTTTAATGTTAACCTATTTGCGGCTTGTTTTTAAATACTTGACTTTGTCTTCTTGTTGGGTTATAATTTTCCAGGATGGCGTACCAGAGACAATTGAGACGCTGAGGAAAGCTGGCATAAATTTTTGGATGCTGACCGGAGACAAGCAGAACACTGCCATACAGATAGCTCTTTCATGCAATTTCATTTCCCCAGGTAGTTAAAGTTTTCTCCCTTAAATTACTCTGTATATTTGATCACACTTGTTTCAAGCAGGGTAATTGTACTTTACAATTTATGAAGAACCTGTGTTATGAAGAACCTGTGCTCTCTTGTTATAAAGCTTGGCTTGCTGACTCATATTTAATGTCTCATATTGCATCTACTTAGACACAGGGAGAAGCAAAATTCTGCAATCTTCTTTTTCTTAGTCCATGACTAAATTTCCTTGTGTTTATTCCTATGTTTAATTGGTTGTGCGGTACTTTTCGGTGTTATATTTAGTTTGATGAAATCTCATTGTGCTTCTCAATGAATGTGGTTTAACCACTACAAATTTTATGCACCATTAATCCTTTCTTCTTCATCCTGTCTCGCTCTCTCGCTGAATGAACAGAGCCAAAAGGCCAGCTTTTATTACTTGATGGGAAAACTGAAGATGAAGTTCGTAGAAGTTTAGAGAGAGTTTTACTCACAATGCGGATAACAACTTCAGAACCTAAGGTACAGCTTGTGCGCTTCACCTATCACATAAATCAATTTACTTATGGGTTCCCTGTCCCTTCATGTGAATCACAAAAGCAATTTTATGTAAAAATATTGAAATTTTTTAGTAATCTATTGAATGATTAGAATTGAATATCACCAGAGTTTATTTACAGATTGTTTTGTTTCAAGATATTCTTGATGCATGTAATAATTATTTTAAATTTTTTGACTTTGTTTGTAAAAGATATTGTGATTTATTCTTAAAATGGGGCTTGCGTTTCTCTCCTTTTCTTTGGTTGAATGGGGGTTGGGGACACCAATTGGGTAGGTAAATGGTTGATATGGGTGTTTACTTGAATTGAAAATCAAGTTATTAGAAGGGTTGTGCTCGGGACCCTTTAATAGGGTATGGTAGGTTTAAGATGCTCCACCGTAGCCAACTGAATACACACACACACACACATATAAAAGAAAGAAAAAAAACACTTCTTATATTTGCTATATAAGTGATACTTGTCTGTTGGCATTGTTCATATGTTGCAGATATAATCTAACTACCGACTTCGTAATTAGTTTGTCCATACTAGAGTTCTGGTGATTGTTATGGCCTGGTACAAATCCATGTCTTTTGGTGATTGTCTTTTTTGTCATTTGAACTCATTACAAAAGGCATGAGTTACATTTTGCGTACATTGGATTACATATTGTGTTACAATCTATTATGCATACTGTGTTACACAGTTATTTGAACTAATGGCTCATGTGAAATGTTTTCTGAAGCACCTTCAGAATTCTTCTTTTCCACTTTTTAATTACATATTTAGTTTTATTTTCCCCTTCTTAACAGGATGTGGCGTTTGTCATTGATGGCTGGTCCCTTGAAATTGCACTTAGGCATTATCGGAAATCTTTTACTGAGTTGGCAATATTGTCAAGGACTGCTATATGTTGTCGCGTGACGCCATCACAGAAAGCTCAGGTGTCCGTTAACTTTATTTTGTTGTTGAATTTCATTTTTCTTATATCATTTTTACTTAGAAGCTCAATCCTCATATACCGAATTTTGTCGTGTGTTCAGTAGCTTTTAGTTTAATGTCTTTTCTAAGTTAGATAGCTATCTATTCTTTCCATAATTCTTATAGGACAGTTTGCTATGCAAGTAAACTATGCACTGAGAAGGCCTTCACAAAGTGGTGTTGAAAACGAAAAAGGCAGAAGATAATCTTTTTGGACCTTGAACATCTAACTGTTCCAAGAGTCTTTTTGGAATGATCTTGTTTCTTATGGTGGCCTGCTCTTGTTCCAATACACTTCCATGTTTCTAGGATTCACATGGCATTATCAATTGATAAAATCTTGTACAAGAATCTAGAAGGTTCCAAAGAGTTGATCTTCCTCTTAGTTCCATTGTTCATATGCTTCCCTAATCAACTCAGTATGCTGAATCGAAATCCCTAACCAGGTTCATGGGCCTATTATATCATTCCTACCTGTTACTTCTCAGCAACTAATGACGTTCCCGAAGAATTCTAGGATTTTTTTTAATGATTTTTATCATATTATGTCCGTTATCTTCACATAGCATCTTCTGTACATGCCATTTAGTGGTCTTAAGGAGCACCTGACTTGTGCTAATGCTACATCTCTACTTATGATAGCTGCTAATGGAACACAAAAGTTTCTTTCCCTATTAAAAAAAATTGAATACAAGACTTCTTGAAAATTATCATCTTTTTTCCCAATTTTGGAGTTGGTGGAGATTATATAGTGCAATCTGTGTCATCTGAGTAATTTATGTACTCTAAAAGCATGGTTGTTACTGCTTTACGATATCCATTTGTGATCCTTTATTTTATTTTGGAAATAAATACTTGAAAAATTTATTGATGTAGTGTTTATAACTTGCAGCTTGTGGAGATTTTAAAATCGTGTGACTATAGAACATTGGCTGTTGGGGATGGTGGGAATGATGTGAGAATGATACAACAAGCTGACATTGGGGTTGGCATTAGTGGGAGAGAAGGACTGCAGGCAGCTAGGGCCGCTGATTATAGTATTGGGAGTAAGTTAACTGATATCTGTTGCATGTGCATGCTTGTTTCTGCACTCTAAACATGATCAGAAATTGTATTAATGGTTATGAAGTTTAGGTGAATTTGGATGAATGTGTTCCTTTTTTTGGTTTTTTGTTTTAAGAAATCTTGAAATGCAAAGTTTCTAGGTTTCGGTTAGCTTATAAATTTGTATGCTAACGTGCCATTAATTTATTATTTATGTACTTAAAACTTAGAAGTAATTCTCAGTAACCCTCCCATATGTTGATACGTCTTCTATGTCTGAAGCACTCAACAATTTCAGCCGGAAAAGTTTGTCAATTTTTTACCAACAGTCAAAATTTTAAAGAAACTTGATTTGATTCATACGGTTTACTCTTGTTTGGTTCAAACAGTTTGGTGTTTTTCTATTAAAATTGAAGTTGCTTCAAACAAATTTTTGTCAGATGAAGATTTTATAGATGAGAGATATTTGGGACTTACAAATAACTTTTCTTGTAAAAGATTCCAAGATTCTTTTCCAAGATAGGATTTTTTCTTATTGTGAATCTAAAGCAACTACCCAAAGCATGACCTTTTTCAGTTGGATTGAGAAAATCAGAATCTTTGCTTAGCATTTCAATTATGAGACAGTTGAACATGATAAAGGGGATAGTTAAGACATCCTAAATTCTTTTAACTCTATAATTTTTGTTTCAAATCTTGAAACTCTATAATTGTCAGTTCTGTTAAAATTTAACAATATCCAGTTTGGGTCTTTTAGTTATTGTTTTTTGTTTTTTAAAACTAATGATTTTATGCGATGAATTTTTTTGGTGAATAATATGATGCTGTGAATTAGACACAACAAGTGACCTATGTTAAGTTGTTAAGTACCTTCTTAGTTCAGTTTAGGATGTCTACACAATTACTAAACAGAGAGAATTAGAAACGTCTTTTCATCATGCTTATATTAATTCTTTTTCTTTCAGTCTAGTCTGACTGTGAGTTTAGTCTGACTGCTTCACCTGGTTTGCAGAGTTCAGGTTTCTGAAAAGATTGATACTTGTTCATGGGCGTTACTCATACAACCGTACAGCGTTTCTGTCCCAGTATTCTTTTTATAAGTCGTTGGTCATATGTTTCATCCAGATTTTGTGAGTTTCCAATGGTCAATGGTTCTCATTTTATAGCTTATTCTAAATTCAGTTCTTATTTGTCAATTGAACTTTCTGTAGATGTCTTTTCATCATGATCGAGTATACTGACTTCGGAACTATGTCAGTTTCTCTTTTATTTCAGGTGTCTCTGGAACCAGTCTTTTCAATTCTGTTAGCTTGATGGCTTATAATGTCTTCTACACCAGTGTTCCTGTTCTAGCCAGTGTTCTTGATAAAGATCTTAGTGAGGAAACTATTATGCAGCATCCACAGATTCTATTCTATTGCCAAGCGGGAAGGTTTGATTTGAAGCTTCATTGTCATTGTTCTGTTTATACGTGCAAGACTTTCTTTTCACATGGATTGTTCAGGGGGTCATTCTATTTTCTCAGTTATGTTATACTTACTAATGATAAATGTAGTTGAACTTTGTATTGTTCTTGAAACAGGCTTCTGAATCCTAGCACATTTGCTGGATGGTTTGGCCGATCCCTTTTTCACGTGAGTGCTGTTTGTTATCATAGTTTCATTCTTTTTGTGATTTTTGTCCCTTTCTTTCTTCAATTCCTAGAAAGTTAAATCTGGAGTTAGTCCAGTATTCCCTTGGTAATAGTTTGAGCTCAGTGTTAGTCATTAAAACTTGTTAAAAGGTACAGGTCAAGGGTTTCCTTGTTTATTTAACCAAAAAAAAACAATGGTTTCCCTGTTTAATCTCAAAAAGGTCTTGAACAAGTTAAAGCTGTTGAATTAACAATTAGAATTACAAAGGCAATCTATCATGTAAGAAGTGCGTTTGAAGATATTCTTCTAGTACAGCTTAGTAGTCTTAATGCCTTTCATATTTGTTCACAATTACAATTCAGAAGTTCTATTTCGATGATTTGATGGGTTATGGCCTGATAGGAAGGTACATGCTTGTGATGTACTGGTAACAAGACATTTTCTGTCATTTAGAGCTCAAAACTGATTTATATAAGCATCTTTTTTCGAGATCACCAAGGAACGTCAATGGATGGATTATGAACTGATACTTAAGTTCCTATATCATTAGTTTGGCCTACTCCAGTTTAAAGTTTCTACCTGTTGCTTTTCTTCATTGATTCTAATACCAGTTAGTATCTGCAGGCAATTGTTGTGTTTGTGATTAGCATACACGCTTATGCCTATGAAAAAAGTGAAATGGAGGAGATTTCGATGGTGGCACTCTCTGGATGTATTTGGTTGCAGGCTTTTGTAATGATATTAGAGACAAAGTAAGTTTAATAGTAAATCACTTTGATATGGTTTTAACATGTTTTCAACTTCCAAGTAACTACTAGAGAAATAAAAGATACTCCCACATTCTAGATTTTCCAGTAACTACATGTTATCTCATGGTTTGAAATATTCAAACTCCTATATTTAAACTCTGTTGATTTGTTGAATACATGCTTCTTAAGTTTGCCTTGAAATTGCAGACGAAAAATTATTTTGAGTTTGCTCTCAGTCACTGACTGTCGTAGTTTGTTTAATTCCGCACAGCTCCTTTACTGTATTGCAACATCTTGCTATATGGGGGAATTTAGCTGCCTTCTACATCATCAACTGGATCTTCAGTGCCATTCCAGCATCAGGGATGTATACAATTATGTTTCGCTTGTGTAGAGAGCCTTCTTATTGGATTACAATGTTGGTAAGTTTCCTTTGCCATTCTTTTCATTTATAGTTCTGTCTATATATCATCATTGGTTTTCTTGGGTAGGTAGTTACAGTAATCGGAGTCAGCTTGTATCGGTGCATCTGTATTCTCTTAGGAACAGTACAGTATGAAGCACCAAATGGTTAATAGAACAATACATAATGTTGGATTAGTTTCATGGTCTCTTTTGAGTAAATTGATGGCAGTAGCCCCTCCTCATTTAAAGCCTTCGTTCTTAATTGTAAAGAAAAGAAAAAAAACAAATGAAAAAAAGAAAAGAAGAAGGTTTGTTTTCCAGTTGACAATTCATGTTCTCTTCTAACTAGATATTCCCTCTTATCCAATCTTACGTCCATTACAGCTCATAGTTGCAGCAGGGATCGGTCCGATTCTAGCTTTGAAGTACTTCAGGTATACATACAGACCAAGCAAAATCAATACACTACAGCAAGCTGAACGATTGGGTGGGCCTATCCTGTCTATTGGGAGCATTGAGCCACAAACAAGAGGCATAGAAAATGAAGTTTCTCCATTATCGATCACTCAACCGAAGAACAGAAATCCAATTTTTGAACCTCTACTATCAGATTCACCCAATGCTACAAGGAGATCTTTTGGTTCAGGAACACCTTTTGATTTCTTTCAGTCACAGTCCAGATTGTCCATGTCTAACTACTCTAGAAATTGCAAGGACAACTGAGTTGCACAATAATTTTTGCTGCGAAAAGCAAACAGAACACATTATACGTCCGTGCCACACTTGAACGGTAGTAGTCTTTTGTAAATCAAGCATTTTATGTAGCAGGTGTAGGCTGTTAACGTAGCTCATTTATGCAAATTAGACGAGTGCATATTCCTTTCTTGTGCTCAAATAGCATAAGTTATAAATTCAATCACTGCCAATTCTGTATCTTTTGCTTGCTTTTTTGTTACCTTGTTAGATTAGCAAGTGAAGTTATCCCGGAAGTTGATGGAGATATTGTTACAAACGATCTTGGATGATGTGCTCTTTTGCTAAATTAACAGTAAAGGTTCATTGTTCTTAGCCATTGAGTTGCTAGCTATTCGAGCAGGAAGGATTTCAGGTTGCTTATAATGCCTTCTTACACCTTTGTGATAGAATCTGATTCCCTTGGAATTCAGATATATAAAATTGGTTTGGACCCCAAAACATTTTACTTGGAATTCAGAGCACAAGTTTCCTGTTTCATTTTACTTGAACACAGAGATTTTATTTTCTGTTCAGAAAAGCAAAAAAGGTTAAAAATAAAAAAAGTAGGGTTCGATCACCAGCTCGATCACTGGCCATGCAGAAAATTGATCCATATACAGATGACCTAATATGATCTATTCACGGATGTCAACCATACCTTACATTATAATATAGAGCATTTACAAGAAAAGCATTCACATTCTGCTATATATGCTTCTTAATAATAATGTTATAGATTAGAGCAATGAGGAACAAAACCCATCACACACCAAGCAAAGATTTTTGCTTCAGATTGGTTTTGTTAAATCCCCAAGATTTGTTCAATCTGGCCTATGTCCCCAGAGACCTCCTTGAAATATTTTCCCAGCTAGCCCTAGCCAAGACGATCTTAATCTCTCTCCCAGAGATTTAAGACATGCCCTCGCCCCTCGATGCCTTAAATCTTTCTTTGCATGTGCTATAATTTCTTATCGCTTATTTCCTTTCTTGAAACACCTTTGTTTACTTGAATCTTTTACTTTCTTGGGCCAAAGGTTTTCAAGCCAAAGGTTTTCAATATGTGTCGTATTGTTGAATCTTTGTTTACTTGAATCTTTTACTTTCTTATCGCACAGCCTCTACATAGTACATAACTTTCTGACTATCGAAGGGTAAGCCAGCAACTGGTACTAATTAATTTGTAACCAATATATGCTCTTTAGAACAATCCTAACTTTTACCACATGGAATTACATGTGTATGCGTCTGCTATTGAATAGACAAAACTTGAATTTTGAAGTACCCGCATCCAATTGAGACCTACATTATATTATATTGTCACTTCAGTCGGTGTGTGCAGACCAGAGCCGGACCAGACATTTAGAGATCTCAGACGAACTCTAAAAGTTGTGCTTTCAAATTTTAACATGCATACTAATTTTTTTTTTTTTTCATAATGATACAATAGAATAACGAAAATGCTTGAGGTACCAAAAAGTTATACCCAAATTCAATACCAAATGATGTGGCCGATGCCACATCATCGGCCACATCATCATCATAGACCAAATAATTTCAAGGATGTCATCCTATTTAAATTTCATTCTTTTAAAACAAAAGCAATAAATAAAAAATATCAACAATTAATTTTTTTATTATTTTTCATTGAAAAACATTTGTTTCTCACAAATACTCATCGACATGATTCCAGAAGAATGATTAATTCAATTGGTTTGGGGAGCCTCCAGTTATTTTTTATGGTAGAAATTGGTAGCATCATGGGTAAGAACCAAACTATATATTGTGTGAAAGATCTAGAATAGAAAGATTTCTCAGCTGTTGAAGACCACCAAGAGAAAATGGACCACTAAAATTGTTGGAAGAAACATTAAGTTTATTAAGACACCTTAAATTAAGGGTGTTGTTGGTAACACACCCTAAAGTGTTAATAATACACATCTTC
The DNA here is from genome assembly GCA_029955375.1 of Rubus parviflorus. Classification (NCBI taxonomy): domain Eukaryota; kingdom Viridiplantae; phylum Streptophyta; class Magnoliopsida; order Rosales; family Rosaceae; genus Rubus; species Rubus parviflorus. Next base: position 4,105,171 of record JARGGL010000008.1, on the reverse strand, counting down.
TCTCTATATCTCTCCTCCTTCTCTCTATCTCTCTCTCTTTCTTTAGTGTCTTTAGGGTGTGTTAATAACAACACCCTAAATTAAAAATAAATATAGGTATTTCCCTGTCTAAATTGTTGAAATGCAAATCAAGATCTTTTTCAGATTCTTGGCCATATTGAATAACGGAATTGAACCTTTAAAGTTGTTTCTAGACATGTACAAAGATATCAGTTGTGTAAGGTTTGTCATTGACTTGGGGATTGATCTTGTCAAATTATCTTGCAAGTTGTGGTTTTTTTATCGGTGTTTTTGAATGTATTGGGGTTTGTCCTAATTGTGGTTTTAATGTTGGGTTGAGAAGTTGTGTTATGGTTGGACTAGCTCTTTAAATTGATAAATGGTGATAAGAGAAAGCAGACATATTTTCTAGGGCCAATTAGACATAAGGCCATTTTGGGTGGCCTTATTTTTCAAAAGGCCACCTAATATTTTTTACTGAAATAAGGCCACAGTAGCTTTAGTGTTCTTGGACAGTAACTTTATTGTGCTTGGACAGTAGCTTTATTGTTCGTGGACAGTAGCTTTATTGTTCGTGGACAGTAGCTTTATTGTTCTTGGACAGTAGCTTTATTGGTCTTTGACAGTAGCTTTATTGGTCTTTTCATATCCAGTATTGGACAGTAGCTTTATTGTTCGTGGACAGTAGCTTTATTATTCTTGGACAATAGCTTTAGTGTTCTTTAACAGTAGCTTTAGTGTTCTTTGCTTTATTGTGATGTTACAGTAACTTTATTGTGCTTTGACAGTAGCTTTAGTGGTCTTCGACAATAGCTTTATTGGTCTTTGACAGTAACTTTATTGGTTTTTTCGTATCCAGTGGCATTTTTGTAAATAATAGCAAAAAAAATGCGGTGGCATTTTTGTAAATATTGCGGTGGCATTTTTGTAAATATTAGTGGCCTTATTTCAGTAAAAAATGTTTGGTGGCTTTTTGAATAATAAGACCACCCAAAGTGACCTTATGACTAATTTTTTATTGTTGTTTTATCATTCTCCTTTATTAGATGTCTCTTTGATGTTTTCTACTTATTCTTTCACTGCACTAAGAAGAGTTAAATCCCTAACTTTTTTTTTGTGGAGTTAAGGGCAAATTATTGTTTAAACTAAAATCTCAAATTATTAGCGGTAAAGTGATGCATTAACTGTTAATTAGGACCCTAAAATTATGTGAAGCATCTAGATTTTATGAACTTGACATAATTTCGCACTTTTTTCACTTTAGAGAAATCAGATTTATTTGAAATAATTATAATAGGGCCCAGTATTATTTTTCGGACATACCCCCTAAATCTTAAGACCAGCATATTTTCCTCTTCTTTAACAGTTAACCTGCCAATTTAGATGCTACGCTTATGACACATGGATTTTCGATTGGAAATGCTCATCCTCATTTACCTGCACACGAAATCCATAAACTACTAGATGATCGATGATCATGAAGCAAGCAATATACAAAAGCTAAGGATTTTGCCATTTTTGGAGTCAACCATGCATGGCTTTATTAACTGTATCATGCTTACGCATGGATACAGAGTAATTGCTATGCCATCAACAAATGGCACTACAGTAGCATTTGATGCTTTTTGAAGATGATACCTACTAGTAGTCTAGTACATAACCCTCTAAGATAGAACTGAAAGAAAATGAAAAATGGAAATACATTAAAATAAAAATATCAGAAAGAAAGCTAGCTAGAGTTTAAACTCTCTCGATCGATCTTTCTGTATATATAGATGGGAAGGTCTAAGCAAATCAATGGAATGCAGCAGCTGCAGCTCTTGCATTTTTAGTAGTGGGAAGATCAGGTGGCGGAGATGGCAACATAGTGAGTGCTAATATTCCACTTAATACAGCAGCAATGGCTCCAACCACAAATGCTGGTAAATTACCACCCCCAAATAGAGCATCCCATGGTCCACTTGCTACTGACACTACCATCTGTGGTACAACAATTGCAAGATTCAACACTCCTAAAGATAGCCCTGCACAATCCAAACATCCCAACTAGCTCAGTGATCATAACATTTTTCTCAATATATATATATGATGATGCCTAATTAGTTTAGTACTGTAAGAAATTACTTTACCTTGGCCTGCACCAGAATTGCTGCAAAATATGGATGCCAGAGCAAAAGGAACACTGTAGGTGACCTGTGTAGAGTTAATAAAGAGATTAGACTCTCCTAAGATTTATTAATTAAGTGGTTTAGGTCTCATTAATTAGAAAATAAACAGCAAGAAAAAACCAAGAGAGAAAGAAAGAAACAAAAAAAATAGTTGCTGCAAAACCAAGCAACAGAATCATAACTGATGCAAATTTGGCCCACAAGAATTAATTACAGAGTTGACCAAATTTGGCTGGACTGGGAGGAACCAAAACACATCACATAAGTGACAAAGATTTCCACAAGAAACCGCTAGTTCTAATTATTAATTAAAATAATATCACATTCAATTTTGGTAAAGGTCTGGTAAAATGTGAAGTGTGTTACCCTTCCTTTATGTGCATGCACTAAACTAGTCAACTGCCTTATGTAAATAAGCATGCACCCGGAAGTTAAAAATGGAGATGGAGTAGTTTACTTACCGCCTGAGGTATACCCAAAACCGCAAAGAGCGCGAGCGCACCCGCCTTGATACCAGCGGGTGGCGGCGGTGGCTCAGCTCCAGCGACAACGGCGGCGTGTCGACTGGACTGAGCCAATTTGGTGACCAAGACTGTCATGGCCAAACAGATTGCTAACAGAAAGTTGACTATGCCCCACAAGCGGTTGACCCCACCGAGGGCACGCGAGACAATCTCAATCCCAAGAGAGACGCAGCCCAAAACGAGAGAGTTTAGCATGAGGCCGAGCGCACCGGCTCTGACCCCCAGATCATACAAGCGGCCTTCCCCAACCTGACCTCCGTACACCTCCCGTCCCATCCAATCAGTGTCGAACAGCAGGAAAGGGAACCACGCAATCCAGTTGAGGCAAGTCACCAGCAGCAACACCCACATGGGCCTCTGTAGCTCTCTAAACGCCCCGATTATTTCGCCCAAGAAAGGCTCCGACGACGACTTGGATTTGTCATCCTCTAATTCTTCTATCTCCTGATCATGATCATCATCAGCAGGAGTTGGTTCTGGTTCTAGTTCTGGTACGGACATGAGAACGAGGATGGTGAGGGCTACGAGGAGAGCGATGGAGAGGAAGAAGCAGCTTTTGAGATTGGCACAGTAGACATCGCAGGCTTTGGACAAGGTGAAGGGAAACATGCTGTGGAGATGGGTGTAGGAGCCGGCGGAGAATCCGAGGACGTTGCCGACGGCCATGAAGAAAGAGTAGAAGCCGTTAGCAGTGCGCATTCTCTTGGTGTCGGAGCCGGAGATGTCGGCCAGCAGAGCACGGCAGGGGCCTTGTAACATGTTGTTGGCCACGTCCAGGATCCAGAACCCCACCACGAAAACCGCGATGGCGCGTGGTTTCGTGGCTTTGTCCAGGGAGTCGCCGAAGAGGTGGCCGAGGTCGGCGGCGTACCCGATGAGGAAGACGGCGATGGCGACGAGAGCGGAGCCGGCGGCGATGAAGGGACGGCGGCGGCCGAAGCGGGAGGTGCAGCGGTCGCTGTGGTAGCCGACGATGGGCTGGATGAGCATGCCGGAGATGGGACCACAGAGCCAGATGAAGGCGGCCCAAGTGTGGGGGATGCCGAGGAGCTGGACGTATGGGGTTAGCAAGGAGAGCTGTAAAGCCCAACCGAATTGGATTCCGGCGGCAATTGAGGCGACCAAGATGATCTTTCTCACTGGGGCCTTGTACTCGTTCTTGTGGATGTTTTCAACTTCCATTGTTGGCTATTACACTACTCTCTCTCTCACTCTCAGAGTCTCTTCAGACTTTGTTGAAAAAACCAAAGCTAGCTACTTTTTCTTGGATAAGGCTCTGCAAAGTGAGAGTGAGAGTGAGTGTGTGTGTGGGAGCCTGAGAGTGTTTGCATGGAAATTTATGGAGGCAGAGGTGGTGTTGCATGGAGGCAACTGGCAAATGATGGCGGCCTTATCCGTTTAGAGTTGTGCCTCGCAGTCAGTCATTCATGCCAAGTGTAGCAAACGTCATTAATACACTTGGATATCCTTAATTGCGGTCAAATACTCTCTTTCTACACTTTCAACACATTGCCAAAATCTAATGGAAGCTAATCCATTATATTATATCTTCTAACTCATTTGGTGTCCGCATAACTTAATTAATTTCCTAATTATATCAACTTTTTTGAGAGTTGATGCTAAACTCAGAATGCACATTATGTATCATGCTGTCGTTCTGAGAGTTTCTTTTCCTGTTTGTTTCTATTTGTCTTTTCTAATCTATATCCTTAAAGTATGTGAGCTCTAGATAGGTAACAAATTGCCTATGGGTATGGCTGTGATGATTTTTTTTTTCTTTACAGTTTATGTAATTATTGATTTACAGATCTTGTATATTTTGTTTTTCTTTAGGCAATGAAACCAAGCTTTGGGAAAAGATATGAACTTATTCTCAATCTGAATCTCCACTAAGTTCAGTGACGCATATTCTGTTAGACTGTTGCAAATACTAGGCATTTTTATTGGTGTTCTATGGGTATTCTAAGTATGAACTTATTTATATAGATGGTTTTATTTACTGACAAAGGTGGGATCTCTTTCAGATATTTAGAACATTGTATGAAGTTCAGTTTCTGATACATTCAATCGTTTGACATGCAGATGAGGAGCTCGTTGATGCTATTTCCAGTGGCTCTTCTGATGTTATACGTTTCCTTACAGTTATGGCAATATGTAATACAGTTATACCCATTCAAAGGTCTCACTTCTTTCTTTTACTAATTGGGTGTTGGGATTTTGACAATTTCCTACTTGAACAAAACATTGTATGAAGTTCAGTTTCTGATAGGTAGGATGTCTTTCAGATATTACGTACATTGTATGAAGTTCAGTTTCTGATACATTCAATCGTTTGACATGCAGATGAGGAGCTCGTTGATGCTATTTCCAGTGGCTCTTCTGATGTTATACGTTTCGTTACAGTTATGGCATTATGTAATACAGTTATACCCATTCAAAGGTCTCACTTCTTTCTTTTACTATTTGGGTGTTGGGATTTTGACAATTTCCTACTTAACAAAACATTTGAACTATTTTTAATCGCCTTAACGTATGCACCTCTATAATAATATTTCTGTTTGTTTCTTCCATCTTCGTGTACAAGGCACAATCTCAAGATGAGGATGCTCTTGTTCATGCTGCTGCTCAGCTACATATGGTTTTTGTCAATAAAAATGCCAATATTCTTGGTAAACTACATTTTCTTATATTTGCTATATAAGTGATACTTGTCTGTTGGCATTGTTCATATGTTGCAGATATAATTTAACTACCGACTTCGTATTTAGTTTGTCCATACTAGAGTTCTGGTGATCGTTATGGTCTGGTACAAATCCATGTCTTTTGGTGATTGTCTTTTTTGTCATTTGAACTCAGTACAAAGGGCATGCGTTACATTTTGTGTACATTGGATTACATATTGTGTTACAATCTATTATGCATGCTGTGTTACACAGTTATTTGAACTAATGGCTCGTATGAAATGTTTTCTGAAGCACCTTCAGAATTCTTCTTTTCCACTTTTTAATTACATATTTAGTTTTATTTTCCCCTTCTTAACAGGATGTGGCATTTGTCATTAATGGCTGGTCCCTTGTAATCGCACTTAAGCATTATCGGAAATCTTTTACTGAGTTGGCAATATTGTCAAGGACTGCTATATGTTGTCGCGTGATGCCATCACAGAAAGCTCAGGTGTCCTTTAACTTTATTTTGTTGTTGAATTTCATTTTTCTTATATCATTTTTACTTTGAAGCTCAATCCTCATATACCGAATTTTGCCGTGTGTTCAGTAGCTTTTAGTTTAATACGTCTTTTCCAAGTTAGATAGCTATCTATTCTTTCCATAATTCTTATAGGAAAGTTTTCTATGCAAGTAAACTTTGCACTGAGAAGGCCTTCACAAAGTGGTGTTGAAAACGAAAAAGGCAGAAGATAATCTTTTTGGACCTTGGACATCTAACTGTTCCAAGAGTCTTTTTGGAATGATCTTGTTTCTTAAGGTCGCCTGCTCTTGTTCCAATACACTTCCATGTTTCTAGGATTCACATGGCATCATCAATTGATGAAATCTTGTACAAGAATCTAGAAGGTTCCAAAGAGTTGATCTTCCTCTTAGTTATCCTTCCATTGTTCATATACTTCCCTAATCAACTCAGTATGCTGAATCGAAATCGGCTAACCAGTTTCATGGGCCTATTATATCATTCCTACCTGTTACTTCTCAGCAAGTAATGAGGTTCCCGAAGAATTCTAGGATTTTTTTAATTATTTTTTTCATATTATGTCCATTATCTTCACATAGCATCTTCTGTACATGCTGTTTAGCGGTCTTAAGGAGCATCTGAATCGTGCTAATGCTACATCTCTACTTAGGATAGATGCTAATTGAACTCAAAAAAAAATTTCCCTATTAAAAAAAATTGAATACAAGACTTCTTGAACATTATCAATCTTTTTTCCCAATGTTGGAGTTGGTGGAGATTATATAGTGCAATCTGTGTCATCTGAGTCATTTATGTACTCTAAAAGTATGGTTTTTACTGCTTTACGATATCGATTTGTGATCCTTTATTTTCTGTTTGAAATAAATACTTGAAAAATCTTTTGATGTAGTGTTTATAACTTGCAGCTTGTGGAGATTTTAAAATCGTGTGACTATAGAACATTGGCTATTGGGGATGGTGGGAATGATGTGAGAATGATACAACAAGCTGACATTGGGGTTGGCATTAGGGGGAGAGAAGGACTGCAGGCAGCTAGGGCCGCTGATTATAGTATTGGGAGTAAGTTAACTGATATCTGTTGCGTGTGCGTGTTTGTTTCTGCACTCTAAACATGATCAGAAATTGTATTAATGGTGATAAAGTTTAGGTGAACTTGGATGAATGTGTTCCTTTTTTTTTTTTTAAGAAATCTTGAAATGCAAAGTTTCTAGGTTTCGGTTAGCTTATAAATTTGTATGCTAACTTGCCATTAATTTAATTATTTATGTACTTAAAACTTAGAAGTAATTCTCAGTAACCCTTCCATATGTTGATACCTCTTCTATGTCTGAAGCACTCGACAATTTCAGCCGGAAAAGTTTGTCAATTTTTTACCGACAGTCAAAATTTTAAAGAAACATGATTTGATTCATACAGTTTACTCTTGTTTGGTTCAAACACTGGTGTTTTACTATTAAAATTGAAGTTGCTTCAAACAAATTTTTGTCAGATGATGATTTTATAGATTAGAGATATTTGGGACTTACAAATAACTTTTCTTCTAAAAGATTCCAAGATTCTTTTCCAATTGCGAATCTAAAGCAACTCCCCAAAGCATGACCTTTTTCAGTTGGATTGAGAAAATCAGAATCTTTGCTTAGCATTTCAATTATGAGACAGTTGAACATGATAAAGGGGATAGTTAAGACATCCTAAATTCTTTTTACTCTATAATTTTTTGTTCAAATCTTGAAACTCTATAATTGTCAGTTCTGTTAAAATTTAACAATATCCAGTTTGGGTCTTTTAGTTATTGTTTTTTGTTTTTGAAAACTAATGATTTTATGCGATGCATTTTTTTGGTGAATAATATGATGCTATGAATTAAACACACCAAGTGACCTATGTTAAGTTGTTAAGTACATTCTTAGTTCATTCTAGGATGTCCACATAATTACTAAATAGAGAGCATTAGAAACGTCTTTTCATGTTAGTGAATGCTTATATTAATTCTTTTGCTTGAAGTCTAGTCTGACTGTGAGTTTAGTCTGACTGCTTCACCTGGTTTGCAGAGTTCAGGTTTCTGAAAAGATTGATACTTGTTCATGGGTGTTACTCATACAACCGTACAGCGTTTCTGTCCCAGTATTCTTTTTATAAGTCGTTGGTCATATGTTTCATCCAGATTTTGTGAGTTTCCATTGGTCAATGATTCTCATTATATAGCTTATTCTAAATTCAGTTCTTATTTGTCGATTGTACTTTCTGTAGATGTATTTTCATCACGATCGCTATATCTAGTATACTGACTTCAGAACTATGTCAGTTTCTCTTTTATTTCAGGTGTCTTTGGAACCAGTCTTTTCAATTCTGTTAGCTTGATGGCTTATAATGTCTTCTACGCCAGTGTTCTTGATAAAGATCTTAGTGAGGAAACTGTTATGCAGCTCCACAGATTCTATTCTATTGCCAAGCGGGAAGGTTTGATTTGAAGCTTCATTGTCATTGTCCTGTTTATTGTCTACGTGCAAGACTTTCTTTTCACATGGATTGTTCAGGGGATCATTCTGTTCTCAGTTATGCTATATTTACTATTAGTAAATGTAATTGAACTTTGTATTGTTCTTGTAACAGGCTTCTGAATCCGAGCACATTTGCTGGATGGTTTGGGATATCCCCTTTTCACGTGAGTGATGTTTATTATCATAGTTTCATTCTTTCTGTGATTATTGTCCCTCTCTTTCTTCAATTCCTAGAAAGTTAAATCTAGAGTTAGTCCAGTATTCCCTTGGTAATAGTTTGAGCTCAGTGTTAGTCATTAAAACTTGTTCAAAGGTACAGGTCAAGGGTTTCCTTGTTTATTTAAAAAAAAAAAAAAACAATGGTTTCCCTATTTAATCTCAAAAAGGTGTTGAACAAGTTAAAGCTGTTGAATTAACAATTAGAATTCCAAAGGCAATCTATCATGTAAGAAGTGCGTTTAAAGAGATTCTTCTAGTACAGCTTAGTAGTCTTAATGCCTTTCATATTTGTTCACAATTACAATTCAGAAGTTCGATTTCGATGATTTGGTGGGTTATCGCCTGATAGGAAGGTACATGCTTGTGATGTACTGGTAACAGGGCATTTTCTGTTATTTAGAGCTCAAAACTGATTTATATAAGCGGTCTTTTTTCGAGATCACCAAGGAACGTCAATGGATGGATTATTAACTGATACTAAATTGAGTTCCTATAACATTGGTTTGGCCTACTCCGGTTTAAAGTTTCTACCTGTTGCTTTTCTTCATTGATTCTAATACCAGTTAGTATCTGCAGGCAATTGTTGTGTTTGTGATCAGCACACATGCTTATGCCTATGAAAAAAGTGAAATGGAGGAGATTTCGATGGTGGCGCTCTCTGGATGTATTTGGTTACAAACTTGCAAAATTTTCAAATTTAATAAGGCAGTTAACTCATCTAAGCCAATATTGGTTTCTTCTCCATCTCCCTCAACTTTCCTTCCCCAGCCCTCAAATATTGGTTACAATCTGCATGTAGAGTTCTTCTAATCGATGCAACTTTGATATCTCTTTAGATGGAATTGTGACATCGCTGAATAATATTCGCCAAACTGTGGAATTGTGACCTATATGGGACTTGTGGAATGGTTGATAAATTGTACAAGTTCCACTCTGGTTTTGTAGACAACCTATAAGTCAATAAACAGCAAAGAAGAGCGCTATAATGGATAAAACGTACGTCAACAGGAACAAGTGAAGAGAATAAGGGAGGATGCTGATCGGTATATCGATGTTGCAAATTGTAACGGACCATGTGTCCAATTGGAATGTTGCCTTGCTGGCAGGCCGGCCGGCTGGCTGCCTGTTTTGGACTTCATAGGTTTTAGTTGCTCATCGTCACAAATCATCAGTGTTCTAAAAATCCGCGTTTAGGCCCGACTAGTTCCTGCTTAAGCGCTAGGCAGAGGCCAACCGCCTCGATTAGTTGCAAATTCGCATAGGCAGACATATGCGGGTTTTAACAAATCACAATTTGTTTTCCTATCTTTTCAATCAATTATATGTTTTTCAATACAAGTATAATTTTTGTTTTAAGTATACACTTATTTAATTATGTTATGTGGTATAATAAAATTTAAAAAAAAAACAGCACTTAGGTGTTTGACTAGTCTCCACCTAGGCACTAGGCCCCTCCCTACCACCTAACTAGCGCCTAGCGATCTTTAGAACATTGCAAATCATATATCTAATCCAGCGCTACTTTGCCGGACCTCAACCAGGCGGGGTTTTGATGTGTCGTAGTAGCAACATTGCGAGGGAGGACTTCTCAAGAGCTTCATGTTGGGTAGAGTTATGGCAGTTCATCAATTGAGGTTCGCATGGTGATCTAAACATCTTCCAATATACTACGATTACTTTTTGATGAAGCACCAGGGGCTCGGCAACCCCAGTTCTAGTTACGGTCGACAATGGCTGTGGGGGCTTGGGGAAATTCTATCATCCTAGGTCAGTCATGAGTTGGTTTATTTTGTTTCCTTCAGACGTTGGAATGCTAGTCAAGATTGATTATCAACAGGAATGGAAATACCATTTGGACATCCACTTGGATAGGGAGATTTTTGTCAACATGAGCCACCCCATTGCTCACATATATATGACTTATAATATTAAGCTTCTACAGAAGGATTCTAAAAGCGGACTGAAACAAACTAATAAAATGCACTTTCAATTACCTTCATCTATTTGCCCTATCCAACCATTTCTCACACGTCTTGCAACAAATTTTACTAACTTGCTATACAATTGAATTACTATATCACAGAACATTGTTCAAGCACTGTGCTATCAATATTCTATGGAACATTTGCCTATCTGACCTATATGTGGAAATGACATAACATCATGATTCTCTATAATTCGCAGTAACCAAGAATCTTATGCATTTTCAAGGCCAACAGGGATATCTAATGATGCCACTTACTGAGCTGAGCCACTACCAATCAAGGAACCATCATCTTCAACTATTTGGTCAACTGGGTTGGACTTGGCCCATGCAGCTGCATCTTTATATCCAAGCGCGAAAAACCGGTCAAGAACATCATCTTCTGCTGGCTCAAGTGCCCAATTGAAAAGCTGGAACAGAGGAAAACTAAAAGTTCATCATCTTATCCTCGAAGGGAAAGTTAACCATTCAAATGTAGAAGTACAAATTTACCTCTCGAGGGCTTGCCCTATAATCAGGATTACAGTCTGGACTGATCCCAATTCCTTGCAAACCCAATCGACTAGCTGGGAAAGCACAAACACGAACCTGCAAAGCATCACCATAAAGTAATGGTATAAAGAATTATAACATGAAGTATAGTCATAGCACAATTCAATCAAAATAGAAGGGATGCACCAAGCTTAATGAAATCCTGCAAAAATTTGATGCTCGAGCATCATCAACATTTTGAAGTCTAATTGGGATTTGGGCATGCCAGCCAACTCGGCTGGGTGCTAGTTAGTTTAGGGTCTTAGCTGTCTCTTGGAAGGTCATGTGATAGTCATGTGCATTTTCAGTATTTAGGAGGGCTAGGATTTATAATGTGCAGAAGTATTACAGGGCTAGAATATCGGGGCTGCTGTAAACCTAGTATAAATTGCCTGTTAAGAGTGTCTATGAACATATTCTTTATCTATATTATTCAGAAATTTCAGATTATAAAGTTTATCTTTGGTCTCTTGCCTAATTATCTACATTCCAACTTTAATCCTACACCTTAATTTCTCCTTTTTCTTGTTTGTTATCCCTGGTTTTTTGTAAGAGGTTTACCTCTTATATCAGCAAGATAGCAGCCTAAAACTCCTCTCCTGCATCAAAATTGTACTCCAAAAGAAGAGATAATTCTGATACATTCTTTACCTGATTTTGTCTATAATTTTTTCTGTCTTTTGTTTTTATTTGGCACACAATCATTACTACAGAAAAAAAAAAAAAAAAAAACTAAATGAACCTAGATTTTGAACAACAGTTTTCTGTCATCCATCCATGAAGATGTAAAATATTATTTAGACACACTCAGCTTAGAATGGATGACAATATCACGGAAAAAATCTATTGTGAGCAAGAACTCCTTAAAGCATGATATAATCAACCATGTCAATCCATGAATCACAAGAAAGAGTGCAAACAATTTATAAGGCCTCGCATTGCATCAAATTACATGTTTATAATATATTAAATAAAAAAATGTCATTACAAGTTTCATACCGTCTTCGCTGCTGATGTTGGTGGCATAAATAAAGTCAAGCCCCCATCAATACAAAGACGATTTCGGAACATCGTTGCTGGTCTTGGTGCAAGATATCTGTAATGCAGTATACTATTAGTTCAACTTCATACATTAATACATTCAATAATACAGCAGCAAAACTACTGCAAGACTAAAATGAATTATACAATAATCACCCCGGAATAAAGGAAGAAGTGAAAACTGCATCAATGAGATCTTCCTTAGAGTCAAACTGATCCACCAATAAACCTCTCGGTCTCCATAGGAGCTGTGTTACAGCAACTGTGGCAAAAAAAAAAAGTCATAAAGAAGCTGCATGCAGAAACCATTTGATCAAGATGCAGGGACATGCATCAAATTCCACTTTTACAAGAAGATATTGATTTGAGTAGCTAAAGTAATAAATTCGATAAACTCCGGCTTTTCTTGCAGACATTTTTACAAGATATCTTTCAACAGATACAACTGATAAAGGCCATGAAACAATGAATAACAATAAAACATATCTATTTCAGATTTAAGGGGGAAAACTCAGGTTTAAGCAGAAAAAACCTATTTGTGAAATAGATCATCATTATACGTTATAAAGAATGTCAAAGCACTAAAATTCAAAGAACTTTAAACATGAATGTAAAAAGGACACCTTGCTCAATTTCTTACATCTGTCAGACGTTACTACTTAGGGAAAGTACTGTTAGGTACTTGGGTGGTAAAGTTTAGTGTTGGATTATGGAAAAGAGGGGCTGGTGATATAAGCAGTGCAAGACCGGAAAGTAGTTCACAAGGAGCTCAGTCCAGGTTCATGCCGAACAAAATTGTTATATTTAATTTGGTAGTTAAAAAATAATTTGATTTATCCAATATTTTGAAATAATTTGATAGTTATTATTTGGACCTAGCAAGAGGATATAAATGGCAGCAATTCTTATTTGTAAACTTTCAACCATACTGGTTATCTGCGAATTAAGAACATCTACGTTTGTCATAACTGTGTGATCACGGAACAGATCCTACCAATAGGTCACAGGGTCCAATCCTCCCATCATAAGCACCACCACAGTCACACATTGAGATACATCTCCAAACACATATAACCATGAAGATGTAAACTACACTTATTGCATAGGACCTAATTATGTATCCCTACTCTAGAAAAACATTTAAAAAATCTCGAGAAAAGATTTTTTTTGTTTAGGGAGCAAGAATATCACTTACCTCTAACCCTCCCATTAGACCTAATATGAACATCCTCGGGCAAAAACTTTTGAAGAACATCTCGAAGAACAGCCTGCACAGGTATAATTGCCCAATTTAAGTGATGCAGAACAGCAAACATAATGAATAAGAAAGGGAAAAGAAATAGAAGAAGAAAAAATTGAGAGAGAGAGAGAGATGCAGAGAAAGAGAGAAGATAGTTTTAGGGAGAAAACACAAAGAAAAGGAGGGAAAGACAGAAGAATTAGGGATAACTAAATTGCATTGCCTAACCAGATCCAATGAAAAGGGGGCCTATGTGTATAGGCATATAATGCACCAGAATAAGGAACCAATATTATATATCCCTCCAACATATAAAAGTAAACATAGATAAAAGAAAAAAAAAATTAATTTCAACTTTTCCTCTATGCCAAAATTTCCTTTTTTCATTCATTCCCCTTGATTAAGGCTAAGATTTGATGGGTAGATGAAATATCTGCAAAACTCATTTTTTGCTCTTCTTTAGACAAAGAATTTTGCTCACAGAGTTCAAATAACACTGCGTAAATGCATATAATCAATCTGAAACTGACAATATCAACCAGTAGACACTTGATTAGATAACAAAACTAATTGGAATAAAACCAGAACAGACCACTCATCTCAATTTTGCAATTTTCAATACAATCCCAACAAAACTTGAGTCAGATATTTGGCTACAAGTGGCATAACACTAGTTGAACTGACATGTTTGAATGATTACTACCAACATCAGGGAGGACAAATCTGAAGTCATATATATTTATACATCATGTAACGGTAGTGAGATATGAAATATGTGCAATTGACAGGTCCTTCAATTTTGATGGCTTTCTACATAACTTCAAAATCATAATGGCAATGAAATTAAAAATGGCAATGAAATTAAAAATGGCTACTGATATCCTAATCCAAATATGAATTCAAACAAATGAAAGCAATGAACCATCACGATTATCAAAAAGAAATCTTGACATATAGCTTAAATCATAAATAGCTGTATCTTAAGTACATAAATAGCAGATTCCTAACATGTAATCTTGACATATTTATTTTAAATCACTCAAAAAAATTAAAATTTGCTTGATTGAGAATATCACGCCTGAAGCAAATACACTATTATTGACTTCAGCTACAGAATAGACAACTACCCCAAGTCGAAAAGCAGTCCCTCTATTCCGGCAATCTTCAGCCAGAATTTTAGTAGCATGTAAAGCCTCTTCCATGCTTGCTCCGGAGGCAATCACAGCACAGACAATGGCACCTGCCGAGGAACCAGCTAATGGTGTGGTTTCCTGCACAAGGACAAACATTCTACTTGTTAATAGAGACACATGCACCGAGGATAATGACTATATTCCACAAGGTAAAAACAGAAAAAGAAAAAAATATATATATGCAAAATAGAGTATATGCAAAAGAAAAACCGAATTAAAGAACCCAAATTTGATATAGGAACATAAATTGATATAAAAAATGGGCAACTGAAGGACCTTGATATAGCCATTCTCAATCAGGAACTGAGCAACACCTAGATGATAAGGGAAAAGAAGTCCCGCAGCTGAAAAGCTAAAGCCGGGACTAGTAACCACGCGCCTTTCTTTCTCCGCCTCCACATCCTTCACGCGCTGCTCCCAAACAACCTCCGGCTGAATCTCATCCTCCATCACCTTCCCAATTCTCTCATCGGAGAACTTCCCGGAGCTCTCAAACATGGCGATCGAGGCGGCCGCCTCACGGTCTGGGCCTCCATTGGGCCGCTTGATGATCCTAGAGGCCAGGCCCAAGAACAATTCCCCCGTGGCAACAGCAAAGGACTTCTTCGTCGGAGGAGGTGGGGCAGACGAAGACGAAGACGAGGTTCGGTTGGTCTCGGGGTCAGTGGAAGAGTGCGGGAGAGAGGTCTTTAGCTTTACGGTGCGGAGAGGGAGTAAGGTGTACCTGTTGATGAGATTAGGGTTACGGTTAGGGTTAGGGTTAATGGTAGGGAGAGAGAAGGGGTGGGGTTGGGGACGGAAGAGAGGCGAGAAAGGAGCCATGAGTGGTGAAGAGGAAGAAGAAGAGGCTCCGGTTAGTTTCCTCTGGAAAATCATGGTTTTTACGTTCGGTTTGGTTTTGTCTTTTGTCTGGTAACAAACTTATTAATTTATTTAATTATTGTTTTTTATTTTTATTTTTGTTTCTTTTCTTTTTAATTTTTTTATTGTTGAATGCTATTAATCTTCCTTTGCCGCCAAGGAAAGCAACTTCAAAGTTCAAAGCACCCACAAATCTTTTTTCAAATGGCAGCGATTTGGTGGCTGGGTTTGCCGGATTAATGTTCGTGTGGCTTGGACATTTGGTTCTGGTGGCATGCGCCGTGTTGAGATGATTTGTTCTCATGTTCGAATGCAGTCCCACTCTTGGATGGGGGCTTGATCGGTCGGCCTGTTTTCAAGCCGATGGTCTTGTCAATGATGGCGTTGCGGCCTCACTAGACGAGATTCAATTCATTTCCAAAGACGAGTTGGGGTCATATCTTGGCCAATTTGGGTGGTGGTTTCAAGCTTCAACGCTGAGGGTGTGGATCTAGTTGGAGACTGTGGTAGTGCTAAGGTTTTGACTGCTTTGGGTCTTGTGTGGGTATTGAGCTTTTGGTTCGTTTGGGCTTTGTTTTGCTTTTGGCTCTTTCCATCTATAGACCCAAGGTACGGTTATCTACACGCCTAACCACATCTTTCACCAATTGCCTTAAAAAATAAGAGGAATCACTCTCTAATTTTCGAATCAACATAGCCAAACACACATTCAAGAGTTGATTAAGTTCATAAACATGCATATATCCTAGCCCAATTAATATAGATGATAAACATACCCATAAATCAAAATTGCATAATATAACATAAAAAATGGTTTATTACATCTGTTTCTGCCTAGATCCGGGAGGATGGATCAAGTCAGAGGTACGGGATGGAATTACTGCAAGTTACTCACGTCAGGTCACCTATCAAAAGGAATACACCGGCGTCAAGAGAGAAGGACCGGGGTGGCCATCCTTCGCTCCTCCAATGTATTGAATTTGACAGAGTAACGTTAATGAATAATTAATGCGTACCATAAATGAGGAAAGAGGTTGACTCTTATAGGTGGCTGAGGTTGGTCTTCGATGGTTATCTTCGATGTGGGATCAGTCTGGCTCCTCTTTATAGAGAGGTCTTGCGACAAGTGTTTATGCCCTGCAAAACAATGGTTATCCGGGCAAGGCTTGGCCAGAGTCTTGCCCGGGTGTGGTAGAGATGATATTAGGGTGTCCGAGGCACCTCTCCCGGTGGGGACCTGATGTGGCCGGGTCCCCGGGTTAGTGCTATTTCTAGCTGGTGGTAAGGGTTATATACAACATCTCTATGGACTAGGACACACAACTATATCCCCTAATCCTAGTTTCACTCACACATGGTGCACAATAACATCATCAAATTACAACTAATCAAAGTAAAGAAGCAAAGGAAGAACAAAAGAGATAGAGAATGCTCAATAGCCAGTCATAAGCTCCTCCAATTCCTAGCTAATCCTTGCTTTTTGGCCTTTGATTCCTTGAATCCTTGATGTTCCTTGTGATTATGGTGTGGGAAAACTACATGGAAACCTAAGAAACTAAGTGAAAATGGAAGAAATGGAGGTGTGTGAGTTAACTTGGTTGAAAATGAGTGAGTGGGTGGGTGAGAGAGAGAGAGAGAGAGAGAGAGAGAGAGAGAGAGAGAGTGTGTGTGTGTGTGTGTGTGTGTGTTGCTAAGGACGGATTGCCTTCTGAAAATGGAGAAGTAAAAACGTTTTTGATGTGTGGGACGAAGAAATGAAGGGCTTGTGATGGTTCGTCATAGCTATTTGTACATTTTCCTCTAACTCTGTGCCTTTTTTTCTTCTTTCTTCATATATTTCTTGCATTCTGAACAAAATAAAATTAAGGATTAAATTCTTGTTACTACCCTGTACTTTAGGGATCTAATTAGTTCAGTCCATACACTCTTAATTCTCATCAAATAGGTCCATAGGACACGTGTCACCTATTATGGGTCGACATGTGTCATTTTTATTTGTCATAAATGGACCTATTTGATCAAAATTAAGAGTGCAGGGACTGAACTGATAAAATTAAAAGATTAAGGACTGAACTGATTAGACCCTTAAAGTACAGGGTAATAACAAGAATTTAGTCCTAGAATTAATGACAAGTTAATTTCATAGTTTTAGGGCATGATATATATGGAAAATAAGACTCAATTAATAGTCCTCCACAACCCAACAAGTTGATGATTCAATTATTCTTAAATTGCTAGACTGAGGAACCCAATTACCCGGAACGTGAGGTATGTTGGTGTTGGCCTGTATTAGCGACAAGAGCAAAGCGTCAATCGACTATAGGCAAGGGGACTTGCCTAAGTTAGTGGTTTTATATTTTAAATATGTATATATATGAGTAACATGTGTTATTCCATACAATGGCGGAGCTAGAAAATTTAAACAAGGTGAGGCTAGATTTCTCATATATTAATATATTTTTTTTGTGTGTGCATGTGTGTGTGTGTGTTCAAGTATATTTGTACTTTATCTTCCTAATGATGAAAATATTAATAAAAATCTTATAGATCAAACTAATTAGAAGATTTGATAAGATGTTATTACACATTTAGTTAACGACTTAAACGTGTTGGACAATTATTTTAGTTGAAAAATAAACTCAAAAGTCACTTTAGTTAATAATCAGAAAAAATAGTTCATAATAAACTCAAAATTGGACTTAGTGGGCTAAATTTTTGTGAAATAGGATGGGCTAAATGGTTTAGATCAATAGATTTGAGGTTAATTAATGTAGTTAATTTTCAATTTTTTCAAAAGTTACCTGGGCTGTAGCCTAGGGTAGCCCATGGCTGCCTCCGCCATTGATTCCATATCACTATTTTAATGCACCTAACTATACTTGCTCATTTATCCAGCTTTTAATCTTGATTGTTTAGGTGTTGGACGCCCTAGTGGCTCCTCTTTGTAATTTTATTTTTCCCATCGAAAAAAAAAACTATACTTGCTCATACAAGAGATTGTTGTGATGGCTTGAGAGTGAGGAGTGGTGGTTGTCTGGTTGACTTCCTTGGGTTCAATTCCTATAACCTTTAGGGATCTAATTAGTTCAGTCCATACACTCTTAATTCTCATCAAATAGGTCCATAGGACACGTGTCACCTATTATGGGTCGACATGTGTCATTTTTATTTGTCATAAATGGACCTATTTGATGAAAATTAAGAGTGCAGGGACTGAACTGATAAAATTAAAAGATTAAGGACTGAACTGATTAGACCCTTAAAGTACAGGGTAGTAACAAAAATTTAGTCCTAGAATTAATGACAAGTTAATTTCATAGTTTTAGGGCATGATATATATGGAAAATAAGACTCAATTAATAGTCCTCCACAACCCAACAAGTTGATGATTCAATTATTCTTAAATTGCTAGACTGAGGAACCCAATTACCCGGAACGTGAGGTATGTTGGTGTTGGCCTGTATTAGCGACAAGAGCAAAGCGTCAATCGACTATAGGCAAGGGGACTTGCCTAAGTTAGTGGTTTTATATTTTAAATATGTATATATATGAGTAACATGTGTTATTCCATACAATGGCGGAGCTAGAAAATTTAAACAAGGTGAGGCTAGATTTCTCATATATTAATATATTTTTTTTGTGTGTGCATGTGTGTGTGTGTTCAAGTATATTTGTACTTTATCTTCCTAATGATGAAAATATTAATAAAAATCTTATAGATCAAACTAATTAGAAGATTTGATAAGATGTTATTACACATTTAGTTAACGACTTAAACGTGTTGGACAATTATTTTAGTAGAAAAATAAACTCAAAAGTCACTTTAGTTAATAATCAGAAAAAATAGTTCATAATAAACTCAAAATTGGACTTAGTGGGCTAAATTTTTGTGAAATATGATGGGCTAAATGGTTTAGATCAATAGATTTGAGGTTAATTAATGTAGTTAATTTTCAATTTTTTCAAAAGTTACCTGGGCTGTAGCCTAGGGTAGCCCATGGCTGCCTCCGCCATTGATTCCATATCACTATTTTAATGCACCTAACTATACTTGCTCATTTATCCAGCTTTTAATCTCGATTGTTTAGGTGTTGGACGCCCTAGTGGCTCCTCTTTGTAATTTTATTTTTCCCATCGAAAAAAAAAACTATACTTGCTCATACAAGAGATTGTTGTGATGGCTTGAGAGTGAGGAGTGGTGGTTGTCTGGTTGACTTCCTTGGGTTCAATTCCTATAACCTTTGGAGGGTTTCCTATGCTAGTCAGTTACGTATCGATCATAATGACAAGCATCACCGTGTGTATAGTTGGTGTGTGGACTCTCTCTTTACGATTGGCCATTATTTGTTCTCTATGAGATAAGGTTGTGTAGGTCCTATGGGATGTGTTAGGATGCCTTAGTGCACTGTTTGTTTTTCAAGATGAATTTTATTTTAGGGAGAAACTCTAATGATGACCTTATAATGAGGACTTGGTGAAGACTTTTCGATTAATGGTTGTGATATCTATTTTTCGATTACATCTCGACAAATCAACCGTTCAATGTTAAGATATTCATGAGTAGATCACTTCTACAAATTTTCAATAAAATTTGAAATCGTTAAGGTACCGAAATGGACCAAATAAATGGACGAACCAAATCTGTCAATTTTGAACCATTCATATTCATAAATGGTAAATCACAATTATAGATGACTTAACGATTTTCGATTTCATTGAAAATTTGTAGAAGTGATCTACTCATAAATATCTAAATATTGAACGGTTGATTTGTCGAGATGTAATAAAAAAGTAGGTCTAATCGAAAAGTCTTCACCAAGTCCTCATTATAAGGGTCCTCATTAGAGCCTCTCCCTTTTATTTAAATAGTTTTTCACTACTTGTAATGGAATATGTTTTATAACTTTTTGTAAACCTTACTAGTGTAGACCCCAATTGTGCGTGCGAGAATGATTGTTCACCCCTACAACAATGTGGTTGTAGGTATTAAGCAATGACAACTGGACAAATTGGACGAACTCTGAGTGTGGCTTATTGAGTCAAAGTTCTTGGGATGTCATTGTCGGAGTTTGTTTCGTTTGACAGGTTACTAATTTGTTTTTCCCAAGTAGCTTTGCTCATTCAAAAACTGTTATCATCGTTGTCCGGACATTTCTGGTTTTCCTTGTGTGGAACTTGCACTTATCGTTGAGAATGTGCTTATGTTTTCCTGGAATTTGTATGACTCTTTTATTGGGAGTCTGATTCGTATTGTGAGATCCCGATTTTTGTTTTTAATTATTTGAAAGGAATTAATAATTATATTTGAAACATTTTTATTCAAATTTTTTTTATTGTTTATGACTTTTAAAGCTTCCGATAATTATTTACAATTTTTTTTTGTTTAAATTTTATTTTTAATTGGATCGTTGGATCTGTAAATCTCTATTTTGTCTTTTATAAATGAGATGAGTTGAGATCTCAAGACGTTCCCCCATCAAATAGCCACATCTCTTGATTCCCTTACTAATTTTAAAGCCCGAGGCATAAGACGGCCTAATACTATAGCGGGCCGACCCGGAGAGCCCAAGCGTCCTATCCATGGCAGCAGTCTCTCTCTTTTCCTCTGCTACTCTCCCAACACACCCCACCGTTTCGAGCCATCGTCGCATCAGCTCGCCGTCACAGCCATTGCCTCGAACCGAAGCTCTAAGTAGCCTGTAGGTGAAACATACTCTGCGTTTTTTACCTGCCAATTTCTCCGATTTAGGTAAAAACCAGCAATTTCTCCATACTTTGCTCTGATATTGTGTGTATTTAGGTCAATGTTGTATGCTGTCTCTGCCCCAACCTATTGCATATCATATCCGCGAAGACCTTGTAGAACTCATTGGGTAAAAAATTCTTCAGTTTCAACCAGTGTTTCTGTACAAGCTTCCTTGCCGGAGAATAACAATGACTTCAAAGTGGAATACACTCCTTGGATGATTGTTGGATTGGGAAACCCTGGAAATAAGTACCATGGAACTAGGCACAATGTAATTTTGCTCATGCATAAGCTAATTTATTTTTTCGATTATGTGCTATGCATTCACTGAGCTTTTTCATGTGGTTTTTGCATCTCAGGTTGGTTTTGAAATGATAGATAGTATTGTCAAAACACAGGGCATTGTGATGAATACAATTCAGTCAAAGGCATTGCTTGGAATAGGTGGGTCTTCAGTTGTATATTGGTTACTTCCGTCCTTGTAACTTTTATTTTCATATTCTCATTCGTGTTGGTCTTCATTCAGATTTCTTTGTGTGATCAGTACAGGTTCCATTGGAGAGGTACCAATTTTGGTGGTGAAGCCTCAAGCTTACATGAATTATAGTGGAGAATCGGTATGTTCTCAACTTATGTGTTTGCTTTTGTGTTAATTTAGGCTCATAGCAGTGTAACATACGTTTGATAATTTCCTATTACCATATACCTGAAACTCTGGGACATCCCAAAGGAAATGACTGGGTACTATGTACTTAACATACCATTAGAGTGAGAGTCTCATGTTTAAATTGTTCTTGCAGTTAGTGGTATGGTTCAGTAAACTTGAAAATGATTCCTCATTACTATGATTATTTATATGTTCCTCAATGCCATAATTGGTCTTTGGTAACCAACGAGGGGTTAGTAGGAATGGTCAGGCCCATGGTTTGCTCCCCTCACAGTACGTGCCTAGCTATTTGTTGGGTTTTCTTGTCTCCTAAATATTGTAGGTTTCAGCAGAAGCCCCAGTTTCGACCACCGGTCTGAGAAGCTGGTTTGGGGATTTCTGGGTAGCAAAGAAAAAAAAAATGGTCTTCAGCAAAAGTACCATTTAATGCCTGGGGGATATGTAAACATTGCTGAAGTGGCTGGCCATGAACTAGGCAATACTCATTTCATGGCAACTGTGTACAAAATATTAAAATGTTTGAGAAATAGAAATCATATCTTAATTTTGGTGTATAGTCATGTGTTCTGGATGATTAAACCTCATCCTTATAAAATTGTGATCAATTTAGTCCGCATACTAGAAGTATAACGCAATGAAGAACTGTGCCAATTTTCATCAGTGTTTTTCCTTGTGCTTCTGTTGACGAGTGCACTTATGTCAAAATTATTCATGAACAATAATTGCATATATCTCCTTTTCTTTAGTCCATAATTGAAATTGAATGTGATTCTAGCAACCTTAAGATGGGATTCTGTGTCACTTATTCTTCTTTCATGGTTCTTAAGGTTGGACCACTTGCAGCATATTATCAAGTACCCCTACGTCATATATTATTGGTATGCATTTTTCTATCTTAATCTTCCTTCAGAATTAATCAGTCTTCAACTTGAATCTGACATTATATTTAACCGGGTATGGAATTGTAGGTTTATGATGAGATGAGCTTACCAAATGGTGTTTTAAGATTGCAGCCAAAAGGAGGACATGGCTATCACAATGGGTATGTATGGATAGTACTTTTGAACAGAATTCATGTTCTTGAATTTGCAGAACAATGTTCTTAGTTTATGTTTTAAACTTTTAATCAAGGAAAGCTAGTTTGATTCTTTTATCTATTAAGGAATATATAACATGTATTTGTCTAACTAATCTCTAACTGTGATTTGAACATTTGAAAACTAACAACCTACCAAAGAAAGTCACTTGTGTATAAATTATATTTTTTGTAGTCTGTTCCAGTTGATGTCTGGAGCTGCTAGATTAACTCCATGCTTGAGTTCCTGAAGAACCCCTACTTAAAGTGATATTATTTCAATCCTCCATGCTTTGGATTCTGTATCCTAGAAGGCATTTTTGTGTGTGCTATGATATGTTTCTTTTCTTTGCTAGTATATTTTCTTGTACTACTTCTTTAATCAATTTCTCAATTCTATGATAAGGGGCTGTAAATCGGCTCGATACAGTTCGTGTTCGGCTCGTTTGGCTTGTGTTCGTAAAAGAAACAAGCCGAGCTTGAGCTCAATATGAAATTATGAAGCTCGATAAGAAATGAAGCTGTGCTTGAACTCTATTATTTTCGGCTCGTAAAACTCATGAACAGCTCGTATATCTTGTGGAACCAATTCGAATATATTCGTGCCCGGCTCGTTTGCTAAAATTTAGCTAACAATAGTTGAATATTTAAAAGAATACTTTAAAATATTAAATACTTAACTAAATAAAATATAGTTTTCCTTTTAGGTACTATTAAATATTTAACTGTCACTGTTTATTTTGGGTATGGAATATTAATTATTAACTAATAATTCCTTATGTAGTTTTTTTATAGCCATTTTTATTTGAATTTTTCTAATTTTTCGACATCTTAGACAAATTTAATATCGAGCCAACCTATGCCTAACTCAAGCCTGAGCTTGTTTTGCATTTGAGCTAAGCCGAGCTCAAGTTTGTTAAAAAACATATGAGCCAAGCTGGATGACCTTATTATTTGCCTCGGCTCATTTACACCCCTACTGGGATGATTAAGAAAGGATGAAACACCACCCAACAACCCTAGAGTTGTTTGTTTCATATCTTCTCAAAAAGAACTTTGCTTCTACTCTCTTCAGGTTTTGGGCTTTTTACCCAAAAGAGAATTGGGTAATGCTTGTAGGGTCTGAACTACGCTAACTCTATCATGCGATCGAAATTGAGTGAAAAATTGCCCCATTATTCCCATTTCTCTCATATCTCAAATTATCTGTAATTTTGGTTTCTCCTTGTTACAGTGTGAAGAGTGTAGTGGGACATCTGGATGGCTGCCGTGAATTTCCTCGCTTATGTATAGGTTTGTTTCTTGATTACTATTTCCATGCGACAATTAAGTTTGCTTGCTATAATTGGAAATTAAAAATTGAAAATATGTATGCAGGTATTGGAAATCCACCTGGAACTATGGACATGAAAGCCTATCTTCTACAAAAATTCAGTACAGCAGAAAGACATCAGGTATATGATGGTTCCAACTAATTTTAATGTCGCTGCACATGACTAGGAGCATTCTTAGTAAAAGTATATGTTTCTGTCATCTAGTTGGTGTCTGTTGTGTTGCCTGATCTCTATTCTGGACTAAGCCATTACCTATTTGCGCTGGTAATTATCAATAAGGAGGACCACTCTTGTTTAGGTCCAGTTGTAGAATTTCTTCTAAACCCCATATATTAGTGATGAACGCTACACTTTACGAAAGACCGTCACAGGGAAAAACTAAAAGATCTCAGTTTTAGATGTTGAGTTGATCTAGAGTCTATTTGTCTATGAAGTTGTATTGATCACTGCATTGGTCTAAAAAAAGAAGAAGAAGCTTGTATGTGTTGTGCACACATGCGCGAATTGTTGCATTGCATTTCAATGACTGAATTTCGACCAGTAACGTTTACTTTACACTCTTATCCCTTTTTGGACAGATTGATGCAGCACTGGGTCAAGGGGTTGAGGCTGTGAGGACGCTGGTGCTGAATGGATTTGACCCGAATATCACTAGTTTCAATTTGCGGCAAAAATACAAGTATCACAAAGTGTAAGTTTGAATTTACAAAACACAAGTTAATAGCATCATGTAACTTCTTTTATTTGAACCGGGAGGTGAGTTTTCCTTGCACAAGATGGGTTAAATCATAGCAGTAGTGTATTTCAGACCAGCAGTTCAATGTACCCCAAATATATCTAAAATGGGAAGAAAGAAGATTCCTCCAAACATCATGAGCAAAAGGGCATTCACAAAAAATATGATCAATAGATTCAAGATGAGATTGACAGAAAGCACAGCTAGCATCAATATGAGGCTGGTATTTAAAATTTAATTCCATCTCTTGTCCTCAATCTTTTTCTAATGAGAAGCCAATCAAAAATTTTAACCTTAGGTGGAATATTCAGTTTCCAAATAGTACTCAAAAGGGGTTGGTGAACATGGGGAGAAGAGTTATCATAGTGTAACCAAGTATTAGACTTAATAGAGAATTATCCATTAGCTGTTGGACCCCAAATCAGTTCATCATCCTGATCATGAATGGGCAAAGGAAATCTTGTTCACAGTATCCTTATCAATTACAGAAGAAAGTTTAGGAATATTCCAATCATTATTTTGAATGAAATCATGCACATCAACATGAGCACGCTGCTGATCAGATAACAGATTAGCTAGTGGGAATGGATAACCCATCTTAGACTTTTAAGTGAAAGGCTTCTACCATCCAGAATACATTTACAGGCCATACAAATTTGTTTTCCTCAAATACTTTTGTCTAATGATCTGCACCCACCAGTTTATCTTGGTCCTTAATAATTTTCCAGGTTAATTAATTTAGCTAAAGCAGCATTATAAAGAAAAACAAGTTTAAAAGGTCAAATAATGAATTTATTAGATCCAAGTTCGAATTCTTCCTCTTCCTAGCTTGGTCAGGAAAGGCTAAAAAAGAGATGGAGTACGTAATGAAGTGGTTATAGATGTTAAAAAAAAAAATATACCCATAAGACACTTTGTTTCCAAATTTACCAACTATCAAAATAGTATCTCAACTGTAGAATTCACCCGACACTAAAGTACTTCAAGTTTACAAAATTATCAAAATAATATGTCAACTCTGCAATGCGTAATACATTTTGGGGCAGCACTTTTTACTATAGACCCACAATTAATAAAGGAAAATACTTTGGTCCAACCAGTTTGGACTTGTGTGTTCAAACTCTCTCTTATTTGCATATGTTTGACAGTGTAATTTCATGATATGAACCGTTTGTCTTATAAAGCATATAGATTCATTCTACAAAAATTCAATTTAAGCAGAAATCGTTTATTCATCCAATTGTATCAAATAAATGGACGGTTGATCATGAAAATGTTAGTTTTTACCAAAACCATATATTTGTTTGATATACTTGGATAAGTTAACGATAAGCCCTCCTAATTGAACAAATGACTTGTTGAACTCCTAATTGAACAAATGATTTCCTCAATTTGGACAAATGAACAAATGATTGAACAAATGAACAAATGATTTCCTCTTTGTTTGATATACTAGAAAGCCGTAGATAAATTTTGATAACCCTAATGGAAACTATGGAAATAATTAGGGATTTCCTTCTGTAGGAATATATGTAGCAATTACGTACTGTAAATCATATATATATATATATACTAATAACAAATTAACAATACTCCACAACGGAGAATAATACAAATTCTAATTTACACTAATAATATTTCATCTCTGTCTTCCGGCACATGTCTTCCAACTACTTAGAGCATACTGGACATATAGTTATCCCACGCTTTACCATTTTCTTGTAGCACTCAACATGGATTATGTGCCCACAGTTCATTCCTTTAAACTCTTTCATTGATTCGAAAAGAAACTCATCACAAATGGGGCAGTCTTGCCTTAAGTTCACACACTTGTGATTATCACGCAAGAAATTCCTGAGGCAACCACCACATTTCTTGCAGTGAAAAAAATTTTCGCGGCCGCCGAGTCTGCAGATCCCACATTGGTGACAATGAAATTGCCGTTTTGTGGTATCATCATCATAGAGTTTGCAAATGTCGCAGTAGTATTCCCCCATACATACTCCACAATTTGTACAAACTTGAGCAGCCGGCTGCGCTTTGTCACAAATTGAACAAGTGACTAGTTGAACTTCGTAGCGAATGAGCTCATGGTTGCTCGTGGCTTCGTTGTGACAACGGTGACATGAATAGATCTTGTTGCAGCATGGAGCTCGAATCTTGCATCTACTTCGGTAATGCTTGCATCCGTAATGCATTTTCCCAACACCTAAAAGCTCTGCCACATTATGCTTAGGAGACTTTTCTTCATGAACCGGGTACTTTGCCTTATTCACAAGTCCTGAAATTTCATCAATGATGTTTTCTATAAATTTTGATTCAGACCTGCCAATTTGAAAGGAAAACATTACATTCATAACTTTAAAAGAAGATCTCCCTACTATAGCAAGAGAGAGACGTTACAGCTAGTGACTTGAAATATACGAACCCGCTCGAGAAAGGCCAACCAGACAAATTTGCTGCTTCTGTAAGAGCTGCCCTCCATCTCATAACTTTCTGCACATTACCATTGAATTCGCATTCATGGCCGACAAGTGCCTCACCAAAACGACCTCTTTGGTTTCTTACATCCGAGGGATTCACTTTGTAAAAAACTGGCCAAACAATTTGTTGCTTTGATTCTTTACACTGGAGAATCTTAACGAGTTCCTCCAAGCACCACTTTGAGTAGGCGTAGTTTTCGGAAAACACGATGATAGAAATCCTCGACTCTTCGATTGCTTTGAGAATCGCGTGTGATATTTCTACTCCTCTTTCAAGCTCATCATCACTGAAAGTTTTAAATCCCTTTTTGACCAAATTGCTACGCAAATGGTCTGTAAAACTGTAGCGTGTGTCCTCACCTCTAAAGCTCAAGAACACATCATATGTCCATGAATGAGTGGAAGACGAAGTAGTAGAAGAAGAAGAAGAGGATCCAATTTTAGTGGTCATGGAATCCACAAACCCTTATTGTTTGGGGATAACTAATCAAGCTGATAGTCAATCACTTGTTATATGCATGTAATAAGTGTAATATAGAAGAGTTGGAAGTTTCGTGTTACTTTAGGTGCAACATAAAAGTCGTACGTTGTCCTAAGCATTATTATTCCAATTGTAATGTTTATATTTTTTTGGCAGAGAAAGGAATTTCTTTATTTCACACACAATAAAATTGAATACAGAATATACAAAGCAAGATCGAAAGCATGACATAGGGCCGTTACCTCCACAAGCCGATCCGTGGCGAGCCTGATTGCTACTGAAGAGTTGAAAAAGGTGGATAATGCCCGGCCTGATATTGCTACAGATAAAATTTAAAACTGATTCAATCTATGCTGCCGTAGGTGTGAATATATAAATAAGGTCTACAATTATTGCTAGTCTCACTCTTTTTAGGAAATGAGAATTATGCGGTTGGTAAGCTACATTATTAAACCTCGGGTCTGGGTGTTTGTTTTTTTATTTTGTCCCCCACATGGTTCTTCACTTCTTCTATATAGTTTGCTTCCTTTCGGAATTGTCCCCTTAACTCAAACGTGGAAAAAGGAAAGGGACGAAGAGCCGAACAAAAGAGAATCACCGATAAGTACATTGATAAATTCATTCCAACGAAGGATAACATTAAAAAAAACAAAAACAAAAAACACCCTTTAGGGTTAATTAGCTCAAATGAGAAAAGAGAAATGAGTAAGAACTTGGAACTAGATCGTGCTTGCACGCACTCGAGCTTCTGAGCTCCGTACCCCTCGGATATTTTTATCGCGCCCGCGCGATCAAGTGTTTTTCGGCACTCAAGCTTTTTAGCTCAGTAATCCCACGGGTTTAACACTCATACGTACTCGGCCGGGTGCGCTCAGGAGTCACATACGCTGTCCGACTATGCATCCTTCGGATATACTTTCGCATTCGTGCGAACAAAATTGGTTCGAAGCTTACGGCCGTACGAGCCTATTTGCATGCGTGAGGAGACATCCGCAGACGTGCGGCGATATAGCTAGCTATTGCGCTTATCCTGTCGCATACACGTTTCAAAGGCCGCCTAGTCTATTCATCCCTTCCGACTTCCGTCATGCGGAACTTGGGGGACTCCCGGGGCTAGTCAAACAGGGCCACTATATCCAAAGCATATAGTTACGGCCGCTCAGAGCACACCGATGCGCATATCTACCTCAACAGACCGGTCCTCAACTCTCCTACAATTGGGGACTTGGGGGACTAGTGGGGGCTAGGCAAGGTGTTGTTTCTACTCGCTAGCCGAGAAATAGAACTCTCCAACCAAGAAGACTCTTGACCGGGGACTTGGGGGACTTGTTCATACTACATACGGCTCAAGTATAAACAACACCTCACTGTGGACCAGACCGGCTCCCAGTGGGGCTGGCACGCGGCCCGGGACTGTTAGCCGGGGACCCACTTTGCACATCCCGGGTTATGGCCGGACCATACCGTGTCCGGGACTGTTCCTACAAGTACTCCAAAGTACCTTGTCTGGCAGACTCATATGCTCATTCGGCCATATGAGTCCCATATCGGAAACAGGCTAGGAGAACCCTAGCCGGTTCCCCTACAAATAGTGCCATTACTCCCCTTCAATGGTAAGCAAGCAATAACTCTCATACTGTTATACTGCTAAAACGTCTACCCTAAACTGACTTAAGTTTCGGAGGAGTATTGACCGGCCCGCCAGGTTACTCTCTTAACAAGCGCTGCTTAATCTTGCAAGTCTAAGACAGGATAAGACAAATTACACTTATACTAGTATCGAGACCGACAGTCCTTGCATCAACATTCAGTACAGTAGAAAGACATAAGGTATATGATGGTTCCAACTAATTTTTATGTTGCTGCGCATGACTAGGAGCATTCTTAGTAAAAGTATATGTTGCTTGCATCTAGTTGGTGTCTGTTGTGTTGCCTGATCTCTATTCTGGACTAGCCATTACCTATTTGCCCTGGTAATTATCAATAAGGAGGACCACGTACTCTTGTTTAGGTCCATTTGAGTGAATATGAATTTCTTCTAAACCCATATATTAGTGATGAACACTACAATTTTTGAAAGACCGTCACAGGGAAAAACTAAAAGATCTCAGTTTTAGATGTTGAGTTGACCTAGAGTCTATTTGGCTATGAAGTTGTATTGATCACTGCATTGGTCCCAAAAAAAAAAAACTTGTATGCGTTGTGCACACATGCACGAATTGTTGCACTGCATTTCAATGATTGAATTTTGACCAGCAACGTTAACATTTTGGAGACATTAGGATAAAGCCCTTCCTACTTTTGATTTTTTAATTAAAATTCGGGTGTTTTTTTTGTCACGCCCCGATTTTTCAATCAATTAATAAGGCATTTTGCCCTTAATTACAAACCATTTCGGGAACGTGACGACATGGAATATCAAATACAAATATGCACTAGAATTTTTTTCTTTTTAATTCAAGTACACAACACCAACTCCATGCCCAACATTGTAATTTCAAACTCAATACAAGAGTCGAATATTACATACCAAATATTTATATAATAAATTGATACATCAAAATATTACATAAATAAATCTTCAGAGTGCGAAGCATAAAATAGCGGAAGTCTTATAACCCAACAAAAAGTATGCAGCCTTGCATTACTCCTGGTTATCCTAACCTGCAGGTATAACCCCTACACCGTGGAATAGTGTACCGGGTTATATCAACAAACCCGGTCAGCTTACGAAGCTGGTATGAGTTAACTCAGTTTTACTCACCCTAAACCGTTTAACAAAATATACATATATAGTTTGTTTTAAACAAATATATGTAACTTATACTTTTCAAAAACAATTCAAATCCCGAAAATTCATATTATAAAATATACTGAACCTACGCGCCCCATACCACGTATTTTAACCCCACACGTCCAATAAACGTGTATGTTAATCCCAGGGTAATTCAGAATATTAAACAATATAAACTTTCCCCAAAATCATTTCCCAAAATTATGATTCTTTCTTTTTAAGAATCGTAAATCATAATAATAATTACTTCAATTTTTAAAGAAGTAAAAACTTCAAAATACAATTCAATATTGTTCAAGAATTGTAATTCAATAAATCAATGCTTCAATTATTTAAGAAGCAAATTCATATCATACTCACACAAAACCACAATCAACTTCAAATGATTAAAAGCGAGAATACCATTTTTCTTCTCCTTTTAATACATCAAGATAAAGCGAGAATACCATTTTTCTTCTCCTTTATTACATAAAGTATTCATCTTTGTTTTCAATGAATACATGGCTACACAGTCTAGAACTCTAACCTTCACCTTCTGGCTACACAGTCTAAAGCTCTAACCTTCACCACTGGCTACACAGTCTAGAGCTCTAACCTTCACCCATTGGCTACACAGTCTAAAGCTCTAACCTTCACCCATTGGCTACAAAAACATTCGAGTAGGCAAACACAATATCATAATTTTTGAAATATTGTTCCCACAAAATCCACCAATTAAAACAATAAAATGAATACTTTCAAATATTGTTTTAACACAAAATCACACATGCTGATATATCAAATTAAAACTGTATTTAATTTATATATCGCAAAATCATTTAAATAAATATAATTATTTATTTTCGCAAACAACACAATATGAATTAATATTCATATATAAAATATCGTGAGATTCACTCACCTCTAATTCCTGCTGCGTCTTCAAATAATACCCGGGAATCGACAAAGCTAGCCAAATGCTTCATGATTCCAAAATACCTATGAACATGCAATTTTCCACTTAGCATATCATAGTTTCCAAATTGATGATTCTAAAATCCAATCACTTCAGATATTCCTCAAATGTCTCTTAGACATCAATAACCATAATTCGGGACAGTTTGACCAAAAGTCAACCGTCGGTTAACGTGGGTCCCACGTCTACTATTCATCAACGGGTCCCACACAAAATCCGAAACTTCCAAAATCCATCAACATGCTTATTTCTAGCATCCTAACATCATATCCAAAATTGGTGATGATCCAACGGTCGGATCATCACGGATCTAACGATCCATAACTATCGCTTAATTGATCATTGATCAAACGACCGAATTTGACAAAAGTCAAAACACGAAAGTTGTTCGTATCGACGAACCAAGCCAAACGGAGCAAAGAACTGCTCCTGGACCGGCCGGACGCGCCGCAGACGCGCCGCCACCGACGGTGGCCAGCCGCCGGACAAAAGTTGTCTGATTGCTATGAAATTTTAACAGCATGTTCTACACATTACCACAAACAACTTTCATAACTACCACAAGGGCCAATTCAAAGTAAAAAGTCTCGAATTTACCTCGATAGTTCCAAAACCCTAGGATTTCAAATCCAAAATTCTCCTTCGTCCGAACTCCGATTGAGGCATATTTTATGTTGCTGGAAAGCCCCTGGCAAGGGCTACAAAGCCCAGTAGGTAAGGTGGCTCGATTTGGCCGGAAACTTGCCCAGAAACTGATGAACAGTTCGGCAGCGTTTTTCTCCTTTTTCTTTTCTTGATTTCTCTTTCTATACTGAAAATCAATGAATGAAACTAGTATAGAATCGAAGAGGATGAAGAGACAAAGAGATTGGGACAAGTCTCACACAAATTGGTGGCCGGAGGAGGGAGAAATCACCGGAGGAAGTTTCTGGTACTGTTCACGGCGTGAACAGTACATTTCTGGGATAAATTCTGATTTTCGGGTGAACAGTAAATCCCAACATTCTATTTATAGAAATTCGTCAAACTTCCGACGGCCATAACTTTTTTATACGAACTCCGTTTTTGGTGAACCAAATTCCTACGAACTCGATTCGACGAGGTCTACAACTTTCATGAAGGAAGTTTTCCCAAATTCTCAACGGATAAAAAGTTACCTTAATTAACCTTGTGTAACTTATAATTACCGCCGTAATTATCGTTTTACGACGAAAACCTCTAAAAATACAATTTCACACCATTTCACTTCAAATTTCACGACCTATTTTATAAAAATAGTATGGAAATTTTCGGGGTATTACATTTTTTTCCCTAGATTTAGTCCTTTGACCAAGAGCCACGTAGATTTTTTTTCCATTTTAGGTTCGATGAGTCAGCTTGGCAAATTATACTATACCCAAAATGCCTATTAACTTAAATAACATAAGTTAAAAATTAAAATTAAACATTAAACACACATTGACTTTTTTCCTTTGGAAATAAAATTATTTCCTCCCTATAATTGAGTCTCGATTATATTTATAATCATTTTGTTTTAATTTTAACACTATGTTTCAGATTTATGTGATAGTAGTCATAGTACTATTTATTAGGATTTGTTTCCATCTCTTCATAGTGTTTGTTTTCTGTATATATTGTATGTTCTTCGGTTCTTGCAATTCTTTGATTATCTTCTTCAATATTCAGGGTATGTTTCATAATTTTTTCTTTAGTATATTATTAATAGGTACATATTTCTTAGTTTGTTGTGGTATAGATATTGTCTTTGCTTATTTTGGTATAAATAATTGATGCATATTGATTTCAAATTATATACTTTTTCTCGTTACTTTTAGTATCATATCTTGTTAAATTTGAAATGATGCACTGTAGCATAAATATCAATTGTTAATTTAATTACCTACAACTATATATAAAAATGGATCCTCATACGTAATTTACCTATAATACATGGACGGAAATAAAAATTAGTTTTATGTCTTAAAACGAAAACCTCTTATAAGAAAGAATGAAAAAACGAAAACCTTGATTCATGGATTGATTACTAGTACTATAAGACTTATTATAAAATTAATAATTAATTTACCTACAACCACTTATTAATAAATTAATTTACCTACAAAGGTAAATTACCTACATTGACTTAATTCATAATTTACCTACACCACTTATTAATAAATTAATTTACCTACAAAGTACAAAGGTAAATTACCTACACTAATTTAAGTACACTACCTATTGCTATTAATTAATTTTTTTTAGGGAAATCGCTATTAATTAATTAGTCATAGTTTACCTACAAAAATATAGGTAATTAACTTTTTAGGGTTTAATTACCTACACCTTAATCTGTGCAAATTTGGTTTTTTTTTAAAAATTCGTGTAAATAAATAAATTTAATGAAAATTTGAGTAATAAACTTAAATTTAGATACTATTAATTTTGATGAAAAATTGAATGATATGATTAAATGTAGGAATTTATTACACGATTAGTAATAATGAAAATTTGAATAATAAACTTAAATTTAGGGATTTAAATTAAATGTTGATTGATATTCTGATAATGGCACATTTCGTAAATAATTTCAAAAATATGGAAGAAATATATCAAATGTGGCATCTATAATTTAATGTTGGACCAAATATAATAAGAAAAAAGTCAATGGATCATATCTAGTAAAATAAAAATGACAAGGATGTTTATCTAAATATCCCTAGTATCATGCTTTTAGAGTATATACGTACAGTCAGTTTGATTCAAAAACCCTGAACCATTTCGATACCTTATGGTACAATCTGCCTACTAGTTATCAAATAATTGGCCATGAGGTGAAATATTGTAGCTTACTGAAGAGTAGGAGATGTTATCACTTGCAAAGAAAGTTCAAGTGACGGTATTGTGCCAGCCGTCTTAAATTAGTTAATTCAGACCAGCAGTTGAATGTACCCTAAATTGAGTGTACCAGAAGCCCAGCAATCTTTTAAGTCCCCCTTATTTCTTACTAGACTTGTACTAGTGTGGAAATAATTTTTTTTTTGTTCATTTAACACATCTTAAAAGAAAAACAAGTTTAAAAGGTCAAAGAATGAATTTATTAGATCCAAGTTCGACTTCTTCCTCTTCCTTGATCAGGAAAGGCTAAAAAAGAGATGGAGTAATGCTGTGGTTGTAGATGAAAAAAAAACACAAACTTTCGAAATAATGGGGAAAACATCACAAAACAGTAAATAAACTATGATTCTCAAAAAATACAGTACATGAACTATTGTCCATAACACACTTTGGTATTCCAAATTTACAAACTATCAAAATATATAATATCTCAACTGTAGAATTTAGGATTCGTCTACGGTACATTAATGTACCGATACATGAAGTAGACTACCTTGATACAGAGGTAGACTAGTTTAAGACTAAGCCAAGCTACTTTATCAATACATGGAGCTGATCTACCTCTATATCGAACTAGTATATTTAATGTATCGGTACATTAATATATCGTATAACTTTTTGTAAAATTTATCTGACACTTGAGTACTTCAAGTATACATGTGTCATACATTTTGGACCACCACTTTTTACTATAGACCCACAATTCACAAATCCAAGGTAAAAAAAAAAAATTAGGCAAACCAACCACACCCCAAGTGTTAGAATCTCGTTATATCATTTTTTGACCTCTAGTGTATTGCTGAGTTCGTTAACAAATTGAGGAGGGCACTAGAAGCCGTGGGTAAATGTTGAAAACCCTACTGAAGCATTTAGGCTATTAAGGCATAAGGAGACTATGGAAAAAATTTGGGATTTCCTTGCAATCTATGTAGCAATTAGTGTAAATACTATATATTAATAACAATTAACAAACAATTAATGCTCCACAACGGAGACGAATACAACTTATAATTTTCGCAAATAATTTTTCATCATCTTACTACAGGAAATTTTTCCAACGACTTGGAGCATATTGGACACGTAGATACCCCACGCTTTACCATTTTCTCGTGACACTCAAAATGCATTGTGTGCCCACAGTTCAGTACTAAAGTCAGTTTCAGTGATTCAAAAAGAAACTCACCACAAATGGGGCAGTCTTGCCTCATGGTGTTCTTCACACACGTATGATTATCACGCAAGAAATTCACAAGGCAACCACCACATTTCTTGCAGTGAAAATAATTTTCGCGGCCACCGATTCTGCAAATCCCACATTGATGACAATGGAATTGCTGTTTTGTGGTATCATCATCATAGAATTTACAAATGTTGCAGTAGTATTCCCCCATACATACGCCGCAATTTGTACAAACTCGAGCAGCCGGCTGCTCTTTGTCACAAATTGAACAAACGACTTGTTGAACATCGTAGCGAATAAGCTCATGGTTGCTCGTGTCTTCATCATGACAATAGCGACATGGATAGATCTTGTTGCAGCACGGAGTTCGAATCTTACATCTCCTTCTGTAATGCTTGCATCCGTAATGCATTTTCCCAACACCTAAAAGCTCTGCCACATTTTGCTTAGGAGACTTTTCTTCATGAACCGGGTACTTTGACTTATTCAGAAGTCCTGAAATTTCATCAATGATGTTTTCTATAAATTTTGATTCAGACCTGCAAATTTGAAAGGAAAACATTACATTCATAACTCTAAAAGAAGATCTCCCTACTATAGCAAGAGAGAGATGTTACAGCTAGTGACTTGAAATA
The DNA here is from genome assembly GCA_029955375.1 of Rubus parviflorus. Classification (NCBI taxonomy): domain Eukaryota; kingdom Viridiplantae; phylum Streptophyta; class Magnoliopsida; order Rosales; family Rosaceae; genus Rubus; species Rubus parviflorus. The sequence goes on along the minus strand of JARGGL010000008.1, from coordinate 4,068,721 downwards.
TACGAACCCGCCCGAGAAAGGCCAACCGGACAAATTTGCTGCTTCTGTAAGAGCTGCCCTCCATTCCATAACTTTCTGCACATTACCATTGAATTCATATTCATGGCTGACAAGTGCCTCACCAAAACGACCTCTTTGGTTTCTTACATCCGAGGGATCCACTTTGTAAAAAACTGGGCAAACAATTTGTTGCTTTGATTCTTTACATTGGAGAATCTTAACGAGTTCCTCCAAGCACCACTTTGAGCAGGCGTAGTTTTCGGAAAACACGATGATAGAAATCCTCGACTCTTCAATTGCTGAGAGAATCGCGTGTGATATTTCTACTCCTCTGTCGAGCTCATCATCTATGAAAGTTTTAAATCCCTTTTTGACCAAATTGCTGCGCAAATGGTCTGTAAAACTGTCGCGTGTGTCCTCACCTCTAAAGCTCAAGAACACATCATATGTCCACGAATGAGTGGAAGAAGAAGAGGATCCAAATTTAGTGGTCATGGAATCCACGAACCCCTATTGTTTGGTTGCCAGGATAACTAATCAAGCTGAAAGTCAATCTCTTATATGGAATATATTAAAGGGTAGGAAGTTTAGTGGTCCTTTAGGTGCAACTTCAAAGGTGTTGCCCTACGCACTAGTATTCCAATTGTAATGTTTATTTATTTTTTTGGCTGTGAAAGGAATTATTTTATTTCACACAATAATTTTCGTACAAACAAAGACGCAAAAAAAGCTAAATGCACAAAAAGAAAGAAAGAAGCAAGGCCAACAAATCTATCGAAAATTATTTTATGCACGGTCCGTGCAACAGCACGTTCAATTTCAGCCGTCCAAATAGAGATCCAACGGTCCAATTTTGTTTAACTAATTCGATCATAACGATTGACCGTTAAAAATCATGATCGTGTGCACCTCAGCGCTACGTGCATGTGCACGTTCCGTGCATGGAATACCTTCCGCAAATCTATAAGCTAGTCAGGTTGCAAACCCTCCAAGCCGATCCGTCCCTTGACACAAAGACATCATCAAATCGGCAACCCGAACATCCACATGATCCCATCGCAAGCACACCAGATCAGATCCCATCCAAACAAACGAGAGATATTCCAGTTGTAATGTAACCAATGTTTCTTTGTTTTATTTTTTGGGTCAAAAAGTACTAAATTGTAATGTTGAAGTGCTAAAGGTGGTCCACCTGATGGTGCTTCTATTTGTTCTTGCTTTGATTGTTCGATGCTGTAATGCTACTTATTTTGCTTTCTGCTGCTTTTTGCAGTTTTCAATGAAGTTTTCATTCGTCCAAAAAAAAAAGTGCTAAAGGTAGAAAATCCCCCGGCCTGAATTAGCTACATTATTGTTGACCACATGGTTCTGGGCTCTTTTTATTTTGTCCCCCACATGGCTTCCTTTGGGATTTGTCCCATTTACCTCGAACGTAGAAAAAGGAAAGGGACCGGAAATTATTCTATGCACAGACCGTGCAAAAGTACGGTCAATCTCAGCCATCCAAATGCCGACAAGTATTTTGATAAATTCATTCCTACCATCAAAAAGAAAAAGAAAAAGAAAAAGAAAAAAAAACATCAGAATAGAAAAATGAATAAGAACTTGAGACTAGAATAGGTGAGGGTTGGATCTCCTCCTCTGTAATCAAATGGGTACAAACTAGGAATATACTTAGATACGGGAAAATGTTGTAGGTGTATTAGTTTGGGTGTAAAAACTGAAAAAAAAAAAAAAAATTCATTTACTTGCAGTTTGGATGTACACAAAACGAAATTGAATTTCCTTATTTTTCTCAAACTGGGTTCAATTACTATTGTTCTGTTTTGTGTTTCAACTATCTACGTTTTGTGTATGCAAGTCAATGTTGTATGTTGTCTTTGGCTCTTTGCCCTAAGCTAGTATATCATATCGACAAAGACCTTGTAGAAATCATTTTTCTAAACTCTAAAGTCTAAAGTCTAAACATCAAAATCGAATACACTACTTGGATGATGTTTGGATTGAGTAACTCTTAAAATAAATACCATGCACCTAGGCACAATGTAATTTTGACCTAGTAAATACTTTGATAATCAATGTAAATAATTGCAACCATCATTGCTCGAGGATGGGGAAGCAACCACTAAAACCTATACTTATCAATTTGATCAGTCAAGTCTAACCATTAACCTATACTTCAAAAATTTGCATATGGCATTTGCCGATTTGCCCCACAAAGAGTTGGCTGAATGTGCTTACAAAGGGAGCAAATTTTCACATTGGATGGTGTAAATTATGGTTTTTAAGTTATTGTTTATTTTATTTTATTTGGGGAGTGATGGGGGAGTCGAGTGTGTTTAGTGTTCTAAAAATCTCCACCTAGTCCCGCCTAGCCGCTAGGCGGAGACCAGCAGTCTCGATTAGTTACAAATCTGCCTAGGCCGCTTTTAAAAAATTGGAATTTTTTTCCCCAATGTTTTCAATCAATTATAGTAATTTTTATATATTTCCATTTTGATTATTTATGTTTCTCAATACAAGTATAATTTTTTTTTTGTATAAATCACTTATTTAGTTATTTATATGTTGTATAATAAAATTAAAATAAAGTTAAAAACCGTCCAGGCTGGCTAAGCCCCTCCCTGCCGCTCGACTATTGCCTAGTGATTTTTAGAACATTGAGTACAGGAACAAAGCTAGTATTAAAAATTTAGGTGAGCTTAGTTTCGAATATGTTTTTTTTTTGTAGAGAAAAAAGTTCAAGTGAAAACTTGTTAGTTAAGATGGAGAAAATTTAAACTCAAAAAATTCTCTTTGGTGAATACAAATCAAAGACGTTGAATACATTTTAGAAGGATGAAATAGAAAAATTAGAAAAGGAAGTAGGATGCTATTGTTCTATTTTTGTTGATATATATGCTACTTGTCTCATTCATTGCAATTTAGTGAGTGGTGTGGTCGTTGATGTGTTTGAAATGGACACTTTATTAAAGGTTTGATTGTTGGTTGCCTCAAACATTTAAGCTTTTGGTTAATATCTACCCAACTTTATATATTTTTGGTTCAGATTCCACAGAAATCTACCCAGCTGTAGCTGGGTAAGTATACTAATAGATCCGTCCTTGATTGGGTGTGTTTGAGAGACTAGGTGAGAAAATTTCAAAGTAAATTCAAGAGGCATTCTTTAGTTTGTACCCATAGACGTTATAATGTGAATGCTAATTTTAGTTGTAGCAAAAAAAAAAACATATCCTTCAATTTTGACCGTTAAGTGCTAACGTGACAATCTAACGTGACAATTTGTGATTGGTAGTGATGGGTCCCACCACTTGATGTCTCTCAATCAAAAAAAATATTCTTATTGGATCACCCTCAAGGGAAGATATACAACATTTAGCTAAATGCCTTAAGCTTGCTTTTTTATTTTAATATCTTTTTTTTTATCTGAGGACGTCAGTTTACACACACACGGTATCCTAGGGGAGTGGAACTCAGGATCTCTCGTGGTACAACTTGTCAGCGATATATATTTAGTTAGTTTCCTTTATTAAAACTAATTGTAATTAATTGTATTTCTGAAATGAATATATTTCCTTGTCTAATAGGGCGTGTAACACTTTATATACCTCAAACTGGACAAGAATACAATCATCTCAAAATTCCTGAATATAAACTATGATATGGCTATGAAGTTGTATTGATCACTGCATTGGTCCCAAAAAAAAAAAACTTGTATGTGTTGTGCACACATGCACGAATTGTAAGTTTGAATTTACAAAACACAAGTCAATAGCATCATGTAACTTCTTTTATTTGAACCGGGAGGTGAGTTTTTCCTTGCACAAGATGGGTTAAATCATAGCAGTAGTGTAATTTGTATCGTCTTAGTTTGTTTATAATATGTTGGGAAAGGATATATCTCGAAACAACAACAAACTGTGGCTCATCTGAGGTCAACTACTTGACATTTCAGCACAGCTAGCATCAATATGAGGTTAGCATTTTAAAATTTAATTCCATCTCTTGTCCTCAATCTTTTTCTAATGAGAAGCCAATCAAAAATTTTAACCTTAGGTGGAATATTCAGTTTCCAAATAGTACTCAAAAGGGGTTGGTGAACATGGGGAGAAGAGTACTTCCAGGATTGACCCTCTTCAATTCTTCAGCATAATTTCATAATAGACCATATTGCTCTTCAATGCCACCATGTATCCTTTCAGCATACTTTTTTCTAGCTTTGTAGTACTGGTCCTTGGTTATTATAATACCATAATTATCTGCCACCATTGTAATGAAGTCTGCTGGTGTCATTTTGGGGTTTGTTCTCATCTCATGCTCATACCTATCAGTAAGCCAAGATGATGTCGCAAACTTAATCACATCTTCTCTACCACACAAGTGATCTGGCTGCAGATTTTTTATCCTAACAGTGGGGCCTTTCCTCACAAAAGAGGCATACATTAAAAATGTACAATCTGCTCCATTACACAAGCCTTTGCATCTTATAGTCACCTTGTCTCTGTCATTTTTTTTAAAATATATAGGCCTTGCCACCACCACAGCATACTCTCTCACTGCCTCCCTTAGCTCTTTCATTGATGGAAAGTCCATCCCCAATCTAAAATGAGGATCTCTCATATCTATTTCCCTTCTATACTGCTTAAGCTTTGGAGTTTTTTTCTTTCTTGATGGCCTTTTCTTGGTGGTTCCATCACTATCTGTTGATGAACTTTCAAGGCTTCTCAGCTCATCACTATTATCATACTCTGATGATTCTTCACCTGGCTCTCTATGTCTATCTGCTGCAGTTTCATCAATAACTGACTTCATATAAACCTTAAAATCCTCTTTGTCGCTCTGCACATAATCTTCATCAACGAAATCTGCATCATATACTTCCTCCTCATCTTCATTTTCTTGATCATTAACATCTGCAAACTCAAAGTTTTCATCCTTCCAATTCTCTTCATCATGAATAGCTGCAAATTCATTGCTGCCTTCAACATTAACATCCACCAGATTATAGCCATCTTCATTAAAAGAAATTGAAGCTTCATAGCCATCTTCATTATCAACACATGTTTCATTAACTACAGTTACATCTTGTACAATCCCATTGAGTTCTTGTTGATTTCCTAAGGCATTATGGCTTAAATACACCACTGAAATTTTGGAAGCAGATTGGTTTTGAGCACATTGAAGGGCTCTAATGTCTGAATTTACTTCAACCAGCCCATCTTGAATGTGGTAAAAAGAGAAACATATGTCTTCTATCCTATAACCTAAGTTTGTAGCTGCCTCTTCAAGTTCCCATATACTAAACTTGTCTACATCATGATAATCAGCCCAATGCACAATCCCACCAACATACTCACCAGATTGGTTAAATACACCCCCATGCCTAATCTCCAGTGTAAAATAATCTTGGTCACCTGCATAAGGGAAATCGGTTGAACATATAATGAGGAAGCAGAAGAATGAAGGGACAAGTGAAACCCTACCATGATACAAGTCATCAAAGAAACCCTACCATCTTACAAAAGTCATCAAAGAAACCCTACCATGATACAAAAGTCATCAAGAAACCCTTTAAGGTAGTTACGACAAATGAAACCTTCCATTGGTAAGAGTACATGAAAGAAAGAGAGATTTCATCACTAACCGTACTGTGGAGGATCCCCACCGTCCCTAAGGACGAGCCCATCCATCTTCGAATCTCTGTATAAAGTCTGAATCGATTGTCTCCACTTGATTTTCCAGCAAATCTATGATTTTTCTACTTTGAAGATTGGTTCTTTTGCTTTACCGTAGTGAGTTTTTGGAAAACAAAGGGGTCTGAGAGGGTCTCTCCATCTAACCCGAACACTTTCACCAATTTGATATTTTTTAGTTCTATTTGTTAAAAAAAAAAAAAAAGTGACTATTTTACCCCTCGCGTGCAAGTCACGTGATACACAATTGGATGGAAACCGTTGGATTTGACGGACAGGGTGCAAATTGGCAATTGTTACCAAGTTCAGGGGGTTAATTTCCTCAATTACAAGTTCGGGGTGTAAATTGACAATTATGGTCAAGTTCAGGGGGCATTTTGGCTATTAAGCCTTATTTATAATATGTTAGGAAAGAATATATCTCGAAACAACAACAAACTGTGGCTCGTCTGAGCTCAACTACTTCACTAAATCGCTTGTGTATAATGTTAAATATATAATAGCCATAGTTTGCTCCCAAAGCTTTGGGTATTTGTAGAGGAGTAATCCTCTGAAATCTTCTTAATTACTGTTTTACACTTTTTAGAGTATATACCTACATTCAATTTGATTCAAAAACGCCGAACCATTTCGATACCTTGTGGTACAATCTGCCTACTAGTTATCAAATAATTGACCATGAGGTGAAATATTGTAGCTTACTGAAGAGTAGGAGATATTAATTATCACTTGCAAAGAAAGTTCAAGTAACAGTATTGTGCCAGCAGTCTAAAATTAGTTAATTCAGACCAGCAGTTCAATGTACCCCAAATTGAGTGTACCAGGAGCCAAGCAATCTTTTGAGTCCCCCTTATAGTCTTACTAGACTTTATATTGGTGTTTGGAAATAATTTTTTTCTTTGTTCATTTAACATATGTAAAAGAATTTTTTTTTATAAGAAAATGAAATTACAAGCAGAAACGTTTACAATATCCTGAATTCGAAAAATCAAAATTAAAAGTCGGAAGCAAGATGGGGACAAATTGGATGTCTTGGAAATGAGTGGCAAGAAGCTGAATATCTTTGACAATCATCTTGAAGTGCTAAGGAATAGAGCACTTCTTAAGAACTTAATCAATGATAAGTTTAGAATTACCTTCCACTTGAACTTTGGATAGATTTTGACGTATATATTGCTGCATGAAGACCTTCCTGAAGTGCAAGAGCTTCCGTAATGGGAACATGATAAGTCGAGACTTTCCTAGCACCAACAATAATTGGGAAGCCCTCCTTATCTCTGATGACGAAACCAATAGCAGCACTTTGATTCCTAACTACTGACCCATCAAAGTTGAGTTTTGTAAAATCTTGGTGTGGAGGTTTCCATTTGATACAGTCCTCCATAGGTCTTCTTGAATTTTTCTTTGTAGTGTTGGCTATCACAATCTCTGGCAGCAACTTCAACAACATGAATAACTTTTCTAGGGCTCAGGGGAGATTATTAGTTGCTTATTATATGCAATTTTTTGGAAATTTAGTCCAAACTACCATTTATCTTTTCTAGGAAACAATTTTGGATGGGCACCAACTTTCATTGCTTCTTTGTCTCTTTTTTTATAAGAAAAAATAAATTACAAACAAAAGCCTCGAGGGCAGCCAACGCCAAATTGGTCAAAGTTGAACGCTGCGTCGCTGACAGAACATTAAGCGGGAGACTATTCTCCCAAAATCTAGAACATTTGCTTCTTTGTCATGTCAAGCAAGATGAATTGCCGAAAAAAGATGTGAAGGGTTAAAAAAAAAAAATTGTAAAAATGTCGCTTTTGAGGCTACAAAGAAAGATCTTTGAAATCTTTTTAGTACATATGGCGAGGTAATTACTAAATTTATAAGTGATAAAGAAACTTAACCAATTTTGGATCGTCCGGATATATTTTCTGTGTTATTTTGCTATGTAATACGCCAGTTTAAGTCTGTTGATTTATTTGTTTGGTATAAACCCCCCAAGCACTAAAAATTCAAACCTTGAACGTTTAACCATAAAATCCTAAGATGAATTTTAGCCATAACCAAAGTATGATTCTGTTTAGTCACATTGTTTTACAATGCCTTTTGATTCTGTATGACTAACGTAAGAAGCTTGTAATTGGCCTCTATTTTTTATGGTAGAATCATACTGATCGATGTAACATTCATCGATGTTTCAGCATGTTGAAATGGTTCGTATGGAATGGTGATGCTATAACTGATCGACATCCATTTCTTGTTATGTATCAGATCAAAAGCTTAAGGTTTCCCAATAGGTTAGGGAAGCACAGAGGCTTTGCATTTGTGGAGTTTGTCGCAGAGCAAGAGGCGAAAAATGCCATTCAGGCGCTTGCAAGCACACATCTATACGGTTGCCATCTGGTAAGGCATCTAAAAGTATCATAGCTAGACTTGTGAATTTCTTCTCCTTCATAAGTATCATAGACATTTGTCCTATGAACTTCAGGTTCTGGAGAGAGCAAAGGAAGATGAGAACTTGGAAGGATTAAGAGCTCGAATAGCTGCTCAGTTCACAGATGACCAAAGTGGTATTTCCAGGAAAAGGAAGCCAGTGGCCACCTTGGACCAAGGCAAAATGAAATTTGAGAGGATTAGATGATGTGTATTTTAGATGTTTGGTGTGTGTGCTGTGTTTATTTGAGTTTTACTTTCTTGTCATAGGTTATAGTTCATCTGATTTGGTCAAGCTAGCTAAGGTTTTCGCTTAGTTAGGGGGATGATGCTTTTGTTTTATCACTAGGCACTCGTTTTTTTTTTTTGGTTTTTAGCCATGTTTTATGTTAGGCCAGCAAATGCTGCCTTGAGTAGTTGGAAATTCAATTCTAATTTTAATTTACTTAAAAAAAAAAAGCTCGAGTTCTTTTCGAGTTTTCGCCGTTGAAGAAAAGCCTAACTTACCCGGTTTGGCCTTGAACATGAAGGTGAAGGCTGGTCACCTTTTGATTATAGTACTTTGTTTTTCAAAATTAACGATTCAGTTGTTGAAGATTAACTATCGAATTTGACAATAAGGTCTTGTTAGAATGTATTGCAAGATCCCGAGCTTCGATCCTTTAAACTTTTTTTTCCATTAGCTCTTAATTTTCTCCCTTACAAAACAATATGGCATGACAAACTATACCGGCAATGCTGAAGAAATCAACTATAGAGACTAATGTAGCCTTAACCTGCATTTCTTAACAGATTAGCCAAACCATTGTGAAAGCAAGAACTCATCAAACAAGTGTTCAACAATGGTAGTCTTATCTGAAAAATAGGGTGTGCCATTAGCTTGGACCAATCATTTATAAATAGCAATTATTTTTGCATAGGAGTTCATGAAGAAAGAAAAGGGAGAAATGCAGTTCAAGGAATTAGAAGAGGAATACAATAACATTTTCTATACAAATTTAAGAATGAGCATACAACCTTCAGGACACGGCGTACGACATTGTTACCGACATAAATATATACTCAGACCTGTGTGACTATCTTCATAACGATACAATTTGTTAAAATATTATAACAATTCGAACTATCACACTATGCAATTTACATGATATTTCGACGGAAAAAAAAAAGGTCAAAAAATGGCTAGTGTGAGAGGAAAAACCTCCATATATGATGAGAATACAAAAGCTTGCATGTTTTTGTCCATCGTCATGAACCAAAGAGAAAAGGGTGATGGCCACATAGTTGCATATTCTACAATATGATTGTACACATCAGACAGGAACTCGATAAGATGGATCTACCAACTTCAAGATGAACAGGTTTCCTTTATCACCTCTTGAGACACTGCCGTTATTAATGACCAAAAAAGTTGTCAGTAAATGTAGTTAAAATTGGAATCCTACAATGAAAGGTAGCAAGCATCAACTTACTTAAGAAAAAAATAAAATCACAGCGTTCATAAGCCTGCTACAAGTTCATACTTTATCAAACTTTTCTATGATCTAAGGTAGTTGGGAGGCTGTTTCTCCAAAGTTGCATGCATCATTCTTATATACTTAAACGTAAAACGTGTATCAATTCTTTCAGCAAGGAGAAAGTAATCAACAAGTTTAGCTTTTCACTCTTGATTTTCAGAGCACACTTCCTATGTAGTATTTCAATCATTCATCAATGGAAATTACAATACATAAACTCACCGCAATTCTTCATCCAGATATGTAATTTCCAGTTCACCACGGGCTCTGTCAGGTGCCTTAACAGGTATCTGAATATCACTTTAACATAAATTAATCTCATGTGAATGGAGTTACACATACAGGAATTCAGAGGAATACACCTTATTAAGGAAATCTAATTTAATAATGCATCACGAAGTGTAGAATGACAATATCTTGATAATGATTCGTAAAAAAGTTTCATAATTCAGCATAGCTTCGTAATATATCATTTTCTTCCAGAATAGAACTAGCATCACATTATATAATATATATAACATATAACAAAACTACAAAACTAAAAGAACAAAGACTATCAGAAAGGCTATCAACAATGCGTTTCGGCTCTTTCCTTTCCTCTAATGTAACCTTTTCAAAGGGCTACAAGACATGATAGTTTCTGTTTGTTGAACTTGTGTGTGTGCGCATGCATGGTAGGGGTGTATTAAAAGGTGGTCCTAAATTTCTTGAGGTTATACTAGGGAATGGTTTGTGCATATGCTGAGCAGTGATAACTAGTAGATCTTATGGTAAGTCTACTATCCCATCTCACTAAATAAATTCTTCATCTTTGGTGCAGATAAGACACTCAAGCCTTCAGGTTACAGAAAGGCCTGAATACTTCACACTTGAAACCCACATCTAATGTTTGAGCTACATAGATGTCCACTTTCCATCCTTCTAAACTAATGGATATATGAGACATTTCCAATGCTAGACAAACCCAATAAACATGTCTTTCTTCTGATTCTCCTTTTTTCTCTGGTACGTTCATTTCCGATGGGAGATTATGTTTTTGCGTTTGACAAAAGACTACTTAATTGCTGTTTGTGAGCATATGAATGACAGCAAGATTAAGTTTCTATATTATTGAGGAAATTAATCTCAATTCATCTTCTTCTTGATTCCAAATCATATTCATACCTCTGAAAAACTAAGACGGGGCAATTGGAAAATTTAAAATTTTTCGGGGGTGCTGCTAGTCCAATGTTGTCCCTCCGCCCATCATCACTGATTTATTTCATATCTAGTGCCTTTAACTTTTGCACGACTGGTTTCACACGATTTGTGCCATATCTGTATGGCATGATTGGCATCTTTAAACCTATTGGTCTGTGGGCTTTGTTTCCATTTGAAACTCTATCTTTTATGGATTTATATAAAAACATGAGAATCTTAAGAAATGCAGATTTTAGGGGACCCTGCTTTGCTAAGGATTGAATGATTTATAGAACTTTACAGGGGACAAATAGAATCTTTTACCATTCGACATATCAATAACAAACTTACCAGGCCTGCAATCTTGAAATAGTCGAATTTTACAGCCACTTTTCTTGCATTCAAAGGTGTTAAATCGGCTGTTACCTACAGAGTAATGATACATTTCAAATGTCAGCAGCAATAGTTAAATTTAGCATGTATATACAACATTAGTTCACTAGTGCTTCCATTTATTTTTAAAAATCTTTTAGAGACGTGTAGTGCATATCATGTCTCCCCTTAAAATTTGAAAAATTCTGTTTCTAAAACACGTTTGTAAGAGTCAATTACACTTTGCACAGTTATAGTGCACTAGTGTGAGTCAAATTTCACTTTGGTGGCTGAGTAATCAATTTGATCAATTTATACCAGAACATTTTCACATTGTACATCAGTCAGACAAATAATTAACCATATGGCAACCATTTTAAACCAACTTAATGGTACAAAAATGAATGACAATATATTCCTCCATGAAATATAAGTGACACGGCAGCCACACAGTAGCCACAATATCACAAGTGGAGGGCTACTACACACCACTTGCTGCATCCCCTTTAATGTTTAGCTGATGTTATGTTTTAGTTTGGCTATGTGGTCACTGATCCATTTGACTCAATTTAAATACTAACTAGAAGTTTAACAGCACTACGATGTTATAATCTGATGCAATTGCAAGCCTCAACAACCAAAGTGAAATTATACTCAAACTACTGATATGAAAAGGAAATTGTCCCTTATTTAATTAAGGCCAAGAATTAATTTAAGCAGCTATTGTGGCAAATTTATGTGCTCAAGAAACTCAATCTAAAAACAATCACCCCAATCTTCCACATATTGTACCCTAGCACATGACTAATGAATCATCAGTCACCAACGAAGAAGTAATTATCTTTCCTTTAGATTTGATTAAAAATAATCATGAATCCTCTTCAGATTTCTTGGTTCTATTACTGGTTTTGGAGAGGAATAAGAATGGGTTAGCAGGACTAGAGAATTCAGGTTCAAAAGGTTAAGTAAGTTTTTAGTTGGAGTAAAAAGTGAGATAAAATACAATGTTAATGCTTCTACAAACAATTATGGTTCACCAAAACTCAAATAACATGGTTAAACATCACAATAACACAATGAACTGAATATTACCTGGTTAAAAGTTGGCCATGACTCCATATTTTGGGCCCTGAGCGTGTCCAAATTGATTGCTTGATAATTTACCCTCGATCTTAAAAATTTGGGTCTCTGGCATGATATTACATATCAAGTGAGTGAAATTTATAGGAGCTAAGAAAAATGGCAAGTTCAAATCGTTGGTGCCTAGTAAGTAAAAGATAAATTACAAATTAAAAATACAGTCATTTTAGCAAGGGTAAAAAAGCGAAAAACATGATTACTTCTCTCTTTTAAATTCGAAAGTGTTGAGGGTATTGACAAATCTTATCATGTAAGAGATGTTCTGCATCAATTAAATGAAGTTAAATTCTCAAGAAAACCTCATCAGACAGGCTTATGAAAATATCCATTAAATAATAAAGTGGATTTATGACTCTACGTTGCTAGCTAGCACTCTAGCATTTTCCCTTATGGGTAAAGGGGCAGCTAGCTCAATTGTGCAGTGAACTAGTGAACAGGAAAAGCAGATTGAGACAACTACTACATAGAACATGTTTATTACCTGGACCTTTGCGGAATAGACTTAAGTGGCAAAGCAAATACCAATGTTTTATGACTATCTAATCTCATGAGGATCATTTACTTTTTAACTGCTAAATATCCTTACCACAATTTAATCACCAATGAGTCTTTTAAAAGTAGAAATGGACAAGAAACAGTTGCCTAAGTGCAACATAGATGTGAACACCTGAAATGCCAAGAAAAGAATCTTCTTGACAGAGAGGAGAATCTTGTCAAATTTAGGAAGCACATAAGTACTAACCACATGAAGTGGCTTGTTTAAGATATGAAGTTATAGTCGTTTAACACAATATTTCTCAATGTGATATCAGAAATCCTATTTTCAAGTAAGTCCCTTAAGAAATATTGTTAACTAACATACAATCAAGAACTCACTGAAGCTAGAACATCATTTTTCAATACGATGGCATATTGTCTTGACCTAGTTCCACCTTTTGACAGGCATAAAAAATGACAGAAGTGGAAACGCAAATTAGAGAAAATAATATGAAATTTCACTTTACCCCAGTTTGGAGAATAGATTTTGAAGTAGTGTAGAGAAGCTCCCATTTTCCATCGAGTAGATCAGATTTGAGTGGTTCCTTTACTGGAGTAACTGCTTCAAGTTTGCGTGCAATCTATTTAGAAATAAATTTCAAGAAACCAAATAAAAAAGATGCACATAGACATCAGAAACTAATGTCGTGCAGTCCTTACTAAGAAACAAATAACATATTAGAAACAACCACAGCCCAAAAGAACACACTATTACAGGCTTGTGGGCATTCTAAAATAGCTACCTATTTGCAACCATTATCTACAAGAAGCCTCTATTTTCAGAAATGCTAGAAGTCTAAAATATAAAAATATCACACCCAATGTATTATTCCTCTACAACACTAAATTTCCTAAAATTACTAAAAGCAGAGGATACAAAAGCAGTCCCCTCTCGAATGCACATTTATTTTGCAGTAGAGATACTATTTGTTTAGTAATCTTGTTTCACTCAATTGTCAAAGCCCCAGTTCCGGGCTTCTTTAAATAATCCACATTTTGATCACTTACTATACAGTATTAAATGTCAAATTGTGACTGACTACAACTAAGCTGTTCATAGACCCAACCAATTTTCTGGCTCTAATTAGATTTTAGATAAAGAAAAACTAGAAAGCAGAAAACAAATGAAAGCTTAAAGTTCAAAACAAGAGGAATGAACCGACCTCATCAACTGTTTTCTGGTCCTCAGGAGTGGCATCAGCGCCTCGATCGAGCGAAGCAATGGCATCTAGAAGCTCCTCCTTGAGAGTTTTGGCATCTTTGCCTTTGCTCAAAAATGCAGGAAAGAATGAAATTTTGGCTCTCCATTTGTGGGAGGGCGTGGGAATAATGGCGGTGGGTTTGGAAGGGAAGCTAAAGGAAGTGAGTGGGGAACGAGAATGGACTAGTTTGGGAGTTGAAGGTGAGGAGGATTGGGTGGTTGTAAAGAGTGTAGGTGACCAAGAACAAGATAATGCCATACTCATACTCCTATGACTGACGCTCACTCTGGTTGGTGTTGGTCTTTTCAACTCACTCCTCTCCAAGTTTATAAAGGTTTCCGAAAGGGTAAAGCTGGAAAATCGATTGGGACTATCCGATTTGCCACAACTTACGCTCATATTTAAATTTGTTTTTTATTTAATTTTTGGGCAACACACTCGAAAAAAGAAGTAATATAATAAATTAATATATCCACTACCCTTTCATCTTGTGGATATATTAATTTCATCTTCAACGTTTCAATTTCATTTCTATTCACTACCCTTTCTCTTTTATGGCTGCATCTGGTAAATTTTTTTTTAGAAACTAGGGTATCCGGATCTTTGACCCGACTAATCCCTAGGCTTCCCGCCTGACCCCACAACATTTGGGAAACTGGAAACTCTAGCAATTGGTAGGTGGGTACCGTGGGAGAGGGTCGAACCCCAGACCACTTGGGAGCAAACCAAGGGCCTGACCACTAGACCAACAACTCTTTAGGAAACCAAGGGTTGCATCTGATATTTGCATTTACTTTTAACTATAAATTTTTTTGTTCCTTTTTTTCCTCATCACTACCCGTGAAAAAGAGAAGACTAGTCCTTTCATTCTCTGCCTATGGCTTGAAAATTGCTTCTTTGTTCTTTAGAAAGAGAAAATGTAAAGATGAGAGAGAAAGCATATCTGTATCTGCTATCGTCAATCGGAGCTCCACGGGCGAATTTCCGATATATCAATCCTCAGGCTCCCGCCGCTATCCAATGCCGGGAATACAAGAAAAAAGCATGGCATCTTCCCGATTTGCAGTAAAAAAAAAAAAAAAATTAATGGGCGTCCATGCCCTTCTAGGACCGCCTAATCCATTTCCAATTTTCTTCCCGAGTACCCATTACTCCGGGCGCCTGGCAACCGCCCAACACCTAGGCGGCTGCCCAGCCCGAGTTTTAGAACTGAAAATATGCAACGTTTTAATCTGAGCTGCAACTTAAAGTCTCTTGGGCACCCTATAGTATAAGCCACGACACTTCCAGTCATAACTCAAACATTTCTGTCCGTTCTTTTTTGGTCATTCTCTTAATTCATTTAAAAAATCAACCAAGTGTTTCAATCTAATTGTCTGGACGCTTCCAGTAGAGAGCATCAATAGGTCTCTGGGAGATAACAAAAGAGCCTTCGCATTTGTTCATGAGATTGCAATTATTATTTGTAAGGTAAACATGCTATGAGCAAGGTAACCATGCGATCATCTCTCCCTCGGAATATCCTTCTATTCCTTCAAGTCCACGAGCAAGAAGCATTTGGACAGGAGTATTGTGCTCTCCACAAAACTTGGAGGATGGGTCTAGCACTCTAGCTTAGGCAGACAAACAGAAACAACTGTTTTTTTTTTTTTGATAGTAAAGAAAAACAGTTACAGAGAAAAACCTCTAGAACATCCGCCCCCAAAAAGATCAAACTGGAAGGCGGAGCTAAAAGACAGGGGTAACTCATTAAACCAAAGCAAAGAAGGGGAAGCAGAGTGACCTAGAAGGGCAAGGCTATCAGCTACAAAATTAGCTTCCCTAAAGATGTGATTAAAAGCAATACTAGCAAACCTATGACTTAAAGAAAGGATATCTAGAACAAGGAATTTGATTTTCCAGGGAGATGCAATTTTCCCATTAACAGCATCAATGAGGATTTTAGAATCGCCTTCAACAGATAAATGTAGGCTTGCCGGATTTGGAATAGCAAGGAGACCATCACGAAGCGCCATAGCTTCTGCTACCAAAATTTCCATAGTGCCAAGCTTCTTTGCCATAGCAAGAATAGGGTGACCAGTAGCATCACAAATGACAACTGTTTTCAATCGAACCATTACAGGCAAGAATACATATGAATCATGAGTTTTTTTTCACCCTTAAGTTTTAAAATAGTATAGTGAAGAGAATGCGGGGAAACCTGGAAGTAAAACTCGTAGAGAATTCAGCAAACTAAAATTTGTCAGATTGTAAAACATGATAATAACAGCGAGAACACAGTACCAGTGATCAATCTAACCATACAAAAATGATATAACTACAACTGCCAACTTCTAAATCACAGTTCCTCAGGACTGAAAGATGACCTCATGCATGTAATCTATAGGGTCGAAGTAGTCAGAGCTTCAGGTGCTAGGATCAATACCCATTGCTACACATTGCATGACAGTGCCACTATCAAGCAAAGAGCTTTAGGTGCTTAATAACTACTTCCACCACATGACTAATCATTTCAGAGCATACCTATTGAATCACGTGATCTCTGTTTTAAGCTGAGAAGCTCTTCGTTTGCTTCATTTTAAGGGATTGATAAACCCAGTTTGTGTGCAAAGTTCAGGAGTTGTTTCCTTAGTTCCCTATCCTGCAATTCGGTGCAAACATAAACGACACAGTAGAAATGGGTTTGATCCATACAAGAAATAAACAACAAAAAGAGGCAGAAGAGAAAAACCACAATAATTGTCTCACCCTTCTTTCAGCGCCCTAGCAAGCTCATCCTGACAGAATGGCTCGATTTGATTGATTTCCAGACCAACAGTAAAACGATAAATCACTACCTGCAAACATCCAACCCCACACGATGAGAGATTTGTTCTAGCTAAAACTACATCATCATGCCATCATGAAACAAACCTCGGACAATTTTTCTAACAGTCAGGAAACTAATTCCCTTTTATTTATTTATTCTTTTTTACTTTCACTATTTAGGTAAAAAAAAGGAAGGGGGGGGGGGGGGGAACTAGAAAAGTGAATAGAACAGAACATAATAAGAAGAGTTAGGGCATGCAGTATTTGGATGTCAAAAGAATATAGAACGAGGTGTGAACCTCAACGCAAGAGCTTCTAACAAATTGTGTAGTCAATAAGTCGATAATGAATAATCAGATAGTGGAAAATATGTCAACAAGCAGCTGATTCTGGGAAGTAGATTCCTAAATTCCTCGTCATTTTATAATTTAATATTCTGGAACAAGCCGTCATAAATTATGCATAAATATATCAACTTGAGAAAAAATATTGAAGTAATTTGTTGAACAATCCCTTCATATATATATAATTCCCAAGAGTTCGTTTTTTTTTTTTTAAAGAAAATTCAGCCACCAGAATCAAAACGGCGAAACCTCTAAACATCAAATAACCTAATACGATTGACATTATCTTGATTGTAAAGATTTTGAGACAACTATGGGACATAAGACTGTTACAGCAGTAGGCTGATGTATAATTATCCTCAACAAAACACAACAGAAACAAAAAATTGTCAGAATGAACACAAACACGCCTAAGCAAGGCATCTTGCACAACCCATCCATGGTTGTATTTTTGTTAACCTTCCACAATCAAAACCCAATACAGACTTAAGTACTGAAGGTCAGTACCGGGACTCGATTGAAGGGTGAGATCAATTGAGCCATTTCATCATGCCTACTGAGGGCATTGTCCGGACTCAATTGAAGTAGGAAACCATTTGCTTCAACTAAATCGGGATAGTAGAAAGACTGCTCTTAAACAAAATTAGATTTTAGACATTTCAGTATCGAGTGCATAATTTAGTACCATGTTACAAAGATTGGGAAAGACCATTTCTGGCAGAAACAGCGGCACAGATGATCAAGCCATTCGAGCACTTGAATTATCAGCTCGGTTTTACGAAACCAAGTTTTAACTAGACTGGCACATGAACAAGAAAGCTCCCAGCCCAGACATGTTCATCTTTGGAGTTAGAGCCACCGGAGCTGGCCTGGCTCTTTTGTGGTTGTAAGTGAAGTGATTTTTCAGGCTAGACAACAAGAGTAAGGAACAGGGCAACTATATCTGGAGTAAAGTTGGGTTAAAAGATTAAGTAACTCATCCCCAGTTCCAATCTCATATGTACCAAGTACCAAACTACGTATACCATTACATCCCACTGTAACCAAGCAAACCCATCTAAGCTCACTAATACCTCCCTATCAACCAAACCCAACACAACAGTAGTTAAATTGCAGTTTATTCTAAGACTGCACATCACGTAGGTTCAGAACTATTTTCAGACTTTTAAAATCATAAATCATGTTGTCATGTTACTCTTGAGTTTGAACCAGAACCAAGCATCCGAAGTTAACAGATGTTACTTAGAATATCATATTAATGATAGATCACAAGTGCATGGAAATTACATGGACAGAGAATCCTTAATCCTATGATAGGAGCAAACAACTCTACCTTACATCACTACAAACAAACAGAATCCCGTGTCCAGGATATACAGTAACGAACAGAACCAGCATTTGGCCAACCTCATTGTTTCCTTTGATTATATAGCACTACTTTCTGAGGGGAAAAAAAAAATTAAGGACACTGTCATTAAAATTATTACCCAAAAATAAAGATAAAAATAAAATATTAAAACTAAAATAACTGACATGTCACAACCAACCATGGGTCCAACTTTATTTTTTACCCAAAACATAGGTCAATTATGACATAAACATTTTAAGGATTCTCCTAAGCAGTACCACAATAATATACTCCACTGAAATTAATTAGATCAGTCGATACATCAAAAGAGCACACATTCTCAAAACTCAATAGAAGCTCGACATCACATGCTCCTACAGTCCTACAACTACACAAAGTTGGCACCACAACTCAACAAGAATCACAAGATCACCTAAAGTGGCTCTCATGAAAACAGAACGCTCAGGGGAAAAAAGAATTAAAAAAAGCTGGAAATCAAATTTAGGAAGTACTTAGATGCTTAAGTAATTTGGGCAGACATAATATCTCTTACATTCCTTTAAACATATTAAATCAGACAAACTGACTGAATAACAACATATTTGACCTATCTAGTATCGTCATCAACCCTAATTTACTAATTATCATCCTAACAAACATGACATACATAAAATCTGTCACATTCCTTAAACATATTAAATCAGAGAAACTGACTCCCAATAACAACGTATTTGACCAATCTAGAATTGTCGACCCTAATTTACTAATTATCTAGAATTCTCATGCTTAAGTGTGCCTGAATTATTTGTTTTCACTTAATGGCAAGAAGGTGACAGTACGTTGGAATCTAAACTGAGAGAATTAGACGGCAAGCCCTGAAGTTAGCAATTATATAAATTCCGTATAGTATGTATGTGTGTGTGTGTATATATATATATATATCTCATGAAAGCGTTGTTAAACTTTTTCCATAAAGCATTCAAAGATGGATAAGGAACATATATATTCACAACTGATTAAAGGACAATTTTTATTTGTGCAACCAAGATTAACCTAATATGACAAGATCACATAAAATCAACCAATGAGGGCATAGCAACAATCTAAAAATTGTCCTAGTAGACTTCATGGATGGCCACTGCCTCTGATGCACACTATGAAACTACTACTTCTCAAAATGGGGATGTAAGCCTATAGACGTATGCATTAAACATAAAGTTACAATAGGCTACTAGAAGGTTCCCATGTAAAGAATGAACAATCAAGCTCAGGTTGGCCATAATTATATTTACCTCAACAAACAACGCCACAGTCTGATGTAGTTTGTTCTGCCTCAAGCAGCAGAAAACTCAGCAAAGTATTTGGGAGAGCCAGCCATATTTTTCCCCAATCACCAATCCACAAATCAAACTGGCAGGCGCAAAACCCTTTAAATAATTCAAAAGCACTTAAATCAAAATCAGGAGTATCACCAGCTAAAAATCAAAACGTGTGCCTTCATATCTACCTCCAATCACCATCAACATAAATGCTTTCAGAAATATCATGACGATCCTAAGTGCGCACCGGAGTAAATTAAAACTAGGCTTAAATAAAGCCCTGATTCACATAACCTCTTTCTTTAGACAGGTTGCTGACCAGTATATACCAAGTCACATGATTTGGTATGAATCCATTATTCACACCTCTATGTAGAAGCAAACAAGCATCATTAATCATGCCCTCTTTGCAATGCCAACTGATCAAGGTGTTGTAAGTAATAGCATCGGGACATATCCCTTCAGCTTGTAATCTGTCAAAGAGATTCAATGCTTCCCAAATGTGTCCCATCTTGCATAGACCATTTATCAGGCTATTATAAGTGACTATGTCCGGCGTTAAACCCCGATGAATCATATCCCTTAGAAACTCAAGGGCTTCATATACTTTGCCACTTCTACAAAGGCCATTAATTAAAATATTGCATGAGATACTATCTGGATGAAGTCCCATCCTCATCATTTCTTCAAACAATCCCCTTGCTTTTTCAACAGCCCCAGCTTTGCAGAGTGCCTTTACCAGCCCATTATAGGTTATTTTGTCAAGAGGGCATCCTCTAGATACCATTTCATTTACAAGCTTAAGTGCTTCTTGGATCGCACCTCCAGTCAGAAAACCATGAATTAATGTGTTATAAGTAACAGTGTTGGCAATAACACCCTCCAACAACATATCATGGTACAATCCCAAGGCCTCTTCCATCCTATCAACCTTGCACAGTCCAAATATCAAAGAATTAAAGGTAAATATGTCTGCCTTACATCCTTTGCTTGAGATTTCATTAAACAACTTTAAAGCTTCATGGACCTTCCCGTCCTTGCAGAGAGCAGATATTAGACAATTGTAACCCACGATATTCAGACTGAATCCCTGGTCTGACATCTCATTTAAAACATCACCAGCTTCCTGCAGTTGACCTTCCTTGCAGAACCCATCAATCAATGTCGTGTAAGTTATTACATTGGGCTTGCAGCCCTTAGTTTCCATCTCACTGACCAATTCACGAGCAGAACCCAAACTGCCCTTCTTGCAAAGTCCACGAATCAGAATGTTAAATGTATAAACATCAAGGTCACAGCCATTACCTAGCATTCCATCACATAGAACAGCTTTGGCTTCATCAAACCGTCCACTAGTAACATAACCATTTATCAAGGTATTAAAAAGGACAGCATTCGGGCTAGGCATTTTGTTTAACAATGCCTTTGCTTCATCAACTTGCCCTGTTCTACATAATCCGTGCATTAAAACTCCATAAGTTATCTCATCAGGAGTAAAACCTCGCAGAAGCATCCGATCAACTAATTTTGCTGCTTCATGAATCCGATTGACCTTGCAGAGACCATGGATAATATCATTAAAAGTCTGAACATCAGGTGTGCAACCCATCAAAAACATTTCCTCCAAAAGTGTCAATGCTTCATTCACTCGATCATTTCTGGAGAGGGCATGTATAAGAGTCTGGTAAACTACTGAATTCGGCACACACCCATGCTTGGTCATGTCTCGAAGAAGCGAGCATGCAGAATCCACCTCATTAACCATACAAAAGGCTTTGAGAACCACCCCAAATGTGTAAACATTGGGAGAGACACCCCTACTCAACATGTCATAGAAGACATTGGGTGCCACCTTGGGGCAGTTCCCAGCCACCAGTATATCCAAAACAGCATTATAAGATTTGAAAGTAGGCTCAAACGAATAAAGACCTCTCATATCCAAAAGCAGCCTAGTGGCTTGACCAGGCAAGCCTGCTCTGCCGTAATGTTTCATAATCATAATGAAAATGGACTCTCTAAAAACCATCCCTTGTTGTTTAATCTGCATCAATAACCTATCTATAACCTTAAACTCCCCGGCCGCCCCGAGCTTATCAATTAACATATAGTACACATCAAAAGAATGGCAATATCCCCTCTGGGCACCCACCAATTCGAACATTTCCATGGACGTGGGCACATCCAGTGGAAGTTCAAGTAACTTACAAAGCTGAATTGGAGTAATTTGAATGAGTGATTTCCGAAGCTCATTGAGGTCAAATGGCTTAAGCAACCTCTCCCACTCATTCTCTGACTCTGAACCACTCTCATTGCAACCCTTAACATATCCAGCGGAGAACATTGCAAAACGGTGAGGAGCATTTAGCAAAGATTGTAACTTTTTGGTCAGAGGGGGCCAAAGTTTTAACATTATTCTAACCACAAAAGCAAACTCAAAGCTCCAAAACCTAAAAATGGCGTTCCCAAATTCCTCCTATACGATTTTGTATTTACAAGAAAGCGTGATGTTACCTGACTGAGGGATTATTCGAAATTGTGAGGCCGGCAGCTCCTGCATTCAACTGAGCCTGTTAAGAAAAAATAATTCCAATACTGACAGATAATTCGATGCAGTTGAAATTGAAGAATCTGCTTACCTTTGAGAGAGGAGCAAAACCTTCCCATTTCTGCCGGTTAAAACGTAGCCGATGCCCCAAATTCGATGCAGTTCGTGCCAAAAAAAAATAGAATATAAAGTGGAAGAAAAAATGGAAAAGAAAACAAAATTAAGAAATAGAAAAACTAGGAGTGGTTTTTTTTTATGGGGAAAATAAAATTACAAAGAGGAGCCACGAGGGCGTCCAACACCTGAACAATCTAGAATAAAAACTTGATAAGTAGAACTAGGAAGAGAATGCTCCCAAACTTGTGCACCATCAACATGACCAACAGCAACAAGGGCATCAGCAAGAAAATTGGTTTCTCGTAGAATATGAGAAAATCTAATCTGGTCACACTGAGAAGTTAGTTTGAGAATATCTTGGGCCAATACTCGAATTCGCCATAGAGCCATCATTTTACCGTTGATGGTATTGAGAAGAATTTGTGAATCTCCCTCAACTAGAAGATTAGAAAAACCCTTACAAACAGCTTGGCGAAGACCTTCACATAAAACCAAAAAACTAGGAGTGGTTGGTAGGTGCGAGAGTTTTTTTTAGAAAAAAAAAAAATCATTTATAGCCTACCATCAACACTTTCGTTTCTCACATTTAAAAACTATTACTTTAGTCACTCAATTTCAACTTTGTACGTCTTACATTTTGGTCCCTTCAACTAGAAATGTTATCCTCTAAGGAACTTGAGCCTTTTGATTGAGAGTATTAATAAATACTTTATGAATCTCCTTTCAATGTGTAAACGCTGAATATGAAGACGCTTCGCCCATATCACATACTTTAAAGCTTGTGCTTATGCTTGGAGAACATATGCATACCCCAAGAATTTGGAGTCAGTAATAACTATGTGACATGTATGGTCTCTGAGAACAAAACCAACTAAAGCTTGACTTGATGAAGACATTGAACCATCAAAGTTAAGTTTACAAGAATTGGGAGGTGGAGGCTTCCATCCTATAATCTTATTGACTTTCTTCCCATACAAATAGCAAAAGGTGACTACATGCTAAGCCAAGACTAATGGTGGCGGGTTTCAAATTTGGGGTTGGACTTTATTGGGTGGATTATGTCAGTGATGCTTGGGTCTATTGTTTTTTAGATCCGCATTTGGGATCTAGGAGAATTGTTATGGGCTCTCTCTTCTGATGTGCTTTGGAATTAGACTCTTGCTCTTTAGTTCTTCGGTTACGTAGGTAGAAGATTGCCCTCTATTTGACGTATGTTTTTGTGTGGAGTATGTATGGTCAGTCATACTACCGGTTACATCGATGAAAGATTTCATTCTTTTCGACGTATTTTTTTGCGTGGAATTTGCATGATCGGTCATACCATCGGTTACTTTTCTCATCGGCTGGCTTATTTTCGGTGCTTTATTCGATGCGGTCATGCATCTAGCTATGTCTTTGTTAGGTTTCTATTCCGTTACATTTTTGCTTCTAGTATTGTTCTAGCTAGTTATTTTTATTTTCGATGTAGTTTCTACATCTATCAGTTGTACTTCTTTTTAGATTAATATAAATTGTTGCCTTTCTTAAAAAAACTTGGAGGTACAGAAGTACAAGTACTGATGCATTCTTGTTATAGGAAGTGTTTTTTTTCTTAGTATAAGAATTTGTAAGTCGTTAGAGGTACATAAGTACTGATATATTCTAGTTAGTATAGATAATTAATGGTGTATTTCAGTCATCAAATTATGGAATTTATTATATGATAATTCATTTTTCAACCAAATATATATATATAGCTCAAGAATGAAGACATATATAATTTTCTTATGAATGAAGACACCAACTAAGTGAATGGTGGCTATAGCTCAAATTTGTAGAAGTGCAATATCAGTGGGAAAGATAGCAACTATTGACAATTAGTTGCGATGTTAGGTCTCATGAGAATCCTTAATTCGCGTGGATTTTAATTTCTTGAACTATGACCGACAAATGAAAGTTATGAAGAGGATACATCCACCAAAAGTTTTCTGTTACTCAAATATCAAATGACAATCAAAATAAAAGTTGAAGGCTGACCACTAATCAAAATTGGCTTGTCTTTTGCTCCATATGAAATTTTCTCAGTGTTGTTAGTTTCGGTATTCACCAAAAGCAATAATCAATCACCAGTTGGAATCCTCCTTGTTGTCAATGATCATAGACAAGAATTTTGATGGTATAAAAGCAGTGTGCAACCATACCTAAAGAAAGGCATACGAAGTACAACTCAAAATTCCGAAATATATGACTATGAATAGATTAAATTTTGTACAATTCAAAATAAACTCATTAGAACAAGTATATTTCATTGCTAAATAAATAAATTTAACTCCAAATTCAACTCTATTGAAAGATTAAAACTATGAAAAAAAAGACCAAAAGAATAAATAAAGATGCAATGTAACTACCTAATTTTAAACTATACTCTACAATTCTTCGTGGAAAAAGCATCAATTATTGACTCATTGTCAATACTATCAGCGAATTGTCTTTCAATGTAGATTATCATGCAATCACCAAGAAACTCATCCTCTATCTTGCTCGGAAGTCGATTTTTAATAATTCTCAAAGCTGAAAATGCTCATTCTGTCGTTGTAGTAGAAACTACAAAAGTTAACACCAAACAAATCAATCTTTGAATCAAGTGGTAGTCTCTTTCCAATCTTGTTTCAACTAATTTTCCATATAAATCAGAAAGACAAAATATTCTAGAGCTCATGACGGTGACATATATCATCACCATAAAATGCCAATTGCATTTTTAAAGCATACAACTCAGAGGGAGTAAAATCTTGAGGATAGAACTTTTCAGCAAGATTGCATATATCATCCTTATGAAAAGATCTAAAACCATCACGAGGATCCAAGGCTCAACTAAGAATAAGGAGTTCCATTTTTTTAGGGGAAATTATAAATTCATTAATTAATAAATGACCGTACTAGGTCAATGCTAGAGTACTACATACACCAGGAAATATGCCCCGAAAGCAATCTAACTACTGCCTAAATCGACTTTTGGCCATAACTGGAAACTCGCCCTAGCAAATAATACCCATTCGATCCTAGGTTACAAACCTTATCTAGCAACTCGAAAAAAAAAGAAAACAAAAAAAGGTTTTTATCACAAATGGTACCTGAACTTTACCTCAATTATATACATAGTACCTGAACTTCACTCTTGATCACAACCAGTACCCGAACTCTTCGAGTTCATCCTAAATGATACCTGAACTTCAATTTTTGTCACAAGTATTATCCAAAGTTTTCAATTTTTGTCACAAGTAGTACCCAAAGTTTTCAATTTTTGTCACAAGTAGTATCAAAAGTTTTCAATTTTAGTTTTTTTTTATTTTTATGAACATGCGCATATAAAATCACAAAAATCGGTCTTAGGTACCAAAAGAGATGAAATCAAAAACTTTGGGTACTACTTGTGACAAAAATTGAAACTTTGGGTTCTACTTGCGACAAAAATTAAAGTTCAGGTACCAAGTATATAATTGAGAAATAATTCAGGTACTATATGTGATAAAAACCAAAAAAACAAACCTTGAATTATAAGATGTTACATGACACAAACAATCAAACTAGTAAATTTGCCTAGAGACCACAATTGGTGTACATCAATACTAGCCAAACGGAATGAACCTGCCACAAACATAACACCAAATAGACAAGAGGAACTCCCATGTGAGGACACGGGCTAACCCAGGCCTGATTCACTGAGGCAAGGGAGATTGAACAAGAGCACAAAGGCCCACGACCAAAAACCCACCCCTTATAAGCAGCACCTAAGTGGACACAAACCCCTTTGAAGGGTAATGTCACGCCCCATGTCACGCCCCGATTTTCAAATCAATTAATAAGGCATTTTGCCCTTAATTACAAATCATTTCGGGAACGTGACGACATGGAATATCAAATACAAATATGCACTAGAATTTTTTTCCTTTTAATTCAAGTACAACAACGCATACTCCATGCCCAACAAATGTAAATGCTGACCCGTTCTTTAGGATTACATATTACAAACCATAAATTAAATAATAAATTGATATTACAAGATATTAATTAATTTATCCATCAGAGTAAATTTATTACAAGACAGCGGAAGTCAAATAATAACACTTATGGTCGATAACGGTTTACCGACCAAACCTTCAATGCAACTCTGGTTACCTAACCTGCACGATTAAACCCTACACCGTGGAATAGTGTACCGGGTTATATCAACAAACCCGGTCAGCTTGTGAAGCTGGTATGAATGATCCCAGTTTACTCACACCGATCACATTTACCCAAAAATCAAATTCTTTTATTTTCAAAAGAATCATTTAAACCTTCAATTAGAATTCAATATTTTTCAAGAATTGTAAATCAAAATAGTAATTACTTCAATTATTAAAGAAGTAATCTCAAATCAACTCACACCAAATCATTTTCTCCAAATACTGATTTCTTTTTATTTAAAAGAAATTCCATAAATCTCCAAATCCAATCCCAATCCAGAAAATTTATATTATATAATATACTGAACCTACGCGCCCCATATCACGTATTTTAACCCCACACGCCCCATAAACGTGTATGTTAATACCAGGGTAATTCAGAATATTAAACAATATAAATCTTCCCAAAAATCAATTCTCAAGGTTATGATTTCATTCTTTTTAAGAATTGTAAATCATAATAATTAAAATCCATACTCACACGAAAACATTTATAACTTCGCCTGATTAAAAGTGAGAATACCATTTTTCTTCTCCTTTTAATACATCAAGTTATTTTTAACTTCGCCTGATTAAAAGTGAGAATACTATTTTTCTTCTCCTTTTAATACATCAAGTTAATTACATAAAGTATTCATCTTTGTTTTCAATGAATACGGGCTACGCAGTCTAGAGCTCTAACTGAATGGGCTACCATTTTTCACCCATTGCCATTGTCCCCAGGACAGTCCATTTGGACAAAAATCATTCAAGTAGGCAAACACAATATCATATTTATGAAATATTGTTTCCCACGAAACCCAACAAATAAAACAATAAAATGAATATTTTTCAAATATTGTTTTAACACCAAAATCACAAACCCGATATATCAATTAAATTATTTATTTAATTATATATCACAAAAATCATTTTAATAAATGCAATTACTCATTTTCACAAACAACCCAATATGAATTAATATTCATATATGAAAACATCGTGAGATTCACTCACCTCTAATTCCTGCTGCGTCTTCAAATAAAAAACCAGGAATCGACAAGCATGTACGCAACACCTTTCGTAATCACCTATGATTATGCAATTTCCAATTAGCATAATACACTTCCAAAATAATTCAATGTTCCTCAAATGTCACCTAGGACATCGGAAATATTAATCGAGACCATTTGACCAAAAGTCAACCGTCGGTCAACGTGGGTCCCACGTCTACTATTCATCAACGGGTCCCACACAAAATCCGAAACTTCCAAAATCCAACAGCATGCTTATTTCTAGCATCCTAACATCATATCCAAATATGGTGATGATCCAACGGTCGGATCATCACGGATCTAACGATCCATAACTATCGCTTAATTGATTATTGATCAAACGACCGAATTTCACAAAAGTGTAAACACGAAATTTGTTCGTATCGACGAACCAAGCCAAACGGAGCAAAGAACTGCTCCTGGACCGGCCGGACGCGCCGCCGACGCGCCGCCACCGACGGTGGCCAGCCGCCGGACAAAAGTTGTCTGATTGCTATGAAATTTTAACAGCATGTTCTACACATTACCAGAAACAACTTTCATAACTGCCACAAGGGCCAATTCAAAGTAAAAAGTCTCGAATTTACCTCGATAGTTCCAAAACCCTAGGATTTCAAATCCAAAATTCTCCTTTGTCCGAACTCCGATTGAGGCGTACTTTATGTTGTTAGAAAGCCCCAAGCAAGGCCTACAAAGCCCAGTAGGTAAGGTGACTCGATTTGGCCGAAAACTTGCCCAGAAACGGATGAACAGTTCGGCTGCGTTTTTCCCCTTTTTCTTTTCTTGATTTCTCCTTCTATACTAAGAATTGATCAATGAAATTTGTATAGGGTTGAAGAGAATTGAGTGGTGAACAATTTGGGACAAGTTTCATGGCCGGAGATGGCCGGAATTGGGAGAAATCGCCGGTCAAAGTGGCCGGTTACTGTAGCACGGGTGAACAGTAATTTTCTGGGGGAAATTCTGATTTTTGGTGAATAGTAAATCCCAAAATCATTTTTATAGAAATTCGTCAAACTTTCGAGGTCCATAACTTCTTCATACGATGTCCGTTTTCGACGTACCACATGTCCACGAACTCGGTTCGACGAGCTCTACAACTTTCATGAAGAAAGTTTTCCCAAATTCTCAACAGATAAAAAGTTACCTTAATTAACCTTGTGTAACTTATAATTACCATCGTAATTATCGTTTTACGACGGAAACCTCTAAAATACGAAATCACACCATTTCACTTCAAATTTCACGACATATTTATAAAAATAGTATCGAAATTTTCGGGGTATTACAGTCTACCCGCCTTAAAGAAATTTCGTCCCGAAATTTAAGCATAAAGCACCAATATCAATCAAGGGTTGTTTTATTCCCTTGTTTATGCTCAAAAGCCAACAACAACCACAACCACAACAACAACCAGGTTATCACAACCTCAAATTCAAATCCCAGAATTTATTTAATAATAAACTGGGTACCACACAACCACACATAAGGTAAACAAACTGAAGTTACAGTTCGCACACACTGCTATTACAATTATTAAAATGCCTCACAGGGCTTACACTACCAGAAGCCATCCGTAAACCTCCAGTAATGACACTTTGGATAAGAGGCCGGATGTCTAGGAATTCCATACATCAACAGCTGGTAGAAATATGCTGCCTCCACGAAACACTTGCAAGTGTCGCAACATTCTCTACCTGCATACCTAACTCCATTCACGTCCCACATGTTCTGGCCAAAAGGACGCCAGAAGCTTGACTCACCGCAAGTAAGACACTTACCGGCGGGCAGGAAAACAGTAGTCGACGGAAAATACCTCAACAGATGCTCATGACACCCCTCGGCCTGAAGCATCATCTGTTTGACTTCTTCTCTGCAGTAGTCAATGTTCCACCTGCTCTGCACCCAGTCGAGGACTTCACACAGTCGCTGCACCATTTTTTGCTGCTCGTCTTCTGGTCCCAATATCATTCTTATCATACACGCTGCATAAAATGCAACGTGATGACCTACCACCAAACTGGAACGTGCACCATACAGTGTTCCTGGTTTGCAAGCCGCATCGAAATACTCCAGGGCTAAAGGTAAGTTCGCTGCTTGGACAAGTACTCGTATTCCCATTCGGAATAGAGACTCTGGGTTCTTCGCTTCCCAGCAACGATTTGCGAAGATACGCACTTGCCTATCTGTGTCTTCGCCACCAGTGGGTCTGGATCCACCATCAAACCCATCCATGTCGATCGCCGCAAGGGTAGACCAGCTATCGGCATACTCCTTGAAGGTCTTTGAAACACAACGGAGTTCCATTGTGCTCTGCAGGGATGCGGTAGCCACCAATTGGAAGATATACTTCCAGATCTCCACCAGAAGTTCACTCCACTCTGCACTCTTAGAACGCTTGCTGCACTCTCCTTTGTTCACCATTGTGTAAGAGAAAATTTTGAGTTGTTGTTTGATAACAGATATGAGTTAAGCAACACAACTCCTTATCCCATGTATTTAAGACAAACTTTCCACCGTAAGGGAAAACTTTCTTTAATGCGAGTGCGGTGCACTCAGCAACCCACTAAGAATAATTATTGCTCATATCTGTCTCAATTACTCAAAAGTATCGCCCACGATACAAGATTCCACAAGATTTAATCAACAAAAACTCAGTCTTCCACTAACACCGGTCATAATGGCTCTTTACTTTAACTTTCGCATAATTAATTCCTCAAAAGATGCGAGGTCTCACAAGAGTGGAACTGTATGTGGAAAATCCATGCATCGGGGAAAAGAAATCTTCCACGATCTCCAAGGGCTCCGACAATTAGCTGTAAATCAGCCACTCACTTTTGCTTTTGAAATTTCAAATCCTCCACCAACAATAAATATACACCTTACGCATCCACTAACAGATACTTTCCATTAGTGCCATAACCTCCTTTCTCTTTCAAAGAGGATTTCTTCACTCAAACTTCTCAGAAATTCCCACCAAACTCAAACATGTCACGTAAAGTAAATTCGTTCAGTGAATTACTTCAATCTGATCCCTCTGAAAGCCAATTTTTTGAGGGCTTAGATGAAATAATTTCACCAGCAATCGAATTCAACAACGATATCGACATGCTAGACATGCTTCTAGCAGAAGACGAAGCCATTGAAGTAGCCCCAAGTCCACAAGTATCATCTCCACAAGCTGAACCTGGTCCATCCCAACGTATTCCACTGAGGAAGAGTTTCACCAAATACCAAGTCCAAGCATTGAAGGACTTCGTCGAGGCTTTTCCACAGCCAACTGTTCAACAGCGACAAGATTTGGGTGACCAAATAAGGTTAACGTTTGCACAAGTCTCTGCCTGGGTGATAAAGCATCGACCCCGAACGCCTGCCCAAACAACTCGTCAACAAAATTTTCTGCTGAGACAGAAAATCAATGAGCTTCAAGCTCAACTTAGTCAGTACCAAGCTGCATTCAGCCGAATCAACTGCAACCATTGTGGAAATCGAGTCACTCCCAATAGTGAGCTACTAAAAGGGATTGAAGAGACTACCCCACAACCTCAGACTCTTCCAATTCCTGCAGTCATCGGTCCAAGGGAAAAGTCTCACATAAGGAGGGATATTCAAAAGTGTATGTCGATCCCGCATCACTCTTCTTCTACACAACAACCATCAGACAACATCAACCGTTCAGAACCTGAAGAAGCATCTGCCGTGGCAGAAGCATCTGTCGTGGCAGACACAACTAAGATTTCTGAAATCATTGTGTCGGTCAGAGATGAGCTAATCATCATGGCATCTGCTGCTGCGCCACTGTGGATCTCTGCACTCAAATCCAGCTCTGTCACGCTTCATGAGTTCCTGAATGAAGCAGAGTACAAGAGAATCTTCACTAACGGTATTGATCTTACTCCCACTAACTTCCAAACTGAAGCTTCTCGCTACACAGCCACTGTTCCCCTCAGTCCTGTCGTACTCGTGAATCTCTTCATGGATGTGGACCAATGGTCCACCATATTCGGTAGCATCATTTCAAGGGCGAGTATCCTTGATGTCTTGTCAACAGGGACTACTGAAAGCTACCACGACACCATCCAAGTCATGACTGCTGAATTCCAGGTGACCAGTCCATCTGTCTCCACTCGTGTAACTCACTTTGTTCGTTATTGCCAACGACAAACAGAACAAAGTTGGGCAATAATTGATGTCTCTGCGG
Source organism: Rubus parviflorus (assembly GCA_029955375.1). Lineage (NCBI taxonomy): Eukaryota > Viridiplantae > Streptophyta > Magnoliopsida > Rosales > Rosaceae > Rubus > Rubus parviflorus. The sequence goes on along the minus strand of JARGGL010000008.1, from coordinate 4,036,738 downwards.
ACGGTTTAAGTTCAAATCTGGGTCCGCATTCAAAATCTCAATGCAAGAAGCGTCCATCCGGATGCTTAATCCAAGATTTGTTCAACGGCAGCTCTCGTGTCGTATGGGTGGAACATGTTGATGTACAGGATCAACTCATGCACCAAACATACCGAACGCTAGTGGAGTCAGGCTTAGCCTTTGGAGCAAGGCGATGGGTAGAAATACTTCAGAGGCAAGCGGAAAGGTTAAATTATTCCGCGGCTGACACTTATCCACCTCAAGACTTTTGTGTCATACCATCTGTGGAAGGAAGAAGAAACTTGTTGCAGATGGCATGCAGAATAGTGACAGACTTTTGCACAGACATCGGCAACTCTACTGCTCATGAATGGAAGGTAGCTGAACAAACCAAGTTCAGGGGTTCAGGGATAAGAGTCTCCACCAACAAAATCTGGAACAGGCTGAATAAGCCTCATGGTCTCGCTCGAACTGCATCTGCAATAATCCAGCATCATGTCTCTCACAGAAAGCTCTTTGACTTCTTCATTGACGTACAAACTCGGAACCAGTGGGACCATCTAGCATTGGAAAAAGAAGTACAGGAGATTGCACACATCACAACTGGTCATGATCCACGCAATTGTGTCTCCTTGTTGCAAATGCACAACACCTATATACTCCAAGAAAGTTGTACTGATTCAACAGGGTCATACGTGATTTATGCCCCTATTAGTCAGTCAACGGTGCAGAAGTTTATAGGTGGTTGTGAGTTAGGTACAATTGTATTCCTAACTTCAGGTTTTTCAATTCTACCAGATATGCCTACTGCTGGAAGAACAGAAGGGATCTCAGACAATCCATACATTGGTTGTCTGGTAACGGTAGCAACACAGATCTCTACTGAGTTGCTGAAGAACAAGAAAGGGTCAGTGGATCAAGTCTGTCGTTTGATCCAGGGTACTGTTGAGAGAATTAGAAATGTAGCCATGTAAGACTATCAATTTCGGAATTGTAATTTGTACTATATATTCTTAACAACACAACAGCACTGAAGAGCACATGATGGGGATCCGCCGCGGTCGGGCCATCACTCGATAAATACTGTGCGTAATTAAGCATACGAAGTAACCATTACTTGAATAAATCTAAGAACCTAACGCCAAACCCTAAACCGATCCTAAGCTCTAAACCCTAACTTCACTTCTCAATTCCAAAACTCGTTTCATTTCCTTAGAGCGTTCCATTGCTCAATCACTTCCTTAGAGCATTGTTTTGCTCTGATACCATTCTGTCACGCCCCGATTTTCAAATCAATTAATAAGGCATTTTGCCCTTAATTACAAATCATTTCGGGAACGTGACGACATGGAATATCAAATACAAATATGCACTAGAATTTTTTTCCTTTTAATTCAAGTACAACAACGCATACTCCATGCCCAACAAATGTAAATGCTGACCCGTTCTTTAGGGTTACATATTACAAACCATAAATTAAATAATAAATTGATATTACAAGATATTAATTAATTTATCCATCAGAGTAAATTTATTACAAGACAGCGGAAGTCAAATAATAACACTTATGGTCGATAACGGTTTACCGACCAAACCTTCAATGCAACTCTGGTTACCTAACCTGCACGATTAAACCCTACACCGTGGAATAGTGTACCGGGTTATATCAACAAACCCGGTCAGCTTGTGAAGCTGGTATGAATGATCCCAGTTTACTCACACCGATCACATTTACCCAAAAATCAAATTCTTTTATTTTCAAAAGAATCATTTAAACCTTCAATTACAATTCAATATTTTTCAAGAATTGTAAATCAAAATAGTAATTACTTCAATTATTAAAGAAGTAATCTCAAATCAACTCACACCAAATCATTTTCTCCAAATACTGATTTCTTTTTATTTAAAAGAAATTCCATAAATCTCCAAATCCAATCCCAATCCAGAAAATTTATATTATATAATATACTGAACCTACGCGCCCCATATCACGTATTTTAACCCCACACGCCCCATAAACGTGTATGTTAATACCAGGGTAATTCAGAATATTAAACAATATAAATCTTCCCAAAAATCAATTCTCAAGGTTATGATTTCATTCTTTTTAAGAATTGTAAATCATAATAATTAAAATCCATACTCACACGAAAACATTTATAACTTCGCCTGATTAAAAGTGAGAATACCATTTTTCTTCTCCTTTTAATACATCAAGTTATTTTTAACTTCGCCTGATTAAAAGTGAGAATACTATTTTTCTTCTCCTTTTAATACATCAAGTTAATTACATAAAGTATTCATCTTTGTTTTCAATGAATACGGGCTACGCAGTCTAGAGCTCTAACTGAATGGGCTACCATTTTTCACCCATTGCCATTGTCCCCAGGACAGTCCATTTGGACAAAAATCATTCAAGTAGGCAAACACAATATCATATTTATGAAATATTGTTTCCCACGAAACCCAACAAATAAAACAATAAAATGAATATTTTTCAAATATTGTTTTAACACCAAAATCACAAACCCGATATATCAATTAAATTATTTATTTAATTATATATCACAAAAATCATTTTAATAAATGCAATTACTCATTTTCACAAACAACCCAATATGAATTAATATTCATATATGAAAACATCGTGAGATTCACTCACCTCTAATTCCTGCTGCGTCTTCAAATAAAAAACCAGGAATCGACAAGCATGTACGCAACACCTTTCGTAATCACCTATGATTATGCAATTTCCAATTAGCATAATACACTTCCAAAATAATTCAATGTTCCTCAAATGTCACCTAGGACATCGGAAATATTAATCGAGACCATTTGACCAAAAGTCAACCGTCGGTCAACGTGGGTCCCACGTCTACTATTCATCAACGGGTCCCACACAAAATCCGAAACTTCCAAAATCCAACAGCATGCTTATTTCTAGCATCCTAACATCATATCCAAATATGGTGATGATCCAACGGTCGGATCATCACGGATCTAACGATCCATAACTATCGCTTAATTGATCATTGATCAAACGACCGAATTTCACAAAAGTGTAAACACGAAATTTGTTCGTATCGACGAACCAAGCCAAACGGAGCAAAGAACTGCTCCTGGACCCGCCGGACGCGCCGCCGACGCGCCGCCACCGACGGTGGCCAGCCGCCGGACAAAAGTTGTCTGATTGCTATGAAATTTTAACAGCATGTTCTACACATTACCAGAAACAACTTTCATAACTGCCACAAGGGCCGGAGATGGCCGGAATTGGGAGAAATCGCCGGTCAAAGTGGCCGGTTACTGTAGCACGGGTGAACAGTAATTTTCTGGGGGAAATTCTGATTTTTGGTGAATAGTAAATCCCAAAATCATTTTTATAGAAATTCGTCAAACTTTCGAGGTCCATAACTTCTTCATACGATGTCCGTTTTCGACGTACCACATGTCCACGAACTCGGTTCGACGAGCTCTACAACTTTCATGAAGAAAGTTTTCCCAAATTCTCAACAGATAAAAAGTTACCTTAATTAACCTTGTGTAACTTATAATTACCATCGTAATTATCATTTTACGACGGAAACCTCTAAAATACGAAATCACACCATTTCACTTCAAATTTCACGACATATTTATAAAAATAGTATCGAAATTTTCGGGGTATTACACCCCAAACCCGAGACCAATATTATATTGAAATATGGTGCCCGAATTTGCGGTGTGACTAAATTTCTAAAAACAAAATAAATCAAATGAAGCAAATGTCTGAAAATGCTTCTATTTAAAATCGTTATAATTTTACAATACCAGAGTTTAGCGGAATAAAAGACATTTACATTGATTGAATTTAAAATCATGGTAGAAAAACATTCGTTTATATTTTCATCCCGTTTTTCCCCAAGCATCGTAACCTGAAAACAAGAAGGTGTAGCATCATGAGCAACACAGGCCCAATAAGTACAGCTTACATTCTTATATTAATGTATCTTATAAGACATCAAAATTGAATAACCAATCAAAAATATACTAAGAACATTTCATATTGCTTCGTATCAATTTTATTCAATATAAACCACATATATCAAGAACGTCTTAACCCAAATAATTCAGTCTCAAATGTAATCGACTGATAATGCATCATTGATATAACCCAAAATAATAGATGTTCGATCAACATATCACAATATCAATATATCACAAGTAGATATTGATTATTTCTAAACAAAGTATGCAACATAGCATATTATCAATATTTCATAAGTAGATATTGATTATTTCTAAACAAAGTATGCAACATAGCATATTATCAATATTTCATAAATAGATATTGATTATTTCTAAACAATGTATGCTCAATATCATAACAAAATCACAAATACATATTCCAATATTAAATATGTGTTTTATCTTCTCAGTGAATATTTTAAGATGACTGGTAATAACAATTCATAAACCCCCAAAAATTCCCAAGTCCAAGGTACAAAATACCAAGCATGGGTAAAAATCCGCGTACCAATTGTACGGGTAAGCAACAGCATACCAAGGCCATCACCAAAGTATGTACACTCAAGGTCGGCAATTCCTTCCTATGAGTCTAATAGTGCACTATCTGTAGGGACTTGAGCCCATAGCTTAATCACCTCACCACAAAATCTACTAGTAATTCACTTAAGCACGGGAGTTGTTCCATACACCCGGCTTCACAACTTCTTGTTCATAATTATATTCACAAATATAGTCTTCAATTAAGACAAGTTATAGATCACAATATATATGAAAAATAAACATAAATATAGATCAAAATCTATATATCAAATATGCATGAACATATGTAAAACAAGATATACATATGTACATAAATGTAAAACATAAGTAATTAAACTCATGTAGTAAACAAGATCATAATTTATAGCAAATAAGCATAAACATATGTAGAACAATATATACATATGTGCATAAATGTAAAACATAAGTACTTGAACTCATGTAGTATACAAGAACATAATCTATAGCAAATAATCATAAACATATGTAGAACAATATATACATATGTACATAAATGTAAAACATAAGTAATTAAACTTATGTAATAAACAAAATTATAATCTATAATATATGTAGAACAATATATAAGTAAAAATAAAAGACAAGCATTATATAAGGAAATCAGATTATTATTAATATTTTAGTCCTTAAGTCCAAAACCATAAAAGTTCATCAATGATTCTCCGATTAGAATCGTAAAACTTCAAACTTCGTTAAATTGTCCATCGCAAATCCGATTTAAGCAAATGAGTACACCATTTCGAAGGGATTTTCATAAGGAATCCAATGGTATAGTCCAAATAAATATGTCCAGAATGTCCAAGTCCAGAATTCAAGATTAATCAAAACAGTCCAGAAATAAGTATACTCTGTTTTAACCCATTTTACCTAAATTATTACGTACTGTAATATTGGCCATTAATTGTGATATTCTCCATATTAGATGTTCAAGTTCTAAGCTTCGTTTTGATATAAAGATCACAAAATTTGGTTAAGAGATGAGTGAGATATGACCACTTGAAGTTATGAACAACATAGAGGTTCTTCAGTGAGTATACCGGATTAAAACTTAGATACAGAAAGTTTGGCTCGTTAGATGATTATAAAAGTTTAATACACAATAGACGACACAATTTGAAACAACTTTCATGAAGAAGTCCAGATGGTAAGATGATCGGAAATATGTGTTTATAGGTTCCCAAGTTGGCTGCCGGAATAACTTCAGAAAAGAAGACTTAAGTTTTCTATAAAACTTATTCCTTTCTATTTTCTTCTTGATCATGCACTTTGATGAATCTTAAAGATAAAAGACTATAAGGATGTATTCTGTACTTACATGAATTTTCAAGGGTAGGAAGATGGCCTCGATACGAATCCATAGGATTTCGCGGATTTTAAATCGGAGCTACGGATCGTAAACAAACATTTTCGGAGAGAAAGTGGAGAGATTAAGCAAGAGAGATAGAGAGGAGCTAGAGAGAAGCAAGAGAGAAGTGAATTGGCAAAGAACTCCATGGCTGAACCATTCTATTTATAGAATTTTAGAGGTAAGTTAACTAACATAAGGTTAGCTTAACTTAACCTAGTTTAGTTTAATTAATATATCTAACCAAATAGTGAAAAAATATTCTTAACAAGATTGTGTTCACACATATTAGATTTTTTTGTGAAAATTAATCAAGCAATCATATCTCTATCTCTAAAGTGTGATTCATGTGGGATTAAGTCAAGTAATCAGATCATGCTAGCAACACCAGCTTAATTTCCTTTCTCCTTGTGCTCTACGTATCTCGTAAAAATCATAACTAAATCTAAAAATATGATTTTCAGATGATTCCAACTCTGAGAATTTCTTTAAGGTGTCTACAACAATTCATTAGAAGACCATATCCTCAAATAATAAACACATTGGTGCAGTTTTTACGAAATAGGCACCTGCGTCAGATAAGCTTCAAAAATACATTAAATTTCCGCTGACCATAACTCCTTCGTATGATATCAGAATTTTGCGTGCCGCACGTCTACGAACTCGTATCGACAAGTTCTACGACTTTCGTGAAGGAAGTTATCAGAGAAAATCAACGAATAAGAAAGTCAACTCTTGACCCCTCGAAAATAAAACATTTCGAGTACATATTCGTTCCGAAATACTTTTTCTTCATAAACTAGACTAGAAAACTAACATCCAACCCTTAATTAATTTCAGAAATATTCAAGAAATGAAATATGAAAATTCGGGGTATTACAGGTAAGTTCGACTAACGCCATATCAAGAAACAACCAACAGATCCCCTGGCAAAGCAGGGATCTGGTGGCCTTCCCTGCTAAAAATCTAAAAAGTCACCATTGATGGAAGCCCCCGAGCACCAGACAACAGATATGTGAAGGACAAAAGCAGCACCGGTGACGAAACACCACAATCTCACACCACCATCGTTGTAGCACTATACAAGACCATCGTCGCTACAAAACAATCGTTGTAAAAAGACCCAGCACCGAGTAAAAAAGATCGGACACCCGCGACACCCAACACCTGCACAGCACCTGAAGGAACAGGCGCCAAGCGATGAGAACTAGCCCATCCTACACAACAGGTGGAAGCAAGAGGAGCCTCCGCTGCCGACTAGCACGAAAACCCTAAGGCGCGCTCTCGTTGTATAAGAAGATCCATTGTTTGCGCTCGAAATCTATATATCATCTAACTCCTCAACTAAAAATCTATCATAACATTAAAGAGATGTCAAACATATATATAACAAAAAAAAAAGACAACATGCGGAAGTAAAGGGACTAGTTGAGTTGATGGGCATCACTTTAGTCTTCTCCACCTCCTTTTCGAATGCTGTGATGTAATACCCCGAATTTTCAAATTTAATTTATCAAATATTTCTGAAATTAATTAAGGGTTGGATATTACTCTTCTTGTCTAGTTTGTGAAGTGAAAGCATTTCGAAACGAATATTTATTCGAAATGTTATATTTTTGAGGGGTAAAAAGTTGACTTTCTTATCCATTGATTTTCTCTGATAATTTTCTTCACAAAAATCGTAGAGCTTGTCAATACGAGTTCGTAAACATGCGTCACGCTAAATTCCGAGATCATATGAAGAAATTATGGTCAGCGGAAGTTTATTATATTTTTAGAAGTTTTAGTGTAAATCCCGATTTTTGAAGTTGCTCAAATTTTAGTTTTGAGGTTACAAGTAGAAAGTAGACGTCACCACAAGTTCGTAGCCTTTTTCGGATAGTTTTTCGGGCTCTCGAACTATTTTTAGTGAATTTTTGAAGTTTAGTCGAAAAAGGAATAGTTTGTGACGTGGCAAGTTGTCATTGGTCAAAGGGTCACATGTGGCAAACAATGAGCAGCTCAACAAGCTGCTGATGTCATGAATGATGCAACAGCTAATTTGTGTGAACACAATCTTGTCAAGCATATTTTCCTTGACTTTTTACTTTTCCTCCTTAATTAAATCAACTTATTATATCATATACCGTACCTCTATAATTCTATAAATAGGATGGTTCAGCCATGAAATTCTTTGTTAATTCACTTCTCTCTTGCTCCTCTCTAGCTCTTCTTACTTCAGCCTCCCAATAGTATAGAAACTTCACTTAGAAACTCTTTGAAGAAGAAAGTAATCTCTAGTCAAAGTAACATTGCTCAAGAACTTGGTTCTTATAATTGTGAAGCCCAATTTTGAATTCAACCTCCTAACCTTGTGTTGATCACTTCATGTAAGTACAGAATATATTCTTATACTCTTTTATCTTTAAGATTTATCAAAGTGCACAAGCAACAAGAAAATAGAAAGGAATAAGTTTTATAGAAAGCTTAAATTTTTTTTTCTGAAACTATTTCCGTCAGTCAACTTCATCAGCTAAATACTCCCACTTATGATCATTTTACCATCTGGACTTCTTCACAAGAGTTGTTCCATATTGTGTCTCTTATTCTGTGTTCAAATTTCATGTTCATCCAAAGGGTCAAACTTTCTGAATCTAAGTGTTTAGCCAGTATACTCGCTGAAAAATCCCTATTTTGTTCATAACTTCAAGTGGTCATATCTCACTCGTCTCTTAACCAAATTTTGTGATCTTTATATCAATACGAAGCTTAGAATCTGAACTTATAATATGGATAATATCACAATTAATGGTCAAGATTATAGTATGTAATAATTTAGGTAAAAAGGGTTAAAATAGAGCATAACAATTTCTGGACTTTAATGTTCTGGACATGTTTACTTGGACTATACCATTGGATTCCTTATGAAAAACCCTTCAAAATGGTATACTCACTTGATTAAATCAAACTTGCGATGGATAATATAACAAAGTTTGAAGTTTAATGATTCTAGTTGGAGAATCATAAACATGGGTGATGAACTTCTGTGGATTTGGACTTAAGGACTGAGAACACTAATAACAATCTGATTTCCTTATATTGTACATAATTTGTCTATAATGATTGTGTTATTTTATTATATGTGTTTTATTTGTATTATCTCATATTGATTATTTTGTTTACTAAGTGAATACGTCAACTTAGTATTATACATGTATGTTAACATGTATTTATATGGAAGTATTGTTAAGTGTGTATATTTGACATATGCAGATTTCTGCTCGTAATCTTATATTGTTAAGCTTGTTTACTACATGAGTTTAGTTACTTATGTTTTATGTATATATGTATATCTTGTTTTATATATGATTATGCATATTTGATATATAGATTTTGATCTATATTTATGCTTATTTTTATATAGATTGTGATTTATAACTTGTCTTACGAAAAGACTATATTTGTGAATTGGATTATGATTGAGAAGTTGTGAAGCTGGGTAGATGGTACAACCCTGTGCTTAGGTGAATTACTGGTAGAGGTTGTTGTTAAGCTGTGGGCTCACGTCCCTTCAAATAGTGCACTATTATACTCATAGGAAGAAATTGTCGACCTTGAGTGTACATGCCTTGGTATTGGCCTTGGTATGCTGCGGCTTACTCGTACTTAATTTGGGTCAAGGGACCCTAGTACACGGATTTTTACCCATGCTTGGTATTGTAAACTTTGGCTTGAGATTTATATTGAACTGTTACTACCAATCATCCTAAAATATTCACTAAAAAGGGGGAGTACATATTATTTTGATTAAATTTATGTTTGCCATATATTGTTGGTGTGTGAATTTGTGATTATTACTTATGCTTGGTATTATGAACCTCGGCATGTAGATTTATGAATTATCAGTCAATCTGAAATATTCACAGAGAAGAGATGTACATTTTCGAATATTATTGCATATCTATTTGTGATATATTAATATTGTATTATGTTGATCAAGTACATATTTTTTTGAGTTATTCATCTACTAATGATGCATTACTAATCAATTTGGTGAAAGGAGAGACTATGTTTGAGACTGAATTGTTTGGGTCATATATTTTTGATATATGTGTGGATTATATACTTGAAAATTGGCATGAACAAATATAAATTGTTCTTAGTATATTTTTGATCGGTAAGATACATTAATATAAGAATGTAAGCTGTACTTATTGGGCTTGTGTTGCTCATGATGCTATACTTTCTTGTTTTAAGGTTACGATGCTTGGGGAATAACGGGTGAACCATATAAACGAATGTTTTTCTACTATGATTTTAATTGAACAAATGTAATGTCTTTTATTCCGCTAAACTCTGGTATTGTAAAATAATAACGATTTTGTTTTCAAATAGAAGCATTATTCAGACATTTGTTTCATTTGATTTATTTTGGTTTTAGAATTTAGTCACACCGCAAATTCGGGTACCATATTTCAATATAATATTGGTCTCGGGTTTGGGGGTGTGACATGTGATTTCCTCCGTCTGAGTACCTTCAAGCACTCCTTTGCTTGTCCCAGCAATATTCTCTTCCTCTTTCTCCTTTGCTGCCCCCTCATCCACTGCAGCTGCATTCTCCAATGTTGTCTGAGTAACTTTATCATTCAGATTCGCACGGTCTGTTGCCTCTTCATCTTCATGTGGAATTGGCTTTCCGCACAACCGCCCACAAAATCTCACACCGAGTAAAAAGAGCCAGCAACTTAGAGTTGCAAACCAAATCATCAAAATGTTGACAAGCGACTCTACGTGTTTTCATCCTGTCAACTCCAGCCCTGGGTTTGACATGAAAGAGACCACTAGAGCAAACACGAAGGAAATGACAAATAGAGTCCAATAAATAACAATCTTGAAAGTGAAATTGCTAAATAAGTAAGACATGACAACTAGGGTAGTGTTTAACCTGATACACATAAGAATGTCATGTATCAGAAAAACATGCAATGCAAATGGGTTGGTTACCAACTTACCATACAGCTTAAGGCAACGCACATGTGAGTAGAGTTTTTTTTCCGGAAAACTCAACCCTCCGGCCGACAACTCCTAAGGCAAAGAAAATAGAAACTTCTAAGGCAAACACTACCAATATGGTGTTCCTGATTTCAAGAAGGGTTGCCGACAACTCCCGCATAAGCTGAAAACGAAAATAGTCTTCATACCTGCCTGAGTGAACCTTAGGTGGCGTACGATTCCCCCATAGGAGGGGAGCACATGCGTCGGAAGAGTTTCCTCTCTCCATATTTTAATGCAGAAACTAGTTATAGTGTTTATGTCAAAACCCTATAGTTATAATGGTTTCCTAAATTACAAAAGCAACAATTGAAAATAACAAAATGTCAAAATCTCTTTAACGCTCATATGTAAGAACAACTCTTTGTTAACAAGAATGACCCATACCCATCTTATAACGAGCATGCATATCAGGCACATCAATATCATTGAGTTCACAAAATGATACCACAGTTTGAAAAAAATTATCCCAACCATCTCCCAAGCTGCGATTTTGTTGTTGAAATATGATTCAAAGCACTATCGATGCCTATATATTTCTTTTGAAATTTTGACAAAAAAAATCAATGATTCTCATAATTTTATTCAGCAAATGTAAGACAAATACAAATTCAAAAGACATAATAAAGATATAGACTATCAACATCACCACGAAATTGTCTGTTGATGAGCATCTCTTTAGTCTTCTTCACTTCCTCTTTGAATGTTGTGATCTTCTCCGTCTGAGTATCTTCAAGCACTCTTTTGCTTGCTAACAGGACCCGTCCTGACGTCTCATTTTGAAACATCGATCGAGACGATGACAAATTTAAAGAATGGATGTATAGATTAAAGACCGGGGGTTGTCGTGTTCACGGGGATCAATGACCCTAGACTCCTAAGTAGCGTGTCAACTAGGTGCTTTACCTAAGTGATGGTGAGATTAGAAATGGAAAGTGTGAGTGAGTGGTTTAGACAATGTGCGAGTGTAGATGAGTGTTTTTGGTCTTTGTAAGAGTGATGAAATGTAAATGACAATCAAGTAAATGCAAGTAAGATAAGTGCGAGGAAAGTAAAGGTAAGTGTTGGGGTTTTCGGGTTAACCCAAATCCAATGCAACAAACAACACTTTAACAACGAATGTATGTCAATGTGAGTATGAATCAAGTTCCGTATTCTAGCCATGTTATGGATCTAGAACCGTGTCTCCAATGGTATTCAAATGGCATGTTATGGGTCATTAGAACTCTCTAAGTGTCATAGGAAATTTCTCTAAATGACTTAATACCAAATACCCTAAAGTGCTTAAGAGGCGTAAAACATTGAAACTTAGGAAACCAAACAAGTAAAACTCATCACATATGCTTCCAATTGTCTAGATTGTGCAAGGTTACCAATCTCACACAATCACATCAAGATAGATTGATTAACATGCTAAAGAAGTGGTAAATTCTAAAAACAAGCAACCAACACATATTGAATTGGGTAAGCATACATATTCATTCAACACAAAGACATTTATTCATCAACAAAGTGTCATATAATCACATTGGACTAGGGCACACAACCCTAGTCCCCAACAAGTTTACTACTCACAATCCATCAAGATATTCATCATCATAATACAAATTAAAGATCTAAATACAAGTAAAGAGAGAAAAGTTTAGGAATGCTCAATAGGTGGTGTTTCCTTCTTCTCCTTGGCTCTTGATGATGTCCTTGATGAATTGGTGAAGATCTCTAGCAACAAGATAGATGATGATGTAGAGGAGGTAGAGAGGAAAACTAAAGGGAAGGTGGGGAGTGATGGATGAAGGTGGCTAGCTAAGAGATGACCAAATGAGGTAAAAACTAGGTATATTTACAAAGGGGGAAAAGGGTTAAGGGCTAGGATTAGAACTTAAGATCTAATGGCTAGGATTAGAACCATAACTTCCTCAAATGAAGTCCGATTTTTACGTACTTTATGTCGACGGACTTTGTTTAACACGCTCTACAACTTTTATGAAGAAAGTTTATTCAAATTCATAACCGAACGAAAAGTCACCCCGAAGGTCCACTAAAAGTACTAACCGAAGCTCAAAAATGAAAATTCCACCGATTCGCCGTAACACTAACTAGTACACTAGTAAGCATTGGCCCGGGATGTCACACTTGCCCCAGCAATACTCTCTTTCTCCTTCTCCTTCGCTGCCCCCTCATCCACTGCAACTGCATTGTCCAATGCTGTCTAAGTAACTTCATCACTCTGATTCGCATGGTCTGTTGCCTCTTCATCTTCCTATGGAATTGGCTTTCCGCAAAACTGCCCACAAAATCTCACACCAAGTAAAAACGGCAAGTAACTTAAAGTTGCAAACCTAATCATACAAATGTTGACAAGCGACTTTACGTCTTTTCATCCGGTCAACTCCGGCCCTAGGTTTGACATGAGAGAGGCCACTAGAGCAAACGAGATGGAAATGACAAATAGAGTCGAATAAATGACAATCTTAAAAGGAAAATTGCTAAATAAGGAGGACATGACAATTAGGATAGTTTTTAACTCGATACACATAAGAATTTCATGTATCAGAAAACATAAGTGATACAAATGGGTTAGTTACCATCCAGCTTAAGGCAACGCACATGTGAGTAGAGTTTTTCAAGAAAACTCAACCCACTACAAAAGAAGAGAGGAACTTCTAAGGAAAACACTACTAATATTGTGTTCCTGATACCAAGAAGGGTCGTCGGCAACTCCTGCACAGGCCGAAAATAAAAATAGTCTTCGTACTTACCTGAATGAACCCTAAGTGGCGTATCATTCCACCATGAGAGGAGAGAACCTGCGTCAGAAGAGTTTCCTCACTTCATTTCTGAAACTAGTTATACTGGTTATGTAAAAAGACAATAGTTATAATGGTTTCCTAAATTACTGAAGCAACAATTTGAAATAACAAAATTTCTTTAATGCTCAAATGTAATAACATATCTTTGTTAACAAGGATGACCCATACCCATCTTATAACGAGCATGCATATCAAACACATCAATATCATGGAGTTCACAAAATGATACCATAGTTTCAAATAAATTATTTCAACCATCTTCCAAGCTGCGATTTTGTTATTGAAATATGATTCAAAGCACTATCGATGTCTATAGATTTCTTTTGAAATTTTGACAAAGAAAATCAATGATTATCATGATTTTATTCAGCAAGTTTAAGACAAACACAAATTTAAAAGACATCATAGAGATATATATACTATCAACATCACCACGAAGTTGTCTGTCGGTGGGCATCTCTTTAGTCATCTCCGCCTCCTCTTTGACTGTTGTGATCTACTTCGTCTAAGTACCTTCAGGCACTCTTTTGTTTGTCCCAACAATACTCTCTTCCTCCTTCTCCTTTGCTACCCCCTCATCCATTGTAGCTGCGTTCTTAAATGTTGTTTGAGTAAGTTCATCATTCTGATTCGCACGATCTGTTGCCTCTTCATCCTCCTGTGGAATTGGCTTTCTGCAAAACAACCAACAAAATCTCACACCAAGTAAAAACAGCCAACAACTTAGAGTTGTAAACCAAATCATCAAAATGTTGAGAATATACTCTACGTCTTTTCATCCGATAAACTCCGGCTCTAGATTTGACATAAAAGAGATCTCTATAGTAAACGAGAAGGAAATGACTAATAGAGTCCAATAAATGACAATCTTGAAAGGGAAATTGCTAAATAAGTAGGACATGACAACTAGGGTAGTGTTTAACTCGATACACAAAAGAATTTTATTTATCAGAAAATTATAAGCGATGCAAATGGGTTGGTTACCATACAGCTTAAGGCAACACACATGTGAGTAGAGTTTTTCAGGAAAACTCTACCCACTACCAAAGAAGAGTGGAACTTCTGAGGTAAACACTACCAATATAGTGTTCTTGATAGCAAGAAGGGTCGCCGACAACTCCCGCACAGGCCAGAAACGAAAATAATCTTCGTACCTGCCTGAATGAACCCTACGTAGCGTACGATTCTACCATGGGAGGGGAGCACCTGTATCGGAAGAGTTTCGTCTCTCCATTTCTGAACGCAGAAACTAGTTATAGTGCTTATGTCAAAGCACTATAGTTATAATGGTTTCCTAAATTACAAAAGTAACAATTTGAAATAACAAAATCTCTTTAATGCTCATATGTAATAACATCTCTTTTCTAACAAGAATGACTCATACCCATCTTATAACGAGCATACATATCAAGCATATCAATATTATGGAGTTCACTAAATGATACCACAATTTCAAATAAATTATCTCAACCATCTTCCAAGCTGCGATTTTGTTGTTGAAATATGATTCAAAGCACTATAGATTTCTTTTGAAATTTTGACAAAGAAAATCAATGATTATCATGATTTTATTCAGCAAATGTAAGACAAACACAAATTCAAAAGACATCATAGATAGATATATACTATCAACATTACCACGAAGTTGTCTGTCGATTGGCATCTCTTTAGTCTTCTTCGCCTCCTCTTCGATGTTGTGATCTCATCCGTCTGAACACCTTCAAGCATTATTTTGCTTGTCCCAACAATACTCTCTTCCTCCTTCTCCTTTGCTGCCTCATTCATCCACTGCAGTTGCGTTCTTGAGTACTATCTGAGTAACTTCATCACTTTTATTCGCACAGTCTGTTGCCTCTTCATCTTCCTATGAAATTAGGTTTCCGCAAAACCGCCTACAAAATCTCATGCCAAGTAAAATCAGCAAGTAACTTAGAGTTGCAAACCAAATCATCAAAATGTTGACAAACGACTCTACGTCTTTTCATCTGGTCAACTCCGGCCCTGGGTTTGACATGAAAGAGACCACTAAGCAAACGAGATGGAAATGACAAATAAAGTCCAATAAATGACAATCTTGAAAGGGAAATAGCTAAATAAGTAGGACATAGAAACTAGTTATAGGTGCTTCACTCAAAGCACTGTAGTTACAATGGTTTCCTAAATTACAGAAGCAACAATTTGAAATAACAAAATCTTTTTACTGCTCATATATAATAACATCTCTTTGGTAACAAGAATGACTCATACCCATCTTATAACGAGCATGCATATCAGGCACATCAATATCATGGAGTTCACAAAATGATACCACAGTTTCAAATAAATTATCCCAACCATCTTCCAAGCTGTGATTTGGTTGTTGAAATATGATTCAAAGCACTAACGATGTCTATAGATTTCTTTTGAAAATTTTGACAAAAAAAATCAATGATTCTCATGAATTTATTCAGCAAATTTAAGAAAAACATAAATTCAAAAGACATCATAGAGAGATATATACTATTAACATCATCAAGAAGTTGTCTGTTAGACCCTTGATGTCTGCACCAGTAACTTGGTTCAATTGAATAATTTAATCAAACTATTAATATATTTAAAATGACTTCCCCAACAAGTGGCTCCCGATCTATGCAAATAATGAGTTTGATTTTCCCCTCTACCTGTCTCAAACAATCTAGCATCTAACAACTCTTCAATTTCAGCTTCTCGAGTTAGTTTAAACTCAATAGTACGCTTGGTTCGTAGAAAAACCAACAAAATTCATAATATTATTCAACAATGAAAAGAATCACCAAACAACTGTAATTCTTCGGCTGTATCCATTAAAGCAAGTTGTAAACGATGCACATAATATGCATACGGACATTCTTGAAGAAACAATGCTTGTAGTCCATTACATGCACCACACATATTGCTAGCACCATCATAACCTTAACCACACAAATTCTCCAGTAAAAGTTTGTATTTACCAAGCACCTTACATATCTCATCTTTAAGAATTTGACCTGTTGTGTCATGAAAATTCACATATCAGATAATGTTATCTCACAAACCCTTTACAATCAACAAATAGTGGATAATAGTCATATGTTATTAGATGAGTCATGTGCTTCATCAACGAGAATACACATTACTGGCAAACTAGACAAAAGCCACCCCCATTTTGCACACAGTTAAACATTCGTGTCATTTTTTATATTAGATGACACCTATCTTTTTTTGTCTGTGTCATTTGCTCTATTGCCTCAGATAACAGTAGCTAATGGAAATAATTTTTTTCTTTTTTTTTTCGCAATAATTGAAATAGAATTTTAAGGGACATTTTACATACGGAATATTCTGTGCAAAAGAAAGTTAAATATATTTTTACAATATCAACTGTTTATTTTAAAATTCGGATACTGATAAGGGTGCTCTTTGCTAAATAGCCATTTTGAAGCTTTTTTTTCAATATTTCTTTTATTCAAGTAATAAAAAAATAATTCTTTTATTTAAGTAATTAAAAAAGTATTTCTTTTATTCAATACACGGATAGAAATTTAGAGATAAATAACTTGTATACATATATCAATATACAAATTAAAAGGTAATGGTTATACATATATCAGTATGCAAGCCTTCTCTCCCTTCATTACTTACAAGTCTCCATGCGGTGTTCTCTGCTAATAATATGCTATAAAACCTTTTCTTTCTAGGCCTGCATCTCTTTTCACAAAGATATTCAAAGCAAGGAAGGTAAGATCTATGGGGCTAATTAAGGGATTGGATCTGTAGGTCCGGTCAAGGGAGAGACGGAGAAGATCCATTAAGGACTTGCTGAATCGACACTTGGAGATCTTGGCAAATAGTTACTTCACTTGGGAAAATCTCGGTCCAATCAAAACCTTGAAGAGCACACCTCTGTCGTACTTTCTGAACACCTTAGCCTAAATTGGCGAGTTCGATATCATGCATGGAGACTTTTTCTCAATTCCTAAAGCAACCGGTTTCCGACTCCGGCGGCACATAATGGCTGGGGCGGTTAGGCGGCTAGATATATGAGATGTTTGTGCAACAATTCGGTCATGCATACTAGTATACTCTGTTTTAAATTTGTGTGCTGGTTCTTAGTTGTTTGGCATCTCTGTTGGTTGGCATAAGTGTTGATCATGTAATGACTAGTGCAATAACCAGAGTTAATAATTATTATGTTTGTGTTTGTTGTTTCAGATTTCGGCATCTAAGATTCTTCATCACAACTATATGAAGGAATCAACAAATGGTTAGTCCAGAACTTGAGATTTGGAAATTTCCTTCGAGACAAGCCCATGGGTTTTGGAAGATAGTTTAAGCTTTCACCTTATTAAGTTCAAATATGTATTTAGGTTTCCCTTTTTCAATATGTATTTTGGTATTCTCTTGTTCTGTTGTCTTGTTGGTGTAAGGCACTCTATAATTAGTTTGAGATTTGAGATTAACTTCAACTGCAGATTCAACGATAGTGTATTAGATTTAATGATAGTGTATTGTTGAATTTTAGTGATTTGAGCTTTTATGAAATAGTCGGCAAGATGAATTACATAATTGCCGAATAGCTAATATGTAATTTTGATGCTCTTTTTTTTTTTGTAAATATAAAAAACATTGGACACCGTTGAGTGTGTGGATAAGTTTTTGAATTCTACAGCAATTAGTAGATAATATCGTATAAAAAATGGTAGAAGGTAGTGGGACCCAGGAGGATAAAAGAAATAATAATATTAGAATAATATAAATACACATATACAAAAACTTTAACCGTATCGTTTGCTCACTGGAGCCTGCAATAGAGAATACAGTTTGGAAATCTGTGGCTGCACAGTAGCCTTTAACTTTTTAACACTGATAAGCGTATCTAATAATTTAAAAAATATGGATAAAAAACAGTATCGTTTGACCAATTCGCTAATAGTGACAAAATTTGTTATCCCCAACTTCCTCTCGAATTTTATTTTTGATTTTGATAGCCATAATGTTGAGGACCTCATTTTGTATTGTTGGCAAAGTATACCTTGCATTGAAATGAGCATTATCCAAGACTTTTTTAACCTCTACGCTAATTCTGCCAAGTGCTTCTACCAATTCATGAAAATTTCTCTGATTTTCTGAAGAAATTGATTCATCATTACTTCTAAAAGCCAATTCTTAATTTCTCGAAAACCTGACACTATATTTGTATATTAAGACGCAACCGATTCTCCACCACTTTTTCTATTGGTAATCTGTCTATCACTTTATCAATATGTGTTGATGAGTTCTTTAAGTTCTGCCATTAATTGGTGCATAGCAAGATGATGTGATGAATTTACATTTCCTACATGACAATGGAAGCTTTCTGTCACACACCAAATTCCAATTAAATTGGTTTGAGGTGTGAATCACTTATATTTGTAGTAATTCAGATTTTATTATACCACAACTATAAGTGATACAAATATGGTACATAACACAATTTATTTCAAGCTAGTTTTACACCAAGTAGTTTAGAGTTTAGTAGAGTCTAACTCTATCATTATTTTACATGATAAAACTTATTGCCAAAACACAACTTTTATTCCAGGACAGTACTAGCAGCAGCAACACACAACAACAAGTTTCTACTCATCAGTTCCTTGTTTCCATTTCATGATTGATGATGTTATTACCTGCACCATCTAAAAGGGTGTGAGCTTTAACGCTCAGTAGGGCATTGAATCCCTCATGGTCATTTATCATACTTAATTTAAGTGTACCAACCAAAACCAAAAATAAATAAATTGCATTCAATAAGACAGCCATAAATAAGATGAAAATGAATGATTATGCATGTAAAAATTTTAAATTTCCTTCACTACCCATCGTCAATTCGTACCCGGACCAAACAGACCTCGCACTTCCCATACCATGCTTTTTTCACTTGGTCCCGAATGGTCCGTTGTACGAATCAACGCCCATCCTTCTATCATTCCAATTTTAACATTTTCCGTTCACGATTTGTTTCGATAGGCCCGCAGCCCAAACGAATTTCCTCAATCAACCATGCTACTCAATATCAATTTTTCCATGGAATCCTAATTCCACCACCTTCACAATTTCAATTCTTTTTCATTAGCAGATGCATGTGATAAGCATGATATAATATTCAGCAAAGTTTCATCATCAAAGTCACCATTCCAACCATGCATCAAGGTCAAAACCATATTCACCAAGTATTCAAAATAGCAGTATCATAATGTAGAGAATATATTCCAGAAACTATAATGAAAACACTCTCACAGACAAAACAAATCATCCTAAACTAAACACGAAAATTAAACATGATATAGCCCAATCACTGGGAAAATTAGAGACCCTACCTTGTTCTTGACTTAATCGTACTTAGAGTTTGTTTCTAACGCCTCTAGTCCAACTCCGACTCTATAACACGTCGAGACAAAAATACGAGGGTAGTAAATAACTTAACCAAATATAGATTATAGACAACATAAAACTTGACTTAAGCTTTAAAGATGGTGTGTGTCTGCTAAAATTATTATAGAGCTTCTAAGATTGAAAATGAATAGTTGAGTTAAGGCTTTAAAACAATTGAAGAATAAATATAGGGGTTGGCTGGAAAAACAACCCGTGTGCGTATAATAGCAAACAAAGAGCAGAATTTTTTTTCAAAAGGAACAAGCTACTGTGACTTCATGTAAGAGTTGAAAAAGACTTAAGGTGTAAAGAGAAAAATGACCACCTGAGGGCAAAAGTCTTCACCTGTCTCCTTCCCTTCTTCCTTTTTGTTTTGATCCTAGCTAAAACACTCTATTCTTAATTACCTTAACAAACTCTTACTGCTCTCTCTCTTTTTTTCTTCTACTGCTATTGCACTCTTTATTGTTCTCTCTCTTTCTATTTCTTTCTGTTGATTAATTAACACACAGGTGGTAAGCTAGTTTTCCTTCTTTATACTAGAGTTACTGGAGCCGTGTGGGATTGAGCTTAATTATTGATTAACTCTGTACCACATATTCCATAGATGCTAGGTTAATGACACGTTTCACTTAAAAGGGAAGATGACAAATTTAACTCTTCTTCTATCTAACTAAACCTGTTGGAAATGAACTAGCAGTTCACTTATAAGGGGAACTAACTAGTTGGCCTCTTTAATTAACAGTTGCAATTACACAAGACAAGATGCCAAAACAATTAATCCAGCCAAAACAAATTCTCATACGTCACCAGACTAGGTACATGCATACATACATAATTGATAAGCCTAAAAAATTCTAGCATAGCAAAACTACATCAAATTAATTAATCCACTAAATCTTTATATCTATATATAGATATATATATATATATATATATATATTATTTTTTTTCAGGTTATTACACTTTCCCTACCAATTCTCTTCCAATTTCTAAACCCATCAATAGTAA
Source organism: Rubus parviflorus (assembly GCA_029955375.1). Taxonomy (NCBI): domain Eukaryota; kingdom Viridiplantae; phylum Streptophyta; class Magnoliopsida; order Rosales; family Rosaceae; genus Rubus; species Rubus parviflorus. The sequence continues at coordinate 4,015,564 of JARGGL010000008.1, read as the reverse complement.
ATACCTTGTGTGATTGATTTTTATCAAAAAGGAAGCATGAAAAACAATAGGCCTTATCTTCTTTAACATAATATTCTAGCCAAGAAAATTTTGTGAACCAAGAATTAGTGAACTGACGATTTTGATCCCCATCTAAGTGAGATGGATACTCTGCTCATTTGGGTTGACATGATCCTAAAACAATATATGACAATCAAACGTTATCACATTCATTAACTGGATAGTTGCATATTTGACAACGTAGACCCAGAACTCGTTCAAGAGAGTTTATATCAAATTCTTGATTATTTTCAATTCTTTGAGACTCGACTCTTTCAATTTCAAACTAAGGTCTTGAAGGACTATGATCATTAGAAATTGGAGCTGAAGATGGGGAAGGGTATGTAGATGTTCCACTTGATGATTCGACATTCTTTCTAAAAAAATGAATGCAAAGTCTTGAATCTTTTCGAATTTTTACTATCTGACATTATAAAAAGTAACCTAGAAGTGATACATAAAATAAGTAAGCATGCATTCAGGATTTAAAGAAATAGAAATAAATAAAAAATTCACACATTTCATAAGAACATTAATCATGATTCATGACTACTAAATGATCAATGACCATAGTTCTTATTTAAGCAAACTCATATTGTCAATCAAAATGCAATTTTTTTTTTTACAAAAATAACCCTTTAATATTAAAAAACTTTAATCAACTTTTATTTTCCAGGGATAAAGATGTCAAAGTACAAAAAAGAAAAAAAATACAGAAAGGGAAAAAAAAAGAAGGAAGATAGATGAACTCTCTGTTGTTCTCTCAGCCATTATTGAGTAACTGCTCTCCTCCATTTTGCCGCAGTTATCGCAGAGTAACTGCTCTCCTCCACGTTCATGTCGGTCAACTGCTCCCTCTCCCTCACCATGATTTGTTTCCAATTTTTACGTTTCGAACTCAAAACGTTCATTCTTTCTCAGAAGTTCTCTGGTAAAGTAGTTGATGAAGTAGGTGTTGAGTTGATGATGACGGATCGTTGCGAAACAACGGCAACAAGACCAGTTATATGGGCCTCGAGGTTGGTGATTGCAATTTCTCTTATTGTAAAAAGTTTTGTCCACAAAATAGTCAATTGATTTGCAAGGACAACAAGGTAATGAGCTCTATGTAAAATTGGGGTTCATGATTGAATGATGGTTTTTTTTTTGTTCTGGTAACTTCATTCAAATGTTCTGGTTGTATGAATTTGATTATGAAATTTGTTGTTGCAACACAGAACTAATTCTTATGTTGTGTTTCCCTTTTTTTTTCTTTGTTGTTTTTTTTTTTGCCTTTTTTTTCTGTTTCTCTTTATGGTTTTATATATAAAGACATTGTTTTGCAATAAGATTATCCAAAGTTCTATTGCAATTTTAGTGCTTACCAAAAAACTCTGAGTCGCGAATATCATGGAAGAAACTCTGAGGGTTTGGTTTCATAACAGCCCAAATTGTACTGGTATTTTAATAATTGTACTGCAATTTTGAGGGGCTGGGTTCTTTTATTTTGTTTGCCTATTAATACAAAAATGAAGTGTCGACACTTTACATTGCACACGCATCGCATGTGTACCGATTGCTAGTTTTTATGAATGAAATTGGTATTTAAAAGCCCTACTTTGGTAAAAAAAAAAAAAAACAACTTTCATGCCTAAGAATCTTATGTCTTGGATCGACTTCTTTCTCTCGCGGCTAGTTTCTAGCCCTAGCCCTAGCGTCTTCTCTTGTTGGGGTGGGTCATGAGCATTGTGATGGCACAAAAATGGAGGGAAAGTTGTTGAGAGTTATCATTGAATGGGTACCTCGATTAATATTTGTACCTGTTATTTTTATTTTATTATTTTATATTAATATTTTTATTTTCATCTTATATTATTATAAAGATATTTTATAATTCATATATAATATTTATATATAATTTTCATTTGCATATGAAAATGAATTTCAAAGTCCTTGAGTTGTCTTGTGAAATGCTTGAAATATTTGATTGATCTATTCCTTCATTTCATGCTAACGTACCCCTAACCTTTGGCCCCATTAGAACCATATAAAAGCCCTTTCAATCCAATGAGTTGCGAATTAATTAGTGGAGATCTAGCTAGAGTTGACCAATAAGCAAGCAATAAGCAAGCTTATGGGAACATTGCTTTTGGATATATTTTTGAGAGTAAACACTTAACCCTAAACATAAGAGCGGAAATATTTAGTGAATCATGTGAGTTTAACGGTTAATCTTGTCAATGTATGCCTATTTGATTACTATTGATTGATTATTCCATGGCTATCACACACTACACCAAGCATGCATTAGATACATACCTTAATTAATACTTGACAAATCATGAAGTTTATGTTGTGTGCTTAATAGAATCTTGATTTGTAGTTTAGTAGGCTCTCTAAGGATATGGTTGGAAAGGCAAGCGTGGGGGTGTAATTTGTATGTGATTTACATACAAATTAGGCTCCTAAACACCACAATAATGCTAATCCGAAAGTAATTTAGTGTCTCTAATCCATGTTTTTCAATAATGTAGAGAATGTGAGCAAGGATTTGCTATTTGGTGTAAAATGACACTTTATGGAGGCTTTTTCTGCATTGTCAACAAGAAGACGAAAAGTCAACCCGTGGTCAACCATGACTTTAAAGCGTCAAAGTATCAAATATCAAGTTTTGGAGAAGCACAAGAGAATTCTGGAGAATTGACCGAGAAACTAAAAAGTAAAGATTTTCCCAAAAAGTCAACTATGGTCAACCCCGAAAGTCAACTTTGTGACTCATCACAAGAAGCTCCAAAAATCAGTAATAAATGTGCCAAATATCCATTGGCAATCAATGACCTCATCATTTGATTATTCCTTTATTCATTCATTTTCTTCATTTGGAAGAAAATGACACTTGTCCTCACCAAATCTAACTTCTTGTCCATTTTCTTGTTGATTTTGGCATATCTTTTTTAGCTGGAATTTTATAGATTTTACTCCCCTTTGTCCTCCACTTACTCCACCATATATAGCTATTAGATCCTCCAAACCTAATCCTATCCCTCCATTCTTTCCCCCTTTTGCCTATATATTCATACTTTTTGCCTAAATTAGGAATCTTTCAGCTAGCATACCACACTCATCACTCTCATTCCTCTACACTTTTTCCTTTTAGTGTTGTGACTGTCTCCCAGTCGACCGGTCGAACGACCAGGCCGACCGGTCGAACATTGGTGGTGCTCACTTCCACCTCTATTTCCACCACTTTCCACACCTCATCTCTACTTCCTTCCTTCATTAAAGTTGTTCATCTCGACCTCCTCTACATCATCATCCCTCTTGCTGCTAGAGATCCTCACTACATTACTCAAGGACTCAAGATTCACCTAATCTAGGATTAGGACTTGAAGCCAAGGAGAAGCAAGGAGAAGGAGATAGGAGCTAGCAACCATCATTGAGTGACACAATCCTGGGGCAGCCACCATCTACTGAGCATTTCTCAACTTTACTCTCTCTTTTACTTGTATCTAGTTCCTATTATGTAGTCATGATGTATTATTTGATGGATTATGAGTAGTTACTCTTGTTGGGGACTAGGGTTGTGTGCCCTAGTCCAATGTGATTTTGTGACACTTTGGTAATGAATAAATGCTTTGTGATGAATGAATATATGTGCTTTAACTAATTCAATATGTGTGGGTTGCTTGTTTTGAAATTTACCACTTCTTGGCATGTAATCCAATCTATATTGGTATGATTGTGTGAGTTTGGTAACCTTGCACAATCTAAGCAATTGGTAGCATATGTGATGAGTTTTACTTGTTTGAGTTCCTATGTTTCGATGCTTTACGCTTCTTAAGCACTTTAGGGAATTGGGTATTAAGTAACATAGAGCAATTCTCTAAGACACCTAGAGAGTTTTAGTGATCCATAACATGTAATTGGAATACCATTTGAGACACGGTCCTAGACCTATAACATGGTTAGGATACAAAACTTGATTCATGATTCGCATTGGCATGCATTCGTTGTTGGATTGTCACTTGTCACATTGGATTTTGGCTTACCCAAAAACTCAACGTTTTTTAAAACTTGCACACTCTCTTACTTGCATTTACTTATTTGCTTGTCTTTATACATTTCAATCTCTTTCAAAATATCGACACACAACTACACTTGCACATTGTTGATATCACTCACTCACTCTTTCCACATCTAATCTCTCCACTATGTTGCTAAATGACCTAGTTTGCATACTACCATAGGAGTCGTGTGTCGATAAAATATTTTCAAAATATCGTGGCCATCAATCCCTGTGGACACGACAACCCCCGGTTTATTAAATATACACATCACTTTGACTCAACTCGTCACTATCCTTTTTATAATTTTTTTTATTTATCAAACTTCCGAAAATCATAAAAATTACCTCGGGTATTCAAAAATTTGTATTGACTAGTCATAACATCTAATTCATTTTCAAGTCCTTAAATTGGAATTAAGACTAAAAGAACTTTTCAGAAATCCCGGTAGTAATTAAGGAGGCTCGGAAATTTTTCAAATTTTTTTATTTTAGTCGTAATTCTAATTTAAGGACTTGACAATGAAGTAGACATTACAACGAGTCCATTGAAGTTTTCAGAGAATTTTTCGGATACTCGAGCTAATGTTTATGATTTTCGGAAGTTTGAAAAATAAAGAAAATACCCATGATGTACCATTTTTGGTAAAAAAAAAATTGAAGGTACTAAAAATTACTTTTTGCAATAGTTCAGGTATCATTTGAGGTTTCGAAATACATGTCACGTAAGCTAATTTAACGATAAAACTAACGGATGGTAATGTTTGGTAACGGTGCAATAATTCAGGTACTATTTTAGGTAAAAAAAAATTGTAGGTACTAAAAAATACATTTTGCAATAGTTCAGGTACTATTTGAGTTTTTTACCCTACTAAAATTCACTCGGTAAGATATATCGTCACCTCCAACAAGAGCTAATTGGGGAAAATTTTGACATATTGGCGATATTTCAATCCTTGGTGTAACAATTGGGTAGTTTTCCAGACCACAAAGCAAAAGACCAATTGGGGATTTTCAGGAGGATTAATAATTGGGTAGTTTTCCTTGGCGTAATTGACAATCTTAACTCGGAGGATTAACTCCTATCGAAAAAAAAAAAAACTCGGAGGATTAATAATGGGAGCAGCGCATTGACAAAAAAAAAAAAAAGTTGGAAGCTTTGGAGCTATCTGCTCCTATTGTTAATCTCCAACATTTAGCCACACAAAATGTGATGCACATGGGTAGAAGCCTGAAATGTTATCAGACCATGAACGCAGCAATGGATTAAGCTTAGCCTCACTTTTTATCTTCTTCTGTCTGTCCCATTCATCCAACAAGGTGGCCACACTAAAGTCCTAATTAGCCCAACAAAGTTTCTGCTACTTTTTGAAGTTGTGTGAAATGTACAGAGAGACCCACTAACTCAAAAGCTTTGAATCCTGAAAAACAAGAACACCCAGTTGAGAGAAAGAGGAAGAAAATGCTCTCCAAGTTCTCAGTAACCCATTTGAATGCTTCACCCAGTTCTGGATTTTCAGGCCATGGGAATTTATGTCGTTTTGGGTATGTTTCAAGGAATTCTTCAGAGTGTCTTAACAATCGGCTCAGAATTGTGGGGCAATCTTTAGGGGATAGGTGGAAGCTCAACGACATTGATGCCAGTAACTTTTCTTTGCCTCTTCCTTTTCTTCTTTTTAACTAGTGAAACTGAGTTCTTTTATTTATTTTTTATTACTTCTTAATAATTTGGATTCCTAGATGAACCCAAATTGTGGACTTAACTTAATTTGGGTGATAGTTGTAGGCTATAGCTAGAAGATAATCCAGAAGTCGCCACTTCTTGATAGTCAGTGCTAATTGTTTGAACAAATAGTTAGAATGAAAGACAGAGATGGTGAAAATCTTATGGGGTGCAATTGTATGTCCAAACCACTGTCCTAGATAGTCAAGGCCTAAGAACTACTGTCTTTACAAATTCCCCTTTTTTTTTTTTTTTGCATTGATTCAAGGGTGGTTGAATTAGAATTTGTACACAAGCCTTCTAATAGAATTAGACAAAAAAGAAAAGAAACCATACGAGCTCATAACTGTCTCATTCGTCTCAATTTGAGTGTTCAAACTTCAAAAGAATGATTGAACTCAAAGAGTAATAGTACCTTCCTGATTTCTGGCAAAAGGAAACCAAACTGGGTGTGTGTAGCTTAAGGATAATTGTATAAATATTAATTGCAACAGCTAGCATGTAATAGCCGTCTTTGATTTAATTGCTAATCATTTCGCTTGATTTTTCTTTTGCTTATTCTTGCAGCTTGTAATGGGCGTCGTTGAGTCAGTTATACTTGCAGCACCGTGTTTGCTTTACTTCTGTTCATTACATTTTTAATTAAACAAGGAGTAGGTTTCAGAGTTTGTGGAAGAGAAATTTCCAATATCATGGAATTACTGTCTCTGCTAATGTGTATAATGAGTTATGTATTTTCAAAACATAAAAGAATCTAAAACTTGTTAAAAGAATCTTAAGAGGTTTTTTGAATTGTCTTACACAATGGCGAAGCTCCATCTCAAATTTGTGTTCTCACAATCTTGCAAACTCCAATCTTTCTCTCGTTGGATATGAATTCAGCCATCTTAGACAGATATTATTGGTAATTGTTTAAAATAAAAAAATATTCTTAGTGGCCATATGTTAGGAGCTGATTTTTCCTAAAGAACTTGTTTTTGCAATTACAACTTTCATGTGTAAACCGTAAGTGTGAAGGAATGGAAGAGTTGTTCAAGGTTTGGCTTTCCTATCTAATAGAGGAGATGAGAGGCAGCGCCTTCAAAAGTTCACTTCAACATGGAATGGAGAGATCTGAGGCCACCTTTTTTTCTTTTTTCTTTTCAACTTTGGTCAATAATGTGCTTCAGTTATGTACACTTTACCTTTAGTCCAGCAACCAAGAGTCTTTTATTTCTAGCATTCATGTATTGGGTAAAAACAGTAGTCTAATTATGTTGGTCCAAAGTTTGGTGTCTGTTCATGGGTACTGCCTATATACATAGTCGAAAATTAATGTTTGGTTGAATGTATGTATAGGTTCATTGTTTGTCGGGAGTCTTCAATTAGAATTAATCGTCCGCATAGTAGGACTCTATACCTGGGTTGTAACCCTTCTGGAACATGAATGAACTAAAAATTCTCCAACAAGCATTTGCATACTATAGAATTGTATGATGCAGTCCAACGCTAGTTGTGATGTCTAATTCCTAGAAGCCTACCTAGTGTGATGCAGTAGTTTCCATCATTTTCTTGTAACTTTCTCCCATCGTCATTGAACTTTCCTGTTGTTCGTTACCTATTAACAATTATGGCAATCATAAATCCTAAAATAAAAATAAGCATTCCCACACATTAGTAGTTTCCATCCTTTTCTTGTAACTTTCTCCCCTCGTCATTGAACTTTCCTGTTGTTCGTTACCTATTAACAATTATGGCAATCATAAATCCTAAAAAAAAATAATATCATTCCCACACATTATTGTCCTACATCAGTATCATAAGTCATTAACTTCCTGTTGAGAGTGATTAGTGGAAGCTTATCAATAGGATTTTTCACCTTTTGACAGCGGATTGTGCAACCATTTGTTCTCATATTTTGGTGGATCTGTTGAGTGTTTATGTGGTCAGTTAACTACACCTTTCATTTTCATGCATTAGAAGAAAACTTTGATGCATTCTTGTTCCTTTATAGATAGAATTTAAAATGTTTCTCTTTTGTGTTTTCAGCTTCACATTGAGCATGTCTCTTAGGGGACATGATTTCTTGGGTAATTTGAATAGTAATTCGAATAGTAATTCCTCGGCCATTGTTGTATACACTTTGAGGCATAGGCTCCATAAACCTTCTGGTTTCATAAAATATATTCCTCAATTGTATTTTTTTGTTCATTGTTGTTCTATTTTGGAAAACATAATGCAAAATACATAAGACTGTTGAGTGATGTTCAAATATTGTACTTTAGGAAGTGAAACTGTAAATATAAAAGAGAAACAATCTATATGTCTGGATTGAGGAGAATGAGAATGTCTGGATTGAGGAGAATGAGAATATAAGAAACAGGATGCACTGTTTCTTTCTCCCATTGGCTTGGGCTAATCAGAATGCACTACTACTTTGCTTATCATAAACTCTAATTATTATGAAACACATGTAAAAAACTCTCTATTTACAGTTGCACCCCCCCCCCCTCTCCTAAAACAAAACTCTTGTTTCATGATAGATGCAGTGCAAGAAAAGTTGAATTCATGGCTACTGAAGACTCAAAGCTTTTTAAATGAAGTAACTTCTCCACTGGTAAGAACTGGTCAGACTGGAAAGCCTGTCACCAGAGATGCTTTTGAGTCACAAGATATGGACGACATATTTATGGCTGAACAGACTATTAATAGCAGAACACCAAATGGGAATCTCTCTTTGGCTGCTATTGTATCTGTAGAGCAGTTTAGCAGGTGAGATTATTTGTCAGTCAAGTATTTTGACCTGAAATTTTTTCATCTTTTTCTTCTGTGAGACTTGGTTGTTCTTTTTCAGCTGCAATATGAATTTCATCCTGTTGGTTGGAATGTTTTAAAATTATGATTATATTTTAATTTTTTCTTTTGGTTAAAAGAAATTCTGTTTATTGCAAGATTGGAATAGAAATTATAAAGGAATAAGAGAGATTTCTTTATTATTTTGATCAGAAGAATAGAGATTCCTACTCGAATGTACTGACAAACCAGCAAAGTCAAATTAACAGGGATGCCATAAATGAGGATATTTTAATATGCATGGCTGGATAATGTTGCTCCCTTTAGAGCATCTATTGTTTTGCAAGAGCTTTCTTATAACTATTATCATTTGACTCTATGCAGGATGAATGGATTGACAGGGCAGAAAATGCAGAAAATATTTAAAGCACTTGTTCCTGAATCTACATATAATGATGCCCGTAATTTGGTTGAATATTGCTGCTTTAGGTTTTTGTCAAGGGATGCATCTGATATTCATCCTTCCCTCAAGGTTAGTAGTACTTGGTCCAAGTCCAACTTATATCTGATGTGTGCACTAAATATGAATTGGTTTATTCATGTGGCTTTGTTGAATATTTCATATAAGATGTGGATTTTTCTATATTTGAGCAAACATGATGAGCTTTTCACTGTCTTTATTAGATTCTTTCTGTTTAGGGTGAAGGGGATGATTGGTATTTTTACTGAAGTGATATGCTTGGAATTTTATAACCTGTGCAAATAATATTTGATTTCCTTTGCTTTCTTTATCTTTTTTGTTTCCTGGTTTCAGCTTTTTAGCAATTGTGTAGGTAATATCCTGTTCTCTAAGTGAAGTCTCTGAACCTTTCTTCCCTGAGTGTTGTTTTAAACCGAAGTTTGAGTGAAGGTCTGTTAGTAATTGTGTAGCCACCGTACATTTATTATATATTTGTTTTTTGTGTCTTTGACCTATAAACCTGATGATGTCCTTGATGTTTCCGAAGTTTGTCAGTGAGGTGATGTTGTAGTTGGAACAGTATATATTTTTTTTCTTTCCTTTTTCCTTTCATGTTCGAGAACTTAGTACAACTAGTAATTTACTGTTGTTTCTGGACAATGTTGGTCCATCAACAGGAACCTGCATTCCAAAGACTGATATTCATAACAATGCTAGCATGGGAGAATCCATATCAAGAACATCTTGCAAATGGTTTGGAGAAAGCTTCTTTTCAGGTTCATTTCTTCAGATCTTCTAATTATTTTCACCAACCTTTAGAAAATAGTGAATCTTCTATGTTCTTATTGTTGCTCTCTTATAAATAGTTGCATTAGGTTTTGGTTAAAACTGCACAGTAATGTGATTATGAATACCGATATGAACATAGTGGGCATGGGCCATATTTCATCTTTGGTACCGATATCTTGCATATATAATTTGTTAGCATGTCTTTTAGATTACAGATGATATGAATGAGATAATTCTCTATGAGATAGTTAGGATAGGTCAAGACTTTACATGGAACTCATCACTGATGAATTTTCTTGATTATTGATATTTTCTTTTGAAATCTTTCACTTTGCGATGAGGTCCATCAATTTCTTCTAGGTGGGATTTAGATCCCAAGGTTTCTTTGTGAAGGAAGGTTTGTCTGTCTGTCTGTCTGTCTCACTCTCTCTCTCTCTGATTTGCATCTCCGAACCAAATGTCCACAGACTTAAGGTACAAAGCTCACTATTGGATTTCTCAATCCAATTAGTTAGAGGTCCATACTGCATAGACTACGAGTAAAATACTGAAAGAGTTTCAAATGTTTATTAATCTACCACATAATTATCCTTAGGTGAATCTTGAGTAACAATTATCAAAAATACTCTTAGCAGGTTTTGACTTTGAGCTCAACCTATTTTTCAGTTATCAATAATAGGCTAGTGAAATAGTCAGGAAGCATCTGGATGGCTGGAGCCAGGGTTTTGTCTCTAGAGGTGGTAGACTCGGCTTTGTTTAGTCAGTCAGTCTTGAGTAGTATTTCTGCTTATTTCTTATCTATATTTAGACTAACAACTAAAGTGGCTAAAATCCTAGAGAAGCTGACTAGGGATGAGGGAGAGGGGGTGAAGTGAGAATAGATCATTTAATCAGTTGAAGTTTTGTGCAAAATCTTAAACAAAAAGGGGATTACCAATTGGCTTTTACTGCTTAGGAAAATGGGCTTTTTTGTGTTAATGGGTGTTGAGATTTCCTCTTGAGTAGGATTCACTGTGTGTTCTGTTATTCGAAGTTCCTTTGGTTTGAAGATTAGTGGGTGGGATTCCAGGATTTGGAATGTCCTTGGTATCATAGTCCTGGGAAATTCAATTCCCCGAAATTTCCTTCTCTCATCCAAGGGTCAACGTACAATTAGATGTTGCGAAGATATTTGGCTGAGAGAGTTTTCCTTTGAATCTTTATTCCCTCATTTGTATCGGGTGTCCACACACCTGTTTGCTGTGATCTCTTCTGTTGCTTTTTCATTTCCCTCTACTTGACATTTACATGTAATTTGAATGCGGCAGAGTTTTGAGTTTTCTAATCTTTTATCCTGCATCAATAGTCTCTTGCCATCTTAGTAGATTTCATCAACATGTTTGTTGTACAGTAGTACTTGTTGAAAAAAAAAAAAACTTAGTGAAAATATAGGGGGTTGTGAGTTATACTTAAGAAAGTAGGATAATTGCGACAAGAAAAATATCTGAAACTTCTATCAAGTGATGGTATGGTATCCATGTATCATCTCTCAAAAAAAAAAAAGGTATGGTATCCATCCATGTATCTGTTTTTCATCTTGGAGTGCCTTTATATTTTCTCATGTCATATGTGGACCCTAGTGAGGCTGATGAAATTTTGTCTTTAGCAGAACCTTTTGTTCTCTATTCTACACATTATTTTGTAATTTTAAAGTGGTCAGTTAAATATCTATTCATTGCTGGCATTGCAGAGAAAACTTGTCAGAGAAGAGGCTTTCGTTCGTTTGGCGCCTGCTATTTCTGGTGTAGCTGATAGGGCCACAGTGCATAATCTATTTAAGGCTCTCGCTGGTGATGAACAAGGCATCTCTTTGAGCTTGTGGTTGACTTATGTTGATGAACTTCTCAAGTAAGTTTATTGTTGCTAGTTTAAGAACCTTTTTTACTCTAATTGTACCCTCTGATAACTACGAAAATTAAGCAAGTGGTATTCCCTCGTATTTAGGATAATGAGGTGCACATAGACTGAAATTCTCTAGGTATAAATATAACCATAGTAAAATCATTTCAGTGCTTTTGTAAAATAAACTCTTTTGTTAAAAATTTTGTACAGTTTTGGTACTTGAAACGAATTTTGCACTAATTATTCAATATGTTCTTGGTGTGGGCTGCAACTTTTTACTGCACAGTACAGATTGTGGCCAGTGGTGTGAGAGTTGAGACTTCTTTTCTCCGTGTTTGCTATTATGGGAGTTCATGAGGTCTTTCCTCTTTTTATTATGGCAGTTCATGAGGTCTTTCCTCTTTTTCTATACCATATACGTTGGAGCTTCATACCTTCATAGAATCATATACGTTGAGTTCTTGTAATTTTGGGTTTTCTGTTAGTCTTGAGTCTTTTAGTTTGTCCTGATGACTTCTTGTCCTCAAATTTCTATGGCTTTATGCCCCAAATAAAATATCAAGTTTCTTACTCAAAAAAAAAAAACCTTCGTAGAATCATAGGGCAGCTGAAACACATACACTAACGATCAATGTTGGAGCTTCAACACGGATGATTGGTTTACAGCGGATCAAATTCCATATGTGTTCATGGATAAAAATGATGGCCAGCCACTGATATTACAAGAAACATGCGAAAATGGTCGGTACAAAGTAAGAAAGTTCATACTATCACCTACTCGTATGTACCGACCATTTTTACGTGTTTCTTGTACATCTGGTATATTAAATGGAACCAGTTAGTTCTTAAATAATTGGAGTCATTGAATAAAATTACTAAGAGCTAAAGGAAGGTTGATGTAAAATTGCATCTACTTACCTGTCTAAGATGGAAATCGAATTTGATGAATAATTTATGGACACTGTTATAGAATGTTTGCATGATTTCAAGAATGTTTTGTTGTAGTATAGTATTTTGCATGCTTTTGAATCAAGAAAAAAGTTTCTTCTCTAGAAAAGAGATCATAGCTTAGGTAGCAGTTTGCATTACTGGTCTCAAATACTAATGCAAACTGATAGGATTTTAGCAATTGTATTAGTAACAGACTATCAGTTCCATTATTTGACAACATGAAGTACTGATAGGATTTGTTCATTTCTTTTTCCTATTGGGAGTTGTAGATTTCTTTACGGAATTGACCTTAGTCTTTAGACTAGCTCCTAGTTTATGGTAGGGGCCTCCCATCCATAGCAAATTTACCACCTAGATTGCTTAAAAATAAATCGTCTCAGACCTTCCAGTGAAGATGATTTTCATTTGTTTCGTTAATTAGAATCTAGAAGCCGTAGGGAGGTGCATAATAGTTTGCTCAAGGGAACAGGGGACACAAGTGGTGTCCTTGGCCATGGCACAATTATGGGTTAGTTACGGCATCCTTTGTCTTGCTTTCCCTACTTTTTCTCTTTTACTTCTTTTATGATATATATATATATACACACATATATATTACATTGTGTTGTGATGTCTCACGTAAAACATTATTGTGCAATGCCTGTTAAATCTGTAGAATTATTTGTTGTTTTTATACGTTCTAGGAAGCTCATGTTATACTGGTGTCATGCAGGGTTCACGAAGGAAGAAAATTATACCAGATTCGAGAATCCCCAAACCTTTCAGAGGAGAGAATCTTATGCATTGGTACCAGCAGGAAACGGCCTGTCCTAAAATGGGAGAACAATATGGCCTGGCCTGGCAAAGTTACTTTAACTGATAAAGCTATTTATTTTGAGGTAATTAATCTTCTACAAGCAATAAAATCCATCAACATTATCTCTGTGAAATATTTTTATATAGGGTTATTATCATAAATGTTACCTGAAGTTTACCTCCATCTTATCAACGGTACTTGACTTCAATTTTGATCAGAACCAGTACCTAAACTTCTCGATGTCATCTCAATCTGTACCAATGCTAACTTTCCATCTATGAAACATCAAAAATGATCACGTGCATCGCACCTGACCCCTTTTTTAGGGGCAATATGTCAAATTACTTATGTCTACTTTGTTTATGTCTAATTAATTAATTTGTTTATGTCTACTTTGTTTATGTCTAAAAAAAGCTAAAAATAATTAATTTGTTTATGTCTCTCTCTTTTTTTTTTTTTTTTTTTTTTTCTTGCTAATAATTTTGTTTATCTCTTCATGAACAATAAACATGAAGAACATTGCTCAATCCAGAAATTTTCATCTTTCTGGTCAAGAGAGAAACCAATCTTTACTACAACCAGATTGGTCTTCCTACCGTTCAATCTAAAAAAGATAACCCTCACAACCTTCAATCCCAGATTCTGTGACAAACCCAACCCAGCCATCATCCCTCAAACTCTCACTCCATCTCAGTTTCAAACCCAACATCAAACAATGGCTTCAATTTTTAAACCGTTTGATTGACTCATTTGGTGGGGAAAACGTCAAATTCTTCGATCTTCAATGGGTCCATGTGACGGGTATGGCTTCTCTTACTGACGACGAAGAGGACAAGGATGAAGATGATGCAGGGAGAGAACGGGTGGCGCTGTCGACATGGTGGATCCAGATTCGAATATGGGATGTGGGCATCACTCTTCTGATTCTTCTTCAAAAGAAGATGAAGGAAATAAGCCATTTGGATTTTGAAATTTTTTTACTTTGAGAAGGAATTCGGATGTGGAATTGAATATTTTGGTTGTGGGGTTCAGAGATTTTAATCTTATAAACTACAATAAAGTATTCACACACTCCATGCTTACCAGGTTGCATATAGATCTCTTTTTGTATTGATATAAAGCCATTAAATTCTAGTTCATTATTGTAATTCAACCTTGTTTAGATTCCCACATCTAATTTATTATATGCATCAAATTCGGTCTTAATTATAACTAGGGCGGTATTGCTAAAAAAAAAATATAACTAGGGAGGTAATAAAAACTATAATTTCTTTCTTTATTAACTTTTAAAAAAAGTTTTAATTTCCATTCTCATATTTAGATTTATAATAAATATTGATTTACTTGGATAAGGGCTGTTTGGGAATTAACTCTGAAATTGAGTCAAATGCAAAACACATTATCATTTTTAACGATTTATAGATGGAAAGTTAGCATTTTGTACAATTTCAGATGAAATTGAGAAGTTTATGATAATAACCCTTTTATATAGTTGGGGACTTTTTATTAGGAATATGCATTATGGTACATGCTTGGAATCAAATTTCTCTTTAATTCGATAACTATGTCTTCATTGGTGATTGTCAACCTTTTTGGTTGAAAGTGGTCAATTTGATTTTTGGTTTACAAAGAGTAGAATTGTCAAACTGTGCCAACTTCAATGCTCATCTTATGAGCAAAATTTCATGGTTGAGAATTTCTTTCTACGTGTGTTTCCTTCTTTCATTGTATACGTTCAGTTGGAGCATTTGTGATCTAAAATCATTCATATTTTTGTCTGTTGCAGGCAGTTGGCTTATTTGGACAGAATGATTCTATGAAGTTGGATCTGACAAGACATGGATTGCGGGTTGAGAAAGCAAAAGTTGGACCTTTTGGTTCTGTTCTCTTTGATTCTGCTGTCTCTATATCATATGGTGCCGAGTGAGTAAGCTTCTTCCAATTCATATAATTATGTAAACCTATCTGAATGTTTCTGTTTCTGAGTAATTAATGTTGTGACTTGTGAGGATGAGATGAAAAGCTAATGTTTAAAGTAGCAAATAAATTGAAAGGATATTACTCAGACCTGGGCCATAAATTTAAAAAAGAGAAAATAAAAAAGAAATTGAATGTAGACTGAAGTTCATGTGATTATCATTTAATGTGCAAACTGGTTACACACTCATGTGTCACACACAAGGGATATATCTTACAGCTTATAAATATACATACCATGAATAAAAATACACACATAGGTAAGCACAAACAGACAATTACTTTATACTGGTATATGACACCTTGTTAATGTCAGAAAATTTCATACTAATCATTTGAAACCTCTAAAGCACTGACATTTCAGATTGGTGGCGTGTCGCATGTTCGACACTCTGACATGTTTTAGTCTGTTCTTCAATTTTATAAAACAAAATCAGAGTCTATTTTCATCTTTTTTGAGGGTATAGTTGCAATATAAAATCCCTAACCATAAGCTAGTAAGCTACCAGACTTAGATGGCTAGACGTGTATAAAAAGAAAAGAAAGAGTAGGGTTTTGAATCTCTCTGGAGTCTGGACTGCTGTGTGTTATTTTATGGTATGAAGAATTGAAGAGACATTTTTTTTTATTTAAATTAATTTTTAAATATTATATTATATTAATTGCCGTGCCGACAACATGTTGTGTTCTAGTTTTTCAAGATTTGCCGTATCGCCGTAATTTTGAAATATTGTATATATTATATCAATAGCCGTGTCGACATGTCATGTCCTAGTTTTTCGAGTTTTGCCATATCACTGTGTCGTGTCGTGTCGGTGTCCATGCATCCTTGTTTTAAACCACATTTATTTTGACAACCAGACCTCATAATATCATTGACCAGAAGAAAAGAAAAATATTATTATGTATATATATTTATAAACCGTTGGGATTAAACTTGTCCTATATGTGTGTGGATGTGTATACATAGACCATGATTTGAAGTATACGGGTTGACCGATGACACAAGAATCAAGAATCTTTCAAGTTTCCACATGTACCTGAAAAAATGGTTCATCTAGTTTTGTTACTTGGCCATGAACTTTTGTGGCACAGTGCTGTATTCTTCTAGAATTATCAGGTGTTTGTTTGCTCTCCTTTCTCCCCCTTTACCCATCCTCCAAATAACTACATGTGAGAAATGAAATTATACACTGACCCAAAAAAAAGGGGGAAATGGAAATGGAGTTATACAGCTGTACCAGGAGGATGCAGCACACAAGTATCTCTAGGAATTAAATTTTTCGCGTACTAGTTGGCTCGTTTGTTTTCCGATTTCTGTTGTGAAGATTTAAGTTTCCCTGAGGTATCTTCACGTGTGGATTTCTAGTCCACCGCTGTATATTCTGTCTCTTTCTATAGCAATAACTTGTTTCTATTTTGAAAAAAAAGAAGAAGAAGAAGGAATTATACAGGGGATTCATAGACAGTAAAGACCTTCCAATTATTTAACAATGCATGGGACTTTTTGTCCTTCTAGTGCAACCTGAAAACAAACTTAAGAAAGGAGGAAGCAGATTAATAGGGGAGAGGATTAAATTTTTAGCATCTCTTTGGCTTTTTTCTCAAAGCATTGTAGAAATATGATTGGGGTGAGTGCTTCAGTATTTATATGTTCCTTATTCGAGGTTATTGAATTAGTTGTTTATGGATTTCTCCTCCATCATGTATTTCTTCAATTTTACTACTAAAAGGTTTTGTGCTTGGGGTGGTCTTCGCTGCCAACCATCACGATGGACGTATAAGATTAGGCCATAGTTGATGCGTAATCAATCCATTCTGATAGACGGTGAGAAATTGAAAATGGAGCTTCTATGTAAAAAGTAAGTTGTTTAAATATGTGGTGTCAAGGTCTTCATTAAAGCTAGGGTACTGGAAACTGAATGAAATTACCACCTGATCCTGGAAACAGTGATGACTTACATAAAAGTAAATTTACTCTCAATATCAAAGTGCTACTTAAAATAATCTTATCTAGATGAAAAATTTACTTGAAATGTTGCAAGGGATTTTTAGACTTTGGTCCCTAGTTTATAAAACTAGAATCACCAAAAATTACCTGTATGAGATGGGCAAATAAAATAATTCATTCCCCCCTCCTGCTCCCCTACCAAAATAAAAAATAGAAACTAGGGATCTAAGACTAATTTACTAATATCGTCAAACTGTTAGTGAGATGTCCTAAATAATTTTCCGTGATCCTATTGGACACGTTTATGGTTTTAAGTAATTATGTATGCAGTAAGAGAAACGTCTCTCTAATTTCTTAACAGATGCTTTTTTTGTTCTCACTCTAATTATTAATAAAGAGCTATTTTCTAAATAATTTGATACAGATCGGAAGAAACATGGGTGCTGGAATTTGTTGACTTGGGTGGAGAAATGAGGCGAGATGTCTGGCATGCGTTTATTAGTGAGATTATTGCGGTGCACAAGTTTATCGGGGAGTATGGTCCAAAGGAAGTTGATGAATCGTTATTTCATGTTTATGGTGCTCACAAAGGAAAGGAAAGAGCTATCACCAGTGCCATTAATTGTATAGCGAGATTACAGGCTCTTCAGTTTATGAGGAAGTTACTAGATGATCCCACCAAACTAGTTCAGTTCACATATTTACAGTATGTACCATATGGTGATATTGTTTCTCAGGCTCTAGCAGTAAACTATTGGGGTGGACCACTGATATCAAAGTTTATAGAGGCACACAACCCACCAGCTCAAGGAGCAAGGCCTTCTAGTGAAATGATTGAAAGCAGTAATCATGTGTTTGACATTGATGGCAGTGTCTATTTACACAAGTGGAAGACATCTCCATCTTGGGCTTCAAGTGCTTCTGTGAGCTTTTGGAAGAATGCGTCAATAAGGCAGGGGATAGTATTAAGTAAAAATCTTGTTGTTGCTGATTTGGCTCCTGTGGAAAGGGCCACAGGAACATGCAAACAAAAATCACAGGCAGCTGAAAAAACTCAAGCCACAATTAATGCTGCAATGCTTAAAGGGATACCGAGTAACATTGATCTATTCAAGGTTGGTTCTCCAAGTTTCTCCTCCACACAATAAGCATCATTTGGTCCGGAGATACTTAATCTTAGCATTTTGTTTTCTATTTATATGTTCATGCTCCTATTTTCTGAAGTCTTCCAGTGTTTCATCTGGTTTCAGTTGACATTTCTTTTCACTGTTAAGTTCGTACTTCAACCATAATTTAAGAATAAAATTAACGTGTTGTTTCCTTTTTGCAGGAACTTCTGCTTCCTCTGACCATAACTGCCACGAATTTTGAAAAACTTAGGCGCTGGGAGGAGCCACACTTGACTGTTTCTTTTCTTGCATTTGCCTATACAATCATTTTCAGGTAGGTCCATCATTTTAGATTAGCTAATGTCTACGCTACCCCTAAAAACTTTAGGGATATATGTATAGTGCTTGCCCCAGAGATGCTGATCATATATTCTTTACATGCCATGCAGAAGTCAAATGGTTTTTGTTTTGTAACACTTCATTCCTCGTGTCTATTAATATTTTTATTGTGATTTTTAAGATGGTCATTAATTTAGTTTGAGTTTTTATCTTTGTTACTAATTTATGTCCAAGGCTCAACTGGTAGCCACACTGCTCTTCTACGGTGTCCAAAGATTTAATCTCACCTCTCACAAATGTCGTAACTGATCAATTGCTTAATTCTAAGTATGTTTGAGAAATCAACCTATTCTACTGATGTGCATATATTGTATTTCTAAAATATGCTACAGATGCAATCACTTTATATTCATATACTCCTTTTCATAGGAAACTTAAAGATAATGTGCTGGTGCCTCGTTCCCTTTTCCTTAATCTTATTTTGCATGTTTTCATAATGGCTACTATAACCTATAGTAGTTTTGAAAAATCTACATGATTGTTAAAGTTGACATCGAAATACGTACATCAACTGTAGAATATCTTGTGTAGAGTGCATTTCAAAGTGCATATGTTGGCTTGGTCCAATCAACATGCGGAGCCATATTGAGAAATAGAAATCCCAGAGTACTCAAGCGCGGGCCTATCCTGTATTGCCAATTGCTTCTGAGTTGGATGCTAAAATATAGTATCATGTATTATCTGTTATCATTTAAATTCCAGATGATGGGGCTGTTCTTCATAAAATCCCTAAATGTATTTTCTAAAGCCTCTCTCTTATCTTTCTTCCTTCACCCTACTCTATTTTTAGAGTACTTTTGCTTGTTTAGTATAAATTCGTATTGTTTCCCTAAATTTTCCATGTAGTGAGTGTTTTCAGCTAATCTGTTGAGATACTTTGTCAGGAATTTGCTGTCATATATATTCCCAACAGCATTGATAATATTGGCAACTGGCATGCTAACATTGAAGGGGCTAAAGGAGCAAGGCCGTCTGGGGCGATCATTTGGAATGATCACTATCCATGACCAGCCTCCTTCTAATACTATCGAAAAAATTATGGCTGTAAAAGATGGCATGCGTGATGTGGAAAATTATTTGCAGAATCTGAATGTCACACTTCTGAAAATACATACAATTATCCTTTCTGGTCAGCCTCAGGTATGAATTCATCATTTTATTTGGTACAATTAATGAAAACTATGTTTTGATGTCACATAAACTCTCTCTGGTGCGTTGCTGCTTTTGGTGTGCCCTTTCAGCAAAATTTATTCTCTACCATGATCTTACTAGATTTGTGTGTGTGTGTGTGTGTCCAATCCGATGAACACCTGTGTGTGTCTAGATTGAGAGTTTCAGACTCCCACTTGAGCAGATGCCAATCCGATGAACACCTGCTCGATAGCCCTTTCATAATTTTGTCAATCTACCCTTTCACTGCTTATGCTTGGGGATTTGGC
This sequence comes from Rubus parviflorus, assembly GCA_029955375.1. NCBI lineage: Eukaryota > Viridiplantae > Streptophyta > Magnoliopsida > Rosales > Rosaceae > Rubus > Rubus parviflorus. The sequence continues at coordinate 3,995,236 of JARGGL010000008.1, read as the reverse complement.
TGTTGGCTGTTGGCTATTGGAACAAAATTCTAAACCCAAAGTGGTGATTATCCACCCTATGTTAATCAACAGTGCCGAAACCAGAACGAAAGATATATAAACATAAAAATATGAAAATCAGAACAGATTAACAGACTACTCAAGCTTGTTGTCAATATATACACAACCATTCAGATTATGAACTGTATATCCGTTACATAATGAAACAGAGAACATAGGTTTTTTTTGTTTTTTTTATAATATAATTCGGAATGGTTCTTGTTAGTGGTATGGATGATTTTCCTATAGTAAATATGTGTTTCACTGTTTCCTATAGTAAAGTCTCCCTGTCAAATTTAATTGGCTTTGTTTCTAAAAGAGTAAAAAATTAGTTTACTTTTGGTTTTAACTTTGGCTGCCAGTAACATATCATATTGATTTAAACTTTTATCAGATTACGACTGAGGTTGCTCTAGTGTTGTTATCTACTGCAACAGTTCTCCTCACTGTGCCATTCAAATATGTACTTGCCTTTCTTATCTTTGATCTCTTCACGCGGGAGCTTGAGTTCAGGAGGGAAATGGTTAAAAGGTTCATAAATCTCTTGAAGGAGCGTTGGGACACGGTGCCTGCAGCTCCTGTAGTTGTATTACCATATGGAAGTAATGAGTCCGTATCAGAACCCCATGGAAAGGGAAACAAGGACGTAGAAAAATCCAAAAGAAGTGATAGCAGCAGTAATTCTGTATAGATTCATATGTATAGATATGCCATAGTTTCATACTTCAAATTTTATAACACCTCAGGTATGGTGAAAGCAAGAATAACCAAAAGTTTCACACTGTACAGAAATTTAAAAAAAAAAAATAATGTCAATCTAATTCTTCACTGAATTGCATAGTTTGAGTTGATTAGTTAATGGATCCGACTTTATCAGTCCTAAAGGTGCTATTCCTGGAAGAAGACGCTGAATCATCTGCTACTTAACCAATCATCAATTGCACAGGAGAGGATTTAGATTTGTTTGCTCATTTACGTACAGCAAAATAGGAACTTTTAGTTTCTTCTAATTGCCCAATGTGTATGTTCCTTGTGTTTTCATGGCCTGTTGATTTGGATCTCATCCAGGTGAAGCCTGTAAGGTAATCTTTTTTTTATTTATCCTTTTCCAGTTTGGTACTTTATTCTGGTTATATTCAGAGGTTGACCAACCATTTTCTTTTTTTGCACCCCCTATGTAGCAATATGCTATAACTCTGTTATTTTCCAGACAACTTGTACTCATACGTGACATTACTTTTACAATTTGTATACATCATATAAGTGAGAAAAGTGTAAGACTGTTTATTCGTGATATTACAGAAGCATACTAGTAGAAACTGTTATTGGGCATTTGGTAGGTTTTTTCTCTCATGTTATGTACTTATGTAGTACCATTCCGGGCATACCATCTAATATATAAAAACTGAACCATCAGAGTTTATCTCTGCAGTGCAACCTGATCCATCTTCCAGTTTTGCTGTCTTTTGAACTATAGTTTGGGTAAAGTATTGTGTTTAAGTGCATCTTTTGCTTATGTACTAATTGTGGAAATAAACATTCAACTAGAAAGTACAATCGTGAAAAGATGCATAAAACTTGTGCAAAATGTGCTAAAACATAGTCTGCAAGTTGAAAATCAGTGGTAATGTGAGCATGAATAACCACCATATTTGAGAGTGCGCTGTAAAGTCCTTAGATCCATTGCAGAGAAGCTTCTTATCATGATAAGAGTACATTGTTTGGTTCCTATGTCCAATTTTGACAAAGAAATTAGAATTAGTACATACATGTAATGTATGAAAATGTCAAATACTCTTTAAAAAGTACTTATCTCTAAGTTTTTTAAAAGGTAAAACCAACATGTCTTTTATTAACTGTTGTGGATTTTATTAAAATGTTTAGCATTTGATAAGCTTCTTATTGAGAAATTAGCTAATTAATGTCTAGAAGTGACAGTGATCTTACCTTGATGCACAGAAAGTGATAGTGAAGTTCAGCCCCAGAGCATGTTATAACACTCACTGGTAGGGTCATCATATGCAAAACTATATGCTGCAGGGCAAAGCTTGTTTAAACCTCATTGAATAATTAGTGAGTAATGTTGCAGGATTTCCATACATCCCTCTACAGCAGTACTCGTCGGTGTCAAACGCATTGCATGCGCTCCGGCAAGCAATGACTTTTCCGTTGTCGGCCTTTGCTTCAAGCTCTGGTGGGCAGTTTTGCTTCAAGTCTCCTTCACATTTCACAACCAGCAGTACCATTAGTTGGTTTAACAATTACATGCAAATTAAAGCCATCCAGAAGGCTAACATCATAGTAATCAATCTCTCCAAGGGTAAATTCAGCGATTGAGGCGGGTGGCTACCAGGGTCTGTAAAATTGATGGTTGTGCCACAGCCACCTGTTTGGCATGTACCATTACCATTCTCGTCGAAAATGCAACCAGTTCGACCCCAAATTCGACTGTTCCAGTCAGCTGGAGCAGTATAGACTGCGATTGATCTGGTTTCAGGGTAAAACACTAAAACTCGGATTTGGCTCCTCTGAAGTTCAAAATCGTGAAGTTTTGTGAAGTTCATAAAATCTCGATGCTCCAAACAATTCAAGTGTCTAAATAGCCACCACTTCATATAATTCTTGGCCATATTGTTTCCTTGCAGTAATTTACTATGGTGAAGGTCTGCATATAATTCATTCCCTAGCCAACAAAATGGGAACAAGTTTGAAGCCTAAAAGTAACAATAATGTGCCTTTTAAAAAATTAAAATTCAAATGTTGTAGGCAAAGGATTCTTTATAACAAAAATAGAGGCAAAGGATTCTAAGTTTATCTGGTAAATAGTCTACAATTGGAGTTACTACTTACTAACCCCAAAAATTGTCCTCTAAATTTTCATTATAAAAAAATGGAAGTTTTATTTGCACCTCCAAATTTTCCATATAAACCTCTAAAAAATTTTGTTTTAAACTTTCTAATTTGCCCATTTCGGTAGAAAACCTCTGGATCTTATCATTCTCCCCTTCAATAGGAGGCCATCGAAAATGATGCAATGGTTGGTGGCTTCCCGCCTAATGTTGGGATTTGAAAACATAACTGTGCTTCAGCAATATAGAGAATTGCTACATGATTTTTAGAGGGGCTTTTTGCTGAAATGTTTAGTTTTACATAAGCGAAAATTTTTCATATGGTACTTGAACTATGACCAAATGCAATTTTTGGTACCTGAACTATTACTTCATTAATCCTTATAGTACCTCCGTCAAATATTCCGTTAAATTGCTGACGTAGAACCTGCATGACACTAATTTGGTGACTAGAGTATGTGCAAAACATTCATTTCATTTTTATTCAATTCCAAGTTAATTTAATTTAAAAATAAAAAATAAATTAGGATTTATAATTTAAATTAGATTTATATTAACATAATCAAATTATGGTTTTTCCCCAAATATTCAAGATTAAAAGATTTAAAAAAAAGCTATCTGTTAAAAACTAAAAAGTAGAAAAACGATGTGCTAGGGTTTCTCCCAAGCTAGGGTTTTTCTTGCAAATTTCACACCTACTGTGTGATTGAAGGTCTCCATTTTTGGATTCATCTACTTGCTTCCATGAATTTCTTCACATGGAATTGTCGTGGTATTGCTAATCGAAAGACTCATCATGCCCTAAAGCTTTTGATTCACAAACATCAAGCTCATCTTGTGTTTTTGAGCGAAACTCATTGCACCAAGAAACAACATGAGACTCTCCCACGGGCTCTTGGATTCCCGCATATTGCTCACTTTGATCGTATCAACCAAGCTGGCGGCGTTGCCCTCCTTTGGGATGATTCAGTGACAGTCCAGATCAGGGATGTCAACTATTTCTTCATTGATGTTGATGTTCTTTCTCCAAGTGTTGGTTCTTGGTGTTTCACGGGTTTCTACGGTCATCCGGAGATGGGTCAACGACATGTATCTTGGGATCTCCTTCGCTCTCTTCATCAACCGGCTTCGGATAAATGGGTTGTGATGGGTGATTTCAACGAAATCCTTTCTTTGGAGGAGAAGTCCGAAGGTCCTTTGAGAAATAATCTCCAAATACAAGTGTTTCGTGAGACAATTTATGATTGTGACCTGGAAGATTTGGGTGCAGTTGGGGGTCGTTTCACTTGGAGTAATTCTCACACCCAAAGAACGTCTTGATCGGGGTCTTGGTTCGTCAGCCTGGTGTGAGGCCTTTTCTTTTTCCCATGTGGTGCACCTTGTCCCTAGCAAGTCAGATCATATTCCTCTGCTGTTGGAAATTCGATCTGAACCTTTTGTTCAACATCAGCGTCGAAGATGTTTTCGTTTTGAGGAAATTTGGGCATCCCATTCTTTATTTCCTCAAGCTCTAGAGGCAGCTTGGACGCAACCTCAGATTGGTAACCCTATGTTGCAGGTCTGTCGTAAAATTAAGGATACTGGGTCTCAGCTTCTAACTTGGGACAGAGCCATATTTGGACAAAGGAAAGAAGAGCTGGAGTCTACTCGGTCTCGGCTGCAACAATTGCTACAACAGCCTTTTGATCCTTTGGACCAACCGGAGAAGATTCGTCTCTCAAGTAAGCTCAATGAATTAATTTCTATTGACAAAACTTATTGGAGACAGTTCGAGAGCTATTTGGTTAAAAAATGGTGATCGAAATTCAAGTTTTTTCCACAAAAGGGCAACTAATCAGAAATGCAGAAACATGATTAAAGGGTTGCGTGATTGTAATGGAGTGTGGGAGTCTTCTAGGGAAGGATTAGAGAAGGTAGTCATTGATTACTTTCAAAAAAAATTCAAAGGGGGCAGTTAGGATGTTTGCCCAAGATATGATTCTACAGGTCATACAATCTCGTGTTACTCCAGCTATGAATCTTTCTCTTAGAGCTCCTTACTCTATGGAAGAGGTTAAGATAACGTTATTTCAAATGCACCCGTCAAAGGCTCTGGGACCGGATGGTATGTCTCCTTTTTTCTTTCAAAAATACTGGGACTTGGTTGGAACAGATGTTAGTAGTGTTGTTATCCATTTTCTTACTACTAAGGAAATGCCGCATGATATTAATTTCACCCATGCAGTTCTTATTTCCAAAGTCAAGGAACATCTGGACATGTCACAACTCAGGCCTATTGCGTTGTGCAATGTAATTTATAAGATTTCTTCTAAGGTATTGGCTAATCGGTTGAAAAGTTTTCTTACCTGACATTATTGCTTCTGAACAAAGTATTTTTGTTCCGGATCGCCTTATTTCTGACAATACTTTGGTTGCCTCAGAACTTGCTCATTATATGCATAATCTTCGCCATGGAAATGAAGGCTTCTTGGTTTTGAAATTGGATATCAGTAAGGTGACAAACGTCAAAAGTAGAGTGGAAGTATAGATTGTTGACCGGGGTTGTCGTACCTCGGGGATTGGTGGCCCAAGATCCCCTAGGTAACTAAGTAACAAGTTAACCTAACACTAAATGGTGGGGAAATATCTATGCAAAATGAGGTGAAATATATGCAATGTGAAGTGTAGTGATCAAGAGAAGTGTGTGAGTGAATGAGTGATCGACAAACAAAGTAAGCAAAACAAGTAAATAAGCTTAAATGAAATGCAAGGTAACAAAGATTTGATTGATTAAGTGAAAGGGGGTTTTGGGTCTCCCTAGTCTAATTCCGATGGTTGAATAATTTGACAAACACACAAGTGAGATTGATTGTGGATTAAATCTCGTACCCTAGCCATACAAGGGTTCTAGGGCCATGGTCTTCTCTTTTGTATCTTTGTGCCATGCAATTGTTCACAATAACTCTTACTTTAGATAATCTAAGCCATGCAATGGTTCTTAAATTACTAAACTAAGGCTAAGGGCTCAAGACCTAGGGATCCAAACAAGACATGCTCATCACATTCATTGTCAATTGTCCATGATGCAAAAGGTTACTAATTAAGCTCAAGCATTCATACCAAAATGGGTCAAACACACACTTGTGAAGTAGTAAATTCCCTAAGCATGCCTTCAACACTTCTAAAATGGGCAATGAATATATCCATATCAAAATCACAAGCATAAATGTATACATCAATCAAACCATCTTCGTTGGGCTATGGCGAACAACCCTAGCCCCCAATCTTGAGAACTACTCACAACACATCTTAGGATACATCATATTATCAATCCTAACAAGCTTAGAGACAAATAGAGAGTAAATAAAGGTGAAGAGATGCTCAAGAAGGGAAGTCAGCTGGTCCTTACTGTCACTAAGTGGTTGCAAGCCCTCTCCTTGTGCTCCTAATCTCCTCCTTGCTTCCTCTAACTCCGAACCTCCTAGAACTTGAGGTTCTTGATGAGTCCCATGGTGATGATGAGTAGGGGTGAGCAAATAAAAGTGTTTAGGGATCTTGTGGAGGGTGTATGGAGTAGGGTTGAAGAAGGTAGTGAAGTGAGATGAGTGGTGGAGGTGGTGGAAAATGGAGGAAGAAACCAAAATGGACCGGCCGGCGACTGGTAGATGGTGCTCGGCAACCGGCCGTCGTCTGGGTTCCGAAAATGAAGAACAAAAAGACAAAAGGGAGGAAAAGGAAAAGGAAAGTAGAGAGGATTTTGGGAAATTGTAGTGTCTAGGGTTGGTGAATGCTAAAAATGGTGAGTCCTAAGTATATATATGAGGGAATGAATGGCCATGATCAAGGGAAATGATCCTAGGGTTTAAGATTAAGATTCTAACCAACTTGGAATTACCTAAATGGCATGGGGTGGTTGAGAAAATGCAAAGGCATCAAGCGTAGAGTGGTAATGTGTGAAAAGGCTATGAAAATCAGATTTGGGACCATAGGGAGGCAAACAATAAGGGTGGAAGGCTAGGGGACAAAAGGTGTTTCAAGCATTAAATGATTTGTCCTCAATTTGAATTTAAATTTCTACTCACCCCCAAAATACATCAACCAATCAAAGGAGCTCTCCTAGTGTGCTTAGGAGACTCATGCATGGGTTGGAAAGTGATGCCTCCGGGTTTGACCTCGGAGTTGACCATGTGGCCCCGGTTGACTTTTGTTGACTTTGTGGGGTCAAAGGTTGACTTTTCGGTTTCTTGGTCATGACTCCGAATTTTTGAGGCGCTTCACTTCCGATGCTTGACTTGAATGATTCTTGATGCTTGAAAGTCCGGTTGACTTTTGTCATTTTCTCAGAAGTGCTCCAAAAGTTTCCGAAACGCATCCTTTTTATCCATGTTTCCTTTTCTCGCAAATGAACCTATAAAGTCAAGCAAACAAGGGTAAGTGACATTATTAGGCTTCTAGACAAACATAATTCAAGCAATTGAGAGGCTCTTTGTACATAAAATATGTACAAATCACACCCCGAAACTTGAATCTTATTTGTCCTCAAGCAAATTTAAACCAAAAATAAAATACTGTAAGATAGGAAACAAGCAAGTTGGCCTTTCCAACCATAACCCTCAGAGAACTTCATAAGTCAAGATCAAGATCCAAATAAAGCATAAGCATGGGCTTCGAAAAATTGCTAAGTGCTTAACATGAACATCTAATTCATGCTTGAGTGTAGTGTGTGAATACCATGTGCAATCGATCTCATGCAATTAATCCAATAGGCACATTTAAACTTAATTACCCGCTAAACTCACACAGATCACTAAATATTTCCGCTCAAGTGTTTAGGGTTAATGTGTGTACACTCAAAACAATTCCACAAGTAATGTCCCCATAAGCTTGCTCATTGATCAACTCTCCACAAATCAATCCACGATTCTTTAAATCAAAAGAGTTTTTTTTCAAGGTGTAACGGGGCCAATGGTCTTAGGATAGATGAAATGAAGGGAATGAAAATTATGCAAATGTTCATAATGCTTCACAAGACAACTTCAAGGACCTTGAAACTCGTTTCACTTGTATGTGGTTTAGTGATCAAACAACCCTATTTTATTCTCCTCCAACCTTTTATTCATCTACAAACTATTTTTGGATTTTCTTCTTTCTTTCTCCTTTTCTATTTCATTTTCTCAACAACAATTTCTACTTTTCTATTTTTATTTTCTTTGAACTTTCTTTGGACTAACACATTATTATTTCACAAATAACACTTGTTTTTTTCTTTGATTTTTCTCCTTGGAACTTCTTTTCTTTCTAACTACCCCCACACTTGTCTTTTTGTAAACCCATAGACTTCCCAAGCACAATAGAAACGAAAAGTCACAATCATTGTCTCATTAACATTTTGGAATCAGGGTAGGCTAGTGTTTAAACTAGATATGGGATATGGTGATGTGGGTGATGAAATGAGAGGTTAATGAAATATTAAACGAGCTACAACAATCAGTTAATCTTTTCTTTAATGCTCTTTTCTATGCTGCAAGTATCTCTCTATTTGTGATTTTGTTGAATAATATATGATTTCATTAAGAGGTTTGTCATTTCTATTTTGACATAGTTTAAGTTCATGTTCCACTTTAGAAACTCTTATTTGTTTTTATTGTTTTGGTTGTGGTGCAAGAAATTTTGGAGTTTCATTTCTTGTTGCTGGCTTTGATGTCAATTGTCTACAACAATTTCAAGGTATGTGAATGATATCCTCCTATGGTTTAAACTATTTTCGGTGTCATTGAGTTGTCTCAGCAGTCCAGTACCAGCCATGATTAATTACCAGCTCAATACCATTAGATAAACTAATAATCACAAAGTAATAAGCAAATAATTATTAATCATAGAGGTTCAAGAATTTAAAGTTCTGTCACGAACACTCCTTATCCTTTTAATGAATTATGTCTTACCAAAAACAAAATATCTGTTGTTCTTGTTAATGTTGAATTTACAATTGATATATGACAGTGAGTATGCTAAGTGTGTTCTCAACATGCTGTTTCTATCCCAAGTTTATTCTACAACATAACACTTGTTTGTTTGTGCTTTTGAATGTGTAATCATACTTCATCAGACAATATAAGCATCAAAGTTAATTAAGACTATTGAGAAATCTCCAGCTGTGACTTGATATGCAATATTAATAGCTAGCAGATATGTTGATTCTTTGTTCCCATTTCTGTCATCTGATATATCTTATTATATGATATTAAAGCATTGTCCATGCATTTGTTGTTCTTATGGTCTGTACATGTTAAACCTTTTTCAGATAATTGAATGAAACTACAAGTGATAATCACCAAGAATGGTGCTGACAATTTGGAATGAGGGGGTTGCAGAGAAGAGTGCAAATATTGTTTACCCAAGTGATGAACTCCTTTTACTTACAGTGGTAAAGTATTCTCATCGGAATTTATAATTAATATTGTCTACTGACCAAAGCTATGTCTTATCAAACCTCATAAGTCATTGAGAGAAATAATGATTACTTCTAAGTATATGTGTTCTCCCTATTTACAGGTTAGTGTTCGCAGCTATGTCCAAGGCAGACATTTCAGGCATCTTGTAGGCAATATATTTATTATATTGTATCACTTGTAAATAGATGCATGCTAGTACAAACTTTCAATTACTTAGTATGTAATAGTCAGGACCACCACTTTGGACTCTAGTGATGAACATTTTCATCACTAAAGACGTTCTTATTAGTGACGAGATATGTTTGGTCACTACAGGGTCAAGGGTTTAGTGATAAAATTCTTTTCAGTCATCACTAATTGAATTTAGTGATGACGCAGTGACGAACATATTTTCGTTACTGAAACCCTTCAGTGAGGAAAATTATTATGTATAGTAACCAAAGTGACCTGTCACTGAAGACCAAATTTCTTGTAATGATTTTTGTTACTTTAGGAAAAATAAGAATTATTTTGCTCCAATAGCTTCCCTAAACCTTTTTCTATTTTAGAGAAGACGAGAGGGAGAAAGTTTCATTCCCTATATTTATAGCAAACTCTAAATTAGTTATAAGATTTTTTATTTTTTATTTTTAATGCTATTTTCTCTTCTCTCTCCTCAAATTATATCCACTTCGATCATAAATTATTTGATTACATTTTCGAATTTTAAAAAAATACCATATTTAATTTTCGATAATAAATTATAGAGAATATGATAGGAAATTGTTAAAGATACAGTAGAAAAATTATAGAAATTTTTACTTTGAGTCCCTGTAATAGTATAATATGAATTTTATTGTTCTTGGAGGGATTTATTGTTCTTGTTTGGAGGTAAGGTTTGTGTCTTTCCCATAACTTGATGTACTCTTCTTTTTATTTCTCTTTTAATAAATTTTTCTCATACTATCGAGGTTCACTGAAAAAAAAAATTGAGTCCCTAGCCTATAATATGAATTTTAGAGAATAACTATTGGAGATACTCTAATGAACTAACGAAAATACTCTCACAGTTTATCCACATAGGATGGGGTAAAACTTGAAACCCAAATTCTCCTAATTATTGCACTAAATTTGGGGAAAAAAAAAATGTTCTCACCAATGATTTGCACTGCACTGTAGTCATAAATAAATAAAGATGCATGTCTTTGTTAAAATTGTAGGGACAAAAATTGTTATTTATAGAGAAATTGTTTAAGGGAAACGTAAATAACAAGAGAAAATGAGCAGAGAATATGATGTATTTCATTAATGAATAAGGGCCTCTATATATAAGATACAATCTGTATTGATGTAGGAAATCTATTCTAAATACAATCCATACTCTAGAAGGATTTACCTTCCATAAACGTATTCTAGATAGTCCTAGTTTGACAAGACACACAATAATAATATCCTGAAACATAAATGAGATTTTGTTGAAAATTCATATTATGTTGAAGGAAACCTACTTTGTGTGTGCCTTGTCAACCTAGGAGTATCTTAGTTAGGTTAGTATATGGATTACATATTGAATAGAAGTCCTATTGGGATGTAGATTGTACCCTTGTGTTTCTCTATATATAGAGGCACCTATTCATTAATAAAGATACGATCTATTCCTGTGCTATTTCGCTCTGTCATTACTTTCAGTATTGTGGTTGATTGCATATTTACTTAAACACGTTATCAGCACGAACCTCTAACCCTGAGATCAAAAACCCTAGAACCCTAACCCTAGGTTTGTCGTGTTTGCCTTACACCACCATGCACTGTCCCCCCTGCTGCCGTGCACCACCCTTTGCTGCCGGCCACTTGCTGCACCGCCACAAACCACTACCGGCTCCTCCTATATCAACATTCGAGAATCTGCCTGAACAGAACAACCGACTTCAGAAGCGATTTTCTCTCGTCTCCACCGTCGGATTAAGAAGAAATTTTGGTGATCAATCCCTCTGTGTATCAACTACTCCCGGTTCAAATTTCATCTAGTTCCGACCGTTGGATCTCAAGATATTCGAGTTTGAAGAAGAACTACTCAAGAGAACCCGAGAAAAAGAATACCAAGTAAGCTTTTATAAACGTTGCTGCTTTCATGAAATTACTTTCATCTTCTTTTTCTCAAGGGACTTCCAACATCCCTCCTCTACCTCCCACCTTTCTATAACGTGGGATCCTTGATTAATTCGAACCTATCCAAACTATGAGAAGTATTAGGGGAGTGATCGAGCTTCATATCGCTTGCGGTATGTGTAAGTCATGAGCACCTCTAATATCATCATGCTATTGGTGTGAGTTCAAGAGCCGAATTATGGGGATTCGAGCTAAAACTCCGGATGAGGAATCCGTAAAGAGAAGAGACCTTGAACGAGGAGTTCATTGAATGATTTACCTCCGGATGAGGAATCCGTAGAGAAGAAACGACCTATGGTTCATAACTTAATTCCTACTAGGCTCACCTACTTGGGTATGTCTTGGTATGTAATTTGAGATAAGTGGTATTAAGGGAGCTTGCTCACACCGACATCTCTTATTATGTATCTGGGTGTATCCGGGTAGAGCTACCGAAAAGTTTTAGGGTTATGGCCATACTACACTAAAGTTTCACCTAAATCCAATACATGGAAAAGTTTTCTTTGAAGCATAGCTCAGAAACCATATTTGTTTTCGTGGGAGAAGTTTATGCTCCGAAAACTAACCTCAATTCTCTTGTTGTTTCAGATGGCAAATAACCTGAACAAGTTGGACTTCGCACCTTTGGATACCACGGGCATTGGATACCATAAGTGGGTTCGCGATGTACGCAACCACCTGAAAGCTCAAGGAAGCATATCTGCAATCCGTGAGCCCCCTGCAGCTGCACCTGCTGATGCCGCCGCACCTGTGGAAGGACCACTGACTGCCGCCGCCGCCGCTGCTGCTGCTGCTACAGCACAAGCCACCGCTGATGCTTTAGAGGCTAAGAACGCCAAAGCTATCATTCTGATGATTCGTCATATGGACGAATCTCTACAAGCCGAGTACCTCAATGAGGAAAATCTCAGAACACTATGGGTTGCACTCGAAGAGCGGTTTGGAAACGTTCGTGAATCCCTGCTTCCTGAACTAGAGGTGAAGTGGCAACTACTGCGCTTCTGTGATTATGCCTCAGTCTTAGAGTATAACTCGGAAGCACTCCGCATCAAATCCCTCATGGAATTCTGTGAGAGGAACATAACTGATGCGATGATGATTGAGAAAACCCTCTCTACCTTTCCCGTCTCTGACTTGGTAGTTGCAAAGAACTATCGTATTGAAGTGCAGAATAAACGGATCACAAGATTCCATGAGCTCATCTCTGCTCTCTCTGTTGCTGAAAAGCACGAGAAAATACTTGTGAAGAATTATAATGCGAGGCCCGTGGGAACGAAACAAGTTCCGGAGACCCATTATAATGGCGCCCCAAAGAGAGGCCGCCGCGGGCGAAACCCTAATCCTAGGGACAACTCTGGACGTCCTGGTGCATATAATCGCCCTGCTCAAGAAGGTAGTCGCCAAACTAGGCGAAGGGGAGGCCGAGGAGGCCACCCAAGAGGACAAGGTGCCGCCGGTTTTAAGCAGGCTACAGGCGCTAATGCCGTGCCACTCAAGAGGAGTGCACCACGCGTGAATAACGCTTCTCAATCAAAGGATTCCGATCAAACATCTCTGTGCTTCAGGTGTGGAAAGACTGGACATTGGTCCAAGATATGTAGAGCCACTCAGAGTGTCGCTAATGCATACAAAGCGTACCGCGAAGCCATGGAAGCTCACAACATTGAACAAGAGGATGACGAAGAGAACGTCAAGTTGAAGGTTGATGACTTTAAAGCTGGGAAGAGTGATGATACTCCTGATTTCGCTTAAGTCTTTATTTTCCTTAGTATTGTTGATTTAGTTTCTGGTCAATGACCAAGATTGGAACTTTGGATGTAATTCATTCGGTTTATATCTTTAATAAAATTTGGAGTTGATTGCTATACTCAATTTTAATTATGAGCTTTATTATTTAGGAATGAATTCCGGAGAACTTGAATGTCTCGCAGACAGCGGAACCACGCATACCATATTGCGTCATAGGCAATTGTTTCTTGACATGATGCCATCACATTCCTCTGTGACTACGATGGCAGGACCATCTAATCTTGTGCAAGGAAGGGGACATGCCCAATTCCTCTTGCCCAATGGCACCTTAATTGATGTCACTAATGCTCTCTATGCTCCAAGAGGAAATAGAACCTTGTTGAGTTTCAAAGATATAAGGACCAATGGATTCCATGCTGAAACGCATGATGAGAATGGAAGAGAATTCCTTTGCATTACCTCTAATGACTGCGGAAGAAAACGCATCTTAGAGAAGCTTATGTGTCTCTCTAGTGGGTTATATGCTACCACTATCCGAGCTATCGAATCAAACAATGTCATTAGAGATGACCTCTTGGATTCAGACACATATTGGCTTTGGCACGACAGGTTGGGACATCTTGGTCGTGACATGATGATCCGTATATTGAAAACCTCAAACGGACATCCATTCTATAGAGCTCATCGAAGCAAAGATCAAAAATTGATCCAAGGAGAGGAAAGTGATGCTTCTGCCGTCCCGGCGACCGGTCGACATAGTCCCGGCGACCGGTCGACGATTTCCAGAAGCAATCCAAAATCGGACAGGAGCTTCGGCGACCGGTCGACCAAAAGTCGGCGACCGGTCGACAACTTCCAGAAGCTTTCCGCCGTCCCGGCGACCGGTCAACATCGTCCCGGCGACCGGTCGACAACTTCCAGAAACTATCCGACGCCGGACAGAAGCTCCGGCGACCGGTCGACCAATAGTCGGCGACCGGTCGACGATTTGCGATTTCTTTCTGAGAAAAACCCTGATTCGAGAAATCATCAGGATGCCTCCTATGCTTCTGAAGCTCCCAAAGCCAAACGCTCTTTTTGCAAAGCTTGCTCCTTAGGGAAGCTAGGACCAAGACCGTCCTATGTCAAGGATTCTAAAGCACTTCTTCCGTTCTTACAAAGAATCCAAGGGGATATCTGTGGACCTATTCAACCACCAAGCGGACCATTTAAGTATTTTATGGTGTTGGTTGATGCGTCGACACGTTGGTCGTATGTCACGCTATTGTCCACTCGTAATGCTGCTTATGCTAAACTCCTAGCACAGATAATTCGCCTGCGGGCTCACTACCCGGATCATCCCATCAAATCAATCAGGCTTGATAATGCTGGGGAGTTTACATCGAAAACTTTCGATGACTACTGCATGTCTATTGGGATGGATGTTGAGCATCCAGTTCCCCATGTGCATACCCAGAATGGTCTTGCAGAGGCTGCCATTAAAAGAATTCAAATGGTTACAAGGACATTGGTAATGCGCACCAATCTTCCTCTCTCTGCCTGGGGGCACGCAGTATTGCATGCAGCTATGCTAATTCGTCTGAGACCCACAGCTACTCAACCCTTTTCTGCGCAACAGCTAGTGACTGGGTACGAGCCAAGCATCTCACACTTACGCATATTTGGGTGTGCTGTCTATGTGCCTATTACGCCGCCACTGCGTATTAAAATGGGTCCTTAGAGACGAATGGGCATTTATGTTGGTTTTGAGTCTCCAACCATAATCCGCTATGTAGAACCCTTGACAGGCGATCTATTTACCGCAAGATTTGCGGATTGTCACTTTGATCAGACAGTCTTCCCGTCGTTCGGGGGAGATAAGAATGTACACATTCAACAGGAACGACAGGAATTGTCATGGCCTGTCCCCACTCTGTCTCATCATGATCCCCCTACTGCACAACGAGAAATAGAAGTGCGTAGAATTATAGATCTTCAGAAAGTCGCAGACTCTCTTCCTGACGCTTTCTCTGATCTTGCTAAAGTGACTAGATCTCATATACCAGCTGCAAATGTGCCTGCAAGGATGCAAGTGCCTGAACAAGGACTTGGACTCAAAGTCGCTACTACAGCTAACCCTATAGTAGGGACAGCTGGTGGCGCCACTGCCAGTAATGGTGGTGATGTGGCTCAGGCCGTGGCTCCGCTGAGGAAGCGTGGGAGGCCACCAGGTTCGAGGGATTCGCGCCCTAGGAAACGGGCTGCGATGGCACCTAATAACCCTCTCATCATTGATACTCAAAATCTGTCCCATGAGAACATTCCGGATTATGGTTATGTCCAAGAGACATCATTGGAGGACGCTCCAATGTCAGAACCTACCCGTGAGAATGTAGAGATCTCGATTCATTATACTAGTATACATGGAACGTGGGATAGAAACTCCATCGTCATTGATGATGTGTTTGCATATGCTTGTGCACGAGAGTTGATTGAGACTGATGATATTGAACCTCGCTCTGTTGATGAATGTCAAAGTAGAGCTGATTGGCCTAAATGGAAAGATGCGATCCAGGCTGAGTTAGACTCATTAACAAAGAGAACGGTATTCGGGCCTGTTGTGCCAATACCTTCTGGAATAAAACCTGTTGGATACAAATGGGTCTTTGTTAGAAAGCGTAATGAGAAAAATGAGATTATAAGATATAAAGTTCGCCTTGTGGCGCAAGGCTTCTCACAACGCCCTGGAATCGACTACGAGGAGACATACTCTCCCGTAATGGACGTTATAACGTTCCGCTACCTTATCAGTTTGGTAGTTTCCGAAAAACTGGATATGTAGCTTATGGATGTGGTCACAGCGTATCTCTATGGGGATCTAGATACAGAGATTTATATGAAGGTCCCTGATGGGCTTCAGTTACCCAAGTCAAGTGGCTCCAGACCACGGAGCGCGTTTGCAATAAGGTTGAAACGCTCACTATATGGATTGAAACAATCCGGACGGATGTGGTATACCCGTCTAAGTGACTACTTGATTGGAAGAGGGTATGTGAACAATGATTTATGCCCCTGCGTGTTTATTAAGAGAACAAGTTCCGGATTTGCAATAGTAGCAGTTTATGTTGATGACATGAACCTTATAGGCACTCTTGATGAACTAAGAGAAACCGCTGACTACTTGAAATCTGAGTTTGAGATGAAAGATCTTGGGAAAACACGGTTTTGTCTCGGTCTAGAACTTGAGCACCGTAGTAGTGGGATTCTGATTCATCAATCAGCTTATACCCAAAAGATGCTCAGGAGATTTAATATGGATAAAGTCCATCCTGTTAGCACTCCCATGATTGGTCGCAGTCTAGATCCAAAGAAGGATCCGTTTCGCCCAAGGGATGATGGCGAAGACGTTTTAGAGGCTGAGGTAACATACCTAAGTGCAATAGGCGCATTATTATATTTGGCACAGTGTACAAGACCCGATATCTCCTTTGCTGTTAACTTGTTGGCTAGATTTAGCTATGCACCCACGCAACGCCATTGGACTGGCATAAAGACTATCTTTCGTTACTTGAAAGGTACGATTGATATGGGCTTGTTCTTTCCCTACAGAGAGTCTCGAAAATATGGCAAAATGGGTGAGGAACCCATACATGCCGTCGACCGGCGACCGGTCGACACATTGTCGGCGACGGGCAGAAAGGTTGCTGCCCCCTTTTCCCAAACACCTTGTGATGTTTTGGTTGGCTTTACTGATGCTGGGTACCTCTCTGACCCATATAAAGGTCGTTCCCAAACTGGTTATGTATTTACCATGGGTAACACCGCGATATCTTGGAGGTCTACAAAACAGACTCTTGTTGCCACTTCTTCGAACCATGCTGAGATTATTGCTCTCCATGAAGCGGTTCGTGAGTGTATATGGTTGATGTCCATATCTACACATATAAGAAGTGCTTGTGGTTTGAGGTCAACCACAGATGAACCTACATGCATTTATGAGGATAATGCTGCTTGTATTGAACAAATGAAGCAAGGTTTCATCAAGGGCGACAACACCAAGCATATATCGCCTAAATTCTTCTATAATCAGCAACAGCAAAAGTTCCTCAAGATTGAAGTCAATCAAGTCCGTTCTGAGGACAATGCAGCAGATTTGTTTACCAAATCACTGCCTAAATCCACATTTGAGAAGCATGTGAAAAGCATTGGTTTGCTTAAGTTATCTGACCTCCCATGATTGTGAAAATCAGGGGGAGACGCAGACTTCAGGGGGAGTCTAGTGTCCATGCAAAGTTTCCAAATGTGAAGGGTGTGTTGTACTCTTTTTCTCTTCGACCAAGGTTATTTTTATCCCACTGGGTTTTTGTTACTTGGCAAGGTTTTTAATGAGACAACGTGAGGAGCACCACCTAGTGTTGACGCCACAAGGGGGAGTGTTGAAGGAAACCTACTTTGTGTGTGCCTTGTCAACCTAGAAGTATCTTAGTTAGGTTAGCATATGGATTACATATTGAATAGAAGTCCTATTGGGATGTGGATTGTACCCTTGTGTTTCTCTATATATAGAGGCACATATTCATTAATAAAGATACGATCTATTCCTGTGCTATTTCGCTCTGTCATTACTTTCAGTATTGTGGTTGATTGCATATTTACTTAAACATATTAATGATTGTGGTATTGGCTTTTAACAGTTTATAATTATGAACAGAAAATGATGTGTACGTGTACCATAACCGCATAACCTATTAATTAAAAGACTTAACTGCATGCAGGATGTACATAACTCAAGAAACAGGACATTCAGATGTTAAAGACCCATCAAAGCAATTAATTGGTTGCAGCTGCCGCAACCTGCTACTCCTCACCAGCAACAACCAGCAACCACCAGCAATATCAACACATATTTAAGTCCCTGCAGATATAGAACTCAATTCTGATCAGGTTTGAAGAGAGAAAACCATACATGCATGCATCCTCACCTCTTTCTTTTGTTTTTTTTTCTTTCTTAATTTTCTCATTTTTCTGGTTTTTGTTCTGGGTTTCTTAAGCGTACTATCCCATCATTCAAAACATTAGGTCAGTCAAATTAGATGAGCAGAAAAACAGCGAGCAATAAAGAGAGATTGATGGTGGTAGTTAAGCTAGATGAAAGAGTGTCAGTAATGAGTAATGAGTCTTCTTGATGGCGAATGGATCCATCCCACATGGATGGATTTACGGATCCAACCAAACAAGTAAAACTTGCATTACTTACAGTTTATGTGCGGCAAACGTCAATTGCAAACTGGAAATATGGTTCCACCCTAATTATATAAGGCTATGTTAACCACGAGATGTGGTGCAGTGGGCGGATCATAGATGTCAAGTCTGGTGGTAATACTAGAGGTATTAAGTACAAAACTCGATGGTATCATTCTCGTGGCAATCGGAGAGGCGTTTAAATGGGTACAAGAAATAAGTTGTTATGGATATAATTAAACCTATAGCTAAACATAAGAGTAATGACTAATTAAATAACAAGATTTGACGAAATGATGGGAATAATCAACGAGGTATAGACGTCCCTAGCTACATCCTTGGCTATTCTCAAGTGCAGTTCTAGGGTTTTGACTTTAGGAACTTTCATAATATTTTACTTCATCCACCATAACTGTGTGCTAGGGTTTTGAGTTTAAGAACTTTCTTCATCACGTGCTGCATCCGGTGTCTCCCTTCTTCTTAAGTGAGACTAGACCTTGGTCGTCTTCTTCTTCAAACCAAGGAGGGTTCACAGCAAAAACCTGGAAAAGTAAGGTCATCCAAACACGCTCTGATGCCCAAGTCAAATGAGTGTTTGAGCATTTGAATGGAGTTTTGAGAAGGAAAATTAGTCTCTACTTTCAGTAATGATAAAGGCTAGTATTTACACAAAGAGGAGGATAGACAGCCAAGATTCCCAATTTCGGGTGTCAACCACTAAAATCCTAAGGTTAAGCCCATCACTACACTCGTGTGGGGTGTTGAAGGAGTAAAAGTAAGACAATGAGACAAAAACATTTCTAGTCACAAAGCCACGTGACATTAATTTTGACAATTCAACGAAACTTAAATGGAAGATAATAACGATTTTTATCTAGTCAATATTTGGCAACAATATTTGCCTAGCGGACCCAAGCCAACTTTTGGACAAGCTCGCTTGGGATTTCTTCTTACAACTCACTTAATAGGATGGAATGTAATTCCCATAAAAAGAATGTTCATGTACTTCACTCCCAGTCTGATCAATACTTTAATCTACAGCACACATGCATGACCCAAGGGATAAAATGACAACTTGTTATAACCACTTATTTCCCAATTGTATGCACCTAGCCAGCCAGCTATCTAGGCCAAAAAATTAAAGTTGGGTTTAGCAATATTTGATGGGAGAGTCTTTTGTCCACCTCGGTGGACGTCCACTAGCAGCATGCTAAGCACGTGTCTGTTAGATTATGAGGAGTCGTTATCACTGTAGCCGTGACCTTTGGTCTCTTCGACCCAATTTGCCGGAACTTTGCCGCTTCGCCGCCGTGGCATCCGGCCACGTCAGACTAGGAAATTGGTCTCATTCTCTTCGTATTGGAACGATCTATCCAACCATACAAGTTTTTCACCTTATTATTCACCGTAGAAAGCGGATCGAAGCTTGAAAGATTCGGAAAAATCTACCCGATCGGTTCTCTCTCCTCCGGTCACAGCGGCGACTCAAATCACTTGTCTCTCTCCTCCTTCATCTGCATACTACAGCTTCCTCACCACGTCAGACCTTGCCGACAACAAATCCTCTCCCTCCTAAATCACGAAATCATCCTGACCAATTTTTTTTATCCATCTCTAACTTAACGTTGGATGTTGACTGGCATAACAAAGTAAGCATTAACTAACAACTCGGATTGAATTGAATGTCTAAGCTTGCATCGAACGGCTGAGATCGCTTGATGGCTATTAAAATATTAAGCACATGTCTCCCACGCTACTGGTTGACAGCAGTTGCAACCAGCACATGTCAACCAGCAACTGTTGTCAACCAGTAGCAGCGTGGGAGACACGTGCTTAATATTTTAATAGTCATTCCAAATTATTTGATACGTCGGTATGAAATTAAAAATGACGCTATAGTTTGGAATGTATTTTATAGTTAATCCTTAACTTTTAGCGTTAATTATTAAGTTACTCAAATACAAATGTAGATTGAAAATAACAAGCCATTTCATTCCCACATAAGTGAATTAACAAGATAAAAATCTAGAGGGCGCGCTGGCCTTGAATACTAAGTACTAGTAGTACGTACTGGATCGTGATCTGATTATTGTGATCTGAGCTAGCTAGAAATCTTTCTTGGAGGAACCATAACTCTTGGAATGGAAGTCCATGAACAAAACCAGAAGAGAAACATAGAAGAAGACATTGAACCACCATCCCAGGATCCCACAGCAACCCGACTCCCTGTTAAAATGATAGATGAGCATCCAAACCAAGCCGACGAAGCTGGACATGAACTGAAATATCTGAAACTCGGTGACTCTCCTCTTCCACTTGGGCCTGGCTCCGAGCGTGGAGAGCAAGTAGTAAGTGTACATGACGACGTGGACGGTGGCGTTGGCGGCGATGACGGCCGGGAAGAGAGACTGGGAGGTGTGCAGCCAGAGGTAGCACATGACCAGAACCATGGTGTGGTGGTACACGTGGAGGAAGGTGAGGCGGTGGAAGGAGCCGCTGACGATGATGAGGAGCGTGTCCACGAACTCGTAGATTTTGGAGAGGTAGAAGATGTAGGCCCAGAAGAAGAGGGGCCCGGTCGGCGGGGTTTTCGGCGGGAGGCAGATGATCCAGAACGGGTGGGGCGCGTGGGAGAAGATGGTGACTAAAGAACCTACGGACATGATGAGTGACAACACCAGCAGGATGAGGTTGTGGACGACGGTGACAGGCTTGAGACGGCGAGGCTTGATGAGTGGGAGAGGCACATGGGAGAGGAGCAGAGTGACGGCGAGGTAGGAGACCACCGTCACGGCCAGGAACAGAGGAGTGGAGCACGGGGTTTCCCCCGGGATCCACTTGAAATGGAGGATTGTTGGGTGCTGCACCAGCCAGTACTGGAAGGTACTCTTCATGGTCACGTTGCCCTCCATCCGATGCTCACGCGCCGCCGTAGAGGTAGTTGTAGTATGTTAGGGATCGAGGAGAAGAAGAAGTAGTAGTGGCAAGTGTTCAAGTGGGGGAATATAGAAGGGTAGGCCGGCCTTTTTCTAAAGCAGAAGATCGAACCAGTAAGTCGAAGTGGGTCCCCGGCCACCAGTGTTCTGAAGGCTGAAGCTGGCAATGGTGAGAGTAATGAACACTGAACCAACATACGTCTACCTCATCGCTCCATTTAATTCGATATATATTGTCATCGAGAACCCTAGCTATATATATGATATATCTCTCTCTAAACCAGGTTGTGGGTAACTAGTAATTAAGGAAGTAGCTAGGAGCTGGACTTTAATGAGTTGGGTCTGCCTAGCTTGTACGAATTTCCATTAGAGATTTTACATCGAGTGGTTGAGTAGTTACAAGTAAACAAGAGTAAAAGCTCTGTAAATGCATGTATATACGTGAATGATAGTCGTACTTCATTTCGATCTTTTATGAACGTACAATCTCAACTGAATCACTCATTCTCTATTAATCCTTTAACACCTTCAAATTAATATCCCATCAATTTTCTCTTCAACATTTATTTTTGTAAAGTACAACCACAGTTGGGTCACATTCGACAATAATCTACGGTATTATTTTAGAAAAGACAGTTTGTCAACCACAACATAACAATTTGACGAAAATAATCTTAAAAGATAATAAAATAAAATAAAACTTTGAAAACCAATTATATCATCAAAGCCAATTGTGACAATTACAAAATAATTTTTAGTTAAACAAACAAACACTATATCCCACTCTTTACTCTTTGCAATAACCGCTTTCTTCACATGCGTAGCATGTAGGATATTGCTAATATTTTATAGATAAGTGTTTATCATCTTAATATATCAAATAGAAAATTCAAAATTCAACTAGAAAATTCAAAATTCAATTAGGCTTGTTAGTGACATAATAGAAAATTCAAAATTCAAAAAGTTGGATATTGCTATTATTTATAGATAAGTGTTTGTGATCTTAATATATCAAATAGAAAATTCAAAGTAGAGAATTCAAAATTCAACTAGAAAATTCAAAATTCAACTAGGCTTGTAGCTTTCATCACAAGTTGTTTGAACCTAAATTTGGCAAGGCCCACATGACAGACAACTAGGCCCGGCCCCACAAGTATTTTGTGTGAAACATGGGGCAAGCCTATATGGCAATATGCAGAAAACCTAATGGGCGACAATCAAGTCTATTATAGTCGATATTCGACTAATTGCGACCAAGGTACAACTAACCGTGGCTGAGGTACAGCTAAACATGGCCGAGGTACGGCTAACTTAAGCCGAGGTACGGCTAACCCTAAGCCGAGGTACGGTCGACCCCAACTGAGGATCAGCTGAACGTAGCCAAGGCTCTGTTATATTTGGCTAAGACATTTGTTTAGCTAGGACGCAGCCAAAATCTTATTGGGTTCAGCCAACCCTAGTTGGGATCAATCATACGCTTGTGAGTAACTGAAGCATTCAAACTAATTATCATTGAATTTGGAGAATCCGGCTTAAGTGAAGAGGATTATGAGCTTTAATGCTTAAATTGTCAGTTATGTAACTATGTCAAAGGAATTCAATTTTGAATTATTTTGTAATCAATATGGTCTCGAAATTGAAAGCCGAGATTGTATCCTTTTATTTTCTACTATAAAAAGGACTATATGAAGCCTTGTTAGAGGTCCACGACCAAAAAAAAAATTAGCATTGTGAAAGACAACAGTTGAGTACATCAAAGGGGTTATTCCTACAATAGGACCATATCGAGTTAAGCGGAAGCTAAAAGTCCAAGTCGTAGTAAAAGAAATGAAACTTGTTTTGTGCACACTCGAGTCTAAAGTGAAAAAGAAGTGACCTATGTGTATCCTTAATTCGGGTAAATTTCGGGGATGAAATTTTTGTAAAGAGGGGAGATTGTGACGACCCAGACCAAAAATTATCCTTTTACTATAAAGATTCATGACGAATCGTTGGAAGTTCCGGTTTCGAGTTTCAAATAGTACATTTAGGGGGTCGTCGGGTTGACTTTTCATTCGGTTCAGAATTTGAATAAACTTTCTTCACAAAATTTGTAAAGCACGTTAAACCGAGTCCGTGGACATAAAGTACGTAAACATCGGACTTCGTATGAGAGAGTTATGGTTCACGGATGGGGAGTTACTATTTTAGGAAACTAGTATTAATTTTCAGATTATTTCTCTCCTCAGTCCCGATCTCTCTCTCTCTCTCTCTCTCTCTCACTCACTACTACAGTACCAGTCGGCTTCTGTCACCGATTCCTCCTTCCTCCAGCCATCTCCGACCACGAAATCGGGTCCATTTTCTTCGTCTCCTCGAGCTCTTCAAATCTATACCCATCGCACTCATCGATTTTTGGTGTAGAGGAATAAATTAAGGAGAGAATAACCGACTTTTTGGTGGTACTGTTCATCGTCACCGATCTCTTTTTTCGGCCAAATCAAGTGGCGCCACTTACTGGGCTTTGAAGCCCTCGACCAGTCGAGTCCAACGCAACAAGTTTAACCTCGAACCGTCGCCGGATGGCGGCGGATCGAGGGTTTGAAGTTCCGGCCACTGCGGACTTCGGAGTGAAATTCGAGCTTCTCCACTTCGAATTGGACTTCGTGGCAGGTATGAAAGTTGATTTTTATGTTGTTGTGATCATACTAGTAAAGTTTCATGACCATCAGAGATGGTTGACCGGCGGCGCGTAGGGCTCACGGGTAGAGGTGGCAAACGGGAAGGCCCGGCATTTAATCGGGCTATGGGTCGTGCTCGGGCCGGCCCATATACTCAAACATTAGGCCCAGCCCGGCCCACGGCCCAAGTCCATAGCATGTCGGGCCATGCTCGTGCCGGGCCAATAACGGGCTCGGGCCGGGCCGAGCTCAGGCCGTAAGGAAACGAAAACTAATTCTAGTTTGAGATAAAATTAATACAATCAACATAAGTACTATATAAAATTCATACAAACAATGCTTGTTGTTTATCAAATAACATCTATATATAGTTTTCTTGAAATTCATCTCTTTTGATTTCAACCTAAAACAATATCATTACAAAGCTTTATATTTCAAAAAGACTGAGACATTATTCCTTATAAACATGCAACTAACTTAGTAGCAATGAAAAATCATTGTTCAAGTAGCAGATTAATTAAAACGTTGTGTGCATAGCTTAAAAAGATAGATGAAATCAGTAAGAAAAAAAGCTATAAACTTATTCAGTGATTGTTATATAATAAACAGGCCGGGCTGCGGTCCGTAATATATCGGGCTCGAGCCGTGCCGGGCTTCAAACGGGCTCGGGCCGGGCCGGGCCTCTTCTTAACGTGTCGGGCTCATGCCTAGCGGCCCATTTGCCACCTCTACTCATGCGCAGCCGCTTGTGGCAGCGCGTCCGGCCTCCTTTGGTGCTGCATTTTAGCTCAATAGCTTGCACTTTATTACGATCATGTTAGTATATTATTTATTGGAAGTTATTGAAGTTTAGGAATTAATCCGATTTATTTTAGGTTCGTTTACGTACGGTTTACATAGTTGTGATCGTTGGATGATCACCAAAGTTGATTAGGATGTTAAGATATTAATTTTGAGAATTTGTGCAGTTGGATCTTTGGAATTAGTCCAATTGGTTAATTAAAGGTTATTTACGATTTGTGAGTTCGAATAAATTAGTTTACGTTCGTTCAATTTATCAAACCGCGATAATCCGATCTTTGGAATCGTCGCCGAGTGTTTTGGATAATTAGATTTATCGATGAGTAAATTATTTGGAGAATTGAAGTTCAGAATTTATCGGTGAATTGAGGTATTTGAATTATCGAGGGAAAATCCCTAGTCGAAATAAGGAATTAAATATCGAATTATTGTTTCGTCCGTCAAATAGTTAGTAATTATCCTAATTGGTTTTATTCAGGAGGACGTCATGATTTCTTTTTTAGGAGGATTACGACGGACGCCAGTCTTAGCTGGTTCTTGTGAGTGGACTTTGTTTTTCTTATCAAATGATTTATATATTTGAGAATTTACGTATTTAAATATTTGTCTTAGCCGGTTCTTGTAGTTTTTTCCCATTTTTATCAGATATCAGTTTTGTTTTGTGATTTTTGTTGTATGCATGTGTTGCCTAAGTTGGTAGGTCCCTCAAGTTTATGTCATTGAGTTGGTAGGTCCCTCATGACATATGTCTCCGAGTTGGTAGTGCCCTCGGATGACGATTCACTGAGTTGGTAGGTCCCTCAGTGAATTGGTGACTAAGTTGGTAAGACCCTTAGTCATCACACTTTGTTTTCAGATGTTTATGCATATTGTCGGATTATATCATTTCATCGAGATAAATATATTTTAATTGGGGAAACATAACAAAAATTATTTTATAAACTATTATTTTTGTCCACTCACGCTAATAGTTTTCAATGTTTTCCCCTAGGCTTTTCTGTTTTCCAACGCCCATATTGCAGTACTACTAGCTGAGGTCATGAGTCGAAGTCGAGGCATAGTCACCACCATCTTCCCATCCTTGTAGGTTATAGTTTAACTTACTTTAGTTTTATTATTGTATTTACGTAAACTCTAGTTGCTTTGATATTTCAGGATTTAAAATATACAACGAATTTGAAGAAATTTATAACTTGGGGTTGGAAATACTTGGAAGTTATTTTAATTGTGGAATATGAATTATTTTCACCGGCGAGCATGTAGGCTCGGGTGTTGGTTGTGGCTTGAGATATTTGAAGTGTGGTTTTTAATTAATTACAGGTTTTCGGATAGTCCATTTTAGGGAAGATTATATCGATTTTTCGGTAGAATCTTCTCTAAAGTGGACCCCACAGGATCATCTTGATGTTTCAGGGTGAGATGTCGGGGTGGGTCTTGTCACACAGATCTCATGGTGCAAAAGTCAAGGCTAACCGTCTTCATAACCCAACATGAAGAGAAAATCGGAGGCTCATCAAAGCATGATCATCGCTCATGCTAACCTTGAAACTAACCAAACTTCAAAGTGACAATTTGGAGGATCGAAAAACTGTTGACGGAAAGAATCGTCGTTGGGTCCAGCGCACGCGAAGCAGAAGATCACTTGTGGTAACCAGAGATGGGTTAGACGACATACGACACCATTGGAGACCTAGCCTCTGACGACTAGGGTTAGAGAGAGCTTGCGCTCTCATTTTTCTCTTTGAGATAATGATAGGTTACCTATTAGGTTATTTATCTCAACTTATAGTTATAAGAGGAGAGAATATTTCTAGTACATATTATTAGCTCATCATACCAAAATATAATCAAAAAGACCAAAATCAAAAACATTAAAACCAAATATTCAATACTTCAAGTCTTCAACCAAATTTTTAAAAACAATTTGCTTATAATAAAATAGAACATAAATACTGAAGTATACTTCAGTCTTCAACTCTTTATAGCTAATTAAAAATAAACATGCAGTGAATAAAACGACGACACCTACTTAAAAATAAATAAATTAATTAATTAAATTGGTTCAATACAGTATATATTCAGTATCAAAATGAATACCATACCATTTGAATCGGTTCGGTATCAAAATGAAAAATAAAACCATCTCGTTCCGCTTCGGTTCAGTACAAAACATGTACAGTTTCAGTTTTGCGGGATCGAATGCCCACCCCTAGCAGTCATTGCTGCTTACGGGTGTGCTGGCAATTTTTTCCTTTAAATTTTCTAGCTTCCAGTAAGGATTACTTGTAGTAGCGTATAAAGAAAATGATTAGTTTCAATTATTCCTTTATCTTAATGTTTTCCTTTTAGATTTCGAGATAGTGCTCTATATTTTTATTTTGTAATTAAGAAATTCAAATCATAACCAAAAAAATTAGTTTATCTCTGGTTCTTTGGAGCATAAATCATCACTGCAAAAAAAAAAAAAAATTGGCCGAATTGGAAACCTTTACTTGAATCAAACAAATAGATCAACATAATGTGTCAAATACTAACCATTCATTATTATCAGGATATTACAAAAATTGAATTTCTTTTAGACTCATTTTTTGCAGAAATGATCAATTAATAACGGCCTAAGGTACTC
The DNA here is from genome assembly GCA_029955375.1 of Rubus parviflorus. Classification (NCBI taxonomy): domain Eukaryota; kingdom Viridiplantae; phylum Streptophyta; class Magnoliopsida; order Rosales; family Rosaceae; genus Rubus; species Rubus parviflorus. The sequence continues at coordinate 3,967,777 of JARGGL010000008.1, read as the reverse complement.
TGCTGGAGCTTATTTTTATGCAAAATAGCTATGATATTACTAAAATCTCATTTTAGCTACTCTGTTGGATATGCTCTAAGAATTAAAACGGTTCGCAGCCTTAAAGTCGTTAATTGTTTCTTTGTTTGATTCGGACTCAACAAATGTAGATAATGAAGGTAAATTGGGTTGGTTGTTTTTAACTTTCTTCAAACATAAATTCAGTAGCGCAAAACCGGAGTTATACATTTCACATCTGCCTCTTTAATAAGCACAAACGCCAAGCAGACAAGCACACATCTACCTTACCTAATGTCAAATTCACATTAATTTTACACACGGTTTTGTTCCTATCTCTTCTGTTGTAGATGCATGTAACTACTGTAGATGCATGTAACTACTGCTAGCATAGATATTGCATGTACTTTACTAGTCTAACCTGATCAAATATGTACTATATATATAAGCAGTGTTCTAGAAATTCGGTACGCGGCGGCAAAGCGTTGGCACCAGACGAGGGTCAGCCGCCTCGATTAATTGCAACTTGCAAATACTCCTAGGCGAGCTGGGCAGATTTTGAAAAATCGAAATTTATTTTTTGGGTCATTCACTTAAATTTATTTTTTATTTTTTCAAAAGCACGACCATCTCTCTCTCTCTCTCTCTCTCTCTCTCTCTCTCTCTCTCTCTCTCTCTCTCTCTCTCTCTCTCTCTCTCTCTCTCTCTCTCTCTCTCTCTCTCTCTCTCTCGGGAATGGTTGAAGAGGCATTGGGAGTGGATAATGTCCTAGAGGCTGGGGGGAATTAAGTTCTAGAAATGTTGAAGTAAGAGAACTTCATAAATAAGATTTTGTATCGGATGAGGACACAAAAAAGGAGGGTGATGAGGTAGATTATGAGTTTGAGTCCGATACAAAGTCTTGGAAGAATATGGGAAAGAAGAGACTGAGGCATAGCCTTGAAAGTAATTTTTTTTTATAAGTACTCATTATGTACAAATAAAATTAGGTAGACAAACACACTCGCACAATCATTCCAAGTGTTCTAAGACTATGGGGATATCGACTTCGGCTTTAGATTGTTAAATAAAATCTAAGTGAGTTCAAGAGAGGCACGACATTCATTGTCCTAAACCCGTAGACGCCTTCTTACGTGCAATTTATGGCAGTCATTTACAACTTCAAGATACAACCTTTGACATCTCATACGATGTCTAATCCGCTTCTCACGCTCACGGTTGACGGAGTGCCAAGTGATTATCGATTGCCCAAATATTAGATATAGGAATGGAAATGAGGAAGATGAATAAAGTAAAGAATGAGAGAATTAAAGACATTCTATATTTTGTCTGAGAAGTTCTTTATTTATCTCTTCATATAGTAGTAGAACACTTTGAGATCAAACCGAACTAATCTACCAATGCAAATGCAATATGAATACATCATTGGCAAAAAAAAAAAAAGCAAGATTCCCACTATGAATAGGACGAGTTACACACATACGTGTAGAATATAAAACCCTCCATAAAAGCAAACAGTACCACAATACAAAGTCCAAAATAAATGAATCAAATTGCATTCTGGTGTATCAATGAAAGGGGCATGGAAAATTCATATAAAGAATCGACAGAGATGGATCATGACCGTTTATCCTTTTGGCCCATCTTGTTTCTATAACTCTTCCCATGAAAGTCAACGAAAAGAGACAAAAGCGAGGCATTGAAGACGGCATTGAAGCACCATCCCCATATTCCGGAGCACCCGGACCCGGAGAAATGCAAGTAGAGCATCCGACCCGACAGCGCAAAGCTGAACAAGAACTGGACTATCTGGCAGTCCGTGACCGCCCGCTTCCACTTGGGTCGGATCCCAACCGCGCACAAGAAGTAGTAGCCGTACATGAGCACGTGCACGGAAGCATTGGTCACGAGCGCGACCGGGAACAAGGACTGGGAAGTGTGGAGCCATAAGTAGCACATGACTAGTACAGTGGCGTGGTGGTACACGTGGAGGAAGGAGAGCCGTTTGATGGAGCCGCTCAGGATGATGAAGAGGGTGTCCAAGAATTCAAGCATCTTGGAGAGGTAGAAGATGTAGGCCCAGAAAAAGAGGGGACCAGTTGGTTTAGTGTGGGGAGAGAAGCAGAGGATTGACTCTAGAAGATTAGGGGAGGAGAGGATGGAGAGGGTGCAACCGACGGCCATGATGAGGGAGAGGAGGAGGAGGTTGAGGTTGTGGAAGGCTGAGATTGGTTTGAGGAGGGCGGGGTTGATGGGGGAGAGTGGGAGGCGCGTGAGGAAGAGAGTGAGTGAGAGATAGGAGAGGAGAGCGAGGATAAGAAAGAGTGGAGTGGAGGCAGGGGTTTGACCTTCCGTCCATGAGAAGTGGAGGATGCTTGGGTGGTCAACTAGCCAGTATTGGAGGTTTGATGTAATGAGGTTGTTCATCGTGTCCTCACGCGCCGCCGTGAACGAGTGAGTGAATTATTCTGGAACTGATACTTGATCTGGGGAGGAAAGGCAGGGCAAGGTTATAGACTATTCAGTTATGGCCATCCAAGGGCCATGTTGCATTATCCCTAAATGTGGGGCCCACAATCTTATCCAAGGGTGCTGGTTTTAGGAGGTGACCAAGAAAACTATCAATGAACTAAGAGCATCCACAATGAGGATCCAAATTTGGGTCCAAAACCTATATTTGGGTCCAAAAACACCCACAGTGGATCGGAGGGAGTATGACTTATAGTTGCCGGAGACTCAAATGTTGGACCCAAATATAGGTCCAGTTTGGACTCAAAAATTTTGGACCTATATTTGTGGGTCCCCTCATGTGCAACTAATTTGAGAGGATTTTGGAGAGAGAAATTGATGATTCATCAATGAGAGAGAACAAGTGGGGTTTTTGGGTCCAATATCTATATACCACAATGGAGATGACTCAAATTTAGGACCCAAATTTGAGTCCAAAAATATAAGTCCAAAAATATGAATCCAAAAATGAGTCCTGCACCACTGTGACACCCAAAAAAGTAAGTCTTTTTATCCACTATTCCGATGGACTCAAATTTGGATTACGGCCAATTTGGACCCATATTTGGGTCCAAAAAATGAGTCCCCATTGCTGATGCTCTAAGCTAAAGCAACATATATCAGTCAACGAACCTCTTTTTGGTTCGTGCGCCTACTTGAAAAACCAACTCTCACTTTTTCTTTTCTGAAAGAAAAAAGATGTTAATTTAATTAATAATGAGGAAATACTTTAGAAGAAAACTTCCCAAAGTCTTTACATTGGGTATTGTTAACGTCATTTCTATCCATCATAGTGAATTGGTTGCCTGAACGTTCTTGGCTCAATTTTGTTAGTCTCATAATGATGAATGAAATTGACAAACCAAGAGACTCATTCAAGGTTTAAAAGGAGAGCAGTATAAATAGTTACATGTGAGAGGACTTCGCTGTAACATAGGCAAGTGAATTATAAGCACCACAGATTCAAATTTGCCTTTGCATCACATAAGAAACAATGAGTTTCAGACTTCCTTCAAATGACAACGACGACTAAATTTGTGCAGACATGATCCATTCTAGAGACAATCCCACAAAATGAGAAGAAAACAAAGAATGACTTGAGAATCCACTCTGGTAGTTTTCCTCCTTGAAAACAAAGTTAGATTCTTGGAATAGATTTTGGTCGAATGAACTGTTTAAGAATGGCTTTCTTCTCATCAATGCGCTTCTTCTCTTCAGGATCATTTGGTTTGACCTTTCTTTTCTCTTCCAGAATCCACTTGAAAACTTTGCGTTGTTTGATGCTCTCGGATTTGTTCCGGCAATTTCACAGGCTCTGTGATAGCTGGCGGGGGTAGGGGTTTCTCAGTAGTAGGAGTTGTTTGAGCAACAGTTGAAACTGCAGTAGTACTTCCTCTATGTCTGTCTCTTTCTTTTTCGTCCGCATGAACAGGTAAGCTGCAAATTAAGTGCAAACCTAAGGGTTCAATTGATGTACACTACAACTAACTGAAGAATCAAATCGTTCAGGATGGAAGTCCATCACTGACTATGATTATGCAACAAAGAAGCTAATAAGGTACGGCGGCATTCCTCTCAACGAATCCTAAATATGCTTCTTTTGAACATGTTCATTAATAACTATGCCAGGCACACATCCCATGTCCATACCCACAAGTGTTGGTGTAACACAAATTCTATATACCCATTTGACCCGACTTATAGGGAAAGCCAGATAACCATCGCTAATTTGTCCCAAACATAGACATAGAATGCAGAAGGTCCCGAATGCTTCCCACTAAACATCTCTATCATAATTTATGTTAAATTACTTCTTTCTGAAACAAAAAACAAAAACAAAACTTGAAATTCCTGGTGGATAACTCAGTGAAGGCACAGAAAGTTGACAGGAGGGTGTGAGTTCTAGCTCAGGAACCCTCTCCCTTTTTCCAGATAATAACATAGACATCTAATATTTTCACTGGCTTTGCTATTCTATCCCAAGACCATAAGGGGTATTTTTGTCACCTCCTACTTATGTACTATTAGTACTTTCTTATAATGAACTTGACATCAACAAGTAAACTCTAGGACCTTACACCAAGTGAAACATAAACTACCTTACTCGCAAGTCACAACATCTTTCTCATATGGGGGAAAAGGAGGAAATGTTAAATTCACCCCAAGTTTTTGTTAAGAAGTGCCAAGTCTTCGGGTGAATTTAACGTTTCCTCTATTTCCCCACAGCATCAAAATCGTTTCGAACCAATGAATATTGATTTGAACCCCAATTCAGTTTTCATACATTCATTCACTCTGTATGCAAAAAGAACATCAGGAAAGCAGCAGTCATATTTTAAGTGAGGTATCTTCGTCTCTAGCAATCCTCAATATGTTTGTTTGGAAAATGTCACTTAGGGTAATACACCCCCAAGTTTTAGGGTAATACACAACCCATTTAGCATGATATTTAGGGAATGGCAGCTCTAGGGTTAAAAGAATCATCCCTAACCTGTTGCAAATAAAAGAGGAAAATGCAGACTGAAACTCGTCAGTTCAACTTGACAGAGATTACGATGTAGCAACAAGACTTTCTGTGCTGTTCAAGCTAACAAAGATGTTTGCATTCTTTTTTTCATAAGAAACAAAATTCTAGTAACACAAAGAGGAAAATACAAGGCGTCCACTGATTAACTACAATCCTTACAACAGCTAAACAAAACATCAAAGCAAAAAAAAAAATGAATAAGAGGACACAGAGAACTAAGAGACAACAGCCCTCCGTCCAATGAAATAGCATACAAAGAACTATCGCCAAACCCAAGAGAACTGATGCCCAAATCCAAAGGATGAAGTTGTAATATCTACAAAACTTGAACTTCCACATAGAAAAGTCAGGGAAGGCACAGAAAGCTGACCAAATCCAACGTTAGTGCCACAAGCCTGTGTATCTCTTTGGACACAAGAGAGAGAGAGAGAGAGAGAGAGAGAGAGAGAGAGAGAGAGAGATAGTACAGCACACAAATGCCACATGTACCTTGCTTGCGACTTTAAAGTGTTTATATATTTATATGTAGCATTTTTCCAATAAGTTCAACATCAATCGCCACTCATATAAGTATATAACGCTAACTTTGTTTCCTACCAAATAGTTGTAAAGTGTCTGAAGGTACCATAGTGTCAAGTATTTCCATTCTAAACTTCACCTCCAGAATATTTTGAAATTTCTAGGATTTGATTAATTCTTGTAGTCATCTAGAGAAGCTAAACTACTACTTCAACAAAATAACATCATTCCCACTTTGTTCTGTCCACATACGCAACAATCTATGCCCCTTTGAGCATTAGTAACTTCACGGGGGAACTATAGAGAGTTAATTATAACAAACTTGACATCAAAAAGTAACCTATAGGACCTTATACCAAGTAAAACACAAACTGCCCTACTGACAACATCTTATTACATAGCACAAAATGCGAAAAAGGTCAAATTCACCTAAGCTATTTCAAGTTTATGCTGATACAGCATTTATTTAATACAATCGAGAGGCATTTGCCTACAATGGTAGATATTCCCTTATAGGCTGAAACATGTTACTGTGGTTTTCTTCTCTTTTTTTATTTTTCCTAGTATCCCACCGTATTACTATAAGGCACATGTAAGAACTAGGAATCGAGGCAAAAATAAACATCCATCTGCGTAACCAACTACATATCATCAGCAGAGTAGCTATAAATTTTGATTGTAATTAGTAATAGTGTATAGTGGCCACTTAATACATATGACCTGCCTATAATCCCACATAGAACTCTAAGCATGTGGATGCTAATCACAAATAAAATTTAAACATTAAAGAAAACGCAATGATCCAAGGTAAATACTAGAACTTACTTTTGTAAAACTGACTTCGCAAGGAAAAGTGCCTAAGACTAAGAGTGCATATACTAGACCAAAAGACTCTATTTTATTGAAACCTTCTTGATACTAGCCCGATTCACTCATCTACCAGTATTCCATCGCAATATTAATCCGATGCATGATACCGAGGCATTTAAATCTTCTAGTCTATAGGTCACCCTTCATAGGATTTTCTTGGAGCCTACTCCGATACCTAATGTAATGAACCCACTAGTAGAATTTGCCCCAATAAAACAGACTTAACAACAGCTCTAGAGCTCATAAACTGACCCAAAATATTCCAGCTTTCACTCTGCCTCTTCATCATCGTTGTCAACATTTGGTTTATGACCAACAGACATGATCAAAGTAAGACTGAGTCGCCATTGTTGACAACAATGATGAAGAAAAAATCTGTTGATCTTGAAACTGTTTCAGTTGTGCTGTTTCCAAAAGCCACCAAAAATTCCAAGACCCCAATTATTGAAAGCAAGAATGATTCTGGGTCAATGATAATTTATAACATATTTCACATCCTTCACATCTGCAAACAAATCAAAAATAACACCAAAAGATTAGAAACAAAGCTGTAGGCCAATAGGTTAAATACATTCAAGAAATTTTGCTAGATTAACACACCTATGCACCCCAAAGTTAGCTGTTTTTCCTACCAAAGCCCAAAGGCAAATCCAATGCCTGCCAAAACCTTTCCTGGCTCAAAGGGAAACAATTATTTACTGAAATTTTGGGCAGAGATCATTGCGCTTCCCACGTGAGCAAAAATCAGCAGTTTCCAGCAAAATTTGCAGGGTAATTGTTTTTCAAAATAAGTAATAAAATTATGGTTCTAGGACATTCATATTGATAATTTTCCTCATAGAACTGATCATGGGACAAGAAAGGACCCAATAAATTTTGAAATTTAGTAAATATGCTTCAAGTATGAATGGATAACCTTCATAGCTCAGAAAAAATAATATTCTTCTTCATGGAGTGGATCTCACGGTCCCACAATATTACGGTGAGAAAGTTGGGAAAAGAATTGAAGAAAAAGTTACTTTTAATTGCTTCTCTCAAGTCTCAATAGATAAATAACAAAAAGAAATAATAATAGATCAATAAAATAGCAAAGCAGTCCAAACAAAAGAGAGTTTAGTATAACCACAAAAGATAAACATAGAAACTGCAAACTGAAATGGTGCCCAGGGGGCCATTGCAGACAAAACGACATTGCAAAATGCTCTCTAATGAATATGACCTCCATTTTCCTGAGTTACTATCAGGAAACGTGAATTTGAAAAAGAATGGGAAAGTACATTAGTAAATTAATGAAGCCTTACTGTAAGAAGAGATTGAAGATAGTAAATTTTTTTAAAATTAAATGACAAATAATAATGTGTGATCAAGCAAATAACTATAAGAGCATAACCAAATAAGAATTCCTACCAAGTCTTTCCACAAGCTTAAAAGTAATTCCTTCCATACCTAGACCACGAGCAGCAACATCTGTTGCAGTCATTATGGGACTCTTGTCTGCTTTAAACTCGGAGAGGACCCAATCCCTTTCTGCTTGACTTTTGTCCCCATGAATAGAGAGGGCAGACCAACCATCCATGCGAAGCTGCCGAGTGATCTGATCACAACCTTTCTTAGTATCCATCAATATCAGTATTTCTGCTGCCATCCATGATATCCTCCAGCAACTTTACCAATCTGGAAAAGTTAAATGAATGAGAAAGATAACCTCAAGCAAATAGCAGAAAGACTAACCACTTGAAAGTATAGAAACCATAACATAGAACGTGCCATACTTGTTATATTTCTGATTCTCAGTAATGATGTCAACAATTTGGCAGATTGAATGGTTGGCTTTCAGATCTGGAGAACCTATTATCACCCGTTCAACGTCCAAAAAAGGAAAAATTATTGGATGTTACATGTACAAGAATTCTCCCAACAGAACAATTGCAATCACAAGATAGAAAGAATGGGCATTTAACCATGACCAATTTCAATATTTCATGCAGCAACAATAACTGAAACCCGAAAAATTGAAGTAAAATTTGAAGACCGTGTCTTAATAGATGAAGAGCACTTTAATACTGAGAGTAAGATAGAGTACCTTGTATGCGTTGTAAAGGAACTGCCTCGCCAGTTGTTCAACCTCCTTCGGCCAGGTAGCACTCCAGTATAATGTTTGACGGTCTGGGCGGATCTGCACTCAAGAAAACATTAGACAACACAACTTTCAACAGACCATAAACTTTGAGAGAGAGCGAGATGCATGGAAATAATTCATTGTCGCCGACTTTCATAGACATTCAGAATGCACCTTGCACCCTTTATCCTAACTGACTTGAAATACCTATGGCTACTTGTGTTTTGGATACTTACATACTATTACTTCCTATCTAGCTTCTTAAGTAGGTGATAATTAAATCACTTACTACAAGGCACTAGAAGAGTCATTATTTACCAAGCAAAGAGCAAACGGCAATCCAGAACCAAAGTAGTTCATATGCTATTCTCTTCTCAAACACTTGAATATTGGTTAAATTGAGAAAGAATAATCAAAATGTTGACAGTAAATATGAATCCAACCTTCTAGATGCAGAAGCTTCCTAGCACCAGTAAGTTACAGTATAGATTATAAGCATATACACTGAGTTTTAGTTGTGGTGCTCAAGACATTTAGAGACACAAAATACTGAAGTTCAAATTGAGTTATGGTACCAAGACCATCAAAAGTTATGATTAAGATGATGGCAATAATCGTCACCATCAATATTATGTAAGGCCTTCCACGAGTTAATTAGGATTCCCATCTTAAATTGAATTCCACATTATAATATAATAAGCTCAGATTAAAAGCCTAGAATTCTGGACACAAAGTTTAGCATCTGTTTTCTAAGAAATCACGATACCCAAGTCTTCACTCTAGAACTGCTAAAGAATTCATCTGAGCTTAAAAAGGCATCCACTAATATTTCTAGCTTTTCAAGAAATCAAAAGTCTAGTAAAAAAGCAAGTATGAAGAAAACAAAAACAAAGGAAAAAGAGAAGGTTTTGAAAGGGGCCAAACTAAGTGATAAAATCTTCATAATCCAGCGAGGAAAGTGGTATACATTCTAGTCACATTCAAAAAAGAGTAAAATATCAAACCTGAGAAACAATCTTTCGTATCTGAGGCTCAAACCCCATATCTAGCATCCGATCAGCCTCATCCAACACAAGATATGTGACCCTTCGCACGTCTGTACTATGCGACTCCATATCAATCAACCTCCCTGGTGTAGCAATTACAATCTCAACTCCTGAGCCAAAATATTAACGACATCAACAAAAAGACTAACCAATTACTAACCAATCTCAAGTACAAAATGTCCAATGCAATAAATTAATAGTTACAATAGTGCACTAATAAGACCATTTCAAGCATAGTTCACCACCACCACAAACCTTTCTGCAGATCATGAACTTGAGGTCCCTTTGGAACTCCGCCATATATGCTTATATGCATGTGCTTTTAATTTTTCAAGAAGCTCCAAATTTAGTATACTCTTGTTGGATTTGAACGGTGAGTTCACAGATTGGAGCTAAAACTAAGACTATCGGGCCATCTCCAGGAGCTGAATGAATATTATAAAATAAAATAAAACTTATACACACCCAATAATCAAATGTAATAAAAGGTCAAAAACTAATCACAAAAATTCTACTATCTTAAAGACTCGCATAGAATTGGCTGGGCATTGACATGGACAATTGCAGGCAACAGTTAAGCTAGGGTTTTCCCCGATCCCATTTCAGGAATACCAATGAGCTTGAATTGGTGTAGGTTCAACAAATCCAGCTTTTGCAATTTCTTGCATAACATACTCTGTGGACATCAAGAACCATTCCATTACTACAATTTAATAAAACAACATTTGTACCAATATTCGAAAAAAAAATATTACTTTTTTCTAAGTCAACTAATCTATGAAAATAATGATGTTGGGTAGAAAAGATAATGCAACATGGCCACGGTTGGCACATCACTAACTGAGAATTGAAAAGTATAGCACCAATTCTGTCAAACAAACCTACAACTAAGTTCCGCTCTGTATTAACAAGAATCACAAATTTTCAGGAAGAACTAAAATTACAACTTCACTATGACATGTATTCAAATGAATCAAATGTGACTCCTTAAAAATAAAAGACATGTTTACTATAAGAAAAAAGAAAAAGAAAAAGTACCCGGGAACCCGATGTCACTGAAACTCTTGATGGGCTTTGGAACATCACGGCCTTCAACAGTAATTTCCCTCCGTTGCCTATACTCCTCGACCTCCCTCTCCGTCATTCCTTCCACTTCAGGTGACTCTACATAGAAATTCTTCTCAAAATGTGTCAATCCATCCACATCAAGCTTCCTCGGTGACTCAGCTCCATCATAATCGTTCCTGCTTGAAGAAGACCAGGCAGAGCCACTGTAGCCTGTCACCCCACCAAAACCTGAATCACTAAAACCACACAAAATTGAGAATCAATGTTTGAATCACCGGTCACTTTTGAGAAACCATATTGATATATAATGAATTTGGATAAAATTGACCAGGATTTTGACTTGGGCCACCGGCAAAACTCAATATGTAGGACAAGTAATGCAGTCAAGAGTAAAATTAAGCACAGTTTGATGAAGGGTAACTGATGAAGCATTATACAGGCGAACAATACAAGAACACTGAAAGCTCGAATTGATTGTTCATTTGGGGGTCAATCCAATCCAAACTTAAAACGCAAGCAGACAGAGATACCAATTAAACTCAAAAACCACATAATATCGCATAGCAAACTAAAACCAAAGCAAGCTGATGCAATACGAAAAGAGAGAAAAATTAAACTCATCCAAGCAAGGCATACATACATGTATATATAGACATAAATAAAAGCTGGGGTTGCGGAACTACCTTCTCCGGTCACGGTAGGAAGTAGGGTCACCGGAGCGGCTGTCGTAGCGGCTCATTACGCTGTTTCTGTGTGTCACCTTCGGGTGAGATTCTCGCCATTCGCCAAGTAATTCGAGGGTTTTAGAAGCAGGTTTTCAAAAGTTCCAACAGCTACCAAGTAGCAATTGGCAAGGGCCAAAGCTCTCTCTAGTCTTTAGTATTTCTGTAATTCTCTGCCGCTCGTGTATGCTAAGCTTGTGGTGTGACTGGCTGGATGGACCAATGACTAGAAGACATGTGTATGCAGCTCCAGAAGGACCAGAACTATTATATATAATATTTTTTTAGTTAATTAGTATTGAAAATAAATTAAATATTGTAACCAAAAAAACATAAATTAAATATCGATGGTTTGAAAATATAGATGAAAGGATATTCAAACAAAATTTGCAACAGGGAGATAAATTATATGAAAATTTGACGTCAAACTCTTGCCATGATATATGGCTACTGATTCGGGTTCATATCAATGACAAAAATTTCGAGTTTCGAGGAAATTTCGACGGAAATATCGAGGAAATTTCAATATCGGTAAATCTTCGAAAGAAATGACGGAAATTTGGAGAAAAACATGGAAACTTTAAATGAAACTTTATGAGATGTTTATTTGATTAATTATCTACTCTATTTTAAAAGAAAATGTTGAACAAATATTATTACATAATGAGTTATAGTGTAAATTGGGTTAAATTAATGTTCGCTTACAAACAACAAGGATTGAATAATTTGGTTTAATATATTCCATTTGATACTACTCCTATATCATTTTACATAAAATCATTTATATGCAAACTATATGAGTTTGAGACTGATTGTGGATTCTCATATATTCAGACTCCTAGTTAAAATAGGGTTGAGATTAGACCATAATCATTTGAAGAAAATATAGTGAATACATAGAAAATTTTCTTTTTGTTGAGAGAAATATATATTTGAATTTTGTTAGAAAATTAGATGTTTAGAATTTTTTTTTCCCCTAAAAAAAAAAAAAGATGTTTAGAAAGCTTTGTTTTGTTCGTAAAAAAAACCTATTGTGATTAGATAAAAGCAACAATTAATAAAAAAAACTATAAAATAAAACTCTTCCCAGTCATACCAAAAAAAAAAACTCTTCAGCCTCACTCTCTCTCTCTCTTCCCCGATCCCTCATCTCCCAGCCTCTCTCATCAACCTCATCGATTCTCTCTCTCTCTCTCTTCTCGATCCCTCATCTTCCCCTCATCTTCCCAGCCTCTCTCATCGACCTCAATACTATCCTCTGCCTCTCTTCCCCGATCCAGTCTTCTGCAACCCAGCGCCGCCACTCACAAAGGTCGAGCTCAGTCGACGCCGCCACTGCTCACGCCACCCTTCCCCTGCGTCGGCAACTCTCACTCTCTCCGATCTCCCCTGCCTCGAGCCCAAGCTCGACATCTCTCTCTCGTCTCCAGCACTTCACAAGCCCAACATCGAAATATCGGGACATATCCAAAATATCGCGAAATATCGCGATATTTCGAAAATCTCGTACAATATTTTGGGGAAGGAAGAATAAATATCGGAGGTTGAAAAAAACGAGATTTTCGGCGATATTTCGCCGAAAATATCGATATTTCCGTCCTTGGTTCATATGGACATAGCATGGAATTGGATTGGGGCCAATTATAGTTTTTGATTCAGGATTGACGATGAAATTTGTTTAGTTAATGACTTCTTTTTTCGTGTCCCTTAAGTTATAAATTATGTACAATTTCACTCCGTATGAATAAATTTATGTCCTTTCGCTCACAAAATAATAAAAAAAAAGTACTAAAACTATATCTCCACTACTATAAATGGAGGCATAAGGCTTTGGTGTCAAAAGCTTCACCAATTTTTTGATTGACACAAATACCTTTTAAAATAAATAAAAATTCCTCATGATAATCATTTAAAAGGGTTATTATGATAAAAAAACATAAAAAAACATAAATATAAAAAAAGGAAGTGGGTGAATGGAGATTTTCACATTTTTTATCTCTTTCACAAATAACACGTGCATCGCACGGGTATGAGGCTAGTATAAAAAAAGTGTTATTTATGATTAGGCTATATCAAGGGTCCGGTTCCTCTAATGTACAAAAAAAAAAACGAGTGTTGTTTTAATACATATACTTGTAAAAATAAATAAAAGGAAATTTCAAATTTCTATGTGAGTGATCCCCATTGAGAATTAAGGGAATTGAGGAGGGGGTTGACCCCTAAAACCATACTCAATATCCAAACTCCTATTAACCAAAGCATTTGTTAGTATATTACACTCATGAAGTCATGATAGATGTGCTTGCTCTCAAACTCTTCAATAATACTGCTCCTAAAGGGTGCAAATCATCATTACAGATCTTTATTTATTAGATTAATCAATCTAGCTAGCAGATTCAAAGTCTACCAGAAACTTTTTTATTTGAAGTCTTGAAGATCTTCCAAATAGACCAACAAGTAAAAGCCAAAGTAGTTAAAGCTTTGGATAGGTCAATTTTCCAAAAGCTAGCTAAGAAACCTTTGGATCCCTTAGAACTTCTGAACTTGTGAATCTTCTTATTGAGCAATTGTGATATCATCGTCTCCATTTCTCATAGGCACTAAACTAAACTGGATCGATTAGGAATTTTGTATCAAATGTTGAACTAGAACGGTCTGAAGACTGAATCTTGCCACTAGAATCTGTAAGATGACTGACGATTGCCAAAAGTTAGTAAGTATATTTAAGATCCGGGGTTGTCGTTCCAACGGAGATCGAAGGCCCTTCAACCCCTTGGCAAATAAGCAACCAAAGAAGATGCACAAATATGATGAGACAAGAGATGAAAAGAGTGGATGAGGCGTGTATATGACAATGTGTGTGTAGAGGTGTAGTGTTTTTGGGTTTTCGAAAGATAGTGCAAAGTAATGACAAACAACAATTAAAATGCAAGAAAGTATAAATGTGCAAATAAAGTAAGATAGGTGTTGGGGTTTTCGGGCAAACCCCAAGTCCAATGCAACTAGTGATCCTCTAACACGAAACCATGCCAATGTATCCACGAATCAAGCCCCATATCCTAGCCATGCTATGGTTCTAGGACCGGGCTTACCTAAGGTATTCAAATGCCTTACTAGGGCCATTCGAACTCTCTAGGTGTCTTAGGGGATCCCTCTATGTTACCTAATACCGAATCCCCTAAAGTGCTTAAGAGGCGTAAAGTGTCGAAGCTTAGGGACTCAAACAAGCAACACATGCATAACCCACCACTCCACCGATGTTATCGATGTGGAGTGGATTCCTTCTAAGGTATTCCTAAGCCTTATTAGGGTCCTAGGGACTCTCCGCGGGAGGGTAGAAAGAAAGGAGGCGTAAAGCACATGAATTAAGGGTCAAACATAGTGAAACATGCTCATCACACATATTGCCAATTGCCTAGAGAAGAGTAAGGTTGCCAAACCATACACAACTCATACAAGATGGACCAAATGCATACAAAAGAGTGGCAAATCTTCACATACACATTCAATACATATGAAAATAGACAATACACATACCCATGAACCAACAAAGACATTTATTCATAAATCAAAGTATCACATAGTCACATTGGACTAGGGCACACAACCCTAGTCCCCAACAAGGTTACTACTCACAAAGTATCAAAATATACATCATCAAATTATACAATAAAGCTCTAGACATAAGAAAAAGAGAGAGTAAGGATGAGGAATGCTCAATAGATGCTCTCTTGCTCCTCCTTGGCTTTGATGATGGATCTTGATGACTTGGTGAGGATCCCAGCTGCCCAAAGTGGTGGTGGAGGTAGTAGACATCGTGGGGAGAAGATTTGATGAAGGGTGGTGGAGGAAAGGAGGTGTGGAAGTGGTGGATTGTGGCTGACCCGACGGTGGTCGACCGGTCGACCGGTGGTCGTCGACCGGTCGACGGACGAACCGTGGGCAACCCTAGATCTAAGGGAGAAGAGAGAAAGGGGAAAGGGAAAGTGATGGAGATGGAGGCAGCTGAATGGATGCCCTAATGAGGCAACAACAAGAGTATAAATAGGCAAAGGAAGGGAGAATGAAGGGTTAGGATGAGCTAGGGTTAGATCTAAGGGTTGGATGAATTAAATGAAGGGTAAGGAGGTAAATCCTCATGTGAACAAAAGGAAGGAATAGTCAATGGGTGACCTCACCATTTCTAGTGTGGTCCTTAGCTGAAAATTAATTGCACAAGTGGATGAGTCACAAGGTTGACTTCGCCTTGACTTTGACCGCGACCCTCGGCGTTGACCAAAGGTTGACTTTGACCAAACTTCCGGAATTCTTCTTGCGACTCCTTTCCGGGACTTCATGCTGACTCGTTGACGCTCCAAAGTCGGGGTTGACCACGAGTTGACTTTTGGTCCTTGGGTTGACTTTTCGTCCTTTAGCCGGAAATCCACAAAAGCTCCCAAATCGCATCCCTTTGCTCCCGATATCCGTCCGATGCTCGTGAACCCTACAATGGTGCAAATCAAGGATTAGAGACATTAAACGGCCTTCGGATTAGCATTACTAAAGTGATTAGAGGCCTAATTTGTATGCAAATTGCATACGAATCAATGACTTGGTATGTTACAGAGACTAGAAAGCCTAATCTGAATCATATGTTGAGGGCCACCAATAAATAACATATATAGCACTTTTCTACTTTAATATATATCCAATAATTTTTTTATTTATTTGGAATATAAGAATATATAGTTACATACATATACATATACATATATGTTACATTAGTAATTGCATTGATAACCCCGTGTCCATAAAACCACCAAAGACTTCTGAACACATCCCAAAGTTGATTGTAAACGTAGAATGCAGAAATGCACAGCAACAAGAACCCTTGCATCAACGGTTGATAAATTCAAATTAAAATAATATGATCACTATTATCAAAAGAAATGATTCAGAAATGCACCCATGTATGAACTCCCAAGTGGAAAAAGGTCTTGAAAAATACCATAATGACCATGTTATGGCCAGCCATCTTATGTTGTAACGCACAGGCCTGATATATATATATATATATATATTCTAAATTGTGGTATGCTAATGAGTCAAATACACAATTTTCATGGTGTTCTGAGAATTTTGCTACTTGTTTACTGATTTGTATATGTATAATATTATGTGGTTGTGCTTTGTATATATATGTAATTGTAACTTCCTCCGTGAAATGCGTCTCATAAAAGTGATCAATGAGATGCATTAACATGTTATCTTTTAACAACATATATACCAGAGGAATTTTAGACTCTGGGGATTATGAAAAATTATATATAGTCAATCACTATACCTCAAAAACGTATAACTATTACATAACCGCTTATTTGCCCGACCAATGTACATCAAGCTAATATCTTTTTATGTTAGGATCATTCAAAAAGAGATAAACATATAGGTGTGGTCGGCGTTGCAAACCCAAGACCCCTCTTACAAACCAAGTAAAATAGGGAAATAGTGGCATTGAGTATATAACCAAGTACAATAGGGAAACAGTGTCATGTTTTAGTTGAATGATTGGATCGAGTAAATAACCACGAGAGAGTGCATTGCACTGTGGGCCTGGACCCTCACCCTTTCTGAAAAAGTCTTTGTATTTTGGCTTTTTGGTATTTAGGCACACGTGTGCCAGAATAAAACTCTCATCAGATCACCCCAGGAAATGGAAAAAAGGTGGAGATGCTTTATTCCGTTCCAAATTAGTAAATTACTCTTATGGATCGGTATAGCATATATTGGTATAAGTATACATGAATTACTTCATGTTCAATTGGCTATTTTCGTAAATTTGGTTGACTCCGAGCGTTGGTAGGGTGTCGGGGGAAAGTGGAAATGACCTTTTTAGGAATTTTGGTTTCTCCAACCTCTCACATCTATCTCTCTCCTAACCTGTTGCATTATAAAGCTTCCCGAGCATCCCAAAAACCTAATTCAAGTCTCAGTATGAATGCTCCCAAAGTTGCTCTCAGAAATGCATTGCGGGTATATTTTAGGGTGTGTTAATAAGTGTTAATAACACACCCATTCTCTCTATCTCTCTTTTTCTTTCTTTAGTGTCTTTAGGGTGTGTTATTAACACTTTAGGGTGTGTTAATAACAACACCCATATTTTAAGTTATTGTTTAGGAGATATTAAGTCTTAAAATCTGAACTTTTCTACTTGTTATGTTGGAATTTAATTGATATTTTCTGTTTTGAATAAGTCGTAGTTGCAAATCCTATTCATTTGGGATTTACTGTTATTGACCAAGTCTTTAGGAGTCCTAAAAGTTTACGTTGTTCAGTACTAGTGGATAGGTTTGTTGTTGTTGTTTCTCCTTAGTTTGAGTCAAAGTGGTTCTTGTGGACTACCATATATGTAACTGGAAGAAGTTCAATGAAGTCACGACTTTTCGGTCATATTATTCATTCATTGTTCTGAAGTTTTTCCTAGATATTTCAACATTGTAGTATCAAAGCTTATCACTGATTACTTCTCAAGAGTCATGGCGATTGCAAACAAGATGCGAATCCATGGTGATAAGCTGGAAGATGTTACCATTATTGAAAAAATTCTTCGATCGATGCATACAAAATTTGACTAGCTATGTTGTATGTTCGATTGAGGAATCGCATGACATTGATGAAGTTTCAATAGATGAACTACAAAGTTCATTGTCGGTTCATGAGCAAAGAATTAATGAAGGAGCAGCTACAGAGGAGCAAGCATTGAAGGTCTCCACCAACAATCAGTTCAAAGAGAGTATGAGTCGTGGTTATGGAAGGGGAATAGGCAGGTTCGCTTCCAGAGGGCAGAATAATTATCTTTTATTTAGTAAAGGATCAAGGTTTGACAAATCGAAAATTGAATGCTTTAATTGCCTCAGGTATGGTCATTATAGATCCGAATGTCCTAATTTTTATAAAGATCAGGGTGAAAGATCAAATTATGCTAAGGTAGAAGAAGAAAGTCAAGAAACTACTATGTTAATGACATATCATACCAAAGAAGAAAAAATTAGTAATCTATGATATTTAGACTCAGGCTGTAGTAATCATATACATGTGTGGCAATAAGTTTTTATTCTCTGAGTTGGATGAGTCATTTAGAGATACTATGAAGTTTGGAGACAACTCTACTGTTTCTATTATGGGGAAAGGAAGCGTCCATGTTCACATGAAAAATTAGGGGTGGGCACAAATCCCGGAAATCCCGGTCCCGAACCGTCCTGAGGCGGGACGGGACGGGATTGAAAACCTGAATTTTACTGTTTCGTCCCGTCCCGAACAAACGGGACGGGACGCGGTTTTTGATTTTTAAATCCCGATAGGCCCGTCCCGTCCCGAAGTTGAATTTTTTTTTTTTAAATCCAATAGGCCCAGCCCATTAGCCCATTCAGCCCTACTGTCTTCTACCCTTCTCTCTCGATCTCTCTTCTCTTCTCCTTTAATTTTGGTCAATGATCTCTTTTCCAGTTCTCTATCCTCTCTCCCGCAATCCCTCCTCTTATCTCTTATGTCCAGACCAGATCCTCCTCTCTCTATTCACTTTCTCTCTTGCTAGAACCCAGCTCTCTCCGCTCAATTATCTCTAATTTCATTAAAAGTCATCGATCGTGTTCAATCTCTTCCATCACCGATCGATTTCAATCGGGTCCAGTCTCACCAGTCACTGATTGACGTCGTTGAAGGAAAGGAGAGATGGGTCGCTGGATTTGTGGATCGGGTTCGGTGGATTTGTGTTCCAATTCATTCTGATTATGTTCTAGACTTCCAGTATTGGTTAATTGATTTGGTTATTCGTTGTGGTATTAGTTTGTTACTTTGGTTGGTGTTGTATTGTCATAAGTTGGATCAAATTTCATCTTCTTTGGTTTTTTTTTTAATATTTCAAAGCAGGTTTGAATCCCGATCCCGGCCCGTACCGTCCCGATCCCGATCGGATTCGGGATGGTCGGGATTAGGTTTGAAAAACACCAATCCTGTCCCGTCCCGTCCCAAAAATAAATTTCGGGATAGGGATCGGGATGGCCTCTATTCTAGCTCGTCCCGGCCCCTGCCCACCCCTATGAAAAATGATGTTGAAAGAATCCCTAGTGTGTTTTATGTTCCAGATTTGAAAAGTAACTTGATTAGCTTGGGTCAACTCCAAGAGAAGGTATGAGATCACCATCAAAAGTGGAACCTGCCTTAGCAAAGGTTCAGAGAGAGATGTTATTGCTTGTGTTCACATGACAGCGAACCGGATGTTTCCAATTATCATTGTAGATGATGGTCCGAATCTTCAAACTTGTTTCTCTGCAAAAGTGAAAGACACAGCTTGGTTGTGGCACTTTTGATATGGGCATCTCAACTTTAATGGGTTGAAGACTTTGCAATAAAGGAGAATGGTGACAGGGCTTCCACAAATTACTCCTTCATCACAAGTTTGTGAAGATTGTGTTATTGGCAAGCAGCAACGTGATCATTTCCCAAGAGGAAAAGTATGGAGAGCTCAACAGCCATTGGAGTTTGTTCACTCAGACATCTGTGGACTCGTAAGTCCAACTTCGAATGACAACAAAAGGTATTTTATCAGCTTCATTGATGACTACAGTCGGAAGACCTAGGTGTATTTCTTACAGGAAAAATCAGAAGTTTTTGCAGCCTTTAAAAATTTCAAAGCCTTGTTTGAGAATGAAGCTGGCAGAATAATCAAGGTGTTGCGAACAGATCATGGAGGGGAATTCAACTCACAAGAATTTTCAAAACTTTTGTGAGATGAATGGCATCCGAAGGCAATTAACTGTAGCTTACACACCACAGCAGAATGGGTTATGCGAAAGGAAGAATCGCACAATCTTGAATATGGTTCGAAGCATGTTGTCAAACAAATGCATTTCCAAAAGCTTTTGGCCTGAAGCTATGAACTGGAGCATCCACATATTGAACAGAAGCTCAACACTTGTTGTCAAGAACATGACTCCTGAAGAAGCCTGGAAGGAACACAAACCAGCAGTGGATCATTTTTTTAATTTTCGGATGCATCGCTTTTGCTCATGTTCTAGATGAGAAGAGGAAGAAACTTGATGACAAGGGAGAGAAATGCATTTTTCTTGGCATCAGTGAGCACTCAAAGGTTTACATATTGTATAATCCCATCTCAAATATGATAATTATTAGCCGTGATGTTGTATTTGATGAAAGTAGAACATGGAAATGGACTGTTGGTAGCAATGAGAATTATATTCCAGGAGATCTTGATGAAATGGATGAAGAAGAAAGAAATCAGCAACCACCAATTTCTATTACTACTTCTGTAGTAGATTTGCAGTCACCCGTCACACCCACAGAAGTTGAAAATGAAGCTCAAGACCTCAACGAACAAGAAGAAGACCAAATTGGATGCAAGATTATGAGGTTAGTGGAATTAATCGAGATGATGATCCACGTATCCATTTTGCTCTTTTTATGGGATGTGATCTTGTTTCTTTCCAAGAACCAATTAAACAATTAAAGTGGCAAAGAGCTATGGATGAAGAAATCAAGGCCATTGAGAAGAACAACACTTGGAAATTGATAGATCTTCCCAAGGGGCAGAAGTCTATTAGAGTTAAATGGGTTTATAAGACGAAGCTCAATGCAGATGGTGAAGTGGATAAATACAAGGCACGGCTGGTGGTTAAAGGCTAAAAGCAAGAATATGGGATTGATTATAAAGAGGTGTTTGCTCCAGTTGCGAGGCTTGACACAATCAGATTGGTTATCTCAGTTGCAGCTCAGAATTTGTGGCCTATTTATCAACTTGATGTCAAATAAGCATTTTTACATGGTGAATTGCAAGAAGATGTTTATGTTGAGCAGCCTTTGGGATATGTGCAGCAAGGGAATGAGGAGACGGTTTACAAGTTGAAGAAGGCACTATATGGACTAAAACAAGCACCCAGAGCTTGGTATAGTCTTATAGAGTCTTATTTATAAGAGAAGGCTTTGAGAAGTGTCCGTATGAGCATACTCTTTTTATAAAATCTAGAGCTGTTAGGAAGCTCCTAATTGTCTGCTTGTATGTAGATGACTTTATCTACACAGGGAATGATGAAGATTTATTTAAGAGTTTCAAGCATTCAATGATGGCTGAGTTTGAAACTGACCTGAGATTCTTGCATTACTTTCTCGGCATTGAAGTGGTGCAATTATTTTCATTATGCAAAAAAAATATGCTATGGAGATTCCAGACAGATTTGAGATGAAGACTTGCAATTCAGTTGGAACACCAATTGAACCAGCTGACAAAGGATCCTAAAGGCAAAATGGTTGACATCACTTTGTTTAAACAAATTGTTGGAAGCTTGATGTATCTTACAGCAACAAGGCCATATATTTTATATGTAGTAAGTCTTATTAGCAGGTATATGGAGTATCCAACTGAGCACCATCTTCTTGCTGCTAAAAGAGTGTTACGCTACTTGAAAGGTACAATTGATTTTGGTATCTTCTATAAGGTAGAAATGTCAAAACTTGTTGGGTTTACTGATAGTGACTATGCTGGAGATTTGGATGATCGGACAAGCACTTTTGGTTATGTGTTTATGTTGAGTGTTGGGGCTGTTTTATGGTCTTCAAAGAAACAACATATAGTGACTTTGTCAACTACTAAAGTTGAATTTGTTGATGCAGCAGCTTGTGCTTGCCAAGCTATTTGGCTGAGAAGGTTGATTATAAAGTTTGGTTTTGTTCAAGATGAACCAACTTTAGTGTTCTGTGATAATGTTTCTACAATTAAGTTGTCAAAAAATCTTGTCTTAAATGGGAGGAGCAAACATATAGATGTCAGATTTCACTTCTTACGTGATTTGTGCAAGGATGGTACTATTGATGTTATAATGACAAAACCTCTCAAGTCAGCTGCGTTTGAGAAGCTTCGAAGTCTGCTCGGAGTTTGTTCAAGAAAGGAGGTTGGTTGTGATGATGAAAAGCTGGGTTGTTGGAGTTTCCTATGTTGTAAACTGATGTCTGTAGGACATTCAGTTTAAGGGAGGAAATGTTGGAATTTAATTGATATTTTCTATTTTGAATAAGTCGTAGTTGCAAGTCCTATTCATTTGGGATTTATTGCTATTGACCAAGTCTTTAGGAGTCCTAAAGGTTTACATTGTTCAGTACTAGTGGATAGGTTTATTGCTGTTCTTTCTCTTTAGTTTGAGTCAAAGTGGTTCTTGTGGACTACTATATATGTAACTGTAAGAAGTTCAATGAAGTCACGAAGTTTCAGTCATATTACTCATTCATTGTTCTGAAGTTTTTCCTAGATATTTCAACATTATATTCAGGTATTTGGACATAGTGTTCGGAGGAAGAAATTATTCTTGAGGAATATTTCTTCATTTCATAAATTCGAGGATGCTCCTCCTCCTTCAATGACTGGACCAGTCTCTGAAAGTGTTATGGCTACTCTATTCAAACGTGGGCTTGCTTCTTCTTTCTCAGTGTCTAGAAATACGGGTACTTTTTCCTACTTGTATGATTTATTTTAGTGTGAGATGATTTATTATAGTGTGAGGTGTGTACACATTAGGTAAATACAGGTATTCTGTCCAAGGGCGGCCCCAAGCATGATCGACCAGTGCGCTCGCACAGGGCCGCAGCTTCATTAGGGCACTACACTACAAGTTTTATTATATAATATCGTTTTTTTTATTCTATCTTTTCTCTTTTTTACCTTTCTTTATTTTATTTTTTCTCATTTTTTCTTACTTTCTGTCGCAGCACTGCTTCTCTTTCCTTCTTTTTGGTTCCCACTTGCATTCTCCCATATCCTTTTTTTTTGGGGGGGGGGGGACAAATAAAAAAAAAATTCCTTTGTAACCCAAATCCCAAAGAACGAAGCACCTTCTCTTCAAAAAGAAACTAGACCTCTCACTCTTCTCTCTAATCACCGAACTTGGCCTCTTACACTTCTCTCTAATCACCTCAGCCATTCTCAGCATATTTCTCTCCTCCTTTTTTCCTTCCTTAATCCTCATCCTACAAATCTCTGAATTCCGACACGAAATCTCTCTCGCTAATTCTTCACACATGTTCTCAATTGCTTCTCTCGCCCTCCTCTTCACCACAACTCCTTCACCAACTTCTTACTCAGTTGTTCATCACCTCCAACTTCTTCCCAGCCTAACGCTCGTACTCTACCTTTGCTTTCAAGTTTCAACTCGATGATCTGGGTTCTTGTGTAGTCAATTTCAGTCTTCATTACAAGCTTGAAAACGTGAGATTCCAGAAATAGGTGGTGAACTTTTAGAGATAGAAAATTGAATTGAAAAAAAAAAAAGCATCAACATTTCATTTGCACAGGGTACCCTAAATCATCGGGTCGGCCCTGATTTTGTCTAATAATTCTTATTGGTGTTAAGGTGTGTACACATTAGCTGATGTTCTTGTTGAATTTGAGGATCGACCTGAACTTTTAGTTGTTCTAAAAGGGATGCTGATTAATCTTGGAAAAGATGTCATAGATTCTACACAGGGAGGCAAATGTTTTGCCTCCTTGGATCCATGTATGTTACAAGTTTTGGGTTCAAAAGTTTGTCTTCCCCAAACCTATGATATAGGGTCTTTGCATTTGTCATTGGTCACCCAGTATGTGAAGCTGCTAATATGTTTTGATGGTATTGATAAGACACATCGTGAAAAAGCGTATTCTGCAGAATCAGAGACAAACAATTTTAGTGAATAAATTGATGTTATCACATATGTGTATGTTCTGAACACTTCTGATTTATTTTCCTATTTTCTGATTTTTTTTGTTTTTTTTTCCTAATTTATGTTTTGTTTTCTTTGATTTTTTTTGTTCATAGGATTGGAATTATGCTTATATTGTTTCATCCTCATTTGCGTTCCACTGAGAAGAATGCTCAATTTATCACTGATGCAGCATTGATGCTTGAGTGGGTGCTTGAGTGGGTTGGAAAGAAATTTTTAAATGTTGATTCAGAGTGGAAAAATGGACATTTGCTTTTGTAGATCTTCATTATGGGGAAATTGATCTCTTTTCTTTACTATGTAAGATCCAAGATGTTAATATTAGGGCTGCAATATATAGTGTTTATGATCATTATCAGTTACATTCAGCGGATGCTCCCATGCTTCGTAAAAATTCTCCTAGCCATGCTGCTATTTTATTTAACAACTGTTTCAAGCATTTACATACTAAAGAGTGTATGAAGTCTGTTGATATAGCACATTGTTCCCTTTATTGGATGCTCCCTCAAATTCCTTTAATTTTTTGAAAATTCATCAAACATTATTATTTGGCGAGTCTTAAACCCCTGTTGGACATGAGGTTTTTCGTGGAGCATAGGTAAGAAAGTTTTGTATTTTTGTTCTTTGTATAATTTAACTAGGTTTTAACATTTTCAAATATGTTAACTCCATTTAATTCACTCTTTTTTTAAGGCAACTGAAATATCAGCAAATCTTTTTTCTGTATCCAATGGAGAAGCATTGTCGACCTGTCAAATCGATCTGTCTTTCAAGTATATGTTGTAGGTAGGGCAGGATTTGATTTTGTGATTCAAACCTGCCTAATCTTTTCATTTTGGTTCACTCCATTTCAGTGATACAAACCTGCCTAATCTTTTGATTTTAGTTCACTCGGTGTATTCTTTTGTTTTGTTTTGCAGGCTTTACTACAGATATGACTAAAGATATGATCAGTAGTTTTTTCTTGAGATTTGGTGAAGTTATTGACGGTAGGTGATAAATGCAGCTATAAATTGCTTATTTGTGATATTCGGGACATTTACATTTAATTGTTTTTATTGTAGTTATAATTCCTTTCAGTCAATTCAAAATTGAGCGAGTTAATTCCTTGTATGGATTTGTTTGCTATGAACATTGGGAAGAAGCTATAGTAGCTATACAAGATACTAACGGCCAGGTTGGTTTTTTTTGTTGAATCAGCAAATTCTTGAAATTATGCTCTGTCCAACGTACTTGTGTAATTTGAATTTAATGCAGTCGTTTCATGGTCGCCGGTTGGTGGTGCGTCTGGGTGATGTCCACAAAGTTGGTAAGGGTGGTGCAGTTGAGATATTGACATCATCCAAGGATCCAAATGAAATTGCTAATGCTGAAGCTTCTTGCAAGTTGATGGTAACCATCTCCTTCATTGCTACCTTTTTATTTTGAACATGTCCTTTAGAATTAACTATGTATTGTTCATTTTATATTGTTCCTCTATTATGTAATTGTGGATCTCACCTGATTTTATATCACATTAAGGCAATCGGTTTCAGGAAGCTATCTGAGCTACCTCAGAGTAACGAAGTAACGATTTATCCCTAAGTTGAAATTCCCGCACCCAGTCGTGTGCATGTGAAGGGGAGCATCCCGAAGAATGCTCGTATTTGATCGACGCTTGGCTAGTGTACTCTTTTTGTCCTTAGACCAAGGGTTTGTCCCACTAGGTTTACCTTGGCAAGGTTTTTAATGAGACACCATCCCAGCCACCATCTAGCTATTTGTCAAATCATTGACATTGACCATACATTCACTAAGGATTACCGAAATTAGGGGGAGTATCCAATCGTATACTTCTAACCACCGTGTACTCTTTTTCCTTCGACCAGAGGTTTGTCCCACTGGGTTTACTATGGCAAGGTTTTAATGAGGCACATATCTTGTGGTTAGTTCCTCCACGCACTTACATCTCATGGTGCTTCGGTCTACATCATTCGGCAACACAATTTTCTCCTAAACTCCGATTTTTGTCCCACACTGGGTTTTCCTGGACTTAAGGTTTTGTGTGTTGGCATCAGCGAATGAATGTTTATTTTCGACTCTACCTAACTATACTTAGCACAATGCTCGAAGATGAAGGAATTCAGATGCAGCAAAGTCAATTTTTGGACATACAAGGGGGAGTGTTGTAAAACACCTAGTGGAGTGGTTGTCCAGTAAACTAATGTCCGTACGTACAAGATACAAGATGTGGACTACATACATTGCGCAAGACTTTTGGTATTTCTCCTATTTACTCCATAAGGGTTACACTACTTATGAGAGGATATAAATTGTATAGTTAGTGGGGTTAGTGAGGTTAGTGGTGATAGTGGGGAAACTAAAGGGTTTCTCCACATTATTGTATACCATGAATACACCTCAACCTCTCAACTATATAAAGAGGTTGAGGCATCACCATTTCACACACCAAATCATCAAACATCAATCGATCAATAGAAAGCAAGTTCTTGCTTTTCACACTTCTCTTTCTCTTTCGTTTTTCTATCTTTCATAGTTGGGTTAATAGGCGACTCACAATACGTTATCAGCATGCTCAAAGATTGAAGAACAAAGAGGAAGAACGACGAATGGCTTCACCAAATTTGAAGGAAGCAACCCAAATTCGTTGGATTTTTTTTCTCTCGACTTGTAGAACCCTAAATCTTTTTTAGGTGCATTTCTCAAGTAAGTTATGTTTTTTTTGTTTTTTTTCAATCCTTGAAAAATAGTGAACCATAACCATTGAGTATGAACCCTAATTAATCTTAGGTTAAGAGAAATTGTAATTTGGATTGTATATGCTTTATTATTTCGTTGATTACTTGATCACTAAATCGAAAAAATAAAAGCATGTAAAATGCACATGACACATATATCTCCACATTAAGTCACGAAATGTTATGAATCTTCCATAATTAGGCTTACCCAGTTGGATGCGATGTCTAGGCAAGGTTCGGAGAATACTGACACTATTTCGAATGAAGTTCGGTAATAAGTGAACCTTGCTCTACCAAAAGCATCACCCTATCTTACCTGGTCGTATTCAATTGGAGCTACCGAAAGGGTTGAGTAAATAACTTTTCACTCTAGAATTGTTTATTTTCTTGCAATTATGTGATAGAAATTATATATATATTTGCCAAATGATGACCAAAAGATTTCATCTATATCGACCTGTCGATTTCAAATTGGCAAACAGCTATAGCACTGGTAAAATTGCTGAATTTGAGACAATTGCCCAGAAACACTGGAAAAAGTTTGGTAATGTGAGCTCTATGTTTCATCCTCTTCTTTTTACGTCTTCATCTGTTGAGTTCTTCGTATCAAAGCTTTTGATGTTTCCGAAAACAAAGTGGATTTCATATGATTCCCTATGTAGCTTACAAGTCTTTCATTTGAATCCTTGAGCCAACTTAATGAGGCTTTCGAATTGTGCTTTTCCCCTACAACAATAATCTTGGACTGGTGTATAAGCGAGTCATTCAGAGACTGACTCAAACATACTTGACTCTCTCCCTCCAAGATATAGCCAACAGTGTTCAACTAAACAGCGCTAAGGAAGCAGAAATGCATGTGCTAGCTTAATATTGCACCCTAGTTTAACATCGTTTTTGTTTCTCTCCAACTATAGATCCAAGATGGTGAGATATTTCATATTTGCATCAATTAACCACAAGGATGGAATGGTTAGCTTTCTTGAGGATCCTGAATAGTATAAAGCGGTCAGATGATTGACTCATCAATACCAAGGTAAATTGTTGGGTATCAGTAAATGTTGGATTTTTTTTTTCACTGATAAAGTTGCCATCTAATTAGTCATGTCTAAGATGGATGATAGAAATGATGGTTGTTTGTTGAATGTTAATCTTCATTGAGATACATCATCAGCAGGCCAATTACAGTTGTTGAACAATTTTTGTTTTCCTACTTTCCAATCTCAGGATAATGGCACTGTACTGCTATGAATGAGAACATCTCTTATGATCCTTTGTTCCTAGGAAAGGTAGTATACTTCCATATTTTTAGCTGAACTGGTTGTATACTTTCTTTTATTTTTAGAAGAACTAGTTGTGATCATTACTGCATATTTTCAGGTTGGGACTTGGGAGAGAGCAACAACGATTTGACTTTGATGATTTTGATCCTGCTCCTCAGAAATTTAATATATGAATTGATCATTTTCACCCTTCCTGTTGACATTGGCGAATGGTTAGGACAAACATGCTGGATCACTTGAAACTGTGCAAAGGATCGACAATGTTCTCCCAAATCCTGTCTAGTTATGAAACTAGTTTTGGTCATGTTTTGTATTTACTTTTCTTGCCTTGATTACTTTTTGTTATGATTAGAAACGAGCATATGCACTGATGAGAAAATGAAACAAAATCTGTCTGCTTAAGGTTATCACTTTATTGACTTTAAACTCACTTTAGTGTCTCCGTAATCTTCAGGTGGCATGTTAACAATTACTACTATTTCAATGTCGCGAGCCATCCATTTTGGCACTAATCAAGTGAGGTCCTAAGATCCTTGCAAGGCATTCAAAAAACTTTTAGGCTCGACACTTCGGATTCGCAGACAACAAAATTAACTTCTGCAGATACATTGATTTTGGTTAATAACAACACATAACTATGAGTTTGTTATGTGTTGTTAAGGTTACTAAAGACATTCCCTGAAATGTATTAACCTCGTAGATATTTCATCGCAATCATATCATGATAGTGTTAGAAGTCTTCCCACCACTAGGGGCTAGGGCTTTATTTGATTTCAAAATTGTAAATTTGGCTTGCAGAAAAAGAGGGAAGAGCTAAAAGCGTTCTTTTAGGTATCACGAGAAACCATATGAGTCTGTTGTCTTGAGCTGAGGTCCAGACGAATTTCCATTTTCACATAATCATATGAAATAGTATGTTTGGAATCATCAAGACAAATTAGGCAATATGACAATGTGGCACCCCTAAAATCAGAAACCGCAAATATTTCACTTATTTTCAAAAATAAATTTCTACCTAAAAATGAAATCTAGTGATTCACTAAACTTTTGAGGTCAGAAAATTACAATCAAAAGAAGAGGAACTATAGAAGCAAAAATGAGAAATCCGTCTCCTTGTATTCATCATTCAGCAATCCTCTGCCAGAGATGCCATCAATTACTGCACCAACACCTCCTACATGCTCTTGTTTAAAGCGTTGGCAAGCTAGTTGTATCCCCCTCGAGCAACAAAATTGGGCTCTGATGGTGATTTACATTAATTAAACTACGCAGCCACCTTCTTCCTGACAATCCTCTTTCTACGTGTCTTGGGGGTTGCAGATTCCCCATCGCCAACAGAGTCATCATTCCGTTGTTTGATGCCGAGGAGCCCTAGTCCAGATACAACAGCATTCTTCGATATAAACCATTTTGGAGAAGATCGATCAACATTCTCAGAAGGCCTACTGTAAGCCTTCAAAAGATCATCAGACTGAACCAGTGGATCAGCCTCCACGCCAAGCCAAGCCAACCTTGATCTCTCACCTAACTGAATATTCAAAACCCTGTGTACATTTACCCAATAAGGGTCAGAGAACCACTCTAATATACTTGGACATATGTGTGACCACTGTGTGACGTGTGTGACATGAGTGTGACCACTACGTGTGACATGTGTGACCACTATGTTGCTGCACTATAAGGAGCAAAGTTAACTAGGAATCCTAACATGACTATGAGAGGATCCAAGTTTCAATCAATTCCAAAGCAAAGCACAACAACGCTGTCAAAGAAAAGAATCGGAATGTTTTCAGGGTATATACTTCTTCAAAGTTATGGGACCATTCCTTAGGGCATCCAATGATCCAAACAATCTATTTTCTACACCCAAATGCAACGACCACCCTTGCAAAGAACCCCTGGTAACACAGTTTAATCATCTAATCTGATAAAGGATTTAGGATTTGGCTATTTCAGCAGAGAGAAGATACGTAAAAGAAGACCTAAAAGTGAATACTCGTATTATTGGACTACATTATGCAGTGGACCCCAACAATGTTGTACAGACAAAAAAAAAAATCCAAAGCAAAAGTTGGAAGAGTCGATACATATTTTATGAGGTTCCCGGTTAGATTTTTGAAGTAAAATTATTGGAAAAAAATATACATATACATGCTGTCAAATTTTAAATGACTAGTTTAAAGTACATTGGAGAAGGTAGAAAGGAAAACAGGTAAAGTATCTAGCACTTCTCAGCTAGATTCTTTTAAAAGAGCATTTCTTAGCCAGATATACTAACAAAAAACTGTAAGAATGTCATATGTATGAAAGGACAACACACTAAGCATACCAGAAACAGATTTTAAAAAGCCAATCTTTGAATGCAAGGTCCCAAATGGAATGAAAAACATACCTGAATGCCGTGCTTAGAAACAGCGCCACTCCAATAACATCAAAATGGTTCATCACAGCTCTATCAAATCCACATAATAGCTGATATCTCATATTCGCATAAAGTCCTAGGAAGGCACCATAACCAAGTGCATTTGCTCTCACACTTGGGATTGTCACCGATAACCTGTCAAACAAGTTGACAATTTGCACCGAAACTAAATTCAGACAAAACAGAAAAGTAAAACTGTAAGAATATGAAAACATAGAAACTAAATTTGTCAAATATTTATAAACTAAGGGTGGGGAATGGACATCTTTTAGAGGATTCATCTCAAAATGTTCACTCTTTAAGTGGAATCCTTTCACTATTCTTTTTTGGTCAATGAACCCTTTCATTATTCAAAACAAAATATATGTATATGTCACTGATCTGTAAAAGAAACTCCAGGTTTTGGAAAACTTTTTCTTGCAAGTATAAAACACCTAAACAACCAATTACAAGAAAATTTCTATGACTCATAATGAGAAACTACTATATTTAAATCAAAAATAACTAACGAATATACTTATAACCATGGAGAATAATAGTAAAAAGTAATCCTGCAATTCTGAAAATTTATTGCTCTGAAACATACCCTTAAAAACTAAACTAATGGGTTCATTCTCATGTTTAAAAAAGCAAAACATGTAACAGAACCCAATCACCACAACACAGAAAACGTAATGCATTAAAAAGACTATCTTACAATGAAATTAAAGCTGTAAATGACACTTTCTTACGGAGATGAGATCTAAAAATAAAAAGATTTAAGACTATGAAAGGAGTTTTGCAAGAGAAAGAAAGAAAGTATGAAAGGGAAAAAAATGGAAAGAACAGAGAAGCTTATTGCTTGCAATTTTCTTAAAAAACTAAGGATTTTTTTTTCCAAAAAATACATAGCAAGTCATACCAATAATGTTACTAAATTAAAAAAATATTACGTACTGAGATTACATATTAAGTATTGAGATGGCATTCTTTTTTATGCCATACCAACTTTCTTTTAGGAAATATTGAGATTTCATTACAAGTGGAATGTTTTTTATAAAGTGGTAAAGAAACTTCTTTTTCAATCGAAGTAATTACAACATGCTGATCACCCACTTATTAAATATTTAATACCTATAAGCTATTTATACTTTAATCAGAAAAAAAATTATTTATACTTGCTTTATGTAGAATAAATTTTATTGTTTAAATTGTTAAAAGGATCAAAAACAAGACAAAAAGAAAAAGAAAAAAGACAGAAGTGGCATAAATTACTTGATCTAAATTGTTAAAACTTTTATCATAGGACTGAGTATTTGATGAAAATAGGAATCATGTATTTTTAATAGAAAAGCACGAGAAATCTCACATTTTCCTTTTTCTCCATTGATTTCAATATGAAAACAATATTAGATGACAAAAACATGGGGTTCATACACTGCATACCTTTCCTTCTTTTTATTGGACAAAAAGTTTGCTAAAGAGCCTTGCACTGCTCCGGCACATAGTCCAACCATACACAACTCAGCAGCCTTGTAGAAGAAAGAATGAACTCTCCTTGGCAGGTCAAATTCCCTCATTGGGTAGCTCTTCTCAAATATATTGTTGGGGAGCTTTTGCAATGTATTTTGTAAATCAAACCTAAATGTGTTCCCATATGAACGACAAGGAGCAAGTGACCAAACAACAACAGCATTGCATGCTGTTACTGTGAGCACATTTAAAAGTGCCAGATCCCATTCTTGCTTTATCCTATGAACAGAATGAACAAATGTCTATCAGTAAACATTTAAAAGCTTCAGACAAATTTCACGCCTTTGCCATAACATGAACACACACCTTTCCTTACGGTTCTTTACCTCCCACCAAACTGAGCAACCAATAGTCCCAGCCTGCTCCAACAGAAACTTATACAAGAAAGCAGGATCTGCAAGCATTCTGCACAACAAATTATCTTACACCTCAGATTTAAGTACTAAAATAACCACTAACATTGATTAGAGAATTCAATGGACACTAAAAAGATAACCAGCTCAGGTGTAAATCAAGAACTATAGGTATCACATTTTGAATAATGGCACAAAAATCAATTTAAAACTTATTTCAATTTTAGAATCAGTAAATTATGTCTTCACAGTTTCGATAGGAAAATTATGTCCAGGCACCCATCTTTGAACTAAATGCCTTGCAGCAAGTAATAAAACCAAACTGATGATGTTACGCATAGAGGTTGCTTACCTATGATATGTGTGAATAATCCTTCTTTCAAATGCAAAACATTAAAAAGATATCTCATCTATTCAGCAATTAAAAAAAAACAATGTGACTTGGATATCTTATTTTCATATACAACAGTCTAGAATGAAAATGTAACTAAAATATGATTTAGGCTTACGACTCATTCACGTTTAAAAATCCCGAATAACAATGTATCTAAAATATCTCAATTCGTGTAAATATTATCTATTTCTATTCCACATTGCAATGAGAGCTTGCCTATTTCTCCTTCTCACCAGCAGCAGAAAATCAAATCTAAATTAAGTTACCAATCTGAGCCACGTTGCAATCTGACTTGAATTATACTGTGTATGATATTTTTTAACCATTTTCTCTTGCATACAAGTAGATGGTGAAAGTGGCATTCCCCAGGGAGCATCCTGCATCAGCAAAACCTCCCAGACCTCACCACCATCCCC
Organism: Rubus parviflorus; assembly: GCA_029955375.1. Lineage (NCBI taxonomy): Eukaryota > Viridiplantae > Streptophyta > Magnoliopsida > Rosales > Rosaceae > Rubus > Rubus parviflorus. The sequence continues at coordinate 3,934,542 of JARGGL010000008.1, read as the reverse complement.
AAAACAAACACAAAATCTGTTTTTTTTTTCTTGGAAACAGAATGTCATTTGGTTAAGTATGATTTCTGTCAGATATTAAATAGAACCTAAAACGTAAATCAGAATATTAAAAAAAGAAAGTGGTTCTCCAATCAGTGAATTTTGGCAAAGAAGATAAATCTAGAAATTTGTAGCTCAAAGTGATGACCAAATTCTAAATAAAAAGCAGACAACAAAACATTGAAAAAATACAATTTCTTTTAATAAACAGGACCTTAAACCTAAATTAGAATTCAGCAAACAGCCACAATCCAACCAGTGAATAAAGCAGAAATCTGGAGAGATGACATTCCAAAAACAGTGAATGTAGGCCATAACTAAAATCACCTGCCAATGAATGCCCTCGATATCCCATCAGGAAGTGAACGAGAAATGAACCTAGTAGTGGTTGGCCTGGCATTGGTTGCTAAGAATTTTACCATTTGAGCGGAGCTGACCAATCCCTGGAGGCAATGTCTGAGTTAGTATCTTAGCTGAACGTGTTACTTTTTCTATCAAGTATTAGTAGTATATAACATTCTAGCTTTAATACCTTTCAGCCAAAGAGTGATATAAAAATACAGTACCATTTCATAAGCTTGCCGAAAGCCAGCAGGTAAATCCATCATTGTCTTCTGCCACTCATTCAACACTGCATCTACGAATTTTCGATCAAACAGCTGGAGAAAAGATCATATTGACATCAGTACAACTATAAATTTCAATTGACATCAGCGGGAAGAAAATATTGTTTATGAGCATAAATTAGATTCCCAACCTCTTCAAGAAACATGCGTTTTCTAAAAAGGCCACCATCATCCCCCTCATCACCTTCATCGAAGTCATCAAAATAATCATCATCATCGCCATCATCGTCACCTCCATCACCACCTCCATGATTTATCTTCTTTCCAATATCTCCACCACCTCCCCCAACTTGCAGCTGCAAAATCAAACTATTAGTATCCTCAAAAAAACAAAATAACCCAAAAAAAAAAACCAACTACTATACAGTAAAAAGGGAAGTAAATCAAAATGCCAAATTATACATGGCCAGAATCGTTTAATCAAAGCAGAGTCCTGAACTGCAGTAGAGTAGTTAGACAACTGTCTGACACAATCGCATTTGGATGAATAGGAAGGCGACAAAATTTTTGGAAAACCAGTGCCTAATAAGTGCAACAACCTGCAAGTATTTTTGGTCTACAAATTAGTGGGCTCGTTACTTTTCTAGGGTACAAGGATTTATTCATAGCCCCATACTTTATGACCCTTATTTTAGTTGTGTCAAGTCTATTTAGGATATTTTGTTCTTGATATTTATTTTATATGAAAAGACTTATTAAGAAGAAAAAGGTTTGGCTAGAGCTATCCCTAAACTCTGAAGAGATTGACCCCCAAAGCGCTTCCCAAACCTATCCAACAAGTGATCTACCTCACCTCTAGTCCCCTAAAGATCCTCCTCCTTTTTCATCTACACCACCCAAATCATTGCCATCACAGCACATCTTCTCACACAATAAGGCATCAAAACGAAGCAGGAATATCCAAGCTCAATTTGGTCTCTCTAAACAATTTCTGCCATAATTAATGGCACAAGAAGGCCGCCTCCTCTGAACCATATTAGAACTGTTCATCCTCCAGTGAGAAATAATTCAAGCTAACACTTATAACATAGAGATACTTTTAACCTTCTAGATGCACGAAAAGGACTGAAAGAAGACACAGACAAGTTGTCCATTAATTGCTTTGAGTAGGATTTACATGAGAAACTCCTGAAGACTCCAACTCCCCCAATCTTCTGTCCAGCCTAGATGGAACCAGAAAACTATTCAGTTAGCTCCACCACCTCTTGACCATTTTTATTCATTCGAAAAAGAAGGTCCCAAGCCGATGGAATGGATAAGAGAGGATCTGCATACTCTACCAATGGGATGAAGATTGGACAATCTATATATACGATGAAAACGGTTACAAAAATCTGTATTCCCCACCCAACAGTCCTCCCTGAACTTTACCATGTCTCCATTTCCCACCCCAAACCTACAGGAAAAAGTCAAAGTGCAAAGGACTTGAGAAACATCTTTTCAAGGGCATGGACTTGAACCTATTGGAATCACTATTCTCATGTAAAGCATACATTCTACTAATGACAGCATACCAAAGGTCTTTCCTCTCTTGTTGGAATCGCCACCGCCACTTTCCAAGTTGGACATCTGTTCCTATACTCGTCAAATTTATTACTCTTTGACAAGAAACCCAACTTTATCAAGCCAGCCAAGAGGTGCAAGGAAAGACGGACAAGACATCCTAATAAGCGCAACAACCTAATTGGCTATTGATATTGTTCTAGTTTCTCTTTTCTTTTTCCTCAGTTCTTTCTCGATTCTAAATCACACAGCACACTCCTCTCCCTTTAAACAGTCTGCCTAGATTTGAAATTCCAATTGCAGCATACATTTGAATGTGAATAAGAAAACAATACTGCTCATAAATTTCATTATCATAAAAATTTCACCATAATTCCTGGTTCAGCCACTGAATTTACCGATTCTATATTTAGTTCTTAGCACGTCTATGTGAATTATAAAACTAGCAGTGCAAGTCCTACACCTGAATTCGAATTATTCTCCTAAATTGCGAAAGCAAAGAGATGAGACTGAGACTGAGACTGACCTCGGGGCTAGACTTGGATTGCTTCTGAGTCATATCAAGCTTACCCTTCTCAAGAGTAACCGCACCGAAAGCCCCATACTGCCCCTTCATCACCGGACCAAACTCACGAGTCCCCGACGACGGCGCCGCCACGAAGCACCGCTCCAACAAAGTCACGGATTGTCCCTCCACCGAGTCCGAAGTAGAGGGAGCGGCACAACACGCCTTCACCGCCAGACCCCGCCGTAGCTTCCCGACGACTAGCGGCTGTATGGGACCCGCCAGCCTGGGCTTCTTCGGGAGCTGCGTGTTTATGGGCATGAATTGAGCCGTGTGGAACACTGCGTGAGACATTTCGCCTCTGTATTTTTGCTTTCCGTTTGGATACGAAGGAAACCTAACCTCACTGTTTTATTTTCTTCTCTGCAGATTTTCTCTCTCTAAACAGAGAGAGAGAAGGTGAAGAGAGAAAGAGAGAGGGAGAGAGGGTTGGCGAATTGGGGGGTTTTGATGAGATAGCCGACTAGGCTGCGACAACCCAATCCGAAAGCGAGGTTTTTTTTTTTTTTTTTGATTAAATGTTTTGTGACCAGGTGAGTTGACAAGGAGGAGTGAACTCGGCCGGCCTGGGATTGGTTAACAACTTGTTAGTTGTCACTTGTTTGTCAGTGCTTCGTTGCCACGCTTGTACCGGCTCGTCAAATGTATTAATCACTTGATCGGCTATCACAATTACCCCGTGTATTTTTACGAAGAGATAACACAAAAATCTATTTTTTTAGTGCGAAATTACCGCTAACGAAGAAAAATATAAGTAATTAAAAAAAAATTTGAACATGAAGGTGTGTTTGTTACTCACTCCTTTTATTTATTTATTTTTATTTAATTTTGTTAGTTTACAATAATGATATTTTTATATCATTAAGATCAAAAATCAGAACGGCCGTACATCAAGGTTAAGTCTATGTTCAAATGTCATTACCTTTCCACTTGGTCACTACATCATAGCATTGAACAAAATAGTGTAACTCTCACCCTTTACAACCAAAATTAGCTCACTCTCTTCTCCACCGACTCATTCACACATTTTCTCTTCTATCTCTCTTCCTTCACCCCAAATCTCATCTCATCCATCAACTATCTTATTTTTAAGCATTTCATCTATCTTAATTAACTAATTAAAAACAACCAAAACTCAAAATATTTGTTGAGATCAGCAGTGGTTCAACAACTTCCAAGCGTCAAGAATTTCATTCCAAGTGAGTTCAACAACATATGCTCATGGACCCGATCTTAATAACCTAATCACACGGACCCAACAAAATTTGTTCTACTATGAATTATTTTGACATTGAAATTCTACATTAGGTTTTCTACAACTGATATTTTATAGCAATTGATTGAGATCAATCTAGAAGAACATAATGACATGAAAAATCTATATCGCCTCGGCAACTTCAATATTTTTTAAGCAACTCTTCAACAATTTTTTTTTTCAGTGGATACTTGCTTCTGCTGATAAGATAAATATTATCGATAAGTCGAGCTGACCTCAAAATCCCAAATTGTACTCAATAAGGAATTCGACATGAAAAATAAGTTATAAATAAGTTTGGAGTTCTTAAGAGATCCGAATTCGGTTATTACTTGGAGAACAAGTCAAACTTAGTTCATAATCCATAATCCTAATTATACAAGAATATAGATACTTTATGTCATTAGAAAACATTATTCTCACACCTCTATATAGAGACGACTATGTGACTTCAGACAATTAAATTGCTATGCGTATTAACGTTGATCACGTTTAAAAGTTGAGCATGAAATTCTCTCAAAATTGAGATACCCCAACATCATCACCTCTTTCGGACTAGGTTGAAACCTATGCTCTAGGCAAACCAGACGTTCTAGTAGCAATTCAATCCGCATCTCCTAGTACATTAGCGCTCCGGTCACGGCAGCCACCGCAGTTAAGATTTCAACTCCATTAGGCATCGCAGCCCATCCATTCTTCATGGCGTTGAGAAATCATGTTATTTGGATCTATGGGAGCGTCGGATTTTGGGGAGTGAGGAGAGATGCGATATTAAAGTTGAGCGGCGTCGGATTTTGGGGAGTGAGGAGACAAATCCGATATTAACGTTGAGCTTGCTTATTTCATCTGAAATCGTTTAACTCACATAGCATTATTTTACAAATAGATTTTCAATTTCTCACGTGGTAAATCACTACCCAATTAGCTAAACAAAAATATCACTCGTGTGGTGAATTGAGAGCACTATGAAAAGATTTCAAAAAATAAGCTAGTATATGAATGGCTTATAAATCAATTTTCGAAATTTTATGTTATTAATATTTTTTTTCTTAGTTCAATCTAATAGTTATCAACAGTAACTGGGATACCTAGTACGAGAGGTCCGCTCAGGCCACGGAGCGTCACCGCACGCGAATCCAGACCATTCATCAGCAAGCAGCCACCGACACTGAAAAATATCGAATTCAAAAACTGGGGATGCAAGATGTGTTCTTGAAAATACGTCAAGAGAAAGCTAAGAACAGGTAATCTACCGATTTCCCTACTTTTATTTTGTATTTAGACCACTGCTATTTTTTTGTTGTAGTTTCAGATAATCTGAAATCTGTATATATATTTTGTGGCTATCTTCTTCCTAACTTATTCAAACGGCTTACTGTCGTTTAGCGGCCCTCCGGTTCCAGTGAATTTGTTGTTGATTTGCATTTTTTTTTATTCTTTTTTTTTATTTCTTTTCTATTTATTCTACGCTAGCTTGATCCTAGGGTTTTCGGGAGCGGGTTTTGTGAAGAAGCAACTGAAGACAGCTGCCAAGATGCACATTTTCTCAGTTCAGGATACTATACCTAGAGTCCACCAGGTGGTCATCACTAGGGTTCTACTATTCAAAAAGGTTGCTGATGTATGGGAGGCTAAATCTCTTCAGAACGAGCTACTGAATGGACCCTACGACATTCAACTGTCAAGGCCAAGTATGCAATTAACATCGAGTAATTAATATTTTTCATAAGATCAAACGCCCATTTTCATACCATTTTAACGGTAGTGCACTTATTAGCACTTTCTTTCTATCCTCACCGGAAGTTATCAAACCATTTTTTCAGTGTGTCTTCCATCTTATTAGCCCTATCTTTCTGAAGAGATTCAGCCTCCAATGTCTCCAATACCTGCCAAAGAACCAATATCTACAAAGAGTTTCTTGTAGTCCGGTCCATTGTGATTGTTCAAAAGTGTTATGTCATCGCATATATCTATCTTGTTTCAATGTTGGACAACATATACATTTGAATTTTTAGTTCAGTGATTGTTCTTCCTCAACAATCAAATATGAAATACATTGATGATGTAAAATAGAGCAATTTTAAATCAAGGTTCAATTTCGTAGTTCAATAATGGATGCAGTCCGATCACTTTTTTTTTTAGCTGGTCACACCGAGCTGGTCACACCCAAATTAAATTGATTAGTAACTTGTTTTTTTTTTTTGTTATTATCATAAATGGTACCTAGACTTGAGAGGTTCTCTAGTGAGGACTATTATAATGAGTACCACTTGAGGACTTTTCGATTAGACCTACTTTTTTTATTACATCTCGACTAATCAACCGTTCAATATTTAGATATTTATGAGTAGATCACTTCTACAAATTTTCAATGAAATCGAAAATCGTCTATAATTGTGATTTACCATTTATGAATATGAATGGTTCAAAATTGACAGATTTGGTTCGTCCATTCATTTGGTCTAGTTCGGTACCTTAACGATTTCAAATTTTGTTAAAAATTTGTAGAAGTGATCTACTCATGAATATCTTAACATTGAAAGGTTGATTTGTCGAGATGTAATTGAAAAATAGATATCACAACCATTAATCGAAAAGTTCTCAAGTGGTACTCATTTAAGTGGTCCTCATTAGAGAAGCTCTCACCTAGACTTTACCTTCATTTTATCGATGGTACCTAAACTTCAATTTTCGTCACAACCAGTAACTGAAGTTTTTCGATTTCATTTGAATTGGTACCTAATGCCACATTCGATCAGTATTCCGTCAAAAAATGCGTGTGAGTCACTATTCATAATAAAATGATCATGTCACCCTTAAAAAAAAACTAAAAAACTAAAAAACTAAAAAATAATTAATCCTTTCTCCTCCAAGTTCTTCCTTTCGTTCCTCTTTCTTATTCATCTTTCAATTCCATCAACGACCTCTCTCTCTTCTTCTTTAGACCCCTCTTCATTCCTCTACTTTAGACCAAGGTCTTCATTCTCCTTCTCTGCCCATCATTTTCCTCATCTTTCTTTTCTGTTTTTATATCCAATTTTCTTCATCCGAACACAAAAGTAACTCCTTGATTCAAATCTAAAACCATTTAGAGAAAAAAAATTCATGCAGGAGTATTGGAAAGAAAAAAAATCCGTTCTTTTTCCTTCTTCCCAAACTAAAACTTCAAAGATTTTCTGTGGTTTTTGAAAAATTGAAATAAAACTGAAATTTTAGGGAGGATTTGTTTAGTTTCAAAATTGAAATCTGTGGTTTTTGTTTTTATTTTTTCTAATAGGCCATCATCAATTGAGAGTTTTCTACTCAATTGTCGCTTTAATCATGTTATGTTCTTCGTTCGTGGGATTGTCAATTTCGTTGCCATTGAAGTTTTTGATCAGATTGAATCATCTGATCAAATTGATCAAATACGTACTATGAAAATTTTTGATTTAATAAATTCTTACAATATCGTTAAAAAAAATTATGGAATTGAGTAGAAAATATCCAAAATGCGCTTAGAAATTGACTTGAAATGTTAGTTTTATAACTTCTGGTAATGACATGAAGATTGTGGTAATTAGTGGTCGCCTTGTAGCCACCCTTGCGGGTAGCTCTGTGCAGTTTCAGTTAGTGCACAGATTTTGTGGAGAATTTCAGGTAGTGGTTCAGGCTATTTCTTTGCAAGGACAATATCTTCTCTAAAAAAACTTAAAATAATTGCGTCCAGAGCCCATAGATGGAGAATATTTTGAAATGGTGAAAGAGGTAGTAGCAGCTGCAGCCCTCGAAGACCCTTTTGTTGGGGGTAATGTGAATTCGGCTGTTTTATGGAAGGTGGGAAAAGCACAGCTTAATTTGGGAACTCAACATGTGTCTAAAATTGTATATAGGCAACACATGAAGTTTCAGAGCTACTTGGACAAGTTGTTGTTCATTAGAACCTGTGGACTACCTTATAGCTCCAAAACTATAAGTTGTGTCTAAAACAGATTCTGTGAAAAAGTTGTTGGATAACTATCTTATCGACAAAGAGTTTATTGTACACACTTACGTCAATATGGTTATGACTCTGGTCAAAATTGTTGAAATAATATCATGTAGTTATGTTATCTCATATATTTATCTTTCTTCAATGTTGGACAACAAATACATTTGAATTTTTATTACGGTGATTGTTCTTCCTCAACAATCAAATATGAAATACATTGATGATTTAAAATAGAGGAATTTTAATCAAGGTCTAATGTCGTAGTTCAATAGTGGATGTAGTCCGGTCACTCTTTTTTGTTAATTGGAGTACATTGACTATTTTATTCTATCTAATTTGCCCCTCAAGGGCCATAAAAAGAAAAAAAATTCAAATTCTCTGAAATTGTGCATTTTTCATAATTATTGAACTTATTTATTCTAATTTTAAATTTGAATTATGCATATTAATTATCTGCAATCTTCCCTAAAATTCATCAATAATTATGACAATTTACCACTATAAAATATAAGATAAACCTAAAGATACAAAATGAAATCAACATTAAGTCAACCTAATTACGAGGTATAATTGGAGAACTCGAAATCAAAATAACGAAAAAGTGCAAACATTAATGTATAACCACCTCATATAAAGGTAAATATTTTCATCTTACAAAGAGCTAAATATTTGAATTTATATCATAAGACTTTTTCATATGGTGCGTGTGATATAAACCTTACCTAGAGGTAGTAAATGAAGAATATCAAGTCAACCTAACCACAAGGTAAAATTAGAGAAATTGAAATCAACATTACAAAAAGAAGGAGGTAATGTTTAATTAAACTCATATAGAGGTAGTGATCAAGAGAAGAAGAAAATCGAAGAAGATACAAAATTAATGAAGAACATTGAGCCAAATGTTTAACCTCAAATAGAGGTAAATATTTGAATTTATATCATAAAACGTTTTCATATGGTGCGTGTGCTATAAATTTTACCAAGAGATAGAAAAAGAAGAACATCAAGTTAACCTAACCAAAAGGTATAATTAGCAGACTTGAAATCAACATAATGAAAAGAAGAAGAAGGAGGAGGAGATAATATATATTAGGGGTGGCCACGGTACGTACCGCGGTACAAATAGTATACCGAAACAATGATCTGGACGACAAAAGTTTAGTAAAAAGACTAGAAGAACCTTACTGTATTTAAAGTGAACAGTATCATGCAAAATTTTTAAAAACACTCTGTTTTTCGAGACTAGCCTTCAACATGCCTCTGCTTCACCTAACTGTCAACTACCTAACGGCTACTGATTAAGGCGTAATCACTGCTGTTTCTTTAAACAAAAGTTTTTAAACTTAAAGCAGGATAAAATAAACTTTAAACATAGTTTAGTTTAATGGATGCAGGAAGAACACATAAACAGAAAAATAAATTTTTGCGATGATGTTCTGGGCACACAACATAATTTATTTATTCAAACATATTTACAGACTAAAAACCCATAGCCTCACTCTTGAGCAAACAGCTAAAGGCTGTTTAGTTACTCATAACTTATTACAAACTTACTTGGAAAATAAAGGAATGAAGCAGGACCAGAGGCTTCGACACTCACACTTGGCTTTCTACTCTTCAGATATCAAAGTGATAGTTCTGATTTTCGATGCCTTACAAACTGAACAAATGCTCTTTATATAGAGAGCCAAAAACAAAAGAAAACAAACGGAGAGGGTCCAAGTTAGATGAACTCATTTGAGTCTTCTGCATGTGGACTTGGAGGTAGATAGATGTCTTTTTCTTTCATAAAAGAAAGGAAGAGATGGGTAGATGACATTCTGATGAAACCTTTTTCAAAATGAAAGAGACGTCCTTGTCTCTTTAGAAAAAAGGTAGGTGGCCCTTTTTCTTTCTTCTTTGGATGGTTGTAGACTGGTGGATGAAAAAGATAAGTAGATAGCCTTTTTCTTCGGATGATAGTGGAATACTACAGTCTGCTGATAAAGTTTTGTATACCTTATCCTTCCATCATGTTGTCTATATTCATAAGTGCTTCGTCATCGAAGACTTGATTATTGGGAGTTCATGTGCCGCTTTCGGCTCCTTTGTCATATTCCTCGACATGAAAATCTTCAAGATCTGAATCAGGATAGACCTTGTAAGGATTTGATTCGGAGATATTTTCTATCCACGTGTAGGTAGCCATGGTACAATCAACTTCTCCTCTGATTAGTGCAGAGAAACAATCACAGTTAGTTGGAGGAGGATGATCATAACTTGTTATCAATATTTTTACGCCATTAGCGAGCAGATTAGCCTCTGAATCTTAAGGAACTAATTTTTTGATAAAATCTATTGTCATCGCCTTCATCCAAGGGATGCTCTGGTCTGGAGTACCGTTAAAACCTGCCACTGCTGATTCTTTTTCATCTGTTGGTCCGTTGATTATTCAGACATAATGGTATGGCACTATGTATTCAGTAGAACCATCTTGTTTATTAATCCACTCTGGTGGAGTCGAGATAAACTTCAACTTGAGGATGCAACCACTGGTCTGATATTCCTGACCGTGTTGACTATGATTGCTGGTAAACTCTTCAGATCATCATTAGTTTTTGTCCAAAGATTATGGACAAAACCATTTTCTACAAGCCACAGCTTGTGATTCTGATGGTGTTCAGCTTGAACATTAACCATGTATCTTCCGTAAAAAGGACCAGGAACAGGAAAGAGAGTGTTCGGTAACCCATCATTTCCAGCGGTTCCTAGAGCATTGTAAAATTCAAACCATTCTGGTTCTGTTAGTGCTCTGAGTGAGACTTTAGCACTTTCTGGAGATATCATCATTTCGAGCTTTGGTTCATTTTTCTGAATAATTTTCCCTCCATCATGGAGTTCTTCAGTTAGAGCGTACAATGTAGCAAACATCTGCCTGGTATTTTTCTCTTGATAGTTATACAAGAGATTATCTAGCAGAATTTTCTGATGCTCTAGCAATCTTCTTCCAGTTCTATAGACATCTTTGTCAAAAGTTAAGAGCTAGTAACCATGGACTGTCTTTGTTCCAGTAGGAATATTTTTGCTTTCTGGCAAAGCAACAACCATCAACGGATTTGAGGTGCCTTTACCGTCTACCGTTTGAGACGGGCTAGCCAGTCCTTCCCCCCGGGACTGATCAGTTGTTAAGGTTCTTTTTGGAACCTTGGTGTATGTCTCTAGGACATTTTTCAGTGATGATTCTTCATCATTCATTCGGCCTTTGCCCTTGTCTGTTCTTTTGAACATCGCCATTTCTCTGGTGAGGGCGTCAGGAAGATAGTTCTTGCTACCTACAATTAACTCAACATTATAGTCATATTGATTAAGAAATAATTGCCAATTTGCTAATCTTCCTCTATCAGCAGTTTTGTCAAGTTTAAAAATTTTAAAATTTTTAACTCTAGCACAATCTGTTCGAACAATAAAAGTTTTGCCTAAAAATGCTGGAGAATTTAAAATTGTTTTCTTAACTGCTAAAATTTCTTTTTCCCCTGTGGATAATTTTGTTCTGCAGGATTGAATTTACTACTACAGAATTTGCAAATCTTTTCGATGTTAGTGTCTGGGGTTCTTGCTAAAACAATACCCGACCAGTAATTATCACTAGCATCGGTTTGAAGAATGATTTCATCATTCTCTTCTGATTGTTGTAAAGGAGGCAAATTTTTGCACAAAGCTTTAATTTGCTTTATTATTTTTTCATCGTCTTCTGTGAATTTCCACATTCTCTTAGAACTTGTTTTGGGAGATAACATTGCTGTTAATCCCGAGATTTTTGGAATAAAATCTCTTCCATAATTAATGACTCCTAAAAATCTCTGTAGACTTTTAGCATCTGGAATTTTATCTGGAAATTTCCAGATTTTCTCTAGGATATGAGGTTGGAGTTTAATTACTCCATTCTTGATATTAATACCAAGAAAATCTACTTCATCTAAGATAAGAAAAACTTTCTTTTCTCCTAGGATTATTCCATGCTGAGTTATCAGTTTTGCCACCTCATGAAGGTGTTTCATGTGTTCTACTCTATTCTTAGAGAAGACCAATATGTCATCTATGTGGACAACACAGAATTCAGCCACATGTTTAAAAATATTATCCATCTTTCTTTGAAAGATAGAAGGGGCTTGTTTTAGGCCAAAAGGCATGACTAACCATTCGTAATGACCCTGTGGTGTTCCGAAGGCAATTAGAGGGACACTATCAGGATGCATTTTTACTTGCCAGAATCCTGATTTAGCATCAAATTTTGAAAAAACCTTTGCTCCTTTGAGTTGGTTTATTAATACTCTTGCTTGAGCAATTTGATAGCCATCCTTGACTGTTTTTTTATTAACATCTCGGTAATCTATTACCATTCTCGCTTTTCCTCTAACTTCTTCTGCATGATTCCTAACATAAAATGCAGGAGCATGATGAGGGTTGGTTGATGGTCTTATCAGCCTTTTTTCTAATAGATCAGTTATATCTTTTCTGAATTCTTTCTGGTCTTCCTCTTTATATTGAGGAATAGCTTTTACATGACATATTGCATTCATATCATGTAATTTTAGTTCACAGACAACTGGGTCTTTTTTCCAGAATTTTTGAGGGTCTATGTCTATGTTTTGTTTGAGCATCTTGTTGATTTTCTCAAGAGTAGGAACCTTCTGTTTCTCTATCTTAGATTGAAGGTGTTTGAGATTATGCTCATGTATGAAGCTTGCCTCTTCATCTTCTTCTTCCTCTTCTTCAGAAGATTCTTCAACAAGCAATTCTTCTTGTTGTTTATATTGCAAAACTGTTTCAAATCTTGGCTTATAATCACCACGATTTTGTTGCAACTTCTGATATTGTGTAGTAAAGTTTGGACCAACAATGCTCTTAGCTTGTTTAAAAAGTGCTCTTCACTTTTGTTGGAGAAAATCTTGTGACATGGCGAAGCAAGAAACAAAAAGTGGTTGTGTGATCTAGTGCTGAAGTAGAATTTCGAGGAATGGCACATAAAGTGTGTGAGTTACTGTGGATTAGACATATATTGAGGGATTTGGGTTTCAAGTCTAAGAAGTCTATGGATCTATACTGTGACAACCAGGCATCCATTGAAATATCCCAGAATCTGATACATCATGATCGTACAAAGCATGTGGAAGTGGACACACATTTCATCAAAGAGAATCTAGATAGAAAGATAATTCGGTTTCCATTTGTTCCTTCAGAAGACCAGTTAATTATAACATATGTTTTTACCAAAGCCGTATCAGGGAAAGTATTTAACAACTCACTTGACAAGTTGGGCATGATTGATATCTATGTACCAACTTGAGGGGGAGTGTTGACGTGAGCTGTATATTTAGTATTTAATTAGGATGTTGATTCCTATTGTAATTAGTTGACTTGTAGGCATTTACTCTGTAATTAATAGTTGTATCTCTTTATATACCTCTACACGGAGAGGAATAAGATTATTAGAAAATTCCCCACATTCATATTCTTGACATAATATAAGGGAAGAATTAAGGGATAAAGAATAAGAAGAAGAAAATACGTAATGGACAAGATTATAGTGAAAGAATAAGAGTTTAATATAAAGGAAAGACTAAGCGATAAATGGTTGATGTTTTGAATTTCAATCAAAAAATAACTCAAATATAAATTAAAGTCAACCTCCTATTAATTAAATTTGCTAAGTTTACGTGTTTTATATAATTTCACTATACTCATTACATGTTTAAGGATGTATGGAAACAATCACAAGCAGAAAGTAAATAACAGAGCAAGTAGCACAGGAATAGATCGTATCTTTATTAATGAATAGGTGCCTCTATATATAGAGAAACACAAGGGTACAATCCATATCCCAATAGGACTTCTATTCAATATGTAATCCATATGCTAACCTAACTAAGATACTCCTAGGTTGACAAGGCACACATAAGGTAGGTTTCCTTCAACACTCCCCCTTGTGGCGTCAACACTAGGTGGTGCTCCTCGCGTTGTCTCATTAAAAACCTTGCCAAGTAACAAAAACCTAGTGGGAGAAAAATAACCTTGGTCGAAGGGAAAAAGAGTACAACACACCCTTCACATTTGGAAACTTTGCATGGACACTAGACTCCCCCTGAAGTCTGCGTCTCCCCCTGATTTCCACAATCATGGGAGGTCAGATAACTTAAGCAAACCAATGCTTTTCACATGCTTCTCAAATGTGGATTTAGGCAGTGATTTGGTAAACAAATCCGCTGCATTGTCCTCAGAACGGACTTGATTGACTTCAATTTTGAGGAACTTTTGCTGTTGCTGATTATAGAAGAACTTAGGCGATATATGCTTGGTGTTGTCGCCCTTGATGAAACCTTGCTTCATTTGTTCAATGCAAGCAACATTATCCTCATAAATGCATGTAGGTTCATCTGTGGTTGACCTCAAACCACAAGTACTTCTTATATGTGTAGATATGGATCTCAACCATATACACTCACGAACCGCTTCATGAAGAGCAATGATCTCAGCATGGTTCGAAGAAGTGGCAACAAGGGTCTGTTTAGTAGACCTCCAAGATATCGCGGTGTTACCCATGGTAAAGACATAACCAGTTTGGGAACGACCTTTATATGGATCAGAGAGATACCCAGCATCAGCAAAACCAACCAAAACATCACAAGGTGTTTGGGAAAAGGGGGCAGCAGCTTTTCTGCCCGTCGGTCGACCGGTCGCCGGCAATGTCTCGACCGGTCGCCGGTTGACGGCATGTATAGGTTCCTCACCCATTTTGCCATATTTTCGAGACTCTCTGTAGGGAAAGAACAAGCCCATATCAATCGTACCTTTCAAGTAACGAAAGATAGTTTTTATGCTAGTCCAATGACGTTGCGTGGGCGCAGAGCTAAATCTAGCCAACAAGTTAACAGCAAAGTAGATATCGGGTCTTGTACACTGTGCCAAGTACAATAATGCGCCTATTGCACTTAGGTACGGTACCTCAGCCTCAAAAACGTCTTCGCCATCATCCCTTGGGCGAAACGGATCCTTCTTTGGATCTAGACTGCGACCAATCATGGGAGTGCTAACAGGATGGACTTTATCCATATTAAATCTCCTGAGCATCTTTTGGGTATAAGCTGATTAATGAATCAGAATCCCACTACTACGGTGCTCAAGTTCTAGACCGAGACAAAACCGTGTTTTCCCAAGATCTTTCATCTCAAACTCAGATTTCAAGTAGTCAGCGGTTTCTCTTAGTTCATCAAGAGTGCCTATAAGGTTCATGTCATCAACATAAACTGCTACTATCGCAAATCCGGAACTTGTTCTCTTAATAAACACGCAGGGGCATAATTCATTGTTCACATACCCTCTTCCAATCAAGTAGTCACTTAGACGGGTATACCACATCCGTCCGGATTGTTTCAATCCATATAGTGAGCGTTTCAATCTTATTGCAAACGCGCTCCGTGGTCTGGAGCCACTTGACTTGGGTAACTGAAGCCCATCAGGGACCTTCATGTAAATCTCCGTATCTAGATCCCCATAGAGATACGCTGTGACCACATCCATAAGCTGCATATCCAGTTTTTTGGAAACTACCAAACTGATAAGGTAGCGGAACGTTATAACGTCCATTACGGGAGAGTATGTCTCCTCGTAGTCGATTCTAGGGCGTTGTGAGAAGCCTTGCGCCACAAGGCGAGCTTTATATCTTATAATCTCGTTTTTCTCATTACGCTTTCTAACAAAAACTCATTTGTATCCAACAGGTTTTATTCCAGAAGGTATTGGCACAACAGGCCCGAATACCGTTCTCTTTGTTAATGAGTCTAACTCAGCCTGGATCGCATCTTTCCATTTAGGCCAATCAGCTCTATGTTGACATTCATCAACAGAGCGAGGTTCAATATCATCAGTCTCAATCAACTCTCGTGCACAAGCATATGCGAACACATCATCAATGATGATGAAGTTTCTATCCCACGTCCCATGTATACTAGTATAATTAATTGAGATCTCTATATTCTCACGGATAGGTTCTAACGACGGGGCGTCCCCCGAAGATGTCTCTTGGACATAACCATAATCCGGAACGTTTTCATGGGACGGATTTTGAGTATTAATGATGAGATGGTTATTGGGTGCCATCGCAGTCCGTTTCCTAGGGCGCGAATCCCTCGAACCTGGTGGTCTCCCACGCTTCCTCAGCGGAGCCACGGCCTGAGCCACATCACCACCATTACTGGCAGTGGCGCCACCAGCTGTCCCTCCTATGGGGTTAGCTGCAGTAGCGACTTTGAGTCCAAGTCCTTGTTCAGGTACTTGCATCCTTGCAGGTACATTTGCAGCTGGTATATGAGATCTAGTCACTTTAGCAAGATCAGAGAAAGCGTCAGGAAGAGAGTCTGCGACTTTCTGAAGATCTATAATTCTACGCACTTCTATTTCTCGTTGTGCAGTAGGGGGATCATGATGAGACAGAGTGGGGACAGACCATGACAATTCTTGTCGTTCCTGTTGAATGCGTACATTCTTATCTCCCCCGAACGACGGGAAGACTGTCTCATCAAAGTGACAGTCCGCAAATCTTGCGGTAAATAGATCACCTGTCAAGGGTTCTACATAGCGGATTATGGTTGGAGACTCAAATCCAACATAAATGCCCATTCGTCTCTGAGGACCCATTTTAATACGCAGTGGCGGCGTAATAGGCACATAGACAGCGCACCCAAATATGCGTAAGTGCGAGATGCTTGGCTCGTACCCAGTTACTAGCTGTTGCGTAGAGAAAGGTTGGGTGGTTGTGGGTCTCAGACGAATTAGCATAGCTGCATGCAATACTGCGTGCCCCCAGGCAGAGAGAGGAAGATTGGTGCGCATGACCAATGTCCTTGTTACCATTTGTATTCTTTTAATGGCAGCCTCTGCAAGACCATTCTGGGTATGCACATGTGGAACTGGATGCTCAACATCCATCCCAATAGACATGTAGTAGTCATCGAAAGTCTTCGATGTAAACTCTCCAGCATTATCAAGTCTGATTGATTTGATGGGATGATCCGGGTAGTGAGCCCGCATGCGAATTATCTGTGCTAGGAGTTTAGCATAAGCAGCATTACGAGTGGACAACAGCGTGACATACGACCAACGTGTCGACGCATCAACCAACACCATAAAATACTTAAATGGTTCTCTTGGTGGTTGAATAGGTCCACAGATATCCCCTTGGATTCTCTGTAAGAATGGAAGAAGTGCTTTAGAATCCTTTGCATAGGACGGTCTTGGTCCTAGTTTCCCTAAGGAACAAGCTTTGCAAAAAGAGCTTTTGGCTTTGGAAGTTTCAGAAGCATAGGAGGCATCCTGATGATTTTTCGAATCAGGGTTTTTCTTAGAAGAAAATCGCAAATCGTCGACCGGTCGCCGACTATTGGTCGACCGGTCGCCAGAGCTTCTGTCCAGTTTCGGATAGTTTCTGGAAGTTGTCGACCGGTCGCCGGGACGATGTCGACCGGTCGCCGGGACGGCGGAAAGCTTCTGGAAGTTGTCAACCGGTCGCCGACTATTGGTCGACCGGTCGCCGAAGCTTCTGCCCGATTTTTGATAGCTTCTGGAAATCGTCGACCGGTCGCCGGGACTATGTCGACCGGTCACCGGGACGGCAGAAGTATCACTTTCCTCTCCTTGGATCAATTTTTGATCCTTGCTTCGATGAGCTCTATAGAATGGATGTCCGTGTGATGTTTTCAATATACGGATCATCATATCACGACCAGGATGTCCTAACCTGTCGTGCCAAAGCCAATATGTGTCTGAATCTAATAGGTCATCCCTTATGACATTGTTTGATTCGATAGCTCGGATAGTGGTAGCATATAACCCACTAGAGAGACACATAAGCTTCTCTAAGATGCGTTTTCTTCAGCAGTCATTAGAGGTAATGCAAAGGAATTCTCTTCCATTCTCATCATGCGTTTCAGCATGGAATCCATTGGTTCTTATATCTTTGAAGCTCAACAGAGTTCTATTTCCTCTTGGAGCATAGAGAGCATTAGTGACATTAATTAAGGTGCCATTAGGCAAGAGGAATTGGGCATGTCCCCTTCCTTGCACAAGGTTAGATGGTCCTGCCATCGTAGTCACAGAGGAATGTGATGGCATCATGTCTAAAAACAATTGCCTATAACGCAATATGGTATGCGTGGTTCCGCTGTCTGCGAGACATTCAAGTTCTCCGGAATTCATTCCTAAATAAGAAAGCTCATAATTAAAATTGAGTATAGCAAACAACTCCAAATTTTATTAAAGATATAAACCGAATGAATTACATCCAAAGTTCCAACTTGGTCTTAGCCAATAACTAAATCAACATTACAATGGAAAATAAAGGACTTAAGCGAATTCGGGAGTATCATCACTCTTTCCAGCTTTAAAGTCTTCAATCCTCAATTTGACGTTCTCTTCGTCATCCTCTTTCTCAATGTTGTGAGCTTCCATGGCTTCGCGATACGCTTTGTATGCATTAGCTACATTCTGTGTGGCTCTACATATCTTGGACCAATGTCCAGTTTTTCCACACCTGAAGTACAAAGATGTTTGATTGGAATCCTTTGATTGAGAAGCGTTGTTTACGCGTGGTGCACTCCTCTTGAGTGGCACGGCATTAGCACCTGTTGCTTGCTTAAAACCGGCGGCACCATGTCTCCTTGGGCGTCCTCCTCGGCCTCCCCTTCGCCTAGTTTGGCGGCTACCTTCTTGAGCAGGGCGATCATATGGACCAGGACGTCCAGAATTGTCCCTACGATTAGGGTTTCGCCCGCGGCGGCCTCTCTTTGG
Organism: Rubus parviflorus; assembly: GCA_029955375.1. Classification (NCBI taxonomy): domain Eukaryota; kingdom Viridiplantae; phylum Streptophyta; class Magnoliopsida; order Rosales; family Rosaceae; genus Rubus; species Rubus parviflorus. The sequence continues at coordinate 3,915,763 of JARGGL010000008.1, read as the reverse complement.
GGCGCCATTATAATGGGTCTCCGGAACTTGTTTTGTTCCCACGGGCCTCGCATTATAATTCTTCACAAGTATCTTCTCGTGCTTTTCAGCAACAGAGAGAGCAGAGATAAGCTCATGGAATCTTGTGATCCGTTTATTCTGCACTTCAATACGATAGTTCTTTGCAACTACCAAGTCAGAGACGGGAAAGGTAGAGAGGGTTTTCTCAATCATCATCGCATCAGTTATGTTCTTCTCACAGAATTCCATGAGGGATTTGATGCGGAGTGCTTCCGAGTTAAACTCTAGGACTGAGGCATAATCACAGAAGCGCAGTAGTTGCCACTTCACCTCTAGTTCAGGAAGCAGGGATTCACGAACGTTGCCAAACCGCTCTTCGAGTGTAACCCATAGTGTTCTGGGATTCTCCTCATTAAGGTACTCGGATTGTAGAGATTCGTCCATGTGACGGATCATTATGATGATGGCTTTGGCATTCTTAGCCTCTAAAGCATCAGCGGTGGCTTGTGCTACAGCAGCGGCGGCAGTTTGTGGTCCTTCCACAGGTGCGGCGGCAGGTGCAGCTGCAGGGGGCTCACGGATTGTAGAGATGCTTCCTTGAGCTTTCAGGTGGTTGCGTACATCGCGAACCCACTTATGGTATCCTATGCCCGTAGAATCCAAAGGTGCGAAGTCCAACTTGTTCAGGTTATTTGCCATCTGAAACAATAAGAGAATTGAGGTTAGTTTTCGGAGCATAAGCTTCTTCTACGAAAACAGATATGGTTTCTGAGCTATGCTCTCAAGAAACGTTTTCCATGTATTGGATTTAGGTAAAACTTTAGTGTAGTATGACCATAACCCTAAAACTTTTCGGTAGCTCTACCCGGATACACCCAGATACATAATAAGAGATGTCGGTGTGAGCAAGCTCCCTTAATATCACTTATCTCAAATCACATACCTAGACATACCCAAGTAAGTGAGCCTAGTAGGAATTAAGTTATGAACCATAGGTCGTTTCTTCTCTACGGATTCCTCATCCGGAGGTAAATCATTCAATGAACTCCTCGTTCAAGGTCTCTTCTCTCTACGGATTCCTCATCCGGAGTATTAGCTCGAATCCCCATAGTTCGGCTCTTGAACTCACACCAATAGCATGATGACATTAGGGGTGCTCATGACTTACACATACCGCAAGCGATATGAACCTCGATCACTCCCCTAATACTTCTCATAGTTTGGATAGGTTCGAATCAAGAATCCCACGTTATAGAAAGGTGGGAGGTAGAGGAGGGATGTTGGAAGTCCCCTAATGCTGTCATGAAAGCAGCAACGTTTATAAAAGCTTACTTGGTATTCTTTTTCTTGAGTCTTGATTCTTGAACCTTGAGAAGATGGTGAAGATATCCGGTAGAGGAAGATCGGTGTATTGGCAGCAGTAGAGATGACCGGCAGCAGCAGGGGTGGCCGGCAGCAGCAGGGGTGGTTGGCGGTTTGAAGAACACGACAGACCTAGGGTTAAGGTTCTAGGGTTTTTGATCTCAGGGATTAGAGGTTCGTGCTGATAACGTGTTTAAGGATGTATGGAAACAATCACAAGCAAAAAGTAAATAACAGAGCAAGTAGCACAGGAATAGATCGTATCTTTATTAATGAATATGTGTCTATATATATAGAGAAACACAAGGGTACAATCCATATCCCAATAGGACTTCTATTCAATATGTAATCCATATGCTAACCTAACTAAGATACTCCTAGGTTGACAAGGCACACATAAGGTAGGTTTCCTTCAACATTACATTAATTTCACTATACTCATTACTTACTAATTTATGCACAAAAAATATTTAATAAGGGCATACTAGGAATGCAAAAAAAAAACAAAATCTTGTCGATCGACAAGATTGAAAAGGAAATAAATCCAATGTGGGAGGTGAGTCACTGGACCGCAATTAACAAGCAAAATTTGTTCGGTTTGCATCTAATATAGGGCATGATATTTGGACTTCAATCAAATTTTGTCTTTTAAAATATGAAGAGTACGTTAACTTACCCAGAGCTGGTTAAACCCACAATTGAATTGATTAGTAACTTTAATTCTTTCTTATTTTTTTTTTTTTCATAATCTTAATTTCTAAAAAAATTAAATATGCAATATGCTTATATAGGCTATTTCTATATACTTGGTGTATCTCTAGCAGAGTTCATCCAAAATGAGGTGAAACTTATTTCTCAATATGTCGAGCAGTGGCAAAAGCGGTACAAAGAGAATTGTAAACTTGCTACAATGAGCTCTTGATATTGGTGGTTGAGTAAATAATTTGAATATCTTTTAAGAAATCACGATTATATTAACATAAGATAATATATATTACCATTTTAAAGTTTCAGCTACAGTTAAGGGTTAAAGGCACAATATGCCTAAATTAATACATTATCCTCGATTACCATATTTTATCCAATGATTCCAATATCAATCGGTGACCAAAAGAAATATCATAGGGATTAACTATGTGAAAACATGCGAGAGAGCAAGTGGGCTTCTCTCTCTATAAACCCTAGCCGCCGTCGTACCACAAGGTTTCTGGGATGAAGGGTTTCAAAGCCCAAGTAGTTTGGAGGATCGAAAATGGTCGGAAAGAAAGTTTGGAATTTCAAGCTTTTCCGGCAGTCCTCACCGTGGCTTTCCGGCGCGTTTGGACTCGAACCCAAGTGGGTTTGTCTCACCGACACCTTCTGCTTCTGTTGGTGGAGGCGGTGACGCAGGGTGGTGGCCGGAGCTGGTGGTGCCATACAATGCAGTGGGAGAGGAGAGAGGTCGCACAGAGAGATAGAAGAAAGAGAAAAAAGAACAAGTTAAATTGACGAAATTGCTCCTAAAATAAGGGTCACATGCACCTCTCTTGCCATTTTTTTTACGCAATATGGATGATGTGATGATAGGTACTATTTAGGATGAATTCGAAAAGTTCGGGTACTGGTTGTGATCAAAAGTGAAGTTTATGTACCATGTATATAATAGAGGTAAAGTTCATCAGTTACCAATTGTGATAAAAACCCATAAATCACTTTATAGGGAGAGTCTCTAGTGAGGACCTTATAATAAGGACTTTGTGAGGACTTTCAAATCAACGGTTTGATGAGTGTTTTAAAGATAGTAGTCATCCAGCCGTTGATTTGAAAGTCCTCATAGAGTCCTTATTATAAAGTGATCACTAGAGACACTCCCTCAATTTATATATAGAGTTTTTATCACATATAGTACCTGAACTATTTCTCAATTATATATTTGGTACTTGAACTTCAATTTTTGTCACAAGTAGTACCCAAACTTTTCAATTTTGTCATATATAGTACCCAAAGTTTTCGATTTGACCGCAGCTTATAGTTGGCAGCTTATTTCATAATTTACACCATTTGACCGCAGCTTATAGAAGTTAGTAAAATGTTACTTTCATAAGCTAAAAACTACAACTGCTTATTTATTAAGTTAAGCTTTCCCAAATTGGGCCTAAGAGAATCCACTTTGGTCCACTTTGGGGGGTAGGTCCTTCCAGGCGACGTACGGCCACACGTACGGACTCGATCATCCAGATTTCACAGTTATGTTCCGGTGTTTCTTCAGACTAAATCTCAGATGTCCAGTCCAAGTCTCAGTGTCAGCCAGATAGATTTCTTAGTTTAGAAAAAGGTTCATGGATTTAAAGTTTATATTGAGTTTTCAAATAAATTGAATTGCATGCATGGTTTTAGAGAAAGAAATTTTTTGGGAAAGCATTAAAGTTTTTTTTTTTAAAGTTAATTATAATTATTCTTAGTTTTCGTCCACTCACTCTAACATTTTTGGAAATGCTTTTCCCTGGGCCCTTCGGTTTTACCTGCCCAGTTTGCAGATTAGTTGAGGTCGAGCTACCCACCGAGTCGAGACACAGTTCACACGCTTCCCTATTATCATAGTAGGACTCTTGTTTGTTCTATCTTCATTTTATTCAGCTGTATAACTAGAATCGCTCTGATTTACCAAACAAAATGTTTTAGAAAAATGTATTCGAATTTTATGTAGTTTGGGTTAGAAACCCTTGAAGATATTTATGTTGGAGAATTGAATTTCTGTGGCGAGCAAGTAGGCTCGGAAGTGCTGGATGGATAATTTTTTTTTTGAAGTGTTAAAAATTGTTTTTCGTAAGTATTTGGGTAGTCCACTTTTAGGGGAGTTTATGTCGAATTTTTAGCAGAGACTCTTCTAAGGTGGTCCCCACAGGGCCACCTCGGATTCCAGAGTGGAATCTAGGGCGGGTCCTGTCAAGAACACGAGGAGAAAACAGAGCATAAAAAGAGGATTTAATAATAATCTTCGAGGACTAATCTGTCAAATCCAAAAAAAGGGGAAGACACCTACTTAAGTACCGTTCTCGCGCGGCGCCTCCCTCAGTCTCACGAGCTAAAGCTCTAAACTTCTGTCAAACCAGCAAACAGCCTTAACCCTTACGCACACAGAAAAGCTCAATTTGGTGCGTTCAATTCTTTCAATAATTTCGTGCGTTTATTTCTCTTTTTGCCCTATTATTTCATTAGTTTTAGTTATGTATTATATTATTATATTATTGGTCTTGTATTGAATTACTATTTATGATTTAATTCAATCCTTTCAATAACGAGGTCTCTTCAATCCCTTCAAAATATGTACTCTGTATATATTTGCTCTTTGTTTTGTGTCTGCTGCGGTTGAAAAAATATAGAGGTCAGCAATTGTTTATACTATAATTTTGTCTTGTCTGTATTCTATAATTGTATCCCCCCTAGTGTTGTCATGTTGTGTTGGATTTGTTATTTGTGGGCAGCGGCAAAGTTTTGAAGGTTGAGTTTTGTGAGACGTAGAGGCTCTCAGCCAGTCACACAGTCACCCTCCATTCCCGTTTAAAGTTTCTTCCTTTATAAGGTTTGTTTGGCAACCGACCAAAAAACAAAGGCAAAAGCACTAAAATATTAATTGTGAATGCCTGCTTCAGGATGTCTAAACTCTTCTCTTTCTAGCCTCTTAAGTCTTAAGTCTTAACACACGCTCATGCTTGTGTCAATTGACTTTTTTTTTGTATAAAAATTAATTTTGATATTATATTTGATAATAATGTTATTTTTTGCCAATTAATAACTATAAGCTTTCAGAAAAAAAAAAAAACAATTGCAGTTTAAATTCAGTTTCCTACATCTCTTTGGATTCCCACGTTCCAATGATTTTTTCTTTATTTTGTTTTCTTTTTGTATTTCAGTATTTTAAATTTACCAATGCACCCTCTATATATTTGAGCATTTTCTCTTAGAGTATTAATTAACGAAGGGTAATCTAAGGGTTTTAGAAAATTTAACCTCTTAACTTTTATTCTCTTAATTAATACATATTCGTCAAAAAAGAAAAAAAAAACTCTTCTTTATTTTGTTCTCCCAAAAATGACTCGTTTAACCCTTGGTTTTTTTTTTTCTTCTCTTCACCTCCGCCCTCGCGCAAGCAGCCCCTAAATAAATACACTAGCTATTGCCCTCACTCCCTCTCTTCCTCAAACCTCGACCCTTCATCGCCAGTCTCTCTAGGTATCGCTCTCCCTCCCTCGTCTAAAATTTTGGTGCAACTCTCTGATTTTCTTAGATAATTGCTTCAAGTTTTGATTTGTGCGCAGATTAGGGCTTACCTCTAACTTAGGGATTTGTTTCTGACAGAGACGACTCTGTGTGTGTGGTATTATTAGAAAGCGAACATGCAGGCTTGCAGTGGAGCTGCATTGATGGGTTCTCTTCAACAGCCCATACGGATTAAAGGAGCAGTTTTTCCAAATAGAGGGGTTAGCGTTGGTGGATTTCCACATCAATTAAAGCTCAATTACGCAAAGTCTGTTAGATCATATTCATACGTCCAAGGAAGCTTGGTTGCTGGGAGGCCGTCCTCCCCTGGTTCTGTGCATGTGCCAGAAATTAGAGGTAGTCTTCAACGATTGAAATACTATCAGTTTTGGTAGGAATAGTTGTGATATTACAAATTTAATGGTGTTACAATACAACTTAAAGTTCACTTTTTCTCTCTTATTAACCTTACTTGGATTTGATGCTCGCCTTTTCATCTTTATTACATCCCCACACAAGTGTGTATTTGTTTTACCCTTGGTTTTGTGCACTTCTGAAGCACTAAAGGCATGATTTGGTTTAAGATATGAAGAGAGAGATGTGAAAGTAATAACACTATGTTATGGGTGCTTATGTCTGACTCGTTCTCGTTCTTCAATTTTATTATTTTCCTTGTAGATAATGGAAGCACTTTTGTAGATAATGGCTTAAGTGAGGCTGACCCTGAGGTGCATGGTATTATTGACAAGGAGAAAGAGCGGCAGTTCAAGAGCCTTGAGCTTATTGCCTCCGAGAACTTCACTTCTCGGGCAGTAATGGAGGCAGTTGGCTCATGTCTCACAAACAAGTATTCAGAAGGATTACCTGGGAAAAGGTACACTCTGAGTGATGCAAGTGCAATTGATATATTTTCTTATAATATATGTGGTTGATGTAGCTTATAATTCAATTACACTTTTCAGGTACTATGGTGGAAATGAGCACATTGATGAGCTTGAAACACTGTGCCAAAATAGGGCCCTGGAGGCCTTTCACTTAGATGGAAAGAAGTGGGGCGTTAATGTTCAACCATTATCTGGTTCTCCAGCTAATTTCGAGGTTTATACCGCAGTTCTTAAACCTCATGATCGTATCATGGTAAGGTGTCCTATTCATTTTTGCATTTCTACAAGCATGATTTGTCTTCCAATGCTCAACTTACTAGTATGTGAATGTAACTTAGGGCTTGGACTTGCCACATGGAGGACATTTGTCTCACGGATTCATGACTCCTAAAAGACGGGTATCAGGAACATCCATTTATTTTGAGTCCATGCCTTACCGACTTGATGAATCCACAGGTGCTGGTTTCTTTTACCCATTAGAAGATGTTGTCTTTTAGATTAACCAAGGATAAAATGCTTATTCTCTTGGAATGCTAAACAAAAAATCCAGGTTTGGTTGATTATGACATGCTTGAGAAAACAGCCAACCTATTTCGACCAAAACTCATTATTGTTGGGGCCAGTGCTTATCCTCGAGATTTTGACTATCCTCGCATGAGGAAGGTTAGGAGTCTGATGTCTTTATTCCTTATAATTGATTTTAATTTACAGTAAATAATATAAAATTCACAGTAAGTGCTCTGGTTTTCTTTGGCAACTGATAAAGTATATTGCTTACCAAATAAAAAGCTGATGAATTATATCTAATTTGCATTGGAAGATTGCGGATGCTGCTGGTGCGTTTCTTATGATGGATATGGCTCATATAAGTGGGCTTGTTGCTGCTTCTGTGGTTGCCAATCCTTTTGACTACTGTGATATTGTGACCACAACAACCCACAAGGTCTTGTTCAGACTCGCGCATTTATATTTCACTACATTTTCCAAATTTATGAAGTTAATAAAAGTGGACTTGTCATAAGCACGTATATGATTCATTTTGTTCTCCTATACTTAACCTTATATATAGCAAACCTTGATGTATCCACTATTGGATTTTTTTGGGTCAAAATATCCACTATTGGATGATCTGACAAATTTTATACATTTCTCTTCAGTCTCTAAGGGGTCCAAGAGGTGGAATGATATTCTTCAAGAAGGATCCAGTTCTTGGAGTTGATTTAGAAACTGCCATCAACAATGCTGTTTTCCCAGGTTTACAGGTTCGTTCTGCTTGTTTGATATAACAAATTTGAACCTCATCTAATTATTCTTTTCTGTAAGCGACATTTATATGTTGAATTAAATATAAAGGCTTGAGTTCTTGATGCAGGGTGGTCCTCATAACCACACTATTGGTGGCCTTGCAGTTTGCTTGAAGCATGCTCAGTCCCCAGAATTTAAGGCTTACCAGAACAAGGTACTGCAATTGTACTGTCCTGACGTAAAAATTGTTTCAAGTCACGTCCTAAGGTATTGTGGCCACTCTATCCTGTAGGTGGTCTCTAATTGTAGGGCTCTTGCAAGTCGGTTGGTCGAACTTGGATACAAACTGGTTTCTGGTGGAAGCGATAACCACCTGGTTCTTGTGGATCTGCGGCCCCTAGTAAGTTTCTAGTTTTATTTATATATATGTTTTAGTTTGGCAATCTCCTCTATAGATTTGTTGTTGTTGCTTATATGAGAACTTGTGCTGAAACGTGGGCATTTAGCAAGTGTTTTCATAGGCAAAAGCATAAGGCAAGGTGTTTTTGAAAGTGGTCATGGAGATTTTAGTGGGTTCACTATTTGATTGAAAAAAAGGGAAAAGAAATACTGCTAACCAAATGAAAAAGTTACTCAGCAAACAAAATAAAAAGCTTTTGACAAAAATCAACTAAAAACCTGACAAAAATAATTGTATCCCAAAAACATAAAAGCCAAATTGACACATCGTGCCAAGAGGTTAGTATATGAAAAAGAATCATGATGGAGATGGATTATGAGTCCACTTATTTTGTTGTATCCTTGTGTGCTTTTATCTGGTGAGTTTTTTTATTTATTTTCTTTTTTATAAAAAGGTATATTTCCTATTCTTTTTCTTGTCTTCTTTTTTGTGTATGAAAAGGTTGTCCTCTATTAATAGGGCATTGATGGCGCTCGGGTGGAGAAAATTCTTGACATGGCTTCTATCACCCTCAACAAGAATTCAGTACCTGGTGAGTCTAAGAGTTGAACTTTCAAGAACTTTGTTTTTGGTCAAGGGCTACTCACCTAGATGTGAGATCCTATCTTATTTTGTTTGTGTAGTTGTGGTTTTATTTGAACATGTAATATCTCTTGAAAAGGTGATAAAAGTGCTCTAATGCCTGGCGGTATCCGCATTGGAACACCTGCCATGACGACTAGAGGATTCACTGAGAAAGACTTCATAGCAACTGCAGACTACATTCACGAGGGTGTGCAGATAACGATTGATGCTAAACGTGCAGTCTCAGGATCAAAGCTCCAAGATTTTGAAAAGTTTGTTACTTCCCCTGAATTCTCTCTGATTGATCGAGTTTCAGATCTGCGGACAAGAGTTGAAGCTCTTACCACCCAGTTCCCAATGCCTGGAGTATGAGTCAATATAGTCAGACACAGGATGGAATTGCAGGATTAGTTACTTCTGTTGTATTAGTATGCGGATGATGACTTTGGTATGGCATGGCAGTGTGAAAGATTGCATGCACTTTTTGGTATGTACTACCATATTCATCTTCTATTTTGTATGAAGATGAGGAAAAGGTCCTTTTATTGGACTATTAACATTCACATAGTTATGGTAATCTGGTTACGTTGTCCTTTTATTGACTACTTGACATTGACATTTTTTTTTTGAACAATGACGATGACATTCACATAGTTAAGTGACTTTTTTGGGTATAGCTTACGAAACAGTATATAAATGGACGAGGCAGTTTTAGAGTTGATACTTTTTCTGTTAAGTCCAAAGTAGGAGAAAGCAGTTAGACAATAGAAAGCATCGAGCTGAACTATTTACAATGTTTGGACGAGAGAGGATTCTTCTTCTTCTGAACAATTGTTTCCACCTGGGTTTCTTTGCCAAATTTGCTTATCTGAAGAAGCAAGTAAATGAGGCGAATGAGAGGCAAGCTAGACAAACACAAGGCAATGACCAATTACACAAAAGCAACCAAAGGTTCAATTCTGCAATATGCAAATATGATAATGAGAGTAACTTGATTAATCTATAGATAGCAGACAACACTAAAGAGGCTTGCAGATCATCAAAATCACTTGGGAAGAAATAGTTAAGAGTAGGTGCTTTTTGAGCTTTATATGTTTCTAACAAAAGGGTTTTCAGCAAAAGTACTTGCTACAAAGCAAAGTGCTTCGTATAGAAGCAGTGCCAAAAGGGATGTTATAGCTAGCTAGTGATCGAGATGATTTGTTTGCCTGAAGGTTGGTTAAATGTTTTTATATATATAATTAAACATTCTTGTTGATGAATTAATGATCTTGCGAAGTCTTCCCATTTTTGGAAATTTTATGATGATTTGTAATGCGGAATGAGTTGAGGGTTGAGTTAGATCTCAAGTGTGAGCATTGTTTGAGATTGATTCTTGAATATGCTAATAGGCTCAAGCAGTAGTACTGCTCTTTGTCTTCTTTAATTTCTTCGTTTCAATAAATTAAAGTTAAAAACAAAAAAAAGAAAAAAAAAGTTTGGTTTAAAAAAAAAAAAAGGCTTGGCTTCATGATTAGGTAACTTTTGCTTATAAAATCTTTCAATTTGATAATGATTATATATATATATATAAACTCGAGTCATGGTACAACAAAAGTACGACCATAAATAGTTGAGAGACATTATATAATTTATTAAAAACTTTTGCTACGAGCACTATTACCGTAAGTTATAACTTCATATAAACGCCATTAATAATTAAGTTCAAACATTGTGGCCACCATCGATGGATGTGAATACGAAAGAAATTATAAATGCAATCCCTTCTATAGCTTGTTTGTTTGGCTGGTCCATTAGGGTTTCACATTCTGGTGTGAAGGTGAAGTCAATGACATTGCCCCCTATGTCTTCTTGATTTAAGAGGTACGTTCATGGAGACCAAAACACTGAGTCTAGATAGAGAAGAGGTAACAACAAAACCTTGACCAGTTTGGTCCTCCCTTGTAATAGGGAATGCCATAACCACCCCCAAGAGATCGAGCTGCTTGATAAGGCATAGATAGTCTCATTTCTTTGTCCTTCACTTTGACTTTGACTTTGACTTTGATAATTATATAATTATCTATTTGCCTATATCTAGTTGATAAACTAAAGACCAAAGCTCATTAATTCTAACTTTCATCAAGTCTCAAACTCTCAATCATCCTTTGCTTTTTTGTGAAGATAAGTACGTAGGAGAGGAAGTCACGAAGAAAGAAGAAAACCAAAACTACTGTTTTACGAAAAGGAATCTCCAACTGTATAACCCAAAGCCATCCTTTTCTCCATTTCTCTTCATCAAACTTGTGTATATAAACAAGAGTGTCTTACTTTTTTTCTTCCTCCACAAAAGTCTAACACGTACACTTCCCACAAAGACAAATCAAATCAAACCCCCCAGCCAATAAATTTCGAATCGGTATAACAATGTCTTCACCGGTTCGTCCTCGTCCTCGTGTTATGGTCAATGGAATAAGAAGAATGAGAACCTTCCGTTTCTTCTGGTGTCTACATTGCCAACATACCGTAAGAATTGTCTCTTCCAACCCATATGGACTCCAATGCCACTATTGCTCCAATGAGCTCAATCACGAGCTCGATATATTAAGGCCTGCCCTGGTTAATGGCAACCACCTTCAAGCCCTAGAACCTTCCCCAGCCGCCCGCTTACTTCAAACCCTAGCTCTCATCCTCTATCCTCCCCCTCCGAGGCACCACAGACGACTTCGATGGCAAATCGAAACCGAAAACGAACCAGTTGGCCATCCACGGTCTTGGATAACCCTCCAGTTCGACAGATTACCAAGACTCCTCGTTCCCACGCCACAAAATGCCACCCTCGACGAGGATCATACTAATAATGCTGCTTTAATAAATGAGGTTCAGAATGAGCGTCCGGGGCCGCCACCGGCACCCGGTTGGGCAATTGAAGCATTGCCGACTGTGGAAGTCACGGAAGGGCGGTTGGTGAAGGAACCCGGTTGCCCCGTTTGCAAGGAAGGGTTTGTGATTGGTGGAGAAGTGAGAGAAATGCCATGCAAGCATTTGTATCATTCTGATTGCATAGTCCCTTGGCTGCGCTTACACAATACTTGTCCAGTTTGTCGCTATGAGCTAAACAATGAGTTTGAGTTCGGAGATCGTAGAGGGCATGGAAATCATTACGCAGAGGAGGAAGAAGAGGAGGTCACGTCACTATATTGGTGGTGGAATCAGTTCCTTTCCTTCTGGCCATTTCGTGCATTAATTCATTGGACGCAAACTTACCTTGATAACCAAGCAAGGCGACAAGGTAATATATATATTCCAACTAATTTTCGGAATACTATGTTTTCTTATTTATTTGATCATGTAATATGTCAAACTGTTATTCTAAATTAATAATGCCCGACATATAATACATACATTTCTAAATATTAATCATTGATTAATTGTGATTTTCTTTGCATTTAACGTACGTATACATGCAGCATATATATAACTAATTAAGGTATTGATCATCTTGTGCAGATAGAACCTGGTGGTCCTCTTGGATTGATCTGTGGTACGTACGTTAACTAGCTAGTGGTGAATGTAAATCAAGCAATGTGTATATATTTTACATTGGCTTAATTCGTGTTATGCAAGATATCTTCATAGGCAAGTAAGAGCATCCCAATGGTACTTTTTAATTTTTTTTTATCGAATTTGTTAAAAAATAGATAAATTACATCTGCATCACGAAACTGTATGACAAGATGTATCAGAAATTGTATCACAAAGTGTATCAGGACCTACCACATAATACACTATCACATGTGTATCACTAATGAGTATCACAAAGTGTATCACTAATGAGTATCACAAAGTGTATCACTAATGAGTATCACAAAGTGTATCACAATGTATCACAAAGTGACCACAATTGTATTACATGGGTATCTCAATGTATATCACATGTGTATCACAATGTATATCACTAATTAACATAAACCCAAAACTAGTTGGATTTCAATAACAAAGTATGACCACAACTATATCTCATGTGTATCACAATGTGTATCCTAATGTGTATCCCATGTGTATCACAAAGTGATATTTTTGAATGTGTATCACATGTGTATCACAAAGTGTATCACATGTGTATCACATGAGTATAACATGCCGCCCATCCAAACCTCGAATCGAGGTGCAACACTTATGCCAAAATGTTCACAAGCATGGAGTAATTTTATATTTGGGGCTAAGCTCGTTCCGGCCTAGAATGGCTGAAATTTGGCCCGAAAGCCGACGGTGACCGGAACTTTAATTCTTCGATTCTTCGCCGTCTAGTGGCGGTTTGAGGCGGGGTTGGTGATGTTGAACTCGTCTCGAGGAGGGCTTCAAAGCCCTCTATGTGGTGTCGATTGATTTGGCCGAAATCGGAGATTTATTCGGGTGAATAGTATGGCTCTGGTTTTCTCTCTTCGATTCCTCCCTCTACACTACAAAGTGATGACTCAAATGGGCATACGATTAAAGATCGTAGAAACACGAAGATTTCAAGACTAGTTTTGTGCTATATGGTGGCCGGAAGTGGGAGAAATCGCCGGTGAAAACCTGCTGTTAGAGAGAGAGAGAGAGTTAAAATGGGGAAGTTATATATATTAACAAACTTAAAAAAGGGGCTTGAAAAGAAATCAGAAAAAAAAAAGGGGGCCTTATGGACTAAAAACTTCTAAAAAGGGGTTTTTACTTCATTTCCACATATTTTTATTTATCTTTTCAGTTATGCTATTTACTCTTTTGCCCTTATTTTATTAATTTTTCTATTTTGATTGACATATAATGAGAGGGGCAAACATGAATTTTTAAATATTTACCAAAACTCATGTTTTAGCATTACATACATTGATTATTATCCATTTTCCCTCATCATTTAATTGGTCTAACCATGATGCAGTTTTATAGGAAGGATACTGCATTTTGGAGCACTTTCTTAAATATTAGGTGCGGAACACGTGCAAACCGGACAAGTAACGATTAGGTTATGGTCGTTTTGCTGAAAAAGATATTTTTGTAAATTGCATTAAATAACGGTTGACTGACTTGACCGAGGCCGAAATGACGAAAAGTAAAGCCAATATTATTCACACTAGGCATATTACTATGCAAATTTTCCTGAGACTCCTTGATAATTGTCGAGATTACGAATTTAATCTTGATTAACTTCTAATTATTCTCAAAACAAGGTGCCGGGTTTATTTTTTTTTATGACATTAAATAGATTGAGCACGGCCATGTGAGAATGTTTCCTTGAAACAGGCGCGAACCGAACATGTGACAATTAACTTATAGTTGTATTAGTGAAAATAATATTTTTGTAAATAGCGTTAAATAACAGTTGACCGTCTTGACCAAAACTGAAACGACAACTAACGAGGCTAATTTTTTCACACTGGGCATATTATTACTCGGTAAATATATTGGCAAGGTCGAATCCACCATTTTTTATTTTCAATTCTTGGATTGTGCGAAATCTATATGTGCCTACTAGGGTAGTATAACTTGTTCATTAGTTATAACTAAAAGTATACCTTTGAAAACTTACATGGTGGAAGAAAAAGAAAATGGTCAAACGAACCGTTGGATATGATTATTGCAATAATTTGGGCCTATGGTAAAAAAATTTAGCCAATTTTGTCTTCGTTTAGACCTCGATCCACGTGGTCAAACATAGTGACCGTAATACCCCTATCACTAAATTGCTCGCAACCACTCCGTCACATATCATGTGGGAGCATAGTTTGTGCCCACACTCTTGAGGGGTCGAGCTATGTCTAATCATGTAAAAAAAAAAATGGAGAAAATCATGGCAATCCCGTTGACTTAAGGTAAATATTAAGTTATAAGAAAGGGTCAAAACGTCCATCATCTTTTAATAATTAAATAAAATGCATTTCTTATTCTTTCGGGTGTTTAAGAGGTGGGTGTAGACCAATACCCACCATTTGCCGTTCTGGACATTGAAATTAATTTTTGCAAATTTTTGATGGCCATTCTTAAAGGGAAACAAAATCGAGACGAGGTGCCGGGTTTATTTTTTATGTCATTAAATAGAGCTCGGTCATGCGATAGTGTAGGCATGGCGGATGGCATATTGTAATCTCCTTTGGTGTGTCTGGTGGAGAGAAATCACATAAGGTATGATGAGTCAACTTTTTGCTTTCTCCAATTCAAGCAATTCGTTTTTCTCTCTTTCAAAGAGTCGGCGACAACCTATTTTGTGCCATGCTCCTCTGCTAATAACACCCTGCATACTTTTAGTCTTCTTGGTTTGTCACAATTAAGTTTGAAGGCTCCAAAGTTTATTCCAGTTACTTGGCAAGCCCCTCATAGTAATTGGTACAAAGTCAATACAAATCTAGATCATGCAGGCTTTGGTGGTTTATTTCGAGATTCACAGGGTCATTTTTTGGGTGGTTTTGCTTTTAAAGTGTAGTCCCAAGTGCCATTGATGCAGAGATTTTGGCAGTCATTGAAGCTGTACGAGTTGCATGGGTTTGTCGATGGACTCATATTTGGTTGGGTTCTTGACCAGTAAGGACAAATTTTGGGAAATATTTCCCATAAAGTTTGCTTCAAAAAGGCGGTGCCCATCCGGCCCATTAACTCAAATTTGTTGACCAATTTACGATTATGTCCTGTACTTTTTACTACAATTACAGCATGCCACTGTCACAATTTCCACTACTGAGACACGACTCCAACTCCACTCTCTCACACCTCCATCTCTCTCGCTCGATCAGAAACCAATCTCTCTCACCAACGTGCGTATGAGCCTGAGGGAAGCTAGATTGAAGTCCCCCAGGTCTATCCATGGCGACGGATCCGCGAAACGGAGCTCGGAGATCCATGAACAAAGAGTTGCAGATCCGGCAGCGGTGACAATTGTGCGTGGCGCTGCTCCCCGGCGTCGCCGATCAACGCAGGGCCCTGGGCTCGGTTCAACATAGGAGTTGGACGAGCTTGTATGTGCCGGCGGTGCGTGGTGATGGTGCGTTGAGGCTGGTGATTGAAGGAGAGAGAAACCAGATCTCTCACTCCTCGTTCTCTCTCATCTGCGATTTCATTCCTTTAATTATCTACAAATTGTATCTTTTTAAGTGTTAGATTGTGTGTTCAGCTTGACAAGATTGGTTTTGGTGCTCAAAGAGCTAGGATTTATGTTTGTTTTGGATTAGTGGCAAAATATGTAATGAAATTGGGTTCATTGATATGGTGACGATGCTAGTTTTTCTTCTCCATTTCTTTTCTTCTCTGAAAATTCTATCTTTCTAAGTGTTTCATTGTGTGCTCAGCTTGAAAAAGTTGGTTTCGGTGCTCAAAGAGCTGGAATGTAGGTTTGGTTTATGATAAATGATAATATGTGATGGAAATTTGGGTCATTGATTTGGTGAGGCTGCTAGTTTTGTTCTCAATTACTTCAATAGTTTCCAATTCCTCTTCCCGTCTGCTAGTTTTGTTCCCATTGTTGGAGGACTCCTTTTTTGGAGTTGCTGAAAATGAGTAGTAATCACCATCAGTAGCAGAGTCAAGCATATTGGCCATATTCAAATACCATTTCAAAGCATGATTAAAGTAGTCTACTAGCTTCCAGCGTCCTTTCCCCAATATATGCGGTGAGCTAAATTACTTCTGCTTAGGAAGTTGAGAATCTTGTAAGGAATCATCTGAAGGACTTGCTGCTATGCAATTGACAGTGTGAGAGCACTATGTCGTCTGCTCTTGCCGTGCTCTTGATAGAATGGCTCTATAGCACGTGTGGTCTCTTATAGTCATGTAATCAGTTAGTCTTGTAATCTTATATATATGTACAACCATTATATCAAATATATCAAGCAATTCAGTTATACCAACTTCACACATTTGTTTGATGCCTTTTTCTCAAGGTTTTTCTATTATTTTTCTTTCCCAGCAAATTTTATTGAGGTCAATAACATTTTGTTGAAGGGTCAATAAAATTTTATTGAGGTCAATAAAATTTTATCAGGTCAATAATTTTTTTTATTGAGGTCAGAGGTCATTAACATTTTGTTGAAGGGTCAATAAAATTTTATTGAGGTCAATAAAACTTTATCAAGTCAATAATTGTTTTTTTTATTGAGGTTAGAGGTCAATAATTTTTTTTTATTGAGGTCAATAAAATTTTATTGAAGTCAACAAGCGAGAATGCGAGTGCAACTATGCTGTATCGGTCCTAAACTTGAATTTCCATCGTCATAGAGTAATCTCACCTCTCGGCCGCATAGTCAAGAGAGAGATTGTGAGCTCCGAGAAAATTTTAAAAAATGATGCAAAAAATATTCGAGATTAAAAATGTGATCTCAGCAATAATAAAGGATAGTTGAGAATTGTTCAGAATTTTATTATGGTCAATAAAATTTTATTTTTCTTCACTCACAATTTTATTGACCTCAATAAAATTTTATTGAGGTCAATAAACTAATTTATTGAAGTCGACAACGAAAACACCAGTGCAGCAATAATGCCGTATCAGTCCCGATTTTATTGACATCAATAACAAAAAATTATTGACCTCAATAAAAAAATTTATTAACCTCAAATCGTTAGAATCCGTCATCCCCAGATCGACATTTGTCTCTCAGATTGCCCACCAAGTCACAAGTACAGCTTAACAGCCGTGCTCTGCCTAGCACCGCTCCAGCTCAAACCCGTACTCTTTCTTCTTCTTCATCACCTGCAATCACAATTCACACAAAACCACAACCATCCCAATTTAGACAAGCATCATGGCAGCTCCCATAAGCTCCACTGCCATACCCAGTCACAGCGCTGCTCAATCATGAGGAAGAATTATTGGGAGCTAGCTTTTCAAAAGAAGCGTGGACCTCGCTCCTTGTGAAGTCAAGTCGATCAAGTCGTTCCAAAGCAATCATTCAATATATGTTACCTTGTTATTCATTTATCTTCTTCTTCTTCTTAGGAGTTACTTTGTTAGTGGTTTGATCCGAGCCAATACTTGCTACAGAATAACTCTACTTCGTCCAAATCAACAAGTATTATTGCCTTTGCATTCATGCAATTAATGGTTTAATTAACTTGCTTAATCCCTTTTTTCTTGCCTTTACCGATGGATCTGCAATTCTATTACATTGCATACAACAAGTATACTCTCTCTTCTTAATTACTTGTTTAAGCTTAATTATTTAGGAAAGACTAGTTGAATTCTACTCCTCCTACTCCTACGCTGCTCTGAACTTTAACTAGCTTCATTCAAAACCCAGACAGATAAGGTACGTAGTTACGTACGGTCTTTAATTTGATCGAGCCCAAGCTCGGATTGTCCACCACGGCTTCGCCGCTACTCTTGGATCCTCAGACCACAGCTCACACTGCCTTGAGCTTTACAGAGTCACCGCTGCACATCCCATTCATTTGGGCACCCAATTCTGGACACCCAACCACCGCCGAGCCCGTGCTCGTCTTAGCCGCTTCTCAGCTGCGCCGCAGTCGATCTCAACAGCCCAAACGACGTCACTTCACCATGCCCAGCTCTCGGAGTCTCTCTCTCGGCTTCCCCGAGCTCTCTCCATTCGCGACCTCAAGCCTAGGCCGATCCCAGTCCTTCAATGGACACCCATGCCTCCAATTCACGGCAACACTCATCACCATCTCATAGTCCTGAGAGTTAATATCAGCTCAAGGTAAAAGTGTCACAAAAAATTACATTTTAATATTTTTGTCCTTGTTGGGAGTGAAAGAAGTCCAACTGAAACTTGGTGAGAATTATTTAAAATCTATCAAACTTGAAGAGAAATATGTAGTGTAAATGAGGATCTATTGGTTATTACCCTTATTTGGTTGGAAGCGGTGTTAGTATACTTGAGTGTTGGCATTCCTACACAAGTCTTGATTGAATAGGAGTGTGATAAACAACCTATGCTTCTCTATGTGACCTCAGGAAAGGTAATTGGATATGCATGGTAAGTATGTAATTGTGGTCTCTTTGAATGGATAAGATTTCTTAACTAAATCTTTGATTTAATGGTGTTTAAATCAAATCCTTTCCAGCTGCGTTTATACTTTGATTGTCAGTCCTAATTGATTTAGGATCTTTTCAGCAAAATCATTTATAGTTTTTCTCCTAATTGACAATCTTTTCATAAAAAATATTTCCTTACAGGAAATCAATTAGGGTTAGGACTTTAAAAGTGAGGGGTAGTCTTTGACTCCTATATAGGCTGCTCGGCAAAGGTTTGGTATGAGAGCTTTTTGAGGCAAGAGATTATTGTTCATCTCGTGCTACTGCATTTTCATGATAGCCTAAAAGCATAAATTAATTCTTGATTCACTTGTTTGTGTTAAGTGAATTCTTGTTTCAGTATTGCATCATTCTCTCGAGGTCAGTTGAGAAGGATCGCAATTTGAAGATTGAAAGACGCGCTCAGTTCGTTGTGATCAAGTGAAGATATTCAAGAAAAGAAGAATCAAGACAAACATATAAACTAGTGCTGCTAGTAATTGTAATTGTGGTTAGGATTACAATCGTTTGTAAGAGATTTTCTCAACTTCTTTTAGTGATTGATCTTCATTCTGGGCTTGTGCCTCGCAGTGTTGTTTCCTCAAGTTTGAGGTTTTTCACTGCGTAAACATATCGGTGCGTTCTTTAAATTTCTGTTTCCAGTACCCTTAGGATTGCAACAGTATCTTCAATCCTCAATATACAGACATACGCACATTCCATTTTTAATAAACGGATTCTAGACTTGTGGTACATTACTTTTCCAATCCATACATGGTCCACTAGTGGCTACGAATCTCTTGGTTTAATTGCTTATATCTCACTTGTCAGATGCATTTTTGTGTGTCACACATATATAGAGAGGGTAATTCTTTGGCTGACAAGCTAGCAAATTATGGTGCCTCTAATTATGGTTCGATCTGGTGGTTCTCTTGGCCTAGTTTCTTATATCCTTCTTATGGACGTGATTTGGCTTCTACGGTATCCTATATATTCAGATGAATCACTGTTCATATTTTTCAAGCTTCTCTGGTGCAGATGGTTCAAGTTCCTATTCAAGTGGGTTGTTCTTGTATTATATGGAGAGTTTACTATTCGCTTTCTTTCCTTTGTTCTAGCTGGTATTATGTACTTTCATGGGAAGGTTTGGTTTGGTCCCCCTTCCTTCTTCTGTACAATTTTCTTTATTTCAATAAACTATAAGCAAGGGGATGGGTGGTGGGTTTCCAAATGTATTTGCCCCCTTCCTTCGGGTTGTGGGTGGGCGCTTGACGCCCCAAATTGGCCTTTGTAGAGAAATTAATATCGCCTAATCCTTTGTTTTTTTTTTTTTAAAAAGCGATAGTGTAGGTGCGAAACACGCGCAAACCGGACATGTGACAATTAGGTTTAATGAAAAAGATATTTTGGTAAATAGCGTCAAATACCGGTTGACCACCTTGACTGAGGCCGAAACGGTGACGAATGAGGCCAATTTTTTTCACACGGTGCATATTATTATGCGGTAAATACAAGGGTCAGGTTGAATCTACCATTTTTAATTTTTTTTTCTCGGATTGCATGAAATCTCGATATGCCTACTAATGTGGTCTAACTTGTTCATTGGTTAGAAAGAAAAGTATACATTTGAAAAACCTACAAAGGTAGAGGAAAAATTCAATGGTCAAAAGGACCGTTGGATGCGATTATTGCAATATTTTGTGACTATGGTAAAATATTGGCTACTAAACCATACTACCACTTCCGTCCTCGTTTTGACCTCAATCCACGTAGTAACCGTAATACCCCTACCACTAAACCGCTAGTAACCACTCCATATCTAATACCCCGGATTTTCAATATTAATTTATAACGAATTTCTGAAATGAATTCTTGTTTGTTTGTAAGATTTACGAATTATTGGTGAAGTGGATATTTCTAAACGAATGTTAACTCGAAAAAGCTTTTCTCTGAGGGGTCAACGGTTGACTTTTTATTCATTTAGTTTCTCTAAAAATATCATTAATGAGAGTTGTAGAGCGCGTCGATATAAGTTTGTAGACATGTAGAATGCGAGAATCGGAGATCGTATGAAAGAGTTTAAATTTTAGAAAATTAAAGAGAAAGTAAATTATTCAACATTATGACTTTTTTGGACGGTGCGAACGTTGGATCGTTCAAAATTTCATCTGGGGATGTTGATCGCTAATTAAAGGTATTCTGGCAAGGAAAGGAACAATCTTATTCCTTTCGTTGTCCAGGTAAACTGGTATTCTGGCAAAGGGAACAATCTCTCTCCCCTCTTTAGCCGGTCACTCGGTCAGGGGCAAGGATGAGATTTTTCTCATCCAAAGGCTTATAATGATGCTGACATGGCCGAACATTTCTGTTCGGATCATGGCTGAATTACCTAACACTCTATAGAATTGCCACCGCCACAGCAGTGGTCACCACTTGGGCTTTAATTCTCTTCTTCTTCTTTATCCTATATTTTGAGGTTTTTCATTCCCTCACAATTCATTCATCTCTTGTATTCAATTGTCTACAATTTCTTGGCTACCAAACAGACAAATTCTGAAGACCCTCCATAAAGACTAGGCTGCTTCTGTGGCTTTAGCTACTGGGATTCCTTTGTCAACACCAAGGAACTGGACGAATCCAATTTACAGAAACCAATCCCTACTCACCCATAACCAAACGGCCCATCTCTGCCTCTCATTTCTTTGCTCTTTAACAATTGTCGACCAGTTTTCAATATCCCCAAACCTTTTGCTGGTATTATACATTGTTGTTTGGTCTATGTATCGAAAATGCTAATTGGGTATTGATTATGTATGAAGAAAGTATCAAAATGAAATCAACGATTTTTTGCAGGGTGCTGGAGACTTTGATTCAGTTATGCATCCTCCATTGACGTTACACAAGCACCCCATGTGTGCACAAGTGAGTTCTCAATCCCTTCTACTTTCTTCATGGTCTATTTTTGTTTGGCATTTTGGTGCTGTTATTGGGTACAATTTTATGTGATAACAAATTGCCGCACACAGCTTAATGTTTTTGAACTCTATGCTTTTAGTGAGTGATGGGTTTGTATTTTAAAATGGATAGTTACAGAACCACGATCTACTGCTGAATTGCTTCATAGAATGTAATTGAACCAAATGTAAGCTTATCCAGTTGTAGAATTTGAACACTTGTTTTTGTGCGTAAACTGGGGAAAGCTTCAAAGTGAGAGACTTGGGTTACTCTTGCACTTGTACTCTTGTGTTGGAATCAGATGCTTAGGTGATTATTTAAGCTATTTATGAGGAGGAGAATTTGGCTCCTGAGGGGCACGTTATTGATGCGATCAAGGAATATTTGCAGCGTTTGATCATTTTTTCAGTCTCATTGTGCCTTGCCATTGTAATGATGTTGCTCATACTATTGCTGGTGTAGCTGCAAGTAGTAATGTAGAGAACATATGGTATGGTGATCCCTGACTGGTTGTAACTCATGTTCAAACAGATGTAATGAGCATGTAATTCATTAGGAGTATCTGGTACCCTTTTCCCTTCAGATGAATATTCTTTTGGGCAAGGTTTACACGAGTCCACATTAGGCACACTTCTTTTATTAAAAGTAAATAAATAAATTTATAAGAGCTAAAATCATTCATTCGTATGCTTATACGTATATTACACAGAACCTAATAGAGAAGAGGCCAACTAGCATTTAGTCTAAGGGGGAAGGCATTTATCCCCTACAAAGTCTTGGTAGAGGTCCCAAGTTTGACTCCCCTTCCCCCATTGATCAATATATGTGTGTGTGTGTGTGTGTGTGTGTGTGTGTGTGTGTGTGTGTATATTTATAAACTAGAGAAGAGTTGTGTACTTAGTGGCTGGAAGGGGCTGGAAGGCAGGTGTTTATAGGGGCTGGAAGGCAGATATTTATAGGGACTGGAAGGCAGCTGCTCAATAATGTGGCTAGTTTTAATGATGTTGTTCTAAGGGGCTGTTTGTTTTCTTAGGTTGTCTTGGGTTAGTTTTTTAATGTTTTTTAGGGACTGGATGGTAACCGTTCAATATTGTGCCTAGTTTTTAATGTTTTGGTTCTAAGGGGTTGGTTGTCCACTGTGATTTGCTTGTCCACTGTATTGTTCTCTCTCGTTATTCCATAAAGTTAGGTATCCTTTCAAAACAAAAAGAAGAAGAAGAGTTGTGTACTTGGATTTTTGCAGCTAGTTCTAACTAATTGGGAAGTTAGAACATCTATAGGTAGGAGAGATGGTTATGACCAAACAATCTCTTTTGAATTTGTAGAACATAAGTCCTAGCATTTGTCACATTGCTTCGTCTCTATACAGCTCATAGTGAATAATGTGAAGACATTTTTACTTTGTCAACTATGTTGTTTATTTTTCAATAACCTCCAGTATTGGAATTGTCAATTTTTCCAATTCAAGTTATGGGATTTAGCAGAAAATAGATAGATGTTTGTGCATCTTTGTTTACTTAATATCTTTGTGCAGATCATTGAGGAGTTTCAGAAATGTCATTTAGATCATCCTTTTGCAAAATTCATTGGTGAATGTACAGATCTCAAAATAAAGCTTGATCGCTGTTTTCGGCAGGAGGTGAGTGGTCTGACTACTGGTCTCTCTCTAAAAAGTAAATAGAATCATAATCATTACTGTGGCATAAGTTTATTCAATTATCCTACAGAAAGCTTTGAAGAGGAAAGCCAACTTTGAACAGAGTAAAAAACTGAGGGACAGACTACAAGCTTCGAGGAAGGAAACTGCTGAGATGAGCACTGAATAGGAGAATTTCATGCAAGCCTAATGGCAAACTCAAAGAAAATTCATTTGGTGAAAGCAAAAGGTTCTTTTATCAGAACTCACAATATTTTGAAATAGATGAATTACAACGCACTATTTTGCTTCCACAGATTGGAGTCAACAGATTTGTAAGAGATCTTTCATAAAAATTTGGAAATTTGAGAATTATATATGGCCACTGGTTATGTTGGAAATTCTTATTTGTATTCAATTTTAATCTCAATTGAACGGTTGTTTACAATGAGTAGCTTGTTGCCAAAAGATACAATGAGTAGCTTGAATGGTTGTTTAACGGTCATCGCAAACTCGTGATTGTCTGAATCCATTTAGAACTATAAATTGATAGCATTACCTTGTAAACAGTACCAAACCCACCTTGTCGAAGTTTGTTTGAATCTTAAATATAGTAGCTGCAATGAAGGGCAGCTCATCAGAACTTATCAGTTCCCTTACTGGCTTACTTGTTCATCTTCTGAAAATATAGATGAATTTAAGGACTGATTGATCCATGTACCTTTGACAGTTTCTATTCTGTTGTTCCTTCAAAAATTTCTATTCTGTTGTTTCTTCAAAAAAGAACTGCACAAAAATACAATGAGAAGAGAGCAGAAATTGTCAAAGGTACATGGATATATAGTGGATGAACAATATCAATGAAAAGATCATCTTGTAAGAATAGTGAACTTGACACAGCTCATACCACATCATTGCTTCTTCAGTTGTACAACTCTTGGAAGATTTCCTGGCTTGCATCATTGGCCAATATTGTGTCTCTACAAAGTGCTTGTCCATGGACTCTTTCAGGGCCACTGCCATTGTAGAAACCGCCGGAAATGGAAGTTTTGAAAGACAATGACCCAGGAGATGCTTCAGATTACTTTCGAAATTGCCATTAGGAGTGTAGTTTCTATCGTAAGCAAAGTAATACACTAAAACGAGTTTATTGACAGTTCTCCTGCTCTTAGATCACTCAGTTATGGCACTGACTTGCAGCTAGCATTCGGCTACATGCTTTTCTATGTACATTACACTTCAACAGTACTCGTTACAGTTCCATGGTGTGCTCTGACTCGTCTGGTACACCACGAAACTGCTTGTGACCATCTATAGGGCTGTATTTCAAGATCGATTAGATTTCGAGAGGTGGTCTGCCTACAACAGCTTTTCTAGGGTTTGGTGTTGCAATTTGGGAAATCAACCAAAATACACAACGGTAAAATCAAATTTGGCACTTGGCATTGATCGTCTTCTTTAATCATACTTGTTTGACTTTAATTTTTGGCATGTTTCTAATTGTTACAGAAACAATGTTGCCTTGCAGTAATTATAGGTGTCAAAGCTATGAACCAATTTAGGGTCTTTTGATATTTTGGCAATCAATTTCTGTAAAAACATTGAAGGGTAGAGTTAGAAATTGCTGGGTTTAAGAACCAGAGCTAATTAAGGTTCTCAACCCCACCATCTTATTGTTTTTGTTTTTGTTTTTAAATGCTTTCATGGGTTTGGAGATGAAGAAGAACTTCAGATAAAAAAACATAAGGAGATGAAGAAGAGCGAAAAAGGAGACAAATGGTGAATGACGGTGTGGAGACGAAAAAGACTACAAACGTCGTTAACGTTGGCATGCGTTAATTTGCAACTAAAGAGTAAAGTGATGACGTGTCATTTTATTGGTAGTTGAATATTTTATCAAGGGCTCAAATTCAAAGTCGAAGAAGTCAAGGAGAGAAAGTAGCCAAGGAGAGGATCCAGATAGGGGTGGGTTCGGTTTTTCCATTTTTAAGCTAAAAACCAAATTGATTCGATTCGGTTTTATACTATAAAACACAAGTCTGACCAATCCTAATTTTAAAGATTTTTATTTGATGAAAATAGAGAATTACATAAGATGTAGTCCTCTTAAGAGTGATATGTTTTTTTAAGTGAGTGAGGGGTCCCTTTTATAAGCATGAGAGACCTTTTCTTCCAAACATATTTCTCATGTGAGATGTTAGTAAGAGTGATACATTTTTTATAGGGGAGTGATTTTCGCACTCCCCTTTTCTCTCTCCTCCTACTTCCCACACTCCCCTTTGTTATTTTATTATTTCTTTCATCCATTGATTTTCGTTGTTCCCAAACTGCCCTCCTCCTTTCCACTTGGTCAGTAGAAACTTCTCTCCTCTATTCTCTATTCTACTTTGGCACCCCAGACCCGAAAATCCATCAACTCCCGGATCAATTTCAACCATCTCCAAGTCCCTTGTTATAAGGATGGGTGAACAGACCACCTTAGATTGTGAGCTACAAAAGATTGTAGACATTATAAAAAAGGATAATTTGGAAGAGATGTTAGAGTCTGGTGTTTCATCTAGTAAGTTTTTCTTGTTCTTGTATTAGAGGATTTTTCTTGTTTCTTGTTCTTCTGGTAAGTTTTTCTTGTTATTGTATTAGAGGATCAATGTTGAGATGTTTTCTTGTCTTATGTATTGCTGCCGATCATGATTTTATTCCATCTTAGGGTTTTAAACACTCAATATAAAGCTTGAACTTTGGAGGTAGCTTCAACTTTCCTAAGCTAATCTAGTATATTGTGTACTTAGTAAAACCCATGTGCTTCTATCTTTCTTACTTGTCAAGATTAAATGGAAGAGGTATATTGAGATGAAAGGGATAAAAATTGAGAATGAATATATTTGTTCTGTATTGAATATATGAATCGGTACATAGACGTAGCTTTATACAAGAATTAAGAAGCTATTCTAGGAAGGCTGAAACTAATTGAATGACAATTACAATCCGATCCTACAATCACTACAAATCATATTATTGACCATTTGGTCTTGCAATTACTCCAAATCAGGTCATAAATGAATGAGATATTAACAAAATCATTGACTTAATTTGTTTCCTTTAACGAGGGACATCAATGGACAGAGGACATCAGTATTCCTTTTTGTATCTTTCTCTCTTTTCGTTTTTTTCCAGTTTGATATCAACATCTAGAGGTTTTTAATTCATTCTTTGCATTTGTTCATTTGTTTGATTTCTTAATTTTTTTTTCTTATTTGTTAGTAATGAGAGATTGAACTTATGATTTAGGTAGCTAGTCAAGCAAAGGTTGGTAACGACCCTGAAAACTTCCTTCGTTTGACAACTGAAATTTTTCATAGTCGAGAAGACCTCCTTAATGATATTCGTAAGATTGCGTTAATGCAAGGGTATGCCACAGTCATTAGAAGATCTAAAGCTAATAGATATGTTAACATTGGTTGTGATAGGGGTGGTAATTATCGTAGCATTAATATACCACTTGAAGAAAGGAAAAAGAAATCAGCTTCTCGCCTCATAGGCTGTCCATTTGAAATTTGGGGGAAGAAGATAAAGAGATCTGAAGGATTGTGGAAGGTAGAAATAAAAAACTTGTGTCATAACCATGAACCTTCAACCGATATGTCTGGACATCCGATTTGTAGGCGATTTTCAGAAGAGGAGGTGTTGAGGATTAAAGAGATGAATAAGGCTGGTGTACAACCACGCCAAATTCTCTCATCACTTAGACAAAGCAATCCTAATCTTCTAGCAATTTCCCGTAATGTTTACAATAAGACGGCTCAGATTAGGAGGGAGAGTTTGGCTGGTCGTCCAATTATTCATGCCTTATTGGAAGATTTCGGTAATGCTGGTTTTCTTCATAACATTGAGTATGATCAAGAAGGTCACTTGACCCATTTATTCTTTGCTCATCCGAAGTCGATTGAATTGACCAAGAGCTATGCGAATGTCTTTGTGATGGATTGCACTTATAAAACTAATAAGTACAAAATGCCATTGTTGGATATTATTGGAGTCTCAAGTTTCAACAAGTCATTTTATGCTTGTTTTGTTTTCATGCAAAAAGAGGAAGAAGAGGATTATGTGTGGGCTTTGAAAATGTTTAGTAAACTCATTGGAGTTGATCATCATCCCTCGGTGATTATATCGGATAGGGAGTTAGCATTAATGAACGCTATACGCGTTGTCTTCCCAAGGACTCCTAATTTGTTATGCTTGTGGCATATTGAGAAAAATATTCTCGCAAAGTGTAAGCCTAAATTTAAAGAAGATGTGGATTGAGAGGGTTTCCTATCTTCTTGGACTAAGATAATCAAATCACCTGATGAATCATCATTTAATGAAGCTTGGAGACTTTTTGAAGTTCAGTATAAAGAGTATGGCTCTGTTTTGGACTACATTAGAGGTACTTGGCTCCCACAAAAAGAAAAATTTGTAAGTGCATTGACTGAGCATATTACACACTTTGGTAATCATGTTACTTCAAGAGCTGAAGGTGCGCATGCAACACTAAAGAAATATCTTCAAGTTTCAACCGGTAGTCTTCATGAGGTTAAGGATAAAATATGTCTTGCTATTGACAATCAATTTCAAGAAATTAAAGCTCAGCTCTCAAGTGAAAAAATCCGTGTTCCAGCAAAGTTTCGTATTTCTTTCTTCAAAGAACTTGTTAATCAGGTATCTTTCTTTGCGTTGTATCAGTTGTACAAGCAATATGAGTTATCAAAGTCCAAAAGTTATCAATCTCAATGTAAGGGTCATTTTTTCAAGACGATGGGTATGCCTTGTGTACACATGATTACGGAGAGGAAAGTTGAAGTGTTGGCATTAAATGATATTCATGATCATTAGAGAATTGATACCAAGTGTTTTAGCAATGGTCACATAAGCTTGGGAGATGATGAAGATCCAATACATGGTATTCTATTTGATCTAAAAGATATGTATCATAAACTGCCACTTATGCAAAAGGAAGATACTAAAATGCAGCTATCTCAAATTCTTGGCTCACCTCTCCCTTCAATTCTTGAACCTAAGGTTCAACCTCATAAAGGTCGTCCATTAGGGTCAAGGAAAAGAAAGGAATCTAACAGTACAAGACGTGAACCTTCAAAATTTGAGTTGGTAGAAAAATTAGCTCGAAAAATCTAGCACTACAGAGCATATGAAGGTAAAAAGCATTGACTGCCATATAATTTCCTCACATCAATTTTGCTTGATGAAGTTGTTTTTTCTTACTTTATTAATCTATTTGTTTTCTATACTGTAGGTATTTTGCTGAGTTGCTAACATGAATGAATTCATGTTCTGGAGCCTCTAGATAGTGTTGAATTAATGACATTGACTTCTTTTCGGGTGGTGCAATAATTACCACTGATGATGATCAATTCACTGATGATTTTTTTTGTTTCATTGGGAAGGCTGATGATATCATAAGTCCTAAATTGTCCATTGCATTGATGATTTCATTGCACGGTAGTGATATTAATTCACTGTCTTCCCAATATATAATCCCTCGGTGATGATTTTTTTTGAACAAGACTGATGATATAATATTTTGAACAAGACTGATGATATTTCTTTGAATTCTTGTCTTTGGTTTTGTTTTTAATTTTTTGTTTCCTTCTGTTTTGTGCTTTGAGAAACGACTACCCAGAAAAATATGCGTTGCATTTTTTTTTTCAGAGGGATAGAGAAAGAGATGAAATCTGCTAGAAGATAAGAGAGGAGATAAGTTTTCTTTTGCTGGAAGATATAGAAAAAGAGATGAATTTTTGGGTCTAGGGTGCCAGAGTAGAATAGAGAACAGATGAGAGAAGTTTCTACTGACCAAGTGGAAAAGAGGAGGGCAGTTTGGGAACAACAAAAATCAATAGATGAAAGAAATAATAAAATAACCAAAGAGAGTGTGGGAAGTAGGAAGAGAGAGAAAAGGGGAGTGCAAAAATCACTCCCCTTTTTATAAGTAGGTGAAGGTTCCCTTTTATAAGCATAGGACAGCCCATCTTCCTTACATATTTCCCATGTGGGAAGCTAGTTGATAATAGTTCAACTTCCACAATTTTAAAATAATTTCCAAATATCCAACTCCAATTTAGAAATCTCTTCAAATTCATTATACACATTTAAAAACTCTATGTATCAGAGCAACTAAGTTAATAAAAATACAATATTCAAACGATAGTAGTTAAACTATAACCTACGAGAATAGGAAGGTGATGGTGACTATGCCTCGACCTCAACATAGGACCACAGCTAGCTAGTCTGCAATCTGGGCGGTTGAAAAACAGAAAAGCCCAGTGAAAAACATTGAAAAACGTTAGCGTGAGTGGACAAAATGAAAATTCAATAAAATAATTTCTGTAAGGTTTTCCCTCGAGAAAACCATGCCTCGAAAGAAATAAAATTAACTGAACTAAAATCTGATCTGAAACCAAACTGAAAACTGAAACTGAAACTGAAAACTGAAAACTGCTGAGATAACTAAGGGGACCTATCACATTAGTCACTAATGACCAAGGGGGCCTACCGCGTTGGTCACTTGATGTCTGGAGGGTCCTACCAATGCCAGACGCCACTATCTGAGGGGCACTACCACATCATATAGCACCTGAGGGGCACTACCATATCAGGTAACTATGCTTGCATAGACACAAAAACAAAAACTATCAATTAAAATCATAACTCAACAAATAAATATAAATCTTAAGCTGGAGAAAAACTGAAATCTCAATACTTGAATCCTGAATGAGGCAAGACTACTAAAATATTTCGAAAGTAAAACGATAAGCTTATTTAATTTAAAACAAAGTTCACTCACAGAAAATCAAGCTAAGACCGGCGTCTGTCAAAATCCTCCTCATAAGGGAAATCATGTTGTCCTCCTGAATGAAACCAATTATGAAAATTAATCACTATTTGACGAACGGAAATAATAATTCGAGATTCATTTCCTTGAAGCGTTTAGGGTTTTCCCTTGATAAACCCACTACTACAAATTCACCGAAAACTCCCCAAACTAAATACTCGTCGATAACTACTAATTAACCAAAACACTCGACGACGAATCCAACGATCGGATTGTCACTGTTCGATAAATAGAACGAACGTAAACTAATTTATCGAACCCACAAATCATAATTATTCTTTAATTATCCAATTGGTCTAATTCCAAAGATCCAACCGTACAATATTCTCAAGATA
Source organism: Rubus parviflorus (assembly GCA_029955375.1). Classification (NCBI taxonomy): domain Eukaryota; kingdom Viridiplantae; phylum Streptophyta; class Magnoliopsida; order Rosales; family Rosaceae; genus Rubus; species Rubus parviflorus. The sequence goes on along the minus strand of JARGGL010000008.1, from coordinate 3,885,212 downwards.
ATTATCTTAATATCCTAATCAATTTCGGTGACCATCCAACGACGACAAGTATGTAACTCTTAAGTAAACGAACCTAAATTTAATCGGATAAATTCTTAAACTTCTATAACTTCCTTCAAACTATACACCAACATGATCGTAAGAAAGAGCACAATCCAATGGACTAAAATACACTTCCAACGGAGGCCGGACGCGCCGCCATGAGCCGCTAGGTCAACCATCTCCGATGGCCACCAAATTCTACCACGACAATCATAACAACACCAGCAACAACTTTCATACCAGGGTCGAAGCACGATTTGGCATAGATCGGCCGGAATTCGCCTCGAAAGTCAACGGTGGCCGAATTTTCTTTTCCACTATCTGCCGCTGTCTGGTGAAGTTAGGCCGTGAAACTTGTTGTGTTGAGTTCACCGTGAGGAGGGCTACAAAGCCCAGTTGGTGGTGGAAGGCGTCGACCCCAGAAAAAGAGATCGGGGTCAGGTGAACAGTGCCGCTATTTTTCATCTATCTCCTCTCTATCTACACTGAAAATCGATGGACAAATGAGGTGTAGTATTGAAGGGAATGAAGAGATGAAGAGATTTGGATTGGCTTCATGCCATGAGGTGGCCGGAATCGCAAGAAATCGGCAGCGAAAGTCAACGGGCACTATAGCGAAGGAGAGACAGTCAAGAGGGAGGAGAGAGAAAGGGATTCCGAAAATGGAAACTTCCCTTTCGGAAGTTTCCATAAATAATTGTTTCCCAAAATAGTTTTCCCCCTTCCATTGTCCATAATTTTCTCAAACGAAGTCCGATTTTTGCGTACTTTATGTCCACGAACTTGGTTTAATGTGCTCAATGACTTTCATGAAGAAACTTAAATCAAATTCCTTACCGAACAAAAGTCACATCAAGGGCCCCTAAAAGTCCTAATCGAAACTCGAGAATGAAAATTTCACCAATTTGTCGTAACGCTAACTAGTACATTAGTTAACCTTGGTCCGGGGCATCACACTAGTAAGAGTAAGATGTTTTTTCGAAGTGGGAGATGGGTCTCTTTTATAAGTATGTGAGATCACCTCTTCCTTACATATTTTTTATGTGGGATGCTAGTACACATTTCCTAGCCTAAAGCTTATCTTGCAACCCTTTTGGAAAGCACAGGAGGGCTGCCTCCTAATGAGATATTAGCCGCCCTCCACCATGGCGAGATAGCTCAAGTGTCGGACTATGTGATATGTTTATAATTTCACTTTCTTTTAATCCTTTTTATTTAGTTTTTGTATAAAAAAAAATTTGGATAAATTGTGTTGATTTCTTTTTAGCAACGGTTGTAGCTTCACTTTTATATGCTAAGAGAACAAAACATATATAATCATCAAAATATATTATTACATATAAGTTTGCTAGGGCTTGCAACCCTAACCCCAAAATATGAATTACTCACTCATAACTATACAAATTAGCACCAAATCTAAGTTATACATCAATGGAAATTAAATAGTTTAGAGAAAAGAGATGACTTAGTCAAGAGTTGCAAATGTTTTGCCAAGCTTGTTTTCTCCTCCTTGGCTCTTTTGATCATCCTTGGCTCATGTGATCCTCCTTGATGATGAATTAGTATTTATGTTATGTGAATATATAGAGAATGAAAAAAGAAATTTGTGTATGAGTGCAATGATGAGAAGGTGATAATACTTGCATGAAAATAAGATAAGGAAAACATGAAATTGATGGTGGAAGAGTTGGAGGAAGAATAGTGGAATGAGAGGTGAAAGAGATATGGTTGTGATGATGAAGATTTCAAATGGGAGGAAGAAACAAGGAGAAAAGAAGAGTGATCAGGAAATGTGTATTAGAATCCCACATGTGAAATATGTAAGGAAGAGAAGGTCTCCCTCACTTATAAAAGAGACCCCTCTCCCATTTGGAAAAAATATTTCACTTTTACTAGCATCTCACATAGGAACTATGTAAAAGAAGAGGGGGTCTCTCATACTAATAAAATGGAACCCTCTCCAACTTAGAAAATATATTTCACTCTTACTATCATCTCATATGGGAAATATGTAAGAAAGAGGGGGTCTCCCTTACCAGAAATTTTTAGATGTGACCGTCACATAGCCACATGGCGTGACGGGTTATTGTTATTGAACCACATCTTTTTTTTTCCTCTAGTGTATCAACCATTGCCCCTTTGTTATCTAAGCAAAGTTGTGGTTCAATCACAGTAGTCTGTCATGCCACGTGGCTATGTTATGGTCACATCTAAAAAATTTCTCCTCCCTTATAAAAAGGATCCCTCTTGTGAGGAATACATCACATGAAATAATGCAATCTTTCAACATTTATTTGTTTTTAAATATAAATACTTGGGTACAAAACGACGTCGTTTTGGAAGTTTCGGTTTTTTCGGTTCAGTTTAGTTCGGTTTGGTTTTTTTTTCGGTTCTGTTTTTTTTTTTTCAGTTTTGGCTCGGTTTTTGGTTTCACGAACCCACCCCTAGATCCAAATCCAATCCACCAGGATCTAGATCCTCTCCTTGGCTCCTCTGGAGATTCATAAAAACTTGTCACAATGAACAACAATAGCAGAAGCTATGGCGCTCTTAACGGATTAAAAAAAGTTTCATATCGGGGTTGCCAAAGCTATGAACCAATTTAGGGTCTTTTGATAGTCTGGCAATTACTTTATAAAAAAGTTTGAACGGTAGAATTAGAAATTACTGGGCATAGAACATTAGCCAAATTTGGGTGTTTTGATATTTTGTGGCAATCAATTTCTTTTAAAAAATTGAAGGATAGAGTTAGAAATTGCTAGGTTTAAGAACGAGATACAATTAAGGTTCTCATCTCCACCATCTTATTGTTTTTGTTTTTTTTTTAAATACTTTTATGGGTTTGGAGATGAATAAGAACTTCAGATAAAAAAAAAGATAAAGAAGAGCGAAAAAGAAAGCAGATGCTGAATGATGGTGTGGAGACGAAAAAGACTACAAACGTCGTTAAAAATGGCGTACGTTAATTTTCAATTAAAGAATGAAGTCATCACGTGTCATTTTATTGGTAGTTGGATATTTTATTAAGGGCTCAGACTCAAAGTCGAGGAAGTCAAGGAGAGGATCCAGATCCATTCTACCTGGATCTGTATCATATCCTCTCATTGGCTCATTTATTCCCTCCATGGCTTCCTAGACTATCAATCTCAACCATCCGTTAAAAATCAGTATCTATCCACCTCATCATTTCACTATTAATTGTTAAAAAACGTTTTTACAACATAACGGCTGTTTCTGCCGTTTTCCGACGGGTCGGGAGGAACGGGCTAGAGACCTTCGGTAGCCACAATCACACACAAAGACATAGAGACAAGATTTATAGTGGTTCACCTGGCTCAATGCGAGTCCTAGGCTACATCCACTTTGAGGGGGTTCCACTATAGTGAATAATGATTACAAGTGTTTAGCAGGTACTGAGTTGTCTAGTACCGGTAAGGTACTTGGTACCGAGAGGGTACTTGGTACCGAGAGGGTACTTGGTACCGAGAGGGTACTTGGTACCGAGAGGGTCTCGAGGTACCGGTAAGATACTTAGTCCCGAGAGGGACTTGGTACCGAGATGGTCTCGAGGTACCAGGGAGCATGGGTCCCAGTATAGGGGCTGAAGTCAGCGTCCCCTTCTAAGTGAGGGAGGAGTCCCTTTTATAAGCAAGGGACCTCCTCTCCTCTTAACATTTCTTCAATGTGGGATGCAAGGTCCCTTAGGATATTCTATGGTGGGGAGCTCCCTTATAGATGTGGGACTCCCTCACCTTACATTTGCTTATCATTCTCTGTCTTCCTCTAGCTTGACCATGGCATAGACCACAGCTGGGATATGGTAGCAACAGAAGTCCCCCAAGTCCTTAGTTAAGGAGTCTTCTTCTCCAAGGAGGGTTCTTGACTGAGGACTTGATCCAAAAAATGGTCAAGCTGGATGCCAGGCATGGAGGTACCGAGAGGATTGCTCCGAGGAGGTACCGAGAGGTACTGATGGATGATCCGAGGAGGTACCAATAGGTTGTCAAGTACCGAGCTTGAGTCATGGGTACCGGTAAGGGTGGAAGGAGGTACTGGTAAGTAGGTACTGAGCGTGGAGCTTCGAAGTACTGAGCAAGATGTGCTGAACAGGTACAAGGGTACCGAGCTGTTAGGTACCGACAGAGTGTTGCCATGGTACTGAGAGGAATGTGTTGAACCGGTCACGCATTGTAGGTGTCCATTGCATGTGTCTTGCTCTCATGTAACTGCAAGACTAATTAAAGGGCAAGTTGATGCCGTTTTCACTTTCCACTGATACAATCATGTATATGTATGGTATGAATTGCTTTGATGCAATTATGCTTTTGACTTTTCAAAGCTTTTCCTGTACAACAAAGTGGGCTCGGTTTGCACATGTATAATTACAATTATGAGTTTGACTTTTCAAACTAAGGCAAGTGGCTTTGCCATAAATTAAAGCTAAGTTGTGAACTCTCATGAGAAAGAGTTGTAGCTTCATGATTCATAAAGCAAGATAGGTACCGAGATGTAGCTCCAAGATGTCGGAGTGTCCTCTAAGTCCTTCATTCCCGGTAGGGTGAAGGAACTGAAGTGAGGTTATTGTGAAGCTTTGTACTGTACCGAGCATAGGCTCTGGGTATCGGTGAAGTTGTTCCCCTGACCAAAGATTGTATGATCAGTTTGTTGCTTGGTTAAGTGCACATGACTTTGTCGGGAAAACTTGACTGGTAAGGAGCAAAAGGCACACATGCAAGCAATTGTCCTTGTACCGAGAAGTAATTGGATGCCTGCCTACTATCTCCCAGTCCCCCAAGTCTTCAGTTAATAAATAAATTTGTTGGCTGGAGACTTATAAGAATAGTAACCAAGAGAATTGTTCTCGGTAGTATCGTAGCACTATGATTGAACATATAAGCTTTTCATGTATGCATGCTTTTCCATTGCTGCATGTGTGTACGTTTGATCATAAAATGAAACAGAGGACTATGGCATATTAGCATGCAAAATAGCCAAGCCTTGTTGTCGTCACATGGGTGACATGTTTGAAGGGCCATGGAGGAGCCATGCGTGATTGCCATATATTATTTTAAGTAGCATGTGAGCTGAGCACGTGGCAAGCATGTGTAATTGCGGTTTTGACTTTCACATATGTCCTTGCGTGGTACGTGGACAAGCACTAATCAATCACTGAATTGTGTCCACAATTGTGAGAAGGCTTTTGATATTCAAAAATGTGATTGCTTCCACCGAGAAGAAAATGGTATAGTTGTGTCGTTGTATACTTTGTTCAAGGAATCAAGGTACAGAAGCACATATGGTGATGAATAGCTTCAAGGTACCGTTGATGTGTTTTACATGCTCTTTTCTCATTGAGCTCTCAGTGAACTAAGTTTGACCATGATTGCCGAGGGTGCTGGCATTAAAACCTTTGGTTCGTAGGTGCCACCATGAGGCTCTTTACTCATGGGTACCGTGAGTACCTTCATGAGGCTCATGGGTACCGAGGGTACCGTCATGAGGCTTTTTTACTCATGGGCACGAGTGTGCCGTCATGAGGCTCATGGGTACCGAGGGTACCGCCATGAGGCTTTTTACTCATGGGCACGAGGGTACCGTCATGAGGCTCATGGGTACCGAGGGTACCGTCATGAGTCTTTTTACTCATGGGCACGAGTGTGCCGTCATGAGGCTCATGGATACCGAGGGTACCGCCATGAGGCTTTTTACTCATGGGTACCGGTAGGTACCGTCATGAGGCTTTTTGCTCATGGGTACCGGTAGGTACCGTCATGAGGCTTTTTGCTCATGGGTACCGATAGGTACCGTCCTGAGGCTCATGGGTACCGATGGTACCGCCATGAGGCTCCTTGCTCATGGGCACGAGTGTGCCGTCATGAGGCTCATGGGTACCGAGGGTACCGCCATGAGGCTTTTTACTCATGGGCACGAGGGTACCGTCATGAGGCTTTTTACTCATGGGCACGAGGGTACCGTCATGAGGCTTCTTGCTCATGGGTACCGGTAGGTACCGTCATGAGGCTTTTCTCTCATGGGTACCGGGGGTACTGTCATGAGTCTTCATCTCTCATGGGTACCGGTAGGTACCTTCATGAGGCTTCTTGCTCATGGGTACCGGTAGGTACCGTCATGAGGCTCATGGGTACCGAGGGTACCGCCATGAGGCTTTTTACTCATGGGCACGAGGGTACCGTCATGAGGCTCATGGGTACCGAGGGTACCGTCATGAGGCTTTTTACTCATGGGCACGAGTGTGCCGTCATGAGGCTTTTTGCTCATGGGTACCGGTAGGTACCTTCATGAGGCTTCTTGCTCATGGATACCGGTAGGTACCGTCATGAGGCTCATGGGTACCGATGGTACCGCCATGAGGCTTTTTACTCATGGGCACGAGTGTGCCGTCATGAGGCTTTTTGCTCATGGGTACCGGTAGGTACCGTCATGAGGCTCATGGGTACCGATGGTACCGCCATGAGGCTTTTTACTCATGGGCACGAGTGTGCCGTCATGAGGCTCATGGGTACCGAGGGTACCGTCATGAGTCTTCATCTCTCATGGGTACCGGTATGTACCTTCATGAGGCTTCTTGCTCATGGGTACCGGTAGGTACCGTCATGAGGCTCATGGGTACCGGTGGTACCGCCATGAGGCTTTTTACTCATGGGCACGAGTGTGCCGTCATGAGGCTCATGGGTACCGAGGGTACCGCCATGAGGCTTTTTACTCATGGGTACCGGTAGGTACCGCCATGAGGCATGGAGGTAGTTGATACCGTCCGCATGACATAAGAGTTTACATGGGAGTCGTTGGGACTCGCTGCATGTCGTGATAAGAAAAACTTATGCATGGGGGTCGCTGGTACCGGCCACATGACTTACAAGAGTTTTACATGGGAGTCGTTGGGACTCGCTGCATGTTTTGAAAATTTTCACATGGGTGTCGCTGGGATCACGCTGCATGTCAAAATATAGGAGCAGAAACTTATGCATGGGGGTCGCTGGTACCGGCCACATGACTTAGAAGAGTTTCACATGGGGGTAGCTGGTACCGGCCGCATGTTATGAAAATTTGCACATGGGTGTCGCTAGGATCACGCTGCATGTCAAAATATAGGAGCAGAAACTTATGCATGGGGGTCGCTGGTACTGGCCACATGACTTACAAGAGTTTCACATGGGGGTAGCTGGTACCGGCCTCATGTTGTGAAAATTTGCACATGGGTGTCGCTGGGAGCACGCTGTATGTCAAAATATAGGAGCAGAAACTTATGCATGGGGGTCGCTGGTACCGGCCACATGACTTACAAGAGTTTCACATGGGGGTAGCTGGTACCGGCCTCATGTTGTGAAAATTTGCACATGGGTGTCGCTGGGAACACGCTGCATGTCAAAATATAGGAGCAGAAACTTATGCATGGGGGTCGCTGGTACCGGCCACATGACTTACAAGAGTTTCACATGGGGGTAGCTGGTACCGGCCTCATGTTGTGAAAATTTGCACATGGGTGTCGCTGGGAGCACGCTGCATGTCAAAATGACGTGTCGTATAGTTTCGCTTAAGAACAAGTGTCTTTACGAGTGTCAACAATAGTATGGATGTATAGATTAAGACCGGGGTTGTCGTACCCAAGGGATTGGAAGGCCCAAAAACCACCTTGGTAATGTGTATGGTAACCAAGTAATTCTAGCACTAAAGTGGTGAGATAAGAGATGAACTATATACTTGTGAAGTGAAGTATGTGCACATGGTTGTAGTGTTCATATTTTTGGTGTTTTCAAAGAGAACATGCAAAGAAAGTAAATAAGCAATACTTGTAAATTTGATAAACAAAGTTATTGAGCTAACAAACTCAATTTCAAATCATAGTGTATATCTCAAATTACAAGAATATAAAGCACAGAAATTAAAAGGTAAAAGAGTTAGAGAATGCTCAATGATGAATTCAAGACTTCTCCTCCTCCTTTATGAACTCCTTCTTGCTCCAAGCTTCAATCCTTGCAATCTTTGATGTTGTTATAGGGGCTGTTTTGGTGAGGTGAGGGGGGAGCACGAATTTTGTGGTGAGAATGGAAGAGAGAAAAGAGTGAGAAATGAAGAACAAGAAAGAAAGAAAGGTGGAAGAAGGTGGCTGGAATTTGGAAGAGGAAGAAGGGAAAAAGAAGAAGAAAGAGAGGAGAGGAAGAAGAGGAAGAAGGGGGGCTGTTGTGTGTGTTGGGGCTGATTGGGAATGACCTAAATTAGGCAAAAACTAAACTATATATAGGCAAAGGAGGGGGAGAATGGAGGGTTAGGATGTGCTAGGGTTTAATCTAAGGGTTGGCTATAATAAATGAAGGGTAAGGGGGTAATTGCCAAAGGGAATAAAAAGGGGGAATAATCAATGGGTGACCTCACCATTTCTAGTGTGGTCCTTAGCTGAAAATTAATTGCACAAGTGGATGAGTCACAAGGTTGACTTCGCCTTGACTTTGACCGCGACCTTCGGCGTTGACCAAAGGTTGACTTTGATCAAACTTCCGGAATTCTTCTTGCGACTCCTTTCCGGGACTTTATGTTGACTTGTTGACGCTCCTAAGTCGGGGTTGTCCATGAGTTGACTTTTGGTCCTCGGGTTGACTTTTCGTCCTTTTGCCGGAAATGTGACAAATGTTGTCGAAATGCACCTTTTTGTGCCGAATTACTTCAACTCGCGTAAATAACCTGAAAACATGAAAACACACTTTAAATGCAATAAATAGCCTTCGGAGTCACTTAATTCCCGTGATTAGGAATACAAATTGCACGACAAATATGTGCAAATCAAGCACGCTGCATGTCAAAATATAGGAGCAGAAACTTATGCATGGGGGTCGCTGGTACCGGCCACATGACTTACAAGAGTTTCACATGGGGGTAGCTGGTACCGGCCTCATGTTGTGAAAATTTGCACATGGGTGTCGCTGGGAGCACGCTGCATGTCAAAATATAGGAGCAGAAACTTATACCCCCTGGTACCGGCCACATGACTTACAAGAGTTTCACATGGGGGTAGCTGGTACCGGCCTCATGTTGTGAAAATTTGCACATGGGTGTCGCTGGGAGCACGCTGCATGTCAAAATATAGGAGCAGAAACTTATGCATGGGGGTCGCTGGTACCGGCCACATGACTTACAAGAGTTTCACATGGGGGTAGCTGGTACCGGCCTCATGTTGTGAAAATTTTGCACATGGGTGTCGCTGGGAGCACGCTGCATGTCAAAATATAGGAGGTGTTTCTCCTTGCCCGATTGGAACCGGGCTTGGACATGAGTACCGGTATATATTTTTTATAAAGGGTATGGACCTCCCTGCCGGTATGGTACCGGGCTTATATATGGTAGTATGGTACCAGTACCTGAGCACACGTGTGTCCATCGCAGCATGCTATCACCATTAATCAAATATGATTGTATAATTCGTAGTTATGCCTTACCGACAGTAAGCATGAAGATGTTAGCTAGTATGTTGTCGGCGCATAAGGCAATGATAAACAATTGGATAATGCTTTCACTGATGGTAGAGCATAAAAAGTATTCTCTTAACAATTATGGGTGCATAGATAAGGAGACTTATCTCATGTCAGCTGCTGCATATATGTACGTACTCAGAAGGTACTGAGCAGAGAGCATAGGCTCCGGGTACCGAGATGAACTCGAGGTACCGGTCATTGCTCATGGTCACTGACTTGACACCGCAGGTGAGTGAGGTCGCTTCTTTGTGCTGAAGTGTAGAGGTACCGGTCACTTTGCATTTTGGGCGTCAACCTGCTGATAGGTAGTGCAGGCATGCACATGCTTTGTATAATTGTTAATTGTGAAGCACCAGTGAGCATGCAATTATATCTTTTGACTTTTTTAATGTAACCTTGAGTTTGCAAAGTGATCTCGGTAGGCCTCATGCAAATATATAATTGCAATTGTCAGTTTGACTTTTTCAAGCAAGTGCATGATTTGATAATTCACAATGACCTGTGAACACCGAATAGAAGCTTTCATAATTAAAGGCCCCGGCATCTGCTTTGGTTATAGCCAATAGTAGCCTTGAAGACCGTAGTCTCTGCAAACCGAGACAACCACGCTGTAGCTCTGCATACCCAGATAGATTTGGGACCGGTAGAGTACGGGCATGGCCGGTAGTCCCCCAATCCAACCCCCAAGTACGTTCCCGGTTGAGAACCCACTTCCAAGCCGGAAGCTTGCACATGAACAAGGCATACCGGGAAGTGTGAGGCAAGATTGGAGCTTTGGACCGGACCGGTTGCAACTTGCAAGAGTGCTCAGTGGTGACAGTTTCTCGGTGAGAGCCCCGGGTGTCCCTATAAATTATTCATTTCTAGTATGTGCTCGGTTGAGTCGAGCTTTTTGTGAGAAGGAACAAGTTAGCGGTAGAGAGATGTAGCTGGTAACTTTCATTATCACGTACATAGGCTTCGTGAGCTCCCTAAGCTCAGCTGTTGAAGACGTACCAGTGAGGGCGGTAGGGAAGCTCAGGGGAGCTTTACCACACAGGGGCGTTGTGGTGTCGCCGCCGGAAGGCGTGACTACCTGAGGTTTGCTTGGTAAGGACCGGCGACCTGGTCTGCACTGGTAAGGGACTATTGGTGTCGGGATGAGCGGCTCTCGGTGCTCACTCCATGGTTATTGCTCCCATATATTTGCAGTTTTGCAGGTGGATGATGGAACAGACAAACGGCAAGCTGGTGCCATTGATTCTACTTGTAGTGGCCACCAAATATATGAGTATTGAATAGCCACTTCACCATAATTGATTAATTATGTGGGCCCTTTGCCTTTGTGTAATTGTCAATTATGAGACCGCCACAGATGAGAAAGCATGCAAATATACTTTTGACTCTTCAAAGCAGGCATATGTATAATTGCAACTTTTGCAATTATAAGTTTGACTTTTCAAACCTAGGCAAGTGGCTGAAGCTTGGACAATTAAAAACTTTGGCTATGTGAGCTTCCCTGTGAGTTCTGCCGACACGAGCCATAACCTCTTCAAACTGAGATTACCGATTGGTAGCCTCAAGGTACCAAAGTATGGCGATACCGGTCACTGATCAAGTGAAAATGGGAGCAATTGGCTGGAAGTACCGGTTTGGCACAAGGACACTGACGGGTGTTCAAATCAGCTTTCACTTGTCGAAGTGGGTTTGGTATAGCTTGGCGGTACGTCATATTTTTGTTTGGCACTGTTTTGATTAGGCTCGGTACTCTGATTCGATTTTGTTGATCTGCTACGCTTGCAGTGATGGGCTCCGGATAGATTGATTGAAATAGGAAGGAACCGACACGACTTTTTGTTCGGCCTTCCCACAGACGGCGCCAACTGTTTCTGCCGTTTTCCGACGGGTCGGGAGGAACGGGCTAGAGACCTTCGGTAGCCACAATCACACACAAAGACATAGAGACAAGATTTATAGTGGTTCACCTGGCTCAATGCGAGTCCTAGGCTACATCCACTTTGAGGGGGTTCCACTATAGTGAATAATGATTACAAGTGTTTAGCAGGTACTGAGTTGTCTAGTACCGGTAAGGTACTTGGTACCGAGAGGGTACTTGGTACCGAGAGGGTACTTGGTACCGAGAGGGTACTTGGTACCGAGAGGGTCTCGAGGTACCGGTAAGATACTTAGTCCCGAGAGGGACTTGGTACCGAGATGGTCTCGAGGTACCAGGGAGCATGGGTCCCAGTATAGGGGCTGAAGTCAGCGTCCCCTTCTAAGTGAGGGAGGAGTCCCTTTTATAAGCAAGGGACCTCCTCTCCTCTTAACATTTCTTCAATGTGGGATGCAAGGTCCCTTAGGATATTCTATGGTGGGGAGCTCCCTTATAGATGTGGGACTCCCTCACCTTACATTTGCTTATCATTCTCTGTCTTCCTCTAGCTTGACCATTGCATAGACCACAGCTGGGATATGGTAGCAACAACGGCGTTGCTTTCCTTCCACTAAAAACGTTAACACCCAAAACTCATCGTCTTGTCCTCTCGTCTTTTTCATTGTACTTTGCTCCTCTGGAGATTCATAAAAACCGGTCACGATGAACAACAATAGCAGAACCTATTGCGCTCTTAACAAATTAAAAAAGTATCATCTCGGGGTTGTCAAAGCTATGAACTAATTTGGGGTCTTTTGATATTTTGGCAATTACTTTATAAAAAAGTTTGAAGGTTAGAATTAGAAATTACTGGGTAAAGAACATTAGCCAAATTTGGGTGTTTTGATAGTTTTTTGGCTATCAATTTTGTTTAAAAAATTGAAGGGCAGAGTTAGAAATTGTTGGGTAGGTTCTCTCTCTCCTCCACCATCTTATTGTTTTTTTTTTAAATGCTTTCATGGGTTTGCAAATGTAGAAGAACTTCAAATAAAAAATAGGGAGTGAAGAAGAGCAAAAAACAAGGCAAATGGTGAATGACGGTGTGGAGATGAAAAAGACTACAAACATCGTTAACATTGGCGTGCATTAATTTACAATTAAAGAGTGAAGTGATGACGTGTCATTTTATTGGTGGTTGGATATTTTAGTAAGGGCTCATATTCAAAGTAAAGGAAGCCAAGGAGAGGATCGATCCAGATCCAATCTACTTTTTCTCAAATTACATCAATATATCAGCAGATTTCGGAGATATTCGGTAATGTCGGAGAGATTTCTCCGATATTGAGAGACAAAGAAAGTTAATGTTGTTAGATGTATCGGTGGGTGGAACGTTAATGTTGTCAAACAAGAAAATTTCAACACCATAATCGCCCAATATTTGAGACTTTAAGATGAAAATCTTAGGCAAAAGAACTACATCTTAGTGAAAAATCGCAGAATAAGAACAGAGAGAAGTGAATAGAAAAGAAAATTCAAAGGTAAGAACAATTTCACCAAACTCAAAAGCACTGGATTTTATTATTGAAAGTTTAATGGTAGGCACACAATTCTGACTAAATATATGAACAATTTTTTTCAAGACTCCTTTAGATTTTCTAGACAAAAAAATTGGGGCTGTTCCTGCCGTTTCCCAGCTGCTCGGTAGGGACGCACCTGGAGTGCACTTGAGTACCTGAAAAGGGCAAAGGAGGTCAGGGGAGGCCGGCGTGTACCGACCGAAGACCCTCCGACGCTCAAGTTAGTCCCGAGAGGATTTGAGCAGAGTTTCTAGGAATGGAGAGAACTTACTTTAATAAGGAGTGAGGACTCCTTATATATGAGCTGAGGTCGGAGACAAGCTTCCCTGGCGTGGGGGACATCCCATGACACGAGGGAATACTCTATTATTCCACTACCTCGACACGCGCGTCGAGGGACGGCGGTGCCTAGTGCGGTCCTAGTGCGGTATGGGCGTTCTTTAGTGCGATCCGCGAGGTAGTGGACAAGCACGTGCTGCCAGGTGGCTGTGCCGGTACCGACTGGACTGTGTGTCCACGGTACCGGGTCGAGAGATGTCCCTGTAAGGCCAAGGGGAAGGCTTGTTGTCGGTACACCCGGCCTGGTATTGCTGGTACCGCTGGGGTACCGCCAGGGCTTTGCTAGTAGGCTCGGTAGGGGATCCCTACCGAGTGAGTATATGCCGCTGGGGCGTTGCCTGGGCCGCTGGGGCATTGTCAAGGCAGTGCACTCGGTAGGGGATCCCTACCGAGTAAGTAGATGCCGCTGGGGCGTGGTAATGGGCCCAGAGGTGGGCTGTTCAGCGATGGTGGGCTACTCCTGACCCGTCATGGGGTCTGTACCGGGACAGATATGAAATGGTAGCAACAGAAGTCCCCCAAGTCCCGAGCAAGAGGAAGTGCTTGGTCGGGGACTTAGTCCAAAAGTTCATATCAGGACGTAGCCAAGTGTCGGTGTGGCAGCCACGGCGCTTAGGGTCGGCCCACGTAGTCCCCCAAGTCCCCGAACAAGGGGTTCCTCCCGGGAGGGAGGTGTAACCGCTCCGAGTTCTAAGGGAATTGCCAAGGTCGTGCCTGTTGGTATGCTTGGCGTAACTGCCGAGGTAGTGGGGCAATAACTGCCGAGATAGTGGGGCGATACGTGTCGCCTCTCGGGCGGTTTGGAACTGCATGGGGAGCTCAACCGTTGCATTGACACGTGTCGTCATCCTGTGAAGCGACGGTTGGTGTCGGACGGTGCAGATGTCCCAGGTCCCGCTATATATATAGGGGTGAAGAGAGTTCACTTCACCTCATTCTTGAATTTTTTCATTCCAGAGCTCTGAAACTTGTCGGTAGAGAGAGAGAGAGCGTGTTGCCGGTAGCGTGTATTTGAATCATCTGCTTCTTCGACTTTCGACGCTTTACAGTGTAAGTACCGAGAACTCTGTTTTACTTTTGTGTGTTCTGCTTTTGTAACGTAGTTTGCGTACCGGTGTCTGACCTTAGTACCGAGCTAGGTTGCATAGGCATAGGATTGTCGTCCCGGTAAGGAACTTAGTTTACCTCTTGCAGATGTCTGATTCGGAGAGCCAAAGTGTAGGAAGCGGCAACGCCTTCTCTGGTGAAGAGCCAGAGAGGTCTCCTTCAGTGGAGATTGTCGATGTGAATTCTAGTACCGGGAGTAGCAGTAGCGAGACTCGGTCCTGTTCGTCCGGAACCAGCACCGTCCGCATCGAAAGCCTGTTCGAGACGGTGATGAGGGGCATCACTACCGGTGAAGACCTAGAGCCGTTGAACACAATCAAGGACGGTCAGTTGATTCCCGGTAGTAGTAGTTCTGTGCCGGCCACCGAGGTGGTAGGAGGAGAGTCTCGGTCGGAGGCAGAGATTGCTGAGGAAGAGGTACCAGAGGACTCGGTACCTGCGGGTTTTGCGGTAGACCGCCTGAAAATTAGTGCTTCTACCGAGGATGACTTGGTGGCCCTGAGGGAGGCATTCAACATTCCGGACTCGGTAACCATGCGCCTGCCAGAGAAGGGGGAACTGAGGAGTGAGTCTGTGATACCGGGCGAGACCTTGGTACACCCATTCTTCTTCGGGGAGGGCCTACGGCTTCCGTTGCCATCGTACCAGCAAAGGTTCTTGGCCGAGGTTGGCCTTGCCATTGCTCAGTTGAATCCCAACACCTGGCGGTGTCTTGATGCCCTCTATACCCTGTACCGGCACTGTTGTTTCGGCGAGCCAGACTTGGCGGTGTTCTTCAGCCAGTGGTCCCTGGAGGAGCACTCGAAAACTGATAAGGGTTGGTACAAGGCCAAGTCGGTAGGAAAGCCTTGTGCAGAGTGTCCCCGAGACACTGAGTTGATGGACCTTGTTCATAAGTACAAGAAGGTGACCCGGTGCTGCCTGAAGAAAAGTGCACTCGTTCGGGAAGGCATGGCCGGTGAGGCCGACATCGAGTCTCATGAGCTCGGGAGCCCGGAGATCATCAGGGACCCGCTGGTGTTTGGTAACCCGACCTCCCAGCAGACGTGGAAGCACCGATACTTCTTCGTTGGTGGTCAGTGGGAGTTTCCCGAGGGGTCTGACCCACCGTTGAAGAGAGTGCCTTGTAGCTTTAGAGACGCTCCTGGTTGATAGCCTTCCCGAGTTGATACCTGTAATTGTGCCAAGTTTTGTCTCTCGGTACTAACCTCTTGTTTTTTATGTGTTGTGCAGCTGACCAATCTTGGAGGAAGCTTACCGAGAGGCAAGAGGAAGAAATTGAGTGGATCCGGGAGAACATCTCGATAGTCCTGAGGAGGTCCACCGTTCTTCTCAACCGGTACTCGCTTCACTTCTCGGGCCTAGCACCGATCCCGTGTCCCTGTAAGTTCCTCTCGGTAGCACATGTATACTTGTGTATGCATACTTGTATATTTTGGAATCTCACTTCGGTATTCTGCTGTGCAGTTTTGCCTCAATTCCGTCGGTACCGTCGACTCGGGGACGAGCAAAGCATGGTGCGTGAACGCAAGGACTTCTACCAGCTGAAGAAGGCCGTGGGTGAAAACCCACTTCCCGAGGCCCAGCTGGCCGCTGCGGAGAATACCGGTGCTCCTGTGGAGGCTGTCGGTGCTGGCGTTGATACTTCCGGGAAGAGGAAGAAGAAGAAGGCCAAGCGGGTGCGTTCCACTGCTGAGGCTGATGGGGAGGGAGAGGACTCGGGGGTCCCCGAAACTGCTGAGACCGAGGTTTCCACAGAAGTGGCTGTGGCGTCCCTGAAGAGGACGGCTCGGGAAGAGGTAAACCCCATGCTTAACCTTTTTTGCGATTTTTATCTGCCCTGCCGGTACTTATGCTTTTGTAGTTTGTCAAACAGGTTAGGGAGCACCGGAAGAAGCAGAAGGTGTCGGTGGCAGAGACCTCTGTTGAAGGGCCCGTGGAGGGTGCCGGTACCGCCCTGGCTACCCGCAGTACCGGGTCTGAGGCCATCTTTGGCAGGGAGGTCGAGTCCGAGAATGCCAAGTTGTTCCTTGGCTGTGCCAGGAAGGCGTTGCTGGACCCTCTTCCGCTGTCCAAGTTGGCTGACCTGCCGGCCATGACAATGAAGCAGCAGCGGGACCTCCTCTTTCAATGCAAGCAGAAGGTACCGTCTTGTTTTTTTTTTTTTTTTTTTTTTTTGAAGCGCCAGACATTTATATATGTGTATGCTTTTGCAGCTGGCATACGAGGAGCTGATGCTGGATCGCCGGTACTGGGAGGAGCTACGCTCGGTCGGTGGGCAGGTCGAAAACATGAAGGCCGGCTACAACACCATGTACAAGCTCAAGGAGGAGGCGACTGCTGAGCTTGTCAAGGTCAAGGAGGAAGCCGGTAGGCTTGTGCAAGAGGCTGAGGAGAAGGCCAAGGCTGCTGTGGCTTCTGAGGTGGCTAGGATCCAAGCCGACTTCGACAAGCGGCTGGAGGAGGCTGTCGGGAAGGCCAGGGAGGAGGCTGTGATGGCCTACCGGCGTGACCGGCAGCGCGCTGTGGAGCAGGCCACAGCCTATATGGAGGGTGGAGCTTACATTCTTGGCAAGATCAAGGATGCCTTCCCGGCCCAAGACTGGAGTCGACTCCCGTTGCCAACCGTCACCGAGGACTTCGTTGATGATGAGCACAAATCTATCCTCCAGGAGATCGACGAAGAAGCCGGTACCTCTGGCCAACCAGCGCAGCAGCAGCCGCATGAATGAAGTCCCCCTGTGTGGGTAGTATAGGCCAAGGGCCTTGTAATCTTTGTTTTTTTTTTTGTGGGTGTTTCGACCCATTTCTGAACAATCGTCCCGGTGGGGACTGCTCTCTCGGGAGCTAGTACTTGTTGGCCATAAGGCCTTTATTTCTTGTCGAATAATGGCGTGCTTCGCCTTCTTTATTTTATGAAATTTTCAGTTCTCGAAATATTTCCAAGTGTTTACTCGGGAGGACTGGATACATCAGTCTGCCCTCCGGTATGTTTTGCACTTTTCTTTATCTCATCTCACGTGGGTAGTTGATACCGGCATCGTGGATGTGTGCATGGGGGTCGCTGGTACCGGCCACATGACTTAGAAGAGTTTCTCATGGGGGTAGCTGGTACCGGCCTCATGTTTTGAAATTTTGCACATGGGTGTCGCGGGGATCACGCTGCATGTCAAAATATAGGAGCAGAAACTTATGCATGGGGGTCGCTGGTACCGGCCACATGACATAAGAGTTTCACATGGGGGTAGTTGGTACCGGCCTCATGTTAATATAGGAGCATAGGAGCAGAAACTTAGGCATGGGGGTCGCTTGTACCGGCCACATGACATAAGTTTCACATGGGGGTAGCTGGTACCGGCCTCATGTTAATAGGAGCATAGGAGCAGAAACTTAGGCATGGGGGTCGCTTGTACCGGCCACATGACATAAGTTTCACATGGGGGTAGCTGGTACCGGCCTCATGTTAATAGGAGCATAGGAGCAGAAACTTGTGCATGGGGGTCGCTGGTACCGGCCACATGACTTATAAGAGTTTCACATGGGGGTAGCTGGTACCGGCCTCATGTTAATATAGGAGCAGATTTAGGAGCAGAAACTTATGCATGGGGGTCGCTGGTACCGGCCACATGACTTATAAGAGTTTCACATGGGGGTAGCTGGTACCGGCCTCATGTTAATAGGAGCATAGGAGCAGAAACTTATGCATGGGGGTCGCTGGTACCGGCCACATGACTTATAAGAGTTTCACATGGGGGTAGCTGGTACCGGCCTCATGTTAATAGGAGCAGATTTAGGAGCAGAAACTTATGCATGGGGGTCGCTGGTACCGGCCACATGACTTATAAGAGTTTCACATGGGGGTAGCTGGTACCGGCCTCATGTTAATATAGGAGCAGATTTAGGAGCAGAAACTTATGCATGGGGGTCGCTGGTACCGGCCACATGACTTATAAGAGTTTCACATGGGGGTAGCTGGTACCGGCCTCATGTTAATAGGAGCAGATTTAGGAGCAGAAACTTATGCATGGGGGTCGCTGGTACCGGCCACATGACTTATAAGAGTTTCACATTTCACCGACTGTAAGTGACTGATTTGATATATATGAACAGGAGTCGTTGCTCCTGGCCGGACTGTGACCGGGCTTTTACAAGAGTACCGGTGGGAGCTCTGCTCGACCAATCCGTTGTACTGATTTTTTGTTAGGGGGTGTGGACCCTCCTACCGGTGTGTTCCGGTGTTTTTACGGGCGCGACCTACGGGTAGTAGTAGCGGAGGTGTTCAATGTTCCATGGGTGCGGGAGTGTGTACCCGTTGGAGTCCATTAGCCGGTAGGTTCCGGGCTTGACAACTTCGACTACCCGGTAGGGGCCTTCCCATTTTTGGTTGAACGTCATGGCTGCAGAGTCCTTCGTACTTAAGCGTACGCGGCGTAGTGCCCAGTCCCCCAGCTTGAGGTACCGGACCTTTGCCTTTGTGTCGAACTTGCGTTTGAGCCTGTTCTTGTGTTCTGCGTTCCGGAGGTTGGCCTGTTCACGGCGTTCCTCAAGTAGATCACGGTTGAGACACAACTGCTCTTCGTTTTCGTTTGGATCGAAAGTGTCGATCCTGTGGGTTGTGGAATTAATTTCAACCGGTACTACAGCTTCTGCACCGAAAGCGAGGGAGAACGGGGTTTCTCCGGTGGCAGCCTTATATGAGGTGCGGTACGCCCAAAGTACCTCCGGTAGCAGTTCAGGCCATGCGCCTTTCTTTTCGCCCAGCTTGGTCCTCATTGTCCTCTTCAGGATTTTGTTTACTGCCTCCACCTGACCGTTGGTCTGGGGATGGGCTACCGATGCGAAGTACAGGGTGATGCCCTTGCACCGGCAAAATTCTCTGAAGGAGTTGGAATCGAATTGCCTTCCGTTGTCGGTGACAATGACTTGAGGGACACCGAAGCGGCAGATGACGTTTTCCCAGATGAATGTTTGAATTTGCTGGGAAGTGATGGACTTTAGGGCCTTGGCCTCTGTCCACTTGGTGGAGTAGTCGGTAGCAACAACCACATATTCAACACCGCCGGTACCCTTTGGCATTGGCCCGATTAGGTCCAAGCCCCATTGTGCGAATGGGCACGGGTTGACCATCGTTTCTAGTGGCTGGGATGGCTTCGGTACATTTGGCGCGTTGAATTGGCAGGACTTGCATTGCCTGGTGAATGACACGGCATCCCGGAGGAGGGTTGGCCAGTAGTATCCAAGCCTAACGAGCTTGTGAGCCATCGCTCTTCCTCCCGGGTGGTGGCCGCATATGCCCTCATGTACCTCCCTGATCGCCTCCCGGGACTCGGTGGGTCCGAGGCATCGTAGGTATGGCATTGAGTGGGCTCGCCGGTAAAGATGACTGTTGATGATGAGGTACCGGGAGGACCGGAATCTTATTTTCTTTGCCTCATCATCTTTTCTCGGGAGGGAGCCATCTCGCAGGTACTCTAGGATTGGTGTCATCCAGTTTGCTTCTTCGAGACGCAAGTGGTTCACCTCGACGGGTGTCGTCTCGGTACTGCGGTGTTCCAGCATGATGATGGGTACCGAGGCCCCTGGGTTGGGGTCGATAGCGGAAGCTATTCTGGCTAGGGCGTCAGCCCGTTGGTTCTCATCCCTTGGTACCTTTGTTAATTTGAAACACGAGAACCCAAGTGTGAGGTCTTTTACCAAGGTCACGTACCGGCACATAGTGGGGTCTTTTGCCTGGTAGTCCCCCGTGACCTGGTTGACGATGAGCTGAGAATCGCTGAAGACTTGGAGTTGTCTGGCTCCCATATCGCTGGCTAGCCGAAGGCCTGATAGAAGAGCCTCGTATTCAGCTTCGTTGTTGGAAGCTTTGAAGCTGAACCGGAGGGCACACTCCAAGTGAGATGTGTCTGGACTCTCGGTATGTGGGGTGATGAGAACGAGTCCTGCCCCGCTTCCGTGGGAGTTCGAGGCGCCGTCTACGTACAGCTGCCAGACCGGTATGGATGGGTCAAACGCATGCTCGCCAACGGTAGTTGGGGCGTCCTCGGCGGAAGTTGCTTTCTCCGCCGATGGCTGCTGATTAGTGTTAGCGTGCTCGGGTGTGAACTCGGAGACGAAGTCTGCTAATACCTGGGCCTTGATTGCCGGTCTGGGCCGGTAAGCAATGTCAAACTCGCTGAGTTCAATGCTCCACTTCGTGAGTCTCCCCGATGCCTCAGGCTTCTGCAGGATTATCCGCAGTGGATGGTCGGTCAGGACGACAATGGGGTGAGATTGGAAATAAGGCCGGAGTCTCCTGGCTGACACCATGAGTGCTAAAACGAGCTGTTCTATCTCCGGGTACCGAGTCTCGGTATCCAGTAGAGACTTGCTCGCATAGTCCACCGGTAAGTCTTCCCGATTGTCGCTCCTGACCAAGATTGAGCTCACGGCCGTCCTAGATACCGATAGGTATAGGAACAGTGGTTCCCCCAGCACTGGTCTGCTGAGCAGTGGGGCTGCCGCTAGGTATTCTTTCAGAGCAGTGAAGGCTTGTTCGCACTCGGTGGTCCAGCCTTCGAACTTCTTCCCGGTTTTGAGTATTTTGAAGAAGGGAGCACACCGGTCGGTAGACCGTGATATGAACCGGGAAAGAGCTGTGATCCTACCGTTGAGGCTTTGGACATCCTTGAAGGTTTTAGGAGACTTTAACTCCAGGATGGCTCGAATCTTCTCGGGGTTCGCTTCGATCCCCCGGTGGCTGACCATGAAACCGAGGAACTTGCCCTCACCGACACAGAAGACACACTTCTCGGGATTGAGTTTCATCCCATAGTCTTGAAGGATAGAGAAAGTTTCTTGCAGGTCGGTGATGTGATCAGTTTGCTTGACGCTCTTGACGAGCATGTCGTCCACGTACACTTCCATGGTCTTGCCAATCTGCCTGGAGAACATGCGGTTGACTAACCGCTGGTATGTAGCACCGGCATTCTTCAGCCCGAAGGGCAAGACATTGTAGCAGTAAAGACCTTGATTGGTCACAAAGGACGTGTGCTCTTGGTCGTCGGGATCGAGCTTGATCTGGTTGTAGCCCGAGTAGGCGTCCATGAAGCTGAGGGCCTCGTGCCCAGCGGTAGAGTTCACCAGCTGGTCGATCCTCGGTAAGGGGAAACTGTCCTTGGGACACGCCCGATTCAGATCGGTGAAGTCGATGCACATTCGCCACTTCCCGTTGGGCTTTCTTACTAGTACCGGGTTCGACAACCACCGAGGATACTGGACCTCGCGGATGAACCCGATGCTCAAGAGTTTATCGACTTTCGTCTTCATGGCCTCGTATCGCTCCTGGTCTCCTACCCTTCTCTTTTGTCGTACCGGCCGATAGGCGGGGTCGATATCAAGCTTGTGAGAGATAATGGTGGTGGAGATACCGGGCATGTCTGCATAGGACCAGGCGAAGATTGAGGCGTTGTCCTTCAAGAGTTTGATCAGGTCTCCCCGGAGAGTTACCGGTAGGCCGGTGCCGATCTTGACAACTCTGTCAGGCTGTTCGGGGAACAGGGCGATGTGTTCTACTTCCTCGTGGGGTTTGCCCTGCAGGATCACTGCTCCTTCCCGGGGGTCGTCCGGCCTGTCGGTTGTTGCTGCTATGTCACCGGTAGTGACATTGCACACGTCCCGGCAGGGACGCCGTGGCTTAGTTTCCTGAGCATAACATGACCGGGCCATTGGCTGGCTTCCTCTGATGGAGGCGACTCCGACGGGAGTAGGGAACTTTAGCATGAGCAAGTAGTAGCACACACAGGCCTTGATCTGACAAAGGATAGGCCTACCGAGAATGAAATTGTAGGATGATTCACAGTCTACCACTAGCATGTGGGCAGATACCTTTCGGGACCTGGGGTACTGGCCGACCTCTACGTTGAGCCAGATGCTACCGAGAGGTTGGACGAGATCTCCCGAGAAGCTTATGAGCGGGTTCACCGTCCGCGATATGTTTTCGAGCGGTAGGTCCAGCTTGAGGTAGGCACTTTTGAAAATGATGTTGGCGGAGCTACCGCCATCCACCAGCACCTTGTGCATCAGGTCCGTGTGAACCTTGGCCGAGATCACGAGAGGGTCGTCGTGAGGGGTCACGATACCGGATTCCTCGTCGTTGGAGAATTCTATCTTCCACGGGTCCCGCTTAGGCCTTTTCTGTGCCGGTGCGGATTGCACGGAGAAACATTGCAGGTGCTGCTTAGCCTCCTTCACGTGAGACTTGTGCTCAGATCGTGAAGTACCGAATAAGGTCGGCCCCCCGCTGATGGTGAAGATTTCCTTCCGATAACCCCGGTTGCCTTGCCCGGTGTATTGGCCAAGCTTCCCGTCTCGGTATAGCTGCTCGGCCACGTCCCGGAGAGTCTGACACTCATCGGTGTTGTGGGTCCCGGACTGATGGTGGGTGCAGAATTTACCGGTATTAGTCCGGTTGCCGGCGTATGCTTGCTTCGCCCATGGTTGGGGGAAAAGCTGGGGGTTTTCCTTGTAAATGTCCCCCAAGGGTTTGTTGAACGTTGTACAGACTAGCAGCCTGTCGTCGGTACCGTCCTGCTTACTGGACTTCTGGGGGCGGTTGTGCCTCCAGGAACTTTTCTTCTTGGGGTGCCGGTTATACCCGGTCTCGGTCCATCCTTGACTTGAGTCGTCCACCTGGTTAATACCGGCGGGTTGGCTGTATGGCCACTGACTTGGATGGGCCTGAGTTTCCCCGTGGTCCGAGTAACCGGAGTACTGCCCTTGCCCTCGTTGGTCGGAGTACAACTGTTCCCTGGGCTTGTTATAGCCGGGACCGACCTGATATACCGGTCGTTGTTGGTGGCTCTGGGGAGCCTGGTGTTGGGGGTTCCGCTCCCGGTTGGGGGGATCATACCTTCGGTTGTTCTCGCGGTTCTCCCAGTTGTTGCCGCGATTACCCCCTCGGTAGGAGTTGAACTTGTTGCGCTTGTCGCTCTGCCGAGAGTCGTCCGGCCGTGAGCCACCTCCCTGCTCCTGCTTACGCTTATCCCCGATGGGGTCCGCTGTGGTTGCGGAGGCCTTGTTTGCCTTGTGCATCGCGTTGAGCTGAGACTTCCGTTCGTAGGTCAGGTAGTAGCTCCGGGCGTATTGCCCCGCTCGGTTCATGAGTTCGGTGTAGGTGAGGACAGCGCTCGTGGCATTGAGCTTTCTGAGGAACTCGTCCGGTTGTAGGCCATCTCGGAAGATTTGGGCCGCACGGACATCGTCCTTGGAGGTACAGCGCCGGTAGGCAGCTTTGAACCGCTCCATATAATCCGCCAGTCGCTCTCCGCTGGCTTGCTGGAAGCCGGTAAGTTCTCCCACCGAATAGAAGAAGCTGGACTTCGTGGCGTACTCGGTGGTGAAAGCCTCGACTAGTTGCTCATAGCTGTCTATGGACTCCGGTTCTAGTTGATAGAACCACAGCATGGCCTCCTGAGTCAAGGTGTTGACGAAGGCGTGGCACCACTCCTCGTCAGTATAGCCCTTACCATTGTAAGCGGATTGGAATGCGGTCACATGCATTACTGGGTCCTCTTTACCGGTATAGGAGTCCATCTTCAGGCTCTTGAAGTCCCGGTTGTGCTCATGGATCCTCCTGGTGAACGGACCGACTGGCTTCTTTGCTATGCCGAGGCTGGGTGCACTCTTAGCACCGCCGGTCTCGACCCTTCTGAGTCGGTCACTGAGCTCCCGGAAGAGGCTGACCAACGCGCCCTCGTCTCCTGCGCCCAAGCCGGTACTGATGGCAGGCGCGCTCACTGGTATTTCAACGTGATCCTCGGTACCGTCTTCGTCCGGGAAGTGGACCACTCCCGCGGCATCGAGAAACGAGACCTTGGGCGTTGATGCTGCCGGTTGGGGGTGACTGGTCACACGCCCTGGCTTGGCTGGCAAGCGTTCTGCCGGTTTGAGAGGGGTCTCGGTCCCTAGCTGTGTCGAGACCGAGTGATTGGGCGTATGCTCGAGGCTAAGCCGCTCCCTGAGCAGGCCGATCTCCCGGGCGCTGGCTTCCTGCGCCGCAAGCTGATCGCAGCGCAGTCGCTCGTTGCTCTCTTGGAGGTCTCGGATCATGGCCTCAAGCCTAGCCATCATCGAGGATTCGTTCTGGTGGGACTCAGGAGTTTCCGACTCGGTGGAGTGGACTGCTGCCGGTGTTTCCTCGTGGAGGGGCTCAAGACCAGCAATAGTCGTTGTGTCCTTTGATTGCTTGGACTTCTTACTTTGCTTGGCGGGTTGTGAGCCATCACCTGCTGATTTGGTCATAGCTTGACCGGTAGAGTACCTCACTGGGTGAGGGTGCTTTTGTTACTAAGTGGTGGAAATTTGTTCCCACAGACGGCGCCAAACTGTTCCTGCCGTTTCCCAGCTGCTCGGTAGGGACGCACCTGGAGTGCACTTGAGTACCTGAAAAGGGCAAAGGAGGTCAGGGGAGGCCGGCGTGTACCGACCGAAGACCCTCCGACGCTCAAGTTAGTCCCGAGAGGATTTGAGCAGAGTTTCTAGGAATGGAGAGAACTTACTTTAATAAGGAGTGAGGACTCCTTATATATGAGCTGAGGTCGGAGACAAGCTTCCCTGGCGTGGGGGACATCCCATGACACGAGGGAATACTCTATTATTCCACTACCTCGACACGCGCGTCGAGGGACGGCGGTGCCTAGTGCGGTCCTAGTGCGGTATGGGCGTTCTTTAGTGCGATCCGCGAGGTAGTGGACAAGCACGTGCTGCCAGGTGGCTGTGCCGGTACCGACTGGACTGTGTGTCCACGGTACCGGGTCGAGAGATGTCCCTGTAAGGCCAAGGGGAAGGCTTGTTGTCGGTACACCCGGCCTGGTATTGCTGGTACCGCTGGGGTACCGCCAGGGCTTTGCTAGTAGGCTCGGTAGGGGATCCCTACCGAGTGAGTATATGCCGCTGGGGCGTTGCCTGGGCCGCTGGGGCATTGTCAAGGCAGTGCACTCGGTAGGGGATCCCTACCGAGTAAGTAGATGCCGCTGGGGCGTGGTAATGGGCCCAGAGGTGGGCTGTTCAGCGATGGTGGGCTACTCCTGACCCGTCATGGGGTCTGTACCGGGACAGATATGAAATGGTAGCAACAGGGGCCACATGGTCAATTATACCCTAACAAACCATACATCGTTTCTTTTTTATTGCATTCATTAGAACTTCTAGTAAATCAAGAAATTAAGTAGAACTGAGAGGCTATCTGTAATTAGTTAACAACTTATAGACCAAGAATGTACCTTCCAACAACTAGTAGTGTAGGTAACGAACGACTAGCTCCCTACACATTTTACTACAGAGAAAATGTACACGATGCTCCTTGATTCCGCCCTCCAATTTGAAATATTTCTCCCCCAAATAGGGAAAACATGCATATTTTCCAACATAAATTACACCCTTGTACATTTTCATTGTTTCCTCATCTTCAAACTTCATTGTGCATCGTGTATATGTCATCCTGTAAATAGTAATCAATAGAGTATCATTCCATTTTGGTTCACCAGAAAATGCGAGAGACAGAGATGGAGAAACCTAAGTTTCCTATTTAGCACCAATCAACCAACTAACTGCTATATATAAAGCAACACTAGAGTACACTTACATAAGCTAATTTTGCATAAACAACTCAAAGAAAAGAGAAATTAAGCAGTAGAACTTCACAAATTAAGAACGTGAGGAATTAATGGATATGATGCACATGAATACATAACAAAATCAAGAAACTCAACTAGTGTGCATTCGACAGCATTCCCCAAAACCAAAATCAATAACATGCCACACGCATTCCCACTAACCAAACAAGAAGAAGAAGCAGTAATTAAGTAAAATCACAAACACATTGTATCATTTAAAATGCACCAAACTTCTGGTTTGTAAAGAAAATACTTTCAAAGACCCAACCTACATCTCATAACTTTATGGTTTGTTACTTTGTTTGTTTGGTTTGAAAGGAACAACTGAGTTGTTACAAATTGTTAAAGAATGGTGTCGTTTGCTTCCTTGTATATATTACAAATTGTTGCGAAATAGCATAAAGTCTTCTGTCTAGATAAAATCTACTTTGATTCTTGCATATGTCTAGTCCTTCCAACCCATTGATAATCCTACAGAGGCATTAATGTTTTTTCAGACTACTTAATTACTTATCTATCCAGGCCTCACTAAATTGTATACTATAACTAGTAAAATAGCTGTCACGCCCCGGACCCGGTGTCGGTGGATTTTAGGCACCTAAAGCCGAATCCGAGGTGTGAGTGTTTAAAAAGTAAAAATAAAATAAAATACAAGAAAATACGTTTCCGCTGCGCAACTCTGATCTAATTAAAAATAACAAAATCCTTTACAAATACAAAAATAAAAACATCTCGATCTAAGCTCGTCATTCTATGCTCGTCAAACTCTAGGTAATTATCTGCAAAAAATATTAGAGATTGATGGGTGAGCAAAACCACACGCTCAGTGAGTAGATCATGTAATATGTCAGTGAAGCTATGCTGTTTTACACACGTTACTAATTTAATATATAATAACCCAATCATCATATCACATCATCCCTTCATATCAAGGTTATCCTTCAATTTAGTGATCTCCACGGCCACCTAATGACATCCTCGTCCTATAGCTCCGTGTGTCACATCCTTACCTCGGCATAACCAATCAAGAAGTTCTCATGTTCCATGAATACCCTCAACCAATACTTCCACATAATATATTTCACAAGTAAACATGCTTCACTTAAAAAAGATAGAGAGATTTTAGAAATAGAATGAGAAATTTAGAACATATTACATAACCCACTCACCTCGATTCCGAGAATTACCGAGCATAACAACGATATTACGAGCCTCCTAATACGAGCTTTATAGAAATAACCGTTTGATCTCACTTAAACCTCTATGAATAGAAAAATAGCGTCGAGAGGAATCCGTAAGTGTTCACGGATCCTAATTCGGAGTTACGGATCAAAAGTTATAATCCGCAGAAGTTTTAGAGAGAAAAACTAGAGAGAGAAAGTGAGGAGTGAGAAACTTTCTCGAACAATTTATGAGAAAAAATGATACGATCATGCCTATTTATAGTAGTACATTTCTTGGTCGCTAAGAAAGAAATATGATATAATAATATGGTTGTGGATAAACTCAAACAATTCTATCCACATCGTTTTAGATAAACTCAAACAATCTTATCCACAAAGTTTTGGATAAACTCGAACAATCTTATCCATATGGTTTTGGATAAGCTCGAACAATCTTATCCACATATAACTTAATCACTAAGTAATGAAGAGATAAAATTTGACCAACAAAAGAAAATCAAATAATTTTCAAGAGCTATTAAAAATTCCTCAAAAATATTTTTCGACTTAAAAATAAGAAATTTAAAATTCAGGTCGTCACAATAGCAGTCTTCAAGAACCTGATCAATGGACATTCGAGTGCTTTAACCATTTTAGTGCATCTCTCCCCCAAAAAGCCTCATGAACCTTTAAGTGCTTTAACCATTTCGGTCAAAAAGCCTTGTTGTATTCTAAAGGCTATATCTCCTTCATATTTGGCTCATCCCTCCCCATTTACTCCCTTATCTGTCTATGCATAACTCTCTTTGCCTTGCTGTATTCTGAAGGCTATATCTCCTTCATATTTGGTTCATCCCTCCCCCATTTACTCCCTTATCTGTCTATGCATAACTCTCACTTTCTTTGCATAACTCTCTGCAATTCCAACAGTTATGGATTCTAAGTTACCTACAACAGAATTTGAAGAACCCAAAATTGAATCCCTTCATTTGAAATTCAGTTTTGGTAAGCAGCCAAGTCCCCCTCCTGAGAAGTCAGATCGTAAGAAGGAAATAGATACACGTTTTGCTAAATATAAAGATGTTATGGCTGCTGAGAATGGTTCTACTATTTCTCAGGTTGGCATAAATAAGCAATGACATGGACTTTATTCTATTGTCAACACCGTCATATTATTATTTAAAGTTATAGTTTGACATGAGCTTATATTGTTTCTTGCATAGGATTGTTCTTAATAAAAGTTTGATTGGTTGGTTGAAACCAATGACTCAGTCCCTCCAGGTAGAGAAGTTACGCAACATATCCTTTGTAGTCAAGGGAAACACCACCTCATACTTTTTTTTTTTCGAAACTAAATTTGAATATCTTACTACAAGAGCACCTCTAATTACTTGATTTTCTTCAAGCGCTAACAAAAAGGTGTGATCATCAGTACGTAACCTAAATGTAATTGTTTGCAATGGCTAATCATTTGAGCCTCTCAATTAACAATAACCAGATCAATGCCCCGCCAGTCGTTAGAAAAAAAGAACAACTAATGAAGATCACTAGATCAGTAGTTTAAAGTTTCTACGCAGCAAATGAAACTTGGTTACAACAAAAAAAAATTCAATCTCGGCAGACCTCTTCCACGTTTAAATCCTCCAATTGTTGATATGGTTCATCCATGCTCTAAAAGTCAAATCGTCTGTATTTCCTGCAGAGTTCGTCTATCTGCTCTCTCAAGGGCTTGAACATTGCAAGCTTCAACTTAACATTACGAATAGTGTGATATGCTTCTGTCATTCTCATATTTCCCCCTTTTGCAACACTCTTAAAAGCATATTATGCTGCTTTCTCATCTGAAAACATCATTAATCTAATTATCACATTTGCTTTGTGTCTAACAGCAATCACATCCAGAGTTGGATAGCCGAATTTTTCACTTATAAAGTCCACCACTTCTAACTCGTTCAGGTAAGTGTACCCGATGCCAATGGTCATGCAAATCAGCATCTTTATTAGTTCCAGCTGTTTTCCAATCTCATTGTAATGAATGTAAAGATTTTCCAAAACATACTTCCTCTTGTGATGCTCAACACCCTTGCTAACAACACATGCCCTTACTTGACCTCCGATGTAGTTGGCACCCATAGAAGCAATAGTGATTGCTTGGCTTAGGCACTTATAATAATCTTCATTAGTGAAGTGATCTTTGGCAATTGAGTTGAAATAGTTTGTAGCCGACTTACAGCCTCAGCCACTTGCCAAACAAGAATGTATCTTGTGTACTGTTTTGGTATAAGAATCAACTTTAATAATAGTTTTCTCCCTGAGACACCAACCACATATCATAACTGTAGTTGGAAATTCTTGCCCAAGATTCTTTTTTCTCCATTTCTTCATAGATCTTATAAAAGAGTCCTTCAAACTTATCATTCTCTCACCATTAACCGAATTTTTTGCATTCACTACCATCTGATTCAATAAGCCACCATTGCCCGAAATTGTTAGGATGATCTCATTAGAAATCTTCACGATCTTCATCCTCTTTTCACTAGTTATTAACCCCTTCTGATGTGGTAGTGAAGAACAGGCTCGGCCGTCATCAGCAATGTGAATGGCATCTTTTCCAATTACAACCACTGTAGTAGTTCCTTCACTCCTAGTCTGGTCGTTTGGAATAGCATGGATTCGTCTTCCACGCTACCATTGCATAGGGAATCGAAGAAGTCAGAAAAATCAGTACTTTTCGTGAAGACCTCCTGGATAACAGAGTGTTTAAAAGAACGCACATAAACTGTTTACTCATAGAGAGAAGTGGCAGCAATCTTTGGTTCTACCGCCTTGGCACCTACAGGCTTATCGACCACTCCTCCGAAAGGAGGTTTTTGGCTCTCAACAGATCCTGATCTCTGGCCCCTGGCTTCAGCCTTGCCATGTTTTCGTGGTTTCCTGCGAGGCATGGCATCGGCTAGGGTTTGGCAATGAGAATAAATCGTTTGGTTTCGTTTTCTTTCTTTCCGTCGTACACCACCTCATACTTGATGAGGAAATATGAATGATATATAAATTATGCGATCATATGCAACTGGAGATCAAATATGTAATACCAAATTTTGTAAGTCTTACAATTTTGTATTCTCCTTTGAAGCTTTAAATGTCCTTGATGTTGATGTTAATACCAAGCACCGAAAAATCAATATTTTTGGCGATATTTTGCCGAAAATATCGTTTTTTTAGAGACGATACTACTTTTCCTTTCTGCCCAAATGTCGGTTGAAACAATCGAAATTTCGCGATATAATGGATATTTCTGATATTTTTGATATATCCACCTGAGACGCGTGAAAAACCAAAGAAATAAAAAAGACATGGCCAAGATTCAAAACCCAGACCTTGTTAACCACATTCAACAGCTAAACCAACCCGACTAGGGTGGTTTTGTGTTATAATTGATAGCTTTTATATATATCCATATTTAGTGAAGTTGGTAGATTTTGTCAAAATCCAACTAACATTCAACAAGTGTAGACTATCTACTTGATGAAAGCAATGATCAAACCTGCTACAAGGGTGGAATTTTTTCATCAACTCAATTGTATTTGTACCTTAACCAATTGAATTTTTAGTACTTTTGTTCCAAGTGAAGCAAGAAAAAAGTAAAATATATTTGTTTAGTACTTCTTCACGGATCACCCTCATCAGCTCATCCACATTCACTTCATCTTTTTCTTCACTTATTCCTCTAGTACTTCATCAACTCAATTATATTTGTTTTGCAATAAAGTTAATAAATGTCTAATCAATAACCAATATTCACTCTCACAAAAAATTCTCACCAAACGCTCATAAATTTTTCAATATTAATATGAGAGATTTCAATGAATTTTCTATATCTAGTCCTTCTAACCCGTTGATAAACCTACAAAGACATTAATGTTGCTTCAGACTACTTAATTACTTATCTATCCAGGCCTCACTAAATTGTATACCCTAACTAGTAAAATAACAGTCTTCAAGAACCTGATCGATGGACATTCGAGTACTTTAACCATTTTGGTGCATCCCTCCCCCAAAAAGCCTCATGAACCTTTAAGTTCTTTAACCATTTCAGTCAAAAAGCTTTGTTGTATTCTGAAGGCTATATCTCCTTCATATTTGGCTTATCCCTCCCCCATTTACTCCCTTATCAGTCTATGCATAACTCTCTCTTCCTTTGCATAACTCTCTGCAATTTTAGGGCCTGTCCTGTAACGTTTTACAAAACGATTTTTAAAAAATTGTTTTACAAAACGAAAACGATAAATTGTATTGTGCATTTTCATGATTTGAGAACGTGTTTGGCAGGAAAATTTTTGAAAAACAATTTATGAAAATAAAAACAATACTTGTTTGGTAGTGGCTGGGTGTAGGTTGGAGAAGGTTGGGATTCGTCAGAGATGGTTGGAATTTGGAAGGAATTGTTGGGGTGTGATGAAGATGGTGATGAAGATCTTGCATTTGAAAAAAAAAAATCTCTTGTGCATGTCTGTTGTTTTCACAAAACAGAGAAAACATGCTTAGCTTGTTTTCAAAATTTACTCTACATTCTCAAGTTGTATTCTGAAATCCATTCTCCTTGTTTTCTAAGATTGCTCTGCCGAACGCGTTTTACAGGCGTTTTGTAATTTGTAATACATAAAACTGTTTTCAAAAACGTTACCGAACAGGGCTTTAACAGTTATGGATTCTAAATTACCTACAACAGAATTTGAAGCACCCAAAATTGAATCCCTTCATTTGAAATTCAGTTTTGGTAAGCAGCCAAGTTCCCCTCCTGAGAAGTCAGATCGTGAGAAGGACATAGATGCACTTTTTGCGGAATATGAAGATGTTATGGCTGCTGAGAATAGTTCTACTATTTCTCATGTTGGCATAAATAAGAAATGTCATGCACTTTATTCTATTCTCAGTACCGCCATATTATTATTTACAGTTATAGTTTGACATGAACTTATATTGTTTCTTGCGTAAGATTGTTCTTAGCGAGAGTTTGATTGGTTGGTTGAAACCAATGACTCAATCCCTCTAGGTTGGGAAGTTACGCAACATATCCTTTGTAGTCAAGGGAAACACCACCTCATACTTGATGAGGAAATATAAATGATATGTAAATTATGCGATCATGTGCAACTAGAGATCAAATATGTAGTACCCGATTTTGTAAGTCTTACAATTTTGTATTCTCCTTTGAAGTTTTAAATGTCCTTGATGTTGATGTTAATCCCAAGCACCGAAAAATTGATATTTTCGGAGAAATATTACTTTTGGAGAGACGATATTACTTTTCCTTTCTGCCGAAATGTCGGTCGAAACAATCGAAATTTCGCGATATATGGGATATTTCTGATATGTCCACCTAGACTTGTGGAAAACCAAAGAAATAAAAAAGTCATTGCCAAGATTCGAAACCCCTTGGCCTTGTTGACCACATTCAACAACTAAACTAACCTAGCTAGGGTGGTTTTGTGTTATAATTATATATAATTGATAGCTTATATATATGAAGTTAGTAGATTTTGTTAAAACCCAACTAACATTCAACAGGTGTAGACTATGTATTTGATGAAAGCAATGATCAAACCTGCTGCAAGAGTGAAATTTCTTCATCAACTCAATTGTATTTGCACCTTGACCCATTGAATTTTTAGTACTTTTGTTCCACATGAAGCAAGAAACAAGTAGAATATATTTGTTTAGTACTTCTTCACTTCATTTTTTTCTTCACTTCTTCACGGATCACCCTCATCAGCTCATCCACCTTCGCTTCATCTTTTTCTTCGTTTATTCCTCTAGTACTTCATCAGCTCAATTATATTCTTTTTGCAATAAAGTTAATAAATGTCTAATCAATAACCAATATTCAATCTCACAAAAAAGTATCACCAAACGCTCATATATTTTTCAATATTAATATGTGAGATTTCAATGAATTTTCTATATCTAGTCTTTCCAACCCGTTGATAATCCTACAGAGACATTAATCTTGCTTCAAACTACTTAATTACTTATCTATCTAGGCCTCACTAAATTGTATACTATAACTAGTAAAATAACAGTTTTCAAGAACCTGATCGATGGACATTCGAGTGCTTTAACCATTTCGGTGCATCCCTCCCCCAGAAAGCCTCATGAACCTTTAAGTTCTTTAACCATTTCGGTCAAAAAGTTTTGTTGTATTCTGAAGGCTATATCTCCTTCATATTTGGCTCATCCCTCCCCCATTTACTCCCTTATCTATGTATGCATAACTCTCTCTGCCTTGTGTGGTTCTGAAGGCTATATCTCCTTCATATTTTGCTCATCCATCCCCTATTTACTCTTTTATCTGTCTATGCATAACTCTCTCCTCCTTTGCATAACTCTCTGCAATTCCAATAGTTTTGGATTCTAAGTTACCTAAAACAGAATTTGAAGCACCCAAAATTGAATCCCTTCATTTGAAATTCAGTTTTGGTAAGCAGCCAAGTCCCCCTCCTGAGAAGTCAGATCGTGAGAAGGAAATAGATACACTTTTTGCTGAATATGAAGATGCTATGACTGCTGAGAATGGTTATACTATTTCTCAGGTTGGCATAAATAAGAAATGGCATGCACTTTATTCTATTCTCAGCACCGCAATATTATAATTTACAGTTATTGTATGACATGAACTTATATTATTTCTTGCGTATGATTGTTCTTAATGAAAGTTTGATTGGTTGGTTGAAACCAATGACTCAGTCCCTCCATGTTGGGAAGTTAGGCAACATATCCTTTGTAGTCAAGGGAAACACTACCTCATACTTGCTAAGGAAATATGAATGATATGTAAATTATGCGATCATGTGCAACTGGAGACTGACTAATGCAAAATAGTGGATGTGTATATTTAATGATCCGGGGTTGTCGTTCCAACAGGGATCGATGGCCCTAGATTCCCAAATAGTCCACATCCCAACATCTTTTTAAAAGAAGAGAACGGTTCAGGGTGAAGATGTTCTTTAGACCCGAGGCACCTTGATTTTTGGGTATGCAACAACTACTCCAAGCAATAAGAGCAGAACCATCGTTTAAAGGGTCAACATTCCAGAAAAAAAATCCTCATCCACCATTGAACTTTTTTTAACAGAGCCTTGGGCCACTCATAAAATTGAAAGTTGTAGGTCAAGTGACTTTGAACCACCGAATCAATAAGTTGCAATCTCCCTGCTTGAGAAAGTTGCTTTCCTTTTTAAGAGCTTAACTTACAACGTATTTTATCTACAATGGGGAGAAGATATTCAGATTTTGGTCTCCCAACAAAATGGGCACCTCAAGATAGGTAAAAGGAAGGCTACAAATTTGGATTCCAAGGATACGGCGAATTCTATTAAGCTGAGGCATGGCAAACTTCCCCAAGAATATGTGTGACTTATCCTTATTTACCACTTGACCAGAGTTCTTTGCATATTCATCCATGAAAGACATTAAAGCATGAAGATGATTGGTGTTACCTTGCAAGAAAACCATCACATCATCAACAAAGAGAACGGGGCCGGGTTTTCACTACATGGTCTTGTGTCCATTAAGTTAAAAGAAATATTTAATTGTGATGGTGATGAAGTGAGGATTTTATTGGGAATGGATAATATTGGGTTCCCCAATTGAATGAGGAAGTTGCATGCATGTCTAGGCTACGGGCTCATGAAAACGAGTTATGTACGAGAAACATTGAGATTGGGTTGGTAGAAGAATGAACACTTACTCATGCAACAACTCCTTCGGGATCAAGTGGAATATATATGGTATGAGATGTGCGAGGTCTCTTTGATTTGGGGTATGAGTTGACGAATGGTAGAGAAGGAAAACTTCAACCTATACATCTCATTGCATAATCATTATTTATGTTCCCACTTTAATTAAGAAAATATAATCTTTTGTTGGCACTCTTGGATTAAATATTATAAATGATCATGATGGATTCAATACCATACGGAGCATAAAGCTCACACCCTTGTAGATTGTACAAGTAACAACACCATCAATCCGGAAGTGGAACACGAAACTAAACATTAGGAACTCGTTGTTGTGTGATGCTGGTATTACATGAAAGAATTTCTCGTGTAATGAATTGTTAGAGTTAGGTACCACTAAACTCTAAATAGTTATGTGTATACCATTGAAATAAATTGTCCGATGTACCAAATTTATATCACTTGTAATTATGGTAAAATAAAAATATATTTACTACAAATATGAGTGATTCTCACTTTAAACCGGTCTAATCGGATTTTGGGGTGTGACAAAAATCCTACTTCTTTTTTTCTCAGTCAGGTTTTTTTTGTTCCCCATCGGTCTATTTAAATTCTTTTTTCTTGTTGACCACAGTAAGAGCACGAAGTCTAACCAGACCAGTAAAAAACCAAGAAAGAGCACGAAGTCTAACCAGACCAGCAATGTCGTCGAGGACAATAGAGGACACAAATTGAGGCATCATAGGCAGAGAACACAACCCCAGCTCCTGATCAATACTCCTTTTAGCTAAGCAATCAGCCACCATATTCCTCTTTCTGTGAATGTGATGCACAGAGCAACAGATAAAAGAGTCCATTATGGTTTTGCAATTAAGCAACAAGGTCCCCAAAAGATGGAGCTCTAGATTAGAGCTTTGCATGAGATTAATGAGAATAGCAAAGTCAGATTTAACCACAATGTGGGTAATGTCAAGCTCTTTAGCAATCTTCAAATCAGTTGCCAAGCCCCAAGCTTCAGCCCGAAGAACTTCACCATTGTCGGTGTTCCTCATGAAGCCATGACACCAGTTGCCATTAATTACAATCTTTTATCACACCTCTAGCACCAATCTTCTATTGGGAATTTCTCTTACTAAAAAGGTTAGCTCCTCGGCCGTCCTCTGCAAAAAAAAAAAATATTAATGTTTTGAATTTTTCTGAATAGAGTTAAAAATAAAATAAAAATATTGAAGCAAGAAGATAATTCACTACGAAAAAAACTCTGGTTCGACCTAGGTCAGGCGCATGCATGATGCATCCAAATGCTCTCTTATTTGTATACATTAGGCAGTGTAATTTCATAATTTGAACCGTTAATCTTATAAAACAATCATTATAGATCAATTATACACAATTCTGCAAAAAATCAACGTAAACAGAAATCGTTTATTCATGCAATTGCATCAAATAAATGGACGGTTAGTCATGAGAATGTTAGCTTTTACCAAAACTCTCTATTTGTTTGATATAGTTAGATGAGTTAACGATCTTCTATTTGAATTGTTTTTTCTATAGATGATCTTTAAAGGTTGTTTTATAAGATCAACAGTTCAAATCAAGGAATTACACTGCTAAATGCATGAAAATAAGAAAGAGTTTGAACACACTTATCCGGACTAGGTTGGACCCGAGTTTTTTCCTATCCCAAAAAGAAAAAAAAAATTCACTTATCCTAACGGGTCGGTTCAGGACAAAACCCAACCCATCAACCCGATGATGCCCCCAGAGTTGCGACTTTAAGAGGTGATACCTCTTTCCTGCACCGTCTCTTTGGAAACCCTATACTTGGGTTTTACGAAAAACAGAACTACTCTGCCGCCATTTGTTTTCCGGCGCAAAGATGACGAAGAAGACGGAGAGGAAAGTAAACATTTCCGGGAAGCCGAAGCACTCGTTGGACGCGAACCGTACGGATGGGAAGAATACAGATAGGCGTAGTGCGGCCACTGTTCGCCGCCTCCAGATGTACAAGACCAGGCCTAAGCGTGACCGCAAGGGAAAGGTTTTGAGCAACGAATTCCAGTCCAAGGAGTTGCCTAATACTAGAATCCAACCCGATCGCCGCTGGTTCGGTATGTATACTTTACTGAGTTGCAGGCCAGACTTTTATTTTGTAATGCTAAGTTTTCTTCGTTTCTGACTGCTTGTTTGAAGGATTCTTATCCCACTTTTTCATGTTCATTGAATTTCTAGGGAATACTAGGGTTGTAGGCCAGAAGGAGCTTGAAGTTTTCCGCGACGAGCTGGCTAATCACATGTCTAATAGATACAATGTTATTTTGAAGGAGAAGAAATTGCCCATGTCCCTTCTTAACGACCATCGTAAGGTATGATGGTCTTGTAAAGTATAGTTTTATAGTCTCAAATAATGTAGGAGATTGTAGCAAAATTTGATCTATTGTTTGTTATGGATGGCATAGTTAATAGTTGAACTCCAATTTGCTAAATTTTACGTTTCTACTATCTATGAAGCAAGCCAGAGTCCATCTACTTGAGAGAGAGTCATTTTCCGATGCATTTGGACCCAAGACAAAGAGGAAGCGCCCAAAACTCTTGGCAGCTAGTTACGAGTCCTTGGCTAAGAAAGCTGATGGTTCTCAGGGTAACTATTTCATGTCTTGGATTTTTTCCCCTTGTTGCAACCAATTCATTCGGTTGAATTGTATGGTCGGTTATTTGTGTATGATTTACACCTAGAGGGGCTGTGTATAAAATGCTTAAAAATAGTGGCCATTTCTTATTTCAAATCTGAAATGGTTCTTGACCGAATACGATTTGCTACTCTGTAGATGTGTTTGAGCAGAAGCATGATGACAATGCTGCAGAAGGAGGTGAAGCGGATGGATTTAGGGACCTGGTTCGCCATACAATGTTTGAGAAGGGACAAAGTAAACGTATTTGGGGCGAGCTCTACAAAGTGGTAGACTCTTCGGATGTTGTTGTCCAGGTCAGTGTTTCTCCCTTTTATTTATTTACAAAGATGATATTAATCTACACGTTTGCCTTTGCAAGTTTGCATACAAAAATTTAAATTTCAGTGTAACTGTCATCAACGCTGTGCCTTTTCTTCAGCTGTTCATTTTGATGCACATAGTAACATGGCAAACCAAGATTATTTTATAATGTCATCATGTTTTGTAGGTTTAGGACTCTGTACATCATGGTAATCCTGCTTAAATATGTGCAATCTACTTCTAGCATCTTGCTTCATCCACCTAGTCATCTCTTCCATAGAGTTGCTCTATGGATTGTTAATTATCAAATCCACTTTGATTTTATTACTATTATTTGCTCACTTGCCACGATTATCCACTTCTACACTCCTTAGATCACCCAACTGAAATATAACCACCATCGACTCGTTTTTTTTTATATTTTATTCTTGCTCACCTTTCTTATTGCAGGTTTTGGATGCAAGGGATCCGCAAGGTACAAGATGTTACCACTTAGAGAAGCATTTGAAAGAGCATTGCAAGCATAAACACTTAATTCTTTTGTTAAACAAGGTTGATTGCATTTCTTATGGTTGGACCTCCTAGGTTTTTATGAGCTAAACACATTGTTACAATATCAATTTTTTATTCTCCAGTGTGATTTGATTCCCGCTTGGGCAACGAAAGGTTGGCTTAAAGTATTGTCGGCAGAGTTTCCAACTCTTGCATTTCATGCTAGCATCAACAAGTCATTTGGCAAGGTACCTTCCCTATGGATTGATGTCTTTATGTTTCATGGTAGTGCTGGTGAATTAAGAGTGTCTCAAGGAGAAGATCTCTTTAGGACTTGTGGAACTCGTATCTTCTATCTGAAACACTATCTGTCTTCCAATTTTTATATTGTTTCAATTGCTTTAGAGGAAGTTACTTATGGTATACTTGCTTATTTACAAGCCTCATCTCCAAAAGATGAGATTTGAACTCTTTAAAAGAACTAATCAGAAAAAACCTAATGGTATTTCACCTTAGCCTGCTCAAAATTACAAATTTTGGTTATTTATTTATTTATTTATTTTGCATCACTTATTTACCTTATATTAATGTTATTTCAAATTTCATGCTCAATGTATTGGTTTTGCTTTGTTGCACTTAGGGTTCTCTTCTATCAGTATTGAGGCAATTTTCCCGATTAAAAAGTGACAAGCAAGCAATTTCAGTGGGATTCGTTGGTTATCCCAATGTTGGAAAGTCATCTGTTATCAACACACTGCGAACGAAAAATGTAATATTGCTCAACTCTCTTTCTGCTTGCATTGCCAATAGTTTAGATTGTGTGCTTGTGCGAGTGTTAATCAGCTAAAGGCTGAAAAAAAAAAGTGATCTGTTTTACCCTTGCACAATCTCAGTGCATTAGATTGGTTGTGAAATCTGCAAGTTTAATGGAAGGAGAGCAATAGGGCTGTGGTTTGTCTTTAGATGATTGTTCTAGCTAGTCTGGTACTAAATATTACATGTGTTTCTTTCTCCGCAGGTTTGTAAGGTTGCTCCTATTCCAGGGGAAACTAAAGTGTGGCAATATATAACACTCACAAAGAGGATCTTCTTGATTGACTGCCCTGGAGTTGTCTATCAAACCAACGACTCTGAAACGGATATTGTACTGAAGGGCGTGGTATGTTTTCTTGTTTTGTTTGTGTAATTGCTGAAAGAGTATTTACCTTTTTTTCAGCTTATGTTTAAGCTTTGACCATGCACTGCTGTAACAAAAAGAAAACGTTGCAAATTTGACTTTTTGCCAATGTTATATAAATTACTCGAGTGATTTAGGGTTTGAATTGAGTAAAACAATGACTGATAGTGTCAGAATGTCCTAGCTGAATGTATACTTTAAAGATTATGCCCTGATGCAAATGGTTTATTCAGTCTTGAATTTGAGTTGCAAATTAAAGAGGTTGAAGTGGTATAGGCTTAAAAATGACATAGCCTGTACAGTTTCTTTTAACAATTATACATGTATTTCCCCAAGTAGTGCAGTGTTCTTGTTCCATGAAATGTTTATATATGCTGTTGTATACTATCCATAACATATCTCAAGTATTTTTTTTGTCTAAAGTCTGTCATCAAATGATCTAGAATAATAGATGTAATATATAGATAACATAAAATATATTGTTCTATTTCTGCATGCAAGCATCATAGTAGGTTCTGTTTGCTTATTCACTATGGAGCAGCCTGTAAATGCAATAGTTTATACTCATCTGGTAAATTATTTTGCTATGCTTTCCAGGTACGTGTCACAAACTTGCAGGATGCTTCAGAACACATAGGAGAAGTTTTGAAACGAGTTAAGAAAGAGCACTTGCAAAGAGCATATAAGATAAAGGACTGGTATGCTGCTTTTTTGTCTGCTGAGTTTGATGTTTATGTCCTGGTATTAAAAATAATTTGTAGTGTTTTGAATTTTTAGTGGTTTCTTCACTCTCTGTAGCCAAGGTCTGTATCCATAGTAGAAAACGAGTATAATTTACAGAAGGAAATGCCATTTCTTGAAGATCCTAAAAAATGTCCTTTGATATTGGGGAAATTAACCATAACATGTATGAGTCTGGCATTTAAGCGTAATTAGAATGTACCCTGATATGGTGCAGTGTTGTGTTGGTTATTTCGTGATTTCCTGAAAGATTTATTGAGTTGCAATAATTTTTTTATTGATGTATTTACTTAGTTATCTCTTTTCTTGTCACAGCCTGCTAATTGCATATAAGTTGCAAGTACTATATCCTAACGTGATTTTATTGTTCAGGGAGGATGATAATGATTTTCTAGTTCAGCTTTGCAAATCATCTGGCAAGCTTTTGAAGGTAAGTTACTAATTAATAATGCTCGCTTGCTATCTCCGTAGTTACAGTTTTTACAGCAAGACTTTACAGCTCAAAATCAGTCAATTGGTGTTTTCAAGTGGAATCATTTTTGTGAATACCATATATAGGCATTTTCCCTAAAATTTATTTTTCCTAGAGAGGTCTTGGTTCTTCCTAGCTCTGTACAGGGGTGGGATTGTGATCATTTACGTATATGTTCCAATAGAACAAAACCAAATTCTGCAGGGAGTCTTCTACAACAAAACAAAAAAATTCTAATGATACATCCTATTGACATTATTTTTTTTGTTATGCACTCCTTTTTCATTTTCCTTTTCATCTTTCTATTGTTATTATTATTATCATTATTATTGTTATTTACAAATGAATGATGGTCATAAAATTTGTATGGGCACCTTCTAGGGTGGCGAACCTGACTTGATGACTGCGGCAAAGATGATCCTCCATGATTGGCAGAGGGGTAAGATACCATTTTTTGTTCCCCCTCCACAAAGAGAATTGCCATCAGAGGAGCCTGGTGTCAATGAAGTAGAAAACGATACAGTAATAGATACTAATCATGCATCAGCATTTAGAGCCATTGCAAATGTTATTTCATCCCAGCAGCAAATGAGTGTCCCTGTCCAAAGGGATCTTTATAATGAAAATGAGTTGAAGGGAACCAAGTCAGAGAAGCTTCCAGGCGCTGAAGCCAAGACACCTGAACTTGATCTTGAGGCTGAGACATCTGAGAAGTCTGCGGATTCAGATAGTGAGAAGTCTGAGGACTCGGAGGATGAGGCATCTGAGCAGTCTAAGGATGAGGCATCTGAGCAGTCTGAGTCTGAGGATGCGGAGGGCTCTGAGTAGATTTCCTTAACGGAGGACTGAGATTACTTATGAGCTTCCAACAACTGTCGATGCTTGACCAAAAAACAAAAAGCCTACTGTCGATAGTTTCTTTTTGTAGTCCATAATGTTGTGATTGCATTGTTTTTTAACCAATGATCATAAAAGTTCTGTTAGAGAGTATTGTATGAGCTAAGTATGATATTTTTATCTATATGTGGTATGTGATCTATATGTAGTAGCGATTCGATTATGTTTATCATTCGTTTCCCGTGTTTATTGTTATTTGTTTGTCTTTTATCTTTGATTGTCTTTGACGATAGGGGAGTGAAATTAGCATACTTTTGCACACCCCTTTATTAGTTTGGTTATTTTTCAATCGCAACAGCAATATAACAAAAAATATAATTGTCCAAATATGTGAAAATTTTCGATGTTGGTTCTCCCAACTAACCAGCAGGCTATAGTTTACTGGCATGAAGTCATTAGTTCATTGCAATTACTAAATTTTCATCTTTTTGGATTTCTATTTGGTGACACGCAATGTGCTTAGAATGTTCTTATTCTTGTAATTGCCTCTGTACTAGAAAAGTCTCGGGTGGGGTTTGCTTGATCACCCCAAATGCCAACTCACAATTGAGAAACCAAATCTCACACCCCAAATAGCCTTTTGCATTTCACTCAATGTTACAAAATTACCGTCTCTGCCCCACCCAATTTGTATATGTGTCAACACTTGATTCCCCAATTGGACCATTAGGATAGTTTGACGGCCTGACCCAAGATTTTTTTCTCTGTAATATATTTGTTTTGCAAAGAAATCATTTCAATTTTCTCGGATAAAAATCTTAAATGGTATCTGAACTATTGCGAAATGTATTTTTTAGTACTTAATTTTTTTTTTACCACAAATGGTACCTGAACTATTGCATCGTTACCAAACATGGTATCTTCGTTAGTTTTATCATTAAATTGGCTTACGTGGCATGTATTTTGAAACTCAAATGGTACCTGAACTATTGCGAAATGTATTTTTTAGTACCTACAAATTTTTTTTTTACCAAAAATGGTACATCTTGGATATTTTCTTTGAGGTAAAATCCTCAAATAGTACCCAAACTATCACGAAATGCATTTTTTGGTACCCACAAATGCTTAGGGAGTCTGGTGGTACCCAAACTATGTCTATGTTAGCCTCATTAGTACCTCCGTCTAATTTTCCGTTAAAAAAAAAGTCATCAAGGGTTAGACACTTAGACCAAAAACACAAAAAATGAATGATTTTACCAAAGTGCCCAAACTTTGTGTTTTTGGTCTAACCCTTGATGACTTTTTTTGTGTTTTTACGAATATTTAATGATGAATTCCTATATTCCTAGGTTGTTTTTCCATTCAACTAACTTTTGAAAAAAAACACACAGAAAAACAGAAAACAAAATAAATGCAAAATAAATTTTTTTTTGTACACTAGTTGTGACTTGTGAGAGAGGAGGAGAATTGAATTGAAATAAGGTTAATTAATAATAATAATATTATTATTATTTTTGGGTACTAACTTGGCAGTTGGCACCAACCTTTGACGGTTTGACCACAGAATAGAGTGGCAAAACAGAGAGCCCTTTCCCTTCATTTTTCATGGTTGATGGTTGGGATGATAAGGTCCGGTGAGCTCCAGGGTCAGTGGTTCTCTTTACCCAAAGTGGGTCGCACTGCAATTCCAAGGTCCATTCATCTCATTGCCTCTGCCACTTCTCTCCGTATCGGTCAGCACATCCGCCTTGATTCTCTTCTCCGCTCCTATTTTCAGGTATTCATTCCTCTCTCACTTTTCATTTTTTGTTTTTCTTAAATTTCATATATAGTCTCATCAAAGGTTAAATGGCCTTAATTCGATGTAAACGGGTAATATAAAACAAGGGTCTTGGTTGTTTTGTTGCAACACTAGTTCATAAACACCGCTTTGTTGCAAGTAACTTATGGTCTTTTCCATCTCTTGTCTGTGTTAAACCCAGAAACTTGCTCACCTCAGTCCCCTGCATAGATTCAAGGAAGGATTTAACATTGTACCATTGTCAAATCATACTTCAACTTGCTTTAGGTTCTATAATGGAAGAGAAACTAGCAATGATTTCACAAATGAAGAGATGCCCAACTCTAAAATGTCCAGTAAAAACTTCTTCAGTGGAAGGCAATGGACAAATGTTCTCCTTGCACTTAATATCATGTGAGTATGACTTTGGCACATTCCTAAGACAATGAAGGAAGGATATGTAGTTTATTATGATCATACTCCAATAAGAATCTTCTTCTCAATCAAGCTTGAGTATATTTGCCTCATATTTCACTATTCTGAATTGGACCAAGCAATTCTTAAGACTACTTATTGGATGTATTATGTGAACAGAGTTTATATGGCACAAGTTGCAACACAAAACGACTTACTCCTATGGGGTGCCAAGGTAAGATCTGCAAAACGAAATATGGGCACATATTCTTTTCATTACAGAAGCTAACAGTAAGTGGGCTTTCTCTGAGCTTTGATATACACAGATAAATAGACTCATCGATAAAGGGCAATTGTGGAGACTGGTCACATCTTCCTTTTTGCATGTAAATGTTGGCCACCTCCTGGTATGCTTTGAATCTTAGGCTTTCTGGTTCTAATGTCAGCATT
The DNA here is from genome assembly GCA_029955375.1 of Rubus parviflorus. NCBI lineage: Eukaryota > Viridiplantae > Streptophyta > Magnoliopsida > Rosales > Rosaceae > Rubus > Rubus parviflorus. The sequence goes on along the minus strand of JARGGL010000008.1, from coordinate 3,840,901 downwards.
TCATTCTGACGTTTGTGATTGTGTGCTTATTCAGGTTAATTGTTATTCTTTAAATAATGTTGGCCCTACCATGGAGAGGCTCAGTGGTCCAAAGAGATTTCTTGCGATTTACTTCACCTCTGCAATTGCAAGTAACAGTTCATGATCTCTCTACAATAGCCAATTAAAATTGCTTAGAGACTAGTATTCTGATTCAGTGGTTTCAAGAAAATCAGGTTCAGCAATGAGTTATTGGTGCAGTCAGGCACCTGCAGTTGGTGCATCAGGAGCAGTCTTCGGATTAGTAAGTCATTTTATTGGTGTTTTCTTTCTTCTAGACTTCTTAAATACACTACATAACTTGTCAGAGAAATCTTCTTTGGTCTATAATGTCAGTGCTTAATAAGGGTAGCTCTAATAGTTGGTGTATGCATGAAAACTTGCCTAATTAGTTGATCTGTATTTGACCATATGATCCCTACTACGCATTGAAAAATTAAAACATCTTAGCCTAGCATATGAGTTCTCGGGCACCTTTCTTTGCAAGCCACTTTGTAGTGTTAAGTTCCCCACATGTTCTCCTAACAATTGCTATTGAGGGGACAACCTACATTGGCCCATGTTTAAACATTATATCAGTCATCAAATATTGTCGAATGTTAGGCTCTGCTGAGCCAGTTTTGTAGAGGCAAGTTCCACCCAAGATCTCCTCTAATCACGAGCCAATCAACTGACATAGACAAAAGAGAAATTCAGTAAAATGAGGCTCCTGTGATGCATTCACACATAAACACTATGCTATTACTCTTTCAACAAAATACTAAATCTTGTCTGTTTTCTGTATCTTACAATTCTAGCTTCCTCTGCGAGCCTCGACTTCTAGGAATCACTCCTGGAGAGAGAAACTAGAAATGTTCCAGCATTGCACTGAAGGAGTCTTGGAATCTCTCCAAGTTACCTTGCTTTACTCACAATTAGAAAACCGCTGGAGCTTTGACTATTAACTTAGTTTCAAATATAAAAGTTTCCTTTTCTAGAGTCACAAATCATTAAATTACCCCAAATTAGCGGACTTCGGAATTTAAGGAGACATAAGTCTTGACACTTACTACAGTAAACACCATTACATAGAGAGATTCAAAAGAAAATGAACCAATAATGCATGTGTAAATTTCAATTATTACATAGCAATGGACACATGCACTCATAAGGACATGGACAAACAAATTTATTTTTGTTTGAAGTTGGTTCTTGTATCATCTTGTCCTTGATCTTGGAAGTTAAAGATTATGTATGTTATCCTTTTCAATGATACGGAATACCAAGTGATTCTTTTTAAAGCTATACTCTGTGACATGGTTTTGCTTTTTCATCATTAATTGAACCCCTGGCACTGATCTTTGATTCAGGTGGGATCTCTTGCAGTATTTGTGCTGAGGCATAGAGGTCTGGTTGGAGGTGGCAGAGAAGATCTACAGAAGATAGCATATGTCATTATCCTAAATATGGTATGTTTGTTCTCAGGACAATAGCATAAAATTTTGCACGACACAAGCCCTTTTCTATCTTAATAACTTAATCAGCTCCCCCATCCTTTGTATTGGTCAGATAAATTGAGAAATAAAAATGTTTCTCTTGCAGGCTATTGGGCAGTTCTCCAAAGGCATTGATAACTGGGGACACGTAAGCACAACATCAACATATTATCTTTCTTATTCACTCCTTAGTTGTTGATTTTATTTATCCAATCAACCTGTCTCAAAATACATCTTTAGATCAATCTTTTAAAAATGATAGGAAGAGGGTGACTAATTTTTATTTTTTTTATTTTTGGAAATGGAAGAGGGTGACCCAACTAGTGTGGCAAAAGAGAGCATTGATTTTTCTTGCCAACAGAATTGAGTTTTTAACTATATCTTGTCCAGTCATATAACCGTACGTAGTGTGAGTTTACTCAGAACATTCTATATAAAGTTGGCTAGTGTAGAGGTTTTCATTAAATGGCCCCATCTTAGTGATATGAATCATTCAAAGCAAGCTATCTTGATCTGTTAAATGAATCAAATAGAAGAACTTGAGTTTTGTTACTTCCGTGTACTTTTTAAGTTATTAACATGATGGAGGTATACTCTGCACCAAATTCCTTCTGTTATCCTCATCTTTGTTGGGTGTGACATGTGAATCTCAGTTGGGAGGCTTGCTTGGTGGAGCTGCCACATCATGGCTTCTAGGACCTGCCTGGAAGTACGAATTTTCGTCCACTGATGGACGAAGAGTCTTTGCTGACAAGGCTCCTATTTCCTACCTCATCAACAGAAAAACTAGATCCTAGCAGCCATTTTATTCATAGCTCGAAGAATTGTAACCCCTATATCCCCAATTAAAGTATTGTACTATACAGACTTATGAGGGAGTAGTAGGCCAAATTAGACACAGTTTCCTATTTTGATGCTCCAGAAGCCATCTACACTTTGATCTGATGTTACTTTGGTCTACAAGATCATTCTATTCCAATACATATTGATGCAATACTAGATGGTGGCCCATCATTGGTGGGTATGGTAGTTTGTTAAAGAGAGATTATGGAATTCATCTGTTTTATAGAGCAGTGTCAACTTTTTGTTGTGTGGATTAATTGGGTTTATATTGGTAGATACAAAGGTGCTGGCTGATCTGAATGATGGTTATAGTGGGAGTGGTAACACCGTGGCGGCCATTATTCATGCTCAAGCCTAAGTTGGCTAACTTTGTGAGGTACCATGATGTGCCACCCAATACTTTTCTGTGCAGGTTTGATTATCAGTACTTAAAAAAGCCATATGTAATGGTCCTCAATAACCCACTATTCTATTGGTAGTTTGGTACTGAAGCCGAAAGATCATTCTTGACCACGTCATTTGGTATTTTTCCCTTTCCAATTATGTTTGTCATGTATTTTTGGTCAATCTGTTAGTGTAGTTTCCTGAAACTCATATGCGATTGCTCACCGTCTTGTGGTTTTTTTGTTGGGTGAAACTCACTTTTAGTCAAATTATGTTATTTGATGATTGAAAGTTTGAAACCGTTTGTTTTCCGGCTCTCTCCATGAAATTTAATCTTCTGAGGAAAAACAGAATACGTGGAGGAAAAGTCAGATTGCTCAATGATTCACCATGATAGTGTATACGATACCAACCTGTACATAATGGTGCAGTAATTTTTACTTTGCCTGGTGCTCCAAAAGAGCCTGTATATTTTTACAATTGATTTAATGTAAGAAATGTTTCCTTTAGGAAATTCTGCAAGGCATATGCTTCAACTGGTCACAGATACACAATGTGACAATCTCTAAGAGGTATCCATTCGAAAAGAACATCCGGTATCTGTGACATCCGAAAATGTAGAAGCGAAATGCGAGGCCTGCCACCTTTTGGCTTTGACCTGCAATCATCTCTTGATTCACGCTGACGGAACATGTTCTGTCAAACTTTTACATTGGCGCACTGCCATCCTCGCCAAAACAAAACCGAGTATGGGACATCATTATGCTATGGGTGTTTCGTATGCTTGCAACTTTTCTGTTGTATACTGAAAATGAACCATCAGCTTCACCAACAAAGGAGATGAAAGATGAGGAGCCCACAAAATCCCAATAGTCGGATCTCTTTATAGAAAGGCCCTACCGCTAAAGCTGCAAAAATAAAAGATCAGGCGGTTAACTCGCATGATTAGAAGAAAATATCAATACATGTAAAGAATGCTAATAGTCAATAGAATCATAGAGGCACGTCGGCAAAAGAATTGTTCAGGGATCATTCAACTAAAAATCTGGTCACTTGTTTTAGCTGTTGTTCTCTTAGTTGTGGACTTTAGGTCCACTTTTGCACTTCGCTATATAGCATTCACAAGTTATAGTAAGATTCCTCGACCATATTTGACTGTAAATGGATCCGGTCACTTTTAAAATTCTACCACTAAAAGAGATTGTATACTCAAATCAAATGAGATGCATCACTTCAAATTCTCAAGTCTTCATTAAGGTTGCACCAAATTTCAGTTTATATAGATACAATAAGCTTCCGATCTAATTAAGATTGATGTTTTCCGTTGTAATTACATACAATTTTGTTTACGTAGATTCAAACGCAGTATGTCATAATTATTTGAATTAAAAATCTAATCATGATTCACCAGAAATAACCAGATTCAGATTTTGATATTGCTAAATCTGCACGAACCTCTCATATAACATGCATTGGTAATGCAGAGAAGTTTCTACGTTTATCAAAGCCATGTTATCATAAGTCTGATAGCACTTCATCTAGGCAGAGACCTATTTGGCTATAATAGGATGAAGGTAATTAATAAATCAAAAAATTATCAAGAATAGATGCCTAATTTGTAATGAGCAAAGGACAGTCATAATTCCCCGTCAACCTGAAGTCTAAGCCTGTATGTCTATAGGTTACAATATAACCAAAAACCACCCCAAAAAATAAAAAATAAATAAAATAAAATCACATAATGCGCTACAAGCTATATATGTCAGATAAATGCAGGAGGAAAAAAACTAATTAATTGCAACTTACACAATGGGGGTGGGGTGGGTGATGGAGACCTCAAGCCTTTTGCACTTCTCTCGTAGCCTGGACTAGAAGCATAGGACACTACAGGTGCAGGTGATGCATGTGGGGCCACTTGAGATGAGGGACTCATAGAAGGCGAATACGGGGATGTACTAGGTGCATAAGTAGGAGGGACATTAGGGTTAGGACGAGGAGTTGGCGAGGAGCTTGGAGGAACTTTAGAACCATGATATGGACATGGCTGAGGAGGATGTGCAGTCTTGGAGGGTGAAGGTACTGAAGGGTAAACTGTTGGAGCAGAATATGGAGAGATTGATGGTTCTGCATTCTCACTTGGTTGTGGTGATGGAGCTGGAGAAGGAGTTGGAGGGGTGGCAGAAAGTGTACCCTTCAGAAAGGAGGATAATCTGATACTTTTGACTTTACCAAAGACGGAGTTATCAAGGCCAAGATTTCTTGCAGGAGAGCCAGTAATTGTTTGAGCCAACTGCTTCAATCTCTGTGGCAGAAAGCCCCCAAAAGTAGACATAAGTGAAGCTTGAACTTCAACTGGGGAATTTGTAGTTGAACCCAATTTGTTTGTTACTTGCAAAAAGACATCCTGCATGAATAGGAGAAAATGACTTTCATTTGAATGCAAAAAAGTTGAGAGCACTAACCACTACTGTATAATCTGATAATTCGGGTCCTTGATAACTATTAAAAATCATGTAGATATATCCTATCCTCTTAAATTTCTAGAAGAAAAGTCAGGACTCAAAGTGGCAATCTTTCTTGTGTCTTTGATTCCTTAATTGCCAAAGACTACGCTTTACTATAGCATAACTGGAAACAATACTTGCATAGAATTTAATATAGGTGGAACTTGGCATCTATAATAAAATTTTGATTCAAATGATGGGCCATCATGTTAGAATACTGATGCACTATACTTACTGCCACTTTAGAGGCAAATCAGAATGCTTCACACCAAAATAGTAGGATAGAAATAGAAAAAAATAGAAACTAGATTTACTCCAATGCTTCACACCAAAATTTGGTTTCATACCAACATTCCCATCACAGGGAAATCAGAATAATTTCTGATAACAACTTTTATTCATCAAATCATGACTTGCCTTCAGGACTTGCACACATTAATAGCTAAAAAGATAAATCCCGTTAAACCAGCATATAAGACCCAATTAAACAGAAAACTTTCCAACTTCCAAAACCTGATCATAAAAGATCTAACAAATGTGAAACTTTAGGAAACTAACTGAAACTGAAACTCAACATAGACTTCTAGAAGAATACCCATAAGTTCTCCATAAATCTGCCCCACAGCTGTAATCATTAAATGAAGAGCAACTAATCCAATCACAAAGATAGAAATGGATTAGGCGCTCTCTTTCCTTTCTTCCGCTCATAAACCCTAAATGGTTTGACGATGATAAGCTCACCATTGATGAGGACATCAAATATATAATTGTTTGTCCACATCTTAATAGCTTAATCTTTTGGAATAGTGGTAAACCAAAAAAAATTTAACACAACAGAAACCGAAAAACTGATGCCTAGAGTGAAATAAGGAAATGGATTTTAGAATAGGTGTTATACCTCGTAAGACATTAGATGCAACCCAAACTTCAACTGCTCCTTTAGCTGACCAAAATTTTCCACTATTTCAGTTATTGAATTATTGAGAGTAAAGTTAAACAGAATCTGTGGTATCTGCCAGATCGAAGCAGCTTGCCCAGGAATCACAGTGATTCCCCCAGGATACTTTAGAATCTCAAACATAAATGGTTGCCCAAAAGTTGATGCCGTCAATGTAAGATTAGATTGCTTAAGGAACAGCTCAACCAAAGATGATCTCAGCACACTTATGGACACTGGAACTATCGTAACATTCATCGGATCGGAAAGAACACCGAACACCACATCAGTCCAATTAGATGCACCAAATTGGTGCATGGACAAAATAGCCACCTGTGGACAATTAGCAGGATTTAGTTTGATTTTTCACTTTGCTGGACAGAAAAATGATATGGTATATAATGGAAGAAGCTTGAAATTGTACCTTTGTATCTGGGACACCTATTTCCCCATTGATATCATATTCTAATTGTCCAATGTGTGGAACAAGCTCTTTAACCGGCTTTTCGAGTCTGAAGTATGCCTGAACTGTGGCTGAAAAATGATAAAGGTAAAATAAGCATCCAACTATTTCCTTGGTCAAAGCAATAAATCACATGCATCTGAGCACCAAACCAACAAAAATACTATTGGAAATAAAACTTTTCCAAAACCAATCTCCAATTATTCTTTTAACTTTATATAAAGGCTTTAAATGATTTTGATTTTCTTTTCTTGCCAGTGGGAAAAGTTGTTACAGTATGAAAGGTGCAAACACGTTACTAAACGGAGCTGACATGGTTCTGCAGCAATTATCTCCAACAATACTAACAAATTGGTCCAGTCTTACTTAATATCTTAAAATAAGTCAGATCATTTTTAGGAATATATAATCAGATATTCACCTCAATATGAATAATAATTATTATTATTATATAATATGCATAAAATCCAGTCCTGCACCAAGGCGTCATCAGAAGCTTAGACAACTTTTGGCATTGTCTGTGGTCTAATTCAGTGACTTTCGTGTTTGTATCCAAGATAGATTTAACAGACTGTCTTAAACTTCTTTACTACATCCTATGAACATTATGCTTGGTTTTGATATTTTGAGGAGACAATTGATTAACATATAAATCATGATGGTTTGGTTTATGCACATGTTAATACATCAGAAGTCTAGCACGCTAATAAGGGTGAGATCTACTGGTTCTCAGCAGTTGCCACATTCCTGCTAGTGCTGTTGGGGTGGGGACGCGACACCTAGTTCTTGACTGGCACATGAAATTTCTGCCAGCCAAGTAAATCCCAAACTCCCTGGTTCTAATATGCATAACAAGAAGGTGAAATAAGGCACAAGTTGCATAACAATTTCCTCGAAACTCCAGCAATGCTTAAAACCAAGTGACAAGGCAATATCCTATATATAGCCAGGTGAGTGAAACATTACAAGACCCGAATTATAGAACTCAGTCAATATGCATCATCCGCCTTCCCTACAATAATTATATAATTCATTTTATTTAAAAAGCCCCATCCGAAATAATTATTAGGTAAACCGTCACCGAACTAATATCGCACACCAACACGATGAAGATCCCCCACCATCAATCAGCCTAATCTAAACAACAAAGGTAAGATATCACAAACCCATTTGCTCAAAACATGAGAAAAATCTTACTATGCCCAAAACAAAATGAACAAAGAAATCTCAAAGCGATAAATATAGATATACAACATTCAGAGAGAGGAGGAGAGATGAATATTGGTCATACCACTGAGCTTAATTGCCTCTTTGGCATCGAACCCGGAATTGACTGAACGGTGAGGAAGGATCCAGAAGATCCCGGAGAGAAAAACTGACAAGCCGAGAATTAAAAAGAAGATGCATCTAAAGCTAAACTCCTGGGCGATTCTATTAAAGAATCTCGAACACTCCGGACAGATGAGTCCAGAAGAATTGTCGCCGTCATGACTCTGCTGCTGCTGCTGTTGATGCAGGCTTTTCTCACCTTTCCCCATTTGCAGAGCATCTGGGACTGACTTCCCTCTCTATGTGTCTCTCTCTCTCTCCGTTTCAGTCTAGAGAGAAGACAAGGGCACAAGAAGAAGAAGAAGAAGAAGAAGAAGAAGAAGGAGGTGAAGATGTGAGAGACAAGTGTTCATGGTGGGTATCGCCCCTTGATTTAAAAGACGAGAGAGAGAAGCCTCTTTTCTTTTTCTTTTCTTTCCGTTTTTTACTCGATCTCACTCCCCCAAGTCTCACCCCCTTCTCTCTCTCTCTTTGTAGTTTAAACCACACACACAGTCCACTCACACACACTACGTCTTTTTTTTTCCTTTTTTTCTTTAATAATTAATATTTTATAAATTTTAGGCTACCGAACGTTGAGAAGAAGCAAAGGCCGAAAAAGAAAGGGTGAGAGAGAATAAAGATTAAAGAGATTCAGACTATTTCAAATGTTATAACTGGAAAATATTCCATCTACTATATTAATTGACTTCCAAATAAGGCCATGGAGCATTATCCATCTGGGTTTGGGCATCGTAGAATTTTCTTTAGGCATGGTCAATAATAATAATTTTTTGTATTTACATTTTTTTTTTAAGAGATAGCAATGTTATTGTCTTATTGATGATGTAAATAGGTAAAATAGGTTTACGAGTTTCTTCGTCGACATACACATAAGGGTGATAAGGCAGGATGCTCACTAATGCTCTGCGTCTTTCTTTGTGGGCGGACTATGGTGCATTCTGGCTCCTTCTCTCCCGCTCTTGCTTTGCTTTTGCAGATGGGTTTGGAAAAGTTTTGGAGTATCCAACATAACTATAGCCCAAATTAATCTTCCCTGGTTACCATCCTAGTCAAGTTAGCCCATGATCAATCGTTTCAAAACGATGTGTACCAAGCCATAGTCAGCAAGTTGTACGTTAAATCCATAGTTTAGTGACAAGTGTCCCAAGCCAACTGGTGACAATGGTGAGATCGTTGTGGTCTATATCGGTCGTAGCGGCCATTGTAATCCTTTAAGCTTGAATTCAAGAATTTCATTCCAATTTTCTTTCATTTCATTTCAATCTATATCAAAGATAGGGGAATTTATCATCTAGTATCATCGCTCTTATTTCAAAGTGCCCCCATCTTCTTCGGTCTTGTCACGTCCCGAAACAGGAGGTTGGTGATTTTTAGGCACCTAAATCTTAATTTGAGGTGTGAGCGTTAAAAAGTAAAAATAAAATAAAACACCTCGTTCGAAGGTCGTCATTTTATGCTCGTCTAATCATTTCAATTATCAATTTCAGAACCTGCAAAATCTATTGAGGGGTGAGCAAAACCACGCGCTCAGTGCGTTTATGTAATATGAGTATATGACAATGAAGCTATGCTGTTTATTTTACACACCCTATAAAGATAATATATAACAACATAATTCATCATCACATCATCCCTTAATATCATGGTTATCCTTCAATTTAGTGAACCCCACGGGAACTTATTGGCCTTTCCGCCCTATAACTTTGTATGACACGTCTTTACCTCAACATAACTAATCAAGAAGTTATCATGTTCGATGACTAGTCTCAGTCACCAATTCCACATATATAATATATATACCTCATTTCAAAAATAAATATGCTTCACTTGAAAAGTGAGAGATTTTAGAAAATATAATAAGTTTTAGAACAAATTACATATCCCACTCACCTCGCGAATAATTACCGAGCATAACAACGACATTACGAGCCTCTTAATTATGACCATAAATAATATCTCTTTAATCTGAATATAACTTCTATAGTTAGAAAGAGAGTGTCAAGAAGAATCTGTAAGCTTTCGCGGATCCTAAATCAGAGCTATGGATCAAAAAATATGGTAAAAAGAAGTTTTAGAGTGAGAAAGTCCTCGAAAAATTGTGGAGAAATGAAATGCGGATCACCCTATTTATAGGGTCGGATCGCCGACATGATGGGTCGGCTTAGTTGAGTGGCCCAATAAGAAAAAGCCATTTGTCATCACTTAACCAGAATTTGGACATGTGTCGGACACGTATCAAGAATGTGTGCTAAACATAGGGCCAAAAATGCAGTCACAATCAAAGATAAGTTTTCCGTACCAGTTGTAGATGAATTTTTAGATGAATTACATGTTTGATAAGTTTGATTACGTAGCCGAAAAATTAAACTTAAATAAACTTACAAAGATAGTTCTCCCAATAATACATCTGGGTGGCTGTAATTCGATAATATAAAATGCATTATCATAAACATTATAAAGGACTTACATGATGCAGGATGTCCAAGCGATCTAAGGCATCCCTAGGGTGCTTGCGGCCTCTATTGATACTCATCCCCAAGTTTTGGTTCAACATCTTCTTGATTTGAATCATGAGTTTAAGCCCTATGAGTGTCGAGCCTAGCTCTATGAGTATCCACATTGATACACCAACGACATATTGATGGTAGAAATATTCGAATGTGCTAGCAAGACCCTTCAATGAGAGCTCACGACCTAGGGAAGTTAACACAAGGCTAGGGTTTGCATTGACTTTATTTATCATAGGTGTGTGACCTCTTAGATTCTAACTAAACCGGTAGTGGAATTGATTAACGAATTAATCTATTTTATTTATTTAAACCTGCAAAAGAATTTAGAATGAAAAGCTATTGTGACAAGCATAGGACTGAAAAGCCATTTGAAGTAAGAGATTTTGTGTATTTGAAGCTACAAGCTTATAAACAACAAACAATTGACTCCAAGCCTTCACAGAAGCTAGTTCCAAGACACTTTTTGGACCCTTCAATGTAATTGCAAAGATAAATGCAGTACAGCCTCCAAAATTCAAAATATATAGTTTTCCATGTGTCATTGCTTAAAAGAAATTGAGATCTAAAGTTATTGTATCAGTTTGTCTTCCTCCAACATAGGACCCTTCTAAGCCAAGGTGGTTTCCAACAACAATATTGGCCAGAGGACTGTTCAAGTAGGGAAATTCTTCAATCACAAAATGGGTAATCCAATGTTGGAGGCTTAGAATGCCTAAGAGTTTCACCTGAAATTGGAAGCCTACAGAAGAAGTTTTATTGAGATATCCTACATTTGACTTTGAAACTAGTTCCAATTCAATAGCGGGTGGTGATGTTGTGGTACCCAAAATAAGTGCAGCCTAATATGCCCAATAAGTACAATTAATCTTTTTATTATTATTATCCTTAGTAAGTCAGCCCACGATCAATTATTTGTAATTTCAAAACAATGCATATTGTTAGTTAGCAAAGTGTATTTTGAATCCATAGTTTAGTGACAAGCGTCCAAAGCCAGCTAGTGACAATGTTGAGGCCGTTGTGGTCTATATCGGGTCTAGTAGCCATTGTAATCTGTGACGATCCGAATTTTAAATTTCTTATTTTTAAGTCGCAAAATAATTTTGAAGAATTTTTCAGTTTGTTAAATTTTATTTTTGATCTTATATTAGAAAAGTAGTCGTCTCCATGAGTTCGTGGTATTTTTCGGATATTTTTTTGGAGTCTCGAGCTATTTTTAAAGAATTATTGAAGTTGTGTTTGAAAAGTAATTCGAATTATTAAGGTGTCGAGTTTTGATTGGTTGAGGGACAAATGTCAATCATGGGCAGCTTTTGCTGCGTCAGCACCGCATGTCACGTAGTGGGAGCATGTGTGTTAATTGATTGACACATGGCAGATGATTAATGGGTGATTGACATGTGTTGCCACATGTCCAAATTGTATAGGTTCTTGCCAATAAGTGGTACATTCCCATTGGCCCTAAAATTTAAACCGATCCTTTGCTACCCTATAAATTCCCAGCCTTGTATTTTCCCACAATTTTCGGAGGTTTCTCTCTCATAATTTCTCTCTCTAGTTTTTCTCTCTTTAAAACTTCGGTGGATCATATCTTTTTAATCGTAACTTCGATTTAGGATCCGCGAAAGCCTACGGATTCATTTCGATGAGATCTATCCATCTAGCCAAATAAATTCCATATAGGAGTAGATATTTTTATGACTATTTTAAGGAGGCTCGCAATGTCGTTGTTTTGCTCAACAATTATGCTCGGAATCAAGGTAGGGGGATTTTGGGGAACCTTTTTAAATGATTTGTTTGTGACGAACGTCAAAATATGGTGGAAGTATAGTTTGTGACCGGGGTTGTCGTATCTCGGGAATTGGTGGCCCAAGATCCCTTTTGGTAGATTAATAGCCTAGGTTTCCTAGCACTAATGGTGTGTGATTAGAGGTGGATAAGATGTGTGAAGTGAATAAGTGCAAATAAAGTAATGTAAACTAACCTAATGCAAATGAAATGCAAAGAGGAGGAACATGGATAGATAAGAGATGGTAGAATGATTGGGAGTTTCGGATCTCTCCCTAATCCATATTGATGGATAGACAATCAAATTCACACACAAAGCCAAGTTGATTAATGGATCAAATCCCGTACCCTAGCCATGCAATGGTTCTAGGGCCGTGGTCTTCTCTTTTGTATCTTTGTGTCATGCAATGGTTCACAATGACTCTTAATTTAGATAATCTAAGCCATGCAATGGTTCTCAAATTACTAAACTAAGGCTAAGGGCACTAAGACCTAGGGATCCAAACAAGACATGCTCATCACATTCATTGTCCATTGTCTAGAAAGATTAAGGTTACCAAACTTACACTTTCATACCAAGATAGATCAAACACATGCTTAAGAATTGGTAGTTCCTAAACAAGCATCTAACACATAACAAAAATAGGCAATGAACATACCCAAATACCAACCAACATGTATATATATAATAATCATCCAATCCATCATCAATGGACTATGGCACACAACCCTTGTCCCCAACCCTAACAACTACTCACATATACTTAGAATGTACATCAATAATCTCAAAATTGACAAGCTAAGAAATAGATGAAAGTAAATAGAGATAGAAGAATGCTCAATGAAGATAGTGGCCCCGATCTTACTGTCACCAAGACTTGAAGCAAGCTCCTCATGATCTCCTCTTCTTCTCCTAGCTTCTTCTTGTCCAAATCTCCAAGGATGTTGATGTTCTTGATGTCTCCAAGCTCATGTGAGGTAGAAGTGATAGAATGGTGGAGAAAAGTAGTTAGGAATATAGAGGAAGGTCTTAGGAAGAAGTTTGGTGAAGGAAGGAAATTGATTTGAGGGGTGGAAGGATGAGAAAAAGGGGGAGGAAGGCCGCCGGGCGACCTGTCGTGAACAGTACCGCGACCGGTCACCCGGACGGCAAATCCAAGTGATTTTGTGACTTTTTGGGAGAGAAGGAAGAGGAAAGGTTTTGGGAATTTTGGGGTGGAGGCTAGGGTTGATGAATGATGTTATTCTCCCTGAAAATGGAAGTGAAAATAAGTATATATAGAGGGAAAGAGAATGGATTGGAGGGTGGAGATGGATTAGAATTGATCTAATGGCTAATAACTAAGATTCTAAACTAAGGAAATTACCTAGAAGGCTAGGGTAGGTAGGAAATCAAAGAAGAGAGAAAGGGTAGAGAGGTAAAGTGTTTATGGACAAGAAAAATCTGATTTGGGAGGTGAGGAGACAAAAATGTGGTAGGGGAAGGCTAAGAGACAAATGATGATTAAAGCATTAAATGTTTTGTCTCTATTTTGAATTTGAATTTCAAATCACCACCAAAGTATCTCAATTCATCAAATAATGCTCTCCTAGCTGAAATGGGAAGCTTGATGGAGAAGTCACATCTCGACGCGGTCGTCGTTTCCTCGGAGTTGACCATGGGTGGGCCCGGGGTGAGTCACGGTTGACTTTGCGGGGCCAAAAGTTGACTTTTCGGGTTCTTGGCTAAAACTCAGGAATGATCTTGTGCTTCACTTCCGAGGCTTGATTCTTGTGATCTTGATGCTCAAAAGTCACGGTTGACTTTTCGTCCTCTTCTCGGAAATGCTCCAAAAGCTCCCAAATTGCATCTTTAAGCTCCGGATTACTTCAACTCACTTATTCAACCTAAAAACAATACAAACACATATTAGTGATATTATTTGGCTCTTGGAGAAACATTATTCAAGTAGTTAGAGGCATGTTTTGTACGTAAATTACGTGCAAATCAGTTTGCTTGCGATGTTTGAATAATATGCTTGTTTGATATACGGTGATTGATATATTATATGCAAGCATAAATACATGTCTAAATGCATATTACTAATGATATATTTAATGATCATCATGGCATATAGAACAATAGATAGTTGGGAATGAATTTGATTATGATTTGAGAATGGTGGAGGGATATAGAAAGAATGAAATATATGGGAAATAGTTTTTGTGTAGTTGAGTCTGACTCATAGGGACCAAATTTCACGTGGGCTAATAGAGCTGTGCGAAACTGGTGATCGAGGTTGGGCAAGATGACTAGCAAAATGGATATGTGGGTTGAATTGTTACGGATGTTAGATCATATATTGACATATTCAGGGTCACCCCGGTTGGTAAAATACACGATATGGGACGTGTAGGCTCCGTTTGTTTTGTTATATGGACTAACGGGTAGATAAGTGAAGCTCATTTGACAATCATGCATCAATTTCATTGTACTTATTTTGGTCGTAATGTATTCTTAAAAGGTTTATGTCTCTACTGAGCAGTGAGGACGAAAGCTCCCCTCTTTAATTATAGATTTTGCAGGTTCTAAAACCGAGAATCGAAACGATTAGATGAGCATAGAATGACGAGCTTAGATCGAGGTGTATTATTTGTAAATTTGTAAAGGATTTTGTTATTTTTAATAGATCAGAGTTGCGTAGCGGAAACGTATTTTTATATATTTTATTTTATTTTTATTTTTTTAACACTCACACCTCGGATTCAGATTTAGGTGCCTAAAATCTACTGACACCGGGTCCGGGGCGTGACATAATCCCTTAAGCTTGAATTGAAGAATTTTATTCCAGTTTTTTTTTTCTCTTTCATTTCAATCTATAGGGACCCTATCAAAAAACTTGTTATCAATTTATCACGACAATATATTCCTATTTTTTAAAGGTCGTGTGATTCATTCTCATGGTCCAACAATCTTGGAGGACTGCGATCGAATTCTATTGATAAAGGGATTACTTTTATTGCATGTGAGGTCACTTAGTTGTCATCATTGAGATTATTTAGTAATCTGTATCACCATTAGGGTAGATTATGATGCATCTTTCTATTCTTAGTATTTTAATTTAGGATTAAATTCTTGTTACTACTCTGTACTTTAGGGGTCTAATCAGTTCAGTTCCTGAACTTTTAATTTCATCAGTTCAGTCCCTGTACTCTTAATTCTCATCAAATAGGTCAATTTAGGACACGTGTCGCCTATTATGGGTCGACACGTGTCATTTTTATGTGTCATAAATGAACCTATTTGATGAGAATTAAAAGTGCAGAGACTCAATTGATGAGATTAAAAGTTTAGGGACTGAACTCATTAGACCCCTAAAGTACACGGCAGTAACAAGAATTTAGTCATTTAATTTATTATTATTAATTCTATAAGAAAAAAAACCATATATTGATAATGTGATAAAGTTACATAAGAACCCACCACATGGTGGCCAAAAAAAGTTAAGCTCTCTTGCGGCTATATTAATTACAGTAAAAATAATTGATCGCCCAAACTCACAACTACAATTGCAAGGATACTCCACAATCCGACACATAGATGAGAAAGATAAATACTTCTACACTGTATCCTTCCTCGATTAACCCTTCCAGACAACTTTTGGTAAGTACTTTTATTGTTAAATTTTTTTTTTTAATAATAAAGGGTCGGTGCGGCTACCCTCGAGCCTTGATTAATGAAACTGCAGAATACAAGGGGGGGGGACATAGTACCTAAACCCCAGATTACAATAAGCCTCGAGATGACATCCTGAAATGGTGACTTACTATTTATAGGTTACAATTGATATAAAAAAAATTATACACGTCACATATATATATATATATATATATATATATATATATATTTCTGGAATGGTGACTTACTATTTATCACTCAATAGGATACAATCATCCATATTGCACTAAAGCGACAATACCACCTTCTCCAATCAAGTTGACAAGTAGATGTATCATGAAATCGAAGAAACGCAAGTGCAAAATATTAGCTCAAGTTGGCTAAGGGTTAGTACTTACATGGTGTTAACTTTTAAATTCCTCTATTGAAAAAAAATTGCATACACAAATGCCAAAGAAAGGAACTAAACTCTAACAACACCATACATATTGGCTTCTTTTGAACACATTTTGCAAGTGGTACAAAATGCTGCAATATGACATAATTATTTTCACTATTTAGTCCAAATAAGCTTTTTTTTTTTTTTTTCACCTAAACACATCAAGTCACATTGGAAGAAAAACTATCAAATGTCACGCAACTTGAAGCCAATATTTGGCACAAGATAGCTTTTTCAACAATGCAAAGTGTATGGAGCACTAGGAGTAGGTAAGTTTTCACACCTCCTCGTAATGGTTGTAGTTAGGGGTGGGTTCGCAAAACCCAAAAAAAACAAAACAAAACAAAACATCAAGCTGAAAAACTGAACAGAAGCTAAAAAACAGGAACATAACCGAACGAGTTTGGTTCAGTTTCAATTTCAGTCTCTCCAAAATTGAACTATACCGATTTAAACTAATTTTGATCAAAACGACATAGTTTTTAGCAATAGTCACAAAAAAAAATTGAGTCCCTATTATTCTTCATATTTTTTTAGTTCATGCTATCCCATTATTTTTTTGGTATTGCAAGAAAAACTTCATTAATAGCCCAAGAAGGTTGAGCCCATAACAAAAGCTCTGAATACTATCCTACGATACTTTTTTTTTTTGGTCTGACTATCCTATGACACTTAAATGGGAAAAGAATTTCTCTAGCCACATCAAGTAAGAAAACCTAGGAAGAAAATCCTAATCTATCTCCACCCTTTTCTTTCTACAACACAGTCACCTTCAACCTTCCAAACTTCATCCACACCCCCCTAAATGTCCAACCCTTACTCAAAGATTTCATGCCACGATCTTTAACAAACCAACCTTTTAGACTCTCTCCTAAAGTTTCACAGCTTTAAAATCACAAATTTACACCACTCAATATTTATTACAAAAATCTAGCAAAACCCACGAGCCTAAAAACTAAGGGTGTGCGTTTGGACCCAAAAAAACCAAGGGATAATGGTTCAGTTCAATTTTGTCTCTAAATTTTGAGGTTCGGTTCGGATATGGGTTTTATATGTGATTTCTCAGTTCGATTTCGGTTTCGAAATTTAAAAATTCAGTTTATCCGAATCGAGTTGATGTTGTATATATATACTCATTTTGTTTAATTAGGTGGCAACTTTTAAGTGGGCAAGCATATCCTATTGTGATAAACTAGCCCACACCCTATTATTTGCTCTAATAAAAACAAAACCTACCTCTCTCTCTCTCTCTCCCCCTCCCTCTCTCAGCCGTACCCTGCTCCAGTTCTCCTATACTTGTATTCTACTTTTCTTCTTTTTTTATTCTTTTCTTCATTAGCCGCAACCAAAGTATTATGTCTCTTCTTCTAATTCTTCTTCTCTTTTTCTGCAATCTTTCTTCATCTTCCTCAGCCATTGTTTTTAGAGATATGAGATTCTGGGTTTTCCCCTTGAGTTGATGAAAGATTGACAGTTTCTAGGTGGAATTTGTGAAAGATCTTAGTGTATTGAAATGATCTAAGTCAGATATGTTCCAAAATCAAATATCGATTCCGATGAGAAGAACCAAAACCAGATTGGTTCGGTTTTCCTCGGTTTCATATCTTTAAAATGCTCAACCCGATCCAAACTGAACTTATCTTTTCTAATTCCGGATGTTGCCGAGACGGAACCAACCCGAGCCCAGGCCTACTAAAAACCCCACCCAATGACTAAAATTTCGATATCGTGATTTTAGCATCCCGATACTTTATCCACATTCCTGCATAATTGTGATACCCCGGACCAAAACTTACCAATGTACTGGTGAGCGTTACGGCGAATTGGTGAAATTTTTATTTTTGAGCTTCGGTTATTACTTTTAGGGGGTCTTCGAGGTGAATTTTTATTCGGTTAGGAATTTGAATGAACTTTCTTCACGGAAGTTGTAGAGTACATTAAACCGAGCTCGTAGACGCGAAGTACGCTTTAAGCGGAGTTCGTATGAAGAAATTAGGGTTCACGAAAGTCGGGTTACTATTTTGGGAAGCTCCTATTTAGGAAATTTCCGAAATTGGAAATTTCCATTTTAGTTTTCTCTTTCTCTCTCTTCAACCGACACACTCTCTCTCTCTCTCTCTCTCACTTCTGGAGTTTCTCTGGCCAATATCTCGGCCATCCGGCCACCATTAGACACAAAACTTGACTCATTTTCTTTGTCTCTTCACCCTCTTCAAGTCTATACCCATACTTTGCATCGAATCTCAGTGTAGGAGAAATCTATGAGAGAAAAGCCCTAGAAATCGCACAAAACTGCCACCATCACTGGCGACGTTTCCGGCCGATTCGACTGAGACCACCTACTGGGCTTGGAAGCTCTCCTCACCACGAACCCAACGCAAGTGGTTTCACCCCTGTTGGTTGCCGAACGGCAGCGAATCAAGCATTTGAAATTCCGGCCACCCGGAGCTTTCGAGGCAAATTCGTAGAGTTCTAGCCCGATCTAGACTTCGTGGCAGGTATGAAAATTATTGCTGGTATTGTGATGCACATTGTGGTAAAATTTCACGGCCATCAGAGTTGGTTGACTGGGCGGCGCGTGGGGTCCACGCGTAGCCGCTTGTGGTGGCGCGTCCGACCTCGGTTGAAGATGCATTTTAGCCTATAGGCTTGCACTTTTCATTACGATCATGTGGGTATATGAATTGTTGGAAATTATCGAAGTTTAGGAATTAATCCAATTTAATTTAGGTTTGTTTATGTACGGTTTGCATAGATGTGATCGTTGGATAATCACCAAAGTTGTTTAGGATGTTAAGATAATTATTTTGACGATATTGTGTAGTTGGATTATTGGAATTAGATAAATTGGTTAATTAAAGAATAATTACGGTTTGTGAGTTCGAATAAATTAGTTACGCCCGTTTGATTTATCGAACTGCGACGATCCGATCATTGGATTCGTCGCCGAGTATCTTTGGATAATTAGATTTATTGACGAGTAAGTTTTAGAGAGGTAAAGTTTGGGAATTATCGGTGAAATGGAGGTTTTGGAGTTATCGAGGGAAAACCCTAAATCGGTTTAAGGAATTTATTGATCGCATTAGTAATCTGTCCGTCAAATAGTTTTAATTATCATGATTGGTTTCATTCAGGAGGACGACAAGATTATCCTACAGAGGATGATTTTGACGGACGTCAGCCTTAGTCAATTCTTCTGTGAGTGAACTTTGTTTTCCTTAATAAATTATTTATTTATAATTGAGATTTTATGTGTTTATGACGGGAATAGTCTTCCCTATATTTAGTTTGGATTTACGATTTGAGTATAATTTCCAGTTTTCGAATCATACTACATTTTTTCCCCACGTTTATTAGATATCAATTTTGTCTTATGATTTGGATTATTTTTATTTGCGATTTTTGTTAGGCTTGTATTATTGAGTAGGTAGTTCCCTCAAGTACTGGGTGAGTAGTTCCCTCAGGCTTGTATCATTGAGTGGGTAGTTCCCTCAGGTACTGGGTGGGTAGTTCCCTCAAGCTTGTGTCATTGAGTGGGTAGTTCCCTCATGGCATGTCTCCGGGTGGGTAGGACCCTCAGATGACAGATGGCTAGGCGGGTAGGTCCCTTAGTCATTTAAGTTTGTTTTCAGTTAATTTAATTATTTATTTGATTTATTACAGTTTATTGAGAAATATTTTCAGTAAATAGAAACAGATTTTTAAATGGGAAAATATAATAGAATTTATTTCATAAACTATTAATTTTTTTTGTCCACTCATGCTAATAGTTTTCTATGTTTTTTCCTTAGCTTTTTCCATTTTTCCGATGCCCAGATTGCAGTCCTGCTAGCTGAGGTCGCAAGTCAAAGTCGAGGCATAGTCACCACCACATTTCCATCCTCATAGGTTATAGTTTAACCTACTTTCAGTTTATTATTGTATCTTCAATAAACTTCTAGATTGCTCTGAACACCATGTTTTAAATGTTTTTGGAATTTAATGTAGTAAGTTGGATTTGTGGGCAGAGACCCTTTTATTTGTGTAATTGTGAGATTTTCTGAATATTATGGGCGAGTACATAGACTCGGAAGTTGGTTTGTTGTGACTATTGGAAGTGTTAAATTGTTTTTCATAGGTTTTGGGTAGTCCATTTTAGGAGAGTTCATGTCGAAATTTCGGTAGAGACTCTTCTAAGATGGGCCCTACAGGACTACCTTGGGTTCCAGGGTGGAATCCGGGGCGGTTCCTGTCAATAATTTTGCGATATATCGAAATTTTTGGAATTTCCTGAAATGCCACAAAACCAACAAAATTCAGCAACAATTCAAGAAGTACAGGGCTTGAACCTACACCCTCGTTGAATTAGTTCAACAGTGCAGCTAACCTTGCTAGATTGATGTTTTGTTATATATTTGATATTTTTCTATAAATCCGTTTTTTAGTGAAGTTCGTAATTTTTTTTTTCAGAAGCCAACAAAACCTAGTGGCAATTCAACAAGTACAGAGATTGCTCTACACCCTCGTTGAATTACTTCAGTAGCACAATCAATACCCTGTTGGGTTGATGTTTGGTTATATTTGACATCTTTTTTCTATATATCCGTTTTTCTGTGAAGTTGGTAAATTTGGAAATTAAAAGTAAATGTCCAATCAATAATTAACTTTAACTTTCACATAAAATTCTCATCAAAATTCTTCAACCAACGTTCATAAAATTTTTCTACACAGAGAGATGATGAAGACAATAAAAATTTTGAAACTCATAGTGTCACGCCCCGATTTTCAAATCAATTAATAAGGCATTTTGCCCTTAATTACAAATCATTTCGGGAACGTGACTACATGGAATATCAAATACAAATATGCACTAGAATTTTTTTCTTTTAATTCGAGTACATCAAACATACTTCATGCCCAACAATGTAAATTCAAACTCAATACAAGAGCCGAATATTACATACCAAATATTTATACAATAAATTGATACATCAATTATTACATAAATAAATCTTCAGAGTACGAAGCGTTAAATAGCGGAAGTCTAAACAATAATACTTCTGTCGATAACTGTTTACCGACCAATTCTTCAAGCTACTCAGCTTACCTAACCTGCACGATTAAACCCTACACCGTGGAATAGTGTACCGGGTTATATCAACAAACCCGGTCAGCTTACGAAGCTGGTATGAGTGATCTAAGTTTTACTCACACCGAAACACATTTACCCAAAACTGAAATCTTTTGTTTTTCAAAGAATCGTTTATAAACCAAAGTTTCCATTTCCAATCCGGAAGATTCGTATTATCTAATATACTGAACCTACGTGTCCCATAACACGTATTTTAACCCCACACGCCCCATAAACGTGTATGTTAATACCAGGGTAATCCAGCATGTTAAATAATATAAACCCTCGATCTTTACTCACACAAAACCAAATTCATCTTCAAATGATTAAAAGCGAGAATACCATTTTTCTTCTCCTTTTAATAAATCATTATTTCAAAAACAACACGGACGAATAAAGCGAGAGTACCATTTTTCCCCTCCTTTATTAATATTCCACACGACGGATAAAGCCAGAATACCAATGTATTCTCCTTCATTACATAGTATCCTTTGGCGACTGAATAAAGCCAGAATACCAATGTATTCTCCTTCATTACGTAAAGTGTTCATCTTTGTTTTCGAAGAACACTTGGATACGTGGATATGCAGTCTAGAGATCTAACTGATGGGCTACCATTTTTCACCCATTTACTTTGTCCCCAGGACAGTCCGTTTGTACAAAATCATTCAAATAGGCAAACACAATATCATATTTTTGAAATGTTGTGTTCCCACAAAATCCACAAATCAAAACAATAAAATGAATAATTTTCAAATATTGTTTTAACACCAATTTCACAAAGCCGATATATCAATTAAATTATTTATTTAATTGTATATCACAAAATCATTTAAATGAATGTAATCATTTATTTTCACAAACAACACAATATGAATTAATATTCATATATATATAAAAACATCGTGAGATTCACTCACCTCTAATTCCTGCTGCGTCTTCAAATAGTAACCAGGAATCGACGAGTTCTAGCCAATTGCTTCATGATTCCAAAATACCTATAAACATGCAATTTTCCATTTAGCATATCATAGTTTCCCAAAACGTTACATTATTCCTCAATGTCACTTAGACATCAATAACCATAATTCGGGACAGTTTAACCAAAAGTCAACCGTCGGTTAACGTGGGTCCCACGTCTACTATTCATCAACGGGTCCCACACAAAATCTGAAACTTCCAAAATCCATCAACATGCTTATTTCTAGCATCCTAACATCATATCCAAAAATGGTGATGATCCAACGGTCGGATCATCACGGATCTAATGATCCATAATCATCGCTTAATTGATCATTGATCAAACGACCGAATTTCACAAAAGTGTAAACACGAAAGTTGTTCGTATTGACGAACCAAGCCAAACGGAGCAAAGAACTGCTCCTGGACCGGCCGGACGCGCCGCCCACGCGCCGCCGCCGGCGACTGTCCGTCGCCGGAAAAAGTGCTCCGATTGCCATGAAATTTTAACACAATGTTCTACACATTACCAGCAACAACTTTCATAACTGCCACAAGGGCCAATTCAAATTAAAAAGTCTCGAATTTACCTCGATAGCTCCGAAACCCTAGGATTTCAAATCCAAAATTCTCCTTCGTCCGAACTCCGATTGAGGCATATTTTATGTTGCTGGAAAGCCCCTGACAAGTGCTACAAAGCCCAGTACGTAGCTTAGGTCGAATCGGCCGGAAACAAACCCAGAAACGATGAACAGTTCGGACATAATTTGCCCCCCTTTTCTCTTCTTGAATCCTCCTCCTATACTTAGATTTCATGCAAGAAACTAGTATAGGATTGAAGAGCTTTGAGTGGTGAACATTTTGGGACAAATTTCATGACCGGAGATGGCCGGAATTGGGAGAAATCGCCGGTCAAAGTGGTCGGTTACTGTAGCACGGGTGAACAGTAATTTTCTGGGGGAAATTCTGATTTTTGGTGAATAGTAAATCCCAAAATCATTTTTATAGAAATTCGTCAAACTTTCGAGGTCCATAACTTCTTCATACGATGTCCGTTTTCGGTGAACCAAATTCCTACGAACTCGATTCGACGAGTTCTACAACATTCATGAAGGAAGTTTTCCCAGATTCTCAATGAATACAAAGTTACATTTTTTAACCTCTCGTAACTTATAATTACCGCCGTAATTATCGTTTTACGACAAAAACCTCTAAAAATATGAAATTACACCATTTCACTTCAAATTTCACGACCTATTTTATAAAAATAGTATCGAAATTTTCGGGGTATTACACATAGGTCTTCTATGTGGTTCTAAAGTACTCATGTAGTTCACTATGCAATGTATGATATGTGAAAAAATGTTTATAATTAAGGCATGATGATCTAGTCTCCCATTGAGTTATTAGCCATAAAAAAAAATTGAGATGTATTAAGTCAAATTTCAAAAATTGTTTATGACTCAGCTTTTATTAATTAATTCACCTTAAAAAAAATTTTGATAGGAAAGAGAGATTTCATTAATAAAAAAAAAAAACAGATCTATCACAGACTATCCAATTGTTATATGATTCAGGGTATGACTTTACCATATTCCATATATATGTTCCTAAGCTTCTCACCGAAAATTAATTTTTAAAGAATCTGATGAGTTTTCGCCAAAATAGTAAAACCTTTCGGTGGAATTCGACCAATCCATTATCTATTACGTTTTCAATTAGTTGTATTTAGTTGGAAATGAACAACACACACACACACACACACTCTCTCTCTCTCTCTCTCTCTCTCTCTCTCTCTCTCTCTCTCTCTCTCTCTCTCTCTCTCTCTCTCTCTCTCTCTCTCTCTCTCTCTCTCTCTCTCTGACCAAGCCAAACATTGATGGCGCCTACTTCCAAATCCTGTCAATATTAACTCCCTCTCTTAGTATTAACTGACATCGTTTTGGCGCCGCTCGTTTACATGTTTCACCGCCACCCTCAGTGCCTCGTGTTTGTCAACTCAAATTGAGATTGTTATGGGATTTTTTTTGGGGGTCCAAGAAATATGATTTGTTAGGATGTGTTGGTTTGAAGCATAGTTAGTAAAATATGGGATGAGTATCAAACGGAAAAAATACGTATGGGTATTATTCTGGCGATTTCATTTAATAGTACGTTGAAAAGTTCGGCATTGTATTATTTAATTATTTATTTTTAAGTATTTAAATATCAATTTATATTTATCTTTGTTCAATTACTTGAGTAAAAGATGTAAAAATACGTAATAAAACGTGTATAATATTTTTTTGCTCAAAAGTATGTATATTTTAACGAATCTTTTTAAAAGTACGTAATTCAAAAATATTTTTAAAAAGAGAAAAATCCTCATATGATACATGAACTATTACCAAATGCAATTTTTGGTATCTGAACTTTCATAAAGAACCTGGTGGTACCTAAACTATTAATCTGTTTGTCATTATAGTACCTACCGTTATATATTCCGTTAAGTGCTTATGTGGTATGAGTAAAACTTGTAATTTGGTGACTAGAGTATGGGCAAAACAGTTATTAAAGATTTTTTACTATTAAATTTTTTTAAAAATAAAAAATAAATTAGGCAAAAAAAAAATATATTAGCATAATCAAATTAGAGTTTTTATCCCCAAACATTCAAGATTAAAGATGCAAAAATTATTTTTATTCTCAAATATTCAAGATTAAAGATGCCATGTAGTGGTTTTATTATTAAATTTTAAAATCAAAATAAATTATCATTATTTTTTAATATAATAAAAATTTAAATTACTTTTTTGAATATAGTTTATTTTTATTTTTTAATTAATAATAAAACCACCTACATGGTAATAAATTGTATTAAAAACATAAAAATTGGCAATAAATTATATTATAAAAATAAAAATAATTTTTCTTATTTTTAGTCTTGAATTGTGGATAAATTATCTAAATTTTTTTTTTGTATAATTTATTTTGAAAATTGAAAATATATGAAATAACTGTATTACCCATGTCACATAAGCACTTAACGGAATATTTAACGGTAGGTGCTATAATGACAAACAGATGAATAGTTCAGGTACCACCAGGTTCTTTATGAAAGTTCAGGTACCAAAAATTTCATTTGGTGATAGTCCAGGTACCATATGAAGGTTTTTCCCTTTTAAAAAATACATACGTACGAGTACTATTTGCGAATTAATTAAATAGCTAGGATTTGAAGTTTGAACCTAACTATTACAGTATTACCCCATCGAGGAAAAAAGAAAAAAGAAAAAAGAAAAAAAAACTAACTATTAACCTAAGAAAACACATATTTAATTGTGCTATAGGGTCCCTCCGATTTGCGTGCGTTTCAGTGCTTTGTCGGCTCATCATGGACTCATCATGCTGTCCATATTAATTAAAAATGGAATCTATCTTAACCATTAGAGAGGTAGGCCTCTACCATCACAACACGTGTGAAGATTAGTCACGAGGGACCACCCTCAAATTTGAAATGCATATTAACATGTTTGAACGGTCGAAAATTCAAATTTTAAAACCGGCGAGCCATTTTGTGTTTGATGCCCATGGTCCATGGAGACTAGATCGAGAGGGTTCAATTACAGTTTGTGCTACATTTTTAATTGTTATCAACATTTTTTTTTGGTAAATTGTTATTAGCAATTTCAAATTCCCTTGCAAAAAAAAAAAAAACTTTCAGAAAAAGAATGTATCACCATTTCAAGAAAAAAAAATAAAAAATAGAACGCACTTGCTTATTTCGCCTTTTTTCTTTGTTCTGTCAGACGGTGCATCCTTGAAGCGTTGTCGTCGGACGGGCCGAAATCATTACACCGGTTCTCAGCTAGTCTGTTGGGATCATGGTGAGACTTATAGACTCAAGGTTATAGGCGAGGATGATGGTAGGAGAGATTGCGGCAACTGGCTAGGGGTCGGTGGGGTTAGCGGATCGAATCGGTGTCATAGGGTGGGATTATTTTTTAATATAGTCCTGTATCAAATGAGCACATTCTAAATGATAGAAGACGATAGTTATTAAGTGATTGAGTTTTTGTTCTTTGGTCATAAATGTCATTCATTCGATAACTCAATTTGTGCTTAAATTGTATAAGTTAAATTTCTTTTATGAAATTCAAGTAGCCTTTTGAGTTTTGAATGATATGCTATGTTTTTAATAAATATAAAAATATAAAAAAATTCTTAATTAATCAGCTACAAACAGCATTTTGAAAACATCTTTTGTTATAAATTTTAAGCTTAAAAGATTTTATTTTTATTTTGTTAAGTTTAAAATAATTTGAAAACTTAAAAAAGTGAAATACAAAACGAAGTAGAAACGAAAGGTATTTTGAAATTTGAAATGACCCCCGAACCCGAAACCCTTAACGAGTGGCATAAGCGCGCCTCCCAACAAAGTCTATTTCTCTCTCTCTCTGGAGGCTCATGTTATATATAGTTTGTTGAGAAACACCAAACAGGCTTTGTTGGGTGATAGAAAGAATATAAAGACTGAGCACTCTCACTCTCAGATCCAATCCCCAATTCAAAATTTTGAATTTATATACTATTTTTTTTTGACAGAGGCTAATAAATCCCCCTTCACATTCAAATTTTAACTGTAAGCTCCCTCAATTCTGTGTTCCTCTTCTCTCTTTACGGTTCTTGTATAGTTGATTTTCTTCACAGATTTACTACTGCGTCTAGCATTGCTACTGATATTGGTAATTTTGTTGTTTTCTCATTTGGGTTCATGCCAAATTGCTCTAAATCCTCACCCTCCATCTGGGTTCCTGTGAATTCATACAGAGGCTTAATTCATATGGCTAGGCCATTGAACCCATATAATCTCTTCTTGATTGCTTAAGCTTTCTTTCGTTTCAGCTACAAGTCTTACAAACTGGGTTATGAATGTTTTTCATTTCTGTTATGAACGCATATGTAATTTAGTTTAAATATAAATCTGTATTGAATTCAGTGGTGTATAACATTTGATAGTAGCTGTTTTTGATTACATGCTGGGTTTATTCATATCGATCTAGTGTTTATAGAAGGACAATCCCATTTGACCAATGCAAACACATGTATGAACATCTAGATTAGACGTAGATATCATAGATTTCCTATACATTACTGAATTGAATTCTTCTTGTGTATTTTCTTAGGATAGTTTTGTTTTCTTTCTGAAACTCTCCCTAGTAATTGTGTAATATGTAATGACCACTACCTGTTTGATTGTTGTCCTCACAGAATGGACTCTCTCCCTGATGCTATTGTTCAATACATATTGTCGTATATGAATAATGCCCGAGATGTGGCACTTTGTAATTGTGTATCCAAGCGATGGAAGGACTCAATTCCTTATATAAGGAGCCTTTTCTTCCCGAGGAATTCCTTTGATAATCACACAGGCAGTGACAGTCCTGATGACATTGTATTGAAGATGATTTCTCTAATTGAAAGATTAGAAAATCTTGTTGTGTACAGCCCATTTTCGGGTGCTGGGCTTGCTTCATGGTTGACGATGATAGGCCCCTCTCTTAGGTATCTTGAGCTCCGAATGGACAATCTTGCCGAGCAACAGGTCTGCAATGAAAGCCCTTCGAAATTGGATTGCTTAACTGCTGCAAAGAGTTTGGAGTCTTTAAAACTCTGGGGAGTCTTAATGACCCG
This sequence comes from Rubus parviflorus, assembly GCA_029955375.1. Classification (NCBI taxonomy): domain Eukaryota; kingdom Viridiplantae; phylum Streptophyta; class Magnoliopsida; order Rosales; family Rosaceae; genus Rubus; species Rubus parviflorus. The sequence goes on along the minus strand of JARGGL010000008.1, from coordinate 3,812,789 downwards.
TCCCCCCAAGTGGGATGTCTTCCAGAAACTCAAGAACCTTGAGATTGTTGGTGCAAGGTTGGAGGATCCTGCATTGTCAACTGTGCTTCAGGCCTGTCCTAATCTCACCAAACTGTTGCTGCTTGGTTGTGAAGGAGTCATTTCGGTTTCAATTGAGTTGCCACATCTGGAACAGTGTAAGCTGGACTTCTATGGCTTGGGCAACTGCTCATTTTCTATGAACTGCCCAAAAATTGAAGTCCTTGAGGTGCAAGGCTGTAGTTGGATTCGGGTTCAAAAGACAAAGCACTTGAGGAATCTTTCAATTGCGAATAATGCAGGTTACGATTACCTTTAAAGGACTTGAAATATGTAATATATTGGGTGCAATTTCTTTTTTCTTCGTTTTTTTATCTCTCCAAGAGACAGTTATGAATTTTAATAGTGGCTCGTTTGTGTTTTCTGGTATGTTTTTCAGGTAGAGTCTACATGGTTGATTTTGAAAAACTTGTAGCTCTGGAGTCCTTATCCATTAGGGGCGTCCAATGGTGTTGGGGTGCAATAAGCAGCATGCTGCAATGGGCAAGTGAAGTGAAGCACCTCTATATGAAGGTGGAATTCACAGGAGATTTTGAGACTCTTCAGCCCTTTCCAGAGGTTGACTTTGTTGATTTTTTCAATAATCATCACAAGCTGCAAAAGTTTGACATCCATGGAGCCATGTTTGCTGCTCTTTGTCAGAAGAACAGTCTGAAAAATGTGAGCAGATACTATTTTGTAATTGTAATTTTTGAATTCCAAGGCAATTTTCAAGGTGTGATCGAGTTTGTATTTCTTTTGTCAGGTTGATTCGGGATTTGTAATTCCTTGTCTGGAGGAAGTGGTGATCACAGTACGATCACCACTGAATGCTGAGCAGAAAATGAACACTCTCGAATCCTTGTTGAAGTATGGGAAGAATCTCAAGAGAATGGTGATCAAGGTTCTTCAGATGAAGAGCAATCATAGCAGCGCAGATGATTTCTTTGATGAGATTTGCAGGTTTACATGCATGAACCGAAAGTTAGTTAGAATAGAATAAAGCTTACTCGGGAGTACACTTGCTCATTTTTCCTTTTTGTTTCACATCATTCCTTCAATTCTCTGATTTCAGCTTTGACTGCTAATTTAGTTGGAACAATGATCATTATTCATTTAATGGATCCAAAATTCAGATTAAATAAGTTTCTGGCTTTGTCTATGATTATGCTGCATAGTATGTGCTATACTTACTCATAAGTTATGGGTGTAGTTCCCTTTGGGAAGTAGACATCTACTTGTGCACAAGAAAATGTACGCATGCAATGTCACTAAAGGAGGAATCAAAAGGCATCTGTTTGTGTTCTTAGAGGTGTCATGGTTATTTGCACAACCAAAAGTCAGTACGATATCTCTGTAGCCGCCATCCACAAATACATGATATCTCAGTTGTTGGAGATATGGCTACAAACGATTGTCATTTAATTGGACATAGAAATGACTACTGAAAATTGTTTGACTTGAATTAATTATCATCCCTCATCTTGGGTCTGGTATATGAGGAGGTGTAATTCCTGACTTGCAGGATCTTATAGCAGAACAATTTTGCAGCTTCCTTTATCTTCTTACTGAGTTGTAGAAGTAGTGACTGCTTAAGAACACAATTAGTCACATGCTGCATTAGCATTTTGCAGCTTCCAATTATGGATTGGAAGCAATAGGCTGATAACTATCTTCCCTGTCAGAATTGTTGAGGCTTACTGCAACTACAGAACGCATCTCAACTACCAAGTTAGATTATCCACAGCCGGACCCCCATATTTCTTTATTCAAGATTTGCCCAACCCCCAAATTTGCCAGCGAAACCTGCAACCCAACACTCATTAGAAATTCTAATACGACCACCAGCACCAACCCTACAACTAGTGCATAGCCTCAACATTGAGTTTAGGATGATCCCAAGCTAAGAACAGTTGGTCTGTGTGTTGCTTGCAGCCTTGATTGGACCAGCAACCAGGAAGAAACAAAATCATTCTCGAATATATGCTTATTTCACCATTTTCAAAGAGCTCCATTAAAATGCCACATATGTAATCATTCTCAACAGGCTAAGAACAAAGGTTGGTAAGTTGGTTTTCTTGAGCTGTCAAGTATAGAAATGTTTTCAGCTTGGTGGAATCTTGAGTTTCCAAATGAATTTCTAAGAAACTAGGTCATTCTTCACCCTCCAAGTATTGGAGCACTCTCTCTCGCTGATATTAAAGAGCGTGTTTGAAAGTTTGATTTAATTTCTTTTAATCATGTTTATCGAGAAGCTAATTTTGCATCAGATTTAGCCGCATCTATTGGTCACTCTTGCCGGGATTTGCAGCTTTGGATTTATGGACTACCTTTTCATGTTCTTCTCATAATTTTGACTTGTTAAATGTTGGTTGTAATAAAAGTTTTAGGTTGTAATTTTCTTTTTTCTTATAAAAATTTTCTTATTGAGAGATTTCAAGTGGTGTGGACCCCACCCACTCAAATCAGAGTGCTCCACATCATCAAAAACGTCCACCAAATTGGAATGGATCCACTTGACTACTTGAGCCACATTATCGCTAAGTCATAGAAAAGTGGATCCTACTTGAGCCATATCAGTCGAACTTGACTATTCAAATTGGTAAGTACAAGGGTATTAGCCGGACTTCAATGATCAAATTGGTGAGTAAAGGTGCTAAACTGAAATTAGTCCAAAACAAAAACAATAACTGCCGGTGTGTGTGTGTCTAATCATAGTTTACATTACATGATATTGGCATCGTCCTTATAAACTTTTAGACAACGTAAGTACCATATGATTCAAATCAACTTCTTCTTTTGGAAAAATCGCTTCAAGTGCCACAACTGAAGAGTTGAAACTGCAATGCAGACGCCCAAGGACATTATGCTAAACCACGCCACCCTGGTATTCGTTTTTTCACTGACACTCCTCATCTCAGCTTCTCTGTGGACATAGAAAACAAAACAAGAAACATATTACAGAAGACAACAACAACAACAACAACAACAACAACAACAACAACAACAATAATAATAATAATACTAATAATAATAGTAAAACAGGACTGCTGAGTGCATTTTTAATAGGGACGTATAGATTACCTGCCCTTGAGAAATAGTAGATTCTCATGGATGGCTTCCACTGCACCTTCAAGTTTACGCAACTCGAGCTCGAGACCCTATATGTGGGCAGATACTTGGGAATAAGCATAATCAAGGATAATCATGCAGAGGGAAAGTACAAAAGGCTTTCTGGAAATTTAGTTCAGAAGCAAGGATAGCAATAACTCTAAGGGTTGCTATGTACTATGTAGCATATTGTGCCTTTAATGCACCAAACATGTAGGTATTGAATGCATATATACTATTAACCATAAATATGAGTGTGCCATTAGTTTGCTGGCGAAATTCTGTCAGGATGGAAAATTTATGAATTTTATCCTTCATACTCCAGCCTATCTAGTCCAGATATCCAACCTTGTTGCATAACCGATATATACAAATTCATCACAAAACAAAACTTTTTAAAGGATATTTAGATTCTGAGATCCGGGGTCAGCAAATTAAGCACTTTCCCAATCTATTCTCCATGAAACATATAGGATTTATTTTTATTTTTCTGGTTTCTTTATTTAAAAAAAAAATGATGTGCCTCTGTCTCATAATAAATTGGCAGCTAAAATGAATGGAACATTTTTAGACTTTGATACAGCTATAGTACTCAAGCACCACATTGACCTCCACTAGTCTACATTTAGAGTTAAGACTCAACTCCATATCAGAATCATTAATGGTGGCAGAGACTCGCACTTGATTAGTCAATATCAGAATCCTTAATGTTGGCCAGAAAGTGAATTAGCAGTTACATGAATTTGTAGCTTCAATTTAGAAATTCATATCTACAACCATTTCAGACGCCAGACCTCTTCAAAATAGTACTCAGTGCATTCAACATTGGGATAACAAATCATATCATTAATAAAAGCACATAATGAACAAAAAATAATAGATACATAATGTGTGTGCATATGCGTGTATAATATGCATCGAAGATCTCACCTCAATCTTCTCTTTTCTTGCTACTGATTCCCAATCCTTGGCTCCAATTCCAGTTTTCCAGTCAAGGTTGACACTTACCCCATTGCCTCCAGGATTATGACCATCAATCCAAAAACATGCCAGGTAGTTACCAGCCTCGTGAGTGGTGAAGGCAAACTGACCATGTGTTGCATTCTCCCTCTGATGAAGATTGTTGCCATAAGGCGATGTCACCTGAAGAACAAGTACTATTAAAATTTATAAGAATATTACACAAAATCTAAGTTGAAAACATTATACAGACCAAAAGAATCTAAGATGAATACATAGTTATACACATCAAATGATTTAGAACTCGTGAATGTCAATAATTTCTTCATAAAACTCTCATTTTGAATTTCCATCAATTCAAGGAGCTGTTATTTGCACTCCTTAAAAGTCATTGTGCTACACTCCTTATTGCTTTCTTTGTTAAACAAATTTATCACTTCAATTACCAACACTGACCTCACTTACTTTCAAAAAATTCCAGCTACAACCTTTGGTTATGTGGTATATGGGATGAAGAATTTCCCACTCCGAATTTGAGAATAAGGTGTGTGAGGATGTGTGCTGGGTTAATTGTTGCAAATAAGTGAAGAAGATGGAGTTCTTAAAGATGAAGAGTTGCAGGGTTCAGTGGTTGGACGCAGCATGAGAACGGTTAATAAAATGAAGGGCTTCACCAAATACAGTGAGGACAGGGGCAGTATTGGCAATTCAAATGATAAAACATCTCAAAAGAATATAAAAAAATAAAGAAGGTGCATAATGAAATTTGATGAGTGCCAAAAACAGGTTCCTAAATTTCTCCTTCTGCAATTTAGTGGATCCATCTAGAAGTAACAAATAAGATTACAACTCAATTAACTCAAACATGACAATAATTTAGCAACAAACTTATATCCCTCCTCAAACATCAAGTAATACCAGGTCTCAATCCGATATAGGTCATTAATAGTTATTTTTTCTTTCTGTGTTCTACAACTGGGTTTCTGTAGATATACGGGCAACCATTAATAAGAAAGATTGTAATACAATCTCTTACATTAGATTGCATCAATGTCGACTCACATAAATGCATATGTTCAGTTGTACTGAACACGATTGTTCACAATACCCATATCGAGACTTCCATCTGTATCAGTTGAATTTTTGGCAACATTGACTCTAGGATACCTGTATCCAAACACCTATCCTAAAATCAAAACTATAATTATTTTGCATTTTTCTTTTCCAAAAAGATACCTTTAATTTGTAATTTAGAAAACCAATGAGTCAACATGAAAAAGACCATATAAATAAGAAAAGAGAAGCTCTTATTGTCAACTTCTGGTGTGATGCAAAAACAAAAGACTAAAGGGGCTATGCTTTTCTGTTGCAAACCACAGAAGAGAAAAATGAGCAGAAAAAAAAGGTAAGAAAAAGTGATTCCCTTAGATATTGTTTCAGACTTGCATCCCAATAGATACCATTCTTTTAACTCTGTAATATGGACATATTATTTTATTGACGCGTCTATGCTGTTTCCATATCCTATTTTCATAGATTTTCCGTATCTTTGTATCCTAGCCTTGTATCTGAAACCATGCTTCATAGATACTCCAAGGCCAATAAATAAGCATGTATACATTGCAAATGCAACAGAAAATTTTGAAAATTTGATTTCTCATTATTCATTAATAAAAATTTGGGAATTTAACTTCTCTTTAAAATAATAATTCGAAAATTTGGTTTTTCCTTACCATGGCTAGCTTATGTCCGCTATCCATGAGCACTATGTTTGGATAGACACTCATTAGACTCTTCATGCTCGAGCATAAGAGTACAACATTCGCATAACTGGAGCAAGCACCCCATTTTTGTTTAACCTATTACTTGCTTATACTATGGGTCAAAGAAGTTTCAGTGACAGCAACTTAGTGGGCCAGTGTACAGTTTGGTTTATTTTGGCTTTGGATGACCTTCCACTGGCTCAGGTCAATATCCCTACGGAAATATACCAAGGTAGTGAATGGTCTTAATGTAGATATAATTCAGTAATTGTTTTCAAACTTTTCAATGTGCCGATAAGGTGCCTAACAGTCTAAGTGATCCTGCAGCCGAAGTTGTAGATCGAAGCAACTACCTTTACACAAGAGGAACAAGTCCTCAGTGTCTGGGTGACCACATTGGAAATGCTTTCGCCACAAAATGAATACAGGGTAAGATTTCATTGTTCAAAATAACCAGTCCAGTAGGATACTTAATACTTAAACAGACAAGGCAGAAAGATAGCTTTTGAAACAAAAATTAAACAAGAGCAAGAGTTGTAACAATGTGCAAAACTCATCATATTCATATTTAACGATAACAAACATAACAGCTGATCAGCCTATCGCACAGATATATAATATGGAACAAAGAGATCCAAGGCAAGATCCACGTAACATGTTCGATTCCCACCACCAATGAAATATGCAAACCTTTTAGATCTACTCTTATCAATTTTGACGCATTGGGTTTTGTTTTTCTAATACATGCATCATCCAAATGGATATTTTGGCATCAGAATTTAAAAGGGGAAATTGGGGAAAGCAAGCAAACCTTGGCGGAGATGGTGGGGGAGTGGGAGTGGTCGTCGGATATGACGACGTAATCGGCCAAAACGACGACGTTGTTCTGGATTTCCTCGGAGACGCACTTGGTGCCGCTGGACGGTAGGGTCAGCCAAATTGCTTGACCCGGCCGTAACAGAGATAGGAGGATCAAGACGATGGCCAACGAACACGCAGCACTCGCACTCCTCATCATCGTAACCCCTTTCCTTTTCTCTCTTCTCTCCTTGTCTCTCTTCTCTCAGCAAAATCAGTCTTTGTGTTTGGTTTTCGAAACGGAGAGGGGCCCTAACAAAACAAGTTACCCAATAATGTGTCAACGCAAACATTAAACAAGTTTTACCATAATCTTCAAAAAAAGAAAAAAAAAATAATAATCTCATCGACCACGGGCCAATATTTTTCATCACGCCACCCAATATTTTCCTCCAACATAAGGCCACACAGAAAAAATGGGCCAATATTTTTGACATAAAAAAGTCATCGATTTTACAATAGATGTCACTGCATGCATCTATTTGATCTAAAAGCCGACTTCATTTGTTATTTTCAAATTTAACAAGTCTCTCACCCTCTTAAACAAAACCAATAAATTCCACTGAAGAATCTATTCGATTCTTGTTAAAAAGCCTAGATGATTGGGTAGACGCGCACAAGTTGAAGAATCCAGTCGATTCTATCAAATTCAACTATTAAGATCGGTCGTACGCAGATCAGTCCTACGGTCTTCAAGTGATTCAAAGTTTCTCTCAAAACCAATCGATTTGTCCTAGTAAGTCTCCTATTCACTACAATCTAAACTAAATTACGACAAATTTGTATGCGCATGTTAAATATGGCTTTGTAGTAGCATTATCATGTTTTTGCAGTATGTTTCCATGGTTGGCAATAACTTTTAATGTTATGTAGTAGTTTTTAGATGTTTGGTATTGCTTTTGTAGAAATACATGGGTTGCTGCATGAACCACTTGCTTTGGCAGTACCTTTTAGGATGTTTGACATTAGCATTTGTGTTTGGTAGTATATTTTAGGATCGATGTTTGGTGATTTATACGTATTTTACGTACAAAGTATACTTCTAACCACTTGAATTATGTTAATTTTAAGGCTAAATGACATCACTAATCCAATTTGTGTGTTGTGTAGGTCAAATGAGCTAAGGAAAGCAAAACGAACCAAAAGGACGGGATTTGGGAGCATTAATTTAGAGAGTTTTTGAGAAAAGATCGAAAAGTCAATTGGTTGACCCGAAATTCAACTCGTGGTCAACCTTAATTTTATGGTGTTAAGATAGAGAAAGTCAACTCTTAGAGGTGAAGCACATATATAGTCGGAGTATAGAGCATTAGAGGAGCAAAAGTCAAAGGGTTGATCCGAGAAGTCAACTAGGTCAACTCCGAGGCATGGAAGCAAAAGTCAACCCTTGGAAAGTCAAAAATCAGCTTTACCTATTTTCGTTCTTGCCCCCATAGTCCTTTCCTTATTACTAGGGTTTGTCTCGGATCAACCCAATGAATTTGGCTACATGCAGGGACGGAGGCACTTGTGGGCCTTAGGTGTGTTAAGATATATATTAGTTTAATAAGCCACAAATGCATATTCCTTTGCATAAGACTGGTTGTCTTCTTTTGTGTCAGTGGGTTTTATCTCCTCTCGAGTGTATCCCATGTGTGTGTTCAATTGTGTAGTAGGAATGGCCTACTGCTTTCTTGTTTTATGGCATGCATGTTTTCTGCTAAAACAACTTTGCTTTTGTCTAAAGTGCTTTATGCACGTTCTATATAAGAGGTGTGATGTAGTGTTATATGATTATCAATTGAACAAGAAAGGCCTTTGCAGCCGAAAGAACTCTCTCTCTCTCTCTCTCTCTCTCTTGTCTCTAATTCTATTCTAACATTTGGTATCAGAGCCCTCACTGGGTCTGAAGAGAAAAACAGCAGCTTTTACTTGCAGCAGCAAGAAACAATGGCGACAGAGAACAACAATTATGTGCAACATGCAATTCCTCGCTTTGATGGTCACTATGATCATTGGAGCATGTTGATGGAGAATTTCCTGAGGTACAAGGAGTATTGGACTCTTGTGGAAACCGGTTATGAAGAATCGGAAGAAGGAGCAGTTCTCACAGACGCACAACAAAGGAGACTTGATGAGCAGAGGCTGAAGGATTTGAAGGTGAAAAATTATTTGTTCCAGGCAATTGATCGTACCATTTTGGAGACCATTCTCCAGAAAAATACTTCCAAGCAAATATGGGATTCAATGAAGAAGAAATACAAAGGCTCGGCGAGAGTCAAACGTTCTCAACTTCTAGCACTACGTAGAGATTTTGAAATGCTTTAAATGAAGCAGGGAGAGTCAGTGAATAACTACTTCTCAAAGACAATGGCAATTGCAAACAAGATGAGGCTGCATGGTGACATGATGACCGACGTCACCATAGTTGAGAAGATACTTCGATCGATGACATCAAAGTTTGATTATGTCGTCTGTTCGATTGAAGAATCAAATGACATTGATCAAATGTCAATTGATGAGCTGCAGAGTTCTTTGCTAGTTCATGAGCAGAAGCTGAACCGGAGCAGTAGCACCGCCACTGAAGAACAAGCTTTGAAAGCTTCAACCTTTGATGAATCCTCAAGTTGAAGAGGAAGAGGTCGAGGTAGAGACAGAGGAAGAGGCCGAGGAGGTCGAGGAAATAGAGATGGAAGCAGGCAGCAACCAAGTTTCAAAAATGAAAATCACTCTCAAAGTCGAGGGAAAGGACGTGATCATTATTTTGATAAGTCTAACATTGAGTGCTTTCGATGTCACAACTTTGGTCACTACCGTTCTGAATGTTATGCCAAGATGCCCCTTGACAAAGAAAAAAGGGAAAAGTCAAATTTTGTAGAGAAAAAGGAGGAGCAAGAAATACTTTTGATGGCATTCCACGTGAAGGAGAACAAGCATGCACCAAACATATGGTATCTTGACACAGGATGCAGCAATCACATGTGTGGTAGAAAGTCTTTCTTTTCAAATTTAAATGAAGACTTTCGTACTACTGTGAGTCTTGGTGATCACTCTACAGTCAATGTTATGGGAAAATGTGATATTCAGATCAGGACTAAAGAAGACAATATTGAGACTATCTCAAATGTCTTTTATATTCCTGAGCTGAAAAGCAATTTATTAAGTGTGGGACAGCTGCAAGAGAAGGGATATATTGCTACAATTAAAGAAGGTGCCTGCGAAATTTATGATCCAAGAAGGGGTGTAATTGCTCATGTGAAGATGACACCAAACATGTTGTTTCCACTACAAATTAAGAGTGCACATACCTGCTTTGTTACCACGGTGACAGATCCAACATGGCTTTGGCATTTTCGCTATGGCCATTTGAATTTCAATGGTTTGAAGACACTTTCTCATAAAAATATGGTGATTGGCCTACCTCAAATTATTCCTCCACATAAAGTATGTGAAGAATGTGTTGTTGGCAAACAACATCGGGAGCAGTTCCCAAAAGGAAAATCATGGAGAGCACAAAGACCATTGGAGTTGATTCACTCAGACATGTGTGGTCCCATCAATCCAGCATCAAATGGAGAAAATAAATACTTTATTTCTTTTATCGATGACTACAGCCGCAAAGCTTGGGTCTATTTTTTACAAAATAAGTCTGAAGCTTTTAGTGCATTTAAAAGCTTCAAAGCCTTGGTGGAGAAAGAAGCTGGGAGAAGCATTAAAACTCTCCGTACTGATCGTGGTGGAGAATTCTTGTCACAAGAATTTGTAAATTTTTGTGATGAGCATGGTATCTGAAGGCAATTGACAGCAGCCTACACACCTCAACAAAATGGTGTATCGGAAAGGAAGAACCGAACTATCTTGAATATGGTGAGAAGCATGTTAGCAAAAGGAAAAATTCCTAAGTCTTTTTGGCCTGAAGCTGTAAACTGGAGTATTCATGTCTTGAACCGGAGTCATACATTTTTTGTTCAAAACATGACACCAAAACAAGCATGGAGTGGAAAGAAGCCATCTGTTGATCATTTTAAAATATTTGGGTGCATTGCATATGCACACATTCCAGATAAGAAAAGGAAGAAACTTGATGACAAAGGAGAAAAGTGTGTTTTTCTTGGGGTTAGCGAACAGTCAAAATCCTACAAGTTGTTCAATCCTATCACCAAGAAAATTGTCATCAACCGAGATGTTATTTTTGATGAGGAGAACACCTGGAATTGGAGTGAAAAATCCACACAGCAACAACAAATGCCTGTGAGCTTTGATGAAGAAGCAGAAGAACAGCTGCAACAAATCATTCCCACTAATAATATGCCAAGTTAACAATCACTACAATAGGTCCAAGCAGAAGGGACAAGTTCACGTCCCCAATGCACATCAAGAAAAAGACCTGCATGGATGATTGACTATGTAAGTGGTGATCACCTCAGTGATGATGATGATACACTTGTCCATTTTGCATTATTTGCAGATTGTGATCCTGTAGTATTTGAAGATGCGGTCAAAGACACAAGGTGACAGAAAGCTATGGATGCAGAGATAAAGTCCATAGAGAAAAATGACATATGGGAGTTAATTAATCTTCCAAAAAGGTGAAAAGACAATTGGTGTCAAGTGGGTGTACAAGACCAAGCTGAATGAGAAAGGTAAAGTGGAGAAATATAAAGCCAGGCTTGTTGCAAAAGGATACAAGCAAGAGTATGGAGTTGACTACAAAGAGGTGTTTGCTCCAGTTGCAAGAATGGACACAGTCCGACTGGTAATTTCTATAGCTGCACAAAATTCTTGGCCTATTTATCAGTTAGATGTGAAGTCAGCATTTCTACATGGCGAATTAGAAGAAGAGGTATACATTGATCAACCTCCTGGATATGTGAAGCAAGGCCATGAAAATCAGGTATATCGGTTAAAGAAAGCATTATACGGATTGAAACAAGCACTTAGAGCTTGGTACAGTCGTATAGATGCTTACTTTGCCAAATAAGGCTTTCTTAAATGTCCTTATGAACACACACTCTATACTAAACTTGGAGATGATGGGAAAATATTATTTATGTGTTTATATGTTGATGACCTGATTTTTACTGGTAATGATGGAGCCATGTTTAATGATTTTAAGAAGTCCATGACCGGTGAATTTGATATGTCAGACTTGGGGTTAATGCATTATTTCCTTGGCATTGAAGTAGTGCAAGCATCTGGAGGTTTCTTTATTTCTCAGAAAAAGTACATTCTAGAAATTTTAGACAGGTTCAAAATGAAGGATTGTAATTCAGTTTCTACCCCAACTGAATTTGGTTTGAAGCTGACAAAGAGAGGGTCAGGAAAGAAGGTGAGCTCTACTCTTTACAAGCAAATTGTTGGGTGTCTTATGTATTTGACTTCAACAAGGCCAAATATAATGCATGCTGTCAGCTTAATCAGTCGATACATGGAGAATCCAACTGAGCAACATCTCCTTGCTGCGAAATTTTTTTTCAGGTACTTGAAAGGTACCAGTGATTTTGGAATATTGTATAAGAAGGGAGCACATGAAGGTTTGTATGGTTTCAGTGATAGCGATTATGTTAGGGATCAAGATGATAGAAAAAGCACATCTGGACATGTCTTTATGATGGGGTTAGGTGCTATTTCATGGTCATAAAAAAAGCAAGCTATTGTTACTTTGTCTACAACTGAAGATGAGTTCATTGCAGCAGCATCATGTGCATGCTAAGCTATTTGGCTGAAAAGGTTACTTGGTGAGCTTGGTTGTGATCAAGAAGGTCCTACATCAATTCATTGTGATAATGTTTCTGCAATTAAATTGTCAAGGAATCCAGTTCTTCATGGAAGAAGCAAACATATTGATGTGAGGTATCATTTCTTGCGTGATCTTTGCAAAGATGAAATTATTGATCTGGTTTATTGTAGAAGTGAAGACCAAATTGCAGATATTATGACCAAGCCACTCAAGACTGTTGCGTTTGTGAAGCTTCGAGATATGTTAGGAATGTGCTCAAGGAAGGTGATGAATGAAGTTGGAGAAATAAGTTGCTGGGTAAACTGATGTCTCGAGGACATTCAGTTTAAGGGAGAGTGTTAAGATATATATTAGTTTAATAAGCCACAAATGCATATTCCTTTGCATAAGACTGGTTGTCTTCTTTTGTGTCAGTGGGTTTTATCTCCTCTCGAGTGTATCCCATGTGTGTGTTCAATTGTGTAGTAGGAATGGCCTACTACTTTCTACTTTCTTGTTTTATGGCATGTTTTCTGCTAAAGCAACTTTGCTTTTGTCTAAAGTGCTTTATGCATGTTCTATATAAGAGGTGTGATGTAGTGTTGTATGATTATCAATTGAACAAGAAAGGCCTTTGCAGCCGAAAGAACTCTCTCTCTCTCTCGTCTCTAATTCTATTCTAACAAGGTGGCCTTGCCCCCCTCCCCCCTCGATTTCTAATGCAGCCTTTATATATATTGGCAAAGCTTTATTCCAATTGAGTTTAGCCTATTTATATTATATTGCCCCCCAAACCCAACTCCCACGTTTCAATGTTTAATAAACTAAACAATTATAGGAAGTTTCTTAAGATCCTAGACTCCTAGTCTCCTACCTCCTCTAGGCTCTAGTCCTCTCGGCAAAAAAAAAGTCCTATTTTCTAGTACCAAAATTAATTAAAATTATATAGACATACTCCTAAAACCTAAGCATTCTCTGTGCTTGTTTCTTTCTCCAATAAACACTAAAATACCAACCGGGGCACTGAGCAAGAAAAAAAAAATATGAAGGGGAACTTTCAATCTACTTCTATGTACCCTTCTACATTTTGAGGCTTAGAGTTTGCATAGAAAATCAGAATTGAACACAGCTACACGCCCACACAGGTAATATTGATTTTCTAGTTTGTAAATTGATGGATTGTTCAATACTTCAATTGATTTTTCTTTTTTGAGTTGCTTTATTTTTCCCTTAATTGATGGCTTAATGTTTGAATGAAGAGATGAATTGGATTGATTTGGTTATCTTAATTGAGTATTTGAGTTGCTTTATTTTTTCGTTTATGGATGATTTGATATTTTGATGGATTGTTTGAATGAAGACAGAAGAGAGTTGATTTGGTTTCTTTAATTGAATTGCTTTTCCAACTTGTTTATAGGGTGGTTGTGCTCATGCTTACTCTTCCGGTCTCGACAACAACTATAGAGCGAGCATTTTCAGCTATGAAAATAATAAAAACTAGCCTTCATAACAAAATAGAGGATGACTTTCTCACTGACTCTTTGATTATGTACATTGAAAAAGAAATCGCTGAAAAGTTTAGTATAGACTCGATCATTGATGACTTTCGTGATATGCAAGAGCGACGAGTCCCATTTTGATGATGCATAATTCAAGTTAGTAACTTTATTACATTATAGACATGTTATATTGTGACATTTGATTTGTTCATTGTTTTTTTTTTTTTGGGTTTTGAGTTTTATATTTTCAGTCTTATATTTGTTCCTTCATATCTCGCCCCCCCCCTAATATAAATCTCTAGCTCCGTCCCTGTAAAGAAGATTGGTACGTGAAACCAGGGACGGAGCTGCATGATGGCCTTAGGTGGCCTTACCCCCCCCCCCCCCCCCCCGGTCGTTTAACACAATAGCCTTAATATGTATAGTGCAGAAGCTTACTCCAAGTGAGTTTAGCTTAATTCTATTATATTGCCCCCCCCCAAGTTTCAATGTTTCAACTTTCAAAGGCTTATTTCCATTATATTGGTCCCCCTACAATGAATGTCTAGCTCCGTCCCTGGCTACTTGACCAAAGAAAGAATGATGAAAAGTTAACATGTAACCAAAAATTGTGAAACAAGAACCAATAGGTAGTGATATTGTCACGCCCCGATTTTCAAATCAATTAATAAGGCATTTTGCCTTTAATTACAAATCAATTTCGGGAATGTGACTACATGGAATATCAAATACAAATATGCACTAGAATTTTTTTCTTTTAATTCGAGTACAACAATATACTCCATGCCCAATAAATGTAAATGCTGACCCGTTCTTTAGGGTTACATATTACAAGCCATAATTAAATAATAAATTGTTATTACAAAATATTAAATAATTAATCCATCAGAGTTTATTACATAAACAGCGGAAGTCTTATAAACCAATAATATGTATGCAGCCTTGCTTACTCCTGGTTATCCTAACCTGCAGGTATAACCACTACACCGTGGAATAGTGTACCGGGTTATATCAACAAACCCGGTCAGCTTACGAAGCTGGTATGAGTAATCTATGTTTCATTTTCAAAGAATCATTTAACTCAAAAGTTCCATTTCAAATCCGGAAGATTCGTATTATCTAATATACTGAACCTACGTGTCCCATGCCACGTATTTTAACCCCACACGCCCCATAAACGTGTATGTTAATACCAGGGTAATCCAGTATATTAAATAATATAAACCCTCGATCTTTACTCACACAAAATCATTTATAACTTAGCCTGATTAAAAGTGAGATGCATCTCACATTTAATACATCAAGTTATTTTTAACTTCGCCTGATTAAAAGTGAGAATACTATTTTTCTTCTCCTTTTAATACATCAAGTTAACCAAACAATATGCAGTCTAGAGCTCTAACTGAATGGGCTACCATTTTTCACCCATTTAACATTGTCCCCGGTCAGGACAGTCCGTTTGGACAAAAACATTCAAATAGGCAAACACAATATCTTAATAGAATTATTGTGTTCCCACAAAATTCACAAATTAAAACAATAAGATGAACATTTTTCAAATATTGTTTTAACACCAAAATCACAACAACACAATATGAATTAATATTCATATATAAAAACATCGTGAGATTCACTCACCTCTAATTCCTGCTGCGTCTTCAAATAGAAACCAGGAATCGACAAGCGTGTACGCAACACCTTTCATAATCACCTATGATTATGCAATATCCAATTAGCATAATACATTTCCAAAATAATCCAAAGTTCCTCAAATGTCACCTAGGACATCGGAAATATTAATCGAGACCATTTGACCAAAAGTCAACCATCGGTCAACGTGGGTCCCACGTCTACTATTCATCAACGGGTCCCACACGAAATCCAAAACTTCCAAAATCCATCAACATGCTTATTTCTAGCATCCTAACATCATATCCAAAAATGGTGATGATCCAACGGTCGGATCATCACGGATCTAACGATCCATAATCATTGCATAATTGATCGTTGATCAAACGATCTAATTTCAATAATCCAACGGTCCAACATGCTTATAATCTCAATATTAACCACACGATCAAATTTGATGATCATCTGACGGTCGGATCTCTCGAATCGTAAATCGTACGATCCGATAAATCGGGTTAATTGACCATCGGTCAAACGACCGAATTTGACAAAAGTCAAAACACGAAAGTTGTTCGTATCGACGAAACAAGCCAAACGGAGCAAAGGACTGCTCCCGGACCGGCCGGACGCGCCGCCCACGCGCCGCCTCCGGCGGTGGTCAGACCGCCGGTCAAGGTGGTCCGATTGACACCAAATTTTACCAGAATGTAGATCACAACAATCCCAACAAGTTTGATAACTACCTCGAGGTCTGGATCGGAGTGGAAGTGGCCGGAATCGGTGTCGGTGGGTTTTTGATCCCAAAAAGTGCAAATCGTCGTTGCCGCCGATCTAGGCCGTGCCGCCGTGATCCAACACCATGGGGAGGTTGCTGGAGAGGAGGGGAGCAAAACCCAAGTCGTCCCATCGTCGGAGGTGGCCGGAATCGTCGCCGGTGGCCGGGTCTACTTTTCCCGATTCTGTCCTGCTCGATCCGCCGCCTTCCGCCGTGATCCGGTGGCAGGCACCACCACCGGTCGACCGGCGAGCTCAAACTGAGTCGGTCGGTGGCCGGCCCGTCGCCGGAGGTGGCCGGACGCGCCCGCACGCGCCGGGTCGGGTCACGGGTCGCTGGCGGGTTATCGGGTCAGCCTTGGGAGAATTTCTGGAATTTTCCGGAATTTTCTGGAATTTTCCGGAATTAAATGATTTTCCGAAAAATACCCTATATTTATACCAAATTTTCCAAACTTCCGAAGGCCATAACTTCTTCATACGATGTCCGTTTTCGATGAACCGAATTCCTACCAACTCGATTCGACGAGGTCTACAACTTTCATGAAGGAAGTTTTCCCAAATTCTCAACGGATAAAAAGTTACCTTAATTAACCTTGTGTAACTTTTAATTACCACCGTAATTATCGTTTTACGACGAAAACCCCTAAAAATACGAATTCTCTCCATTTCACTTCAAATTTCACGAACTATTTAATAAAAATAATACGGAAATTTTCGGGGTATTACAGTCTACCCTCCTTAAAGAAATTTCGTCCCGAAATTAGGACGCAGAGTACCCCCAAGGTTATCACGACTTCAGTTTGAAATCTCAAAATTTTATTCACCAATAACCGGGTAGTACACATCAAACCACAACACAACCACAACTTGATTCTCACAACCTGAAATTCAAATCCCAGAATTTATTTAATAATAAACCGGGTATTACACAACACACCACAACATAACTAGAAAGCAACTTGCACACACTTCTATTACAAGTTCTTAAATTGCCTCACAGGGCTTACACTACCAAAAGCCATCCTTAAACCTCCAATAGTGACTTCGTGGATAAGAGGCCGGATGTCTCGGAATTCCATACATCATCAGCTGGTAGAAATATGCTGCTTCCACGAAACACTTGCAAGTGTCGCAACATTCTCTAGCTGCATGCCTATCTCCATCCACGTCCCACATGTCCTGGCCAAAAGGACGCCAAAAACTTGACTCACCACAAGTAAGACATTTACCAGCGGGCAGGAAAGCAGTAGTCGACGGAAAATATAATAGAAGATGCTCATGACAAAACTCAGCCTGATGCATCATCCGCTCGACTTCTTGTCTACAGTAGTAGATGTTCCATCCGCTTCTCCACCAGTCGAGGGCTTCACACAGTCGCTGCACCGTTTTCTGCTGCTCGGCTCGTGGTCCTAAAATCATCTTAATCATACATGCTGCATAAAATGCAACATGATGACCTACCACCGAACTGGGACGGGAACCATAGAATGTTCCTGGTTTGCATGCCGCATCGAAATACTCCAGGGCTAAGGGTATGTTCGCTGCCTCCACGAGTACTCGTATTCCCATTCGGAACAGAGACTCCGGGTTCTTCGCTTCCCAGCATCGATTTGCGAAGATGCGCACCTGCCTGTCCGCTTCTATGGAACCAGTGGGTCTGGATCCACCATCGAATCCATCCATGTCGATCGCCGCCAAAGTAGACCAGCTATCGGCATACTCCTTGAAGTCCTTCGAGACACAACGGAGTTCCATTGTGCTCTGCAGGGATGCGGTAGCCACCAATTGGAAAATGTACTTCCAGATCTCCACCGGAAGTTCACCCCATTCAGCATTCTTGGAACGCTTGCTGCACTCTCCTTTGCTCACCATTTTGCAAAACTAGTAGAGATGTGTTTGTTTGATAACAGATATGAGGTGAGTAACACAACTCCTTATCCCATGTATATAAGACAAAATTTCCCACCGTAAGGAAACCATTCTTTAATGCGAGTGCGGTGCACTCAGCAACCCACTAAGAATAATTATTGCTCATATCTGTCTCAATTACTCAAAAGTATCGCCCACGATACAAGATTTCGCAAGATTTAACCAACAAAAACTCAGTCTTCCACTAACACCGGTCATAATGACTCTTTACTTTAACTTTCGCATAATTAATTCCTCAAAAGATGCGAGGTCTCACAAGAGTGGAACTGTATGTGGAAAATCCATGCATCGGGGAAAAATAATCTTCCACGATCTCCAAAGTCTCCGACAATTAGCTGTAATCAGCCACTCACTTTTGCTTTTGAAATTTTCAAATCCTCCACCAACAATAAATATACCCCTTACGCATCCACTAACAGATACTTTCCATTAGTGCCATAACCTCCTTTCTCTTTCAAAGAGGACTTCTTCACTCCACTTCTCAGAAATTTCACCAACTCAAACATGTCACGCAAAGTGAATTCGTTCAGTGAATTACTTCAATCTGATCCCTCTGAAAGCCAATTCTTTGAGGGCTTAGATGAAATAATTTCACCAGCAATAGAATTCAACAACGATATCGACATGCTAGACATGCTTCTAGCAGAAGACGAAGCCATTGAAGTAGCCCCAAGTCCACAAGTATCATCTCCACAAGCTGAACCTAGTTCATCCAAACGTATTCCACTGAGGAAGAGCTTCACCAAATACCAAGTCCAAGCGTTGAAGGACTTCGTCGAGGCTTTTCCACAGCCAACTGTTCAACAGCGACAAGATTTGGGTGACCAAATAAAGTTAACGTTTGCACAAGTCTCTGCGTGGGTGATAAAGCATCGACCCAAAACGCCTGCCCAAACAACTCGTCAACAAAATTTTCTGCTGAGACAGCAAATCAATGAGCTTCAAGCTCAACTTAGCCAGTACCAAGCAGCATTCAACCGAATCAACTGCAACCATTGTGGAAATCGAGTCACTCCCAATAGTGAGCTACTAAAAGGGATTGAAGAGACTACCCCACAACCTCAGACTCTTCCAATTCCTGCAGTCATCGGTCCAAGGGAAAAGTCTCACATGAGGAGGGATGTTCAAAAGTGTATGTCGATCCCACATCACTCTTCTTCTACACAACAACCATCAGACAACATCAACCGTTCAGAACCTGAAGAAGCATCTTCCGTGGCAGAAGCATCTGTCGTGGCAGACACAACTAAGATTTCTGAAATCATTGTGTCGGTCAGAGATGAGCTAATCATCATGGCATCTGCTGCTGCGCCACTGTGGATCTCTGCACTCAAATCCAGCTCTGCCACGCTTCATGAGTTCCTGAATGAAGCAGAGTACAAGAGAATCTTCACTAACGGTATAGATCTTACTCCCACTAACTTCCAAACTGAAGCTTCTCGCTACACAGCCACTGTTCCCCTCAGTCCTGTCGTACTCGTGAATCTCTTCATGGATGTGGACCAATGGTCCACCATATTTGGTAGCATCATTTCAAGGGCGAGTATCCTTGATGTCTTGTCATCAGGGACTACTGAAAGCTACCACGACACCATCCAAGTCATGACTGCTGAATTCCAGGTGACCAGTCCATCTGTCTCCACTCGTGTAACTCACTTTGTTCGTTATTGCCAACGACAAACAGAACAAAGTTGGGCAATAATTGACGTCTCTGTGGACGGTTTAAGCTCAAATCTGGGTCCACACCCAAGATCTCAATGCAAGAAGCGTCCATCCGGATGCTTAATCCAAGATTTGTTCAACGGCAGCTCTCGTGTCGTATGGGTGGAACATGTTGATGTACAGGATCAAATCATGCACCAAACATACCGAACGCTAGTGGAGTCAGGCTTAGCCTTTGGAGCAAGGCGATGGGTAGAAATACTTCAGAGGCAAGCGGAAAGGTTAAATTATTCCGCGGCTGACACTTATCCACCTCAAGACTTTTGTGTCATACCATCTGTGGAAGGAAGAAGAAACATGTTGCAGATGGCATGCAGAATAGTGACAGACTTTTGCACAGACATCGGCAACTCTACTGCTCATGAATGGAAGGTAGCTGAACAAACCAAGTTCAGGGGTTCAGGGATAAGAGTCTCCACCAACAAAATCTGGAACAGGCTGAATAAGCCCCATGGTCTTACTCGAACTGCAACAGCAATATTCCAACATCATGTCTCTCACCGAAAGCTGTTTGACTTCTTCACTGACGTACAAACTCGGAACCAGTGGGACCACCAAGCATTGGGCAAGACAGTCCAAGAGATTGCACACATCACAACGGGTCAAGACCCACGCAACAGTGTCACCTTGATGCAAATCGACGACACCTACGTACTCCAAGAAAGTTGTACTGATTCAACAGGGTCATACGTGATTTATGCCTCTATCAGTCAGTCAACGGTCCAGAAGTTATTAGGTGGTTGTGAGTTAGGTACAATTGTATTCCTAACTTCAGGTTTCTCGATCCTACCTGATATGCCTACTGCTGGAAGGACAGAAGGGGTCTCAGACAATCCGTACATTGGTTGTCTGGTAACGGTAGCAACACAGATCTCTACTGAGTTGCTGAAGAACAAGAAAGGGTCAGTGGATCAAGTCTGTCGTTTGATCCAGGGTACGGTTGAGAGAATTAGGAATGTAGCCATGTAAGACTATCCTTTAAGGAATTGTAATTTGTACTTTATATTCCTAACAACACAACAGCACTGAAGAGCACATGATGGGGATCCGCCGCGGTCGGGCCATCACTCGATAAATACTGTGTGCTATTAAGCATACGAAGTAACCATCACTTGAATGAATCTAAGAACCTAACGCCAAACCGTAAACCAATTCTAAGCTCTAAACCCTAACTTCACTTCTCAATTCCAAAACTCGTTTCATTTCCTTAGAGCGTTCCATTGCTCAATCACTTCCTTAGAGCATTGTTTTGCTCTGATACCAATCTGTCACGCCCCGATTTTCAAATCAATTAATAAGGCATTTTGCCTTTAATTACAAATCAATTTCGGGAATGTGACTACATGGAATATCAAATACAAATATGCACTAGAATTTTTTTCTTTTAATTCGAGTACAACAATATACTCCATGCCCAATAAATGTAAATGCTGACCCGTTCTTTAGGGTTACATATTACAAGCCATAATTAAATAATAAATTGTTATTACAAAATATTAAATAATTAATCCATCAGAGTTTATTACATAAACAGCGGAAGTCTTATAAACCAATAATATGTATGCAGCCTTGCTTACTCCTGGTTATCCTAACCTGCAGGTATAACCACTACACCGTGGAATAGTGTACCGGGTTATATCAACAAACCCGGTCAGCTTACGAAGCTGGTATGAGTAATCTATGTTTCATTTTCAAAGAATCATTTAACTCAAAAGTTCCATTTCAAATCCGGAAGATTCGTATTATCTAATATACTGAACCTACGTGTCCCATGCCACGTATTTTAACCCCACACGCCCCATAAACGTGTATGTTAATACCAGGGTAATCCAGTATATTAAATAATATAAACCCTCGATCTTTACTCACACAAAATCATTTATAACTTAGCCTGATTAAAAGTGAGATGCATCTCACATTTAATACATCAAGTTATTTTTAACTTCGCCTGATTAAAAGTGAGAATACTATTTTTCTTCTCCTTTTAATACATCAAGTTAACCAAACAATATGCAGTCTAGAGCTCTAACTGAATGGGCTACCATTTTTCACCCATTTAACATTGTCCCCGGTCAGGACAGTCCGTTTGGACAAAAACATTCAAATAGGCAAACACAATATCTTAATAGAATTATTGTGTTCCCACAAAATTCACAAATTAAAACAATAAGATGAACATTTTTCAAATATTGTTTTAACACCAAAATCACAACAACACAATATGAATTAATATTCATATATAAAAACATCGTGAGATTCACTCACCTCTAATTCCTGCTGCGTCTTCAAATAGAAACCAGGAATCGACAAGCGTGTACGCAACACCTTTCATAATCACCTATGATTATGCAATATCCAATTAGCATAATACATTTCCAAAATAATCCAAAGTTCCTCAAATGTCACCTAGGACATCGGAAATATTAATCGAGACCATTTGACCAAAAGTCAACCATCGGTCAACGTGGGTCCCACGTCTACTATTCATCAACGGGTCCCACACGAAATCCAAAACTTCCAAAATCCATCAACATGCTTATTTCTAGCATCCTAACATCATATCCAAAAATGGTGATGATCCAACGGTCGGATCATCACGGATCTAACGATCCATAATCATTGCATAATTGATCGTTGATCAAACGATCTAATTTCAATAATCCAACGGTCCAACATGCTTATAATCTCAATATTAACCACACGATCAAATTTGATGATCATCTGACGGTCGGATCTCTCGAATCGTAAATCGTACGATCCGATAAATCGGGTTAATTGACCATCGGTCAAACGACCGAATTTGACAAAAGTCAAAACACGAAAGTTGTTCGTATCGACGAAACAAGCCAAACGGAGCAAAGGACTGCTCCCGGACCGGCCGGACGCGCCGCCCACGCGCCGCCTCCGGCGGTGGTCAGACCGCCGGTCAAGGTGGTCCGATTGACACCAAATTTTACCAGAATGTAGATCACAACAATCCCAACAAGTTTGATAACTACCTCGAGGTCTGGATCGGAGTGGAAGTGGCCGGAATCGGTGTCGGTGGGTTTTTGATCCCAAAAAGTGCAAATCGTCGTTGCCGCCGATCTAGGCCGTGCCGCCGTGATCCAACACCATGGGGAGGTTGCTGGAGAGGAGGGGAGCAAAACCCAAGTCGTCCCATCGTCGGAGGTGGCCGGAATCGTCGCCGGTGGCCGGGTCTACTTTTCCCGATTCTGTCCTGCTCGATCCGCCGCCTTCCGCCGTGATCCGGTGGCAGGCACCACCACCGGTCGACCGGCGAGCTCAAACTGAGTCGGTCGGTGGCCGGCCCGTCGCCGGAGGTGGCCGGACGCGCCCGCACGCGCCGGGTCGGGTCACGGGTCGCTGGCGGGTTATCGGGTCAGCCTTGGGAGAATTTCTGGAATTTTCCGGAATTTTCTGGAATTTTCCGGAATTAAATGATTTTCCGAAAAATACCCTATATTTATACCAAATTTTCCAAACTTCCGAAGGCCATAACTTCTTCATACGATGTCCGTTTTCGATGAACCGAATTCCTACCAACTCGATTCGACGAGGTCTACAACTTTCATGAAGGAAGTTTTCCCAAATTCTCAACGGATAAAAAGTTACCTTAATTAACCTTGTGTAACTTTTAATTACCACCGTAATTATCGTTTTACGACGAAAACCCCTAAAAATACGAATTCTCTCCATTTCACTTCAAATTTCACGAACTATTTAATAAAAA
This sequence comes from Rubus parviflorus, assembly GCA_029955375.1. Lineage (NCBI taxonomy): Eukaryota > Viridiplantae > Streptophyta > Magnoliopsida > Rosales > Rosaceae > Rubus > Rubus parviflorus. The sequence goes on along the minus strand of JARGGL010000008.1, from coordinate 3,789,053 downwards.
TAATACGGAAATTTTCGGGGTATTACAGTCTACCCTCCTTAAAGAAATTTCGTCCCGAAATTAGGACGCAGAGTACCCCCAAGGTTATCACGACTTCAGTTTGAAATCTCAAAATTTTATTCACCAATAACCGGGTAGTACACATCAAACCACAACACAACCACAACTTGATTCTCACAACCTGAAATTCAAATCCCAGAATTTATTTAATAATAAACCGGGTATTACACAACACACCACAACATAACTAGAAAGCAACTTGCACACACTTCTATTACAAGTTCTTAAATTGCCTCACAGGGCTTACACTACCAAAAGCCATCCTTAAACCTCCAATAGTGACTTCGTGGATAAGAGGCCGGATGTCTCGGAATTCCATACATCATCAGCTGGTAGAAATATGCTGCTTCCACGAAACACTTGCAAGTGTCGCAACATTCTCTAGCTGCATGCCTATCCCCATCCACGTCCCACATGTCCTGGCCAAAAGGACGCCAAAAACTTGACTCACCACAAGTAAGACATTTACCAGCGGGCAGGAAAGCAGTAGTCGACGGAAAATATAATAGAAGATGCTCATGACAAAACTCAGCCTGATGCATCATCCGCTCGACTTCTTGTCTACAGTAGTAGATGTTCCATCCGCTTCTCCACCAGTCGAGGGCTTCACACAGTCGCTGCACCGTTTTCTGCTGCTCGGCTCGTGGTCCTAAAATCATCTTAATCATACATGCTGCATAAAATGCAACATGATGACCTACCACCGAACTGGGACGGGAACCATAGAATGTTCCTGGTTTGCATGCCGCATCGAAATACTCCAGGGCTAAGGGTATGTTCGCTGCCTCCACGAGTACTCGTATTCCCATTCGGAACAGAGACTCCGGGTTCTTCGCTTCCCAGCATCGATTTGCGAAGATGCGCACCTGCCTGTCCGCTTCTATGGAACCAGTGGGTCTGGATCCACCATCGAATCCATCCATGTCGATCGCCGCCAAAGTAGACCAGCTATCGGCATACTCCTTGAAGTCCTTCGAGACACAACGGAGTTCCATTGTGCTCTGCAGGGATGCGGTAGCCACCAATTGGAAAATGTACTTCCAGATCTCCACCGGAAGTTCACCCCATTCAGCATTCTTGGAACGCTTGCTGCACTCTCCTTTGCTCACCATTTTGCAAAACTAGTAGAGATGTGTTTGTTTGATAACAGATATGAGGTGAGTAACACAACTCCTTATCCCATGTATTTAAGACAAAATTTCCCACCGTAAGGAAACCATTCTTTAATGCGAGTGCGGTGCACTCAGCAACCCACTAAGAATAATTATTGCTCATATCTGTCTCAATTACTCAAAAGTATCGCCCACGATACAAGATTTCGCAAGATTTAACCAACAAAAACTCAGTCTTCCACTAACACCGGTCATAATGACTCTTTACTTTAACTTTCGCATAATTAATTCCTCAAAAGATGCGAGGTCTCACAAGAGTGGAACTGTATGTGGAAAATCCATGCATCGGGGAAAAATAATCTTCCACGATCTCCAAAGTCTCCGACAATTAGCTGTAATCAGCCACTCACTTTTGCTTTTGAAATTTTCAAATCCTCCACCAACAATAAATATACCCCTTACGCATCCACTAACAGATACTTTCCATTAGTGCCATAACCTCCTTTCTCTTTCAAAGAGGACTTCTTCACTCCACTTCTCAGAAATTTCACCAACTCAAACATGTCACGCAAAGTGAATTCGTTCAGTGAATTACTTCAATCTGATCCCTCTGAAAGCCAATTCTTTGAGGGCTTAGATGAAATAATTTCACCAGCAATAGAATTCAACAACGATATCGACATGCTAGACATGCTTCTAGCAGAAGACGAAGCCATTGAAGTAGCCCCAAGTCCACAAGTATCATCTCCACAAGCTGAACCTAGTTCATCCAAACGTATTCCACTGAGGAAGAGCTTCACCAAATACCAAGTCCAAGCGTTGAAGGACTTCGTCGAGGCTTTTCCACAGCCAACTGTTCAACAGCGACAAGATTTGGGTGACCAAATAAAGTTAACGTTTGCACAAGTCTCTGCGTGGGTGATAAAGCATCGACCCAAAACGCCTGCCCAAACAACTCGTCAACAAAATTTTCTGCTGAGACAGCAAATCAATGAGCTTCAAGCTCAACTTAGCCAGTACCAAGCAGCATTCAACCGAATCAACTGCAACCATTGTGGAAATCGAGTCACTCCCAATAGTGAGCTACTAAAAGGGATTGAAGAGACTACCCCACAACCTCAGACTCTTCCAATTCCTGCAGTCATCGGTCCAAGGGAAAAGTCTCACATGAGGAGGGATGTTCAAAAGTGTATGTCGATCCCACATCACTCTTCTTCTACACAACAACCATCAGACAACATCAACCGTTCAGAACCTGAAGAAGCATCTTCCGTGGCAGAAGCATCTGTCGTGGCAGACACAACTAAGATTTCTGAAATCATTGTGTCGGTCAGAGATGAGCTAATCATCATGGCATCTGCTGCTGCGCCACTGTGGATCTCTGCACTCAAATCCAGCTCTGCCACGCTTCATGAGTTCCTGAATGAAGCAGAGTACAAGAGAATCTTCACTAACGGTATAGATCTTACTCCCACTAACTTCCAAACTGAAGCTTCTCGCTACACAGCCACTGTTCCCCTCAGTCCTGTCGTACTCGTGAATCTCTTCATGGATGTGGACCAATGGTCCACCATATTTGGTAGCATCATTTCAAGGGCGAGTATCCTTGATGTCTTGTCATCAGGGACTACTGAAAGCTACCACGACACCATCCAAGTCATGACTGCTGAATTCCAGGTGACCAGTCCATCTGTCTCCACTCGTGTAACTCACTTTGTTCGTTATTGCCAACGACAAACAGAACAAAGTTGGGCAATAATTGACGTCTCTGTGGACGGTTTAAGCTCAAATCTGGGTCCACACCCAAGATCTCAATGCAAGAAGCGTCCATCCGGATGCTTAATCCAAGATTTGTTCAACGGCAGCTCTCGTGTCGTATGGGTGGAACATGTTGATGTACAGGATCAAATCATGCACCAAACATACCGAACGCTAGTGGAGTCAGGCTTAGCCTTTGGAGCAAGGCGATGGGTAGAAATACTTCAGAGGCAAGCGGAAAGGTTAAATTATTCCGCGGCTGACACTTATCCACCTCAAGACTTTTGTGTCATACCATCTGTGGAAGGAAGAAGAAACATGTTGCAGATGGCATGCAGAATAGTGACAGACTTTTGCACAGACATCGGCAACTCTACTGCTCATGAATGGAAGGTAGCTGAACAAACCAAGTTCAGGGGTTCAGGGATAAGAGTCTCCACCAACAAAATCTGGAACAGGCTGAATAAGCCCCATGGTCTTACTCGAACTGCAACAGCAATATTCCAACATCATGTCTCTCACCGAAAGCTGTTTGACTTCTTCACTGACGTACAAACTCGGAACCAGTGGGACCACCAAGCATTGGGCAAGACAGTCCAAGAGATTGCACACATCACAACGGGTCAAGACCCACGCAACAGTGTCACCTTGATGCAAATCGACGACACCTACGTACTCCAAGAAAGTTGTACTGATTCAACAGGGTCATACGTGATTTATGCCTCTATCAGTCAGTCAACGGTCCAGAAGTTATTAGGTGGTTGTGAGTTAGGTACAATTGTATTCCTAACTTCAGGTTTCTCGATCCTACCTGATATGCCTACTGCTGGAAGGACAGAAGGGGTCTCAGACAATCCGTACATTGGTTGTCTGGTAACGGTAGCAACACAGATCTCTACTGAGTTGCTGAAGAACAAGAAAGGGTCAGTGGATCAAGTCTGTCGTTTGATCCAGGGTACGGTTGAGAGAATTAGGAATGTAGCCATGTAAGACTATCCTTTAAGGAATTGTAATTTGTACTTTATATTCCTAACAACACAACAGCACTGAAGAGCACATGATGGGGATCCGCCGCGGTCGGGCCATCACTCGATAAATACTGTGTGCTATTAAGCATACGAAGTAACCATCACTTGAATGAATCTAAGAACCTAACGCCAAACCGTAAACCAATTCTAAGCTCTAAACCCTAACTTCACTTCTCAATTCCAAAACTCGTTTCATTTCCTTAGAGCGTTCCATTGCTCAATCACTTCCTTAGAGCATTGTTTTGCTCTGATACCAATCTGTCACGCCCCGATTTTCAAATCAATTAATAAGGCATTTTGCCTTTAATTACAAATCAATTTCGGGAATGTGACTACATGGAATATCAAATACAAATATGCACTAGAATTTTTTTCTTTTAATTCGAGTACAACAATATACTCCATGCCCAATAAATGTAAATGCTGACCCGTTCTTTAGGGTTACATATTACAAGCCATAATTAAATAATAAATTGTTATTACAAAATATTAAATAATTAATCCATCAGAGTTTATTACATAAACAGCGGAAGTCTTATAAACCAATAATATGTATGCAGCCTTGCTTACTCCTGGTTATCCTAACCTGCAGGTATAACCACTACACCGTGGAATAGTGTACCGGGTTATATCAACAAACCCGGTCAGCTTACGAAGCTGGTATGAGTAATCTATGTTTCATTTTCAAAGAATCATTTAACTCAAAAGTTCCATTTCAAATCCGGAAGATTCGTATTATCTAATATACTGAACCTACGTGTCCCATGCCACGTATTTTAACCCCACACGCCCCATAAACGTGTATGTTAATACCAGGGTAATCCAGTATATTAAATAATATAAACCCTCGATCTTTACTCACACAAAATCATTTATAACTTAGCCTGATTAAAAGTGAGATGCATCTCACATTTAATACATCAAGTTATTTTTAACTTCGCCTGATTAAAAGTGAGAATACTATTTTTCTTCTCCTTTTAATACATCAAGTTAACCAAACAATATGCAGTCTAGAGCTCTAACTGAATGGGCTACCATTTTTCACCCATTTAACATTGTCCCCGGTCAGGACAGTCCGTTTGGACAAAAACATTCAAATAGGCAAACACAATATCTTAATAGAATTATTGTGTTCCCACAAAATTCACAAATTAAAACAATAAGATGAACATTTTTCAAATATTGTTTTAACACCAAAATCACAACAACACAATATGAATTAATATTCATATATAAAAACATCGTGAGATTCACTCACCTCTAATTCCTGCTGCGTCTTCAAATAGAAACCAGGAATCGACAAGCGTGTACGCAACACCTTTCATAATCACCTATGATTATGCAATATCCAATTAGCATAATACATTTCCAAAATAATCCAAAGTTCCTCAAATGTCACCTAGGACATCGGAAATATTAATCGAGACCATTTGACCAAAAGTCAACCATCGGTCAACGTGGGTCCCACGTCTACTATTCATCAACGGGTCCCACACGAAATCCAAAACTTCCAAAATCCATCAACATGCTTATTTCTAGCATCCTAACATCATATCCAAAAATGGTGATGATCCAACGGTCGGATCATCACGGATCTAACGATCCATAATCATTGCATAATTGATCGTTGATCAAACGATCTAATTTCAATAATCCAACGGTCCAACATGCTTATAATCTCAATATTAACCACACGATCAAATTTGATGATCATCTGACGGTCGGATCTCTCGAATCGTAAATCGTACGATCCGATAAATCGGGTTAATTGACCATCGGTCAAACGACCGAATTTGACAAAAGTCAAAACACGAAAGTTGTTCGTATCGACGAAACAAGCCAAACGGAGCAAAGGACTGCTCCCGGACCGGCCGGACGCGCCGCCCACGCGCCGCCTCCGGCGGTGGTCAGACCGCCGGTCAAGGTGGTCCGATTGACACCAAATTTTACCAGAATGTAGATCACAACAATCCCAACAAGTTTGATAACTACCTCGAGGTCTGGATCGGAGTGGAAGTGGCCGGAATCGGTGTCGGTGGGTTTTTGATCCCAAAAAGTGCAAATCGTCGTTGCCGCCGATCTAGGCCGTGCCGCCGTGATCCAACACCATGGGGAGGTTGCTGGAGAGGAGGGGAGCAAAACCCAAGTCGTCCCATCGTCGGAGGTGGCCGGAATCGTCGCCGGTGGCCGGGTCTACTTTTCCCGATTCTGTCCTGCTCGATCCGCCGCCTTCCGCCGTGATCCGGTGGCAGGCACCACCACCGGTCGACCGGCGAGCTCAAACTGAGTCGGTCGGTGGCCGGCCCGTCGCCGGAGGTGGCCGGACGCGCCCGCACGCGCCGGGTCGGGTCACGGGTCGCTGGCGGGTTATCGGGTCAGCCTTGGGAGAATTTCTGGAATTTTCCGGAATTTTCTGGAATTTTCCGGAATTAAATGATTTTCCGAAAAATACCCTATATTTATACCAAATTTTCCAAACTTCCGAAGGCCATAACTTCTTCATACGATGTCCGTTTTCGATGAACCGAATTCCTACCAACTCGATTCGACGAGGTCTACAACTTTCATGAAGGAAGTTTTCCCAAATTCTCAACGGATAAAAAGTTACCTTAATTAACCTTGTGTAACTTTTAATTACCACCGTAATTATCGTTTTACGACGAAAACCCCTAAAAATACGAATTCTCTCCATTTCACTTCAAATTTCACGAACTATTTAATAAAAATAATACGGAAATTTTCGGGGTATTACAGATATACTAACTAACTTGTAGTCTAATGATATTTCTCTTCTCTTACTAAAGTTTGAATTCTCCACCAATGAGAAAAAACTAAAGTCACTATGGATAATTGGGGGTGAACCTAAGAATTCACCCTAGCTCCTTTGTGAATATGAGCGTCATATGTTTTTGTTTTGCAGGTCCCCCTCTTCTCTTCAATTATGTATCCATGCTTTTCAATAAATCAATGGAGGGAAGGTTTTCTGTTGATGGATTGATGTGTATATATTTTACGTACTCAAAGTGCCTCTAATTACTTGAATTAGGCTTCTCCAAAAGCTTGTTAATGTTTTTAATGCGTGTTTGTATAATTTGTAGGTTGAATAAGGATTCAGTGCAAAAAGACACATTTCAAAGTTTTTAAAACATTTTAGACAAAATGATGAAAAGTCAACTGTGACTTTTGAGCACCAAGTTCATACAATTCAAGCATCGAAAATTGAGCACACGAAGATTTCAAAGATTTCAAAAATTTCGACAATTTTGCCGGCGAACCACCACAAGCAGGCGGTGCAACCACCACCATTTACTTTATTTTATTTTCTTATTTTATTTATTTTATGGGGAGATGATTTTTTAGTCCATAATAGCTGAAAATGTTTAAATGGTCAATTTTTTGTCATGAAAAGATCAAGATGACTTATTCTTTTTACAAAATTTCTTCTATGTCCAAAGAAGTGCTTCTTTGCTATCTGACAAAAGTAAAGCTTTTATTGATTGTTGTTTTGTCTGCTTCTTGTCTTCTTCTTTCTCTTGATTACTGCTCTCACTGCTTGCTTCCTATTGTTGCCAAATATTATTTGGCTGCTTTTGTTTTCTTGCTCTTGTTGCTGTAGAGGTGGAGTTTGGTGGTTTCTTCTCTTCATCTTCATCTCTGTGCTTGAAAATAGGTCTATCTAGTATAATTCCTATAGCGGTTCTTGCTTTTCCTTTCATCATGTTTTTCAATGTTGAATGCTTCTTCATCTGCTAGGTTTTCCCAATAAGCGTTGTCATCGTCTTCATTGTGTCCTGCTAATTTTTTCAATTTTGCTTGGCCTTCAACATGCAGTTGAAAATGGACTAAGTTTGAGTTTGGGCCCATCTGTTTGTCTTTTAGTATAAAGGTTGATATACTTGCTCTGGAGGAGGAGATTAAGGTGTCTATCATTCCAAAGTTCATGATGTACTATATGTACTCCTTTATATATATCTTTTAATATCTTCTATTGTGGGGGCTTGTGTTATCTCTATGTCAGAAGAAAGTTTGAGATAATCTTCTTGGGTAAGGATAATGTTGTGCTTGGCTTCATCTGGATAGATACTTTTATAAACAGTGCTAGGGGTATATTATCAATGTTTATCAGAATACTTCCTCTCCAAAGGGTTAAATATAGCTGAATGTTTTCTCTAAGTTCTTGTGGAAAAGATTGGATATGATTGTTGTGTCAATATATAGCTGAGTTAAAAAACCATGCTCCAGTAATAAACCTAGTGTGACTAAAACGTTTTGCTCTTCATGCTCAAAATGTAAATCTCTAAAATCTACCATATTTATGTTGGCTAACACAATTTAGAAATTAACTTCTTTTTTAGGATGATAGAACAAACATTGAGTTTGCACATCTATCCCTGGTTGAGAGTTTGTTTTTATTTGAAAAAGAAACTTTTCTTGCTATCTCTAATGCATTGTGCTTATTTTGCTCATGTAAACAGAAAACATCTTTTGCTTCATGATGCCTAATTTTATTTCTAGTTAGCATTTATAAAACATAAATATATATTATTTTGCTCAAGAGAACTTATAGGCCAATTTATATGCTCATTTATACTAGAGGTGGACTCAACCTCTTCTCTATTAACTATATCTATCATTGCTTTTCCTTTTTCTATATTTAATTGCTCTTCTAAATTATATTTCAGAAAATCTACAGTTCCATAAAGATGAAGTAATTTATTATGTTTTTATAATAGTTTGTTAAATTTTTCTAACAAAAGATTATGCTCTTTTGATGATATGTTATGTTGATCTTGAAAACTACCAATCTGAAGGTGAAGAAATTCTATTGTTCCATTAAAGTCTAGAAATTCTTGCTTTAGTGCTTTTACTAATTTTTCAATTGCTATTACTAGGTTTGGTGGATTATTTCTTAAGCTCCAAAAGTTATCTAATAAAACCTTTTGTCTAATTACTAATAGCTAGTCATTAGTACGATACTTATAATTAGGGTTTATTAGCTCCTGAATATGTACTTGTCCAAAAATATATGTAGGGGCTAATGACCTTGCTTGCCTAATAGGTTCTGTTGGTGTTATGCTCAATGGTAAACCACTATAGGGTTGTCTTTTATTGCTATAAGAAGATGAAGGCCTTGAAAACTGCATACATGTTATTGAATAAGTCTTGATAAGATATTAGCTAAAGTATTATCAGCTCCTTTTATATGCTCAAATTATGGTTTAAAACCATTTCCTGTAATAGAATCTACAAAATTGACCCATCTTTAGGCTGCTTGTTTGTTAGTTGTTGAAATTCCGGATAGCCAGATAGTCCCTACAATTGTATAGTCGTCCTAAACACTAATCGGAGAGTATAAATAATTTAAAACTTAACTCTCCTACAACTTAACACAAACAATTGCTCAAGCAATTACACAATTGAATTAACACAAGTATGCAACATACACATTCAATTGTACAATCCTAAAACCCAACCCAAAGAGTGCATCAAACTAGCACTCCAATAGCTAGTGTCCACTATATGATGCAATCAACATGCACAACAATTATAATCACAATTAGACAATGCAGTGAACAACAATTAGGAAAGCAATAAACAATCACAAACCACAATACACAATATGGTCACCCGGAATCTCTACCTCTAGAGGAAAATCGGAGGGGAGCCATACCCACGCTCTTGTGTAACACTATGAAAAAGACAATTGGCAAACAAGTAGAACAAGGCACACGGTCCCAAACTCAACACAATCTACCTATAGACTTGTGGCAATTATAACATTGTGTAGTCCCCAATTGCTCTTCAAGTGCTCTCACCTCAAGCTTCTCCGATTGAACCTTACCGGCGTGAAACTCCAATGGGAAGAACTACGACTATGCAAGTGTGTGTGTGTGAGTGTATGAATGAAAATGAATTCAATTCAATTAACACAAGCAAATCACAAGGAACATTTGTTTGAATTACCCAAACCGAATTGAAAAGCCTTGAAGTGATTCAAGGGTTTGTTTAACTAATCACAAGGATCATTAGCTAAACAAACAAACAACAAAGAATATTGAAACTAATGATTCAATCTATCAACTCAGCAATTCAACAAGGAACAATTGCTAGAGTTGAATAAAATCTCATAAATCCTAAACATTGGCTAAAGAAGCATACATATGCAAATCAAAGTGTTTAGCTAAGGATTATATGCAGAGATTAAAGGTGAGGAACCTATAACATAGAACTAGGATCACTCAACTACCAGAAAACTCTCTCAAGATAGATTCTAGACTTATGGGAAAGAGTTGGCTTCAAAGAAACTGAAGGGTTCTATTTATAGAAAAACAAAACATCAGCATTTGTGATCGATCGCACGACATTATGCGATCGATCACACAGTGTAAAACCAGAAGAAAAAGGCTACTAGACGTAGAAACCCTTATTTGCGATCGATCGCACATGAACAGTGACGATCGATCGCAAGGCTCAAAACAGCCTTAAACACAAAGAAATGCTAATCAAAACAAATCTAAATAAAGATCTAGCAATCTTAAGATAATAAACTATGCATAAAATAAGCAAGCAAAACTTGTGTGATTCACAATACAAGTGTGGCACTCAAGCATCATATACTTATGTGATTCACATCATAAGAGAAAAGGAAGGAACCTAGATAAACCTTGGACAACAAGGAAGACTCAATATGAATTAAGTGCATATGCATATGCATGATTCATTCTTTGAGGTACTTGAACGAAACATTCGATGGTCATTGATCGAAGTCCGGAGAAAAGACCGGATAAGAAAGACGTCTTCACTAACCATCTCGAGGAAGAACAACATAAGCCACAACACCTAATCCTTAAACAACCTAGCATTGAATACAAAACAAATGCTAATACAAAGGAATATGTTTTGTCAATAGAAAATAGCCAATAGCAATCAATATTGCCCTTACAGTTGTAATTTTATTATAATGAGAAATAACATTATGACAATTAGTTCTAATTGTAAATATTTCATTATGCAAGAATAAAGAAAATACTTCAAGAGAATTAATTATTCTTAAAATTTCTAAATTTGTTGCTAGTAATTAATCTAGATTGTATATCACTAAATTTTCTTGATGAATATCTACAAATTTGTTTATCAGATTTTGGTAATTCTTTATGTTTTTTTGGTATAGAATTCATGCTCATCCTAATGCTGAGGCATCTGTTTCTACTATTTTATAATTATTATCTAATGGTAATGCTAAAGATATAAGTTGTGTAATTTCTTGTTTAATTATCGGACTAACTTAATATCTTCAGCTCTACATCTCATGTGATGTTTGTGCAAAAGTTGACCACATCAGAAAGGTGAATGATTCGATACAACCCAGTTATGTGATGTAGAGTTGCTCATTTCTGTGCAAAAGCTGACCACCAGAAGTTTGCCATATTCAATAAGCTTCTTCTCCCTTCTACTGATGATGTGACATAAAGATCGTTGGATGTAATGTTGATAGCTGTGGAGCATACAAAACGTTCAACTTGTCTTTCAAGTATTGCGATCCAATGCTTGGCTCTAAATGTGAGACCAGTGTACACTAGAGATCTATATGTGTGGTGGAAATCTAGATCATGCATGTCAACATGTTCCACCCAGATGATGTAGGAGTATCTATTATGTAATTCTCGGATCAAGTATCTGGATGGTCTTTTGTGGCACCTTGATCTGGAGTGTGATCTTGGCTTGGGGCGTAAACGTTCCACATAAACATCAACAACTACCAAACTTCCATGAGAGTGCTGGTGAGAGTACCGAACAAAGTGGACTTCACGAGTTGGGACAAGTGGTGATGTGTCACGCCCCGATTTTCAAATCAATTAATAAGGCATTTTGCCTTTAATTACAAATCAATTTCGGGAATGTGACTACATGGAATATCAAATACAAATATGCACTAGAATTTTTTTCTTTTAATTCGAGTACAACAATATACTCCATGCCCAATAAATGTAAATGCTGACCCGTTCTTTAGGGTTACATATTACAAGCCATAATTAAATAATAAATTGTTATTACAAAATATTAAATAATTAATCCATCAGAGTTTATTACATAAACAGCGGAAGTCTTATAAACCAATAATATGTATGCAGCCTTGCTTACTCCTGGTTATCCTAACCTGCAGGTATAACCACTACACCGTGGAATAGTGTACCGGGTTATATCAACAAAGCCGGTCAGCTTACGAAGCTGGTATGAGTAATCTATGTTTTATTTTCAAAGAATCATTTAACTCAAAAGTTCCATTTCAAATCCGGAAGATTCGTATTATCTAATATACTGAACCTACGTGTACCATACCACGTATTTTAACCCCACACGCCCCATAAACGTGTATGTTAATACCAGGGTAATCCAGTATATTAAATAATATAAACCCTCGATCTTTACTCACACAAAATCATTTATAACTTAGCCTGATTAAAAGTGAGATGCATCTCACATTTAATACATCAAGTTATTTTTAACTTCGCCTGATTAAAAGTGAGAATACTATTTTTCTTCTCCTTTTAATACATCAAGTTAACCAAACAATATGCAGTCTAGAGCTCTAACTGATGGGCTACCATTTTTCACCCATTTAACGGTGTCCCCAGGACAATCCGTTTGTACAAAATCATTCAAATAGGCAAACACAATATCTTAATAGAATTATTGTGTTCCCACAAAATTCACAAATTAAAACAATAAGATGAACATTTTTCAAATATTGTTTTAACACCAAAATCACAACAACACAATATGAATTAATATTCATATATAAAAACATCGTGAGATTCACTCACCTCTAATTCCTGTTGCGTCTTCAAATAGAAACCAGGAATCGACAATGTTATCCGGAAGCTTCTATGATTCCACAATTTCCTATGAACATGCAATAGTCCACTTAGCATATCATAGATTCCTAAACGATACATTAATCCTCAAATGTCACTTAGACATTAATAATCATAATTCAGGACAGTTTGACCAAAAGTCAACCGTCGGTCAACGTGGGTCCCACGTCTACTATTCAACAACGGGTCCCACACGAAATCAAAACTTCCAAAATTCATCAACATGCTTATTTCTAGCATCCTAACATCATATCCAAAAATGGTGATGATCCAACGGTCGGATCATCACGGATCTAACGATCCATAATCATTGCATAATTGATCGTTGATCAAACGATCTAATTTCAATAATCCAACGGTCCAACATGCTTATAATCTCAATATTAACCACAAGTTTGATAACTACCTCGAGGTCTGGATCGGAGTGGAAGTGGCCGGAATCGGTGTCGGTGGGTTTTAGATCCCAAAAAGTGCAAATCGTCGTTGCCGCCGATCTAGGCCGTGCCGCCGTGATCCACCACCATGGGGAGGTTGCTGGAGAGGAGGGGAGCAAAACCCGAGTCGTCCCGTCGTCGGAGGTGGCCGGAATCGTCGCCGGTGGCCGGGTCGACATTACCCGAAGGTTGTGGCTTCCGATCCGCCGTGTTCCGGCGAGAAGCAGCGGCGGGGGACACCACCGGTCGACCGGCGACGCCGGTCTGCGTCGGTCGGTGGCCGGCCCGTCGCCGGAGGTGGCCGGACGCGCTCCCACGCGTCGGGTCGGGTCGGCGGGTCGGCGGTTGGTCGTCGGGTCTGCTTGGGAGAATTCCGGAACTTTCCGGAATTTTCCGGTATTTTTCTGATTTTTATGAAAAATACCCCATATTTATAGACTTTCGACCAAACTTCCGAGGGCCATAACTTCTTCATACGATGTCCGTTTCCAGTGAATCAAATTCCTACGAACTCGATTCGACGAGGTCTACAACTTTCATGAAGGAAGTTTTCCCAAATTCTCAACGGATAAAAAGTTACCTTAATTAACCTTGTGTAACTTATAATTACCACCGTAATTATCGTTTTACGATGAAAACCCCTAAAAATATGAATTCACTCCATTTCACTTCAAATTTCACGAACTATTTTATAAAAAATAATACGGAAATTTTCGGGGTATTACAGTCTACCCTCCTTAAAGAAATTTCGTCCCGAAATTAGGACGCAGAGTATTCCCAAGGTTATCACACTTCAATTCCAAAATCCAAATTTTTATTGATAATCACTTAGGTAGTACATATCAAGCCAAAACATAAACAACCACACTACAACTTGCACACACTCTTATTACAAATTCTAAAATGCCTCACAGGGCTTACACTACCAGAAGCCATCCTTAAACCTCCAATAGTGACTTCGTGGATAAGAGGCCGGATGTCTCGGAATTCCATACATCATCAGCTGGTAGAAATATGCTGCCTCTACGAAACACTTGCAAGTGTCGCAACATTCTCTAGCTGCATGCCTATCTCCATCCACATCCCACATGTCCTGGCCAAAAGGACGCCAAAAACTTGACTCACCGCAAGTAAGACATTTACCTGCGGGCAGGAAAGCTGTAGTCGACGGAAAATACAGCAGTAGATGCTCATGACAAAACTCGGCCTGATGCATCATCCGCTCGACTTCTTGTCTACAGTAGTAGATGTTCCATCCGCTTCTCCACCAGTCGAGGGCTTCACACAGTTGCTGCACCACTTCCTGCTGCTTGGCTCGTGGTCCCAATATCATCTTAATCATACATGCTGCATAAAACGCAACATGATGACCTACCACCGAACTTGGACGTGCACCATACAGAGTTCCTGGTTTGCATGCTGCATCGAAGTACTCCAGGGCTAAGGGTATGTTGGCCGCTTCCACAAGTACTCGTATTCCCATTCGGAATAGAGACTCCGGGTTCTTCGCTTCCCAGCAACGATTTGCGAAGATGCGCACTTGCCGATCCGCTTCTATGGAACCAGTGGGTCTGGATCCACCATCGAACCCATCCATGTCGATCGCCGCAAGAGTGGACCAACTGTCAGCATACTCCTTGAAGTCTTTCGAGACACAACGGAGTTCCATTGTGCTCTGCAGGGATGCGGTAGACACCAACTGGAATATGTACTTCCAGATCTCCACCGGAAGTTCACTCCATTCTGCATTCTTGGATCGCTTGCTGCACTCTCCTTTGTTCACCATTTTGCAAATTCTAGTAGATGTGTTTGTTTGAAATCAGATATGAGGTGAGTAACACAACTCCTTATCCCATGTATTTAAGACAAAATTTTCCACCGTAAGGAAAACATTCTTTAATGCGAGTGCGGTGCACTCAGCAACCACTAAGAATAATTATTGCTCATATCTGTCTCAATTACTCAAAAGTATCGCCCACGATACAAGATTCCGCGAGATTAAATCAACAAAAACTCAGTCTTCCACTAACACCGGTCATAATGACTCATTACTTTAACTTTCGCATAATTAATTCCTCAAAAGATGCGAGGTCTCACAAGAGTGGAACTGTATGTGGAAAATCAGTGCATCGGGGAAAGGAAATCTTCCACGATCTCCAAGGCTCCGACAATTAGCTGTAATCAGCCGCTCACTTTTGCTTTTGAATTTTCAAATCCTCCACCAACCATAAATATACACCTTATGCATCCACTAACAGATACTTTCCATTAGTGCCATAAACTCCTTTCTCTTTCAAAGAGGACTTCTTCACCCCACTTCTCAAAAAATACACCAACTCAACATGTCACGTAAAGTGAATTCGTTCAGTGAATTACTTCAATCTGATCCCTCAGAAAGCCAATTCTTTGAGGGCTTAGATGAAATAATTTCACCAGCAATCGAATTCGACAACGATATCGACATGCTAGACATGCTTCTAGCAGAAGACGACGCCATTGAAGTAGCCCCAAGTCCACAAGTATCATCTCCACAAGCTGAACCTAGTTCATCCAAACGTATTCCACTGAGGAAGAGCTTCACCAAATACCAAGTCCAAGCATTGAAGGACTTCGTCGAGGCTTTCCCAAAGCCAACAGTTCAACAACGTCAAGAATTGGGTGACCAGATAAAGTTAACGTTTGCACAAGTCTCTGCCTGGGTGATAAAGCATTGACCCCAAGCGCCTGCCCAAACAACTCGTCAACAAAATTTTCTGCTGAGACAGAAAATCAATGGGCTTCAAGCTCAACTTAGTCAGTACCAAGCTGCATTCAGCCGAATCAACTGTAACCACTGCGGACAATGAGTTACTCCCAATAGTGAGCTACTAAAAGGGATTGAAGAGACTACCCCACAACCTCAGACTCTTCCAATTCCTGCAGTCGTCGGTCCAAGGGAAAAGTCTCGCATGAGGAAAGATGTGCAAAAGTGTATGTCGTCCACACCTCACTCTTCTTCTACACACCAACAACCAGACAACATCAACATCCACTCAGAACCTGAACAAGCATCTGTCGTGGCAGACACAGCCAAGATTTCTGAGATCATTGTGTCGGTCAGAGATGAGCTAATCATCATGGCATCTGCTGCTGCGCCACTGTGGATCTCTGCACTCAAATCCAGTTCTGCCACGCTTCATGAGTTCCTGAATGAAGCAGAGTACAAGAGAATCTTCACTAACGGTATAGATCTTACACCTACTAACTTCCAAACTGAAGCTTCACGCTACACAGCCACAATTCCTCTCAGTCCTGTCGTACTCTTGAATTTCTTCATGGATGTGGACCAATGGTCCACCATATTCAGTAGCATCATTTCAAGGGCGAGTATCCTTGATGTCTTGTCAACAGGGACTACTGAAAACTACCACGACACCATCCAAGTCATGACTGCCGAGTTCCAGGTAACCACTCCATCTGTCTCCACTCGTGTCACTCACTTTGTTCGTTATTGTCAACGACAAACAGAACAGAGTTGGGCCATAGTTGATGTCTCTGTGGAGGGTTTAAGTTCAAATCTGGGTCCACACCCCAGATCTCAATGCAAGAAGCGTCCATCCGGATGCTTAATCCAAGATTTGTTCAACGGCAGCTCTCGTGTCGTATGGGTGGAACATGTTGATGTACGAGATCAACTCATGCACCAAACATACAGAACGCTAGTGGAGTCAGGTTTAGCCTTTGGAGCAAGGCGATGGGTAGAAATACTTCAGAGACAAGCAGAACGGTTCAATTATTCTGCGGCTGTCACTCATCCACCTCAAGACTTTTGTGTCATACCATCGGTAGAAGGAAGAAGAAACTTGTTGCAGATGGCATGCAGATTAGTGACGGATTTCTGCACAGGCATCGGCAACTCTACTGCTCATGAATGGAAGGTAGCTGAACAAACCAAGTTC
The DNA here is from genome assembly GCA_029955375.1 of Rubus parviflorus. Lineage (NCBI taxonomy): Eukaryota > Viridiplantae > Streptophyta > Magnoliopsida > Rosales > Rosaceae > Rubus > Rubus parviflorus. The sequence goes on along the minus strand of JARGGL010000008.1, from coordinate 3,771,847 downwards.
AGGGGTTCGGGGATAAGAGTCTCCACTAACAAAATCTGGAATAGGCCGAATAAGCCTCATGGTCTTACTCGAACTGCAACTGCAATATTCCAACATCATGTCTCTCACCGAAAGCTGTTTGACTTCCTCACTGACGTACAAACTCGGAACCAGTGGGACCACCAAGCATTGGGCAAGACAGTCCATGAGATTGCACACATCACGACGGGTCAAGACCCACGTAATAGTGTCTCCTTGATGCAAATCGACGACACCTACGTACTCCAAGAGAGTTGCACTGATTCAACAGGGTCATACGTGATTTATGCCTCTATCAGTCAGTCAACGGTCCAGAAGTTACTAGGTGGTTGTGAGTTATGTACAATTGTATTCCTAACTTCGGGTTTCTCGATCCTACCTGATATGCCTACTGCTGGAAGGACAGAAGGGGTCTCAGACAATCCGTACATTGGTTGTCTAGTAACGGTAGCAACACAGATCTCTACTGAGTTGCTGAAGAATAAGAAAGGGTCAGTGGATCAAGTCTGTCGTTTGATCCAGGGTACGGTTGAGAGAGTTAGGAATGTAGCCATGTAAGACTACCGTATAAGGAATTGTAATTTGTACTTTATATTCTTAACAACACAACAGCACTGAAAAGCACATGATGGGGATCCGCCGCGGTCGGGCCATCACTCGATAAATACTGTGCGTAATTAAGCATACGAAGTAACCATTACTTGAAAGAATCTAAGAACCTAACGCCAAACCGTAAACCAATTCTAAGCTCTAACCCTAACTTCACTTCACAAAACCAAAACTCGTTTCATCACCGTAGAGCGTTCCATTGCTCAATCACTTCCTTAGAGCATTGTTTTGCTCTGATACCAATCTGTCACGCCCCGATTTTCAAATCAATTAATAAGGCATTTTGCCTTTAATTACAAATCAATTTCGGGAATGTGACTACATGGAATATCAAATACAAATATGCACTAGAATTTTTTTCTTTTAATTCGAGTACAACAATATACTCCATGCCCAATAAATGTAAATGCTGACCCGTTCTTTAGGGTTACATATTACAAGCCATAATTAAATAATAAATTGTTATTACAAAATATTAAATAATTAATCCATCAGAGTTTATTACATAAACAGCGGAAGTCTTATAAACCAATAATATGTATGCAGCCTTGCTTACTCCTGGTTATCCTAACCTGCAGGTATAACCACTACACCGTGGAATAGTGTACCGGGTTATATCAACAAAGCCGGTCAGCTTACGAAGCTGGTATGAGTAATCTATGTTTTATTTTCAAAGAATCATTTAACTCAAAAGTTCCATTTCAAATCCGGAAGATTCGTATTATCTAATATACTGAACCTACGTGTACCATACCACGTATTTTAACCCCACACGCCCCATAAACGTGTATGTTAATACCAGGGTAATCCAGTATATTAAATAATATAAACCCTCGATCTTTACTCACACAAAATCATTTATAACTTAGCCTGATTAAAAGTGAGATGCATCTCACATTTAATACATCAAGTTATTTTTAACTTCGCCTGATTAAAAGTGAGAATACTATTTTTCTTCTCCTTTTAATACATCAAGTTAACCAAACAATATGCAGTCTAGAGCTCTAACTGATGGGCTACCATTTTTCACCCATTTAACGGTGTCCCCAGGACAATCCGTTTGTACAAAATCATTCAAATAGGCAAACACAATATCTTAATAGAATTATTGTGTTCCCACAAAATTCACAAATTAAAACAATAAGATGAACATTTTTCAAATATTGTTTTAACACCAAAATCACAACAACACAATATGAATTAATATTCATATATAAAAACATCGTGAGATTCACTCACCTCTAATTCCTGTTGCGTCTTCAAATAGAAACCAGGAATCGACAATGTTATCCGGAAGCTTCTATGATTCCACAATTTCCTATGAACATGCAATAGTCCACTTAGCATATCATAGATTCCTAAACGATACATTAATCCTCAAATGTCACTTAGACATTAATAATCATAATTCAGGACAGTTTGACCAAAAGTCAACCGTCGGTCAACGTGGGTCCCACGTCTACTATTCAACAACGGGTCCCACACGAAATCAAAACTTCCAAAATTCATCAACATGCTTATTTCTAGCATCCTAACATCATATCCAAAAATGGTGATGATCCAACGGTCGGATCATCACGGATCTAACGATCCATAATCATTGCATAATTGATCGTTGATCAAACGATCTAATTTCAATAATCCAACGGTCCAACATGCTTATAATCTCAATATTAACCACAAGTTTGATAACTACCTCGAGGTCTGGATCGGAGTGGAAGTGGCCGGAATCGGTGTCGGTGGGTTTTAGATCCCAAAAAGTGCAAATCGTCGTTGCCGCCGATCTAGGCCGTGCCGCCGTGATCCACCACCATGGGGAGGTTGCTGGAGAGGAGGGGAGCAAAACCCGAGTCGTCCCGTCGTCGGAGGTGGCCGGAATCGTCGCCGGTGGCCGGGTCGACATTACCCGAAGGTTGTGGCTTCCGATCCGCCGTGTTCCGGCGAGAAGCAGCGGCGGGGGACACCACCGGTCGACCGGCGACGCCGGTCTGCGTCGGTCGGTGGCCGGCCCGTCGCCGGAGGTGGCCGGACGCGCTCCCACGCGTCGGGTCGGGTCGGCGGGTCGGCGGTTGGTCGTCGGGTCTGCTTGGGAGAATTCCGGAACTTTCCGGAATTTTCCGGTATTTTTCTGATTTTTATGAAAAATACCCCATATTTATAGACTTTCGACCAAACTTCCGAGGGCCATAACTTCTTCATACGATGTCCGTTTCCAGTGAATCAAATTCCTACGAACTCGATTCGACGAGGTCTACAACTTTCATGAAGGAAGTTTTCCCAAATTCTCAACGGATAAAAAGTTACCTTAATTAACCTTGTGTAACTTATAATTACCACCGTAATTATCGTTTTACGATGAAAACCCCTAAAAATATGAATTCACTCCATTTCACTTCAAATTTCACGAACTATTTTATAAAAAATAATACGGAAATTTTCGGAGTATTACATGATGTATCCTAAAACTCAGTAGACATAACTTGCAAGGACTCGCTGTAGCTTCCTGCAATTCCAGTTGATAAGACATCTAAGGTTTCTGCTCTTGAAATGATGTTACAGAACACAACATACCATTGACCCATATCCATAATATTTTCACAAGGGTGATATGATTGATGAGGATGGCTGCTGAGTATCGTAGGGCTTCAGATCGGAAATTTCATGGTCTAAGATCAATACCTCTGGTGAAAGTTCGCAAATATTCTGCTACATGTAGAGTGTCAGGATGTGTGGATAAGCTGGGGTTTGGTGTAGAGATCCACAAGGGAGCTCCAGCAGTGTCCATTATGTGTCACGCCCCGGACCCGATGTCGGCGGATTTTAAGCGCCGAAATCCGATTCCGAGGTGTGAGCGTTAAAAACTAAAATAAAATATAATACCAAACCAAATGCTTTTCCGAAATCATTAAAAATAAATTTACAAAACCTTTACAAAGAGAAATTACACCTTCTACAGTCTAATTCACTCTCGTCACAACTATCGTAGTTGAATACAACGTCGTCTCGTTCTAAATTCGTGTGTCGTCTCGTTCAGTCCAATCGATACTCAAGTCGCACCTGAACAAATTGATCTATAGGGGTGAGCTTACGCTCAGTAGGGCAGGACCTTTTTAGGTGATTTTTATAGTGTTACAACCAAGTTATCAAACAATAAATTAAAAGTACAATGTATGAATGCGATGCCAACTTAAAACTCATCTCGCACTCATCGCACTTTTCTCTTTTGTTAGTCATCTTGTTTACTCATGGTTGCTATTTCCGAAACCCTGAGATCGTTTTGCAACCTTAGGGCGGTTGTAAGAGTTACTGTCATTTAGGCAGATAACTCACGGGGCATACTTTCCCCTGTTTGTGCACATGTGGGCATACCATAGAACCTAGCACCCCATTGAGAAACTCAACTACACAAAAGGATCTCTCTCTTTTTTATCAATCACTCTGGATTTCAATATCCATAATATTTTTCAATGCATCCTCACAATTTCTCACGATGCATCATGTATGATAGCTCTTTAATCCATAATATAGAAATTAAATAACACATGCTTTTGAAACATAAAATCATATATCATGCTTGTTCATCAATTAATGAAAGCAATAACACCCAACAGATAATTCAACCAATATCAAACAATTCACCAATTTATTAAACTACTTAACATTTTATAGAAAAGGTTCCCCGAGACCCTACCTGGATTTCCGAGCTTTGACTCCAATTATGCTCAACGTTGACAATCTCGTAACTCGTATTACGAAGGGCTAGCTTCCCACGATTACCGAACTCACCAATATCTGTCGAACCTTAATTCCAAATTCTTCACCGTTTGACTTTGAATCGACATCGACCAATTATTCCGAAATAACAATTGATCATTATTTCGAAAGTACATTATCGGTCTCATTGGGTGCAAATCCTCATAATTACTAAGGACACCCAAATCCTTATTATACACTTCCTCTGTACCGTTTCGTACACCAAATAGATCCTTCGTCAAGAATCATCATAGTTAACCCTAGTGTCCGAGTTCAACTCCGATTCAAGCTCCGTGAGTTCCACAAGCTCCGATACTATCCAAATGTAACATTTACTACATGTGAATTTCAAAACACCCAGTACAGTAGCTTAATATCACCATTGCTCTACAATGACCTAACTGGGTTTTGACTCTAACTTCAGTTCAAGCTCTACATGCTCTGTGCTTGCAACACTTAACCTAAGAATTCATTTGACAGAAACCAACATATACATAGCAGCTTAAATCCTAATGTGCAGGGCCAACTTCGTAATGACGTAAAACCTTTATATGAACTTCAAAAAGGGTGGGGCTGGTTTTGTTGGAAACCTAGGAAGATCTAGTTTTTAAGTACTGAAGCCCTGAAGTGAGTTTGAACAAGGAAAGCTACTGAAACAAATCGAAAGGGCATGACTGTACTGCAGTTTTCAGAAATTCCTGCAGCATATCAGTAACTTTGGAAATTCATAACTAAATACAGAAAAATCATTTTCAGGTGATTCCAACTCTGAAATAATCTTTGAAATGTCTACTACAACTTTCATGAAGACACTACCCTCAAATTCCCAAAGGAAAAGTACAGTTTTTAATAAAAAGGTCGCTGGGTCAGAAACTGGGAAACACAATTCCAGATTGCAGACCTCTAACTTCTACCTTTAGTTTAACCAATCAAAACTTAACCAAAAACTACAAACTTAAACTGTAATTGAAGCCTTATGTTCTAACTTTACAAGCATAGGTTCAAGGGATTGATTCATCATCAGAAAAGAACCAAAGTTGTCCCAAACTACTACTAACTTCAGCAAACCCGTACAAGCCATAAACCCCAAAACTCCAATCCTTGAAATACTAATAGAAACTGAAAACCAAGGATACCAACATGTAGAGCATGTCCAGGTGATAAAGTCTGATACCTAACTCATCGCCGTTAGTGACCGGAAACGCCGGAAAACGTAGCAAACCCGCCGGAAAACCCATGAACTTCTCTCATTCGATTCTCTTTCTCCCTTCATCAATTTGAGAAGCTGAGATCACAGCCGTGCTCCCCTCGTTGAGACGAAGCTAAAGACACCAATTTCATCCCCCGTAGTGTCCGGAATCGGAAAACACGATCGGAGCTGCCGGACCTTCTCTCTTCCTTTTCTCTCTCTTCCGGCGATGACTTGACTAGCTACGACTACCCACATGCTCACCGTAGCGAGACGAAGCTTCCGGTACCATTTTTACGCCGTGAAGTGGCCGGAGGAGGAAGGTGGTAATCGGAGAGGGAAACGGGTCGGTGAACAAGGTCGGTCGCACCTGTTTCTATCCGATCATGTTTGAGCTGATTTGAAATATAAAGAATCAACCGACTTAAAACCAAGGGCTGAGATTGAATGGTGCTAAAATCAATGGTCTAGATCACGCCTCTTCAATTTCCTAATTTTAAATAATTCCCAACTTCCAAAAATCAATAAAAAATAGTTCGGGTCTCCAGAAAATTCTACGAAAATTCATATGAACTCGTAACAACGTCTACTTTCATTCTACGGCCTCAAAAGATAAATTTTGACAAACTAAAATTTAAATAATTTTCGAAAGCTATATAAAGACCATGAATAAAAATATAAATAAAAAATTGCTCAAAATCATTTTTCCTTTCTAAAAGACGGAATTGAAATCCCGAGATCTCACAATCCAACCCCCTTAAAAGAATTTCGTCCTCGAAATTCCCTTACAAGTACTATGGAGTAAAATTCTTCAATAGTTGTCTCATAAGGTTGTTTTGCTGCTAGTCCAACATCCACAAGCCACAGCAATAGAAAGTACTACTCTCGCAATTTGTATTCATTAATATTACGAGCATTCAACTTGAGAATATTTAGGGGGATCCGATGATCAGTCTAGCCCTAATCTGAGTCAAGCTAGTGTCGTAACTATATGAACACAAATAGCGACATCTCTTTTTGTTTCTTCCACAATCAAAGAATATCAATCTCCATTCCAACACTTAATTCACAAGATTTCCAAGTAGTTGACTAATGACCATACACAAGACCAAAACTTATCTGAAACTATATCCAATTGACAACATGAAGTACTCGGATAATCATTGTACGTCGTTGCCGCTTTAAAACACATCCATGTATCTAAACACTTCTTCATATTTCCACATCAAGTCTGAGGATACACATTTTCATTTCTGTCATTGACGCGTCGCTTAAAATATTCCTTAACTGAAATACTGAATATCTGATATGCATCAAAGTAATTCTTCCCAACTCTCCTCTTTCTTTTCCATATTTTTCCTTCCTGTTTTCCCTGTCTTTTCTTTCTTTCTTCTTCTCTCTTGTACATCTGTTTCTTTCCTTTTCTGGCCTATATTCCCAATGTTCAATCCACTAAGGTATCAACGGTTGATTTACTTTCATACTTCAAATCCAAATTGCCAATGCACGTAGGTCCTCATATTCCTGCTTCGACTAGACACACGTTTCAATCTCTGGGTTTACACACTTGAAAATGCTCTCTGCAAATCTCTATTGAACTATGACCAATTTCTCAAATGTTCACCAACTTCATTCTTGATATTGTTGATTCTTGACATCACCAATACATCTCATACCCTTCCAAAGTTGTTGAGCTTGTCTAAACATCATAGTTGAACCCTTTCTCCTATATTCACAACTCACTTTTTCTTTGATCACTTCAATCCACATAACCACGAATATGAAATCCTTAATTCAACACATTTGAGAAAATATATACTCTGAAAGTTTTTTTTTTTTTTTTTTCAATCACTTAAAGATAGCAACAACCAAGTTGTTTCCGATTCTTAATTGCCTTGGGTTTCACAAATTCTACGTACTTTTTGTTCACCAAGGTAACTATCACTCATCCAACTAAGCTGTCAACTACCAACACTAAGTCTCATAAATCGGATGTCCAATCCGACGAATGCAATTGACTTATCTTCAAGATGACGCATGTCTCTGACTAACTTTCTTTATAATACAACTCGTCTTCATATGGAAGTTTTCCCAAACATTCCTGCATTATACTCTCTATTAATCAATCGTCCTATTAATGCATCCTTCAACAAATTCCTTCCTCATACTGCAATCAAGTTGTATCGAATCACCAATTTATTTGATAAGTCTTCCATTAAGTGGAAAAAATAACTTACCAATCCTTACATTAGATACCTTTTCCAAAAAAAATCTTGGATATGATTCTAATTATAACTTGAAATCAATGCGAGTTACCATAAGCTTCGTACTCTCAATAATCTAACCAATTCACTCATTTTCCACTGAATCACACAGATAACAGTTAAGTTACTCTTCACACGAAACCAAAATGTTCACCGAAATTATGATCTTTTGGTGGTTGTTCTGTACCAAACATTCCGACTTTAGTTCAAGTTCTGCAAACCTTGTACTTCAGTAATCAAATCAATCTACACATATGAATACCAATGCACAAATAACTATAGCTTCACCATTCCCAATCAACTTATGCATAAATGATCGAAACATGAGTTTCCTTCCAACTTCACCAATTCTGTGTTCAAAGTATAATTAAGCATAACTAAGGATCCTGTTTTGAACTCCAACTAAACTCAGAAATGACCATGAGATATCAAGAATCTCTGGTGTGCACAATAGGCATGCGGTGGCTGAGCAAACTGCAAAATTCCAACTTTTCCAACTTAAATCTCATCTAAGTTTCCAGTGAACTACACCATTCCTTCTAAATCTTTGTTATGTCTCGAACATCAATACAATTCCATCAAAGCGTCATATTGTCATTGACGAATCCATTCCTTGTTCACTTATGTCAATTAGAGTCGGAACTTTGCCATTCAACCCATTGTGAAACGTCATAATTCCTTGATCCACGTGATGTTCCAATAATCTAATCTGTTAACAAAAGTACTATTTCCTAGATCTGCGTAGCGTACTCCGATCGTCAAATGAAAACAAAACGAAACGTATCACGTCCTTTCTTTCACCTAGTAAAACTCACTTAACATTCGGTAACTAAATGATAAAACCCAAAAGATCTTCAAGATAAAACAAACCCCTCAAACTCAGTAAAAGTATTTATAAACTAATAATGAAATTCTTTGTAACTCCCTTGAAAATAGAATAATTTCACAAAATTTGTTCAAAGAACAAAAAATGATAGAAATAGTTCAAGAGTAGGAAAATTTATGTAATTTGAGATAGATAGAAGCGCTATCTTCGGAAAAGATTCACACCTAACTGCACAGGTGACAATCTTATCCTATGATACAAGAACCGAGCTCTCAGGTGCAGCTAAGAACTTCAAGGATTCTCTAACACTTTAGTATTAAAAGGTAAATGTCTCAAATATTATATAGAGTATTAAAATGTAACGCAAAACTAGAGTGGTTGCATTAGAGAACGCCATCCAACCCTAGACTCTTGTCCTTTAGATATATAGAATCATCAACAAACATGTTGAAATCATAATTAACGATGAAAATATTTCAAAGTCATAAGATTCATAAAATAAATAAATAATACATTTTGAAATCAAAACGACAATTTCATAAAACCCAAAACAAATTGAGAATTGAAAATCCAATTTTTTGTAACAAAATTGTCATCCCTTGGGTACTTAACAAAAACTATCGTTCTTCGATCGCTTAACGCCTTAAAGTGAATCTAACTTATTTCCTAAAGACACTAAACCTTCACAGATCCTGGGTTTCTAATCCCCGGTTCGCTCTGATACCATTCTGTCACGCCCCGGACCCGATGTCGGCGGATTTTAAGCGCCGAAATCCGATTCCGAGGTGTGAGCGTTAAAAACTAAAATAAAATATAATACCAAACCAAATGCTTTTCCGAAATCATTAAAAATAAATTTACAAAACCTTTACAAAGAGAAATTACACCTTCTACAGTCTAATTCACTCTCGTCACAACTATCGTAGTTGAATACAACGTCGTCTCGTTCTAAATTCGTGTGTCGTCTCGTTCAGTCCAATCGATACTCAAGTCGCACCTGAACAAATTGATCTATAGGGGTGAGCTTACGCTCAGTAGGGCAGGACCTTTTTAGGTGATTTTTATAGTGTTACAACCAAGTTATCAAACAATAAATTAAAAGTACAATGTATGAATGCGATGCCAACTTAAAACTCATCTCGCACTCATCGCACTTTTCTCTTTTGTTAGTCATCTTGTTTACTCATGGTTGCTATTTCCGCACTACTACAAAAATGGCATCAGACGACAGTTTTGGACCGTTGTCTGATTGCTGAAAATTCTGTTGAGATAGGTCATGCCGTCTGATGCACATATGATACAACGGATTTTCGCCGTCGTCTGATACTTCATCATATAGCAGTTGGTATCGAAACTGTTGTCTGATAGTGTATATCAAACAACAGAATAACGAGTTTTAGTGTTGTCTATTTTCTTATAAGACAATTGCATTATTCCTTTTCTGTTGAGGTGAATCTTCTTCTGCAATGTTTTTTTTCTTGCTTATGTCTTTCTTTTCTGTGTCATACAATGGTCTAATTTTTATTTATGTAGTTTATGTATCAATCCGACTACTATTTTCTTCTTAAAAGTATTGTAGTTGATTGGCTCAGATAACAGTTTTTGCTTGCTTTCCATTTCATTGTGTTAAATTCTATTGGACAATAGTTTTTAGTTAGTAGAGAGTGGTCTGAGAGTGAATGTTCTGACTATAAAATTTTTGGATATGTAAAAACCTGAGCATATATAACCAAACCAACCACAACCAAATGAACCACATATCCAAAACACAAATTCATTCATAATATGTAACCAACAAAACATGTCATCATCAAATGTAATATTTTCATCCCAAATGATGAAACACTAACCACAAAACATAAACTTATCCATAAATGTGTGCCATGTACATTAACCTAAACCTAAACCTAAAGGCCTGCATATATATATATATATAGCGTCCAATTTGTCAACATTGCAGCAGTTGACAACCTTGCAACATTACAACAGAAACCACCGACTTCCAGAAGTTGCCATTGAAGTGACTTGAAAACCTTCCCTCCACTTTTTATTTATCCACTTGAAGGGGTTGAGTATACTGGGTTCCTGCACAATTAGGGTCAAAGTTTCATAATCTTGTGGCTGAAAATGAATTGAACTGATGTGGATATGCAAATTAGTGAGTAGTCGTGCCGTCTACTAATGAAATCTAGCATGACAATAAACAAGTCCACATAGGTCATGCACCTTATCATTAGATAGATTAATACCACACTCTAATCTTGAAAGTGAATATACCTTTGGACATCATCACAAGGGAATTCCCATTGTTAGCACCAGCTATAGAACTAATGTAATAATTCTTCTCCCATTGATCCATGATCCATTCCTGTGTAATTGGAACAAGTCTGACTCAGATCTTCTTCAAAAAAAGAAGAAGAAGATAGAAGAAGGCACAACAAGTCTGACAATTGCTTAAAGAGTACAATATCTTATACAAATATAGACAAGCATAGAGACGCACCTTGTGCAAGAAAAAGGGAGAAAACTCATAAACTTAATTGGTTTGAAAAACCAATTCCAGCATCAATTATAAGTGCCCAGAGATTAGAACAAGAAGACACGCAACTTATAAGCAGACCATCTGCAAACCCTCTCTCCACATGTTGTGCCAACCTTGCATCAACAACATTGTAATGATACCTAATAATAAATAAGCACAATGTAAGGGAAAATATAGGGATTGCGGCAACTGGGTAGTTTCCTGAAATGACATGGGTTGCCGTTATTCATCATTAAATAAGACCTAACAGCTAACATCGTTTGACCAAAAACCCCACCCAAACACATAATAACCATTTTAATGATACTCCAGTAGACTAAGCCGATTTCAAGCTACTGCATTTGCAGGAATCCCTCAACACTATGCACAAAGGATACTAACATTCAGTCCACATAAACAGGCTTTATGAAAAATTCCTATTTCCCACCGTAGAAACCTAATCAAGGACATTTACAGCTATACCTAGATCAAGATAACAAATTCAGGCCTAAACCGAATTAGTATTAGGGGAAATTATCATCTCCCACCACAAAAACCTAATCAAGGGAATCAAACAACATACCTTGATCAGGAACTTGGATTTTACACAGAGGGCACTCTACTCCAAAATTGGCCCGATTTGGTATGCAGGAGCTGCAAGTAAGAGAAAAAGATGAGCATTTTGAGAAACAAATTGATCAAACATGGAGATTGGGTAAAAAGAAAGAGACGCACTTGTAGAAGATGTGATTGAATGGAAGCAACGTTGGCCGGTTAAGAAACCCTTGGCTGCAGCTAACAACAAAAACGCGAAAACAAAAAAGCCCCAAGTCAGAGAGAGACTCGCAGACACACTAAATCGAGATCTGTTTGTTTCGAACAAAATTGAACACAAATAAAAACGAAGAGCGATACGAACCAGAGAGGGCATGTGAGCTCTAGCCCAGTTTTTGGAGATGAAACTTGAGGGGGTTCTTGTTCATCGGCGTAACGGCACCGTCGCTGCACTTAGTGGAGTCTGAACAATGCTTGAAATCGGAGGAAGAGACTCGTGGACTCGAGAGCTTTCGCGAATCTCACCTACCGATCTAGGGTCTGGACGACGGATCCGGTTGTTTGTGGATTTTGGTTTTAGGGATTCTAGGAGAAGACGAAGAGCGAGGGAAGGAGATGCAGTGATGATGAAGGAGATGAATAATTTCCGTCTCATGTTTGCTCGAGCTTTTCTTAGGTTTGAGAGAGAGAGAGAGAGAGAGTCGAGCAATATCTAGGTCAGTTTGGAGGCAACAAAAAAATTCATTCGGGCTAAGTATGGAAAGAGAGAGAGAGAGAAAGAAGTTTTAATAAAATAATAATAAAATTTTGGACAACATAAAATATTGGGCTATTGTCTAAAAACGATTGCACAACTTCAACGAACAAACTGTTGTCTGAATGAAGGCAATGGCACAACAGCACAAGAACAATGTGTTGTCTCTTTTGAACAATGAGACAACAACAAACTTACACAACTATGTATATTGTTTTGAACTATCTCACACAATAGAATTATTCTCGATGTCGTCTGATATGTGACTTCTCTTCTTATCACACAATAGAATTTTTCTTGATGTCGTATGATTTTTGGGGACGACAGTTATTTTGTTTGCTGTCGTTGGACATGTGTTGTCTGAGTCCATTATTGTAGTAGTGCCGAAACCCTGAGATCGTTTTGCAACCTTAGGGCGGTTGTAAGAGTTACTGTCATTTAGGCAGATAACTCACGGGGCATACTTTCCCCTGTTTGTGCACATGTGGGCATACCATAGAACCTAGCACCCCATTGAGAAACTCAACTACACAAAAGGATCTCTCTCTTTTTTATCAATCACTCTGGATTTCAATATCCATAATATTTTTCAATGCATCCTCACAATTTCTCACGATGCATCATGTATGATAGCTCTTTAATCCATAATATAGAAATTAAATAACACATGCTTTTGAAACATAAAATCATATATCATGCTTGTTCATCAATTAATGAAAGCAATAACACCCAACAGATAATTCAACCAATATCAAACAATTCACCAATTTATTAAACTACTTAACATTTTATAGAAAAGGTTCCCCGAGACCCTACCTGGATTTCCGAGCTTTGACTCCAATTATGCTCAACGTTGACAATCTCGTAACTCGTATTACGAAGGGCTAGCTTCCCACGATTACCGAACTCACCAATATCTGTCGAACCTTAATTCCAAATTCTTCACCGTTTGACTTTGAATCGACATCGACCAATTATTCCGAAATAACAATTGATCATTATTTCGAAAGTACATTATCGGTCTCATTGGGTGCAAATCCTCATAATTACTAAGGACACCCAAATCCTTATTATACACTTCCTCTGTACCGTTTCGTACACCAAATAGATCCTTCGTCAAGAATCATCATAGTTAACCCTAGTGTCCGAGTTCAACTCCGATTCAAGCTCCGTGAGTTCCACAAGCTCCGATACTATCCAAATGTAACATTTACTACATGTGAATTTCAAAACACCCAGTACAGTAGCTTAATATCACCATTGCTCTACAATGACCTAACTGGGTTTTGACTCTAACTTCAGTTCAAGCTCTACATGCTCTGTGCTTGCAACACTTAACCTAAGAATTCATTTGACAGAAACCAACATATACATAGCAGCTTAAATCCTAATGTGCAGGGCCAACTTCGTAATGACGTAAAACCTTTATATGAACTTCAAAAAGGGTGGGGCTGGTTTTGTTGGAAACCTAGGAAGATCTAGTTTTTAAGTACTGAAGCCCTGAAGTGAGTTTGAACAAGGAAAGCTACTGAAACAAATCGAAAGGGCATGACTGTACTGCAGTTTTCAGAAATTCCTGCAGCATATCAGTAACTTTGGAAATTCATAACTAAATACAGAAAAATCATTTTCAGGTGATTCCAACTCTGAAATAATCTTTGAAATGTCTACTACAACTTTCATGAAGACACTACCCTCAAATTCCCAAAGGAAAAGTACAGTTTTTAATAAAAAGGTCGCTGGGTCAGAAACTGGGAAACACAATTCCAGATTGCAGACCTCTAACTTCTACCTTTAGTTTAACCAATCAAAACTTAACCAAAAACTACAAACTTAAACTGTAATTGAAGCCTTATGTTCTAACTTTACAAGCATAGGTTCAAGGGATTGATTCATCATCAGAAAAGAACCAAAGTTGTCCCAAACTACTACTAACTTCAGCAAACCCGTACAAGCCATAAACCCCAAAACTCCAATCCTTGAAATACTAATAGAAACTGAAAACCAAGGATACCAACATGTAGAGCATGTCCAGGTGATAAAGTCTGATACCTAACTCATCGCCGTTAGTGACCGGAAACGCCGGAAAACGTAGCAAACCCGCCGGAAAACCCATGAACTTCTCTCATTCGATTCTCTTTCTCCCTTCATCAATTTGAGAAGCTGAGATCACAGCCGTGCTCCCCTCGTTGAGACGAAGCTAAAGACACCAATTTCATCCCCCGTAGTGTCCGGAATCGGAAAACACGATCGGAGCTGCCGGACCTTCTCTCTTCCTTTTCTCTCTCTTCCGGCGATGACTTGACTAGCTACGACTACCCACATGCTCACCGTAGCGAGACGAAGCTTCCGGTACCATTTTTACGCCGTGAAGTGGCCGGAGGAGGAAGGTGGTAATCGGAGAGGGAAACGGGTCGGTGAACAAGGTCGGTCGCACCTGTTTCTATCCGATCATGTTTGAGCTGATTTGAAATATAAAGAATCAACCGACTTAAAACCAAGGGCTGAGATTGAATGGTGCTAAAATCAACGGTCTAGATCACGCCTCTTCAATTTCCTAATTTTAAATAATTCCCAACTTCCAAAAATCAATAAAAAATAGTTCGGGTCTCCAGAAAATTCTACGAAAATTCATATGAACTCGTAACAACGTCTACTTTCATTCTACGGCCTCAAAAGATAAATTTTGACAAACTAAAATTTAAATAATTTTCGAAAGCTATATAAAGACCATGAATAAAAATATAAATAAAAAATTGCTCAAAATCATTTTTCCTTTCTAAAAGACGGAATTGAAATCCCGAGATCTCACATTATGATTACTTCATCCTTAGCTGCCACGACGATTTGAGAAATCTCGGTTTTGTCCATCACAGCAAATTCATGAGCTGAATTGGGAAGGTCGTCAGAGGGCATATGTGAAGAGGAAGGGTGAGCTGATCTCGACATAAGATTTTGAACTTCATCTCGTATATGATTCTTCTTGCTACGACAGGTGACTGAAGATATTTGATGAATCTCCAGTTGTTTGGAGGGGCATCTTCAATCCTTAATCGTTACTCCTCAATAAAAGGGACATGACCTCCATAATGTGGATAAGTGATTCTGCTGAGAGCTTTCTTATATCGTTTGTTTTAAGTGCGAAGCTCGTCGATCTCTTTTTTCAGCAGAATATTCTCTAGAAGATCATATTTCATTTTCTTCTAGGTTTGATTTTTCTTTACTACTCAGAATGTGACTTGTTTAAGCTGTAACCCTATCTGATCACCCAACTCTTGTCTCTTCTCAACTGTTGGGAAATGACACTCCTCGATGAACGCTTTCATCGTTTGGATTTGATGTTTGCTGAAGGGTTTCCTCATGAATCTATGCTGAGAGGACCAGGTTCAGCTCCAAAGTATGGATTTACTAGGGATGAAGCTGGATCTATAGCTTGGGTTTCAACAGGCACGTCCGGCATGCTTAAATCGTCGGTGTTGAGCATGCAAGGTGGAAGTATTTCAGCCAAGCCCTCAAAGATTTGGATTTCTGATATGCGTGGCTGAAATAATTCACTGAACGAATTTACTCGGCGTGCCATGTTTGGTGTGGGAAGGTGAATTTCTGGAAAATCTAAAATGGTAGAAGAAGAAATGAAACTAAGGGAAAAGAAAGCAGAGAGAATGCATAAATGAGATATTTGCAGACAGAAATGGGGGGAAAAGAGAAAAGAAAAACGAAGAAGTCGTCGACACGATCAGCAATTTCCGGATTGTGGAACAAAAGTAAAAAATAATGAAAAAAAATCGCCGAAAGGAATTCACGCGTACGAAGTCAAAAAAGGAATAGTAAAAGACATAATTTTTTTTTCTGCTGACACTTGGCGTCATTAAAAAAAAGGGTTTTGTGCCATTAAGGTGGGCTTGGGCCTAAAATAAAATAAACTTAAAAAAAACAAAATAGAAACTGAAAACCCAAAACCAATAAAACAAACAGTCCAAAATAATCAAAAATAAAATAAACAAAATAATGAGCCGAAACAAAATGAAACAATTGTACAAAGCCCTAAACTTACGATGGTTGCAATAACTTTGTTTAACTAAGTCAGTAACTTTGTTTAACCAAGTCAGTAGCTTTGTTTAACTAAGTTAGTAGCTTTGAGAAAGGAAGAGGTCGCTCTCAACCATTCACATTTATTGATTGAACGAGTAATATCTTATGATGTTTGCAGTAGTTTTGTTTAACTAAGTCAGTAGTTTTGTTTAACTAAGTCAATAACTTTATTTAACTAAGTCAGTAGATTTGTTTAACTAAGTCAATAGCTTTGTTTAACTAAGTCAGTAGCTTTGTTTAACTAAGTCAGTAGCTTTGTGTTAATGTCAAATACACATGCTCATTTCTTCCGTGTGGCCTTATGTGGGTAAATAATATTAGGTGGCCTATTAAAGAATATGAGTTATGTAAATGACCTTATTGATAATTGGCTCTTAGGTTTATGGGGTTCTTTTAAGGCTTTTGTTGTGTTGGGTTATATGAGATTGGTTAAGGTTCAAACTTAATTATGGTGATGTGAGATTAATAGTTGTTAATGCGGCTTTTGTCCACTTTAACCATGTTGACTTCATTATTGATGATGTCATGTTGAAGTTAACATATTTGCTAGTAGTCTTTGTTGAGTCTTTGATGTAATATTAAAGTTCATCTAATGAAAGAGTAAGGATGTTAACATTTTTCATACATAATAAGTAGAGAAAATATTTGTTAAGGTAAATAATGTCATCATTAGAGTATATTAGGTTCTCATTTGAGTAATTAAGTCTTAAAAGTGGTAATTGTAATATTTTACGACTTGAATACACATATTACCACTTCGATAACTCATGTAGTAACTACGTAAAAACCCTCGTTAAGGTAAATAAAGACCTTATTAGAGTAAATATGTTCTCGTTTGAGTAATATTAAGTCTTAAAAGTAGTAATTATACATATAAGATGTGTTAACATACACTAGAATTTTCTCTAATGAAATTGGTTCTTTTGATTAAAAAAGAAGAAAGAAATACAACCTACGATTAATAAATAAAAAAACACTTATGAACGATTCACCCCCCCCCCCTTTATAATTATCTCATTTTCACTTTAAATTTTCGCAATTCCTCAGTTCATGTACTATAAAATAATATAGAGTTCACTTCTATAAAAAAATCAATTAATTCGGAGACCTTTTGATCACTTATTTATATGAAATAAATAGACAGTTCATTATAATAGTAAAAATTATTCTTATAACCGCTCATTTGTTTGATAAAATGTGATGGTTGAATAATATTTGATTCAATTGAGATTTTGCAAAGATGATCTATAAAGTATAATAAATTCAAATTTAGAGAATATTTCTAGAGAGAGAGAGGGTCTACCTTCTCTCTAGAAATCTTCTCTACACCCATAAGCCATATTGAGAGTCTTCTCTACACCCATCACCACCACCACCACCACGACCTCTCACATTACCTTCACCACCCCTCCCACCCACATCACCTCGATGCTGCCCCCATTTCTACCCGACCTTCCTCCCATCTTTCTCACTTCTCTCCTTATTCTCCCTCTCTCATTTCCTGATGGGGAGCTTTCTCCTCATCACCTCCACCATATCCTCTTCACCACTTCAACCCACCACCTTATCAACCCTTTCTCTCTATCATGTCACCAAATTTCCTCCCCTCTAGCCCAAAATTTTCGTTAGATTTGGTTTTGCTCACCTCAAATGGATTTTGCTTCGACTACAAGAATTCTTTGGCCTCCAACTTCCTCCTCCTCCACCACCTATAGACAAACTTACACCCGTCGGTGGATTTTTGTCCCTATAAAAGGGTGTGGCTTGATTGCATAGTCAATCGCACTCTCCTCGGTTACTCGGTTACTCGGTTACTCGGTTACTCGGTGTTGCGTGGTGTTTCTCGGGTTTTCTTGAGCTCGTTGTATGTTCCAGCTGGTGTAGGAGGTGGCAAGATTTGGTCGATGGGTGACGGCTTCCTCTAGAGTTGTAGCTTGGTGGATTTTGCAGCGATACTTCTTCCTGGCTAGTGCTAATCTTTTGGTGGCGGCTGTTTAGAAATCTAGGGTTTTTTTTTTGCAATTTTTCTATTTAGGGCCTCTAATTTGGTTTTGGGTCACGCCTATTATGAGCTCTATTTTACTCTTTTGCTCAGGCATGTGTGCCTGTTATTGTTAGGACTTGTGTGTCTCTTTTTGCTAGGACCTATGTGTCTCTATTTGCTCAGGTCTATTGTACATTTTGCTTTGTGGTGGTTGATTTGGTTAATCTAATACGTCATCACTTTTCGACAGAAAAAGATCTATAAAGTATAATTTAAAATATAAACGGTTTGATTTTTTTTAATTAGGGTAATGAATAAATTCATTGATAGGAAATCATACGATCGTATGATGTCAATTCCAGGACAATACATACGTTAGAGCGTAAGCTCCGATCCCGAACGGAAACAGAAAAACTGTCTAAACCACATATGGCCTAATCGGGAGAAATCCCTAGTAAGTAGTGCCCATTGAAACATAAGTTGCACACTTTATTCAAAGCGACTACAAAAGAAAAACCAAACTAAAAAACTAAAAACCCCAGAACTCTATCAACCTTGTCACCCAAACAACAAACGAACAAACGAACAAATGTTGCCTAACATATTTTTATCTCATAATTTCATTATAATCAAACCGTTTCTTTTTTTTGCTATGTGGGCTAGTTTTGGGCCTTAGGGTTTTTGCTTAAGGTGATGTAATAATCCTAGTTCTTTGTTGACCGTGTTGGTGGCATCCCAAACTATTCGATGTACAATTATTGTACCACATTCCGTGCTTAATAATCGCAATATGGTGATTCTACGAATAACAATTTATAGATAAGGTCATCAAAATGCTATTTTTTAAGTCACTAAATATTTTTATCCCTATCCACCGAAATATTAAAAATTTCAATATTTACAAAAAAAACCATCGGATTTTTAATTTTTAAAAGCATATTTGCCAAAAAAAAATAAAAAATTATTCCCCTATAAAAGCATAGAATTATAAGTTACAATAAGAATTAAGAAGTCCCAGTCGCTAAACCCTTTGTGAAAAACCCCAACAAAATCTCAGTGATGATAGAGGGAAGACCGGAAGAGTTCACAAAGCGTAAAGAGAACCCAAGGAAGAAGAAGAGAAACAGAGAGCAAAGGAGTCCTGGAGAATCTGAAAGAGCTCTCAAATTGCACCACCGCAGTAATTTATCAGAGAAAGAGAATGAACCACAAAAAACCTCAGTGATAATAGAAGACTTCACAATGGCCGATTCTGGAGTTAAGCGTAAAGAGAAACAAACGAAGAAGAAGAGAAAACAGAGGAGTCCTGTAGAATCTGAAAGACCTATGAAATTGCACCACCGCATTGGTTTATCAGAGAAAGAGAATGAACCACAAGATCAACAAGTTGACAACAGGCCCTGGTTCCGCCATTGCAAACAGGAGCTCGAAGAAGGGGGTGGTCTATGGAGGAATCTGGAGTTAATTATTTCAATAGAGAAGAGAGAGCTTGATCTTCACAAGTTAGTATATTTCTCTTTCTTTTCCTGTCAAAAATGCAGAGTCTTCTTCATCCCTATGTTCTATTTTTGTGGTTTAATCAAATTGCGTATGACCGAAGGTTGTTCATTGGCTAAGCTATTATTTTGTTTGTACGCTCCTTATATTAAGTTGATAACCAAATTTGATCAAGTAGAAAGGTGCTTATAATGCAGTTTGAGCCAACTGAGTTGAA
The DNA here is from genome assembly GCA_029955375.1 of Rubus parviflorus. NCBI lineage: Eukaryota > Viridiplantae > Streptophyta > Magnoliopsida > Rosales > Rosaceae > Rubus > Rubus parviflorus. The sequence continues at coordinate 3,751,568 of JARGGL010000008.1, read as the reverse complement.
TTAGACTCAATCTCTTGGGTTTCTTTTTGCCATTCTTTTCCTTGCTTATATAGATTATCTTAATTTCAAGAAATATGTATTGCGAGAATGTGTGTTCTAGCCTTCCTTTAGCTTGGGACTTTGGGTTTAGGAGAAATTTGAATGATGGTGAGGTCGAGGACCTCATATCCTTATTAGCTAAATGAGATAGTGTGGAGCTGGTCTCATCTAGGCCAGATAGGAGAAGATGGTTGCTGGAACCTTCAGGGATTTTTGTGTGCAAGTCGTACTCTAGACGCTTGATGGACAACCCTTCTTTTACTCAATTTATCTTCTACTGCAATCCGGAAGGGCCACAGATACGATTGTCAATCAACAAGGGCAAAATGTAATTTGTCTTTATGTAGTGATTGGTGAAAAAACATACTGTGGCTCAGGTGGTGACTGCTTTACAGGAAAGACGGCAGATTTCCCGGCTACATTACAATATCTTGCTTGTTATAAAGGAGCAGTTTTGGCTGAATATTTCATGTACCGTGAGCAACACACTTTAATCATTTATGAAGTACCTCTTAAGGTACGAGTTTTAGCATGGATCATTGCTCATGGGAAGGAGAATACCTGTGATACAGTTCAGAGGAGAAGACCTTATCTTTGTATTTATCCTCATTTGTGTGTGATGTGCAAAGGTGAAGCTGAGAGCGGAAATCACCTGTTTTTACATTGTCCAGTTGCCTTAGATCTTTGGACATGGCTTTTTCAGGAGTCCATGTTGAGTTGGGATAACCCAGATTCTTGTGTTAAGTGGAAGACATAAGTTTTAAGGTGGGAGGAAGAAGGGAAGGGTTTTGGGAAGATGTACTGTGATGGCCATTTTTTGGGTTATTTGGATGGAAAGAAACAAAAAGCTTGGAGGAAGGGAGGTGGGAGAAGCTGTGTTATCTGTGTGGGAGAAGGTTCATTTCCTTGATTCCCTATGGGCTTCTGTTTCTTCAGAGTTTAGGGATAGCTCTTTTTTTGCCATTTGTTCAAATTGGAGAGCTTCTGTTGTCTATCTCTTAGATTTTAGTGTCGGCAGTCTGGCGTTAGGATGTTTTTTCTTCTTCTTAATTTGGTGAATTTTTTATCCACTCTGTTATGTACAATCTTTGGTTTTTAAATAAACTTTGTTTCCTATCAAAAAAATAAAAAAGAAAGAAGAAAGTCTCTTGGGTTTTCGTTTGTACTTGATTTTATTATTGTGGGTGTAAAAACCAAGATTTAAAGCTTTTTGTTGTCTGCCTTTCCTCCTTAACTGATCAAAAGAAGTGTTAATATTTACTTCTGATGAATGAGAGAAAATGCAGGAAGGTGAAACTAGTCCATGGTTTTGTGATGTCAAGAGTGAAAGAAGAAGACCGCTTCAGTGATCAGGATAATGAAGTAGTGAATATCTCACGTTTAGTAACCTTCATCAATGACTGGATTGAGTCATTATTGATTTCGGAAGGAAATCAAGTTCAGAGTGGTGGAGAGGAGCATCAAGCTCAAGTTATTGAGATGTTTTTGGATTTAAGATACTGGGAGATTTTCAAATTTTGTTTGGAGGAATCTCTGAAATTGAATGTTTCTCTAGATATCTCACAGAACCTTTTACCCTCTATTTGTTTCATGGCAAGGAATGCACTGTCCTTATTGAACAAAGCATCTTCATGTCCAAAAGATCTGTTTTCCATTGGTGAAGGGTTACAATTGTACAATACTGTGCTTGATTGTGTTTCTTTGGTGTTTTCATCTTATAAAGGCTTCTTGAATGAAAATTTAGTCCTATGGCTTTCACTTGTAGGTGCTGTGCTTGACCTTGTACATAAATCCTACATTAAAAACATTGTTAGCGGCGATCTGGGTTCATTTGTTTTCCGATTCTCGTGCTTGGTACTTGAGCAATTTGCCATGTTTTTGAGGGCTCATCAACCTCGGAAAAAAGGATTTCATGGTTTTGTATATAAGCTCCTTGAGCCTCTATTGCATCTCTTGGGTCTCTTGCATCTTCACATTCATGGAAGTGATCCTGATCCTGGCTGGAGAAGAAACTTACTGAAGCTAGTTGAAGAAGTGTTATCTCATGGGCTATATCACACAAAACACATTGATGGGATTCTGAATTTATGCCCTACTGAAAAATATACCACATCCAATCATGGGAAGTCAAGAGATTCCAAAGCAATCATGAGGAGTTATCATAGACATTTATTTGATAAACTGGAAAGAATTTTAGCTGCAAAGAATGCATTGGCTGTAGAAAGCGTAGGAGAACTATTTCGCTTGCTCATGGATCAAGTAAAAAATGTGAAGAAGGCTTCAATGCTTCCTGAAGATACCAAAGTGATGGGTCATACATCTAAGATGTCTTCTGGGAGTAGTATCATTGAAAAGAGTTATTGCTCAACTGGTGTCAATACACCAGCACGAAAGTCACTTCATAATTTTTTTGTACTGATTATGGAGCCTCTTCTGCTTCAGATAAATGGCTATCTCGAAACTAAGCTGGAAGTGGGCCCTGCATTGTTGCATGTTCATTCCACACTTAAATCTGTTAATAATGTACTTTCAGCCTTTATGCATGAAAAGGTTTACATGAGAACAGAGGACACCTCAGAGGGAGCTTGCCTGAATTTCTTGAAGAAGGTTTATATTATCATTACATCATTGTCCTCCAACTTAATTCAGTTATCGAAACATGGTGTAGTTGACAGTATATACATGGGTACTTTGACTTCAATAGCCAGCGAGGTACTTTCTGCTGTAGGCTATCTTTTGGAAATTGAATATGAGGTTATAGAAAATGATCTGGTAAGCTTGTGGCTTATGATTCTCTCTTACTTGGCCATTGGGAGTTCTTTGGTGGACTTTCCGAATGGATGCTCATTATCCTTCAAGATAACAGATATTGGATGCCAATTAATTACTCTCTATAGTCAACTTCGCCAGGTTAGTAAAATCCTCTCTGATCAAGCATTTTAAGGCTTTTAAACTTCTGCAGTTTTAACTATACATGATAGCTGTTTCTGAAATCAACCCCTTTACACCAGCTCCACTCACGGGTTTTAGTGGGCTGGGGCGGGGGGTCAAGCCTTAAGCATTTCTATTGGTAGTGAATTGTCACATGCCATAATCCTTCTTATATAGTCTTTTGATTCTTCAGATATCTTATGTTGAAGCTTTGTTGTACTACTGATTTTAATCCCATTGGTTGTACCATTTCACTAATGCAGGTGAACAGTGTTATTTTCGCATTATGTAAAGCATTAAGACTTCTAAATTTACATAACAGCGACGGTGAAGTAAACTATACTAGATTTGTGATCCCTTTAAATTGTAAAGCTTATTCACAATCAGTAGAAAAGCTATTATGTGCTCAAGAGTTTAAGATTGCAATCCAGACAGCAATGAAGTTCATGCCAGAAGGACAAGTGACTGGGTGTATTCGGCAGTTGACACTGGATGTGTCAGAATGTCTAGAGTGGATGAAAATTAGTTGTTCGAAGGCTGATGAAAAAGAATTTTCCCAGTGGCAAGCTGAACTTTTGGGGAGAGGGTTATCTGAAATATATGCACTAGTGCTACAATCGCTAATTGTCACACCTGGAAACAGTATCCTTCTTGGAGCTTCTATAAAGGACCTTATAACAGTAATTTGTCCGTGCATGCGTAGTCTGGTTGGACAACAGCCGGATGTAAACAAGTTTCTCTGTTCCGTCACAGGAAATGGTTCCTACAATGAGATTGCTGGAAATGAAAACATTTCTTTGATATTTGGACCGTCCACTTATTGGGTCTTTGTGTTTTTCTTTCAATTGTATACATCCTGCCGAAGCTTATATAGGGAAGCAAGAATCCTTGTGCCTCCAGAGTTGTCAAGAAACATGTCCGCAGCAATGGGAGATTCATTCTCTGGTAGGGATTGGATGGAAATGACTGAATGGATCAATGAAGGATTTTTTTCTTGGATCATACAACCTTCAGCTTCTCTTCTTGTTGTTATTGAATCCATTTCACTTGTTCATTGTAAGGAACCTGCAGCTGATTCTTGTCCTTTGACTTACGTAATGCATACTATGGCTTGTGAAAGGCTTGTTGATTTGAAGAGTCGTATAAAGTCTTTTGAATATGCAATGGAAAACAGTGACAATCTGGTGCAAGTACGGTCTCATGATGATGATGGCTTGTCACAGTGTCGTAAAAGAAGCACAGAGGTTTTGAGGCAAGAGGCAAAATGTCTTACGGGTTTTATGATGGAGCATCTGTCATTATTGTTCGAAGATCAACAGCTATTCTTCACTTCTGCTGATACAACTTATAATAGCATGATTGCATATGAAAGTGATGAATGGGATTTCAGTGTTTGTGCTGTGAATAAGAAGTCATTGCCAACTGCAATTTGGTGGATTGTTTGCCAAAATATTGACACTTGGTGCCCTCATGCCACTCAAGAGTACTTGGAGATGTTCCTTTCTATTTTATTCCATACCACTCTTCCCGGGAGCAGCTCTGGGGTGGTTAGGCAGCACAAGTACCATGAAGCTGACAGGCTGAAGAAAGTAACCTTGCATCAAATCTCATCACAGTGCTTTATTGATTCCATCCTGTATGAGCAAAGAGTAAGCATCTTTCAAACGCTACCCTAGCACACCACCCTCACATGCTGAAGCAGCACTCAAACGCACACAAACTCTACCCTAGAACACTATTATTTTTTGTGTGTGTTTGTGGTAATTCTTGTTTGTTTTATACTTTTCTTTCCTCTTTGTATTTATTTTGTCTCTCGTATTAGTTTGTCCGCAGCGATTATTTTGCATCGACGTTTTGCCATGCTTTGGAGGAATCTACATTACCATTCATCAGTGACATTTCAGCTGGCAATGTTGATTTGAAATCATCACCTGATTGGCAGAAGGTTTTAACTGCTCTAGAGAACTCATCAGTGGTTGTTTCCTGCAACAAGACGAACATTTTTGATTGTTCCTCAGCCACAAAACCAGTTAATCATGCTTCTGTGCTTTCAGAAAGTTGCGAGGAACAAAAAGCCTTACCATCGACCATCATGAAATATACAGCTTGTCAGAGTTTGCTTAGTCTTTTGAGTCATATGCCAAAAGGTCATTTGAGCTCAAGTTCTTTTACACTATATGTGACTTCTATTCTCAACCTTGAAAGGTACGAGCTTTATTCTATCGAAAGCTGTTATAGTCTGATGCATGATCCACTAGCTGGAATAGTTTTGTTGCTTGAAAAAATAAAAAACGAAAATCTTCTTTACTGTTGAGCCCCACAAAAAAAAAATCTTCTTTACTGAGCAATTAGATTCCCAAATTTGATTTGTCAATAAGATGATATATTCACTAAGTGAGTTTAGTTGTAAGATTAAAAAAGATGGCACAGTAGAATATGGTTGTTGCCCAGTTTCTTCCTGCACTTAATTCCATAAAACATATGTGGATAAGAGTACAGTAGTTGAAGTATTGTTTGGTTGAAAATTGTTATACTACGCAGAATTGCTATCAGTCGCAAGCTATTTCTTCTGAATTTTTTGTTTCTATTAATTTATGGATGAAGACTATAGTATCTTATTACTTTTATGTGCACCTTTTTTCCCCCAGAAGCTGCCAAAATTCATCTCATGTAAAATTGTATTGGGTGGTTGCCTTTCAATTTGAGTCCAAGTTCTCTGATGAAGCATAGTGTTTGTAGCCATTCAATCAAGACGAATTAATATGAATAGTTTTATGTTTTTTCAGGATTGTTGTTGGCGGCTTATTAGATTATCAGAATGAATTATACCCAAATTATTATTTCGAGCTCTTCAGCTTGTTTGTGTCTTGTCGGAAGTCCTTAAAATGTGTAATTATGGCTTGTGACGAGAAGACGGTATCCAATCAAACCTCGGAGACTCCACTGTTCTTTGGGGATTCATTTTTTGTTTTATGGCTTTACAAGTCAGTGTATGCCGTTGTTGGACTTCAAGAGTTATTCTCAAAAGATAATAGTTGTTCAGTTGATGATATGATCTTTTCATTGATGGATCACACATTTTATGTGTTTTTGACTTCGAACAAATATGAACCTAATCATGGTGAACTGAATGCTGGATTTGCCCATGGACAGAAATATTCAATGGAATCTGATCCATGCTTGGATTCTTCCAACTCTATTCAAGCCTGGAAAAGGGTAACCGTTGTTGCGAAGAGTTTAAAGGAACAGATGCAGAACTTACTTGTGAATCTGAAGGATGGCCTTTGCAATGGAAAAGTGAGAATTGGTGTTGATATTTTAAGTTTGAACAAGTTTTCATCCATAACTTCGTGTTTTAGTGGGTTCTTATGGGGCCTAGCACGAGTAATCCACACAGATGGGAGAAATAGAGATCATAAAGCTAATTTATCAAGGTGGAAGCTTGAACCTTGCTCTGAACTCAACCGCTATATAGATGTTTTTGCACAATTTTCGAGTCTTCTCTTGCAGATGGTGTTTTTTGACAATAATCAGCAGTCTAGAACTTTAAATGATGCTCAAAATCTTCAAAAGTTGGTTGACAATGTAGATGCAGAGGAGTTTCTTCCAGAAGACAATGGTGCGGACACTGATATTTCATGTGGTGGGATGCAGGACAAATCTGCAGCAGCAATGACCTGCACAACATTACCGGACATCCAGGATGACTCTATAACTGATAGAGTGCATAGAAAGAGGGTCCACTTGAAAGATGCAAATTTTATCGTCAGAGATCTGACTGCTGTTGATTCATTTGAATTGCAATCGTTAAATAAGCCTTTATTGAGAAGCTTGCTAAACGGTGATTACCCTGATACTGCATTTTTACTCAGGCAGTTGTTAATTGCAGCTTCAGCTGTTTTGAGGTTAAATTCCCATATTAATATCGCCCCCCTGTCGTCAAGCTTGGTGCATAAGTTTACTAGCATTACCCAAGTCTTGTTATTGGAATCAGTGGACATGAGTCAGGTTCCACACTTCTGTCATTTTGTGTGTTTAGATGGTGTTCTGAAGTATCTGGAAGAATTAGCATATCATTTCCCTTTGACTGATCCTACTTTCTCCACAAATTTCTATGTCAAGATCGTTCAGCTACAGTTAAGGGCTATAGGGAAATGCATAACTTTGCAGGGGAAAAGAGCAACTCTAGCATCTCATGAGAGTCAATCAAGCACCAAAATGCTCCATTCTCCTATGGGAGTTTCTGAAGCATCTCTTTCTGGCTGGCCATACTTACAGGATGAATTTAAAGCTAGGTTGAGGTCATCATTTGCAGTGTTCATAAAGAAATCAACAGAGCCGCTTCTTTTATCTGTGGTTACAGCTATAAAGAAAGCACTAGATGGTGTTCAGGAAGGGTTGACAGTTAGTTATGTTCCTGCAGATAGGGGAAAGGTTTCTTCAACTGTTGCAGCTGGCATTGATTGCTTGGATTTGCTTCTAGAATTTGTTTCAGGTAATTTAAACACACATCTATGGTGGGTTTATTTTGATTCTTGAAATAAAATGGTTGTCCTATTACCAAGTTTTGGTTGAGTTTTTCATTTTAAAAGAAAACTTTGTAATGTATATTATCTCGACCTTAATCTACAGTTTCATGCTTCGACCTTAATGTGAGCACCTGAAACTTTTTTCTTTTTAATGAAGTGGAACAAAAAAACTCAAAAGGATTAGTGTAGCACAGAAAGAAAAAAGAATCTTTCTAAGTTTGTAGATATAAATAAGACTCTAGACATAAACCCAAAGTTTGCTGACAAATATTTGAGCATTCGGAACCTATATTGAACACAGTGGTATGGTTTTGGAGCATTTGGAACCTATATTGAACTTAATCTTTGCCTTCATAGTTCTTTGACTGTTGTAACATCTGTAAAGAGATTTGAAAATTACAGTTGCTACATAAAAATTCTCTAGTCACCCACTTATCCAAGTGATTGATGCTGTTATTTCATACTGTGCAATTTCACATGAATGGTCATGTCAGCTGTTAGTACATATGCATATGTAAAACAAAATAATGCCATTTACATTACAATTTCATGGACGTATTTGGGTCTTCTACTATGTTTTATTTTTTTAATATATTATCATTACCCTTTGTTTTCTTTTTGCAACAATTGTTCCATAGTTTGAAGTCTGAAACCTTCCCCAACATTTAGAAGCTCTCTTTCTTCTTTTTCTTTCCGCACTAGGAAGATTCTTATTCCACAAGGTTCAGCTAGTTCACGGTTGGTACTGTATGACCTCCATTATTGGTGTTATTTACGTACCCTATATTATGCCCTCATTGGACCAAAGTTTGAATTATGTGCAAGAACGTAGTGCAGACATGAGCAGAAAAGTGCACGACTATTATAACACTTAAGCTATTATATGGATTCAGGTGCATAAGATTGAAGTTTCCCTTGGACTTGCTTTTCTGACCATTTATTTTTCCTTTCAGGACGCGATTGTTTGGGTGTGGTTAAAAGACACATTCAGAGCTTCCTTGCTCGCATGTTTGATGTTATTCTTCATTTGCAGAGTCCACTAATTTTCTATGATGGATTCACCCAGAGTAAAGGTGATAGTGATCCAGATCCAGGAGCAGTTATTCTTATGTGTGTAGACGTACTGGCAAGAATTACTGGCAAGGCTATGTACAAAATGAAGCCCTGGCATCTAGCACGATGTTTACTTATACCTTCATCCCTTTTTCAAGATTTCCTTCTTTTGAGACCTTCTGAATCTCCTTCTCCAAATGATTCTTCAAACATTCCAAATAACCAAGTCTCTGACCCAGTAGCAAGTATACATTTCTCTGGCATAGATAGGCAATACTCACTTGATCTATTTGCTGCTTGCTGCCGATTATTACATAATGTTCTGAAGCATCACAAGAGGTATGTATATTATTTTGGTGTGTAAAACATTGTAACGAAGATCTGTAACATGTGCACGTAGACTATTAACCCTAGGTGAAAACTGAAAACATAAAGATAGAATGAAGGGAGATATTGGTGCTTCAATCTTTTGCTGTTCAATTGTTGCAATTTAATTTCTGAAGAGACTTAAAATGATCTATATTACTCCAAGATATTCCTCACTAAGTAGGCTCTGAGTGTAATTGCATTAATTGTTTTATAATTTCTAGTGAATGCCAGCGGTGTATTTATCTACTTCAAGCTTCAGTCTGTGTTCTTCTTCATTGTTTGGAGACACTGGATGTTGCAGTTGCCATGGAAGGCTTTTTCTCATGGGAAGTCGAAGAGGGAGTCAAATGTGCATGTTCTCTCCGAAGGATTTACGAAGAGGTAGGTGATGTGTGCCTCACTGAAAGTTTCATTTTATTTTATATTTTGGGTCTCTTCCACATGACTGAGAACCGAAAGGCCAAATGACTTCCTCACCTGGTTTTATCATATCTGTTTTGCAGCTAAGACATCAAAAAGATGTCTTTGGCCCATACTGTTTCCAATTTTTATCCGATTACATATTTGTTTATTCAGGATGTGGCCCGCGTAAAACAGGCATCAAAAGGTGATCTTTGCTACTTTACATTATATATGTTGTTTCCTAGTAATATGAAAAGTATAACAGTTGTTGGGGCACGAAAACCTCCATTGCATGTTAGGCAGTAATAAATTATCTGAAGCATAATAAGATTATATATCTAGTTAAGGGCTAACTGAACTTTATGAGTTGTATTGAAGAACGATTCTGTAGATACGTAACTCGTTTTGTTCCCATTTTCCTCACTTTTGAAACTTTTGCGGAAAGTAGATTTTGAAATGATGCCATCGGTTTCCGATTACTCTAGGGGGAATTTTTTGGAGTTGTTTCTTTGGTGTGTTTTGGGTCATTTGGACGTAGCGTTATATGTGAATTTTTGGGAATTACAATGGGGTAGTAGTGAAGAACTTTGGGATCGAGTTAAACGTTTAGCTTCGTGGTCTTCATTAAATGCAGACTTTAAGGACTTTTCTCTTTCGGTTAATGAGCAGGATTTGCTAGTTGTGGTGGTGTGGTTTTGTTTGCAGTTAGATTGTTTTGTTTTCTTTTTGTGTTAGATTTTGGATGTGGATTGCTCATCCTCTAATTTACAAAAGAAAAAACATATTCCTATAGAATGGGAGGACAATATTTCATGGAATAAGCACATGCAAATGCAACTTGTACATCTCCAAAAACATTACTTTTTGGAGTGGACAATCTTTGGAATTACAGACTTTCATGGCTAGATGAACTATCATTGATTAATTTTGCAGTGAAATAGATGAAGCTCTAAGACCAGGTGTATATGCTTTGATGGATGTTTGCTCAGCAGATGATCTCCAACGTCTTCATGCCTCGTTTGGAGGTAAATAATTTTGATTTGATCAGCAATAAAGATGTGATTGGAAGGGCATTTTGATTTTCTCTTATTTACTTCCTGTTCGTGTAGAGGGTCCTTGCAGAAACACTTTGGCAACCTTGAAACATGATTACGAACTCAATTTCAAGTACCAGGGAAAAGTTTAAGTGATGCTCATTCCTGTTGGGTTATTTTGGCAACCTTGAAACATAGATTACGAACTCAATTTCCAGTACCAGGTCAAAGTCCAAGTGAAGCGTATTCTTATGGTGGGATGTACCGCCAAAGTGACTACGCAACTCTTCTAACATGTAACAAATGGCGTAACATCTTATCTACATGAAAAATTTTTAAAAAAATAGAGGTATGACATATATCACGGTACCTAAGCTTATCCCGTTTAGTTTGATTACTCATTAGAAATTGATTTAAGTTGGAACACACTTTTTTTACTACCAAGAGGATGGTACCTATCCACTATATCAGCTCTTAATAGTTAACGCTAATACAAATTGTTGCACTGTAACTTGTTTATTGGTGCGTTACTGTTACTAGAATAGTAGAATGCTAATGCATCCCAACTTTGGCTCTCAGAATCCACTTCATTAGAATTGTTTTAAGTGTAACTTAAAGCAAATGATATGAAGAAAATACATATAGCCATAATATCTTGAAACTCATGAATTGGGTCTGTCTGATGCCATACATAAAACATGTAATCGGTTACCTGTTAAATAAATGTAAATCAACCTTTTCTACATAAGGGAAACTTGACCTGTGTTTTGGCCCTTGCTGCCTTGACCTATTTGGGCCATATCTCTCTATCCTTTGTACGCATGCAAATGATTCCTTCTTAGGCTTTTTATCCAGTCGGTGGGTCTTCTTGAGAAAGTCGGTGGGTCTTCTAGAAAGGTAAAATGTTGCAATGGAGCACTATACTTTGAGTTCATATTTTTTTTTTAACTTTTTATCGGTTCCAGAGTTTGTACTTCCTATCACCTTTGTGTTGTACATAGTTGATTAGGTTCTTAGATAAATGGGTTGTTCATAAATGGCAAAAGTGGGCATATAGAAAACTAGAATAAACTATTTTATAAGAGCATATTTAGGATGCTAACTATTTTTTAACTAAATTTTAGCTAAAGTAACTAAAAAGCTATTTTGGCTAGTCAGTTCGAAAATACGTCTGTACCAATGCTCTCTATTTTATCTATTATTGAATTTAAATCATTTTATTAATGAATAAAAAATAGCTTAAGTGTATTTAATAATTGCACAAAACAACTAAAAATGAATGTTTTAAATTAACAAAAATAATAGAGAGCCTAATCTCGCTCTCTATATTTAGGAGTCATATAGCTAAAAACTAAAATAGAGAGCCACTTAGGAGGCTGGTGCAGCTGCTAAAATAGCTGAAAAGTTAAACATGCTCTCTAAAATAGCTAAGGAGCTAAGATAGAGAGTCTGCTAAAAATGCTCCAAGTTAACCTCACTGCAAGCATCGATTCGGTTTCAATTAAATTTTCAGCGATTCAATGCGACCTGTCAATTTTCAATGCCAAAAAAGTCATCACCATCCTTTTTTTTTTGGGCAATAGTCATCGATCACTACCTTTAAATCTTCTTTTCCCTAATACACAATCTATATGAGCCTATGAGAGGAGGTAGTCGACTATATACTTTTCCATCAACGGGCAAAAATAAGTGGATAGAATAATCCTTTCATAAGTTGCATATATTCTGTCCACCATTGGCCATATATGCTTTGCCTCACGTGACCTTATGGCAAAATGCTATACCCATTTGTCCATCATCCTATTCCTATCTACTATATAATTATTATACATTTGATTCTCATCTTACCCAACACCCATTAATACCCACTTTTTCTTCTCTACATAGAATCAGGCACTATTCTATCTCTAACCCCTTACCTAGATCTGCTATTCTCCCAAGAAAAGAAGTATGGAAGATCTGATCGCCCAATTCAGCTTCCTCTCAAACCAAGCCTTGGAAGACAAAAGCTTCGACCCTTCCACCATCGAAGACCTGATGAAGCTGTTCGAGATCGAAGCCTACAATTCATGGGCAGCAGTGGAACTCCAGCAGCAACAAGAAGTGGAAGAAGCTGAGGCCTCCATGCAAGAAGCTGAGGACTACTTGGACTCGGTTATGGAGAGTGCCATGGATGAGTTCAGACGCTTCGAAGAAGAAATGGAGAGGATGTCCAAAGATGAACTGGAAGGCCTTGTCAAGACTGCTGAGAGTGCAAGGAAGATGGGCAGGTTCATGGAAAATGCAGCCACTCTTGCTTCCAAGAGGTATATTGAGGCTGCTCTTAATTCTGCAACTGCTTCAATGAAATCTGCCTGGAAGGGAATTTCAACTAACAAGGTTCACCCTTCTTAATTAACAACAAACCCATAATGATGTCCTGTGCTGGTTACTTGATCAATTAGAATTGTACTACCTGTATTTGCATGTTCATGAACTGGGTTTTGGCATCAGTGTGGATCCATCAAGTGGTTTCATAAGAATTGGCATGCTAACAGTTCAGGCTCACAAATAATATGATACCCTTATGGTACCCCCTTAATTAAAGATCATTATCTTCTTCTACATATATAATACATTTGGGAATGAAATCTCTGTCTGTTTAATTATTTATTCATGTATTGCATTTGGGTTCAAGATGCATGAATGAGAAATGAGATCCACCTCATATTCTCCCACTAATTAATTGAACGAGAAAAATGACAACAAGAATGATTATATTATTGATCGAAATTTTGGATCAAAAAATGTAATGAATGTACTTTTTCTCATTGGGAGAGTAAGAAAGAGGAAAGGGGATAGCCGTTGATGGGTGGTTATGGTTTGTTGCTGACTATATTGCTTCAATAATTGAGTATGCTTGATGAGAAATTGTACCGTTGGCATAAAATGGCTTTTCGCCAAAGTATTTAGTATCTAGTACAGGTCCAAGACATTTTTCTTTTTAAATTGAAATCAGATTGTCCCTAACAATATTCAAGTTAACAGATCGTTTTCATTTCACTTTTCATTTCTTCACGTCAGTGAAGTTGCAAGTTAAGCACCAGCAGACCAAAGGAATCGTATGAAAAGGAGACACATTACCGGTTACAAATTTTAGTGAGACCAGCAAAGTTGAATATTAAAAATTTGTGCATCTAACCATTCAGGATGCAAGATGAACAAAATTGAGTAATCAAGGTAGACAGACTAGAGTCCATAAATTGATTGACTCACATATCCATAGATTGGGGTCCAGATGAACCTTCAGATTTCATCCCCTTCTTCTTGCTTCCACCTTTCTTCTTCTTGCTTCCACATTTGTTTTTCCTTTTCTCTGGTTTTTTCTCCTCTATCACAGGCTGTGTCCTCTCTAAGTGTTGATGAATGGCAGCCAAGGGATCCGACTGGAAGGCGGGATGATTAAGAACTGTAGTCAACTGCTTTCCTTCCTTCAATCTGATGAAAATGGAATACACTATTATTTCATTCAAATTCCACAACTTGGTGAAAAGGAAAATTAAAGCCTGCGACAGGATTTAAAGCCAAAGAGGTGGAAGGCTTACATTAGATTTCGCATAGATTTACAATTTAGCTTGAAGTCTGATGCAGGAGTTGGTTTCTGTTCACCCTTCAACTCAGGCAAGAACTCTGTGAGGGAAGAAAGATCATAAGCTTTCAGTTTCTTCTGTCGGCTACGGAGTTTCTTCTTCTGGTGGAAGATAAATGAACTCACTCATTAGCATATGTATTTTCAATATTATCAAACATTAATGACTTCTTTAACTATAATATCCATGATATTAAGAGTACCAAATGCTTGACAATATTATTGAACCAAATAAAATGCCTTGTGAAAGTCTTGCTATCACATATTAGCAAACAACAGGAAACATAATTTGCACGAAGAACATTCAGAAATTTTAGAAATCAGTGCAGTGCAAGACTTCCCAGAGAAATGGGTTATTGCATAGAAGTATTTCTCTTGCCTTTTAAGTTTCTCATGTTTTTCTTATACAACCAACCAATGGTTTCAACTTTCAAGATCACTTCCTAAAAATTCCATCTTTCTTGAAGAAGCATATTTACCTTCCACACGGCTCTTTGTTTTTCTTTTGACTTGACAGAATGTGACTGAATGTCACTGGACTGACCCCATCCCTATTTCAAAATTCTTTGTCAGGGTGGTTAGGGGAGGAAATTCTCCATGGACTGACCCCACCCAACCACTTTCAAAACCATCGCACATTCCCCAAGTATCTTCCTCTGCTCTTCTTGATTAATTTTCTGAGACTCGTATTTCCTGCCTTGGTGCGTCTCTGCATCACTTGGCTCATCAAATCTACTTTTATCTTATGTGTTTCTTCTTACCAACAACCTCTGTTGATTGTTTTTGAACCTCTATGAGTTTCCGTACTCGCATGCTACAATTTCTATACATGGTTTTTACTAATCATTTAGAATGAAAAATTGATATGGACAAGAGGTTCATGACAATGAAAAGCAACAGAAAACAAACAAATTTGGAAGCAACTAACTAAACTCTAAACAAACTGCCCAACTCAAGACAGAAACCTTAACCTAAAGCTGCCTTCCAATCTCGCATAATAGAAAAAGATTATCTTTGAAATCCACCGAAACAGAAGCCTATAAAGTTGATCTGGACCTCGCTCTCTCCCGAGGCTTCTCCACCTGCTAAAGGCATCTGAAACATAAGACCACAAAGAAGACCAATCTTGATAAACTCCTCTACATCCATGTCTGGTACTCTTCAAAGACTCATTAGTTTCTTTCCATCCAAATGATCTTAATAATAGCTAAGACCCAGCATCTCCACAGAATGATAGCCCTTTTACTCCGACCAAATCCCCTGAGCCTAGCACTCAGTAAGGCATAAAACCCCTCTGGACTTTCCCACACCATCCCTGCATCTCTAAATAGATTTGCTCATAGCTTGGAAGCTACTGAACACTGAATTAGAACATGATTCACACTCTATCTTGCCTCCTGAGTTTTGACACCCAATGTTCCAGCTTAGGGATTAGCAAACATCTGGTCTCGTTTTCTGAAGAAAATCGCTAGTTATTTTGACTTTTGGATGAACTTTTGCTTTCCATATAACTTCCCCTAGTTCAAACTTGGTATAGTAGCAAAGTTGTAACGAAATCTGAATATTATTGCAAGAAAAAAAAAACCCTTTCCAGCCTCTATAATCTGGCATCTGATCTGCCAAACAAACTCTTTCCGGAACCCCCAACAGTGAAGATAACTCTTCTACCACAAACTCATTCAGATTCCTTCTAAAATCCAGACAACTCCTCCCCATTGTGTAGTCTACACCCACTGCTAAATCTGCAACTTCTAACCCAGTGTAATAATTATACAAATTGTACCGCCTAATAAACCAATTTTTCCACGCTTCCTTCCCAATCCAGCAATCCTCCCAAAATTTCTCCAATCTACCATGAGTCCTCATTAACCTTCACTATGCACCATTTCTAGTCTACTCTAAAATCCCAAGATAAGTTTTTGCAGCTCACTTTCTCTCTTCCTCTCATGAATAACAATAAAATCAAAGGGACTAATAGACCTCTAAAAGTCAGCTTGCAATTTCAAAAGGCAAACAATTATACCTATGATCAGGTGACACTGCATATTAATGGCGTCCCCAAGCTCTAAGCATTACATCATATACAAAGTTAATGGCCTCCTAGAATACTGACCGTCTTATCAATTAACATATATAAACTACTAACAGAAAAATAAGTACCAAATTTTTTTTTCTCAACTTCGTAAAACAAAATGGAGTAAAGCAATGACATTGTTAAATAGGAAAGATGTAGATTCTTACCTTAACAATAGCTTTCTGGGTACTCAAGGTAGAAACTGTATCTCTAACCTCTGCATTATTCATTGTGAAATTATATTTTAGAAAAGGTAAATGTATTGAAACCCAATCATGGGCCTCATGGCTACTTATAGACAAATGAAGATTGGAAAACTCAATTGATTGGGAATAAAGATTTTTATTATTCATTTGCAAGCAACAAAAAAATACAATTAAATAAACCACAACAAGCACAGACCATAATAGAAAACCAAGCGAAAACTGAATTGAAAATCCAAACTCACTAGAATAGAATTCGAGCTTCTTCTCGAATTTGCGGTCGGCTTTGGTCGACAAGTCTGATCTGCATTGAAAGTTAATATTGAGAGAGAGAGAAAACAAAAAACGAGGGTTTAGTTCAGTAGACTTACCGTGAACCAGGCTTGCCCATCACTGAAACTAAATGCACAGGTTGGTTTATATGGCTTTAGAAGAGAAAGAGAGAGCACTTTAGCGAATAACTAGAGCTTTGATTTTAGGTCGACTTGCTTGCTCTCTGTCACCGCCGTAAGCAGACTAGAAGAGAGAGGAAATAGAAAGAAGAAAGAAACGGGTTTTCGACTTTGTTAAATTAAATTAAATTTAAGAAAAATACCAAGTCACTCAGAATTTTTCTGTCAAAAAAAAAACCTTTTTTCTCTTCTCTCAAGAAAAAAAGAAAAACCCTACTTCTTCAATTACATCTATGGTCAGGTGAGCATTACACCCTCTTCAGAATTTGACAACTATCAAAATTCTACTTAATGTTTTTGATTAGGGATTCTCTCCGCAGGAAGGATCTCTCCAACTCCCCCTCGGAGGGTAAGCCGAGGAATCTAATCTCCTTTGTGGAACGGGCTGCCGCTGACCACTGGTGCTTGACATGTGCACGAACCCAAAGGCCCCTCAAACCTGCCCAAGCTGGGTTTCGAACCCCTAACCTCCTATTAGGGCATCTCCAACAAGGGAGTTCAAAACCCATACCCAAATTCCAAACTCAAAAAAGTCATCTCCAACAAGTAAAACCCAAAATGGGTTCCTACTAGGTACTCGACCCAAAATAGGTTGACTATGGGGGAGGAAACTCATCACTATGCGGGTGGGGCCCACACGGGCCACAACTCATATTGTTGTTAAATAATTATATAAAATAATTAAAATATAAAATGGGTATAGGTTTTGACTCACTTTTGTTGGAGATGAAAAACCCAAATGAATAGTAATGAGTTTGGGTGAGGCAAAATTTGGGTTTGGTTATGGGTTTTGAACCCTCTTGTTGGAGATGCCCTTACCAGGATGTATGAATAGTTCACCCCCAACTTGGATGGTACAAGTTTGCCAACTTGACCACACTAAGTGGTTAAATTCTAATGTTAACTCATCTTTAACTTTTATCTAATTTTTTTATAAATATTATTTATTATTTAAATCTTTGTTTCTTTTAATGAAGAAAGAGAATTGTGATTAATTCAACGGGATTGAAATCTTTGTTTCTTTTAGTGAGTAGTGCTAGAGATTCCAAATATTTTTACCAAAACTTAATCTATATATATAATGCCAAAACATGAGTTTTGGTAAATATTCAAAAACCCATATTTTGCCCCTCCAATCTTATATCAAATAAAATAGAAAATTTAATAATATAAGGGTAAAAGAGTAAATAACATAACTAAAAGATAAATAAAATATAGGAGTGGTCCTACCCACTTGCCCACTTCATTCAATTATAAATTTATTAGTCTTTAACTCTTTATTAATTTCTTTATTCAAAATATTTGAACATTAATTTTTTATTTTATTCAAAAAATAAAATAATAATTTTGATGGATCCTTAATATAATCAATTTTTAACATTAGAGATCTCTACATCGATCTATTGCACCAAAAATCAGGATATGAATATTTAGGACACGAATAATACGCACGCGCGAGCGCAACCTTTCACACGCGCATAGGTTTGTAGGAAGGCTAGTTTTAAATGATGTGACATCTAATGGGTCAACTACCATGTCATCACTTGTATCCACATCAAATGCCATGTCATCACCTTTAATAATCTCAAAATTATTCTCAATTAGAATTTAGGGTTCCTTATATTTACCAATAAGGATGATAATTGGCCCAATAAATTACAATTTTTCCCAATCAGGTATTCAGGTTATTTCTATAGCCCATCTGAAAATCAAAGTTGACCATTGTACCCCTCCTATTAGAACAGATATTACAGAGAGAATGTTTTGTTGTGCTGAAGCGTGACAAACACAAGATTGATTTGAGCTCGATAAGTAAACAAAACAATCACAAAGAAAGCAAACACAAACCAAACCACAAATAATACAAATATTTATAGTGGTTCACTCAATCGGTGTGATTGAGCTACTTCCACTTTCGGAGCCGGCAAGATATTCCACTATGATCAAATTGGAAAAAAAACAACTAGAGTTCATGAACAAACTCTTATTACCCAAAACTCCAATACACCCAAGTTTAGCTCTCTACAATTCAACCAGAGAAGAAGACAATACTTACTTCTCAATCAACTTCAAAGTAACTCCACATTGTGGCAAATTACCTTGACAAAGAGTAGAGTAAGTGTTTTCCAATTTGGGTCGTATAGCTTCCGTTTTGTTTCTCCTCTCTCTCACGATGGTGGCTGGTCTTAATTATACACGTGTGTGTGTGTGTGTGTGTGTGTCAAATGACAACATCAATTAAACCTCGTACAAATCACGTGTTCACCACATGAAGTCAAACAAATGGGCTTAATGCTTTGGGCCAATTAAGATAAGCCAATATCAACATCTTCAAACTTGTTCGAACCGTTAGAGAGAAAAGTCATCTTCGATTCAAAGCCAAATTCAGAGTGAGTGAGAACAAGATCAAAATCGAGATTGATTCTGCTTCTTTAATTTTGTGATCGATTTCGAAGTAAGTTTTTATTGATGATTTCACTATCAGTTCGATTGCCCAAGTAATATCTTTCAATTTTTTATTCATAATACATGGAAATGTGATTTCCAGAGAGAGATGGTGATGATGTTTGTTTTGTAGGAGACGAACAAAGGATGTTAATGGAGGTTGGTGGTGTGGAGGAGAGGGAGGTGGTAAAGGTTAAAGTTGAAAATTAAAGGGCAAAAGTTTCGAGATGAAGTCTGAATGTAACCACACAAAAAAAGGTGTGAAAATAAAAAAACACAATTCCTTTTTCTATTTTGTTAAAAACGTTGGACCTTTGAGATAGGTTTTTTAACCTAATGCCCACGAAAAGAGAGATCCAATTAGAAAGAAATGAACGCAGTTTCCGGTAGTAAAAGTGGTTCGTGTAGTGGTTTGTAGGGGTGGACGCAGGTCGAGCCGGCTCTGTTTTAGACCCAAACCGCAACCGGACCAAATCAGTCGATTGGCCGAAATTTAAACTGTAGGCGAACAATAATTGGCTTGGCTAGATTTTTATGTTGGGCCGAATTTCGGTTCAGTTTCGGGTCGGTCAGTCCATATGCAGAATTAGCAATGTGAGTTGTTGTACACAATGATGTTCAAACCCCACACCTCCCAATACCACTCTAAGAGTTTAACCACCAGGCCACTAGCTAGCTCTCATCATTATAATATGTACAAAATATCATATTTATACTATATCTCCTTTCTTTTCCATTCATATTAAAAGAACTTTTCTCTTTTCCTCTTCGGTGTTTGGTCGAGACTTGAGAGAAGAGAGTGTGAGTGAGAGGAAAGAGAGAATGGGTGAGAGAAAAGACTAAAGGAGAGTGGTGCACCACATGAAAAGGGAGAGAGAGAGAGAGAGAGTCATAAACGAATAAAAAAATATAGAAAAGTTGGAGTGAGAGGTTCATAAAAGAATAAAAAAAGATAGAAAAAATTAATATAATAAAAAGCAGTCGGTTTAACATAATAAACCGGTGCCGAACCCCTAGAGAGATCCTGGGTTCGACTCCCTTAAAATACAGGTATGTGTGTTCTGACTTCTGGCTTCAAATCTTCTTCCCCCAAACCTTGTCTCCCTCCCTGTCCCTACAAGTGCTTCCACCATTTGGGGAGTCAATGAGCTCCTGAATGGATCTACAACTCTCTTGCCCAAGCTAAAATCATTTTCACTTGCCACAGTTGAGCAAGGAATGGCAAAGATGTCCTTTTCAAGCTTCAAGCTTGGACAGAACAGGGTATGCACTTGCATTCACCATCCACTATTGTACAAGGGATTGACATATCGGTCTACCAAGTACTTGTGAACCTCATTACAGATCATATCATGTTGTTCCTCCATTCTTTCTTGCATCACATATGCAAGAATGTCATTCCCAGGTTCAAATTCAATTCCCTCCATTGCTGCAACACCATCTCCAGTAGTTGTTTAGGAGGAACCTGATTCACAGCCCTTATACTCTTCATACATCCTCATCATAATCCTTTTAACTTCTGCAGTATTCTCAGAAACCTTTTCAGGTAGCATTCCTATCCTTTCAAATGCTACTTTCTGATAATGCAGCTTCCATCTAGGGTCTAGGACATTAGCAATGACTATTATCTTGTTGATGCTCTCAAAACTACTCCAATATTTGTCAAATTTGGCTTTCATCCTAGTGGTAAGTGGTAACCCTTTGCAACACAAGGTGTCTCCTATCAGCAATTTTTTTGTTAACTTCTTTTGAAGCTGAACCATTTCAGAAAACAGCAAGCGTGTTGTTACATGTTTCCAAGCTCTCATTTTGAGTGTGGACTCATAGAAGTTCCCCAGAAAATGCACAAATGCTTGTGCATTTCTCCAATCTTCCTCAACTGGAGGGCTTGCCCTCTTCCTACCCTTGTAATCTTTCTCTTCAAAGTAAGCTCTAAATTGGGGATCATCATAAGACATCCTATCAAACACCTTCTCATATTTTAATGCTGCATCCAACATTAAATAGGTGTTGTTCCACCTGGTTATAACATCCAGGGGAGCATTTGTATTTTTGTTCATGTGTTCAAGGACAGAAAACTCCCTGAACTTATCCAATTTACTTGAACTAGACCTAATGAACTTGACACAGTGCCAAATTGCTTCAATCCCATTCTCTAACTGCTCAATCTCATCCTTCACTATCAAATTAATGATGTGACATGCACATCTGAGGTGCAAAAATTCACCTCCAAAGGTCAATCTTCATGCTACTAAGTCTCCTTTTCATGTAACTAACAACTACATCATTTGCACTAGCATTATCCACTGTAATAATGAATACGCTAGTAATGCCCCACTGCCTTAAACAACTCTCTAACACCCTTCCTATATCCTCTCCTTTGTGACTAGTTATTGAACAAAAATCAATGATCCTCTTGTGCAAATTCTAGTCACTGTCCATAAAGGGGGTAGTGACCAGTGACCATCATATAATTTATGTTCTGTATTGAGGTCCATCTATCAGTTGTGAGTCACCCTAGATGCATTACATGCCAATGTACTCATCATCTTGGCCTTTTCCATTAGGTACATTTCCCAAACACCCCTAGCAATTACATTCCACTAGGTTGTTTCCACCTTGGCTGGGCCTCATAGAGGAAATCCTTGAAACTCACTCCCTCCACATGTCTAAAGGAAAACTCATCCCTTATAATCATCTTAAAACATGACTCATCAATCCTTCATTGAAGGTGTGATATTGAGGGGGCCCTGTGACATTGTCCCTAGAGATTGTGGTCTGACCCTTATCTAATACCTTCTCAAATAGAGGACTTGGCCTACATTTTCTCCCATGAGCCCACATTGAAGTAGTCGCATTTCTACTACTATTTGCAGGTACTACACTCCCACAGTAATAACAGTTAGCATGTTCCATATCTAGGGTACCATATGGTAAAGTGCACCTAGTGAAACACTCCCACACTTTACTTTTACCTTTACCCCCACTAGCCAGATCACTAGCTTTTCTTTTTTCAGCCCTAGCAGTTTCAGGTAGTGCACCCTGACCAATGAGATTAGGGTTAGGGTAGTTTTCAGGTTGAGGTACATTCTGTTCTGGTATTTGGGGTAGTTGTGTATTTAGAACTAGGTTTGGGGTATGGTTAGTGTTTCCATCAATAACTAGATTAGACGTTGTTGCTACCATTTCATATCTGTCCCGGTACAGACCCCATGACGGGTCAGGAGTAGCCCACCATCGCTGAACAGCCCACCTCTGGGCCCATTACCACGCCCCAGCGGCATCTACTTACTCGGTAGGGATCCCCTACCGAGTGCACTACCTTGACAATGCCCCAGCGGCCCAGGCAACGCCCCAGCGGCATATACTCACTCGGTAGGGATCCCCTACCGAGCCTACTAGCAAAGCCCTGGCGGTACCCCAGCGGTACCAGCAATACCAGGCCGGGTGTACTGACAACAAGCCTTCCCCTTGGCCTTACAGGGACATCTCTCGACCCGGTACCGTGGACACACAGTCTAGTCGGTACCGGCACAGCCACCTGGCAGCACGTGCTTGTCCACTACCTCGCGGATCGCACTAAAGAACGCCCATACCGCACTAGGACCGCACTAGGCACCGCCGTCCCTCGACGCGCGTGTCGAGGTAGTGGAATAATAGAGTATTCCCTCGTGTCATGGGATGTCCCCCACGCCAGGGAAGCTTGTCTCCGACCTCAGCTCATATATAAGGAGTCCTCACTCCTTATTCAAGTAAGTTCTCTCCATTCCTAGAAACTCTGCTCAAATCCTCTCGGGACTAACTTGAGCGTCGGAGGGTCTTCGGTCGGTACACGCCGGCCTCCCCTGACCTCCTTTGCCCTTTCAGGTACTCAAGTGCACTCCAGGTGCGTCCCTACCGAGCAGCTGGGAAACGGCAGGAACAGTTTGGCGCCGTCTGTGGGAAACCTTTCCACCACTTAGTAACAAAAGCACCCTCACCCCGTGAGGTACTCTACCAGTCAAGCTATGACAAAATCAGCCGGCGATGGCTCACAGCCCGTCAAGCAAGGCAAGAAGTCCAAGCAATCAAAGGACGCAATGACTATCACCAGCCTTGAGCCTCTTAACGAGGAAGCACCGGCAACAGTCCACTCCACCGAGTCGGAAACTCCTGAGTCCCACCAGAACGAATCCTCGATGATGGCTAGGCTTGAGGCCATGATCCGAGACCTCCAAGAGAGCAACGAGCGACTGCGCTGCGATCAGCTTGCGGCGCAGGAAGCCAGCGCCCGGGAGATCGGCCTGCTCAGGGAGCGGCTTATCCTCGAGCATACGCCCAATCACTCGGTCTCGACACAGCTAGGGACCGAGACCCCTCTCAAACCGGCAGAACGCTTGCCAGCCAAGCCAGGGCGTGTGACCAGTTACCCCCAACCGGCAGCATCAACGCCCAAGGTCTCGTTTCTCGATGCCGCGGGAGTGGTCCACTTCCCGGACGAAGACGGTACCGAGGATCACGTTGAAATACCAGTGAGCGCGCCTGCCATCGGTACCGGCTTGGGCGCAGGAGACGAGGGCGCGTTGGTCAGCCTCTTCCGGGAGCTCAGCGACCGACTCAGAAGGGTCGAGACCGGCGGTGCCAAAAGTGCACCCAGCCTCGGCATAGCAAAAAAGCCAGTAGGTCCATTCACCAGGAGGATCCATGAGCACAACCGGGACTTCAAGAGCCTGAAGATGGACTCCTATACCGGTAAGGAGGACCCAGTAATGCATGTGACCGCCTTCCAATCCGCCTACAATGGCAAGGGATATACCGACGAGGAGTGGTGCCATGCCTTCGTCAACACCTTGACTCAGGAGGCCATGCTGTGGTTCTATCAGCTAGAACCAGAGTCCATAGACAGCTACGAGCAACTAGTCGAGGCTTTCACCACCGAATACGCCACGAAGTCCAGCTTCTTCTATTCGGTGGGGGAACTTACCGGCTTCCAGCAAGCCGACGGGGAGCGACTAGCGGATTATATGGAACGGTTCAAGGCTTCATACCGGCGCTGTACCTCCAAGGACGATGTCCGTGCAGCCCAAATCTTCCGGGATGGCCTGCAGCCGGACGAGTTCCTCAGAAAGCTCAATGCAACAAGCACTGTCCTCACCTACACCGAGCTCATGAACCGAGCAGGTCAGTATGCCCGGAGCTACTACTTGACCTACGAGAGAAAGTCTCAGCTCAACGCAATGCACAAGGCAAACAAGGCAGAATGACAAGCGCAACAGCGGACCCCATCGGGGATAAGCGCAAGCAAGAGCAAGGTGGTGGCTCACGGTCGGACGACTCTCGGCAGAATGACAAGCGCAACAAGTTCAACTCCTACCGAGGGGGTAATCGCAGCAACAATTGGGAGAACCGCGAGAACAACCGGAGGTATGATCCCCCCAACCGGGAGCGGAATCCCCAACACCAGGCTCCCCAGAGCCACCGACAACGACCGGTATATCAGGTCGATCCCAGCTATAGCAAGCCCGAAGAACAATTGTATTCCAATCAGCGGAAGCAGGAGCAGTACTCCGGCTACTCGGGCCGCGAGGAAACCCAGGCCCATCCAAGTCAGTGGGCGTACAGCCAACCCGCCGGTATCAACCAGGTGGACGACTCAAGCCAGGGATGGACCGAGACCGGGTATAACCGGCACCCCAAGAAGAAAAATCCCAGGAGGCGCAACCGCCCCCTGAAGTCCAGTGGGCAGGACGGTACCGACGACAGGCTGCTAGTCTGTACAACGTTCAATAAACCCTTGGGGGACATCTACAAGGAAAACCCCCAGCTTTTCCCCCAACCATGGGCGAAGCAAGCATACAGGACTAATACCGGTAAATTCTGCACCCACCATCAGTCCGGGACCCACAACACCGATGAGTGTCAGGCTCTCCGGGACGTGGCCGAGCAGCTATACCAAGACGGGAAGCTTAACCAGTACACCGGTCAAGGCAACCAGGGCTACCGGAAGGAAATCTTCACCATCAGCGGAGGGCCGACCTTATTCGGCACTTCACGATCTGAGCACAAGTCTCATGTGAAGGAGGCAAAGCAACACCTACAATGTTTCTCGGTGCAACATGCACCGACACAGAAAAAGCCCAAGCGAGACCCCTGGAAGGTAGAATTCTCCAACGATGAGGAATCCGGTATCGTGACCCCTCACGACGACCCTCTCGTGATCTCGGCCAAGGTTCACACGGATCTGATGCACAAGGTGCTTGTGGATGGCGGTAGTTCCGCCAACATCATTTTCAAGAGTGCCTACCTCAAGCTGGACCTACCGCTCGAGAACATATCTAGGACGGTGAACCCGCTTATAAGCTTCTCGGGAGATCTGGTCCAACCTCTCGGTAGCATCTGGCTCAACGTGGAGGTCGGCCAGTACCCCAGGTCCCGAAAGGTATCTGCCCATATGCTGGTGGTAGACTGTGAATCATCCTACAATTTCATTCTCGGTAGGCCCATCCTTTGCCAGATCAAGGCCTGTGTGTGCTACTACTTGCTCATGCTAAAGTTCCCTACTCCCGTTGGAGTCGCCTCCATCAGAGGAAGCCAGCCAATGGCCCGGTCGTGTTATGCTCAAGAAACTAAGCCACGGCGTCCCTGCCGGGACGTGTGCAATGTCACTACCGGTGACAGAGCAGCCACGACCGACAGGCCGGATGACCCCAGGGAAGGAGCAGTAGTCCTGCAGGGCAAACCCCACGAGGAAGTAGAACACATCGCCCTGTTCCCCGAACAGCCTGACAGAGTTGTCAAGATCGGCACCGGCCTACCGGTAACTCTCCGGGGAGACCTGATCAAACTCTTGAAGGACAACGCCTCAATCTTCGCCTGGTCCTATGCAGACATGCCCGGTATCTCCACCACCATTATCTCTCACAAGCTTGGTATCGACCCCGCCTATCGGCCGGTACGACAAAAGAGAAGGGTAGGAGACCAGGAGCGATACGAGGCCATGAAGATGGAAGTCGATAAACTCTTGAGCATCGGTTTCATCCGCGAGGTCCAGTATCCTCGGTGGTTATCGAACCCGGTACTAGTAAGAAAGCCCAACGGGAAGTGGCGAATGTGCATCGACTTCACCGATCTGAATCGGGCGTGTCCCAAGGACAGTTTCCCTTTACCGAGGATCGACCAGCTGGTGAACTCTACCGCTGGGCACGAGGCCCTCAGCTTCATGGACGCCTACTCAGGCTACAACCAGATCAAGCTCGATCCCGACGACCAAGAGCACACGTCCTTTGTGACCAATCAAGGTCTTTACTGCTACAATGTCTTGCCCTTCGGGCTGAAGAATGCCGGTGCCACATACCAACGGTTAGTCAACCGTATGTTCTCCAGGCAAATTGGCAAGACCATGGAAGTGTACGTGGACGACATGCTCGTCAAGAGCGTCAAGCAAACTGATCACATCACCGACCTGCAAGAAACTTTCTCTATCCTTCAAGACTATGGGATGAAACTCAATCCCGAGAAGTGTGTCTTCTGTGTCGGTGAGGGTAAGTTCCTCGGTTTCATGGTCAGCCACCGGGGGATCGAAGCGAACCCCGAGAAGATTCGAGCCATCCTGGAGTTAAAGTCTCCCAAAACCTTCAAGGATGTCCAAAGCCTCAACGGTAGGATCACAGCTCTTTCTCGGTTCATATCACGGTCTACCGACCGGTGTGCTCCTTTCTTCAAAATACTCAAAACCGGGAAGAAGTTTGAGGGCTGGACCACCGAGTACGAGCAAGCTTTCGCAGCCCTAAAAGGATACCTGGCAGCAGCTCCGCTACTCAGCCGGCCAGTGCTGGGGGAACCACTGTTCCTATACCTATCGGTATCTAGGACGGCAGTGAGTTCAATCCTGGTCAGGAGCGACAACAAGGAAGACTTACCGGTGGACTACGCAAGCAAGTCTCTACTGGATACCGAGACTCGGTACCCAGAGATAGAACAGCTCGTCTTGGCACTCATGGTCTCAGCTAGGCGGCTCCGGCCTTACTTCCAATCTCACCCCATTGTCGTCCTGACCGACCATCCACTGCGGATAATCCTGCAGAAGCCTGAGGCATCGGGGAGACTCACGAAGTGGAGCATTGAACTTAGCGAGTTTGACATTGCCTACCGGCCCAGACCGGCAATCAAGGCCCAGGTATTAGCAGACTTCGTCTCCGAGTTCACACCCGAGCACGCCAACACTAATCAGCAGCCATCGGCGGAGAAAGCAACTCCCGCCAAGAACGCCCCAACTACCGTTGGCGAGCATGCGTTTGACCCATCCATACCGGTCTGGCAGCTGTACGTGGACGGCGCCTCGAACTCCCACGGAAGCGGGGCAAGACTCGTTCTCATCACCCCACATACCGAGAGTCCAGACACATCTCACTTGGAGTGTGCCCTCCGGTTCAGCTTCAAAGCTTCCAACAATGAAGCTGAGTACGAGGCTCTTCTATCAGGCCTTCGGCTAGCCAGCGATATGGGAGCCAGACAACTCCAAGTCTTCAGTGATTCTCAGCTCATCGTCAACCAGGTCACGGGGGACTACCAGGCAAAAGACCCCACTATGTGCCGGTACGTGACCTTGGTAAAAGACCTCACACTTGGGTTCTCGTGTTTCAAATTAACAAAGGTATCAAGGGATGAGAACCAACAGGCTGACGCCCTAGCCAGAATAGCTTCCGCTATCGACCCCAACCCAGGGGCCTCGGTACCCATCATCATGCTGGAACACCGCAGTACCGAGACGACACCCGTGGCGGTGAACCACTTACGTCTCGAAGAAGCAAACTGGATGACACCAATCCTAGAGTACCTACGAGATGGCTCTCTCCCGAGAGACAACGCTGAGGCAAAGAAAATAAGATTCCGGTCCTCCCGGTACCTCATCATCAACAGTCATCTTTACCGGCGAGCCCACTCAATGCCATACCTACGATGCCTCGGACCCACCGAGTCCCGGGAGGCGATCAGGGAGGTACATGAGGGCATATGCGGCCACCACCCGGGAGGAAGAGCGATGGCTCACAAGCTCGTTAGGCTTGGATACTACTGGCCAACCCTCCTCCGGGATGCCGTGTCATTTACCAAGAAATGCAAGTCCTGCCAGTTCAACGCGCCAAATGTACCGAAACCATTCCAGCCACTGGAAACGATGGTCAACCCGTGCCCTTTCGCACAATGGGGCTTGGACCTAATCGGGTCAATGCCAAAGGGTACCGGCGGTGTTGAATGTGTGGTTGTCGCCACCGACTACTCCACCAAGTGGACAGAGGCCAAGGCCCTCAAGTCCATCACTTCCCAGCAAATTCAAACATTCATCTGGGAAAACGTCATCTGCCGCTTCGGTGTCCCTCAAATCATTGTCACCGACAATGGAAGGCAATTCGATTCCAACTCCTTCAGGGAATTTTGCCGGTGCAAGGGCATCACCCTTTACTTCGCATCGGTAGCCCACCCCCAGACCAACGGTCAGGTAGAGGCAGTAAACAAAATCCTGAAGAGAACAATGAGGACCAAGCTGGGCGAAAAGAAAGGCGCATGGCCAGAGCTGCTACCGGAGGTACTATGGGCGTACCGCACCTCATACAAGGCTGCCACCGGAGAAACCCCGTTCTCCCTCGCTTTCGGCGCAGAGGCCGTAGTCCCGGTTGAGATTAATTCCACAACCCACAGGATCGACACCTTCGATCCAAACGAAAACGAAGAGCAGTTGTGTCTCAACCGCGATCTACTCGAGGAACGCCGGGAGCAAGCCAACCTCCGGAACGCAGAACACAAGAACAGGCTCAAACGCAAGTTTGACGCAAAGGCAAAGGCCCGGTACCTCAAGCTGGGGGACTGGGCACTACGCCGCGTACGATTAAGTACGAAGGACTCTGCAGCCATGACGTTCAACCAAAAATGGGAAGGCCCCTACCGGGTAGTCGAAGTTGTCAAGCCTGGAACCTACCGGCTAATGGACTCCAACGGGTACACACTCCCGCACCCATGGAACATTGAACACCTCCGCTACTACTACCCGTAGGTCGCGCCCGTAAAAACACCGGAACACACCGGTAGGAGGGTCCACACCCCCTAACGAAAAATCAGTACAACGGATTGGTCGAGCAGAGCTCCCACCGGTACTCTTGTAAAAGCCCGGTCACAGTCCGGCCAGGAGCAACGACTTCTGTTCATATATATCAAATCAGTCACTTACAGTCGGTGAAATGTGAAACTCTTATAAGTCATGTGGCTGGTACCAGCGACCCCCATGCCTAAGTTTCTGCTCCTATGCTCCTATATTAACATGAGGCCGGTACCAGCTACCCCCATGTGAAACTCTTACAAGTCATGTGGCCGGTACAAGCGACCCCCATGCCTAAGTTTCTGCTCCTATGCTCCTATATTAACATGAGGCCGGTACCAGCTACCCCCATGTGAAACTCTTACAAGTCATGTGGCCGGTACAAGCGACCCCCATGCCTAAGTTTCTGCTCCTATGCTCCTATATTAACATGAGGCTGGTACCAGCTACCCTCATGTGAAACTCTTCTAAGTCATGTGGCCGGTACCAGCGACCCCCATGCATAAGTTTCTGCTCCTATGTTTTGACATGCAGCGCGATCCCCGCGACACCCATGTGCAAAATTTCAAAACATGAGGCCGGTACCAGCTACCCCCATGTGAAACTCTTCCAAGTCATGTGGCCGGTACCAGCGACCCCCATGCATAAGTTTCTGCCCCTATGTTTTGACGTGCCGCGCGATCCACGCGACACCCATGTGCAAAATTTCAAAACATACGGCCGGTACTAGCTACCCTAATGTATGCGTCCACGGTGCCGGTATCAATTACCCACGTGAGACGAATGCAAACAAGAGAGATATATATACCGAAAGACAGACTGATAAATCCAGTCCTCCCGAGTAAACACTTGATATATGCAGAAAGTGCAATTTTATAAAAAAAGGCGAAAACGCCATTATCCAACAAGAAATAAAGGCCTTATGGCCAACCAGCAAGTACGAGCTCCCGAGAGAGCAGTCCCTACCGGGACAATTGTTCAGCAATGGGTCGAAAAACCCCAAAAAAAAAAAACAGAAAGCATGATTACAAGGCCCTCGGCCCAAAACACCCGCACAGGGGGACTTCACTCTTCCTGCTGCTGCTCCGGCTGGCTAGTGGTACCGACGGCTCCATCGATCTCCTTGAGGATAAACTTGTGCTCATCATCAACGAAGTCCTCGGTGACGCTAGGCACAGGGAGTTTGCTCCAGTCTTGGGCCGGAAAGGCGTCCTTGATTTTGCCAAGGATGTAGACACCTCCCTCGATGTAAGCTGTGGCCTGCTCCACCGCGCGCTGACGATCACGCCGGTAGGCCATCACAGCCTCCTCCTTGGCCTTCCCGACAGCTTCCTCCAGCCGCTTGTCGAAGTCCTCCTTGATCTTGGCGACCTCGGAGACCACGGCAGCCTTGGCTTTATCCTCAGCTTCTTGAACTAGCCTACCGGCTTCCTCCTTGACCTTGGCAAGCTCAGCCGTCGCCTCCTCCTTCAGCTTATACATGGTGTTGTAGCCGGACTTCATATTTTCGACCTGCCCACCGACAGAGCGTAGCTCCTCCCAGTACCGGCGGTCCAGCATCAGCTCCTCGTATGCCAGCTGCCAAAGAGTACACATATATAAGTGTCTGGCGCTCAAAAAAAAAAAAAAAAAAAAAAAAACAAACAAGCAGGACGGTACATTCTGCTTGCACTGAAAGAGGAGGTCCCATTGCTGCTTCATCGTCATGGCCGGCAAAGTGGCCAACTTGGACAGCGGGAGAGGGTCCAGCAATGCCTTCCTGGCACAACCGAAGAACAGCTTGGCGTTCTCGGACTCGACCTCCCTACCAAAGATGGCATCCGACCCGGTACTGCGAGTAGCCAGGGCGGTACCGGCACCCTCCACGGGCCCTTCAACAGAAGTCTCTGCCACCGACACCTTCTGCTTCTTCCGGTGCTCCCTCACCTGTTTGACAAACTACAAAAACATAAGTACCGGCAGGACAGATAAGAATCGCAAGAAAGGTTAAGTATGGGGTTTACCTCATCCCGAGCCGTCCTCTTCAGGGACGCCACAGCAACTTCTGTGGAAACCTCAGTCTCGGCCGCCTCAGGGACCCCCGAGTCCTCCTCTTCCACATCAGCCTCCGAGGCAGCCCGAACCCTCTTCGCTTTCTTCTTCTTCCTCCTCCCGGTAGCGTCAACAGCAGCACCGGTAGCCTCCACCGGAGCACCGGCAGTCTCCGCAGCAATGAGCTCAGCCTCGGGAAGTGGGTTCTCACCCATGGCCTTCTTCAGCTGGTAGAAGTCCCGACGCTCCCGAACCATGCTGAGATCGTCTGAAAGTCGACGGTACCGGCGGAATTGAGGCAAGACTGCAAAGCACAATACCAACATCAGACAAAGGTATAAATAGGCATACATGTACAAGTGTGTTACCGGTAGAAACTTACAAGGACACGGGATGGGTGCTAGGCCCGAGAAGTGAAGCGAGTACCGGTTGAGAAGAACGGTGGACCTCCTCAGGACTATCGAGATGTTCTCCCGAATCCACTCAATTTCTTCCTCTTGCGTCTCGGTAAGCTTCCTCCAAGACTGGTCAGCTGCACAACACATAAAAAACAAGAGGTTAGCACCGAGAGATAAAACTTGGCACAATTACAAGTATCAACTCGGGAAGGCTATCAACCAGGAGCGTCTCTAAAGCTACATGGCACTCTCTTCAACGGCGGGTCAGACCCCTCGGGAAACTCCCACTGACCACCGACGAAGAGGTATCGGTGTTTCCAAGTCTGCTGCGAGGTGGGATTGCCAAACACCAGCGGATCCCTTATGATCTCGGAGCTCCCAAGCTCGTGAGACTCGATATCGGCCTCGCCGGCCATACCTTCGCGGACCAAGGCACTCTTTTGAAGGCAGCACCGGGTCACCTTCTTATACTTGTGCATGATGTCCATCAACTCCGTGTCTCGGGGACACTCTGCGCACGGCCTCCCTACCGACTTGGCCTTATACCACCCCTTGTCAGTTTTTGAATGCTCCTCTAAACTCCACTGGCTGAAGAAGACTGCCAGGTCAGGCTCGCCGAAACCGCAATGCCGGTATAGGGTGTACAAAGCATTGAGACACCGCCAGGTGTTAGGGTTTAGTTGTGCAATGGCAAGGCCAACCTCGGCCAGGAACCTCTGCTGGTACGGTGGTAATGGGATCCGCAGGCCCTCCCCAAAAAAGAATGGGTGCACCAAGGTTTCCCCCGGTACCGCGGGGGCACTCCTCAGTTCACCCATCTCCGGTAGGCGCATGGTTACCGAGTCTGGAATACTGAACGCTTTCCTCAGAGCCACCAGGTCATCCTCGGTAGAAGCACTGAGTTTCAGGCGGTCTACCGCAAAACCCGTAGGTACCGATTCCTCTGGTACCTCCTCCTCAGCAGTCTCTGCCTCCGACCGAGCCTCTACTCCTCCTACCACCTCGGTGGCCGGCACAGAACTGCTACTCCCGGGAATCAACTGGCCATCTTTGAACGTATTCAACGGCTCTAAGTCTTCACCGGTAGTGATGCCCCTCATCACCGTCTCGAACATGCTCTCAATGCGGACGGCGTCCGTACCGGACGAACATGACCGAGTCTCGCTGCTGCTACTCCCGGTACTGGAGGCCACGTCCACAATCTCTACCGACGGGGACCTCTCTGGCTCTTCACCAGAAAAGGCATTGCCGCTCCCTACACTCTGGCTCTCTGAATCAGACATCTGCAAGAGATAAACTAAGTTGCTCACCGGGACGACAATCCTAAGCCTATGCAACCTAGCTCGGTACTAAGGCAGGACACCGGTACGCAAACTACGTTACAAAAGCAGAACCACATAAAGATAACACAAGAGTTCTCGGTACTTACACTGTCAAACGGCGGAAGTCGAGACAACGGTTGGTCAAATTGAACGCTACCGGCAACAGGCTCTCACACTCTCTACCGACAGGTTTCAGAGCTCTGGAATGAAAAAATTCAAGAATGAGGTGAAGTGAACTCTCTTCACCCCTATATATATAGCGGGACCTGGGACATCTGCACCGTACGACACCAACCGTCGCTTCACAGGATGACGACACGTGTCAATGCAACGGTTGAACTCCCCATGCAGTTCCAAACCGCCCGAGAGGCGACACGTATCGCCCCACTACCTCGGCAGTTATTGCCCCACTACCTCGGCAGTTACGCCAAGCATACCAACAGGCACGACCTTGGCAATTCCCTTAGAACTCGGAGCGGTTACAACTCCCTCCCGGGAGGAACCCCTTGTTCGGGGACTTGGGGGACTACGTGGACCGACCCTAAGCGCCGTGGCTGCCACACCGACACTTGGCTACGTCCTGATATGAACTTTTGGACTAAGTCCCCGACCAAGCACTTCCTCTTGCTCGGGACTTGGGGGACTTCTGTTGCTACCATTTCATATCTGTCCCGGTACAGACCCCATGACGGGTCAGGAGTAGCCCACCATCGCTGAACAGCCCACCTCTGGGCCCATTACCACGCCCCAGCGGCATCTACTTACTCGGTAGGGATCCCCTACCGAGTGCACTACCTTGACAATGCCCCAGCGGCCCAGGCAACGCCCCAGCGGCATATACTCACTCGGTAGGGATCCCCTACCGAGCCTACTAGCAAAGCCCTGGCGGTACCCCAGCGGTACCAGCAATACCAGGCCGGGTGTACCGACAACAAGCCTTCTCCTTGGCCTTACAGGGACATCTCTCGACCCGGTACCGTGGACACACAGTCCAGTCGGTACCGGCACAGCCACCTGGCAGCACGTGCTTGTCTACTACCTCGCGGATCGCACTAAAGAACGCCCATACCGCACTAGGACCGCACTAGGCACCGCCGTCCCTCGACGCGCGTGTCGAGGTAGTGGAATAATAGAGTATTCCCTCGTGTCATGGGATGTCCCCCACGCCAGGGAAGCTTGTCTCCGACCTCAGCTCATATATAAGGAGTCCTCACTCCTTATTCAAGTAAGTTCTCTCCATTCCTAGAAACTCTGCTCAAATCCTCTCGGGACTAACTTGAGCGTCGGAGGGTCTTCGGTCGGTACACGCCGGCCTCCCCTGACCTCCTTTGCCCTTTCAGGTACTCAAGTGCACTCCAGGTGCGTCCCTACCGAGCAGCTGGGAAACGGCAGGAACAGACGTTATTGATGGACATGAACTACATATACCATCACTTGCAGCTTTGCTGGATGATGCCATAACTACAATGAAAAAAGTAAAAGTACAATTACAAATCTACACAGTCATTTTATCATTTTCATAGTTCCTAAATCCTAAGTTCCTATATCACACTTCATTATACAGTATACACATCATATTCATTATTCACAGTTCATTAATAATACTAGAGCAGCAATCCAGAATCAAAAACAGCAAGTCAGCAAAAAAAATTCAAGTTCAATCAACAATGAATCATTATCAGCTAGGGGTCGTCATGGGCCGGGCCAGGGCCGGCCCGGCCCTAAATTTTAGGGCTAGGGCCGGGCCTGGGCTTCAATATTCAAGCCTCAGCCCGCCCTTCGGCCCAGGCCCTTGCGGGCTTTTAGGGCCGGGTTAGGGCCAGCCCTTATGGGCCTTATGAGCCGGGCCGAGCTAGGGCCTTTTTTAAAAATAATTTCCAGAAAAAAAAATACATATTCTGATTATCTAATATTCATTCCAATTTCCAAAAAAAAAAAATACATATTCGAATAAAACAAAAAGTTTACTTTGCAATTTGCAATCAAAATTACATGAAAACAGCTACATCAATTGAAACTAAATAAAAGCAGCAAATGATTTCGTCAAAACAATCTCACTGTGAAAACAAGAATCACAGTCATCAGCACTTCGTCAAAACAAACATGTAGCTCCTTGCCTCCTTCACCACCAAGACATTCACAGCCTATCTACAAAACACCAATAAAATCTAGAATGTTAAGATTGAATTGTGAACACTAGCAAGTTAAGCTCAATAAACTGTAAAAGTGTTGAATTGAATTGTTAAACATGGAAGATGCCAACCTGTTTTCAGTTTGATGTTGTCTCGATGTCGGTCTCGGTGGTACCTGACTTCATCCCTTCAATTGCAGTCATCCAGTTTGGTCTTGCTAATCTTGCATTAAGTATATCTTCTGCTCGATGCTCCTCTTGCTCTATGTCTTGCTTTCTTGCATCTACCAATTTCCAGTCCTTCAAGCAAATCAATGCTTGAATTGTATTTGGGCTCAAACTTGCTCTCTTCTCCGATACAACTCTGCCACCAGCACTAAAAGCTGCTTCTGATGCTACTGTTGAAGCTGGAACTGTTAGTAGATCACGAGCTACCAAAGAAAGTACATCATGTGATCTCCACCAACCTAAAAGGTTGAATTCCAACCCATCAGCAAGATCAAGTATTGGCATATCAATATAATATTGTAAATCTGAACTAGAACTGGAAGTAGAAGTAGATGTCTTAGCCTTTTTTATGACCTCATCAGCATAGTCATCACAATCATCAGGAAACACTATAGGGTCACAAGTAGAGACAGCCATGGAGCTTACACTAGGTTGCACAGTTGAGGTTGGACCCTCATGCACTACATTAGCCACGTAGCATTCATATAATTGAAACAATGCATGCTTTATAGAGGCTATTGTGGATTCAACATTTAGTTCGTCAACACCCATACTAGCTAACCACTGGCCAATTGCAAAAAATTTATACCTAGGATCCATAGCAACAGAAAGACAAAATACAATGGGAAATTCTTTCCAATACTTGTCAAATTTTGCCTTCATGGCATTCAAAGCAGCACCAACTACCGAGAAGTGAGCATATTTATTAAAGGCTGCATTAATACCTACTAAGCAGGGAATAACACGACACGAAGTTGGATAATACACACCACACAAGATTTTGGTTGAAGAATCAAAAATCTTTAAAAAGCGACAGACAATTGTAGCTACTAACCAATCTTCTTCTGTAGGAACAACTAAAGTGGAAAATCGAGATGATTGGTGAAGCTTTTGAACATACCGATTCAAAACCAATTTGTAATCTACAGCTATTTGCAACAGCCCATAGGTGGAATTCCACCTATGGGGAACATCATTATCTATATTCCTTTTTGTCATATGCAATTCGTTACAACAATGCACCCTCAATTCATGCCTCTTATTCGATGAATTCATGCTACGAACAATATTAGTTATTTTTTCAATTGATGGAGATAACAAAGTCAATCCATCTTGGACAATTAAATTTAATATGTGAGCACAACATCGTACATGAAAACACTTTGCAAGGACATAATTGATCATAAGAAAATCTGGAAGTAACTCAGCAACAACATCATTATTTGAGGCATTATCTAAAGATATTGAAAATATTTTCTTGTGAATGCGCTAAGAAATCAGTTCCTCACTTATGTTATGTGACTAGCAATTGAATCCCCTGTACTCTATCATTTTAAATGAAATGATTCTTTTGTTTAAATTCCAGCTTTTATCAATAAAATGACCTGTGAGACACATATAACCCATCTTTTGACGTGATGACCATACATCAGACGTCAAACAAATATTTCCTTCAAAACTTTCAAAAGTTTTGAGCAGCTCATCTCTACCTACATCAAAGAGCTTCATCACATCTCTTTTGCAAGTCGATGATGATATTCCCTTGAACTGAGGACAAAATGCTCTTTGGATCATTCCTACAAAATCATGCTTCTCTACAAATGTAAAAGGCATTTCAGCCCTAATGATAAATTCGACAACTTCTTTTCTAGCACGATCTTTATCAAATTTAAAATTTGATACATTTCCACTGGAATCTGAACCTATTTGCATTTGACTCCTTATATCTACATGTTGGCTACTGATATGACTTTCCCAATGATGACGCAAATGATTAGTACCATTAGAACCTCCACGTACTAGTAATGTAGAACAAATACTACACTTGGCTTTTTTTACCATTTCTTGTCCCTCCATAAGGTTAACCTTTTCAAAGAATATCCAAACTGAATCTTTCTTTTAAGTTTGATTCTTTCATTTAGGTTTAGGAGATTTTTGGGCTGGTTGTGTTGGGTTTTGGGAATCAGCCATCATGGGAGATGCTACGGATTCCTTAATTCTATCCATCTAACCTAGTACTAGACTTGAACTAAGTAAACTAAGAAATAGAAACAACAATTGTTAAAAAAAAAAAAACAAACAAACCCAGTTTCAAATTTTCAATCAATTAAGCACAGCAGCAATGATCACTTCTTCACTCAACAGAAAGGTTCAATCAATTAAGCACAGTAGCAAATTTTCAATCAATTAAGCAAGGTTCAGATATTACTTGAATGCAGCAACTAAAAGAATAAAGCACAGCAGTGCAGCAGCTAAATGATCACTTCTTCACTCGAGACAACATAAGCTCATCCACCACCAACTACAATAGTACAAGAATACACAACATAAGCTTCATTGGTGGTATTTGTTATTTATAAAGGACAAATACAACTACATAAAACATATATATTTTGTCTGGTGTCTACAATGGATATATTCTGTCTACAACGGTCACAATTGACTAATCTAAGGTAATCTTCTTTTGTATATAATCTAAGGAAGCTGAAGAAAGAGAAAAAAGATTACCTTCACAGATGTTTGGAACCCAGATTCGATTTCAATTTGGAACCTAACTTCAATTTTGGAACCTAACTTCGATTTGAACCCATCTAGCTTCGATTTAAGTTTGGAACCTAACTTCAATTTTGAACCCATCTTCGATTTGAACCCAAGTACCCAACAAAGTTTCAAAGATAGCAGAGTAGCAGATCGAGCAAGAGAAGAAGTCGGCGAAGAGAGAGAGGAAAAGAAAAAAGACAAAGACAGAGACAAAGAAAGGAAGATAAAATAATAAACTGAAAATAGGGCTGAGATTAGGGCCGGCCTAAAAAAGGGCGGGCTGGGCCAGGCTCACTAGGGCCGGGCCGGAGGGCCGGGCCGGGCTTCAGAAGCATAGCCCATACCCTACCCTACCCTACACAGGGCTGGGCCGTTAGGGCCTGTCTTTAGGGTCGGGCCGGGCTTCGGCCCTATAGGCCGGACGGGCTTCATTAGGGTCTTAGGGCCTAGGGCTAAATGATGAGACCTATTATCAGCAATGAATCATTTCATATTCAATCACCAAAAAAATTTCAGGTTCACACAATCAAAAACAATTCACATACACATTTTCATTCAGGTTAATACCATGATTACATCCAATTTAGGCATGCTCGATACGACGATGAATCCAAAATTTCTGATGAAGCTTCATCATCAATTCAGGTTTCTGATGAAGCTTCATCATCAATTCAGGTTCATCGCCATATCGAGCGTTCTTGGACAAAGGCCATCATCATGAATTATACTAGTTAACTTATCCTACATTCCTACATAATTATACATGCTAAGTACAATGATGAAGCTGGATCTCTGCTGAATCTTCATCATCAATTCAGGTTCATCACCGTACTTGGCAAGCATTAACAATTTAGGCATTCACATATTCACACATTCACATATCCATCATCATCATTCATCAGAAACACATCAAATAAATTAGGGTTTGATGGACTTACATAAAATTCCCAAAACGTTTGCTCCTAAAGGTGCTATCAATGCAGAAATGGTCTGAGCCTCTGAACCCTCTTAGATTTTTCCTACCAACAGACAAATGAAATAAAAAAATGTAAGTTAATCTAATACATAACATAAAATTTAGGTAATAAACACAATTACAGAAGCAAATCAAGTAATAAAAGAGATATTTCACCTTAGTTGTGACACTAGAGCAACAAGTTAGCAATTGGCCAACTGCCCCAAATTTCGAAGAATTAGGGTTTCAAAATTTAAGCTTTGCAGAGATGACCCATATCTGGTCTTCGTTTGTTGTTTCTGGGTTTCAAATCGAACCTGTTGCATGAAGTAGGATTAGAGTTTGATATTTTGAAACCCAGAAAATGCAGAGATGAACTTTTGGGAATTTTAAGAATCGAGGTTTGAGAGCTCGATTCAAGGTAGGATTTGTTGGATCGAAGGTAGACTAGGGTACAAGGATGTTATTTATGTGGATGGATTGAGCAAAAATGGCTGGAATTTGGTCAAATTTGTGGGTGGTTTCGGTAGGTTAGAGAGAGAAAAAAAGAGCTAAGATCGGGTTTGAGGTGAGAAAGAGAGGCTGAGGGAAATGAGAGATAGGATTAGGGTTATGAGAATTTTGCAAAAAATGGATGGTGGAGATTCATTCGTAGTTTTTAATATCGTATCCAATGGTCCAGGATTATCCATGGATATATAAATTAAATAAAAAAATTATATATTATATATATCGGTCGGTTCGGGACATCCCGAAAATGACATCATCTTATACCGATCCCGACCTGACCTAACTCAATCGGTACGGGAATCCCGAACCGACATCTTGGTATCTCGACTTGCTCGGTTTTACTCGTTTCGGGCCGGTCGGGAATCGGTCAGTTTCGGTAAAACCAGTAAAAAAAGCCAGCCCTATTTTCGCCTCCCTCCTCCACTCCCCCCTCTCCTTAACTCCTTAGTTAAAAAAAAAACATAATTGATATTTTTGCCTCGAGCCAAACCCTCACCGTCTCCCTCTCTCTCAGTCTATTCTCTCACAATTTTTGTCATATCTCTCTCCCCAGTCATGTCAAATTGGAAATGGATGCAATTGCATTCGCGTTGATGCTCGCTTCTCGAGGTATACGATCTAATCCCTAATCCCAATGTTTGGTTTTAGAATTTCTTGCATGTTTAAGGTTGGTTTGAATGAGTATTGGTCCTTAAGAGCATCTCCAACAGAATAGCTAAAATGAATTTTTAGCAATATTTAACTAGATTTTGAAGAAAAACTTAACTCCAATAAAATAGCCAAAATAAAGTTATATTTAACTTTTTGTTTAAAGGCTAGCTATATTTAGCTAGTGAACAATTAATGGATAGGTAAATATTTTTTTGTCTTTCTCTCTCCCATATTGTCGACGTGTAAATTTCTGAAAAAATAAAATATTATATATTAGCTATAAATTGCTAGCCTTGCTTGAGTAGAATTATAAAACAAGTAGCCATATCTCCAATTTCTAGTTATTTTAGATCAAATTATACTTTATACTGTTGGAGATGCCAACTGGTGCTAAGCTTAGGCCTTATTTTGTAGGAGTAGTAAAGAAGGCCTTATTCCATTCATGGCCGGCCATATATACTCTCTTGAATTGTTGCAAGAACAGGAATTGGGTTCTTTTAGTTTGCTGCTATTGTTATCATAAGTGTTGTTGCATTAAATTCATTTCTCTGTGTTAGAATTTTAATGGAAAACATATAATTATTTATTTCTAATTTGCAATTTTTTTTATGTAATTGCAAGGAATGTTTCCAAAGCAGATGAGCTAGGCCTGGAAATAGTGCAGACCTTGCTGCTTCATTTTTTTTTTGGCCATATAGGTATTTGTTGACAAATTAGTAATTTTTTTCAATTTTATGTTCAGAAGTTCCACAAATATTTCTCTGCAACTTTACCATTTTATTTAAACTGCAAAAATTTTCTCTAAAATCAAATCTATTAAGGGGATGACTTTTAGTTCATATTGAAGCTAGTGAACATGCCTCTTTCAGTTCATATTGATGTTAACACAGAAATGGAAGAACTCATACCATTAGTTGGTACATTGCCTCTTTTTTATCCATTCTTGATGTTGGACTAAGCTAATGATATTGATAAAGTTGCATGCTCATAGGTTTGTGAATTTCAAGTTGCCTCCAATCATAGCATTTTGTGGATATAAGCTTGGATTATCTTTCCTTCTATGGTTTGTGAATTTCATGTTCCATGGATGTTTATGTGTACCAAATCCTTTTTATTTTTCTCCTTGTTTTCAAAAGGTAACCAAATTGAATTTTGATACATTGATTTCCTCTTGCTTTGGTTCAAGGGAGTTGAGATATGTTATTGCTGCTTGCTCTAGTTGCCAAATTGCTCTCTTAGTGCTTTGTATATATAGACATCAAAGCCGAAAAATCGCAGTTTTATCACTTTATGAGGGAATTGAAATTAATAGCCATGTTGGTATACAACTCCAATCTGCAAGCAATAGAGGGATACTACTGAGAATGCGAATTCCGACTAAATACTGTATATGTAATGAATAATACTTTCCATGTCATGAATATTACTTGACATGTCATGAAATTTAGTTTGTGGAGGGCAATATTTTACTGTTGGAACCAGAATGAAAAGAAATTTCCAATCATCATTCAGAGTTGTGCAATTGAACTATGGACCAATTTTATGCTTTCAAAAGTCACATTTGTTGCAAGTGCTCACTGAAAGGAAAGGGAAACAACACAT
Organism: Rubus parviflorus; assembly: GCA_029955375.1. Classification (NCBI taxonomy): domain Eukaryota; kingdom Viridiplantae; phylum Streptophyta; class Magnoliopsida; order Rosales; family Rosaceae; genus Rubus; species Rubus parviflorus. The sequence continues at coordinate 3,709,971 of JARGGL010000008.1, read as the reverse complement.
GATAGACAGGGACTGAATGCACAATATATCTGAATTCTCACTTGTTTTGAATTCAAGTACAACCCAGCCCTAATCTTACACATTGAAACTATCATCTTAATTGAGTCTAAATACCCTAAACCTACTCGAGCTCACTCACTAGTTAAGTAGCAAGAATCAAGCCACACCACACCAGAAGAAAGAATAATTAGCTTGGAAGACACCAAAATGTAGTGTGACTGTGAGAAATCAACTTCAATCCAATTCTATAGATTCTTCACCAATCAATTATCCAACTGGTTGAAGAAAGAAATGAACAAGATGCGTGCTAATTAGGTAGAGAGAGAGATTTGCCTAAAGTAAAAAAACTTGTGTAATGGGAAACCGGCTACGTCTTTAACAATCTAATATATTATAGTGCTGCCAATGTCACGTGAAATGGGAAAGTTAGAGGTCTCAATAAAAAAACTCTTAATTAAATTAATTCATTTGGTTGCAAACAATATTAAAATAAAAATACATCATTGTGTTCTTCCATTTCACCTATTTGGATATTAATTATTATTGGATTTGAGGGATATCTACTTCAATTGCGTACGTCTAGGATTTGAAATTTGCATTTGATGCTTTGGATTGATAGCTTTGGTTGGCTCATGTAAAAACAAAGAGATAAATTTGTGGGTTTTAGATGTTAAAATGTTGTGGGTTCTTCGCATTTGATTTTTTTGGACATTCAATTTGGAGTGGTCTGTTGGAAAATATGGTGGTCTATTTGCTATATTTATGTAAGAAATTCAAGAATCATTTATGCACATATATACCAAATTCAAGAAATCAAAATAAAATCAATAAAAATTTAAAAAACCTTAAACAATTGGTCGAGTCCAGAAAATAGAGCTTCAATATGTTAGAGCATCTTTAGCAATGCTAGCTATTTTTTAACTAAATTTTAGCTAAAGTAGCTAAAAAGCTATTTTGGCTAGCCAGTTTGAAAATATGTCTGCACCAATGCTCTCTACTTTAGCTAATATTGAATTTAAATTATTTTTTTAATGAATAAAAAATAATTTAAGTGTATTTAATAACTACACAAAACAACTAAAAAGAAAAGTTTTAAATTAACAAAAATAATAGAGAGCTTCATCTCGCTCTCTATATTTAGGAGCAATATAGCTAAAACCTAAAATGGAGTGCCACTTAGGAGGCTGGTGCAGCTGCTAAAATTGTTAAAAAGCTAAACATGCTGTCTAAAATAGCTAAGAAGCTCAGATAGAAAGTCTGCTAAAGATGCTCTTAGTTAGTATTGAATTTAAATTATTTTTTAATGAATAAAAAATAGATTAAGTGTATTTAATAATTACACAAAACAACTAAAAATGAATGTTTTAAATAACAAAAATAATAGAGAGTCTCATCTCGCTCTCTATATTTAGGAGTAATATAGCTAAAAGTTAAAATAGAGAGTCACTTAGGAGGCTGATGCAGCTGCTAAAATAGCTGAAAATCTAAACATGCTCTCTAAAATAACTAAGAAGCTAAAATAGAGAGTCTACTAATAATTTCATGACTTGTCGACATGGATGAAGGGGATGATGCTCTTTTTGTTTTGGGTTTATATTTCTTGTATTCTTTTTCAGAAAAGAAAACGGCGTTAAATGCTGTCAAGTTAGTGTCCAGGTGTCGAATTTTTATAGGAGGACCGACAGGGAAGGAGACGGAGTTCCCTGACTTCTAACGTTCTGAGATTGAAAAAGAAAAAAAGACTTGCCCCTGATTGATAATTTCCCCAACTTTATTCTCCCTTATTTATATTCAAAAGCGGTTCGTAATTTAGTGTCGATTTGTTTTCTGTGTTTCTTCAAGGTCGAGACGATGGTTAGGGCTATGCTTCTCAGTCTGCTAGTTTTGTTCTCAGTATTCCTAAGTTTAAATGCCGGAGAAGAAGAAGCTTTCGATGTTCGCCAACACCTTTCTACAGTGTCCAGGTATCAAAATTCATGCATTAATTTGAATTCTAGGCTTATTCGATTCGTTTCCAAGATTAATTTTGAGCTCGGTTGATTAGTTTTGATTCTTATTTTTCTGATTACAATTTGAGATTTAAATTTACCAAGCAATGGAAGAGGTGAAGAACCATAGGGGTGTTTGTACAACTATGATTGTTAAGGAAATAATTGATGAGTTCTTGTGGCAGATACGGTGCCGTTAACGACTTGGCGGACAACTCATTTCTACCATCTGAAATTCCAGAAGGATGCACTCCTATTCACTTGAACTTAGTGGTATGGAAAGTTAATTCCGCAAGTATTAAGACTAAATAGGGATTAAGTTTTTTGGATATTGCTTAGAATCAATCTATGCAGCACTATGTTCAAGATTAGCTTGCTGGATTTTTACTCAATGCTTCACTGTTTAAAATTTTGAAAGCGTGTATTAGATAGTGGGACATTTTGGGATCCTGATGCAACTTTTATTCTCAGGCAAGGCATGGAACACGTTTTCCTACGAAGAAACGGATGAAGGAGTTGGACAATCTTGCATCTCGTCTGGATTCATTACTGAAAGAAGCAGAAGAACAGAACCTGCCTCTGCAAAACCTTCCTGGTTGGTTAAAGGGTTGGAAATCTCCTTGGAAAGGAAAACAAAATGGTGGACAACTAACTAGCCAGGGAGAGGAAGAGCTCTATGAACTGGGTATTAGGACTTGGGAAAGATATCCAAATCTGTTTGATGAGGATTACCATCCAAATGTTTATCCAATCAAGTCATCACAGGTAAGCTGCCTTATACGTTTTTTTTTCTTTGTAAAAATGCATTCAACTATAAATTATTGCCATCAGCAGCCTTATTTGTAGAAACTTTCAGTATTGTACTACAGTCATATAACTAGGTTGGCAATTTGCTATTGAAATACTGGGAGTAACTCTTGTTTTCATTGTTGAGGCTTTAAGCGAGCCTTGGATTATTTTTCAAACTTTAAGAACATATCAACTTATGCATTATTTTATTGATTTGACAGATCCCTCGGGCATCAGCTAGTGCTGTGGCATTTGGCATGGGATTGTTTCATGGCAAAGGAAATCTGGGGCCAGGGAAACATCGAGCTTTTGCTGTAACTAGTGAAAGCCGTGCGAGTGACATAGTGCTGAGGTTTCATGATTGTTGCGACAACTACAAGGTAACTGCAGTCTTGATCCATATTTCCTTGAAGCTCAGACATATGCAAACACATAAAACTGATTATAGACTGTGATTGGGTAGAACAGGACTTGGTTATCTGTAACCTTTATTTCTAATCATATATCTGTACTAGTGCTTTGCATGATTGTTGATGAAGACTAATGTATGCAGGACTATCGGAAAAGTCAGGAGCCTTCTGTTAATAAGCTTAAGGAGCCAGTCCTTGACGAAATTACTTCTGCATTAACAAGGCGCTGCAAGTTGAAATTTACAAGGGAAGACATCTCTTCTCTCTGGTTTCTTTGCAAACAGGTAGTTAATTTCGTTTGCTTTTACACGAACATATTTTATTTCTCTCCTGGATTTAGACTTGTGAATTAATTATTTCTGAATGAAATTGAAATTATGATAATCATTTGGTTGTTCAATTTGGCAGGAGGCGTCCTTGTTAAATGTAACTGATCGAGCTTGTGAACTTTTCAGCCCCTCTGAGGTATGCAAGATTTATTAATATTTAAATTGGATACATCAAATTATATTATTTTCACTCCTTGATTATCGGAATGTGATTGTGATGGTTTAATCCTGAATATTACAAATGGGAGTGTATGTAATGACAATATAGTAAGATGATTAAAATAAGTGAAACTAATTAATGAATCCTAGTCTTTAAGATTGTAGATACATCTATTGATGAACAAGAAACACTAGTGAATTGCCGCTTATACTGAATTTCAAGTACAACATAGATTCCATGTCCTTGTGTGGTTTTGCTTATTCACATCCCGTGTTTAGGTTGCTTTGCTGGAGTGGACAGATGATTTGGAGGCCTTCATCTTGAAGGGTTATGGTAACGCTTTGAACTATAGAATGGGAGTGCCCTTGCTTGAAGATGTTGTGCAATCCATGGATCAGGCTATTAAGGCACACGAAGGTACATATTTGAACTATTGATGAGAGGTTTCTTTTTTCTCTTTTTTAAAACCATTGTCTCGAGTAACCCAAGTGTAGCACAACTATAAGTCACCATGGAACATAATAATCTTTAGGCATTGAGCATGGGTGCCAATAATCCTCTCTCGCTAACAACTGTCAAGTATTACACCTCTTATACATGTCACCAGCCATTTGGACTAATATTATTATCTGCAATTATTTGCATTTGGTTGCATTGTATACTTCAACTATATTGTCTGAATAGTGGATGTGTCACCAGTCTAGGAGAATGATTTTTTTCTTTTTAATTGATACAAAGTTTAAACATAGAGCATCCAACCCAAAGTTAACGAGTGAAAGCGCAAAATCTCATAACCAAGATGCAAGGCTTAGAATGACCAAGATGAGATTAATAATCTGAACAGGACTTTCACTATTGTGTTTAAGCTATCGGGCTTGGATATGAATAATGGGATGCTAACTCTCCGTTTCTTATGTAGAAAAACATGCTCCTGGCACTTATGAAAAGGCAAGGCTTAGGTTTGCACACGCTGAAACTGTGGTTCCATTTTCATGCCTGCTTGGACTTTTTCTTGAAGGATCTGGTGAGTGATTTGATAAGTGAATTTTAATTTTGCTTGGTATGATCTAACTGTATGCTTGTGGTGGGGATTAAATGCTTGTGTACATGGCTTTTGCTATATACCCTTCTCTTATTAGGTTTTATGTATATTTCAGAATTTCAACAAATACAGAGGGAACAGCCCTTGCAATACCCTCCAAAGCCTCCCCAGAAGAGAAATTGGAAGTGCAGCATTGTAGCACCTTATGGTGGGAATAACATGCTGGTTCTGTACAGCTGTCCAGCCAACAGTTCAAGCAAGTACTTTGTGCAAGTGCTGCACAATGAGCTTCCCATTCCTATGCCCGTAAGCCCCCATTATTTGATTAATTACGATTCTTGAACTTTTTTTGATTCCAAACTTTGTTTCCACTTTTTTCTTCAAAGATTTCATGAGCACACATGCTGTAAATCAAATATGTAATTATTATTATTATAATTATTATTTTCACTCCATCTTGTAGTGCCAAACAGTGGTTAGCTGTTTTAGGAACAGTTACGATCAGTATACGTCTCTAAATTTTCCTGACATAATGATGTTTTGTGTTTTACCTTACAGGGTTGTGATGGTTCTGATTTTTGCGCACTCGATGTTTTTAAGGTACTGTTTTTGTTTTTGACCTGCTCCCGCATTTATGGATATGGTGACGCAGCTCATGCTAATTTTACAATTTTTGTTTCTCCAGGAAAGAGTAGTTGCTCCTCATTTGAAGCATGACTACAATGCAGTATGCAATATAAAACCGGGACAGCAGGAGCAGAAGCCTGCAACCAGTAAGTTATTTCAATTGTTCCGTTGGCTTTTGTCAAAGGGGAACGATGATACCCACAATGAATTGTAGTTTGTCTTTCAAGTGAGGTAGGAAAATTTGATGCACTCTTTTTCCCTACTGCAACTCTGCCTTTATCAGCTCTCATTAATGGCCATCTTCTAGTAGACTTCAATGTTTTGTTGAAACTGTTGCTAATACTGAAACAACTCGTCTTTTGTCCCGATACAGAAGTTTCTGACGTTTGAATTAACTCAGCTGGTGATAGAGTTGAGAATTTTGTATCATTGGCATCTTGTAGTTTTGCTCCTAACACAACAGCTTTACTGCCTTGCTGGACTAACGTGTTCTTGGAGAGATGGATGGCATACACGAATTTTCTAGTTCTGTTGTGGATAATTTTGTTTGTACGTTCACAAAAATGAATACTCAGGTCTTAATGGAATAACATGTCGTCATTTTGAGTTATTCTACATTGACATCCTTTCTTATCGCCTCTTTTGCCCGGTAGCGTGTAGTTTGAATATGCAAACTCATTTGTTAATTCCTCTTTCTCTGAGCATGAGCATGTGATCTTGTAATTTCTAAGTTGATCTTTAAGATAGTTTACAAGGCACCTAATGCGTCATGTATTGGAATGGTGGAGGAACCATCTCTCTTGTTTGGCAACCTGCACATTAGGGTACTAGTATTAGCAACAACTTGAGACGCAACAAATAACAGTTTCCAAGGATCACACTCATTCCTCCACCATCCTTCAAAGTTTCTTAGTTCGAGTTCCTTTCGCTCTTGAACCATAACACAACAGCAGCACATAAGGTGAGTAAAAGTAAATCATCACAGAAAATCCCCTACAAGTAAATCTGGTAAAGATGCTTGAATAGCAAGCCTTCTTTTCTGTTGTAGTGAGACAAAGGAATTGTGAATACCTCTGTTAAAAAGTTTACTCGGTTTCCTTCTCACCAGCAAGTGTAACAGCAACATCCACCAAAGACAGATTAGGCCATTTTGTTATTAATTGCTTGTTCATGAGCTGCAGTTCAAGTGCAAATGTTAATGAATTAGAGCCCAGTGTATTTGTTATTAAACTATGATGTAAAATTAGAGCCCAGTGTTTTTGTTATTAAACTATGATGTAAAATTAGAGCTTACATATTTTCCCTTTTGATACCACATTAGCTATCCATGAAAAATGTTCCACAAGGGTGAGTGCAGGTCTTTAAGCCTGTTCAAACATGGTGATTTATCCAGGAAGTAAATATTATTACATTGTTGGTTACACTCGAGTAAATATTATTTTTTGCTACATTGATTAGATGTTCTATCACTAGTGAATTGAGCCTTAACAGCTTAAATCGTGGCCCATTATTATGATGGTAAGAAATTAGATGGCCTAAAAATATAGGGTTTAGGCCCCAAAACCCCCAAAACCACCCAACTCCAAACCGCCGAATCACAAACCCCCCAAACCCATACCCCCATACCCCCATACCCCTAACCCCACGAATAGGAATCTTTTCCGCTGTCTGTAAGCCTTCGAAAAATACCAACAGAAAGTCCAACAATTTGTGACAATTACCTAAATTCCAAATAAGAGAATCATGATACCGGTTAGGCTAGAATCATAGAACATTGAGCATAAAAAAATTGACCAAGACCGACAATCTTGATTCTTTTTTTTGAATCTTGGTTAGTCTTCAAAACAGGTTAAAAGGGATAGCGGAGCTACCGCAAAGAAACTTCCGCTGAGGGCCCCACACCCATCGTCAGACTTGGAAAATAACCAGTATTATAAAACTCCCACTCTGGTAGTCAACCAAAGGAAAGTGCCATAAACTTGCAGCAAATTCCAAAGCCTCACCGAAAGGAAATCTAATGGAATAGATCAAACCAACCAAATCCAAGTATCAACACGCCGAATTAAACCAAATGACGTCGGTGATTGTAGAAATGATGATGAGCGCTGCGTATGGTCGACGACGAGTGCCAGTTGGTTGAAGGTTTAAGCTTGTTTTCATGTTGTATTTTGCACATTTAAAAAAAAAAAGTTAGAGGTCTGATATTAAAAATTAAAGAGATTATATTGACTATTTCCAAAAAAGAGATTTCCAAAATCCCTCCATCGTCCATAATTCATACGAAGCCAAACCTTCAACCAACTACGAAGCCAAAAAAAAAAAAGAATAAGGCCTTATAAACAACTAAACTGACCCTTTCTCTCTCCTCTCCGAGGGTTTGGATATCAGCATCCCAATATTCTCTCTCATAGGGCTTTTCTGTAGCCTCTTTTCAGGGCATATGCGGGCGATTCCTATCTCTTTGATTGTTGTCATAGCTACAATCTGGTACAGGGCTTTCCAGGTATTAGTCTACTTTCCAGGTATTTTGATTCGTACAGAATTTGAGGTAACGGGTCTGGGATAATGATCGATTTAATTTGGTTTTATAGGGTTGCAAAGTAGCAAAATCTGTTGTTTGATTCATTCTGAGAATTATTCGTAGTTGAGGCGAAAGGAGATGCCTCGTGATTTACAATCACGATCACCTTCTCACAGGCGAAGGCGTTCCCCATCTCCGGTGGGGTATAGGTATAGCAAGAGAAGCCCGAGGGACAGAAGCCGCTCTCCATATTCCTCATATTCTTATAGCAGGTGATCCCGTTAACATTCCTGCTTTGTTTTTATTTTTGGTTGTTGTAATTTTACTGATTCTCAATCGATTGTTGGAAAGATTGAGGCTCGCGCAGTTTGGATTTTCATTATGTTGGAGTTTCAGTGTATGCACCTTCTTATCCATCCATATTGATCTTGTGCTAATTTATTTTAAAGTATGAAGCCTTGCTGCTTGTAGGCTTGCATGTTACAAGGGGACTGTGATGTTTGTAACTTGTGAATTATTGACCAAGAATTTGTAATGGAGAATCTTCAACTTTTTTCTTATGTAATTTTCTTTTGATAGAAAAAAAAAAATTATGCACTTTCGAGCGTACCCAGTGCCTTCTAGGTTGATGTTGAGTCGCGTCTTGACGGGGGCATTCCATGAAATATTACTTTGAATTGAAATTCTGCATGCTAATCACTGATATCTGACTTTTTTGTTTTACACCTTCAAGTGGACAGGAATTGGTAGTTCCATTGCCTACGTTGGTATGCTTTTGACATTTGCTGTTCTGAGTTTTCTTTTCCGATGATCTTCGAGTACCTCTGTGGTTAGTACACTATAGGCTTGGTTGCTGTCATGCTAATGTCAAAGAGTTGCTGATGTTTTTATAAAATCTGATGGTTGGCTCAATTTGGATCTACCATTGGCAGACACCTTTCGCAAAATCAGTTTTGACGATTCTTTCTAAATAATTGAATAATATGTCTAGTATGAATGTGTGGAGTAAAATATAGTGTTGTAAGAGCGATATAAGGATGCATGCAATTCATAACAACTTAAGAGAACTCAGTTTCTTCCCGTCATATGGGAAGTGAGCAGGTGATGGGTGCCATTGCGTGTCCTTTTGTTGCTCGATTGTGACATTTGCTTCTTCATGTGATAAAAGATGGAGCACACAAAGGTTATTCTTAACAATGTATGAGGTAACTGTACACGTTTCTAATATTTTGTGCTACATGGTGGACTGGATTGATTGGTATTAGTTATGTGTAGTCATATGCAACTTTAATGGCTGTTGCTCAATAATATATTTTGTTACTATACAGACGCAAAAGTCGCTCTCCAACTCTGAGACGTTGTAAAAGTCGTTCTCCAACTCCAAGACGTCGTAAAAGTCGCTCTCCAACTCCAAGACGTCGTAAAAGTCGCTCTCCAACTCCAAGACGTCGTAAAAGTCGCTCTCCAATTTTGAAGCGTTATAAGAGGCAAAGAAGTAGGAGCTCTTCGTTGTCGCCTATTCGCAAATCTCCTACTTCAATTATCGGATCATTGGAGCAGAAAAATGCCGGTGAAAAATTGAGAAAGGAAGAGGAAGAAGCGAAGAAAAGGTATATCAATTACTTGACATCATTTTTTTTCCATATTATCTATTCTTGTAACCTTTTGTCAACTTAATGTTTAGAGTAGACTATACAGTTTAATAATTCCTGAAGTCATGTGGAGATGTAATTTGGGATTGTTTCATTTTTCTCCGGCAAGTTATGCATTTTGATTTCTACAGAACAGTTCTCTTGAAAGTTGCTGTATTAGGTTTGGATGTTTTATTGCTTGCTATTTGGTTTTGTTGATTGATATGATGTATGTATATGAAAACTCTAAGAAAAGAACCTCGGATACATAGTTGAATTTAGTCTACCCTAGAGGCCCAACTTTGTGGCAGATGTCACTCTTCAACATTCATTTTTTAGATGTTAACACTTTTGAAGAATGAAATTTAGGACGGCTACTGTTTACTTATTGCCGAAAGTACTTGCACACAACTTATTTTTACGTCTAAGAATGTCAGTTTTAGTGACATGGGAGTGGGAACCAAATCTCTAAAACTGCTACACTTGAAGCTATCAGTATCCAGTGCTCTACGATTTTATTCAGTGATGCAGGGCTTGCTATCCTAACTAAAGAAAAATGAATGCTGGAGCCTGATTTGTTTTGAATAACTATTTGCTGTATACGTTTGAGTTATAGATTCTTTTTTCCTTATGTGTTGATTGGACAATAGATTTTCTATATGTATTTTCTTCTTTTTGTTGATGAAAGTTTGTTTCTTATAAAAAAAAAGAGATTTTTGTCCTATTAAAAAAATTATGCAGTTGTTGAACTTAAGCAACGTCTATCTAATGCTGTTATAAAATGGGTTGTTGTTAAGTGTGCTCCTAATAACTGGTATGCCATGTGATGCAGAACTGGCATATAGAGTAATGGATTTAATCATGGAGATTGTTTCTATAATTTGAAATTTACCTGAAATGCAGTGGTAATTTTATTACTTATGAGCACAGTGTCTTGGATTATAAGTTGTAGCAGTCAAATCTTTGACCATTTAGTTTACATTGCCGAAGGGACATGTGCATGATAGAACTTAGTTACCCCATTCTCTGTATCACCATTCATTGGTTATACTAAATATTACTTCCAGTTGCTTGTCTTGACTTGTGCTTCAGTAGGACACTTCTGTGCACAGTTTCACTTGTTGATTATTGGGGAAACACACTAGTCAGTTAATTTGCTGTACAATTATCATGGTCCACCCAAGTGTTGCAGAGATCCGTAAGAGAAGTACCTCTGGTGGCATAACCTAAGACACTTACCCATGCAACAGCTAGGTTGAGTCAAGTGTTGGTCTCAAGTCCACTGTTCCAGGTTAACCTCTGGTTTGACTGCATGATTTACTAGACTGCCAATTCCTTACATATGGGTTTGAGTTGGCTTCCATGTTGCTATCCTAGTTCTTCATTAGTGTTGAGGTTCCTGCTATCCCAAAAAAGGAAAAAAAGAAAAGAAAGTGGTTGGAACTTCTGATTCTATCTTGTAAATGTTTGCTCAACCGTCTTGTCATTGCTTTGGTGCTTATAATACTCAAGAAGCACTAAACTTCTGCACTATATAAAAACAATAGTCTTTTGATGTCTGATGTATTCAGTTCAAATTTGAAACTGCAGCAGGTTACTTGACATTCTCCTCTACAGGCTTTTCTGAAGGATGATACTGCTATAGTTCAACTTGTTATATATGATGATCAAAATGGGTGCATCGTTTATCTACTATTCACCAGTTTTGAACTCATTTGTTTGGATCAGAATACATTAGAGGTATGCCTTAAAAGCATAAGCATATATGTAGTGCCTTTGTCCTCATGAAGGTTAGTTTGCCATATATTGTACTCGGAAAATAACGACAGAGAAGGGGGAAGGGAAAAAAAGTAGTATATGGTGTTTGGCATTTAATTTCCATTGAAGTCTGGGCTCAAAACATTCAGAATAAGAAAAGCGGCAGTTCCCCTCTATATATGATAGGCCACTTAATTGCTTAACATTCTTTCTTTACTCTCAGGCGGCAACACGAAGCAGAATTGAAGCTCATAGAAGAAGAGACCTCAAAAAGAGTGGAAGAAGCAATTCGGAGGAAAGTTGAGGAGAGCTTGAACTCTGAGGAGATTAAAGTGGAAATACAGATACGGATGGAGGAGGGACGAAAGAAGCTTTTTGACGAAGTTGCAGCTCAACTTGAGAAGGAAAAGGAAGCAGCTATTATTGAGGCCATACAGAAGGAGGTAAATGACTACGCTAACATATGTCATCCGCTTTTTCTTGGTATAGAGACACATTAATACCTGATCATGTACTGTCACCCTTCATGGTGGTTGATTCATGACTGCCTGTGTAGTTTGGGAATGGATGATTAGTATGAACTTCCAATGACGTTCAAAACTTTTAGTAGAAGAAGAACTAGATAATAATTTACTGTAGTATATGGTTTAAGTTTAAGATCATGGAAAATGAGAACTATCCATATCTATAATATCTGTAAGGGCTGTGGGGTCCTCTTAAATGAAAGCATGGAGGCAATGCTGATTGGAAGATGGATTGAGATATAATCAAAGAAGGCATGGTGTAGCTGGGTGTTAATTTTGAACAATTACAATTACGTGTGTGTTTGTGTTGTCAAGCTACTGACGACTTCCAAGGGGATGTTTACATAGTAGTTTGGTTTGCAGGAAAAAGCTCGGAAAGAGAAGGAAGAGCTAGAAGGGATGCTTGAAGAGAACCGTAGAAGGGTAGAAGAAGCTCAAAGAAGGGAAGCTTTGGAGCAGCAGAGGAGGGAGGAGGAGCGGTACAGAGAGCTAGAAGAGCTCCAGAGACAAAAAGAAGAGGCAATGCGAAGGAAGAAACAAGAGGAGGAGGAACAACGGTCGAATCAAATGAAGTTGTTGGGTAAGAACAAATCCCGGCCAAAATTGTCATTTGCACTTGGATCCAAATAGAGAAAATCCGTATGGAACTTAATGTCCTTAGTGCTGATTGCATTTGTGTACTAGTAATTTGAGAACATTTGATCAAAACAGTTTTTGGTGTCGTATTGTAATCAGTTCTCAATTGTTCTGTGTGATTTTTTTTTTTGGTTAAACTTTCTCTGTGATTTTTAGTTACCATTAGAAAACCCTCTAAGCCTATATAAGAGCAACAAGAAAGACTTAAATCTTGTATTGGTATTTTACCAAGCGGCTTAGAGCCTAAGTTTGGAGTTCAGGTTGAGTCTTAGTTTCGGAGTTTTGACTGGGCAAATTTTGTGGGAATCAAATGTGCACTGCTCACCTTTAGGCAAAGGTTAAAAATTTAGTGTAACTATATAATTAATATAGGCCAATTTGATTCACACATAACAAGTAATTAAACTAGTTTCACTTTCCACCAAGATGATTTTTGATGGAAAAATAGACGTAGTAACTAAAGTGTAAGACGTAGTATAATTTAAGTAACCAAAGTAATATTTTTTTCCCTAAGTGAGTGACTAATGTCGAATGGGCGAAAACTCAGTGATCATTTGTGATTTTTTTTTCCTATAATATATAAAACGTGTTAAAACTTGCAAGATATTGATAAATAATTTTGTTGATACATGATCTCGTGCTTAGATCCAATTATTCCAACCATACATGCCAATGGAAAAAAACTTATTTCTGAATTAAGTTAGACCTGTGTGCCCGAACTCTATTATTTGCATACATTCGGCAATTTAGTTTTATGATAAAAACCGTTCATTTTTTAAATTAACCTTTAAAGTTTATGTTTGCAAATAATTCTGGACATGATTAGCTGTAGGAGGTGGTCCCACTCCCAAGCCCTAATAATATGCAGCTGCCCATGATTAGCTTAATAGTAAACTACAAAAAAGCTCATGACATCTCTTCATTTTTCTCCAAAGTCCACAAACTTTTAATTCATGCATATAAGTAAATTTTTTTACACATAAGGACAAGTTGTTTACAAGCTTACATGTGGCAAGTGTAAATTACTTTTTTGTCCTCTTCTAAGTTTTGAGTTTGGAACTCAATGTTTGTACCAACAAAAAAAAAACTCAAAGTGTGCCGCTATATATCCGTGCAGTAGCAGATATCCGTACAATAGTAATAACAAATATATATGCAGTAGCAGTAACTGTAGCATATATTTATGCAATAGTAGAAACAGATATCCGTACATTAGCAGAAATAGATATCCGTGCAGTAGCAGTAACAGTAGCATATATTTGTGTAATAACATAAATAGATATTTGTGCAGTAGCAGTAACATTTGTAAATGCAATAGCAGAAATAAATATCCGTATAATAACAGATATCATTTAACATATATTTATACAGTAGCAGTAACAATAACATATATTCGATTAGTAACAAAAATAGATATTCGTGCAGTACTGTTAGTGCAGTAGCAGTAATGGTAGCAGTAGGGTACAATACTAGTAGCATATATGCGTGCAGTATCAGTGCAGTAGCAGTCAGTAGCAGTGCAGTAGCAGTGCAGTATCAGTAGCAGTGCAGTAGCAGTGCAGTAGCAGTGCAGTAGCAGTGCAGTATCAGTATCAGTGCAGTAGCAGTGCAGAAGCAGTGCAGTAGCAATAACTTTCTATACCTGTAGTATATATGTGTGTAGTAGAAGTGTAATAGCAGTAACGGTAGCAGTAGCGTGCAATACTAGTACAATATATGCGTGTAGTAGCAGTAGCAGTGCAATATCTCTTGATAGCTGCTACTGCAAACTTATCGTGATAGCTGTTACTGCATACTAATCTTGGTATATAGTTGTTACTGCATAGCAGCCTTAATAGCTGCTACTGCATAGTAGTCATAATAGTTGCTACTGCATAGTAGTCATAATAGTTGCTACTGCATAGTAGTCATGATCGCTTCTATTGCATATTTGTCGTGATAGTTGCTACTGCATGGTGATATATGCTACTGTTATTGCTACTGCACGGATATTTGCTAATATTACTGCACGTATAATCACTACTGCTACTGCACGGATATACGTTATTGCTATTGCATGAATATTCACTACTGCTACTGCACAAATATCTAGTAGGCCACACTTTTGGGTTGGTATAATGGCAAACTTGTAAATAAAGTAAAGAAAAACCTGATTATGTAATTGCACCTTTAAAATTTGGGCCTAGTCTTAAATTGTAGTGTGTGGGCCTGGGCTGCATGTCCTTATTTGTATAACTCTAATCTTAGTTGGTTTATTTGTATTTTGTAATGTTGTCATGGGTGTGTATGTTAAATACTATTAGCTTAATGGCACGGTTAGGGCGCCAATGCTTATTTCATTCGAGAAGCTATTATATTGTTACAGTTAAAACATTGATTCAAGTAAAATGATATGCCAATATTCCGTCCAACAAAAAAAATTATATGCCAATCAGGTAATATTCATACAATTGAACTTCTTAGATTAGCATAACAATACGGAGCTGCATGTATATAAGCATCGGACAAAAAAAAAAAACAAAAAACTCAAAGGAAAAAAGATCAATATTACAAAAGGACATGAAGAGAGATTGCTCTGCTATTCGAGGCACTAGAGATCATAAGCACAACAAAAGGAGAAGAAGTACAATACACTACCTATATAGGAGATACGATTGTGAATTCTGTAGATATGTGTAATCATAACTTATGAGTCCGATAAGTAGGAAAGAGAAGCGAGAGTAAAAAAAAAAATCAAAATGTTTAGAGAAAGAATAAAGCTTGAAAGCTGTTACTCCAGAACAAAAATCTGTGAAAAGAAATTTTTTTTTTGGCAAGTAAAGATTAAAAACCTGATTAACGGAAGCAAAAAAAGTTAAATAAGAATAACGACCAAAATACCCTCACATGTTTTGCACGTGAGGACACTTAACGGTGGAACTTGACGGAAGTTAACGGAAATGTGGAAACTGGCAAACTTTGGAAAAGCTACTGTGTTATTGATAAGTGTGTAAATTGACGATAGAGAGAAAAGTCGGGGTATTTGAATATTTGAACATGCATGAGCAATTAGCGATAGGGCAATTACTGCTTATCAATATCATTTGTAGAACTAGGACGGCATAGGTAGAAGAAACTAACAATTGATCCAAACTAAAATAAGCAATGGAAATGAAACTATTCAAATTTATTAGAATGACGTCAATTGTGAAATACACAAGTAAATGGAATTTTTCAAATACCAAATTAACAATTCTTAATGTTACAACCAAAAGCAAAAAAGCAACTTCCACCACACACAAGCTTCAATCACACACAAGCCAATGTCTCCATATATCGGTAATTATATTCATCAACTCGTAACAAAGAATCATGAACGCCAGGCTTGGGAGATAACTCAAAAGATTTGAAGGTCTTACTCTTAAGATTATAAGAGATGACTTTACCAGGAGTATGCAGCAACAGACATGAACTTTCCTCTCCTTCAATTTCCTCTTCAGCAAGAAACAAAACAACAATTTCATACCATAAGAGCCCCGGGTAAGCAGTGAATATGGGATCCAGATCAACATGGTACTTGACAAACCAACCAGAGTAATCTCTCCCCATCTCCAACACTTTGAATTGAGTAAGACAAGGCTGATAAATATCGATAAGATGCAAATGGCGGCCACCATGAGACTCCTGAAAATATCTAAACTTTCTCAATTCAAACTGCGTAGGAGGACTACCAACAAATCCGACACGCTCTTCATCTATGTGATAGTATGACATCTCACCATAAATGCCTACCCAATGGACTGCGCCATTGCAGTATACCCCTTTTTTGTAGCGGACATGAGGTGACCTTAAGAAAGAGGAATTGAGAAGTCTCCAACTTTGAGTCTCAGAGGAATATATCTCTATGTGATAATGACGGCAATAGTTATCTTCTGGTTCATTAACGCTCCAAAGGAAGACCACCTTGTAATGAGGTGATTTGGAAGGGTCAAAAGCCAAAGCGAAACCGAAGATACGGGGTTGATGTGTAGTAGCAGCAGCAGCAGCTGGAGGAATAAGTGTGGAGAACTGGTTGGTTGTGGGATTGAGAACATAATATGGGGTCTTTAGTATTCGAGGGATGGGACAGCATAAGAAAAGGCCATTACAGGACTGGAAAATCATGACGTCGTGTAGATATTGAACAAAGTTAAGAGGATTGCAGTTGGGTGAACCAGACCCTGATGCAGACTCGGATAGTTTTTGGTTACTACTAGGATCATGATCAAGACCCAGAGGGACGAAAGCAAAGGCTATGGATGTGCTATGAAAGACAGCGGAGATGGAGGAGTGGGGGTTTCGAAGGGTGTGGCGGTGACAGAATTTGGAGTCGGAGATAAGAGAGAGCCAATGCTTGGAGACGCATTTGAAGCGGACCAGAGGTCGAGCTGGCACGCGCACAAGGATTTCAGTAAGGAGTTCGTCCATGTTGGCTATGGTTTCTGCTAGGCTGCTGCTGCAGCAGCGTTTTAGGTAAAGTCTCTGCTCCATATTGGTTTTTTTTTTTCTTCAAACTTGCCTTCTCCTTATAACAAAGGAAAACGATCCCAAAACCAAATCCAAATTAAACAAGCTACCAATGCAATGCAATCTAGGAGGACATAACTTAAATCAGGGATTATCTAATTGAGAGACAACTCATCAAGAAGAATGAATTCTCACAATTTCTTATATTCATCGACAAAATAGAGCCGCCACCGAATCGTCAATTTTCGCCTGGGGTTTCTGCTTCTAGATATCTCACCGGCTGTCGGCTGTGGGCTGGATTGTGTAGTATACGGCACGGCTGGGTTGGGTGTTCTTCAATCGGGTCGGCTGTCGCGTTTGATCGGACAGTTGTTGCAGGGCGAAGAAGAAGAGAATATTTCGATGCTTTTTTGGTCTGAAATTAGATGAGATTTGATTTGGCAATTTCGGGAATAAATAGCATCTTCAGTCTTCGGGACGAGGAACAATTTGTGTGTATATTGTCGATTTAAGAACAATCAATTTTAGTTTGGAATAAAAAATATAAATTCTTTTGGATTATGAGTTATATTAGAATATAATTCCTTATACAATAAAGATTGTATCTTGTATTCTTCTATAAATAGAATTCTCTATTGCATAGCAATTTTTTTCTTCTTCATTTTCTGTCATTCTACAACATGTTATCGGCACGAACCATAACCTTGAATCAGTAGCTAAAAGCTTTGAGCATAGTATCATGCTATGCGCCAAAATCCTAGTACCCAAAACCCTAGGTCTTGCCGTGCATATCACCATCGGCCGCACCCGTGTGCCATCTCCCACACAATATCTACAAGTTTTTTTTTTTTTTTTTTTTGGAGTGAGCTCCCGCGATTTCTCAAAGGCTTCCCAGGCCCAAGGACTAATCCGCAGTCTCCCACACATATCTACAAGTTTTTTTTTTTTTTTTTGAGTGAGCTCCCGCGGTATCCCAAAGGCTTCCCAGGCCCAAGGACTAATCCGCAGTCGGGGATCATGTCAAAACGCTTCCTCCCCCTGGCCAGCCACATAATGAATTGACATTTAACTCTAATCCGCAGTCGGCAGGATTTGAACCCGGGTGAGGGAGTACCACACCTGGAGGTCTTACCAACTCGACCACTAGTGAAGACAAAAGAAGACTAAAGAAGAATCCAAGAAAAAGAACTCCAAGTAAACTTTTATATATAAAAGTTACTGCTTTCCGAATTTCAATTCGATCTTTTTTTTTCTCCGGAGACTTGCAACCTCCCTTTTTCTTCCTTCCACCTTTCTGTAATGTGGGATTCTTGAAACTTGAGTCGAATTGTGGGGGTTCGTGCTATCTTCGGACGAGGACTTCGTAGAGAGAATAGATTTGAATAAGCCGAACTATGGGAGTTCGAGCTATCTTCGAACAAAGAGTTCGTTGATAAATTTACCTCGGGATGAGGAGTCCGTAGAGAAGAGATTTGAAACGACCATACTACATCAAAGTTTCACCTAAATCCAATTAACCACTTAGAAATTGGTTTATTGGGAGCAAAAATTGCTCAGAAACCCTCTATTGTTTCGTGAGAGTATTGACTCAGAAACTTACCCTATTCTTGTTCTCCATATTTTTGGATGTTGAACATGAACGAACTTGATTTCACTTCATTGGATTCCACAAACATTAGATTTATGAGATTGGCTCATGATATCCTAATGCACCTATCCGCGCAAGAGCTTCTAGCTCGAATCCATGAGCGTTGTTTTGAAGAAACCGCTCAAGACCCTCAACTGAAATTGACAATGCCAGGGTACTTATCCTGATGAAATGCCATATGGACATGACATTCAAGTTTGAGTTCATGGAAGAGGTTAGCGCTAGAAAACTTTGAAGCGCTTCATGAACGTTATGATAACGTTCGTGACTCCATAATTCTGAATTTAGAAGCATAATGGACTAATCTCCACTTCTCTGACTTTGATAAGGTCATGGGATATAATTGAGGAATTCTCCGCATCAGAGACTTGATGCAACTCTGTGAAAAATCATCACAGAAGAACAATTGATTGAGGAAACTCTCACTACCTTCCCAGTTTATGCCTTAAGGAAAGGCATAACGATGATATTTGTGAAGAATTATAATGCGAGGCCCGTGGAAACTAGACCTGTTCCGGAGACCCATTATAATGGGGGCCCTAAAGGAGGATGCCACGAGCAAAACATTAAATTTAGGGACAAATCGGGACGTTTTGGTCCATTTGATTGATTTGCTTAGGAAGGTAATCGCCATGAGGATAGGCGACCACTCGAGTATCGGGCCCGCAAAGATTGACAGAAGACTGCCGTCCCTATGGGAGGGTCGTCGTTGATCGCCGCCAGTTTTGGCTGTGCCGCCACCGGCCAAGGAAAATTCGCCGCACCGCGCCAGTGTGCCTCAATCAAGGGAGAATCCTCTTCATGATGTCTATTACTGATATGGAGCGTCTAATCAATGGGCCAGAGTTTGCAATGCATATGAGAATGTAATTGAAAAGGTCAAGACGTTGAGTTAAAGGGTTGAAGACTTTGAAGCCGATTTTGCTTAAAGTCTTTATATTTTCCAAGTTGATGTAATAAGGCAAGTTTGCCAAGTTTATGGATTTGGTTTTGATTTGGGATCAAGATGAAACTTTGAATGTAAAGCAATGACTAATATCTTTGATAAAAACTGAGTTGCTTTCATAGACTCAATTTTAATGATGAGCTTTTAGGAATGGATTCCGGAGAACTTAAATGTCTTGCAAATAGCGGAACCATGCACATATACCATATTGCGTCATAGACAATTGTTTTTATATGGTGTCTACACATTCCTATGTGATTATGTCACGCCCCGATTTTCGAATCAATTAATAGGGCATTTTGCCCTTAATTACAAACCATTTCGGGAACGTGACGACATGGAATATCAAATACAAATATGCACTAGAATTTTTTTTCTTTTTAATTCAAGTACACAACACCAACTCCATGCCCAACATTGTAATTTCAAACTCAATACAAGAGTCGAATATTACATACCAAATATTTATATAATAAATTGATACATCAAAATATTACATAAATAAATCTTCAGAGTGCGAAGCATAAAATAGCGGAAGTCTTATAACCCAACAAAAAGTATGCAGCCTTGCATTACTCCTGGTTATCCTAACCTGCAGGTATAACCCCTACACCGTGGAATAGTGTACCGGGTTATATCAACAAACCCGGTCAGCTTACGAAGCTGGTATGAGTTAACTCAGTTTTACTCACCCTAAACCGTTTATCAAAAATATACATATATAGTTTGTTTTAAACAAATATATGTAAGTTATATTCTTCAAAAACAATTCAAATCCCGAAAATTCATATTATAAAATATAATGAACCTACGCATCCCATAATACGTATTTTAACCCCACACGTCCCATAACGTGTATGTTAATCCCAGGGTAATTCAGAATATTAAACAATATAAACCTTCCCCAAAATCATTTCCCAAAATTATGATTTCTTTCTTTTTAAGAAAAGTAAATCATCATAATAATTACTTCAATTTTTAAAGAAGTAAAAACTTCAAAATACAATTCAATATTGTTCAAGAATTGTAATTCATTTATCAATGCTTCAAATATTTAAGAAGCAAATTCATATCATACTCACACAAAACCACAATCAACTTCAAATGATTAAAAGCGAGAATACCATTTTTCTTCTCCTTTTAATACATCAAGATAAAGCGAGAATACCATTTTTCTTCTCCTTTATTACATAAAGTATTCATCTTTGTTTTCAATGAATACATGGCTACACAGTCTAGAACTCTAACCTTCACCTTCTGGCTACACAGTCTAAAGCTCTAACCTTCACCATTGGCTACACAGTCTAGAGCTCTAACCTTCACCCATTGGCTACACAGTCTAAAGCTCTAACCTTCACCCATTGACTACAAAAACATTCGAGTAGGCAAACACAATATCATAATTTTTGAAATATTGTTCCCACAAAATCCACCAATTAAAACAATAAAATGAATACTTTCAAATATTGTTTTAACACAAAATCACACATGCTGATATATCAAATTAAAACTGTATTTAATTTATATATCGCAAAATCATTTAAATAAATATAATTATTTATTTTCGCAAACAACACAATATGAATTAATATTCATATATAAAATATCGTGAGATTCACTCACCTCTAATTCCTGCTGCGTCTTCAAATAATACCCGGGAATCGACAAAGCTAGCCAAATGCTTCATGATTCCAAAATACCTATGAACATGCAATTTTCCACTTAGCATATCATAGTTTCCAAATTGATGATTCTAAAATCCAATCACTTCAAATATTCCTCAAATGTCTCTTAGACATCAATAACCATAAATCGGGACAGTTTGACCAAAAGTCAACCGTCGGTCAACGTGGGTCCCACGTCTACTATTCATCAACGGGTCCCACACGAAATCCAAAACTTCCAAAATCCAACAGCATGCTTATTTCTAGCATCCTAACATCATATCCAAAATTGGTGATGATCCAACGGTCGGATCATCACGGATCTAACGATCCATAACTATCGCTTAATTGATCATTGATCAAACGACCGAATTCCACAAAAGTGTAAACACGAAAGTTGTTCGTATCGACGAACCAAGCCAAACGGAGCAAAGAACTGCTCCTGGACCGGCCGGACGCGCCGCCGACGCGCCGCCACCGACGGTGGCCAGCCGCCGGACAAAAGTTGTCTGATTGCTATGAAATTTTAACAGCATGTTCTACACATTACCACAAACAACTTTCATAACTACCACAAGGGCCAATTCAAAGTAAAAAGTCTCGAATTTACCTCGATAGTTCCAAAACCCTAGGATTTCAAATCCAAAATTCTCCTTCGTCCGAACTCCGATTGAGGCATATTTTATGTTGCTGGAAAGCCCCTGGCAAGGGCTACAAAGCCCAGTAGGTAAGGTGGCTCGATTTGGCCGGAAACTTGCCCAGAAACTGATGAACAGTTCGGCAGCGTTTTTCTCCTTTTTCTTTTCTTGATTTCTCTTTCTATACTGAAAATCAATGAATGAAACTAGTATAGAATCGAAGAGGATGAAGAGACAAAGAGATTGGGACAAGTCTCACACAAATTGGTGGTCGGAGGAGGGAGAAATCACCGGAGGAAGTTTCTGGTACTGTTCACGGCGTGAACAGTACATTTCTGGGATAAATTCTGATTTTCGGGTGAACAGTAAATCCCAACATTCTATTTATAGAAATTCGTCAAACTTCCGACGGCCATAACTTTTTCATACGAACTCCGTTTTTGGTGAACCAAATTCCTACGAACTCGATTCGACGAGGTCTACAACTTTCATGTAGGAAGTTTTTCCAAATTCTCAACGGATAAAAAGTTACCTTAATTAACCTTGTGTAACTTATAATTACCGCCGTAATTATCGTTTTACGACGAAAACCTCTAAAAATACAATTTCACACCATTTCACTTCAAATTTCACGACCTATTTTATAAAAATAGTATGGAAATTTTCGGGGTATTACAGTCTACCCTCCTTAAAGAAATTTCGTCCCGAAATTAGGACGCAGAGTACACCCAAGTTATCACACTTCAATTCCAAAATCCAAAGTTTTTATTGATAATCACTTAGGTAGTACACAACACACTAGAAAACAACTTGCACACAACTTCTATTACAGATTCTTAAGATGCCTCACAGGGCTTACACTACCAGAAGCCATCCTTAAACCTCCAGTAGTGACTTCGTGGATAAGAGGCCGGATGTCTCGGAATTCCATACATCATCAGCTGGTAGAAATATGCTGCCTCCACGAAACACTTGCAAGTGTCGCAACATTCTCTAGCTGCATGCCTATCTCCATCCACGTCCCACATGTCCTGGCCAAAAGGACGCCAAAAACTTGACTCACCGCAAGTAAGACATTTACCAGCGGGCAGGAAAGCAGTAGTCGACGGAAAATATAATAGAAGATGCTCATGACAAAACTCAGCCTGATGCATCATCCGCTCGACTTCTTGTCTACAGTAGTAGATGTTCCATCCGCTTCTCCACCAGTCGAGGGCTTCACACAGTCGCTGCACCGTTTTCTGCTGCTCGGCTCGTGGTCCTAAAATCATCTTAATCATACATGCTGCATAAAATGCAACATGATGACCTACCACCGAACTGGGACGGGAACCATAGAATGTTCCTGGTTTGCATGCCGCATCGAAATACTCCAGGGCTAGAGATATATTCGCTGCCTCCACGAGTACTCGTATTCCCATTCGGAACAGAGACTCCGGGTTCTTCGCTTCCCAGCATCGATTTGCGAAGATGCGCACCTGCCTGTCCGCTTCTATGGAACCAGTGGGTCTGGATCCACCATCGAATCCATCCATGTCGATCGCCGCCAAAGTAGACCAGCTATCGGCATACTCCTTGAAGTCCTTCGAGACACAACGAAGTTCCATTGTGCTCTGCAGGGATGCGGTTGCCACTAACTGGAATATGTACTTCCAGATTTCCATTGGAAGTTCACTCCAGTCAGTATTCCTTGATCTCTTACTGCACTCTCCTTTGCTCACCATTTTGCAAAATCTAGAAGATGTGTTTGTTTGAAATCAGATATGAGTTAAGTAACACAGCTCCTTATCCCATGTATTTAAGACAAAATTTTCCACCGTAAGAAAACCCTTCTTTAATGCGAGTGCGGTGCACTCAGCAACCCACTAAGAATAATTATTGCTCATATCTGTCTCAATTACTCAAAAGTATCGCCCACGATGCAAGATTCCACAAGATTTAAATCAACAAAATCTCAGTTTTCCACTAATGTCGATCATAATGGCTCTTTACTTTAACTTTCTCATAATTAATTCCTCAAAAAATGCGAGGTCTCACAAGAGTGGAACTGTATGTGGAAAATCCATGCATCGGGGAAAAGAAATCTTCCACGATCTCCAAGGGCTCCGACAATTAGCTGTAAATCAGCCGCTCACTTTTGCTTTTGAATTTTTAAGTCCTCCACCAACAATAAATATACCCTTACGCATCCACTAACAAATACTTTCCATTAGTTCCATAAACTCCTTTCTCTTTCAAAGAGGACTTCTTCACCCCACTTCTCAGAAATTTACACCAACTCAACATGTCACGTAAAGTGAATTCGTTCAGTGAATTACTTCAATCTGATCCCTCTGAAAGCCAATTCTTTGAGGGCTTAGATGAAATAATTTCACCAGCAATCGAATTCAACAACGATATCGACATGCTAGACATGCTTCTAGCAGAAGACGAAGCCATTGAAGTAGCCCCAAGTCCACAAGTATCATCTCCACAAGCTGAACCTGGTTCATCCAAACGTATTCCACTGAGGAAGAGCTTCACCAAATACCAAGTCCAAGCATTGAAGGACTTCGTCGAGGCTTTTCCACAGCCAACTGTTCAACAACGACAAGATTTGGGTGACCAAATAAGGTTAACGTTTGCACAAGTCTCTGCGTGGGTGATAAAGCATCGACCCAAAACGCCTGCCCAAACAACTCGTCAACAAAATTTTCTGCTGAGACAGCAAATCAATGAGCTTCAAGCTCAACTTAGCCAGTACCAAGCAGCATTCAACAGAATCAACTGCAACCACTGTGGAAAACGAGTTACTCCCAATAGTGAGCTACTAAAAGGGATTGAAGAGACTACCCCACAACCTCAGACTCTTCCAATTCCTGCAGTCATCGGTCCAAGGGAAAAGTCTCACATGAGGAGGGATATTCAAAAGTGTATGTCGATCCCACATCACTCTTCTTCTACACAACAACCATCAGACAACATCAACCGTTCAGAACCTGAAGAAGCATCTGCCGTGGCAGAAGCATCTGTCGTGGCAGACACAACTAAGATTTCTGAAATCATTGTGTCGGTCAGAGATGAGCTAATCATCATGGCATCTGCTGCTGCGCCACTGTGGATCTCTGCACTCAAATCCAACTCTGCCACGCTTCATGAGTTCCTGAATGAAGCAGAGTACAAGAGAATCTTCACTAACGGTATTGATCTTACTCCCACTAACTTCCAAACCGAAGCTTCTCGCTACACAGCCACTATTCCCCTCAGTCCTGTCGTACTCGTGAATCTCTTCATGGATGTGGACCAATGGTCCACCATATTCGGTAGCATCATCTCGAGGGCAACGATCCTTGACGTGTTGTCAACAGGGACAACTGGAAGCTACAACGAAACCATCCAAGTCATGACTGCTGAATTTCAAGTGACCAGTCCATCTGTCTCCACTCGTGTAACTCACTTTGTTCGCTATTGCCAAAGACAAACAGAACAAAGTTGGGCAATAATTGACGTCTCTGTGGACGGTTTAAGCTCAAATCTGGGTCCACACTCAAAATCTCAATGCAAGAAGCGTCCATCCGGATGCTTAATCCAAGATTTGTTCAACGGCAGCTCTCGTGTCGTATGGGTGGAACATGTTGATGTACAAGATCAAATCATGCACCAAACATACCGAACACTAGTGGAGTCAGGCTTAGCCTTTGGAGCAAGGCGATGGGTAGAAATACTTCAGAGGCAAGCGGAAAGGTTAAATTATTCCGCGGCTGACACTTATCCACCTCAAGACTTTTGTGTCATACCATCTGTGGAAGGAAGAAGAAACATGTTGCAGATGGCATGCAGAATAGTGACAGACTTTTGCACAGACATCGGCAACTCTACTGCTCATGAATGGAAGGTAGCTGAACAAACCAAGTTCAGGGGTTCAGGGATAAGAGTCTCCACCAACAAAATCTGGAACAGGCTGAATAAGCCTCATGGTCTCACTCGAACTGCATCTGCAATAATCCAGCATCATGTCTCTCACCGAAAGCTGTTTGACTTCTTCATTGACGTACAAACTCGGAACCAGTGGGACCATCTAGCATTGGAAAAAGAAGTACAGGAGATTGCACACATCACAACTGGTCATGATCCACGCAATTGTGTCTCCTTGTTGCAAATGCACAACACCTATATACTCCAAGAAAGTTGTACTGATTCAACAGGGTCATACGTGATTTATTCCCCTATTAGTCAGTCAACGGTGCAGAAGTTAATAGGCGGTTGTGAGTTAGGTACAATTGTATTCCTAACTTCAGGTTTTTCAATTCTACCAGATATGCCTACTGCTGGAAGAACAGAAGGGATCTCAGACAATCCATACATTGGTTGTCTAGTAACGGTAGCAACACAGATCTCTACTGAGTTACTGAAGAACAAGAAAGGGTCAGTGGATCAAGTCTGTCGTTTGATCTAGGGTACGGTTGAGAGAATTAGAAATGTAGCCATGTAAGACTATTAATTTCGGAATTGTAATTTGTACTTTATATTCTTAACAACACAACAGCACTGAAGAGCACATGATGGGGATCCGCCGCGGTCGGGCCATCACTCGATAAATACTGTGCGTAATTAAGCATACGAAGTAACCATTACTTGAATGAATCTAAGAACCTAACGCCAAACCCTAAACCGATCCTAAGCTCTAAACCCTAACTTCACTTCTCAATTCCAAAACTCGTTTCATTTCCTTAGAGCGTTCCATTGCTCAATCACTTCCTTAGAGCATTGTTTTGCTCTGATACCAATCTGTCACGCCCCGATTTTCGAATCAATTAATAGGGCATTTTGCCCTTAATTACAAACCATTTCGGGAACGTGACGACATGGAATATCAAATACAAATATGCACTAGAATTTTTTTTCTTTTTAATTCAAGTACACAACACCAACTCCATGCCCAACATTGTAATTTCAAACTCAATACAAGAGTCGAATATTACATACCAAATATTTATATAATAAATTGATACATCAAAATATTACATAAATAAATCTTCAGAGTGCGAAGCATAAAATAGCGGAAGTCTTATAACCCAACAAAAAGTATGCAGCCTTGCATTACTCCTGGTTATCCTAACCTGCAGGTATAACCCCTACACCGTGGAATAGTGTACCGGGTTATATCAACAAACCCGGTCAGCTTACGAAGCTGGTATGAGTTAACTCAGTTTTACTCACCCTAAACCGTTTATCAAAAATATACATATATAGTTTGTTTTAAACAAATATATGTAAGTTATATTCTTCAAAAACAATTCAAATCCCGAAAATTCATATTATAAAATATAATGAACCTACGCATCCCATAATACGTATTTTAACCCCACACGTCCCATAACGTGTATGTTAATCCCAGGGTAATTCAGAATATTAAACAATATAAACCTTCCCCAAAATCATTTCCCAAAATTATGATTTCTTTCTTTTTAAGAAAAGTAAATCATCATAATAATTACTTCAATTTTTAAAGAAGTAAAAACTTCAAAATACAATTCAATATTGTTCAAGAATTGTAATTCATTTATCAATGCTTCAAATATTTAAGAAGCAAATTCATATCATACTCACACAAAACCACAATCAACTTCAAATGATTAAAAGCGAGAATACCATTTTTCTTCTCCTTTTAATACATCAAGATAAAGCGAGAATACCATTTTTCTTCTCCTTTATTACATAAAGTATTCATCTTTGTTTTCAATGAATACATGGCTACACAGTCTAGAACTCTAACCTTCACCTTCTGGCTACACAGTCTAAAGCTCTAACCTTCACCATTGGCTACACAGTCTAGAGCTCTAACCTTCACCCATTGGCTACACAGTCTAAAGCTCTAACCTTCACCCATTGACTACAAAAACATTCGAGTAGGCAAACACAATATCATAATTTTTGAAATATTGTTCCCACAAAATCCACCAATTAAAACAATAAAATGAATACTTTCAAATATTGTTTTAACACAAAATCACACATGCTGATATATCAAATTAAAACTGTATTTAATTTATAT
This sequence comes from Rubus parviflorus, assembly GCA_029955375.1. Classification (NCBI taxonomy): domain Eukaryota; kingdom Viridiplantae; phylum Streptophyta; class Magnoliopsida; order Rosales; family Rosaceae; genus Rubus; species Rubus parviflorus. The sequence continues at coordinate 3,682,141 of JARGGL010000008.1, read as the reverse complement.
ATCGCAAAATCATTTAAATAAATATAATTATTTATTTTCGCAAACAACACAATATGAATTAATATTCATATATAAAATATCGTGAGATTCACTCACCTCTAATTCCTGCTGCGTCTTCAAATAATACCCGGGAATCGACAAAGCTAGCCAAATGCTTCATGATTCCAAAATACCTATGAACATGCAATTTTCCACTTAGCATATCATAGTTTCCAAATTGATGATTCTAAAATCCAATCACTTCAAATATTCCTCAAATGTCTCTTAGACATCAATAACCATAAATCGGGACAGTTTGACCAAAAGTCAACCGTCGGTCAACGTGGGTCCCACGTCTACTATTCATCAACGGGTCCCACACGAAATCCAAAACTTCCAAAATCCAACAGCATGCTTATTTCTAGCATCCTAACATCATATCCAAAATTGGTGATGATCCAACGGTCGGATCATCACGGATCTAACGATCCATAACTATCGCTTAATTGATCATTGATCAAACGACCGAATTCCACAAAAGTGTAAACACGAAAGTTGTTCGTATCGACGAACCAAGCCAAACGGAGCAAAGAACTGCTCCTGGACCGGCCGGACGCGCCGCCGACGCGCCGCCACCGACGGTGGCCAGCCGCCGGACAAAAGTTGTCTGATTGCTATGAAATTTTAACAGCATGTTCTACACATTACCACAAACAACTTTCATAACTACCACAAGGGCCAATTCAAAGTAAAAAGTCTCGAATTTACCTCGATAGTTCCAAAACCCTAGGATTTCAAATCCAAAATTCTCCTTCGTCCGAACTCCGATTGAGGCATATTTTATGTTGCTGGAAAGCCCCTGGCAAGGGCTACAAAGCCCAGTAGGTAAGGTGGCTCGATTTGGCCGGAAACTTGCCCAGAAACTGATGAACAGTTCGGCAGCGTTTTTCTCCTTTTTCTTTTCTTGATTTCTCTTTCTATACTGAAAATCAATGAATGAAACTAGTATAGAATCGAAGAGGATGAAGAGACAAAGAGATTGGGACAAGTCTCACACAAATTGGTGGCCGGAGGAGGGAGAAATCACCGGAGGAAGTTTCTGGTACTGTTCACGGCGTGAACAGTACATTTCTGGGATAAATTCTGATTTTCGGGTGAACAGTAAATCCCAACATTCTATTTATAGAAATTCGTCAAACTTCCGACGGCCATAACTTTTTCATACGAACTCCGTTTTTGGTGAACCAAATTCCTACGAACTCGATTCGACGAGGTCTACAACTTTCATGAAGGAAGTTTTTCCAAATTCTCAACGGATAAAAAGTTACCTTAATTAACCTTGTGTAACTTATAATTACCGCCGTAATTATCGTTTTACGACGAAAACCTCTAAAAATACAATTTCACACCATTTCACTTCAAATTTCACGACCTATTTTATAAAAATAGTATGAAAATTTTCGGGGTATTACAGATTATGATGGCAGGGCCATCGAACCTTGTGCAAGGATCTGCCCAAATTCTCTTGTCCAATGACACTTTAATTGATGTCACAAATGCTCTCTACGCTCCAAGAGGATATAAAACTTTTTTGAGCTTTAAAGTTATAAGAGCCAATGGATTTCATGCAGAGACGCATGATGAGAATAGAAAAGAATTCATTTGCATTACCTCTAATGACTGCGGAAGAAAACGCATCTTAGAGAAACTTATGTGTCTCTCTAGTGAGTTATATGCTACCACTATTAGAGGTATTGAATCCAACAATGTCATTTGGGATGACCTCTTGGATTCGGACACATATTGGCTTTGGCACGACAGATTGGGACATCCTGGTCGTGACATGATGATTCAACCCTGATTCAAGTCTTAATCAGGATGTCTTCTATGGTTCTGAAGCCTCAACGGCCAAACACTCGTTTTGCAAAGCCTGCTCCTTAGGAAAATTTGGACCGAGATCGTCCTATGCAAAAGATTCTAAAATATGTCTTTCATTCTTGAAGAGAATCTGAGGGGATATCTGTTGACGTATTCAACCACCAAGCGGACCATTCAAGTATTTTATGGTGTTGGTTGGTGCGTCGGCATGCTGGTCATATGTTGTACTGTTGTCCATTCGTGATGCTGCTTATGCTAAACTCCTATCACAAATAATTTGTCTGCGGGCTCACTACTCGGATTATCCCATTAAATTTATAAGGCTTGATGACTACTGCATGTGCATATCCAGAATGGTCTCGTAGAGGGTGCCATTAAAAAGTTACAAATGGTCACGAGGACGTTGGTAATGTGCACCAACCTTCCTCTCTTTGTCTGGGGGCACGCAATATTGCATGCAGTCATGCTTATTCGTCTGAGGCACACCGCCACCCAATTCTTTTCTGCGTTACAGCTAGTGACTGGGTAAGAGCCAAGCATCTTGCACTTACGCATATTTGGGTGTTCTATTTATGTGCTTATTATGCCGTCACTGCGTATTAAAATTGGTCCTCAACGACGAATGAGTATTTATGTTGGATTTGAGTCTCCAACCATAATCCGCTATGTAGAACCGTTGATAGGCGATCTATTTATCGCAAGATTGGCAGATTGTCACTTCGATGAGACAGTCTTCCCGTCCTTAGGAGGAGATAAAAATGTCAACGTTCAACAAGAACGAAAGGAATTGTTGTGGCCTGTCCCTACTCTGTCTCATAACAATCCCCCTATTGCACAAAGAGAAATTGAAGTACGTAGAATTATAAATCTTCAGAAAGTAGCAGATTCTCTTCCTGATGCATTCTTAGATCTTGCTAAATTGATTAGATCAAATATACCAACTAGAAATGTGCCTGCAAGGATGGAACTGTGACGACCCGGACCAAATTTTCCCATTTATTAGTTAATTTTACAGTGAATTAGCAAAAAATTTCAATTTAGAGTTTCAATTAGTGCTTTTGAGGGATCCTCGGGTTGACTTTTCATTTCGTTTAGAATTTAATTGAACTTTCTTCACGGAAGTTGTAGAGCACGTTAATCCGAGCTTGTAGACATGAAGTACACTTAAAACGGAGTTCGTATGAAGTAGTTGTGGTTCATGATCGAAAGTCGGATTACTATTTATAGAAGGATCAATTTCGCCCAAGGGATGATGGTGAAGACGTTTTAGAGGCTGAGGTACCGTACCTAAGTGCAATAGGCGCATTATTGTACTTGGCATAATGTACAAGACTCGATATCTCATTTGCTGTAAACTTGTTAGCTAGATATAGCTCTGCACCCACGCAACACCATTGGACTGGCATAAAGACTATCTTTCGTTACTTGAAGGGTGCGATTGATTTAAGCTTGTTCTTTCCCTACAAAGAGTCACGAAAGTATGGCAAAATGGGTGAGGAACCCATGCCTGCTGCTGTCAGTCGACCGGTCGCCGGACCCTTGTCGACCGGTCGCCAACCTATTGCTGCCCCCTATTCTTAAAACAGTTGTGATATTTTGGTGGGTTTTGTTGATGCTGGGTATCTCTCTGACCCATACAAAGGTTGTTCCCAAACTGGTTATGTTTTTACCATGGGAAACACCGCGATATCTTGGAGGTCTACTAAACATACCATTGTCGCTACCTCTTCGAACCATGCTGAGATTATTATTACTCTCCATGAAGCCGTTCAAGAGTGTATATGGTTGAGGTCCATAGTTACACATATAAGAAGTACATGTGGTTTGAGGTCAACCACAGATGAACCTACGTGCATTTATGAGGATAATGGCTCTTGTATAGAGCAAATGAAGCAAGGTTTCATCAAAGGCGACAACACCAAGCATATATCGCCTAAATTATTCTATAATCAGCAACATCAGAAGTTCCTCAAGATTAAAGTGAATCAAGTTTGATTTGAGGATAATGTGGTAGATTTATTTACTAAATCACTGCCTAAATCCACATTTGAGAAGCATGTGAAGAACATTGGTTTGCTTAAGTTATCTGACCTCCCATGATTGTGAAAAACAGGGGGAGACGCAGACATCAGGGGGAGTCTGGCGTCCATGCTATTCCAAATGTGAAGGGTGTGTTGTACTATTTTTTCCTTCGACCGAGGTTATTTTTATCCCACTGGGTTTTTATTACTTTGCAAGGTTTTTAATGAGACAACGCAAGGAGCAGCACCTAGACTTGACGGCACAAGGGGGAGTGTTGAAGGAAACCCACTTTTTGTGTGCCTTGTCAATCTACGAGAATCATTAGTTAGTATGGAATAAAGATTATATATTGAATAGGATTCCAATTACCATATGTATTGTATCTTGTATTCTTCTATAAATAGAGGCCTCTATTCATTAATGAAATATATTATATTCCTGTGTTATTATTTTCTCTATTTTATTTTCTGTCATTCTACAACATTTTTATTTTTTTACCCTCATAAAACCACCAAAATAGTAAAATTACAACATTTTTATTTTCAGTAAAGTTACTACTGAACAAAAAAGTTACAGCCATTCTCTAAAAAAACTATTTGTTGTCATCATTGATTGTATGGACGATTCATGTGCATGGGTAGATTCGTGCTAGCAAGAGGAATGCATCTGCACCGGCCGGTTTGCTGTTGAAAGGTGGTCAAACGGCAGAGATCCAATCGAGTTGAGTTTGGCCTGAAAATGGGTCAATAGCTTTTGGGTCGAGACAATAGTTTTTTGGCTTGCCAACAATACCTTTTTGGTTAGTCCACAATAGCTTTTCGTTTCTGGCCAATAGTTTTTCGAGAGATGACAATAACTTTTCTTGTGAACGGAAGTAGTTTTTTTGGAGAATGACAATAACTTTTCAATTCGTCGGCATTAGCTTTTTGATAGATGGCAATAACTTTTCTGGATAATGATAGTAACTTTTCAGTGCGTCGGCAATAGTTTTTCGGTTTGGGGCAGTATCTTTTTGATAGATAACAATAACTTTTATAAAGAATGACAATAGGTTTTCGGTTCATCGACAGTAACTTTTCGTATGCAATGACATTTTTGTAAATAATGGAAATTAAAAATGCGGTGACAGTTTTGTAAATATTGAAAGTTTTAATATTTTAGTGGCCTTATGAGGATTAAAAATATATATGTAGCTTAGAAAATAATAATGTCAGGAAAAGTTAGTGACCTTCTCAATAATTTGTTAAAAATTGAATCAATTTGGGATCTTATCAACTAACGAGCATTTTTTGTTGGGTGAATATTGGGAGGAATTCTGGATTGCACCAGAATTTTGTTGTACCTGATGATGTGGAATGATCTCGTCCGTTCATTTGATTATTGGAGTTTATAATTATATAAATTGATTTCGTGAAATGACATTTTTGCCCTTAACTTTTTGTTTCTCTCTCTCTTCTTCCTCTCTCTCTCCCCGTTCGCGACTTTCTCCTCTCTCTCCTCATTGTTGCCGGTGCTGCCACCACGACCGGTCACCCCCGCACGTCACCACCCCCACCAAAAGGTAGTGGAGTGTTCCGGCGACCCTCCCCACCCGATTTCAGATGAAACCTTGCCCGAAAAAGGCCGCATGCATGGCCGAAAGCTGTTGTAATCTTCAAGCTTTTGGTTTGCTCATCTCCGGCCACCTCCAACCTTCAAAACCCATTGGTATTTGAAGCCCTGAATCCCAGAAACCTCGTGGTTTCTTCGGATTGCAATTTCAACAACCGTAGGAGGCGGATCGAAGTCGGAAAGTTTTGGGTTTCGGAAACTTTCGGCGCCGATATCTCATGATCTAATTCGAATCTCACCTTGACATAGTTACTAAACTTGTTGGGTTTGTTATAATGAACATGATGACATAAATTTCGAAACTATCGGAGAAAGTTGACGGCGGCCGCTAGTAATAGTGGTGGCCGGCAACAGTGAGGAGAGAGAGGGAGAGACCAAACAAAAAAAAATTGTTAAGGGCAAAAAAGAAATTTTATGGCTGGGTATAATAAAATGCAGGTGCAAATCAGCCGCACCCGAATATTGGGCTCCATTGTGTTTACTGATTTGGATTTCCATCGAAACGAGGTTTTAACTTGAGCTCGAGATTTGAACTTTTGGGCACTTTACACCCATTGATCTTTGTTGAAGGGCAAAATTGCTTCTAGGTCATTACACAGAAAATTTGGTCACTCATACATACCTGCATGCCCTACAGTTTCTGTGCCCTACAGTTTCCAAATGCCTTTTCTGACTACATTAACCTGGTAAACAGATAATGGCGTGGTGGTGATCGTTTAATTGCCGGCCAGTGAAGTCATATTTGTGCATGGAGCCGAAAATAAAGTCCCGATTTTGGAGCTTTTGCTGCTTTACTTTCTTTTTTCATTTGCTAACTACTGCCCAAAATGCATTTTGAGTTTCTATTTAAAATTTGTTGTGAGCTGCTAGCTGCCCACCTTCTTAATTGACCATGATGGAAGTAGTCCCTCGGCAACTATCAGCTGCAATCAGAAGTATGGCTGTAATCAGCTGAAAAACCTATTGTTATTCACTAATTTGTTCACATTTGCTATTCAACAATATATGGGTTTGATGGCACACAACATATTGATGACTTTCTCTTAATTGTTATTAATTTTTCCAGCTACCGAGTTCATACCAGGAAAATTCCAGTAGATGACTACAGTGTTGGTGTCTGTGGGGTATGATTATGTGAAAGCAGGGTTCATAATCCTGTCGTAAACAAGAGATTGCACCTTACAGTTGTTCGATTTTCATCATACATGAGTTTGATATACTTTTAGGTTAGTTTGATTGTTGTAGCATTCCTTGATTTTTCCCTAGTTCTTCACTTTGTGTAGAGCCAGGTTGTTATATACTTTTATTGAACACTATACTTTGTAGAAAGATTGTCATGAGTTCACGCTTTCATTTTTACTTCTCTATTGTTCTCTTTGAATTCAAGCCAACTATAGTTTACCATATTGAAACAAGATAAAAAGATACAAATAACTTCAAGGAAATAGTCGTCAACCCTTCATTAGATTTTCTACGAGTATCTCATTAATTTCTAAGACAATATATGCTCAATTACACTGCAAAAGTATCTCCACCCTAGAGCATTTTCATCCAGATACAGTATATGCTAACCTTAATATATGTCATTGCAAAGATATGGCCACATGGCTCATATAAGAGAAATAGCAACTGCTAAACCCTTAGTTGTTCAACAACGATTAGCGCTGTTCAACAACGATTAGCGCTGTTCATTTTCGACTACCATCACTATCAAGTTGGATACAATGCCAACATATAGAGACTCAGATGACTATGCACATTGCATTTTTCATTCATGAGACTCCAAAAAATTATGAAGAAAAGGCTTGCATTTAAGCTGCTGACCCAATTCAAGATACTTTATGAACAATAAGAGGATCAAACATTGAATTATTGCCCAACCTCTTAACAGTTACCCATATCACCGATCTAATAGTACACAGAAGCAGCTAGAATTTCACCAATTAGTATATTGCATAACAAGAAAAACTGCAAAGGATTTCATTTCTAGTTATTTCCTATTTATTCCAATCTTGATAAAAACTAACAGCAAGTAGCATACTGTACTAATTATCATCCAAACTCTATGAAAACCTGACGGACGTCAAAATATAGTGATGGTAAAGATTAGTGACCGGGGTTATCGTACCTCGGGGATTGGTGGCCCAAAACCCACTCGGTAATATTGTAACCTAGGAAACTAGCACTAGATGGTAGCAGTGGCGGATCCAGGATCCAAAAACTGGGGGAGGGGGGGCTAAGTTTATATGTCCAAAATTTTGCCAAAGCTATAATTTTTTTTTTGAGGTTTGGAACCCAGTGGGAGCCTCATCCTCACGCCTTTGTTATTATGATTAAAAGAAAAACATACAACGGAAATGACATAAAACCAAAGTCCCGTGGATTAAAGATTACAAGAATAAAATTGGTGAAACAACAACAAAACAATAATATAAAACTATTTAAATCGTACTCTCCTAGGCCCACTAACATCAAACTCAATGACATGACGATAATTTTGCATTGAAAACATGTCATCGTATTGTTTGTCAAAGATAGGGGATTGTATAGATTAAGACCGGAGTTGTCGTACCCAAGGGATTGGAAGGCCCTAAAACCACCTTGGTAATGTGTATAGTAACCAAGTAATTCTAGCACTAAAGTGGTGAGATAAGAGATGAACTATATACTTGTGAAGTGAAGTATGTGCACATGGTTGTAGTGTTCATATTTTTGGTGTTTTCAAAGAGAACATGCAAAGAAAGTAAATAAGCAACACTTGTAAATTTGATAAACAAAGTTATTGAGCTAACAAACTCAATTTCAAATCATAGTGTATATCTCAAATTACAAGAATTTAAAGCAAAGAAACTAAAGGTAAAAGAGTTAGAGAATGCTCAATGATGAATCCAAGACTTCTCCTCCTTCTTTATGAACTCCTCCTTGCTCCAAGCCTCAATCAATCCTTGCAATCTTTGATGTTGTTGTAGGGGCTGTTTTGGTGAGGTAGATGGTGAGCACGAATTTTGTGGTGGGAATGGAAGAAAGAAAAGAGTGAGGAAGGTAGAAGAAGAAAGAAAGAAAGGTGGAAGAAGGTGGCCGGAAGTGAGGGAGAAAGTGGCTGGAATTTAGAGGAGGAAGAAGAGAAAAAGAAGAAGAAAGAGAGGAGAGGGAGAAGAGGAAGAAGGAGATGTTGTGTGATGGAATGGGGTCTGATTCCCTCTCCCCTAGCAGCTGCTATGTTCAATGTTTTCCCAAGAAAAGATGATTAAACAATGGTAAAAGTCATGGGAAAAGAGAACGTAAAATGCTTTGGTGGAAAATAGGGAAAAAGCATGCATGGGTGAAGTAAAATAAGAGTTTTCACATTTCTAGAGTGCAATAACCCATGCATATTTCTGATTTGAATCTCTCATCCATATGTGGTGGTGCTCCGGTGGTGGTGCCGCTGCTTGTGGTGGTGGTTCGCCGGAAAAGTAATTTCTTCATTTTTCATCTTCTTTCCGATTCTTCAAGGTATTCAATGGCATCATCTTCCGAATGTTGACTCGTGTGATCTTTGATATCCGAAAGCCACGGTTGACTTTCCGTTCTCTTCTCGGAAATGCGCCAAATGTCGTCAAAATGTACCTTTTTGTGCCGAATTACCCTCACTCTAGTAAATAACCTAAAAACATGAAAACACACATTAAATGCAACAAATGGCTTTCGGAGTAGCTTAATTTCCGTGATTAGAAATGCAATTTGCACAACAAATATGTGCAAATCACTCAGCAATTACACTATCATTATCAATCTTATCGGCAAACTCTTTTTCAATGTAGAGAAGCATCAAATCATCAAGGAACTCATCTTCTATCTTGTTTCATAGTTTGTTTTTAATGATATTCATAGATGAAAATGCTCTTTCTGTAGTTGCTGTCGAAACAGGAAGAGTTAGCACAAGACAAATCAATCTATAAATCATAGGAAAGAATGCTGATTTTCTTGTTTCAACCAATCGCCGACACAAATCTAAAACAGAAGTTAAGTTTTCGAATCTTATATCCCTCCGAATATCTACTAGAAAATATCCACACTCCATTTCTAGAGCAAGCATTTCACATGTAGCAAAATCTTCAGGATAAAACTTCAAAGAATGATTGCAAACATCTTCAATTTTGAATGACTGAAAATTATCACGAGGATCAAATGTGGCACTAAGAATAAGGAGATCCAGTGATTGGTATGTGAATCTACTATCCAACTCTGCCAACTGAAAATCTATTACAGCATTAAGAATATTGACCCGGTAATAATGGTCATTTGTAATACAATCTTTTTGCCGGCTAGATCGACTAGTACCTTCCATGAAATGATCAAACATATCTGGCATAACAATATTATGCTCATCACAAAATGATTCCACTCTCACAATCAAATCATCCCAACCATCTTCCCTCATCTCTTGAAGTTTTGCTTTTGTTATTGAAAGAAAATCCAAAGCATTTAAGATATCTATGGCTTTTTTTTGCAATGACTGACAAAGAAAGTCAGTGATTTTCATGACATCAAAATCAAAATCAAAATCAAGCAAAACACAAAATCAAAACGCTCCATAACCTTACCTACACTCTTTGCTTCTCCTTGTAATTTGTTCGGTCCATTTGCAACCAAATAAGCAAGAGTAGTTTGGGTAGCTCGAAATAATTTAATCAAACTTGAAATAGAGTGATTATGTGAACTCCAACGAGTAGGCCCTACTCGTTGCAAAGTGCAAGTTTGATTCAACCCTGTACCTGTCTTAACCTTATCAGCAACCACCAAAACTCTAATTTCTTGTTCACTAATTTCCTTTAATGTTGAATGTCGTTTTGCAGAAGAAGCAAGAAAATTCACAACTAAATTTAGAGTTGAAAAGAATTGCCAAATATCATGCACCCCTTTAGCTGCAGCATTTAAAGTCAATTGTAAACGATGAGCAAAACAATGCACATAATATGCATATGGACACTCTTCCCGAATCAATGCTTGTAAACCATGAAATTCACCACGCATGTTGCTAGCACCATCATATCCTTGGCCACGTATATTTTCCACTTGAAGATCATATTGAGAAAGCACTTTGAATATTTCATTTTTAAGCGTTTGCGAACAAGTATTCGAAACACTTGTAACTTTAAAAAACCGCTCTCTAATAAACCCATCACAATCGACAAATCGTAGAATAATAGCCATTTGTTCTCTACTAGAGACATCAACTGCTTCATCAACAAGGATACAAAATTTAGCATCTCCCACTTCCTCACGAATCATGGTTCTAACTTTGTTATCAAGAATATTTAGGATTTGCTTCTGAATAATTGGAGAAATATACTTGGCATTCCCGGGAGCATTTTTTAAGACGACTTTGTCAACTTCTACATTCATTCTTGCAAAAGACTTTATAACCGCCATGAAATTGCCACCATTTGATGAATCAATTGATTCATCATGACCTCTAAAAACACATCCTTGGTGTGCCAGCAACCTCACACTCTCTATTGTGATAACAAGTCGAAGCCGATTAGCTGCCACTTCTTGTAATGATTGTGTGTTAATCATTCTTTCAATATGCTTAGATGGATTTCTTAGAGTATCCCACTTGTGCATGGCAGTATCATGTGGGGAATTTACGCTCCCCACATGAATAAGAAAGCCAGACTGTTTTGTGTTAATTTTCTTCCAACCTCGAAACCCATCTTGAGTGAACGCCGGATGGTGTGATGGATTACTATCAAATAGGAAACATGGGAAGTAAAATGCTTTGTCAAGTTCTATGGAATACTCAAGCCAAGACCACTCTTTGAACCATTTGCAATTAAATCTTCGATTTTGGCTTCCATCAAAATGAGATGGATATTCATTTAGTTCGAGTTGAAATGGTCCCAAGACCACATAAGCTCTTCGAATAGTATCATGCTCATTCAAAGGGTACGTCCATATTGGCAATCGTATTCCTGGATCGCGTTCAAGAAAATTTATATCAAAATCTTTTTCTATCTCAACTCTTTCATTTTGACAATCTTGATGTGGAATAGATGGAGAAGGGTTGACAGGAATGTCATTCCCATCATTTTCGGTGACATTCCTACTCCCACTCCCACTCCCACTTCCCCTCCCACTACCACTCCTCCCAGTTGTTGAGCTATCACTTGAAAACCATGAATTTGTATCGCTTGGGTTTTCGGTGATCATCTGACATTATATTCAATGTGTACAAAACCTATAATTATATGTTACATTTTTAGAATTTTATATCTATTAATTTATATATCCCAATATGCACATTTTAACCAATGAATTCAAGTATAACATAACAAAATTGAATTCAAGACTAACACTAAGTCACTAACCTGAACGGCATAACTATGGTAGTTAGTGAGCTGCGAAATCCAAGAATTCAAACTTCTTAGTTTTCCCAAAAAAACTTTCCTTTACCTTGCATATAGGCTATAGCTCTTCATAGACCGCAAGTTAGCCAAGTCTGCAACATCCAATAATCGGAATTTTCAGGTTTTTATTAAAGAAAATTAAAAGAATTATCTATAAATTCAAACCCAAGATTTTAAGATAAATTGGTAAATGATAGGCTAATAGCAATTAACAAATCTTGCCAAAAAATTCTTAATAGCCGAATAGCACACATCAATCACCCAATTAAAGAAATTCAATTTTGTGGAGCCACCGAAATTCAATTTAATAGCCTAATAGCACACCGAATAGCCAAAAAATTCTTAATAGCCGAATAGCACACATTCAAACCCAATTCTTAATTAACAAACCTAACCCAATTACCCAAATTAAAGAAAATAATTCAAGAGTTCAAGACCATGCCCAATAACCCATCAATCAATCAATCATCACAATTCATAAATCATAATTCATAAATCAAAATAACAAAAAACAAGTCAACAATAGGTCAATAGCAAAAAAAAACTATGAAAATTGAAAAACACACCTGGAGGAATTGAAGGATTAGAGATTTAGAGAGGCTTAGAGTAGGCGTGAGGGAACTAGGGAAGTAGAGCTGTAGAGAACCTTCAATTTCTTTTTTTTCTGAAGGGGCTATTTGAGGGTTTACTGGTGTAGGCTATTGGAGAAGTGTGGAGGCGTGAGGGACTGAGGGTAGAGATTAGAGAGTGAGGGACGGGAAAGAGTGAGAAACTGAGAACTGAGAGATCAAACTAACCCTTTTTTTTTTTTCTTTTTTTTCTTGGGGGGGGGGGGGGGGGGGGCTATAGCCCATGGAGCCCCGCACGTAGATTCGCCCCTAGATGGTAGGGAATGAAATGGAAAGACAATAATGATATGGATATGTGCAAGGTGAGGTAGTGTATATATATATGTTTTGTGTTTTTTGAGTAAATGAGAAACAAACCAAGCAAGCAAGCAAAGTAAGCTAGGCAAAACTAAATGCAAGTAAGGGAAATGCAAAGACAGAGTCATCGGGAGCTAAGGGTTAACACTAGCCCACTTCAATGCAATGAACAACCACAATGAGATGCTTATAATTATGATCCATGATTCCAATTAATCGAGAATCTATCACTCTTGCCAACCAAGGTCAAGGTGAACTCTCTAGTGCCAATCCAAGCCATGCCATGGTTCTTGGAATAACATGCCATGGTTATTGGAATAACACTTTGAGGCTATGAACTCCAATAATCACAACAATGTATGAACATGCCGACCAAGGCCATGATCAACTCAAGTGTGCATGCTAGAGCCGTACTAGGGTCACTAACATGCATCACGAGGCTATGAGGGCATTCAAATATATTCTAAGATATGTCTCTCCGATGTAAGTACCGATACAACTCAATGAGCATAGCTAGAGCCTAACCAAAGGTCTCTAATTACATCCAAAGGCTATGAACACAATGAAATGGTTAATGTGATATATCCTACGTTGTAGGAACTCAATGGTATAACTAGAGTCATGCCATGGTTCCCTAGATATATCCAAAGGCTATGAATACAATCAAATTTCATCTAGAAAGTATGGTTATGCCAGTTAGGACTAAAACCAACTCTATTGGCACACTTAGAGCCTAACCAAAGGTCTCTAATGCATCAAGAGGCTATGACCACAACAATTACGATATAAAAAGTATGACTATGCCAACCAAAGTCATAATCAACTCAATTGGTACACTTAGAGTCCAACCAAGGATCTCTAGTGCATCAAAAGGCTATGAACACAAATCAAACATACAACACATGTTATATTCCATTGCCTATGAAACTAGAGGCACCACCCACCAATTCCACATCAAGATAATGCTAGAAACATAGCTAGAAAGTGGTGAATTCCCTAACCCATGCATTTAACATATGAAATTTGAATATAAACATGCTCATGAATCAAGATTGCATCACATATCATTAAAAGAGGTTCAATACATATCTATGGACTAGGGCACACAACTCTAGCCTGCAATCCTAGATCTACTCACTCATGATACAAAATATCATCATCCAAATACAAATCATCAATAACAATAAGCCAAAGAGAAAGAGAAAGAGAAAGGGTAAGAGAATACTCAAGGTGATGGCAAGCTTCCTCCTCTCCAAACCAAGTTCCTCCTTGCTTCTTGGTGTTGAATCCTTACTCTTCTTGATGAATCTTGTGATCTATGTGAAGAAATCTAGATGAAACTAAGTGAAATGGTAGAAATGGACATGAGTGAGTCTACCCAATGAGTTAACTCACCCATGGAAGGATGAGTGGGTGAAAGGAAGAGAGAAATTAGGGTTTTGGTGTGCAAATTAGACCTTCTCCATCTCGACATTATAAAGTCAAGGTTGACCACGAGTTGACTTTCGGGTCAACCGGTTGACATTTCGTACTTTTCTCGGAAACGCTCCAAAAGCTCCAAAATCGCGTCATTTTGCTTCAAATTACTCTCGCTCACTTATTCAACCTAAAAACTATACAAACACACATTAATGATATTATTTAGATCTTGAAAAAGCATTATTCAAGTAGTTAGAGACACACATTGTACGTAATATACATACAAATCAAAGCCAACATAAATAGTGAATTCCCAAGCATTGACAGTGCAGCTATGCCCTACAGAATGCACAAATTAAACCACGAACGACAAAACTGAAAATTAAAGTGCAATTATGAATCCAAAAAGAAAAGAAAAAAAGAGTCCCATGTAGCCTCGTTCTCAAGCAGACCATCCATCCCATCCAGTAACATCTCCTTGCACTATGCATCATTATCATCTCCTTCATCATAAGTCAGAAACAAGTTAGGCAAAGAATCCGAGGCAGAAAACTGAAGCACTGAAGTTATACTGACAAATGCAAATTAGGAAAAAGTTGTTTCCATATGACAATTTAGTCGTTTCTGTCCTGTGCCTAGTGTAATTTATCTTTACATGTTAAGACACTCCTAGTTAACAGTCCCACAAAGCATCAAAACACAACCCAAAAGATAATTGTCATGGAAACCAGTATTCAGGGGAAAATGTAGTTTGTCAAAGAAAAATTTCAACCAATTAATACGAAGAGTGTAAAAATAATACAAATCACCAGAATTTGATTGATAAAGTACGTCCCTGTATATGTTTCACAAGTGAGATAAAGGTATCCCTACTTTAGAATTCAATCTGTCCTAGCTAGTTGAACTAAATGGATAATAAATTTTGATTACTGCAAATGAAATCAACAATTACCTTAGAATTTCAAGTTACGTACCTATTGATATGCCTACAATGCCAGCTCGATACATCATCCAATCTCGATCCTCTGTAGACACATTCAAAATTTGAATTGTGCCTGGATGCCCATTCAACCATGTTATGTGGCATATCAGCACCATTAGGCACTGAAACTCATCTGGGCTTCTTACTGCGAGTGGAAGGTTGAACCGGTTCCAGTTATGCTGGTACACCTGCATAGCTTGCATACTAGCTTCCTCCATTCGAATGAAAGATTCATGACTAAACACATAAGTTTAAAAAAAAACTTAAGTTCAGGAACGGGAAATGGTGGTGTCCTGCAACCGGATCAAGAATGGTGCAGTCAAATTCGGATTGCACAGCAATCTCAAACAGTTCGCCCTTGTTTGGAAGGTCCGGGCTGAACAGAACCAATCGAGGTCTCCAGTGAGCATGCAACCTTCAATTTCCAGCATTGTTGGCTAGATACATCAGGGCTCGAAACTGCGGCATGTTCGAGATGTACAGAAGTCGAGCGGTGCGAAATCGGAGACGCCTGGCACAATAGACTATCACCAACAAGCTAGGATTATTCCCATTGATTGGAGAGAGCTCTTGCTCTTCGACTTGATTGCAGTAGACTGGCCAATGACGGTGCTTGGTTCATCTACGACAAATGAAAGGAGATATTCTCATCGAAGAGGCAAAAGGCCAAAACGACGACGTTTCGTTCGTCATATTTTAACCTTTCAGAAGTAAAAACTAAAACCTACCAGTAAAAATTACTCTACGATCAGATCAACGATCCATCGCCTTAGTTATGAAAGAAAATTGGCGCAATATTAAACAAACTGTAGACATCGAAATTCCATAAGAAAGATTGATTTTCATGCACAAAGAAAGCGAGAGAATGAAATAGCTAAATTCCTTACGATTCTAATGAAGCAAATAAGGCATATCATTAAATTCAATTTCATTTCAGTCCTCATGGAGGAGATGAAAGCAGAAAGAAAAAAAAATACATAAATAGTTAAATTCCTTACGATTCTAATTAAGCAACTAAGGCAGATATAAATATCATTCAATTCAATTTCATTTCAGTCTTCTTGGAGAAGATGAACGCAGAAGGAAAAAAAATACATCGTTAAATTTCATTTCATTTTAGAACCAGTCAGGAGATGAACAACATAACAGGGGAACCAAAAAGAAATGTACATTTAGTTATGTTGAAGATCAAGCTCAGAGAACGAAGGAGATGAATTCTACAAAAACCTCTCGCTGCTTTCAGCTTCATAACTCTCACCATTTTTTCTAAAGCTAAGCCACCTTAACTAACTGGCCTCAGGTACCGAATCCGTTTTGTTATGAATAATATTCTCTTACGCGCCTTGAGTTGGAGGGTGAGACTGCAATGTACAGCGTCATCTAATCCTTTCAGCCGTTTATTTCATGTCCTTTGTGTTCCCATCGTCGATCCCTGACAGATGCGATCAAGAGCTAGAGCTGGCTGCATGGGATCTTTTCACCTCTAAACTAACCCAAACAGACTCCAAATTCTAAATTTCCCGCCATAAAATGATATTAAAATTGTTTTTTTTTGTCGAAAGTGCAGATACATTAGATGACCCAAATAACCACCCCAAAACAAGAGGTACAATAGATCCCAACAAAACAAGGCATAAAAGCCCAAGCAATAACAGGCACAAAGGCACATCAAAATAAAAAAAAAACTGAAAAATTGCAAACAAAAAACCTAGTCTTCTAAACAACCGCCACCATGAGATTAGCTCTAGTCGAGAAGAAACATTGCCGCAAAATCTACCATATAGGGTTCGAGCTGAACGGAAGGAGACAAGATTTGGGTGCAAGGCTGTGTTCTTGGTGAACTATTGTTCAGTAAGCAAGCGCTACGTGGGGAGGAATTTCATTACAGAACACAACCATGATTTAGTACCTCCGGCTGATATTATATTTTGGAGATCTCGGCGTAATTGTGCGAACTCTGATGCCACAGTAGCCACGGTATTACGGAAAGTAGCTATCTGAATGTGTCATGCGTATGAGTATATGGTTGCCCAGGCTGCGGGGGGTATGTTAATGTTGGCTTCAGGATCACAGATCTATACAATAAGATTGATGCTGGAAGACGTGAAATCATGTTAAAGGGTGATACCGAGGCTGCCCTTGCTTATCTGAACGGCAGACGTGAGGGAGACGCTCAATTTTATTGCAAATTTAGTGTGGATGAGGAAAACAGGTTGTGCAACCTCTTTTGGAGAGACACTCGTTCATTGGCTGACTATGAGAACTACAAAGATGTTTTGTTGTTTGACAACACATACAAGACAAACTATTATGAAAAGCCACTTGTATTGTTTGTTGGTTCCAGCGACCACTTTTACCAGTGTTGTATTCGGATGTGCATTATTACTCGATGAGACTACTGAGACCTACACATGGGTGCTGGAAATTTTCGTATCCTCGATGAATGACAAGAAACCGACAACTATTGTTACAGATGGTGACAAATCAATGCAACGGGCTATTGAGACTGTGCTCCCTGGCTGTCCACACAGGCTTTGTTCGTGGCACAAAAGGAAGAATGTGAGTGTGAATGTGAAAGACGAGAAACTAAGGGAAAAATTCTACAACATTATGTGGGATTCAACCACTCCAGATGAGTTTGAAAGATCATGGAAAAATATGATTGAGGAGTTTACTCCCAAGAACACTAGATGGTTTGATATGATGTATGGGAAACGTAAAAAGTGTGCTGAAGCATATTATAGAGGTAAGTTTTTTGCCCGAATGCGGAGCACACAACGTTGTGAGGGAATGAACAGATTCGTGAAGGACTATTTGAAGAGTGGGGTGAAGTTGGTTGAGTTGGTTCCAGCCTTAGTAAGAGAACAGAGAAGACTGAGATTCAAGTATTCAAAGATTGACTATAATTATAGGATCTCAAAGCATGTATGGAGAACACAACTACATCAGTTAGAGGCCGATGCATCGAAGATCTACACTGACAATATGGTTTTTGTAGTCAGAAAAGAGATATAAAGGGTGTGTGGACTCATAACTGAATCTTCTATGCAATGCCTTGGTTATCATAGATACGCCATGTGGAGACACACCAATGCGGATTGAAGGTTCAACGTTGTGTACTTCCAAGGGGAAAACGACACCCGAATTGTTTGCAGTTGCCGAAAATGGGAGTACGAGGGAATACCATGTTCTCACCTATTCAATGTTTTGAACCACGAGAAAATTTCCAAGATTCCTTCATCCTTGGTGATAAAACGTTGGACAGTTTCTGAAAAGTCTAACAATCAAAGGTCTAATACACACAAGCTCTATAATGTTAGCGAGGACATAGAATCAAAGGAACGATTTGGGTATATAAGTGACAGGTTAACCAAATTATCATTTTGTGCCTCGTGTTCTCAGGAACTGTACGATATGGTAAGGGAATAAGTTGATAAATTGGGGAAAAGCTGGAAGTTGTGTCCATTTTTCCAGAAGTCGAGAGGTATGACGGCGGACGTCACGAGAACCTTATTAAAGACCTAGTTGTTGTAAAGACCAAGGGTAGGAAAAAGGAACCTACCAAGGCTACTGCAAACTGGGAGGCCAAAAAAGCGCAGCAATGTAACAACTGTGGTGGTTATGGGCATAACAAAAAATGTTGCGGCAAGAACCAGCCGTCGGGTCCCAGTGTTGTCAGAACCCCAACGCCAAGTGGTTCGTCGTCAGATGACGAAAGCAACATGCACGGTCACGGGGGAGGTCATGGTCACAGTGATAACCCACCGTTAGGTGGAGGTGGGCCCTCAAGGACATTACCAAACCAACATCCAGTTCATGATCACTAGTTTCCCATTCCTCATGTATACCAATACAGGGGTTTAACCGACATGCAAAATATTCCAAGTGGTACATACTTCAATGGAATGCAGCCTCATAGTGTCATGTACGGTACCGGGTATCTACATGTATATGGACCCCGTTGGTTCAATCCAAGGTAGACTCACGGTCGAACTTTGATATGTTCTTCTAATCGTTGTTCAGAATACATTAGAATGTTCGATCCATATGTTTTTGAGTAGGGCAATCTGTCCTTGTGTGATCAATGAATGTGGTGATGCATGCTAGTTATGTACCAAGTACATCTTTTGTTAAGTGTTATGCATATGTAGCCACACAGTAGGACAAAACGTATGATCTGCATTTTATGGTGCGAGTTCAGTAGGGCAAAACGTATGATGGGCAAAACGGGGTTGACCATATTAACCAAGACCAAAACCCGGGCTCAGAATGCTAAATTTTGCACAGTAGCCCTCTTGCGAAGCATTAAATACATAAATGAGGTCGGATTGTCCATTTTAATTTTCATTTATTATGCGAATTCCATTGTTGCCCACTAAAATTGGATATCTTGTTCATTGGTTACGAGGACAACATGTAATAACCAAATAATTTTTAAATAAATTTTTCGAATTTCACGAAATTATCTCACCGTTGGATATAGATTTTTATAGAGAAACGTATTTTGAAAGTTTCTCGAACGAAATTTAACTCGAAATGAAAGAGTTTTCAAAGGCCGAAAATGTTGACTTTTTATTATTTATGTTTCTTTGACATTTTTTTGTACAAAAATCGTAAAACACACATATACGAGTTTGTGGATCCGTAGAATGAGAGAATTATAGTTCATATGAGTAAAACAGGATGTGGGACTTTGTTTTTTGTTTAAGGAAAGTACTATAAATGGGTGATTCTATTTTCGGCAATTTCCCGAGATAGCAGTGACCTTCGGCTTCCCGCGACCTTGGCCTGCCGAAACATGACGTCATGTTACGTACCCTTCCGTAGAGCATACAAAATCTGATGTAGGGAAGCGGCAAATTCCGAAGCAATGGGAACCGAAGCATTTGACAAATCGGAAATGACATTTTACGAAGAGTATGCGAAACTTGGCGCAACGCAGCGTGGCGTTACAAAACTCGGCGATAGTGGATAAGCCACTGAAAAACATCGGAATATTAAAATAAAACGGGGTTGACTATCTTGACCGAGGCTGAGGCGAGCTCATCTTTTCACAGTAGGCCTCTCGTGACGCATTACGCACATAAATAAGGTCGAATTTGTCGGTTCCGGTCTTTTTTTTTTTTGAAATTGTGCAAAATCCGTCGATGCCCACTAGTTGTGTCAAATTTGTTCGTTAGGGAAAGGAGGACAACACAGTCGAAAATCGACTACGCGAATGGGAAATCAATTTTGTCGATCTGACCGTTGGATGTGATCGTTGCAAGGTAAGATGCATGTCGTGAAAAAATTAGCCGATTCCGACCATGCGGTACGATCTTTTACTAAAATCACTTCAATCATGCGGCACGGCCTTCTACGAAAATCACCTCAACCATTGAACCGCATTTAACCTCTCTTTCGCAAGTCTGTCTCAAGGACCGCTAGCCCCTATAGCTTCGCATGGTCGATCTCAGTCTACCCATGTCTTCGAATTAAATTCACCCATTCCTCATCCTTTGATTCCCCTTGGATAAATGTGAAGTAGGGGCAAATGGTATAATCGGCCGAGGGCAATTGAACTCAGGGAACATAATGGAGGATTACGCTTTCTGACGTAACGCGGTGGTGTCTTACGAAACTCGGTGACAGTATGAACCATTTAAAACAACCGTTATTCCCCTATTTACAGGGTGTGGGTCTTGGGTTTCCGTTTAAGGAAAGTACTATAAATGGGTGATTCTATTTCCAGAAATTTCTCGAAATAGCAGTGACCTTCGGCCTCCAGCGACACTGGCCCACCAAACATGACGTCATGTTAAGTACTATTCCGTAGAGCATACGAAATCTGACGTAGGGCAGCGGCAAATTACGAAGCAATGGGAACTGAAGCATTTGACAAATCGGAAACGACATTTTACAAAGAGTATACGAAAGTTGGCGCGGCGCAACATGGAGTTACGAAACTTGGTGATAGTTGACGAGCCACTAAAAAACATCGGATTATTAAAATAAAATGGGGTTGACCGTCTTGACCGAGGCTAAGTCGAGCTCATCTTTTAACAGTAGGGCTCTTGTGACACATTATTCACATAAATGAGGTTGAATTTGCCGGTTTCGGTCTTCATTTTTTTTCGGAATAGTGCAAAATCCGTCGGTGCCCACTAGTTGTGTCGAACTTGTTCGTTGGGAGCACGGAGGACAACACAATTGAAAATCGACTACGTGGATGGGAAATCATTTTTGTCGATCTGACCGTTGGATGTGATCGTTGCAAGGTAAGATACATGCTGTGAAAAAATTAGCCGATTCTGACCCCATTTTGGCAACGGTCGGAGCGGTCAACCATACGGCACGACCTTTTACGAAAATCAACTCAACCATCGAACCGTATTTAACCTCTCCTCCGCACGTCCGTCTCAAGGACCGCTAGCCCCTACAGCCTCGCATGGCCGGTCTTAGTCTACCCATGTCTTCGAATTAAATTCACCCACTCCTTATCTGTTGGTTGCTCTTGGATAAATGTGAAGTAGGGGTGAAGAGTATAATCAGCCTAGGGCAATTGCACTCAGCGAACATGACAGAGGATTACACTTTTTTATGGAACGCGGTGGCGTTTTATGAAACTTGACGAAAGTATGAACCATTTAAAACTACGGTTATTCCCCTATTTATAGGGTGTGGGACTCGGGTTTCTGTTTAAGGAAAGTACTATAAATGGATGATTCTATTTCTGGAAATTTTCCGAAATAGCAGTGACCTTTGGCCTCCCGCGACCCTGGCCCGCCGAAACATGACATCATGTTACCTACCCTTCCGTAGAGCATACAAAATCTGACGTAGGGCAGCGACAAATTACGATGCAATGGGAACCTAAGCATTTGACAAATTGGAAACGACATGTTACAAAGAGTGTACGAAAGTTGGCACGACGCAGCGTGGCATTACGAAACTCGGCGATAGTTGACGAGCCACTAAAAAACATCGGAATATTAAAATAAAACGGGGTTGACCGTCTTAACCGAGGCCGAGGCAGTTCTCTGTGGCCTCAATCCGAGATGGTCAGCAACAGGCCACAGAGAGCTTGTGGGTGCAGACAATTTAAGAGTGTGTATGACTCTTGGGTGAGAGTATTCTTCTGGGTTGAGAGATGGGTGTAAGGGGTATCTTGTTGGATACTAGGGCTCAGGTTGAGTAGAGACTCTAGAGCAGGTTTATAGGTTATGTGATTTAACTCATGCATCTTGTACTTGTATTTCTTCTTTCAATGGTGAACATGGTAAAAAATCTCTCGTGGACATAGGCTGTAAATTTGCCGAACCACGTAAATAGTTGTGCACTATTTTTCATATTTATTATGCTTTATTGTATATTGTTGCATAGTGGGAATCTCGGTCAATTCCGTGAATGGGAGTAAAATCCTTTCATGTCCCACAATCCCCTTGTTTGTTTAAAATCATTCTTTTAAGGTTGTATCATTGAAATCTCAAATGTGCCCTTTTATCACCAACTGCATCTTCACCAAAATCATTATCTCGTTCCCTCTCTCTGTGCTCACACCTGATTAGTAAAAATCACGTCCACTTCAAGTGCTAAAAGTGACTGCTATCTTCTTACTATCATGTACACCTGATTATGCAAGCAACAGTCAACTTAACTGAAGTAATTACCAGTCAAACAAATATGCTAGTTGTTATGGATTGTTGAAATTGGTACTTAATTGTTTGGTTGCTGGTTGTTGCAGGATTGCTATGAAGTGCGTGGAGAAGGGTGGGAATTTCAAAGCTACTGACCTAGTTAAAACATGAGTAGCTTTATTGTTATATGGCAGTAGCTTTATTGTTATCTGGTTGTAGTTTTGTTTAACAAAGTCAGTAGCTATGTTCAACTAAGTTAGTGACTTTGTTCAACTAGGTCAATAACTTTGTTCAGCTAGGTCAATAGCTTTGTTCAACTAAGTCAGTAGTTTTGTTCAACTAATTCAGTAGATTTGTTTAACTAATTTAGTAGCTTTTCTTCTAAACATGTCGGTGCATACTAACAAAATTATATTGAACAAATGTACAACGGAACACAAGCATGTAAGATCTACAGAAAAAAGGAGAGAGCGCTCAAAGGAGGATTGCCATACTGCCAATAGCTTTTTGTTGTGTTGACAATAGCTTTTATTTTTGCTGACAATAGCTTTTTATGTTGGTTCTTGGTTTTATTTGCAATGAGATTTTATTTTGTCTGCTTCATTTTCAGCTATAAAATGGAAATTTTTGTAAATTTTGGTTGAATTAATGAATGAATATTGAAGTCTTCGGACTCTAACTTTTCGTTTTCAACTTAAGTTTGAATCATGAAATTTTATTATCGATTATGTAAGATGTTGGAGCAATGTCAATGACTTCAGGCCTTCACCAACTAGTGTGGTCACCGTTTGGGTCACCGATTACACCAACAACAGAACCATGAACACTAGTGGATTTAGTCCACAATCTAATGGCTTCCAAAGCATGTGGAAATTATGATCCCACTGATTTACCGAATTCTATAACACTCCATGACAACATTGTTGTTGTGAAAGCCAAGATAAAAAATGTTACGACAATTAGGAAAAGATATATACTAGATCCAATAGAATTCTCATGCACGTTTATTTTCAAATTTTAAGTTTCAAAGTCACAGTAGCATTCGTCAAACATCTGTTGATATTTGCTACTGTATACCCTCTCGTTTTTCAGCTTTTAATTCATTTACCTACTTAATTTGAAAGCAATCTTTTGTTTCTCATCAACCTTTGGTGTCGTGGAAAGTAATCCCACTGGCCAAAACCTTGAAATTAATTTAAAAATCGGTTATGAATATATGTTAATTATGCTTCAGCCACATTAGAATTTGACAACTAGAAATGAAAATTCAAGCCTGAGAACTGTTATTGCATTGTAAAAGGACAAGTTAAGATACTGATGGCACATTTCTAGTTTCGGTAAAAATGATCTACATCAAACGGGAAGCCAAACTATGACTGATTGGAATCCTCCTGCATAAAATGTATTTATCAATTAGTTGGAATTTGATTTGGAAAAAAGAAAATAAAAGATTAGATGGAATTTGATTTCTCTAGCAAATGATAGCTCAAGAAAATGAATACTAACCGCCAAGTTTTGATGATTTCAGCAGCTGAATATGTATCTTCAGTAGCAGAGATTGACTTGTACAAATAAAGAAACAGAGGTCTTCAGTCACTCGATCTGTACATGTAGCATAATTGATGATATTAATAAATTTTTCACATTAATTGGAAATATGTTGATGAAGGAGGGGATTACCAGAAGAATAAGAGAGGATGAGATCTGACAGAGATGCTCTCTTATGGAACATCCAACTAAAATGGAATCTCTAAAACAAAAAAAATCACAACCTGCAGAGGATATCAAGTATATATATTAATGATAGAAGAACACCATAGCAATCCCTTGCCAGCTAATTAGTGCCAATGACAAACAAGCATACGTATTCAAGTGATTACGATATGCAGTATCTAGATTACCTTAATACAAAGGCCTTGATAAACTCGACAACTCCGGTGGATCGGTTCTAAATCCTTTTTTGCTTCAGGATCTCCCGAAATTAAGGGTGCTTGCAGTATTTTCTGCAATTAATTTCATGACCATTTTCACATTATATTGCTTATAGTTATAGGTCAAATCAAGAAGGCTTTAAAAACAATACAATGAATATATATTTAAAGTCATAAATAAGTATAAGATCAACTCAATTACCAGAAAAGGTGGCTCAATATTTGGTCCACTTCAAATGGAGCAGTGGTCTGTTCTGCAGGAAGTCTGGCAGTTGTTTTAGCTTGCGTGCCACCCGAATGGATATACGAGAAAGACACGGCATTATTGTAACTTGACAATCGTCTCTCACTCCTTCCCACTCTTCCCACCCTCCCATATCAAAAAATTCGAGTTGTTTCAATTTCGGGAAAACAGTTTTAGTTTGAGTTTCTTCTACACCCAAGAATTTGTTGGAATATTTTCAAAGTATAAAGTGAAGAGGTACGTATATATCCAAGAGGTATATATAAAGTGAAGGTGTATATCAGATGGGTTGGTTATTTGCAGTCATAAGTTTGAATTTGAATTCAAACTATATATGATGGTTGATTAACACATACGTACCATTTGAATGGTTTCAATTAATCAACAAAGCATATGACTCTTGGTGAAGAGTTATAATTAACCAAAATGAAGAGGTCTGATATCATTTCAAAGGGCACAACCACCTCTATATATTGGAGTGGTTCCTTGATAAGAAATTCATTCAAGTTTTCTATCTCTCCTTCTTCTCTTTGTTTCTATCAAGCCTCCATTCATATCACTTGTCTTACACCGATAAAATCTGGAAACTATATTACTGCAGATATAGTTTCTAGCAACCTTGACCCTCTTGAAAAATCTTTGATCGAGTGTTGGGTTGATCTTCGTGAGTGCAAAACGAAGACCAACAATAGCAAGTTGTTAGGCTTCATTGTATCCTAAAGGCTTATTGATTTTCCCCTTTGCACACAAGTTGTGGGGCAAATAAAGTCTAAAGGAAAGCGTAAGCATTACGTGCCTTTGAAGCATTTTCCTTCTCCTGCCATAACCCACAAATTATCATTTATTTCAACAATCTTTAGACTTTATTTTTTGCTATGGCATCTTTGAAGGCGTTTACTGCGAATTTTGTGAAACTTGATCGGTTTGATGGAGCAAATTTTAGACGATGGCAAAAGAAGTTGCAGTTCCTGCTTACAAGCCTAAAGGTGGTCTATGTGCTGACTACTCCAAAACCTGAAGAAACTGATGATGAGACTATTGCTGCACAACGTGAACGAATTAAGTGGGAACAAGATGATTATGTTTGCAAAGGTCACATTTGCAACTCAATGTCTGATGCATTGTTTGATATCTACCATGAGATGACTACTGCAAAAGAGATATGGGATGCACTTGAGGCTAAGTATCTTTCACAAGATGCTACCAGTAAGAAATTTCTTGTCTCAAAGTTCTTTAATTATAAGATGACTGATGATAGACCAATTGTTGAACAATTCCATGAGATTATTCATATACACAATCAGTTTAATCAATAAAAAATGCATATGGATGACTCTATAATTGTGTCTGCAATTATGGATAAACTTCCACCATCTTGGAAGGAATACAAAAAGAGCCTCAAACATAAGAAAGAGGAATTGTCCATAGAGCAATTGGGGCAGCATCTTCGTATAGAAGAAGAATGCAGAGCCCGTGAGAAAACTGATGAAGGTTACTCCTCTTCCAAAATTCATTTGGTTGATGATGGGCCTAAAAACCCAAAAATTAACCATGAAAATAATAAGAGGAAGGGAAACTTTTCCAAGAAGGGTCACCAAGGTCAGAACTCAAACAAGAAGAAGAAAGGAGCATGTTTCCATTGTGGCAAGCCTGGTCATTTCAAGAAAGATTGCCGTCATCTCAAGAACAAACAAGGAACCAGCAATGATAATTATGTGGCAATGATTTCTGAAATCAATATGATGGAGGATAATGAGGCTTGGTGGATAGACTCTGGGTCTACCAAACATGTATGCAAGGACAAGAATTTGTTCAAGACATATGCACCAAGTGAAGATGGAAATGTACTCTACATGGGAAATTCTTGTACTGCAATTATCAAAGGCAAAGGAACCATTGAACTAGAGTTCACATCAGGAAAAGTTCTTACTCTCACAGATGTCTACCATGTTCCTGATGTTAGAAAGAATTTGGTCTCTGGAAGTCTCTTGAATAAGTTTGGGTTTAAACTTGTCTTTGAATCTGACAAGTTTATTTTGACCAAGGGTGGCACCTTTGTTGGAAAAGGGTATATGTATGATGGAATGTTCAAACTTAATATTAATAAAGTATCTACAGTTTCTGTTTACATGCTTGATTCTTTATCTTTATGGCATAATAGACTAGGTCATGTTAATACTAGAAAATTAGATAACATGGCAAACTTAGGTTTAATTCCTAAACATGTGAATAATATGCCTGATAAATGTACTACTTGCATGCAAACGAAATTAACTAGAAAGCCTTTTCCTAAGATTGAAAGAACCTCTACTTTGCTACAGATTATTCATAGTGATGTTTGTGATTTACATAGTACACCTACTAGAGGAGGAAAGAAATACTTTGTGACTTTCATAGATGACTTTAGTAGATTTTGTTATGTCTATCTTATGCACACTAAGGATGAAGTTCTGGAAAAATTTAAAGTTTTTAAAAATGAAGTAGAGAATCTTTGTGAAACCAAAATAAAATATCTACGATCCGATAGAGGAGGAGAATACCATTTTCCTGCTTATTGTGAATCAGTAGGTATTGTACATGAAACTTCAATAGCTTACACTCCACAACAAAATGGAGTTGCTGAAAGGAAAAATAGGACCCTTGTAGAGATGGTTAATGCAATGCTTCAAAACTCTAATCTAAGTAAGGGTTATTGGGGAGAAGCTTTGCTCACTGCTTGTTACATCCTAAATAGGGTACCTACTAAGGCATTAAAAGTCACACCTTATGAGTTATGGTTTAAAAGGAAGCCTAACTTAAACTACTTTAGAGTTTGGGGCTGTAGAGCTATAGTTAGGTTGCCTGAACCAAAGATAAAGAAATTGGGACAAAAGGCAATTGAATGCATATTCTTAGGATATGCAGAACATAGCAAGGGATATAGATTTCTTGTTATAGAACCCAATGATTCTATATCAGTTAATACTGTAATAGAATCTAGAGATGCAGAATTCTATGAAAATAGGTTCACTTCTTTATCTAAAAATAACAACGAATTGGTGGAGGTTTTGCCAAGAAATAAAGATAGTGAATCATTTTCACCCAGGCCATCTAGACTCCGTAGTGAGTCTGATGAAGTTAATGAGCCTACTGAAATTAGAAGAAGCAAAAGAAGAAGGATAGAAAAATCCTTTGGTCCAGATTTTATTGTGTACCTTGTAGAAGGTACAAGAGACTCACACAAAAGGAAAACAATGGTTACACCTAGTATAGAGTCTGATCCTCTAACTTATGAGGAAGCAATGAAATCACAAGATGCTTCTTTTTGGAAGGAAGCCATTAATGATGAGATGGATTCCATCATGGGTAACAAGACTTGGAAATTAGTTGACTTACCTCCTGGTTCAAAACCAATAGGATGTAAGTGGATTTTTAAAAAGAAAATGAAAGTAGATGGAACCATTGACAAGTTTAAAGCCAGGTTAGTAGCTAAGGGCTTTACACAAAAAGAAGGAATATATTATTTTGATACTTATGCTCCAGTAGCTAGGATTGCCACCATAAGGATACTTATAGCCCTAGCTTCTATCTATAAGTTTCAAATACATCAAATGGATGTGAAGATAGACCGCTTTCTTAAACGGTGAATTAGATGAGGAGATTTATATGCACCAACCCGAGGGGTTTATTATGCCTGGACAAGAACAAAAAATGTGCAAGTTGGTTAAATCATTATATGGTTTAAAGCAAGCACCTAAACAATGGCATGAGAAGTTTGATAAGGTCATAATCTCCAATGGGTTCAGAATACATGAATCTGATAAGTGTGTTTACAGCAAGTTTGAAAATAATAAGGGTGTTATCATTTGTTTATATGTTGATGACATGCTTATTTTTGGAACTGATATAGAAGTTATAGAATTAACTAAGAAATTCTTATCTTCTAGTTTTGATATGAAGGATATGGGAGAAGCTGATGTTATCCTGGGTATAAGAATTAAAAGATGTAATGGTGGTTTGGTGTTGACTCAATCACATTACATAGAAAAAGTACTCAGGAAGTTCAACCACTTTGATACCAAACCAGTTTCTACACCTTTTGATCCAAACTTGAAATTGTATCCAAATAATGGTAGAGCTGTAAACCAATTAGAATATTCTAGAGTGATTGGATGCTTAATGTATGCCATGTCTTCTACTAGACCTAATATAGCTTTTGCTGTAGGAAAGCTTAGTAGGTATACTAGTAATCCTGGTCAATTACATTGGAATGCAATTTCTAGAATATTGAAATATTTAAAAGGTACCATTAATTATGGAATATGGTACAGTGGGTATCCTACAGTTTTGGAAGGATACACTGATGCTAGTTGGATAGCTTATCATGAGGATCATAAATCCACTACTGGCTGGATTTTTTCACTTGGTGGAGGAGCCGTTTCTTGGGGTTCTAAGAAACAAACATGTATTTCAGATTCTACCATGGCAGCAGAATTTATAGCTTTGGCTTCATGTAGTAAAGAAGCGGAATGGCTAAGGAATTTATTGATAGAAATACCAATATGGCCTAAGCCAATGCCTCCTATATCTCTATTCATTGTGATAGTCAAGCGACACTATCAAAGGCCTATTGTCAAGTATATAATGGCAAATCAAGGCATATTGGTTTGAGGCATAGCTCTGTGAGAGAATTGATAACTAATGGTGTAATAACCGTTGCTTTTGTAAGGTCATGCCATAATTTGGCTGATCCATTAACTAAAGGACTTGCAAGGGATTTGGTGTGGAAAACATCAAAGGGGATGGGGTTAAAGTCCATTTCAAATGATCACCAATAATGGAAACTCAACTCAACACTTGAAACATCAAGTCCTTGAGTTCAATGAGCAAAGTACATTATATGTAGTGATTGCAAGCACTAATATAAAATGAATATATATTTATACATATATATCATATCCATCCCAAGGTAAAAGTGCTTGGTACTTGTAATGATAGGTGGAGGTTGAGTTATTGCTCTTAATAGACATGATTGAAAGTGCTATAGTTACAAGGGTACTACATGTCTACCTATATGAATGTCGAAGGTGGTGCCGCTTTCTATGCGACTTGGACTAGTCTCTAGAGCATATATTCATGAAATAGGATATAGACACAAGGCCAATCCACGTGTCGGTTTTTAGAACACTCGAAAGAAGTAGAAAACTAGTGTGTGAAATATGTCCGGTTAGGTCACAATAGGATCGCAAGTTCAAAGCAATGCTACTTCGCCATCCTGATTTAACTTTGACGTATTTTCACTAAGCTAAGGTTCAAGTCCACAAGACACCTTGGTTTATGCATTATGTTTTCCAAGATTTTGATCAAGGCTTTTCCAAAATATTTTAACTTACATATAAATTTTTATATTTTGAAAATGGTGGAGGATTGTTGGAATATTTTCAAAGTATAAAGTGAAGAGGTACGTATATATCCAAGAGGTATATATAAAGTGAAGGTGTGTATCAGATGGGTTGGTTATTTGCAGTCATAAGTTTGAATTTGAATTCAAACTATATATGATGGTTGATTAACACATACGTACCATTTGAATGGTTTCAATTAATCAA
The DNA here is from genome assembly GCA_029955375.1 of Rubus parviflorus. NCBI lineage: Eukaryota > Viridiplantae > Streptophyta > Magnoliopsida > Rosales > Rosaceae > Rubus > Rubus parviflorus. Next base: position 3,651,553 of record JARGGL010000008.1, on the reverse strand, counting down.
CAAAGCATATGACTCTTGGTGAAGAGTTATAATTAACCAAAATGAAGAGGTCTGATATCATTTCAAAGGGCACAACCACCTCTATATATTGGAGTGGTTCCTTGATAAGAAATTCATTCAAGTTTTCTATCTCTCCTTCTTCTCTTTGTTTCTATCAAGCCTCCATTCATATTACTTGTCTTACACCGATAAAATCTGGAAACTATATTACTGCAGATATAGTTTCTAGCAACCTTGACCCTCTTGAAAAATCTTTGATCGAGTGTTGGGTTGATCTTCGTGAGTGCAAAACGAAGACCAACAATAGCAAGTTGTTAGGCTTCATTGTATCCTAAAGGCTTATTGATTTTCCCCTTTGCACACAAGTTGTGGGGCAAATAAAGTCTAAAGGAAAGCGTAAGCATTACGTGCCTTTGAAGCATTTTCCTTCTCCTGCCATAACCCACAAATTTCCATTTGTTTCAACAGAATTCAACTCCAACCTTTTCCACACTTCTCATACCGGCTATATCGACAACTTCAAGATATGGCAATTTCCCAAGAGGAGGCAAAGATTCACAATATTCAAACTCACGAAGAGTAAGATGAGTCAAATGTTGTAAAGACAAGATCCAATTCGGAGGCACGGTGGTGCCTTGGTAATAATAAACAGTTAAATATTTCAAATCGTGATGTGGTCTTAACACATTCAGATCTCTACATCGCTTATCCGCTGTGGCCCCCAACTTTGGCTGCCCCAAAAATCCATTATCAACTCAAGAAGGTGCTTCTTCTTCTCCAATTGTGCTTTCTGAGCCTCACGCAAATCTTTCACATTCCCCAAGTAAGCAATTACAAGCCTCCCCTGAAGCTGCTCAAAGCTTCCCAGATCTCCTAACTCGAGTATCTCATTGTCATCACCACCACATAAAAAACAATCTAGTATTTGTAGACCTGTTAATCTCCCAAGCCCTTTCGGCAACATTAGATGATGATATGGCCCCCGATGAACATAAAGATGCTTTAAGTTGATCAACTTTCCCACAGCCTTGGGTAGTTTTTCAAGTCCTTCGCACCACTCTAGGTGCAAGGTTTCTAGATTGCACAAGTTGCACAGAGCGTCGGGTCACTCCTTCAGAGAATAATTATTAGACAAATCAATGTACCTCAAATGCAACAGTTCGCCAATCTCGTTTGGAATTTCTTTGACATTCCTTTTACTCAAATTCAAGCCCTAAGACATTTCAATTGCAAAATAAAATCCCCATCTATTGTTGTAATTTCTTTATAGAAAGTTGTGAGGCTACGCAAGTTTTTGCAGGCGTGAAATGGAGTAGGAAGTGAAAGTCGACCCTTGGCTGCCAACATTAAGGTCAAATAGTGGACACTATCACTTGGGAGCACAGTTGCTTGGTTAGCACCATTGGACTCAATAATAAAGCATTCATTTCTGGTGAGAAATTGTACAAAGTCATGCACCATATCATGCATTTTACAACTTCTAAGATTTCCATTATAATCCTTTTGAAAGTCTTGAAAGAAAGACCGCATTACTAAGTCATCAAAATATTCTTGACCTATTGCTCTCTTTTCCTTGTTTCTCTTTGAACTGAGATAATTTTGTGACATCCACAACTCAATCAAATTGTCTTTATTGATTTCATAATCTTTTGGAAAAGTTGCACAAAAAAAGAGACAACGCTTGATTTTTGATGTCAAATCATAATAACTTAGTAACAATGGGTGGAAATTTTTTTCCTCAACCACTTCTAATTCCCATATTTCATTATCCAAAACATCTTGCCATTCTTTTGTCATGTTCTTATAACGCATGAGACTACCTAAAATTTTTGCAGCTAAAGGCAAACCCTTACACTTCTTGACAATTTCCTTACCAATATATTCAAACAAATCAGTCTTATCTTCTTCCCTATCAAGAAAGGCAATGTGATAGAATAGTGATAAACAAATTTGTTCAGTCGACTTTTCTAGATGGATCATGTGAGTGGTTGCTCCCATCATACGTGCAACCGTCTCCTTTCGAGTGGTCACTAGTATTCTACTGCCTTTAGCACCAGACATTAAAGCTAACTTAAATTGTTCCCACTTTGTATCCTCTTCGGTCCACACATCATCTAGGACAAGAAGAAACCTCTTTCCCTTAACAGATTTCGACACTGATTGCATAAGAGCATCCAATTCATCTGAAACTGGGGTATCATCGTTACCGATGATGGCTTTGGCAATCTTGATCTCATCGAATGGGTCAGAGACACAAACCCATCTACTCTTCTCAAAATTAATGGGCTTTCACATTTTCATCATTGTAGGCTAGTTGTGCAAGGGTGGTCTTCCCCATCCCACCCATCCCGACAACATGGATTACTAGGGGATGTCTCTGTTGTTCACCAGTACTAGTACTATGACCCAACAACATGCTTATCAAAGTATGATTTTCATGTTCCCAACCAAATATCTTAGATACATCGACCAAAGAGGAAGTCTTTGGTCGTTGAGGTTGTTCAATGCCACTTGTTGTAGTGTATTGAAACTAATACTTGTGTCTTTCCTCCGCAATTTTAGTTAACCGACTATTCAGGTCTCTTATATCCTGAGCATTGCCATGACGAACAACAATTGGTGTGCCTTGGCCCAAGCAAAAGCAATTAGAGGGAGAGGGAATGGAGAAACACACCTTTTCACCTTCATTCTCTTGTTTCTCAATTAGCTGTTTCAGAGCTTGAGTGTTCCACTCATCAAGAACGTTGTCCATCTCGTAGGACACTCCTTTGAGACTTTCGGTGAATCGGTCAACTTCTTTCTCAACATCCAAAACCAATCTCACATTTTCTTTTATTTGCTCAAAAGCTATTGAAGCCAGTTGGTCAATAACAAAGGAAATGAGCGAAACTTCTGGTGTGCTCCAGGAGCATGTGCTCTGAGACTCGTGTAGGACACGCGGATGAGTGTTTTAAAGGACACGGGCCAATCACAGCCGCAAGCTTCATCCCACCATTCCTTTGTAAACTAACGGCGGTAGTGGGTGACGGAGAACAAAAAAAGCAAATAAGTAAGAAGAAATCCAAAACTGGGTCCCATTCTCTCTCTTCTTCTTCGTATTATCGTGGTCCACTATTCCCCTTCTTCCTCCTCTTCAGCAGCCCAGCCATGTTTTTTTCTTCTTCTTTTCCTTTCCTCTACTTTTCTTCTGATTTCTATCTTCTTTTCTTCCCTTCCCTTTCTTTTCCGTCTTCTTCCTTCCTCCATATCTAGATCTGCAAATCTAGATCGGGAAATCCAATATTAATTGCACAAAACGGTTCCTTTTAAATTGCAAAAAACGTTTCCAGAATTGAAAACTTTCGTTTCGCCGGCGTCGTTCATCCTATTATCCACCGTAGAAGGTGTATCGAGGCTAGAAAGATTCGGGAAAACCGACCCGATCGGTTCTCTCTCCTCCAGTCACGGCAGCGACTCAAACCATTTGGGTTTTGTTCCTTTTATTTCTAGAAGTCGATCCATGGCGGTGGATCACCACGAAAATTGTTCTATAAGGCGAATGGAAGCCTCAAAGTTTTCTGGGTTCCGAAGCTTTCCGGCTGGATTCAGACTTCGAATTACTGACCCTTGGATACACTGAAAAAGTCGGAATTAATCTACACCGTCCATCTCTTTAAAAAGCCTTACCCTTGACTAACTCATAGCACCATAACGTTTGCCAAAAACTTACGGTCGCGTGTCACTCACGCGCTGAAAAAGATGTATGGAGCACAAGCTCCAGGGTACCCAAGAGGCTCTCGGAAATGAGTGCATCAGCCATGTTTGGCTTTGGGAATTGGTTGACAATGGAAACAGATGAGCGGAATAGGAAGTAAGAAATAATGCAGAATGGTTTGTTGTATCGCATTTCTTCTACCTCATCCGTTTATATATTGACCAACGGTGGCCAAAGAGATAACATCATCTAAAATTCTAAGTTGGACAACCGCAAGTAATTCCAGCTAAGTATTATGTTCATATATATGTTGGGATAGTGATATTTGCCTGCCATTTTTTCTTTGTGTGCTTTAAATTATTGGTCCCTTGTGTATTTTTATTTTTTTGGCAAATGGTCATGGTCCCTTGTGTCTTTATGTGCGTGGGTTGATCATTGATGATATAGGTTTTGCTTGGCCGGTGTTGCATATTAACAGCTCAATATTACTCTTGTGATTTAAAATGTTTAATTTCTCTTTTTCAATTTGCAAAATTGTTAGAGATGCTCTTATTACTATTACATGTTATTACTTGTTTACTCTCTTTCCGAAGTATAATTGAACCTATAAGATTTAACTAGATGTTTGCTCTATCTGTTTATTGTGGTCAGAAATCCATAATAATCCCTCGAACTATTTCTCCTCAGAGTGCGACCAATTTGCCCACACCATCTCCTCAAATCTAATTCACATACATATTTATTCCTATAAAAAGCAACACAGAGAGATAACCAACGAAGTAAATGTTTTTCTTATTCATTTTCTATATCCAAATGCATGTACTGCAAGTATTTTCTCTAGGATATGAGACAGACGAGGAAAAAGAAATTAAAAGAGAAAATAAGAAGGGGGTGGGGGAAAGAGCACTCTAAAAATCCATTACAAGAAGAATGCAATCTGCACTGTATTACATTAATTAAAAAACTAGCAAAAGCTAACTGCACAACCTCGAATATGGCAAATTAATATATATGAAGACAAATATGTTTACTCTTTCCAACCAAATTCTGATTTGGTCTTATCACTTGCATGGGATTATGAAGAAAATATGTTCAGCAACATATGCAAATGTTCCCTTTCACATCATAATACTCGCTCTCTTTCAAAATACTTCTCTTTTTAGTTCTAAGAAACTGACTTGCTGCTTTGGAGCACAAGATGAAAACCTTAAAGTACCCTCTTAGACCAACTGCTACCGTAAGGCAAAAAGCCATATATGGGGTATTAGTTGCTCCCATCGTATGCTATAGCTCGTAGAGCCCACCACCACATATGCCGTTCAATGCTTTTGTAAGCCATATTTGGCTTTTAAATTTCAATTGTGATAAGCCAAACTCAAATATTTGTTTATTATATAGTAAACTACAGAAAAGCCTATGACATCTCTTCATTTTTCTCCAAAGTCCACAAACTTTTAATTCATGCATATAAGTAAATTTTTTTACACATAAGGACAAGTTGTTTACAACCTTACATGTGGCAAGTGTTAAATTACTTTTTTGTCCTCTTCTAAGTTTTGGGTTTGGAACTCAATGTGTATACCAACAAAAAAAAAACTCAAAGTGTGCCGCCATATATCCGTGCAGTAGCAGATATCCGTACAATAGTAACAATAAATATATATGCAGTAGCAGTAACTGTAGCATATATTCATGCAATAATAGAAACAGATATCCGTACATTAGCAGAAATAGATATCCGTGCAGTAGCAGTAACAGTAGCATATATTTGTGTAATAATATAAATAGATATTTGTGCAGGTGCAGTAGCAGTAACAATAGCATATATTTGTTTAGTAACAAAAATAGATATTCGTGCAGTACTGTTAGTGCAGTAGCAGTAATGGTAGCAGTAGAGTACAATACTAATAGCATATATGCGTGTAGTAGAAGTGCAGTATCAGTGCAGTAGCAGTGCAGTATCAGTGCAGTGCAGTAGCAGTGCAGTAGCAGTAACGGTAGCAGTATCAGTGCAGTATCAGTGCAGTAGCAGTGCAGTAGCAATAACTTGCAATACATGTAGCATATATGTGTGTAGTAGCAGTGTAGTAGCAGTAACGGTAGCAGTAGCGTGCAATACTAGTACAATATATGCGTGTAGTAGCAGTAGTAGTGTAATATCTCTTGATAGCTGCTACTGCAAACTTATCGTGATAGCTGCTACTACATACTAATCTTGGTATATAGTTGTTACTGCATAGCAACCTTAATAGCTGCTACTGCATAGTAGTCATAATAGTTGCTACTGCATAGTAGTCATGATCGCTTCTACTGCATACTTGTCGTGATAGTTGCTACTGCATGGTGATATATGCTACCGTTATTGCTACCGTTATTGCTACTGCACGGATATTTGCTAATACTACTACACGGATAATCACTACTGCTACTGCACGGATATACGTTATTGCTACTGCATGAATATTCACTACTGCTACTGCACAAATAATCACTACTGCTACTGTACGGATATACGTTATTGCTACTGCATGAATATTCACTACTGCTACTGCACAAATATCTAGTAGCACACTTTTGGGTTGGTATAATGGCAAACTTGTAAATAAAGTAAAGAAAGATATGATTATGTAATTGCACCTTTAAAATTTGGGTCTAGGCTTAAATTGTAGTGTGTGGGCCTGGGCTGCATGTCCTTATTTGTATAACTCTAATCTTAGTTGGTTTATTTGTGTTTTGTAATGTTGTCATGGGTGTGTATGTTAAATACTATTTATTATATCCCATTTTGTTTCCTTTTTTGTGCTTCTAACTTCAACAAAATAATTTCAAATTCAATTTGTATCCTTAATCATTTTTAACTATTAATATTTTTTCTCATCAAAGTTTTTACTTATAAATTTTTTAATAATAAAAATTATACGGTTACAAAGATCTCAATGAGATCTTTCATTTGAGCCTAATATTGAATATATTCAAGATCACCAATGGCAACAATATGGTCCTACACAACAAATAATAAAATAAATAATTTAATAACTGCATATTAACAATTGAAAAGGACAACGTTATTCATCATGCATAACCCAAAGAAATTTTTCATGCATTGCTTTCTCATTTTCTTCTAGTATCCATACAACTTATTTTCGCATCTAGGGATGGAAAAAATCCCCACCGGATAGAGTACCCATTGGGTATTCGACTCTAATGGGGATAAATTCAAGGGATATCGGGTAACGGAGACGGAGGTCCCCAGTATTCGATTTCTGAAATCGGGTACGGGGCGGGGATGATATTTTGATCCCCATCCCCATCCCCATCCCCACCCAATAAGAATTATTTAGAAAATATATTATTATTATTATTATTATTATATATTTTATTATATATTTTTTTCTATAATAAATATTTATGTAAACTTCTTTGTTGGTTTGAATGAGTAAGTTGTGAAATTCTATTCAGCAGCCAATTGGGGACTTTTTTTTTGCCAACACATAAACTTTTATTTACTTTTGCTATTCGTTTTAAGCGAGACTTGCATTTATTTATTTTGATCGAAATTACGAATTTATATTATTTTTGATGTTTTGATTTTAACGTCATATTTTTTAGGGTAAAAACCCAAATTAGTACCTAAACTATTGTGAAAAGTGTTTTAGGATATACGAAATACAATAACAAACATAAAGTAAATTACAAAGTAAATAGCACAGGAATATAGCGTATCTTTATTGATGAATAAGTGTCTCTATATATAGAGAAACACAAGGGTACAATCCATATCCCAATAGGACTTCTATTCAATATGTAATCCATATGCTAACCTAACTAAGATACTCCTAGGTTGACAAGGCACACATAAGGTAGGTTTCCTTCAACACTCCCCCTTGTGGCGTCAACACTAGGTGGTGCTCCTCGCGTTGTCTCATTAAAAACCTTGCCAAGTAACAAAAACCCAGTGGGAGAAAAATAACCTTGGTCGAAGGGAAAAAGAGTACAACACACCCTTCACATTTGGAAACTTTGCATGGACGCCAGACTCCCCCTGATGTCTGCGACTCCCCCTGATTTCCACAATCATGGGAGGTCAGATAACTTAAGCAAACCAATGCTTTTCACATGCTTCTCAAATGTGGATTTAGGCAATGACTTAGTAAATAAATCTGCCACATTGTCCTCAGAACGGACTTGATTCACTTTAATCTTAAGGAACTTCTGCTGTTGCTGATTATAGAATATTTTAGGCGATATATGCTTGGTGTTTGTTGACTATGATGAAACCTTGCTTCATCTGCTCAATGCAGACAACATTATCCTCATAAATAGATGTAGGTTCATCAGTGGTTGACCTCAAACCACATGTACTTCTTATTTGTGTATCAATGGACCTTAACCATATACACTCATGAATTGCTTCATGGAGAACTATAATCTTAACATGGTTCAAAGAAGTAGCGACAAAAGTCTGCTTAGTAGACCTCCAAGATATCGCGGTGTTACCCATGGTAAAGACATAACCAGTTTGGGAACAACATTTATATGGGTCAGAGAGATACCCAACATCAGCAAAACCCACCAAAACATCACAATGATTTTCGGAATAATGGGCAGCAACACTCGTGCGATCGATCGTGACATTCTGCGATCGATCGCTCGATGGCAGAAGCTCGGTACGATCGATCGTGGCATATCTTGCGATCGATCGCCCGATTGCAGTAGGCACGGGTTCCTCACCCATTTTGCCATATTTTCATGCCTCTTTGTAGGGAAAGAACAAGCCCATATCAATCGTACCCTTCAAGTAACGAAAGATAGTCTTTATGCCATTCCAATGGCGTTGCGTGGGCGCAAAGCTAAATCTAGCTAACAAGTTAACAACAAAGGAGATATCGGGTCTTGTACACTGTGCCAAGTACAATAATGCGCTATTGCACTTAGGTACGGTACCTCAGCCTCTAAAACGTCTTCACCATCATCCCTTGGGTGAAACAGATCCTTCTTGGATCTAGACTGTGACCAATCATGAGAGTGCTAACAGGATGAACTTTATCCATATTAAATCGCCTGAGTATCATTTCCCAAGATCTTTCATCTCAAACTCAGATTTCAAGCATTCACTGGCACTTGCAAATCCGGAACTTGTTTTCACGCAGGGGCATAATTTAATGTTTACATACCCTCTTCCAATCAAGTAGTCACTTAGACGGGTATACCACATCCCTCCGGATTGTTTCAATCCATATAGTGAACGTTGCAATCTTATTGCAAACGTGCTCTGTGGTCTAGAGCCACTTGACTTGTGTAGATGAAGCCCATCCGGGACCTTCATATAAATCTCCATATCTAGATCCCGATAGAGATATGTTATGACCACATCCATAAGCTGCATATTCAGTTTTTCGGAAAACTACCACTGACAAGGTAGCAGAACGTTATGACGTCCTTTACGAGAGAATATGTCTCATCGTAGTCGATTCCAGGGTGTTGTGAGAAGCCTTGCGCCACAAGGCGAGCTTTATATCTCGTTCTCTCACTACGCTTTCTAACAAAGACTCATTTGTATCCAACATGTTTTATTCCAGAAGGTATCGGCACAACTGGCCCTAATACCGTTCTCTTTGTTAGTGAGTCCAACTCAACCTGGATCGCATATTTCCATTTAGGCCATTCAGCTCTACGTTGACATTCATCAACAGAGCGAGGTTCAATATCATCAGTCTCAATCAACTCTCGTGCACAAGCATATGCAAACACGTCATCAACTGTGATGGAGTTTCTATCCCACGTCTCATGTACACTAGTGTAATTAATCGAGATCTCTAGGTTCCCACGGATAGGTCTTAGCGACAGGGCGTCCCCCGAAGATGTCTTTTAGACATAATCATAATCCGGAACGTTTTCATGGACGGATTTTGAGTATCAATGATGAGAGGGTTATTTGGTGCCATCGCAGCCCATTTCCTAGGGCGCGAATCCCTCGAACCTGGTGGCCTCCAACGCTTCTTCAACGGAGCCACGGCTTAAGCCACATCACTACCATTGCTGGCAGTGGCGCCACCAGCTGTCCCTCCCATAGGGTTAGCTGCAATAGCGACTTTGAGTCCAAGTCCTTGTTCAGGCACTTGCATCCTTGCAGGCATGTTTGCAGCTGGTATATATGATCTAGTCACTAAGATCTAAGAAAGCGTCAGGAAGAGAATCTCTGACTTTCTGAAGATCTATAATTCTACGCATTTTCTGCAGTAGGGGGATCGTTATGAGACAAAGTGGGGACATGCCACGACAATTCCAGTCGTTCCTGCTGAACGTTTATGTTCTTATCTCCTCCTAACGACGGGAAGACTGTCTCATCGAAGTGACAAATAGATCGCCTGTCAAGGGTTCTACATAGCGGATTGTGGTTGGAGACTCAAATCCAACATAAATACTCATTCGTCTCTGAGGACCCATATTGATACGCTGTGGCGGCGTAATAGGCACATAAACAACACACCCAAATATGCGTAAGTACGATATGCTTGGCTCGTACCCAGTCACTAGCTGTAACGCAGAACATGATTGGGTGGTGATGGATCTCAGACGAATAAGCACAGTTGCATGCAATACTGCGTGCCCCCAGGCAGAGAGAGAATGGTTGGTGCGCATTACCAACGTCCTCATGACCATTTGTATTCTATTATTGGTAATCTCTGCAAGACTATTCTGGGTATGCACATGTGAGACTAGATGCCTATCATCTATCTCATGCAGTAGCCATCGAAAGTCTTCGATGTAAACTCCCTAGCATTATCAAGCCTGATAAGTTAAAGGGATGATCCTGGTAGTGAGCCGGCAGGCGAATCATTTGTGCTAGGAGTTTAGCATAAGCAGCATATCGAGTGGACAACATCGTGACATGTGACCAGCATGTCGATGCATCAACCACCACCATAAAACAAGTAAATGGCCCGCTTGGTGGTTGAAGATGTCCAAAGAAAGAAGTACTTTAGAATCCTTTGCATAGGACGGTCTCAGTCCTTATTTCCCTAAGGGATAAGCTTTGCAAATGAGCATTTGGCTTTGGGAGGTTCAGAAGCATAGGAGGAATTGTCTACATCCGAGAGAGAGAATTTTGTTCTATGCAATCGATCGTAAGAGGGGTACGATCGATCGCCCGTGCTCTCGGGTTCCTGTAACAATGCAGGATTGGACATATGATCGATCGCAGGGGATGTGCGATCGATCGCCCGAGCTCTCGGGTTTGTTAACGACGCAGCCTGGAAGGTTGCGATCGATCGCAAGTATCGTGCGATCGATCGTACGGCGTCGGACAGTGGCAAATTTTCTCTTTCTCATCACTGTCTCATCTCCTTGAATCGCTCTTCGATTCATGCTTCAATTAGCTTGAAAGAATGGATGTCCGTGTGAGGTTTTCAATACACGGATCATCATATCACGACCAGGGTGTCACAACCTGTCGTGCCAAAGCCAATATGTGTCTGAATCCAAGAGGTCATCCCGAATGACATTGTTTGATTCAATAGCTCAAATAGTGGTAACATATAACCCACTAGAGAGACACATAAACTTCTCTAAGATGCGCTTTCTACCGCAGTCATTAGAGGTAATGCAAAGGGATTCTTTTTCCATTCTCATCATGCATCTTAGCATGGAAACCATTGGCTCTTATATCTTTAAAGCTCAACAGAGTTCTATTTCCTCTTGGAGCGTAGAGAGCATTTGTGACATCAATGTGAGTGCCATTAGGCAAGAGGAATTGGGCATATCCTCTTCCTTGCACAAAATTCGATGGTCTTGCCATCGTAGTCACAGATGAATGTAAGCTCATCATTAAAATCGAGGCTACGAAACCAACTCAGATTTTATTAAAGATATTAGCCAAGGCTTTACACTCAAAGTTCCATCTTGATCTCAAATCAAAACTAAATCCATTGTCTAGGCAAACTTGCCATATTACATCAACTTCGAAAAACATAAAGACTTAAGCAAAATTGCTTCCAAAGTCTTCAACCCTTAAACTCGACGTTTTGATCATTACAATTACATCTTTATATGTATTGCAAACTATGGCCCATTGATCAGACGCTCCATATCATTAATAGACATAATGAAGAGGATTCTTCATTGATTGAGGCATAAATGCGTAGTACTCACGGTCCCTAGGACGGTGGCAGATTACCTTAGCCGGTGGCGGTGCTGCCATAACTAGTGGCGTAACAACGCTAATCAGCTGTGACCGACGGCGTCCCTCTTATAAGGATGGCGGTCTTCTCTCACTCTTTCGCGGCTCTATGCTCGCGTGATCGCTTATTCTTATGGCGATTACCTTCTTGAGCAAATCAATCTTACAGATCAAAACGTCCGGATTTGTCCCTAGATTTAGGGTTTTGCTCGTAACGTCCTCCCTTAGGGGCGCTATCATCGTCATGCCTTTCCTCAAGGCAGAGAGGGAGAAGGTGGTGAGAGTTTCCTCAATCAATTGTTCATCTGTGATGATTATCCACAGAGATGCATCAAGTTTTTGATGCGGAGAATTTCCGAATTATGTTCCATGACTTCATCAAAGTCAGAGAAGCGGAGATTAGTCCATTATGCTTCTAAATTCGGGATGATGAATGTTACCATAACATTCATGAAGCGCTTCTAGCGCTAACCTCTTTCATGAACTCAAACTGGAGTGCCATATCCATATGGCGATTCATCAGGAAAAAATAACCTGGCATTGTACATCTCAGTTTGAGGGTCTAGAGCGGTTTCTTCAAAACAACGCTCATGGATTTGAGCTAGAAGCTCTTGTACGAATATGTACATTAGGATATCATGAGCCCATCTCAGAATCTAATGTCCGCAGAATCCAATGGAGTAAAATCGAGTTCATTCATGTTCAACATCCAAGAATATGGAGAACAAGAACGTGGTGTGTTTCGGAGTCATTACTCCCACGAAACAATGAAGGGTAAGTTTCGAAGTTAATACTCCCACGAAACAATAGAGGGTTTCTGAGCAATATTTGCTCCCAAGAAACGTTTCCAAGGATTTTGGATTTAGGTGAAACTTTGGTGTCGTATGGTCATAACCTTAAACCTTTTCGGTAGCTCTACTCAGATATAACCAGGTAAGTTATAAGAGATGTCGGTGAGCAAGCTCTCTTAATACCACTTATCTCAAACTCCTTACCTAGACATCATACCTAAGCAGGTGAGCCTAGTTGGGAATAAGTCATAAACCATAGGTCGTTTCTTCTCTACGGATTCCTCATCCGGAGGTTAATTTGTCAATGAACTCGTTCATAGTCTCTTCTCTCTACGGATTCCTCATCCGGAGTATTAGCTCGAACCCCCACAGTTCGGCTCTTGAGGTCATCACCAATAGCATGATGACATTAGAGGTGCTCATGACTTACACATACCGCAAGCGATATGAAGATCGATCACTCCCCTAATGCTTCTCATAGTTTGGCGAGTCTCGTATATTATCCCACGTTATAAGAAAGGTGGGAGGTAGAAGAAGGGAGGTTGCAAGTCCCCGGAGAAAAAGAAGGTTGAATTAAATTCAGAAAGCAGCAACGTTTATAAAAGCTTACTTGGATTCTTTTCTCGGATTATCTTGAGTACCTCTTCTTCGAAGTTATATATCAGGAGATCCAACGGTCGGAATTAGATGAAATTTTAACTGGGCGTTATAGACACGCAGAGGGATCAATCACCAAATTTTCTTCTTAATCCAACGGTGGCGAAGGGAGAAAATCGCTTCTGAATTTGACTGTTCTGTGCAGGCAGATTCTTGAACTAGAGGAGATTGCACAGAGGTACTATTCATGGGTACTGTTCATCCGGCACAACCTAGAGTTTTGGCGCTAGCAGGATGCTATGCTCAAGAGTTTTGGTTTTTGATTCAGGGTTAGAGGTTCGTGCTGATAACGTGTTTTAGGATATACGAAATACAATAACAAACATAAAGTAAATTACAAAGTAAATAGCACAGGAATAGAGCGTATCTTTATTGATGAATATGTGCCTCTATATATAGAGAAACACAATGGTACAATCCATATCCCAATAGGACTTCTATTCAATATGTAATCCATATGTTAACCTAACTAAGATACTCCTAGGTTGACAAGTGTCACGCCCCGATTTTCAAATCAATTAATAAGGCATTTTGCCTTTAATTACAAATCAATTTCGGGAATGTGACTACATGGAATATCAAATACAAATATGCACTAGAATTTTTTTCTTTTAATTCGAGTACAACAATATACTCCATGCCCAATAAATGTAAATGCTGACCCGTTCTTTAGGGTTACATATTACAAGCCATAATTAAATAATAAATTGTTATTACAAAATATTAAATAATTAATCCATCAGAGTTTATTACATAAACAGCGGAAGTCTTATAAACCAATAATATGTATGCAGCCTTGCTTACTCCTGGTTATCCTAACCTGCAGGTATAACCACTACACCGTGGAATAGTGTACCGGGTTATATCAACAAACCCGGTCAGCTTACGAAGCTGGTATGAGTAATCTATGTTTTATTTTCAAAGAATCATTTAACTCAAAAGTTCCATTTCAAATCCGGAAGATTCGTATTATCTAATATACTGAACCTACGTGTCCCATACCACGTATTTTAACCCCACACGCCCCATAAACGTGTATGTTAATACCAGGGTAATCCAGTATATTAAATAATATAAACCCTCGATCTTTACTCACACAAAATCATTTATAACTTAGCCTGATTAAAAGTGAGATGCATCTCACATTTAATACATCAAGTTATTTTTAACTTCGCCTGATTAAAAGTGAGAATACTATTTTTCTTCTCCTTTTAATACATCAAGTTAACCAAACAATATGCAGTCTAGAGCTCTAACTGATGGGCTACCATTTTTCACCCATTTAACGGTGTCCCCAGGACAATCCGTTTGTACAAAATCATTCAAATAGGCAAACACAATATCTTAATAGAATTATTGTGTTCCCACAAAATTCACAAATTAAAACAATAAGATGAACATTTTTCAAATATTGTTTTAACACCAAAATCACAACAACACAATATGAATTAATATTCATATATAAAAACATCGTGAGATTCACTCACCTCTAATTCCTGCTGCGTCTTCAAATAGAAACCAGGAATCGACAATGTTATCCGGAAGCTTCTATGATTCCACAATTTCCTATGAACATGCAATAGTCCACTTAGCATATCATAGATTCCTAAACGATACATTAATCCTCAAATGTCACTTAGACATTAATAATCATAATTCAGGACAGTTTGACCAAAAGTCAACCGTCGGTCAACGTGGGTCCCACGTCTACTATTCATCAACGGGTCCCACACGAAATCCAAAACTTCCAAAATCCATCAACATGCTTATTTCTAGCATCCTAACATCATATCCAAAAATGGTGATGATCCAACGGTCGGATCATCACGGATCTAACGATCCATAATCATTGCATAATTGATCGTTGATCAAACGATCTAATTTCAATAATCCAACGGTCCAACATGCTTATAATCTCAATATTAACCACACGATCAAATTTGATGATCATCTGACGGTCGGATCTCTCGAATCGTAAATCGTACGATCCGATAAATCGGGTTAATTGACCATCGGTCAAACGACCGAATTTGACAAAAGTCAAAACACGAAAGTTGTTCGTATCGACGAAACAAGCCAAACGGAGCAAAGGACTGCTCCCGGACCGTCCGGACGCGCCTACCACGCGCCGCCGCCGGCGGTGGTCAGACCGCCGGTCAAGGTGGTCCGATTGACACCAAATTTTACCAGAATGTAGATCACAACAATCCCAACAATTTTGATAACTACCTCGAGGTCTGGATCGGAGTGGAAGTGGCCGGAATCGGTGTCGGTGGGTTTTTGATCCCAAAAAGTGCAAATCGTCGTTGCCGCCGATCTAGGCCGTGCCGCCGTGATCCACCACCATGGGGAGGTTGCTGGGGAGGAGGGGAGCAAAACCCAAGAAGGTTCATCGCCGGAGGTGGCCGGAAACGTCGCCGGTGGCCGGGTCGACGTTTCCCGAATCTGCCGCCGCACGATCTGCTAACTTCCGGCGAGATCTGGTGGCGGGGAGCACCACCGGTCGACCGGCGACGCCGGTCTGCGTCGGTGGGTGGCCGGCCCGTCGCCGGAAGTGGCCGGACGCGCCCGCACGCGCCGGGTCGGGTCGGCGGGTCAACGGCGGGTCCGCGGGTCTGCTTGGGAGAATTCCGGAAGTTTCCGGAATTTTCCGGGTATTTTCTGATTTTTATGAAAATTACCCCATATTTATACACTTTCGACCAAACTTCCGAGGGCCATAACTTCTTCATACGATGTCCGTTTTCGGTGAACCAAATTCCTACGAACTCGATTCGACGAGTTCTACAACTTTCATGAAGGAAGTTTTCCCAAATTCTCAACTGATAAAAAGTTACCTTAATTAACCTTGTGTAACTTATAATTACCGCCGTAATTATCGTTTTACGACGAAAACCTCTAAAAATATGAAATCGCACTATTTCACTTCAAATTTCACGAACTATTTTATAAAAATAATACGGAAATTTTCGGGGTATTACGTCACACATAAGGTAGGTTTCATTCAACAAAAAAGATTTTTTGGTACCTACAAATTTTTTTTACCCAAAATGGTACCTGAACTATTGTGTCATTACCCAAAATGGTACCTCCGTAGTTAAGTTGGGTACCATTTTGGGTAAATGCACAATAGTTCAGGTACCATTTTGGGTAATGACCAATAGTTCAGGTACCATTTTGGGTTACGGAGGTACCATTTTGGGTAAATGCACAATAGTTTAGGTACCATTTTGGGTAAAAAAAATTTGTAGGTACCAAAAAGTACCTTTGGCTATAGTTTAGGTACCATTTTGAGTTTTTACCCTATTTTTTAAACCTCTAGGAATTTTTGTATAATATATTAGTAATATTTGTTAACGGGGATCGGGGCGGGTATGGGGACCTAATCCCCAATGGGGACATGGACGGGGACGGGGAATCTCTATTATCTTATTATGGGGATTGGGGCGGGGATGGGGACAGAAAATGACTTCGGGGGCGGGGATGGTATTTTAATCCCCGTACCCTACCCGCCCCATTGCCATCCTTATTCGCATCAGCCTTCCAATACATGATCCATGCATGCTTTCTCAAAAGGTGAACAATTGATAATCTGATATGACATCATTCCACAATCTATAACCATGCATGCACACAACTGACACAAGAGGTTTCAAATAGCATACTTACCGAGATAAAATCTAGAATTAATTACAAATGACATTCCGAAATAGAGTGTAATTTTCAATTTGATACTCAATTATATCTATCAATAGCATATTTAAGAGGATGAGTTGTCAACTATAAAAATAATTTTTTTACGTAAATGCACCTCATATATTAAAATACTTTAAAAACAAATAAATCAGAAAGGGTAAAAGCGTCAAACAACAAATAGCATAAAAATAAAGTAAAAAATGAAAAAAAAAATTGCATAATTTCTTAATCACCTACTTTCATTAGGTAGCTACCTTCACTGCTTCTACACTCCTCGAGTGTGTGGATATTTCTAGTTTAAATAATAATTTCACATTGAAAACATTAAAAGTAAGAATTATACAGTAGAACCTCTTTAAATTAATACTCGATAATTGTTGTAAGTCACCTATTAACTCAATTAGGAAAGATAGAAAAATGAAAGAGAGAGAGAAGTGTAGAGAGTGAGAAGTTGCTTTCTATTGATCTGGTTGTGTTGTGATGTGATTGATGTGAAATGGTGATGCCTCAACCTCTTTATATAGTGGAGAGGTTAAAATGTATTCATGGTACATCATAATGAGGAGAAACCTTTTAGTTACCTCATTATCACCACTAACCACACTAACCATATCATTTATGTACTATCATAAGTAGTGTAATTACTCTTATATATGGAGTAATTAGGAGAATACTAAAGGTCTTCAGGAATTAATGTCTTGCGCAATGTATGTAGTCCACATCTTATATTTTGTACACACGTTAGTTTACTGGACAACCACTCCACTAGGTGTCTTACAACAGATATAATATAGTATATATGATGACGAGAAATAAGAGCATGCATGGTTGACCAAAAAAAAAAAGACTAAGGGCATGATAACCATTAGTTATGTGTTGTGTACTACTAGCTATCCCAAGCAAGGAACTTAGTTCATTGCTTCGTGCTTCAACGTAAACTACCTTCACTTTTAGTTTGCAGAGCATATAAATCTCAATTCATCAGTTTAGGGTTGAGCTTTAATTTCTTGCTTACGTGTGCATGTATATGAGCTACTGTGAGTTAGATGGTCCCTTTTGATCAATGACACGAATTTTAATTTTAATTCACTAGTATTGTGCCATCTTTATTCTTGAATATATAAAATATTGGTCATGAAGTTTGATAAATGCAAAAGAGTGGTAAACGAATATTGAGATACATGAGTGTCGTTTCACAGGGATTGACGGTCTCCGATCCCGAGGTAGCAAGTAATCGGGTTACTCTAGCTAGTGTGTGGAGTGGCAAGGGGTGAAATGAGTGAGTGAATGCGTGTATGTGACAATGTGCGGAATAGTGTAGTGTTCGGTTTGTCTAAGGGAAGGTGGAATGCCGAGACAGACAACAAATAAAAAAAGCAAGTAATGTAATGCAAGTAAAGTCGAGTATGTGCACAATAAGGAAAGTGTTGGGGTTTCTGGTTAGCCTAAGTCCATATATGATGCTTAATGAACCAATTTAGTACTCATGTTTGTGCAATGAATGAATCAAGCTTCGTGTCTTAGCCATATTATGGGTCTAAGACCATCTTATGTTATGTATTTCTAATGCCATGTTATGGATCACTAGAACTCCCTCAAATTGGCTTGAGGGGTGATGAGCACAAAGACTTAGAAACTCAAACAAGGGGACCTCATCACATCTATTATCAAATGCCTAGAGAGAGTTAGGAGTCACCCTAACAATCTCAATCAAAGTAGATTAAACACATGCTCAAAGAAGTGACTAAATTCCCTAAACATGCACACAACACAAATTGAATTGGATAATAGATATACTCATTCATCACAAAATATTTATACATAGTCAATTCATCATTACATCACAATGGACTAGGGCACACAACCCTAGTCCCCAACAAAGTAACTACTCACAACAAACCATCAAAGCATACATCATAATATAACAAGTGTAAACTCTAAACATAAATATAAGAGAGAAAAGGGTTAAGGAATTCTCAATAAATGGTGTCCCTTCTCCTCCTTGGATCTAGGTGATGTCCTTGATGGTAGGTGAGGATCCCAGCTGCCATGTCAAGCTTCATAGTTTACAATCTAGACTAATACTGATGGAACTTCATAAATACCAACAATTATTAAACAAACTCAACTCCAACACACAATTCTTTGCAAACTGCACAATACACCATTAATTATGTAGGTTTTATTGAGGGGTCAATAAAATTTTACTGACCACAATAACAAAATTTATTGACCTCAATAAAACATTTTATTGACCACAATAAAAAAAAAATTGGCTATAATTATATGTGTGAATTGCATGCAATAAGTCAGAAAAATATTAAGACACATATACACAAACTCATTCATGTTCCACAAGTTATTGTTTTTTACAATCTTGCCTAGTACTCATGGTACTTCACAAATACCAACAATTATTAAACAAACTCAAGTCCAGCAATTTTTTGCAAACTGCATAATACACCATTAATTATGTAGGTTTTATTAAGGGGTCTATAAAATTTTATTGACCACAATAACAAAATTTATTGACCTCAATAAAATATTTTTGGCTATTATACGTGTAAATTGCATGCATTAAGTCAAAAAAACATTAAGACACATATACACAAACTTATTCATCTTCTGCAAGTTATTCTTTCGGTGAACCTTGACACCATGTCAAGCTTTATAGTTTACAATCTTGCCTAATACTCATGGTACTTCACAAATACCAACAATTATTAAACAAATTCAAGTCCAGCAATTCCTTGCAAACTGCACAACACACCATTAATTATGTAAGTTTTATTGAGGAGTCCATCAAATTTTATTGACCACAATAAAATTTTTTTTGGCTATAATTATACGTGTGAATTGCATGCACCAAGTCATAAAAACATTAAGGCACATATACAAAAACTCATTCATCTTTTGCAAGTTATTCTTTCGGTGAACCTTGACACCATGTCAAGTTGCATAGTTTACAATCTTACCTAATACCCATGGTACTTCACAAATACCAACAATTATTAAACAAACTCAAGCCTTGCAAACTGCACAACACACCATTAATTATGGAACCCGTACACATAGATTCAAACTCTTAGATTTCACACAGAAACCAAGCTTTAATTATACACTCTGACCACAATAAAAAAAATTTATTGACCACAATAAAAAAAAAATTATTGACGACAATAAAATAGTAGATCTATCGACCCGGTTGAGACCCGCGAATAAGCAACCCGACCCGGCTTTTTCTCCGCCGTCTGGCCACCTCTCGGTGGTGCATGGGTGTTGAAGAGAACCTCGGCCACATATTCTCAATCTAGCGTTGGAAGACAATGATTCGAAGGAAAAAATATTTCGAGATTCTGGCGGGTTCTAACGATCCAACGATCCAGATTATTGCTAACATGTCTGAGCACTAGTGCTTTGGGTATTGTAGAATTTTCCGCCTAATATTTAAAATCTCTTAAACTTGAAGGGAAATATATAGTGAAATTGAGGACCTATTAGATATTTCCCTTAAAATTAAAATAAAAAAATGGGTTCTTGACCCATAAGGACAGAATTGGGCAAATATTTACCATCAAGGACAAGGCAAAAACAAGGTGCCCTCTCGGTTCATTAATTGACCAATTTACGATTTTGTATTATACATTTTACAAAAATTACGAAACTGTCATTGACAGATTTTATTGACCTCAATAATTTTTTTTAAGGAATTGATACTTTCCGTGCTAGAAGGGAAAGAACAAAGGAGCATCACTTTTGTGTATTTTGTTGACTTCAATAAACTTTTATTGACCTCAATAACTGTTTTATTGAGGTCAATAAAATTTTATAAGATCAGTGAAATTTTAGTTTCTAGATCTCAATCAGCAAAGAACAAATAAACATCACATTTGTGTATTTTATTGACCTCAATAAAATTCTATTGACCTCAATATTTTTTTTTAAGGAATTGATACTTTTCGTGCTAGGAGGGAAAGAACAAAGGAGCATCACCTTTGTGTATTTTATTGACCTCAATAAACTTTTATTGACCTCAATAAACTTTTATTGACCTCAATAAACTTTTATTGACCTCAATAACTGTTTTATTGAGGTCAATAAAATTTTATAAGATCAGTGAAATTTTAGTTTCTGGGTCTTAATCAGCAAAGAACAAATGAACATCACATTTGTGTATTTTATTGACCTCAATAATTTTTTTTAAGGAATTGATACTTTCCGTGCTAGGAGGGAAAGAACAAAGCAGCATCACCTTTGTGTATTTTATTGACCTTAATAACTGTTTTATTGAGGTTAATAAAATTTTATAAGATCAGTGAAATTTTAGGTTCTGGGTCTCAATCAGCAAAGAACAAATGAACATCACCTTTGTGTATTTTATTGACCTCAATAATTTTTTTTAAGGAATTGATACTTTCCGTGCTAGGAGGGAAAGAACAAAGGAGCATCACCTTTGTGTATTTTATTAACCTCAATAAACTTTTATTGACCTCAATAAACTTTTATTGACCTCAATAAACTTTTATTGACCTCAATAAACTTTTATTGACCTCAATAACTGTTTTATTGAGGTCAATAAAATTTTATAAGATCAGTGAAATTTTAGTTTCTGGGTCTCAATCAGCAAAGAACAAATGAACATCACCTTTGTGTATTTTATTGACCTCAATAACTGTTTTATAAGATCAGTGAAATTTTAGTTTCTGTGTCTCAATCAGCAAAGAACAAATGAGCATTACCTTTGTGTATTTTATTGACCTCAATAAAATTTTATTGAGGTCAATAAACTGTTTTCCCCGTTTCATTGAGGTCAATAAATTGCTAATTTAGATGCTTTATTGAGAGTTATTGACAAATTTTACGGCTCCATATTTTTATTGAGGTCAATAAACTGTTTTATTAATGTCAATAAAATTTTATTGAAGTCAATAAACTGTTTTATTGAGATGGTGAGAAGAATATAGAAAATTTAAAAATGTAATCTCAACAATAATTAAGGACTTGATCAAAATCATTATCTCTTAACACTATGTTTCTAATCAACGAATGCAAAATATGCATGCATATAACAATCCCCAGACAAATACAGTAGAAGTAAGTAACTCGTGAATTTTGCATTGCATGCATGACAACTTTAGGTCTTTGAATCCTTGTCTAATCTTCTTCTCAGCCTTGACGAATAAATACGGTTGATGACATGCTTCACATAGTCCAGATCACCATGGTGTGCCCTCTCAAACAGCACTGTGATGGAGTTAAAATCCAATCCAAATGTAATTAGTAAGTTAACAGTAGTAGCATTGAGCTTGAATTTGTATACCTGACTTTGTAGCTTCTCCTGGTAAAAACCAGCCATCAAAATTGCGTTAGCAACAAGCACCCCAATCCTCACATTACTCCCAGTTTCGAGTGGCTTCATTTTAGCTTCTCTGAGCTCTCGAGCAACACGCTCACCAACATGAAAGAAACTTAGTATCTGTGTATAACTGTATATTAAAATCAAATCCAGTTCAAATTCTAGGCATACCCATTAATTGATAGAAAAACGGAAGGTATAATAGAATAAAAAGGAAAACTCAAACGCAATAACATGGCCGTGCACAAACACAGATCACCCAACATCTTATTATGCAAAAATTCATCAATACTGAAATAGATAACTGGATTTCAGAACTGTAGAAAGAAGATACCTAATGATTTTTGAAAAAAGCCAATTGGCATGCGCCCAGCTATTAATTCGGTCATAAAGAGGATATTGACCTCTATGAAACCCAATATCGAGTCAATATCTTCCTCCCAGTTGATTGTTACAGAGGAATTAGACAACTCTGGTTAAATAAAATAATCCCAAACTTCATTAAAATTAAACATCCAAACATGCTATCCAGTACACGATTTATATACTGGTTAAATCCTTAATCACAAAATTGGGGAGGGACGAAACGGAACCGGAGAGAGCATTTCTGGAGAGATCTAGGGTTTGGAGGCTATGGCAATATTTGAGTGATTCAGGGAGCCTACCAGCGAGGTTCATCGACGGCAGATGGAGGCTGAGGAGCCGATACTCCTTCTCGTTCCAGTAGGAAACACGAGCTTGCAGATTGAGGCGGCGGAGTTGTTGGCCAAGTTGAGGCGATGAAGTCATTCTGCGTGTTTAATTTCAAATGATGTGAGAACTCTTAGCAAGGGCAAAATTGTAACAAAAAAAATATAATAGATCATGGCCTATATAATTTTGTCCTTGTTGGGAGTAAAACATGCCCAAGTCATGCCTGTTGGAAAATATTTAAAATCTCTCAAACTTCAAGGAAAATATATAGTGAAAATTAGGACTTATTGGATATTTACCTTAAAAAAACCACCTAGGCGGTTAGTGTCCGACTAGTCCCCGCCTAGGCGCTAGTCCCCTCTCCACTGCCCGACTAATGCCTAGTGATTTTTAGAACATTATGTCTAACTAAGAGAATTAAATAGGTCCCAGAAATCATTGGCCCGAACTCATGGCTTCGATCCGCACACGGATGAGAACAACTAGTTGTAGAGCAATGTTGAAGCTTCGACGTGCCAAGGGGCGGATGGTCCTCTACACTAAGACCAATCCCAACAATGGAAAACGTGTCTGATTGCGTCTTTGCCATATTCAGTTTCATTAGGTAAATGTAGTGCTATATTGTCATATAGCTTGTGAGAATTTGAAGAATTTCAAATTAACTTGTTTCTCATGTTGCCTTGTGTATTGTTTCATTTAGAAACGCTATTGTTAGTCAGAACTCATTTTGCATATTACTTGTGTCTTGCCGGCTCTTGGTATGAATATATTCATTCATTCTTAAGTATCCCCTTGAATGTATTCACGTCAAACTGGAAGGTACATTCTTAATACTTTAATAGACACTATCATGTATGCTAGATTTTGAAACTTCATTTAAGCAAATATGCTGGTACAGAATACAGGCGCGTTCATCGCCAAGGATAAATAGTAGAAACACGTACATAAATATGGAAACGGGAGTGGTAAGGCAGTTAGGGTTTCTGCCTGCTATATATTATTGGTTTGATTAGTTAATACATATGCAGTGGGATAGGAAGCCCTCATAGCAAAACTTATGCAGTAGGATAGGAAGCCTTCTTAGCAAGGCCACACAAACCTTCTGGGGCATCAAAGTTTCTAAGAATTTTCATATAACCATCTTCACCCCAAGTCTGGCCCCATGAATTCTTCAATAACCAATAGTCGATGCCATTTTCAGTGGTTCCATACCCAATGACGGTAACGGCGTGGGTGAGGTCTGTCCCACAATCACCTGAGAACACCCCACTGCTGTAATACTTAAACGCGTCTCCAGAAGCATCAATGGCAACCGAAACTGGTTGCATGGACACAGCCTTGAGTAGATCGTTTTCACTATTGGGAGGGACCTCTTCAAAACCAGCGATCTGGGCAGCATGCTCACTTTCCTTGTTAGTGTCGCACATTCCCATGTCCGTGGTCTGGTATTGGTAATTTTCTTCACTAGCGATTCCTCCATTTTGTATGATGTATCGAAACGCTTCCGTCATCCACCCACCGTTGCAGCCATTGTTGGACTGATCACAGTCCACAAGTTGTTGCTCGGACAGTGGGATTAGTTGGCTATTTTTGATTTGGTTTAGCCCTTCTACTGCTGCCACTGAAGAAAATGCCCAGCAAGCACCTACATATATTCCCAAAAAAAAAAAACATAAAGGAGGTCAATTCCCTTAATTTGGTAAGAAGCTAGGGATAAGACGTACAACGAAGGTTTGAGGTAGGATACGCATCACTTACCACATTGTTCTTGATTTTTTATGCCGGTGACAGCTCCTTTCTCCCTCCAGTCCATGCTAGTTGGAACATCAGTAGCAGCCAAGCTCTGGTACCGAAAAGATTTATTTTCGGATAAGGTTGAATTTGAGCTGGTGGGGATTTTTTTGTATCCGGTATGATGTCTAATGAATTCTTCATTGGTCATATCAGAAAATTTGTTGATGCTTAACTTGTAAGTCTTGTTCCCTTCATTGTTGGATTTCTCCACAAATTCGACATTCTTCTTGAAGATGGCAAAACGCCTTTCCTTCTCTGCACTGTCGGGGTAAATGCGTCCGTACTTCTCCATCCATTGCTCATGTTTCTCAGCAATGGAAGCTTCGTACAATGAGCGGGATGTGGCTTGCGAAGCTAAAGTCCCCAAGGTGATGAATGTGGCAATGATCAAAAGGTTAACTCGTTCAAAAGCCATTGTTCACAAAATTAGTACCTTAATTTGTGACAATGGCTTTGATTTTATGTAGTGATTGGCAAGCAGGCTGTGAAGAGGCAAAGCAATGGGTATACGTTTATATAGAATATCTAGCTTCGTTTCTTTTCTGTATGCTGTCAAGTTCTAATGACTGACTTGTAACTCCATGCATGTCCGTCAACTAAGTCTGGGTCTTGGCCTCAATCATGGTGTTTGTTTGTCCGGATAAAGCGGAGGGATTTGATTATTTTTCTCTAGTCATGTATGGTCTTCTTGGTTCTTTTTCTTCTTCTCTTGAAATTCTCAGTACCTTCCAGTAGGTTCTTAGACGTGAAGTTGGTGTTAACCGGCCAGTTCAATTCATAAGACATGCGCAGCCAAGTTGACGGTGACTACAAGTCTTACAGACAGCAGCATCTTGCATCTAGACCCAGAGTCTTCCGTGAAGTTCTCAATCTTCCGGTCCGCGATCGACGTAAATTTTGAGTTCTGAATCTTCCGCTGAATGTGTGAGAATTAATGGCATGGTTATAGTTTGTACCGTCCAGTAAGTTCTTAGACGTGAAGTTGGTGTTTACCGTCAATTCATAAGACATGCGCAGCCAAGTCAAGTCCAAGTCTTTCAGACTAGAGACAGCAGCATCTAGACCCAGAGTCTTCCGCCGAGTTCTGAATCTTCCACTCCGCGATCGACGTAAATTTGTTCCGCGGAAGGTTGAAGACGTTGTCTTTTTCTTTTTCTTTTTCATTTTTTTTTTCTTTCAATTAGCTGTTTCACTCATCGAGCACGTTGTCCATCTCGTCTAGCCAATCTTGCACGACAGCTTCCTTCACTTGCCTCTTCTCTGCATCCTACGAATCATTAATGACGAAATTTCACTCTTGCTCCTTGAATTTGCATAAAACAAGCACAGCTTGAATTGTCTTGAGACTTTCGGTGAATTGGTCAACTTCTTTCTCAGCATCCAATACCAATCTCACCTACATTTTCTTTTATTTGCTCAAAAGCTATTGAAGCCAGTTGGTCAATAACAAAGGAAATGAGTGCATCAGCCATATTTGGCTTTGGGAATCGGTTGACAATGGAAACAGATGAGCGGAATAGGAAGTAAGAAATATTGCAGAATGGTCTTTCTTCTACGCCATCCGTTTTTTTTTTTAGCAAAGAGAAAACATCATCTAACTTGGACAAGCGCCAGTGATTCCAGCCAAGTATTATGTTCATATATATGTTGGGATAGTGATATTTGCCTGCCATGTTTTCTTTGTGTGCTTTAAATTATTGGTCCCTTGTGTCTTGATGTGCTTGGGTTGATCATTGATGATATATAGGTTTTGCTTTGGTGTTGCATATTAACAGCTCATTATTACTCTTGTGTTTTAAAATGTTTAATTTCTCCTTTGCAATTTGCAAAATTGATCAATGTTGATCCACATGCTAAAATTTAGAATAACAATTTTAGGATCTTATTACTATTACATGTTATTACTTGTATACTAATTGAACCTATGAGATTTAACTAGATGTTTGCTCTGTTTATTGCGGTCAGAAATCCATAATAATCCCTCGAATTATTTCTCCGAAGAGTGCGACCAATTTACCTACACCATCTCCTCAAATCTAATTCACATACACATTTATTCCTATAAAAAGCAACACAGTGAGATAACCGGCCAACGAAAATGTTTTCATATTCATCTTCTATATCCAAATGCATATACCGCAAGTATTAATTTTCTCTGGAATATGAAACAGACAAGAAAAAAGAAATTAAAATTAAGAGAAAATAAGAAGGGGGGCATTACATTAAAAAAACTAGCAAAAGCTAACTGCACAACCTCGAATATGGCAAATATATATATGTTTACTCTTTCAATCCAAGTTCCTAGATGATTTGGTCTTATCACTTGCATGGGATTATGAAGAAAATACGTTCAGCAACATATGCAAATGTTCTCTTTCACATCATAATATCTGCTCTTCTTTCAAAATACTTCTTTTTTTTTAGTTCTAAGAGACTGACCTGCTGCTTTGGAGCACAAGATGAAAACCTTAAAGTACCCTCTTGGGATCACCAACGGCAGCAATATGGTCCTATAAAATAAAGGGTCATTATAACTTTCGTCCCTGAATTATGACTCGTTCGACACTTTCATCCCTAAAGTTTGAAATATATCACTTTCGTCTCTGAACTTCAACACCAACTATCACTTTCGTCCCTGACCGGAACAAAATTGTGCAAAACCTATGCCAAAATGTTCGCAAGGATGAGAGGAGTAACTTTTATAACTAGGGCTAAGCTCAATTCGGCCTAGAATGGCTCGAATTTAGCCCGAAAGTCGATGGTGGCCGAAACTTTAATTATAAAATTCTCCGCCATCCGACGACGGTTTGAGGCGAGGTTGGTGGCGTTGAACTCGCCTCAAGGAGGGCTTCAAAGCCCAGTGGGTATTGTCCTCCGATTTGGCCGGAATCAGAGGTTTATTCGGTGAAAACCCTCGGCCAGGGACGAAAGTGATAGTGATTTTCAAACTTCAGGGACAAAAGTGATATATTTCAAACTTTATGGACGAAAGTGTCGAACGAGTCATAGTTCAAGGACTAAAGGTGATTTTTTCCCTAAAATAAATAATAAAGGGTAAATGTTACAAATGGTCCATGTGGTTTGAGGTGATGTTCAACATTAATTTTGGGGTTGCAAAATGTTTAATATCAACATTGTGGTTTGCAATATTGATCAATATATATTAGCCCAAAATGCTATTTATGACAAAATTTTCATCAATTAAATAGTGTCGTAAATTAAATTAAATAAAAAACACTTGAAAAAAGTTTATTTTTTAATTAAAATGACAAATTTATCGTTATGAATCACCTATACATGAATTTTAATTGCTGAATTTTTTGCCAAAATTAACATTTGGACCAATATTGATTAATTTTGCAAACCACAAGGGTTACAATAAATATTTTGAAACTACAAGGTTAATGTTGAACATCACCCAAAACCACATGGATCATTTATAACTTTTACCCAATAATAAAATGCATAATTTAATAATTGCATTCACAAGTGAAAAGGACAAAGTACGTAATTCATCATGCATAACCCAAAGAAATTTTCCATGCATCGCTTTCTCATTTACTTCTAGTATCCATACAACTCATTTTCGCACCAGCCTTCCAATACATGATCAATGCATGCTTTCTAAAAAGGTGAACAATTTATAATTATCTGATATGACATCAATCCACTATCTGTAACCTTGCACACAAGAAGTTTCAAATAGCATACTTACCGAGATAAAATCAAGAATTAATTACAAATGACCTCCAAAGTCGAGTGCCATTTTCAATTTGATACCTAATTATATCTATCTATACTATATTTAAGAGAAGATGAGTTGTCAACTGTAACACCCCAACCCGAGTTAGTTTTAGAAAGAAAAAAAATAATTCGACTTAGAATGGCTTGAAGATTTTCATTCATGTTATCAAATCTCACCAAAATCTCCAAAGCTTAACCAAAAGTGAAATCCAAATATACCAAGACATAGAGTACATGTTCGACGAGAGGATCAAGTTTGATACCTTACTCGAAGATAACCATCGCCGAAGTCGCCGTAAAACATAGAAACCAGCCGGAAAACCAAAAAGCTTTGGAGCTTCGATTCTCTCTCTACCATCATCGATTTGAGAAGTTGAGACCACAGCCATGCTCGTCTCATCGAGATGAAGCTAATGATACCGGTTTCGTCCACCAATGTGGCTGAAAGAAGAAATTCCGATCGGAGCAGTCGGAATTCCTCTCCTACGTTTCTCTCTCTACAGGCCTCTATTTGGTAAAACTACAGGTACAGATGAACTCAGCTAATCGAGATGAAACTATTGGTATAGGTTTTACGTTGTAAAACGGCCAGAGGAGGAGGGTGGTGATCGGAGAAGAGAAGTGAAGAGGAGAGAAGAAGTTGGGAGGTCTCTCCTCTTCTAGACAGATCCAAATCTATATATACTTGAATCCGACGGTCCAGATCAAACGGTGATAGAGATTAACGGCTGAGATTGCACCGACTTAAGTTCCTTTCTTTTAATAATAATATTTGAAAAATTAGATCCGGTATTCGAAAAATTCTCCGAAAATTATCACGAACTCATCGTGACATGTACTTTATTCTCGAGTCCTCAAATTGAAGATTTTATTTTATTTTAAAGAAAAAATCAAAAAGTTTCCTAAGTGCAAAACAATTGTCGAGCTCATATTCTTTTAATAATAATATTTTCTACGCTACTTCTTTAAATTCATCTCGGACTCACCAAATGTATCTAAATATTTATTTCATTTTAAAAATTTTGGGGTATTACATCAATCAACCATAAAATAATATTTTTTTACGTAAACGCACCTCATATATTAAAATACTTTAAAAACAAATATATCAGAAAGGGTAAAAGCGTCAAACAACAAATAGCAGAAAAATAAAATAAAAAAATAAAAAAATTGCATAATTTCTTAACCACCTACTTTCATTAGGTAACTACCTTCACTGCTTCCACACTCATCGAGTGTGTGGATATTTCTAGTTTAAATAATAATTTCACATCAAAAACATTAAAAGTAAGAATTACACAGTAGAACCTCTTTAAATTAATACTCGATAATTGTTGTAAGTCGCCTATAAACTCAATAAAGAAAGATAGATCGAAAAAAGAAAGAGAGAGAGCTCTAGAGAGATCGAAGTGTAGAGAGAGAGAGAGATCGAAGTGTAGAGAGCAAGAATTTGCTTTCTATATATTGATCTGGTTGTGTTGTGATGTGATTCATGTGAAATGGTGATGCCTCAACCTCTTTCTATAGTAGAGAGGTTGAGGTGTTTTCATAGTACATAATAATAAGGAGAAATCCTTTAGTTAACCCATTATCACCACTAACCCCACTAACCATACTATTTATGTACTCTCATAAGTAGTCTAACTATTATGGAGTAAATAGGAGAATACCAAATGTCTTCAGGAATTTATGTCTTGTGTAATGTATGTAGTCCACTTCTTGTATCTCATACGAACGTTAGTTTACTGGACATCCACTCCACTAGGTGTCCTACAACACTCCCCCTTGGATGTCTAAAACCTGACTTTGCTGCATCTGAACTCCTTCATCTTTGAGCATCGTATCAAAACGGAACTACGATTAGCATTGTGCTAAGTATGGTTAGGTAGAGTCGAAATAAATATTCATTCACTGATGCCAACACACAAAACCTTAAGTCTAAGAAGACCCATTGTGGGACAACAACCGGAGTTTAGGAGAAAACCTAATTAAGTCTTAGTTCATTGATTCGCGCTTCAACATAAACTAGCTTGATTTTTAGTTTGCAGAGCATATAAATCTCAATTCATCAGTTTAGGGTTGAGCTTTAATGTCTTGCTTACGTGCATGTATATGAGCTAATGCGAGTTAGATGGTCCCTTTTGATCAGTGACACGGATTTTAATTTTAATTCACTGGCATTGAGCCATCTTTATTCTTGAATATATAAAATATTGGTCATTTAGTTCACTACAAGGGATGACAGACATATTAAGAATTTGTCTGCAATTTAAACACAAATCATATTTCAAGGGCTATTGCCTATTTCTATATTCTACTTATGCAGTTAGATAAGCAGTATCCATAGCAATGCCACATTGACCTTCTGGCCAACCATTATCTCTAAGAACTCTGAAATAGCCATGTTCAACCCAGTTGTTGCCCTTTGAATTCTTGATTAACCAATACTTGGTGCCATCTTTGGTTGTCCCGTACCTGACAGCTGTAACAGCATGCCCAAGGTTTAGGCCGCAATCACCGGAAAAAAATCCCACTTTGGTAGTGCTGAAAGTCTTGTCCGTCTACCTCAATTTCGATTGAGACAGGTTGCTTGGAAACAGCCTTGAGCAGGTTTCCTTCACCTTGAGGCACTTGTTCATGACCAGTTAGTGTGGCAACATGCTTGATCATTTTCCTTATTACGATCACATGCTCCGTCCTAGCTGGCGGTGTATTGATAATTATCTTCAGCGGCAATTCCTCCATTTTGTTTCATGTACTCAAAGGCATCTACCATGTTACCACCTAGACAACCATTGTTGTAAATATCTCTATTACAGTCTACAAGTTGTTGCTCAGATAGCGAGATCAACCGACTAGTTCTTACTTTGGTAATCCCTTCCTTGCTGCCACTGTTGAGAAAGCCCAACAACAACCTACACATATATAAAATTAAAAAAGAGAAAAGAGAAAAGTTTCCTTAATCAATTAGGAAATTAATAGTTAAAGTCATAGATATATTTTGAGATAAATATATATATATATATATATATATATATATATATATATATATAATAAGTGATATGGTGCTTAATTAATCCTCCTACCATAGTCTGTTTAATTCTTTACGGGGGTGACATCTCCTTGTTTCCTTTAGTCAATTGTGATGCCCCGGACCAAAGTTAACCAATGTACTATTTACCGTTACGGCAAATTGGTGGAATTTTCATTTTCGAGTTTCGATTAGTACTTTTAGGGGTCCTCGAGGTGACTTTTTGTTCGGTAAAAAATTTAATTTAAGTTTCTTCACGGAAGTTATAGAGCACGTTAAACCAAGTTCGTGGACATAAAGTACGTAAAAATCGGACTTTGTTTTAGGAAGTTATGGTTCACGAAAGGAGGAAACTATTTCAGGAAACTTTCTATTTATAGATTTCCATTTTGGGAAATTTCCCATTCAGTTTTGGCACTTTCTCTCTCCTCTCCCCTCACCCCAGCCCGATACTCTCTCTCTCCCCGAGCATTTGCAGCCGTCGACTTTGATCGACGTTTTCTTGCCGATCCGGCCACCTCACAGCCTAAAACTTGTCTCATTTTCTTCACCATTCAACAGTCTTCAACCCTATACCAATTTCTTAGATCGAATCTTGGTGTAGGAGGAGAAATCAAGGCGAGAAAATCACCCAAAATCACCTGAAACTGCCGAAACTGTCCCACCATGCCGGCACTAATTCCGGCCAAATCGACCTAAACCACTTATTGGGCTTTGAAGCCTTGCTCACCACGAACCCATAGCGACTGGGTTAACCCCTATTGGTTGCCAGAGGAAGGAGAATCGAAGGAGAGAAGTTTCGGCCACCGCGTGCTTCCAAGAGAAATTCGTGCAATTCTACTCCGAATTGGACTTCGTGGCAGGTATAAAAGTTGCTCCTTATACTTTGGTGTGTACATGCTGGTAAAATTTAGTGACCATCGGAGATTGTTGGTCGGGCGGCGCGTGGTGGCGCGTCCGGCCTCCATTGGAAATGCATTTTAGCCCATTGGCTTGCATTCTTAATTACGATCATGTTAGTATATGATTTGTAGGAAGTTATCTAAGTTTGAGAATTAATCCGATTTATTTAGGTTTGTAATCGAACAATTTACGGTTTAGATTATTGGGTAACCGTTGGATGGTCACCAAAATTGATTATGATGTTTAGATAATTATCTTGAGGATAATGTGCGGTTGGATTATTGGAATTACATCAATTGGTTAATTAAAGAATAATTACGGTTTGCGAGTTCGATGAATTAGTTTACGTTCGTTCGGTTTATCGAATCACAACGAATTCGATTGTTGGAAGCATTGCTGAGTGTTTTGGATAATTAGGCTTATCGACGAGTGATTTGTTTGGGGAATGAAGGTTCAGGAATTATCGGTGAATTTGAAGGATTGGATTTATCGAGGAGAAACCCTAGTCGGAACAAGGAATTAAATACCAAATTATTGTTTCACCCGTCAAGTAGTTAGTAACGATCTTAATTAGTTTTATTCTGGAGGATATCGATGTACGGTAGTCTTAGTTGGTTCTAGTGAGTATTTGTTGTATGCATGTGATATTGAGTGGCAGTTCCCTCATGTACTGGGTGGGTAGTTCCCTCAATTGAGTGGGTAGTTCTCTCAGTTGAGTGGTAGTTCCCTCATGTACTGGGTGGGTAGTTCCCTCAGTTGAGTGGGTATTTCCCTGACCTCATGTACTGGGTGGGTAGTTCTCTCAGTGGAGTGGTAGTTCCCTCATGTATTGGGTGGGTAGTTCCCTGGCCTCATGTACTGGGTGGGTAGTTCTCTCAGTTGAATGGATAGTTCCCTCATGTACTGGGTGGGTAGTTCGCTCAGTGGAGTGGTAGTTCCCTCATGTACTGGGTGGATAGTTCCCTCAGTTGAGTGGGAGTTCCCTCAGATTTACTGGGTGGGCAGTTCTCTCAGTATGATGTCTAAAGAATTCTTCATTGGTCATATCAGAAAATTGATTCAAGCCCAACTTGTAAGTCTTATTCTCTAGCTTGTTGAATTTCTTGACATACTCCAAATTGGTCTGGAAAATGGCGAAATGCTTTCTCTTCTACTGGCCATTAGGGTAAATGCGTATGTACTTTGTCATCCATTGCTCAAAGATTTGGGCAGTATTGATGGAATTCACCGCATACGATCTGGCCTGCTGGGATATTGCCAAAGTACCCAACAAACCGATGGATAATATGGCAATAATCACAAAATATAAGGCTGCCGCATCATTAAAATAAAATCCAAATTAAGATATCTCTGTTAATAAAATCTGTATCAGCTTCAAAACAATAATAACCATCACTTTAGTACGTGCATTGTGTATGCATTTCATTATGATACATGATGCGTCATACTAATTCAAAGATTTACATCTCCATGACTTTATTTGGTTTTGGTTTTTCCAAATTTGATCAAACAAACTTCGATATTCATTCAACAAATGAAAATAATTTTAAAAAAATTGTATATCGCAATTACCGTCTTGTAACGTACTAGTCAAAAAGAGTTGTTACATTAGTTACCACTTAGAATTGACCCAAAAATCCTTGGCCCACCATGGTATTAACTCCTAATTACTCTGTATTGATAAATAATATTTTTGAAATTCAAAAATAAGCCTAAACATCGGTTTTTTTTTTAACATCTGATGTTAAGCATGAAATTGAATATCAGGTTTTTATAAAAGATTGAATTTGTTTTCCTATTGTACATCGCTCTATTATAAACCGATTTATATTCTAATATTTGACATAGGTTATTTAGAGGGAAAATAAAACAGAAGTGAAAATAAAGGAAAAATATCTTGGTACCAATAATCAATAATGTTTAGGGTTTCAGTGCCGCCTTGGTACCAATATTCAATCATGTTTATTCTCAATATAATAATGAAGAATGAGAGTCTTGCTCTCAAAATACCCTAGCCGCGTTGGCTTAGGGAGTTAGGGTTTCAGTGTCGACGACTGTCGACGATCAATTCCTCTTTGCTCATCAGTTTGTATGGTGTGAAGAGCAAGCGATGGCTTGGGCCATCGATTAGATTTTCAAGGGTGGCCTTCGTTCGACCACGATTTCCTCTATTGCAGCGACAACGCGCAACTTTTGGAGGCAGAGGTCTGGAGATTGGCATGCGTCTTCCTTTCAAGCTTGGCTTTTGGATGTGGATGGGCTAGCCTTTTGGTCTCTGCTTTCGTTATTGGTATACCTTCAGGCATGGGTGTTCTGAAATTGATGTTTAAGCTTCTCGTTTGGTGCCAAGAAGCTTTGCAAACTATGCTTGGGCCTGTGTTCTTTTTGAGCTAGGGTTTGGTCATGATTTTGTTTGGCTTAGGTTTTCTCCAGCAGTTTCTCCTTCCCTTCATAGTAAGGGTAAGGAAAAGTTTTGAGTTGTTTCTGCTGCACGCGGTGGTGTGCCTACAATGGTTGAAGTTTTGATTCATTTAGAAGACAATTGTGAAGTTGTACCACAATTAAGTGCTCAGGCGACTTTTGTAGTTGTGTTTCCCCTTCTAGATGCGTAGAAGTTTTTATTTTTGTAGGCTCGATGATATGAATTGAGCTTTCTAGACTAAATGAGTTTTTGCTTATTTATTTTTTAGCTCCTAGCATGGTATTAGCTGGGTTCTAGGAATTGATGTATGCTTCTCTCTGGCTTAATAAATTAATCCAACCTTTCTAAAAAAATAATCAATAATGTTTGTATGACAACCTAAAATATGAATAGTTGCCACTAGTTAACTGACGTGTCGTATAGTTTCGCTCAAGAACGAGTGTCTTCTACGAGTATCAACAATGTGGATGTATAGATTAATGACCTGGGGAATGTCGTACCCAAGGGATTGGAAGGCCCAAGATCCCAATTTGGTAAACAATGCAACCAAGAATGCAATGACACTAAAGATGATATGACAAGAAGTGAACTATTTACTTAGATGTGAAGTATGTGCAACATGGAATTGTAGTGTTCAAAAGAGGCGTCACTCTCAAGTGACTAGTAACCAAAATAGTACCCGAAGCAGTAGCTAAGTGACAATGCTAATCTAGGCAAATAAGGTAAAGAAGCACAACTTAATGCGCTTAAGGTTGCCAAGTGTTGAGGTGACAAGCCCAACAATTGGTTTGTGGTTGTGTGATCAAATGGTGTAGATGATTGGGGTTTCGGGTTTACTCTAATCCATATCCGATGAATAGATATCCCAATGTGAATACATGTTGAAAAGCTTCATGAGTAAATCCTACATTCCACCCATGTTATGGTATGGAAAGCGAGTGCAATCTAATGTCATCATGTCCAATTATGGTCATGAGAATCAAGTCTCACATTCAAAAGTGAATGGAGGTGAAGAACAAATGCAGCAAGGATTTACACAAAACTAATTGATGGATGAGTCAATTTCCGTATCCTAATTCTAGGATCATGCCTTTCTAAGTTATTTTCATGCCAACAACGGTCCATAAAAACTCTCGATTTATTAACCTAAGTCATACCATGATCTTTGAGTTAACAAATTAAGGCGTAAAGCATTGACACTGACTAATGCAAAAATAGATGGTAAGTGATAGAAGAGAAGGGGGTTGTCGTTCCACAGGGATTGACGGTCCCCGACTTCTCGGTAGCGTGTGTGGTCGTGTCTCTAGCTATATGAGGTGACAAGGAGTGAATAGAGTGGGTGAAGTGCGTGTTTACAATGTGCGAAGTGTAAATGTTTTGGGTGTTTTCGAGTAAATGAGAAATAAAACAAACAACCAAGTAAACTAAATGCAAGTAAAGGAAATGCAAAGATAGAGTGATGGGGAACTAAGGGTTAACACTAGTCCACTTCAATGTAATGAACAACTACAATGAGATGCTTGCAATTATGATTCATGATTCCAATTAATCGAGAATGTATCACTCTTACCATCCAAGGTCAAGGTGAACTCTCTAGTGTCAATCCAAGCCATGTCATGGTTCTTGGAATAACACTTTGAGGCGATGAGGGCATTAAAATATATTCTAAGATATGTCTCTCCGGTCTAAGGGTCGAGACACTCAATGGGCGTAGCTAGAGCCTAAAGAAAGGTCTCTAATTACATCCAAAGGCGATGAGCACAATTATATGGTCGATGTGATATATCCTACATTGTAGGAACTCAATGGAATAATCCAAAGGCTATGAGTGCTATCGAAACCCATCTAGAAAGTATGGTTATGCCGGTTAGGACTAAACCAACTCAATTGGCACAATTAGAGCCTAAACGAAGGTCTCTAATGTGTCAAGAGGCTATGAGCACAACAATTATGATATAAGAAGCATGACTATGCCAACCAAGGCCATAATCAACTCAATTGGCACACTTAGAGTCCAACCAAGGATCTCTAGTGCATCAAAAGGCTATGAGCACAAATCAAACATACAACACATGCTATATTCCATTGCCCATGAAACTAGAGGCACCACCCACCAATTTCACATCAAGATAATGCTAGAAACATAGCTAGAAAGTGGTGAATTCCCTAACCCATACATCTAACATATGAAATTTGAATATAAACATGCTCATGAATCAAGATTGCATCACATATCATTAAAAGAGGTTCAAATACACATCATTGGACTAGGGCACACAACCCTAGTCCCCAACAAGAGTAACTACTCACTAAACATCATAGTATACATCATCAAATTACACAATAAAGTTCTAGACATAAGGAAAAGAGAGAGTAGAGATGAGAAATGCTCAATGGATGCTCTCTTGCTCCTCCTTGGCTTTGATGATGGATCTTGATGGGTCACCAAACAAAAGAAAAGGTTTGGGGGTGGAAAAATGGAGAGAATTGGGTGAGATCTAGGTGAGGGCTGCTATGAAGAGGTGGAGAATGAATCTAAATGGCAAAAACTAGGTTTAAATAGGCTAGGGTAGAGAGGAGTGAAGGGCTAGGATCAACTAGGGAAAGATCTAATGGTTAGATAGATTAAATGAAGGGCAAGAGGGTAAATTCTCAAGGAAATAAAAGGGAGGAATAATCTAAGGGTGACCTCACCATATCTAGTGTGGTCATTTGCTAAATTTTGGAATCCTTTGGTGATGAGTCACACGGTTGACTTTGTCTTGACTTTGACCACGACCTTCGGAGTTGACCAAAGGTTGACTTTTGACCAAACCTCCGGAATTCTCGTGCGACTCACTTCCGGGACGTCATGTTGACTCGTTGACGCTCTAAAGTCGGGGTTGACCACGAGTTGACTTTTGGTCCTCGGGTTGACTTTTCGTCCTTTTGCCGGAAATCCACTAAAAGCTCCAAAACGCACTCATTTGCTCCCGATATCAATCCAATGCTCATGAACCCTACAATGGTGCAATTTAAGGATTAGAGACACTAAACGACCTTTGGATTAGCATTACTAAAGTGATTAGAGGCCTAATTTGTATGCAATTTACATACAAATCACACCCCCACACTTAAGTTTTGCTTGTCCTCAAGCAAATAGAGAATCAACAATCCAAATCACATTTAATTTTTGCCTTAACAACCATATCCTCAAAGAGAGCCCACTAAGCCACACATCAAGATTGAATCAAGCATATACTCAAACCTCATGATTTGCCAAGTGATTAAGATATGTATCCAATGCATGCTCGGTGTAGTGTGTGCTAGCCATGGAATAATCAATCAAGAGCAATCAAATTAGCACATAATGACAAGATTAACCGCTAAACTCACATGATTCACTAAATATTTCCGCTCTTGTGTTTAGGGTTAAGTGTTTACTCTCAAGACATTACCAAAAGCAACGTCCCCATAAGCTTGCTCATTGACCAACTCTCCACTAATTAACTCGCAACTCATTAGATCAAAAGGGCTTTCATTTGGTTGAAACGGGGCCAAGGGTTAAGGGTTAGCACGAAATGAAAGGATGGATACACAAATATTCCAAGTATTTTACAAAACAACTCAAGGACTTTGAAACTCATTTCTTTACAAACAATCCTAACTTTTATTCTCCTCTACCTTTTATTCTAAAAACAAACTCTCTTTTTGGATTTTCTTTCTTTCTATTTCTACTTTTCTCTTTCTTTTTCTCACAACTTTCTTTTCCCATTTTGTATTTTTCTTTTCTTTTTGGGACTTTCTTTTTTTGAACTTTATTTTTGTACACAACCTCTTTTTGATTTTCTCAACTCCTTTTCTTCTTTTGTATTTTGCTTTCTTCCAACATTTTCTTTGTACAACGCACACTCTAAACTAAAATACCCCCACACTTTCTTTTCACAAACCCATAGAACACAAAGAACATGAGAAGTCACAATCGTCGTCTCGCTAATACTTGGAACAAGGGATGGTTAGTGTTTAAGCTAAAAAACATGGGTTAGAATTTAGTGGTTAAACAAAGAAAAAGCTAATGATGAATGAGGCTCAAAGTGGGTTAGTCCTAATGGATTAGTGTTTAAGGGATTAGAGATTAGTTTGGCCATGGTGCTTAACTAGTGCCTTAATCATTTCCAATTCATCGCAAATTAACACATAGTCTCAAGCGGTCTTTGAGCAAGTTCTAGGTCTCGTAAACTAGTGGAATGCACACACATGAAGAACAAGGATGTATGAATGATGCATACATATCAATGAGGCTCAAACTCTCACCATATAGGGTATATGCATGTCAATACATCGTCTAGATATGCTTCTCTAATTGCTAGTGACCAATCAACGTGGCAAATGTGCGTATAGTGTCAAGCAAGCATCAATTACATAAATTAATCACAAGGCAATCCAATGATTTCTAAGCACATGCTCAATATTCTCCTAATTAGTGACTTAGTAGGCTCACAATCATCATCGGGGTTGAAAAGGACAATCAAAACACACACAAAACCCTCAAAGTTTCAAAAATCCAAAATTCTACACTTAAGCACCTGTCGACCGGTCGACGCAAGGGTCGACCGTTCGACCACAACTCCCTGGACGAGTGTCGACCGGTCGACAAACGGGTCGACCGTTCGTGAAAAATTTGAAAAATTGAAAAATTTTGGTGGTTTGAAAATGTGAAATCATTTTAGTTTGGCCCAACCTCACCCCCACACTTAAAACCAACATTGTCCTCAATGTTGTGAGGGGTTTTGAAAATGAAAATCATGTGGTGAAAGTGATGAGAATGAAGTCGGGCGAATGCACACATACAAAATATAGCATACGGATGATAGAGTAAGAAAAACCCCCTTTGTAGACTCCCTTAGCTAGCCGAGAAACCACAAATAGACACCAACCTCAGGGCACAAGGCCCTGACTTCCATACGTTTGCTCCTCGGGTGCCAAATGAACTAGAAAGTGTGATTGCATTGGGATCATCCAAAACAGGGGACAGCAGCAAGACAGCAGCGACCTTCTCCCAATGATTTGGGCATAGCTCCAAGAATAGGCCTCCAAGTTGAGTGATTCCAGTGGCATTGGAAAGTAGACTCCAAGAGCTTTAGTTTGGCCACTGGAAACTCAGAAATAGCCTTCCGGACAAGCAGTGAAGAACCGGTCAAAGTGACCCTTCAGAAAGTCAAACTGCAGTGAGCACTCCTCCTTTAAACAAACGTTGCAGCAGATCCAACGGTCCTTTCAGAGAGAAATTTGAACTGGGAACAGAGGACTCATAGAAGAAGCTTCTCCAACTGATTT
This sequence comes from Rubus parviflorus, assembly GCA_029955375.1. NCBI lineage: Eukaryota > Viridiplantae > Streptophyta > Magnoliopsida > Rosales > Rosaceae > Rubus > Rubus parviflorus. The sequence continues at coordinate 3,611,277 of JARGGL010000008.1, read as the reverse complement.
CAATGAATTCCAACGGACAGATGTAGAGAAAACTGCCTCCAAAATTACTGTTCGGCCCAGGCTTCTCTTGAACATATGCAAACCAACACTTCTTGGGTTTCTTACTCCAAGACTCCTATCCTTAACACCTCCCAACCTCCCTAGATTCTTTTATTCATTACTAAATAATGCGAAACACAAAAATTTTCTCCAAATGGGGTTGCCTCCCCACAAGCGCTTCGGTTTATAGACCTACAAGCCGGTCTTGGTTCCTTCTCGCCAAATCATGGTGGCTCGAAGCAAAGTTTCTTCCCACTCAATGCATGGCTGGTCTCACCATCTCCATGGCTTCCTACAAAGCACCCCTTGACGCCATTGAAATTTGATGTAGGAGATGGTGACCACGCATACTTCTTCTTCTTAACCTCGCCCACCATTTCTCTCATGGCCTTGATCGTCGCCTTTTGCATTGCACTCATGGGAGGAGTCTTCTTTGTAGCTCCCTCAAGAAATGGATCCTTCCCAAGTATGCCTTCATGAGACAAAGGTGGCTTAAGAGAAGCCTTCCAACCACACTTGTTTGAGCTAGCTTCACCATGGTTCGTTCCACCACAACACTTATAAGGAATAGTAGGTGTTAAGGTCAGAGGTGGTGGCCAAACACACCACTTCTTCGATGTTGGTTGTCTCTTCCCCTTCTTTATCCCCACAAACTTCCTCAAGTCTTCAATGGTCTTCTCTTGTGCTTCACACAAAGGAGGGCTCTTCCTTGTGTGCTCATCATGAATAACAACCGGAGGAGGTGTAGAGATCACATGCTTTTGCCTTGAAAGGGATGTGGTAGATGTATTAAGCTCATAGACTTCCTCAAGGTTTGAAAATTGTGCATCATTGAAATCGTTAAAATATTCTTCAAACGTTGGTGCAAAAGTACCAAACATATCATCATCATCCTCCAAAGAAGATGGCTCTTGTTGCTCATGGTTTCCAACCAAAAGAGGAGGATTGTCTAGAGGCTTGGGTGGGTTCAATGGCCTAAAGATCCTCTCACTCTTAGCACTATTACCTCTCACCAAGTCGATTGAAAACACCTCTTGGATAACCTTCGATGGATACATAGGTTGAAACACTCGAAGCTTGACTTTCTCCCCTAGCACCTTGAGGCATATTGTTCCTTTTTGCACATTTATTTTAACGCCCGCCATAGCCATGAAAGGCTTGCCAAGGATGATAGGATTCTCCTCGTGCATATGAATATCCTCATTCATGTCCAACACCACGAAATCGGCCGGAAGAATGAACTTGTTGACTCGTACCAACACATCTTCAACTATTCCAACCGGAAGTCTATTAGCCTCGTCCGCTAGTTGTAATGAAATGGAAGTAGGCTTCAAAGATCCAATGCCTAGCTTTTGGTAAGTGGCTAGAGGCATAATGTTAATACTTGTACCCATATTCATGAGAGCTCCATCAAATGGTATGTCACCAATTGTGCACCCTATAACAAAGCTTCCCGGATCTTGCATCTTTGAAGGCTTTCTATGTTGAATGATGGCACTCACCTCCTCATTTAGCTCAAACTTTTCATTGGCTTCAAATATCCTCTTGTGCAAACAAAGGCTCTTGAGAAATTGGGCATAAGCCGGTACTTGACAAATGCGGTCTAGCAAAGGGATGTTCATGTCCGCTTCCTTGAACATTTCAAACACCTTACTCATCAACCCTTGCTTCTTCTTTTTCTTTTTCTTACTCTTGGATAACTCAAGTGGTGTAGGGAAGATAACATGCCCTCTTGAATCTTGATACATTTGTTGATGCCCATTGTCACTCATTTGTTCCTCCATGGATGACTCAATCTCATATGTCGAAGGTGGGACATGCCTAGAAGCCTCCCTAGAGGAGTGCACGGCCAAAGAGGGGTCCCTAGCCATAATGGCCTCTCCTTCTTGTATAATGGTCGGCTCTTCCTCATGCCTAGAAGCACCTCTACTCAAAGATCTCTCATGTTTCCTCCTTTCATAATCTTTATGCTCATAATCATCCAATGCCAAGTGTCCAAGAACTCTCCCAAGTGAAATGTCTTCCTCCTCACTCCTTTCATCAACAATCACATCATCTTCCAATCCATTTCCCGGGAGTACATTTTCTTCCTCCCGGTTCCCATCCTCCATATAATTAAAATGATTATGCATATTATCATTCCACAAATGGCCAAGAGGTACATTTTCTTCCCTCTTGACCCCATATGTATGCACATCATCCTCATTATGCACAAGTAAGGGATTGGAATCATAAAGCTTACTTGAGTGAAGAGTTGCGAGACCGTGATCTTGCTCAAGAGTGTTGTGTAAAGAACCTTCAAATTTCGCTCGACTTTTCATCAATGTCGCCATAAGATCTGCCATGCTAGGCTCATTGGGTTTATACTCATGCGCTTGTCGTTGGAAGTCCGGTGGTGCACCAAATATATTAGAACCATGATGTGAACTCCAATGATCATTAGAGAAATATAGATTGTCGTGGGAATCATGGCTTGCATATTGGTATCCCCTATGGTCTTGGTAAGATTGCTCTTGAAGATGTGGTTGGGATACCATGTCCATGGTATATCGATAATCTTGGTGCTCAAATCTTCTAGGCTCTTCCCACCGATGGCTCCATCTATCCATGTGTGAAGTAGATGACTCACTAAAGCCCCTAGCTTGAATTGAAACCAACTAAGAGGTTGAATCAAGGTTCATGCACCTTCACAACACAATAAACAGTGGTTAAGCATCACAATTGAGGCAATAAATAGAAGGGTAAGAGGTTAAACAAGCAATAGAATCAAAAAGTGGAAGAAATAAGCAATGCTCCCAGTCGAACGGTCGACAGTTTGGTTCGAACGGTCGAACAAGACACAGAGAGCGACTGTCGACCGTTCGACACTATTCATCGACCGGTCGACACTGTTCATCCGAGTGAATAGTGAAAAGTAAAAATATTTTTTTTTTTTTTTTTTAAACAAATTTTCTAATTTCCTAACAATAAGATTTTCTTAAGTAACAACTAAATAATTACCAAATCAACTAAACAACTACTCAAATTCAATATTAACAAGTTTAAGAACACACTTAAAGCAAGAATTTAAAGAACTTAAGCTAGACAATTACCAAATTAAGCTAAAATTGTGCAACACTTATTAGAAAAGTTCAAGTAGAAAGTGATAGCATTAGGGGTGCTCATGTCTTACATATATCACTAGGATATAAGGCCCGTCACTCCCCTAATGTGTCTCACTCAAGAGTGAATAGCACATGTGAAACAACAAACACAATATGAACAAAATGAGTTAAACAAAAAAGAATGCTAAAGACCCGACTAACTACCAAGAAATCAAGGATTTAACCTCAATCCCCGGCAGCGGCGCCATTTTGACTAATGCAAAAATAGATGGTAAGTGATAGAAGAGAAGGGGGTTGTCGTTCCACAGGGATTGACGGTCCCCGACTTCTCGGTAGCGTGTGTGGTCGTGTCTCTAGCTATATGAGGTGACAAGGAGTGAATAGAGTGGGTGAAGTGCGTGTTTACAATGTGCGAAGTGTAAATGTTTTGGGTGTTTTCGAGTAAATGAGAAATAAAACAAACAACCAAGTAAACTAAATGCAAGTAAAGGAAATGCAAAGATAGAGTGATGGGGAACTAAGGGTTAACACTAGTCCACTTCAATGTAATGAACAACTACAATGAGATGCTTGCAATTATGATTCATGATTCCAATTAATCGAGAATGTATCACTCTTACCATCCAAGGTCAAGGTGAACTCTCTAGTGTCAATCCAAGCCATGTCATGGTTCTTGGAATAACACTTTGAGGCGATGAGGGCATTAAAATATATTCTAAGATATGTCTCTCCGGTCTAAGGGTCGAGACACTCAATGGGCGTAGCTAGAGCCTAAAGAAAGGTCTCTAATTACATCCAAAGGCGATGAGCACAATTATATGGTCGATGTGATATATCCTACATTGTAGGAACTCAATGGAATAATCCAAAGGCTATGAGTGCTATCGAAACCCATCTAGAAAGTATGGTTATGCCGGTTAGGACTAAACCAACTCAATTGGCACAATTAGAGCCTAAACGAAGGTCTCTAATGTGTCAAGAGGCTATGAGCACAACAATTATGATATAAGAAGCATGACTATGCCAACCAAGGCCATAATCAACTCAATTGGCACACTTAGAGTCCAACCAAGGATCTCTACTGCATCAAAAGGCTATGAGCACAAATCAAACATACAACACATGCTATATTCCATTGCCCATGAAACTAGAGGCACCACCCACCAATTTCACATCAAGATAATGCTAGAAACATAGCTAGAAAGTGGTGAATTCCCTAACCCATACATCTAACATATGAAATTTGAATATAAACATGCTCATGAATCAAGATTGCATCACATATCATTAAAAGAGGTTCAAATACACATCATTGGACTAGGGCACACAACCCTAGTCCCCAACAAGAGTAACTACTCACTAAACATCATAGTATACATCATCAAATTACACAATAAAGTTCTAGACATAAGGAAAAGAGAGAGTAGAGATGAGAAATGCTCAATGGATGCTCTCTTGCTCCTCCTTGGCTTTGATGATGGATCTTGATGGGTCACCAAACAAAAGAAAAGGTTTGGGGGTGGAAAAATGGAGAGAATTGGGTGAGATCTAGGTGAGGGCTGCTATGAAGAGGTGGAGAATGAATCTAAATGGCAAAAACTAGGTTTAAATAGGCTAGGGTAGAGAGGAGTGAAGGGCTAGGATCAACTAGGGAAAGATCTAATGGTTAGATAGATTAAATGAAGGGCAAGAGGGTAAATTCTCAAGGAAATAAAAGGGAGGAATAATCTAAGGGTGACCTCACCATATCTAGTGTGGTCATTTGCTAAATTTTGGAATCCTTTGGTGATGAGTCACACGGTTGACTTTGTCTTGACTTTGACCACGACCTTCGGAGTTGACCAAAGGTTGACTTTTGACCAAACCTCCGGAATTCTCGTGCGACTCACTTCCGGGACGTCATGTTGACTCGTTGACGCTCTAAAGTCGGGGTTGACCACGAGTTGACTTTTGGTCCTCGGGTTGACTTTTCGTCCTTTTGCCGGAAATCCACTAAAAGCTCCAAAACGCACTCATTTGCTCCCGATATCAATCCAATGCTCATGAACCCTACAATGGTGCAATTTAAGGATTAGAGACACTAAACGACCTTTGGATTAGCATTACTAAAGTGATTAGAGGCCTAATTTGTATGCAATTTACATACAAATCAGACACTTAGGAAATCAAACAAGGCAAGCTTCATACTCATACTCATCATGCTCATTGTCAACTGTCCAAAGATTGCAAGATAGCTAATCATACAATCTCAACCAAGATAAATCCAATGCATGCTCACAAATTAGCTAGATTCATAAACAAGCATTAAACATGATTAAATTAGGCAATGGACATACTCATCATCAACCAACATGAATAAACATCAAATTATCATAGCTTCATCATCAATGGACTAGGGCACACAACCCTAGTCCCCAATCATAAGGAACTACTCACACATGGTTAAAGAATACATCAATATTGTTAAGAATAGAAACATGAATACAAAGAATAACTAGAGTAGGGTTAAGAAATTCTCAAGGGATGATGGCCAGCAACTCCTTGGTGACTCCAAGTGTAGATGATAGCCTCCTCTTGAACACCTCTTCACTTCCAAGCTTCTTCTTCACCAAGTCTCCGGATTCTTTGTGTTCTTGACGAATTCCCAGCTGTGGAGCTTGAAACGTGGTGGAATGGTGATGGAATGGTTATGAAAGTTAGTTCCTAAGATAAATGGATGTCTTACGAACAACTTTCGTGAAGGAAGGAAAGTGATTTGAGTAGTGGAAGGTGGTGAAAATGGAAGAACAAAACTGGGCAGTTTCTTGGTGTTCTTGGTGGATGAATTTGGAATGGAGTGGCTGATTCCTTCTATGGACGAAATGGGGAACTGAATGTTGATTATGGGATGGCTGCCAACAGCTCTATTGCAGCCCACATGCTCACAATAGAATATGTGAGTGCATGATGGGAAAGCATGCAAAAAGAAAACCATAGTGGAGGGAAATGAGTGGGGAATATGGCAGATTTTTGGCATGTGAGGGGATGAATTTCTGACTTGGCCACATGGGAATGATGCAGCAAAACATGTGAGCTGCTGCCCCTTTGTCTCACCACCACGGTTGGTGGTTGCATGGCGGTTTTGCCGCCGCTTGTGGTGGTGGTTCGCCGGAAAAATCGTCGAAAAGGTAATTTCATCATTTTTCTTCCTCTTTCCAATTCTTCAAGACAACATCTTCCGAAAGTTGATTTGCACGATCTTTGACTCCGTTAAGCCACGGTTGACTTTTCGTCCTCTTCTCGGAAATGTACCAAATGTTGTCGAAATGCACCTTTTTGTGCCGAATTACTTCAACTCGCGTAAATAACCTGAAAACATAAAAACACACTTTAAATGCAATAAATGGCCTTCGGATAAGCTTAATTCCCGTGATTAGGAATGCAAATTGCACGACAAATATGTGCTAATCACACCCCCACACTTGAATCTTGCTTGTCCTCAAGCAAGCACAAAACAATACAATAAGGGAAACACAATACAATACAAGAAAGGGAAAAACAGATTTCAAAAGCTTTCTCCAACTATAGTCCTCAACGAGCTCGCAATGTTATAAACGAGAGTCCAATGATCACATGCTAAGGCTTCACAAATTTGCTAAGAGTTTAATAAGCGCAATTCAATCATGCTCGGGTGGAGTGTGTGGAAACCAAATGTACAATCAATCTCTTGCAATCAAATAGGCATAACTAAACAGCATTAACCACTAACCTCACAAAGATCACTATATATTTCCGCTCAAGTGTTTAGGGTTAAGTGTTTACTCTCAAAACAAATGCACAAATAATGTTCCCATAAGCTTGCTCATCAACCAGCTCTCCACAACATTGAATCACAAATCGTTAGATCAAAAGGACTTTATCAATGGTGTAATGGGGCCAATGGTTAGTGGTTAAGAAATGAAAGGATGGATATATCAAATGTTCCATGTATTTGCAAGACAAGTCAACGACTTTGAAACTCATACTTATGCTACAACCGAAACAATTTTCTTATTTTTCCTCCAACCTTTTATTGAATTCAAAAGCAATACAAGCAAAAACTCTATTTTTTGGATTTTTCTTCCTTTCTCCTTTTCTATTTTTCTTTTCTTGAGGAACTTTCTTCCTTCTTTTTGTTTTTGATTTTTCTTTCTTTCTTCCTTGAAACAACTACAACACAAAATAAAAATTGCACCCCCACACTTGTCTTTTGGCATACTACCAAGGAATTCCCAAGCATAAAGTACATAAGAAATTACTATCATTGTCTTGCAAATACAACGAAACAAGGGTGAGATGGTGTTTGAGTGGTGGAATGGGTGAAAGTGATGTGGTTGAACAAAGAAAAAGCTAATGATGTATACGGTTCAAGTGGGCTATTCCTAGAGTTCAAATTCACATGGATGGTGGTTAATTTGGCCATGGTGCTTGTCTAGTGCCTTAGTCATTTCTAACTCAATGTGGATCAACAAATCGTTTCAAGAGATTTTTGAGCAAGTTCTAGGTTCAAGACTTATGCAATGTACACTCATGAAGAACAAGTAAATGTATGAAAGATGCATACAAGTGAATATTCAATGGGCTTAAGTCCTCACAATTTCTGGGTATGCATGGCAATACATGTCAAGTGTGCTTCTTAGATTGCAATCGATCAATTAACAAAGGTGAAGTGTACATGGAAAATCAAGCAATCATGAATCATGCATATTAAACCCAAAGCAAATTACATAAAGCCTTAACAATGATCGATATACTCTAGAACACAACAAAGTAAGCTCAATTCATCATTAGAGTTGGAAAGAACTAACGCACAAGAAAACGACACAAAACAAAAAACAAAATTTTTTTTTTATTATTTATTTTAAAAAGAAACAACTTTTGTCGGGTATGAACCCAACCTCACCCCCACACTTAAATTTAACATTGTCCCCAATGTGATAAGTGAATTTAATAATTTACGTTGGGTGATGGACACGACAAAAACAAAACAACGCAAACAACACACGAAGCAAACAAAACAAAACAATTTATAACAACACAAAACGAACAAATGTGAGTGAAGTGATAGTAAACTCCCTTATGGCGATTTCCACAATAATATTCAGTAGGCACCAACAATCACCAACCCCAAGGCATAAATCCTTGACTTCCATACGTAAGCTCCAAGTGTGTTCCATGGTGAAAATTGTTGAGCAAGAGTGAGTACAGTGAATCAGCTTTGACCTCTCCCCTCTTCCAGGGGTATAACTCCAATTGTAGGAACAGGACTGCAGTGGTTCTAGTGGCTTTGAAAAATAGATTCAAATGGCTTCATGTTAGCCACTGGAAAAATCCCAAACGCCTACTGGAAGGTAGAACACGAACTGGTCAAAGTGAAGGCTGAGAAAGTCAACTCAGGCCTGAGTACCACTCATTGAAGACTGAATATCATGAGATCCAATGGTCAGAACCGAATAAAATTTTAACTTGAGATAGTAGACACATAGAGGAACAACTTTCATGAAAAGCTCAGCTCATTCTAACGGCTAGGATGAGAGAAAGGGCCTCTGGAACTGGTCTGACCTGCCCAGGCAGATTCTGGACACATTGCAAAATGATTGATTTGAGCTCCCCATTAACAGAACTCCGAACTTAGCACCTCCCGTGCTTCCAAAAACTCTTTATTCAAACTGAAAATAACTACTAGTGATATGGGGTTGCCTCCCCACAAGCGCTTTTCTTTATAGACTTCAAGCCGGTCTTGCTTCCATTCATCTTGTTACTCATGGAGGCTCAAAGCTCTCCTTCTTACCACCAACCATGGTGGTCTTCTCACAACTCCCACCAAAACAGCTACTGGACTTAATGAATTTGGGAGTGAAACGTGGAGGCCAAGAATGTCTCTTAGTTCTCCTCTTCATTTTGGGTTCACCAACTCCTTTCATTGAAGCTTTGCTTGTCTCCTCCCTTGCTTTAATTGATGGAGGGTGTTGCTTCACATACTCTTCAAAAAATGGCAGTTCCATAAGTGTATTCTCATCAAATGCAGGCTGCACACATTCATCAATTCGAAAACAATCTCCTAAAGGCATGGGACTTCTCATAGCATCAAAGATCCTAAATCCAACGGTTGCATCAAAAACCGTCATTGTGAGAATCCCTTTTTGGACATCAATTTTTGTCCCGGCAGTGGCCATGAATGGCCTTCCCAAGATAATGGGTATTTCATTCTCGTCTCCATTTGCACTCTCCATCATGTCAAGCACAACAAAATCTGCCGGTATAAGAAGATCATCAATTTTTACCAAGACATCCTCCACCACTCCTCTTGGAGTTACCGTTCTTTGATCCGCCATCTTGAGAGATATCTTAAGAGGTTTAATATCATCTAAGGCAAGACTCTTGTAGATGTGATAAGGCATGAGATTGATGGAGGCACCCAAATCAAGCATACCATTTTCGAAACCCTTGTTCCCAATAGTACATGGAATGGTGAATGATCCGGGATCCTTGAGCTTTGGAGGAAGCTTCCCTAATAGCACAGCAGAAACTTCTTCACTCAAAGTAATTTGCTCATCCTTAGTGAATTTCCTTTTGTTGGTACACATCTCTTTCAAAAACTTGGCATAAGGAGGAAATTGCTTGATGGCCTCAATGAGAGGGATGTTGATGTTCACCTTCTTGAACATTTCAATGAACTCTTTTCGGTGCTTGTTTTGCTTCTTCTTCACTTCCTCCTTACTTCGGACTTGAGGAAATGGAAGTGGAACTTGATAGTGTTTCAAGTCCAAAGGTGGTACACATATCGGTCCTCTTCTTGGTACATTGTCATCCGATACAAGCTCTTCTTGAAAGGATACATTTCTGCCCTTCCTCTTATCATGGTCTTCTTTCTCAAATTGTTGCTCTAGAGAGAGCTGCCCAAATCCTTGGCCAAGGGGAATGTCATTTTCATTGTTGACAACACTTGATGATGTCTTCTTTGAAGCTCTTCCGGTGGGTACATTTTCTTCCCCACCGGCTTCCTTATCCACCCCCTTGTTTCTCCGCATATAAGACAAGGTCACATCTCCACAATCCAATTTGCCGGAAGGTACATTTTTTTCCCTTCCGGCCCCATTCTCCTCATAATTATCAATATCATCAATATCCAAAGTAATAGTAGTAGGAGAAGAAGAATTACCTACACTTGCATTAGGCTTTGAATTAACCTTGTTGTCATAGATTCTACCCGAGCGAAGAGTAGAGATGGCATTGACTTGCTCATGTTGCTTGTGCTTTGGATTTTGTTCCACTTGGCTAGGTAATGCACCCCTTTGTCTTTCACTCATCTCCTTGGCTATCTGCCCAAACTGAAATTCAAGCTTCTGCAAGCTTTGCTGCAAATTCTGCTGCCCTTGTGCCAAGGTTGACACTTGTTGATCGGTTCTTAGTTGGCTAGCAGTGAGGGCAGCAAACATTTCTTTCAAACTTGGCTCTTGAGCTTGTGGTGCTATGTAGGTATTAGGCTTTTGGTATGTGCTTGCTCCTCCATTAGTGTAGTTGGAAACACCCTTTTGATATTGTGAACTGCCTTGGTACCCTTGGGAAGAACTTGCAGCCCCATGATAGTTATTGAAGTTTGAAGCTCCTCCTTGATGAGTTCCTTGCGACCTCTCTTGATAACCTTGGTTCCTTCCTTGGTAGTTGGGGAAATTTCTTGAAGGATATGCTTGTTGCTCAACTTGGTACAAATGCTCCGCAACAAAATCTGGAAATTGAGGTGCAAGATAGCACTCTTGAGTCTCATGATCAATGGCTTCACAAAGCAAACAACTTGAAGAAGCCACCTTGACTTGTGCATTGGATGGAGGTGAAGGAGCCCTTTGCACTTGGAGTAGCAAATCAATTTTCTTGTTCAATGATGCTTCAAGCTTCTCAAGCTTGCTACTCATGAAATCTTCATCTCTTTGAACTTGAGAATCCTCATGGAAGCTTCTCCCACGGAACTCATCATTTCTTCCTCTTGATTCTCTACTTCTCCCAAGATTGTCCCACTGCCCGGATTGAGCAGCGATTTCTTCAATGGTGTCCCATGCCGCATTAGGTCCCTTCCTTTGGAAATTTCCTCCACAAGCGTTGTCCAACCTCCGGCGATCATCATCAAATAATCCATTGTAAAAAGAAGAAACTAGCAGCCACTTACTTAGACCATGATGAGGACATCCAAGCTCAATGTCCTTGAATCTTTCCCATGCATCAAAGAATGTCTCACGCCCCTCTTGGCGGAAGTTGGTGAGGCGGTCTCTCATGGCAGTGGTCTTGTGTTGTGGATAGTAAGCATTGAGAAAGACTTTCTGCATTTCTGCCCATGAATGTACACTGCTTGGTCTAAGCTTGTGAAACCAAACACGTGCTTTGTCTTTCAAAGAGAAAGGGAAGAGTCGCAGCTTCAAGCTTTCTGGTAATAGCGCTCCTTGTGGTGTCACAAGTGGCATGGTGGAGCATATGGAGTTGAATTCCATAATATGGTTGTAAGGACTCTCGTTATTCACACCATGAAAGGTTGGTAGAATAGAGAGTGTACCCGGCTTGATGTCATAGTTAATAGTCGGCTGTGGAAGGATGATGCATGAGGGAGCATTTACAATACTCGGGCAGGAGTAATGGCTAAGAGGTAACTCTTCCTCAACATGTGGTTCTCCCATCGGTTCCCTTCGTAGTGTTGAGCTTCTTGGAGATTCTTCAAATTGAGTGTTTGGTGGTGCACTCCCGGTTCTCCGAACTCTTCTTGTTGGTCTTTCTCTTGATGTTCGTCTTATCACTCTCCCACTTCTTAATTCAATTGGTATGTTGGAATTTGAACACACACTCATGTACCTTTAAAGACCAACAAGAGTGATTAGATTCAAGTAATTAAACAAGAAAACCAAAGTATAGAACCTAAGGAACCAATTGGTAACAACAAAACAAAGAAAAACACAATCAGGAAGGTCCCAGGAGTCCGGACTGAGAAGTGGAGTCCGGACGGATTACGCGGGCTGAACCTACAGACTACTTGGAAGGTCACAGGTGTCCGGACGACAGAGGGCGTCCGGACTGATGCACTAGACAGAGAGGTTTCTAAAAATGTCAGTTTCTGATCCTGACGACCAATACCCGAAAACGTAATTTTTTACCTAACCTAGACTTATCCAAATAACATGAAATTTTAACTACAATAACTAGACACATAAATGAATATGCAAAAATTGTTTTAGAATTTTCTGGATAGATTTGATATTTAAAAAAAATCGAAAACCACACACACAACAATGAAAACAAGGCTAGAAACAGCTAGAAAGCAAAACTAGCAACAAACATAAACCAAACTATGAAAACAAAACATAAAAACTAAAGAGAACACAAAACTAAAGAAAACAACACTATGAACATTTATCAACTGAATTTTACAAGAATAGTGCCAAGACAACCCGGCTACGGTCCACCAAAGGATCAAGGATTAACCTCAATCCCCGGCAACGGCGCCATTTGACGTGTCGTATAGTTTCGCTCAAGAACGAGTGTCTTCTACGAGTATCAACAATGTGGATGTATAGATTAATGACCTGGGGAATGTCGTACCCAAGGGATTGGAAGGCCCAAGATCCCAATTTGGTAAACAATGCAACCAAGAATGCAATGACACTAAAGATGATATGACAAGAAGTGAACTATTTACTTAGATGTGAAGTATGTGCAACATGGAATTGTAGTGTTCAAAAGAGGCGTCACTCTCAAGTGACTAGTAACCAAAATAGTACCCGAAGCAGTAGCTAAGTGACAATGCTAATCTAGGCAAATAAGGTAAAGAAGCACAACTTAATGCGCTTAAGGTTGCCAAGTGTTGAGGTGACAAGCCCAACAATTGGTTTGTGGTTGTGTGATCAAATGGTGTAGATGATTGGGGTTTCGGGTTTACTCTAATCCATATCCGATGAATAGATATCCCAATGTGAATACATGTTGAAAAGCTTCATGAGTAAATCCTACATTCCACCCATGTTATGGTATGGAAAGCGAGTGCAATCTAATGTCATCATGTCCAATTATGGTCATGAGAATCAAGTCTCACATTCAAAAGTGAATGGAGGTGAAGAACAAATGCAGCAAGGATTTACACAAAACTAATTGATGGATGAGTCAATTTCCGTATCCTAATTCTAGGATCATGCCTTTCTAAGTTATTTTCATGCCAACAACGGTCCATAAAAACTCTCGATTTATTAACCTAAGTCATACCATGATCTTTGAGTTAACAAATTAAGGCGTAAAGCATTGACACTTAGGAAATCAAACAAGGCAAGCTTCATACTCATACTCATCATGCTCATTGTCAACTGTCCAAAGATTGCAAGATAGCTAATCATACAATCTCAACCAAGATAAATCCAATGCATGCTCACAAATTAGCTAGATTCATAAACAAGCATTAAACATGATTAAATTAGGCAATGGACATACTCATCATCAACCAACATGAATAAACATCAAATTATCATAGCTTCATCATCAATGGACTAGGGCACACAACCCTAGTCCCCAATCATAAGGAACTACTCACACATGGTTAAAGAATACATCAATATTGTTAAGAATAGAAACATGAATACAAAGAATAACTAGAGTAGGGTTAAGAAATTCTCAAGGGATGATGGCCAGCAACTCCTTGGTGACTCCAAGTGTAGATGATAGCCTCCTCTTGAACACCTCTTCACTTCCAAGCTTCTTCTTCACCAAGTCTCCGGATTCTTTGTGTTCTTGACGAATTCCCAGCTGTGGAGCTTGAAACGTGGTGGAATGGTGATGGAATGGTTATGAAAGTTAGTTCCTAAGATAAATGGATGTCTTACGAACAACTTTCGTGAAGGAAGGAAAGTGATTTGAGTAGTGGAAGGTGGTGAAAATGGAAGAACAAAACTGGGCAGTTTCTTGGTGTTCTTGGTGGATGAATTTGGAATGGAGTGGCTGATTCCTTCTATGGACGAAATGGGGAACTGAATGTTGATTATGGGATGGCTGCCAACAGCTCTATTGCAGCCCACATGCTCACAATAGAATATGTGAGTGCATGATGGGAAAGCATGCAAAAAGAAAACCATAGTGGAGGGAAATGAGTGGGGAATATGGCAGATTTTTGGCATGTGAGGGGATGAATTTCTGACTTGGCCACATGGGAATGATGCAGCAAAACATGTGAGCTGCTGCCCCTTTGTCTCACCACCACGGTTGGTGGTTGCATGGCGGTTTTGCCGCCGCTTGTGGTGGTGGTTCGCCGGAAAAATCGTCGAAAAGGTAATTTCATCATTTTTCTTCCTCTTTCCAATTCTTCAAGACAACATCTTCCGAAAGTTGATTTGCACGATCTTTGACTCCGTTAAGCCACGGTTGACTTTTCGTCCTCTTCTCGGAAATGTACCAAATGTTGTCGAAATGCACCTTTTTGTGCCGAATTACTTCAACTCGCGTAAATAACCTGAAAACATAAAAACACACTTTAAATGCAATAAATGGCCTTCGGATAAGCTTAATTCCCGTGATTAGGAATGCAAATTGCACGACAAATATGTGCTAATCATTAACACGTTATTGTACATTTTGTAAATCTAGTCTCAGTAAAATCACTAATCTCAAGGTGAAAGAGATCAAAATTGGCTTTGGATACGACGAACTTATGTTTTTCCAAAATCTATGTACAATTTGAGTACTTTTTCATCCATTGTTCAAATTCTTGGGAAATATTCATCGATTAGGATTCATATAATAATTTCGGAGATATGCCTTTGGATGTTCAATACCGTATGGAAATAATATTAGATTTTTTTTTTCAGAAAGGAAAAGATTACAAAACCAAGGAAAAAATTACATTTGTTTTTTTTTTTTGTGTAAAAAATAATCATTATTTTTTTTAGAAAGGAAAAGAATTAATATTCAAATTACCTAAAATGAAACATATCTATACTATTATTTAAGCAAACTCATGTTGTCAATCAAAACAGAATTTTTTTACCAAACTAATCCTTATATATTAAAAAACTTTAACCAATTTTTACTTTTCAGGGATAAAGTTGTCAAAATACTAAAAAGAAAAAAAAATACAAAAAAGGGAATAACAAAAAAATCAAAACTGAAAAAAAAAAAAAAACTATCTCACTCTCTCTGCAATAACTTCCCACTATTTGTCTCCATATAACTTCTCACTATTTGTCTGCATATAACTTCCCACTACCTCTCAAGTAACTTTCCACCATTATCTCTAAAATAACTTCTCATTAATTTTCTTTTTTTTAATAAAAAAAAGTTTTACACATGCAGAGCATGTGTGGAGAATGCTAGTTACATATGATGACAATGGCGTGTGTTGACAATACAATTCTTGTCCCTAATTAAATTCATTTTCCATCCTCATTCCTTTCCCAATTCTTAATAAAAGTATTGAGGATTTGTCATTCCCATCTCTAATGGAGGGTTGCCATTCTTAATAAAAGTACTTTCTCATTTTTCTTCTGCTTGACTCTTAACAAGCCAATTCCATTGTTTGGTTGCTTGAAAATTAAGCTGAAGAGCAACACACAACCTACACTAGTGTCATGATGTGGAATAATACATGATCTACATGTTATTTTAATTTGCAGGTTTATCTTTGGGTTTGGATTTGAGCTCCAGTATTGGGGTTGGAAGAAGAAGAGGCTCTGGCTTAGTGGCGAGGGCTGGAAAGCTGCCCTGTGTCTAACTAAGAGAAACAGGTCCCAGAAATCCTTGGCCAGAACTCATGGCTTCCGCAGACGAATGAGAACCACAAGTGGTAGAGCAATGTTGAAGCGTCGACGTGCCAAGGGGCGGATGGTCCTCTACACCAAGCCCAATCCCAACAGTGGACAACGTGCCTGATTGCGTCTTCGCCATATTCAGTTTCATTAGGTAAATGCAGTGCTATATATGTCATATAGCTTGTGAGAATTTGAAGAATTTCAAATAACTTGTTTCTGATGTTGCCTTTTGTATTGTTTCATTTAGAAAGGCTATTGTTAATCAGAACTCATTTTGCATATTACTTGTGTCTTGCCGGCTCTTTGTATGAATATATTCATTCATTCTTAAGTATCCCCTTGAATTCACGTCAAACTGGAAGGTACATTCTTAATACTTTAATAGACACTATCATGTATGCCAGATTTTGAAACTTCATTTAAGCAAATATTCTGGTACAGAATATAGGCGTGTTCATCGCCAAGGAAAAATAGTAGAAATTCGTACATAATTAAATATGGAAACGTGAGTGGTCACGCAGTTAGGGTTTCTGCCTGCTATATATTATTGGTTTGATTACTTAATACTTATGCAGTAGGATAGGAAGCCTTCTTAGCAAGGCCACACATACCTTCTGGGGCATTAACGTTTCTAAGAATTTTCATATAGCCATCTTCACCCCAAGTCTCGCCCCATGAATTCTTCAATAACCAATAGTCGATGCCATCTTCAGTGGTTCCGTACCCAATGAATGTAACGGCGTGGGTGAGGTCTGTCCCACAATCACCTGAGAACACCCCACTGCTGTAAGACTGAAACGCTTGTCCATAAGCATCAAGGGCAACCGAAACTGGTTGCATGGACACAACCTTGAGTAGATCGTTTTCACTACTGGGAGGGACCTCTTCAAAACCAGTGATCTGGGCAGCATGCTCACTTTCCTTGTTAGTGTCGCATATTCCCATGTCCGTGGTCTGGTATTGGTAATTTTCTTCACTAGCAATTCCTCCATTTTGTATGATGTATCGAAACGCTTCTGTCATCCAGCCACCTTGGCAGCCATTGTTGGACTGAACCTTATCACAGTCCACAAGTTGTTGCTCGGACAGTGGGACTAGTTGGCCAGTTTTGATTTGGATTAGCCCTTCTACTGCTGCCACTGAAGAAAATGACCAGCAATCACCTACATATATTCCCAAAAAAAAAAACATAAAGGAGGTCAATTCCCTTAATTTGGTAAGAAGCTAGGGATAAGACATACAACGAAGGTATGAGGTAGGATACGCAACACTTACCACATTGTCCTCGATTTTTTATGCCGGTGACAGCTCCTTTCTCCTTCCAATCCATGCTAGCTGGAACATCAGTAGCAGCCAAGCTTTGGTACCGAAAAGATTTATTTTCGGATAAGGTTGAATTTGAGCTGGTGGGGATTTTGTATCCGGTATGATGTCTAATGAATTCTTCATTGGTCATATCAGAAAATTTGTTGATGCTTAACTTGTAAGTCTTGTTCCCTTCATTGTTGGATTTCTCCACAAATTCGACATTCTTCTTGAAGATGGCAAAACGCCTTTCCTTCTCCGCACTGTCGGGGTAAATGCGTCCATACTTCTCCATCCATTGCTCATGTTTCTTAGCAATGGAAGCTTCGTACAATGAGCGGGATGTGGCTTGCGAAGCTAAAGTCCCCAAGGTGATGAATGTGGCAATGATCACAAGGTTAACTCGTTCAAAAGCCATTGTTCACAAAATTAGTACCTTAATTTGTGACAATGGCTTTGATTTTATGTAGTGATTGGCAAGCAAGCTGTGAAGAGGCAAAGCAATGGGTACGTTTATATATATAGAACATCTAGCTTCTTTTGTTTTTGGGAATTGGTTGACAATGGAAACAGATGAGCGTAATAGGAAGAAATATTGCAGAATGTAAGAAATATTGCAGAATGGTTTTTGTATCGCATTTCTTCTACCTCATCCGTTATATATTGGCCAACGGAGGCCAAGATAATATCATTTTTTTTAGCAAAGAGATAATATCATCTAAAATTCTAAGTTGGACAAGCGCCAGTGATTCCTGCAAAGTATTATGTTCATATATGTTGGGATAGTGATATTTGCCTGCCATGTTTTCTTTGTGTGCTTTAAATTATTGATCCCTTTTGTCTTGATGTGCTTGGATTGATCATTGATGATATAGGTTTTGCTTTGGGTGTTAAAATGTTACTCTTGTGTTTTAAAATGTTTAATTTCATCTTTGCAATTTGCAAAATTGATTCACATGCTAAAATTTAGAATAATGTTTCAAAATATCATTATTGTGTGCCTTGTCAAACTAGGACTTTAGAATAGGTTTATGGAAGGTAAATCCTTCTAGAATACATATGGATTGTATTTAGAATAGATTTCATACATCAATACAGATTGTATCTTGTACTTCTCTATATATAGAGGTCATTAGTCATTAATGAAATACATCTTATTCTTTGTTCATTCTCTCTTGTTATTTACGTTTAATTTCCTTAAACAAATAACTATTTTTGGATTTTATTATTATTACATACTATTACTTGTTTACTCTCTTAAGTCTTACCAAAGCATAATTGAACCTATGAGATTTAACTAGGTGTTTGCTCTATCTGTTTATTGTGGTCAGAAATCCATAATAATCCCTTGAACTATTTCTCCTCAGAGTGCGACCAATTTGCCCACACCATCTCCTCAAATCTAATTCACATACATATTTATTTCTATAGAAAGCAACACAGAGAGATAACCAACGAAGTAAATATTTTTCTTATTCATTTTCTATATCCAAATGCATGTACTGCAAGTATTTTCTCTGGGATATGAGACAGACAAGAAAAAAGAAATTAAAAGAGAAAATAAGAACGGGGTGGGGGAAAGGGCACTCTAAAAATCCATTACAAGAAGAATGCAATCTGCACCGTATTACATTAAAAAACTAGCAAAAGCTAAATGCACAACCTCGGATATGGCAAATATATATGAAGATCTAGACAAATATGTTTACTCTTTCCATGCAAGTTCTGATTTGGTCTTATCACTTGCATGGGATTATGAAGAAAATATGTTTAGCAACATATGCAAATGTTCCCTTTCACATCATAATTAATACTTGCTCGGGTAAAAACCTCAAATGGTACCTGAACTATTGTGTAAGGTATTTTTTAGTACCTAAGAATTTTAGGAACCTCAAATGGTACCTGAACTATTGCATACTTACCTAATATGGTACCTCCATTACTTTTCTCGTTAATGGATGTACCATATTAGGTAACGGCATAATAGTTCAGGTACCATATTTGGTAAAAAAAAATTCGTAGGTACTAAAAAAAGCTTTATGCAATAGTTCAGGTACCATTTGAGGTTACGGAGGTACCATATTAGGTAAGTATGCAATAGTTCAGGTACCATTTGAGGTTCTTAAAATTCTTAGGTACTAAAAAAAACTTTACTCGATAGTTCAGGTACCATTTGAGGCTTTTACTCTACTTGCTCTTCTTTCAAAATACTTCTCTTTTTAGTTCTAAGAGACTGACTTGCTGCTTTGGAGCATAAAATGAAAACCTTAGAGTACCCTCTTAGGATCACCAACGGCAGCAATATGGTCCTATACAACAAATAATAAAATACATAATTTAATAACTGCATATTAACAATTGAAAAGGACAGCGTAATTTTTCATGCATTGCTTTCTCATTTTCTTCTAGTGTCCATTCAACTCATTTTCGCATCAGCCTTCCAATACATGATCCATGCATACTTTCTAATAAAAAGGTGAACAATTGATAATCTGATATGACATCATTCCACTATCTGTAACCATTCATGCACACAAGAAGTTTCAAATAGCATACTTACCGAGATAAAATCAAGAATTAATTACAAATGACCTTCTGAAGTAGAGTGTCATTTTCAATTTGATACTCAATTATATCTATCAATACAATATTTAAGAGAAGAGGAGTTGTCAACCATAAAATAATTTTTTTACGTATATGCACCTCATATATTAAAATACTTTAAAAACAAATAAATCATAAAGGGTAAAAGCGTCAAACAACAAATAGCAGAAAAAAATTTGCATAATTTCTTAACCACCTACTTTCATTAGGTAACTACCTTCACTGCTTCCACACTCATCGAGTATGTGGATATTTCTAGTTTAAATAATAATTTCACATCGAAAACATTAAAAGTAAGAATTACACAGTACAATCTCTTTAAATTAATGCTCGATAATTATTGTAAGTCGCCTATTAACTCAATAAGGAAAGATAGAAAAACGAGAGAGAGAGAGAGAGAGAGAGAGAGAGAGAGATATAGAGAGAGAGAAGTGTAGAGAGCGAGAATTTGCTTTCTATTGATCTAGTTGTGTTGTGATGCATCATCATGTGAAATGGTAATGTCTCAACCTCTTTATATAGTGGAGAGGTTGAGGTGAATTCATAGTACATCATAATGAGGAGAAATCTTTTAGTTACCCCATTATCACTACTAACCCCACTAATCATATTATTTATGTACTCTCATAAGTAGTCTAACTCTTATGGAGTAAATAAGAGAATATCAAATGTCTTCAGGAATTGATGTCTTGAGCCAAGTATGTAGTCCACTTCTTATATCTCGTACGAATGTTAGTTTATTGGACATCCACTCTACTAGGTGTCCTACAACACTCCCTCATGGATGTCTAAAAACTGACTTTGCTGCATCTGAACTCCTTCATCTTCGAGCATCGTATCAAAACTGAACTACGATTAGCATTGTACTAAGTATGGTTAGGCAGAGTTGAAATAAATATTCACTCGCTGATGCCAACACACAAGCATTGTGGGACAAAAACCGGAGTTTTGAAGAAAACCTTAAGTCTTAGTTCATTGCTTCGCGCTTCAACGTAAACTAGCTTGATTTTTAGTTTGCAGAGCATATAAATCTCAATTCATCAGTTTAGGGTTTAGCTTTAATTTCTTGCTTACGTGCATGTATATGAGCTAATGCGAGTTAGATGGTCCCTTTTGATCAATGACACAGATTTTAATTTGAATTCACTAGCATTGAGCCATCTTTATTCTTGAATATATAAAATATTGGTCATGAAGTTCACTACGAGGGATGATAGACATATTAAGAAGGACTAAATTCACGTTACTACCCTGAACTTTAGGGGTCTAATCAGTTCAGTCCTTATACTTTTAATTTCATCAAAACAGTCCCTGAATTTTCAATTTTCATCCAATAAGTCATTCGGTCAAAATTCCATCAAAATTCCGTCCAAAAAAAAAGTGAAATGTCCATTATACCCCTGCCTGTTTAGTTTTTTTTTTTTTTTTTTTTCATTTTTTTTTGCCGCAGCTTTTTTTTTTCTTCTTCTTCTCTCTCTCTCCCTTGTCCTTTTTTCTTTTCTTCTCTCTCTCTCTCTCTCTCTCCCCGACCCTCTCTTCCTCTCCTCTTACTCCTCCTTCTTCCCTGACCCTCTCTCTCTCCCCGGTCGAGGGAGATTGGTGCTGGGTTGTTGGTTGCGGCGAGATGGGAATCGACGCCGGCGTTAGCAAGAGCATGGGCTTGATGCTGGATCAATGGGTGCCCAAAGGATGGCCTGAGGATAGCGGCGAAAATCCAGGCTGGGCTCGAATTGATGAGCGGCGCAGAGATGGTGGTGGTGGCTTGGGTCAAGCACGGGCTCGATTGGAACGCCGGAGAGGAGAGCAGCTCGGTGGTGAGAGAGAAGAGACCGTGGTGCGGTGCTGAGCTTTGGCTTCGGCGGAGAATTGATGGGTTACCGACGGTGTGGTCTGTGATGGTAGCAGAAAAGAGGATGGGAGCTCGGCGCAATTGAAGATTGGCGGCAGTTCAAGGGATGGATTTGCAGCAAGGAAGAGGCGCGGCTGTTGTGAAGCGGCGAAGGTGACGTGGCCTTGATGGTGTGATGATGTGGTGGTGGTGGCTGGAATGGTGTGCGGGCTGTGTTGACAGAGGTGGCTGGAGCGTGGGCTTGGGTGTAGATAGAGAAGAGATGGGTGCAGAGAAAAGGAAAGAGGAAGAAAAGAAAAGAATAAGAAAAAGAAAGGAGGAGGAAAAGAAGAAGGAAGAAGAAGAAGAAGGAGAAAGAGGAGAGAAGAATGCCGACCAAAGAAAACAGAAAAGAAGATGAAGAAGATCACGGGTAGGAGATGTAATACCCCGAAAATTTCCGTATTTATTTTTATTAAATAGTTCGTGAAATTTGAAGTGAAATGGAGAGAATTCATATTTTTAGGGGTTTTCATCGTAAAACGATAATTACGGTGGTAATTAAAAGTTACACAAGGTTAATTAAGGTAACTTTTTATCCGTTGAGATTTTTGGAAAACTTTCTTCATGAAAGTTGTAGACCTCGCTGAATCGAGTTCGTAGGAATTTGGTTCACCGGAAATGGACATCGTATGAAGAAGTTATGGACCTCGGAAGTTTGGTCGAAATCCTATAAATATAGGGTAATTTTCAGAAAAATCAGAAAAAGTTAGGAAAATTCCGGAATTCTCCCGTTTTGACCCAGACCCGCCGGCGGACCCGCCGACCCGACCCGGTTCTATCTTCACCGTCCGGCCACCTCCGGCAACCGGACCACCACAGACGGACTCGCCGTCACCTCGCCGTCAGACCCTTGGCGGTCTCCGGCGACGGCGCAGCCCGGACGGGCCCGATCGGAAGGAACCCGTTTCGGTGTAATCGGACCCGGTCCGATCTCCCTCCTCCGGCCACGGCGGCGCACCAACCTTCTTGGGTTTTGCTCCCCACCTCCCCAGCAACCTCCCCATGGTGGTGGATCACGGCGGCACGGCCTAGATCGGCGGCAACGACGATTTGCACTTTTTGGGATCAAAAACCCACCGACACCGATTCCGGCCACTTCCACTCCGATCCAGACCTCGAGGTAGTTATCAAACTTGTTGGGATTGTTGTGATCTACATTCTGGTAAAATTTGGTGTCAATCGGATCACCTTGACCGGCGGTCTGACCACCGCCGGCGGCGGCGCGTGGGCGGCGCGTCCGGCCGGTCTAGGAGCAGTTCTTTGCTCCGTTTGACTTGGTTCGTCGATACGAACAACTTTCGTGTTTTGACTTTTGTCAAATTCGGTCGTTTGACCGATGGTCAATTAACCCGATTAATCGGATCGTACGATTTACGATTCGAGAGATCCGACCGTTGGATGATCATGAAATTTGATCGTGGGGTTATTATTGAGATTATAAGCATGTTGGACCGTTGGATTGTTGAAATTAGATCGTTTGATCAACGATCAATTATGCAATGATTATGGATCGTTAGATCCGTGATGATCCGACCGTTGGATCATCACCATTTTTGGATATGATGTTAGGATGCTAGAAATAAGCATGTTGGTAGATTTTGGAAGTTTTGGATTTCGTGTGGGACCCGTTGATGAATAGTAGACGTGGGACCCACGTTGACCGACGGTTGACTTTTGGTCAAACTGTCCCAAATTATGGTTATTGATGTCTAAGTGACATTTGAGGAATAATGTAACGTTTTGGGAAACTATGATATGCTAAATGGAAAATTGCATGTTCATAGGTATTTTGGAATCTTGAAGCTTTTGACTAGCATTGTCGATTCCCAGTTACTATTTGAAGACGCAGCAGGATTAAGAGGTGAGTGAATCTCACGATGTTTTTATATATGAATATTAATTCATATTGTGTTGTTTGTGATTTTGGTGTTAAAACAATATTTGAAAAATATTCATTTTATTGTTTTGATTTGTGAATTTTGTGGGAACACAATAATTCTAAAAAAGATATTGTGTTTGCCTATTTGAATGTTTTTGTCCAAACGGACTGTCCTGACCGGGGACAATGTTAAATGGGTGAAAAATGGTAGCCCATTCAGTTAGAGCTCTAGACTGCATATTGTATGATTAACTTGATGTATTAAAAGGAGAAGAAAAATAGTATTCTCACTTTTAATCAGGCGAAGTTAAAAATAACTTGATGTATTAAAAGGAGATGCATCTCACTTTTAATCAGGCTAAGTTATAAATGGTTTTGTGTGAGTAAAGATCGAGGGTTTATATTATTTAACATACTGGATTACCCTGGTATTAACATACACGTTTATGGGGCGTGTGGGGTTAAAATACGTGGTATGGGGCACGTAGGTTCAGTATATTAAATAATACGAATCTTCCGGATTTGAAATGGAACTTTTGGGTTTTAATTGATTCTTGAAAATAAAAGAATTCAATTTGGGAAAATGTTACAGTGTGAATAAAACATAGATCACTCATACCAGCTTCGTAAGCTGACCGGGTTTGTTGATATAACCCGGTACACTATTCCACGGTGTAGGGGTTATACCTGCAGGTTAGGATAACCAGGAGTAATGCAAGGCTGCATACATTTTGTTGGGTTATAAGACTTCCGCTATTTTATGCTTCGCACTCTGAAGATTTATTTATGTAATATTTTGATGTATCAATTTATTATATAAATATTTGGTATGTAATATTCGACTCTTATTTTGAGTTTGAAATTACAATGTTGGGCATGGAGTTGGTGTTGTGTACTTGAATTAAAAAGAAAAAAATTCTAGTACATATTTGTATTTGATATTCCATGTAGTCACGTTTCCGAATTGATTGTAATTAAGGGCAAAATGCCTTATTAATTGATTTGAAAATCGGGGCGTGACAGGAGAGGAAGAGAGGGTCGGGGAGAGAGAGAGAAGAAAATAAGAGAAAAGGAGGAAGAAGACCGGGGAGAGAGAGAGAGAGGGTCGGGGAAGAAGGAGGAGGAAGAGAGGGTCGGGGAGAGAGAGAGAGAAGAAAAAAAAAGGCGCGGCAAAAAAAACTAAACAGGCAGGGGGTATAATGGACATTTTACTTTTTTTTTGGACGGAATTTTGATGGAATTTTGACGGAAGGACTTATTGGATGAAAATTGAAAATTCAGGGACCTTTTTGATGAAATTAAAAGTATAGGGACAAACTGATTAGACCCCTAAAGTTCAGGGAATTAACGTAAATTTAGTCCTATTAAGAATTTGTCTACAATTTAAACACAAGTCATATTTCAAGGGCTCTTGCCTATTTCTATATTCTACTTCTGTAGTTAGATAATTAAGCAGTATCCATAGAAATGCCACATTGACCTTCAGGCCGACCATTATCTCTAAGAACTCTGAAATAGCCATGTTCAGCCCAGTTGTTGCCCTTTGAATTCTTGATTAACCAATACTTGGTGCGAGCTTTGGTTGTCCCATACCTGACAGTTGTAACAGCATGCCCAAGGTTTACGCCGCAATCACCGAAAAAAAAAACCCCACTTCGGTAGTGCTGAAAGTCTTGTCCGTCCACCGCAATTCCGATTGAGACAGGTTGCTTAGAAACATCCTTGAGCAGGTTTCCTTCACCTTGAGGCACTTGTTCATGGCCAGTTAGTGTGGCAGCATGCTCGATCATTTTCCTTATTACGGTCACGTGCTCCATCCCAGCTGGCCGTGTATTGGTAATTATCTTCGGCGACAATTCCTCCATTTTGTTTCATATACTCAAAGGCATCTACCATGTTACCACCTAGACAACCATTGTTGTACATATCTCTGTTACAATCCACAAGTTGTTGCTCGGATAGCGAGATCAACCGACCAGTTCTTACTTTGGTAATCCCTGCCTTGTTGCCACTGATGAGAAAGCCCAACAACAACCTACACATATATAAAATTAAAAAATCAAAAAGAGAAAAGTTTCCTTAATCAATTAGGAAAATGTAGATGACATGAATTTAATTGGCACTCTCGAAGAACTGAAAGATACTGCTACATATTTGAAATCCAAATTTGCGATGAAAGATCTTGGGAAAACTCGGTTATGTCTAGGCCTTGAGCTAGAGCACCGAGATAGTGGAATATTAATCCATGAATCGGCTTATGTCCACATGATGTTAAGGAGATTTAACATGGACAAAGTATATCCAGTTAGCACTCCCATGATCGGTCGGACCCTAAATCTAAAGAAGGATCCATTTCGTCCAAAGGATGATGACGAAGAATTACTAGGGGCCGAAGTGCCATATCTAAGTGCAATATGCGCATTGTTGTATTTAGCTCAATGCACTAGACCATACATCTTTTTTGCTATAAACTTGTTAGCTAGATTTAGCTCTATGCCCACGCAATGCCATTGGAGTTGCATAAAGACAATATTTCGTTACCTTAAGGTTATAATCAATTTGAGCTTGTTTTATCCCCATAGAGAGGCACAAAAATATGGCAAGATGGGTAAGAAACCCGAGCCTACTGCCGTCGGGCGATCGATCGCAAGGAATGCGGCGATCAATCGCGCCAATGCTGAAACTCCCTACACCGAAAATCCTTGTGATGTTTTGGTTGGTTTTGGTGATGCCGGGTATCTCTCTGACCCGCAGAAAGGCCATTCCCAAATTGGATATGTCTTTACCATGGGTAACACGGCAATATCTTGGAGGTTTATCAAGCAGACGTTAGTTGCTACTTCCTCGAATCATGCAGAGATAATTGCTCTATATGAAGCTGTTCGTGAATGTGTATGGCTGAGGTTTATCATTACACATATTCGAGGAACAAGTGGTTTGAAGTCTACCACTGAGGAACCTAGCTACTTGCATTTATGAAAATAATGCTGCTTGCATCGAGTAGATTAAGTAAGGTTTTATTAAGGGTGACAATACCAAGCATATTTCGCCTAAGTTCTTTTATAATCAGCAACAACAGACTCTCCTCAAGATTCAAGGGAATCAAGTTAGATCCGAGGAGAATGTGGCAGATTTATTTACTAAGTCTTTGCCTAAATCCACATTTGAAAAACAAGTTAAAAGCATTGGTATGCTTAAATTATCCGAGCTCCCATGATTGTAGGAATCAGAGGGAGGTGCAGACATGAGGGGGAGTCTGGCACATACATGTTACTTTCAAATGTGAATGGTGCGTTGTACTCTTTTTTCCTTCGACCAAGATTATTTTTTCCCACTGGGTTTTATTATTACTTGGCAAAGTTTTTAATGAGACAACACGGAAAACATCACCTAGTTGTGATCGGCACAAGGGGGAGTGTTTCAGGATATCATTATTGTGTGCATTGTCAAACTATGACTCTCTAGAATAGGTTTATGGAAGGAAACTCCTAGAAGATGGATTGTATTTAGAATAGATTTCCTACATCAATACAGACTGTATCTTTTATTCCTCTATATATAGAGGCCCTTATTCATCAATGAAATACATCATATTCTCTGCTCATTCTCTCTTTTATTTACGTTTCCCTTAAACATGTAATTGTTTTTTATCAGTTAATTCTTCAGGAAAGTCTCTTACCTTAGAGATTATACGTTCCTGGAGTTTTATTCCTGAATGATTTAAAGTTAGAGATAAATACACTTTTAGTCCCTGAACTTTAACTCATTCGACACTTTCATCCCTGAACTTTGAAATATATCACTTTGGTCCCTGAACTTTGACATTTACTATCACTTTCGTCCCTGACCGAAGTTTTCATCGAATAAACCTCCAATTCCGGCCAAATCGAATGACACCACATACTGAGCTTTGAAGCCCTCCTTGAGGCGAGTTCAACGCCACCAACCTCGCCTCAAACTGTCACCGGATGGTGGAGAATTTTAAAATTTAAGTTTCGGTCACCACCGGCCTTCAGGACAAATTTGAGCCATTCTAGGCCGAATTGAGCTTAGTCCCAGTTATAAAAGTTACTCCTCTCATCCTTGCGAACATTTTGGCATAGGTTTTGCACTATTTTTTTCAGTCAGGGACGAAAATGATAGTCGGTGTTGAAGTTCAGGGACGAAAGTGATATATTTTAAAGTTCAGGGACGAAAGTGTCGAACGAGTCAAAGTTGAGGAACTAAAAGTGATTTTTCCCTTAAAGTTATTCCAAGAAAATCTATAGATTCTTTTTCTATATCAATTTTCTTAGGTGATAGTATAATTCCATGTTTTTGGAATTTACTACAGAGAATTTGGAGATGTTTCTTATAATCTTCTCTGTTTTTAGAGAAAATTAAAATATCGTCTATATAGACAACATAGAAATCTTTAAGGTCTTTAAAGATATTGTCCATCCATCTTTGAAATACCTAAGGGGCTATGTTTAACCCAAAAGGCATAACATTCCAGTGGTAATGTCCACATGGAGTACTAAAGGCAGTCAATCGTTTTGACTCTTCTGTTAATTTTTGTTGCCAAAATCGTGATTTACAGTCGAATTTACTGAAGATTTTAGCACCCTTAGTTTGATTGATTAAAACATCTTTTCCAGGAATAAAATATCCATCGAATTCTAATTGTTCATTTAGCCTTTTATAATTAATTACCATATATTCGTGCTTTTCCTCTCTTAATCTCTGCATGGTTTCTTACCATAAATGCAGGACTAGGGTGTGGACTCATAGTTTCTTCTATGAGATGCTTTTCTTTTTACTCTTTTATTTGAATATCAAATTCACTAATATCTTGTCTAGTGTAGATCATTGGTTTAACTCTTATTATTACCTCAGGGTTTCTGAGTTTAATAAGAGCACAATATCTTGGGCTTTTTGACAAAAGTTTTAAAGGGTCTTCACTAAAATTTTCTTCTAGAATTTTATATACCCAGTGTTTTTCACTAAGTATTTGTAGGTTTATTTTTCCCAAATTGATTTCTCTAAGTTCTGCTATTGCTGCATTTTGGTCAGCACGCTGGATTGGCGCGAAACCTTTATGACACTTATATTTATGTTGTAATAAGAATGGAATTTTGTGGATTCCATTATTAATATTGAGGGCGATGTACCCTGTATCCATGAGAATGGGGTTATAGGCAAAAAAAAAATATTTCCTAATAAAACATCACCATTCATTTCTGGAAAGGCTATGATTTTTTGTATTATATATTTGGTTCCGTTTAACCATTTTTAGCCGAGTGTTTCTATTGAGACCTCCGAATTTGCTCACTTGACCTCACTCCATTATGAATTATTAAATGACATTTATAACCTTCTATAAAATGACTATTAAGGACAATAATTATACCAAAAAGATATTATGTTTATTTTCTCTAGAGTTTCCGATTCAATAATATTAGATTGCATTATTTATTATTTTTCTTATCTATTTTCATTTTCCAATTTCACCACATACTCATTGAAACAGTTATATATATTTAATAAGAATTAAAACTATGATAGATCATGTGACATAAAACTTTGTATCATTTGTTGAATGCATATTGGTGATTGATTCGTATGCAAAATGCATACAAATTAGGCCTCTAATCACTTTAGTAATGCTAATCCGAAGGCCGTTTAGTGTCTCTAATCCTTGATTTGCACCATTGTAGGGCAAACGAGCATCGGATGGATATCGGGAGCAAAGAGGCGCAATTTGGGAGATTTTGTGGATTTCCGGCTAAAGGACGAAAAGTCAACCCGAGGACCAAAAGTCAACTCGTGGTCAACCCCGACTTAGGAGCGTCAACGAGTCAACATGAAGTCCCGGAAGTGAGTTGCACAAGAATTCCGGAGGTTTGGTCAAAAGTCAACATTTGGTCAACTCCGAAGGTCACGGTCAAAGTCAAGGCAAAGTCAACCGTGTGACTCATCCACATGAGCATTCAAATTCAGCAAAGGACCACACTAGAAATGGTGAGGTCACCCAATGATTACTCCCTCTCTTTATTCCCTTTGGCAATTACCCCCTTACCCTTCATTTATTATAGCTAACCCTTGGATTAAACCCTAACACATCTTAGCCTTCCATTCTTCCCCTTCTTTGCCTATTTATAGTTTAGTTGTTGCCTCATTTAGGTCATCTCCATTCAGCCCCAAATCACCCATCACTTTCACCTTCCCTTTCCTCTCTCTCCATTTTTCCATCTTTGCTGCCGCACACAGTCGACCGGTCGACGGTAATCTGTCGAACGGTCGACCACCGGTCGACAGACGGCGTATCAGCCATCTTCTGCCACCTCCGCTTCTTCCACCGCTTATTCCTCTACTCTGGGCAGCTGGGGATCCTCATTAGACATCAAGGACGTCATCTAGATCAAGGGAGAAGAAGGAGACACATTTGATTGAGACTTTCTAAACCCTTTTCTCTCTTGTATTCATGTTTATTGCTTACTCTTGTGAGATGATGATGTATACTTTGATGGATAGTGAGTAGTACTCTTGTTGGGGACTAGGGTTGTGTGCCCTAGTCCAATGTGACTCTATGATGTTTTGATTAATGAATAAATGCCTTTGTTGATTCATGAATATGTGTATTGTCTATTTTAATATGTGTTGGATGTGTATTTGAAGGATTGATCACTCTTTGGTATGCATTTAACCCATCTTGTATGAGAATGGTTTGGCTTGATCACTTTACTCTTCTCTAGGCAATTGGCAATATGTGTGATGAGCATGTTTCACTATGTTTGATCCTTAATTCATGTGCTTTACGCCTCCTTTCTTTCTACCCTCCCGCGGAGAGTCCCTAGGACCCTAATAAGGCTTAGGAATACCTTAGAAGGAATCCATTCCACATCGATAACATCGGTGGAGTGGTGGGTTATGCATGTGTTGCTTGTTTGAGTCCCTAAGCTTCGACACTTTACGCCTCTTAAGCACTTTAGGGGATTCGGTATTAGGTAACATAGAGGGATCCCCTAAGACACCTAGAGAGTTCGAATGGCCCTAGTAAGGCATTTGAATACCTTAGGTAAGCACGGTCCTAGAACCATAGCATGGCTAGGATACGGGGCTTGATTCATGGATACATTGGCATGTTTAGGCATTAGAGCATCATTGGTTGCATTTGGACTTGGGTTAACCCGAAACCCCAACACCTTTATATTTTGTGCACACACTTTACATTTCCTTGCATTCCATTACTTGCTTGTTAATTTGATCGTTTTGGGGCATTCCACCATACCTTTTACACAAACCGAACACCACACTCACACTTCGCACATTGTTTATACACACATTCACTCACCCTATCCATCTCCTTATCACTCCATATTAGCTAAAGCACTCGCATACACGCTACCAAGAGTTGGGGAGCCGTCAATCCTCCGTGGAACGACACTCCCGGATCACAAAACTACCTACCACTCTTTTGCATTAGTCAAAATGGCGCCGCTGCCGGGGATTGAGGTTAAATCCTTGATTTCTTGGTAGTTAGTCGGGTCTTTAGCATTCTTTTTTGTTTTAACTCATTTTGTTTATAAGTGTGTATGTTGTTTCACATGTGCTATTCACTCTTGAGTGAGACACATTAGGGGAGTGACGGGCCTTATATCCTAGCGATATATGTAAGACATGAGCACCCCTAATGTTATCACTTGCTAGTTGAAGTTTCTAATAATTGTGCACATCTCATTTCTTGCTTTAAGTTGTTCTAAGCTTGTCCATATTGAATTCTTGTGTTTGTTTGCGTACTAGTTGCATGTCAATACTTGTTTAGTTGTCATTTGGGTTCCCTTGCATCTCTAGGAACCTTGTTTGCTTAGGTTTATAAAAAGAGAAAATCCAAAAACAAATTTCGTTTCAGGGCATTTTGTCGAACGGTCGAGTTCTTGGTCGAACGTTCGACGGTAGCTCCCTGGACAAAGTTCGACCGGTCGACGACAACCATCGAACGGTCGGCTGGGAGCATTTTTGCTTCCCTTCTTTGTTTCTCTCACTCTTGTTTCTATTGCTTAGCTAACCTCTTATCCTTGTATTTCTTGCCGTAATTGTGATACTTAACCACTGCTCATTGTGTTGTGAAGGTGTATGAACCTCGAGTCAACCTCTCACTCACCGATTCAACTTAGAAGTGGAAGAGTTTTAAGTGAGAATACAAGAGGACGGCCAAGGAGAAGGAGACGTACTCCACGGATTGTGTGTGAGAGTGCACCTCCTACACTTGAGAGCCAGAAAGAACCTGTAGAAGATCATATTCCACCACCAACAATGGAGGAACCACACCACCATGATCAACATGATGAGGAGCCACACAACAACCACAACAACAATCCACCTCCCGTGAGGCGCATGAGGGAATACACTCTCCCTCATGTGGTGGATCACCCATCATGCATTGTCCTTCCACCGTGCAACACTCATTACGAGATAAAGCCCTCCACGTTGAGCATCATGCCCACTTTCCATGCCTTA
This sequence comes from Rubus parviflorus, assembly GCA_029955375.1. NCBI lineage: Eukaryota > Viridiplantae > Streptophyta > Magnoliopsida > Rosales > Rosaceae > Rubus > Rubus parviflorus. The sequence goes on along the minus strand of JARGGL010000008.1, from coordinate 3,579,171 downwards.
AAAGATGAGAGCCCTTATGACCATCTTATGGAATTCGAACAAGCATGCACAACGGTTCAACTTCATGGACTACCGGAGGATGGTTTGAAGCTTCGCTTGTTCCCCTTCACCTTGAAGGATGGGGCAAGGAAATGGTTACTCAAGATTCAGCCAAGGTCCATACACTCATGGTTCGAATTGCAAGAAGCCTTTCTATCCAAGTTCTTTCCACCAAGCAAGGCAGCCAAGGTTCGGGATTCCATTGTTAACTTCAAGCACCAATCGGGTGATGCTTTCTATGAAACATGGGAGAGATTCAAGGACTTAATGATGAGTTGTCCACACCATGGCTTGGAGCAATGGTTTCTTGTGGATGTATTCTACCGAGGATTATCTTCTAATCAAAGACAAAGGGTGGATACTTTCCGTGGAAGCACCATAGCAGGCATGTCTCCCGAGGAGGCATGGGACACTTTTGAGGATCTAGCCACTAACTCCGAACTTTGGGATGATTTTGGGCCTAGGAAATTTCCTCCCACACAACCGGCATCTCAAACACCAAAGGCATACAATGTCTCAAGTGAGCCAATGAGTGATGATTTGTTGAGCACTCAATTTGATAGGTTGGAAGCGGCTTTCAACAAGAAGATGGACATGCTCCTACAAGCACAATTGAAGGCTACACCATCTCAAGTCAATAGTGTGGTATCTTCACCTCCTTGCTTTTATTGTGGTTCTCATGGTCATGAAACGGAGGAGTGTTCTTATATGGTGGACAAGGAGAAGGAAGAGAGGCAACATGTGAACCAAGTGGGCTCATACCCACAAGGTTCTTATCAAGCACCTCCTAAGCCGTACAACAACTATGCATCCCGGAATGATCAAGGAAGGACTCAAGGGTACCAATCAAAGTCTTATGGGAACAATGCTCAAGGTTACCAAGAGAGATCTCAAGGTTACAACACTTACCAAGGAGGAGAGAAGTCCCATGGGAATGGTACTTATGGAGGACACAAGAGCTCAACTTATGGAGCACCTCCCGGGTTTTCTAACCAAGGAGGAAACACTTACAATCAAGGTGTCTCATCCTCTTTTGCTGCCCCAAGTACATCTCAAGCACAAGATTCAACGGACCAAACTTTGAAGGATATGCTTGCCACCCTTGTCCAAAGCCAAGCGAAGTGTGATCAAGCAATTTTGGCACTTCAACAAGGGTATCAAAATATGCAAAAAGGCATGTCAAATATTGAATTTCAAATGGGCCAAATGGCTAAGGAGATTGGTGAAAGACCAAAGGGTGCATTACCTTCGAAGGTGGAGCCGAACTTAAAGTTCAAGTCAAAGGAGGAGTGCAATGCTATCTCCACTTCTTATTCCGGTATATCTCATGCTACTTACACCCCTACTCCCCCAACTTCTAATTACTATATCCCTTCCCCATCCATTCCCATTCATGAGGCCTTTGATCATATGCATTGCATGGAGGATGGGGCCAAGGAGGAAGAAAATGTACTCCTTGGCAATTATGGATTGGATGAGGAGGTGACTTGTAGGGAGGAAGGAGTGGTGCTTGGGAAGGGACTTGGGCACTTGTCTTTTGAGAATGATATTACCTCTTATGATGGAGTGAAGATACAAGAAGGAGCATTGTGTGAGGAGACTCCTAGGCATGAGAGTGCCATGGTTTCCAACCTTGGTGGTGAGGCCATGATGGCTATGGATCCACCAAGAACCATGAGCACCTCTAGGGAGCTCCTTGATGATGATGTGCTTGCTGCCCATGAAGTGAAGAAGATCACCCCCAATGAGAGGAAGAACAAGAAGGCTACCTTGATGAATGAGCTACATGAAGTGTTCCAAAAGGTGGAAATTAACATCCCATTGCTAGAGCTCATTTGCCAAGTGCCGGTCTATGCAAAGTTTCTCAAAGACTTGTGTACCAAGAAGAAGAGGCTTGAGGAGCATACGGTTTATAAGATTGAGGGGCATGTGAGCTCAATGATACAACACAACATGCCACCTAAGAGGATGGATCCCGGAAGCTTCACTATTGGATGTCAAATCGGTGAAACTCACCTTGATGGAGCGCTTATGGATCTTGGGGCAAGTGTCAATGTGATGCCCTTATCTCTCTACAAGAGGTTGAGCATTGGTGCCTTGCATTCTACCCCTATTGCACTTACCTTTGCGGATGGAAGCAAACGAAGACCGGCGGGTGTTGTGGAAGATGTGCTAGTAAGAGTTGACAAGTTTATTCTTCCCGCCGACTTTGTTGTGCTTGACATGGGTGAAGACCCCAATGGAGACAATGGATTCCCCCTTATCTTTGGACGCCCTTTCATGGCTACGGCGGGTGTGAAGATTAATGTTTTAAAGGGCACCATTAGCTTCAAAGTGTTGGGAGAGAAAGTGAAGTTTGAGATGTTTAAGCCCACTCATCCACCGGAGGTAGTTGAGGAGGTGTTCTCTATCAACTTGGTGAAGGGAAATAGTGCTAAAAGTGAAAGGATCTTTGGTCCTTTGAATCCACCGAAGCCGACACCTTGTGCTCAAGACCACCACTCACCGATTCGGAGATATGACAATCCTTCTTCCATTGAGCATATGAAGCCACCACCTTGGTCTCATGAAGGCATTCTTGGGAAGGATCCATTTCTTGAGGGTGCTACAAAGAAGACTCCGCCCATGAGTGCAATGCAAAGGGCGACAATTAAGGCCATAAGAGAAATGGTTGGTGAGGTTAAAAAGAAGAAGTATGCATGGCCACCATCTCCGACATCAATTTTCAATGGCATCAAGGGTTGCTTTGTGGGAAGCCATGGCGATGGGGAGATAAGCAATGCAATGAGTGGAAAGAAGCTTTGCTTTGAGCCACCATGATTTGACAAGGGAGTACCAAGACCGGCTTTGAGGTCTCTAAACCGAAGCGCTTGTGGGGAGGCAACCCCATATGGTAGTATCTAGTAATGAATAAAAAAAAAAGGCAAAGGGTGGTTGAGAGGTGTTTGGCCAAGAATTTTGGAGGAAACAACCGGACCTAGCCACATAGACGCTTGGAGCTTACGTTTGGAAGTCAAGGCCTTGTGCCTTGAGGTTGGTGTCTAATGGCGTTTTCTTCGGAGCAAGGGAGTCGACTATGAGGTGCTATCTTTCCTTTCATCATGACCCGAGTTGGAAAACGTGCAAGTGAAGGGCCATCTTCGGCCGCCCCATCCAAGAGGGGAAAATCGCCAAGTGAGGAGGGTCCTATGCGGGGTTTTATCCCGGAGCGTAACCTCTCCTTCATTGAAACCGGCCGCATTCCTAGCCTTACCCAACTTAGGGAGTACCTCACCTCACATGACCTCCGCGGGCTCGGAAACTTAAACACCAAATACAAGGAGGAGGTAGTGAGAGAGTTTTACCGAAACTTCCCTAGGTCCACTGCTAGTACCGCCACTGAAGTGAGTGTGAGACTGAGGGGAAAACTAGTGAGGGTATCTATAGATGTCATTGAGGAGGTCCTTGGCTTGCCACATGTCACAGAAGAGGAAGAAGATGCATATTTTGAAGAGATTGTGGGCATGACAGTTGGGGATATAGCCGAGGCTACCTATGTGGATCCCACCTCTCTTGCCTCCCAAAGGGTACAACGCATCCTAAGTGGAGCGTTTCAGCATATTTACCGAGTGTACTGGACTTTGGTGAGGAATAACATCCTCCCAACGTCTCAACACTCGGAGGTGCCGGAGGAAAGTTGTAGGTTGATGACCATGATGGTGAGTGATGAGATGCCAATCCCTTTTGCTAGGCTCATATTTAGTGCCATTGTCTCTTGTGGCACTTGTGCTAGAAATGTTAAGTTGGTGTTCCCTTGCTTGATCACCAAATTGTGTGCTAGGTCTAGAGTGCCTAGGATGGATGAGGAGCCTTGGATAGACGGCACGGCTACTTTAGATGAGAGATCTGTTGGGAGAAGCACCTCCCAGGTTAGTGTTGTTAGTCATGCTGCACGTTCTTCCTCCTCCTCACAAGGAGCGGCATCTTCTCACCCTACAGCATCACATACCGCCGCACCCCTCCCATTCGACCACTCACAGGTTGACCCGCACACCTTGGCCATGTTTCAGCACTTTCAGGGACATGTGGATGGGCGGCTCAACACTATGGACACCCGGCTTGAGGAGATTTACGGCCTTGTTAGGCAGATGGCACGTTCGGGTTTTGCTCCCGGAGGTGGTGCTAGTGGTAGCGGCTTTGGAGGAGATGCTCATGATGGTGGGCCTGGCGCTAGCGGTGGTGGCTACTAGATGATGGTTTGGATGATGTTTTTATGTCTCTAGTTAACCTTTGATCATTTGTGGCATAAACCATTTTTCCCCTTTGGGATCCTTTTTAGCACATTTGACTTGGTTAAGGTTTGCTTCTAATGACTATTATCTTTATCGGTTGTTTAATGTTTAATGATTTCCTTGAACTAATATTGTGAGATTGATGCATGTTGGAAATCTACTTTGCTTTAATGGTTGTTGGTTTCATTTTGTGTTTCGCATGGTGGATTGAAAGGCCTAGCACTTCACCTTATCACCGGATTAAAGGGAAGAGCGATCTTATAAATGAGGAGCACACGTTCAACGAAGGGGGTTTTCCTAACTCTATTTTTCCGTATGCTATATCTTGTATGTGTGCATTCGCCCGACTTTACTCTCTCACTCTCACCACATGATTTTCATTTTCAAAACACCTCACAACATTTAGGACAATGTTGGTTCTAAGTGTGGGGGTGAGGTTGGGTCAAACTAAAATGATTTCACATTTTCAAACCACCAAAATTTTCAAATTTTCTCAAAGTTTTCACGAACGGTCGACCCCTTTGGTCGAACGGTCGACACTCGTCCAGGGAGTAACCGTCGAACGGTCGATGGTTTCCGTCGACCGGTCGACCGGTGCAAGAATTTAAATGTTTGAATTTTGAAACTTTGAAGGTTTTGTGTGTGTTTTGTTTGTCCTTTTCAATCCCAATGATAATTGTGAGCCTACTAAGTTGTGAATTAGGAAGATAAAGAGCATGTGTTTAGAAATCATTGAGTTGCCTTGTGGTTAATATGAGTAATTGATGGTTGCTTGACTCTATACGCACATTTGCCATGTTAATTGGTCACTAGCAATTAAAGAAGCATATCTTGACATGTATTGCCATGCATACCTAGAAATTGTGAGGATTTGAGCCCATTGAATATTCACATGTATGCATCTTTCATACATTTACTTGTTCTTCATGAGTGTACATTGCATAAGACTTGAACCTAGAACTTGCTCAAAGACCTCTTGAAACGTTTTGTTGATCCACATTGAGTTAGAAATGATTAAGGCACTAGATAAGCACCATGGCCAAATTGACCACCATCCATGTGAACTTGAACTTTAGGATTAGCCCACTTGAACTATATACATCATTAGCTTTTTCTTTGTTTAACCACATCACTTTCACCCATTCCACCACCCAAACATCATCTCTCCCTTGTTTCGTTGTGTTGCAAGACGATGATAGTGACTTGTTATGTCGTTTATGCTTGGAAATTCGTTAATAGTTTGCTAAAAGGCAAGTGTGGGGGTGCAATTTTATTATTGTTGTAATTGTTTCAAAGAAAGAAAGAAAATCAAAAACAAAAAGAAGGAAGAAAGTTCCTCAAGAAAAGAAAAATAGAAAATGAGAAAGAAAAAAAAAATAGAGTTGTTTTCTTGTATTGCTTTTACTTTCAATAAAAGGTTAGAGGAAGAATAAGGAAGTTGTTTCGGTTGTAGCATTGATTTGAGTTTCTAAGTCGTTGTCTTGTCTTGCAATCATGTGGAACATTTGACATATCCATCCCTTCATTTCATTTAACCATTCACCCCTTGGCCCCATTACACCATTTAAAGTCCTTGTGATTTAACGAATTGTGGTTCAATTTGTGGAGACTTGGTTGATGAGCAAGCATATGGGAACATTATTTGTGCATTTGTTTTGAGAGTAAACACTTAACCCTAAACACAAGAGCGGAAATATTTAGTGAATCATGTGAGTTTAGCGGATAGTCTTGTCAAGCATATGCTAATTTGATTGCTCTTGATTGATTATTCCATGGCTAGCACACACTTCACCAAGCATGCATTAGATACACATATTAAACACTTGGCAAATCATGAGGTTTGAGTATTTGCTTAATAGAATCTTGATTTGTGGCTTAGCGGTCTCTATTTGAGGATATGGTTGTTAAGGAAAAATTTAATGTGATATGGATTTTTGATTCTTTATTTGCTTGAGGACAAGCAAAGCTTAAGTGTGGGGGTGTGATTCGTATGCAAAATGCATACAAATTAGGCCTCTAATCACTTTAGTAATGCTAATCCGAAGGCCGTTTAGTGTCTCTAATCCTTGATTTGCACCATTGTAGGGCAAACGAGCATCGGATGGATATCGGGAGCAAAGAGGCGCAATATCTTGGGCTTTTTGACAAAAGTTTTAAAGGGTCTTCACTAAAATTTTCTTCTAGAATTTTATATACCCAGTGTTTTTCACTAAGTATTTGTAGGTTTATTTTTCCCAAATTGATTTCTCTAAGTTCTGCTATTGCTGCATTTTGGTCAGCACGCTGGATTGGCGCGAAACCTTTATGACACTTATATTTATGTTGTAATAAGAATGGAATTTTGTGGATTCCATTATTAATATTGAGGGCGATGTACCCTGTATCCATGAGAATGGGGTTATAGGCAAAAAAAAAATATTTCCTAATAAAACATCACCATTCATTTCTGGAAAGGCTATGATTTTTTGTATTATATATTTGGTTCCGTTTAACCATTTTTAGCCGAGTGTTTCTATTGAGACCTCCGAATTTGCTCACTTGACCTCACTCCATTATGAATTATTAAATGACATTTATAACCTTCTATAAAATGACTATTAAGGACAATAATTATACCAAAAAGATATTATGTTTATTTTCTCTAGAGTTTCCGATTCAATAATATTAGATTGCATTATTTATTATTTTTCTTATCTATTTTCATTTTCCAATTTCACCACATACTCATTGAAACAGTTATATATATTTAATAAGAATTAAAACTATGATAGATCATGTGACATAAAACTTTGTATCATTTGTTGAATGCATATTGGTGATTGATTCGTATGCAAAATGCATACAAATTAGGCCTCTAATCACTTTAGTAATGCTAATCCGAAGGCCGTTTAGTGTCTCTAATCCTTGATTTGCACCATTGTAGGGCAAACGAGCATCGGATGGATATCGGGAGCAAAGAGGCGCAATTTGGGAGATTTTGTGGATTTCCGGCTAAAGGACGAAAAGTCAACCCGAGGACCAAAAGTCAACTCGTGGTCAACCCCGACTTAGGAGCGTCAACGAGTCAACATGAAGTCCCGGAAGTGAGTTGCACAAGAATTCCGGAGGTTTGGTCAAAAGTCAACATTTGGTCAACTCCGAAGGTCACGGTCAAAGTCAAGGCAAAGTCAACCGTGTGACTCATCCACATGAGCATTCAAATTCAGCAAAGGACCACACTAGAAATGGTGAGGTCACCCAATGATTACTCCCTCTCTTTATTCCCTTTGGCAATTACCCCCTTACCCTTCATTTATTATAGCCAACCCTTGGATTAAACCCTAACACATCTTAGCCTTCCATTCTTCCCCTTCTTTGCCTATTTATAGTTTAGTTGTTGCCTCATTTAGGTCATCTCCATTCAGCCCCAAATCACCCATCACTTTCACCTTCCCTTTCCTCTCTCTCCATTTTTCCATCTTTGCTGCCGCACACAGTCGACCGGTCGACGGTAATCTGTCGAACGGTCGACCACCGGTCGACAGACGGCGTATCAGCCATCTTCTGCCACCTCCGCTTCTTCCACCGCTTATTCCTCTACTCTGGGCAGCTGGGGATCCTCATTAGACATCAAGGACGTCATCTAGATCAAGGGAGAAGAAGGAGACACATTTGATTGAGACTTTCTAAACCCTTTTCTCTCTTGTATTCATGTTTATTGCTTACTCTTGTGAGATGATGATGTATACTTTGATGGATAGTGAGTAGTACTCTTGTTGGGGACTAGGGTTGTGTGCCCTAGTCCAATGTGACTCTATGATGTTTTGATTAATGAATAAATGCCTTTGTTGATTCATGAATATGTGTATTGTCTATTTTAATATGTGTTGGATGTGTATTTGAAGGATTGATCACTCTTTGGTATGCATTTAACCCATCTTGTATGAGAATGGTTTGGCTTGATCACTTTACTCTTCTCTAGGCAATTGGCAATATGTGTGATGAGCATGTTTCACTATGTTTGATCCTTAATTCATGTGCTTTACGCCTCCTTTCTTTCTACCCTCCCGCGGAGAGTCCCTAGGACCCTAATAAGGCTTAGGAATACCTTAGAAGGAATCCATTCCACATCGATAACATCGGTGGAGTGGTGGGTTATGCATGTGTTGCTTGTTTGAGTCCCTAAGCTTCGACACTTTACGCCTCTTAAGCACTTTAGGGGATTCGGTATTAGGTAACATAGAGGGATCCCCTAAGACACCTAGAGAGTTCGAATGGCCCTAGTAAGGCATTTGAATACCTTAGGTAAGCACGGTCCTAGAACCATAGCATGGCTAGGATACGGGGCTTGATTCATGGATACATTGGCATGTTTAGGCATTAGAGCATCATTGGTTGCATTTGGACTTGGGTTAACCCGAAACCCCAACACCTTTATATTTTGTGCACACACTTTACATTTCCTTGCATTCCATTACTTGCTTGTTAATTTGATCGTTTTGGGGCATTCCACCATACCTTTTACACAAACCGAACACCACACTCACACTTCGCACATTGTTTATACACACATTCACTCACCCTATCCATCTCCTTATCACTCCATATTAGCTAAAGCACTCGCATACACGCTACCAAGAGTTGGGGAGCCGTCAATCCTCCGTGGAACGACACTCCCGGATCACAAAACTACCTACCACTCTTTTGCATTAGTCAGTGATAGAGAACAAAAGAAATTCTACTATGACCTAAATCTAAGTCTATCCATTATATTTGCAAAAAAAAAAACTAGCAATTAAAAAAATATATAAAATATTTAATCATGAGGTACAAAAAATAGAGAAAAAAAAATAAACAGTAAGAATAAATGATTACTTTTTTTTTATTGCACAGCTAAAAGAGAAAAGAATAGTTAAAAAAAAAACAAAGAATAGTTCATGCTAAAACATTTTCTTGTTGATTAGAAATTAATTTTTGAAATCCAATACCTTGTGTTTGATTTTTTTTATTGGATAAGAGATTTATGTTGTTTGATTTAGGAATGAACATTTAATTAAGATTTATAGAGTAATTATATCATTGAAATAGCTAAGTTTTTTATTTTAAAGATGAAAGTTTTTTGCAAATTATATGAGTGAGATTATTTGAGGAAGTTTAGTGAGGTTTAGTGAGTAAAATTGAGTATTTGAAAATTTATTAGGAGGTGTAAAAAGCACAGAGGTCAAATAAGTAAATTTGGAGGTTCCAATAGAAAAACTCGTTTCAGGATATCATTATTGTGTGCCTTGTCAAACTAGGACTTTAAAATAGGTTTATCCTTCTAGGATATGAATTGTATTTAGAATAGATTTCCTACATCAATACATATTGTATCTTGTACTCCTCTATATATAGAGGCTCTTATTCATTAATGAAATACATCCTATTCTCTGCTCATTCTCTCTATTATTTACGTTTTTCCTAAACACGTTATCAACACGAGTTCTAGCCCTAGCTACAAAAACCCAAAACCCTAGAACCCTAGCACCATCACCACCGCAAAGCATCATCACACAAGAATCTGCCTGCACAGAACAGCCAACTTCAGAAGCAATTTTCTCTCTTCTCATCCACTGGATCAAGCTATAAATTTGATGAAAGCTTCCTCCGTGTGTCTACTGCTTCCAGTTCCAATTTCACGTAATTCAAACCGTTGGATCTTCAGATATTCAGTTCTAAAGGAGCGGAACTCTGGATCAAAACTTTCTGCGATTTTGCAATCAAGAAAACCAAGATTTTCTAAAAGTTCCTGCTTTGATTTAATTTATGTATCCTTCTTTTTCTCGGGGATTTAAAAACTTCCCTTCTTCTTCATCCCGACCCCTCTTATGGCGTGAGACTTCTATGGTGAAATTAATGAGCAAAATTTATAAGCTAGACCTACTTTGAAAGGTTATGAGAAGCATTAGGGGAGTGATCGAGCTTTATATCGCTTGTGGTATATGTAAGTCATGAGCCCCTCTAATGTCATCGTTCTCTAGTAGAAGTTAAAGAGCTTTCATGAATCGTGGAGATTCATAATATATGCTATGATAAAGTAATTTCATGAGCATCAAAGAAAATCTTTGTGATAAAGTAATTTCACGAAGGCATCAAATTCGACCAATTTCTTGGTCATGCATGACTTATTCATTACTAGACTCACCTGCGTGGGTGTGATGTCTAGGTAGGGGATTGGAATCAATGGTACTTAAGAGAGCCTCGCTCCACCGACATATCTTTTTCTTATCTGGTCATGCCTACGTAGAGCTATCGAACGGTTTAAGTTATGGCCATACACCATCTTGGTCTTGTTCTAATCCAAATTTTCTTGGAATCTTTATTAGTGTTCGTGGATGTCATTTTATGACTGCGAAACTAATGTATCTTCTTATTTGTTTATTTCAGAATGACTGAAATGCCTAAGCTCGAATTTGACATCCTTGACTCTAATGGAACTGAGTATCACCGATGGGTAACAGATGTTGAGACAACATTTATTGGGAAAGAGATCCTTCCCACAATCTGTGCTCCAGATGCGAGCACACAAGCTCCACCTGCATCTAAAAAGGCCCAAGCATTGATGTTTCTAAGGCGCCACATGGCCCCTTCCCTAAGATGGGAATATATACAAGTTAAAGACCCATATGAGCTATGGACTGCTCTTAATGGGAGATTTGGAAACATCCAGGACACATTGCTTCCTGATTTGAAGGTCAAATGGAATGACATTCGCTTTCTTGACTTCAAAACCGTAGCAGAATTTAATTCTGAGATGCTACAACTACGGGCTATGCTTCAATTTTGTAAGGCGACTCTTACTGAAGCAGACTTAATAGAGAAGACCCTCTCTACCTTCCCCGCATCGGCACTCATCCTATCAAAGCAATATCGGATGGAATATAATGCCAAGCGACTTACTACGTTCAATCAGCTAATCAATCTTCTGCAAGCAGCTGAAAAATATGACACGATCATGATCATGATGAACAATAATTCTAGGCCTGCCGGAACAAAGAGTGTTCCAGAAGCAAATTATGGCAAGATGACTAGAGGAGGACGAAACCCTAATGATAAGGGTAATGCTAATGGAAAATTCGGTCCATATAATCTTCCCAACAAGGAAGGAAATAGCAACAACATTGCACAAAATCGTGGGAACTTTGCACCACGTGGAAGAGGGCAAGGAGGACGTGGCATGGGCCGTGGTGGCTATGCCAACGCCGGCCATGGGTGGTACGGCAACAAAGTGCAACAGGCACAACATTACCCTCCAATGGCACAAGTTGCCAAACGCACCGATGATGCAGGTGGTGATAATGAGCTATGCTACCAATGTGGATCAAATGATCATTGGTTTAAGCAATGCAAGGCAAGCAACAAATTGGCTGTGGATTACAAGAAGTATTGTGAATCCCGAGAGCAAGAAGTCTATTATGGAGAAGATAGCGGAGATGAGAAGGACGTCAATCTTGCAATTGAAGATTTTAAAGTCGACCAAAGCAACGAGAAGACTATAGAAGCTCCAGACTTCGAATAAATTGCAATTGTTTTATTTCCAAGTATATGTAAAGGCTACTACGCCTTAGTTTAAATTGACTTTTGTCATAGTTATTTATTTTGGATTAGAATTTCTGGACAAGACCTCGATGTAATCGTTGGCATATGAATAATAAATTTTCTGAATTTTCCTCCAAGTTCTGAGCAAAATTTTGAATTATGAGTCATATTTTTATTTCATTAGTGCCAACGGTTTTAAGCAAGCAACAGTCAACTTTACTGAAGTTACCAGTCAAACAAATCTGCTAATTGTTATGGATTGTTGAAATTGGTACTTAATTTTCTGGCTGCTGGTTGTTGAAGGATTGATATGAAGAAGTGCGTGGAGAAGGGTGGGAAATACATCATTGACTTCAGCTGCCACTGTTCTTGCCGGAGGCAACTGTTAATACAAGTTCATGTAGCAGTAGAGTGTAGACTATGTAGATTAGGTTGATAGTTTGATACCCACTGATTTCAAGCCTACTTATGGGTACCCTATCATTTCCTTCTTGCCACAGTCAACTGTCAGTACAAGTTCATGTAGTAGTAGGTAGACCATGTAGATCTCATTTTAGGCCAAGGTTGATACTCTTCTGTTCTTCTTGATACATACCGGTACCTTTTTAGAATTTACATTAAATGATTGTGACTCACCTTTTTAGAAAATTTTTAGGTAAATTATCTTAAGCAAGTTTGGAGTTGAATCATCTAAACTTTTCTATGTTAATATGGTATTTATAAAGATTATTTTTGTGTGTGTGTGTGTGTATATATATATATTGGTCTGAACGTTTATTTTCAAATTTTAAGTTTCAAAGTCACAGTAGCATTCGTCAAACATCTGTTTATATTTGTTATTGTATACCCTCTCATTTTTCAGCTTTTAATTCATTTACCTACTTAATTTGAAAGCAATTTTTGTTTCTCATCAACCTTTGGTGTCGTGGAAAGTAATTCCATGGGTCAAAACCTTGAAATTAATTTAAATAAAAAAGACAAAAAGAAAATCTTTGGCTATGAATGTATGTTAATTATGCTTCAACCACATTAGAATTTGACAACTAGAAATGAAAAGAGTTTTTCTATTGGAACCTCCAAATTTACTTACTTGACCTCTGTACTTTTTACACCTCCTAATAAATTTTCAAATACTAAATTTTACTCACTAAACCTCACTAAACTTCATCAAATAACCTCACTCATATAATTTGCAAAAAACTTTCATCTTTAAAATAAAAAACTTAGTTATTTCAATGATATAATTACTCTATAAATCTTAATTAAATGTTCATTCCTAAATCAGACAACATAAATCTCTTATCCAATAAAAAAAATCAAACACAAAGTATTGGATTTCAAAAATTAATTTCTAATCAACAAGAAAATGTTTTAGCATGAACTATTCTTTGTTTTTTTTTTAACTATTATTTTCTCTTTTAGCTGTGCAATAAAAAAAAGTAATCATTTATTCTTACTGTTTATTTTTTTCCTCTATTTTTTGTACCTCATCATTAAATATTTTCTATTTTTTTTTACTCGGTAGTTTTTTTGTTTTTTTTGTTTTGCAAATATAATGGATAGACTTAGATTTAGGTCATAGTAGAAATATCTATAAATGTTTTAATGAGTATATAGTGAAATTGGAAAATGAAAATAGATAAGGAAAATAATAAAGAATGCAATCTAATATTATTGAAATGGAAACTCTAGAGAAAATAAACATAATATCTTTTTGGTATAATTATTGTCCTTAATAGTCATTTTATAGGAGGTTATAAATGTCATTTAATAATTCATAATGGAGTGAGGTCAAGTGAGCAAATTTGGAGGTCCCAATAGAAACACTCAAATGAAAATTCAAGCCTGAGAGTATTATTGGAATTCTTCATTGGTCATATCAGAAAATTGATCTAGGCCCAATTTGTAAGTCTTATTCTCTAGCTTGTTGAATTTCTCGACATACTTCAAATTGGTTTGAAAAATGGCGAAACGTTTTCTCTTATACTAGGCATTAGGGTAAATGCATCTGTACTTTGACATCCATTGATCAAAGGTTTGGGCAGCATTGATGGAATTCAGTACCCCATACGATGTGGCCTGGGATATTGTCAAAGTACCCAACAATTAAACCGATGGATAATATGGCAATAATCACAAAATATAAGGCTGCCGCATCATTAAAATATAATCCAAACTAAGATATCTCTGTTAATAAAATACTGGCCTTCCCACACGTGTCTTGCGCGTGTGGAGGCGGCGCTCGTGTATGCGAGAAACGTTCTCAATTGTTTAGTTTTTTCGTATTACTTGCTTCTCGTATTATTATAATACTTTTGAAATCAAATAATAAATAAAATAAAATATAAAATATAAAAGAAATAGTCAAGTGGATAAATTGGTGTGAGACCCTCATATTAATTTATTTATTATTTATTATTATACTATTTTACTGTTTTAACCTTAATGTATTTATATTTATTTATTAGCTAATATAGGTTAGGAATGACTAATTTTGGGTTTTCAAAAATTTAACCACAACCCATGTTTTGTCTTTATTAATATAGATGTATCAGCTTCAAAACAATAATAACCATCACTTTAGTACATGCATTATTTATGCATTTCATTCTCATACATGATGCGTCATACTAATTCAAAGATACTTGCTCATTTTTCTTCTGCTTGACTCTTATTAACAAGTCGATTCCATTGTTTGGTTGCTTGAAAATTAAGCTGAAGAGCAACACACAACCTACACTAGTGTCTTGATGTGTAATAATACATGATCTCATGTTATTTTAATTGCAGGTTTATCTTTGGGTTTGGATTTGAGCTCTAGTATTGGGGTTGGAAGAAGAAGAGTTTCTGGCTTAGTGGTGAGGGCTGGGACGGCTACCCTGTGTCTAACTAAGAGAAACAGGTCCCAAAAATCATTGGCCCGAACTAATAGCCTCCACAGACAAATGAGAACCACTAGTGGTACAGCAATGTTGAAGCGTCGACGTGCCAAGAGGCGGACGGTCCTCTACACCAAGACCAATCCCAACAGTGGAAAACGTGCCTGATTGCATCTTTGCCATATTCAGTTTCATAAGGTAAATGCAATGCTATATATGTCATATAGCTTGTGAGAATTTGAAGAATTTCAAATTAACTTGTTTCTCATGTTGCCTTCTGCCCTTCTGTATTGTTTCATTTAGAAAGGCTATTGTTAGTCAGAACTCATTTTGCATATTACTTGTGTTTTGTCGGCGCGCTAGCTCTTTGTATGAATATATTCATTCATTCTTAAGTATCCCCTTCAATGTATTCACGTCAAACTGGAAGGTGCATTCTTAATACCATAACACTATCATGAATGCCAGATTTTGAAACTTCATTTAAGCAAATATGCTGGTACAGAATACAGTCGATTTGTTTTACATATCTCGGCAGCAATTCCTCCATTTTGTTTCATGTACTCAAAGGCATCTACCATGTTACCACCTAGACAACCATTGTTGTACATATCTCTATTACAGTCCACAAGTTGTTGCTCGGATGGCGAGATCAACCGACCAGTTCTTACTTTGGTAATCCCTGCCTTGCTGCCACTTATGAGAAAGCCCAACAACAACCTACACATATATAAAATTAAAAAATCAAAAAGAGAAAATTTTCCTTAATCAATTAGGAAATAGTCAAAGAGTGATATGGTGCTTAATTAATCCTCTTACCATATTCTGCTTAATTCTTTACGGGAGTGACATCTCCTTGTTTCCGTTAGTCAATGCTATTGGGAACATTATTATCGGACAAGTTTTGGTATCTAAAAGATTTCCACGAGGACGATGTGATGGGCATTTTTTTTGTATCTAGTATGATGTCTGAGGAATTCTTCATTGGTCATATCAGAAAATTGATTCATGCCCAACTTGTAAGTCTTATTCTCTAGCTTGTTGAATTTCTCGATATACTCCAATTAAATTGGCTTGGAAAATGGTGAAATGTTTTCTCTTCTATTGGCCATTAGGGTAAATGCGTCTGTACTTTGTCATCCATTTCTCAACGATTTGGGCGACATTGATGGAATTCACCACATACGATGTGGCCTGGGATATTGCCAAAGTACCCAACAAACCATGGATAATATGGCAATAATCACAAAATATAAGGCTGCCGCATCATTAAAATAAAATCCAAATTAAGATATCTTTGTTAATAAAATTTGTATCAGCTTCAAAACAATAATAACCATCACTTTACTACGTGCATTGTGTATGCATTTCATTCTGATACATGATGCGTCATACTAATTCAAAGATTTACATATCCATGACTTTATTTGGTTTTGGTTTTTCAAAATTTGATCAAACAAACTTCGATATTCTATCAACAAATGAAAATAATTATAAAAAAATTGTATATCGCAATTACCGTCTTGTAACGTACTCGTCAAAAAGAGTTGTTACATTAGTTACCACTTAGAATTGACCCAAAAATCCTTGGCGCACCATGGTATTAACTCCTAATTACTCGATATTGATAAATAATGTTTTTGAAGTTCAAAAGTAAGCCTAAACATCGGTTTTTTTTAACATCCGATGTTAAGCATGAAATTGAGTATCAGGTTTTTATAAATGATTGAATTTGTTTTCCTATTATACATCGCTCTATCATAAACAAATTTATATTCTAATATTTGACATAGGTTATTTAGAGGGAAAATAAAACAAAAGTGAAAATAAAGAAAAAATGTCTTGGTACCAATAATCAATAATGTTTAGGGTTTCAGTGCCGCCTTGGTATCAATAATCAATAATGCTTATTCTCAATATAATAAAGAAGAATGAGAGTCTTGCTCTCAAAATACCCTAGCCGTGTTGGCTTAGGGTTTCAGAGTCGGCAACTATTGACGATCAATTCCTATTTGCTCATCAGTTTGTCTGGTGTGAAGAGGAAGCGATGGCTTGGGCCATCGATCAGATTTTCAAGGGTGGTCTTCTTTCGACCACGATTTCCTCTATTGCAGCGACAACGCGCAACTTTTGGAGGCAGAGGTTTGGAGATTGGCATGCGTCTTCCTTGCAAGCTTGACTTTTGGATGGGATGGGATAGCCTTTTGGTCTCCGCTTTCATTATTGTATGTCTTCAGGCATGGGTGTTCTGAAACTGATGTTTAAGGGTGGCTGGCGATGGCGACCACCGAAGTGCACAGCTTCCCGTTTGGTGCCAAGAAGCTTGCAAATTATGCTTGGGCTTGTGTTCTTTTTGGGCTAGGGTTTGGTCATGATTTTGTTTGGCTTAGGTTTTCTCCAGCAGTTTCTCTTTCCCTCCACAATAAGGGTAAGGAAAAGTTTTGAGTTGCTTCTGCTACGGTGGTGTACTTACAATGGTTGAAGCTTTGATTCATTTAGAATACAATTGTGAAGTTGTACCACAATTGAGTGTTTAGGCGACTTTTGTAATTGTGTTTCCCCTTCTAGATGCGTAGAAGTTTTTATTTTTGTAGGCTTGATGATATGAATAGAGATTTCTAGACTAAATGAGTTTTTGCTTATTTACTTTTTAGCTCCTAGCATGGTATAGCATGGTATTAGCTGAGTTCTAGGAATTGATGTATGTTTCTCTCTGACTTAATAAATTGATCCAACCTTTCTCAAAAAATAATTAATAATGGTTGTATGACAACCTAAAATATGAATAGTTTCCACTAGTGAACACGTTATTGTACATTTTTTAAATCTAGTCTCAGTAAGATCACTAATCTCAAGGTCAAAGAGATCAAAATTGGCTTTGGATACGGCGAACTTATGTTTTTCCAAAATCTATGTACAATTTGAGTACTTTTCATCCATTGTTCAAATTCTTGGGAAATATTCATCGATTAGGATTCATATAATAATTTCGGAGATATGCCTTTGGATGTTAAATACCGTATGGAAATAATATTTTTTTTTTTTCAGAAAGGAAAAGATTACAAAACCAAGGAAAAAATTACATTTGTTTTTTTTTTTGTGTAAAAAATAATCATTATTTTTTTTAGAAAGAAAAATAATTAATATTCAAATTACCTAAAACGAAACATATTACATATGATGACAATGGCGTGTGTTGACAATACAATTCTTTTCCCTAATTATATTCATTTTCCATCCTCATTCCTTTCCCAATTCTTAATAAAAGTATTGAGGATTTGTCATTCCCATCTCTAATGGAGGGTTGCCATTCTTAATAAAAGTACTTTCTCATTTTTCTTTTGGTTGACTCTTAACAAGCCAATTCCATTGTTTGGTTGCCTGACAATTAAGCTGACACTACTAGAATTATGCACATATAAATCGGTCAGAAACCGATGTTAAAATTTTTTTTGACCGATGTGTTAGTGGGTGTAGAGAAAGATCAAAAAAATTCAGACATCGGTTTTTAGCCGATGTCTACAAACCAGTTGTACATCGTTTTTTATGTTTAAGCTGATGTCTTTCATGCTTTCGAACATCGTAAACCATGAAGTACTGCATATCTTTATTGTTTTACTACAAAGGAACCGACATTGTTATCCATTATTAATGTTTGTATGACAACTAAAATATGAATAGTTGCCACTAGTGAACACGTTATTGTACATTCTGTAAATCTAGTCTTAGTATGATCACTAATCTCAAGGTGAAAGAGATCAAAATTGGCTTTGGATACGGCGAACGTATGTTTTTCCAAAATCTTTGTACAATTTGAGTACACATACACTGTGAACATTTTCATCCATTGTTCAAATTCTTGGGAAATATTCATCGACTAGGATTCATATAATAATCTCGGAGATATGCCTTTGGATGTTCAATACCGAATGGAAATAGTATTAGATTTTTTTTTTCAGAAAGGAAAAGATTACAAAACCAAGGGGAAAATTACATTTGTTTTTTGTTTGTGTAAAAAATAATCATTATTTTTTTTAGAAAGGAAAAGAATTAATATTCAAATTACCTAAAAAGAAGCATATTACATATGATGACAATGGCGCGTGTTGACAATACAATTCTTGTCCCTAATTAAATTCATTTTCCATCCTCATTCCTTTCCGAATTCTTAATAAAAGTATTGAGGATTTGTCATTGCCATCGCTAATGGAGGGTTGCCATTCTTAATAAAAGTACTTTCTCATTTTTCTTCTGCTTGACTCTTAACAAGCTGATTCCATTGTTTGGTTGCTTGAAAATTAAGCTGAAGAGCAACACAGAACCTACACTAGTGTCTTGATGTGGAATAATACATGATCTACATGTTATTTTAATTTGCAGGTTTATCTTTGGGTTTGGATTTGAGCTCCAGTATTGGGGTTGGAAGAAGAAGAGGCTCTGGCTTAGTGGTGAGGGCTGGGAAGGCTGCCCTGTGTCTAACTATGTAATACCCCGAATTTTCGTTAATAATTTCTCTAACCGAGAAATAAATATTTTACGAAATTTTACTATTTTACTATTTGGCGTAATTTTATATTACGTATTTTATTTTAACTTGTATGTATTTTGTATTAATATTGGTATTTTATACTGTATATTAGTATAAATACAAGTGACGGCATAATTCTATTGGTCCACTTGTCATGCTCATATTGGCTGAATACATCAGATTTTTCTGATTTATTGTGACTCACATGGTGAGTCATCGTGCCACATGTCACATTTTGATTGGTCCGTCGATTGAGTTTTGATTGGTTCAGTTTTTGAGGAAACTTTCTTCACGAAAGTCGTAAAGCTCGTTGATACGAGTTCGTGGACATAAAATTCACTTAAATCGGAGTTCGTATGAAGGAGATATGAATTTTTGAAGTTTGGGTTACTATTTAGGAATTTTTCTATAAATAGAAAAATTCTTTTTTTCAGAAATTTTGAAAAAATGGGAAAAATCCGGAAAACCCCAGAAAAGCCCCAGACCCGCCGAAATCCCGGCCGACCCGACCCGGTTTTTTCCGGCGATCCACGCCACCTCCGGCCACGGGAAAAACTCAGACCGGCTAGCCTTTCTCCTCTCTCCTTCCCGGTGCTACCCATCACGGCCGATTCTCGCCGGAACACGTCGATCGGAGCAAGGCCGATTGCGGCATTTACAACCCGGTTTGATCTCCTTCCTCCGGCCACGGCGGCGCACTGGACCACTTAGGTTTTCTTCTCCTCCTCCCCAACAACCTCTCTGTGCTATTGGATCATGAAATCGACCACCGTACACGGCGGATCGAAGCTTTGTAATTTTGGGCAGCCGCCCCTTGCGACGGCGATCTAGGCCGATCCGGCCGTCATCTCACTTCGAGGTGTTTTTGGAAACCGTGTAGCCGAGCGGACGTTTCTTGTTGATTACCTGGTTAAGTGTTGAGTTCGTTGACGCAGCTGGAATTTACAAAGGTGAGTAAACTCACGATTGTTAATTGGAGATTGTGTTTCACGGGATTGTGTTATTGATTGAATTGTACATTGTCATGAGAATGAATCTCTCTCTCATTTATTTAGCTTCTATCTAGGTTATTCTTTACCTGTTATTGCTTGAGATGTTTTTAAAGGACTTGAGGTGAGTGTGGAGAATACAATATTTCATGTGATTAAATCATAATATTGTATTGTTGATGATTTGATTGAAAATATTTTCAAATCATGATAACTGTGTTTTTGATGAGACTGTGTTGGGTCCAGTGTGGCCTCCTTATGTGTTGTGGAATGGGTTTGTCCCCGATGGTATGAATTTGGGCAAGCGTCCCAATGCGGTTAGAGCTCTAGTCTGTCTACCAATTTTTAAGTCACATGCATTCGTTGGTCTTGTGATTTAAGAATATTGTTTTTAAAAGAAGTCTCAAGAGTATTCATTCTTTTATTTGTCCAGATTGGACATGGATTTATCGATTTATGATTTTGTATAAGCATACATATATCATTGGAATTGTGTGTGTGATGTATTTTTCTAAAGGGCTAATTTCAGTTTACTACCCTATACTTTACACTCAAAATCAGTTCAGTCCCTATACTTTCAATTTCATCAGTTATATCCTTGTACTCTATTAATTTGATCAATCTCATCCAACCATCAGATTTGGGCTTTTTCTAGAGGGTATTTTCGTCATTTCATATGTATTAATAGTAGAAATATAATTAAATAATTTATTAATAGTAGAAATAAAATAAAATAATTTATTATTAATGGAAATAAAATAAAATAATTTATTATATTGTAAGTTAGCATTGAAAAAAAAAATTATTATTATTAGTAGAAATAAAATAAAATAATTTATTAGTATAAATAAAATAAAATAATTTATTAGTATAAATAAAATAAAAAAAATTCATAAATTGTAAGTTAGCATTATTTTCTTAATGCTAACTTTCAATTTATGAAATTATTTTATTTTGTTTCTACTAATAATAAATTATTTTATTATATCTAATAATAATAAATATTTTATTATATCTAATAATAATAAATATTTTATTTTATTGTATTCTTATTTATTTTAGTAGTAATAATAATAAATATTTTATTAGTACGAGAGTACAAATAAAATATTTATATAGGGTCATATACGATACGACAATGAAATAAAATAAATAATTTCTTATTAGTAGAAATAAAATAAAATATTTTATTTCAATTATATATAGAGTTATATACCAGAATAAAATAAAATAAAAAATTTATTATTAATAGAAAAAAAAAAAAATTCATAAATTGAAAGTTAGCATGAAAAAAATAAAATAATGCTAACTTTGAAGGTATGCAATTATTTTATTTTATTTCTAATAATATAATAAATAGAGTTATTTTGTTTAGGGTTTATGAAGAAAATGACGAAAATGCCCTCATCAGAAATCTCAAATTTAACAATTGGATGACATTGATCAAATCTATAGAGTATAAGGGTGTTTTTGATGAAATTGAAAGTACAGGGACTGAATTGATTTTGAGTGTAAAGTATAGGGTAGTAAATTGAATTTAGCCCTTTTCTAAAAGATGTTTCAAGAGTATTCAATCTTTTATTGTCCAGATTGGACATAGATTTATTGATTGATGATTTTGTATAAACATTACATATATCATTGGAATCGTATGGTGTTTGTGATTTGTAGGATTGACATTAGTTTCAGTAAGATGTTGAAATAAATGTGGTGATGTTTTGGGAAATTACTTAATTTAATTATTAAGTTGAGATTTAAATATTGTTATCTCTTGTGAGTTGTTTATATGTTTACTCATACCAGCTTCGCAAGCTGACCGGGTTGTTGTTATAACCCGGTACACTATTCAATGGTGTAGGGGTTTATCCTGCAGATTAGGATAACTAAGAGTTGAGTTGAAGGAACTTTGGAGTTGCTGATGTTATTATATATCTTCCGCTGTATAATAAACTCTGTAGGTGAATTTACTTATTATTTTGAATTGACAATTTAATATGTGAATTTATATAATGTAATATTCGACTCTAAAGAACGAGTCTGTATTGACATTGGCGGGCTCGGTGAGTTGTTGTTTGTTGTTTTAAAAAGAAAAAAAAATACTAGGTAATTTGTGTAAGTTGACCGAGCCTTTGCGTTTCAAATTTGTTTTATTGATAATAACAAGTTGTTATTTATATTACGAAATTTGGGGCGTGACAAACTAAGAGAAACAGGTCCCAGAAATCATTGGCCCTAACTGATGGCTTCCGTAGACGAATGAGAACCACTAGTGGTACAACAATATTGAAGCGTCGACGTGCCAAGGGGCGGATGGTCCTCTACACCAAGACCAATCCCAACAGTGGAAAACGTGCCTGATTGCGTCTTTGCCATATTCAATTTCATTAGGTAAATGCAGTGCTATGTATGTCAAATCAACTTGTTTCGCATGTTGCCTGCTGTATTGTTTCATTTAGAAAGGCTATTGTTAGTCAGAACTCATTTTGCATATTACTTGTGTTTTACCGGCTCGCTCTTTGTATGAATATATTCATTCATTCTTAAGTATCCCCTTGAATGTATTCACGTCAAACTGGAAGATACTTTCTTAACACCTTAATAGACACTATCATGTATGCCCAATTTTGAAACTTCATTTAAGCAAATATGCTGGTACAGAATACAGTCGCGTTCATCGCCAAGGATAAATAGTAGAAACACATACATAAATATGGAAACGGGAGTGGTCAGGCAGTTAGGGTTTCTGTCTGCTATATATTATTGGTTTGATTAGTTAATACTTATGCAGTAGGATAGGAAGCCCTCATAGCAAAACTTATGCAGTAGGATAGGAAGCCTTCTTAGCAAGGCCACACATACCTTCTGGGGCATCAACGTTTCTAAGAATTTTCATATAGCCATCTTGTAATACCCCAAAAATTCCAATTTTAATTTTATTAAATTGGTCGTGAAATTTGAATGGAAATGGTGTGATTTCATATTTTTAGGGGTTTTTGTCGTAAAACGATAATTACGGTGGTAATTATAAGTTACGAAAGGTTAAACAAGGTAACTTTTCATCCGTTGAGAAGTTGGGAAAACTTCCTTCATGAAAGTTGTAGAACTCGACGAACCGAGTTCGTGGACACGTGGTACGTCGAAAACGGACATCGTATGAAGAAGTTATGGACCTCGAAAGTTTGACGAATCTCTATAAAAATAATTTTGGGTTTTACTGTTCACCCGAAAAATCAGAAATCTATTTTTTTCTCTCCCGTGCTACAGTACTCCTGAGTGCTACAGTGCACCCGCGTGCTATAGTACCCGACGATTTTGACCGGTGTTTTCCCCCGATTCCGGCCACCTCCGGCCATGAAATTTGTCCCAAAATGTTCACCACTCAAAGCTCTTCAATCCTATACTAGTTTCTTGCATGAAATCTTAGTATAGGAGGAGGATTCAAGAAGAGAAAAAGGGGGGAAATTATGGCCGAACTGTTCATCGTTTCTGGGTTTGTTTCCGGCCGATTCGACCTAAGCTACTTACTGGGCTTTGTAGCTCTTGTCAGGGGCTTTCCATCAACATAAAGTACGCCTCAATCGGAGTTCGGACGAAGGAGAATTTTGGATTTGAAATTATAGGGTTTCAGAGATATCGAGGTAAATTCGAGACTTTCTACTTTGAATTGGCCCTTGTGGGAGTTATGAAAGTTGTTGCTGGTATTGTGTAGAACATTGTGTTAAAATTTCATAGCAATCGGAGCACTTTTGTCCGGCGGCTGGCCACCGTCGGTGGCGGCGCGTGGGCGGCGCGTCCGGCCGTTCCAGGAGCAATTCTTTGCTCCGTTGTGCTTAGTTCGTCGATACGAACAACTTTCGTGTTTTAAGTTTTGTCAAATTCGGTTGTTTTATCGATGATCAATTAACCCGATTATCGGATCGTACGATTTACGATCCGAGAGATCTGATCGTTGGATGATCATAAAATTTGATCGTGTGGTTAATATTATTATTACAGACAGGTTGTGCGGTTGGATCGTTGATTTTGGAAGTGTTGGGTTTCGAGTGGGACCCGTGATGAATAGTTGGCGTGGGACTCACGTTGACAGACAGTTGACTTTTGGTCAATGTGTCTCGATTATTAGTTCCGATGTCGTAGGAGACGTTTGAGGAACATTTGGGTTATTTTGGATGTGTATTATGCTAATGTAAATTGCATAATCATAGGTGATTGCGAAACGTGAAGCGTACGTGCTTTGGTCGATTCCCGGTTATTAATTGAAGACGCTGCGAGAATTAGAGGTGAGTGAATCTCACGTTATTAAATGTGAACAATAAATTCACATTTTTGTTGGTTGCTAAAATAAATCAATTATATTATTGTTGAATAATTTGTTGTGTGGAAAACAATATATATTGAAAATATTATGTTGTTTGATTGATTGATTTGTTGAAAACGATTTTGTAAAGAATTACAAATTGAGTCGTTTTGTGGGGTGTGTGAGAAGGATGGTATTTCTCAGTCCTAAATGTCTAAAATGACATTGAGTTTGTTGGGTATGTGAGAAGGATGGTATTTCTCATTCCTGAATATCTGTGAGAAGGATGATATTTCTCACTCTTGATTGTCTATGAGAAGGATGGTATTTCTCATTCCTGAATATCTGTGAGAATGATGGTATTTCTCACTATTGATTGTCTGTGAGAAGGATGGTATTTCTCACTCTTGATTGTCTATGAGAAGGATGGTATTTCTCATTCCTGAATATCTGTGAGAAGGATGGTATTTCTCACTCTTGATTGTCTGTGAGAAGGATGGTATTTCTCACTCTTGATTGTCTATGAGAAAGATGGTATTTCTCATTTCTGAATATCTGTGAGAAGGATGGTATTTCTCACTCTTGATTGTCTATGAGAAAGATTGTATTTCTCATTCCTGAGTATCTGTGAGAAGGATGGTATTTCTCATTTCTAAATGTCTAAAGTGACATTGAGTTTGTTGGGTGAGAAGGATTGTATTTCTCATTCCTAAATGTTTATTATTCTTGAAAATAAAAGAATATGGTTTGTGAATGGAAGTTTATATTGTTTGATATTCTGGATCACCCTGGAATTAACATACACGTTATGAGACGTGTGGGGTTAAAATACGCGGTATGGGACGCGTAGGTTCAGTGTATTTTATAATATGAATTTTCGGGATTGGAATTATATTTGAAAAATATAATTTACATATATTTGTTTAAAACAAACTATATATGTATAATGTTGTTAAACGGTTTTCGTGTGAGTAAACTGAGGTCATTTTACACCAGCTTCGTAAGCTGACCGGGTTTGTTGATATAACCCGGTACACTATTCAATGGTGTAGGGGTTAATCATGCAGGTTAGGTCAACATAGTAGCATTGAAGAATTGGTTGGTGAAACCGTTATCAACCATAACTGTTTGTTGGACTTCCGCTGTTGTGTATTAAACTCTGAAGGAGTATTTACTTAATATTTGAAATATCAATTTATTATGTAAATGATGGAATGTAATAATTGACTCTAAATAGCGAGTCAGTATTTACATTTGTGAGCATGGAGTGAGTGGTTGTTGTACTGGATTTAAGAAAAAAATTCTAGTGCATATTTATGTTGGATATTCCATGCTTTACGTCCCGAATTGGTTATGTAATTATGGGCTAAAACCCCTTATATTTTGTTTGAGAATTCGGAGCGTGACACATCTTCACCCCAAGTCTCGCCCCATGAATTCTTCAATAACCAATAGTCGGTGCCATCTTCAGTGGTTCCGTACCCAATGATTGTAACGGCGTGGGTGAGGTTTGTCCCACAATCACTTGAGAACACCCCACTGCTGTAAGACTGAAACGTTTGTCCATAACCATCAAGGGCAACCGAAACTGGTTGCATGGACACAACCATGAGTAGATCGTTTTCACTATTAGGAGGGACCTCTTCAAAACCAGTGATCTGGGCAGCATGCTCACTTTCCTTGTTAGTGTCGCACATTCCCATGTCCGTGCTCTGGTATTGGTAATTTTCTTCACTAGCGATTCCTCCATTTTGTATGATGTATCGAAACGCTTTCGTCATCCAGCCACCGTTGCAGCCATTGTTGGATTCAAACTTATCACAATCCACAAGTTGTTGCTCCGAAAGTGGGATTAGTTGGCCAGTTTTGATTTGGATTAGCCCTTCTACTGCTGCCACTGCAGAAAATGCCCAGCAAGCACCTACATATATTCCGGAAAAAAAAAACATAAAGGAGGTCAATTCCCTTAATTTGGTAAGAAGCTGGGGATAAGACGTACAACGAAGGTACGTTTGAGGTAGGATATGAATCACTTACCACATCGTCCTTGATTTTTTATGCCAGTGACAGCTCCTTTCTCCTCCCAGTCCATGCTAGTTGGAACATCAGTAGCAACCAAGCTTTGGTACCGAAAAGATTTATTTTCGGATAAGGTTGAATTTGAGCTGGTGGGGATTTTGTATCCGGTATGATGTCTAATGAATTCTTCATTGGTCATATCAGAAAATTTGTTGATGCTTAACTTGTAGGTCTTGTTCCCTTCATTGTTGGATTTCTCCACAAATTCGACATTCTTCTTGAAGATGGCAAAACGCCTTTCCTTCTCTGCACTATCGGGGTAAATGCGTCCGTACTTCTCCATCCATTGCTCATGTTTCTCAGCAATGGAAGCTTCGTACAATGAGCGGGATGTGGCTTGCGAAGCTAAAGTCCCCAACATGATGAAAGTGGCAATGATCACAAGGTTAACTCGTTCAAAAGCCATTGTTCACAAAATTAGTACCTTAATTTGTGACAATGGCTTTGATTTTATGTAGTGATTGGCAAGCAAGCTGTGAAGAGGCAAAGCAATGGGTACATTTATATAGAACATCTAGTTCTAATGACCGACTTGTAACTCCATGTCCATCAACTAGATTAGGTTGGCATTAATGACTAGATTTGATATATTGGATTAATTGGAATAGATTAGGATTGGAATTTCCTAATCTTATCTAGTGTTTGAAGCAATAGATAACAACATGACTGGATTAGGAAATTTGAATAAAATCTAAAGAAATTAAATGAAATAAAAGAAAGTTAATTACAATTTCCTGTCTTATTCAAGACTTTAAATTTTAAAAAATTCCACACCACGAAAAAATTGGAATCAAATAAAATTGCAATCTATGTCTAGTGCAACAAAAATGGGAATCACGTCTCGATCTTTGCAAAAAACAAAAGCACCGAATTTTTTAAATAAAATTCAGAAAATTAAACAAAAAAAAGAATTTGGAACCAAAGATCAAGTTCGTCAGACCCAAGCTCTCTCATATCCTTTGTTTTAAAAGAAGACGTTGTCTTTTTCTTTTTCATTTTTTTTTTCTTTCAATTAGTTGTTTCACTTATCTAGCCAATCTTGCACGACAGCTTCCCAGGGCCGGTCCTGAGGTTTTTGAGGCCCGGGGCGAAAATAACAAGTGTACATCTAATTATTCATATTTTATTAAAAAAAAATCTCTTTTTTTTTTTTTTTTTTTTTTCGACACCAAAAAGATTTTATCAATATTAATTTTTAATATTTTTATAGATGTAAAAGATTTCATTATGCTCACTACTCTAATATAAACATTGTCAAAAGTTATAATTGTTTACATAACTAGAAAAAAAAAATCATTGAAATAAAGAATTACATTGCTTATTAAAATATGATAAATGAAATCAATGTTTTTATTTAAAGAAAAAGAAGAAAATATAAAAAGAGAAAGTGAGATTAAACCAAGGCCCTAAGCACTTCAAATATAAATTGAAATATACAAAAACCAAATTGTAACAAATTGGGGATCAAACCAAACCCTATAAGCTATAAACGAGAATCCCACTTCTACAAAGAAAAAATGAAAAACAAAATGTTTCAATTTAAATAATAAAAAATAAATCTAACCAAGGGTCAAAAGCTACAACGGAAAATCTCACTACTACAAGAGGAAAATGAAAGATAAAATGTTTTGACCGGAAGAAATTAAAGATAAACTAAAATATTATTAAGCCCCGAGCACATAAATATAAATTGAAATAAAAAAAAAAAAAAAAAAAACTGGGCCCAAGCAACTAAAATAAAAACTTAAATTTGAAAATAAAAAACAATTGTAATGGGGATTGAACCAAGGCCACTAATTTATAAAAAGAAAGTAACTTACCTCCATAACCAACTACACCATAAGGTATTTTGTTATGTAATTGCAATTATTATTTATATACAACTTAATTACTATATATACTACATACAAAAAGAAAAATTGTGCCCCCCAAGACCCTTGGGTCCTGGGCCGTCGCCCAGCCCGCCCTGGGCCAAGGCCGGGCCTGCAACTTCCTTCACTCGCCTCTTCTCTGCATCCTTGAGCACAACTTGACTTGTCTTGACACTTTCGGTGAATTGGTCAACTTCTTTCTCAACATCCAATACCAATCTCACGTACGTACATTTTCTTTTATTTGCTCAAAAGCTATTGAAGCCAGTTGGTCAATAACAAAGGAAATGAGTGCATCAGCCATGTTTGGCTTTGGGAATTGGTTGACAATTAATGGAAACAGATGAGCGGAATAGGAAGTCACACTACTAGACAAAATTAATCACACGACAGTTAAAAACTGTCGTCTGAATGAGTTGAATACCGTTGAATATCGGCCTGCCGTCTGATATCCTACATCAGACAACAGTTGACAACTGTCGTCTCAGAATTATTCACACTACACATATAGGTGTACAATTGTCGTCTGAAATGTCTTAATTATGAATATTTCAATGATTCAAACGACAGTTTCAATAGCTAATCTTGTCTGAAAACTATAAACAACAACGTATATTAGATGGTATGTTGTGTGGAATGAATCTCAAACAACATAATTTCTACCATCTGTTGTTAATATTGTATCACAAACAAAAGTCGATTCGTAGGTCTGTTGTCTAATAAGAATCTCTAACAAGTGGACTTTAGTTTCTGTTGTCTGAAATACATCAAAAACAACATCATTTTGATGAATCTGTTGTCTGAAAAAATCACAAACAACAAAAAAAATTTGTTTCTGTTGTTTAAAATAAATTTGAAACAATTGTTGTTTGATATATTTGTTGTCTAAAATGAGTCACAAACAAGAGAATTTTTTTGTTTTTGTCTTTTGAAATGAATATGAAACAATAGCTATTTGATGGATGTGTTGTCTGGAATAAAGCTCAAACAAGAGAATTTTTTGTTTCTGTCTTTTGAAATAAATCAAAAACAATTGCTATTTGATAAATGTGTTGTCTGGAATGAAGCTCAAACAAGAGTGTTTTTTTTGTTTATGTTGTTTATGGATGTGTTGTGCACACTACCTGTAATCATTATCTAGAAAATAGAATACTTAGGCAATTAACAACTAAATATGAATATTTTGATACTAAAAAGATTAAATGCAATATATTCAGCATCATAGTCATACATGAAACACCATCAGTACACAAAATATCCATAGTACAACTACCAAATTAGACATCAGTCCCACAAAATGTAACCTCCATTAGATGGCTTTAACATGGGGAGACCTTGACTTTCATTCTCTTTGCCATTGTCATTACTTGAGAGGAAGCTTTTCGCGTTGACGGGGCCATTATCTTGACAGAAACAATGCTATTCTGAAATCTTTATGCTTCAGCCTGGCCTGTGCATAAGCTTGATTATTAGATTTTTGTGTGCAACATATATATAATGTATTTGAAATGGGACACATGATGTTAATTATTTAAGTTTTGCAGAGCATAAGGAGAACCGGAGTGTCATCATGTCTTGAGGAATCCAGCCACTGCAACTTTGAGGTATGAGCATCGATTTGCACTATTTTCTGCCAAGTTTTATGAGTCATGACCATAGATTATTATTAATTGCAGAAAATTTCAGGTTAAGTTGCAAACAGTTATTAATGGATGACCTTATGAAACATCCATACAGTATCTCCTATATTCCAAATAAGTAAAACATGGGCGAACTAGACTTGGAAAAATAACACAAGAACTCTTAATCTGAAAGGTACCTTACAACACAAATCAGGATGCTCTTGAACCATCCCAGATTTCTGTTAATCACCAAAGCCAAAAGAAAAGGCCCATCACAATTTTCAGAAACATGCCACACACACAAAAAATCACCAAGGCCATGTAAACATAACCTGGCAAGCACCGAGCCAAACCACAAATACTAATTACAGGTACAAAAAAATAAAAGGGAGGAATTTATTCTCAGAAATTGTGTTTCTCTATGCATATCGAAAAGAAAGAAACTCTGAAACTGCATAAAAGCCAAGTTGTTCTTGTTTAAACCTGCACGACATGAGAACTTCATTAAAGAGACGAGTGATCTGGCCAAATCAAAAAATGAAATTGCAGGAAATCCTATTTTTTGCACATTAAGTACAGTTTCCACTCAAATAAAATTCAAATTTCTTATTCTCTTATGACTTCAAATGCAGCAAATGAGTATCAATAATATTCATGACTCAAAACAAGAAAAATAGGTCAATATATGCCGATCACTGGACTATGATAAATATCATACAACCACGATCATATTAACTTGGCCAAAGCTTTAATATATTTGGCTAATTAAGGAAAGTACCATCATTCTGGCATATGCAGACCCTATACGATCAGCTCCAATTAATCACACCAACAGTCTACCCTTTGAGTAAGTTTCCCACAAACTTGCCAATTGCCATGGTCAAATAAACAAATCAATGGTAAGAGACATGAAAGTTCACATACAACCGAAGCATTTGATGATACTAGCAAACATGGTAGTCATATATATGTGTGTGTGTATATATATATATATATATATATATATATATAGTTCAATTTAATAGAACTTTAGAAGGATCATATATTATAATAAAACTTGATATAAGTTATGTTATACTCATAGCACATGATAGACTACTAGTAAGAATCAAATTAGAGAGTAAACAAAAACTCAAAAGCAACCATTAATTAGATGTATAGTAAGATCTCCTCCAAACACAACATAAAAGCCTGCAGGGATTGAGTGAGAAAGTGTCACCTTCCTAAGAGTATAAATGAGTCTGAGCCGAACCAACAATGACAATGTCAGGACCTGCACCTATCTTAGCCTGCAAACACATTCCATTTTCAGAGCTCTTCAATGAATTCCCATTAGGTTAGTAACATTGGGAAATCAGCAAAATTCAAGTTGAAGATAACCAATTCCAAGAAAATTAGCCCCAAACTCCTAAATCTAATTACAATCTAACCAAATATCATAATTGCAAACTCCCACAAATGGAAAAATAACAAAAACTCACAGCACAAAACCAAGAACAAAAAAAGAGATATGGGTTTGTTAAGAAGGCTCACTTGTGAGAAGATGGACCAACGAGAGGCGTCTCCTTGAGAGGCTGAAACGAACTCTGAAAAGAAGATGTATAACTCGTTAACGTTAACACCGACAACAATCACTGACAGTGATTTTCTTCTTTCCTAAACAACAATCACAATTGGCATGATTAACAAGAAATGAAATAATTCACAGAGGCATTTCAAATATGTTACAAAGATCAAAATGGAATTAAAATGTATAGGCAAAGTAATTAAATGATAAGGAGGAACTATGAATTACATCACCGACTCAAAGTCGGTGGTGGCCGTAGAAACTGGTTCATTTGGATAGTTCCGACATGGTATGGGCTGCGCTTTTAAGATACTGGTTCAGTTCGGCAGAGTCTAGAGGTTCACTGATCTTGAGATTGCCCGATGGGATGGATCCGGTCACTGAGTCTTGGTCGGAAACGATGGTGGACGTTGTGGAAGAGGCGAGCTCCGCTGGTGGTGGTCTCAGCCACTTCAAGTCGTATTTGTCGTTCTCTCCTTCATTAATCCCCTTTTCTCTCCTTGCAATTAAACCCTAATTGCATCTGAGATATCGATTTGAGGGAGGGCTAAGGGCGAGAAAGGATGTGGGTTGAGAAATCACAGAGACGAGATGTGGGTTAAGGAATCGCAGAGAGAAGATGAACCAAAGAGGAAAGTAATTGTGACAGAGAGAAAGGGCGCTGATTGAGAAGAGGCGGAGAACGTTGGGGATACTAGGGTTTTAGGGTTTCGTGTTTAGGGCTTGGGATTTCAATAGAGAGGAGAGGGTTTGGCGTCTGGGAGAAAGAGAGTGGAAGATCTAGCGAGCAGAGAGAGAAGAAAGTTGAGTCGACATAGATTTTCTTCGTCGATGAGTAGAAAGAGTGAGATATGACTATGAGAGACTAGGGCAGAGAGAGTTGTAACGAGAGAGAGAGAGAGAGAGAGAGAGAGAGAGAGAGAGACGACACAACTTGTATAAAACTGTCGTCCAATTTTTTCCAAATTTCCAAAAAAAATAGTTGAAGCTGCTTAAACAACAGTTTAGAAAAATCTGTCGTCTTAGTCGTCCAATTTTTTCCAAATTTCCAAAAAAAACAGTTGAAGCTACTTAAACAACAGTTTTAGAAAAATCTGTCGTCTTAGTAAAACAGACAACAGTAAATATGTGTTCTGTCGTGTGATTACGATTTTGTAGTAGTGTTTGAAGCAACTAGATTAGGTTGGCATTAATGACTAGATTTGATTGGATTGGAATAGATTAGGATTGAAATTTCCTAATCTTATCTAGTGTTTGAAGCAATAGATAACAACAAGACTGGATTAGGAAATTTGAATAAAATCTAAAGAAATTAAATGAAATAAAAGAATGTTAATTACAATTTCTTTTCTTATTCAGGACTTTAAATTTAAAAAAATTCCACACCACGAAAGAATTGGAATCAAATAAAATTGCAAACCCTCTCTCTTTCTCCCAGACGCCAAACTCAGAAAAAAGTGAATTTTTTCAGTGTCGATGTATGCCCTGTGGGTGCTGTACTTGATGCAGTTTAAGGAATGAAATTAGGGGAGTGAAATTGGCACTCCCCTTACCTTTTTACAAATCACACTCCCACTTTCACATTTGATATGTGAAATGTCTATTTTGCCCTTTATCTGCTCTTCACCCTCATCCTCCTCTCTTTCACATTTGGCACTCCCCGTCTCTTCTTTCCTCTCCGCAACACCTCCGATCACCACCTTCTTCCTCCGGCCACTTCACGGCCTAAAAATGGTACCGGGAGCTTCGCCTTGATACGGTGAGTGCGTGGGTGGTTGTGGCTAGTCAAGCCGACGCCGGACGAGAGAGAAATGGAGGAGAGAAGCTTCGACAGCTCCGATCGGGTTTTCCGATTCCGGCCACGACGGCGTCTGAAATTGTTGTCTTTGGCTTCGTCTCAACGAGGGGAGCACGGCTGTAGTCTCAACTTCTCAAATTGATGAAGGAGAGAGAGAATCAATTAAGGAAAGTTCATGAGTTTTCCCGTGGGTTTTCATGTTTTCCGGTGATCGAGCCATCTTCGGCGAAGTAAATGGTATCCATCTTCATTCTCTTGTCGATCTCTACGTTTTGGTATACTTTGTTTGTATTTTTGTTTAAGATTCGGAGAATTGGAGTTTTGGGGTTTATGGCTTGTACGGGTTTGTTGAAGTTAGTAGTAGTTTGGGACAATTTTGATTCATTTCGGATATTGAATCAATTCCTTGAATCTATGCTTGTAAAGTTAGGACATAAAGCTTCAATTCAAGTTTAAGTTTGTGGTTTTTGGTTAAGTATTGATTGGTTGAAAATAGAAGTCTGCAATCTGGAATTGTGTTTTCCCAGTTTCTGACCCAGCAACAGTTTAGCTAAAAACTGTACTCTTGTGTTCATATTTTGAAGTTGTTGCCTTCTGAGGATTTGAAGTAGACATCCCATGGACTATTTGAGAGTTGAAATCTCCTAAAAACGATTTTTCTGCATTTAGTTATGAATTTACAAATTTACAGGTCTGCACTGCCGATTTGCTTTTCTGGATTTCTGACCCAGCGACCTTATTAAAAACTGTACTTTTCCTTTGGGAATTTGAAGGTAGTGTCTTCATGAAAGTTGTAGTAGACATTTCAAATATTATTGCAGAGTTGGAATCTATTGAAAATGATTTTTCTGCATTTAGTTATGAATTTCCAAAGTTACTGGTATGCTGCAGGAATTTCTGAAAACTGCAGTATGTACTGTCTTGCGTTTTATAATTATGGGAAAATAATACTTTTAGTCCCTGAACTTTAACTCGTTCGACACTTTCGTCCCTGAAGTTTGAAATATATCACTTTCGTCCCTGAACTTCAACACCAACAATCATTTTCGTCCCTGACTGGAACAAAATGGTGCAAAACCTATGCCAAAATGTTCGCAAGGATGAGAGGAGTAACTTTTATAATTGGAGCTAAGCTCGATTCGGCCTAGAATTGCCGGAATTTAGCCCGAAAGGTACGGTGGCCGGAACTTTAACTCTTAAATTCTCCGCCGTCTGGCGACGGTTTGAGGCGAGGTTGGTGGCGTTGAACTCGCCTCAAGGAGGGCTTCAAAGCCCAATATGTGTTGTCCTCCGATTTGGCCGGAATCGGAGGTTTATTCGGTGAAAACCCTCGGCAGGGACGAAAGTGATATTGAATGTTAAAGTTCAGGGACGAAAGTGATATATTTCAAACTTCAGGGACGAAAGTGTCGAACGGGTCATAGTTCAGGGACTAAAGATGATTTTTTCCCTATAATTATTTCAGGAAGGAAGAAGAAAGAAAAAAAGAAGAGTCACCGGAGGAGGCGAGAGAAAGAGAAAGGAGGATGAGGATGAGGATGAGGGTGAAGAGCAGATAAAGGGCAAAATAGACATTTCACATATCAAATGTGAAAGTGGGAGTGTGATTTGTAAAAAAGGAAGTGCCAATTTCACTCCCCATGAAATTATTCACTTTGATCAAAAAAAAAAAAAAAAAAAAGAACCAAAGATCAAGTTGGTCAGACCCAAGCTCTCTCATATCCTTTGTTTTAAAAGAAGACGTTGTCTTTTTCTTTTTCATTTTTTTTTTCTTTCAATTAGCTGTTTCACTCATCTAGCCAATCTTGCACGACAGCTTCCTTCACTCGCCTCTTCTCTGCATCCTTGACCACAGCTTGAATTGTCTTGACACTTTCGGTGAATTGGTCAACTTCTTTCTCAACATCCAATACCAATCTCACGTACATTTTCTTTTATTTGCTCAAAAGCTATTGAAGCCAGTTGGTCAATAACAAAGGAAATGAGTGCATCAGCCATGTTTGGCTTTGGGAATTGGTTGACAATTAATGGAAACAGATGAGCGGAATAGGAAGTAAGAAATATTACAGATAAGCTGTTGTATTTTTTTTTTGGGCAAATGGTCATGGTCCCTTGTGTCTTGATCATGTTTTTGGGTTGATCATTGATGATATAGGTTTTGCTTTGGTGTTGCTGTGTTGCATATTAACAGCTCAATATTACTCGTGTTTTAAAATGTTTAATTTCTCCTTTGCAATTTGCAAAATTGATCAATGTTGATCCACATGCTATAATTTAGAATAACTATTTTAGGATCTGATTACTGAAAAAATTTTAAGTGAGCCCGTCACTCTACGTGGATATGTGACGGACCACTTTGATTGGTTAATGCATATAAAATATTAATTAAATAGTTAATACAAAAAATATAAAATATTCAATGAACCAATCACATGGCATCGTTACATATGCCACGTGGAGTGACGGTATTATGGAAAAATCTCTCCTGATTACTATTACATGCTATTATTACTTGTTTACTCTCTTTCCGAAGTTCAATTGAACCTCTGAGATTTAACTAGATGTTTAATCTGTTTATTGTGGTCAGAAATCCATAATAATCCCTCAAACTATTTCTCCGCAGAGTGCAACCAATTTGCCCGCACCATCTCCTCAAATCTAATTCACATACATAATTATTCCTATAAAAAGCAACGCACAGAGATAACCAACGAAGTAAATGTTTTCTTATTCATCTTCTATATCCAAATGCATGTACCACAAGTATTAATTTTCTCTGGGATATGAGGCAGACAAGAAAAAAAAAATTAAAATTAAGAGAAAATAAGAAGGGGGGCATTACATTAAGCTAACTGCACAACCTCGAATATGGCAAATATATATATGTTTACTCTTTCCATCCAAGTTCCTAGATGATTTGGTCTTATCACTTGCATGGGATTATGAAGAAAATACGTTCAGCAACATATGCAAATGTTCCCTTTCGATCACATCATAATACTTGCTCTTCTTTCAAAGTACTTCTTTTTTTAGTTCTAAGAGACTGACCTGCTGCTTTGGAGCACAAGATCGATGAAAACCTTAAAGTAGAGTGTCATTCAGGATCACCAACGGCAGCAATATGGTCCTATAAAACAAATAATAAAATACATAATTTAATAACTGCATTCACAAGTGAAAAGGACAACGTACGTAATTCATCATGCATAACCCAAAGAAATTTTTCGTGCATCGCTTTCTGATATGACACCATTCCACTATCTGTAACCTTGCACACAAGAAGTTTCAAATAGTATATACTTATTGAGATAAAATCAAGAATTAATTACAAATGACCTCCCGAAGTAAAGTATCATTTTCAATTTGATACTTAATTATATCTATCTATACTATATTTAAGAGAAGAGGAGTTTTCAACCATAAAATATTTTTTTTACATAAATGCACAACATATATTAAAATGCTTTAAAAACAAATAAATTAGAAAGGGTAAAAGCATCAAACAACAAATAGCAGAAAAATAAAATAAAAAAATGAAAAAAAAATTGCATAATTTCTTAACCACCTACTTTCATTAGGTACCTTCACTGCTTCCACACTCATCGAGTGTGTGGATATTTCTAGTTTAAATAATAATTTCACATCAAAAACATTAAAAGTAAGAATTACACAGTAGAACTTTTTTAAATTAATACTTGATAATTGTTGTAAGTCGTCTATTAACTCAATAACGAAAGATAGAAAAACGAGAGAGAGAGAGAGAGAGAGAGAGAGAGAGAGAGAGAGCGAGAATTTGCTTTCTATTGATCTGGTTGTGTTGTAACGTAATTCATGTGAAATGGTGATGCCTCAACCTCTTTATATAATGGAGAGGATGAGGTGTATTCATAGTACATCATAATGAGGAGAAATCCTTTAGTTACCCCATTATCGCTACTAACCCCACTAACCATACTATTTATGTACTCTCATAAGTAGTCTAACTCTTATGGAGTAAATAGGAGAATACCAAATGTACGTCTTCAAAATTGATGTCTTGCGCAATGTATGTAGTCCACTTCTTGTATCTTGTACAAACGTTAGTTTACTGGACATCCACTCCACTAGGTGTCCTACAACACTCCCCCTTGGATCAATGTCAAAAAACTGACTTTGCTGCATCTGAACTCCTTCATCTTCGAGCATCGTATCAAAATTGAACTACGATTAGCATTGTGCTAAGTATGGTTAGGTAGAGTCGAAATAAATATTCATTCGCTGATGCCAACACACAAAACCTTAAGTCTGAGAAGACCCATTGTGGGACAAAAACCAGACTTTAGGAGAAAGCCTTAAGTTTTAGTTCATTGCTTCGCGCTTCAACGTAAACTAGCTTGATTTTTATTTTGTAGAGCATATAAATCTCAATTCATCAGTTTAGGGTTGAGCTTTAATTTCTTGCTTACGTGGATGTATATGAGCTAATGCGAGTTAGATGGTCCCTTTTGATCAATGACACGGATATTAATTTTAATTCATTGGCATTGAGCCATCTTTATTCTTGAATATATAAAATATTGGTCATGAAGTTCACTACAAGGGATGACAGACATATTAAGAATTTGGGTTTTTTTCACCAACAGTGTCTGAACTCTTCTGCCCCGGCCAGAATGATACCCAACTTTTGAAAAGAGTCAATATAGTACCTGAACTCGTATTTTCTTATCAACTGCATACCTCTGTTACATTTACTGTTAGTTCAGTTAAAAAAAATCACGTGAGAGTCACGTGGTTCTGTTTTTTTTTTTCTTCTTCTTCTTTCTTTTTCTTTCTCTCTCTCTCCCTCTCCCTCTCCCTCTCTGGTCATCTTCTTTCTCTTTTTTTCTTCTTTCTTTTTCTTTCTCTCTCTCTGGTCATCTTCTCCTTCTTCTTCTTTCTTTTTCTTTCTCTCTCTCTCTCTCCGGTCATCTTCTCCTCCTTCTTCTTCTTTCTCTCTCTCTCTCTCTCTCTCTCTCTCTCTCTTGTTCTGTTCTGGACACCCGAAAAGGGCACCCATCGTCACTCCCTCTCCTTCTTCTTCAACCAACAACCACCAGTTCATCATCAACATGGCAGCCCTCTGCCAATTTCATAGCCTTCAATCAAACTCCCATTCTCTGCAATTCCGATCATGGCAATCTGTAAGGGCAAAATATTTGCTATTGGCTATTTCCTATTTGACAAAACCTCTTCCCTTGTATTAGCATTTGTTTTGTATTCAATGCTAGATTGTTTAGGGATTATGTGTCGTGGCTTAGGTTGTTCTTACTCGAGATGGTTCGTGAATACGCCTTTCTTATCCGGTCTTTTCTCCGGACTTCGATCATTGGTCATCGAAGGTTTCGTTCAAGCACCTCAAGGTATGACTCATGCTATATGCACATGCATTTCATTCATATTATGTCTTCCTTGTTGTCCTAGGTTTATCTAGGTTGTTTTCCTTTCTCTTATGATGTGAATCACATAAGTATAGGATGCTTGATTGCCACACTTGTGTCTTGTATCACAAGTTTCGAGTGCTTATTTTATAAGCACCCGGTTGCAACGCGACCGGCTCAAATTTTGTATGCATAGTTTCATACATTTGAGTTTATGATGTTAGGATTGCTAGATCTTCTTATAGATTTGTTTTGATTAGCATTCCTTTATGTTTTAAGGCTGTTTCATGCCTTGCGATCGATCGTCACTGTTCATGCGATCGATCGCACCACGTGGCAAATATGTCCGTTGGATTTTTATGACCGTTGCAGTTCGAAATATGTCCGTTGGGACTTTTCGTGCGATCGATCGCACCATGTTATGCGATCGATCGCAAATGAGGGTTTATACTTACAGACGCTTCTGGTCGTTATTTTTGCACTACGCGATCGATCGTATCCTTACGGGCGATCGATCGCATAGTAATGTCCAGTTCTCTATAAATAGAACGTTGGACAATTCATTTCGGTTAGAACTCTTTCCCCATAGTCAAAATACACTTTGAGAGAGTTTTCTGGTATATGAGTGAGCCTAGTTCCATGTATAGGATCCCACTCTTTTGATCTCCATGATTAATCCTTGCTAAACACTTTGATTTGCACATAGTTGCTTGTTTAGCTTATGTTACAGGATTTAGGAGATTCTATTCAACTCTAGCAATTGTTCCTTGTTGAATTGCTGAGTTGAAGGATTGAATCATTAGTTTCAATCTCTTTGTTGTTTGTTGGCTTAGCTATTGTTCCTTGTGAATAGCTTAGTTAACCCTTGAATCATATTCAAGGCTTTTCAATTCGGTTTGGTTAATGCAAGCAATTGTTCCTTGTTTGAATTGCTTGTGTTAATTGAATTGAATTCATTCATTCATACACACACACACTTGCATAGTCGGTGTCTTGCGGTTGGAGGAATCACGCGGTGAAGTTCGATCAATCGGAGAAGCTTGAGGTGGGATCACTTGAAGAGCATTCGGGGCTACACAAGGTTAGAGCTGCCACTAGTCATAGGGTTGATAGTGTAGAGTTTGGGACGGAGTTCCCCCTTGTACGTGTTTGCCGATTTGGCGTTTTTCATTGTGTTACACAAGAGCGTGGGGTACGGCTCCCCTCCGGTTTTCCTCTAGTGGTAGAGGTTCCGGGTGACCATTGTTGTGTTGCTTGTGTGATTGTTGATATCTATTGTATTGTGCTTAATTGATTAGCATATTGTGTGCTTGTTCATACATAGATATATTTAGTCCGTGGTGTGCTAGTATGATGCACACTTTGGGATTCTAGGTTGTACAATTGATTGTGTTTGTTGCATATATATATTTGTATTGATTGTACAATTGTTTGTTATAGGAGAGTTAAGTTTAAATTTGTATATACTCTCCGATTAGTGTTTAAGACGACTACCGTTATTGGGACAATCCGGGTTACCGGAATTTCACAATCACCATGAACCATCACTGTCCTCATCAACCAGCAATTCAAACCACTTCTAGCTCCACCATTTCGATCACAGACCACACCCAGAGCACTCAATTGCTCCGATTTCCTCTGGGCATCCACCGAGCCCAGCCTTGCACGGATTTCTCTCCTCTGCACCACCACCTACTTGCTTTGTCGCTCATCACAACGACGTCCACCAACACAGACCATCCCTGCCGGCGCTCCAAATCAGTTCTCCGCCACCTAGAACCTAGTACCTGCAGCGCCGCTTCCCGCCGCCTTGACGATGGGTGCCCTTTTCGGGTGTCCAGAGAGAGAGAGAGAGAGAGAGAGAGAGAGAGAGAGAGAGAGAGAGAGAGAGAGAGAGAGAGAGAGAAAAAAGAAGGAGGAGAAGATGACCGGAGAGGGAGAGAGAGAGAAAGAAAAAGAAAGAAGAAGAAGGAGAAGATGAACAGAGAGGGAGAGAGAGAGAAAGAAAAAGAAAGAAGAAAAAAAGAGAAAGAAGATGACCGGAGAGAGAGAGAAAGAAAAAGAAAGAAGAAGGACAAAAAAAAAAATAACAGAACCACGTGACTCTCACGTGATTTTTTTAACTAAACTAACAGTAAATGTAACGGAGGTATGCAGTTGATAAGAAAATACGAGTTCAGGTACCATATTGACTCTTTTCAAAAGTTGGGTATCATTCTGGCCGGGACAGAAGAGTTCAGACACTGTTGGTGAAAAAAACCCTAAGAATTTGTCTGCAATTTAAACACAAGTCATATTTCAAGGGCTATTGCCTATTTCTATATTCTACTTATGCATTTAGATAAGCAGTATCCCTAGCAATGCCACATTGACCTTCTGGCTGACCATTATCTCTAAGAACTCTGAAATAGCCATGTTCAGCCCAGTTGTTGCCCTATGAATTCTTGATTAACCAATACTTGGTGCCATCTTTGGTTGTCGCGTACCTGATAGCTGTAACAGCATGTCCAATGTTTAGGCCTCAATCACCGAAAAAAAAAACCCCACTTCGGTAGTGCTAAAAGTCTTGTCCATCCACCACAATACCGATCGAGACAGGTTGCTTAGAAACAACCTTAAGCAAGTTTCCTTCACCTTGAGGCACTTGTTCATGTCCAGTTAGTGTGGCAGCATGCTCGATCATTTTCCTTATTACGGTCACATGCTCCATCCCAGCTGGCCGTGTATTGGTAATTATCTTCGGCGGCAATTCCTCCATTTTGTTTCATGTACTCAAAGGCATCTACCATGTTACCACCTAGACGACCATTGTTGTACATATCTCTGTTACAGTCCACAAGTTGTTGCTTGGATAGCGAGATCAACTGACCAGTTCTTACTTTGGTAATCTCTTCCTTGCTGCCACAGCTGAGAAAGCCCAACAACAACCTACATATATATAAAACTAAAAAATCAAAAAGAGAAAAGTTTCCTTAATCAATTAGGAAATAGCTAGTTAAAGATTGATATGATGCTTAATTAATCCGCTTACCATAGTCTGCTTAATTCTTTACGGGGGTGACATCTCCTTATTTCCGTTAGTCAATGCTATTGGGAACATTATTATCAGACAAGTTTTGGTATCTAAAATATTTCGACGAGGACAATGTGATGGCCATTTTTTTGTACCAAGTATGATGTCTGAGGAATTCTTCATTGGTCATATATATCAAAAAATTGATTCAGGCCCAACTTGTAAGTCGATCTTATTCTCTAGCTTGTTGAATTTCTCGACATACTCCAAATTGGTTTGGAAAATGGGGAAATGTTCTCTTCTATTGGCCATTAGGGTAAATGCGTCTGTACTTTGCCATCCATTCCTCAACGATTTGGGCAACGATTTGGGCAGCATTGATGGAATTCACCACATACGATGTGGCTTGGGATATTGCCAAAGTACCTAACAAACCGATGGATAATATGGCAATAATCACAAAATATAAGAATGCTGTATCATTAAAATAAAATATGTATCAGCTTCAAAACAATAATAACCATCACTTTAGTACGTGCATTGTGTATGCATTTCATTCTGATACATGATGCGTCATAGTAATTCAAAGATTTAAATCTCCATGACTTTATTTGGTTTTAGTTTTTCCAAATTTGATCAAATTAACAAACTTCGATATTCATTCAACAAATGAAAATAATAATAAAAAATTGTATATTGCAATTACCGTCTTGTAACGTACTCGTCAAAAAGAGTTGTTACATTAGTTACCACTTAGAATTGACCCAAAAATCCTTGGCCCACCATGGTATTAACTTCTAATTACTCTATATTGATAAATAATGTTTTTGAAGTTCAAAAGCAAGCCTAAACATCGGTTTTTTTTTTAACATCCGATGTTAAGCATGAAATTGAATATCAGGTTTTTATAAATGATTGAATTTGTTTTCCTATTGTACATCGCAAGCTCTATCATAAACAGATTTATATTCTAATATTTGACATAGGTTATTTAGAGGGAAAATAAAACAAAAGTGAAAATAAAGGAAAAATGTCTTGCACACCAATAATCAATAATGTTTAGGGTTTCAATGCCGCCTTGGTACCAATAATCAATAATGTTTATTCTCAATATAATAAAGAAGAATGAGAGTCTTGCTCTCAAAATACCCTAGCCGCGTTGGCTTAGGGTTTCAGAGTCGGCGACTGTCGACGATCAATTCCTCTTTGCTCATCAGTTTGTCTGGTGTGAAGAGCAATGGATGGCTTGGGCCATCGATCAGATTTTCAAGGGTGGTCTTCTTTCGACCACAATTTCCTCTATTATAGCGACAACGCACCACTTTTGGAGGCAGAGCTTTGGAGATTGGCATGCGTCTTCCTTTCAAGCTTGACTTTTGGATGGGATGGGCTAGCCTTTTGGTCTCCGCTTTCGTTATTGGTATGCCTTCAGGCATGGTGTTCTGAAACTGATGTTTAAGGGTGGCTGGCGATGGCGACCACTGAAGTGCACCGCTTTCTGTTTGGTGCCAAGAAGCTTGCAAACTATGCTTGGGCCTGTGTTTTTTTTGGGCTAGGGTTTGGTCATGATTTTGTTTGGCTTAGATTTTCTCCAGCGGTTTCTCTTTCCCTTCACAATAAGGGTAAGGAAAAGTTTTGAGTTGC
Organism: Rubus parviflorus; assembly: GCA_029955375.1. Taxonomy (NCBI): domain Eukaryota; kingdom Viridiplantae; phylum Streptophyta; class Magnoliopsida; order Rosales; family Rosaceae; genus Rubus; species Rubus parviflorus. The sequence goes on along the minus strand of JARGGL010000008.1, from coordinate 3,535,621 downwards.
TTCTGCTGCGGTGGTGTGCCTACAATGGTTGAAGCTTTGATTCATTTAGAAGACAATTTGCGAAGTTGCATGTACCACAATTGAGTGTTTAGTTGACTTTTGTAATTGTGTTTCCCTTTCTAGAGGCGTAAAAGTTTTTATTTTTGTAGGCTCGATGATATGAATCGAGCTTTCTAGACTAAATGAGTTTTTGCTTATTTACTTTTTAGCTCCTAGCATGGTATTAGCTGGGTTTTAGGAATTGATGTATACTTCTCTCTAGCTTAATAAATTGATCCAACCTTTCTCAAAAAAGTATCAATAATGTTTGTATGACAACCTAAAATATGAATAATTGCCTCTAGTGAACACATTATTGTACATTTTGTAAATCTAGTCTCAGTAAGATCACTAATCTCAAGGTGAAAGAGATCAAAATTGGCTTTGGAGACGGCGAATTTATGTTTTTCCAAAATCTATGTACAATTTGAGTACTTTTTCATCCATTGTTCAAATTCTTAGGAAATATTCATCGATTAGGATTCATATAATAATTTCGGAGATATGCCTTTGGATGTTCAATATCGTATGGAAATAATACTAGATTTTTTTTTTCAGAAAGGAAAAGATTACAAAACAAAGGAAAAAATTACATTTGTTATTTGTTTTGTGTGTAAAAAATAATCATTATTTTATTTTAGAAAGGAAAAGAATTAATATTCAAATTACCTAAAACGAAACATATTACATATGATGACAATGGCGCGTGTGGACAATACAATTCTTGTCCCTAATTAAATTCATTTTCCATCCTCATTCATTTTCTCATTTTTCTTCTGCTTGACTCTTAAGATCGAGCATCTTTAGCAATACTAGTTATTTTTTAACTAAATTTTAGCTAAAGTAGCTAAAGTAGCTAAAAAGCTATTTTGGCTAACCAATTTGAAAATATGTCTGCATCAATGCTCTATACTTTAGCTAGTATTGGATTTAAGTCAATTTTTTAATGAATAAAAAATAGCTTAAGTGTATTTAATAATTAAACAAAACAACTAAAAATGTATGTTTTAAATTAACAAAAATAATAGAGAGCCTCATTCTCTATATTTAGGAGTCATATAGCTAAAAGCTAAAATAGAAAGTCACTTAGGAGGCTGGTGTAGCTGCTAAAATAGTTAAAAAGCTAAACATGTTCTCTAAAATAGCTAAAAAGCTAAGATAAAAATTCTGTTAAAGATGCTCTAACAAGCCAATTCCATTGTTTGGTTGCTTGAAAATTAAGCTGAAGAGCAACACATAACCTACACTAGTGTCTTGATGTGGCCGGAATAATACATGATCTACATGTTATTTTAATTTGCAGGTTTATCTTTGGGTTTGGATTTGAGCTCCAGTATTGGGGTTGGAAGAAGAAGAGGCTTTGGCTTAGTGGTGAGGGCTGGGAAGGCTGCCCTGTGTCTAACCAGTGTTCTAAAAATCCCCACCTAGCCCCGATTAATCCCCGTCTAGGCGTTAGGCGGAGGCTAACCGCCTCGATTAGTTGTAAATCCGCAAAGGCGAGCATATGCGGGTTTTAAAAAATCAGAATTTATTTTCCCGGCCTATGTTTTCAATCAATTGTAATACTTTTTATATACTTCCATTTTCCATGTTTATGTTCCTTAATATAAGTATAATTTTTGTTTTTAGTATACACTTATTTAGTTATTTATATGTTGTATAATAAAAATAAAAATTAAATAAAAAAACCACCTAGGCGGTTAGCGTCCGACTAGTCCCCGCCTAGGCGTTAGTCCCCTCTCCACTGCCCGACTAGCGTCTAGTGATTTTTAGAACATTATGTCTAACTAAGAGAAATAGGTCCAAGAAATCATTGGCCCGAACTCATGGCTTCCGCACACGAATGAGAACCACTAGTGGTAGAGCAATGTTGAAGCGTCGACGTGCCAAGGGGCGGATGGTCCTCGATCTACACCAAGACCAATCCCAACAATGGAAAACTTGCGTCTTTGCCATATTCAGTTTCATTAGGTAAATGCAGCGCTATATATATCATATAGCTTGTGAGAATTTGAAGAATTTCAAATTAACTTGTTTCTCAAGTTGCCTTATGTATTGTTTCATTTAGAAAGGCTATTGTTAGTCAGAAGTCAGAACTCATTTTGCATATTACTTGTGTTTTGCCGGCTCTTTGTATGAATATATTCATTCATTCTTAAGTATCCCCTTGAATGTATTCAAGTCAAACTGGAAGGTACATTCTTAATACTTTAACATACACTATCATGCATGCCAGATTTTGAAACTTCATTTAAGCAAATATGCTGGTACAGAATACAGGCGTGTTCATCGCCAAGGATAAATAGTAGCTAGAAACACGTACATAATTAAATATGGAACCGAGAGTGGTCAGGCAGTTAGGGTTTCTGCCTGCTATATATTATTGGTTTGATTAGTTAATACTTATGCAGTAGGATAGGAAGCCCTCATAACAAAACTTACGCAGTAGGATAGGAAGCCTTCTTAGCAAGGCCACACATACCTTCTGGGGCATCAACGTTTCTAAGAATTTTCATATAGCCATCTTCACCCCAAGTCTCGCTCCATGAATTCTTCAATAACCAATAGTCGGTGCCATCCTCGGTGGTTCCGTACCCAATGACTGTAACGGCGTGGGTGAGGTCTGTCCCACAATCACCTGAGAACACCCCACTGCTGTAAGACTGAAACGCTTGTCCATAAGCATCAAGGGCAACCGAAACTGGTTGCATGGACACAGCCTTGAGTAGATCGTTTTCACTACTGGGAGGGACCTCTTCAAAACCAGTGATCTGGGCAGCGTGCTCACTTTCCTTGTTAGTGTCGCACATTCCCATGTCCGTGGTCTGGTATTGGTAATTTTCGTCACTAGCAATTCCTCCATTTTGTATGATGTATCGAAACGCTTCCGTCATCCAGCCACCGCTGCAGCCATTGTTGGACTGAAACTTATCACAGTCCACAAGTTGTTGCTCGGACAGTGAGATTAGTTGGCCAGTTTTGATTTGGATTAGCCCTTCTACTGCTGCCACTGCAGAAAATGCCCAGCAAGCACCTACATATATTCCGAAAAAAAAAAACATAAAGGAGGTCAATTCCCTTAATTTCGTAAGAAGCTAGGGATAAGACGTACAACGAAGGTACGTTTGAGGTAGGATACGCATCACTTACCACATTGTCCTTGATTTTTTATGCCGGTGACAGCTCCTTGTGTAATACCCCGAAAATTTCCGTATTATTTTTATTAAATAGTTCGTGAAATTTGAAGTGAAATGGAGTGATGTCATATTTTTAGGGGTTTTCGTCGTAAAACGATAATTACGGCGGTAATTATAAGTTACACGAGGTTAATTAAGGTAACTTTTTATCCGTTGAGAATTTGGGAAAAGTTCCTTCATGAAAGTTGTAGACCTCGTCGAATCGAGTTCGTAGGAATTTGGTTCACCGAAAACGGACATCGTATGAGAGAGTTATGAATTTCGGAAGTTTGGAGAGAAAAGAATTAATTTTATAATCCTTTTCTTTGTCGGCAAGATCTTGGCCATTGAATCTTAGAGATTCAATCTGGGCCGTCCATTCCTAATTATGGATTAGGTTAATTAATTCCCTTTCTCTCTCCTTCCCCCCGATCTCTCTCTCTCTCTCTCTCTCTCCGCCGGCTGCACATGGCAGATCTTTCACCGGCCACCGCCGGACTACACCGCCACCACCAAAGGCTGTGGCTTGGGTCGCCGGACCTAGCCCACCCATCCTTTCCGCCTGGAACGGCGGCGTGACGCCGCTGCAACCACCGAAACCGAGGGGTTTTTCCCCCTAGTCGTCCGACACATTCCGGCCAAGTTGGACCGCAACCCTTCTGGGTTTTGGAAGGCCTCATCACGGCGAGGCTATCCCGGTGGTTTCACCCCACGGCAACCACGGACGGCGGCGGATCGACGGTGAGAAGTTTTCACGATTTCAGAATCTTCTCCGGCAAGATCCGGCCGATCCAGGCACAACCGGACTTCGGGGCAGGTATAAAACTTGCTCAAATTGTTGTGATCTAGTAGATCAACGGTTTAGATCTGGTAGATTAGGACTTTGGCCGGCGGCGCGTGGGGCTCACGCACAGCCGCTTGCGGCGGCGCGTCCGGCCAATGCTCGGAGCAATTTTTACTCCTTTGAACTTGGTTCGTCGATACGAACAAGTTTCGTGTTTTGACTTTTGTCAAATTCGGTCGTTTGAATGATGGTAAATTAACCCGATTAATCGGATCGTACGATTTACGATTCGAGAGATCCGACCGTTGGATGATCATGAAATTTGATCGTAGGGTTAATATTGTGTTTATAAGCATGTTGTACGGTTGATTTGTTAAAATGATACCGTTTGGTTAATGATCAATTATGCAATGATTATGGATCGTTAGATCCGTGATGATCCGACCGTTGGATCATCACCAATTTTGGATATGATGTTAGGATGCTAGAAATAAGCATGTTGAGGAATTTTGGAAGTTTTGGATTTCGTGTGGGACCCGTTGATGAATAGTATACGTGGGACCCACGTTGACCGACGGTTGACTTTTGGTCAAATGGTCTCGATTAATAGTTCTGATGTCGTAAGAGACGTATGAGGAACATTTGAATTATTTTGGAAATGTATTATGCTAATTGGATATTGCATAATAATAGGTGTTATGAAAGGTGTTGCGTACACGCTTGTCGATTCCTGATTCTTATTCGAAGACGCAGCAGGATTAAGAGGTGAGTGAATCTCACGATGTTTTTATATATGAATATTAATTCATATTGTGTTGTTGTGATTTTGGTGTTAAAACAATATTTGAAAAATGTTCATCTTATTGTTTTAATTTGTGAATTTTGTGGGAACACAATAATTCTATTAAGATATTGTGTTTGCCTATTTGAATGTTTTTGTCCAAACGGACTGTCCTGACCGGGGACAATGTTAAATGGGTGAAAAATGGTAGCCCATTCAGTTAGAGCTCTAGACTGTATATTGTATGATTAACTTGATGTATTAAAAGGAGAAGAAAAATAGTATTCTCACTTTTAATCAGGCGAAGTTAAAAATAACTTGATGTATTAAAAGGAGATGCATCTCACTTTTAATCAGGCTAAGTTATAAATGGTTTTGTGTGAGTAAAGATCGAGGGTTTATATTATTTAACATACTGGATTACCCTGGTATTAACATACACGTTTATGGGGCGTGTGGGGTTAAAATACGTGGTATGGGGCACGTAGGTTCAGTATATTAGATAATACGAATCTTCCGGATTTGAAATGGAACTTTTGGGTTTTAAATGATTCTTGAAAATAAAAGAATTCAATTTGGGAAAGTGTTACAGTGTGAATAAAACATAGATTACTCATACCAGCTTCGCAAGCTGACCGGGTTTGTTGATATAACCCGGTACACTATTCCACGGTGTAGTGGTTATACCTGCAGGTTAGGATAACCAGGAGTAAGCAAGGCTGCATACATATTATTGGTTTATAAGACTTCCGCTGTTTATGTAATAAACTCTGATGGATTAATTATTTAATATTTTGTAATATCAATTTATTATTTAATTTATGGCTTGTAATATGTAACCCTAAAGAACGGGTTAGCATTTACATTTATTGGGCATGGAGTATAATTGTTATACTCGAATTAAAAGGAAAAAAAATTCTAGTGCATATTTGTATTTGATTCCATGTAGTCACGTTTCCGAATTGATTGTAATTAAGGGCAAAATACCTTATTAATTGATTTGAAAATCGGGGCGTGACAGATTGGTATCAGAGCAAAACAATGCTCTAAGGAAGTGATTGAGCAATGGAACGCTCTACGGAAATGAAACGAGTTGTAGAATTGAGAAGTGAAGTTAGGGTTTAGAGCTTAGCATCGGTTTACGGTTTGACGTTAGGTTCTTAGATTCATTCAAGTAATGGTTACTTCGTATGCTTAATTACGCACAGTATTTATCGAGTGATGGCCCGACCGCGGCGGATCCCCATCATGTGCTCTTCAGTGCTGTTGTGTTGTTAAGAATATAAAGTACAAATTACAATTCCGAAATTGATAGTCTTACATGGCTACATTTCTAATTCTCTCAACCGTACCCTGGATCAAACGACAGACTTGATCCACTGACCCTTTCTTGTTCTTCAGCAGCTCAGTAGAGATCTGTGTTGCTACCGTTACCAGACAACCAATGTATGGATTGTCTGAGACCCCTTCTGTTCTTCCAGCAGTAGGCATATCTGGTAGAATTGAAAAACCTGAAGTTAGGAATACAATTGTACCTAACTCACAACCGCCTATTAACTTCTGCACCGTTGACTGACTAATAGGGGCATAAATCACGTATGACCCTGTTGAATCAGTACAACTTTCTTGGAGTATATAGGTGTTGTGCATTTGCAACAAGGAGACACAATTGCGTGGATCATGACCAGTTGTGATGTGTGCAATCTCCTGTACTTCTTTTTCCAATGCTAGGTGGTCCCACTGGTTCCGAGTTTGTACGTCAATGAAGAAGTCAAACAGCTTTCGGTGAGAGACATGATGCTGGATTATTGCAGATGCAGTTCGAGTGAGACCATGAGGCTTATTCAGCCTGTTCCATATTTTGTTGGTGGAGACTCTTATCCCTGAACCCCTGAACTTGGTTTGTTCAGCTACCTTCCATTCATGAGCAGTAGAGTTGCCGATGTCTGTGAAAAAGTCTGTCACTATTCTGCATGCCATCTGCAACAAGTTTCTTCTTCCTTCCACAGATGGTATGACACAAAAGTCTTGAGGAGGATAAGTGTCAGCCGCGGAATAATTTAACCGTTCCGCTTGCCTCTGAAGTATTTCTACCCATCGCCTTGCTCCAAAGGCTATGCCTGACTCCACTAGCGTTCGGTATGTTTGGTGCATGATTTGATCTTGTACATCAACATGTTCCACCCATACGACACGAGAGCTGCCGTTGAACAAGTCTTGGATTAAGCATCCGGATGGACGCTTTTTGCATTGAGATTTTGAGTGTGGACCCAGATTTGAGCTTAAACCGTCCACAGAGACGTCAATTATTGCCCAACTTTGTTCTGTTTGTCGTTGGCAATAACGAACAAAGTGAGTTACACGAGTGGAGACAGATGGACTGGTCACCTGAAATTCAGCAGTCATGACTTGGATGGTTTCGTTGTAGCTTCCAGTTGTCCCTGTTGACAACACGTCAAGGATCGTTGCCCTCGAGATGATGCTACCGAATATGGTGGACCATTGGTCCACATCCATGAAGAGATTCACGAGTACGACAGGACTGAGGGGAATAGTGGCTGTGTAGCGAGAAGCTTCGGTTTGGAAGTTAGTGGGAGTAAGATCAATACCGTTAGTGAAGATTCTCTTGTACTCTGCTTCATTCAGGAACTCATGAAGCGTGACAGAGCTGGATTTGAGTGCAGAGATCCACAGTGGCGCAGCAGCAGATGCCATGATGATTAGCTCATCTCTGACCGACACAATGATTTCAGAAATCTTAGTTGTGTCTGCCACGACAGATGCTTCTGCCACGACAGATGCTTCTTCAGGTTCTGAACGGTTGTTGTTGTCTGATGGTTGGTGTGTAGAAGAAGAGTGATGTGGGATCGACATACACTTTTGAACATCCCTCCTCATGTGAGACTTTTCCCTTGGACCGATGACTGCAGGAATTGGAAGAGTCTGAGGTTGTGGGGTAGTCTCTTCGATTCCTTTGAGTAGCTCACTATTGGGAGTAACTCGTTTTCCACAGTGGTTGCAGTTGATTCGGTTGAATGCTGCTTGGTACTGGCTAAGTTGAGCTTGAAGCTCATTGATTTTCTGTCTCAGCATAAAATTTTGTTGACGAGTTGTTTGGGCAGGCGTTCGGGGTCGATGCTTTATCACCCAGGCAGAGACTTGTGCAAACGTTAACTTTATTTGGTCACCCAAATCTTGTCGCTGTTGAACAGTTGGCTGTGGAAAAGCCTCGATGAAGTCCTTCAATGCTTGGACTTGGTATTTGGTGAAGCTCTTCCTCAGTGGAATACGTTTGGATGAACTAGGTTCAGCTTGTGGAGATGATACTTGTGGACTTGGGGCTACTTCAATGGCTTCGTCTTCTGCTAGAAGCATGTCTAGCATGTCGATATCGTTGTCGAATTCGATTACTGGTGAAATTATTTCATCTAAGCCCTCAAAGAATTGGCTTTCAGAGGGATCAGATTGAAGTAATTCACTGAACGAATTTACCTTACGTGACATGTTTGAGTTTAGTGGGAATTGCTGAGAAGCTGGAATGAAGAAGTCCTCTTTGAAAGAGAAAGGAGGTTATGGCACTAATGGAAAGTATCTGTTAGTGGATGCGTAAGGGTATATTTATTGTTGGTGGAGGATTTGAAAATTCAAAAGCAAAAGTGAGCGGCTGATTACAGCTAATTGTCGGAGCCCTTGGAGATCGTGGAAGATTTTTTTTCCCCGATGCATGGATTTTCCACATACAGTTCCACTCTTGTGAGACCTCGCATCTTTTGAGGAATTAATTATGCGAAAGCAAAAGGAAAAGAGTCATTATGACCGGTGTTAGTGGAAGACTGAGTTTTTGTTGATTAAATCTTGTGGAATCTTGTATCGTGGGCGATACTTTTGAGTAATTGAGACAGATATGAGCAATAATTATTCTTAGTGGGTTGTTGAGTGCACCGCACTTACATTAAAGAAAGGTTTCCCTTACGGTGGAAAGTTGTGTTTAAATACATAGGATAAGGAGCTGTGTTACTTAACTCATATCTGATTTCAAACAAACACATCTACTAGAATTTGCAAAATGGTGAGCAAAGGAGAGTGCAGTAAGAGATCAAAGAATACTGATTGGAGTGAACTTCCGGTGGAGATCTGGAAGTATATTTTCCAGTTGGTGGCTACCGCATCCCTGCAGAGCACAATGGAACTCCGTTGTGTCTCGAAGGACTTCAAGGAGTATGCCGATAGCTGGTCTACTTTGGCGGCGATCGATATGGATGGATTCGATGGTGGATCCAGACCCACTGGTTCCATAGAAGCGGACAGGCAGGTGCGCATCTTCGCAAATCGATGCTGGGAAGCGAAGAACCCGGAGTCTCTGTTCCGAATGGGAATACGAGTACTCGTGGAGGCAGCGAACATATCTTTAGCCCTGGAGTATTTCGATGCGGCATGCAAACCAGGAACATTCTATGGTTCGCGTCCCAGTTCGGTGGTAGGTCATCATGTTGCATTTTATGCAGCATGCATGATTAAGATGATAATGGGACCACGAGCCGAGCAGCAGAAAACGGTGCAGCGACTGTGTGAAGCCCTCGACTGGTGGAGAAGCGGATGGAACATCTACTACTGTAGACAAGAAGTCGAGCGGATGATGCATCAGGCTGAGTTTTGTCATGAGCATCTACTATTGTATTTTCCGTCGACTACTGCTTTCCTGCCCGCCGGTAAATGTCTTACTTGTGGTGAGTCAAGTTTTTGGCGTCCTTTTGGCCAGGACATGTGGGACGTGGATGGAGATAGGCATGCAGCTAGAGAATGTTGCGACACTTGCAAGTGTTTCGTGGAGGCAGCATATTTCTACCAGCTGATGATGTATGGAATTCCGAGACATCCGGCCTCTTATCCACGAAGTCACTATTGGAGGTTTAAGGATGGCTTCTGGTAGTTAAGGCCCTGCGAGGCATTTTAAGATTTCAAATTTGAGTGTTTTGGAAGTTGTGTGGTTTGTTTATGTTGTGGTTTGATTGTACTACCTAAGTTATTAATCAATAAAACTTTGGATTTTGGAATCAAGTTGTGATAACTTTGGGTGTACTCTGCGTCCTAATTTCGGGACGAAATTTCTTTAAGGAGGGTAGACTGTAATACCCCGAAAATTTCCGTATTATTTTTATTAAATAGTTCGTGAAATTTGAAGTGAAATGGAGTGATGTCATATTTTTAGGGGTTTTCGTCGTAAAACGATAATTACGGCGGTAATTATAAGTTACACGAGGTTAATTAAGGTAACTTTTTATCCGTTGAGAATTTGGGAAAAGTTCCTTCATGAAAGTTGTAGACCTCGTCGAATCGAGTTCGTAGGAATTTGGTTCACCGAAAACGGACATCGTATGAGAGAGTTATGAATTTCGGAAGTTTGGAGAGAAAAGAATTAATTTTATAATCCTTTTCTTTGTCGGCAAGATCTTGGCCATTGAATCTTAGAGAATCAATCTGGGCCGTCCATTCCTAATTATGGATTAGGTTAATTAATTCCCTTTCTCTCTCCTTCCCCCCGATCTCTCTCTCTCTCTCTCTCTCTCCGCCGGCTGCACATGGCAGATCTTTCACCGGCCACCGCCGGACTACACCGCCACCACCAAAGGCTGTGGCTTGGGTCGCCGGACCTAGCCCACCCATCCTTTCCGCCTGGAACGGCGGCGTGACGCCGCTGCAACCACCGAAACCGAGGGGTTTTTCCCCCTAGTCGTCCGACACATTCCGGCCAAGTTGGACCGCAACCCTTCTGGGTTTTGGAAGGCCTCATCACGGCGAGGCTATCCCGGTGGTTTCACCCCACGGCAACCACGGACGGCGGCGGATCGACGGTGAGAAGTTTTCACGATTTCAGAATCTTCTCCGGCAAGATCCGGCCGATCCAGGCACAACCGGACTTCGGGGCAGGTATAAAACTTGCTCAAATTGTTGTGATCTAGTAGATCAACGGTTTAGATCTGGTAGATTAGGACTTTGGCCGGCGGCGCGTGGGGCTCACGCACAGCCGCTTGCGGCGGCGCGTCCGGCCAATGCTCGGAGCAATTTTTACTCCTTTGAACTTGGTTCGTCGATACGAACAAGTTTCGTGTTTTGACTTTTGTCAAATTCGGTCGTTTGAATGATGGTAAATTAACCCGATTAATCGGATCGTACGATTTACGATTCGAGAGATCCGACCGTTGGATGATCATGAAATTTGATCGTAGGGTTAATATTGTGTTTATAAGCATGTTGTACGGTTGATTTGTTAAAATGATACCGTTTGGTTAATGATCAATTATGCAATGATTATGGATCGTTAGATCCGTGATGATCCGACCGTTGGATCATCACCAATTTTGGATATGATGTTAGGATGCTAGAAATAAGCATGTTGAGGAATTTTGGAAGTTTTGGATTTCGTGTGGGACCCGTTGATGAATAGTATACGTGGGACCCACGTTGACCGACGGTTGACTTTTGGTCAAATGATCTCGATTAATAGTTCTGATGTCGTAAGAGACGTATGAGGAACATTTGAATTATTTTGGAAATGTATTATGCTAATTGGATATTGCATAATAATAGGTGTTATGAAAGGTGTTGCGTACACGCTTGTCGATTCCTGATTCTTATTCGAAGACGCAGCAGGATTAAGAGGTGAGTGAATCTCACGATGTTTTTATATATGAATATTAATTCATATTGTGTTGTTGTGATTTTGGTGTTAAAACAATATTTGAAAAATGTTCATCTTATTGTTTTAATTTGTGAATTTTGTGGGAACACAATAATTCTATTAAGATATTGTGTTTGCCTATTTGAATGTTTTTGTCCAAACGGACTGTCCTGACCGGGGACAATGTTAAATGGGTGAAAAATGGTAGCCCATTCAGTTAGAGCTCTAGACTGCATATTGTATGATTAACTTGATGTATTAAAAGGAGAAGAAAAATAGTATTCTCACTTTTAATCAGGCGAAGTTAAAAATAACTTGATGTATTAAAAGGAGATGCATCTCACTTTTAATCAGGCTAAGTTATAAATGGTTTTGTGTGAGTAAAGATCGAGGGTTTATATTATTTAACATACTGGATTACCCTGGTATTAACATACACGTTTATGGGGCGTGTGGGGTTAAAATACGTGGTATGGGGCACGTAGGTTCAGTATATTAGATAATACGAATCTTCCGGATTTGAAATGGAACTTTTGGGTTTTAAATGATTCTTGAAAATAAAAGAATTCAATTTGGGAAAGTGTTACAGTGTGAATAAAACATAGATTACTCATACCAGCTTCGCAAGCTGACCGGGTTTGTTGATATAACCCGGTACACTATTCCACGGTGTAGTGGTTATACCTGCAGGTTAGGATAACCAGGAGTAAGCAAGGCTGCATACATATTATTGGTTTATAAGACTTCCGCTGTTTATGTAATAAACTCTGATGGATTAATTATTTAATATTTTGTAATATCAATTTATTATTTAATTTATGGCTTGTAATATGTAACCCTAAAGAACGGGTTAGCATTTACATTTATTGGGCATGGAGTATAATTGTTGTACTCGAATTAAAAGGAAAAAAAATTCTAGTGCATATTTGTATTTGATTCCATGTAGTCACGTTTCCGAATTGATTGTAATTAAGGGCAAAATGCCTTATTAATTGATTTGAAAATCGGGGCGTGACACCTTGCTCCCTCCAGTCCATGCTAGTTGGAACCTCAGTAGCAGCCAAGCTCTGGTACCGAAAAGATTTATTTTCGGATAAGGTTGAATTTGAGCTGGTGGGGATTTTTTTGTATCCGGTATGATGTCTAATGAATTCTTCATTGGTCATATCAGAAAATTTGTTGATGCTTAACTTGTAGGTCTTGTTCCCTTCATTGTTGGATTTCTCCACAAATTCGACATTCTTCTTGAAGATGGCAAAACGCCTTTCCTTCTCTGCACTGTCGGGGTAAATGCGTCCGTACTTCTCCATCCATTGCTCATGTTTCTCAGCAATGGAAGCTTCGTACAATGAGCGGGATGTGGCTTGCGATGCTAAAGTCCCCATGTAACGACCCGGACCAAAACTTATCGTTTTACTGTAGTGTTTCACGGCGGATCGTCGGAAGGTTCAGTTTTGAGCCGTAAATATTACTTTTAGGGGATCGTCGAGTTGACTTTTTGTTCAGTAAGGAATTTGATTTAACTTTCTTCACGAAAGTTGTAGGGAACGTTAAACCGAGCTCGAGGACACGAAGTACGCAAAAATCGGAGTTGGTATGACAGAGTTACGATTCACGGAAAGGGAGGTTACTATTTCGGGAAGTTACTATAAATAGAAGTTTCCTTTTTGGGAAGGGGGAGAGTTTTTGGCCGGTGACCTTTGGTCTCCCACGTAGTTACTGTTCACGCAACAGTAAACCGGTCCTTTGACCGGCGATTCCGGCCACCCCAAGCCATGAAATTAGTCCCATTTTCTTCATCTTTCCACCCTCTTCTAGTCTATACCTATTTCTAGCTGTGAATCGATGTGTGGAAGGAGAAATCAAGGAGAGAAGAAGCCCAGTTTTTGCGTCGGAACTGCCATGCTTGCCGGCGACGTTTCCGGCCATTCCGGCCGCGACCACCTTGTGGGCTTTGTATCCCTCGGCTCCACGAGCCTAGCGCCACCGGTCTTGTGGCCTAGCTCCGCCGGACGGCGGCGAATCGTAGAAAAGAAGTAATCCGGCCACCGTGACTTTCGGGGTAGATTCCGACCGATCTAGACCGAATCGTGCTTCGGCCCAGGTATGAAAATTACTCCTTTTGGCTTGGTGATTGTTGTGGTAGAATTTGGTGACCATCGGAGATGGTTGGACCGGCGGCGCGTGGGGCCCACGCGCAGCCGCTTAGGGTGGCGCGTCCGACCTCCATTGAAAGTGAAATTTTGCCCATTAGCTAGTACTCTTGTTTGTGAACATGTTAGTATATGATTTGTAGGAATTTATTGAAGTTTGAGATTTAACCCGATTACTATCGGTTCGTTATCGAACGATTCGTGGTTTAGGTTATTGCGCGACCGTTAGATTGTCACCGAAATTGTTTAGCGTGTTAAGATAATTATTGTGAGTATATTGTACGGTTGGATTGGAAAAGTTAGATCGATTGGTTAATCGTAGGTTGGTTACGGTTTGTGGGACCGGATAATTAGTTACGTCGTTCGATTTATCGAACCGCGACAATCCGATCGTTGGATTAGTCGCCGAGTATTTTGGTTAATAAGATTCATCGACGAGTAATTTTTGTGAGTGGACTTTTGTTTTAAAGTTAATTATGCATGCAAGAATTTATTATTGCTCGCATTAATTTCCTATTAAATAATTAAGGATTTCTTTTCGTACTTGAATGTTGCATGATTTATTTGTTGAGGCTCGAGAAAATGATTTATATGCGAGATTTGAGGGTTAAGGGGCTTTGGTGAGATTTTCAGATTTGTCAGTATCCAGTGTTAGTATCCGGTTGCCAGTTTCCGTATTTTCATTTCTACGTGCACGTATCTGTCTGAGGACCTGGTTAGTATATCGACGCTGAGGATGTCTGGGAGAGTGGGAGCACGCGCAGGCACCGTACGTCCTGATCCGACGTGCGGCCTTCGGGACCCGGTCGGTAGTACTAACATGTGGATGTCTGGAGGGTGGGAGCACGCCAGACACCGTACGACCAGGGTAGCCGGCGTACGGCCTCATCTGATGTCTATTCATTCGTCTGGGAGAGTGGGAGCACGCCCAGACTCCGTACGACCTGGGGAGCCGGCGTACGGACTCATCTTGATTCTTTGTCAGTCTTAGTCTGTACCTGGGAGAGTGGGAGCACGCCCAGAGTGTCGTTTGGTCTGTTTTATCAGGTATCGTACGGCCGGGGTAGTCGGCGTATGGATTCATCACGAGTTTCTAGTTTAACTTTTGGTCCTCAAGCTAGTTTCAGATTTTCAGAATATTTGATGAACTTATAGTTTGAGATTGCAGAATTTAGAATGATATTTTGAGCAACAGTTTTTGGAACCGAAGATCTTGTTATGATTTATTCGATTTACAGAAAGTTTTATATTTAAATTGAATTGTTGTTTCAGGCGAGCGCGTAGGCTCGGGTGGTTGGAGGGAATATTATAAGTTGGTTTATTAGTTGTGTTGAGTTAAAATTGCAGGTTTTGGGTAGTCCATTTTTAGGGGAGGTTATGCTGATTTTTCGGTATGACTTCTTCTAAGGTGGGCCCCATAGGGCCACCTCGGATTTCAGGGTGGAATCTGGGGCGGGTCCTGTCACCCCAAGGTGATGAATGTGGCCATGATCAAAAGGTTAACTCGTTCAAAAGCCATTGTTCACAAAATTAGTACCTTAATTTGTTACAATGGCTTTGATTTTATGTAGTGATGGGCAAGCAGGCTGTGAAGAGGCAAAGCAATGGGTACGTTTATATAGAACATCTAGCTTCTCTTCTTAGTGGAAAATGTTCCCACTTCTGTGTGCTCTCAAGTTCTAATGACTGACTTGTAACTCCATCTCCGTCAACAAAGTCTTGGTCTTGGCCTCAGTCATGGTGTTTAAACGTCCGGATAAAGCGGAGGGATTAGATTATTTTTATCTAGTCTTGTTTGGTTGATCAGATACATTGGGCCGGAACCAACATCTTGATCGACCGATCTTCTTCATGGTTCTTCTTCTTCTCTTGAAATTAATTCTCAACCAAAATCATGATCTTCTTCCATCTCCCTGTACTGGATCCCATCCAGATCGCCGGAATATATGAGAATTAATGGTTATAGTTTGTACCTTCTAGTATGTTGTTAGACGTGAAGTTGGGGTTTACCGTCCTGTTCAATTCATAAGACATGCGCACCCATGTTGACCCAGAGTCGTCCGCGGAGTTCTGAATCTTCCGCTCCACGATCGACGTAAATTTGGAGTTGTGAATCTTCCGCGGAAGGTTGAAGACGTTGTTTTTTCTTTTCTTTTTTTCAATTATGGCTTTACAAAAAGGATGGCGTATTGTACAAGGGAACGACCTCGTCTGCATCGTTCAGTCTCCTCCAATATAGCAAAAAAAAAAAACCCAATTTGGCTCCCAACTCTCAGAAAAAAAAAACAATTGAGCAAACCCAAATTGGCAAACTATTTGGCACGAAGGTTGCAAGCCAGCTTAAGTTATCCCAAGGCTAAATCACCGAACTTGTGCAAAATTTCAGTGGCATCTCACATAACTTGTTCAACAATTCGGTTGGAGACACTAAAAATGATGCAATAATTTGTTACATTTACAACCAAAATGTCGTTTTGCCGGAGGTGGCCGGCCAGATTGTCAGTGGAGGTCGGTGTCGTCGGCAAAGGTGGGTGACCAAGAAGACACAGTCCACTCACACCTACGAGTTGTATCCGGAGGTTTCAAGTATCTAATTATGTACACATCATACCCGAAACACTATTTCATGTCAGTAGTCAATTTGTAATATAGTATTTTCTAACATTCACATATGTAACACATGAGATGACAGTCTTAATCACAATCCAAAACATTGAACGAGTTTATCAAGTAATCTTGATTACACAAAGCATTGCTGCAAATGCACAATTATCATCTAGCTCTTACAACTTGGTTTGCATGCCAGGCTTCCTACTTGCCTGAACTAACATCCTCCTAATTAGTAAAACTATCTGCTGATTGTTTGCAGACTCCACACCGCACTCCTCGCTGGCCTGCATTATTCTTCTTCACTCTCTGTCTCTACAATATTGCGACCCGATGCTCACGTATGATCCCATCATCAGTGATAAAATGGAGAACTAAATTTAACTTTGAATCATTAGGAAGCTGCTGTTTATAAGCTACCTGGACAAGAACCTGAAATGGACCAAAAAACTTGGCTGCAACTGATAGGGTGTGACCACCTGGGCAAGTATCTTTATACATGGCGACTGTTTAAAAACTGAGATATCTTAATGCAAGTATCTTAATTTGTTGAACATTTACTTTCTGTTGTTAATATTCATCAAAGATGCCCTGCAAGTACATGTGAACTAGCCTCTCCTGAACACTGTTCGTAGCAAGATTTGCTCATTTGGGTTGAAGGTCTCGGCTGCCAATAACTTCATTGCTTCTAAATGGAATATTCCCTTGAGTTGAGCTCGTGTTCTTTGCTCATGCATATTTTCTGAAGTTGGTCTCTTGTTTCTGTTTCTTTGGCTGGTTTTTTCTAGTCTTTGTTTTTCTTCAGTGTTAGGTTTGTTTCTTTGTGTTCTTAGGGTTTTTCCCTTTTCGTAATAAATTCATTTAATTACCAAAAAAAAACCTAGCCTCTCCCCCTTTGTCTAGAAATTTACACTACTAACCAGAATAAATAAAATGAAATTACTGTTGGTACCTAATTTAGAAATGCATATGGTTTTGCATCATTCATTCATTCATTTGAGTAATGAACAAAAGGAAGGATAACGAATAACTAACTGCAGGAAGCTGTATTGCCCTAAGAGGCTAAGAGTGACAACCCCCTCAAATGGCCTGTCAACATTCTTACAAGGCCAATTTACATTTACATATATGTGTAAGAAAAATAATACCACTTTATATACCACTTTATGTACAAGAGAAACGTCAAGGAGCTATTGTCCTACATTCTCAACCCTACACTAGAATTCAACATGAATTACAATTTGGTTATTTTTATTAAGATGACAATCTTAATCACAAGCCATCAACCTTAAACAGAACTTATAAACACAACTGCCATCACATTACTACCACTACAAGGTTCTTCAATCTTTCATGCAAATGTTCTGAGCTGAAGTTCATTATTCACACTCAATTGCCCACATTCAACATTTCAATGTGTGAACTTGCTAGCACCACAATGTATTCATTCCTCGAATTAACGGTTGAGAGGTTAAAACAATATATCGTTCATCTATGCCAATGATATAATTTACAGGTATATAAGCAGATACCCCAATGCATTAACACCTAAACATGCATAGCAAAAGGTTGATAAGCATACACCAAACCTATGCATCTAGCTGTGCTGAAAGCAACATTTAAACGACAGTCCAGCAACATTGACTACATTCAATATTTATTCTGTGAACTTGCTTCCCACATAATTCATTCCTCCAATAAACGGATAAGAGGTCAAGCCAATACATCGTTTATATATGCTAATACTATAATTAATAAATAATGAGCATACTCAATGCAGTAACACCTAAACATAGCAAAATGTTAATTAGCCACCACTGATGTGAGAGCTAGTAATGACCATACGCTAAACCAGATGTTTACTTTACCTATTTCTGATATTACATTGTATAGTTTGACATACACGCTGTTGCATTTTAAATTAAAAGACGATTCAAAATGAACTTAATAAAAGAAACTAAAAAGAGAGAGAGAAGAACTGCAAAGAACACAAGTCAACCTGTTATCTCACCATATTCTTCCGAATAACAAGGTTAGTGTCATGAACAGGCCTTGCAAGTTGCATATGGTAACTCCCTATCAAGATTCAAACTGGTGTTATCTGAAAGGGGACACCAATACTATATTAATTCAAATACCAATAGTGAATTATGAACATTGTAGACTAACATCACTGCTTGGAAACCAAGTATCAATTTAGAGGTAAAATCACTGATTGCAAGCAAAGTTAGCAAACACAAGATATCTTCAAAAGTGAAGCAAACCACAGACAAGATAAAACTCAGAATACAAATTTCTTCAAGGTCATCATGGATATACTGATAACTGGAAATGAATTCAGTGAGTAATTAATCATATATAGAAAACAAAATCAAAACCACCAAATCGTACTCTGCCAAGGCAAAAGGGGGACAAAGAAGTCTAAATCAGCAGGTATCTCAGAGACTCAATTGAACTCAAATAAAAGCCCTACCTTTGCCAGTGAAAGGTATCCAAAATCAAGCTGTCATACAAGAACCACATGATAATGTGCTATACATTGAAAACCACATACTCACAGGGGATGCAATTTAAATATGACTTTCATATGTGCATATACGGATGATAAATGATGATGCTCAATTTAGAAAAAATGTCACCAAAAGTCCCCAAAGGAGCAAAGCCCATCTCAAAAATGATGGAACCTGCTCGAGTCTCTAACTGTTATTTCCCTCCCAACAATCTTTGTGATGACTTTGATTGCAGCATGGCAGTCGGTGCAAGCTCGTAAATTCTTCATCACCACTATAGGTGATCCTTCCGGTGTGCTGATCAATGCAAATGCAATTGCTAAGCGTTCACTGTGATATTTAAGAGACTCCACTTTTATTTCCTCATCCTCATTGTGAATGGCACAGCCTGTGTCAGCCTTGCATCTTTCCTTTTCCATATCCTTCGCCAACTCATCAATTTTTGACATATTTTTTCACTCTCTGGATGGCTATTATTATTTGCTGTAAATACATGAATCTTGTGTTTGATTTCCACCCAACTATGCGCTCTAACCTTTCTCATTCCTCTCTCCCTCATCGCCGTCTTCACCTTCCTCAAACTCTCCCACTGACCTGTTTCTGCATAAATGTTTGACATATTGACATAAGCAGCTGCATCCCTAAGCTCGGCCCTATTGAAATGTCTATTTGCTGCTCTCTCTGCCAATTCCTGATTCTTATAAATTTTGCATGAGTTTAGCACAGACGACCACATAATCTCATCAGGCTCAAATGGCATTCGAACCATTAATTTCTCTGCTTCCTCAAACCTCCCACTTCGACACAACACATCAACCATTGATGCATAGTGTTCTCTCTTTGGAATAACTTTAGAGCTATGAGTCAATGAGTTGAAGTAATGTAGTCCTTCTTCAGCAAGCCCACAGTGGCTACAAGCAGTTAAAATGCTCAAGAAGCTAACTGAATCTGGTGCAAAACCTGACTGAACCACCCATTCAAACGATCTAAGAGTGCCTTCACCATTCCCATTTTGTGCATAAGCTGAGATCAGGGCATTCCAACAGACAAGATTTCTCTTTGGCATCTCTTGAAAAGTCTGAAGTGCATCTTTCATGGACCCACATTTCACACTTGCAGGAAAAACGTTGCAAATGAATCCTAATCTGATCACAGATGAGTGTAGCTGTTTTCCTAGTGAGAGTGAGGCCAAATTTGAAGAGGCTCTTAAGATGCTTGCAAAAATGGCCTGGTCGGGATTAACATTTCCTCTTCGCATCTTATTGTAGAGTTCCAGGCCTTCTTCATGGAGTCCCTTCTGAACAAATGCTGAGATGAGTGCAGTCCATGGCACTGTACTTCTGTCAGCCAGACTTGCAAATATCCTTTTGACTTCGTTAAATCTGCCACATTTGGCATACACGTCAACCAGAGAATTTCCAACCTGAGATTCTTAATCAGCTGTTGCTACAATGGCCTGGGTATGGATCTGCCAGCCCACATTTATGTTTAGAGTATTCGCTGCGATGCTCAACATGGTTTGCAAAAGGGAATTGCTTCCAGTCATGTTTTGTAAACTGCAATTCACGGAAAAGATCAAGAGCCTCTTTACATTGGCCATCCCATACATAGCAGAAGATGATTACATTGTAAGAAATACAATCCAACTGTGGCATCTCATCAAAAAGTTTCCTTGCTTCAACCACATAATCATGCTTTGAGTAGAAATTGAGCAATGCATTTCCCACAAAAACGTTCCAAACAAAATTAGTCATAACCACTAGACCATGAACCTGTTGCCCAAACACAATGTCGACTAAACCAATACCGGCACAAAGTACTGCTGCAAATGTAAATTCAGAAGGCTTGTAACCCAAATTCCGCATTTCAGCAAAGAGATTAATAGCATCTTCATTCAACCCATCTTTGGAGTATCCTGTTATCAATGCATTGAATGTCACAGCATCTCTCTCAGGCATTTCCTTGAAGAGGCGAAAAGCAAAATCCAGGCAATGTGATTTGCAGTAGGAATGAACCAAAGAATTGCAGACCATGAGTGTAGAATGATATCCCAATTTAAGGATATGAGAATGAACCTGAACCAGTTCGTTTGTAGCATCCATGTTGCTGCATCCAGATAAGAGAGTTACAAAAGTCACATAATCCGGCTTCGTTCCCCACCTATGCATCTGGGCGTAAAGTTTAAATGCTTCACGGTATTGACTAGCTTGTGAATACCCACCAATCAGTATAGTCCAAGTTACTGCCGTACGGTCAACCGTGTATTCCAGCAACTCTCTAGCCTTAGAAAGATTGCCACAGTTGACATAACTGGAAATCATCATGTTTATTGAGAAAGTGTTTTTCTGAGGCATTTTCTCAAACACCTGGCGTGCATGAGATAACTGGCCTCGTTTCAACAAGCTCTTGAGCTGAAAATTAGAGTGGAACGTGTTGGGGTCGAAGCCCGTCTTGATGATGCGGGCATCTATGAAACTTGGGGGTTGAGGTGGAAGTTGACGAGTCGTTTCGGATTTGGGGATTCAATGACTCTTTAAAATGCATATTGTAGGATCGGAATCGATCTAAATGCTGTCATAGGCTAAACTGTGGACAAAGCAATCAGATTTTAGCAAGCAGACATAGAGAAAAACACTGATTGCAATGAAATGGAGGAAATACAATAAATTCAAGGACATGCCAACAGAGAAATGGAAGACTACACCTGACTATATAAACTCTCCTAAACTTCCCCAAACGAGAAAAACAATAGTAAAGGGCAGAAAAGTCCCTCATATCTCTTCATTTTTCTACAAAATCCATAAACTTTCAATTCTTGCATATAAGTAAATTTGTTTACTCATAAGGACAAGTTGACATGTGGTAGATGCTTAATTACATTTTCGTCCTCTTTTAAGCTTTGAGTTTGAAACTTAAAGTATGTAACAACAACAAAAAAAACTCAGTGAGTGCCGCCAGATATCGGTGCAGTAGCAGCAGTCTATATCAGTGCAGTAGCAGCAACCTAGATCCGTGTAGTAGCAGCAGCACGGATCCGTGCAGTAGCAGCAAACTAACAGTAGCCCGGAACCGTGCAGTAGCAGCAGCCCGGATCCGTGCAGTAGCAGCAAACTGGAACCGTGCAGTAGCAGTAGCCTGGAACCGTGCAGTAGCAACAGCCGATATGTGCAGTAGCAGCAGTCTGAATCCGTGTCGTAGGAAAAATTTGTGTAGTAGCATATATATATATATATATATATATATATATATATATATATATATATATATATATATATATATGCAATGGCAACTATCACTACAAATATGCAGTAGCAGATACATGGTGTAGTAGCAAATTGAAGAGACATGCATGGCGTCCCTTCCTTTTGCAGTAGCAAGAGCTGTGAGGACGAAGTAGCCAGAGCTGCTACTGCTGGTCCTCCTTCGTGCCTTTCTTTGTTTCTGACTGAAAAAAAAAAAATCCCTCCAATGTGAAATCATGCTGATGTTGATCCTCTTATCCCATTCCCACCTTGACTATCCCTCTCAGCCTTCTTGATCTCCCCAAAGACTGAGTCTTCTCCTCCGATCCCTTCTAACCGATCCTCACCGGAACCCCAACAACCCTCTCAAAACGATGACGTCACGACTCACAACAACGACATTGTCCCCAGCCCCAGCTTCTACGCTGCCCTTCTCCAGGAGCAACCTTGTGCGGGGGTCCCCGCCATGAGCTTCTGGGCTCATGGAGAACAAAGAGAGACGTGTAGATGAGAGAGAAAACGAGGAGGGAGGGAGAGAGAGGGAGAGAGAGAGAGGGAGAGAGAGAGAGAGAGAGATCTGGTTTCTCTCTCCTCGAGCCACCACCCTCCGAGCACAACCACGGTGCACCATTAACACAGAAGACCTCACAGGCCTCCGAGAAACCGAACTCAAGCTTTAGCGTCGTCCATCGACACCGGAGATCGGAGATCTCCTCTATTTTTCAAAATTGAGTTCGTGAAATTCCTTCTAGAGCTGCGTTGGATCTGCTATGTTGTTTAGGGGTGTTCTAGGAGGTGGAAATTGGATGGGGTTCGCCGGCAAAGAGAAAGGGAGAGACCAAGAGAGAGAGATTCGCCGACAGAGGGAGAGGGAGGGAAGAGAGAGACTTGGATAGCAGAATTGTAAATAAAATGAAAAAACAATTAATTATGTAATTGCACCTATAAATTTCAGGTCTGAGCTTGCACTGTAGCAAGTGGGTATGTGTTGCATGTCCTTATGTGTATAACTCTAATCTTAGTTGGTTTATTGGTATTTTGTAGTTTTCTCATGGGTGTGTATGTCAAATTCCCTTCAAATACAATACAATCAGATATAGCTCAAAATATTTACCTGGGAAGCCAAAGATCAGTTGATACGAGAGAGCTTAAGGTGCGAGTCCTGGGTTTTACCGCTTAAACCCTTTTAAATTTGCAAGGAAAAAAAAAGAGAGAAAAAAAATCAAAAGAGACTGTAGTGCTGTTGAGTTTTTCATTTTTATTTTAATTTAAAACTATAGAAATGCAAAAATTCTGTAATGCACCGGATGTATGGGTGCTCCATGTATTGTGGCAAAATATTAGCCATAGATTTGATCTGAGGGTTAAAATTTCTTGACTTGTTATTTGAATAGTGAGTACTAATTATATTATTAAATTAAAAAAAATTCATTTATAATGATTGGAAAAAAGAAAAATATAAAAAAAAATTAATTAACTACAATCAATTTGTAAAACTAAATCCGAGTTAAGCTAAACTATTTCAAACGAGAAAAAAAAAAGTTGAACTCGATCAACGCAGAAGACGAAATATCATCGCTTAATGACCGGGTGGTCAAACTTTATCATAATCTGCTAAATTTTGGCGTGGTAGCAATAACCGATAATCTGATTATATTTACTAGGCTTTATCGATCTAATCATTAATCTAGATATCACTTCCTCATAGGGATCAACACAATGAAACCTTTATATATATATATATATATATATATATATATATATAAATTTGTCCAACTTATTTTTGCCTTCTAGATCACTTGTTTTTTCATAAACCTTAAATATCATCGTTTAATGATCGGGTGGTCAAACTTTATCATAATCAACCAAATTTTGGCAAGGTTGCAATAATCGATAATCTGATGATATTTATCAGGCTCGATCGATCTAATTGTTAATCAATATATCACTTCCTCATTGGGATCAACACAAATAAACATTTTTATATATATACATAATTGTCCAACTTATTTTTTCTTTCTAGATCACTTGTTTTTCTATAAACCCTAAATATCATCGCTTAACGATCGGGTGGTTAAACTTTATCATAGTCGGCCAAATTTTGGTTTGGTAGAAATAACCGATAATCTGACGATATTTATCAAGTTTAATCGATCTAATCGTTAATCTAGATATCACTTCTTCATAGGGATCAACATAAAGAAACCTGTATTTTTTTATAAAAGAAAAAGAAACAAAATTACTGGAACTGATTTGATTAAAAGTTATGAAACTAGGAAAAAAAAAATGAAACAAAGCGAAAATTAGGAATTTTTAATTGTATTTTTTATCTTTTTATTATTTTGAGTTTAAATATGAGATATTAATTATATATATATATATATATATATATATATATTTGGTTACAATTAATTATATTTTTTAATCAAATATTATATTTTGGTTTAACCTATTAATTACTTATCCCTTATTTCTAATTTTAAATTTAAATATAAGTCATATGCAAGACACACTAAAATATGATGTATTGGTGCACCTGGAGCACTAAAGTCGCTCTCAAAGGTTAACTCCTCGCCACACGGGTTGTTCATGATCGCCTTAACTTTTTGCAAATCACACTCCCTAATTTATTTTTACATTTTTTTTGCTTTCCTTGCCATATTAGGGCATCTCCAACCCAAGAGACCCAAACCCATATATAGGTCCAAATATAGGATTTATCATCTCCAACCTAACTTATTTAGAGACCCAAACCTGGTTTTTTTGTAAACCTAAACCTATCTTGAGTCTCAAACTCAGTCCCAAACTGAGTCTGAAATCCCAAACTAACGAGGCTGGCCCATGTGCACAGTGGAGGAAGAGAAAGGAGAGAAGGCTGAGCAAACTGACAGGAGCCAGGGAGAGTGTGTGGAGCACGCACGGGAAGAAAGAAAGGGAAAGGGAGAAACGAGCGCTACGCGCGAGTGAAAGGAGAGGAAGAGAGGTGGCACTCGGCTGCACGTGGGGGACAAGGGATGGCCCGCTAAGTCAGAGGCCCAACGGACACTCCAACGGTCATCATCTGAAAGGCCACGATTCGTCCATTTTAAAATGGACGGTCGTGGTTCGCCGAAATTTATTTTATTTAAATTAAATAAATTTGAATCTATTGGAGATCTAACGGTCCACGATTGTTTGAAATTAATTTGGACGGTTGTATTTAATTCTATTCTTTTTAGTGATCCTAAATTCGAATTAAATTAAAAAATATATAAAAAAAAAATTTAAAACAAACTACCCGTTGCAACAGTGTTTAAAATTTTTTCCAGAATTTTTCTATAAATACCAACTCATATCTTCATAATTTTTCACACCATACTTCACAATCTCCTCTTAAATTTTATAAATTGTCACCATTGTTCTTATTGTTCAATTTTTTTTGAGAAAAAATGGGTCCAAGAAAGGAATCATGGATTAAACATGAAGATGTTGTTCTTTGTCGTGCTTGGATAATCGTTGGTGGTGATGGTGCTAAGGGCAAAGATCAATCGTCGGAGGAATTGTAGAGGAAGGTTGCAACGGAGTATGAGGCGACCAAATCTAATGAATGCAAATCTAGATCGTGGTCTAGTTGTTCATCTCGTTGGAAAAAAATTTCTCAAGCATGTATGAAATGGAGAGCGGCTCTTAACAACGCCGCTCTTCTTCACCGAAGCGGAGAAAACAACAACGACGAGGTAATTGTTTTTTTTTTTGTGTTATTATAATATTTATTGAATATAATTATTGTTTGCAATATTACATTTTTGGTGTTATGATAATATTTATTGAATTGTTTTTTTCTTATGTTATTATAGTAATTATTGAATTGTGTTTATTGCTTAGCATTTTTTTGTCATATAATTACAACAAATGTTGAATTAATAATATTGTCATATTTATAGAAACCAAATCTAAAATTTGATTATGTATATAGGTGATGCAAGCTAAGTCGATATACTATAACAACAATAAGCACAAAGATTTCACATTTCCGCATTGTTGGCCAATTTTGGAGAATTGTGAAAAGTTTTCGAATCCCGTCTATGAACTTCTCTTGCCCAAATGTTTCTCCATCAATTGACTTGGACGACGATGAATCACACTCGAGCGAAGTAGATATGGCACCAAGCTCTTCAAGGCAACCTCGCCCGCTGGGACAGAAAGCTCAGAAGGCAGCAAAGAAAAAATCAAAGCAAGACACTACTGGCGCTCTAATCAAATTGTAGATGGAGAGAATGAGTGACCTAGCTGACCGCGAGTTTGCTCAAAGGCAACTCATGATAGAGGAGTCGAGGGCAGCAGATGTGCGAGCTGAGGAGAGAGAAAGGCGTGCTGAGCAACGCGCGGAGGAGACCCAAAAGCATGCTGAGGATGGTCACACTATGCAAGTGGACTTGGGGAAGTTTACTCCTAACAAAAGAGGTTATTGGGAGAGGAAGCAACAAGAGATACTTAACAGACACCTTGAACATCATTCTAGTCCCGCAAATCAACCTCAAGCACCTACACCTCCTGAGGGACCTAACTCGGACTTGACCCCCTATGTGCCACTTCATAACACCCATTGGATTCCGTCGAACGATGAAAGCCCATAATTTTAATTTTCTAGAGTAATGTGTGGTTTGTTGGTTTGTAAGTTTAAATTTCATATGTTGTTGTAGTTGTTTAATTTGTTTAAATTTCATATGTTGTTGTTGTTGGTTAATTTGTTTAAATTTCATATGTTGTTTAAATTTAATATGTTGTTTTACCATTTATGAACATAAAAATGTTGGTTTGTGTTATTTGAATGAGTTATGATTGATTAATATGAAACACATACACATTTATTAATTGCATTCAGGATAATAAAAACAATAAAAAAACAACAACAATAAAATACAAAGATAAATCACACAACACAACAATATAAGAAAATTCACACCACACCACACAACAATAAAAGGAAAAAGCCAAAACACACCACACAACAATAAAAACATAAGTCATCATGACAACAACAACAACAACAACATATGAAATGGTTCCTCACTGTTGGTCATGCTCCCTCTGCAGCTTCATTTTCCATAGGTGTTCAACTAGATCGCCTTTGAGGTTTGTATTCACCATTGGACATCCAACCTCCCCAGTACGACGCAAAAATTCCTCAAGTTGGCCAGGGTCGCGGTCCATGCGAGTGTAACGTTTTTTGGGTCTCTTGTATATGTTTGCTCTAATTGGATCAGTCAGGTTGTCATTCGGGTCAAATGGCTCCGCTGCATATTCATCACGTTCATCTTCGACGATCATGTTGTGCAAAATAATGCACGTCATCATGATGCATTGAAGATTCTCTTTACTCCACCCACGAGCTGGCCCCCTTATAATTGCAAAACGAGCTTGGAGAATACCAAATGCTCTCTCCACATCTTTTCGGTATGACTCCTGCATTTTAGTAAAATGCTCCTCAGGTGGCGATCTCGGGTTTCTAATTGCTTGTACGAGAGCAGCCCATTTAGGGTACATACCATCGACTAGGTAATAGCATTGGCCGTACTGTGTACCATTGACGTGGTATTTTACTCGAGGAGCATGACCTAGGCAAACTTCGTCGAACAAAGGTGAACTTCCAAGGACATTGATGTCATTGAGGGATCCTGGAAGTCCAAAATAGGAGTGCCATATCCAAGTATCATAAGATGCCACCGCCTCTAAGATGATTGTGGATTTTCCCTTGTAGCCAGTATACTGCCATGCCCATTTGGTAGGACAATTTTTCCACTGCCAATGCATACAATCAAGGCTCCCCACCATTCCTGGGAAACCCCGTACTGCTCCGTTGTCGAGTAGCCTTCGCAAATCTGCCTTCGTTGGTCGGCGAAGGTATTCTTGGTGGTATACATTCCAAATAGCTCTTGTGAAGTGCTCCAAAATCTCGATGCAGGTGGATTTGCCTATGCCAAATGACTCATCGAAGGAGTCGGCCGGAATGCCATATGCGAGCATCCTCATGGCACATGTAAGCTTCTGTTCGGTGGAAAAGCTGAGTCTACCGATAGCGTCTCTTGTCTGGACAAAGTAAGGGTTGTAGTTGGCCACGTCATGCATCATTCGGTCAAACACATGAGGATGCATTTTGTAGCGTCGACGAAACACATTTGGTCGATACCGGCAAGGATCAGTGAAGTATTGAGCTTTGAGTCGTTGATCCGTAAGCTCACGATCTCTTTATGTGTACTCACGACCTTCCTCAGATCCACCCCATTTGGGTTCATCATCTTCAATAGATTGGAGGTGCAAGGCAGCTGCAGACATCATCATGGTTCTTTGGCGATTTCTGGATGACGATTCTTCTTGATCTTTCATCAAAAGTTTCCTCCACCTATTCATTGCAAGAAACGTAGCAAGTATTTCAGAAGACAAAGAAGAAGATAATTTTATGGAATAAGATGTGTTTGAGCATGAGAATTATTTGTGAGAGATGATGGAGTGAATGACTTCGTATTTATGGAGGGTGGAGATCAGATATTTTAGGATAAGATAAGACACGTGTTGGAGAATGACGAAGTCGTAATCTGGGCCTTCTCTTATCGTTTGACACGTGGCACCGACAATTTTTTTGAATGCAGGATAAGAAAATTGATATAGATAACATAAGACACGTGGTAGAGTATAATAAATCCGTAATCTGGGCCGTGTCTCAACATTTGACACGTGGCACCGACAATAAAACATAATTCAGGATAAGAAAGTAGGTATAGATAAGATAAGACATGTGTCGGAGAATGACAAAACGGTAATCTGGCCCTTCTCTCATCGTTTGACACGTGGCACCGACAATTTTTTGAATTCAGGATAAGAAAATTGATATAGATAAGATAAGACAAGACACGTGGCGTACTATAACAAATCCGTAATCTGGGCCATATCTCAGGGGATGACACGTGGTACCGACATCACATCCTCTCATGCTTTGACACATGGTACCGAAATCACAGCCGAAATAGTAAATTGCTTATTTGAGGTCCATAAACGACGTCGGATGACCGAAAAACCACATACGTCAGGGCATAGCGCTGAGTATGACTCGGCTCGCCGTTCCCTTCTCGGAAAGGTAACTTAGTACTCAATCGGACTCCGAAACCCATAATGAATAGTGCTTTTTTAAATAATTAAAATAATAAATTTATTACTACTAATATTTAGTAATTACTTTGTATAATGTAAAACATATTATTATTATATAATAATTAATATTGTACTAATATAATATGACAAAACAATAAAAACAATATTAATTCATATAGGTTTGAGTTTGGGATTAGAGTTAGGGTTTAGGATTTAGGGTTGGAGATGCCCAAACCTATATGAATATTACAATTTGTGAGACTCAAATATAGGATTTGAGTTTAGGTTTGAGTCCAAGGGTTGGAGATGCCCTTAGGGAGTGTCAATTTCACTATAGGAGAAAGGTTAACTCCTCGCCACAAGTGTTAATTTCACTCTCCTTAACTTTTTGTTAAAATGCCAGCTATATATAGCTAGTGAACAAGAGATAGTTTTTTTTTTCCTTTCTCTCTCCTATATTATTCTTCAATTGCCAATGTGTAAATTTCTGGAAATATATATATATATATATATATTTAGTTATAACCAGCTAGCATTGCTGGAGTAGAATTCTTAAACGAGTACAGTATAACCTCTGGAGTAGAATCTTATTAATTTAGCAAGATATCAATTTATCGATAAATTAATAATTATTAATTTATAAAGATATTAATAGGTTTGATGTATTTATCACATCAAATGACCAAGTTAAGATTCAAAGTACAAAGAAAATATTTGAAATGTATTATCTTATAATTTTATAGAGATTATTAATTTAGCACGTTGGTCCCGTGTAGGAACCAGACAATTTTATTACTTAAAAGAGATTATTAATTTATTGAGTATTAATTTAAAGAGATTATATTGTAACTATATTAATTTCCAGTTTCTAGCTATTTTAGATCTAATTTCACTTTATACTGTTGGATATGCTCCAAGTGTATTAAACATTTTCTTGTGAAAACACATTAAATAATTGATCAAATAAACATCATTTAAATTTTTTATATTTTTTTCCAAGTGAACCTAGCTCCCCATATCTGACGCCGGAGCATCTCTACTATTCGGAGACGAAGCCCAAAGGATTGCCGTCGCCTCTGCTCACGAGACCCTAGGTTTCACTCTAAACCACTCAATTTTATTGTTTAACTAAGTTTGTTAAAGTCGAATTGCTAAAAAAAAAAAGTTTGTTAAAGTCGAGCTACATTGCATGTACTTAAACCATTCCATTAAACAACCTCATTCCAGTTTGGAAACCAGGACCTCAAGGTATCAGAGCATTTTGGATGAGGTCTTGGCATCAACATCGTTAACCTAATAGTTCATAGTTGTTCCATTTCAAGCTCTTAGAGTTGGCCTGACCAGTGACGAAATAAGTTTAGTATTAAACTTGACCATCAAGGTTAACATCCTTTCCAATTTAACTAAAAAAGAATTGGAACAATACCAATTAGAGTTAGTTCAGTTGGTAAGGGCGTGTTGTTGGTTGAGCCCCAACCTCAGTTTGATCCCCCTGCCAGCGATCCCTTGTTTGGTGGGCAATTAGTAAATTCCTCTTAAATCCTGGTACAAAATGTTTGGGATATGCCCTTACCTGGGTGTGGGGATGTCACGCCCCGAATTTCCAACTAATTAAATAAGCCTTTTTCGCCTTCAAACAACAATTCAATTCAGAACGCGAAGCATGGATTACCAAAATACAAATACACATGAATATTTTTTTCCTTTTAACATGTGTCAAACCTCCATCCATGCTCTACCACAATGTAAATACAGACTCATTCTTTAGAGTCGAATATTACATTCCATAATTTACATAATAAATTGACATTATGCAAAGTATTAAGTAAATTCACTTACAGAGTTTACTAAAACAGCGGAAGACTAAAATCACCACAACTCCAATGAATCCTTTAGCTCAACTCCTAGTTATCCTAACCTGCAGGATAAACCCCTACACTATTGAATAGTGTACCGGGTTATAACAACAACCCGGTCAGCTTGTGAAGCTGGTATGAGTAACCACAATTTCAATAATACACAAAAACAATATCAATAATATGTCAATGTTTATGACACACGCCAAACCACCAATACCACCAAATTCGCAAACAAAGCAAATCATAAAAAAATGTTGCTTTTGGACAATTATAAGTGAGAATACTATTGAGGTTCATTTCAAACCATGGGTATTCAATAGTGAAACATTCTTACGAACACTATGAATACCGTATACTCAGTGAAACATTCTGCGAACACTCAAGTATAATTTCAAAAAACATGGGTAATCAATAACGAAACATTCTACGAACGCTTTGATTACCGTATACTCAGTGAAACATTCTGCGAACACTCAAGTATACAATTGGCAAGGATCTTTAGCGACCCGAATACCACTCCAAGAAATACATTTTTAGTATTCTCACAAATAACTCCAAACGCCACACCTCAAATGAACTCAATATCTCAAATATTCACCAACACCATAAACATGCAACAACTTATATTATAAGTCTAAATGCAATTCCAATTCCGAAAATTCATATTATAAAATATACTGAACCTACACGTCCCATACCGCATATTTTAACCTCACACGTCCCATACCGTGTATGTTAATCCCAAGGTGATCCAGAATATCAAACAATATAAACTTTCATCCAAAATCAATCACAAACAAATATCATGTGAGGTTTACTCACAAACTAACAATCAATTCTACCACAAATATCAAGTGAGTTTACTCACCTTAAAATTCCTGCTGCGTCTTCAAATAATAACCGAGCCAAATTGACCAAAAGTCAACTGTCGGCCAACGTGGGTCCCACGTCAACTATTCATCACGGGTCCCACTCGAAACCCAACACTTCAAAATCAACGATCCAACCGAACAACCTGTCTGTAATAATAATATTAACCATACGATCAAATTTTATGATCATCCAACGGTCAGATCTCTCGGATCGTAAATCGTACGATCCGATCTTCGATTTAATCGATCATCGATCAAACGACCGAATTTCATAAAACTGTAAACACGAAAGTTGTTCGTATCGACGAACTAAGCACAACGGAGCAAAGAATTGCTCCGAGAACTGGCCGGACGCGCCGCCAACGACGGTGGCCAGCCGCCAGACAAAAGTTCTCCGATTGCCATGAAATTTTAACAGCATATACAACTCAACAAGAGGATCAAGTTTGATAACTATCTCAAAGTCCGAATCAAAGTGGATTGGCCGGAATCGGAGTTGAAAGTCGCGACTACCCAAATTTCAAATCCAAAATTCTCCGTCGTCGGGAATCCAATTGAGGCAAACTTTATATCGTTGGAAAGCCCCTGAGAAGGGCTACAAAGCCCAGTAGGTAAGGCGACTCGATTTGGCCGGAAACTTGCTCAGAAACTGATGAACAGTTCGGCCCCGTTTTCCCCTTTTTTCTTTTCTTGATTTCTCCTTCTATACTGAAAATCAATGAGTAAAACTAGTATAGAATCGAAGAGGATGAAGAGACGAAGAGATTGAGACAAGTCTCATGCAAATCGGTCGCTGGAGGAGGGAGAAATGGCCGGAAGAAAATCAAGTTACTGTTCACGGCGGGAACAGTAATTTCCTGGGGAGTTTCTGATTTTTTTGGGTGAATAGTAAATCCCAAAATCTTTTTTATAGAAATTCGTCAAACTTCCAAGGTCCATAACTTTTTCATATGAACTCCGTTTTCGACGAACCACACGTCCACGAACTCAGTTTAACGAGCTCTACAATTTCCGTGAAGGAAGTTTCTCCAAATTTTCAACGAATAAAAAGTCAACTTTTTTAACTTCCCGAAACTTATAATTACCGTCGTAATTTCCATTTTACGATAAACGTCCAAAAATTACGAAATCACACAATTTCAATATAAATTCCACAACCTTTTCGAATAAATAAATATTGAAATATTCGGAGTATTACAGGGGATAACCTCTCCCTCTCCTAAATTTTTTGTAACAAAAAAAAAAAAAACATCAATTGTGAAAACTACAAGGCGGATGGATTCCATGAGATTTTTTTTTGGGTTTTTATCATCGGTGGAGTCTGGACTTTTCGTGACCGGACAAAATAGGGTCCGAACTTGAAAAACAATCAATTAGGTGCCTGAACTTTAAAAAGAAGACCATTTAGGTACTTCCGTTACATTTTTGGTTAACTCCGTCAAAAACAAGGGCAAATTAGACATTTCACTATACTTTCATAAGGAAAAAAACCTCCATAAGTTTGTATGAACTGAGATTCGAACTTGTAACCAAAGAAAAAAAATCTTACACCTTAACCACTAAGGCACAAGTTCCTTTCGTTTAATTATATACAAAAATAATATTTAACTACCAAGCTTCCAGCACACTTCCTCTTTCAATTCTCTCTTTTTCATTTTTTTTTTCTTTCCTTCAATTCTCTGTTCTTCGTTCGTTTCTTCACCTTCAAAAAAATCCCATCACCACCGCTCTCCGACGCCCCAACTCGCACTCTCACTACCCTCTTCGCCCTAACCCTTGCTGCGGCCCGCACAATCTCAGTATCCAATCATGGCATCATCATCATCAATTCATCAGTCCACACCCGTCGTTGACGGCGTCTCCAATGCCCGTGCTCAGCCCAAGCTCATCACCTAAGACCGCACCCATCCAACTGCTTTGGGCACCAAGAACCCAAACCCAGCAGCGTTCGTCCTTTGCTAAGGACACCCATGTCCTCCACCTGTCCACCATACCGCTGCATTTCCCGACATCCCAAGACCACCATGGTCTTCCTTTCTGCCTCATTCCACCATGAGTTCTCTTCACAGAACCGCCGCACCTCACATCAACACCGCCACCCATCACGGCTCCACAGAACCCAGCTTCACCGTGAAGCTCAAGGCCATGCCCACGCGACAACCCAAGCATCACGGTGCTTCAATTGAGCCGCACCTCCTCATCTCTGCTCAATTCCTCAATTCCACTTCTCAAATTCAGTTTCCAATTCAGACCTTCCATCGCTTCCACCGCCGGCCCATTCTTCTTTGCGGTCACTCGAGTTGGCAGGAGGCCACGGTTACCAGCGACCATGGTTACCAGCGGGGGGGGGGGGAGAGAGAGAGAGAGAGAGAGAGTTGTGGCTGGGAGGTGCTACGTAGAGAGAAAGAGATGGAGAGGGAAAGAAAGAAGGATGAGAGCCAACGGTGGAGCTATGGTGGACAGAGTAAGAAAAATACGAGGGTGGTTGTGCACAGCGGTTTGGGCAGAGGGAGAGAGATGGAGGAGAAGAGAGAGATCGAGATAGGGAGAAGAGAGACAAAAAAAAAATTCAGTAATTGATTTTCCAAAAAAAAAAAACAAAAAAAAAAAATAGGAATGAGGCCATAAAAGTCATTTCCTTTTGAAAGTATTGTGAAATGTCTAATTTACCCTTATTTTTGACAGAGTTTAACCGAAAATATAACGGAAGTACCTAAATGGCCTGCTTTTTAAAGTTCAGGCACCTAATTGATTGTTTTTCAAGTTCGGACCCTATTTTGTCCGGTCACGAAAAGTCCAGACCCCACCGATGATAAAAACCCTTTTTTTTTTAATCCCTATCCCACCCATTTCCATATGCCAATGAGATTTGAACTCATGACCTCCATGGTGTTGGATTTACAAACTAATTTTCTTCTACATTAAACAACTCAGTGATTCATGTTAAGTAATAGCTATGTCCATTCACCCAAAACTTAAACGGCAGGCATTTCACAAATAGACTCTAATATTAATTACTATTGTTACAGTGAAACAGGTGCACTTATGTCTTATATCTATAACAATATAACTTTACAACTTGGGTATAAAGAACTGCATCATATTCTTTAAACATACAAAGAAACAAAGCTTTTTTCTATATGACGAAAATGACTATAAAACGGAAACAAGAAAACCTTACGCTATGTCAGGGAAAACTTTCTCCAAGAAATTGATGAAACGTTTAGCATACAG
This sequence comes from Rubus parviflorus, assembly GCA_029955375.1. Classification (NCBI taxonomy): domain Eukaryota; kingdom Viridiplantae; phylum Streptophyta; class Magnoliopsida; order Rosales; family Rosaceae; genus Rubus; species Rubus parviflorus. The sequence goes on along the minus strand of JARGGL010000008.1, from coordinate 3,500,557 downwards.
CTTGGGTTCAACAGCAGAAATGGATAGAGGATCAAACTGCAATGATTTGTATGCATGCTCAAGTTTCTTTTTCACATTGTATTCCTGCAATATATCAATTATGCCCATATACAGGACCACATCATAAAATTCAAACAGTTCTACGTCTGTTGAATCAGCCTCATCCTGCATAAGCTTATGATTGGCCTGAGCTGGCATGTTTACTCCCAATTGCACCCTTAACCTGAGAAAAATGCAAGTAATTGACATTAACTGTGCTGCTCAGCATTTATCACACTGGTCATATAGTTGAAAAAATTATTGATTTGCAAACCTTAAATAAGAGCAGAAAACAAGCACAAGGTTGTTCCTTTAAAGATTTTTAACAAATTTATGACTGCTATACAATCCCACAAATAATATTCATACATATCGGCGTTACATGTCCCTCCCCACCCCCGGCCCCGGGGCCAAAAAAAAAAAGAGGGAAAATTTTTGTGGCTACCTGAACATGTACCTAAGAAACATGAGTCGAAAAGAGTATGGCATATGAGGTTGAAATTCTAACTATAAGAGGAAGGAGAAACCCTACTATATAAAATAAGATCATATACTAATTGAAGCTACCTTCCGGTACCAGGCAGTAAAAGATCAACTTCTTTGTCACCAAGAGAATATGCTTTCAACGTACTTCCTCTGATATGAGGACCTGGAGCAGTACTCACAGAGCCGGGTTCATGGGTTACCAGTACAAGACCTTTAGGAGGAATCGAAAGCCCCCCTTGTGAAGTCACACCTGCTAGCATAGAAATATAAGTTGGAATAAAAATATTCAACATTTAATATAAGACAAGAAAAGTAGCCCCAAGAGTAGTTGATTATATTTGAAAAGATCCAGCATTTTCAAAGCATGCTTACAGCTAACTCCAGTTTCAGTTGTGAGATTGACTAGTTATTCAAATAAGTACATTATCTCCTGCATTATTTATGAACTATTCTACTATTCATAATCTGTCAAGTCTATTCATAATCCGTCAAGTCAGCTACGAGGCATATAATAAGAGGAATTATCTCTCTTTTATCGCAACAAAAACTATATGGTTCTCACAGAAATAGCATAGACATTTATTTGATGGCTTCAATAAATGACAGGATTTAGCTGCTGGATCCAACCCACATGATCAGATCACCACCTATAGAACAGGGCAATCATGGGCTTATCAATACCATTCCAAAATGCCGTGAAACCAAAATGACCAACATAACTGGTGACAATTTCCTATATGTCAATGACATGGTGGAAGGATATTCCTTCTGTGAACTTATGGATGTCAGGATGTTTCATATCCCGAACTTCTGACAACATTGAATCATTCAAAACTTTAAACACTGATGAGAACTAGGCTACTTATTTATTACGAATTTGTTTGTTTGTTTGATTTTGCTTACTTTAATGTGTAGTCCTGATTTTGTGTTTATTCTGAGTATATGATTTTACTGAGAGTGACCTGCTAGTTTGAGTTTTAGAGCAAATCATGTTAGAAGGCATATATGGCTTAAAAACACACTGGACTTGATGGAAAAAAAAAAAACATTAATCAGAATACTGTCCTTCACTAAATGTAAAGGATATCAGAACACATGAAAATTTTCAGACAATTAGATATTCATTTTATGAGATTCTTTATCAGAAAGAAATGCCTACCATCACCAGTAGGTAAACTCTCATGATTGTACGTTGTATCAGGAGGTTGAGAATAGGCCTTGAGATTCTCAGGAGCTCTAAAATGTAGTCCCAACAGAAGGCTATAATCAATTATTTGCTGAGATTCTAAGAACTTGCAGTCTAGTGATATCTGTCTGCAAAATGAGGAGGAAGAAAATTTACAAACAGGGTTAAAATATGGAAAAACTTGTTCAGACAGTCAGTGACACATAGAAAACAATGATTAGCTCTCTTTTTCATATGTAAGTCTTTCGGCCGCAAATGCTATACTATAAGAGGCAAAATGATGATGTAACAAGGTAGATTTCATGTATTAAAACTTCATAAAGAATTCCCAGCTTGTTGTTTCCTAAAGAATAAAATACAGGCATGGTACCGATATGTAGCCTATATAAATGGAAATCAACAATGAACAATGCATGGGAAAATAAATATAGATTTTCCTATCTCGAATCCGTTCTAATCTGAAATCTAAAATCACCTTACAGCTTATCAATTTAATAAACTTCAAGTTAAAGTGTAAAATATCAGGATTGCAATAACAGAACATGAAGTGGTTTTGGGGTCGGATTATGGCAGAAAAGAAGTATCATTTCAGCATAACTCGAACGCACATATTAATCCATTTTTTTGCACATAGAAATATGATCATCAATTGATATTGGCACAACAATGACACAGATTTCAAAAGGACTTACTTAAAAAGGGACTCTCGCAATAATTTGTCCATATGAAATTCAAATGACAGATCAAGATCTTTCAGTGTGGTATTTTCTTTTATTTTATCTTTATCTGTGCATCTTCCAATAGTTGAACCCTTCAAATCATAACGACGATGAATTCGTAATTCAGTGCAAAACATATTCCCCATGACCATAAAGCGTACCTGAAAACAATACATATAGAAGAAGTCACATCAAACAGACCGGACAAGAAAGGCAGAATCAAAACTAGGGCAATCTGATAGAGTGGTGTAACCAGGTACCTTTCTTCCACCTTTTAAGGTTATCCTATGGAGCCCAAAAAACTTCGTTATGAGAGTGTTTTCATGTTCTCCTACATGGCAATAATAGCTAGGAAGCATCCTGAGCAGAACCTTTATAAGAAAAGGAAAAAAATAGACTTGTAAATAATCTGAACATCCTTGTCAAACTTGCACAACAAAATACTAACAAGTTCCTGAACTTTCCATATTATACAAGATAAAAATAATTCAAATCATATCAATTGATTGAAGTAAAAAGGCAAAAGAAGTACAAAAAATATTTGAATATCAAATAAATGCAACACTGACAGACAAAACCATAACTGAGCTATGGAGAGCCTTAAATTGACCAAAAATTTCTCTTTCACCACCTGAACCCACAGGCCTTGGCCTTCACATATACCTCATGTAGTGTAACTATCCATCTAAACAGACAAACAACAAAAAATAAAAACCATCCCGACTTCCCACAATCTCTCTGCAGCATCTTCCAACAAATGCATTCTGTCTTTGACATATCAACATGTCATTTTGCAACTCCCCATCCTCTCTCAGCTACAATTTCGTATATGCAATTCTTAAAGGGATAAAGAGGCTGAAGATAATACAAAAATCCAACAAAAACCTTCCGAGTCAAAATGGTGGGGTTTTCAGTTTCCTTGACACTATCTAAGTGCAATCACTGGCTTGCAAGGAATCAGACAAAAACCTGTGATCTAGAGATCCAATTAGAAGTAGCATGCCAAGTATCATGCATTCGTGTTTAATCAAGTGATCATATCAGCAACACTCTGTTTGTTTTCCTACAACAATCATAAAGGAGCTCTCCACCAACTGAGCTGACTCAATAATATACACTTGAAGCCTTTGAAGACACTAAGCAACTAGCAAGTTCCACCTCAATAGCACCCTTTGACCACCAGACTCGAGGTATAATGAAAACCTTCATTCATTCATGGTTTTTTTAAGGTGTCATCAACATCAATTTGAGCCATCAAAGAAACAGATACTGATCGCTTAGAGTCTTTACCTAATAAGCATTGGAGAAAACCCCTTCAGATCATTGAAAACTGACCTTTAAAGCAATAAAAATATAATTTAGCCCCACAAAGAAGTAATACTTTCAAAATAATCTTCACAATTCCTAGAATGTTGTTTCTGAGCCAACAAATCTTGGTTTTTGCAAGTGACAGGTCAGAATACACAGACCCCACAGTTGGCCCAGTGGTAGAGAGTGAGTATGGACCAAGCTATAAACTCCTAAATCCTAGGTTCAAATCCCTGGTTAATTATATATGTGTATTATACAAGTATAATAAGAAATTATAATATACAATATATATATATATATATATATATACATAATTCTATTCTAACTTAATTACTTTACGTCATTCAAACTTAATTACTAGATTATACAAAACACAGAAAATCACCTAATTCGTGTGGTCTGCAGATTAATCGCATGTATCTAAGGTTTACTAAAAATCTTGTACCCTCACAGGCAGTGAATCGTGATGGTTTCCTCAAAACCAAAGAAACAAGTGAGAATTGGTAAACGTCTTCGACATGCAGAATAACCCTTCTGTAACCTACTTGGTAATGTCATGATGTATTTTAGGATTACATCTCACATGATTTATATTTTTATTCAAAATGATAATTCAAAATTGATATGATAATTTGTTTTTAAGGGGGAAAGAAAAAAGGAAAGAGGATTGCTTAAGGATTTGTCCAATTTTGTGCAGTTTCCTCTTAGTGTTTTCTGCAGGAGGTTCTCAGGTTGGAAAGGGCGGCATGCTGTTCAATTGGTGGGATTGGAAAAGATTTCTTTTTCAATCTGTTTGTTCTAACTTCTACATGAAGAATTTTGACAAAATGTTTTCGAGCAGACATACAAATATAAATGTATATACAGAGTTACGGCCAGCTTTGCAGTGCTTTTAAATGCCAAAAGCACGTTCAGATAATGAAAAGGACTTTATGGTAAGGTTTGACAAATATAGTTAAAAGTGCTTTCTGGGTTATAGAAGCTCTTAGGGCTTTTCTGGAGAAGCACCAGTCAGTTGATTTCTCAGGAAGCACTTGGAACTTTCATAACAAATTATGTGCGTCTAACAAAAGCGCACTATTGAGCAAAAGCACTTCCTCTAAAAGCACTGCAAAAAGCACCTTTAGACTAAACATCCAGTATCATACTTTTTACTTTTAATTATTTAATAAAAAAAGGGAGCTAGAGTAAAGACAAGGCAACGCCAATATAATGGATAAAACTAAGAATCCATTTTTAACCTTAAACAAAAAATATAACAGCAAAAGAGAAGGTTTGTGGGGGAAAAAAATTGAGCATCTTGATAAGAGTAAGCCAACTGCTACGTTAAGTTGAGTTAAAAGGACAAATAAATTTTTTTGGTTCAATAAGAACTTTGAGTGCTAAGAACTACATATATGTAATTTAGATAGAAGTTTGTATGTGTTCAAACCTTTAGTTCAGTTTTTTTTAAAGTCTTAATCACAAATCTATCATCGTGAGAAAGATAGAAGATACTGCCACTTTTCCCTGGAGAAGAGAGCTCTCTTAAGCCATCATCACCACAAATGGACATCATGTACTCTGCTGCATCTAATTTGAACATCTCCCTTAAATTCCTGAAATGTGACTCTTTGTTAGGCACAAGGAAACTCAAAATTGCTTATTTGCATATAGCAAAAACATATACTTGCGAGATTTGGATGTGTATACAACATATAAAGAAATTAAAAAAATCCCAAAAACGAAATAAAATAAAATAAAGACTGACAGATCAACCAAAACCAAATTTGGAAAACTCCGAGTCGAGTTTATCTATTGTAATGAATGAAAGGTACTAATCCACAGCTTAAGAGTAACATTCATTGAGACCTATGCAGACAAATGTGCTCAAGTTGAAAGTTAGACACCAACCAATCCAAATGCATGATGCTCATCATGTCACTCATTTTTACAGGTTAGGCAATGTGCATTAGAAAAATGTACCTGAAGACCATAGGGCAATAGTCTTTCCAAGAGAAATCAATTGAATAATGTGGAGGTGTAAACTGAGAACCCTTTCTAGGAAAATACATCCTTATTCTTGCTCGATCTCCAAAATCAGAAGATCGAACTTCACGTACAGGAACTGGTGTGATCTTCCCAACAGTGTATCTGTGAACTTCAAACAGAATAATTAGTAAGTGTAAAAAATCCTATCAAAACAAGAATAACTTTGGCAGATGACAGATCTGCCCAATTAAACTGATATCTCAGTTGGGAGTTCAAATCTATATCAAATAATCATAGATATTGCTCAAAAGTTATTTTTATTGTTAAAAATTATAGATCAAAGTGTCAATTTATATTGCATAAGTAACCGACAGGAGAGTAGGTAGCCTGCACCTTGATCACCATGAGTCCATCACCAACACATATGATTCCATAAGTAATAAGCAAAGAGGAGAGTATATGACTATGACATAATCCAGTTACTTAAGGATCATTTAATTCAGTTAACAAATTACTGGCAGCCAAGTTCTTATGCAATCACATGTTCCACCAAGTCAATAATTTCAATCAGCCATTTTCGGACATCAGGTAAAATAGAGCTCAGTGCCAGTGCCACAGAAAAACAAACATTAGCGCACATGTGAACATACAAACTAAAGAGGATGTCCAAGATTTAATAGTCATTTTTGCGCAGAGTAACACTAATAATTTGAGACTAAAAGATGTGGGTCAAGCAATTTACCTGATACCCAGTTGCAGATTGAGCATTAAATAATAGCTCCTATTGCCTCCAAAAATGTCAATGCATGACTTCTTTGCTTCCTTCACTGAAATTTTATGCCGTTGTTTACCTTTCTTTGACATCTCCGTATTATTCTTAACTCTTTCTTTAGTCAACACCCCTTGCATGTATTCTCGCTCATAAACTAAATTATTGTTATCTTGCGTCTCATGTTGATCTTCCTTGGAGTTATGGGACAATGTACATGGAGAGCCGTACATTAAAAATCCTTTAGCAGGATCCAAATGGGTCCAGTTTTTATCTAATGATGAACATTTGTGTGATATACGACTTGAATTTCTTAAGATTCCGCCAACGGAAAGACTACGCTTTACACTTGGTCTAGCCTTGCCTTCATCTGAATTTAGCAATGATCCAGACAACAAACTTTTTCCATCATCATAATACCCTAGAGAGCTGCACCACTTCTTTAAGGACGGATGTTTAGTTCCAGCTGGATAGAATGTCCCTTTTCCATCCTTTAGGCCCCGACTCCATGTTCCTATATAATATCCCCCATCTGCAAACGTATAAATTCCAGACCCATCTCTTAACCCATTTAACCAGAAGCCATTGAAAAGATCCCCATTGTCCCATTTCATGACCCCTCTACCACACATTTTCCCACCTTTCCAACTCCCTATGTACGTATTCCCACTATTCCATGAATACCTACCATTACCTTCATGTACTCCTTCCTTCCATGATCCTTCATAAATATCTGAATTAGAATACTGCTTTTTTCCAATCCCGTGCTGAATATTCATCCTCCAACAACCCTGGTAAAAAGAACCATCAGGTCCAGTAAAGATGCCATAACCATGAAGGTAACCGCCAGAGAAATCACCAACATATTGTGCACCTGATGTCCAAAGTAGATGCCCTTTACCGGTCATTTTTCCTTCTTCCCAGTCCCCCTCATAGACTGTTCCATCAGACCATGCATATTTACCCTTACCATGTGGCAGAATTCCCTTAAACTTTCCAATATAGACGTCTCTATTTGAGAAGGCTTTTTCACTGAGCCACAGAGAAGATGAACAATAAAATGATGTTAAGGTGTAGACTGGTTAGATAGAAAAATCAAGACGGGGAAGGTCAAGAGAGGGAGAAGAGAAAGAGAGATAACCAGATTATTACCTTGCATTGTCCTCCATAGTAGCATATAATACTCAAATCATCTGTCATTGATAGCGTTCAAAAACTTTCTTTTCATACAGGCTTTCTAACCCTTGACAGGACAGCAAGTTGTATAATAACAAGAGTCTTCAATCACCTTTTCACCATGTATATAGAAGCAGAAAGAGAGTTTGGCTGTAAATATGAAAGATATCCATATAACAAATAGTCAATATATAGTTTCTTTTTTTTGGTCTGATAGTCAATATATCAACCCTTTAAAAAAACGATGAAATGACAACAATATCATAACATTTCATAATTTGCATCACTGGAAAAAAAAAAAAAAAAAAAAAACTCTGTCCTTTTGCTGTAATAAAAACATCCTCAGTCCTTTCAGGCAATCACACATTTGTCTATAATGGTTTTTGATCATGTGGGATATTATTTCCAAATGATGCTCCTTTTCCACATTTTCTTACAGGTTAAAAATAACCATCATTTCTCCTAATGCTTGTTCTTATGCATATGACTTATGGAATTGGAAAGTTCAACATATATTTCGGGTATTCAGATCATTTACTGTCCTAAATATGAGTGATGTTTTAAAACATACTAATCTAAAAAATAATTCAACAACTTGAGCTTTGCAGAAAGGAATCGCCTAACTACATAAACTCATCAATTGTCAAATGCTAAAGCACAATTAAGCTACCAGCCTACCACACATCATAACTCTATATCAAAAACCAATTGCCAAGTGCTCAAGCACAATTAAGCTACCACACAACCATTTCCAAACCTTAACCAACAAGTTCTGAAATAGTTATGCAAGAGAATTTTTTATGAGAATTTCAAAATAAGATAAAACTACAAATCTAAGGTTGACTTGTCTTCTTAATCACATACTTTCAAATCTAAATCATAGATCATATAACTTGCTTAACACAACCATATGGCATCATATTTGGATAAAAATAGAAATCACAGCGAGCTACGACTGAAGTGTATCTTCCTACATGAAAGACAGTCCCCCTCTAAAAAATTTAATTACTCTTTGAAAGAACTCTAGAAGCACTCATTTACTAAATGTACTGCAAGCGATCCTACACTAATTGATAAAAGTTAAACCATAGAATTTAAATTGATAATATTCTAATCGTTTACAAAAAAAAAAAAAAATCCAAGTATTCTGAAAATTCATATTACAAGCATGCCCACTTCTACTTGCCCAAACTGTAAGCACCATGCAGATAAACATTCTCTCTCATTCACAGTAATCTTACACCTGCAAAATGATCTTGCAGTTAACTATATCATAGTTTTGACGCTTGTCAATTGAATCAACTTCAAGCAAAAGGGAAATTTCAGTTTATCTTATTTTTTTGGTTAGCTATGTGATACTGGTTAATACTAATTTTGTTGGTCTGGGCAACTGATTCAATTCTTATTAAAACAACAATTTCAGTGAAACCCTAAAACTCCAATTCCTTAGCACTATAGCTGAAGAAACAAGAACCCCCAATACATAAACCTGAGAATTGAATCAAATTCTATCGTTAATCAGCAAAATGACGATCCAGCAACACATAAAATTGATGATTCAAATGAGGAACATACTGAGGTCACCTGGGCTAAGATTGAAAAGTTGATACCAATCTCGATGAACTGAGTTTGAGCAATGAATAATGGAATAATGGAACCCCCCAAGAAAATTCAGAGCCACAAGTAATTAATAACGAAGGGGACTGAAAGCTCCAGAAAGTCTAAGCCTATCGCTCCCAACAAGACCGACTCGATTATTTCGATTTGACAGACCATCCGAGTCTCCTCTCGTTCCTCTCTGAAAACGAATATTTTTTCACCTGAGATGATGAGAGGAGAGTGAAAAGGGGAGACAACAGAACCTTGATTACGCTGTGCAGAATCTTGACACGTGTCACCCACTCTGTTCTTGGCCTCGTCACGTGCGACCCACGTGAGGAGAAGCGTTATTACTGATTCATTGATTGATTGAATGATTGATCGCGCGAGCGGGCGAGTGAGTTGTACGTGACACGATACCCTTCGCTCTAAGTAACAAAGCGGCATATGTGTCTGTCTGCTGAGGGAAGCATACGGGGCTATGGTCGTGTGTGTCTCGGTGGACCATACCCATCACGTGGGGATTGATCTGACTCTCACTGGTTTCCTTCAGTCTTTTTAAGCCCATGTGGTTGGTAGGACAAGTCGACAAGAGCCAATCAATCACTGCACGTCCATACATGTACGTGTATGGCTACGAGCCTACTACTTGCAAGTTGCGACTTACCAGATTCTTCCTCCATGAAAATGTAGCAACAGGAATATCTTTGATCTTTTCTTGGCATAGTACGAATAGTACATCCATCTTTTTCTTTTTTTTTGGCAAAGCGAATAGGAAAATTTGTAAAATCTTTATGTTCGGTATTAGCGAATAACGGGATAATTTTTAACGAAAAAATAGACAAAATGGTCAAAGTGTAAAATAGGATCTAAATTAAGTTACTACAGTACTATTATTTTTTTTAGATCGAAATCGTGGTATCTCAAATGCTTCTTAGACTCAAGGACTAATTCACTCGGAAACCAGTGTGAGAAGTCTTCCTTGTGCCCGAAACAACCTTTTCCAATGTTGAACCATCAACTCGTGCTTTGTTTTCACTCGAAAACATGTTGGAAGAGAAAAGGAGGAATACAAATGTTGGGCAACAATTTAGAGAATTCCCCCCCCCCCCAAGGATTTCAATGAAATGAAACAACAATTGCACGAAAAAAAAAAAACACCAACAATATCGAAGTTCCAAGGTAATTATTTCATCTCATCGACCAGGAGGAGAAAGCCCGATGGCCCCGATGCAATATGCAAATGATCAAATTAATAGACAACAAAAAACTTATGAAGATTAAAACCAATATACTACTGATTTATTGGGCAAAACATAAGAGGAAATGATTGTCACGAGAGATGAATTATCATGTTTGGAGCGACACCAAAGATGGCCGGAGTAATTGAAAAATGAAAAAGAACAATCTGAGCTACAACGAGTTTTTGAGTCTCAATTCATGGTTATCGCTGATTAGATGGACAATCAGTGCGCATGGTAGAATGTCGCCGACGAGAGGAGAAAACGACACTAGTCCTGTAGTCCACACTCCAAAGTGCAACGGTGGCTAGACAACAAAGATCCGGCCAAAATGCCGGAACGGGTTTGGCTTGAAAATGAGTATGTTAATAAGCAGTCAATAGCTTTTAGGCTTAGTCAGTAACTTTTAGTATTAGTCAATAGCTTTCTATTTTATGGGGCAGTAGCTTTTGGGAAGGTCAATAATTTTTTGGAAGCAGTGGCATTTTATGGATATATATTTTTCTATTTAGACCTTACATGTAATTGGCTCAAAAATTTTGAACGTGGGATGGTTGATTTGTTGTCTTTGTTTAGCAAATTTGATGACTCTCTTGCAAAAAAAAAAATCAAGCATTTGGTATCTCGATGCATCATCGTTGGCTTGAAGCCCCATGCGCAGCCCAAATCAAAATTTGTTATCAGCAATTGGTGTCTTGGAGACTTGGCTTGGTCATGGGCTCATGGCTTGTCACTTTTCTACAATTTTTGCTATGGGTCTTAAAGTTTATGGGCATCAATTTCATTTGGGTGGCCCTTGTGATTCGAACTGAAGTTGCAACAATTGTGAGCATTTTGGATATTTTTAAGTGTGCAGAATTGGTTTGTTGTCAGAGGTGGCAGAGGAGGTACCTGGAGCAGCGGTGGGCACAGAGGTACCAAGTGCAGCGTCGGTACGCTGGAAGCTTCAATTCGCTGGTATGTATTTGTTTGTTTTAGATCCACACAATCTGGTATTGTTAAAGGGTTTTGTTTGAACATTGATCTTTGTTTTTGGGTCAGGACTTGGCGGTGGAGCTCTACTATTAGTTGTTGATGGCGGTGAAGTGAGTTTAATTTTTTTAGTAGGAACCTTTATTTGTAATTCATTCTCTTTAGTATGATTGATTAATTTTTTTTTTTTGGAAAATCTCCAAGCCTTCTCTAGTTCGAATTTGGTATGCTCTTTATCTGGTAATACTTTCTCTATCAAGAGCAATATATGTTCAGATCTGGAAGACAACTTGTACATGCATAAGTTTTTCTTTACGGTTTTTCATTAACTCCAGTCAGGATCTCAACGGCAGTAAGTGTCAATGAGCTGTATATTTATTGTTTTCTTATTAGTATTATTATGTAATTAATTGTAATTAATTTTAGTTATGAGTAATTATTAGGAAGATTGTATTGAGTAGTTATTAGGAAGATTAGATTGGTTAGTTATGGGAAGTTATTAAGTAGATTAGATTGAGTAGTTATGAGGAAGTTTTTTGTCACACCTATTTGGAGAAGAATGAATCATCAAAGTATTCTTGAATACAAACTTTGATATGGTATCAAAGCAAGTCCGATCCTAGGAACTTGTTGTTTTGAATCTCTTGAATCCTGAAAACTCGAAGCTCTAAAAAACTCTAAATTTCAATCACTTCCCTAATTCACCATCACCACCACCAAAAACCAATCTAACCAAAACCCTCATTCCCACATGGAAAGTGACGAAGATCAACAAGTTATTACCACCACCAACCCTTCGGCGAGTGAGATTCCATAACCACAAGTCATCAACCACCACTACCATACCACCATCTAAGATAACTCTATGTTCCCTACTAGAACGACCCTAAATGACTTCAACTATACAATTTGGGCTCCCCTTATGCGGATGCGAATTGGAGCACGAGGAAAGGTCGGACATCTCATTGGAGCCAAGGTTCAACCAGCCCCTAACTCCGACAAATATGAAAGTTGGGTGACCGACAACGAGAAAGTGAAGAGCTGGCTTATTGATTCTATGACACCATCTCTGATGAATCGATACGTTCGGCTTTGCACAGCGAAGGATGTCACGCCCCGAATTGTTTTTTTAACAAATGACAAGGCATTTTATTGCCTTTTAAATACAAAACCGATTCGGGACGCGAAACATGGAATATTACAAATATGCACCATAATTATTTTTTTTAATTCATGTACAACGCTCACTCATTCCATGCCCAACAATGTAAATATTGACTCATTCTTTAGAGTCGAATATTACATTTAATATATTTACATAATAAATTGATAATTCAATAAATTAAGTAAATACTTTTCCAGAGCTTATTACACGACAACGGAAGTCTACAACAGCGCAAACGGTTGATACTAGAATTCCCAACCAGTTCTCCAAATGCTATTACGCATACCTAACCTGCACGATTAACCCCTACACCATTTAATAGTGTACCGGGTTATGTCAACAAACCCGGTCAGCTTACGAAGCTGGTATGAGTAACCTTAATTTATGCGATATTAACAAATTGTACTAACAATTTTTATACAGTCAAATATTGCATATTTAATTTACCAGATGCAGATCACCCAAATAACTCTTTTAAATAGTCAAATACGAGAATACATTTTGGACTCAAATACAATTTTTTTTTTTTAAATCAATTAACAATGCATCATTAGTAGATGACTAACTCAAAATAGTATATATGCTCAATCAGCATAACTCAATATCAATATATCACAAATTCACATAAATCTCAAGCCAGGTTTCACAATACCAAGCATGGGTAATAATCATAAATTCACAAACCGACAATATATGACAATCAAATATTCAATCAAAATAATATGTACTCCCCCTTTTTAGTGAATATTTTAGGATGACTGGTAATAACAATTAAACATAAATCCCAAGCCAAGGTTTACAATACAAAGCATGGGTAAAAATCAGCGTACTAGGTGTACGGGAAAGCGAAAGCATACCAAGGCCAACATCAAAGTATGTACACTCAAGGTCGGCAATTCCTTCCTATGAGTCTAATAGTGCACTATCTGTAGGGACTTGATGTAATACCCCGAAAATTTCGATACTATTTTTATAAAATAGGTCGTGAAATTTGAAGTGAAATGGTGTGACTTCATATTTTTAGGAATTTTTGTCGTAAAACGATAATTACGGCAGTAATTATAAGTTACGAAAGGTTAAACAAGGTAACTTTTTATCCGTTGAGAATTTGGAGAAACTTCCTTCACGGAAATTGTAGAGCTCGTCGAACCGAGTTCGTGGACATGTGGTACGTTGAAAACGGACATCGTATGAAGAAGTTATGGGTCTCGGAAGTTTGGACGAATACCTATAAAAAGGATTTTTTATTTTCGGAAATTCATTTAATTCCGGAAAATTCCGAAAAAAGCTCCCAACGGACAGAAAATGTCTCCGGCGCGTGGCAGCGCGTCCGACCTCCTATGGTGACGGGGTCGGCGGCGTTGGCTTCATCTCGTCCTCCTCTTCCTTTCTCCCGAAGGTACCTTCCCCGGATTCCCGACGGAAAACACAGAACCGAAGCCGACAGTTTCGGCAAAAATCGTCAAGGTTGCCGGCGACGTTTCCGGCCACCTCCGGTGGTGAGACCACTTGGGTTCTCTTCCTCTCTTTCTTAGCAACACATCTGTGGTGGTGGATCACGGCGGCACGGCCTAGATCGACGGGATTGAAGCCTTGAAATTCTGACCAAGAAACGAGTCAACGCCGTTTCCGGCCACTTCACCTCCGATTCGGACTTTGAGGTAGTTACTAAACTTGTTGGGATTGTTGAGTTGTACATGCTGGTAAAATTTGGTGTCAATCGGAGAACTTTTTCCGGCGACTGACCATCGCCGGCGGCGGCACGTGGGTGGCGCGTCCGGCCGTTCCAGGAGCAAGTCTTTGCTCCGTTGTGCTTAGTTTGTCGACACGAACAACTTTCGTGTTTACAATTTTGTCAAATTCGGTCGTTTGATCAATGATCAATTAACCGATAATTATGGATCGTTAGATCCGTGATGATCCGACCGTTGGATCGTCACCATTTTTGGATATGTTGTTAGGATGCTAGAAATAAGCATGCTGTTGGATTTTGAAAGTTTTGGATTTCGTGTGGGACCCGTTGATGAATAGTTGACGTGAGACCCACGTTGACCGACGATTGACTTTTGGTCAAATGGTCTCGATTAATATTTCCGATGTCCTAGGTGACATTTGAGGAATATTTGTAACGTTTTGAAAATGTATTATGCTAATTGGAAATTGCATAATCATAGGTGATTGTGAAAGGTGTTGCGTACGTGCTTGTCGATTCCTGGTTACTGTTTGAAGACGCAGCAGGAATTAGAGGTGTGTGAATCTCACGATGTTTTAGATGTGAATATTAATTCTCATCTGTGTTATTTGAAATGTGTGATATTTGTGAAAAATGCAAATAAATGATTTTATGAGTTTTGGAGTTTTGGAAAACAATATTTTGAAATTATTGATTATTATTGTTTTTAATTGATGGTTTTGTGGAAAACAATATTTTAAAAATATAATATTGTTTTGATGTATTTGAGAGTGTGAAAATGATGTTCTGTGATTTATACAATTTTCATCATTAATTTGAATGTGGGGTGTTTTGTGGACACGATTTATGTGTTGAATTACATTTTGAATCGTTTTGAGAATATGCCTTAAAATATGGCATTTGTTAGATGTAAGGTTAAGAATACCTTTAAATGAGTTTTGACCATTTGGGTTGAGGGACATGGTAACATTGGTCCATAGCAATGGGTGAAAAATGGTAGCCCATTCAGTTAGAGCTCTAGTCTGTCGCCTTAGTATTCCGAGGATGAATACGGTATTCATGAGTCCTAAAATGTGACGAGTGAATATTATTTTTAAAATGAGAAGAAAAATGGTATTCTCACTTTTATTGTCTATTAAATGACATTGAGTATTGGGATGGAGATTTGTTGATTTTGGATGAAAATTTATATTGTTTAATATTCTTGATCACCCTGGTATTAACATACACGTTATGGGACGTGTGGGGTTAAAATACGTGGTATGGGACGCGTAGGTTTAGTATATTCTATAATATGAATTTTCGGGATTGGGATTGGATTTGGAGATTTATGAAATTTCTTTTAAATCAAAAGAAATCAGTATTTTGGAAAAATGATTTGGTGTGAGTTGATTTGAGATTACTTCTTTAATAATTGAAATAATTACTATTTTGTTTTACAATTCTTGAAAAATATTGAATTGTATTTGAAGGTTTATATTATTCTTTTGAAAATAAAGAATTTGGTTTTTGGGTAAATGTGTTCGTGTGAGTAAACTGGGGTCACTCATACCAGCTTCATAAGCTGACCGGGTTTGTTGATATAACCCGGTACACTATTCAACGGTGTAGGGGTTAATCGTGCAGGTTAGGTAAGCAGTGTAGCTTGAAGATTTGGTTGGTAAACCGTTATCGACCATAAGTGTTATTATTTGACTTCCGCTGTCTTGTAATAAATTTACTCTGATGGATAAATTAATTAATATCTTGTAATATCAATTTATTATTTAATTTATGGTTTGTAATATGTAACCCTAAAGAACGGGTCAGCATTTACATTTGTTGGGCATGGAGTATGCGTTGTTGTACTTGAATTAAAAGAAAAAAATTCTGGTGCATATTTGTAATTGATATTCCATGCTTCACGTCCCGAACCGGTTGTGTAATTAAGGACAAAATGCCTTATTATTTGTTTGGAAATTCGGGGCGTGACACTTGAGCTCTGCGCTTATTCACCTCAAAAACTCCATTTACCAGTAATTCACTTTAGTACACGATCGTACTATTTTCTCAACTTCAATGTTTCTCATGCACAATTCAATTCACAAACATGATCTTTATTTAATTTATTTTCTTAATATGTTGGTTCCCAACCACAAAATTCAATCTCAAAACAATGATATGATTTATTTCACATCATATGATTTTCCATCAATTCTCAACACTTTTACTAAGATACATATATTTCACATAATTATATATATACACAATCTTTCCATCACGATTCATACTCGTTCTAATAACACAATACATGAATTTCATTCACCAACAAGTCATTAATTGTGAGAGTTACTCACTTCTAATTCCCGCTGCGTCTTTAATTAGTAACCGAAAATTAACAAAACTATGCAAAGCGCTATATGGCTCCGTAATCACCTCGAAGTGAGATAACAGCCGGATGTGGAGATATCGCCGTCGAAAGCTCCAAATTAAGCCACAAAACTTCAAGTCCACGATTCGCCCCTTGAAGACTATGTCTTGGTGTAGTAGGTGATGATGGCCTACCCTTCAGGGTACAACAACCTCGATCCTAGTAGGTGTACACGCACAGTACTTGGATCGTATCAAACATCTTGAACTTTTCTTTGATTGAATGGAATAACAGAGAAACAGGGGAAAGGAAATAACAGAGAAAAATGGCTATTGCTGTGTATTTGTTTCGACAGCAGAAGAGCTATATAAAATGTCTAAGTGATCAGTACACTAAGAATTATATGATAGCATGCACTACACAGCACACTAAGAAATATTTATTAGCATGCACTACAACACACTAAGAAATATATAGCATGCACTACAACACACTATGAAATATATATATATATATATAAGGAGTATATTATTGTCAGTATTGATCGGTGGGAATCAAAAGTAGGATAACAAGAACTATTATAATGAAAGAGTGAATCAGATGCTAGTGGTCTGATGGACACTACTAACAAGAATCATTGATTAATTATCACAATTGATGGTCTAATGAACACCACTTAATTCAATGACTATTAAACATTGCAAACAATGGTAAAAAAAAAAAAGATTCAATTAATGGCTTGAGTGACTGTATTTTGAAATACTCAGTAAAATAATCCCCCACATATTTCGTGAAGGAAGTTTCTCCAGAAAATAAGCCGAATAAAAAAAAAGACACCCGAAAGTTAACCACATCGCAACACGTGTCGCAATGACTCACCAGACAAAGCTGACTCATCAGTTGAGTCACACTAATTGTTGTTCCAATGGCAAGTAGCAAACACAGAATACGTATATTTAGTAAAAATACGCCAAATAGTAATACTTCACAAAATAATTATTTCTCGTTTAGAGAAATTATTAACAAAAAAAAATCGGGGTATTACAAAGGATGTCTGGGATGCAGTAGCCAAAACCTTCTATGATAATTCTGATGAAACTCGCATCTTTGAACTGAACAAGAAGTGTTTTGGGGCAAAGCAAAATGGTTGATCACTTTATATCTACTACAATGAATTGGGCCATGTTTCAAGAAATTGATCAGCAAACAGCCTCCTAGGCAGACACAGTTGAAGGAGTGGTACAAATGACTTCTGCCATGGCTCGAATGAGAGTTCACATGTTTCTGAGTGGACTCAACTCGGAGTATGATCAAGTACGTGGTGAAATTCTTCGTAAGGAACCAAAGTATGATTTGGAGTAAAGCTATGTGTATGTGCGCAAAACACAATCTGAGCAGCAAGTTATGGGGAACTCTACTTAATCCTTTGCCTTGGCTACTCAACGATGACAAGGACCCCCTTTGAGTTTCTCCAATCCTCATTCCCTTCATACTTCCGCCAAGACTGGTGGCTCAAACATTCGCTCATGCACCTACTATGGAGAATCTGGTCACTCTAAAGCTCGATGCTATGAGCTCATTGGCTACCCTGATTGTTGGGATTTCTCCAAGAAACCTCGGAAGAAGATTGAAAAAGTTGTTGTTCCTACTACTGAGGAAGAGCACCCCACACAAAATGCCTTCGCTAATATGGCATAGTCAGGTATGGACGTATGGTTGGTAAAACATATATTTTCTCTGCGTTATCTACGAATGATACTTGGATAATTGATATGGGTGCAACATATCATATGACTAATAACCCTAAGAGTATGCAAACCTTTAACCCCTCCTCACAGGAAGTTATCTCTACAGCTGATGGTAGTCTAACTTCGGTTATTTGAGAAGGTTATGTAGTCTTATCTGAATCTCTTACACTTGACTCTATTCTTGTGGTTCATTCTCTGTCCCGTAATCTTTTATCTGTAAGTCAGATTACCTTGATTCTTGCATGTATTGTGACTTTTTGGCCTTCTTTCTGTGTGTTCTAGGACATTCTAACCCAACGGATTCTTGATTATGGTGTTAGAAGGGGGAAACTCTTCTACTTGGACATGACAGATAGTGACACACAGAAATTGGGTCAGGTAAATTAGACTGGTGGTGTGGAAAGTGCCAAGGCTACTGTTTGGCTGTGGCATCGTCGTCTTGAGCATTTGTCTTTCAGTTATCTTAGAAAACTACAACTGCATCTTTTTTCAGTGGTCAGTGATTCGGATTTCTATTGTGATGTATGTGAACTGGCTAAGAACCATCGTATTTCCTATTCTTCTAGTATGAATAAAAGTACAATTCCGTTTATGAAAGTTCACTCAGATGTTTGGGGCCCTGCAAAGGTTCCTTCGTTTTCTGGAGCTCGGTATTTTGTCACTTTCATTTATGAATGTACTAGAATGACTTGGATCTCTTTACTCTTAAGAACAAGAGTGATGTGTTTTCCGTTTTTAAAGAGTTTCATGGTATGATTAGTACTCAATATCAACATTCCATTTGGGTCCTTCAGTCTGATGATATATAGTGGAGAGTATTTGAATGGACCAATGACATAGTTTCTTACTACTTATGGCATTCGCCATCAGACTTCTTGTTCCTACACACCTCAACATAATGGATTGGCTGAGTGTAAGAATCGACAATTACTTGAAGTGGTACGTACATCTCTTTTTCGCATGAATATGCCCCGTTCTTACTGGGGGGAAGCTGTGAAGACTACTGCATATCTTATCAATCAAACTCCTTAAAGTGTTCTTGACTTTCAGACTCCACAACAGAAACTCCAAACACTCATATCTATTCCTTCCTTACCTAAGCTGGAGCCTAGAGTGTTTGGTTGCACAACTTATGTTCATATTCACAAACATTAATGTAGCAAGCTTGATCCATGTGCCCGGAAGTGTGTTTTCATTGGTTATGCGGAGTTTCAGAAGGGCTACCGATGCTATGATCCCGTTACAGAGATTGCTCATGTGTCCCTTGATGTGTCTTTCGGCAAATCCAAGCCATACTACTCAGGGGGAGTCACTCAGTCTTCCCTTCAGGGGGAGAGATGTTGTGAAAGGAATCCTTCTTCTCTCTTGCATATTACGGAGTTTGGGGACATCAAAAATTTAGAAGCAAGGTTCAGCAGCCCAGTCGACCGGTCGGATAATGAGCCTCAACCGATCAAAGTTGACACAAAAACTACAGAAGCCACGAACACGTCCAGTCGACCGGTCAAAGGTTCTTCTCGATCGGTCGAGATCAACACAGAAGGTACAGATACGTCCAGTTGACCGGTCGACGGTGCTACTCGATCGTTCGAAACCAAAACAGATGCTACTAATCCTATCTTATTAATCGACCATGCCCATGTTGAAGATATTTCTGAAGAAATTGTTGAAGATCTCCCCTTCTCTACACCATCAACTGAAGAGTCTACTCAGAATGTCCTACCTGAGGTAAGCCTAAACCCTACACTCACTCAACTTTCTGGGTCAGGGAATGTAGAACCTAGGAAATCATGAAGAGTTACCAAGGGTATCCCAAAGAAACAGTATGAACTAGAACTCAAAACTAAAACCAAATATCTGATTGTTAATTTTATGTCCATCCATAGATTGTCTGAGTCATATGCACTTAGTATCAATCAATTGTCTTCTGTATCTATTCCTAATAATGTACAAAATGCTTTGGCGGATCCCAAATGGACAAAGGCAATGAAATAAGAGATGGAAGCCTTACAAAAGAATTGTACTTGGAAACTTGTTCCTATGCCAACTGGAAAGAAAATTATGGGATGTCGGTGGGTATTCACAGTAATGCTCAATGCAGATAGGAGTATTGACATATCTAAGGCAAGATTGGTTGCAAAGGGCAACACACAGCGATATGGAATTGACTATCAGGAAACCTTTGCTCCTATGACGAAGATTAATATAATCCGGATCCTCATCTCTTTAGCAAGTAACAGAGATAGACCTTTACATCAATTTGACGTTAAAAATGCCTTTCTCAATGGAGACCTGAAAGAGGAAGTTTATATGGATATGCCTCTAAGATCAAAATTCAAGCCTTCTGATGTTGGAAAGGTGTGCAAATTGAGGAAGTCGTTATATGGATTGAAGCAATCACCTCGAGCGTGGTTTAGAAGATTCACCAAATCAATGAAGGCATTCAGATATTGACAAAATAATTTTGACCATATGTTATTCATTAAACGTAAAAGTGAAAAGATTATAGCCTTGATAGTGTATGTGGATGACATGTTATCATTGGAGATGATCCCAAAGAGATGGAGACTTTGCAAAGGTACTTGTCAAGCGAGTTTGAGATGAAGGACCTGAGTCAGCTGAAGCATTTTCTGGGTATTGAAGTTGCAAGGTCAAAGGTAGGTATTTCCTTATCCCAAAAGAAGTATGTCTTGGATCTATTAGCTGAAACTGGAATGCTTGACATTGAGACATCTATAGAGATCGATGAATCATAAGTTGGAGATTTATTTAGATAAGTCCCAACGGATAAAGGCAGATATCAACGTCTAGTTGGGAGATTAATTTATCTTTCTCATACTAGACCTGATATAGCATATGTTGTCAGTGTTGTCAGTTAGTTTATGCATTCTCCAGGTAGGGGTTTACTATTTGCTAAGGGGAGTGAGTTGGAAGTTGTAGGTTACACTGATGCTGACTGGGTAGGGGATTAGACTGAACGAAGATTAACATCTGGGTACTTTACCTTTGTTTGAGGTAACTAGTTACGTGGCGAAGCAAGAAGCAAAAGGTTTTCTCATACTAGACCTGATATAACATATGTTGTCAGTGTTGTCAGTTAGTTTATGCATTCTCCAGGTAGGGGTTTACTATTTGCTAAGGGGAGTGAGTTGGAAGTTGTAGGTTACACTGATGCTGACTGGGTAGGGGATTAGACTGAACGAAGATTAACATCTGGGTACTTTACCTTTGTTTGAGGTAACTGGTTACGTGGCGAAGCAAGAAGCAAAAGGTCATGGAGAAGCAGAATTTCGAGGTATAGCCCACGGTGTGTGAGTTGTTGAGAAAATATTATAAAGGATTTGAATTTCAAGTTCCGAAAGTCTATGGACTTGCATTGTGATATAACGCAGCTATCGAGATTTCTCATAATCATGTTCAGCATTATCGGACTAAACACGTAGAGGTTGATCGCCATTTCATTAAAAAGAATCTTGATTGGAAGATTATTCAGTTTCCTTTTGTTCCATCTGAAGATCAGCTCGCAGATGTTCTCACAAAGGTTGTATCAGGACGAGTATTCAATAGCTCGATCGACAAGTTGTGCATGATTGACATCTATGCTTCAACTTGAGGGGGAGTGTCCACGACCTGTATATCGATTGTTTTCTTATTAGTATTATTATGTAATTAATTGTAATTAATTTTAGTTATGAGTAGTTATTAGGAAGATTGTATTGAGTAGTTATTAGGAAGATTAGATTGGGTAGTTATTAGGAAGATTAGATTGGGTAGTTATGGGAAGTTATTAAGTAGATTAGATTGAGTAATTATGGGAAGTTATTAAGTAGATTAGATTGAGTAGTTATGAGGAAGTTTTTTGTAACACCTATTTGGAGAAGAATGAATCATCAAAGTATTCTTGAATACAAACTTTGATAGTAAGCTGCTTCACTTCTTTTACTTATATTTGTTTTCAAGGTCCAATTTTGTTTTTCTAAATTTTTGGTGGTTGATTATTGAGCTTTAAATTTTACATATGTTTTATGTATAGTGGTAAAAATATAATTTACATATAATTATGTTCTAAACGTATGCATTCGAATAAACTCTTGGTTTAACTTTTGCTAATTGTATGCCTCTAAATGAACAACTAAGCAGGGTAGCTACTGTTTTTTATGACGTGCTGATTTTCCATTTCAGGGAATAAAGTTAATGGCTCACTCGTGTAGAAATTTTTACTCTGCTCATGATCACAATAGTTCGAACTAGAGAGAGCATACCGAATTCAAATTAGAGAGAATTCATACTAAAGTGAGTGAATTACGAATGAAATAGAAAATAATTACAAATAAAAGTTCATAACAATGAAATAAAACAAGTTTCATGGGGCTTCTCTGAGTATTGGATTTTGAATCTAGGTTGTATGCATAAGGAAGAAAGAGAAAGAAAAGGACGAAGACGAAGGGACTGCGGGTAAACTTGGATAGCATGATTGGGTTGTTTCTAAACTGGGTCAGTGTTTTACGACCCGTGCATTTCTCATTTTTTAATCCCTATCATTCGTATCTTTTAAAACAAATCTAATGGCCCAAAACAATTATCCACACATTATGAAAAGTTGCGGAGCTCCTTAGCAAAGGATTGTAAATAAATTAGTAAATGATGAAATTTCAGAATAATTTGAAATATGAGAAAAATCCTCATATGGTACTTGAACTATCATTAAATGCAATTTTTGTTCCTGAACTTTTATAAAGAACCTAAACTATTCTTTTGTCTGCCATTATAGTTCCTATGTTAAATATTTCGTTAAATTGCTTATATGGCATGAGCAAAACTTGTAATTTGGTGACTATAGCATAAACAAAACAGTCATTAAAGTTTTTTACTATTAAATTTAAAAATAAAAATAAATTATACTAAAAAAATAGATTTCTATTAACATAATCAAATTAGGATTTTTATCCCCAAATATTCAAGATTAAAGATGCAAAAAATTATTTTTATCCCAAAATATTCAAGATTAAAGATGCCATGTAGGTGGTTTTATTAAAGAAAAATAAATTATAATTATTATTTTTTTAATGAAATAGAGAATTTCATTAATAGAATATGGTTGATACAACCTTGGGGCAAAGTGACTTATTCGAAAGAAAAATGACACACCCCTACATCAATTTGAAACACCATCAATGAGTAACTTTTCCAATCATAGCGTCCAACTTCCTTCAAAAAACTTGGTCCTGCAGCATGGATAACAGCTCTTGCAAGTGCATGGGCCACCACATTACAAATTCTTGGGATCTTTCTCCGCTTGACTACCTTCAATTGAGCTGCAATCGATTTAATCTCATAAAAAATCGGTCCCTCTGGGCTAAGCTCCTAACTATCTGCTTCAATTTCCTTTATAACATTAATGACATCGCTTTCCACTTCAATCCTTTGAAGTCCTTCCCTCATACAGTACCTTAACCCAGTTAAAATTGCATGAGTTTCTGCAGTAAACACCGACAGTGGCTCCAACGCATCTCCAATCAAAGAGTCAGAGGAGTTTCTTATCATGACACCCATCCCAATATTGTTGGTGGGCTTATCAGAAGCTGCATCAATATATTAATAATTTCAAATGGAATGGTTGAGGTGGGCACCATCTTGATTGTTGATTATGAGGACTAGATGAACTGGGATCTGGTGTATTAGATAAATGAGTCATAGCAAATTTATTGATCCATTCTTGAGCCTTGATCACTATTTGTGCACCACAAACTCTAGCAGAATCAAACTTAACCTCATTTTGATGTTTCCAAATCCACCAGGAAACAACCACAAACAATTCCAGTTCTTCCATGGAGAAATCTGTAGCCAGATGAATAAATAAATCTATGAAACTTGTCTCCTTCCATTCTCTGCAAACATTGTGCAGAAGAGAGTGTTTCCACACTTGTCTCGTTGCTTTGCAAAACCACAAAGCATGAATAATTGATTCCTCAGTACACCCACACCTTATAGAATTAGCTGCAGTGCCTATCCTCCTACACCAAATATTGGATGCACAAGGGGTAAAGTTATTGCATGCCCTCCAAATGAAAATTTTAACTTTATTCGCCACTTTTCAACTCCAAATCTTGGACCAAAAGTTAACTCTTTTTTCCCCAGAACCAATACTGCTTCCTACACCTGTCGTAGCCTCCACCTTCTGCAAATCCATAGCCATACGATAACCCGATTTAACCAAGTATTTCCCATCCTTCCGGTAATGGCAAATTGCCATATCATCGCCACTTCCATTGACTACAAGAATTGACAAAATAGATTCTGCATCCTGAGGCAAAAACTTCTCACAAATAAAATCATAGTTCCATACACCTGGAGAAGCCATAAGCTCACATACTCTAGTCGAAAGTTGCATCAAACAAGGGGTTATCACCTTGAAAGTCTAAGGTCTAGGGAGCCACTTATCTGCCCACACACGAATAGACACCCCATTATGAATTCTCCACCTCAGTCCTTTATTAATTAGCTACATACCCCATAATAGACTACTCCAAATCAGGTAATGCTGGGAACCAAGAGTGGCTTCAGCCCAAGAAGAGTGAGGGAAATATTTACCTTGGAGGATATAGTGAACCAAAGATGATGGTGTAAGAACAATACGCCACAGTAATTTTAGCCAAAATCTCTAAATCTCTAAATTCTAGGCCTCCATCGTTCTTAATCTTAGAAAGCAACTCCCATTTACACCAATGGATTTCTTTCTTTCCATTGCCTTTCTCCCCCATCAAAACCGTGCAATTTTTTATCTAAAAGTTTTACAAACACCTTTTAGGAGTCTGAAGATACTCATGGAGTAAGTTGGAATTGCTTGAGCTATAGCTTTAACCAATACAACTTTTCATGCCTTCGAGAGAAATTTACTCTGCCACCCATTCATATGAAGCTCCAACCTTTCTTGAATTCATTTGAACATTTGCTTTTTATTTCTCCCTGTCATAGTAGGGAGACCGAGATATCTCTCCTGAAAAGGCACCACAGGGACTCCAAGAATTCCTTAAACCTTGGCTTTATCTTTGTTCTTCACTCCCGGTCCGAAAGAAAGAGCTGATTTTTGGAATTTGATTCTTTGTCCCGCTGCACATTCATAAAGCAACAAATATTGCTTAAGCAACACCACCTCCTGCTCCTTCGCTCTGGCAAAAATGAGTGAATTATCTGCAAATAATAAATTGGAAATCCTCCGCCCATTCATTTGCAAATCTAATTCGTGTCAAAATTTGTTGAAGAAAACTTCACTCCACTCTGTCGTATGCTTTGCTAATGTCTAGCTTAAGCACTAACCTTGGATCAGAGGTAGACCGATTTACCCGAATGGAATGAACTGTCTCGATAGCGACAATAACCTTTGATAATGTACTCTTCATACAATTCACCATTGTTTTGGAGATTAACTTATAGACAACAGTACATAAACTGATATGGAGAAAATCCGTCACATGTTGGGGATGGTTGATTTTAGGAATCAAAGTAATGAGCGTATGATTAAAATCCACCAGCTCTACACCATCATTAAGAACTCTCAAACAAAAACCAGTAACCTCATCTCCAACAATATGCCAGAACTTTTAGAAGAACAGAACTAATAGACCATCATGCCCTGGGGATTTGTTCGGTGTCATTTGCTTCAGAGAACAGAACTGATAAACCATCAGCCGGAAAAACGGTTTCAACAATTTCTAATTAATTCATCTTTGTTGTTACGTTAGGTGTCACTGCCTCCGGCCATAATGAGATTGACATTACTATAGCCTTCTATACTAAATAAATGTTGAAAAAAATTCACAAAGGCCCCCTGAATTCCTGTAATAGTCTCATGCCACTGACCATTAAGATCATGAACTCTATGGACTTTATTCCTCCAACATCTAAATTTAGCATAATTGTGAAAAAAATTAGTATTGGAGTCACCTGCCTTCATCCAATTAACCCGTGATCTTTGAGCCCATAATTCTTCTTCATACTTGGTATATTTTGCTAAATCATTCATAACAGATCTCTGTTGTTTCTGAATGTGGTCCCTAGGATCATCAAAAAGTAACCCCTGCAAATCCTTATGAAGTGAACAGACTTTCCTCGGAATATTACATATCTTCTCTTTATTCCATTTTTGCAACCTTGTACCAACTCTCAGGAATTTATCCATCTTAGTACCTGTTCCAACATAAAGATCCCATTCCGATTGTATTTCTTCTTCACATCGACTTTCTTGGACCCACACTAGTTCAAACAAGAATCACTTAGCCCCCCGTGATGCATCCCTTAATCTACCACCATTCATGGAGAATAAGAGTGGTAAATTATCCGAAGCCCCGGCATCTAAATGATGTTCAACTAAGTTTGGCCACAGCAAACAACCCTGATGATTAAAGAAACCACGGTCCAAACGCTCTCAGGTATGACCATTAGACTACGTGAAAGGAGACCCCTAGAATTCCACCTCTAGTAAACCACAATCAAGAATTGTCTCCTGAAAAATCTGCATCTGTGCTTCCGGCCGTAAACACCTTCCTCGTTTTTCTTCAACCCCAAGAACTCAATAAAGTCTCCGAAAACAAACCATGCCCCGTTTACAGAGAAAAAAGTCGTCGCAATAAACTCCAGGAATGTGAACCCTAATCTAAGTTCTATTAATTTAGTGAGATATCAATTTATCGATGAATTTATATATATATATACTAGCAAAACTTTTTTTATTAAGAAAAACGAAAATTAATGGGAAGTTATTTTAGAGATAATGGTGGGAAGTTACTTGAGAGGTAGTGGGAAGTTATATGCAGACAAATAGTGGGAAGTTATTGTAGAGAGAGTGAGATATTTTTATTTTTTTTTCAATTTTTATTTTTTTGTTACTTCCCTTTTTGTATTTTTTTTCTTTTTTGTACTTTGACAACTTTATCCCCGGAAAGTAAAAATTGGTTAAAGTTTTTTAATAAATAAGGGTTAGTTTGGTAAAAAAATTCTGTTTTGATTAACAATATGAGTTTGCTTAAATTTATATATATATAAGCCAAAACATGAGTTTGGTTAAATTTTTAAAAATCCAACAAATGCCCCTTCATACTTATATCATCTAAAATATAAAATTTTATATATCAAGGGCAAAACCGTAAAATATAGAATCAAGAAATAAATTAATGAAATGGCGCCATTAAGGTTCTAAAAATCGGCCTAGGCGTGTTGTGAATCAAAAACTTGAACATAATAAACTCAAAACAAACTGGGAGAATAACTTCTCATTGATCAACAACTTTGGCTAATAAATAGCCTTACAAGAAATAACTGAAACTAAATGTGAAGCCCACGTTTTACACTAACAAATAACGTGGTAAAGTGCAGAGGAATGAGTCGAAGCTAAAAAACAAACAACCCTACTTAATAAGGATTATTGAAACAGAACGTAAAACCTAAACAACAAGGAATCCTAATACTTGACACCCTCCCTTAAACTAACTGCTAATAGCAATTAGTTTATATCTGGAACTTCACGAACACCCAGCCACTCTCTCAACTTCAGAAACATGTCAAGCTTGAGAGGCTTAGTCATCACATCGACAATTTGATCTTGTGTGCCACAATGAACCAACTCCATAATTCCCTCCTTTGTAAGATCATGCAGAAAATGAAAACGTACATCTATGTGTTTGCTTCATCCATACATCACTGGATTCTTTGACAATTTAATTATTGAACAATTATCACAAAATATAGTAGTACAATCATCTTGTGTATGGCTTAGCTTCTCCAAGATTCTTCTCATCCAAATAGCTTGACACGCACAAGATGTTGCAGCTATGAACTCAGCTTCAGTTGTGGAAAGTGTGACAATAGGTTGCTTTCTAAAGGACCAAGACACAGCTCCGGAACTCACCATGAATACATACCTCGATGTGCTTTTCCTATCATCCAAATCACCGGCATAGTCACTATTAGTAAAAGCAACCAATTTTTCACTCTCTCCCTTCTTGTAGAAGATCCCAAGAATTGGTGTGCCTCTCAAGTATCTCAACACCCTCTTTGCAGCCTGTAAGTGAAGCTCAGTTGGCTGCCCCATGTATCTACTAATCAAACTAACCACAAACAACAAATTGGGTGTTACTGTTAGATACATGAGACTCCCTACCACTTGCTTGAAGAATGTTGCATCCACCTTGACCCCATTTTCATCCTTGAAGACTTTGAAACCTGGAGCAATCGGATTATGAACAGAATTGCTCTCCTCCATCCCAAATCTTTTCAACACATCTAAGGCATATTTCTTCTGACTAATGACCATCAGTCTTTTGTAACACTACAACCCCTACAACCCCAAGAAAATACCTCATCTTCCCCAAATCAGTCATATCGAACTCACGCATCATAGAACTTTTGAACTCATGAAACATTGATTCATCATTCTCAGTAAAAAAGTGGTTATCAACATACAAGCTAACAATTAGAATTTTACCTCCTTTGCTTGTTTTGACGAACAAAGTATGCTCACTGTGACACCTCTTAAAGCCTTCACTCACAAAGTATGCTTCTATACGACTAAACCAAGCTCGTGGAGCTTGTTTGAGTCCGTATAAAGCTTTCTTCAGCTTGTATACCTTGTGTGGATTGTCTTTCTGCTCATAGCCCCTTGGTTGCTCAACAAACACCTCTTCACTTAGCTTTCCATGGAGAAAAGCTTATTTCACATCTAGTTGGTAAATTGTCCAACTCTTTTGAGCTGCAAGTGCAGTAATCATTCGAACTGTGTCCATCCTTGCCACAGGCGTAAATACCTATGTGTAATAAACTCCATGTTTTTGCACATAGCCTTTTTCCACAAGGCGTGCCTTGTACGTGTCTACCTCTCCATGCTCATTAAGCTTTGTTTTGTAAACCCATTTGACACCAATCTTCTTTGCTCCTGCAAGCAAGTTGGTTAGTACCCAAGTATCATTCTTTTCAATGGCTTTTATCTCAGAATCCATGGCAGCTCTCCACTTCACACTTTTTACAGCCTCTTCAAAATAAAAAGGATCAGCATATGCAAACAATGCTAGATTGGCTTCATCTTCTTCTTCAGACAGACCCTCACCAGTTTCATAATCTCTCATCCAAACTGGTGGCGTTCTAACTCTCCCTTCATTGGAGCTAGGTGAACTCTCTTCATTCACCGGATCTACAGAGACATCCTCAACCTCTTCTGCACTGTCACTATCTTCACTCTCAGTCTCACCTTCATCAGTCACAGCAACATCTTCCTCATTATCTCCCCATTCCAACACAGCTACCACCTGTTCTTCATAGCTCTTATCCCAATCCCAAGATTTGTTCTCTTCAAAAACTACATCCCTGCTAACAACAATTTTCTTGGCTATTGGATCATACAGCCTATAAGCTTTGGACTCTTCACTAACTCCCAACAACACACAAGTAAAACTCTTGTCCTCCAACTTGGTTCTCTTGACATCAAGTACATAAACATGTGAGATACAACCAAACACCTGAAAATGTTCAACCGAAGGCTTTACTCCACTCTAAGCTTCCTCCGGAGTCATGTTCTTCACTGCTAGAGTAAGACTTCGGTTGAGAATATGTATTGTCCAATTCACAACTTTTGGCCAAAATGTCTTTGAAATCGTCTTCTCCGAAAGCATACTTCAAACCATATTCATGATGGTCTGATTCTTCCTCTCAACAACTTCGTTCTGTTGTGAAGTGTAAGTTGCAGTTAACTGCCTCTTGATGCCATTTTTTTTACAGAAGTCATTGAAATCTTGTGAAGTGAGCTCACCCCCACGATCTGTGCGTAAACACTTAATATAGGAACATGTTTCTCTCTCAACACAGCTTTTATAGTATTTGAAAGTAACTAAAACTTCAGATTTTTCAACCAAGAATAAATCCATGTCTTTCGACTAAAATTATCAATAAAGCTAATTAGATACCTCTTCTTGCTATTTGAGATAGGCGTGATAGGGCAACATATGTCAGCATGAATGAGTTGAAGCTTTTGAGATGCTCTCTGAGTGCTCTTCTTCGGAATTGGATCTCTGTGCTGTTTTTCAACTATGTAGTCAGTGCACACAGTTGTTGAAGCTTTGAATAGTGGCAATCCATGCACCATCTTCTTATATTGAAGAGTCCTCAAGCCTTTGTGACTCAAGTGTCCATACCTACAGTGCCAAAGATTTGATAGGTCTTGTGTAGCTGTGTGAAAGCAAGCAGGGATCTTTGGTTGTGACATAGCCAACAAGATAAACATTTTATTGGCAGACATCTCGGTTTGAATGATCAAGGCCTTCTCAGGATGATAGAATCCACACTTGCCGTGTTGAATAAGAATTGCTAAACCTTTCTCCTACAGTTGGCCAATGCTCAGTAAATTGTTCTTCAAGTCAGGCACATAAAACACCTCGGTGACTACATGATTGAATCCATTCACTTTTAGCCTTACATTACCCTTCCCCATTACTGACATCCTCGAGTTGTTTCCCAGCTTCACCACCTGCCTGAAGTTTTCATTGAAGTTGCAGAAGACATCTTTATCTCCAAACATCATCTCTTTTAGCTTCATTTATCTCAACATAGGACATTAACAACATTTCTTCTTCTTCTCCAAGCTCAGCATAATTGGCTTCCTTATCCCAACTTGGACACTCATACTAAAAGTGTCCAAGCTTGTGGCACTTGTAGCACTCCACAATAGCTTTGTTAAAGAATTGGCGTCCTCTGCCTCTCCCTCTTCCTCGAAAAAATCCATGACCACGACTTCTTCCTCTTGATCTATCCTCATAAGTTACTTTCAGTGCCTGCTCTTCTCCATTGTGCCTATGGAACTTCTGCTCGTGAACAATCTAGGAACTTTGCAGTTCATCAATTGATAGGCTATCTATGTCCTTCGACTCTTCAAAAGAGCAAACAATATAATTGAATTTGTCGCTCAATGATCGGAGTATCTTTTCTACTACTGTAACATCTCTCATTTGTTTACCATGAACCCTCATCTTATTAGCAACATACATCACTCTTGAGAAATAGTCAGAAACACCCTCACCAGACTTCATCTCAAGAGTTTCGAACTCTTTGCGAAGAGCTTGAAAAATGGATCGTTTCACCCTTTCATTGCCTTCATATTTCTTCTTCATGGAATCCCATATTTGTTTGGATGTGTCCTTCTGGAGGATGGTTTCTAGAATAGTTCGATCTATAGCTTGAAATAGATAGTTTTTCACCTTCAAGTCTTTCAACTTCACCTCATCAAGCCTCTTTTGTTGCGCCTCTGTCAATACTGCTCCGCTTTCTGGCTCAACATAACCAGTTTCCACAAGACTCTAGTACTCCTTGGATCTTAGAAAATTTTCCATTAGCATGCTTCAGTGATCATAATGACCATCAAAGCAAGGAATAGCAGGTTGCACAAAGTTCCCTTCAGTCGTCATCTATCTATCTTGCTGCTACAAATCACAAAAGTTGCTGCTTTGTTTCTTCAAGCCCAGTGGGGGCTCTGATACCAGAATATTGTTAGTCAAAAACTTGAATAGAATGAACTAAAAACAAAATGGGAGAATGACTTCTCATTGATCAACAACTTTGGCTAATAAATAGCCTTACAAGAAATAACTGAAATAAATGTGCAGCCCATGTTTTACACTAACAAATAACGTGGTAAAGTGCAAAGGAATTAGTCAAAGCTGAAAAACAAACGACCCTACTTAATAGGGATTATTGAAACATAACGTAAAACCTAAACAGCAAGGAATCCTAATATTTGACAAGGCGGCGCCTAGTTAGTGCTCTTCCGCCCGGATTAATGGCCAATCGGCAAGGGCTTAGGCGGCCAAAAATCGGCGATTAGGCGGCCCTAGGAGGGTTTGGGCGGGCATGGGCGGCGATGAAAAAAAACTCAGATCTTGCACCCGAGGCAGAGAAGAAGTGGTGGATTTGGGGTAAACTTGTGAAGAAGAAGAAGTGGGTGCGTGAAGAGAAGAAGAAGAAAGAACAAAAAAATAATAAAAGAAGAAGAGGTGGGTACGTCTGTAAGTGAGGGAAGAAGAAAAAGAAAAGAACACTTCCTATAAGGCCCCCTTTCAATAAAAATTTTCCTCTTAAACCCCTTCTTTTTTTACATTTCTTTTTACCTAAAATACATTTTTTTTTGTATCACAAACTGTATCACTACATCACAAGAACACATTTTCACTCTATTCTGCTCCAAGATCACCCTCGGGACCTAGGCCTGCCACGTCACATTGTATCACAAATGTATCACTACATCACAAGAACACATTTTCACTCTATTTTGCTCCAATATCACCCTCGGTACTCGGGCTTGCCACATCATATTATATCACAACTGTATCACTATATCACAAGAACACATTTTTCACTCTATTTTGCTCCAATATCACCCTCTAGACTGGGGTCCGCCACATCACACTATATCACAACTGTATCACTACATCACAAGAACACATTTTTCACTCCATTTTGCTCCAAGATCACCCTCGACACCTAGGCCCACCATGTCACATTGTATCACAACTATATCACTACATCAGAAGAACACATTTTCACTTGATTTTGCTCCAAGATCACCCTCGGGACCCGAGTCCGCCACGTCACACTGTATCACTACATCACAAGAACACATTTTCACTTGATTTTGCTCCAAGACCACCCTCGGGATCCGGGCCCACCTCCTCACACTGTATCACAATTGTATCACTACATCACAAGAACACATTTTCACTTCATTTTGCTCCAAGATCACCCTCAGGACCAAGGCCCGCCATGTCACACTGTATCACTACGTCACAAGAACATATTTTCACTCCATTTTGCTCCACGATCACCCTCGGGACTTGGGCCCGCCATGTCACACTGTATCACAACTGTACCACAATGTGTATCACAAAGTGTATCACATGTGTATCACAAAGTGTATCACTAATTGTATCACATGATGTAACACTGAGTGTACACTAGAAAGTGTATCACATGATGTATCACTCTAGAAACTAGCAGTATAACTGTATAACTAAATTTAAACAAGACATCTACTAAAGACACCCAACAAATCTAGTCTAGCATGAAGTAAGGTGAGACAAGGGTGCCAACTAGGAACAACATTGAAACATAAAATCTGAGAGTACGTAGCAGCAACTACGTACATATATAAGGGGCAACAATTATGGAGAAATATGGGTGCCTAAACCCCTAGAGCAATAATCAAAGCAACGACAACAAATCATCTGATCATGGCCACCCAAAAATCAATAGAATAGCTGAAACATAACCAATAACACACCACACCAGTAGCTGGGAACTCTTCATTTAACCACAACTGCCATAACTCTCTTGTAAGGAATTAATGATAGTTATGTTGTTTCACAAACAAAACTGCTCTCATATAAATGTAAGCAAGAAATTTACATCTATGAAGCAAGAGTAGCTAACCAACCCAAAATTAATAATAGTGCTTTGAGCTTGTCAAATTGAACAAATGACAACAAAGAATGCCCATTACAAATTACTCCACACTCAAAATCCCACATTTCAACACGGAGACAAATTTCGATATAAATGCATACTTCAATTAAGAATCACCGATCAACAATTTGATTCCAGAATCACTTAAGAAGGATAACAATTGAATTACATTATTACCTAGAATTAAGAAAGGGAAAGAAAGAGGACAAGAAGAAGATGGGATGGAGGAGCAGTGAAGTGGTAGGGATAAAATAACATACAATTTATTCCTTGCAAAAATAGAATAATGTCACATAATATGGATAAGCAAGGGTCTCCCGCAGAGGCTAAGACTGATTCTAATTACTTTAACTAAGACACGAAACTAAATCAAACAAAACTAATATCTACAACGACTCTTTAATACATAAGCACATATGAACATGAAATTTAGGAGGGTTTAGGGGGTTGATTTGCTAACTAAAAGAAAGTAAATTATTGCTGAAAATTTCAGCAAAGATGATGAATAATAGTTTGGAAGAAAATCAAGGAGAATAATGTAACCAAGGACTGCTGTTCACCACAAGACAATGTTTCACATATGAAAAGCCAATCTATCCTTCTTAGCAATTGAATGTCATTACTCAAATTAAGCCAATGATGTATCAAACTTAACCTATTAATCACTCGTACTTGGTATATTAGATGTATGATATTTACAATCTAACTTAGCTTCTAATGAGAAACGTAGGATCATGTTTCGGAATGGTTTAACAAATTAGAAGTCAATAAACACAAAGAGATTATGAGTAATACTAGGCAACTTCGATACTGATGTTGTTCTAATCACCTAGAAATTGGTTCATATGAATAGACCTCAAGTTATTCATGTGCTACTCTAGAACATGTTATGATAAAGACGGTCTTACACACATTCATAGCTATTAAACCCTAGCATGCTTACTATGTTTTGCACCACAATAAACATACAAGAAATTTATCAATGAAAAACCAATGAACCAACGAACAATCATTGTCTAAGAAGTCTTTGATTAAATCAAAATCATAAAATCAACATGTCTAGGGCTAGAAATAGCCCCTAGTTACTAAGGAGTTTAGCTACTCATAGTCATAGTAGAAACAAACAAAATCATCTGAAAACTAGAAAAGAAATTGAAAGAAAGAAGAAAATAGGATCACGGTAATCTTCACAGCTTCCCGGCTTACTTCAACGTCTCTCTTTCACGGTGTGTCCTTTTCGGCTGCTCAAGAGACCCTTAAATATTGATTTTTAGGGTTTGAAACGTCCTTGGTCCAATTGGAGTCAAAACCCACAAGTTTGCGTCGAGCAGTCGAACCAATTTCTGTCATCATTTTGTCTGGACGGAAAGAATTCATCCAGTCGCTTGGGACTCGGCCACTTTTCTTCAGTTTTAAGAATGCTCCAAATTGTCTCCAATTGCTCCCTTTCCTTCCTCATTCCTCTAGGAGTCTTATAGAACATAAAACTTTGATTGGGTTGTAATGGGACCACGGGGTTAAGGTTTAAAGAAACAAAGGATAGATGATAACAAAGATCCTAGGAGATTAACGAGACATTATCAAAGACTTTGAAACCCATTTTTTCTGAAACTCATTTAGACTTTTACAGCTGAATGTCATCTTGTTGGGCCCAATGCTTCTAATTTGTAACTTTCATACAACAATATATAATTACAATTCAAGAGTACATAACTTTGTGTTTTTTATATGCCACACATTTTTTTTCTTTCTTTATATATTTTTTTTGGCACATGAACTTTTTTTTCTTATGGCTCTCTCGAATTTGATTTGTACATTTACCATTCCCCCCCCCCGCACTTGTTCATTGAACGATTCTCAAACCTTCATAACATTTGGAAAAACGAGAAGTCACTATCATTGTCTCACTAACTCCTAGCTAGGAATAGGGAAGGATAAAACTATACTAGGCTTAGGGTATGGTAATGTGGTTAACAAAGAAAAAGGCTCAAAGGGGTTATCTAGGGGTTCATGATTAGGGACATAGGCTTAATTTAGCTTTGGTGGTAGATCCTAGGTGCCTTAATCATATCAAAGTCATTGCACATTTCAACATAAAGTTTCGAGAGGTCTTAAAGTAAGTTCTAGCAATTAGTTCAGAGCATGCACGTCGAATTCAAGTAATGAATCAAAATGAAGAGAAATGAGATCATGCAACGAAATCATCGACAAGAACACAAGAATTAGTGTATAACTCACCAAAAGAATAGCAATATGGCTCAAAGGTCACAAGGTTATACAAGTTCATATAAGACCTAACATGCTTCTCTCAATCCAATCGACTTCAAGCCTTATACAAGCTATAGCGCACCATCGACTTCAAGCCTTATTTTGCGGGCCACTGCTGCCTTACCATTTGGTGCAGATGTGCCGCCACGCCGTAGATCGTAGCTGTGGTAGTTTTGTCTATGTCAAAGTCGACTTCTTTTGCACCAATGAACTGTTCAAGTATATCACTAACAGGTACGTAGCCTAATTGACAAGAAACGTACTTTTGTCTAAAATTACAAAAACACTAACCTTAATTGGCTAAAACCACAGATATATAAGGTGAAATTCCTTTTAGAATTAATATTGATTTGTGTATGCATGTTAGAATTTCTGTATATTGCAGTGATTGCATGTGTTGGTACGTTATTTAGAATTTTCATTGTGCGAAGGCTAACATATACTTTCGTCTAAACCTCTCATCACAGTTCACTGGATTTATTACACCTCAGTTTGTTCGATTGTGGTGTTATATAACTGATGAGGCATTGTGTGAAGCGGCTTTGAGACTTCAACTTTTGGAGGAACTTGACTTGTGAATATTATGACGATGCACTTGCTATATCAGGAACCATGCATAATTTACTCCTCCTTGAGATTTGTGGGAATGAGCTGACCTGCAATGGCTTGACAAAAATTCTTGATTGTTGTCCTCAACTCAGTTCCCTCGATTTGCGCCAGTGTCAAAAGCTGAAACACATGAGCGGAGAGTTGGAAAGAAGATGTGCTGAACGAATTAAAAAGCTGTGGCGCCCAACCGATCACTACAGTAGTGAATCGGACTTCAATTTGGTGGCGAAAAGAAAACAGAAAAGGCTTCCTCCATCCAAGTGGCCATGGTGATCTATAATTTCTCGACGAAAGGTCTATTTCTCCCTCGGAATCATGCCTCACTCTATCTCCCTCCCTCATAGATATGAATGAAACAAAATTCCCTCTGTTGAAGTGTGGATGCAACATGACAAAGATGTTTTCAATGATGGTAATGGAGACAGATTCGGCAATATCTACCGAATTGATATCAACTACACCAAAAGAATTCTCAAGAGGAGTAGGTCGTTCTTTTTATGCTATTTGTTTCTACCATTTTTCTGTTGAATAAAGTTGTTCTGGTGTTCACTTATAAACACTTGCCTCTCCCTTTCTAAAACTGGAAAGTCTGGAATGGGTGCATTTCACTTGTAATTAGCGGGCTTGGCATTTCACTCTACTACATCCACAGAAAGATAAAAAGGAACAGTTGGCATACCTTAGCTCTAAATCGTGATTACAGTTGATACTCGTGTAGAGCACAGTTGCTGAGTAACAAATAGAACAATAATGATGCACAATCTCAGAGTAGTTTCTCAAGTATTAAAGCTAACCCAATGTCAAAAGACATTACCGCCAACCAAGGAAAGAGAAAATACATTGCATGAGTAATATCCGACTCATAGATCATCTCTTCACTCTCCTTAAGCCGGTTAATCACCTACAGCTAAAAGCGAAACATGAGGTTACCAAGGCCATCAACAGGTATCTCCAACACAGTGTGTAAATCACTCGACTGGTGCAGCCTAACTATGTTTGATAGACTAGCCGCATTCAGGATTGCACTCTTTTGCTGGAGACCAAATTTCAACAAATATGGATATCCACCTACCGCATCCACAATCCGGTACCCTGCAGGCTGCATAACATTAAAACAACGGAAATAGTGAACTTGTAATTATAGCATTTGACCAAATAATCTGCACTGTATGGAAGAGAACATTATCGCATGGTGCTAATAATGTGTACCTTTGCCATAAGAACAAGCTCCTTATTGACTACACGGAATGTAATTTGACTGTGTGTTACAGTGGCCTGAACTGAAATAATGCATAGTAGACCAGTAAGCAACATATACAAGATGTTATGAAGGAACAGTAGACCACAGTCGCATACTAAACATTAAAAGAAAAAAAAAATTGTTGAGAGAGAGAGAGAGACTGTCTTGACTCTTGAGTTATTGACTAGGCATAGGTAACCCATAAAGTGCTCCTGAAGAACCCATTGCTGGGAATTTCAAACAAAAAGTGCAGCCACTAATGTACCAACTAAACTTGTTGCCAAAAAAAATGTACCAACAAAACCACACATGCAATTGGAAAGCATCTATATAGCTTATGAGCACATTAGTGCGACTGTACAGCAAGTAAGACACAGAAGGGTGAGAACTTGACTCTTCACTTAGCAAATTGGATATGCACAAGCTTATTTTGGGGTCTTCGCATCACAACCAATTAGTGTTCAGATAGTTTGTCTTCTGACAAAACAAACATAGATTTGGTTTCAAATCTTGCACCAGATATAACCCCCCACAATCCCTTTCAACAATGAAAGGACTAATTTTCCCATGTCTTTAGCAATGAAACAACACTTCGAAGCTTCTCCAATTCACAATTAATTGAGAAGTGCAGCTAATTATGTATTACAAGTGACAGTTCACATTGAAATCCTGCCCATTTCATCACAATGGGGAGGATTCCAAATACAGATGGATACCCTGATTAAGACAAGTTGAAAATACACCCAATAATGTGAAACAAACAGTAAAATATTGAATCAGCAAATTGGGGGTTCTAAGGATTGGAGATTTTGGGGATGAAAAAACTGAAGAAAATCATAGATTGGACAGAGGTGCGATGGAGATTGCAGATCAAAATTGGTTTTTAGACATTGAGGCAAAATGAAACAGAAAATTGGACATGAAAAAGGAAATAGAGAGAAAGAGATGCTGTATTAACTAACTATATATGACATCAAACTAACTCTATGCTAACAATACAGAATCACCAACCGTACAATGATTGATATATTGCATATCTACAAAGTAACATTACGATCAAACTCACATCTAAATCTGCCACATACGTATTGCAGAACAATTTATCATAATTTAATGCCCAGATATATACCTGTAAATCCGTACATGCCCAGAGAGTTGATTTGCTGCATGAAAGTCTCTGATGGCATCTCAATGCTCACTTGATATTTGAAAGTTGACACATGTACTTTCATCTCACCCGGATGCGAGGAAATGAGTGCAATTTCAGAGGTGTGCATGGCATCACCTTCATCTGAGATTTATTAATGAATATTGACGTTATAAACCAATCATAGGGAATCATAAGTGAACATAAATACCCCATAGTCCATCGAATTGAAACAGATTAGACCAAAAATTATCAAAGCACAAATAAATGACACACAACCTCAGTTAACAGATAAAAAGCAACAAAACCATGGCATACAAGAATCACAAAGCAAGTGAACTCTAGCTCAAGAAGACGTTAAACATAGGGAAATCAAATTGACAATTTCAAGTCTGTTCCAGTAAATTGTGAAAGTATTTTGATGAATTTTCCAGAAGAATAGTACTTGATAACCGCTTTACTTGATAACCAAGCCTTTACTTCTTTAAGCATAGTACAAAGAATGTCATTGAATCCCATTTGAGTTTTATGTAAACACATTACCAAATATCAATTCCAGAATGCTAAAAGGTAGCTTCATTTTCCCAATCCTTAAAACTTACTCACCGTCGATGACCGAAAAGCGGATGTTATTGTGGTTTGTATCCAGTCCAGACAAGCATATGAAACCATCATCCTCACCGATTGTAGCGAGCTGGTTCTCTAACGAGTGGAGGTTGATGCGGAGCTTGCGGTTTTGGTTGCAGAGAAAGGTCGAGCAGCTCGGAATCGGAATCCACAGATCATGAGTTGTGACAACATGAGGGAAATTGCGACACGTGGACACCAGCGAAACCCCCTCCGTCGCCGAGATGTACATATCGGCACCGTCGTCGATTTTCTCGGCTCGGAACATCTCTTCGGTGTACTCCATGTCCGAGAAGGTGGCCTGACACAAGGCTCTCAGAGCCTTCTGAAGAAGCAGGCCTTCATTGTGACCTAGTTCGATTTTGAACCAGAAATTCTCCGACGACATGGTGATCGGACGAGGAAAAACTGAGCCAAAAAGGAATTTCAGAAAAATTACATAATTGACACTATCGTTCACAGAGTTTCATACTAAAAAGCTGCAAACTAAAACCCTAGGAGTTCGTAATGGTCCCGAATTTTCAACTGCAGATTACTCATTTAAGAAACGATTCTTGAAAACCTTGAATTTAAAACCACGATGAATTTAAAGAAACTAAGTAAGATACCGAACTGGAATTGAAATTAAACCATACCAAGCCAATCGGATCGTTGCCGTCGATACTGAGCGAAGCTTCGTTGAGATTAAGGGTGCCTCACTGCCACAGCCTTCATCAGAGGAGAGAGAGAGTCGCCGTCATCGTGGCGGGAAATTTAGAGAAACTTTTGAGTGTGAGTAATGGTGAGGGGATGAGTCGTTACTACTAAACTAGTGAGTGACTAGTGATGTCGGTTTGGGACTGTATTTCGGAAACTTAAAAGCATTTTTGAATTAATTGAAAAAAAAAATTATAAATATAAAAGAATTTGGAAAAAAAAATAAAATGTGTCTTGGTGAGTTTTAGAAGCACTTAAAAGCGATTTTAAGACACACTTGCTAAGTGATTTCTCGTACAAAAACGCTTTTACAAATTTGATAAAAGAGCTTTTAAGCATTTCATAAGCAATCTCAAACAATTTGAGAGTTTCGAGTTAGGTGGTTCTATTTAGAATTGAGTAAACATCATCAAATGATACATGAACTATCATCAAATGTATTTTTTGGCGCCTAAACTATTACTGTTTGTCATTTTGTTGGCTCCCTACATTTTTTTTGCTAAAAATGCTAAAGTGACACTTATATGGAGCTGAATAATTCAAGTGTTTCAAGCATTTTATATGCTTCTCATCTAAGTTGTTTTAATTGCAAAATAATAAGCATTTTCATAATTCTGACGATTGAGTTTTTCATGGTCAACTCAACCGAGGCAAATATCAAAATGATCAAACTCAATTCTATATATGGCTTTCTTGAGCCCAAGTTCAGCTCAGAGTTGGTGGTAGAACGAGTTGGAGCTTGAACTAGATAGGTTCATCTCATTCAAGCTTAAGTTTAGTAAATTGACAACAACAACAAAATATCAAATACGAAAAGCCATAGAGAGAGAAAGAAAGGGGAAAACTGTGAAGTTTTTTTCTTAAGAACAAAAAAAACAAAACAAAAATTTGCAGTTAAAAAAAAAACTTTAAATTTGGAGGTGCAAATACCAATACCACAGATTACAAATTTCTATTTAAAGTTCAAATCTCACTTGATATTTATGGACTAATGAAACAGAACTTGAATCAAAGTCAATACTATACTCTGCCAGTAACAACTATCTATTTGTTCGTCATGTGAAACTGCATTGTTCACAAAGGATATGATGCATAGGTTCAGAGTCATACCAAGCTCATTTCTATCCATGCATAGCAGCTCAGTACAGATTTTACACTGATCATCACTGCTTAGTGTAATCTTAAGCTCTTGCAACTAATACAAGTAACAACACAGTCAGCAACTCGATCTAGAACACATATGTTCTATGGTCTGTTAGAAACCAATTAACATAAGCTCACAATACTAAAGATCATATGCTTGATATATTAAGTACATAAACATGTCAAGAATAGAAGACATACCATCAGCATTCATGTGGTTTTCCATCGCTATAAAACTTGAAGCACAAGAACTGGAACTAGCCTTCTGTTAGTCACCGAACTTAAGCTTCTCAATGGACAGAACTAATGCTTATTACTCGTGGTGATAACAGGGACCAATACCGTCTATTTATATAGGATTGCTTGTAAGAACATATGTGGACGTCATCACTTGATTTACCATAAGGATCAGCAACTATTAGTGTCCTTAATACGAGAGGCAATTGGTACATGTATAGGACTCTATCCTTGAGGCATTATTTCTTTGTATCTAAAGAGATAATGTAGTAGGAGATCATTATCTTATCTTAAGTGATAAGAAAGATAAGCTTGCTGTTAAGTAAATGAGTTAGAACACAAACTCTCTTATGGGATGAGACTTGTGTTTCTAAGTTCAATATAAAGGGAGCATAAGTCCCTGCACTCTCTCAACGCACCAAGTAATACAGAGTCTAGTCCCATATAGATTACTAAAGAGAAGAGAGCAGCTGCAGAAGGCTTAGCTATCAAGTATCATCACCAATGTCTTTCGGTTGGTCTCAATGCTTTGTACCAGAATAACTTATGTTCATATTGATGCCTGTATGTAATGTGTTTGTATATTTTATGGTTGCAATTTGTATATTGTGTTTCAACATTGCTAACCCTTAGAGTCCTTCCATTAAGGTATCCCATAAGGTTTAGGTTTCCTAATTAGATACTTAATATATGACTGTATATAGGCTTTCTTGTAACCTAAGAATGAACTCCTTAACCTTAATGGACTAATACACGAGTCCATTAAGCAACTAGATTAGGCTTACAATTTGTATCCATGTTGAAGTAGGAATAGCATTAAGCACAATTATCATATTACATTAAGGATAATATGTGACAAGTCCATATTGATTCTAACAATCTCCCACTTGGACTGACACAGATTATGCATGATAATAGGCACCAGGAAATGCTAAGATCTATTCAACTTACTGAAGTGCGCGCCAGATAACAAATCAAACCAGAATTCATTCCAACATGGTCAGATCACAGTCACTTATGCAGAGCAAGAACCAGCATACATTTTAACAAAAATGTAGAGCTTCAATGCTACTAACACAAGCTTATGTAATCTACATATGTCAAAATTACAGTCATATGATATATGTCAATGTGTATAAACAAGATAAAACATATATCAAGTCCTACTGAATGTTTCTAAAACCAGAAACTCAAGCAACTTACTGGACACCAATGGCTTATAATTTTGCTTGAACCG
Source organism: Rubus parviflorus (assembly GCA_029955375.1). NCBI lineage: Eukaryota > Viridiplantae > Streptophyta > Magnoliopsida > Rosales > Rosaceae > Rubus > Rubus parviflorus. The sequence continues at coordinate 3,457,433 of JARGGL010000008.1, read as the reverse complement.
TATCATCATGCTTAACATGATGTAAGGGCTAGTTTGGTATTGCTTCGCTTTTATAAAAATCAGCTTTTTCGTAAAATTTAAAGTCTTAAAATGTTTGGTAAATTAGTAAAAAACAGATTTAATTAAAAATTACGGGTCAGTGGAAGCAGATTATAGAAGCAACCCAAATGTTACTTCTAAAAGCTGCTTTAATTCACAGTTGATTTTTCTAAAAGCGACTTTTTTTTTAAGTCACAGCAATCCCAAACTAGCCCTAAAGCCATCTGATAGCAAGTATAAAATCAAATACAAAATCGTAATATTCAGAATTTAAACAATAAGGCTGCAGCAATTAAAAACTAAAAATACCTCAAGGCTTTATTTATAATAATAAACTGTCATTACAAATAAGTTGTGATAAGAATACTTAGAAAATCACAACTGAAAATTACAAGAACTCAAAACCAGAATGTTTTTAATACTACTCCCACTGGACTAACTCCCACTGAACCTAAACATCCAAATTTGGCAAAACTCCAATGCTTTTTGTATGCTTTTGAAAAGCAGCTACTGACAATGCCTTAGTGAAAGGATCAGCAAGCTGTGAGTTAGTGTCAATACTCAAAATAGCTAACTCACCATGCTTACCCTCTCTCTAACACTGTAATACTTTAAGTCAATGTGTTTAGAATTATTTGATCTCTTGTTGTTCTTGCTTAAAAAGACAGCAACTTCATTATCACAGTAAACTTCTAGTGCACCGGTCATTATGTGACTTAGTGTCTTGGTCTGCATCAGAAAATTTCTGATCCAAAGCCCTTCACACACTGCCTCATAAACTACAATAAATTCAGGTTGCATAGTGGAGGTTGTGACCAAAGTTTGCTTCATAGTTCTCCAAGCAACTGCCCCACCAGCTAGCATAAACATATAACCACAAGTTGACTTATTTGAATTTGGATAATTCCCTGCAAAATCAGAATCTGAAAATCCAACGAGTTTCAAATCTTTCACTTGTTTGTACACAAGCATGTGACTCTTCGTTTTCTGCAGGTATCTCAATACCTTCTTTCCAGCTACCTAATGTTCATGACCTGGATTGGATTGGAATCTGGATAACATTCCAACAGCAAAGGACAAGTCAGGTCTAGTGCAGACCTGAGCATACATAAGACTTCCAACAAGTCTTGCATAAGGCTTAGACTCCATGCTTTCCTTTTCAACATCATTCTTAGGACTATGCTTCTTAGTCAGCTTATCACCCTTGGACATAGGAACCTCTCCAGATGCACACTTTTCCATGCTAAATCTCTTCAGAATTTTAGTAATGTAGTTCTGTTGTGACAACCCCAATAGCTTTCGTGCCCTATCCCTTTTGATCTCAATTCCAAGTACATAAGATGCCTCTCCTAAATCTTTCATATCAAAATTATTTGATAGAAAACTCTTGGTATCTTTTAGCAGCTTCAAGTTACTGCTTGCCAAGAGTATGTCATCTACATACAACACTAGGAAAATAAACTGGTTCCCAATAGTTTTGAAATACACACACTCATCCACAAGGTTCTCTATAAATCCAAAAGAAGAAATTACATAATCAAACTCCTTATACCACTGCCTAGAAGCTTGTTTTAGGCCATATATCGATTTTCTTAACTTGCAGACTAAGTCTTCACTTCTAGCTTCAATAAACCCTTCTGGTTGTTTCATGTAGATCACCTCATCAAGTTCACCATTTAAGAATGCAATTTTAACATCCATTTAGTGCAGCTCCATATCAAAATGAGCTACTAAGGCCATAATTATCCTGAAAGAGTCTTTACTGGAGACAGGAGAGAATGTCTCAATAAAATCAATGCCCTCTTTCTGAGTGAATCCTTTGGCAACAAGCCGTGTCTTATGCCTCTCAATCTTACCAGCTACATCTCTTTTTGTTTTCAAAACCCACTTACAACCTATATGTAATACCCCGAAAATTTCCGTATTATTTTTATAAAATAGTTCGTGAAATTTGAAGTGAAATGATACGATTTCATATTTTTAGGGGTTTTCGTCGTAAAACGATAATTACGGTGGTAATTATAAGTTACACAAGGTTAATTAGGGTAACTTTTTACCCGTTGAGAATTTGGGAAAACTTCCTTCATGAAAGTTGTAGACCTCGTCGAATCGAGTTCGTAGGAATTTGGTTCATCGGAAATGGACATCGTATGAAGGAGTTACAGCCCTAGGAAGTTCCACGTTTTTCTATAAAAGAAAGATTTTATTTTTTTTCTGGAACTTTCTCTCTCCTCCCTCTCTCTCTCTCCCCGCGCAGCTCTCCCTTTCTCTCTCTTCTGGTTGTTTTCCGGCGAGCCGTGACCGGCCACCGTGTGCCTCACCGCCACCACCAAAAGGTGCAGCTCGGGCCGACAGACCTAGCCCACCCGGCCTTGCCGCCCGCCTCGCCGCCCGCCTCGCCGGCGTGACGCCGCACGCGGCGGCCAAAGAAGAGGCCGACGGCCTCCTCATGCTCCGGCCATTTTCCGGCCACCCCGGACCAATCCGTGTATCGGGTTTTGAAGCCCTCAACCCCATGAACACGATGGTGCCCTTGGATTTCACCGAAAACCACCGTAGGCGGCGGATTGAGCTCGGGAAGTTTTGGATCTAGAACTTGCCGACACCGATTCCGGCCACTTCCACTTCGATCCAGACTTTGAGGTAGTTACTAAACTTGTTGGGCTTGTTGAGTTCTACATTCTGGTAAATTTTGGTAGCCATCGGACCACCTTGACCGGCGGCCGGCAGCCACCTCCGGCGGCGCGTCGGCGGCGCGTCAGGTCGGTCCTGGAGCAATTCTTTGCTCCGTTTGACTTGGTTCGTCGATACGAACAACTTTCGTGTTTACAGTTTTGTGAAATTCGGTCGTTTGAGCGATGATCAATTAAGCAATGGTTATGGATCGTTAGATCCGTGATGATCCGACCGTTGGATCATCACCATATTTGGATATGATGTTAGGATGCTAGAAATAAGCATGCTGTTGGATTTTGGAAGTTTCAGATTTGGTGTGGGACCCGTTGATGAATAGTAGACGTGGGACCCACGTTGACCGATGGTTGACTTTTGGTCAAATGGTCTCGATTAAATGTTCCGATGTCGTAGGAGACATTTGAGGAACATTTGGATTATTTTGGAAATGTATTATGCTAATTGGATATTGCATAATCATAGGTGTTTACGAGAAGTGTAGCTCGTGCTTGTCGATTCCTGGTTACTATTGGAAGACGCAGCAGGAATTAGAGGTGAGTGAATCTCACGATATTTTATATATGAATATTAATTCATATTGTGTTGTTTGCGAAAATAAATAATTATATTTATTTAAATGATTTTGCGATATATAAATTAAATACAGTTTTAATTTGATATATCAGCATGTGTGATTTTGTGTTAAAACAATATTTGAAAGTATTCATTTTATTGTTTTAATTGGTGGATTTTGTGGGAAACAATATTTCAAAAATTATGATATTGTGTTTGCCTACTCGAATGTTTTTTGTAGCCAATGGGTGAAGGTTAGAGCTTTAGACTGTGTAGCCAATGGGTGAAGGTTAGAGCTCTAGACTGTGTAGCCAATGGTGAAGGTTAGAGCTTTAGACTGTGTAGCCAGAAGGTGAAGGTTAGAGTTCTAGACTGTGTAGCCATGTATTCATTGAAAACAAAGATGAATACTTTATGTAATAAAGGAGAAGAAAAATGGTATTCTCGCTTTATCTTGATGTATTAAAAGGAGAAGAAAAATGGTATTCTCGCTTTTAATCATTTGAAGTTGATTGTGGTTTTGTGTGAGTATGATATGAATTTGCTTCTTAAATAATTGAAGCATTGATTTATTGAATTACAATTCTTGAACAATATTGAATTGTATTTTGAAGTTTTTATTTCTTTAAAAATTGAAGTAATTATTATTATGATTTACGATTCTTAAAAAGAAAGAATCATAATTTTGGGAAATGATTTTGGGGAAAGTTTATATTGTTTAATATTCTGAATTACCCTGGGATTAACATACACGTTTATGGGACGTGTGGGGTTAAAATACGTGGTATGGGGCGCGTAGGTTCAGTATATTTTATAATATGAATTTTCGGGATTTGAATTGTTTTTGAAAAGTATAAGTTACATATATTTGTTTAAAACAAACTATATATGTATATTTTGTTAAACGGTTTAGGGTGAGTAAAACTGAGTTAACTCATACCAGCTTCGTAAGCTGACCGGGTTTGTTGATATAACCCGGTACACTATTCCACGGTGTAGGGGTTATACCTGCAGGTTAGGATAACCAGGAGTAATGCAAGGCTGCATACTTTTTGTTGGGTTATAAGACTTCCGCTATTTTATGCTTCGCACTCTGAAGATTTATTTATGTAATATTTTGATGTATCAATTTATTATATAAATATTTGGTATGTAATATTCGACTCTTGTATTGAGTTTGAAATTACAATGTTGGGCATGGAGTTGGTGTTGTGTACTTGAATTAAAAAGAAAAAAATTCTAGTGCATATTTGTATTTGATATTCCATGTCGTCACGTTCCCGAAATGGTTTGTAATTAAGGGCAAAATGCCTTATTAATTGATTGGAAAATCGGGGCGTGACAGATTGGTATCAGAGCAAAACAATGCTCTAAGGAAGTGATTGAGCAATGGAACGCTCTATGGAAATGAAACGAGTTGTAGAATTGAGAAGTGAAGTTAGAGTTTAGAGCTTAGGATCGGTTTAGGGTTTGACGTTAGGTTCTTAGATTCATTCAAGTAATGGTTATTTCGTATGCTTAATTACGCACAGTATTTATCGAGTGATGGCCCGACCGCGGCGGATCCCCATCATGTGCTCTTCAGTGCTGTTGTGTTGTTAAGAATATAAAGTACAAATTACAATTCCTTATACGGTAGTCTTACATGGCTACATTCTTAACTCTCTCAACCGTACCCTGGATCAAACGACAGACTTGATCCACTGACCCTTTCTTATTCTTCAGCAACTCAGTAGAGATCTGTGTTGCTACTGTTACTAGACAACCAATGTACGGATTGTCTGAGACCCCTTCTGTTCTTCCAGCAGTAGGCATATCTGGTAGAATTGAAAAACCTGAAGTTAGGAATACAATTGTACCTAACTCACAACCACCTAATAACTTCTGGACCGTTGACTGACTGATAGAGGCATAAATCACGTATGACCCTGTTGAATCAGTACAACTTTCTTGGAGTACGTAGGTGTCGTCGATTTGCATCAAGGTGACACAGTTGCGTGGGTCTTGACCCGTTGTGATGTGTGCAATCTCTTGGACTGTCTTGCCCAATGCTTGGTGGTCCCACTGGTTCCGAGTTTGTACGTCAGTGAAGAAGTCAAACAGCTTTCGGTGAGAGACATGATGTTGGAATATTGCAGTTGCAGTTCGAGTAAGACCATGAGGCTTATTCGGCCTATTCCAAATTTTGTTAGTGGAGACTCTTATCCCTGAACCCCTGAACTTGGTTTGTTCAGCTACCTTCCATTCATGAGCAGTAGAGTTGCCGATGCCTGTGCAGAAATCCGTCACTAATCTGCATGTCATCTGCAACAAGTTTCTTCTTCCTTCTACCGATGGTATGACACAAAAGTCTTGAGGTGGATGAGTGACAGCCGCAGAATAGTTGAACCGTTCTGCTTGCCTCTGCAATATTTCTACCCATCGCCTTGCTCCAAAGGCTAAGCCTGACTCCACTAGCGTTCTGTATGTTTGGTGCATGAGTTGATCTCGTACATCAACATGTTCCACCCATACGACACGAGAGCTGCCGTTGAACAAGTCTTGGATTAAGCATCCGGATGGACGCTTCTTGCATTGAGATCTGGGGTGTGGACCCAGATTTGAACTTAACCCCTCCACAGAGACATCAACTATGGCCCAACTCTGTTCTGTTTGTCGTTGACAATAACGAACAAAGTGAGTGACACGAGTGGAAACAGATGGAGTGGTTACCTGGAACTCAGCAGTCATGACTTGGATGGTGTCGTGGTAGTTTTCAGCAGTCCCTGTTGATAAGACATCAAGGATATTCGCCCTTGAAATGATGCTACTGAATATGGTGGACCATTGGTCCACATCCATGAAGAAATTCAAGAGTACGACAGGACTGAGAGGAATAGTGGCTGTGTAGCGAGAAGCTTCGGTTTGGAAGTTAGTGGGAGTGAGATCAATACCGTTAGTGAAGATTCTCTTGTACTCTGCTTCATTCAGGAACTCATGAAGCGTGGCTGAGCTGGATTTGAGTGCAGAGATCCACAGTGGCGCATCAGCAGATGCCATGATGATTAGCTCATCTCTGACCGACACAATGATTTCAGAAATCTTAGTTGTGTCTGCCACGACAGATGCTTGTTCAGGTTCTGAACGGTTGATGTTGTCTGGTTGGTGTGTAGAAGAAGAGTGATGTGGGATCGACATACACTTTTGAACATCCCTCCTCATGTGAGACTTTTCCCTTGGACCGATGACTGCAGGAATTGGAAGAGTCTGAGGTTGTGGGGTAGTCTCTTCGATTCCTTTGAGTAGCTCACTATTGGGAGTAACTCGTTTTCCACAGTGGTTGCAGTTGATTCGGTTGAATGCTGCTTGGTACTGGCTAAGTTGAGCTTGAAGCTCATTGATTTTCTGTCTCAGCATAAAATTTTGTTGACGAGTTGTTTGGGCAGGCGTTCGGGGTCGATGCTTTATCACCCAGGCAGAGACTTGTGCAAACGTTAACTTTATTTGGTCACCCAAATCTTGTCGCTGTTGAACAGTTGGCTGTGGAAAAGCCTCGACGAAGTCCTTCAATGCTTGGACTTGGTATTTGGTGAAGCTCTTCCTCAGTGGAATACGTTTGGATGAACTAGGTTCAGCTTGTGGAGATGATACTTGTGGACTTGGGGCTACTTCAATGGCTTCGTCTTCTGCTAGAAGCATGTCTAGCATGTCGATATCGTTGTCGAATTCGATTACTGGTGAAATTATTTCATCTAAGCCCTCAAAGAATTGGCTTTCAGAGGGATCAGATTGAAGTAATTCACTGAACGAATTTACCTTACGTGACATGTTTGAGTTTAGTGGGAATTGCTGAGAAGCTGGAATGAAGAAGTCCTCTTTGAAAGAGAAAGGAGGTTATGGCACTAATGGAAAGTATCTGTTAGTGGATGCGTAAGGGTATATTTATTGTTGGTGGAGGATTTGAAAATTCAAAAGCAAAAGTGAGCGGCTGATTACAGCTAATTGTCGGAGCCCTTGGAGATCGTGGAAGATTTTTTTTCCCCGATGCATGGATTTTCCACATACAGTTCCACTCTTGTGAGACCTCGCATCTTTTGAGGAATTAATTATGCGAAAGCAAAAGGAAAAGAGTCATTATGACCGGTGTTAGTGGAAGACTAAGTTTTTGTTGATTAAATCTTGTGGAATCTTGTATCGTGGGCGATACTTTTGAGTAATTGAGACAGATATGAGCAATAATTATTCTTAGTGGGTTGTTGAGTGCACCGCACTTACATTAAAGAAAGGTTTCCCTTACGGTGGAAAGTTGTGTTTAAATACATAGGATAAGGAGCTGTGTTACTTAACTCATATCTGATTTCAAACAAACACATCTACTAGAATTTGCAAAATGGTGAGTAAAGGAGAGTGCAGCAAGCGTTTCAAGAACACTGATTGGAGTGAACTTCCGGTGGAGATCTGGAAATATATTTTTCAGTTGGTGGCTACCGCATCTCTGCAGAGCACAATGGAACTCCGTTGTGTCTCGAAGGACTTCAAGGAGTATGCCGATAGTTGGTCTACCTTGGCGGCGATCGACATGGATGGTTTCGATGGTGGATCCAGACCCACTGGTTCCATAGAAGCGGACAGGCAGGTGCGCATCTTCGCAAATCGATGCTGGGAAGCGAAGAACCCGGAGTCTCTGTTCCGAATGGGAATACGAGTACTCGTGGAGGCAGCGAATATATCTCTAGCCCTGGAGTATTTCGATGCGGCATGCAAACCAGGAACATTCTATGGTTCGCGTCCCAGTTCAGTGGTAGGTCATCATGTTGCATTTTATGCAGCATGTATGATTAAGATGATTTTAGGACCACGAGCCGAGCAGCAGAAAACGGTGCAGCGACTGTGTGAAGCCCTCGACTGGTGGAGAAGCGGATGGAACATCTACTACTGTAGACAAGAAGTCGAGCGGATGATGCATCAGGCCGAGTTTTGTCATGAGCATCTACTATTGTATTTTCCGTCGACTACTGCTTTCCTGCCCGCCGGTAAATGTCTTACTTGCGGTGAGTCAAGTTTTTGGCGTCCTTTTGGCCAGGACATGTGGGACGTGGATGGAGATAGGCATGCAGCTAGAGAATGTTGCGACACTTGCAAGTGTTTCGTGGAGGCAGCATATTTCTACCAGCTGATGATGTATGGAATTCCGAGACATCCGGCCTCTTATCCACGAAGTCACTATTGGAGGTTTAAGGATGGCTTCTGGTAGTTAAAGCCCTGTGAGGCAATCTTAGAATTTGTAATAGGAATATTTCGGAAGTTGTGGTTGTTATGTTGTGGTTTGTTGTGTACTACCTAAGTTATCATCAATAAAATTTGGATTTTGTAATTGAAGTGTGATGACCTTGGGTATACTCTGCGTCCTAATTTCGGGACGAAATTTCTTTAAGGAGGGTAGACTGTAATACCCCGAAAATTTCCGTATTATTTTTATAAAATAGTTCGTGAAATTTGAAGTGAAATGATACGATTTCATATTTTTAGGGGTTTTCGTCGTAAAACGATAATTACGGTGGTAATTATAAGTTACACAAGGTTACTTAAGGTAACTTTTTACCCGTTGAGAATTTGGGAAAACTTCCTTCATGAAAGTTGTAGACCTCGTCGAATCGAGTTCGTAGGAATTTGGTTCATCGGAAATGGACATCGTATGAAGGAGTTACAGCCCTCGGAAGTTCCACGTTTTTCTATAAAAGAAAGATTTTATTTTTTTTCTGGAACTTTCTCTCTCCTCCCTCTCTCTCTCTCCCCGCGCAGCTCTCCCTTTCTCTCTCTTCTGGTTGTTTTCCGGCGAGCCGTGACCGGCCACCGTGTGCCTCACCGCCACCACCAAAAGGTGCAGCTCGGGCCGACAGACCTAGCCCACCCGGCCTTGCCGCCCGCCTCGCCGCCCGCCTCGCCGGCGTGACGCCGCACGCGGCGGCCAAAGAAGAGGCCGACGGCCTCCTCATGCTCCGGCCATTTTCCGGCCACCCCGGACCAATCCGTGTATCGGGTTTTGAAGCCCTCAACCCCATGAACACGATGGTGCCCTTGGATTTCACCGAAAACCACCGTAGGCGGCGGATTGAGCTCGGGAAGTTTTGGATCTAGAACTTGCCGACACCGATTCCGGCCACTTCCACTTCGATCCAGACTTTGAGGTAGTTACTAAACTTGTTGGGCTTGTTGAGTTCTACATTCTGGTAAATTTTGGTAGCCATCGGACCACCTTGACCGGCGGCCGGCAGCCACCTCCGGCGGCGCGTCGGCGGCGCGTCAGGTCGGTCCTGGAGCAATTCTTTGCTCCGTTTGACTTGGTTCGTCGATACGAACAACTTTCGTGTTTACAGTTTTGTGAAATTCGGTCGTTTGAGCGATGATCAATTAAGCAATGGTTATGGATCGTTAGATCCGTGATGATCCGACCGTTGGATCATCACCATATTTGGATATGATGTTAGGATGCTAGAAATAAGCATGCTGTTGGATTTTGGAAGTTTCAGATTTGGTGTGGGACCCGTTGATGAATAGTAGACGTGGGACCCACGTTGACCGATGGTTGACTTTTGGTCAAATGGTCTCGATTAAATGTTCCGATGTCGTAGGAGACATTTGAGGAACATTTGGATTATTTTGGAAATGTATTATGCTAATTGGATATTGCATAATCATAGGTGTTTACGAGAAGTGTAGCTCGTGCTTGTCGATTCCTGGTTACTATTGGAAGACGCAGCAGGAATTAGAGGTGAGTGAATCTCACGATATTTTATATATGAATATTAATTCATATTGTGTTGTTTGCGAAAATAAATAATTATATTTATTTAAATGATTTTGCGATATATAAATTAAATACAGTTTTAATTTGATATATCAGCATGTGTGATTTTGTGTTAAAACAATATTTGAAAGTATTCATTTTATTGTTTTAATTGGTGGATTTTGTGGGAAACAATATTTCAAAAATTATGATATTGTGTTTGCCTACTCGAATGTTTTTTGTAGCCAATGGGTGAAGGTTAGAGCTTTAGACTGTGTAGCCAATGGGTGAAGGTTAGAGCTCTAGACTGTGTAGCCAATGGTGAAGGTTAGAGCTTTAGACTGTGTAGCCAGAAGGTGAAGGTTAGAGTTCTAGACTGTGTAGCCATGTATTCATTGAAAACAAAGATGAATACTTTATGTAATAAAGGAGAAGAAAAATGGTATTCTCGCTTTATCTTGATGTATTAAAAGGAGAAGAAAAATGGTATTCTCGCTTTTAATCATTTGAAGTTGATTGTGGTTTTGTGTGAGTATGATATGAATTTGCTTCTTAAATAATTGAAGCATTGATTTATTGAATTACAATTCTTGAACAATATTGAATTGTATTTTGAAGTTTTTACTTCTTTAAAAATTGAAGTAATTATTATTATGATTTACGATTCTTAAAAAGAAAGAATCATAATTTTGGGAAATGATTTTGGGGAAAGTTTATATTGTTTAATATTCTGAATTACCCTGGGATTAACATACACGTTTATGGGACGTGTGGGGTTAAAATACGTGGTATGGGGCGCGTAGGTTCAGTATATTTTATAATATGAATTTTCGGGATTTGAATTGTTTTTGAAAAGTATAAGTTACATATATTTGTTTAAAACAAACTATATATGTATATTTTGTTAAACGGTTTAGGGTGAGTAAAACTGAGTTAACTCATACCAGCTTCGTAAGCTGACCGGGTTTGTTGATATAACCCGGTACACTATTCCACGGTGTAGGGGTTATACCTGCAGGTTAGGATAACCAGGAGTAATGCAAGGCTGCATACTTTTTGTTGGGTTATAAGACTTCCGCTATTTTATGCTTCGCACTCTGAAGATTTATTTATGTAATATTTTGATGTATCAATTTATTATATAAATATTTGGTATGTAATATTCGACTCTTGTATTGAGTTTGAAATTACAATGTTGGGCATGGAGTTGGTGTTGTGTACTTGAATTAAAAAGAAAAAAATTCTAGTGCATATTTGTATTTGATATTCCATGTCGTCACGTTCCCGAAATGGTTTGTAATTAAGGGCAAAATGCCTTATTAATTGATTGGAAAATCGGGGCGTGACACTATAGGTTTTCGTTTAGGGTCAGGCTGGACTAAATCCCAAACTTCATTTTTATTCATGGATTCAATTTCTGCCTCTATTGCCATCTTCCATTAAGTTGATTCTAGACTCTCTATGGCTTGAATAAAGGTTGTTGGATCATTGTCTTCTGCACAATCTAGTTCAATTTCTTGTTCTTGAAGATAAACAATATAGTCATTGTCTTCCCCCCCCCATAAGTTGGTTTTCTTGCTCTCTGTGATCTTCTAGCTAGGTTCATGATTCACTGGATTTGGCTGAGCTATTGGATGATTTTCAGGTTCCTCAAGAGGTGGCGGATCATGCATAATTGCAGGTTTAGCTTGAACTTCATCAAGTTGCATTTCCTGATCAATTACTTGATCTTGTGTATCTTGGTTTTCTGTAACACTGTTAGCTGCTAATGTTTCAGTTTCTAAGGGTAATGGCATTGCTATATTCTCAGTTGTCACAATTTCCTCAAAATCTGAAGTTAAATCTTCATATTCTGTATTGTGTACTTTTTCACTTAGAAATTTTACTTGATGTGTTTCAAAAATTCTAGGTGAATGCTTAGCAGAATATAGCTTATAGCCCTTAGATTTATCTGGATAACCTATAAAATAGCAGCTTACAGTCTTAGGATCAAGCTTATTCAAGTTGGAATTGTAAACTCGAGCCTCACTATGACATCCCCACACATGACAATGATGAAGACTTGGTTTTCTACCACACCACAGTTCAAATGAGGTTTTCTCAATGGCTTTACTCGATGTTTTGTTGCAAATATAATTTGCAGTCTTTAAAGCCTCACCCCACAAGAATTTTGGTAAGCCAGATGTACACATCATACACCTGACCATGCTTAGAAGGGTTCTGTTCTTTCTCTCAGCAACACCATTTTGCTGAGGGTTATATGGTGTTATATACTGAGCCTTAATTCCATGCTCTTGCAAAAACAAGGCAAATGGACCCTTTTGTTGACCAGATTCTGTGTATTTTTCATAAAACTCTCCCCTTCTGTCAGATCTTACTGTTTTGATTTTCTTTTCCAGTTGATTTTCTACTTCAGACTTAAAGACTTGAAAAGCTTTAAGTGCTTGAGATTTTTCTGAGAGTAGATAAACATAGCAGTATCTAGAAAAATCATCAATAAATGTGATAAAGTACACATTGCCACAGATGGTTTAATGTCTAAATGGACCACAGATATCAGTGTGTATGAGTTCAAGAAGATTTTGGCTTCTGTATGCAGTCTTTTTCCTTAAGTTAGTTATTTTTCCCTTAAAGCATTCAACACAATCATTCAGATCAGAAAAATCTAGTTCATTTAGGATAATTGTTTTTCACCAAATTTCCAGTCTCTCTTTTGACACATGGCCGAGTCTTCTATGCCACAAAAATGCAGACTTTTCATTTAGTTTGGTTCTTTTAACACCTATTAAGGTGCTAGTACTGTCTGTGTTATTCTTTTCAACAAGTAAAATTTCTTGTTGAGCCATAGAACAATTAAGTTGCAAATAATCATTCAATATAACACCAGAACCAATTTGCATAGAATTTCTAGAAATAAGAATTCCATTATTATCAATCAAACGTCTACAACCAGATTTAACTAAAAGAGAAACCGAAACCAAATTCCTTCTCATGGAAGGTACATAATAAGCATTATCCAAAACTAGAAAATTTCCAAATCCTAAATCTAGCTTTAAGGTTCCAACAGCCTTGACTGCTACCCTCATGCCATTGCCTACTCTCAGGTTCACCTCATCACCTTTTGGGATTCTCCTCATGAATCCCTGCAAAGAATTAGCAGCATGTATTGGTGAGCCTGAATCAATCCACCACGTCTGTGGTTCAACATTAATAAGATTAATTTCTAAAGAAAATACTGTATTAGAAAGCATCTTACCCTTTTTGACCAACCAGTTCTTATAGCCAAGACAGTCCTTTTTCATGTGTCCTATCTTTTTGCAAAAATAGCACTTGAATCTGAATGGCTTGTTTTCCTTAGGTCCTGCAGATGTTGACACTTTAGTGATGGCTTTACTAGGCTTGAGCTTATTCTGGAACTTTTTCTTCTTAGGCTTTTCAACTAAGTTGACAGTGGTCTCAAGTTCTCTTTCTTTCTTTAATCTGTCTTCCTCATCAAGACAGATAGATATGAGTTCATCTAGGGTCCAGTTTTCCTTTTGGGCATTGTAATTGGTCCTGAGTTGACTAAAACTGCTAGGTAAAGTATCCAATGCATGATGAACCACTTGTTCATCCTTTACCCCCATCAACATATCTCTAAGTCTGTTGTTGATGTTAATCAACTCAAGTATATGCCCTCTGACACCCCCAGATCTTGTGTACTTAAGGCTATTGAATTCCTTAGTGAGCCTAGCTGCTTCTGCTTTTTCACTTTCTTTAAATTTTACAGCTATAGCCTCCATAAAATCAATAGCTACCTCAGGCTCATCTACACTACCCCTGACAGTTTTTGACATTGAAAACTTGATCACATTCTTAGCCATTCGATTAGACCTAGTCCACTTCCTGTAATGTTCAATATCTTTCTTCGAGGCCGTATTAGCTGGCTTAATTGGCTCTTCCTCAGTGAAACAATAGTCTATGTTGTCATGCATACTCATACAGTTCTCTATCGAGTCTTTCCAAGCCCTATAGTTGCTTCCAGTAAGGATCAAAACATTGTTGAGGTTCAAGTAGGTGTTACCTAAGGAGCAAATAAAACGTGTGAGTTCTCAATTTGTAAAGTTTAAATGTTTTCTGTGTATTATGAATTTGCAAAACAAAACACATCAACCAAAAGCAATTCACAAAACAAAATCATACAGAAAACTTAAGCCACATTATACTTGCATTTAAAACAGTCCATAACTTTAAACAATATCAAGCAACACTTTTGAGCAGAAGCTTAACATTCCGTAATTCCTTATCAATAAGCCATGCCAAATAAAAATGTGGTATCCATAGAAAATCAATCCACATCTTTAGACAGAAGAAAAATTTTCTATGTATCCGAATTCATTCATATAAGTCATATGCATATTGCTGTTTTGTACTCTAAACCATACTAGACAACTTCTTTGGAAGTAAAAACCAGAAGCATAGTTTTAAAATTCAAAACACAATTTTTCAGATTTGTTAATCCATATGCCTTCTGTCAATATCAATGAAGGAATGCTTTGTGCATCATAATCATTCATATCAACAAAACACACAAATCACATGAGTTGAAAACTTTACTTTCTATCCAGATTGACTGTCCTTATAAGAAAAATTTAAACTTTTGTACCCGTAAAATTTGCAATGTTTTGTAAAGCTTTAGGGAGATTAAATTCATCATACGTACATTGCAATTCAATCACATATACGTGTAGAATTCAATCATTCAATGCATATCAATCACATATACGCATACACAGTTTCAATTCAATACCACAGAGCAAGCATGAAATTTAAATTTCATCCGGTCACCATTTACTCTAGCCTACGTGCACGCCGGGAATGCTTCTAGGGTTCTTGCATAATCATCAATTAAGTGAAACATGCTTTGAATTGAAACAAAAACACATAAAACCTGTTTTGCTTTTTCCCCAAAAACACTACAATTTCGAGCGGAAGCATGAATAATCTTGATGCAGCAATTAATCCTTTGGCATTCTTGATTCACAGCAATCGAGTTTTGAGTCTCTTTGAAGATGCAAGCATCTCGAGCCGATCCAGTCCCTTACCCATCCTTGATCAAAACTGACCGTTGCGATATAACGGTCATATTCCGTATGCTTTGTTCTTTAGATTTGGATCGGGTTTTGGGCCTGGACCTGCTACTGCTGTGACACGGGCCAAGAGATTTGTTAACAAGCCAATTGCTCAGCCTTCTAACCCGTAAAGCAAAACCCTTTTTTTTTTTTATTGATAACCCTAGATAAATTTCATACCAAGCAAAACTGAAATTTTTGTGAGTCTAATGCTCTGATACCATTTGTTAGAAACCAATTAACATAAGCTCACAATACTAAAGATCATATGCTTGATACATTAAGTACATAAACATGTCAAGAATAGAAGACATACCATCAGCATTCATGTGGTTTTCCATTGCTATAAAACTTGAAGCACAAGAACTGGAACTAGCCTTCTGTTAGTCACTGAACTCAAGCTTCTCAATGGATAGAACTAATGCTTATTACTCGTGGTGATAACAGGGACCAATACCATCTATTTATATAGGATTGCTAACCCTTAGAGTCCTTCCATTAAGGTATCCCATAAGGTTTAGGTTTCCTAATTAGATACTTAATATATGACTCTATATAGGCTTACTTGTAACCTAAGAATGAACTATTTAACATTAATGGACTAATACACGAGTCCATTAAGCAACTAGATTAGGTTTACAATTTGTATCCATGTTGAAGTAGGAATAGCATTAAGCATTACATTAAGGATAATATGTGACAAGTCCATATTGATTCTAACATGGTCAACCTACAGAACAACAGAAAATACTCCAAACCGGCATTGAGAGACGATCGAAGAAGCCCTTGACCCTTGGCTATTGTGTCGTTGATGCAAGGTTTCACCACGTACTATCATAGTAGTGAAATCATAATCGGAAAGGAAGAAGTAGATCGAGGTTAGTGGAGAGAGAGAGAGAGAGAGAGAGAGTTAGTTACGTTCAAATGGAATGGGCGTGACAAAAAAAATGTGGACTACTCGATTGCTCTTATATACTACGATTACTGGATTTCTCATCGACGTTTGACCACTGTGTTTCGCTTCTCGCCGAGTGACTCTTTTTTGGTTACAGAGTGATTGACTCTTTGACTTTGTTATAAAAAAAAAAGCATTTTTTTTTCTCGAAAAAAAAGACACGTTGGCATTTTTCTTTTCAGCGAAACAAAAGGCCGTCCCAAAGGCATGTGGTATTCGCAATTGGGGTTTTTCGGAATTCGGGAAGAATTTAGGTCTTGTTTGGTAACATTTTACATAATGATTTTTGAAAAACTAGTTTGCAAAATGAAAATAGTAAATTGAATTTTGTTTCAAGATTTGAGAATGCGTTTGGTAGATCTATTTGAAAATATATTGTAAAAACAAAAAATTATCAAATCGTGTTTGGTAGCTTAATTCAAGAATGGGGTCGTAGCTCAAGCGGTGGTGGTGATTAGTGGTAAAGTCATCGATCGGTCGATGAGGTCTCTCATTTGTCAGTGTTATCGCCAATCGTTGGCGAGGTTACCGGTCAGGCGGTTGTGGGGTTTGTCTAATCGTTAGTGAGGTCACCGATCGGCAAAGTTGCCAGTCAGTGAGATCGTCGGTAGGTTGGTGAGATTGTTGATTAGGCGGTTGTGGTGTCGATTGTGTCTTGGTAAGTTTTAGAAGCATTTGAAAGCGGTTTTGAGAAGTACTTCCTCGCACAAAAGTGTTTTTACCAAATTTGAAAAGCACTCTTTTCAAAAGTAATCTCAAACAGTTTGGAAGTTTCAAGTTAGGTGGTTTTATTTGGAATTGAGTAAAATCAAATGGTACATGAACTATCATGAAATGTATTTTTTTTGTGCCTAAACTATTACTGTTTGTCATTTTGTTAGCTCCATCCAATTTTTTAACTAAAAATGCTAAGGAGACACTTATATGGAGCCGAATAATTCTTGGGTTCACCCAAATGGTGAATCTGCATATTCATCTCCATTGTGATTAACATATTTTTCACCATATAATTTCATAATCCAACCGTTCATATTTTAAATTATCCTTTATAAATCACCTCTGTAAAAAATCAATCAAATCAGAGATTGTTCAACTATCCAATTTTAAGAAACAAATGAACAGTTCTGACAACAATTATTACTATTATGATGAACCGTCTATTTATTTAATTATTTCATATGAAAAAGTGATCAAAAGGTCTCCAAATTGATTAATTTTTTGCATAAGTAGATCTATATTATGTTATAATACATGAACGGTTGGATCGTTAAAATTTAAATTGAAAATGTGTTTATTACAACGGAGGTGAATATGCAGGTTCACCCCGGGTGAATCCAAGAATTATATATGAAGCCTGTTCTTAAACTTCTTATGGAGTTTAAATAAAATTGGATGAAAATACCAAAATATACACTAATAAAAAATTATTTAATTATCAATCATGAAACTTCTCATATACCCACCAGGCCCTCTCTCTCTCTCTCTCTCTCTCTCTCTCTGGACTTGGCTGAATGCTGACGTTGGGGTGGGTTTTGGTTTTTTCCTGTTAGCTTGGGTCAAATTGAATTTTTGAAAGTTATGTGAATACCAAATTTTTTTTTTTGGCAAGATGTGAATACCAAATTTAGAAGTTTGAATAGAACAAAAAATACATTTCATGATAGTTCATGTTAGGTACAAAAAAAATATATTTCATGATAGTTCATGAAATTGTTCATGAAATGTATCATGAAATATATTTTTTGCGTCAGGAGTGAAGTTGGCTTCCCGATAGATGTGGTTAAATTGAGCAGCAAGAAATTGAATGTCTCTTACTAAAGTCTTGAGGCACCATGAGATCAAGCACTTATTCAGTACACAGTTAATAACGAGTTTAGAATCACCTTCCACTTGAATTTTCGTGAGATTGTGTTGAAGACCAGTACAAAGACCTTGACGAAGGGCTAGAGCTTCATAAATGGGTACATGGTAAGAGGAGATTTTTTTGCACCAACTAAAATAGGGCAGCCTCCCTTGTGTCTGACAGCAGCACTTTGGTTATTAACAACAGAACCGTCGAAGTTGAGTTTCGAATAGTCATTATCTGGAGGTTTCCACTTGATACAATTTTCCACCTGCTTTCTGGATTGGCAGCAGCATAATCTTTGGCTATAGCTTCAGCAACATGAAGAACTTTGCTAGGACTTGGGGGAGTTTGCCTGAAAATCCAATTATTCCTGGTATCCCAAATTTGCCAACACAACAATAAAAAGAAAACCAAGTTGTGCTGGCCATTAGTAATACCCTCATTGCATTTATCTAAATGGGGAGGTGAAGCAGTCCTCCAAACATCATGAGCAAAGGGACAATAACAAGCATAGTCTCATCTAAGTTGTTTTAATTGCAACAATAACACGCATTTTCATAATTCTAACGATTGATTTTTCCATGCATGGTAAACCCAACCGAGGCAAATATCAAAATGATCAAACTCAATTCTATGGCTTTCGTTGAGCCCAAGCTCAGCTCGGATTTGGTGGTAGAATGAGTTGGGGCTTGAACTAGGCTCATCTCATTCAAGCTTAAGTTTAGTAAATGCCAACAAAACAAAAAAATCAAATGCGAAATACAATACCACAGACTACAAAGTTCAAATCTCACTTGATATTTATGAACTAATGAAACAGAAGTTGAATCAAAGTCAAGACTATACTCTGCCAGTAACTAACTATCTATTTGTTCATCATGTGAAACTGCATTGTTCACAAAGGATATGAGTCATACCAAGCTCATTTCTATCTGTGCATTGCAGCTCAGTAGAGATTTTACATGTGTGATTTTTCAACTATACTGGAGAATTGCAATATCCACTCACACTTAGACTACCAAGTACAGCAGACACCTCCATACATCTCAAATCGATCAACTAATCGGGTATATCTTCATCATCCTGCATTAAAAAGTTAAAGAGGAGGTTGCCGAGGTGACCAATAGGGCAATCCAGCACAGTCAAACTTTCAGTTGTCTTGAGTATCCATACCATCTCTGACAAAACAGCAGCATTGAGGAACGCGCTCTTGTGCTGGAGATCAAACTTTAAGACAAACGGATATTCATTTGTATCATTCTGAATCTCGCACCTCCCAGGCTGCACAAGAGTTAAACATGGAATCAAATTAAAAAACATGATATGGGATATGCTTACTATTCACATTGAGTTGTTTTTAGAGAAGAAAGAGTGTTATTAATTCCTGTAAAGTTCTGTGTTGGTGCATGTTACCTTGTGACTACTATACTTACGTGCATATACTCTCATATGGACAAATACCATCAACACATTAAATATGAACCCCAAGGCCTATTGCACAGTTATACTAGACCAATTCTACAGAAAAATCATGTTCTGCATATTCTTAAACTTTCACAAAACTGAATATTAATTCTCATTATTTTTCATGCAGCTAGACATTATTCTAAGAAAATACAATCCATTAGTCTTGATCCATGTTGCCCGCACCAATTGGCATTCCATATTGATGACCAATGATTCTTTTCATGCATTTTATACTGTGTGTTCTTTTTGTTTTTTGAAAAAATGGCTAGGAGTAATCTTATCTCCTTTATTCATTACTTAAGTTTTTACATTAATCCCACTTGAAACCTGTGTCTGGTAAGATTACATAACCATATAAAGATATAAGAATATCACATTGAGTTGGGGTACTATTCTGAATGCAAAGCTCCATTTGTCTTGGACTTGCTTGCTAAACATTTTTTGTGGAAAGAGATTTTAGTCTAAATCAAAGGGAGATGTACATGCCAGATGTATACCAAAGACTTCTTAGGGCAAAGCAATGAGGCATATTAAGAAACTATGGTAAAAACAAGTTGAACAATAAAGATTAAGCTTGTGAACAAAACTAACTATCTGGAATACGAATAGGGATTTTTGGTTACACTGCAAGAGATAGAATTGGGAATGCTGCTGACTCGTCTCAATCTGTATGTTCATTGTATTTTTTCATAGGCATCAAAGGATATTTGCACTACTAAAGATCATGTCTATATGTCCACCATGCAATTTGAATACCTCAAAAGCAACAGGCTTGTCAGGTTAAAGAGTTTGAGACCTGTTATTGTTGTTGGAGGTAGAGGTGTTTACGAGGGTTATAAAGTTTTTATGTCCAGATTTCGACTCTTAGGCTGAGGTCTTTGAATTTTGAAACAAGGTTCATAACAATGCCCTTCCCCTTCTTAAATCTCTCCTCTTCTCAGACAGATGTGGCGATGAGATCCCACTTGACCTTCTGTTCCTGTGTACCTCTTGATGTGTTTTATTCGAAATTCTTTTTAAATTTTATGGTGTTCTATAAGATTGTTGTTTAAGCTTGTTAATGCTGAAGGGGGAATTTTAAGATTTTCTAAAGAATCACACAGCTTCCTAAACATATAAAATATATGTCAAGCATACATCAAAGTGCTTAAACCCAGGGTCAATTACGCCTTAACAAGGCTATTTGACTATTTCACATCAATCCAGCAACATATATAAAGGCCTCAACAAGGCTAATTCTGCAACATATCAACAAGGCTACTGATATTATGAATAAGAAAGAGTTTATACCTCTCTTTGGAAGCGAAGCTCGTGAGTCACCACACAGAAAACAACATCATTTTCTGACACAATGGCACGAACTGTTGATGCATACGAGAGGGATTGTTAGAATAATCTTCGAATTTAGTAGTAGATTCTCAATCAAATATTGTTAATCCTCATACTAAGGGTTTTTTAAATTGCTATTTTTGCTTATGAATTACATTGTTCAGTTATGCATAAACTTGTTGCTAATGTATGTATAATAATATATTCTGAAAACTATCTAAATTAATGAAACTTGAGCTCTTGTTTTTCTGTTTATTATAAGTGTACGTTATCTCATAATGACCATAAAGCTGTCATGATGAACATAAGGTTATGTAAAGCATATGTAATCAAGTGTATTGCAATTCACTTACTTGTAGACCCATATATTTCCAATTCATGAATGACATGACAAAAAAGATCTGAAGACAAGCCAATGCTCATTGTATATTGATACTCCAAGAAACTTAAGTCCATCTGACCCTCAAATGCCGTCACTGGCAGTGTAGAAGAGTGAATGATGATGCCATCATCTGAACAGATCGAGTCATATGAAGAATTGAATTAAAAATGCAGGTTTTAGAAAACCAAAATAATCAAGAATAACTCTGATTTAATAATTAATACCCTAGAAACCTAAAAACTCAATCACAATTCAATTTTCCAAGAACCAAAAGAAATCATGAACGAACCTTATAACCAATTAATTCACGCGAATCTATATACTCACCGTTCTCAAGATCATACCAAATCGCATCATGCATATCATGATCATCAACGAAATAATCACCGTAAAGACTGAGTGAAAACTGTGTGTTGAGTTCCAGTTTCTTCAGCAAAATGTGCAGAGGAAAGGTCACGGCGCGGCTCTCATAGCAGTTCAACCTCCGCATTGTCGATCTCGGTATGTACAGGAAGGTCAGGATCTTTGGAAAATCATTGTGCGAGAGTCCACAAATTAACGCCATGAACCTTGGAGTGAAGCAGAGGTGGGCCATGGTCGGCATCGCGGCGAACCACTCGTCCGGGTAATCGACGTCAGTAAACGCTACTTGACCAATCGCTCTCACCGCCTTCTTCAGAAGAATAGCTTCAGGTAGATCAAGCTTCAGCTCCAACCAGTCCGCCATTGTTAAAGAAATGAAAAGCTTGAGTAAATTTTCTTGGGGGGAAAATGGTTGAGCAGGTATATGTGGGGGACTGTGTTTTATTCTGTTGCGATTTATCTTAATTAAGCATTTGGCCCGGTAATTCTGACTCTACCACTGAAGTTCTGCTAATTACACTTTTGACCCAGAAAATAAACCGCTATGAGTCTATGACCGACCATAGATGGGTACTAAGCGACGTCGTTTGATTGCGTTTAAGGGCGGCACACTAACGCAACCTTCTTCAAAGGAAAACCAGGTAGATCTAGGCCGAGCAGACACAGAGAGAATCGCCATCGTAGTAGGGTGAGAAATCGTATTGAAAGTCACCTGACTTCTTTAGTGTTGACCATTTGAGCTAATGTGATGAGAAGTGAGAAGGCGCATCTCATCCACCTACCTAAATTAATATTGAAAGAAAAAGAGTACAACGTCGGAGGATGTAATGTCTAGACTCTGTGTAATGTCATAGATAACATCATGAATGATAGTAAGCTAGCGTCTTATTTAATCACAAAAAAGTAGTGTTAACAATATGAAAGGCCTTACCCATTTTCTTGTTATAACATTAGTGACATTAGCTACTTTTGCACACAAAGAATGTGTAAACCATTTGATTTACATGCATTTAACTCATATGCACATATGTATATAATTCATATGTGAATGTAAAATATTGATTTGTGTATGCATGTAAGAATTTCGATCTGTATATTGCAGTGATTGTGTTGGTTATTTAGAATTTTCATTGTGAGGAGGCTAACATATAAAGATATAAGAATATCACATTGAGTTGGGGTACTATTCTGAATGCAAAGCTCCATTTGTCTTGGACTTGCTTCCTAAACTTTTTTTTTTTTTGAAATTAGGATACTTTTATTAAATGATTACAAAATTGGGGTTCGAGGGGGACATGAAACTATAATCTCGAGACCCACTACAATCCTCATAGAGATCATCCTCAATGATAGAGGGAGTCTCATCTAACCAAAAATCATCTACGAAAGAACAACTAGCAAGCTGTGTCAGCCGATGCGCAACACCATTTGCTTCACAATAAATATGGCAAATCACAACAGAGTCAAACGCCTTCATGTAATCTTTGCAATCTTCAACAATACTACCAATCTCGGAACAATCCTAGCTTGGTCCTTGCAATGCCATTAAGGACGTCTCTTTTTTTAAAGCTTCCGTACGTGTTTTTCCTTTAAAGCTTGGTATTAGAAGGCTATGCCTTGATTGACTCTCGTGGATGACCAACAAACCAAAAAAAAAAACCAGTCACGATCCGAAATCGTTCTTCTCTCCTCTCCACCTTAGACTCCAGCTACCTCCGCGACTTTATCGACGGCGTCTTGCGTCCATGATCATGCCAGACATCACCTCCGGGACGACCTCCGCCTCGTCTTCACTAGCCTTAGATTTTGGATAAGACGATCAGCATAAAACATCTTGCACAGCCATTGCCTAGGAACATCTTGCACAATATTAATCAACATTAATGAATTGGCTATGGATATTCACTGACATGTCAATATGACCAACCGTATATTTAAGCAGCATCTGAAGTGAGACAGAATACAAAAGAACAAATGTTTAAACAACTTCATGTAGCTGAGGACAAGTAAACTCAAAACTAACAAAGACAAATAATGAGACCAAAGTAGTAGAGGATATGTTGTTTTGTTTCAATATTTCTGAGACCAGAACAATTGAAAACTGGATATTTTTACATTTTTCATTGTACATATCAGAACCATAAAGAGATCTCAAAAATGATATAGAATTTTGGAAACTTAACTCAATTAAGCAACTTCACTGCTAACACGGAAGACTAATCCAAAATTAATTGAGTTCCAAGGGCATGTAAAAATACAATTCTTCCAATTCATTTTTCGGCAGAATAGTAGTAGCAAATACCATCTAGGTTGTTGTTATTAACACAGCCAAATGTGTTAATGACACACCCAAGAAAGAGAGAGAGATGGAGAGAAGGATGAGAGAGATAGAGATATAGGGTGTGTTATTAACACATTTGGGTGTGTTAATAACAACACCCTTGATCTATCCCGGCCTATTGCTTCCTAGACTAGTTTGGAATCAATTGTATTGGACTCAAATGAGTCACCTATCAGAAGCTATCATCAGTCTTCAGCATCTCTACTTCTATTACACATAACTTATCACCAGAGATCAATTTCATCTCTATTGTAAATTGACACCTCTTTGGCTCTAACAAGTTAATTAGTAAACTTATATTCACTAAAACCGATTACTTGAGCAAGTTAGTAAGCTTAAATTACCATGGCATTGAATAAATCGATCCCTTAAAAACCGACTACTTGAGGTCGATCAATGTGGAGTATTTAGAAATGTTTTCCAAGAACTCGCCTGTCCTATCATCAAACATATCAGTCTCAAGGTACGGTTATGAAGCATACATATATTACAAACGAAAGGGGTAAAGCATCTTGTCTATTTGTGTAGAAGATGGTATGGTTAGCAACCGTGTAGGAGTTGCAAAAGCATCCGACAATTGAGAACTCAATAACTGCTTCAGTCACACAGCAGATCGCAAACGAATAATCTTAAAATGCATAAGAGCAGAATCAAAATAAGGATCGAATAACAAACCAGCAGTTGAATGCACAGAACAAGCAACGTACCATTACTCGATCTTCTATATCAGCTTTATGCCGCCTGTGATTGGTTTTGAGCCTTTTGACCTTCTTCTCTTCCACCTCATGGTAATCTCTTATCCAAAGTAGACTCTCTTCATATTCAATCATGTCAAATTGACCGCACTGATATCAAACTCACCACACTCAGGCAGCATATACTATCCCTTCTTCAATCTTCAAGACTAGCTTGTTATCCAGTTATCCCAGCCAGACATTCCCCATATAACCAGGAAACCTGTACTACTCTCCATAACCACGATTGAACTGGCATACCTATACCTGCCAACCGGCAGTTCGCAGATCTTAAAGCTAAAGAGTTTAGTCCATGAGTCATGCGCGCCATATTCTCTCATCACCCAAAAATCAACAGGATAGTCATTAGCAAAGATGGAATAACTACACGTCACATACAAGCATCCTGCAGAAGAAACGCCCAGATGGCTGAAAAAGCCGACAGTGATGAGATCATAAGGCAGCTGCATTCGCCGGAACTCTTCCTTGGCCAAATCAAAAGCAACGATATCTATAGGTCTGTCCTTTTTCATCCAATGAAGTGTCTCATTTAACAGAGCCGCCTGACGCTTGATGTTGTGGTGTAGAGGGCTCTCAATCTTTTTCCATGACTGAGACCTTAATGAGAAGATCATGACCTTGTCCACCTCCTCCAGCATCAATCGCCCGGGCTTCAAACTCCTCAAAATACCAGCGGCTACAATAACATTGTAATCGTCTGTGGCCGACAAATGGCCAAAACCAGAGTAGAAAATTCTGATATCTTTGCGGGAAAAACCAGGGTCAGGTAACTTTTGGAAGAATCCGTTTGTTGGGTTCCAGATATAGAAGTTTTGATGAGAGCTACACATACCAAGCCATTGCAGGAGCCCAGTAGCTTGACGCGGCAACCCAGTTTCTTGAATGGGCAGCTGAGTTTTGTGACTGATTAATTCTGCTACAGTTTTCATCATCTATCTATGCCTCTGAACAGCAGTGTTTCAAACTCAAAACTCAGTTGATGACTCGATATCATTTCATTTCCATACACAATTCAAAGAATCATCTCATTCTTTTTATAGGATAATATAACCACCTCATAAACAATGCGCAATCAAACATGATAAATATAACATTGTCATAGGCTCATAGCATATGACTTTAACATATCAACAACAAATTTCAACAGAGTTGTAGATTGCTTCCCAAAATGATGTCTTGGGAATATGTATCAGTAAAATGGTGACTTGCAACAAGGTCCACCAGGATGCCTAGAAGGGGGTGCCCACTTCACCGAACCACTCTGAAACTCCTACAAAATACCAAAAAGCATAACAAACTTTCAGAACAAATTCACCGACCGTGTCAAAACATTAACTGAATGACCAACTATTCTAGAAGCAGCAGAAGAGATGGTATACAAAGAACAGATGTTTGAAGAACTCGTCATTGTGTAAAGGAAATGAATGAGGAAATCAAAATGCTGAGGAATATCTTTTACCTAATCATATAGCATGCATTCAAGCAAATCTAGACTGAAAAGCAGCAAAATGAAGAAGCAGTCCATTATTTTTCTTTTGAGTTTTTTCATCAATCACATTAAAATTCAACCTCAGAATCAAAGTGAAGCTCCCATCAGAATCAAAGTGAAGCTCCCATCAGAATCAATTTCAACAGCAATTTCGAATTTGAAAGCTAACTCAACCTATTTCAATGCTAAACAGTATACACTGGTTCAAAATTAATTTTACATGAATGAGTTTCAAGGGCATATGTAGTCCACCATTTTCAATTCATTTTTCCAGACGAGAACAATAGTACGTGAACAGGCAAGAACTAAGAGAAAAGAAGAATAAATTGATTTATCCTATGGCTTAGTAGATTGCTTGGGAAACAATTGTAGTGGAGTCGAAGGAGTCACCAACCACAATGACAATTCAGAGCTATCAGTCTTGAACATCTTTAGGCTGGTTTTGGCACTCGTGCATGGGCACACCACACAAACAGTTTATTACTAAAAAGCAACAAAGTTTATATTTTATTTATTTATATCTCTGTATTGATAGAGCAACAAAGTTTTTGCAAAGACAACACCTACACAAAATTTCCAAATATATGGGAGATGATTTTTCCCTTAGACATTGCTTTTCTATTACTAAAAAGCATTTACAAACACTTCCAGTCAAATTCTCTTCACTGACATTGGTAGAAAGCAGAGTCTACATTTGTGGCCACTTCAAGTCACAAATGAAAAGCTAGAAGAGCAAGGTTTGCATGTTGAACATAATTTATCATGGGAGAGAATAAGTGATTACGGTTAATCAGTGATGTGAACTAAAACGACTAGAACAGAGGTGGCATTATACCACAATATTATTGCTTCTTTTCTGAGACTAATCTTGCGAGTGACCTTACATACTAAAAAATAATAATGCTGCATGAAAACTATAGTAAAGATAGAATTCAAAACAATAAAAATAAAGCAAAAATGAAAGATGTCCTATCTATTCAGAATCACAAACAAAAGGTAAAACGGAAAAACCATTCAAACTGCATGTTCAATTGTACAAATATTTATGGCCATTAGACCCTGAGAAGAACCATAACACTTGATCATATAAAAAAGAGAGAGAGAGAGAGAGAGAGAGAGAGAGAGGGAAACTTGGTCTTTTATGTCTTCTGATTATTTCTGAAATTGATTCATGTCATCCTCATATTAACCAAGGCCTTGAATTAATCACAAAACTGCTAAGTTAATGTCAAGGTGGAGTCTTTACAAAAAAATTGCCAAGAGTACATGGGTTAAATTATTAGCAAAACTCAGTCAAGCATTAAAGAAAAGGCACCAGAAAACTAAGTAATCAATAACAGGTTTAAGTAGAATAAGAAAATGCATAAGAGTCCCCTTAAATAAAAAATGTTTTCAAATGGATAATAACAGAGTCAAAGTGAGGAGTAACAAACCAGCACTTGGATGCGCAGAGCAATCATTCCTCTTTATTTCTGCTTCCTTCTGTTTCGAGTCTTTTGTCTTCTATCACTAAGCCAAAGAAGACTCTCATCATATTCTCCCATGTCACAGTCACCCACTTCAAGCCTATATCGTCCACTACAAACTGCAAACTTGTCAAGGCTCTCTTCTTTATGATCAATCCTCATCAATTCTTTCTCCTCACCATTTGATCTGATCATAGTTATGCCACTTTCCCCATAGAAGATTTGTGGAGTGATCTCCTTCAAATTTGAAAGTGTCCACCTTCAAATTTCTGTCCAAGAGTGATCTCCGCGTTGGACAAGAGAGGATGCATGGGCTTGAATCCTTCTCCAAATGTTTGTTCTAAATGAAAAGATTTCCATATGGAAGGTGTCATCCAGAAGGAAAGAGGATACAAAAACTTTGTACTCATAACCAAACCCACAATGCTGATACCATTACCCTATAAACGCTAATGGAATTCCTAGCTCATAGTTCGAATCCCCTTCTGTAGCAAAAGCAATTTCTGGACGAATCCGGTTGAAGGGTTCCAGACGTAAAATTTTTCATGAAAACCAAAAGCTACAAAAACCATACCATTGCAAGAGCCCAACATGTAGTCAGAAAAGTTGACGGCCCAGTAGCTTGAATGGGCAGGTAAGCTTTCTGACAGAAGAATCGTCTCCAAAGGATGGTGCCTCCAAGTCTAAGGACTGGAGTTGAGTCTTGCTGGAGATGAGGAGTCTGTGACTGAGCTTTGGCGAATTGTGGGTCAGAAACTATAATGTAATGCCACCACTTTGAAATGGAAGTGAACCAGATTAGAGATTTTACGGGATAAAAATATTATAAAGGCATTTAAGTCATTTACATCTACCGAAATATGAGATAATTCAAATCAAACCCAAAAGTTGGTTGACAAATTGGTCTGAAATTCAAATTCTGAATTGCCTGATATAAAAATTCAAATGATAGACTAATATGACAATATCAAATTGCACAAAGGGTTCATATACCCTAGAACTTTCCTCGCAGAAAAGGTCATTTCTGTCACCCTTTTTAAGTCCCGCTCTTATTTTCGCCCATGCCTCTTTGGCTTTTGTACACACTTGTTAGATGAACCAAGTCTCCTGGACCTTCCAAAGCTTTCGCAACGTTTTAAAAACATGCATAGCCGAGAGAGACCTCTTTACAGGCAAAGCCCTCCACGCACTGTACGTCAAGTCCCTCATTCCTTCTTCCACATACATTTCCAACCACTTCATTCTCCTTTACTCCAAATGTGGCCGTCTCTCCTCTGCCCGGAACGCCTTCGACAACACCCAAGACCCCAATGTCTTCTCCTTCAACGCTATCATCGCCGCGTACGCAAAAGAATCGCAAACCCGCATTGCCCACCAGCTGTTCGACGAAATTCCTCAACCGGACTTGGTCTCTTATAATACCCTCATTTCTGCTTATGCTGAGCGCGGAGAGACTGAGCAAGCATTGGGCTTGTTTACTGGGATGAGAGATATGGGTCTCGACGCGGATGGGTTTACAATCTCTGCTGTGATCACGGGCTGTTGTGATGATATTGGTTTGATTAGGCAATTGCATTCACTGATAGTGTTGGGTGGGTTTGATTCCTATGTTTCGGTGAACAATGCGCTGTTAACTTACTATAGTAAAAATGGGTTCTTGGAGGAGGCGAAGCGTCTGTTCAATGTGATGGGAGAAATGAGAGATGAAGTGTCTTGGAATTCGATGATTGTGGCATATGGGCAACACCGAAAAGGCTTGAAAGCGCTGGGATTGTTTCAGGAAATGATTAGGAGGGGATTCATTGTCGACATGTTTACATTGGCAAGTGTTTTGACCGCATTTACATGCGTGGAGGACTTGTTGGGTGGACTTCAGTTTCATGCTAAGTTGATCAAAACTGGTTTCCACCAGAATTCACATGTTGGGAGTGGCCTGATTGATTTATATTCCAAGTGTGCTGGTGGCATGTCAGATTGTAGGAAAGTATTTGAAGAGATTTCTGCGCCGGATTTGGTTCTTTGGAACACAATGATTTCTGGGTACTCTCAAAATGATGAGTTCTCTGAAGATGCTCTTGATTGTTTGAGGCAGATGCAACGTGTTGGTTACTGCCCTGATGATTGCAGCTTCGTCTGTGTGATTAGTGCATGTTCTAATTTGTCATCACCCACTCAGGGGAAGCAGATACATGCCTTGGCAGTCAAATCTGAGATCCCTTCGAATAGAATTTCAGTGAATAATGCTCTAGTTGCAATGTACTCAAAATGCGGGAATCTTCATGATGCAAGAAGGTTATTTGATAGGATGCCGAAGCACAATACTGTCTCTTTAAATTCGATGATTGCAGGTTATGCACAGCATGGGATTGGAATGGAATCACTATGCCTTTTTGAACATATGCTTCAAACCGATGTTGTTCCTACAAGTATAACCTTTATCTCTGTCCTTTCTGCTTGTGCTCACACTGGAAAAATTGAGGAGGGTCAGAAGTATTTCAATATGATGCGGGAGAAGTTCAGGATCGAACCAGAAGTAGGACATTATTCATGCATGATTGATCTTTTAGGTCGAGCAGGCAAACTGGGTGAAGCTGAGAGACTCATTGAGACAATGCCATTCAGCCCTGGGACCATTGGTTGGGCTACTTTACTCAGTGCGTGTAGAACACATGGAAATATTGAACTAGCAATGAAGGCAGCCAATCAGTTTCTTCAGTTGGAACCTTCAAATGCTGTTCCGTATGTCATGCTGTCAAATATGTATTCTAGAGCTGGCAAATGGGAAGAGGTAGCAAAAATTAGGAAACTGATGCGAGATAGAGGAGTGAAGAAGAAACCAGGTTGTAGTTGGATTGAGGTGAATAAGAGGGTACATGTCTTTGTGGCTGAAGAAAGCTCCCACCCGATGATAAAAGCAATTCATGAATACTTGGAGGAGATGTCAAGGAAGATTAAGCGAGCTGGGTACGTGCCTGATGTAAGATGGGCCTTGGTAAAGGATGATGAAACAGTGGAAGGAGAGAAGGAGATAATGTTAGGGCATCACAGTGAAAAGTTAGCAGTTGCATTCGGTTTGATCTCGACGAGAGAAGGGGAGCCTATACTTGTGGTGAAGAACCTGAGGATATGCGGTGATTGCCACAATGCAATCAAATTTATCTCTGCCATTGCTGGGAGGGAAATCACTGTGAGGGATGCCCACAGGTTTCATTGCTTTAAGGAAGGGCAGTGCTCTTGTGGGGATTATTGGTGATATTTGAGTGTGTCAGCTTCAGTTATCTTCTTCTGAAAATTGAAGATCGGCTTCTGCAAGCATGATTAGTTTTCAAACAAAAGCAATAGCTTATAAGTGGCTGCTGCAACAAGATCATCAAGATTGTTCAGTATGCAAGTTTAGTGTTTTGATAACAAAGCATTCCTTCCTTCAGACAAGTTATAGAAATTGATTCTTGATCCTGATTTTTGTTCATCACAAAACAGATTTTTACCAGATAAAGTCAAAAGATAGAACTGGCTTGCTCATTTCACTTCCCGTTATCAAATATTAGGTTCTGATCAAGGAACTGTAAAACGCTAATAAGTTACCAGGCACAATTGCAAGTAATAAGGTAGAGTAAGAGCTGCAGGGCACGAAAGCAGTGAGGAAACCAAATTTATGAATACAATAACCATATCAAACACAATACAAATTTAATCGAATCAGCATACAAATCACCCTATATATTTCATCAACTATGTCCATCAATGGTAACTGTTCACAACAGAAGTTGACACCCTATAATACAAATCACCCTGCTTTTATATGACAGCTAAACGAAATTTTCTCTTTGGCGGCCTTGTTGTGGTACCAAAATTTATGAATTGAAGTGTTATGATCTTTATATTAGTGATATGAGTTAAGGTGAAACACTTGACAGCTTGGCTGGTATGACTCCTTTGATGCTGCCTGCTCAAACTTCTTGCTGGCAACTTCATTTTCTTCTAAGCTGGTCTGGACAAAATAGCGTACCCACTAAGAGGCGCTCCGCATTTTGGCCTAAAGAAATGAAACATATGTCATTAGGTCAAAAGGCAGATGATTAATCCACCAAAAAAATAGGGAACAATTCATAAAGATTATTCCTAATCCCGATCAAAATAGTAATTGCTTTAATAACTAAAATCTAAGAGGACTCGGTGCCCATGTATGCGACATCTCTTATAAATATTACTGAGTATAAGGACCAGGACCAGCTTTATACAGCCCCTTCAATTATACACTTGGTGATCATGCTTAGAGTTTCTGAGGTTAAGATCATGCTTAAAACCTTAAACACAAGTCAGTGATATGCATAATGAGTATGACATATAATGTATTCTCTTCAGATCCAGACCAGTAGAAGTAGTAATATAATGGCTTTGTTGAGACAACACAAACAGAAATACTTACAGGACGTCCAAATTTTTGATAACTCAGAAACTTTAGCTTTCTGTTGACCAGGGAAACCTAAACATAAAAATAATAGCAATGACATCAGAAATGGGTATTTCCAAAATTAAAAGATGAGGCAAACTTCAATACTTTTCATGAGTAAAATAATGTCAAATACATTGAGAAACTAGTAAAGAAATGACACCCAGGGAAAGAATCATCATAATCTTAATCCTAGGATTACATGTCTTCAATAGGGAAATGAAATTTGCGTTAAGAGGTCTAAATTATGGTGAGAAAGATTTAGAATCAGGGTACTTCTAGTCCAGTATGTTTGGTAAAAGATTATCGAAAGCCAAGAGCTACAGAATCCACTTACGATCAAAGCTTTTGCTGGGGTATGTGCATGTGTCTGCAGGGACAGAAATTGCTAACCATCCTTACATTCATTGTAAGCTGAAGCATAACTCAAAAAACAAAAACTGCTAGACCGCAGCTACCTCATGTATTCCTAATTAGTTCTCAACAAAATTCTTATCCACAAAATATATAAAGATTTTACAACTACTTCAGAGGCTATAGAATTGAATAAAAAAAAAGGTACCTGCAAAAATAACAAGACCATCTATAGACACCCTTGCAATTTCTGGAAGAGTCTTATTCAGATATTTTGGGGAGAGGTAATCTAAAGCATCTGAAAGCGTCACAAGAGAGAAAGACTTCGCTTTGTAGGGTAGAGAGAACTTAATATCAGCCACACGCACAATGCCTTTGCGCACAAGACTCTTGCAATGGCTATCAGCATCCTCTATCTCATATGGTTCCACACCCCATGCTTCAGTTTCCTCTTCTTTTAACAACGCAAAGACAACTGAACAAGTATCAGGGCCAATATGCAGAACTTTGTGCATGCTGCCACTATACGCTTTCTGTAGAAAAGGTATTGCTCTCTGAACTTCTGACGTGCATGAGAAGTCCCCTAATTATAGAAGAAAATAGCAGTCTGATATCAGTACATAAATCTAACAAATCCAAATTGAAAACTAAAAACATCGGATTATGACATAAAGAAAAGTGCACTTCTCCACAAAGAATATGATCCAACATGAGAAGTTGAATAACATATACAACCAGAAACCAACAAGACAAACAAAAGTTAAAGGCCCAAACAATTACCTTCAACTCAACTAACTATTTTGCTACCCCCAAAGGCACCTGAATTTCAAGAACAAAAATTTCAATCAATAAATTTACATGCAAGAATATCACTTGCCTAAAAAAAGGAAGCAAGTAATTTCAAGAATCAAAAAGCTCTAAAGACAAAGCAAAATGTGATCATTATTATAAGACCATAAATAATGCTTGTTTACATATTGCTTGGTCGATTTAGCACTCTTTTATTATTTATATATATATATAGTAGAAAATTCTAAGCTTTACAGCCTGAAAAATAACAAGGCTACAAGAGGTCAAGAGGACTAGAGAAATGTGCGTAAACCGATTCACATTCCACATTTTCAACCCAAAATTTCTTTTAATTTCTAGGTACAAAACGCACACAGTGTTGCTTACACAAAGGGAACTGGGAGGAACCGCCTAACGGCTAAGGCTTCATATGAAGTATGAAGACAACCACATTTGCTTTGCTTGAAGAAATGATCAAACTGATGTACTTGGAAGAAACTTTGAGCAATCGAGACGGTAGAATATCTTCAGATTCCTTCCTTGACATTTGTTCTCCAATGAGGCCAACATTGCTTCCTGACAAATTGCTCTATAGTTGTCGGCCCCTATCAAAGGGCCTTCCAACAATACCCTGTCTTTCTTCAGAGATAGCATAATTGAACAAACGTACCTTCACACGCATTTATCATTGTTCAACTGCTATACCAGCCTCCTCTGTACGAGGGGGCCTCCATTTTCGATCAAATGTACCCTTTTCCACAACATTTGGGACCTTCAGTTTCTCGTCAATGAGCTCCAACAACTCTTGCAAGCCGACTCCCGTTATGGCTGATGTTCTAACATGTGGACCAGATGGCACTTGTGATTGCAATTGCTTTTCCATGGCCCAGTCTTTGGGAGACTCACTCTGTTGGTCAGTCGCAGTCTTTGAGCCCATGCAGGAAACACCTTCCCCCCAAGGATCTTGGTCATCTTCTGATTCCAACAGATCAACAGGGGAATCGTCTTCTTGGTCATCCATGGCTTCAAGATTCTCTGGTGACAGCTCAGACAAAGGATCATCAGCCTTATAGTTTTCTGCTCCTGGTGAGAGCTCAGATTCTACATCATTGTCTCCTCCTGAGAGGGTGCTCACCTCACCACCTTCATCATCATCAAGACATTGATCAACATCCATGCCCCCATCCTGTTCCTCATTGTCAATCTGCGGAATTGAAAAAGATATAGATACAATTGCGTCAGGCTTTTTCAGTTATCATTCTGTTTTGGAAAGTGTACAAGTGGGAACAGTAGCAATACCTTATTCCAAACTTCAATCATATTCTCAAGCTTCTCCTTGGATACGCCGATTTGCTCAAGAACTTGTAATACAGTTGATCGGTGCTCCTCCAGATTAGGAGCAGTACAATCCAACACATGCTGCAAGGATAAAGAAATGACTATTAGACATGTCATGTGTACCACATTGACTGTTAGTGAGATATTTCATCTGCCGTGTTCAAAACTTCAAATCATATTACATGATGTAGGATATCAAAACAGAAGCTCAGAGACATGTCAAAAGGTTGAGTTCGTTTTATTGCATCTTAAATGTATAAGATCTAGTTCAAATGTAAGTGGTGGAAAAACCTGAAATGAACCCTATTTCCCAAATGAAGGACAAGTAAATAACCATACCACAAGCAGATCAGCCTCCACAACTTCTTCTAAAGTTGCATGAAATGCTTCTACTAACTGCACAAGCAGATTTTACAAGTAATGAAGAGGATTAGAGATAAGATAGAGTAAATGAGGATGGTAGAGAACATGGTTTCCATATACCTGCACTGGCAAATCTGATATAAATCCCACTGTATCGCTAACAAGCACTTTCCTCCTGAACATTAGACACTCAAAATAAGAGGGAAAGAAGCACTAGAAAGTCATCCAATAGAAAACTCAAAACTAAATGTCAAAATACAATCTGCAAGAGAAATAGTTGTCAATTTTGACCATATTACCCTGAAGGAAGAAGAACACTTCTCAATCTAGGATCAACTGTTGCAAACAATCTGAAAAAATACAGTACATCATCAACAAGATATTAAAAGCAAACATCAAGGCTTAGATAACTAAATAATTTATCTATACAAATGACGGGCTATAAAAAGTGGAATATTTTACCGAGAATCACTGTAGAGATCACTATGTGAGAGGGCACTCACCAATGTAGATTTACCCTATCACAAGAAGTGAAAAGTTAGATATTTGGACACTTGTGTAATAGCAACAAGAAAAGATAAAACCAAACTAGATCACATACAGCATTTGTATACCCCACAACAGCAACAGTAGCTAAACCTTGACCAGAGCTTCCATGCCTCTTGCGAGAAGTACGTTGCACAGCTCGAGTACGACGAACCTCCTTAATTTGTGATAACAGACTACTCCGCCTTTCTAAAATTCTGAGATGATGGTGATATTAAGTGGATGCAAGTATGCAAGGATAGAAATACCATAAACATGTTTAAAAAGTAGTCATCAAGCCTTCACTCCTAGGAAATGTAATTTTCAATAATTTACTCAGCTATGAACTTCAATCGAGAAAAGAAAAAGAACTTTAAAAGAAAACCAAGAACCAAAAAAGTAAGGAACTTCATTATTAGGACGTTAAGTGGCTTACACATGCAAAATACCATTTAGAACTGAATTGGCTGTAAAGTATCCAATGACACAATACTTAGCAGGAGAAACTAGTCAAACATCTGAAGTAATGAAAAATGAGTTCTTTGACTTCATAAGCTAAGAAACAGCCACTTGCAGTCAAGGGCACATAAGAACTAAAGCGTCAACCATAAGATAACAAAAGATAATAGTATCATGAAACAAACCTTCGTCGTTGAAGTTGAAGTTCAGTTTCTCCCGCACCACTGATGAAGCCCGCTCCAGCATTTCCTCTCCTGAAATTAACACCCATCAACGGTCAAAATCATTTCTTAGTGCGTATGTGCCATACACTTTGTTAAATTTTTAGTGTATTTATTTTTTACCCTCGGGCACTAACAACTTCGGCTTCTCCACCCATTCCAAAACCTAAGCGTCCACCTGGGCCACGCATTCTTATAAGTCTTGTTTTCTTATACATCAGTGCAGCTAACTCAGCCTGAAAAAATTAGAGGGACCAATGGCCATAAAAAAGTCTTTCAAAGGTCTCACTAACATACTAACTCCTTAACCAAATATTGTGATGGTACCTGCAGCTTTCCCTCCTTTGTGCAGGCATGAGCATTGAATATCTCTATTATAAGACCCACACGGTCCAAGACTGGTTTTCCCAACACTCTCTGCCATTCAAAACAGCAATACTGAAAATCAATTTCTCCATCCACCAAAAAAAGGAAGAAAATTGAATTAGCAGAACTACTTACCTCCAAGTTCCTCTGCTGAATCCCAGACAGAGTTGTATTCACAAAAATAGCATCCACTTCATCCTGTACAGATATTTGAAATGCACATTAACATTCTATTAATGATGTGAATTAAAACTGAAGAGAAAAAACAGGAGAAAAAAAAAACTCGCTTTCCTTTTCTTCCACAGCATTCAGATGACATTTAATAGCTTCCAAAGTTCCTTTTCCAAAATATGTATCTGCACAAGGTGTAATTGTGAATATTTCCAGACACTAAACAGTTGCTATCATCACAATTCATTAATTGAAATGAAGAAACACAGAATTGAATCAAAGGGGGTAAACTGTGCATTAAAAAAAACATGTGAAAGCCGACCTGCGCGAGTTTGGTGTCTAACAATTGGGTTTTGAACAACAATGTGTGGTGGTAATTCCTTATCGGAAACATCATTTTCGAAGCTCCCATTTCGCTGTTCTTCAAGAGAGTTGGCAAGACTGAGAGCTTCGTTGAGCTTGGCCTGCAAGATAGTATCAGGACGAAGCCGGGGCTGGACCACCAAGAGCTTCGGAGGGGCTGTTGGGTCTCTTTTCACAAGCGAAACGACCTCGTTTCTGTCCTCCTCTTGCCTTGATGACGTTGAGTAAAGAGAATACGAAATCAAACTGGAAGAGGTGGAAGGTGGTGATGGGGTTTGGTTTGAGATTGAGCAATAAGGAGCTCGGTTTTGGAAGAGGGACCTCAGAGAAGTCCCGGAGATAGAGACGGTTCTCAGCATTCGAATAGATTGGGTGAATATTCCTTCTTCCTCCTCGTTCTAGGCCCAATTTGGTACTGATGTAAGAATAATCTTCTGTGAAACAAATCAGTTGTTAAATAAATCAGCAGAGTGTTTGGTAAACTGTGTTTAAACAAATGCTGTGATCATAAAATGGTCTGTTTTGGTAACTTTTAATGCAGAACTGATGTGGCCGTGTAAAATGACCAAGACACTTTTGACTAAAATTTTCTCCAGGACATTTTAGACTGTGCAATCAACCTCGCGCCTCTCATTTTCGTCTTTTCAATGCACCAACACATCTAATCTGTAGGTTTTACTTCCCAAACAAAAATCTTGTCGTACTTGGGCATATTCTACCTCTGATTTTGTTAATCTCTATAGGCTTTTGCTTCTAGTGTAAAGAATATATATTAGCAGAACCATAAAGAATATACACTTCCAATTCAAAGAATGGGAAACTTCAGAGCCTAGACTTGAGCATAGCAGCATCTAACTGGTTCAATACATCAGCAAACAATGCAAGGCGTCAAACAATAGACTTGCCCTCAACTTGCAAACTGAACTAATTCAAGATGATCCAAAGAGCTAGTAAAATTGATGATTCAAAACTACAGAAATCCCAAAATCTGAGTTTAAGCACATCACAAAATAGAAATTAACCACTGAGAAATGATC
Source organism: Rubus parviflorus (assembly GCA_029955375.1). Lineage (NCBI taxonomy): Eukaryota > Viridiplantae > Streptophyta > Magnoliopsida > Rosales > Rosaceae > Rubus > Rubus parviflorus. The sequence goes on along the minus strand of JARGGL010000008.1, from coordinate 3,419,439 downwards.
TGTACGGTAATACTTTGTAATTAATCATCTCAGTTGCATATAATAAGAAGATAAAAATACAAAAAACAAAAAAAAAAGCCAGAATTTTTAGAGAGTGGCATAGCAATCCGACCAAAAAAATCAAACTTTCCTTTGAGTTTTTGAAGACTGAACTGAAAAAATAAAAAAGAGAAACATTCAACAACTTAAAGAGAAATAATAAGATGTAAATCCTAGAAGTTGAGCGAAAGAAGGAGAATGAAAATTGGGGGAAATGATAAGCAATAATAAACGGTAAGATTAAATGTACCTGAGTCCTGAACTCACAGTAATTGCTCAATGAAATTACTGGATGAAAGAAGAATTGAAGAGTCTATGAAAGCCTACAGTTGAAGAGGAGAAGAAAGAGTGAAGAGAGAAGACGCAGAAAAAACGGCGCGGCCTGGATTTGGGTTCTTGTGATTGAGTTGTGATCTTCGATGATGATCTGTGATTGTTGTGTTTGGTGACTTGATTAATTGTGAAATTGCAGGTGGCAATCCGAGAGACAAGGAGTCGATCTGGGGACGCCGGATTGAGAGAAGGAGCTGCTGGCGGAGCTGTGTTTGGTGCTTGTGGTTTTGCACGACAGTGAAGGAAGGGAGTGGACTGGTGGTTCTGGGTTGTGATGATGGTGGCAGGAACTGGGTGTCCAAATCAATTGGACGGTGGAAGCTATGATTTGTTGGTGAAGTGACAGAGTGAACTGAAGATTTGTGTGCTGTGATTGTGAATTGCAGAGAAGGAAGCTAGAGAGTGGAGCAGCAGAGGAGCTCGACGGAGCAAGGAAGAGGACTGGAGGCGCGGTCTGAAGCGACGGCGGGGCACGAGCGTGCGGCGGCGTTGGTGCGGCTGTAGAAATGGGTGCCCAGAGTAATCGAGATGCGGTGGTGCTCTGAGAGTCTGAGTCTGAGGTTGTGGTGATCTGCGTTGCCGGAGTTGGGCTTGTGACCTCGGAGAAGAAAAAAATGACCAAGAAGGAAGAGAAAGAAAGAAGAAGAGGAAGGAGAGAATAGAGGAAAAAGTGAGGAGAAAAGAAAAAAAAAATACGAAGCCAGAAAGAGGAAGAGAAGAGAGAACCTGAAATTAATTGGAAAGTACGATTTTACCCTTGAAAATCCAATCAACACATGATCATTTTTAACGGATTATTGAAGGAAAACTAACGAAAGTATCACATTGATACGAAATTTTGAGTTCATGTATCACATTAGTCGTTTTTAAAGTTTGAGTATCACATTGATCGGTGAGAAAGAGTTCAGACACTGTTGAGGTCAAAAACTCAACTGTTATTGATGGACTTCTGATGCGTTTACTAATACAAAGTGAATCGGAATGTAAGTGGACTCGCATAAAAAGTTACCAAAAGTAACTACGTTCTCTTATTTTTTCCAAAGCAAATTCACACATTGTCAGAAGGATGTGTCGCACGCTAACGTCATCCATGTTTTGTGGGCCCCACCTAGGCAACCAGACTGGGCTTGGGGCACTGGAAATTGGATTTTGTATTTTTTGGGCCAGAACTATATGGCAATTGGTCTTAAGTCCACGGGTGGACTTGCTTTCAAGGATTCGATTACATAGTGGGGGTAGGTATTGGAACTCTGATACCTTCATAAGTGTATTCTCATTCATCTCATGTTCATTTCACGTAAGTAAACATATTATAAAAGTATAGTCTATTAATTATTACCGAGACCTACTTGGTTCAGTAGTATTTCTCTCCACAATAATGGATGGCTAAGTTGTTCACTTAATTCTCACGACAAATACCTTATAACAGTTAGATTGTTAGACAATTTTCAATTTCTTAGAATTTTTACGATTCTCAAAGTGTACTTTAATTGTTCCAATCACGAAAGTCCAATTGAAGAAAGAATGAGAATTTGTGGAATCATTTCTCAATATCAAACCATTGCCAGTAAGGAAAATCCATATATATCATTTTTTGTAGATTTTGTTGATGAACATGACTGACATTTTCACCTCAATGCCTTATTTTTTTTTCAAAATTAGACGTGCAAGTAGATTCGACTTTATCTAATGCAATCCAAAATATTAATTTCCATTGACCTCTAGCTCTTGCATCTTCTATATATATATATATATATAAGAATATAATCGATGAACAAGTTTCATCATCTTCCTGTATTAAACAGAAGTGTGTGTTAGGTCCTCATTGTTCCAAACTGCAAAGCTTGTATTACAGTAATTAATTTTGCTATATATATGGAGTCTGATCTTCTTATATCAACAATATTGGTTCTCCTATTTTTCTTGGGTAAATTGGCCTCCTGCTATGATGCACATGTTTCACATACCATCACAGTCAACAAGAATGGTAGTCACGCAGATTTTACCATAGTCCAACAAGCCATCGATTCCGTACCGTCATATATAACTCGTTGTGGACTCGTATCCTCCTTAACCATGGTGTTTACTTGTAAGCAACTTTTCTTTTTTCGGGATGGTTTCATTTCCTAGCTATATATGGAATAAAATCTAAGCTCAAATTGCTATTTTGTTTTTCATATTAAGTGAAAAAAGTGTGATCCCGAAAGACAAACCATATATTATTCTTGAAGGAAACTCTAAATACCTTACTATGATCGAATGGGGAGATGTCGGACATGTTCGTAACAGTTCTACATTTACCTTACTTGCGAGTAATTTTGTGGCTCGACATGCATGTGTATTTCAATGTTAAGAATCTAGCCTAAACGTTATCCTTATTTTCTAGCCACAATGTAGTATAATGATTAAACGCCTCATTTCTTAAGTCACCCTCTTGAAAGATCATCTAATTGACTTAATAAATAATGTGATCAAATATTTAAACAAAATGACAGTGTTTTGTCATTGAACTAATCACGATAATAGTTGACTGAATGACTAGATAATTGATAATTTTGTTGATTTTTATTCTTAAAAAGTAATTTAGAAATGAGCGATTTCGATTATGAAGCCAGCTTCATTTATTAATCCTAAAATAATTTGTAATTGTGGTTCTAACAGAATACATACAATCGTCTTATCAAACCGACTAAAGGGAGGAAAACGAATTGGGCAGTTGCAGCTTTAATTTTTGGAGACAAAGCAAGTTTTTGCCAGTGTAGCTTCTTAAGCTTGAAAGATACACTGTGGGATGCCCGAGGTCGTCACTATTTTTATGGTTGCAATGTTTCTGGTGCTATAGACTTTATTTGGGGGTATGGCTAGTCAACTTATGAGGTTAAAAATTTATTATTTTTCTAACAATGGCAAAAAAAAATTTAATCTGGATATTAAGAAACTAATATAAGTATTTACACTCGATCAAATTATTTGCAGAGGTGCTTGATAACTTCATTGAGTGACAAAATAGGCACTACAGGTTATATTACAGTAGAGGGTCGTGAAGGTCCAAATGAATCTACTGGGTTTGTATTCAAAGATTGTCATGTATTTAGATCAGGCACTACATTTCTCAAAAGAGCATACAGAAACTACTCGAGAGTATTGTTTGCCGGAACATATATGGGAAATGTTATTACGCTGGAGGGTTGGTCCCTTTGGACACCGCCGCAAATTCGTTATGTGTAAGTGTTGTCGAAATTAAATCACTTTATTTAGCATTATGTGGTACGTACATGATCAAAATGTGGTCTATTTAACATTATTTTGTTTTTCTTTATTCGATTTTCAACGAAGATAATAATATGAATCATATATATATGAGTTAATTCTTTGCTTGATTTGTTTGAATAACAGGGATTTAATCACATTCTGGGAGGAGAATTGCAGTGGACCTGGGGCAGCAGACATATCTCATCGTATTCCATGGGAGAAGAAGTCGTCGAATGAGGAAGTGAGATATTTAACAAATACAACTTCTTTTATAAACCAAGATGGATGGTTGGAAAAGCAACCACAATAACGGAACATGAAGAAGCACTTGTGTCAATAATCATGGAAGTGCGTGAGTATACATGTATGCTGCATGAGAAATTAAAGTTAATTATAAAAGGATTGAAATAAAACTAACATGATATGTGCTACCACCAATTTGCATGTGATATTAGCCTATAAATGCATCTTCCTATATTTATACATTTCAATCCTCATATGCTTTTTGTTGCTACCATTTCATATCTGTCCCGGTACAGACCCCATGACGGGTCAGGAGTAGCCCACCATCGCTGAACAGCCCACCTCTGGGCCCATTACCACGCCCCAGCGGCATCTACTTACTCGGTAGGGATCCCCTACCGAGTGCACTGCCTTGACAATGCCCCAGCGGCCCAGGCAACGCCCCAGCGGCATATACTCACTCGGTAGGGATCCCCTACCGAGCCTACTAGCAAAGCCCTGGCGGTACCCCAGCGGTACCAGCAATACCAGGCCGGGTGTACCGACAACAAGCCTTCCCCTTGGCCTTACAGGGACATCTCTCGACCCGGTACCGTGGACACACAGTTCAGTCGGTACCGGCACAGCCACCTGGCAGCACGTGCTTGTCCACTACCTCGCGGATCGCACTAAAGAACGCCCATACCGCACTAGGACCGCACTAGGCACCGCCGTCCCTCGACGCGCGTGTCGAGGTAGTGGAATAATAGAGTATTCCCTCGTGTCATGGGATGTCCCCCACGCCAGGGAAGCTTGTCTCCGACCTCAACTCATATATAAGGAGTCCTCACTCCTTATTCAAGTAAGTTCTCTCCATTCCTAGAAACTCTGCTCAAATCCTCTCGGGACTAACTTGAGCGTCGGAGGGTCTTCGGTCGGTACACGCCGGCCTCCCCTGACCTCCTTTGCCCTTTCAGGTACTCAAGTGCACTCCAGGTGCGTCCCTACCGAGCAGCTGGGAAACGGCAGGAACAGTTTGGCGCCGTCTGTGGGAAGGTATTTCCACCACTTAGTAACAAAAGCACCCTCACCCAGTGAGGTACTCTACCGGTCAAGCTATGACCAAATCAGCAGGTGATGGCTCACAGCCCGCCAAGCAAAACAAGAAGTCCAAGCAATCAAAGGACACCATGACTATCACTGGTCTTGAGCCCCTCCACGAGGAAACACCGGCAGCAGTCCACTCCACCGAGTCGGAGACTCCTGAGTCCCACCAGATCGAGTCCTCGATGATGATTAGACTCGAGGCCATGATCCGAGACCTCCAAGAGAGTAACGAGCGGTTGCGCTGCGACCAGCTTGCGGCGCAGGAAGCCAGCGCCCGAGAGATCAGCCTGCTCAGGGAGCAGCTTAGCCTCGAGCATACGCCCAATCACTCGGTCTCGACACAGCTAGGGACCGAGACCCCTCTCAAACCGGCAGAACGCTTGCCAGCCAAGCCAGGGCGTGTAACCAGTCACCCCCAACCGGCAGCATCGACGCCCAAGGTCTCGTTTCTCGATGCCGCGGGAGTGGTCCACTTCCCGGACGAAGACGGGACCGAGGATCACGTTGCAATACCAGTGAGCGCGCCCGCCATCGGTACCGGCTCGGGCGCAGGAGACTAGGGCGCGTTGGTCAGCCTCTTCCGGGAGCTCAGCGACCGACTCAGAAGGGTCGAGACCGGCGGTGCCAAAAGTGCACCCAGCCTCGGCATAGCAAAAAAGCCAGTAGGTCCATTCACCAGGAGGATCCATGAGCACAACCGGGACTTCAAGAGCCTGAAGATGGACTCCTATACCGGTAAGGAGGACCCAGTAATGCATGTGACCGCCTTCCAATCCGCCTACAATGGCAAGGGATATACCGACGAGGAGTGGTGCCATGCCTTCGTCAACACCTTGACTCAGGAGGCCATGCTGTGGTTCTATCAGCTAGAACCAGAGTCCATAGACAGCTACGAGCAACTAGTCGAGGCTTTCACCACCGAATACGCCACGAAGTCCAGCTTCTTCTATTCGGTGGGGGAACTTACCGGCTTCCAGCAAGCCGACGGGGAGCGACTAGCGGATTATATGGAACGGTTCAAGGCTTCATACCGGCGCTGTACCTCCAAGGACGATGTCCGTGCAGCCCAAATCTTCCGGGATGGCCTGCAGCCGGACGAGTTCCTCAGAAAGCTCAATGCAACAAGCACTGTCCTCACCTACACCGAGCTCATGAACCGAGCAGGTCAGTATGCCCGGAGCTACTACTTGACCTACGAGAGAAAGTCTCAGCTCAACGCAATGCACAAGGCAAACAAGGCCTCCGCGACCACAGCGGACCCCATCGGGGATAAGCGCAAGCAAGAGCAAGGTGGTGGCTCACGGTCGGACGACTCTCGGCAGAATGACAAGCGCAACAAGTTCAACTCCTACCGAGGGGGTAATCGCAGCAACAACTGGGAGAACCGCGAGAACAACCGGAGGTATGATCCCCCCAACCGGGAGCGGAATCCCCAACACCAGGCTCCCCAGAGCCACCAACAACGACCGGTATATCAGGTCGATCCCGGCTATAGCAAGCCCGAAGAACAATTGTATTCCAATCAGCGGAAGCAGGAGCAGTACTCCGGCTACTCGGGCCGCGAGGAAACCCAGGCCCATCCAAGTCAGTGGGCGTACAGCCAACCCGCCGGTATCAACCAGGTGGACGACTCAAGCCAGGGATGGACCGAGACCGGGTATAACCGGCACCCCAAGAAGAAAAACCCCAGGAGGCGCAACCGCCCCCTGAAGTCCAGTGAGCAGGACGGTACCGACGACAGGCTGCTAGTCTGTACAACGTTCAATAAACCCTTGGGGGACATCTACAAGGAAAACCCCCAGCTTTTCCCCCAACCATGGGCGAAGTAAGCATACAGGACTAATACCGGTAAATTCTGCACCCACCATCAGTCCGGGACCCACAACACCGATGAGTGTCAGGCTCTCCGGGACGTGGCCGAGCAGCTATACCAAGACGGGAAGCTTAACCAGTACACCGGTCAAGGCAACCAGGGCTACCGGAAGGAAATCTTCACCATCAGCGGAGGGCCGACCTTATTCGGCACTTCACGATCTGAGCACAAGTCTCATGTGAAGGAGGCAAAGCAACACCTACAATGTTTCTCGGTGCAAGCCCAAGCGAGACCCCTGGAAGGTAGAATTCTCCAACGATGAGGAATCCGGTATCGTGACCCCTCACGACGACCCCCTCGTGATCTCGGCCAAGGTTCACACGGATCTGATGCACAAGGTGCTTGTGGATGGCGGTAGTTCCGCCAACATCATTTTCAAGAGTGCCTACCTCAAGCTGGACCTACCGCTCGAGAACATATCTAGGACGGTGAACCCGCTTATAAGCTTCTCGGGAGATCTGGTCCAACCTCTCGGTAGCATCTGGCTCAACGTGGAGGTCGGCCAGTACCCCAGGTCCCGAAAGGTATCTGCCCATATGCTGGTGGTAGACTGTGAATCATCCTACAATTTCATTCTCGGTAGGCCCATCCTTTGCCAGATCAAGGCCTGTGTGTGCTACTACTTGCTCATGTTAAAGTTCCCTACTCCCGTTGGAGTCGCCTCCATCAGAGGAAGCCAGCCAATGGCCCGGTCGTGTTATGCTCAAGAAACTAAGCCACGGCGTCCCTGCCGGGACGTGTGCAATGTCACTACCGGTGACAGAGCAGCCACGACCGACAGGCCGGATGACCCCAGGGAAGGAGCAGTAGTCCTGCAGGGCAAACCCCACGAGGAAGTAGAACACATCGCCCTGTTCCCCGAACAGCCTGACAGAGTTGTCAAGATCGGCACCGGCCTACCGGTAACTCTCCGGGGAGACCTGATCAAACTCTTGAAGGACAATGCCTCAATCTTCGCCTGGTCCTATGCAGACATGCCAGGTATCTCCACCACCATTATCTCTCACAAGCTTGGTATCGACCCCGCCTATCGGCCGGTACGACAAAAGAGAAGGGTAGGAGACCAGGAGCGATACGAGGCCATGAAGATGGAAGTCGATAAACTCTTGAGCATCGGTTTCATCCGCGAGGTCCAGTATCCTCGGTGGTTATCGAACCCGGTACTAGTAAGAAAGCCCAACGGGAAGTGGCAAATGTGCATCGACTTCACCGATCTGAATCGGGCGTGTCCCAAGGACAGTTTCCCCTTACCGAGGATCGACCAGCTGGTGAACTCTACCGCTGGGCACGAGGCCCTCAGCTTCATGGACGCCTACTCAGGCTACAACCAGATCAAGCTCGATCCCGACGACCAAGAGCACACGTCCTTTGTGACCAATCAAGGTCTTTACTGCTACAATGTCTTGCCCTTCGGGCTGAAGAATGCCGGTGCCACATACCAACGGTTAGTCAACCGTATGTTCTCCAGGCAAATTGGCAAGACCATGGAAGTGTACGTGGACGACATGCACGTCAAGAGCGTCAAGCAAACTGATCACATCACCGACCTGCAAGAAACTTTCTCTATCCTTCAAGACTATGGGATGAAACTCAATCCCGAGAAGTGTGTCTTCTGTGTCGGTGAGGGTAAGTTCCTCGGTTTCATGGTCAGCCACCGGGGGATCGAAGCGAACCCCGAGAAGATTCGAGCCATCCTGGAGTTAAAGTCTCCCAAAACCTTCAAGGATGTCCAAAGCCTCAACGGTAGGATCACAGCTCTTTCTCGGTTCATATCACGGTCTACCGACCGGTGTGCTCCTTTCTTCAAAATACTCAAAACCGGGAAGAAGTTTGAGGGCTGGACCGCCGAGTGCGAGCAAGCTTTCGCAGCCCTAAAAGGATACCTGGCAGCAGCTCCGCTACTCAGCCGGCCAGTGCTGGGGGAACCACTGTTCCTATACCTATCGATATCTAGGACGGCAGTGAGTTCAATCCTAGTCAGGAGCGACAACAAGGAAGACTTACCGGTGGACTACGCAAGCAAGTCTCTACTGGATACCGAGACTCGGTACCCAGAGATAGAACAGCTCGCCTTGGCACTCATGGTCTCAGCTAGGCGGCTCCGGCCTTACTTCCAATCTCACCCCATTGTCGTCCTGACCGACCATCCACTGCGGATAATCCTGCAGAAGCCTGAGGCATCGGGGAGACTCACGAAGTGGAGCATTGAACTCAGCGAGTTTGACATTGCCTACCGGCCCAGACCGGCAATCAAGGCCCAGGTATTAGCAGACTTCGTCTCCGAGTTCACACCCGAGCACGCCAACACTAATCAGCAGCCATCGGCGGAGAAAGCAACTCCCGCCGAGGACGCCCCAACTACCGTTGGCGAGCATGCGTTTGACCCATCCATACCGGTCTGGCAGCTGTACGTGGACGGCGCCTCGAACTCCCACGGAAGCGGGGCAGGACTCGTTCTCATCACCCCACATACCGAGAGTCCAGACACATCTCACTTGGAGTGTGCCCTCCGGTTCAGCTTCAAAGCTTCCAACAATGAAGCTGAGTACGAGGCTCTTCTATCAGGCCTTCGGCTAGCCAGCGATATGGGAGCCAGACAACTCCAAGTCTTCAGTGATTCTCAGCTCATCGTCAACCAGGTCACGGGGGACTACCAGGCAAAAGACCCCACTATGTGCCGGTACGTGACCTTGGTAAAAGACCTCACACTTGGGTTCTCGTGTTTCAAATTAACAAAGGTACCAAGGGATGAGAACCAACGGGCTGACGCCCTAGCCAGAATAGCTTCCGCTATCGACCCCAACCCAGGGGCCTCGGTACCCATCATCATGCTGGAACACCGCAGTACCGAGACGACACCCGTGGCGGTGAACCACTTACGTCTCGAAGAAGCAAACTGGATGACACCAATCCTAGAGTACCTACGAGATGGCTCTCTCCCGAGAGACAACGCTGAGGCAAAGAAAATAAGATTTCGGTCCTCCCGGTACCTCATCATCAACAGTCATCTTTACCGGCGAGCCCACTCAATGCCATACCTACGATGCCTCGGACCCACCGAGTCCCGGGAGGCGATCAGGGAGGTACATGAGGGCATATGCGGCCACCACCCGGGAGGAAGAGCGATGGCTCACAAGCTCGTTAGGCTTGGATACTACTGGCCAACCCTCCTCCGAGATGCCGTGTCATTTACCAAGAAATGCAAGTCCTGCCAGTTCAACGCGCCAAATGTACCGAAACCATCCCAGCCACTGGAAACGATGGTCAACCCGTGCCCTTTCGCACAATGGGGCTTGGACCTAATCGGGCCAATGCCAAAGGGTACCGGCGGTGTTGAGTATGTGGTTGTCGCCACCGACTACTCCACCATGTGGACAGAGGCCAAGGCCCTCAAGTCCATCACTTCCCAGCAAATTCAAACATTCATCTGGGAAAACGTCATCTGCCGCTTCGGTGTCCCTCGAATCATTGTCACCGACAATGGAAGGCAATTCGATTCCAACTCCTTCAGGGAATTTTTCCGGTGCAAGGGCATCACCCTTTACTTCGCATCGGTAGCCCACCCCCAGACCAACGGTCAGGTAGAGGCAGTAAACAAAATCCTGAAGAGAACAATGAGGACCAAGCTGGGCGAAAAGAAAGGCGCATGGCCAGAGCTGCTACCGGAGGTACTATGGGCGTACCACACCTCATACAAAGCTGCCACCGGAGAAACCCCGTTCTCCCTCGCTTTCGGCGCAGAGGCCGTAGTCCCGGTTGAGATTAATTCCACAACCCACAGGATCGACACCTTCGATCCAAACGAAAACGAAGAGCAGTTGTGTCTCAACCGCGATCTACTCGAGGAACGCCGGGAGCAAGCCAACCTCCGGAACGCAGAACACAAGAACAGGCTCAAACGCAAGTTTGACGAAAAGGCAAAGGCCTGGTACCTCAAGCTGGGGGACTGGGCACTACGCCGCGTACGATTAAGTACGAAGGACTCTGCAGCCATGACGTTCAACCAAAAATGGGAAGGCCCCTACCGGGTAGTCGAAGTTGTCAAGCCTGGAACCTACCGGCTAATGGACTCCAACGGGTACACACTCCCGCACCCATGGAACATTGAACACCTCCGCTACTACTACCCGTAGGTCGCGCCCGTAAAAACACCGGAACACACCGGTAGGAGGGTCCACACCCCCTAACGAAAAATCAGTACAACGGATTGGTCGAGCAGAGCTCCCACCGGTACTCTTGTAAAAGCCCGGTCACAGTCCGGCCAGGAGCAACGACTTCTGTTCATATATATCAAATCAGTCACTTACAGTCGGTGAAATGTGAAAGTCTTATAAGTCATGTGGCCGGTACCAGCGACCCCCATGCATAAGATCCTGCTCCTAAATCTGCTCCTATATTAACATGAGGCCGGTACCAGCTACCCCCATGTGAAACTCTTATAAGTCATGTGGCCGGTACCAGCGACCCCCATGCATAAGTTTCTGCTCCAATGCTCCTATATTAACATGAGGCCGGTACCAGCTACCCCCATGTGAAACTCTTCTAAGTCATGTGGCCGGTACCAGCGACCCCCATGCATAAGTTTCTGCTCCTATATTTTGACATGCAGCGTGATCCTAGCGACACCCATGTGCAAAATTTTCACAACATGAGGCCGGTACCAGCTACCCCCATGTGAAACTCTTCCAAGTCATGTGGCCGGTACCAGCGACCCCCATGCATAAGTTTCTGCTCCTATATTTTGACATGCAGCGTGATCCTAGCGACACCCATGTGCAAAATTTTCACAACTTGAGGCCGGTACCAGCTACTCCCATGTGAAACTCTTCTAAGTCATGTGGCCGGTACCAGCGACCCCCATGCATAAGTTTATGCTCCTATATTTTGACATGCAGCGTGATCCTAGCGACACCCATGTGCAAAATTTTCACAACATGAGGCCGGTACCCGCTACCCCCATGTGAAACTCTTCCAAGTCATGTGGCCGGTACCAGCGACCCCCATGCATAAGTTTCTGCTCCTATATTTTGACATGCAGCGTGATCCTAGCGACACCCATGTGCAAAATTTTCACAACATGAGGCCGGTACCAGCTACCCCCATGTGAAACTCTTCTAAGTCATGTGGCCGGTACCAGCGACCCCCATGCATAAGTTTCTGCTCCTATATTTTGACATGCAGCGTGATCCTAGCGACACCCATGTGCAAATTTCCACAACATGAGGCCGGTACCAGCGACCCCCATGCATAAGTTTCTGCTCCTATAGTTTGACATGCAGCGTGATCCTAGCGACACCCATGTGCAATTCTATCAACATATGGCCGGTACTAGCTACCGCAATGTATGCATCCACGGTGCCGGTATCAATTACCCACGTGAGATGGGAGTAAAAGAAAAGTGAAAAACATACCGGAAGACAGATGACGTGACGATAATTTCGCGTTGAAAACATGTCTTCGTATCGTCAAAGATAGGGGATGGTATAGATTAAGGACCGGGGGTTGTCGTACCCAAGGGATTGGAAGGCCCAAAATCCACTCGGTAATTATATGGTAACCAAGTTTCTAGCACTAAAATGATGAGACAAGAGATGGATGGATGCAAAGTGTAGTGGATATACAAGTGAGTGTAGTAATATGTTTTTGGTGTTTTGTGAATAAGTGAGCAATGAAAGTAAATGCAAGAAGTAAACTAATTAAACAAGAGTGATTGGGCTAACAAACTTAATGCACTCTAAATGTAAGAGGAAGAACATGGAAAGATATAGGAATGGTAGAATGATTGAGTTTTCATATCTAATGAACTAACAACTTCAAGCACACACATGTTGAAAAGATTCATGAATTAATCCCCACAGTCCAACATACAATGTTATGCACATGTGTTTTGCAATCTATGGTATGCTTATGCCTTGTTAGGGTCATAAGGCTTAGTCCTTGCATTCAAGTGTGAATGAAGGGTTGAAGCACATGCATCAAAGGATAAACACATAAAACCTAGTTGATAATGGATCAATTTCCGTATCCTACCCTTGATAAGGTTATAGGACCATGTCTTCTAAGTTAACAAGAGTGCCAAGGAATGGTTCACAATGAATTAGTCTTCTCATTCAAGAGTGAATGGAAGGTTGAAGCACCAAGACTTAGGAAATCAAACAAGGTCAATCACAAATTAATCCTCATCATGCTCAATGTCAATTGTCTAGAGTGAGTAAGGTAATCAATCTCACAAACTCAAACAAAGATAGATTAAACACATGCTCATTAATTGATTAGATTCCTAAGCAAGCATCTAACACATGTTGTAATAGGCAATGAACATATCCAAACATCAATCAACATGAATAAACATCAAAGTTATACAATCCATCATCAATGAACTAGGGCATACAACCCTAGTCCCCAACATAAGAATTTATACACACATGCTTGAATCAAACATAAATAAAGATAGGTTAAGAGATTCTCATGAAGACATCCAGCAGGGCCTTGCTGCCCCCAAGAGTTGCTAGCTGCTCCATGCATCACCCTCTTCTTCTCCTTACTCCTTCTTGCTCCAAATTACAAGGTTCATGCAGACCCTTGCTGTTCTTGATGATTCCAGAGCATGTAAGTGCACAAACGATGGTGAAAGTTGGTCCGTAAGGTAAATGGGGGCCTTAGGAACAACTTTCGTGAAGGATGAAAGTCCACAAAATGGACAGAACTATGAGAAAACTGGCGATTACAGTAGGTAGACGGGTGGTGTCCGTCCGGATTCCCTAATGGAATCCGGACGGAAATGAGGCTGTTCTTGAGTTTTTTGAGAGCTCTTGGCTCAGCTGAATGGGGGGCTGCTGAATGGATGCCCTAATGAGGCAACAACAAGAGTATAAATAGGCAAAGGAAGGGAGAATGAAGGGTTAGGATGAGCTAGGGTTAGATCTAAGGGTTGGATGAATTAAATGAAGGGTAAGGAAGTAAATCCTCATGTGAACAAAAGGAAGGAGTAATTAATGGGTGACCTCACCAAATCTAGTGTGGTGTAGCTGAAAATTAATTGCACATGTGGATGAGTCACAAGGTTGACTTTGCCCTGACTTTGACCGCGACCTTCGGAGTTGACCAAAGGATGATTTTGACCAAACTTCCGGAATTCTTCTTGCAACTCCTTTCCGGGACTTCATGCTGACTTGTTGACGCTCATAAGTCGGGGTTGACCACGAGTTGACTTTTGGTCCTCGGGTTGACTTTTCGTCCTTTAGCCGGAAATCCACAAAAGCTCCCAAATTGCACCCTTTTGCTCCCGATATCCATCCAATGCTCGATTCACCTTTTCTCGGAAGTGGTTTAAATGCGCCAAAATGCACCATATTGTGCCGAATTACATCAACTCACATAAATAACCTAGAAACATGAAAACACATATTAAACACAAGAAAAGGCCTTCGGAGAAGCCTAATTCTCATGATTAGGAATGCAATTAGCACGATAAATATGTGCCAATCACACCCCCACACTTGAATCTTGCTTGTCCTCAAGCAAACACAAGACAATACAATACAATAAAAGAAACACAATACAACACAAGAAAGGGAAACACAATAGCTTTCCAACCATAGTCCTCAACGAGATCGCTAAGTTATAAACAAGAGTCAAAGGATCACATGTCAAGGCTTCACAAATTTGCTAAGTGCTTAACAAGCGTATTTCAATCATGCTCGGGTGAAGTGTGTGGAAACCAAGTGTACAATTAATCTCATGCAATCAAATAGGCACATCTAAACAACATTAACCACTACACTCACAAAGATCACTATATATTTTCGCTCAAGTGTTTAGGGTTAAGTGTTTACTCTCAAAACAATTGCACAAGTAGTGTTCCCATATGCTTGCTCATTAACCAACTCTTCACAATTAATCCACAAATCGTTAGATCATAAGGGCTTTCAATGGTGTAATGGGGCCAAAGGGTGATGGGAAAATGGGATGCATGGAATGGAAATATGAGTGGTGCTAAGTGTTTACAAGACAAATCAACGACTTTGAAACTCAAACTTATGCTTCAACCAAAACAACTTCTTATTCTCCTCCAACCTTTTATTGAAACTAAACATTTTTTTTTTTTTCAACTTTCTTTTTCTCCTTTTCTATTTTTCTTTTCTTGAGGAACTTTCTTCCTTCTTTTTGTTTTTGATTTTCTTTCTTTCTTTCTTTGAACAAATAAATACAACAAAATAAAGAACGCATCCACACTTGCCTTTTGGTGTACTACCATAGAAATTCCAAGCATAAAGGGTAAGAAGTCACTATCATCGTCTTGCAAACACAACGAAACAAGGGTGGATTAGTGTTTAAGTTAAAAACAAGGGTTAGGGTGATATGGGTTAACAAAGAAAAAGTTAATGAGTGATCGGCTCAAAAGGGTTAGTCCTAATGGATTAGTGTTTAAGGGATTAGAGGTTAATTTGGCCATGGTGCTTGTCTAGTGCCTTAGTCATTTCTAATTCATCACAAATTAACATATAGTTTCAAGAGGTCTTTGAGCAAGTTCTAGGTTCAAAACTCATGAATTGTGCACACATGAAGAACAAGTAAATATATGAAAGATGCATACATGTGAATTTACAATAGGCTCAAATCCTCACAATTGGGTATGCATGTTAATGTGTTGTTCAAATGTGCTTCTCGGATTGCAATCAATTAATCAACAAAGGTGATGTGGACAGGGAATTTTGAGCAATCTCAAATTATGCATATTAAACACAAAGCAAATCACACAAAGTCTTAACATGAATCAACATTCTCATGAACATAATAAAGTAAGCTCAATTCATCATTGGAGTTGGAAAGCATTGACACATCATGCAAACAACACAAAACAGAAAACAAAACACAAAGTTTCAGAAATATGCCCAGCCATCCGATCGAATTTCTCCATCCGAATGGCATTCCCAAATCGAAAACAATGGAAATTTTCAAAAATTTTGAAACATTTTGATGGGTTTGAACCCAAATCTCACCCCCACACTTAAACTTAACATTGTCCCCAATGTGATAAGTGCATTTAACAATTTACGTTGGGTGATGGACACAACAATTAACAACACAACAACATAGAATACACATAATAACAATTTAATAAAATGTGAGTGAAGTGAAATGAAAACTCCCCCTTGTAGAATTCCCAATGCTTGCCGAAATTACCAACAAGACACCAACCTCAAGGCATGAAGCCTTGACTTCCTTACGTATGCTCCATGTATGCTCAGTGGTGAAGAGAAATGAATTCGAAGTGGCTAGTTGTGGATCACTTGAAGTGAGTGCGCTCAGTAAATCAGCAATGACCTCTACCCAATGAAATGGGCATAACTCCACGAGTAGGAACATGACAGAAGTGAGTCCAGTGGCATTGAAAAATAGACTCAAAATGCTTCATGATAGCCACTGGAATTACCCACTCTTCCCCTCGGAAGACAAAGAAACAGCTAGTCAAAGTGAAGGCTGGGGTTATCAATTCCAGCCTGAGTACCACTTCTTGTAAATTTCATAACTCAAGATCCAACGGTGTAAACGACCTGAAATTGAAGTGGGAGACAGTAGACAAACAGAGGAACAACTTTCATGAAAGGCTCAGCTCATTCTAACGGCTAGGATGAGAGAAAAGTGGTCCGGAAGTGGTCTGACCTGCCCAGGTAGTTCCTGAAATTTAGCAACACAAAACGAATTAAATTCACCAAAAACAACTCCCAGGTGTCCGGACTGACATGGGAGTCCGGACGGATGGCACGGGAATTGACTACCAGACTATATGAGGTCCGGACGGCGTGGTGGAGTCCGGACTGAATGGTTAGACAGAGCCGGTTTCAACAATGCCACACAAAATAACTCAACTGACCAGCAGCTGAACAACTTTTTATTTACCCGACCAAAACTTAATAAAATGACACGAAATTTTAACCACATGTACTAGACACACAAATAAACAAGCACACAAATTTTTAGAATTTTCTGGGTTGATTTACTATTTTAACAAAATTCGGGAATACACAGGACAGTAGCTAGAAAAACAGAAAACAAAGAGCACTTCCCTAGGGAAGGACCCTAGCTTTATTTGAAACAACAAATGAAGAAACAAACACACAACAACAGTAGAAACAAAGAATAGTGCAAGAAACCGAGCTACCAATTACCAAGGGATCAAGGTTAAACCTCAATCCCCGGCAACGGCGCCATTTGACGTGACGATAATTTCGCATTGAAAACATGTCATCGTATCGTTGTCAAAGATAGGGGATGGTATAGATTAAGACCGGGGTTGTCGTACCCAAGGGATTGGAAGGCCCTAAAACCACCTTGGTAATGTGTATGGTAGCCAAGTAATTGTAGCACTAAAGTGATGAGATAAGAGATGAACTATATACTTGTGAAGTGAAGTATGTGCACATGGTTGTAGTGTTCATATTTTTGGTGTTTTCAAAGAGAACATGCAAAGAAAGTAAATAAGCAATACTTGTAAATTTGATAAACAAAGTTATTGAGCTAACAAACTCAATTTCAAAGCATAGTGTATATCTCAAATTACAAGAATATAAAGCACAGAAATTAAAAGGGTAAAAGAGTTAGAGAATGCTCAATGAAGACTCCAAGACTTCTCCTCCTCCTTTATGAACTCCTCCTTGCTCCAAGCTTCAATCCTTGCAATCTTTGATGTTGTTGTAGGGGCTGTTTTGGTGAGGTAGATGGTGAGCACGAATTTTGTGGTGGGAATGGAAGAAAGAAAAGAGTGAGGAAGGTAGAAGAAGAAAGAAAGAAAGAAAGGTGGAAGAAGGTGGCTGGAATTTGGAAAAAATGGCTGGAATTTAGAGGAGGAAGAAGAGAAAAAGAAGAAGAAAGAGAGGAGAGGAAGAAGAGGAAGAAGGGGGGCTGTTGTGTGTGTTGGGGCTGATTGGGAATTACCTAAATGAGGCAAAAACTAAACTATATATAGGCAAAGGAGGGAGAGAATGAAGGGCTAGGATGAGCTAGGGTTTAATCCAAGGGTTGGATGAATTAAATGAAGGGTAATGGGGTAATTGCCAAAGGGAATAAAAAGGGGGAATAATCAATGGGTGACCTCACCATATCTAGTGTGGTCCTTAGCTGAAAATTAGTTGCACAAGTGGATGAGTCACACGGTTGACTTTGCCTTGACTTTGACCGCGACCTTCGGAGTTGACCAAATGTTGACTTTTGACCAAACCTCCGGAATTCTTGTGCAACTCACTTCCGGGACTTCATGTTGACTTGTTGACGCTCCAAATTCGGGGTTGACCTCGAGTTGACTTTTCGTCCTCGGGTTGACTTTTCGTCCTTTTGCCGAAAATGCGCCAAATGTCGTCAAAATGCACCTTTTTGTGCCGAATTACTTCAACTCGCGTAAATAACCTGAAAACATGAAAACACACTTTAAATGCAACAAATGGCCTTTGGACAAGCTTAATTCCCGTGATTAGGAATGCAAATTACACGACAAATATGTGCAAATCAACAGACTGATAAATCCAGTCCTCCCGGGTAAACACTTTGAATATTTCATAAAGTGAAATTTCATAAAATAAAAGGCGAAACACGCCATTATCCAACAAAAATAAAAGGCCTTATGGCCAACAAGTACTAGCTCCCGAGAGAGCAGTCCCTACCGGGACAATTGTTCAAAAATGGGTCAAAAAAGCGAACCCGCACACAAAAAAAAGAGAGAGAAGAAAGGCAAATATAACAAGGCCCTTGGCCTATAACACCCACGCAGGGGGACTTCATTCCTGCTGCTGCTGCTCCGGTTGGCTAGAGGTACCGGCTGCTTTGTCGATCTCCTGGAGGATAAACTTGTGCTCATCATCAACGAAGTCCTCGGTGACGCTAGGCACAGGGAGTTTGCTCCAGTCTTGGGCCGGAAAGGCGTCCTTGATTTTGCCAAGAATGTAGACACCTCCCTCGATATAGGCTGTGGCCTGCTCCACCGCACGCGCACGGTCGCGCCGGTAGGCCATCACAGCCTCCTCCTTGGCCCTACCGACGGCTTCCTCCAGCCGCTTGTCGAAATCAGCTTGAATCCGGGCAACCTCAGAGGCCACAGCAGCCTTGGCCTTCTCTTCAGCTTCTTGAACAAGCCTACCGGCTTCCTCCTTGACCTTGACAAGCTCAGCAGTCGCCTCCTCCTTGAGCTTGTACATGGTGTTGTAGCCGGCCTTCATGTTTTCGACCTGCCCACCGACAGAGCGTAGCTCCTCCCAGTACCGGCGATCCAGCATCAGCTCCTCGTATGCCAGCTGCAAAAGCATACACATATATAAGTGTCTGGCGCCTCCAAAAAAAAAAAAACTAAAACAACAAACAAGACGGTACCTTCTGCTTGCACTGGAAGAGGAGGTCCCGTTGCTGCTTCATCGTCATGGCCGGCAAGGTGGCCAACTTGGATAGCGGGAGAGGTTCCAGCAATGCCTTCCTGGCACAACCGACGAACAGCTTGGCGTTCTCGGACTCGACCTCCCTGCCAAAGATGGAGTCCGACCCGGTACTGTAGGTCGCCAAGACGGTACCGGCACCCTCCACGGGCCCTTCAACTGAAGCATCTGCCATAGCCACCTTTTGCTTCTTCCGGTGCTCCCTCACCTGTTTGACAAACTACAACACTGTAAGTACCGGCATCAAACAAAGACAATATATATGGAGAAGAGGCATCGGGTTTACCTCATCCCGGGCAGTCCTTTTCAAGGACACCGTAGCAACCTCTGCTGAAACCTCAGCCTCTTCAGCCTCGGGAGCCTCAGGGACCCCCGAGTCCTCCTCCCCCACATCAGCCTCAGAAGTGGCACGCACTCGTTTGGCTTTCTTCTTCTTCCTCTTCCCGGCAGCATCAATAGCAGCACCGGCAGCCTCAGCAGGAGCGCCGGCAGTCTCCGCAGCGACCAGCTGAGCCTCGGGAAGTGGGTCGTCACCCACGGCCTTCCTCAGCTGGTAAAAATCCCTGCGCTCCCGCACCATGCTTAAATCGTCCGAAAGTCGACGGTACCGACGGAATTGAGGCAAGACTGCAAAGCGCAATACCGACATGAGACAAAAGTATATATAGACATACATGTACAAGTGTGTTACCGGTATCAACTTACAGGGATACGGGATGGGTGCTAGGCCCGAGAAGTGAAGCGAGTACCGGTTGAGAAGAACGGTGGACCTCCTCAGGACTATCGAGATGTTCTCCCGGATCCACTCAATTTCTTCCTCTTGCCTCTCGGTAAGCTTCCTCCAAGACTGGTCAGCTGCACAACACATAAAAAACAAGAGGTCAGTACCGAGAGACAAAACTTGGCACAATTACAAGTATCAACTCGGGAAGGCTATCAACCAGGAGCGTCTCTAAAGCTACAAGGCACTCTCTTCAACGGTGGGTCAGACCCCTCGGGAAACTCCCATTGACCACCGACGAAGAAATATCGGTGCTTCCAAGTCTGCTGGGAGGTCGGATTACCAAACACCAGCGGGTCCCTAATGATCTCCGGGCTCCCGAGCTCATGAGACTCGATGTCCGCCTCACCGTCCATACCTTCCCGGGCAAGAGCACTTTTCTTCAGACAGCACCGGGTCACCTCCTTATACTTATGTACAAAGTCCTTCAACTCAGTGTCTCGGGGACACTCTGCACAAGGTTTTCCTACCGACTTGGCCTTGTACCAACCCTTATCCGTTTTCGAGTGCTCCTCCAGGGACCACTGGCTGAAGAACACCGCCAAGTCTGGCTCGCCGAAACCACAATGTCGGTACAGGGTATAGAGAGCGTCAAGACACCGCCAGGTGTTGGGATTCAACTGAGCGATGGCAAGGCCAACCTCGGCCAAGAACCTCTGCTGGTACGATGGCAACGGAATCCGTAGGCCCTCCCCAAAGAAGAACGGGTGTACCAAGGTCTCGCCCGGTATCACCGACTCACTCCTTAGCTCTCCCCTCTCCGGTAGGCGCATGGTCACCGAGTCCGGAATACTAAAAGCCTTCCTCAGGGCCACCAGATCATCCTCGGTGGAAGCGCTGAGCTTCAGGCGGTCTACCGCATAACCCGAAGGTACCGGTTCCTCTGGTACCTCCTCCTCAGCAGTCTCTGCCTCCGACCGAGGCTCCCCACCTTCTCCCACTTCGGTGGCCCGCATTGAACTACTGCTCCCGGGAATCAACTGGCCATCTTTGAACGTATTCAACGGCTCTAAGTCTTCACCGGTAGTGATGCCCCTCATCACCGTCTCGAACATACTCTCAATGCGGACGGCGTCCGTACCGGACGAACATGACCGAGTCTCGCTGCTGCTACTCCCGGTACTGGAGGCCACGTCCACAATCTCTACCGACGGGGACCTCTCTGGCTCTTCACCAGAAAAGGCATTGCCGCTCCCTACACTCTGGCTCTCTGAATCAGACATCTGCAAGAGGTAAACTAAGTTGCTCACCGGGACGACAATCCTAAGCCTATGCAACCTAGCTCGGTACTAAGGCAGGACACCGGTACGCAAACTACGTTACAAAAGCAGAAACACATAAAGATAACACAAGAGTTCTCGGTACTTACACTGTCAAACGGCGGAAGTCGAGACAACGGTTGGTCAAATTGAACGCTACCGGCAACAGGCTCTCACACTCTCTACCGACAGGTTTCAGAGCTCTGGAATGAAAAAATTCAAGAATGAGGTGAAGTGAACTCTCTTCACCCCTATATATATAGCGGGACCTGGGACATCTGCACCGTACGACACCAACCGTCGCTTCACAGGATGACGACACGTGTCAATGCAACGGTTGAACTCCCCATGCAGTTCCAAACCGCCCGAGAGGCGACACGTCTCGCCCCACTACCTCGGCAGTTATTGCCCCACTACCTCGGCAGTTACGCCAAGCATACCAACAGGCACGACCTTGGCAATTCCCTTAGAACTCGGAGCGGTTACAACTCCCTCCCGGGAGGAACCCCTTGTTCGGGGACTTGGGGGACTACGTGGGCCGACCCTAAGCGCCGTGGCTGCCACACCGACACTTGGCTACGTCCTGATATGAACTTTTGGACTAAGTCCCCGACCAAGCACTTCCTCTTGCTCGGGACTTGGGGGACTTCTGTTGCTACCATTTCATATCTGTCCCGGTACAGACCCCATGACGGGTCAGGAGTAGCCCACCATCGCTGAACAGCCCACCTCTGGGCCCATTACCACGCCCCAGCGGCATCTACTTACTCGGTAGGGATCCCCTACCGAGTGCACTGCCTTGACAATGCCCCAGCGGCCCAGGCAACGCCCCAGCGGCATATACTCACTCGGTAGGGATCCCCTACCGAGCCTACTAGCAAAGCCCTGGCGGTACCCCAACGGTACCAGCAATACCAGGCCGGGTGTACCGACAACAAGCCTTCCCCTTGGCCTTACAGGGACATCTCTCGACCCGGTACCGTGGACACACAGTCCAGTCGGTACCGGCACAGCCACCTGGCAGCACGTGCTTGTCCACTACCTCGCGGATCGCACTAAAGAACGCCCATACCGCACTAGGACCGCACTAGGCACCGCCGTCCCTCGACGCGCGTGTCGAGGTAGTGGAATAATAGAGTATTCCCTCGTGTCATGGGATGTCCCCCACGCCAGGGAAGCTTGTCTCCGACCTCAACTCATATATAAGGAGTCCTCACTCCTTATTCAAGTAAGTTCTCTCCATTCCTAGAAACTCTGCTCAAATCCTCTCGGGACTAACTTGAGCGTCGGAGGGTCTTCGGTCGGTACACGCCGGCCTCCCCTGACCTCCTTTGCCCTTTCAGGTACTCAAGTGCACTCCAGGTGCGTCCCTACCGAGCAGCTGGGAAACGGCAGGAACACTTTTCATCTTTCTTTTTTTTACGTATGCTTTCTCACCCAAAATTTATAGTATTTATTCATATATCTATATAGGAGATATTGGAAGTTATTAAAAGAATTTAATGAAATATCATGAAGTTGGGAGTACTAAATTTTAGTCAACCCGCTCCAAAGTACCGACATTCCAAAATGGTGCCGTGTCCGACACTCTCCGACACTCCAGAACGCGCCAACATTCTGTATCTCCGACATTCCTCCAACATATGTCGGGGCTGTGTCGGTTGACTTTGACGTTCCTACACTTATGTTGACATTGCACCGACACGCATGTCGTCATAATTGACACTCCTCCAACATGTCTTCGGATTTTTTTTCTTTTAAAATTTTTTTTTAGTATATAATTGCAATTTTAAATCCTAACTGGTCTATACCAAAGCTATCTGACCTAGACCACTAGACTTGTATATAAACTAAAAAGAAAAGATCGAAATAAGTAGGGTTTTCAATATGTCTCGACTACTGCTGTAACTAATAATTGAATTATGTAATCTTTAAAGCCAATTACATATAATGTCACTTTTGGTGACTTTGTTATTTTCTAAGCCACCAAATATTTTTATTCTTCATAAAGCCACCAAAATATTACAAATTTCAATATTTACAAAAATGTCACCGTGTTTTTTATTCATTATTTACAAAATACCACTACCTACAAAAAGCTGTTGCATTGTTTTTTGGCAATAGGTTTCTTGTTCTCTGGCAATAGCTTTATTGTTTTTTGACATTAATTTTATTGTTCTTTGGCAACAAATTTCTTGTTCTTTAGCAGTAGTTTTGTTGTTCTTTGACAGTAGTTTTGTTGTTCTTTGGTAGTAGTTTTATTGTTCTTTGGCAGTAGTTTTCTTGTTCTTTGACAGTAGTTTTTTTGTTCTCTAGCAGTAGCTTTGTTGATCTTTGGCAGTAATTTTGTTGATCTCTGGTAGTAGTTTTTCGTGTGCAGTAGTTTTATTGTTCTTTCGCAGTAGGTTTATTGTTCTCTGGGAGCTTCAGTGTTATTTGACAATAGCTTTGTTGATTTTTAACAGTAGCTTTGTTGATCTAACTTTTCGTATGCAATGACATTTTTGTAAATAATGAAAATTAAAAATGCGGTGGCATTTTTGTAAATATTAAAAAATTTAATATTTTGGTGACCTTATGAGGGATACAAATATTTGGTGGCCTAGAAAATAACATGGTCATCAAAAGTGACCTTATCTATAATTTGTTATATTCTTTATTCATTGGTTGTTCTTTTAATTTTATTGGTCTCATGCATGATCTCGTTATTGCATGTGTTGTTTTTTTGCTTCCAATAATTTTTTTATAGCTATTTTGTTAGTATTTCAATTTATTGTGTGTTATTTTGTGGATTTTTGAGGTATTTTTTTACGTAATTAATTTTTTTCATATTATTATTTAAATATTATATATATTATTTTATTTATCGTGTCAACAACGTATCATGTCCTAAATTTTTAAATTTTGTCGTATCGCCGTGTTGTGTTGTGTCGCCGTGTTTGTGTCCGTTTTGGTGCTTCGTAGATTTTCACATACCCAATGGCAATAATTATGCGGACAAAAAATTCATTTAACAAATTAAAAATGAGTTGGGAGAGGTGGCTTTCTGATGTCAATGACATTATATTGTATTCTGTTTTGTTCTCTATATTAAGAAAACATTTTCTGGATGACTAATTAACAACATCTAATCAAGAAAGTTTTTTTTTCAAACTTCTTTTATTAAAAACGAAAATTTTATTAATAACTGAAGGATTAAAAACTTGTTAAGCGCAGGTGCATGCAATCTTGTACCAAAAGTGTTATGACCAATTAAAGATACTGTATTTCATTCTAATTATATATGAGAAAGTTTTTTTTGTAATGCTTACTTTTAACTTGATAAATTTAAGACTTATGATTGCACTTTGATCCAAAAGGTGGAAAATTTAGATTTAGTTAGTCATTATTGACCAAAAAGCTTATGTAATATATCATCTCAAAATTTCTTGAAGATTTTGTGGATGAATATGGTTCCTACTTTTTCACTTCAATGAAATAAATATTTCAAAAAAAAAAAAAAGCAAACATAAGGCAGATTCGATCAGCTCAATCCAAAAAGTAGTTGTACGAACCTTTTTATCTCTTTTTAAGATACATAATTTCACTATCTCCTTAATTGTGTCAATAAAGTCTGTTGCAAATCTGCTAAGCTTTTGAAGTTTGGGATCATAGTATGGAGTTTCTCATATCAACAATAATACTATTGGTTCTCTTCTTTTTCTTGGCTAAATTGGGTACATGCACCTCTAATGCAATGAAATTTGATCTAAATGATGAAGTTTCACGAACCATCAAAGTGGATATGAAGGGTCGAGCAGATTTTAGAACAGTGCAAGAAGCCATCGATTCCATACCCTCAAATAACTCTCAGTGGACTCGAATCCATCTTAACCATGGCCTCTACTTGTAAGTAACATATTTTTTCAAAGTTTAGTGTAATTTTATTTCTGAGCTATTTGATAAATTGCATGCTCTAATGTGCCTTTTCTATTAGTGAAAAAGTGATGATCCCTCGAGACAAGCCGTACATTATTCTTGAAGGAAACCCCAAATATCTTACTGCAATCGAATTCGGAGATGCTGGCAGCGTTGCTAAGAGTCCGACATTTACATTACTTGCAGATAATTTTGTAGCACGGAATATACTATTCAAGGTTAAAGAATCTAACCAAAATTAACCTCGAACTGTTGTTAAACTCTACGTACGAATTAATAGATAGTGTTTATTATGGTCGAAGCTAGTATTTCGATCTCGGATTTTACAGTGCGCACTACATTAGACATTTATTGGCATTAATTACATTATATTGTTTTCTTCTTGTTTATATAATTAGCCTTAATTAAGTTCGTAATTTTGGAAATTTGGTTGTAACAGAATTCATATGACCATCTTATCAAAGTGGATCCTAACCGGAGGAGAACTACTTGGGCAGTTGCGGCTAAAATTGTTGGAGACAAAGCAAGTTTTTATCATTGTGGTTTTATTAGCTTGCAAGATACATTGTGGGATGCCAGAGGTCGTCACTATTTTTATGATTGTGATGTTCGTGGTGCTATAGACTTTATTTGGGGCAATGGCCAGTCAATTTATGAGGTTAAAAAGCCATATATTTTTTTTGCCACATTCCAATAGCTAACCCTAGCTAATTGAATTTTTCCTTTTGGATATTTGAAACCTGCTAAAACATTATGAGGCTTTCTCCGGTAACATTCACCGCAAATGAGAAATTAAAGTGTTCTCAATGAAGACGTCCAATAGTTTGAACCATCTATCTTCTAGATCCTCCTTCAAAGAGGCATAACCATTTAAAATATTTTGAAGGGATAACTATTGAAGAGTGACTTAAAAGATGACGAATTTTCAATTATTGAATTCTATTGCATGATTGCTAGGGTCATATGAGTGCAATTTTTTACATTTCAAACTTCGATCAAATTGGAAAATGTTAGAGAACATAGTATGTCTACATACATGTATTTAAGCTTGATCAAATTGTTCGCAGAAATGCCAGATAATGTCCTTGAGCAAGGTAATTGGCACTACTGGTTATGTTACAGCTCAAGGTCGTGAAGGTCCAGATGAAACTACTGGTTTTGTATTCAAAGATTGTCATATATGTGGATCAGGCACTGCATTTCTTGGAAGAGCATACAGAAACCACTCAAGAGTCTTGTTTTCCGGGACATATATGGAAAATGTTATTACACCAGAGGGTTGGTCCCTGTGGAATCCACCACAAATTCATTATGCGTAAGTTCTTTTCTTTTTCTTATTTGATTGATTCTTGTTATATTTCACACAAAGAATGAATAGTAATTAAATTCTTTGTTTCTTTGAAAACATTGAATAGGGATTTAATCACATTCTCGGAGGTGAATTGTAGAGGACCTGGAGCAGATATGTCTCGTCGAATTCCATGGGAGAAGAAGCTATCGGATGAGGAAGTGATAAATTTAACAAACACAGCTTCTTTCATAGACCAAGATGGCTGGTTGGGAAATCAACCTCGTGCCTTAAGTCTTTGATTATATATAATCCCTTATCAGCAAACTAAAAGTCTAAAAATCAAGCCCTTGTATCAATCATCAGTTAATTACTACCTCTTCTGTACTACATGGTTACTAGATCGATGTAATCTTGTAGGAGTCTTTAAGGTCATTTGCTATGTATATGAAGCATAATAAAGAGACCAATTAATCAAACTCAGTTTGTTCGAAAATAAATGAAACCGATATCTAGTACTATGTCACACATGCATGTCGAGTTCAAGTTTGAAAATAAATTTACAAATTAAACATAATTAATGTACGAGTAATGCTATGGCACATGCATGCATGCATGTTATTTATGAGTTCAGATCATAAGAGTTGTCATGTAACATTTTATCTCAAAGACGTTGAAGTGGTAATTGAGAAAATGTATTATTAATTGTCCAAAAAAAAAAAGAAGAGAAAATGTATTTTTAAGGTAAATAATGTCCTTGATCATTAAAGTAAAATTTGTTTTCGTTTGAGTAAGTAAGTATTTTATGCATGTCTTCTTAAACCTCACTTCCTAACCTTTCGTTTTCTCTCCCAAACCCTACTAATTTTTCTCTTTTCATGGTAAATTCCATGGAATATATATACTACAACTTTCATATTGCACCACTTACAAAAAGTTGAATCCGAAATGAGTTGAAAATGATAAAAGTAAGTGCAACTTAACAACCTATAATAAAAGTGATGCAATGTAAACCACTGCAAGTGGCCTAGTGGATCAGCGTTCAGGTTGGGAACCCCCTACTCCTGTTCGATTCAAGAAGCTGTCAAAGTGACCAGGCACTGTGCTGCATTGCACAGTTGGAGCATTTCACATGAAAGTCTTTGGGATACCCTTACTAAGGTCAAAAAAAAAAGTTATGCAATGTAAGTGAAAGTCGGTTTTACTCGATTGAAGATTGAAGATTGAAGATTGAGAGTGATCGATGCAATGGATCGGAAGTGGTAGTTGATCGAGTGTTTTAATGAGGAGATCGACCACAACGTACTTTGAGTACAAGATATGATCGAGATTTTGGTAGAGAAAGCCAAAAATCTCTCATGGGTTGCTTTAGATCGAGCGCTTTTCTCCCTTAATTAATTATGTTTCTTGAACGTGCAAGTAATTAATTAATTATAATGAGAAAGTTCATAGGCGAGCTACTAGCTAGCTTGTCCAATTTGCTTTAGCTTTCCTATCTTAATTATGTTTATCGATCGTTCAAGTAGTTATAATGAGGCAGTTCATAGCTAGGATTTTCCAAATAATTGCATCAAGATCTTCAACGAAAAAAAAGAGAGTAAAGCAGACACATTAGCTAATTAATCAATTAAGTTGGCTAGCTTCCTTATTATCAAATAATAAAAGAAAATTAGGCAACTGTTTTGTAAGATTTCAACTTAATGTAGATGGATATATATTGAGACAGATCCCAATTAATTAATTGTTGAAGAGGAACCGTTTCTTCATTTCAATGGCGTACATCACTTTTCTTTATCAATTCTTTATAAGATGAAGAATGTCATTCTCCTTTACGCCAAGAAAACTGTGCATGTGTTGGCAGTGTTGCAAAAACTGCGAAGCTTATCTTGAAAATGTTCTGCAATATGGAGTCTCTTGTAATATTGGTCGTTCTCTTCTTTTCCTTTGCTAAATTTGATGCAATGAGATATGATCTACAAGATGATGTTTCGAGAACGATCACCATCAATAAGAACAGTCGAGGAGATTTTAGGACAGTGCAACAAGCCATTGATTCCGTACCATCAAATAACGCATTGTGGATTCGGATACAGATTAACCATGGCATCTACATGTAAGTAACATATTTTTTCTCTAAAGTACGTCTTCATTCTCAAGCTATATATCTGATAAATTCCAAGCTCTAATGTACCTGCTGCTAGCTATTTTCATATCTAGTGAAAAGGTGACAATCCCTCAAGACAAGCCGTACATTATTCTTGAAGGAGACCCTAAGCATCGATATCTCACCGTGATCGAATTTGGAGATGCTGGCAGTGTTGTTAACAGTCCTACATTCAAGTCACTTGCAGATAATTTTGTGGCAAAAAATATAGTATTCAAGGTTAAACATTTACCCTTATAAAATTTTTGAGACAGATCAGAGATAACTCATAAGCCATTTTCATATCCATCTATCCTTGAATATGTAATTTTGGTTCTACTTAATAGAATAAATATGACCGCCTTATCAAACCGGATCCGAATGGGAGGCAAACTAGCTACTTGGGCACCTGCTGCTGCAATTGCTGGAGACAAAGCAAGTTTCTATCATTAGCTTGCAAGATACACTGACTGATGCCAAAGGTCGTCACTATTTCTATGACTGCAACATTCAAGGTGCTATAGACTTTATTTGGGGAAATGCCAAAGGTCAATTTACGAGGTGAAATTCCTTTTGTTTTTCTCATATAAACAAACACGTTTAGCTACATGTATACGTATTTACACTCGATCAAATTACTTGCAGAAATGTCAGATAAAGTCATTAGCCCACAAACTAGCTAGGCCAAAATGGTGGTTATATCACTGCTCATGATCGTGAAAGACCTGAGGAAACTACTGGGTTTATGTTCAAAGATTGCCATGTATCTGGATCAGGCTCTATATTTCTGGGAAGAGCACACAGAACACACGCAAGAGTATTGTTTTCTGGGACATATATGGAAAACATTATTGCACCAGAGGGTTGGTCAGAATATATGGGAAATCAAACCAATGTACGTATTTTTCTAGTGTGTTTTAGAAAAAAAGAATTGTAGTTTTTTTTTTTGATAAAAGGTGACAATCTATATTAATTCTGAAAAAAAGTACAATTGATAGATGTAGAAACTACATCAAAATTAAAAATAATTAATGAAAGCAATACTAAAAGCAACTAGATGCAAGAAAGCATCGAAAATATCACCGGAAGTAAGCCGGCGATTAAAAAGAAACTGATGGTATGACCGATCATGCATATTCCACGTAAACATATTTGTCGAATAGAGAGAAATATTCCATCAATATAACCGGTAGTATGACCGACCATGTGTACTTCACGTAAACTCATATGTCGAATAGAGAGCAATCTTCTACCTGAGTAACCGAAGAACCAAGTAACAAGAGTCCAATTCCAAAGCGCATCAACAAAGAGAGCCGAAAACAATTCTCCTGGATCCCAAATGCGAAACCAAACAACAGCAGATCCAAGCATCACCACTGACATAAACCACCCAAAAAAGTCCAAACCAAAACCCACAAACCCGATTTGAGCCCAAGCCCAATCATATCTCCTCCTCACAGTCATACCACCGCCATTACCATTGCCGCCATCACCAGACCACCGCCCTTACTCGCCAAACCTAGCCGATGCGGCATGGCATGCAAGTTGCCGGCTAGCTGCACAAGGAAACACTTCGGCCTCGGGGATGGAGGGGGCCAACTCTAAAAAAAGAGCGCTGTTACACTTTTACTCCGAAAGTGTGGTTTTTACATTTCACCTCATTTTCAAAGAATTTCAATTTCCTCAAATTAAAAAAAATTTAATATATTATTTTTCCTCAATTGAAGTGTTTTCCCGCCAATTAGATTTTGGTAAAAGAAGACCTGGCCGGCCTCAGTAGTAACGCACAACATACATATACAGGCAATTTCCGGCAGGATGTCAAACACAAAGCATATAATTAACCACTTCCTAAAATCCAAGAGGTCTCCATGAATAAATAGAGAAAGTACCACATTGAAATCCCATCAGTGATTTCATAGAGACCAAACATAGTAAGGATTGGAAATTAACTAACCATGAATATGAAGTATGTTATCGTCCTTGTCATAACAGTTGCAGCAATCGCAGAAGGCGCCGAATACACTGTAGGAGACGACATGGGTTGGATGATTCCTCCCAGCCCCGATTATTATGCTTCATGGGCGGCCGAGTATTACTTTGTAGAGAACGATACTCTAGGTTAAGCACTGCTTCATTTCTCTGAATCAATTAATTGTTCTTCCATTTAATTTCTTACTGATGATACCTATATATATCATGGCCGGTTGTTTGTTTCTGCTTGCAGTGTTTAACTTTGAAGAAGGAGTGCATGACATCACTGTACTAACCAAGGAAGACTTTGACACCTGCAACACAACCAATCCCCTATTTCAAACCCCAGATCCAGGTACTGTTTCTGTTATGGCGAGCGACACATTTTACTTCACGTGCAGCTTTGCCGGGCACTGCGCCAAAGGGCAAAAAGTCGCTGTTTATTTTGCCTCTGCACCTTTGCCTCCCAGTCCAAGTCCGAGTCCATGTGAATCTGCTGCTGCTGATCAATCTCCGACTTCCCGGCCGTTCAAATTTGTGTCGGAAAAGAAGGGTACCTACAGGAAGGTTTCTGTAACAATGGCCTGAAGTGATCCAAGTCAAACCGTGTAGCAAAAGTCCTTGCTAGCTAGCAATAAATTAAGAGGCCCTGAGTTGTGATTGTACCATATCTGTGGTGTATCATCATGTGATCCAGAAACCAATAAATAAGATTATGATCGAATTACGATCAAGTTTAGTACGTACTCTTAGGACTTTTTCTCCTTAGTTTTGAATGAATGGTTACTAGCTAAACCTAGCTTAAACGTCCCTTATTATGCGAAATGAAATTGTTTGAGAGAAAGTGTGGCATTCCTTTGTTACTTTCAAATTTTTGGTGCAAAAAGTCATAATGAACATGTTGGGTTCCCCATGAAGTCATGACATTTGGTTTAGCACCCATGCATATAAAATTTTTAAAAATTTAGAAGATGAGATTTTTCATGAAACAATTAATGTGCTTGGAATTTTGGTATAAATTTCAAGTTTTTTTTTTCCTCATAAAAGCTTGGAATCTAGACCAAAATGGAAGTAATTCCAAACCATGCATGCAAAGACTACCTTTCGTCACATTCTTATTACAAGGCAAAAAGATTGGTATTGTTGGGTGAAAGCTAGATGAGTTATTTTAGTCCAACGTGGTTCTCCAGTCCTTTCAGTTATTTTTAGACAAAAGTATGTATTTGTAATATCGGATAGTGATTATGTTCAGCTCGTCGAAACCTTCTAAATATATATTGTGAGCCGTGATCCAAGCGGACATACTTAATGGAGAGCCCCAAGAGTTTTAATGCTTAACTTTTTTGGCTACTTTAATTTGTGGTTATTTAACTACTTAACATACTTCTCTATCATATATTCTACTGTTTCCACATCACTTACATTCCATGAAAAGAGTCTCAAACAACTTTTGAAAAACTGAATCGTTCATGATCGAATAAGTATGTGCTACGTAATCAAGACAATTTACACAAAATAAGTTAAATTTGAAATTAGTGGCAAAAACCTATTTTCGTTGCACATTGAGGTTCCTATTACTCTTCCAAATCATTTGGGAAGATGCTTATTTCTCCTCTAGTCCAAAGCATTATCTCCACGAAAAATTATTTGTACTTTTAGTCAAAACCTTGTCCAAACGCTAGTCAATCCACCCTAGTCAATTATTCCTACCCAATTCCTATGAAAAGAACCATTAATTGGGCTATATTACTACTTAATGTACTTAGTTAATCAACCGACTGAAATGTTCAGAATCATTAATCATATACAGTTCATTAACTATAAGTTAATTTAGAAATTTTTGTTATTTGATTGACATAGTTGTTATCTACAGCACCATGTCACAACTAGCAATTTTCAGGGTGTCAAACACAATGCATCGACATTGTTCTTAGTGAAATTTGGCGGGACTCACTCAACCGCTTTCCTAAAATCCGAGAGGCCGATCGATCACTCCCTCTATAAATTCAGGCACCGCATCCAGTCCTCATTACCAATTTCCTACACAAGAACACAATTAAGGACAGTGAAGGTAATTGATTAGACATTGAGATGGGGAGAACCATGAATGTTTTAGTTGCTGTTATAGCATTGGCAGCAATGTTACACAGAACAGAAGCTGTAGACTACACAGTCGGTGACGACTTGGGTTGGACTATTCCTCCTGGTGGCGCCGCCACCTATGCAGCCTGGGCTGCCAAGCATACCTTCGTAGTCGACATCGATACTATATGTGAGTTGTACTAGGCTACTAGCTAGTTATATCTCTGAACTAATATTTCTCCATTGAATTATTTTTAGGGTTCACATACAATAGCATCTCAAGAATTATAATATGCTTGTACGTGCAACATTTGACTTTTCATCAGGAGAACAAGACCTGGCTTTGGTGACAAAGGAGGATTTCGACAGTTGTACCACGACTAATCCGATATGGGAAACAACGGATCCAGTTGGAGTTGGGGTTGTTCAACCCGGCACATTTTATTTCATCTGCACATTCGCCGGCCATTGCGCCAAAGGCCAAAAAGTTGCCGTTAACTGGATCGACTCTTCGGCCCCTGCACCTTCTCCATGTCCAAGTTCAACTGCAACTACTTATTCCGGGCTGCCGCTTAAATTTCTCTCTAAAAGAGTTGACAAGCGCGGCAACAAGAAGAGAGTGTCTCTAACGATGGGCGGTGCCATCTGAGTTTCAAATTATTTGTTATAGTGCCAATGAAGAGGTCTCCAGTCATTCATTTAATTATTTTTTTTTCCTGTCAAAGATCGAAGAGTTGCACTACGTTTTAATAAGTACTATTGTACCATGTATGTGGTTAATTTGATCCAGAAAGGCAGAAACCCAAATAAGATTAATTATGATAATTTTTTTTAGAGGAATAGATAAAACTTTATTGAAACTCAAAGAGAATTACAAAGTAGGATGCAACAAGGCATCAAACAATAAAAGGAAAAGCAGAACAAAATGCACACATGCACCAGAAAATAAAAGTAACCAAAACTTAAGCTAGCATACATCAAATAAACGTTGACCCTACTAATCCATTTAGAAATAAAAAACTTAAGCCTTTTTTTAGAGTTGTGAATAGGGATGAGAAAATGGGGATGGAGGGGGCGAAGAAAATTCAGAAAATGAACTGGAACCAAAATTGAGGGACTAATGTTATAATTAACCATTAATTAATTCTTTGATTGATTTCTTTGAAACTACTGAACAGGGATTCAATCACATTCTCAGAGGCGAAATGCAGAGGACCTGGAGCAGACATGTCTCGTCGTATTCCATGGGAGAAGAACTTATCAGATGATGACATCATATATTTAACAAATACAGCTTCTTTTATAAATCAAGATGGATGGTTGGAAAAGCAACCACATTAAACCCTAGCTTGAATAATCCCTTAGGGGCCTTGAACAAACTAAAATATAAGGCCGGCCCTTGTATCAATAATCAATCTTTGAATCAAACAAAGACAGTTAACAAGTATATATTGGGATTATATATTGTGATACAAGTAGAAAAGTACATCCGAGAAAGCTTCTATAGAAGAGCTCTTAGAAGAAAAGTAGTCTAATTGAGAAAAAACTCAAACCAAGTAAGAACAATCTCCATCCCAATATTGTAAACGAGCTTTTTAATATAATTTTACACAAAATTACTCAAACGTAAACCGTATTATATATGAACTAATTATAACGTCCACTACACGATAATATATATAACCGATAACAATGCATGTATGGATGCACTCTTGGAAATATGGAATCAAACAAAATCTAAGGCTACCCGAAATTCCACCTCTACCACTTCGACTGCAACTTGTGAAGGGGAATATGTCATACTCGATTCGGGGGTGCTGAACCCCCTCAACTACGAGCTAATCTATTTCTAATTTGGGTTTTGAGCTCAAATATGGCTAATTTCCAAATTTTGCTTAAAGGAGTGTGGCTTCTATATATGTCTATATATGCTTTATAGGCTTTCTAGGCTTAAGGGAGTGTGGCTTATATAAGTAAGTGTTACTATTATCAGTTGCTATAAGATATCATCTAAAGCATAGTTCTCATTCATTTTCGTGTGATATTTGTGTGCAGGATAGAATGCATATGAAGAGTTCAGTGCTGTGACCAAGGCTTCTCTCATGGAATGTAATGGGGAATCAAGGTACTTACATCTGCCTTTTATAACATATTAAGCTCAGGGCAATGTAATGTATTTGTTACTTAACTCTACTGTTTCTTATAAGCCCAGAGCAAGCTATTGAATTTAAATTTATAGAGCAAGCTATTGAATTTAAACCCTAAATTGGTAACTTTGTGTGGTTAATTGCTGTTACGAACACGCTGAGAGGTTACTTTTGGCAGTATATATGCCCAATGTCACACTTGCAGAACACCTTTTCCATTGTAAGGCTTAATCAAGGGAATTTGGGTACTCATATATATTGCATTCCTTTTAATTGTTGGACATTTGATATTTGGTTTTGTCATTGAACTGGCATGGATAATAATTCTGGCAATAGAGTTTTGATAATTTTTTTTTTTTTTTTACCTGAGTCAAGGTATCCCAAAGGCTTCCTAGGCCCAAGGATTAATCCCTGCGGTGCATGTGAAATGCTCCAACTGTGCATTGCAGCACAGTGCCTGGCCACTTTGATAGATTCGTGATTCGAACGCGGGTTGGGGGGTTCCCAACCTGAACGCTGATCCACTAGGCCACTTGCAGTGGTTG
Organism: Rubus parviflorus; assembly: GCA_029955375.1. Classification (NCBI taxonomy): domain Eukaryota; kingdom Viridiplantae; phylum Streptophyta; class Magnoliopsida; order Rosales; family Rosaceae; genus Rubus; species Rubus parviflorus. The sequence goes on along the minus strand of JARGGL010000008.1, from coordinate 3,384,054 downwards.
AGTTTTGATAATTTTTAATTACAGCTGAAATTTTTATTTTAAATTTTATTAAGGGCTTTGCGATCTTCTTGTACAGGTATTGCATCTTTTATTTAGTTTGGTAAATTTTGGTTTTGAGCTCAGAGATGGCTAATTCTAAAATTTGAGTGTGGCTTCTATGTATGTCTATATATGCATTCTTGGCTTTCTAGCTGTTTCCCTTTCTCAAAATATTAGTTACTTGTCATCTAAAGTGTAGTTCTCAATTTTTGTCTTCTGATATTTGTGTGCAGGATAGGATCGATGCATATGAAGAGACCAATGCAGTGACTTAGGCTCCTCCCATAAAATGTAAGGATACCCAAGATTTCATACCTAGGCTTGCAAGCATGTTTTTCTGTTTTTTTCTTATCTTTAATAATTTTAACTTTTGCTACTTAAGTTTTTCTCATTGTTGCTGTTGTGTTTCTTTTTCTCTCATGCTGAGCTTTATAGTACTTGCAATTTTCTATATTAGATACTGAGTAGAGGAATTCTCCTATATGGAGCTTTGAACTTTATTGTCTCAATAAAGGAAGAAGGTAGTGTTAATATAATTCAATAGTATGTTGTATGTAGTGTTAATTTATTCCAAGCTTTATATGGAGCTTTGAACTTTATTCCCAGCTTTCTGTCTTTAGTTAGTAAGAGTTGTTTACCATTGATAATTTATTGTTGTTTTGAGTTCTGCTAAGAAAAGGTTAATAACATTCAAAGTTCTTGTCAAGTGATTAGGAGGGATCAACTCCGGAACAACAAAGCCAATTAAGTTATGAGCATGCTAAACTAGAGGCTTCAGCAAGAGATGAGGTAGCCAAAAGATCATCTCTTTTCATTTGTCTCTCTTCTCTATGACAACCATATTATCAACAGCTTGTCAATTATGCATATTAGGCTTGTCTTAAATAACATAAGTTGTTTCTATGTATATGTTTTCTTTATTATATTAGGACACTTAAACTGTATTCAGGTGATCCTATGATGCATATTAGATTTGTCTTAAAGAATGCCTATATATTTTTTGCATTGCAAGAAACTTGTACTGTATTATCCTGGTCTTAAATAATTTTTTTTTTGTTATTCTTCTCAGGTAATGTTTGAAGATATTAGAGATCAGGTTGAGTAATTGTATATCTATTGTCATCAGATTACATAGAATATGAATTTGTAATTAGGGATTCTTTAGTGAACTTTTACGAGTAATTTTGTATGTGTTCATATTAAATTTTGGTGACTAATATTAGTTGAGACTTAAGTATGCTTTTTTTTTTTTAAGGATATTCTTTTGTTGATGTGATGTCATTTTTTTATGTCATGTAATAGATACAAGGACGTTTTTTCAGCATCCTAATTGATATTAGATGACAGTACGTTTTTTAAAATTTGAGGACGGTTTTTGAGTGTCCTATTAGACATTAGATGACATTAGATGACATTGATAACGTCTTTAAAACCGTTTGCTAGATTCCTGCCTCATGCAACATGATATCCGCTCTTTACATATTATAGATACCCTTTTTATCAAAGTGCCAAATAACCCTGTCCATTGTACTCCGCAAGCTCAGAGGAATACGCATGCAGGATCAACTCAGCTTCAAAACCCGTGAAGAGCTCTAGCTAGAACCATATCCTGAACCCACTAGTGCTTAAACCCAGGGTCAAACAACAAGGCTATTTGACTATTTCACATCAATCCAGCACAACATATATAAAGGCCTCAACAAGGCTAATTCACATCAATTCTGCAACGTATCAACAAGGCTATTTATACTAAACAACCGAAAAGCGAAGCAAAACAGAAACGAAATAACAGAAGGAAAATAGCTGGCAACAGTTGTAAGGGAACACGTGACATAATAAATCTTGAAGCTTCTAGACAAAATAATAGAATACTTAACACCCCTCCTCAAGCTCAGCAAGAGTGACGAGTTTGAGATTGACACAATGAGTTCGGAAAATGGGAGAAGGTAACCCTTTTGTCAAGATATCTGCAGTTTGCTCCTGAGTTGGCACATATTGAAGACAAAGATCATTTTGCTGCACTCGTTCACGAACAAAGTGAAAATCATTGTCTAGATGCTTGATCTTAGAATGAAAGACAGGATTGGAGGCCAAAGCTATGGCAGACAAGTTGTCACATTTGAGCAAGGGAGCATGGGGAATGTGAATCTTCAAGTCACATAGTAAATGACGAATCCAGCTAATCTCAGCAGCAGTATTGGCAAGGCTTCGGTATTCAGATTCAGTGGAACTTCGAGAAACAGTACCTTGCTTCTTTGATTGCTTCTTTGTGGATAATGAGCATACTGACTATGTTTGCTTGTTAAAGAAATCTTTGTATGGTTTAAAACAAGCTCCCAGGGCTTGGAATGAAAAATTTACAAGTTTCCTACCAAGCTTAGGGTTCGTGTTTTCTCACTCTGATCCAAGCTTGTTTGTCAGGCATACATCTGGAGGTATGGTTGCATTATTATTGTATGTGGATGATATAGTCATTACTGGATCAGATAGTGCTGGAATTCATGAAGTCATTTCTGAGCTGAGTATGGTGTTTGACATGAAGGATTTAGGTCCATTGTCTTATTTCCTTGGTCTTGAGGTGACAAGAGTGAAAGAAGGTATCCAGTGTGAGCCACATTCAAACCTGCACCATTTCCAATAGTGATCTTGTTGTCAGCAGTGTAAGGTTGAGCAATAGAGAGATTGCGGAGATCAGAGGTCATGTGATGGGTTGCACCTGAGTCCCCAATCCAGACTTCATTGTGGACAGGTGTACTGGAGTTTGAAGAAGATGTTGAAGCACCATTGCTTGGATTAAAACCTCCAGGGAAGCATGAACTAGAAGCATTAGACATACAATATCCACCTTGAGGCTGAGAAAGGCAACCATTGAAATTTCCAGAAGAAGCAGTCAAAGCAGTAAGGGAAGCAGGAGGTTCAGACCCTTGATATGCAAAATTAGTCATGTGAGTGCAGTTCAAAGCCACATGTCCCTTAAGGCCACATATTTGACATCTAGAAATGGATACAAATGGATGATCAGCTGGAACATTGGTCCTATAAAAACAGTTTGTAGCTGTATGCCCCTTCTTTGAGCAAATCTGACATTCAGGAGATGGTCCAGAGTTACTAAGAGATCTGTTCTGAGATGAACCTTGTTGACTTATACTCAGGGTTTTGGTAACAATTACTTGTAAGGTGTCCATGTTTTCCACAGATTTGACACTTATGAGTCCGGAAACATGTGTCAATGGTATGGCCTCTCTTACCACAGGCTGGACATTCAGTACTAGAGCCACCTTGTTTGACACTTTTGTCTTTCCCATCATATCTATTAGACCATCCTCTATGGCCACCATCTCTATCCTCAGTTCGAGATCCATCTCCTCTAGCTATCATAGCACTCATGTTTTGATGAAGGGAAAAACTTCCTTCAATTCTTCTTTCTGCAGCAAGCAACTGTGCTCTTAGATCACGAAGAGTAATTGGTGTCTCTCGTCCTTCAACAACAGTTCAAACAGTTGAGTATTCATCAGGGAGACCATTTAAGATCACAATAACAATGTCCTCATCTGGAATAACAACTCTTACAGATAAGAGTTGATCACGAGCACTCTTAACACGTTGCAGATATTTCTCAATGCTTTCTCCTCCTTTGCGAATGGTTTGCAACTCAGTCTTGAGCTGCATAATACTGACCCTTGACACAGAGGAGAATCTTTCTTGTAGAGCCAGCCAAGCTTGATGAGATGATTTGCATCCAATGATCACATCAACAATATCCTCTTCCAGAGTAGCCATAAGCAGACTCAATAATGCCATATCTGTTTCTTTCCAGGCTTTGTAAGCAGCTGATTCCTCATTAAGAACCTCTCCTTCAGTATTTAATACGTAGCGTGGGGGTGCCACATCAGTGCCATCATAGTATCCAAAAAGTCCATTTCCAGCAAGAGTATACTGGAATTGGAAACTCCATTTGATGAAGTTTCTTTCACCAAGACGCATGGTTATCACACTCATCAGCGAGTGCACATCAGAGTGAGTGAGACTAGGTATTGGAACTTGAGACGGCATTGTTAATCTTTCTGCAAATTTACACAAATTTACAGTGTACTTCACAATTTCTTAGCGAAACGTAGAGTTTACTGAGATTGATCAAACACTTTGCTCAGATCTAACACTTTATTTGCTGCTTAGCTTATAGCTGAGAAAGGTAACCATATCAGGATGATGTTAACCACGACTATATCTTGTTTAGAGACTCAGATATTTGAGACAAGAGCTAGCACATAAATGCAGCACAGAGACGATTTACATACGATTTTGCTCAAGAATCACCGCTCAAGAAATTTTACTCATAATTTTTTTGCTCAAGAAGACACAGCTCTGAGAAATTGTCACATGATTTTTCTCAAAATTAACAGAATCGTACTAGTTACCTGAGAAAACGATAATCACGATCACAGTTTCAACACGAAGTCGGAGACGAAGAAGCTTTGAAACCGAGACAGGAGCAAAGCTCGATCTATGTTAACCGTAATGAATGCAGAAGCATGAATCACAGGTCCAGGAGCTATGTGAGCTCTGATACCAAGATAGCCATGGCAATTGAGAAAGCTAGGTTTTAGTTGAAATGACGAACAGCTGGGAAGAGAGAGAGAGAGATTGGAGAGAAAGTTTATGTCTCCGTTTTCTATTAATCAAGCTTGCTTACAAAGAAGAGAGCACATTAGCTATTTATACTAAACAACCGAAAAGCGAAGCAAAACAGAATCGAAATAACAGAAGGAAAATAGCTGGCAACAGTTGTAAGGGAACACGTGACACAATAAATCTTGAAGCTTCTAGACAAAATAATAGAATGCTTAACAACCTGACGAAAGCACAGTCCGGTATGCCTCAGCTTGCACAACATTAAAACAATGGTAATAGTGATCATGTTGAGCATTAGATGGATTGTACCATTAGATGTCTTCTGGCAAAACAAAAATATACTTGGGACATAGACTTGACTTGGAATAGCTTGAACCATGCATGCAATCCCATTCAACAATAAAAGGACCAATTAATGTTCCTCTAATCTCTGCAAGAGTGAAACACAATATTTTGAAGCTTCTCCAATTCACAAAACCAGTCCTATTTAGACTAGTTGAAACTAGAAAGTATACCCGATAATTGAAAGCAAACAGCACCACATTATAAAGGGCCGAATCAGCAAGCTAGGGTCTGCAGACTAAAGCTCGAAATCGGCATCCACAGATATATGAAAACATAAGGTGGGAAAGAAGTTGTAGATTTTGCGGTCTCGGAACATATCTTCCGGGTACTCTCTGTCGGAGTAGGACTACATGGAGCTCCGCCTCAAACCAGACCATTGGGAGGAGTGAGATTGTGAGACTTAGTTATTCTACTTCTGTGACTAACTGACTACTGTACCTTTTTCGTGGTGTATTATTTAAACTTTCGGCCACCAATGTTTCAAGAATTGCAGATGCTTCTCATAATTGCGATGACACCCCGCATGTCACGTGCATTTCCATGATGCGTAATGCATTTGATCATAAATCATCTTTATGTCTACTTGGATATAAAGTACATTTTTTTTTGTCGAAGACATCATATTCATAACCAACGAAATTACACCAAATAACTCACCCTTTTTAGGCATAAAAAGAGTCACCATCTAAGAAATTTAACCTACCCTACTGATCATCGCACATAGGGATGTTTGCGGTACACACGAACTTGAGGCTCGGTTATATCGAACCAACTGGTATATTGCAAAATTAACAAAAGCTCACTAGTTTTTGTACACGAGGAGGTTCGAACCCCAATCCGAACTTGCACCTTAAGCCCTTAACCAACAAGCTACAACTCTTGGTTATTATATTATATACAAAACAATATATTTATGGTATCTCGTCTTGTAAAAATTAAAAAATAAAAACCAATCTCCCTCTTTTCTTTCTTCTTTATTCTTTTTGTTCTTCTTTTTTCTTTTCCCTCTTCATCTTCTTCTTTCCCTTTTCTTCTGCTTCCTTTACCTTCCTCGTTCTTCTCTCACGATTCTCTGCCAGGCTTCCATATAACTAGATCTGGGTTATGAACCTCAAGATCTATGCATATGAGGCTCATAAACCTCTGGATCAATAGTTATGCATTCTAAATCGCCGGATTCTTTTGCTACTTTCATTTAGCATCTTCAATTGTCGGAATTCTTAGATATCGACCGAAACCGACTGTAAAAGTTGGATAATGACTTGTCAATTTACTAAGTTCAACCAGTTAGCAGTGGTTTCAAATTTCAAAAACCGTCGAAAGTCGGTTCAGTATCGGCACCAATCCAAACAAGTTAGCCCTAACAGCACATCTAAAAACAAGATATACAAATCCTTAAAACTAATCAAATAAAATAGACTGAACACATAACCTATGGCTCTCTACAGAACCCACAACTGGCTCATTCAGTGTGTTCTTATAATGAGCATTTGGATCATTAAGAGAAGTACATTGAAGTAGAAATCGGCTCTTTGAGCTTATTCTTACTTCTCGAAGGTTACCCACGACACTTACCAGTAGAAAGAGGAGACACATGGGTCGACCCCACATATATAGCAAAGCTGGGCCCATGACTAGGATTAGAAATACTCTCAACCCGAGTAGGATCCTAAAGCAGTAGTATACTCTCAACCCCACAACTCAAAATCACACACGAGTTATACGAGCCAAATCTATCATACTTCAAGCTTGGCTTATTTTTCCTATTTAGATTAGTTTCAAATTCAATTTGAGCTTGATCCTTCTGTTTATTATTTACGACGACAAGTCGAATTAATGAACGAAAAAAAATGAAACGAACTTCATCAAGCCAACTTAAAAATCCTATTTTCCACTGTAGTACTCCAACAAAATTTTCACATTCATTTCCCATCTCCTTTGGGAGAAACCCTTGAAGGCACGAGGGAATAAGTGTTGGCCTTAGAATGGTGCTAGTGGTGCCACAACACAAGGCACCCAACTTTTGGTATTGTGTGTTGGTTTAATCACTGTAATATGAAAGGTTAAATCACCTGAATTATAGTTTAGAAAGCCAAGGCAAGAAACACAATAGATGTAATCGATGAGTGGTTCCGATGATTGTGTAGTCCGGACTAGGTTTTTGAGATTTGGCGTATGGCCGTATATATATATATATATATATATTTTTTTTTTTAACGATGAGTGGTTCTGCTGATTGAGTCACAAATTATATATACCAATAATTATTAAACAAACTCAAGTCCAGCAATTCCTTGTAAACTGCACAACACATCAATAATTATGTAGGTTTTATTGAGGGGTCAATAAAATTTTATTGACCACAATAAATATTTTTTTGGCTATAATTGTATGTGTGAATTGCATGCACCAAGTCAGAAAAACATTAAGGCACATATACACAAACTCATTCATCTTCTGCAAGTTATTTTTTGGTGAACCTTGACACCATGTCAAGTTTCATAGTTTACAATCTTACCTAATAGTCATGGTACTTCACAAACACCAACAATTATTAAACAAACTCAAGCCTTGCAAACTACACAACACACCATTAATTATGGAACCCGTACACATAGATTCAAACTCTTAGATTTCACACAGAAACAAAGTTTTAATTATACACTCTGACCACAATAAAAAAAAATTATTGACCACAGTAAAAAAAAATTATTGACCACAATAAAATAGTAGATCTGTCGACCCAGTTGAGACTCGCGAATAAGCAACCCGACCCAGCTTTTTCTCCGTCGTCTGGCCACCTCTCGGTGGCGCATGGGTGCCGATCTCTTCAGATCGGCGGTGCGAAGAGAACCTCGGCCACAGATTCTTAATCTGGCGTTGGAAGACGGCGATTCGAAGGAAAAAACATTTCCAGATTCTGGCGGGTTCTATGACATTGCCGCTCAGATCATTGTTGTTGACAAAGTATATATGAAACTTGACCCTCTTGTTGAGCTCTACGTGTTTTTAAGATTTGATTCGACATTTGATAGATGTTTGTGGAAGTTGGAATTTGAACATGGTGATTTTTTTGTAGTGTAGCTTAACCACGATGAAAAAATGGCAAAACTGTCCGAAAAAAAACATAACAGATCAGACTTTGCCTATTTTGTCCTTGATGGGAAAAAAATAGGCCTAATAGGTCTTTATTGGGAAATATTTAAAATCTCTTAAACTTGAAGGGAAATATATAGTGAAAATTAGGACCTATTGAAAAATTGTATTTAAAAATACAAAGGTGTGTTAATAACAATTTGGGGTGTGTTAGTAACAATTCATTTTTTTTAGGACAATATTGGGATCTTTTGGAGGGAAAGTCTTTGTTTATGGAGGGAAAGTTGCAGTTAGGGTCATAGATGGATTTTAGAAAGATATAATAATAAAAAGATGAAATTACCCCTGTAATTAGACCAACTTAACGGAAATTTTGACAGAAGTACCAAATTGGGTGACGGAGGAAAACTATAGGTACCAAATTGTCCATTTTCATACTTCAGGTACCAATTGGTCCAGACTGTGATACTTCAGGTACCATTATGGGTATTGACGATTGCCAAAAGTTAGTAAGTATATTTAAGATCCGGGGTTGTCGTTCCAACGGAGATCGAAGGCCCTTCAACCCCTTGGCAAATAAGCAACCAAAGAAGATGCACAAATATGATGAGACAAGAGATGACAAGAGTGGATGAGGCGTGTATATGACAATGTGTGTGTAGAGGTGTAGTGTTTTTGGGTTTTCGAAAGATAGTGCAAAGTAACGACAAACAACAATTAAAATGCAAGAAAGTATAAATGTGCAAATAAAGTAAGATAGGTGTTGGGGTTTTCGGGCAAACCCCAAGTCCAATGCAACTAATGATGCACTAACATGAAACCATGCCAATGTGTCTACGAATCAAGCCCCGTATCCTAGCCATGTTATGGTTCTAGGACCGTGCTTACCTAAGGTATTCGAATGCCTTATTAGGGTCATTCAAACTCTCTAGGTGTCATAGGAGATCCCTCTATGTTACCTAATACCGGATCTCCTAAAGTGCTTAAGAGGCGTAAAAGAGTCGAAGCTTAGGGACCCAAACAAGCAACACAAGTATAATCCACCTGTAATACCCCGAAAATTTCACTATTATTTTTATAAAATATGTCGTGAAATTTGAAGTGAAATGGTGTGAAATTGTATTTTTAGAGGTTTTCGTCGTAAAACGATAATTACGGCGGTAATTATAAGTTACACAAGGTTAATTAAGGTAACTTTTCATCCGTTGAGAATTTGGGAAAACTTCCTTCATGAAAGTTGTAGACCTCGTCGAATCGAGTTCGTAGGAATTTGGTTCACCAAAAACGGAGTTCGTATGAAAAAGTTATGGCCGTCGGAAGTTTGACGAATTTCTATAAATAGAATGTTGGGATTTACTGTTCACCCGAAAATCAGAATTTATCCCAGAAATGTACTGTTCACGCCGTGAACAGTACCAGAAACTTCCTCCGGTGATTTCTCCCTCCTCCGGCCACCAATTTGTGTGAGACTTGTCCCAATCTCTTTGTCTCTTCATCCTCTTCGATTCTATACTAGTTTCATTCATTGATTTTCAGTATAGAAAGAGAAATCAAGAAAAGAAAAAGGAGAAAAACGCTGCCGAACTGTTCATCAGTTTCTGGGCAAGTTTCCGGCCAAATCGAGCCACCTTACCTACTGGGCTTTGTAGCCCTTGTCAGGGGCTTTCCAGCAACATAAAATATGCCTCAATCGGAGTTCGGACGAAGGAGAATTTTGGATTTGAAATCCTAGGGTTTTGGAACTATCGAGGTAAATTCGAGACTTTTTACTTTGAATTGGCCCTTGTGGTAGTTATGAAAGTTGTTTGTGGTAATGTGTAGAACATGCTGTTAAAATTTCATAGCAATCAGACAACTTTTGTCCGGCGGCTGGCCACCGTCGGTGGCGGCGCGTCGGCGGCGCGTCCGGCCGGTCCAGGAGCAGTTCTTTGCTCCGTTTGGCTTGGTTCGTCGATACGAACAACTTTCGTGTTTACACTTTTGTGGAATTCGGTCGTTTGATCAATGATCAATTAAGCGATAGTTATGGATCGTTAGATCCGTGATGATCCGACCGTTGGATCATCACCAATTTTGGATATGATGTTAGGATGCTAGAAATAAGCATGCTGTTGGATTTTGGAAGTTTTGGATTTCGTGTGGGACCCGTTGATGAATAGTAGACGTGGGACCCACGTTGACCGACGGTTGACTTTTGGTCAAACTGTCCCGATTTATGGTTATTGATGTCTAAGAGACATTTGAGGAATATTTGAAGTGATTGGATTTTAGAATCATCAATTTGGAAACTATGATATGCTAAGTGGAAAATTGCATGTTCATAGGTATTTTGGAATCATGAAGCATTTGGCTAGCTTTGTCGATTCCCGGGTATTATTTGAAGACGCAGCAGGAATCAGAGGTGAGTGAATCTCACGATATTTTATATATGAATATTAATTCATATTGTGTTGTTTGCGAAAATAAATAATTATATTTATTTAAATGATTTTGCGATATATAAATTAAATACAGTTTTAATTTGATATATCAGCATGTGTGATTTTGTGTTAAAACAATATTTGAAAGTATTCATTTTATTGTTTTAATTGGTGGATTTTGTGGGAACAATATTTCAAAAATTATGATATTGTGTTTGCCTACTCGAATGTTTTTGTAGCCAATGGGTGAAGGTTAGAGCTTTAGACTGTGTAGCCAATGGGTGAAGGTTAGAGCTCTAGACTGTGTAGCCAATGGTGAAGGTTAGAGCTTTAGACTGTGTAGCCAGAAGGTGAAGGTTAGAGTTCTAGACTGTGTAGCCATGTATTCATTGAAAACAAAGATGAATACTTTATGTAATAAAGGAGAAGAAAAATGGTATTCTCGCTTTATCTTGATGTATTAAAATGAGAAGAAAAATGGTATTCTCGCTTTTAATCATTTGAAGTTGATTGTGGTTTTGTGTGAGTATGATATGAATTTGCTTCTTAAATATTTGAAGCATTGATAAATGAATTACAATTCTTAAACAATATTGAATTGTATTTTGAAGTTTTTACTTCTTTAAAAATTGAAGTAATTATTATGATGATTTACTTTTCTTAAAAAGAAAGAAATCATAATTTTGGGAAATGATTTTGGGGAAGGTTTATATTGTTTAATATTCTGAATTACCCTGGGATTAACATACACGTTATGGGACGTGTGGGGTTAAAATACGTATTATGGGATGCGTAGGTTCATTATATTTTATAATATGAATTTTCGGGATTTGAATTGTTTTTGAAGAATATAACTTACATATATTTGTTTAAAACAAACTATATATGTATATTTTTGATAAACGGTTTAGGGTGAGTAAAACTGAGTTAACTCATACCAGCTTCGTAAGCTGACCGGGTTTGTTGATATAACCCGGTACACTATTCCACGGTGTAGGGGTTATACCTGCAGGTTAGGATAACCAGGAGTAATGCAAGGCTGCATACTTTTTGTTGGGTTATAAGACTTCCGCTATTTTATGCTTCGCACTCTGAAGATTTATTTATGTAATATTTTGATGTATCAATTTATTATATAAATATTTGGTATGTAATATTCGACTCTTGTATTGAGTTTGAAATTACAATGTTGGGCATGGAGTTGGTGTTGTGTACTTGAATTAAAAAGAAAAAAATTCTAGTGCATATTTGTATTTGATATTCCATGTCGTCACGTTCCCGAAATGGTTTGTAATTAAGGGCAAAATGCCCTATTAATTGATTCGAAAATCGGGGCGTGACAGATTGGTATCAGAGCAAAACAATGCTCTAAGGAAGTGATTGAGCAATGGAACGCTCTAAGGAAATGAAACGAGTTTTGGAATTGAGAAGTGAAGTTAGGGTTTAGAGCTTAGGATCGGTTTAGGGTTTGGCGTTAGGTTCTTAGATTCATTCAAGTAATGGTTACTTCGTATGCTTAATTACGCACAGTATTTATCGAGTGATGGCCCGACCGCGGCGGATCCCCATCATGTGCTCTTCAGTGCTGTTGTGTTGTTAAGAATATAAAGTACAAATTACAATTCCGAAATTAATAGTCTTACATGGCTACATTTCTAATTCTCTCAACCGTACCCTGGATCAAACGACAGACTTGATCCACTGACCCTTTCTTGTTCTTCAGTAACTCAGTAGAGATCTGTGTTGCTACCGTTACTAGACAACCAATGTATGGATTGTCTGAGATCCCTTCTGTTCTTCCAGCAGTAGGCATATCTGGTAGAATTGAAAAACCTGAAGTTAGGAATACAATTGTACCTAACTCACAACCGCCTATTAACTTCTGCACCGTTGACTGACTAATAGGGGAATAAATCACGTATGACCCTGTTGAATCAGTACAACTTTCTTGGAGTATATAGGTGTTGTGCATTTGCAACAAGGAGACACAATTGCGTGGATCATGACCAGTTGTGATGTGTGCAATCTCCTGTACTTCTTTTTCCAATGCTAGATGGTCCCACTGGTTCCGAGTTTGTACGTCAATGAAGAAGTCAAACAGCTTTCGGTGAGAGACATGATGCTGGATTATTGCAGATGCAGTTCGAGTGAGACCATGAGGCTTATTCAGCCTGTTCCAGATTTTGTTGGTGGAGACTCTTATATATCCCTGAACCCCTGAACTTGGTTTGTTCAGCTACCTTCCATTCATGAGCAGTAGAGTTGCCGATGTCTGTGCAAAAGTCTGTCACTATTCTGCATGCCATCTGCAACATGTTTCTTCTTCCTTCCACAGATGGTATGACACAAAAGTCTTGAGGTGGATAAGTGTCAGCCGCGGAATAATTTAACCTTTCCGCTTGCCTCTGAAGTATTTCTACCCATCGCCTTGCTCCAAAGGCTAAGCCTGACTCCACTAGCGTTCGGTATGTTTGGTGCATGATTTGATCCTGTACATCAACATGTTCCACCCATACGACACGAGAGCTGCCGTTGAACAAATCTTGGATTAAGCATCCGGATGGACGCTTCTTGCATTGAGATCTTGGGTGTGGACCCAGATTTGAGCTTAAACCGTCCACAGAGACGTCAATTATTGCCCAACTTTGTTCTGTTTGTCTTTGGCAATAGCGAACAAAGTGAGTTACACGAGTGGAGACAGATGGACTGGTCACCTGAAATTCAGCAGTCATGACTTGGATGGTTTCGTTGTAGCTTCCAGTTGTCCCTGTTGACAACACATCAAGGATCGTTGCCCTCGAGATGATGCTACCGAATATGGTGGACCATTGGTCCACATCCATGAAGAGATTCACGAGTACGACAGGACTGAGGGGAATAGTGGCTGTGTAGCGAGAAGCTTCGGTTTGGAAGTTAGTGGGAGTAAGATCAATACCGTTAGTGAAGATTCTCTTGTACTCTGCTTCATTCAGGAACTCATGAAGCGTGGCAGAGTTGGATTTGAGTGCAGAGATCCACAGTGGCGCAGCAGCAGATGCCATGATGATTAGCTCATCTCTGACCGACACAATGATTTCAGAAATCTTAGTTGTGTCTGCCACGACAGATGCTTCTGCCACGGCAGATGCTTCTTCAGGTTCTGAACGGTTGATGTTGTCTGATGGTTGTTGTGTAGAAGAAGAGTGATGTGGGATCGACATACACTTTTGAATATCCCTCCTCATGTGAGACTTTTCCCTTGGACCGATGACTGCAGGAATTGGAAGAGTCTGAGGTTGTGGGGTAGTCTCTTCAATCCCTTTTAGTAGCTCACTATTGGGAGTAACTCGTTTTCCACAGTGGTTGCAGTTGATTCTGTTGAATGCTGCTTGGTACTGGCTAAGTTGAGCTTGAAGCTCATTGATTTGCTGTCTCAGCAGAAAATTTTGTTGACGAGTTGTTTGGGCAGGCGTTTTGGGTCGATGCTTTATCACCCACGCAGAGACTTGTGCAAACGTTAACCTTATTTGGTCACCCAAATCTTGTCGTTGTTGAACAGTTGGCTGTGGAAAAGCCTCGACGAAGTCCTTCAATGCTTGGACTTGGTATTTGGTGAAGCTCTTCCTCAGTGGAATACGTTTGGATGAACCAGGTTCAGCTTGTGGTGATGATACTTGTGGACTTGGGGCTACTTCAATGGCTTCGTCTTCTGCTAGAAGCATGTCTAGCATGTCGATATCGGTGTTGAATTCGATTGCTGGTGAAATTATTTCATCTAAGCCCTCAAAGAATTGGCTTTCAGAGGGATCAGATTGAAGTAATTCACTGAACGAATTCACTTTGCGTGACATGTTTGAGTTGGTGAAATTTCTGAGAAGTGGAGTGAAGAAGTCCTCTTTGAAAGAGAAAGGAGGTTATGACACTAATGGAAAGTATCTGTTAGTGGATGCGTAAGGTGTATATTTATTGTTGGTGGAGGACTTAAAAATTCAAAAGCAAAAGTGAGCGGCTGATTTACAGCTAATTGTCGGAGCCCTTGGAGATCGTGGAAGATTTCTTTTCCCCGATGCATGGATTTTCCACATACAGTTCCACTCTTGTGAGACCTCGCATTTTTTGAGGAATTAATTATGAGAAAGTTAAAGTAAAGAGCCATTATGATCGACATTAGTGGAAAACTGAGATTTTGTTGATTTAAATCTTGTGGAATCTTGCATCGTGGGCGATACTTTTGAGTAATTGAGACAGATATGAGCAATAATTATTCTTAGTGGGTTGCTGAGTGCACCGCACTCGCATTAAAGAAGGGTTTTCTTACGGTGGAAAATTTTGTCTTAAATACATGGGATAAGGAGCTGTGTTACTTAACTCATATCTGATTTCAAACAAACACATCTTCTAGATTTTGCAAAATGGTGAGCAAAGGAGAGTGCAGTAAGAGATCAAGGAATACTGACTGGAGTGAACTTCCAGTGGAAATCTGGAAGTACATATTCCAGTTAGTGGCAACCGCATCCCTGCAGAGCACAATGGAACTTCGTTGTGTCTCGAAGGACTTCAAGGAGTATGCCGATAGCTGGTCTACTTTGGCGGCGATCGACATGGATGGATTCGATGGTGGATCCAGACCCACTGGTTCCATAGAAGCGGACAGGCAGGTGCGCATCTTCGCAAATCGATGCTGGGAAGCGAAGAACCCGGAGTCTCTGTTCCGAATGGGAATACGAGTACTCGTGGAGGCAGCGAATATATCTCTAGCCCTGGAGTATTTCGATGCGGCATGCAAACCAGGAACATTCTATGGTTCCCGTCCCAGTTCGGTGGTAGGTCATCATGTTGCATTTTATGCAGCATGTATGATTAAGATGATTTTAGGACCACGAGCCGAGCAGCAGAAAACGGTGCAGCGACTGTGTGAAGCCCTCGACTGGTGGAGAAGCGGATGGAACATCTACTACTGTAGACAAGAAGTCGAGCGGATGATGCATCAGGCTGAGTTTTGTCATGAGCATCTTCTATTATATTTTCCGTCGACTACTGCTTTCCTGCCCGCTGGTAAATGTCTTACTTGCGGTGAGTCAAGTTTTTGGCGTCCTTTTGGCCAGGACATGTGGGACGTGGATGGAGATAGGCATGCAGCTAGAGAATGTTGCGACACTTGCAAGTGTTTCGTGGAGGCAGCATATTTCTACCAGCTGATGATGTATGGAATTCCGAGACATCCGGCCTCTTATCCACGAAGTCACTACTGGAGGTTTAAGGATGGCTTCTGGTAGTGTAAGCCCTGTGAGGCATCTTAAGAATCTGTAATAGAAGTTGTGTGCAAGTTGTTTTCTAGTGTGTTGTGTACTACCTAAGTGATTATCAATAAAAACTTTGGATTTTGGAATTGAAGTGTGATAACCTTGGGTGTACTCTGCGTCCAAATTTCGGGACGAAATTTCTTTAAGGAGGGTAGACTGTAATACCCCGAAAATTTCACTATTATTTTTATAAAATATGTCGTGAAATTTGAAGTGAAATGGTGTGAAATTGTATTTTTAGAGGTTTTCGTCGTAAAACGATAATTACGGCGGTAATTATAAGTTACACAAGGTTAATTAAGGTAACTTTTCATCCGTTGAGAATTTGGGAAAACTTCCTTCATGAAAGTTGTAGACCTCGTCGAATCGAGTTCGTAGGAATTTGGTTCACCAAAAACGGAGTTCGTATGAAAAAGTTATGGCCGTCGGAAGTTTGACGAATTTCTATAAATAGAATGTTGGGATTTACTGTTCACCCGAAAATCAGAATTTATCCCAGAAATGTACTGTTCACGCCGTGAACAGTACCAGAAACTTCCTCCGGTGATTTCTCCCTCCTCCGGCCACCAATTTGTGTGAGACTTGTCCCAATCTCTTTGTCTCTTCATCCTCTTCGATTCTATACTAGTTTCATTCATTGATTTTCAGTATAGAAAGAGAAATCAAGAAAAGAAAAAGGAGAAAAACGCTGCCGAACTGTTCATCAGTTTCTGGGCAAGTTTCCGGCCAAATCGAGCCACCTTACCTACTGGGCTTTGTAGCCCTTGCCAGGGGCTTTCCAGCAACATAAAATATGCCTCAATCGGAGTTCGGACGAAGGAGAATTTTGGATTTGAAATCCTAGGGTTTTGGAACTATCGAGGTAAATTCGAGACTTTTTACTTTGAATTGGCCCTTGTGGTAGTTATGAAAGTTGTTTGGGGTAATGTGTAGAACATGCTGTTAAAATTTCATAGCAATCAGACAACTTTTGTCCGGCGGCTGGCCACCGTCGGTGGCGGCGCGTCGGCGGCGCGTCCGGCCGGTCCAGGAGCAGTTCTTTGCTCCGTTTGGCTTGGTTCGTCGATACGAACAACTTTCGTGTTTACACTTTTGTGGAATTCGGTCGTTTGATCAATGATCAATTAAGCGATAGTTATGGATCGTTAGATCCGTGATGATCCGACCGTTGGATCATCACCAATTTTGGATATGATGTTAGGATGCTAGAAATAAGCATGCTGTTGGATTTTGGAAGTTTTGGATTTCGTGTGGGACCCGTTGATGAATAGTAGACGTGAGACCCACGTTGACCGACGGTTGACTTTTGGTCAAACTGTCCCGATTTATGGTTATTGATGTCTAAGAGACATTTGAGGAATATTTGAAGTGATTGGATTTTAGAATCATCAATTTGGAAACTATGATATGCTAAGTGGAAAATTGCATGTTCATAGGTATTTTGGAATCATGAAGCATTTGGCTAGCTTTGTCGATTCCCGGGTATTATTTGAAGACGCAGCAGGAATCAGAGGTGAGTGAATCTCACGATATTTTATATATGAATATTAATTCATATTGTGTTGTTTGCGAAAATAAATAATTATATTTATTTAAATGATTTTGCGATATATAAATTAAATACAGTTTTAATTTGATATATCAGCATGTGTGATTTTGTGTTAAAACAATATTTGAAAGTATTCATTTTATTGTTTTAATTGGTGGATTTTGTGGGAACAATATTTCAAAAATTATGATATTGTGTTTGCCTACTCGAATGTTTTTGTAGCCAATGGGTGAAGGTTAGAGCTTTAGACTGTGTAGCCAATGGGTGAAGGTTAGAGCTCTAGACTGTGTAGCCAATGGTGAAGGTTAGAGCTTTAGACTGTGTAGGCAGAAGGTGAAGGTTAGAGTTCTAGACTGTGTAGCCATGTATTCATTGAAAACAAAGATGAATACTTTATGTAATAAAGGAGAAGAAAAATGGTATTCTCGCTTTATCTTGATGTATTAAAAGGAGAAGAAAAATGGTATTCTCGCTTTTAATCATTTGAAGTTGATTGTGGTTTTGTGTGAGTATGATATGAATTTGCTTCTTAAATATTTGAAGCATTGATAAATGAATTACAATTCTTGAACAATATTGAATTGTATTTTGAAGTTTTTACTTCTTTAAAAATTGAAGTAATTATTATGATGATTTACTTTTCTTAAAAAGAAAGAAATCATAATTTTGGGAAATGATTTTGGGGAAGGTTTATATTGTTTAATATTCTGAATTACCCTGGGATTAACATACACGTTATGGGACGTGTGGGGTTAAAATACGTATTATGGGATGCGTAGGTTCATTATATTTTATAATATGAATTTTCGGGATTTGAATTGTTTTTGAAGAATATAACTTACATATATTTGTTTAAAACAAACTATATATGTATATTTTTGATAAACGGTTTAGGGTGAGTAAAACTGAGTTAACTCATACCAGCTTCGTAAGCTGACCGGGTTTGTTGATATAACCCGGTACACTATTCCACGGTGTAGGGGTTATACCTGCAGGTTAGGATAACCAGGAGTAATGCAAGGCTGCATACTTTTTGTTGGGTTATAAGACTTCCGCTATTTTATGCTTCGCACTCTGAAGATTTATTTATGTAATATTTTGATGTATCAATTTATTATATAAATATTTGGTATGTAATATTCGACTCTTGTATTGAGTTTGAAATTACAATGTTGGGCATGGAGTTGGTGTTGTGTACTTGAATTAAAAAGAAAAAAATTCTAGTGCATATTTGTATTTGATATTCCATGTCGTCACGTTCCCGAAATGGTTTGTAATTAAGGGCAAAATGCCCTATTAATTGATTCGAAAATCGGGGCGTGACAGATTGGTATCAGAGCAAAACAATGCTCTAAGGAAGTGATTGAGCAATGGAACGCTCTAAGGAAATGAAACGAGTTTTGGAATTGAGAAGTGAAGTTAGGGTTTAGAGCTTAGGATCGGTTTAGGGTTTGGCGTTAGGTTCTTAGATTCATTCAAGTAATGGTTACTTCGTATGCTTAATTACGCACAGTATTTATCGAGTGATGGCCCGACCGCGGCGGATCCCCATCATGTGCTCTTCAGTGCTGTTGTGTTGTTAAGAATATAAAGTACAAATTACAATTCCGAAATTAATAGTCTTACATGGCTACATTTCTAATTCTCTCAACCGTACCCTGGATCAAACGACAGACTTGATCCACTGACCCTTTCTTGTTCTTCAGTAACTCAGTAGAGATCTGTGTTGCTACCGTTACTAGACAACCAATGTATGGATTGTCTGAGATCCCTTCTGTTCTTCCAGCAGTAGGCATATCTGGTAGAATTGAAAAACCTGAAGTTAGGAATACAATTGTACCTAACTCACAACCGCCTATTAACTTCTGCACCGTTGACTGACTAATAGGGGAATAAATCACGTATGACCCTGTTGAATCAGTACAACTTTCTTGGAGTATATAGGTGTTGTGCATTTGCAACAAGGAGACACAATTGCGTGGATCATGACCAGTTGTGATGTGTGCAATCTCCTGTACTTCTTTTTCCAATGCTAGATGGTCCCACTGGTTCCGAGTTTGTACGTCAATGAAGAAGTCAAACAGCTTTCGGTGAGAGACATGATGCTGGATTATTGCAGATGCAGTTCGAGTGAGACCATGAGGCTTATTCAGCCTGTTCCAGATTTTGTTGGTGGAGACTCTTATCCCTGAACCCCTGAACTTGGTTTGTTCAGCTACCTTCCATTCATGAGCAGTAGAGTTGCCGATGTCTGTGCAAAAGTCTGTCACTATTCTGCATGCCATCTGCAACATGTTTCTTCTTCCTTCCACAGATGGTATGACACAAAAGTCTTGAGGTGGATAAGTGTCAGCCGCGGAATAATTTAACCTTTCCGCTTGCCTCTGAAGTATTTCTACCCATCGCCTTGCTCCAAAGGCTAAGCCTGACTCCACTAGCGTTCGGTATGTTTGGTGCATGATTTGATCCTGTACATCAACATGTTCCACCCATACGACACGAGAGCTGCCGTTGAACAAATCTTGGATTAAGCATCCGGATGGACGCTTCTTGCATTGAGATCTTGGGTGTGGACCCAGATTTGAGCTTAAACCGTCCACAGAGACGTCAATTATTGCCCAACTTTGTTCTGTTTGTCTTTGGCAATAGCGAACAAAGTGAGTTACACGAGTGGAGACAGATGGACTGGTCACCTGAAATTCAGCAGTCATGACTTGGATGGTTTCGTTGTAGCTTCCAGTTGTCCCTGTTGACAACACATCAAGGATCGTTGCCCTCGAGATGATGCTACCGAATATGGTGGACCATTGGTCCACATCCATGAAGAGATTCACGAGTACGACAGGACTGAGGGGAATAGTGGCTGTGTAGCGAGAAGCTTCGGTTTGGAAGTTAGTGGGAGTAAGATCAATACCGTTAGTGAAGATTCTCTTGTACTCTGCTTCATTCAGGAACTCATGAAGCGTGGCAGAGTTGGATTTGAGTGCAGAGATCCACAGTGGCGCAGCAGCAGATGCCATGATGATTAGCTCATCTCTGACCGACACAATGATTTCAGAAATCTTAGTTGTGTCTGCCACGACAGATGCTTCTGCCACGGCAGATGCTTCTTCAGGTTCTGAACGGTTGATGTTGTCTGATGGTTGTTGTGTAGAAGAAGAGTGATGTGGGATCGACATACACTTTTGAATATCCCTCCTCATGTGAGACTTTTCCCTTGGACCGATGACTGCAGGAATTGGAAGAGTCTGAGGTTGTGGGGTAGTCTCTTCAATCCCTTTTAGTAGCTCACTATTGGGAGTAACTCGTTTTCCACAGTGGTTGCAGTTGATTCTGTTGAATGCTGCTTGGTACTGGCTAAGTTGAGCTTGAAGCTCATTGATTTGCTGTCTCAGCAGAAAATTTTGTTGACGAGTTGTTTGGGCAGGCGTTTTGGGTCGATGCTTTATCACCCACGCAGAGACTTGTGCAAACGTTAACCTTATTTGGTCACCCAAATATTGTCGTTGTTGAACAGTTGGCTGTGGAAAAGCCTCGACGAAGTCCTTCAATGCTTGGACTTGGTATTTGGTGAAGCTCTTCCTCAGTGGAATACGTTTGGATGAACCAGGTTCAGCTTGTGGAGATGATACTTGTGGACTTGGGGCTACTTCAATGGCTTCGTCTTCTGCTAGAAGCATGTCTAGCATGTCGATATCGGTGTTGAATTCGATTGCTGGTGAAATTATTTCATCTAAGCCCTCAAAGAATTGGCTTTCAGAGGGATCAGATTGAAGTAATTCACTGAACGAATTCACTTTGCGTGACATGTTTGAGTTGGTGAAATTTCTGAGAAGTGGAGTGAAGAAGTCCTCTTTGAAAGAGAAAGGAGGTTATGACACTAATGGAAAGTATCTGTTAGTGGATGCGTAAGGTGTATATTTATTGTTGGTGGAGGACTTAAAAATTCAAAAGCAAAAGTGAGCGGCTGATTTACAGCTAATTGTCGGAGCCCTTGGAGATCGTGGAAGATTTCTTTTCCCCGATGCATGGATTTTCCACATACAGTTCCACTCTTGTGAGACCTCGCATTTTTTGAGGAATTAATTATGAGAAAGTTAAAGTAAAGAGCCATTATGATCGACATTAGTGGAAAACTGAGATTTTGTTGATTTAAATCTTGTGGAATCTTGCATCGTGGGCGATACTTTTGAGTAATTGAGACAGATATGAGCAATAATTATTCTTAGTGGGTTGCTGAGTGCACCGCACTCGCATTAAAGAAGGGTTTTCTTACGGTGGAAAATTTTGTCTTAAATACATGGGATAAGGAGCTGTGTTACTTAACTCATATCTGATTTCAAACAAACACATCTTCTAGATTTTGCAAAATGGTGAGCAAAGGAGAGTGCAGTAAGAGATCAAGGAATACTGACTGGAGTGAACTTCCAGTGGAAATCTGGAAGTACATATTCCAGTTAGTGGCAACCGCATCCCTGCAGAGCACAATGGAACTTCGTTGTGTCTCGAAGGACTTCAAGGAGTATGCCGATAGCTGGTCTACTTTGGCGGCGATCGACATGGATGGATTCGATGGTGGATCCAGACCCACTGGTTCCATAGAAGCGGACAGGCAGGTGCGCATCTTCGCAAATCGATGCTGGGAAGCGAAGAACCCGGAGTCTCTGTTCCGAATGGGAATACGAGTACTCGTGGAGGCAGCGAATATATCTCTAGCCCTGGAGTATTTCGATGCGGCATGCAAACCAGGAACATTCTATGGTTCCCGTCCCAGTTCGGTGGTAGGTCATCATGTTGCATTTTATGCAGCATGTATGATTAAGATGATTTTAGGACCACGAGCCGAGCAGCAGAAAACGGTGCAGCGACTGTGTGAAGCCCTCGACTGGTGGAGAAGCGGATGGAACATCTACTACTGTAGACAAGAAGTCGAGCGGATGATGCATCAGGCTGAGTTTTGTCATGAGCATCTTCTATTATATTTTCCGTCGACTACTGCTTTCCTGCCCGCTGGTAAATGTCTTACTTGCGGTGAGTCAAGTTTTTGGCGTCCTTTTGGCCAGGACATGTGGGACGTGGATGGAGATAGGCATGCAGCTAGAGAATGTTGCGACACTTGCAAGTGTTTCGTGGAGGCAACATATTTCTACCAGCTGATGATGTATGGAATTCCGAGACATCCGGCCTCTTATCCACGAAGTCACTACTGGAGGTTTAAGGATGGCTTCTGGTAGTGTAAGCCCTGTGAGGCATCTTAAGAATCTGTAATAGAAGTTGTGTGCAAGTTGTTTTCTAGTGTGTTGTGTACTACCTAAGTGATTATCAATAAAAACTTTGGATTTTGGAATTGAAGTGTGATAACCTTGGGTGTACTCTGCGTCCAAATTTCGGGACGAAATTTCTTTAAGGAGGGTAGACTGTAATACCCCGAAAATTTCACTATTATTTTTATAAAATATGTCGTGAAATTTGAAGTGAAATGGTGTGAAATTGTATTTTTAGAGGTTTTCGTCGTAAAACGATAATTACGGCGGTAATTATAAGTTACACAAGGTTAATTAAGGTAACTTTTCATCCGTTGAGAATTTGGGAAAACTTCCTTCATGAAAGTTGTAGACCTCGTCGAATCGAGTTCGTAGGAATTTGGTTCACCAAAAACGGAGTTCGTATGAAAAAGTTATGGCCGTCGGAAGTTTGACGAATTTCTATAAATAGAATGTTGGGATTTACTGTTCACCCGAAAATCAGAATTTATCCCAGAAATGTACTGTTCACGCCGTGAACAGTACCAGAAACTTCCTCCGGTGATTTCTCCCTCCTCCGGCCACCAATTTGTGTGAGACTTGTCCCAATCTCTTTGTCTCTTCATCCTCTTCGATTCTATACTAGTTTCATTCATTGATTTTCAGTATAGAAAGAGAAATCAAGAAAAGAAAAAGGAGAAAAACGCTGCCGAACTGTTCATCAGTTTCTGGGCAAGTTTCCGGCCAAATCGAGCCACCTTACCTACTGGGCTTTGTAGCCCTTGCCAGGGGCTTTCCAGCAACATAAAATATGCCTCAATCGGAGTTCGGACGAAGGAGAATTTTGGATTTGAAATCCTAGGGTTTTGGAACTATCGAGGTAAATTCGAGACTTTTTACTTTGAATTGGCCCTTGTGGTAGTTATGAAAGTTGTTTGTGGTAATGTGTAGAACATGCTGTTAAAATTTCATAGCAATCAGACAACTTTTGTCCGGCGGCTGGCCACCGTCGGTGGCGGCGCGTCGGCGGCGCGTCCGGCCGGTCCAGGAGTAGTTCTTTGCTCCGTTTGGCTTGGTTCGTCGATACGAACAACTTTCGTGTTTACACTTTTGTGGAATTCGGTCGTTTGATCAATGATCAATTAAGCGATAGTTATGGATCGTTAGATCCGTGATGATCCGACCGTTGGATCATCACCAATTTTGGATATGATGTTAGGATGCTAGAAATAAGCATGCTGTTGGATTTTGGAAGTTTTGGATTTCGTGTGGGACCCGTTGATGAATAGTAGACGTGGGACCCACGTTGACCGACGGTTGACTTTTGGTCAAAGTGTCCCGATTTATGGTTATTGATGTCTAAGAGACATTTGAGGAATATTTGAAGTGATTGGATTTTAGAATCATCAATTTGGAAACTATGATATGCTAAGTGGAAAATTGCATGTTCATAGGTATTTTGGAATCATGAAGCATTTGGCTAGCTTTGTCGATTCCCGGGTATTATTTGAAGACGCAGCAGGAATCAGAGGTGAGTGAATCTCACGATATTTTATATATGAATATTAATTCATATTGTGTTGTTTGCGAAAATAAATAATTATATTTATTTAAATGATTTTGCGATATATAAATTAAATACAGTTTTAATTTGATATATCAGCATGTGTGATTTTGTGTTAAAACAATATTTGAAAGTATTCATTTTATTGTTTTAATTGGTGGATTTTGTGGGAACAATATTTCAAAAATTATGATATTGTGTTTGCCTACTCGAATGTTTTTGTAGCCAATGGGTGAAGGTTAGAGCTTTAGACTGTGTAGCCAATGGGTGAAGGTTAGAGCTCTAGACTGTGTAGCCAATGGTGAAGGTTAGAGCTTTAGACTGTGTAGCCAGAAGGTGAAGGTTAGAGTTCTAGACTGTGTAGCCATGTATTCATTGAAAACAAAGATGAATACTTTATGTAATAAAGGAGAAGAAAAATGGTATTCTCGCTTTATCTTGATGTATTAAAAGGAGAAGAAAAATGGTATTCTCGCTTTTAATCATTTGAAGTTGATTGTGGTTTTGTGTGAGTATGATATGAATTTGCTTCTTAAATATTTGAAGCATTGATAAATGAATTACAATTCTTGAACAATATTGAATTGTATTTTGAAGTTTTTACTTCTTTAAAAATTGAAGTAATTATTATGATGATTTACTTTTCTTAAAAAGAAAGAAATCATAATTTTGGGAAATGATTTTGGGGAAGGTTTATATTGTTTAATATTCTGAATTACCCTGGGATTAACATACACGTTATGGGACGTGTGGGGTTAAAATACGTATTATGGGATGCGTAGGTTCATTATATTTTATAATATGAATTTTCGGGATTTGAATTGTTTTTGAAGAATATAACTTACATATATTTGTTTAAAACAAACTATATATGTATATTTTTGATAAACGGTTTAGGGTGAGTAAAACTGAGTTAACTCATACCAGCTTCGTAAGCTGACCGGGTTTGTTGATATAACCCGGTACACTATTCCACGGTGTAGGGGTTATACCTGCAGGTTAGGATAACCAGGAGTAATGCAAGGCTGCATACTTTTTGTTGGGTTATAAGACTTCCGCTATTTTATGCTTCGCACTCTGAAGATTTATTTATGTAATATTTTGATGTATCAATTTATTATATAAATATTTGGTATGTAATATTCGACTCTTGTATTGAGTTTGAAATTACAATGTTGGGCATGGAGTTGGTGTTGTGTACTTGAATTAAAAAGAAAAAAATTCTAGTGCATATTTGTATTTGATATTCCATGTCGTCACGTTCCCGAAATGGTTTGTAATTAAGGGCAAAATGCCCTATTAATTGATTCGAAAATCGGGGCGTGACAGATTGGTATCAGAGCAAAACAATGCTCTAAGGAAGTGATTGAGCAATGGAACGCTCTAAGGAAATGAAACGAGTTTTGGAATTGAGAAGTGAAGTTAGGGTTTAGAGCTTAGGATCGGTTTAGGGTTTGGCGTTAGGTTCTTAGATTCATTCAAGTAATGGTTACTTCGTATGCTTAATTACGCACAGTATTTATCGAGTGATGGCCCGACCGCGGCGGATCCCCATCATGTGCTCTTCAGTGCTGTTGTGTTGTTAAGAATATAAAGTACAAATTACAATTCCGAAATTAATAGTCTTACATGGCTACATTTCTAATTCTCTCAACCGTACCCTGGATCAAACGACAGACTTGATCCACTGACCCTTTCTTGTTCTTCAGTAACTCAGTAGAGATCTGTGTTGCTACCGTTACTAGACAACCAATGTATGGATTGTCTGAGATCCCTTCTGTTCTTCCAGCAGTAGGCATATCTGGTAGAATTGAAAAACCTGAAGTTAGGAATACAATTGTACCTAACTCACAACCGCCTATTAACTTCTGCACCGTTGACTGACTAATAGGGGAATAAATCACGTATGACCCTGTTGAATCAGTACAACTTTCTTGGAGTATATAGGTGTTGTGCATTTGCAACAAGGAGACACAATTGCGTGGATCATGACCAGTTGTGATGTGTGCAATCTCCTGTACTTCTTTTTCCAATGCTAGATGGTCCCACTGGTTCCGAGTTTGTACGTCAATGAAGAAGTCAAACAGCTTTCGGTGAGAGACATGATGCTGGATTATTGCAGATGCAGTTCGAGTGAGACCATGAGGCTTATTCAGCCTGTTCCAGATTTTGTTGGTGGAGACTCTTATCCCTGAACCCCTGAACTTGGTTTGTTCAGCTACCTTCCATTCATGAGCAGTAGAGTTGCCGATGTCTGTGCAAAAGTCTGTCACTATTCTGCATGCCATCTGCAACATGTTTCTTCTTCCTTCCACAGATGGTATGACACAAAAGTCTTGAGGTGGATAAGTGTCAGCCGCGGAATAATTTAACCTTTCCGCTTGCCTCTGAAGTATTTCTACCCATCGCCTTGCTCCAAAGGCTAAGCCTGACTCCACTAGCGTTCGGTATGTTTGGTGCATGATTTGATCCTGTACATCAACATGTTCCACCCATACGACACGAGAGCTGCCGTTGAACAAATCTTGGATTAAGCATCCGGATGGACGCTTCTTGCATTGAGATCTTGGGTGTGGACCCAGATTTGAGCTTAAACCGTCCACAGAGACGTCAATTATTGCCCAACTTTGTTCTGTTTGTCTTTGGCAATAGCGAACAAAGTGAGTTACACGAGTGGAGACAGATGGACTGGTCACCTGAAATTCAGCAGTCATGACTTGGATGGTTTCGTTGTAGCTTCCAGTTGTCCCTGTTGACAACACATCAAGGATCGTTGCCCTCGAGATGATGCTACCGAATATGGTGGACCATTGGTCCACATCCATGAAGAGATTCACGAGTACGACAGGACTGAGGGGAATAGTGGCTGTGTAGCGAGAAGCTTCGGTTTGGAAGTTAGTGGGAGTAAGATCAATACCGTTAGTGAAGATTCTCTTGTACTCTGCTTCATTCAGGAACTCATGAAGCGTGGCAGAGTTGGATTTGAGTGCAGAGATCCACAGTGGCGCAGCAGCAGATGCCATGATGATTAGCTCATCTCTGACCGACACAATGATTTCAGAAATCTTAGTTGTGTCTGCCACGACAGATGCTTCTGCCACGGCAGATGCTTCTTCAGGTTCTGAACGGTTGATGTTGTCTGATGGTTGTTGTGTAGAAGAAGAGTGATGTGGGATCGACATACACTTTTGAATATCCCTCCTCATGTGAGACTTTTCCCTTGGACCGATGACTGCAGGAATTGGAAGAGTCTGAGGTTGTGGGGTAGTCTCTTCAATCCCTTTTAGTAGCTCACTATTGGGAGTAACTCGTTTTCCACAGTGGTTGCAGTTGATTATGTTGAATGCTGCTTGGTACTGGCTAAGTTGAGCTTGAAGCTCATTGATTTGCTGTCTCAGCAGAAAATTTTGTTGACGAGTTGTTTGGGCAGGCGTTTTGGGTCGATGCTTTATCACCCACGCAGAGACTTGTGCAAACGTTAACCTTATTTGGTCACCCAAATCTTGTCGTTGTTGAACAGTTGGCTGTGGAAAAGCCTCGACGAAGTCCTTCAATGCTTGGACTTGGTATTTGGTGAAGCTCTTCCTCAGTGGAATACGTTTGGATGAACCAGGTTCAGCTTGTGGAGATGATACTTGTGGACTTGGGGCTACTTCAATGGCTTCGTCTTCTGCTAGAAGCATGTCTAGCATGTCGATATCGGTGTTGAATTCGATTGCTGGTGAAATTATTTCATCTAAGCCCTCAAAGAATTGGCTTTCAGAGGGATCAGATTGAAGTAATTCACTGAACGAATTCACTTTGCGTGACATGTTTGAGTTGGTGAAATTTCTGAGAAGTGGAGTGAAGAAGTCCTCTTTGAAAGAGAAAGGAGGTTATGACACTAATGGAAAGTATCTGTTAGTGGATGCGTAAGGTGTATATTTATTGTTGGTGGAGGACTTAAAAATTCAAAAGCAAAAGTGAGCGGCTGATTTACAGCTAATTGTCGGAGCCCTTGGAGATCGTGGAAGATTTCTTTTCCCCGATGCATGGATTTTCCACATACAGTTCCACTCTTGTGAGACCTCGCATTTTTTGAGGAATTAATTATGAGAAAGTTAAAGTAAAGAGCCATTATGATCGACATTAGTGGAAAACTGAGATTTTGTTGATTTAAATCTTGTGGAATCTTGCATCGTGGGCGATACTTTTGAGTAATTGAGACAGATATGAGCAATAATTATTCTTAGTGGGTTGCTGAGTGCACCGCACTCGCATTAAAGAAGGGTTTTCTTACGGTGGAAAATTTTGTCTTAAATACATGGGATAAGGAGCTGTGTTACTTAACTCATATCTGATTTCAAACAAACACATCTTCTAGATTTTGCAAAATGGTGAGCAAAGGAGAGTGCAGTAAGAGATCAAGGAATACTGACTGGAGTGAACTTCCAGTGGAAATCTGGAAGTACATATTCCAGTTAGTGGCAACCGCATCCCTGCAGAGCACAATGGAACTTCGTTGTGTCTCGAAGGACTTCAAGGAGTATGCCGATAGCTGGTCTACTTTGGCGGCGATCGACATGGATGGATTCGATGGTGGATCCAGACCCACTGGTTCCATAGAAGCGGACAGGCAGGTGCGCATCTTCGCAAATCGATGCTGGGAAGCGAAGAACCCGGAGTCTCTGTTCCGAATGGGAATACGAGTACTCGTGGAGGCAGCGAATATATCTCTAGCCCTGGAGTATTTCGATGCGGCATGCAAACCAGGAACATTCTATGGTTCCCGTCCCAGTTCGGTGGTAGGTCATCATGTTGCATTTTATGCAGCATGTATGATTAAGATGATTTTAGGACCACGAGCCGAGCAGCAGAAAACGGTGCAGCGACTGTGTGAAGCCCTCGACTGGTGGAGAAGCGGATGGAACATCTACTACTGTAGACAAGAAGTCGAGCGGATGATGCATCAGGCTGAGTTTTGTCATGAGCATCTTCTATTATATTTTCCGTCGACTACTGCTTTCCTGCCCGCTGGTAAATGTCTTACTTGCGGTGAGTCAAGTTTTTGGCGTCCTTTTGGCCAGGACATGTGGGACGTGGATGGAGATAGGCATGCAGCTAGAGAATGTTGCGACACTTGCAAGTGTTTCGTGGAGGCAGCATATTTCTACCAGCTGATGATGTATGGAATTCCGAGACATCCGGCCTCTTATCCACGAAGTCACTACTGGAGGTTTAAGGATGGCTTCTGGTAGTGTAAGCCCTGTGAGGCATCTTAAGAATCTGTAATAGAAGTTGTGTGCAAGTTGTTTTCTAGTGTGTTGTGTACTACCTAAGTGATTATCAATAAAAACTTTGGATTTTGGAATTGAAGTGTGATAACCTTGGGTGTACTCTGCGTCCAAATTTCGGGACGAAATTTCTTTAAGGAGGGTAGACTGTAATACCCCGAAAATTTCACTATTATTTTTATAAAATATGTCGTGAAATTTGAAGTGAAATGGTGTGAAATTGTATTTTTAGAGGTTTTCGTCGTAAAACGATAATTACGGCGGTAATTATAAGTTACACAAGGTTAATTAAGGTAACTTTTCATCCGTTGAGAATTTGGGAAAACTTCCTTCATGAAAGTTGTAGACCTCGTCGAATCGAGTTCGTAGGAATTTGGTTCACCAAAAACGGAGTTCGTATGAAAAAGTTATGGCCGTCGGAAGTTTGACGAATTTCTATAAATAGAATGTTGGGATTTACTGTTCACCCGAAAATCAGAATTTATCCCAGAAATGTACTGTTCACGCCGTGAACAGTACCAGAAACTTCCTCCGGTGATTTCTCCCTCCTCCGGCCACCAATTTGTGTGAGACTTGTCCCAATCTCTTTGTCTCTTCATCCTCTTCGATTCTATACTAGTTTCATTCATTGATTTTCAGTATAGAAAGAGAAATCAAGAAAAGAAAAAGGAGAAAAACGCTGCCGAACTGTTCATCAGTTTCTGGGCAAGTTTCCGGCCAAATCGAGCCACCTTACCTACTGGGCTTTGTAGCCCTTGCCAGGGGCTTTCCAGCAACATAAAATATGCCTCAATCGGAGTTCGGACGAAGGAGAATTTTGGATTTGAAATCCTAGGGTTTTGGAACTATCGAGGTAAATTCGAGACTTTTTACTTTGAATTGGCCCTTGTGGTAGTTATGAAAGTTGTTTGTGGTAATGTGTAGAACATGCTGTTAAAATTTCATAGCAATCAGACAACTTTTGTCCGGCGGCTGGCCACCGTCGGTGGCGGCGCGTCGGCGGCGCGTCCGGCCGGTCCAGGAGCAGTTCTTTGCTCCGTTTGGCTTGGTTCGTCGATACGAACAACTTTCGTGTTTACACTTTTGTGGAATTCGGTCGTTTGATCAATGATCAATTAAGCGATAGTTATGGATCGTTAGATCCGTGATGATCCGACCGTTGGATCATCACCAATTTTGGATATGATGTTAGGATGCTAGAAATAAGCATGCTGTTGGATTTTGGAAGTTTTGGATTTCGTGTGGGACCCGTTGATGAATAGTAGACGTGGGACCCACGTTGACCGACGGTTGACTTTTGGTCAAAGTGTCCCGATTTATGGTTATTGATGTCTAAGAGACATTTGAGGAATATTTGAAGTGATTGGATTTTAGAATCATCAATTTGGAAACTATGATATGCTAAGTGGAAAATTGCATGTTCATAGGTATTTTGGAATCATGAAGCATTTGGCTAGCTTTGTCGATTCCCGGGTATTATTTGAAGACGCAGCAGGAATCAGAGGTGAGTGAATCTCACGATATTTTATATATGAATATTAATTCATATTGTGTTGTTTGCGAAAATAAATAATTATATTTATTTAAATGATTTTGCGATATATAAATTAAATACAGTTTTAATTTGATATATCAGCATGTGTGATTTTGTGTTAAAACAATATTTGAAAGTATTCATTTTATTGTTTTAATTGGTGGATTTTGTGGGAACAATATTTCAAAAATTATGATATTGTGTTTGCCTACTCGAATGTTTTTGTAGCCAATGGGTGAAGGTTAGAGCTTTAGACTGTGTAGCCAATGGGTGAAGGTTAGAGCTCTAGACTGTGTAGCCAATGGTGAAGGTTAGAGCTTTAGACTGTGTAGCCAGAAGGTGAAGGTTAGAGTTCTAGACTGTGTAGCCATGTATTCATTGAAAACAAAGATGAATACTTTATGTAATAAAGGAGAAGAAAAATGGTATTCTCGCTTTATCTTGATGTATTAAAAGGAGAAGAAAAATGGTATTCTCGCTTTTAATCATTTGAAGTTGATTGTGGTTTTGTGTGAGTATGATATGAATTTGCTTCTTAAATATTTGAAGCATTGATAAATGAATTACAATTCTTGAACAATATTGAATTGTATTTTGAAGTTTTTACTTCTTTAAAAATTGAAGTAATTATTATGATGATTTACTTTTCTTAAAAAGAAAGAAATCATAATTTTGGGAAATGATTTTGGGGAAGGTTTATATTGTTTAATATTCTGAATTACCCTGGGATTAACATACACGTTATGGGACGTGTGGGGTTAAAATACGTATTATGGGATGCGTAGGTTCATTATATTTTATAATATGAATTTTCGGGATTTGAATTGTTTTTGAAGAATATAACTTACATATATTTGTTTAAAACAAACTATATATGTATATTTTTGATAAACGGTTTAGGGTGAGTAAAACTGAGTTAACTCATACCAGCTTCGTAAGCTGACCGGGTTTGTTGATATAACCCGGTACACTATTCCACGGTGTAGGGGTTATACCTGCAGGTTAGGATAACCAGGAGTAATGCAAGGCTGCATACTTTTTGTTGGGTTATAAGACTTCCGCTATTTTATGCTTCGCACTCTGAAGATTTATTTATGTAATATTTTGATGTATCAATTTATTATATAAATATTTGGTATGTAATATTCGACTCTTGTATTGAGTTTGAAATTACAATGTTGGGCATGGAGTTGGTGTTGTGTACTTGAATTAAAAAGAAAAAAATTCTAGTGCATATTTGTATTTGATATTCCATGTCGTCACGTTCCCGAAATGGTTTGTAATTAAGGGCAAAATGCCCTATTAATTGATTCGAAAATCGGGGCGTGACAGATTGGTATCAGAGCAAAACAATGCTCTAAGGAAGTGATTGAGCAATGGAACGCTCTAAGGAAATGAAACGAGTTTTGGAATTGAGAAGTGAAGTTAGGGTTTAGAGCTTAGGATCGGTTTAGGGTTTGGCGTTAGGTTCTTAGATTCATTCAAGTAATGGTTACTTCGTATGCTTAATTACGCACAGTATTTATCGAGTGATGGCCCGACCGCGGCGG
The DNA here is from genome assembly GCA_029955375.1 of Rubus parviflorus. Taxonomy (NCBI): domain Eukaryota; kingdom Viridiplantae; phylum Streptophyta; class Magnoliopsida; order Rosales; family Rosaceae; genus Rubus; species Rubus parviflorus. The sequence goes on along the minus strand of JARGGL010000008.1, from coordinate 3,351,527 downwards.
ATCCCCATCATGTGCTCTTCAGTGCTGTTGTGTTGTTAAGAATATAAAGTACAAATTACAATTCCGAAATTAATAGTCTTACATGGCTACATTTCTAATTCTCTCAACCGTACCCTGGATCAAACGACAGACTTGATCCACTGACCCTTTCTTGTTCTTCAGTAACTCAGTAGAGATCTGTGTTGCTACCGTTACTAGACAACCAATGTATGGATTGTCTGAGATCCCTTCTGTTCTTCCAGCAGTAGGCATATCTGGTAGAATTGAAAAACCTGAAGTTAGGAATACAATTGTACCTAACTCACAACCGCCTATTAACTTCTGCACCGTTGACTGACTAATAGGGGAATAAATCACGTATGACCCTGTTGAATCAGTACAACTTTCTTGGAGTATATAGGTGTTGTGCATTTGCAACAAGGAGACACAATTGCGTGGATCATGACCAGTTGTGATGTGTGCAATCTCCTGTACTTCTTTTTCCAATGCTAGATGGTCCCACTGGTTCCGAGTTTGTACGTCAATGAAGAAGTCAAACAGCTTTCGGTGAGAGACATGATGCTGGATTATTGCAGATGCAGTTCGAGTGAGACCATGAGGCTTATTCAGCCTGTTCCAGATTTTGTTGGTGGAGACTCTTATCCCTGAACCCCTGAACTTGGTTTGTTCAGCTACCTTCCATTCATGAGCAGTAGAGTTGCCGATGTCTGTGCAAAAGTCTGTCACTATTCTGCATGCCATCTGCAACATGTTTCTTCTTCCTTCCACAGATGGTATGACACAAAAGTCTTGAGGTGGATAAGTGTCAGCCGCGGAATAATTTAACCTTTCCGCTTGCCTCTGAAGTATTTCTACCCATCGCCTTGCTCCAAAGGCTAAGCCTGACTCCACTAGCGTTCGGTATGTTTGGTGCATGATTTGATCCTGTACATCAACATGTTCCACCCATACGACACGAGAGCTGCCGTTGAACAAATCTTGGATTAAGCATCCGGATGGACGCTTCTTGCATTGAGATCTTGGGTGTGGACCCAGATTTGAGCTTAAACCGTCCACAGAGACGTCAATTATTGCCCAACTTTGTTCTGTTTGTCTTTGGCAATAGCGAACAAAGTGAGTTACACGAGTGGAGACAGATGGACTGGTCACCTGAAATTCAGCAGTCATGACTTGGATGGTTTCGTTGTAGCTTCCAGTTGTCCCTGTTGACAACACATCAAGGATCGTTGCCCTCGAGATGATGCTACCGAATATGGTGGACCATTGGTCCACATCCATGAAGAGATTCACGAGTACGACAGGACTGAGGGGAATAGTGGCTGTGTAGCGAGAAGCTTCGGTTTGGAAGTTAGTGGGAGTAAGATCAATACCGTTAGTGAAGATTCTCTTGTACTCTGCTTCATTCAGGAACTCATGAAGCGTGGCAGAGTTGGATTTGAGTGCAGAGATCCACAGTGGCGCAGCAGCAGATGCCATGATGATTAGCTCATCTCTGACCGACACAATGATTTCAGAAATCTTAGTTGTGTCTGCCACGACAGATGCTTCTGCCACGGCAGATGCTTCTTCAGGTTCTGAACGGTTGATGTTGTCTGATGGTTGTTGTGTAGAAGAAGAGTGATGTGGGATCGACATACACTTTTGAATATCCCTCCTCATGTGAGACTTTTCCCTTGGACCGATGACTGCAGGAATTGGAAGAGTCTGAGGTTGTGGGGTAGTCTCTTCAATCCCTTTTAGTAGCTCACTATTGGGAGTAACTCGTTTTCCACAGTGGTTGCAGTTGATTATGTTGAATGCTGCTTGGTACTGGCTAAGTTGAGCTTGAAGCTCATTGATTTGCTGTCTCAGCAGAAAATTTTGTTGACGAGTTGTTTGGGCAGGCGTTTTGGGTCGATGCTTTATCACCCACGCAGAGACTTGTGCAAACGTTAACCTTATTTGGTCACCCAAATCTTGTCGTTGTTGAACAGTTGGCTGTGGAAAAGCCTCGACGAAGTCCTTCAATGCTTGGACTTGGTATTTGGTGAAGCTCTTCCTCAGTGGAATACGTTTGGATGAACCAGGTTCAGCTTGTGGAGATGATACTTGTGGACTTGGGGCTACTTCAATGGCTTCGTCTTCTGCTAGAAGCATGTCTAGCATGTCGATATCGGTGTTGAATTCGATTGCTGGTGAAATTATTTCATCTAAGCCCTCAAAGAATTGGCTTTCAGAGGGATCAGATTGAAGTAATTCACTGAACGAATTCACTTTGCGTGACATGTTTGAGTTGGTGAAATTTCTGAGAAGTGGAGTGAAGAAGTCCTCTTTGAAAGAGAAAGGAGGTTATGACACTAATGGAAAGTATCTGTTAGTGGATGCGTAAGGTGTATATTTATTGTTGGTGGAGGACTTAAAAATTCAAAAGCAAAAGTGAGCGGCTGATTTACAGCTAATTGTCGGAGCCCTTGGAGATCGTGGAAGATTTCTTTTCCCCGATGCATGGATTTTCCACATACAGTTCCACTCTTGTGAGACCTCGCATTTTTTGAGGAATTAATTATGAGAAAGTTAAAGTAAAGAGCCATTATGATCGACATTAGTGGAAAACTGAGATTTTGTTGATTTAAATCTTGTGGAATCTTGCATCGTGGGCGATACTTTTGAGTAATTGAGACAGATATGAGCAATAATTATTCTTAGTGGGTTGCTGAGTGCACCGCACTCGCATTAAAGAAGGGTTTTCTTACGGTGGAAAATTTTGTCTTAAATACATGGGATAAGGAGCTGTGTTACTTAACTCATATCTGATTTCAAACAAACACATCTTCTAGATTTTGCAAAATGGTGAGCAAAGGAGAGTGCAGTAAGAGATCAAGGAATACTGACTGGAGTGAACTTCCAGTGGAAATCTGGAAGTACATATTCCAGTTAGTGGCAACCGCATCCCTGCAGAGCACAATGGAACTTCGTTGTGTCTCGAAGGACTTCAAGGAGTATGCCGATAGCTGGTCTACTTTGGCGGCGATCGACATGGATGGATTCGATGGTGGATCCAGACCCACTGGTTCCATAGAAGCGGACAGGCAGGTGCGCATCTTCGCAAATCGATGCTGGGAAGCGAAGAACCCGGAGTCTCTGTTCCGAATGGGAATACGAGTACTCGTGGAGGCAGCGAATATATCTCTAGCCCTGGAGTATTTCGATGCGGCATGCAAACCAGGAACATTCTATGGTTCCCGTCCCAGTTCGGTGGTAGGTCATCATGTTGCATTTTATGCAGCATGTATGATTAAGATGATTTTAGGACCACGAGCCGAGCAGCAGAAAACGGTGCAGCGACTGTGTGAAGCCCTCGACTGGTGGAGAAGCGGATGGAACATCTACTACTGTAGACAAGAAGTCGAGCGGATGATGCATCAGGCTGAGTTTTGTCATGAGCATCTTCTATTATATTTTCCGTCGACTACTGCTTTCCTGCCCGCTGGTAAATGTCTTACTTGCGGTGAGTCAAGTTTTTGGCGTCCTTTTGGCCAGGACATGTGGGACGTGGATGGAGATAGGCATGCAGCTAGAGAATGTTGCGACACTTGCAAGTGTTTCGTGGAGGCAGCATATTTCTACCAGCTGATGATGTATGGAATTCCGAGACATCCGGCCTCTTATCCACGAAGTCACTACTGGAGGTTTAAGGATGGCTTCTGGTAGTGTAAGCCCTGTGAGGCATCTTAAGAATCTGTAATAGAAGTTGTGTGCAAGTTGTTTTCTAGTGTGTTGTGTACTACCTAAGTGATTATCAATAAAAACTTTGGATTTTGGAATTGAAGTGTGATAACCTTGGGTGTACTCTGCGTCCAAATTTCGGGACGAAATTTCTTTAAGGAGGGTAGACTGTAATACCCCGAAAATTTCACTATTATTTTTATAAAATATGTCGTGAAATTTGAAGTGAAATGGTGTGAAATTGTATTTTTAGAGGTTTTCGTCGTAAAACGATAATTACGGCGGTAATTATAAGTTACACAAGGTTAATTAAGGTAACTTTTCATCCGTTGAGAATTTGGGAAAACTTCCTTCATGAAAGTTGTAGACCTCGTCGAATCGAGTTCGTAGGAATTTGGTTCACCAAAAACGGAGTTCGTATGAAAAAGTTATGGCCGTCGGAAGTTTGACGAATTTCTATAAATAGAATGTTGGGATTTACTGTTCACCCGAAAATCAGAATTTATCCCAGAAATGTACTGTTCACGCCGTGAACAGTACCAGAAACTTCCTCCGGTGATTTCTCCCTCCTCCGGCCACCAATTTGTGTGAGACTTGTCCCAATCTCTTTGTCTCTTCATCCTCTTCGATTCTATACTAGTTTCATTCATTGATTTTCAGTATAGAAAGAGAAATCAAGAAAAGAAAAAGGAGAAAAACGCTGCCGAACTGTTCATCAGTTTCTGGGCAAGTTTCCGGCCAAATCGAGCCACCTTACCTACTGGGCTTTGTAGCCCTTGCCAGGGGCTTTCCAGCAACATAAAATATGCCTCAATCGGAGTTCGGACGAAGGAGAATTTTGGATTTGAAATCCTAGGGTTTTGGAACTATCGAGGTAAATTCGAGACTTTTTACTTTGAATTGGCCCTTGTGGTAGTTATGAAAGTTGTTTGTGGTAATGTGTAGAACATGCTGTTAAAATTTCATAGCAATCAGACAACTTTTGTCCGGCGGCTGGCCACCGTCGGTGGCGGCGCGTCGGCGGCGCGTCCGGCCGGTCCAGGAGCAGTTCTTTGCTCCGTTTGGCTTGGTTCGTCGATACGAACAACTTTCGTGTTTACACTTTTGTGGAATTCGGTCGTTTGATCAATGATCAATTAAGCGATAGTTATGGATCGTTAGATCCGTGATGATCCGACCGTTGGATCATCACCAATTTTGGATATGATGTTAGGATGCTAGAAATAAGCATGCTGTTGGATTTTGGAAGTTTTGGATTTCGTGTGGGACCCGTTGATGAATAGTAGACGTGGGACCCACGTTGACCGACGGTTGACTTTTGGTCAAAGTGTCCCGATTTATGGTTATTGATGTCTAAGAGACATTTGAGGAATATTTGAAGTGATTGGATTTTAGAATCATCAATTTGGAAACTATGATATGCTAAGTGGAAAATTGCATGTTCATAGGTATTTTGGAATCATGAAGCATTTGGCTAGCTTTGTCGATTCCCGGGTATTATTTGAAGACGCAGCAGGAATCAGAGGTGAGTGAATCTCACGATATTTTATATATGAATATTAATTCATATTGTGTTGTTTGCGAAAATAAATAATTATATTTATTTAAATGATTTTGCGATATATAAATTAAATACAGTTTTAATTTGATATATCAGCATGTGTGATTTTGTGTTAAAACAATATTTGAAAGTATTCATTTTATTGTTTTAATTGGTGGATTTTGTGGGAACAATATTTCAAAAATTATGATATTGTGTTTGCCTACTCGAATGTTTTTGTAGCCAATGGGTGAAGGTTAGAGCTTTAGACTGTGTAGCCAATGGGTGAAGGTTAGAGCTCTAGACTGTGTAGCCAATGGTGAAGGTTAGAGCTTTAGACTGTGTAGCCAGAAGGTGAAGGTTAGAGTTCTAGACTGTGTAGCCATGTATTCATTGAAAACAAAGATGAATACTTTATGTAATAAAGGAGAAGAAAAATGGTATTCTCGCTTTATCTTGATGTATTAAAAGGAGAAGAAAAATGGTATTCTCGCTTTTAATCATTTGAAGTTGATTGTGGTTTTGTGTGAGTATGATATGAATTTGCTTCTTAAATATTTGAAGCATTGATAAATGAATTACAATTCTTGAACAATATTGAATTGTATTTTGAAGTTTTTACTTCTTTAAAAATTGAAGTAATTATTATGATGATTTACTTTTCTTAAAAAGAAAGAAATCATAATTTTGGGAAATGATTTTGGGGAAGGTTTATATTGTTTAATATTCTGAATTACCCTGGGATTAACATACACGTTATGGGACGTGTGGGGTTAAAATACGTATTATGGGATGCGTAGGTTCATTATATTTTATAATATGAATTTTCGGGATTTGAATTGTTTTTGAAGAATATAACTTACATATATTTGTTTAAAACAAACTATATATGTATATTTTTGATAAACGGTTTAGGGTGAGTAAAACTGAGTTAACTCATACCAGCTTCGTAAGCTGACCGGGTTTGTTGATATAACCCGGTACACTATTCCACGGTGTAGGGGTTATACCTGCAGGTTAGGATAACCAGGAGTAATGCAAGGCTGCATACTTTTTGTTGGGTTATAAGACTTCCGCTATTTTATGCTTCGCACTCTGAAGATTTATTTATGTAATATTTTGATGTATCAATTTATTATATAAATATTTGGTATGTAATATTCGACTCTTGTATTGAGTTTGAAATTACAATGTTGGGCATGGAGTTGGTGTTGTGTACTTGAATTAAAAAGAAAAAAATTCTAGTGCATATTTGTATTTGATATTCCATGTCGTCACGTTCCCGAAATGGTTTGTAATTAAGGGCAAAATGCCCTATTAATTGATTCGAAAATCGGGGCGTGACACCACCACTCCACCGATATTATCGATATGGAGTGGATTCTCTCTAAGGTATTCCTAAGCCTTATTAGGGTCTTAGGGACTCTCCGCGGGAGGGTAGAAAGAAAGGAGGCGTAAAAGCTCATGAATAAAGGATCACACAAATGAAACATGCTCATCACACATATTGCCAATTGCCTAGAGTATAATAAAGTGGTCAAACCCTACACACTCATACAAGATGGATCAAATGCATACCAAAGAGTGACTAATTCCTCAAATATACATCCAACACATATTAAAATAGACAATACACATACTCATAAACCAACAAAGGCATTTATTCATAAATCAAAGCATCACATAGTCACATTGGACTAGGGCACACAACCCTAGTCCCCAACAAAGTAGCTACTCACTAAGCATCATAGTATACATCATCAATTTACAAATATAAACTCTAAACATAAGGAAAAGAGAGAGTAGAGATGAGGGATGCTCAATAGATGCTCTCTTGCTCCTCCTTGGCTTTGATGATGGATCTTGATGACTTGGTGAGGATCCCAGCTGCCCAAAGTGGTGGTGGAGGTAGTAGACATCGTGGGGAGAAGATTTGATGAAGGGTGGTGGAGGAGAGGAGGTGTGGAAGTGGTGGTTTGTGGCTGACCCGCCGCTGGTCGACCGGTCGACCGGTGGTCGTCGACCGGTCGACGGACGAACCGTGGGCAAGCCTAGATCTAAGGGAGAAGAGAGAAAAGGGAAAGGGAAAGTGATGGAGATGGGGGCAGCTGAATGGATGCCCTAATGAGGCAACAACTAGGGTATAAATAGGCAAAGGGAGGGAGAATGAAGGGTTAAGATGAGCTAGGGTTAGATCTAAGGGTTGGATGAATTAAATGAAGGGTAAGGAGGTAAATCCTCATGTGAACAAAAGGAAGGAATAATCAATGGGTGACCTCACCATATCTAGTGTAGTCCTTTGCTGATTTGGAAACTTGTGTGGGTGAGTCACGCGGTTGACTTTTCGTTGACCTTGACTTTGACCTTCGGAGCTTGACCAAGGGTTGACTTTGACCAAACCTCCGGAATTCTCTCGCGGCTCACTTCCGGGACTTCATGTTGACTCGTTGACGCACTTAAGTCGGGGTTGACCACGAGTTGACTTTTGGTCCTCGGGTTGACTTTTCGTCCTTTTGCCGGAAATCCACTAAAAGCTCCAAAACGCATCCTTTCGCTCCCGATATCCGTCCGATGCTCGATTCACCTACAATGGTGCAAATCAAGGATTAGAGACACTAAACGACCTTCGGATTAGCATTACTAAAGTGATTAGAGGCCTAATTTGTATGCAAATTACATACAAATCACACCCCCACACTTAAGCTTTGCTTGTCCTCAAGCAAATAAAGAATCAACAATCCATATCACATTTAATTTTGCCTTAACAACCATATCCTCAAAGAGAGACCACTAAACCCCACATCAAGATTCAATCAAGCATATACTCAAACCTCATGATTTGCCAAGTGTTTAATATGTGTATCTAATGCATGCTTGGTGAAGTGTGTGCTAGCCATGGAATAATCAATCAAGAGCAATCAAATTAGCATATGTCGACAAGATTAACCGCTAAACTCACATGATTCACTAAATATTTCCGCTCTTGTGTTTAGGGTTAAGTGTTTACTCTCAAGACATTACCAAAAGCAACGTCCCCATAAGCTTGCTCATTGACCAACTCTCCACTAATTAACTCGCAACTCATTAGATCAAAAGGGCTTTCACATGGTTGTAATGGGGCCAAGGGTTAGGGGTTAGCATGAAAAGAAAGGATGGATACATAAATATTCCAAGCATTTCACAAAACAACTCAAGGACTTTGAAACTCATTTTCTTTACAAACAATCCTAACTTTTATTCTCCTCTACCTTTTATTCTAAAAACAAACTCTCTTTTTGGATTTTCATACTTTCTATTTCTACTTTTCTCTTTCTTTTTCTCACAACTTTCTTTTCCCATTTTGTATTTTTCTTTTCTTTTTGGGACTTTCTTTTTGAACTTTATTTTTGTACACAACTTCTTTTTGATTTTCTCAACTCCTTTTCTTCTTTTGTATTTTGCTTTCTTCCAACATTTTCTTTGTACAACGCACACTCTAAACTAAAATACCCCCACACTTGCTTTTCACAAACCCATAAAACATAAAGAACATGAGAAGTCACAATTGTTGCCTTGCTAATACTTGGAACAAGGGATGGTTAGTGTTTAAGCTAGTAACATGGGTTAGACTTTTGTGGGTTAAACGAAGAAAAAGCTAATGACGAATGAGGCTCGAAATGGGTTAATCCTAATGAAAAGTGTTTAGAGGGATGAAAGTTAATTTGGCCATGGTGCTTATCTAGTGCCTTAATCATATCCAATTCATTGCAAATTAACACGTAGTCTCAAGCGGTCTTTGAGCAAGTTCTAGGTCTCGTAAACTAGTGGAATGCACACACATGAAGAACAAGGATGTATGAATGATGCATACAAATCAATGAGGCTCAAAATCTCACCATATAAGGGTATATGCATGTCAATACATCGTCTAGATATGCTTTTCTAACCACAAGTGACTAATCAACATGGCAAAGTGCATAAGTGTCAAGCAATCATCAATTACACATATTAACCACAAGGCAACTCAATAATTTCTAAGCGCATGCTCAATATCCTCCTAATTAGCAACTTAGTAGGCTCACAATCATCATTGGGGTTGAAAAGGACAATCAAAACACACACAAAACCTTCAAAGTTCCAAAATCCAAAATTCTACACTTAAGCACCTGTCGACCGGTCGACGCAAGGGTCGACCGTTCGACCACAACTCCCTGGACGAGTGTCGACCGGTCGACACACGGGTCGACCGTTCGTGAAAACTTTGAAAAATTTGAAAAATTTTGGTGGTTTGAAAATGTGAAATCATTTTAGTTTGGCCCAACCTCACCCCCACACTTAAAACCAACATTGTCCTCAATGTTGTGAGGTATTTAAAAGTGCAAAGCAAATTGGTAAAAGTGAAGAAGCAAAGTCGGGCGAATGCACACATACAAAATATAGCATACGGATGATAGAGTAAGAAAAACCCCCTTTGTAGACTCCCTTAGCGAGCCGAGACACCACAAATAGACACCAACCTCAGGGCACAAGGCCCTGACTTCCATACGTTTGCTCCTCGGGTGCCAAATGAATTAGAAAGTGTGATTGCATTGGGATCATTTGAAAACAGGGGACAGCAGCAACACAGCAGCGACCTTCTCCCAAAGATTTGGGCATAGCTCCAAGAATAGGCATCCAAGTTGAGTGATTCCAGTGGCATTGGAAAGTAGAATCCAATAGCTTTAGTTTGGCCACTGGAAACTCAGAAATAGCCTTCCGGACATGCAATGAAGAACCGGTCAAAGTGACCCTTCAGAAAGTCAAACTGCAGTGAGCACTCCTCCTTCAAACAAACATTGCAGTAGATCCAACGGTGCATTCAGAGAGAAATTTGACCTGCAAATAGAGGACTCATAGAAGAAGCTTCTCCAACTTGTTTCAGTAAATTCCAACGGACAGATGTGGATAAAACGGCCTCCAAAGTTGCTGTTCTGCCCAGGCCTCTCTTGAACAAATGCTAATCAACACTTCTCGGGTTTCTTCCTCCAAGAACGTGATCCAAAGATCGATAAAAGGCATGAAACACCACTTAGCCCGGTGGCTAAGGTGTTCATCTTCACTTAACAATGAAGCACAAAAGCTCTCATGGTGAAGGAAAGCTCATCAACGGTTGTTTGCTAGACCTCCCCCAAAGTGATGGTGCACAGTAAATCAACTCTGACCTCTTCCCTTTGCAAGGGACATAACTCCATGAGTAGGGACTGGAATGGAGTAATTTCAAGAAGTATTTAAAGTAGAATCAAAATGCTTCAGGTTGGCAACTAAAAAACTCCCCAGATCCCTTTGGAAAACTGAACACGAACCAGTCAAAGTGAAAGCTGGGATTACCAGTTCCAGCTCTGAGTACCACTCCTTTGGAACTGCAAATCCGGAGATCCAACGGCTGGAACTCAATGAAATTTTAACAGAGAACAGTAGACACACAGAGGAAGCTGTCATACAAATTGCAGCTCAATCCAGCGGTGAAGATGAGATAAAACTGCTTCCAAAGTGGACTGTTCTTCCCAGGCAGATTCTGGAAATCAAACAAAACAACACAAAAATGAATTCACTTCACCGAAATGTCCATCCTACATCTCCCAACTTCCCATAAGCTCTTTATTCAAAACAAAACAAACTAAACATAGATAAAGATATCACACAAAACAAAAAGAATAGTGCAAGAAACTCGGTTACCGATTACCAAGGGATAAAGGTTGAACCTCAATCCCCGGCAGCGGCGCCATTTGACGATTGCCAAAAGTTAGTAAGTATATTTAAGATCCGGGGTTGTCGTTCCAACGGAGATCGAAGGCCCTTCAACCCCTTGGCAAATAAGCAACCAAAGAAGATGCACAAATATGATGAGACAAGAGATGACAAGAGTGGATGAGGCGTGTATATGACAATGTGTGTGTAGAGGTGTAGTGTTTTTGGGTTTTCGAAAGATAGTGCAAAGTAACGACAAACAACAATTAAAATGCAAGAAAGTATAAATGTGCAAATAAAGTAAGATAGGTGTTGGGGTTTTCGGGCAAACCCCAAGTCCAATGCAACTAATGATGCACTAACATGAAACCATGCCAATGTGTCTACGAATCAAGCCCCGTATCCTAGCCATGTTATAGTTCTAGGACCGTGCTTACCTAAGGTATTCGAATGCCTTATTAGGGTCATTCAAACTCTCTAGGTGTCATAGGAGATCCCTCTATGTTACCTAATACCGGATCTCCTAAAGTGCTTAAGAGGCGTAAAAGAGTCGAAGCTTAGGGACCCAAACAAGCAACACAAGTGTAATCCACCACTCCACCGATATTATCGATATGGAGTGGATTCTCTCTAAGGTATTCCTAAGCCTTATTAGGGTCTTAGGGACTCTCCGCGGGAGGGTAGAAAGAAAGGAGGCGTAAAAGCTCATGAATAAAGGATCACACAAATGAAACATGCTCATCACACATATTGCCAATTGCCTAGAGTATAATAAAGTGGTCAAACCCTACACACTCATACAAGATGGATCAAATGCATACCAAAGAGTGACTAATTCCTCAAATATACATCCAACACATATTAAAATAGACAATACACATACTCATAAACCAACAAAGGCATTTATTCATAAATCAAAGCATCACATAGTCACATTGGACTAGGGCACACAACCCTAGTCCCCAACAAAGTAGCTACTCACTAAGCATCATAGTATACATCATCAATTTACAAATATAAACTCTAAACATAAGGAAAAGAGAGAGTAGAGATGAGGGATGCTCAATAGATGCTCTCTTGCTCCTCCTTGGCTTTGATGATGGATCTTGATGACTTGGTGAGGATCCCAGCTGCCCAAAGTGGTGGTGGAGGTAGTAGACATCGTGGGGAGAAGATTTGATGAAGGGTGGTGGAGGAGAGGAGGTGTGGAAGTGGTGGTTTGTGGCTGACCCGCCGCTGGTCGACCGGTCGACCGGTGGTCGTCGACCGGTCGACGGACGAACCGTGGGCAAGCCTAGATCTAAGGGAGAAGAGAGAAAAGGGAAAGGGAAAGTGATGGAGATGGGGGCAGCTGAATGGATGCCCTAATGAGGCAACAACTAGGGTATAAATAGGCAAAGGGAGGGAGAATGAAGGGTTAAGATGAGCTAGGGTTAGATCTAAGGGTTGGATGAATTAAATGAAGGGTAAGGAGGTAAATCCTCATGTGAACAAAAGGAAGGAATAATCAATGGGTGACCTCACCATATCTAGTGTAGTCCTTTGCTGATTTGGAAACTTGTGTGGGTGAGTCACGCGGTTGACTTTTCGTTGACCTTGACTTTGACCTTCGGAGCTTGACCAAGGGTTGACTTTGACCAAACCTCCGGAATTCTCTCGCGGCTCACTTCCGGGACTTCATGTTGACTCGTTGACGCACTTAAGTCGGGGTTGACCACGAGTTGACTTTTGGTCCTCGGGTTGACTTTTCGTCCTTTTGCCGGAAATCCACTAAAAGCTCCAAAACGCATCCTTTCGCTCCCGATATCCGTCCGATGCTCGATTCACCTACAATGGTGCAAATCAAGGATTAGAGACACTAAACGACCTTCGGATTAGCATTACTAAAGTGATTAGAGGCCTAATTTGTATGCAAATTACATACAAATCAGGTATTAACCCTATATATATATATATATATATATATATATATATATATATTTGAACGATGAGCGGTTCCGATGATTGAATCACAAATACGGTCATACGCCAAATCTGAAAAATCTAGGACACGACACATTTATTGACACGGAAATTGAAATAATAATATGAAAGAACAATTTAAATAAAAAATGTCTCATCCTACCACAAAATTAATGAATTTGAATACTAATTCTCTCATAATAGAATTAAAAAACAAATTCCAAAACATAAAAGTTTCGATGGTTTATCAACTATTATACCAAAGCATCGTCCCCATGTTCTGTTCCATTTCATGTAGAGCCATTCATCTTGCCCTTATTGCCCATATCTAATTAATTTATAAATTGAAAAAAGTGCCTAAAAAGTGTTGGAGAAGTGTCGATTACAGCGACATACATGTCCCTGTCATGTCCTCCGTATTGTCGGAAAGTCAAAGTTAACCAACACAGTCCTGACACGTGTCAAAAGTGTGTTGGAGAGTGTCGGACACATTGGAGGCCTAACTATTTACAATACGCACTACATCAATCATTTTAGGACAGTGCAGCAAGCCATTGATTCCTTACCATCAAATAACTCATTGTGGATTCGGATACAGCTTAACCATGGCATCTACATGTAAGTAACATATATTTTCTCTAAAGTACGTCTTCATTCTCAAGCTATATATCCGATAAATTCCAAGCTCTAATGTACCTGCTAGCTATTTTCATATCTAGTGAAAAGGTGACAATCCCTCACGACAAGCCATACATTATTCTTGAAGGAGACCCTAAGCATCTGACAGTGATCGAATTTGGAGATGCTGGCAGTGTTGTTAACAGTCCTACATTCAAGTCACTTACAGATAATTTTGTGGCAAAAAATATAGTATTCAAGGTTAAACATTTACCCTTATAAAATTTTTGAGACAGATCAGAGATAACTCATAAGCAATTTTCATATCTATCTATCCTTGAATATGTAATTTTGGTTCTATTTAACAGAATACATATGACCGCCTTATCAAACTGGATCCGAATGGGAGGCAAACTACTTGGGCACCTGCTGCTGCAATTGCTGGAGACAAAGCAAGTTTCTATCATTAGCTTGCAAGATACACTGACTGACTGACTATACAAGTCTACTACTCTACGTGTTTTCAGCAATTAGATCTTTTATTGTTTTTAAACCTAATTGATAATCTTTTTAAATAAAGATATTTCCTTTTAGGAAATCAATTAGGGTTAGAACTCTAAAAAAGAGGGGGAGTCTTTGGCTGCTAGATGGGCTGCACGGCAAAGGGTTTGCAGTAGGTTTTTGGAGGCTAGAGATTATTGTTCATCTCTTGTTCCGCTGCGTTTGTATGAAAGGATAAAAATCCTAGTTGGTTTTATTGATTCACTTGCACATGTGAAGTGAATCCTTGATTGAAAGTCTATCTCATTCTCTCGCGACCAGTAGAGAAGTATTGAAGAAAGAAGGACGTGATGCAGCCCTAGAAGAAGACGTTGGTGAGAAGAAGACTCGAGACAGACAATAGACTAGGGCTGCTAGTTGTAATGGTAATCATGGTTTACCTTGGTTTGTAAGAGTTTCATCTCAACTTCTCATAGTGGATTGATCGTTCTTCTGGGCTTGTGCCCCGCAGTGTTTTTTTTCCTCAAGTTTGGGGTTTTCACTGCGTCAACATATTGGTGTGTTCTTGCTGTTTTCGTTTTTCCAGAACACTGGGATTGATAGTATCACTTCAATCCCAGACGTGAAACACACACATCTGTTATTTGCTTCCAGCAGGTTTGAGATTGTCAGCGTATATTCAATCCTAACATAAAAAACGTTCCAGTCTTGACAAGTGGTACCAGAGCGGGTTCTAGAATTTTTTTTTCTAGTAGATCAAATGGAGCGTGACAGAGCTGCTGGTTCAATAAACTGCCCTCCTCTTTTCGATGGTGAAGACTACTTGGAATGGAAGATTATGATGAGAGCCTTTTTGTACTCTCGAGATGAAAATATGTGGAATATTGTTGAGTTAGGTTGGGAGCACCCTACCAAACTCGTGGATTCAAAGAAGGCAGAAGGATCCTCTACGGCAACAATATTGAAGCCTAGAAAAGAATGGACTGAAGAAGAGGTGCATGACCTTAATTGTGACTTCAAAGCAAGAAATTGTTTGTTCACGGCCCTTACCAAGAGAGAAAGAGTACGCATCAGTCATTGTGACACTGCCAAGAAGGCATGGGATCTTCTTGAGGCCACTTATGAAGGAAACAAAAAGGTGCGTTCGCAGAAGCTGCAAAGACTCACTCAGGAATTCGAGAATATGTCCATGGGTGAAGAAGAATCTGTTGATGACTTTCATGCTCGACTGTTGAGCGTGTCTAGTCAATGTCAAAGCCTTGGTGATCCAATTGAAGAACACAGAATTGTCAAGAAATTTCTCAGATCACTTCCTTCAAATTTTCAAGCCAAGCAAACTGCAATTGAAGAAGCTCAAGATTTGGACATCTATCCTCTTGAAGAACTGGTAGGTAATCTCAAGACGTTTGAGATGAGAATCAAACCCGTGAAAAAGGTAAAAAATGTTGCTTTTTCTTCTGTTAATGAAAAGGAAATTGAAGTTGATGAGGGTGAGGATGAGGATGAGTCTTTTGATTTAGAGTTGCTTACAAAAGAGTTCAAAAAATTTCTGAAAAATAGAAAAACCTCTTCAAACGATTCTAAAAATGCTTTGGATCAAAGAAAAGGTTTGTCTTCTGAAAATCGTTTTGATAAATTCACTCAAAAGAAAAATTTTCAAGGAAAACCTAAATGTTTTGAATGTGGTGGATTTGGTCATATGGCTGCTGAGTGTGCAAACAGGAAACAAAATATCAAGAACAGCAAAGCATTGACGTCTACATGGAGTGATAGTGACGAGGAGCTCTTTGGTGACAATGAGGTACACAATCTTGCACTAACTACATCTTTTCATTCAGATAGTTCAGATGATTCGGAAAGTAATGAAGATGTTTCCGATGAGGAAGCAAATAGCAAATATTTGAAATTGTACAATGCTACCAAGACTGTGCAAAAGAGAAATCTTGAGCTGGAAGAAAATTTCAAACTCATCAACAAAGAAAAAAAGGAGGTTGAGGTAAGTTTTGAATCTAGTTTGAAATCTTGGGAAGATGAACGTGCTAACTTTCTTGAACAAATTCATTCCTTGCAGGATAAGAATGCGTCACAAAGTGTGTGTGACGAAAGGACAGAACTTGGGGATAAAATAAGAACCTTGCAAGTTGAGCTCAAAGCTCAAACAAATTTAAATGTTTTGCTAACCCAAGAAAATGAGAAATTGCAGGTTGAATTGACTGAAACTAAACACAAGTTCAGCAAATTTGAGATTAGTTCTGAGAAGGTGTCAAAGATGATTGGATTTGGCAAAACTCATGGTAACAGAGAGGGACTCGGTTATAACGGTGCATCAAAAGGATCCCTACAGTTTGTAAAGGAGAACAATGCTGCACCTATGGCAAAAACCGATGAAATATTTATGCCCAAGTCTGCGTTCAAATCTGTTTCTGAACAGGGATCGATAATGGACTTTCAATCCCCTCAGGTAAGTAAAGACACAAAACTGAACACTCATCAGTCCAGGTATGTTTCTAAACCAAAAATCTTTGTTCCTACATGTCATTTTTGTGGAAAACTTGGACACATTCGTCCTAGGTGCAACTTGATGCGTAAGAAAGTACAAAAACAGAAGCAAATGTCTGAGTTTAACTCTGCTGCATCTCTGCAGGCTGAACTGAAAAAACATTTAGTGCAGATTAACAGGATTGCAAAGATGGTTGCAATCCCAGAGGGTCTGAAGACAAAAAATAAACAGACCTGGGTGAAAAAAGGATCAAACAAATGTTTTCCAGATTTGTGCAATGATTTTCATGCATCTATGAATACTGATAATAAAGCTTGTCTGTTAACCTCTTGCAGGAATGTCAACAAGGATGAACGCCACATGTCTTGTGGTTATGGTTGTACTCTCTAAATGAAGAGAATGATGATGTCTATGATGATCATATTCTTGATCCTCTGCCAAACATGAGGACTGACTTTAAGCATGTTCAAAAGGATCACTCTGCTCAAGACATCATTAGGAAAATGGATGATAGAATTTGAATTTAAAGACAAGCTGCAAGTGAGGTAAGTAGTGATTCTACTCTTGTGTTTTTGTTTTGGTTTCTAATAAAGTGAACATGAACATAATTTCATATTTTGGTTTTTGTGTCACTTTTTGAACCAAAAATTGTTTAAGAAGCCTTGATTGATGATTGGTTTAATGTCATATGTGTGAACTAAGCTCTGAAAATTTTCCCTTGAGTTTGTCAATCAGCATGCATCCATTGTGTGTGAACCCATGGTAGTATAAGAAACATTCACATTGAATATTTCTTTTGGTTCACAAAATTTCCAGATTAATAAGGATTGCATGTAGGGTAAGTATCCCACACTGTTTGCTAGGGTAAGTTGATCTTAGATTGACAAAGTATTTTTCATGGCTTCAAATATGTGATTATGACAAGTTGTTAAGCCATTCTGAGTTCTGTTTTGACATGGCTATGTAATCTTGAGCATGGGCAAAATATTCTTAATCACCTTTGGATTTGCACATGCACACATCTTTTCTTTGTGGTGGTAAATATCAGCTTGGTTGATCAGGTACAGGTCACATAAATGATCAGTTGATTGTTCCTTGCTCCTTGTTCAATAAAAAAAAAAATTATATGTTTTTGGAGCATTATCAGGCTATTCCCAAAGTAACCAGGCCCTGGTCGTGGTGAACGATATAAGGATTGGGCAGAAACGGGAATGGTTTGATGGCCAGGCTATTCCTAAAGTAATCAGGCCTTGGTCGTGGTGAACGATACATGGATTGAGCAGAAAAGGGAATGGTTTGGTCACCCCGGTGGTATGTGAATCACAAATTCTGTGAGTATATCATGTGTGAAAGGCGAAAAAAAAAAAAAAAAAAAAAAAAGAGAATATCTTGCCCACACAGGAGGTATAAGGAGTGAAAAAATTATGCTTAATTTCTATGTTTGAGACCTCATGGGATTCCTAGCATGATACATATCCCACATTGAAATTTGTTCACTAATCACCACAAAAGGTACAAGGATACTCGATCATACTCTTGCTTACACCGTTGTGTCTTAACTTGATTCAATAGGTGAAATTTGCTTGTTTTGTTTACATTGCATGTGAGGTTATGACATATACTTTGGCTAAAGGCTATGCCTCTTCCCTCTTATTAGTGTGTGGATAATTCCCTACTGATTGTGTGTTTGCATTGATTATTTTTGCATACAAATTCATCAATTCAGGGGGAGTTTTCAGTGTTTGGTCACTACATATTTTGGTTGCTTTGTGATGCAATTCTCTTGCTTATCTATCACATAGTGGTGCTTCTAAGGGGGAGTTTCTTAATGGCTTTGGCATCCCTATTCAAAAAGGGGGAGAAGAAGAACCTATGTTATACTGCTATCTTTGTTGGCTTTGTTTAAATATGCTTTATTGCCACAGTTGTTCTTCACAAGGTATTTTGCTTAAGTGTTTCAGGTCACTAATGAGGAAGCATCATCCTTGGCTCTTGCAGCATAGGTTGTTCGCTATGAGATTGTTTTGTATAGGAATGCCAAAGGGGGAGATTGTTAGTATACTTGAAGTATTGGCATTCCTATACAAGTCTACTACTCTACGTGTTTTCAGCAATTAGATCTTTTATTGTTTTTAAACCTAATTGATAATCTTTTTAAATAAAGATATTTCCTTTTAGGAAATCAATTAGGGTTAGAACTCTAAAAAAGAGGGGGAGTCTTTGGCTGCTAGATGGGCTGCACGGCAAAGGGTTTGCAGTAGGTTTTTGGAGGCTAGAGATTATTGTTCATCTCTTGTTCCGCTGCGTTTGTATGAAAGGATAAAAATCCTAGTTGGTTTTATTGATT
This sequence comes from Rubus parviflorus, assembly GCA_029955375.1. NCBI lineage: Eukaryota > Viridiplantae > Streptophyta > Magnoliopsida > Rosales > Rosaceae > Rubus > Rubus parviflorus. The sequence continues at coordinate 3,332,648 of JARGGL010000008.1, read as the reverse complement.
CACTTGCACATGTGAAGTGAATCCTTGATTGAAAGTCTATCTCATTCTCTCGCGACCAGTAGAGAAGTATTGAAGAAAGAAGGACGTGATGCAGCCCTAGAAGAAGACGTTGGTGAGAAGAAGACTCGAGACAGACAATAGACTAGGGCTGCTAGTTGTAATGGTAATCATGGTTTACCTTGGTTTGTAAGAGTTTCATCTCAACTTCTCATAGTGGATTGATCGTTCTTCTGGGCTTGTGCCCCGCAGTGTTTTTTTTCCTCAAGTTTGGGGTTTTCACTGCGTCAACATATTGGTGTGTTCTTGCTGTTTTCGTTTTTCCAGAACACTGGGATTGATAGTATCACTTCAATCCCAGACGTGAAACACACACATCTGTTATTTGCTTCCAGCAGGTTTGAGATTGTCAGCGTATATTCAATCCTAACATAAAAAACGTTCCAGTCTTGACAAGTGGTACCAGAGCGGGTTCTAGAATTTTTTTTTCTAGTAGATCAAATGGAGCGTGACAGAGCTGCTGGTTCAATAAACTGCCCTCCTCTTTTCGATGGTGAAGACTACTTGGAATGGAAGATTATGATGAGAGCCTTTTTGTACTCTCGAGATGAAAATATGTGGAATATTGTTGAGTTAGGTTGGGAGCACCCTACCAAACTCGTGGATTCAAAGAAGGCAGAAGGATCCTCTACGGCAACAATATTGAAGCCTAGAAAAGAATGGACTGAAGAAGAGGTGCATGACCTTAATTGTGACTTCAAAGCAAGAAATTGTTTGTTCACGGCCCTTACCAAGAGAGAAAGAGTACGCATCAGTCATTGTGACACTGCCAAGAAGGCATGGGATCTTCTTGAGGCCACTTATGAAGGAAACAAAAAGGTGCGTTCGCAGAAGCTGCAAAGACTCACTCAGGAATTCGAGAATATGTCCATGGGTGAAGAAGAATCTGTTGATGACTTTCATGCTCGACTGTTGAGCGTGTCTAGTCAATGTCAAAGCCTTGGTGATCCAATTGAAGAACACAGAATTGTCAAGAAATTTCTCAGATCACTTCCTTCAAATTTTCAAGCCAAGCAAACTGCAATTGAAGAAGCTCAAGATTTGGACATCTATCCTCTTGAAGAACTGGTAGGTAATCTCAAGACGTTTGAGATGAGAATCAAACCCGTGAAAAAGGTAAAAAATGTTGCTTTTTCTTCTGTTAATGAAAAGGAAATTGAAGTTGATGAGGGTGAGGATGAGGATGAGTCTTTTGATTTAGAGTTGCTTACAAAAGAGTTCAAAAAATTTCTGAAAAATAGAAAAACCTCTTCAAACGATTCTAAAAATGCTTTGGATCAAAGAAAAGGTTTGTCTTCTGAAAATCGTTTTGATAAATTCACTCAAAAGAAAAATTTTCAAGGAAAACCTAAATGTTTTGAATGTGGTGGATTTGGTCATATGGCTGCTGAGTGTGCAAACAGGAAACAAAATATCAAGAACAGCAAAGCATTGACGTCTACATGGAGTGATAGTGACGAGGAGCTCTTTGGTGACAATGAGGTACACAATCTTGCACTAACTACATCTTTTCATTCAGATAGTTCAGATGATTCGGAAAGTAATGAAGATGTTTCCGATGAGGAAGCAAATAGCAAATATTTGAAATTGTACAATGCTACCAAGACTGTGCAAAAGAGAAATCTTGAGCTGGAAGAAAATTTCAAACTCATCAACAAAGAAAAAAAGGAGGTTGAGGTAAGTTTTGAATCTAGTTTGAAATCTTGGGAAGATGAACGTGCTAACTTTCTTGAACAAATTCATTCCTTGCAGGATAAGAATGCGTCACAAAGTGTGTGTGACGAAAGGACAGAACTTGGGGATAAAATAAGAACCTTGCAAGTTGAGCTCAAAGCTCAAACAAATTTAAATGTTTTGCTAACCCAAGAAAATGAGAAATTGCAGGTTGAATTGACTGAAACTAAACACAAGTTCAGCAAATTTGAGATTAGTTCTGAGAAGGTGTCAAAGATGATTGGATTTGGCAAAACTCATGGTAACAGAGAGGGACTCGGTTATAACGGTGCATCAAAAGGATCCCTACAGTTTGTAAAGGAGAACAATGCTGCACCTATGGCAAAAACCGATGAAATATTTATGCCCAAGTCTGCGTTCAAATCTGTTTCTGAACAGGGATCGATAATGGACTTTCAATCCCCTCAGGTAAGTAAAGACACAAAACTGAACACTCATCAGTCCAGGTATGTTTCTAAACCAAAAATCTTTGTTCCTACATGTCATTTTTGTGGAAAACTTGGACACATTCGTCCTAGGTGCAACTTGATGCGTAAGAAAGTACAAAAACAGAAGCAAATGTCTGAGTTTAACTCTGCTGCATCTCTGCAGGCTGAACTGAAAAAACATTTAGTGCAGATTAACAGGATTGCAAAGATGGTTGCAATCCCAGAGGGTCTGAAGACAAAAAATAAACAGACCTGGGTGAAAAAAGGATCAAACAAATGTTTTCCAGATTTGTGCAATGATTTTCATGCATCTATGAATACTGATAATAAAGCTTGTCTGTTAACCTCTTGCAGGAATGTCAACAAGGATGAACGCCACATGTCTTGTGGTTATGGTTGTACTCTCTAAATGAAGAGAATGATGATGTCTATGATGATCATATTCTTGATCCTCTGCCAAACATGAGGACTGACTTTAAGCATGTTCAAAAGGATCACTCTGCTCAAGACATCATTAGGAAAATGGATGATAGAATTTGAATTTAAAGACAAGCTGCAAGTGAGGTAAGTAGTGATTCTACTCTTGTGTTTTTGTTTTGGTTTCTAATAAAGTGAACATGAACATAATTTCATATTTTGGTTTTTGTGTCACTTTTTGAACCAAAAATTGTTTAAGAAGCCTTGATTGATGATTGGTTTAATGTCATATGTGTGAACTAAGCTCTGAAAATTTTCCCTTGAGTTTGTCAATCAGCATGCATCCATTGTGTGTGAACCCATGGTAGTATAAGAAACATTCACATTGAATATTTCTTTTGGTTCACAAAATTTCCAGATTAATAAGGATTGCATGTAGGGTAAGTATCCCACACTGTTTGCTAGGGTAAGTTGATCTTAGATTGACAAAGTATTTTTCATGGCTTCAAATATGTGATTATGACAAGTTGTTAAGCCATTCTGAGTTCTGTTTTGACATGGCTATGTAATCTTGAGCATGGGCAAAATATTCTTAATCACCTTTGGATTTGCACATGCACACATCTTTTCTTTGTGGTGGTAAATATCAGCTTGGTTGATCAGGTACATGTCACATAAATGATCAGTTGATTGTTCCTTGCTCCTTGTTCAATAAAAAAAAAAATTATATGTTTTTGGAGCATTATCAGGCTATTCCCAAAGTAACCAGCTAGGGTGAAATTTGGCGGATCTCACTCAACCACTTCCTAAAATCCAAGAGGTGTCCATGAATAAATAGAGAAAGTACCACATTGAAATCCCATCAGTGATTTCATAGAGACCAAACATAGTAAGGATTGGAAATTAACTGACCATGAATATGAAGTATGTTATCGTCCTTGTCATAACAATTGCAGCAATCGCATAAGGCGCCGAATACACTGTAGGAGATGACATGGGTTGGATGATTCCTCCCAGCCCCGATTATTATGCTTCATGGGCAGCCGAGTATTACTTTGTAGAGAACGATACTCTAGGTTAAGCACTGCTTCATTTCTCTGAATCAATTAATTGTTCTTCCATTTAATTTCTTACTGATGATACCTATATATATCATGGTTGTTTGTTTCTGCTTGCAGTGTTTAACTTTGAAGAAGGAGTGAATGACATTACTGTACTAACCAAGAAAGACTTTGACACCTGCAACACAACCAATCCCCTGTTTCAAACCCCAGATCCAGGTGCTGTTACTGTTATGGCGAGCGACACATTTTACTTCACGTGCAGCTTTGCCGGGCACTGCGCCAAAGGGCAAAAAGTCGCTGTTTATTTTGCCTCTGCACCTTTGCCTCCCAGTCCAAGTCCGTGTCCAAGTGAATCTGCTGCTGCTGATCAATCTCCGGCTTCCCGGCCGTTCAAATTTGTGTCGGAAAAGAAGGGTACCTACAGGAAGGTTTCTGTAACAATGGCCTGAAGTGATCCAAGTCAAACCGTGTAGCAAAAGTCCTTGCTAGCTAGCAATAAATTAAGAGGCCCTGAGTTGTGATTGTACCATATCTGTGGTGTATCATCATGTGATCCAGAAACCAATAAATAAGATTATGATCGAATTACGATCAAGTTTAGTACGTACTCTTAGGACTTTCTCCTTAGTTTTGAATGAATGGTTACTTGCAAAACCTAGCTTAAACCCTTAATATTAGTATGCGAAATGAAATTGTGTGAGAGAAAGTGTGGCATTCCTTTGTTACTTTCAAATTTTTGGTGCAAAAAGTCATAATGAACATGTTGGGTTCCCCATGAAGTCATGACATTTGGTTTAGCACCCATGCATATAAAATTTTTAAAAATTTAGAAGATGAGATTTTTCATGAAACAATGTGCTTGGAATTTTGGTATAAATTTCAAGTTTTTTTTCCCTAAAAAAAACTTGGAATTTAGACCAAAATGGAAGTAATTCCAAACCATGCATGCAAAGACTACCTTTCGTCACATTCTTATTACAAGGCAAAAAGATTGGTATTGTTGGGTGAAAGATGAGTTATTTTAGTCCAACGTGGTTCTCCAGTCCTTTTAGTTATTTTTAGACAAAAGATGTTTTTGAAAAAAGAGCCTAAAAAGCTTTGATCGAAGAAGTGTCGATTACGGCGACATACATGTCCCTGTCATGTCCTCCGTACTGTCAGAAAGTCAAAGTCAATTGACACAGTCTCGACACGTGTCGGAGGTGTGTTGGAGAGTGTCGGACACATTGGAGGCCTAACTATTTATTGGTAACTCATTTTTCTCAATTGTAGGATTCCCCAAAAAAAAAAACCTATCAATATGACACCTTATCACATAAATTTCAACAAAGAAATTTGCATTCACTAAATTTGAGAAAAAGGAAGACGTCTGGACTCATTCTCATACACCGATTCACATACTATTTTTTATGTTCAAAATTAAAAAATTTCTAAGCCCTTAGGCTATGTCAAAGGGTTCATCCCTCCATTGCTGAGGTATCGTACCTAAGTGCAATAGACGCATTATTGTACTTGCACAGTGTGCAAGACCCGATATCTCCTTTGCTGTTAACTTGTTAGCTAGATTTATCTATGCGCCCACGCAATGCCATTGGACTGGCATAAAGACTATATTTCGTTACTTGAAGGGTACGATTGATTTGAGCTTGTTCTTTCCCTACAAAGAGTCACGAAAATATGGCAAAATGAGTGAGGAACCCGTGCTTTGCTGTCGACGATCGACCAGTCGATGGGCGACGGTCGATCGGTCGAACCACGGTCTGTTCGGTTGCTGCCCCTTATTCACAAAATCCTTGTGATGTTTTGGTGGGTTTTGCTGATGCTGGGTATCTCTCTGACCCACACAAAAGTCGTTCCCAAACTGATTATGTCTTTACCATGGGAAACATCGTGATATCTTGGAGGTCTACTAAACAGACCCTTGTTGCTACTTCTTCGAACCATGCTGAGATTATTGCTCTCCATGAAGCGGTTCGTGAGTGTATATGGTTAAGGTCCATTGCTACACATATAAGAAGTACATGTGGTTTGAAGTCAACCACTGATGAACCTACATGCATATATGAGGATAATGCTGATTGCATTGAGCAAATGAAGCAAGGTTTCATCAAAGGCGACAACACCAAGCATATATCGCCTAAATTCTTCTATAATCAGCAACAGCAGAAGTTCCTCAAGATCAAAGTGAATCAAGTCCGATCTGAGGATAATGTGACAGATTTATTTTGTAAGTCATTGCCTAAATCCACATTTGAGAAGCATGTGAAAAACATTGGTTTGCTTAAGTTATCTGACCTCCCATGATTGTGGAAATCAGGGGGAGACGCAGTCCATGCAAAGTTTCCAAATGTGAAGGGTATGTTGTACTCTTTTTCCCTTCGATCAAGGTTATTTTTTATCCCACTGGGTTTTTGTTACTTGACAAGGTTTTTAATGAGACAACGCGAGGAGCACTACCTAGACTAGCTAGCTTGACAACACAAGGGGGAGTGTTGAAGGAAATCCACTTTATGTGTGCCTTGTCAATCTATGAGATTTTTAGTTAGTATGACATAAAGATTATGTATTGAATATGATTTCAATTACCATATGGATTGTACTATGTATTCCTCTATAAATATAGATACTTATTCATCAATAAAGATCATTCTATTCATGTGTTATTTCTTCTCCCTTGTTATTTACTTTATTTTACAGCAGTTATATATTTTTAAGCATATATAATAAAAGTTTGTTAAAAATTTGGGTTATCACAATCTACCTCCCTTAAAAAAAATTTCGCCCTTGAAATTTCACAAAATTGAATCTTTAGTTTTGTAGTCCTTATTCTTATATTAACCTCTCAATTTTATCACAATCAACATTTTAGGACCCACCGTATCAATCATGAATATGAAAATACTTGGTAATGTTTCATTTCCTGATGGAAAATTATCTTTTGCAACAACAGTTTCCGTTGGAGACTAACCACAAACCGGGTTAAATTAATTACTAGAAATTCCATCTTTGAAGAAGAACAGCCAGAAAGAAAGATTAGGATGGTTAAAGGCCATTAATATTTATTTTCCTTACATTAGAACAACACGACTACTTTAAGGTGGTAACTGATCATATCTTACTCTTCAAATTAATGGAACTAAAAGCCACAAATATGCATATAAACAAAAGAAAAACATCAATAGAGTTTCTGAAATTCTTATTATACTCTACTAACAATCCATTTCAGAGCGGAACACATAGTTCAATAATATAAGAACAAAATAATATCTCAAGAAAGGATACAAGCTAGGTAAACTAATTATATAACAATTAATAACATTGCAATTTTATCTTTACATGAAAGGCAAGCATATTGCAAGGGTGAAATAATTTAATCATATTAGATGGAACTTATGCTTCAGATCATATGGAAATTACTTTCAGATGCTAAGCCTACCCCTTTCTTTTTCCTATCCTTGTGAGAATTTCATATACCTTTCGATACAATGTTTCCCCTCATCAAGAAATGAAAGTGCAAAGATGCTTATTTTGATCAGTTTATAGTATAAGGGCAACTCTTCAGACCCTAAACAGAGTTGAAGTCAGCAAAACCCTTTCGTTTGCAATTATTGAAAAACCATAGCCAATTATTCTTATTATTATTATTTTTTTGTCATTTGCTTCTGGTACAAGCTCAAGAGAGAGTCTAAAAATTACTAAGGCCACCCAAAGAACATGACTGCAATACAGCAAACCACTGAATGAACTTGTACATGTTGAATAGCAACTTAAATAATAAATAAAAGGTATGCTTCTCGTCCAACTCTGAACTCTCAGACAAAAGCAACCAAAGCATTTTGTATTTTTTTTTTTAAACAACAACGTAATTTCAATAAGCTAACATTTAATTATTCATATATACCTCCTTGCAGACTTTTCTCCCACATTTAATTTAAATATGCTATAATTGCTACTTGCATGAGCTGATAATCATCGTTATTATAGAGTATAGATCATCCGAAACCAATGCTTTAAAGTTTAAACCAATGCACACACAATTTACTCTAGAAGTGCATGCTAAGGAATTCATGCAACATTCAGAAACTTTTATTTGGATTAACAAAACCATATAAACAAATGACACTCTGAAACTTTTATTTGTAATCACTCTGGTTGTTGCTGATACATCCATCAAGAAAACCATATAAATAGAATGGCTGAGATTAAGGAGAAGGAAACCAATAACAAAACATACAATTAAACAACCTCAAAATGCATAACCTCATAGTAATCTCATCAATTTCTGCGTCCCGCCATCTCCCTTCTGATCCTTTTGATTAGCCTGATCAACACCCCAACTATCTCAAGAAACAACTCACGCCACCGAGTGATCGCCATGTCCGCAAGTACCACTCCCACCAACAACCCACTTCCAAATCCCGCCAATGCAAATTTCCAATCAAATTCAATGCCATCCATGCTTGAGGGTGGCAGTGGAGCTGGGGTCTTAGAATTGCCACATTTCTTTGGCAATGGGTCTCCGCACAATCCTGGGTTTCCCTCAAATGAAGTCATCTCGAATGTGTTAAATTGGAGCCCTTGCGGTATAGAACCTGTGAGATTGTTGTGAGAGACGTTGAAATATGCAAGGGATGTAAGCTGCTTTAGTTGCTGAGGAATCTCTCCAGAGAGCTTGTTCTCTGAAAGGTCTAATGCTTCAAGTAATGTCAAATTTCCCAAGAATGTTGGGATGCTACCAGTGAGAATGTTATTGGAAATATTAAGAAAGCGAAGTCCTTTCAAGTTACCAATGAACTCAGGAATCTTCCCTTCAAATTTGTTGCATGATAAATCAATGACCCCAATGTCTTGTTGAATCTTCTCGTAGTATCTGTCAATACCTTTATTTGTTATGGTGATTGAGAAGGAGTAACCGTAGTTGAACACTGTATCACCGACAGGAAGATCTGAATCTGTGTTTGTCTCCATATATCGGGACTCGTTCAGAGCGAATCCTTTCATGGTATTCCCAGAAAAGATGTATTCAGATGGAAACTCACCTGTGAAGTTATTGTAAGACAGATCAAAAATGCGCAACTTGAGGAAATTGACACTAATCTTGTGAGGCTTCCCAATCACACCGTAGAATCCATTGTGGCGCATTGCTAGAACTTGTAACTCTGGCAGAGTTCCTAACCAAAAGGGGAAAACATCATTGAATTCATTGTTTGACAGAAGAAGAGACTCGAGCATAACACAATTTTCCAATGACCTTGGTAGTTGTCCCTGCAATTGGTTATAACTTACATCAATCGTCCTCAAACTGCTTGTGTTGCTGTATGTTTGAGGAAGAATGCCATGAAAAGAATTGTTTCCAAGATCTAGAACTCGTAGATTGTCACTGAAGTTTCCAAGACATTGTGGAATCCTGCCACTCAACTTGTTGTTTGACAAGTCAAGAAAGGAAAGAGTACTCAGATTACAAAACAATGGAGAAATTTCTCCAATTAATTTGTTGTCTGAAATTAAATAGTATATCATGCTGGGTGGAGGCATCGGCAGTGAACCTTTTAGCAGGTTAAACTGAAGCCTTAAAACTTGTAGGTTAATCCAGGGAAGGGCAACAGTTGGTTGGTCAAAGCCCAAAAGGAAGTTAAAAGAAAGATCCAAGAACAACAAAGTCTGTGTGCTTGTGTTCCCCATCCATTTCGGTATTTGACCCTCCAATTTGTTACCACCAAGGTTCAAAAACTCCAAGCTCTGTTGATATCTTAGGAAATATGGGAACTCTTTTATGTCGCATGATGGCAACGACAAAAATCTAAACTTTGGAAGAGCAGTTGCATTCACAGTTCTGGACTCATGAAGCAAGTCCAATTTGTTACCACCTAGTCCTAGACGGGTGACTGTTTGTAGCTCAAGAATATTGATTGTTCCGCGTAGGTCATTTTCATCAAGGTAAAGAACCTCGAGATTCATATGGTTGAACAATGATTCAGGGATTGAACCACTCAGTTGGTTACTAGCAAGACAAAGATGAGTGAGTTGGGTGAGGTTGCCAAAAGAAGACGGGATTGGACCACTTACTTCATTGTCAAGAAGATTCAGAAAAATGAGCTGTTTTAGGTTGCCAAAACAAGATGGGATGTAGCCACTCAAGTTTGTTCTTTCAAGGTATAAAACAGTAAGTTTGGTAAGCTTACAAACCCACAACAAGGAACTGCTAGTGAAATTATTATTTGAGAGTGACAACCATGTCAACTGGGTAAGATTTGCCAACGAAGCAGGGATAGGACCATTGAAATTATTCTCTGAAAGGTCCAGATGAATGAGCTGCCTAAGATTACCAAGAGAAGATGGAAGCATCCCTGAGAAATTGCATGCTTTCACAGATATATAGTTCAATGACTTGAGATGACTACTTTGATTAAATTCAGGCAGATAACCAAAGAGATCATGGTTGGACCTGATGCGAAGAATTTTCAAGTTCTGTAACTCGAAAATTCTTACAGGGAATTGGCCAAACAGCCCACAATCACTTAGGAGGAGAGATGTCAAAATTGATAAATTTGCCATGGAATCGGGTACAGTAGAAGATATGTTAATGGAACTGAGATGGAGCTTTTCTAGACTCGTTAAGTTTTGAACTAGACTTCTGAAATTGGATCCATCAAGTTTCAGCAATCCTTGACTAGAAAAAGGGTCAAGATTTTGAGACAGATCAAGGAACGACAACTTTGACAAGTGTGAAAGTTCAGATGGCACTTTACCAGAAAAGACAGAATAAGAGAGGTCGAGATATGTGAGCCTTGGAAAATTCCTAATGCTGGTAGGAATTTGAGAGTAATTGAAGTGATTATCGGCAAGGTTCAACCTTTGAAGCTGAGCAAGATGGAAGAGGGTGCTGTTGGAGTTGATAGAGCCATAGAGACAACTGGCACTAAGATCAAGTCCAATCACATGGCCTGTCTCCTCATCACACTCGACGCCATCCCATGAGCAGCAGGTGTTGTTTGTTCCTTCAGCTGGTTTCCATGATAAAACCTTTGGATAAGCACCATAAGAAGCTGAAGCAGATTTATTAATAACAAAGCTTTGCTTGAATTGCAGCAAGGCAGACCTCTCCTGATCATGGCAATTAATTGGCTGCTGCAAAGAGTAGACAGGGTTAGCAATAACCAAAAGATGAAGCAACGACAGCACTACTAGTTTTGAAAGCATGGGAGTATTAGATAACTCCATAGTATCTGTTTTAATAAAATTTTGCTTAATTTGCAGAGCTAGATTTGCAAATGTGATATGTAATTGCAAAGTGAGAGAAACTCTTTATAGACCTGCAGGTATGGTCAAATTCTTGAGCATCAATGAGTTGACTTCCATACAAGATGGGGACAAGAACGTTTATGACTTCAATCGTTTATTAATGAGTTGATTTAGTTATAGTCAAGTCGTCCAACTTATGAATTGGGTTGATCATAAATATACACAAGTAAGAAGTCAAGAACATGTGGTTTTGTTAACCGAATAATAATCCCACAAGGTAGATTGGAGATCACTATAATAAAAAAGGTGTCACTAATCTATTGGATGAGAAAATATATTAGTTAATTAAAAACTTGTTTGACAATTCTGCCCCTATTTTTGACGAAAATTTGGACGGAAGTACCAAAGTGTCTAACGGAGAGATAGTTCAAGTACTATCAGACTCCCTAAACAAGTTTTGGTACAAAAAAGTGCATTTCATGATAGTTCAGGTATAATTTGAGAATTTTACCCTTTATTAAACGGGTTACCCGACTCAACCCGTATAACACATTTAGTAAAATAGTTATACCAAAATAAATAACAATTAATCAATTTCATACATAAAAGAGTTTGGTTGACCCATTTTAGGCTATAAAATGCACTACATATGATTTTACAAGAATTATCACTATAGATTTTTGTGTATGTCTTACACTATAAGTAGAAAAAATACCATACAAATATATAAACACGTGAAATTTCTTGAATTTTGACCTAATATAATAAAATAGATGAATTACGCAGGTGATTTACGAGTTGGCGGGTTAACCCTAAACTCACCCGTTTATTAAACATGTCTTTGTGGGTTGACTCGCAAATGACCTATTTTTTAATCGTGCAGGTTCAACCCGTTTTATTTCGTGCGGATTTCGAGTCGTGTTATCGAGTCGTGTCAAAATTGACAGTCTTAGGGAAAAGTACACATTTACTAAGAGACAGAATATTATTTTTTAAATGTGTATAAATAATTTTATATATAGAGACGAGTGTTTATAAAGTGTGTGGGCTCCACAACAATGTGAATATAGAGCAAATTGCCTATCTAGAGCATAATACGAAGCTCGTTTATTAACAAACCGAGCAAACCACCACTGGTGGTCGAGTTGGTAAGAGCCTCCAAGTGTGGTACCTCCCACCCGGGTTCGAATCCTGCCGACTGCGGATTAGAGTTAAATCCCAATTCATTATGTGACTGGCTAGGGGGAGGAAGCGTTCTGACAAGATCCCCGACTGCGGATTAGTCCTTGGACCTAGGAAGGCTTTGGGATACCGCGGGAGTTCTCTAAAAAAAACAAACAGAGCACATTGACTACTCATTAGTCATTACAAGTTTACAACACCTATTGATCCCAAGCTCTAAAGATGAAGGGCAATGCAACACGCAAAGGAATAATATCTCACGACACCTTGTGACCTGTCTCCTCATCACAATCGACGCCGTCCCATGAGCAGTAGGTGTTGTTTGTTCCCTTCATCTGGTTTCCATGATAAAACCTTTGGACAACCACCATAAGACAGACCTCTCCTCATCGTGGCAATTAAATGGCTGCTGCAAAGTGTAGACACAGTTAGCAATAACCAAAAGATGAAGAAACAACAGCACTGCTAGTTTTGAAAGCATGGGAGTATTAGATAACCCCATAATATCTGTTTTAATGAAATTTTGCCTAATTTACAGAGCTAGATTTGCAAACTGAGAGAACTCTTTATACCCCTGGTATGGTCAAATTCTTGAACATTAATAATATATGTATCACAAGGTTAGCTTCCATACAAGATAGGGACAAGAACGTTTATGATTTCAATAGTTTATTAATGAGTTGATGTTAGTTGTAGTCAAGTCGTCCAACTTATGAATTGGGTTGATCGTAAATAAACACAATTAAGAAGTACGTCAAGAACATATGGTTTTGTTAACCGAATAATAATCTTGGCAACTTGCCAACATGGACATACACAACACCGCACTGGAATCCTCTTGGCGACTTCCTCTCTGCCTTCATTTCTGCATCACACCAAAACCACACTGGAGTATTCTTTTTCGCAATAATAAAAAAACGGAACTTAAACGATCATAAGGAAAACGTCTGTTACCAATTTAGAATCTTTCTGCCCAAATCCGAAATTTGAATCACCTATCAATTGATCCAGGCATTCAACCTGAAATGTAAGACTCCTCAATAAGTGAAACCAAATAAGCCCAAGTTTGTATACTTCTGGTTTTGGATATAGTTTTAGGCTACACTCCCATGAATGTTCTACATATTCATAGCACTGCTTTTAGTTTTCGGCTATCTCTTTCAATTTTGTAGTTGTGTAGAGATTCGTTTTGCCTTTGTTTTGGTTTGAGCCATTGAAAAGAATTGACTAGAACTCTGTTCTGTGATTAAATGATGTACATACTTAAAGAGCTTGTACACAATTGTTGAATGTAATGACAAAACTATACAATTAAACCAAACACAAACTATTAACAAAGTTTATCACACATAACACAGCTGTGTTCAATCTCCAATGACGTGGGTTAACAGTCGACCATCGATCTCTATTCGACGGATGTGAGCAATCTTGGGTGAATCTTCCCATTTCTGTCTTCGGCACCATTGTGCAAGCAAAGGACATTCAGAGATTCGTGGAAGACAGAGAGAGGAGGGTAGTCCAGTATCTGGCAAGCACTGGAGCGCAGAGCAACTTCTAATCTCCAAGGTTATAAGAGAGTTGAGATGCCCAAACCACTTTGCGCCGTCCATGGTCTTCAGTTTTAGATAGTAGATGTGTAGATGAGTGAGAGTGCTGGGCAACAGCCTCTCCTCCGGAAAAGAATCTACTTCTTCACATCCATCGAAGTCAAATGACAATGTTTCAAGAGAGGTGAGTCTTCGGAGACCCTTGTTCACATTCTGCATACTGTTTGCATTGAATTTCTTACAGTCTTCGATGTTAAGTGATTTTAATTTTGACGGGAATTCTCCATCTGGAAAACATTCCAATTCTGGGCAGCCCCTTATCCGCAAAGACTGAAGAGATGGGAGAAGGGTGTGCATTTGTTCCGGCCATGAACCCAATTTCTCACAGTAGTATATCTCGATCTTTGTCAGGTTGGGCGCATGCAACCCTCCATCGAGAAAAGATACAAAATTTGAGCAATAGGATAGCTTGAGGATACCAAGTTCAGGGCATTCTTGTGAACCAGCAATGTGGGAAAAACCAATTTGTTCAGATCGGGATGCTGTCTAACGCTAATCTCCCGGTAAGATTGGGACATTCTGATAGATGCAGCTCACCAAGATTAGGAAAAAAGACGCCTTCATTTTCGTCATCTCCAACATGAGACCATTCTTGCCACCCACTCATAAACTCGATTCTCAAAGACCGTAGAGATCTAAATGGTTTATTTACACAATTGTCACCATAATAGAACTCAGAACCTATGGACACCACTCCACCTAACTGGGAAATATGAAGCTCTCTGAGCGAAGGTAGCTGCCCCAATAGCGGCAAGGAGATACAATTCACACAATTGTATAGTTTAAGATAAACTATTGCAGAGGAAGAATAATATCTTGACCAACCTGGAAACAATTTCCCTCCATAACCATCAATTGTAAGCCTTTCTAGGTTCAGGTGAGGCTGGAGCTTCTCAAGCACTTCTCTCTCTTGTAACGCATTGCATTCTTCACCTACATGCCTATCACCCCAAAACAAAACTAGTTCATTAAGAAACTTCTTGTCCGTCAAGATGTAGGCCACCAAACTGCTACCATGCACAAGCCCTGAAATATGAAGTGTTCCGCGCAAATTTTGAAGCTTCTTTAACTCTAGCAAATTATCCCCTGCAGTGTGTTTATCTAGCACAAACGCGGTTAGTACTTGGAGGTGTTCCAAGTTTCCCATATGTGGTGGCATCTTTTTCTAACTTTGTACCTTCAACATCCACATGGGTCAAGTTGATCAATCTTCCAAAGTTGGGTGGTAGTTCAATAAGATCTTTACAGTGTAACAACAGCAATGCTTGCAAGTTATACAGAGTACAAATTGTATCAGGTAACTTTTTGATGGAAGTGTAAGACATGTCCAAGTGCCTAAGATGTTTCAAATTGTTAATTGAATCAGGCCATTCCTTAATATTGTACCCTGATAACTTGAGCATTCTTAAACATTGTAATTTTGGCAATACCTCATATAGTCCTTTGCCCAACAATTTCAACCTCTTAGGTGCTAGTGGTAGAAAGGTGCGCAAACATTTAGCTTGCTGTAAAGCCTCAAACTTCTTCTCGTCGTCATCATCATCATCATCATCATATTTTATCATATATGAAAAATGACGAGTCTTGCTCAAAATGTTGGGATCATTGTCCTCCTACCTAAAACAAAATTCTCCGGATACAAAGCTTGCTAAATCATTGATAAGGTCATGCATGATGTAATCTTGAGGGTAAGAATAACTTGATGAAAGTTGAAAAAATGACCTTGAGATTAGATCATTGAAGTAGTCAATTCCGATCTCTACTACCGTTTTCTCTTTTTGAGGTTGCAATAGATCTTCAGCTTTCTACAAGAAAAACAATTCTGATGTCTGGAATTTATAGTTCTTGGAAAATATTGAACAATACGCAAAACAACGCTTGAGATATGGCGGCAGAGACATACAGCTCAACCAAAGAGATGGCAGAATGTGATTCTCCTCCTGTGGCAACTCCCACATTTAACTGTTCAATATACTTTTCCATTCCCTCACAGTTAGTTTAGAACATAAGAGACCTCCAAGGCATGTAAGGGCCAAAGGAAGACGATTGCACTTTCTAACAATTTGTCTTCCTATTACTTCAACATCTGAGTGTGCACCAACTCCTCTACTTTTGAAGGCATGTTTTTCAAATAATAACCAGCCATCTTCATCAGATAGTCCCATCAGACAGTGAGGTTGATGTTGAGGAGTAACCATCATAGAGGCAACACCTTCATCGCGTGTTGTGACAATAATTTTACTTCCATGTGCTCCAAATTCAAAGGGACACTTTAACTTATCCCACAGATCATAATTCTTGTTCCATACGTCATCAAGAACAATGAAGAACTTTCTCCCCGCCAAAAACCTCCTTCAGTTTTAATTGAAGCTGATCGGTTTGGCAAGCATCTGAGTTGAGGGACTCATAAATGCGTTGTGAGATCCTAATGACATCAAATTCATTCGAAACGCAAGCCCACGCTTGGAGGTCAAAATGTTGTTTAACTCTAACATCGTTGTATAGAAGCTGGGCAAGGGTTGTCTTTCCAATCCCACCCATGCCCACAATAGGAATCACACTTATCTTCTCATCATCTGATAGCAATAATTTAATGAATTTCTCCTTCTCCACATCTCTTCCATACACACCAGACTCTTGTACCAAAGAAGTTGAAGGTATCGTCTGTGATACTCTATGTCCGGCATTTGCCTCCAAACCAAGGATATCTTTTCTCTGCGTCGTAATGGAGTCTAGTCTTTTACTAACTTCATCTACCCTGGAGTTTATTAATGCCAAGTCAAAAGCATGAGATGCATGACTAGAGATGAGCTCTTGTACCTCATTCGTGCTACTTCCAGATTCAGGTTCCATCTTTGGCCTTAACACTTCTGTCTTGATCTCCTGCAACAGGTCCTCGGCATCATAGACAGCCTCTTGAAGCTCATTGAGCCAGGCCTTCACAGTTGGGTTATTCAGTTGCTTTCCCTCGGCATCATCGAGAACAGGGTTAACAGATAACAACTTCTTCTGTAATACATCCTGGACAACGCTTAGGGGCAGGCGACCTAAGAGCTTGTCTTGAATCTCTTTAACAATATTTTGGATAAACTTAGACTCGTGCCTACAAAATTGCAATCAAAATGAACATATATCATACAAGCTAGCTATGAGTCTATGACTTCAAATAATTACAGATGGAAATAAATAAATTCAATAATTACATGACATGTATATACGGTTGTAATTGATTAATCAAACTTTAGTATTGATAAATTTGCATACCCGTCAGCTTGATTTTGCAAGACTCCCTGTTTGCTTCCTCAAGTGAGATGTATCGATGTCGTAGAAGACTGGTAAAACAACATGATTATGATTGGAGGTCGTCTTGCACTGAAGGATCATGACAAGCTCGTCAAGGCACCATCCGGAAGACGCGTAGTTTTCGGAAAACACAATGACAGAACTTCGTGACTGTTGGATGGCTTTTTGTAGTTCTGGTTTGATGTCTTCTCCTCTCGGAAGTTCATCGTCATCTCGGAAAGTGCGAAATCCTGCTTTGGTCAAGGCTGTATAGAGATGGTCAGTGAAAGACTTGCGAGTGTCTTCACCTCTGAAGCTCAAGAAGACGTCGTATTTAGATGGACAAGGAGAAGTTTTGGAAGTGGAGGCTTTCTGAGATATGACAACAGCATCTCCATCTCTGAGCCTAGTTCGTAATTTATTAAAAACAAAAAAGCAAAAAAGCAGCTATGATCAGAGCCATGGATGAACAAACAAATAACCTTATTAAGCTTCTGGCAAAATCTCAAAGGATGATCACTTTTGCTGGTCTCTCAGTTTTGATGTTGCCCCTCAAATGTCCTATGCTGGTGAGCTGGATTCCATTCATCCATTACTTCAAAAGTTAAAATCAACTTGCAATAATGCATCACAGCTAGTACTCTTTCTAGGTTTTTTTTTTTTTCTCACTGTTCTTTTAAATTTTTTTACATAGAAGTAATTAAAATCTGACAGTCTGGAATTAAACCCCCACTTGAAGTAAAAAAAACAAGCCTTGTTCTTGTTTGGTCACAGAATGAGATCTTTGGTAAAGGAGAGCCATGTAAAGTAGAAAGACGCACCTTTTCTCAGAACCAGCGAATCTGGCTAAACCAGCGAATCAACAATTGAAATCTTAATACAGTAAAGTGGTAATTAGGAGCTTACCAATCTGGCTATACCTGAAATACAGGACTCGTCAATAAAATTGTCAAGCAAGCAAATTGCTTCAACATCCAATTCAATGCTCTGGACTATTAACGAACGCTTGATTTGATTCCGTCAAGTTTCTTATTTGGGGTTATTCAGGAACATTGGGTTTTCTTGTAATTTTTAAATTACAGAGCCCAAAGACTGAAAATAGGCCTTGGCCCTTGAACCGAACTGAAAGACTGAAAAGATCTCATTCTTTTGAGACAAAACCCATGAATGAACGTCATGCATATTCATAGCTCAGCTTTAAATACATTCGTTTAAAAAAACTTATCAATCGAACAATCTGCAAGAGAGCTGATAACAATGGCCAAACAAAACAGAAAAACCTTACTTTCAGCTCGTGGTCAGTAGAGTATCCAGAAGTTGTTACATGCAAAAAGAAAAGATTAGTAAAGATTTCAATTATTTATGAGTAAACTTTATCTGTATACTCAATTGCTCGTTTTATCAGTAAGGAACACCATGCAATATATGTTGAATTTTGTCGTATCGCCATGTCGTGTCGTGTCGTGTCGCCGTGTTTGTGTCCGTGTTGGTGCTTCGTAGATTTTGACATACCCAATGGCAATAATTATGCGAAAAAAAAATTCATTTAACAAATTAAAAATGAGTTGGGAGATGTGGCTTTCTGATGCCAGTGACATTATATTGTATTATGTTTTGTTCTCTATTTTAAGAAAACACTTTCTGGATGACTAATTAACAACATCTAAGAAAGTTTTTTTTTCAAACTTCTTTTGTTAAAAACGAAAATTTTATTAATAACCGAAGGATTAAAAACTTGTTAAGCGCAGGTGCATGCAAATCTTGTACAAAAGTGTTATGACCAATTAAAGATACTGTATTTCATTATAATTATATGAGAAAGTTTTTTTTGTAATGCTTACTTTTAACTTGATAAATTTAAGACTTATGTTTGCACTTTGATCCAAAAGGTGGAAAATTTAGATTTAGTTAGTCATTATTGACCAATAAGCTTATGTAATATATCATCTCAAAATTTCTTGAAGATTTTGTGAATGAATATGGTTCCTACTTTTTCACTTCAATGAAATAAATATTTCAAAACAAAAAAAGACATAAGGCAGATTCGATCAGCTCAATCCAAAAAGTAGTTGTACAAACCTTTTTATCTCTTTTTTTAAGATACATAATTTCACTATCTCCTTAATTGTGTCAAAAAAAGTCTGTTGCAAATCTGCTAAGCTTTTGAAGTTTGGGATCATAGTATGGAGTTTCTTATATCAACAATAGGGAAAAAATCACCTTTAGTCCCTGAATTATGACTCGTTCGACACTTTCGTCCCTGAAGTTTGAAATATATCACTTTCGTCCCTGAAGTTTGAAAATCACTATCACTTTCGTCCCTGGCCGAGGGTTTTCACCGAATAAACCTCTGATTCCGGCCAAATCGAAGGACAACACCCACTGGGCTTTGAAGCCCTCCTTGAGGCGAGTTCAACGCCACCAACCTCGCCTCAAACCGTCGTCGGATGGCGGAGAATTTTACAATTAACGTTTCGGCCACCATTGACTTTCGGGCTAAATTCGAGCCATTCTAGGCCGAATTGAGCTTAGCCCCAGTTATAAAAGTTACTCCTCTCATCCTTGCGAACATTTTGGCATAGGTTTTGCACAATTTTGTTCCGGTCAGGGACGAAAGTGATAGTTGGTGTTGAAGTTCAGGGACGAAAGTGATATATTTCAAACTTCAGGGACGAAAGTGTCGAACGAGTCATAGTTCAGGGACGAAAGTTATAATTATCCCTCAACAATAATACTATTAGTTCTCTTCTTTTTCTTGGCTAAATTGGGTACATGCGCCTCTAATGCAATGAAATTTGATCTAAAAGATGAAGTTTCAAGAACCATCAAAGTGGATATGAAGGGTCGAGCAGATTTTAGAACACTGCAAGAAGCCATTGATTCCATACCCTCAAATAACTCTCAGTGGACTCGAATCCATCTTAACCATGGCCTCTACTTGTAAGTAACATATTTTTTCAAAGTTTAGTGTAATTTTATTTCTGAGCTATTTGATAAATTGCATGCTCTAATGTGCTTTTTCTATTAGTGAAAAAGTGATGATCCCTCGAGACAAGCCGTACATTATTCTTGAAGGACACCCCAAATATCTTACTGCAATCGAATTCGGAGATGCTGGCAGCGTTGCTAAGAGTCCGACATTTACATTACTTGCAGATAATTTTGTAGCACCGAATATACTATTCAAGGTTAAAGAATCTAACCAAAATTAACCCCGAACTGTTGTTAAACTCTACGTACGAATAGATAGTGTCTATTATGGTTGAAGTATTTCGATCTCGGATTTTACAGTACGCACTACATTAGACATTTATTTAAGTATGATCCATATGTTTATTGGCATTAATTACGTACATTATATTGTTTTCTTCTTCTTTATATAATTAGCCTTAATTAAGTTCATAATTTTGGAAATTTGGTTGTAACAGAATTCATATGACCATCTTATCAAAGTAGATCCTAACCGGAGGAGAACTACTTGGGCAGTTGCGGCTAAAATTGTTGGAGACAAAGCAAGTTTTATCATTGTGGTTTTATTAGCTTGCAAGATACATTGTGGGATGCCAGAGGTCGTCACTATTTTTATGATTGTGATATATGTTCGTGGTGCTATAGACTTTATTTGGGGCAATGGCCAGTCAATTTATGAGGTTAAAAAGCCATATATTTTTTTTGCCACATTCCAATAGCTAACCCTAGCTAATTGAATTTTTCCTTTTGGATATTTGAAACCTGCTAAAACATTATGAGGCTTTCTCCGGTAACATTCACCACAAATGAGAAATTAAAGTGTTCTCAATGAAGACATGCATACGTCCAATAGTTTGAACCATCTATCTTCTAGATCCTCCTTCAAAGAGGCATAACCATTTAAAATATTTTCAAGGGATAACTATTGAAGAGTGACTTAAAAGATGACGAATTTTCAATTATTGAATTCTATTGCATGATTGCTAGGGTCATATGAGTGCAATTTTTCACATTTCAAACTTCGATCAAATTGGAAAATGTTCGAGAACATAGTATATATGTCTACATACATGTATTTAAGCTTGATCAAATTGTTCGCAGAAATGCCAGATAATGTCCTTGAGCAAGGTAATTGGCACTACTGGTTATGTTACAGCTCAAGGTCGTGAAGGTCCAGATGAAACTACTGGTTTTGTATTCAAAGATTGTCATATATGTGGATCAGGCACTGCATTTCTTGGAAGAGCATACAGAAACCACTCAAGAGTCTTGTTTTCCGGGACATATATGGAAAATGTTATTACACCAGAGGGTTGGTCCCTGTGGAATCCACGACAAATTCGTTATGCGTAAGTTCTTTTCTTTTTCTTTTTCTTTTTCTTATTTGATTGATTCTTGTTATATTTCACACAAAGAATGAATAGTAATTAAATTCTTTGTTTCTTTGAAAACATTGAATAGGGATTTAATCACATTCTCGGAGGTGAATTGCAGAGGACCTGGAGCAGTTATGTCTCGTCGAATTCCATGGGAGAAGAAGCTATCGGATGAGGAAGTGATAAATTTAACAAACACAGCTTCTTTCATAGACCAAGATGGCTGGTTGGGAAATCAACCTCGTGCCTTAAGTCTTTGATTATATATAATCCCTTATCAGCAAACTAAAAGTCTAAAAATCAAGCCCTTGTATCAATCATCAGTTAATTACTACCTCTTCTGTACTACATGGTTACTAGATCGATGTAATCTTGTAGGAGTCTTTAAGGTCATTTGCTATATATATGAAGCATAATAAAGAGACCAATTAATCAAACTCAGTTTGTTCGAAAATAAATGAAACCGATATCTAGTACTATGTCACACATGCATGTCGAGTTCAAGTTTGAAAATAAATTTACAAATTAAACATAATTAATGTACGAGTAATGCTATGGCACATGCATGCATGCATGTTATTTATGAGTTCAGATCATAAGAGTTGTCATGTAACATTTTATCTCAAAGACGTTGAAGTGGTAATTGAGAAAATGTATTATTAATTGTCCAAAAAAAAAAAGAAGAGAAAATGTATTTTTAAGGTAAATAATGTCCTTGATCATTAAAGTAAAATTTGTTTTCGTTTGAGTAAGTAAGTATTTTATGCATGTCTTCTTAAACCTCACTTCCTAACCTTTCGTTTTCTCTCCCAAACCCTACTAATTTTTCTCTTTTCATGGTAAATTCCATGGAATATATATACTACAACTTTCATATTGCACCACTTACAAAAAGTTGAATCCGAAATGAGTTGAAAATGATAAAAGCAAGTGCAACTTAACAACCTATAATAAAAGTGATGCAATGTAAACCACTGCAAGTGGCCTAGTGGATCAGCGTTCAGGTTGGGAACCCCCTACCCCTGTTCGATTCAAGAAGCTGTCAAAGTGACCAGGCACTGTGCTGCATTGCACAGTTGGAGTATTTCACATGAAAGTCTTTGGGATACCCTTACTAAGGTCAAAAAAAAAAGTTATGCAATGTAAGTGAAAGTTGGTTTTACTCGATTGAAGATTGAAGATTGAAGATTGAGAGTGATCGATGCAATAGATCGGAAGTGGTAGTTGATCGAGTGTTTTAATGAGGAGATCGACCACAACGTACTTTGAGTACAAGATATGATCGAGATTTTGGTAGAGAAAGCCAAAAATCTCTCATGGGTTGCTTTAGATCGAGCGCTTTTCTCCCTTAATTAATTATGTTTCTTGAACGTGCAAGTAATTAATTAATTATAATGAGAAAGTTCATAGGCTAGCTACTAGCTAGCTTGTCCAATTTGCTTTAGCTTTCCTATCTTAATTATGTTTATCGATCGTTCAAGTAGTTATAATGAGGCAGTTCATAGCTAGGATTTTACAAATAATTGCATCAAGATCTTCAACGAAAAAAAAAAGAGTAAAGCAGACACATTAGCTAATTAATCAATTAAGTTGGCTAGCTTCCTTATTATCAAATAATAAAAGAAAATTAGGCAACTGTTTTGTAAGATTTCAACTTAATGTAGATGGATATATATTGAGACATATCCCAATTAATTAATTGGTGAAGAGGAACCGTTTCTTCATTTCAATGGCGTACATCACTTTTCTTTATCAATTCTTTATAAGATGAAGAATGTCATTCTCCTTTACGCCAAGAAAACTGTGCATGTGTTGGCAGTGTTGCAAAAACTGCGAATTAGCTTATCTTGAAAATGTTCTGCAATATGGAGTCTCTTGTAATATTGGTCGTTCTCTTCTTTTCCTTTGCTAAATTTGATGCAATGAGATATGATCTACAAGATGATGTTTCGAGAACGATCACCATCAATAAGAACAGTCGAAGAGATTTTACGACAGTGCAACAAGTCATTGATTCCGTACCATCAAATAACGCATTGTGGATTCGGATACAGATTAACCATGGCATCTACACGTAAGTAACATATTTTTTCTCTAAAGTACGTCTTCATTCTCAAGCTATATATCTGATAATTTCCAAGCTCTAATGTACCAGCTGCTAGCTATTTTCATATCTAGTGAAAAGGTGATAATCCCTCAAGACAAACCGTACATTATTCTTGAAGGAGACCTTAAGCATCTCACCGTGATCGAATTTGGAGATGCTGGCAGTGTTGTTAACAGTCCTACATTCAAGTCACTTGCAGATAATTTTGTGGCAAAAAAT
The DNA here is from genome assembly GCA_029955375.1 of Rubus parviflorus. Classification (NCBI taxonomy): domain Eukaryota; kingdom Viridiplantae; phylum Streptophyta; class Magnoliopsida; order Rosales; family Rosaceae; genus Rubus; species Rubus parviflorus. The sequence continues at coordinate 3,308,963 of JARGGL010000008.1, read as the reverse complement.
TTAGTATTCAAGGTTAAACATTTACCCTTATAAATTTTTTGAGACAGATCAGAGATAACTCATAAGCCATTTTCATATCTATCTATCCTTGAATATGTAATTTTGGTTCTACTTAACAGAATACATATGACCGCCTTATCAAACCGGATCCGAATGGGAGGCAAACTACTTGGGCACCTGCTGCTGCAATTGCTGGAGACAAAGCAAGTTTCTATCACGTACTGTTCTTTCATTAGCTTGCAAGATACACTGACGTACTGTCGTACTGATGCCAAAGGTCGTCACTGTTTCTATGACTGCAACATTCAAGGGGCTATAGACTTTATTTGGGGAAATGGCCAGTCAATTTACGAGGTGAAATTCCTTTCGTTTTTCTCATATAAACAAACACGTTTAGCTACATGAATACGTATTTACACTCGATCGAATTACTTGCAGAAATGTCTGATAAAGTCATTAGCCCACAAACTAGCTAGGCCAAATTGGTGGTTATATCACTGCTCATGATTGTGAAAGACCTGAGGAAACTACTGGGTTTATGTTCAAAGATTGCCATGTATCTGGATCAGGCTCTATATTTCTGGGAAGAGCATACAGAACACACGCAAGAGTATTGTTTTCTGGGACATATATGGAAAACATTATTGCACCAGAGGGCTGGTCAGAATATATGGGAAATCAAACCAATGTACGTATTTTTCTAAACGTATTTTTCTAGTGTGTTTTAGAAAAAAAGAATTATCGTTTTTTTTTTTGATAAAAGGTGACAATCTATATTAATTCTGAAAAAAAATACAACAGATAGATGTAGAAACTACATCAAAATTAAAAATAACGAAAGCAATACTAAAAGCAACTAGATGCAAGAACGCATCGAAAATATCACCGGAAGTAAGCCTGGCGATTAAAAAGAAACCGATGGTATGACCGATCATGCATATTCCAAGTAAACATATACGTCGAATAGAGAGAAATCTTCCATCAATGTAACCGGTAGTATGACCGACCATGCATACTCCACGTAAATTCATACGTCGAATAGAGAGCAATCTTCTACCTGAGTAACCGAAGAACCAAGTAACAAGAGTCCAATTCCAAAGCGCATCAACGAAGAGAGCCAAAAACAATTCTCCCGGATCCCAAATGCGAAACCAAACAACAACAGCCAAGCATCACCACTGACATAAACCACCCAAAAAAGTCCAAACCAAAACCCACAAACCCGATTTGAGCCCAAGCCCAATCAGATCTCCTCCTCACAGTCATACCACCGCCATTACCATTGCCGCCATCACCAGACCACCGCCCTTACTCGCCAGACCTAGCCGATGCGGCATGGCACGCAAGTCGCCGGTTAGCCGCACAAGGAAACACTTCGGCCTCGGGGATGGAGGGGGCCAACTCTAAAAAAAGAGCGCTATTACACTTCGGGTCTGTTTGGGATTGCTTTTCGGAGACCCAAAAGTTTTTTTGAATTAATTAAAAAAAATAATTATAATATAAAAAAATTTGAAAAAATTTAAAATTTGTTTTGGGTGAGTTTTAGAAGCACTTGAAAGTAGTTTTGAGAAGCACTTGACAGGTGCTTCCTCATACAAAAGTGTTTTTACTAAATTTGAAAAGCGCTTTCAGGCATTTCAGAAGCAGTCCCAAACAGTCACTTTTACTCCCAAAGTGTGGTTTTTACATTTCACCTTATTTTCAAAGAATTTCAATTTCCTCAAATTAAAAAAAAATTAATATATTATTTTTCCTCAATTGAAGTGTTTTCCCGCCAATTTGATTTTGGTAAAAGAAGACCTGGCCGGCCTCAGTAGTATGTCATTGTTTATTATCAACACATTAAAGTGATCCATGCCAATTACATGTCAATATAAAATGATTTCAAGTCGCTTCTCAAATCTAGTGATAAGGCCAAAATGTTACTTGGAGTCTAATTATGTACTATGTAAAAAGCACCTAGAATGTAATACCATTTGACCCCAATTTAAAAGTAGATAAAATTCCTAATTAGTAGGTTACATATGATCTCCGTTCACTTTTTTGACATAACTAATATCGACGCTATATATTAGAATCATATTAATTTTGTATCTAGTAACGCACAACATACATATACAGGCAATTTCCGGCAGGATGTCAAACACAAAGCATATAATTAACCAGCTAGGGTGAAATTTGGCGGATCTCACTCAACCACTTCCTAAAATCCAAGAGGTCTCCATGAATAAATAGAGAAAGTACCACATTGAAATCCCATCAGCGATTTCATATATAGAGACCAAACATAGTAACGATTGGAAATTAACTAACCATGAATATGAAGTATGTTATCGTCCTTGTCATAACAATTGCAGCAATCGCAGAAGGCGCCGAATACACTGTAGGAGACGACATGGGTTGGATGATTCCTCCCAGCCCCGATTATTATGCTTCATGGGCAGCCGAGTATTACTTTGTAGAGAACGATACTCTAGGTTAAGCACTGCTTCATTTCTCTGAATCAATTAATTGTTCTTCCATTTAATTTCTTACTGATGATACCTATATATATCATGGCCGGTTGTTTGTTTCTGCTTGCAGTGTTTAACTTTGAAGAAGGAGTGCATGACATCACTGTACTAACCAAGGAAGACTTTGACACCTGCAACACAACCAATCCTCTATTTCAAACCCCAGATCCAGGTGCTGTTACTGTTATGGCGAGCGACACATTTTACTTCACGTGCAGCTTTGCCGGGCACTGCGCCAAAGGGCAAAAAGTCGCTGTTTATTTTGCCTCTGCACCTTTGCCTCCCAGTCCGAGTCCGAGTCCAAGTGAATCTGCTGCTGCTGATCAATCTCCGGCCTCCCGGCCGTTCAAATTTGTGTCGGAAAAGAAGGGTACCTACAGGAAGGTTTCTGTAACAATGGCCTGAAGTGATCCACGTCGAACCGTGTAGCAAAAGTCCTTGCTAGCTAGCAATAAATTAAGAGGCCCTGAGTTGTGATTGTACCATCTGTGGTGTATCATCATGTGATCCAGAAACCAATAAATAAGATTATGATCGAATTACGATCAAGTTTAGTACGTACTCTTTTAGGACTTTCTCCTTAGTTTTGAATGAATGGTTACTAGCTAAACCTAGCTTAAACGTCCCTTAATATTATTATGCGAAATGAAATTCTTTGAGAGAAAGTGTGGCATTCCTTTGTTACTTTCAAATTTTTGGTGCAAAAAGTCATAATATTCGAACATGTTGGGTTCCCCATGAAGTCATGACATTTGGTTTAATTAGCACCCATGCATATAAAATTTTTAAAAATTTAGAAGATGAGATTTTTCATGAAACAATGTGCTTGGAATTAATTTTGGTATAAATTTCAAGTTTTTTTTTCCTCAAAAAAGCTTGGAATTTAGACCAAAATGGAGGTAATTCCAAACCATGAATGCAAAGACTACCTTTCATCAAAAAAAAAAAAAGACTACCTTTCGTCACATTCTTATTACAAGGCAAAAAGATTGGTATTGTTGGGTGAAAGATGAGTTATTCTAGTCCAACGTGATTCTCCAATCATTTCAGTTATTTTTAGACAAAAAATGTCTTTGTAAAATTGGATAGTGATTATGTTCAGCTCATCGAAACCTTCTAAATATATATTGTGAGCCGTGTGATCCAAGCGGACGTACTTAATTGAGAGCCCCAAGAGTTTTAATGCTTAACCTTTTTGGCTACTTTAATTTGTGGTTATTTAACTACTGTTTGAGCCCAAAATATTCCGCGTCAAACAACTACTTAATTAACATACTTCTCTATCATACATTCTACTGTTTCCACATCACTTACATTCCATGAAAAGAGTCTCAAACAACTTTTGAAAAACTGAATCGTTCATGATCGAATAAGTATGTGCTACGTAATCAAGACAATTTACACAAAATAAGTTAAATTTGAAATTAGTGGCAAAAACCTATTTTCGTTGCACATTGAGGTTCCTATTTGTAATACCCCGAAAATTTCCGTATTATTTTTATTAAATAGTTCGTGAAATTTGAAGTGAAATGGTGTGAAATTGTATTTTTAGAGGTTTTCGTCGTAAAACGATAATTACGGCGGTAATTATAAGTTACACAAGGTTAATTAAGGTAACTTTTTATCCGTTGAGAATTTGGGAAAACTTCCTTCATGAAAGTTGTAGAACTCGTCGAATCGAGTTCGTAGGAATTTGGTTCACCGAAAACGGACATCGTATGAAGGAGTTATGACCTTCGGAAGTTTGGAAAATTTTGTATAAATATTGGGTATTTTTCAGAAATTTCATTTTTGCCCGGATCTTTCCGGAAACTTCCGAAAAAGCTCCCAACGGACAGAATCTTCGGGCGGCGCGTGGCGGCGCGTCCGGCCTCCGATGGCCACGATTCCGGTGGCGCCGGCTTCGTCTCCTCCCCCTCTTCATTTCCCGTGAAGGTACCTTCCCCAAATTCTTGACGGAAAGTTGTCAACCGGAGCCGACAGTTTCTGCCAAAAAGGAGAAGCTTTCCGGCGACGTTTCCGGCCACCTCCGGCGATGAGACCTGTTGGGTTTTGGTCCCCTCCTGCCCAGCAACCTCCCCATGGTGGTGGATCACGGCGGCACGGCCTAGATCGGCGGCAACGACGATTTGCACTTTTTGGGATCAAAAACCCACCGACACCGATTGCGGCCACTTCCACTCCGATCCAGACCTCGAGGTAGTTATCAAACTTGTTGGGATTGTTGTGATCTACATTCTGGTAAAATTTGGTGTCAATCGGACCACCTTGACCGGCGGTCTGACCACCGCCGGCGGCGGCGCGTGGGCGGCGCGTCCGGCCGGTCTAGGAGCAGTTCTTTGCTCCGTTTGACTTGGTTCGTCGATACGAACAACTTTCGTGTTTTGACTTTTGTCAAATTCGGTCGTTTGACCGATGGTCAATTAACCCGATTAATCGGATCGTACGATTTACGATTCGAGAGATCCGACCGTTGGATGATCATGAAATTTGATCGTGGGGTTAATATTGAGATTATAAGCATGTTGGACCGTTGGATTATTGAAATTAGATCGTTTGATCAACGATCAATTATGCAATGATTATGGATCGTTAGATCCGTGATGATCCGACCGTTGGATCATCACCATTTTTGGATATGATGTTAGGATGCTAGAAATAAGCATGTTGGTAGATTTTGGAAGTTTCGGATTTTGTGTGGGACCCGTTGATGAATAGTAGACGTGGGACCCACGTTGACCGACGGTTGACTTTTGGTCAAACTGTCCCGAATTATGGTTATTAATGTCTAAGTGACATTTGAGGGATAATGAAATGTTTTGGAAACTATGATATGCTAAGTGGAAATTGCATGTTCATAGGTAATTTTGAAATCATTAAGCAATTGGCTAGAACTCGTCGATTCCTGGTTACTATTTGAAGACGCAGCAGGAATTAGAGGTGAGTGAATCTCACGATGTTTTTATATATGAATATTAATTCATATTGTGTTGTTTGTGATTTTGGTGTTAAAACAATATTTGAAAAATATTCATTTTATTGTTTTGATTTGTGAATTTTGTGGGAACACAATAATTCTAAATAAGATATTGTGTTTGCCTATTTGAATGTTTTTGTCCAAACGGACTGTCCTGACCGGGGACAATGTTAAATGGGTGAAAAATGGTAGCCCATTCAGTTAGAGCTCTAGACTGCATATTGTATGATTAACTTGATGTATTAAAAGGAGAAGAAAAATAGTATTCTCACTTTTAATCAGGCGAAGTTAAAAATAACTTGATGTATTAAAAGGAGATGCATCTCACTTTTAATCAGGCTAAGTTATAAATGGTTTTGTGTGAGTAAAGATCGAGGGTTTATATTATTTAACATACTGGATTACCCTGGTATTAACATACACGTTTATGGGGCGTGTGGGGTTAAAATACGTGGTATGGGGCACGTAGGTTCAGTATATTAGATAATACGAATCTTCCGGATTTGAAATGGAACTTTTGGGTTTTAATTGATTTCTGAAAATAAAAGAATTCAATTGGGAAAATGTTACAGTGTTGAAATTCCCGTCAATGGTAAGTCGTATGACACTAATCGGAGAGACTAAGTATTTTAAAACTTATCTCATACAACCAACAAACAAACAAGGGTTCAAACAATGTTCAATTGAACAATCACAAACTATGCAACAACAACAATCAATTGAACAATCCTAGAACCCAAAGTGTGCATCAAACTAGCACACCACGGTCTATTATCTATTGAATGAATCACACAATGTGTTATACAATTATGAACAATAGATAAGCAAAGCAACAATCACAACAAACACACAACACACGATGTGGTCACCCGGAACCTCTACCTCTAGAGGAAAACCGGAGGGGAGCCGTACCCCACGCTCTTGAATCACACTATGAAAAACGCCAATCGGCAAACACGTACAAGGGGAAATCGTTTCCAAACTCAAACACTATCAACCTATTGACTAGTGGCAGTTCTAACCTTGTGTAGCTTCCAATTGCTCCTTCAAGTGCACCTTCCTCAAGCTTCTCCAATTGAACCTCACTGGCGTGAACCTTCAATCGCAAGAACCACGGCTTTGCAATGATGTATGTATGTATGTGTAATGAACCGTTCAACTCAGCAAAACAACAATTAATGTTTGCTAGAGTTGAACACAATCTCCTTAATCCTATCAAAGGCTAAACTAGCTTGTATCAAGCAAATCAAAGGTTTAGCTTATGGATTATAGGTGGAGCATCAAAGGAGGAACCTATAGCATGGAACTAGGCTCACTCAATACCAAAGAACTTTCTCAGAATCAATATCAAGGTTTTTCAAATTAGAAAGTTGCTAAAAGAAACGGACAAATCTGTTTTTATATAAACTGGAAACAGGATGCGATCGATCGTCCAATATGGTGCGATCGATCGTACGTAATAAAAACACACAGATTTGTGCTTTGCGATCGATCGCCCGATAAATTGCGAACGATCGCATAGTGCAAAAAACACTTACAGAAGGGTCTGGAACTTAAAACCCTTAATTGCGATCGATCGCATAGAAGGTGCGATCGATCGCATGAAAAGCTGTAACGGACATATTTGAACACAACGGTCATATTTCAACGGATAGAAATGTCCACGTGGGACGATCGATCGTGGATTGTATACGATCGATCGCAAAAGATAAAAACAGCTTGTTTTAATAAGTTTGCAAATCAAAACAAAACCATTTAAAGTTTTAGCAAACCAAAAGGTGTTTTTGCAACTTTTAAGCATAACCAAAATGTATGAATGCATATGCATGATCCATACCTTAATGAAGTGGATGAAGTGAAGTCACCATTTGACATTTGTATCGAACATTGAAGACCAACGAACACAATCCTAATGCCACGACTTCTAAGCACTTATAAATCCCTATCAACTAAGCAATATGATACAATTACAAGGAATAGGTTTTGTCAATTTAGGAAATAGCCAATTGCAAGAAAACTTGCCCTTACAATCTCCCCCTTTGGCATTTCCTAGACAAAACCTCATATAACCAACAACAACTCAAATTCAACACTATGCTATTACAAAGGTATCGAAAATATATGCCGGAATAAAACCTGCAAATTCAACACTAAACATACGATACCGTGAAGCATATATGGTATGAAACAATAATGTGAGTTGAAAGAAAGTGCAATATTTGGTCACAACACATACTCTCCCCCTTTTTGACTAGGAAGGCCAAAGGGGAGAAAAACTTAGTCAAATCACAAGCATATTATGCAAACCATAATAGGAATAATTGAATCATAAGATGACATAAGTATTAAATATGAGAGTTTACAAAGTATAACTCCCCCTCAAAATATGAGAAAAATAAAATTAAAGTACCAAATACCATAAGTACATTAACTAAATAATGTCAATACAAAATAGCATAAGAGAGAACTAGTCTACATAAAAATACATCAAGAAGGTGGAACATCATCATCATCATCATGATCAAGACCATCATCACGCGAAAGTGCCAACTCCTCCATACGATCGCTCATGGCCTCAAGGGAGCTCTCCACATAGGCGGTTAAATCATCAAAACGAGCATCAAAATGAGTCGTCATGGTATGAAATGAGTGGGAAAGAAACCCATAAAGGTTAGGATCAATTCTAGACACATCAAACGGTGGTGGAGGAGGAATGGATGAAGATCCCTCATGAATGGTAGGACTAGGAGGATGATCCCTAACAACTCGAGAAGGACAATGGGAGTTGCTATGACGGACAAGGACATCATCTAGCATAGAAGTGATAGGATATAGGACATCAATGTCCACATCTCGGATCTTGCAACGCCTACACAACCTCATTATGAGACAAGGAAAGAACAATTTAGAGGAAGGCTTTCCTAGGGCACATTTAACCATGGCATCATAAATAATGGTGCCAAAAGGAATGGACACATTGCCATCAATCATTGCCGACAAGAGTCGACATCCCTCAAGAGGAATATCCGACTTTTGGGTAGAGGGTAAAATGTTATACCTCACCCATAGCCAAAAAGTCCTATAGATATCCTTCACTTTTCCACTCATGACTTTAGGAGTCGGAGCAACTCCCTCATAATAAGCATTAGGAATGAAGTTAAGAAAAGAAATGGAAGAGGTATACTCGGCATAAGCAAGCACTTCCTCATCCGTAGAAAGAGGAATATTAAGAGTTTCCTCAATGAGGGAAGGAGAGAGAAGGATTCGTTTTCCCCTAAGCCTAAGTTCAATATGCTTACTCTCCCTAGAAGCATCTTCGGGAAAACCCGAATAGAATGACCTAACAAGTTCTTCATTATAGGGTTCATTCAAATAGGCTAATGCAGTTAAGTCTTTGGAATGAACAAAAACTTGAAGGGACTTAAGGCATTCAAAAGAATGGCCAAGGTCACGGGTTATATTTCTTTCGGGAAGAATGTCTCTAGTGGCGGCCGAAGAAAAACGAGAGACTTTGGATTTTTTAGGCTTTGGTGGGGATGAGGAGGAGGCAACATTCTTGCCTTTGTTTCTAGGATTTCTAATCATCTAGAGCAATAAAGTAAACAAAGTCCCATCCCATGCACAATATAGAGCACACAATCCAAAAATTCAATTAATTCACAAGAAAAACATACCGAATAGGTGAGCCAAGCCGATTCGATCAATCCAAATGCACAAGACAGAAACAAAAGACACAAACATGAGTCACATTGCTCAAAATCAAACATTAAAACCAAAGTTCTATGCAATTTTCGAAAAATTGAACATAGCTTACCTTGAAAATCAAGAATCCTCAATGAGATTGATTCTCAACACAATCCACACGTCAATAATAACCTAAGCAATCAAGTAAATCACATATTACTCAACAATTCAGATGGGAAACCCAAAAATCCCAAATTTTCGAAATCAAGAACCCTAATTTTGCAAAAATCCAATTTGTGGAATAATTTGTTAAAATCTATACAAAATTGGTTTACCCTAACCATAATCAACTAGAATCATTACTAATAATAACAAGAAACTAGACAAAATCATCAATTTTGAAGGAAAATCGGTGAAAGATAAAAAGAGGGAAAAATAGTGAAATACCTCTTGAAGAACACCAAATCCGTGGAGAATCACCACAAAACGACTAGAAATCACCCTAATAACCTTCGACAAGCCACGAAATTGAAGGAAAATCGGGTTTGGTTTGACGATTTTTGAGAAAGGAAGAGAGGGTTTTTGGAGTTTTGAGAGAATGAACCGAGGAGAGAGAGAAAAACCCTTATAAAAACGTGATCTGGGTTTATGCGATCGATCGCACGACATGTTGCGATCGATCGTGTAGTGTAAAATTAAAAACAGACTCTCTGTCTCTGCGTGCGATCGATCGTACATAAGTAACGATCGATCGTATAGTGTAAATCATAAATGCATGCTCTCGGACACTGAAAACGATCGATCGTATGATACATTGCGATCGATCGTGGATGTAAGACAAGGTGAAAACTGAAGTTTTGCAAAGTAAAATCCTTTTGGGCTCAAAACATAAACTCAAAACAAGCAAAAATTCAAGAAATCAATTAGATAATCATTCAAGCATGAGCAAACATTCTTGATGAAATGCATCAAAGTCAAGATGATTGAATCTCCCCCTAAACACTAGCAAGGAACACAATGAAGATTCAATCAAGAGTATGGTTTTCAACAACCAACATCCTTCTTAACCCAAGCCTTTTGGGTAGAGGAAGTAGAGCAGCCATTAGAGGCCTGTGAATCTATCAATGTTGATAGTTTGACAACTTCATCCATAAGAAATTTCACTTGAGTATGAAGAGAAGTGTCATTAACAAAGAATGAGGGCTTAGGAGAATAGGACTTCCTAGGATCTACCTTTGCAAACAAAGCGGGATTAAGGACATGTGTCCTCTTTGGTGCAAGACACTTTGGCCTAGTGTGACCAAGTTTGCCACAATTGTGACAAGTAGGTACAAACCCCTTGGTAGAAGGGAACTTAGTAACAAGAGGGGGATTCCTAGGTAATCTCCTAAGACTATGACAATGAGGTCTAATGTGTCCAAGTTTGCCACAATGATGGCAAGTAGGAACAAACCTTTTAGGTTTAGGGGTCTTAGGTGATTCTAAGATCAAAGGAGGGGAATCCGAAGCCTTCACAAAATTTGTCTTCAAAGGAGAAGAAATAGAGCTCTCACCTTTGAAGCCAAGACCACTCTTGTCATAATGACATTTGCCCATATTGAGCATTTTGTCAAGTTTGGCACTACCAAGTGTCATGCCAAAACTCTTTGATCTCAATTCATCAACACTACTCTTAAGTTTATCATTTTCATTTGATAAAGTGTTGATGAGGGAATTCTTTTCAAGGATTTCCTTTTCTAGCTCAATGATTTCCTCATTAAGAACACAAAGAGAGTTATCCTTTTCTTTTTCTAATTCAATAACTCTTGCATTTAGAATCTTAATCATCTCTTTATCCTTGATTCCCATTTGATAAAGCTCATCAACTTGAGCATATAACTCCTCACGGCTTAATGCCTCAACCTCACTTTCATCATCACTTGAAAGAAGATCCTCCTTATTCGACCCATGGTTTGAGACATTTTGACTAGAAGAGTCTACCTTGGCTACAAAAGCCACAATGGGTTCATCCTCATTGGAAGAGGAACTAGAATCATCGGAATCACTCCAAGAAGCATTCATGGCTTTGAGATTAAATTTAGACTCTTTTCTAAGTCTATTTCCACATTCCGAAGCAATGTGTCCAAAGCCATCACATTCATAACATTGAGGACCTTTCCTCATTGGCTTATCTTCCCTATCAATGTCAAAGGACTTGTCCTTATTTTTAAACATATTGGGAGAAGGATTAGAACCACTACCCTTATGATAGTTAGAAGAATTCTCATTTGAGAATCTTGCTCTACTCTTTTGGAACTTCTTGTAATGTTTGGCAACAAGTGCCATTTGTTCATCTAAATTTGAGCTCTCAAAATCTATGGTGAGTTTTGTCAACTTTCTAGGACTCACATGCTCACTCTTAGCTTGTAGAGCAATGTCCTTGCTCTTTTTGGGAGTAGCACCATTAGACAACTCCAATTCGAAGGTTATAAGCTTGCTAATCAAAATATCAAGCTTAATCTCACTAAGTAGTGAGTGTTCTTCAATAGCGGCCTTTTTGGGAATAAATCTAGAAGGGAGTACCCTAAAGATTTTCTTTACAATTTTCTCTTCGGTGATTGTCTCACCAAGATTCCTAGCCGCATTAACAAGCAAGCTTAACCTATTGTAAAAATCAGAAAATGACTCGGATTCTCTCATAGTGATATTTTCAAATTCGGAATCCACCATTTGGAGTTTTGAGTCTCTAACACGGGTATCACCCTCATGGATGTCCCTAAGCTTATCCCAAGCTTCCTTGAGATATTCACAATGCTCTATATGCCGAAATTCATCGGTAGATATGGCGGTGACAAGAGCATTTAGACCCTTGGCATTTGCATCACTACGCCTAACTTCATCTAGACACCATTCGGCTCTAGGTTTTGGTTCATCTACATCATTCACCTTTCTAGTAGGCTCGGAATATCCATTTTGAATAATATTCCATATGTAAATATCTTGAGACCTAAGAAAGAATCTCATTTTATTTTTCCACACGGAATAATTGTTTCCATCAAAATAAGGTGGATGGCTCAAAGAACCTAGTGCTCTATCCGACATGACAACAAATACGACTTAACCGGATCGACTCTATTTGCTTCTAGAGAGAAGCTCTGATACCAATTGAAATTCCCGTCAATGGTAAGTCGTATGACACTAATCGGAGAGACTAAGTATTTTAAAACTTATCTCATACAACCAACAAACAAACAAGGGTTCAAACAATGTTCAATTGAACAATCACAAACTATGCAACAACAACAATCAATTGAACAATCCTAGAACCCAAAGTGTGCATCAAACTAGCACACCACGGTCTATTATCTATTGAATGAATCACACAATGTGTTATACAATTATGAACAATAGATAAGCAAAGCAACAATCACAACAAACACACAACACACGATGTGGTCACCCGGAACCTCTACCTCTAGAGGAAAACCGGAGGGGAGCCGTACCCCACGCTCTTGAATCACACTATGAAAAACGCCAATCGGCAAACACGTACAAGGGGAAATCGTTTCCAAACTCAAACACTATCAACCTATTGACTAGTGGCAGTTCTAACCTTGTGTAGCTTCCAATTGCTCCTTCAAGTGCACCTTCCTCAAGCTTCTCCAATTGAACCTCACCGGCGTGAACCTTCAATCGCAAGAACCACGGCTTTGCAATGATGTATGTATGTATGTGTAATGAACCGTTCAACTCAGCAAAACAACAATTAATGTTTGCTAGAGTTGAACACAATCTCCTTAATCCTATCAAAGGCTAAACTAGCTTGTATCAAGCAAATCAAAGGTTTAGCTTATGGATTATAGGTGGAGCATCAAAGGAGGAACCTATAGCATGGAACTAGGCTCACTCAATACCAAAGAACTTTCTCAGAATCAATATCAAGGTTTTTCAAATTAGAAAGTTGCTAAAAGAAACGGACAAATCTGTTTTTATATAAACTGGAAACAGGATGCGATCGATCGTCCAATATGGTGCGATCGATCGTACGTAATAAAAACACACAGATTTGTGCTTTGCGATCGATCGCCCGATAAATTGCGATCGATCGCATAGTGCAAAAAACACTTACAGAAGGGTCTGGAACTTAAAACCCTTAATTGCGATCGATCGCATAGAAGGTGCGATCGATCGCATGAAAAGCTGTAACGGACATATTTGAACACAACGGTCATATTTCAACGGATAGAAATGTCCACGTGGGACGATCGATCGTGGATTGTATACGATCGATCGCAAAAGATAAAAACAGCTTGTTTTAATAAGTTTGCAAATCAAAACAAAACCATTTAAAGTTTTAGCAAACCAAAAGGTGTTTTTGCAACTTTTAAGCATAACCAAAATGTATGAATGCATATGCATGATCCATACCTTAATGAAGTGGATGAAGTGAAGTCACCATTTGACATTTGTATCGAACATTGAAGACCAACGAACACAATCCTAATGCCACGACTTCTAAGCACTTATAAATCCCTATCAACTAAGCAATATGATACAATTACAAGGAATAGGTTTTGTCAATTTAGGAAATAGCCAATTGCAAGAAAACTTGCCCTTACAAGTGTGAATAAAACATAGATCACTCATACCAGCTTCGTAAGCTGACCGGGTTTGTTGATATAACCCGGTACACTATTCCACGGTGTAGTGGTTATACCTGCAGGTTAGGATAACCAGGAGTAAGCAAGGCTGCATACATATTATTGGTTTATAAGACTTCCGCTGTTTATGTAATAAACTCTGATGGATTAATTATTTAATATTTTGTAATAACAATTTATTATTTAATTTATGGCTTGTAATATGTAACCCTAAAGAACGGGTCAGCATTTACATTTATTGGGCATGGAGTATATTTGTTGTACTAGAATTAAAAGAAAAAAATTCTAGTGCATATTTGTATTTGATATTCCATGTAGTCACGTTCCCGAATTGATTTGTAATTAAGGGCAAAATGCCTTATTAATTGATTTGAAAATCGGGGCGTGACAGATTGGTATCAGAGCAAAACAATGCTCTAAGGAAGTGATTGAGCAATGGAACGCTCTACGGAGATGAAACGAGTTTTAGAATTGTGAAGTGAAGTTAGGGTTTAGAGCTTAGGATCGGTTTAGGGTTTGACGTTAGGTTCTTAGATTCATTCAAGTGATGGTTACTTCGTATGCTTAATAGCACACAGTATTTATCGAGTGATGGCCCGACCGCGGCGGATCCCCATCATGTGCTCTTCAGTGCTGTTGTGTTGTTAAGAATATAAAGTACAAATTACAATTCCGAAATTGATAGTCTTACATGGCTACATTTCTAATTCTCTCAACCGTACCCTGGATCAAACGACAGACTTGATCCACTGACCCTTTCTTGTTCTTCAGTAACTCAGTAGAGATCTGTGTTGCTACCGTTACTAGACAACCAATGTATGGATTGTCTGAGATCCCTTCTGTTCTTCCAGCAGTAGGCATATCTGGTAGAATTGAAAAACCCGAAGTTAGGAATACAATTGTACCTAACTCACAACCGCCTATTAACTTCTGCACCGTTGACTGACTAATAGGGGCATAAATCACGTATGACCCTGTTGAATCAGTACAACTTTCTTGGAGTATATAGGTGTTGTGCATTTGCAACAAGGAGACACAATTGCGTGGATCATGACCAGTTGTGATATGTGCAATCTCCTGCACTTCTTTTTCCAATGCTAGGTGGTCCCACTGGTTCCGAGTTTGTACGTCAATGAAGAAGTCAAAGAGCTTTCTGTGAGAGACATGATGCTGGATTATTGCAGATGCAGTTCGAGTGAGACCATGAGGCTTATTCAGCCTGTTCCAGATTTTGTTGGTGGAGACTCTTATCCCTGAACCCCTGAACTTGGTTTGTTCAGCTACCTTCCATTCATGAGCAGTAGAGTTGCCGATGTCTGTGCAAAAGTCTGTCACTATTCTGCATGCCATCTGCAACAAGTTTCTTCTTCCTTCCACAGATGGTATGACACAAAAGTCTTGAGGAGGATAAGTGTCAGCCGCGGAATAATTTAACCTTTCCGCTTGCCTCTGAAGTATTTCTACCCATCGCCTTGCTCCAAAGGCTAAGCCTGACTCCACTAGCGTTCGGTATGTTTGGTGCATGATTTGATCCTGTACATCAACATGTTCCACCCATACGACACGAGAGCTGCCGTTGAACAAATCTTGGATTAAGCATCCGGATGGACGCTTCTTGCATTGAGATCTTGGGTGTGGACCCAGATTTGAGCTTAAACCGTCCACAGAGACGTCAATTATTGCCCAACTTTGTTCTGTTTGTCGTTGGCAATAACGAACAAAGTGAGTTACACGAGTGGAGACAGATGGACTGGTCACCTGGAATTCAGCAGTCATGACTTGAATGGTGTCGTGGTAGCTTTCAGTAGTCCCTGATGACAAGACATCAAGGATACTCGCCCTTGAAATGATGCTACCGAATATGGTGGACCATTGGTCCACATCCATGAAGAGATTCACGAGTACGACAGGACTGAGGGGAACAGTGGCTGTGTAGCGAGAAGCTTCAGTTTGGAAGTTAGTGGGAGTAAGATCAATACCGTTAGTGAAGATTCTCTTGTACTCTGCTTCATTCAGGAACTCATGAAGCGTGACAGAGCTGGATTTGAGTGCAGAGATCCACAGTGGCGCAGCAGCAGATGCCATGATGATTAGCTCATCTCTGACCGACACAATGATTTCAGAAATCTTAGTTGTGTCTGCCACGACAGATGCTTCTGCCACGGCAGATGCTTCTTCAGGTTCTGAACGGTTGATTTTGTCTGATGGTTGTTGTGTAGAAGAAGAGTGATGTGGGATCGACATACACTTTTGAATATCCCTCCTCATGTGAGACTTTTCCCTTGGACCGATGACTGCAGGAATTGGAAGAGTCTGAGGTTGTGGGGTAGTCTCTTCAATCCCTTTTAGTAGCTCACTATTGGGAGTAACTCGTTTCCCACAGTGGTTGCAGTTGATTCTGTTGAATGCTGCTTGGTACTGGCTAAGTTGAGCTTGAAGCTCATTGATTTGCTGTCTCAGCAGAAAATTTTGTTGACGAGTTGTTTGGGCAGGCGTTTTGGGTCGATGCTTTATCACCCACGCAGAGACTTGTGCAAACGTTAACCTTATTTGGTCACCCAAATCTTGTCGTTGTTGAACAGTTGGCTGTGGAAAAGCCTCGACAAAGTCCTTCAATGCTTGGACTTGGTATTTGGTGAAGCTCTTTCTCAGTGGAATACGTTTGGATGAACTAGGTTCAGCTTGTGGAGATGATACTTGTGGACTTGGGGCTACTTCAATGGTTTCGTCTTCTGCTAGAAGCATGTCTAGCATGTCGATATCGTTATCAAATTCGATTGCTGGTGAAATTATTTCATCTAAGCCCTCAAAGAATTGGCTTTCTGAGGGATCAGATTGAAGTAATTCACTGAACGAATTCACTTTGCGTGACATGTTTGAGTTGGTGAAATTTTTGAGAAGTGGGGTGAAGAAGTCCTCTTTGAAAGAGAAAGGAGTTTATGGCACTAATGGAAAGTATCTGTTAGTGGATGCATAAGGTGTATATTTATGGTTGGTGGAGGATTTGAAATTTCAAAAGCAAAAGTGAGTGGCTGATTACAGCTAATTGTCGGAGCCTTGGAGATCGTGGAAGATTTCCTTTCCCCGATGCACTGATTTTCCACATACAGTTCTACTCTTGTGAGACCTCGCATCTTTTGAGGAATTAATTATGCGAAAGTTAAAGTAATGAGTCATTATGACCGGTGTTAGTGGAAGACTGAGTTTTTGTTGATTTAATCTCGCGGAATCTTGTATCGTGGGCGATACTTTTGAGTAATTGAGACAGATATGAGCAATAATTATTCTTAGTGGTTGCTGAGTGCACCGCACTCGCATTAAAGAATGTTTTCCTTACGGTGGAAAATTTTGTCTTAAATACATGGGATAAGGAGTTGTGTTACTCACCTCATATCTGATTTCAAACAAACACATCTACTAGAATTTGCAAAATGGTGAACAAAGGAGAGTGCAGCAAGCGATCCAAGAATGCAGAATGGAGTGAACTTCCGGTGGAGATCTGGAAGTACATATTCCAGTTGGTGGCTACCGCATCCCTGCAGAGCACAATGGAACTCCGTTGTGTCTCGAAAGACTTCAAGGAGTATGCTGACAGTTGGTCCACTCTTGCGGCGATCGACATGGATGGGTTCGATGGTGGATCCAGACCCACTGGTTCTATAGAAGCGGATCGGCAAGTGCGCATCTTCGCAAATCGTTGCTGGGAAGCGAAGAACCCGGAGTCTCTATTCCGAATGGGAATACGAGTACTTGTGGAAGCGGCCAACATACCCTTAGCCCTGGAGTACTTCGATGCAGCATGCAAACCAGGAACTCTGTATGGTGCACGTCCAAGTTCGGTGGTAGGTCATCATGTTGCGTTTTATGCAGCATGTATGATTAAGATGATATTGGGACCACGAGCCAAGCAGCAGGAAGTGGTGCAGCAACTGTGTGAAGCCCTCGACTGGTGGAGAAGCGGATGGAACATCTACTACTGTAGACAAGAAGTCGAGCGGATGATGCATCAGGCCGAGTTTTGTCATGAGCATCTACTGCTGTATTTTCCGTCGACTACTGCTTTCCTACCCGCCGGTAAATGTCTTACTTGTGGTGAGTCAAGTTTTTGGCGTCCTTTTGGCCAGGACATGTGGGAAGTGGATGGAGATAGGCATGCAGCTAGAGAATGTTGCGACACTTGCAAGTGTTTCGTAGAGGCAGCATATTTCTACCAGCTGATGATGTACGGAATTCCGAGACATCCGGCCTCTTATCCACGAAGTCACTATTGGAGGTTTAAGGATGGCTTCTGGTAGTTAGAGCTCTGCGAGGCATCTTAAGATTTGTAATAGCAGTTTGTAGAAGTTGTGTAGTTGTTTATGTTTTGGCTTGATATGTACTACCTAAGTTATCAATAAAACTTTGGATTTTGAAATTGAAGTGTGATAACCTTGGGTGTACTCTGCGTCCTAATTTCGGGACGAAATTTCTTTAAGGAGGGTAGACTGTAATACCCCGAAAATTTCCGTATTATTTTTATTAAATAGTTCGTGAAATTTGAAGTGAAATGGTGTGAAATTGTATTTTTAGAGGTTTTCGTCGTAAAACGATAATTACGGCGGTAATTATAAGTTACACAAGGTTAATTAAGGTAACTTTTTATCCGTTGAGAATTTGGGAAAACTTCCTTCATGAAAGTTGTAGAACTCGTCGAATCGAGTTCGTAGGAATTTGGTTCACCGAAAACGGACATCGTATGAAGGAGTTATGACCTTCGGAAGTTTGGAAAATTTTGTATAAATATTGGGTATTTTTCAGAAATTTCATTTTTGCCCGGATCTTTCCGGAAACTTCCGAAAAAGCTCCCAACGGACAGAATCTTCGGGCGGCGCGTGGCGGCGCGTCCGGCCTCCGATGGCCACGATTCCGGTGGCGCCGGCTTCGTCTCCTCCCCCTCTTCATTTCCCGTGAAGGTACCTTCCCCAAATTCTTGACGGAAAGTTGTCAACCGGAGCCGACAGTTTCTGCCAAAAAGGAGAAGCTTTCCGGCGACGTTTCCGGCCACCTCCGGCGATGAGACCTGTTGGGTTTTGGTCCCCTCCTGCCCAGCAACCTCCCCATGGTGGTGGATCACGGCGGCACGGCCTAGATCGGCGGCAACGACGATTTGCACTTTTTGGGATCAAAAACCCACCGACACCGATTGCGGCCACTTCCACTCCGATCCAGACCTCGAGGTAGTTATCAAACTTGTTGGGATTGTTGTGATCTACATTCTGGTAAAATTTGGTGTCAATCGGACCACCTTGACCGGCGGTCTGACCACCGCCGGCGGCGGCGCGTGGGCGGCGCGTCCGGCCGGTCTAGGAGCAGTTCTTTGCTCCGTTTGACTTGGTTCGTCGATACGAACAACTTTCGTGTTTTGACTTTTGTCAAATTCGGTCGTTTGACCGATGGTCAATTAACCCGATTAATCGGATCGTACGATTTACGATTCGAGAGATCCGACCGTTGGATGATCATGAAATTTGATCGTGGGGTTAATATTGAGATTATAAGCATGTTGGACCGTTGGATTATTGAAATTAGATCGTTTGATCAACGATCAATTATGCAATGATTATGGATCGTTAGATCCGTGATGATCCGACCGTTGGATCATCACCATTTTTGGATATGATGTTAGGATGCTAGAAATAAGCATGTTGGTAGATTTTGGAAGTTTCGGATTTTGTGTGGGACCCGTTGATGAATAGTAGACGTGGGACCCACGTTGACCGACGGTTGACTTTTGGTCAAACTGTCCCGAATTATGGTTATTAATGTCTAAGTGACATTTGAGGGATAATGAAATGTTTTGGAAACTATGATATGCTAAGTGGAAATTGCATGTTCATAGGTAATTTTGAAATCATTAAGCAATTGGCTAGAACTCGTCGATTCCTGGTTACTATTTGAAGACGCAGCAGGAATTAGAGGTGAGTGAATCTCACGATGTTTTTATATATGAATATTAATTCATATTGTGTTGTTTGTGATTTTGGTGTTAAAACAATATTTGAAAAATATTCATTTTATTGTTTTGATTTGTGAATTTTGTGGGAACACAATAATTCTAAATAAGATATTGTGTTTGCCTATTTGAATGTTTTTGTCCAAACGGACTGTCCTGACCGGGGACAATGTTAAATGGGTGAAAAATGGTAGCCCATTCAGTTAGAGCTCTAGACTGCATATTGTATGATTAACTTGATGTATTAAAAGGAGAAGAAAAATAGTATTCTCACTTTTAATCAGGCGAAGTTAAAAATAACTTGATGTATTAAAAGGAGATGCATCTCACTTTTAATCAGGCTAAGTTATAAATGGTTTTGTGTGAGTAAAGATCGAGGGTTTATATTATTTAACATACTGGATTACCCTGGTATTAACATACACGTTTATGGGGCGTGTGGGGTTAAAATACGTGGTATGGGGCACGTAGGTTCAGTATATTAGATAATACGAATCTTCCGGATTTGAAATGGAACTTTTGGGTTTTAATTGATTTCTGAAAATAAAAGAATTCAATTGGGAAAATGTTACAGTGTGAATAAAACATAGATCACTCATACCAGCTTCGTAAGCTGACCGAGTTTGTTGATATAACCCGGTACACTATTCCACGGTGTAGTGGTTATACCTGCAGGTTAGGATAACCAGGAGTAAGCAAGGCTGCATACATATTATTGGTTTATAAGACTTCCGCTGTTTATGTAATAAACTCTGATGGATTAATTATTTAATATTTTGTAATAACAATTTATTATTTAATTTATGGCTTGTAATATGTAACCCTAAAGAACGGGTCAGCATTTACATTTATTGGGCATGGAGTATATTTGTTGTACTAGAATTAAAAGAAAAAAATTCTAGTGCATATTTGTATTTGATATTCCATGTAGTCACGTTCCCGAATTGATTTGTAATTAAGGGCAAAATGCCTTATTAATTGATTTGAAAATCGGGGCGTGACACTATTACTCTTCCAAATCATTTGGGAAGATGCTTACTTTAGTCCAGAGCATTTCTCCTCTAGTCCAAAGCATTATCTCCACGAAAAATTATTTGTACTTTTAGTCAAAACCTTGTCCAAACGCTTCATAGAAATGCAGATTTGAAGCCCTAAACACTGTTTCTAGACGAAAATGCCTTTACCTACGATTTTTTTTTTTGGAAAGTTACCTACGATTACATACTACATATATATTCCAGGGAGGGAAGCGAATCCACCCTAGTCAGTTTATTCCTACCCAGTTCCTATGAAAAGAACCATTAATTTTACTACTTAATGTACTTAATTAATCAACCGACTGAAATGTTCAGAATTATTAATCATATAAAGTTCATTAACTATAAGTTAATTTAGAAATTTTAATTTGTTATTTGATTGACATAATTAGCATCGACGCTAGCTCATTGACCTAGTACTATATATAGGTATGAATTAAAAATTGTGATCTACAGCACCATGTCACAACTAGCAATTTTCAGGGTGTCAAACACAATGCATCAACATTGTTCTTAGTGAAATTTGGCGGGACTCACTCAACCGCTTTCCTAAAATCCGAGAGGTCACTCCCTCTATAAATTCAGGCACCGCATCCAGTCCTCATTACCAATTTCCTACACAAGAACACAATTAAGGACAGTGAAGCTAATTGATTAGACCTTGAATGTTTTAGTTGCTGTTATAGCATTGGCAGCAATGTTACACAGAACAGAAGCTGTAGACTACACAGTCGGTGATGACTTGGGTTGGACTATTCCTCCTGGTGGCGCCGCCACCTATGCAGCCTGGACTGCCAAGTATACCTTCGTAGTCGACATTGATACTATATGTGAGTTGCACTAGGCTACTAGCTAGTTATATCTCTGAACTAATATTTCTCCATTGAATTATTTTTAGGGTTCACATACAATAGCATCTCAAGAATTATAACATGCTTGTACGTGCAGCATTTGACTTTTCATCAGGAGAACAAGACCTGGCTTTAGTGACAAAGGAGGATTTCGACAGTTGTACCACGACTAATCCGATATGGGAAACACCGGATCCAGTTGGAGTTGGGGTTGTTCAACCCGGCACATTTTATTTCATCTGCACATTCGCCGGCCATTGCGCCAAAGGCCAAAAAGTTGCCGTTAACTGGATCGACTCTTCGGTCCCTGCACCTGCTCCATGTCCAAGTTCAACTGTAACTACTTATTCGGCCCTACCGCTTAAATTTCTCTCTAAAAGAGTTGACAAGCGCGGCAACAAGAAGAGAGTGTCTCTAACGATGGCCGGTGCCATCTGAGTTTCAAATTATTTGCTATAGTACCAATAAAGAGGTCTCGAGTCATACATTTAATTATTTTTTTCCCTGTCAAAGATCGAAGAGTTGCACTACGTTTTAATAAGTACTATTGTACCATGTATGTGGTTAATTTGATCCAGAAACCCAAATAATTAAGATGAATTATGAAATTTTTTTTTTAGAGGAATAGATAAAACTTTATTGAAGCTCAAAGAAAATTACAAAGTAAGGATGTAACAAGGCATCAAACAGTAAAAGGAAAAACAGAACAAAATGCACACATGCACCGGAAAATAAAAGTAACCAAAACTTAAGCTAGAATACATCAAATAAACGTTGACCCTACTAATCCAATTAGAAATAAAAAACTTAAGCCTTTTTTTAGAGTTGTGAATAGGGATGAGAAAATGGGGATGGAGGGGGCGAAGCCCCGTATAGGGCACAATTAATTATATGGAATATATACTACAACTTTCATATTGCACTACTTACAAAAAGTTGAATCTGAAATGAGTTGAAAATGTCAAAATGTAAGTGAAAGTCGGTTTTGCTCGATTGAAGATTGAGAGTGATCGATGCAATGGATCAGAAGTGGATATATATTGAGACAGATCCCAATTAATTAATTGTTTGTTTAAAGAAACCTACTTTGTGTGTGCCTTGTCAACGTAGGAATATCTTTAGTTAGTAGCATAAGGATTATACATTGAATGAGATTCCAATTACCATATGAATTGTACCATGTATTCCTCTATAAATAGAGGCTCATATTCATCAATAAAGATCGATTCTATTCCTGTGCTATTTTCTTTGTAATTTACTTTCAGTAGTGGTGGCCTTAGTAGGTTTCGTGGCTACTGATGATGAGTCTGAAAGTGAGGCACCTGACCTTGAGGAAGTAATGCAGCAATACATTGCATTGTCTGAGGCGTCTAAGGTATTGAAACAAACGAACCAAAACTTGGTTGGTCAGGTAGATAAATTGACAGAAGATATCAGTAGGATTGAAGCTGGATTTCAGTCCCAATTGCAAGCAGGTGACGAAGTGAGAAAATCTCTTGTGGAGGATTTTCAATCTCTCCAGCAAAAATATCAAGAAAAATGTGACAAGGTAGAGGAGCTTAAAACTGAAAAAGCTTGTTTAATTTATGAGCTTGAGCAAATGAAAATTAAGGCTGGTTGTGAGTTTTCCAGTGGTGAAAAGTTAGATAATCTTCTAACGATTGGAAAGAAATTTGGTGATAAGAGTGGGTTGGGATACATCAGTGGCAGTACATCCAAACTGGAACATGGAAAGTTTGTAAAAGGGTCTGAACAATCTACTTCACAATCTACTCATCCTGTGCTTGAAGAACCTAAATCAAGGTTTAAAAAATTTGTACCGGTGTGTCATCATTGTGGAAAGCTGGGACATATAAGACCAAGGTGCAATCAATTTAGAAAGAACTCTTGGAACTTCAAGAAGCCACTCATGAACAAAGAAAAGGCATACTTCAAGATAAATTGGAAAATGTTTTGAAAGAAGTAAACAACATAGCGAGGCTCATTTCAGTTCCATTCTCACCTGAGACCCAAATGAAGCAACGTTGGATACGAAAAGAATCTCAACGTCCTGAGCTTCCGCATACAGGTAAGTGAACTCTCCTTTCTATATGATATTTTTTTTCTCTGGCATTTTGTTTGTTCTTCTTAGTTTTTGTTTTTGCAGAGTCTTCATTTAAAAAATAAAAATAAAAATTGCATGCTTTGCCTTTATACCATACCATGCTTCACTGGTATTTTTTTTTTGTGAGTGTTGATACTGTATGTTGAACACTCATATCTCAAGAAAGGAATTGAAATACTTTGTGAAAATTTCAGATCAAAAGATCCATAGGATTTTGTGACTTGAGTTTGTTCCCAGTTTCAACTTGTGCTTGTAGCAATTACAATTGGTATATATATCCATTCTGAAATTACAATTGGTATCAATTGGTATCAGAGCGGGTCACTAGGATATATATTCCCAGACTAATAGTATCGGTTCAATAGGCCAACAACCTCAATATTCAGTTTTAGGAGTGCAGGCTTGTTTCAGTCCTAATCGAGGATTGCGATATAACTTCAATCCTAAGCGAGACAGCAGACAACAAGAATACGTACTTGAAGACGTTGTGTTCTGTTGTGACTAATTCAATTGCCAAACCATTCACAGAAGATAAATCATCACACACATAACATAAGATCTGTTGACGCAGTAAAACCCTCCAAAGAGGTAAACAACTGCGGGCACTATGCCGGTGAACAATCCACTATGAATATGAAAGTACATAAAGATCTTACACAACTCATCTACTAGATCCAATCTAGTGGGCAGCGGTGTCTCCTCGTCTTTGCTACTTCCAAATCAGCGACTTTGTTCTCCTTTGTCAATCTTGAGATGGCACAACACTCTCCTCGGTTGTCAATCACCTCAAGGCACAAATCATGCATGAACTACCAACACACATGAAGCATAAAACCAAAGAAACTTTTTGACCGAAATGTTTATGGGATTTGATAATCCTTCAAGAGCTAAACATGGAACAGCTCATGAAGAATTCTCAGAAAGTTGGGCTTAATGATTTCTAGAGATACAGGTAGAAATCTTTCTCACAAGAAAACGCAGCAAGAATACTATATGTTTTATGCACACACGTAACAACGTGAAAACCCTATATTTATAAAAGAATGAATGAACTAGGGTATGCTAGGGTTGCTGATGTGCATGGGCTTCAAACCTTTTTTAATGAGCATGGATTCAAATAAAATATCATTTAAAAAGCCCATAAAACAAATCAACTCACAATTAAAACTTTGGACGTGAAAACCTTTTTTTAAAACTTGCGGTTCAACACTCTAGGATGGAAAAACATCTGCAGTCCTAGAATGACTCTGAACACATATGTATGCAAACATACCTTTGAATGTGCTGAGGTGAGTTGATCATTTGAGTCCAGCATTCCAATATGAGGTTCTAAGAGTATAAACTATTGCACTAAAACATGACTCTCGGTTTGTGGTTAGGAAATGCCAACTAAACAAATATTGCACTAACATTATTATATTTCATATTTACTTAAACACGTTATCAACACGAGTCCTAACCCTGAGATTAAAAAGCCAAAGATATATTCTGCATAGCCTTCTGCTACGCGCCTTAACCCTAGAACCAAAACCCTAGGCTCACCGCGTCGCTCCACCACCGGCAGCTACAAAAACCAAATCTCCAAGAATCTGCCTGCACATAATAGTCAACAACGAAAGCGATTTTCTCTCTTCTCAACCATTGGATTAAGCCGAACATTTGACGAGAGCTTCCTTCGTGTGTCTACTACTCTCAGCTCAAATTTCATCCAGTTTAGACCGTTGGATCTCCAGATATATAATTTTGAAGAAATGGTACTCAAGATAATCCGAGAAAAGAATCCAAGTAAGCTTTTATAAACGTTGCTGCTTTCTGAATTTAATTCAACCTTCTTTTTCTCCGTGAACTTGCAATCTCCCTTCTTCTACCTCCCACCTTTCTTATAACGTGAGATATTATACGAGACTCACCAAACTATGAGAAGCATTAGGGGAGTGATCGTGCTTCATATCGCTTGCGGTATGTGTAAGTCATGAGCACCTCTAATGTCATTATGCTATTGTTGATGTTGTCACGCCCCGATTTTCCAATCAATTAATAAGGCATTTTGCCCTTAATTACAAACCATTCGGGAACGTGACGACATGGAATATCAAATACAAATATGCACAAGAATTTTTTTTTTTCCTTTTAATTCAAGTACAACAACACATACTCCATGCCCAACGTATGTAAATGTTGACCCGTTCTTTAGAGTCAAACATTACATACCATAAATTACATAATAAATTGATGTTACAAAATATTAAGTAATTAATCCAACAGAGCTTATCACAAACAGCGGAAGTCTATAAACCAACAAATGTATGCAGCCTTGCTTACTCCTGGTTATCCTAACCTGCAGGTATAACCCCTACACCGTGGAATAGTGTACCGGGTTATATCAACAAACCCGGTCAGCTTATGAAGCCGGTATGAGTGATCTAAGTTTACTCACCCTAAAACGTTTAACAAAAATATACATATATATATTTTGTTTAAAACAATATATATGTAATTTATATTCTTCAAATATAATTCCAATCCCGAAAATTCATATTATAGAATATACTGAACCTACGCGTCCCATACCACGTATTTTAACCCCACACGTCCCATAAACGTGTATGTTAATCCCAGGGTAATTCAGAATATTAAACAATATAAACCTTCCCCAAAATCGTTTCCCAAAATTATGATTTCTTTCTTTTTAAGAAAAGTAAATCCTCATAATAATTACTTCAATTTTTAAAGAAGTAAAAACTTCTAAATACAATTCAATAATTCTCCAAGAATTGTAATTCAATAAATCAATGCTTCAATTATTTAAGAAGCAAATTCATATCATACTCACACAAAACCACAATCAACTTCAAATGATTAAAAGCGAGAATACCATTTTTCTTCTCCTTTTAATACATCAAGATAAAGCGAGAATACCATTTTTCTTCTCCTTTATTACATAAAGTATTCATCTTTGTTTTCAATGAATACATGGCTACACAGTCTAGAACTCTAACCTTCACCCATTGGCTACACAGTCTAAAGCTCTAACCTTCACCATTGGCTACACAGTCTAGAGCTCTAACCTTCATCCATTGGCTACACAGTCTAAAGCTCTAACCTTCACCCATTGGCTACAAAAACATTCAAGTAGGCAAACACAATATCATAATTTTGAAATATTGTTTCCCACAAAGTCCACCAATCAAAACAATAAAATGAATAATTTCAATTATTGTTTTAACACAAAATCACACATGCTGATATATCAAATTAAAAACTGTATTTAATTTATATATCGCAAAATCATTTAAATAAATATAATTATTTATTTTCGCAGACAACACAATATGAATTAATATTCATATATAAAATATCGTGAGATTCACTCACCTCTAATTCCTGCTGCGTCTTCAAATAATACCCGGGAATCGACAAAGCTAGCCAAATGCTTCATGATTCCAAAATACCTATGAACATGCAATTTTCCACTTAGCATATCATAGTTTCCAAATTGATGATTCTAAAATCCAATCACTTCAGATATTCCTCAAATGTCTCTTAGACATCAATAACCATAATTCGGGACAGTTTGACCAAAAGTCAACCGTCGGTCAACGTGGGTCCCACGTCTACTATTCATCAACGGGTCCCACACGAAATCCAAAACTTCCAAAATCCAACAGCATGCTTATTTCTAGCATCCTAACATCATATCCAAAATTGGTGATGATCCAACGGTCGGATCATCACGGATCTAACGATCCATAACTATCGCTTAATTGATCATTGATCAAACGACCGAATTCCACAAAAGTGTAAACACGAAAGTTGTTCGTATCGACGAACCAAGCCAAACGGAGCAAAGAACTGCTCCTGGACCGGCCGGACGCGCCGCCGACGCGCCGCCACCGACGGTGGCCAGCCGCCGGACAAAAGTTGTCTGATTGCTATGAAATTTTAACAGCATGTTCTACACATTACCAGAAACAACTTTCATAACTACCACAAGGGCCAATTCAAAGTAAAAAGTCTCGAATTTACCTCGATAGTTCCAAAACCCTAGGATTTCAAATCCAAAATTCTCCTTCGTCCGAACTCCGATTGAAGCGTACTTTATGTTGTTAGAAAGCCCCAAGCAAGGCCTACAAAGCCCAGTAGGTAAGGTGACTCGATTTGGCCGAAAACTTGCCCAGAAACGGATGAACAGTTCGGCTGCGTTTTTCCCCTTTTTCTTTTCTTGATTTCTCCTTCTATACTAAGAATTGATCAAGGAAATTTATATAGGGTTGAAGAGAATTGAGTGGTGAACAATTTGGGACAAGTTTCATGGCCGGAGATGGCCGGAATTGGGAGAAATCGCCGGTCAAAGTGGTCGGTTACTGTAGCACGGGTGAACAGTAATTTTCTGGGGGAAATTCTGATTTTTGGTGAATAGTAAAACCCAAAATCATTTTTATAGAAATTCGTCAAACTTTCGAGGTCCAAAACGTCTTCATACGATGTCCGTTTCCGGTGAACCGAAATCCTACGAACTCGATTCGACGAGGTCTACAAATCTTGTGAAGAAAGTTTTCCCAAATTCTCAACGGATACAAAGTTACCTTAATTAACCTTGTGTAACTTATAATTACCACCGTAATTATCGTTTTACGACGAAAACCCCTAAAAATACGAAATCACACAATTTCACTTCAAATTTCACGACCTATTTTATAAAAATAGTATCGAAATTTTCGGGGTATTACAGTCTACCCTCCTTAAAGAAATTTCGTCCCGAAATTTGGACGCAGAGTACACCCAAGGTTATCACACTTCAATTCCAAATCTCAGAATTTATTTCATTAATAACCGGGTAGTACACATCAAACCACAACACAACCACAACTTGGTTCTCACAACCTGAAATTCAAATCCCAGAATTTATTTAATAATAAACCGGGTACTACACAACCACACATAAAGTAAAGAAACTGAAGTTACAGTTCGCACACACTGCTATTACAACTTCTAAAATGCCTCACAGGGCTTACACTACCAGAAGCCATCCTTAAACCTCCAATAGTGACTTCGTGGATAAGAGGCCGGATGTCTCGGAATTCCATACATCATCAGCTGGTAGAAATATGCTGCCTCTACGAAACACTTGCAAGTGTCGCAACATTCTCTAGCTGCATGCCTATCTCCATCCACATCCCACATGTCCTGGCCAAAAGGACGCCAAAAACTTGACTCACCGCAATAAGACATTTACCTGCGGGCAGGAAAGCTGTAGTCGACGGAAAATACAGCAGTAGATGCTCATGACAAAACTCGGCCTGATGCATCATCCGCTCGACTTCTTGTCTACAGTAGTAGATGTTCCATCCGCTTCTCCACCAGTCGAGGGCTTCACACAGTTGCTGCACCACTTCCTGCTGCTTGGCTCGTGGTCCCAATATCATCTTAATCATACATGCTGCATAAAACGCAACATGATGACCTACCACCGAACTTGGACGTGCACCATACAGAGTTCCTGGTTTGCATGCTGCATCGAAGTACTCCAGGGCTAAGGGTATGTTGGCCGCTTCCACAAGTACTCGTATTCCCATTCGGAATAGAGACTCCGGGTTCTTCGCTTCCCAGCAACGATTTGCGAAGATGCGCACTTGCCGATCCGCTTCTATGGAACCAGTGGGTCTGGATCCACCATCGAACCCATCCATGTCGATCGCCGCAAGAGTGGACCAACTGTCAGCATACTCCTTGAAGTCTTTCGAGACACAACGGAGTTCCATTGTGCTCTGCAGGGATGCGGTAGCCACCAACTGGAATATGTACTTCCAGATCTCCACCGGAAGTTCACTCCATTCTGCATTCTTGGATCGCTTGCTGCACTCTCCTTTGTTCACCATTTTGCAAATTCTAGTAGATGTGTTTGTTTGAAATCAGATATGAGGTGAGTAACACAACTCCTTATCCCATGTATTTAAGACAAAATTTTCCACCGTAAGGAAAACATTCTTTAATGCGAGTGCGGTGCACTCAGCAACCACTAAGAATAATTATTGCTCATATCTGTCTCAATTACTCAAAAGTATCGCCCACGATACAAGATTCCGCGAGATTAAATCAACAAAAACTCAGTCTTCCACTAACACCGGTCATAATGACTCATTACTTTAACTTTCGCATAATTAATTCCTCAAAAGATGCGAGGTCTCACAAGAGTGGAACTGTATGTGGAAAATCAGTGCATCGGGGAAAGGAAATCTTCCACGATCTCCAAGGCTCCGACAATTAGCTGTAATCAGCCGCTCACTTTTGCTTTTGAATTTTCAAATCCTCCACCAACCATAAATATACACCTTACGCATCCACTAACAGATACTTTCCATTAGTGCCATAACCTCCTTTCTCTTTCAAAGAGAACTTCTTCACCCCACTTCTCAGAAATTTACACCAACTCAAACATGTCACGCAAAGTGAATTCGTTCAGTGAATTACTTCAATCTGATCCCTCTGAAAGCCAATTTTTTGAGGGCTTAGATGAAATAATTTCACCAGCAATCGAATTCAACAACGATATCGACATGCTAGACATGCTTCTAGCAGAAGACGAAGCCATTGAAGTAGCCCCAAGTCCACAAGTATCATCTCCACAAGCTGAACCTAGTTCATCCAAACGTATTCCACTGAGAAAGAGCTTCACCAAATACCAAGTCCAAGCATTGAAGGACTTCGTCGAGGCTTTCCCAAAGCCAACAGTTCAACAACGTCAAGAATTGGGTGACCAGATAAAGTTAACGTTTGCACAAGTCTCTGCCTGGGTGATAAAGCATCGACCCCAAGCGCCTGCCCAAACAACTCGTCAACAAAATTTTCTGCTGAGACAGAAAATCAATGGGCTTCAAGCTCAACTTAGTCAGTACCAAGCTGCATTCAGCCGAATCAACTGCAACCACTGCGGACAACGAGTTACTCCCAATAGTGAGCTACTAAAAGGGATTGAAGAGACTACCCCACAACCTCAGACTCTTCCAATTCCTGCAGTCGTCGGTCCAAGGGAAAAGTCTCGCATAAGGAAAGATGTGCAAAAGTGTATGTCGTCCACACCTCACTCTTCTTCTACACACCAACAACCAGACAACATCAACATCCACTCAGAACCTGAACAAGCATCTGTCGTGGCAGACACAGCCAAGATTTCTGAGATCATTGTGTCGGTCAGAGATGAGCTAATCATCATGGCATCTGCTGCTGCGCCACTGTGGATCTCTGCACTCAAATCCAGTTCTGCCACGCTTCATGAGTTCCTGAATGAAGCAGAGTACAAGAGAATCTTCACTAACGGTATAGATCTTACACCTACTAACTTCCAAACTGAAGCTTCACGCTACACAGCCACAATTCCTCTCAGTCCTGTCGTACTCTTGAATTTCTTCATGGATGTGGACCAATGGTCCACCATATTCAGTAGCATCATTTCAAGGGCGAGTATCCTTGATGTCTTGTCATCAGGGACTACTGAAAGCTACCACGACACCATCCAAGTCATGACTGCTGAATTCCAGGTGACCAGTCCATCTGTCTCCACTCGTGTCACTCACTTTGTTCGTTATTGTCAACGACAAACAGAACAGAGTTGGGCCATAGTTGATGTCTCTGTGGAGGGTTTAAGTTCAAATCTGGGTCCACACCCCAGATCTCAATGCAAGAAGCGTCCATCCGGATGCTTAATCCAAGATTTGTTCAACGGCAGCTCTCGTGTCGTATGGGTGGAACATGTTGATGTACGAGATCAACTCATGCACCAAACATACAGAACGCTAGTGGAGTCAGGTTTAGCCTTTGGAGCAAGGCGATGGGTAGAAATACTTCAGAGACAAGCAGAACGGTTCAATTATTCTGCGGCTGTCACTCATCCACCTCAAGACTTTTGTGTCATACCATCGGTAGAAGGAAGAAGAAACTTGTTGCAGATGGCATGCAGATTAGTGACGGATTTCTGCACAGGCATCGGCAACTCTACTGCTCATGAATGGAAGGTAGCTGAACAAACCAAGTTCAGGGGTTCGGGGATAAGAGTCTCCACTAACAAAATCTGGAATAGGCCGAATAAGCCCCATGGTCTTACTCGAACTGCAACAGCAATATTCCAACATCATGTCTCTCACCGAAAGCTGTTTGACTTCTTCACTGACGTACAAACTCGGAACCAGTGGGACCACCAAGCATTGGGCAAGACAGTCCAAGAGATTGCACACATCACAACGGGTCAAGACCCACGCAACTGTGTCACCTTGATGCAAATCGACGACACCTACGTACTCCAAGAAAGTTGTACTGATTCAACAGGGTCATACGTGATTTATGCCTCTATCAGTCAGTCAACGGTCCAGAAGTTATTAGGTGGTTGTGAGTTAGGTACAATTGTATTCCTAACTTCAGGTTTCTCGATCCTACCTGATATGCCTACTGCTGGAAGGACAGAAGGGGTCTCAGACAATCCGTACATTGGTTGTCTAGTAACAGTAGCAACACAGATCTCTACTGAGTTGCTGAAGAATAAGAAAGGGTCAGTGGATCAAGTCTGTCGTTTGATCCAGGGTACGGTTGAGAGAGTTAGGAATGTAGCCATGTAAGACTACCGTATAAGGAATTGTAATTTGTACTTTATATTCTTAACAACACAACAGCACTGAAGAGCACATGATGGGGATCCGCCGCGGCTCGGGCCATCACTCGATAAATACTGTGTGCTATTAAGCATACGAAGTAACCATCACTTGAATGAATCTAAGAACCTAACGTCAAACCCTAAACCGATCCTAAGCTCTAAACCCTAACTTCACTTCACAATTCTAAAACTCGTTTCATCTCCGTAGAGCGTTCCATTGCTCAATCACTTCCTTAGAGCATTGTTTTGCTCTGATACCAATCTGTCACGCCCCGATTTTCCAATCAATTAATAAGGCATTTTGCCCTTAATTACAAACCATTCGGGAACGTGACGACATGGAATATCAAATACAAATATGCACAAGAATTTTTTTTTTTCCTTTTAATTCAAGTACAACAACACATACTCCATGCCCAACGTATGTAAATGTTGACCCGTTCTTTAGAGTCAAACATTACATACCATAAATTACATAATAAATTGATGTTACAAAATATTAAGTAATTAATCCAACAGAGCTTATCACAAACAGCGGAAGTCTATAAACCAACAAATGTATGCAGCCTTGCTTACTCCTGGTTATCCTAACCTGCAGGTATAACCCCTACACCGTGGAATAGTGTACCGGGTTATATCAACATACCCGGTCAGCTTATGAAGCCGGTATGAGTGATCTAAGTTTACTCACCCTAAAACGTTTAACAAAAATATACATATATATATTTTGTTTAAAACAATATATATGTAATTTATATTCTTCAAATATAATTCCAATCCCGAAAATTCATATTATAGAATATACTGAACCTACGCGTCCCATACCACGTATTTTAACCCCACACGTCCCATAAACGTGTATGTTAATCCCAGGGTAATTCAGAATATTAAACAATATAAACCTTCCCCAAAATCGTTTCCCAAAATTATGATTTCTTTCTTTTTAAGAAAAGTAAATCCTCATAATAATTACTTCAATTTTTAAAGAAGTAAAAACTTCTAAATACAATTCAATAATTCTCCAAGAATTGTAATTCAATAAATCAATGCTTCAATTATTTAAGAAGCAAATTCATATCATACTCACACAAAACCACAATCAACTTCAAATGATTAAAAGCGAGAATACCATTTTTCTTCTCCTTTTAATACATCAAGATAAAGCGAGAATACCATTTTTCTTCTCCTTTATTACATAAAGTATTCATCTTTGTTTTCAATGAATACATGGCTACACAGTCTAGAACTCTAACCTTCACCCATTGGCTACACAGTCTAAAGCTCTAACCTTCACCATTGGCTACACAGTCTAGAGCTCTAACCTTCACCCATTGGCTACACAGTCTAAAGCTCTAACCTTCACCCATTGGCTACAAAAACATTCAAGTAGGCAAACACAATATCATAATTTTGAAATATTGTTTCCCACAAAGTCCACCAATCAAAACAATAAAATGAATAATTTCAATTATTGTTTTAACACAAAATCACACATGCTGATATATCAAATTAAAAACTGTATTTAATTTA
Source organism: Rubus parviflorus (assembly GCA_029955375.1). Lineage (NCBI taxonomy): Eukaryota > Viridiplantae > Streptophyta > Magnoliopsida > Rosales > Rosaceae > Rubus > Rubus parviflorus. The sequence goes on along the minus strand of JARGGL010000008.1, from coordinate 3,274,991 downwards.
TATATCGCAAAATCATTTAAATAAATATAATTATTTATTTTCGCAGACAACACAATATGAATTAATATTCATATATAAAATATCGTGAGATTCACTCACCTCTAATTCCTGCTGCGTCTTCAAATAATACCCGGGAATCGACAAAGCTAGCCAAATGCTTCATGATTCCAAAATACCTATGAACATGCAATTTTCCACTTAGCATATCATAGTTTCCAAATTGATGATTCTAAAATCCAATCACTTCAGATATTCCTCAAATGTCTCTTAGACATCAATAACCATAATTCGGGACAGTTTGACCAAAAGTCAACCGTCGGTCAACGTGGGTCCCACGTCTACTATTCATCAACGGGTCCCACACGAAATCCAAAACTTCCAAAATCCAACAGCATGCTTATTTCTAGCATCCTAACATCATATGCAAAATTGGTGATGATCCAACGGTCGGATCATCACGGATCTAACGATCCATAACTATCGCTTAATTGATCATTGATCAAACGACCGAATTCCACAAAAGTGTAAACACGAAAGTTGTTCGTATCGACGAACCAAGCCAAACGGAGCAAAGAACTACTCCTGGACCGGCCGGACGCGCCGCCGACGCGCCGCCACCGACGGTGGCCAGCCGCCGGACAAAAGTTGTCTGATTGCTATGAAATTTTAACAGCATGTTCTACACATTACCAGAAACAACTTTCATAACTACCACAAGGGCCAATTCAAAGTAAAAAGTCTCGAATTTACCTCGATAGTTCCAAAACCCTAGGATTTCAAATCCAAAATTCTCCTTCGTCCGAACTCCGATTGAAGCGTACTTTATGTTGTTAGAAAGCCCCAAGCAAGGCCTACAAAGCCCAGTAGGTAAGGTGACTCGATTTGGCCGAAAACTTGCCCAGAAACGGATGAACAGTTCGGCTGCGTTTTTCTCCTTTTTCTTTTCTTGATTTCTCCTTCTATACTAAGAATTGATCAAGAAAATTTATATAGGGTTGAAGAGAATTGAGTGGTGAACAATTTGGGACAAGTTTCATGGCCGGAGATGGCCGGAATTGGGAGAAATCGCCGGTCAAAGTGGTCGGTTACTGTAGCACGGGTGAACAGTAATTTTCTGGGGGAAATTCTGATTTTTGGTGAATAGTAAAACCCAAAATCATTTTTATAGAAATTCGTCAAACTTTCGAGGTCCAAAACTTCTTCATACGATGTCCGTTTCCGGTGAACCGAAATCCTACGAACTCGATTCGACGAGGTCTACAAATCTTGTGAAGAAAGTTTTCCCAAATTCTCAACGGATACAAAGTTACCTTAATTAACCTTGTGTAACTTATAATTACCACCGTAATTATCGTTTTACGACGAAAACCCCTAAAAATACGAAATCACACCATTTCACTTCAAATTTCACGACCTATTTTATAAAAATAGTATCGAAATTTTCGGGGTATTATAGATGTTCTCAAGAGCCAAACTGTGGGGGTTTGAGCTAATACTCTGGATGAGGAATCCGTAGAGAGAAGAGACTTTGAATGAGGAGTTCATTGAAGAATTTACCTCCAGATGAGGCATCCGTAGAGAAGAAACGACCTATGGTTCATGACTTAAACCCAACTAGGCTCACCTGCTTGTGTATGATGTCTAGGTATGTAGTTTGAGATAAGTGGTATTATGACAGCTTGCTCCACCGACATCTCTTATTATGTACGTATCTGGTCATATCTGAGTAGAGCTACCGAAAAGGTTTACGGTTATGACCATACGACACCAAAGTTTCACCTAAATCCAAAATCCTTGGAAGCGTTTCTTGGGAGCAAAGATTGCTCAGAAACCCTCTATTGTTTCGTGGGAGTATTAACTCCGAAACTTACCCTTTATTGTTTCGTGGGAGTATTGAATCCGAAACACACTATATTCTTGTTCTCCATATTTTGGATGTCGAACATGAATGTACTCGATTTTACTCCATTGGATTTTGCAGACATTAGATTCTGAGATGGGCTCATGATATCATAATATACCTATTCGCGCAAGAGCTTCTAGCTCGAATCCATGAGCGTTGTTTTGAAGAAACCGTTATAGACCCTCAAACTGAGATAAACCAAGCTAGGTTATTTTTCCTGATGAAACGCCATATGGATATGGCACTCCAGTTTGAATTCATGAAAGAGGTTATTAGCGCTAGAAGCGCTTCATGAATGTTATGGTAACGTTTATAATTCCGAATTTAGAAGCATAATGGACTAATCTCCACTTCTCTGACTTTGATAAAGTCATGGGATATAATTCGGAAATTCTCCGCATTAAAGACTTGATGCATCTCTGTGGAAAATCATCACAGATGAACAATTGATTGAGAAAACTCTCACCACCTTCCCATCTCTGCCTTGAGGAAAGGCATGGTGATGATATTTATAAATGTATTATAATGTGAGGCCCGTGGGAACTAGACATGTTCCGGAGACCCATTATAATGGCGCTCCTAAGGGAGGACGCCTAGAGCAAAACCCTAAATCTAGGGATAAATCTGGACGTTTTGATCCGTAAGATTGATTTGCTCAGGAAGGTAGTCGCCATGAGAATAGGCGACCTCGCGAGCATAGGACCGTGAAAGAGTGAGAGATGACCGCCGTCCCTATAAGAAGGACGCTGCCGGTCACCGTTGTTACACCACTAGGTATGGCAGCACCGCCACCGACCAAGGCAATCTGCCACCGTCCTAGAGACCGTGAGTACTGAGCCTGTATGCCTCAATCAATGGAGAATCCTCTTCATGATGTCTATTAATGATATGGAGCGTCTGATCAATGGGCCATGATTTGCAATACATATAAAGATGCAATTGTAATGATCAAGACGTCGAGTTTCAAGGGTTAAAGACTTTGGAAGCCGATTTTGCTTAAGTCTTTATGTTTTCCAAGTTGATGAAATATGACATGTTTGCCAAGACATTGGATTTAGTTTTGATTTAAGATCAAGATGGAACTTTGAGTGTAAAGCCTTGGCTAATATCTTTAATAAAATTTGAGTTGCTTTCATAGCCTCGATTTTAATGATGAGCTTACATTCATCTGTGACTACGATGACAGGACCATCGAATCTTGTGCAAGGAAGAGGATCTACCCAATTCCTCTTGCCTAATGACGCTCACATTGATGTCAGAAATGCTCTCTACGCTCCAAGAGGAAATAGAACTCTTTTGAGTTTTAAAGATATAAGAGCCAATGGATTCCATGCTGGAACACATGATGAGAATGGAATAGAATCCCTTTGCATTACCTCTAATGACTGCGGAAGAAAGCTTATCTTAGAAAAGCTTATGTGTCTCTCTAGTGGGTTATATGCTACCACTATTCGAGCTATTGAATCAAACAAAGTCATTCGGGATGACCTCTTGGATTCAGACACATATTGGCTTTAGGGTTTAGGATATATAACCCAAACCGGTTGATGGTCGACGGTCGAACGGTCGAACACCGAATAGAAACGATGCTGTCCCTTACTCCCAAACTCATTGTGATGTTTTGGTTGGCTTTGCTGATGCTGGGTATCTCTCTGACCCATACAAAGGTCGTTCCCAAACTGGTTATGTCTTTACCATGGGAAACACCGCGATATCTTGGAGGTCTACTAAGCAGACCCTTGTTGTTATTTCTTCGAACCATGCTGAGATAATTGCTCTCCATGAAGTGGTTAGTGAGTGTATATGGTTGAGGTCCATTGCTACACATATAAGAAATACTTGTGGTTTGAGGTCAACCACTGATGAACCTACATGCATTTATGAGGATAATGCTGCTTGCATTGAGCAAATGAAGCAAGGTTTCATCAAAGGCGACAACACCAAGCATATATCGCCTAGATTCTTCTATAATCAGCAACAACAGAAGTTTCTCAAGATCAAAGTGAGTCAAGTCCGATATGAGGATAATGTGGCTGACTTATTTACTAAGTCACTGCCTAAATCCACATTTGAGAAGCATGTGAGAAGCATTGGTTTGCTTAAGTTATCTGACCTCCCATGATTGTAAAAATTAGGGGCAGACGCAGACATCAGGGGGAGTCTAGCGTCCATGCTATTCCAAATGTGAAGGGTGTGTTGTACTCTTTTTCCCTTTGACCATGGAATATATATACTACAACTTTCATATTGCACCACTTACAAAAAGTTGAATCCGAAATGAGTTGAAAATGATAAAAGCAAGTGCAACTTAACAACCTACAATAAGAGTGATGCAATGTAAACCACTGCAAGTGGCCTAGTGGATCAGCGTTCAGGTTGGGAACCCCCTACCCCTGTTCGATTCACGAAGCTGTCAAAGTGACCAGGCACTGTGCTGTATTGCACAGTTGGAGCATTTCACATGAAAGTCTTTGGGATACCCTTACTAAGGTAAAAAAAAAAAAATTATGCAATGTAAGTGAAAGTCGGTTTTACTCGATTGAAGATTGAAGATTGAAGATTGAGAGTGATCGATGCAATGGATCGGAAGTGGTAGTTGATCGAGTGTTTTAATGAGGAGATCGACCACAACGTACTTTGAGTACAAGATATGATCGAGATTTTGGTAGAGAAAGCCAAAAATCTCTCATGGGTTGCTTTAGATCGAGCGCTTTTCTCCCTTAATTATGTTTCTTGAACGTGCAAGTAATTAATTAATTATAATGACAAAGTTCATAGGCTAGCTTTAGCTTTCCTATCTTAATTATGTTTATCGATCGTTCAAGTAGTTTTTTTTTTGAAAGAAAGATAACAGTTTTATTAATGGATAAAAGTCACATTCGGCGAGGGGGACGTAGAGCCTTGACCTCGACTACAATGACATAAGTCCTCATAGAGTACGTCTTCAATAATAGAAGGCGTCTCATCAATCCAAAAATCATCTATACTAGAACAACTAGCAATGTGGGCTAAACGATGAGCCACACAATTTGCTTCACGAAACACATGCCTAACTTGGAGGGAACTAATAGCTCCCATGTAATCTCTGCAGTCCTCAACAACCCTTCCCAAATCACAGAAATCTGGGTCTGTGCTACCAAGTGCAGCAATCAAAGCCGCACAATCACTTTCCATATCACAATCACTCCACCCTTGATGAATAGCAATGAGCAAGCCAGCTCTACAAGCCTCCACCTCCACATGAAAAGCCGATGAGGCATGAGGAAGATGACGAGAAAAGGCAGCCATGCGCTGCCCAAAATCATTTCGAACCACCACACCAATGCCGCCTTGCCCCAAAGAAACATTAAAAGCTCCATCAATTTTGATTTTCAGACGCCCACTTGGGGGGCACTCCCATCGTGTAACTGTTCGCTTCACTTTCTTACTCTAGCAGGGATGAAATCTTTTGATACTCCTCAAGAGACTTGATAGGCCAAGTAGCCATGAACAAAGGATTAAAAACCCCAGCATTTCAAACTATATTGTTGCGCTCATTCCATATCACACAATAACACATGAAGAGAAGATCAACTTGTGAAGGTTGCAAATCAACACAAACTTCCAGTACCCAATCAAATAGAGAGAGGCAAGGACGCAAATTTGGGAAGCTTCCAACAGCAACTAAATTCCAAAAAGGCTGCAGCGCCGCACACTTCACAAAAATATGAAAATCATTTTCTTCATGCTGAAGACAAAAAACACACCTGGTATCATTAATAATAACCTTTTTGGCCAGCTTCACTTTAGTAGGGAGAATACCACGAATGGTGCGCCAGATGAAAGACCAAACCTTGGGAGGGATCCTAGCCCTCCATATTAGCTTCCATAACTTATCAGTAACTCTACAAGATCCACTAGAAGAGGATGCCAAAGAGTCCTTTTTCGAATACAATCTAGCAATATGATACCCACTTTTGACACTAAACACACCCTTTGAATCAAAGTGCCAGATAATTCTATCCTCAATAGCACGCAAGCTCAAAGGAATCTTGAAAATTAACTCTGATTCAGTCTCCGTAAAAAGGTCTTCAACAACAGCATGAAACCAGCTTTTATCAACTTGATCAATAACATCAGCAACCTTCCAATCCTCAGTACCAAGCATGGGAGGGGAAAACGGCTTAAAACTATATGGCAAAGGCAACCATGGATCATGCCACAGGGACACCGAAGCACCATCACCAATTTGATATCGAATCCCACAAGAAAGCACCTCCCTGCCAGCCAAGATACTCCTCCACGTAAATGACATACCCGGAACAGAAGAAGCGTGCATAAAGTCCGTCCGTGGAAAATACTTGGCCTTGAAAACTCTTGCGATCAACGAACTAGGATCCATTAATAACCTCCAACCCTGTTTAGCAAGAAGAGAGAGATTAAAATGGTGCAAGCTTCGAAAATCCATACCGCCCTCTGCTTTAGAGATATACAGTTTTTCCCAAGCTAACCAATGAATCTTCTTTTCATCAATCTTAGCTCCCCACCAAAAACGGGCCATTAATTGTTGAATATCATTGCATAAGAGGTTAGGTAGTTCAAAGCAACTCATCACATATGTGGGAATCGATTGGATAACTGCCTTTAAAAGAACTTCCTTGCCAACAGCACTTAAAGTCTTTTCTCTCCACCCTTGTAGCCGCTTCTGAACTTTCTCTCTAAGGAATCCAAATGCCTCCATTTTTTAATAACTGATGTCCATTGGCAGTCCCAGATACTGTTCATGCTTATCGACACGAACAACATCCAGAATCGCAGCATAAGCCTCCTGACAATGTATAGAAACATTACGGCTAAAAGCAATAGAACTCTTCTCATAATTAATCTGTTGATCGACCCGAAGCCAGTTCATATGATGAAAAGATATCCTTCAAAGCCACACAACCTTTCTCCTCCGCTTTGAAAAAAATAAAGGAGTCATCTGCAAAGAATAAATGACTAATGCTTGGGGCAGCACCACATATCTTTACACCATACAAAACACCCCTAGACTCCGCATTAGAAATAAGCCGAGAAAGAACTTCTGCACATAATAAAAATAAGTAAGGAGAGATTGCATCACCCTGCCGCAAACCCCGTGAGGGAGTAATCAAACCTCTTGGCTCACCGTTAACGATAAAAGAATATGTAACAGTCCGAACACACCGCATAATCCAAGAGACCCAAGTAGAACTAAAACCCATATGCACCATAATAGCTTCAAGAAAGGACCACTCAACTCGATCATACGCCTTACTCATATCCAGCTTCAGAGCCCCAAAGCCCACCTTACCATCTCTTCGATTTTTGAGAAAATGAGCAATCTCAAATGCAAGTAAAGAATTATCTGAGATAAGACGTCCAGGGACGAAGGCACTTTGATAAGGGGAGATAAACCTCATCAAAAGGGGCTTCAAACGGTTAGCTAAAACCTTCGAACCAATCTTGTAAAGCACATTACAAAGGCTAATGGGTCGTAGTTGTTCCATGTGCTCAAGCGTCTTAACTTTGGGAATTAACGACACATGGGTGCAGTTTATCCGTTGGAGAAGCACATCTGAATCAAGAAAACGTCTAATAGCCCTGACCACATCATGACCCACCAAATACCAAAATTTGTGATAAAAACAAGGAGAAAACCCATCCGGACCCGGAGCTTTAGACGGGTGCATTTGTTTAAGGGCCCGGTGAACTTCCTCTGCCGATATCTCTGCGCTTAGACACACATTCATCTCATTGTCAATAACCCTAGGAATAACAGTAATGACGTCCGCTATATTTCTTGGGTGAGAAGAGGAAAAAAGTTTCTCGAAATAACCAGTCACAACCCCTTCAATATCCTCATCCTCAGTACACCACACCCCATCAGAATTAAAGAGACCCTTTATTCGATTTTTCTTCCTACGGTTACTAGCCCGTTGGTGAAAAAACTTGGTATTCAAATCACCATCTTCCAACCAAAAAACTTTAGCACGCTATTTCCAAAACACCTGCTCTTGTAACAATAATTCATTTAACTTAGACTCAAGTGTCAACCTCTTAGCAACAGGTGGAGCAGAGAAAGAATTATAAAAAAAAACTGCAAGTTGGGCTCTTGTTTTCTCAATCTCCCCTTTTAGATTATTGAAACGAGCTTGGCTCCACTCTAATAAAATATCCCTTGTATGAGCAATTTTATGACTGATTAAAGTGCATGGATCAGAGCCTATAGAAACAGCCCACCCAGCCTCAACTAAACGAAGACACTCATCCTCCTTCAACCAAGCCTCCTCAAACCGAAACCGCTTCTTTTTTCTCTTCTTTTTTGGCCGCCTAGCTCTAACTTCCACCAAAATAGGTAAATGATCAGACTGTGTTGGATTAAGATTCAACGCCCGAGAATTAGGAAACAAATCAAACCACCCATCATTGGCCAAAAATCTATCCAACCTAACCTTCACCGCTGCACCAGCACGGGTACCACGCCAAGTAAAAGAAGGACCAACCGGAATCAACTCCCTCAGAGAACAAAAATCTACCACCTCCCGGAAACCAGCCATCTGTTGAAAACTACGAGGCAAACCTCCCTCCTTCTCATAACCAGACAAGATCTCATTAAAATCTCCCCCAAGCAACCAAGGCAAAGAGGACTTAGAAGCCAAGACTTTCATTAAAGACCAAGTAAGGTGACGATCCACCACCTTAGGATACCCATACATTCCAGTAAATCTCCAACGTTTCGGACAATTAGGCTCGCCAACGAAAACATCAATATGATGCTCAGAGTAAGAATGAAGTGCAATAGAAACATCCTCCTTCCAAAGCAACGAGAGACCTCCTGTTCTACTAACACCCTTATCCCCTTTTCTATTCACAAACTTACAAGAGACCGAAAAAGCATTCCTCCACCCAAGTTGTTGCCTAATCCGCGTCATCTCATTAACGGAACATCTTGTTTCACTAAGAAAAAGTAACGAGGGAAAATTTAGGGACACCAACCCTTTAAGACCTTGCACTGTCCAAGGGTTCCCCAGCCCTTGACAGTTCCAACACAACACATTCATGACTCGTGATGGGTCGAGACCGGACCCATCACGGAGAGACGTTTAGGAGTACGTCCTGAACTCGACTTAGGAGCAACCACCACCGTTGTCGACCTTCAAACCACAAAACCCTTCTTATTCTTCTTTTCCTCACCACCCACCTTTTCTCCAGGCGTGGAAGAGGAAGGGAACAACTCGGCCTCCACTTGTCCCCCCATATTATCACCATCCACACTGAAAGGTGCCTTTTCTAAGAACGTTCCAGAAACTTCAGTAACAAGCTTCGAGGAACACCCACTACTAGGCCTAAGCAGTGCCACCTCATTTGAAGTTACACAATCATTAATTCCCATCTTAGCATTAATGCTAGGCACCACAGAAGGCAAAAATGTAGGGAAAGGAGCATCAAATGGAGCAGTAACTCCCTTAAGAGTATGGCTAGACTCCGCAAATACATCCACCAAATCCGCTGAGGAAAACGCTGCCGCCATCAAGGGAATAGACACCTCGCTGTTTACTGCACTCCCCAAATCACGCTGTACACATAAAGCAGTTGACAAATCCAAACTTTCCACAACGGGAACATTCATTAATTGCAGCGGTGCACCAATGGAAGTCCCCGGAACAAGTTCTCCACCTTCCTCCGGAATCAAACGTCTCCGCTTTCCTACCGCACCATTGCTGAACTCATCTCCAGTAGCCTGATCCACCTCCATATCATGAAGGTTAATTGACACATCCCCCATCTCTTTCTCAGCTCTAGAACACACAACCCCCGACGTCGGGAACTCAGGCGCCACCATGGACCACCCCGTCTGTTTCCTTGAAGACAAACCAAACCTACAACCGCCGCTAGAAACATTCTGCACGATAGCCACCTCCTTATCCATTTGTTGTCGAGCCAACCACTCCTCCTTACGCTCAACATTAAGCAAAACACTGTATTGAGGCTCTACCACCAAACCCTCCTTCTTAGCCGGACAAAAATTGCCAGTGTGTGACAATAACCCACAAAATAAGCAAAAATGGGGAAGTCTCTCATATTCTACATCAAAAACCTTGCTTTCGGACCACCCAGCAGGGCGGAGATCAACCCCTTTAACTAAAGGTTCAGCTATGTTAATCCCCACACGAATCCGCAAGTAGCTTCCCAGAAAAGACCCCTGCCTATCAGTACCGGTCCTCAGATACAACCCCAAAGCATGCCCTATACTCATCCCGGTAGTGTTATTCATACATCGCGGCGGCAATCCCCGAACTGGACCCAAAAGAATTGAGTAGACAGAGAGACCGTCAACGGATCCACCTGACCATCTGTGACAGCCACCGCCAACAATGACTTCTCAAAAGACCATGGACACCCTCTCACTACCCACTTTAGGTCAGCCTCAGATTTGAAAGAAAACAAAATCCGATTACTTCCCTCCAAACAACACGCTGTGAGCCGAGAACGATCATACGGCCCTGACTTCGGAATCCATAGTCCCCGTAGAGTACTAATGAGGGACTCCTTCCGATATGGTTTTGCTGTCAAAAGTTCGCCGACCAACAAAAACCTGTTAGGGTTCTTATCAGCCGTAACCTCATCTAGCACCACCTCCACCACACCCGGCCCTTTTAGAGCCAACTTCTTCGTAAACTCGCCCACTACCTCCTCCATCCAGATAAGACAATATGAGAAGATATCCCACACCACCCTCAGAACGAAAAAGAGATAGCGCAGGGACATACGCCACCAAAATAACCAAGGTCACTGGGACACAACTAAGCACAGCCGCACAACTATGCTTCAGCAAACCCTAACCCTCAAAAGAGAGAAGAGACGATCGTTCAAATTTTTTTTTTCTTCAATTAGCAGACACATTAGCTAATTAATCAATTAAGTTGGCTAGCTTCCTTATTATCAAATAATAAAAGAAAATTAGGCAACTGTTTTGTAAGATTTCAACTTAATGTAGATGGATATATATTGAGACAGATCCCAATTAATTAATTGTTGAAGAGGAACCGTTTCTTCATTTCAATGGCGTACATCACTTTTCTTTATCAATTCTTTATAAGATGAAGAATGTCATTCTCCTTTACGCCAAGAAAACTGTGCATGTGTTGGCAGTACGTGTTGCAAAATCTGCGAAGCTTATCTTGAAAATGTTCTGCAATATGGAGTCTCTTGTAATATTGGTCGTTCTCTTCTTTTCCTTTGCTAAATTTGATGCAATGAGATATGATCAACAAGATGATGTTTCGAGAACGATCACCATCAATAAGAACAGTCGAAGAGATTTTACGACAGTGCAACAAGCCATTGATTCCGTACCATCAAATAACGCATTGTGGATTCGGATACAGATTAACCATGGCATCTACATGTAAGTAACATATTTTTTCTCTAAAGTACGTCTTCATTCTCAAGCTATATATCTGATAAATTCCAAGCTCTAATGTACATGCTGCTAGCTATTTTCATATCTAGTCAGTGGACTAGGCAGTGGCCACCCCGCTCACAACCCAGGTTCGAATCCCCCCCACCCCACAAATTTCGAACTTTGGAGCCATACTCCCCCTCCCCTTAAAAAAAAAAAAAAAAAAAAAAAGCTATTTTCATATCTAGTGAAAAGGTGACAATCCCTCAAGACAAGCCGTACATTATTCTTGAAGGAGACCCTAAGCATCGATATCTCACCGTGATCGAATTTGGAGATGCTGGCAGTGTTGTTAACAGTCCTACATTCAAGTCACTTGCAGATAATTTTGTGGCAAAAAATATAGTATTCAAGGTTAAACATTTACCCTTATAAAATTTTTGAGACAGATCAGAGATAACTCATAAGCCATTTTCATATCCATCTATCCTTGAATATGTAATTTTGGTTCTACTTAATAGAATAAATATGACCGCCTTATCAAACCGGATCCGAATGGGAGGCAAACTAGCTACTTGGGCACCTGCTGCTGCAATTGCTGGAGACAAAGCAAGTTTCTATCATTAGCTTGCAAGATACACTGACTGATGCCAAAGGTCGTCACTATTTCTATGACTGCAACATTCAAGGTGCTATAGACTTTATTTGGGGAAATGCCAAAGGTCAATTTACGAGGTGAAATTCCTTTTGTTTTTCTCATATAAACAAACACATTTAGCTACATGTATACGTATTTACACTCGATCAAATTACTTGCAGAAATGTCAGATAAAGTCATTAGCCCACAAACTAGCTAGGCCAAAATGGTGGTTATATCACTCTCATGATCGTGAAAGACCTGAGGAAACTACTGGGTTTATGTTCAAAGATTGCCATGTATCTGGATCAGGCTCTATATTTCTGGGAAGAGCATACATAACACACGCAAGAGTATTGTTTTCTGGGACATATATGGAAAACATTATTGCACCAAAGGGTTGGTCAGAATATATGGGAAATCAAACCAATGTACGTATTTTTCTAGTGTGTTTTAGAAAAAAAGAATTGTAGTTTTTTTTTTGATAAAAGGTGACAATCTATATTAATTCTGAAAAAAAGTACAACTGATAGATGTAGAAACTATATCAAAATTAAAAATAATTAATGAAAGCAATACTAAAAGCAACTAGATGCAAGAAAGCATCGAAAATATCACCGGAAGTAAGCCGGCGATTAAAAAGAAACTGATGGTATGACCGATCATGCATATTCCACGTAAACATATATGTCGAATAGAGAGAAATCTTCCATCAATATAACCGGTAGTATGACCGACCATGCGTACTTCACGTAAACTCATACGTCGAATAGAGAGCAATCTTCTACCTGAGTAACCGAAGAACCAAGTAACAAGAGTCCAATTCCAAAGCGCATCAACAAAGAGAGCCGAAAACAATTCTCCTGGATCCCAAATGCGAAACCAAACAACAGCAGATCCAAGCATCACCACTGACATAAACCACCCAAAAAAGTCCAAACCAAAGCCCACAAACCCGATTTGAGCCCAAGCCCAATCATATCTCCTCCTCACAGTCATACCACCGCCATTACCATTGCCGCCATCACCAGACCACCGCCCTTACTCGCCAAACCTAGCCGATGCGGCATGGCATGCAAGTTGCCGGCTAGCCGCACAAGGAAACACTTCGGCCTCGGGGATGGAGGGGGCCAACTCTAAAAAAAGAGCGCTGTTACACTTTTACTCCGAAAGTGTGGTTTTTACATTTCACCTCATTTTCAAAGAATTTCAATTTCCTCAAATTAAAAAAAATTTAATATATTATTTTTCCTCAATTGAAGTGTTTTCCCGCCAATTAGATTTTGGTAAAAGAAGACCTGGCCGGCCTCAGTAGTAACGCACAACATACATATACAGGCAATTTCCGGCAGGATGTCAAACACAAAGCATATAATTAACCACTTCCTAAAATCCAAGAGGTCTCCATGAATAAATAGAGAAAGTACCACATTGAAATCCCATCAGTGATTTCATAGAGACCAAACATAGTAAGGATTGGAAATTAACTAACCATGAATATGAAGTATGTTATCGTCCTTGTCATAACAGTTGCAGCAATCGCAGAAGGCGCCGAATACACTGTAGGAGACGACATGGGTTGGATGATTCCTCCCAGCCCCGATTATTATGCTTCATGGGCAGCCGAGTATTACTTTGTAGAGAACGATACTCTAGGTTAAGCACTGCTTCATTTCTCTGAATCAATTAATTGTTCTTCCATTTAATTTCTTACTGATGATACCTATATATATCATGGCCGGTTGTTTGTTTCTGCTTGCAGTGTTTAACTTTGAAGAAGGAGTGCATGACATCACTGTACTAACCAAGGAAGACTTTGACACCTGCAACACAACCAATCCTCTATTTCAAACCCCAGATCCAGGTACTGTTTCTGTTATGGCGAGCGACACATTTTACTTCACGTGCAGCTTTGCCGGGCACTGCGCCAAAGGGCAAAAAGTCGCTGTTTATTTTGCCTCTGCACCTTTGCCTCCCAGTCCAAGTCCGAGTCCAAGTGAATCTGCTGCTGCTGATCAATCTCCGGCCTCCCGGCCGTTCAAATTTGTGTCGGAAAAGAAGGGTACCTACAGGAAGGTTTCTGTAACAATGGCCTGAAGTGATCCAGGTCGAACCGTGTAGCAAAAGTCCTTGCTAGCTAGCAATAAATTAAGAGGCCCTGAGTTGTGATTGTAGGATCTGTGGTACGGTGTATCATCATGTGATCCAGAAACCAATAAATAAGATTATGATCGAATTACGATCAAGTTTAGTACGTACTCTTAGGACTTTCTCCTTAGTTTTGAATGAATGGTTACTAGCTAAACCTAGCTTAAACCCTTAATATTATTATGCGAAATGAAATTGTTTGAGAGAAAGTGTGGCATTCCTTTGTTACTTTCAAATTTTTGGTGCAAAAAGTCATAATGAACATGTTGGCCGGGTTCCCCATGAAGTCATGACATTTGGTTTAGCACCCATGCATATAAAATTTTTAAAAATTTAGAAGATGAGATTTTTCATGAAACAATATATGTGCTTGGAATTTTGGTATAAATTTCAAGTTTTTTTTTTCCTCAAAAAAGCTTGGAATTTAGACCAAAATGGAGGTAATTCCAAACCATGCATGCAAAGACTACCTTTCGTCAAAAAAAAAAAAGACTACCTTTCGTCACATTCTTATTACAAGGCAAAAAGATTGGTATTAATTGTTGGGTGAAAGATGAATTATTTTAGTCCAACGTGGTTCTCCAGTCCTTTCAGTTATTTTTAGACAAAAGATGTCTTTGTAATATCGTATAGTGATTATGTTCAGCTCGTCGAAACCTTCTAAATATATATTGTGAGCCGTGATCCAAGCGGACATACTTAATTGAGAGCCCCAGGAGTTTTAATGCTTAACCTTTTTGGCTACTTTAGTTTGTGGTTATTTAACTACTTAACATACTTCTCTATCATACATTCTACTGTTACCACATCACTTATACATTCCATGAAAAGAGTCTCAAACAACTTTTGAAAAACTGAATCGTTCATGATCGAATAAGTATGTGCTACGTAATCAAGACAATTTACACAAAATAAGTTAAATTTGAAATTAGTGGCAAAAACCTATTTTCGTTGCACATTGAGGTTCCTATTACTCTTCCAAATCATTTGGGAAGATGCTTATTTTAGTCCAGAGCATTTCTCCTCTAGTCCAAAGCGTTATCTCCACGAAAAATTATTTGTACTTTTAGTCAAAACCTTGTCCAAACGATTCATAGAAATGCAGATTTGAAGCCCTAAACAATGTTTCTAGACGAAAATGCCTTTACCTACGATTTTTTTTGGAAAGTTACCTACGATTACATACTACATATATATTCCAGGGAGGGAAGCGAATCCACCCTAGTCAATTTATTCCTACCCAGTTCCTATGAAAAGAACCATTAATTGGACTATATTACTACTTAATATACTTAATTAATCAACCGACTGAAATGTTCAGAATCATTAATCATATAAAGTTCATTAACTATAAGTTAATTTAGAAATTTTTGTTATTTGATTGACATAATTAGCATCGACGCTAGCTCATTGACCTAGTACTATAGGTATGAATTAAAAATTGTGATCTACAACACCATGTCACAGCTAGCAATTTCAGGGTGTTGAACACAATGCATCAACATTGTTTTTTGTGAAATTTGGCGGGACTCACTCAACCGCTTTCCTAAAATCCGAGTGGTCACTCCCTCTATAAATTCAGGCACCGCATCCAGTCCTCATTACCAATTTCCTACACAAGAACACAATTAAGGACAGTGAAGCTAATTGATTAGACATTGAGATGGGGAGAACCATGAATGTTTTAGTTGCTGTTATAGCATTGGCAGCAATGTTACACAGAACAGAAGCTGTAGACTACACAGTCGGTGACGACTTGGGTTGGACTATTCCTCCTGGTGGCGCCGCCACCTATGCAGCCTGGGCTGCCCAGTATACCTTCGTAGTCGACATTGATACTATATGTGAGTTGCACTAGGCTACTAGCTAGTTATATCTCTGAACTAATATTTCTCCATTGAATTATTTTTAGGGTTCACATACAGTAGCATCTCAAGAATTATAACATTCTTGTACGTGCAGCATTTGACTTTTCATCAGGAGAACAAGACCTGGCTTTAGTGACAAAGGAGGATTTCGACAGTTGTACCACGACTAATCCGATATGGGAAACACCGGATCCAGTTGGAGTTGGGGTTGTTCAACCCGGCACATTTTATTTCATCTGCACATTCGCCGGCCATTGCGCCAAAGGCCAAAAAGTTGCCGTTAACTGGATCGACTCTTCGGCCCCTGCACCTTCTCCATGTCCAAGTTCAACTGTAACTACTTATTCGGCGCTGCCGCTTAAATTTCTCTCTAAAAGAGTTGACAAGCGCGGCAACAAGAAGAGAGTGTCTCTAACGATGGGCGGTGCCATCTGAGTTTCAAATTATTTGTTGATCATTTAATTATTTTTTTTTCCTGTCAAAGATCGAAGAGTTGTACTACGTTTTAATAAGTACTATTGTACCATGTATGTGGTTAATTTGATCCAGAAACCCAAATAAGATTAAGATTAATTATGATAATATTTTTTAGAGGAATAGATAAAACTTTATTGAAACTCAAAGAGAATTACAAAGTAGGATGCATCAAACAGTAAAAGGAAAAGCAGAACAAAATGCACACATGCACCAGAAAATAAAAGTAACCAAAACTTAAGCTAGAATACATCAAATAAACGTTGACCCTACTAATCCATTTAGAAATAAAAAACTTAAGCCTTTTTTTAGAGTTGTGAATAGGATGAGAAAATGGGGATGGAGGGGGCGAAGAAAATTCAGAAAATGAACTGGAACCAAAATTGAGGGACTAATGTTATAATTAACCATTAATTAATTCTTTGATTGATTTCTTTGAAACTATTGAACAGGGATTCAATCACATTCTCAGAGGCGAAATGCAGAGGACCTGGAGCAGACATGTCTCGTCGTATTCCATGGGAGAAGAACTTATCAGATGATGACATCATATATATATTTAACAAATACAGCTTCTTTTATAAATCAAGATGGATGGTTGGAAAAGCAACCACATTAAACCCTAGCTTGAATAATCCCTTAGGCCTTGAACAAACTAAAATATAAAGGCCGGCCCTTGTATCAATAATCAATCTTTGAATCAAACAAAGACAGTTAACAAGTATATATTGGGATTATATATTGTGATACAATTAGAAAAGTACATCCGAGAAAGCTTCTATAGAAGAGCTCTTAGAAGAAAAGTAGTCTAATTGAGAAAAAACTCAAACCAAGTAAGAACAATCTCCATCCCAATATCGTAAACGAGCTTTTTAATATAATTTTACACAAAATTACTCAAACGTAAACCGTATTATATATGAACTAATTATAACGTCCACTACACGATAATATATATAACCGATAACAATGCATGTATGGATGCACTCTTGGAAATATGGAATCAAACAAAATCTAAGGCTACCCGAAATTCCACCTCTACCACTTCGACTGCAACTTGTGAAGGGGAATATGTCATACTCGATTCGGGGGTGCTGAACCCCCTCAACTACGAGCTAATCTATGTCTAATTTGGGGTTTGAGCTCAAACATGGCTAATTTCCAAATTTTGCTTAAAGGAGTGTGGCTTCTATATATGTCTATATATGCTTTATAGGCTTTCTAGGCTTAAGGGAGTGTGGCTTATATAAGTAAGTGTTACTATTATCAGTTGCTATAAGATATCATCTAAAGCATAGTTCTCATTCATTTAATTTCGTGTGATATTTGTGTGCAGGATAGAATGCATATGAAGAGTTCAGTGCTGTGACCAAGGCTTCTCTCATGGAATGTAATGGGGAATCAAGGTACTTACATCTGTCTTTTATAACATATTAAGCTCAGGGCAATGTAATGTATTTGTTACTTAACTCTACTGTTTCTTATAAGCCCAGAGCAAGCTATTGAATTTAAACCCTAAATTGGTAACTTTGTGTGGTTGCTGTTACGAACACGCTGAGAGGTTACTTTTGGCAGTATATATGCCCAATGTCACACTTGCAGAACACCTTTTCCATTGTAAGGCTTAATCAAGGGTAAACAAAGTGATGAATGAATGATCTGTATATTGCAGTAAGTAAGTTTGTACAGATTAGCTAGCTATTATAAAGAAACAGGACAGAGCTATTCTAGGAATGTCAACTATACAATAAGATACGATCCTAAAATCATGCTAGACAGATTTGGTGCATACACAAGTTAATCCGATCCACAATTTGTTCCTTGATTGAATTCATTTCCTTTAACACTCCCCCTCAAGTTGGAGTGTGAATGTCTATGACACCCAACTTGCTGAGATGTGTATGAAACGCTGGTGATCTTAACGGCTTCGTGAATAAATCTGCAATCTGATTTCCGGTTTGAACATAGGCCGTCTTAACTTCTCCTCTTTGAATTCTTTCTCGAACCGTATGACAATCTAGCTCGATATGCTTCGTTCGCTCATGATAAACCGGATTTGCAGCAATGTGTAAGGCTGCCTGATTATCACAAAACAACTTTGCTGGTCCAAGATGTGATACACGCAAATCTTTCAATAAATATCTTAACCAAGTAAGCTCACAGGCGGCTGCAGCCATGGAGCGATATTCCGCTTCCGCAGATGATCTCGACACCGTTGCCTGCTTTTTACTCTTCCACGACACAAGTGATTTGCCAAGGAAAGTACAATATCCTGTTATAGATCGTTGTGTAATTGGACACCTTGCCCAATCCGCATCACAGTATCCAATCAAGTGAAGTGGGCTATCTGAAGGAAACAATAACCCTCGTCCTGGAGCTGCCTTCAAGTACTGGAGGAGTCGATGAGCAGTCTTGAGATGGTGTAGTTTGGGTTCCTGCATGAACTGACTAAGTGTGTTCACAGAGTATGTGATTTCCGGTCTGCTAATTGTGAGGTATATCAATTTTCCAACTAATCGCCGGTATTTGGTGGGGTCTTTGAGTGCCGCACTCCCTGTATCTGTTAACACCAAGTCAGGCTCCATGGGAACGCTTACTGGCTTTGCTCCAAGTAACCCAGCTTCCTCCAATATGTCCAACGTATATTTTCGTTGGCACACTGTAATCCCTGCCTTGGACCGTGCAACTTCAATCCCAAGAAAGTATTTCAATGGTCCAAGATCTTTAATTTTGAAGCAACTGTTGAGGAACGTCTTGAGGTCATTGATAGCCTTCTCATCATTCCCGGTAATAACCATATCATCAACATAAAGTAATATGACTGTAATGGAATCACCACGGACCTGTGTAAAGAGTGAATAGTCAGCACGGGACTGCTGGAATCCAATTTCTTGAATTGCACATGAGAATCTTCGAAACCAACTGCGAGAGGCTTGCTTAAGGCCGTACAGGGACTTGTGGAGTCGACAAACTGCATTCTCCCCCTGTCGACGATAACCGGGAGGTGGGAGCATATATACTTCCTCACTGAGTTCTCCGTGCAAGAAAGCGTTCTGTACATCCATTTGATGCAACGGCCAATTCCTAACCGCGGCAACTGCGAGGAGGCAGCGAACTGTGATCAACTTGGCAACCGGAGCAAAGGTGTCTTTGTAATCGATACCTTCGCGTTGTGTAAACCCCTTGGCAACAAGCCGAGCTTTGTAACGCTCGATGGTACCGTCAGCATGGTACTTGATCTTGAAGACCCATTTGCAACCAATGGGACGTTGGCCAGGAGGTAAGGGAACTGTGGACCAAGTGTTATTGTCCTCAAGGGCCTTAATCTCAGCATTCATAGCTGCAACCCACTGAGGATCATGACGGGCCTGCTCATAATGTTCCGGCTCAACCAGTCTAGATATATTATGCACAAATGAACGATATGGACTAGAGAGACCAGAGTAAGAGACATACCGCTGCAATGGATAGCGAGTGCCAGACGAGGAGGTAGAGGAGACATCAGGGCCTAGGACAGCAGCATGGTACGTTTGGAAATCGCGGAGATGAGGCGGAGGCCGGTGGATGCGAGTGGAATGTCGTGGTTCAGGGATGATTGGGTCGGCAATGATGGGATCGGTGATGTCGGCAATGATGGGATCGGTGATGTCGGTTATAGGGTCTGGGGATGGAGCGATGGTCTCCGACGGGATGGATAGATTCGGCGGAGGATTGACCGCCGGAGTTGCCGCCGTAGAAGGAACCGTGGTGGAGGCGGCAGCAGACTGAGAGCGGCGAGAGTAGACCTTGAGTGGGGTTGGGTGAGGAGATGGGTTTGGGGAAGAGCGATCGGTGGTGATGTGGCTGGGATCGATCGGAGAGGAGAGATCGATCGGTGGGGATGTGGCTGGGATCGGTGGGGATGAGGCTGGGATCGGTGATGTGTTTGGGAAAGAAGAGGAGGCGGGATCGGGTATTGCGTTTGGAAGAGAATTGGGATTAGTATGTGGGGAGGTAATGGGCTGGATAGAAAGAGTGGGCTGACTGTAGTTGATGGGCTCAGTAAAAGGAATTGAGCCGCTAGGTAGAGGCAAAACGGGGTTATCATCTTGATTTTCTGGTGAAAGTTTATAGAAGGGAAGTGTATGTTCATGGAAAGTGACATCTCGGGAGGTAAAAAATTTCTTGTCTTCAAGATCATACACACGGTAACCCTTTTGCCCAAGAGGATATCCAATGAAAATGCAACGACGGGCACGGTAATCTAGTTTGTGATTGGGAGTGAGATTTGTGGCATAGCATAGGCAACCGAAAACCCGAAGATCAGAATAATTTGGTGGAGTGTTGTGTAAAAGTTCATATGGAGATTTGTGAGAAAGGAGTGGTGTGGGTAGGCGGTTGATAAGGTAACATGCTGTTTGGACACTTTCCCCCCAAAATCGTAGTGGTAAATTGGCTTGAAAGCGAAGGGCACGGGATACATTTAAAAGATGGCGGTGTTTACGCTCGACTACCCCATTTTGTTGAGGGGTATAAGCACAAGTGTGTTGAAAAATGGTGCCGCGTTCATCAAGAAAAGAACGCATTGATGTGAATTCACCCCCATTATCGGCACGTAAAATCTTAATATCCCTATTAAATTGTGTTTTGACCCAAGAGAAAAAAGATTTTAACAACGATTGGGTGTTGGATTTAAGACTCATGAGGTGTACCCAAGTAAAGCGAGTAAAATCATCAACAATGGTTAAGAAATAACGAGCCCCGGAATGTGTATGTAGTTTGTGTGGTCCCCAAATATCACAATGAATCAAATCAAATGGTGCAACTGTTTTTATTGAACTTGAAGGGAAAGATAAACGAGTTTGTTTTGCTAGGGGACAAATCTCACAAACATGCTTATTATTAAAAACAATATCAGGAAAAGATTGAGATAGATGGTGAAGGGGAGCAGCAGATGGGTGTTCGAGTCGTTGGTGCCAAAGGTCGGAGGTGCGGGCTATGTGATTGACAAGGCGAGGATTTTGGGTTGGTGTGAGGTAGTAAAGACCATTAAAATGCTTGCCCAGGCCAATCGTCCTCCTCGTATCCACGTCCTGCACAACACAAAAATCCGGGTAAAATATCACTATGCATCTCAAAGCGCGTGTCAATTTACTCACAGATATCAAATTCACGCAAAACTTAGGCACATGAAGAACTCCATCAAGAGATAATTCTGATGACAATTGAATGGATCCTATACTCTTAATACGTGCTTGTTCTCCATTAGGCAAACCAACAAAATCATGAATCGACTCATTTTTATTGTGCGTTGGTGAGAGATGTGATACATGATCCGTTGCTCCACTGTCCACTATCCAATATAAAGTTGAATGTGCATCATGCTCAATATTATTGCAATTGGGTGTAAAGATACCTGTTGCGTTTGCAAATGGTTGGTTGTTACCGTTTTTGAGTAATGCCATGATCTGCTTATACTCTTCAGCTGTGAAGGTTGGGCTTCCATTAGTCGATTCCCTCTTCATCTCAACATTGTGGGCTGTTGTCTTCTTATTTCTGGGTTTCACATTTTTTCCATGCCATTTGTGGCCCACTGGGAACCCAATTAGATAAAAGCACTGATCCACCAAATGCCCTCCTTGCTCGCAGTGAGTACAGAACTTGCGGCTGCCAGATGAAGTCGCTGCTTGTGGTCCTGGCTGGCGCGCAACCTGCATCGCGTGGGAGGCTGGCACAACGCAACTGCGAGCGGCTACCTCCATTTGCCTCTCTTGCTGGAGAATGAGACCATGAGCCCTCCGTGTATCTGGAAGAGGGTTCATCATCAATATCGATCCACGAACCTGGGAATAAGGTTCGTTAAGCCCCATTAGGAATTGCATCACCTTCTCCTTCTCTTCTCTGTCAGCAATCTTCTTCAACATGTCACAGGAGCAACTGAGGGGTTCCTGGTAGGATCCCAATTCGTCCCAAAGTCCCTTGAGTTTGGTGTAGTAGGCAGAGACGGAGAGAGATCCTTGGCGACATTCAGCAATTTCTTGCCGAATTTGGTAGATTCTCGATTCGTCTCCTTGAGAGAATCTATCTTTGAGGTCGTTCCAAATTGCTGCTGCTGTATCCGAATAAATCACACTGCGAGCTATCTCCGGTTGGATGGAATTGAGGATCCAAGATACCACCAGATCATTGCAGCATTGCCACAATGGGAATTTCGCATCAGTTGCTGGCGGAGCTTCTATGGATCCGTCGATGAGGCCAAGCTTGTTCTTGGCGCTGAGGCTGCGGCGCATTGAACGACACCACTCCCCGTAGTTGCGTCCATTCAGAAGTGTGCTAACGAGGACGAGTCTTGGTGTGTCTGAATGATGTAGAGTCAGAGGATCAGGTAAAGTAGCCCCCTTCTCAGTGTTTTGTGGTAAGGAATCGTTGGATTTGTCTGACTTTTCAGCCATGTTGTTATCTGTGTCGACCATGTTGTCGATGCGGTGGTGTTTGTGTTTTGGTTGTAGCGGAAGATGTTAGGCTAGAGACACCAGAATCGGTGCTCTGATACCATAAACAAAGTGATGAATGAATGTTCTGTATATTGCAGTAAGTAAGTTTGTACAGATTAGCTAGCTATTATAAAGAAACAGGACAGAGCTATTCTAGGAATGTCAACTATACAATAAGATACGATCCTAAAATCATGCTAGACAGATTTGGTGCATACACAAGTTAATCCGATCCACAATTTGTTCCTTGATTGAATTCATTTCCTTTAACAAAGGGAATTTGGGTACTCATATATATTGCATTCATTTTAATTGTTGGACATCTGATATTTGGTTTTGTCATTGAACTGGCATGGATAATAATTCTGGCAATAGAGTTTTGATAATTTTTAATTACAACTGAAATTTTTATTTTAAATTTTATTAAGGGCTTTGCAATCTTCTTGTACAGGTATTGCATCTTTTATTTAGTTTGGTAAATTTTGGTTTTGAGCTCAGAGATGGCTAATTCTAAAATTTGAGTGTGGCTTCTATGTATGTCTATATATGCATGCTTGGCTTTCTAGCTGTTTCCCTTTCTCAAAATATTAGTTACTTGTCATCTAAAGTGTAGTTCTCAATTTTTGTCTTCTGATATTTGTGTGCAGGATAGGATCGATGCATATGAAGAGACCAATGCACTGACTTAGGCTCCTCCCATAAAATGTAAGGATACCCAAGATTTCATACCTAGGCTTGCAAGCATGTTTTTCTGTTTTTTTCTTATCTTTAATAATTTTAACTTTTGCTACTTAAGTTTTTCTCATTGTTGCTGTTGTGTTTCTTTTTCTCTCATGCTGAGCTTTATAGTACTTGCAATTTTCTATATTAGATACTGAGTAGAGGAATTCTCCTATATGGAGCTTTGAACTTTATTGTCTCAATAAAGGAAGAAGGTAGTGTTAATATAATTGAATAGTATGTTGTATGTAGTGTTAATTTATTCCAAGCTTTATATGGAGCTTTGAACTTTATTCCCAGCTTTCTGTCTTTAGTTAGTAAGAGTTGTTTACCATTGATAATTTATTGTTGTTTTGAGTTCTGCTAAGAAAAGGTTAATAACATTCAAAGTTCTTGTCAAGTGATTAGGAGGGATCAACTCTGGAACAACAAAGCCCAGTTATGAGCATGCTAAATTAGAGGCTTCAGCAAGAGATGAGGTAGCCAAAAGATCATCTCTTTTCATTTGTCTCTCTTCTCTATGATAACCATATTATCAACAGCTTGTCAATGATGCATATTAGGCTTGTCTTAAATAACATAAGTTGTTTCCATGTATTTGTTTCCTTATATTATATTATGACACTTAAATTGTATTCAGGTGATCCTATGATGCATATTAGACTTGTCTTAAATAATGCCTACATATTTTTTGCATTGCAAGAAACTTGTACTGTATTATCCTAGTCTTAAATAATTGGTTTTTTTTGTTACCCTCTCAGGTAATGTTTGAAGATATTGGAGATCAGGTTGAGCAATTGTATATCTATTGTCATCAGATTACATAGAATAGGAATTTGTAATTAGGGATTCTTTAGTGAACTTTTTCGAGTACGTAATTTTGTACGTGTTCATATTAAATTTTGGTGACTAATATTATTTGAGACTTAAGTATGCTTCTTTTAAAGGATCTTCTTTTGTTGATGTGATATCATTTTTTTATGTCATGTAATAGATACAATGACGTTTTTTCAGCATCCTAATTGATACTAGAAATGACAACACACCCTACGTGTGTGAAAATGAGTAGTTTTTTTTTTTTCTAAAAAGTAGTGGGCAATTTTTTTATTGTAATTTTTTTTTATTAATTATATTATTTTTTACCTTTTTATCCTTGAATGTTGACATTTTATACAAAATTATTAAATATTTGAAGGTTATAAAAGTAATAAAATTCGATTATGGTTGACAAAGACTCTTTTCTTAAATTTAGTATAGATTAGATGACAGTTTTTTAAAATTTGAGGACGGTTTTTGAGTGTCCTATTAGACATTAGATGACATTGAGAATGTCTTTAAAACCGTTTGCCAGATCCCTGCCTCATGCAACATGATATCCGATCTTTACATTATAGATACCTTTTTTATCAAAGTGCCAAATAGCCCTGTCCATTGTACTCCGCAAGCTCAGAGGAATACGCAGGATCAACTCAGCTTCAAAACCCGTGAAGAGCTCTAGAACCATATCCTAAACCCACTCCTTCCCCTGGCCTCTGGATCTATTAAGTCTCCAACCCTCCAATCTTCAGTTCATCCCTCAATTGGAGGGAGATGTAGTTTACAAGACATTAGGTGTACGTACATGACAGATGTATACCAAACACTTGTTAGGGCAAAGCAATGAGGCATATTAAGAAACTATGGTGAAAACAAGTTGAACAATAAAGATTAAGTTTGTGAACAAAACTAACTATATATCTGGAATACGAATAGGGATTTTTGGTTATACTGCAAGAGATATAATTGGGAATGCTGCTGACTGGTCTCCATCTGTATGTTGATTGTATTTTTTCATAGGCATCAAAGGATATTTGCGCTACTAAAGATCATGTCTATATGTCCACCATGCAATTCCAATACCTTAAAAGCAACAGGCTTGTCAGGTATCTGTTATTGTTGTTGGAGGTAGAGGTGTTTACCAGGGTTATGAAGTTTTAAGTCCAAATTTCGGTCTTTGAATTTTGAAACAAGGTTCATAACAATGCCCTTCCCCTTCTTAAATCTCTCCTCTTCTCGGACAGATGTGGCAATGAGATCCCACTTGTCCTTCTATTCCTGTGTACGCGTACCTCTTGATGTGTTTTATTCGAAATTCTTTTTAAATTTTATGGTGTTGTGAGATTGTTGTTTAAGCTTCTTAATGCTGAAGGGGGAATTTTTAGCTTTTCTAAAGAATCACACAGCTGCCTAAACATATAAAATATATGATCAAAGTGCTTAAACCCAGGGTCAAACAACAAGGCTATTTGACTATTTCACATCAATCCAGCAACATATATAGAGGCCTCAACAAGCCTAATTCACATTAATTCTGCAACGTATCAACAAGCTAGGCTACTGATATTATATATATATGAATAAGAAAGAGTTTAATTATACCTCTCTTTGAAAGCGAAGCTCACTGTTGATGCATACGAGAGGGATTGTTATAATTAATAATCTTCGAATTTAGTAGTAGATTCTCAATCAAATATTGTTAATCCTCATACTATGAAGTGTTATCTCATAATATATGACCATATAGAAAGCTGTACGTCATGATGATAAGGTTATGCAAGTGTATTGCAATTCATGCACTTACTTGTAGACCCATATAATTCCAATTCATTGATAACTGAAGACAAGCCAATGCTCATTGGATATTGATACTCCAAGAAACTTAAGTCCATCTGACCCTCAAATGCAGTCACTGGCAGTACTGTACAGGAAGGTCAGAATCTTTGGAAAATCATTGTGCGAGAGTCCACAAACTAACGCCATGAACCTTGGAGTGAAGCAGATCGGAGGTGGGCCGTGTTCGGAATCCTCGTCTGGATAATCGACCTCAGACGAATAGCTACAGGTAGATCAAGCTTCAGCTCCAACCAGTCCGCCATTGTTAAAGAAAAGAAAAGCATTAATTTTCTTGGAGGGAAAATGGTTGAGCAGTTATCTTAATTACGCATTTGACCCGGTAATTCATGACTCTAGCACTGAAGTTCTGCTAATTACACTTTTGACCCAGAAAATAAACTGCACAGAGTTTGTAGAGCATAGACTGAGCGAAGTCCAAAACCAGGTAGATCTAGGCCGAGCAGACACAGAGAGAATCTCATCTTAGTATTGAAAGTCATTAATTTGAGCACACACTAACGCAACCTTCTTCTCACATTTTGATGATTTAATTCTTACATTGGTCGAGGGTTGGCAGGGTTGGCAAGGAGTCAACTTGGGTGGTACCCCCCCCCAAGTTCGAATCCCGCTACCAACTATATGTCCCTCATTGGTGGGAAACCGGGTTAAACCTGTGTCCAAACCTCCAGGGAAACGGCGGGGCCCATGGGTCCACTGGTGCGCTGACGCGGTAATTTCCGGGGAGCTAAAAGGACCAGTTGTGTCCTCGGCCGGATGCCTGCGGGTCCTTCCTCCGACTGTGGGGATCTAGGGACCAGCGGGGTCTTTCCACTCCCACTAACCGCCGGTCGGTCAGTCTCCAGATTGGAAGTTGGGCTCATCGTCGGGGCCTTGTAGGTGGTTCAACAGGGCCCGGGTCGGGGGGACTGTCTCCCTTCGGCCCGAACTTCTTCTTGCCAAAAAAAAAAAAAATTTCTTACATTGGTCAATAGATTTTTTTTTTGGTTCAAGGTCTAGAGTATTTGAGTCAACAATTAAAATTGTGACTTTAGAGTTTAGACCATTTGAGCATTGCTAAAGAAAAAAAAATTCATTTGAGCTAACGTCTCTAGAGAACATCCCGAATGATAGTAAGCGTCTTATTTAATCACAGAAAACTAGTGTTAACAATATGAAAGGCCTTGCCAATTTTCTTGTTATAACATTAGTGACATCACCTACTTTTGCACACAAACAATGTGTAAACCATTTGATTTACTTGCATTTAACTCGTATGCACATATGTATATAATTCACATGTGAATGTAAAATTAATATTGATTTGTGTATGCATGTAAGAATTTCGATCTGTATATTGCAGTGATTGTGTTGGTTATTTATAATTTTCATTGTGCGGAGGTTAAAATATATTTTCATCTAAAACCTCTCAACAGTTCAACTGGATTTATTAGACACCTCAGTTTGTTCGATTGTGGTGTTATATAACTGATGAGGTATTGTGTGAAGCGGCTTTGAGACTTCCACTTTCGGAAGAACTTGACATTACAAATGTGCAAATTCTCAAGTAAATCTCTACAAGTTACCTGATTTCATAAATAGAGGTTACTTGGATTGTGATTCATAGATAGCTACAATGAAAGTATGTATGATATGTAAATGGGAATTTCTAGGGTAAAACAAGAAAAAGCCAAGAGTTTCCTCTGTTACTTTAAAACAATGAGATTAAGATCCTTTCCTGAACCTTTTGAGCAATATCAAGCAAATTCAGCTCCCTAACAGATATGCAAAGAAACAAAATTTCCTTCTGTTCTGCATTGATTTTGACATGGTTATTGAGACAAGTGACTTCCAACATGCCAAAGATGTTGTCAACAATGGTAATGGAGACAGATTCAGCAACATCTACCGGAATTGATACATCGAAAAGAATTCTCAAGAGAAGTGGGTCGTTCTTTCTATCTTTTTTCTTTCTATATATGTATTTGTTTTCTACCCCACAATCGAGGAAAAAGAAAATACATGTAAAATCCGACTCATAGATCATCATCACCTAAAGCTTAAAGCAGAAAACGAGATTACCGAGTCCCTCAACAGGTACGTCCAACACAGTGCTTGAATCAATAAGCTGGTGCAGCCTAACTATGTTTATAGCCTAGCCGCATTAAGGAATGCACTCTGTTGATGGAGAGCAAATTTCAATGAATACGGATATTGCATGACCTGCCGAAAGCACGTACAGTCTGGTATGCCTCAGCCTGCACAACATTAAAACAATGGTAATAGTGATCATGTTGAGCATTAGATGGATTGTACCATTAGATGTCTTCTGGCAAAACAAAAATATACTTGGGACATAGACTTGACTTGGAGTCTTTCACCAGCTTGAACCATGCATGCAATTCCATTCAATAATAAAAGGACCAACTAATGTTCCTCTAATCTCTACAAGTGCAACACAATATTTTGAAGCTTTGATCTCCAATTCACAAAACCAGTCCTATTTAGACTAGTTGAAAGTACACCCGATAATTGAAAGCAAACAGCACCACATTATAGAGGGCCGAATCAGCAAGCTAGGGTCTGAAGACTGAAGCTCGAAATTGGCATCCAAATATATGTGAAAACATAAGGTGGGAAAGAAGTTGTAGATTTTGCGGTCTCGGAACATATCTTCTGGGTACTCTCTGTCGGAGTAGGGCTACATGGAGCTCTGCCTCAAACCAGACTGTAGACGCAGAAAATTTAGTGAAAATAAAAATCACTAATGATTTGGTCAATATTCAAAACTTTGACCGATCAAGCTTAGCTGGCAAGCGGGTCCCACAAACGGTACATGCGGCTTACACGTCACCAAATTTGAAGAGCTCCAAGAGTGACACATGTCAAAACATGATAGGGCTCGTTAGTTAGATGACGTGGAAATGTCAATTTATTGATGATTGACAATTAATTAAATCAAATATATATTATGTCGGGTAAATTGCATTAAATTGATTGATTCCGATTAAATTTAAGCATTGAATGCTAAACATCAATCAGATTAAATTAATTAATCATGATTGTAATCCAGCATTAAATCGTGCCAATTAATTCATAATTAATTGGTAAATTCCTTAAATAATTATAATTAAATCAAGAGGGAATGACCACTAACTACAATGGGCTATGAGTTTTTCCCATACGCAAGGGCCTAAAACACGCAGCCCATGCGGTCTACTAATGGGATGAACAGTAACGGGCCTGTCAACGCAATGACAGAAAGGTTACTCGAAATTGTAAAAAATTACGGAAGAATGCCACTGAACTCATTCTTAGTCTTCCACTTTCATTCCTTTTCAAAACCATTCTATTTTCTCCCAAAACTCAAACCAAAATCACCAATCTGGGGCTCATCTGTTGAACCCAACAAAAATTAGGGCTAGAGAAAAGGAAAATTGTTCAAAAAATCTCCGAATCTTATAATCGTCAAGGAGACGAAGCTAGTGATAACCGGCAAGGAAGTGAATCTAGAGCTCGGCCTCAACCTGCAAATGCAGATTAGTTTTCAAGGAGACGAAGCTTCAACCTGCAAATCCAGCGTCAAGCAAGTAAGTGAATCTAGAGCTCGGCCTCATCTTGCAAATCCAGATTAGTTTTCAAGCAAAAGAAAAAGGTATTCAACTCAAATTAATTTTGTTTTTCCATCATTTTCTTGCTGTTTGCCATATATTATTTATAGTTTACTGAGGGTCAGTAGTTTACTGAGGGCAGCAAGTTCAAAATGAGAATGAGATTTTGTTGTGGTTAGGTTTCGTTGTTGTGGTTTTGATTGATTTATATTTTTTTATTGTACCTAAGAAATGTGGCTTTGAAACCTGCAATTTGATGTTAGGTTTTTACTGTTTCAGGTTTAGATGCAAATTTCATTGATATTTATTGTGCCTATGAATGAAATTGTTGTCAAAAATTGATAATTACTGTGCGTAGAACTGAAAATCATGTAAAATGTGGCTCACAAATTTGTTATTTATCACTTTAAATAGAAATTATATGTGATCTTATTGAGGGTCAGCAGGTTTAATTTTCTCGAATAGTAATTACATTTGCATGTTATATACGCAGATCAAACACAATGACAAGGGGGAAAAGGAAGATTTATGTTAGTGAATTAGGAGAGCAATCCAGTTCGAAAAAGAAAAGTAGGGGACCAAGCCAAACAGAAAACAAGCGAACACAGCGACCAAATTACATGCAATACAAATGTAATCTGCGTGGATTCTGGACCATATTAACCAATACAAGACAGTCATAAGCGAGAGCTCTTGGAAGAAGATCAAGAAAACACCATTTTGGGGCAAAATGCCTGAGCACTGGTTCGTATACACAAATCCCTATTATGCTTCATATTATTTTGGCGATTCTTCTTGTCACAATCATGTAGGCTTGCTATGTATGATGATTCTGATATTGTTCATTAGAATATAGGTAAGGGATGGGAGAATCTCACTCCAAATGAATTGGTTGAGGTTAAATTTGTTCTATGTAGGTATTACTAGTCTCTGTACTATTTTCTATAAATGCATTCACTTTTGTTCTCTAACCTAACCAATATTGCATTATTAACGTGTTCAGTGAAATATAGTTCCTCTCCATAAGTCCTTACCCTGCCCTATACACAAGGTCAGTGAAATAGTCAGTGACATGTTCAGTGACTTCGTCAGTGACATGTTCAGTGACTTCGTCAGTGACATGTGAAATTCATACTAGTGGTACAATACTGAAAACAGTACAACTTCTTTTGTGTTTTACCAACAACATTGCACCAATCAACAATACATATATTCTGTAAAACTTGAAACCATGAAAGGTAGACCTAGATAGAGAATGAAGAAGAAGATTAGGCCCTGGACTTGAAAGGAATGGTGTTGATGATTTGGATGTCTAATGTGCAGGAAATCTCTTCGGAAGATGAATGAACCCCAGTCAAGGTCACAAGTTTGAAAAGGATATCGAATAAAAGACAAAGAAGAAGCACAGAGACAAAGACCATGTTGTGGACAAAGAGTACATGATCAAGCCCCAAAGCTCGACTCGACTCACTCCTTCGACAACTCGTAGTGACCCTTTCTTTTCAAGAACTATCACCACCTCAATGTTTGAATGTGATGTTACACGGCCAACGCAGAACTAGGGTTGCACTTTGGGTGTCTAGCTTGATCAAAGATTGAAAATTGTATTTCTTATTTTGCTAAATAGTGTTGATATATTTTACGTTGCTTGAGAAGTTTAAAAAATATTGATTTTGTCTCTACTTTGAAACCATTATCATTAGTGACATGGTCAGTGACTTGATTAGTCACGTAGTTAGTGACATGTGAAATATTTTGATAACAAATAAAACTTATGTGTTTTAACCAACTATAGTACAATAATCATCTAGGATAGTGATTTTGGTAAGTTTGAAATCAGAATTGTTTTCCCTCCACAGGTACGTCAATAACCCATTCAGCGACATGATCAGTGACTCGTTCAGTGACATCGTTAGTGACATTAGAAACCCATGCATGCTTAAGGCACATAAGTGATAACAATAGAAATTCATTGTATATTAACTTCATATTCCAACAGTCTTGGTAAGATAATTAATTATATTGTCACAAAGAAAACATTACACAAGAAAATTAAAGATTGCCCAAACATTACAAAGTAATTGCCACTCAAACTTTTGTAATTCAATACTGTTTGCTTGCCTTCTTTGAGAACATGCTATTCTTAAGTAATCAAGGCATCCAAATTCACCAACCAAAGTGAAACTACATGTGTCGTGCCATTTCATTTTGTTTACTGGACAAAATGAAATAATACAACCTTGCACAAAATGATAGAATCACGCACCAACAACTAGCCTAACAGCTTAGAAAAATCTAGGCAAACCATAAACTATAGGAGGAATATCCTCATAGAAACGACAACCCAAAGTGTAAGAATGACCCAGCATAGTCAAACCAACTTCGACAAATAATGATATCATAGCACCTAAACTGATCAGTGACTTGAACAGTGACTTAATCAGTGACTTAATCAGTGACTTGGACAATGACTTGGTCAGTGACGTGGTCAGTGACTCGATTATACTGGATGCAAACCAAAAGAAGTTGGTGAATCTAAGAAGACAGAATGCAATTTGAAGATATGGATAACGATAATGAGGGACATCATGAAGAGAAACAATTAAAAGACATTGGAGAAGTCCAAGAGCAGACTCAAGAGAAAATTGCAGCAAAACCAGACATCGCAGTTCCCTAATGAATGCATGTCTCAAAGAATTGAACAGAAATGAAGAGAAAGAGGAAGGTAATCCATGGATAAGGAAGCTGAGAGGGGACAACAAAAAGGACACAAAGGACAAAGCACATTTGTGTATGAAACTCCTCCAGAGATAAAAGGGAAAAATGCTTTGATAACATACAAGAAATCTCCCTCCATTGCTGCATGCAAACTTCATGGAGTCAAGTGCACCAAGATCCATTGGACGAGACTGCAACCTAGAGAACAAGAAATGATCCAAGAAGGAAACAATAACATCCAAACCACCAAGCTATTGAATATCAGTAGCAAAACAATATCCATAAAAAAATTGAAAACAATGGTAACCAAAACAATTTTCATAACATCAAAAAATGAAACAGTGGTAACCAAAAATTATGATCTCTGACTTCTAAAATGCAACAGAAATTCTGCACAACCCTCAGAAATTTCCATAAAAATTGGAAAATGTACAATATTCATAACTTCTAAAATGCTACTGAACATTAGTAGGAAACCAACAAGAGCAGTTCTTAAAATTCTATAACTAAAATCACTTCAGAGTTAAAGTTCAATGAATCAAAAGATTAGAGACAAAATGGAATCATATTCTAGTAGAATCAGCAAATCATATTGGAACATTGCAGGTCTTCCTATTGTGGCGCCCTAATTCACCACAATGGCCACATGTCCTCTCATTTGAAGATACCTTGCCAACAGTTGATACGCTTGGTCTTGGGCCTGAAGACCCTGAAGAAAAAAAGAAAGCACTACATCAAAACAAAAATATAGAGCACAGGCAGAAAGAAAAACTATTGAACCTCAGTAACAAACAAAAGAGGTTTAACTTGGTATCGTAAAATCATTATGTAGCGTGCTGCTGCACAAAAGGGGAAAAAATCTTCAGAATGAAACACAGTACTACATCAAAACAAAACTACCAAGGGGAAAGAGCTCGACTAGAAAGGAAAGCTACTGAACCTCAATAACAAACCAAAAAAGATATATAATTTGCTTTCGTAGTATAATTATGCAGCGTGTTGCTACACCGCAATGATAATGTGCAGTTGCATAAAAAACAACTCAATTCTATAATTCTAAACAAAAATAGGACATAATTTAACAGATAATAAAAAAAGTAAAAAGAAAACAACACAACTACATTACTGTACCACAATAGCATTAATACAACACCAAAAATCTTGTTAAAATCATAATGCAGTAGAGACTCAGACAGTCCCACTACACCACATCACATTTATAGTGTTACATTAAACTAATACAATAATCGAACACACATATGATATCTACAACAAAATTCATTCCTTTAAAAACATGAAAATCTACTGAGACACAATAAACAATACAAACACTATGAGTCAAAAAGTAAAGTGAAAGTAGAATTATACCTCAACTTCCATCCTTCCCAGTAAGAGATAGAAGCTGGCTCTTATAATTATTCTTCACATGTGAACCATCCACGAACAAAAAAGGTATGCAAGGTTTAAACTCCTCAATCTATGACATACTTGTAGCTAGTAATCACCTCTGAATACATACTTCGAAAAGAAAAATCTAAATCAAATTTGCAGAAACAAATGCATAAAACAGTTCTAATTAGATCAGATGTACATCTATCACAGGAATAATCACCAGATCTTGAAATTCGCATGAAGATCATCAAATTCAAACATATGAGAGTTTGAAAATCAAATTCTAAATCGGATTCGAAGAACATGAAAGCGAAAAAACAATCTCATTCCATCAGAACTAGATGGATGAAGCTAGAACACAAAGTTTGTGAAACAAAATCAAATTCAAATCAATTAAATTACCTGGATAGGAATTAAGAAAATGAATCTCCATGAAACTTCAATGGGTTCGAATAAGAAACCAAAAGAATCAGAGAATCAGTGTTCGAGCTATATTGCGAGTGAAGAAGAAAGTAAAGGAAATATATTTTACGGCAATAATAATTCCACAGCTCAGCGAAGGCTATTTCCGTAAAATACCGTTTAATGAATTTTTTTTTAAAATTAACGGAAATCAGCTCGCACGGGCTTAGGCTCACTGCATGGGTCATTTTGCTTACAGCTTGGATCTCCATGAAACAGGCCCTACGCACGGGCTTTGTTTTGCAAATTATGTAGTTAGTGGTAATTTGCTATTAAATCAATAAATTAAAACTGATTGATTTAATTACATAAATAAGGAATTTCATTAAATGCTCTGTCATGAATGCTTTCCAATTCAAGGGAGATGCAGACACTATAAATACCCCTTCTCAAATCAAGAGAAGGGACTTTTTGACAAGCAAGAGAAATCACTCAAGAAGTTCAGAAGTCTTTAAACTCGTGGAGGATCATCAAGCCATCAATAGAGCCGATTCCTTCACATCACCAAAGCCAAAGCCAAAAGACATCAGTCATGTGCCAAACCTGATCGTGACCCTTGTTTGATTCAAGATCAAGTGTTCATCACCCTTGAATCAAGCACATCGTTGGAGATCGAATCAGAGGATTTTTTAGACAAAGATTGTAACCCGCTTTCAAATAATAAATAAAATATTATTTTTGTACACGTGTCTTTGTTTGATTTGCTTACAGGATTTCGTGTTTACAAATTGGCACGCCCAGTGGGACATCTTTGCCTCTCATCTCTTTCTCCAAAATTCAAGTACTTTCTTTCTGAGTAAGGCTTCCAAGAAGATTCAAGTCATTCCCATGAACAAGTCCAAATCAGCGGCTACTAAAAGATCGAGTAGCGGGTCTTCTGCTCGTGTCACTCGAAGTGTAGCGAAGACTCATCCCACAAAATTTATGGCCCTCCCATCTAAGCCTCATCAACCGGTCATCACCCTAGAAAGTCTTGGGGCAAGGGAGCATGTTCCTCAGAGTAAGGAAAGACAAGCTTCAAGCATGGAAAATTCAAGGGAGCAATCCTTTTCACCTGCTGTCGATGAAGACTCGGATGATGACTCAAGCACAGGTTCATACCATGGGTCCCCTAATGCTGAAGAAAATGACACCTCATTGGTGAAGTCAGATGGTGTATCCCACTCCACTGCAATACAAGTCTTAGTGACAGGGGCGACCTCAATTGAAGAGCAACTAGCTAATATGATGGCCGCAATGGAAAAGCTCACAAAGACTGTCGAGGAAAAAGATATGCAGATTGCTGAGCTAAAAAGCATGTTAGACACTCAACTGGAGGAAGACTCCACTAAAGGGCCACATGGAAACGATAATGGGAAGGAGAAACAAGGAGAAACCTCAGAGCAAAAATTCAAGACCACTAAAAGCCAACAAAGTTCGCTTGGTTCCTTGACCGTCCCACAACTTCAGGACATGATTACAAACACCATTAGAGCTCAGTATGGAGGCCCCTCTCGAGATTCTCTCGCATATTCCAAACCCTACACAAAAAGAGTGGATGGTCTAAGGATGCCGATTGGGTATCAACCACCCAAGTTTTAATAGTTTGAAGGGAAAGGTAATCCAAAGCAGCATATTGCCCACTTCGTTGAGACCTGTAACAATGTTGGAACGGAGGGTGATCATCTTGTCAAACAATATGTTCGATCTCTAAAAGGGAACGCCTTTGAATGGTATACTGACCTGGAATCAGAATCTGTTGATAGCTGGGACCAGATGGAGCGTGAGTTTCTGAACCGTTTCTACAGTACAAGGCACACAGTGAGCATGATGGAGCTCACTAGCACAAAGCAATGGAAAGATGAACCTGCTGTAGATTACATCAATCGATGGCGATCGCTTAGTCTCGATTACAAGGATCGTCTATCGGAGGTGTCTGCAGTAGAAATGTGTATCCAAGGCATGCACTGGAATTTGTTGTATATTTTACAAGGGATTAAGCCTCGCGCATTCGAGGAACTTGCGACCCTTGCTCATGACATGGAATTGAGCATAGCCAGCCACAGGAGTAAGGCGGAGCCTATCGTTGACCAAAGGAAAGACAAGATCTTTGGAAGCAAGGTAGACAAAGTAATAAAGAAGCCTACAAAAGAATCAATGGCAATTAACGCAGCCCCAGTCAAAATCTCGACAAGAGATAAGATGAAAGAGGTGAAGAAAGCCAATGAGTTGAAAAAAGCAGAACCAACTCAAAGCTATGAGAGAAGAAGGCGCACATTGAAGGAGTGGGAAGATAAGACATATCCTTTTCCCGGTTCTGATGTAGCAGGTATGCTGGAAGATTTACTTGAAAAGAAGGTCATAGAGCTGCCTGAATGTAAGCGGCCTGAAGAAATGTATCGGGTTAATGACCCAAAATACTGCAAATATCATCACCTTGTCAGTCACCGGATTGAGAAGTGTTTCGTTCTTAAGGACCTGATTATGAATCTCGCCAAGCAAAGAAGGATACAGTTAGAAGTCGACGATGAGGCCGAAGTCAACTGTACCAGTATTGTATTTGGGTCATTCGAAGCGGTTCCGTTACCCTCTTCACCCGTAAAACGGCCATTTGAGTTATCAAAGGTTTCTTGTGAGAAGGTGAAATTAGAAGCAGCTGAGCATATGAAACAAATGAACCTTGAACCAAGTGTTGCCTTGAAGGACGAATCAATTATCAATGATGAAGGATGGACTCTCGTTACTCAGAGGAAGGGACAAAAAAATCTGTCACTTCGTCCACAAGATGCTCAAGTGAGGAAGAGACAACAAGAGGGAAGTCTTCAGTGCCCCGAAGAAACTGAGAGGAAGGAAGTCGTCAAAGGAAAGATCATTCCCTGCATACAAAAGTCATTTGCTCCAAGACGATTGCCTGAGCGCTTTCCTAAAAGATTCGTCGAGAAAGAGCAAAAGAGGGCTGCTCACATGACAACAAGCTACGACGTAGACTTAGAGGGCTGCTCACACCGTCAGCACACCTCAAGAATCGGAAAAGGATGAGGTGCTAAAGCACCTAGAGTGCCTACCATTACACTTTAGCATGTATGATTTGTTGCAGTTATCAAAGGCGGCCAGATGTGCGCTGGTCCAAGTACTAATTAACTTAACCAAGTATTATGCAAAAATTAAAGAGGAAGGCGAGTTGAAGCCTAAAGAATGTGCTACGTGCGCAGTATATTGCGACGCCATTCACTTTGGAGATGAAGACCTGCAGTTGGGTTCCAAGCCACATAATCGACCTCTATTCGTAACAGGATATATGCGGGAACAAAGTCTAAACCACATGCTTGTAGATGGAGGATTTGCTGTGAACATCATGCCTAAGTCAACAATGAAGAAGTTAGGTATCCAAGTTGAAGAGTTGTCCCGAAGTCATCTCATGATTCAAGGCTTCAACCAAGGGGGGCAGAGAGCTATTGGCATGATCAAAATAGACATGACAATCGGGGAGTTAAAGTCGAACACGTTGTTCCATTTGATCGACGCAAAGACGTCATACAATTTACTTTTAGGACGTCCATGGGTGCATGAAAATGGTGTCGTACCCTCAACTCTTCATCAATGCTTCAAGTTCTACCGAGGTGGAGTGAAGACAGTAGTAGGTGACACTAAACCATTCACTAAAGCTGAAACCTACTTTGCGGATGCCAAGTTTTATATAGATGGTGAGATGGCAGGAGAGGTACTCCCGATCGACATACCCTCTACAGGAAAGGTCGGAGAAATGGGGGGCAAGCAAGTTGATTCAAGCATGGTGAGAAATCATGATGAGAAAGAATCACAAAATGAATCAACCAAAAATATTGCTTTGACCTCAAGAGACAAGCCCAAGACTGCTACTCCAATCTTTCGCTATGTTTTGAAGTCTAAGCGAAGGGAACATGAGTCTCTATTTGTGGAAGCAAACAAACAAGAGTGTCCACGAAAGTTAGAGGAGGAAGACATCAGTTTGCTGAAAGAAGTGTCGACTGTGCCTCTGCCTAAATTAATAAACACAACTCATGTCAAGCAGCCGATACAAGGTTTTGTGAAACCAGCTAAAGGTTTGACAGAACATGGATCTCTTCCTAACAAAAGAACTAAGGAAGGCTTCAACCCCAATGCTTACAAGCTATTGGCAAAGGCCGGATACAACTTTGGTTCTTCAAGCAAAGAAGGCAGCTCAAATGTCACAAGTCAAAAGGTTCATGAGCTTGACGAATCTTAGAAGAGATTGAGAAAAGGTACGGTTGATCCTGCTAGGTCTGGCCTTGATTTTGTGTAGAGCGAGCCAATTAAAATTTCTGGCATAAGAAAAGACAAGAAAGCTAGTACGCAACATATTAGCGTTGAGGTATTACAAGAAGATGGTGAGTTGCAACCTACTTCAACTACAATGCTTGAGCATGTTAGTGCGTCAACACCCCGAGTTTCAGTATTTGACCATGTTGATGTACCCACAAGTCGAACTTCAGTTTTCAATCGTATTGCCACAACAAGAAATCGAACTTCTGTGTTCAATAGGTTGTCATGTTTTAACAAAATAGAGAAGGAAGTAGACTTAACTCCACCCAAGTCAGTCTTCGAGAGAATTCAAGCGCCTAAGGAGCAACAAGGGAGAAAGAGAAAAGTGCAAGAAAGTCAAAGTGAAGACAGAGAAATCCGAAGTCTTGTCCCCTCACGCATGAAGCGACATTCAACGCTAGAGGTGAGCACAAATAGACAACTGAAAGTAAAGCAACACACAATCATCTTTACTGGCCAGGTTAATTTCGATGAAGAAGAGATTGTTCGATCCGCTTATCATGTCACCGTAGAAGAAGTGGATGGTCCGGAGGATTCAGAGGGAGATAGCCCCTTTAGCATTTGAAGACGGGGGCAAGCCACTGTGGACAAACTCAAAAAGCTCAATTTAGGTACTGAAGAGGAGCCAAGGCCCGTCTTCATCAGCGCCTTATTAAGTTCTGAAGAGGAAAAGGAATATTATGAGTTGTTACTCGAGTATAAAGACGTGTTCGCATGGACGTACAAAGAGATGCCTGGCCCTGATCCAAAAGTTGCAGTTTATCACCTCGCAGTCAAGCCTGAGGCTCGACCAATCAAATAGACACAACGTCGTTTCTGAACAGAACTTCTTTCTCAAATCGAAGCTGAAGTTGACAAGTTGATTGCTCCAGGCTTCATTAGAGAAGTTCAATATCCCAAGTGGATTGCAAACATTGTGCCTGTTAAGAAGAAAAATGGACAAATCCGCGTGTGTGTAGACTTCCGCGATTTGAATGATGCTTGTCCAAAGGATGACTTTCCGCTACCAATCATTGAACTCATGGTCGATGCAATAACCGGGCATGAAGCTTTATCTTTCATGGATGGGTCGTCTGGCTACAACCAAATAAGGATGACTTTAGAGGAGGAGGAGCTCACAGCATTTCGCACTCCTAAAGGCATTTATTGTTACAAGGTTATGCCATTTGGATTAAAAAATGCAGGTGCAACATATCAACGTGCCATGCAAAAAATTTTCGAAGACATGCTTCATAAGTATGTAGAGTGCTATGTCGATGATCTCGTAGTCAAATCCACAAAAAGGAGGGATCACCTACAAGACTTACGAAGGGTGTTTGACAGACTACGTATCAACTCAAAATGAACCCCCTCAAATGTGCTTTCGGAGTCACTTCAGGTAAGTTCCTTGGATTCATTGTGAAGCATCGTGGCATTGAGGTGGATTAATCAAAGATTAAAGCCATTCAAGACATGCCTGAACCAAGAAATGTGCGTGAGCTAAAGAGTCTTCAAGGACACCTCGCTCTCATTAGACGATTCATATCGAACCTTGCGGGTCGTTGTCAGCTATTTAGTCGACTCTTAAAGAAAGATGTACCTTTCGTGTGGGACGAAGCTTGCCGAAATGCTTTTGAAAGCATAAAGAAGTACTTGTCAAACCTCGTGACCCTTGTTTGATTCAAGATCAAGTGTTCATCACCCTTGAATCAAGCACATCGTTGGAGACCGAATCAGAGGATTTTTTAGACAAAGATTGTAACCCGCTTTCAAATAATAAATAAAATATTATTTTTGTACACGTGTCTTTGTTTGATTTGCTTACAGGATTTCGTGTTTACAAATTGGCACGCCCAAGGACCATTGGGAGGAGTGAGATTGTGAGACTTAGTTATTCTACTTCTGTGACTAACTGACTACTGTACCTTTTTCGCGGTGTATTATTTAAATTTTCGGCCACCAATGTTTCAAGAATTACAGATGCTTCTCATAATTGCGATGACACCCCGAATGTCACGTGCATTTCCATGATGCGTAATGCATTTGATCATAAATCATCTTTAAGTCTACTTGGATCTAAAGTACATTTTTTTTTGTCGAAGACATCATATTCATAACCAACGAAATTACACCAAATAACTCACTCTTTTTAGGCATAAAAAGAGTCACCATCTAAGTAATTTAACCTACCCTACTGGTCATAGCACATAGGGCTGTTTTTTCTACCGATTTTGCGGTACACACGAACCTGAGGCTCGGTTATATCGAACCAACTGGTATATTGCAAAATTAACAAAAGCTCACTAGTTTTTCTACACGAGGAGGTTTGAACCCCAATCCTAACTTGCAACTAAGCCCTTAACCAACAAGCTACAACTCTTGGTTATTATATTATATACAAAACAATATATTTATAGTATCTCGTCTTGTAAAAATTAAAAAATAAAAACCAATCTCCCTCTTTTCTTTCTTCTTTATTCTTTTTGTTCTTCTTTTTTCTTTTCCCTCTTCATCTTCTGCTTTCCCTTTTCTTCTTCTTCCTTTACCTTCCTCGTTCTTCTCTCACAATTCTCTGCCAGGCTTCCATATAACCAGATCTGGGTTATGAACCTCAAGATCTATGCATATGAGGCTCGATCATAAACCTCTGGATCAATAGTTATGCATTGATCTAAATCGCCGGATTCTTTCGCTACCTTCATTTAGCATCTTCAATTGTCGGAATTCTCAGATATCGACCGAAATCGACTGTAAAAGTTGGATAACGACTTGTCAATTTACTGAGTTCAACCAGTTAGAAGTGGTTTCAAATTTCAAAAACCGTCGAAAGTCGGTTCAGTATTGGCACCAACCCAAACAAGTTAGCCCTAACAGCACATCTAAAAACAAGATATACAAATCCTTAAAACTAATCAAATAAAATAGACTGAACGCATAACCTATGGCTCTCTACAGAACCCACAACTGGCTCATTCAGTGTGTTCTTATGATGACCATTTGGATCATTAAGAGAAGTACATTGAAGTAGAAATCAGCTCTTTGAGCTTATTCTTGCTTCCCGAAGGTCACCCACAATGCTTACCAGTAGAAAGAGGAGACACATGGGTCGACCCCACATGTATAGCAAAGCTGGGCCCATGACTAGGATTAGAAATACTCACAACCCGAGTAGGATCCTAAAGCAGTAGTATACTCTCAACCCCACAACTCAAAATCACACACGAGTTATACAAGCCAAATCTATCATACTTCAAGCTTGGCTTATATTTCCTATTTAGCTTAGTTTCAAATTCAATTTGAGCTTGATCCTTCTCTTTATTATTTACGACGACAAGTCGAATTAATGAACAAAAAAAATGAAACGAACTTCATCAAGCCGACTTAAAAATCCTATTTTCCATTTTAGTACTCCAACAACATTTTCACATTCATTTCCCATCTCTTTTGGGAGAAACCCTTGAAGGCATGAGGGAATAAGTGTTGGCCTTAGAATGGTGCTAGTGGTGCCACAACACAGGCACCCAACTTTTGGGATTGTGTGTTGGTTAAATCACTGGAATATGAAAGGTTAAATCACCTGAATTATAGTTTAGAAAGCCAAGGCAGGAAACACAATAGATGTAATCGATGAGTGGTTCCGATGATTGTGTAGACCGGACTAGGTTTTTGAGATTTGGCGTATGGCCGTATATATATATATATATATATATATATATATATATATATATATATATATATATATATATATATATATATATATATATATGTTTTTGAACGATGAGTGGTTCCGATGATTGAGTCACAAATACGGCCATACGCCAAATCTGAAAAATCTAGGCCACGACACATTTATTGACACGGAAATTGAAATAATAATATGAAAGAACAATTTAAATAAAAAAATGTCTCATCCTACCACAAAATAACACAAAATTAATGAATTTGAATACTAATTCTCTCATAATAGAATTAAAAAACAAATTCCAAAACATAAAAGTTTCAATGGTTTATCAACCATTATACCTGACAGGACCCGC
Source organism: Rubus parviflorus (assembly GCA_029955375.1). Lineage (NCBI taxonomy): Eukaryota > Viridiplantae > Streptophyta > Magnoliopsida > Rosales > Rosaceae > Rubus > Rubus parviflorus. The sequence goes on along the minus strand of JARGGL010000008.1, from coordinate 3,232,215 downwards.
CCTAGATTCCACCCTGGAATCCGAGGTGGCCCTGTGGGGCCCACCTTAGAAGAGTTTCTACCGAAAATCCGGCATAAAGTCTCCAAAAATGGACTACCCAAAACCTGTGAAAAATATTTAACACTTCAAAATTTTCAACTCGCAACCAACACCCGAGCCTACATGCTCGCTGGTGAAAAACAAAACAACTTTCACAATTTAAAATAACTTCCAAGAATTTCAACTCCAATTTAGAAACGTTTTCAAATCCGTTATACATTTTGAAACTCAACATATCAAAGCTACTAAGTTTTTGAAGATACATAATAAAACGAGAGTAGGTTACACTATAACCTACGATAATGGAAGTGTGATGATGTAATACCCCGAAAATTTCCGTATTATTTTTATAAAATAGTTCGTGAAATTTGAAGTGAAATGATACGATTTCATATTTTTAGGGGTTTTCGTCGTAAAACGATAATTACGGTGGTAATTATAAGTTACACAAGGTTAATTAAGGTAACTTTTTACCCGTTGAGAATTTGGGAAAACTTCCTTCATGAAAGTTGTAGACCTCGTCGAATCGAGTTCGTAGGAATTTGGTTCATCGGAAATGGACATCGTATGAAGGAGTTACAGCCCTCGGAAGTTCCACGTTTTTCTATAAAAGAAAGATTTTATTTTTTTTCTGGAACTTTCTCTCTCCTCCCTCTCTCTCTCTCCCCGCGCAGCTCTCCCTTTCTCTCTCTTCTGGTTGTTTTCCGGCGAGCCGTGACCGGCCACCGTGTGCCTCACCGCCACCACCAAAAGGTGCAGCTCGGGCCGACAGACCTAGCCCACCCGGCCTTGCCGCCCGCCTCGCCGGCGTGACGCCGCACGCGGCGGCCAAAGAAGAGGCCGACGGCCTCCTCATGCTCCGGCCATTTTCCGGCCACCCCGGACCAATCCGTGTATCGGGTTTTGAAGCCCTCAACCCCATGAACACGATGGTGCCCTTGGATTTCACCGAAAACCACCGTAGGCGGCGGATTGAGCTCGGGAAGTTTTGGATCTAGAACTTGCCGACACCGATTCCGGCCACTTCCACTTCGATCCAGACTTTGAGGTAGTTACTAAACTTGTTGGGCTTGTTGAGTTCTACATTCTGGTAAATTTTGGTAGCCATCGGACCACCTTGACCGGCGGCCGGCAGCCACCTCCGGCGGCGCGTCGGCGGCGCGTCAGGTCGGTCCTGGAGCAATTCTTTGCTCCGTTTGACTTGGTTCGTCGATACGAACAACTTTCGTGTTTACAGTTTTGTGAAATTCGGTCGTTTGAGCGATGATCAATTAAGCAATGGTTATGGATCGTTAGATCCGTGATGATCCGACCGTTGGATCATCACCATATTTGGATATGATGTTAGGATGCTAGAAATAAGCATGCTGTTGGATTTTGGAAGTTTCAGATTTGGTGTGGGACCCGTTGATGAATAGTAGACGTGGGACCCACGTTGACCGATGGTTGACTTTTGGTCAAATGGTCTCGATTAAATGTTCCGATGTCGTAGGAGACATTTGAGGAACATTTGGATTATTTTGGAAATGTATTATGCTAATTGGATATTGCATAATCATAGGTGTTTACGAGAAGTGTAGCTCGTGCTTGTCGATTCCTGGTTACTATTTGAAGACGCAGCAGGAATTAGAGGTGAGTGAATCTCACGATATTTTATATATGAATATTAATTCATATTGTGTTGTTTGCGAAAATAAATAATTATATTTATTTAAATGATTTTGCGATATATAAATTAAATACAGTTTTAATTTGATATATCAGCATGTGTGATTTTGTGTTAAAACAATATTTGAAAGTATTCATTTTATTGTTTTAATTGGTGGATTTTGTGGGAAACAATATTTCAAAAATTATGATATTGTGTTTGCCTACTCGAATGTTTTTTGTAGCCAATGGGTGAAGGTTAGAGCTTTAGACTGTGTAGCCAATGGGTGAAGGTTAGAGCTCTAGACTGTGTAGCCAATGGTGAAGGTTAGAGCTTTAGACTGTGTAGCCAGAAGGTGAAGGTTAGAGTTCTAGACTGTGTAGCCATGTATTCATTGAAAACAAAGATGAATACTTTATGTAATAAAGGAGAAGAAAAATGGTATTCTCGCTTTATCTTGATGTATTAAAAGGAGAAGAAAAATGGTATTCTCGCTTTTAATCATTTGAAGTTGATTGTGGTTTTGTGTGAGTATGATATGAATTTGCTTCTTAAATAATTGAAGCATTGATTTATTGAATTACAATTCTTGAACAATATTGAATTGTATTTTGAAGTTTTTACTTCTTTAAAAATTGAAGTAATTATTATTATGATTTACGATTCTTAAAAAGAAAGAATCATAATTTTGGGAAATGATTTTGGGGAAAGTTTATATTGTTTAATATTCTGAATTACCCTGGGATTAACATACACGTTTATGGGACGTGTGGGGTTAAAATACGTGGTATGGGGCGCGTAGGTTCAGTATATTTTATAATATGAATTTTCGGGATTTGAATTGTTTTTGAAAAGTATAAGTTACATATATTTGTTTAAAACAAACTATATATGTATATTTTGTTAAACGGTTTAGGGTGAGTAAAACTGAGTTAACTCATACCAGCTTCGTAAGCTGACCGGGTTTGTTGATATAACCCGGTACACTATTCCACGGTGTAGGGGTTATACCTGCAGGTTAGGATAACCAGGAGTAATGCAAGGCTGCATACTTTTTGTTGGGTTATAAGACTTCCGCTATTTTATGCTTCGCACTCTGAAGATTTATTTATGTAATATTTTGATGTATCAATTTATTATATAAATATTTGGTATGTAATATTCGACTCTTGTATTGAGTTTGAAATTACAATGTTGGGCATGGAGTTGGTGTTGTCTACTTGAATTAAAAAGAAAAAAATTCTAGTGCATATTTGTATTTGATATTCCATGTCGTCACGTTCCCGAAATGGTTTGTAATTAAGGGCAAAATGCCTTATTAATTGATTGGAAAATCGGGGCGTGACAGATTGGTATCAGAGCAAAACAATGCTCTAAGGAAGTGATTGAGCAATGGAACGCTCTACTGTAATGAAACGAGTTGTTGAGTTGTGAAGTGAAGTTAGGGTTTAGAGCTTAGGATCGGTTTAGGGTTTGACGTTAGGTTCTTAGATTCATTCAAGTAATGATTACTTCGTATGCTTAATTACGCACAGTATTTATCGAGTGATGGCCCGACCGCGGCGGATCCCCATCATGTGCTCTTCAGTGCTGTTGTGTTGTTAAGAATATAAAGTACAAATTACAATTCCTTATACGGTAGTCTTACATGGCTACATTCTTAACTCTCTCAACCGTACCCTGTATCAAACGACAGACTTGATCCACTGACCCTTTCTTATTCTTCAGCAACTCAGTAGAGATCTGTGTTGCTACTGTTACTAGACAACCAATGTACGGATTGTCTGAGACCCCTTCTGTTCTTCCAGCAGTAGGCATATCTGGTAGAATTGAAAAACCTGAAGTTAGGAATACAATTGTACCTAACTCACAACCACCTAATAACTTCTGGACCGTTGACTGACTGATAGAGGCATAAATCACGTATGACCCTGTTGAATCAGTACAACTTTCTTGGAGTACGTAGGTGTCGTCGATTTGCATCAAGGTGACACAGTTGCGTGGGTCTTGACCCGTTGTGATGTGTGCAATCTCTTGGACTGTCTTGCCCAATGCTTGGTGGTCCCACTGGTTCCGAGTTTGTACGTCAGTGAAGAAGTCAAACAGCTTTCGGTGAGAGACATGATGTTGGAATATTGCAGTTGCAGTTCGAGTAAGACCATGAGGCTTATTCGGCCTATTCCAAATTTTGTTAGTGGAGACTCTTATCCCTGAACCCCTGAACTTGGTTTGTTCAGCTACCTTCCATTCATGAGCAGTAGAGTTGCCGATGCCTGTGCAGAAATCCGTCACTAATCTGCATGTCATCTGCAACAAGTTTCTTCTTCCTTCTACCGATGGTATGACACAAAAGTCTTGAGGTGGATGAGTGACAGCCGCAGAATAGTTGAACCGTTCTGCTTGCCTCTGCAATATTTCTACCCATCGCCTTGCTCCAAAGGCTAAGCCTGACTCCACTAGCGTTCTGTATGTTTGGTGCATGAGTTGATCTCGTACATCAACATGTTCCACCCATACGACACGAGAGCTGCCGTTGAACAAGTCTTGGATTAAGCATCCGGATGGACGCTTCTTGCATTGAGATCTGGGGTGTGGACCCAGATTTGAACTTAACCCCTCCACAGAGACATCAACTATGGCCCAACTCTGTTCTGTTTGTCGTTGACAATAACGAACAAAGTGAGTGACACGAGTGGAGACAGATGGAGTGGTTACCTGGAACTCAGCAGTCATGACTTGGATGGTGTCGTGGTAGTTTTCAGCAGTCCCTGTTGATAAGACATCAAGGATATTCGCCCTTGAAATGATGCTACTGAATATGGTGGACCATTGGTCCACATCCATGAAGAAATTCAAGAGTACGACAGGACTGAGAGGAATAGTGGCTGTGTAGCGAGAAGCTTCGGTTTGGAAGTTAGTGGGAGTGAGATCAATACCGTTAGTGAAGATTCTCTTGTACTCTGCTTCATTCAGGAACTCATGAAGCGTGGCTGAGCTGGATTTGAGTGCAGAGATCCACAGTGGCGCATCAGCAGATGCCATGATGATTAGCTCATCTCTGACCGACACAATGATTTCAGAAATCTTAGTTGTGTCTGCCACGACAGATGCTTGTTCAGGTTCTGAACGGTTGATGTTGTCTGGTTGGTGTGTAGAAGAAGAGTGATGTGGGATCGACATACACTTTTGAACATCCCTCCTCATGTGAGACTTTTCCCTTGGACCGATGACTGCAGGAATTGGAAGAGTCTGAGGTTGTGGGGTAGTCTCTTCGATTCCTTTGAGTAGCTCACTATTGGGAGTAACTCGTTTTCCACAGTGGTTGCAGTTGATTCGGTTGAATGCTGCTTGGTACTGGCTAAATTGAGCTTGAAGCTCATTGATTTTCTGTCTCAGCAGAAAATTTTGTTGACGAGTTGTTTGGGCAGGCGTTCGGGGTCGATGCTTTATCACCCAGGCAGAGACTTGTGCAAACGTTAACTTTATTTGGTCACCCAAATCTTGTCGCTGTTGAACAGTTGGCTGTGGAAAAGCCTCGACGAAGTCCTTCAATGCTTGGACTTGGTATTTGGTGAAGCTCTTCCTCAGTGGAATACGTTTGGATGAACTAGGTTCAGCTTGTGGAGATGATACTTGTGGACTTGAGGCTATTTCAATGGCTTCGTCTTCTGCTAGAAGCATGTCTAGCATGTCGATATCGTTGTCGAATTCGATTGCTGGTGAAATTATTTCATCTAAGCCCTCAAAGAATTGGCTTTCAGAGGGATTAGATTGAAGTAATTCACTGAACGAATTCACTTTACGTGACATGTTTGAGTTGGTGTAAATCTCTGAGAAGTGGAGTGAAGAAGTCCTCTTTGAAAGAGAAAGGAGGTTATGGCACTAATGGAAAGTATCTGTTAGTGGATGCGTAAGGTGTATATTTATGGTTGGTGGAGGATTTGAAAATTCAAAAGCAAAGGTGAGTGGCTGATTTACAGCTAATTGTCGGAGACCTTGGAGATTGTGGAAGATTTTCTTTCCCCGATGCACTGACTTTCCACATACAGTTCCACTCTTGTGAGACCTCGCATCTTTTGAGGAATTAATTATGCGAAAGTTAAAGTAAAGAGCCATTATGACCGGTGTTAGTGGAAGACTGAGTTTTTGTTGATTAAATCTTGCGGAATATTGTATCGTGGGCGATACTTTTGAGTAATTGAGACAGATATGAGCAATAATTATTCTTAGTGGGTTGTTGAGTGCACCGCACTCGCATTAAAGAAAGGTTTCCCTTACGGTGGAAAGTTGTGTTTAAATACATAGGATAAGGAGTTGTGTTACTCACTTCATATCTGTTATCAAACAAACACTTCGACTAAAATTTTCTCTTACACAATGGTGAACAAGGGAGAGTGCAGCAAGCGTTCCAAGAACACTGATTGGAGTGAACTTCCGGTGGAGATCTGGAAGTACATATTCCAGTTGGTTGCTACCGCATCCCTGCAGAGCACAATGGAACTCCGTTGTGTCTCGAAGGACTTCAAGGAGTATGCCGATAGTTGGTCTACCTTGGCGGCGATCGACATGGATGGTTTCGATGGTGGATCCAGACCCACTGGTTCCATAGAAGCGGACAGGCAGGTGCGCATCTTCGCAAATCGATGCTGGGAAGCGAAGAACCCGGAGTCTCTGTTCCGAATGGGAATACGAGTACTCGTGGAGGCAGCGAATATATCTCTAGCCCTGGAGTATTTCGATGCGGCATGCAAACCAGGAACATTCTATGGTTCGCGTCCCAGTTCAGTGGTAGGTCATCATGTTGCATTTTATGCAGCATGTATGATTAAGATGATTTTAGGACCACGAGCCGAGCAGCAGAAAACGGTGCAGCGACTGTGTGAAGCCCTCGACTGGTGGAGAAGCGGATGGAACATCTACTACTGTAGACAAGAAGTCGAGCGGATGATGCATCAGGCCGAGTTTTGTCATGAGCATCTACTATTGTATTTTCCGTCGACTACTGCTTTCCTGCCCGCCGGTAAATGTCTTACTTGCGGTGAGTCAAGTTTTTGGCGTCCTTTTGGCCAGGACATGTGGGACGTGGATGGAGATAGACATGCAGCTAGAGAATGTTGCGACACTTGCAAGTGTTTCGTGGAGGCAGCATATTTCTACCAGCTGATGATGTATGGAATTCCGAGACATCCGGCCTCTTATCCACGAAGTCACTATTGGAGGTTTAAGGATGGCTTCTGGTAGTTAAAGCCCTGTGAGGCAATCTTAGAATTTGTAATAGGAATATTTCGGAAGTTGTGGTTGTTATGTTGTGGTTTGTTGTGTACTACCTAAGTTATCATCAATAAAATTTGGATTTTGTAATTGAAGTGTGATGACCTTGGGTATACTCTGCGTCCTAATTTCGGGACGAAATTTCTTTAAGGAGGGTAGACTGTAATACCCCGAAAATTTCCGTATTATTTTTATAAAATAGTTCGTGAAATTTGAAGTGAAATGATACGATTTCATATTTTTAGGGGTTTTCGTCGTAAAACGATAATTACGGTGGTAATTATAAGTTACACAAGGTTAATTAAGGTAACTTTTTACCCGTTGAGAATTTGGGAAAACTTCCTTCATGAAAGTTGTAGACCTCGTCGAATCGAGTTCGTAGGAATTTGGTTCATCGGAAATGGACATCGTATGAAGGAGTTACAGCCCTCGGAAGTTCCACGTTTTTCTATAAAAGAAAGATTTTATTTTTTTTCTGGAACTTTCTCTCTCCTCCCTCTCTCTCTCTCCCCGCGCAGCTCTCCCTTTCTCTCTCTTCTGGTTGTTTTCCGGCGAGCCGTGACCGGCCACCGTGTGCCTCACCGCCACCACCAAAAGGTGCAGCTCGGGCCGACAGACCTAGCCCACCCGGCCTTGCCGCCCGCCTCGCCGGCGTGACGCCGCACGCGGCGGCCAAAGAAGAGGCCGACGGCCTCCTCATGCTCCGGCCATTTTCCGGCCACCCCGGACCAATCCGTGTATCGGGTTTTGAAGCCCTCAACCCCATGAACACGATGGTGCCCTTGGATTTCACCGAAAACCACCGTAGGCGGCGGATTGAGCTCGGGAAGTTTTGGATCTAGAACTTGCCGACACCGATTCCGGCCACTTCCACTTCGATCCAGACTTTGAGGTAGTTACTAAACTTGTTGGGCTTGTTGAGTTCTACATTCTGGTAAATTTTGGTAGCCATCGGACCACCTTGACCGGCGGCCGGCAGCCACCTCCGGCGGCGCGTCGGCGGCGCGTCAGGTCGGTCCTGGAGCAATTCTTTGCTCCGTTTGACTTGGTTCGTCGATACGAACAACTTTCGTGTTTACAGTTTTGTGAAATTCGGTCGTTTGAGCGATGATCAATTAAGCAATGGTTATGGATCGTTAGATCCGTGATGATCCGACCGTTGGATCATCACCATATTTGGATATGATGTTAGGATGCTAGAAATAAGCATGCTGTTGGATTTTGGAAGTTTCAGATTTGGTGTGGGACCCGTTGATGAATAGTAGACGTGGGACCCACGTTGACCGATGGTTGACTTTTGGTCAAATGGTCTCGATTAAATGTTCCGATGTCGTAGGAGACATTTGAGGAACATTTGAATTATTTTGGAAATGTATTATGCTAATTGGATATTGCATAATCATAGGTGTTTACGAGAAGTGTAGCTCGTGCTTGTCGATTCCTGGTTACTATTTGAAGACGCAGCAGGAATTAGAGGTGAGTGAATCTCACGATATTTTATATATGAATATTAATTCATATTGTGTTGTTTGCGAAAATAAATAATTATATTTATTTAAATGATTTTGCGATATATAAATTAAATACAGTTTTAATTTGATATATCAGCATGTGTGATTTTGTGTTAAAACAATATTTGAAAGTATTCATTTTATTGTTTTAATTGGTGGATTTTGTGGGAAACAATATTTCAAAAATTATGATATTGTGTTTGCCTACTCGAATGTTTTTTGTAGCCAATGGGTGAAGGTTAGAGCTTTAGACTGTGTAGCCAATGGGTGAAGGTTAGAGCTCTAGACTGTGTAGCCAATGGTGAAGGTTAGAGCTTTAGACTGTGTAGCCAGAAGGTGAAGGTTAGAGTTCTAGACTGTGTAGCCATGTATTCATTGAAAACAAAGATGAATACTTTATGTAATAAAGGAGAAGAAAAATGGTATTCTCGCTTTATCTTGATGTATTAAAAGGAGAAGAAAAATGGTATTCTCGCTTTTAATCATTTGAAGTTGATTGTGGTTTTGTGTGAGTATGATATGAATTTGCTTCTTAAATAATTGAAGCATTGATTTATTGAATTACAATTCTTGAACAATATTGAATTGTATTTTGAAGTTTTTACTTCTTTAAAAATTGAAGTAATTATTATTATGATTTACGATTCTTAAAAAGAAAGAATCATAATTTTGGGAAATGATTTTGGGGAAAGTTTATATTGTTTAATATTCTGAATTACCCTGGGATTAACATACACGTTTATGGGACGTGTGGGGTTAAAATACGTGGTATGGGGCGCGTAGGTTCAGTATATTTTATAATATGAATTTTCGGGATTTGAATTGTTTTTGAAAAGTATAAGTTACATATATTTGTTTAAAACAAACTATATATGTATATTTTGTTAAACGGTTTAGGGTGAGTAAAACTGAGTTAACTCATACCAGCTTCGTAAGCTGACCGGGTTTGTTGATATAACCCGGTACACTATTCCACGGTGTAGGGGTTATACCTGCAGGTTAGGATAACCAGGAGTAATGCAAGGCTGCATACTTTTTGTTGGGTTATAAGACTTCCGCTATTTTATGCTTCGCACTCTGAAGATTTATTTATGTAATATTTTGATGTATCAATTTATTATATAAATATTTGGTATGTAATATTCGACTCTTGTATTGAGTTTGAAATTACAATGTTGGGCATGGAGTTGGTGTTGTCTACTTGAATTAAAAAGAAAAAAATTCTAGTGCATATTTGTATTTGATATTCCATGTCGTCACGTTCCCGAAATGGTTTGTAATTAAGGGCAAAATGCCTTATTAATTGATTGGAAAATCGGGGCGTGACAGATTGGTATCAGAGCAAAACAATGCTCTAAGGAAGTGATTGAGCAATGGAACGCTCTACTGTAATGAAACGAGTTGTTGAGTTGTGAAGTGAAGTTAGGGTTTAGAGCTTAGGATCGGTTTAGGGTTTGACGTTAGGTTCTTAGATTCATTCAAGTAATGATTACTTCGTATGCTTAATTACGCACAGTATTTATCGAGTGATGGCCCGACCGCGGCGGATCCCCATCATGTGCTCTTCAGTGCTGTTGTGTTGTTAAGAATATAAAGTACAAATTACAATTCCTTATACGGTAGTCTTACATGGCTACATTCTTAACTCTCTCAACCGTACCCTGTATCAAACGACAGACTTGATCCACTGACCCTTTCTTATTCTTCAGCAACTCAGTAGAGATCTGTGTTGCTACTGTTACTAGACAACCAATGTACGGATTGTCTGAGACCCCTTCTGTTCTTCCAGCAGTAGGCATATCTGGTAGAATTGAAAAACCTGAAGTTAGGAATACAATTGTACCTAACTCACAACCACCTAATAACTTCTGGACCGTTGACTGACTGATAGAGGCATAAATCACGTATGACCCTGTTGAATCAGTACAACTTTCTTGGAGTACGTAGGTGTCGTCGATTTGCATCAAGGTGACACAGTTGCGTGGGTCTTGACCCGTTGTGATGTGTGCAATCTCTTGGACTGTCTTGCCCAATGCTTGGTGGTCCCACTGGTTCCGAGTTTGTACGTCAGTGAAGAAGTCAAACAGCTTTCGGTGAGAGACATGATGTTGGAATATTGCAGTTGCAGTTCGAGTAAGACCATGAGGCTTATTCGGCCTATTCCAAATTTTGTTAGTGGAGACTCTTATCCCTGAACCCCTGAACTTGGTTTGTTCAGCTACCTTCCATTCATGAGCAGTAGAGTTGCCGATGCCTGTGCAGAAATCCGTCACTAATCTGCATGTCATCTGCAACAAGTTTCTTCTTCCTTCTACCGATGGTATGACACAAAAGTCTTGAGGTGGATGAGTGACAGCCGCAGAATAGTTGAACCGTTCTGCTTGCCTCTGCAATATTTCTACCCATCGCCTTGCTCCAAAGGCTAAGCCTGACTCCACTAGCGTTCTGTATGTTTGGTGCATGAGTTGATCTCGTACATCAACATGTTCCACCCATACGACACGAGAGCTGCCGTTGAACAAGTCTTGGATTAAGCATCCGGATGGACGCTTCTTGCATTGAGATCTGGGGTGTGGACCCAGATTTGAACTTAACCCCTCCACAGAGACATCAACTATGGCCCAACTCTGTTCTGTTTGTCGTTGACAATAACGAACAAAGTGAGTGACACGAGTGGAGACAGATGGAGTGGTTACCTGGAACTCAGCAGTCATGACTTGGATGGTGTCGTGGTAGTTTTCAGCAGTCCCTGTTGATAAGACATCAAGGATATTCGCCCTTGAAATGATGCTACTGAATATGGTGGACCATTGGTCCACATCCATGAAGAAATTCAAGAGTACGACAGGACTGAGAGGAATAGTGGCTGTGTAGCGAGAAGCTTCGGTTTGGAAGTTAGTGGGAGTGAGATCAATACCGTTAGTGAAGATTCTCTTGTACTCTGCTTCATTCAGGAACTCATGAAGCGTGGCTGAGCTGGATTTGAGTGCAGAGATCCACAGTGGCGCATCAGCAGATGCCATGATGATTAGCTCATCTCTGACCGACACAATGATTTCAGAAATCTTAGTTGTGTCTGCCACGACAGATGCTTGTTCAGGTTCTGAACGGTTGATGTTGTCTGGTTGGTGTGTAGAAGAAGAGTGATGTGGGATCGACATACACTTTTGAACATCCCTCCTCATGTGAGACTTTTCCCTTGGACCGATGACTGCAGGAATTGGAAGAGTCTGAGGTTGTGGGGTAGTCTCTTCGATTCCTTTGAGTAGCTCACTATTGGGAGTAACTCGTTTTCCACAGTGGTTGCAGTTGATTCGGTTGAATGCTGCTTGGTACTGGCTAAATTGAGCTTGAAGCTCATTGATTTTCTGTCTCAGCAGAAAATTTTGTTGACGAGTTGTTTGGGCAGGCGTTCGGGGTCGATGCTTTATCACCCAGGCAGAGACTTGTGCAAACGTTAACTTTATTTGGTCACCCAAATCTTGTCGCTGTTGAACAGTTGGCTGTGGAAAAGCCTCGACGAAGTCCTTCAATGCTTGGACTTGGTATTTGGTGAAGCTCTTCCTCAGTGGAATACGTTTGGATGAACTAGGTTCAGCTTGTGGAGATGATACTTGTGGACTTGAGGCTATTTCAATGGCTTCGTCTTCTGCTAGAAGCATGTCTAGCATGTCGATATCGTTGTCGAATTCGATTGCTGGTGAAATTATTTCATCTAAGCCCTCAAAGAATTGGCTTTCAGAGGGATTAGATTGAAGTAATTCACTGAACGAATTCACTTTACGTGACATGTTTGAGTTGGTGTAAATCTCTGAGAAGTGGAGTGAAGAAGTCCTCTTTGAAAGAGAAAGGAGGTTATGGCACTAATGGAAAGTATCTGTTAGTGGATGCGTAAGGTGTATATTTATGGTTGGTGGAGGATTTGAAAATTCAAAAGCAAAGGTGAGTGGCTGATTTACAGCTAATTGTCGGAGACCTTGGAGATTGTGGAAGATTTTCTTTCCCCGATGCACTGACTTTCCACATACAGTTCCACTCTTGTGAGACCTCGCATCTTTTGAGGAATTAATTATGCGAAAGTTAAAGTAAAGAGCCATTATGACCGGTGTTAGTGGAAGACTGAGTTTTTGTTGATTAAATCTTGCGGAATATTGTATCGTGGGCGATACTTTTGAGTAATTGAGACAGATATGAGCAATAATTATTCTTAGTGGGTTGTTGAGTGCACCGCACTCGCATTAAAGAAAGGTTTCCCTTACGGTGGAAAGTTGTGTTTAAATACATAGGATAAGGAGTTGTGTTACTCACTTCATATCTGTTATCAAACAAACACTTCGACTAAAATTTTCTCTTACACAATGGTGAACAAGGGAGAGTGCAGCAAGCGTTCCAAGAACACTGATTGGAGTGAACTTCCGGTGGAGATCTGGAAGTACATATTCCAGTTGGTTGCTACCGCATCCCTGCAGAGCACAATGGAACTCCGTTGTGTCTCGAAGGACTTCAAGGAGTATGCCGATAGTTGGTCTACCTTGGCGGCGATCGACATGGATGGTTTCGATGGTGGATCCAGACCCACTGGTTCCATAGAAGCGGACAGGCAGGTGCGCATCTTCGCAAATCGATGCTGGGAAGCGAAGAACCCGGAGTCTCTGTTCCGAATGGGAATACGAGTACTCGTGGAGGCAGCGAATATATCTCTAGCCCTGGAGTATTTCGATGCGGCATGCAAACCAGGAACATTCTATGGTTCGCGTCCCAGTTCAGTGGTAGGTCATCATGTTGCATTTTATGCAGCATGTATGATTAAGATGATTTTAGGACCACGAGCCGAGCAGCAGAAAACGGTGCAGCGACTGTGTGAAGCCCTCGACTGGTGGAGAAGCGGATGGAACATCTACTACTGTAGACAAGAAGTCGAGCGGATGATGCATCAGGCCGAGTTTTGTCATGAGCATCTACTATTGTATTTTCCGTCGACTACTGCTTTCCTGCCCGCCGGTAAATGTCTTACTTGCGGTGAGTCAAGTTTTTGGCGTCCTTTTGGCCAGGACATGTGGGACGTGGATGGAGATAGACATGCAGCTAGAGAATGTTGCGACACTTGCAAGTGTTTCGTGGAGGCAGCATATTTCTACCAGCTGATGATGTATGGAATTCCGAGACATCCGGCCTCTTATCCACGAAGTCACTATTGGAGGTTTAAGGATGGCTTCTGGTAGTTAAAGCCCTGTGAGGCAATCTTAGAATTTGTAATAGGAATATTTCGGAAGTTGTGGTTGTTATGTTGTGGTTTGTTGTGTACTACCTAAGTTATCATCAATAAAATTTGGATTTTGTAATTGAAGTGTGATGACCTTGGGTATACTCTGCGTCCTAATTTCGGGACGAAATTTCTTTAAGGAGGGTAGACTGTAATACCCCGAAAATTTCCGTATTATTTTTATAAAATAGTTCGTGAAATTTGAAGTGAAATGATACGATTTCATATTTTTAGGGGTTTTCGTCGTAAAACGATAATTACGGTGGTAATTATAAGTTACACAAGGTTAATTAAGGTAACTTTTTACCCGTTGAGAATTTGGGAAAACTTCCTTCATGAAAGTTGTAGACCTCGTCGAATCGAGTTCGTAGGAATTTGGTTCATCGGAAATGGACATCGTATGAAGGAGTTACAGCCCTCGGAAGTTCCACGTTTTTCTATAAAAGAAAGATTTTATTTTTTTTCTGGAACTTTCTCTCTCCTCCCTCTCTCTCTCTCCCCGCGCAGCTCTCCCTTTCTCTCTCTTCTGGTTGTTTTCCGGCGAGCCGTGACCGGCCACCGTGTGCCTCACCGCCACCACCAAAAGGTGCAGCTCGGGCCGACAGACCTAGCCCACCCGGCCTTGCCGCCCGCCTCGCCGGCGTGACGCCGCACGCGGCGGCCAAAGAAGAGGCCGACGGCCTCCTCATGCTCCGGCCATTTTCCGGCCACCCCGGACCAATCCGTGTATCGGGTTTTGAAGCCCTCAACCCCATGAACACGATGGTGCCCTTGGATTTCACCGAAAACCACCGTAGGCGGCGGATTGAGCTCGGGAAGTTTTGGATCTAGAACTTGCCGACACCGATTCCGGCCACTTCCACTTCGATCCAGACTTTGAGGTAGTTACTAAACTTGTTGGGCTTGTTGAGTTCTACATTCTGGTAAATTTTGGTAGCCATCGGACCACCTTGACCGGCGGCCGGCAGCCACCTCCGGCGGCGCGTCGGCGGCGCGTCAGGTCGGTCCTGGAGCAATTCTTTGCTCCGTTTGACTTGGTTCGTCGATACGAACAACTTTCGTGTTTACAGTTTTGTGAAATTCGGTCGTTTGAGCGATGATCAATTAAGCAATGGTTATGGATCGTTAGATCCGTGATGATCCGACCGTTGGATCATCACCATATTTGGATATGATGTTAGGATGCTAGAAATAAGCATGCTGTTGGATTTTGGAAGTTTCAGATTTGGTGTGGGACCCGTTGATGAATAGTAGACGTGGGACCCACGTTGACCGATGGTTGACTTTTGGTCAAATGGTCTCGATTAAATGTTCCGATGTCGTAGGAGACATTTGAGGAACATTTGGATTATTTTGGAAATGTATTATGCTAATTGGATATTGCATAATCATAGGTGTTTACGAGAAGTGTAGCTCGTGCTTGTCGATTCCTGGTTACTATTTGAAGACGCAGCAGGAATTAGAGGTGAGTGAATCTCACGATATTTTATATATGAATATTAATTCATATTGTGTTGTTTGCGAAAATAAATAATTATATTTATTTAAATGATTTTGCGATATATAAATTAAATACAGTTTTAATTTGATATATCAGCATGTGTGATTTTGTGTTAAAACAATATTTGAAAGTATTCATTTTATTGTTTTAATTGGTGGATTTTGTGGGAAACAATATTTCAAAAATTATGATATTGTGTTTGCCTACTCGAATGTTTTTTGTAGCCAATGGGTGAAGGTTAGAGCTTTAGACTGTGTAGCCAATGGGTGAAGGTTAGAGCTCTAGACTGTGTAGCCAATGGTGAAGGTTAGAGCTTTAGACTGTGTAGCCAGAAGGTGAAGGTTAGAGTTCTAGACTGTGTAGCCATGTATTCATTGAAAACAAAGATGAATACTTTATGTAATAAAGGAGAAGAAAAATGGTATTCTCGCTTTATCTTGATGTATTAAAAGGAGAAGAAAAATGGTATTCTCGCTTTTAATCATTTGAAGTTGATTGTGGTTTTGTGTGAGTATGATATGAATTTGCTTCTTAAATAATTGAAGCATTGATTTATTGAATTACAATTCTTGAACAATATTGAATTGTATTTTGAAGTTTTTACTTCTTTAAAAATTGAAGTAATTATTATTATGATTTACGATTCTTAAAAAGAAAGAATCATAATTTTGGGAAATGATTTTGGGGAAAGTTTATATTGTTTAATATTCTGAATTACCCTGGGATTAACATACACGTTTATGGGACGTGTGGGGTTAAAATACGTGGTATGGGGCGCGTAGGTTCAGTATATTTTATAATATGAATTTTCGGGATTTGAATTGTTTTTGAAAAGTATAAGTTACATATATTTGTTTAAAACAAACTATATATGTATATTTTGTTAAACGGTTTAGGGTGAGTAAAACTGAGTTAACTCATACCAGCTTCGTAAGCTGACCGGGTTTGTTGATATAACCCGGTACACTATTCCACGGTGTAGGGGTTATACCTGCAGGTTAGGATAACCAGGAGTAATGCAAGGCTGCATACTTTTTGTTGGGTTATAAGACTTCCGCTATTTTATGCTTCGCACTCTGAAGATTTATTTATGTAATATTTTGATGTATCAATTTATTATATAAATATTTGGTATGTAATATTCGACTCTTGTATTGAGTTTGAAATTACAATGTTGGGCATGGAGTTGGTGTTGTCTACTTGAATTAAAAAGAAAAAAATTCTAGTGCATATTTGTATTTGATATTCCATGTCGTCACGTTCCCGAAATGGTTTGTAATTAAGGGCAAAATGCCTTATTAATTGATTGGAAAATCGGGGCGTGACAGATGATGACTATGCCTTGACCTTGACACGCGACCTCAGCTAGCTTGTCTGCATACTGGGCAACGGAAAACAGAAAAGCCTAGGGAAAAAGCATTTAAAGACAAACGTTAGAGTAAGTGGACAAAATAAAGAAATTTTAAATAATTAGAATTACTTTCCCCAATTTAAAATAAAGAATTCAAAAATAATTCAAAACAATAGCAACGTCATCAAACCTACTTAGCCAAATGTAACATATTGAGGGTCATGCCAACTCACCAAGAAATTGAGGGTCATGCCAACTCACCGATAAATTGAGGGTCATGCCAACTCACCAATAATTTGAGGGTTATGCCAACTCACCAATAATTTGAGGGTCATGCCAACTCACCAATAATTTGAGGGTCATGCCAACTCACCGATATACCTGTAGGGCCGTTCCCACTACAGGTGGAACATGCATACATAAATCCAAATAAAAGCAAAAGCATTCCACACCAGCCACACATAAATCAGACCAAAAATCTCAAGAAGGGAAAAACAAACCCATTTTCGATCAATCAAATACCAACCTTTATTTCATACCGCAAACATTAGTCAATCACAATTTAAAACGTGATTTACTTTAAAATAAACGTCCACTCACCGTTAGCCGGCTATGGTCGACGCCTGAAAATGTCCTCCTCGTCGTCCTCCTGAAATAAACCAACGATAAAACCTTAACCTTCATCACCTTGATAAATACCCCTCGACACTTCTAATTATCCAAAAGCACTCGGCGACTAATCCAACGGTCGGATTGTAGCGGTTCGATAAATCGGACGAGCGTAACTAATTTATCGATCCCACAGTCCGTAGATATTCTTTAATTAACCATTTGACCCAATTCCAATAATCCAACCGCACATTAACTTCAATATAATTATCTTAACTTCATACTCAAAATTGGTGACCATCCAACGGATACACAATAATTCACACCGTAAATCGTTCGATAACGAACCTAAACTTAATCGGATTAAATCCTAAACTTCGACAACTTCCAAAAAATCATATACTAACGTGATCGTAATAAAGAGTCATACTAATGGGCTGGAATGCATCTCCAAAAGACGCCGGATGCTGACGATTGCCAAAAGTTAGTAAGTATATTTAAGATCCGGGGTTGTCGTTCCAACGGAGATCGAAGGCCCTTCAACCCCTTGGCAAATAAGCAACCAAAGAAGATGCACAAATATGATGAGACAAGAGATGAAAAGAGTGGATGGGGCGTGTATGTGACAATGTGTGTGTAGAGGTGTAGTGTTTGGTTTTGGTTTTCAAAGGATGATGAAATGTAAAGACAAGCAACAAGTAAATGCAATAATGTAAAGATGTGCAAATAAAGTAAGATAGGTGTTGGGGTTTTCGGGCAAACCCAGAGTCCAATGCAACTAATGATGCACTAACATGAAACCATGCCAATGTGTCTACGAATCAAGCCCCGTATCCTAGCCATGTTATGGTTCTAGGACCGTGCTTACCTAAGGTATTCGAATGCCTTATTAGGGTCATTCAAACTCTCTAGGTGTCATAGGAGATCCCTCTATGTTACCTAATACCGGATCTCCTAAAGTGCTTAAGAGGCGTAAAAGAGTCGAAGCTTAGGGACCCAAACAAGCAACACAAGTGTAATCCACCACTCCACCGATATTATCGATATGGAGTGGATTCTCTCTAAGGTATTCCTAAGCCTTATTAGGGTCTTAGGGACTCTCCGCGGGAGGGTAGAAAGAAAGGAGGCGTAAAAGCTCATGAATAAAGGATCACACAAATGAAACATGCTCATCACACATATTGCCAATTGCCTAGAGTATAATAAAGTGGTCAAACCCTACACACTCATACAAGATGGATCAAATGCATACCAAAGAGTGACTAATTCCTCAAATATACATCCAACACATATTAAAATAGACAATACACATACTCATAAACCAACAAAGGCATTTATTCATAAATCAAAGCATCACCTAGTCACATTGGACTAGGGCACACAACCCTAGTCCCCAACAAAGTAACTACTCACTAAGCATCATAGTATACATCATCAATTTACAAATATAAACTCTAAACATAAGGAAAAGAGAGAGTAGAGATGAGGGATGCTCAATAGATGCTCTCTTGCTCCTCCTTGGCTTTGATGATGGATCTTGATGACTTGGTGAGGATCCCAGCTGCCCAAAGTGGTGGTGGAGGTAGTAGACATCGTGGGGAGAAGATTTGATGAAGGGTGGTGGAGGAAAGGAGGTGAGGAAGTGGTGGTTTGTGGCTGACCCGACGCTGGTCGACCGTTCGACGGCCAGGTGTCGACCGGTCGACGGACGACCCGTGGGCAGCCCTAGATCTAAGGGAGAAGAGAGAAAGGGGAAAGGGAAAGTGATGGAGATGGGGGCAGCTGAATGGATGCCCTAATGAGGCAACAACTATGGTATAAATAGGCAAAGGGAGGGAGAATGAAGGGTTAAGATGAGCTAGGGTTAGATCTAAGGGTTGGATGAATTAAATGAAGGGTAAATGGGTAAATCCTCATGTGAACAAAAGGAAAGAGTAATTAATGGGTGACCTCACCAAATCTAGTGTGGTGTAGCTGAAAATTAATTGCACAAGTGGATGAGTCACATGGTTGACTTTGCCTTGACTTTGACCGCGACCTTCGGAGTTGACCAAAGGTTGACTTTGACCAAACTTCCGGAATTCTTCTTGCGACTCCTTTCCGGGACTTCATGCTGACTCGTTGACGCTCCAAAGTCGGGGTTGACCACGAGTTGACTTTTGGTCCTCGGGTTGACTTTTCGTCCTTTAGCCGGAAATCCACAAAAGCTTCCAAATTACACTCTTTTGCTCCCGATATCCATTTAATGCTCGTGAACCCTACAATGGTGCAATTCAAGGATTAGGGACACTAAATAGCCTTCGGATTAGCATTACTAAAGTGATTAGAGGCCTAATTTGTATGCAATTTGCATACGAATCACACCCCCACACTTAAGCTTTGCTTGTCCTCAAGCAAATAAAGAATCAACAATCCAAACCACATTTATTTTGTCTTAACAACCATATCCTCAAATAGAGACCACTAAGCCACAAATCAAGATTCTATTAAGCATATACTCAAACCTCATGATTTGCCAAGTGTTTAATATGTGTATCTAATGCATGCTTGGTGAAGTGTGTGCTAGCCATGGAATAATCAATCAAGAGCAATCAAATTAGCATATGTCGACAAGATTAACCGCTAAACTCACATGATTCACTAAATATTTCCGCTCTTGTGTTTAGGGTTAAGTATTTACTCTCAAGACATTACCAAAAGCAACGTCCCCATAAGCTTGCTCATTGACCAACTCTCCACTAATTAATTCACAACTTATTGGATCAAAAGGACTTTACATTGGTTGTAATGGGGCCAAAGGTTAGTGGTTAACATGAAATGAAGGGATGGATATACAAGTATTCCAAGTATTTCACAAAACAACTCAAGGACTTTGAAACTCATCTTCTTTAACAAACAATCCTAACTTTTATTCTCCTCAACCTTTTATTCTAAAAACAAACTCTATTTTTGGATTTTCTAACTTTCTATTTCTACTTTTCTCTTTCTTTTTCTCACCACTTCTTTTTCCCATTTTGTATTTTCTTTTCTCTTTGGGAAATTCTTTTTGAAACTTTATTTTTGTACACAACTTCTTTTTTATTTTCTCAACTTCTTTTCCAACCAATTTCTCCTTTACAAAACTCTAATCTACTCTACCCCCACACTTGCTTTTCACAAACCCATAAAATATAAAGAACATGAGAAGTCACAATTGTTGCCTTGCTAATACTTGGAACAAGGGACGGTTAGTGTTTAAGCTAGAAACGTAGGTTAGATTTTAGTGGTTAAACAAAGAAAAAGCTAATGATGAATGAGGCTCAAAATGGGTTAGTCCTAATGGATTAGTATTTAAGGGATGAAAGTTAATTTGGCCATGGTGCTTATCTAGTGCCTTAATCATATCCAATTCATTGCAAATTAACACGTAGTCTCAAGCGGTCTTTGAGCAAGTTCTAGGTCTCGTAAACTAGTGGAATGCACACACATGAAGAACAAGGATGTATGAATGATGCATACAAATCAATGAGGCTCAAAATCTCACCATATAAGGGTATATGCATGTCAATACATCGTCTAGATATGCTTTTCTAACCACAAGTGACTAATCAACATGGCAAAGTGCATAAGTGTCAAGCAATCATCAATTACACATATTAACCACAAGGCAACTCAATAATTTCTAAGCGCATGCTCAATATCCTCCTAATTAGCAACTTAGTAGGCTCACAATCATCATTGGGGTTGAAAAGGACAATCAAAACACACACAAAACCTTCAAAGTTCCAAAATCCAAAATTCTACACTTAAGCACCTGTCGACCGGTCGACGCAAGGGTCGACCGTTCGACCACAACTCCCTGGACGAGTGTCGACCGGTCGACACACGGGTCGACCGTTCGTGAAAACTTTGAAAAATTTGAAAAATTTTGGTGGTTTGAAAATGTGAAATCATTTTAGTTTGGCCCAACCTCACCCCCACACTTAAAACCAACATTGTCCTCAATGTTGTGAGGTATTTAAAAGTGCAAAGCAAATTGGTAAAAGTGAAGAAGCAAAGTCGGGCGAATGCACACATACAAAATATAGCATACGGATGATAGAGTAAGAAAAACCCCCTTTGTAGACTCCCTTAGCGAGCCGAGACACCACAAATAGACACCAACCTCAGGGCACAAGGCCCTGACTTCCATACGTTTGCTCCTCGGGTGCCAAATGAATTAGAAAGTGTGATTGCATTGGGATCATTTGAAAACAGGGGACAGCAGCAACACAGCAGCGACCTTCTCCCAAAGATTTGGGCATAGCTCCAAGAATAGGCCTCCAAGTTGAGTGATTTCAGTGGCATTGGAAAGTAGACTCCAATAGCTTTAGTTTGGCCACTGGAAACTCAGAAATAGTCTTCCGGACATGCAATGAAGAACCGGTCAAAGTGACCCTTCAGAAAGTCAAACTGCAGTGAGCACTCCTCCTTCAAACAAACATTGCAGTAGATCCAACGGTGCATTCAGAGAGAAATTTGAACTGGAAACAGAGGACTCATAGAAGAAGCTTCTCCAACTTGTTTCAGTAAATTACAACGGACAGATGTGGAGAAAACGGCCTCCAAAGTTACTGTTCTGCCCAGGCCTCTCTTGAACAAATGCTAATCAACACTTCTCGGGTTTCTTCCTCCAAGAACGTGATCCAAAGATCGATAAAAGGCATGAAACACCACTTAGCCCGGTGGCTAAGGTGTTCATCTTCACTTAACAATGAAGCACAAAAGCTCTCATGGTGAAGGAAAGCTCATCAACGGTTGTTTGCTAGACCTCCCCCAAAGTGATGGTGCACAGTAAATCAACTCTGACCTCTTCCCTTTGCAAGGGACATAACTCCATGAGTAGGGACTGGAATGGAGTAATTTCAAGAAGCATTTAAAGTAGACTCAAAATGCTTCAGGTTGGCAACTAAAAAACTCCCCAGATCCCTTTGGAAAACTGAACACGAACCAGTCAAAGTGAAAGCTGGGATTACCAGTTCCAGCTCTGAGTACCACTCCTTTGGAACTGCAAATCCGGAGATCCAACGGCTGGAACTCAATGAAATTTTAACAGAGAACAGTAGACACACAGAGGAAGCTGTCATACAAATTGCAGCTCAATCCAGCGGTGGAGATGAGATAAAACTGCTTCCAAAGTGGACTGTTCTTCCCAGGCAGATTCTGGAAATCAAACAAAACAACACAAAAATGAATTCACTTCACCGAAATGTCCATCCTACATCTCCCAACTTCCCATAAGCTCTTTATTCAAAACACAACAAACTAAACATAGATAAAGATATCACACAAAACAAAAAGAATAGTGCAAGAAACTCGGTTACCGATTACCAAGGGATAAAGGTTAAACCTCAATCCCCGGCAGCGGCGCCATTTGACGATTGCCAAAAGTTAGTAAGTATATTTAAGATCCGGGGTTGTCGTTCCAACGGAGATCGAAGGCCCTTCAACCCCTTGGCAAATAAGCAACCAAAGAAGATGCACAAATATGATGAGACAAGAGATGAAAAGAGTGGATGGGGCGTGTATGTGACAATGTGTGTGTAGAGGTGTAGTGTTTGGTTTTGGTTTTCAAAGGATGATGAAATGTAAAGACAAGCAACAAGTAAATGCAATAATGTAAAGATGTGCAAATAAAGTAAGATAGGTGTTGGGGTTTTCGGGCAAACCCCGAGTCCAATGCAACTAATGATGCACTAACATGAAACCATGCCAATGTGTCTACGAATCAAGCCCCGTATCCTAGCCATGTTATGGTTCTAGGACCGTGCTTACCTAAGGTATTCGAATGCCTTATTAGGGTCATTCAAACTCTCTAGGTGTCATAGGAGATCCCTCTATGTTACCTAATACCGGATCTCCTAAAGTGCTTAAGAGGCGTAAAAGAGTCGAAGCTTAGGGACCCAAACAAGCAACACAAGTGTAATCCACCACTCCACCGATATTATCGATATGGAGTGGATTCTCTCTAAGGTATTCCTAAGCCTTATTAGGGTCTTAGGGACTCTCCGCGGGAGGGTAGAAAGAAAGGAGGCGTAAAAGCTCATGAATAAAGGATCACACAAATGAAACATGCTCATCACACATATTGCCAATTGCCTAGAGTATAATAAAGTGGTCAAACCCTACACACTCATACAAGATGGATCAAATGCATACCAAAGAGTGACTAATTCCTCAAATATACATCCAACACATATTAAAATAGACAATACACATACTCATAAACCAACAAAGGCATTTATTCATAAATCAAAGCATCACCTAGTCACATTGGACTAGGGCACACAACCCTAGTCCCCAACAAAGTAACTACTCACTAAGCATCATAGTATACATCATCAATTTACAAATATAAACTCTAAACATAAGGAAAAGAGAGAGTAGAGATGAGGGATGCTCAATAGATGCTCTCTTGCTCCTCCTTGGCTTTGATGATGGATCTTGATGACTTGGTGAGGATCCCAGCTGCCCAAAGTGGTGGTGGAGGTAGTAGACATCGTGGGGAGAAGATTTGATGAAGGGTGGTGGAGGAAAGGAGGTGAGGAAGTGGTGGTTTGTGGCTGACCCGACGCTGGTCGACCGTTCGACGGCCAGGTGTCGACCGGTCGACGGACGACCCGTGGGCAACCCTAGATCTAAGGGAGAAGAGAGAAAGGGGAAAGGGAAAGTGATGGAGATGGGGGCAGCTGAATGGATGCCCTAATGAGGCAACAACTATGGTATAAATAGGCAAAGGGAGGGAGAATGAAGGGTTAAGATGAGCTAGGGTTAGATCTAAGGGTTGGATGAATTAAATGAAGGGTAAAGGGGTAAATCCTCATGTGAACAAAAGGAAAGAGTAATTAATGGGTGACCTCACCAAATCTAGTGTGGTGTAGCTGAAAATTAATTGCACAAGTGGATGAGTCACATGGTTGACTTTGCCTTGACTTTGACCGCGACCTTCGGAGTTGACCAAAGGTTGACTTTGACCAAACTTCCGGAATTCTTCTTGCGACTCCTTTCCGGGACTTCATGCTGACTCGTTGACGCTCCAAAGTCGGGGTTGACCACGAGTTGACTTTTGGTCCTCGGGTTGACTTTTCGTCCTTTAGCCGGAAATCCACAAAAGCTTCCAAATTACACTCTTTTGCTCCCGATATCCATTTAATGCTCGTGAACCCTACAATGGTGCAATTCAAGGATTAGGGACACTAAATAGCCTTCGGATTAGCATTACTAAAGTGATTAGAGGCCTAATTTGTATGCAATTTGCATACGAATCAGATGCGCTGCCACGCGCCGCCCAAAGTGGCTGCGTGTGGGCCGCATGCGCCGCCGATTCCGACCATCTCCGATGGTCACCAAATTTTACCACATGCATCAACACAACATGAGGATCAACTTTCATACCTGCCACGAAGTCCAATTCGAAGTGGAAGTCCACGAATTTCCCCCGAAAGCTCCGAAAACCCTAGGATTTCAAATCCAAAATTCTCCCGATCCAAGAAGATTCGACGACCAAGGTTGGTATGGTTGTGTTAACCGTGAGGAGAGCTTCAAGACCCACTAAGCTTCACCGGCCAATTTGGCCGGAAAACGACGATCTAAGTCAGAGAAGTTTGCGGCTGCCGTCGCGCCTTTGGGAGAAGATTTCGGTGGCTACTGGTCGTTTCACGCAATGAAATCACTTGGGTTAAGGAGAGGAAGAAAAAGAGACCGGTTTTGCGGCCTAAGGTGGCCGGAGGAGGGAGAAACAAGCCGGAGAAGCCGGCAGGTACTGTAGTTGTCGAGAGAGGGGTCGGTTGAGGAGAGAGAAACGGGTTTCCCAAAATGGAAACCCCAAATTCGGAAATTTCCTTAAATAGCAACTTCCCCGAAATAGTAACCCGACTTTCGTGAACCATAACTTCTTCATACGAACTCCGTTTTAAACGTACTTTGTGTCCACGAACTCGGTTTAACGCGCTCTACAACTTCCGTGAATAAAATTAACAAAAAGTTAACTCGACGACCCCCTAAAAGTACTATTTGAAGCTCGAAACCGAAACTTCCGACGACTCGCCGTTAAACACTATAGTAAATCGATAAGTTTTGGTCCGGGTCGTTACAATACCAAAGCATCGTCCCCATGTTCTGTTCCATTTCATGTATAGGCATTCCTCTTGCCCTTATTGCCCATATCTAATTAATTTATAAATTGAAAAAAGAGCCTAAAAAGTGTTGGAGAAGTGTCGATTACAGCGACATACATGTCCCTGTTATGTCCTCCGTATTATCGGAAAGTCAAAGTTAATCCACACAGTCCCGACACGTGTCAGAAGTGTGTTGGAGAGTGTCAGACACATTGGAGGCCTAACTATTTACAGTACGCACTACATTAGTCATTTATTTAAGTATGATCCATATGTTTATTGACATTAATTACGTACATTATATTGTTTTCTTCTTCTTTATATAATTAGCTTTAATTAAGTTCATAATTTTGGAAATTTGGTTGTAACAGAATTCATATGACCATCTTATCAAAGTGGATCTTAACCGGAGGAGAACTACTTGGGCAGTTGCGGCTAAAATTGTTGGAGACAAAGCAAGTTTTTATCATTGTGGTTTTATTAGCTTGCAAGATACATTGTGGGATGCCAGAGGTCGTCACTATTTTTATAATTGTGATGTTCGTGGTGCTATAGACTTTATTTGGGGCAATGGCCAGTCAATTTATGAGGTTAAAAAGCCATATATATATTTTTGCCACATTCCAATAGCTAACCCTAATTGAATTTTACTTTTGGATATTTGAAACCCGCTAAAACCTTATGAGGCTTTCTCCGGTAACATTCACTGCAAATGAGAAATTAAAGTGTGTTTAATCTCAATGAAGACATGCATACGTACGTCCAATAGTTTGAACCATCTATCTTTTAGATCCTCCTTCAAAGAGGCATAATCATTTAAAATATTTTGAAGGGATAACTATTGAAGATTGACTTAAAGGATGACGATCGAGTTTTCAATTATTGAATTCTATTGCATGATTGCTAGGGTCATATAAGTGCAATTTTTTAATTTTCAAACTTCGATCAAATAGGAAAATGTTAGAGAACATAGTATGTCTATGTACATGCATGTATTTAAGCTTGATCAAATTATTTGCAGAAATGCCAGATAATGTCCTTGAACAAGGTAATTGGCACTACTGGTTATGTTACAACTCAAGGTCGTGAAGGTCCAGATGAAACTACTGGTTTTGTGTTCAAAGATTGTCATGTGTGTGGATCAGGCACTGCATTTCTTGGAAGAGCATACAGAAACTACATCAAAATTAAAAATAATGAAAGCAATACTAAAAGCAACTGGATGTAAGAACGCATCGAAAATAGCACCGGAAGTAAGCCGGGGTATTAAAAAGAAACCGATGATATGACCGATCATACATATTTCACGTAAACATATACGTCGAATAGAGAGAAATCTTCCATTAATGTAACCGGTAGTATGACCAACCATGCATACTCCACGTAAATTTACACGTCGAATAAAGAGCAATCTTCTACCTGAGTAACCAAAGAACCAAGTAACAAGAGTCCAATTCCAAAGCGCATCAACAAAGAGAGCCCAAAACAATTCTCCCGGATCCCAAATGCGAAACCAAACAACAGCAGATCCAAGCATCACCATTGACATAAACCACCCAAAAAAGTCCAAACCAAAACCCACAAACCCGATTTGAGCCCAAGCCCAATCAAAACTCCTCCTCACAGTCATACCACCGCCATTACCATTGCCGCCATCACCAGACCACCGCCCCTTACTCGCCAGACCTAGCCGATGCGGCATGGCACGCAAGTCTCCGGCTAGCCACACAAGGAAACACTTCGGCCTCGGGGATGGAGGGGGCCAACTCTAAAAAAAGAGCGCTATTACACTTGTACTCCCAAAGTGTGGTTTTTCCATTTCACCTTATTTTCAAAGAATTTCAATTTCCTCAAATTAAAAAAAAATTAATATATTGTAACAAAAAAAAAAATTAATATATTATTTTTCCTCAATTGAAGTGTTTTCCCGCCAATTTGATTTTGGTAAAAGAAGACCTGGCCGGCCTCAGTAGTATGTCATTGTTTATTATCAACACATAAAAGTGATCGATGCCAACTACATGTCAATATAAAATGATTTCAAGTCGCTTCTCAAATCTAGTGATAAGGCCAAAATGTTACTTTGAGTCTAATTATGTACTATGTAAAAAGCACCTAGAGTGTAATACCATTTGACCCCAATTTAAAAGTAGATAAAATTCCTAATTAGTAGGTTACATATGATCTCCGTTCACTTTTTTGACATAACTAATATCGACGTACGCTATGTATTAGAATCATATTAATTTTGGATCTAGTAACGCACATGCAACATACATATACAGGCAATTTCCGGCTGGATGTCAAACACAAAGTATATAATTAACCAGGGTGAAATTTGGCGGATCTCACTCAACCACTTCCTAAAATCCAAGAGGTCTCCATGAATAAATAGAGAAAGTACCACATTGAAATCCCATCAGTGATTTCATAGAGACCAAACATAGTAAGGATTGGAAATTAACTAACCATGAATATGAAGTATGTTATCGTCCTTGTCATAACAATTGCAGCAATCGCAGAAGGCGCCGAATACACTGTAGGAGACGACATGGGTTGGATGATTCCTCCCAGCCCCGATTATTATGCTTCATGGGCAGCCGAGTATTACTTTGTAGAGAACGATACTCTAGGTTAAGCACTGCTTCATTTCTCTGAATCAATTAATTGTTCTTCCATTTAATTTCTTACTGATGATACCTATATATATCATGGCCGGTTGTTTGTTTCTGCTTGCAGTGTTTAACTTTGAAGAAGGAGTGCATGACATTACTGTACTAACCAAGGAAGACTTTGACACCTGCAACACAACCAATCCCCTGTTTCAAACCCCAGATCCAGGTGCTGTTACTGTTATGGCGAGCGACACATTTTACTTCACGTGCAGCTTTGCCGGGCACTGCGCCAAAGGGCAAAAAGTCGCTGTTTATTTTGCCTCTGCACCTTTGCCTCCCAGTCCAAGTCCGAGTCCATGTGAATCTGCTGCTGCTGATCAATCTCCGACTTCCCGGCCGTTCAAATTTGTGTCGGAAAAGAAGGGTACCTACAGGAAGGTTTCTGTAACAATGGCCTGAAGTGATCCACGTCAAACCGTGTAGCAAAAGTCCTTGCTAGCTAGCAATAAATTAAGAGGCCCTGAGTTGTGATTGTACCAGATCTGTGGTGTATCATCATGTGATCCAGAAACCAATAAATAAGATTATGATCGAATTACGATCAAGTTTAGTACGTACTCTTAGGACTTTCTCCTTAGTTTTGAATGAATGGTTACTAGCTAAACCTAGCTTAAAACGTCCCTTAATATTATTATGCGAAATGAAATTCTTTGAGAGAAAGTGTGGCATTCCTTTGTTACTTTCAAATTTTTGGTGCAAAAGGTCATAATGAACATGTTGGGTTCCCCATGAAGTCATGACATTTGGTTTAGCACCCATGCATATAAAGTTTTTAAAAATTTAGAAGATGAGATTTTTCATGAAACAATGTGCTTGGAATTTTGGTATAAATTTCAAGTTTTTTTTTCCTCATAAAAGCTTGGAATTTAGACAAAAATGGAGGTAATTCCAAACCATGCATGCAAAGACTACCTTTCGTCACATTCTTATTACAAGGCAAAAAGATTGGTATTGTTGGGTGAAAGATGAGTTATTTTAGTCCAGTCCTTTCAGTTATTTTTAGACAAAAGATGTCTTTGTAATATCGGATAGTGATTATGTTCAGCTCGTCGAAACCTTCTAAATATATATTGTCAGCAGTGATCCAAGCGGACGTACTTAATTGAGAGCCCCAAGAGTTTTAATGCTTAACCTTTTTGGCTACTTTAATTTGTGGTTATTTAACTACGTAATATAATTCTCTACCATACATTCTACTGTTTCCACATCACTTACATTCCATGAAAAGAGTCTCAAACAAATTTTGAAAAACTGAATCGTTCATGATCGAATAAGTATGTGCTACATAATCAAGACAATTTACACAAAATAAGTTAAATTTGAAATTTGTGGCAAAAATCTATTTTCGTTGCACATTGAGGTTCCTATTACTCTTCCAAATCATTTGGGGGAAGATGCTTATTTTAGTCCAGTGCATTTCTCCTCTAGTCCAAAGCATTATCTCCACGAAAAATTATTTGTACTTTTAGTCAAAACCTTGTCCAAACGCTTCATAAAAATGCAGATTTGAAGCCCTAATTAAACAATGTTTCTAGACGAAAATGCCTTTACCTACGATTTTTTTTTTGGAAAGTTACCTACGATTACATACTACATATATATTCCAGGGAGGGAAGCGAATCCACCCTAGTCAATTATTCCTACCCAATTCCTATGAAAAGAACCATTAATTGGGCTATATTACTACTTAATGTACTTAGTTAATCAACCGACTGAAATGTTCAGAATCATTAATCATATACAGTTCATTAACTATAAGTTAATTTAGAAATTTTTGTTATTTGATTGACATAGTTGTTATCTACAGCACCATGTCACAACTAGCAATTTTCAGGGTGTCAAACACAATGCATCGACATTGTTCTTAGTGAAATTTGGCGGGACTCACTCAACCGCTTTCCTAAAATCCGAGAGGCCGATCACTCCCTCTATAAATTCAGGCACCGCATCCAGTCCTCATTACCAATTTCCTACACAAGAACACAATTAAGGACAGTGAAGCTAATTGATTAGACATTGAGATGGGGAGAACCATGAATGTTTTAGTTGCTGTTATAGCACTGGCAGCAATGTTACACAGAACAGAAGCTGTAGACTACACAGTCGGTGACGACTTGGGTTGGACTATTCCTCCTGGTGGCGCCGCCACCTATGCAGCCTGGGCTGCCAAGCATACCTTCGTAGTCGACATCGATACTATATGTGAGTTGTACTAGGCTGCTAGCTAGTTATATCTCTGAACTAATATTTCTCCATTGAATTATTTTTAGGGTTCACATACAATAGCATCTCAAGAATTATAATATGCTTGTACGTGCAGCATTTGACTTTTCATCAGGAGAACAAGACCTGGCTTTGGTGACAAAGGAGGATTTCGACAGTTGTACCACGACTAATCCGATATGGGAAACAACGGATCCAGTTGAAGTTGGGATTGTTCAACCCGGCACATTTTATTTCATCTGCACATTCGCCGGCCATTGCGCCAAAGGCCAAAAAGTTGCCGTTAACTGGATCGACTCTTCTGCCCCTGCACCTGCTCCATGTCCAAGTTCAACTGTAACTACTTATTCCGCGCTGCCGCTTAAATTTCTCTCTAAAAGAGTTGACAAGCGCAGCAACAAGAAGAGAGTGTCTCTAACGATAGGCGGCGCCATTTGAGTTTCAAATTATTTGCTATAGTGCCAATAAAGAGGTCTCCAGTCATACATTTAATTTTTTTTTTTGCTGTCAAAGATCGAAGAGTTGCACTACGTTTTAATAAGTACTATTGTATCATGTATGTGGTTAATTTGATCCAGAAACCCAAATAAGATTAATTATGATAATTTTTTTTTAGAGGAATAGATAAAACTTTATTGAAGCTCAAAGAGAATTACAAAGTAAGGATGCAACAAGGCATCAAACAGTAAAAGGAAAATCAAAACAAAATGCACACATGCACCAGAAAATAAAAGTAACCAAAACTTAAGCTAGAATACATCAAATAAACGTTGACCCTACTAATCCAATTAGAAATAAAAAACTTAAGCCTTTTTTTAGAGTTGTGAATAGGGATGAGAAAATGGGGATGGAGGGGGCGAAGCCCCGTATAGGGCACAATTAATTATATGGGCTAATTAAAGTGAGTCATTAGTAAAATTGGACTAGAAAATTCAGAAAATGAACTGGAACCAAAATTGAGGAACTAATGTTATAATTAACCATTAATTAATTCTTTGATTGATTTCTTTGAAACTATTGAACAGGGATTCAATCACATTCTCAGAGGCGAAATGCAGAGGACCTGGAGCAGACATGTCTCGTCGTATTCCGTGGGAGAAGAACTTATCAGAAGATGACATCATATATTTAACAAATACAGCTTCTTTTATAAATCAAGATGGATGGTTGGAAAAGCAACCACATTAAACCCTAGCTTGAATAATCCCTTAGGCCTTGAACAAACTAAAATATAAAGGCCCTTGTATCAATAATCAAATCTTTGAATCAAACAAAGACAGTTAACAAGTATATATTGGGATTATTGTGATACAATTAGAAAAGTACATCCAAGAAAGCTTCTATAGAAGAGCTCTTACAAGAAAAGTAGTCTAATGGGGAGAAAAAACCAAGTAAGAACAGTCTCCATCCCAATATATATCGTAAACGAGCTTTTTAATATAATTTTACACAAAATTACTCAAACGTAAACCGTATTATATATGAACTAATTATAACGTCCACTACCCGATAATATATATATATATAACCGATAACAATGCATGTATGGATGCACTCTTGGAAATATGGAATCAAACAAAATCTAAGGCTACCTGAAATCCACCTCAACTACGAGCTAATCTATGTCGCGGATCTATGGTATTTCTGTGATTTAGGGTTTCTAATCTATGTTCCAATTTTTTTTTCTAGTTTCTTTTTTATTTAAGGGCCTTAGGGGCTCTTTATCAGATAAGTTTGTTCTCCTTTTTATAAGCTGCTATATGGGTTCATAATTAAGCAATGGCGTGTTCCAGATTTGTTCATCTATTTAGGCTTTTAATAGTTTTTTTTTTTAATTTAGGGTTTTAATAATTTTTAACTTCAGCAGAAATTTGTATTCCATAATTTAATTAAGGACTTTTTTGATCAACGCTGGCTGGATAGTTTAGTTTGGTGTATTTAGGTTTTGAGCTCAAACATGGCTAATTTCCAAATTTTGCTTAAAAGAGTGTGGCTTCTATATATATATATGGAAAAAAATCACCTTTAGTCCCTCAACTTTGACTCGTTTGACACTTTCGTCCTTGATCTTTGAAATATAACACTTTAGTCCCTGAACTTTGAAAAAGATTATCACTTTCGTCCCTGACCGAAGTTTTCACCGAATCAACCTCCGATTCCGGCCAATTCGAACAACACCACATACTGGGCTTTGAAGCCCTCCTTGAGGCGAGTTCAACGCCACCAACCTCGCCTCAAACCGTCGCCGGACGACGGATAATTTTACAATTAAAGTTTCGGCCATCACCGGCTTTCGAGCTAATTAATTCGAGCCATTTTAGGCCGAATTGAACTTAGCCCCAGTTATAAAAGTTACTCCTCTCATCCGTGCGAACATTTTGGCATAGGTTTTGCACCATTTTTTTTTTCGGTCAGGGACGAAAGTGATAGTCGGTGTTGAAGTTCAGGGACGAAAGTGTCGAACGAGTCAAAGTTGAGGGACTAAAGGTGATTTTTTCCCTATATATATATATATATATATATCTATATATGCTTTATAGGCTTTCTAGGCTTAAGGGAGTGTGGCTTATATAAGTAAGTGTTACTATTATCAATTGCTATAAGATATCATCTAAAGTATAGTTCTCATTCATTTTCATGCGCATGCATGTGATATTTGTGTGCAGGATAGAACGCATATGAAGAGATCAATGCTGTGACCAAGGGTCCTCTCATGGAATTTTGTAATGTGGAATCAAGGTACTTACATCTGTCTCTTATAACATATTAAGATTAGGGAATTCTAATGTATTTGTTACTTAACTCTACTGTTTCTTATAAGCTAGCCCAGAGCAACTACTCTAATTATGTAGGGTTTTTATCATCAATGAGGTCTGGGCTTTTCGTGACCGAACAAAATAGAGTCTGAACTTAATAATCAATCAATTAGGTGTCTGAACTTAAAAAACCACATCAATGAGGTACATCCGTCCACGCACCGTCAATTTCCCATTAAGTTTAGACACGTGTCACATTTCCATAAGTTCAGACAAGTTTTTATCATGGTTGGGGTCTGGATTTTTCGTGACCGGACAAAATAGTACCTGAACTTAAAAAAACAATAAATTAGGTGCCTGAACTTACAAAAGCAAGTCATTTAGGTACTTTCGTTATATTTCCGTCTGATCTCGGTAAAAAATAAGGACAAATAAGACATTTCACTATACTTTCCATAAGGAAATATCTTTTATGGCCTCAGTTTTTTTCTTTTGTAAATTAATATTTTGACTTTCATAAATATTTTTCAAAAATATAAAAATCTAAAGCAATTGAAAAAAAAAAACCATTCTCTCTCTCCATTCCCTCTCCCTCTGCACCGTTCGGCACCACCACCTTCGACCACCACCTCAGGCCACCACCTCCATCAACAGATCGATTTGAGACTTGAATATGGAAATAATTAATTAAACTTCGATTTCATTCCAGTGTATTGTAGAGCTCTAGTGCTGGTCTGCTGGGTATTTGTAGAATCAAAGCAGGCTCAGAGTTTAATCAAATTAATTGTTGTGTTCTTTGTTATGTACGTGGAACTATATGCAAAGATTACCACGTGTTTAAGAATGTAAGATTAATTAAGATGGAAGTCACTCTTAAGAAGGTGACGACGAGCCAAACCCACCTGGGTTTGAAGCCAAAGGCGGCGGCAAGCCACCGTGAGGACCGCCGGAAAAGCTTCAAATTCCAAGGTTTCGTTCCAACATCCTTCGACCATTTCCAATCTTCCAAACCAGTTGGGCTTTGAAGCTAGCCCTCCATCCCAGAAATCTCGTGGTACCCTCGGTTTTCAACATCAACTGCCGCATGTGGAATATCGGCATCATTGATTTTTTTAGTTTCGGAACTTCTGACATTGATATCTCCCGATCCACTTCGAATTGGACCTCAAGGTAGTTATTAAACGTGATCCTTAGGTTGTGCTCTACATGTTGATATAAAACTTTGTGGTATTTGAAGGTGGTTGAAGGCAGTGCAGAGGGAGAGGTCACGGGGAGAGAGAAAAAAAAATTATATTTTTTATTTTTTTTAGATAGTTATAGTTGTTAAATAATATATTTGCATATAATTTAACAAGTGGAACTTGTGTCTTCGTGGTTTAAGTGTAATGTTGTAATGGTGAGATGATTAGTTCGAACCTTCCCCTAGACAAAAAAGTGAAGTTTTTTTTTCTTAGTATTGTGAAATATTTGATTTGCCATTGTTTTTTACGGAGGTTAGACAAAAACATAACGGAAGCACCTAAATGACTTGCTTTTGTAACTTCAGGCACCTAATTGATTATTTTTAAGTTCGGGTACCATTTTGTCTGGTTTTGAAAAGTCCAGACCCTACCCATGATAAAGGAAAAAGCTTATATCCGACCTGGGTCGGACCTAATGTGTCCGACCCCTCTCATTTTTGTTACATTTGATGATATATTTTCATGATCTGAACCGTTCATCTTTTAAATCAACATTTCAAGATCATGCCTGCAAAAAATCATCCAAATTGAAGATCACTAACTCATCTATTTGTTGAAAGTTAATATCAAACAAATGAACGGTTTTTGTGAAAGTTAATATTCTCATTAACAACCATTCATTTGTTTAACGCAATTGCATGAGTAAACGATTTCTGTTTTGGATGATTTTTTGCATGATCTTGAAATGTTAATTTAAATGATGAACGGTCAGATCATAAAAATAGATCATCGAATGTAACAAAAAATAAAGGGGTCGGACACATTAGGTCCGACCCAGGTCGGACATAAGTATTTTCCCATGAGAAAAACCCCAGATAAAAGTGAAGTTTTTTTTTTCTTTATGGAAAGTATTATGAAATATCTGATTTGCCCTTGTTTTTGAAGGAGGTTAGACGGAAATATAACGAAAGTACCTAAATGGCTTGCTTTTGTAAGTTCAGGCACCTAATTGATTGTTTTTTAAGTTCGGACCATATTTTGTCCGGTCGCGAAAAGTTCAGACCCCAACCATGATAAAAATCCAATTATGTATGGAATCAAGGTACTTACATCTCTTTGCAAGTGGAAGTCTGATTTATTGAATAATGAATCAAATTTGTTTGGAGGTATGAGTGTAATGTTTAAAGCATCATCATTTGTTTCCCCTTCAAATAAACAAGTGCACATGGCAAGCAGAGGAAAACAGAGAAATTTTCCGCAAATTTGAGGTAGCTAGTCTGGATATTTACTTGCACTTCATAATAGGCCTTGATTAGTTTTGGATATTTTTGAAGTCATGGCAATTTATTTTTAATTATGGATCATCTAAGAGTGGTCTGTGGTTCTATTGCCATACTTTGGAGTTGGTGCAAAGATTAGATATATAAATTCGATAGCTTGCTCTATATTTATGTATATAGATTGGTAATTTTGTGTGGTTGCTGTTGTAAGCAAGTACTTAAACTTAAGACATACACAATCATAGAAACACATGCCTTTTATGATCTGTGGTCGATGATCTATTTTTATGATCTGACCGTTCATCATAAAAATAGATCATCGAATGTAACAAAAAATAAAGGGGTCGGACACATTAGGTCCGACCCAGGTCGGACATAAGTATTTTCCCATGAGAAAAACCCCAGATAAAAGTGAAGTTTTTTTTTTCTTTATGGAAAGTATTATGAAATATCTGATTTGCCCTTGTTTTTGACGGAGGTTAGACGGAAATATAACGAAAGTACCTAAATGGCTTGCTTTTGTAAGTTCAGGCACCTAATTGATTGTTTTTTAAGTTCGGACCCTATTTTGTCCGGTCGCGAAAAGTTCAGACCCCAACCATGATAAAAATCCAATTATGTATGGAATCAAGGTACTTACATCTCTTTGCAAGTGGAAGTCTGATTTATTGAATAATGAATCAAATTTGTTTGGAGGTATGAGTGTAATGTTTAAAGCATCATCATTTGTTTCCCCTTCAAATAAACAAGTGCACATGGCAAGCAGAGGAAAACAGAGGAATTTTCCGCAAATTTGAGGTAGCTAGTCTGGATATTTACTTGCACTTCATAATAGGCCTTGATTAGTTTTGGATATTTTTGAAGTCATGGCAATTTATTTTTAATTATGGATCATCTAAGAGTGGTCTGTGGTTCTATTGCCATACTTTGGAGTTGGTGCAAAGATTAGATATATAAATTCGATAGCTTGCTCTATATTTATGTATATAGATTGGTAATTTTGTGTGGTTGCTGTTGTAAGCAAGTACTTAAACTTAAGACATACACAATCATAGAAACACATGCCTTTTATTAACAACATAAGGATATAATTAAGATATATACATACTTGGAGAAGCCATTTGATAACGATGAACAAGCATAGCCTTCTGGTCTCTACAATACTCCTTAGGCAGTCTATAATGGGGTAGACGAATTGCTTGTATATTGCAAGAGCATGGACTAGCTTTATATATAGGTGTATTAGATTGAACTCCATCCATTAGGGAATATCAATCATCTTGTATCATACACCAGCTTGATTAAAGCATTAATCCTTATTTATGTCCATGATAGAATGTTACATAAGTTACATTCTCATAGGTCTCCATAATCTATAATTAATATCACAAATTAATCATTATAGACATCTGGAATTCCATAGCAATAACATTTCTTAGTCTGACAGTTACTCAATTAAATGTGAACGTCTAATAGGATTGAACACACAGTACAATCCTAATTTCGGAGTGAATGACTACTGCATTCTTACATTCATAATGAGTGAATGTACAATTCAGTTTTATATTCTCCCACTTGAACATTCACATACCTTTAACAATTGTGAAACCATAATCAGACTTTGTGTGAAACCATAATCAGACTTTGAAATCATTAGTGATCACTGATATTGCATATAAGAATATAAACCTAGATCAAGACTTTGTTGATTACAGTTTTGATATTGAACCATAAAAAATCATATGATAAATCCTTAACGTAGGCACTCCATAATCACAAATACCAAAACTCATAATCACATAAGCCACTAGCAAGACATAAGATAATTCAATATGGAGCACTGGATGTGATATGAACTGTAAGCTTCATATTAAGTCCAAATTTATGGTTCTGTAAAGTGCAAAACCAACTTTATAGCTTCAAATGAAGCCTGTACTTCTCAAATGATCGAGAAAAACTCATCCATATTCTGTCTAAAACCTGATGATAGATACATACAAAAAAAAAACTATTAAATTTAATCACAAACTCAAAACAAAAACCATATGTATACGAAATGACTTTGAGTAAGAACAAAAATGAATAAATCTCAAATTGCATTGCAATCTTCAAGAGAAGTGTACTGGGCAAACACTAAAAACAGAAAACAAAGAAATCAAACAGAAACAAGCCTAAATTTTAAGCTCCCACTATTCTACACACTCAAAATCATGATACAGACCCATGTTGCTAACATGTGTCTGGAAAGCTCCAACAGAAATGGCTTTGGTGAAAGGATCTACTAATTGTTGACCAGTCTTAATATAACTAACTTGAAGCTTCTCTTCCTTGACATATTCCCTGACCTTAAGGTACTTAGTGTCTATGTTCTTGGACATGGATGATCTCTTATTGTTCTTCGAAAAGAAAACCGCAACACTATTGTCACAAAAGATAGTAATAGGCCTCTCTATCGAATCCACCACTTTAGCACAAACAATAAAATTTCTAAGCCAAATAGCATGCACAGCAGCTTCATGTAGTGCAATAAATTCAGCTTGCATAGTTAAAGTGGTAACACAGGTCTGTTTAATACTTTTCCAAGAAATGGCACCACCTGCCATCATAAAAATAAATCCAGAAGTGGATTTCAAATCATCTTTGCATCCTGCATAATCGGAATCTGTATATCCTATAAGCTCAAGCTCAAATGACCTCTTATAAACAAGCATGTAATCACTTGTTCTCTTCAAGTACCTCAAAACTTTCTTTCCTGCAACCCAATGCTCAAGGCCAGGATTAATTTGATATCTACCAAGTGATTTGCACATATTTGTCGTGCAATTTGCATTCCTAATCACGGAAATTAAGCTCGTCCAAAGGCCATTTGTTGCATTTAAAGTGTGTTTTCATGTTTTCAGGCTTTTTACGTGAGTTGAAGTAATTCGGCACATTTAGGTGCATTTTGGCATATTTTCGAGAAGAGGACAGAAAGTCAACCGTGGCTTTCGGATATCAAAAATCACACGAATCAACCTTCGGATGATGATGCCATTAAATACCTTGAAGAATCGGAAAGAGAAAGAAAAATGATGCAATTACCTTTCCGGCAACTTTTCCGGCGAACCACCACCACAAGAGGCGGCAGTACCGCCGGACCACCACCGGAGCACCACCACACATGGAGGAGATATTCAAATCAGATCATGCATAGGGCTGTTGCTAGGGTTGCTGCACTCTAGTGGAGAAGAAATCAATTAATACTTTACCCTAGTGCATCCTTAAGTTCCTCCCATATGTCTCACTTTTACACTTTTTCATAGCTCCACTTACACATTCCTTTAGGTAACCATTGGGGGCTACAATAGAGCTGTTGGCAGACCTCCCCATAACCCTAATACACTTCCCAATTCACCCAATTCGGATGGGCCATTCCATTCCACAATCAATTCACCAAGAACACCAAGAACACTCTCAAGGACTGTCCAGTTTGTTCTTCCATTTTCATCACCTTCCACTACTCAAATCACTTTCCTTCCTTCACGAAAGTTGTTCCTAAGGCATCCATTTATCTTAGAAACCAACTTTCACTACCATTCCACCATCATTCCACTACGTTTGAAGCTCCACAGCTGGGAATTCGTCAAGAACACAAGAACTTCGGAAACTTGGAGAAGAAGAAGATAGGAGGTGAAGAGGAGTTCAAGAGGAAGCTGTCATCTACACTTGAAGTCACCAAGGAGCTGCTGGCCATCATACCTTGAGAATTTCTTAACCCTACTCTAGTTATTCTTTGTATTCATGTTTCCATTCTTGACAATATTGATGTATTTCCTAAACATGTGTGAGTAGTCCTTTAAGTTGGGGGTTAGGATTGTGTGCCCTAGCCCATGATGATGTATTGATTTACTATGATGTTTATGAACTTTGATTGAGAAATTAATATGTTCATTGTTTAGTTTAAATGCATGTTTGGATACCTTACCAATGAAGAGCATGTGTTTGATTTATGTTGGTTGAATTTGTTGAGTTTGGTACCTCTTTAAATTCTAGACAATAGACAATGCACATGATGAGTTGAGTTTTGGCTTGGCTTGTTTAAAATCCTAAGTCTATGAACTTTACGCCTCAATTGATGAACTTAAGAACCATATTATGGCTTAAGCAAATTAGTTGAGAGTCACTCATGAATCATTATTGACATGAGAGATACAATGTGAGACTCAATCTTAGGTCTCTAACTTGAGCTAAGATTTGATGGATTTTGGTTTGTTAATCAATCATTGTTCATATCTATTTGGTTTGTTATGCATCGGAGTGGGTTAGAGTAAACCCAAAACCCCAACTGCCATATCCCATTGATCACAACACACTTTATTTGTATTGAGTTTGTTAGCTCATGCACTTGCTTTAGCTTATTACATTTGCCTACTTTAGTTACTGTTTTGGTTACAAGTTAATCTTTCATGCATCACAATCTATGAACACTACACCATATTGCACATAATTCACCTCACTAGTACATAGTCCATCTCTTACCCTACCATTTTAGTGTCAAGAATCTTCGGTTACATTGCATTACCAAGTGGGATTTTGGGCCTTCCAATCCCTTGGGTACGACAACCCCGGTCTTAATCTATACATCCACACTATTGTTGACACTCGTAAAAACACTTGTTTTTAAAGCGAACTATACGACACGTCACCAAGTATACCTACTGCAAAAGTAATGTCTGGCCCGGTGCAGACTTGAGCATACATCAAGCTACCCACTAGTGAAGCATAAGGCTTATCCTTCATCGCATCTTTCTCAATTTTATTTCTTGGACACTGGCCTTTGTGAAGTTTATCACCCTTGCTCATAGGTGGCTCTCCAGGTGAACACTTCTCCATGTTAAATCTTTTAAGAACTTTGGAAATATAACCATTCTGTGACAAACCCAACAATCCTCTAGCTTTGTCCCTAACAATTTCGATGCCCAGAACAAATGAAGCTTCACCCAAGTCTTTTATCTCAAAATTTTCACCAAGCATATCCTTGGTTTCATGAAGCAAATTTAAATCACTGCTGGCCAAAAGTATATCATCCACATACAACACCAAAAAGATAAATTTACTCCCACTGACCTTGAGATAAATACATTCATCAAGTGGATTTTCCACAAAACCATGTGAAAACACAGTAGAATAATCAAATTTCAAATACCACTGCCTAGAAGCTTGCTTCAAACCATAGATAGATTTTCTGAGTCTACATACTTTGTTTTCATTTCCTTCCTCTATAAAACCTTCTGGTTGCAGCATATAAATTTCCTCCTTCAAATCACCATTTAGAAATGCTGTTTTTACATCCATTTGATGTAATTCCAGATCATAGTGAGCAACAAGAGCCATTATCACTCGGAAAGCATCTTTTGTAGAAACAGGAGAAAAGGTTTCATGGTAATCTATCTCCTCTTTCTGAGTGAACCCTTTTGCCACCAATCTTGCCTTGTGCCTATCAATCTGACCGTTTGCATTCTTCTTGGTCTTGAAAAACCATTTACGCCCTATAGGCTTAATATTCTCAGGTAAATCAACTAGCTCCCACACTTGATTGTTACTCATTGAATCCAATTCTGCAACCATGGCTTCTTTCCACTCATTTGCATGTGAACTGTTAATAGCCTCATGAAAATTAATAGGATCATTCTCTTTTCCAATATCAAAATCTAGTTCCTGGAGATAAACCACATAATCATTAAAATTTGTGAACTTCATATTTCTCTGAGATCTTCTTAGAGGAGGTTCTTCTTCAGGATGTTGTTGCGGTGGATTAACAAGTTCATCTTCTTGCTATTCATGATTTGCTTCTACTTCATTTTGTTGATCTGAGATGTTGTTAATGGGTAGGACTGGCAAAATAATGGCTGAACTGCTCTCATTTTCTTCAGGCACTTCCTCAAAAGCAAAATTTTCTTCTCTGTGCATTGTTTCATAATCTTCAATAAATTTAGCTTTATTGGTCTCTAAGATTCTGGTAGTTGAATTAGGGCAGTAAAACTTGTAGCCTCTAGATTTCTCCGAGTACCCTATAAAATGACAACTCACAGTTCTAGGATCCAATTTTTGAAGTTGTGGATTGTAGATTTTAGCTTCTGCCTTACAACCCCAAATGTGAAAATGCATTAAGCTTGGTTTCCTTCCTGTTCACAACTCAAAAGGAACCTTAGGTACAGCCTTGCTAGGAACTCTATTCAAAATATAGTTTGCTGTTTTCAAAGCTTCTCCCCACATAAATTTTGGCAAACCACTAGTGCTTAACATTCTTCTAACCATATTGATGAGAGTTCTATTCTTCCTCTCAGCAACGCCATTTTGTTCAGGAGTTCCTGGAGTAGTATATTGAGCAACTATCCCATGTTCTTGCAAATAAAGAGCTAAAGGCCCTTTATGATGTCCTCCCTCATTAAATTTCCCATAGTATTCCCCTCCTCTATCTGACCTCAAAACTTTAATGCTTTTATCCAATTGTTTTTCAACTTCAGTTCTGAAAATTTTAAATATTTCAAAAACTTGAGATTTTTCTGAAATCAAATAGACATAGCAAAACCTAGAGAAGTATGTCATCTACGAAAGTCACAAAGTAAGAATTTTTGCAAATGGTCTGGACAGGAAAAGGTCCACAAATAACTGAATGTATGACCTCTAAGAGTTGCTGGCTATGATTGGCATGAGTTTTTCTGGTGTTGGTCATTTTACCCTTGATGCATTCGACACAAGTATCTGAATCCGTAAAGTCTAGGGCTGGAAGAATGTTTTCTTTAATTAATTTTTGCATTCTTTATTTTTGAAATGTGCCCCAGTCTCTTGTGCCAAAGCATATAGGATTGATTATTGAAAACAATCCTATTAGAGGAGTGGTCATCGAAAGCAGTCCTAGCGGTCCTTTTATTTCTAGAATTTTGTTCAAGAAGGAAAGTTTCAACAGGAACAAAACAATCTAATTTCCAATAACCATCAACAAAGTAAGCAAAACCAATCGACACAGATTTAGAAAACAACTCGATACTTTTATTATTGATGACAAAGGAGATACTAGTCTCTACAAGCTAGCTTGGTTATTGAAACTAAGTTCCTCAACATAGTAGGAACATACACAACATATATCTTGAAGATACAATAAAAAATCAGAATTTAAACAAAGACGAACAACTCCTATGGATTTGATTTGGACTCCTATGCCATTTCCTACTGCAAGCTTGACATCTTCCCTACTTGGTGTTCTCTGGCTTAGGTACCCCTGCAAGGTATTGGATATATGAATGGGTGAGCCTGTGTCTAACCAATAAGTATTAGAGGGAACGGAAATCAACGAAAATCAGATGTGACTCAAAAATAGGAAAAACAAAAATTTTACCTCTCTTTGCTAGCCAAGTCTTATATTTGTTGCAATTCCTTTTCAAGTGGCCAATCTTATTGCAGAAAAAACATTTGAAAATAGTTATTTTTTTAGCCTTAATGTTTTGAGGTCCCTTTGAGGAAGAGGCAACAGATTTGGGATAGTGATGAGGGGTCTCCGAGGTCCCAGCAGACTTGAAAGATTTCCCAAAATTATTTTTGGGTGAATCTTGGGCAACAAGGTGAACAGATTTGCCCTTCTCCTTTCTCAGCCTCTCTTCTTCCTGGACACAAATGGATATCAACTCATTCAAGTTCCATTTGTCCTTTTGTGCATTGTAGGTCACTTTCAGCTGACTATACTAGGAAGGGAGAGAATTCAGTGCAAGATGCACAAGGAATTCCTCAGAGATAGTAATCTCCAGATTTTTGAGTTTTGAAGCTAAGTCTATGAGCTTCATGATATGCTCTCTAATGCTCCCAGTGCCATCATACTGCATTGAAGTAAGTGCAGTCATCAGATTTCCTGTCTCAGCCTTCTCAGACTCCTTAAACTTCTCACCAACAGAGTCCAGAAACTCTTTGGCATTCTCAGAATTAGGAATTCCACCCCTAACAGTCTCAGTCATAGTCCTCTTCATGACCAACAAAGACATTCTGTTGTCTCTATGCCACTTGTTAAAAGCTTTCTTCTCTTCATTAGTACTCACCTCAGTGAGAGCATGTCACACCCCGATCCGGAAACTATTTTAAATTCCCAAATTGAGGTGTGAATCACATCCCAATTATAGAAAATAAAAATCTTCTACAATTAGAATGTGAGAAAAGTAAATAAAAAGAAAACAACCAAAACCAACTACTAAATTATACAATTCCGAAACGAAAGATTGTAAACGATACTTAATTTACAATCAAAGTCACACGCCACAACTATACACAAGTCCTTACTAGTGATTCTTTCGTCTTCTAAGTACAAAAACTTAGCTTACAAAACAAAGGTTTAACTAACAACTCTCGAACTTAACCGTCTCTTCAACCTTCTAATTATTCGATTTAGTACCTGCAACAAGACAACCTATTGTAGGGGTGAGCTTTCGTCCTCGCTGCTCAGTAGGGACATAAACCTTTTATCGACTAAACTAATTGTCACAAACATCAAGTTATCAAAGAGCACTTAATGATTAATAATGAAATTGATGCATGACTGTGAAATGAGCTTCACTTATCTACCCGTTAGTCCATATAACAAAACAAGCAGAGCCTACACGTCCCATACCGTGTATTTTACCAACCGGGGGTGACCCTGAATGTTCCGTATATATGATCTAACACCCTGTA
Organism: Rubus parviflorus; assembly: GCA_029955375.1. Lineage (NCBI taxonomy): Eukaryota > Viridiplantae > Streptophyta > Magnoliopsida > Rosales > Rosaceae > Rubus > Rubus parviflorus. The sequence continues at coordinate 3,188,075 of JARGGL010000008.1, read as the reverse complement.
ACAATTCAATCCACCTATTTCTTTTGTTAGTCCTCTTGTCTTTTCCTCCCTGTCGCCAGTCCTGAATTACCTTTGTGCAATTCATGCATCTTAGGCTGACATGAGATCTGGTACCTGCCGAGAGTAAGACTCAACTGCACAAAAGTCATTTCCCATAAATTCCATTCTTTCAATATCCATCCACCTTCCTCATATCATAACCAAATGCATTCCCAACTATTCATCTTTCTATATGTCACGATGCATCATAATATATGCATAGATTGTTCATGTATATGAACTTAGCAGAATTAGATATAAATGAGTATTAAAACATCATAAGTAAGCCGTAATTCACAGTGTACCAATCATTTAAAAAGGTTCCCCAAGATCCCCTACCTTGATTTCAGCACTAATACGTGGCTCTACGTTAGCTCCACTTCACCGCTGCACTCGTCGAAGAATACCTTCATCAGTGTCGCAGGTTCCTATGAGCAATACAAACTATTTAAAACGTAATCCTACTTTAACTGGCTAACTAGACTTTTAAGACTTAATTTCAAAACCTAGAATCTTTAACCACAAGCCCTAAGCGATGGCACAGCCTTAAGAAGAAGATACGTAAAATTCTATGCGAATTGAAGTTGATACGAGTTGCAAAAGTAATAAGAAAAGTAAACTATGCATGCAACAGAATTCCTAATGCACAAGATTAACTTTGCAATGGCCTATACTCTTCATACGAACTCCAAAAAGGGAAGGACTGGTTTCGTTAGAAACCTAGGAATGTCTACTTTTCAAATACTGGTAACCCAAATAAAGTTAGAACAAGAAAAGCTACTGAAACAAAAAGAAAGAACGAAACAGTACTGCTTATTTCAGAAATTTCTGCAGCAGACAAGCGAATTTGGAAATTCATAACTAAATTAAGGAAAATCGTTTTTAGGAGATTCCAACTCTGAAGTAATCTTTGAAATGTCTACTACAATTTATTAGAAGACAACAAGTTTAGATTATGTACAGAAAAGTACAGTTTTTAACAAAACCTTTGCTGGTTCAGAAACTCAGAAAAGTTATTTTGGCAGTTTAGACCTGCAACTTTGAAAATTCATAACTAAATGAAGAAAACTCATTTTCAAGAGATTCCAATTCTGAAATACCCTTTAAGATGTCATCTACAATTTCTCAGAAGAAAATGACTTTAAATTACGAACAGAAATATTCAGTTTTAAGTAAAAAGGTCACTGGGTCAGAAACTCAGAAAGTAATTTTGGCAGTGCAGGCTCTGTTTTCTACTGTAAGTTTAGCTAATCAAACTTAGATAAAATTGTGAAAAAAAACAGCCTATAATAAGTCTTGAGTACAAGCTTTCAAAACAAGCAAATGGTTTCCAGAAATATGGCATAGATTAAAAACTATGGCTGTTCACAGTTGGTCAAAAGGTCACGTTTTCTGAAAATTCCAGCAAACACAAATTCAATTCTTCTTAAAAACTAACCAGTTCTAGGGTTCTAAAATCAATCCTTAAACTTTGTAAATGATATGCATAAGCTCTCTATCACTAAGAAACATTAGTTCCTCTGGTTCTAGGCTCAAAACATACTAAAAGTGCAAGAACTTAAGCTAAATATAAGAACAAACAATCAAGAGTAAAAGCAATAGATTCTAGGATTGAAATAGACCTTTAGATCGATCCCAGGGAAAATCTAATCCTTCGAAGTAATTCTTCCTTCTACTATCTCCTTTGTACTTTCTTCTATCCCTCTCTTCCCTTTTCTTTACTTTTCTTCTCTCTTTCTCCCGTCTGTTTCTACTTCTCTTTTCCTTCCTGTTCTTTCTGTTCTTTCTTTTCTTTCTCTTCTTTTCTTTCCTCTGTATCCCTTCTCTTCCTCTTTCTTCCTTCTTTTCTTTTCTTCTCTCTGACCCCTTTCGGTTTCTCTTTCTTTCTCTGGTTCAGTTTTCTTTTCCCCTTTCTAATACTGAACAAATGATAATAATGGTTTAAAAGAATGAGCTGGGGCAGAGGTAGTTCAACCGACTATGGCAGCTATAGCTAGGAAACACAAATGGATAGCTACGTTCGTTCAAATCTTGTAATAACTTAACTCCTAAGAGATGGTCACTTCGTAAACTGGTGACTTTGCTTTGCTTTCTAAGTTGAGCAGGTCCTGGGTTCGATTGTAATAGCACAAAAGTACAATAGAAAAAAAACTGCTAAGAGATAAATAATATATATATTTATATACTTGGATATAAGATACACTTCAGCTAGAACATCCACTACCTCGGAAGATAATATTTGACAACCCAAAATTTTAAATAATTAATGAAAGCTATAAAAGCCAAAAGTAGAAATCTAAATAAACATTGCACAAATTCATTTTTCCTTTCTAAAATTTGAAATTGAAATTCCTGGATCTCACAGAGCAGTAGGTGCTTCAACTCTAATGGTTGAATCTATGTCCATAAGACCTAGGACAATTTCTGCATCCTGCTTCCATTTCTTATAGTTGGTTCCGGTCAAAGTTTCAATGGAAGAGAAATTCATTGAAGTAGCATTCACAACTGGAAAAGAAAGAAAAACATACTATCCTTAAGCACAACATAGTATGAATATAAAACACAAGCAATAAAACACCCCATAATCTTTATACAAGCTTGAGCATCAGCTTTAGCCAGAAGTCACAACATTGTCTACAAAATTGAGCATCAGCTTTGTCCAGAAGTCACAAATTTGCCTTTAGTTTCTTTACCACATTACCAGTGTATAAGGTACTCAATTTATGAAGTTTTCAACAGCTTTGGCCAGTAGTAAAACTCATAACCCTATGTACCTTATATATTGTAAGGTGCTAATCCTGAATTGAGACTTAGCTAAATTTTAAAACCTTCTTTGGAAGAATATTTAACTAGTTTTAGTTCAGGATTACAAGCTTTGACCTGTTATGGATTAAGAAACAATTACTAAGAGAACCACTTTGGTGAGATACAATTACTAATAATTTGTAATCCTAGGTCAAAATTAATGTCTATCAACTTAGATTGTGTTCTGATGCATGATAGTTCTGCAGCGGAAACTTTTCTTTAAGGTTTAGTTCAGGCACAGGTTATGTCTTATACACTTCCTTTATATTTTTCCAGATTTAGGATTGAAACTAGGAATGGCCAAACGGGGAGCGGGGGCGGGGCCCCGCGGGGTCACCCCGCATAACAGATAAATGGAGGTTAACGGGGGACCCCGTTTGCCCCATTTATTTGCGGGGCGGGGTGCGGGGAGCCCCGTTGGGGAGACGGGGCCCCGTTTAATAGTTTAAAAAAAAAAAACAAAATTTCATTTTGACCTTTTTCACCGATCGATTAACTCCTCCTGTAAAAAACTCAAAAACCTTTCAACTCTTCAACAAGGGTTTCTGAACCCATCATCGGCGCGGCGACAAGGAGGAGCTTACGACAAGGAGGAGACTCTCATGCCTAGGGCTGCAAATTTTGATATATTGAATTGGTGGAAGACTAATGGGATGAAGTATCCTGTTTTACAAGCCATGGCGAGAGATATTTTGGCAATTCCGGTGTCAACAGTTGCTTCGGAGTCCGCATTTAGCACTAGTGGAAGAATCGTGAGCAAGCATCGTAGTCGATTGCAGTCAGACACATTAGAGGCTTTAATGTGTGCACGAGATTGGATGTGGAAGGATATGCAAGGTATTAAAATTGTTTTATATATTTTAATTATTAAAATTAAGAATTGTTTTTATTATTTTTATTGTTAGCTATTGATTTTTTTTATTTTGCTTATCATATAAACAGCTGCAGGGATCTCTTCAAAAGCTGATTACACGTTTGATGACGATTTTGACTTGGAAGAGGCAACAAGGGAGAACAACACACTTTATGATTGACAGAAAGTTCTCGTAATTGTTAAAGGAGAATATTTTGTATGTTTGGTGATGTAGAAATTCATATCAGAGACAAAAGATCTAATTATTATTATTATTATTATTATTATTATTATTATTATTATGCTAGTATAAATTATTCTTATATAATAGAAACTGCTAAAAAAATGAATTTCTTTTATAATAGAAAAAAGATTTTCAAAAAAAAATTTCTTATACAACAAAAAATGATTGTCAAAAAAGTAAAAAGCAAATAAAAAATAGTGGTGCGGGGCAGACGGGGAGCCCATTAACCGCGGGGGCGGGGCGGGGCTTCCCCCATTTGGCAAACCCCAGCGGGGTTGCGGGGTCGCGGGGGCGCGGGGAGTGGGGGCGCGGGGAGCGGGGGCGGGGGCGTGGGGGCGGGGAAATCTCCCATTTGGCCATCCCTAATTGAAACAAGGTTAAAATCCTAAAGTAAAATTGAAAATAAGCTGGAATCCTAAATTTTTTTATCAAAGTGTACGAGTCATTTAGACGACTTGAATTATGTTAGAATTGCAGTAGCTTTATAACAAGAAAAAATAAATAATTCTTAGTCGATTAAAATTTTTGCAAAAAAAAATACCAGCAATCCTAAAGCAATTCATATCATCATAACCTTATACAACTTATCAATTACAATAGTCCCAGAATCATATAGCAATCAATATAATCAGTACAATAGTTTTTACAGAAGACAATATATATATTAACAAAAGCATTATGTAAAGGCTCTAGACGTGTATGACTGCTCTAATACGAAATGTAAGCAAGTACTTAAACTTAAGACATACACAATCATAGAAACACATGCCTTTTATTAACAACATAAGGATATAATTAAGATATATACATACCTGGAGAAGCCATTTGATAACGATGAACAAGCTTAGCCTTCTGCTCTCTACAATACTCCTTAGGCAATCTATATATAATGGGGTAGACGAATTGCTTGTATATTGCAAGAGCAGAGACTAGCTTTATATATAGGTGTATTTAGATTGAACTCCATCCATTTGGGAATATCAATCATCTTGTATCATACACCAGCTTGATTAAAGCATTAATCCTTATTTATGTCCATGATAGAATGTTACATAAGTTACATTCTCATAGGTCTCCATAATCTATAATATATTAATATCACAAATTAATCATTATAGACATTTGGAATTCCATAGCAATAACATTTCTTAGTCTGACAGTTACTCAATTAAATGTGAACGTCTAATAGGATTGAACACACAGTACAATCCTAAGTTCGGAGTGAATGGCTACTGCAATCTTACATTCATAATGAGTGAATGTACAATTCAGTTTGACAGCTGTTACGAACACTCTGAGAGGTTGCTTTTGGCAGTATATATGCCCAATGTCACACTTGCAGAACACCTTTTCCATTGTCAGGCTTAATCAAGGTAATTTGGGTACTCATATATATTGCATTCATTTTAATTGTTGGACATCTGATATTTGGTTTTGTCATTGAACTGGATAATAATTCTGGTAATAGAGTCTTGATAATTTTTAATTACAGCTGAAATTTTTATTTTAAATTTTATTAAGGGCTTTGTCGATCTTCTTGTATAGGTATTGCATCTTTTATTTAGTTTGGTAAATTTTGGTTTTGAGCTCAGAGATGGCTAATTCTAAAATTTGAGTGTGACTTCTATGTATGTCTATATATGCATTCTTGGCTTTCTAGCTGTTTCCCTTTCTCAAAATAGTAGTTACTTGTCATCTAAATTAAGTGTAGTTCTCAATTTTTGTCTTATGATATTTGTGTGCAGGATAGGATCGATGCATATGAAGAGACCAATGCAGTGACTTAGGCTCCTCCCATGAAATGTAAGGATACCCAAGATTTCATACCTAGGCTTGCAAGTATGTTTTTCTGTTTTTTCTTATCTTTAATAATTTTAACTTTTGCTACTTAAGTTGTTGTGTTTCTTTTTCTCTCATGCTGAGCTTTATAGTACTTGCAATTTTCTATATTAGATACTGAGTAGAGGAATTCTCCTATATGGAGCTTTGAACTTTATTGTCTCAAAGGAAGAAGGTAGTGTTAATATAATTGAATAGTATGTTGTATATATGTAGTGTTAATTTATTCCCAGCTTTATATGGAGCTTTGAACTTTATTCCCAACTTTCTGTCTTTAGTTAGTAAGAGTTGTTTACCATTGATAATTTATTGTTGTTTTGAGTTATACTAAGAAAAGGTTAATAACATTCAAAGTTCTTGTCAGGTGATTAGGAGAGATCAACTCCGAAACAACAAAGCCCAGTTATGAGCATGCTAAATTAGAGGCTTTAGCAAGAGATGAGGTAGCCAAAAGATCATCTCTTTTCATTTGTCTCTCTAGCTTCTTTATGACAACCATATTATCAACAGCTTGTCAATGATGCATATTAGGCTTGTCTTAAATAACATAAGTTGTTTCCATGTATCTGTTTTCTTATATTATGTTAGGACACTTAAACTGTATTCAAGTGATCGATCCTATGATGCATATTAGACTTGTCTTAAATAATTGGTTTTTTTTTCTAATTCTTCTGAGGTAATGTTTGAAGATTTTGGAGATAAGGTTGAGTAATTATATATCTATTGTCATCAGATTACATAGAATAGGAATTTGTAATTAGGGATTCTTTAGTGAACTTTTACGAGTAATTTTTTATGTGTTCATATTAAATTTTGGTGACTAATATTAGTTGAGACTTAAGTATGCTTCTGTTTAAGGATATTCTTTTGTTGATGTGATGTACGTCATTTTTTTTTATGTCATGTAATAGATACAATGACGTTTTTTCAACGTCCTAATTGATATTAGATGACATTTTTTGTGAAATTTGAGGACGGTTTTTTAGTGTCCTATTAGACATTAGATGACATTGACAACGTCTTTAAAACCATTTGCCAGATCCCTGCCTCATGCAACATGATATCCGCTCTTTACATTATAGATACCCTTCTTATCAAAGTGCCAAATTAATAACCCTGTCCATTGTACTCCGCAAGCTCAGAGGAATACGCAGGATCATCTCAGCTTCAAAACCGGTGAAGAGCTCTAGAACCATATCCTGAACCCACTCCTTCCCCTCTGGATCTATTAAGTCTCCAACCCTCCAATCTTTAGTTCCCTCAATCGGAGGGAGATGTACTTTACAAGATATTAGGTGTACATGCCAGATGTATACCAAACACTTGTTAGGGCAAAACAATGAGGCATATTAAGAAACCATGGTAAAAACAAGTTGAACAATAAAGATTAAGCTTGTGAACAAAACTATATGGAATACGAATAGGGATTTTTGGTTACACTGCAAGAAATAGAATTGGGAATGCTGCTGACTCGTCTCCATCTGTGTATGTTGATTGTATTTTTTCATAGGCATCAAAGGATATTTGCACTACTAAAGATCATGTCTATATGTCCACCATGCATGCAATTCCAAATTTCCAATATATACCTTAAAAGCAACAGGCTTGTCAGGTCAAAGATTTTGAGACCTGTTATTGTTGTTGGAGGTAGAGGTGTTTACCAGGGTTATGAAGTTTTACGTCCAGATTTCGGTCTTTGAATTTTGAAACAAGGTTCATAACAATGCCCTTCCCCTTCGTAAATCTCTCCTCTTCTCGGACAGATGTGGCAACATATATAAAGGCCTCAACAAGGCTAGCTAATTCACATAATTCTGCCTACTGATATTATAAATAAGAAAGAGTTTAACTATACCTCTCTTTGGAAGCGAAGCTCACTGTTGATGCATACGAGAGGGATTGTTATAATTAATAATCTTGGAATTTAGTAGTAGATTCTCAATCAAATATTGTTAATCCTCATACTATGAAGTGTTATCTCATAATATGACCATAAAGCTGTACGTCATGATGAACATAAGGTTATGCAAGTGTATTGCAATTCATGCACTTACTTGTAGACCCATATAATTCCAATTCATTGATAACTGAAGACAAGCCAATGCTCATTGGATATTGATACTCCAAGAAACTTAAGTCCATCGATCTGACCCTCAAATGTAGTCACTGGCAGTGTACTTACAGGAAGGTCAGAAGAATCTTTGGAAAATCATTGTGCGAGAGTCCACAAACTAACGCCATGAACCTTGGAGTGAAGCAGATCGGAGGTGGGCCGTGTTCGGAATCCTCGTCCGGGTAATCGACTCAGACGAATAGCTTCAAGTAGATCAAGCTTCAGCTCCAACCAGTCTGCCATTGTTAAAGAAAAGAAAAGCATTAATTTTCTTGGAGGGAAAATGGTTGAGCAGTTATCTTAATTACGCATTTGGCCCGCTCGTGCCCGGTAATTCATGACTCTAGAACTGAAGTTCTGCTAATTACACTTTTGACCCAGAAAATAAACCGCACAGAGTTTCTAGAGCATAGACTGGCAAAACCAGGTAGATCTAGGCCGAGCAGACACAGAGAGAATCGCCATCTTAGTATTGAAAGTCAGCTGACTGCTTCAGTGTTGACCATTTGAGCCCACACTAACGCAACCTTCTTCTCACATTTTGATGATTTAATTCTTACATTGGTCAATAGATTTTTTTATTTTTGGTTCAAGGTCTAGAGTATTTTAGTCAACAATTAAAATTGTGACTTTAGAGTTTAGACCATTTGAGCATTGCTAAAGAAAAAAAAATCATTTGAGCTAACGTCTCTAGAGAACATCCCGAATGATAGCAATCGTCTTATTTAATCACAGAAAACTAGTGTTAACAATATGAAAGGCCTTGACCATTTTCTTGTTATAACATTAGTGACATCACCTACTTTTGAACACAAAGAATGTGTAAACCATTTGATTTACTTGCATTTAACTCATATGCACATATGTATATAATTCATATGTGAATGTAAAATATTGATTTGTGTATGCATGTAAGAATTTCGATCTGTATATTGCAGTGATTGTGTTGGTTATTTAGAATTTTCATTGTGTGGAGGCTAACATATATTTTCATCTAAAAGTACCTCTCAACAGTTCAACTGGATTTATTAGACACCTCAGTTTGTTCGATTGTGGTGTTATATAACTGATGTGGTATTGTGTGAAGCGGCTTTGAGACTTCCACTTTCGGAAGAACTTGACATTACAAATGTGCAAATTCTCAAGTAAATCTCTACAAGTTACCTGATTTCATAAATAGCAAGGTTCAAAAAATCGGTAGGCGGTAATCGAGCGGCAGGCAGGGGATTAGCGCCTAGGAGATTAATCGGAGGATTAATCGGTTTGTTTATTTTTATTTTTATTTTATTTTACCACATATAAATAAATATATAAATGCAAAATTGAAGGATATATCAAAATATAAAATTATAAAAGTCATACAAATGATTGAAAACATGAAAAAAAAAACTCAAAATATTAAGCATAGTAGCATACTTATTTTAATGAGTACTTATTAAAAAAAACTAGTTAAAAAAAAATCCCGATTTGGGCTGATTTTTTGTCAATTTTTGGCCGATTTTTCAAAGACCGATTAATCGAATCGGCAGGGTACCTTTCAGCGATTAATCGGGGATTAATCGGACCTAATCGGGGATTTTTCGAACATTGAAAAATAGAGGTTACTTGGATTGTGATTCATAGATAGCTACAATGAAAGTATGTATGATATGTAAATGGGAATTTCTAGGGTAAAACAAGAAAAAGCCAAGAGTTTCCTCTGTTACTTTAAAACCTGAGATTAAGATCCTTTCCTAAACCTTTTGAGCAATATTAAGCAAATTCAGCTCCCTAACAGATATGCAAAGAAACCAAATTTCCTTATGTTCTGTGTTGATTTTGACATGGTTATGGAGGCACGTTACTTCCAACATGCCAAAGATGTTGTCAACAATGGTAATGGAGACGGATTCAGCAACATCTACCGGAATTGATGCATCGAAAAGAATTCTCAAGAGAAGTGGGTCGTTCTTTCTATCTTTTTTTTTTCTATATATGCTATTTGTTTTCTACCCGACAATCGAGGAAAGAGAAAATACATGTAAAATCCGACTCATAGATCATCATCACCTAAAGCTTAAAGCAGAACACGAGGATACCGAGTCCCTTAACAGGTACGTCCAACACAGTGCGTGAATCAATAAGCTGGTGAAGCCTAACTATGTTTGATAGTCTAGCCGTATTAAGGAATGCACTCTTTTGATGGAGAGCAAATTTCAATGAATACGGATATTGACCTGCCGAAAGCACAGTCCTGTATGCATCAGCCTGCACAACATTAAAACAATGGTAATAGTGATCATGTTGAACTAGTGATAATAGCAAAAAAACTTATTGGTAACCCATAAAGTGTGGGAGCTTAAGAGCACTATTGCATGGTACTAATAGTTTGTACCTCTTCCCTCAGAAGAGTCTCGTTACACGAACCCAAAGGCCCCTAAAACTTGCTCAAGCTGGATTTTGAACCCCTGACCTCCTATTACCAGAATGTAGGAACATCTCTCCCATAACTTGGTTGGTACAAGATTGCCAACTCAACCACATTGTTGTCAAATGACATATCATATATATATATATATATATATATATATATATATATAGTACATGTGAGAGCCTGAACTTCCACAAGGCGTTTCCGGCTATGAACGAATACCTGCAAAACAAAGCTTACCAGGTGTGGCACCGGATAAGACCCTCAAACGATCAAGTTAGTTACAATACAAGCAGTAGGCCGATTGTAAACAAGAGAATTGTGTTACCTGAGGAGAGAGAGAGTCTCTCATTATATAGAGGATTGATGAAGAAGTCTTTCACAAGGAATCGGAAAGTGAATCCTTATTAGATCTAATGTGTAATTCTTTAGTGAGAGAGGATTCTCGGAGATATATTTAAAGACATCCTTCCTTACAAGGACTTAACCAAGATGATTGGTTGCCCCAAGCCCTAGGATACGTATCGGGATGTAATACTCATGTCACCCAACTTACGGATTGCGGTTACTAGCTGGGCTGGGAATACTCATGTCGCCCAGCTTACGGATTGCGGTTATTGGTCCGTAACCTATAACTTATGGTCCAATGAGATCGTAACCTGCCTCCTGCGAGGATGTGGATCCCATTCCACTTAATCCCTTCGTGAGGTTCTTGAGACAATCCGTACGCTTAAGCCCTAGGATGTAGGACAGAGAATTGAAACCCGTAAGGCCGTCAGAACTGTCTTGCCTTACTCGGAGACCTGTTTCCGGATGTACATTTTCATGCGCCTACAGTACCTAATCTGAATATGAACGATGGCCCTCGCACATTTGCGTCAAATATTTTCCCATTTTGAGATTGCCAATGTAGCGAACACTGATCGACCTGTGTAAAACAACAAGTATTTTGTTACAAGTTCATTCAATAGTAAATTATATATAAAGACGCCTAGCCAGAGGACTTGCCTTGTCACCCGGATCAACTCTTTTGCCATCTGGTTCACCCATATATAGCGATGTCCTCGATCACCAAACCATTTGGGAAGGTTCTCACTTTAGATGACTTGTCATTGGTTTTTTCTTCACTCTCCTGGGTTTTCTGTTCTGTGTGATTCTTAGTAGGAACAAAATTCATGCATTTTGATGTAAGCGCATGCATAAAAAAATATAAATAATAAGGAACTCGATCAAATAAGAATATAAATAAATTAATTAAACGAACCCTTTTGTTCGTTGCACGATGCATATGCATCTGCGTATGCGTCGTCGTTTTGGAACACATCGATAATTAACTCTGCCAATCTAGGATAAGGCAGATCATCCACTTCTGTCGGGTATTTTGGTTTCACTTTGCTCTTCTTCTCCATCTTAATTTCCCTTGGCGGTTGGGTTCAGAGAACTAGGGATTTGTGATTTTTTGAGCGAGATAAATAGGAAGCACATACTAGATTGAGTCACAAATACGGCCATATGCCAAATCTCAAAAACGTAGGACACGACACATTTATTGACACGGCAATTGAAATAATAATATGAAAAAATAATTTAAATAAAAAAAATGTCTCATCCTACCACAAAATAACACAAAATTAATGAATTTGAATACTAATTCTCTCATAACAAAATTAAAAAGTAAATTCCAAAACATAAAAGTTTCGATGGTTAATCAACCATTATACCAAAGCATCATCCCCATGTTCTGTTCCATTTCATGTATAGGCATTCCTCTTGCCCTTATTGCCCATATCTAATTAATTAATAAATTAAAAAAGAGCCTAAAAAGTGTCGATTACGGCGACATACATGTCCCTGTCATGTCCTCTGTACTGTCAGAAAGTCAAAGTCAATAGACACAGTCTCGACAAGTGTCGAGGTGTGTTGGAGAGTGTCAGACACACTAGAGGCCTAACTATTTATTGGTAAGACTCATTTTTCTCAATTGCTTGTAGGATTCCCCAAAAAATAAAACCTATCAATATGACACCCTATCACATAAATTTCAAAGAAGAAATTCGCATTCACTAAATTTGAGAAAAAGGAAGACGTCTGGACTGATTCTCATACACTGATTGACATACTATTTTTTATGTTCAAAATTAAAAAATTTCTAAGCCCTTAGGCTATGTCAAAGGGTTCATCCCTCCATTGAAATCATTTTTTTTTTTGAATTTTCCCTCTTCATCTATATATATAATGTCAAAACTTCGACTCTTAGTAAACATTTAAAAACACAAGATTTACCCTTTCAATACTATATTAGATAATATATAAACTTAAATATATTAAGGGCAAAGCAGTAAATAATAGTTAAAACAATAAATAAAATAGTATAGGGGCCTAGGGCTGGCTGTTTTTACCAAATTGACCTGACCCGACCGAAAACCGACCTACCCAACCTGACCCGAGATTTTTGGTAAACCGATCGAACCACCCCCACTCGGTTAGGTAACAGTTCTCCGATCCGAACCGACCGAATATTTTGAATATCAAAATATCCCCTCTATTTTGCAGCTTATGGGATTCAAACCCTCATCCTTCCTTGTGAGTACTCGCACCTTTCCCACCATGCTACTAGTTTTCCTTGTTATATAATCACAAAAAATTATATTTATTTAGTTCTTAACTTCCCACTACAAAATAAATAAATAAATTTTGACCCACTTGGCCACTTCCTCAGTTCCTCTCTCTCTTTCGTTCCTCTTTCTTCTTTCTTCTTTCTTATGTTATTTCTTCTTTCTTCCCAAGCTCTAGCTTTCTTTCTTCTTTTTTTGGTTAGGGATCCTATCCTCAAGAAGGATCCCCCCAACCCACCCCCAGAAGGATAAGCCAAGGAGACTAATTTCCCTTTGCGGAACTGGCTGCCGTTGGCCACTGGTGCTTGACTGCACGAACCTAAAGGCCCCTCAAACTTGTCCAAGCTGAGTTTCGAACCCCTGACATCCTATTACCAAGATGCAGGAACAGTTCTCTCCCAACTTGGATGGTACAAGTTTGCCAACTCAACCACACTAAGTGGTTAGATTTCTTTCTTCCTCCGCTCCCTGATTTCTTTCCATTTTCTCTTCGTTTTCCTTCTTCTCTCATCCACTTCTTCTTTCCACCTTCAAATTCGAACCAACTAATCAAGTGTCAAATCTGCAATTGAATTTCCATGCCTTTATCTCTCTTCTCTGGTTCATCTTCCTATTTGTTTTCTTTTATCTTTCTCCTCCTCTCTTCTTCCTCCATCTTCCCCTCTAAATTTCTACTTCTGGGTCGAAATATCCTTCCATTGTTGGAATATCGGTCGACATATTGAACCAAGCCGCAACATCAGTAAACCGATTCGTCGGTAACAAAGTTTTCAGCATAGGCAATGGTTGCAAAATTTTCAGAACCGATGGCTTTCGGTTCGGTACTGGTTCAGACAAAAAAAAACTCGATTTCCTTACCAAAGCCACCCTTAATAGGGTCCCACACCAACTTGCCTATTTTTTATTACTATTTTTAGTTCTTTCTTTTATCCATGAAAGTTTAGGGGAGGGAAAGACTATCCCCGCACCCAGGGCCAGGGCATACCCCAGATCTTTTGTACCAAAATTTACAGATCGCCCATCAAACAAGGGATTGTTGGCCGCGGGTATCGAACTGAGGTTGGGACTCAACCAACAATACGCCCTTATCAATTGAACCAATTCTTGTTGACAGTTTTTTTTTTTTTATATTTCTTCTCTTATTTTATTTGCTAACATTATTTATTATTTAATTTAAAAAATAGTATAATTAATAAAAAATTACTGATAAGGTCACTTTTGGTGACCTTGTTTTTTTTAAGCCACCAAATATTTTTTTCTCTCATAAAGCCATCAATATTTACAAAAATGTCACCGCGTCAATATTTACAAAAATGTCACCGCACTTTTAATTTTCATTATTTACGAAAATGCCACTGGATACAAAAACTACTACTAGAGACAAGAAAACTATTGTCAAAGAATAATAAAGCTACTGTCAAAGAACAATAAAGCTACTGTCAAAGAACAATAAAGCTACTGTCAAAGAACAATAAAACTATTGTCAAAGAACAATAAAACTACTGTCAAAGAACAATAAAACTACTGGCGAGTAACAATAAATGTACTCCCAAAGAATAATAAAGCTACTGTCGAAGAACAAGAAAGCTACTGTCGAAGAACAATAAAGCTACTGTCGAAGAACAATAAAACTACTGTCGAAGAACAATAAAGCTCAGTGCGAGGAACAAGAAATATACTCCCAAAGAATAATAAAGTTACTGTCGAAGAACAATAAAACTATTGTCGAAGAACAATAAAGCTATTGTCAAAAAACAATAAAGCTACTGGCGGTGGCAGTTTTGTAAATATTAAAATTTGTAATATTTTGGTGACTTTATGAGGAATAAAAATATTAGGTGGTTTTTTTAAGAATATAGGTTATATAAATGACCTTATCTATAATTGACTCTATAATTAAACGGAGAGGCAAATGATGCGGAAAAACTAAAAATAGACAATAACGTTTCTCACACGCACGTGTAGGAAGGCTAGCACAAATTAGTGCCACAAGTCATTTCTTTTCCTCTATATATGCGACGTATGTAAGAAAATTAGAGTAACCATATTTTCTTTTCTAAGAGTCGATCATTCTCAAGTAAACATAATTGATACAAAATTTACAATTGGCTGGGAATTGAAGATGGACTATAAAAACTACTTGAAAGAATTAAAGAATGTGACTGTGTCGTTGAGGGCGTGGATAAAGGCATCAACATCCTCTCTAGTGTTGTAGAAGTAAAGACTCGCACGCGCACTTGCTCCAACTCCTAAATGCCGATGGAGGGGTTGGGCACAATGGTGACCTGAACGGATAGCCACTCCATGCTGGAGTTAAACTTAAATGAGTTAACATAGCAGCTACTAGTATGAGATAATACTTGCATTAACAAATGCCAAGATAGTAAGGAAGGAAATAAATCCTTTACTGATTTTGCTTCTTTCATAAGGATACCTGTTGGTCAAGAAGAGTTGCCAGATCTGTAGGGTGTATATTCTCAACATTGAAAGAACAAAGAGCAGCGCGGTAGACTTGTTCTGTAGGCACCGGACCATAAATGCGAATGTTGGGGACTGAACAAAGGCTATCATATAGATATTTGGCCAGCTCTATCTACAAAAAGAAATTGCACACAAGAATGAATGTTTAATACACTGTATAAACACATGATCTTCGCATATAAAATTTCTTGACATAAGATGAATGAATATAATGTTACCAGCAAAATCAAATCCAAAATCATTCGTTAATTGCTTCCGTGAATCATAATGAAGAAATATTTAACCAATATGTAAATTTCCCCAGTCTACAGCAATCAATACGATACATGAAATTATAGATTTCTTTATAACTACTACTTGACATAGAATGAATGCAAACAATGCTCCCTACAGAATAAATAAACCCAAATTCTTTCGTTGACCGGTTACGCCAGATAGTCTTATCAATACAATACATGGAAATGAAACGAACAGAAAGGATTGCACATATCAGATCTTTACGTAAAACGAAAAAAAATGTCTGCTGTACATTATATTCAATTCCCATTGTTATATACGTAATGTGAAGTCGTATGATCAAAATTATACAGTTTAAACTTTAAAGTATGTTGCATATGGAAAGTTGGGTATGCATACCCTGCTTGGGCCCAAATACCCTCTTTTTCTTATATATTCAATTTCCACGAAAAAGAAGAAAAAAAAAAATATTCATACATCTAAGCGTTTTGTTTAGGGGTAGGCAAATGATGGGTTAAACCTGACCAACCCAACCTACCTGGTTGCAATGACCGAATCAATTGCCCATCAAGTTGTGTTTGCGATTTCGGCTTTGTACTAACCAAATCCACACTCATTCCCTACCACTTTCAAAGTCAATTCGGGTGCTATCTCCATTTTCCAGCACCACCACCATGCCACATGGTACACTTCCAGCAAACCAGGTATTTGGGATGATTTCCTTGGTATTTTTTAAGAATTTGTATCACTGCTATTACTTGAATTGAAGTTATACTATTCAAAGCATACTGAAGAACAATGTCATAGTGAAGATTTAAATTGATACATGGAAAGGCAGTTAATGCCCATGTACTGGACGACTTCAAAATTAATTACATACAAAAGATCAAAAGGAAGATAAGTTCAATACCTCATACTCGTGTATCCGCTGCATACCAATTCCAGACAAATAATCAATAGCTGCTCCTAGCCCAATTGCTTCCCCAATTGCTGGTGTTCCAGCCTCAAATCTAGTCGAGTTAATGGGTGACAATTACAAACGAAGGTATTAGAAGGTCACCATATGTAGTAAAGTTGTATATGTATAGAGGGAGAGTCTCTAGTGAAAAACTTATAATAAGGACTTTGTGAGGACTTTCAAATCAACGGTTGGATGAGTGTTTTAAAGTTTAATTGAAATATTATATTTTAAAGATAGTAGTCATCCAACCGTTGATTTGAAAGTCCTCATGGAGTCCTTATTATAAAGTCCTCACTAGAGACACTCCCTATGTATAGAATATAAGAAACAAACTCTTACTGACTAAGAAAAAAAAAAAACCAAAAAACAAAAGACAAATACAAAATAGAGTACAAGGTGACCTTTGGGCTACATATACCAACTTATTAACCCCTACAATCAAAGAAAGGCTGCAATAGAAAATCAACATCAGAGCACAAACAGATTCTAAGACACTATAAATTTCCAGTTCAAGAGAAAGAATAACCCCTTAACTCGGAAGAAGCTAACGCCCCAAAAGAACACCAAAACTTAACTCTCTCCAATGAAAGATCCTCTTATTTCTTTCCATCCAAACTACCCAGAAATCAGCCAACATAAAACGTCTCCGCAACACCAGACCTCTCTTCCCTTTAAAATACGGATACTTCTCATTCAACAAAGCATCACATAAAAATGGAGGTTACCATCTCAAGTCAGCCTCCTTAAACAACCTTAGCACAACGACAGCGCAATTTGACAATGAACGAGAAAAGGATCCACACTTTCAACCTCATGCCTAGAAAAAAAAACATACCAATCGGGAATAGATCAACAGAAGGTCATATCCTCTGAACCACATCAAAAGTGTTCAACCTTCCATGAGAAATTAACCAGGCTAACACCTGAACCTGGGTCAGTCCAAATTACAAGAGACTTAGGAGATGGCCCAAGGAGACAAGGATTTTACAAGAAATTACCCCTAACGACTCCATGCACAGAATTATCCTAGTCTGCTAAGATGGGACTGGCAGAACATTTTCTAAGCAGGACAGTATGTATGTTACTCCCCTAATTCCAAATCAGTAATATTTCTATGGAACCTGAAGTTCCAGCAAATGATATGGAGACGAATCAACACACGTTCTAGGAACAGAAAAATTATGGGAGTTCGACAATCTGTATCAACGAGGAAGAAAATACCAATGGTTGATTCTCCCACTCAGCACTCTTCCCATTACCTCACCCTTTCCCCGACATGCATGCCAAACCTAGGAATAGAAGATTAAAAATAAGATTTCCTTCACAGATCTCTTTCCAGGTAAATCAACTTGAATGTCACAATGTTGGAATTTTGATGCCTTCTTTCTTTTTCTTTTTGTTGGTTTGGGGTGGAAAGTGGAAACACGGTGAGGTTTCCGGAAGAGCACAAGGTGGGGGAATCAACTTTATGTACTCTCTTTCTTTGTTTATACCGATTGAACTTCCATAATTGTCTCATTGCTACAATATGTGGTGCTTCCTCTTCTTATCCTTTGAGCTGGAACTTTAGGTTTTGCACAAATTTAATACAATAACTATGGAAAAACCAATGAAGCTAACAAGATGAGAGCAAGAGTAAAATGAGCTGGTTTAGTGCAACCACAGTTGAGACAGTGATCTACTTCAAGAAAAAGATAAGAATTTGACATGATACGAAAACAATGAAAACAGATAAAGATCATGCCAAAAGAGATACACTCATACCATATAAGGCCCTACATAGCCAAGCAAGACAGTATTTAGGAGCACTTGCTTATACACAGGATAAGGCCTCCAGGAATAGCAACATAAATGAACTTAAAAATGAATCTCTCAATTTCCAAAATTTAGAAGTTAAAGTATGCAGGCACATTAGGGTAGATTTGTAGATTACTACATTCCATGACATATAATAATCTTTCAGGTGAGAGAGATTACCAACCTAGATGGATGTTCTGCATAAGTGGAATGATCTAGAAATACATCAGATATCATTTCTCCACCACCTAGATAGAGTGTGAAAAATTACAGTCAGCTCCAAAGTGTACATATGCCACTACTCTGTTGGAGTAGGATAAACAGAACTTTAATAGAAGAATTGAACTTTCTGACGACAACAACAAAATAAGAAAATTACCTAAAAATGGAGGCATGGAAGACAATAGGTCACTCTTGCCGTATAAGAATCCAATTCCCGTAGGCCCACACATCTGAGATAAGTTAATTAGTTACTTCATATACTTGCCCATGAGGCTAGATTGCAGTACATAAGGTAGTATCCTAACCTTGTGAGAAGAAGCAACAAGAAAGTCAGCATTAAGATTCTGTACATCAACCACCATGTGTGGAACACTCTGACAAGCATCTACAAGAACTTTTGCCCCAACATCATGAGCACAACGCGTGATATCTTCAATCGGAAGAACAGAACCTACATGAAAATCAATATAAATCCATCAGTGTGAATATGGCCATGTTTTTTTTTTTGAGAGACGCTAAAATATTCAGTCGATAACAATTCACAATAATTCAATCAAATAAAAATTTGAGTAGACCTATTGAAACTTGTTATCCACCACAAAATAAGCATGAAAAGCAGGAAAAAGGAAAGAAAACCATAATCCAACAATAAAAACCAGGCTTGAGAAACTGAACAGTACCTAGCACATTTGAGACATGATGAACAACTACAAGTTTTGTCTTCCTCGAAAGCATATCTTTTAACTTGTCCACATCTGGAACTCCATCTTCATTTAATTCCACGAATTTCAAAACAGCACCGGTCTTTTGAGCTACAAGTTGCCAAGGAACAATCGCACTGTGATGTTCGGCAACTGTGAGTAGGATCTGCAATGAAGATTATGTGAAGCAAGAGCAGACAAAAATATTGAAATGAAAGGAAGTTGTATTTAAAATTCAACTCATAAGGACTACATAAATATTGTGATCATAATAAGATCATGAACAACTACTTAAACAAATATTGGTACAACATGAGATCATAATAGTATGAGATGTTAATTCCCAAACCCATTAAGTGCAAGAAGAATAAGTATCCCAAAAAGAGCAGAATCACCATGTAAACACACTTATACTGTATTTTCTTATAACTTTGTGGATGAATGAAACATGAAGTGATCTTTCATGAAATAATGAAGGAGAATATCAAAAAGATAGCAAAGTGCATCTACCTCATCATTTGGTTTTATATTTTGGAGTCCCCACGAGTAAGCAACCAGATTGATAGCTTCAGTAGCATTCCTGGTAAAAACAATTTCTCGAGAATCCGATGCATTGATAAATTCCGAAATCTTCTTTCTCGCCAATTCATATTCTACTGTTGCCTTTGAACTTAATTCACCACGAGAAGCAAGAGTTAGCGATACGCAAGAATGTCAACTATAATAATCGCTAAAAGTCTTAAATTGACAAAAGTGAATAATTTATGTATGGACTAATGGATCCCACGATGGTATGTTGTTACTCTAGTCTCTACCTTAAGTAATGAATCCCACGATGCACATTTGAATTGTAACCTTCATAGTAATTCTGCAAAGCCTTTAACACAGTGATAGGCTTCTGGGAAGTTGCAGCATTGTCCAAGTAAACAAGTCTACAGCCATTCACTTCCTGTCATGTCCCATGCGCCATAACTATGTAGTGAATATAATCATTCAACTGAGGAATTGCGGAAAGATAATCCGTAGTTAAAAGTACAGACCTGGTGAAGGATAGGGAAATCGGGTCGGGTCAAGTGACCGAGTGAAAGGGATGCGGGTGGAGCTGCCGTGGTTGAAGCCGATACAAAAAAGGGTCGGAAGGTCCGAGGGGTGCGGCAGGCAGGGGTTCTTATCATTGGGAATGAATATGGTGGCAATTTCACGGCCACTCCTTCCAGTGTCATCATCATTACTTCTGGATTTCGGTGCTTCCTTGCACAAGTCACCAAGTGAAGATTAATATTTGCGTGAGCCATAAAAGTCAAACATAATTCATCTTCTCAAGAAAGGATATATTAGAGACAGACATTACAAATATATTACACTGAACTCTAATAAAATAGCAATGTCCCAAAGTGAGACTTACTTCTCCTTAATTGATATCAACCCAGAATCCAACTCAATTTTACTAAAAAACCCAATTCAACTCTCACTCTAACAGATTAAATCCCTCTCTTTAACCTACATAGCTTTATCATTATAGAACACCTAAACCTTAATACGATACCATAAAATTACAGATTCCTTTCTACACTTTGAAAATATAGTTTATATCCTTAGAACTCAAACTGAGAAGTTCAATTAATCAACTTCAATTTAAAAAAAATTGAGAGATGAATAAAGCTTCGAGATTCAGAGACTAACCTTAGGTTGCAGAGAGCCCTCTTTTACACATTTAAAATCCCCATTTTCTCATCATCCACACTTGCTCTTCTGGTTTCTTCTATTTCTTTTCAGAACACCGAGCGGAGGATATGGGTGAAGAAGAGAGACAAGGGTTTAGAGTATCGAGTCAAGGAGAAAGAGATATGGTGCAAACTATCTATTGAGCTATTTTAAAATATGAGCCGTCGTTTTGATCCAACGGTCGGACAGTGCCCAAATTTTAACTGTTGGGTTTTAAAAGAGCCAACAAACTATAAAATGGGACATCGCCGACCACTCTCTCTCTCTCTCACTGTGCGTCATCCGTCGTCTTCATCCAGCTGCTCATATTTCTTCTTCTGGTGTGTTTTCTCTATTTTCTTCCAGAATAGTTTTTTTTTTTTTTTTTTGTTATTTTGGTTCTGATATTGGCCTGAATTTCCTGTTTTCTGTTCATGTGATTAAGAAGCAAGTGAAGCATAATTGAAAACTCCACAATGGGAATAGCTTATCTCAACAGTTCATGTTTTCGTTTACGAATTATCAAAATCTTAACTTCACTTTGATTGCTTATCTTGGTGTTTTCGAGAGGTTAGGAAATGAAATTAAGAGGTAGAAACTAGAGAACAATAAATATGAACTAAAATCACTGATCATATAGTTGGATAGCTATATTTCACTTTTAGCTATATTTCATAGCTAAAATAGAATCTATTGTTGGAGATGCTCTAAGATGGCGCCATGCCATTGTCTTATTTGTCATCTTTCTTGTTGTTTCTCGTGTATATTTCCTATCATCTGTTCTGTTTGCTAGAGTTATAATGGCTTTCCTGTTGTTTACTGAATCTATCTATGAAATAATTCGGAATGAGCTGCTTTCAACTAGCCTTCTTTTGGTGTCTCAGGTCTTCTCTTTGATTCTTTTAAGAAGAGAAATTACAATAGTTATTGTCTACTTGTTGCATTACTAATTCAGTTCCGAAAGGTTCTTGGACTATTAGCTAACGGCTTTTTTCATTTATGCTGATCTTTAATCATTTAGTCACATTGTATATTGTTGCAGATGCATTCATTTATTCACATTTTTATTGATGCCCGATTTTTCATAGAAGAGAAACGTGCTAATTAATCATTTAATCGCATTGAAAAATTTCCGGCTATTTTCAGAGAAAAGCTCCTCCACCTCGCTCCTAGAGTCACAGGTCTCACTGTGTCAGTGTGTCTACTTTTGAGTTTTGACTGTGAGTTAAATCGTTTGGGTCGGGAGTGAGTGATGCATTTGAATGAACTCTAAAAATGGCGTCATTTTGGCTGTTGTCTCGTGCTTCACGTAGGTTTTTGAAGCCTTCACTCTCTCGCTCCCGTTCCCTCTTTGCAGTCTCTTCCTATCACCCAACCACCACCACCACCACCAACAAACCAAATCCTAACTCCAATCATAAAGAAACCCCTTTGATCCCATTTACTCATAGGTACCGTTGGACTCCCAATTATCCTGAATTTGATCTCAGGCTTGTAGCACACATATCGAGCTCGTCTTCATCTACCACCTTGAAGAAGGATGAGAATCGCGGTAGCGATGGCGCTAAACCTGAGGCTTCTTGGATCGACGTTTATTTGCCAAAGCAGGCTCGCCCTTATGCTAAGCTGGCTCGCCTCGACAAGCCCATTGGCACCTGGTTGCTTGCTTGGCCTTGTATGTGGTTAGTAATTCTTCACATTTTTTGACATTGGTGTCTCCACTGCATAGTTTGGTTGAAGGAACTTAGAGGAAAATCTGGGTTTTAAAGCCTTCACTGAAGTGATAGCAATTTGGCTTAGTTGAATTTACTTGTTGAACTAAAACAAGTAATGCACTTTTTGTTAAAATGAATGGTCTGAGATACATGCTTGTTGTTGCAGGTCAATAACATTGGCAGCAAGCCCCGGACACCTTCCTGATATTAAGATGTTGACACTATTTGGATGTGGGGCTTTGCTTTTAAGGGGCGCTGGATGTACCATAAACGATCTCCTTGATCGGGATATTGATACCATGGTAATACTCACTGGCCATTGCACTTTTTTCAGTTACCTGAATACCATTGGAATATAGTATTCCTTTAGTTTTGATTACCCTCTTGTGCTGGTGACTGGTGAGTTTTATCGACGTACATTGTCGATGGTTTTCTATGTAGGCATGGTTCTGGAGATGTAGTGAAAACACTACTCATTGAAATTTGGAATGCTTAATGCCTGGGAAATGCTAAATTACATGACTGATACGGAAATTGAAGTTGAGAAAAATTGCAGGGTTTAAAAGTTTAAAACTCCTTCACTAGACATGTACTAGTTCATTTAGATGTTTGACATGATAAATTTCTCTGATCAAAGAGCTGTAATTTAGGTGGAACGCACAAAGTTGCGACCAATTGCAAGTGGTATTTTGACACCTTTTAAAGGGTTGTGTTTTCTCGGATTTCAATTGCTTTTGGGTCTTGGAATTCTCCTTCAACTGAATAACTATAGGTTAGTATCCTTTTCATCTGCCATTGTTGTACTTCTTATACTCTTGGCAATAGTTATTACTAATTTTGAGGATGAAAATATCTTATGACCGAATTTCCTCAAAAATAAACTCTTGATGTTTTTTACTTCTTTTCTTTCTTTCAAATTCTTCACTTTTAGTCTTTAAATCTGGTTAAATCACCTTCAACTCAAAGCATATGAAGATTGGGATATTGATATTGACAGCTGTGTCTTGGGGGCTTCGTCTTTGTTGCTAGTTTTCTCCTATCCCCTCATGAAAAGGTTGACATTCTGGGTAAGTAAACCTCTGGTTTCTTAATTAACCTGAAGTTTTCTTCTTTTTAAATCATGACCTACAGTTTCATGACAATTAACTAATTAATTGATAATTGTCATGATGTTTTGTGCAGCCTCAAGCCTACCTAGGTTTGACCTTTAATTGGGGAGCTTTATTAGGATGGGCAGCCGTTAAAGGAAGCATTGATCCAGCTATAGTACTCCCATTGTACATTTCTGGAGTATTTTGGACTCTGGTGTATGATACAATATATGCACATCAGGTACCACAATTATGTTACAAAGATTATATGCACTTTTGTTTTCATCCCAGCTCTCCTTGATAGTGTATCTTCTAACCTCCTAGAACAGAATGTCCTCTAGCCCACAAAAAAAATGTTAATGGCCAAAAAGAGAAAAAAAACACGTCTTTAGCCTCGGGTTGAGTTCCCAGAATATGGAGATAGCTATGGAGATAAAATCTTTTGAACCACTTGTATTTAGACATGCTCCTGTTATGGATTATGTAGGAAAAAGCATAACTTTATCAATGGAATCTAGTAAAAGATGTTTACTTCTATGCTTGCAGGATAAAGAAGATGATCTGAAGGTTGGTGTTAAATCTACCGCTTTGAGGTTTGGTGATTCAACAAAGGAGTGGATTTCTGGGTTTGGAATTCTGTGCATCAGTAGTCTTGGCCTCAGTGGATATAATGCTGAAATTGGTATTTCCATCCTTTCTTCATTTCCAGTTTCTATTTGCTCTTTTATTTTTTTTTTAATTACTGTTATTGGAACTTCAGATTAATGTTCTTTTTCTTTCTGCCCTCTTGCCACGCCCAAACTGCCAACCATGGAACAGGCTGGCCATATTATGCACTTTTGGCGGTTGCATCTGGACAATTAGCTTGGCAGATATGGACAGTTGACCTTTCATCCAGGCTTGACTGCAATAGAAAGTACGTATCATTATAGCCAGATATTTATTTCAAGTTTTAATTGTGATGAAAATTGTTCTTAGTGTCAATAGTAATTTCGGCTTAGCTGATACAGATTTCTCCAATCAAATAGAAACAAAAAATGGAAGTATGTAGAATGGAAACAAGAATGTTTATCACTTCTCCACTGGAGACACCATTTTGATCGAGTCTTTTCCTTCCTTCCGGCATTGTTTTCTTCATATTGGTCCACATAGTTGAAGTCTGGCCAATAATATAACTTAGAGGAATTCAGGCACTAAGTCACTAATATGGGTTATATTGATGCATAAGATGCAAACATACTTTTCCCAGCATAGACGACATTTAACTTAATGTGATTGACATTCTCTATTGTTTTTCTTTGCCTTATAGAACATGTTCTTTCAAACTTCTCTTTCAAAGTGCTCAATATCTGTTACAAATTTGACATGAGGACTCCTACCGCTTATTAATTTCCATGTCACATCATCTGTTATAAAGTTCTATAGTGCATCAAATATGGTTGGTCAATTAACATTTGTTTTCAAGTGGCAATCCTTCAAAAGGTGGAGGTGCAGGTTTTACCTTTTATGGGTTTTCAGATCTTGTATTGTGTAGCATTCTTCTGTCATGGAAAGAGGAAATATTATTTAGGAGAATTTTTTACTTTGTTTAGCTTTGAACACAGAAAGCTGGCCTGACCATTTTATCTTGTCTTGGTTCTAGATTTGTGTCAAACAAGTGGTTTGGTGCTATTATTTTCAGTGGAATCTTATTAGGAAGACTTTCATCATAGGGGTAAGGTTACTTTTGGATTAGTTACTTGAGTCCTTGATACTCCTAGTATGGCTTTTTTTCCTAAATTCAATTCTTCATCTTTTGCTTGGACTGTGATGGCATCAGATACTGATATTGTCAAAGCTTCGACAATTTATGGGGTACTGCATGTTGAATTCGCAAGGAAGGTCCCAGATTGAATAAATGGAGGTTGCAGGACCATTCATATGTAGCATTCGAAGTGCAAGGATTTGTATATCGCATCTTTAGTCAAGAACTGAGATACATATACTTCAAACTAAACCCTTTCCTAGGGGATTTTAAAATTTAGGAGTTTAGATATAAATGTATTAATGTAATTCTTTTAGGTGGCAATATTTTTTCTTTCTTGTGGCCACCAAAAGTGACAATGTTAACATGTTGTAATATTCTTTTTGGTCGAAGACTTGTAATATTATTCTTTTGGTAGTTGAGGATTTTGTTGTCCATTGTTATTTGATCAAAGTAGTCGTCTAGATATAAATCTTGCAAAACATGGACCATATAAGTATATAACACACCACACTAGTCGAGCGTTTGTTTAGTTTAGCACCACCAAACTCTTAATATAACTATGTAAACCCTGATCTTGTTCTAACACCATATTGTTATCACTTTTAGTAATTTTAAGTATTGCAATAGGTGATTCGCGTTTCAACCCAAACTAACTGGATTTGCATGCATTATTGGCAAGGACATTGTTAGTGTGTTAGAAAGCAAAATATAAATGTATTAGGGTGTAGTATGAAATTGGCGTTTGAGTTTTGCACTCTTGTAGAGCTGCATATGGTTTGGTTCAAAGCTCAAATCGTCTATTTAGGGAAATCTTCGGTTCGAGTCTTTGGGCTAACCAACCACAAAAAAGAATAGACTTAAACCAAACCAAACCAACCAATTAGAGACGGTTTTGTTCAGCCAGTTTGGCACTTTCAGCTCATATATACGTTTTTTTTTTTTATCTATGACAAACCATTTATTTGTTCTACACATTTGGATGATTAAATAATTTCCTAGCTATTTGATTGATTTTGTATGGAGAAGATCTTGAAAGGATAATTAAAAAATAAATGACTCAGATCATGATGCAACACTACTAAAGAAACATTGTAAAATTGGTAATTGGTATATTTCATTGAAAACAAAAGAGTGGTACATATATATAGATACATACTAATCGAGGTGCCTAGTCTGATGGAGGTAATCAAGCTAATCCTATAATTAATTACATTGAATATAATAGATCTCTAATTAATTCTAGGATTCTATGAATGTAGACATATAAAACAAAGAAAGAATTAATTGATTCTTAGAGCATCAGTAGTGGGGACTCATTTTTTGTACTCAAATATGGGTCTAAATTGGCCGGAATTCAATTTGAGTCCATCGAAATAGTGTATAAAATGATTTACTTGTTTAGGTGCCACAGTGGTGCATGACTTATTTTTTGACTCATATTGGACCCAAAATCCCCACTTGTTCTCTCTTATTGATGAATTAATCATCAATTTCTCTCTCCAAAATCCCTCTTTTTAGTTGCACATGGAGGGACCCACAAAAATAGATCTAATTTTTTTCAAACTGGACCTGTATTTGGGTCCAACATTTGAGTTTCCAGCAAGTATAGGTTCTACTCTCTCCGATCCATTGTGGGTGTTTTTGGACACTTAAATAAGGCCTTAGCCAACATTGCAAAGCTAAAAACAATTAGAGTGAAAATACTAGGCATTTGTTCTGGTGAATTGTTTATCTGCTTTAAATTTCCGCAACTTTACCATCCACAACCTTACGAATTTACTTTGAGACCTCGTTTGTTTCACGAATTGTAGTAAGTGAAACATTGGAAAAATGGTTCGTCCATCCTCCATGGGAAAATAAGGGGAAAATGTAACCCTCCATCATTCTTAGGGTTCATTAATTTTTCCTTGTCAAGTCATAGGCTCCTAACATTAATCACACCATTTTATTACTAGTTTACTACAATGCTCATATTAATTCTCTGCTTACTTTCTCAGTTAACATTTCATGATATTATTTGATCGGATAGGTACGTTGCCCATGGCTCACGCAATTGAAGTTGACTTGAATTGTCCAAAAAAAAAAATTAATTTGACTGGAGGTTGATGTGGAATCTTGTGAGAGAAAATGTTATTTTGAATGTTGAAGAATTTAAGAAAGGGGAGGTTTCCAAATTCCAATATTGTAAGGTGATATAAGGTTCCATGTACAGCACATCTACTATAAAGCTTCACCATATTCGGTGATTGTTACCTGCAGCAGCATAGCCGATGGTTACCTGGCTTTATTCCAACTATTCTACTTTGATTTTGAGAATGGTTTCATTCAGTGATAGTTTAGTTACTGTTTTGCTCATGCTCTAGTCATTCAATTAGTGTCATGTAAGTGTCATGTAAGCAATTTAACGGAATATTTGATGGATGCACTATATTGGAAAACAAAGGAATAGTTCAAGCACTCCAGATTTTATATGAAAGTTTAGGTATAAAAAATTGCATTCCGTGATAATTTAGGTATTTTGACTTGCTTAATTAAAATGACCATGTAAAGAAAGGTATTTTGACTTGCTTAATATATTTGATTAAGGTTTATCAGTACGTAACTCAATTTTGTATTTGGGTGCCAGTGAGAAGGGTTGCCATTTTGGGGGTTTGAAGTAATGAGATAAAGCTAGCTTTATCATAGTTTCCTCTACAAAAAGAAATGATCGAGATGTAGGCTCTTCGTCCCCTCGAGTAACATTATAATCAATAAATAACTCTATTACCCCTTAAAAAAAATTAGGGGTGGGCACGGTTCGGGGCGGGCCGGTTTCAGGCCAAAACCGTTTCCGAACCGGACATGTCGGTATGCTCAAAAGTCCAACCGACAACCGAAAGTTGAAGGGTTGGACCGACTATTTCGGTTAACCCGAACAAACTGGTCGGGCCGGTGCGGTTTCGGTTGCCCCCGATTATTTCGGTTACTTGATGAGATGAACGATTTGTTCTGGGTTTGAGCTTGAAGATCGGGCTCCTACTCTTGAAGAACTGAAGAACACGAGAAGAAGGAAAAAAAAACAGAGTTGTTCCTGCTCTTCAAGTATTCCAGCTCCTATTTCTTCAGTTCTCAAGTAGATTTGTTCTGGGTTTGATCGTCTTTGCTAATATTACAGCTCCTACTCTTGATGAACTGAAGAAAACGAGAAGAAGGAAAAAAGAAAAGAAAAGAGGAACTAAAGTGAGAAAAGAGGGAAGAGATTGATGGTGTGGTCGAGAGAAGAGAGAGAGAAGAGAGAGAGAAACTTAGAAAAGTGAGAAAAGAGGGATGCATCAGGTAGTGGCTGAGAGAAGAGAGAGAGTGGTCAGTTGGTGACCACGTGAGGAGGGAGAGAAAAGAGAGAGAGAGAGTGTGTGTCAGAAAAGTAAAGAAGAAAAGATTGAAAAGTAAAAAAAATAGTAAAAAACTAACATATATATATAATTCGGTCGGGTCGGGGTATAATCGGTCGGTTCAGGACCCAAACCCGCTTCCGAACCGCATATGAACGGGTCGGTTCGAAAATCCAGATTTTGGTGGGCTTTTTCAATCGGTGCGGTTACCGACCCGTTTTTTCGGCCCGGTTCGGTCGGTTACCGACCCACGGTTTCATTTTTGCCCAGCCCTAAAAAAAATGATCGAGATAAATTTACAAAATCTATAAATATGAGAAAGGCTTGATTAATAAAGATAATCAACTTAAGTACATACTTATATGCGGGATATATAAATTTTACAATAAAATGATTACTAAAATACACCATATATGTGACTATATGTAGAAACAGAACTAGTTATACAACAAGAAATAAATGCAGCTAGGACCTATTCTTCAGCTTCTTCTTGGTTGTTAGTTCAAGAAAATTGTGACTGAGTTTGATTCCATTTCGACATTTCCTATAAGATATCGCCCGTAATAATTGTTGGAATTTTTATTAAAATATTTCAAAGTACAAATAGTTTCATTAAGATATATCATTTATGTTTCATAGTTGTTTCCTATATATAAACATATTCAAGTGGTTATAGAAAAGCAATTGTCTTCTTGTTATCAATTGGGATTAACGAACCTTATTGCTGATTATATTTGTAAAATAATTAATATGGTAATGATGTACCATAAGTATTTAAAAGTTTAAATAAAATTTTACAAAAAAAATTTATTGTTGTACCATAAGTATTTTAAAGTACTTTGGTAGTGACGTACAATAAATATTATTGGTACTTTAAAATATTATTTAAGCAATGGCATTTCTAGCCAATTTAAAATTTTATAACTATTTATGCATAATTTATAGGATAATACAGTATAAGGAAGATGCAAAAAATTTTGGGTAGCTTGTCATCAAAAGCGGAAGCAAAGGATTAGCGTTAGATGATTGACATGCTTTAGGAACTACCACAATGTCGATGCTTGAAAAATCAGAACTAATGTAATAACAAAGATAATGTTCGAAGATTTTTTTTTTTGATATATATATGCTAATAGCTAATATGCTAATATAACACTATATATGATGACATATAAATAGCTATATATGGTGCCATATTTTTTTGCCAACCAATCCAATTGCAATATGCTAATATAGCACTACTGTATATATAGTGACATACACTAATTTGTCACCAATCCAATACAAAATTCAAATCATCTCATCATATTTAAGTAACATATGTTATGCCAACCGAAGTTTCTGAATGCCTAAGAGTATCATCATTTCCTAATTCCTTTAGGAGCTGGATACAAGCCCTGCCAACAACAGGAGCCAGTTCAAAGATGGCAATTTACACAACTCTTTTTATTTCAGTAATTAACTAGATATATATGCCTTGATGTTGTCCCCGTAGCTACGCATGCATTGAGGGTCTCCTATCTCAGAACTACCAAAATAGGTGATATATTCAATTAGCCATCAGGCTAGGATTACTAGTGAGCATGACGTACTACTGCACGTAGTAACCTCCTCGATCTTTCCTTGTTTTGAGACCCTAATGGACCTCGTTGGCTCCATTTTTATCGTGTTTGCATCCTTCCTACTCCCCTGCTTGTGCTATCTCAAGCTTACTCATTGCTATAGTAGCTGGTGCTACAAGCTAGTAGCCATTGTGGGAATAATAGTGTTCGAAGTCTTAGCATGTGTGTTGGGCATTTATACATCAATTATTGAACTTGTAAAGAAGTATATGATGAAATAACATAACACAAAAATTAATTATAAGCTAATGTTTAACATAACATAACACAACACATCAGTTAATTATAAGCCAAAAATTTAGACAAACACATCTCTAGCTGATCGAGTATCCCAGTGGAGCATCTCATCGGCATGAATTATAATTAACTTAACTGTAGTAACCCGGAAAAATATATATATAATAAATTGTTAAATAAGTAAATAGAATTATATATATAGTAAATATAAATGTATTATATAGTATATATATATATATGTTTTTTGAAAGGACATATATATGATTAGAGACATAATGAATGTCGTAGCATGTGAGTGACTGGAAATAGTTGAAAGGCCTAAGTGATTTGTATGTTATTTACATACAAATTGGGCCCCTAATCACTTTAGTAATGTTAATCTAATAGTCATTTAGTGTCTATAATCCTTGTTTTGCACTATTGTATGAAATATGAGCATCAGATTGATATCAGGAGCGAAAAGACGCATTTTGGAGTTTTTAGTGGATTTCCGACAAAAAGACGAAAAGTCAACCCGAGGACCGACGGTCAACTCATGGTCAACCATGACTTGAGAACGCCAACATGTCAAATATGAAGTCTCGGAAGAAAAGCACAAGAGAATTCCGAAAGATTGACCAAGAAACCGAAAAGTCAAGCAAAGTCAACTTTGGTCAACTCCGAGGGTCAAGGTCAAAGTCAAGGACGAAGTCAACCTTGTGACTCACCACAAGAGGTCCCAAAAGTCAGCAAGGAATGTGCCAAATTTCATGAAGTCATCACTTATTATTCATTGTTTCCCTTGTGTAATTCCCCCTTTGTCCCTCACGTATTCACTTCCTTCTAGCCCTTAGATCTCCTTAACTTTGCATCCTAGCCTTCCCTTCTCTCTTGTCTAGCCTATAAATACCTAGTTTTTACCCAATTAGGTCATCTTTGGCAGCCACACTTCAGCTCTTCACTCCCCATATTCCCCTTCCTCCTCTCTTTCTCTCTCTTCACTCTCCTCTCTGCCTACCAGTCGACTGGTCGACAGTGGTCGTCCGACCGGTCGAACCACGGCGGTGAGGCTTTGATCCACCCATTTCACCACCTTCCTCACTTCCTTTCCTCTTCCACCCTTCATCAAACTTGCTCCACACAACGTCCATTACAACATCCACTCATTGGCTGTTGGGGATCTTCACCAATTCATCAAGTCCATCATCAAGAACCAAGGAGAAGCAAAGAGAACCATCTATTGAGCATTCCTCAACCTTTCTCTTTCTTCTACTTATGTCTAGAGCTCATAATTGTAATTTGATGATGTATATATTGATGATTAGTGAGTAGTAACCTTGTTGGGTGATAGGAGCACAAAGTGTGACGTTTTTAATATGTTTTTCTCATTCTTTGGCTGCGTTTTACTTGTAACTTTGCTATTTTAGCTTAGTTTCTATCTTTGAGTCCCTAAAGTGATGTTAAAATGTGGAAATGAATAAAATGAGGTTTTTAGGAAACTTTCCTGTTTTGACTTTCCTAATTTGTTTTTAACAACTTTCCTCATTTGTGTTCTTTCCTACATTTGGCAGGAATCCTAAAGAGACTAGGAATGCAATCCCGGAGCACGAGGAAAAGGTCGAATTTTTGTGAAGTCCATTGGGCTTTCACAAGGCCCATTCCGTGAGGCCCATTATGCTAGGCCCAAGACGCAAGGCCCAAAAAGGGAGGCCCAATCCATGTTATCCAAGCCCATTGGGTCATTGCTGAAACCGTAGCCCATCTAGGGTTGTTGTTGCCGCAAGTTGCAAGGAAGAAGGTGTCCTAATCCAAGAAGGGAAAAGAGTTTTGCCGGCCACAAAGGTTTCATGGGGAGCAAGGTGTCTTGCCGTGCCAACAAGGATTTCGTGGGGAACAAGGAGAAGGAGTTCTTGCCGAAATTAAATGGCTGATTCTTTTAGGATTTAATTCAGATTTTTATGGAATTTTTATGAAGGAATTTCGGCAAGAAAGAGAGACTTTCCGTGTGGATCACTCAAAGAAGATTTCAAGTTGATTTCTACCTTCTCTTGGATGGTGGAGATTACATCAAGGGTTCCATGTTTTCTCCTATAAATAGGTTGCTCATTGACACAAGAAAGACACACCTTACATCCATATTTTCAGAATACAACATAGTTTTCGTCCATCCTTCCATTCTCTAGTGCCTAGGGTTTGCAAGACTTCAAGGAGGAGAGGAGACGTCTACACCTTGCCCACAAACCAGCCGTCACCATCATCATTCACCATCATCTTGGCGTGCTCTCTTGGATAGCTTGCTTTCAAGGTTCAAGGGTTCGTGGTCTCCATATCATTCATGCTTCCCATCTGGTGTATTTCGGTTTACTCTTTAATTACTCTTTATGAGTTCCTCTTTGTTGCTTGTTAATTCTATGTATTAGTTAAAATAACATTAAGGGCATGATTTGCAGCCATGATTATGAGTTATATTGTGTTTGGAATTAAATTACTTCTGATTTTCTAAGTCGCTTATGTGTTTCTGTTTATTTGATTATGTTTTATAGAGAACTTTTATGTGTTTATGTTATAGGAGTGCACGCTTATAATGTTTGCATGTAACTGATGCTAGAATTAAGGTTTACGGCTTTCCGGAATCTGATTCACTAAAGTAGTAAAGGCTTTGGACAAAGGTCGGAATCAAATAAAAATGATTGTAGATAAATGGACTGTTCCATACTAGTTTGTTCACTTTAATTGACAACTCTTTTCTATGCGTTAAACATGGTTTGTTTGGCTAACTTTTTAGCCATGAGTGAATGTTTAATTGGTTAATCTAAGATGCTTTCATTTAGGTTAATTTTCATAGAAAGGTTTTATTTGGAGGGTGATTATCGACTTTTCGACATTCCACATATGTTAATTTCGGATTCATGATAAGAAAATTGGTTGTTTTCGATTCATGCTTTAACTCATATGATTGTGGTTGTGTTTCATGTACTTAATGTTTCATTCCATGTAAGGTTGTCATTAGAATTGTGATTAGTAGTTTAGATCAGTAGTTGTTAATAAATCAATCTCTAAATCCCCCTTATTTTCGATGTGAATATGTATATATACTTTGTATATTTGTGATATTAATTCTTTGTAATGATTATTTGTTTAGGTACTACCCCGATCTCCGTTGTTAACGATCCCTACTTGCTTTATACTACCGATGATTTTAGGGTTTTAAATTGATGCTTGCAAAAGTCATATCATTGGGGACTAGGGTTGTGTGCCCTAGTCCAATATGACTTTGTGATACTTTTAATGATGAATATATGCCTTTGTGTTTCATGAATATATGTATTGTCTAATCTAATATGTGTTGGATGTGTATTTGAGGAATTAACCACTCTTTGATATGCATTTGATCTATCTGGTATGAGTGTGTATGGTTTGTCCACTTTACTCTTCTCTAGGCAATGGGCAATATGTATGATGAACATGTTTGACTCTTGAATGATCCTTAATTCATATTCTTTACGCCTCCTTTCTTCCTACCTATTCGCGGAGAGTTCTTTTGACCCTAATAAGACTTAAGGATACCTTAGAAAGAATCTATTTCATATCGATAACATCGGTGGAATGAAGGATTTTTCATGAGTTTTCTTGTTTGAGTTCCTATGTTTCGGTGCTTTATGCCTCTTAAGCACTTTAGGGGATTTGATATTAGGTAACTCAGAGAAATCCCCTATGACACCTAGAAAGTTCTAATGACCCATAATATGGCACTAGAATACCATTTTGGAAACCCGATCCTAGATCCATAACATGGCTAGGATACGGAACTTGATTCATGATTAACTTAGGCACACATTCATCATTGGCAAGTCGCTTGTTTCATTGGATTTGGGTTGACCTGAAAACCCCAACATTTTCATAACTGCACACACATTTCTCTTTACTTACACGCTTTTGCTTACTTTGCATTTAATTACTTGTTTGTTTGTCCCTACATTCCATCATTTCTTTACAAAACGATCACTACACCACACTCGCACATTGTCAAATACATGCATTCACCCACTCTTCCATTTCTCATCATCCCATCATAGCTAGAGTTTTTTGATCACATACTACTTAAGAGTTAGGGGGCCATCGATCCCTGTTGGAACGACAACTCCCGGTTCATAATTACATAACCACTCTTTTTACATTCGTCAAAATAGCGCCGTTACCGGGGATTGGAGTTTAACCTTGATTTATTGGTAATAGTAGTCAGGTCTTTAGCATTCATTGTATTTTCGTTTGGTTAATTAGTCTTTGTATTGTTTATATTGTGTGCTTGTTCACATTTCATTGCTTAGTTGTTGCTTTGAATTACTTGTTCCTCTAGGGACTTTGTTTGTTTGAGAATAAAAGAAGAAAAACAGAAAAACATAGTTTCAGGGCACTGTACGACCGGTCGACCCTGTTCCTCAACCGGTCGACCATCGATCAACAATTCTTCTTGTGCCATCTTCGACCGGTCGACATTGTCCATTCGACCGGTCGATATTGTCCCTTCGACTGGTCGACTGGGAGCAATTCTTGCTTCCATACATTATTTCTTCCACTTTTTGATACCATTGCTTGTTTAACCTCTCATACTTGGATTTTTTGCCTAAATTGTGGTACTTAATCGCTGTTTATTGTGTTGTGAAGGTGCATGAGCCAACCCTCAACCTCTCACATACCGATTCAACTTAGAAGCAGTAGAGTTTTGAGTGAGAACACAAGAGGAAGGCCAAAAAGGAGACGTGCTCGACGAATTATGTGTGAGAGTGTGCCACCTACATTAGAGGACCGTGAACACCCTTCAGACGATCCACAAAGAAGTACCACCTTATAACGATAACCATGCACCTCCCGTGAGGCGCATGAGAGAGTACACACTTCCACATGTGGTGGATCATCCTTCATGCATCGTGCTACCACCGTACAACACCCACTATGAGATCAAGTCTTCGACCTTGAGCATTATGCTCACATTTCATGCTCTAAAGGATAAAAGCCCTTATGATCACCTTATGGAGTTTGAGCAAGCTTGTACTACGGTGCAACTCCATGGACTACCCGAAGATGGTCTCAAGCTGCGCTTATTTCCCTTCACATTGAAGGATGAGGCTAGGAAGTGGTTACTCAAGCTTCCACCGAGGTCCATTCACTCTTAGTTTGAGCTTCAAGAGGCTTTTCTAGCCAAGTTCTTTCCTCCTAGCAAAACAACGAAGGTTCGTGATGCAATAGTCAATTTCAAGCACCAATCCGGTGATGCATTCTATGAAACTTGGGAGAGATTCAAGGACCTTGTTATGAGCTGCCTACATCATGGTTTAGAACAATGGTTTCTTGTGGATGTGTTCTACCGAGACTTATCTTCTGGTCAAAGACAAAGGGTGGATACATTTTGAGGAAGTACCATAACAAGCATGTCTTCCGATGAAGCTTGGATACTTTTGAGGACTTAACCGCCAACTCCGAGCTATGGGATGATTTTGGGCCTCAAAAACCTCCTCCCACACAAGTGGAGTCTTATGCACCAAAGGCCTACAATGTCTCAAGTGAGCCGACAGGTGATGATTTGGTGAGCATCAATTTTGAATGGTTGGAAGCTTCCTTGAATAAGAAGATTGACATGATTCTTCAATTACAATGGAAGGTCACTTCCTCTCAAGTCAATAGTGTTGTTTCTTCGCTACCTTACTTTTATTGTGGTTCTTTTGGCCATGAAACGAAAGATTGCTCCCATCTTATTAATAAGGAGAAGGAAGAAAGGCAACAAGTGAACCAAGTGGGCTCATACTCACAAGGCTCGTATCAAGCACCTCCAAAGCCGTACAACAACTTTGCACCTCGGAATGATGGAGGAGGTCAATCTAATTATCAAGGGAAGTATCAAGGGCACAACTCTTACCAAGGAGGAGCGAGATCTCAAGGGTACCAAGAGAAGTCTCAAGGGAGTGGTACATATGGAGGATACAAGAGCTCAACTTATGGAGCACCTTCCGGGTTCTCTACCCAAGGAGGAAGCACTTACAATCAAGGAGTCTCTTCATCTTTCGTTGCCCCAAGTGACCCTCAAACTCAAGAATCCAAGGAGCTGAGTATGAACGACATGATTGCCACTCTTATCCAAAGCCAACTGAAGAACGATCAAGTTATTTCGGCGTTGTAACAAGGGCAACAAGGGCAACAAGGGATATAAGTTCTTCAACAAGGGTAGCAAACTCTTCAACAAGGGTACCAAGGCTTGCACCAAAGCATGGCGAAGATCGAGTTGTAAATGGGTCAAATGGCCAAGGATATTAGTGAGAGATCAATGAGTACCTTACCCTCAAATGTGAAGCAAAACCCAAAGTACAAGGCCAAGGAGAATTGCAATGTTATCTTCACATCCTACCTCGGTATCTCTCATGCTACTTACACTCCTACTCCCCCAATTTCTAATATCTTCACCCTCTCTCCTTTCATTCTCATTCATGAGAACTTTGTTCATATGCATTTCATGGAGGATGGGGTCAAGGAGGAAGAAAATGTACTCCTTGACAATTATGGATTGAATGAGGAGGTGTTGTGTGTGAACAATATGGAGGAAGGAGTGATGCTTGACAAAGGATTTGATTATTTGTCATTTGAGAATGATGTTACCTCTTACGATGGAGTGAAGACATAAGAAGATTCATTGACTATGGAGACTCCTAGGCATGAGAGTGTCATGGTTTCTAACCTTGGTGATGAGGTCATGATGGCACCAAGAGAGCTCCTTGATGATGATATACTCGCTGCCCAAGAAGTGAAGACAGTTTAAGCTGCCAGTTAAGGTTGCTTATATAGCGAAAGAAACCCTAGGGCGCTAATAAAAGGTCTAATCAAGCCCACATGTTTAATTAAAAGAAATAAAAAAAACTTAAAAGCAAAATCTAAACTAAAAATAAAAATAAAATCCTAAAATAAAAGGAATATCAAATTTGCCTAAAAATATTAAATCTTGACTTTAAATGTGAACCACCCGAAAAGTCCAAAACCATAATTTTCTGAATACTCCAGAAGCTAATAACCTCATTGAACGAGAATTACTAATTTTCCAATTATTCTTCTGAATTTTGCGCCACTTCTTTATTTTTATTTTTTTAGGGTTAAATTGACCATTTTCGTTTCCTACATCATGATTCATTTCTCTTCTCTAATTGTTTTCATTTTCTGCTGAGATTCTGAGAATTTGTGATCTTCAAGCTGATTTCTTTGTGAAATTGAAACCTTTTCTTATGATGGAATTAAGGGCTTGTGGGTGTGGTATTTTTGTGGATGGTGTTGAGGGAATAAGTGGGTAATTGATTGATTTGGCTGTTTTGGATTTCTGGGGTGAATTTGATTGAGAGTTATTGTCTTATTGATTTCTTGGTGAAATATGTAGTTTCATTGAGCTGGGTAATATTCATTAACCAGCAGTTGATTACTAAGGAATGTATATTTACTCAGCAGGAACCAAATCTCTATCATTGGAGAACCGAAACCGAGCCGAGTAGGCAGGTTCAGTTTGGTTAGCCGAGCCGATGGGTCGGTATACCGAATTTGTCGATACCGAAGCTGGCGGTTCGGTCGGTTTTCGGCTGGTTCGGTCAAAATATGGGCATATGGCCAGCCACTATATAGAAAGTGGTGACAATACCCTCACTAAACCCATAAGTCCATAACCCCATATTGGCCGAAAAAAAAAAATTAAAGATCATAACCCCTGAGCACAATCTACACGCGTTATTATTTCGTAGCAGTAGATTCATCCGCCTATAAGGAGCTACTTCATCTCTTTCTTCCTTGCGTTCCTACTGAGAGTGAAGGTAAACTCAAACTGTTCCTTCTCTCTGTTTCGCTCTTTGCCTTGTTTTACTCTGAATTTTTTTATTTCTTCAATTTTCTCGAGGTCTGTGAACTGGATTCTTTGTTTTTTTTGTTCTGGGAATTTGATAGGTTTTGTATCCATCTGGGCTCCTTAGATCCCAAATGTTGAGTACGATCCAATTTTACTGGTGCATAACCTTGGTGTTATATAGCATCTGGCCTGACTCATGCTCTGAAATGTGACTTGCTGATTGCTGGGTGTTGGCTGAAATGGATTTTAATCGTTTTGGGGTATGAAAAATCGCATGCCTGCCAGGTGTTTGTGAAAATTCCTCTTAGAACTAGAGGCCAATTCTATTTAGAGGAAATAGGCTTTTATTCCTGTTTGTGAAAACTCTGCCATTGAGTTTTCAATTTTCATGTGCCATTTATTTTGATACAGTAACTCAGGTCATTATCGGAGTGAAGATTAGATAGAGCCGTAGAGGTTTTGAAGCTATTTCTTGAGGCTTAATAACTCGGCTTAAACTACTGATAAAGTGATAAGTGCCATGCTCTCTTTTATGCATTAAAATTGTGGGTTTGATCATCTCTGTCATATACTGATGATTTTCTTTTTAGGTGGAATTGATGGTGGTAAATGAGTTTTTTTTTTATTAATATGGATGCGTTGATTTTCTTTTTCCAGCAGAATATATATTGTTTTTCATTATATGAGTTTTTATTATACCAGTTCTCTGATTGAATATCACATATCAGATTATAAAGAAAGAGAGACTAGGGGTGCATTGGCATGGCTTTTCGTGGAGGTGCAAAGCGTTCTCTTGGCTCAATGCTGTGTAACAGAATGCTTAATACTAGTTATAGATCCTCAACAACGACTACTGCTCCTGCTGCTGCTAATGGGCGTGGTTTTTCTACATATGTTTCAAACAAAAGAGCTGTATTTTCCCAAGTCTCAGAGACCCAAACCTCGATTCCTCTAAGACTTGCCAATACTCAATGTGGGTCTGCTCTCTTTCTTAGGAGGTTGAGCGTGGAAGCGTCTTCTTCTGACCAAATGAGTCTCATAAAGCAACTGAGGCAGAGAACCAGTGCTCCTATCAAAGATGTCAAGGCTGCTCTCATTGATTGCAATTGGGAGATTGGTATGTCTTCTCCCCTTTTTTAATTATGCTATTTAAATTACTTCTTCGCTCTTTCTCTCGTAAATGCTTGGTTTATTTAATGAAATGCAGAGGCTGCGCTTAAGGAATTGAGGAGAAAAGGGAAGGTTTTGGCATCGAAAAAGTCATCTAGATTGGCTTCTGAGGGTTTGCTTGCACTGGCTCAGAATGAGAGCAAGGCTGCTATTATTGAACTTAACTGTGAGACTGACTTTGTTGCTAGAAATGAAATCTTTCAATACTTGGTTAGTGTGACTGATATCAGTGCTCCCAATTTTTTGGAGTTCCATTTAATTAGTTTTTGAATCTATTAGGTTGTGTATGTTTTAGAACCAATCACCGTCCTTTTTTGTTTTTGTTTTTAATGATAAAACTTGAGGTTATTATGAAATGTTTACCTTACCCCCTTATTACCCCTATATATAATGTTTTTCAGGTTAATTTATTGCGTTTTATTTCATTTTATCATGTTTTATTTTATTTTATTTTTTGGAGCTCAATGAAATTGATTTTGTTTCTGCGTCTAGGCCTTAGCTTTGGCAAAGCAAGCTTTGTTGGTTGAAAGCTCTTCTCAACAGGTTTCTGGGGTCTTTCCCATTGCCTCTGAACATTTAGAGGTAAGGATTATGCCTGATTTTTTTATCTTGTATTTTATAATTGTTTCCAGATATCTGATCCAAAAATTATGTATTCTTTCCTTTAATGATTTTGGCCTTGAAACATGAGCATATGATCACCTTGATACTTGCGAATGGACTAGATATACAATGTTTCTATTTGATTAAATTGCAAGAATAGTTGTCCATAAAAAGGGGGGGGGGGAGGTGGGTGGGAATGGCACGAAATGAAAAGCAATTGTCGCTGAAAGATTATGTGAGAAATTGATAACAACTTGTCAGCTTTACTCCCAAGTCTTGATAAATCTAGCAAGTATAATGCAATCAGTGTAAGAGATCTTGATGATTTTGCAATGGTCAAATATATTTGTGAACTTGTAGAAACCTATTTATTGAGTTTGCTAAATTCACAAGCCCCTTTGAAACCTTAATTAGAATTTGGTTTCCTGGAAAGTTATTTGAAGTCATTGAATCATTATCAGGACTTGAAGTTAAATCTTGAACATCCAAAAATTAGTGGAGAAACAACTGTTCAGAATGCAATTACGGAAGTGGCTGCAGTAATGGGGGAAAATATTAAACTTAGAAGGGGATTTGTGATGTCTGCAGCTTCACATGGTGTTCTTTCCACGTACCTCCATTCAAGTCCCCAACCAGGTACACAACTTGAACCATTTTTTCTCCTTCACTGAAGATGATTTCCTTGAATACAGAAGAGGTGCATGGGGAAATGTCATATGATCTTTTCAGATCCTATCTTGATCTGATGTTGCGATGTCACAAACACTATTGGAATGAAATTATCCGAGTTGAAAAGCATTTTTCGAATGGTCTTCATCATTATATTTTTTATCTAAATTACAGGTTTGGGTCGCATTGCTGGAATTTTATCTCTTGAAGTAGAGGACAAGAATTCTCAGTTGGATGCCATCCAGCGTATTGGGTCGGAATTGGCAATGCATGTGGTGGCAGCAAAGCCTTTATTCTTAACAAAGGAACTTGTTTCTTCTGACGCATTAGAGAGTGAACGCGAAATTCTTAAGTCTCAGGTACTTGGTAATGTCATGTTTTCTATAATGGTTGGCTCTTAACTTTAAACATGAAAAGAACTGTAATTAGTAAAACAAGGCTAAATACACCTAATTGCATGTTTGATTCAATATTAGACGTCTTCATATAGACATCTTTCTTGTAGGATTCTAATTCCTCTTGGCAGTGGATCTGCTGATTCTTTTGTAGGAGTCATTAGGGGATTACGCCCTTGCTATCTTTTTCTTTCCCCTATTCTTTTCCAATTTCTGCTTTTGTCCCAAGGATAACGGTTGACCATGCAACAGTGTGTAGCCCTGTAGGCAATTTACTGAACATTAATTCTACAGTTTATTTTGAGGCTTCATACTCTTGGGCATTAGCCAATCATCAGAAAGAAAAACAGACAAGGAAAATGTAAAGTCGTCCTTGAGGTCATGGCAATGATTAAGCCAGTCTTTTGATTGTTTACATAGAGAAATGGAATATACTGGCTTCATGCATTTTATACCATTTACTGCTTATAACCAATATCTGCATGCCTGCGGTAACTCATTTTGTCTTTGTTTCCTGTTGATGTCAGGCTGAAAGTACGGGCAAGTCTCAGATGGCCATAGACAAAATAGTAGAAGGTCGCTTGCGTAAATACTACGAGGAAGTTGTTCTTTTGGAGCAGAAGTTTATTGTGGACGATACTGTAAATGTGAAGGTGAAAATCTACTTATCATCTAAATAAGAACAGTTAACCACACCAATGTAAAAACTTGCGTTGCAAAGGTAACAAGAATAATTTCCCCGTCCCTTGCTATGTGTCTGTTTTGATGTGAGATAAAATTTTAATGAGAACTTTTAGTTAAATGTGTGGGATTTATGTTATTGCCATAGATTTTCAAGCTCTTATAGTTTATAAAGTAAAATACTTAAATGCATGTTTCATCTAGTACAAAGTACTTAAATACTTTGTACAAGTAGTTAGTATGATGTACTTGTAGTATCTAAGTTGGCTTGCCCTTGGTAAAATGGGACCGTGTAAGCAAGTTATATGGTGCACTTGCTGACTGATATATTACAAACTTTTCTTACAGACACTATTAGATAAGCTATCTAAGGAAGTGGGATCGCCTGTGAAGATTGAGAGCTTTTTCAGGATGGAAGTTGGAGAAGGAATTCAAAGGTAGAAACTCATTACGTATTGTTTATGCTTTCCTATCTTAGTGTGATTTCACTA
Source organism: Rubus parviflorus (assembly GCA_029955375.1). Lineage (NCBI taxonomy): Eukaryota > Viridiplantae > Streptophyta > Magnoliopsida > Rosales > Rosaceae > Rubus > Rubus parviflorus. Next base: position 3,145,413 of record JARGGL010000008.1, on the reverse strand, counting down.
TCTAGTAACTAAATTCAGTGGTGTGTATCTTGTCATCAATGTTTTCGAACAGCATTTTTCTTCAACTTATCTAAAATATCGATATTACTCTATCACACACACACACACACACATCTGGAAGGTGATGGTGATCACGAATATTTAAGTTGTTTTTATCAGTATCATTATAATTGTTGTTTAACTTCTATCTTGTGGAATTATTTCATTTTATTTGGCTTTGTCACAACTGCATCAATATAGATGTGGTTGAGAGCATAGTTTATCCAGGATTCTATGCTGCACACACAATATCTAGAACTTGTAGATTGCCTTAACTGCAATATTGCAGTAATGCCTTGATGGAACAAATTATTTTAGCTCCCACTGGATTCAAAAGTTAAGAGAAGTGACAAATTCTAACTAAGCAATAGGGAGATGTCAGAGTGGACATCACCACTCACAAATTAGTAGTGTTGGACTGACAAACAAAGACGATAAGATATGCTTTGTTTTAATTACATAAATATTTTTTTAATAGAAACTACATAAATATCTAATTATTTAATTTACTTTTAAATCATTTTAAATAAGGAATTTGTTTGTAAAATTAGTTTTGTTTGTAAGAGTGGAATGCAATTCTTTTTTTCCTTTTTCTTTTTTTAGTTATAAATGAAAATTATACTAACCAATCACGGATATGGCCGGGACAAAGGCCAGTCAAGGCCACAAATCAGACGCAGCGTTGAAACCAAAACATAGGACAGCAAAAATCAACTCACAGGCCACCAAGCTAAACTGTAACGTTAGTTTGTAGTAGGAGACCATGAAAACCAGAGAGGACGTAGAAACGTAGAAACCAAGGAGCAAACCATCTAGAAGTTTTAGAAGCAGATAAGAAGACTAGAAGAGATCCAAAGTCATAAAAGTCAAACACCTCAAGGATGACATCATTCAGGAGTTTACTAACCAATGGGAAGGCCTAGTATTCTACTATTCAATTTTTTTGAACTCAAATGTATTGATAATTTTTCTTTTCCTTCCTAGCAACCTAAATAGAAACTTTTGAAAATGCAGGGGCCATGGTCCCCTGTGGTTTTTCTATAGCTCCAACAATGGAGCCTGTTCCTATTACATAAACCTCCCAAATCGGGTAAAGGAGTGAATCGATACCTGATCCCTTGGATATATAATTACAAATTTTCCTCTTGTTTAAGTATACTACTGACGCAGGAGGTTCTAGGACTACATTATTTCTTCTATAATATATTTTTTCAATTACAAAGTCTGATCCGATGATGGTATGTTAATGACCATGAGAAAATTTGGCAGGCTAGAAGCATCCAGTTCATCTGAAAACTTGGCTGAGGCTGTTTGAGGAAATGCTTTTGATCCACAGAAAGTAGAATTTTGTTTGGAATATCTCCAGAAGTGGGGATCAAGCTTGGGGTCCGTTGATAGTCTCAGCATGATTTCTTTCCCTACACTTGCTCACTAATGGATAGTTGGCCTTTTTGTTTCTGGTGTTTGCAGGTCATGATGTTTTGAGATTATGAGATGCCTTCTATAATTTTATAACAGATTTGAGTTTCTTTTAATTTCTGCCAACAAAATCAGAGTAATAATGTGCATGTTGTCTCTGCCCTTCAGTGTTAACTGTTTCCCCCCGTATGTCAAGCTAGTGCCATCTCTTAGATATGGCTTTGTAAGCTGGGGTATCAAATGTATTGGCGCGTTTATCTATTGCAAAGCGAACTGCTGGATGCTGGGAAGCAATTTTGAATGAACGTACTCTATATCTTGTTAACTTTTTTTCTTAGCAAAAACAAGGAAAAAAAAAAGTTGTTAAAAGGCAATAATGCCTATTGCTGTCTGTATAAGCGTTTTCAGCTACATTTGCTGGGATTAGTTCGCTTTCAAAAATAGTGGTAATTGAACTGTCGTGATACAGCCATATTGCATTTTCGTTCCAATTGACTTCTGACATTCTGTAAGTTAAGAGTCCTACTATTGAAACAAGTTACTGATAAACACCAGAATAAGCGATATTCATTGAGCCATGTATATATTATAGCGTAATGGATTTCTGCCAAGTTTATGATGTACATATATATAGTCCTCTATATATATATATATATATATATATATATATATATAGGGCAACTTTTATTTTTTCCTTTGTCCAATTGGACGAATTTCATTTGGAACCACAATTTAATCTCATCATTTCGACCCATTTTTTGACCTGAACTCATAAACTAATCTGGAAATCCTTGGGCCACTCAACTAAAATAAATTAATATTGGCATACAACATGTTTTTGGGTCAGCATTTGGTACCTAACGTATTCGATGTGCGAGTGTGTGGATTTTTGGTTGTTTTGTGTCACGCAAACACAATTTATACACAAAGGCATTTCATATTTATTGTATACTTTTTTTTTTTGCTAATATATTTACTGTATACTATACATTTTGTTTGAAATGGCACTTGATATTTTCTTACTTCTTAAGTTCTTAGTAAGATGGTAAGTAGCTAGATGAGTAAAATGGAATTTACAATGAGTGTCATATGCTTGCGACCAATTATCTTCAGCTTCAGCGTTGGAATCTTGTCAAAGTATCAAACTTTCGAAAGTTTACAATTGAGGGTGCAGAAGAATGACTAGAAGAAAACTATGATTAGATTATTCTACTTGATGCGATAAACCTAGATTACATACTGCTTAAAGCACAAAACAAAGAAAAGAATTAAAACCACCAATTAAGTGGAGGGAAATCATCCTGCTCAAGAAGAAAAGAGTTGCTAGCTGGCTAGTCTTCTTAATTTGCACTCTTAGTGATTTGGCAAAGGGAGAATTAATATTCAAAATAATTCCCTCCAGCTCAGGATCATGGAAACAAATTGTATGCTACTTTGCCATTTTATCCATTTTTTTCTAAGTAATCGAAATCCTACAACAATTACTAGCCAAATACCGGCTCACTAATTTGTAAATTAAGATAATCTATCATAAAATTATATTATAATCTACTTTGTTCTAATCTAATTGCTAAATAATTCTGAAAAAGTTCTACATTTTCTTCTAAATTTCCTACAATACGATTATGTTCTCCTATAATAAGTTATATATATGCTCTCCTAAATGGATTATTAACTACGTTTGGATGTTCTAAGGTTGCAGTAAATTCTTTAATTTGCTGCAAGTGATTTCTTTTATTTAGTTTAAGTGCTCTAATTCTTCCTCTTAAATATCTAGGTGTGTACCAATCATACAGCATATATATAAAGAGAGTATACCACACAAATATAAGTTAGATCTACAATATAAATTTTAACTTTGTTCATAAAAACTGAGTTTTCTTCAAGATGTAAAATTGTCTTCTGTCCTCAAGGTACTTTACTATATAATCATATTATTATAATGCTAAACTAGGCTCTGATACCAAATTTGGATGGAGCGATCTGCTGGATAGTCGAATGGCCAGATTAACTACTAGATATTATGTCTTGCACATGGAACAAGTACATGTTCCTGCAATTAAAAGCCTAACCACGACAACAAGACGCAGAACTCAGAGGTCTTTGGACTCTGAGGTACCCTAACTAGTATCTGGCGGTCACTTTGGCATACATTTAACTATAACAGATGTCCACAAAGAGAGTATGATCGTCAATTTAGCAAGATAATAATATAATTATGATAGTGTTTCCCTGTTTTGGACTAGAAGCCTGCTAAAGAAAACAAGAAAATGAACTAAGTAAACTTACTTAGTAGCTGAGATGGATGAGGAAAATACACTGATCTTTTATTGATTGAAGAAACTATATTACAAAGAGAGTGTTTACAGAGAGAGAGAGAGAGAGAGAGAGAGAGAGAGAGAGAGAGAGAGAGAGAGAGAGAGAGAGAGAGAGAGAGAGAGAGAGAGAGAGAGAGAGAGAGAGAGAGAGAGAGAGAGACAGGGAGAGAGAGAATGTTAAGGCAAAGCACCGAAATTGTAGGTTCTGCCGTGTTTGCCATGCAACAAACTACAATATTTATAGAACTCCTTTTGCTTTTCCTTTGTAATATTGCCTACTAAAACAAAGTTTTGCCTATCAAAACAAAAGTGTCTGACACATTAACTAACTTTGCCTATTAAGACAAAAAGAAGAGTCACTTTCACTTTCATAATTTTTTCCAACTACTTCTGCTTCATTTGCTCCAACTAATACTGCTTCAACTAATATTGCTACATTTTTCGTCTGCTCTTCTTGTTTTCTTCGCCTGATTTCTTTGACTGAAGTAGGAGAAAGGGTAGTGTAGGAATTTATAAAATACGGTGGCCTTATGGAGAAATACACCTCGGTATGTGACCTTTTGAGTAATTTGCTGTCACACCCCCGAATTCACGTCTATATTATATTGAAATATAGCTCGTAGATCCGCGGTGTGACTTCTGAGGAAACTAATTTCCTCAAAAATCAATAACGTAAATAAAATATCTTCGAAATACAAATTTATTGAATTATTGGAAAATTCGTAGTGTTATTTTACATACACAAACTTATCGTATCAGAGATACGTAGCGTAAATATTACATACATAGTAAGCAATCGAAAATAGAAATTACACCGAGTAAAAACTCGCTTATTTTATGGAGAAAATAGTATGAAGAAACATCATAATTTTATTCCTTAATAAAAGCATCACAGCCCGAGTCTACTCCTTATCACCTGTAAAAGAGAATTGTGTAGCATCATGAGTTACACTAACCCACTAAGTACAAAACTCCTACTTATACTAAGATACATTAAAATGAGATCAAATTTATGTAATAAGATAAAAATGATCAGAAGTTCGAAACGTATAAGTTGGTATGCATAAGCCAATATTATTCAAAAATAACTTAATCATGTGAACTTCAAGAAAAATATACTGGTCACCCATAACAATCGTGTAAAATAACAGGTTAAGCCGCAGCATACCAAGGTCTACAATACCCAAGCATGTATACCCGAGGGTCGACTTCTCATTGCCTAAAGGTATAATAGTGCACTATCTGAGGGACAAGAGCCCATATCTAATCACCAAAACAATCCACCGTGATTCCAGTAATTCACTTAAACCGAGTGGTACCATAAACTCGGTAACACAACTGTTTACTACAACGAATTCAAAATATCTAGGAGATTAATATAAGTCTATAACAAAACTTACAAGCTAGATATAAATGAAACTTAACCAAGTAATCAACCATTACATTCGAAAATAGCAACCAACCATATGTGTGTCTATATATCTATATATATATATATATATATATATATATATATAGATATATATTTATCAATTATCCCAAAATAATATTCAAGGAGAAAACAAGAATATAGTATATACAAACAATTATACAGAAAAATAAATAGAACAATTTTAATATTTCTTTCATTTTTATTAGTTGTCTAAGTTTGGTAACCCTTTGTTTCTATGTCCAGAAAATTGTCCAAAAGCTCAATATTGTCATCAATGTCCTTTGTCCAAAAGTTCATCAATCCTTCATCCCAAAATTCAAGTGAATACATTACATTGAAGGAATTTTTGTCATGAGTCCATCTATCCAGGTTATATGTCCATGTTCAACAGGTATAGGTTTGGATTTTCATAGGAATTGAGCTATGCAGGAATATATAAGTTTTAAAATTAGGTTTCTACAACTTTGTTTAAATATTTAAGAAAAAGCCTTCCATTAAATACCAAATTTTTCAGATTTAAAGTTCAAGTCACAAGCTTCGTTTTGATATAAAGATCATTAAAAATTGTTGTAAAATGAGTGAGATATGAGTTTTTAAAAATATGAACATCAAATGGATTTTCCGGCAAAGTTTAGCGGAAAGTTTTGAGAAATTTTTTTAGCCATAACTTAATCATTTCTTAACATTTTTGAATGATTCCAAAGCCTAAAGTGAAACATTTTTCATGTAGATTAATGCTCTGATAATTAGTTTTAGCGAAAGAAAACATTATCTTAAACGAAAATTTGGTTGTATGATATGAACATATTCATCCTATTTTTATTCTTACTTCATTGATTTGATCTAAAATTAAGGTAGCAAACCATAAGAATGAATTATGTACTTACTTAAAACTTCTATTTGCTTATAAGGAAACTAACTTCACTTGTACACTTGGGAGAGACTCCACACCAAAACAACTAAACTTCTTCAGATAGAGAGACTTTTTTTTTTTGGCAAGCAGATAGAGAGACTTAAACACAAGCTTTCTCAAACTTCAGGTGATAGGAAAAATTTTGTGAATTAGCGAGTAGTACTCTACGTGTTTGGTTATGTTATATAGGCATCAGCTAGTAGTGTCTTACTCTCTCTCTCAACAGCAAATGTACAATTGTGAGAGACAAAGTAATTAAAATATCAAAAGCAAGGATGTCTAAGTCAAGATATTGAAATCAAAAGCAAGATTTCAACTGCCTAAGTCAACATATGGATTCCTTAAGAATTATTGTAGTAAGGATGTCTATTTATTAATATCAAACAAAAACAGTTCATATGCATTTAATCATACAATGCAATTATTTCTAAAGTTTCGATCTACAACTATTAAAATTAAACTTGGCAATAGAGAAGATTTCCTCTACGTCAATTGAATGCATGCATTAGTACTAATCAATCCACTTAGTGTTATTATATTACTATAGCCAACTTGAAAATCATTACGTTACTCCACTATATGTAGCCAGCTTGCATGCAATCATATAAATATATTATAATGGATAGAAATGATCCTCATATAAGGATTTTCAAGTGTTGCGAAGAAAATAAGCATAAGCATAAAATTCGTAGGTTTTGAAAATTTCGGTAGAGAAACTAATAATAATATGTTTGTTGATCCTAGTACGTGGGGTCATTATAGGATTTTTACTGTTAATCCTATGTTCGGGTTATCACATTTGCTCTACATCTTATTGTCATTATATTATTGAACTTTCTACTGTCACTGCAATTACATCTTATTGTATTGCAATTACATCTTATTGTCTATGCATTTACTTTTTGGCGTATTTTTATATTTTATATTACGTACTTTTATTTTAACTTGTGAATTTGTTTTGTATTATTATTAGTATTTTGTATTGTATATTATTAGTATTAATACTTGCCGGCAAGTTTTGATTGATACACTTGACATGCTTTAATTGTCCAAATACTGTAATAACCTAAAGTATATATATTTATATAATAATAATAGATTTATATATATATATATATGTATATATATGTTGACTCTGATGGTATACCATTTTAGATATATGTTTATAATATATCTAGCATAATAGTAAAAATTGAAAGTTCAGCCTGAAGTGAACGCACTAATGGAAAGAAGACAAAAAAACATTAATTGCAAAAAATTTTCCTTCTTAATTTAGTATTTCTTTTGGTTTTGTTTATCTTCAATTGTCAGACGATTATTGCAAAAGGTTAAGTAAAGAATCTCTTAGCTGGTTTATAAAATAATAGAGCCTCTAGTGGTGTAGTAAGATTACGAGTATAAAAGGGGTTGTCAGAAGGGTACGTAGTGGTTACATAACTGCATGCGAGTTAAACAAAGAAATTGAGTGGGTAGGTTCCCCTTTCTTTTAGAATATTTTCATAGTACGTAATACTATTCTAGAATCTATCTTAGATCTTGTTTACGTTTCTATAAGGGTTGGGACTGAGAACTAGCCACAAGGAAGAGAGAACGAACGAGTTTAGGTTGAGACCAAGGTAGGGTTTCTAGTTTTCCCAGTGATTGGACTATATCATATTTAATTTTCGTGTATAAATTAGGAGTAGTCAATATAATGAATGTTTTTCCTATATTGGTAGTCAATTTTATTATTAATGTTGTGTAGAAATATTTGACGATATTGGTTGTTCTAATATTGATGTACAGATTGGATGATGAGTTTGACGATGGAATGTTGCTTAATATTATGTATGATGTGTTAACATATTATATCATTTTCCGTACACACTCTCTGCATACACTTGCATATAAATTGAAAATGATGATGGTGGTGGAAATAAGATCCCATGAGATTTTTGGAATACATTTAGTATATGTGATCGATGAAGAAAGTGGTAGGGCTGCGGGCCCATTGAATTGAATATTGTACGGAAATTGTGGAAATTGGAATGATGAAGGCTGGGCGTTGATTCGTGCAACGGGTTATTCGGGACCAAGTGGAATATACATGGTATGAGACGTGCGAGGTCTGTTTGATCTGGAGTACGAATTGACGAAGGGTAGTGAAGGAACTTTAAATTTATGCACCTTATGCACACCCATGCTTTTATATTCTTTGTGATTACTTTATTTATATATTTACTGAATTTGTTGGCACACTTGAATTAACTGTGATAATTGATCATGAGAGATTTAATACTCTACTGAGCCAAAAGCTCACACCCTTATAGATTATGCAGGCAATAATGTCAATATGGCCGGAGAACACGAAGTTGACAATTAAGACTTGGTTGCTTGTGATGATGTTTGTATGCTTGTTTGATAAACAACTATGTGAAATAAGCAATAAATGGTTTCCTGTTGGTGTGACTGTGCGGAGCTGCTAGCACTTTAAGGATTTGTCTTATCATGTAAATATATTGTAATATTTTGGCTTCCGTTAAACTCTGAATACCTATGTAAAATATTTATTAAATAAAATGTTCGATGTACTATACTTTTGTCACTTGTAATTGTGGTAAAAACTTAATTATCGCAATCATAAGTGATTCACACTTTAATTCCGATATAATCGAATTTGGGGTGTGACAAGTTGGTTTCAGAGCATTTTGAAAAAAAAAAAATTTGATAAAATTATAAAATATTAGTTTACTGGTAAACTAAAGTGGACTGAGTGCTATTTTGATACAAGTATGACTAGTGGGAAATCATAACTAATGGTATATATATATATATATATATATATATAAATGTTGGTGAGTTGTACTCATTCTTGATATATATATTAAATTAACACTTTGAATCATTTTTTTGATTAACGCTTGTAATCATTCTTTTGTTTGAGATATGTATGTTATAATCATCACTTGCTATATATATAGGTACTATTCTTTTTCATATCGTTTTGATTCTTTCTCTAAATAAAAAGCCTTGGGCTATGTCTTTGGAGTGAAATCTTTAATTAATATTACATTAACAATTGGTTGGTAGTTTTTTTTACTTGTTTTTTCTTCCTTTTGTGATTGTTGGAAAATGAATCTTTTAAAATATGTAACCTTGTGTATGATTAGTAGATGATTTTGTTGCATACACAATCTGGAGACTTTACTTTTGATTTTGTATAATAAAATATTTCAAATTGTTCATCTATGACATGATCCATTAAAATTTGTTGGAGATTTGTTTTAATACTATTTCTCTCTGCTGACTGACAAAGTGAATTGTATTGAGAAAGTAAGGTTACTTCAAAACTTTTGGACGGTGATTGGTTTGAAAGAATTGTGAAGAAAAATATATATATTTAATACATGATCAACTAGAATGATTCGCTGTAGGTAGTAGATATAATATAGAAATATACATGTTTTTGTTGTTGACCTATTATTTAAACTTATTACTTATATATTTTTCTCTATGAAGGTTCTCTCCATAAATAAATAAATATGTTTTTGTTTAGGGATTTTTCTCTAATTTGATAAATGTTATGAAGCATGAGAATAATTACACGTGTGCTTATGAGTTTATTCTCAGTGCATTTGAAGAACTAATAGAGTTTAAATGACAATTGTTATGTATTTTTCAGTAAATTTGGTGTGTTTTGTTTAATTATTATTGCTAACAAATGACAGAATTTTCTCAATGAATCCAATTCAAGGGAATGATGAATGGGGCGGTTACGAACTAGTTCCAGAAGGGATATTTCTCCTTAACACACCAGCGTACGTATTTTGAACAAATTGAGCAAGACGCCAGACTACGTTTATATAATTACGTTAGGCAGGTCACGTTTACTCACAATATCAACCCAGACCAACTAAGACAAATTGTTGGATATAAAGTATACACTGAAAGTCAGACAACGACAAGGCTTCAAGAACTGTGCCTTAATAATGGATATGTCGATTATATAGTTAATATAGTTAATAATGAGATACATGAAGAAGGAGAAGTGTTACAGTTTGAGGTAGGACCTGTTGCGGTATTCCCATCTCAGAATCCGATTGAGATTACTCATGATGAAAATGGACCAAATACCCCTCCTCCTCCAGTTGTTGAATAATTGAAAGGTAGTGTGTGTGTGTATATATATATATATATATATATATATATTAAAAGAGGTAGTGCTCCTAATAAAGTCAAACAAATGCTTTTGTCATGGCATTTGTAATGAGGACTAACGTGTGTGTATAGTGGTGTAATTATGGAATTAAGTTATTGGGTAGTAGAAATATGACACATCATCGTATCGAAGTGTCTTTTGTTGCATAACTATGTGTTTGGATGTTAGTATGTATATGCTTGGCACTGATGGTAATAAATGACAATCTTTGAATAATGTATTTTTCTTTAATATGCTTGACTAGTACTACGTTGGTATATTTATACTATACTTACGATTAGAAAATTTGAAAAAAAAAACTTGTCGTGAACTAAGGAATTACTTGTTTAACTTTGAAAAGATGGCTGGGGTGTCGGGACCACAAAATCACGATGCAAACGGCAATGATGAAATCGTTGAAGCTATTCTTGAAATGGCAAATGCACTTCGGGAAGGCAACCATCATGCTGAGGACGAGAGTGGAAAAGTCTTGAGGATTCAGGGAGACCCCCGATTTTCAAAAGTCTAAACCCCCGATTTTTAAAGGACTACCTGACCCAATAATGGTAGAAGAGTGGCTACGCCAGATGAAGAGGAAGATGAACAATCATAAGATACCTGAGAACCTGAGGGTCATAATTGCCAGCACTTATCTGGAAGGACAGGCATACCACTGGTGGGAATCAATTGAAGGCATGCAAGAAACAACAAATATGAACTGGGAAGTATTCGAAAGAATTTTTCTAGAAAAATATTTTCCCAATATCGTAAGAGAGACGAAGGTAAGAGAATTCATATACCTCCTCCAAAGAGACCTGACTGTTGGTGAATACCAATCCAAGTTTGAAGAATTATCCCGATTTGCTCCTCACCTGATACCAGATGATGCCACCAAGGCAAAACGGTTTGAGGAAGGTTTACGTCCTGAAATTAAGGACAAAATATCAATCCTTAAGCTGACACGATATGCGGATGTGGTAGAACAAGCACTCATTGCTGAAAGGAGTGCTCTTGGAGTCAAATTTTTTTGGAACCCCAAGCTTCTCAATAGGGGACATAACAACAAGCGTCAGAAGTTCGGACCTCCTCAACACCCATCGTACCAACAAACGTCAAGTGGCAGGATCTCAAGGCCACCGACTTGTTATCTGTGCGGTTTGGAGGGACACATCCAAACTTTTTGCCCATGAAAACAGACGAATGTATCAAGCCCCTCTAGCACCACAACCACAGTTTCGTGCTCCAAATCCACCTCAGTAAAACCAATGGAGGGCACCAGTGGGACAACCACCAAAACGCCCACAACCATCACACGGCGGACCTAAGCCAGTACCAGGTGCAAGGCGACCTGAACAACTTGTTCAAGGAAGAGTTTATGCTATTAGACAAGTGGAGAACTCCGCTGAACCAGGAATGGTGGAAGATACATTCTTAGTGTTTAACTCTTGGGCGAAAATTTTATTTGATTGCATCCCACTCTTTCATATCAAAAACGTTTGCATCCATCCTTGGTTTAGAATTTGAATTTATGAAGTCCCCGATGAAAATAGGATCTCCTTTGGGAAGTGTTAGGAAGATAGACAAGTTATGTAGAGCATGCACCATAGAAGTATCTAATCACCAAATCACTTTTGATTTGATGATAATGGAGATGTTAGAGTATGATGTCATCCTTGGGATGGACTAGCACACCCAATATAAAGCTGTAATTGATTATGGAAGGAAGCTGATAATCATACAGACACATGAATGAGTGACGCTTAGGTTCTATGGGGATGGGAATATCTATCTTCCTAGCTAGGATAAACCTCAAAGCGAGAAATCATGACTATACAAGCCTATTCTCTAACTTGAGAATGAAAAAATCTGACAGCCCACAGATTGAGTTCCTACGAGTCGTAAGTGAATACAGAGATGTATTACCTGAAGACTTACCTGAATTACCCCCACACAAGGCAGTGGAATTCACCATCGACGTGTGTCCAGGAACCAAACCCATATCCATACCTGCTCATCGGATGGCGCCAGCAGAATTGAAGGAGCTCAAAACACAACTCCAGGAATTACAAGACAGGGGTTTCATACATCCAAGCGCGTCACCATGGGGAGCACCAGCACTCTTTGTGAAAAAGAAAGATGGATCGATGAGAATGTGCATTGATTATCGTCAATTGAACAAGGTCACCATAAAGAACAAATACCCAATACCTAGAATTGACGATTTATTTGATCAATTAAGAGGTTCAACTTTCTTCTCGAAGATAGATCTTCGTTCCGGTTATCACCAACTCCGAATCAAGGATGCAGATATATCCAAGACAGCTTTCCGGACCTAATATGGACACTGAGTTTTTGGTTATGCCTTTTGGCTTGACCAATGCTCCAGCAGCATTCATGGACCTGATGAACCGAGTTTTTCGGCCATATCTAGATCAATTCGTAATAGTCTTCATAGACGATATCCTCATATACTCCTCAACCCAAGAAGAGCATGAACAACATCTACACATCATTTTACAAACACTACGAGAGCACAAATTATATGCAAAATTCAGCAAGTGTGAGTTTTGGCTAATGGAGGTAAAGTTCTTGGGACATATAATCTCCAAAGAAGGTATCGCGGTGGATCCTTCTAAAGTAGAGGCGGTGTTGAACTGGAGGAGACCAAGGAATATCCAAGAGATACGCAGTTTTCTTGGGTTAGCGGGTTATTACAGAAGATTCGTAAAAGACTTCTCTAACTTAGCCGGAGCAATGACTAAGCTGACATGCAAAGGAGTGAAGTTTGAATGGGACGATGTGTGCGAAGAATCATTTCAAGAAATGAAGACTAGGTTGACCACTTCACCTGTGCTCATAATCCCTGAGCGAGGTGTAGGTTATGTGGTATATACATATGCTTCCCTACAAGGTCTCGGAGGTGTCCTAATGCAGTATGAAAAAGTCGTTGCTTACGCATCCCGCCAATTGAAGATACATGAGAAGAATTACCCTACGCACTGATATGACTTTTGTAAGCATTAATTTAAACCCTAAAATCATCGGTAGTATAAATCAAGTAGGGATCGTTAACAACATGGATTAGGGGTAGTACCTAAACAAAGATTGTCACAAAAATTTATTAACAAGATATAGACAATATATGCAACGAAAATATGGGGGATTCAAAGGTTGATTTATATGAAACTACTTATCTAAACTAATAATCACAATTACTAATGACAACCTTACATGGAATGGAACATTAAGTACATGAAACATGCAACAACAATCATATGAGTTAAAGCATGAATCGAAGACAACCAATTTTCTTATCATATATGAATCCGAAATTGACATATGTGGAGAGTTAGAACGCTAATCTCTCCCCAAATAAAACCTCTCTATGAAAATTAACCTAAATGAACGCATCTTAGATTAACCAATTAAACATTCACTCATAAGCTAAAAAGTTAGCCAACAAACCATGTTTAACGCATAGAAAAGAGTTGTCAATTAAAGTGAACAACCTAGTATGAGAACGCTCATCTATTTGCAATCCTTTTTATTTGATTCCGACCTTTGTCCAAAGCCTTTACTACTTTAGTGAATTAGATTCCGGAACGCCGCAAACCTTAATTCTAGCTCCAATTACATGTAGACATTATAAGTTTGCAACCCTATAACATAAACACATAAAAGTTCTCTATAAAACAGAATCAAACAAACGGAAACACATAAGCGACTTAGAAAATCAGAAGTAATTTAATTCCAAACACAATATAACTCATAATCATGGCTACAAATCATGCCCTTAATGTTATGTTAACTAATACATAAAATCTACAAGTACACAAAGAGAAACTCAAATAGAGTAATTAAAGAGTAAACCGAAATACACCGGATGGAATGCATAGAAGATATGGAGACCACGAACCCTTGAATCCTTGAACGCAAGCAATCCAAGTGAGCACGGCAAGATGGTGGTGAATGATGATGGTGACAGCTGATTTGTGGGCAAGGTGTAGGCGGCTTCTTCTCCTCCTTGGCAACTTGTAAACCCTAGAACTAGAGAATGGAAGGCAAGAGTTGGTTGTGTGGTTTGCCGAAAGTATTGAGGAATGGAATGGTATCTCTTGGTTGTAGAATGTGGTGGTGAATTGTGTTATGGAGCAGCCTTTATATAGGGAAAAACATAGAACCCTTGATGTAATCTTGACTGTCCAAAAGAAATCAGAAATCTCCTAGGAATCTCCCTCTTGATGTGACCGAAATATCCTTGAGTGGTCCACAAGTAATCCACTTCTCCTTCTTGCCGAAAATATGTCTTGATACATCCCCAAAAATCTGAATTAAATCCTTCATGAATCAGCCATTTAGTTCCTTGAGAGATAAGAAGACTTTGTTCCCCATGAAACCTTTGTTGGCACGGCAAAACTCCTTGTTCCCCACGAAATCCTTCTTTCTTGTGGCAACAACAACCCTAAATGGGTTAGGGTTTCAGCAATGGTCCAATGGACTTGGGCTTTACATCTTGGGCCTAGCATCATGGGCCTCACAGATTGGGCCTTGTAACTTGGGCTTTTGCAACTTGGGCCTCACGGATTGGGCCTCACCGATTGGGCCTCACCAAAGGCCAATGGGTTTTATGAAATCCAACTTTTCTTTTCTGCTCCGGGATAAAATGGCAATCCTAGTTGCAATAGGATTCCTACTTCCATTAGGATTCCTGCCAAATATAGGAAAGAACTCAAAGTAGGAAAGATTTTAAATGAGGAAAGTTTCCAAAAACAATTTAGGAAAGTCAAAACAGGAAAGTTTCCTAAAAACCTCACTTTATCCATTTACACATTTAAACATCATTTAGGGACTCAAAGATGGAAACTAAGCTAAATTAGCAAAGTTACAATTAAAACGCAGCCAAAGAATGGGAAATACATATTAAAAACGTCACACTTTGTGCTCCTATCAAATTCCCCCACACTTAGCTCTTGCTAGTCCCTTAGCGACAACAAAACGCAGCCACCTTCCTAGGACAAAACACACGAAAATAAACTCTATTGCCCTTAACATTTGCCTCAGAAATCTCATACTCTCATGGTATCAAATTTAGCACTTAACCAAAATTGTCAACAAGAAATTCGAGAGTTAATTAACAAGCATAGAATTCATATGAACAGATAAGACTTGGAAGAACAATGGTGATATAATGGAGCTCAACATGCTTCAAACAAGTTAAAATCATCCTCACAAGGGTATGCTCTCTATTTTCACTCAGAATCATGGCTCATGCTTAAAAGCTTTTCACTCAAAGATATGCAAGAGAAAATATTTAAAGGCATTCAAATAGCTCACATATATTAATCAAATAAAAGCACTTTAGTGAATATAATGGTTAAAAACCTCATGAAAGATACCAACTACATGCACAAATGGACCACAACCATATGCTCAACTTTTGAACTTTATCTCCACAGATCAAGGGCTACCCATTTTAAGGATCAAGAAGGTCTTTCCAAGGTTGTAATGGGGCCAAGGCTCACGGTTTAAAAGAAACAAAGGATAAGGAATCACAAAGTATCCTAAAAACTTAGTAGAGCACTCAGATAACCATAACTTTCCTTCAAGGGCCAAATGTATTCATGTTGGACCCAAACTTCACTTTAAACAAATATGATAAAGGACAAAGGCTATGTAATTCATTATTGGGCATTCAATTCAAAACCACCTCCTAAATCATGGAAAAGGGGACATTAATCCATTTTTTTCTTCATTTTTTCTTCATATGCCTTACACATTTATTTTTCTTTTCTTTCTTTCTTTTTCACGACACACACATATACAAAGAACAAGTCTATCCCTTCCCCCACACTTACTTTCCTCTAATCCTCTCTTTTGTTTTCAATCATAAAATTTCAATCACCGAAGCATAGCTCTACTAAGTTTCTCGAACAAGGGTAGAGATATGACTATAGTAAGGTTCATGGTAAGGATAATGCAGGTGATGAAAGAAAAGTTTACAAGTAAGCTCAAAGAGGTTTAGCTAAAGGGGTGCACACATGTGTACACATATAAGGGACACACGGTTATTTGGCATTGGTGGAAATCCTAAGTGTCTTCGATCCTTTCCAAAATCAAGGTATATTATGACTATAAGGTTCGAAAATTTTCAAAAAGTAAGTTCTAGTAAACTCTCTAGTCCATTGAAACTCTATGGCATGCAATTGATCAAATAGAAAGAATAATGAGGTTAACAAGAAATTTAAGCCAAGAAGAATCTGATTATATTCAACTCTCAACAAAGAAAGCACATATATAGCTCAAAACCTCACATAGGGCACATATGATTTAAACTCGTTTTAACATGCTCAAATTCTGTACGAAAGTTTCAAAACCATATCTACTACAAGTTCACACATCTTCCATATTCATCAATTAACCAAAGAATAACATTCGAACGTATTTGATCTTGTGATCCACTGTCAACCATAATTTCAAAGATTAAAATCATCCTAGACAGTTAAGGGCATCCTAAGACTCAAAACATAACAAAACAATGATTCTTTTTTTTGGATTTTTGAATTTTTTTTTTTAAACAAAACTTTGTGCTCCTATCACGCACGACCTGGAGCTAGTAGCTATCATCCATGCCCTGAAGTTGTGGAGACACTATTTATGTGGCGAACGGTTCGAACTCTACTCCGACCATAAAAGCTTAAAGTATCTTTTCACCCAAAAAGAGCTCAACATGAGACAACAAAGATGGATGGAGTACCTGGAAGACTATGACTTTGGACTACATTACCACTCAGGAAAGGCTAACATGGTAGCAGATGCATTAAGCAGGAAGCCTCAACAACTTGTGGCAGGCTTGCAAATTCAGAGATGGAAGATGGTCGAGTCGATTCAAGAATACAACTTACAGCTAAGCGAACACGAGGGAGATGCTTACCTTTGCAACTTGATCGCACGACCTATCTTAATGGAGAAGATCATCGAGGAGCAGCAAAATGACAAAATGTCTAGATCAATAAGGAGCAAGATTGCGGCAGAAGGTGAAATTGAAAGATGGACTCATAACCAAGATGGAGGACTCCAATACTCAGGTAGAATCTATGTACCTGAAATTCCAGAATTACGGAATGAAGTTCTTCACGAGGCACATTCTTCCACTTATACGATTCATCCTGGAAGTACAAAAATGTATCACGATCTTCGTCGACAGTATTGGTGGAAAGGCATGAAGAAAGATGTGGCAACATTTGTTACGAGGTGTCTAACCTGTCAACAAGTAAAAGCTGAGCATCAGAAACCAGCCGAAATGCTTCAACCGCTTCTTGTGGTTGAATGGAAATGGGACCATATCACAATGGATTTTGTGACTGGTTTACCCCGATCGTCAACAGGACGGGATACAGTTTGGGTTAAATAGTTGATCGTCTAACCAAATCTGCGCATTTCTTACCTATCAAAACTACTGATTCAGCTGAAACACTTGGAAAATTGTATGTCAAGGAGATCGTAAGGCTGCATGGAATTCGTGTCTCAATTGTGTCTGACAGAGACTCTAAGTTCACCTCCCATCTCTGGAGAAGCTTACAACGAGCATTAGGAACCAAGTTAAACCTAAGCATAACCTTTCATCCCCAAACAGACGGACATTCAGAAAGAACCATTCAAATATTGGAGGATATGTTGAGAGCGTGCAGTATATATTTTCAAAAGAGTTGGGAAGATCATTTGCCACTTACAGAGTTCGCCTATAACAATAGCTACCAATCCAGCATAGGCATGGCACGTTATGAAGCACTTTATGGTAGACCATGCCGGTCCTGTTGTGCTGGACAGAAGTAGGGGAAGAAGCTTTGATAGGGCCAAATCTAGTCCAGGAGACCACAGAGAAAATAAAGATCATTAGACAACGTTTGGCTACTGCTCAAAGTCGACAAAAGAGTTATGCAGATAGGAGAAGAAGGCCACTAGAATTTCGGGAAGGTGATCATGTATTTATGAAAGTCTCACCACAAAAGGGAGTAAAGAGGTTTGGCAAGACTGGAAAGCTAGCACCAAGATACATTGGACCATTTGAGATTTTGGAGCGGTTTGGCGAAGTAGCATATAGGTTGGCATTGCCACCTCAGTTATCAAGCATTCATGATGTTTTTCACATTTCAATGCTACGAAAATACTAACCAGACCCAACTCATATCTTGGACTGGGGAGAATTGAGTGTCGATGAACAACTATCTTTCATGGATAGAACAATTCGGATAACCGATTACAAAACTCAAGTCTTGCGCACAAAGACCATCCCTTTGGTACAAGTTTTGTGGCAACACGGGGGAGTGGAAGAACTCACTTGGGAATTAGAAAGCGAAATGCGTGAAAATTATCCCGATTTGTTTAGTGACACAGGTACTTTAAATTTCGAGGACGAAATTTTTTTTTAGGGGGATAGAGTGTAATAACCTAAAGTATATATATTTATATAATAATAATAGATATATATATATATATATATATATATGTTTAACTATATATGGTGGCTCTAATGGTACACCATTTTAGATATATGTTTATAATATATCTAGCATAGTAGTAAAAATTGAAAGTTCAGCCTGAAGTGAACGCACTAATGGAAAGAAGACAAAAAAACATTAATTGGAAAAGTTTTTCCTTCTTAATTTAGTATTTCTTTTGGTTTTGTTTATCTTCAATTGTCGGACGATTATTGCAAAAGGTTAAGTAAAGAATCTCTTAGCTGGTTTATAAAATAATAGAGCCTCTAGTGGTGTAGTAAGATTACGAGTATAAAAGGGGATGTCGGAAGGGTAGTGATTACAGAACTGCATGCGAGTTAAAGAAAGAAATTGAGTGGGTACGTAGGTTCCCCTTTCCTTTAGAATATTTTCATAGTACGTAATACTATTCTAGAATCTAACTTAGATCTTGTTTACGTTTCTGTAAGGGTTGGGACTGAGAACTAGCCACAAGGAAGAGAGAACGAACGAGTTTAGGTTGAGACCAAGGTAGGGTTTCTAGTTTTCCCAGTGATTGGACTATATCATATTTAATTTTCGTGTATAAATTAGGAGTAGTCAATATAATGAATGTTTTTCCTATATTGGTAGTCGATTTTATTATTAATGTTGTGTAGAAATATTTGACGATAATGGTTGTTCTAATATTGATGTACAGATTGGATGATGAGTTTGACGATGGAATGTTGCTTAATATTATGTATGATGTGTTAACATGTCATATCATTTTCCGTACACACTCTCTGCATACACTTGGATATAAATTGAAAATGATGATGGTGGTGGAAACTGTAACGTTAGTTTGTACTAGGAGACCATGAAAAGCAGAGAGGACGTAGAAACGTAGAAACCAAGGAGCAAACCATCTAGAAGTTTTAGAAGCTGATGAGAAGACTAGAAGAGATCCAAAGTCATAAAAGTCAAACACCTCAAGGATGACATCATTCAGGAGTTTACTAACCAATGGGAAGGCCTAGTATTCTACTATTCAATTTTTTGAACTCAAATGCATTGATACTTTTTTTTCCCCTTCCTAGCAACCTAAATAGATACTTTTGAAAAATGCAGGGGCCATGGTCCCCATTGGTCTCTCTATAGCTCCAACAATGGAGCCTGTTCCTATTACATAAACCTCCCAAATCGGGTAAAGGAGTGAATCGATACCTGATCCCTTGGATATATAATTACAAATTTTAATTCCTCTTGTTTAAGTATACTACTGAAGCAGGAGGTTCTAGGACTATTATTTCTTTTATAATATATTTTTTCAATTACAAAGTCTAATCCGATGATGGTATGTTAATGACCATGAGAAAATTTGGCAGGCTAGAAGCATCCAGTACATCTGAAAACTTGGCTGAGGCCGTTTGAGGAAATGCCCTTGATCCACAGAAAGTAGAATTTTGTTTGGAACATCTCCAGAAGTGGGGATCAAGCTTGGGTCCGTTGATAGTCTCAGCATGATTTCTTTCCCTACACTCGCTCACTAATGGATAGTTAGCCTTTTTGTTTCTGGTGTTTTCAGGTCATGATGTTTTGAGATTATGAGATGCCTTCTATAATGGGAATTTTATAACAGATTTGAGTTTCTTTTAATTTCTGCCAACAAAATCAGAGTAATAATGTGCATGTTGTCTCTGCCCTTCAGTGTTACCTGTTTCCCCCCGTATGTCAAGTGTATTGCGCGTTTATCTATTGCAAAGCGAACTGCTGGATGCTGGGAAGTAATTTCGAATGAACGTACTATATATCTTGTTAACTTTTTTTCTTACCAAAAACAAGGAAAAAAAAGTTGTTAAAAGGCAATGCCTATTGCTGTCTGTATAAGCGTTTTCAGCTACATTTGCTGGGATTAGGTTTGCTTTCAAAAATAGTGGTAATTGAACTGTCCTGATACAGCCATATTGCATTTTCTTTCCAATTGACTTCTGACATTCTGTAAGTTAAGAGTCCTACTATTGAAACAAGTTAAAACACCAGAATAAGCGATATTCATTGAGTCATGTATATATTATAGCGTAATGGATTTCTGCCAAGTTTATGATGTACATATATATAGTCCTCTATATATATAGGGCAACTTTTATTTTTTCCTTTGTCCAATTGGACGAATTGCATTTGGAACCACAATTTAATCGCATCATTTCGACCCATTTTTTTACCTAAACTCATAAACTAATCTGGAAATCCTTGGGCCACTTAACTAAAATAAATTAATATTGGCATACAACATGTTTTTGGGTCAGCATCTGGTACCTAAAGTATTCGATGTGCGAGTGTGTGTGGATTTTTGATCGTTTTGTGTCACGCAAACACAATTTATACACAAAGACATTTCATATTTATTGTATACTATACATTTTGTTTGAAATGACACTTGATATTTTCTTACTTCTTAAGTTCTTAGTAAGATGGTAAGTAGCTAGATGAGTAAAATGGAATTTACAATGAGTGTCATATGCTTGCGACCAATTATCTTCAGTGTTGGAATCTTGTCCAAGTATCAAACTTTCGAAAGTTTACAATTGGAGATACAGAGAGTAGAGTTTATTGAGGGTGCAGAAGAATGACAAGAAGAAAACTATGATTAGATTATTCTACCTGATGCGATAAACCCAGAATACATACTGCTAAAAGCACAAAACAAAGAACAATCCGACTGTTCAAAGCATTAAAACCACCAATTAAGTTGAGGGAAATCATCGTGCACAAGAAGAAAAGAGTTGCTAGCTAGCTAGTCTTCTTAATTTGCACTCTTGGTGATTTGGCACAGGGAGAATTAATATTCAAAATAATTCCCTCAAGCTCAGGATCATGGAAACAAATTGTATGCTACTTTGTCATTATCCATTTTTCTCTAAGTAATCTAAATCCTGCAACAATTACTAGCCAAATACCGGCTCACTAATTTCTAAATTAAGATAATCTATCATAAAATTATATTACAATCTACCTTGTTCTAATCTAATTGCTAAATAATTCTAAAAAAGTTCTACATTTTCTTCTAAATTTGCTACAATACGATTATGTTCTCCTATAACAAATTGTATATATGCTCTCCTAAATGGATTATTAACTACGTCTGGATGTCCTAAGGTTGCAGTAAGTTCTCTAATTTGCTGCAAGTGATTTCTTTTATTTAGATTAAGTGCTCTAATTCTTCCTCTTAAATATCTAGGTGTGTACCAATCGTACAACATATATATACAGAGAGTATACCACACAAATATAAGTTAGATCTACAATATAAATTTTAACTTTGTTCATAAAAACTGAGTCTTTTTCAAGATGTAAAATTGTCTTATGTCCTCAAGATACTTTATTATATAATCATATTATTATAATGCTAAACTAGGCTCTGATACCAAATTTGGATGGAGTGATTTGCTGGATAGTCGAATGGCCAGATTAACTACTAGTTACTATGCCTTGCACATGGAACAAGTACATGTTCCTACAATTAAAAGCCTAGCCACGACAACAAGACGCAGAACTCAAAGGTCCTTGGATTCAGAGGTATCCTGACTAGTATATGACAGTCACTTTGGCATATATTTAACTATAACAGATGTCCACAAAGAGAGTATGATCGTCAGTTTAGCAAGATAATAATATAATTATGATAGTGTTTCCCTGTTTTGGATTAGAAGTCTGCTAAAGAAAACAAGAAAATGAACTAAGTAAACTTACTTAGTAGCTGAGATGGATGAGAAAAATACACTAATCTTTTATTGATTGAAGAAACTATATTACAAAGAGAGTGTTTACAAACTGAGAGAGAGAAAAAAAATGTTAAGGTAAAGCGCTGAATCTATAGGTTATGCCGTGTTTGCCATGCAGCAAACTACAATATTTATAGAACTCATTTTATAGAACTCCTCTTGCTCTTCCTACGTACTATTGCCTACTAAAATAAAGTTTTGCCGACCAAAATAAAAGTGTCTGACACATTAATTAACTTTGCCTATTAAAACAAAAGGAAGAGTCACTTTCACTTTCATAACTTTTTCCAACTACTTCTGCTTCCTTTGCTCCAACTAATACTGCTACATTTTTCGTCTGCTCTTCTTGTTTTCTTCGTCTTCTTTCTTTGACTGAAGAAGAAAAAAAGGTAGTGTATGAATTTATAAAATACAGTAGCCTTATGGAGAAGTATTCTTCGGTATGTGACATTCTGAGTAATTTGCTCTACATCTTATTGTCATTGTATTATTGAACTTTCTACTGTTTGCAATTACATCTTATTGTATTGCAATAGCATTTGATTGTCTATGCATTTACACCTTATCTTTCATTCTTATCGGTCCTCGTATTTTATAAAACTCATTCCTATCCTTCATTCTTTCTTTTCGACAGTCTCTCTCTCTCTTAGAGCAATTACATCGGTGAGCCAATTTAATGGTCAATAGGGTGCTTGGTCAGTTTGGTGCAATGCACCGTTGGTTAATTAACAGGGCAATTAATGGCCCCCACCTCGGTCGGGCAATTTGATTGTCAAGGATTGACAATTCAATTGTGTAATACCCTCATTTTTTCATAATTAATTTCTTAGAAATTCTTGAAATTAATTAAGTGTTAGAAGTTACTTTTCTTATCTTGTTATGAAGTGAAAATATTTCACAATGAATATTTACTTGAAACACTGAAGGTCAAAAGTTGACTTTCTTATTAGTACATTTTCTCTGATGACTTCCTTCACGAAAGTCGTACTGCTCGTGAATATAAGTTTGTAGACACGTGACACGCTAAGTTCCGAGATCATATAAAAAAGTTATGACCAGCGGGAATTTATTCTATGTGTGAGGATCACTATTATAATCATTGATTATTCTTACATGAGGATTATTTCTTATAATATACTTATGTGTTTGATTATCTTTTACATATAAAACAATAGATAATCTTTATATATAATGCTATTGATATGGTAAGATGCACACCTCTAGCTGATTGTGAGTAATTAATTGCATGCTTATGAATATATAAATATTATAGATAGATATATATATATATATATATATATATATATATATATATATATATATATATGGGTCCGGATCATGGGACACATATTTTGACACATATGTTTACTCCTCTCAGATCTAACGGTTCTTATCAGATCTAACGGTGTTCTGATTAGTTTAGACAAACCGTTAGATCTGATAAGAACCGTTAGATCTGGGGAGGAGTAAAAATATGTGTCAAAATATGTGTCCCATGATCCGGAGGCTATATATATTATTAGATAGTTGGCTTGATAATTCTAGTATGGCGCACTCAAGGGAAACGAAAAAAAATTTGTTAATTGTTAAAGTAGATTCATGCATAGTGTACAAATTCTTTGGCTTTGTTTAGATCCAAGTGGTCGAATTATTATTTCAAAATGGTGAGTGGGGGTTATCTTGTTGGCTTAAAAATACTAGAGTATTTAGTGCGGTAGTGAGATTATGAGTATAAAGGGAGGGTGTCAGAATGAGTAGGGGTTACAGAACTGCTAGCTAAGAAAGAAGCAGAATAGGTAGATTACCTTCCTTTAAACATTTCTCCATAGTATTTTACTATTCTAGAATCTAATTTAGATCTTGTTTATATTTCTGTGACTTGACTTAAGGGTTGAGACTGAAAACTAGCCACGAGAAAGAGAGAACGAACAAGAATAGGTTGAGACCAAGGTAGGGTTTTCTAGTTTCCCAGTGATTGGACTATATCATATTTAATTTTTGTGTATAAATTAGGAATAGTCAATATTATGAATATTCTCTTATATTGGTTGTAAATTTTATTATTACTGTTGTGAAGGAATATTTGACGATATTGGTTGTTCTAATGTTGATGTACACTTTGGATGATGAGTTTGACGATGGAATGTTGCTTAATATTATATATGTTGTGTTAACATATTATATCATTTTCCATACTCACTTTCAGCAACACTTGCATATAAATAAAGAAATTGGAAATGATGATGATGGTGGAAATAGGATCCCATGGGATGATATTTGGAATACATTTGGTATTTATTATTGATGAAGAAAGTGGTAGGGCTGCGGGCCCATTGAATTGAATTGAATACGGGTTGCAGACCCATTGAAATAAATATTGTACGGAAACTGTTGAAATTGGAATGATTTGTACAACGGGTCATTCGGGACCAGGTGGAATATGCATGGTATGAGACGAGGTCTGCTTGATCCGGAGTATGAATTGACGAAGGGTAGCGAAGGAATTTTAAATTCATGCACCTCATGCACACTCATGCTTTTATATTAATTGTGATTACTTTAATTATATATGATTAGTGAATTTGTTTGGCACACTTGAATTAACTGTGGTAATTGACCATGGGGGATTTAATACTCTACTGAGCCGCAAGCTCACACCCTTATAGATTGTGCAGGCACAACGTTATCAATTTGGAAGTGGAACATGAAGTTGACTCATAGAAATTCGATGCTTGTATGGATGTTTGGTTATTAACTATGAAAGAAATGAATGTTGCTGGCATGGTTGTGTTTTCCTATGAAATATATAATTCCTCCTGTAATAATTATTAGAGAATTATTTCTCATGTAAATTGTAAGATTTGACTTCCGCTAAACTCTGAATAATTATGTAACATTTTAAATAATGAAATGTTCGATGTACCAAATTATCATCACTTGTAATTGTGGTAAAATCTAATTACTGCTATTATGAGTGATTCACATGCACCTCGATTTCGAGTACCATATTTATATATAATATTGGTCTCAAATTTGGCGCGTGACAAATTGATCGATCAACTTGTGGCCCCTACTCACGTGGGGCTGCAACGGTAACCAGATTTTTTTTTAACCTGCAACGGTCATGTTCTATTTGAAATCAATGGGTTAGATTTGATTAATTTCAAATCAATGGCTGATATATTTTACAACGGTCAATTACTTTTATTAATTTTTTTAATCCAAATAAATCCGGAAAAATTCAAAAAAATCCCCTTTTTTTTTTTCTATAAATACTAATTCACTCTCTTACACTTCCCACTCCAAAATTTGTAGAAAATTTTTAACTCTCTATCTTCTTCTTCCATTAATTTTTACTCTTCTTTCAATTGTCCTTCAACAATGGGAGATCCGGGTTCAAATTGGAAAATCGATGAGAAAGTTCAATTATACGCATTATTTGCGTGTATCACCGATTGCCCGATCACCGGCAACTCTCAAGCAGTCACAAAATTGTGGGAAAAGGTCCATGCTGACTATAAGGAGAATTTTGAGTGTAATCCATCAAAACTCCGATCTCCTCAAGCTTTCCAATCTCATTTTCGACATTTGAAAGCTACTCTCCAAGAATGGCACAATGCACTACAACTATCCCGTGCTCGTAGAGCAAGCGGGACAAATCTAATGGACGAGGTTCACATTTTTATCCCTAATCCCATTATTATTATTATTATTATTATTATTATTATTATTAAAAAATGTACGTATGTCATACGTTAACATACACTATAATTTTTCAATATTATGATGTAGATTAGTATTATTATTATTATTAATACTATATGTACTAACTTTTAATATAATCGTAACTTATCAATTTTTTTCTATGTATAGTACAATCAAGCTCAATCGATCTTTTGTAGAAAAAATAAAGGGAAGCCTTTTGATAAAGGTGAGTGTTGGGATGCAATCAAGCACCACCCCACATTTAAAGATGCACCAAGTACTCCTCCACCTCTGACGTGATTTCCGACCTTTAGTGCTTCGGAAACGGACTCTCCAATCGATTTAGATGATGATGATGTTTTGGAGACTCCCTCAAACTCCTCTTCAAGGCCTATGGAACGAAAGGCCGCTAAGGAAGCAAAAAAAAAAAGGAAAGAAGGTGCAAGACACATCAGAAAGTATAGCTCTTGCAATTCGATCCATGGCGGAATCAAATCAAGCTACAGTTGAGCTAATAAAGAAAAGAGATGAGGATACTGATTTGTATGTGATTTGCATACAAATTAGGCCTCTAATCACTTTAGTAATGCTAATCCAAAGGCAGTTTAGTGTCTCTAATCCTTGTTTTACACCATTGTAGTGAACATGAGCATCAGATTGATATCGGGAGCGAAATGACGCGTTTTGGAGTTTTTTGTGCATTTTCGACAAAAGGACGAAAAGTCAACCCGAGTACCGACGGTCAACTAGTGGTCAACCTCGACTTTAGAGCGCTAACATGTCAAATATGAAGTCTCGGAAATGAAGCACAAGAGAATTCCGGAGGATTGCCAAAGAAACTGCAAAGTCAAGAAAAGTCAACTTCGAGGGCCAAAGTAAAGGTCAAGGATGAAAGTCAACCTTGTGACTCACCACATGAAGCCCAAAATCCAGCAAGAAATATGCCATTGCCTTATGTAATCTTTTGATTATTCATTCCTTTCCTTACTTGGTAAGAAAAAGGACACTTGGCCTCACCATATCCATGAGTTTGTCCTACTCCCATTTGATTGTCCTTTTGTGCATTTTAATTGCTAAAATTTATTGCCAATTACCTCTAAGCCCCTTACATAAAAGTCTCCTCCACACCACCTACCATTCCACTTAAGTAACCATGTCATTTCACCCGACCCTCTTTTTCCTATTTTTCCTACCCATTAGATCCTAAGTTTTAATCATAGCCTTTAATCCTTAGGAGCCTTATTATATATACATAGTTTTAGCCATTTTAGGTTATGTTTTAGCTAGCAAACACCACCCATCACTCTCATTCCTCTCCACCTTCCCCTTTTGTTTTCCTCTCTACCTCCTCTACATCATCATCTATCTTGTGGCTAGAGATCCTCACCAAACATCAAGATTCATCATCCAAGGCTAGGGTTGTGTGCCCTTGTCCAATGTGACTTTGTGATGCTTTGATTTATGAATAAATGCCTTTGTTGGTTCATGAGTATGTGTATTGTCTATTTTCATATGTATTGAATGTGTATTTGAAGATTTTCCACTCTTTGGTATGCATTTGATCCATCTTGTATGCGTTGTGTATGGTTTGGCAACTTTACTCTTCTCTAGGTGATTTGCACATATTTTTCGTGCAAATTGCATTTCTAATCATGAGAATTAAGTTGGTCTGAAGGCGATTTGTTACATTTAATGTGTGTTTTCGTGTTTCCAAATTATATTTGTGAGTTGAACTAATTCGGCACATTTAGGTACATTTTGGCATATTTCCAAGAAGAGGACGGAAAGTCAACCAAGGATTTCAGATATCAAAAGATCACAAGAGTCAACCTTCGGAAGATGATGCCATAGATATCCTTGAAGATTCGGAAAGAAGAAGACAATTGAAGAAGTTACATTTCCGGCAATTTTTCCGGCGAACCACCACCACAAGAGGCGGCAGTACCGCCGGACCACCACCGGAGCTTCACCACCCATGGAGAAGAAGTCAAAGTCAGATCATGCATGGGGCTGCTGCACCCTAGAGGTTGGGAAACCATATTTTACTTCACCCAAGTTGCATGCCCTTAAAACTCTCCCATGTGTCTTACTTTTGCACTTCTTCATAGCTCCACTCACACATTCCCTTAGGTAACCATTGGGGGCTGCAATAGACATGTTGGCAAACGTTCCCACACCCCTATTTCACTTCCCAATTCGCCCAATTCGGAGGAGCCGTTGCATTACACAATCAATTCACCAAGAACACCAAGAACACTCTCAAGGACTGTCCAATTTTATTCTTCCATTTTCACCACCTTCCACTATTCAAATAACTTTCGTTCCTTCAAAAAAGTTGTTCGTAAGACATTCATTTATCTTAGGAACTAATTTTTACCACCATTCCACCATCATTCCAGCACATTTGAAGCTCCACAACTGGAAATTTGTCAAGAACACAAGAACTTCGGAAACTTGGAGAAGAAGAAGCTTGGAAGTGAAGAGGGGTTCAAGAGGAGGTTGTCATCTACACTTGGAGTCACCAAGGAGCTGCTGGACATCATCCCTTGAGAATTTATTAACCCTACTCTAGTTATTCTTTGTGTTCATGTTTCCATTCTTGACAATATTGATGTATTTCCTAAACATGTGTGAGTAGTCCTTTAAGTTGGAGACTAGGGTTGTGTGTCACGCCCCGATTTTCAAATCAATTAATAAGGCATTTTGCCCTTAATTACAATCAATTCGGAAACGTGACTACATGGAATCAAATACAAATATGCACTAGAATTTTTTTCCTTTTAATTCGAGTACAACAATTATACTCCATGCCCAATAAATGTAAATGCTAACCCGTTCTTTAGGGTTACATATTACAAGCCATAAATTAAATAATAAATTGATATTACAAAATATTAAATAATTAATCCATCAGAGTTTATTACATAAACAGCGGAAGTCTTATAAACCAATAATATGTATGCAGCCTTGATTACTCCTGGTTATCCTAACCTGCAGGTATAACCACTACACCGTGGAATAGTGTACCGGGTTATATCAACAAACCCGGTCAGCTTACGAAGCTGGTATGAGTAATCTATGTTTTATTTTCAAAGAATCATTTAACTCAAAAGTTCCATTTCAAATCCGGAAGATTCGTATTATCTAATATACTGAACCTACGTGCCCCATACCACGTATTTTAACCCCACACGCCCCATAAACGTGTATGTTAATACCAGGGTAATCCAGTATGTTAAATAATATAAACCCTCGATCTTTACTCACACAAAACCATTTATAACTTAGCCTGATTAAAAGTGAGATGCATCTCCTTTTAATACATCAAGTTATTTTTAACTTCGCCTGATTAAAAGTGAGAATACTATTTTTCTTCTCCTTTTAATACATCAAGTTAATCATACAATATGCAGTCTAGAGCTCTAACTGAATGGGCTACCATTTTTCACCCATTTAACATTGTCCCCGGTCAGGACAGTCCGTTTGGACAAAAACATTCAAATAGGCAAACACAATATCTTTTTTAGAATTATTGTGTTCCCACAAAATTCACAAATCAAAACAATAAAATGAATATTTTTCAAATATTGTTTTAACACCAAAATCACAAACAACACAATATGAATTAATATTCATATATAAAAACATCGTGAGATTCACTCACCTCTAATTCCTGCTGCGTCTTCAATTAGTAACCGAAGACCGATCAACGTACGTACACTTCATATTTCGTAAGTACCTATGATTATGCAATATCCAATTAGCATAATACACTTCCAAAATAATTCAATGTTCCTCAATTGTCTCTTACGACATCGGAACTATTAAATCGAGACCATTTGACCAAAAGTCAACCGTCGGTCAATGTGGGTCCCACGTCTACTATTCATCAACGGGTCCCACACGAAATCCAAAACTTTCAAAATCCAACCACATGCTTATTTCTAGCATCCTAACATCATATCCAAAAATGGTGATGATCCAACGGTCGGATCATTACGGATCTAACGATCCATAATCATTGCATAATTGATCGTTGATCAAACGATCTAATTTCAATAATCCAACGGTCCAACATGCTTATAATCTCAAAATTAACCCCACGATCAAATTTCATGATCATCCAACGGTCGGATCTCTCGAATCGTAAATCGTACGATCCGATTAATCGGGTTAATTGATCATCGGTCAAACGACCGAATTTGACAAAAGTCAAAACACGAAAGTTGTTCGTATCGACGAAACAAGTCAAACGGAGCAAAGAACTGCTCCCGGACCGGCCGAACGCGCCGCCCACGCGCCGCCGCCGGCGGTGGTCAGACCGCCGGTCAAGGTGGTCCGATTGACACCAAATTTTACCAGAATGTAGATCACAACAATCCCAACAATTTTGATAACTACCTCGAGGTCTGGATCGGAGTGGAATTGGCCGGAATCGGTGTCGGTGGGTTTTTGATCCCAAAAAGTGCAAATCGTCGTTGCCGCCGATCTAGGCCGTGCCGCCGTGATCCACCACCATGGGGAGGTTGCTGGAGAGGAGGGGAGCAAAACCCAAAAGGTCTCATCGCCGGAGGTGGCCGGAAACGTCGCCGGCAAGCTTCCCCTTTTTGGCCGAAACTGTCAGCTCCGGTTGACCACTTTCCGTCAAGAATTTGGGGAAAGTTCCTTCACGGGAAATGAAGAGGATGACGAGGCGAGTCCAACGACGCCGGCCCCGTCGAAATCGGAGGCCGGACGCGCCGCCACGCGCCGCCCAAAGAATCTGTCCGTTGGGAGCTTTTTCGGAAAATTCCGAAAGGTTCCGGGCCAAAATGAAATTTCTGAAAAATACCCAATATTTATACTAAATTATCCAAACTTCCGAAGGCCATAACTTCTTCATACGATATCCGTTTTTGGTGAACCAAATTCCTACGAACTCGATTCGACGAGGTCTACAACTTTGATGAAGGAAGTTTTCCCAGATTCTCAACGGATAAAAAGTTACCTTAATTAACCTTGTGTAACTTATAATTACCGCCGTAATTATCGTTTTACGACGAAAACCCCTAAAAATATGAAATCACTCCATTTCACTTCAAATTTCACGAACTATTTAATAAAAATAGTATCGAAATTTTCGGGGTATTACAGTCTACCCTCCTTAAAGAAATTTCGTCCCGAAATTTGGACGCAGAGTACACCCAAGGTTATCACACTTCAATTCCAAATCTCAGAATTTATTTCATTAATAACCGAGTAGTACACATCAAACCACAACACAACCACAACTTGGTTCTCACAACCTGAAATTCCAAATCCCAGAATTTATTTAATAATAAACCGGGTATTACACAACACACCACAACATAACTAGAAAGCAACTTGCACACACTTCTATTACAAGTTCTTAAATTGCCTCACAGGGCTTACACTACCAAAAGCCATCCTTAAACCTCCAATAGTGACTTCGTGGATAAGAGGCCGGATGTCTCGGAATTCCATACATCATCAGCTGGTAGAAATATGCTGCTTCCACGAAACACTTGCAAGTGTCGCAACATTCTCTAGCTGCATGCCTATCCCCATCCACGTCCCACATGTCCTGGCCAAAAGGACGCCAAAAACTTGACTCACCACAAGTAAGACATTTACCAGCGGGCAGGAAAGCAGTAGTCGACGGAAAATATAATAGAAGATGCTCATGACAAAACTCAGCCTGATGCATCATCCGCTCGACTTCTTGTCTACAGTAGTAGATGTTCCATCCGCTTCTCCACCAGTCGAGGGCTTCACACAGTCGCTGCACCGTTTTCTGCTGCTCGGCTCGTGGTCCTAAAATCATCTTAATCATACATGCTGCATAAAATGCAACATGATGACCTACCACCGAACTGGGACGCGAACCATAGAATGTTCCTGGTTTGCATGCCGCATCGAAATACTCCAGGGCTAGAGATATATTCGCTGCCTCCACGAGTACTCGTATTCCCATTCGGAACAGAGACTCCGGGTTCTTCGCTTCCCAGCATCGATTTGCGAAGATGCGCACCTGCCTGTCCGCTTCTATGGAACCAGTGGGTCTGGATCCACCATCGAAACCATCCATGTCGATCGCCGCCAAGGTAGACCAACTATCGGCATACTCCTTGAAGTCCTTCGAGACACAACGGAGTTCCATTGTGCTCTGCAGAGATGCGGTAGCCACCAACTGGAATATGTACTTCCAGATCTCCACCGGAAGTTCACTCCAATCAGTATTCTTTGATCTCTTACTGCACTCTCCTTTGCTCACCATTGTGTAAGAGAAAATTTTGAGAAGATTGATTGATAACAGATATGAGTTAAGTAACACAGCTCCTTATCCCATGTATTTAAACACAACTTTCCACCGTAAGGGAAACCTTTCTTTAATGCGAGTGCGGTGCACTCAGCAACCCACTAAGAATAATTATTGCTCATATCTGTCTCAATTACTCAAAAGTATCGTCCACGATATCAGATTCCACAAGATTTAATCAACAAAAACTCAGTCTTCCACTAACACCGGTCATAATGACTCTTTTCCTTTTGCTTTCGCATAATTAATTCCTCAAAAGATGCGAGGTCTCACAAGAGTGGAACTGTATGTGGAAAAATCCATGCATCGGGGAAAAAAAATCTTCCACGATCTCCAGGGTCTCCGACAATTAGCTGTAAATCAGCCACTCACTTTTGCTTTTGAAATTTTCAAATCCTCCACCAACAATAAATATACACCTTAAGCATCCACTAACAGATACTTTCCATTAGTGCCATAACTTCCTTTCTCTTTCAAAGAGGACTTCTTCACTCCACTTCTCAGAATTTACACCAACTCAAACATGTCACGCAAAGTGAATTCGTTCAGTGAATTACTTCAATCTGATCCCTCTGAAAGCCAATTCTTTGAGGGCTTAGATGAAATAATTTCACCAGCAATCGAATTCGACAACGATATCGACATGCTAGACATGCTTCTAGCAGAAGACGAAACCATTGAAGTAGCCCCAAGTCCACAAGTATCATCTCCACAAGCTGAACCTAGTTCATCCAAACGTATTCCACTGAGGAAGAGCTTCACCAAATACCAAGTCCAAGCATTGAAGGACTTCGTCGAGGCTTTTCCACAGCCAACTGTTCAACAACGACAAGATTTGGGTGACCAAATAAAGTTAACGTTTGCACAAGTCTCTGCGTGGGTGATAAAGCATCGACCCAAAACGCCTGCCCAAACAACTCGTCAACAAAATTTTCTGCTGAGACAGCAAATCAATGAGCTTCAAGCTCAACTTAGCCAGTACCAAGCAGCATTCAACAGAATCAACTGCAACCACTGTGGAAAACGAGTTACTCCCAATAGTGAGCTACTAAAAGGGATTGAAGAGACTACCCCACAACCTCAGACTCTTCCAATTCCTGCAGTCATCGGTCCAAGGGAAAAGTCTCACATGAGGAGGGATATTCAAAAGTGTATGTCGATCCCACATCACTCTTCTTCTACACAACAACCATCAGACAACATCAACCGTTCAGAACCTGAAGAAGCATCTGCCGTGGCAGAAGCATCTGTCGTGGCAGACACAACTAAGATTTCTGAAATCATTGTGTCGGTCAGAGATGAGCTAATCATCATGGCATCTGCTGCTGCGCCACTGTGGATCTCTGCACTCAAATCCAGCTCTGTCACGCTTCATGAGTTCCTGAATGAAGCAGAGTACAAGAGAATCTTCACTAACGGTATTGATCTTACTCCCACTAACTTCCAAACTGAAGCTTCTCGCTACACAGCCACTGTTCCCCTCAGTCCTGTCGTACTCGTGAATCTCTTCATGGATGTGGACCAATGGTCCACCATATTCGGTAGCATCATTTCAAGGGCGAGTATCCTTGATGTCTTGTCATCAGGGACTACTGAAAGCTACCACGACACCATCCAAGTCATGACTGCTGAATTCCAGGTGACCAGTCCATCTGTCTCCACTCGTGTAACTCACTTTGTTCGTTATTGCCAACGACAAACAGAACAAAGTTGGGCAATAATTGACGTCTCTGTGGACGGTTTAAGCTCAAATCTGGGTCCACACCCAAGATCTCAATGCAAGAAGCGTCCATCCGGATGCTTAATCCAAGATTTGTTCAACGGCAGCTCTCGTGTCGTATGGGTGGAACATGTTGATGTACAGGATCAAATCATGCACCAAACATACCGAACGCTAGTGGAGTCAGGCTTAGCCTTTGGAGCAAGGCGATGGGTAGAAATACTTCAGAGGCAAGCGGAAAGGTTAAATTATTCCGCGGCAGACACTTATCCACCTCAAGACTTTTGTGTCATACCATCTGTGGAAGGAAGAAGAAACATGTTGCAGATGGCATGCAGAATAGTGACAGACTTTTGCACAGACATCGGCAACTCTACTGCTCATGAATGGAAGGTAGCTGAACAAACCAAGTTCAGGGGTTCAGGGATAAGAGTCTCCACCAACAAAATCTGGAACAGGCTGAATAAGCCTCATGGTCTCACTCGAACTGCATCTGCAATAATCCAGCATCATGTCTCTCACAGAAAGCTCTTTGACTTCTTCATTGACGTACAAACTCGGAACCAGTGGGACCACCTAGCATTGGAAAAAGAAGTACAGGAGATTGCACATATCACAACTGGTCATGATCCACGCAATTGTGTCTCCTTGTTGCAAATGCACAACACCTATATACTCCAAGAAAGTTGTACTGATTCAACAGGGTCATACGTGATTTATGCCCCTATTAGTCAGTCAACGGTGCAGAAGTTAATAGGCGGTTGTGAGTTAGGTACAATTGTATTCCTAACTTCGGGTTTTTCAATTCTACCAGATATGCCTACTGCTGGAAGAACAGAAGGGATCTCAGACAATCCATACATTGGTTGTCTAGTAACGGTAGCAACACAGATCTCTACTGAGTTACTGAAGAACAAGAAAGGGTCAGTGGATCAAGTCTGTCGTTTGATCCAGGGTACGGTTGAGAGAATTAGAAATGTAGCCATGTAAGACTATCAATTTCGGAATTGTAATTTGTACTTTATATTCTTAACAACACAACAGCACTGAAGAGCACATGATGGGGATCCGCTGCAGTCGGGCCATCACTCGATAAATACTATGTGCTATTAAGCATACGAAGTAACCATTACTTGAATGAATCTAACAACCTAACGTCAAACCCTAAACCGATCCTAAGCTCTAAACCCTAACTTCACTTCACAAAACCAAAACTCGTTTCATCACCGTAGAGCGTTCCATTGCTCAATCACTTCCTTAGAGCATTGTTTTGCTCTGATACCAATCTGTCACGCCCCGATTTTCAAATCAATTAATAAGGCATTTTGCCCTTAATTACAATCAATTCGGAAACGTGACTACATGGAATCAAATACAAATATGCACTAGAATTTTTTTCCTTTTAATTCGAGTACAACAATTATACTCCATGCCCAATAAATGTAAATGCTAACCCGTTCTTTAGGGTTACATATTACAAGCCATAAATTAAATAATAAATTGATATTACAAAATATTAAATAATTAATCCATCAGAGTTTATTACATAAACAGCGGAAGTCTTATAAACCAATAATATGTATGCAGCCTTGATTACTCCTGGTTATCCTAACCTGCAGGTATAACCACTACACCGTGGAATAGTGTACCGGGTTATATCAACAAACCCGGTCAGCTTACGAAGCTGGTATGAGTAATCTATGTTTTATTTTCAAAGAATCATTTAACTCAAAAGTTCCATTTCAAATCCGGAAGATTCGTATTATCTAATATACTGAACCTACGTGCCCCATACCACGTATTTTAACCCCACACGCCCCATAAACGTGTATGTTAATACCAGGGTAATCCAGTATGTTAAATAATATAAACCCTCGATCTTTACTCACACAAAACCATTTATAACTTAGCCTGATTAAAAGTGAGATGCATCTCCTTTTAATACATCAAGTTATTTTTAACTTCGCCTGATTAAAAGTGAGAATACTATTTTTCTTCTCCTTTTAATACATCAAGTTAATCATACAATATGCAGTCTAGAGCTCTAACTGAATGGGCTACCATTTTTCACCCATTTAACATTGTCCCCGGTCAGGACAGTCCGTTTGGACAAAAACATTCAAATAGGCAAACACAATATCTTTTTTAGAATTATTGTGTTCCCACAAAATTCACAAATCAAAACAATAAAATGAATATTTTTCAAATATTGTTTTAACACCAAAATCACAAACAACACAATATGAATTAATATTCATATATAAAAACATCGTGAGATTCACTCACCTCTAATTCCTGCTGCGTCTTCAATTAGTAACCGAAGACCGATCAACGTACGTACACTTCATATTTCGTAAGTACCTATGATTATGCAATATCCAATTAGCATAATACACTTCCAAAATAATTCAATGTTCCTCAATTGTCTCTTACGACATCGGAACTATTAAATCGAGACCATTTGACCAAAAGTCAACCGTCGGTCAATGTGGGTCCCACGTCTACTATTCATCAACGGGTCCCACACGAAATCCAAAACTTTCAAAATCCAACCACATGCTTATTTCTAGCATCCTAACATCATATCCAAAAATGGTGATGATCCAACGGTCGGATCATTACGGATCTAACGATCCATAATCATTGCATAATTGATCGTTGATCAAACGATCTAATTTCAATAATCCAACGGTCCAACATGCTTATAATCTCAAAATTAACCCCACGATCAAATTTCATGATCATCCAACGGTCGGATCTCTCGAATCGTAAATCGTACGATCCGATTAATCGGGTTAATTGATCATCGGTCAAACGACCGAATTTGACAAAAGTCAAAACACGAAAGTTGTTCGTATCGACGAAACAAGTCAAACGGAGCAAAGAACTGCTCCCGGACCGGCCGAACGCGCCGCCCACGCGCCGCCGCCGGCGGTGGTCAGACCGCCGGTCAAGGTGGTCCGATTGACACCAAATTTTACCAGAATGTAGATCACAACAATCCCAACAATTTTGATAACTACCTCGAGGTCTGGATCGGAGTGGAATTGGCCGGAATCGGTGTCGGTGGGTTTTTGATCCCAAAAAGTGCAAATCGTCGTTGCCGCCGATCTAGGCCGTGCCGCCGTGATCCACCACCATGGGGAGGTTGCTGGAGAGGAGGGGAGCAAAACCCAAAAGGTCTCATCGCCGGAGGTGGCCGGAAACGTCGCCGGCAAGCTTCCCCTTTTTGGCCGAAACTGTCAGCTCCGGTTGACCACTTTCCGTCAAGAATTTGGGGAAAGTTCCTTCACGGGAAATGAAGAGGATGACGAGGCGAGTCCAACGACGCCGGCCCCGTCGAAATCGGAGGCCGGACGCGCCGCCACGCGCCGCCCAAAGAATCTGTCCGTTGGGAGCTTTTTCGGAAAATTCCGGAAGGTTCCGGGCCAAAATGAAATTTCTGAAAAATACCCAATATTTATACTAAATTATCCAAACTTCCGAAGGCCATAACTTCTTCATACGATATCCGTTTTTGGTGAACCAAATTCCTACGAACTCGATTCGACGAGGTCTACAACTTTGATGAAGGAAGTTTTCCCAGATTCTCAACGGATAAAAAGTTACCTTAATTAACCTTGTGTAACTTATAATTACCGCCGTAATTATCGTTTTACGACGAAAACCCCTAAAAATATGAAATCACTCCATTTCACTTCAAATTTCACGAACTATTTAATAAAAATAGTATCGAAATTTTCGGGGTATTACATTGTGTGCCCTAGCCCATGATGATGTATTGATTTACTGTAATGTTTATGAATTTTGATTGAGAGATTGATATGTTCATTGTTTAGTTTAAATGCATGTTTGAATATCTTATCAATTGGAGAGCATGTGTTTGATTTATGTTGATTGAATTTGTTGAGTTTGATAACCTCTTTAAATTCTAGACAATAGGCAATGCATGTGATGAGCTAAGTCTTGGCCTAGCTTGTTTGAAATCTTAAATTTATGAACTTTAAGCCTCAATTAATGAACTTAAGAACCATGCTATGGCTTAAGCTAATTAATTGAGAGTCACTCATGAATCATGATTGACATGAGAGATACAATGTGAGACTCAATCTTACGACTCTAACTTGAGCTAAGATTTGATGGATTTTGGTTTGTTAATCAATCTTTGTTCATATTTATTTGGTTTGTCATGCATCGGAGTGGGTTAGAGTAAACCCGAAACCCCAATTACCTCATTCCTTTGATCACAACACACTTCACTTGCATTGAGTTTGTAAGCTTATGCATGTGCCTTTGCTAAGTTTTATTTGCTTACTTTAGTTACTGTTTTTTGGCTACAAGGCACTCATTTAATCACCACAATCTATGAACACTACACCATATTGCACATAACTCATTTCACTAGTACATAATCAATTTCTTACCCCACCATTTTAGTGTCAAGAGTCCTCGGTTACATTGCATTACCAAGTGGGATTTTGGTACTTCCAATCCCTTGGGTACGACAACCCAGGTCTTAATCTA
Source organism: Rubus parviflorus (assembly GCA_029955375.1). NCBI lineage: Eukaryota > Viridiplantae > Streptophyta > Magnoliopsida > Rosales > Rosaceae > Rubus > Rubus parviflorus. Next base: position 3,106,606 of record JARGGL010000008.1, on the reverse strand, counting down.
TACATCCACAATCTTTGACATTCGTAAAAGAAACTATACGACACGTCAAATGACGCTGTTGCCGGGGATTGAGGTTAATCCTTGATCCCTTGGTGATCGTTTATGAAGTTGTCTTTCTTGCCACTATTCTTTAGTTTAAATTGTTTGATAATTAGTTCTAAGTTTGTTTGTTTGTTTATATGTGTTGTGTTTCATTTTGTGTTTCACTTTATTATCTTGTTGTGTGTTTGGCTTAAGTTTGCATCTAGTTTTGCAATTTTTGTTTTTCTGCTTGTTTTTAAGCTATTGTCTTCTGTGTTCCCGAATTTTTTAAAATTCCAAAAACTTTTGTGCTACTGTATTTGTGTGTCTAGTTATTCTGGTTAAAATTTGGTGTCATTTGGCTAAGTCTAGGTTAAGTAAAAAAAATAGGTTTTCGGCTACTGGTCGCCAAGACCCGTAACGAGTATCTCTGGAACCCTCTATGTCTAACCAACCCGTGTAAACCGTCCGATTGCCTGGAACCTTCCAGATTTGTGTTTTTCTTTGTTTTGTTGTTTCCAACTGTTCCTATCACTCTTATACTTGTGATTTCTTGTTTCTTTTGTGATCTTAATCACTCTTGGTGACTCCTATAGGTGCATGAACGAGAACTTATTACCATTGAGCACTGTTGCACTAAGGAGTGGGAAAGTTGTTAATCGTGAAGCAATAAGAATACCAAGAAGAAGAAGAAGGGTGCCGAGATTAGTTGAAACTGAGATTACATCTTCAAGAGCCCTTTCACCACTGCGAGAGCCTACCATGGAAGAAGAACAAGAGCACCCTGAGCAAGAAGGGCCTCGTATTGTCAATCCACCGGAGAGGAGGATGAGGGAGTACACTCTTCCACAAGTGGTGGAACATCCATCGTGTATTGTACTCAATCCGAATCTTCGATTTGAGATCAAGCCAGCAACGCTAAGCATCATGCCTATTTTTCATGGACTGCCTGGTCAAAGTCCATATGATCATCTAATGGAATTTGAGCAGTCATGTTCAACAGTACAGCCACAAGGTCTCCCAGCCGATGAGTTGAGGCTTCGGATCTTTCCATTCAATTTGAAAGTGCAGCTAGGAAGTGGCTGCACAAGCTTGCTCCTCAATCAATCAAGAGACCTTCCTTGCAAAGTATTTCCCTCCAAGTAGAGCTGCCAAGGTTCGAAGTGACTTGGTTGGTTTTCATCAACGTCCCGGTGAAACTTTTTATGAAAGTTGAGAGAGGTTCAAATACCTTGAGATGTCCTGCCCTCACCATGGCCTAGGGAAAAGGTTCCTTGTTGACTTGTTCTATAGGGGGCTGTCACCTGAGCAGAGGCAGAGAGTAGACACTTTCAGCGGAGGCACGATAGCTAGCAAGTCTCCAAATAAGGCTTGGCAAACTTGTGAGGACTTGGCTGAAAATTCCCTGCAATGGGATGATGTAGGTGCAAAGAAGGAAGGCAGTTTCTACACTAGAGAGCATTCAGCCAGTGGAGGAACACATGATGCAAGTGGAATAATTCCTTCGAATGTGGCTCATGAGATGAAGAAGTTGGAGAGCAAGATTGAAACCATGCTTGAAAGCAAATTTGATCAACTCTTGAAGCAAGGTGCCTCAAGACCAGCCCCTGCCCAAGTCAAGGTGGTTTCCTCTTCATGTTTGCATTGTGAGTCCACTGATCATGAGGCTCAAGGGTGTCATTTTGCACCTCAATATCCTGACTTTGTAGCAAAACACTTGTGCCGTGTGGAGCACCAATCTTATCCTCCAAGAAGCTCTACCGATTTCCAGGGAAGAAGCCAAGGATTCCAAGAGAAGTCTCAAGGACCTTATTCATATCAAAGAGGAGTTTCTAATTTCAACAACAATTATGGAGCTGCAAGCACTTCTCAAGGTTACCAAGGAAATTCCCAAGGATATGGTGGAACTACATCTGCAAATCATGCATCCTCAAGTTCCTATCAAAGGCCTAGCACTTACACTACACCTCCTGGGTTTAGTACACCACAACCACAGCAAGTTCAAGAGCCAAAGAAGTCAAATGTAGATGACTTGCTAGCTCAATTGGTTCAAACCAATGCGAGTCTTGCTCAAAGCCAAATCAACAAGTGGTATTACTATCACAAGGGCAGCAAGAACTTCGACAAGGGCAGCTCAATCTAGGTCAAGGCTCGGTTAAGTTGGAGCAGCAAATGGGCCGACTTGCGAAGGGAATGAATGAAAGACCTTATGGAGCACTACCCTCTAAACCGGAGCAAAATCCGGGGCACAAGAATCTTGAGCATGCGAATGCCATCTCTATCATCCGTTCAGGTAAACGTTCTTACATTACTTTTCTTTTAATGGATATTGATGAGCTCAATGAATATTTGGATAAGCCAGCCGGAAGGGAAGGAAATGTACCTTCCGGCAATGTTAGTTTTGAAAATGTGTCCAATGAGGAGAATGGAGAATGTTATGTGCTTGGTGATGAACAAGCGAAGGTGGTCACCGCCCTTCGATAAGGTAAGCTTTACAACAATAAAATCTTTTATGATCCCCACACTAGAATGCAAGTTCCACTTTCCTCTCTCCCTTTCATGGAACCTTGTTTAGATTTCATAAATGATATGAATGAGAAGAATGGGGCCGGAGAGGAAGAAAATGTACCCTCCGGCAATTTGGAGCGTTGTGATGATATTTTGTTGAAACCAAGGAGTAATAAGGGGGTGGATAAGGCAGCCGGTAGGGAAGAAAATGTACCTACCGGAGGAGCATTGCAAAAGAAGAGGCAGAAAATTTAGCAAACCCGTGCAATCCGTTCGAACGGACAGCTTCTCTGTTTGATCGTCTGTGAGCAAAACAGAAAGCTCCAATTTCTGCCTCAAATCAGAATTTTCAAGCATCTACTTCAAGTCCAAGTGTTCAAGCGCCGAAATCTTCATCAAGCAGTGTTGTGAACAGCGAGGATGGTCTTCCATTAGGAAGAGGTTTTGGACAACTATCACTTGAAAATGACTGAGAAACAAGACTACAGCAAGAGGTGACGATTTGCCAAAAGTGGTGGGTATATTTAAGATCCGGGGTTGTCGTTCCAACGGAGATCGAAGGCCCTTCAACCCCTTGGCAAATAAGCAACCAAAGAAGATGCACAAATATGATGAGACAAGAGATGAAAAGAGTGGATGAGGCGTGTATATGACAATGTGTGTGTAGAGGTGTAGTGTTTTTGGGTTTTCGAAAGATAGTGCAAAGTAATGACAAACAACAATTAAAATGCAAGAAAGTAAAAATGTGCAAATAAAGTAAGATAGGTGTTGGGGTTTTCGGGCAAACCCCGAGTCCAATGCAACTAATGATGCACTAACATGAAACCATGCCAATGTGTCTACGAATCAAGCCCCGTATCCTAGCCATGTTATGGTTCTAGGACCGTGCTTACCTAAGGTATTCGAATGCCTTATTAGGGTCATTCAAACTCTCTAGGTGTCATAGGAGATCCCTCTATGTTACCTAATACCGGATCTCCAAAAGTGCTTAAGAGGCGTAAAAGAGTCGAAGCTTAGGGACCCAAACAAGCAACACAAGTGTGATCCACCACTCCACCGATATTATCGATATGGAGTGGATTCTCTCTAAGGTATTCCTAAGCCTTATTAGGGTCTTAGGGACTCTCCGCGGGAGGGTAGAAAGAAAGGAGGCGTAAAAGCTCATGAATAAAGGATCACACAAATGAAACATGCTCATCACACATATTGCCAATTGCCTAGAGTATAATAAAGTGGTCAAACCCTACACACTCATACAAGATGGATCAAATGCATACCCAAGAGTGACTAATTCCTCAAATATACATCCAACACATATTAAAATAGACAATACACATACTCATAAACCAACAAAGGCATTTATTCATAAATCAAAGCATCACATAGTCACATTGGACTAGGGCACACAACCCTAGTCCCCAACAAAGTAACTACTCACTAAGCATCATAGTATACATCATCAATTTACAAATATAAACTCTAAACATAAGGAAAAGAGAGAGTAGAGATGAGGGATGCTCAATAGATGCTCTCTTGCTCCTCCTTGGCTTTGATGATGGATCTTGATGACTTGGTGAGGATCCCAGCTGCCCAAAGTGGTGGTGGAGGTAGTAGACATCGTGGGGAGAAGATTTGATGAAGGGTGGTGGAGGAAAGGAGGTGAGGAAGTGGCGGTTTGTGGCTGACCCGACGCTGGTCGACCGTTCGACGGCCAGGTGTTGATTCGTATGCGATTTGCATACAAATTAGGCCTCTAATCACTTTAGTAATGCTAATCCAAAGGCTATTTAGTGTCTCTAATCCTTGAATTGCACCATTGTAGGTGAATCGAGCATCGGACGGATATCGGGAGCGAAAGGATGCAATTTGGGAGCTTTTGTGGATTTCCGGCTAAAGGACGAAAAGTCAACCCGAGGACCAAAAGTCAACTCGTGGTCAACCCCGACTTGAGAGCGTCAACGAGTCAACATGAAGTCCCGGAAGTGAGCCGCGAAAGAATTCCGGAGGTTTGGTCAAAGTCAACCCTTGGTCAAGCTCCGAAGGTTAAAGTCACAGTCAAGGCAAAGTCAACCGCGTGACTCACCCTCACAAGCCCCCAAATCAGCAAAGGACCACACAAGATATCATGAGGTCACCCTTAGATTATTCCTTCTTTTCATTCCCCTATGAAATGACCCCCTTACCCTTCATTTAATCCTTCCAACCCTTAGATCAAACCCTACCCCATCCTAGCCCTCCATTCTCCCCCTCATTTGCCTATATATAGCCCTCTTTACCAGAATTAGGTCATTCCATCTCCAGCCCCAAAAAGTCCCATTTTCCCTTCCCCTTTTTCCTCTCTTCCTCTCCCCATCCGGTTCAGCCGCAGCACGCTGGTCGACCGGTCGACGACTTCCTGTCGAACGGTCGACGGTCGACGGTTCCGCCGCCTCCGCTTCTTCCACCGCTTCCTCCTCCGCCCTGGGCTGTTGGGATCCTCACCAGACGTCAAGGACATCATCTAGACTCAAGGAGAAGAAGGAGACACCTTGGATTGAGAATCTCTTACCCCTTTTCTCTCTTGTATTCATGTTTATTGCATACTCTTGTGAGATGATGATGTACACTTTGATGTTTAGTGAGTAGTACTCTTGTTGGGGACTAGGGTTGTGTGCCCTAGTCCAATGTGACTTTGTGATGCTTAATCAATGAATAAAATGTCTTTGTGTTGTATGAATATGTGTGCTTACCTAATTCAATATGTGTTGGTTGCTTGTCTTTAGAATTACCACTTCTTTGGCATGTTGACTAATCTATCTTGATGAGATTGTGTGAGATTGGTACCCTTGCATGACTTAGGCAATTGGTAGCATATGTGATGAGTTGTTACTTGTTTGAGTCCCTAGGTTCGACACTATTACGCCTCTTAAGCACTTTAGGAAATCCGGTATTAGGTAACATAGAGGGATTTCCTAAGACACCTAGAGAGTTTGGATGATCCATAATCCGGCATTCAAATACCTTAGGCAACACGGTCCTAGAACCATAACATGGCTAGGATACGGGGCTTGATTCACACACACATTGGCATGATTGAGTTGATTAGGCATTGCTTGTTGCATTGGATTGGGGTTTGCCCGAAAACCCCAACACCTTTATATTTTGTGCACACACTTTACATTTACTTGCTTTGTTTACTTACATTTTCTTGTTTGATTGAGTGGCATTCCACAATTGCGTACACCAAACTCACCACACTACACTCCGCACATTGTTTAAACACATTTCACTCACTCTATTCACATCTAGTCACTCCACATAGCTAAAGCATTCGCACACACGCTACCGAGAAGTCGGGGAGCCGTCAATCCTCCGTGGAACGACAACCCCCTTCTCTTCTATCACTTACCATCTATTTTTGCATTAGTCAAAATGGCGCCGCTGCCGGGGATTGAGGTTAAATCCTTGATTTCTTGGTAGTTAGCCGGGTCTTTAGCTTTCTTTTTGTTTGAATCTCTTTGTCTATATTATGTTTGTTGTTTCACATGTGCTATTCACTCTTGAGTGAGACACATTAGGGGAGTGACGGGCCTTATATCCTAGTGATATATGTAAGACATGAGCACCCCTAATGTTATCACTTTCTAGTTGAAGTTCCTAATAAGTGCACATTTCATTTCATTCCATTTCTTGCATTAAGTTGTTTTCTATGCTTGTCTATATTGCATTCTTGTGTTTGTTTGCGTGTTAGTTGCTTGTTATTACTTGTTTTTGTGTTGATTTGGGGTCCCTAGCACTTCTAGGAACCTTGTTTGATTAGGTATAAAAGGAGAAAAGCACAAAAATATTGTTTCAGGGCATTTCACGAACGGTCGACCCTGTTTTTCGACCGTTCGACGGGAGTTCCCTGGACGTGGCTCGACCGGTCGACGCCTGTTGTCGAACGGTCGACTGGGAGCAATCTTGCTTCCCTTACTTTGTTTCACTCACTCTTTGCTATCATTGCATATCTAACCTCTTACCCTTCTATTTCTTGCCTCAATTGTGATGCTTAACCACTGTTTATTGTGTTGTGAAGGTGCATAAACCTTGATTCAACCTCTTAGTTGGTTTCAATTCAAGCTAGGGACTTCCTCCCATGAGTGCAATGCAAAAGGCGACGATTAGGGCCATGAGAGAAATGGTGGGTGAGGTTAAGAAGAAGAAGTATGTGTGGTCACCATCTCCTACATCAATTTTCAATGGCGTCAAGGGGTGCTTTGTAGGAAGCCATGGAGATGGTGAGACCAGCCATACATTGAGTGGGAAGAAACTTTGCTTCGAGCCACCATAATTTCACCGAGAAGGAATCAAGACCGGCTTGTAGGTCTATAAACCGAAGCGCTTGTGGGGAGGCAACCCCATTTGGAGGAGAACCATTTACTTTCAGCATTATTTAGTAACGAATAAAAGATTTTAGGGAGGTTGGGAGGTGTTAAGGATAGGCGTCTTGGAGGAAGAAACCCAAGAAGTGTTGGTTTGCATTTTGTCTATGAGAGGCCTGGGCAGAGCAGTGACTTTAGAGGCCATTTTCTCTACATCTGATCGTTGGAATTCACTAAAACCAGTTGTAGAAGCTTCTTCTATGAGTCCTCTGTTTCCAGTTCAAATTTCTCCCAGGACAGACCGTTGGATCTGCTGCAATCTATGTTTGAAGGAGGAGTGCTCACTGCAGTTTGACTTTCTGAAGGGTCACTTTGACCGGTTCTTCATTGCATGTCCGGAAGGCTATTTCTGAGTTTCCAGCGGCCAAACTAAAGCTATTGGAGTCTACTTTCCAATGCCACTGGAATCACTCAACTTGGATGCCTATTCTTGGAGCTATGCCCAAATCTTTGGGAGAAGGTCGCTGCTGTGTTGCTGCTGTCCCCTGTTTTGAATGATCCCGATGCAATCGCACTTTCTAATTCATTTGGCACCCGAGGAGCAAACGTATGGAAGTCAGGGCCTTGTGCCCTGAGGTTGGTGTCTATTTGTGGTTTCTCGGCTAGCTAAGGGAGTCTACAAAGGGGGTTTTTCTTACTCTATCTTCCGTTTGCTATATTTTGTATGTGTGCATTCGCCCGACTTTGCTTCTTCACTTTCACCAATTTGCTTTGCACTTTTAAACACCTCACAACATTGAGGACAATGTTGGTTTTAAGTGTGGGGGTGAGGTTGGGCCAAACTAAAATGATTTCACATTTTCAAACCACCAAAATTTTTCAAATTTTTCAAAGTTTTCACGAACGGTCGACCCATTTGTCGACCGGTCGACACTCGTCCAGGGAGTTGTGATCGAACGGTCGACCCTTGCGTCGACCGGTCGACAGGTGCTTAAGTGTAGAATTTTGGATTTTGAAACTTTGAGGGTTTTGTGTGTGTTTTGATTGTCCTTTTCAACCCCGATGATGATTGTGAGCCTACTAAGTTGCTAATTAGGAGAATATTGAGCATGTGCTTAGAAATCATTGGATTGCCTTGTGATTAATTTATGTAATTGATGCTTGCTTGACACTATACGCACATTTGCCATGTTGATTGGTCACTAGCAATTAGAGAAGCATATCTAGACGATGTATTGACATGCATATACCCTATATGGTGAGAGTTTGAGCCTAATTGATATGTATGCATCATTCATACATCCTTGTTCTTCATGTGTGTGCATTCCACTAGTTTACGAGACCTAGAACTTGCTCAAAGACCGCTTGAGACTACGTGTTAATTTGCGATGAATTGGAAATGATTAAGGCACTAGTTAAGCACCATGGCCAAACTAATCTCTAATCCCTTAAACACTAATCCATTAGGACTAACCCATTTTGAGCCTCATTCATCATTAGCTTTTTCTTTGTTAACCACTAAAATCTAACCCTTGTTTTTAGCTTAAACACTAACCATCCCTTGTTCCAAGTATTAGCAAGACGACGATTGTGACTTCTCATGTTCTTTGTGTTCTATGGGTTTGTGAAAAGCAAGTGTGGGGGTATTTTAGTTTAGAGTGTGCGTTGTACAAAGAAAATGTTGGAAGAAAGCAAAATACAAAAGAAGAAAAAGAGTTGAGAAAATCAAAAAGAAGTTGTGTACAAAAATAAAGTTCAAAAAAAAAAGAAAGTCCCAAAAAGAAAAGAAAAATACAAAATGGGAAAAAGGAAAGTTATGAGAAAAAGAAAGAGAAAAGTAGAAATAGAAAGAAAGAAAATCCAAAAAGAGAGTTTGTTTTTAGAATAAAAAGTAGAGGAGAATAAAAGGTTAGGATTGTTTGCAAAAGAAAATGAGTTTCAAAGTCCTTGAGTTATCTTGTGAAATACTTGGAATATTTGTATATCCATCCTTTCTTTTCGTGCTAACCCTTAACCCTTGGCCCCATTACAACCAAATGAAAAGCCCTTTTGATCTAATAAGTTGCGAGTTAATTAGTGGAGAGTTGGTCAATGAGCAAGCTTATGGGGACGTTGCTTTTGGTAATGTCTTGAGAGTAAACACTTAACCCTAAACACAAGAGCGGAAATATTTAGTGAATCATGTGAGTTTAGCGGTTAATCTTGTCATTATGTGCTAATTTGATTGCTCTTGATTGATTATTCCATGGCTAGCACACACTACACCGAGCATGCATTGGATACATATCTTAATCACTTGGCAAATCATGAGGTTTGAGTGTATGCTTGATTCAATCTTGATGTGTGGCTTAGTGGGCTCTCTTTGAGGATATGGTTGTTAAGGCAAAAAAAAAAAAAATTAAATGTGATATGGATTGTTGATTCTTTATTTGCTTGAGGACAAGCAAAGCTTAAGTGTGGGGGTGTGATTCGTATGCGATTTGCATACAAATTAGGCCTCTAATCACTTTAGTAATGCTAATCCAAAGGCTATTTAGTGTCTCTAATCCTTGAATTGCACCATTGTAGGTGAATCGAGCATCGGACGGATATCGGGAGCGAAAGGATGCAATTTGGGAGCTTTTGTGGATTTCCGGCTAAAGGACGAAAAGTCAACCCGAGGACCAAAAGTCAACTCGTGGTCAACCCCGACTTGAGAGCGTCAACGAGTCAACATGAAGTCCCGGAAGTGAGCCGCGAAAGAATTCCGGAGGTTTGGTCAAAGTCAACCCTTGGTCAAGCTCCGAAGGTTAAAGTCACAGTCAAGGCAAAGTCAACCGCGTGACTCACCCTCACAAGCCCCCAAATCAGCAAAGGACCACACAAGATATCATGAGGTCACCCTTAGATTATTCCTTCTTTTCATTCCCCTATGAAATGACCCCCTTACCCTTCATTTAATCCTTCCAACCCTTAGATCAAACCCTACCCCATCCTAGCCCTCCATTCTCCCCCTCATTTGCCTATATATAGCCCTCTTTACCAGAATTAGGTCATTCCATCTCCAGCCCCAAAAAGTCCCATTTTCCCTTCCCCTTTTTCCTCTCTTCCTCTCCCCATCCGGTTCAGCCGCAGCACGCTGGTCGACCGGTCGACGACTTCCTGTCGAACGGTCGACGGTCGACGGTTCCGCCGCCTCCGCTTCTTCCACCGCTTCCTCCTCCGCCCTGGGCTGTTGGGATCCTCACCAGACGTCAAGGACATCATCTAGACTCAAGGAGAAGAAGGAGACACCTTGGATTGAGAATCTCTTACCCCTTTTCTCTCTTGTATTCATGTTTATTGCATACTCTTGTGAGATGATGATGTACACTTTGATGTTTAGTGAGTAGTACTCTTGTTGGGGACTAGGGTTGTGTGCCCTAGTCCAATGTGACTTTGTGATGCTTAATCAATGAATAAAATGTCTTTGTGTTGTATGAATATGTGTGCTTACCTAATTCAATATGTGTTGGTTGCTTGTCTTTAGAATTACCACTTCTTTGGCATGTTGACTAATCTATCTTGATGAGATTGTGTGAGATTGGTACCCTTGCATGACTTAGGCAATTGGTAGCATATGTGATGAGTTGTTACTTGTTTGAGTCCCTAGGTTCGACACTATTACGCCTCTTAAGCACTTTAGGAAATCCGGTATTAGGTAACATAGAGGGATTTCCTAAGACACCTAGAGAGTTTGGATGATCCATAATCCGGCATTCAAATACCTTAGGCAACACGGTCCTAGAACCATAACATGGCTAGGATACGGGGCTTGATTCACACACACATTGGCATGATTGAGTTGATTAGGCATTGCTTGTTGCATTGGATTGGGGTTTGCCCGAAAACCCCAACACCTTTATATTTTGTGCACACACTTTACATTTACTTGCTTTGTTTACTTACATTTTCTTGTTTGATTGAGTGGCATTCCACAATTGCGTACACCAAACTCACCACACTACACTCCGCACATTGTTTAAACACATTTCACTCACTCTATTCACATCTAGTCACTCCACATAGCTAAAGCATTCGCACACACGCTACCGAGAAGTCGGGGAGCCGTCAATCCTCCGTGGAACGACAACCCCCTTCTCTTCTATCACTTACCATCTATTTTTGCATTAGTCAGTAGTGTATAAGCTTGTCTAATTAATAATATAGCCATATATGCCAAATTTTCTCCTTTCACATGAATCCGCAAAAAATATCGTTTACTTAATAGAATATATGGAGTAACCCATATAATCCAATTCCTTTTCCAAATAGAATTTGGATGAGCCAAAATAAAATTCAAACCCTAATTGGAAACCTCTAAAGGGACCTCTATATAAACCAAAGCCCCCAAACACCAATCGTCAAATATGTGCTAAACTTTTTCTTATTCTCTACTAACTTCTGTCTTGCAGGATTCTACAATCGGCGTTGGTTGTTGCTCCTATTTCCAACGACATCTATTCCAATTTTCACATGTAATTTTTTATTTTCAAGAAGTAAGCATAACCGGGTGAGTTGAAAAGATGAACCATCATGAGGAGCCTGGATGTCGAGCTCCCCCTGCATGTCCTATATTGTGCATAAACAATTGTGGTTTCTTTGGAAGCGCAGCTACTATGAATATGTGTTCCAAGTGCCACAAGGACTCGATGTTGAAACAAGACCAGGCTAAGCTTGCTGCATCATCCATTGGAAATATTGTCAATGGAAAATCAAAGGAACCTGTTGTTGCTGCTAATTCAGTGGACCCAAAAACTATCTTTATGAACTCCATTTTTCTTTTAGGTCGGAGTATGATGTCTCTGATCCACGACCTTCCTCCTTTACTTTCGGGTCAGGCCAGAATAATGGTGAGGCGAAGCAGCAGCCGGAGGGCCCGAAACGGTGCACCACAAGCGGGTTGGTTTAACAGGGTTCGATTGTCGTTGTGGTCACCTTTTTTGTGCAGTACTTCGTTATTCTGAGAAACATGACTTCTCCTATGATTATCGTACTGCTGGTCGCGAGGCCATTGCTAAAGCCAATCCTGTTGTCAAAGCTCAGAAGCTTGATAAAATCTAAATTTTGGAGTTCAGATTACAAGTTGCCATTGCCTTAAGTTGGAGTTTTCAGGTGAAAAATTAATTAGGGCAACAGTAAGATCGATTTGAAGATATAGGGAATTCTTGGTCAAGTAGGTTTTGATGGTTAACTTGGAAGTACGTAGTTGTTTTGGATATTTCGAGTTGCTCGAGCGACAACAGAATTTCAAAATAAGGTATTTGTGCATAACTGCTAATAATATATCAAAATGAAGGGAAAGACGAGATCTTAATTGGCAGAAGTTTACGAGTTTACGACTGGTTGAAGGCCTTCCACCAATAAGGTATTTGTGACCAATGCAAAACTGGCCGGCCAATTTTGATCTAGCCGGCCCTTTTCCCATTTTGATTTTATAATTAGGTCTTTTTTTTTTTTCTAGGTTTTATTTCCTAGCCAGAATAATTTAATCGTTTGATTATGGATTCTTCGTCTTAGCGTACAAAGAAAAGGAAACATTTTCTAGTTTTGTTTATTGTTTATGTTTCAGGAGTATGTTATAAAATAAAGAGCTTACTTTTCTTGAAAGTAAAGAACAAAGAGACTTGAGAGAATTGGAGGTTTTTATTTGATTCTCATCAGTAGTCCCCGGCCCTTATATGGTTTAGGTTTATCCCTCAATAAGATGACGCAGAACAATAATACTCATTGAATATCTACCAATCGATATGTACAAGATACACTATCTCCATGTATCTCAATGTATCTCTACGATATTGACATGCCTTGTTTCATTCGATAAGAGTGAAGATGTTCTAGTCACGTACCCTGGGAGAATGATCGATCCACATTAATGAAGATTGTTTAATATACAGTATTCTCATTTCATATTTTAACATTACTTGTGTTAGCTAGTGTTTTTACAGTGTCTTCTGTCCACCAACGTGGATGTCCACCAGCCATGTGCACGGCACGTGCCCGTTAGAAATAGCAGCTCTGTTAGTCAGTCAACATATAAGTCAGCGACAATCTACCCTCAGACCCGCCACTACCGTTTGACCCGACCCGGACTGATCTCTTCTGTCCGGCTACCTCCGGCGACGAAACCAACAGGGTTGACTTAGCCTAAACGTCCTCTTCCTCCCTATTGTGATCTCTTTCCTCGATTCTCATCCACGGTTGCGAATCGGAGCCCGCAAATGTCGCCAAAACCTACCCGTTCGGAATTTTCTCCTCCGCCCTCGACGAGACACAAAACCTATCGGGTTTTGTTTCTCTTCTCCCTAGCAACCTTTATGTTGTGGTGGATCATAAAATTGATAACCGACCAAGGAGAATTGAAGCCTTGAATACCCAGATCCTTTAACCTCCTTCACCGATATACCTAGATCCCCTTCACCGATATACCTAGATCCTTCAACCTCCTTCACCGACCTACCCAGATCCTTCGACCTCCTTCACCGATATACTACACCTTCATCGATCAATCAACTGATCGAGTTGCATCCCTCAACCTCTTGATTGACCCATTTTTTTGGATCCAATTCTAACAAAATTTGGACGTTGACTGCCGTTACAAAAGTAAGGCTTAACTCACGGCAGAGATTTAATCAACTCTTCCTCAACGCAATGAATGGCTCAGATCTTCCGCGCGTGTTGCACACTCGCGCCATGGATATTCACCGCTGTGGACACAAGAATTTTCGGTGTTTTTATGCATGTTGACATTATTTTCTCTTAAAGAACCGTAAGATAATTTGAATTATCTAACGGTTTTTTAAATTAGAGCAGTAAGACATTGTAATTTTTTTAATCGTAATCGTTCTTTCAATTTGTTGAGGGCTTTTTTATCAAAAGTTTCATTTCTTAACATGCATGACGTGTAAGCGTCGTTATATCAAAATTAAATCAAAAATTTCATTGTGTTCTAGCTTAACACAAAATTTATATGTACATGCAATTTCTTTTTCACCTACATGCCGAAATTTAATGAAATATAACTTAGAAGGTAAAGAATTCGATATATAGAGAAATATTCTTCTAATTGAAAGAAGGAAAGTTCATTAATTTGGTTACACAAATGAATGAGATGAAAGTATTTCCTTGAAAAGAAAAGCTAAGAAAGGAAAAGGGGCTTGAATTAATATGTCAAAAATAAACAAAAATTATGTTGATCCATCTCCGACTTCCTTTCGGGAGATTAACTTTGATCTTTCATAAGTTAATTGCAGAAAAAATTCGGCGAATTTCACCCTTTGACGTAGGTTTTAATCCGATTGCATGTACTCATCTTCATCATGGACCTTCCGAACTCTGCATTGAAATTCAATGCTAGTAAGCCTCTGACAGTCTGACACGCAAGAAACATTGGACAAAGCTTCTTGTGGAGGCATCAGTCCATAACATGCATTTGATCAGACTTGAGTTTGTAAAGAAAGTTGCATCAAATGAGTTTGCGCTACCGGTGTCCAAATCACTCGCTTGGCTCCATCACCATTTTGTGGGCAAAGTGATTTGAGTTGAGAAAGGAATGAAGGACTGATGGTAGCTAGGGTTTGTAGCATCACCATTTCCAGTTGTGCATGTTGAAGTTATAGAGTCTGTAGCTGAATAACTGGCAAGCTGTAGTGCCAATGGTGTGTCCACCTAGAGATGATTGAGTTCTGAAACATTAGTTAAAATTAAATGGGTTTTTTTCACCAACAGTGTCTGAACTCTTCTGTCCCGGCCAGAATGATACCCAACTTTTGAAAAGAGTCAATATGGTACCTGAACTAGTATTTTCTTATCAACTTCATACCTCCGTTACATTTACTGTTAGTTCAGTTAAAAAAACCACGTGATTCACGTGGTTCTGTTTTTTTTTTTTTTTTCTTCTTCTTTCTTTTTCTTTCTCTCTCTCTCCCTCTCTGGTCATCTTCTTTCTCTTTTTTTCTTCTTTCTTTTTCTTTCTCTCTCTCTCCCTCTCCGGTCATCTTCTCCTTCTGCTTCTTTCTTTTTCTTTCTCTCTCTCTCCCTCTCCGGTCATCTTCTTCTCTCTCTCTCTCTCTCTCTCTCTCTCTCTCTCTCTCTCTCTCTCTCTCTCTCTCTCTCTCTCTCTCTCTCTCTCTCTCTCTCTCTCTCTCTCTCTGGTTCTGTTCTGGACACCCGAAAAGGGCACCCATCGTCACTCCCTCTCCTTCTTCTTCAACCAACAACCACCAATTCATCATCAACATGGCAGCCCTCTGCCAATTTCATAGCCTTCAATCAAACTCTCATTCTCTGCAATTCCAATCATGGCAATCACCATGGACCATCACTGTTCTCATCAACCAGCAATTCAAACCACTTCTAGCTCCACCATTTCGATCACAGACCACACCCAGAGCACTCAATTGCTCCGATTTCCTGTGGGCATCCACCGAGCCCAGCCTTGCACGGATTTCTCTCCTCTGCACCACCACCCACTTGCTTTGTCGCTCATCACAACGACGTCCACCAACACAGACCATCCCTGCCGGCGCTCCAAATCAGTTCTCCGCCACCTAGAACCTAGAACCTGCAGCGCCGCTCCCCGTCGCCTTGACGATGGGTGCCCTTTTCGGGTGTCCAGAACAGAACGAGAGAGAGAGAGAGAGAGAGAGAGAGATAGAGAGAGAGAGAGAAAAAAAAAAAAAGAAGGAGGAGAAGATGACCGGAGAGGGAGAGAGAGAGAAAGAAAAAGAAAGAAGAAGAAGGAGAAGATGACCAGAGAGGGAGAGAGAGAGAAAGAAAAAGAAAGAAGAAAAAAAGAGAAAGAAGATGACCGGAGAGGGAGAGAGAGAAAGAAAAAGAAAGAAGAGAAAAAAAAAAAAAAAAGGACAGGGATTAATACTCACGTGACCCTCACGTGATTTTTTTAACTGAACTAACAATAAATATAACGGAGGTATGAAGTTGATAAGAAAATACGAGTTCAGGTACCATATTGACTCTTTTCAAAAGTTGGGTATCATTCTGGCCGGGGCAGAAGAGTTCAGACACTGTTGGTGAAAAAAACCCAAATTAAATTAATACTATTCAAGGAAGGAAGTATGTTGGCTGAAATTAATCTATAATAATAAACCACTTAATTCTTACCAACTAGAGTGACAAGATCTTGAGTGTTGAGACCCAATGTGTTGAACTTGGCCTTTTATACTTCCATGGAGTCTCTTAAGCCAGGCAAAGCTGAAGTCTCCAATATATGCCAATGAAAGACGTCCGTCTAATCTTCCGGTAGGCAGGCACATTCGAATTCAAATCGATTCTCTTGGTCTGCAAGAAAATAAAAATGAATTCAATCTTCAGCATGCAAATTATTAAGGTGCATGCACATACTTATATATGCACAACACATTTTCAAATAAATTAATTACCAAAACGACAGAATCGCGAGCAGCTAAGGCAAGAATGTCTGCACAAGAAACGAACCCCAGGGCATGTAGCTTCAAGCTTAGTCTTTGCGCCGTCGATAACTTCCCAACCTCTTAATCCGTGGTTAGGGCCAGCAGTTTTCTTAGTGTTTTGACCGTTATCGCAGCCTTGAACAAAGCAGTCATGAAAGTGCATCCTCGATCAATAGCCCAGGAGCAAAGGTAGGGTTGGATTTGAAATGAGATTGAACTGATTGTTTTAACAATGGATTCTGCTCTAGGACACGAACGCGAATAGAATCCAAACCAAGGATCGAAGAACGCTTGGAGCGCGCCAAAGCAATAAGCAAGAAAAGTATAAGAGACATGGAGGACTTTTGGTACATTTTAAAGGATCGATGACGTACACTAGCTACTCTCAGACAGCTGAACTAGTAGACTGATCGAGTTCTTAATTAGAACTAATTAATAATGAAAATGCTTTGGGTTGTGATATTTTGGGGAAGAAGCTAGCTAGCCTCAGGTATTTATAGGTTCACAGGGTCAAGACTTTCACAATTAAGGTAAACAAAGCCGGCTACACAAAGTATGGGACAGCCGAAGATAAGAAAAAGAAAGATCAATTCAATTAGATAGGGCATGCACTATTCACCCCATTTTGTCCTCGTTTTTTCATCAGGTGACGTTAGTTTACACAAACATACGATATATTAGGGGAGTCGAACCTAAGATCACTCATAAGATAATTTTAGTGTCAAACCACTACACTAGCCACATTTGATCTCTTTTTTCCTCATTGATTTGCAGCCATTAATTGAGAAAATTAAAACAAATTATTGCTACCAAATAATTATTACCAGTTGGATAAAATCATCACGTGGTCGTTTTCCTTCATGCATGTATATATGATACTGTTTAATTTTTCGTTGATTTTCTTTGTCAACTTGACCTTTTCTTCTTTGGCCAATAATGACTTCTTTATTCACCGATAAAGACTGGTTGTCGATCGTCATCAGGAAATCAAATAGATAATAGGATAATTGTAACCATAAAAAAAAAGATAATTGGATAATGCTAAATAATAATTAAGTTAGGGCAATGCATGGTTGTTTCCAAGATTCAGAGGCTGCGGTTCATGCATGGTGATTGAAGTTGTACTGTTTGCTCTCCATTGCTGCGAGTAAGTTATATAATAATGCATACATTGACTTTGTTTTTTTTGGTCGTGAAATCAAATTTCATAGAAGGCACAAAGCCAGCAAATATACAAAGATACATTGACTTTGTTTGTTAACATTAATTTACCTCTTCCTTTAGTTTTGGTCTCGATCGATTACTTGTTTATTCACCGCTAGCTGTGACGCTCTGCATGGGTAATGCTAAGCAGCTCGCCATGTTTAACATTATATTAACGGACTGATTAGCTGCTTCTCGATCCACAAGTCATGCCATGATTTTTTTTTTTTTGGGTAAAAACCTAAAATGACATGGTACCTGGATTATTACGAATTATATTTTTTTAGTACCTAAATTTTTTTTAACCAAAAATGGTACCTCAACTATTGTGCCAATATCAAACATGCATGGTGCTTCTGTTAACTTTCTCATGTCATGTAATAGTTGAGCCGTTGAGATACCATTTTTGGTAAAAAAAAATATATAAGTACTAAAAAATCTCATTTGCAATAGTTCAGGTACCATTTGAGTTTTTTTTTTTTTTTTTTTTTTTTTTTTTTTCATTTTGCTACTTTACAAAGTGAATCAAAGGTTCAAACCATGATATATTTTTTTTGGGTAAAAATCTAAAATGACATAGTACCTGAATTATTGCGAATTGTATTTTTTTTGTACCTAAATTTATTTTTATCAAAAATGGTACCTCAACTATTGTGCCGTTATCAAACATGCATGATGCTTCTGTTAACTTTCTCGTGCCATGTAATAGTTGAGGTATCATTTTTGGTAAAGAAAAAAAATGTAAGTACTAAAAGATCTCATTCGCAATAGTTCTGGAACCATTTGAGTTTTTTTTTTTTTTTTCCATTTTGCTACTTTACAAAGTGAATCAAAGATACAAAGCACATAAACTATTGTAAATTTACTAATAATGTACGTAATTGTGAAGTATATGATATAGAATGTTGAAAAATAAATCGTAATAGTTAGGAAGGTAAAATAAACGCAAAGAGAGAGAAAAAAAAACTCAAAAGAAACCAATAATTAAAAAATGAGTCATGCAGTGCATTTATGCATCAATATATATATATATATATATATATATATATATATATATATATTGATATAGACTAACACCATATAATCATAGACAAACTCCACGTAGTGATATATTGATTTGCGCGCCATTACATGAAGCTAGTATATTATTGCAAAACACTCCAAAGTTAGTTTATATAATAAACTCCATTTATTATATATGCAATTACGGACTCTAAATTTTTCCTTTTGAAACCCTCAAGGTTGAAGTTTTTCATAAAAAAAAATACTATACTCTTTTAATTCCTATGAATTCCAGTATAAAAAAGAAAAAAGAAAAATGGAGTTGGTAGGAATAAAAAATTCTCATGCAAGTAGAACAAGGACAGCACCATGCAACTAATTGACAAGAGTAGAAGTCTCACCCGTGACCCATTACAAAGGAGGACACCAGCAAAAAAGTGCATCACTTGATTTGACTTTTCTCTTCTCAGCCCGTTAGCCGTCTTTGTTTACCTTCTCTCCGCGTTTTGACCTCATATTATAGGGAGACTACGTACCCTATAAATACATATCATTCTGAGAATGAAGATCAAAATCAATCACAACCAGCAAAAGTACACTCTAGTAGCTGTCTATTACTCTCAGTTTCTCATCCCTCTACATCGATCTTGAATATATAGCAAGCTAGCCAAGTTCAGAAGCCGATCGAAAATGTACCAAAAGTCCTCCTCCATTTTACTTGTGGTCTTGCTTGCCTTGGCTACCACCTTGCCCAGCTTGGTGCAAAGCCAAAGCACCCGAGTCGGATTCTATTCCAGTTCATGTCCTAAGGCAGAGTCCATTGTCAAACAAACAGTTCAAAAGCATTTCACATCCACTCCTTCCATTGCTCCTGGCTTATTGAGGATGCACTTTCATGACTGCTTTGTCCAAGGTTGCGACGCTTCTGTCCTCCTCGATGGTCCAAACACTGAAAAAACTGCTGGCCCGAACCGCGGATTGAGAGGTTGGGAAGTCATTGACGATGCAAAGACTCAGCTTGAAGCTGAGTGCCCTGGTGTTGTCTCCTGTGCAGACATTCTCGCCCTTGCTGCTCGCGATTCTGTTATCTTGGTAATTCGATCATTTCTTTGATAACCTAGCTAATATGTTACTAAATAAACATGCACTAATTCATCTTATTTGAGTATGGGGCTGAGGAACTAAACTCGCCTAATCTATGTTTAACTAAAAAATACACATGAATTAATTAACATTAATCTTTTCTATATTTTAATTCTTGTGCGCAGACCAAGGGAATTAATTGGAAGGTGCCTACCGGAAGGTTAGACGGACGAGTTTCATTGGCATCCGAGACTAACAATCTGCCTGGCTTTAGGGACTCCATTGAAGTACAAAAGACCAAGTTCCAAGCATTTGGTCTCAACACTCAAGATCTTGTCACGCTTGTTGGTAAGTAAGCTTGAATAATTGAATTACTGAAGTGTATTATTTACTAATAGCTATTGATTAATTATATCAAATTTCAATTAAACTCATAACAATTTTAATAATTGTCAATCTATAGGTGGACATACTATTGGCACTTCAGCTTGCCAGTTCTTCAGGTACAGACTATACAACTTCACAACGACAGGAAATGGTGCAGACCCTACCATCAATCCTTCATTCGTTCCTCAACTACGAGCACTTTGCCCACAAGATGGTGATGCAACCAAGCGTGTCGATTTGGACACAGGCAGTGCAACTCAATTTGATGCCACATTCTTTACAAACTTGAGGAATGGTCGCGGAATACTCGAGTCTGATCAAAAGTTATGGACTGATGCCTCCACAAAAAGCATTGTCCAAAGTTTCTTGGGTGTGAGAGGCTTACGACCAATGAATTTCAATGTAGAGTTCGGAAGGTCCATGGTGAAGATGAGTACAATCGGTGTAAAATCTACAGATAAAGGAGAAATTCGCCAAATTTGTGCTGCAATTAATTAACTAATGGTGAAGATCAGAAGCACTTGAAAGGAAGTCGGACACTCTGACGACAACTTAATTAGTTTTCATGTACTTGTTCATTTGTTGGCACAATTAAGCCACTTTTCCCTTTAATTTGTTTCTCAATTTTTTGATTTTAAAGAACAAAATAACCTTCAGCTCCTTCGCAATTGTATAAGGTAATTAATAAAGTGTCGACCTTTTAATTAGAAAGTCAGTTTCTACTTATCCATAGTCTTTGTTTGTTTCTACTCATGCCATTCGCCAAATACAAACGAGTTCTCTGGGCAATAATACTCCACAAACTCCTTATTGTGGTCATAAGGTCTCTCACTATTCATCCCATGAAAAATGGGTAGAATAGATCGAGAGAGTGGAGGCCGGATCTCATAATCCACATCGGTGGGTGCAAGTACAATATAAGAAGGCACATTGACAATGCTCATGTGGTGGTGGATGCTCCTCTTGGTGAGGTGGTTGGTCTCCCATTGCTTCTTGTGGAACCAGAATGTCTTGGGGTTCTTGTGCTTGAGTGATGATCGGTGGCACACTCTCACACACAATCCTTCTTGCTCTTCTTTGCCTCGGTCTACCTCTAGTGTTTTTCACTTAGAATTCTCCCACTCCTTAGTTGAACGCATGTGTGAGAGCTTGAAGGATTGTTCATGCACCTTCACAACACCAAGAGTGATTAGAAAAGAGATTAAGGCAAGAAATCCAAGTATAAACAAGTCACACAATCAATAATTTCTAAGAACTCAAAGAACAAGAATTGGAAAAAATCAGAAACTGCCCAGTCGACCGATTGAAGATTTTGGTCGACCGGTCAAAGAAGTGCTTTGTGTGGTGTTCGACCGGACGAGAAACCGGGTCATCTGGTCGAAGGTTGTCCAGTTTTTTTTTTTTTTTTCTTCTTTTTCAAAGGACAAGGATTCCCTCAATGGACTAGGGAACCAAAAAACAACTAAACAATATACACAAAGGAGGCAACAAATGAGTTAAGCTATCACTAAGACAAACAAGATGAACGCAACAAATAACAAACAAGAATGTTTAGCAAAGACAAAGAAATTATTGAATGCAAGATTTTAGAAAACGGTTGGGGTTTTTTTGGGTTAACCAAAGTCCACTATGATGAAAGATGTTCCGGTTCTGTACTCATGCTTATGTAATTACTGATTACTGAATCAATCTCCGTATCTTGCCCTTGTTATGGATGCAAGACCATGTCTTCAATGATATTCTAGTGTCATATTATAGATCACTAAGACTCTCTAGATTACATAAGAGGAATTGCTTTACGTTACTAAAGATCTAATTCTCTAAATTACTTAAGAGGCGAAGTGCACCAAGACTTACGAACTCAAACAAGGCAACAAGTCCTTGTCATACCTATTGACAATTGCCTAGAAAAAGTAAAGTAGCTAAACTGTACATTCTCATACAAGATGTATATATCAAATGCATATTCAAGAAGTGGCTAGTCCCCTAAACATATATCTCACACATATTGAACTAGACAATAGGCATACTCATTAATAAACATAGCATTTATACATCATCAATTCATCACAACATCATATGTGGACTAGGGCACACAACCCTAGTCCCCAACCAAAGGTAACTACTCACTATCCATTAGGTGATACATTATACTCAACATAGACATGAATCTAAATACAATTATAAAGAGATAAGATAGGGTTAAGAAAGGCTCAATAGAGATGGTTGCTCCCAAGGCTTATGTCACTCAAGGCTTTGTGGAAGCTCCCCTTCTTCTCTTTTCTTCTTCTCCTTGGTCTATCTTTAAGATGCTTGTGAATGATGGTGTCCTTGATAGATGTAGTGAGGATCTCCAGCAAATAATGGGTGGACTAAATGTATATGGGTGTGGTGAACAACTTTGATGAAGAAATTTTTAGGAAATAGAGTGAGGAAGGTGGTGAAAATGGAGGTTGAACGGTGGCAGCCAGACGGGTTCAACCGGTCGGAGACTGTGGTCGATTGGTCGATTGGTCGATTGAGAGATATGTCTTGACTAAAGTGGCTTGAGGAAGAGGAAAATGGGAGAGAATGTGAGTGATGGATGGTGATTGTGTGCTGGGAGATCATTGAAAATAAGGTAAAACTAACATATATACTAAGGCTAAAAGTAGTGGAGGGCTACGATTAGTTCTAAGAATCTAAGGACCACCCCAAAAAATAGAAAACTATGAGCAGAAATCCGAAATATATAAACAGAGTATGCTCGCATAGTGCCGAAATCAGTCAAGGCTCTTTCATTGCCCTTGCAAGGAAAAAATGTTACTTGAACAAGTCTAACAGTTGAAATATTTTGCAATGCCTAAAAAACAATGTTCGATAAATCGCTAGGTGCTAGCTAGTCGAGCGATGGGAAGGAAATTAGCGCCTAGGAGCCTAGGGGGGATTAATCGTTTTTTATTTTTATTTTAATTTTAATTTTATTTTACCACATATAAATAAATAAATTTAAAATTATAAATTCATATAATGAGTACTTAAATTCACTCTTTTAGCTTAACACCAAGTTATGTTGGCTAAGATTTAATGTATGTGCAAGTCCCAAGTCAGCGACGTTGAGAATGGCCCACCACCAACACTACTCACAAGACACAATTACTATACTTACGACGGTTACAAACTTTGAGTATTAAAAATAAAAAACTAGAGCACATCTTCTCCATCTTCTTCATTGCTTCAGGAACGACGCAGCGAGAGGAGAGAGAGAGAGAGAGAGAGAGAGAGAGAGAGAGAGAGATGGTCGCGATGCACTGCCCAGCCCTTGCCTAGACCACCTAGAGCTGCCCAGCCTTCGCCTAGGCCCCTAGCCGATTTTCCAGCCAATTGCCCATTAATCTGAGTGACTCAGCCACACCTAGCGCCTAGGCGGCCGCCTAGGGAGATTTTTTGAACACTGCTAAAAAACTACCCCAAGAAATGTACAAAGTATACAAAATGGTGCGTAACACCTTATGCAAACAAAACTGAGGCAATACTGATACTAGCTCTCCTAATGGGCCTAGGACAACTAACAACAAACCCAAATTGATCGAGAATGAGGTGTTTGGAGCTATGGGAATGAGAACAACCGCTACAAAATTAGGGTTAGGGTTAGCGGTTGAAGTTCAAGAAGGGATCAGAAGTAGAAAGTGATGATGATTAAGAAAATTAGCAATAGCTTTTCACAATTTATGAGAAGAAGATCTAGTACTTTAGCAGCTACAGCAACACACTTTTGTTGGAAACGGACTTCATGTATTGTCGAAAAACTAAGAATTTTGGCCGCAAATTTTTGGCGCTAAGAATAATTTCGACTGCATCGTGTTTCGTTGGTAATGAATAATGATAGATGTATTTCCAAGAGGTGATTAAATGTGTATAATTTTATTTTGAAGGGTGATCTAAACCTGAAAAAGACTAGAGTGGATCGGAAGAGGTGTTTGGTGAAGTGGATGATTAGGAGATTTATCGAAAGGTGATTGGTAGGCCTAGTCAAGGCCGGATATTTTGTTTAGGTGCTAGGGTCAAAGGTAAGTATGTGAATCTTTCACCTAACCAAACTTGTAATAAGTCTACATGTTTGGAACAGAAAGAAGATTATGAAAGAGTGAAAGGCTAAGTTGAATCTCTGACGGAAAAAGTGAAGAGATTTACACAACTTGTTCAAAGTTCG
This sequence comes from Rubus parviflorus, assembly GCA_029955375.1. NCBI lineage: Eukaryota > Viridiplantae > Streptophyta > Magnoliopsida > Rosales > Rosaceae > Rubus > Rubus parviflorus. The sequence continues at coordinate 3,082,418 of JARGGL010000008.1, read as the reverse complement.
GAAATATTAAAGTAATGTTTCCAACAAAATATGAAAATTTCCAAGGAAAATATCACTCACAATTTATGAGAAGAAGATCTAGTACTTTAGCAGCTACAGCAACACACTTTTGTTGGAAACGGACTTCATGTATTGTCGAAAAACTAAGAATTTTGGCCGCGAATTTTTGGCGCTACGAATAATTTCGACTGCATCGTGTTTCGTTGGTAATGAATAATGATAGATTTATTTCCAAGAGGTGATTAAATGTGTATAATTTTATTTTGAAGGATGATCTAAACCTGAAAAAGACTAGAGTGGAAGTGGCGTTTGGTGAAGTGGATGATTGGGAGATTTATCGGAAGGTGATCGGTGGGCCTAGTCACGGCTGTATACTTGGTTTAGGTGTTGGGGTCAAAGGTAAATATGTGTAGCTTTCACCTAACCAAACTTGTAATAAGCCTACATGTTTAGAACAGAAAGAAGATTATGAAAGAGTGAAAGGCTAAGTTGAATCCCTGACAGAAAAAGTGAAGAGATTTACACACAACTTTTTCAAAGTTTGGTGCCTAATAACTCATACCATTCTGAATGTGCAAGGAAATCACATTCCATGGTACTATTTTGTGAGATCTCGGAATTTCAATTTCGTTTTTAGAAAGGAAAAATGATTTTGAGAAATTTTTATTTCTATTATTGGTCTTTATAGTTTTCGAAAATTATTTAAATTTTTAGTTTGTCAAATTTTATCTTTCGAGGCCGTAGAATGAAAGTAGACGTCGTTACGAGTTCGTAGGAATTTTCGTGGAATTTTCCGGAGACCCGAGTTGTTTTTAATTATTGTTGGAAGTTCGAAATTATTTAAAATTAGGAAATTGAAGAGGCGTGATCTAGACCGTTGATTTTACCACCATTCAATCTCAGCCCTTGGTTTTAAGTCGGTTGATTCTTTATATTTCAAATCAGCTCAAACATGATCGGATAGAAACAGGTGCGACGGACTTTGTTCACTGACCCGTTTCCCTCTCTGATCACCACCTTCCTCCTCCGGCCACTTCACGGCGTAAAAATGGTACCGGAAGCTTCGTCTCGCTACGGTGAGCATGTGGGTGGTCGTATCTAGTCAATTCATCAACGGAAGAGAGAGAAAAGGAAGAGAGAAGGTCCGGCAGCTCCGATCGGATTTTCCGATTCCGGCCACGAAGGTGGCTGAAAATGGTGTCTTTAGCTCCGTTTCAATTATGGGAGCACGGCTGTGGTCTCAACTTCTCAAATTGATGAAGGGAGAAAGAGAATCGAATGAGAGAAGTTTATGGGTTTTCCGGCGGGTTTGCTACTTTTTCCGGCGTTTCCGGCCACTAACGGCGATGAGTTAGGTATCCGAATTTATCCCCTGGACATGCTCTACATGTTGATATCCTTGGTTTTCAGTTTCTATTAATATTTCAAGGATTGGAGTTTTGGGGTTTATGGCTTGTACGGGTTTGCTGAAGTTAGTAGTAGTTTGGGACAACTTTGGTTCTTTTCTGATGTTGAATCAATCCCTTGAACCTATGCTTGTAAAGTTAGAACATAAGGCTTCAATTACAGTTTAAGTTTGTAGTTTTTGGTTAAGTTTTGATTGGTTAAACTAAAGGTAGAAGTTAGAGGTCTGCAATCTGGAATTGTGTTTCCCAGTTTCTGACCCAGCGATCTTTTTATTAAAAACTGTACTTTTCCTCTGGGAATTTGAGGGTAGTGTCTTCATGAAAGTTGTAGTAGACATTTCAAATATTGTTTGAGAGTTAGAAACACCTGAAAATGATTTTTCTGTATTTAGTTATGAATTTCCAAAGTTACTGATATGCTGCAGGAATTTCTGAAAACTGCAGTACAGTCATGCTCCTTCGATTTGTTTCAGTAGCTTTCCTTGTTCAAACTCACTTCAGGGCTTCAGTACTTAAAAACTAGATCTTCCTAGGTTTCCAACGAAACCAGCCCCACCCTTTTTGAAGTTCATATAAAGGTTTTACGTCATTACGAAGTTGGCCCAGCACATTAGGATTTAAGCTGCCATGTTTATGTTGGTTTCTGTCAAATGAATTCTTAGGTTAAGTGTTGCAAGCACAGAGCATGTAGAGCTTGAACTGAAGTTAGAGTAAAAATCCAGTTAGGTCATTGTAGAGCAATGGTGATATTAAGCTACTGTACTGGGTGTTTTGAAATTCACACGTAGTAAATGTTACATTTGGATAGTATCGGAGCTTGTGGAACTCACGGAGCTTGAATCGGAGTTGAACTCGGACACTAGGGTTAACTATGATGATTCTTGACGAAGGATCTATTTGGTGTACGAAACGGTACAGAGGAAGTATACAATAAGGATTTGGGTGTCCTTAGTAATTATGAGGGTTTGCACCCAATGAGACCGATAAGGTACTTTCGAAATAATGATCAATTGTTATTTCGGAATAATTGGTCGATGTCGACTCAAAGTCAAACGGTGAAGAATTTGGAATTAAGGTTCGACAGTTATTGGTGAGTTCGGTAATCGTGGGAAGCTAGCCCTTCGTAATACGAGTTACGAGATTGTCAACGTTGAGCATAATTGGAGTTAAAGCTCGAAAATCCAGGTAGGGATCTCGGGGAACCTTTCTTGTAAAATGTTTGATAGAATAATAATTGAATCGGTGAATTGTTTGCCATTGATTGAATTGCATGTTGTTTTTTATCGCTTTATGTACATAAAAGCATGTGTAATATATTATTTTATAAGCAATGACATTGGAATTGTCATACATGATGCATAGTGAGGAATTGTGAGTATACATTGAAAAATGATATGGATATTGAAATCCAGAGAAATTGAGAGAAAAGAAATATCCTTTTGTGTAGTTGAGTTTACTGCATGGGGTACTAGGTCTATGGTTCAGCCCACCTGTGCACAAACAAGGGAAAGTATGCTCTGTGAGTTGTCTGTCTAAAAGACAGAAACTCTTACAACCGCTCAAAGGTTGCAAAATTATCTCATTGGGTTTCAGAACTAGTAGCCATGAGTAGAACAAGATGACTAACAAAAGAGAAAAGTACGATAAGTGCAAGATGAGTTTTAAGTCGGCATCGCATTCATGCATTGTAGTTTTGATTTACTATACTTCTAGTTTATTGTTTGACAACATGGTTGTAACACTATAAGAATCACCTAAAAAAGTCCTTCCCTACTAAGCGTAAGTTCACCCCTATAGATCAATTTGTTCAGGTGCGACTTGAGTATCGATTGGACTGAACGAGACGACTCACGAACTTAGAACGGGACAACGTTATGTTCAATTACGACAGTTGTGACGAGAGTGAGTTAGATTGTAGAAGGTGTAATTTCTATTTGTAAAGGTTTTGTAAATTTATTTTCAACGATTTCTGAAAAGCATTTGGTTTTGTATTATTTTTTATTTTAGTTTTTAACGCTCATACCTCGGATTCGGATTTCGGTGCTTAAAATCCACCGACACCGGGTCCGGGGCGTGACATATTTCTATTTTTCAAAGATATTTTTATATGTTTTTCATCTTCATGTTTTGTTTTGTTGTTTGAATTCTTAATTTGCATTATGACTTCTTCGTTTTTCTTTTACAATAGAAGAAAATTGCAACACATTCAAGTGCACACCTTGATGAAGATGATGCAAACTTTCATGACAACTTTTACTAGCATATCATTCTTATTTTCCTGGTGTGAGAATGATTATGTTTTTAAGACCAAATTATGAGTATTATTTATCTTTATTTTGACTGTACTTTTTATTTCGACATATATAATTGTTTATCCTTCTTCTATTTATGTACTAAAATTAATACAACTGTTTTAGGATGTGTGGAAACAATCACAATACTGAAAGTAAATAACAGAGCAAAATAGCACAGGAATAGAGCGTATCTTTATTGATGAATAGGTGTCTCTATATATAGAGAAACACAAAGGGTACAATCCATATCTCAATAGGAATTCTATTCATAATGTAATCCTTATGCTATACTAACTAAGATACTCCTAGGTTGACAAGGCACACACAAAGTAGGTTTCCTTAAACACTCCCCCTTGTGGCGTCAACACTAGGTGGTGCTCCTCACGTTGTTTCATTAAAAACCTTGCCAAGTAACAAAACCCAGTGGGATAAAAATAACCTTGGTCGAAGGGAAAAAAAGTACAACACACCCTTCACATTTGGTATAGCATGGACGCCAGACTCCCCCTGATGTCTGCGTCTCCCCCTGATTTCCACAATCATGAGAGGTCAGATAACTTAAGCAAACCAATGCTTTTCACATGCTTCTCAAATGTGGATTTAGGCAGTGACTTAGTAAATAAGTCAGCCACATTATCCTCAGATCGGACTTGATCCACTTTGATCTTGAGGAACTTCTGCTGTTGCTGATTATAGAATACTTTAGGCGATATATGCTTGGTGTTGTCGCCTTTGATGAAACCTTGCTTCATCTGCTCAATGCAAGCAGCATTATCCTCATAGATGGATGTAGGTTCATCAGTGGTTGACCTCAAACCACAAGTACTTCTTATATGTGTAGTTATGGACCTCAACCATATACACTCACGAACTGCTTCATGGAGAGCAATAATCTCAACATGGTTCGAAGAAGTAGCGACAAGAGTCTACTTATAGACCTCCAAGATATCGCGGTGTTACCCGGTAAAGACATAACCAGTTTGGGAACGACATTTATATGTGTCAGAGAGATACCCAGCATCAGCAAAATCAACCAAAACATCACAAGTGTTTTGGGAATAGGGGATTTCAGCAGATCGGCGACCGGTCGACATATGCCCGGCGACCGGTCGTCCGGCGGCAGCAAACATGGATTCCTCACCCATTTTGCCATACTCTCGTGACTCTCTGTAGGGAAAGAATAAGCCCATATCAATCGTACCCTTCAAGTAACGAAAGATAGTCTTTTATGCTAGTCCAATGGCATTGCATGGGCGCAGAGCTAAATCTAGCTAACAAGTTAACAACAAAGGAGATATCGGGTCTTGTACACTGTGCCAAGTACAATAATGCGCTTATTGCACTTAGGTACGGTACCTCAGCCTCTAAAACGTCTTCACCATCATCCCTTGGGTGAAACGGATCTTTCTTGGATCTAGGCTGTGACCAGTCATGGGAGTGCTTAACAGGCTGGACTTTATCCATATTAAATTTCCTGAGCATCCTTTCCCAAGATCTTTTATCTCAAACTCGGATTTCAAGTATTCAATGGCACTTGCAAATCTGGAACTTGTTTTCACGCAGGGGCATAATTTATTGTTCACATACCCTCTTCCAATCAAGTAGTCACTTAGACGGGTATACCACATCCGTCCGGATTGTTTCAATCCATATAGTGAACGTTGCAATCTTATTACAAACGTGCTCTGTGGTCTAGAGCCACTTGACTTGGGTAAATGAAGCTCATCCGGGACCTTCATATAAATCTCCATATCTAGATCCCCATAGAGATATGTTATGACCACATCCATAAGCTGCATATTCAGTTTTTCAGAAAACTACCACTGACAAGGTAGCAGAACATTATGACGTCCTTTACGAGAGAATATGTCTCATCGTAGTCGATTCCAGGGCGTTGTGAGAAGCCTTGCGCCACAAGGCGAGCTTTATATCTCGTTCTCTCACTACGCACTCTAACAAAGACCTATTTATATCCAACAGGTTTTATTCTAGAAGGAATCGGCACACCTGACTCGAATACCGTTCTCTTTGTTAGTGAGTCCAACTCAACCTGGATCGCATATTTCCATTTAGGCCAATCAGCTCTACGTTGGCATTCATCAACGGAGCGAGGTTCAATATCATCATTCTCAATCAACTCTCGTACACAAGTATATGCAAGCACATCATCAATAGTGATGGAGTTTCTATCCCACGTCACATGTATACTAGTGTAATTAATCGAGATCTCTATGCTCCCACGGATAGGTTCTAGAGATGGGGCGTCCCTCAAAGATGTCTCTTGGACATAACCATAATTCGGAACGTTTTCATGGACGGATTTTGAGTATCAATGATGAGAGGGTTATTAGGTGCCATCGCAGCCCGTTTCCTAGGGCGCGAATCCCTCGAACCTGGTGGCCTCCCACGTTTCCTCAGCGGAACCACGGCCAAAGCCACATCACCACCATTACTGGTAGTGGCGCCACCAACTGTCCCTCTCATAGGGTTAGCTGCAATAGCGACTTTGAGTCCAAGTCCTTGTTCAGGGACTTGCATCCTTGCAGACATGTTTGCAGCTGGTATATATGATCTAGTCACTGAGATCTAAGAAAGCGTCCGGAAGAGAGTCGGCGACTTTCTGAAGATCTATAATCTACGCACTTTCTGCAGTAGGGGGATCGTTATGAGACAGAGTGGGGACAGGCCACGACAATTCCAGTCGTTCCTGCTGAACGTTCACGTTCTTATCTCCCCCTGACGACGGGAAGACTGTCTCATCGAAGTGACAAATAGATCGCCTGTCAAGGGTTCTACATAGCGGATTATGGTTGGAGACTCAAATCCAACATAAATACTCATTCGTCTCTGAGGACCCATATTAATACGTTGTGGCGGCGTAATAGGCACATAAACAACACACCCAAATATGCGTAAGTACGATATGCTTGGCTCGTACCCAGTCACTAGCTGTAACGCATAACAAAGGTTGGGTGGTGATGAGCCTCAGACGAATAAGCAGAGCTGCATGCAATACTGCGTGCTCCCAGGCAGAGAGAGGAAGGTTGGTGCGCATTACCAACGTCCTCGTGACCATTTGTAATCTTTAAATGACAATCTCTGCGAGACCATTCTGGGTATGCACATTTGAGACTAGATGCCCAACATCTATTCCATGCAGTAGTCATCGAAAATCTTCGATGTAAACTCTCCAGCATTATCAAGCCTGATAAATAAAGGGATGATCCGGGTAGTGAGCCGGCAGGCGAATGCTCTGTGCTAAGAGTTTAGCATAAGCAGCATAACGAGTGGACAACATCGTGACATGTGACCAGCATGTCGATGCATCAACCAACACCATAAAATACATAAATGACCCGCTTGGTGGTTGAATATGTCCACAAATATCCCTCAGGATTATCTGTAAGAATGGAAGAAGTATTTTAGAATCCTTTGCATAGGACGGTTTCAGTCCTTATTTCCCTAAGGAACAAGCTTTGCATAATGAGGATTTGGCTTTGGAGGCTTCAGAAGCATAGGAGGCATCCTGATCAAGATTTGAATCAGGGTTTTTCTCAGAAGAAAATCGGAGTTGTCTGGGCTACCGGTCGCCGAATTTCTCGACCGGTCGCCAAACCTTCTGGAAGTTGTCGACCGGTCGCCGACTATGTGTCGACCGGTCGCCGACACTTCTGCCGGATTTCGAGTTTCTGGAAATCGTCGACCGGTCGCCGGGACATTGTCGACCGGTCGCCGGGACGGCAGAAACATCAATTTCCTCTCCTTGGATCAATTTTTGATCCTTGCTTCGATTAGCTCTATAGAATGGATGTCCGTGTGAGGTTTTCAATACACGGATCATCATATCACGACCAGGATGTCTTAATCTGTCATGCCAAAGCCAATATGTGTCTGAATCCAAGAGGTCATCCCGAATGACATTGTTTGATTCAATAGCTCGAATAGTGGTAGCATAGTACCCACTAGAGAGACACATAAGCTTCTCTAAGATGCGTTTTCTTCCGCAGTCATTAGAGATAATGCAAAGGAATTCTTTTCCATTCTCATCATGCGTCTCAGCATGGAAACCATTGGCTCCTTATATCTTTAAAGCTCAACAGAGTTATATTTCCTCTTGGAGCGTAGAGAGCATTTGTGTCATCAATGTGAGTGCCATTAGGCAAGAGGAATTGGGCATATCCTCTTCCTTGCACGAGATTCGATGGTCCTGCCATCGTAGTCACAGATGAATGCAAGCTCATTATTAAAATCGAGGCTACGAAAGCAACTCAGATTTTATTAAAGATATTAGCCAAGGCTTTACACTCAAAGTTCCATCTTGATCTTCAATCAAAACTAAATCCATTATCTTCGCAAACTTGCCATATTACATCAACTTGGAAAAACATAAAGACTTAAACAAAATTGCTTCCAAAGTCTTTAACCCTTAAACTCGACGTCTTGATCATCACAATTACATCTCTATATGTATTGCAAACTATGGCCCATTGATCAGACGCTCCATATCATTAATAGACATCATGAAGAGGATTCTCCATTGATTGAGGCATAAAGGCGCGGTACTCACGGTCCCTAAGACGGTGGCAGATTGCCTTGGCCCGTGGCGGTGCTGCCATATCTAGTGGCGCAACAATGCTGATCGGCGGTGACCGGCGGCATCCCCCTTATAGGGACGGCGGTCTTCTCTCACTCTTTCGCGGCTCTATGCACACGTGATCGCCTAATCTTATGGTGATTACCTTCATGAGCAAATAGATTCTATGGACCAAATGTCTGGGTTCGTCCCTAGATTTAGGGTTTTGCTTGTGGCTTCCTCCCATAGGGGCGCCATCATCGTCATGCCTTTCCTCAAGGCAGAAATGGGGAAGGTGGTGAGAGATTCCTCAATCAATTGTTCATCTGTGATGATTTTCCACAGAGAAGCATCAAGTCTTTGATGCGGAGAATTTCCGAATTATGTCTCATGACTTCATCAAAGTCAGAGAAGCGAAGATTAGTCCATTATGCTTCTAAATTCGGAATGATGAATGTTACCATAACATTCATGAAGCGCTTCTAGCACTAACCTCTTTCATGAACTCAAACTAGAGTGCCATATCCATATGGCGATTCATCAGGAAAAATAACCTGGCATTGTACAACTCAGTTTGAGGGTCTAGAGCGGTTTCTTCAAAAACAACGCTCATGGATTCGAGCTAGAAGCTCTTGTGCGAATAGGTACATTAGGATATCATGAGCCCATCTCAGAATCTAATGTCCGCAGAATCCAATGGAGTAAAATCGAGTTCATTCATGTTCGACATCCAAGAATATGGAGAACAAGAATGTGGTGTGTTTCGGAGTAAATACTCCCACGAAACAATGAAGGGTAAGTTTCGGAGTTAATACTCCTACAAAACATTAGAGGGTTTCTGAGCAATCTTTGCTCTCAAGAAACGCTTTCAAGGATTTTGGATTTAGGTGAAACTTTGATGTCGTATGGTCATAACCTTAAACCTTTTCGGTAGCTCTACTCAGATATGACCAGGTAAGTTATAAGAGATGTCGGTGGAGCAAGCTCTCTTAATACCACTTATCTCAAACTCGTTACCTAGACATCATACCCAAGCAGGTGAGCCTAGTTGGGTTTAAGTCATGAACCATAGGTCGTTTCTTCTCTACCGATTCCTCATCCGGAGGTTAATTTGTCAATGAACTCATCGTTCATAGTCTCTTCTCTCTACGGATCCCTCATCCGGAGTATTAGCTCGAACCCCCACAGTTCGGCTCTTGAGAACATTGCCAATAGCATGATGACATTAGAGGTGCTCATGACTTACACATACCGCAAGTGATATGAAGCTCGATCACTCCCCTAATGCTTCTCATAGTTTGGTGAGTCTCGTGTAAAGTATAGATCAAGAATCTCACGTTAAGAAAGGTGAGAGGTAGAGGAGGGATGTTGCAAGTCCCTTGAGAAAAAGAAAGGTCGAATTGAAATTCGGAAAGCAGCAACGTTTATAAAAGCTTACTCTTGGATTCTTTTCTCGGATTATCTTGAGTGCCTCTGCTTCGAAGTTATATATCTGGAGATCCAACGGTCGGAATTGGCTGAAATTTTAACTGGGAGTTGTAGACACGCAGAGAGATCAATCACCAAATTTTCTTCTTAATCCAACGGTTAATAAGGGAGAAAATAGCTTGTCATATCAGATCAGATCATTTAAACAGATTTGACGACTGTGATTGAAACTCCACAATTTTTACAAATGCCAAACTCCGTAGTGGAGAAAAATCATATATATATACACACACACACACACATATATATATACACATAAACATACATATATACAAACAATTAAATTGAGTTACAAATGCTTCTAGCTACGACAAACCTGTGGAATGGGAGCAACAAGAATGACAAATGTACCATACTTTGGTCCGTTTTCGCACTCATCATCTGCCATATGACTCATATTAGCATTACCTTTTCCAGTATCTGGCCTTAAGTAAACAAACATGAACACTGCACAACACAGATCTAGGAATGATCGTAAACCAATAAATGTCCACATCAAACTTTGGTCCCAATAGTAGCACAGATTTTTGTCAGCAATTGTAGGAAGGTAACAGGACAAAGGATCAAGAAGGACAGCAAATGCACATGCTCCTATAAATATCCTTTGAGCCCACATCGGAGTTGTTCGCTTTTCATCTTTTGGATTAGGTATAGCTGGTATACTCTCTGTTAATATTCGCCGCCACGATGCACCCGGTCTATGTCCAGCTCTATTTTCTCTTTCAGAGTACTCCCTCACCCTTGGAGACAACATATATAATTAGCTTGAAGTTGACTGTTCTGTGCTGGCACTGTTCACGGTTACTGTTCACCGGGTTCTGTTCACGTTGGTACTGTTCACCGGAGGCACTGTTCACGGCTGAACCTAGGGTTTTGGGGATCTAGGTTCTGGCGCTAGCAAGATGCTATGCTCAAGAGTTTTGGCTTTTGATTCAGGGTTAGGGCTCGTGCTGATAACGTGTTTTAGGATGTGTGGAAACAATCACAATACTGAAAGTAAATAACAGAGCAAAATAGCACAGGAATAGAGTGTATCTTTATTGATGAATAGATGCCTCTATATATAGAGAAACACAAAGGGTACAATCCATATCTCAATAGGAATTTTATTCATAATGTAATCCTTATGCTATACTAACTAAGATACTCCTAGGTTGACAAGACACACACAAAGTAGGTTTCCTTAAACAACAACTTTTTTTTATGAAGTAAATTATGGTTGTCTTATTATGTTTACTTTGTATCGTTATTTATATGTTTTTTAAAAATGGGTTGAGAATCAAATTGAATGTGTGGGAAAAAATTTTACCCACAATATTTTCGACGACCGAACTTGTTTGGAAAAGACATTTTTGACGGCTGAACTTGGTCTAAAAAGATATTTTCAACAACTAAACATGGTTGGAAAAGACATTTTCGACCACGTTGGAGCTCTCGGAAATATTAAAGTAATGTTTCCAACAAAATATGACAAATTCCGAGGAAAATATCACTCTAAAAAAAAATCCCACTTATGATGAAAAACTCCGTCGATAATAGAAATCTTACCGGATATAATTTTTTCTGATTAATGGTCAGAAATACATTGTCGAAAAAAAATGTGTTGTCAACCAACCAATTTTTTTCTGTAGGAGCTAAATTATTTTTTTACCACAATTGTTCATCTAAAATAAAATTTGTTGTCATTCCAGAGTCCTACTTTCCAACCAGTAAACAATTATTTACAACGGAGGTTGGTAAGAAAAATAGCATTTTTCGACTACTCTAGTCCCTCGGAAATGAGTGTTGTTGTTGTAGTGTCATATGCTATTTTTTTTTATATTGTAGAAACTCATTGCGCCATCTACCCTCCAACAAACAATGGCAAAGTGGCCTAGAAGGTTTGGGAGAGCAAACCTCTTGCCATTCCGAATATAATTTTTAGGGATGGTGCAGGAGACTTGCTGCTTATCTCTAATTACAAAATGCGTCATGTTATATTTAAACATTTCATCTGTATGTGCTATCTTACCCAGGATCTCTGAATGCTCGAGATAGACATTGAGTGAGGCCTTTTGTTTTCCCTGTCTTGGGCTTGCCCCATCCTGTCTCCGACTCCACTTCTCTGGAGTCGATAATTTGTTCAGGTAACTATTTCTCTTTTTCCAAATACTTCTCAGTTTATTAAAAGTAGAGTTAGTGATTGAGTATTCTTTTGGTTAACAAGTTTAGTTACCTTCCCTCCGTTGATCGTTTTCGATGACACCGCCCCAAGTCATCCAGGAAACCTCCCTCCAATTACCGAACAAGGAGACAGAAACAAGGAGACCAAAAACCCCTATTTGGCATTATTTGTGTTACTTTTTCTATTGGGGATAATAGGTTTTTTGTTTCATCCATGTGTTGTTGGGGCAAAGAAAGTCGAGGAGGGTATTGAGATGATACCCCTTTCGGGGAATTGCCTTCATAATTTGAAAAGTGCATAATGACTATGTTGTTTTACACATCTATAATACTAGGCTCCCTAGTAATAGTGATTCTCCTTTACCCTTATATAATTCCCACATAATTTTGTTAATGTTATAGGATGGACATGCTTGTCCTCATTATTCCTCCATTTACACAATCATTGAGGCATAGAATAGATGTCATTTGTGGCCGCGCTCAACTTTATATGAATTTCACAAGAAAGAATTTTACCAACTCAAAAGGTTAAAAATCTTACTAGCGAGGTGGCTACAACAAGGTAGTGGAACTTCAAGCTCCACATCGACTGTCATCCTAGTTAGTTAATTTGCATATGCACGTTTTTTTTGAAAAAATACTTCCGTTTTTCGTTCACAACTCAAAGATTTGAAAAAAAATAATGTGTTTTTTTTTAAGTCAGTTGAATTTTATTTTTAAAAAGGATGTCATTTTTTTTTATTACAAATGATCCTTGAAATAAAATAAAGAAATCAACTTTTTTTTCCAAATTGTTCCCAAATTATTCTTACTTACATTTTTCGGTTATTAAATTACTTAGATGTGTTGAAATTTTGGTGCATAAAATGACAATATCGGGGAAGAGTTTTACAAAAACATTATATTTTACCGGGATTTTTCTTCAAAAATTATGTTTTAGAAGTCATATTTATTATATATAAATACTGTAATTCACATATATTGATATATGTATGTCTGTAATTTTACATCTTCATTTTTCACTATATATTGTTTTAAACACATACGTAGTGAATTTTTAAATTTTTCTTTTCTGTATTTTATGGTCAAATTTTTCAAAGATTAGTGTTACATATTCCAAAAGTTTATACCAAATAATGTGGCAACTGACGTGGCAAGAGCAATTCATCAGCCTTATTTTCAAATCATTTTTTAATGGAAATTACATAAAACACTACTAGTATATACCAAAAATGTTCTTTCAAAACAGAGTATGACTACATATAAGTCTACCTTTATTAGAGAACAGTTACTATTGTTGCGTTTGGAACAGAAATGGGAAACAAATATAAGGAAATAAAGGGAGAAATAAGTGATTCTCTCCGGTTTGGAAAATAAATTTCTGCCTACAAACCCAACATCTCAAGACATAAGACCTAAAATCTCCTCCTCGAATTTAGCATTCATTTTTTTTCTTTAGTAAGGAGCTCTCTTTTTTCTGCCCTAGCTTGCTCCAGCTTTTCAACCCTTGAAAGGTGAGCGTCTTCATCCACAATGAAGCTACCAAATGTGATCCATGGGGTCACAAGCACTGGTAGCTTCCAAGAGTATTCATTCCACAGTAGTGTCTTCCACTGTCCAAGAGAAGTTGGAAAACTTGGCGGAATGTTAGTGATTCTTGATGCTCGAAAGTCACGGTTGACTTTTGTCTTTTTCTCGAAAGTACTCCAATTGGTCCCGAAATGCATCCTTTTGCTCCATGTTTCCTTTTCTCACTTATGAACCTATAAAATGGACAAACACACATTAATGATATTATTTGGCTCTTGGAGAAGCATTATTCAAGTAGTTAGAAATATGCTTTATACGTAAATTACGTGCAAATCAGTTAGCCAAGTCATAGCTGAAGATAAACAACAGCGTATTGAATCTACACTGTTGCCCGCCATGTCCATACTTTAACATAACTAATTCATTTAAGAATTGCAATTGGTGAAACATTGTAAGCCATGTTGATTTGCCATAGAAATGATATAGTATCTCTGAATACTCTAAAATTCTCTATCTATGTATAAAATTGAAATTTATAATTACATTTTCTATTGAGTAACATCACAATGTGAATACCTTGTCGGTGGCTTTGTTGACAAACCTGCAGACCCCATTTATGTAGAAATTATGGTGGTTACAATATAATTTGTTGTGCAGAATTAACGTGGAATTTTTCAAGAATGATGATTTTGGCACTCCACTTTGCCATAAATTTTACTTACTGTACTATACTTTTATGTAGTTAAAACTCGAGTGCAAATGGTAAAGTAGAGTGCGAAAATCACTCCCCATTTTCAATCAAGTCACCATTAGTACTGTGTTACTTTTTGTCTAACATCGCTGACGATGAGGACTGAGCCATCGATCTTTATTGATAATATTGCTGAAGATCTTAGGGTTTATTGAATCTTTCGATTCTCTTCTAACATTGGTTTTTTCTTTTGTAACTACGGTTTCTTTTTTATACTGAAAGAAAATAAATCAGTCAAAAAATTCATGTCACTACTCAATCTTTTTGTTTTCTCATTTGCTTTCACGAAAAATGCTAAATTACGTTCTTAGTATCTATAGTTTGTGTCGGTTTTCACTTCAGTTCCTGTAGTTATAATTTTGTCAATAATGTATCTACAGTTAGTTAATAGTTGCAAGGTTATTTTAGCATTTCAGTCTATGTAAAGGCCTAGAAACTAATCATAGTCGTCGTTGCCCTGCTCAAAAGATTGAAGCAGCCCTAAATGTGATCTTCACTTGGCCTTAATTACAATTGTTAATTAACTAATTCAAGTAATTAGAAGCAAGGCCAGTCCTGAGTTTTGAGAGGCCTGGTACGAGAATTTAAATTAGACATTATTTATCGTAGTGTCACATGAAAATACTTTAGGAAAAATTACCAAATTTTTATCTACCAATCAATACGTACAAGATACACTATCTCCATGTATCTCAATGTATCTCTACAATATTGACCTGCCTTGTTTCATTTGATAAGAGTGAAGATGTTCCAGTCACCCTGGGAGAATGGTCGATTCACATTAATGAAGATTGCTTAATATACAGTATTCTCATTTCATATTTTAACATTACTTGTGTTGGCTAGTGTTTTTATGCATGTTGACGTTATTTTCTCTTAAAGAACCGTAAGATAATTTGAATTATCTAACGATTTTTTAAATTAGAGCAGTAAGACATTGTAATGGGCAAAGCAATGCTACTAGCACGAATGTGAGTACCATAGAGGCTGAGCAAACAGTTACTCTTGGTATTGCCAATGAGGTATCCCTGACTCCATTGGTTGCTCGGTGCTCAGAAAACAAGTTTGCTCTTTTAGCCGATACAGCTTTTGATGAGATTTTGCCTATTGATCCTAGTGAGCTTATGTTAGAGGACCCAAGAGCGCATCCATTGCTTGATCAAGTAGAGGTACCTGAATCTAATGCAAGTTTGGTTTTAAAAGATGCTCATCTTGGCATTGATGTTGCCCACGACAATTTGAACCCAACAACTGTCACGCCCCCGATTTTCAAATCAATTAATAAGGCATTTTGCCCTTAATTACAAATCATTTCGGGAACGTGACGACATGGAATATCAAATACAAATATGCACTAGAATTTTTTTCCTTTTAATTCAAGTACAACAACGCATACTCCATGCCCAACAAATGTAAATGCTGACCCGTTCTTTAGGGTTACATATTACAAACCATAAATTAAATAATAAATTGATATTACAAAATATTAATTAATTTATCCATCAGAGTAATTTATTACAAGACAGCGGAAGTCTTATAAACCAATAAATTAATGCAACCTTGCTTTCTCCTGGTTATCCTGACCTGCAGGTATAACCCCTACACCGTGGAATAGTGTACCGGGTTATATCAACAAACCCGGTCAGCTTACGAAGCTGGTATGAGTGAACCAAAAACTGAATTCTTTTATTTTCAAGAATCATTTAAAACTCAAAAGTTCCATTTCAAATCCGGAAGATTCGTATTATCTAATATACTGAACCTACGTGTCCCATACCACGTATTTTAACCCCACACGCCCCATAAACGTGTATGTTAATACCAGGGTAATCCAGCATGTTAAATAATATAAACCCTCGATCTTTACTCACACAAAACCATTTATAACTTAGCCTGATTAAAAGTGAGATGCATCTCCTTTTAATACATCAAGTTATTTTTAACTTCGCCTAATTAAAAGTGAGAATACTATTTTTCTTCTCCTTTTAATACATCAAGTTAATCAAACAATATGCAGTCTAGAGCTCTAACTGATGGGTTACCATTTTTCACCCATTTAACGGTGTCCCCAGGACAATCCGTTTGTACAAAATCATTCAAATAGGCAAACACAATATCTTATTTTGAAATATTGTGTTCCCACAAAATTCACAAATCAAAACAATAAAATGAATATTTTTCAATTATTGTTTTAACACCAAAATCACAAACAACACAATATGAATTAATATTCATATATAAAAACATCGTGAGATTCACTCACCTCTAATTCCTGCTGCGTCTTCAAATAGAAACCAGAAATCGACAATGTTATCCGGAAGCTTCTATGATTCCACAATTTCCTATGAACATGCAATAATCCACTTAGCATATCATAGATTCCTAAACGATACATTATTCCTCAAATGTCACTTAGACATTAATAATCATTAATCGGGACAGTTTGACTAAAAGTCAACCGTCGGTCAACGTGGGTCCCACGTCTACTATTCATCAACGGGTCCCACACAAAATCCGAAACTTCCAAAATCCATCAACATGCTTATTTCTAGCATCCTAACATCATATCCAAAAATGGTGATGATCCAACGGTCGGATCATCACGGATCTAACGATCCATAAACATTGCATAATTGATCGTTGATCAAACGATCTAATTTCAATAATCCAACGGTCCAACATGTTTATAATCTCAATATTAACCCCACGATCAAATTTCATGATCATCCAACGGTCGGATATCTCGAATCGTAAATCGTACGATCCGATTAATCGGGTTAATTGACCATCGGTCAAACGACCGAATTTGACAAAAGTCAAAACACGAAAGTTGTTCGTATCGACGAAACAAGTCAAACGGAGCAAAGAACTGCTCCTAGACCGGCCGGACGCGCCGACCACGCGCCGCCGCCGGCGGTGGTCAGACGCCGGAGAAAAGTTCTCCGATTGACACCAAATTTTACCAGCATGTACATCTCAACAATCCCAACAAGTTTGATAACTACCTCGAGGTCTGGATCGGAGTGGAAGTGGCCGGAATCGGTGTCGGTGAGTTTTAGATCCCAAAAAGTGCAAATCGTCGTTGCCGCCGATCTAGGCCGTGCCGCCGTGATCCACCACCATGGGGAGGTTGCTGGAGAGGAGGGAAGCAAAACCCAAGTCGTCCCATCGTCGGAGGTGGCCGGAATCGTCGCCGGTGGCCGGGTCTACTTTTCCCGAAGGTTTGCGGTCCGATCCTCCGATCCTCCGGTTTCCGGCGAGGTGCAGCGGCGGCGGCTACCACCGGTCGACCGGCGACGCCGGTCTGCGTCGGTTGGTGGCCGGGCCGGCCCGGAGGAGGCCGGACGCGCCTGCACGCGCCGGGTCGGGTAACCGGGTCAAAGCGGGTATACGGGTCCTCTAGAGAGAATTCCGGAAGTTTCCGGAATTTTCCGGAAATTTCTGAGATTTTCCGAAAAATACCCTATATTTATACAAAATTTTCCAAACTTCCGAAGGCCATAACTCCTTCATACGATGTCCGTTTTCGGTGAACCAAATTCCTACGAACTCGATTCGACGAGTTCTACAACTTTCATGAAAGAAGTTTTCCCAAATTCTCAACGGATAAAAAGTTACCTTAATTAACCTTGTGTAACTTATAATTACCGCCGTAATTATCGTTTTACGATGAAAACCCCTAAAAATATGAATTCTCTCCATTTCACTTCAAATTTCACGAACTATTTAATAAAAATAATACGGAAATTTTCGGGGTATTACAACAACAACAACAGGCTCTCCAGGACACAATGTTCCACCTAAGTTTTGTTGGGGTGACTTTGAAAACGAAAGACCCATTGGGCATAGTCTCTATGTTAGGTCTGAGAGCAATTCTGTTAGTTCTTGGTATGATGAGGGTGATGCTTCTTTGGAAGATGAAAGTCTTCTTTAGGCTATTCCAAAGTTTTATCACAAAAAATTGAAGGCCAATCAATGTCAAACTATTTTGCGGGATCCCCATCCTACGAGCAATCGGACGCCAACTGTGCGTCTCCACCTTTCATTCAATCGGCTATGTTATTTTGCCTTTTGAATTTTTCTCTTTTTTTAAAGGGGTCTTGGCTTCATGTCTCCCCTTTTTTTTTTCTTTTTTTTTTCTTTCAATAAATGATTTTTAGCCAAAAAAAAAACTTTAGTAAAAATTTTCAACTTTGACAAAAAAAAATGTTATAAAACATGTGTGATCATCATGTCATAACAAGTTCACCTCTAACTCAAGGACGTCAATAATGGACATGAGTCACATGACTGTCAAAAACTTCATGACATACCAGAGAGAAACTGTCGGTCACAATATTGTGGAATATGCCAGACTTCAACAATACCTCTCATTTTTATTCAAAGTCTTAAGTCGGTCTTGACCCTTAATTTGTTCTCTATGAAAATAACATGTTGTACGTATTTGGCCAAAAAACCAGTTCCCTTTTGTATTTTAACATGTGTATATATATGAACACACGAGTAGCCTTCTCTTATCTAGTCCTCGTGATTAGTCATCGCTTCCTTGAAAGTTAATTTCTATGATTAATTAATGTTACGAATAAGGAGAATATATTATACAATGTATAGTACGTTATATATATTAGTCCGCGCAAAAGGCCTCATTCGTGTGTGCGTTTAATGTACTCTTATTCTACATTGGTATATCCAATATGTCAGTCTTGCATCCTTTCATATGTGTATTTTAATCGTAGATTTAAATATAACAAGGATTGCAATATCCAAATAATAGTCGCCATTTCTATTATCCACATTCATTATCTGAACGTTACCAATACATTTTTCTTATATTTATTAATCATAGTGCATGCTAAAGGCAACTTTTTGCGCACGCGCGTCATAGAGTAATATCGATATTTTAGATAAGTTGATGAAAAATGTTGTTCAAAAACATTGATGACAAGATACACACCACTTAATTTAGTTACTAGTGAAATCACACCAAGATAGGAAAGCCCTGCACTTTGTTTATGCTATTTGACCTTTTGACCATTCTAAAACAAATAAAAGCATTTGGTTCTGCGCATATATTCTCTTCTTTATAAGTTAGATGTCTTGAACTCGACTCAAAACATTGTGTACGTAATTTCAGTTGTTGTATAATACAAAAATAAACAATAAAAACTTTCCTTTTTCCATTGACACATTTTCTAGTTGCACCACTCAGTTCCATGCCGAAGCTCAAAAAGAAATTATAATAATATATTATCAGGTAAGGGTAGTAGTGTAACCAGCTTCTAAGAATTGATATATACTTCTCTCTGACTTTAGTAGATTGACTCTACCTTTCTTCAAAAAAAAAAAAGGGGCAGTAGTGTATAAGCTTGTCTAATTAATAATATAGCCATATATGCCAAATTTTCTCCTTTCACATGAATCCGGAAAAAATATCTTTTACGTAATAGAATATATGGAGTAACCCATATAATCCAATTCCTTTTCCAAATAGAATTTGGATATGAGCCAAAATAAAATCCAAACCCTAATTGGAAACCTCTAAAGGGACCTCTATATAAACCAAAGCCCCCAAACACCAATCGTCAAATATGTGCTAAACTTTTTGTTATTCTCTACTAACTTCTGTCTTGCAGGATTCTACGATCGGCGTTAGTTGTTGCTCCTATTTCCGACGACATCTATTCCAATTTTCACAGGTAATTTTTTCTTTCAAGAAGTAAGCATAACCGGGTGAATTGAAAAGATGAACCATCATGAGGAGACTGGATGTCAAGCTCCCCCTGCAGGTCCTATATTGTGCATAAACAATTGTGGTTTCTTTGGAAGCGCAGCTACTATGAATATGTGTTCCAAGATCACTCCTGAGACAACTTTAGTGCTAAACCACTACACTAATCACATTAAATCTCTTTTTTCCTCATTGATGTGCAGTGAGTAATTGAGAAAATTAAAAAAATTTATTGCTACCAAATAATTATTACCAGTTGCATAAAATCATCACGTGGTCGTTTTCCTTCGTGCATGTATATATGATACTGTTTAATTTTTCGTTGATTTTCTTTGTCAACTTGACCTTTTCTTCTTTGGCCAATAATGACTTCTTTATTCACCGATAAAGACTGGTTGTCGATCATCATCAGGAAATCAAATAGATAATAGGATAATAGTAACCATAAAAAAAAGGATAATGCTAAATAATAATTAAGATAGGGCAATGCATGGTTGTTTCCAAGATTCACAGAGGCTGCGGTTCATGCATGGTGATTGAAGTTGTACTGTTTGCTCTCCTTTGCTGCGAGTAAGTTATATTGACTTTGTTTATTAACATTAATTTACCTCTTCCTTTTAGTTTTGGTCTCGATCGATTACTTGTTTATTCACCGCTAGCCGTGACGCTCTGCATGGGTAATGCTAAGCAGCTGGTCGACTATGCTAAGCAGCTCACCATGTTTAACATTATATTAACGGACTGATTAGCTGCTTCTCGACCCACAAGTCATACCATGATATTTTTTTTGGGTAAAAACCTAAAATGACATGGTATCTGAATTATTGCGAATTGTATTTTTTTGGTACATAAATATTTATTTTTTTACTAAAAATGGTATCTCAATTATTGTGCCGTTATCAAACATGCATGGTGTTTCTGTTAACTTTCTCGTACTTACATGACACAATAGTTAAGGTACTATTTTTGGTAAAAAAAAATGTAAGTACTAAAAAATCTCATTTGCAATAGTTCAGGTACCATTTGTGTTTTTTTTTTTGTTTTTTTGTTTTTTTTCATTTTGCTACTTTACAAAGTGAATCAAAGGCTCAAAGCACATAAACTATTGTAAATTTACTAATAATGTACGTAATTGTGAAGTATATGATATAGACTATTGAAAAATAAATCGTAACAGTTAGGAAGGTAAAAGAAACGCAAAGAGAGAGAAAAAAAAACCACAAAACAAATCAATAATTAAAAAATGAGTCATGCAGAGCATTTATGCATCAATATAAGGTTAAGATGAACACCATATAATCATAGATGAACTCCATGTAGTGATAAATCGATTTACCATTACATGAACTAGTATATCATTGCAAAAAACCCTAAAAGTTTATATAATAAGCTCCATTTATTATAATCTAAATTTTTCCTTTAAAACCTTAAAGATTGAAGTTTTTCAAAAAAAAAAAAAAAACTCTCTCTTTTAATTCCTACAAATTCAAGTATAAAAAAAATAGAGTTGATAGGAATAAAAAATTCTCATGCAACAAAGTGCATCAACTTGATTAGAAAGAACAAGAACGTACAGTACAAGAGTAGAAGTGTCAGTGTCTCACCCGTGACCCTTTACAAAGGAGGACACCAGCAAAAAAGTGCATCACTTGATTTGACTTTTCTTCTGAGCCCGTTAGCTGTCTTTGTTTACCTTCTCTCCGCGTTTTGACCTCATATTATAGGGAGACTACGTACCCTATAAATACATATCATTCTGAGAATGAAGATCAAAATCAATCACAACCAGCAAAAACACTCTAGTAGCTGTCTATCACTCTCAGTTTCTCATCCCTCTACATCGATCTTGAATATATAGCAAGATAGCCAAGTTCAGAAGCCCATCGACAATGTACCAAAGGTCCTCCTCCATTTTACTTGTGGTCTTGCTTGCCTTGGCTACCACCTTGCCCAGCTTGGTGCAAAGCCAAAGCACCCGAGTCGGATTCTATTCCAGTTCATGTCCTAAGGCAGAGTCCATTGTCAAACAAACAGTTCAAAAGCATTTCACATCCACTCCTTCCATTGCTCCTGGCTTATTGAGGATGCACTTTCATGACTGCTTTGTCCAAGGTTGCGACGCTTCTGTCCTCCTCGATGGTCCAAACACTGAAAAAACTGCTGGCCCGAACCGCGGATTGAGAGGTTGGGAAGTCATTGACGATGCAAAGACTCAGCTTGAAGCTGAGTGCCCTGGTGTTGTCTCCTGTGCAGACATTCTCGCCCTTGCTGCTCGCGATTCTGTTATCTTGGTAATTCGATCATTTCTTTGATAACCTAGCTAATATGTTAGTAAATAAACATGCACTAATTCATCTTATTTGAGTATGGGGCTGAGGAACTAAACTCGCCTAATCTATGTTTAACTAAAAAATACACATGAATTAATTAACATTAATCTTTTCTATATTTTAATTCTTGTGCGCAGACCAAGGGAATTAATTGGAAGGTGCCTACCGGAAGGTTAGACGGACGAGTTTCATTGGCATCTGAGACTAACAATCTGCCTGGCTTTAGGGACTCCATTGAAGTACAAAAGACCAAGTTCCAAGCATTTGGTCTCAACACTCAAGATCTTGTCACGCTTGTTGGTAAGTAAGCTTGAATAATTGGATTACTGAAGTGTACTATTTACTAATAGCTATTGATTAATTATATCAAATTTCAATTAAACTCATAACAATTTTAATAATTGTCAATCTATAGGTGGGCATACTATTGGCACTTCAGCTTGCCAGTTCTTCAGGTACAGACTATACAACTTCACAACGACAGGAAATGGTGCAGACCCTACCATCAATCCTTCATTCGTTCCTCAACTACGAGCACTTTGCCCACAAGATGGTGATGCAACCAAGCGTGTCGATTTGGACACAGGCAGTGCAACTCAATTTGATGCCACATTCTTTACAAACTTGAGGAATGGTCGTGGAATACTCGAGTCTGATCAAAAGTTATGGACTGATGCCTCCACAAAAAGCATTGTCCAAAGTTTCTTGGGTGTGAGAGGCTTACGACCAATGAATTTCAATGTAGAGTTCGGAAGGTCCATGGTGAAGATGAGTACAATCGGTGTAAAATCTGCAGATAAAGGAGAAATTCGCCGAATTTGCTCTGCAATTAATTAACTGATGGTGAAGATCATAAGCACTCGAAAGGAAGTCGGACACTCTGACGACAACTTAATTAGTTTTCATGTACTTGTTCATTTGTTGGCACAATTAAGCCACTTTTCCCTTTAATTTGTTTCTCAATTTTTTGATTTTAAAGAACAAAATAACCTTCAGCTCCTTCGTAATTGTATAAGGTAATTAATAAAGTGTCGACCTTTTAATTAGAAAGTCAGTTTCTACTGATCCATTTTTGTATCTTATCCTGTGATCTATAGTCTTTGTTTGTTTCTACTCATGCCATTCGCCAAATACAAACGAGTTCTCTGGGCAATAATATCTCCACAAACTCCTTATTGTGGTCATAAGGTCTCTCACTATTCATCCCATGAAAAATGGGTAGAATATTTAGAGAGAGTGGAAGGCCGGATCTCATAATCCACATCGGTGGGTGGAAGCACAATATAAGAAGGTACATTGACAATGCTCGTGTGGTGGTGGATGCTCCTCTTGGTGAGGTGGTTGGTCTTCGATCCCATTGCTTCTTGTGGTACCAGAATGTCTTGGGGTTCTTGTGCTCGAGTGATGATCGGTGGCACACTCTCACACACAATCCTCCTTGCTCTTCTTTGCCTCGGTCTACCTCTAGTGTTTTTCACTTAGAATTCTCCCACTCCTTAGTTGAACGCATGTGTGAGAGCTTGAAGGATTGTTCATTCACCTTCACAACACCAAGAGTGATTAGAAAAGAGATTAAGGCAAGAAATCCAAGTATAAACAAGTCACACAATCAATAATTTCTAAGAACTCAAAGAACAAGAATTGGAAAATATCAGAAACTGCCCAGTCGACCGGTTGAAGATTTTGGTCGACCGGTTGAAGATTTTGGTCGACCGGTCAAAGAAGTGCTCTGTGTGGTATTCGACCGGACGGGAAACAGGGTCATCGATCTGGTCGAAGGTTGTCCAATTTTTTTTTTTTTCTTCTTTTTCAAAGGACAAGGATTCCCTCAATGGACTAGGGAACCAAAAAACAACTAAACAATATACACAAAGGAGGCAACAAATGAGTTAAGCTATCACTAAGACAAACAAGATGAACGCAACAAGTAACAAACAAGAATGTTTAGCAAAGACAAAGAAATTATTGAATGCAAGATTTTAGAAAACGGTTGGGGTTTTTTTGGGTTAACCAAAGTCCACTATGATGAATGATGTTCCGGTTCCGTACTCATGCTTATGTGATTAGGGAATCAATCTCCGTATCTTGCCCATGTTCTGGATGCAAGACCATGTCCTTAATGATATTCTAGTGTCATGTTATGAATCACTAAGACTCTCTAGATTACATAAGAGAAATTGCTTTATGTTACTAAAGATCCAATTCTCTAGATTACTTAAGAGGCGAATTGCACCAAGACTTAGAAACTCAAACAAGGCAACAAGTCCTCATAATGCTTATTGAAAATTGCCTAGAGAAAGTAAAGTAGCCAAACTATACATTCTCATACAAGATGGATCAAATGCATATTCAAGAAGTGACTACTCCCCTAAACATATATCTCACACATATTGAACTAGACAATAGGCATACTCATTAATCAACATAACATTTATACATCATCAATTCATCACAACATCACATATGGACTAGGACACACAACCCTAGTCCCCAACCAAAGGTAACTACTCACTATCCATTAGGAGATACATCATACTCAACATAGATATGAATCTAAATACAATTATCAAGAGATACAGTTAAGAAAGGCTCAATAAAGATGGTTGCTCCCAAGGCTTATGTCACTCAAGGCTTTGTGGAAGCTCCCCTAGCTTGTACTCTTTTCTTCTTCTCCTTGATCTATCTTTAAGCTGCTTGTGAATGATGGTGTCCTTGATAGATGTAGTGAGGATCTCTAGCAAATAATGGGTGGACTAAATGTATATGGTTGTGGTGAACAACTTTGATGAAGAAATTTTTAGGAAATGGAGTAAGGAAGGTGGTGAAAATGGAGGTTGAATGGTGACAGCCAGACGGGTTCGACCGGTCGGAGACTATGGTCGATTGGTCGATTGAGAGATATTTTCTAGACTAAAGTGGCTTGAGGAAGAGGAAAATGGGAGAGAATGTGAGTGATGGATGGTGATTGTATGCTGGGAGATCTCTAAAAATAAGGTAAAAACTAACATATATACTAAGGCTAAAAGTAGTGGAGGGCTAGGATTAATTCTAGGAATCTAACGGATACCACCCCAAAAAACAGAAAGCTATGAACAGAAATCCAAAAGATATAAACAGAGTATGCTCGCATAGTGTCGAAATCAGTCAAGGCTCTTTTATTGCCCTTGCAAGGAAAAAATGTTACTTGAACGAGTCTAACCTTTGAAATATTTTGCAATGCCTAAAAAACAATGTTCAACAAATCGCTAGATGCTAGTCGAGCGGTGGGAAGGAAATTAGCGCCTAGGAGCCTAGGGGGGGGGATTAATCGTTTTTTATTTTAATTTTAATTTTATTTTACCACATATAAATAAATAAATAAATATAAAATTATAAATTCATATAATGAGTACTTAAATTCAATCTTTTAGCTTAACACCAAGTTATGTTGGCTAAGATTTAATGTATGTGCAAGTCCCAAGTCAGCCACGTTGAGAATGACCCACCACCAACACTACTCACAAGACACAATTACTATACTTACGACGGTTACAACTTTGAGTATTAAAAATAAAAAAAACCGAGCACATCTTCTCCATCTTCTTCATTGATTCAGGAACGCAGCGAGATGAGAGAGAGAGAGAGAGAGAGAGAGAGAGAGAGAGAGAGAGAGAGAGAGATGGTCGCGATGCACTGCCCAGCCCCTGCCTAGACCACCCAGAGCCGCCCAGCCTTCGCCTAGGCCCCTGGCCGATTTTCTAGCCAATTGCCCATTAATCCGAGTGGCTCAGCCATACCTAGCGCCTAGGTGGCCGCCTAGGGAGATTTTTTGAACACTGCTAAACAATTACCCCAAACAATGTACAAAGTATACAAAATGGTGCGTAGCACCTTATGCAAACAAAACGGAGGCAATACTGATACCAGCTCTCCTAATGGGCCTAGGACAACTAACAACAAACCCAAATTGACCGAGAATGAGGTGTTTGGAGGTATGGGAATGAGAACAGCCGCTACAAAATTAGGGTTATATAGGGTTATCGGTTGCAAGTTCATGGAGGGATCAGAAGCAGAAAGTGATGATGATTAAGAAAATTAGCAATAGCTTTTCACAATTTATGAGAAGAAGATCTAGTACTTTAGCAGCAGCAGCAGCAACACACTTTTGTTGGAAACAGACTTCATGTATCGTCGGAAAACTGAGAATTTTAGTCGCGAATTTTTGGCGCTACGAATAATTTCGACTGTATCGTGTTTCATTGGTAATGAATAATGATAGATGTATTTCCAAGAGGTGATTAAATGTGTATAATTTTATTTTGAAGGATGATCTAAACCTAAAAAAGACTAGAGTGGAAGAGGCTTTTGGTGAAGTGGATGATTGGGAGATTTATCAGAAGGTGATTGGTGGGCCTAGTCACGGCCGTATATTTTGTTTAGGTGCTGGGGTCAAAGGTAAATATGTGTAGCTTTCACCTAACCAAACTTGTAATAAGTCTACATGTTTGGAACAGAAAGAAGATTATGAAAGAGTGAAAGGCTAAGTTGAATCTCTGACGGAAAAAGTGAAGAGATTTACACAACTTCTTCAAAGTTCAGAAATATTAAAGTAATGTTTCCAACAAAATATGACAATTTCCAAGGAAAATATCACTCTCGAAAAAAAAAACCCACTTATGATGAAAAAATCCGTTGATAATAGAAATCTTATCGGATATAGTTTTTTCTAATTAATGGTCAGAAATACATCGTCGGAAAAAAATTTGTTGTCGACCAACCAATTTTTTTCAGTAAGAGCTAAATTATTTTTTACCACAATTGTTCATCTAAAATAAAATCTGTTGTTATTCCCGAGTCCTACTTTCCGACCATTAAACAATTGTTTCCAACGGAGGTTGGTAGGAAAAATAACATTTTTCAACTACTCTAGTCCCTCGGAAATGAGTGTTGTTGTTGTAGTGTCATATGCTATTTTTTTTTATCTTGTGGAAAGTCATTGCGCCCTCTACCCTCCAACAAACAATGGCAAAGTGGCCTGGAAGGTTTGGGAGAGCAAACCTCTTGCCATTCCGAATGTAATTTTTAGGGATGGTGCAAGAGACTTGCTACTTATCTCTAGTTACAAATGCGTCATGTTATGGTTAAACATTTCACCTGTATATGCTATCTTACCCAGGATCTCTGAATGCTCGAGATAGACATTGAGTGAGGTCTTTTGTTTTCCTTGTCTTGGGCTTGCCCCATCCTGTCTCCGACTCCACTTCTCTGGAGTCGATAATTTGTTAAGGTAGCTATTTCTCTTTTTCCAAATACTTCTCAGTTTATTAAAAGTAGAGTTAGTGATTGAGTATTCTTTTGGTTAACAGGTTTAGTTACCTTCCCTCCGTTGATAGTTTTCGATGACACCGCCCCAAGTCATCCAGAAAACCTCCCTCCAATTACCGAACAAGGAGACAGAAACAAAGAGACCAAAAACCCCTATTTGGCATTATTTGTGTTGCTTTTTCTGTTGGGGATAATAGGTTTTTTGTTTTATCCATGTGTTGATGGGGCAAAGAAAGTCGAGGAGGATATTGAGATGATACCCCTTTCGGGGAATAGCCTTCAGAATTTGAAAAGTGCATAATGACTATGTTGTTTTACACATCTATAATACTAGGGTGCCTAGTAATAGTGATTCTCCTTTACCCTTATATAATTTCCACATAATTTTTTTTAATGTTATAGGATGGACATGCTTGTGCTCATTATGCATCCATTTACACAATCATTGAGGCATAGAATAGAGGTTATCTGTGGCCGCACTCAACTTTATATGAATTTCACAAGAAAAAATTTTACAAACTCAAAAGGTTAAAAGTCTTACTAGCAAGGTGGCTACAACAAGGTATTGGAACTTCAAGCTCCATATCGACTGTCATCCTAGTTAGTTAAT
This sequence comes from Rubus parviflorus, assembly GCA_029955375.1. NCBI lineage: Eukaryota > Viridiplantae > Streptophyta > Magnoliopsida > Rosales > Rosaceae > Rubus > Rubus parviflorus. The sequence goes on along the minus strand of JARGGL010000008.1, from coordinate 3,054,241 downwards.
TTGCATATGTACGCTTTTTAAAAAAAAAATACTTCCGTTTTTGGTTCACAACTCAAAGATTCGAAAAAAAAAAAAGAATGTGTTTTTTTATACAAAATGATGTGGCAACTGACGTGGCAAGACCAATTCATCAGCCTTATTTTCAAATAATTTTTTAATGGAAATTACAGAAGACACTACTAGTATATAGCAAAAACGTTCTTCCAAAACAAAGTATGACTACATTTATGTCTACCTTTAGTAGAGAACAGTTACTATATATTGCTGCGTTTGGAACAGAAATCGGAAACAAATGTAAGGAAATAAAGGGAGAAAGGAGTGATTCTTTCTGGTTTGAAAAATAAATTTCTGCCTACGGACCCAACATCTCAAGACAGAAGACCGAAAATCTCCTCATCGAATTCAGCATTCATTTTTTTTTTTTATAATTCAGCAAAGAGCTCTCTTTTTTCTGCCCTAACTTGCTTAAGCTTTTCAACCCTTGAAAGGTGAGCGACTTCATCCACAATGAAGCCACCAAATGTGACCCATGGGGTCACAAGCACTGGTAGCTTCCAAGAGTATTCATTCCATAGTAGTGTCTTCCACTGTCCAAGAGAAGCATGGAAAACTTGGCATAATGTTGGCCAAGTCATAGCTGAAGATAAATAGCAGCGTATTGAATCTACACATTTGCCCGCCATGTCCCTACCTTAACATAACTAATTCATTTGAGAATTGCAGTTGGCGAAGCATTGTAAGCCATGTTAATTTGCCATAGAAATGATATTGTATATTTGAATACTCTAAAATTCTCTATCTATGTATAAAATTGAAGTTTATAATTGCATTTTCTGTTGAATAACATCAGAATGTGAATACCTTGTGGGTGGCTTTGTTTTTTTTGTTTTTAGGTGAATGCATCAATTCATTGATTAAGAATCATTACAATCATGAGATAATGCTTCCTCCACACACGGAGGAGCTACAACAAAAAAATCAAACACCAGCTGGTTAGAACAAGCTTCATTAGGTAGAAGATGAGCCACCGTTTTAGCAGAGCGACAACCATGGTGGAGTAAAGCAACAGAAGTTGTGTGTAAGGCTTGGCGAAAATCTGCAAGTAGAAAACCCAAGTTTGATGAATCAAGTTGGTTGGACTTGGTAGCTTGAACGAGTTCCAAGCAATTCGATTCAACAATCAAAGGTACCAAACTATGAAAACTAGCCAGATGCACACCTAACAAAGCAGCCAAAAGTTTGACATGTTTAGCTGAAGAAATGGAGGTTTTGAAGTCCCCATTTATGTCAAAATTATGGTGGTTACAATATAATTTGTTGTGCAGAATTAGCGTGGAGTTTTTCAATCAAATCACCATTAGTATTCTGTTGCTTTTTGTCTAACGTCGATGACGATGAGGACTGAGCCATCGATCTTTATTGATAATATTACTGCAGATCTTAGGGTTTATTGAATCTTTCTCTTCTAACATTGGATTTTTTTTGTAACTATGGTTTCTTTTTTTATACTGAAAGAAAATAAATTAGTAAAAAATCCATGTCACTACTCAATCTTTTTGTTTTCTCATTTGCTTTCATGAAAAATGCTAAATTACGTTCTTAGTATCAATAGTTTGTGTCGGTTTTCACTTCAGTTTCCGTAGTTTTAATTTTGTCAATCGTGTACCTATAGTTAGTTAATAGTTGCAAGGCTATTTCAGTATTTCAGTCTATGGAAAGCCCTAGAAGCTAATCATAGCTGTCGTTGCCCTGCTCAAAAGATTCAAGCAGCCCTAAATGTGGTCTTCACTTGGCCTTAATTGCAATTGTTAATTAACAAATTCAAGTAATTAGAAGCAAGGCCAGTCTTGAGTTTTGAGAGGCCTGGTGCGAGAATTGACAATGCTTATCCGTTATATATATGATAGATAGATAGATAGATATTGAAAATTATTATTTTTCCTTACATTTGCTTATCCGTGTGAAGACACTAATTTAAATGCTAATATTAATTAAATCAAGTTTATAATAAAATTTGCTCATAGAATGTAGGGTTGTCAATGGGTCGTGTCGTGTTGGGTTCAGGTTTTTATCGTATTAAAAAAAATAAAAAGACAAATCCAAACTCAACCCATCTATTAATCGTGTCAAAAATATACACCCAAACCCAACCCATTTATTAAACGGGTAACCCGTTAACAACCCGCCTAACCCATTTAATAAATAGGTCGTGTCGTGTTGAGTTTAATGACCCATTTACACCATTTAACGGGTTAACATTGTGACCCATTTAACCAAAAAAAATGCATAAAATCTTGAAAGTAATATTACATAACTTCACCGTTTGTTGTCTTCACATCACAAGAAGAAAATATAAATACATGGATATGATTCATAAATAAAACATAAGTAGATAAATCCAATAGTAAAAAAAATTTATTCCAAGTCACACAAAAAAATTCTGAGATATTCAAGTACTCCCAATTTCTCAAATTTTAAGACTCAATAAAGCATAATTCATGATTAAATTTTAAATTGAATGAAAATGATCAAATCCAACTTCTAAAGTCTTAATAAACGGATTACACGGATTATTTAATGAATATGTGGAATACATAGTACCAACTACCAACATGGCAACATCCCGCTTAGTTAAATAATATTACACGCATATCATTTTGAAGAAATTCCTCAAGCCAAGAAGACTTGGCTTCCAACCAATTCTTTGTTCAAATGCCAATTCAAGACAAGGTTTTACAAAATTAATTGTGATTTTGGGCAGGTCTGGTTTAGCTGTTTAGGTACAGGGATTTTAATTCGTGATGTGCACAAATTGTCCTTTCTTAATCTAAACTCTAAAGGCATTAAAGCATATACTATGCCAATTTTTTCATGTAATAAAAGTAGAATTTTTTCTTCACTTGTATATCCTGCAGTTGAACTGTTGAAGCAGGTGAGGCTTTTCTACAGTAGCTACCAGCCCTTGGTGGCTTTTCATAACAATTGGCCACACAAACTGACAAAAGTACATTGAACATAATTTTGTAAAATACAAAAACGGAAACTGAATAGCTAAAAATTAGTATCATACAACTCCAAAACGATTTTCTGTGCTAGCGGCCACCTAAGGATGATGATATGATCGTATCTCTGTCTCATTGTTTTGTATCTTATCTTGTTTCAGTAGTTTCTCAATGAATACAACATGAGCTACTTTAAAAGCCACATACCAACACTACTATAGATTGAAACAAAATTTAGGGAAGTGGCTGATAAACCCCCTGTCTATACAATACATATGGATGAGATAAATAGATAAATCAAGTCTTTTGCCTTTTTTGCTTATGGTTGTCATTGCCATCTTTTCTTTCCCTTTTTCCTTTCTTGGGTCCCTGGCATTAGAATATAACAAATCCATTAGCAACTTACTTCCGGTCTCTTCCTATTGACATGAAGTATAGTCATGAAGAAATAAGCACAAACAAGAAGCTAAAGTATACCTGAGCACTGAGAGACTTGAGGGGGTCCTTATCTTTCTTGAATTTTTTCTTGAATCCATGGCGGCGACCAGGGTTGTTGTTTCCCATTGCAGCTCTGGCAAGCTTAACTCTCTTGCTGGCTTCTTTAGTTGTTGCGTCCAATAGATAATCAGGCACATCACGCAGGTGAGGAGCAGGGGGCTTCTTGCTCAGAACCTTGTCGTGTTTCAACAGATCTGCTCAAAAATAATTACAATTATTAATGCTTAAATCTTGCAACTCAAAACGATACAGCGAGTATAACATAAGACTCAAAAACATCCAACCACATAAGTTTGGTACCTAGATCCTTTTGGTTGGCTTCAAAATGAGCCTTCAACCTAAACAGATAGAAGCAGATCATTAAAAAACTAAAACTACATATACTGTGGAATAGAGGTAGTGCAGAGAAACCAAAGATTTAAATCACTGAAAATGAAAATAGATTTGACTACTGTGCATGTGCTCCAAACAAGATAGAGAACAGGAATGTAGAGATATTGGTTAATTTCGGCATGCCTCGAGTCTAATTTTGCAAGAAAATATGATGCAAGAGAATTCATATTATTAAAGAAAGCAATACTGTAGATACTCACTTTTCAGAATTGAGAATTTCATTCCTCAAATCCTGAGCTCGGGATTCTCTCACAGCAATTTTTGTCACACTCTTTGCAACATCCTGCATAATTCACATCTTAGCATTAGGGACTGTCCACCTTTCTAGGAATCACAACAATGCAACTTAAACAAGGTGATTAAGAAAATCAAAAAATTGCCGGAGAGAATCAGAACAATCACCTCGGCTCTATATCGTAAGGACTCCACTGCATTTTTGGTCAGTGAAGTAAATGGAACAAGTTTATTTGAATCGTTTTTTTCATCATCCCCCAAAAAGGATTTTATCTCTTCAAAAACTCTCATCTCATCTGGAGAAACCTGTTACAAAAAGCTAATATTAGAATATCAAAATCTCTTGCAAGATAAGACCATGATCATTTTTGTCATTATTCAAACCTCCTGGGGTCACAGTTATATGTTAAGGCATTTCTAGGAGATTTAATACTCCACAGAGGATGCATGGGGTTATAGCAGAGTAGATGTGAAATTCAGACTATTGGTTCCAATTAGAAATCAAGTTGGATGTAACTATTATATAGAACGACAAACTACCATTCTACTAGGATGCTATTCGCTACAGAACCAAAAAAAAAAGGTCCTTTAATTTTCTAACATACTCACAAGAGATACAGAAGCACCAGTACTATATGCTCTTCCAGTACGACCAATACGATGAACATATCCTTCAACACTTAGAGGCATATCAAAATTCAGGACCTGCAACAGAGAAAAAAAGAGCAGACATTGTTAATGGCATACTATCAGATAGTACTTTACTACACAAAAACAGAACAAGTACATCTCTAATATAAAATACTCAATCTAGATTATAGGTGAGAAAGCAGTCCAGCGAAAAACAAAAACAACCAAATAAAGTCAAGAAAGAACCATCAGGCCCCAATCAATATGAATAAAAGAAAAACATGTTTATTCATTTGGGGGGGGGGGATGTAACACCATATCTGTTATAACTTTTAAACTACTGTGTGAAAAACTGCTTCTTTTTTCAATATTATGTAGTCTTTTATGATTAAGAAATTTGACAGGATATGGTGTAGGTAGCTAACATGATTGTGGAAACAAACTCAAGCCTTTGTCATTCTTAAAGAAATAACAACTATGAGAATAAAGTCTTCAACTCCTGGCTATGCAATGGTGAATGATAAAGAGAACAAAGAAAACCTCAATTATCATAAACTTTCACCAAACTTCTTGGATATGAAAAAATAATAAAGATCAAATTAAGATCTCCTACTTCTGCCAAGCAACAAATGATCAGTCTTGAAACTAGTAAGTATACGCAAAACGTTTTTAGGGGCATTGTACAATTTATCAAGATCTAGTGTAGGAGATAGACTTGCATTGTAAAAGAAATTCATCCACTTTATACACAGTAATTAATACACTAAACAGTAAAAAAGCAGAAATTACTAAGTGAATCTAATTCTAGAAACGGCAAAGCAAACTCTATATTGCAGTTTGACAAGTTGTAAATAAATCATCTAGGACGCATATATTATATCCCAGAAACTACCGCAGTCTCCAAAGTTAAAAGTGAGATAGCCAACCCCATAGCAACAAGAATAGAAATGACATACTGTATGTACATTCTTGAAGTCAATTCCTCGCACCACTCCAAATTCAGAATCAGCTTTGGGTTTAGCATGTTTTTTAGAATTTCTTGATTCAATGTTTTTCTTCTCATTGTCTTCATTGTCTTCTGTTTTGCTGTCATCAGTTGCAATCAAATAATCAAAAAGACCAGCATTGAATTCCTGTTGACAAATGAAGGTGGTGAGGATTTTGTGAAATGTCATTCTTACTGAAAATCCAGCCGATAACATCAGTAAATATAAACCATTATCCAATTGCAATATCAATTGTTTAGAATGCTTACGAACCTCAAGAATGTGGATACGAGAATTTTGTGGCAACTCAGAATTTAAAACAGCAGATCTTATGCCAAACTGCACAAACAAGGAGAAATCAATTTCTACAAAAGTAAGTTAGCCTATATCAATGCATGTAAAAGAAATCCATATACCTTTTCCAAATATAGCTTTATTCTGAATGACGTGTCAATTGTATTAGTAAATATCAGAACCTTTTTCTGAACCAACTCCAACTTTAAGAGGGAAAGGATATAAAGTAACTTGTCACGAGCAGTGCATGATATCTACGAAACAACAAAAAGAAAAATATACGTTGTTAACCCTACATTTATTTCATTGCAACTAGAAGTCAATCAGCACAAATATATAAAACTTAAACATGCAAAAATCTGCAAAGATCACCGGTACAGAAGGAGATATAAATCATAAATAGAGAGGGAACATAATAAAGAAGAGTAAAGAAAAAATAATCATCGATATGATGTCAGATATGCTTAAAAAACTTAGGTTTCAGAAAACATGGTATATATTTAAGAGCATTAATATTCTTACCCAGGACTGCTCAACATTTTTCGGGATGACCTCATCCTTGATATCTCCAACTTCTGGCAAAGTCAAAATGTAGGAATTATGTAGAATCAGCTTCTTTAGTTTCTCCACATCATCACTGCCAAGTATATAGGTATCAGATATTACAAAGTACAAACCTAAAGTAAAAAAATGAAAATATGCAACCCAAATCCTTCGAGAGATAGTGTCACAAAACACATTGTGCTAACATAACTCCTTACAACTAGCACAAATAAAAACTTGTGGTCATATTCAGTAAACAACAAACCTTGATGTGGCAGACATAAGAAGCGATTGACAACGTTTAGGAATGTGAGGTGTCAATGCTTTTATATCTTCCTCATATCCATATGACAAAAGAAGATCTGCCTGAAACAAAATATAGTTCAATAATCTCTCGACACAGAAATTACTAAGTAATCATTCTTTACAACTTGTGGGAAAAATGTGAATTTCAAATAACAAGTTAAAGGCCATGTATTTGAAGTGAAATTTTAATATCAAAGCATCCAGGATTTTCAACAACAATTTAATGGACTTTACAACTCTATGCAAACCACATACACAATATTTTCAATAATAAATTAACAACACATATGGCATAAAGTATCATCAGCTACGAAACTAATTCAGGTGCAAACAGAATGGCCACTCACCTCATCAAGCACAAGCATTTCTAGTGAGTTATCAATGGATGTTGGTTGAAGAACACCATCAGACAAGCACTTCTTTACGCAAGCTGGAGTCGAAACCAGAATATCAGGTGGGCCCGCCAAAGCTGTGCGCTGCATTTGTGGATAAGATAGAGTTAGCAACATGAATTTAGAATCACTTAACCAACAAATGCACGACAAAATCTCCATAGCTTGGAAAAAGGAGCTGAACAAACCAAATCAGAAGTAGGCATTTTGCTTGTCAACTGCACAACTTTCAATGGAACTCTACATAGTTCAATCAACGACCTGACCTCCTTATAAACCTGCAAACATACTATAAAATCAATTCCATAACTACAGACATCAAGAAATACAAAAGGGCGTTACACAATTCGAACCAGAATTTTTTTTGAAATGACAAACCTGCTGAGAGAGTTCCCTAGTTGGGACCAGAACAATGACACTTGGAGCAAGTTTCTTCTTTGATTCTTCTGAAGCGGTAAACAGCTTCTGAAGCAAAGGCAGTAGGTAAGCAAAGGTCTTTCCAGAACCAGTCTTTGCTCTAGCAACCACATCCTTACCTTCCTGAAACCCAATTCCCAGGTACAGTAAAACAATCAATTAACACAATCTTTCAACAGTAAATATTACTTTTTCGTAAGCAGAAAATAGAATGACTGAGTTGGAAGAGAAAATATACAAGGATGAGAGGAATAGCGACTCGCTGAATTGGCGTGGGCTTAAGAATCTTCTTCTTGTTTAGTGCACGAATAAGACGACCGTCCAATCCGAGATTTTCGAAGGTCTGGTCCTCTTCATCTTCGCTTTCGATCTCCTTGGGTGGCTTTTCCATTGTTTCAGCCATTGAAGTCTGTAGCTTTCAAGCTTTGGGGAGGTTCAGGGGGTTAGGGTTTTAGAAGCTCGATAACCAACCCCTTTGTGCGTTTTAACACTCGGCCTAGTAAAGAGGCCCATTTCGGACTCTCAAGTGTTGGGCCAATTGTATCGAGAAACATAAGGTAGTCCCGGGCTTTATGTGATCCAAGACAATCTTATTAGTGCGCACTTGTTTTGTATTATTATTAGAGGGCATAATTGTCAAAATATCTCCTAAACTTAGCTATAATTGTCAATTTACACCCTGAACTTACAATTGCGTTAATTTACCCCCCTGAACTTGGTAAAAATTGTCAATTTGCATCCCATATGTCAATTTCAACTTTTTCCATCCAATTTTGTGACATGTGACTTTCACTTGAGGGGTATTTTGGTCATTTTATGATTTTTTTTTATTTTTAGAAAAACACAAATATAAATAAAAATTACATTAAAAAAGTGCAAGTGAGACGGTGAAAGGGTTAGATAGAGAGACTCTTTGTCTTTGAAAAACACATAAACGACTGCTTTGTTCTTAGATGGCGAAAGCAAAAGAACCTTAAGAATCTTCAATAGCAGATGTTGTTCTCAGGTAATCTAGAATTATGGTTTTCGAAGTAAAGTTTATAATTTCAATTATCTCTAGGTATATGGTTTTTGGAATAGACGTTCTCATTCATACATTTTAAAAAAAAATGTGTAGGCATCAGTTAATGATGAAGCGAGCACCTCAGTTGCAGTTAATGCAAGAGGAAGAGAAAGATCTAGTTTGGTAATTGTTAAACTTCTTTTGAATTAATATTCAACCCGTGTAACTTGTCTAAGCATGAAAATGTTGTTTTGCACAAAGGAATATTGGTAAGGGGAAGAAGAGGAACGTCTAGAGGCAGAGGCTTAAGTAGAGGAAGAGGAATGTCTAGAGGTAGAGGAAGGGGAGGAATGTCCAATGGGAGCGGGTTAGAGCCACCTGCAAGGCAAACAACTGCTGACAATGAAAGCGGCAGGGGAAGAGCAGTAATTAGAGGGAGGGGTAGAGGCTCTACTAGAGCTAGAGGAAGGGGACCTCAAGTGCAAGCTAAACAACCAGTAACAACTAGCGGCGGTTAGCCCTTCCTCAAGGGTGGCTGCTGCGGCGACTTTGACTCCAAGTCCTTTTTCAAGTACTTGCATCCTTGCAGGCACGTTTGCAGTAGATATATACGATCTAATCACTTTAACAAGATCTGAGAAAGCGTCATGAAGAGAATCTGCGATTTTCTGAATATCTATAATTCTACGCACTTCAATTTCTCTTTGTGCAGCAGGGGGATCGTTATGAGACATGGTGGGGACATGCCACAACAATTCCTATCGTTCCTGCTGAACGTTGACGTTCTTATCTCCCCCTAACGACAAGAAGACTGTTTCATCGAAGTGACAATCCCCAAATCTTGCAGTAAATAAATAACCTGTCAAGGGTTCTACATAGCGGATTATGGTTGGAGACTCAAATCCAACATAAATATACATTCGTCTCTGAGGACCCATTTTGATACGCTATGGTGGCGTAATATGCACATAAACAGCACACCCAAATATGCGTAAGTGCGAGATGCTTGGCTCGTACCCAGTCACTAGCTATTGCGCAAAAAAAGTTTGGGTGGCGGTGAGCCTTAGACGAATAAGCATAGCTGCATGCAAAACTGCGTGCCCCCAGGCAGAAAGAGGAAGGTTGGTGCGCATTACCAACGTCCTCATGACCATTTGTAATCTTTTAATGGCAATCTCTGCGAGACCATTCTGGGTATGCACATATGGGACTGGATGTTCAACATTGATCCCAATAGATATGTAGTAGTCATCGAAAGTCTTTGATGTAAACTTTCCAGCATTATCAAACCTGATAGATTTAATGGGATGATCCGGGTAGTGAGCCCGCAGACGAATTATTTGTGCTAGGAGTTTAGCATAAGTAGCATTACGAGAGGACAACAGCGCGACATGTGACCAGCGTGTCAACGCATCAACCAACACCATAAAATACTTAAATGGCCCGCTTGATGGTTGAATAGGTCCACAGATATCCCCTTGGATTCTCTGTAAGAATAGGAGAAGTACTTTAGAATCCTTTGCATAGGACGGTCTCGGTCCTAATTTAATTCCCTAAGGAACAGGCTTTATAAAATGAGCGTTTGGCCATTGAGGCTTCAGAAGCATAGGAGGTATCCTGATTAAGACTTGAATTAGGGTTGGACCAGGATGATTTGTCCACGTCAGAGGGGGAAAGGAAAACGGCGGCGGTAGTTCTTGTTCGACCGGTAGATCACGCTTCTGAAAATTGTGGACCGGTCTACAAGAGTACCTCAATCGGTTGCCAGAGCCTCTAGATTGTGTCGACCGGTCGGTAAGGAACCATCGACCGGACGACAGCAATGCTAGTCCTCTCTCCTTAAATCAACTTTTGATTCTTGCTTCGATTAGCTCGATAAAATGGATGTCCATGTGAGGTTTTCAGTACATGGATCATCATATCACAATCGGGATGTCCCAATCTGTCGTGCCCAAGCCAATATGTGTCTAATTCTAATAGGTCATCTCGAATGACATTGTTGGATTCAACAACCCTAATAGTGGCAGCATATAACCCACTAGAGAGACACATAAACTTCTCTAAGATGCGCTTTTTGCCGCAGTTATTAGAGGTAATGCAAAGGAATTCGTTTCCATTCTCATCGTGCGTTTCGGTATGGAATCCATTGGCTCTTATATCTTTAAAACTCAAAAGAGTTCTATTTCCTCTTGGAGCGTAGAGAGCATGTGTGACATCAATTAAGGTGCCATTAGGCAAGAGGAATTAGGTAGGTCCTCTTCCTTGCACAAGATTCGATGGTCCTGCTATCGTAGTCACAGAGGAATGTGTAGGCACCATGTCTAAAAACAATTGCCTATGACGCAATATGGTATGCGTGATTCCGCTATCTACAAGACATTCATGTTCTCCGGAACTCATTCCTAATATAAGAAAGCTCATAATTAAAATCGAGTAAAGATAATAACTCAAAATTTTGTTAAAGATATAAGCCAATGAATTACAACCAAAGTTCTATTTTGATCTTTAATAAAAACTAAATCAACAATACAATGGAAAATAAAGGACTTAAGCGAAATCAGGAGTTTCATCACTCGTTCCAGCTTTAAATTCTTCAACCCTCAACTTGACGTTGTCATCCTCATTCTCTTGTTCAATGTTATGAGCTTCCGTGGCTTCGCGATACAGCTTGTATGCGTTAGCGACATTTGAGATGCTCTACATATCTTTGCCAAATGACCGATTTGTCCACACCTATAGCATAAGGATGTTTGTTCATAATCCTTTGATTGAGGGGTATTGTTCATGCGTGGTACACTCCTCTTGAGTGGCACGGCATTGGCACCGGTCCTTTGCATAGGGTCGACGGCGCCTCTTCCTCTTGGGCGGCCTCCACGGCCTCCTCCTCGCCTATTTCGGCAGCTACCTTCTTAAGCAGAGTGATCATATGGACCCGAACGTCCAGAATTGTCCATAGGTTTAGGGTTTCGCTCGCAGCGGCCTCTCTTTGGGGCACCATTATAATGGGTCTCCGGAATTTGTTTAGTTCTCACGGACCTTGCATTATAATTCTTCACAAGTATCTTTTCATACTTTTCAACAATAGACAAAGCAGAGATTAGTTCATGAAATCTTGTGATCCGTCTATTTTGTACTTCAATGCGATAGTTCTTTGCAACTACCAAGTCAGAGACGGGGAAGGTAGAGAGGATTTTCTAAATCAACATCGCATCAGTGATATTCTTCTGACAGAATTCCATCAGGGACTTGATGCGAAGCACTTCCGAGTTGAACTCTAGGACTAAGGCATAATCACATAAGTGTAACTGTTGCCAATTCACCTCTAAGTCAGGAAGCAAGGATTCAGGAACATTTCCAAACCTCTCTTCGAGTGCTACTCATAGTCTTCTGGGATCCTCTTCATTGAGGTACTCGGATTGTAGGGATCCATCCATATGACAGATCATGATGATGATTGCTTTGACATTCCTAGCCTCTAAAGCATCAGCAACGGCCTGATTGGGCGGTGCAGCGGCAACTGCTCCTTGAGCAAGAGCGATGGCGACAAGTGCGGCAGCATGGGGATCACAGATTGCAGATATAATCCCTTGAGCTTTCAAGTGGTTGCAGACATCGCGAACCCACTTATGGTATCTTATGCCCGTTGCATCCAAAGGTGCGAAATCTAGTTTATTCAGGTTACTCATCATCTTGAAAACAACAAGAGAATTGAGGTTAATTTTCGGAGTTAAATGCTCTCACGAAAACAATTATGGTTTCTGAGCTATGCTCCCAAGAAACGTTTTTCACGTATTGGATTTAGGTGAAACTTTGGTGTAGTATGGTCATAACTTAAACCTTTTGGTAGCTCTACTCAAGTATGACCAGGTAAGTAAGAAGAGATGTCGGTGGAGCGAGACTCTTTTAAGTACCACTTATCTCAAAACACTTACCTAGACATAATACCCAAGTAGGTGAGTCTAGTCGTGATTAAGTTATGATCTAAATTGATCGTTTCAACTCTCTTCTCTACAGATTCCTCATCCGGAGGTAAATTTCTCAATGAACTCCTCGTTCAGAGTCTCTTCTCTCTATGGAGTCCTCGTCCGGTCCGGAGTTGTAATACCCCGAAAATTTCCGTATTATTTTTATAAAATAGTTCGTGAAATTTGAAGTGGAATTGTGCGATTTCATATTTTTAGAGGTTTTCGTCGTAAAACGATAATTACGGCGGTAATTATAAGTTACACAAGGTTAATTAAGGTAACTTTTTATCAGTTGAGAATTTGGGAAAACTTCCTTCATGAAAGTTGTAGAACTCGTCGAATCGAGTTCGTAGGAATTTGGTTCACCGAAAACGGACATCGTATGAAGAAGTTATGGCCCTCGGAAGTTTGGTCGAAAGTGTATAAATATGGGGTAATTTTCATAAAAATCAGAAAATACCCGGAAAATTCCGGAAACTTTCGGAATTCTCCCAAGCAGACCCGCGGACCCGCCGTTGACCCGCCGACCCGACCTGGCGCGTGCGGGCGCGTCCGGCCACTTCCGGCGACGGGCCGGCCACCCACCGACGCAGACCGGCGTCGCCGGTCGACCGGTGGTGCTCCTCGCCACCAGATCTCGCCGGAAGTTAGCAGATCGTGCGGGGGCAGATTCGGGAAACGTCGACCCGGCCACCGGCGACGTTTCCGGCCACCTCCGGCGATGAACCTTCTTGGGTTTTGCTCCCCTCCTCCCCAGCAACCTCCCCATGGTGGTGGATCACGGCGGCACGGCCTAGATCGGCGGCAACGACGATTTGCACTTTTTGGGATCAAAAACTCACCGACACCGATTCCGGCCACTTCCACTCCGATCCAGACCTCGAGGTAGTTATCAAAATTGTTGGGATTGTTGTGATCTACATTCTAGTAAAATTTGGTGTCAATCGGACCACCTTGACCGGCGGTCTGACCACCGCCGGCGGCGGCGCGTGGGCGGCGCGTCCGGCCGGTCCGGGAGCAGTCCTTTGCTCCGTTTGGCTTGTTTCGTCGATACGAACAACTTTCATGTTTTGACTTTTGTCAAATTCGGTCGTTTGACCGATGGTCAATTAACCCGATTTATCGGATCGTACGATTTACGATTCGAGAGATCCGAGCGTCAGATGATCTTCAAATTTGATCGTGTGGTTAATATTGAGATTATAAGCATGTTGGACCGTTGGATTATTGAAATTAGATCGTTTGATCAACGATCAATTATGCAATGATTATGGATCGTTAGATCCGTGATGATCCGACCGTTGGATCATCACCATTTTTGGATATGATGTTAGGATGCTAGAAATAAGCATGTTGATGGATTTTGGAAGTTTTGGATTTCGTGTGGGACCCGTTGATGAATAGTAGACGTGGGACCCACGTTGACCGACGGTTGACTTTTGGTCAAACTGTCCTGAATTATGATTATTAATGTCTAAGTGACATTTGAGGATTAATGTATCGTTTAGGAATCTATGATATGCTAAGTGGACTATTGCATGTTCATAGGAAATTGTGGAATCATAGAAGCTTCCGGATAACATTGTCGATTCCTGGTTTCTATTTGAAGACGCAGCAGGAATTAGAGGTGAGTGAATCTCACGATGTTTTTATATATGAATATTAATTCATATTGTGTTGTTGTGATTTTGGTGTAAAACAATATTTGAAAAATGTTCATCTTATTGTTTTAATTTGTGAATTTTGTGGGAACACAATAATTCTATTAAGATATTGTGTTTGCCTATTTGAATGATTTTGTACAAACGGATTGTCCTGGGGACACCGTTAAATGGGTGAAAAATGGTAGCCCATCAGTTAGAGCTCTAGACTGCATATTGTTTGGTTAACTTGATGTATTAAAAGGAGAAGAAAAATAGTATTCTCACTTTTAATCAGGCGAAGTTAAAAATAACTTGATGTATTAAATGTGAGATGCATCTCACTTTTAATCAGGCTAAGTTATAAATGATTTTGTGTGAGTAAAGATCGAGGGTTTATATTATTTAATATACTGGATTACCCTGGTATTAACATACACGTTTATGGGGCGTGTGGGGTTAAAATACGTGGTATGGGACACGTAGGTTCAGTATATTAGATAATACGAATCTTCCGGATTTGAAATGGAACTTTTGAGTTAAATGATTCTTTGAAAATAAAACATAGATTACTCATACCAGCTTCGTAAGCTGACCGGGTTTGTTGATATAACCCGGTACACTATTCCACGGTGTAGTGGTTATACCTGCAGGTTAGGATAACCAGGAGTAAGTAAGGCTGCATACATATTATTGGTTTATAAGACTTCCGCTGTTTATGTAATAAACTCTGATGGATTAATTATTTAATATTTTGTAATAACAATTTATTATTTAGTTATGGCTTGTAATATGTAACCCTAAAGAACGGGTCAGCATTTACATTTATTGGGCATGGAGTATATTGTTGTACTCGAATTAAAAGAAAAAAATTCTAGTGCATATTTGTATTTGATATTCCATGTAGTCACATTCCCGAAATTGATTTGTAATTAAAGGCAAAATGCCTTATTAATTGATTTGAAAATCGGGGCGTGACAGGAGTTTAGCTCGAACCCCCACAGTTTGGCTTATTTCTCAAGAATCTCACGTTACAGAAAGGTGGGAAGTAGAAGAAAGGATGTTGCAAGTCCCCGAGAAAAAGAAAGAATAATTGAAATTCTGAAAACATGAACTTTTATAAAAGCTTATTTGGATTTCTTTTTCTGGATTAGTCTTGAACTTGCAAGAGAGTTGATGTGGCCAGTCTCGTCGGCGAGAAGTTGCGGCCGGTGAGGGAGGAGTAGTCGGCGACAATGGATGGTGCATGGCGGTGAAGGAGATGCGGAAAACCTAGGGTTAGGGTTCTAGGGTTTTGGCGCGTAGCAGTAGGCTATGCTGAAGATTCTGGCTGTTGATTCAGGGTTAGGGCTCGTGCTGATAACGTATTGTAGAATGCATAAAATAAAAACAAGAAAATAGAACAGGAATAGAATGATTGTATTAATGAATAGGGGTCTCCTCTATTTATAGAGAAATACAAGATACAATCCATATCGTAATTAGAATCATATTCAATATATAAACCATAATCCTGCAGGATTTACATTTCTTATTCCATACTAACTATTGATTACTTTTAGATTGACAAGGCACACACAAAGTGGGTTTCCTTCAACAATTAATACATTTTTTTTGTATTTTTTAATTTATTTTTATTATATAAATAATTCCTAATGCCCTTAAATTGTTTGGATAAATTGTCTTTAAAAATGCAGAGGTGTGTTAATAACAATTTTCTATTTTTTTTACATAGTGTGTTGACTCTTAGGGCTTATCTTGTTTGCAGAAAAGAAATTAATTTTTTATATATCTTTCCCATAGAATAAGGAAATAAACTTCTCACTAGTTTTCTCTACACGTGTTTGGAAACATTAGGAAAGCAATGAGGAAATGTATTTTTGTTTCCATTCCGTTGTTTGGTTTGTATAAAA
Source organism: Rubus parviflorus (assembly GCA_029955375.1). NCBI lineage: Eukaryota > Viridiplantae > Streptophyta > Magnoliopsida > Rosales > Rosaceae > Rubus > Rubus parviflorus. The sequence goes on along the minus strand of JARGGL010000008.1, from coordinate 3,038,025 downwards.
ATAGAAAATTAAATCATGCTAATTCCAATTCATATCCTTATTTATTAAAAATATAAAGTTATACAAATCTCAACAATTTTTTGAATAAAATTGTCAATAATAATTTTCAATAGTGATATAATAGTTTTTATATTGAGTAATCAAAGCGTAATTAATGCAGAGAAAGTGGGAGAGAGAAAAATGAATCATTTGGAGTATGGGAAGATATACTTCCCCAACACCAAAAATGTTGGAAATATTAAGTACGTCCAACTTGTATGGTCATGAGCATTGAGGGGTAAATCGCATGAAGAAAGTGAGCTGGTCTAGTCACAAATAACAGGGTGTTCTGCTCATATCCAAAGAGTACTTGAATCAAATGGAAACTACAGATTGAGCATAATATGTCTCGAACATAATCACTTATTAAGTCCTAAAAAAAGCAAAACGTATGAGGCAACATAGAAAGATCGATCCACATTCAAGACAAACGTTGTTATATAATGATGATGCTGGTGTTCGGCAATGCAAAAGTGATTATGCTATATTGACTAAAAAAGGTGGCCATGAAAATTTGGGATATAGTGAGAAAGATGCACGAAACCTTATTGACAAGAAAAGAACATTGAAACTTTAGAATGCTGATGCAAATGCCCTTCACAAATATTTCATCATGATGCAGAAAAATAATCCAAACTTCTTTTACTCCATGAATCTTAATGAATAAGGTCGATTAAGAAACCTCTTTTAGGCTGATGCTAGTAGTAGAGCGACTTGTGAAGATTTTGGAGATTTGATCACATTTGACATAACATGCTTGACAAACATATATGATATGTCATTTGCTCCTGTTATTGGGGTAAATCATCACGAACAATCTTTGTTGTTAGGTTGCAGCTTACTTTATGACGATACTACGCTCTCTTGTACTTTGTGATAAGACTATGCTCTCCTCAAATATCCATATATTTGAGGTGTGGAAGACATGCATGAAGGAGAAACTCCTTAAGCTATAATTATAGATCAATGTGCACTAATAAAAAATGTCATCGCAGTTGTGTTTCTAGATGCTAAACATCGGTGGTGCTTGTGGCATATTATGGAAAAAAAATTTGTAAAAACCTTATGGCGTACAAAAGAAAATATGAGAGTTTAAAAACTAGTATGACATATGTGGTTTATGAATCATAACTACTGATGACTTTGAGAACCAATGGACATTGATGTGGAGAAATACTTTCCGAAATGAGATTAATGGTTAGACGGGTTGTACAGACATAGACATCAATGGGTTCCTGTATATTTGAAAGACACATTTTGGATTGGAATATCAACTACCAAATGCAGTGAAAGCATTAATTCAAACTTTGACAAATTTGTGAAGTCGACAATCACTTTGAAAATGTTTGTTGAACAATATGGTGTAGGAATGGAAGATAAGATTGAAAAGGAAGAACAAGAAGATTTAACACATTCTTTAGAAGTGTGGAACTCTCAACTGGATTCAAATTCGAAAAACAATTTTGATATCCTTATACAAATAAAAAATTCAAAAAGTTTTGGATGAGTAGAAAAAGAAGAATGTGCAATTTGTATGCATAGAGTCATGAAATCCTGATATAAACAGAAGAAAAAAAAGCGTAAAACAAAAGGTGATGAAATCATCATTCAGTAGTAAGCTGAAACCAAAGGGTCCTATATGTCATTACGTTGACTTCAATACATAAACACTCATGACATTACGTGTACATGTCATTTATTCGAGTTTAGAGGAATTTTGTGCAAACATGTGATTAGCGTATTGATTCAAAGAGTGTTGTCGACAGTTCCAATTAAGTATGTACTGGCACGATGAAGAATTTTTTTTTTAAAGAAAGTATAGTTTCATAAAAGGTTGTTATAATAATTCTAAATCTAAGGAAGTGATCGAGGTTGCTTTATAATAAGATGTTGGAAGTGTTCTATGAACTTACAAGCTTTGTCGAATATGAGGAACAAACCAACATTTTATTGCAAGTTGTAGTATAGCTCAAAGCTAAGGTGCTTTAGTACAAACCGGTGTCTAAAGTGAATCTCACCCTTAAAGCACCATCATGCAAGGAACCGATAACAACTAAAAAAAATTCTCAATCCAGTAGTTGTGAAACAAATAGGTCGTCTAACATTTAAGAGAAAAAATTTCAAAGCTGAAGAAGGAATTCAATAAACAAGAAAAAGATGTTACAAGAGGAAACAAACGTCTCAGACATCACCAAATAAGGTATACATTGTATGATTTATATTTTAAAAAGTTATGCATAAACTACATGTTGTTAGTTATATTTCATTATTTCAATACATCATTGTAAAAAGATACGAGATGGTGATGATGATTGTGATGTTGGAAAGAATAAGCCTTTCTCACCACGTGATTGTTATCCTCTTAGAAGACCAGACAATATCAATTCAACGGTTTTTACAACTGAATCTACTCTGCTAAGCAATTGTAGTCACCCCACTGCACTAGAAAATGTAATGTTTATGTTTAATTCTTTACCTTTATATATGATCGAAACTATTGTTCACATTCTCATATTTCCTTAAGAAACTATATATTTGATTTTTTTTATTGCATTAGGTAAACTCAAACTTCTCCATGGAAAGTAACAATTTGTCCTTAAGGTTATCAAGCAATGAGTTTCAGGGCGTAAGTATTCAAATAGAGTAAAATCCTTATATGGTACCTAGAGTATAACGAAATGCAATTTTTGGTATCTACAAATTTTGCGACCATCTCACAAATACTTCCCCTCTGTTAACGACTTAGATACTTCTGTTCCTTTTTTCGCTAATTTTGCTTACGTGTCACATAATTAGAGGGGTAAAATGGTCTTCACAGTCAGCCCAGTCAACACATTCGGCCCCGTCAGCCTCTTCTAACCATCTTCACTCATTTCCTCCAAAATACCCCAAATTTCTCTCCAAAAACCTAACATTTTCCCTCCAATTAAATCTCATCTAGCCTCTAAATCTAGCTTAAATAGTCAATTTCCAAGACTGAGAACATCAGAAGAATCCGAAAATATAGAAAACAAAAAACAAAACACTCTATACTTGTTGCTTTGGAGTGAAACTCCAAATTGGGTTCATCCCCGAAAGTATGGAACCGCGTAGCCGTTCACGTATATTATGTCATTGTGGAGTAGCTGCAGTGGAATTGATTTGTTTGAGTGATGAGAACCCCGACAGAAGATACTTTGGATACCATAAGTACAGACTAGAGGTATGCATATATTTGGTGTTGTGATGAATTTAAGCAATTGCAGAGAAAATCCTGATTTGTAACCTTGGTTTTGAACTCAATTTCAAGGAAATGAGCATTGCAATCTTTTCATCTGGATTGATCCTCCGATGTGTCCTTGTGCTGTTGTAGTTATACTAGGACTATTGAGACATAGGGAAACTATAACTCTAAACTAAGAAAGAACTAACAAGAAAGCAACTACGCTACCACAAGCACACAAGTAAAGATTTAGATGCACTTTGGCCAAACACAAAACAGTTTCCTTCACCAATTCATCATTATCGACGTCTTTGACTTTTAGTTGACTACGTGGTAGTCTTCCATCCCATACTTGTTGCCTTGCCACATGGCGCGACATAATTGGTCCATGTGGGGCCTCTCTTTTGTCCACGTGGAAGCTTCTCATTGGTCCACGTGGCGGCCGCACATGGGTTGAAGTTCCAAATTCGTTTCTTCGCCATTTGTCTTCCTTCTTTTGCTCACAAATTCCTCATTGTTGATGTCTTGGGATTTTGGTGACTTGCCACGTGGCGTCACATAAACAGTTTTGGTAGGTGACTATGATAATCCAAAAAAAAAAAAAAACATAAGTATAAATTTATATATTTATATATATATACATATATATACACACACACATGCACTTACCTTAAAACAATTTAATTAAGTTGTTAATTAAAAACACATGGCATTTGAGATATTAGCTACTACTCTTGTGGCTGTGTTTGAAGGCCTGTGGCTGGTATTTTGATGCTGACGACGATTGCTGGTTATTAGACATGGTTACCAGGGTTTCCTTTGGGTTAGGGGGCCTGAGTAGATTATGCTTAGGTTGGGCTTTTAGGCCTGCAATTGCTTGGGTCCAGGTTTGAGACCCTAGTAGATTTTGGTTAAAAGTTTGGGACTTAGGTATATGTGTTGAATCTTTCAAACTTGGACCAAACACTCGCATTGGTTGGCTTAAACATGGCAAGACCGCGAGTCTATGGCACTTGTTCAAAAATTCACTATACCGTTATAGGTGGAGGGATTGCTTCTCTCCTAGATAGATCATTTTATATGTTTTAACTAGGAGTAGTATAGTGGGCTGTGTTATCGCATGTGATGTTTTTTTTTAATCTTTGTACCACTATGTAACTTCATGATGTAATTTGTCTTTACTAATAAATATTGTCGTCTCTTCTCTTCTCTGAGTTTTTTGGCCCAGTAGAGTCATAGTCATAAAAAAAAAAATTTAACCAAAACAAAAAAGCCCAAGAATTATATAAAAGGATGCTACAACAACAACGAGGCTTTATTTCAAACAAAAATGACAAACCCGTGACAATCGCCACATGAAACTTCTTATATTGTGTTCAGCACGTGCCAATTGTAAATTTCTGAAGGGCCTTTCATTCTGAGCGACTGCTATGAGAAGAACAGTTGTACTAATATCAGATTGAAATGCAGTTTTCCGTTTTATCAAGCAGGCTGCTAATTTAATGGAATTTTGTTTTCTTCCACATATTAGAAGAAACCTTTCATCATATAGGGTTCATGATGATAAAGTACATCTGTCAAATCTAGCAACAAAGACTCTACGGTGGTTACTTTCCGTAAATTGTGAAATCAACCAGCTTTAGATGAATTAGTTGGAGGCTTTGGTTGCAAACTCCTTCTGAGAAAAGCAGACATCGCTGCAGTGGCAGCACACCCTCGTTCTAAACAGAGAAGATAGTCGTTGACTAATACAACATACACAAAACCCCAATTAGATGAAGTATAGCAAATGATATGAACCTATCCAATAGAGCAAAATGGTGAGAGAAGTATTACTGGCTCTTGAGGCCCATGTGGTTAATATTCCCCCTGCCTTTTGCAGTAGAGGATTCAACCCATAGGAAAGAGAGATTTGGAAGGGGGAAGGTTACCCCACATTGTGTAGCTACTATCCTCAATGTGCCTCAAAATAGACCAAAAGCATGGAAAACTAAGAAAATTTAATATTAATAGATAGAAAAGGATAGATGTATCAAAGGCAAGTACCAGACATTGCACCCTGGGTAACAGAGGTGATGATCCCATGTTCCATCAGTTCACCTTGCACCTTTAGTTGTCCTTCTGGAAGCGTTGAGAGAACTGAGTTTGGGAAGACTAAATATACAAACGCCTTCATCTTCTGCCATTACAATTTCAAACATGTTAAAGATGGACACTTATTATTATCAACGACTGTTCCCAGTTGTGGCTCACCGAGTTAAGAGATGGGTTGAGAATACAAGATGTTTGTAAAGTAAAATTAATGCTCTGAAACATAGTAAAACCTGCTCTTCTAGCTTGCTCGGGTCCAATATGATGTATCCACTCTCTGCCAAGCAACAGTATATGGCAACTGCAAACACCAGCTCAAAATAAGTCGGCATAAATTCATCAAAAGAAGAAAGTAGACAAGAACATAGGTCTTCATTTACCAGCAAGATGCCTTAGAGGAATCCCAGCATGCAGCACATGCAGCATTTATGGCACATGGCAGGAGCTATTCAAGTAGTTTTCAAGGTACTTCCACTTATATCATGTAAAAGGAAGAAGATGACAGAGAAGAAAAGCTAAGAAATGCTACACCATATGGCTTAATATATATATCTTTAAATTATCTTTTGTATAAATGCAAAAGTCAAGCAATATGTTAAAATGCCTCAAGGTGATAATCCACCACAGAACGAACAGCGAGAAAATGAATGCACAATTTTGCAATAGAGAAGTTCTGTTAGTGCAATATTTGTTTAGTTGGCATTTCCTAAGCACAAACCGAGAGTCATGTTTTAGTGCCATAGTTTATACTCTTGGAACCTCAAATTGGAATGCTGGACTCAAATGATCAACTCACCTCAGCACATTCAAAGGTATGTTTACATACATATGTGTTCATAATCGTTCTAGGACTGCAGATGCTTTTCAATCCTAGAATGTTGAACCGTAAGTTTTAAAAAAGGTTTTTACGTCCAAAGTTTTAATTGTGAGTTGATTTATTTTATGGGCTTTTTAAATGACGTTTTATTTGAATCCATGCTCATTAAAAAAGGTTTGAAGCCCATGCACAGCAGCACCCTAGCATACCCTATAGTTCATTCATTCTTTTATAAATATAGGGTTTTCACGTTGTTACGAGTGTGGATCAAAACTGAGAATTGTTCATTGCTGCGTTTTTCTTGTGAGCTTTCTATCTTTATCTCCAAAAGCATTGAGCCTAACTTTCTGAGAATTCTTCATGAGCTGTTCCATGTTTAGCTCTTGAAGGATTATCAAATCCCATAAACTTTTCGGTCAAAAAGTTTCTTTGGTTTTATGCTTCATGTGTGTTGGTAGTTCATGCATGATTTGTACCTTGAGGTGATTGACAACCGAGGAGAGTGTTGTGCCATCTCAAGATTGACAAAGGGGAACAAAGTCGCTGTTGTTTTGGAAGTAGCAAAGACGAGGAGACACCGCTGCCCACTAGATTGGATCTAGTAGATGAGTTGTGTAAGATCTTTATGTACTTTCATATTCATAGTGGATTGTTCACCGGCATAGTGCCCGCAGTTGTTTACCTCTTTTGAGGGTTTTACTGCGTCAACAGATCTTGTGTTATGTGTGTGATGTTTATCTTTTGTGAATGGTTTGGCATATAAGTTAATCACAACATAATACAACGTGTTTGAGTATTATCAGTCTGGCTATTGTCTCGTTTAGGATTGAAACAAGTCTGCACTCCTAAACTGAAAACTGAAGTTGTTGGCCTATTGATCCGATCTTATTATTCTGGGAATACGTATCCATTCTGAAATTACAATTGGCATCAGAGCCGATCACTAGACAAACTTAGTGTGATCCTCAAAGGCAAACAGAATGGATTATACAAGTAATTGTGCAGCTGGGTCAACTAGTCATCCTCCGTTTCTTGACGACAAATCTAACTATGCATCATGGAAGGCTAAGATGAAAGCTTTTCTTTGGGCGCAAGATGTTTCTGTATGGGCTATTGTTGATAGTGGTTGGGAGTATCCTACAAAGACCGAAAAAATTGCACCAAAGTTAACTGGAGAAGGTGGTTCAACTACTGAAGTTAGAGTTGAGAAGCCGATGAGTGAATGGACTGAAAACACCAACAGTACAAATAATCAGAAGGCTTTAAACTCTTTATTCACTGCACTATCTTTTGACAAGTTTCAGCTTATTTCTCATTGTACATCTGCAAAGCAAGCATGGGAGATCCTCCAAGTCACACATGAAGGCACCACCGCAGTCCGAGAATCCAAGCTTCAACAGTTCATGCAACAATTTGAGAATATAAAGATGGGTGATGATGAGAAGTTTGCTGATTTTTATGCTAGGCTCAGCATTGTTGTGAATGCTTGTTTCAACATGGGAGATCCTTTACCTCAGCACAGGATAGTGAAGAAGATACTCAGGTCTCTCCCTATGAAATATCATTTCAAGAAGATAGCCATTCAAGAATCAAAGGACTTGAATACTTGCAATCTTCAGGAGTTGATTGGGAACTTGACCACATATATATGAGATGGAACTACCTGATGAAAAGAAAAGCAAAAGCATTGCTCTCAAAGTTGCAAAAGATATTATAGATGAAACAATAGATGAGGAGGATGTTGATGAAGATGAAATTGACCGTATCACAAGGAAGTTCAGAAAATTACTCAAGGGTGGCAGATCCAAAAGAAGTGAATCAAGGTCAGACTCTAGCTCCAAAAATAATACTAGAACTAGAGAACAACCTGGTGACAATGTTGCAAGGTTTCAAAGAGCACTTGAGAAGAGAACCAATAATGCTCCGAAGTGTTTTGCGTGTGAAGGGTTTGGTCACATTGCCTCTGAGTGTGCTAATACTAGAAAGAAGTCCAAGAATAATCAAAATAAGGCCATGAATGTTACTTGGCACTAGGCCAAAAAATTGATCAGACGACAGTTTTTACCCGTTGTCTGATCAATGTTTTTGCTGTTGATAATCTCAATGCCGTCTGATTTCACTCAGACAACGGACACTTTCTGTCGTCTCATTGACTTTCATACAACCCAGTTCTAATGAAATGGTGTTGTCTAAATATATTTCATACAACAGGTTACAATAAAATGATGTTGTCTAACAAACTTTATACAACATGATCTTTAAAAAATCATTGTTTGTTGTTATTTTTTACATCAACAAATGGCTTGCTCCTGTGGTTGGATTACCATGTGAGAGAGATTGTGTGCTAAAAACTGTGAAGTAGATTGACATGAGACAACATGTAAAAGGCAAATGATATTGCCTATCCATGTTTGATATTATAGGATTCTCAAATAAACTGTTGTTTGAGTTGTTATTGGACAATATTTTTTAATCTATTTTTCTTGTGAAACTTTCTTTGCAACCATTACCTTTGAAAAATAATGTAATGGTTAGTTATTTCACACAATGGTTTATTATATCTTGTGTTAAGGTTATATATTTTACACAATAGGTTTCTTGATAGTCAATGTGGTGCTCCCACACTTCAGACAACAGAAAGTGGTTTTTTCAGTTGTGTTTCTATACTTGGGCAACCGATAAAGTCTTAAAAGTATCATAGTTGAATGGCTCAGACAACAGTTTCTCCTTTTCATCTCATTATGTTCAGTGCTCTTGGACAATAGTTTCTATTTCTCATTTCATTGTGTTCAGTTCTCTTGGACAATAGTTTTTAGTTAGTAGGGAGTGGTATGAAAGTGAATGTTATGACGATAAAATTTATAGATATTGCAAAGGCCTAATCAAGCAACGTACAAAAAGCAATCTAAAACACATTCATTTAAACCACATATCCATTACACATTCATTTGAACATCCATAAAGTACAATCTAACCACAAAATGTTAATTAACTTGTCCATAGATGTGTCTCATCTCATCTCCCAATGCGTCTTTCGCCCACAGCTACAACATCTTTCAGTTTTGTAGGAAAATTTGCTGGCAGCTTCTTAATGTCAAGATAGTAGTCCTCATCATCACCGCCAACTTTCCTCTTCCTCTTCTTCAAACCCTTAACAGGCTTCGATTGTTTCTATATGAAAAAAAGATATGTTACTACCAAATCTATATTCTATCTACAAGCATGCATGAGTTCCAATTCCATTTAGTTTACCTTAGGCAGTGCAGAGGATTGAACTATGAGTTCTCTCGGCCAAGCAATGCAAGTCCCAACAGCGTCTTTGATAGTCATTATCTCATCCGAGTGAATTTTTAAAAAACATCCAATTAAGTATTAAAAAGCAACAAACTTAAATGAATAAAAGAAAGATTCTCAGAGGTATTTGTTCCTGTTAAGCAGTTCTCACATACAGGGGCAAGCAAGCGTGCTGAAAAAAAGTTATAACTTCTACGTACATCAACTGATGCAAGATCATGATCTCTAAAATCACCCAAGATAGTTTTATATGAAATTGGCATACCGCATACATTGGCATCGATTCAACATTTTCCTATACCCAAAGAGAAAAGTCTCAAAAGTTCAAATTCTAAATCCATAATAAATATGCAATTATGCATCATGTGACCAAATGTTAGAAGTTCTCTGTGGCCCTAAACTCTAGAACCATAACAGTATATAACATCTATACTATGAGCTAAAGTGGCAATATCCGTGAAAGCATTCAAGGGCAAAATAGCCTTCTAATCAAAGCTACAATAGTGCTTTTCCACTTCTTCTTTCAACACTATAGCCCTCCCCCCTCTCTTACGTTAAGATTTTAGACAGTCTTCTCATCTCCATAATTAAAGCTTATTTCTAATTCAATTTAAAAAGAACAAAAGCCTATACTGACCCAACTGAAAAAGAACACTACCAATCAGACCAAAAGAAATTCATCACTACATGATAAACCACTTATTTCACCATCTGAACCACAATAATACAAACTTTAGTGTAATTAATACCATAATATTGATTTGAAACCAACTTCTCTTTGTCTCCCAAGTAAGAGAAATAATGAGCAGAACCAAAAGTGATACAACAAGAACCTATCTAGCCACAGATAATGAACCAATTCCAGCCAACTCATCTCAATTATAAAAACAATCAATTGCCACAAAGGGTAAAAGTCCCAGTTTACCAGGCTTAAACATCATCAAATAGCAGCAATTAGTACATGATTATAACATAAGCCTAGGAGCACATACAAGGATCATAATCCATGCAATCACTTATCCGCTACTCAACCACAACCCAATACACTCATTGTACAAAGTCAAACTTTAATGTAATACATATACATAGTTAATCATTGCACAACAAAACAACTAATTAATGTTATAACGTGCAGCCCATAAGTGCTAGTGAGAGAGAGAGAGAGAGAGAGAGAGAGAGATGGCTTATCAATTAACAATTGGACTTGCCTTTATGTTAGCAAAAGCCTTTATCTTGATGTTAGTCACAGTTCTCATATCCCCTGCACATACAACATTTTGCTGAGTAATCAACTTCCAAGCTACAGAATATGTAGAGCATTGTGACTAAGTTGTTAATGCTCACAATATCATTTTGAGATGGCTCATACAACCAATCTCAAAACCCCAAGAAGCTAACCTTATAAAAGGATTGCAAAACTAAAATAGAAAAAAAAATGACAGTACTAAAGAAAATCTACAGTTACAGAATTTGATTACTTACCGGTATAAGCTTGTGAAGGAACTAAAGGCCATAACTACTAATAAATGCCCCTCCATTAGTCCTCTCGTCTTGTAGTGTTTCGCCTTGAAAGAGAGAGAAATATATAAATGAAACTTAAACAGTCAAGGGTCCAACAACACAACATGAAACAAACTACAATTATAAAATGAGGATGGTGGAATTGATGATGATATTTCAAAGATGAGAAAAGTTATCCTTTCTTTGGTAAATAAGCATAAATTGTATGTAGAGCAACACAAAAATGACTTACCAAATTTATCTGGAGGTGCAACAACTATTCCTTTCAGTAGCAATGATAACTGCGATATATATATATAAATTGTCAGTAGAGAATGAGTAAAAGGCATCATGAATATCAAGCCTAATACAAGAACCAGTAGCATAATATACTTATATTGACACAATTGCCTACATACTATGCAATTAGGTTCTCAACTTGCATAATCAGCATAAATTACCAACCAATTATGTATCTCATCAATAGCTAGCTAACTAAACGGCAATTATCATAAATCCAACAACCAATCCCTGTTCCCAAACAATCAACAAAAATTCAAATAGTTAAGTAATATCATGAACAAATCCGCATTGCACAGGAATCCACAAGTTTTAACTATACAATTTGAGTCTAATAAAACAACATGATCCATGCTAAAGAAAAAATAAATTAACAATGAAAGAAAAGAAAATGTCATAGGAGATCATGAGACTTTTACAATAAGCACAGTATTTATGCAAACTAAGCATTATTCTAGCTGACGTAAATCATTTCCATGTCATTATCCACTTTCAGCCACACCTAACTTGAGGCCATGGGAGGGGAGATCTCAATGGGGGTTCTACACCTATTGCCTGAAGTGATCATTCTCGAGTACCGAAAGCCAAAAGTTTTACTAGTCATAGACACAATGTACTACGCCACCACAAAAGATTCAGATAATAAGGACTTGATAACAATAACATATAACTCCTGGTCAAGGAGAATGCCTCAACTAAAGTTACCTTTGTCAGGAACATATCATGAAATACTCTTCCTTGCCTTGTTCAGCCTTCATTTCGAAACTGACCCAGCAACTTATACTTCTCCATAGCTCCAACCCACATATTTCACAAACATTGCGTTCTCCAAATTAAACAATATGGGGTTAGGGTTTTCAATTCAAATCGATTTATAGGCTTAAACCACAGTGAGGGTCTCGAGATTTACCTAACCAAAACGACTTGAAAATCGGTGATACCCAATCTAATCTAACCCCAAATCCAAAGACTACGATAAATCAATCCTTCTTCCTCGGACTACCTCTAGACAATCGGAGGTCAGAGAAGGCTTGGCGACGTCGAGACGAAGGCGATGACACTTGTGCAAGGCTGAGAAGTGGACGAAGATCGATCGGCAATTGGGTTACTTTGCTCTTTTGGATACCCCCTCGTGTGACGAAGGGGAGGTTTGGTTTCCTCATTTCGCAGAGCCTCGTCCATCTCTTGTTCTCGGCCCAGGACTCGAGAAGCTTGTTGTTCTTCTACGAATTCTTCTGACAGTTCGCTTGGGATGGCGATAGATCGAAAGAAAGAGACTAATACGAGATGTGAAGAAGCATAGTTCTTCATAGATCTAGGGCGACAAAGAGGGAGATCGAGAGGAAGAGAGAAAGAGACATGTAAGGGAGAGAGTGAGTTGCGGGTTTGAAAGATGAGAGAGCGAGTGCTCATGAGGAGATTGAGATGAAAGTGAGACCATAGACGCAGATCTACTCTGCGTGGGAAAGATGGGAGGGAAACGAAAATTTCATTTTCGTCAAAGTGTGAGAGTGATTGATTCGATGAGAATGAGAGACTAATTTGATGAAATTTAGGGCTTCTAACCCTGAAGTAAATTTGAACGGTCCAAATGTAATGGTGAGAGATCCAACGGCTAATATCATGCCTTCCGAAAATTATTAAAATGACTTAATTTCAATTCTCTAAACTTCCAAAAAAATAATCGAACTTTCGCTGACTATAACTCTCTCATACGAACCTGAAATTACACGTGCCAGGTGTCTATGAACTGGGAACGACGTACTCTACATCTCACGTCTAGAAGGTTTTCTTCAAAAAATTAACGAATCAAAAAGTAAATTTTGAATAAACATTCATTGAAGTATTTCGGTACAATTTGTTCTCAAACCATCTTAAGTTCATATTTCACTTATAAAATACATCACTCATTCCATAATGATATTAATAATAATTTTCCAACTTTAGGGTTAGGTATGGGTGTAACTAGGGCAATTGAATTGTGATGATCTGCTAAGTTTAAAGTGAAAATTAGATTTTAGTTTGGGTTTAGGGTTTAGAGCTTATGGTTTAGGGTTTAGGATTTATGGTTTAGGGATTAGGGTTTATGGTTTATGGTTTAGGATTTAGAGTTTAGGGTTTAGGGATAAGGGTTTAGGGTTTATGGTTTAGGATTTAGGATTTAGAGTTTTGGGTTTAGGGATAAGGGTTTAGGATTTATGGTTTAGGGTTTATGGATAAACCCTAAACCCTAAACCATAAATTCTAAACCCTAAACCCTAAGCCCTAAACTCTAAATCTTAAACTCTAAACCCTAAACCCTTAACCCTAAACCATATATAAATTCTAAACCCTAACCTCTAAACCATAAACCCTAAACCACAAATCATAAACCCTTAACCATAAATCCTAAACCCTAAACCCTAAACCCTAAACCCTAAACCATAAATCCTAAATCCTAAATCCTAAATCCTAAATCCTTAACCCCTAACCCTAAACCGTAAACCCTAAATCATAAATATTAAACCCTAAACCCTAAACCCTAAATCCTAAATCCTAAACCCTAAACCCTTAACCATAAACCGTAAACTGTAAACCCTAAATCCAAAATCCTAAACCATAAATCATAAATCCTAAACCCTAAACCTTTAACCGTAAACCCTAAATCCTAAATCCTAAACCCTACACCATAAATCCTAAACCCTAAACCCTAAACCCTAAACCCTAAACCATAAACCGTAAACCGTAAACTCTAAACGGTAAACCCTAAATCCTAAACCCTAAACCCTAAACCCTAAACCCTAAACCCTAAACCCTAAACCCTAAACCCTAAACCCTAAAATAAAAATTAAATTTTGGATGACATAAAATATTCAACTATTGTCTGAAGCAAAATTGTACAACATCAACACCATAACTGTTGTCTCAAACAATGCAGTGGCACAACAGAACAAAGAAATATGTTGTCCCTTTAGAACAATGAGACAACATCAAACTTACACTATTATTTTATTAATATTAATAAAATAATAATAAAAATTTGAACAACATAAAATACGTAGTTGTTGTCTGAAGAAGTAATCAACAACTTCAACAAAATAACTATTGTCTGAAACAAGGCAATGACACAACAGCACAATATAATCTGTTGTCCCTTTTGAATAGTGAATTATCTCAGACAATAGAATATTTTTTGCTGTCGTTTGAATTTCTGGGACGACAGTTATTTTTGTTGCTGTCGTTGGAAATGTGTTGTCTGATTCCGTTATTGGCCTAGTGTGGAGTGATAGTGAAGATGACTCCTTGGTGGATAATGAATCTGAAGTGGTGGCCTTGGTAGGTTTTGTGGCTACTGATGATGAGTCTGAAAGTGAGGAACCTGACCTTGAGGAAGTAATGCAGCAATACATTGCATTGTCTGAGGCGTCTAAGTTACTGAAACAAACGAACCAAAACTTGGTTGCTCAGGTGGATAAATTGACAGAAGATATCAGTAGGATTGAAGCTGGATTTCAGTCCCAATTGCAAGCAGGTGACAAAATGAGAAAATCTCTTGTGGAGGATTTTCAATCTCTCCAGCAAAAATATCAACAAAAATGTGACAAGGTAGAGGAGCTAGCTTGTGAAAGGGTCTGAACAATCTACTTCACAATCTACTTATCCTGTGCTTGAAGAACCTAAATCAAGGTTTAAAAAATTTGTACCGGTGTGTCATTGGAAAGCAGGGACATATAAGACCAAGGTGCAATCAATTGAGAAAGAATTCTTGGAACTTCAAGAAGCCACTCATGAACAAAGAAAAGACATTAGTTCAAGATAAATTGGAAAATATTTTGAAAGAAGTAAACAAGATAGCGAGGCTCATTTCAGTTCCATTCTCACCTGAGACCCAAATGAAGCAACGTTGGATACGAAAAGAATCTCAACGTCCTGAGCTTCCACATACAGGTAAGTGAACTCTCCTTTCTATATGATTTTTTTTTCTCTGGAATTTTGTTTGTTCTTCTTAGTTTTTGTTTTTGTAGAGTCTTCATTTAAAAAAAAAAAAATTTGCATGCTTTGCCTTTATACCATACCATGCCTCACTGGTATTTTTTTTGTCTGTGAGTGTTGATACTGTATGTTGAACACTCATATCTCAAGAAAGGAATTGAAATACTTTGTGAAAATTTCAGATCAAAAGATCCATAGGATTTTGTGATTTGAGTTTGTTCCCAGTTTCAACTTGTGCTTGTAGCAGTTGTGTGTTTGCATATAGTATAGGTTTTATCGACTTTTGGTCTCATTTAACGTACTGCTATTTGATTCTCTGCATAACTCTTGTAGTTTCGGCATTTAGGACTTATATTGTGTTTCTATCCTAATTTAGGATTCCTGATCAAGATCAATCCTGTTTTCTGCATTTTTTTTCATTATCGTGACATGCATAGAGTGAATCATGATCTGAGATTAAGATAACTTATGTTGGCTTTGCGTTTTAAAAGTGATCCGAACAATGAACTTGCAATATGATTGTGAACTTGTATTATCCCCTATTTTTCCTCTCTTTTTGAGTAATAGAGACTGAGTTTGAGCTTTGTCACTTGCACATGCACACCATAATGTTTGAGTGAGGTATGCAGATTGAATCTTCGTCCTTGTAGATTCCAGATGATAAAAAAAAAAAGGGGAGACATTCGGTCTACCACCAAATGTAGATGGGACAGCTGCCTTGTAAAGCTAGTGTGTTTCAGGTCGAAACGGTGGTGGTCTAGACAAGTCAGGCTATCTCCAAATGTAGATGGGACATCTTCCTTGTAAAGCTAGTGTATTTCAGGTCGAAAACGGGGATGGCTTGACATATTATGAGACTAAAGGTTCTGAAAAAAAAAATATTCATATGAGACAATTATGTTCTCAAATTTCCGTCTCCACAGGTGAAAATCATTGCAAAAGGCTCTATTGTGGGAAGACTATGTTTATTCTAAAGCCTCTAATCATTTTGGTTCACTTCACAGCAGAGAACACTCAGTGTCTTAGCTCAAATTGTTTGGAAAAATGGTAGGTAATCCGTAGGGCATGTTCTGCTGCAATTTTACAAATTTTGGTTATCCTTGAAAAGTGAATCCTTTGAAGTTATCTTGGAAAAGCTTTGCTTGATTACTCTCTGTCTTGGTAATGGTCTGTCTCATGCATTCATATTGTGTGGGTTATTATTTTTTTTGCGTCATGCTACAAGTTGTAGGTTATCTGGTTTCCAACTCATATGATATCCTTTCTGATCTTCAGTTCTTTCTCAAAAGGTTTTTGTAATTCAGGAGTGCATTGTCAGATCAATCCTGGTTTTGAATTTGCTTGGTGATTCATTTTTTGCTCTCTGATAAGTGTTTCTATTTCCGCTGCTGACAATATATGGATCATGAATTTAGGGGGAGATTTCCCTTTGTCCTTTCCAGGCAAAAAGGGGGAGAAATTTGTGGATTAATGATTCATATACTTATCCCATTTCTGCCATACTTGCACTTGCTCTTCACATGTATTGTGTTTTTCTTGTGTGCAGTTTACAGGACTGAAGTTGATCACTTGGATTGGTCATTGTGGTATAGGATCAACTATTGTGTATTGTTGAGTGTATATGTTGTTTTGCCTAGGAAATGCCAAAGGGGGAGATTGTTAGTGCAATATTTTTTTAGTTGGCATTTCCTAAGCACAAACTGAGAGTCATGTTTTAGTGCCATAGTTTATACTCTTGGAACCTCAAATTGGAATGCTGGACTCAAATGATCAACTCACCTCAGCACATTCAAAGGTATGTTTGCATACATATGTGTTCAGAGTCGTTCTAGGACTGCAGATACTTTTCAATCCTAAAATGTTGAACCGTAAGTTTTAAAAAAGATTTTTACGTCCAAAGTTTTAATTGTGAGTTGATTTATTTTATGGGCTTTTTAAATGACGTTTTATTTGAATCCATGTTCATTAAAAAAGGTTTGAAGCCCATGCACAGCAGCAACCCTAGCATACCCTATAGTTCATTCATTTTTTTTATAAATATAGGGTTTTCACGTTGTTACGAGTGTAGATCAAAACTGAGAATTGTTCATTGCTGCGTTTTTCTTGTGAGCTTTCTATGTTTATCTCCAAAAGCATTGAGCCTAACTTTCTGAGAATTCTTCATGAGCTGTTCCATGTTTAGCTCTTGAAGGATTATCAAATCCCATAAACTTTTCGGTCAAAAAGTTTCTTTGGTTTTATGCTTCATGTGTGTTGGTAGTTCATGCATGATTTGTGCCTTGAGGTGATTGACAACCGAGGAGAGTGTTGTGCCATCTCAAGATTGACAAAGGAGAACAAAGTCGCTGTTGTTTTGGAAGTAGCAAAGACGAGGAGACACCGTTGCCCACTAGATTGGATCTAGTAGATGAGTTGTGTAAGATCTTTATGTACTTTCATATTCATAGTGGATTGTTCACCGGCATAGTGCCCGCAGTTGTTTACCTCCTTTGAGGGTTTTACTGCGTCAACAGATCTTGTGTTATGTGTGTGATGTTTATCTTTTGTGAATGGTTTGGCATATAAGTTAATCACAACATAATACAACATGTTTGAGTATTATCAGTCGGCTACTGTCTCGTTTAGGATTGAAACAAGTCTGCACTCCTAAATTGAAAACTGAAGTTGTTGGCCTATTGATCCGATCTTATTATTCTGGGAATACGTATCCATTCTGAAATTACAAGTTCAATGAATGTCAAAATGGAGTTTCAATAAACCTCTTAAATATTTATGAAAAATGAATGACCTTAAAGGATATAGCACCATCATCATTGACAACCTGCAGCAGACAAATATGATCTTAAGGTAAATATGGTTACTTAACCATGGTTGTAAAAGAGATCAGCAAGAGCATTAAAAAATCGGGAAAATAATACTTTTAGTCCCTGAACTTTAACTCGTTCGACACTTTCGTCCATGAAGTTTGAAATATATCACTTTCGTCCCTGAACTTCAACACCAACAATCACTTTCGTCCCTGACCAGAACAAAATGGTGCAAAACCTATGCCAAAATGTTCGCAAGGATGAGAGGAGTAACTTTTATAACTGGAGCTAAACTCGATTCGGCCTAGAATTGCCGGAATTTAGCCCGAAAGGTACGGTGGCCGGAACTTTAACTCTTAAATTCTCCGCCGTCCGGCGACGGTTTGAGGCGAGGTTGGTGGCGTTGAACTCGCCTCAAGGAGGGCTTCAAAGCCCAATATGTGTTGTCCTCTGATTTGACCGGAATCGGAGGTTTATTAGGTGAAAACCCTCGGCCAGGGACGAAAGTGATATTGAATGTTAAAGTTCAGGGATGAAAGTGATATATTTCAAACTTCAGGGACGAAAGTGTCGAACGGATCATAGTTCAGGGACTAAAAATGATTTTTTCCCTAAAAAATCAAGGAAACTGAAGAAAGTATTCGGCAATTACAGAAAAGTCAATAACATTGAAAGAGGGACTCAACACCAATTATATTAATCATGCCTACCAAGAAACATAGATTTAATTACCTCACTTCCTTTACAATTTCCATTTCCATTTCCATTTCCAAAGTGTAAAATATTCATTATATCATATAATTTAATGCATAACTAATAATCTTAAAGGGTTGGAGAAACTATAGAATCTTGCCTACTTTTCTCTAATTTACACTCCGAGTTGGCAGAGGCATTTCCAGGAAGAGGCTTGAAAAACCAAAATTAAATTCCATTCCTTGGAACTTTTACATTTCTATGTAATGACGGCCAATGTGCCTATTCACAATAAACTCCCACCAGTAGCCCTCTCAAAGTCACAAACTTACAAAAAAAAAAAAATCCTTAAGGTCATCCTCTACATGACTCTGCAAAGTTACCATTTGTGAAACAAGAAAAAAAATAAATGCCTGTACTGAGGCAAGTTTAATTTAAATGAACCAAACATGTGTGTTATGAAAAATGAATTAAGGCTAGATATTCTCAATTGAGGTAATCTCAAGTGGAATACACAGTGTTCAAGATCCAGACAGATAAAGCCTTTCGCATAAACACACCACCGCACCTGAATAACAACTGACGTTGTAGTGTTTGGATTGAGAGTCAGTATACAAACGCTCTACAAGGTCCTCTTCAATATCATCTCATATTCCCTTTCAGTATTTCCTATATCATGCAGAAACCTGAGCAAGTTTACAAGAACAACAGAACTCACCAGACTCCCAAAAAACTATACAAAATCCCGAGCCACATGGATTCTCAGAGTCTGCTTAGCTTTTGCACTGAGATTGACATAAGGGGAAAACATACTCACCGCTCTGGCCCGTTTTAGGCTTCCAAATGACTCAACACAAGCCTTTTCCGGGTTTTCGTTCTTCTTTGTTCCTGCTTAGAGTCCATAAACTGCAGCAAGAACTTTGGTATCCCCTATAAAAAACGAACAAAACAAATCTAAGCCTATACATCCACCGACCCATATTAGAAAAGTGTGCAACTTGAACAAATTCAGAAACACCGTGGCAAGATAATCCGAAAGAAGACCAACCCACTGAAGAAAAAACCCAAAATACAGAGCACAATGCCAAGCCAGAAAATAAAATTACTGAAATAGAGAGAAGAGTGTAATGAAGTAAAAACCTCGACACCAACTGGCAGAGCCATGAGCACGATTGAGGACGTTTCGAGAACAAGCCAATGGTCTCAACCGGTTCGGTGTACGACCATCTAGTCTATCGATTTCCATCGCAAAATTGATTCTTCCAAGAGAAATAGGAAAAAGAGTTGCAGAAATTGGACTTCTGGGGGTAAATGGGGTTTTGGGTTTTAGCTTTTCGTGAAAAAATATATTTATATATAGGGAGGGTAAAATAGTAAAACAGACAAACTGTCGTGACCCAAAATTAAAAGAGAGCGCTTCAGTTCCCGGCTCATTGCAGACTTGCAGTTAATTAATAGCACCACCACCACAGATACTCTTCCTGCTAAAGAAATTAAGGAACAAGGCAAAGAAAAGCTTGAAGAATAAGTTCAGGGCTGGTGGTGAAAAAACAAGGCAAGTTTATCCAAACTGTTTCATCCATATATTTTCTTCTTATCCTATCAGAAATTGTGTTCTATATGTGATAATATCTTGCCGAGGAAAATCAGAATATTGGGTCCTCAATTATCTGTGATAATTGAGATTTAAACTGATACTATTATCTCTGTTCATTCTCTTATTTGGTCCTCAAGTGACACGAAGAAGAAGAAGTAGAAGCAGTCTGAAAATCTGCTGGGAAATGGGCCTTTTGTTTGCTTGGGAGCTCGGGAAGAAAGGTAAGGGGGATAAAATGTTGGGCATTAGGTTTATTTTCACTCCAAGAGCCATTTACTGTCCATCTCACACTGACGCCCAAACTCTTCCTTGTAGGGATTTTGATTACAGGCTCCTGCTGCTGAACTGAATTACAAACAAAGGGTAAGGATTTGGGTAGTTTTTGCTCTTTCCTTTTCTGTTATTATGTGTCTAATCCCATCCTAAGATAGGAATGTAGGAGAATTTGCTGAAAAATTTGCTTGGGAATTTGTAGGGGAATTTCTTATTTTGTGGTTTAATTTACAATTATCAATATCTTCCCTACTCAGACAAATCTAGGCTCATTCCTCTCTATCTGTATCACCCTCACAAAGCGAAATGGAGGTGTCAGCACTCGGCCTTGGTGTCCAACATGTTCTCCTCTGCCGCAACTCTGTTCCATTTATTCTCTCAGTGACACCTTGGAGCACAAGAGCTAATACTTACCACGTCTGTTGTGCCACAACGCTTGACAAAGAGCCCCTTCGGCAGCCTCCCAACTTTGACACTAGGAGGGTCACAAGGCCTCACTCCAAGCAATATTTAGCTAGACAATCTGCTATTCTTGAAGTCCAAGAGTCCGCTGACTTGGAATCAGCTCTTACAAGGTAGTTTTTATTTTTTTAATTTCACCCATCTAATCTTTCTTCTTTTATGTAATGAGTTATGCATTCAATTAACATCTGGGTTTTGTAATTGGCAGCAACATCTGACTGGTAGCTTCTTATGTTTTTAAATTGCAAGTAATGTGTTGAATCGTCTGTGTTGTTTTGTTATTTTTTCTACGTTTTGAACATATTTACACATTTTGTTTCATGAGCTAAATTACTCGATCTAATTATCTTGTTCATAGATGGATTTTTTTTTAAAAAATTTATAAGAAACATACATTTATTGATTAAAAGAAAAAATTACAAAGAAGTGGACTATATATCACTGAAAAGAATACCTAGAACACCAACAAAGTCATTTGCGCAAATCCAGAGGGTTACTTGCCTTGGTTGCTGAGTTGTTTTCCTTTTTCTTTTTGTTGGGCCTTAGGTCCCCAATCAACCAGAAAGATATAAACACCAAACCGAGAGGCATATGGATTCTGTAACTGGTTAATTGGAAGCTTACCTTCATCTATAAAGCCAATGATGTAATGATGTAGTTTAGCTCATCTGCAGCATAATGATTTATGTGTTGGTTCCAGTAGCATCAATAAATTCATGATTCCTTCTTTTTGAAGGGATTATATATTAATTTTAGACATTGATAATAGTGTAAGTTTTTTTTTTGTGATTTTCTACTTGATTTCTTTTGAAGTAACATTTTGAAGTGTGAAACATGTTTTCTGACATATAGGAATAGGACTAACTCACATTAATTTTTTGGTCTCAGATTAGGTGGAAGTTTGAAGGTTCAAGACTTGAATGCCATAATACGCCATTTTGGGATGCTGAATAGATGGCATGATCTTTCCCAGGTTTATGACTTGAAACTCTTTTAATGTTGTTATTATAACTATTTTTTTTTAAATTTGGTTAAAATTGTCCTTTCACATAGAATATTGATTTAACATATCAGGTTTTGAACCCATCCTTTGGATATATATATATATATATATTTTTATTTCAAGTTGACTTCTTGGAAGTCATGCATGCTGTTTTAATGTAGTCGTATTCTTGCAAAGGTTATCAGTCTTTCTGTTCATATTTAATTTCCATTAGTTGTGTGGTAACTGAAAGCATGTGGTTCTCTCCCCCTTTCCCTGTGAGTGCACATTGCTTACTGTTAATCAAACATCATATGTTGTCTTTCCTTTACCCATCTTTTTGCGTGATGTACCGAATTGAATACAGGATTTATTTTCTTCTTGCAGTTGTTAATATAATTATATTTATTTTTGCAATTATTGCAGCTCTTTGAATGGATGCAACAGAATGGTAAAATTAGTGCATCCTCCTATAGCAGCTATATAAAATTCATGGGAAAGAGCCTCAATCCTGTAAAAGCACTAGAAGTATACAATAGCATTCAAGATGAATTAACCAGAAAGAATGTTCACATATGCAATTCGGTTCTTGGTAGTCTGGTCAGGAGTGGCAAGTTTGATGGCAGTATTAAGTTATTTCACCAGATGAAGCAGGATGGTTTAACACCAGATGTTGTCACCTATAGTACGGTATGCATTTCAATATTCATGTAATATTGGTTTACTTAGCATTTCAACAAACGTTGTTCTCCATGAGAAATGGTAACGCACAGTGAGCACTCTGATAAAAATGAACAAATTTAAATACTATTTTGCACGGGAAAAGGTGTCCCGTGACAAAATGATTGCGAAATTTTTGTAACTATCAAAATTGATGAGTTAACTGTTTTCATAAGTGAATGACATAAAAAAAAAATGTTACACCAACTGACACAGTAGAGGTTAGTTTATGAATAGCTCCTTATTTCTTCAAGAAAGCTGTTATATACTAATTTATATACTAAACATATATTAATTTCATTCATTGAAATAAGTAATGTCTAACTCCAGCTAGCAACAGTAGATGCTGAAATTCTGAACTCCCCTTTGTTCATCTGATAAGTAAATACTGTTTGATACTTAAATTGCTTATTTATATATTTGACCTTCATTATTGTTATCCACTACCATCCTTAGCTGCTTGCAGGTTGCATCAAATTCAAACATGGTTATTCGAAGGCATTAGAACTAGTTCAAGAATTACAGCATAATGAGCTGCAGATGGACAGTGTAATTTATGGTACACTTTTGGCTATCTGTGCTTCAAATAATAAATGGGAGGAAGCAGAAAGTTATTTTAAGCAGATGACGGATGAAGGTCATTTACCAAATGCATTCCATTACAGCTCTTTGCTCAATGCTTACTCTATAAGCGGGAACTACAAGAAGGCTGATAATTTGGTGCAAGATATGAAATCTGCAGGGTTAGTACCTAATAAGGTTTGTTCATGTTCAACTACCATTAATGTTTCCTCTTTGGGAAATATGCCTGTTAGTAATTGTTTCCATTTCTAATTTGTCAAATTGAAAGAGTTATACAGATATATGAATAGTAATTTAATATAAGTATTCACAGAATCATGATGGCTAAACTTTGGTAGCATAAAATATTAAAATATAGAATCAGCCTTTCATTAGTCATTCATTAAAAGTCACATCTAAACTCCAAAAAACCCTGCGCACATTGTATATGTAGGAGATTGTAGAATCCCACATTGGGAACCTAAGCCTTGCATAATAATATATACATCTTGTGAAGAGCTTTTCTCTAATACATAATACATACTCTAACAAAAGCCCTTTGTCTCACATTTGGAAAATAGGGTGAGAGTGAGGTTCTGGGAGGGTGGTTGGTTTTCCATCACAACTATTGTTTCCCAGATTCTATAGGTTGCTCAGATGCATCAGGAGAGTATTTCTAGATTTATTAGTGCTTCTCAGTAACCTTATAGCTGGAATTTTGGTTTTAGCAGAAACCTTGATGATATGGAACTGGATGAGCTTGTCATAATGTTAGGAAATTTGGAAGATCGCTTGTATCCTTCAGGAGTGGATAGAAGGAGCTGGAAGCTAGAAGGTGATGGATGTTTTCTTGCAAATCTTGCAACAATTTCTTGTGTAAGAAAGAAACTTATTTCTCACTTTCTTCTGAAATCTGGAACTCAAAGGTTCCTCCAATGGTAATTGCGTTGGTCTGGTCGGTGGCTATCGGGAGGATCATCACCAGTGATCTTGTCCAAAGGATGAGGCCTTTTGTTTGCTTTTCGCTTCGCTGGTGCATTTTATGTACAGCTGGGGAGGAGAGTGTGGATCATGTTCTTCTCCACTGCCCTTTTTGTTAAAAATTGTGTGGAGGCTGTCCTGTCTAGGGAAATTGGAACCTGTTGGGTCATTCCAAAGGGGTGTTCTGATTTGTTGAGTATTAGTTTTCCAGGCTTTGGGAAAAGAAAAGAAAGCTAATATCCTATGTGGCTGCTGGCAGTTTTTTTGGGTTCTAGCATGGTTCATAACAGAAAAATTTTCGAGGAATATAGAGATTTGGGATTAGGTGCGGTTTTGGGCTGTTCTGTGGGCATCCATTACTACTGACTGTAGAGATTATTCCCTTTCATCTATTATGCTTTTGTTAGCTGTAGTAGCGAGCATGTTCTTTAGGTTGTTTTCTCTTTTTTGTCTCTGAGATTTTGTAGGTTCTTTCTGTTAGTCTGTGGATTCCTTGTTTGTTCAAATAGCGTGGATGTTCTTTGGGGTGTTTTCTTCTAATTAAATGTCTCGGTTCTTGTCAATAATAATGAAAATTAGGGCCTACAGAACTAATCATCGTTGAAGAAAGCTCATTGTGTCCATATCTGTGTCATTTATTCTGGAGGACATGATTTGCTGGGTTCAAATGGTTCTATTGGCCGTTTGGCGCTATGTTGGCATGAGACACTTAAACTCATAAATGTTTTCCATCTGTATTGGCTGAAAAGTAAAGTTGACACACACTAAGCACAAGTTATGCAGTTGGTAGGGTGGCCCCCATTTTAAGATATCAAATATCAAGAATACATTCCACAACATACTGTAAATTATGATCTACAATCAATTTGGTGATAATGTTTTCCATTCATACTGCAATTGCTTGCAGGTTATTTTGACAACTTTATTGAAAGCTTATGTCAGAGGTGGGTTGTTTGAACAATCGAGAGAATTATTAACCGAACTGGAAGCTTTGGGGTATGCTGAAGATGAGGTATAGTAAAATCTTCGCCTCAAAATTATTAGTTTGAAATCTAAGACTTATCTATTTTGCCATGATTTCTATGGTTTATGCTATTTTGGTAATGATTTCTCATTGGAAGGAGTGATTCAGAGACAAATAGGATTGCTTTTTTTTTTTTAAGTAACCAAAATTATGAATTTTCAATCTCTTCTAGATACCATATGTAATGGTTTGGTTTCAGATCCTTGTGAAACCGTTTTTGTTTGCTTGCACAGATGGTATTAACTTTTGTCTCATTTCCTTGAGTTATTTATGAAGATAATTGGATAAAATGCTTTTCTGCTATTCTTTTGAATATTTCCCTATCTTAAATTCCAATGATCCCTTGTTTTCTAAATTAGTGACACTACCTGGTAATCTTTATCGTGTGGAAGTTTTAACTAGTATAATGTTGGCTTGTTAGATATTGGACCACCATGCAGTTATTATATGTCTAGGAACTTCATTTATTTATGCTTTTCCTTCGAAACATTTGCACCAATGACTTATCATAAGCTAATCCCATTAACTTGAGCCAAAGTCTGGTGGCAAACTTTTAAAAGTGATTACCATGATTATTGTTGTTCTTCTTTTGATAAAAATATGTTTGCTTTTGGAAAATTGATACAAGGTTTTTTATGCATCAATCATTAGGTACGGTCTTTTAGTTCTCTATCTTAAATTCTTTATTATTTTCTTCTGTAGCTCATCTAATTACATTTATTTGTAGATGCCATACTGTCTATTGATGGATGCCCTTGCTAAGGCTGGGCGTATACAAGATGCTAAATTGGTTTTTGATGAACTGAAGGAGAAATCCATCCGATCAGGTATCTTTCAACTTTTACCAGAGACTAATCCTCAGAGTAAAGCTTTTCTGTTATTTTGATTTGCATATTATTATTATTTTTGATACACAATACACTAAAAGCCTTAGCACTAATGGAATTATTTGTCTTCAAAAGTATGTATGGTTTATGAACCATGCGAAAGATGCTGTGTATTTGTTCTTCCTCTATACCTGGTGTTAATTTGTATCTGAAGAAGAAATCCTTGATTTTGTTTGTATGGTCTTTACAGTTGCTTTGTGCAAATTACTTGCTCTTACATAGCCTCGTTAACAGAAAACTTGCTTGTGAATCCCTATTCTGTAACAATAAGTGGCGTCCACAGGTAGTATTTATGGAGCTTTACGAAATACTTCTGTTGATTTTTTCTTGCAGAACCTCCCTTCCTATGCAGAGAAGTTTAATTTTGTATTTGGTGCTGCAACTTAATATTTTTTTCCCATTTGTAGATGGATATTCCTACAGTATCATGATTTCAGCTTTCTGCCGAGGTGGGCTTGTAGATGATGCAAGGCAATTGGCTAAGGATTTTGAAGGAACTTATGGCAAATATGATTTGGTTATGTTGAATACAATGATCTGTGCCTATTGCAGAGCAGGTGAAATGGATAGTGTAATGGAAATGCTGAGAAAAATGGATGAATTAAAAATCACACCTGATAATAATACCTTTCATATTCTAATAAAGTACTTCTGTAAGGAGAAGTTATACATGCTTGCTTATAAGACCATGGAGGACATGCATAACAAAGGCTACCCACCGGATGAGGTATTATATTCTTTCGAGATGCATCTTGTTGATAAAAATACTTGTTGAACACTGCCATTTTGCTTTCCTTATTTTGTGAAAAGAAGGAAAAACAAAGGAATGGCTTCTCAATTTGAATATGAAAGCAATTCAGAAAAACTAGGAATAATGAAACCATTGATAGAAACTGTAAATAATGTTATAAAGCCATTTGTTTATTTTAAGAATAAAATATCAGAATGCTTTATGGTGTAAAGATGATGCAAGAACTTTTAGTTTTTAAGTACACGATTTGGTCTAAAAACACTAACACTTTGTTGTATTGCAGGAACTTTGTTCCTCCTTAATGTTTCATCTTGGTAAGATAAGAGCATTTTCAGAAGCATACTCTATTTACAATATGCTGAGGTATAGCAAGCAGACTATGTGCAAGGCCCTTCATGAAAAGATTCTACACATTCTAGTAGCAGGAAGGCTTCTCAAAGATGCTTATGTAGTAGTCAAGGTTAGCTAGTGTTTTAAAACCAAGTTTCTTCTTGTGTAACCTACAATTGTTTGTATTGACTGTTATCATTATTTTTTCTTGTCAGGATAATCCGGGGTTGATTTCTAAGCTTGCTATTATGAAATTTGCAACTGCATTTATGAAATTGGGAAACATCAACTTGATAAATGATGTTTTGAAGGCAATTGATGGTTCTAGTTGCAAGATTGATCAGGTAAACTATTAAGGGTGTTAATAAGTTGGGTCATTATTTTTCTCTAGAAGCAACTTGCTTCTCAGTTTTAGATGATAGGCATGCATATACAGAACAATTATATTAGACATGGACACATTTGTGGTAGTGTGAGTGACAAGGCATCAAATAGGACTGTTGGATCTTCGTAAATCATCTGCCACGAAATAAGAGTAGCAAAGAAAATTCTAGGCAAAAAAAGTAAAGAATTTTCTCTTCTTGAGTATTTTCTTTGTCAGGTGCAATCCTAGTGAATGATTTCAGGATTATAGATTACTTTGTAACTATAAACTCAAATATGAGGTTTGGGCACCTCACACTCTGACTCGCATGTGACCCTAGGCACCTTCAAACTAGTCATGGGTTCTCTCAAAGTAAAGCTAGAATACAGATATTAAAAATGATGTGACAATTGATGGCACCTTCCACATAATAGGATCCCCAGAGGCAAGAAGAAATGAACCTTTCCTCATTTTCACGTGTTTGAATTAACTTGCAATCATATTCCATATCATCATAATTATCCCAAAATCATATTCCATATCATCATAATTATCCCAAAAAATCCAAAAATAATTTTATGTTTGTTCTCTTCTGGGAGCCTAGAAACCTCTAGTGAACAGACTAACTGGTAAATGTTTGTCTTGGACCTATATATTCATCTTCTCTTTCTCCATTTACTGGGCTCTAGAGTGTTGGTGCTCTTACAAGCGTTTGTTCAATGCAAGATTTCTCTATTTACCTCTCTAGCTCTTTTGTGTTTTTACTTTTGATAAGTGAAAGGAAAATATTTCTTGAAGAGAAATAACCTCAGAATAAGGGGCGTATAAAAGTACACCTTGTAGAAACAAGTGGCACAACTCTATGTTTAATCCTCGATAGAAGCTTTTCATCTACCTCTTCTGTTTCAGCTTTGACTTTGAAAACTCATATAGCTACGTATCCTTCCTGCATCCCACAGGGAATATTTCAGATGGCCATATCACGTTATATTTCGGACCCTGACAAGAAGGACCTGCTTCTTCAATTGCTACAGTGGATGCCAGGACAAGGTTATATTGTGGATTCATCTACAAGAAATCTAATACTGAAAAACTCTCACTTATTTGGTCGCCAACAAATTGCCGAGATGCTATCAAAGCAGCATATGATATCAAAAGCTTCAAAGTCTGCCAAGGATAAGTGAGTTAGAAACTGTGCAATTCCAGGTACCTTCCACCGTGGTTGATTCAACACTTTGTGAGAAAATTTGTTGCAACTTTGATGCTTATAGAGCTTCACACCACCAGTATAATCCAGTCTGTTGCTTGGTCTATTGAAACCGAAGCTTCCTTGACTAGTTTAGGGCCCGCTAACCCCATGTACAGTACAAGATTGTATTATTTTAAATCGTATAACCTTGCATGCATGTAATCAAAGACTGCAACTAATTGCTTATTCTTTTGCTATACAAACTGTCATCTTTCTTTGCTTTTGTTAAGACATAATTTGTAGCATTTAACTTTAAGCAGGTTTTCGCATTTGAAGAATTGAAAGTGTTGTTGATTATCATACTTGATTAAAGAGTTTGCATTAGTATAAGTTGGAATGGCATTTTGGTTCACAGCAATTGTCGTGGGTATGGTATTTGGTACTGGAAATGTAAAAGGTTACTCGCTCATAAAATGCTAATTTCTACTTTTCTTCACTGGTTGTGCCAAGTAATACAAGAGTATTGCTACATTTAAATTTCTAAAGTTGGAAATGAGGACGTGAGAGGAGGTTTGGCATTTGCACCTTGTTCGTCAATGCAAAGCTTCCTAATAGGCATTGAAAATGAAGTTGTTTCTAGCTTCCCATATTTGCCAACAAATAATTAGGCATTTTTCCAAACCAGATTCAAGAAGGTAATAGTTAGTAAATTCTGGTGATCACTAGTGCCCTTGAAGAACAGAAAAGATGATTAATATACAAGCTTTGGTTTTCAATCTCCCTCTTAGTAATATTCAAATGCCATAATTTGTTAAGCAACCTGGAGTAATCGGCACATGTGTGTTGTGCTTGTTGATTTTGCACAAGCTTGATGAAGATGTTTGAGTGTTGCTACTTGTAGAGAGCTTTTTCCTTCTTTCTAGGTAGTGCAAAGTTTTGTGTTTTGAGGACTGACCAGCATCTTGCAGAGGTGTGCTTTCAAGTGGAGGCTGAGCACCTTGGTTTCAAGGAATGGCTTCAATTCTGTTCTGTTGGAAGCGGTTACCATTTGCTAGTTTAATCATGTTCATTTGGAGCTAATTCCAAGCTCCAGCCTTTGTCATACCAAACGTTCAGCAAACAATGCTGCTCATTTGCTTGCTAAATACTCCTCTAGTTCTGGTTGTAACTCTGGTTGGTCTCTTGTGCCTCCAGATTTCTTGTATGATGTTCTGAATTCAGAACAACTTTCTTCTTGATTTTTACTGACAGTTGAACCTCTTTTTGATAAAAAAAAAAATTCTAATTAATATTCTAACACATTAAATAATCTAATTAATCTATTTTAAAGTTACAATTTTTTTTTCTAAGTTTTTTTTGCCAATAAATATTTATTTTAGAATAAAATAATAATTTATAGCTCCCTAAAGTTTTGAGCATGATTATAACAAATTTTTTTTTGGGTTACATACTGTTAAGGATATTTAAAAGTAGCTTCTAATTTATCTTATAACTTTTTTTTTTTGACAAATTTAACAAAAAAAAATAGAGAGCACCATTAGAGATATTCTTAATGGTACGTTGTATAGCATAAACGATTAGTTTATTAAATTTCAATGGACTGGTTCTATTAATTGGGATGTCATCCTCAATAATAGGATCAAATTGATGCTGTCTGACCATGCATTTCTTTTTGTTGGATCAACATCTGAAATGCATTTCCAAACTGCACTGTTACATTGAAGCCACTTCCAAATGCAATTTGCCAAACTCTGTTTCCTTTCTTTTGCCTCTAATTAGCAAAGCTCATACCAGATTGAAGAAGATGAAGTGTTTCCAAATCTATGTAAAGTCATCCTTGAAGCCTCTCCATCTTCCTTGTGCAGCCTTAGACTCTGTTCCATGCCATCAATCACTGCTCTTCCACCTGCATGTATAATTGTATACAGAAATGCTTGATCACCTTCTTGAAATTTGGCACATAATAAACTCCCTTCTGCCTTGGCAAAAACAAGTCTCTTACGAACCATGGACCATACGAATCGAGGAATATGGTAGCACAAGTTGCCTCAGAGCTGATGAGTTTGTTTTTAGAGCTTTTGTTGCCACATTCAATAGGGCTCTTGATAGTGAGACCCCCTCAATTTCATCTTCATCTGATTTCTGGAAAACAGATTGGTATGCTTCATCATCTGAACCAATGTGCTTTCGGACAAGATGCTCGAGCTCGTACTTTGCTATTCCCTTGTCCTGCTTCCTATTCGATAGTAGAATAGCAGCTTCTCCCATCCGAAACAAGATGTTTGGAAGAAGCATTGATTTTTTCTTACCCCCATAGCCATTGGGAGTTGCAGCTTCCATGCTGAGGACTAATGCCAACGAGTTTTTGTGAACTTTGAGAAGATCTTTGGCCAAACAAATTGACAATATTCCAGCACTGCAGCCCATGCCACTGAGGTTGATGCTCTTTATGTTACTTCAAAATCCAAACTTGTTTATGATCATAGAAGTAATGGATGGTGTTGGGCAGAAAATGCTGCAGTTTGACACAAGAATATCAATGTTTTTGGGATCTATTTTGTGCTTGGACAGAAGGTCTTCAACAACAGTGAAGAGAACCATTTCAGTTTCTTTTTGAGTATATATCATCCAAAGAACCACGAGGTGGGATCTCGTGCAGTGAAGTAGGCATGCAAGTCCTTGATCCTATGCCTGATCTTTCTAATACCTTGACTTGGAAATCGATACCCTCTCTGCCATTGGTGTAAGACATCTCCACATGTTCGATGAAGAGCGATTTTGGAACCCGCAATCTACCAGGAGGCAGATAGCAGGTGAAGTCAATTAGGTATATTCTCTTGGATCTGAGTTTTAAAAGGAGTACTGCAATGATCAAAGTGGTTCCAGCTAAGAAATGGGTAAAGGAGATCGGAAATGATTCTGTAGTGACAGAGGAGAATGGTCTAAACAGCAAAGTCTCCATGTCAACTTGTGGATGAGATTGTTTTCATGTTTTTGTTCATGTATCTATAGATGGTTGCATTCCAATTCCACAGGAAAAGGCAATCTTTAGTTTGTTTGTCTGTTTAATCACAAAGTTTTCATGTGCAGATAACATCCAGTTTGCGTGAAATAATGCAATTTCGTCCTGTTTAACTAGCTATGCTGTCCTATTGCTATAAACTACTAACCAAAACCAGTAATTTCCTGGACTTATTCAAAAATCTTCAGTGCTTGAACGGATACCACAAGTTCATCACCTCGAACAATTGCCAAGGCCTGTGAAAAATTCTACTATCCATTAATACTATAAAAATAGAAGCAACTGGCACAAGAAATTTCTAGCTTAATTCTGTTGTGTTTTTTTTTTTCTTGGTTTTAAAAAATCAAAAGTAATACCAATTGAATTATGTAACTATATAAAATCTAATGCAAGTTGTAAATTACATATTAAATAGTTGGATTTGAGGACGAAATAAGCTCTCTTTTTCTTGGATTTGAAAACAGGATATAGAAATAGATGGGCATTATACGAATGAAGAAGATGTCTTGAGTTAAAGCTAGATAACAAGTATATTCAATCTTCATTACCTGGCTTATCGAAAGTTTGTGATCTGAATCAACATTTAGGCAGAGCAATGCAGCATGGGCCATTTGACGTACTATCCTAGCGTCACCAGCAGTTTCCGACACTCTGCAGTCCATTAGTTCCCTAAGTACACCATTTTCTAGTAGTGGCAACGCCTGTTGTGCAGAAGAAAAAGGCTTGATCAATTAAAGAACATGACCAAGAACTACTGTCATTCACTGTTATTTTCTATCGGCTGCAAATCGATTTTAGAGATAGAACAATTACATGTTCAGTTAGAAATAGCAGATTTGTTTTTTAAAGTTGCCCCAGGACATATTTGAGGAACCACTAGCTTTATGTGCCCAGAGATCTTACCCAATCAATCATGGATTGATCCTTCCCTTCGTTTTGAAAGCAACTTGCACTTTTTCCTGTAATAAGCTCCAGGAGGAATTTCCCATAACCACGTACATCGACAAAAAGACGCTCGTCTTCCTCCAAATTTGAGCATCTTTCAAACATCAAACGGCAGATAAATAATATTATTATTTTTGCCATCATGCCGGCATGGTTAGGTGTTTATTATTATTATTATTATTATTATTTTTTTTTTTTTTCAAAAGAATATGGATTATACTTTCTTTACAACGATGACATATAAGCTTTCTTACCCAGCAATCAAATCTTCATTAGGGAGGAAACCATCAGCAAGCCATTCAGCTGTTTCGAGGATGCCAAGCTTGAGTAAGAGTCAAAGCCAAATACTCAGTAATAGGAAAGAAACTCAAAATATCAATAAATTATGGAGCATTCCAGCAAGAAATTTGGCTACAATATACATCAGATAAATTGGTAATTCTTGTGAAACCATGTCCTAAAACAACAACAAGAAAAATGAATGTGGTGTAAATAATTCTTGCATGTGAAACCGTATACATCAGATTTTAATCTTCTCCAGAAATACTGTCAGTCTTTCCATAGGTAAGAAGTCTAAATAGCAACAGATTGAGGAGCATGATGAGTACTAAGAAATTCAATTGGTTGTGATGCTATCTCAGTAAAATTTGTAGTTTCTGATAACCATTATCTAAGACACAAAACTGAATGTCATATAAAGTAGTATAAAGTCTTTGGACTTCATTCTGAATGCAATTTATATGTATTAGTTCATAATTTAACCATATTTTTGTGTACATGAGAAGTTACCATTGCAGAGTAATCATGAGAAAGCGCAACACTAAATGAACAAACAGATTTGTGTACAATAGGTCCCTCAGCACATTCCTCATGAAGATAGCGCAAGCTTCCGCCTATTTCTAGAGCAATAGACCACCTTGCTTTCCACCCCAGTTTCTGAGCCAATTCATCACCTACAAATGATAGACCTCAGTTTAATACTCTATCCCGTCCAGAAACAAAACTGAAAGTAATGTAGTCCGGACTGAAAAAGGTCGGGATGAAGCCTTTAAATAATATACACAAGTAATATGATAGCATGAAGAAAGAAATGCCTGCATTGCTTCATGTTGAAGACAACGCTCATTGATAATGTGACTGACTGACTGTAGATGTTGGGACTTGGACGCTATGTTAAGAGTTGAGACAACTACGACGTATGGAATATGATGAGGTAGTTTTATGACTCATGTTGATCAGAATGCAGCTGTATGACCTAGATGCCTTGCCTGCAAGATCAATCTACCCACAACCTTCAGTCTCCTAGAGATCCTTTCACAGGGGTCTATATATGATTGCTTATACACAAGAAATACTGCCTGCTGTATGTAATGTACCGGTTAACTAATATTAAGCATGCACGGGTATGTGTAAGTGCATCAATGGCAAAACTTGCTACTATCTTCTCATAAACTAAGTAGGATGCATTAGCAAGTATCTTTTGCAGATAGTAGTAGTTCAATTAGAGAAGTGGTCATTCTTACATTGCAAGTTGGTTTCAACATTACCCAAACATGGAAAGTCCACAACCAAGTATGCAGAAGAACCAGTGTAGCAGTACCCTGCAAGGTTCATGATATTGCGGTGGGACAGCCGAGAAAGGATCTTTAACATTAACCAGAAGCCTTTATTCGTTTCACAGAAAGACTTGACTACAATAGTTGTGTCTTGCAATATTCCCTGATAAAGTTTTGTGCCATCCTTTTCTCTCATAGTATTGTCATCAGCAAAGCCATTTGTCATCACTTCAACTTCCTTATGCGAGAATACTCGAGGGAAGCCAGTTCTCCAAGACAGTGGATAGCAGCACGGATTTTGAGAATGTGGTGGGGGTGCACATGACTTTCTTAATTGATTAGGACTTAAACATTTACTGTGCAGTTCCCCAGGGTGGTCTGTAGGAGCTGAATTGTAATTTTCTTCACGAAAAATGTCAGGTGGGGTAGCTGTTGATAGCATCACGGTTGCGAAATCCTTTCCCTTCATTACTGCAATACTGCAGCTTACATGTCCCCGTAGATAAACTTTGGATTTCCTAAAGTGACTGGCAAAACAAATAAATGAAGTCAGACAATGTGAAGTTGTGAACAAGGGAAACTAAAAACACATGAAGCTTCAAACTCAACGCAAACCGTCTATGTAGACCTGGTTAATGCTTCTGTTATATAACGTGGAGTTACCATGAGATTACCACATACCTGTCCAATACGATCCAACGGGTATTAATGTTTTGTGCTTCATCAATTGCCAATCTGGCGGGACAATACCCCGCTGCAAATTTTAGTTTCAACTTCACCTGTACACCACAATTGAGTAGTTTAAGCATGCATTACATTGCCAACAACACTGCCATGAATATAGTAACAAACGTACACCAACCTCATTGTTTTTGCACTGGCTGGCTATAGTTTGGAGGCTAATCTGGTATTCTCCTCTCTTTCTCTCGTATTTCTCTTCGAGCTCATAGTCAATCATTTCTGATCTCTCACCTGCAAATTAAACAGACGCACTCTCTCTTAGGCATTAAACACATGGGGGGCATCGCAGTAGGTATTGAAAAATGCTTTGGGGGCTTATGAAAATGAAAAATGTACATGTGCTGGTGACCATAAGAAGCTTGAAGGGAAAGCAAGAGTGCTTCTTGGGGTTTCCGAGGTGATCATCATGCAAAACTCCTAAAACAAGCAAGATGTCTCCTGGACGAACCAAGTATTTCAGAGCCCATTCCGCTGCTTCCACGCTTCCTTTGCTCCTGTTTGCGTCCACCGCCACAATCACAGCCTCTCTTGACATCGTCATCATCCCCAAGGTCTCTTCTGTGCTACTGCCACTCTTGTTGTAAATCTGCTTGTGGGTGAAGTCAGACAAGGCTTTTGGTGGCTTTGTGAATGCCTTACAGCTTCTTGGGCGCGTTTCTTAGCTGATACCGCCATGAACAAAGGTCGAGTGTAGTTATTATCGTCGCGTACCGATCGAGGGCTATGAGCTTTTTCTTTTTGTTTGTTTGAGATGATGATTCATATATATTATTCCTTGTACTTTAATTTGTTGCATGACGTACTCTCTGGGTGCCCAATTGCAACTGCCTATGTCGTTTTTTTTTTTGACACTAAATGGCCAGTGCGGTTATTCTCGAGTTTTGATTAATGAAACTGCAGAATACAAGGGAGAGACATGATATTCTAACATGCATCAACTAGCAAAGAGTGCACGACTGACTACTTTATTTGCTTTACAGTAATTGTAACATAACAGAAAGATAACACTAATCAAGTGTCATAAATCAATTAATATAACTTTCCTATTATGTTGCCACCTAGAGATAACTCCAATGATACTTCGTTTCATCCTGCCACTAGGAGGTTGCGTCCATTTAATAATGACTCGCCACCTCGCTAGGACAGAGAAGGCACACAGAGTATGCAGACCGGGACCAACCCACCTAGCCCCACCAAACCTTGGTAGGGATTTATTGACGCAACTACGAAGGAACAAAAATAGAATAAAGTAAAGACATAAAAATAAAAGCCAAACCAGCCTTAGCCCAAGGGTAACCACCAGGCCTATGCAACATCAAGCCCAAGTAAAGGATTCCATGAAGCCCAAACCCACTGCCTTGCTAGAGCCAAAACCGCCGCCGCAACACCTCCACCATGCCCGAGGAAGAAGAAATCTAAGCCCTCGTCGAGTAGAAGACAACCGCAACCACAACCGCCCTCCACAACTCCGTCGCCGCTCTTTTTCTCCAAACCCTTCGAATCCAATCGAGACAGATCGAGTTCGAATTGGACTCGTGGATATGAGCACCATCCATCCTTTACTCCGCCCATAACCATCGCCCATGAAGGGCACAACGCACCAAAGGGTGGGAAAGATCCCGCCCGGCTGCACCCGCATTGCTCCAACGGGGACAAAGGCCAACGTCGACGAAGGGGTGCCGCAGGACGAGGAGAACCAAGGGAAAAAGAGGCAACTCAGAGAGAGAGAGCGTAGGGTTTGGCTGTGACACCCCAGATCAAGCTTACCAACGTACTAGTGAGTATTTCGGCATTTTTTTGCGAAATTTTTCATTGTCGAGCTTTGATTAGTACTTTTAGGGGACTTTCGGCGCGACCTTTTATTCGGTAAGGAATTTGAATAAACTTTCTTCATAAAATTTGTAGAGCGTGTTAAACCGAATTCATGGACATAAAGTACGCAAAAATCGGACTTCGTATGAGAGAGTTATGGGTCATGGAAGATGGGTTACTATTTATAGACGATTTTATTTAGGAAACTTCCTAAAAAGGAAGTTTCCATTTTTCAGTTTTTCATTTTCCTCTCTCTCCCCTAAATTCTCTCTCTCATCCCGAGCTCACCGGCGGCCTTACTTTGCCGGCAGATTTCTCACCTCACGGCCTAAAATCGGTCCCAATTTCTTCACCTTTTTATGCTCTTCAATCCTATACTAGTCTTTTGCATCGAATATTAGTGTAGGAGGAGAAATCAAGGAGAGAAAAGCACCCAAAAATCACAAAAACTGCCGAGATTTCTCACCCTTGCCGGCGGCGATTCCGGTCGAGTTAGGGGGAGTACCTTATTGGGTTTTGAAGCCCTCTTCACCACAAAGCTATAGCCACCGGTCTCACCCTCATACATTGCCGAACGGCGGCGAATCGAAGCCTTGAAATTTCGGCTTCTCGAAGCTTTTTCGGTGAGATCCGGCCGATAGATATAGGCCAAACTAGACTTTGTGTCAGGAGGACGACAAGATTATCTTACAGAGGAGGATTTCGACGGACGCCAGTCGTAGTCAGTTTTCAGTGAGTTGACCTTGTTTTAAATCAAATCAGTTTATCTTTTTATTTTCAAAAAGTATTAGATTTATTTTGCTTCATTCAGTCATTGAGATTTCGATTTGTTGAATGATGTTTTATTTGGAGGTTCCATTCAGTTTGTGTGCATGCATAGTTACCTGACGTGGTAGCCCCCCTCAGGTAACCTACCTGACGTGGTAATCCCCCTCAGGTAACCTATCTGACGTGGTAGTACCCCTCAGATAGTGGCGTCTGGCGTTAGTAGGTCTCCCCAGACGTCGGGTGACCACTAACGTGGTAGATCTCCCTTAGTCATCACCTCCGCTTCTTTTTAGTTCAATTTTTCAGTTTCAGTTTTCAGTCCAATCTTCCAGTTCAGGTAATTTATTTTCTCTTGAGGCACAGTTTTCTCAAAGAAATAAGTTTTGAATTGGGAAAACATAAACAGTTTTATTTTGAAAACATTTAGATTTTTGTCCACTCACGCTAATAGTTTTCTATGTTTTTCCCTAGGCTTCTCTGTTTTCAAATGCCCAGTTTGCAAACTAGCTAGCTGAGGTCGAGAGTCGAAGCCGAGGCATAGTCACCACCACCTTTCCGTCTTCGTAGGACGTAGGTTATAGTTTAACCTACCTTTGTTTAGTTGTTGTATTTACATAAATCTTTAGTTGCTCTGATATTCCAAGACTTAAAATGTATAACGTATTTGAAGAAGATTTATAAATTTTAGAGTTGGAGATTTTCAAAAACTATTGTTAATTGTGGAAAGTTGAATTGTTTTCACCGGCGAGCACGTAAGCTCGGGTGTTGTTTGGAAGTTAAATAGTTTTGAAGTGTACGTAGTTTTTAACGAATTGCAGGTTTTCAGGTAGTCCATTTTTAGGGGACGTTATATCGAATTTTCGGTATGATCTTTTCTAAAGTGGGCCCCACAGGGTCGTCTCGATGTTTCAGAATGAGATGTCGGGGTGGGTCCTGTCATTAGCTCTTACCTTAAGAGTGTTTTTTCACTGCTTATGTTGTTTGACTCTTTAGGTTTATTTATTTATTATTATTATTATTTTTAAGGATTCAAGTTGGTTGGTGTAGTAGTTTGACACCAAATTTGTCCCAGAAGAGATCCTGGGTTCGACTCCCCTAAAATAAACTAATATCATATAATAAAAAAAAAGGTTTTTTTACCAATAACTACACTTCCCACAAATCATTTCCCACTAGCAAAGTTAACATAGGAAAAAGACTAAAAGGCCTGGTTATTTAAAAATTTGACTTCTAAGTCTTTCTGCTGACATCAGCCTAACAGTACCATGCAATAATAATAAAACTTTCAGAAGCTAGCCTTCAACATGCCACGGTTTCACCTAACGGTTACTACAAAAGGCGGAATCACTGCTGCCTCTTAGATTTTAGATCTTAAAGCATGTTAAAGCAAAACTTTAACAACAGGTCTGGACTAGAAGTTCTTCTAAATTTAAAAC
This sequence comes from Rubus parviflorus, assembly GCA_029955375.1. Lineage (NCBI taxonomy): Eukaryota > Viridiplantae > Streptophyta > Magnoliopsida > Rosales > Rosaceae > Rubus > Rubus parviflorus. Next base: position 2,998,909 of record JARGGL010000008.1, on the reverse strand, counting down.
AGATAGATAAAAGTAGTAATACAAAATATTTTGCAACGGTGTTCTGGGCACAAATAGAATTTATTTATTCAAACATAATTACAGAAAAAACCCAGAGCCTCACTCTTGGGTAAACAGCCTTTAGCTGTTTAGCTACTCATAGCTTATAACAAATACAAACTTACTTGTAAAATAAAGGAATGAAGCTGGACAAGAAGGCTTCGACACTTTCACTATTGGCTTTCTTACTCTCAGATATCTTAGTGATTATTCTGATTTCTGATGCCTTACAAACTGAGACTCAAGCTCTTTATATAGAGAGCAGAAAGTAAAGGCTCCAAATAAAAATAAAGAGAAGGGTCCATCTCATGTGGACTAAATTTGGAATCATTCATAAAGGGAGGAAGGTGGTACGTCCCTTTCCTTCAGAAAAGATGGGAAGATGGTGATGGTCTTCTCTTCTTGCTTTGGAAGGTAGTTGACAAGTGGACTGGTAAATGCAAATAATACAGATTCCTTCTTTGAATTAGGCGTACCTAACTTATCCTTCCATCATGTTGTCTATATTCATGAGTGCTTCGTCATCGAAGACTTGATTATTGGATGTTCATGTGCCGCTTTCGGCTCCTTTGTCATATTCTTCGACATAAAAATCTTCCATATCTGAATCAGGATGGATTTTGTAGGGATTCTCTTTAGCCAGATTCTCTAGCCAGGTGTAGGTAGCCATCGTACAATCCACTTCTCCTCTGATTAGTGCAGAAAAGCAGTCACATGTAGTTGGAGCAGGATGATCATAGCTAGTAATCAATGCTTTCTCGCCATTAGCAAGGAGATTAGCTTCTTTGTCTTGAGGGACAAATTTTTTTACGAAATCAATAGTCATCGCCTTAATCCAAGGGATACTTTGATTGGGGGTTCCATTGAAGCTAGCCACTGCTGGTTTTTCGTCCACTGTTGGACCATTAATTAATCTTACATAATGATATGGCGCTATATACTCAACAGATCCATCTTGTTTTTTTATCCACTATGGTGGAGTTGAAATGAATTTAATTCTCAAAATGCAACCATCTGGTCGAATATTTTTGATCGTATTAATGATAATTGCAGGGAGACCTCTCAGGTCATCATTAGTTTTAGTCCATAAATTATGGACGAAACCATTTTCAATAAGCCATAGCTTATGATTCTGGTGATGTTCTGCTTGAACATTTACTATGTACCTGCCGTAGAAAGGTCATGCTACAGGAAATAGGGTGTTAGGTAACCCTCCATCTCCAGCTGTTCCCAGAATATTATGAAATTCAAACCACTCTGATTATGTCAGGGCTTTGAGAGGAACTTTGGCGCTCTCAGAAAATTGGATCATTTCTATCTTTTGTTCCTTTTGAACATTCTTTCCTCCATCGTGGAGTTCTTCCGCCAGGGCGTATAGAGTAGAGAACATCTGCTTTGTGTTTCTCTCTTGATAGTTATACAAGAGATTGTCAAGCAGAATTTTTTGATGCTCTAGCAATCTTCTTCCAGTTCTATAGACATCTCTGTCAAAAGTTAAGAGCTGGTAGCCATGGACGGTCTTTGTTCCAGTAGGAACATTTTTGCTTTTTGGCAAAGCAACAGCCATTAACGGATTTGAGGTGCCTTTACCATCTACCGTTTGAGACGGGCTAGCCAGTCCTTTCCCCTGGGACTGATAAGTTGTTAAGGTCCTTTTTGGAACCTTAGTGTATGTCTGTAGGACATCTTTCAGTGATGATTCTTCATCATTCATTCGGCCTTTGCCTCTATCCATTCGACCTTTGCCTCTATCCATTCGGCCTTTGCCTCTATCCATTCTTTTAAACATCGCCATTTCTCTGGTGAGGGCGTTAGGAAGATAGTTCTTGCTACCTGCAATTAACTCAACATTATAATCATATTGATTAGCGAATAATTGCCAATTCGCTAATCTTCCTCTATCAGCAGATTTGTCAAGTTTAAAATTTTTAAAATTTTTTACTCTAGCACAATCAGAAAAGAACCAAAAGTAATAGGCACTGAAGAGGCTAAAGACCCTTAGCAATTCAAGTCTAGAACACCAATTAATACCACACTAACAACAGAAGTACTGTTCGAATGTATAGTTGGCTGAATGAAATACAAATTGGGTCTAGGGCCAAGAGAATGGAGATTACCAGTGACCGAAGTAGCAGGCTTGGACCAAATTGCCGACAGAATGGAATCAATTCGAACTTGCGGACTAGTTTCACCAGTGACTGTCTTTGATCCCAAACACATTTGTTTGACTTCATCGAGCAACTCCGCTCGTAGTTGTGCTTGTTGGCTCTTGATAAACTTTATGGACTCTCGCATAGCTTCAAAACGAGCATTCGTGGCATCCTTGTGAACTTGGAGGTCAATTTGGAGAGGATTAGGTTGCAAGGGATTCTCGGTTGTTATCAATGGTGGTTCCTGATTTGGTAGTTCAAGATCCGGCACAGAGGAAGAGGGTGGAGGAGCTCTCTGGCGCCCCATGAGGGCTTTGATACCAGATTAATAGGACTTAGAATCTGGAGACTGGGAATGAAGGAAACTGAGGGGGGTGTATTCAATTCAAATTTTAAAAGATTTTGTCTGAGTGTTTATAATCCGTGGATTCTGTTAAATCCATAGATTGTTTTAATTCCGTATAGACTTGGAAATTTTTTAATGCATTGTATTATCAGTACGTATTTCTTTGAATTTTAATAAGTTCATATGGATTTATTAACTTTCTTCTTCATCTATTTCTTCTCCTTCCATCCCTCTAGGATTATGTAATTTACTGCATTATTAAAAACAAGTGTATCATAACTTCATAAGTAAACATTCGATCTATTGAAAAAAAAAATGCAACAAAACTGCTCCAAACAATATCGATCATAAGTTAACTTCATCTCACAGTATAACAATTTTATTTGATATATAGGTCTTTTTTATTGATGAAAGAGAGTAGTATATAAAGATGACCACTCCTCTAAAGCTACTAATTACAAACGAAGTAATACAAAGAGGGATGTAGTACTGATGCAAAAAGAAAACCATCCAAATGAAACTGTTTTGTTTGGCCACCCAACACCATGAAAGAACAAAGTAAGGAAGGGACCAAAGAATTAGCAACCTTCATTAGGAACTTGAGAATAGCCGGAGAATACAATCCACTGCTATAATATATGCTCTATGACAAATAAATTAAGCAACATGTTCAATTAATTAGCAAAGAACATTATTAAACTTTGATTGATAAACTGATTACCTTACATCCTAAATATGTTCTAGGTTTCTACCCAATTCAATACATAACCAACTAATAACTGAAAAACACCAGATCATGACAAATGTCAAGATCACAACTTCTAACAATTAACTTAAGAAAAAACACCAAAGGACACCGTTTCTAATAATATATATTTGACTCCTAAAATTTGGTGGCCGGATGGCCGAGATATTGGTTGGAGAAGTTCCGGCCACTGTAGCATGAGGAGAGAGAGAAAGCTAATCCGGAAAATGGAAACTTCCCGAAATGGCAACCTATATAAATAGAATTTTCCCGAAATAGTAATCCCCTTTCGTTAGACCATAATTCTTTCATACGAACTCCGATTAAAGCGTACTTTGTGTCTACAAACTCGGTTTATTGCTCTCCACAACTTTTATGAAGAAATTTTATCCAAATTCTAAACGAAATGAAAACACACCCCAAAGACCCCCTAAATGTACTATTTGAAGCTCGAAAATGAAAATTGTGTCAATTCACTGTAAAATTAACTAGTAAATAGGTAAGTTTGGTCCGGGACATCACATCCGACATGCTGTTTTTGGGCACGGCTTATGGAGACGCTGCTCTAGCATGCTAGCTTTGACACCTGCAGACAGAAAATGGTGGAGATTGATTGGAGGAGGTTTGAACCTTGACGGTCAAGGCCTTTGGTGCTGCGCTCTGGCCTTTTATTCTCCGTCTGTGCTTCTCTTTTCTTCTTCTCCATCTGTGCTTCTCCACTTCTTTTTCATGTTGCCTCCTATGCTTTTTCACCCTCTGCCTCCTCTACTTTTTCCCTTTGTTTGTTGTAGATGGATTTCTTTTATAGACCAACTTGGGTTGTTGTGGTTGAAATGGTCTCACCCATTTGATTTAGAGTTGGACTCATCTTAACAGGAACACTCCAACTTGTTTATTTTACTTTTTTTATATTTGCCTTTTATCTCTTATTGAATTGCTTTGTTGTAGGGTTTTATCAAAGCTAGGAGTGGAAGCTTTGCAAACCCAACAAAGCCAACTGAACTTTTTTTTTTTTACCTCAAGCACTCCAAAGCTTTTGTCTTTGCTTAGAGTTTCATTAATCGTCAAACTCGTCCCATTTTCACAAAGACCTCATTTCTTTTAGTGATAAGTATAGATACCATATAATCATCCACATCCAAGAGGTGATATTTGTATTGGCTCTTCACTTGTGTCTATTGTTGTTCTCTCTCTCCCTCTTCTTCTTCCTTCTTACCCTCCAACCCAATTCCTTCTTCTTCTCCTTTTTGGCTCCTCCAACCCAATTCCTCCTTCTCTCTCTCTCTCTCCCTCCTTCCTTCTTCCTCCTCCTTCTCTCCCTCCCTTCTCTCCCTCTCCTTCTTCCTCCTTCTCCTTTTTGGCTGTATGTGAGAAGGAGAGAGAAGGAGGAGAGAGAGAAGGAGTAGGAGGAAGAAGAAGAGAGAGAACAAGAAAAAAAAAACTGGGTTAATACATGGAGAGACGAAAATGCCTATGGAAAAAAGCCACGTTGTCATGGCTTAAACAGAGTTATTGACGATGGGTATCAAAATTGAGTCAGGTTTGAAAAGTCAGTACTAATGTGACAGTTTTTAAATGTCGAGTACTAAAGTGATGTACACTCCCTAAAATTGGGTACTGTTCATGATAAAAGCCCTAAAATTTCTGACCAAAAGTTGGGCTAGCACAGTATCAGTAACGGTTCGCGGGTCAGATGAGGGGGGAGAAGGAGCGGGTTTTGAAGACGGATTTGGAGCTCTGGTTCCCTCCCGTCCCGTCCTTGTTGAAGACACAAGCAAGCTCTTCACTCTTCAGGTATCTCAATTTTACACAGATTTCCTCTTATACTGTACTATAGTGTTGGACTCCTAATCGATCTTTGACATGGCTTTCTCAATTTTCTGAGAATAGATCGGTTTCTGAGATTGGATTATGTTCTTAACTCGTTCTTATTTCATTCTGAGATTTGAGTAAAAGTTTTCTTTTTATTCTGTTCTAGAAAAGCCAAACTGATTTCAAGCTTTAACACTATTTTTTCTTTCTTTGGAGCTATGTAAAATGATTATAAACTCGTAAATGAGATCACATTGTTGACTTTTTCTTTGTCATACAATTGTGTTATTGCCAATATGATATAATTGAAGCTGTTCTATTGTCATGAGATCTGATAACTATAGGTGATACGAATTAATGAGAGATTGTGACTGATCCATCTGTTATTGCAGTTGATTTACTCGGGTTATAGTTTCTTTAAAGATTGGCACTTCATCCCTCGCTTATGGTTAGAATTTTGTAAACTAATTAAAGTTCTGTTAACTTTTAGTTGCTGTGTTTTGCTGTTTTGTTTTGTACCAAACAAGTGATGAAATATTACTATGATTTCTATTTTGTTCTGACAGTAATCGTTCTTAGCTTTTCTAAAAATTACAATTGTGAACTTTTAAGAAAACAAAAAATTATGTTCTATGTAAAGTTTTCCCTGGTTGAGAGGAAATCATCCTTCAGATTTTCCTGTAATTGTAGAAGTAAAATGACCTCTTTTGGATTTCCCTAATCTATAACTTGGTCCTTTTAATGCAAATGTCTTTACTGAAGTAATGATATGATATATTGTAGTCCTCTTAAAAGTTACCTCCCATGACCCCGCCAAAAAAATAATGTTTAACATCTTGCTCCCAACGGAATGCAAGTTCTCTAGGTCACAATATGTGAGTAGACAAATCCATGTTTATTCTACTAAATATGTGTTTACACCTGCCTCTTGTAGAAGGGTGGCATCACGTAGCCTCGAGTGTTTAAGCTATGAATAGATGGCATCCATCTTAAGTCCATTTTGCTTATTATGACTGTTCTACAGTTAAGTTAACTTAATACCTTTAAGCTAGTCCTCTAGGTTAAGTTTCCATACTTCTCTACCTCGTGATCAGGAACCAAAAAAAATAAAAAATCATGCAGACAGTACGCGGTGAGCAGATAAAGCATATGTTATTCGGACCAAGATAATAACATAAAGAAATTAGGTCTTGTTGCCACTGCAGAGTTGATTCCGCTGCCCTGTCCTCGTGACAGACTGTCCTGAACAATGTAAAAGGGTCTCAACTATGGTTCATAAGCCCACTAGAGAAGAGACTCCACCCCTCAAATATGTAGGGGGGGGGGGGTTAGGTTTCCAAGATTCCATACTCATCCCTAATGAACTCAAGTAATTGCCTTGTGCTTTAGAGCTTTGGTAGACAGGAAAGCTGCAGCTAGCTGATTCATTGAGGTTCAAGTTTGAAAGTCTTTTTAGGTTAGTGAATATCTTGTCAACTGTTCTGTACATTCTCCTTTTTTAATGAATAATTATTTTCAATATAGAAACAAATGGAGCTCGATGGATTTTCCATGCCAAGAAAATAAGATAAATGAGTTTCCTTTTTATTGGAATGACATAAAGATGATGGGAAATAAAGAATAATAAGGTTTTACCTCTATTTATAAGCTTAGTGGATATTTTCTGTGGGTGAAAAAGTCAACGGATACTCCAATTGTCGTATTCTGGCTGCATTCTATGATTCTATCAATTTTCTGGGCTTCGGTTTCTTTTCTCTCACTCATATATATATATATATATATATGTGTGTGTGTGTGTGTGTGTGTGTGTGTGTGTGTGTGTGAGCTTCTAGAATTCGGTCAGCCCCATGGATGTTTATGTTCTTAGTAAATTTCACAACAAGCTTGAATAAAAAATGTGAGATGGGGTTTGCAAGTCTTTTAGACTACAATTATACCAATCACATTTGGCCACCATAGGGTTTGGACCTACTCAAGATCATAGGTGGGTCAACCAAACGGGAGTTCAAGTGAAACAAGGGAGGGATATTGGTCAATAATCAATTCTCGATATCAACTGAATCATGTTGCAAATATTTACCTGTTATTTTAAGACTTTAAGTCTCTAGAAATCATGGTACTTCCTGCAACCTCTTACTGTCGTCAACTAAAATTAGAACTAGGTATTTCTTAGCATCGTTTATGTTTTATTATTGATTAGGGCTTTTAATTTTTTAATTCTCTATTGGCCATAACCTGTCTCGCTCTCTCGCTCTCTCTTCCTCATTTTGAGATGGTCTGTTCTCCCAAATTAAGCACTAACGGAAGCAGATTCAAGGAGAAATTTAAGAAAAACGTAAATCAAAAGTATTTGCACTAGAGATTTAAGGTAGATTTATTATTTGCTCAACTTTTATCTTTGTTAGTTTATTAGTTTGGTTCAGTTTTAATATGACTCAATTATGTTCTTGTGATATAATGGTCTTGATTCTTGAAAATTATTTGCATAGATATTTCTTCAGCTTTCTTTTTTTGGTGACTTTTTCTTCAGCTTCTTAATATGGATGCCAATGCTGCAAAAACAGCTCGGGAATCTCTGGACATAGCATTTCAGATGTCTAACATTCTTGACACAGGGCTTGATCGTCACACCCTCTCCATCCTTATTGCACTTTGTGATCTAGGTCTCAATGCTGAGGCGTTGGCTGCTGTTGTCAAGGAGCTCCGAAATAACCTGGGGCCTCTTACACCACAAGATGCTGCTCCTCATGTACCATGAACAGGTTTTGTATTTGCATCTTCATTCTCCTGGTTGGGATGATTTATTTGTAAATTTCCTTTGCACAATAAATTCATTGTGCCACTTGCATAAAATCCTAATGGATACCATTTTGTTAATACAGAAAAATGAGAAGATTACTTTAACAATCATAAGAACTAGAAATTACAAGGCACAAGATTGATTGTGGATACTACACTTAAGGAGTAACAAATTTTATGCTCCATGATTACATTTCTAAATAGTGACAAAGTGTTTGCTGGTCAGAGTTGAACTCAATGTATGTGAGATGATTTCTAAGAGTAATAAGGGACTTAAATTGAGTTATTTGTTTAGAACTTCTGTATTGCCTACTGTAGATCTAGTAAACACCAATGAAACTTTTTCCAGCATAAGCAGGTGGGCAAGCGACTCATGATTTTATGGTATGTGAATATATGTTAATTTATTGCTTCCTAGTTTGGTAGATCTTTGAGAATTTGGTCTCCATGCATTTGCACTCGGGTCTACTGAAAAGAATCTCATGTTTCACTAAGCCCTTTTACGAATGATGAATTAGTACACTCGTTACGTATCAATAAGGGGTTTGCTTGTGCATAGGAAGTTTCTTAAGAGGTTGCATGAAGTTTTGTAGGAAGTATGACTTGTACATTTAGAAAATCACTGTCCCTAAATTTGAAAAATTATGCCTCTGATGTTTAGAAAGTTCTACGGTTATTCACTTCTACATTGTGAAATTATCAAATTTTGACATTATTGACATCCTTTGCTAAATTGTAACCTCTTTTACAGGACCATTTTGGCTCAGAAACTAATATACTTCTTTAGAGGGATGAAGGACATTTATCACTCAATCTCTTTTTCTTCCTTTTTCGGTTCTCCTGTATAGCTAAAAATGTTGGTGCAATTTTCCTACTCCGTTTCGTGTCTAAGGGTAAACTTTGTAAAGTGCATTTTTATTAGCGAAAAGAATTTGATGTCTACCTGAAGGTTGTAGCTCTTCGAAAATGAAGTATTCACTGGTAGCTCCGTTGCTGTATTTAACTTGTCTTTTACAAATTTGTACCTTATGTTTCATGTGTGATGGTGCAAGGTGAAAACGTTGCACATGGAAATTAGTCAATTACGAGAGAAAATGTTGAAAAAGATTTGGATCAAAATGATCCTCCTTTTTGATTTCCAAATGACTTCAATATATAAGGTACAGATATTGGTGATCCTCCCTTTTGCCTATCAAGACGAAAAAAATGCGTTAGCACTTTTCTATGAGCTCGTATGTGTGACGCGGGTGTGATCTAGTGATTTTCTTTTCAATAATCTCAACTTTGGACCCTCTTTCATTAAGTACATATTCTTAGCTATGTTCGTATCTGTATGAAAAAGTCCTTGAAATTGAGGTAAAGATCATAGTGAATTAATGAGTTACGACTTATGGTAAACTTGAAGAATTGAGGTAAAGATTAGAACTTAGAGTATAGTCGGAAGCGTAAAATACTCTAAGTTCTAATTTATAAAACTTAATTTTCTTTTAATTCTGCCTTGCGGTCCTTTAAGTACAAGTGATTATCTCCCGCTTATATTCTTAAAGGTTTGCGGCACTATAATATGCTCGAATTGAAGAAGTGCAGTTACAGATGGTGATACTCTTTTTTTTTTTTTTGAGAAAAAGACACCTTTGTTCCAGATGGTGAGACTCTTGATGAAACTTTAGGTATGAAAAAATACAATTTGCAGTTATTCCAAAAGTGCACCGAACACGTAGTGAAATTCTGCCATGCACCGAACACTAAGTGCTCGGGCACGTGGCAACTCCTATACCCTTGGATGCATTCTCTACCCCACCCCACCCCACCCCCCTGCAATTGTCTCCTTCTGCCCGAGCACCCTTTTGCTGCACCGGGATCAAATTTGCTGCCCACCCAAGTGGGTGGGCATTTGCCCACCACTGTGAGAATGACATCTGTCCTTTTTTTTTTTTTTTTACTTTCTTCTTCCACTAGCAGCCCTTCTCTCTCTCTCTTCCTCTCGTCCATCCCGTCCTCTTCTCTGCCAAGCCCAGCAGCAGCCCCTCTCTCTCTCTCTCTCTCTCTCTCTCAAACGACGGCGCATCGGCTGGGTTCACGGTGTCGGTGCCCAGAGCAATTAGACTCGGGGCCGGTGTGGAGCTGTGATGGCAGGTGAAGCTGTGGCAGCAGCGGTGATGGAGAGCAGAGAGGAATGGAGCGGTGGCTCTGTGATGTTGCAGGTGGAGCGGCTGCTGCTGGGCTTGGCAGAGAAGAAGACGGGATGGACGAGAGGAAGAGAGAGAGAGAGGGGCTGCAAGTGGAAGAAGAAAGCAAAAAAGGAAAAAAAAAAAAGGACAGATGTCATTCTCACAGTGGTGGGCAAATGCCCACCCCAACAGTGGGTGGGCAGCAAATTTGTTCCCTGCTGCACCCCCGCTTCATAGCCAAGTAAATGTTTGTGGAGCCCACATAACATTGGTGAGTCACTCACCTATCTTTGCGCCCGCCTTTCCAAGTTTCAAACACCTCCCTTTTATTTTAATTATTTTTTTTGAAGTCCCCAAGTTCACTAAAACGCTAGCGACTAGCGACACGATACCACAGGCACCGATTGCTCTCTCTCTCTCTCTCTCTCTCTCTCTCTTCTAGTTTCTACAAAATTCTCAATTCTCTCTCGGCGGTTGTCAAGACCCAAAACCCTAATTGCTTTTCTTTTCCCTGTAATCCATGGACGACGAAGACCCCATACGGCTCTTCCTGAGCCTCGATCACTGGCAAGGGCCCCAAGCAGACACAGATATCGACTTTGATTCATCATCCCAAGACTCGCAGCCTCTTCCTACTCCCTCCGACACCTACATGCTCGGCTTCATCATCGCCAACATAGTCGGAATTCAATACTACTCCGGCACCATCAGCGGCCGAGAAATGGTGGGTCTTGTCCGCGAACCTCTCAACCCTTACGATTCCAATGCCATCAGAGTGCTCAATACCAGAACTATTCAAGTGGGTCACATCGAGCGCACTGTGGCCGCTGCCCTAGCCCCCTTAATCGACTCGAATTTGATTGTGATCGAGGGCATTGTGCCCAATACGCGTGCCAAGGGCAACAGGTTCAAGATTCCTTGCCAAGTTCACATCTTTGCAAGAACTGAAGCCTTTTCATCTGTCAAATCCGCCATTTCCAGGGCTGGGTTGCAGTTGATTTCGGATTCCGACGCGTCCTTTACCCTATCGGAGGCAATGGTGGTCAAGGAAAAGAAGGCCGAGAGGGGATACAAGACTGTGGACGAGATTTTCAAGTTGGTGGATGAGAATGCCAGCAAAAACGGTGCGTTGGAAGCACTGGAGCCACCCAAGGAAGTGATCAAATCGGAGCTTTTTCGGCACCAAAAGGAAGGCCTGGGATGGTTGGTTCGTAGAGAGAATTCTGCTGAGTTGCCTCCATTTTGGGAAGCCAAAGATGATGGGTCTTTTGTCAATGTGTTGACCAATTACCGCACTGATAAGCGACCGGAGCCTCTAAGAGGTGGCATCTTTGCAGATGATATGGGGTTGGGTAAGACTCTAACTTTGCTTTCCTTGATTGCTTTTGATAAATATGGTGGTGGCATTCCCGGTTCAGTTGACACTGCTAGTGTAGATGTAAGCATACCAAATGATAATGAAATGGGTGAGGATGAGGGGTTGTCTGTTTCGGGTGGTAAGAAGGGTAAGAGGATTAGAACAAGTAAAAAGGGAACGGCACCGCGAAAAAAACGCAAAACTGGGGGTAGCAATGAGAAAGGAGAATCTGTGAGTGTAAATGATGAGTCTACTGCTGGTTTCAGTAGCAAGTCGACTATAATTGTGTGCCCTCCTTCTGTATTTTCAACATGGATAACACAGCTAGGAGAACACACTAGGCCAGGCAGATTGAAAGTGTATATGTATTATGGGGATCGGATTCAAAATGCTGAGGAGCTTAAGAAGTATGATATAGTGTTGACTACTTACAGTATTCTTGCTACTGAACATTCTTGGCCAAGCTCCCCTATTAAAGAGATTGAGTGGTGGCGGGTCATTTTGGATGAGGCGCATACGATTAAGAATGTTAATGCTCAACAAAGTCAAGCTGTAACTAATTTGAAGGCTAAGCGAAGGTGGGCTGTAACTGGAACACCAATCCAGAATGGCTCATTTGATTTGTTTTCTTTGATGGCATTCTTGAGATTTGAGCCTTTCTCAATTAAGAGCTATTGGCAAACCTTGGTGCAGCGCCCACTTGCTCATGGTAACAAGACGGGGCTCTCACGCCTGCAGGTAATACAACGGTATTCATTTGATTTTTAAACCTTATCTTTCTTTTTTTTTAACAAACTATGAAGGGATTTTGATGTATGCAATGGAAGTTTGCATCACATGCAATTTTCTCCTCATGTTCTTTGTTATTTGTGTGGTTAGGTGTTTTTGTGTTAGATTTTTAGTTTTTTTTCTCTATTCCTCTGCAGTTGCTTGTTTTGGACAAACTCGGAAAGAATAGATTAGTTTCTTTGACCATTTCATATTCATTCTTTTGTGCATCTGAACACTGTCAGACCTCACCGTCTGCAGTAAAGTATCTGATCTGGACTGTATCTGAAGTGTGTTAGTATTCTATTTTGAAAATAACGATAGTTTCTCTTTTCAGTCCTCCTTTTCTTTGAACTCTTATTTTCATAAGATATCATATAGGGTTGAAGTCAAAGTGAGTTACTTGAAATTGTTCTTTGCCGCTTCAACTCTTAGTATTATATATCTCATACTATACTTCATTAGGGTTTTCATTATGAGTAGACTTTGCAATTTGATATTGAACTTGACTTGCTCCTAAATCAATTTCCCTCTGGCCTCCCCCTTCTCATCTTTCACTCTCTGAGGTTGGGGTGTGAAGGACAGCAAATTGCTTTTATGTAAAATAAGTGTTTAGATGACAAATTAGATATGATTACAGATGGTTGATCCATGAGTTACTACCAGGAGTATTTTTCTATATAAGGGTAATCGAAGTCCGAAGTGACCTTGGATATATTTTTTCATTGTTCTTTATTGCAATTTTTCTTCACTTACTACCAGGAGTTGTTTTTTTCCTTTATTTTTTCTTTATAAGGGTAATCGATTGCCTTTACTGACCTTGGATTAGTTTTCAACTTTTCATGGTTCTTTATTGCAATTTTTCATATTACTTTGCCTTTTAGTTATCTTAAGATTTAAGGTGACAGAATCATGTCTGTGCTTTTTCCTTTTTCTTTCAAAATTCCAATTGTGCCTGATGTGTATTGCTATTTTTTTCAGGTTTTGATGGCAACCATTTCTTTGCGGAGAACAAAAGACAAAGGACTAATTGGATTGCCACCTAAAACTATAGAGACTTATTATGTGGAGCTTTCTGGTGAAGAACGTGAACTGTATGATAAGATGGAGGGGGAAGCAAAGAATGTATTGCGGAATTACATTGATGCTGGTAGTTTAATGCGCAACTATTCCACTGTACTTAGCATAATCTTACGACTGCGGCAGATCTGTACTGATTTGGCCTTGTGCCCTTCTGATCTCAGGTCACTTCTTCCTTCCAACAATATTGAAGGTATTGGAAAATGATTTATGTTGGTGCATCTTCTGTTTATATTTCAAGTTATGCAACTTTACATCTCATGCATACATAACTAGGTTCCGTGAAACTCTTCAACTCCTATTTTAGTTTACAGTTCTCTCAATGGGTTCCCCTTAGGTACATTAATTGTCTACACTTGGTCAGGATTTTTTTTTGTGTTTATTTACAATGGGTATAATATTTTCAGTGATTTTATCCCACATAAATTGCAAACCTTCTTTGTGACGATTGTTTTCACAGAGTATGTTTATTCTGACTCATATAGTTTATTCTGAGCAGATGTATCAAAGAACCCGGAGCTACTGCAAAAAATGGTTGAGGTGCTGCAGGATGGCGAAGATTTTGATTGTCCAATTTGCATTTCTCCACCAACTGATGTTGTTATTACTTGTTGTGCACACATCTTTTGCCAAGCTTGTATTGTGAAAACCCTTCAGCGCACAAAACCCTGCTGTCCTTTGTGTCGCCGTCCTCTATCACAGTCTGATCTGTTCTCTGCCCCTCAAACATCTTCTGATGACGACAACACAATATCCTCAAAAACAACCATGTCTTCAAAAGTATCTGCTCTCTTAAAACTTCTTGTTGCATCAAGGGATCAAAACCCACTTACGAAATCAGTAGTATTTTCACAATTCCGAAAGATGTTGATATATCTTGAAGAGGCGCTGAGAGCAGCTGGTTTTAAGACTTTGCGCTTAGATGGGTCTATGAACGCAAATAAAAGGGCTCAAGTAATCAAAGAATTTGGGGTCTCAGGACATGAGGCGCCCACAATTTTGCTTGCAAGTCTGAAGGCTTCAGGAACAGGGATAAACCTTACTGCCGCTAGTCAAGTCTACTTGTTGGAGCCATGGTGGAACCCAGCAGTTGAGGAACAAGCAATGGATCGCGTTCACCGGATTGGGCAGAAGGAGGATGTAAAGATTGTCCGATTGATTGCTGGAAACAGCATTGAAGAGAGGATATTAGAGTTGCAGGAGAAAAAGAAGAAACTTGCTAAGGAAGCTTTTGGAAAGAGGGCCACAAAGGATCGGATAGACATGGGTGCAGATGATCTTATTAGCCTCGTGCCCTTGTGAGTTCATGTACAAATGCATTGATGCTACATGTTGTCGTTTCACATACTTGTCAGTTGTCACTGCATGTGTACATTTTTAGGATGCATAAATGGAATAGCTGATGTTCATGCCCTCCTTTTAAGAAACTAGTGCCTTTTGTTTCGCACTTGGCACATCGTTTGTTCACATTACAGGTGATATAATTTTGTTGGACGTGACAAAGTTTTGTGCTGATGATAAGGAGCTAATTGATTGACATCCACCTCTTTCTTGCTGTCAAATGACACTTGACTTGTTAAATGTAACTGGACATGTTCCCTAAATCTGTACTTGTTAACTTGGAAATACTTACCTTAACAAAACGTGGGGGATTTAGTCACAGAGGCACGGATGCACATATTGGCAATTCAGGTTTTCTATTCATTTTCTAGATTAGCGAGGTACTGAAAAGCTCATTCATGAAGCACAAGCAGGCACTAAATCATTGACTTTTACCAAACTTTGCATTCTCTTTTGCATTTAGCAAAGCTTACTTAGAGGAGAAACACTTGGGATGGGGAGGCTATGCTCGAACGCTAGCAAAGATCAAGTTTTGATGGAGGGTACAAATTCTTCGCTCATTTTTTTCAAATTCTTGAGTTCTTTCTTTGGTTGAGTCTACTTCTCTCAAGCCCCGACTTGGCTTGAAATAGCCAGTTGGGTCACCATTAAACATCACACTATCCTGAAACACACTCCATGATTGATGTGAAATTTATCGTAGCCTAAATAAACAGCTTAATTATCTATCACACCAGTGAACTAGATTTATGGTGCAATACCTCAATTATCTATCTAAAACTCTGAAAACTGCTCCACTGGGAAGATATCTACGATTCCAATTCCAAGTGAAAAGCCATGTTTCATCCTCAGACGGTCGGGTATATGCGAAAGGAACTCACCAAGATTGATCTTTTTCTCCTCTCTTTGCCTCTTCTCTTCTTCTTCTTTTTTTCAAATAAATTTTGACTTTTCGGTTTTGTGGTCAATCGTCCGGAATATTCTTGTGCTCTACTTCCAAAACTTGATATTTGACACTTTGGCACTCAAAAGTCATGGTTGACCACGAGTTGACCTCAGGTCAACTAGATCACTTTTCTTCTTTTTGTCGGAAATGCACTAAAAGCCTCCAAAATGCATCATTTTGCACCCAATGTCAATCCCTTGCACAAATCTCCTATAACATGCACAAACATGGATTAGAAACACTAAATGGTTATTGTGCTCCAATTCTAAGATTTGATATTTGACACTTCGGCACTCAAAAGTCATAGTTGACCACGAGTTGACTTCGTGTCAACCGGTTGACTTTTCATCTTTTTGTTGGAAATGCACTAAAAGCCTCCAAAATGAATCATTTTGCACCCAATATCAATCTCTTGCACAAATCCCTTATAACATGCACAAACATTGATTAGAGACACTAAATGACTATTGGATTAACATAACTCTAGTAATTAGAGGTATAATTTAAATGTAAAATACATATAAATCAATTTTAAAGGTCAAGAAGAGAATAGACTCCTAATTAAGGTTCAATCCCTACACATTTTGATGTATCAATTCTTTATTTAATACTCATATGAAATCCTAATGACATGCTTATCATTTTCACATAGAAACTTAGAGTTGTCAATCTCTAAATTTCACCAATAACATATCAAAATGTAAATTGGAAGGTGATAAAGCTTCCAAGACATATCAAGAACACCACTAAACACAAATAAGCATAAATTACAAAGCAACACTGTGGAGGTTACATGTTCGATTCTCACTATCAACTAGAAATGGGTGGAATTAATGGGGATAAAAATTATCGTTTCTTCTAAAAAAAACATAAATCACAAATTAAGAAATTATATGTCTACTAAATATAAGAATTTAATTACATCAAAATGGTCTAGAGTCTTGGAAACTCTAACCCCCTACACAACATCCGTAGAGAGATTCACTACACAATCACCTACAACCAAACATAAAAAAAGGTAGAGAAGAGAAAGAAAACTCCCATTAAACTCCCTGCAATCCCAAATTGGGATTTGCACATAACCCTAAAACTCATACCTAGTGAGACGAGAGTCAACCGTTGTATGAGCAACGATCAAAAATTGTTTTGCTTTCGAAACTTTAATGAAACCATCGGTACGGGCCTTAGACTCCGTGTAAACAGCGAGCCGGGTCAGAAACAATAGGCAGGCCTTGATTTCCTTGGCCTACTTTTAAGAAGGTGTTTTTTTTTTGTGAAGAAAACATTTTCGAAAAAAATATAAAAAAAACCCTAGCATGCAATTGTACTACTAAATTGGTTTATAATTTTGTGAAAGAGGCTCTGATACCAAATGTAATCTATACCTTAGGATTACTTAACTAAACACAATCACAAAATATATAAGAACAATTATAAGAACAAATATAGAACTTACCGGATGCAGAGTAGGAATCGAATGCCATTAGTAACTAGTTTGGTCTTCTGCAAAAGCTCTATGTCCGAGTATCTCACAATAGGGCAAGTGTCTATATCTCGTGTCTAGAGAATGCAGGGACCTAAACTATATATAGAGGATGTGACTTAGGATCCTTCTCATAAAAGTATCCTAATCATACAAGTAATAATCTCTATAGATCACGTATCAATATATTACTTGATTTACAAGTATATTAAGTTCCCAACAAGGTAAGAATCTAGATACAAAATCCTTACAAACACATGACTAGATTCTATATGTAATCTCCGATTACTTCATACTAAAGTACGTGTATGTAGTTGCCTAATGAGTAAACTAAGTCAAATTCTTACATGGTGTGGTCTTGGGGAAGTCTCCACTTGAACCCTTGAATTAGCCTTGAAGAAACGATGAAGAAGAGTGGGAGAATATGTTGAGAGAAAGAGATAGGGGCAGATTTGGTGTTGATATGGTGAGGGAGAAGATGAGTGTTTGAAGAATAAATTTGGAGTGAGAATTGGAGAGGAATAGAAGGTATGAGAAGAGAAAAAAGGTAGAAAAGAGGAAGAACACCAAGCTTGTCAAGGCCTTGGTGAAGGTAGAGAGAGTGTTTGAGAGATAGATATGAAGAATTAGAGAAGGAAAAGAGAAGAAGAGGAATTGAGAGGAGGAAGAAGGGGATGAGAAGAGAAAGGGGAGAAGAGGAAGGGCAGCAACCCTTCCCAAGGGCTGCTCACGGCCTACAAGGAGAGAGGAGAGAAAAATAGAGTAAAAGAAGAGAGAATGGAGAGAATTTTAGGTGGGAGGCTTTTCCCGACGAAATCTCTTCATCGGGAAAAGGCGGTGATGGAGGTGTTTGGTTATGGAGGAGAGAAAGATGAGGAGAAGAGAGGAAGAATTGAAGATGAAGGAAAGATGAGGGAGAGAAGAGAGCACAGATTGAATATGATAAATGAAGTATTTGCTGCAGTTTTATGTGTAGGAGAAGTGAATAGAGGGCTAGGATGCAAGGGAAAGATCCAATGGTTCAAAACTAAGATGCTAGGAAAGTTAAACTACATAAATACCCTAAAATGAACAGAAAGAGTGAAGGAGGGTGAGAGATGGACTAGGAAATGTGTGTGGACATGTTGGAGAAGGAAAATCAAATTTGTGTATGTATTGAGAGACAAAAATGCACAAGGGAAGTCTAAAGTCCAAAAGGTATTGGTGTGTCAAAGTGATGTGTTCTAAATTTAAATTTAAATTAAAATGTGTCACCAAATATCACAAAAATCACCAAAAGAGAGTCAAATCCAGATTTGGGATGCTTTGAATGTTTCTCAGAGTTGATTTTCGGGTCAATGGGCGGGTTTTTTCATCTTTTTGTGCCAAATCTCATGTTATGTTTGCGCTCTACCTCCGAGAATTGATTTTCCTCATCGTGTCGTCGAGTCTCGGCAAGGACAAATGCAGTGAATCCCTCTGAACCGGCAAGACAAAAAAATTCGAACCTGATGGCTTAGAAATTGGTTGACAACTTGCAAGAGTTTGAGGCAGACACAATAATGACGGCCCACAGAACGTCAAAGAATAAATCCCACTGAAATCAAAGCGCAAAAGATGATGGAACAGCCCAACCCACCAACCGAAACACCCTAGTCTCGGTACCTCCCTAACAACTCAGAAAATAGAGTCTAGAAAGAGAATAGGCGGCTTAGAAGCCAATATAAACTTATAATAAAATATTGTAGACATAGCCTCCAATTTCATTAGTTCAAACTCTTTACTCAATACTTCAAATAACTCAGAATCTGCATAAACAAAGTTTTATCTCAAAACTTGCAATTTGTAGCAAAAGATCTATCATATAGTTCAATTTTTTTGTCTAAATAGTTAAGGCAAGTAATTTTGTACATATAAGAGAGACTATGAAGCAATGAAAAAAAAATGTTGATGAACATGCGAGCTAGAAGCTGGGTACAAGCGCTACCATCAGTATTAGATCTCTTTAACCTAGGTCTTCCTCCCACGCATGCACCTTCATGAGCTCAAATGTAATCAATCACAACTATGGTATAAGCACTCTAAAGATCGAAAGAGATCGCTTGAGCATTCATGTCAGCTGATGCAAAACTTTTTTCTTCTTACCATCAACTACCATGACAAAGAGGCACAAATTTCAAAGAACTTTGACTACAAAGAAGGTGTACCTTCAAATAGTAAACCCTTATAAGCTAAGACGTCAAGATAGCTTGATCTCGAGCAAGTAAGACATGAATATCAACATACTCAATGTCACTAAAGAGGACTAATGAGAATGATATACACACTATCAATTCTCTCATCTATTTTCTATATGTATTCTTTACTTTCATGCAAGCAAACACAATATTTAAAGCAATGTAAAGTTTAAATCTCCAAATAAAAAGTGTATTAAGGAGTAGTAAACTAGTAAATAATGAGAGCGTTGTCCTTTCAAAAAAAGAAAGAAAAAAGAATGAGAGCGTTGCTCTCTTCCTACCCTAGCTGTCACCTTGCGGCTTTCCAATCTCAACATCGACGATTGTCGATTAGATCAATCTTGGCCCATGTTATGGTCTTTCTCCAGGAGTGTGCACTGTGCTCATGGCTCACAGGCTACTTTCGTCCAATGACTAAAAAATCGAAATTATCGCCGAAATATCGGCGATTTTTTTGTTTTCCCGAAATTATCTCCGCATACCATGATAATTTCGGACGAAATTTTTGAAATATCGAGATATTTCACAATATTTTAGAAATTGGCCGGATACTTTCTGATTTCGCCACTTGTCTCAATGAAAAGCTTAATAAAAAGCTAGTGGAAATTTGAAGGGAATAAGGGTTCGAACACATTCTCTTGCTGAAACACACCAACAGCCCAACCAATTGAGCAAAATTGGTTTCTTGTTATTTGTAACATATTTTATTTTATAAATCCATTATTTTAGTGAAGCTGTAAAATTTCTAAATAAACATTTAATTAGTAACCAATTTATAACTTTTAAATTACCTACACTTCTCATTCAAATATTTTCAACCAACTTTCAGAAATTCAACTCTATAAATATGAAAATTTTAAATGCATTCACTACTCTTTCTTCTACTTCCATACTTTCATTTATTTACTCTTTTAAGTATTACTCATTCTCTTATTTTGTTATACAATAATTAGGCATGTGATTACTCAATATCACTATGTAATTGATTTTTATAATTTATTTTCTTGGCCTTAACACTTCTAATAAATTAAAAAAGAACTAACATATATTAAGTCAAATTCAATAATTGTTGTTTGTCAGCGACTCAGCATATACTAATTCACCCTCATTCACTACAAGTCATATATCTAATGAAGTTTGTTCATATTTTTCTTTTGAAATTGATTTGCATGTTATTTACATACAAATTAGGCCTCTAATCACCTTGATAATTCTAATCCAATAACTCTTTAGTGTCTATAATTCTTGTTTTGCACTATTGTAGGGAACATGAGCATCGGATTGATATTGGAAGCAAAATAACGCGTTTTATAGTTTTTAGTGGATTTCCGACAAGAAGAAGAAAAGTCAACCCGAGGACCGACGGTCAACCACGACTTTAGAGCGTCAAAGTGTCAAATATGAAGTCTCGGAAGTGAAGCACAAGAGAATTCCAGAAGATTGACCAAAAACCCGAAAAGTCAAGAAAAGTCAACCATGGTCAACTCCTAGGGTCAAGGTCAAGGTCAAGGACGAAGTCAACCTTGTGACTCACCACTAGAGGTCCCAAAAGTCAGCAAGGAATGTGCCAAATTCCATTAAGTCATCACTTGATTATTCCTTGTTTTTCCTTGTGCAATCCCCTCTTTATCTCTCACTTACTCCCTTCCTTCTAACCCTTAGATCTCCTTAACTTTGCATCCTAGCCTTCACTTTTTTCTTCCCCAGCCTATATATACCTAGTTTTTACCCAATTAGTTCATCTTTGGCAGCCACACTTCAGCCCTTCATTCCCCACATTCCCCTTCCTCCTCTTTTTCTCTCCTTTCACTCTTCTCTTTGCCTGCCAGTTAGAGGTGGCAAATGGGCCGCTAGGCCCGAGCCCAGCACGAGCCCGGCACGTTAAGAAGCAGCCCGGCCCGAGCCTGTTATAGGCCCGGCTCGAGCCCGTTTTAGGCCCGGCACGGCCCGAGCCCGATATATTACGGGCCGCAGCCCGGCCCGTTCATGAGGTGTGGATATATATATATATATACATATATATATATATGACTAGACATTTATTGATTTCATCTATCTTTTTAAGCTATGCACACAACGTTTTAATTAATCTGCAACTTAAACAATGATTTTTCATCGCTACTAAGTTAGTTGCATGTTTATAAGGAAGAATGTCTCAGTATTTTTGAAATATAAAGCTTTGTAATGATATTGTTTTGGTTGAAATCAAGCATTGTTCGTTTGTTTGTATGAATTTTGTGTAGTGCTTATGTTGATTGTATTAATTTTATCTCAAAGTAGAACTAGTTTTTGTTTTTATCGAAAAAAAAAAAAAACTAGTTTTCATTTCCTTACGGCCCGAGCCCGGCCCGGTCCGAGCCGGTTATTGGCCCTGCACGAGCACGGCCCGGCACGCTATGGACTTGGGCCGTGGGCCGGGCTGGGCCTAATGTTTGAGTATATGGTCCTGCCCGATAAGAAATGGGCCGACACGGGCCGGCCCGAGCACAGCCCATAGCCCGATTAAATGGGCCAGACCGGGCCGGCCCGTTTGCCACCTCTACTGCCAGTCAACCGGTCGACAGTGGTCGTCTGACTGGTCGAACCACGGCAGTGAGACTTTGATCCGCCCATTTCACCACCTTCCTCACCTCTTTTTCTCTTCCACCCTTTATCAAACTTGCTCTACATGACGTCCACTACAACATCCACTCATTGGCTGCTGGGGAACCTCATCAATTCATCAAAGACAACATTAAGGGCCAACGAGAAGCAAGAGAGCCACCTATTGAGCATTCCTCATCCTTACTCTCACTTCTACTTATGTCTAAAGCTTTAATTTATAATTTGATGATGTTAATCTTGATGATTAGTGAGTAGTTACCTTATTGGGGACTAGAGTTGTGTGCCTTAGTCCAATGTAACTATGTGATGCTTTGATTAATGAATAAAGGCCTTTGTTGGTTCATGAATATATGTATTGTCTATTTTAATATGTGTTGGATGTGTACTTGAAGAATTAGCCACTCTTTGATGTGCATTTAACCTATCTTGTATGAGGATTGTTTGGTTTGGCCACTTTACTCTTCTCTAGACTATGGCAATATGTATGATGAGCATGTTTAACTCATATATGATCCTTAATTCATGTGCTTTTACGCCTCATTTCTTTCTACCCCCTCGCGGAGAGTTCTTTTGACCCTAATAAGGCTTAAGGATACCTTGGCAAGAATTCATTTCATTTGATAACATCGGTGGAATGGAGGATTGTTCATGAGTTTGCTTGTTTGAGTTCCTATGTTTCGGTGCTTTATGTCTCTTAAGCACTTTAGGGGATTTGGTATTAGATAACTTAGAGAAATCCCCTATGACACCTAGAGAGTTCTAATGACCCATAATATGGCATTTGAATACCTTAGGAAACACGGTCCTAGATTCATAACATGGCTAGGATACGGAACTTGATTTGTGATCATATTGGCATGATTTCGTTGTTAGAGCATTACTTGTTGCATTGGATTTGGGTTAACCCGAAAACCCTAACATTTTCCATACATTGCACACACTTTTCTTTACATTACTTGCATTACTTGTTTGCCTATTTGTTTGCTTGTCTCTCTATTGCATCATTGCTTTCCAAAATCGAACACTACACCACACTTCGCACATTGTTTAAATCACACACCCACTCTTTCCATTTCTCATCCCTTCATCATAGCTTTAGTTTCCCGATTGCTTATACTACCTAGAAGTTAGGGGTCATCGATCCCCATTGGAACGACAACCCTGGATCACAACTTACTTACCATCATACTTTGACGTTGAGTCAGAAATAGAGTTGATAATCTATCAAATAAACATCTCATAAAGTTTTATTTAAAATTTCTATGTCTTTCTCCACATTTCCATCATTTCTTTCATTTACCGATATGGATATTTCCGTCCAAATTTCTATTTTTTGGACAGTCGATATTTTCTCGAAATCCGAAATTGTAGTCCTTGCTTTCGTCCTTCAATTGCAGCAAGTTACTTTCGTCTTGCAGATTCATGGGTGGTTTTATTGTATGTGCCATTCTAGTTTGGTGATATTACACTAGAGGATCCTTGAGCACCACGATTAAGTGCATTGGCGGAGAGATGTTCATTTAATTCTAATTTTGTATGATAAGGGTCTTGTAGGCTTATTGACAAGTGAGCTTCATTGTTATGTGAGTGGTACTTGAATTATCCTTAACTACTTGCCACTGATTTTAGGCACAAGTATATGGATCAATGTTTTAAAAAGCGAAGGCATACCCAAGGCGTTTTCGGGGGCTAAACGCCTTAGGCGTAAAAGCATAAGCCTTACGATATAAAAAATATAAATATATACTTATATACTTGTATGTATAGAACATTAATAATATAGATAAAAAAAAAAGTTATGCATTAATTGAATCATTTGTCATTAATCCCAAATAATTAAACTAGTTACCAAGTCTTCACATTTGGTGGGACTTTTAGACATGACTTGATTCCTTTATGGCTGCCAACTACGTTGTTTGAGCCTGAAAATACCTCCCGAATTTTTTTTATCACAAAACCCACAAAGAAAATACTTCAAGTCGCCAGGAATTGGCTTAGTCCACTTCCAAGCATGATCCTTCTTGTTATTGGCCATAGTAGTCGTACTAGAACTCATAGTGAATTAATTTCTGCAATGGACACAAAACCCACGAAACCCACAGATTACATTAATTAGTTTTGTAATGGACATGCTTTGATCACAAAATCCACAAATTAATTAGTCTGCAATGGACATGCTTTGATCACAAAACCCACAGATTACAAGCATATAATTATTTTCATTTCAAATCCATCGTATATGATGATTATGGTCAATTAATCACCGCTAGATTTGCAATTATTCAATTATACATAATCACATATACAATATTAAGATATTCTATATTTCTATATCAAACGAAATCAAGAGTTCAAGACTATTCGAAAATTGAAATCAGATGCATACCTGCAAGGCTGCAATCCTGCTAATAAACCCTTCCTCCAACTGCTCAAAGTACCTCTATCAGCCTCCTTTAATTCCGAGTAGTCAAGAAAACATATGGGCTCTAAGCAATTTGACAAGATTTAGGATTAGAATTTGGGGATTAGGGTTTGGGACGGTTTCGCGAGGAGAAGAGACCAGAATGAGGGCTGGATAAAGAGAGAGATCGAGTAATACTGACCTCAGGTTGAGTAGAAGGGTTTTAAAACCAAAACATCAAAACGACGTCGTTTTGACTCCGAATAAGAAAAAAAATTCCTGAGCGTACGCTTTTGTGCGCCTTAGGGGCCTGGAAAACGCGTCTTTGGCACCTCGTCGCCTGGGCATCAAAACACAAGCGTAACAAAGCAAAATTTTGCTCTTTTTGCGCCTTAAGGCTCGCCTTAGGCGCGCTTTTAAAAACATTGATATGGATATATTGTATGTGCTGTTCTAATTTGGTGATTAATGATATCTTAGTTCTCTTGTCAAAAAAAATTTGCAAATAAATAAACGGTTCATCCACATGATCTTAACTGTTACCAAAATTGTCAATTTGTTTGATACAATTGGATAGTTAAACGTTCTTTTATTTGATTGATTTTTTTAATACATTTCAAATTAAGAATTAAAAATATGTTAAGAATTATTCGCATAGGGGTGAAATGTCATGTCCTTGCATAAAAATACAAGGGCGCAAATATGATACATGTTGTCTTTAACATAAATTTGATGATATCCAAACGAAAGTATTATGATGTTGCATAAGTATCTATCTGATTGTTTTTTTAAGTCTGGTAACTATCGAATTCGGTGCAACAAAGTACAGTCTCTGGCAATGATAAAAACAATTATACGTCATTATCCTCCTCTTTAAAATTCCACAATTTTCTGCCCTCCAAGGCGGCCATTTGGTCTGCGAAATAGGTGATTGAGAGGAGATATAGGAGTTCTAAGTATGTCGTCTATCAAGCTATGAGAAGTAAGAGGAGTTCTAAGTATGTCTATCAAGCTAGCAATGCACATAATGTTCTGCCTGCCCATGCTTGATTCCTTTAAAGGAAAAGAAAAATGTAAAAGCTGTGTCCAATCAGAAGCATGAAATATATGTGTTTGACCAAAGAGCACATTGATAAAGTGATAGTCGATCTCAGTCGTTTTTTAATTTTTGTTTTTCAAAGATCTTTGTCTTCTTGACTTTTGTACTTACTGAACAAAAAAAAATTGTGTTTGACCAAAAAGTACATAGTTCAAGTGAGATGGTCTGTTTTCTTGATGTACTTAAGGAGCAAATACAATTGAAATAGAGCCAAAAGAGCTTTGTGTTCCACTCAAACTTAATTGGAACTCATTACAATTTTTTTTGTTTGAAAGACTGAACAATTGTTGTAACTCGTCTATTATATGTACGGTGTACCCTTAGTAGCCACTCAATAAGCGATATATAACAAACCATGGATGAGTCGATATCACTATAACTACTATTTTATTTAAACTTTCTTATATTATTTTATCGATATAATAATAAGTGCACAATCATGGGAATGAAAAATATATAAAATTGAAAATGTGAAAACAAATTTCATTTCTCATGCCAACGATAGTTCATCTACCATTTGTTTTAGTTTCGACTAGTCGTGATGGTAGTCTATCCAACAGTGGACATGTAACATCAATCTAATTTCATGCACTTTGCCCAAATAGTATAAATATCATGTGAGTTATCGAAAGAGAAGACGTTGAATTGAACGTATCTTGAATGCGTGCAATATATGTACCTGATTTCTTTGCAATAAATCTATTTCGTTCTCACGAGATTTTGATAAAAATAAATAAATAAATAAATGGAGAAATTTCACAAATGGTCAATCAACTATGACAATTTCGACACTTTGGTCACTATACTTTCAAAAACATCACTTTGGTCACTCAAAGTGAAAAAGTGTTGAAGTTGATTGACCAAAGTGAAAGACAGTATTGAAGTTAAGTGACCAAAGTGTCGAAAATGTCATAGTTGAGTGACCATTTGTAAATTTTTGCTTAAATAAATAAATAAATGGATCGATCATGAATGCATGATACTTTTGATATCCAAAAACAAACCACCAAACAATCTGTTTTTAGCTTATTAATTATGTGAATGACGTTTCTTCAACTCGATAAATTGTATAGCAAGTTGAATAGATAACAATTTTGTACGTAACACAACACAAGAAAATATATAAATCAAACATGAAGTTATCAATTTTAGAATAATAATTATTTGAAACAATTGTGAATATGATATGACCTGTTAACCTGGATTCGAGATTGTTTAAACAATGTGTTGACAAGAACTATGCCACGAGACCAACAATGTTGACTTTTGAATTTTTGATATCGAGACAGAAATGGACGTGGATAATTGAATTCAATATTAGATCTCTTGATGGTAGATCTTTCAACCAATATTGTCAATAATATGATTTACTTTCATGCAAGCAAACACGTTATTAATACAATATAAAGTTTTAAATCTGCAAATAAATGAACGGTTCATCCACATTGCCAAAATTATCGATTTGTTTGATACAATTGGATGTTTAAACGTTTTTCGATTTGATTTTTTTTTTGTAATATATGTGAAATTAAAATATATTAAGAATTATCCACATATGGGTGAAATATCATGTCCCTGCAAAAAAATATCGGGGTGCAAACATGATATGTGTTGTAGGTAAATACAGATGGTGCTTTTGTACCCGGAATTAGAGCTAGTGGCGCGGGTGTTGTTATTCGTAATGACAAGGGGGAAGTTGCGGTGGCTAGTACCATTCCTCTTTACGGCGTCACTACTCTTAGACATGCGGAGATTCTTGCAATCTCTTATGGGTTACAAATTGCATTAGAGCGAAGTATTATTTGTCTTGAGTTGGAATCGGATGCAATGACAATTGTTAATGCGATTCTCGATGAGGAAGAAAGTCTCGCGGCTGATGGGCACCTTTTGGATGGGATCAAGATGCTCATGCGACAATTCACTCGGCTTCGTTACTCTTATGTACCGAGGGAATGTAATAATGTGGCACATGAGCTTGCTAACTTTGCAGTTAGGAATAGTTTCACTTGTACGTGGTCTGAGAATTTTCCTCCTTGGTTATCTAACTGTGTACAGGCTGATTTATTAGCCTAAGATGGTATTGGATGACTTGTCATCCTTTGTATTCTACTGATCCTATTCAATAAATTTATCATTCTAAAAAAAAAAAAAAAAACATGATATGTGTTGTATAATAAATAACATGAAAGAAATAAATGAATAAAAATATATAAAATAAATAGGCAAGTGGACAAGTTGGTGACTTGGTGAGGAGTCCGCATATTGTTTTATTTATTTATTATAATATTGTTTTACTGTTTTGTCTTTAGTATATTTAAATTTATTTATTGGTTAATATAATTTAAGGGAAATATCCAATAGCTATATGATTTTACCTTATAATTTCCATTAAGGTGAGTGATTTTTAATTTTTCCCAACAGGCCTGGGTTGGGCTTATTTTACTCCCACCAAGGGAAAAATTATTGAAGCATGATTTGTTATGACTTTTTTCGGACATTTTTGCCCTTCCTGAACATTTTTTTTGGAATTACCACCATACACGGTGGGTTTGATCAAAGCTTCCAAATGGGGATCGATCTCATCGCCGGAGGTTTAAGGTGAGAGAGAAGTCTCTGAGGAGAGAGAGAGAGAGAGAAGTCTCCGAGGAGAGAGAGAGAGAGAGAGAGAGAGAGAGAGAGAGAGAGAGGTGGTGTGAGCTCGAGGGAGAGGAACGGCGGTTTGAGCAGGAGAGAACGACGGTGGTAGAGGTGTGGCACAGGGTTCCACGGTAGAGAAAGAGAGGTGCGGCGGATTGCAACGGCTGGGCTCGGTCGTGGTGTGAGGAAGGGTGCTCGTGGCACAACGACGGTGCAGGTGACAAACGCTGACGCTGACTGTTACAGTAATTGCAGACTAATGGGTGCTGTGATTTCGATGGTGATTTGGGCATTAAGCTGATGGTGAATTGCAGGTGAATCGAGCACGAGCTCGATTAGGCTCGAAGGCGTGAGCCGTGAAGGTTGCTGAGGTCTGGGCATAGGCTTGGGAAACCGGCAGCTAACGCTGGGCGTGATTGATTGAAGACATCAGCAGTGGTCTTTGGGTGAGTCTAAGCAGTGCTTGTGAAATTGCAAGTGTTGTGTGAGCTTGTGGTGTTTGTGA
The DNA here is from genome assembly GCA_029955375.1 of Rubus parviflorus. Taxonomy (NCBI): domain Eukaryota; kingdom Viridiplantae; phylum Streptophyta; class Magnoliopsida; order Rosales; family Rosaceae; genus Rubus; species Rubus parviflorus. The sequence continues at coordinate 2,970,410 of JARGGL010000008.1, read as the reverse complement.
ACTTGCATGTTTGCTGAATTAATTGAGCAGAAGAGGTGAGGGCAGTCCGAGAGACAGATTGTCGATCTGGGTACACATTGAATTACGCATAAGGAGATGACATTAAGTCACTATTTTCGGGGAGTTAAACTCGTTTGCTTCACCTACTTTTCATTGTGAACTTGACGCATGATTCTTAGAGCAGTAAGAATACTTGAAATAAAGCTTGTCCGTACAACAGTGTATTTGAGTTTCTTGTGTGATTCTTATGAATATGGATATATGGAGGGTATTTAAGGATGGTGATTGACAGCGAAGACAATGGAGAAGATTGAGGGTAAGAGTAAAGAGACAATTGAAAGACGCTTCTCTTCTTCCTTTAATTTAGTCAAAGATAGGATACGAGGAAGAAGATCAGAGTTTGCTAATTGTTGTTAATTGTTATTGGTTCATTTTCATGTAGATAGAGATGAAAATAGACATTCATTTGTCATATATATCTCTTAATAAGACAGTAATTCAATGGCTAACTTTGTTGATTGTGAGTTTTTGTACACTGGGGAAATAGAGTGTTAACCATCAATTAATTAATATGAAGATGGAGTATCGTAAACTTTATTGACCCCTCAATAAAATCTGGAGTACCGTAAAATTTGTTAATGGTTCTCAATAAATCATCTAAAACTGTTATTAACCCCTAAATAAAATCTGAAGTATCGTAAAATTTGTCAATTACTCTCAATAAAACATCTAAAACTTTTATTGACCTCTCAATAAAATCTGGAGTACCGTAAAATTTGTCAATGACTCTCAATAAAGCATCTAAAATTTTTATTGATCCCTCAATAAAATCTGAGGTACCGTATAATTTGTCAATAGCTCTCAATAAAATTTGTCGATGTACTGAATAAAGCATCTAAAACTTTTATTGACCCCTCAATAAAAGTCAACATTCCCTCTTTATTTATACGTAGATTTTACTCAGTAAAAGTCCACATTCCCTCTTCGATTCCCATTGGATCGGCTTCTGGGAGTCATGATTGGTGGTCTCCGATATCCTTTCCCAGGCTACGGTTAAGGCGATTTCCTATTCTTACGGCTCTCATGTTTCTCTTCTTGTGGTTGTTGCTCTGCCCTCCTTCTTGGGCTATGGCGGCGTCATGGCTTCGTAGGAAGGCGGATCAGTGGGGTTACCCATTGACTCTTGGCTATGATCTTGGTAGGTCTTTTCCCTCGGCAAAGGTTGGGCCGACTACGATTGTTCGGTGTTTCTTTGCTTATTCTTCTGGGGACTTGTTCCCATGAAGGTGGCGTGCTCTGGGCTTAGACTTGGTTCTTTTTAGGGTTGATAAAAGCAGCAAAGACTTGAGTGGTTTGCTTCACGGTTGGGGCAAAGTTGTTGTGGCTAGTGTTGTTGTTGACGGCGGTGGTAAGGCGGCTGCAGGTGTTGCCAATGACGGTGGTGAGACTATTGCGGGTGTTGGCAATAGTGGGCTTGGTGTTGGCCTAGGGTTTCTCTCCCGTTTGGGCTTAATGGGCTTGCAGCGAGGAATTGGCTTCTGGGCTTTTTAAAAAAAAAAAAAAAATTTAGTTCAGGTTACTAAGTCTGTAGGCATTCTCGAGGATACCCCTATGCATAAGGCGGTCCTTCGGGGTTATGAATAAATTAGGGGCTGTTCGGTACCGTTTTACAAAACGGTTTTCTGTATTTGCAAAACAAAAACGCACCGAGAATGCGTTCGGTTGACAAATCTGAAGAATAAGTTTTATAAAATGTTGGATACAACTCTGAATTATAGTGTAAATTTGAAAAACAACAAATTGATGTTTTCGGTGAATTTGAAGAACAGCTCCTGACGGGTTACTAGATCTTCATCACCATCTTCATTGCAAGTTTGCAACCCAACAATTTCTTCCAAATTCTAGTCATCTCAGATGAAACCCAACAGTCTCTGACGACACCCAGGCATCTCCGACGCCGGGAAGAAGAAGGTCGGTGGGTGTTTGGGCAAAGGAGCAGATCGAGGAATCGGCAGGAGGAGGAATCGGCAAGAGAAGGAGGAGGAGGAGGAAGAAGAAGAAGGAATTGGTAGGAGAAGGATAAGGAGGAGGAGGAGGAGGAGGAGGAAGAAGGAATCGGCAGGAGAAGGAGAAGGAGGAGTCGTGGGTAACTGGGTACTGATACAGTTTTGAAAGTCAACAACAACCGAACGTGCTTTTAAATCTTAAAAACACATAATTTAATTTTCTATTTTTATTTTGTAAAACTCTTTTTGAAAAATGGTTTTGGAAAATGTTACAGGCCAGGGTCTTAGGATTCAAATTTGACCTGGTTCTTTTTGAATCCTAGTAGTGTTAGGTTATTTTGTTAGTTGGAGTTTTAGCGTTTTATAGGCGTTTTTCGTTAGGGTACTTCGGTTTTCTAGGCAGTGACTCGATTATAACGGACCCCCAATGAGTGGGTCACTGTGTATTGTATGTCTTACTCTACTTAATGGAATTGACACTCCTTGTTCATCAAATAAAAAGTAGGGAAAAATCAGTTTTGGTCACTCGAGTTTGATATATTCGACACTTTGGTCACTATAGTTTCAAAAATATCACTTTGGTCGCTCAAGTTTGAAATCGTCTTTCACTTTGGTCACTTTAGTTCTCTTTTTTTACAGTTTATAGTGACCAAAGTGAAAGACGATTTCAAACTTGTGCAATTAAAGTGATATTTTTGAAACTATAGTGACCAAAGTGTCGAATATATCAAATTTGAGTGACAAAATATGATTTTTTGCCTAAAAAGTATCATGATGATGTGTAAGTATCTATCTGATTTTTTTTAAGTCTGGTACTTATTGAATTTGGTGCAACAAAGTACATCAATTGGCAATGATAAAAACTATTGTACGCAAATTTCTCTTATTTATTAATTTTTTTTGCACAATTTATTTTCCTGTTTCCCTTAATAGAAGAGAGCGATTTTAGTGCTCTAGATAGACCATACATCATGTTTTAGTGTGCCTTGCACATGACCTATGTTTAAACTTAAAATAAGAAAATAAGGGATAAGTAATTAATTGGTTAAACCAAAAATATAATATTTGATTAAAAAAATATAATTAATACCTCATATGTGTTAACTATAGTTAAACTCAAAATAATAGAAAGAAAAAAAATACAACTAAAAATTCTTAATATTCGCTTTGTTCTTTTTTTTTTGTTTCATTACTTTTAATCAAATTAGTTTCATTTTTTTTAATAAAGGTTTCTTTGTGTTGATCCCTATGAGAAAATGATATCTAAGATTAACAGTTAAATCGATCGAGCCTGATAAATATCATTAGATTATTGGTTAGTGCTACCATGCCAAAATTTGGCCGATTATGATAAAGTTTGACCACCCAATTGTTAAGCGATGATATTTATGGTTTATGAAAAAACAAGTGATCTAGAAGGCGAAAATAAGTTGGACAAATTATATGTGTGTGTGTGTCTATATATATATATATATACTATATTTAAGAGAAGAGGGATTGTTGATCATAACTGAATTTTTTGACATAAATACTCCTCATGTATTAAAATACTTTGTAAACTAATTAATTAGAAAGGGTAAAAATGAAAAACTACAAATAAAAAAACACTAAAAAATAAATAAATAATTTGCATAACTACCTCAGGTAACTACCTCCACTCCCACACTCATCGGGTGTATAGATATTTCTAGTATGTATATACAAAGGTTTATTTGTGTTGATCTCTATGAGGAAGTGATATCTAGATTAACGATTAGATTGATCGAACCTGATAAATATTGTCAGATTATCGGTTATTACTACCATGCCAAAATTTGGTCGATTATGATAAAGTTTGACCACCTGATCGTTAATCGATGATATTCGTCTTCTGTGTTGATCGAGTTCAATCTCTTTTTTTCTCGTTTGAAGTAATTTAGTTTAACTAGGGTTTAATTTTACAGATTGATTGTAATTAATTAATTTTTTTTTCCATACATTGGGTGCATTATAGAATTTCTCTTAGGGCATGTTTACTAACCCGTAATGGGAATGACTCTATAGGGAGTGATTCTCATTCCTGGTAAAATTGGACGTTTACTAACCATAGGCGGAATCGGAATTGCATGAGTCCCACAAAAAATTCAGGAATCATTCCCCCATTTTCATTCCGGTGGGGGGACTAGGTATTGATTCCGTTTCCGGGGTGAATCAATTTTTCATTCCGAAATTATCCTCTTGATTTATTGATAATTCAGAAATACCCTCATGATTTATTAATTTCATTAAGTTATATGCAAGGGTGTTTTCGTAATTAACCTTATTATGATTCTGATTCCTTCATGTTAGTAAACACATGAATGAGAATCAATCCTAGGATTGTTTCCGATTCTGGATAACAAGTAAACAGTGGAATGTGAATGACTCATTCTCTCTCCGATTCCTTCTCTGTCCGATTCCTTCTCAATCCCATTACGGTTTAGTAAACGTGGCCTTAATGGAATGGCAGAATCTGGAATACTTTAGAAATAGAGGTCATGCCTTAGCTGACGTGTCAGTTTTTGGGGTTTATTTCAGAACACCAAACAGTTCGTTCCCAGTGCACTCGATTCCCAAATCGAACCCGAGTCTCGCAACCCAACCGACTCAGCCATCATCGGCAATGGCTGCGATTTTAGCTCGGAAATCTCTTCAGGCTCTCCGTGCTAGACAGCTTCAGCTTGTAAGTTTTTCTCTGCCCTAATTCCCCTTTTCTCATTCTCTCCGTCAATCTTGAATTTCATTTCTAGCCCCCGTCAATCTTGAACTTCTACTCTTTCGAAATTTCTTGGATCAGGAGCATGGTACTATTAATCGATTTCAAGAAATTGATTTTTATTTCTCGCTTATATCGTTAGCTCCTATTTTATGCTGATAAAAATAAAAATAAAAACTCCTATTTTATGCGATTATTGCTTCAGATATAAATTCTACTGAGATATAATTCTGTTGATCTTTTTTCTTACAATCTAATAAAGCTACCATTATTGTATTTTATACAAATCATTTATAAAATTTGCCGAAAGAAAATACCAATCAATTATAGAAAGGGCTGGAAGCTAAAATGCCTTGCATTTCTTGCGGGTATTGATGTAGTTGTGGACGAATTTCTGGATGTGTCGTGCTTTTTTGGAGCTCTCGAGTGCTTTTCTGGATGCACTAGAACTAATTCTTCAGATCAATTTTAATACTAATAAATGTACTAATCTGAAATAGATAGGAAATTGGAAATTTACTTATGCCTTGAGAATTTGTGCTGAGAATTATGGTGATTGTGGTGCCAATCTTAGGAGCTTAGGAGAATTTAAGTATGGGTACTTGTGATTTAGACTGCGCTTATTATAGGGGAATGAGGTTCTGGGATGTCTAAAACTATTCCTTGTAACAGGTCATGGAATCATGGAATGCAACGGTTCCATTTCGAAGTTTGGAATAGTTGAAATCAATGTTGGAATCTATTCTCATGTAGCTTTCATTTTCTTTTATTTTCTAAATAATAATGATGAAACAGCTTGCTTAGTTATTTCGTTCTAGTGTTTTGAAGTCTGTTCTGTTAAGGGGACAACTTGTCCCCCTGTGCTGTACTTTTATCTCTTTTAGCAAAATGTGAATTTCTTATCATAAAAAACAATCAGGACACAAAAGAAATTTTACTGTTTAGTGGAAAATATATAAGGGCATCGTTAGGATTTGTTATATAGTCAAAAGCTTAGAATGGATTAAAAAATCCTTGTCTTTAGAAAACTTTCGTTTTGGGTAGATCTTAAAGGGAAAACCAAACAAAAACTGATTTATACTTGCCAAACATAGAAGTAGCATATTCCGTGAAACGAACTTGCTGTTAGTGTTCCCAGAATCCTGACGGTTAGGGTTTAACTGTCTTGTAACATCAAGTAAATCTGATTGAAAATACTAATTGTTTATTTGAAGTTTGGCCTTTCATATGAAGTTTTCTGCTAGTCTCAATAAAATGAACTGATGCTAGTCCAAAAAAAAAGCCAGAAGATTGTCTCTTGTCATTATCATCATCTTTGATGTATCTATTATCTAAGGAACACAGATAGAATTCCTGATGTTAGGTTCTTTCGGTTTTCTTGAAAAAGAGAGAATTCTGATTTTCACTAATATTATTATGTTTTTCATTTCTTAAAACTTTAGGTCCCTGCAGACATGTTTCATATTCTTTATAGCCATTGGATGTATAAGATTTCATTTGACCCGTCTACTTTTTGGGTTTTGTTTAGGCTGTACCAGGGCAAGCTTTGCAGGGATCTTCCTTCTATGGAATGCGATCCAGTTCACACTACTACTCCACTAAACTAGGTTTGCTATTCTGTGGTGTCATGATAATGTTTATTTTATTTTATCATGTTGTAAATGAAGTTACTCTCTTAAAATTCATTTTTACTCATCTGTTTATGCCAACTGCAGAGGATGAGGAAAGAGAGCAACTCGCAAAGGAGATGTCCAAGGACTGGAGTGCTGGTAATCCTTTTTCCTCTAAAAAAGAGAATAACAGAAACCATTATTTTAGCTTTCAATATTGTGTTACTTTACTAGGCTACTTCAAGTATATAGGCTCATTTTTTTTTAAATAAATGCAGTTTTCGAGAGAAGCATAAACACATTATTCCTTACTGAAATGGTTCGTGGTCTGATGCTGACACTTAAGTACTTCTTTGAGCAAAAAGTTACTGTAAGTATCTTCATCCACATGTTGCAGTCTTATATATTTTTATGCTTGTGAATTATGACAGATATCTTTTGTTTCGTAGATCAATTATCCATTCGAGAAGGGTCCTTTGAGCCCTCGTTTTCGTGGTGAACATGCCCTACGGCGTTATCCTACAGGAGAAGAGCGTTGCATTGCGTGCAAACTTTGTGAAGCTGTAAGAGTTTAAACACTTATGTGGCTATTCTAGGTTTTCAAATATGAACTAAGAAGCTAAACTTGCCAATAGAGTATGACAGTAGAATTCCTGCCTGCTAAACTGGATATTGATAGATAATTCATAATTCTGTTGTTCCTCTAGCGTATCTGGCCTCAGTTTACTCCTTAAGCTGCCAACAGATAGTGCCTGCTTTGTCATCTTGTACAATGCCTGGGCCAGATAATTCTGGTCATGTTCAGGAAAGTACATATATTGTTTACTCTTGTTTGGCAGCTTTCTGTTACTTGCCTGATTAGGATGCAAGATTGACGTGCCTACTTAACATATCATATTATTTTTCTATCACTGATACTATGTATACAGTATACTGTTGATGTAGCCCCGTAGTATATTATATTATTCTGCTCTCATACTGATATTATGTACATGGTGTGCTTTTTGCACTTATGCCTTAGTCCTTTGCTTTGGATGTAATTGACTCTCATTTAGAATGGAAATATCATCTCAGTTTGCAAATCCTCAATGTGCTAGCTTCTATGTTTTTTTTTTATTTTTTAATTATTATCATTATTTTTAGTAAGGCTGAGTATAGCATTTGAACTCACGAGGCAATTATTGTTCATCAGATTTGCCCAGCACAGGCAATTACAATTGAGGCTGAGGAACGAGAAGATGGTAGCCGTAGGACTACTAGGTGAAGGATCGTTCTGCCCTCTCCCTTTCATCTCCCTCTCATCTCCCAGCTCATTCTCCTCCTCACATTTAACTAGTTTTTCAGGTATGACATTGACATGACAAAGTGCATCTACTGTGGATTCTGTCAAGAGGCCTGTCCAGTTGATGCTATTGTAGAAGGACCAAACTTTGAATTTTCAACAGAGACTCATGAGGTTAAGGAAGATCCTTTCTATCATGTCATATCAACTAATCCTATGTTTTTGTCCTCCTTTTAGTAACTTTAGCTGTCAACTGATCTAGCGATTTCTTTTTCTGCCCTTATTGCAGGAGCTTCTTTATGACAAAGAAAAGCTGCTTGAGAATGGAGACCGTTGGGAGACTGAGATTGCTGAGAACCTCAGATCTGAAAGCCTCTACCGTTAATTGTCTACCCATGGTTCTTTCCTAAGTAACCGTACTCGCACTTTGTTGACTTTTTGATCATGTCGAAAAATAATAGATCCAGGCATGGATCTTAAAGTGGCATTTATTGGTTTGTAATACTCTGTTTTTGTCATTGCAAGTGATGATGATTCAAAATGCAAGGCTTATTTTTGTAAGAATTTTAAACGTGTTGAGCATGCTCAAAGAAAGCCCATGTTACTTTGTTTCATATGGCATCAATTCCATTCAAGAACTATGTACTCACTATGTAATCAATCTGTGGTAACTGTTAACTTGATGTACATTCAGGATTGAGAATTGTTCTTGCATTCAGATTGAAAATTATTCATTCAAGAACAGTTCAATGTTTCTGTAAAACATCTCTTTGACAGCATGCCCAAAATTTTAACTATATAGCATCTATTCCCTCTCATTGTTACTGACAACAGTAACCACACCCGTTATGATGAGAGCATGAGAATTAAAATGGGTTGCATCCACATGCCGCAACTGAAACACACTAGAAAAGACCCTTCGTCATATTTGCTATACCATATAAACCTTGCAACTTCAAAATAGCCAAGGTCTCCTCTACCCAATCTAAGGCAGTTTTTTGTTGTAACCATTTATCGGCCCTTTTGTCGGTTCGGTGGCTATCGTCATGTTGGGTCTCTGACTTTGACTTTGAGTTAAAAGTAGACCTTAAGAGCATCTCCAATGGAGATGTAAAACCATGTATGTCAAATTTGATTTTGAAGGATGATGCGGCAAGTAGTTATTTTGCCAAGTTATAGCTCCAATGGATATGCCAAATGATATATTATTTTAGAATTTTTTTCATGGGTGGGGGGTCAAAACTTATGGAAACCGGACAAAATGATACCCAAACTTTTAAAGTGATCAAAATAGTACCCAGACTTTCAAAATGCTATCAATTTGATACCTCCGTCTAATTTCCGTTACTTCACCGTCAAATGTGAGGGTATTTTGGTAATTTCACCCACGTTTTAACCCAAAATTCAATCATTTCAAAGCCTGAAAAGTTAAAAACTCAATCATTCTTGTATGGGATGAGGATCGAACTACCAACCCCACCGTTACCACCTTATAACTTAACCAACGAGTCACTTGCTGCCTATGAAGCATGGAAACGCAGAAAACTGTCGATTCCCCGTACCGATACCGGAATCGGGTACGAAACGTGGCGGAAACGGTGTGAAACGCGTATCCGATGAACGGTGAGATGGAAACGCAGCCGAAACGCCGCATCCAAAGTTGGAAACGTTTTCTGTTATTTAATGGGATACGGGGCGACGCAGAGGAGTGAAAATGGATCTCAGACGGCGACGCGGAGGCCTGGGTTTTTCTCGCCGGAGAGTGGCGAACCCATCTGTGGTGGCAGTTGGTCGCGGTTGTGCTCGGAAGTCGGTGAATCAAGGGGAAATGTAAAATTGAAAGAGAGATTGCTAGTTTTGGAATTTTGGGTATAGATGAAGGCAGACTCAGATTGTGAATCTTTATTGCTAGTTTTTTTGTGGTTAAATGTGAAACTGAAAGAGAGATCGCAGTCTTGGAATTTTGGGTATAGATGAAGGCAAAGCCAGAGAGAGAAGAGAGTCGGGGAGAGAAGAGAGTTGATTAAGATTGAGGAAGACAAGGGTAATTTTGGAAGAGTTGTGAAATCCAAACATAAAAAAATATTAAAATTTGAACTGGGAGAGCAGATGTACGTTCAAGTGGGTAGTCAAATTCATAGCAAACTAACATTATTTGTTTTTTGGTTTACATAGCAAACTCAACTTTTTTTTTTTGGTTACAAAACTCAACTTATTTGATATAATGTTTAATGTTTTATTTTTTTAATTATTTATATATAATTATATATTATTTTATTCACGTTTCCTTGCCGTATCGTATCTTATAAATTTTAAGATTTGCCGTTTCCTCGTATCGTATCTTATCGTATCCCCGTACCCGTTTCCTTTTCCATGCTTCATAGCTTGCTGCACATGTCTTTTAATATACAAAACATTATATTTATATACTTTCTAGTTTCTAATTTTGCAAAACTGAAACAGTTTTTTTTTCTTCTTCTTCTCCCTTCATCTCTTCGTTCTTTTCTTCTGCAACTCTATTCCCAGCAAAAAAAATTCCCAAATAATCAACTATCTTCGATTGCTTCAAAACTTATATCATCGTGTTCATTACAACAAACCCAACAAGTTTAGTAACTATCTCAAGGTGAGATTCGAATTAGATTGTGAGATATCACTGAAGGAAGTTTTTGAAACCTAATATTCCCGACTTTGACCCGCCCCATACGGTGGTCGAAATTGAAATCCGAAGACACCACGAGGTTTCTGGGATTGAGGGCTTTAAAGCCCAGTAGGTTTTGAAGGTTGGACGTGACCGGAGATGGTCGGACAAAAAGCTTGAAGTTCAAGCCGTTTTCGGTCGTGCTTCGGCTATTTTCCATCAAATTTTCATCTGAAACCAGTTGGGGAGGGTCGCTGGCACACTCCGCTCCCTTTGGTGGTGGCGGTGACGTGCGGTGGTGGCCGGTCGTAGTGGTGCAGCACCGGCGACAGAAAGGAGAAGGAGGAGGAAGTCGCGCACGGGGAGAGAGAGAGGGAGGGAGAAACCAAAAAAAAAATGATTAATATGAGGGCAAAAATGTAATTTGGGATTAAAAATGATTGAAATGACCAAAATCCCCTCCCATTTGACGGTGAAGTTAACAGAAATTGGACAGAGGTATCAAGTTGATCGCATTTTGAAAGTCTAGGTACCATTTTGATCACTTTAGAAGTTTGAGTATCATTTTGTCCGGTTTCTATAAGTTTTGACCCCACCCATGAAAAAAACCCATTATTTTATTATACTCTTCTTGTGCAAAATAAAAGAAAGAAAGAATTTGGCCAATTGGCTTGTGCCAATTGATTAAAACCCATTAAACAAATAAAACACAGACGTTTTTTGCTCTGCCAGCCCTTGGTCATTTCCACATAAGAGAAGACATATGGGTTGAGGTGCATGTTTATGTCTTTTGTTGCCGTTTAAGCTCTCCACGTGAATTTGACATATCCATTGGAAATTATCTTAATGGCTTGTGTGCTTTATTGTATCCCTACTTGTAACTTTACTTTTTTTTTTTTTGAGAAAGGGACGAGCGACCCATTACTAAACTTGTAACTTTACTTTCGGTTGAATGAATTTGCAATATTGTGATAAAAAAATGCAAGGCATATTTAATATTTTTTTTCTTATTTAAATGGTTTCGGCGTAACCCATACCCGTTACCCGATACCCATACCCACAAAGTCACAAAACCCCCCAAGTCAAATACCCATTTGCTTTAAGCGCGCTCTCTCTCGCTCAGTCCGCACTTTCCTCACTCACCGTCGCATCTGAACTCACACACGAAGACGAAGACGACGACGTCGATATCTTAACATCTCCGGCGATCGATAAGGTATCGCTTCTCATTTTAAAGAATGAAGTCTGATTGTACTTTTTTCAATTTTGACTTGTTCTGGTTTCTGGTAATGCATATTTGTGGCAGTCTATCTCTTTTTTTCTTCATTCAGATTGATAATCGTTTGCCTTGGTGTGTTTCTAGTAGTGAGAGTATATAAAAATCCATTTGTGACTGTTTTTAGCTAGTTGTCTGCTGGGAAAATTTCAATTTCACTATAGAAAGTCTCTAATTTGTTGGAAGTAGGCGCTCTAAATCACTTGGGTTCCAGTGTTTTTCATGCTTGGAAAGCATAAAAAATTTTCTTTTCTTTCCAGTGCAAAGAATTTATATTCATGGAAAAAACAGTTGTACGCACCAGAGAAAGAATGGAGGAAGGAAGAAGGTGAAGAGCTAAAATAATTGTAATCTCCTGCTCAAACTCAAACTCAACATCTTCTTAACTAAAAAAGAAAAACAATGATGAATGCTATTTGGTTCTTGTCTTCTTTGGAAGGTTGAAGTCAAAGTCTCTTCATGTTTTCTACTCATTGTTAATATTTTTTTTTGTAAGAGAACCTAGTCAACTAGGAAAAGCTGGAGAATGAGTTGTTTGTGACTAAATAATGAATTAAGGGGTGTATTCTAGTTCAGTGGGTAGGCTGCTAGTTCAACTTTATAACAATAGGTAGAAAGGGAATGTATTCGGGAAGAAAATAAAATGTACTTATAAGTTTGGCATTTCAGTTAGCATTTTCACATAAGGGTAACTGATTCATATTTCATATGTTTGATTCCTGCAGGTACACTGGCTTTTTTATTCTAGTTCTCAGAAGTACTTAATTGTTGATCTTCTTGCCACTTAATGTAGTGTTTTCTTTCAGGTCTTCAGGTCTTCTCCACCTTCTAGAAAACAACACATGATTTTGCAATATCAATATGTCAATGCCGATTGATTATTTGAAAATACTAATCGTTTATTTGATATTAGGCCTTTCATATGGAAGTTTTATGCTCTTCAACCAATGGTCATTTTCATGATTTTCCTAGCAGGACAGACTGACAGAGCCGGTAGTCAACGCTATCAAGAATACAACAAGAACCACGAGGGTATTTTTTTTTTCTCTCTCTCTCTCTAATAGATGGAATTCCTTCTGTAGAGTGTAGACACTATCATAGAATTCAAGTGTTCAACTCACCTCCAGATTATAATACTTGCTTATTTATCCATATTTATTCAATTCCTTCTAATATTAACAGCTCACATTTAGAACCTTTCCAAAGTCTCAATTACGTGTTCAATTTGCTTTCGCATCGAAAAATCTTGAGCTCTGACGTGGGGAAAATGCTCCTACCCAGTTAGAGAATGTCAACACTTTGTGAGGGCTCTGTCTGATTTTTCCTTTCATGTGGGAACAAATGGGGCTTCTCAGCATTATTCGAAAAATTAAAAGGAAGGAGAAGGAAATACGTATACTCATGGTGTAAGTAATAATTCCCAGCCTTCTTTTTCTTGCTCCATAAATGAGAACTAAGTAATGGCTGATTTACTTTTGTTGATGCAGTGGGCTTGACAATTCGGGTAAGACTACCATTTTGCTGAGAATTAATGGGGAGGACACCAGCATAGTCAGTCCCACTCTCGGCTTCAACATCAAGACCCTCACTTACCAAAAGTATAGTTCTCTTTTCTTGGTTTCTCCTTTTCTGCTTCTTGTTGTTGTGAAAGTGGAATTATATATATCATGCAAGTATAGGTTTTATCCAATGGTTTCTACTTTCTGGTCTCTTAGGTTCATCACAATTGCCAGTTTTCTCTCTCAAACAAAAAATTAATAATGATAATAATTAAACTGATGCCCCTTATGTCATTTTAATTCCTATCTTAGTTTTATAACTAACAAATCACCAACTGGGCTCAGATTGCTTATGTGTTTCATATTGTTGTGGTCTAAAAAGATGAAAATTAGTTTTGTCACTTTGTGGGTTAGTCTTTTAGAGGTATCTACATTGCTTGGGATCTTATTAAGATTAAAACTTTATTTTAGATTATTTGTTTCTTAATTGTGGTTGTATCCAAAGTATTATTACTATTTTTTTTTTAAAAGAGCATCAACTTGTCAATATTATTGGAGCTCTGTCCTCTAGTCGGTTGTTTCATTTCCTAACCAATCACCCTGCTCACCTGCTGTGCAAATGTGTTTCTCAAGTTTTATGCTTCCTTTACCATGCTATGGATAAATGTAATGCTACTTATTTGGTTTCGGCAGGTATACACTTAATATATGGGATGTGGGGGGTCAAAAAACAATACGTTCTTATTGGAGAAACTATTTTGAGCAAACTGATGGTCTGGTGTGGGTAGTTGACAGTTCAGATCTTAGAAGATTAGATGACTGCAAAATGGAACTCGATAATCTTTTGAAGGAAGAGGTTAGTACAATTTGGATTTCCTGTCATTAATTAAGTTTATGCTTCTATACTTAGTATAAAATATTACTTATTTGGAGCTTTTATCATTCATAAGCTTCATATGTTGTTTTTAAGTGTTCATCTATGTCTCATATTTGTGTGTTGTGAGGAGCTTTCCATGGAATTATTTATATGTCGGAGAAAATTTTTGTGATACCTCTTAACTTAGGGATTCATGTTGGATTTCCTTTTGACCCAAAAAAATGTTGCATTTCCTGTAACACTTGTTTACCTCTATTTTGCCTATCAATTGTATTGGCTATTAAGTAATTACTTGTAATGAGTTGCATAGTTGAAAATTTTGTATCTCCTTATGAGTGAAGTTAAACCTAAAATAACTCGGTGTTTCTGGTCTGGAATCTTGAAACAAGTGTTGACAGAATGGGACTTTAGGAGTTTCCCTTGTGCTTGTGACTTGTGCGTGTTAGCCACAGTTTTGGTGAAATGTTCTAAAGACGCTGTCTTGTTTGTTCATATGACAGAGGCTATCAGGATCATCCTTATTGATACTAGCAAATAAGCAGGACATAAAAGGTGCCCTTACTCCAGAAGAAATTGCCAAGGCAAGGCTCTAGGCTAGCTTTTTAGTGATTAATGTAGTTGTTATTATAATGCATGTTGACTTCTGTATGCTTTGATATCAATCACCCAGAATCAGCTTTTTTTTTTAAAAAAAAAATTTCTTCTTGCTGTTCTGCTTCAGGTTGATTATTCATTGGTCTTAATGAAAATAAGATGAAACAGTATGGGTCTCACTCATCATGTTCACGAGTTTATATGGAACTATGCTGTCTGACATCTTTCGAGATTTTTGTCATATGGTTGAAACCAATCGATATGTTGATATTGATGTACATTTCTGTTTTAAATTGTGAGGTTCTAAAATAGTTTATATTTTACTTGTCTAGGTTTTGAACTTGGAGGCTATGGATAAAACTCGACACTGGAATATTGTTGGCTGCAGTGCATACACTGGCGAGGGACTGCTTGAGGGATTTGATTGGTTAGTCCAAGACATTGCCTCTCGTATCTATGTGCTTGATTAATGCCTGTTTTCAGTAATGACTCGACTCATTTTTTCATTCTACACACTGGATAGTCATCCAAGTATTTATGGCCACTAACTGGAATTTCCAGTTTGTGTTGAAGTGAATGCACAAATTGTTTCGGGAACAAGAACCGACTCAACTTGTGAGACTCATTATGATTGCAAATTGTAACTTTGTACAATTAGGAAGTATCAATGTTTGAGAAGTAATCAACGTTTTTACCTCATTCCTTATCGCTCAAGTTGCAACTTAAGCACAGGGAGTACACAATTGCACCTCCGTTCAATTTTTTCAGGCTATGATCTCCAATAGCGGCATCTTATCAACTGTTGTCACTTCGGCCTTGACCCAATGACAACACGATAAAGTTCGAGACTTGTGAGAAGCAACAACAATGCAAAGACGCAGAACTAACCAAATCCGAAAAGCTACAGGAGTGATTACAACCCAAAAGCAAATGGTTAAGATTGAAGTTTTAGATGCATGTTATTGAATTGGGAAAGAGTCGTTGTATTCAAGCTTCCACAATTGGTATTTGTTCTCTTCTAAAAAAAACTTTCAATTTTACCCTTCATTTTTCTCTTTTCACCTCACCTCTTCCCATCTCTACACCACCCACCTTCCTTTTCTCCACACCATGAACTTCCACCAACGTCCCTCCACAAATTGAATGGGTGTTTGCATTTAGAAATAAAAAGTTGGACTTCCATCAAAACATAATCCTATTCAAGGAGTTGTGGGGGTTTATTAATATCGATTTGCTTAACTATAAAAAATGATAAAAGCATATTTAATCACTTTCGGTGATTCAAAGTAAAGTTAAGGCATCTCCAACCATTTAGTGTCATATGCGGGTGTATTCAAGGAGGTGCGGGGGTTTATTAATATCGATTTGCTCAACTATAAAGAATGATAAAAGCATATTTAATCACTTTCGGTGATTCAAAGTAAAGTTAAGGCATCTCCAACCCTTAGTGTCATATGCGGGTGACAAACTCAATTATAGCAACCTTTTTATGGCACTATTCATATGACACCTCCAACCAGGCACGAAACAAGAAAATTGAAATTGAGTTAGGCTGAATTTACCTTATTCTGGCAAGGGAAAATCTTCTTTTTTAACATCCTCAACGAGATCATGTGTAAAAATATCATCTATAATCAGCAAATAACTGAATTCTTAACAAACAAAATCTAATAATACAAGTGCATTTGGCAAGAAAAATAATTCTAGCAGGGGGAACATAATGAGCCTTACCCGACAAAATGCATATTTTTACTTGAAACCGACAAAAGAAAATTGAACAAAATTCAAGATAAAGATGCAATGCAAATACAAATTAAACTATTTAGATAGTAAAGAAATAAGCAACACGCCCTGGGCATCAATAAAATAAATTCAATATCTTTGGCTTACAACTTCTAATCATATCAAGTCATCAATTCATCAAGAAAAATGAAGTATTGAAAAGAAATCTGAAATCCCCAATTTAAGTTTTTGGTTCGGACAATACCTTTTAGGTTTAGGTCAATAGCTTTTAGGTTTGGGGACAGTAACTTTTTTGTTCGGGGCAATGACTTTTTGATTCGGGTTAGTAGTTCTTTATGTTCGGGTGACCTTATAAAAAATAAAAATATTAGGTGGCCTAAAAAAGTAAAAAGAAAATAAGGTCACAAAAAGTAACCTTATATGTAATTGGCTCTTGTGATTTTTTATTTTTTTTAAAAGAAAGTTGTGAACTAAATTGCGAATTTTTTCTTTGGTTGAATTTTCTTCTTGCTTTAGTCCCTTGTGGTGAATAATAAGCTCCTAAGGGGGAGTTGATCGAGTCATGTTCAGAAATAAGTACCCTATAATCTCTTTTCAACTTTTTCTTCGGTCAAATTTTTCCCATAAAATTCAATCTCTAAGATTTCTTATTTTTCCTAATTTTACTTCTCTCTTCTAGTTGAAAAATTTCGTTGTTGTATGTTCAGGTGCTTTTGGCCATCTTCGTTAGATCCAAATCATTATGGGTTTAGATGGAGTTTATTGGGCAATTCGCTATTGTGCGCAGTTGGATCATTGGAGACAGTCATTTCGAGATCCGGCCCCTATTCTGCAGTCTCTTCTAAGTTAGATGCAGTAGTACTTATGACGATGTTGTTTCAATTAGTGGTGATGATCATGATTTAGGTTTATGAGTTTGCTTTTGTTGTTTTGGGTTGTTTAGAATTGACTAGGGTTGAAACTTAATTATGGTGATGTGAGATTAATAGTTGTAAGCGCAGTTTTGCTCTAGTTTAGCCACATTGACTTTGTTATTGAAGTAGTTATGTTGTAATTAGCATATTTACTAGTACTCTTAGATGTAATATTAATATTCATTTAATAAAATTAAAATTTAATCTTTTCATCACAAAAAAGAAAGAAAAACGAAAGAAAGAGGTGTGTACTAAATTGCGAATTCCCGTTGAAACAGACATAACTGTTTAGCCATAACCGACTGACTACAACTGTTTCAGTCTCTAGTCTCTACTCAGTTCCCTCGGAGGAATTGAGCATCAAATACAGCCTCCCACTCGTGTCTAGAACACATGGGGACTCTTTACCCAAACCCCATCTCTCCTGCCAAAACCCGCATAGGCTGGATTGGCATAGGCGTAATGGGTGCTGCCATGGCCACCCGTCTTCTCTCAGCTGGCTACTCCCTCACCATCTACGCTCGTACTCCTTCAAAAGCCTCTCCTCTACAATCCCTGGGTGCCCACCTCGCCGATTCCCCATTTCAACTGGCTCAACGCACTGACGTCGTCTTCACAATGGTAGGTCACCCATCAGATGTTCGATCAAATGTCCTAGCCCCAAACGCCCTTCTTTCCGGCCTTAATCCCAATTCCGTCACCGTCGACATGACAAGCAGCCATCCCGCCCTTGCGCGTGAGATATTCGCCGCCGCACGCGCCAAAGACTGCTGGTCTGTAGACGCGCCGGTGTCCGGCGGTGACATTGGCGCCAGAGAAGGCAAGCTTGCCATACTTGCTGGTGGTGATGCTTCGGTGGTCAAGTGGTTATCCCCATTGTTTGAGATATTGGGGAAGGCTACTTATGTGGGTCAACCAGGCTGCGGCCAGAGCTGTAAAATTGCTAACCAGATTACTGTGGGGGCGAATCTGCTTGGATTGAGTGAAGGGTTGGTGTTTGCGGAGCGGGCCGGATTGGATGTGAGGCAGTTCATGGAGGCGGTGAGGGGCGGGGCGGCCGGTTCAAAGGTGATGGAGTTGTTTGGGGAGAGGATGATTGAGAGGGACTTCAGGCCTGGTGGGTTTGCTGAGTATATGGTGAAGGATTTGGGGATGGGTGTGGATGTTGTGGAGGAAGGTGAGGATGGGAAAGTGGTAGTGTTGCCTGGTGCTGCATTGTGCAAGCAGTTGTTTTCGGGTATGGTGGCTAATGGGGATGGGAAGCTCGGAACTCAAGGTCTTATCACTGCTATAGAGAGGCTCAATGGAAAATGAGATGAAATGATTCCCTCCATTTAAAAGGTGTGCTTGATGGTTTTGGTGTGTTCATTTTGTTCATTTGGCATATAGCTTATTCTATCAAGCAGAAGGTGTAGAACTAATGTGTTTTGCTATATTTATAATATATAGGCTAATGGTGGTTTGCCTGTTATATGTATAAAATGGTTTCTTTTACGTTAACATTGATCGTTGACATACTTATCCAATGTGTTGATGACTTGAATGCGTCTTTTCTCCTTTCGTTTGTCTTTTCTCTTCTAGAAGAGGCACACATCTTTTTGATAAAACTCTGAAGTGGTTTACTGTGCTTGCAAGCTTTTGATAATTTGATTCAATTATTATTGCGTAACTTATGAGAATCATTATTGCAAAGTTAGGGACCAACAAAGGCAGAACCAGGAATGTTAATAGGAGTTTCTTTTGCTCTTTTTTATTTTATTTTATTTCTTTTCCGAGTAGAATAATAGGTCGAGTTTTATAAATGAAACAAGTTCATTCATTTCAATAAACATTAGCATAAAGTGCAAATTAATAATAGACAAAAAGATGACTAGTGCGAACATGACTAGTGCTAACCTCTTCGAGGATGAATCAGTGGAAGAAAAGGATAAGTTAGGAAATAGTAAAGAGTCAGAGGTGTTTATTTTAAAAACGATAGGAAATTTACATGAATACAATTTACAAAGAGAGGCAACAAGGACAGAGCTAGCTTAGGTCTGCCTATTAAGTATACACTTGTTTGCTCTACATGATTATTTACTAAATGCATAATATATCCAATGTGTTGATGACTTGTGATGTTTTCTTCCTTATGTTTTGTAAAGAACATTTTGTAATAGCTGTGGTGGAAACTAGAATTTGAAGACATAAGCACTTGACTCGTTAAAATACTTTTCTCTTTATTGGAAATATTGTTGAACATTTTACTGACCGACAATGTCTGAAGAAATTTATAACCTCTATGAAAGACCTATTTTAATTAAAAAGATAGGTCTTTGGCTATAGCTATAGTTGAACAGGTGTTTTAAAATTTACACATTTTTGCAAATGCCCTGCGCTTTTTACTATTTTACGGGAACAAATAGTTATTCCTTATTTTTGGCTTTACTGTTTCCAAGATGTGCTATTGTCTCCCAACCAAGATATGCTATTTTACATTCCTCTCATCTTGTTTCAGTTTTCTTCGTAGTTTTAGGTTTATAGTGTGCATAGCAGCCGTCTCCCATTTTGTTTCATTCTTCTAGTACGTAGTATCAATAGTTTCTGATGTATTCTGAGTATGCAGTACCATTCTGATGTCATGGAGAAAAAGCAAGATTGGTTCAACTTAATTCTCTTTAGGATCCCAGTTATGGTTTGAAGATAATATGCCTCAATAGAATTTTCAGGAAAACGTCACAGCAGTTACGAAAATCAAAACTTATAATCAATGTTTATACAAATTTCCTGAGTGATAGATGCATATGCATGCGTCTCCAAATCTTCTTTGTTTCTATTTTTTGTTCATTTATCTTACTCGAGGCTGATCGTCTGCTCTCAATTTTGTCCAGCTTTGGTTTCATTTATAAATATCACAGTTAATATATCAGTGAAATAATTTTCTTTGCCATCTTGCCTGATTAACTGAATCCCCTTAAAAGCTCATGGTGTTGTTGTTTGTTCTAGGGTCAAATGGGGTGTCCTACATGCAGCTACATTTAGAAAATCTTCCTCTTGTTTTCTTTTTCTCAGCACATATAGAAAATTATATTTATCATTTTCAATATTATGGGGTATTGTTTCCTTGTCGTGTTTGTTGTATCTGTTTAGTTTGTTAATAAAAGTTTGTTTCTCATAATGATGTGAATTTGGTTATGTGCTTCTTATAAGCGTGCTATAGTGATTTGAGTTTTGATCCCTTGTGAATCCTTTCTTAATTGCCCTTTTGAAATTTCTATTCTCTATGGTACCTTTGATCTTCCACTTTGGGTAGAAATGTCCCTAAGTTTTTATTCCAAAAACCTTAGCATTGACAATAAGGTCAGGCTTTTGATGAAACTGATAGAACCCCAGATGTTAGAAGTCAGCTGTGTTTACAATCCATCTAGTTCTTCTGCTTAGCAGGAAAATACTGAACAAGTTGTGTCTAGTGGAAGAAGAATAGAAGATAAGGTAAGATCAAATCTAGGAACCCTATTGGATTTGGAAGATTTTGGGTACCGACCAATGGTAAGATCAAATCTAGGAACCCTATTGAATTTTAGTCTTAATCCAAAACAAGTTTGTAGATAATTAGATGAAGCAGCAACTAACAAGGAACGTTACTAAAGTCCGAAAGAGAAGCAAGGTATTTTTCTTGCTCAAACCTCTCAAACTTCATAAAAATCTTTATTTATTAGGTGAAAGAAAAAAGAGATTAGCAAAGAAATAGCTAGTGATACCATCCATAGCACAAACAAACTTGTCTAGATGTTGTTCCCTCATCAACAGCTTATTCTTCTTCAGCAAGTAGAAGTGTCGATTTCAGAGATTCTAACTCGACTTTCCGTTAAGCCTCTCTATAACAGTGATGAGCCCATGAATACCGAGCTTTGCATCGCCATTAGCAATCATCCCAGTAAACAGTTGTTTGCACAATGCAGCACCAGGCAACACCACCACCTTTTCATCATCAGTTTCCTCCACAACATTTAATCCCATCCCCAAGTCCTTCACTATATACTCAGCAAAGCCACCAGGCCTGAAGTCCCTCTCTATCATTTTCTGCCCAAACAACTCCATCAGCTTCGACCCTGCCGCCCCTCCTCTCACTGCTTCCATAAACTGCTTCAAATCCAAGCCAGCTCTCTCTGCAAACACCAAACCTTCACTCAACCCAACAAAACTCACCCCGCCCACAATGTTATTTGCTATCTTGCAACTCTGGCCACACCCTGCTTCACCCATATATGTAACCATTCCCATGATATCAAACAATGGTGTTAACCACTTGACGACTCCAGCATCACCGCCTGCGAAAATTCCAAGTTTTCCTTCTCTAGCGCCAATGTCAGCTCCGGAGACAGGAGCGTCAACTGCCCAGCAATCTTTGGCACGCGCTGCTGATGATATGTCGCGTGCCAGGGCTGGTAGATTAGTGGTCATGTCCACCGTGACGCCGTTCGGGTTTAGGCCCGAAAGGATGCCGTTTGCCTCTAAGACAACTTGTCGAACATCTGGCGGGTGTCCCACTATGGTGAAAACAACGTCACTGCACTGAGCAACTTCGAAAGGGGATTGGGCCAGGCGGGCACCTTGGGATTGTAGTGAAAGGGCTTTGGATGGATTACGAGCATAGATGGTGAGGGAGTAGCCAGCTGAGATGAGGCGAGAGGCCATGGGAGCACCCATGAGGCCAGTGCCAATCCAGCCAATGCGGGTTTGAGCAGGAGTTATGGGGTTCGGGTAAGAAGTTCCCATCTATGTGATAACGGTGTAGTACAGAAGGTGATGAAGGAAGGAGGTGAAACTGAATCTGGTGTTGGATAGCACTGAGAAACCGATCAAGGACTTCTTGAAATCTTGAGACCGGCTTTGGCTGAGAATTCAGGAGTAAATTAAGCAGGAAATGAAGAAAGGATAACAACGTGTTATAATAAATTATTACTCTTAATCTTGCAAAAAGGAATCTTGTATGTAACATGTGAGTACCACAAGGGGAGTGCGACAAGCAATCTTAAATGGCTAGGATGCCTTATTTGGTTTGGTTTGGTTTGGTGCACTAAAAGAGGAGTATCACAACGTATACCTGGCAAACGGCGGAAATTATTCTATGCACGGTCCGTGCAACATCACGTTCAATTTCAGTCGTCCAAATAGAGATCCAACGGTTCAGTTTTGTTTGACTAATTTGATCATAACGGTTGACCGTTAAAAATCATAATCGTGTGCACCTCAGCGCTACGTGCATGTGCACGTTCCGTGCATGGAATACCTTCCCGGCAAACGGACGGTTTCACTAGAACCCGTTAAGACGTTGACAGAAAATTGATTTTTTTTTCTTTTTGCACTTTTCAAAAACCCAGTGGATTAATGAATGCTTCAACAGTAGCTTCTATTGATCAAAATGGTAATAATAATGGGTATGGAAGCAATACTACAGGGACTGGTAGTAGCTCTACTAGCTACATAATGGCTATGGCTATGAGTACGATTATATATAACTACTAATGATGATCATAACAAAAAAAAATCGAGCTGATGGAAATAATATCAATGGTTTTGGATCGGAGATGGTGATGATTCGGAGGTGCAGAAGCTTGGTTATGATGATCATGAAGTAGTGTTTATTGGATGAATATTGGATCAAGTAGTACTACAGATCCCGCTTATCATCTATCACGCAAGCAACATGAATTAGTTCAGCCGAATCCACCAGTTAACTAACAAGTCACCTTATAACAATCCAATAAGTAAATGGGTCAGGTAGGGCGGATTGTTACCGAGCGGGTTAACAGGTTGCCAACCCGGCCATTTGCCAGGTCTAAAGTGACTACATAGTCAACGAGTATATTTGACAAGTGTTGACCGTATCACAAGTTGTGAAACCATCACCAACGGTATCACAATTTTTTAATTGGCAATGATAAAATTTGAAAAAAAAAATCAAATTTATTCAAATGACGATACCTTTATCTACACCTCGAAAAAAAAATTAATTTTTGTCTAAGAAATTGAATTTAGTTACCATAAAAATAGTAGTATATATAGTTACATAGAATTTGAAAAACACAATGTAATCAAAGAGCTCATGCGACAATTCTCTCGCGTATCTTGTTCTTATATACCGCGAGATTGTAATAAAGTTGCGCATGATCTTGCAAGTTTTGCAGCAAGGCAACATAATATTTGTACCTGGTAAGAGGATCTTCCTCCTTGGTTGATCAATTGTATTTAGGCTTATTTAAGGGTCTAATCGCTGTTGTGGAGTTTTTTCACACTATGTATTATGGTGATCCTATTCAATAAATTTATCTTTCACAAAAAAAAAATGTAATCAATATCAGTGATTTATTAGTGACAAATTAATAATTTTGTTTTCATCAAGATAGATAATGACTGACTGACTATGTCTCTTCATTTCAGATATCTATCTATCACATTTAAATTTATGGCACGTTTACTTACTTGGAATAAGAATGAGATCAAATAAAGGAATTGATTTAAATCTATGAATTCTCCTGTATATACTAACACATACATGTATTGGAATGGGCGTGGATCCCACATAAATGTCAGGAATCGATTCTTGAATATCTCGGAGTTTGATAACCAAGAGGGATAAGTATTAGGAATGAATTACATAGAAATGTGTTTTTTTTTCTACTAAAAAATTTCTCAAATATTTACAAGGGAGCTTCTCTAGTGAGGACCACTTAAATGAGTACCACTTGAGGACTTTTCGATTAATGGTTGTGATATCTATTTTTCGATTACATCTCGAAAAATCAACCGTTCAATGTTAAGATATTCATGAGTAAATCACTTATACAAATTTTCAATAAAAATTGAAATCGTTAAGGTACCGAACTAGACCAAATAAATGGACGAACCAAATCTGTCGATTTTGAACCATTTATATTCATAAATGGTAAATCACAATTAAAGATGACTTAACGATTTCCGATTTCATTGAAAATTTGTAGAAGTTATCTACTCATAAATATCTAAATATTGAACGGTTGATTTGTTGAGATGTAATAAAAAAGTAGGTATAATCGAAAAGTTTTCAAGTGGTACTCATTATAATGGTCCTCACTAGAGAAGCTCTCATATTTACAATAACCCCAAATCACCCATAACCTTAAAAAAATAAAATAGTCTCTCAACATAAAAAAGAATAACGACACTCATTCTCTCAACATAAAAAATAAAATAGTATAAACTTACATATAAGGTTAATTTTTTTTTCTCTATATATAATTAAAATCGGAAGTTAATTTATATGAGTAGTGCTAGGGATCCCAAATTTGTTATACAATACTGGGATGTATGTCATACCTCCGCTTACAGATATATATAATAATAAATTTTGTTGTCATTGTGGTAACGAGAGTCTTTTCTTGTGTAATCTTAGTTCTATTAGAGGTAATTACTTCAACTACAGCCTTGTTACAAGTTTGTGAACAATTTGTTGTCAAAATTATAATTTTGGTTCAATTATATGTAAATAGTGTAAAACGAATGTGGTAACTTTGTTGTTATTGTAGTAATTTTGGTTCAATTAAATGTAATTTTTGGTTCAAAAAAGTTGTAAATGGAGATATGGCATACATCACCGTACCATAGCCTACCTCATGATATGTTAACATTTCTCATACATAATGAGGAGATAAAGTCTTTGTTAAGGTAAATAAGGTCTTCGATCATTAGAGTAAAGTAAGTCCTCGTTTGACTAATTAAGTTCTAAAAGTGGTAATTGTAATATTTTACCACTTGACGACACATGTTACCACTTCGACAACTCATGTAGTAACTACGAAAAGTTTCCGTTAAAGTAAATAAAGCCCTCAATAAAGTAAATAAGTTATCGTTTGAGTAATTAAGTCTTAAATGTGGTAATTGTATGTATGTCATATGTTAACATATTGTAGAATTTTTATTTTTGGTATATAAATGGAATAATGAGCTCTGCTCGATCTCTCTCTCTAGACGAAACCTAGAGTTTCGTGACTATTCGGCGGCAGCGGTCCTTTGGGTATTGCTCTCTCACTCGGATCTAGCAGAGGAGGAGGTTGACAAATACAAAAGAGTGGTGAGTAGTTTTGAGATACGGGAGTGTCGTTCCACAGGGATTGACGGTCCCCGATCTCTCGGTAGCGTGTATAATCGGTGCTCTAGCTATGAATGATGTGATGAGAAGTGGAAAGAGTGGGTGTGTGTGAGTATGTGACAATGAGCGGTGTGAGGTGTAATGTGATTTGGTGAAAAGCAATGGTGGAATGCCAAAACATCAATCAAAAGTCAAACAAGGATTGAATGCAAGCAAGTAAGATAAAGTGTGCAAATAAAGATAAGTGTCGGGGTTTTCGGGCAAACCCCAAGTCCAATGTAACAAGCGATGCTTTAATCAACTCAATCATGCCAATGTGTCCATGAATCAAGCCCCGTATCCTAGCCATGTTATGGTTCTAAGATCGTGGTTCAAAAGGTATTCGAATGTCATATTATGGGTCATTCAAACTCTCTAGGTGTCATAGGGGATTCCTCTAAGTTACCTAATACCGAATCCCCTAAAGTGCTTAAGAGGCGTAAAAGTGTCGAACCTAGGGACTCAGACAAGTCACAACTCATCACATATGCTTCCAATTGCCTTAATTGTGTAAGGTTACCAATCTCACACAATCACATCAAGATAGATTAGTTAATATGCCAAAGAAGTGGTAAATTCTTAAGAACAAGCAATCAACACATATTGAAATAGGTAAGCACACATATTCATACAACACAAAGACATTTATTCATAGATCAAAGTATCACAAAGTCACATTGGACTAGGACACACAACCCTAGTCCCCAACAAATGTAACTACTCACTAAGCATCATAGTGTACATCATCAATTTACAAATATAAGCCCTAAACATAAGGAAAAGAGAGAGTAGAGATGAGGGATGCTCAATAGATGCTCTCTTGCTCCTCCTTGGCTTTGATGATGAATCTTGACGACTTGGTGATCGAGGATCTCAGCTGCCCAAAGTGGTGGTGGAGGTAGTAGACGTCGTGAGGAGAAGATTTGATGAAGGGTGGTGGAGGAAAGGAGGTGAGGAAGGTGGAGAAGTGGCTGACCCGCCGCTCGTCGACCGGTCGACAGACGTGCAGAGTGTGATCCTAAGGAGAAAATGGGATAGAGAAAAGGGAAAGAGGAAAGTAAGGCTGGCACGGTTTGCCGAAAAACCGTAAAACCGACCGAATTTCAGCTGCGGTTCAACTTGGTTCGGACAGAGAACGACAGAAATACCCCCACGGTTCGGAAACCGACCGAAAAGTGCAAATTCGGTTCAGTGGCGGTTTGGTAATTTCACAAACCACGGTAACCGGCCTACCGAATATAATATACATATAACTCTAATTATTCTAATTCTAGCTATTATTTAGTCTGACGAAAGCACCTCGTGCTTGAGGAAAGATTCCTCTCCTGACTCCTTGTGTTTGATGCAAAATTATTAAATAATATAAGCTTAGACTTTTGGTCAAATTCTTTAACAAAAGTCAAACTCTTTCTTCTTTTCTTCTAGGTTTCTTTCTCTTCTTCTCGTTTTCTCTCTCTCTCTCTCTCTCTCTCTTTTTCTACTGGGTTTCTTTCTTCTTCTTGTTGCTCCTCTGGCTTTCTCTCTTTTTTCTTCATCGTTTCTTTCTTCCTCCTCTGGCTTTCTCTCTTCTTTTTCTTGTTTTCCTTCCCCTTCCTTTCTCTCTTTCTTTTTCTTCTTCATTTTCTTTCTTCTTCCTCTGCCTTATCTTTTCTTTTTCTCCTTTCTTTCTCTCTTCCCCTTCTTTTCTCTTGCTTGCTATTCATTTCTCCTCTTCCCCAGATCTGGAGATTTTGCAATTTTAACTTTCCTTCACTTCTCGGTTTCTGTCACGACTGATCTGAACCGACCGATTTTGTCGGTCAACCGAGGATTTCGGACCTGTCACGGTGGGAGTTTTTTCGAAACCGATCATTGTTCGGTCGAACTCGGTTTTAGGTGATTTTTACACCGAACCGGTCCGATGCCAGCCCTAGAGGAAAGTGGTTGTTTTGGGGTTGATGATGGAATGACCTAAATCAGGTAAGGATGACTATATATAGGCAAGAGAGGGAGGGAATGAAGGGCTAGGATGTGCTAGGGTTAGATCTAAGGGTTGGATGAATTAAATGAAGGGCAAGAGGGTAAATGCTTAACGGAATAAAAGGGAGGAATAATCTAAGAACGACCTCATGAGATATAGTGTGATCCTTTGCTGAATTTTGGAGTCCTTTGGTGATGAGTCACAAGGTTGACTTCGTCTTTACTTTGACCACAACCCTCGGAGTTGACCAAAGGTTGACTTTTGACCAAACTTCCGGAATTCTCTTGCGACTCACTTCCGGGACTTGATGTTGACTTGTTGGCGCTCTAAAGTCGGGGTTGACCACGAGTTGACCAACGGTCCTCGGGTTGACTTTTCGTCATTTTGCCGGAAATCCACTAAAAGCTCCAAAACGCACTCCTTTGCTCCCAATATCAATCCAATGCCCGTGAACCCTACAATGGTGCAATTCAAGGATTAGAGACATTAAACGGCCTTTGGATTAACATTACTAAAGTGATTAAAGGCCTAATTTGTATGCAAATAACATACAAATCAGAGGTTTGTCCTCTGCTTTGGGTTACTACAAACGGGCGCCCTTCTTCTTTCAGTTCCTTGGATCTCGGTTTTGGCCGGTTTTCCTCGGGTTTTGTTGTCTTGTTTCTTTATAGGCAAAGGTTGTGACGATCTCGATGGTGGCTCATGCGGGTTGGCTGGATCAAGTACACGAAGGTGGTTGCTGGTCTTCTCCATCGGATTGCTTCTTGTTCAGCCTTCTAGTTCTTTGTGCATCGAGAGTTTCTTGATTGGACTGCTATGGCCGATTGGAGGGGACGGCCACCGGAGATGGTTGGCTAGTTGTTGCTGCTGTTGTGTTTCATCCTAGGGCTTGTTGGGTGGTCAGCTCTCCTTTAGGCTTGGGGTGGGGTTCTCAAACTTTACTCTAGGCCTAAGGGGCAGCGGACTCTCAATAAACTTTGGGTCTTAAGGGACGGTGTTTTGCCACCCTCTCCTCTTACTTAGCATTCGAGTTTTTGCCTATTATGATGACATATGTCGTTGGAATTTTGATCTATGACTTTTAAACTGTACCACAATTAAGTACTCAGACGATTGATTTCTCTCTAGTTAGGTAAAATTTTTTTGATGTATTTTATCTTTGTAGACTCGTTTGAATAAAGCGAGCTACCAGGATTTTAATGAGCGTTGCTTATTAGTTTGCTAGCTACCTGACGATCAGTATTGGATTCAGGCCTAGGAAATTAATGTATGTGTCGTTCTGTCTTTCGATATTAATGATATATTCTGCTTCTCAAACATATTGTAGAATTTTTCCATCAGATAATATATATATATATATAAGAACTTTTACAATACTGAGATATTTGTCATACATCCACGTATAGATGTAACAACAAAATTTGTTGTCATTGTGGTAATGAGAGTCTTTTTTTGTGAATCTTAGTTCTATTATATTAGAGATAATTATTTCATCTACGACGTTGTTACAAGTCTATGAAAAATAAAAATAACAAAATCCATGGTGGAGATGACTCATTCAACATTGATTATGTGGCAAATGGCCACATCAATTGGAATTTAAATTTGGTAAACAAATTTGGGATCCCAAGCATTTTCGAATTTATATACCTTTTTAAGTGTTAAAACTTTTCAAAGAATTAACTTTCATCGCCACAAATGATTTATTATTTGTAATGTAAGGTTTTGGCCATTTATTTCTGTAGGGGTATTTTAGTAATCAAACTAGTTTTAATTCCAATTCATATGCACTAGTAAACAATATTAATTGGAATCCCCTACATTCCTATTCAAATTTCATATATTTAGTAAACATCTTACTGAGATGATTTATTCTCATACAAATTCATTCTCTCCCTTATTCAGGTTGTCTATGATTTATGAATTTTTTTTCATTCCAAGTAAATAAACGTGTTTAACCACCACTCGTGGTTGAGTTGGTCGAGTCTCCAGGTGTGGAACCCCCCCCCCCCCCCCCCCCCAACCGGGTTCGGATCCTGCCGACTACAGATTGGAGTTAAATCCCAATTCATTCTGTGGCTGGCCAGGGGGAGGGAGAATTTGACACTGACCCCAAGTGGATTAGTCCTTGAGCCTATGAAGCCTTTGGGATACCACGATTTTGATATAAAAAAAAAGTAAATAAACATATCATCATGAGTTAAAGACAAAACAATAATTAAACACCGTCCATTAGGGTTGAGGGTTTAGAGTTTGGTTGACTAGTACTACATAACCTAAATTTTAAACCCTTAACTCTAAACTCTAAACCCTAATTCAAAACCCTTAAACCTAAAAAGAAAGGCAATTAGGTGAATTAATAAATTATAAAATAAGTGGAATAACATTTTTTTTAATTGTCAAAATATAAGTGGAATAACATATATGGTTATTTTATATGACACATGACATTAAATAAGAAAATGGGCAGGAAATTTGTTCCGCACAATTCATACGTTGCATTAGAGAATCTTTGTCAAGTAGTGGTCAGGCCATTAAAATTTTCTGACCGGCCAACCATCATGTGTACACTCATTATTGGGACCTCCAAATTTAGGGTTTAATTCACCAACCATACCTGAACTATTTTGTACCGGACAATATAATACCTGACTATTAAAAACGATCAATGTCATACCTGAACTCACATTTTACTATCAACAGAATACTTCCGTCCACCCGCCGTTGGTTAAGTGTTAAATTTGATGACGTGGCACACACGTGGAGCAAAAAACAGGGGCAATTACGTTTTCATCCCTATTTTCGTTGGTCAGTCGGGACCAACGACTTCCTTCCCTCCTAAAGGACACCTCCTCTCTGAGTCAACAATATTTTCCCTCCAAATTGTACTGTTCTTCAATAATTTTCCCTCCATTTGTGCTAAGCTTAATAAAGGAACCAGAGTTGACTCCACAACATTATTTTTTTTTACAAGTTATAACGAGACACTGATGGAGAGGCTCGTGAATCCAGGTAATTGCCACTGCGGGAGGAGGAGTCGATTGTGGATGTATTCTTGGAATGATGAGAATTACGGTAGGAGATGCTGGGGATGTTTTCAGAATCGAAATGAGGTAAAACTTTGTCAATTTCATATGGTTTTTGTAATTTAGAGTATGAATATGAGACTTGGTTGTGCAGAGTCAATGTGGGTTTGTTTGGTGGATAGATCTGCCATTATGTAATCGAGCAAAAGTTATGATTTCATCACTAATTCGACAGAAGGAAAGGTTGGAGCATGAAATTGGTTTACATAAAAAAATGGAGCTGAAGGTGTGGGCAATTGCAGTGGTTTTGTGGATACATCTAATTCGATCGGAGTCAGAATTTGAAGACATGAGTCTTTTGTGTGCAGACATGGAAGTTAGGGGTGGGCTCGTGGCTAAGAAAAATACAGCTCTTGAAGATGAATTGATGTTGAGGAAAGGAAGAGAGAAAAAATTGTGGTTTGCCCTTCTGGTGACCTTGTCCATTTTGCTCTCTGTAGTTTTAAAGTTATAGTAGTGTCGTATTTGTATGGAGGAAATGATGTAAATGAATGGCTATTCTAAGTCCCTAAATGAATATGCAAAATTTGATATCATCGACTTGATGATGTGTGTACACTTAATTGTGGTGCTAATTGATGGCTATTTGATGATGGTGTGTGCAGATTGATGTAAAATTTCCTTTAGTTTCTTATTTTCTACATTTGCTTAATACAAAGGAAAACAACACTAACCAAATCAAGACATTTAGTACACTTAATTTCAGTATTTAATAGAAAAGCTTGATCAAATACAACATAAGTACTTAATACAAAACAAAAGTTTGATGAAGGATCACCAAATGTAGTGCATTTCAGTTCTTAATACAAACACACAAATTGAAAAGAAGGATTGTCCCAAATAGCATAATTGAAAAACCCAGAGAACTAACAAAAGCTCCGATCATTGTCCCAAATAGCACCAACCCATAGCATAATTAAAAAATCCAGAGCACTAACAAAAGCTCGGATCATATTGGTTCAAAATCCTGCCCATTCAGAGGAAGCTTGGCTTGGCTGCACAAGTTGTGATTTTCTTGCATTTCTTGCTATTTCATTCTGGCTACTTTGAGTTAGAGGCTGCTGCACTCTTTGTGATGTAGAAGCCTTTGCATTAACACCTTGGTTGCTATCCTTAGATTCCTTTAACTTCTTCCAAGTCTTCCTAGACCTTATGATTTGTTCCTTCAAGTTAGTATTCCCCTTCGGAGCCTACATAGCACACATAATTTCCAATGAATTATAAGCAGTCCATATGGACAAAACTCATAAATCCTGCCAACATAAACAGTCCATTATGTATACACACACAATATATTCCATTACAACCAGTCAAAGTCCACATATACACACATAAATCCGATTCACATAACAAGTTCATTATATACAAGATAAAAGAGACAAAAATTGCAATCATGTCACACAACATAGAAATACAATCAACATAATATTTTCATTTGACATACCTGCTTTCTCTTCCTCTTCCTAGAAGTTTGGTCTGCATTTGAACTTCCTTCTCCCTATTCTATGAAAACTAGTGAGTACATACTCATAAATGAATAAATGAAACACTAAAACCAATTATGAAAAAAAAAGAGTTTGTTTTGCAAAATGAATTAATTAACTTACCACAGCTTTAGCCTTGGCTGCCTTTGTAATGGGACACCCCAATCGGTTATGTCCTTGCTGCTTGCATACTTGACATGTCATTTTGACATAAGTTCTAGGCATCCTTGATGTGTTTGGTGCAGGTGGCTCTTTGTTCTGCTTGGACTCACCAGGCTCCTTCACCCTCTTCATTTTAGGCCTACCAGCCTGCTTTTTATACAATGGAGGTGCAATAGGGTAATCAATAGCTTCCCAATCTTCCTCACCAGCAATAGGATGAATTATTGGGTTATAGGACTCCTCGTACATGGAAGGCATGAGATAATCATCACAATACAATGCCGGTTCATGTTGTTTGGTTCTTAAAGCACATATGACATGAACACAAGGCATTCCACTTATTTGCCACCTCCTACATGTGCAAACATGACGGCTTAAGTCTACTGCATGCTTGCTCCCAAGAGTTCCACCTCCAGTTATTTGGAATTCAAACTCGCCAGCCATATGTGCTCTGTACTCAGTAGCCCTTTGTCCAACCTTGTCCATAATTTTTTTAATCCTAGGTCCAACCTTGTCCTTCCACCTTTGACAAGCTACCCTTCTATTTGCATTCCTTACCATCATATCCATCCTTATTTTTTCAATCATGGTTATAATAGGCTTATCCCTAGCTGGTATGATTGCAGAATTGAAAGACTCACATAAATTGTTGAGCAATATGTCACACTTTGAGATGTCTCTGAAATGTGACCTTGTCCATTGTGCCGGATTCTTATCCTCGAACCATTTCCAAGCATCCTCATTGAGCCTCTTCATCTCTTCCATATGTGTGTTGAACCAGACTACTGTACTTGACCTTGCAGCATTCCAGAGAGTTTGCATGAGTCCCTCACCCGCATGTTTGGACTTGAAGTTGTTATATAGGTGTCGGACACAGTGCCTATGCTCTGCACCAGGGAATAAATAAGCAATGGAATTTCCCAGACCCTTCTGCTTATCTGTGATGAAAGTGTAGCTTCTGTCATTCACCATTTTCAAATTCCCCATGAGGTATTCCAGAAACCAGGTCCATGTTTCTTGATTTTCAACCTCAGTAATTGCAAATGCAATTGGATACATCCCATTGTTTGCATCTATACCTACTGCTGTTAGAATCTGCCCTGGATGGGAACCTTTTATGTGACACCCATCTAAACCAATCAAAGGCCTACATCCCTTGATCCACCCTTCCTTGCAAGCTGCAAAACAAATATACATTCGGTGAAATCTCCTTATATCACCATCCATCATTGTCTTGGTCTCCACTGTAGAACCTGGATTGCTTCTCAACAACTCCTTCCTATAAGCAGCAAGCATGTTGTATTGCTCAATGTAGTGCCCTTCATTCATCCTCTTTGCCTTTCTTTTTCCTCTAGCTATTGTTTGTACATCAATGTCCAACTTGTATTTTTTTTTGGATATGATTCTGAATTCCAGATCTAGACCAGTTCTCATCAACCAACAAATCTTCTGCTATCTCAGTAGCAACTCTATTATAGTCCAAGTAATGGCTTCTTTGTACTGGAGAACACTTGTGCTGGTCCGTAAGAGTCTTGATAAACAAAGTCGGCCCTTGTCCCTTGATTTGACTAGCATATAACCAAAAGGGGCACTCTAACTGACACCTAACCTCAACTTTTTCCTTGCAATTCTTGCCAAACCATAATCCAAGTTGATGTTTGAGAGCAAATTCCCTCACAGCCTCCTTCAAAAGCTCTGAGTCTTGAAAAGCTTGACCTACTGCAAACCTCGGATTCTTTAGATCCACTGATCTATTCCACGGCTTAGAATTGACATCCTTTCTGGACCTCTTTGGGAGTGGATTCCCATCTTCATCTTCTTCAGTCTCAGAACCACACAAGCTCTCTAGTGCATCTGAATCCCCCCCATCATCTGAACACTCCCCTTTAAACCCCATATCATCAAACTCTTCAACAACTCTGGGATTGGCCACATTTGCTTCAAACTGTGCATCATCATCATCATCTTGTTGAAGATCATAGTCACTGTCCACATAAAAATCTGAACCTACGTCACTTTCATCACTGTCTTCTACAGATTCATACTTCTCGGAATGAGCTTTCTGTCTTGTGTTGTACCTTGCAGCCTTTGGTTTCTTCCCGTTTTTCTTTGGCACCAATGGATCAGGAACTTACTTTGTAATACCCCGAAAATTTCGATACTATTTTTATAAAATAGGTCGTGAAATTTGAAGTGAAATGGTGTGATTTCGTATTTTTAGGGGTTTTCGTCGTAAAACGATAATTACGGTGGTAATTATAAGTTACACAAGGTTAATTAAGGTAACTTTGTATCCGTTGAGAATTTGGGAAAACTTTCTTCACGAGATTTGTAGACCTCGTCGAATCGAGTTCGTAGGATTTCGGTTCACCGGAAACGGACATCGTATGAAGAAGTTATGGACCTCGAAAGTTTGACGAATTTCTATAAAAATGATTTTGGGTTTTACTATTCACCAAAAATCAGAATTTCCCCCAGAAAATTACTGTTCACCCGTGCTACAGTAACCGACCACTTTGACCGGCGATTTCTCCCAATTCCGGCCATCTCCGGCCATGAAACTTGTCCCAAATTGTTCACCACTCAATTCTCTTCAACCCTATATAAATTTCCTTGATCAATTCTTAGTATAGAAGGAGAAATCAAGAAAAGAAAAAGGGGAAAAACGCAGCCGAACTGTTCATCCGTTTCTGGGCAAGTTTTCGGCCAAATCGAGTCACCTTACCTACTGGGCTTTGTAGGCCTTGCTTGGGGCTTTCTAACAACATAAAGTACGCTTCAATCGGAGTTCGGACGAAGGAGAATTTTGGATTTGAAATCCTAGGGTTTTGGAACTATCGAGGTATTTTGGAATCATGAAGCATTTGGCTAGCTTTGTCGATTCCCGGGTATTATTTGAAGACGCAGCAGGAATTAGAGGTGAGTGAATCTCACGATATTTTATATATGAATATTAATTCATATTGTGTTGTTTGCGAAAATAAATAATTATATTTATTTAAATGATTTTGCGATATATAAATTAAATACAGTTTTAATTTGATATATCAGCATGTGTGATTTTGTGTTAAAACAATATTTGAAAGTATTCATTTTATTGTTTTAATTGGTGGATTTTGTGGGAACAATATTTCAAAAATTATGATATTGTGTTTGCCTACTCGAATGTTTTTGTAGCCAATGGGTGAAGGTTAGAGCTTTAGACTGTGTAGCCAATGGGTGAAGGTTAGAGCTCTAGACTGTGTAGCCAATGGTGAAGGTTAGAGCTTTAGACTGTGTAGCCAGAAGGTGAAGGTTAGAGTTCTAGACTGTGTAGCCATGTATTCATTGAAAACAAAGATGAATACTTTATGTAATAAAGGAGAAGAAAAATGGTATTCTCGCTTTTAATCATTTGAAGTTGATTGTGGTTTTGTGTGAGTATGATATGAATTTGCTTCTTAAATAATTGAAGCATTGATTTATTGAATTACAATTCTTGGAGAATTATTGAATTGTATTTAGAAGTTTTTACTTCTTTAAAAATTGAAGTAATTATTATGATGATTTACTTTTCTTAAAAAGAAAGAAATCATAATTTTGGGAAACGATTTTGGGGAAGGTTTATATTGTTTAATATTCTGAATTACCCTGGGATTAACATACACGTTTATGGGACGTGTGGGGTTAAAATACGTGGTATGGGACGCGTAGGTTCAGTATATTCTATAATATGAATTTTCGGGATTAGAATTATATTTGAAGAATATAAATTACATATATATTGTTTTAAACAAAATATATATATGTATATTTTTGTTAAACGTTTTAGGGTGAGTAAACTTAGATCACTCATACCGGCTTCATAAGCTGACCGGGTTTGTTGATATAACCCGGTACACTATTCCACGGTGTAGGGGTTATACCTGCAGGTTAGGATAACCAGGAGTAAGCAAGGCTGCATACATTTGTTGGTTTATAGACTTCCGCTGTTTGTGATAAACTCTGTTGGATTAATTACTTAATATTTTGTAACATCAATTTATTATGTAATTTATGGTATGTAATGTTTGACTCTAAAGAACGGGTCAACATTTACATACGTTGGGCATGGAGTATGTGTTGTTGTACTTGAATTAAAAGGAAAAAAAAAATTCTTGTGCATATTTGTATTTGATATTCCATGTCGTCACGTTCCCGAATGGTTTGTAATTAAGGGCAAAATGCCTTATTAATTGATTGGAAAATCGGGGCGTGACATACTTCTTCTTCTTCCCTTTCACATCTGCTTCTGACTTCTTTGATGGCTGCTCACTTGATGTTTGACTTAGCTGCTGATTTTTGACTGCTGACTTTTGACTTGTATCCTCATCTGCATCATTTACTTCTAGCCTTACTTCTATAGCTTCAGCATCTTTCTCTTTATCTTTCACAGCAGCCGACACAACTCTCTTTGAAGTTAATTTCCTATTAGCAAAATGTTTGACTCTGTCACGCCCCGATTTTCCAATCAATTAATAAGGCATTTTGCCCTTAATTACAAACCATTTCGGGAACGTGACGACATGGAATATCAAATACAAATATGCACTAGAATTTTTTTTTCCTTTTTAAATCAAGTACAAAACACAAACTCCATGCCCAACATTGTAATTTCAAACTCAATACAAGAGTCGAATATTACATACCAAATATTTATATAATAAATTGATACATCAAAATATTACATAAATAAATCTTCAGAGTGCGAAGCATTAAATAGCGGAAGTCTTATAAACCAACAAATTGAAAGCAGCCTTGCTTACTCCTGGTTATCCTAACCTGCAGGTATAACCCCTACACCGTGGAATAGTGTACCGGGTTATGTCAACAAACCCGGTCAGCTTACGAAGCTGGTATGAGTTAACTCAGTTTTACTCACCCTAAACCGTTTAACAAAATATACATATATAGTTTGTTTTAAACAAATATATGTAACTTATACTTTTCAAAAACAATTCAAATCCCGAAAAATTCATATTATAAAATATATTGAACCTACGCGTCCCATACCACGTATTTTAACCCCACACGTCCCATAAACGTGTATGTTAATCCCAGGGTAATTCAGAATATTAAACAATATAAACTTTCCCCAAAATCATTTTCCAAAATTATGATTCTTTCTTTTTAAGAATCGTAAATCATAATAATAATTACTTCAATTTTTAAAGAAGTAAAAACTTCAAAATACAATTCAATATTGTTCAAGAATTGTAATTCATTTAAATCAATGCTTCATTTAATATTAAGAAGCAATCTCAAATCATACTCAACAAAACCAATAATCAACTCCAAATGATTAAAAGCGAGAATACCATTTTTCTTCTCCTTTTAATACATCAAGATAAAGCGAGAATACCATTTTTCTTCTCCTTTATTACATAAAGTATTCATCTTTGTTTTCAATGAATACATGGCTACACAGTCTAGAACTCTAACCTTCACCCATTGGCTACACAGTCTAAAGCTCTAACCTTCACCATTGGCTACACAGTCTAGAGCTCTAACCTTCACCTATTGGCTACACAGTCTAAAGCTCTAACCTTCACCCATTGGCTACAAAAACATTCAAGTAGGCAAACACAATATCATAATTTTGAAATATTGTTTCCCACAAAGTCCACCAATCAAAACAATAAAATGAATAATTTCAATTATTGTTTTAACACAAAATCACACATGCTGATATATCAAATTAAAAACTGTATTTAATTTATATATCGCAAAATCATTTAAATAAATATAATTATTTATTTTCGCAGACAACACAATATGAATTAATATTCATATATAAAATATCGTGAGATTCACTCACCTCTAATTCCTGCTGCGTCTTCAAATAATACCCAGGAATCGACAATGCTAGCCAAAAGCTTCTATGATTCCACAATTACCTATGAACATGCAATTTTCCACTTAGCATATCATAGTTTCCAAATTGATGATTCTAAAATCCAATCACTTCAATCATTCCTCAAATGTCTCTTAGACATTAATAACCATAATTCGGGACAGTTTGACCAAAAGTCAACCGTCGGTCAACGTGGGTCCCACGTCTACTAATCATCAACGGGTCCCACACAAAATCCGAAACTTCCAAAATCCAACAGTATGCTTATTTCTAGCATCCTAACATCATATCCAAAATTGGTGATGATCCAACGGTCGGATCATCACGGATCTAACGATCCATAAATATCGCTTAATTGATCATTGATCAAACGACCGAATTTGACAAAACTCTAAACACGAAAGTTGTTCGTATCGACGAACTAAGCACAACGGAGCAAAGAAATGCTCCAGGATCGGCCGGACGCGCCGCTCACGCGCCGCCGCCGGCGGTGGTCAGATGCCGGACAAAAGTTCTCCGATTGACACCAAATTTTACCAGCATGTACATCTCAACAATCCCAACAAGTTTAGTAACTACCTCAAGGTCTGGATCGGAGTGCAAGTGGCCGGAATCGGTGTCGGTAGGTTTTAGATCCCAAAAAGTGCAAAGTTTCGTTCCCGCCGATCTAGGCCGTGCCGCCGTGATCCACCACCATGGGGAGGTTGCTGGAGAGGAGGGGAACAAAACCCAACTTGGTTCATCACCGGAGGTGGCCGGAATCGCCGTCGCCGACCGGGTCGGTTTGTACGGCGGCTGCCACGCACGATCCGCCGGTTTCCGGCATGATCCGGTGGCGGTAAACACCACAGGTCGACCGGGGACGCCGGTCTGCGTCGGTCGGTGGCCGGGCCGTGGCCGGAGGAGGCCGGACGCGCCCGCACGCGCCGGGTCGGGTAACCGGGTCAAAGCGGGGTAAACGGGTCCCTTCGAGAGAATTTTCGGAATTTTCCGGAATTTTTCGGAATTAAATGATTTTCCGAAAATAAAAATCCTATTTATAGATCTTCGTCCAAACTTCCGAGACCCGTAACTTCTTCATACGATGTCCGTTTTCGGTGAACCAAATTCCTACGAACTCGATTCGACGAGTTCTACAATTTCCTTGAAGGAAGTTTTCCCAAAATCTCAACGGATATAAAGTTACCTTAATTAACCTTGTGTAACTTATAATTACCACCGTAATTATCGTTTTACGACGAAAACCCCTAAAAATACGAAATCACACCATTTCACTTCAAATTTCACGACCTATTTTATAAAAATAGTATCGAAATTTTCGGGGTATTACAGTCTACCCTGTGCGATCATAGTCCTCATCGAAATCCTATACAAAAACTAAATAAAATTGACAAAGGCTACCACCATGTGCGATCATTTTCAAATGAGAATATATATAAAACCAACCCAAATGAAAACTTACTGTTATCTGGTGGTGGTCCAGATTCCCTAAAGCATCTCCACATTTTCACCATCAATGTCTCTTGTCGGAGAATCAAATCGCTTTCCAGTCAGAAAATCCAGCCTGGACTTGAACTTTTCGAATCTTTGGATAGAAAAGTGAAAACCTTGAGTTTGGGAGTTTAGGTATTCTTTAGATCGGGATTTTGGGTGAGAGATTAGAGTTTGGAATGAAATAAGCCGTATATTTTCATTTACCTTTAGCCACGAGTTAAAAAGACGTAATTGCCCCTGTTTTTGCTCCACGTGCGTGCCACGTCATCAAATTTAACACTTAACCAACGGCGGGTGGACGGAAGTATTCTGTTGATAGTAAAATGTGAGTTCAGGTATGACATTGATCGTTTTTAATAGTCAGGTATTATATTGTCCGGTACAAAATAGTTCAGGTATGGTTGGTGAATTAAACCCCCAAATTTACTCACTTGACCTCCTATGCTCTTTACACCTCTTATCTACTTTTTAAATTTTAGAATTACTCACTAAACCTTTATCAAATTCCTAAAATAACCATAGTCATATAATTTACATATATTAACTTAATTGTTCTACACATCTAAATTCCTTTTTAAATCTCCATTCATTTATACAACATGAATATCTTGCCAACGAAAAAAATAATCAAACAACTCTAACTAGAGTAAGGCTATGGTATGTTGACATTTCGCATACATCATGAAGAGAGAAAGTCCTTATTAAGATAAATAATGTCCTCATTAGAGTAAATTAGGTTCTCGTTTGAGTAACTAAGTCCTAAAAGTGGTAATTATAATATTTTACGACTTGACGACACATATTACAACTTCGACAACTCATGTGGTAACTATGAAAAAGCCCTCGTGAAGGTAAATAAGGTCCTCATTTGTGTAAATAGGTTCTCATTTGAGTAATTAAGTCCTAAAAGTTGTAATTGTACGTATGAGATACGTTAACATACACTAGAATTTTCCCTCTAACTATCGGGTTTCAAAAATTAATATTCAATTAACAAGAATTTTTTTACTTGAAATATTGTGTTTTTTTTAGTAAAGTATGCAAGCATGATTATTTATTCTCAAATATATATATATATATATATATATATTTGCTCTCTCTCTCTCTCTCTCTCTCTCTCTCTCTCTCTCTCTCTCTCTCTCTCTCTCTCTCTCTCTCTCTCTCTCTCTCTCTCTCTCTCTCTCTCTCTCTCTCTCAGAGTAACAATTTCAATTGTTGCTTAGATTAATTGTTGGCTCATTTGGATGATAATAGGTTTTTTTTTGTTCTACCTCACCTAAGTTCGTAGTGAGATTGAAAAATGGAAATCAATGAAACAAATAATATATATTCATATTATTATCATTATTATTGAATGAGAGAAAAAATGTAATTTTTTTTTTACAATATGTTGTTTATAATAGTCATTTTATGTGAGGATATATATGTCATTTAATAATTTATAAAAGAAGGAGGTTTAGTGAGCAAATTTGGAGATTCTAATAGAAACACTCAACCTTAATTTTGGAATTTTGTATAACAAGTGGGACCAACCACCATGTGTACAAGTTTAATTTTAAAATTTTGTATGACAATTTAGAGTCTAATGTGCACATTCACCTCACTCAAACCTTTTCTTTACACGTACATTATGATTCATCTAAAACATTAGCGAATAAGTATTGATAGAAATAGATATTATCGATTAAGTCTAATTAATAAAGAAATTATTATTCACACACACTATAAAAATCAATTTAGACATTATATTTATTTATTTATCTATTAAAATTAAGAATAAAAGGATGGAAAAAACTGGTCTGACTCTTTATTTATCAAAATGAAGTAAATGTTAGGGTCACTAAAAAAAAAACTGGACAAAGGCCACGTTCTTCATTCATTGCCTTTGGTAGAAGTGTGTGAATTAACGACACCCATTAAATATATAGTACAAAAAAGACTAGCAAGCTGGTGATCTAGGTCAATTAAAGGAAGAGTACGTATCATTGATGCAGGACTCACTGGATTATTATACTTTCCAGTTCATGACACGTACAATAATTAAGAACGTACATGACAAAATTAACAAAGAGAAAATAAAAAGAAAGACTAGCAAGCTGGTGAACTAGGTCAATTGAAGAAAGAGTACGTATCCCTATAATTGTCTTTGATTGCTCTATTAACAAACCGAAAGCAATTGTCAAAAATGATGAATAGTGGATTGACATGGTTAAAAATTGGCAATTGCCCTCCAAAATGTGTGTGTGTGTGTCACGCCCCGATTTTCCAATCAATTAATAAGGCATTTTGCCCTTAATTACAAACCATTCGGGAACGTGACGACATGGAATATCAAATACAAATATGCACAAGAATTTTTTTCCTTTTAATTCAAGTACAACAACACATACTCCATGCCCAACGTATGTAAATGTTGACCCGTTCTTTAGAGTCAAATATTACATACCAATAAATTACATAATAAATTGATATTACAAAATATTAAGTACTTAATCCAACAGAGTTTATCACAAACAGCGGAAGTCTATAAACCAACAAAATGTATGCAGCCTTGCTTACTCCTGGTTATCCTTACCTGCAGGTATAACCCCTACACCGTGGAATAGTGTACCGGGTTATATCAACAAACCCGGTCAGCTTATGAAGCCGGTATGAGTGATCTAAGTTTACTCACCCTAAAACGTTTAACAAAAATATACATATATATATTTTGTTTAAAACAATATATATGTAATTTATATTCTTCAAATATAATTCTAATCCCGAAAATTCATATTATAGAATATACTGAACCTACGCGTCCCATACCACGTATTTTAACCCCACACGTCCCATAAACGTGTATGTTAATCCCAGGGTAATTCAGAATATTAAACAATATAAACCTTCCCCAAAATCGTTTCCCAAAATTATGATTTCTTTCTTTTTAAGAAAAGTAAATCATCATAATAATTACTTCAATTTTTAAAGAAGTAAAAACTTCTAAATACAATTCAATAATTCTCCAAGAATTGTAATTCAATAAATCAATGCTTCAATTATTTAAGAAGCAAATTCATATCATACTCACACAAAACCACAATCAACTTCAAATGATTAAAAGCGAGAATACCATTTTTCTTCTCCTTTTAATACATCAAGATAAAGCGAGAATACCATTTTTCTTCTCCTTTATTACATAAAGTATTCATCTTTGTTTTCAATGAATACATGGCTACACAGTCTAGAACTCTAACCTTCACCTTCTGGCTACACAGTCTAAAGCTCTAACCTTCACCATTGGCTACACAGTCTAGAGCTCTAACCTTCACCCATTGGCTACACAGTCTAAAGCTCTAACCTTCACCCATTGGCTACAAAAACATTCGAGTAGGCAAACACAATATCATAATTTTTGAAATATTGTTCCCACAAAATCCACCAATTAAAACAATAAAATGAATACTTTCAAATATTGTTTTAACACAAAATCACACATGCTGATATATCAAATTAAAACTGTATTTAATTTATATATCGCAAAATCATTTAAATAAATATAATTATTTATTTTCGCAAACAACACAATATGAATTAATATTCATATATAAAATATCG
Organism: Rubus parviflorus; assembly: GCA_029955375.1. Taxonomy (NCBI): domain Eukaryota; kingdom Viridiplantae; phylum Streptophyta; class Magnoliopsida; order Rosales; family Rosaceae; genus Rubus; species Rubus parviflorus. The sequence goes on along the minus strand of JARGGL010000008.1, from coordinate 2,927,430 downwards.
TGAGATTCACTCACCTCTAATTCCTGCTGCGTCTTCAAATAATACCCAGGAATCGACAATGCTAGCCAAAAGCTTCTATGATTCCACAATTACCTATGAACATGCAATTTTCCACTTAGCATATCATAGTTTCCAAATTGATGATTCTAAAATCCAATCACTTCAATCATTCCTCAAATGTCTCTTAGACATTAATAACCATAATTCGGGACAGTTTGACCAAAAGTCAACCGTCGGTCAACGTGGGTCCCACGTCTACTAATCATCAACGGGTCCCACACAAAATCCGAAACTTCCAAAATCCAACAGTATGCTTATTTCTAGCATCCTAACATCATATCCAAAATTGGTGATGATCCAACGGTCGGATCATCACGGATCTAACGATCCATAACTATCGCTTAATTGATCATTGATCAAACGACCGAATTTGACAAAAGTCAAAACACGAAAGTTGTTCGTATCGACGAACCAAGCCAAACGGAGCAAGGAACTGCTCCTGGACCGGCCGGACGCGCCGCCGACGCGCCGCCACCGACGGTGGCCAGCCGCCGGACAAAAGTTGTCTGATTGCTATGAAATTTTAACAGCATGTTCTACACATTACCAGAAACAACTTTCATAACTACCACAAGGGCCAATTCAAAGTAAAAAGTCTCGAATTTACCTCGATAGTTCCAAAACCCTAGGATTTCAAATCCAAAATTCTCCTTCGTCCGAACTCCGATTGAAGCGTACTTTATGTTGTTAGAAAGCCCCAAGCAAGGCCTACAAAGCCCAGTAGGTAAGGTGACTCGATTTGGCCAAAAACTTGCCCAGAAACGGATGAACAGTTCGGCTGCGTTTTTCCCCTTTTTCTTTTCTTGATTTCTCCTTCTATACTAAGAATTGATCAAGGAAATTTATATAGGGTTGAAGAGAATGGAGTGGTGAACAATTTGGGACAAGTTTCATGGCCGGAGATGGCCGGAATTGGGAGAAATCGCCGGTCAAAGTGGTCGGTTACTGTAGCACGGGTGAACAGTAATTTGCTGGGGGAAATTCTGATTTTTGGTGAATAGTAAAACCCAAAATCATTTTTATAGAAATTCGTCAAACTTTCGAGGTCCATAACTTCTTCATACGATGTCCGTTTCCGGTGAACCGAAATCCTACGAACTCGATTCGACGAGGTCTACAAATCTCGTGAAGAAAGTTTTCCCAAATTCTCAACGGATACAAAGTTACCTTAATTAACCTTGTGTAACTTATAATTACCACCGTAATTATCGTTTTACGACGAAAACCCCTAAAAATACGAAATCACACCATTTCACTTCAAATTTCACGACCTATTTTATAAAAATAGTATCGAAATTTTCGGGGTATTACAGTGTGTGTGTGTGAGTGAGAGAGAGAGAGAGAGAGTGAGGACCGAGTTGATGCAGACTCATTGGATTATTATACATACAAGGACCGAGTTGATGCAGACTCATTGGATTATTATACATACAAGTTCACACAATAATTAAGAACGTGCACGACAAAATGAACAAAGAGAAAATAAAATGAAAGACTAGCAAGCTGGTGATCTAGGTCAATTAATTAAAGAAAGAGTACGTATCAATGATGCAGACTCACTGGATTATTATACTTTCAAGTTCATGACACGTACAATAATTAAGAACGTGCATGACAAAATTAACAAAGAGAAAATAAAAAGAAAGACTAGCAAGCTGGTGAACTAGGTCAATTGAAGAAAGAGTCCGTATCGTTGAATTCTGAAGATGGAGATTTGGATCGAATTCTCAACCACCACTGTATAATATCCCTACCTACCTCATAACTTCTTCCATCTCCATCTATATATGAATTCTGAGTATTAGCTACCGAGGTACGTTTTCTCCATTTCTAGCTCATTGTCCGAATATCGATCCAGTAAGTACGTACTCGATCAATGGCGACGATGGATTTAACACCCAAATCAGCGGCAACGGCGTTCGAAGGAGATGGTGGAGGCTATTACATATGGTCATTTCCAGCGCTTGGTGAGGCCAATGTTGGTGCCGGCAAGCTTGTTTTGAAGCCTCGTGGCTTTGCTCTTCCTCACTATGCAGACTCTGCCAAATTGGGATACGTTCTTCAAGGTATGCATATATTCTTTTTGCTTCTGCCTGCAAATAAATTACTTATAGTTATAATTATTTGTTTGTTAAAAAAATAAATAAATTACTTGTTATAATTATTACCTACGTATATATTTGATTACACAATATTCGATTTCTCAAATCGGAAATAGAGTGGGGATGGTATTGTGATCGGAAATTAATATTCGATTTCTCAATATTGGATTTTTCATCCCCACTCAATAATAATTAATATTTTAAAATAAAATTACATTTATATTTATTTATAAAATTAAATTAAATATGGTCAAGTTTCATTGTATGTTAAAAAATCAAAAATCAAGTCCTTCGAGTTATTCAAGTTGTGAAATAGAGTGAAAAATTGGGTTATGATTAGATAAGATAAGGGGATTGATTGCTTCCAACTTAACCCAAAAGAAAAATTACAAACTGCTTGGTCATCCAAACTATACGTACATATAAATACTCAACCCAAAAGAAAAATTGATAAATAAAATAAAATAAGAATGAAATTGTAGAAATGGTTTCCGATTTTGTAGAAATGTTTTTTGTTTTTTTTTGTGTGGCATGAATTAAGTGAATTAATGTTACGTACACAGGTGAGGATGGATTAGTTGGAATGGTATTCCCCAACACATCGGAGGAGGTGGTATTGAAGCTTAAGAAAGGAGATGTGATTCCGGTACCACTCGGAGCAGTCTCGTGGTGGTTCAACAATGGCGACTCTTCTGACGACCTCGTTATCGTTTTCTTGGGTGAAACTACAAAGGCTTACACTCCAGGTCAATTTACTTACTTCCTCATTGCAGGAACTCAAAGTCTTGTGGGAGGTTTCTCAACTGACTTCATTAGTAAGTCGTTCAATATTAGCAAAGATGAAGCTGAGGAGGTCACCAAAAACCAGACAGGGGTTTTGCTAGTTAAGCTAGAACAGGGAAAGACCATGCCTAAACCCAACGCACTCATCACCCACAAACTTGTTCATCAACTCACTGTTAGTGCCACTTTGACTGAGAAGGAGTTTCCTTTTCTTCACCAAGCTGGGTTAAGTGCCAACCTCATCAAACTTGAACCAGATGAAATTTCCTCTCCCATTTACACTACCGATTCTACGGTCCAACTGATCTATGTGGTTCGAGGAGGAGGTCGGGTGCAAATTGCAGGTCTTAATGGTCAGCGTGTGTTGGATGCGGAAGTAACTGCAGGTCATTTGATCGTCGTGCCGAGGTTCTTCATGGTGGCCAAACTTGCCGGGGAAGAAGGAATCGAGTGTTTTTCTGTCATTACAAGTTCCCGGTAAGCATATAATCATCTCATGCATACATAGAGGCCGGCCCCTCCATTTTTTTTTTCTTTTTCTACAATAGGCTACAATTAATATACATATTGTATATAATTAAGGACGAGATGGAGTTAATTAATTATTTTTATAATTAATTTTGTAGGGCTGTCCTGGAAGACTTGACTGGCAAGACATCAGTATTGGGGGCATTATCACCCGAGGTGATACAAACATCCCTCAATATAAACCCAGAGTTGCAGACTCTTCTCCAATCAAAGATTAATTAGACAAACAGTTCATCCTGGCTCCTGCACACGATCGAATTCTCTTATTACTTGTTTACCCTCCTCCATATATATAAATATAGTCGTTATTGCAAGACAATTGATAAAGTGGATGATCTACATATATATATGATCATGATCCTTGTGAGGAAATTAGAATAAACCTCCTGTCTGCAAAGGATCGAGATTATTGTTTTCTTATTCATTTATAATCTTAATTACCTTTGTGTGATTTTCTAAACGAGGCCCATGTATGGACCATTTATTTTTAAAGATTGAACGTTATTAATTGGCTTGGAATAAGTCCAATATTTGCGGTAGCTAAATGTGGATATAGCTGTTGCTGACACCAAGATGGACACGGCAACACGGCACAGTCAAAAGGGACACTAGCTTGCACAGAGTATTATTCATAGATGTTTTATTTTTCTCTCTTGGAGGCACTATATACTGAATTACATGTGTATATATAATATGGTAAGTATTAATCCTAATTTCAATCAATATTAATTATAATTTCAATAAAATAAATTAGTATATTCTAATAGGTCGGCCGGGTGCCAAATCTAAATCAGAATGTTTGACTCACGCTAACACTCTCCCTCAAGTTGAAGCATACAAATCACGAATGTCCAACTTGCTTAGTGAGTCATGAAAGGTCTTGCTAAAGACTTTTTTAGTAAGAAAATGCATCTACCCGTTGTTCCTTAGTTGGCACAAATGGAAAAACAATCACATCAATTGCTCTTTGATAAAGTGTCGATCAACCTCCACATATTTAGTGCGATCATGTTGCACCAGATTATGATATATGTCAGTAGTAGCCTTATTATCACAGTACATGACAAGACTAGCCTCAGATTCCACACTGGAATTCAAGGTGGCCATGTGGGGCCCACCTTAGAAGAGACTTAATTTACCGAAAATTTAGCATAAACTCTCCTAAAATAGAGACCAAAAAATCTGTGAAAACAAATTCAACACTTCAAAATACAATAGTCCAACCAAACTCCTTTACTACTTGCTCGCCACAAAACCACAAAACAATCCTCCATAACAAAAATATAATAAGGGGGTCACTAACCCGAAAATCTAAAACTCCTGAATTTAATTAACAATAAGAGTTTGGTGAATCAGACCAATCTAACTATCTCCCAAAAATAAATACAATTAAGTAGGACAGATGGGAAGCCTACAATGAAGATAAGGGAAGTGGTGGAAAACTAATGCCTCGATCGTGTGGTATAGCCCAACATCAACTAATCTGCAAGCCGGGCAACGTACAATCGAAGGGCCCAGGAAAAAGCATTCTTAAAACATGAGAGTGAGTGGACAAAAAAATAAAGAAGTAAATATAATAAAATTTAAAATATCTTTAATTAATGTTTTTCCAATTCTTTCTTTCTCTAAAACCATGCATGCAACTAAATTGGGAAAAATATCTTGAAAATACCTTAAATCCACAATATCTCTGTAAATCAAGTAAACCGTAAAAATAATCCGAAAACATAAGTGCAAGGATCCAAAGTCACACTAAACAAGTGATAGTCATATAACCTCGCACTAAGACTGAAATCCACCGTTGAGCACACAACTTCATAATTTGATTAAAATCTTTCTATTGATGTGAGAACAATTCCACAACTCAAAAATAGAATTCGATTGGAGAGGAAAATCATATCATACAATGAAACCACCGTACATCACAGAGACGTACAGTAGACAATCTATACACCACTTAGATGTTGACTGAAAACGAAAAAATCAAGGCGAGGCCGCACGCCTGCCACAACAGGTCACACGATGCCTGGAGGTACCAACCCCCAGACATCCATATGCTAGTACTACCGACCAGGTCCTCGAAAGGCCGCACACCTGATCAGGGCTTACATCATCTGAAGGCATCAACCTCCAAACGTCCACATATCAATAAACTAACCAGGCCCCCCATACGGACACGTGCACGGTCAAGTGAAATATAAATCCTGGGCAATCACTCGTATAGTAGTTTGAAAACTAAATAAAATATTTCCGAATAATCTCCCCAAAATTCTTTATCCACTTCTCAGAAAATCATAAATCTCAATTTTTTTAGAAATGATATAATTAAGAATCATAAAGCAATAAATCTCGCAATTATTAATATCTCGAGCATCAAGCAAATAAATCACACTACTAGTAAAATCCGTAAAGAATGAATTCTATAAATTAATAGCAATTGCAGAAGATAAAATACATGCTCGAGATGCATAGCTCAAAAAGCTAAATATTTTCATATCGTAAACTAATGCGAGAAATGAATTTTTTGAAAAAATGGAATCGCATGCATAATTAATTTTAAAACAAAAGTCCACTCACTGATAATCGACTAAGTCTAACGCCTGTCAAGATCCTTGTCAGTGTCCTCATGAGCAACACGAATTATTATTAATATTTATCTAAATAGACAAGACAATTATTCAATTATTAAATGAATTAACTTAAATGGGTTTTCATCGGGAATTCTTGTTTCCTTAATTTCATCAACGAATTCTGAAACCCAAACTCCACAAAAATCTAACGTCTCAACAATTCTAACTTATAATCAATGTTCGGAGAGATTATCGCTGTTCGAAATATCGGACGAATGTAAACTAAATTAATCGGACTTAAATTCCAACATCTAAATCTCATCACGAATAATATACCATTACGCTCGTAACAACGAGCATAAGCTGACGAACTAAAACACACAAAAATCAGAAGTCGAACGCGCCCCCACACATAGCTACTAGCGGATGAGCGTGGGCCCCACGCACTGCTACTCAACCTCCAAAACTCGGGTCGAAACTTATGCCAAAATGTTAGTATTTAAGAGAGGAGTAACTTTTATACCTGCCATGAATTCCGAATCGAAGTGGTTTGGCCGAAATTTGCTTCGAAAGTTATGGTGACCGAAAAATTCAAATCCTTGATCCGCTGTTGTCCGGCGGTGCCTTGAGGCGAGGCTGGTGGCATTGGGTTCGCCATGAGGAGGGGTTCAAAGCCCAGTAGGTCTTGTTAGTCGAATTGGCTGGAAAATGAGATTGGCAAGATGAATAGTAACAGCAAAAAATCTTAGTTTTTCTCTCCTTTATTTCTCTTCCTATATTGAAATTTGATGCAAGAAATGGGTATAGGATTAAAGAGGATGAAGAGGCGAAGAAAATAGGACAACTTTCGAGTCAAACAGTTGACGGATGGCAGAGATATATTTGCCACTGTAGCACGGGGAGAGAGAGCGGGAGAGGAGAGAGAGAGAGAGAGAGAGAGATTTTTGCCGAAAATGGAAACTTCCAATTTCGGGAAAATCCTTGAATAGAAACTTCCCGAAATAGTAAATCTCATTCCTTATACCATAACTCTCTCATACGAACTCCGATTTAAGCATACTTCATGTCTACAAACTCGGTTTAATGAGCTCTACAACTTTCGTGCAGAAAATGTATCCAAATTCTAAACGAAATAAAAGTCAACTCAAAGACCCCTTAAAAGTAACTTCTGAGGTTCAAAAATAAGTTTCCCCATAAATCACGGTAAAACGAACCAGTAAATAGGTAAGTTTGGGTCTGGGATGTCATGGTACAACTCCCTTAATTGATTAGGTTTAAAGCCTAAATCTCGAAGCAAGTTTCATCATAATACTTCACACGCACCATGAATTATACCTCGATATTCAGTATGGTTAGGGGTTGTCCGAACCTGATATTGACATCTTGCTGGATTCGAAAATGGACCGAAATGTTCGGGTCGGGTTCTATTTGTGTAAATGAGAAGGTTGGGACCCTAAAATATCGGGCCGGTTTCTCGGGTTTTCGTCAACTACGGCTCCTTTATTTCCTAAAAAACAAAGTCATTTCTCTCTCTTCAATCTTCATATCTCTCCCTTTTGTTTTTGTAACTAGACCATAAGAAATAAATCAGAATTAGAGCCCATATAATGCAAAATCTCCGATCTTGGAACGTCACCAACTCCAACTCACATAGAAAAGGAGATAAGAATTGGAATTCATACATATAGAGACATGGGTAGGGGACTGAGTTGCATACTGATTGATGAGCATGGCCTGGCTATTTGGAAATATCGGAAGCTTTGAAGTTTGGAGAAATGGGTTTTTTGGGCTTTTATTTCTCAATGGGAAATCAAAATTATTTTCTTGCAAGAATTTTTATTTGATTATTTTCTCCACAAAATTAAAAGCTCAAAGGGCAGCAACCATTTCCTGAGATTTTTTATTTTGAGATTTGGATATGGATCGGTTAACTTGAGATTGCAAAACGAGAGAGTGTAATTGATTTTTGTTTTTTTTATCTGGGTATAGATACAAAAGGGAGAGAGAATGAAGAGAGATTAAATGAATAGAGTTGCAGTTGAAAGGGTAAAGAAGAGGAGAGATAGAGAGAGAGATCATGAGAGAGAGAGAGAGAGTGTGTGTGTGTGTCACACCTTGATTTTTGACAATTTTTTTTGAGGTGCTACTCATATTTCAATTATAGAAATAAAAGTTTCCGTAATCAAGATATGATAAATGCTCACACGTACTTCGTATATGGCCAATAAATGCTCGAAGCCATACACACTCTCTAGTCGCCTCGTAGAGAGCGAGTAGTTCAGAGTGGTTTGTTGAAGTAGCTACTAGGGTCTGTTTTCGAGACCTCCAGGATATCGCCGTATTCCCAATGGTAAAGACATAACCAGATTGAGAACGTCCCTTATGCGGGTCTGATAAGTAACCAGCATCGGCGTAGCCGACAAGGGTTGCGTTATTTCGAGTGCCAAGGGGGGGTTGATCCACTCGATGACGCGTAGGGATAGAACAAGCCCATATCCGTAGTACCTTTAAGGTATCGGAAAATGTCTTTGATGCCATTCCAGTGGCGGCGTGTTGGCGCGGTGCTGTGTCGAGCTAAACAATTCACAGCATACGAGATGTCCGGTCTAGTACATTTGGACCAAGTACAATAATGCGCCTATTGCACCCAGATATGAACACTTAGGGTTCAATATCTCTTCATCGTCTCCCTTAGGACGGAATGGGTCCTTATTAATGTCTAGAGTTCGAACGATCATGGGAGTAGGTAACGGCTTAGTGTCATGATGACTAAAACGCCGTAACACCTTCTGGGTGTAGTTCGACTGATGTACTAGGATTCCATCTTTACGGTGCTCGATCTACAGGCCGAGACAATACCGTGTCTTCCCAAGATCCTTCATCTCGAATTCCTTCTTCAGAATTTCAGCAGTTTCAATCAACTCTTTCGAGGTTCCTATGAGATTCATATCATCTACATAGACTGCGATAATAGCGTATCCTGAAGTGGATTTCTTAATAAACACGCAAGGGCATACTTCGTTGTTCACGTATCCCATGCCGATCAAGTATTCACTTAGACGGTTATACCACATCCGTCCGGATTGCTTTAATCCATATAGTGAACGTCTCAGTTTAATCGAGAACATGTTCCGTGGTCGGGAACTACTTGATTCAGGCCACTTAAGTCCTTCAGGGACTTTCATATATATCTATGTGTCTAGATCCCCATAGAGATAATCTATGACCACATCCATGATCTGCATATTCAGTTTTTCGGAAACTACTAAACTGATTAAGTAGCGGAACGTTATAACGTCCATTACGAGAGAATAAGTCTCATCGTAATCAATTCCAGGGCATTGAGAGAAGCCTTGCGCCACTAGGCGAGCTTTATATCTAACAATCTCATTATTCTCATCACGCTTCCTTACGAATACCCATTTATGACCAATTGGTTTAACATTGGGCGGTGTTGGAGCGACTGGTCCGAACACACTTCGTTTCGCTAAGGAATCCAATTAGACCTGGATTGATTGTTTCCTTTTTAGCCAGTCGTCTCTACGTTGAAAAACATCAACGGAGCAAGGTTCAATGTCATCGCTTGTTTTGATTTCGGTAGCTACCACGAATACAATTATATCATCGATGATAATCTCATTTCGATTCCACATCTCACATAAGCATGCATTATCGAGATTTCTCTATTCTCGGAAGTGGGTTCATATGTTGGAGCGTCCCCCAACGTCGTCTCTTCTAGGACGGACCCATAATCCGGATAATCTCGTGAGATTGATCGGTTGAGATTGCGATATCAAGAGGATTCGTTTGTGCCAAATTTATCCTCTTCTGGGGATAAGAATCCTTTGAACCTAGTGGTCCACCTCGCTTCTGGGAGGGACATATGACTGGTTAGCCGTCAAACCGTACGTCGTCTCTTCTGGGACGACACATCCTACGGGGATGTTACATCCTTCAGGGATGACTTTGCGTCCTACTGGGACGTCTTATCCTTGCAGGCAAGTTTGCAGCAGGTATATATGATCTCGTCACTTTAGCTAGATCAGAGAAAGCGTCTGGCGTTTTATAAGCTATACTCTGTAGATCTAGAATTTTTCGCACGTCACTTATCACATTTGTGCGGTTCGGGGATCGAGATGAGACATAATGGGTACATGCCACGTTAATTCACGTCGTTCCTTATCAACGTTAACGTGCGAATCTCCCCCTAACGACGGGAGGACAGTCTCATCAAAGTGACAATCCGCAAATGCGGTAAAGAGATCGCCTGTCAAGGGCTCTAAAGAGCGTGTAATGGATGAGGATTCATAATCGACATATATGCTCATCAATTATTGAGGACCCATTTGTACGTTGTGACGGCACAATTGGCACATAAACTGCATATCCAAATACACGTAAGTACGAAACGTCAGGTTCGTACCCAGTCACCAGCTGTAACACGGAATAAGGTTGGGTAGCAGTGGGCCTCAATCGGACCAACATGGCTGCATGCAAGATTGCATAGTCCCACGTAGAAATTGGAAGCTTGGTGCGCATTACCAAGGTTCATGCAATCATTTAATGAACGCTTCTACGAGACTATTCTGGGTGTGAACATGGGAAACCAGATGTTCAACGTAAATCCCAAGGGACATGCAATAATCATCGGAAAACTTCGATGTAAACTCTCCGGCATTATCAAGTCTTCTGGACTTTATAGGATAATCCGAGTGGTGAGCCCTCTAGGCGAGAGTTTAGCAAAAGCAGCGTTTCTTGTGGACAATAAACTTGTGACCATCTTGTCGATGCATCAACCAGTACCATGGAATATTTAAATGGTCCGCAGGCTGGTTGGATATGTCCACAAATATCACCTTGGATTCTCACAAGGGAATTTCGAAACTAGTTTGGTGGGCTTTACACGAATTGGTTTGAGATTTATCTTTCAAATAAAGCAAGCTTGGCATGGGCTTTTCGGATTAATCACGAAAAACTTTCCTCCAAGAGGATGCCCATTCGATGCATTAATAGTTCTAAGCATCGTATTACGACCCGGATGTCCCAGACGGTCATGCCATAGCATATAAGTGCTCTTATCAATCGGCGTCAGGCGATAGATAAGTGCTCTTATCAATCGGCGCCAGGCGATAGATAAGGTTATTTTTCAATCAAATGTACTGTGGTAACATAAAAATCACTTGAAAGACATCTCAATTTCTCCAAGATACACTTTTGGCCGTATGTATTGGAGATCATGTAAAGCAAATCCACACCATTTTCATGAGCGGTTTCAACATGATATTCGTTTTCTCGAATGTCCTTAAAACTCAGTAAGGTGCGACTGGACCTCGAAGAGTATAAGGCCTCAGATATGGTCATAGGAGTACCATTAGACAACGCAAATTGGGCTTTGCCAAAGCCTTCGATTAGGGTCGACGGGCCCGAAATCGTTGTCACTGAGGTTACTTTAGGCTTGAAGTTGATGAGATACTTTTGATCTCGTAAGATAGTGTAAGTAGTACCACTACCAGCCAGACAATCAACTTCCCCACTAGTCATGCCTAATAGTAGAATAATTTAAAGCCGGTCACAATGTCAAAGGAATTTGCTAAAAAATAGTTTAAATTATTTCGAGAAATGTTGAAACATGATATAGAAAAACAAAACCATAATCCAAAAGAAAAACGTAAACATATATGGGCTACACTTAGGCCCAATTATTATCATGAAAATTGAGGAAAATACTAATCCAAATCCAGTTCAGCGACAAAATCAGCTGCCTCAAGAGTTGTCTCTGGAGTAAATTCGACCATATTAGTTTCGGGCTTATTTCCACGATGATAGCTTTGAACTTATTGTGCAGAAGCACGGCAAGTTCGATGCCAATGATCCGTACCACCACAACGATAGCAGAGATTTTGCTCAGGAGCATTTTCTCTTGCTTGGGGTCGACTGGCCCTGTTGTTGTTCCTTTCTCGAGGCTGTCTCGGTTGCCTTGGAGCCAAAGGTCCTCAGTTTGGACGAGAATCCAACCTCGCTTGGTCCAGCGAGACTTGCGACGGTTCCGAGGTTAACGAGACGACTGGCCCTTGTCTCGGTTTTTAAGTCATGGACTAGGTCCACGAGCAGCATTAGCCTCTGGCAATGGAATTGCAATGCACCAGTAGGGAGAGAGTTGTCGTTCCTCATCAAGATGAGGCAATTTTTCTCGTCCAACATTAACTGGGTTATGAGCTCGGAAAAATTAATGAATTTAGATTAACCGTACTACTTCTGGAGTAGGTTATTCGAGCTAGGAACAAAGGTGATGTACGTCTTCTTCAATAGGTCAACTATTCGTCATAGTACTAGAGAAGAGCACAGATCCTGCAGACTTATGCATTATATTTCAATAATGGTTTTGAAGTCTTGGAAGCACAGGTTAATCCAATCATGGCTAGCTTCTGGTAGCCAGATGATTTTCTGATGGTTAAATTGGTCCTTGAGGGAGTCTCATAACTCCTAAGGTGATGGCTATGAACTCAGATTTCATGGAATCTAACATATGGCGGCGGAATAAGATCATCGCCTTAGCATTCATCTCTCGCGTAACAGGAAACTCGCGATTGTCCTCCTCTTGGAAGTCAAATTTGGTCAACATTTATTTCTTCGACAGGAGAAACTGGATTAGTGTATCATATAAATCGACTGGTTTATATGTTCATGATAATGTTTACGGATTAGACATGTGAACAAAAGTTCAACTTCGAAAATCTTCTGGTTCGAAACATGTAATCATGGTTTTGTGAGAATTAAAATTCTCATAAATTTATATCGAAATCGACAGGTCGATATATATTGATGAAATCTTCTGGTCATCAATTTGGCAAACATATATATAATTTCTACCACAGAATTGCAAGAAATTGAACAATTCTAAATTGAAAAATTATTTACTCAACCCTTTCGGTAGCTCCAATTAAATACGACCAGGTAAGGTAAGGTGAGGTTTTTGGTGGAGCGAGGCTCTCTTAAGTACCGAACCGCCGAACCTTGCCTAGACATCGCATCTAACTGGGTGAGCCTAGTCGTGGAAGATTCATAACCTTTCGTGACTTAATGTGGAAATATATGTGCCATGTGTACCGTTTGGCATGCCTTTATCTTTCGATTTAGTGATCAAGTAATCAACGAAATGATAAAGCAGATGCAATCCAAATTATAATTTCTCTTGACCTAAGATTAATTTAGGGTTCATGCTTCAAGGTTATGGTTCACTATTTGCCAAGGATTCAAATAGAAAAAAAATCATAACTTACTTGAGAAATGAACCTAAAATAATTTAGGGTTCCACGAGTCAAGAGAAAAAAAAAAACTTCGACGAAATTAATTTGGGTTGCTCCTTCGAATTTGGTGAAGATGTTCAAGAGAGAACTTCAACGAATTTTGGGATTGCTTCTTCCAATTTGGTGAAGATTTCCTTCTTGTTCTTGAAGATATTATTCGATCTTCCTCCTTGTTCTTCCTCCTTGAGCAAAACGTGCTTGATAACGTGTTGTGGGCTAAATGAAATTAGCTAGCTAGAGAGTAAAGAACATAGAGAGAATAGATGGAGAGAAGAAGTGTTGTGAATTGGTGATTTGATTCATTCTCATTCATCCCTTATATAGGGTGAAGAAACTTGCTCACCACACTTGGTGAAGCTTGTTGGATACACCTTGATGAAGCTTGGTGAACACACCATAGGAAGCTTCATCAACACACCTTAGGAAGCTTGGTGAACACACTTAAGCTTCCTTGATTTACATCATAGATATACAAACTAATGGGTATTACATATTAACCCCAAATGGACATCCACATAAATATAAATATTTACAACACAATTATTGTTTTAACACAAAATCACACATGCTGATATATCAAATTAAAAACTGTATTTAATTTATATATCGCAAAATCATTTAAATAAATATAATTATTTATTTTCGCAGACAACACAATATGAATTAATATTCATATATAAAATATCGTGAGATTCACTCACCTCTAATTCCTGCTGCGTCTTCAAATAATACCCAGGAATCGACAATGCTAGCCAAAAGCTTCTATGATTCCACAATTACCTATGAACATGCAATTTTCCACTTAGCATATCATAGTTTCCAAATTGATGATTCTAAAATCCAATCACTTCAATCATTCCTCAAATGTCTCTTAGACATTAATAACCATAATTCGGGACAGTTTGACCAAAAGTCAACCGTCGGTCAACGTGGGTCCCACGTCTACTAATCATCAACGGGTCCCACACAAAATCCGAAACTTCCAAAATCCAACAGTATGCTTATTTCTAGCATCCTAACATCATATCCAAAATTGGTGATGATCCAACGGTCGGATCATCACGGATCTAACGATCCATAAATATCGCTTAATTGATCATTGATCAAACGACCGAATTTGACAAAACTCTAAACACGAAAGTTGTTCGTATCGACGAACTAAGCACAACGGAGCAAAGAAATGCTCCAGGATCGGCCGGACGCGCCGCTCACGCGCCGCCGCCGGCGGTGGTCAGATGCCGGACAAAAGTTCTCCGATTGACACCAAATTTTACCAGCATGTACATCTCAACAATCCCAACAAGTTTAGTAACTACCTCAAGGTCTGGATCGGAGTGCAAGTGGCCGGAATCGGTGTCGGTAGGTTTTAGATCCCAAAAAGTGCAAAGTTTCGTTCCCGCCGATCTAGGCCGTGCCGCCGTGATCCACCACCATGGGGAGGTTGCTGGAGAGGAGGGGAACAAAACCCAACTTGGTTCATCACCGGAGGTGGCCGGAATCGCCGTCGCCGACCGGGTCGGTTTGTACGGCGGCTGCCACGCACGATCCGCCGGTTTCCGGCATGATCCGGTGGCGGTAAACACCACAGGTCGACCGGGGACGCCGGTCTGCGTCGGTCGGTGGCCGGGCCGTGGCCGGAGGAGGCCGGACGCGCCCGCACGCGCCGGGTCGGGTAACCGGGTCAAAGCGGGTAAACGGGTCCCTTCGAGAGAATTTTCGGAATTTTCCGGAATTTTTCGGAATTAAATGATTTTCCGAAAATAAAAATCCTATTTATAGATCTTCGTCCAAACTTCCGAGACCCGTAACTTCTTCATACGATGTCCGTTTTCGGTGAACCAAATTCCTACGAACTCGATTCGACGAGTTCTACAATTTCCTTGAAGGAAGTTTTCCCAAAATCTCAACGGATATAAAGTTACCTTAATTAACCTTGTGTAACTTATAATTACCACCGTAATTATCGTTTTACGACGAAAACCCCTAAAAATACGAAATCACACCATTTCACTTCAAATTTCACGACCTATTTTATAAAAATAGTATCGAAATTTTCGGGGTATTACAGTCTACCCTGTGCGATCATAGTCCTCATCGAAATCCTATACAAAAACTAAATAAAATTGACAAAGGCTACCACCATGTGCGATCATTTTCAAATGAGAATATATATAAAACCAACCCAAATGAAAACTTACTGTTATCTGGTGGTGGTCCAGATTCCCTAAAGCATCTCCACATTTTCACCATCAATGTCTCTTGTCGGAGAATCAAATCGCTTTCCAGTCAGAAAATCCAGCCTGGACTTGAACTTTTCGAATCTTTGGATAGAAAAGTGAAAACCTTGAGTTTGGGAGTTTAGGTATTCTTTAGATCGGGATTTTGGGTGAGAGATTAGAGTTTGGAATGAAATAAGCCGTATATTTTCATTTACCTTTAGCCACGAGTTAAAAAGACGTAATTGCCCCTGTTTTTGCTCCACGTGCGTGCCACGTCATCAAATTTAACACTTAACCAACGGCGGGTGGACGGAAGTATTCTGTTGATAGTAAAATGTGAGTTCAGGTATGACATTGATCGTTTTTAATAGTCAGGTATTATATTGTCCGGTACAAAATAGTTCAGGTATGGTTGGTGAATTAAACCCCCAAATTTACTCACTTGACCTCCTATGCTCTTTACACCTCTTATCTACTTTTTAAATTTTAGAATTACTCACTAAACCTTTATCAAATTCCTAAAATAACCATAGTCATATAATTTACATATATTAACTTAATTGTTCTACACATCTAAATTCCTTTTTAAATCTCCATTCATTTATACAACATGAATATCTTGCCAACGAAAAAAATAATCAAACAACTCTAACTAGAGTAAGGCTATGGTATGTTGACATTTCGCATACATCATGAAGAGAGAAAGTCCTTATTAAGATAAATAATGTCCTCATTAGAGTAAATTAGGTTCTCGTTTGAGTAACTAAGTCCTAAAAGTGGTAATTATAATATTTTACGACTTGACGACACATATTACAACTTCGACAACTCATGTGGTAACTATGAAAAAGCCCTCGTGAAGGTAAATAAGGTCCTCATTTGTGTAAATAGGTTCTCATTTGAGTAATTAAGTCCTAAAAGTTGTAATTGTACGTATGAGATACGTTAACATACACTAGAATTTTCCCTCTAACTATCGGGTTTCAAAAATTAATATTCAATTAACAAGAATTTTTTTACTTGAAATATTGTGTTTTTTTTAGTAAAGTATGCAAGCATGATTATTTATTCTCAAATATATATATATATATATATATATATTTGCTCTCTCTCTCTCTCTCTCTCTCTCTCTCTCTCTCTCTCTCTCTCTCTCTCTCTCTCAGAGTAACAATTTCAATTGTTGCTTAGATTAATTGTTGGCTCATTTGGATGATAATAGGTTTTTTTTTGTTCTACCTCACCTAAGTTCGTAGTGAGATTGAAAAATGGAAATCAATGAAACAAATAATATATATTCATATTATTATCATTATTATTGAATGAGAGAAAAAATGTAATTTTTTTTTTACAATATGTTGTTTATAATAGTCATTTTATGTGAGGATATATATGTCATTTAATAATTTATAAAAGAAGGAGGTTTAGTGAGCAAATTTGGAGATTCTAATAGAAACACTCAACCTTAATTTTGGAATTTTGTATAACAAGTGGGACCAACCACCATGTGTACAAGTTTAATTTTAAAATTTTGTATGACAATTTAGAGTCTAATGTGCACATTCACCTCACTCAAACCTTTTCTTTACACGTACATTATGATTCATCTAAAACATTAGCGAATAAGTATTGATAGAAATAGATATTATCGATTAAGTCTAATTAATAAAGAAATTATTATTCACACACACTATAAAAATCAATTTAGACATTATATTTATTTATTTATCTATTAAAATTAAGAATAAAAGGATGGAAAAAACTGGTCTGACTCTTTATTTATCAAAATGAAGTAAATGTTAGGGTCACTAAAAAAAAAACTGGACAAAGGCCACGTTCTTCATTCATTGCCTTTGGTAGAAGTGTGTGAATTAACGACACCCATTAAATATATAGTACAAAAAAGACTAGCAAGCTGGTGATCTAGGTCAATTAAAGGAAGAGTACGTATCATTGATGCAGGACTCACTGGATTATTATACTTTCCAGTTCATGACACGTACAATAATTAAGAACGTACATGACAAAATTAACAAAGAGAAAATAAAAAGAAAGACTAGCAAGCTGGTGAACTAGGTCAATTGAAGAAAGAGTACGTATCCCTATAATTGTCTTTGATTGCTCTATTAACAAACCGAAAGCAATTGTCAAAAATGATGAATAGTGGATTGACATGGTTAAAAATTGGCAATTGCCCTCCAAAATGTGTGTGTGTGTGTCACGCCCCGATTTTCCAATCAATTAATAAGGCATTTTGCCCTTAATTACAAACCATTCGGGAACGTGACGACATGGAATATCAAATACAAATATGCACAAGAATTTTTTTCCTTTTAATTCAAGTACAACAACACATACTCCATGCCCAACGTATGTAAATGTTGACCCGTTCTTTAGAGTCAAATATTACATACCAATAAATTACATAATAAATTGATATTACAAAATATTAAGTACTTAATCCAACAGAGTTTATCACAAACAGCGGAAGTCTATAAACCAACAAAATGTATGCAGCCTTGCTTACTCCTGGTTATCCTTACCTGCAGGTATAACCCCTACACCGTGGAATAGTGTACCGGGTTATATCAACAAACCCGGTCAGCTTATGAAGCCGGTATGAGTGATCTAAGTTTACTCACCCTAAAACGTTTAACAAAAATATACATATATATATTTTGTTTAAAACAATATATATGTAATTTATATTCTTCAAATATAATTCTAATCCCGAAAATTCATATTATAGAATATACTGAACCTACGCGTCCCATACCACGTATTTTAACCCCACACGTCCCATAAACGTGTATGTTAATCCCAGGGTAATTCAGAATATTAAACAATATAAACCTTCCCCAAAATCGTTTCCCAAAATTATGATTTCTTTCTTTTTAAGAAAAGTAAATCATCATAATAATTACTTCAATTTTTAAAGAAGTAAAAACTTCTAAATACAATTCAATAATTCTCCAAGAATTGTAATTCAATAAATCAATGCTTCAATTATTTAAGAAGCAAATTCATATCATACTCACACAAAACCACAATCAACTTCAAATGATTAAAAGCGAGAATACCATTTTTCTTCTCCTTTTAATACATCAAGATAAAGCGAGAATACCATTTTTCTTCTCCTTTATTACATAAAGTATTCATCTTTGTTTTCAATGAATACATGGCTACACAGTCTAGAACTCTAACCTTCACCTTCTGGCTACACAGTCTAAAGCTCTAACCTTCACCATTGGCTACACAGTCTAGAGCTCTAACCTTCACCCATTGGCTACACAGTCTAAAGCTCTAACCTTCACCCATTGGCTACAAAAACATTCGAGTAGGCAAACACAATATCATAATTTTTGAAATATTGTTCCCACAAAATCCACCAATTAAAACAATAAAATGAATACTTTCAAATATTGTTTTAACACAAAATCACACATGCTGATATATCAAATTAAAACTGTATTTAATTTATATATCGCAAAATCATTTAAATAAATATAATTATTTATTTTCGCAAACAACACAATATGAATTAATATTCATATATAAAATATCGTGAGATTCACTCACCTCTAATTCCTGCTGCGTCTTCAAATAATACCCAGGAATCGACAATGCTAGCCAAAAGCTTCTATGATTCCACAATTACCTATGAACATGCAATTTTCCACTTAGCATATCATAGTTTCCAAATTGATGATTCTAAAATCCAATCACTTCAATCATTCCTCAAATGTCTCTTAGACATTAATAACCATAATTCGGGACAGTTTGACCAAAAGTCAACCGTCGGTCAACGTGGGTCCCACGTCTACTAATCATCAACGGGTCCCACACAAAATCCGAAACTTCCAAAATCCAACAGTATGCTTATTTCTAGCATCCTAACATCATATCCAAAATTGGTGATGATCCAACGGTCGGATCATCACGGATCTAACGATCCATAACTATCGCTTAATTGATAATTGATCAAACGACCGAATTTGACAAAAGTCAAAACACGAAAGTTGTTCGTATCGACGAACCAAGCCAAACGGAGCAAGGAACTGCTCCTGGACCGGCCGGACGCGCCGCCGACGCGCCGCCACCGACGGTGGCCAGCCGCCGGACAAAAGTTGTCTGATTGCTATGAAATTTTAACAGCATGTTCTACACATTACCAGAAACAACTTTCATAACTACCACAAGGGCCAATTCAAAGTAAAAAGTCTCGAATTTACCTCGATAGTTCCAAAACCCTAGGATTTCAAATCCAAAATTCTCCTTCGTCCGAACTCCGATTGAAGCGTACTTTATGTTGTTAGAAAGCCCCAAGCAAGGCCTACAAAGCCCAGTAGGTAAGGTGACTCGATTTGGCCAAAAACTTGCCCAGAAACGGATGAACAGTTCGGCTGCGTTTTTCCCCTTTTTCTTTTCTTGATTTCTCCTTCTATACTAAGAATTGATCAAGGAAATTTATATAGGGTTGAAGAGAATGGAGTGGTGAACAATTTGGGACAAGTTTCATGGCCGGAGATGGCCGGAATTGGGAGAAATCGCCGGTCAAAGTGGTCGGTTACTGTAGCACGGGTGAACAGTAATTTGCTGGGGGAAATTCTGATTTTTGGTGAATAGTAAAACCCAAAATCATTTTTATAGAAATTCGTCAAACTTTCGAGGTCCATAACTTCTTCATACGATGTCCGTTTCCGGTGAACCGAAATCCTACGAACTCGATTCGACGAGGTCTACAAATCTCGTGAAGAAAGTTTTCCCAAATTCTCAACGGATACAAAGTTACCTTAATTAACCTTGTGTAACTTATAATTACCACCGTAATTATCGTTTTACGACGAAAACCCCTAAAAATACGAAATCACACCATTTCACTTCAAATTTCACGACCTATTTTATAAAAATAGTATCGAAATTTTCGGGGTATTACAGTGTGTGTGTGTGAGTGAGAGAGAGAGAGAGAGAGTGAGGACCGAGTTGATGCAGACTCATTGGATTATTATACATACAAGGACCGAGTTGATGCAGACTCATTGGATTATTATACATACAAGTTCACACAATAATTAAGAACGTGCACGACAAAATGAACAAAGAGAAAATAAAATGAAAGACTAGCAAGCTGGTGATCTAGGTCAATTAATTAAAGAAAGAGTACGTATCAATGATGCAGACTCACTGGATTATTATACTTTCAAGTTCATGACACGTACAATAATTAAGAACGTGCATGACAAAATTAACAAAGAGAAAATAAAAAGAAAGACTAGCAAGCTGGTGAACTAGGTCAATTGAAGAAAGAGTCCGTATCGTTGAATTCTGAAGATGGAGATTTGGATCGAATTCTCAACCACCACTGTATAATATCCCTACCTACCTCATAACTTCTTCCATCTCCATCTATATATGAATTCTGAGTATTAGCTACCGAGGTACGTTTTCTCCATTTCTAGCTCATTGTCCGAATATCGATCCAGTAAGTACGTACTCGATCAATGGCGACGATGGATTTAACACCCAAATCAGCGGCAACGGCGTTCGAAGGAGATGGTGGAGGCTATTACATATGGTCATTTCCAGCGCTTGGTGAGGCCAATGTTGGTGCCGGCAAGCTTGTTTTGAAGCCTCGTGGCTTTGCTCTTCCTCACTATGCAGACTCTGCCAAATTGGGATACGTTCTTCAAGGTATGCATATATTCTTTTTGCTTCTGCCTGCAAATAAATTACTTATAGTTATAATTATTTGTTTGTTAAAAAAATAAATAAATTACTTGTTATAATTATTACCTACGTATATATTTGATTACACAATATTCGATTTCTCAAATCGGAAATAGAGTGGGGATGGTATTGTGATCGGAAATTAATATTCGATTTCTCAATATTGGATTTTTCATCCCCACTCAATAATAATTAATATTTTAAAATAAAATTACATTTATATTTATTTATAAAATTAAATTAAATATGGTCAAGTTTCATTGTATGTTAAAAAATCAAAAATCAAGTCCTTCGAGTTATTCAAGTTGTGAAATAGAGTGAAAAATTGGGTTATGATTAGATAAGATAAGGGGATTGATTGCTTCCAACTTAACCCAAAAGAAAAATTACAAACTGCTTGGTCATCCAAACTATACGTACATATAAATACTCAACCCAAAAGAAAAATTGATAAATAAAATAAAATAAGAATGAAATTGTAGAAATGGTTTCCGATTTTGTAGAAATGTTTTTTGTTTTTTTTTGTGTGGCATGAATTAAGTGAATTAATGTTACGTACACAGGTGAGGATGGATTAGTTGGAATGGTATTCCCCAACACATCGGAGGAGGTGGTATTGAAGCTTAAGAAAGGAGATGTGATTCCGGTACCACTCGGAGCAGTCTCGTGGTGGTTCAACAATGGCGACTCTTCTGACGACCTCGTTATCGTTTTCTTGGGTGAAACTACAAAGGCTTACACTCCAGGTCAATTTACTTACTTCCTCATTGCAGGAACTCAAAGTCTTGTGGGAGGTTTCTCAACTGACTTCATTAGTAAGTCGTTCAATATTAGCAAAGATGAAGCTGAGGAGGTCACCAAAAACCAGACAGGGGTTTTGCTAGTTAAGCTAGAACAGGGAAAGACCATGCCTAAACCCAACGCACTCATCACCCACAAACTTGTTCATCAACTCACTGTTAGTGCCACTTTGACTGAGAAGGAGTTTCCTTTTCTTCACCAAGCTGGGTTAAGTGCCAACCTCATCAAACTTGAACCAGATGAAATTTCCTCTCCCATTTACACTACCGATTCTACGGTCCAACTGATCTATGTGGTTCGAGGAGGAGGTCGGGTGCAAATTGCAGGTCTTAATGGTCAGCGTGTGTTGGATGCGGAAGTAACTGCAGGTCATTTGATCGTCGTGCCGAGGTTCTTCATGGTGGCCAAACTTGCCGGGGAAGAAGGAATCGAGTGTTTTTCTGTCATTACAAGTTCCCGGTAAGCATATAATCATCTCATGCATACATAGAGGCCGGCCCCTCCATTTTTTTTTTCTTTTTCTACAATAGGCTACAATTAATATACATATTGTATATAATTAAGGACGAGATGGAGTTAATTAATTATTTTTATAATTAATTTTGTAGGGCTGTCCTGGAAGACTTGACTGGCAAGACATCAGTATTGGGGGCATTATCACCCGAGGTGATACAAACATCCCTCAATATAAACCCAGAGTTGCAGACTCTTCTCCAATCAAAGATTAATTAGACAAACAGTTCATCCTGGCTCCTGCACACGATCGAATTCTCTTATTACTTGTTTACCCTCCTCCATATATATAAATATAGTCGTTATTGCAAGACAATTGATAAAGTGGATGATCTACATATATATATGATCATGATCCTTGTGAGGAAATTAGAATAAACCTCCTGTCTGCAAAGGATCGAGATTATTGTTTTCTTATTCATTTATAATCTTAATTACCTTTGTGTGATTTTCTAAACGAGGCCCATGTATGGACCATTTATTTTTAAAGATTGAACGTTATTAATTGGCTTGGAATAAGTCCAATATTTGCGGTAGCTAAATGTGGATATAGCTGTTGCTGACACCAAGATGGACACGGCAACACGGCACAGTCAAAAGGGACACTAGCTTGCACAGAGTATTATTCATAGATGTTTTATTTTTCTCTCTTGGAGGCACTATATACTGAATTACATGTGTATATATAATATGGTAAGTATTAATCCTAATTTCAATCAATATTAATTATAATTTCAATAAAATAAATTAGTATATTCTAATAGGTCGGCCGGGTGCCAAATCTAAATCAGAATGTTTGACTCACGCTAACACTCTCCCTCAAGTTGAAGCATACAAATCACGAATGTCCAACTTGCTTAGTGAGTCATGAAAGGTCTTGCTAAAGACTTTTTTAGTAAGAAAATGCATCTACCCGTTGTTCCTTAGTTGGCACAAATGGAAAAACAATCACATCAATTGCTCTTTGATAAAGTGTCGATCAACCTCCACATATTTAGTGCGATCATGTTGCACCAGATTATGATATATGTCAGTAGTAGCCTTATTATCACAGTACATGACAAGACTAGCCTCAGATTCCACACTGGAATTCAAGGTGGCCATGTGGGGCCCACCTTAGAAGAGACTTAATTTACCGAAAATTTAGCATAAACTCTCCTAAAATAGAGACCAAAAAATCTGTGAAAACAAATTCAACACTTCAAAATACAATAGTCCAACCAAACTCCTTTACTACTTGCTCGCCACAAAACCACAAAACAATCCTCCATAACAAAAATATAATAAGGGGGTCACTAACCCGAAAATCTAAAACTCCTGAATTTAATTAACAATAAGAGTTTGGTGAATCAGACCAATCTAACTATCTCCCAAAAATAAATACAATTAAGTAGGACAGATGGGAAGCCTACAATGAAGATAAGGGAAGTGGTGGAAAACTAATGCCTCGATCGTGTGGTATAGCCCAACATCAACTAATCTGCAAGCCGGGCAACGTACAATCGAAGGGCCCAGGAAAAAGCATTCTTAAAACATGAGAGTGAGTGGACAAAAAAATAAAGAAGTAAATATAATAAAATTTAAAATATCTTTAATTAATGTTTTTCCAATTCTTTCTTTCTCTAAAACCATGCATGCAACTAAATTGGGAAAAATATCTTGAAAATACCTTAAATCCACAATATCTCTGTAAATCAAGTAAACCGTAAAAATAATCCGAAAACATAAGTGCAAGGATCCAAAGTCACACTAAACAAGTGATAGTCATATAACCTCGCACTAAGACTGAAATCCACCGTTGAGCACACAACTTCATAATTTGATTAAAATCTTTCTATTGATGTGAGAACAATTCCACAACTCAAAAATAGAATTCGATTGGAGAGGAAAATCATATCATACAATGAAACCACCGTACATCACAGAGACGTACAGTAGACAATCTATACACCACTTAGATGTTGACTGAAAACGAAAAAATCAAGGCGAGGCCGCACGCCTGCCACAACAGGTCACACGATGCCTGGAGGTACCAACCCCCAGACATCCATATGCTAGTACTACCGACCAGGTCCTCGAAAGGCCGCACACCTGATCAGGGCTTACATCATCTGAAGGCATCAACCTCCAAACGTCCACATATCAATAAACTAACCAGGCCCCCCATACGGACACGTGCACGGTCAAGTGAAATATAAATCCTGGGCAATCACTCGTATAGTGGTTTGAAAACTAAATAAAATATTTCCGAATAATCTCCCCAAAATTCTTTATCCACTTCTCAGAAAATCATAAATCTCAATTTTTTTAGAAATGATATAATTAAGAATCATAAAGCAATAAATCTCGCAATTATTAATATCTCGAGCATCAAGCAAATAAATCACACTACTAGTAAAATCCGTAAAGAATGAATTCTATAAATTAATAGCAATTGCAGAAGATAAAATACATGCTCGAGATGCATAGCTCAAAAAGCTAAATATTTTCATATCGTAAACTAATGCGAGAAATGAATTTTTTGAAAAAATGGAATCGCATGCATAATTAATTTTAAAACAAAAGTCCACTCACTGATAATCGACTAAGTCTAACGCCTGTCAAGATCCTTGTCAGTGTCCTCATGAGCAACACGAATTATTATTAATATTTATCTAAATAGACAAGACAATTATTCAATTATTAAATGAATTAACTTAAATGGGTTTTCATCGGGAATTCTTGTTTCCTTAATTTCATCAACGAATTCTGAAACCCAAACTCCACAAAAATCTAACGTCTCAACAATTCTAACTTATAATCAATGTTCGGAGAGATTATCGCTGTTCGAAATATCGGACGAATGTAAACTAAATTAATCGGACTTAAATTCCAACATCTAAATCTCATCACGAATAATATACCATTACGCTCGTAACAACGAGCATAAGCTGACGAACTAAAACACACAAAAATCAGAAGTCGAACGCGCCCCCACACATAGCTACTAGCGGATGAGCGTGGGCCCCACGCACTGCTACTCAACCTCCAAAACTCGGGTCGAAACTTATGCCAAAATGTTAGTATTTAAGAGAGGAGTAACTTTTATACCTGCCATGAATTCCGAATCGAAGTGGTTTGGCCGAAATTTGCTTCGAAAGTTATGGTGACCGAAAAATTCAAATCCTTGATCCGCTGTTGTCCGGCGGTGCCTTGAGGCGAGGCTGGTGGCATTGGGTTCGCCATGAGGAGGGGTTCAAAGCCCAGTAGGTCTTGTTAGTCGAATTGGCTGGAAAATGAGATTGGCAAGATGAATAGTAACAGCAAAAAATCTTAGTTTTTCTCTCCTTGATTTCTCTTCCTATATTGAAATTTGATGCAAGAAATGGGTATAGGATTAAAGAGGATGAAGAGGCGAAGAAAATAGGACAACTTTCGAGTCAAACAGTTGACGGATGGCAGAGATATATTTGCCACTGTAGCACGGGGAGAGAGAGCGGGAGAGGAGAGAGAGAGAGAGAGAGAGAGATTTTTGCCGAAAATGGAAACTTCCAATTTCGGGAAAATCCTTGAATAGAAACTTCCCGAAATAGTAAATCTCATTCCTTATACCATAACTCTCTCATACGAACTCCGATTTAAGCATACTTCATGTCTACAAACTCGGTTTAATGAGCTCTACAACTTTCGTGAAGAAAATGTATCCAAATTCTAAACGAAATAAAAGTCAACTCAAAGACCCCTTAAAAGTAACTTCTGAGGTTCAAAAATAAGTTTCCCCATAAATCACGGTAAAACGAACCAGTAAATAGGTAAGTTTGGGTCTGGGATGTCATGGTACAACTCCCTTAATTGATTAGGTTTAAAGCCTAAATCTCGAAGCAAGTTTCATCATAATACTTCACACGCACCATGAATTATACCTCGATATTCAGTATGGTTAGGGGTTGTCCGAACCTGATATTGACATCTTGCTGGATTCGAAAATGGACCGAAATGTTCGGGTCGGGTTCTATTTGTGTAAATGAGAAGGTTGGGACCCTAAAATATCGGGCCGGTTTCTCGGGTTTTCGTCAACTACGGCTCCTTTATTTCCTAAAAAACAAAGTCATTTCTCTCTCTTCAATCTTCATATCTCTCCCTTTTGTTTTTGTAACTAGACCATAAGAAATAAATCAGAATTAGAGCCCATATAATGCAAAATCTCCGATCTTGGAACGTCACCAACTCCAACTCACATAGAAAAGGAGATAAGAATTGGAATTCATACATATAGAGACATGGGTAGGGGACTGAGTTGCATACTGATTGATGAGCATGGCCTGGCTATTTGGAAATATCGGAAGCTTTGAAGTTTGGAGAAATGGGTTTTTTGGGCTTTTATTTCTCAATGGGAAATCAAAATTATTTTCTTGCAAGAATTTTTATTTGATTATTTTCTCCACAAAATTAAAAGCTCAAAGGGCAGCAACCATTTCCTGAGATTTTTTATTTTGAGATTTGGATATGGATCGGTTAACTTGAGATTGCAAAACGAGAGAGTGTAATTGATTTTTGTTTTTTTTATCTGGGTATAGATACAAAAGGGAGAGAGAATGAAGAGAGATTAAATGAATAGAGTTGCAGTTGAAAGGGTAAAGAAGAGGAGAGATAGAGAGAGAGATCATGAGAGAGAGAGAGAGAGTGTGTGTGTGTGTCACACCTTGATTTTTGACAATTTTTTTTGAGGTGCTACTCATATTTCAATTATAGAAATAAAAGTTTCCGTAATCAAGATATGATAAAAATTGAAATAGAACAACAATAGCTACTGGAAATCAACTTTTATATAAAAGGTTTTCACACCTATTTTACAAAGACAAACTTCCTACTAATAGTCTGTGTTCTTATTCTCGGAATCTTTAACAAAAACAAACTCCACACTTATATAACACTATAATAACAACTTGAAACAAAAGTAACTTCATTCTTCAATTTAGTCCATCACCTGCGATATTGTTAAGGGGTGAGCATAAAGCTCAGTAGGAAGCTATTCCTCTTCAATCACCGAATAATCAAACAAATATTTATATAATATGCATGAATGCATTTTCAATTTCCGAGAATCCATACAGTAGAATAGACTGAGACTATACGTTCCATACCTTATATTTTATCACAAGGGTGACCCTGAATAACCTATAATATGAATAAACCTTCACCCAAATCAATCCTTCTAGCCCTGTTTTTCTAGTCATTTTGTCCATTCCCATGTCGCCAGTCCCGAGTTACCCATTCAATAACCTATACTAATTGCGCATTAACATTGGGCTGACATGAGATCTGGTACCTGCCGAGGATATGGACTCAACTACACAAAATATATTTCCATCACACTCCTTTTAATTTCACAATTCCAATGCCAATAACATTGCTCTATCGCCACCCTCATCCTCCCATAAATATTTAATTGATGCACCAAGTAATAAATTCATAAACTCAAAACAAATATATCACCCAACAGATCAGTAAAACAAAAAGACAAGTAGATAAGTCAAGGTTCCCGAGATCCCCCTACCTCAAGTTCCACGTTTAAAGTGTAATGTCATGATCCTTGATTCAAATCACCAGTACGTTCTTATTCAAAAATAAAACCTTTAATTGAGAAATTTCTGCTCCATGATTGTTTAGCTAACTTTGAGCAGCTATAACTTTTTATCTAAACCAAAGTTTAATAAATCATTTGTATGTTTAGAAAACTTATACATCATGCTTAAAATATGTATACTTTTGTAAAATTTATCTAGAATTGATTGGTTAAACTTGACAATGAAAACAAAGGTTTGTACAACAAATTAAATTAGTTTTTCTGAGTTTCTGACCCAATGGTCTATTTACTGAAAACTGTACCAATCTATCCATCATTTGAAATTGTTGTCTTCTATGAAGTTTTAGTACACATCCTAAATAACATTTCAAACTAGAATCTCCTTAAAATGAAATTTATAGATTAAACTATGAGTTTTCAAAGTCAGGGGTTAGATGTAAGAATTTCTATATAACCTGCTGTATTTTGTTTTCATTTGTTTGACCTAAGTTTTTTGTTCAAAGTTAAATAACGCTACCAGAAACGTAAACTAGACATCTTAAGCTTTCAAACAAGATCGACCATGCTATTTTTGGAGTTCAAAAGAATTAATTAGGTCACTGCAAAAGTTGTCCTTTTTGTAACAGTTTTTCTGTACTAAAAATAAGGATTAAATTCAGTTTTCCACCTTGAACTTATGACCAAAAATCATGTCAGTACCTGCTCTTTCAATTTCATCAGCAACACCCATGTACTTACCAATTTAATCAGTCTAGTCTAACCATTAGCCAATTCGTTAATTTTGATCGTTAAGTGAATGTAATCATTCTTTGGTGACTTAGTAGCGACGTAGAATGCCCAGTAAACTCTTAACGGGTCAAAATTAATGGATTGGGTCAAATAACTTCAATTTTTCTGACTCAATTACCTATTTCTTAAAAACTGTACTAATGTGTTTAGTATTTGAGGTTGTGGACTTCTAATGAATTGTAGTATACAAAAGAAATTTTCAGAGTTGAAATCACCTGAAAACGAATTTTATAGATTTATATATGAATTTTTAAAGTTCAAGTTCTGTTTCAGAAATTTCTACAGAACTGCAGCAATGACGTTTTCAAAAACCTGAAGTAATATTAACCCTTTCAAGGTCCAATAAAAATTATTTAAAAGGGTTAATATTACTCACTTCCAAGTTATCTAGCTATAGTCTACTTCTTAACAGATAATTGAAACAAATGTTAAGCCAAATGAAACTAAACTGAAGTGTTAAAAACAATCCAAATATATTAATAGATGTTGTAGGACACATTGTGGGGTGACTGTCTATTAAACTAAGGTCCGTACGAACATGATACAAGATGTGGACTACATACATTGTGCAAGACCTTTGGTATTTCTTTCTATTAACTCCATAAGGGTTACACTACTTATGAGAGGACATAATGGTATAGTTAGTGGGGTTAATGGGGTTAGTGGGGTTAGTGGTGATAGTGAGGAAACTAAAGGGTTTCTCCTCATTATGATGTACCATGAATACACCTCAACCTCTCCACTATATAAAGAGGTTGAGGCATCACCATTTGATACACCAATTGATCAAACACCAATAGATTCATTCTACACTTCGCTCTCTAGCTTGTTTTTCTCTCTTTTCTACTTGAGTTAATAGGCGACTCACAACACGTTATTAGCACGCTCCAAGATTGACGAACAAGGAGGAAGAACGACGAACGACGAACGATGAACGATGAACGACGAACGACGAACGACGAACGACGAACGACGAATGACGAACGACGAACGACGAACGACAAACACCTTCACAAAGTTCGAAGGAAGCAACCCAAATTCGTTGGTGATTTTTTTTCTTGACTCGTGGAACCCTAAATTTTTTTTTAGGTGCATTTCTCAAGTAAGTTATGTTTATTTTTATTTTTCAATCCTTGGAAAATAGTGAACCATAACCATTGAGCATGAACCCTAATCTTAGGTCAAGAGAAATTGTAATATATTTGGATTGCATGTGCTTTATTATTTTTGTTTGATTACTTGATCACTAAATAAAAAAAAAGCATGTAAAATGGTACACATGGCACATGTATCTCCACATTAAGTCACGAAAGGTTATGAATCTTCCACGACTAGGCTCACCAAGTTGGATGCGATGTCTAGGCAAGGTTCGGCGGTTTGATATTTAAGAGAGCCTCGCTCCACCAAAAACCTCACCCTATCTTACCTGGTCGTATTCAATTGGAGCTACCGAAAGGGTTGAGTAAATAACTTTTCATTCTAGAATTGTTTATTTTCTCGCAATTATGTGGTAGAAATTATATGTATGTTTGCCAAATGATGACCAGAAGATTTCATCTATATCGACCTGTCGATTTCGATATAAATCCATGAGAATTTATTTCTCACAAAACCATGATTACATGTTTCGAACCAGAAGTTTTTCGAAGTTGAACTTATGTTCACATGTCTAATCTGTAAACATTATCATGAACATATAAACCGGTCGATTTATATGATCCACTAATCCAGTTTTTCTCGTTGTAGAAACTATGTCGATCAAACTTGACTTCCCGCTCTTAGACGTCGCTGGCAAGAACTATCTGGATTGGTCCCAGGACATCCAGAACCACTTGGACGCTCAAGGCTTGCTGGACGTTATTTATGAGGAGGACAATCGCAAGATTCCTGTTAAGCGAGATATGAATGCTAAGGCGATGATCTTGTTCCGCCGCCACATGTCGGATTCCATGAAATATGAGTTCGTGGCCATCACCTCCCAAAAAGAGCTATGAGACTCCCTCAAAGATCGTTTTGACCATCAGAAAACCATCTGGCAGCCAGAAGCTCGTCATGATTGGCTTAACCTGCGCTTCCAAGACTTCAAATATGTTAATGAATATAACGCGGAAGTCTGCAAGATCCGTGTTCTTCTCCAATACTGTGGTGATCAGTTAACTGACAATGACCTATTGGAGAAGACATACACCACCTTTCCTAGCTCGGATAACCTACTCCAGAAGCAGTACCGTCAATCCAAGTTCACCAAATTCTCCGAGCTCATCACCCAGTTGCTGCTGGACGAGAAAAATAGTCTCATCCTTATGAGGAACAACAACTCTCGTCCCACTGGTGCAAAGGCAATTCCATTGTCAGAGGCTAATGCTGCTCGTGGACCTCGTCCACGACGTGAGAACCGAGACATGGGCCAGTCGTCCCGTTAACCTCGGAACCGCCGCGAACCTCGTGCTCGCCCGGCCAGGCGAGGTTTGGACTCTCGTCCAAACTGAGGACCTTTGGCCCCAAGGCAACCGAGACAGCCTCGAGAAAGGAACAACAATAGGGCCGGTCGTCCCCAAGCAAGAGACAAAGCTCACGAGCCCAATCTCTGCTATCGTTGTGGTGGTACGGATCATTGGCAACGAACTTGCCATGCTTCGGAACAACAAGTTCAAAGCTATCATCGTGGAAATAAGCCTGAAACTAATATGGTCGAAATAACTCTGGAGGCAACTCTTGAGGCAGCCGACTTTGTCGCTGAAATGGATTTGGATTAGTGTGTTTTTTTCAATTTTCATGATAATAATTGGGTCTAGGCGTAGCCCATCCAAATATATGTTTACGCTTTTCTTTTGGATTATGGTTTTGTTTATGAATAATATTTCGTTTCTCGAAATAATTTAAAGTATTTTTGAGCAAATTCCTTTGACATTGTGATCGACTTTAAATTATTTTACTATTAGACATGACTAGTGGGGCAGTTGATTGTCTGGCTGATAGTGGTACCACACACACTATCTTACGAGATCAAAAGTATTTCATCAACTTCACGCCTAAAGTAACCTCAATGACAACGATTTCGGGCCCATCGACCCTAATCGAAGGCTTTGGCAAAGCCCAATTCGCGTTGTCTAATGGTACTCCTATGACCATATCTGAGGCCTTATACTCTCCAAGGTCCAGTCGAACCTTACTGAGTTTTAAGGACATTCGAGAAAATGAATATCATGTTGAAACCGCTCATGAAAGTGGTGTGGATTTCCTTTACATGACCTCCACTAAATACGGCCAAAAGCGTATCTTGGAGAAATTGAGATGTCTTTCAAGTGGTCTTTATGTTACCACAATACACTTGATTGAAAATAACCTTATCATTCGCCAGGCGCCGATTGATGAGAGCACTTATATGATGTGGCATGACCGTCTGGGACATCCGGGTCGTAATATGATGCTTAGAACTACGAATGCATCACACGGGCATCCTCTTGGAGGAAAGAATTTCGTGATTAATCCGAAAAGCCCATGCCAAGCTTGCTTTATTGGAAAGACAAATCTCAAACCAATTCATGTAAAACCCACCAAACTAGTTTCAAAATTCCTTGAGAGAATCCAAGGTGATATTTGTGGACCTATCCAATCAGCCTGCAGACCATTTAAATATTTCATGGTTCTGGTTGATGCATTGACAAGATGGTCACAAGTTTGTTTATTGTCCACAAGAAATGCAGCATTTCCTAAACTCCTAGCCCAGATCATTAAGTTCAGGGCCCATCATCCGGATTATCCTATTAAGTCCATTCGACTAGATAATGCCGCGGAGTTTACATCGAAAAGTTTTGATAACTATTGCATGACTTTGGGAATTGAAATTGAACATCCAGTCGCTTATGTTCATACCCAAAATGGCCTCGCAGAAGCTTTCATTAAGCGATTGCAAATGATTGCACGAACTTTGGTAATGCGCACCAAACTTCCTATTTCTGCGTGGGGATATGCTATTTTGCATGCTGCTGCATTGGTCCATCTGAGGCCCATGGCCACCCAAACACTATCTGCATACCAGTTGGTTACTGGATATGAGCCAGACGACTCGCATTTACGCGTGTTCGGGTGCTTAGTAAATGTTCCGATCGAGCCGCCTAAGCGTTCGAAATTTGGACCTCAGAAACGACGGGGCATATATGTCGGTTATGAATCCCCGTCCATCATTCCATATTTAGAACCCTTGACAGGCGATCTCTTTACCGCAAGACACGCGGATTATGACTTTGATGAGACTGTCTTCCCGTCGTTAGGGGGAGATTCGCACGTTAACGTTGATAAGGAACGACGTGAATTAACGTGGCATGTACCCACTCAGTCTTATCTTGATCCCCCATCTGCACACAGTGATAAGGAAGTGCAAAGAATCCTAAGTCTGCAAAATGTTGCCAATCAATTGCCAGACGCATTTAATGACTTAGCAAATGTCACAAGATCCCAGATACCAGCTGCAAATGTGCCTGCAAGGATAGACGTCCCTGTCGGATGCCGTGTTCCGGTCGAACACGTTGCTCAGGTCGAACCTACCGAGCAAAGAACGCTGTTGTCGGCTGTCCAGTCCGCCGCCCTTCCCAAGAAACGAGGAAGGCCGACCGGTTCCAAGGATGTTCAACCCTGGAAGAGGAAAACTCCTGCGAAACCCGTTTTGCCACACGTGATCATTAAGGATTACGGAGATGTATTAGAGGAGCGTGTTCCAAACGAAACGCCAATTCCTCCCCATCCTGAGAATCTCGAAATATCTGTCAATCATGCTAGCTTAGACGACATATTGAAGCGAAACGAAACTATCATCAATGATGTGTTCATATATGCAGTGGCCGCTAACATTATGAGCAATGATGATATGGAACCACATACCGTTGCTGAATGTCAACGAAGAACGGACTGGCCTAAATGGAAACAAGCAATCCAGGTCGAATTAAATTCCTTAGTGAAATGAAGTGTGTTCAGACCAGTCGCTCCAACACCGCCCAATGTTAAACCAGTTGGTCATAAATGGGTGTTCGTAAGGAAGCGTGATGAGAATAATGAGATTGTTCGATATAAAGCTCGCCTAGTGGCGCAAGGCTTCTCTCAACGCCCTGGCATTGACTACGAGGAGACTTATTCTCCCGTAATGGACGTTATAACGTTCTGCTACTTAATCAGTTTAGTAGTTTCCAAAAAACTGAATATGAAGCTCATGGATGTGGTCACAGCTTATCTCTATGGGGATCTAGACACTGAGATATATATGAAAGTCCCTGATGGACTTAAGTTGCCCGAATCAAGTAGTTCCCGACTACGGAACACGTTCTCGATTAAACTGAGACGTTCACTATATGGATTAAAACAATTCGGACGAATGTGGTATAACCGTCTAAGTGAATACTTGATCGGCTTGGGATACATGAACAACGAATTATGCCCTTGCGTGTTTATTAAGAAGTCCACTTCAGGATATGCTATTATCGCAGTCTATGTAGATGATATGAATCTCATAGGAACCTCGAAAGAGTTGATTGAAACTGCTGAATTTCTGAAGAAGGAATTCGAGATGAAGGATCTTGGGAAGACACGGTATTGTCTCGGCCTGCACATCGAGCACCGTAAAGATGGAATGCTAGTACATCAGTCGAACTACACCCAGAATGTGTTGCGACGTTTTAGTCATCATGAGGCTAAGCCATTACCTACTCCCATGATCGTTCGAACTCTAGACATTAACAAGGACCCATTCCGTCCTAAGGGAGACGATGAAGAGATATTGAGCCCTGAGTGTTCATATCTGGGTGAAATAGGCGCATTATTGTACTTGGCCCAATGTACTAGACCATACATCTCGTTTGCTGTGAATTGTTTAGCTCGACACAGCACAGCGCCAACACGCCGCCACTGGAATGACATCAAAGACATTTTCCGCTACCTTAAAGGTACTACGGATATGGGCTTGTTCTATCCCTATGCGTCATCGAGTGGATTTACCCCCCTTGGCACTCGAAATAAAGCAACCCTTGTCGGTTACGCAGATGCTGGTTACTTATCAGACCCGCATAAGGGACGTTCTCAATCCGGTTATGTCTTTACCATTGGGAATACGGCGATATCTTAGAGGTCTCGAAAACAAACCCTAGTAGCTACTTCGACAAACCACTCTGAGCTACTCGCTCTCTACGAGGCGACTAGAGAGTGTGTATGGCTTCGAGCACTTATTGGCCATATACGAAGTACTTGTGAGCTATCTCATGATCCTGATGAACCAATTATCATCTTTGAGGACAACACTGCTGTGATTGATCAAGCCAAACATGGTTACATCAAGGGAGACGCTACTAAGAACATCTCGCCGAAGCTCTTCTTTACGCATCAACAACAAGAGCACCAGAAGATCGAAGTGAAGCACATTGGTTCAGAGAGCAACCACACTGACTTATTCACCAAGTCACTACCAAAGTATTCGTTTCAGAAACATGTTAAGGCAATCGGTCTCAGGAAGCTATCCGAGCTACCTTAGAGTAACGATTTATGCCTAAGTCGAAAACCTCGCACCTAGTCGTGTGCATGTGAGGGGGAGCATCCCGAAGAATGCTCGTATTTGATCGACGCTTGGCTAGTGTACTCTTTTTGTCCTTAGACCAAGGGTTTGTCCCGCTGGGTTTACCTTGTCAAGGTTTTTAATGAGACACCATCCCAGCCATCGTCTAGTTATTTGTCAAATCATTGACATTGATCACACCTTCACTAAGGATTACCGAAATCAGCGGGAGTATCCAGTCGTATACTTCTAACCACCGTGTACTCTTTTTCCTTCGACCAGAGGTTTGTCCCACTGGATTTACTCTGGCAAGGTTTTAATGAGGCACATCTCTTGTGGTTAGTTCCTCCGCGCACTTACATCTCATAGTGCTTCGGTCTACATCATTCGGCAACACAATTTTCTCCTAAACTCCGGTTTTTTGTCCCACACTGGGTTTTTCCGGACTTAAGGTTTTGTGTGCTGGCATATGCGAATGAATGTTTATTTTCGACTCTACCTAACTATACAAGGCTCAAAGATGAAGGAGTTCATATGCAGCAAAGTCAGTTTTTGGACATCCAAGGGGGAGTGTTGTAGGACACATTGTGGGGTGGCTGTCCATTAAACTAAGGTCCGTACGAACATGATACAAGATATGGACTACATACATTGTGCAAGACCTTTGGTATTTCTTTCTATTAACTCCATAAGGGTTACACCACTTATGAGAGGACATAATGGTATAGTTAGTGGGGTTAGTGGTGATAGTGGGGAAACTAAAGGGTTTCTCCTCATTATGATGTACCATGAATACACCTCAACCTCTCCACTATATAAAGAGGTTGAGGCATCACCATTTGACACACCAATTGATCAAACATCAATAGATTCATTCTACACTTCGCTCTCTTGTTTTTCTCTCTTTTCTACTTGAGTTAATAGGCGACTCACAACAATAGACAAAATACTGAACTAAACCAACTACTACTAGCCATAATAGTTGAAGTTTTAATTACATAACCTAGCTATTATATACAGATGCCTAAAGAAGTGTTTAAAACAATTTACAATTAAGTCTCTTGAGATTCCTAATAACATAACTTTTTCTCTTTTCTGTATTCTTATTGTATGAAATCAAAATAGAAGCATAATATGATTACACACCTCAAATTTTTCTCCTTCACTTCTAGGATATCAACTCTACCTCAGTCTCTTTTTTAAGTATTGAAAAACTTAAGGAAACTATGAACAATTGCAGAACGACCTAGCTATTTATATTGTAAAGCAAGTAGGTAAAAATTAAATTCTAGATAAGTATGGAAGAATAAAATTGGATACTGATTCTTTAGGGTGCTTACACTTTTCTAGTAGGTTTACCAGCTCCTGGTTCTAGGTTTCCACATCCTGGTTCTTGGGTTCTACCTCTTGGTTCTATAGCTTCAATGAATCACCAAGGAAATCTAAAAAAATTGACACCTCTAGCTTGATTAAGTCTGTAGCTATGAACTCCGTGCAAAACAAAGGCGTGATGTGCTTCGGTCCTATTTTGGCTTCGTTTCAAATGAAATTCAAGGCCTGGGACCGGCCCAAATTTTATACATATCAGTCCGGGCCCTAAAAGTTTCGAAATTTTTTTTATAAAGACTTAACTAGACCGGCCGATCCGGGTCGATTTTTCAGGTTTTCGGGTTAAAATGTCCAGCCTAATATTCATCCGCTACAGTAGACCTAACTACTTATTTATACATATTTTATGTACAAAGTATGCTTCTAATTACTTGAATTAGGCTAATTAGTGTCTCTAATCCTTGTTTGTGAGTTTTGTAGGGTAAATAAGTGTAGGAAAGTAATTTGGAGCAAAAGTACGCGTTTTGGGAGCTTTTGGACCATTTCTGATCGAGAAAAAGACAAAAATTCAACCGGTTGACCACGAGGACCCGAAGTCAACTCCTGGTCAACCATGATTTTATGATGCTGAGATGTTGGGAGTCAAGTTTCGGACGTGGAGCACATGAAGAATCTGGAGAATTGACCAAGAAACTGAAAAATTCACATTTTGACCCAAAAAGTCAACCCATCGTCAACTCTGAAGTCAATGACAAAAGTCAAGATGACGACTTATCCTTGTTTCATATTTTTCGGTTTATTTTCTAGAACTCCCTTGTCCACCTAGCAATTACTCTCATACTCTCACATACCTAGCCCACCAAACTTTCTCTTATGATAGTTTTGCCATGTCCTTGGAAATTATTAAGCATCCCTAGGGTAAAAGACTCAAAACTCGATTGGGGCTCGGTGGATCGAGCGAGATAATTAAGTAGGGATTGTGCCTCCCTAGGGTGAAAGACCCAAAATTCAATCGGGATCCGCTTGTACGGGGTGTGCTCGATGGCCTTAATTAGAGAACTATTTGGGCCTAACCGGGACAAAGAGGAAACAAAAGAATATGCCTTGTTAAATGTTAAAAAGATTTGGTGAATGAAATGTTACTTTGAACTGAATTGAATTATGTTGAACTCAATTGGATTCTGTTGAGTTTTGTTTATTTTCTTTGTTAATGGTGGCTAATAGTGGAATTTATTTGATCAATTTTGTTTCGTCACTTCCCGGGGCAGGGTGTGCCAAGAATGGATTTAATTAATGACCTTATCAAGTTCTGAGTTTTGACCCGATTAAAGAAGCAAAAAAAAAAAACCAACATCCAAGTTTGGAATTGGAAATTTAGGAGCAAGACAATAAAGAACATAAGAGGAAAGTGATTGGGGAACAGAAGAGGAAAGTGATCGGGGAGACTCAAGAGTGGGAAGAGAAGAAATCTGAGCAAATTAAGTGTTGGATCGATGATAGAGAAATGATCGAGAATGGATTGTGCTACATATATATATATATATATATATATATATATATATATATATGAATTATGAATATGAATGCGGGATGCGATAGAATACGATTGCGACTTGGTTTAATTAAATCACGGGACCGGACTGGAACTCGCAGCAAGTACGAGAATCATGCACATCGATCGATCAGATTAATTAAATCATATCCAATTGAGCCAGAGAAAGGAACAATGCAGGAAGGATAAGTTTATGTTTTTTATTTTTGAGATATAAAACATGCTTCTTTGTTGGTGCTCGATGGTGAAGATATGACAGAGAGAGAGAGAGAGGCTTTGGAGTTGGCTCTGGAAATCAAATTTCTTCATTTCCCGACCATCTGAATGACACTAAATCGTAACTAAAATGCAGTACATCGAATTATATCATAGCCAAATTGTAAATAGTCATCTTGAAACTTGTATACCTGATTACGTCATAAGGAACAAAAAATTTGAACGCGTTGACTTGTTTTTTTGCTTAACTATGAAACTTGTACACCCGATATTGTGAATTTTTGTAGCTGATTTTCACCTTGGTAGAATGAGGCATTCATTAAGATCGAGCAGTTTGGACTATTTCACGGCCAAACATGTCCATTTATGAAAAAAGAATCTTCAACGGCCACCATTATATAGAAAAAACAGTATGATGCCCATGAATGATTTTTTTCCTAATATCTATATATATAAAGGGAAAACTGGGGTTCTCGGTAAACATTTGAAAACTCAAGATTAGCCCCTCTTAAACTATATTAGCCAATATATAATAAATTTAAATATACTAAGAGCAAAACAATTAAATAGCATAGTAAAAATAAATTAAATAATAATAGAATCTCACACCAACTTGCCCACTTGCCTATGGATAATTCTTGGGTTCGATCACCCCTGCATATTCACTCCCCATTGTGATTAACATATTTTCACATTATAATTTCATAATCCAACCATTCATATTTTTAATTATCCTTTATAGATCATCTATGCAAAAAATCAATCGAATCAGAGATTGTTCAAACATTCAATTTTGTGAAACAAATTAACGGTTCTAACAATAATTACTACTATTATGATGAACCGTCTATTTATTTCCTATGAATGAGTTACCAAAAGGTCTCCAAATTGATTGATTTTTTGCAAAAAGTGATCTTTATATTATGTTATAATACATGAACGGTTTGATCGTTAAAATTTAAATTGAAAAATGCGTTAATTGTAATGGGGGTGAATATGTAGGTTCACCCATGAATTATCCCTTGCGTATTTGCTTATTTTGTATAGATATATATATATATCTGACAGAACTATATATATATATAAGTCCCCTTCACGTGTGGACGTCCGTTTTGTATTAAAATATGGACTTCCTCATCCCGACTAATTGAGAACCTAATTCAATCATCGGAACTGCTCATCGTTTAAATTTGGTTTCAAGAATTATTGTTGCAAAAAAATCAGCCGAATTAGAAATTGTTTGGTCATCGGTTTGTTGTATAGTTTACAAACAAATATAGTGCGTCAGATAAATCTGAAACAATGAATATGATAATCAAATGGCTAAATAATTTGAAATTTGAAATTTTTTTTTGTCAAAATAATTCTTGAATGATGACCTAAAATATGGATGGTTCTGATCATTTTACACGTTGGAATGATTGAATTATGTTTTCAATTTGTCAGAATAAGGAAGTCCACATTTTAATACAAAACGAACGTCCAGAGATTGTATATATAAAATTTTTTCTTTCATTTTATTATTATTAAATTTAAAAGTAGTATAATAAAAACGAACAACTAGTGTGAAAAAAAAAAAAACTAAATAAGGGTAGCCAAATCTTTTCCACAACCAATAGTTTCTATAAGGGCTAAATTCAATTTACTACCCTATACTTTACACTCAAAATCAATTCAGTCCCTGTACTTTCAATTTCATCAAAAACACCCTTATACTCTATAGATTTGATCAATGTCATCCAATTGTTAAATTTGAGATTTCTGATGAGGGCATTTTCGTCATTTTCTTCATAAACCCTAAACAAAATAACTCTATTTATTATATTATTAGAAATAAAATAAAATAATTGCATACCTTGAAAGGTAGCATCATTTTATTTTTTTCATGCTAACTTTCAATTTATGAATTTTTTTTTCTATTAATAATAAATTATTTATTTTATTTTATTCTGGTATATAACTCTATATATAATTGAAATAAAATATTTTATTTTATTTCTACTAATAAGAAATTATTTATTTTATTTCATTGTCGTATCGTATATGACCCTATATAAATATTTTATTTGTACTCTCGTACTAATAAAATATTTATTATTATTACTACTAAATTAAATAAGAATACAATAAAATAAAATATTTATTATTATTAGATATAATAAAATAATTTATTATTATTAGATATAATAAATTGAAAGTTAGTATTAAGAAAATAATGCTAACTTACAATTTATGAAATTTTTTTATTTTATTTATACTAATAAATTATTTTATTTTATTTCTACTAATAATAATAATTTTTTTTTCAATGCTAACTTACAATATAATAAATTATTTTATTTTATTTCCATTAATAATAAATTATTTTATTTATTTCTACTATTAATAAATTATTTAATTATATTTCTACTATTAATAAATATGAAATGACGAAAATACCCTCCAGAAAAAGCCCCAATCTGATGGTTGGTTGAGATTGATCAAATTAATAGAGTACAAGGGTATAACTGATGAAATTGAAAGTATAGGGACTGAACTGATTTTGAGTGTAAAGTACAAGGTAGTAAACTGAAATTAGCCCTTTCTATTAATACAGAATATGATGAAATGCAGATCTTTCTGCTTCCCTGATTATTAGTAGGCAACAGTGATTGGCTCTCAGCAATAGTAAGTTTGTCATCACTATCACTAATGTCAATGACACTGAGAGAGAAAGGTATGCCACCACCTGGCGTAGGTGGCCGGAGCCATCACACCCTTTTTCTACTACGTTTTGCATGTGTTTTCAATGGACGTAGGTTACATTCTTGTAAGAAATAGTTTACACGTTTTTTTTATGGATAAGCCGATAAGCAAAGCTGATGCAGACTCAAGTTTACTATATTCTAGTATTTAACATACACACCCATGACAACATTACAAAACACAAATAAACCAACTAAGATTAGAGTTATACAAATAAGGACATGCAGCCCAGGCCCACACACTACAATTTAAGCCTAGACCCAAATTTTAAAGGTGCAATTACATAATCAGGTCTTTCTTTACTTTATTTACAAGTTTGCCATTATACCAACCCAAAAGTGTGCTACTAGATATTTGTGCAGTAGCAGTAGTGAATATTCATGCAGTAACAATAACGTATATCCGTGCAGTAGCAGTAGTGATTATCCGTGCAGTAGCAGTAGTGAATATTCATGCAGTAGCAATAACGTATATCCGTGCAGTAGCAGTAGTGATTATCCGTGTAGTAGTATTAGTAAATATCCGTGTAGTAGTATTAGCAAATATCCGTGCAGTAGCAATAATGGTAGCATATATCACCATGCAGTAGCAACTATCACGACAAGTATGCAGTAGAAGCGATCATGACTACTATGCAGTAGCAACTATTATGACTACTATGCAGTAGCAGCTATTAAGGCTGCTATGCAGTAACAACTATATACTAAGATTAGTATGCAGTAGCAACTATCACGCTAAGTTTGCAGTAGCAGCTATCAAGAGATATTGCACTGCTACTGCTACTACACGCATATATTGTACTAGTATTGCACGCTACTGCTACCGTTACTGCTACTACACACATATATGCTACAGGTATTGCAAGTTATTGCTACTGCACTGAGACTGCATTGATACTGCACT
This sequence comes from Rubus parviflorus, assembly GCA_029955375.1. Classification (NCBI taxonomy): domain Eukaryota; kingdom Viridiplantae; phylum Streptophyta; class Magnoliopsida; order Rosales; family Rosaceae; genus Rubus; species Rubus parviflorus. Next base: position 2,885,185 of record JARGGL010000008.1, on the reverse strand, counting down.
GCTACTGCACTGATACTGCACTGCTACTGCACTGATACTGCTACGATTACTGCTACTGCACTGATACTGCACTGCTACTGCACTGCTACTGCACTGCTACTGCACTGATACTGCACTGATACTGCTACGGTTACTGCTACTGCACTGCTACTGCACTGCTACTGCACTGCACTGATACTGCACTGCTACTGCACTGATACTGCACTGCTACTGCACTGATACTGCACTTCTACTACACGCATATATGCTACTAGTATTGTACCCTACTGCTACCATTACTGCTACTGCACTAACAGTACTGCACGAATATCTATTTTTGTTACTAAACGAATATATGCTATTGTTACTGCCACTGTATAAATATATGTTAAATGATATATGTTATTATACGAATATTTATTTCTGCTATTGCATTTACAAATGCTACTGCTACTGCACAAATATCTATTTATGTTATTACACAAATATATGTTACTGTTACTGCTACTGCACTGATATCTATTTCTGCTAATGTACGGATATCTGTTTCTATTATTGCATGAATATATGCTACAGTTACTGCTACTGCATATATATTTGTTTTTACTATTGTACGGATATCTGCTACTGCACGGATATATGGCGGCACACTTTGAGTTTTTTTTTTTTGTTGGTATACACATTGAGTTCCAAACCCAAAACTTAGAAGAGGACAAAAAAGTAATTTAACACTTGCCACATGTAAGCTTGTAAACAATTTGTCCTTATGTGTAAAAAAATTTACTTATATGCATGAATTAAAAGTTTGTGGACTTTGGAGAAAAATGAAGAGATGTCATGGGCTTTTCTGTAGTTTACTATATTCTATATACATACAAGCAATAATTCAGACATACACTAACGTGCCGGGCCGACAAAGTTGACAAAGATACTAAAAAGAAGGACGTACAAGCCAGCTCAATGAATTAGTACCGTCGAATTTTGATCGAAGAGATTTGGATCGAATTCTCAACCACATACTTCTCATCACTTGTTCCGATCCATCTCCATCTATAAATTCTGAATCCTACCTACCGAGGTTTTTCCATTTCTGGATCATTGTCCGAATATATATCGATCCAGTAAGTACACGTACCTACTCTATATATCTAATATATATATATTCTCTATCAATGGCGACGATGGATTTAACACCCAAGTCAGCGGCAACGGCGTTCGAGGGAGATGGGGGAGGATATTACTTATGGTCATTTCCAGCTCTTGGTGAGGCCAATGTTGGTGCCGGCAAGCTTGTTTTGAAGCCTAGTGGCTTTGCTCTTCCTCACTCTGCAGACTCTGCCAAATTGGGATACGTTCTTCAAGGTATGTATATATTACCAGCCGCTTGGTAACTACCACTGCAGACTTTGGAAACGATCATATATTCTACCTCCCAACTTAATTAGGTACTGTGTCCAAAGCACTACCCCCACCACCACCAGCGTTGCAGCCTTCCAACAACCAGAAAAGAAACAACCAAGCACAACCACCATTGGCCCAGCAAATCCCCACCATCCTTGACTATCGTGCTTCGACTCAATCTCACCTGAGCTCTTCAACCCAGTCGTGTAGAACAGCCTGAACCATCGCCCCAACCACTGCAAGGCAAATCAACTCCAGCCAATCGCACTTTTGACCAAATCCGTGAACAGAGTCCCGGGTCTAACCCCCGCCACCCGCCTTTCTACCATTCCGATTTTGTAGAAATATTTTTTGTTTTTTTTTTTTTTTGGTGCATGGCATGAATTAAGTTAATTAATGTTACGTACGTACACAGGTGAGGATGGATTAGTTGGAATGGTATATCCAAACACATCAGAGGAGGTGGTGTTGAAGCTTCAAAAAGGAGATGTGATTCCGGTACCACTCGGAGCAGTCTCATGGTGGTTCAACAATGGCGACTCATCTGACGACCTCGTTATCGTTTTCTTGGGCGAAACTACAAAGGCTTACACTCCAGGTCTATTTACCTACTTCTTTATTGCAGGACCTCAAAGTCTTGTCGGAGGTTTCTCAACTGCCTTCATTAGTAAGTCATTCAATATTAGCAAAGATGAAGCTGATGAGGTCACCAAAAACCAGACAGGGGTTTTGCTAGTCAAGCTAGAACACGGAAAGACCATGCCTAAGCCCAACGCACTCATCACTCACAAACTTGTTCATCCACTCACTGTTAGTGCCACTTTGACTGAGAAGGAGTTTCCTTTTCTTAACCAAGCTGGGTTAAGTGCCAACCTCATCAAACTTGAACCAGATGCAATTTCCTCACCCACTTACACTACCGATTCTACGGTCCAAGTGATCTATGTGGTTCGAGGAGGAGGTCGGGTGCAAATTGTAGGTCTTAATGGTCAGCGTGTGTTGGATGCGGACGTAACTGCAGGTCATTTGATGGTCGTGCCGAGGTTCTTCATGGTGTCGAAACTTGCCGGGGAAGAAGGATTGGACTGTTTCTCTGTCATTACAAGTTCCCGGTAAGCATATAACTATCTCTCTCATGCATACCCTTCACTTGTTTTCTCAATAAAAGCCTACAATTGCACGAGATGGCCGGAGTTAATTGATTATTGTTATGATTAATTTTGCAGGGCTGTCCTGGAAGACTTAACTGGCAAGACATCAGTATTGGGGGCATTATCACCTGAGGTGCTACAAACATCCCTTAATATAAGCCCAGAGTTGCAGACTCTTCTCCAATCAAAGATAATTAATTAGAGAAACAGTTGATCCTGCACGATCCAATCTCTTATTAATTTTTTACCAACCTCCATATATAGTCCCTGTTGCAAGACAATTAATAAAGTGCGTGGATGATCTGCATATATGATCCTTGAGAGGAAATTAGAATAAAGTCATAAAAAAAAAAGAGGAAATTAGAATAAACCTACTGTCTGCAAAGTAGATTATTGTTTAAGTTATTGTTCATTTATAATCTTACCTTTGTGTGATCGATTTTCTAAAGAAGGCGAATGTATGGACCAGTTTTTTTTATTTATTTTTTATTTTTAAGATTGAACATTTGCTTAGAATAATTAAGTCCAATATATTTGTGGGTAGCTAAATGTGGAGGTTGCATGAAATTTAAAGAACTATAATGCTAATGCATGATATCATTCAAAACATCATCATCACCACTAACATATTCTTCCACAATTGCGTGATCATGCAAAGGATCGCACTGGGGAATAGAGTGGTCCTAAAAATGAATTGCTCCAGGCCGGTTCAATGCAATCACTGTTAGAATTTAAGTGGTCCTAAAAATGAATTGCTCCAGGTTCAATGCATGCGTACCTTATTGTCACAAATGCAATCACTGTTAGAATTTAAGTGGTTTCGTAAAAATGAAATGCTCCAGGTTCATTCCCCCTTCAAGTTCATTCACCTTGGAAAATATCCACATTTATTATTGTATTAATGCTTCTTCATATATAAGTCTTTTTTATTACTTTAAATAAAAAAATTAGTTTTATCTCTTGATTTCCTTGTATGCTATTCAAGTGAAATGAGATTTCATCTCTAGAGTGTTATCATTTATCTTCTTCTACTGTGTGTTTGTGATTATTGAACTAGTGTGGTTTTTGTACTACTTAAGAAGTAATAGTCTGTGTTTAGATTATTGTATTTGTTTGAGCCCAAAATAAATTTTAGTTTGACATATTAGTGTTAGGCTACAATGAGGCCAACTCCTTTGGCCCAAAACATGATTCCTCGATGAATTTGGAATACTCGGTCTATGATTTAAAGGCTAATTAAGGCCTACTTGGAAGCCAAGTAAGAACAAGGTAATCTTGGACAATTATGAGAGATTTCATGGACCAATCATACCAAGAGGTGGAGAGGAATGAGAAATACATGTTGCAGTTTATGCCATGTTAATCATAGAAGCAATAATTAATTTGCCTACAATGGCCAACGTAGGCCAACCACTATGACCCAAATTAAAACTTTATTTAATCACCTTTCCTTCCTCTCCTCTCTTTTCTATTTTTCTCATTGTTGCTGAGAAGAGTTGGAAAAGGGAAGCGTGCCAATGATCTACAATTAGGGGTGGGCAGAAATCCCGAAAATCTCGGTCCCGAACCGAATCTGAACCAAACCGAGGCGGGACGGGACGGGATTGAAAACTAAAATTTACTATTTTCGCCCCGTCCCGTCCCGAACCGAAAAAACGGGATGGGACTCGGTTTTTAGTTTTTAAATCCCGTTCATCCCGGCCCGTCCCGAAGTCCTATTTATATATTTTTTTAAAGCCCAATAGGGCTGGCCCAATCTCTCAACTCTCTTCTGTGTCACTCTCAATCTCTCAACTCTCTTCTCTGTCACTCAAATTCCCGACTCTCTTCTTTGTCACTCTCAATCTCTCTTCTCTAGTTCTCTGCACTCTCAATCAATCTCGCCCTCAACTCTCAATCTCTCTTCTCTGTCACTCTCAATCTCGACCTCAACTCTCAATCTCTCTTTTCTATCACTCTCAATCCAGGAGAGAGAAAACTAGATCTGCTTTTTCTCTCTCTCTCTCTCTTGTCCTCTGATCCTCTTCTTCCTCCCGATCTCTACACAAAAGTCTCAGTATCCAGATTCCTTTCCCTCTTTATTTACTCATTCCATAACAAGATCACAATTCTCTTGATTAATCTTTAACGCTTGATAATTGTATTCATCATAATTGAAGATATTGATAAGAGAATTATCTCTATTCCTTTACTTCTTTCTCCGATGCGAGATGAATTTGTTAAGTTCTCCATTACAAGTGCTATATAAGGCACTTGTTAGATTGTATTTTATTCATTAAAGTATTCAATAACAAAAAACCAAATCTTAGAGAAAAGTCTTTTGTTCTTTGCTAGAGATCGAATTCTAGTTGTTTGATTCTATTCGGTGAGACGCTTGTCAAACCTCTTCTTTCGTGATATACGCTTCCGACATTAAATTTCTTTTCTAGTGGTCTTTGATCTCGTACGATAAGCTATGGAATGGTGGTCGGTTGTTATGATCTCCTAGACCTCTTTCTCTCTCCGATCTCTCTTTCTCTCTCCGATCTCTCTTTCTCCTTTCCTCTCTAGCTCGGCATTTCTCTCTGCCCAGTTCATCATCTCCTAATTTCTCTCCGCCACACGCCTCCTCCAAAGCCCAGGCTGTAGGCTGTAGCCAAAAAAAAAAAGGCTTTGAATCCCGATCTCGGCCCGTACAGTCCCAATCCCGATCGGGTTCGGGATGGTCGGGATCAGTTTTCAAAATTGTCAGTCCCGTCCCGTCCCGTCCCAAAAATAAATTTCGGGATCGGGATCGGGATTACCTCTATCCCGGCCCGTCCCGGCCCGTGCCCACCCCTATCTACAATCTTGATATGGCAAACATAAAATTGAGAAGAAAGTGCGGGTAATTAAATAAAAGGGACTTTTATCATGAACAGTACCTGACATTTGGATTGTTCATCACTTTAGTACCTGACATACGAAACTATCACTTTGGTACCTGACATTTGGACTCCGACCCAACTTTGGTACCCACCGTCAATAACTCCGTCAAACCTAAGCTCATGTGACTTTTTTGCATGGGCAATTTAGCCATTCCCTTCATCTGACTTTTTTTTTTCGGACTGATTTCTTCCTCTTCTGGGTCTGTTCTTCTTCTTCTTCTTCTTCTTCTTCTTCTTCTTCAATCTTCAATCTCTGTCCCTCACGACCCTTGGCCAGGTCTTCTTTTTTCATTTCTCTCTCAATTCACGACCCTTGACCCAAGTCTTCTTCTAATTCCAAAATTGATCTCCGCACCCATCTCCACCACCATTCATCGCCGACCTCCTCAGGTCTGCTCACACAGCGCCTCCGAGCACAGACTTGCGCGCCTCTGCTCGTCTCTCTCTCTCCTCTATTGTCCAGTACCACGTCGTCTAAATCTCGAGTCCACAACAGCGCCGCCACCTCTTCTTCAATTCTGCTCTGGGTACCTGCCCATCAAAGTCGTTGTGTGTCCAACCATGCAAAGCCCAGACGCCGTCGTCTTTCACCTGCAATTCTTGTTTGTTCTTATTACCCCATCTTACTGGGTTCGACAATCCACTATAAAAACTGCAATTTTGGTGACTTCCCCAACCTCTCCTTTATACCAACAACACACTTCATTGATTTTCATGTGTGATTGCTATGAATACTAAGAAATGCAGAGAAAAAACCATGTTTAATGGAATTTTCATCTGGGTATTGGGTTTAATGGAAAAAACATGTTTCATTAAGGTTGGGAATATGTTGATGGAGCCGAGTTGCAGAGAGAGAGAGAGAGAGAGAGAGAGAGAGAGAGAGAGAGAAACCACGGAATGACGAAATTGCCCATGCAAAAAAGCCAAGTGTGCTTGGATTTAACAGGGTTATTGACTGTGGGTACCAAAGTTGGGTCGGGGATGAAATGTCAGGTACTAATGTGATAGTTTTCGTATGTCAGGTACCAAAGTGATGAACAGTCCAAATGTCAGGCACTGTTCATGAAATTAACCCTAAATAAAATGGTCGTGAAGGCCAAGATGATTTTTTTATCATATTTTCGGACTTTTCTAGATTGCACCGTGCTTTTATTGCACTGTGCGTCATAGAAGCTTCTCGTCCGTTGATTTGTTATTGGGAGTGTTTAATTATTTAACATGAGATAACGGCTACAAATTGTGATGTGTTTCAACCAAAGCGTGTGAAAACTTACCGAAGACGAACAACTGCGTCATTCTTGCCTTCAGGCCTTCATCCCGTACTGAGGTCACTGTCGGATCCTGTCGACATGGTTAAGATGGAGTTGTAGAAGGAATGTTCAGATCTGGGGTCAGCTATATGGTCCTGAATCGAGAGTTTTTTTTTTTGTCAACTCAACTCTCATATTCATTGATATATCATAGAGAATCAGAGATCTACAAGTTAAAATTAATCATAAATCGATTTCTTCAGGGAAACAAAATTAAAGAGTGGCCTGATATATGAATCAACTCAATTGGGACCCCAGCAGCTAAGGTACGTGACTTTTCTGAGAGACTCCTTTGCCTTTGTTGGACTGTTAGGATTTAACAGTCTGGTAGGTTTTATTGTTTCTTGTTGTTTAAGTTTGCATTTAATTTCTTGTTAATAAGCCTTATTTATCAGAGACTTGCAGGTAGGGTTTTAGATTGTTTCTTCCCATTTAGTTATTACGTCCTAGGCCGTGTAAGACGTGGTTTGTTATTGCTTTTGATTCTATCTTCTTGTATGGCTATATAGCCAGCAGCCTGCTTTTCAATTCAATAAGACATTCTCTCAGAATACTGGAGTATTGCAGCTCTGTTATTGTGTGTTCAACAGTTGGTATCAGAGCACCATCATAGGGGCCAGATTGTGAGTGTGTGTGAGAGAGAGAAATAGTGAGTGTGAATGAAAAGAAACCACAGTTTCTTTGGAGTAAGGGAGTCAAGAAGAATAAGGGAGTCAAGAAGAATGGCGGAGAGCAGAAGCTTTGTGCAGCCTGCAATTCCCAAATTCGATGGCCACTATGACCACTGGGCGATGTTGATGGAGAACTTTCTCCGATCAAAAGAGTACTGGAGCCTTGTGAAGAATGAGATCTCAACGGTGGCAGATGGAGCAGAGCCTACAGAAGCGCAGCGCAAGGTGATCGAGGAGCAAACATTGAAAGACTTCTTGAAGGTAAAAAACTAACTTTTTCAAGCAATTGAGCGCAATATCATAGATACTATCCTCACTAGGGACACTACAAAGGCTATTTGGGATTCGATGAAGCTCAAATATCAAGGGTCAACCAAGGTGAAGCGTGCACAGCTACAGGCCCTTCGAAGGGACTTCGAAACTCTCCACATGAAGGAAGGAGAAAGTGTTGATGGCTATTTTGCTCGTACTCTCACTATAGCCAACAAAATGAAGGCTCATGGTGAGAGGATGAGTTAGACTATTATCAATGAGAAAATTTTGAGGTATATGACTCCGAAATTTGATTGTGTGGTCTATTGCATCGAAGAATCCAATAACATGGAGACGATGACCATAGATGAATTGCAGAGCAGCTTACTCGTTCATGAGCAAAGGATGAATGGTCATGTAGAGGAAGAACAAGCTCTAAAGGTTACAAGTGAAGAGAGAGCATGAAGAGGCCGAGGACGTGCAATGGTTAGAGGCAGAGGAAGAGGAAGGGGAAGACAACCCTTCAACAAAGCTATTATTGAGTGTTTCAAGTGCCACAAGTTAGGGCACTATCAATATGAGTGCCCTAATTGGGAGAAAGCAGCCAATTACGCTGAATTGGAGGAAGAAGAGAGTTATTGTTGATGTCCTATGTTGAGACGCATCAAGCCAAGAGAGAAGAGGTGTGGTTTATCGATTCAGGCTGTTCCAATCATATGAGTGGGAATAGGGAGTGGTTCTCGGACTTGGATGAAGGCTTCAGACAAACTGTAAAAATCGGCAATAATTCAAGAATGGCTGTTATGGGAAGAGGCACTATTCGTCTGCAAGTGAATGGCTACACTCAGGTGATTTCTGAAGTCTACTACATTCCTGAGCTTAAGAATAACCTATTGAGTGTAGGGCAGCTTCAAGAGAAAGGTTTAGCCATTTTAATACAACATGGAAAATGTCGAGTTTATCATCCTAGAAAGGGACTAATCATGCAGACAGATATGAGTATAAACAAGATGTTCATCCTATTAGCTGCAATGGCACCGAAAGCTCCAACTTGCTTTCAAATTGTCTCAGAGGATGAATCCCACCTTTGGCATTGTCGTTTTGGTCAGTTGAACTGGAAGGGACTGAGGACACTTTCGTATAAGAAGATGGTCAATGGTCTGCCCTCTCTCAAGACTCCAACAAAGCTTTGCATAGCTTGCTTAACCGGCAAGCAACACAGAGACTCCATGCCAAAGAAAAGCTTATGGAGAGCATCACACAAGCTACAGCTCGTGCAGGTGGACATATGCGGACCAATCAAGCCTGCATCAAATAGCAACAAGAGGTACTTGTTAAGTTTCATCGATAATTTCAGTCGTAAAACTTGGATTTACCTCTTGCATGAAAAATCATATTCCTTTGCTCTGTTTAGAAATTTTAAAGCTTGTGTTGAGAAGGAAGTTGGTGTATATATTACATGTTTAAGGACAGATAGGGGTGGTGAGTTCACCTCAAATGAGTTTGGGGAATTTTGCAAGACTCATGGCATAAGCAGACAATTAACCGTAGTCTATACCCCTCAGCAAAACGGGGTTGCTGAGAGGAAAAAATAGGACGGTAATGAATATGGTGCGCTCTATGCTTTCAGAGAAGCAAGTTCCTAAGATGTTTTGGCCCGAAGCTATGAAATGGAGCGTGCACGTCCTCAATAGGTGCCCTACTGTAGCTGTGCAAAATAAAACTCCAGAGGAGGCGTGGAGTGGTATGAGACCTACTGTCGAATACTTTCGAACTTTTGGATGTGTAGCACACGCTCATGTTCCAGATCATAAGAGAAGCAAGCTAGATGATAAAAGCAAGAAGTGTGTTTTGTTGGGAGTGAGCGATGAATCGAAGGCCTACATGTTGTATGATCCGGTGTCTAAGAAGATCATTGTTTACAAAGATGTGGTTTTTAAGGAGAACGAGTGCTGGAATTGGGGTAGAAGAAAAAAGGAGATTGGTCTTGATATTTTAGAGTGGGGAGATGATGAAGAGAAAGAGAATAAAGGTGCAAGTGAAAATGAAGAGGAAGCTGAAAGTAACAAAGAAGAAGATGGTGCAGACACAAGCAGTTCAAATGTCAACAATTCAAGTGGGATTTATACTAGCAATGATAGGAGTATGTGTGATGAGTTTAAGAAGTCGATGTTGTTAGAATTTGATATGTCCGACTTGGAGAGGATGTGGTACTTTCTCGGTGTTGAAGTGTTACAAAGTCCAAATGGAATTTATATGTGTAAGAGGAAATGTGCTCGTGATGTTTTGGAAAGATTTGGTATTAGCAAGAGCAATTCAGTAAAGAATCCAATAGTTCCAGGTACAAAACTATCGAAGGATGAGGGAGGAACCAAAGTTGATGCAACCTTGTTTAAGCAGGTGGTTGGCAGCCTAATGTACCTGCTTACAGCAACCAGACTAGATTTAATGTATGGAGTGAGCCTCATTAGCAGAGTCATGTTATGTCCAACTGAGCTTCATTAGGCTGCAGCTAAAAGGATATTACGGTATGTAAAAGGTACAACTGGTCTTGGAATCTTTTACAAGAGAGGAGGCTGCAGTGATCTTGTGGCTTATACCGATAGTGACTTTGCTGGAGACGTAGATGATCGGAAGAGCACCTCAGGTTATGCCTTTCTACTTGGTTCTGGAGAAATTTCGTGTTCATCCAAGAAACAGCCAGTGGTGACTTTGTCTACCACTGAAGCAGAGTACATTGTTGCTACCTCTTGTGCTTGTCAGTGTGTGTGGTTGAGGAGAATACTGGAGAAGCTCAGACATGAACAAGACAAGAGTACCATGGTGTTTTGTGATAACAGCTCTACCATAAAGCTCTCCAAGAATCCTGTTTTGCAGGGACGAAGCAAGCACATTGATATTCGCTTTCACTTCCTTCGTGATTTAGTAAGAGATGGATTTGTGGAATTGTGTCATTACAATAGTCAGGAGCAAGTAGCTGATATATTAACGAAACCCCTCAAGTTAGAGCTGTTCTTGAAGCTTCGAAGCTTGCTGGGATTGGTTGAAGTTCCAAAGATAAACTGAATGCTTTCTGCATACAGTTTAAGGGAGGGAATGTTGGACTGTTAGGATTTAACAGTCTGGTAGGTTTTATTTTTTCTTGTTGTTTAAATTTGCATTTAATTTCTTGTTAATAAGCCCTATTTATCAGGGACATGCAGATAGGGTTTTAGACTGTTTCTTCCCATTTAGTTATCACGTTCTAGGTTGTGTAAGACGTGGTTTGTTATTGCTTTTGATTCCATCTTCTTGTAAGGCTATATAGCCGACATCCTGCTTTTCAATTCAATAAGACATTCTCTCAGAATACTGGAGTATTGCAGCTCTGTTATTGTGTGTTCAACAACCTTTGCATCTCTAAGTCTACTCGAAACCAAAGCAAAGGATGAGGAATAGAGTTTGGTATGAGCTTGAGAATAAGACATGAGGTGGGTGTTGGCTTGCTGCTGCATCAATCTCATTAGGTAATTACACCTGCAGATCCCTAATTAATCTTTCAAGGCCTCCACATCTCCAACACTTGCAAGGCCTTCACAAGCTCTGCTTGATGAACTCATATTGTTGATGATCTTCTTCTGTGCTAACAAAAACAACAACACTCCTGATGCAAAATTGAAAGTGCTCTTTCGATTTTCTTTGATGAATGTTTCCTGAATCGAGAGTTGATCCTACATTTAGTGGAAAGATTCAATAGATTTGCATAACCGTGTACTGTGGTTACACAAAGTAATCATAATTTAGCAAGTCTCAAAATAATACTTCTCTATTATATATATAGATTGTTTAGTAGAAGAGAGATCTTTATCATCATTAATCTTACCGATCAAAACTACATTGCTATATTTAGATATTTGACTCATAACCCAGATCTTATATATAATCAAAAAAGTTAATATTTGACTCTCTCCATTCTGAAGGAGAACCCAGAACCCAGAACCCAGATAATATTACCTTAATTCACTCCTATTTTATCCCAGAACCCAAAACCCAAAACCCAAATGAAAATTGGCATGGTATTAATTTCTGGGATGAATACCCATAACCCAAATGGAAAATTAGAACATAAAAATTGATGGCGACCCCGATGGATCAATCTCGGCCGGAATTAGAATTAGTGATTCTAATAATGCAAGGAATTGGGGATTTCTGACTTGGATCCATGCCTGAGATCTAGGTCGTCTCCATTCAGGTCTCTCTTTTCTAGGGTTGGCATTTTGAGCCGAATTAGCCGAGCCAAGCCGGATCCGAGCTGAGCCATACCAACTTATGTCGATTTTTGGCAAGCCGACACTTCGGTTCAGCTCAGCCGAGCCGAGAAAACCAATCGGCTCGGTAGACGGTCCACAATTTTGTATACTGTCGATATACCGTACCGACCGAGTATATCAAAAATATGATAATTTTGGTAGGAGGTGAGGTTCGAACCTTGCACCTCCCACTATCAATCTTGCTCCTTAACCGCCATGCTACGAGTTGTCCTTGTAATAATATATAGAAACAATATATTTGTACTCTTACCACAATCCCCAACATCCCCACTCTCCACCCCTTTCTCTCTTTTTCTTTTCTGTTTCTTATCTCTCTCTCTCTCTCTCTTCACCTCCTTCGAGTTAAACAAAAACCATCTCTCTCTCTTCAGTCTTCATCTTCTTCATCAATTAATTCCCAGATCTTCTCTTCATCTTCTTCATTTTACTTTTTCTATTTTCCTCTTCCTCTCTTCCTCCAGATCATCTACTTTCTTAGTTTCTTTTTCCTTTTTTTCTTTTTCTCTTTTCCTCCGCCTCCTCTTGCAGATCACCTATTTCTCTTTTCCTCCTCCTCCTCCTCCTGCAGATTATCTTCTTTTTCTCTTTTTCTCCTCCGTTTGGATCTTTAGACTTGAAATCGGTTTGAAGCCAAACCGTACCGCATTCAACCGATACCGATTGCCGGTATACCAAGGTTCACGGTTCGGCATCGGCTCTAATATTTGGAAGTCGAGCCTTCTCGGTTCAGTACTGGTAATAGGTAAAATAGGGTCGGTTTGTACCGATTCCAGCCCTACTCTTTTCTCTCGCAGAGCCTTGTTCAGGAAGTACATGCTGGGGAAGCTCCTTGGCCGATTGAGGGCAGTGGTACTATAGTAGGTAACTCGGTCTTACTGGACGAAACAACCAAGGTGACTAATAGTTTAGTCAAATTTAACATTGATTGGGATAACACCATCCCCGGTACAATAAAATCCTGGTACAAAACAGCTGCTCCCCTCATTTCCTCTTTCTCTATTACTGTGAGGAAGCCAGAGTTGTTTTTATATTCTTTGATATTAAAATACTCAAGTGGTTTCCACATGGACATTTCACATGCATTTAGCCAAAACAACTGATTTCTTTAATCGTCGTTATGTCGGCTTGCAACTGAGTGCATTTTCAATTTTTCACTGCTGCACCGCTTGGCCAATTAGATCAAGGCAATTGAAGGATGAGCATTTCGCAGTTCTTAGATTATACGGTTATGTAATTAAATTAAATAATTGCTTTAATAAAGCAAAATGGAGGGAAGGGCGGTGGGTTCCCAGGTGTAGTGGTCCTCTCCCTTACAAAGGGAGGGTTGCGCCTCATGCGACGATCGCTAACTAGGGTATGATATTACCTAATCTTCAATTTTATTAAAAAAAATTAAATTAAATAATTGCAGTATGGCTCAGTTGGAACATGATTGGGAAATGCACCGCACTCAGGGCCGGCTTTGGCCCAGGGTAGGCTAAGCGATGACCCAAGGCCCAAGAGTTTTGGGGCACCAAATTTATTTGTTTTAATGTAGGTAGTCTATTGATTTTATAATATACTAGCCTTCCTACACGTGCTATGCGCGTGCGTACTATTCGTGTCATAATTTCTGGTACGGTGAATTGATCTAGTGGTCTTCGATGTACTTAAATATTCATATGCTGATTTATGGTGCAATAGATCGATGTAGGGATCTCTAATGTTAAAAATTGATTATATTAAGGATCCATCAAAATTATAATTTTATGTTTTGAATTAAATAAAAAATTAATGTTCAAATATTTTGAATAAAGAAATTAATAAAGAGTAAAGACTAATAAATTTATAATTGAACGAAGTGGGCAAGTGGGTGGGACCACTCCTATATTTTATTTATCTTTTAGCTATGTTATTTATTTTTTTGCCCTTATATTATTAAATTTTCTATTTTATTTGATATTTGATTGGAGGGACAAAATATGAGTTTTTGAATGTTTACCAAAACTCATGTTTTGATATTATATATATAGATTAGTAGAAATTGTGAGTAATTAACGTTGTAGCACATGGTGTAGTTGGTCACCAAGTGTTGTTTTGGTTTCTATTACTTCTACCGCCCTAGTTCGAACCCCATTACCTTACATTTTGAATTATTTAAATTTTTCGGTCATTATTTTAGTTGTTTGGGCTCCATTTGCTTACATTTTTATTTTTAAAAATTTCAGTTTACATTTTAGGTGCTTGGAGTTCAATCTTATTTTTTTTAAATTTTGTTCAAGTCAAAATATTTTGTCTTTAAGACCAAACATTTTATCTTTCATTTTTCTCTTGTAGAACTAGGATTTTCCGTTGTAGCTTATGATTTCTAGTTCGATTTTTTATGGTTTTTTTTCCTTTTAAGTCAACATACTTTGTTTTTTATTTTTTCCTTTTATAAGTGAGATTTTCCTTTATTTGATCTTTATTTATTTTTAGTTACATAAACAATTTAAATTTTTTGACATGTGTATATTTGAGTAGCCAACATAATCAAGTCTTATTTCTTAAACTTCTATAAAAAAAAAAGGAAAATTCTAGTATAAGTTAACGTATGACATACGTACACTTTTTTGAATATTTTTTGCCATCGGATATATTTAAAATTCAAAATATATCCGACGGTTATAAAAATACATTTATGGTTACCTGCTTACCCGTTAGTAGGTAATGTTTAATGCAAAATTAATGACAAAAATTAATGTTGAATGAAAAATTAATGACAAAAATTAATGTTGAATGAAAAATTAATGTTAAATGAAAAATTAATGTCAAATCAAAAATCAAAAAGGAAAAAAACATTAAATCTCTAAAATCACACAACAATAAGGAATCCGAAGGCAATATCAAGTGCAAATTATACATTCGAATAGGGAAGTCAAGCAAACATTATGCCAGAAACCATTCAATGATTTACCAACTGCAAACAGTATATTATATCCAGTTTTGAAACTATTCAACTTTCACAAATTTTTAACCGACCCCCTATGATCTTTCCAAAGTAGGGGACGATGGGATTACAGTATCAATAGAAAGTAGACAAGATGCTTGAAACAATAGCTATTCACAAGCCCACTGGCTATTACAATTGGCTCATAATTTCAAATTCACGAGAATTGAATAATATATGCTTAAGTACAACAAATTCCTTGTATTCAAATGATTTTATCGGCCATAACATTGACCTTAATATCTTTCAAACTTTAAATGACTAGAGCCTACACTTGTTTGTGCACTCTTGGATGTAGATAACTACCCAATGGTTGGTAGATTTTTTGATTGTCACATATTAAATATACCTCAAGCACTACCCATAAACCCAAGTTAATTGGGTCTATACATCCATGATTCTATGAAAATATGAATCCAATATGCTTCACTAATATTCACCATAAAATTAACTAGTCTTTAGGTAAGTTTTGGTCCGGGATGTCACAACCAGTCCAACTTCGATACGTTGCCAGATGGTGGAGAAAACGTCAGGGTCACGTTCGGGATGCGTGGTCGGTGAAACGGGTCGAAGAGCTTGACAATTCTGAGCTCATAATATAGGCTTAAAATTATTTTAATTTGGACGGTCTAGATCAGTTAGTCTTGGTATGAACGGTCAAGATCTCACTGCTTGGAATTTCTTTTTTCTAAATAATTTTCTTTATTTCTTCATGATTCGTATGCGATTTGCATACAAATTGGGCCTCTAATCACTTTAGTAATGCTAATCCGAAGGCCGGTTAGTGTCTCTAATCCTTGAATTGCACCATTGTAGGGTTCACGAGCATCGGACGGATATCGGGAGCGAAAGGATGCGATTTGGAGCTTTTTGGACATTTCCGGCAAAAGGACGAGAAGTCAACCCGAGGACCAAAAGTCAACTCGTGGTCAACTCCGACTTGAGAGCGTCAATGAGTCAACATGAAGTCCCGGAAGTGAGCCGCGAGAGAATTCCGGAGGTTTGGTCAAAGTCAACCCTTGGTCAAGCTCCGAAGGTTAAAGTCAAGGTCAACGAAAAGTCAACCGCGTGACTCACCCACACAAGCTCCCAAATCAGCAAAGGACCACACTAGATATGGTGAGGTCACCCCTTGATTATTCCTCCCCTTTATTCCTTTGGAAATTACCCCCTTACCCTTCATTTAAGTCATTTAGCCCTTGGATCAAACCCTACCTCATCCTAGCCCTTTATTTCCCTCCTCTCTAGCCTATAAATAGCCCTCTTTTCCAGATTTAGGTCATTCCCATCATCAGCCCCAAAATCCCTCAAATTCCTTTCCCCTTTTCCTTCTTCTTTCCTTCCCTTCACCCTAGATCCGAAACGCCAGTCGACCGGTCGACACCTGGCCGTCGAACGGTCGACGACCGACGGGTTCCGCCACCTCCGCTTCTTCCTCCGTTCTGGGCAGCTGGGGATCCTCATTAGACATCAAGGACGTCATCTAGATCAAGGGAGAAGAAGGAGACACCTTTGATTGAGACTTTCTTAACCCTTTTCTCTCTTGTATTCATGTTTATTGCCTACTCTTGTGAGATGATGATGTACACTTTGATGTATAGTGAGTAGTACTCTTGTTGGGGACTAGGGTTGTGTGCCCTAGTCCAATGTGACTTTGTGATGCTTTAATCTATGAATAAATGCCTTTGTTGATTCATGAGTATGTGTATGGTCTAATTTCATATGTATTGAATGTGTATGTGAAGATTTGCCACTCTTTTATATGCATTTGATCCATCTTGTATGAGTTGTGTATGGTTTGGCAACTATATTCTACTCTAGGCAATGGGCTATATGTATGATGAGCATGAGTGTTTGTTTGAGTCCCTAGGTTCGACACTATTACGCCTCTTAAGCACTTTAGGAAATCCGGTATTAGGTAACATAGAGGGATTTCCTAAGACACCTAGAGAGTTTGGATGATCCATAATCCGACATTCAAATACCTTTGGAACACGGTCCTAGACTCATAACATGACTAGGATACGGGACTTGATTCATGATCACATAGGCATGATTTCGTTGTTAGGGCATTGCTAGTTGCATTGGATTGGGGTTTGCCCGAAACCCCAACACTTTCCTATATTTGCACACCTTTTACTTGCTTTGTTTACTTACATTTTCTTGTTTGATTGATTGGCATTCCACCATTGCGTACAACACACTCACACTACACTTCGCACATTGTTTAAACACATTTCACTCACTCTATTCCACTTCTAGTCATTCCATATAGCTAAAACACTCGCACACACGCTACCGAGAAGTCGGGGAGCCGTCAATCCTCCGTGGAACGACACTCCCGGATCTCAATACTACCTACCACTAATTTTGCTTTGTCACTTCACTACAATTTTTTCATGATTCACGAAAATCGAGCCCATAACGGTGTAATGAGGTTCTCTATTATGTAACCATCGTCCTTATAAGTTAATTACTTGTTTGAGAACCATTTTACATGCTTGCATGACAATTGAGGTGAAAAGTGGTAATCTAGGTTCTATTTGTGTTAATATTTCACTATTACAAGTTTGAGAACCATTTTACATGCTTTGATGATAATTGAGGTGAAAAGTAGCAAACTAAGTTCTATTTTTGTGTTAATGTTTTACTATTACAAGTTTGAGAACCATTTTACATGCTTTCACGACAATTCAGGTGAAAAATTGTAATTTAGGTTATATTTGTGTTAATGTTTCACAATTACAAGTTTGAGAACCATTTTACATGCTTTGACGACAATTGAGGTGAAAAGTGGTAATCTAAGTTCTATTTGTGTTTATGTTTCACTATTACAAGTTTGAGAACTATTTTACATGCTTTCACGGCAATTGAGGTGAAAAGTGGTAATCTAGGTTCTATTTGTGTTAATGTTTCACTATTACAAGTTTGAAAACCATTTTACATGTTTTCACGACAATTGAGGTGAAAAATGGTAACCTAGGTCCTATTTGTGTTATTGCTTCAATATTACAAGTTTAAGAACCATATTACATGATTTTCCTACAATTGAGGTAAAAAGTGGTAATTTTGGTTCTATTTGTGTTAATACTTCACTATTACAAGTTTGAAAACTATTTTACATAATCTTACGACAATTGAGGTATAAAGTGGTAATCTAAGGTAAATTTTCATATTACACATAAAATGGTCCAACTCCTTAATCTTGTAATATGGTTCTTCATTGTGTAACTATAGTCCTTTCTTTTGTAAATCTCATCATCAATGAGATAATTTACTTGTTAAAAATATATTTTACAAGAAATCACGACCAGTAAGGTGATTAGTTGTAATTTTAGTTCTATTCGATGTAATTATTATATTTACAACCTCTGTTACAAGTTTGTGAACGATTTACATATGAAACAACATATGTGACGTCATTGTCGTAATTTTTTTTTTAAATATGACATGTGTCATAATTTGAATGAATAACTTGTTGACCTGTATAGGAAGTTTCAATCATTAAATTAGTTTAATAGATCTAATTTATAAAAAAAATGTATGATAAACGTCAACATACCATAGCCTCTCTCTAAAAAAAAATTATACTCGTAATGTCATTTTGGTGTTGAAAAGAAAACAAATAATAATAATAAAAAATTAGTAAAATGTGAGTAATTAGAGGCACACTTGTTATTTTCGCCCTGGGCCACAAAAACCTCAAGACTGGCCTCCTTGACCGCACTTAGAGGCTTTTGGAAAATAAATTAACATGTCTCATGGAGCCAAACCACAAAAGCATTAATCTTTTAAGATATCTGGTGCCATATCTTGAGGCTATTTAATATTTAATTGTCACACCCCAAATTATAAAAACTAAAAATTAAGGCATTTCCACCTTAAATTACAAATAACAAATCCGGGACGTGAATCATGGAATATAAAAACTATAAACATGCACAATAATTTTTCTTTTCTTTTCTTTTCAATCCAAGTGCAACGCATACTTACTCTATGCTCAAAAATGTAATTACCGACTCAGTCTTTAGAGTCGAATATTACAAACCATAATTTACATAAAGGATTTACATAAACCAAGTAATATGTAAAAACTCCTTCAGAGCTTAATTTATATAAACCAAGTAATTACTTGCAGCTGGTAAATAGAATTAAAGCTGCACTGCATATTCCTAATTATCCTGTCCTGCAGGATTAGCCACTATACCATTGAATAGTGTACCGAGATATAGTCAACAAACACGGTCAGTTTGCGAAGCTGGTGTGAATGATCTCCGTTTACTCACACATAATTTTCATTTAACGAAAACATAAATAGTTTATTTCAAAACTAAATATGTAAATCATCGTTTTCCAAAAACAATTCAAAAACAACATGAATTGTAAATCAACATTTTCTAAATACAATTCAAATCACAAAGAATTGTAAATCAACAAAATAAATACTTCAATAAATCCAGAAGTAAATCTCACAACCACACAAGCCAAAAATTCAACTCGTCAATCCAAAAGAAAATCACAAAAACTCCAGTGATCTTTCAAAACATACTTGATGACCCATAGAAAATGCAACAAAACTCAATGTCATTTACAGACAATTAAAAGCGAGAATGCCCATTTCTCGCTTTA
The DNA here is from genome assembly GCA_029955375.1 of Rubus parviflorus. Lineage (NCBI taxonomy): Eukaryota > Viridiplantae > Streptophyta > Magnoliopsida > Rosales > Rosaceae > Rubus > Rubus parviflorus. The sequence goes on along the minus strand of JARGGL010000008.1, from coordinate 2,865,608 downwards.
AAAACTATTATGAGTCACAAGACTAACACATGCATGTAACTCATGAATAGCGTACACATACACCTTATGAGTACTATTGGCAACATATTAGAGCTCTAACTGATATGATCTCCCACGACCAATATACGCCAAGGTCACACCTGACCCATGGTCACACTAGACCAAAACATTTAAGGTATTCCAACCTTTACATCTAAAAATGCCATATTCCAAGGTCATCTTTAAAAACGATTTAAATTGTACTCCTATACAAAAATCGTTTCCACAGCACACACCACACCTTTATAAAATGAAAAAAATTGTATAGTCCACAAAATATCGTTTTCAAATAATTCTCAACTCAATAAAACGATAAAATTGTATATTCTACAAAATATCGTTTCCACATTTCAAATCAACCCAAAAAAAAATATATAGATATCATTTTCTCAATATATTTTTTTTCACCAAAATATATATTTTTTCACATAAATATATAATTTTGTAAACACAGATGCAAATCATTATTCCCCTCTAAAACTTCATGAGATTCACTCACCTCTAATTCTCGCTGCGTCTTCAATTAGTAATCGGGAATCGACAAATTACGCTAGAGCTACTCTGCTCCAAAATCACCTATGAACATGCAATTTCCTAATTAGCATTTCACAGTCGACCGATCAACAATTTCTACTCTCAAATCGATTTAATGTGCAATCGACACGAGAATCGAGGTTTGACACGCACTTGCACGAAAATCGAGACATCACAATATCTCTGAATCACTCGAAAATTTAATCACATGCTTAAATCTAACAACCTAACAACAAAATCAAATTTTATGACGGTCCAACGATTAGATTATCACTAATTGTAAATCGTACAATCCGATTCGTAATTAAACAATAATTAACCAAACGATCGAATTACGAAAATTTGAACATACCAGCATGCTCATATCGACGAGTACATACCACTGGGCAAAACACAGCAACTTGGAAAGCCACCACACGCCGCCATAGTTTCGGCGAGTGGGCTCCGCGTGCTGCCGGTTAAACACCAAATTAGATGTCGAGACCTATGCCAAAATGTTCACAACAACACAAGGATCAAGTTTCGTAACTATCTCAAAGTCCAATTCGAAGTGGTTTGAGAGGAATTTCAGTTGAAAGCTTCGTATTCACCAAAACTTCAAAGCTTCGGATTCACAGAAACTTCAAAGCTTCGCTTCTCCTTGCTTAATTATTGATTTGATGATCTCCCACTATAGGGAGCTTGCTGGGGAATAGAGGAACAAAACCCAAGTGGTTTGCATCGCCACCTTAATTGGTGGAGTGAATTTCGATCAGGTCGGATCTGACGACATTTGCGGGACTCGATTCTCAGTTATGGTTGAGAAACGATGAAAGAAACCACGATAGGGAGGAAGAGAAGGAGGACACGAAGCCAACGGTAGTTGCCTCCTTGTGTTAGGAGGGGAGAAGGTTTGAGGAAGGGAAGGAGGTTAGGAGGCTAGGGTTAGGAACCTTCTCCCCTTGTTTTGGTGGCTAGGGTTTTATTTTTATTTTTATACATTGACAGATGGAAGAACAACATATTGACTACAATTACCTATTGATAATTAGGCTCTTTTTTTTTGGGTTACATAGGGACCTAAGGGCATCTCCAACAACCCTTTCCAAAACTCATACCCAAACTCAAATTTTGACTCACCCAAACTCATTACTATTCATTTGAGTTTTTCATCTCCAACAAGGGTGAGTCAAAACCCATACCCATTTTATATTTTAATCATTTTATATAATTATTTAAAAACAATATGAATTTATATATCATATATAATATATATTTTTTCTTATTTTTTCAAGTTATTTCATAATAAAAATGGTCCATTTATTCTGGACCGTTCAAATCAAACCTCAAATTAAGTCATCTCCAGCCGTTGGATGGAGATGACCGTTGGGCCTAGTCAACCGAGCAGCGCTGGTCAGCGCGTTTGTGCTTCACCGCCCAACCCAGTGGCCGTTTTTTTGTCCTTTAGCGTGTCTTTGTTTTCATCCGCTTGGCTGGCGCGTTACTCTCCTCTCTCTCCAGACATGGCTGGCCTGCGAGTGTACCACGCCAACAGTAATGGGTTTTCAACCCATAATTCCTCCCAATTTGACTCACCTTCTTAGTAGGAACCCATTATGGGTTATAGGTTTTGTTTGTTGAAGATGAGATTTTTGGGTTTTGGGTATGGGTATAGGTTTTAGTACACCTTGTTGGAGATGCCCTAAAAAGGCCCAAGCAAAAGAACAAAAGAAAAAGAAAAACTAGCCAAAGTGGCTACTACAAACTCTTCTCAGGTGAACAAAGTTATCAATATCATCCATATAGGCAGAGGAAGCGTAGCTGGGGGGCTGTCTAGAAAAACCACACCATGATCATGAGAAATCCCTTACATTCTCTGTAAATGTGGTTGACTGAGATAGAGCTGAAATGTTGTAGAAGTCTTTTGCAGCAAGAGAGCAAAGACCCAAGGGGTTGATAATTAGGCTTTTGAGCAGAGGTTTCGAGTCCAAATAATCTCTCCATTTTTTGATTAACCAAAAAATAATATGGCAAATGATAAAGCAGGCCGGTTTGACCACAAGACTTCGAAGCCGGTCCGTGGCAATTTCAAAATGCCAGCAATAATAGCAGACTTCAGCAAAAATACCAGCTATATCCCTTCAACCAAACAACGGCTATTCTGCACCAACTTTGGTAGCATACAAACCTCGGACAGCACATCAGAGCCTTGGATGTATAATAAAGCCATCAGAGCCTTGGATGTATAATAAAGCAAGCTGGAATTATGTCTCTTAGTGGCACAAGACCATGTCTTTACTGCATGGCTTTATGGCATCAAGTGGCACAGACTATACTCATATTGCATGGCATGCACATGGCTATCTTCTTTTAACAATTTCTGCATGAATACTTGTACTTTATTGCATGTTGTTTTGTAAAGTAGCTATTAGCCTTTCTATAAGAATATGAAGAAGGAGGAACAGAGAGGACGGACGACCACAACAAGAAAGAAAAGAAACTAAGTGTGAAAAATACCAGTACCAGTAGCCCTTTCCAGTAGCAAAGAACCTTGTATCAATAGTCTTTCCATACCACTATACCAGTAGCTTTGTAATATCACCCTACGAGTTGTAATCTATCTTCCATATCAATAAAACAATAGTTTCTTTTACATCTTTTGTTCATAAACACTTTCCTTTGTTCAAAAACAAATCCACCAGATCACATATATTATCCAGCCTTCATATTTTCTCTAAAATCAAAGCATATATGCAAGATTATACCAAGTAAATATCCACATATAATCAACTTCAAGAAGAGCAGCAGTCCATGCAATAACAATTCCAACAAGAAGAGTAGCAGATCCATGCAGTAGCAGTTTATCATAATCAACGAAGCAGATCATAGGAGTCTCATGCAGTAGCAGATCATTATCATCAAAGGAGCAGATCTGTCACGCCCCGGACCCGGTGTCGGTGGATTTTAGGCACCTAAACCCGAATCCGAGGTGTGAGCGTTAAAAAGTAAAAACAAAACCTTACAAAGAGAAATTACACCTTCTTCTACGTTCTAACTCACTCTCGTCTTGTCTAAACTTTCCGAAACTCGTAAGTTGTACCTGAAAAACAAACCTATTGTAGGGGTGAGCTTTCGTCCTCGCTGCTCAGTAGGGACAAAAACCATTAAGAAAATGCATTATGACTAAAATAACTACAATGAAATTGATGCATGAATGTCAAATGAGCTTCACTTATCTACCCGTTAGTCCATATAACAAAACAAGCAGAGCCTACACGTCCCATACCGTGTATTTTACCAACCGGGGGTGACCCTAAATGTTTCAATATATGATCTAACACCCGTAACAATTCAACCCACATATCCATTTTGCTAGTCATCTTGCCCAACCTCGATCACCAGTTCCGCACAGCTCTATTAGCCCACATGAAATCTGGTCCCTACGAGTCAGACTCAACTACACAAAAGCTATTTCCCATATATTTCATTCTTTCTATATCCATCCACCATTCTCAAATCATAATCACATTCATTCCCACCGATGTATCCTTCTATATGTCATGATGCATCATCAAATATATCATTGGTAATATGCATTTAAACATATAATTATGCTTGCATATAAAATATCAATCACCGTATATCAAACAAGCATGCTATTCAAACATCGCAAGTAAATAAATCATTTAAAAAGGTTCCCCAAGATCCCCCTACCTTGATTCCGCACAATACTAGTTCTACGTTAGCTCCACTTCACGTCAAGTCTCATTCGAGAATTTCAATCCAAATCAAGCTCCACAAACTTCGATACTAGACAAAATCAAACCAAACAAATACGTTCGATCACTACTTAACACTTACACAACTTAAATAAAACAAATCAAGCCAAAACGAATAAAAAACCTAAAATCACCGCTGCTCACGGCGGAGCCACGGTGGCCGGAGGCGGCTATGGCGGCCGGAATCCAACCTTAACCAAAATCTACAAAATTATAGTCAAAAGAAAGCTCTTGAAGAGACTAACAACTTTATACCTTCGGGTTTCCCCAAATAACCGACGGTTTGGCCGGAATTTGAAGAATAAGCCGGCGGAGGTCTAAAACATTCCGATCTAAAATCCGGCAACATAAGGCAGCGATTCACATCGGGTCTTTAGGGGTTTTGTAGGGTTTTCCAAAGCAAACAAAGCCCAATAAGTATCCCCTCCCAATTTGGCCGGAGTTGGCCGGAATTTAGAAAATAGGCCGGAAAGAGTTGAATCTTTCTAGCTTCGATTCTCCATGTACGGTGAAAAGTAGGATGAAAGGCTTATATGGATAGAAAGATCGTTCCAAGACGAAGAGAAAGGGACCGGTTTCATGGTCATAGGTGGCCGGATGTGACGGGGGCGACGTCGGGAAGTTCCGGCGACCAAACTGAGTTTCTGCCCTATTTTGGGTCGGTTTCCAGAAATGGAAACTTTCCATAAATGGGTGTTTCCGGAAATGGACTTGCTATTTATAGTACACGGAGTTCCAGAAATTACAAAACTGCCACTAACTTCTAATGCCTATAACTTCTTCGTTACAACTCCGATTTTCGCCTTCTTCGTGTCTACGAACTCGTAGTGACGTGTACTTTCTAATTGTGACCTCAAAAATAAAATTTGACCAACTTTAAAATTCGAGATCTCACAAGATCATCATACTCATGCAGTAGCAGATCATTATCATCAAAGCAGCAGATCATCATACTCGACGAAGCAGATCATCCATCAAAGGAGCAGTCCATCATAATCCAACACAGCAGCAGTAGCAGTCCATGACATGCAGCACACAGCAGTAGCAGTCCATGACATGCAGCAGTAGCACTTGACCATCCGAAGCAGATCGAAGCCTTTTGAAGAAGTCTTAGCTTGTCGATTTTAGTTCTGTTCGTAGTTTTGAAGAAAAGACTGTACGATTTGTACTAGCACAAACAAGTAGGTTCTCTTAATCTTTATTTTCTGGTAACCTAGTCGACTTCTAGTCCAAAACAGGGAAAAACTGGCGTAATTATATTATTTTACTGCTAAACTGACGATCATATTATCTTTTGAGGATTTGTGTCGTAATTAAATGCATGCCAAGATGACCTTTAGGTATTAGTCAGGGAACCTCTGAGTCCAAGAACCTCTGAGTCCAAGAACCTCTGAGTTCTGCTCTTATAACCCTGTTAGTTGGTTTTGTCGCAGTTCCATGTCCTTGTTCTATGTTCAAGGCTTGGTATTTAGTGGTTGTATTGGCCATCTAATCACCACACGGACGCCTTGGAAATTTGGTATCAAAGCTAGCTTAGCAGTATTGTAATATAGTTATAACAGTGAAGTACCTTGAGGACAGAAGTCATCAACACATCAGAAAAAGAAAAACCGATTTTTGCATGTTAAGAAAAACCTGTCAAAAATACTTTTTATGATCGATTATCTTAATCTAGAAATATCCGAGTCACAAAAACGAAAAATTACGTTAGATCAAAATACGTTAGTTTGTTATTTTCCACAGAAAAATCACAAGCATATTTTACACAGTGAAGAACATCCACTGGTAAATAGTGTCATAGACCTTATAATTAGTCAAGCAGAAAATATTAAATTAGAATATAATAAGCAAAATCAGACGGTCCAACAACTATTAGAATATTTACAGAAAAATTCGTTAAAAATTATTAGACAAAATTTAGATTATATATCTGTTGCGTAAAAATTTGCACATAGTGAGCGAAAATGTTACCCAACATAATTTCACTCATATTCATTTAAAAGAATAGAGTTTTTATTATTTCGGGTTCGACCCATTCAAGACAGAATGTGTCTCTTAATTACAATCCCTTGTTACAAGGGAACGCCTTTTGATTCCATTTATAAAGAAACCAATTGAGAGATGTGTTTGTTTGTTTTTGCGGCTGCACCCGGAGTATTTGACGGGTTGCCTACGTACCCTGGAAGGGATCAAGCCACTCGTAGTTCAAGAATTCCAATAAGTGAATGACTCATTGGAGGCTTGGATATTTGATATAGGAATGGTGTTTAGGATGCGGTTGCATCTAGATTATTTGTGTCTAGATTGCCTACATACCCTTGCGGGATCAAACCACATGTAGTTCCAAACATTTGGAAATTAAATGGGTAGATGACCCATTTATTTTGGATTTGTGTTTGGGATTTCTGTGTGGGTTTAGAGCCCTTGAATTTGGTTTGGGGTAATTTTGGAAAGTGTTTGATTTGGTATTTGGATGAATTTAACTGGTGGAGTCAGTGATTCGATTTTGGGATTGGTTGAATTTGACTGGTGGAGTCAGGGATTTGATTTGGAGTTGCGGTTGCATCTAGTGGGTCGCTAGATTGCCTACGTACCCTTTGTGGGATCAAACCGACCGTAGTTCTTTAATTTTGGATTTTTGTTTGGTTTTGTACCACATGGAATTTTGTCACAGGTTTCAAACTGTCGGTCGAGCATTTTTATAGCACCGCTCGAGTCGAGCTTTTCAATTGGGCTTGGGCCCAAGACTTGAAATGAATTTTTATAAATGGGCTTGCTTCCGGCTTTGTGTGGGAGGCCCAATTACAATGATATCTTGATTTTGATCTTTGTACCATTTAAACAACTTGGATGCCCATTTCATTATTTTTTGCCGCACCATGTTCATGCCGTCATCTTCTTTCTCCTTCACGGTTGGAAACAATTAAGCCAATTTTTTAACTTGCTTTTGACTTTGAGGTTTGAAACATAAGCACCACTTTTGGACTTTATTAATTGGCATAGGCTCTCTTCTCCACCGTTCCTTTGTCTCTCAAACTTGCCTCTTAATTAGGTGCCACATGTGGATTTTATAATTGTCTAAAGACTTTGTGCTTGGCAAAATGAAGCGGTGAGACTTGGCTGGTGGTGACAACAAGCTTACAACAATAGAGCGGTCTTTGAAGCATTTTCTTTTGCTTTGTCGACTGCTTATTTTTGTTTTCTTCCTCCACGAAGTGTGCAGCAGCAGGGACTAAGAAACACTCATGCCCCTTTGTTTGTCTTCTCGGCTAGCAGATTGAACAAACAATTTGATTTGCTTTGCCATTTTGAGAACTTGCTGCTGACTCTGTATTCGTTTCACAGTTTGGTTTCCTTGCTCTCCGTCTCTGTTGTTGTTGTGGGAAGTAGACGAAACGCCCATCACGTGTTCGACGAAAAGCTTGAAACACCTCTTTGAGATTTGACTTTTGCTTCTTCTCTGTTTTTGAAAATGAGAGCTTGTGATTGCTTTATCGCTTCGAATTTGCTCAAAGCTTTTGTTGTTCAACGGAGACAGCGGCTTAGCTTTTTTGTTGTTCAACGGAGACAGCGGCTTAGCTTTTCTCTTGGAGAGTGATTGAAGATTGAAGACTGCAGCTTTGAGCAAAGGCTTTGCTTCTGTTTCATTGTGCTTCTCTTCGGGATTTCGTTTTGAGAACTTTGATTGAGAGAACACTCAGAATGGAACTACTTCATTTTGAGAGCTTTGCTTGAGAGAAGGACACCACGCCTGTTTAGTTTTCTTGAGCTGGGATGAACTTTCTGTCTTGCCCAAAAGCCATCGGTCATTGACGGGTTTTATGAGGATGAGAGCAGCAAGTGTGTTGTAGGTTTTTTTCTTTTGCACAAAAGATAAGGTGCAGTAACCAGACCACGTAACCAAGGGCCGTAGCCAGATCATTATGTAACAAAGGCAGCAGCCAAGATCATCATGTAACAAGGGCCGTAGCCAGATCATCATGTAACCAGGGCCGTAGCCAGATCATCACGTAACAAGGACAGCAGCCAAGATCAACACGTAACAAGCAACACGTGACAAGGGCCGTAGCCAGATCATTTTGTAACCAAGGGCCGTAGCCAGATCGTCATGTAACCGAGGGCCATCGTCATGTAACCGGTCACCAAAGGATTGAATAGGCGCTAAGGCCTTGAGTCCATGGCAGCAACGTAAACAAGAATATCGTGAGGAGGCACATCTGACCAGGACGAGCTCCGAGATTCGCCGTTTATTGAAAGAGAAACAACTTCGTGTGGCTGCTGCAAAAAGTCAGTGACTTCCATGGCCTTCATAGTAAGGTAGACCTGCATAAGAAAGAAAAGAGAGAAGCCGAGGTTGATGAGGAAGATTTTCACCTTTGAACAAAACCTCTCCTTCTTTGAATATCGCTTCTGACTTGTTGTTATAGCAGGGCTGACTCTTGCGTTCTCTCCTCCGTCCCCTTTTGAGTTGATATTGCACGACTTATATAGTGTGTTGATTGATGAGTTTGATTTCTAATCAAGAGAGAGAGTCCTCAAAAAACTCTAATTGCAATGAACCGGGTGGAACGATATTTTTGAGTCTTTGAGTTCAAAGTGAAATGAACCATCTGACATCTTGCTTTCCAAGGACTTCTGCATTATCTTCAATATGATTATCCTCAACGTATCATTTTCTCACACCGATTTAATCAATAAGCTATAACATATTAACTATAATATATCAATAGCTTGACTCCTTCATGTTTTGTATGTGGACAACGTGGACTCCCCTTCATTTAATTTTTTTATCTCAACAGTGCCCCCTCAAGCGTCGTGCGTGAGAATAGCTTTGCGCGTACGAGGCTTGACAACTTTCTTGCTCTTTGTAGTTTATACTCATACAAGCTAGGAGTTCTTGAGAGTTGTGTGGCTTGGTGCCATTTGATCCCAATTCGTCAGTAGGGATGATGTAATTTTGAAAGATTTGTGGCTGGATCTAGCATTTGGGACTAGATTGCCTACGTACCCCTTTTGAGGGATCAAGCCATACGTAGTTCCAAGAAAATTTTTTTTTTTTTTTTTTTTTTTGTGCCTTATCTTTTGCTTGAACTACCCTTTGTGGGTTTTTCGTTCAACAGGCTTTTCATTTTTTTTTTTTTTTCTTTTTTTTTTAGCTCTAATTTTTGCTTGGATCGCCTTTTAGGTTTTCAATCCAACGAGCTCTTCTTTTTTTTTCCTTTTTTTTTTTTTGTATAAAGCACTTTTGCAAGAGACATGTGGGTTTACTGCCAATTTGAGCTTCATTTTTGTGACAATATTTCCACCTCAATTTCCTTCTTGTTGATCATTTCTTGAATTATATTCTTGAGGACGAAACAATCTTTTGTTGGATGACTGACAATTTGATGGTACCGGCAAAATCGATGGTCCTTGGTTTTGTTGACTTCATTCGGTCGCTTTGATTCTGGTAGCTCAATAGCTTTTGCTTTGCAGAGCTCACTGAGAATTTGTTCGACGTCATCATCATCAAAAGTGTATTTGACTTCTTTTCTTTCTTTGAGAGTGAGTTTCCTTGACCCTTCTTTTCCTTTGCATATATCCGAATTTTCATCAGTTTTGACAAAGGTAGCCAGCGAATCTCTTGTATCGTCACTTCTTTGATTTTTGAAGATCGCCCCTTGTGTCGAGTTTTTCTTACGAGCTATTTGTCTTTCAACATTACTAGCCTTCGAGACAAGTGCATCGAATGTTTGAGGTTCAGCGGTGCTGACAAAAGTTGCTATCTCTGGCAGGAGATTGTTTGAGCACATTAGTACTGCCGATTGCTCTGTCAATTTCTCTAAGCATTGGAGACTTAAGCCTCTCCATCTAGAGATGAACTCATTTGTGCTTTCAGCAAGCTTTTGTTTGGTGTCAGCTAAGTCAATGATTGAAATTTTCTTTCTTGAACTGACAAATTGTGCTAGGAATGCTTTTTGCATGTCGTCCCATGTGAGGATAGAACCTGGTTGCAGTTGAGTGTACCAAGTAAAAGCCGCTCCTTTAAGGGACTGAACAAATTGCCTTATTAACAATGCATCTGTCTGTGATGTTTCCCCACAAGCTGAGTAGAAATGAGCCAAATGTTCATGGGGAGAGCTATTTACTCCGTCGAACTTGTCAAATATTGGCTTTTGATATCCCTTAGGGAATGGTAATGCATCATAATGGGCAGGATAGGGCTTTAGGTACCCAGAGATTGGTGGTTTTGAAGACACGTACATTTCTCGGATTCCCTCTGCAATCATAGTTTTGATGTCTAGTAGAGTGAACGTGGTTGAAGAGCCAGATTTCTCCGTCTTTTTCTGTTCTTCATATTCGAAGGTGTCATCCTCCTTCTTTTTGTCCTTTTGATTCTTTTGAAAAGCCAACTTTGCTACTAGCTTAGCAATTTCAGCTTCTTTTTCAGCTAATCTTTTGGCTGCCTCCGCTTCAACATCAGCAAGCTTCTTGGCTTCCATTTCTTTCTCAGTCTGCCTTTGAGCTGCTTCTTCCTCAACTTGAGCTAGTCTTGTTCGCAATTCTTGTAGTTGCTCTTCCATGGTTAATGCGTTAGTGACCATAACTGACATGGTCTCAGACTTTGTGTCGTCATTTTTCTTGAACCATCTGGAGATGTCCTTTGAGGTTGATGACTTCTCGGGAAATGTCCTCACCATCTTTCGGGCTTGGACTGCCCCCAGTGGTATATGAGATTGGAGTCCCATTACTTGCTTTTTGGACTCATCATTTGTAAAGCTTATTTTGTTTACCACTGATTGACTTCTTAGATGGTATAGCTCAACAACCTCCTTCTCTTCTTTGGATGAGCTGTCAGAGGTTAGGATTTTTGCTGATCGTTGAAGTGCTTGTTGCGGGGAATTGAGGGTCTGGGCTTCGGGCCTTGTTAGAACCTCATCTTCTCCCTTGACAAATGTCACTATTGCATTTTTAGTAGCGATCACGTTGCTTTGAGTAGCCACAGATGCAGATGGTGTAATGATTAACTTGATTGGAATTGAGCCAATCAAAATTTGAGTGGTGATATGGGCTTGATTAGCCTTGAATGTTGTGGTCTTGATGACTCTATCATGTGTGGCCTTAATGGCTTTAAGTGTTATTGATGTTTCTAGAGTAGCTTCTTTAGTAGCTTCCCTTGATTGAGCTCTATTGGCATTCTTCCTTAGAGCTCTAGCAGCCCTTTTCCTTGAATTTCTGAGAGCATTCTTTGATGATGTTCTCTTGGATTGGGTCTTGTCAATCTTCAAAGAGGTCTTGTTGACTTTGACATCATGGTTGGGCTTCGAAACATTGCTTGAGATTGAAGGTTGATCAATGATGAATGATACACGATGACCAGCTCGCCTTGCTTGTCCATCCTTTGATTGAGTACCTTCAAGCTCATGGAAGTAGATTGTCACTTGTGGTGCCATTTTATTTCCTGAGGCAAACAAATAACAAATTTGATTAATTTTTAATAAATGGAGATGAAAAGGAAAATGGGTCCCACCGGGTGTGCCAAAAATATGTTGCGTAAAAATTTGCACATAGTGAGCGAAAATGTTACCCAACATAATTTCACTCATATTCATTTAAAAGAATAGAGTTTTTATTATTTCGGGTTCGACCCATTCAAGACAGAATGTGTCTCTTAATTACAATCCCTTGTTACAAGGGAACGCCTTTTGATTCCATTTATAAAGAAACCAATTGAGAGATGTGTTTGTTTGTTTTTGCGGCTGCACCCGGAGTATTTGACGGGTTGCCTACGTACCCTGGAAGGGATCAAGCCACTCGTAGTTCAAGAATTCCAATAAGTGAATGACTCATTGGAGGCTTGGATATTTGATATAGGAATGGTGTTTAGGATGCGGTTGCATCTAGATTATTTGTGTCTAGATTGCCTACATACCCTTGCGGGATCAAACCACATGTAGTTCCAAACATTTGGAAATTAAATGGGTAGATGACCCATTTATTTTGGATTTGTGTTTGGGATTTCTGTGTGGGTTTAGAGCCCTTGAATTTGGTTTGGGGTAATTTTGGAAAGTGTTTGATTTGGTATTTGGATGAATTTAACTGGTGGAGTCAGTGATTCGATTTTGGGATTGGTTGAATTTGACTGGTGGAGTCAGGGATTTGATTTGGAGTTGCGGTTGCATCTAGTGGGTCGCTAGATTGCCTACGTACCCTTTGTGGGATCAAACCGACCGTAGTTCTTTAATTTTGGATTTTTGTTTGGTTTTGTACCACATGGAATTTTGTCACAGGTTTCAAACTGTCGGTCGAGCATTTTTATAGCACCGCTCGAGTCGAGCTTTTCAATTGGGCTTGGGCCCAAGACTTGAAATGAATTTTTATAAATGGGCTTGCTTCCGGCTTTGTGTGGGAGGCCCAATTACAATGATATCTTGATTTTGATCTTTGTACCATTTAAACAACTTGGATGCCCATTTCATTATTTTTTGCCGCACCATGTTCATGCCGTCATCTTCTTTCTCCTTCACGGTTGGAAACAATTAAGCCAATTTTTTAACTTGCTTTTGACTTTGAGGTTTGAAACATAAGCACCACTTTTGGACTTTATTAATTGGCATAGGCTTTCTTCTCCACCGCTTCTTCACTTCTCAGACTTTCAATATACACTTGCCTCTTAATTAGGTGCTACATGTGGTCTTATAATTGTCATTCCTTAACAACTTTATGCTTGGCAATGAAGCGGTGAGACTTGGCTGGTGGTGACCACAAGCTTACATTGAAAGTTGACAACAATAGAGCGGTATTTGAAGCATTTTCTTTCTCTTTGCCGATTGCTTATTTTTTGTTTTTCTTCTCCACGAAGTGTGCAGCAGCGGGGACTAAGAAATTCGCATGCCCTTTTGTCTTCTCGGCTAACAGATTGAACACCCAATTTGATTTGCTTTGCCATTTTGAGAACTTGCTGCTGACTCTGTATTCGTTTCACAGTTTGGTTTCCTTGCTCTCCGTCTCTGTTGTTGTTGTGGGAAGTAGACGAAACGCCCATCACGTGTTCGACGAAAAGCTTGAAACACCTCTTTGAGATTTGACTTTTGCTTCTTCTCTGTTTTTGAAAATGAGAGCTTGTGATTGCTTTATCGCTTCGAATTTGCTCAAAGCTTTTGTTGTTCAACGGAGACAGCGGCTTAGCTTTTTTGTTGTTCAACGGAGACAGCGGCTTAGCTTTTCTCTTGGAGAGTGATTGAAGATTGAAGACTGCAGCTTTGAGCAAAGGCTTTGCTTCTGTTTCATTGTGCTTCTCTTCGGGATTTCGTTTTGAGAACTTTGATTGAGAGAACACTCAGAATGGAACTACTTCATTTTGAGAGCTTTGCTTGAGAGAAGGACACCACGCCTGTTTAGTTTTCTTGAGCTGGGATGAACTTTCTGTCTTGCCCAAAAGCCATCGGTCATTGACGGGTTTTATGAGGATGAGAGCAGCAAGTGTGTTGTAGGTTTTTTTCTTTTGCACAAAAGATAAGGTGCAGTAACCAGACCACGTAACCAAGGGCCGTAGCCAGATCATTATGTAACAAAGGCAGCAGCCAAGATCATCATGTAACAAGGGCCGTAGCCAGATCATCATGTAACCAGGGCCGTAGCCAGATCATCACGTAACAAGGACAGCAGCCAAGATCAACACGTAACAAGCAACACGTGACAAGGGCCGTAGCCAGATCATTTTGTAACCAAGGGCCGTAGCCAGATCGTCATGTAACCGAGGGCCATCGTCATGTAACCGGTCACCAAAGGATTGAATAGGCGCTAAGGCCTTGAGTCCATGGCAGCAACGTAAACAAGAATATCGTGAGGAGGCACATCTGACCAGGACGAGCTCCGAGATTCGCCGTTTATTGAAAGAGAAACAACTTCGTGTGGCTGCTGCAAAAAGTCAGTGACTTCCATGGCCTTCATAGTAAGGTAGACCTGCATAAGAAAGAAAAGAGAGAAGCCGAGGTTGATGAGGAAGATTTTCACCTTTGAACAAAACCTCTCCTTCTTTGAATATCGCTTCTGACTTGTTGTTATAGCAGGGCTGACTCTTGCGTTCTCTCCTCCGTCCCCTTTTGAGTTGATATTGCACGACTTATATAGTGTGTTGATTGATGAGTTTGATTTCTAATCAAGAGAGAGAGTCCTCAAAAAACTCTAATTGCAATGAACCGGGTGGAACGATATTTTTGAGTCTTTGAGTTCAAAGTGAAATGAACCATCTGACATCTTGCTTTCCAAGGACTTCTGCATTATCTTCAATATGATTATCCTCAACGTATCATTTTCTCACACCGATTTAATCAATAAGCTATAACATATTAACTATAATATATCAATAGCTTGACTCCTTCATGTTTTGTATGTGGACAACGTGGACTCCCCTTCATTTAATTTTTTTATCTCAACAATATCGTCGCAACTAGAAGATAATAATAGGAATATACAAAGGTTTCCTAGTAAAAAGGAAATAAAAGAGTTAATAGATCTTATTGACAGCAAGCCAAAGCAAGTAGAACTCCAGTCCTTAGAAATTGTCGAACAGCTGAAACTAGAAGTACAAAAAATAGAGTTAGTACAAAAAGAGTTAACTGAACAAGTAGAAAAATTACATAAGAAAATTGATAGATTATTAGTTTAATGACCGATTCTAGAACTAATAGTAAATACATCAACGCACTAAACGAAGTCAATAAATTAGACAAAGAACCAGTAGGTTTTTCAGATATAATAACTACTGTTCCTAGCACAAATATACCTATAAGACAAAATAATATTATTATTCAACTAATAATAGACTTAGCAGAAAAAATAGATCAATTAGAAGAACAAATTACAGAAATTAATCAACTTTTACATAGAGTGTCACCATCGTTACCACCTACACTAGTTAAAAACTTAGAAAATTTAAGTTTAGGAACAAATAAATATACAAGAAAAACAAAACTAAATCCCTTTGACAATAGCAAATGGAACTTTTTAGAAGAAAAGGAAAAGAAATAGTTAGAACAGAAGATATTTATCCAAATGAAGAAGAAGCACAAGATTTCCTTAGAAAAGGATTTTTAAGATCGCAGAGAAATAAATATAATTTATATCAATTAGGAAGATTCGAAAATAGAAATAGTATTGTAAGCAGTATCAGTCAACATGAAGTAAGTTGTATAGATAAAGAAGTAACTTTAAATTTACTTAGCAATCAGACCATAGAACAACTACGAAAATCAAATTATTCGCAAATTCACATAGGAACAATTATGATAGGAATCGCAGGATTAACAAGGGCACAAGTAGGCACAAAAGCATTAGTATACATATATGATGATAGATGGGATAATCACCAACAAGCATCTATAGCAACCGCATAAGTAGACCTTAGTACAAACCTAGCAGTAATAGGTTGTATACCTAATTACGCTATGACAATTAAAGAATTTAGTAAACATATTAAAGTCAGTATAATAGTAGTCAATTTAATGTATGTAGGAAAAGTTTCAGATAAATTCAACTATAAATTTAATGTAGAATTTCAAAACTTAGTACAAACGTTTGGTAGTAAACACGTTAATATGATAGAAGCAAAACCTGTAGATAACAGTTTTTTAGAAGGAACTAAATGGCTGTTACCTAATTTACAAGGGTCAAAAAATAGACAACCTGATAAAGCGCAAATATTTGAAAATCATATAGGAGAAGCATCCGTAAGATTCACCAATTATAGACAAATAGAAAATGTAGACGACTTAGAAAGTGAAGCAGAAATAAATATGGTATTTGATAATCTGGAAATTAATTTAATTGAACAAAATTTTGATAGTATAGTTGATAGATTAATAGAGGATATAGATAATTTAAGTGAAGATCAATATATAGAAAAATATAAGACTTATGAATTAGGATTACATAGGTTAAATGATGAGGATATGAAAAAATTAATATTAGACATAGGATTAGAACATATTTTAGGAGAAAAAGAATATAATAATATGTTAATCGAAATAGAGTGTATGCCTGTAGAAGAACAACATAGCTCCACAGGAACAACTTCAGGAATTCGTACAGAACCAACAATGGGTAGAACCGATCAGCAAAATATAAGACCAACTAATGAAATTTATACAGAAAATAATTTAATGAATATGAAGCAAGTAGATCTAAGAAAAATAGAATACCTTATGCAGGAATAGAACAAATAAATTTAGCAGGAAATATATTAAATTTAGATCATGTAGATCCACAAGATTGGGAAAAAATAATAGAAAGATGGGAAAAAGGATGTGTACACGCAGCAATACTGTTAGATTTTGGAAACACTAATGATATGTTAGATTATTTTGAACACACATTAGATGGAATGGTTTTTGATTATTTTCAATCATGGAAAATTCAAAACCCACAACAACATCAAGCAGCAAAAGTAACATTTAACATAGACGCTTTTGTACAATTAATTAAAAGAGAATTTTTAGATCACAATAGATTAGATGGAAGAAATGAACAAGCACAAATTAGAGCAATAAGAAACTTAGAACAATTACAAATATGTGATTTACAATATATAGGAGAATATACTACTGATTTCTTTAAATATTTAGGAAGAACAAGTAGAATAACTGATATTAACCTATTAAATAGTTATATGACGAAAATTAAAGGGCCTATAGGAGAAAAAATTTGGACAGAATGGCAAAAACACCCTAGGAAAAATGATATAACCATTGGACCTAAAACACAACATGTATATGATATATTACGAGAAGAATGTAGTCAAATAAAAGCAAAAAGACAAATTAGAAAACAATTTTACATGAGTTGTAAAAGTATAGATTTACCTAAGCAATATGGATGTCATAGAAAAGATAGAAATAAGAAGGTTAAAGCATATAGAAAGAGTTATAGGAAAAAGAAGTATAGACCATATAAACATTATAAAAAGTTTGATATACAGCCTTCAAAAACGTTTAGAAAACGAAAATATATTCCTAAGCAATTTAGAACAAGAACTAAAAAGCCTTGGATTAGAAAATATAAAACATCAAAAGATAAAAACACTTGTAAGTGTTATTTTTGTGGTGAAATAGGACATATTAGACCAAAATGCCCTAAGTTAGGAAAACAACCTAGAGAAAAAATACAACTAATAGAACAATTTAAATTAGAAGAAGATGAAGATTTAGAGTCAATTTACAGTCTAGACAATTTAAGCGATAATGAAAGTATTTATAGCGTAAATAGTATTGATATGATAACAGAGTCAGAATCAGATTATTCTAGTAATTCAGAAAGTGAATTAGATGAAAATATATGTATGTTAGAAGAAAAAGAAGAGTTTAAATATATTAATTTAGGATGGCCTCAAAATTGTAGTAAGTGTAAGAAAATGGTAGGAGAAAAATATTATACTACTACAACAATATTTTGTAAACCTTGTTATGATAATAGGACTTTAGAAATCAATTCAGTAGAAGAAGAAAAAATTAATATACAAAATGTGAGTGTAGAAAACCAAAAGACTAGTTCATTATTAACTATTAATTGTGAACTAGAATTATCCAAAGAAAATAGAATACAAGCAGTAGCTATGATAGACACGGGTAGTACAAAAAGTGTAATAAGAGAAGAGTTAGTACCAACACAATTTAGGCAAAAATTAGTCAAACCAGTAAAAGTATCACAATTCGATACTAAAACTATATATTTAACCCATTGTATAAACAATATATGTCACGCCCCGATTTTCCAATCAATTAATAAGGCATTTTGCCCTTAATTACAAACCATTTCGGGAACGTGACGACATGGAATATCAAATACAAATATGCACTAGAATTTTTTTCCTTTTAATTCAAGTACACAACACCAACTCCATGCCCAACATTGTAATTTCAAACTCAATACAAGAGTCGAATATTACATACCAAATATTTATATAATAAATTGATACATCAAAATATTACATAAATAAATCTTCAGAGTGCGAAGCATAAAATAGCGGAAGTCTTAAAACCCAACAAAAAGTATGCAGCCTTGCATTACTCCTGGTTATCCTAACCTGCAGGTATAACCCCTACACCGTGGAATAGTGTACCGGGTTATATCAACAAACCCGGTCAGCTTACGAAGCTGGTATGAGTTAACTCAGTTTTACTCACCCTAAACCGTTTAACAAAATATACATATATAGTTTGTTTTAAACAAATATATGTAACTTATACTTTTCAAAAACAATTCAAATCCCGAAAATTCATATTATAAAATATACTGAACCTACGCGCCCCATACCACGTATTTTAACCCCACACGTCCCATAAACGTGTATGTTAATCCCAGGGTAATTCAGAATATTAAACAATATAAACTTTCCCCAAAATCATTTCCCAAAATTATGATTCTTTCTTTTTAAGAATCGTAAATCATAATAATAATTACTTCAATTTTTAAAGAAGTAAAAACTTCAAAATACAATTCAATATTGTTCAAGAATTGTAATTCATTTATCAATGCTTCAATTATTTAAGAAGCAATTTCAACAACTCACACAAAATCATTTATAACTTAGCCTGATTAAAAGTGAGATTCATCTCCTTTTAATACATCAAGTTATTTTTAACTTCGCCTGATTAAAAGTGAGAATACTATTTTTCTTCTCATTTTAATACATCAAGTTAATCAAACAATGCGGACGGATAAAGCGAGAGTACCATTTTTCCCCTCCTTTATTAGTATTACACAGTCTAGAGCTCTAACTGAATGGGCTACCATTTTTCACCCATTTACTTTGTCCAAAATCATTCAAATAGGCAAACACAATATCATATTTTTGAAATGTTGTGTTCCCACAAAATCCACAAATCAAAACAATAAAATGAATATTTTCAAATATTGTTTTAACACCAAATTCACAAAGCCGATATATCAATTAAATTATTTATTTAATTGTATATCACAAAATCATTTAAATGAATGTAATCATTTATTTTCACAAACAACACAATATGAATTAATATTCATATATAAAAACATCGTGAGATTCACTCACCTCTAATTCCTGCTGCGTCTTCAAATAGTAACCAGGAATCGATCAACGTACGTACGTGTCACCTCTCGTAAACACCTATGATTATGCAATTTCCAATTAGCATAATACACTTCCAAAATAATTCAAATGTTCCTCAAATGTCACTTAGACATTAATAACCATAATTCGGGACAGTTTGACCAAAAGTCAACCGTCGGTCAACGTGGGTCCCACGTCTACTATTCATCAACGGGTCCCACACAAAATCCGAAACTTCCAAAATCCATCAACATGCTTATTTCTAGCATCCTAACATCATATCCAAATATGGTGATGATCCAACGGTCGGATCATCACGGATCTAACGATCCATAAGCATTGCATAATTGATCGTTGATCAAACGATCTAATTTCAATAATCCAACGGTCCAACATGCTTATAATCACAATACTAACCCTACGATCAAATTTGATGATCATCTGACGGTCGGATCTCTCGAATCGTAAATCGTACGATCCGATAAATCGGGTTAATTGACCATCGGTCAAACGACCGAATTTGACAAAAGTCAAAACACGAAAGTTGTTCGTATCGACGAAACAAGCCAAACGGAGCAAAGAACTGCTCCTGGACCGGCCGGACGCGCCGCCCACGCGCCGCCGCCGGCGACTGTCCGTCGCCGGAAAAAAGTGCTCCGATTGCCATGAAATTTTAACACAATGTTCTACACATTACCAGCAACAACTTTCATAACTGCCACAAGGGCCAATTCAAAGTAAAAAGTCTCGAATTTACCTCGATAGCTCCGAAACCCTAGGATTTCAAATCCAAAATTCTCCTTCGTCCGAACTCCGATTGAGGCATATTTTATGTTGCTGGAAAGCCCCTGGCAAGGGCTACAAAGCCCAGTAGGTAAGGTGGCTCGATTTGGCCGGAAACTTGCCCAGAAACTGATGAACAGTTCGGCAGCGTTTTTCTCCTTTTTCTTTTCTTGATTTCTCTTTCTATACTGAAAATCAATGAATGAAACTAGTATAGAATCGAAGAGGATGAAAAGACAAAGAGATTGGGACAAGTCTCACACAAATTGGTGGCCGGAGGAGGGAGAAATCACCGGAGGAAGTTTCAGGTACTGTTCACGGCGTGAACAGTACATTTCTGGGATAAATTCTGATTTTCGGGTGAACAGTAAATCCCAACATTCTATTTATAGAAATTCGTCAAACTTCCGACGGCCATAACTTCTTCATACGAACTCCGTTTTTGGTGAACCAAATTCCTACGAACTCGATTCGACGAGGTCTACAACTTTCATGAAGGAAGTTTTCCCAAATTCTCAACGGATAAAAAGTTACCTTAATTAACCTTGTGTAACTTATAATTACCGCCGTAATTATCGTTTTACGACGAAAACCTCTAAAAATATGAAATCTCTCCATTTCACTTCAAATTTCACGAACTATTTAAAAATAATAATACGGAAATTTTCGGGGTATTACAGTCTACCCTCCTTAAAGGAATTTCGTCCCGAAATTAGGACGCAGAGTACACCCAAGGTTATCACACTTCAATTCCAAAATCCAAAGTTTTATTGATAACTTAGGTAGTACATATCAAGCCAAAACACAACAAACTAGGAAACAACTTGCACACAACTTCTATTACAAATTTTTAAGATTGCCTCACAGGGCCTTATCTACCAGAATCCATCTTTGAACCTCCAGTAGTGACTTCGCGGATAAGATGCAGGATGTCTCGGAATTCCATACATCATCAGCTGGTAGAAATATGCTGCCTCTACGAAACACTTGCAAGTGTCGCAACATTCTCTAGCTGCATGCCTATCTCCATCCACTTCCCACATGTCCTGGCCAAAAGGACGCCAAAAACTTGACTCACCGCAAGTAAGACATTTACCGGCGGGCAGGAAAGCAGTAGTCGACGGAAAATACAATAGTAGATGCTCATGACAAAACTCAGCCTGATGCATCATCCGCTCGACTTCTTGTCTACAGTAGTAGATGTTCCATCCGCTTCTCCACCAGTCGAGGGCTTCACACAGTTGCAGCACCACTTCCTGCTGCTTGGCTCGTGGTCCCAAAATCATTCTTATCATACACGCTGCATAAAATGCAACATGATGACCTACCACCGAACTGGGACGCGAACCATACAGTGTTCCTGGTTTGCATGCTGCATCGAAATACTCCAGGGCTAAAGATATGTTCGCTGCCTCCACGAGTACTCGTATTCCCATTCGGAACAGAGACTCCGGGTTCTTCGCTTCCCAGCATCGATTTGCGAAGATGCGCACCTGCCTGTCCGCTTCTATGGAACCAGTGGGTCTGGATCCACCATCGAACCCATCCATGTCGATCGCCGCAAGAGTGGACCAACTGTCAGCATACTCCTTGAAGTCTTTCGAGACACAACGGAGTTCCATTGTGCTCTGCAGGGATGCGGTAGCCACCAATTGGAAGATATACTTCCAGATCTCCACCGGAAGTTCACTCCATTCCGTACTCTTGGAACGTTTGCTGCACTCTCCTTTGCTCACCATTTTGCAAGAGAAATTTTTTTGAAGATTGATTGATAACATATATGAGTTAAGCAACACAACTCTTATCCCATGTATTTAAACCAAACTTTCCACTGTAAGGGAAAACTTTCTTTAATGCGAGTGCGGTGCACTCAGCAACCCACTAAGAGTAATTATTGCTCATATCTGTCTCAATTACTCAAAAGTATCGCCCACGATACAAGATTCCGCGAGATTAAATCAACAAAAACTCAGTCTTCCACTAACACCGGTCATAATGACTCATTACTTTAACTTTCGCATAATTAATTCCTCAAAAGATGCGAGGTCTCACAAGAGTGGAACTGTATGTGGAAAATCAGTGCATCGGGGAAAAGAAATCTTCCACGATCTCCAAGGCTCCGACAATTAGCTGTAATCAGCCGCTCACTTTTGCTTTTGAAATTTCAAATCCTCCACCAACAATAAATATACCCTTACGCATCCACTAACAGATACTTTCCATTAGTGCCATAACCTCCTTTCTCTTTCAAAGAGGACTTCTTCATTCCAGCTTCTCAGCAATTCCCACTAAACTCAAACATGTCACGTAAGGTAAATTCGTTCAGTGAATTACTTCAATCTGATCCCTCTGAAAGCCAATTCTTTGAGGGCTTAGATGAAATAATTTCACCAGTAATCGAATTCGACAACGATATCGACATGCTAGACATGCTTCTAGCAGAAGACGAAGCCATTGAAGTAGCCCCAAGTCCACAAGTATCATCTCCACAAGCTAAACCTAGTTCATCCAAACGTATTCCACTGAGGAAGAGCTTCACCAAATACCAAGTCCAAGCATTGAAGGACTTCGTCGAGGCTTTTCCACAGCCAACTGTTCAACAGCGACAAGATTTGGGTGACCAAATAAAGTTAACGTTTGCACAAGTCTCTGCCTGGGTGATAAAGCATCGACCCCGAACGCCTGCCCAAACAACTCGTCAACAAAATTTTCTGCTGAGACAGAAAATCAATGAGCTTCAAGCTCAACTTAGTCAGTACCAAGCTGCATTCAGCCGAATCAACTGCAACCATTGTGGAAATCGAGTCACTCCCAATAGTGAGCTACTAAAAGGGATTGAAGAGACTACCCCACAACCTCAGACTCTTCCAATTCCTGCAGTCATCGGTCCAAGGGAAAAGTCTCACATGAGGAGGGATATTCAAAAGTGTATGTCGATCCCACATCACTCTTCTTCTACACAACAACCATCAGACAAAATCAACCGTTCAGAACCTGAAGAAGCATCTGCCGTGGCAGAAGCATCTGTCGTGGCAGACACAACTAAGATTTCTGAAATCATTGTGTCGGTCAGAGATGAGCTAATCATCATGGCATCTGCTGCTGCGCCACTGTGGATCTCTGCACTCAAATCCAGCTCTGTCACGCTTCATGAGTTCCTGAATGAAGCAGAGTACAAGAGAATCTTCACTAACGGTATTGATCTTACTCCCACTAACTTCCAAACTGAAGCTTCACGCTACACAGCCACTATTCCCCTCAGTCCTGTCGTACTCGTGAATCTCTTAATGGATGTGGACCAATGGTCCACCATATTCGGTAGCATCATCTCGAGGGCAACGATTCTTGACGTGTTGTCAACAGGGACAACTGGAAGCTACAACGAAACCATCCAAGTCATGACTGCTGAGTTCCAGGTGACCAGTCCATCTGTCTCCACTCGTGTAACTCACTTTGTTCGTTATTGCCAACGACAAACAGAACAAAGTTGGGCAATAATTGACGTCTCTGTGGACGGGTTAAGCTCAAATCTGGGTCCACACTCAAAATCTCAATGCAAAAAGCGTCCATCCGGATGCTTAATCCAAGATTTGTTCAACGGCAGCTCTCGTGTCGTATGGGTGGAACATGTTGATGTACAAGATCAAATCATGCACCAAACATACCGAACACTAGTGGAGTCAGGCTTAGCCTTTGGAGCAAGGCGATGGGTAGAAATACTTCAGAGGCAAGCGGAAAGGTTAAATTATTCCGCGGCTGACACTTATCCACCTCAAGACTTTTGTGTCATACCATCTGTGGAAGGAAGAAGAAACTTGTTGCAGATGGCATACAGAATAGTGACAGACTTTTGCACAGACATCGGCAACTCTACTGCTCATGAATGGAAGGTAGCTGAACAAACCAAGTTCAGGGGTTCAGGGATAAGAGTCTCCACCAACAAAATCTGGAACAGGCTGAATAAGCCTCATGGTCTCACTCGAACTGCATCTGCAATAATCCAGCATCATGTCTCTCACAGAAAGCTGTTTGACTTCTTCATTGACGTACAGACTCGGAACCAGTGGGACCATCTAGCATTGGAAAAAGAAGTACAGGAGATTGCACACATCACAACTGGTCATGATCCACGCAATTGTGTCTCCTTGTTGCAAATGCACAACACCTATATACTCCAAGAAAGTTGTACTGATTCAACAGGGTCATACGTGATTTATGCTCCTATTAGTCAGTCAACGGTGCAGAAGTTAATAGGTGGTTGTGAGTTAGGTACAATTGTATTCCTAACTTCAGGTTTTTCAATTCTACCAGATATGCCTACTGCTGGAAGAACAGAAGGGGTCTCAGACAATCCGTACATTGGTTGTCTAGTAACGGTAGCAACACAGATCTCTACTGAGCTGCTGAAGAACAAGAAAGGGTCAGTGGATCAAGTCTGTCGTTTGATCCAGGGTACGGTTGAGAGAATTAGAAATGTAGCCATGTAAGACTATCAATTTCGGAATTGTAATTTGTACTTTATATTTTTAACAACACAACAGCACTGAAGAGCACATGATAGGGATCCGCCGCGGTCGGGCCATCACTCGATAAATACTGTGCGTAATTAAGCATACGAAGTAACCATTACTTGAATGAATCTAAGAACCTAACGTCAAACCCTAAACCGATCCTAAGCTCTAAACCCTAACTTCACTTCACAATTCTAAAACTCGTTTCATCTCCGTAGAGCGTTCCATTGCTCAATCACTTCCTTAGAGCATTGTTTTGCTCTGATACCAATCTGTCACGCCCCGATTTTCCAATCAATTAATAAGGCATTTTGCCCTTAATTACAAACCATTTCGGGAACGTGACGACATGGAATATCAAATACAAATATGCACTATAATTTTTTTCCTTTTAATTCAAGTACACAACACCAACTCCATGCCCAACATTGTAATTTCAAACTCCATACAAGAGTCGAATATTACATACCAAATATTTATATAATAAATTGATACATCAAAATATTACATAAATAAATCTTCAGAGTGCGAAGCATAAAATAGCGGAAGTCTTAAAACCCAACAAAAAGTATGCAGCCTTGCATTACTCCTGGTTATCCTAACCTGCAGGTATAACCCCTACACCGTGGAATAGTGTACCGGGTTATATCAACAAACTCGGTCAGCTTACGAAGCTGGTATGAGTTAACTCAGTTTTACTCACCCTAAACCGTTTAACAAAATATACATATATAGTTTGTTTTAAACAAATATATGTAACTTATACTTTTCAAAAACAATTCAAATCCCGAAAATTCATATTATAAAATATACTGAACCTACGCGCCCCATACCACGTATTTTAACCCCACACGTCCCATAAACGTGTATGTTAATCACAGGGTAATTCAGAATATTAAACAATATAAACTTTCCCCAAAATCATTTCCCAAAATTATGATTCTTTCTTTTTAAGAATCGTAAATCATAATAATAATTACTTCAATTTTTAAAGAAGTAAAAACTTCAAAATACAATTCAATATTGTTCAAGAATTGTAATTCATTTATCAATGCTTCAATTATTTAAGAAGCAATTTCAACAACTCACACAAAATCATTTATAACTTAGCCTGATTAAAAGTGAGATTCATCTCCTTTTAATACATCAAGTTATTTTTAACTTCGCCTGATTAAAAGTGAGAATACTATTTTTCTTCTCATTTTAATACATCAAGTTAATCAAACAATGCGGACGGATAAAGCGAGAGTACCATTTTTCCCCTCCTTTATTAGTATTACACAGTCTAGAGCTCTAACTGAATGGGCTACCATTTTTCACCCATTTACTTTGTCCAAAATCATTCAAATAGGCAAACACAATATCATATTTTTGAAATGTTGTGTTCCCACAAAATCCACAAATCAAAACAATAAAATGAATATTTTCAAATATTGTTTTAACACCAAATTCACAAAGCCGATATATCAATTAAATTATTTATTTAATTGTATATCACAAAATCATTTAAATGAATGTAATCATTTATTTTCACAAACAACACAATATGAATTAATATTCATATATAAAAACATCGTGAGATTCACTCACCTCTAATTCCTGCTGCGTCTTCAAATAGTAACCAGGAATCGATCAACGTACGTACGTGTCACCTCTCGTAAACACCTATGATTATGCAATTTCCAATTAGCATAATACACTTCCAAAATAATTCAAATGTTCCTCAAATGTCACTTAGACATTAATAACCATAATTCGGGACAGTTTGACCAAAAGTCAACCGTCGGTCAACGTGGGTCCCACGTCTACTATTCATCAACGGGTCCCACACAAAATCCGAAACTTCCAAAATCCATCAACATGCTTATTTCTAGCATCCTAACATCATATCCAAATATGGTGATGATCCAACGGTCGGATCATCACGGATCTAACGATCCATAAGCATTGCATAATTGATCGTTGATCAAACGATCTAATTTCAATAATCCAACGGTCCAACATGCTTATAATCACAATACTAACCCTACGATCAAATTTGATGATCATCTGACGGTCGGATCTCTCGAATCGTAAATCGTACGATCCGATAAATCGGGTTAATTGACCATCGGTCAAACGACCGAATTTGACAAAAGTCAAAACACGAAAGTTGTTCGTATCGACGAAACAAGCCAAACGGAGCAAAGAACTGCTCCTGGACCGGCCGGACGCGCCGCCCACGCGCCGCCGCCGGCGACTGTCCGTCGCCGGAAAAAAGTGCTCCGATTGCCATGAAATTTTAACACAATGTTCTACACATTACCAGCAACAACTTTCATAACTGCCACAAGGGCCAATTCAAAGTAAAAAGTCTCGAATTTACCTCGATAGCTCCGAAACCCTAGGATTTCAAATCCAAAATTCTCCTTCGTCCGAACTCCGATTGAGGCATATTTTATGTTGCTGGAAAGCCCCTGGCAAGGGCTACAAAGCCCAGTAGGTAAGGTGGCTCGATTTGGCCGGAAACTTGCCCAGAAACTGATGAACAGTTCGGCAGCGTTTTTCTCCTTTTTCTTTTCTTGATTTCTCTTTCTATACTGAAAATCAATGAATGAAACTAGTATAGAATCGAAGAGGATGAAAAGACAAAGAGATTGGGACAAGTCTCACACAAATTGGTGACCGGAGGAGAGAGAAATCACCGGAGGAATTTCTGGTACTGTTCACGGCGTGAACAGTACATTTCTGGGATAAATTCTGATTTTCGGGTGAACAGTAAATCCCAACATTCTATTTATAGAAATTCGTCAAACTTCCGACGGCCATAACTTCTTCATACGAACTCCGTTTTTGGTGAACCAAATTCCTACGAACTCGATTCGACGAGGTCTACAACTTTCATGAAGGAAGTTTTCCCAAATTCTCAACGGATAAAAAGTTACCTTAATTAACCTTGTGTAACTTATAATTACCGCCGTAATTATCGTTTTACGACGAAAACCTCTAAAAATATGAAATCTCTCCATTTCACTTCAAATTTCACGAACTATTTAAAAAAAATAATACGGAAATTTTCGGGGTATTACAATATACCTATTAGGATAGAAAGACAACAATTTACCTTACCTTTAACATTTATATCACCAGTAGGATCTTATCAATTTATCTTAGGATTAAACTTTATAAAAAGTTTACAAGGATTTTATATACACCTCCAGATATAACACTTTTTAAGAAAGGAATAACTACTACAGATCAAAGTAATCTTATAGAATCATATAATAGTATTAGCATAGAAGAGTCAAGTCATAGAGAAGAAATACTAGATGAAGAAAATAGTATAGAATACGATGAAACAATTTTTGAGTTAGAATACCCAGATATAGGAGAATTACCACCATTAGAAGTAATACAATTAGATAGACCAAAAAGTTTAGAAGAACTATTACAATTAGCAAAACAAACTAGAATTATAGGAGAAGACCCTCAATTACATTGGAGTAAAAACAGAATCCTAGCCAAATTAGATATTATTAACCCAGATTTAACTATTAAGACAACAGATATGCCTAGTAATTTGGTAGATAAACAAGAATTTGAACAACAAATAAAAGAGTTATTAAATCTTAAGGTTATTAAACCATCAAAATCTAGACATAGATCAGCAGCCTTTATAGTTATAAAACATTCAGAGCTTAAGAGAGGTAAAGTTAGAATAGTATATAATTATAGGAGATTAAACGATAATACCTATGAGGATAGTTATAAATTACCAAATAAAGATGAGCTAATAAACAAAATTCAAGAAAGTAAATACTTTAGTAAATTTGATTGTAAATCAGGTTTTTGGCAAATTAAGTTAGCAGAAGAGTCTATAGAATGGACAACATTTACTTGTCCAGAAGGACATTTTGAATGGCTTGTTATGCCATTTGGATTAAAAAACGCACCATCTATTTTTCAAAGAAAAATGGATTAGATTTTTAAGAAATATGATAGTTTTTGTAGTGTATATGTAGATGATATACTTATACATAGTAAAAATAGAAATGACCATAGAAAACATCTAGAAATTATTTTACAAGAGTTTATTAACAATGGTATAATTATTAGTAAAAATAAGATAGACTTAGAAAAACAAGATATAGAATTTTTGGGGATCTATATTAAGTCTGGAACTATACAATTGCAGGAACATATAGCTAAAAAAGTATTAGAATTTCCGGATAAATTAGAAGATAAAAAACAGTTACAAGCATTTTTAGGATTATTAAATTATGCTAGAAGTTTTATCCCAGATTTAGGTAGAAAAATAGCAGTCTTACATAGTAAAACCAGTAAAACAGGTCAAAAATATTTTAATACTGAAGATATTAAGTTAGTACAACAAATTAAACAGGAAATTACAAAGTTAACACCTTTAGTATTACCATTAGATAATAATTACAAAATAGTAGAAACAGATGCCTCAGCATTAGGATGGGCAGGAATTTTATATTAGAAAAAACATAGAGAATTACCAAAATCTGATGAACAAATTTGTAGATATTCATCAGCAAAATTTAATGACATACAATCTAGATTACCAGCAACTGATTTAGAAATATTAGGAATAATTAATTCTAGCTCTTGAAGCATTCTCTTTGTTCTTACATAATGAAATATTTACAATTAGAACTGATTGTCAAAATGTTGTTTCTCATTATAATAAAATTACTACTAACAAACAAGCAGCCCGAAGATGGGTAAATTTTGTAGATTCTATTACAGGAAATGGTTTTAAACCACAATTTGAGCATGTAAAAGGAGCTGACAATACATTGGCAGACATCTTATCAAGGCTTATTCGTTGAACAAGTATGCAATTTACAAGACCTTCAGCATCTTACAGAAAATAGAAGACCACCCTATAGTGGTCATCCACTGAGCATAGCACCAAGACCACCTGTGACACCAGCAAGACAGTCAGCACCTATCCATACTTTTGGTCAAATCAATATTCAAGAAGTCATGAACCCCGATTATAAGTATCCAACCTTTAATGAGCAGCAATTAGTCTTAAGACAAAAGGTTTTATTGGATAACTTTTGGAGTTTAAGAAATAACCCTCCAAATTTAGTGATAGCAATAGAAAAAATAGTCAGAGCACTTGAGCAAGACTTTTTAGATTTTAATCGGACAATCGAATTTCTCCATAATCAAATCAGCAGTTTTCAAGAGCAACATCAAGTATCTTCAAAAGAGCATAGTGTTTTATTAGACAAATTCAAAAAGCTTTCAGAAAAACATGATCAATTACTTCATCTTTATGGAGCAATGCATTTTCAAAATTATAATTTGCAAGAGCAGTTTGAAATAGAAAGAGGCAAAGCAATAGTAACTACGGCTAATAGAGAGGAGGTTGAGTCCATCTCTAGTATAAATGAGCATATAGAGCAAAATAATATTTATGTTTTACAAATGTTAACCAGAGATCGACTTAGACATCATGAAGCAAAAGATATTTTCTGTTTACATGAGCAAAAGAAGCATAATGCATTAGCTGTAGCAATCCAAAATTTTCTTTATCAAACAACCTTAAACTACCCTCAACCAGGGATCGATGTGCAAAGTAAAGGCTTGTATCATCATCCTAAAGAAGAAGTTAATTTTCAAATCTTGTTAGCCACCATCAATATGGTAGATTTTAGAGATTTACATTTTGAGCATGATGAGCAAAACATTTTGGTTACCCCAGGTTTATTACTTGAGCATGGTTTCTTAAGCCAACTGTATATTGAGCAGAGTGACCATATCCAATCTTTTCCTCCAGAACTTAGAGAGAATATCCAACTATACTTAGACATTTGGAGAGGAAAAATTCTTATCAACATAGACAGCATTCCTCCAGCCTTTTTTAGCCAAAGTCTCTATCCAGATGCAGCTAGACATAATATTATCTTAACCCAAGAGGATTATCTGCGACTTCCCTCTGGAGCACAGATTAAGCAAATCCCTCAAGTAGAAGACATTAGAAGATATCGAGGAGCCCAAATTGTGAGACCCGGAAAATTAAAGGATTAATTTGGATATTAATCGAGATTAAATTCTTAATCTCGATAATTATTAAAGAGCTTCGGGAATTTTTCAGATATTTCCTCTTTGTCGTAACTTCGACTGGAAGACTCGAGAATGAAGTATAGCATTAGAGTATTATTTTGCGTAAGGGCAAAATGGTCATTTCACTCAATTGGTTAGAAAAGCCCAGAACTTTCTCTCTCTTCCTCATTTTCTCCCGCGTGGCTTTCTCTCTCTTCTCCTCTGCCGACACCGCCTGAACTCACCTTCTCCGTCCGGCCGTTTCACGGCGCCGGACCGGTCCCTTTGTGTTCGCCCCGACACGGCGAGGCCAACGGTGGTCGTAGGAAGTCCAGCCGACGCCGGTGGAGAGAGAAACGACGGCCTGAAGCTCCGTCTGCTCCGATGGCAACTTCCGATTCCGGCCACGACGGCGCACAAGACCGGTGCCAATAGCTTTGCCTGGTCACGACGAGCATGTATGTGGCCTTGGTTTCTCGAATCGTTGCTTGTGGAGAGAGAATCGAAGCTCCAAAGCTTCTTTTCTTTTCCGGCGAGTTTCTTTGTTTTCCGGCGACTCCGGTGACGGATTCCTTCGAGTAAGGTATTATTCTTGATCAGCTCATCGAGCTCTACATGCTGGTATACTTGGAATTCACTTTTGGTTGAGTTTTGGAAAAGTTGGTATTTGAATATTTGTTCTGCCGCCGTGGAACCACCGTGTTTGGTGGCGGTTGTGGTTTTGTTGTTCAAGCTTTGTGTTTCTAAGCATGGTTTAATTGTTAATTGGAAAGAGGAACTACAGTTAATTGATTTGGGAAGATTGTTGAATCTGGAAGTATGATTTATGGGTTTATCAGAAGAATTGCTTGGTTAATTAACTAAAGCATAATTAAGGATACCTACGGGGTGTCCATAGTAATTATGGAAATGACACCCGATAAGAAATGAATTCCGTAAATCGAAAATGGTTAATCAAATGGACTTTGATTAAGTTGTCGAGTGTTGTTAAATCGAGAATTTATATTAACACTCGAATATTGTTATTGTCGAACTAGGGACTCCAGTTAACCCGAGACGTAAACTGTGGTGGTGGTGATGTTGGCCTGATGTGATGAACGAGAACAAGCTCCGAGATTCCAGGTAGGGAAAAAACTTGGGACTCTCTCGGTTAGTGTTTTCTCGTGTATATATATATATGAAATAAGATTTGCATGGCTATGATTTGGTATTTCATACGCCATGTGTGTTTTAATTATATTTGATTTATGTGATGACCTGAGAGTGAGTGGAGCATAGCGACTTCCTTGGGTTTCGATCCCCTAAACCTCCGGAGGGGCTGTACGGACGGAATAGTGTCTGACATCCTTTGAGGTGTGGCACTAGATCTAGGCGGTATGGCATGAATGGACACTCTCGCTACACCTTACGGTTTGTTGAAGATTTTAATCTTCGGTAAGGATGTAGTTGGCTAGATTGATCGGTCATCAGGTTTGATATTTTACCCGGGTACTTATTTAATTATTTTCTCATGGTATTAATGAGAAATGATTTATTATTTTCCTTGATATGTTTTACATACTAGTTGGCCAATGAAATATATTTTAATGGTTTTTAAATCTAGCCGGGGTGAATTCCCCTACTGAGCAGCGAGGACGAAAGCTCACCCCTACAATAGTTTTGGATGCAGGTACTGTGCACTGGGAACGGGACAACAGTGGTTGGCGCTGGGTGTGCAAAATTGTTATCATCGGATATTCGTTTATCGAATATCAGGTTCCGGAAATTATGTATTCATTCTGGTTGTATCGTTTCATTTATTTTGGAACTCGTTGACCATTTATCTTGTTCATGGTCAATAATGTGAAACTCATTCATGAATTCCTATTTCGATCCGTTTATTTAATTTGATAAATTGGATTTAAATCGTTTTACGATTTCCAATTGTTTCACCTCTATTCAAATTAAATTTGTTTCCGCATTTGCGTTCTGAAAACTATTCACTTAATTGCCTTGCGTTTCTTTAAAGTATAAGTTAGTAGTTTAGCTTGTATTTTTAAAGGCTCGCGGCACTGTTTCGTGCTCAAATTGAAGAGGTGCAATTTGGGGCGTCACAGAAAGTGGTATCAGAGCATTTCTTAAATTCTTGTTGAGTTTCTTGGAATCCTATTTTCCGTTTGAAAATTTGATATATCATTCAGTTGACTCTGAAATCGTTTCCTTGTGCGGTCAAGACATTTTCTTGTTGCTTACTCTTTATTGACTTCGTGTTCTTGACCTTGACTTTGTTAAAGTCGTATTTGTTACGTCAGAAGTTCAAAGTCACATTATTTTGAACAACTTTGTTGTTGGCTTCAAGTTTGTGACTTGTTGCTTGTTGAGCACTGAGTATTGAATTCATTGTGTGGACTCACTCTTAATTTGTATTTGTTCATTTGGTGAGTTCGGTTCAATTGATTATTCGTTGTTGGACTTGGTTATTGTGATTCATTTCATATTGAGTCCAATGAGTATTTGTTGGTACTTTAATTCTTTGAAATTAAAACACTTTTGCCACCCAAAGCTTCTCCACAGTGCACAGACCGCGGCTAAGATCATTTGGGCCAAGTATGTAGTAAGAAGGATCAAGGAAGTACAGGTATGTACATTTTCTTTACCCGGTGAATGATTTGCTTTTGAGCAAAGTACACTTTTAAGAGAATTAAAGTGTGAAATACGTGGTAAGTAAGACCACGAGTTGTGATGTTTTAAATAGGCAGTTTTTACAATGGTTGTGTGAGCATGCCCAGAAATTAAACTGTGTAACTGTTGTGTCAGTTGAAAGTTTAGTCACTGGAAAGATGGCACCACGAGGTTGGTGAGCCATTGAGAATAATTGTTGTGACATTGGGGCTTTGTCTCAGACCATTGGGATTTGTTGAATCTCATGTATATGAGATATATTTTAAATGATTGATCTGCCTGATAGTATCTTTTATCCTTTGTGAAGGATGAGATTGTAATAGGCAACACCACCAATGATTAAAGATTTACAGTGGGTAACTGGAGTTCGACAATTGAAAGTGTTCTTGATACGTGGAAATTTCGAGGACGAAATTCTTTTAAGGAGGGTGGAACTGTGAGACCCGGAAAATTAAAGGATTAATTTGGATATTAATCGAGATTAAATTCTTAATCTCGATAATTATTAAAGAGCTTCGGGAATTTTTCAGATATTTCCTCTTTGTCGTAACTTCGACTGGAAGACTCGAGAATGAAGTATAGCATTAGAGTATTATTTTGCGTAAGGGCAAAATGGTCATTTCACTCAATTGGTTAGAAAAGCCCAGAACTTTCTCTCTCTTCCTCATTTTCTCCCGCGTGGCTTTCTCTCTCTTCTCCTCTGCCGACACCGCCTAAACTCACCTTCTCCGTCCGGCCGTTTCACGGCGCCGGACCGGTCCCTTTGTGTTCGCCCCGACACGGCGAGGCCAACGGTGGTCGTAGCAAGTCCAGCCGACGCCGGTGGAGAGAGAAACGACGGCCTGAAGCTCCGTCTGCTCCGATGGCAACTTCCGATTCCGGCCACGACGGCGCACAAGACCGGTGCCAATAGCTTTGCCTGGTCACGACGAGCATGTATGTGGCCTTGGTTTCTCGAATCGTTGCTTGTGGAGAGAGAATCGAAGCTCCAAAGCTTCTTTTCTTTTCCGGCGAGTTTCTTTGTTTTCCGGCGACTCCGGTGACGGATTCCTTCGAGTAAGGTATTATTCTTGATCAGCTCATCGAGCTCTACATGCTGGTATACTTGGAATTCACTTTTGGTTGAGTTTTGGAAAAGTTGGTATTTGAATATTTGTTCTGCCGCCGTGGAACCACCGTGTTTGGTGGCGGTTGTGGTTTTGTTGTTCAAGCTTTGTGTTTCTAAGCATGGTTTAATTGTTAATTGGAAAGAGGAACTACAGTTAATTGATTTGGGAAGATTGTTGAATCTGGAAGTATGATTTATGGGTTTATCAGAAGAATTGCTTGGTTAATTAACTAAAGCATAATTAAGGATACCTACGGGGTGTCCATAGTAATTATGGAAATGACACCCGATAAGAAATGAATTCCGTAAATCGAAAATGGTTAATCAAATGGACTTTGATTAAGTTGTCGAGTGTTGTTAAATCGAGAATTTATATTAACACTCGAATATTGTTATTGTCGAACTAGGGACTCCAGTTAACCCGAGACGTAAACTGTGGTGGTGGTGATGTTGGCCTGATGTGATGAACGAGAACAAGCTCCGAGATTCCAGGTAGGGAAAAAACTTGGGACTCTCTCGGTTAGTGTTTTCTCGTGTATATATATATATGAAATAAGATTTGCATGGCTATGATTTGGTATTTCATACGCCATGTGTGTTTTAATTATATTTGATTTATGTGATGACCTGAGAGTGAGTGGAGCATAGCAACTTCCTTGGGTTTCGATCCCCTAAACCTCCGGAGGGGCTGTACGGACGGAATAGTGTCTGACATCCTTTGAGGTGTGGCACTAGATCTAGGCGGTATGGCATGAATGGACACTCTCGCTACACCTTACGGTTTGTTGAAGATTTTAAACTTCGGTAAGGATGTAGTTGGCTAGATTGATCGGTCATCAGGTTTGATATTTTACCCGGGTACTTATTTAATTATTTTCTCATGGTATTAATGAGAAATGATTTATTATTTTCCTTGATATGTTTTACATACTGGTTGGCCAATGAAATATATTTTAATGGTTTTTAAATCTAGCCGGGGTGAATTCCCCTACTGAGCAGCGAGGACGAAAGCTCACCCCTACAATAGTTTTGGATGCAGGTACTGTGCACTGGGAACGGGACAACAGTGGTTGGCGCTGGGTGTGCAAAATTGTTATCATCGGATATTCGTTTATCGAATATCAGGTTCCGGAAATTATGTATTCATTCTGGTTGTATCGTTTCATTTATTTTGGAACTCGTTGACCATTTATCTTGTTCATGGTCAATAATGTGAAACTCATTCATGAATTCCTATTTCGATCCGTTTATTTAATTTGATAAATTGGATTTAAATCGTTTTACGATTTCCAATTGTTTCACCTCTATTCAAATTAAATTTGTTTCCGCATTTGCGTTCTGAAAACTATTCACTTAATTGCCTTGCGTTTCTTTAAAGTATAAGTTAGTAGTTTAGCTTGTATTTTTAAAGGCTCGCGGCACTGTTTCGTGCTCAAATTGAAGAGGTGCAATTTGGGGCGTCACACAAATAGTAAACCATGAGCTATGGTGTGATAGTCACCTTAATCTTCTCTTACAGAGCAAATACTTCAATGTTTATACCAAAAGACAAGCAGTTAGGCCTAAACTTAAACTAGATGCAGTAGTTCGGATGAGCACAGCCACAAAGATAGTACATGATCAACTTCATTCTGAAGGCCTAGAAAGACTAGAAAGGTTAGAAGGCCAAGAAGATGGTGATGCCTACTGGGAAAATCTAGACGATGAGGAAGCAGCGGCAATTGCTAATATGATGGAAGGATGAGAATCCGCAGCAACTAGAGCAGATGGCAGAAGCATATCAGAAACTACCAAAATCCACCTCTTTAGTAGCAAAGAGCAAAGCTACAACAGCTAGAAGCAAGATTACAACAGCAAGGAGCAAACAAAAATAGCCAACTAATGTTTGTCAACAATAGGCAAGAAGCAAACAAGAAGCAGTACATACAGCGTTTATTTCCTGTCAGATAGCAACGTAGCAGCACTTGAGACATGGAAGGAATTTTATAAAAGCCAAGGGCATATGTGTACTTTCATGACCAATAATGGAGCATTTTAACATTTCCAACCAAGTTTGGACTAAAAAATCATTCCCCCAAAATAATAATTATTGTTAATAAAATATTTGAGGGAAAAAGAAAAAGATTTCTCTCCCCCGCCCAAAATTACGAAAGTGCCAATAGATTGGACAATTCTAGCTCCCCTGTCCACGGGACCACCAGTAGCCGACTTGCTTTCCTTTTTTGAAGTTTGAAGAGAGAAATTTTCAATCTTAGAAGGAGCGCGAAACATTTGGTTTCAAAGAATAATCGATTGCATCATTTTCCAGAGAGAGTGAGAGAAATGTCAAAGTTCGTATACCCGAGGCTCTCTCGCGGCGACATAGTGTCAATCCTCGTCGAGGCTCAGATCATTGCTATTTCCGAGCACGATCTTCTCAACCCCAACCCTGATTTCGTTGCGGACCTCTACACCCGGATCCTTACCACTCTCGATTTCTTCAATGAGTAATTCTTCTCTCTTTTGTTTGCCCTAAATTTCCACTAATTTTATGCATACTTCACTACAACAGAAGAACCCTAACAATTATTACTTTTTCTTGTTCGAGTCAAGTTTGATTTTATTTTCTTGAGTTGCCTCAGCAATCTAGGTCAAATTTGGAGTCTGGGAATAGGTGGGAAGATCAGAGAAATTGAGGAATCTTACCTGTTGTAATTGTTGCTCTAGTTTTGGGACTAGTTCAAATGCTGTTAAAAGTATCTGAGAATGAAGGAATTAAAATTTGTGCAGGGATGATGGGCAAGTTGATTTCGATGCCTTGGAGCAGTTTGAGAATCCGGATATTCATCAGAACTCGCTCCAGAGCATGAACCTGTGCAACAGAATAAAGGAAGTGGTGGCCTTAGTGGATTGCCCTTACAAATTTACTCTTAAGGATCTGTTAAGACCGGAGTCAAATCGGACCGAGTATTTTCTGAGTGCAATTATGAATTTCCATCTTTATAGGTAAGATTTTGTGTAGACATATGTTTATTATGAATATCTTACTTGGTTTTTTTTTTTAACTTGTGTGGGGATGTGAATCATGCATATAATTGGATGACATAATTGTTAATATTGCTAAGATTTATTATGGAAACAAATAGGGCACATTTGTTCAAGTAAATTTCAATCAGTACTCCATTTTTTTCATATCAAAGTTGGTGTGCTTAGTTGTAACTAATGGTAAACCAAAACTACAGTGTTCCAGATCACTCATAAAAAAAGAAAGAAAAGAAAATTAGAAATTTATTTGCCAAGTATTCATCAATCTAAGAAAAATGATGATTCCTGTCATCATTCCACTTTCAGTGGGCATTAAGAAGTTTAGTTGTGGATTTGAATCGAATTTTGAGTGAAAGAATTGAGCTTTACACTATGGTTTTAGGGTTTCTTTGTGGTTATTTTGTAAAAGTTCATCCAATCAAATACAGTAATGATGTACTTAGTACCACAAGTTGTTACATTTAATAAAGGATTGTTTTAAAATTGTAAATTGTATGAAACTTTCTCTATTCTAGCGTAAATTCTTAAAGTTCTTAGCTCTGTTTGCTTGTTTCCACATCCATGAGTATAAGCACAGTGGTAAACATTAGTTCATTGTCATTTTTCGTAAAGGCCTTGAAGTTTTGTGATCAGAAACTTTCATCATGAGGGTTTAGAGTTTAGGTTTTTTTTTTATGTTAAAGTCTCCACAAACACACCAATTTTCTCCAAAAAGCCCAGCTAACAGCTCCCAAAATCTAGGTCTCTCCATAGGATTATTTGGCCCATAAACCCCCCAACAATTACCACTCCCCTCCAATACTGTGGCTAACAGGATTCAAAGTATAATGAGAAAGTTTTCGTGGGAAGGTGTGATGGAAAGGCAAAAGGATCATTTGGGCAAGTAGGAAGTGGTGGTACAAGCAAAGGATGCGGGGCGTTGGTCTAGGAATGAGACTTGTGGCATGGAGGACTGAGGCTTTGCTTGGAAAGTGGTTATGGTGTTTCCAACAAGAGAAAGAAGCCCTTTGGTATGTTGTAATTACGAGCTTGGGTTGCATGAGAATGGATAAGATTCTAACATTGTGACAAGAGGTTCAAGCCGCTGCCCTTGGATGTCAAGGCCTTCACAAAATTTACTTCTTTCTGCAGGTTCGGGGTGGAAAATGGTGAAAGGGCAATGTTTTGGGTGGGGGAAACAGCTTTCTGTAGTTTCTTTCCTCGCTTATACAGATTATTCATCTATCATAATGCTCCCCTTGCATCTTTGTGTGATTCATTCTTCTTATTCTTTGTCTTGGAATGTTGGGTTTCAAAGAAACCTAAATGATGGGGAGGTGGGGGAGTCAACTAGCTTATTGACATGCTTAGAGAATTTTAGGCTGGTTCCATCTAGGCCAGATAGAAGATTATGGAGTTGGAGGTATCAGGAGATTATTCATGTAAATCCTACTCAAAGCAATTACAGGACAACTCTCTTTCTTGCTTTGGTCCATCTCATGCAATATGGAAGGCTAAAGTATGTCCTAAAATATGAGTTTCTGGTTGGATTATTGCTCATGAGAGATTGAATAGGAGATGGCTGGTGTCTTTCACCAGACTAGTGTATAATGTGTAAAAGAGCAGCTGAAAGTTGGAATCACGTGTTACTTCAATGTCCTGCTGCTCCGCCTTTGTGGCACAAATTATTCACCGAGCTAAATGTGATCCGGAATTATCCAGGCTCATGTACTGCTTTAATGTGTGACAGATATAAGTTCTTTGGAGGCAGGAAGAGAGGGATGGTTTTATGGAGATGTGCTCTGTTGGCGGTTTGGATGGTGAAGAACTAAATAATTTTTGTGGAAACTAGTGGTGAGGATGTGGATCAACTATGGGCTAGGGTTCATCATTGGGCGTCTCTTTTGGTGCTGGTCTCTTAAGAGTTTATATTTTACTCTTTTCAGGCCATCTTTATGATTTGAATGCAGCTGTGACTTAGATTTTGTTGATTGTTAGTTGTACTTGTTTTTGTTTGTTAGTCCAGTGACTCATTGTCCTCTGTCTTGTCTTTGCTTCGTTTGCTAATAAAAGTTTGTTTCTCTTTAAAAAAACCAGATAACTTTATCATGAACGAACTGATGGCAGGATTTCTTCTGACCAGCATCTACTACGTGATAAAGTAATTAAACTCTTATAGTAATTTGATGCATCAGTTATCTTTTAGGTTTAGGAATACAGTTTTTAGGCTGGCTGAACTTTGTTGGGTAATTCCAGCAGCTTGCATTTTGGGAAGGAATGTAAGGCAAAGAGAACAAGGGTGTTCTGGGATTTTGAACAGAATTAAGGATTTTGAAGATTAAGGGAGAGGGTGCAAGTTTTATGGGATAAGTTTTGTTTTGTTGTAGGGAACACCTTATCTAGGTGAACTATAATTGTTTTTGCTTTAAGAAGTTTTTGTTTATTATCCAAAGAAGGGCCAGTTGAGCAACCTGGTGAAAACGTCTGATATCACCAATTTTTTCTTCAAACATGCTTTTACTGGATTTTTTATTTTTGTAAAAATGCTCTTACTGGATTTGTAAAAAAAAGAAAGAAAGAGAGAAAGTACTGGATTTTTCATTTCAGGGTATATCCAAGATGAATATGCAAACTCAAAAGTAGTGTAAAGGAACTATAGTTTTTCTTCTTTTGAGTTTAAGGAGAAGAGAACACGTTTTACAAATGAGAAACTTGATGGCTCTGTTTTGAATAGTTTTATCAATAACTTTTGCTTATACATGGTAACTGTTTATTTTCATTATCAGAGAGACGAAAGTGAATCTACTCACCCAACTTATGAACCCATTAACGGATATTGAGGAGCAGCACGAATTGTTGCAGGGCCAGGTTTCCCAGGTATATTAAATAGAGAAAAGGGTATCTTATAAATTATAATAAAATAAAAGGATCACTATTTAGTTGTGCATCAGTTTCACCAATTCTTTGTTTTGTAGTTGAATGCAGAGATTGCAGGCTTCAATGAAGCAAGAGAAAGGGAGTTGCCTTTTCTTCAAGAGGTAGATGCCAAAGTTAAAGAATTGCGCCAAACCATTGAAGGCCTTAACAACGATCAAGTTAAAGTCAGAACTTCTCTTAAGAAGTTGAAGGAGAAGAGCGGAGAAATGGACAAAGAGGTCAGATTATTCAGTGCTAGGACTGATTTTATCTGCTTTAACTGAATAAAATATAAGTACACAAACAAATTCTAAACAGTTCTAGGAAAATTGTGGTGATTTTTATTAAGGGAAATTGAGACTGTTTTTTCTCTCCAAGGGAATCAGAACTTGGCAAATCTATTATGGTTAATTAATTTTTTTTTCTTTTCATGTTTTCTGGGCTGAAAATTAATAGGGAGAACTGAGAAGTTCTCAATATCTGGGTTAAACACTCAAGTTGGAAGAGTTGAGGATTTGGCCGAAATCCTGGAATGTGGACTAGGAAGTTGGCCATTGAAATATTTGGGCCTGCCTTTAGGAGGGAACCCCAAGGCGGTGAGCTTTTTGGGATTGTGTTGTTGAAAAAGTGGAGAAGAGGCTAGAAGGGTGGAAGAACGCCTTTTTATCAATAGGGGCAGAGAAACTTTGGTTCAATTGGTGTTGATCTCTCTTTTTCAAAGAGGACTGAGAGATTGATGAGAGATTTCTTATGGGAGGGGGTGGACAAAGGAAAGAAAGATCATTATGATATGCAGTATTAGAAGCAAATATGGGCTGCAAGCAAATCTCTGGGATTCCAATATTGTGACTCAAGGCTCAAGCTGTGATCCTTGGTACTGCTTGTTGCAATTTTATGGTGGGGAATGGGGAAAGGGTTAGGTTTTGGGAAGAGAGATGGGTTGGGGACAGAGCTTTTTTTCTTTCCTTTCCTCGTTTATATATTATCTCAATCTCATGATTTTCCCATTGCCAGAATATGTGTCAACTCTTGTGTCCTTCCTCTGAGTAGGGATTTTGGGTTTAGAAGGAACCATAATGACCTGGAAGTTGAGGAACTCATTGAGTCATTTCCTTTTTATCTCTAATTGAGAATTTTGTGCCGGTTCCATCTATGTCTGATATAAGAAGGTGCTGGTATTCAAATATATATATATATATATGCTTTTCTTATATATTCTTTCTTTTTTCTTGTGTCTTATTCCGTTTCTCCAGATTTCTGATGCTGATTTTGATCTGCTAAAATGTGATTCTGAGAGACAAGAATTACGTTCAAGAATTGTTCAGTCACCAGATAAACTGCAGGTACCTTTTCTCTTCGTGTTGATTATAGTATATGGTAATTCTGATTCATCAACTTGTACTACATTCCTGTTGATTTGCATCTGCGTTCCATGTGTTAAAGGCTCATGAGTTATTTTCTAGTTTTAAGTGTTGTAGTTAAGCCATTTGTATATTTAATGCTGTCATGCTTTCAGAAGCCCATAATTATAATCTTAAGTTGGAAGTGACCATGGTAGGA
Organism: Rubus parviflorus; assembly: GCA_029955375.1. NCBI lineage: Eukaryota > Viridiplantae > Streptophyta > Magnoliopsida > Rosales > Rosaceae > Rubus > Rubus parviflorus. The sequence continues at coordinate 2,823,608 of JARGGL010000008.1, read as the reverse complement.
GATGCAAGAACTTGAAGAAAAAGATGAGTGATAATCTTAACGTGGTACTTTGGTCCTTTGCTAAATACTTTGGTTGATAAGGTTCTTATATCAAATTTAAAAATGGCCTTTACTGTTTTGGTATAAAACTAAAATCAAAGTCCAACGCAAAGGAGATATCTCTGCAAGATAATTAATTTCTTTTGATGAACTTATTAAATCATTCTTTATATAGAAAAAAGATTGATCTCTCTCTCTCTCTCTCTCTCTCTCTCTCTCTCTTCCCACACACACACAAACACACATGTTGTGGCATCAGATTCTAAGATTGTTAGTCATGGTGTGATGGTACCCACCTGGCAGTTTTTTTTTGGTCGAGCACAAGGGCACTTCAGAACCTAAAATCTTACAAATTGAGTCCATTATGACCACCAATTGGAATCCGCATCATTTGATCTTGAGAATATTGGGAAGAATCCCAGGCTCTAGAATGGAAGAGATGAGCTTATCTATGCAGATCTTTTAAGCCTTGTGAAAATATGATGTGCGGTCCAAGTCCAACACATATAACTTTACTAATCCACAGTTGCTACTAACATGAGTTGCAATCTAGTTCTTGCTTTTTGCACAAGTAATGTCTGACACTTGCGTAGGTGTTTGAATCTGACATTAGAGACAACCAACCAAAATATGTATCTCTAAAAATAGCTTGGTTTCCAAACTATCAAACCTCTCTTCATTATGCTGCATTTGATATCAGATGCTGATTAGGTTCTTCCTTTCATGTTTCCTCATCTTGAAGAAGATGCTAATTTGTATTATCAAATGAGTGATGTTGTTAATGTAACATGCTTTTTGGATTCATGTGGATGCCAGATGTGCTATCTTTTACCACGTTGTCCAATTTTTTTGGTTGTTTTTTTTTTTTCTTTTTTTTCTTTACTTACTCAACCTAAGAAAAGAATTTAGGCTGCTGTTAAGCATCTAGCGATGTATATGCAAACAACAAGTATTTGTTTTTGTCTTGTTAATTTTTGCTATGGAAAATAAACTCACTACTTTTTGGGTTCTGGCTTACCCATATCGTAGCCCAAACACTGCATCCCTATAGAACTTTGGGGTTCTTCTCTTTACCAAAGGCAGTATGATAGTCACTTAGCAGGAACTTGCAGTGTGGTGGTTGGGCCTCACACCTGAGATAACTCTGATACCTTGTAGAAATCAAGTCATCCAACCCCAGAACCAATTGGCAATGGGTGGAGTCCAGAACCTTATAAGCTCTTAAGAAAGGTCTTGTTTTTCCAATCTGGAACAACACTCCACTTACACACCAATGGGGAGAAAAAACAGCAGCTTGACCTTGAGCCCAAGTAGCTACCCTGTCATGCCCCACAAGCCAGCATAGAATATTTGCCTTGCGTAACGTTTTCAAATTGTTTTTGCAGTAGAAGTACTGGAGTAGGAGTTATCAATGACAAAGTTATGAAAACACTTGCATGAAAACACTCCAGAAGACTCCAGCATTTAATGTAATCAAGTATTTGTTTTTTGCGGCACAAGAGAATAAACATTCACCTACCCTTGCCTAGGAGCCACAACACTACTTTTTGGAATCTTGCGGATGTGCCATCTTTTACCATTTTGTTCATTATTTGGGAGCCATATGATTTTCCTTTGAAATAATCAACTGAAGTTTTGAACCGGTCTCAGAATGATCTTTTTTATTCATGAAAAAATTTGGTTGCCAGAGTAATAACCTAAATTGAATTTGGCTCTTATGCACTGAGCACCACATCATATTGATACTACCAAACTTGCCAGCAAATAATTAGAACTTTTTCTGTTACTCCAGCAGATCTTTATAGAGAACAGGTCAATTTATCTTGCAAGAGGTGTGATAACCAATCAAAACTTGTAAACAAAAGAGTTTGGCATTGTTGAGAGTCTTTCCCACACCACAAACATGAAGCCTTGCCCTACGGTTTATAATGTCCTCTGCCTCAATTTCCACTCACTGCCAATTGGTTTCGGGTTGGATATATCTTACTAAGTATATATTTATTTGGTTCTGTTATGAATTGCATATATCTTACTAAGTACAGTCCTTGACACAGATGATTAATTGGTTCTGTTATGAATTGCATATATCTTGCTAAGTATATATTTATTTCGTAGTTTGGTCTGCATAAGAAGCCAGTCAAAACCCCAAAAGTTATGCTTTGCTCTTCCAGTATTGACTATATAACAGTATATTACTTCATTTTTGTTACTTCATTTTTGGTTCTGTTATGTTCTATTCATTCACTGCTCAGCAGATTTGTGTTCCTTTAAGTGAACTAACCAAATCACATTTTTGTGTAAAGAGGGCTGTAGAAGAGAAGAAATCAGTTCGAGAGAAGGCAAAGAATGATGAAATGTCAGCCATGCAATCTTTTAAGGAGAAGACTGCCGTTGAGGAGGTTTATACAAAGGTAATATGTTATCAGATTGCATGTTTATCTGACCACTCTGCATGCTGTTCTTTATATGTTGATTTAATTTTTTAAAACTGTTGACCTGTATATACCTCAAGTTTAGAAAATGCTGTGTAGGCTTGCATATTTGAAATGTCTTAACTTCTGAGAGTTGGCAGTTGGAAACATTCTTGGTTAGAAATGACTATACTTCAAAAAATGAAAAAATTAAGGGCTTTTGAGAAAAATGCCCAATCCAGTCAGGCCATGAGCAGTGTGTATTGTGACCAGGGTGGATTTTTATCCTTTTCCTCACTCATTTTTTTGTCGGTTGTTGTTCATAATGTCAGACGCTAATAACACTCACAAATGTTACTGGCACTCAATACACTAACATAATTAAAATATAGTTATATTAGGAACTGATAGGAAAGTAGTGACATACATTTAAGTGTATTGAGTGCCGAATATAACCATATTTTACTTATATTAGTGTATTGTTAATAAGATACCTGCATTCTTTTCTTTCTTTTCCTTTTTTTGGTATCTGTTAATAAGTTGATGCTTTAGCTTAAGAAATGAATTTGAACATATAAATTTTTGTGTTTGATATGCTTCCACTAATTTATTGAACTGCATGTTGTTGATAATCTAGTTTTGGAACACTGTATGAGGACATATTGCAACAATTGCATCATATATAGATCAAGATTGGGTCCAGAAATCAGTAGCATGGTCCAGAAATCAGTAGCATGTATGTATTGACTTCATTAAGTGACATTGGCCTCTCCATTTAGTTCTGTAATTGCTGGATTTGAGAAAAAATGCATCTGTACATACATTTATCCTCAAAGTTGTGAAACACTTGGAACTATTGATCACCATGTATTATTCTGTAGATTTGCTTTCTACTTAAAATTTATGCTTCTTTTTTATTTTATTTTATTTTATGTTTTCTGTTAGTGTTTAAAATTCCAAGTGTTGTACATTTAGGTGATGTACTACTTTATTGAGCGCATCTCCGTTCAAGGAAAAGAAATAAAAAAAATGCTGGGCAAATACACACACATGTATGTAATATAGGCTTTCTTCAGTAAGGATGTCCGCACTTTTTTACATACATATGTGTGTGTGTGTGTGTGTAGATATATAATAGGCCTTCTTCGGTAAGGACCTCACTTAAAATTTGAGGCTTGATGATCAAAATCACTCATCTTATAGGCCCCTCTTAAAATATGAATCCTGCAGATTTTAGCCAAATCGGAAACAATTTAGCCATTTGATTTACATTTTTTAGCGTTTCAGTTCTATCCGATGGTCTATATTTGTCTTCAATGTTTCATTATTTTGGATGATCAAAAGGTTTCCAACATGGCTAATTTTGCAGAGGTAATAAGTTGAAAGGTTCCGGTTGTTAAAATCCATTCTGTGGTTGTCAAAATGACAATGTCTGCACTTTTCCTGGCTAAGATATATATCTTGGTGTAAAGACATCAGAGAATAACATGCGTGTGTCTGTGAAAGAATATAGTTGGTCACTCCTAATTTTATCAATAATTTTTCTGTGCTTATTCTCAGGTTCTAAAGAAATTATCAAAGCACTTGGCCCAGATGCAGGCTATACAAGAACAGGTATACTTTAATAAAAAAAAGCTTTCTAAAGTGAAGTTCTTGCAGCAGTATCCAGATTTATCTTATAGCATAAGATATAGTTTCCCTTCTTTGTGCTAAAGGAATTTTACAGTTTGCATTTCTTATTCATGCATTGTAACTGTTCATTGCTTGAAATATCAACTTCATAACATTGCCACTTTTGAGTTATTAGGTCAATTCTGCTAAATTTGCTGGCAAAGACTATAGGGCTTTAAAAGATAAAATAAGTGATGATGAAGTCCTAATTAAGTCTCTTCAGAATGAAGTTGTCAAACGACAGGCAAAAGGTAGTCTCTTATAGTCAATTTGTGTTCAGTTGCATTCTTTTCTGAAATGTTGATAGCTCAATATGAGAGATAAATGGTTAGTTGTGCTTTGGAGTTTAAAGCTCCTTTTCTCTTTTCTCAGTGAAAGATTTGAATGACTTGAAAAAGAAGCTAGAAAAAGAACGAGATCTAAAGTTTGAGGAGGCTAATAAAGAATTTAGTAATGTCAAGTTGGAGGTGGAATCAAGGAGGGGTGTTCTCGAAGCAAGGCAAAAGGATGTTGAAACTGCAGTAGCAGAGGTATTTTATGTGTGTAGATTATGATGGGTGATTATTTTTGTGTTTTTTAGATCGTCTATTTTCAATCTAAAGTATCTATTTGATAGTCTTTTGGTAGAGTATACAGTATAATTTTAGCTCTGCAATTGGTAGGTGGATTCCATAACTGCAAAGATTGCCTCAGTAAGAAAATCTGCAGCAGCTGATCAGCAAGAATTAGCTCGTAAATGTGAGGAGATCATTAAAGAGGTACTTAGTCATTGCAGTGTTGTTTCCTTGCCTTGCTCAACTAGCTTTAGAACTACTGATTAATATTATCCGCCATACCCAAGTAGGAACGAGTTATTTTTCTCTTCTTTAATTCGTTCTAGAATTTTTTAGGATATCCAGATATCAGTGAATGGGTACTTTCTGTATGGATAGTTAAGTTCTGCTATTTGTTTATTTTTTCTTTATCCCCCTAAAAAAAAATTGAAAAGAATTCCCTCATCTTCAACCGGGAATTTTAATGTGGAAACTACTAAACTTGAATTCTGTGCTAGTCGTGCCCTTTATGCAGGCAATACAATATATGTTTTGCTTGATGTTTCGAGCCTTGAACAATTTTTAATAGATGAAATATGTCGTGTATATGAATGTTTGCAGTTCCACCAATATGTAAGTTCAATTGGGGTCTTGCTGCAATGATCGATGGAGAGTCGAAAGTTCATTGAGTATGGAGCAGGTTGTTTTGGATTTTGTTGGCTAGTTTGACTGCAGAAAATATCTTGTTTCTTCGGTTCAAGAGTCTGAAGCATACTTGCTAGATACAGCTCCCCCTTGAATCTTGTTTCTTAAGTTTGATAAGAAAGTATCACAGGATGCTTCATCCCTCATATCAAAAAAATGTACCTTCAGTTTCGACAAGGTTGCATGCCTTTGCTTGGTATGCAGATGGAGTTGTATATTTTCCTGAAAGACGCTTTTCAGAGACCCTTGTCTTCATAATAGGTTTAATTTATTCAGAAAAAAAGGTCTTGTTTTGTTTATTTCCTGAGAACCAGAACAATTTGTTGTTCACATGTTTTATCTTCATAGCATCGGTTCATCACTCTTATCAGGGAATTTGTTAACCCAAAGCCATATCAACCAATACCCAGAAAAAAAGAATCAAGTGGTCGAATACTGACTGAATATTTTAGGTTTGGTAAACAGCGAAAAGTAAAGCAAGAATCAAGATGGATTTAACATTATTACTAGTTTACTACAACTAGAATATTAGTACATATATTTTAATTAACTTAGAAAAACAGATCACACATTTGGAGTAACCTAGTAAAGATTGTTAGATAACTAATTTTATTGAAAAGGGGTGAAACTCCATATTATATACTAAAAAAAAATTAACCAAATAAGTAGATGAACACAAAGTTTATGATAAATATTTAAATAATCAAATGGTAAAAGAATTTTCAATATAGATAATATTTAGCATGGAGTCATGAATGTGGCATTGGGCCCGAAAACCCGAGAATTTGGAACGAAGATTCTTGGTCCAGGTTTTTTTAGTTCCTACTATGTGAAACACGTATTTTGGGTCCGACACGAAAGTTTTGGCCTGATCTCGGGTCTAATGAAAACCATGTTTGGCCGACCCGCGCTCAGGCTTAACTCAAATTATTGAAAACAATAGTTGAGTGATCATTTCAAGTGGAGATGTGGAAGGGTGGTTAGACTGCTCTCCTAGGACTGAAGTGGAATAGAAGTCGTCGGCCAGGTAAAAGAGTCCCAAAGGTAGGGAGTTTTCAGAATTGTCTTTTAGGCCTAAGGTGATGAGAAACTACTTAAAGGTATTATTGGAAGACTGTTGTTTATAAAATTTGTGTTTTTGTATCTTGGAATTTGCTTTTGTTTATATATTGGAAAGAACCAGTGTCGCTCATATTTTGTTAAAAAAAAAAATGTATGGTGACTCTTGTGTTCATACAACATACGGCTCAAGCATAAACAACACCTCACCGTGGACCGGGCTGGCTCCCGGTGGGGCTGGCAGGCGAGCCCGGCTCATGGCCGGGGTCCCACTCTGTACATCCCGGGCTATGGCCGGACCATACCGTGCCCGGGACTGTTCCTACAGGTACCCCGGAGTACCTTGCCGGGCAGACTCATATGCTCCTTCGGACATATGAGTCCCACATCGGAAACAGGCTAGGGGAACCTCAGTCGATTTCCCTACAAATAGCACCATTACTCCTCTCCAACGGTAAGCAAGCAATAACTCACTTACTATTATACTGCTAAAATACCTATCCTAAACTGACTAAGGCTTCGGAGGAGTAGTGACCGGCCCGCCCGGTTATTCTCTTAACAAGCCCTGCTTAATCTTGCAGGTCTAAGACGGGACAAGGCAGACCGTATCTGTACCAAAGTAAGGACCGACAGATCTTGCATCAACATCTTGTATTTTGGAAGTAGAGTTGTATAAGGATCTCATTGTGTATTTAACCGACAATATCGTTTGTATATGTACGAAGTTGCAAGACTTTAGAAATCTAAGAGTTGGTGTGCTATTTAATCTAAAGATAATCATATTGTCTAATTTTAAATTCGAGAGTCTAGAATTGAAAAAACTAGTATTGTTCATTAGAATTGTTCATTCTAGTTTATATTTCGAAAGAATACTTGTTCTAAAGTTGGTAATATCGAAACCGAAATACCGAATTTGGTAGAAATGATCCAATACCAAAAGTTTTGGTTGGTAATTGTTAGCTCAATTTCAAAACTTAAAGCTGGGGTTTTGAAGTTAATAATGTCTATTACCGATTCGAATTGACCGAGTGGCGGCCCTAGGGACTAGCATGCTCTTTAATTCTTGGTCATAAAAGAAGTGTAGTAGTATTTGTTCTTTAGTAGCTTATGAAGTGTATTCAACATTGCTTACTTCAGTTGCTTGTCATACGTGCTTTAATTTTAGTTCTAATAGTTAGGGAAGAACATTATAAAAGATGCAAAATATGAAGAGACATCTGAACAGCACTAATAAGTTGCATGCAGAAGCAAACAAATTCACAATTCGTACTATTTTTTTTTTCTATTTACAATATGGAAAAGTTTTTGTACTCCAGTAACTTTGAAGGGGGAGAGCAATTAGTATTTTTCAGTTAGCCATTGTCGACAAGTATGCCAATGTGCGACTTTTCCTTTTCTTTCTCGTACTCTACGCAAATACAAGTGTAAATTTTCTTCTATCTACTGAAATGTAAACCAAAGGGCTATTGTGATTCCACAACCGGAACAGTAGTGTAGGTACAAGTGTAACTCTCTACCACCGTGTCATCATCCTTCTTTCTAAATTCAGTCCAGGAAACCTTCCAAGTCTTGAGCAAACTTTGCCTGCATGAGCATCATAGGGGAGGGAGTGAGAGATCATGTTAGCAGAAAGACGTTTACAATAGAATTAACACCAGAATGAGGCACTATCAATTTTAACGAAATTCAGAAGAACGATAGGTAGGGGTTGTTCAATTCCATAAGTATGAAAACAAGATGGCATCATGTCAAATACACAACTAACAAGCAGGTGACACGGATGACAAACAAATACAAAGAAATTCGATACACCTAAGCATGATAGAGTCGGTCAGTTCTCAAAAAACAAATTTGCTGCTCCACAAACCTAGAACTATAGAAGGCATAAATAGTTGGAAAGAGAAATCGGCTAACTTAGTAGAGGAGCTGACAAACCTTGGCCAACTTTATATTTTAATGAAAGTAATATAAGGTGTGTGGCTGAATAATTGTAAGTGTGGAATGTAGTTTGAGCCTTTATAAGTGTCGAATTAGAAGTAGATATGACACAATTATTTTACAACTCCATGTTGCTTTCTTCATTTCAAGGTAGTATTAGCATGTTGGTCATGGTCCTTTTGAGGTTTATAGAATTTTCTGACTGCTGTTATCATCTTGAATGAGATTAAAAACCTAATGAAAGACTCATTTCTATCAGGTTTTCTACAGAGACTAAATTTGTGAATTGGCCTATTGTTGTGTACATCCCATTCAGCTACATGCACCAAAAATTACTGTTATAGTGTAAACCACATAAGTTGAAAGGGTAATAAACTAATAACAAATACCTCTCTGTTTCAATAGTTCTCTTTGCAAGCATAAGCGTCAAGAAGACAGGAACCATTGCGGCACACAAATGCTTAAGGGTGTGCCCGCTAACAATATGATAAGTCCATTTGTAGATCACTTTATCACCAGCTTCTTCCACCTTAGCTAAAAGATAAAAACCTGCAATAACAGGAAAAGTTCATAACCAACAAAATGAAAACACTAGAATATTTCCTTTATGAAATATCAAAGGAACCGTCGTTACTAAAACCACAAACCTGCTGCCCAAAGCCAATATGTGGAATGTGTGTACATTGGAGGCAACAAGATAGCCATCAGAGGAATGGCTATGCAAGGAAGAAACTGAACAAGAGCATATGGTCGGAGGTCATCAAAAAATCTGCAGAAGGAAATCACATCAATTATATTTTGACAGAGAATGCAGTTAGAGACACCACAAACCAACTTTGATATGAGGGCACCATCATCTGTAACCCGGGCAGATGCAAACATTTTTTGGCCAATTTTAGCAGGGGGTTAAAAGGCAATAAGAATTTACATTTGAGACTGTTCCAAACCCCATAACAGTTTCGCCAATTGCCTATCTTTCCCAAAACTCTACAATCCTAGTATTGGTGCATGCCAATCAAAGGGAATGCAAAACCAAAACTCATATTCATCCTGAAAACTAGTCATGCTCTAGAAGATATACTTCATTACCTACAATAGAGGAAGCCCAGGTTCCTCTACAATGAAAATACAGCTTAGGGAAAAAGTAGCCATCATAATAAAAAGGAATGAGGTATAGTTCTTGCCTCCAATATAATATGCTTATTACACCCGCCAAAAGTAGAGGTATAATGGAAATGGTTCCCTTCCACTCATCAATCCTTTCAATGATAAAAATTGCAATGATTGATGTGAATGCAATTGTCATCTACAATTGTCATGAAGACATTTAAAAAAAAAAATGTCAGTTAATGCCAAGTATGATATCTTGATAGTTGCTGACATTCTATGAAACAAAATCATTTTAATTGCATATCAAACTCACAGGCAAGCGATCCCACACAAGAGTAGAGTCATTTGGCTGAAGATGATAGTATGCGGATCCAAACCCAACAGCAGCCACACCAATGTAGAAACATGTCCAACCCCAAAGCTCACCTTGCAAGCTATCATTAAAAAATTGAATCATGATCATTAAATTTCCAGAATATCTTTTATCCATTCTAGGCATTGAAATCTAACAAAAGTACAGAACCACAATACCTGAACTTCATATAGTTCCCATAATAGCAAAGGATGAGACCAATGAGACCAATAACCAGGAAAGGGAAATTTGAAACCACATTAAGGGTATTGGGAATGCCTGAGAATAAAACTGAGCCTGTCAATTTCAATTCTTTGGAGCAAAAGAGTACAATGCATCAGATAGTGATCAAGCTAAAAGAACGGAACTACAGGAATTTTTAAAAAGGTTATACATTGCTGCCGGTCAAAACCCAAGTAAATCGTAAGTACAACCAGAGAGTTATAGCCTAAAGCCCCAAACCATGATGGATAATCAGTTATACTAAAAACTTGAATCCCCAGAGTATACTAAATTATGGGAGAACCTCAACTACTTTGTACTTCACAAAACTATATTTGAAAACTCACTATCAGATTTGAAGTTTGAATCATTATCAAAATTTTCGATTGGTATCACGTTGTTCCCTAAGGGACCTTATTGCCGGCTCATCTTTTATTCAGATAGGTTATAATTATAATCTGTCCTAAAAGCTGTGATCCAATATGAAGGTCCTTAAGCTCTAAACACAGATTCCAACCGAAAGGAATTCTATCCAACAGTGATTTACACAAAAGCAATCTCATTTTTCTTCATCAAAAATAAAATTCCCCAAATGCCAGTCCTTAATCACAAAGCCCATCTACTTCCATAAACTATTTTAACTTGTAAATTTCGGCAAGAAATGCCTTATACAAAACAATACAGAGCGGTAAAGAGAGAGGGAATTGACCGAAAAACTCGCGCTGGTCAGCGAAATCGTGGTAAGCTTGAGACTGAGGAATGGCAGGAGTGACGAGCATCAACACCACAAAGCAGAGGATGGCGACTCCCCAAACGTAAAGGGTCCTCTTCTTCATTTCTCTTGTCTTCAGATTCTCCAATCGTCCCTGATAAATTAACCCATAGGGGATAACATAATCCCCAAGCCTTCAAATTAGAATCAATCGTCAATTTGATTACATTTAAACCTAAAATCTCACAACTGATTACAAAATATGTGTAAATAATCCATCAAAATATAACCTCGACGATGGTCAGGAGGACGGTAGTGGTTCAAATGATTGAGAGGAGACTTCACAGAACGACGCCGACTCTGAGTTTACAGCTGACAAATTCTTAACTCTCAAGTCTCGGGTTCGCTGAACTTTGTATGTGAAAATGGCACAAAACACAGAGTCAGAATTCGTTTTAATTCGACCAAATGCCAAAAAAATAAGGGTTTTTACCACAAATGGTATTTGAACTTTACCTCAATTACATACATAGTACCTGAACTTCACTTTTGATCACAACCAGTACCCGAATTCTTCGACTTCATCCTAAATGGTACCTGAACTTCAATTTTTGTCACAAGTAGTACCCAAAGTTTTCAATTTTTGTTACAAGTAGTACTCAAATGTTTCAATTTTTGTCACAAGTAGTACCAAAAGTTTTCTATTTTAGCATTTTTTTTTAACACGCGCCTTCACGCGCATATATTATCACAAAAATCGGTTTTAGGTACCAAAAGAAATGAAATCAAAAACTTTGAGTACTACTTGTGACAAAAATTAAAACTTTGGATACTACTTGTGACAAAAATTAAAATTCAAGTACCAAATATATAATTGAGAAGTAGTTCATGTACTATATGTGATAAAAACCCAAAAAAAAAAATGAAGTCGTTTCAATTACGACAAAACACCTTAAAAGGAAAAAAACAAATTAAGCAAAACAATATTAAAGAGCAAAATTACAAATCATGACTCTCCAGTAGTGCCATTATAAGAAGTACAACTTAAGCAATTTCACTTATTTTCTAATGAGCTCTGCCTTGTACATACAGTGCAAGAACTTTGAAAATCTGAAATCATACAACTAAAAAAAAAATTGAACTCGATCATAGCCAAGATCCCACTGTTGTCGTTTTGCTAAGAAAAAGTAACCGGGTTTTTAGGCCCGGTCAGGTGACTTCTACTTGTTTCCTCCTTTAGCTAGTCCACATTCGTTCTCTTTTCCATTCAAGGAAAAAGCTAGTAAATCCAGAAGTTGTTTGATCTCAAAGTCAATGTTTCCTCTAAGGAGAATTAACTCGAATTTATGTCGGTTGCGTGTGCCTCACATCAACGATGACCCCCATGACCTACTGTCGTCGGACGGCTCTATCATCTTTGATACGAGACACGCATGACTCGGAATCATGTCAAATATCCAAATATGATCGTTTTAACCATCTAACTCTCCCTATCACCTGCGATATGATCGATCAAAGTACTACACCAAAACATTCTCCACGGCCAAAGCCATGCACCTTAACCACTTAAGTTAAGGCCAAGAAGCCACCAAACAAGGATGCTAATTAATTAAACAATCCACCCATTCGCATGAGCTGCCATCATCATCTCCACCAACACCAATCTATTCGACCAAATAACCAGTTAGGCCACCAAGATGCACCATCATGGAACAAATCAGTGAAACCAATCATAAAGAGAAGATCCAAAACACATCAAAGACGGATCCAGACACATGCCTTAGACAGTGGAGAACCACAACCCCCGACAAGAAAAAAAATACTAGGAGAAGAGAGAGACAAGCCCTCCAAGCTAGCTCAAGAAAATAACTACTAAGGATCTAAAGAAGGAACTTGATTCGGCGCCGAAAATCTCAAGGGCGTTGTTGACAAGTGCTTCCCAAGGGACTTATTAAACTGGATCGATAAAATTAAACTATTGATTTAGTCAACTTACTATTAAACCAAAAAGGAAATCCGGCCGTTTGAATTATTATTTCTATTTTTAATTAAATTACCTCTGTAGCGCTTGTTTGCATTTAACATCTTAAAGGTCTGATCATATTATTATTAGACTACCATATCCCATCAAAACTCCAAAGTTAAGCTCGTTTGGGTGAGATAGAGGTAGACTCGGTTTCATCAGTTTGGTTTCGGTAATAATTGTTAACCTAACCGAAATTCAGTAAACCAACCATATCGGTTAACCGGCATATTGGTTCGGTTCGGTTTCTGTTATTTTCAACAGCGTTAACTTTAATGAATTGACTTCAACCAACATATTTCTAATGAATTTTTTTTACTTAATTCACAATAGTTTTACATAACTAGTAGTTATCGAAATAAAATCACTATCCATAATTTTAACTTGAACCGAACAACAAAAATTGAAAGGCCAAAAAGGCAAGAGAAATTGAAAATATATTACCAAGAGTGTTCACTTGAGAGACTGTGAGGGACAACTGAATCTGATGGCTAAGAATAAATGCACAGTTTTTAGTTGTTATAATATCAGCGTTTACATTTAATCTCAGTCTTCAGATTAACTTGTCCCTCATCCCTCAAAAACTGTCCATCAAGTGAGCAGACTTAGTATATTATAGCCATTCTACAATTTAAACCGGAAATTTCTTCAGTACACGGTGTGTACATACACGATGCAATCTAAGCCGTTCAAACCGGGTCAGAAAAATAGATTATCATTTTTTTCTAACCTTTGGACGACTCAGATTGCATCGTGTATGTACACGCCGTGTACTGAAGACTCTCCGATTTAAACCTATATGAACCCAAAAAAAAAGTGATAAAACTACAATTAAAATTAATGTACATACCGCTTACCAGCAAGTAAAAAAAGCACCCATTCGGTGATCGGATGTCCGGATCGGCTGCAATGGGACCCCACTGGCCATGCATCATATAGACCAGAACCCATACTCTCCAAACTGGGCAAGAGCTAGACAAGATCTTGCCCGGGAGCTCTCTTGCCGATAACATCAAATAATTTCCTGATAATTCATATGAACCCTTAGTAGCAATCAGTTCCACATTGAGGGTTATCTTATAAAAGGCAACCTCTTTCATCATTAGTGGTAAGAAATTATTCACCAGCTAATATTATTTTGTCAACATTAATACTCATACTGATTTAGGCATCGGGGGAGCGAAGACCGGCCTGTCCGGTCTACCTCTTGTCGCCCATGTGCATTATATTTGACAAGTATATATTAACAGAGTCCTCTTACACTTCAACTTGCATACCTGGCCCCAGCCAGCCTAACAGTACCTCAGCCTACCCGAACGAGATTAGACTCAAACAATGCGGAGAGTCTTCAGTACACGGCGTATACATACACGATACAATCTGGACCGTCCAAAGGTTAGAAAAAAATGCTAATCTATTTTTCAGACCCGGTTTAGATGGCTCAGATTGCATTTTGTATCTACACGCCTTGTACTGAAGAATTTTCCCAAACCATGAAGTTACAACTCATAAAAGATAAAAGTAGGAATAAAAAATTAAACACATGTAGAAAGTAAAGTATAATTTGGAGTGTTCTACAATACTCTCTCATTTGACTTCTTTCCCCTTCCTCCTGGTAACTGATTCCACGTGGGTTTTTGGAAGTTTAATGCTAACATTCTATCTATCCTCATCTTCCTTGTTATACCTTTCATGTGGAAGACTTTACATAACCAAAACCAATAACAATGATATTAAGGCACCATATGTCTATATTTCAGTTTTAAGCTTAAGGTTTGGGAAAAGCAATTACCATACAGCGAGCAATATATCAGAAATCTCGGGTGATAATTGACATTCATAGTTTTCCGATAACAGTCCGTCTATATATCAATCGGATTTAGGATAATGACATTCATAACTTAATTATGTTAGTTTAAGTAGTTTTTTGTTATCGCAATGATTAACGCAAATGTTCTATCTTCATCGTTGTCTTCCTAGCTATACCTTTCACGTAGAAGATTATACCAAACTAAAACCAATCACATTGATCGATATATATATATATATTAAGGCATGGGATTTCTATATTTCAGTTTAAGCTACAAGTTTGGGGAAATGCAATTACCATACAGCGAGCAACATATCATAACAATTTTCCGAGAGAGTTTCTCACTCCTCACTTTCTCTCTCTAGTTTCTCTCTCTAAAACTTCTGCGGATCATAACTTTTTATCTGTAGCTCCGAGTTAGGATCCGTGAAAACCTACGGATTCGTCTCAATGCCATTTTTCTATCCATTGAAGTTCAAGTGAGATCAAACGGTTATTTTTAGAAGGCTCGTATTAGGAGGCTCGTAATATTGTTGTTATGCTCGTTAATTCTCGGAATCGAGGTGAGTGAGTTATGTAATATGTTCTAAATTTCTCATTTTATTTCTAAAATCTCTCTATCTTTTTCAAGTGAAGCATGTGTATTTGTGAAATATATTATGTGGAAGTATATATTGGTTGCGGTTATTCATGGAACATGAGAACTTCATGATTGGTTATGCCGAGGTAAGGATGCGACACTCGGAGCTATAGGACGAGGATGTCATTAGGTGGTCGTGGGGATCACTAAATTGAAGGATAATCTTGATATGAAGGGACGATGTGATATGATGATTGAGTTATTATATATTATATTAGTAGCATGTGTAAAACAAACATAGCTTCATTGACATATTACATGATCTATTCACTGAGCGCGTGGTTTTGCTCACCCATTCATCTCCTTTATTTTTGCAGAGAATTACTTAGAGTTTGACGAGCATAGAATGAGATGTTTTATTTGTGTATTTGTAAAGAATTTTGTTATTTTCTTATAGATAAGAGTTGCGCAGCAAAAACGTATTATCATGTATTTTATTTTATTTTTACTTTTTAATGCTCACACATTGAATTCAAGTTTAGGTGCCTAAAATCCACCGACACCAGGTTCGGGGTGTGACACTCAAACAAGCAACACATGTACAATCCACCATTCCACCGATGCTATCAATGTGGAATAGATTCACTCTAAGGTATCCTAAAGCCTTGCTAGGGTCTATAGGACTCTCCATGAAGAGGGAGAAAGAATATGAGGCGTAAAGCTCCAAATTAAGGATCACACACAAGTTCACATGCTCATCATACATATTGTCATAGTCTAGAGAAGAGTAAAGTTGTCAAACCAAACAATTCTCATACAAGATAGGTTAATTGCACATCAGAGAGTGGCTAGATCTTAAAACACACAATCAACACATGATAGAGTAGACAATATATATATATATCCATGAATCAACAAAGGCTTTATTCATCATTAACAAGTATCACAAAGTCACATTGGACTAGAGCACACAACCCTAGTCCCCAACAAAGGTAACTACTCACTAATCATCACAATAAACATCATCAACTTACAAATTGAAGCACTAGACATAAGTAGAAATGATAGTAAGGATGATGAATGCTCAATAAGAGGTACTCTTCTTCTCCTTGGCTCTTGATGATGTTCCTGGACAAATTGGTAAGGATCCTCAGTAGCTAGAGGTCGTGGACGTCGTGTGTAGCAAGTTTAGTGAATGGTGGAAGAGGAGAGGAGGTGAGTAAGTGGGTGAAAAGGGGTGAAGAAGCGAGCTCGGTCCCTCTGTTCGACCGGTCGGACGACCACCGTCGACCGGTCAACGGACGGGCAGAGGGAGAGAAGAAGAGGAAGAAAGGGAAAGGGGAGAGAGGTGTGGCTGCTAGCTGAATAAAGAATAAGGGATGACCTAATTGGGAAAAAACTAGGTTTCGTCCGACCGGTTGACGGACGGGCAGAGGGAGAGGGAAAAGGGAGAGAAGGAGAGGAAGAAAGGGAAAGGGGGGAGAGGTGTGGCTGCTAGCTGAATAGGGAATAGGGGATGACCTAATTAGGAAAAAACTAGGTTTATATAGGTTAGAGAAAGAATGAATGGAGGGCTAAGATCAACTAAGGTAATATCTAATGGTCAAGAGGAATAAATAAAGGACAATGGGGTAAAAGCACATAGGAACAAAAAGAAGGAATAATCAATGGGTGATCGACCTCATAGTATCTAGCATAGTCCTTACTGATTTTGGGGCTCCTTGTGGTAAGTCATAAGGTTGACTTCATCATTGACCTTGACTTTGACCTTCGGAGTTGATTATAGTTGACTTTGCTTGACTTTTCGGTTTCTTGGTAAATCTTCCGGAATTCTTTTGTACTTCACTTTCGGGACTTGATGTTTGACTCTTTGACACTCTAAAGTCGGGGTTGACCATGAGTTAACAGCCGGTCCTCGGGTTGACTTTTCGTCCTTTTGCTGGAAAAGCACAAAAAGCCTAAAAAATGCTTCATTTTACTCCCGATATCAATCCGATGCTCAATTTCCCTACATGAGTGCAAAACATGGATTAGAGACTCTAAATGGCCATTAGATTAGTATTTTAGCGGTAGTTAGAGGCCCGATTTGTATGTAAATTACATACAAATCAATACCCTAGTGAGACAACGAGAACGAAGGCTACTGCTCAAATCGTTCTCTATAGGAAAAAAAACTGATAAAATGATAAACATAAAAGAAATTTGATGGAGATGATGGTGAAAGAAGAGATCGACTGGAGAAAAGATAGCGACTAGAGAGAAGAGAGAGTGACCTGTGAAGAGAGCAACCACAGCGCAGAGACTCAGGGAGAACACGTTTTTTTTTGTATTCTCTTCCTTTTGGAGAATATTTCTCCGTGTTTTCTGAAATATGAGAATGAAAACATGAAAACGTCAATTTGATGTTTTCAGCATTCACGAGTAAAATTGAAAATATTTTTCAAGTCTCATTTTTTGTATTGTTAAAAACAGGCCCAACGAACTCAAATTCAAGCTGTTTTTATTTTATAAAATGAAAAACGTGACCCGAAAACGTTACCGAACGCCACCTTAGCCTTCATCATTTTCCTAACTCAAATATTTTTTTCTCTAAAGAAGCAGAGACTTACTTGAGTTGTGAATTTTGCAATGGTTATTACCTATGTAGCACGGAAACGGAAACACGTTTTTGTTTTGGGTACGAAACGAAACTGGAAAACGACAAATCTTAAAAATTGTAGGAAACGATACGCCAAGGAAACACTAATAAAATAATATATAATTATATATATTCTTATTTTATTTTACTTTTGTATTTTAATTTTTTTTTTCAATACCTTCCCCTGAAATTTTTATCAACCTCTTCCTCACACAACCTTTTTTATATTTATTTTCATAAAAAACTGTAAATGCTTGCCATTTTTTTTTTTTTATCCATGGGAGATGGGCCGGTCAGGAACCAGCACCCATCTAAGAACACATGCAATTTGGGCCGAAGCCCCCGACGAGTATCCCAGCAGCCCATCCCGCTCATCCATTACCGGGGTATTGCGGGGCCAAAATGCTTGCCACTTTTCATGTCCACTACTACTCTGCTTTTCATAAAAAATTTAAAACTAATCCATTATTTTTTTCCATATCCAAATCACCTTCTTCCTCTATCCCCATCATCGATCCCAACTCATTGGCCTATATATCTTCTTCTTCCCTTCCTTATGTTCTTCCTCCTCTATCTTCTGTAATTATTATTCTTCTTCTTCCATAATCCAACCATCTCTCACCATCAAACTCTCTTCTCTTCTCTACTGCTCTTAATTCTTTCTTCCTTGTCCTTGTTTTCTGTTTTCTTTCTTCCTTGCAGGCCACAACACTCTCTTATCCAGTCCGTTTCCAATCTAATTATAAATGACTTTTCCATTTTTGGAAACTTACGTTTCTGTGATGTTTCCATCGGTCCGTTCACCGGAAACGCGTTTCGTAAAGTTTTCGGTGCGTTTCGTTTCCGGTATCGGTACGGGAATTCAGCAGTTTTTGGAGTTTCCATGCATCATAGGTTATTACCGAGCTGTGACAACCTATGTTGCACTAACACGGATACAGAGTGTGAGATATAATATAACACGATACGTGGATATGACAAAATTTAAAAAATTAAGATATGATACGCCTAAGAATCTAAGATACATCAATAAGGATAAGTTGATGAAAATTGTAAATATATTTGATTTTGTTTAAGTAAATATGCAATCAACCACAATACTGAAAGTAATAACAAAGTAAATAGCACAGGAATAGATCGTCTCTTTATTAATGAATAGGTGCCTCTATATATAGAGAAACACAAAGGGTACAATCCACATCCCAATAGGACTTCTATTCAATATGTAATCCATATGCTATACTAACTAATCTAATCCTAGGTTGACAAGGCACACACAAAGTAGGTTTCCTTCAACACTCCCCCTTGTGGCGTCAACACTAGGTGGTGCTCCTCGCGTTGTCTCATTAAAAACCTTGCCAAGTAACAAAAACCCAGTGGGATAAAAATAACCTTGGTCGAAGGGAAAAAGAGTACAACACACCCTTCACATTTGGAAACTTTGCATGGACGCCAGACTCCCCCTGAAGTCTGCGTCTCCCCCTGATTTCCACAATCATGGGAGGTCAGATAACTTAAGCAAACCAATGCTTTTCACATGTTTCTCAAATGTGGATTTAGGCAGTGACTTAGTAAATAAGTCAGCCACATTATCCTCAGATCAGACTTGATCCACTTTGATCTTGAGGAACTTCTGCTATTGCTGATTATAGAATACTTTAGGCGATATATGCTTGGTGTTGTCGGCTTTGATGAAACCTTGCTTCATCTGCTCAACGCAGGCAGCATTATCCTCATAAGTGGATGTAGGTTCATCAGTGGTTGACCTCAAACCACAAGTACTTCTTATATGTGTATCAATGGACCTTAACCATATACACTCACGAACTGCTTCATGGAGAACAATAATCTCAACATGGTTCGAAGAAGTAGCGACAAGAGTCTGCTTATAGACCTCCAAGATATCGCGGTGTTTCCCATGGTAAAGACATAACCAGTTTGGGAACAACCTTTATATGGGTCAGAGAGATACCCAGCATCAGCAAAGCCCATCAATACATCACAAGAATTGTGGAAAAAGAGGACAACAGGTTTGGCGACCGGTCGACAGGCAACGGCGACCGGTCGACCGTCGGCAGCAAACATGGGTTCCTCACCCATTTTGCCATACTTTCTTGACTCTCTGTAGGGAAAGAACAAGCCCATATCAATCGTACCCTTTAAGTAACGAAAGATAGTCTTTATGCCAGTCCAATGACGTTGCGTGGGCGCAGAGCTAAATCTAGCTAACAAGTTAACAACAAAGGAGATATCGAGTCTTGTACACAGTGCCAAATACAATAATGCGCCTATTGCATTTTGGTACGGTACCTCAGCCTCTAAAACGTCTTCACCATCATCCCTTGGGTGAAACGGATCCTTCTTGGATCTAGACTGCGACCAATCATGGGAGTGCTTAACAGGATGGACTGTCACGCCCCGATTTTCCAAACAAAAAATAAGGCATTTTGCCCTTAATTACACAACCGGTTCGGGACGTGACGACATGGAATATCAAATACAAATATGCACAAGAATTTTTTTCCTTTTAATTCAAGTACAACAACACATACTCCATGCCCAACGTATGTAAATGTTGACCCGTTCTTTAGAGTCAAATATTACATACCAATAAATTACATAATAAATTGATATTACAAAATATTAAGTAATTAATCCAACAGAGTTTATCACAAACAGCGGAAGTCTATAAACCAACAAAATGTATGCAGCCTTGCTTACTCCTGGTTATCCTAACCTGCAGGTATAACCCCTACACCGTGGAATAGTGTACCGGGTTATATCAACAAACCCGGTCAGCTTATGAAGCCGGTATGAGTGATCTAAGTTTACTCACCCTAAAACCGTTTAACAAAAATATACATATATATATATTTTGTTTAAAACAATATATATGTAACTTATACTTTTCAAAAACAATTCAAATCCCGAAAAATTCATATTATAATATATACTGAACCTACGCGTCCCATACCACGTATTTTAACCCCACACGTCCCATAAACGTGTATGTTAATCCCAGGGTAATTCAGAATATTAAACAATATAAACTTTCCCCAAAATCATTTTCCAAAATTATGATTCTTTCTTTTTAAGAATCGTAAATCATAATAATAATTACTTCAATTTTTAAAGAAGTAAAAACTTCAAAATACAATTCAATATTGTTCAAGAATTGTAATTCATTTAAATCAATGCTTCATTTAATATTAAGAAGCAATCTCAAATCATACTCAACAAAACCAATAATCAACTCCAAATGATTAAAAGCGAGAATACCATTTTTCTTCTCCTTTTAATACATCAAGATAAAGCGAGAATACCATTTTTCTTCTCCTTTATTACATAAAGTATTCATCTTTGTTTTCAATGAATACATGGCTACACAGTCTAGAACTCTAACCTTCACCCATTGGCTACACAGTCTAAAGCTCTAACCTTCACCATTGGCTACACAGTCTAGAGCTCTAACCTTCACCCATTGGCTACACAGTCTAAAGCTCTAACCTTCACCCATTGGCTACAAAAACATTCAAGTAGGCAAACACAATATCATAATTTTGAAATATTGTTTCCCACAAAGTCCACCAATCAAAACAATAAAATGAATAATTTCAATTATTGTTTTAACACAAAATCACACATGCTGATATATTAAATTAAAAACTGTATTTAATTTATATATCGCAAAATCATTTAAATAAATATAATTATTTATTTTCGCAGACAACACAATATGAATTAATATTCATATATAAAATATCGTGAGATTCACTCACCTCTAATTCCTGCTGCGTCTTCAAATAATACCCAGGAATCGACAATGCTAGCCAAAAGCTTCTATGATTCCACAATTACCTATGAACATGCAATTTTCCACTTAGCATATCATAGTTTCCAAATTGATGATTCTAAAATCCAATCACTTCAATCATTCCTCAAATGTCTCTTAGACATTAATAACCATAATTCGGGACAGTTTGACCAAAAGTCAACCGTCGGTCAACGTGGGTCCCACGTCTACTAATCATCAACGGGTCCCACACAAAATCCGAAACTTCCAAAATCCAACAGTATGCTTATTTCTAGCATCCTAACATCATATCCAAAATTGGTGATGATCCAACGGTCGGATCATCACGGATCTAACGATCCATAACTATCGCTTAACTGATCATTGATCAAACAACCGAATTTGACAAAACTCTAAACACGAAAGTTGTTCGTATCGACGAACTAAGCACAACGGAGCAAAGAAATGCTCCTGGATCGGCCGGACGCGCCGCTCACGCGCCGCCGCCGGCGGTGGTCAGACGCCGGACAAAAGTTCTCCGATTGACACCAAATTTTACCAGCATGTACATCTCAACAATCCCAACAAGTTTAGTAACTACCTCAAGGTCTGGATCGGAGTGCAAGTGGCCGGAATCGGTGTCGGTAGGTTTTAGATCCCAAAAAGTGCAAAGTTTCGTTCCCGCCGATCTAGGCCGTGCCGCCGTGATCCACCACCATGGGGAGGTTGCTGGAGAGGAGGGGAACAAAATCCAACTTGGTTCATCACCGGAGGTGGCCGGAATCGCCGTCGCCGACCGGGTCGGTTTGTACGGCGGCTGCCACGCACGATCCGCCGGTTTCCGGCATGATCCGGTGGCGGTAAACACCACAGGTCGACCGGCGACGCCGGTCTGCGTCGGTCGGTGGCCGGGCCGTGGCCGGAGGAGCCCGGACGCGCCCGCACGCGCCGGGTCGGGTAACCGGGTCAACGCGGGTAAACGGGTCCCTTCGAGAGAATTTTCGGAATTTTCCGGAATTTTTCGGAATTAAATGATTTTCCGAAAATAAAAATCATATTTATAGATCTTCGTCCAAACTTCCGAGACCCGTAACTTCTTCATACGATGTCCGTTTTCGGTGAACCAAATTCCTACGAACTCGATTCGACGAGTTCTACAATTTCCTTGAAGGAAGTTTTCCCAAAATCTCAACGGATAAAAAGTTACCTTAATTAACCTTGTGTAACTTATAATTACCACCGTAATTATCGTTTTACGACGAAAACCCCTAAAAATACGAAATCACACCATTTCACTTCAAATTTCACGACCTATTTTATAAAAATAGTATCGAAATTTTCGGGGTATTACATGGACTTTATCCATATTAAATCGCCTGAGCATCCTTTCCCAAGATCTTTCATCTCAAACATGGATTATGGTAAATCCGGAACTTGTTTTCACGCAGGGGCATAACTTATTGTTCACATATCCTCTTCCAATCAAGTAGTCACTTAGACGGGTATACCACATCCGTCCGGATTGTTTCAATCCATATAGTGAACGTTGCAATCTTATTGCAAACGTGCTCTGTGGTCTAGAGCCACTTGACTTGGGTAAATGAAGCCCATCCGGGACCTTCATATAAATCTCCATATCTAGATCCCCATAGAGATATGTTATGACCACATTCATAAGCTGCATGTTCAGTTTTTCGGAAAACTACCACTGACAAGGTAGCAGAATGTTATAACATCCTTTACGAGAGAATATGTCTCATCGTAGTCGATTCCAGGGCGTTGTGAGAAGCCTTGCGCCACAAGGCGAGCTTTATATCTCGTTCTCTCACTACGCTTTCTAACAAAGACCCATTTATATCAACAGGTTTTATTCCAGAAGGTATTGGCACAACTGGCCCGAATACCGTTCTCTTTGTTAGTGAGTCCAACCCAACCTGGATCGCATATTTCCATTTAGGCCAATAAGCTCTACGTTTGGCATTCATCAACGGAGCGAGGTTCAATATCATCATTCTCAATGAACTCTTGTGCACAAGCATATGCAAACACATCATCAACAGTGATGGAGTTTCTATCCCACGTCTCATGTACACTAGTGTAATAATCGAGATCTCTAGGTTCCCACGGATAGGTCTTAGCGACAGGGCGTCCCCCGAAGATGTCTTTTGGACATAACCATAATCCGGAACGTTTTCATGGACGGATTTTGAGTATCAATGATGAGAGAGTTATTTGGTGCCATCGCAGCCCATTCCCTAGGGCGCGAATCCCTCGAACCTGGTGGCCTCCAACGCTTCCTCAGCGGAGCCACGGCCTAAGCCACATCACCACCATTACTGGTAGTGGCGCCACCAGCTGTCCCTCCCATAGGGTTAGCTGCAATAGCGACTTTGAGTCCAAGTCCTTGTTCAGGCACTTGCATCCTTGCAGGCATGTTTGCAGCTGGTATATATGATCTAGTCACTTTATCAAGATCAGAGAAAGCGTCAGGAAGAGAATCTCTGACTTTCTGAAGATCTATAATTCTACGCACTTTCTGCAGTAGGGGGATCGTTATGAGACAGAGTGGGGTCAGTCTACGACAATTCCAGTCGTTCCTGATTCACGTTCAGATCTCCCCCGAACGACGGGAAAGACTGTCTCATCGATGTGACAAATAGATCGCCTGTTCAAGGGTTCTACATAGCGGATTATGGTTGGAGACTCAAATCCAACATAAATACTCATTCGTCTATGAGGACCCATATTAATACGCTGTGGCGGCGTAATAAGCACATAAACAACACACCCAAATATGCGTAAGTACGATATGCTTGGCTCGTACCCAGTCACTAGCTGTAACGCAGACAAAGATTGGGTGGTGATGGGCCTCAGACGAATAAGCATAGCTGCATGCAATACTGCGTGTCCCCAGGCAGAGAGAGAAAGGTTGGTGCGCATTACCAACGTCCTCGTGATCATTTGTATTCTATTAATGGCAATCTCTGCAAGACCATTCTGGGTATGTACATGTGAGACTAGATGCCTAACATTTATCCCATGCAGTAGTCATCGAAAGTCTTCGATGTAAACTCCCTAGCATTATCAAGCCTGATAAGTTAAAGGGATGATCCGGGTAGTGAGCCGGCAGGCGACTCATTTGTGCTAGGAGTTTAGCATTAGCAGCATAATGAATGGGCAACATCATGACATGTGACCAGCATGTCGATGCATCAACCAACACCATAGAATACATAAATGGCCCGCTTGGTGGTTGAATATGTTCACAGATATCCCTTTGGATTATCTGTAAGAATGGAAGAAGTACTTTAGAGTCCTTTGCATAATGAGTATTTGGCTTTGGGAGCTTTAGAAGCATAAGAGGCATCTTTGAGATCAGGATTGGTCCATGAAGGGTTGCTCACATCAGAAGAGGGAGGAAAAACGCTCAAACCTCGAATTCTGGAATTCGGCGACCGGTCGACAAGGTTGGCGACCGGTCGACGGAGCCCTTGGACAGAACGACTTCGCTTCTGGAAGTCGGCGACCGGTCGACAAGCATGTGGCGACCGGTCGACGTAGCCTCTGGAAGTTGGCGACCGGTCGACGAGCATGCGGCGACCGGTCGACTGGTGTCGGGTAGCAAAACGTTTTTGCTCCACAGCCACACCAGGCCTTCCTTGAATCAACTTTTGATTCATGCTTCGATTAGCTCGATAGAATGAATGTCCGTGTGAGGTTTTCAATACACGGATCATCATATCACGACCAAGATGTCTTAATCTGTCGTGCCAAAGCCAATATGTGTCTGAATCTAAGAGGTCATCCCGAATGACATTGTTTGATTCAATAGCTCGAATAGTGGTAGCATATTACCCACTAGAGAGACACATAAGCTTCTCTAAGATGCGCTTTCTTCCGCAATCATTAGAGGTAATGCAAATGAATTCTTTTCCATTCTCATCATGCGTCTCAGCATGGAAACCATTGGCTCCTTATATCTTTAAGGCTCAACAGAGTTCTATTTCCTCTTGGAGCGTAGAGAGCATTTGTGACATCAATATGAGTGTCATTGGGCAAGAGGAATTGGGCATATCCTCTTCCTTGCACAAGATTCGATGGTCCTGCCATCGTAGTCACAGATGTATATAAGCTCATCATTAAAGTCGAGGCTACGAAAGCAACTCAGATTTTATTAAAGATATTAGCCAAGGCTTTACACTCAAAGTTCCATCTTGATCTTAAATCAAAACTAAATCCAATGTCTTGGCAAACATGCCATATTTCATCAACTTGGAAAACATAAAGACTTGAGCAAAAATCAGCTTCCAAAGTCTTTAACCCTTAAACTCGACATCTTGATCATTGTAGTTACATCTTCATATGTATTGCAAACTATGGCCCATTGATCAGATGCTCCATATCATTAATAGACATCATGAAGAGGATTCTCCATTGATTGAGGCATAAAGGCGCAGTACTCACGGTCCCTAGGACGGTGGCAGATTACCTTAGCCGGTGGCGGTGCTGCCATAACTAGTGGCGCAACAACGCTAGCCGGCGGTGACCGGCGGCATCCCTCTTACAAGGACGGCGGTCTTCTCTCACTCTTTCGCGGCCCTATGCTCACGTGATCGCTTATTCTTATGGCAATTACCTTCATAAGCAAATAGATTCTACGGACCAAAATGTCCGGGATCGTCCCTAGATTTAGGGTTTTGCTCGTGGCTTCCTCCCATAGGGGCGCCATCATCGTCATGCCTTTCCTCAAGGCAGAGATGAGGAAGGTGGTGAGAGATTCTTCAATCAATTGTTCATCTGTGATGATTATCCACAGAGATGCATCAAGTCTCTGATGCGGAGAATTTCCGAATTATGTCCCATGACTTCTTCAAAGTCATAGAAGCGGAGATTAGTCCATTATGCTTCTAAATTCGGAATGATGAATGTTACCATTACATTCATGAAACACTTCTAGCGCTAACCTCTTTCATGAACTCAAACTGGAGTGCCATATTCATATGGTGATTCATCAGGAAAAATAACCTGGCATTGTACATCTCAGTTTGAGGGTCTAGAGCGGTTTCTTCAAAACAACGCTCATGGATTCGAGCTAGAAGCTCTTGTGCGGATAGGTGCATTAGGACATCATGAGCTCATCTCAGAATCTAATGTCCGCAGAATCCAATGAGTAAAATCGAGTTATTCATGTTCGATATCCAAAATATGGAGAACACGAATATGGTGTGTTTCGGAGTCAATGCTCCCACGAAACAATGAAGGGTGAGTTTCGGAGTTAATACTCCCACGAAACAATAGAGGCTTTCTGAGCAATATTTGCTCCCAAGAAACGCTTCTAAGGATTTTGGATTTAGGTGAAACTTTGGTGTCGTATGGTCATAACCTTAAACCTTTTCGGTAGCTCTACTCAGATATAACCAGGTAAGTTATAAGAGATGTCGGTGGAGCAAGCTCTCTTAATACCACTTATCTCAAACTCCTTACCTAGACATCATACCTAAGCAGGTGAGCCTAGTTGGGAATAAGTCATAAACCATAGGTCGTTTCTTCTCTACGGATTCTTCATCCGGAGGTAAATCATTCAATGAACTTCTCGTTCAAGGTCTCTTCTCTCTACGGATTCCTCATCCGGAGTATTAGCTCGAATCCCCATAATTCGGCTCTTGAGGACATTGCCAATAACATGATGACATTAGAGGTGCTCATGACTTACACATACCGCAAGCGATATGAAGCTCGATCACTCCCTTAATGCTTCTCATAGTTCGGTGAGTCTCGTGTAAAGTATAGATCGAGAATCTCACGTTATAGAAAGGTGAGAGGTAGAGGAGGGATGTTGCAAGTCCCTTGAGAAAAAGAAAGGTCGAATTGAAATTCGGAAAACAACAACTTTTATAAAAGCTTACTTGGATTATTTTCTCGGATTATCTTGAGTACCTCTTCTTCGAAATTATATATCTGGAGATCCAACGGTCGGAACTAGCTGAAATTTTGACAGGTAGTAGTCGATACGCAGAGGGATCAATCTCCAAATTTTCTTCTTAATCCAACGGTGGAGAAGGGAGAAAATCACTTCCGAAGTCGGCTGTTCTGTGCAGGCAGATTCTTGAACTAGAGGAGATTGCACGGAGGTACTATTCACGGAGGTACTGTTCACGTGGGTACTATTCACGGCGGTACTGTTCATCCGGTACTGTTCATGCGCACTGTTCCCCGGTGGTACTATTCACGTCTACTGTTCATCCGGCACAACCTAGGGTTTTGGGGTTCTAGGGTTTTTGGCGCTAGCAGGATGCTATGCTCAAGAGTTTTGGCTTTTGACTCAGGGTTAGAGGTTCGTGCTGATAACGTGTTTAAGTAAATATGCAATCAACCACAATACTGAAAGTAATAACAAAGTAAATAGCACATGAATAGATCGTCTCTTTATTAATGAATAAGTGCCTCTATATATAGAGAAACACAAAGGGTACAATCCACATCCCAATAGGACTTCTATTCAATATGTAATCCATATGCTATACTAACTAATCTAATCCTAGGTTGACAAGGCGTAGGTTTCCTTCAACATATTTTTATTTTTTTGGTCAAAGAAATAAATTATTATGTTTTTTGATGTGAAGAAATAAATAAATTAATAGGTCTGAGTTTGTGACTGTGCTCTTCGATAAGTTCTTTCATTATTTTTTTTAATATATTATAACGAAACAGTCAAAACTCTCTCTCTCTGTGTCCTTTTTCACTTTTTCTCTCTTTCTTTCACGTGCTCTCTCTCTTTCTCTCTCTCTCTCTCTCCTCTTCTTTCTCATCTTCTCTTCTGTTCTGTTCTCCGTTTCTAGTTTTTGTTTCTGATCTACAAACCCAGAAAGACAGAAACTACAAACCCAGAAACCTGATCAAAGCCGTATCCAATTTTTTCTCAGCCAGGTACGCGTATCCATTCGTATCTATCGCTTATCGTATCCGTATTCCGTACCTATACTGGATACGGCACTAGACTGACGTATCAGTGCTACATAGGTGACAACATGGGTTATAATTCAGATGGTGCTGCTGAAGATGGAAGAGAAGAAGGTAGGTTGTTCAATTCCATATGAATTCTTAAATGTTTTAAGCAGTTCAACACTTTTGTCTGTTCTTAATCTCATGAAAAAAAGGGTGAAATATTAGAGTTGAATGGAAATACACAAATGCGTTTAACTAGACAACAGGGGTTAACGGCCAAGCTCTTGCTCCTAAGCAATTTTTTTTTTGGTTCAAGGTCGTTTAGGTTTGTTCATAATTTTTTTTGGCGTAGCAGAAGAAAAAAAAGGAGGAGAACACCGTCTCAACTTCAAAAAACTAATTAGAAAATTCTTTGGGCAGTAAGATTCGGGGTTTAGGGAGAATAGAACCAAGAGAAATGGTGAGGAAAAACTTGGATTGATTATAGTTGATGATTCAATCTGAGTACACAACTCTTATTTATAGGAATTAGCCTATAGATTCACGCCCTCTAAATCATAAATACTTAAACATTGAATACTAACTTCATAAATGATAAAACATCGAATTGCCATTCTTGGAACAATGAACATTGCTCCCATTATCACTGGAACATTGTATAATGAATGAATCATCATTATACAATGGATCAGCAGTATTTCTGTTTTGAATTATGGCAATCTCACTTCTCCATGAATAATGTAGCAACATGTTCTACATTATTTTTGTAGGTTTGTTCATAGTTCAGTATATTTATTTATTTTAATCCACTTTTTGAGTTGAGTTCTATGTATTTATTCCATAGTTCCTTGTTGAATTATTTGGCATCATATGCTTTCTTTTTGTACTACCCAAATGTTTGTGCTATCAATGATAAATCTTAGCTACTTTCTTTATGCTTGATTTGCTTAAACGTAAAAAAATTACAATAATAGCCCTTTATGTAAATAGTTAATACACAATTATAAAAATAAACCTAAGCTATATATAATCCCACACTTGGCCTCATGCTGATGCACTGAGCTTGTCAAGAAATGAATGGAAGATTTTAAAAATAGCAGCAGGTTTTTGCCAAATTTGCATATCCCAAATTTATTTGTTGTATGCATGGTAGTTGCAATTTTAAAACGTTTGTATTTCAATTCTTAGTTCCTATTATTTACAACTTTATTCTTTGTTTGTTTCCTATAAAAACATATTTACAGCTTTGTGTGTGTTATACCAAACTGTTTTGGCAGATGAGGAGGAAGAATATGAGGAGGCTGGTAGCGGTAGTCGACTTCTTGGATTTATGTTTGGCAATGTCAATGACTCTGGAGATCTTGATGTCGATTATCTTGATGAGGTAACCTTAATAGATCCTTTTAATGTTAATTGGTGTGGTCAGACGAGCGTACAGATAGCAAGAAGCACTTGCGTGGAAATATACTAAAGTTTTGTTATTCCTCTGTTACATTAGTTTTTTCTTGGATGAGGAGCGCAAACATTTGTTTGGAATAGAAAGTAAATTATAAAACTGGGACAAAGTTTTCCATAATTCAACTACAAATGATTATTGGACATTTTGCCACTGCATCAATTTTACCTGTTGGGGCCTTCATATTTTGAAGTGTTTGAATTTGATTCTATTCCTTGCATTTTTAGCTTGCAATAAAGCTTATCTATATATATATCTTTCCCCCTCTCGTTTCTTCAATGTAATGGGATTTTATGAAGCCATGCTTGATTATTTAGGCAATAAGTTCTTAAAGTATTAAGATTTGTGGCGGAAAAATCTAGTGGAGGAAGGTTGATAAGAAGCATGAGGATTTTTGATGACTTCATAAGGGAACAAATTTGTGCCATCGCCTCTAGTTTGTCAAATATGAGGGAGCATGTTACTCAAAAGAAGATTGGACAAATTTTTGTGCACAGTTGAATGGGAGGAGGAATTTCCCATTTCAGACAAATCGCTCTGACTTCTAATCATCATCTTGTTCAGTTAGATTCAAACAAGTTAAATAGGGTATGCCTTCTTTTGGACTGAAAACATCTAGCTGCAACATCACTACTTAAAACAATGTTTTAAGGAAGGGAGATTCAAGGTTGGGAAGGTTACAATGTCATGAGAAAATTGAAAGCGATAAGAGAGGAAATCAATGATGGAACAAAGGATGTGTTTGGATATGTAAAGCAAAATAAGCAAGAAGCGGAGGAAAGATGAGTTGGATCTGTTGCAGGAAGGAGACAAATTGGTGGAGGCATGAGAAATTGCTGGAGAGAAATTTCAAGGAAGAGATTATGTGGAGGCAAAAGGATAAAGAGGCTTGTGCTAGTGAGGGTGATGACGTGAAGAAGAGATAGCAGAAAAATTGGAATTTTTTGGTGGTTCCATCATTGAAAATGAGGGGACTGAGGAGATATTTACTTTTGGTTTTGTTTTGTTTTTTTTTCAAAGAAAGTTAATATGGATGGAGTAGAAAGGTCAAAATTAGAAGGGTTGGATTGGCACCCTATTGAGGCAGAGAAAGTTTGTTGGTTGATGAGGATGTTTTTGATTGTGGCAAGGAAAAGTGGTTTTGATGGTTTTTCAACTTATTCTTTAGCCATGTGTTGTTAGGGCATTTTAAAAGCAGCTTTGATGGACTTTTAGGGGAGGTTCACAGAGATGTTATAGCTAATGCTGTAACTGGTGAAACATATGTATGTTTAATCCCAAACAGAGCGGAAACAACAAAAGTGGGGGGAGCTTAGTTTCAAGCTCGTTCAAATTTATCGCTGAAGTCCAATCTCAAACTTACAGAAGCACTGGATGTTACTATTTCACGAGCTCAAGGGGATTTTGTCAAAGGGAGGCAGATTTTAGATAGGAAAAAGTTTTGAGTTGGCCGATGAAAAGGCAGTAGCAGGCAACGACGTCAAGCCCATGATCAAACCATTCAATTGGAAGGATAACCTTATGCTATAACAGGGAAGATGAAGAATTTATTGATCCAACAAGATCTGTGAGATGCTATTCTTACATAGAAGAAGTTGGGCTGGGTGAGATGACAAATAAGAATTGGAAGAAGATGAACCTTATACGTGGGGTATTGTTTGCATGAAAGTGGGTGGAATTCCAATATTGTGACTAGAGGTCCAAGTTGATGCCCTTTTGAAAGTTTTTCTCATGGGGAGAGAGTGAAGTTCTGGAAGGAGTGTTTGTTCCTTATAGGCAGGAAGAAGATTATGGAAACAGCTTCTTGCACTCTCTTTCCTTGTTTATACAGATTATCTTGTTTTCTTGGTAGCCCTATTGCAACCCATTGTGCAGGTTCTTTGTCTCCTTTGAGTTGGAACTTTGAGTTCTTAGCAACTTAAATGATCTGGAGGTGGTGGAGCTCACAGATTTGTTGGCTATAGTGGAAACTGTTATGTTGGTTCCTTTTAGGCAGGAAGAAGATTATGGAGGTTGGAGTCTTTAGGAGCTTTATGCTGCAAATCTTATTAAAAAAAAAAATTGATGGACAACCCTTCTGTTTCGTTTTGGACCCTCTAGTGCAGTTTGTAATGCCAAATTACATTCTAAGACTTTTTTTGATTATAGCTCATGGAAGGATTTATACTTGTGATATAGCTTATAGTCCTTTCAGAGGAGACGGCCCGCTTGGTGTTTCTCTCCCCATTGGCTCGTATCTGTAGAGTTCCCTGTATTGTATTGTATTGTTTCTCTTGTTCTTTTTAATGCAAGTTTGTTTCCTATCAAAAAGACAAAGCCTTGGGCAATAAATTTATCAGCAATAACAAGATCAGTCATATCACGAGTTGCTTTATGTTGGTAGTTATTGAGTTCCAGTTTAGTAATGTAATTCAGATGCTAAAACCACAATTATGCTTTTCAGGATGCAAAGGAACATCTTGCTGCGCTTGCTGACAAGCTGGGTTCTTCTTTAACAGATATAGATGTATGGATTTCGTATGTTAGGTCTCGTACTCTATTTGCTACTTTGGAAATTATTTTGGGCCCTGTACTCCTTACTTATTAATAAGTTATTAGATGTAATGATACTTGCACTTGTTTCTTGGCACTCTTATTTCTTTAGCTGTGCTTTCTTTCTCCCTACGACTCCTTTTTTTTAATTTTTTTTCCTGACACAAAATTTTTGTTTGATTTTTAGCTGTCAGTAAAATCACCACGAACATCCACTGATGCTGTCGAACAAGGTGATGTTGTAAGCC
Organism: Rubus parviflorus; assembly: GCA_029955375.1. NCBI lineage: Eukaryota > Viridiplantae > Streptophyta > Magnoliopsida > Rosales > Rosaceae > Rubus > Rubus parviflorus. The sequence continues at coordinate 2,790,831 of JARGGL010000008.1, read as the reverse complement.
AGGAAAATGATCTTGTGCAATTTTGTGATGTTTGTTCATACTCCTTCCTATCTCCCTGGGTTGAACTTAGTTCATATTTATAAGGACATTTTCAAGTTTCGCTATCAAGTAATATCACTTGAACAACAAACCTTTCTAGTAATGCCCTATGATGCTTCAGGTGAACATTACTAGTTTCTGGAGGCTGCCTTTTTGCATGAAAAAACTTATTGAATAACAATCTCAAACATATACATACCTGCCTTAAACAGGACCACCGAACACCCCCCCGCCCCCCCTTTTTTCATACTTATTTTTCCAAGAAGGGTGATAATTATTTTCTTTATATGCATGGTATCTATACTAATATAGAAAGCCAATAACTTGTTTGTTTTAATTCCCTTATTAAATTGAAAGGTAAAAATATGTGAAGCAATCTAGTCGTTTATTATAACAAACCATTCTCCACCCCGTCCCTAAGAACCTCGGAGCCTTCCATGAATCTGTAGTTCCCTATTTGAACATTTAGTTTTCAACAGTTAGCTAGCATATGCACACACATACCCATACAGATACCTTTGTAACTCTATTTTACTTTGAGAGTTGCGTTCTCTCCCTCTTAAGTTTTTTCTTTCCTAAAAGTAATCTCCCGTCACTAGGGCCGGAGGCTAATTAGATTCCTCAGTTGGGAAGGATCATGTGTTAAAATAATGCATATTCACTTTTCTATCGTGTTCTTTTCCTGTGTGGTAATGATTTCCTTTTTTGTTTGTCTGTTTGGGGTTTAGGGGAGGCTGTCCTAACTCTTTGCTTGAAGGAATAGGAAATACAGATTCAGATTTATGAATATTGTCATTCGAATGTTCTGACTCTGCTTTCGTTATGTTCTTTTATATCAGATTATGATGAGAAGGCTGAAAATGCCGTTAATTATTTTGATATTGATGAGGATTTTGAGGGACCAGAGCTTCAAGCTGCTACTGAGGAGGACCATCTGTTACCCAAAAAGGAATATCTTTCTGCGGAAGTTTCATGGGCTAAAATACGTGAAGCAGAAAATGAGGTGGAGGAAAATTATGATGAGGAAAGTGATCAGGAAGTGGAACAGGAGGTGGTTGAAAATGATGCTGATGTTCAGTCTGTCTCTGTGTCTGGTATGTATGTGTAAAATACAGTTCTCTGTTAGTTGCTAACTTATTCATCATGTATTCATCATCTGTACCTTGATCACATATAGGTTAAAATTTTATTGATTATTTATGGTATGGAAAAACATGTCTAAAATGTAGTCCTCTAACTAAATAGGTTATGAGATACAGAGAAAATTTCAGGCAGAAAGTATGTGAATGTCAAGATTATAAGCTAGATATTTCAAGAAAATAAGTTTCAAAAACAATTGTAGTCAATAACTCACTGATGTTGCTTGGGATATAGACCAAATATATTCTGAAGGTCATAAGTCCCAGTACAAAAAGGTATTTGCCTTTTAGGATTTCATATATATTCTTTTGTTTTCACTTTTATTATATTCAAAATATATTTTTCGTGCACCATACACGTACATTTCAAACTAGATGCAATTTCCATACAAATGAGAAGTGTATGAAAAATGTGAGAATCTCATAAACAATGTAGGCGCATTTATTATATGTAGACATGTAGTTAATGACTTTTGGTTGTAGAATTGCGTTTACACTTTACAGTAGTCTTATGCTGACTTTTAAACAATCTAATGTACATTACAGAGCCTGTACATGCATATAGGACATTGAAATGGATCATAGTCCTGTTTCTCCCTGTTTTATTTTGTTTCTTCTTCTGGTTTGCTTGCTTCTTTGATACTTGACGTACTTTTGCATTACACTTTCAGGTGACGTGGTTAAGTGTATTGCAGCAGATCGTACAGGACAAACATCTGATGAGAATGGTTGTGAAATTGGCTCTTTAGATTCTGAAAATTTGGCTGATCATGCAGAAGAGCTTCAGGTCAGATTCTGATTATATCTTTAAAAAGATTCACATCTTTTCATGCTTTTGGATACTTATTTCGTAGGAAACAAATTTCGTTAAGATATATAAGGTGTGTAGTGTACTGGACATGATATGCGCTGAGCTTCGAAAACTACACTCAATTACACTACATAATTAATACATTGACAGATACAGCACTTTCATGGTACAGTGAAACTAAGAAACAGCTGCACTCTAAGCTGAAAATTATTGCAAAAGGAACTGTTGCAATGTCTTTCCATGTACTTCGGCTTGAGCCTCAAATCAGTATTTAAAATCCGTTTGCATGCAGTTTGTATATACTTCTGATGATAGCATACATAACAAACTTTTTCCTCTCCACCCAAGTCAACCTAGCAGCCTAAAACTGATGCCTTAAAGCAGATTATATCAAAGCCTTACAATAAGCTTTGTGCAAAGGGGCTTTGGACAGCATCTGTATTAGCCTGCTAGGTTGACGTAGGTGCTACCCTCTTCATATAACTCCTTCGTTTTAGACCCTTTTTGTGTGAGGAGAAGTTAAGGGGTTGTTTGGTACAGTTGACTTTGTTGGACCTCCCTCTCTCCTAGACTAGCTTAAACTGGCTTAAGATGAACTAACTGGGCTAAATTATGTCTTATGTTTGGCAGTGCGGGGACTAAGAAGGTGGATGATATCGAGTTGTTCTTTCTTTTGTTTTTCTTAAAATAAAAATTGTGATTTCATCTTTTAGTCAAAACCAAGATATTTCCTCTTTGTTGGATTATGATTTTTGTGAATTAATCAATAAATCTGTTTTTTTTTTCCTCGGTTCCTTCCTTGCTATACAAATAAACAAAAACAAAACACTAGCCCTCATGCACTCCGTGCGTGCCAATAGGCCTTTCTATTTTTATTTTGAATTGAATATACAATGGGAAAATAGGAGAAGTGGGTACGCGAGAGGGGGGGGGGTCCTTCATATATTTTAATTATTTGTTTATTCTGCTATTTACTCTTTTGCCCTTGATAAATTAAATTTTATATTTTTGGCTGATATATAAAAGGAGATTTGTGTGCAGTTCCTAGAGTTGGGGAAGTTGTAGTGTTGTACTAGCTAATTATATGTTTGTTTCTTTTGCTGGGCCTTTTGGCCCCCATTCAGCCAAAACAAAAAGATATATAAAAGTAGGGGTATTTTTGGTATTTTAAATTTAACCAAAACTCGCTCTTCACATTATATAGATAAAACCAAAGGAAATATTCCATAAAAATTGCTTGTCGGGAGGGAAGGCACTACCATTTTTCTCCATCATCAACCATCTCAGATTCTTCCGTACAAAGATTCTTGCAATTGCCAACTAAGAAATCAATTAGGGATCAAAATAATAAAAGATGACGTGGGTCTCCTTATTTATGTGAGATCATAATCAACTGAGATAGGATAATCTGTTGAGTAGTTGGCGTTCCTGGAACACGTGAAGCAGATATTTTAGGGAGGGAGGGAGGGAGGGAGGGACCTATTTAGCAAAATACTTCTCAAACCCTTTTAATCCCATGTAACAAACACCCTCCCTTTTAACCCTTTTGAAGGAAGGTTCTATTGAGATACAGTTAGTTATCCATTTGCTGGGTGATTTGGACAGAAAGGAACTGTTTAATATTTGAGGGGAAGGACTGCTTTTGGCAGAAGTGTAGAATGCTATATATAAGGCTTCACTTCAGGCCTTCTTTGTTTCCCGACTGCCATATGGGTTCAAAGCTGCAACGGATAGGTCTTTTAGACCATAGGCTGTTTTTTTTCTTTTCTGACTAGGTATTGTGCAGGGACCTTCTAATTGGTGTTGTGTATGTAGTTTGAGTTTAGAATTGTTCTGTCGTCTTCCACATCTTGTACAATCCTTGTTTTGTTTCTTACAAAAAATATGTGTTTTTTGACAAGTTGGAGAGATTATTGTGCAAATGATTACTTTGCTTCTCTATACGAGTCATGCAATAACATTACACCACCTTTGAACTTTTGGCATATTGCTATTTTGTTTTGCTCCGAGTTCTTTAAGATGCTATAGTAAATGGAGTGGTTGGACACAGCTAGTTTTGTGAGTGTGATTATTTTCTTTGTCATCTAGTGAGGGTAAATGCATTCCTGCTTGGTTTGTTAAACTGAATTGTATATTGACAGTTCCTGTCACTTTTCTTTAACTCTTCATTGAGGTTTACATCTCTCTGTGTGTCATGAGATCCAATAGGAAGTACTTTCAGACAAAAGTTCCACACCACTGCCCATTTTATGCATAGAAGATGGATTGGCAATCTTACGGTTCTCGGAAATCTTTGGTATTCATGTACCCTTGAAGAAGGCCGAAAAAAGAGACCATAGGTACTCTGTTGCTAAAGGTATACTTGGCTGTTGACTTGTCCCTTATGCCTCCATGAATAAAATTGATGTGAAAAAATTACATCTCTTGATGGCCACAAACTACTCTACTCTCTCAAAGAATGCTTTTGTTGAATTTGGTTATACATTTTTTTTTCTTTTCTGGGAAATTTCCGTAGCATTTTTATCGTCTTTTTTATCTAGAGCTTATAGTTTTGATTTAAAAAGATCTTTTTTTTTTTGGTCTGAACAACAGAGCTTCAGTTATGCTATTGTTTTCTTTAGATAGTTTTTAGTTTTAGTTTTTTTAATAAATGGACATCCTTCCAGATAGGTATGACTCGATGGATGTTTCGGATATTGTTGAAGACGATGAAGAGGCATTCTTAAAAGGAACTAGTCAAGGATTTTCATCTTTGAAACAGGCAAGCGCAGTGAAACATGCTATCTCAGAATTCAACAAGGATGACTTTGACTTTGCAAAATTTGACAATTTAAAGGGGGATGCCCCAGTAGATTTGCTGGATGGGCCAAGAAAGGGCACATGCCTCATTGCAGAACCAATGAAAGAGGATATCATTGCGGATCTTTCTGTGGAAACAAAGTCACCTTCGTGTTCTACATTTTACCCTCTCGATCAACAGGACTGGGAAGAGGAAATTTTTTGGGGAAATTCTCCTGTAACGAGTAACAAGTCTGTTGAGAGTTGTGAAATTTCTGGACCTGATGAAGCTTCAATTAATAGTGAAACCGAACCTGATACTGGGTCACGAAAAATTCACTCAGAGTCCCAAAAAGAACTTGATGAGAAGGAGCATGGTCTTATGCTGCACAGCTACTCTAGTCTGTTGGAGCCTTATGGCTCAAGAAATTCATCAGGACCGGCATGTCTTACTTGCACAGAAAACAGATACCATCCCCAACTTTTAAGGCTAGAATCTCGATATGAAATGGATGACCATGCAGATGGTAGAGTGGAGAATGCCGGTGTGAAGCTTCATAAGGGACATGCTGGGAGGCATTTCAGCAAACTCACTTCACAAAACAGAGATATGCTGGAAGGATCTTGGTTAGATCAGATAATATGGGACCCAGATATTCCTATTAGGAAGCCAAAGCTTATCCTTGATCTTGAAGATGAGCAAATGCTTTTTGAGATTTTGGATAACAAGGACTGCGAACATCTTAAGCTTCATTCGGGGGCCATGATTGTAACTCGCCCTTTAAAGTCAAGCAATGGGGACTCTGTGGAGCTGCCAAGTCATGGAGGTCAATCTGGTTGGCGATATTTTGCTAATGACAAACACTATTCAAATAGGAAAACTTCTCAGCAATTGAAATCAAATTCTAAAAAACGCACTGCTCAAGGCATAAAGATTTATCACTCACAACCTGCCCTGATGCTACAGACGATGAAATTGAAGTTGAGCAAGTAAGATGGATGCTATTTTTTATTACTGCTGCATGCTTAGTTGATTTATCATGATTTATTCTGTTAGAATGTTGTATTCTTAACTTTCCTATGCTGCTTATTGAATTCAAGTAGCAACTTGAGATTTTAAGAAGATTGGTAGAAACTTAAGATTTTAATATGTTTACTCCACGAGAAGATTTTAGAATATTAGTTGGTGTCACTCCAAATTGCCAATTTAATGGATGAAGAAATATGAAGTAGAAATGTAAATTAAACTTATCTTTAACAAAAAAAGTAATGTCATAATTGATAAAAAAAAGAAACAAGAAAAAAGAAAACTTGAAGACCCTTTAAACATAAAAAAGAATAAAGTCATTTGTTTTGTCATTCATTTGTTTTCATACGACATAGCTTGACAAAATTATCATGACTAGCCGAAGCAATCTGACCTGTGACACTTGACACAGCCAAAGAAGCAATAAGTCGTTCATGTGCTGCTGGTCATTTTCTTGTTTTGAGTTATGTTCCACAACTCCAATGATTGCAGTTATTGTCCCCCAAAAGTGAACAAAATTCTGATCAAGTTTCCACCTAAAAATGTAGTCAACAATACCTAATAAAAAAAGCACTCTGCACAGTGAGTCAAGAAACCACCTGGTTTATTGTGATTTTGGCTCAACTCTGTTAAAAACAAGGCTTTGCTGCTTAGTGTTAGTTAACAATACTAGTTTGTGCCCAGCCATTGAATTGTAACTGAGTTGGCATTTGATAATAGTGATATAACCTGTTTTGCTTCTTTTTTTTTGGTACAAAACAAAAATAAGGATATAACCTGTTTTGCTTTTGTACTCCCTAAACCTTTTCTTTGCCTCTCTTAGGCCATATTTTAAAACTCAAAAATTTATATTTGATATAGAGCATCTTACAGTATCTCCTATTTTAACTACTTGTATTGTGAGATTTTGTTTTTGTTTGGATATAGAGCGCCTTATGGTATCGAGTGATGGAATCTCAATAATCTGTAGATTGTAGGAAAAGATTGGTTCAAAGGTTGTTCAACCGGAAAATATTGGCTGTGTGTGTGTGTGTGTGTTGTTGACAAATATTTGCCATTCTATGTTGGCACTTCTTATTGCCACATACAGATACTGCTGATATGATTTGATTATCAATTTGCTTCATATCTACACTTCAGTTCTTTGTGCTTTTTACCCGTTTTTTAAATGAAATTTCATTAAAAAAGCACAACTAGTGGATGAGCAATCGACATCCTAAAACCAAAAACGAACAAAGAGACCAAACACAACAAACTATGCAAACAAAGTCACACTACCACAGATTTCTTCAAATCCTGTGAAATAGTGAAGTGAAATACCCCTAAATCTGCAGTACCAGAAGCCCACAAAGCTGACCAACTTTTAACTTGATTGCAAAGTTGTTCCTCACCAACCATTTTGTAATCTCAAAATTTTTCACAATATGTCAGACTAATCCAAAAAACTGCCAACAAACAACTCCACAAAGTATTAGCTTTCCGCTCTGTCCCGAAAGTTTAGGTTTACTTTGTTCTATATTTCATTGTGTCCATCCTTGACCTTGTATTAAAATTGATTTTTTTCCAGCCAAATGATCAAAATAAATGCACCAGTCTACTCCATGTCCATCATCCGATTTTCCTTTCCCATAAATTTTGAGTTCGATTAAAATACTTTTTTTCCTCTTTTTCCAAGTGCATCTGTTATTGAATCAACATATACTAGGCAGTCTCTCCTAATTGGGACACCGCACTGACCTCCTTTGATCTTAAACCATCTTTACCACACAACTTTCCAAGTTACAAAAAGGCTTTCAGTCCATATTCCCAAACGCATAATTTTTAATACTTGATACTTGCACATCAGTTTGGTTGTCATTTGTCAGTGACTGTAGCATTCTGTAGATTAAATGGGCAACTAAGCAGCGGCAGAGTTGATAGTTGTAGGATGATTTAATTTTAATCCCTCAAATGGAAAATTTGAGCCTTTACTGAGAATTAACACCTTAAGTCACTAAAGTACTGTTCTGTTAGTTGATAAATGTCTGTCTATGAGTTATAGTTTGTCATTTTGATAGCTAGTGTCATGAAAATATCATATCATTACTGGGTATGATGACCAGGATATTTAATACTTGAGTCTGTCTCAGGTTTCTCTAACCGAGCATTAAGCACATCAATAAGTGTGTATTTTCTCCATTTTCAATGGCCTAAATTCATTGTGGATTTCAAAGCTGCCAGGAGAAAAGTCCTTGGCAAGAAGCTTTTGTTGCTAAAAGTGTAATTGAGCCAAGTGCCTTCATAAAGAAATGTAAATTTTTAAATCAGTCATTCTAAAATTTATTTAGTTATAAAAGTATAGCAATTCTAGCAATTTCTTTGAATTGATGATTGAGTTCAGGTCATGGTAATTTTTATTTTATGCATACCCATATGGTTCATCATGACAATTTTAGCTGTTAAATTTGTGCTGTGAATCTTCCATGCAATGCCATCTACGTCTTACTCTTAGACTTATTCTTACATACTGGTTTGTTTTTTTTTATTTGCAGCAAGGATGTTGCTAATTTTCATCGACCAAAAGCTTTATGGTATCCCCATGACATTCATATAGCTGTAAAAGAACAAGGGAAGCTGCCCACTAAAGGACCAATGAGAATTATTATAAAGAGCTTGGGTGGCAAAGGCTGTAAGGTTCATGTAGATGCTGAGGAAACTGTCTCTTGTGTTAAAGCAAAAGCTTCAAAAAAGCTAGGTTGTCACCTCTATTTTCAATGTGCTTATTCCATTCATATATGTTTATCTTTTACTGTAGTTCAGTACTTCTAATGTGCATACTAGCATTTTTTTTTTGAGAAGTATAAATGCTTACTCAACATTCTTGTTTTTATAGACTTTAAGTCATCCGAAACAGTGAAGATGTTTTACTTGGGGAGGGAACTTGAAGATAATAAATCTCTTGCTGCTCAAAATGTTCAGCCAAACTCTTTGGTTCATCTTGTTCGTACCAAAATATGTTTGTTGCCAAGGGCACAAAAGCTTCCTGGTGAGAACAAATCTTTGCGACCTCCTGGAGCATTTAAGAAGAAATCCGACCTTTCAGTGAAAGATGGACATGTCTTTCTGGTGGAGTAAGTCATTGCACCCTTACTTCTGTATGAGATTGTTGCTTCCTTGTTCTTCCAAATTCCAATGTTGTTGATTTTTGACAATTAGAGGTTCAGGTTGAAGTTTCTCTTTGGATCTTGCCATTAAATTTTTATTTCAAGGAGTTTTCCCGAATATATTCTGAACGTCTTTCATTCCTTTCAGGTTGATGTTTCTCTTTGGATCTTGGCATTGAATTTTTTTAGTTTAAGGAGTTTTACCAATTATGTTCTGTATGTCTTTCATTGCTCTATTATTGGGAGTTTTATGAAAAAAGGCTCCCCCCTCCCCTTCCTCTTTGGTGGTGAAAACCTTTTTTAACGTTGGAATTTAGACATATAACTGCTACCTTTTGCAGTACCTCTATTGAGTTGGACGTTATATATGACAAGTATTTGACTCCAAGTTAGACATACTTAAACTGGTTCTTTTTTTTTTGGAGAAAAAACATACTTAAACTGGTGGAATCCTTCCTGAAAGAAAAAAGAAAGAAAGAAGCCAAACAGAAAAAACAAACAATAAGTGTTGTGGAAGCCACACATTGATATGAAGAAAGCATTATGGAAGACCACACATTTGATGAGTGCACTGAAGTCCTCGTAGGAATGCTTTGAACGATCTCCTTTGTTGTTTCTTAGAAGTGTAACTCTTTTGTAGTTTAGATACTATATGCTAGTCTGTTTTACTCTTATGGGCTCCTACAATGGGTTTTTGTAAGCTGCTTCATTATATGAAAACACAAATATTATTGAAGTTATAATGAAGAACCTATCATTTGATTTCCTTTTACATAATTGGAACTAAGATTTTAATCATGACTCGTGAGTGCCAAGTATCTCAACCTTTGCTTCGGGTTGTGTAAATTGTGTATTCTGCTGTAATTAGATAGAAACGATCAGCATTATTAATATTATTTTGAGCAGCACTGATCAATTTATTTTCAAAGGCATCTTGCATAAAAACTATCAGAATGTATTTGTTTAATGCCTTTTGCTTTGATGCCTAGCAAGAACTTTTTCAAGTGTAGAGAAACTGAGGTGCCCTTAGCAGACTAATTTGTTTTATTATCTGTATAGCAAACTATCATTATTAATATTATTTTGAGCAGCACTGATCAATTTATTTTCAAAGGCATCTTGCATAAAAACTATCAGAATGTATTTGTTTAATGCCTTTTGCTTTGATGCATAGCAAGAACTTTTTCAAGTGTAGAGAAACTGAGGTGCCCTTAGCAGACTAATTTGTTTTATTATCTGTATAGGTATTGTGAGGAAAGACCTTTACTTTTGAGCAATGTTGGTATGGGTGCAAGATTGTGCACTTATTATCACAAATCAGCCCCAGATGATCAAACTGGTTCTTTTTTGCGGAATGAAAACAGCAGCATGGGACATGTCATTTCACTAAACCCTGCTGATAAATCTCCTTTCCTTGGAGATACGAAAGCTGGCTGTAGTCAATCATCTTTGGAAACAAACATGTATAGAGCACCCATATTTTCTCACAAGGTGCCGTCAACTGATTATCTGTTAGTTCGCTCTGCAAAGGGAAAGCTTTCAGTTAGACGCATAGACAGGCTTACTGTAGTCGGGCAGCAGGTGTGTAATACACTAACCTCCGGTTCTTACTGTTAGTTCTCTCTGTCACTGTATCTTTGTGTTTGTATACAGTGTAGTCATTGTATTTGAAAAGATTTGATGATTAGCACATCCTCATATTTGCGTGGTCAGAATATTCTAATTATATTATGCAGATTTTGTGGTACTATACGCTAGGTCGATATTTATCAGCTGGTTAACTTTTCATATACGTATTTTTAAATTGTTTGCTTTTCCTATCGGAGTATGAAGTAACATAGTTTTTATTTCCCAATTCTGCAGAGCTACCATTCTCAGTAGATCTGTATGATTAAAATATCACCTTTCCACAACTTTATGAGGTGAAATTGAGCTGTCTGCCTCAATTGTTGTTTGCAGGAACCCCTCATGGAGGTAATGTCACCTGGAACTAAGAATCTTCAAAATTACATGATTAGCAGGCTCCTAGTCTACATTTGCCGTGAGTTCCGTGCTGCTGAAAAGCGCCATTTGCTTCCATTTATCCGTTCAGAAGAGTTAGCTTCACAATTTCCTTTCCTATCTGATTCCTTTATTAAAAAGAAGCTGAAGGAACTTGCGAATTTGCAGGTACTTGTCTATATGTTAAATTCTTTCATGGCACATGTTTTGTTTTGAAAGCTCTAGTGCTGTAATCTCTATTCAACTGAACATTATAAATTGATATGTGACAATTCAGAAGGGATCAAATGGAAGATGGATTTGGGTTAAGAAACGCAATTTCCGGATTTTCTCAGAGGATGAATTACGAAATATGGTGAAACCAGAAGAGGTTAGTTATACTTGAGGTATTTCTGTTTTTTGTTTCTATTAAGCAATTAATGCTTCCTATATCTTTTTCTTTTTTCTTTCTTTTTGTTGGTTTGATAGGAACCTACAATTCATTAAGAAAGAAGAAAGTACAAATGAGTGGACAAGCTTTACTAAGCTTAGAAAGCTACATCCGTGGAAACCATCTAAAACCAAGATGAACCACAATTTGGGGACCCACATTTAAACCACATGATGTGGCATTCGATGTGGCAATTAAAAATTGGTTTACATAAGGCCTTTTTAGCATTATTCTAAAAAACAATGACAATAACATATAGAAAATCATGAACTCTAAGAATCTACTTGCTAGTTATGCAGGAACCCCTCCTTTTGCCCTTAATTGGAATTTGATTGCAAACACTCTATTCCTCTTAGTTGCACATCATTCTTAATGGTATATGACCCATTTAATTATAACTAATTCACTATTAGGAAATGATATGGATATTTATCTCAGATTACAAGAAAATGTATTTGTATATATACAAATATATATATATACATCCGTTTTGTATTAAAATGTGGATCTCCTCATCCCCAACCAATTGAGAACATAATTCATTCATTGGAACCGCTCGTCGTTTAGATTTGGTTTCAAGAATTATCGTTGCAAAAAATCAGCCGAATTGAGACTCTATATATATATATATAGGGCTTCTCCACTACGGAGGTCCGCAACTTTTAAAAGTGCAAAATTTTAATCTCAACCGTCAGATCAGATCATTTAAACAGATTAAACGGCTGAAATTAGAAATCTGCAATATTAAAAAGTGCGGACCTCCGCAATCATTTAACGGCCGAGAATAAAATTAAAAAATATATAAAAAGGGTGTGTAGATTGACTTTTAGGGGGAGGGGGGTGTTGATTACAACTCCCATATTCAATCAATGAATTTATTAATCAACTGTATGAGTTTCCACAATAATGAGCGACAGTTAACAACATATCATGGTTACCATATTCACAACTTTCATAGCTAAATGTTGATAAGTAAAGAAGTAATGTTCTCCACTTTGGCTCCAAAGATATATATATATATATATATATATACAGTCTCCTTCACATGCGGACGTCCGCACGTCAATTAAAATGCGAACATCTGCATCCCGACCAATTGACAACATAACTCAATCATCGGAACCGTTCATCGTTTAGATTTATTTTCAAGAATTATTCATGCAAAAAATCAGCCGAATTGGAGATTGTTTGGTCATCTGTTCGTTGTATACTTTATAGACAAATACAGTCCGTCAGATAAGGTTGAAACGATGAATGTGGTAATCAAATGGCTAACTAATTTCCAATTTGAAATCTTTTTTTATCAAAATGATCCTTGAAGGATGACCTAAAATATAGACGGTTTTGATTATTAGTTTGCACTCGCAATGAGGATGTTCGCATTTTAATCTACGTGCGGACGTCCGCATGTGAAGGGGACTGTATATATATATATATATATATATATATATATATATATATTTACATACATACACATTGATAAGAAGTGGACAAGTTTTTTTTTAATTTTTTTTATGGATTATTTATGAATAATTACAAAAATGAATATGAATAAAAGCTTCTTGTTTTATTAAATGACTAGAAAATTATTTGGCATTTCTTATCATTCGCTTTCAGTAGCTTTCAAAGATTACAGTTTTTCTTCTATTGTGGTAGATTGGAAGGCAGCTGTAGTCTAATGGTTATTTCTTGATTAGAGTGGATTGTATGCATTCATTTTGTTTTCTTTAATGCGCATATCTAAATTCAGTTTTAGGGCATATTCATATTTCATCATGACTGATGCGTGTGGATGACTTTCACACCAGTAGTTGCAAGTTGCAACTTTACTTTTTCCCATATAGGATAATGAGGGGATGATATATTTTTTGATTTGGTTAATGTTTTTAATAGAAGCAGAGGAATGAACCGAAGAGTTTCATAGTTCTAGTTTTTTGGTCATCCTATGTTTGTCTTGTCTTGTCTTGAACAATCCACAAATACTTATTTTCATTTTATCAGTATCCAGTAACAATGTTTGGATCTCTGATTGCTTGGCACCATAAATTTATCTTTAAGCCTATTGTTAGTAATGATTGATTGAGGGAAATTACTAATTTATCTTATCCTTCACACTTTACATAGTCTGAACACAGCAGTCTAAATAGTATTTACAGCAAAGACTTGTGATATTTACATGTCCTCTCTTTTGTTGTTGTGATGGGGTTTAGGTATGTGCCTATGAAAGCATGCAAGCTGGTCTTTATAGGCTCAAGCATTTAGGAATTACTGAAACACATCCTTCAGCCATATCATCTGCAATGAGTCGTCTCCCTGATGAAGCAATCACTCTGGCTGCTGCATCCCACATTGAAAGGGAACTACAGATTACTCCTTGGAACTTGAGTAGCAATTTTGTAGCCTGTACACTGGTAAATTATCCCTTAGATGATATATATATATATATTTTTTGGTTTTCTATTGAAGAGCACTTTTACATGTTGATTCTGTTCGTAAGGTTTACATCATATATTCCCATCGCAATCTCTCGGGGAGAGCTGAAAATCCTAGCAACCAATCAGAATCTTTGTTTTGCTTTAATTGTTTACTCACAAAAGTTTCTTTGTTCCCTTTTCAGGGAAAAGAAACTATTGAGCGTTTGGAAGTATCTGGTGTTGGTGATCCATCTGGTCGGGGCCTAGGGTTTAGTTATGTTCGTGCTGCTCCGAAAGCATCAATGTCAACTGCGGTTGTCAAGAAAAAATCAGCTGCTGGTCGAGGAGGCTCCACTGTTACTGGAACAGATTCTGATCTACGCAGATTAAGCATGGAAGCTGCACGAGAGGTGAATACTTCTGCTAAATCATACTTTCTGAGTTGAGTAATATCTTGGTTAAATAGGTACTTTCAGTCAATTTTTTTTTCATAGCTTGAAATGCAGCTGACATGACAAACATGATGATTAGCTTATACTGATGATTTTTATCTTTGGTAATCTGAGCTTTCTAGACTTTGAGCAAACTATATAAAAGTTGACTTCGGTAAAGTATATTGTGATGTTAAACATCAAGTTATATAAGCTGCAATGTCAACCTTCAGTTCATCTTCATCAGTCAAACATCTTTCTCCGTTAATAGTGTCTTTTTCTGTAGACTTGTACCAAGTATATATCGCTCAAACTCCATTCAAACTCTAGTGCAAATCAATTTGACACCCCACATCCAAACTCTCTTATTTGCATACATTCCGCAATTTGGTTTCCTATATAGAACCTTTCATTTTCTAAATCACCCTTTAAATCTCATCCGTACGAAAAATCAACCAACTAGGAGGTTATTTGCTCAAAGTTAACATTCTCACGCAATTTGTTCATTTGTTTGATGCAACTGTATGACTGTGATCTCTAATTTGATGGAATTTTTGCAGTCATGATCTATAAAGTGTGGTTTCATATGTGAACGGTTCTAATTGAACTACATGAAAAAGATAGACAAGCATGCATTTCCAACCAAATTTGGATAGGAGTATTTTCCTGGAAGTATGCAAAAGAAGAATTGGATGAACCGAGACATAAAATATAGATTGATGATAATCAATAAATATAGCCGTCAGCCACCAAAACAAAATTTCGGCCACAAAATTTTATTGTTAAGAAGTGTCCTTCAGAGGCGTCTCAAATTTTTTTCAGAATTCAAGTGTGTACATATACAAACTTACAAAGATACATGACATGTGCCGGGACTACTGTCTGGTTGCTGAATTTCATATATATATATATATATATATAATTATATATATGTAAACGTGATTATGCATATAGGAGACTTCTAGTAACTTTGGTGTTATAGGCACACTTTGTAGTGAAGCCTACATCTTTGACCTTCTACCTCAATTCAAACTCATTGATGAAACATATGGTTATATATAATTGATTTTTCTTCATCTAGACGGTCTGAGACAGATTATCTGGTAGGTTATAGTGCCAGGTGGCCAGAAGGATCAATGATAGTCATATCTGAATGTGCAGTGCACTTGCTTGATTGACGATCATGATTAATCTTTGAAGAAAATAAGTGCATCGTATTTGATGCACACGCAGTTTCCTCCTGTACTTTTTGAAAATAGGATCCTTAGATACAGAGCTTTAATTGGAAGCCAAAAAAAAAAGAAGATACATTGCTTAATTGTACGGAATGGAGGGTAGATTGCATCGTCTCTCCAGCAAGCAGCAACATAGTATCTCAAGATTCGTGGATGTCTTGCATTCTTACAATTGGAATTTTGGGTTTAGGGGAAATCTCAGTGACTTGGAAGTGGCTTTGCTTGTTCTTCTTTTAAAGAGTTTGGAAGAGGCTCGCCTCTATTTGTTAGGGCAGTACAAAAGAAGTTGGAGGCTGCATCAGAAGCTTGATAGTTCAGGGATTTTATTTTATTTTGGTAACAGAGATAACCTTCATTAGGGGAGTCCATCAGATTTGGAAATTGTTGGCCCTTCCTAAAGTGAAATTTCTGGTTTGGTTGTTAACATTTATGATCTTTTCCAAAGGAGGAGATCTTGATTTCTTGTAGCATGCATGGAACTCTAAATTTTTTATATTTTTTTTGTCTTACATGTGATGGTAAAAGGTTGAAATAATAGGCCTCACCTATGACATGCATATGAATATTTCAAAGGCATTTAAAATTATCTTCATTCTTGTACAATAGTATTGGGGGCTTTCTGCGATATCTAGAGTCGTTTTGTTTCTGTTTTTTCTAATTTTGTTGTACTTCTCCTATAACAAAACTGAGTTATTTTTTTTCCAGGTTCTTCTTAAATTCGGTGTTTCTGATGAACTGATTGCGAGACAGACTAGATGGCATCGGATTGCAATGATACGTAAGCTATCAAGTGAGCAAGCTGCATCTGGGGTCAAAGTTGATGAAAATACTATTAGCAAATATGCGCGTGGACAGCGTATGTCCTTTATTCAGCTACAGCAGCAGAACCGGGAGAAGTGTCAGGAAATTTGGGAGCGACAAGTTCAGAGTCTTTCAGCCATAGACGGTGATGAAAACGAGAGTGACTCTGAAGGAAATAATAGCGACCTAGATTCCTTTGCTGGGGATTTAGAAAACCTGCTTGATGCAGAAGAATGTGAAGAAGGACTAGGTGGTAAATATGAATCAAACCATGATAAGGCAGATGGTGTTAAAGGGCTTAAAATGAGACGCCGCCCATCCTTGGCTCAGGCAGAAGAGGAAATTGAAGATGAAGCAGCTGAAGCAGCTGAATTATGCCGGTTGCTTATGGATGGTAAGTGTACTAAAAGAAAAATATAATTAGTCCAAAGGAAGTGCCTTGTTTGGCATTGAGTAGCCATAATGTACGTATGTCCAGCAGAATTGTTGCCTTTAGCACTTGCTGTGCTAAAAATTTTCGATTGTGGATATTCTTTGTTTGGCATTGAGTAGCCAGACGTTGACACAACCCAAAAACTTGAACTCACAGCGAGCCTCTTAACCTGCTCTTTGTTTTCTGTAGTTATTTATATTTTATGAATGTACTGTAAACTTGTAACTTTTTTTAGCTATACCCAAGGACATTTTATGCTTTGTGATATATGGTTGACCAATATAGTTGTTTCACAGATGATGAAGCTGAGAGGAAGAAAACAAAGAAAACAAGAGTTGTGGGGGATGAAGCTAGGTTGGCTCCTAGCTCCAGAACAGGTTATGGTTTTGAGAATGCAGATGGGGTAAAGCAAATCATTGGAGCGCAACCTGATGGTTCCTATTCTTCAAAACAGAATCCAACTGGAGATGCCAAAGTGGTAAAAAAGAATCACCTTTTGGCCGTATTTATTTTTGGTTCATTTCTTTCCTCTTTTAGTTCAGCTCTTTTGTTTAATATGCACAAAGCACATTATGTCTATTGATGAAGATATTCTTTCTTCTTTTAACTGCAATTGATGTACTATAATTTGATTGCAGATGGAAAATCTTCTTAAAAGAAACAAGACTGGAAAACTCAAAGGAATAAAACAGAATGATGCTACACCTATGACGAATAAAAAACTGAAAATATCAGGAGATGGGGTCAAGGCAAGCTTTTCTTTAACTTCTTGTTTCGTAGCGTTGAAATATGTTAAGAACTCCCTAATGAAGTAGATTTTATATTCTACCACTTTTCATAGATTTATTATGTATTCATGAACCTTTTTTTCTTTTAATCATTGTTAATTTATCTTACTCTTTAAATTCAGATGTTTAAGGAGAAGAAATCAGCAAGAGAGAGTTTCGTCTGTGGAGCATGTGGTCAGGTGCATGTCTTGGATCATTCTTGTCTAGAATTTGGTAATATTTTGTAAATAAGGTAATTAATAGTAATTTTTTTATCTTTTTGATTGGCCAGCTTGGACACATGAGGACAAACAAGAACTGCCCCAAGTATGGAGAAGATCACGAATCACACGTCGAAACTCCAGATCTGGAGAAAGCATCTGGGAAGTCCACTACCCTGAATTCATCTAGTCAGTCTCAGCAGAAAACTACAGTAAAGAAGCTTATACAGAAAAGTGCAACTAAAATTGCCGTGGTTGAAGCTTCTGAAGTTGAAAACCTTGGCCCGAGCACAAAGGTTCTCCCATTGAAATTCAAATGTGGGTCAACAGAAAAGCTTGCTGATAAACAGGCACCTGGAGAGACTGAGAGTTCTGAGCGGCCGACCATATCTGATCCTGAAACTGGGAGGTCCACTGTTAAGGTTAATAAAATAATAATTTCCAACAAGATGAAACCTGAAAATGTACCAGTTGAATCTCATAAGCCCCCTAATGTTATACGGGCTCCCGCAGATATAGATAGGGGTCATGGTGAACCACTGAAGCCAACCATTGTTATACGACCACCAGCAAATGCAGACAGAGATCTGGTGGAATCTCAAAAGCCCTCTATTGGTAAACAGCCAGCAATGGAAGCACATAAAGAGCAACAGCATAAGAAAATCATAATAAAGCGTCCCAAAGAAAAAGACATTATTGATCTAGATCGAGTTAGTCAGGATGGGAGCACTCGTGATGAGCACAGGAAAACAAAAAGAATTGTTGAATTGACAAATTCTGGAAAGAATAGGAAGCAGGATAACATGCATTTTGCTCAGGAAACAGCGAAAAAGAAAGCTACAAAGGATAGGAGATTGTGGGAGGAGCAGGAAAAACGGAGAAATGAAGAGAGGGTCAAAAGGCTTTATGAAGAGGAAATGAGGATGATAGAGGAGAAAGAAAAACTAGTGGAGCTCAGAAGATATGAAGCAGCCATCAGACAAGAGAGGGAGGAAGAAGAACGCCAGAAAGCAAGGAACAAGAAGACGAAGAAAAGGCCTGTGATAAGAGAAGACTATTTAGAGGACTCACAGACAAGAAGGTTTGATAAAAGAATGCCAGGAAGAGATCGGGGCACCAAAAGGAGGTCAGTTGTTGAGTTGGGAAGGTATGGTGGAGATTCTGCCCCAAGTACAAAGCGTCGTAGAGGAGGAGAGGTAGGTTTTTCCAGCATTAGCGAGGCTCATTATTAGTAAACTGCAATTTTTTACAGAATGTATGGGAGCATGCCCACGGATATCAATGAAACTCTTATAGTTAATTTCTATGCAGGTTGGTTTGGCAAACATCTTGCAGCATATTGTAGAAACCCTCAAAGATCGAATTGAAGTTTCATATCTTTTTCTTAAACCTGTATCCAAAAAGGAAGCTCCAGATTACCTGAATTTCGTAGAGCGCCCCATGGATCTATCAACAATTAGGGAGAAGGTGAGGAAAATGGAGTACAAGAGCCGGGAGCAATTCAGGCACGACGTTGCTCAGATCACCATTAATGCCCACTTATATAATGACGGGCGTTATCCAGGTATCCCTCCACTTGCAGATCAACTTTTAGAGCTTTGTGACTATATGCTGATGGAGCATGATGATAGCTTGACTGAAGCTGAAGCAGGCATTGAATCGGTAGATAACTAGATATCCTTTTTTAGTAAGAGCCCTAGTTGAGCAGAGCTATTTGCTTTTTTTAATGTATATTTTTAATTATAGGGGAAGACTTTTGACATTTGCATGTCAGAAGCATCAATGAAGGAAAATAACTTGTAATTCTTCTGTAAATCTGTGCATGAGTTCAGTGGTTTCAAAGTTGCTTATACAGTGTAGATGTGCGTCTAAGTTTTCATCATACCTTGGTTGGCCTTGCAAAGAACCATTTCGTTGTTATCAAGTAAAGAAATGAACAGTTTGAAAAGTAGGATAGAACATCTTATCATTGGTCTATTCTGGTAGAAGATTGTTGGTAGTGGCAAGGCCACATGAAGTTGCTTCACTCGCGTTATTGAGATTGAACTCTATTGTATACTCAAACAAAAGATGATGAGAACTTGGTAGATAAAGGTAACCAGATACAAACCCTGAACTTTGTTGATTTTATCCTGCGAAGATGGCTCCTATGCCTCATTGAGTCCCCCATTGGAATGACCGAGTTGATAGAGCAAAGTTGGGAAAACTCATTTTTATTAAAATATATTCAAAAGTCCATTTTTAATATAAGAAAGGTGTCTTAATAGGTCATGACTGTAGTCAACTAGTCAAAACCTATTCGTCGTCCAAGCGCTTTGGTGACCGGTCGTGACCATTTTAGCGACCGGTATCTGTGTACATGCTGGCTAAAGTTGGATCCTTTTCATTTCACCTAGTTTTTTGCTTTCTTGCAACTTGAAGTAATCTTCAACCGTATTATCCTCCGTAGGTTGGTGAGATTTCGTTGTCGAATTCAGCTCTTTGTCGTTAAACTTATTACTATGATAATGAAGATGCTTCGCATTGAAAGTGTCCGAAATGCAGTTATGATTAGGAAGATTCATTATATAAACATTAGGTTTTGCCTTAATAACACCCCCACAGAAAAACACAGCCTTAGTTAGCACATGTATGCCCAACAATTGACTCATGGATCCAGCCTTGGCACTAACCTTTTTGGTGACGAGAACTAGAGAGAGTTTGACTGAAAACCTGGGCTTGTAACCATAGTTGATGTAGATGATACTAAATCTGGTGCTCCTGTTAACTGACTTGTTGAAAGCAAACTTTGCCTGGCACAACTTGTGACCCCAAGAGTTCAAATTCTTGCTCAAAAAGCTTCTCGAAAAATTGTACAAAGAGCGACTGACAATCTCCTCCTGTCCATATGTGTGAGGATGATAAGCACTGCTAAAATTCGGTTTTGTGTCGGCTAAGTTTTACAGGCAATCCATGTCTGTAAAGAACAACTGAGCTACATTCACAACATTTGTGATCTTCTTACAAGGAATGAAGTGAGCCATCTTTGAAAACCTGTGAACAACTACATAAATAAAATCGATCACACGTTGTGTAAGTTGGATCCTCAACACAAAGTCTATGCTGACATCCACCCAAGGCTACATAAGAATAGGTAAAGACATATATAACCCAGCATTAGTAGCCTTACCTTGGGAAATTTGACATGGTAGTTGAAAGGGGTTCAATTTCCCTTTTTGGTATCTCGTCTTTTCCATTGATGCAATTGAGGAACACATATTTTGATGTTTTGGTGAGAAGTCAGTTGATACTTTTGCAGCTTTAATATATATTTTTTAAATTATTTGAGGTTTTAGCTATTTAGGGTTGTTGCAAAGAGTATCCCTTTAAATGTCCGAATTAATTCTTACCACTATAGACGTGTTAATTTGGACATTAAACCAGCCATTTGACTGATAATGTGACACGGTTTTTGCTTAAATATAACTCATCAGGAAGAGCTACAACTTATGTACATATGAGACGTCTGTTTAGAGGCAAAAACAACTACATAAATGATCTACATATATATATATATATATATATATATATATAATTATATAGATATAAAGTCTTCTTCACATGTGGATCTCCAAATGTGAAACGTCTACACGTGAATTAAAATGCGAACATTCTCATTACAAGTACAAATTAGGAAAAGTTGACGATCGAAGCTGTCAAAAATGACTGAGAAATTGAGGGCAAAAATTCTACAATACTTGGGAGTATTAAAACTCCCAAGTTTTGGACCGTTAGATTAATCTTGCGGATGATAAGGAATGACCGGATGACTTGTTTGAATGTTGGGTTCCTTCTTAGTTGTTGGATGAAGTTTCATCTTCTATTTAAAGTCGTTGGATCAAAATAATTAAATTTATGAAAAAGTTGCTAAATCATTCACGTGGGCAACTTGATCAGAAATTTAGAACTTGAAGCTTGGCTGTCTCATTTCTAAAACGATAGGAGCTTAGAAAAATTTATTGTTGCTATGGTGGAAGAAGCAATATGACATGATTGGGTTTGTCCAGACAGTCGGCTGCTGGGATTACTGTTAGCTATGTCATGGGCTCACTTCTGCTGGCAAGAACTACAAGGACTGCGGGAAAGGGATACTTGTACGACCAAATCGTCCTTCTTGTCGGGCAACCTAGAAGAGAAACAACATCCTCTCCCTATTTTGGTCCTATTATCTTAGGTGTTGGTGCTATTTAGTTGGTAGTTTTTACAAGACAGTCATGGTTTTTCACTTTAATTTTCTATAACTTACTTAGTTATAGTTGTGTAACTTACTTAGTTATAGTTGTGTTAACAATTGGGAGTGGTGCTCGATAACTTCTTTCGGAGGAAAAAGAATAAGAGTAGCTATTTGATGATGATGAAAAGGTAGCAGCAGCAGTACCTAGTTCTGCTACCAAAGGCTTAATTGAGAGGGGTTCTTATATCCATCCCCATTCAAAATTCAATTGCCACACAGGCACATTCTTATCGTAAAAGTTCAGACGTCAGTTGATTAATCAAATTTTCTAAAACTCTGCTACTATATGGAAATCGTATTTTCCAGTGGTGATGGGACTGATGCTGTGATATAATTAATCCTAAGCTATATGGTATACCACTAACATATATATGATGGTTTTATTTATGATATATAATGATCCTAAATCTTATTCAAACGAAAACTGAACACCATACTTTTGAAAACGCAATAATTGGATTGTCGACAATGTGATTCGCTTGAATACTTGTTTCGTAACATAATAAACAATGGCATAAATATACTTCAATTGTGTATGGGTAGACGATCCACGTAAAAATATAATTTCACTTTAGGTAAATGTTCGTATATCACTATATCAAAATGTACAAAAATGTAGACGCGTTTAGGAACATGCACAATCATATATCTTGCACCTAAGTTGAAAGAAGACGACATCAATGTCACCCACAGCCCCGCCATCTTTACTAAAGACATACCAATATATTTTATTAACAAATATTAATCCAAATCCAATTACTATACATTGGAAGCCCTATCGAAAAAATAATGACATCGATTTACTGTTATGTTTATGGAAAACTCAATTACCCCACGCCGATCGGATTTGTAAAAATCTGATGCAAATTGGATACTTAGTCACTACTAAACAATGCATGGTTGCCTCAAAAAATGGTATCACATTGATGCCTTAAGAACTTGGGGACCAAGATAGTAACTAAAAATGACTCTGACAATTAAGCAAGTATTGCTTGTACTAGGCAACAATTCTTGTTTGTTAAGTTACCAATGTGTGTTTTGTTTATATAAGTTACCTGTATTCCCAAGGTAATCCCAAATGTTTGTTTTGGAATATATAGTATGTTTAGGGTTGCATATATGTTGAGGTTTATAAGGTGAAAACTCTGTAGTTTGATTAGAACCCAAGAAATTTGATTAGAATGCATGATTGAGGTTTATAAGGTGCAAACTCTGCAATTTTCAATAGCTAGAACAATCAAAGCAAGAACTCTCAGTACTGATTTCCTTCAATTTGAATGTTAAGTTGCTGATCTGCACCAAAATATGTACCTAGGAGTAACAGAATCATATAGAACAATTCAGTAGGCCCTAACCAAAATTTCCATTCAACTTCACAAATATAAATTCCAAATAAAATCCCCATTCTAAATTGGATAAAAACAAAACAGTTTTTAGATTATCAAGAAGCCATTAACAAAAACAACATATAGGAGCCTTTTCCGGGTTTCAATTAAGCATTATAAGAAAACAACATGATCATAATTCATAACAGAAAACAAGAGGGAGGGACAAATTTTTGACATGTTTCTTTTAAATCATGTGGTTAATTTATTGCTACTTGAATTCTGGGTTCATATGGATCTTCTAATCTTAATATGTGGTTATTGCAGCTCTTGGAATGTCTCGGATCTTTGGCGCTGCGTAAACCTGGGGAAGCATTCTTAGACGCTGCTGCTTAGAATATCTTGCATGTCTAGGAATTGAATTCGTGTAATCCAATTTCCGTTTGTGCTTTAATTTACGTCAACTCTAAAGTCTAAAGTCAACCATGTATTATGGTCATTTACGAAAATATTTTTTTTACTAAAACCCTCATAACCTCTTCTTCACATGTCTGACTCGAGCGTCGCTCACGCCTACACTTTCATATGGCCGAGCTCTATCTACCCATGTTTAAAAATTAAACTTGGTCATTTTTTTTATTATGAAGTTCTCCTAAATCACACAAGTTTCGCTTTCTTATTGAATGCACTGTTTCATACATTTGAGTTCATTATGTTAGGATTGCTAGATCTTCACTTCGATTCATTTTGATTAGCATTCCTTTGTGTTTAACGCTGTTTTAAGCCCTGTGATTGATCGTCATTGTTCATGCGATCAATCGTCTTATGTGGACAATATGTCCATTAGAGTTTCTGCCCGTTGCAATTCGAAAATATGTCTGTTGCAACTTTTCGTGCGATCGATCGCACTGTTCATGCGATCGATCGCAAATTAGGTTTTCTCACTTACCGAGAGCTCCAGTTTTTGTTTTACACTACGCGATCGATCGTATCTTTGTCCGCGATCGATCGTACAATACATTTTTGTACTGATTTTGTGTAGTGCGATCGATCGCATCCTTTCGGGCTCGATCGCACAGTTAAGTTCCAATTCTCTATAAATAGAACTTTGGACAATTCATGTTGGCCATTAATTATAGGACTAAATTCACGTTACTACCCTGAACTTTAGGGGTCTAATCAGTTCAGTCCCTATACTTTTAATTTCATCAAAACAGTCCTTGAATTTTCAATTTTCATCCAATAAGTCCTTCCGTTAAAATTCCATCAAAATTCCGTCCAAAAAAAAAGTGAAATGTCCATTATACCCTGCCTGTTTAGTTTTTTTTTTTTTTTTTTTTTCAGTTTTTTTTGCCGCACCTTTTTTTTTTCTTCTCTCTCTCTCCCCGGTCCTTTTTTATTTTCTTCTCTCTCTCTCCCCGACCCTCTCTTCCTCTCCTACCCGTGATCTTCTTCATCTTCTTTTCTGTTTTCTTTGGTCGGCATTCTTCTCTCCTCTTTCTCCTTCTTCTTCTTTTCCTCCTCCTTTCTTTTTCTTATTCTTTTCTTTTCTTCCTATTTCCTTTTCTCTGCACCCATCTCTTCTCTATCTACGCTCCAGCCACCTCTATCAACACAGCCCGCACACCATTCCAGCCACCACCACCACATCATCACACCATCAAGGCCACGTCGCCTTCGCCGCTTCACAACAGCCGCGCCTCTTCCTTGCTGCAAATCCATCCCGTGAACTGCCGCCAATCTTCAATTGCGCCGAGCTCCCATCCTCTTCTTTGCTACCATCACAGACCACACCGCCGGTAACCCATCAATTCGCCGCCGAAGCCAAAGCTCAGCACCGCACCACGGTCTCTTCTCTCTCACCACCGAGCTGCTCTCCTCTCCTCTCCGGCGTTCCAATCGAGCCCGTGCTCGACCCAAGCCACCACCACCATCTCGGCACCACTCATCAATTCGAGCCCAGCCCGGATTTTCGCCGCTGTCCTCAGGCCATCCTTTGGGCACCCATCGATCCAGCATCAAGCCCATGCTCTTGCTAACGCCGGCGTCGATTCCCATCTCGCCGCAACCAACAACCCAGCACCAATCTCCCTCGACCGGGGAGAGAGAGAGAGGGTCAGGGAAGAAGGAGGAGGAAGAGGAGAGGAAGAGAGGGTCGGGGAGAGAGAAGAAAAGAAGAGAAATGGAGGAAGGAGGAGGAAGAGAGGGTCGGGGAGAGAGAGAGAGAAGAAAAGAAAAAAGGAATGGGGAGAGGGAGAGAAGAAGAAAAAAAAAGCTGCGGCAAAAAAAACTGAAAAAAAAAAAAAAAAAAAAAAACTAAACAGGCAGGGGTATAATGGACATTTCACTTTTTTTTTGGACGGAATTTTGATGGAATTTTGACGGAAGGACTTATTGGATGAAAATTGAAAATTCAGGGACTGTTTTGATGAAATTAAAAGTATAGGGACTGAACTGATTAGACCCCTAAAGTTCAGGGTAGTAACGTGAATTTAGTCCTTAATTATATAAATAGTTTGATATTTTAGAATGAAATGGTTGATTTCTTGGTTAAGTTCAATTTATAGCTTGTAAGTTTTGTTATAGATTTATATATATTAATCTCCTAGATATTTTGAATTCGTTGTAGTAAACAGTTGTGTTACTGAGCATATGGTACCACTCGGTTTAAGTGAATTACTGGAATCATGGGGAATTGTTTGGTGATTAGCTATGGGCTCCTGTCTCTCAGATAGTGCACTATTATACCTTTAGGGAACAAGAAGTTGACCCTCGGGTATACATGCTTAGGTATTGTAGACCTTGGTATGCTGCTGCTTAACCTGTTATTTTACAGGATTGTTATGGGTGACCAATATATTTTCCTTGAAGTTCACATGATTAAATTATTTTTGAATAATATTAGCTTATGCTTACCAACTTATATGTTTTCGAACTTCTGATCATTTTTATCTTATTACATAAATTTGATCTCATTTTAATGTATCTTAGTATAAGAGTTTCGTACTTACTGGGTTAGTGGAACTCATGATGCTACACAATTATCTTTTACAGGTGATAAGGAGTAGACCCGGGCTGAGATGCTTTTATTAAAGAATAAAATTATGATGTTGCTTCATACTATTTTCTCCATAAAATAAGCGAGTTTTACTCGGTGTAATTTCTATTTTCGATTTCTTATTGTGTATGTAATATTTACGCTACGTATATTTGATACGATAAGTTTGTGTACGTAAAATAACGCTATGTATTTTCAATTCAATAAATTTATATTTTCAAAAAGGAAAATATTTATTTATGTTACTTTAAAGGAGGAAAATAGTTTTTCTTAGACTCACACCTCAGATCCACGAGCTATATTTCAATATAATGTAGACGTGAATTCGGGGGTGAGCTATATAGTTTTTCTACAATTTAAACCTATATGAACCCAAAAAAAAAGTGAAAAAACTACAATTAAAATTATTGTACATACCGCTTACCAGCAAGTAGAAAAAGCACCCATTCGGTGACCGGATGTCCGGATCGGCCGCAATGGGACCCCACCTGCCATGTCAGCATATAGACCAAAACCCATACTCTCCAAACTGGGCAAGAGCTAGACAAGATCTTTGTCACGCCCCAAATTTCGTAATATAAATAACAACTTGTTATTATCAATAAAACAAATCTGGAACGCGAAGGCTCGGTTACAAAACAACTGGAATATTTTTTTCTTTTATTCCAATAACAAAAACACACCGAACCAACAAATGTAAACATAGACTCGTTCTTTAGAGTCAACTATTACATTATACAAATTTACATATTAAATTGAAACTTCAAAATAATAAGTAATTACCCACTCAGAGTATATTACATAGCGGAAGTCTAACAAAACCCCAATACGTTAAACGTACATTTAGGAAACCTCAGCTTCAGTCCTGGTTACCCTAACCTGCAAGATTAACCCCTACACCATGGAATAGTGCACCGGGTTGAAATAACAAACCCGGTAAGCTTTTTAAGCTTGTATGAGTAAACACAACACACACTCACAAGAGATAACGATTTATTATATCTCAACTTAATAATCAAATTAAGTAATTCCACAAAACATCCCAACATTTATTTCAACAACTTAATGAAAGAAATGCAAATCCGACAAATAACAAACACAACCATGATTCCAATGATATATGTAATGCTTATACAAAATCATCAATCAATAAATCCAAGTCCAATCTGGACAATAAAAGAACGAATACTCTTGAGACATCTTTTAGAAAACACATCGGGCTCATTCTCGGCTTCTGTATCACAGGCTCATTCCCGATAACACAGAAACAATTGGTAGACAGACTAGAGCTCTAACTGATGGGACGCTTGCCCAACTCATACCATAGGGTCCGAAACCCCTTCCACAACACAAATGAGAGAGAGATTCATTCTCATGACAACGAACAATACAATTACGTGAATCACATTCACCAATTAACCATTGTGAGTTTACTCACATCCAATCAAACATCAATCTCAATGTATATACTCTTTCCTTAAATCAATATATGCATATCCTCGCCATTTATTCAACTCACACCCAATCACAATAGCAATATGATCTATCTCATAATGCTATATTTTAAAACAACAAATAATTTCACAAATAAACTTAGTTTTCACTTACCTATGAACCGTTGACGATCAAGTCCATATATATTTCAAAACAAAACTTTACTTTCAAAATATAATTTCCTATGGCTAATTATTAAATCTGCCGTTCTTCAAGCTCCTCAAATGCACCCAATATATCAGAAATCCTCTACACCAATACTACGCAACAATTTATATCACAAGCCTAAATGCAATTCCAATATCGAGAATTCATGATATTAAGAATATACTGAATTTACACGTCCCATTCCGTGTAGATTCATACTAATATTACGCAACAATTTATATCATAAGCCTAAATGCAATTCCAATATCGAGAATTCATGATATTAAGAATATACTGAATTTACACGTCCCATTCCGTGTAGATTCATACTAAGGTGACTCTAAAATTCAAACAATATAAATATCCAACAAAATCAATATATCACAAACAATAATAAGAATATTTCCAAATAATCAATCCATCGTGAGTTTACTCACCTTTGTAAATTCCAGCAGCGTCAACGAACTCAACACTTAACCAGGTAATCAACAAGAAACGTCCGCTCGGCTACACGGTTTCCAAAAACACCTAAGAACAAGCATTTCGTTTCTCAGCATAAAAACAACCAAACGACAAATGAAAAGTGACCGTATCACTTCCAAAGTTAATCGGATGTCCTTAGAATATCGAAAACTATAAACCGGACTAGTTTGACCAAAAGTCAACTGTCGGTCAATGTGGGTCCCACATCACTATTCTTCAAACGGGTCCCACGTCAACTATTCATCAAACGGGTCCCACCAAAAGTCTAAAACATCAAAATTTACAGCAGGTTAAAAACTAGCACCCTAACAACATATTAAAATTTGGTGACAATCCGACGGTCGGATTATCACCGATCGAACGATCCACAATTCCGGGTTAATTATCATCAGTCTAACGATCGAATCTCAAAAACCCGTAAACACGAAAGATGTTTGTATCGACAAACACAACTCAACAAAGCAAAAATATCCTAAAAAGGTGGCCGGACGCGCCCCCACGCGCCGCCACAGACGGCGGTGAGAAAACCCTCACGCCGCCGGACCAAGGTCCAAACTCAAAAAATAGCTAAAACCCAACGGTCAACTTGTAGAACACACAAAATGGAACAACTTTAAAACTTGCCTCGAGGTGAGTTAACGGCTGGATCGGCCTAGATCTCCGTCCAAAGTCGCGACTGCCCAAAATTCAAATGCAAAATTCTCCTTCCTCGGGAATCCGATTGAGGTGAAACCAGCGGCAATAGGTTCGTATGGATGAGGCCTTCAAAGCCCAGTAGGTGTCTCAGGTCGAATTGGCCGTAAACAGTGCCAGAAAGGGTCGGAAGTTTCTGCAGTTTTGGGTTGTTTTTGGGTGAGTTTCTCCCATTAAATTCTCCTCCAACACTAATAATTTAAGCAAGAAACTTATGTAGGATTGAAGAGCATTGAGTGGTGAAGAATTTGGGACAAATTTCACACCTTGGGGTGGCCGGATCACCGAGATATCGGCCGGCAAAGAAAAGGCACCGGGAAGGGATTTATGGAATTTTTCCAGAAAATTTCCAAAAATTGATTTTCTGAATTTTGTATTTATAGGCAAAATACACTAAACTTCAAAAATTCATAACTCTCTCAAACGAACTCCGTTTTAGGCAAACTTTATGTCCTCGAACTCGTATCAACGAGCTCTACAACTCTCGTGAAGGAAGTTTTCCCAAAAACATAGCTGATCAGAAAAACATCCGAACGCCAATCGAATTGTGACATGTGTCGCATGGTGACTCACCAGACAAAGCTGAGTCACCATGTGTGCTGTTCCAATCACTACCCGCCATGTGTCGGTTACTATTTAGACACTATTTGCCACTATTCACAAATAATACAAATACGTACAAATAATTAATACGTATAATTATATCGTATTTACACAAATATGCCACATCATCAACAAAATACGAAAAAACATAAATCTCACCAAATAATTATTTTCACATTTCTGAAAATTAAAGATGAAAATTCGGGGTATTACAATCTACCCTCCTTAAAGAAATTTCGTCCCGAAATTTAAGCTCGAAACACAACTGCAGATAAGAGTGTTTTATTCCCTTACTTAATCTCACTACTCAACAATAACCACAACACAACCACAACTGGGTTCTCACAACCTCAAATTCAAATCCCATAATTCCATTGTTAAGAACTTAGATAGTACACAACACACCACAAGTATAACTAGAAAACAACTTGCACACACTCCTATTACAAATTCTGAAATGCCTCACAAGGCTTTAACTACCAGAAACCATCCTTAAACCTCCAATAGTGACTTCGTGGATAAGAGGCCGGATGTCTCGGAATTCCATACATCATAAGCTGATAGAAATATGCTGCCTCCACGAAACACTTGCAAGTGTCGCAACATTCTCTAGCTGCATGCCTATCTCCATCCACGTCCCACATGTCCTGGCCAAAAGGACGCCAAAAACTTGACTCACCGCAAGTAAGACATTTACCGGCGGGCAGGAAAGCAGTAGTCGACGGAAAATACAATAACAGATGCTCATGACAAAACTCGGCCTGATGCATCATCCGCTCGACTTCTTCTCTACAGTAGTAGACGTTCCATCCGCTTCTCCACCAGACGAGAGCTTCACACAGTCGGTGCACCATTTTCTGCTGCTCGGCTCGTGGTCCCAATATCATCCTTATCATACACGCTGCATAAAATGCAACATGATGACCTACCACCAAACTGGGACGTGCACCATAAAATGTTCCTGGTTTGCATGCCGCATCGAAGTACTCCAGGGCCAAAGGTATGTTCGCTGCTTCTACGAGTACTCGTATTCCCATTCGGAACAGAGACTCCGGGTTCTTCGCTTCCCAGCAACGATTTGCGAAGATACGCACTTGCAGATCCGCTTCTATAGAACCAGTGGGTCTGGATCCACCATCGAATCCATCCATGTCGATTGCCGCAAAGGTAGACCAGCTATCGGCATAGTCCTTGAAAGTCTTCGAGACACAACGGAGTTCCATTGTGCTCTGCAGAGATGCGGTAGCCACCAACTGGAATATATACTTCCAGATCTCCACCGGAAGTTCACTCCAATCAGTATTTTTGGAACGCTTGCTGCACTCTCCTTTGTTCACCATTGTGTAAGAGAAAAATTGAGATGCTTGTTTGATAACAGATATGAGGTGAGTAACACAACTCCTTATCCCATGTATTTAAACCAAATTTCCACCGTTTGGGAAACATTTCTTTAATGTGAGTGCGGTGCACTCAACAACCCACTAAGAAAAATTATTGCTCATATCTGTCTCAATTACTCAAAAGTATCGCCCACGATGCAAGATTCCACAAGATTTAAATCAACAAAATCTCAGTTTTCCACTAACATCGATCATAATGGCTCTTTACTTTAACTTTCGCATAATTAATTCCTCAAAAGATACGAGGTCACACAAGAGTGGAACTGTACGAAGAAAAACCATGCATCGGAAAAATAATTCTCCACGATCTCCAAGATCTCCAAGATCAATAGCTGTAAATCAGCCGCTCACTTTTGCTTTTGAATTTTCAAACGATCCACCAACAATAAATAACTCCCTTTACCCAACCATTAACAGACACTTCCCATTAGTGCCATAACCTCTTTTATCTTTCATAGAGGACTTCTTCACTCAAACTTCTCAGAAAATTACACCAACTCAAACATGTCACGCAAAGTGAATTCGTTCAGTGAATTACTTCAATCTGATCCCTCTGAAAGCCAATTTTTTGAGGGCTTAGATGAAATAATTTCACCAGCAATCGAATTCAACAACGATATCGACATGCTAGACATGCTTCTAGCAGAAGACGAAGCCATTGAAGTAGCCCCAAGTCCACAAGTATCATCTCCACAAGCTGAACCTGGTCCATCCCAACGTATTCCACTGAGGAAGAGCTTCACCAAATACCAAGTCCAAGCATTGAAAGACTTCGTCGAGGCTTTTCCACAGCCAACTGTTCAACAGCGACAAGATTTGGGTGACCAAATAAGGTTAACGTTTGCACAAGTCTCTGCCTGGGTGATAAAGCATCGACCCCGAACGCCTGCCCAAACAACTCGTCAACAAAACTTTCTGCTAAGACAGAAAATCAATGAGCTTCAAGCTCAACTTAGTCAGTACCAAGCTGCATTCAGCCGAATCAACTGCAACCATTGTGGAAATCGAGTCACTCCCAATAGTGAGCTACTAAAAGGGATTGAAGAGACTACCCCACAACCTCAGACTCTTCCAATTCCTGCAGTCATCGGTCCAAGGGAAAAGTCTCACATGAGGAGGGATATTCAAAAGTGTATGTCGATCCCACATCACTCTTCTTCTACACAACAACCATCAGTCAACATCAACCGTTCAGAACCTGAAGAAGCATCTGCCGTGGCAGAAGCATTTGTCGTGGCAGACACAACTAAGATTTCTGAAATCATTGTGTCGGTCAGAGATGAGCTAATCATCATGGCATCTGCTGCTGCGCCACTGTGGATCTCTGCACTCAAATCCAGCTCTGTCACGCTTCATGAGTTCCTGAATGAAGCAGAGTACAAGAGAATCTTCACTAACGGTATTGATCTTACTCCCACTAACTTCCAAACTGAAGCTTCACGCTACACAGCCACTATTCCCCTCAGTCCTGTCGTACTCGTGAATCTCTTCATGGATGTGGACCAATGGTCCACCATATTCGGTAGCATCATCTCGAGGGCAACGATCCTTGACGTGTTGTCAACAGGGACAACTGGAAGCTACAACGAAACCATCCAAGTCATGACTGCTGAATTTCAGGTGACCAGTCCATCTGTCTCCACTCGTGTAACTCACTTTGTTCGCTATTGCCAACGACAAACAGAACAAAGTTGGGCAATAATTGATGTCTCTGTGGACGGTTTAAGTTCAAATCTGGGTCCACATTCAAAATCTCAATGCAAGAAGCGTCCATCCGGATGCTTAATCCAAGATTTGTTCAACGGCAGCTCTCGTGTCGTATGGGTGGAACATGTAACGCCCCAAATTGCACCTCTTCAACTTGAGCACGCTACAGTGCCGCGAATCCTTAAAAATACAAGCTAGACTACTAACTTATACTTTAAAGAAACGCAAGGCATTTTGAGAATTACTTTAACAACGCAATACGAAAACACATTTAATTTGAATAGAGGTGAAACAATTGAAAATCGTAAAATGATATAAATCCAATTTTATGGGATTAAATAACCGGATCGAAATATGAGTTCATGAATGAGTTTCATGTGGTAAAGCACATTATTGACCATGAACAGGCTAAATGGTCAACGGGTTCCAAAATGAATGAAATGATACAATGAGAATAAATGGATAACTCCAGAACCTGATATTCGAAAAACGAATATCCGATTATAACAAGTACGCACACCCAGCTCGATCCCTCGTTGTCCCGTTTCCAGTGCACAGTACCTGCATCCAAAACTATTGTAGGGGTGAGCTTTCGTCCTCGCTGCTCAGTAGGGGAATTCACCCCGGCTAGATTTAAAATCATTAAATATGTTTTATTTGGCGCCAGTATGTAAAAATACAGTAAGAAGAATAGTAAATCATTTCTCAATAATAATTCATGAGAAAATAAATAAATAAGTACCCGGGTGACATATCAAACCTGATGACCGATCAATCTAGCCAACTACATCCTTACCGAAGATTAAAATCTTCAACAAACCGTAAGGAGTAGCGAGAGTGTCCATTTAATACTATACCGCCTAGATCTAGTGTCACATCTCAAAGGATGTCAGACACTATTCCGTCCGTACAGCCCCTCCGGAGGTTTAGGGGATCGAAACCCAAGGTAGTCACTATGCACCACTCACTCTCAGGTCATCACATAAATCAAAGATAATTGAAACACGCATGGCACATAAAATATCAAATCATTTAAATCCATAAGGAAATAAATATAGCCACGCAAATCTTGTTTATCAAATAGACGAGAAAACACTAACCGAGAGAGTCCCAAGTTTCCCTACCTGAAATCTCGGAGCTTATTCCCGCTCAACACATCAGGCCACCACCACCACCACCACAATTTCAGTCTCGGGCTAACTGGAGTCCCTAGTCCGACAATAACCAAATTCGAGTGTCACAATAATATACTTATTTCCATAACACTCAACAAATTATTCTAAGTCCATTTGAACAATCATTTCCGAATACGGAATTTCATTTCTTATTGGGTGTCATTCCCTTAATTACTTTGGGCACCCAACACCATTTCTTATAATACTAAACCTTAACACAAGTGCTATATGAACACTTTCGACAATAACTCAATTTCAACATATAATAGCCTCATACCAATTTTCTTCTCCAAGTCATACACGACAATCCGTAAGTCAAAACAAGGCTAATATTTCATTGGATTCACGACAACATCAATTTCAAATCATGATACCAACAAATATTTAAACTGATCCTTAGCTGACCACAGTCAAGGGTCAAGTTCACAATCAATTGTTGAGTACCAAATACTCGCACCAATTCACAGCCAAATGACCAGTTACCAAAAAATCAAGTCAATTTATCAACATGTTCCACAGAACATCAAGATTCTTCCATAGATTTCATAAATACATCCCACTTACCATTTACTGTTCGAAGCTTTTACCTGAGTTTAAGTTCTCATTCCAAACCAGGAGCTTGAACCAAAGCTGCAATGACAGTCACACTTCTGTCATGAACCACCAAGAGAAAACGCTGCAACCGTAGAGTCTCTTCAAACTTCCTAGACTCCGAATTGGAACCAAAAACACCCATTAGCAAAGCCGGAAGGGTAAAGGTCGCCGGAAACGTTACTGTTCACAGTAGCAGAACAGTAACCAAAAACCCAACCAACCAAACGTTGATCAAAAGCCAAAATCAAGATTAGGAACGTGTAGAGCTCGAAGAGCTGATCAATTTACATACCTTATTTGAACCAAACCGTCGCCGGAGTCGCCGGAAATTACAGAAAACTCGCCCGGACTGCCTTGCTCTTTCTCCCTTCAATTCTCTCTCTACAGGCGTCGGTTTGAAGGGATGAAACTACAGACAAACTCGCCTCAACCAGGCGAAGCTACCGCCACCGGTTTCGGCCGTTGACATGGCCGGAATCGGAAAATGCCATCGGAGCAGCCGGACCTTCTCTCCCTTGTTTCTCTCTTTTCCGGCGTCTATTGGATGAGCTGAAGCCACCGTTTGACTTGCCATATCAAGTTAAAGAAGATGGGACCGTTCCGGCGCCTTGAAACGGCCGGACGTGGGAGGTAGGTCGGTGATGTCGCGGCAGAGAAGAGAGGGAAAGTCGCGGGAAGCTTCTGGGCTTTCCCAAGCTGATCCAACAGTAATCACTTAAATCCAACGGTCCAGATCTTGCGGTGATTTGATCTACGGCTCAGATCACACCAGCCAATTTCCTATTTTCTTAAAACAATTTCCTTAATTTCCAAACTTCCGAAAATCAAAACAAATAGCTCGGGTATCCGAAAAATACCTCGAAAATTCCCACAAACTCGTCATGACGTGTACTTCAATCTCGAGTCTTTAAATCGAAGTTACGACAGAAAGATAATTTCTGGAAAATTCCCGAACTCTTTGATAATTACCAAGATTAGGAATTTAATCCTGATTAATTCCAAATCAATTCTATTAATTTCTCCGGGGTCTCACAGAACATGTTGATGTACAGGATCAAATCATGCACCAAACATACCGAACGCTAGTGGAGTCAGGCTTAGCCTTCGGAGCAAGGCGATGGGTAGAAATACTTCAGAGGCAAGCGGAAAGGTTAAATTATTCCGCGGCTGACACTTATCCACCTCAAGACTTTTGTGTCATACCATCTGTGGAAGGAAGAAGAAACTTGTTGCAGATGGCATGCAGAATAGTGACAGACTTTTGCACAGACATCGGCAACTCTACTGCTCATGAATGGAAGGTAGCCGAACAAACCAAGTTCAGGGGTTCAGGGATAAGAGTCTCCACCAACAAAATCTGGAACAGGCTGAATAAGCCTCATGGTCTCACTCGAACTGCATCTGCAATAATCCAGCATCATGTCTCTCACAGAAAGCTCTTTGACTTCTTCATTGACGTACAAACTCGGAACCAGTGGGACCATCTAGCATTGGAAAAAGAAGTACATGAGATTGCACATATCACAACTGGTCATGATCCACGCAATTGTGTCTCCTTGTTGCAAATGCACAATACATATATACTCCAAGAAAGTTGTACTGATTCAACAGGGTCATACGTGATTTATGCCCCTATTAGTCAGTCAACGGTGCAGAAGTTACTAGGTGGTAGTGAGTTAGGTACTGTTGTATTCCTAACTTCAGGTTTTTCGATTCTACCAGATATGCCTACTGCTGGGAGAACAGAAGGGATCTCAGACAATCCATACATTGGTTGTCTAGTAACGGTAGCAACACAGATCTCTACTGAGTTGCTGAAGAACAAGAAAGGGTCAGTGGATCAAGTTTGTCGTTTGATCCAGGGTACGGTTGAGAGAATTAGAAATGTAGCCATGTAAGACTATCATTTAAGGAATTGTAATTTGTACTTTATATCCTTAACAACACAACAGCACTGAAGAGCATAGGATGGGGATCCGCCGCGGACGGGTCATCACTCGATAAATACTGTGTGTAATTAAGCATATGAAGTAACCATTACATAGATGAGTTTACTAACCTAACGCTTAACCTCACTAAAGCTTTAAACTCTAATTCCA
The DNA here is from genome assembly GCA_029955375.1 of Rubus parviflorus. Taxonomy (NCBI): domain Eukaryota; kingdom Viridiplantae; phylum Streptophyta; class Magnoliopsida; order Rosales; family Rosaceae; genus Rubus; species Rubus parviflorus. The sequence goes on along the minus strand of JARGGL010000008.1, from coordinate 2,754,110 downwards.
CCTCACAATTCAACTTAACTCAAACACTTCTCCAGAGCATTCCATAGCTCATTCACTTCCCATAGAGCGTTCTTTTGCTCTGATACCAAACTGTCACGCCCCAAATTTCGTAATATAAATAACAACTTGTTATTATCAATAAAACAAATCTGGAACGCGAAAGCTCGGTTACAAAACAACTGGAATATTTTTTTCTTTTATTCCAATAACAAAAACACACCGAACCAACAAATGTAAACATAGACTCGTTCTTTAGAGTCAACTATTACATTATACAAATTTACATATTAAATTGAAACTTCAAAATAATAAGTAATTACCCACTCAGAGTATATTACATAGCGGAAGTCTAACAAAACCCCAATACGTTAAACGTACATTTAGGAAACCTCAGCTTCAGTCCTGGTTACCCTAACCTGCAAGATTAACCCCTACACCATGGAATAGTGCACCGGGTTGAAATAACAAACCCGGTAAGCTTTTTAAGCTTGTATGAGTAAACACAACACACACTCACAAGAGATAACGATTTATTATATCTCAACTTAATAATCAAATTAAGTAATTCCACAAAACATCCCAACATTTATTTCAACAACTTAATGAAAGAAATGCAAATCCGACAAATAACAAACACAACCATGATTCCAATGATATATGTAATGCTTATACAAAATCATCAATCAATAAATCCAAGTCCAATCTGGACAATAAAAGAACGAATACTCTTGAGACATCTTTTAGAAAACACATCGGGCTCATTCCCGGCTTCTGTATCACAGGCTCATTCCCGATAACACAGAAACAATTGGTAGACAGACTAGAGCTCTAACTGATGGGACGCTTGCCCAACTCATACCATAGGGTCCGAAACCCCTTCCACAACACAAATGAGAGAGAGATTCATTCTCATGACAACGAACAATACAATTACGTGAATCACATTCACCAATTAACCATTGTGAGTTTACTCACATCCAATCAAACATCAATCTCAATGTATATACTCTTTCCTTAAATCAATATATGCATATCCTCGCCATTTATTCAACTCACACCCAATCACAATAGCAATATGATCTATCTCATAATGCTATATTTTAAAACAACAAATAATTTCACAAATAAACTTAGTTTTCACTTACCTATGAACCGTTGACGATCAAGTCCATATATATTTCAAAACAAAACTTTACTTTCAAAATATAATTTCCTATGGCTAATTATTAAATCTGCCGTTCTTCAAGCTCCTCAAATGCACCCAATATATCAGAAATCCTCTACACCAATACTACGCAACAATTTATATCACAAGCCTAAATGCAATTCCAATATCGAGAATTCATGATATTAAGAATATACTGAATTTACACGTCCCATTCCGTGTAGATTCATACTAATATTACGCAACAATTTATATCATAAGCCTAAATGCAATTCCAATATCGAGAATTCATGATATTAAGAATATACTGAATTTACACGTCCCATTCCGTGTAGATTCATACTAAGGTGACTCTAAAATTCAAACAATATAAATATCCAACAAAATCAATATATCACAAACAATAATAAGAATATTTCCAAATAATCAATCCATCGTGAGTTTACTCACCTTTGTAAATTCCAGCAGCGTCAACGAACTCAACACTTAACCAGGTAATCAACAAGAAACGTCCGCTCGGCTACACGGTTTCCAAAAACACCTAAGAACAAGCATTTCGTTTCTCAGCATAAAAACAACCAAACGACAAATGAAAAGTGACCGTATCACTTCCAAAGTTAATCGGATGTCCTTAGAATATCGAAAACTATAAACCGGACTAGTTTGACCAAAAGTCAACTGTCGGTCAATGTGGGTCCCACATCACTATTCTTCAAACGGGTCCCACGTCAACTATTCATCAAACGGGTCCCACCAAAAGTCTAAAACATCAAAATTTACAGCAGGTTAAAAACTAGCACCCTAACAACATATTAAAATTTGGTGACAATCCGACGGTCGGATTATCACCGATCGAACGATCCACAATTCCGGGTTAATTATCATCAGTCTAACGATCGAATCTCAAAAACCCGTAAACACGAAAGATGTTTGTATCGACAAACACAACTCAACAAAGCAAAAATATCCTAAAAAGGTGGCCGGACGCGCCCCCACGCGCCGCCACAGACGGCGGTGAGAAAACCCTCACGCCGCCGGACCAAGGTCCAAACTCAAAAAATAGCTAAAACCCAACGGTCAACTTGTAGAACACACAAAATGGAACAACTTTAAAACTTGCCTCGAGGTGAGTTAACGGCTGGATCGGCCTAGATCTCCGTCCAAAGTCGCGACTGCCCAAAATTCAAATGCAAAATTCTCCTTCCTCGGGAATCCGTTTGAGGTGAAGCCAGCGGCAATAGGTTCGTATGGATGAGGCCTTCAAAGCCCAGTAGGTGTCTCAGGTCGAATTGGCCGTAAACAGTGCCAGAAAGGGTCGGAAGTTTCTGCAGTTTTGGGTTGTTTTTGGGTGAGTTTCTCCCATTAAATTCTCCTCCAACACTAATAATTTAAGCAAGAAACTTATGTAGGATTGAAGAGCATTGAGTGGTGAAGAATTTGGGACAAATTTCACACCTTGGGGTGGCCGGATCACCGAGATATCGGCCGGCAAAGAAAAGGCACCGGGAAGGGATTTCTGGAATTTTTCCAGAAAATTTCCAAAAATTGATTTTCTGAATTTTGTATTTATAGGCAAAATACACTAAACTTCAAAAATTCATAACTCTCTCAAACGAACTCCGTTTTAGGCAAACTTTATGTCCTCGAACTCGTATCGACGAGCTCTACAACTCTCGTGAAGGAAGTTTTCCCAAAAACATAGCTGATCAGAAAAACATCCGAACGCCAATCGAATTGTGACATGTGTCGCATGGTGACTCACCAGACAAAGCTGAGTCACCATGTGTGCTGTTCCAATCACTACCCGCCATGTGTCGGTTACTATTTAGACACTATTTGCCACTATTCACAAATAATACAAATACGTACAAATAATTAATACGTATAATTATATCGTATTTACACAAATATGCCACATCATCAACAAAATACGAAAAAACATAAATCTCACCAAATAATTATTTTCACATTTCTGAAAATTAAAGATGAAAATTCGGGGTATTACAATATCTTGCCCAGGAGCTCTCCTGCTGATAACATCAAATAACTTCGTGATAATGCATATGAACCCTCAGAAGCAATCAGTTCCACATCGAAGAGCAAGCAAGCCACATCGAAGAGCAAGCAAGCACACCACCACGGGCTTTCTTATAAAAGGCAACCTCTTTCATCATTAATGGTAAGCAATTACTTACCACCTAATGTTATTATGTCAAAATTACTACTCGTATTGATTTAGGCATCGCAGGATAAAAGACCGGCCCGCTCGGCCTACCTCTTGTCGCCCATGTGTATTATATTTGACAAGTATATATGGACCGAGTCCTCTTACACATCGACTTGCATACCTAGCCCTAGCTAGCCTAACAGTACCTCAGCCTACCCACACGGGATAGACTCAAACAATGAAGTTACAATTCATAGAACATAAAAGTAGCAATAAAAATTAAACACCCGTAGGAAGTAAAGTATAATTTGAGTCATGGACAATTATTCTATCCACTCTAACTCTTTGGATTCAAGTACCCTTGATTTATTCTTCAACTTATAATAACATAACATGGACGTGAGGTTGAGCCTTCTAGATTGATTGGATTCCAAACTGTAATCTGAAAAAATAATAATAATAAAAGAAAAAAGAAAAAAGAAAAAAGAAAAAAATAATAATAATAACAACATGGGCGTTGTTTTTAACAAACCCAATGAGAAAACAAACTCAAAGTTCACTTGGAACCCTTTCTACACTATATGCAGCACTCATTACCAATTACCCAACACATGAGCTCTCCTCTCCTTTGATTCACAATCACTCCTGTTCCATTGGAAGGCTCGAAGCTAGACAGAATATGAACAAGGGGATAAACCCTTCTTCCAAATGTGATGATATTCTTCGATTTTTCTGAGGCTGTGCTTTGGGGCGAAGTGGAGATGCTCTAATTCAGCCCTAATTTTTTTGATTGGTTTACTTTTACAACTTGCATGTTGAGGGAGATGAGATGGCTTTCTTCTTTAGCCTCTAGGGTCTCACCTGCACTCAGAAACCTCCCTGAGAAAGCGTCCAATCCGAGTGAGCCTTTATCAAAAATCAAACCCAGGAAGCGTCTGAATCAAACACCTTCTGACAACATTGGAGCTCCTCATAAAGGTAATTCTTCTACACCCAACCTTGAGCTTCAAAAGAATCCCATTTCAGCTGAGAATAGCAATTTTCGTGTTGGTAATAAACCAATTGATCACCTGTACATTGCTCGAATTCTTTCACGGAAGGACTGGTTTTTGTTACTGGACCACGAGTTGAATGCCAGGAGGATCGTTTTAAATCCTCAGTCTGTTGCTAGTGTCTTGCAAAACCAAGAAAACCCATTGCACCCTTTGAAGTTTTCGATATGGGTTTCAAATATTGATCCTTTATTCTTGAAGAATCAATCGGTTCGCAGTGTTTTAGCCAACACCCTTTTCCGGAAAGGCCCAGTTGTATTGTCTGTTGAATTGCTAAAAGATATTAAGAATTCAGGTTTGAAGGTCAATGAAGACTTGCTTTGCATATTAATCGGCAGTTGGGGGAGGTTGGGTTTGGCCAAGTATTCTACCGAAGTTTTTGGGCAAATTTCATTCTTGGGTCTTAGTCTTAGCACTAGGTTGTACAATGCTGTAATCGATGCGTTAGTCAAGTCCAATTCACTAGACTTGGCTTATTTGAAATTCCAACAGATGCCTGCAGATAACTGCTATCCTGATAGGTTTACTTACAATATCCTCATTCATGGAGTTTGCAAGATTGGTATTGTGGATGAAGGTCTTCGCTTAGTCAAGCAAATGGAGGGCTTGGGATATTTGCCTAATGTTCGTACTTATACCATCCTGGTTGATGGGTTTTGTAATTCAAGGAGGGTTGACGAAGCCTTCAGGATTTTGAAGATAATGAGGGATAAGAATGTGACTCCTAATGAAGCTACTGTCAGATCATTGGTTCATGGGGTATTTCGTTGCATGGATCCCAATAAGGCTTTTGAGTTGTTATTGAGATTTGTTGAAAGGGAGTCTCTGTTGTTTAAGGTGGCTTGTGATACCATACTGTATTGCCTTTCAAATTATCATATGGCAAGAGAGATTGCTGTGTTTTTAAAGAAATCCAGTGCAAAAGGTTATTTGCCTGACAGTTCGACATTTAACATCATAATGGTTTGTTTGACAAAGGAATTAGCTCATCCTCAGAATGAGGTACATGAAATATTTGAAAGTTTTATACAGCGAGGTGGAAAACCAGGATTTGGTACGTACCTTGTATTGATTGAAGCTATGTACAAGTCTGGAAAAGTTGATGAGGGGAATCAAATCTTTGATCAAATGATCAAAGATGGACTTGTATCTAATGTCTTCTCATATAACATGGTAATTGATTGCTTTTGCAAAGCCCAAATTATGGACAGGGCATCAAAAGCTTTTGGAGATATGCAGCATAAAGGTATTCCTCCTAACCTTGTTACATTCAATACACTTCTTACTGGATATTGCAAGGCTGGAGAGGTAGGTAAGGCACATGAACTGTTGGTAAGGCTCCTAGAACATGGTTTTAAACCGGATATATTCACTTTTAGTACATTAATTGACGGCCTCTGTCGGGTGCACCAGATTGATGATGCTTTTGATTGTTTCGCTGAGATGGTTAGGTGGGGGATCACTCCAAATGTCATCACATACAATATATTGATACGCTCTTTGTGTTTTATTGGAGATATTGCTAGATCGGTGCGACTAGTGAAAAATATGCAGGTAGATGGAATAAAACCAGATGCTTACTCGTTCAGTTCTCTTATTCAAAGTCTTTGTAGGATGAACAAGGTTGAGAAAGCAGAGGAACTTTTTCTTTCTATGTTAACATTGGGTTTGAATCCTGACAATTATACATACAGTGTTCTTATCAAGACATTGTGTGACTTGGGAAAACTCGATGTGGCAAAGGAGATATTTCTCTCTATGGAAGCATATGGTTGTTTACCCGATTCTTCTATTTGTAATTTAATTTTGGATTCTCTGGTTCAGCATACCCGTATCGAAGAGGCCTGTAGAATAGTAAAAAGTTTTGTCAGGAGGAGAAACTAAATTCCTAAATGTTGGATATGCTTGACCCATGAGTCCATGCTGCTTTCTATCAACATTGGTAGAAGTCAGGTCCAGGCTTAACACACAAGGCTGATGGACAGTTTGTGTAATGCATTTTTGGAACCAACTGCATACTGGATATGGTTGGCCCTTCAGTTCATGCTGCTTTGCATCAACCTTGCCCCAGAAGTCAGCTCCAGGCTTAACAAACAAGGTGGATTGATAGTCTGTGAATGCATTTCGGAACCAACTGCATCCTGGGTACGTTGCAAGACTCCAATTTATCTCCTGGGTATGTAGCAAGAGACTCATCTTTCTTAAATGTTAATCTTGTTGGTGTATGCATGTTGAGTTGTTTACTTGTCTTCAAGCAAAATTGTGCTGTATATTTAGCTCAATTTTATGTTGCAGTTTTATGAGGCACACTTAAATGTTACCAAGGAACCAAAATAAATACATAATCATACAATGTACACTGCCTACCTGCAATATTGAAACGGCTTCTAAACTAGGAGTTGACTAAAATTTTTCCCGACTTCTCCAACAGCCGTCTTCTTGTGTCCTTTATTAGCATGTAAACTGAACTCTGCCTGCAACAATGTTGTTAAATCCTTAGCTTCCTCATCCTTTAGGTTCCTTCTAAAGCCAAAATGCCAACGTACTGAACAATTACAATCCGAGACCATTCCAGTATGAGGTTGCGTCTTGGCCATTGAAGTACTTGGGGCCCTGCGTAAAATCCAAGATCAAAATATTTTTTTGACTCCAGTAGTGGAAAAAGTTGGGATAAGATTTGTGGGGTGGAAGAAGGCTTATTTAGAAGAAAATAGTCTAGTAATTCTCTACGTATTAGTCAGTTTGCATCTTTAGTATTTATCACTCTTCCAAATTATATGTGGAGTTGCTAAAAGATCGTAGAGCCTTATGAAGAATATACTGTGGGTAGGGGTGAGGGAAGGAAAGAGAGCATCTAATTAGTTGGGAGGTTGTGTCCTTAATCCTTATCGAAGTAAAGGGTAGGTTACTGCTACGAAGATGCTGATAAGCAATAAAGCTCATCTTGGGAAATGGTTATGGCTGTTTTCTAAAAGGGAGGATTTGTGGCATTAGGTGATCAGAAACTCAGAAGTATGGGGCTAAAAAAAAAAGGTAGGATGTTAAACCCTTGGTGAGAGGATCTAGTAGGTGGCTGTGGAAGGATATTAGTAGCAGTAATGAGAACTTCATTAGCCACTGTAACTCTTCTTGGGAAGAGCTGATGAGCAATAAAGATCTTCTTGTGAAGATGCTGATAAGCAATAAAGCACTTAGGAAATGGTTGTGGCTGTTTACTGAAACGGGGCTTTGTGGCATTACGTGATCAGAAATTTCAGAAGTATGGGGCTCAAGAAAATAGGTGGGATGCAAAAGCCTCCTTGGTGAGAGGATCTAGTAGCTGTCCATGAAAGGATATTAGTATCAGTATTGAGGACTGCAGCTCTGTGGTAGGAAATGGGGAAAAAATAATATTTTGGGAAGATGTGGAGGTTGGGAGCTATCTCTGAGCGGGGTGTTTCCTCCGCTGTACTTGTTCACATTGCATCTTAAATTTTTTTTTCTTTATTTGTTACTTGAATTGTGATAACAAGTACTTTACTGTTAAATTTTACCTGCGCTTGGAATAAAAAGAAAAGGGAGATGGAAAGTTGGCTAAAGTTAGAAGTTGTCTGTTATCCAGAGTGGTGGCATTTGTACGATTTAGGACAGAAACAATTAATAGGAGGGAGAAAAATAGAAGAACAATGAAAACAGAAGAGAGACTGAAAATGAGGAACAACAGAAAGAGAGAGGTTTTACTTCTTACTATTACATGGTGCCCATAACTCATTGGGTGGGGAGGGGGATTGGAATATCTTATTCTTTGAATGTACCTAGTTAGGAGTCATGCCATGTCGATTCAGAGGGTGAATGGACCCCTGGACCTATGATTTTGTCAAAGTAATATTGGTAGTTGCATAACTGATTTTGTAAAATCAGCTGCCTGTTTGATAGTTCATCCGGTAAGCAATGTTATTGACAAGAGTTGTTGAACTTAGCTTCATGTTTATTTGAATATGGCTGGTTTCCTAACGGGAGGAACAATGAAACAACTGCTTTCCGGGTTAAGTGATTTTCAAGGAGGTGGTTGGGACAATAGATTATCTGCGCAGCATTACTTCCGGACAAGGCCGTGTTGCTGCTAAGTTTTTTGCTCAAGTCGGCATTTCTATCTGGTCATGAAGAAAAAGATTATAACACATATTCAAGTTGTGAGGAAATATATGTTGTCCTGTTTGGCCTACATTAGAAAGCAGAATCATGAAATAGGATTTTATTTTATTTTTTATCAAAATGAATTAGGATTTCAAGAGCTTACCTCAGTTGGGTTTGGATGCGGATTTAAGTTGAAGAGGTTCTTGGCTATTCATCGAAATGTAGATATTCCATTGTGTTCTACTACCTAGCAACCCATAAGGTTACATGTTTCTAACAGATTTGTACTTGTACGAACTTGATACTCATTACATTTGTATTTTGAAGTTGAAGACATAATTACAATGACTCCTTTTCGAGGCTGGTTTGCAAACATGGTGGACACCAACGGTTCCACATTTATCTATCTTTTAAATTTCTCCTAGTGATGGCTCCAAGTATGACTTTTAGTCCTATCAATTAAGTACACTCTTCGTTTCACCAAAACAAAAAAATTGAAGTATGTTCTTTCAATACATCTTTTATTTCTTCTCAGATGTTACTTTTCTAGTTGCTGTAAATATGCTTCTTCATGCAATAAGAAAAGAGAATATATAATGAAGACCTTCGTAATTTCTTTTGGTGTTACTTTGTTTGTTTTTTTTTTTTTATTGATCTGTATAACTGTTTGGTTCAAGTCCATCAAAATCTGTATAACTGTTTGACCCAGCTACATACAATTTCTACAAGTCCATCAAAATCTGTATAATTGTTTGGTTCAAGTCCATGAAAATTATTGCTTGTAAATTTATCTGTATGTTGCTATGACTTTGGGAATAGGATGTTTGAGCGGATAAGATAACTAATGACTGCAAAATGACTCAAAGTATCATAATCCATTACACAAAACTACAAAAGTCTATTAAAATTCATTTGTCAAGATTACATTATATTAATTTGGTTGCAATATATGTGCAACCAGGTTGTAATATCTTTGGCCTTCTTGTTTTTTTTTTCTCGTTAATGAGTCCCTAAATATTCAGTATTGTAGCAATCAAGTCTATTGAAAACCAAAGGGAATAAGGCATTCCTAACAACTCTAAAGCATGCAAGATACTGTATCAGTAATAAACAAATTTTGACTTGCAATATTTGGAACAAAGGAAAGTAGGGAGGGTTGATAGATTGGGGTGGGTTGACAGGAGTGTAGCAATCAAGTATTGTGTTACTTATGCAGTAATTGCATATGTTACATTCATGACACAGAACCTGTAATTTTTGCCTTGTCAAATTGAAGCTTCTGTTAATCATCTGCTGTATTATCATATCGCTGAATTGAAATTGATGTGATTGTTTATTTTTATTGTTGCAGCCCTATCCTCCTCTATGTGATGTTAAGGGGAGCTATGTATCTCAGTTTGAGCATTACCATTTTACTCCGGCCAACCTGCAAAGAGGTCATATCGAGAGGCGATGATTACTGATGTGGATGAAGATAAATTTATCATGCATATCTGCATGGTGGCTGTACCATGTTTTCTCCTTTTGTCTATGATTTTTTTTGTCTCCCATTTTTTTTTTCTTAATCCTGAATTCTAATGAACTGAATATTAAACTTTTTATGTTCTCCTTTGTGATCTGTGACGTCGTTCCAAAAGACTAGGCAACAAATTTAAAAGCCTTTATCAAACCATTGTAATTATCTTTTGCTGAGTGGGGGCGCTAGAGAACTCTAATTATCGCTCTTTGAATATTCCTATCTAAATCAATTAGCAGAGGCGTTCGTTATACTTGAAATTTTGGGCGACAAGATTAAAATGCCGATACTTTCACATAATAGAAGTTCTTGGAGGGTGGGTTTTGATTAAGTGATCTGAGCTTCATACTCAAAATCAATTGGCAATGGTTGAAGGAGTTCATTTGGTTAAAGTGTGATGCTCACATCCCCTTAGAAATTTGACATCTATCTGTAATTTTAGATATGATAAATTCTTTGTCAAAAACAATAAATTCACAAAATTTTAGATATGATAGTGAAATCACAAAATGGAGATATATTCCCAGACTAATATGATTAGGTCAATATGCCAACAACTTCAATTTTCAGTTTTAGGAGTGCAAACTCGTTTATAAATGCAATCCTAATCGAAACAGTAAGCAACATAGAATACTTGAAGACATTGTGTTATGTTGTGATTAACTTATTTGCCAAACCATTCACAGAAGATAAATCATCACACATATAACACAAGATCTATTGAAGTAGTAAAACCCTCCAAAAAGGTAAACAACTGTGGGCAATATGCCGGTGAACAATCCACTATGAAAATGAAAGTACATAAAGATCTTACACAACTGATCTACTAGATCCAATCTAGTGGGTAGCGGTGTCCCCTCGTCTTTGCTACTTCCAGATCAACGACTTTGTTCTCCTTTGTCAATCTTGAGATGGCGCAACTCTCATCTCGGTTGTCAATCACCTCAAGGTACAAATCATGCATGAACTATCAACACACATGAATCATAAAACCAAAGAAACTTTTTGACCGAAAAGTTTATGGAATTTGATAATCCTTCAAGAGCTAAACATGGAACAGCTCATGAAGAATTCTCAAAAGGTTAGGCTCAATGCTTTCTAGAGATAAAGATAGAAAGCTTACAAGAAATGCAGCAATGAAATATTCTCTGTTTTTGATGCACGTACCTAAAAACGTGAAAACCCTATATTTATAAAAGAATGAATTAGCTAGGGTACGCTAGGGTTGCTGTTGTGCATGGGATTCAAAATGATTTTGAAGGAACATAGGTTAAAATAAAAACGTCATTTAAAAGCCCACAAATCAAATCAACTCACAATTAAATCATTGAACATAAAACCTTTTTTTAAAACTTACGGTTCAACACCTTAGGATTGAAAAGGCTCAGCAGTCCTAAGTGTGATAGAAAAGAATATTCAATCCTAGAACAACTCTAATCGGCATTTGGACCTCCCTTCTTTTTTTTCCAAGTGATAGTTGACTTTGTCAATTCATATGAAATGACCAATAAATACAAAGAATAAAAAATACCATTCCGCGTTCTATTCGACAAACTCTTGGATTCCCCCCCCCCCCCCCCCCGGTTCACACTAAACCCTATTATAGTTTGCTCTTTATATCCTTTTCACATTAAACCAATCAAAATCTATGAAAGAAACTGGATTAGTAATTGAGAGTCAAATCAACATTTCGGAGCCTGCTTATAAGTTATATGTTAAGAATTTTTCAGCTTCTTTATTCTTGTTCGAATTGTTTTGGGATATTAGTCGTGTTACAATATTAGAATCTTCTATTCTAGCAGCATATGCAATTCATAATACTAATTGTTTGCATGGCTATATTGGAATGGTCATGTCTATGTGGTGGTTGGTTAATCATACATGGGCAATTAGTCACCTAATATGGACAATATCTAAATTAGAAAAGGTTTTCATTATGCCATAACCAGCTTGTCGTCGGCAAAGTGTTCTATTATTTTTTTTGGATTCCTTTTTAATTTTTTTCTAACGAGCTCTATTTCTAAATTTTTTTCTAACGAGCTCTATTTCTAATTTTTTTTCAAACGAGCTCTCTTAAATGAAGTGTAGAAACTAAATTGGACATAAAAAATCGAGTGGAACCCGGTTGTAGCATGGGTTTTTTATCCGACAATAAGTTACATTGTCATAGAACACATTATTCATCATGACCTTGGAATTTATCGAGACGCCAAACACGGAGCAAGCCTCTCAATTTTTTGGATCCTTTCCTAAACTGAAATAGAAATGAAATAAAGAAAAAATAAATAAAAAAGGGGAATTACTTTCATCAGTGTTCCATTAGTTTTTTTAGGATGTGCTCGAGATTTTATGATCTTATTGCTATAGAACATAACATATGAAATGGAAATGAACGACTCTTATAGTCCTTACTGTGCAAGACTATTTTCATTCAATAAGACATAATGAAAACCTATTCTAACTTTTTCCTAATATAAAACCTATATATTATACTATTTCCGTTGAAAAAAAGTAATTCCCCTTATTTTATTGATTTTTTATTTGTTTCATTTCTAATTTAGCTTAGGAAAAAGGTCCAAAAAAATTGAGGCGAGAGGATTGCTCAGTGTTCGAGTCTCGATAAATTCTAAGGTCCCACTTTTGATGAATAATGTGTTATATGATAATAGAACTTATCAAGAAAACTATGACATGCTTCCAGTTGATTTTCGACGTTTGAATTACTTCCTATACCTCATTTAGGATCGCACGAGGGTCAACTAAGAATCGGAAATAGAACTCGTATGAAAAAAAAAATTAAAAGAGAATGATGAGAGAACTCAAGAAACAATTTAAATTATTGAAAAACGAAGCAAGAAAGGTGACTATGGTGTTTATGTATCACAATTATATTTTCAGAGGTGGAATTTACTAATGGTTACTATGGTGTTTATGCATATTTACAGTCATATTTTCAGATTTCATTGACCAAGGGTATTTTGTTAAAATTAAGGAAATGTAGTACTGTAGTTAGAAGATTAGGTATTTGAAAAAGTAAGTCAACTTCTTCGAAAGACTCAGTGCAAAAACAGTCGCTTTCATTGACTCGTGATGACCCTGTTCAATTACGCATTGGGCATAACCATATCTTGCCATTTGCAATGCTGCCCCCAATCAGATATCCATTTCTGCTAACTCTGTGCTCCAACATCCTTCCATCAAAATCCTTGAACTCCTTGCTCAGAGTGGGCTCCAGCATCCTACTTTTGAAGCCCATGCTCCATTAGCAGACGACAAGGTACTAACTGTTACATCATTTTAGTTTATCTTTGACAGATCTTTTGTATGCATTGTTTTCAGGTTCTCTTGAAATGTTGCTAAGTGCTTGTAGTTTATACTATTTTGATCTAGATTCAGGTAGCGCAGATAGTTGAGACCATCTTGAAAGAGGAAGCGGAGAGGTGCCAAAGGGCTGAAGTGGAGAGACGCAACATGGAGGTACAAGAAGTAGGAAGGAAAGCATTGGGAGTTTGGTACGTCTATGTGATTGTTCATGCAATAACATTGGTGCTGGAGACACTAGCTACAGAGTACAAGAGAGTTGCAACTTGGTGCATGGTTGGTTGCCTAACCTTAGGGATAGCTGGGGTAGGAACCATATACAAATTAGCAACGAATTGAGAACACACATGCTGTACATTTGGAATCTCTGGCGTTTCTGCCCAACTATGGTCTAAGTTACCCCATTTTACTCATCAAGAGTGTCAAAGCTTGGTAGGAGCATTTCGGATTAAAAGAGGGTTATGAACATGTGTTGGTCTTGGCTCAGTGTGGTGTCTTAGTTACCGTCAATGTAATCAAGTCCTTTGCAATTAGGAGTGCTCTACATCACTACACTCCCAATCCTCAACCAATTCTACATGTTGATTATGTTAGCGTGAGTCATACTTACCTAATATGAATCCTTGGAGTTATGTTGTATATTCTACAATTACTACAGAATATTATGTAATTAGTATAGATAATATTATGTAATCAGTATAGGCTTTATTACGTTTATTGCTTACCATATTTTGTATCCTCCTACTTGTATAAAAGCCTTCTAAGAGAGAAGAATAAAATCACTCTGAAGTATTCTCTCAATTGTGTTCTCATATTCTTTGACTTGATATCAGAGCAGAGATCCTTTTTTGGACTTTGTCTCTTTACTTTTGTTTTACCTTTGTCCTTTGCTTTTGTTTTGCCTTTGTCTCTTGAGTTGGCTGCCCAGGTGATTGGGATTGTTCGGTTGCATTCTTTGTGAGATTTCTGAGACAAGTGAAGAACGCAAACGTCCTAAACACTTGAGTTAGGCTTTGCGTATTAGCTGAAGACGAAAGAAAAACGTGAATGTCCTAAACTTTTGAGTTAGGCTTCACATATTTGCCGAAGACAAAGAAAATAACGTGAACGTCCTAAACGTTTGAGTTGGGCTTCGTGTATTTCCGCTCAATTTGAAGAACGTGAACGTCCTAAATAGTTGAGTTAGGCTTCACGTATTTCTACTCCATTTGAAGAACGTGAACGTCATAAACGCAGTACAACACAAACCATCTTTTCCGACCACAAAAAGTAGTTGGGGACATGGGTTTTTTGGTCGGAAATAAGGTTTACCGATGAAAACTTGACGTCTGAAGTTATCGGAAAAAATATGGGTCTTTTCCGACAAGTCGTCGGAACAAGTGCGCACTTCCGACCACATGTTACCGTCGATTTGCTCGAAAAATGGTTGGAAAGTTGCGTCTAAATTCGATGATTCCGACAAACTATTACCTTCGGAAGTTGTCGAAAATAGTATTATTTCCGACAATTCTTTTCCGACCGGCATCTTTGTTGGAAATTGTTTTTCCGACGATTCATTTCCTACCGTCATCTTTGTTGGAAATTCTATTTCCAACGATTCACTTCCTACCATCATTTTTGTTGGAAATGTTATTTTTGACGATTCATTTCCAACCGTCATCTTCGTAGGAATTTTTTTTCGACGATTCATTTCTAACCCTTATCTTCGTTGGAAATCCTGTTTTCAACGATTAATTTCCAACCGGTTAGGTTGTCGGAATAAATTTGTATAATATTTTTGAGACTCAATTCCAATTTTGTTTGGTTGTCAAGGCGGACGTCCAATTTTTAATTGCCATAAAATTCTATTCCAACCAATTTTTTTTTAGAATACAACGAGAGTAGATACTAACTAGATTGATAAGTTTCAAACAAGACAAAGAAAATTGAGCTGAACTACATATTTGAAACAAGCAATTCTTCATTGTCATGTAGAGAATTAAACATAGTTAGGGAAAATAATAAGAGTCATAATTTCTTATAAAGAAAAAAATAACAATCATAG
The DNA here is from genome assembly GCA_029955375.1 of Rubus parviflorus. Lineage (NCBI taxonomy): Eukaryota > Viridiplantae > Streptophyta > Magnoliopsida > Rosales > Rosaceae > Rubus > Rubus parviflorus. The sequence continues at coordinate 2,738,729 of JARGGL010000008.1, read as the reverse complement.
TTCTAGAAATAGTATGTCGAGAATTAAAAATATAACGGAAACAAAGAGTTTTAATGCATGAACCAAACTTTTGCCTTTCTCCCATTATCTTCAACATAGGCTTATTTGTTGCTTCTTAATCTTGGGCAGATAAGGCTTCTGCTACTTCATCTAAATTTCTTGTAGTATTTTCCTATTAAAAAAATAAAATTAATGCAATTTAAGAGGTAAAAATCAATATTTCAACATGTAATTACTATATTACAAATAGCTTGAAATATTTAGAAAACTAGCACAAATACTTCATCTGAATTTCTTGTAGTATTTTCCTATTAAAAAATAAAATTAATGCAATTTAAGAGGTAAAAATCAATATTTCAACATGGAACTATATTACAAATAGCTTGAAATATTTAGGAAAATAGCACAAATAGCTTGAAATTAAATATGTAGGGAAAGCAAAATAATAAAATGATGGAAGAAAGTTCATACCGTTGATGGTGAATCTTTCGCACATTCCGAATTGGCTTAATTATTTGGCAACAATGATATGACCATTTGTTTCAAATCAGCCATCTCATTTGTAAGAGTTGCAAAGTTCGCTTTCAATTGTTCAAATTCGTTGTCACGTTCCAAGCACGTATGTTTATTGCAATTTTGACTACTTGAGGTTGAGTCTTCACGTAGTTCTATTCCCAAGCCACGAATTCTACAGCGTCTAGGCTCACCAATCACCTCTTTATATATGTCCCAGTCAGTTAGTTCTTCTTCTCCTTCACCACCTAGAGCATCTTCTATTCTCTTTTGGAGGTGCATAGCATCCTTCAATAAACCATAAGCAAGCATAAAAACCCAATATCATGGCAAAAGACCAATTACTTAACACAAGTACCAATTATAAATAGAGAGAGACTACACAAATATAATGCAAGCAGCCAAATTGGTTGCTAATAAAAAAACAAAACAGAAAGTCAAGAAGCTTGATCATGAGGGGGAACATCAAAAATTCCAGAAGCTTAATTCCCAAAAAAATTTGTTTCCAGATGCATATATATATATATATATATGAATTCCCTTAATATGCAAACCGGGGAAGATTGATGTGTTGAGAAGGTATATGTATATTTACAGTAATGAGAATCAAGATACGGAAACATACATAAAGGTCTTTAGCATTTTCACTGGGCCAATGCTCCTCATTTCCTTCCTTAGCCTTGGTGATATGAAACCTTCTAAACAATTCTATTGGGCTAGGTTCAACTCCAGTCTTGTCAACCTGGTAGATTAAGAGTTGAAATTAAAACTCAAAAGAACAAAGAAAAAAAATTAAAATTCAATAAATTGAAGAAATAAAATCCTTGTCATCAACCCATAAGTGACAATATTTTGTGGTACTAAATCTGAACCCATAAGTGGCATGTACCTCCTCTTTTATGTATTTAGCCATTGGAACTGAACCGGTAGTATGCACCAAGGTCGATTTGCCATGATTTAGAGCATTTCTCTCACTTTTTTCCTGCAAATTTCATTCACAATATACGAGTTACACATAGAATGAAATACAATTAAAGTATTTAATATTTTTAGATTACTAACTTGCCACTTTCCATCTAACCACTTGTCGACCATCTGTGTCCATATTTCCGGTGCCAACCATGATGGGTTTTTAACATATCTAGCTGCAGCACTCTTGTGTTTATTGAAAACACTATTTCGTATCTCACTCATCCAGTCATTATAGCGTCGTTAAATATGGAGCTCAAATGCATCCTTGATATGTTCCTCTGGGCATGTGAATTTGAAATTATAATTCTTCCAGTGTTCACTACAACAAAAGTGGGCTATGGCGACGTTTATACAACGAACCCAATTTCTCTTTCGGATATTCTTTCCATGCTATGTATGGGCCAACAAGCTCTGACTTGAAGAGGGGATAAATACTTCGTGCAGCCTGGGTGGTTATGATCCTATAGACATTGTAATCCTAACTATAATTAAGATTACACAATAACGAAAAAATGCAGCATGTTTTTTTTTTTTTCACCTAAGAACCCGAAGACCCCTTAAAAACCAGCTGCAGCATCAATAATAGCAGTCAAAGAAACCTAACTTCTAATATGCATACCCCCTGATATATTTGAGATGTTCATTCATGTACTTGATTATCATGTAATTTCATACCAGAACCATAAGTATCAAGTAGCTAGGAATAGACCTGCGAATCTATCTTGCAGTATGTAGTCCTAGTACGTAAATATAAAACCAGCAACATGGAGCAAACAGAGAAATACTATAACTGGCAATATAGTAGTACTTAGAACTTATTCCTTATCTTACCAATAGAGAAAACATTAACAAAAATCTTCAACTTAAGATTACAATATAAGGAAAAAAAAATGTAGCATCCTATCATACCCACCAACACAACCAGAAACCAAGTACATACAAGAAATAAGAAAAACTCACTATAATACAGATGAAAAGAAAAATCTGAAAATCTATAATACCTATTTAGATAAATCTCAGAATCCATTCCATACCTATTTTGTGTTACCTTCATCTCGTCATGCTGCAGTGTATGGAACCTAAACCCATGGATATTGTAACCTTGAAAGTAGACAGCTAGCTTGCCTTGCAGGACCTTGGGCCAAACTAAGCATTTGAGTGCTCACTTTTCCCTCATCATATAATTGCTGAATCTACATGTGAGAGAAATCAAGAAATCTTTAAACTAAATTATACTTAACTCTCTGCACGTCGCAACATATATACTTAACTATATATCAAGAAATCATTACTAATATATCCTAAAAAGATTATCTTCACCTTGCTTCTAAACCACTTCGCAAAATGAAGCCTATGTTCCTCTTCCACACGATTAGCACCATGTTGCATACGAATAAAGTCCTTATGCTCTCTGCACATAAAGTTCAATCTTAAGAATGAATGAATATCATATACATATATAATTTTACATTAGTTAGCAGGGTGAGAAGAATTTCTTACTCAGTAAAAGGGAAACACTCATTACAATTTGTGAGGACATAATGTGTGGTAGCATGACGATCTTTGTCGCTCATTGGTGTATTTATATGGTATGTTTATATGGTATTTTTTTAAGTATTTATATGGTATTCAAGAAATTTTAAGTATTTATATGTTTATATGGTATTTTTTTCTACCTCTAGTGTAAGTAATATATACAAAATCTATAGTGATAATTTTGAGAAGTCATATGTCATGTATTTTATAGCCTAAAATTGGTTAAATAGGTCAACTAAACTTTTTGTATGTGTGAAATTAATCAACTGTTTTTTTATTGGCACTACTATTTTACTAAATGGGTTATGCGGGTTGGGTTGGGTCGGGTAACCCGTTTAATAAATGAGTTGGTGATTTGTATGTGATTTGCATACAAATTAGACATTTAATCACTTTAGTAATGCTAATCCAATGGCCGTTTAGTGTCTCTAATCCTTAATTTGCACCATTGTAGGGTTCATGTGCATCGGATTGATATCGGGAGCAAAAATGCGTGTTTTGGAGCTTTTAGCGAATTTTCGGCAAAATGACGAAAAGTCAACCCGAGGACCGTCGGTCAACTCTTGGTCAACCCCGACTTAAGAGCATCAACGAGTCAACATCAAGTCTCGGAAGTGAGTTGCACGAGAATTCCGGAAGTTTAGCCAAAAGTCAACCTTTGGTCAACTCCGAAGGTCTTGGTCAAAGTCAACGACAAAGTCAATCATGTGACTCATCCACACAAGCTTCCAAATCAGCAAGGAGCATATTAGATATCATGAGCTCACTCATTGATTATTCCTGCCCTTTGTTTCTTATATGTATTTACCCCATTGCCCTTCATTTATTCAATCCCACCATTAGATCTTGCCCTACTCATCCTAACCCTCAATTTCCCTTCCCCTTAGCCTATAAATAGCCTAGTATTTACCCCATTAGGACATCCATCATTCAGCCCCAAATTCCTCCACTTTTCCCTTTCCCTTTCTTCCTTTCACCTTAGCCTCTGCTCGTCCGTCAACCGGTCGACGGGAAGTCATCGACCGGTCGAGCGTCGCCGGGTTCTTCACTTCCTTCATCATTTGGGCTGCTGGGGATCCTCACCAACCATTAAGGAACATCATCTAGATCCAAGGAGGGGAAGGAGACACCATTTATTGAGATTTCCTCAACCCTTCTCTCTCTTGTATTTATGTTTAAAGCTTACACTTGTTATGTTATGATGTATGCTTTGATGGATAGTGAGTAGTTACTTTGTTCGGGACTAGGGTTGTGTGCCCTAGTCCATTGTGATGTAATGATGAATTGACTATGTATGAATGTTTTGTGATGAATGAGTATGTCTATTACCCATTTCAATTTGTGTTGAGTACATGTTTAGGGAATTTAGTCACTTCTTTGAGCATGTGTGCAATCTACTTTGATTGAGATTGTTAGGGTGACTCCTAACTCTCTCTAGGCATTTGATAATAGATATGATGAGGTTTCCTTGTTTGAGTTTCTAAGTCTTTGTGTTCATAGCCCCTCAAGCCAATTTGAGGGAGTTCTAGTGACCCATAATATGACACTAAAAATACATAAGGGAAGATAGTCTTAGACCTATAATATGGCTAAGATACGAAGCTTGATTCATTCATTGCATAGACACAAATACTAAATTGGTTCATTAAGCATCATATATAGACTTAGGCTAACCCGAAACCCCAATCGACTTCCAATCCTTGCACACACTCTTGCTCATTCTATTTTGCACTTATTTATTTGTTCACTCACTTATTTACTTGCTTGTTTGTTACTTGTTGCATTCACTTTTTCCCAAAACCCAAACCATAACACCTCTACACACACACACACACACATTGTGGATATCATCTATATTCACTCCTTCCATTTTTCATCATTCCATATTGCTAAAGTGTCTCGGTTTGCATACTTAAGGAGTTAGGGCCGTCAATCCCTGTTAGAACGACAACTCCCGGTCTCAATATTCACTTACCAAACTTTTGCTTCGTCAGTTGGGTTTGGGTTTGAATTTTTCGACACGTTTATTAATTAGGCCGGGTTTGGTTTTGCATATTCTAATACATTTAATACCTTGACACGACCCGAACCCGACACGACACGACCCATTGACAGCTCTAATTGAGGGGTCACATGAGCTCCCATGAGAAAAAAACGAAAGAGGGATAATTAACTTGGAATAAGTTCCATGACATCTGCTAGCATATCTAATCAAGCTTCAACCTCACGTCCGTGTGCAGATCTCACTGAAGGAAGCGGTATGTGAACTTGATCCATCGGATGAAGATGAGGAAACTCCGAAGGTGATCGAACTGAAGAAGAGAGACTAATGGACATTAGGCGTAGCTAGTGTTTAGGGTGGGGTAAACACTAGAAAAGAAGTTATGATCATGGCGGAAATAAAAGAGAGGAGGGAAAAAGAGAACGAGGACGAGAGAGAGGGACGGCGGAGCTCCCTAAAATCGGCGGCGATCAAACAAAAAAAATGTTTAAACAAAATTTGTATTAAATAAAAAATAAACAAATTTTGAATTAAATAAACAAATTTTGTATTAAATACAAAATAAAAATATTTTTGTATTTTGATAAATATGCAAATAGAAAATAAAAGTAAATGAGGAGAGGGAAAGAAAAAACTAATGCAGTATTTAAAAATAAAATAAAAAACGGAGATACTGAAGTTAAAAGCGTGGTTTTTTGTTAGTAGAGTCTGCTATAGAGAACATCATTTTTTTATTACGTGGTTGCACCGTATCTAATAAGTTTTAGGTGCTTTTATCTGTATTATTTAAAGCAAAAGATATGGGAAAAAAATATGTATTCTATGAGACTTATGCTAGTAGTGATGGCTCCATCGATCGTCTTTTTCTTATAATGATCAACCGTGCCGTGCATGCATGAGACGACTTGACTCGATCTAAGTCTACAAATTTGAATCATCGATCAACTTATTCAAGCTAGGTAATTATCACCAGGTCATGACGTATTTGTCCTTATTTTGCAAAATTAAGGAAAAAGTCCATGCAGTTGCTAATTTGTGGAAACCAATTAAGAAGGATTATCATTTATCTACCTTAATTAATTATTAAAGCTAGGGAAATCAAGTATAATTAAATTGATAATTTATTTAAAGTAAAATTCACGCTCCCGTCACACTGATTCGCTTGTGTATAAATTCGTGTGACTGTTTCAATCAAGCGAATCCTTTGTTTAGTGTTCTCAGCTAGTATTGGAGTCCGTACTAGCTAGATTGAAACTCTAACTTGCAATTGCAGTTTCGATCTAGAGTCTACTGTTGAATCTGATGAATGTCTGCATGCTGAACAATATTACAGATGCAACAGTACTCGTGTTATTGAAATATGGCTGATGATCGAGAAACGCTAGCTAGCTCGTTTAATTATCTTCTAGAAAGCTTGATGACTTGACCTTGAAGCTTTTAACTGATCAACAGTTGACCTTGATGGACTATTATGCATGCATGCATGACTCGATCTAAGTCTACAAATTTGAGTCATCAACTTATTATTCAAGCTAGGTAATTGTCACCAGTTCATGACGTATTTGTCCTTATTTTGAGAAATTAAGGAAAAAGTCCATGCAGTTGCTTTAATTGTGGAAACCAATTAAGCAGGTTTATCATTTATCTACCTTAATTATTAAAGCTAGATAGGGAAGTTAGTCGATCGAGTATAATTAAATTGATAATTTATTTAAAATAAAATTCACGCTCTCGTCACAGTGAGACGTCGTCATCCCAAAATTATTCTATAAAAGGGCCGGGAGAAGCTAGCTTATTATATGCACAATTAATGAAAATCGAGTTGAGTTGTAGGAACTAGTGTCCCAGATCGATTTAATTGCTTCCAAAATCCAAATCAATCAGGAGTTTGTTGTCTCTCTAGAAATTAAGCTATATATTAATTCCTGTGACTGTTCGTTTCAATTAAGCGAATCCTTTGTTCAGTGTTCTCAGCCAGTGTTGGAGTCCGTACTAGATAGCTAGATTGAAACTCTAACTTGCAATTGCAGTTTCATCGATCTCCATTATATTAATTTACAGCTTAATTAGGTGCCAAATATCAATATTATTCTAGACTCTAGAGTCTACTGTTGAATATGATGAATCAGCTGGAAGATGATGAGCATGTATCATTACGGTTAGTTCTTTTTATTCACTTTAATTAATCTTATGCATATATGGCAGCAGTTATATTTTCTCATTAATTCTCGATCAATTTACCCCCTTCCCCCCTTATCCGTCAAATTTCTAAGGTTTAATCCCTTTTCCCTGTAGCTAAAAAATAAATAAATAAAATCTATTTTCCTGTCTTACCCAAAATAAGAATACGTATAGAAACCTTGAAATTTGAAGTAGAATGGAGAATTGGCGATTTGGCGTATGTATAAAAAGTAGGTGGGGAATATATAAATTTTCCAAGTTTTGTTTGACAATTTGATCAAAAGTAAAGGGATACTTTAGCATTAAGCCTAATCTTAACACATTTTGATTAATTTCCCCCCACCCCCCTCCCTCTTCTAGAGATCAGAATTAAACAAAAGCACGTACCTCATATAATTTCTCTTTTTAGCATTTGAAGATTGGATTAAATTCAGTTTACCCCCTTGAACTTTACACCAAACATCATGTTAGTCCATGCACTTTCAATTTGATCAGCAATACCCATATACTTTTCAATTTCATCAATTTAGTCCCTCCGTCGGTCAAACTTAACGGTTTGACCGTTAAGTGATGACGTGGCATGTCCAGTCAGCTCTGATGCTGACGTGGCATGCCCAGTCATCACTTTTTATTATTTTATTATTTTTTATTTTTTATTTTTTTGTAGAACAAGGGAGGGTTATTTTTTATTTTTTTATTTTTTTATTTTTTAGAACAAAGGAGGGTTATTTTTTTATTTTTTATGGTTTTTTATTTTTTAGAACAAGAGAGAGTTATTTTTTTTTTTTTCTAAAAGAGGATAAAATGATTTCACTCATACTCCCATGTGATGACGTAAGGTTTGGTTAATGTTTTAATTTAACAAAATATATTGTCTATAATATTTAGGTTTGGGTTCAAAGTATATATATAAATTTTACAAAATATTCATGGTTTGTTGCTTAGTCTAAGTGGTTGAGCATCAAGCCTCCAACCTAGAGGTTCGAGTTTCGAACCCTACCTGATGCAAGGATTTCCAAATATTTTTGTTGGGCATTTTATGTGGATCCCACTTGACCAATGAGAACGTGACACGTCAGCAAAGGGGTCCATGATTGCCACATGACAATTAAGTTATGACTGAGTTCGAGTGATGTTAGCTTAGTGTTTGAGCACTCACTACCCAAAATCAAGGTCTTGGGTTCAAGTCACTACATGGGGGTATGAGTGAACCACTTGGACTAAACAACAAACCATGAATATTTTGTAAACTTTTTATATATATATACTTTGAACCCAAACCTAAATATTATAGACAAAATATATTTTGTTAAATTAAAACATTAATCAAACCTTACGTCACCACATGGGAGTATGAGTGAAATTATTTGATTATCTTTTAGAAAAAAATAAAATAAAAATAAATAAAAATAAAAAACCCTCTCTTGTTCTAAAAAATAAGAAAATAATAAAAAAAACCATAAAAAAAATAACCCTCTCTTGTTCTAAAAAATAAAAAAATAAAAAATAAAAAATAAAAAATAAAAAATAAAAAATAAAAAATAAAAAATAAAAAATAAAAAATAAAAAATAAAAAATAAAAAATAAAAAATAAAAAATAAAAAATAAAAAATAAAAAATAAAAAATAAAAAATAAAAAATAAAAAATAAAAAATAAAAAATAAAAAATAAAAAATAAAAAATAAAAAATAAAAAATAAAAAATAAAAATAAAAATAAAAATAAATAAAAAAATAAAAAAAATAATAATAAGTGATGACTGGGCATGCCACGTCAGCATCAGAGCTGACTGGACATGCCACGTCATCACTTAACGGTCAAACCGTTAAGTTTGACTGACGGAAGGACTAAACTGATGAAATTGAAAAGTATAGGGGTATTGCTGATCAAATTGAAAGTGCAGGGACTAACATGATGTTTGGTGTAAAGTTCAGGGGGGTAAACTGAATTTAATCCTTGAAGATTTTATATATAAGGTTATAAATCGGCTTGATTTAGTTCAAATTTAGTTTAAATCAGCTCCTATTTGTAAAACACGAGTTGAGGTTAAACTCAATACTAAAATCGATAGGAAAACAGGTCGAGCTCAAACTCGGTTTTATCGGCTTAGAAATTTCTTGAATTAATCATATATTTTTATGAACCAGCTTAAGTTTGTTTGTACTCGACTCATTTTTTATTACAATGGAGGAGAATCAAACCCCTGACCTATGGCCTAGTCCTAACTTAATTCTCAACCCCTCTCACCCCTTGGCTTAACCTTAAGGGCTGTACTCGACTCATTTGTTATAGCTTAGCTAACTAGCTCAAGGAAATATAAAGGATTGAGTAGTTTAATTAGAACATATATAAATAGCTAAAGAAATTATTATATATAACTCAATTCTCCACCCTCCCGGCCTCAAGGGCTCTTAAAATTGATTCTTTAGTTTTTAATTTTATCAAATTATGCGTTTTACAATTTTATCCTTGTGCTATAAAATACTTGGTTCATATCATATTAACTAGCAACGGGGGTTTTAGGGATATCAAAAATTTAATCCCTTAAAAACCTTTTGTTTGATATTAGATAAGATACCGAAATCACCTGGATAGAATAAACCCAAGAAAGAAAAGAAAGGTGGACCAACTAAAGAAGGAAAGAAAAGAAGTCACCTGGGTCTAAAAACCCGATGGCTTTTTTTGAGTAAAACGACAATAGTTGGATAAGGGCTTTGAGTTCAATTTTTTTTTTGTGAGGTTTCAGGGTTCCTGCACTTTATGTACTAGGTTTAATTAAATAATAAGTGGAACTATTTAGATTGTGGCTCTTTCTGTCGCACCCCGGAAGGGTGAGTCATGATATGTAATTTTGTTTCTTGATATATTGTCGTTTTCTCCATATATAATAACTAGAAAATGTCCACACACCCAATGTGTGTGACAATAGGTGGTTATCTGTAAGTTGTGAGAAGTTATAAGTTTTTATTATTATTGTTTTATGTTTGACTATTTTGTCCTTCTCGATTAAACTCATATCTAAAGTATTTTAATATATAAATGATATTTGTATCAAAAAAGTCTGTTACGGTTGACGATATTTCTTCTCTTAAATAATAGTATATAATAATAATAATAATAATAATAATAAGAATAATAAGAATAAAACTTCCCCACATGCGGTCCACATATGCATATACATTGATGTTATTAATATTTATTTTTCAGGGGCACATGCATACAATAAAATTTATTCTATATGTGTGGACAATTTTATATTTCTATGTTTAATTTGTCTCGTACTTAGGATTGATAATCATAATTCTGAGGAAGATGGAGAACATGATAAAACAGCAAAGGAAATTCCTAAAAATTCAGATAATGATCCTCAGACAAAATTTCATCGAAGGTGGAATACAATTTTTCTAATACTAAGTGAAATTGCTCTCTTCCTTGACCCTCTGTACGGTTACATTCCTTCCATTGAAGATGGGACGTGCTATTCTCTGGACTTGAAGCTGTGGATTATATTTTTCTCTTCAAGATCGATCATCGACCTGTTTTATGCAGTGGATGTATATGTCTTCTTAAGACAAATAACCCTTTCCATATTTGAACGGAAAGGATATAAATCAGATATGATGATGGTCCCTTACAAGCTGTTGCTTATCATTCATCGGATTTTTGTCTCGATTCCGATTCCACAGGTTTGAAAAGCTCTTCTGAAAAGCACATATATTGTTTGTTCTACCAATCTCTCTTCTATATGCATACATTGTAAATTTAATTAAGGACTAAATTCGTGTTAATACCCTGAACTTTAGGGGTATAATCAGTTCAGTCCTTGCACTTCTAATTTCATCAAAATGGTCCTTGAACTTTCAATTCTCATCAAATTAGTCCCTCCGTCAAAGTTCCGTCCAATTGGGAAGTTAAATGCTGATGTGGCATACCCAAAAAAATATGAAATGTCCATTATGCCCCTACCTTCTGTTTAGTTTTTTTTTTTCAATTATTTTTTTCTGCAGTTTTTTTTTTTCTCTTTTCTTCTCTCTCTCCCCGACCCCTCTCATCTCTGATCTCTGATCTCTCTCTCTCTCCCCGACCCCTCTTCTCCTCTTCCTCTCATCTCTAATCTCTCTCTCCCTCATCTTGTAATCACAAAGCCATCACCTGCATCAACAACAACAGTAACCAAAATCACAAGTTCACCACTAGGCATCACCACCATGCCCGCAACAACCAACAAGAACCATCATCAGAAGCAATTTCCAATCAAGTAATTCAATCAATAGCATCTGATCCGGCGTCCCCATATCGACCCTCAGGATCGAATCGGCCTCGGTTGTGCTCCTCCAATCCCTCGCGTACCTCCCACGCGCTGCCCAGCGTCGCCTCCGCCCTTACCAGCTCATCCTTTGTCTCGGCTCCGCCGACCGCGCAGTCGACTCCTCTTTGGCCGCCGACCTTGGACTCCGCCTCGTCCACGTGGACATCTCCCGCGCCAAGGAGATCGCCGACACCGTAATGGCCCTTTTTCTTGGATTTCTGGGAGGACACACCTGCTCTCTCGCCAAACGCTATCGGCTACGGGATGGCTAAGCTCGGTGCAGCCGCTGTGCCGTGGGATGAAACGGTGCCGGGGCTTGGTTTTGGGGATTATTGGTAGATCTGCGGCGGCGGGAGAGAGAGAGAGATCAGAGATGAGAGAAAGAGGAGAGGGGTCGGGGAGAGAGAGAGAGAGAGAGATCAGAGATGAGAGAGAGATGAGAGGGGTCGGGGAGAGAGAAGAAAAAAAAAAAAAAAAGACCGCAGACAACAAAAATTGAAAAAAAAAACTAATTAAACAGAAGGCAGGGGCATAATGGACATTTCATATTTTTTTGGGTATGCCACATCAGCATTTAACGTCCCAATTTGACGGAACTTTGACGGAGGGACTAATTTGATGAGAATTGAAAGTTCAAGGACCGTTTTGATTAAATTAGAAGTGTAAGGACTGAACTGATTAGACCCCTAAAGTTCAGGGTATTAACACGAATTTAGTCCTTTAATTAATATATAGAGTAGAATATTACACTCAATTTCATTTTATTAATGATTTTTACCATAAACGTACGACATAAATTCAATAAAGGTAAGAAGAGTAGAGGAATAGGTTTACGTTTTATGCCTTGAAATTGAGTGTAATAACCAGATGGCTACATAAGACCTTGATTGATCTTGGAAGCCATCTGGTAGAGGAATTAGGTTTCAATGAGGCTGATTCTTTTTAAGAAAGACCTCAAGGATGGACAGGCGCGCATGTTAAAACCTAACTTTGGTAGAGATGTTGGTAGTTCTTTTTTTTCTTTTTTTATAAGAGGACTTCATTTTACACAGACACGGTATATATCCTAGGAGAGTCGAACCCAAGATCACTTATATATAGGACAACTCAAGATCACTTCTAGGATAATCTTAATTTCAAACCACTACACTAATCACCTTGGATGATAGTAGAGTGGGTATTTATTGTAAATGGAGTTTTTTTTTTGGACACTAATCAAATGAATCTAATATTTGAAATCAAGCACTGATGAATGATTGTGTAATTGATATATATATATATATGGGAAAAAATCACCTTTAGTCCCTGAACTTTGACTCATTCGACACTTTCGTCCCTGAACTTTGAAATATATCACTTTAGTCCCTGAACTTTGAAAAAAACTATCACTTTCGTCCCTGACCGAAGTTTTCACTGAATAAACCTCCGATTCCGGCCAATTCGAACGACACCACGTACTGGGCTTTGAAGCCCTCCTTGAGGCGAGTTCAACGCCACCAACCTCGCCTCAAACCGTCTCCGGATGGCGGAGAATTTTACAATTAAAGTTTCGGCCACCACCGGCTTTCGAGCTAAATTCGAGCCATTCTAGGCCGAATTGAGCTTAGCCCCAGTTATAAAAGTTACTCCTCTCATCCGTGCGAACATTTTGGCATAGGTTTTGCACCATTTTTTTCCGGTCAGGGACGAAAGTGATAGTTGGTGTTGAAGTTCAGGGACGAAAGTGATATATTTCAAAGTTCAGGGACGAAAGTGTCGAACGAGTCAAAGTTGAGGGATTAAAAGTGATATAATCCCTATATATATATATACATCTGTTAGCTAATTAAAATGATTGTATGATTTTGCAGGCAATAATAATCGTTGGAAAATTTTCAAGCATGGGTATTTCTATCCCTCTTCTTCTATTTTATCCGATCCAGTATGCACTAAGGGCTTATGGCACCTACAAATTGATCAAGAAGAATCGTCCGGACATAGTTACGGAAATAGGAAGATGGTTTCAAGCTATATTGGATTTTCTTCCCTTCATCATATCCGCTCATGTAAGTTATCTTCGATCCCTACATCGATCATATATATTCACTCTCATCCGATCTGAATAGCACTCACTGCACGTACTACGTACCTTGTTTGTTCTTCAGCTATTTGGAGCTGTATGGTATTATTTGGCTCTTGACACAGAGATTCATTGTTGGAGGAAGGCCTGCAGTAGTAATGGAGTCAAATGTCATGTTCCTGACAACGGTTATTTTTTCCGTCGTTGCCTGATTGACTCAGAGAATGGAACACTTTACTATTACAATAATACGAAAATAGATATAGCTGCGTCATGCGCTTTAAGTCCAGAAAGTGATATTAGATTCAACTTTGGTATATATCTTCATGCTATTCAGTCTGAGATTACAAGATCAAAGACATTTCCACGAAAAGTCTTACAATGTTTATGGTGGGGCCTACGACATCTCAGGTAGACATAGCTGTTTTATGGATTCGTTTATGGTATATTAATGTACCAATACATTAAATAAATTAGCTCGATACAAAAGTAGACTAGTTCAATACAGAGGTAGACAAGCTCAAACTAGTCTACTCCTGTATCGAGCTAGTCTATTTGATGTATCGGTTAATGTACTGTAAAACTTTCCCTATTTCATACTACTCGATCATCAACATATACATGCATGTATATATTCGTATATAAAAATTTCAGAAACCTTAAACCCTAAATATCATATACTTCAAGCAAAAGCCATTAATTTTTATTTTTCGTTACCACATTAACACTACGTACGTACTTTTCTAGATTTCTCTAAAATTTGAGTGCTTTGATCTATTAGTAAATTGCAGGTGTGTTCAACCACTAAAAGGTGTTTAGTATATGTGTGCAGACAAATAAAATCAAAAGATCGACTCAACATAATTAAATTCACAAGAAAATTAAAGAAGATTATTCTCTTATTGTTTCTTAATTTTGACATGATTATTGCCTATCATAACAAGAACCAGTAGTACTGATATCTACATGAACCCTTCATATATATGTACAAAATAATGAATCAGAATTGGTACAAGGATTTTTTTTTTATCACTTTGACCACATGGAATTTCGTTACAACTTCACATGCATACATACATACATACATACAGATATATAAATATATTTTATATATTCCTCCATTTCATATTTGTACGCAGTTCTTTTGGCTCAAACCTCGAGACCAGCTCGGACATGATGGAAAACACTTTGGCAATTTTGGTATCTATAAGTGGCATGGCTCTATTTTTAGTATATCTCAATGCAAGGGTGCAGGTAATTGGTGATGATAAGCACGTAGTCTTTATGATTAGTCTCCTCCAATGCATGTAATGTTTGTTTTTTTAATCATCGATCAGTAATAGGGGTAAGGCTATGATATGTTAGCATTTCTCATACATGTTCTATTTCATGTAATATTTTACTACTTGACGACACATATTACCACTTCGACAACTCATATAATAACTACGAAAAAGTCATCATTGGAATAAAG
Source organism: Rubus parviflorus (assembly GCA_029955375.1). Taxonomy (NCBI): domain Eukaryota; kingdom Viridiplantae; phylum Streptophyta; class Magnoliopsida; order Rosales; family Rosaceae; genus Rubus; species Rubus parviflorus. The sequence continues at coordinate 2,723,684 of JARGGL010000008.1, read as the reverse complement.
TATGTAGTTTTCGTTGAGTAATTAAATTCTAAAAGTGATAATTGTATATATGTTAACATATTGTAGAATTTCCCCACTAGTATTTAGTAGTCTAGTGATTTTTAATTAAAATCAGGAATGCATTACTCGCTAATTATTCATTGGAACTACATATCGTACTTAAAACAAGAGAAGAGAGCACTTAATTTCACCATGAAGTTAGTTCGTTTCTTCTATTATATATTCGTCCTAAATACACGTATATGTCTATATATTTCTGTACGTATCGGAGTTTAATAAACTCGATCATCGTGAACCAAACAATAATGTGTATATATATGCAGGGATCACAAAAAAGATTAGATGAGATTCAATTGTCACGCAAGATGCAAAAAATGAATGCAGAGATTGATTTGTGGGTGTCTAAAAAGGGCCTCCCTAAAGATATGAAGATGGTGATCAGAAGAAAAGTACGACAGAAACTTGAAGAAAACAGAGATGTTGACGTGCAAAATTTACTTGCTGGTCTCCCCATGCATATGATAGAACCAAAAAATATCATGCACCAGCTTCGTTTGGCTTCAGTAAAGAAAGTAAGTAGTTTTATCAATCAATGAAATTAGAACCTGCATATATGCTGGTTTAACTTAATTAATTAAGATGCTCTTTAATTAAGATTCTCTTTTTTTAATTTCTTGACTACGTACTAATTAATGGTATATATATATATATATATAAAATTAAAACTCACAGGTGCCAAGACTTAAAGAAATGAATGAACGAGTATTGCAAGCAATTTGCAATCATCTTGAGCCAGTGACCTACCCTAAGAACAGCTATATTATTCGTGTGGGTGAACAGCTTTGTAATATGCTCTTCATCACGCAAGGAACCGTATTAACCTACACAACTGGTACTGGTACAAGAGTTGGCTCAAGTACAAGTAGTTCCGCAAGCGCCGAGTGCCACCTAAAGAAAGGTGACTTCTACGGCGAAGAACTGATGAATTGGGCATTCGGTTTTGGCTCCTTTTCTGACCTACCGGTCTCGACTAGAACTGTTATGTCCAGGACAAAAGTTGAAGCATTTTCCCTCAGTGCCAACGATTTGGAGAGTATTGTCTCAAAATTTCTAATTTATTTCAGTAGAAAGCTCGAGCTCCATCCCCAGGATCATTATCAGTTGGAGAATGTGGCAGCTTCTTGCATACAAGCTGCATGGCGCCGCCACCGACATTGCACAATCAAGAAAGCTAAGGCATCGACTAGCTGGAATATACTACTACAAAAAACAAGCCAGACGTTGGGTATAAACCGTTGTCTGATGGGAAAAATTTCCGTGGACTGAGGAGGTGCCGTCTATTGAACATTTAGACGATGGATATTACGTACCCGTCGTTTACGGATCATAGGGTCGAACAAATACAATCTATATCTGTTATTGGATTTTCATTCAGACAACATCTACCATAAACACACTCATTTTGATTCGTAAGACAGTTTTACTTTTGGTAGCCATTGTACATGTTACATATAAATGACAGTTATTTTGGAAGTACGTAGCTGTGGTCTGTAACCTCTCAAAGTTAAGTGAGATCACAACACACTTAGACACATTTAGACAACACATTGCACTCTTACCGTTGTGTATGTACATTTTGGACGATGCTTTTCAGTTATTCTTTTTGTCTCAGTTATTCTCGTATGGTTGGTTTTTTATAGTAAAAAAAAACAATCAATTCAATTCAATTCACTCATTCCACTTTCTTGAATAAGAGAAATTTGATTTATATAAATATTTGTTCATAGTACATACAATTGCTTTCATAGGAATCACAAATGAAACTTACAATAGCAAAACCATAGCAAAGAAAAACAATGTGACCAGCTGAGATTTAATATTGTGAAGGCCTTGGGGATCTTTAGGTCAAGAGTCATAAATCCTAACATATTTGATATTGTGAAGCAGCACAGGCTGCTGCATGCTTTGTCAAGTGTATGAAGGTCATCAGTACGTATTTCTTCCATTGCAAAGATGATACAAATAAATAAATGACACATGCATCGTGGATCTGCAAAGATTAACGAAGGAAGACAAAGAAGAATCGTACCCTGTCATAAAGAAAACCATACAAAGTACTTCAAAATCACAGTTTAAAATTTAATTGGAAATATCAATGCTAAGAAAGAAATGCGGGCACACCAAACTTGTTGCAGCACTGGTCTTCCCATGCTAGCTCCTTATTCCTGAAAAGCCAGTTTCCTAATATATGCACCAGTAAAGTACTCCTACTTAGAAAGGTATGAAGTAGACATATGCCGAAAGAAACATATAAATACCAGCTACAACACCACCACAAAAAGCCTAACCGTCTCTGCACTCTGTTAATCACTATAGCCAAAAGAAAAGGCCTATCTAGCAGAGTTTCCAGATACATGCCAACCAAAATATATAAACCGAAAGCACCAAATCAAACCAAAATATTAATTACACGTGCAAGAAAATAAAAGGGATGCCTTTGTTTCCGTCTGCTCATGCACGAGACAAAGATTTGATCAACATACAAGAGTATAATCCATTCGACCAAAAAAATCAATCAATAAATTAAGTTGCAGCAAATATGATGCAGAAGCTTTCTTTTATGACGGCAAGACACCAAAACAAACAAAATGGTGATCAAGTATGTAGAAAGCAAACTAAAGAATTGAAGAAGATGACAAGTATTTGTCCTTTGAAAAAAACAAAAAAAAATCAACAAATTAAGCATGTTTAAGATGATCTCTTGTAAAGCCACGTTGTGACTTAAGCTCCAAATTGCACACTAAACAAAAATGCAAGTCAAACAAAACAAAAGCATGTGTTGGAGTTTTGATTTAAGGCCACTAAGCATGCATGAAAATAAAGCTAAAACAAAACAACAAGGAAAGCAAGACAAGAAACTATTTGAAGCTACGTGTTTCTTTGCTAATCACCAAAGAAAATCATGCAAAACCGACTCCTAAAGCACAAGATCGAGACGAGTACAATAATGAAGCAAAGCAAAATTGAATAAGAAAGAGTATACCCTGTGATCAACAAAGAGTTTTGTGGTTTCTTTTCCTTGATGGCATTGAAGGTGTTCAATGATCTAGGCTGAGCTCCCAAGTATAAAAAGGACACACTCTCAGAAGCAGGAACTTGTACCTTTCCTTTTGGAGTAATATCGGGTATGGCTTGAAAGAGATGAACCTATTTATAGGACAATTGAGTGACGTACAAGAAAAAGTTGTTTCTTATTTCTTTGGTTTCTACTTTGTTTCATGGTTAGTCACCAATACGCGTTTCATGGCATTTTTGCCCTTTCTTTTCAGACGAGTCCATAGCTGTTGGCTTAGCAAGTTTCAAGATCATTACATTGTTAATTGGTTCCCTCAAACGCGTTTGTTAGTAATTGCCTTTAAAAATCTGTAGTTATTTTGTCTTTTCAAATTTTTGATACGAGTTTCATTCTAACATACGTAGTTGGTTACTGATAGAAGCATAATATGCGACGTTTATAATATTAATTATTATATTATTTTGGCTAGCTAGTTTTCTATTTATTCTTAGTTATTTATTTGATTTCTCATATTTTGTAGGATTTGGAAGCAAATGAGAGGATCGGAAGTTGGCTTAAATCGTGAATAACAGAAGGAATTCCGATGACTTAAGGAAGCCTTGACGAACTAGGAAGACCGGAGCATTCATGATTTATTTGTTGGGCTTTTCCTTGGATTTACTGAGTCCATGACTTGAGAGGAAGCGTCTAGGGTTGAGAGATCAATATAAAATGAACTTTATTTCCCTAGGAGAAGGACTTTGCCGAGAGAGAACTTATTTTTTATGTTTTCGTACCTAGCCATGTTTGGCTGAATTTCTAATAGTTGGGGCTAGATTGAAGCCCTAGACATGATAATTTGATGTTTTGATTTTGGATTAATTAAGTTTTGTTTTCCGGATGATAATGATTTTATTGTTCGTAAACCCTAAATTCTTTTATGTGTTTCTTTGATTGATCACCTTATGAGCATGTATTAGGATTGATCTGTCATAAGCATATGTTTGAGGACCCATATCTACATGTGTTTAATTTGTGGTGCGACGAGTATTGCGGTACTTGTATGAAATCGTTTCTAGGATACTTAGGATACATACCATGTTCTAAGATTCTTGCTATGTTCATATTCTCTTAAATCTTAATGATCTCTTTTGTGTTAATTTGAGCGTGATCAAGCTAGATTGCATATTAGGGAATAAGTTATGACATTCGGACCAGATGCTTAACATACTAAGTAAGAGAGAATGAATACAAATTGCATCCTACACCAGGGACCTTTCGTGAGCATAGTCATCCATGGAATTCAAAGTCTAGTTAATCTAATTCATGACATTGATATGATTGTTTGGTGGTGGATTTCAAAACCCTAGCTTCTCCACATCATTGATTTACAAAACCACAACAATATCAGTTTTCTATTCTCGTCAGTTTTTATATTCTGTTTTCCCTTAGGTCTTAAAAATATCAAATCATCTCCGAAAATTATAGAACTTTGTCAATAATTAGTTTAGTGCGTCTAGTTAATTGTCTCCAAATTTCAGGTCATTTAGAGTTGTCTAGAGTCATCTGCCAGTCAGATCTTTCTGACTGGACAGTTCAAGTTTTATTTTGTTTTGAGTCGTTGTAGATGCAATTAAATACCAATCTTCAGCGGGTTCGATCCCTACTTCCCGTACTATATTCAACCATCTTTACCTTAGTAGGGTAAATTAATAAGTTGTGATTGTGCATCTTAATTGGTGTGTGAAAATAGTTTTATCAGTTACTTTGTTCTACTTTAGGGTATATGAACCATAGTTGGTTCCTCTTACGCGTGGTCCAGTTTTCCATAGCCCAACTTGTATGCAACGATGCCTATCTCTAATTATAATATAAACTCTTTATCCCTAAAAAAAAAAATATAAATTTTCCTCGTACATATTCTGAAAGGGTCGTAATTCTTCAAATGATACCTGTATTATCACATACAAGGTATCCCGAAGCCCCCTGACTCTACACATTCTAAATGCAGAACCACCAGAAAAATGGAGCATGCCGTGTTTTGAAAAGTTCCAGGGAGATACAGACCCATATGCCCATGTGAGGTCCTACAAAGAATCCATGGTAGCGTGGGAAAACAATGAAAGATGGTTGTACAAGATGTTCAGCACAAGCCTAACCGAACAAGCACTGAAGTGGTTCGAAGACCTTCCAGAAGAATCCATCGATCGGCAACTTTCATACACTGGTGGCTATGTTCTTTAAGAGGTATGAAAGTAACGGGATTGAAATTAAAGACCTGGACTACTTGTATACCTTGAGCCTCAAGAAAAAGGAGTCGCTCAAGGAGTATGTCAATAGGTTCTGGGATGAAGCTGCAAAGGTGGAGGACCTAGATGACCGCTCTGCAGCGATAGCCTTCAAGAATGGACTCTCAAGGAACTCAACACTTTAAGGGAGCTTGGTTATGAAGGAGCGGGCGACTCTGGCTGAGTCTTACACGGAAGCCCTACGACATGCTAAGTGGGATGATGCCAAGAGGGCAGAAGACGAAAGAAATGGGAAGGCGGAGCCAAGTGTCCAGAACGAAATGCAGGTAAAGAACCGGGACGACTCGTATGGGAGCAGAAGAGATTCCCGAAAGTTCAATGATAAAAGAAGGGACAGCAGTCGTGAGTTTGGGGAACTACCTTTGAAGATGGGAATCCAACATGTTTATAGTTTAATACAGAACGAACCGTACGTTAAGAAGCCGACGCCTCTCTCCAGAGGAGAACAGAGACTTTTATCGAATTATTGTTGTCACGCCCCAAACCCGAGACCGATATTATATTGAAATATGGTACCCGAATTTGCTGTGTGACTAAAATTTTAAAACAAAAATAAATCAAATAAAACAAATGTCTGAATAATACTTTTATTTGAAAACAAAATCGTTATATTTTACAATACCAGAGTTTAGCGGAATAAAAGACATTACATTTATTTAATTAAAATCATAGTAGAAAAATATTCGTTTATATGTTCTTCCCGTTTTTTCCCAAGGTTCGTACCTGAAAACAAGAAAGTGTAGCATCATGAGCAACACATGCCCAATAAGTACATCTTACATTCTTATATTAATGTAACTTATAAGACATCAAAATTGAGTAACCAATCAAAAATATACTAAAAATATTTTATATTACTTAGTACCAATTTTATCGAATATGTATCAAAACGTCTTTGACCCAAATAATTCAATCTCAAATGTAATTGACTGATAATCTATCATAGGTATAAACCCAAATAATATATATGTCGATCAACATATCACAATATAAATATATCCCAAATAGATATGCAATAATATTCGAAAATGTACATCTCTTCTCTGTGAATATTTCAGATTGACTGATAATTCATAAATCTACATGCCGAGGTTCATAATACCAAGCATGAGTAATAATCACAAATTCACACACCAACAATATATGGCAAACAAAAATTCAATCAAAATAATATGTATTTCCCATTTTTAGTGAATATTTTAGGATGACTGGTAGTAACAATTCAATATAAATCTCAAGCCAAGGTTTACAATACCAAGCATGGGTAAAAATCCGCGTACCAGGGTCCTCCTGACCCAAATTAAGTACGGGTAAGCCGCAGCATACCAAGGCCAACACCAAGGCATGTACACTCAAGGTCGACAATTTCTTCCTATGAGTATAATAGTGCACTATCTGAAAGGACGTGAGCCCACAACTTAACTCTCTCACCAAAAAATCTACCAGTAATTCACTTAATTAAGCACGGGGGTTGTACGATCCACCCGGCTTCACAACTTCTTGAACATAATGAAAATTAGGTTCACAAATATAGTCTTTAATTAAGACATGCAGATATCATAATCCTTGCAGCAAATAAACATATGTAAAACAAGATATACATATGTACGTACATGAATGTAAAACATAAGTAATTAAACTCATGTAGTAAATAAGATCATAATTTATAGCAAATAAGCATAAACATATGTAGAACAATATATACATATGTACATAAACGTAAAACATAAGTATTTGAACTCATGTAGTATACAAGAACATAATCTATAGCAAATAATCATAAACATATGTAGAACAATATATACATATATATGTACATAAATGTAAAACATAAGTACTTAAACTTATGTAACAACAAAATTACCAACAACAAAACTCAAGTAAATATATAGGCAGAAATAAAGAACAAGCATTAAAGATAAATTATTTATATTATAAGGAAAATCAGGTTATTATTAATATTTAATTTCAGTTCTTAAGTCCAAAACCATAGAAGTTTATCAATGATTCTCCAATTAGAATCATCGAACTTCAAACTTCGTTAAATTGTCCATCGCAAGTTCGATTGAAGCAAGTGAGTATACGATTTCGAAGGGATTTTCACAAGGAATCCAATGGTATAGTCCAAGTAAACATGTCCAGAATGTCTAAGTCCAGAAATCAGGATTTACCAAACAGTCCAGAAATAGTTATACTCTATTTTAACCCTTTGTACTTAAATTATTTCGTTACTGTAAACCTGGAAATTAGTTGTGATATTCTCCAGATTAGAAGTTCAGGTTCTAAGCTTTATTTTGATATAAAGATGATCAAATTTGATTAAGAAGTGAGTGAGATATGATCACTTGAAGTTATGAACAACTTGGAGGTTTTCCAGCGAGTATACTGGTTAAATACTTAGATTCAGAGAGTTTTACCCGTTAGATGAGCATGAAATTTGAACACGGAATAATATATAGACACAATATGGAACAACTTTGATGAAAAAGTCCAGATGGTAAAATTAATGATCATAAATATGAGTTTAAAGCTCCCCAAGTTGGCTGTCAGAATAATTCCAGAAAAGAGGATTTAAGTTTTCTATAAAACTTATTCTTTTCTATTTCCTTCTTGATCATGCACTTTGATAAATCTTAAAAATAAAAGACTATAAGGATGTATTCTGTACTTACTTGTAGTGATCAACAAAAGGTTAGGAGGTTGAATTCAAATTTGGACTTCACAATTAAAAGAACCAAGTTCTTGAGCAAGGTTACTTTAACTAGAGATTACTTTCTTCTTCAAAGAGTTTCTAAGTGAAGTTTCTACACTATTGGGAGGCTGGAGTAAGAAGAGCTAGAGAGCAATAAGAGAGAAGTGAATTAGCAAAGAACACAATGGCTGAACCATCCTATTTATAGGCTAGAGAATACACTAACCTTACTTAAGTTAGTTTCTAATCTAGCTAGTTAACCATAGTACATAGGCAAGTGGCTGCTCTAAATTCATGATCAAAGACATTTGGGTTTAATTTGATGTGCTGGAAACTTCTTACATCAGCTCTAGAAGCGTGAGGTCAATGTTGGCTCTTGCTTCCATCACAAGCTCAATTCCATTTATTCTATGTATCTTGTAAAAATCATAACTAACTCTAGAGATATGATTTTCAGGTGATTCCAACTCTGAGAGTTTCCTTAAGATGTTTACTACAAATCATTAGAAGACCACGTCCTCAAATAATAAACAAATTGGTGCAGTCTTTTCGAAATAGTCGACTGGGTCAGAAAAACTTCAAAAATATATTAAACTTCCACTGACCATAACTCCTTCGTATGATATCAGAAATTAGCGTGTCATATGTCTACGAACTCGTATCGACAAGCTCTACAACTTTCATAAAGGAAGTTATCAGAGAAAATCAATGGATAAGAAAGTCAACTTTTGACCCCTCGAAAATATAACATTTCGAATAAATATTCGTTCCGAAATACTTTCACTTCACAAAATTAGACAAGAAAACTAACATCCAACCCTTACTTAATTTCAAGAATTCCTAGAAATTAAATACGAAAATTCGGGGTATTACAATTGCGCCTTCCATAAGAGTACCGGACACAGGACCCGAGAATGCGTGGCTCTCAGAGAGCACTTCTCAGACCTATTGGAACAAGGGTACTGCTGGGAGTACGTGCAAGACTCATTCCGGAACAAATGGGAAGGTAGAGTTTCACCCAAAGAAAGGCCATGGGGAAACAAAAACAAAGAAGACCGAAATGACACGAAGAGAAAATACTCACCGACACGCAGATCACCCGGGAAAAACTCGCCGAGAAAGAGATCACCTGAAAATGGGCCGGCACCGAGAGAGCTGGTAGCTAGGCTGAATTGCATCCTCCGGGCACCACAATATCCACCCGGAATGCAATTTCCTAGCCTGCACTGCATTTACTTGGAGGAGGAACACTTGGGGGCTACAATGAAGGAAAAGGAAAGCAAAGATGGTCTCCATGATATCCAGTCGCCGTAGGCTGGACCCAGTGGAATTCTCGGATTCAGACTTGCCGGATGATTGGGAACATCATGAAGACGCATTGGTAGGTGATATCCAAATTGCACATGCACTCGTGGAAAGAGCCTTGGTCGACAACGGAGCTTCGATGAACGTCATCTTCAAATAAGCCGTGCAGAAACTCGAATTGAACAATCTAAGCAATGAAATGTGCAACACTTATTGGAAAGTTCAACTAGAAAGTGATAACATTAGGGGTGCTCATGTCTTACATATATCGCTAGGATATAAGGCCCGTCACTCCCCTAATGTGTTTCACTCAAGAGTGAATCGCACATGTGATCAAACAACGCAATATAAGCAAAATGAACAAACAAAATAATGCTAAAGATCCGACTACAACTACCTAAGGATCAAGGTTAAACCTCAATCCCCAGCAACGGCGCCATTTTGACGAAGCAAAAGTTTGGTAAGTGAATATTGAGACTGGGAGTTGTCATTCTAACAGGGATTGACGGCCCTAACTCCTTAAGTATGCAAATCGAGACACTTTAGCAATAATGGAATGATGAGAAATGGAAGGAGTGAATATAGATGATATCCACGATGTGTGTGTGTGTGTGTGTAGAGGTGTTATGGTTTGGGTTTTGGGAAAAAGTGAATGCAACAAGTAACAAACAAGTAAGTAAACAAGTGAGTGAACAACTAAATAAGTGCAAAATGGAATGAGCAAGAGTGTGTGCAAGGATTAGAAGTCGATTGGGGTTTTGGGTTAGCCTAAGTCCATACATGATGCTTAATGAACCAATTTAGTATTCGTGTTTATGCAATGAATGAATCAAGCTTCGTATCTTAGCTATATTATGGGTCTAAGACCATCTTTTCTTATGTATTCTTAGTGTCATATTATGGGTCACTAGAACTCCCTCAAATTGGCTTGAGAGGCTATGAACATAAAGACTTAGAAACTCAAACAAGGAGACCTCATCACATCTATTATCATATGCCTAGAGAGAGTTAGGAGTCACCATAACATTCTCAATCAAAGTAGATTGCAAACATGCTCAAAGAAGTGACTAAATTCCCTAAACATGTACTCAACACAAATTGAAATGGATAATAGACATATTCATTCATCACAAAACATTCATACATAGTTAATTCATCATCACATCACAATGGACTAGGGCACACAACCCTAGTCCCCAACCTTATTGAACTACTCACAACTAACCATAAGGAACATCATAAGAAATTGAATATAAATATGGGAAGAATAGGGAAAAAAATGCTCAATGTAAATCCTTTATGTAAATTATGATTTGTATTATTCGGCTCTAGAGAGTGCGTCGGTAATTACATTTTTGGGCATGAAGTAAGTGTGTGTTGCACTTGGATGTTAAAGAGTAAATTCTTGTGCATGTTTTTAGTTTTTTATAGGGTTGATGACCATTAAGGTCAAATACCCTATAGATTTGCCCAATAAAACATATAAAATCTTATTTTGCCCAATAACTCCATTTAATGAAAAACAGGGAACACTTTTACATTTTTATACAACACGTTTATATTATTTACGAAACATGCCATTGCTTTAAACCGTTGCTCATTTAATCCCTCCTTTTCAAATTTCTCTCAGCTCTCCCCCACTCTCTCGCGTACTCTCTATAACCGCTCCCTCTCAAAAACCGCAAACGATTTCCGATCGAAGATCGTACATCGGCGGGAGAGAAGAAGCTCCATCTCCGTCTCTCACTACCTCTCTCTCGCCCGCTCTCTCTCTATCGATCCTTCCATTCAAGGTTTGCTTCGAATCATTACTAAATTTAGGAATTAGGTTTTGGAAATTTCTCTGTTAAACAGATTATTGTTAGCTTCCGATTTAGGTTTTTCTATAATTTAATAGATTATTTTTTCATTTTAATGTTTGGCTTTGGATTTGTGATGTATAATTTGATAATTACTGTTTTCAATTGTCGTTCGGTTTTCAATCAGGCTATCAATTTCTATAGTTTTGATTGTGATTTCATAGATTCTGTGTTTATCCACTTGATTTGTCTATGGATTTGCAACTTTCAATAAGTTTGGCTCTGATTACGTGTTTATTTGGGCTCACAGATCATAGCTTATGTGTTTTAGACCGACAATAATGTATGTATTCAGTAGGTAACAATAAACTTGTTACTCTATGTTTATTGTCAGACAAGTTCGACAGCTTTCGTCGATCGATCTGCATGATGAACTGCTTTCCAGAATTTGCTGGCATCTTATAATTATAATTAGTTATTATATTAATAATCTGTGAGAGTTTCAGATATATATATATATATAGTAGATATGTTTATTTGGGCTTAATTTGTTTTTTGATTGAATATATGTATATACATATCTGCATAATTCTTGTTTTGTGCTGTTGCTGTGGGTTTATTGTCACACAATAATTTATTTATCAAACTGGTTTTTTATGTGACAATAATCTGGTTTATTGTCAAACAATAAGTGGTTTTTTATGTGACAATAATCTGGTTTATTTCAATTACAATATTGCCTTATAAATGAAGAATACGATGCCACCGACAAGAACGAAAAAGGAAAAAGGAGGAACAAACAAAGATGTCCAGCAACAAAGAAAGGGAAAAAGAAAAAGAGAAGAAAGCTCGGATGAAGACATTGATGTTCAGAAGAAAACGACAGATAAAATGCAATATAAATGCAATTTGAAGGCGTTTTGGAAGTGATTCGTATGCAAAATGCATACAAATTAGGCCTCTAATCACTTTAGTAATGCTAATCCGAAGGCCGTTTAGTGTCTCTAATCCTTGATTTGCACCATTGTAGGGCAAACGAGCATCGGATGGATATCGGGAGCAAAGAGGCGCAATTTGGGAGATTTTGTGGATTTCCGGCTAAAGGACGAAAAGTCAACCCGAGGACCAAAAGTCAACTCGTGGTCAACCCCGACTTAGGAGCATCAACGAGTCAACATGAAGTCCCGGAAGTGAGTTGCACAAGAATTCCGGAGGTTTGGTCAAAAGTCAACATTTGGTCAACTCCGAAGGTCACGGTCAAAGTCAAGGCAAAGTCAACCGTGTGACTCATCCACATGAGCATTCAAAATCAGCAAAGGACCACACTAGAAATGGTGAGGTCACCCAATGATTACTCCCACTCTTTAGTCCCTTTTGGCAATTACCCCCTTACCCTTCATTTATTATAGCCAACCCTTGGATTAAACCCTAACTCATCTTAGCCCTCCATTCTTCCCCTTCTTTGCCTATTTATAGTTTAGTTGTTGCCTCATTTAGGTCATCTCTCATTCAGCCCCAATTCACCCATCACTTTCACCTTCCTCTCTCTCCATTTTCTTCCTTCCACCTTTCCTGCCGCACACCAGTCGACCGGTCGACGGGAAGCTGTCGAACGGTCGACCACCGGTCGACAGACGGCGTATCAGCCATCTTCTGCCACCTCCGCTTCTTCCACCGCTTCTTCACCATTCCGGGCTGTTGGGGATCCTCACAACCATCAAGGACGACGTCTAGATCAGAGGAGAAGAAGGGGGCATCACTTATTGAGATTTCTTTAACCCTTTTCTCTTTTGTATTCATGCTTATAGCTTGCTATTGTGATATGATGTTGTATACCTTAATGGTTAGTGAGTAGTACTCTTGTTGGGGACTAGGGTTGTGTGCCCTAGTCCAATGTGACTTTGTGATGCTTTAATCAATGAATAAAATGTCTTTGTGTTGTATGAATATGTGTGCTACCTAATTCAATATGTGTTGGTTGCTTGTCCTTAGAATTACCACTTCTTTGGCATGTTAACTAATCTATCTTGATGAGATTGTGTGAGATTGGTACCCTTGCATGACTTAGGCAATTGGTAGCATATGTGATGAGTTGTTACTTGTTTGAGTCCCTAGGTTCGACACTATTACGCCTCTTAAGCACTTTAGGAAATCCGGTATTAGGTAACATAGAGGGATTTCCTAAGACACCTAGAGAGTTTGGATGATCCATAATCCGGCATTCAAATACCTTAGGCAACACGGTCCTAGAACCATAACATGGCTAGGATACGGGGCTTGATTCACACACACATTGGCATGATTGAGTTGATTAGGCATTGCTTGTTGCATTGGATTGGGGTTTGCCCGAAAACCCCAACACTTTCCTATATTTGCACACCTTTTACTTGCTTTGTCTATTTACATTTTCTTGTTTGTTTGATTGGCATTCCACAATTGCATACACCAAACTCACCACACTACACTCCGCACATTGTTTATACACACATTCACTCACCCTATCAATCTCCTTATCACTCCATATTAGCTAAAGCACTCGCACACACGCTACCGAGAGTTGGGGAGCCGTCAATCCTCCGTGGAACGACAACCCCGGATCGACAACCCCGGATCTCAAAACTACCTACCACTCTTTTGCATTAGTCAAAATGGCGCCGTTGCCGGGGATTGAGGTTAAATCCTTGATTTCTTGGTAGTTAGTCGGGTCTTTAGCATTCATTTTGTTTAACTCATTTTGTTTATAGTGTGTTTGTTGTTTCACATGTGCTATTCACTCTTGAGTGAGACACATTAGGGGAGTGACGGGCCTTATATCCTAGCGATATATGTAAGACATGAGCACCCCTAATGCTATCACTTGCTAGTTGAAGTTTCTAATAAGCGTGCACATTTCATTTCTTGCTTTAAGTTGTTCTAAGATTGTCTATATTGAATTCTTGTGTTTGTTTGCGTACTAGTTGCATGTCAATACTTGTTTAGTTGTCATTTGGGTTCCCTTGCATCTCTAGGAACCTTGTTTGCTTAGGTTTATAAAAAGAGAAAATCCAAAAACAAATTTCGTTTCAGGGCATTTTGTCGAACGGTCGACGCTCTTGTCGAACGTTCGACGGTAGCTCCCTGGACGGAGTTCGACCGGTCGATATCAAGTGTCGAACGGTCGACTGGGAACGTTCTGATTTCTTCTGTTTTGTTCTCTCACTCGTTGCTATCATTGCTTGTTTAACTACTCGCATACTCACCCTTGTATTTCTTGCCATAATTGTGATACTTAACCACTGCTCATTGTGTTGTGAAGGTGCATGAACCAAGAGTCAACCTCTCACTCACCGATTCAACTTAGAAGTGGAAGAGTTTTAAGTGAGAATACAAGAGGACGGCCAAGAAGAAGGAGACGTACTCCACAGATTGTGTGTGAGAGTGCACCTCCTACACTTGAGAGCCAGAAAGAACCTGTAGAAGATCATATTCCACCACCAACAATGGAGGAACCACACCACCATGATCAACATGATGAGGAGCCACACAACAACCACAACAACAATCCACCTCCCGTGAGGCGCATGAGGGAATACACTCTCCCTCATGTGGTGGATCACCCATCATGCATTGTCCTTCCACCGTGCAACACTCATTACGAGATAAAGCCCTCCACGTTGAGCATCATGCCCACTTTCCATGCCTTAAAAGATGAGAGCCCTTATGACCATCTTATGGAATTCGAACAAGCATGCACAACGGTTCAACTTCATGGACTACCGGAGGATGGTTTGAAGCTTCGCTTGTTCCCCTTCACCTTGAAGGATGGGGCAAGGAAATGGTTACTCAAGATTCAGCCAAGGTCCATACACTCATGGTTCGAATTGCAAGAAGCCTTTCTATCCAAGTTCTTTCCACCAAGCAAGGCAGCCAAGGTTCGGGATTCCATTGTTAACTTCAAGCACCAATCGGGTGATGCTTTCTATGAAACATGGGAGAGATTCAAGGACTTAATGATGAGTTGTCCACACCATGGCTTGGAGCAATGGTTTCTTGTGGATGTATTCTACCGAGGATTATCTTCTAATCAAAGACAAAGGGTGGATACTTTCCGTGGAAGCACCATAGCAGGCATGTCTCCCGAGGAGGCATGGGATACTTTTGAGGATCTAGCCACAAACTCCGAGCTTTGGGATGATTTTGGGCCTAGAAAATTTCCTCCCACACAACCGGCATCTCAAGCACCAAAGGCATACAATGTCTCAAGTGAGCCAATGAGTGATGATTTGTTGAGCACTCAATTTGATAGGTTGGAAGCGGCTTTCAACAAGAAGATGGACATGCTCCTACAAGCACAATTGAAGGCTACACCATCTCAAGTCAATAGTGTGGTATCTTCACCTCCTTGCTTTTATTGTGGTTCTCATGGTCATGAAACGGAGGAGTGTTCTTATATGGTGGACAAGGAGAAGGAAGAGAGGCAACATGTGAACCAAGTGGGCTCATACCCACAAGGTTCTTATCAAGCACCTCCTAAGCCGTACAACAACTATGCATCCCGGAATGATCAAGGAAGGACTCAAGGGTACCAATCAAAGTCTTATGGGAACAATGCTCAAGGTTACCAAGAGAGATCTCAAGGTTACAACACTTACCAAGGAGGAGAGAAGTCCCATGGGAATGGTACTTATGGAGGACACAAGAGCTCAACTTATGGAGCACCTCCCGGGTTTTCTAACCAAGGAGGAAACACTTACAATCAAGGTGTCTCATCCTCTTTTGCTGCCCCAAGTACATCTCAAGCACAAGATTCAACGGACCAAACTTTGAAGGATATGCTTGCCACCCTTGTCCAAAGCCAAGCGAAGTGTGATCAAGCAATTTTGGCACTTCAACAAGGGTATCAAAATATGCAAAAAGGCATGTCAAATATTGAATTTTCAAATGGGCCAAATGGCTAAGGAGATTGGTGAAAGACCAAAGGGTGCATTACCTTCGAAGGTGGAGCCGAACTTAAAGTTCAAGTCAAAGGAGGAGTGCAATGCTATCTCCACTTCTTATTCCGGTATATCTCATGCTACTTACACCCCTACTCCCCCAACTTCTAATTACTATATCCCTTCTCCCTCCATTCCCATTCATGAGGCCTTTGATCATATGCATTGCATGGAGGATGGGGCTAAGGAGGAAGAAAATGTACTCCTTAGCAATTATGGATTGGATGATGAGGTGACTTGTAGGGAGGAAGGAGTGGTGCTTGGGAAGGGACTTGGG
This sequence comes from Rubus parviflorus, assembly GCA_029955375.1. Taxonomy (NCBI): domain Eukaryota; kingdom Viridiplantae; phylum Streptophyta; class Magnoliopsida; order Rosales; family Rosaceae; genus Rubus; species Rubus parviflorus. The sequence goes on along the minus strand of JARGGL010000008.1, from coordinate 2,707,274 downwards.
TACTTATATTTTGAGAATGATGTTACCTCTCACGGTGGATTGAAGACACAAGAAGGAGCATTGTGTGAGGAGACTCCTAGGCATGAGAGTGCCATGGTTTCTAACCTTGGTGGTGAGGCCATGATGGCTATGGATCCACCAAGAACCATGAGCACCTCTAGGGAGCTCCTTGATGATGATGTGCTTGCTGCCCATGAAGTGAAGAAGATCACCCCCAATGAGAGGAAGAACAAGAAGGCTACCTTGATGAATGAGCTACATGAAGTGTTCCAAAAGGTGGAAATTAACATCCCATTGCTAGAGCTCATTTGCCAAGTGCCGGTCTATGCAAAGTTTCTCAAAGACTTGTGTACCAAGAAGAAGAGGCTTGAGGAGCATACGGTTTATAAGATTGAGGGGCATGTGAGCTCAATGATACAACACAACATGCCACCTAAGAGGATGGATCCCGGAAGCTTCACTATTGGATGTCAAATCGGTGAAACTCACCTTGATGGAGCGCTTATGGATCTTGGGGCAAGTGTCAATGTGATGCCCTTATCTCTCTACAAGAGGTTGAGCATTGGTGCCTTGCATTCTACCCCTATTGCACTTACCTTTGCGGATGGAAGCAAACGAAGACCGGCGGGTGTTGTGGAAGATGTGCTAGTAAGAGTTGACAAGTTTATTCTTCCCGCCGACTTTGTTGTGCTTGACATGGGTGAAGACCCCAATGGAGACAATGGATTCCCCCTTATCTTTGGACGCCCTTTCATGGCTACGGCGGGTGTGAAGATTAATGTTTTAAAGGGCACCATTAGCTTCAAAGTGTTGGGAGAGAAGGTGAAGTTCGAAATGTTCAAGCCCATTCATCCACCGGAGGTAGTTGAGGAGGTGTTTTCTATTAACTTGGTGAAAGGAAATAGCGCCAAAAGCGAAAGGATTTTTGGTCCTTTGAACCCACCGAAGCCTACACCACGTGCTCATGATCACTTCTCACCAATTTGGGGGTATGACAACCTCCCTTCCATTGAGCATACGAAGCCACCACCTTGGCCCCATGAAGACATGCTTGCGAAGGATCCATTCCTTGAAGGAGCTACAAAGAAGAGCCCTCCCATGAATGAGCTACAAAAGGCGACAATCAAGGCCATGAGGGCGATGGTTGGTAAGTTTAAAAGGAAGAAGTACTCTTGGCCACCATCTCCCACATCACTTTTTAATGGCATCAAGGGCTGCTTTGTAGGAAGTCATGGCGACGGTGAGACAAGCAATACATTGAGTGGGAAGAAACTTTGCTTTGAGCCACCATAATTTCACCGAGAAGGAACCAAGACCGGCTTGTAGGTCTATAAACCGAAGCGCTTGTGGGGAGGCAACCCCATTTGGAGAAACACATTTATTTTCAGCATTATTTAGTAATGAATAAAAGAATCTAGGGAGGTTGGGAGGTGTTTCGATAGGAGTCTTGGAGGAAGAAACCCTAGAAGTGTTGGTTTGCATTTGTCTATGAGAGGCCTGGGCAGAGCAGGAACTTTGGAGGAAGTTTTCTCTACATCTGTCCGTTGGAATTTATTGAAATCAGTTGGAGAAGCTTCTTCTATGAGTTCTCTGCTTCCAGTTCAAATTTCTCTCTGAACGGACCGTTGGATCTGCTGCAATATATGTTTAAAGGAGGAGTGCTCACTACAGTTTGACTTTCTGAAGGGTCACTTTGACCGGTTCTTCATCGCTTGTCCGGAAGGTGATTTCTGAGTTTCCAGTGGCCAAACTAAAGCTCTTTGAGTCTACTTTCCAATGCCACTGGAATCACTCAACTTGGATGCCTATTCTTGGAGCTATGCCCAAATCTTTGGGAGAAGGTCGCTGCTGTGTTGCTGCTGTCCCCTGTTTTCAGATGATCCCGATGCAATCACACTTGCTCATTCATTTGGCACCCGAGGAGCAAACGTATGGAAGTCAGGGCCTTGTGCCCTGAGGTTGGTGTCTATTTGCGGTTTCTCGGCTAGCTAAGGGAGTCTACAAAGGGGGGTTTTTCTTACTCTATCATCCATTTGCTATCTTTTGTATGTGTGCATTCGCCCGACTTTACTCTCTCACTTTCACCACATGATTTTCATTTTCAAAACCCCTCACAACATTGAGGACAATGTTGGTTTTAAGTGTGGGGGTGAGGTTGGGTCAAACTAAAATGATTTCACATTTTCAAACCACCAAAATTTTCAAATTTCTCAAAGTTTTCACGAACGGTCGACCCTGTGGTCGAACGGTCGACACACGTCCAGGGTGTTTCCGTCGAACGGTCGACCCTGTGGTCGAACGGTCGACAGGTGCATGAGCATAAAATAATGTGATTTTGGGTCTTTGAAGGTTTTGTGTGTGTTTTGATTGCCCTTTTCAATCCCAATGATAATTGTGAGCCTACTAAGTTGTGAATTAGGAGGATAAAGAGCATGTGCTTAGAAATCATTGAGTTGCCTTGTGGTTAATATGAGTAATTGATGGTTGCTTGACTCTATACGCACATTTGCCATGTTGATTGGTCACTTGCAATTGGAAAAGCATATCTTGACATGTATTGCCATGCATACCTAGAAATTGTGAGGATTTGAGCCCATTGAAAATTCGCATGTATGCATCTTTCATACATTTACTTGTTCTTCATGAGTGTACATTGCATAACTCTTGAACCTAGAACTTGCTCAAAGACCTTTTGAAACGTTTTGTTGATCCACATTGAGTTAGAAATGATTAAGGCACTAGATAAGCACCATGGCCAAATTGACCACCATCCATGTGAACTTGAACTTTAGGATTAGCCCACTTGAACTATATACATCATTAGCTTTTTCTTTGTTTAACCACATCACTTTCACCCATTCCACCACTCAAACATCATCTCTCCCTTGTTTCGTTGTGTTTGCAAGACGATGATAGTGACTTGTTATGTCTTTTATGCTTGAAAATTCGTTAATAGTTTGCTAAAAGGCAAGTGTGGGGGTGCAATTTTATTATTGTTGTAATTGTTTCAAAGAAAGAAAGAAAATCAAAAACAAAAAGAAGGAAGAAAGTTCCTCAAGAAAAGAAAAATAGAAAATGAGAAAGAAAAAAAAAATAGAGTTGTTTCTTGTATTGCTTTTACTTTCAATAAAAGGTTAGAGGAAGAATAAGGAAGTTGTTTCGGTTGTAGCATTGATTTGAGTTTCTAAGTCGTTGTCTTGTCTTGCAATCATGTGGAACATTTGACATATCCATCCCTTCATTTCATTTAACCATTCACCCCTTGGCCCCATTACACCATTTAAAGTCCTTGTGATTTAACGAATTGTGGTTCAATTTGTGGAGACTTGGTTGATGAGCAAGCATATGGGAACATTATTTGTGCATTTGTTTTGAGAGTAAACACTTAACCCTAAACACAAGAGCGGAAATATTTAGTGAATCATGTGAGTTTAGCGGTTAGTCTTGTCAAGCATATGCTAATTTGATTGCTCTTGATTGATTATTCCATGGCTAGCACACACTTCACCAAGCATGCATTAGATACACATATTAAACACTTGGCAAATCATGAGGTTTGAGTTTATGCTTAATTGAATCTTGATTTGTAGCATGGCGGTCTCTCTTTGAGGATATGGTTGTTAAGGCAAAAATTTAATGTGATATGGATTGTTGATTCTTTATTTGCTTGAGGACAAGCAAAGCTTAAGTGTGGGGGTGTGATTCGTATGCAAAATGCATACAAATTAGGCCTCTAATCACTTTAGTAATGCTAATCCGAAGGCCGTTTAGTGTCTCTAATCCTTGATTTGCACCATTGTAGGGCAAACGAGCATCGGATGGATATCGGGAGCAAAGAGGCGCAATTTGGGAGATTTTGTGGATTTCCGGCTAAAGGACGAAAAGTCAACCCGAGGACCAAAAGTCAACTCGTGGTCAACCCCGACTTAGGAGCATCAACGAGTCAACATGAAGTCCCGGAAGTGAGTTGCACAAGAATTCCGGAGGTTTGGTCAAAAGTCAACATTTGGTCAACTCCGAAGGTCACGGTCAAAGTCAAGGCAAAGTCAACCGTGTGACTCATCCACATGAGCATTCAAAATCAGCAAAGGACCACACTAGAAATGGTGAGGTCACCCAATGATTACTCCCACTCTTTAGTCCCTTTTGGCAATTACCCCCTTACCCTTAATTTATTATAGCCAACCCTTGGATTAAACCCTAACTCATCTTAGCCCTCCATTCTTCCCCTTCTTTGCCTATTTATAGTTTAGTTGTTGCCTCATTTAGGTCATCTCTCATTCAGCCCCAATTCACCCATCACTTTCACCTTCCTCTCTCTCCATTTTCTTCCTTCCACCTTTCCTGCCGCACACCAGTCGACCGGTCGACGGGAAGCTGTCGAACGGTCGACCACCGGTCGACAGACGGCGTATCAGCCATCTTCTGCCACCTCCGCTTCTTCCACCGCTTCTTCACCATTCCGGGCTGTTGGGGATCCTCACAACCATCAAGGACGACGTCTAGATCAGAGGAGAAGAAGGGGGCATCACTTATTGAGATTTCTTTAACCCTTTTCTCTTTTGTATTCATGCTTATAGCTTGCTATTGTGATATGATGTTGTATACCTTAATGGTTAGTGAGTAGTACTCTTGTTGGGGACTAGGGTTGTGTGCCCTAGTCCAATGTGACTTTGTGATGCTTTAATCAATGAATAAAATGTCTTTGTGTTGTATGAATATGTGTGCTACCTAATTCAATATGTGTTGGTTGCTTGTCCTTAGAATTACCACTTCTTTGGCATGTTAACTAATCTATCTTGATGAGATTGTGTGAGATTGGTACCCTTGCATGACTTAGGCAATTGGTAGCATATGTGATGAGTTGTTACTTGTTTGAGTCCCTAGGTTCGACACTATTACGCCTCTTAAGCACTTTAGGAAATCCGGTATTAGGTAACATAGAGGGATTTCCTAAGACACCTAGAGAGTTTGGATGATCCATAATCCGGCATTCAAATACCTTAGGCAACACGGTCCTAGAACCATAACATGGCTAGGATACGGGGCTTGATTCACACACACATTGGCATGATTGAGTTGATTAGGCATTGCTTGTTGCATTGGATTGGGGTTTGCCCGAAAACCCCAACACTTTCCTATATTTGCACACCTTTTACTTGCTTTGTCTATTTACATTTTCTTGTTTGTTTGATTGGCATTCCACAATTGCATACACCAAACTCACCACACTACACTCCGCACATTGTTTATACACACATTCACTCACCCTATCAATCTCCTTATCACTCCATATTAGCTAAAGCACTCGCACACACGCTACCGAGAGTTGGGGAGCCGTCAATCCTCCGTGGAACGACAACCCCGGATCTCAAAACTACCTACCACTCTTTTGCATTAGTCAGGAAGCTCGTCAACAAAAACCGGAAGCTAATAACGGAGGAAATGAAAAACAACCTCAAGCAAACTCCGTTTTGGAACATGATGAAGCTGTTTCTGGAAGACAAGATGACTTGTGAGCATGTCACGAAGAAGGACACTGAGATAACAATACTGCTGCAACACTACAACAAAGAAGCAAAAGCATTTCAGTTTGGAAACAGAACAGAAAAGATAACTGTTGAGGATGTGAGCCGGATCCTTGGCCTTCCGAATGATGGGGAACCATTTCTGTTCAACAAGAAGGCAAAAAGGACAGAGAGCAGGGTACTAGAGAAATACTTTCAGCTCTACGAGGATGCGATAACCAAAAGAGTAGCCGATAAATCCTTCGAAGATGAAGCGAAAAACTGTAAAACGAAGAAAAATGATAAGTTCCCAGAAGATGCAGCTGTCCTCCTGCTAATCAGTTTCTTCACTTCGTTCCTCTTCCCCAACACAGCGAGCACACTCACGTGGGAACTTGCAAATGCATGCTCTGACCTTGAAGGCCTCAACAATTACAACTGTGCAGCAGCCGTACTAGAGTTCCTCGAAGCATGACTAAGCAAAGTTGATGGCAACAAACTTGTCTCCATCCAAGGATGCCTCATGATTATCCTGGTAAAATGCAAAATACATGTTTATTATTGTCTGATAATAAATTTTTTGTTGAATTTCATTATTGTCTACTTTCTCTTCATAGCCATTCACACATAGACTAATTCTATCTATTTTGCAAAATGATGATGATAGTACTGGCTGTGTGACAAGACAAGAAGGACGGAGTGCATAGCGGGGAGGAAGACTTGTCAAGAAACAACCATGATGAAATGGTCCCTCCATAATCTGAATTTGCACGACACAAAAACAGACTCAACGCTGTTGGAGGTAAAAATACTAAATAACTTCATTTGTTATGTACATACCTACTGTGAAAAATAACTAACTTCATTTGTTACTAACGCACAATTACTGCTGTTATTGTATGACACTAACAGAAACTCTTTGAGGATGGACCAAGCAGCGAAGATGCTACGAACACAGAAAAACCTAACATCCAAGTAGAGGAAGAAGAAGAAAAAGCAATGCATGTGACTCTTACACCAACATTCGGTGACTGTGTAAGTACTGCAATTCTCAGTAACTAGTTCATTATTGTCACACAATAAATGTTCTTTGTGAGTCACAAATAGTTTATTATCAGACAATAATCATAATATTAGAATTTTTTTTCCATTTTTTGTCTCTTAAAAGATGAATAACTGACTGTGAACCACCCTTTGCAGAAGCCAAAAACTAGTGAGGAAATGAAGAAGAGTGCAGAACAGGCCCAAGAACACCTTGAAGCAATAATAAAAGATCTGGAGATAACCCTTTCCCAAGATGTCAACCAGCAACAATGGAAGGAAGCAAGGGAGAAAATCAAGCTGTTGACATATTCGAAAGACCAATTTAATGCTAAAGTCGACGAAATGTGGAAGAGTGGTCAAGCGGCTAAGGAAAGAGAGCAGAGTCTGAAGAACCAGCTCCAAAAGAAGATGAAAAAAATTCAAAATCTGGAGAAGACCATTGCTGAACAGCAAGAAGAAATTCAGAGTTTGAAACAAAAAGAAGAGGGCTTTACAAAAGATTATCAGATTGTTGTGTACGATGGTGGAAAGAATAACGAGCAGTTTGCATTCAACATGGACGATAAAAAAGAACCTGATGATGCCAATGACAGTGACAACAAAAAAGATGCCGATGAGGAGGGATGTACACAATATTTTCAGATCTATGTGCATGATGAGGCAAAAGTTAAAGAGCAGTTTGCTTTGGACAGCGACCGTAAAAAAGAAGCTGATGAGGAGGACAAAGTTGAAGATGACAAGGAAACCGAAACTTTTCAAGATATTATGGATACAGATGCAACTAAAAACGATGATGTCGACAAGGAGTTTGCATTCGACAGCAACGACAAAAAGGAAGCCCAAGAGGAGGAGAAAGTGGATGATGGCCAGCAAACCAAAAATCTGGAAGAAATTATGGATACCAACGAAAATGAAAATGCTGATGCTGATACAAAAGCAGGCGAGGGAAATGGATTGACTGATACGGAGGCTGCACAACTTGAAGAAGTGGTGGGGAGCATAAGCAACACAACACCACAAGAGCAAGAAGATGAAATAAAGTGTCCAAAAAAGAAGAAGAAGAAAGTGGCTGATGCTGAAGTACCTTCCATGGTGAAGAGGATAAAGGAAAAAAAAAAGGAAAGCAGCTTCTCAAGACTTTGTATACAAGTATGACACACCACCAGAAATCAAGAAGCCGTACAAACTGAAAGGTTTGAAATGCAACACCAAAACCTGGACAGACTTGCCAATTGTGCAGCAAGAAAAAATTTCTAACTTTTGGAACAGCAAAGAGTAAGTTTCCTAAAAGTTTCATATACTGATTTGTCTGACAATAATACATTCTATTTTTTATTAACTGACAATAATAAATTTCAATGTGAAAAACAGGGATATTTTTTGGGAAAGCAAAGTCGTTGGTCAAGTGAACAGAAATGGTCTCAAGGCATTAATTGAAGGCAAAGCTCTGGGAGCAAATGTAAGTGTTTTTCACTGTCTCTTTAATAATATGTTTTCTCATAGTAAATGAGTCTCTAATTCAAAATCTGTAATGACACTTTGCAGTTGATTAATGCTTATATTGAAATCATCAATGAAGATTTGCACAACGCTTCCATAAAAAACAAACGTGCATACCCAACATGGTCATGGGTAAGTCTCACAAAATATTTGAAAGAGTCTTGGCTGGATTCCTTCGTTTATAGTTAATTACTGTCTCACAATAAATTACAGTGTATTACTGTCTCAGAATAAAAAAAACCCTCATTGTTTATTGTTCGACACTAAACCCCAACATTTGACACTAATATTTTTCATACAGACTGCAGTGGAGAATGATGATCTATATCAAATGCATAAATCTCTTTTTGAACCACTCCTCCATTTGATGAAAAAATATATGACTTTCTGCTTCCCTTTGCTTGATGAATTCCATTACACATTGCTGGTCCTTGACATCTCAAAAGGAAAATGGATTTTTTACAATCCTATGAGGCCAAGAAAAGGAAGAAAAACAGACAAGCACTACGAGAATGCGAGGAAAATGGCAGAAAAGATAACGTCTTGGGTTGAAGAAGTCGTTCTGGATATTGAAGCAGAAGAAGTTGTCCAAAGCAAGGCTGGAGGAGAGGTAACGAGGCAAGAAGTGCAGAAGAGAAAAGGCATCCTGAAGTGGAAAAGAATACCCATCATACCGGCAGTTCGCGAAGCAATTCAGTTGATGAAAGAAATCAATTTCAGGCAATTCACATTCGAAGAGGATCTGAAAGGTTTACAACAAAGCGAAAGCAGGTATGGATAATTAACGTTGTTGTCTGACAATAGAAATAAATAAAACACTAAATTATTCTGTCTACTATTGCAGCTTGGACTGTGGAGTGTACCTGTTGTTTTACATCGAATGTCTTGCCCACGGAGAAGACTTGGATCCAAAACAAAACAGAGATGACTTAAAAGTCATGAGAAAAGTCATGCTCCAAAAGTTTCTTATGCATCCCTTCAGTTGGAATACAAAAAGGGAGAACGCACAACCCACTGTTGCTGCTGAAGATGATGATGATGATTTCGTTCATAGTACAAAATGATAGTCTTGGTCTGGAAGCATAGATGTGATTGTTATTAAAGTAGATTTACTTTTGTATATTGACAAATTTTCATGAACAGCGCAATTTCGTTATGTATGACTCAATTAAAATATATGTATGCCTTTTCTTCGACTAATTTGTTTGCATTAGATGTATAGTGTAAGAATATAGTTTACAGTTTTAATGATTCTGGAAAATGTACAGGGCAGGTTTCATGAATATAGTTTAGAGTTATTGTCTGACAATAACTTGATTATTGTCTGACAATAATTGTTTTATTGTCTGATAATAATCCAGTTAGTGTCCAGGTCTACTATATAATCTGTTATTGTCGAACAATAATCACTTATTGTCGGACAATAATGAAGTTATTGTCAGACAATAATGAGGTTATTGTCTAATGAATAATCAACTTATTGTCCGACAATAATCAAGTTATTGTCTCATAATAATTCATTTATTGTCTGACTATTAGGTTATTGTCTGATAATAATTCATTATTGTCTGACAATAATATTGTTATTGTCTAACAATAAACCTTATATTGAGACAACAAAACTGTTCCATAACAAAAAACAGTACAAGAACAAGTTAAAACCTGTTAATCAAAGGAAAAAAAATACAATCATCCATCATGTATATACAAAGGATCTTCAACCACATGCGTCACTCTATTTTATTTGAAAAAAAAGAAGCTATTTAAGTAAATTGTTTGGCTTTCATAGCCACTTGTACTAAAATAATAATAACCATGAATGTCAATCGCATTATAACTATTTCCATTTTAATAAACTATAAACTATAAACTATATTGTAGCAGTACAAGTCATCTTGTTGTGGTGACCGACTTCCCCACAACGGCCACACTTCATTGGCCTCTTTGAAACCTCACCACGAGATCTAATCCTCTTCTTCTTTGGCCGGCCAGCTTGCTTCTTTGTAAGTGGGGGTTGAATAGAACTGCATGTGGAAGACTCATAATAATCCCTTTCGATGCTAGGAATGGGGCTGATAGCAACTTCATATGATTTCTTAAAGTAATCACAAAAGTAATAAGGTTCTATATATGTATAGATTGCTTCACCCGCCTTTTGCATTGCTGTAAGAGCATGAGCACAAGGGAAAGAGTGAATCTGCCACCTACGGCATGAACAAAAGTTCTCATTAAGGTCCACCTTAACATTAAACTTTGCATGAACCTCAAAAACTTTCGGAGCAGAGCAGCTAATAGTCCAATCCCTTCCAACAGCAAGGCTTGCATTCAAACGGTCATGCATAGTGGGAGTGAGAATAGTTGTCCATCTTTCTGCTTCAGCCCTCCTTTGGGAATTTTGCACCATCTCTCTAATACGAACGGCCTCAAGCATATCAAACACAGGTAACCCCCGCTCTTCTCTTATCCACGCATTGAAAGACTCGGCTGTACTGTTTGCCATCTCACCATACCTATTTCCAACAAAGAAAGCGCGGCACCACTTCTCCACAGGCAACTCACTCAAGAAGTTATTAATCTCATCCTTTCCCTCAGCTACCAGATTTCTCAAGTTACGATTGTAGCTGCTCAAAGTATGAGAATAAGCAACCTTCATGAATAATTGCTCCAGATTTTCACGAAGAACCTTATTACTGGAACCTTTAAATCTGGCATGAAGGTTCTGAATGAGATGATAATAGCAATATGAGTGTGGTGAATCAGGAAACCACTTCGCCATACTGTTCATGAGACCATTATGCCGATCAGAAACAAACGTGACAGTCCTCCCTTGCGGAGCCAAAATACTCTTCAAGTGCTTGAAGAAAAAGTCCCAATTATCTCCTGTCTCCGAATCCACAACAGCAACAGCAAGAGGGAAAAAACCTGAATGAAAGAAAGAGACGCAAAAAAAAATTCAAGATTAGAACCAGCAACAAAAACAGTAAATGGCAGCAAACAATAAAAAACAGAGAAATAGATAATTTTCAATTAGGGATACAGCAGCGTGCCGCTGCACCGCTAGTGGCAGCGTTCCGCTGCCTAATAAGAGTAAATTACTGTTGAAGAATAAATCTGTAATAAGAGTTTATTGTCAGACAATAAAATATGAAACTGAATGTGATTATTCTCCAAAAATTAAATGAATCCAGAATAAATTAACAGAAAAAGATGGGATAAGAATAAATCGCACCTTGATTACCATTCTTTCCAGTAGCACATAACAATTGGCCTTTGTACTTGCTTTTACAAAATGTCCCATCGACAAAAAGAAGAGGGATACAAAACTGGAAACCATGGATAACACCACCAAATGATAAAAAGAGACGTTGAAAACGAGAAGTTTCAGGATCAGTTTCAAGCACAAAACAAGAACCGGGATTCGACTCTAATACTGCATCACGATACCAAGATAGAAGTTGGTAAGAGTCGTCAGCGCCATGCATCTCTTCTTTAGCTAAATTGATTGCTCTATAAGCAATCTTGTAAGTTATATCTAAACCATAACTCACTTTCAACAACCCAACAACCTCCTTAGGCTTCAAAAATGGATTTCCACGCAATAGCCTATCAATCACCGACTTCACAACATGGGATCCAAGTAGCTTGCTGCTCTGAAGCCTTAAAAGACCATTACAGGAATGAACATTATTCAGCTCGCTAATATAGAAGTATCCATTACTAGAGCTAGTAACTCCATGAATATGCCACTTGCACCCTTGACTTTCCTTATTTGAGCAGTCTGCAATAACACGTTCTTTGTCATTTCTCACATACGTAAAAACAAAACCAACCTCAATAGCATACTTAGCAAGCTTCTCCCTGAACTCCACCACACCTCCTTCAAATTTCTGCCCCTTCTTCTGAATATAATCCTTCCACTCTCTACTCAAATAATTCTTTGGAGCTTCACTCTTGAAATTATCTAAGTAATCATTTTCATCCAAAACTGTGGACAAGCAGTCCTCAGCTTCAGAACCACGATCGACGGAAATACTAGATTCACAGCTAACAAAATCCTTCACTGTTATATCAACAAACTCTAGCTTGTAAGCAAGTAGATTCTTCACCATCATCTTCAAATCCTTATCTGACTTGAGAAGACAATTGGAATAGTTGCTTACTGAATAACGCATCTCAAACAAACCAGTTTTCAGCGAACAAAACTCAGAACAAACATCAGCACACAGCTGATCAAAACTAGTGGAAGCGGTAATCAAGAGCATAGCAGTATCACTCATGTACGTACATCTAGCACAAATTTCAACATCCATTGAACTGAAAATAAACAAGAGAATTCTTATTGTCAACTAATTGAATCTCAAAACAAGAACACATCGCTACTTTATTGTTCCATAATTAAACAAAAAAATCACTTACACCAACCAATTCAAATCCAGAAGCACAACATATACATAAACAAAAAGAAGCAAATACAAATGCCAGTAAAAAAGACGAATCACATATAACTAGAGATTCAGATCATACACAATCTGCAAGAATTTAAATCGAGAATTCACTTACAGTAGCAGCCGACCTTCTTCTTTATAGCTTTGGTTATGTCGATCGGAGAACAAGACGAAGCTCAAGGAACGATTCAATTGCTCGAAAATCGAAAGCTACTGACCAGAATTTACTTACAGTAGCAGCCGACCTTCTTTATAGCTTTGCGGATGTCGATCGGAGACAAAGACGAAGCTCCAGCAAACGATTCAATTGCTCGAAAATTGAAAGCTACTGACGAAAGGTCAGTAGCTCGGCGAGGAAGAAGAAGCTCCAATCTCTCTTCGTCAGTAGCTCGGCGAGGAAGAAGAAGCTCCAATCTCTCTCTCTGTCTCTCTCTCTAAGCCGATCGAAGAAATTTCCCCTCTAACAAACAAACTCGGAGACCGTTAAAGCAGGGGCAAAATTGTCAAGCATTTGGGCTTGGGCTATAAGGATTCACCTTATTGGGAAATAAATTGACCTTATGGGCCAATTACCCACCTTATTGGGCAAAAACAGGAACCCTAAATCTAATTGGGAATATTTTGCTAATTATTAACCTTATTGGTAATTTCTCTTTTTTTATATTCCATGCTTCACGTCCCGGATTCGTTATTTAAGATTTAAGGTAGAAATGCCTTAATCTTAGTTTTTTTTAATTCGGGGCATGACAGTTTGGTATCAGAGTTTAGGATGGCACTGTAGAATAGAGTGAGCTTTGGGTTGCTCAATTGGAGTGATTTGGAAGCTTAAGATAAGCTTGTTGAGTGACAATTGCACGAGGATAGGGAACCTCTGCATTGAACTCTTATTTTGATTTTAGGATTGTATCTTAAAGTTGTAGTTTATTTGAGAATTTACAGGAATTGTTGTGCTTCTCAGGTTATGGCACCGTGAGGTAGACGAGGTAGAGGCAGACTTGGTGGCAGGGCCACACGTGTAGTTAGGAATGAAGAAAGTAGTGCAGAAAGTCCTGCACCACATGAGAATGTTCAGGTTGGTGCTGATGTACTTGTGGCACCTGTTGTACAGCCTATACTTCTAGTTCTTGTGCAAGATGATTTGGATAAGGTAGTTAAACTGGTGACAAGTATCAAGAAACTTGGTGCAATTGGCTTTGAAGGAGGAATAGATTACTTAAAGGCAGATAAGTGGCTTGAGGACATGAAGTCTTATTTTGATATCTTAACTTGCATTGAGATAGAAAAGAAGAAAGTGGGAGCTTTCCTGTTGACTGGAGAAGCCAGTGAATGGTGGCAATCCGTACAGAGATCTAGAGATGTCACTCTTATGGATTAGACTGAATTCCAAGGAGTTTTTCTGGAAAAGTATTTTCCTGCCGCAACTAGAAGTCAGCTAGAAAGGGAATTCCTTGATCTAAAGTAGAAAAGTATGTCTGCAAGAGATTATGAGGCCAAATTTGCTTCAATGTACAAATTTGTCCCGAAAATGGATGAAGAGGCATTAGCTCGAAGGTTTAAGCATGGCTTGAACTCTAAAATTAGGATGTTGGTGACACCTTTAAATCTAGGCACTGTGGCTGAGGTACTGCATCAAGCTGTTATCTGTGAACAAGAAAACCTTGATTACAAGAAGGACAAGGAAATAGAGAGAGATAATAAGGGAAAAGGAAAGGCTCCTATTGAGTCTAGCGGTGCAGCTGAGCAGGGTAATTGGAAGAAAAAGAGGACTACTTTCAGACAACCTGCCAAAGTTGTAGTCCCAGCGAGAGCTGTACCAGTTAGACAGTTTGCACAGATCAAGTGTTATAAATGCAATGAGCTAGGGCACTATGCAAATAATTGTCCTAAACCTCGGGACAATACATGCTTCAATTGTGGCCAGCAGGTTCACATAGCCAAAGATTGTACTCGACCTAGGAGGAACCAGAATAGGCAACATGCACAGGGACAGCAACAAGGTGGAGGACAAGCTCGTGTCTTTGCTTTGGGCCAGGGAAATCAAGTGGTGGAAGGTACAATAACCATCTTTAACTCTTTTTCTAGAGTATTGTTTGATACGGGAGCATCTCATTCATGCATATCTAAATCCATGGTAGAAATGTTGGATTTGACTGCTTTACGTCTTGCAAAACCGTTATGTGTTACATCACCATTGGGAGTGACTGAAGAAATTTGCATGTTTTGTGATGCTTGTCCTTTGTGTATTGATGGTAGAAACTTTTCTGCTGATTTGATTGTGATTAGTGATAATACTTTTGATGTGATCTTGGGTGTGGATTGGTTGAAGTCCAATCATGCTCTTATTGATTGTTATGACATGGTAATGTCATTTTGTGTGCCGGAACAACTAGTGTTCCATTACCGGTGTGGTAAAATTGACATAGCCTTAAGAGCGGGACTCTTGGCTCATGTGGAGTTTGGGAACAGTGTGTCAGACATTTCAGAGATTAGTGTTGTCTCTGAATATAGTGATGTATTCCAAGAGATATCGGAGTTACCACCAAGGAGGGTAGTAGAGTTTTGTATTGATGTGATACCAGGAACTTCACCTGTATCAATTGCACCTTATCGAATGACACCAACTGAACTTAAAGAGTTGAAAGTTCAGATTGATGGGTTACTTAACTAGGGTTTCATTAGACCCAGTACATCACCTTGGGGTGCACCTGTGTTATTTGTAAAAAAGAAGGATAATTCACTTCGGTTGTGTGTGGATTATCGGCAGTTGAATAAGGTGACAATCAAGAATAAGTATCTTTTACCTAGAATTGATGATTTGTTTGACCAGCTTAGAGAAGCAACTGTTTTCTTGTGCATGGTTTGTGCAATTATTTACATATTACTTGAGTATGTAAATTCTTTATGTAAATTATGATTTGTATTATTCGGCTCTAGAGAGTGAGTCGGTAATTACATTTTTGGGCATGGAGTAAGTGTGCGTTGCACTTGGATGTTAAAGAGTAAATTCTTGTACATATTTTTATTTTTTTATATTCCATGCTTCACGTCCCGGATTCGTTATTTATAATTTAAGGTAGAAATGCCTTAATCTTAGTTTTTTTTTTAATTCGGGGTGTGACACCTACGGTATCTGAATTAGAAACAAACTTATACTATTCAGGTTTCGGATACCGGAAACATGATCATTACAATTATTTGATAAAAATACAAGAGTTCAAGTACAAGGGAACCTAAACTATTACAGACTATCCCCAAAATTACATAGTGGGGGCTTCTTCTTGGATTGGGGAGGGGACTTTGTCCAATTCTTCAGAGCCAAAAGCTGAAGCCGCCATTTGTTCTGGAGCTGGATCGACAGAGCTTACCGCCTTATCAGCCTTGGCCGAAAGCATTTCAACGAGACAGGCCCTTTCCTACTCATGATCTTCACAAAGTTCAATAAGGGCATCTTCCAATTTCTCTTCCCAGACTTCCTTTACCTCAACCAAATAACTGAGATGCAGGTCTTTGACTTCTTGAAGCTCCTTTTCACAGCAAGAAGCGACGATTGGGAGTCCGCAAGTTTCTCCTTGATAGCGGCCAGCTCTACACGGGAACTACTGAGCTCTGTCTCAAGCTTTGATCTTGTCTCCTCCCAAATCCTTCTCTCCTCTGCCATGCGAGCTTCAATGGTCTTCATGATCTCTTCCTCCTTGCGCCGCACACGTTTGAGTTCAGCCTTTATAGCCTCCTTACGAGCCTCCAGATCCTCCATCCTAGATTCATGATCCTGGGACATCTCCCCTAGCCGATCAATGACTGCAGTTTGCGCAGTCACGAACTGCAATAACATGAACGTTAGTAAAGGAACAAGTTAGGTAAAATATGATAAAGATGTTCCACAAAAGGCATACCCGGTAGGTGTGAAGGCTCATCATCTCAGCCGCTTTGCGCAAAGACATCTCGTCTACAACGGACTTATCTGTAAGAAGGATGGAAGCCTCGAGTGTCGCAAAGGCCATACCGACATGCCCGAAAACTGAAGAAATATCTGCAAACGGGCAACCCATATACCAAGGGTTTACTGAATGTGGCTTAATCCTCTCTATCTCCGCCTTAGAAACGTCGACGGAGGGAGGGAATAAGACCATCCTACATTGAACACCGTCTTCTTTCGTAAGCAATTTGGGCGGCTCTTCTCTCTCCCTCTTCTCCACTTCTTTTTCTTCACGAGAAAGTTTTCGCTTCCCTGCAAAAAAAAAAAAAAGACTTATGGGATACACGCAATTATGCAGAATAACGAGCATAGATTATTCACTAAGTCCAAATGCTTACCCGTAATCTTGGTTTTCTTCTTCGAAACTCCTCCAGACGGAGTCCTCTCCAAATCCTTTGCCTCTAAATCATAGATCACAATAGGCTTGGGATCGATTGCGACCGAAGAAGAGACGAACTTCACATTAATCATAGTTGGCCAGTAAGGCCATACATGAGATTTTGAGACATGAGGCGAACTCCAAAAGGTTTTTTTTTAGGAAAGGCAATAACTTATATTAATTTAGAAAGGAGTACACAACTAATAGATGTAGAAACTACATCGAAAATAAAAATAACTATAGCAATACTAGAAGCAAAAATACAACGAAATAGAGACCTAACAAAGACATAGCTAGATGCAAGACCGCATTGAATAAAGCACCAGAAGTAAGCCGGGTGATGAAAAAAGCAATCGATGGTATGACCGACCATGCAAATTTCACGCATAAAAATACGTCGAACAAAGGGAAATCTTCAATCAATATAACCGATAGTATGACTGACCATACATCCTCCACGCAAAATTATACGTCGAATAGAGGGCAATCTTCTACCTATGTAATCGAAGAACCAAAGAACAAGAGTCCAATTCCAAAGCGCATCAGAAGAGAAAGCCCATAACAATTCTCTCGGATTCCAAATGCGGATCCAAAAAACAATAGACCCAAGCATCATTGACATAATCCACCCAATAAGGTCCAAGCCCAAAATTGAAACCCTAATCCGAGCCCAAACCCCTGTAGAGCCCCAAGCAGCAAAGCCAGTATTATCGCCGTCAACAAAAACTAACGTAGCACCAAGCCTCCACGTCGGCGACCCTCCAGCCAAGACACAGACCTTATCAAGCAGAGGACAACACCACTGCGGCAACAAGGACGAACCAAAATCCAATCGACCTCCATTACCCACCATACCATCAAACGGATCAGGGCATGCCCCATTCATCAAATAGCCTCCACGAAAAACACCACAACATTCATCGCCTTCCCCATCTCTGAACCTGATTGAGATCGTGGTCCAATTCAAAGACCGCAGGGCCATCGAGATACATCATAGCGGCCAGACAAACCAATTACCTCTAACAAGAGAGGAAGTCTTAAGACAACCTCGTTTGGGCCTGAGACCAACGATCAGAGGACCACCCAAATTCCGCAAGAAACTGCCTGAAAACCTATGTGCTCTTCAACATCCAGAGGAAGGAAGGCCTTCAGGCCTTGAGAAGATCGAACTTGCAGATCTTGGATTGCCGCACGCTGAGATACTGGCCACACTTTCATGGAGAAAGATGGGAGAATCCGCTCTCCATATGCCTGACACCATAATCGATGCCGAGGTAGAACCCCGATGGGGGAAGGTGCTGCTAAGCCACGACCAAGGGTGGCAGCCGCTCAACCCTAGCAAAGCTCTGCTAGGTCTCATTTTTATTTTCAATAATTAGGTGAACTCTAAAAGTTGTGCCCTCAAATTTAACATGCATACAAATTTTTTTTTCCCATAATGATACAATAGAATAATCAACACAAATCCAAGAAAAAATTAATAAACAAAACATAATATCCAAAATAATATATATTATGATCAAATACTAACAAAGTTGAAGATGTTTCAAACCAAAAAAGAATTCCTAATAGTCGGTACTAATTATCAAAAAAGAAAAGACTTTTTGCACTTTAAAAATAATATATATTATGATCAAATACTAACAAAGTTGAAGATGTTCCAAACCAAAAAAGAATTCCTAATAGTCAATACTAATTATCAAAAAAGAAAAGCCTTTTTGCACTTTAAAAAGAAAAATAAGTTTTATTTTATTTGAGCTGCTATTGGAAATTAGGCTAATTTTGACATTCTTATAATATATATATAGGTATGTCTAACATGCAGCTTTACATACTATGCAGCCTGCTTTTTTGAATTGCAATTACTGTCCAAAAATGTGAAACTGACCATTTCATATAGAAGTGTTCCCAATTTCACTTTTTCAAACAGCAATTGCAATTCAAAAATACAATTACATTTAATAAAAATAGGTTGTATAGTATGCAGAGATGCATGTTAGAATTTTTCTATATATATATACTATATAGAGCTAAATTCAATTTACTACCTTGTACTTTACACTCAAAAACACCCTTATACTCTATAGATTTGATCAATGTCATCCAATTGCTAATTTTGAGATTTTTGATGAGGGCATTTTCGTCATTTTCATCATAAACCCTAAACCACAAAAAATCATCATTTTGCACCCAATGGGATTCGAACCCACAACATGGTGGGCACAAACAAAACCCAACAACCACCACGCCATAATCTCAACTTAGTATATTTGTGGCTTCAATAATATATATAGGGTATATACGATTCGAGAATAAAATAAAATAAAATATTTATTATTATTAGAAACAAAATAAAATAATTTTATACATTGAAAGTTAGCATTATTTTATTTTAATGTTAACTTTCAATTTATGAAATCGTTTTATTTTATTTCTACTAGCAATAAATTATTTATTTTATTTCTAATAATAATAAATATTTTATTTTCTTAATGCTAACTTTCAATTTATGAAATTATTTTATTTTATTTCCACTAATAATATATTATTTTATTATGTCTAATAATAATAAATATTTTATTTATTGTATTCTTATTTATTTTAGTAGTAATAATAATAAATATTTTATTCGTACGAGAGTACAAATAAAATATGTATATAGGGTTATATACGATACGACAATAAAATAAAATAAATAATTTATTATTAATAGAAATAAAATAAAATATTTTATTTCAATTATATATAGAGTTATATACGTGAATAAAATAAAATAAATAATTTATTATTAATAGAAATAAAATAAAATAATTTCATAAATTGAAAGTTAGCATTAAAATAAAATAATGCTAAGTTTCAATGTATGAAATTATTTTATTTTGTTTCTAATAATAATAAATATTTTATTTTATTTTATACTCGAATCGTATATACCCTATATATATTATTGAAGTCACAAATATACTAAGTTGAGATTATGGTGTGGTGGTTGTTGGGTTTTCTTTGTGCTCACCATGTTGTTGGTTCGAATCCCATTGGGTGCAAAATGATGAATTTTTTTTGGTTTTGGGTTTATGACGAAAATGACAAAAATGCCCTCATCAGAAATCTCAAAATTAACAATTGGATGACATTGATAAAATCTATAGAGTATAAGAGTGTTTTTGATGAAATTGAAAGTACAGGGACTGAATTGATTTTGAGTGTAAAGTACAAGGTAGTAAATTGAATTTAGCCCTACTATATACTATATATTATATAATTATATACTACCGTATAATATATAGTATATATATATATATATACACACACACACACATAAAAGGGTATAGGTGTAAATGGTGTTGAAGATCTGATCAGTCTTAAATGGAACTTTAATGTGTCCCTCCTCAATTGTGGTGTTTCCCAAAGAGAAAGTGTATGGATACCATGTAATTCCATCCTGTGAAATTACATGAGCACCACCACAATCTAGGAACATAGGTTCCGATAGGACATAACTGATTGTGGCAAGGTAGAGAAAGGCAAAAAGAGTTGAGAGAAATGTCATTCTTAATTTCGGATTCAGGCTTCTACAATTTCGAGGAAGATCGGCAATTGCAGAGACCTCGAAGTTGAAAGAGTTGAGAGAAAAGACATTCTGAATTTCGAATTCATGTTTATGTAATTGCACAGACCTCGAAATTAAAAGAGTTTAGAGAAATGACATTCTGAATTTCGGATTCAGGTCTCTGCAAACTAGCTAGCTTATTGAATTAAACTTTGAATTGTCGACCCCTTATTCATACGGTAAGTCGGTAACAACTCGTAATCAAACTTTTTGGTCTCACTTAGTATGCAGAGATGCATGTTAGAATTTTACTATATATATATATAATATACTATATATTATATAATTATATACTTTTTTTTTATAAGAACAACACACTAAATGTAACAATTGGGGTCAAAATAATCAAGTTAAGGCGCTGAACACCAGTAAAATATGGCAACTCTTCTAAAACTAATTCAGTAGATAGTTTATCTTCAGATGCAAACAACCTGCCACGATTTTCTACGTCGATAATTGTAGATTTTGGCAGTCCGATATCACACACGTTGGCGTGTGAAGATCCTAACTTGCGAAAATGGTTGTTGCTGCCTGTTCTCTTTAAGAAAACATGGCAACCCATTGTTCCTTGTCCGATGGCACGTGAAGGAGTAAGCAGTGGTTGAGAAAAAACTGTCTCATTAGAAAATTCGACTTTGGGACGATAACAAGCAACAATGTCATCTCTGCTAGGGCAATAAGCAAGAGATATACAAACTCCACGGGCAATACGCCAATTGACGATGCAGACATCACTGTTCTAACACCAGAGGGAAGAGATGAATTATATGAAAGGGAATGCATGGTATAATTATATATATACACACATACACACACACACACATATATTATATATATAATAAAAGGGTACAGGTGTAATTGGTGGTGTTGAAGACCTGAGCAGTCTTGAATGGAACTTTAATATCTCCCTCCTCAATCGTCGCGTTTCCCGAAGCGATCGTGGCGTTTCCCAAAGCGAACTAGATACCATGTAATTCCATCCTGTGAAATTACATGAGCACCGCCACAATCTAAGAACATAGGTTCTAAAGGACATAACTGATTGTGGCGAGGTAAAGAAAGGCAAAAGGAGTTGAGAGAAATGTCATTCTGAATTTAGGATTCAAGTTTTTGCAATTTTGAGGAAGATCAGCAATTGCAAAGACCTCGAAGTTGAAAGAGTTTAGAGAAATGACATTCTGAATTTCGAATTCAGGTTTCTGTAATTGAACATACCTCAAAGTTGAAAGAGTTGAGAGACATTACATTCTGAGTTTCGGATTCAGGTTTCTGCAAACTAGCTAGCTTGTTTGAATTAAACTTTGAATTGCCGACCCCTTATTTATACGGTATGTGTACGTCGGTAATGACTCGTAATCAAATTTTTTGGTCTCATTTAGTATGTAGAAATGCATGTTAGAATTTTACTATATATATATATATATATATATATATATATATAATATACAATATATTATATAATTATATACTATAGTATAGTATATAGTGTGTGTATATATTATATAGTGTGTGTATATATATATTATATAATATATACACACACATATATTATATATATAGTAAAAGGGTACAGGTGTATGCTACCGTATAATATATAGTATATATATACACACACACACACACATAAAAGAGTATAGGTGTAAATGGTGTTGAAGATCCGATCAGTGTTGAATGGAACTTGAATGTCTCCCTCCTCAATCGTGGTGTTTCACTATGCCAAAAAATGCATCAGACGACGGTGTAACTCTGTCGTCTGATGAAGTTCATTGCTGTTGTCTAGTAGCCTGATATCTGTTAGGGTTATCAAACAACGGAGATTCTTTGTCGTCTGATATACAATCAAACAACGAAGCTTCTCCGTCGTCTGATATACACTAAAACAACAGAAACTTCTCACAAACTGTTGTCTAATAAAACCTAAATATTAATATTATATGATCATTTGTGGTTTATCAGCAACTTCAAAGACATATATATGTTGTATGTATCAGACCTTAACATCATTTTCTTTATAATATAAATGATTTGAATGAATTTAAGAAGACATTATTTATTCAATGTATGTGGTTTGTTGCCAATATCAAAGACAGTTATCTGTTGTTTAAAAGTAAAAAGTACTACAGTTTTGAAAATGATATGTTGTTTTAAATGATTTAGAGTGACAAATTTTAGTGTTTTTCTGTTGTGCTATGATTAGATATGCAACAAGTATATGTTGGTTTTATAGTGGTAGAACAACACTAAATTTTGTTAGTGTGTGGTTGAATTTCTTTTTGAGCAACAATTATATCTTTGTTTTTGTTGTCTAATATTCTTTTGGAAAGCAGCTTGTCATCTCTAGTGGTTTTGAACCATATACACAATAAACAAAAGTTTGCTCATGTTATTGGTTCATTCTGAAATCAACAAAAGTCATTTCACAATAATCGCATTGCATTCACCAAAATACATCCATAATATAATTAGATTGTTGCATAATTACAAATAATTCAAATGTGCATCTGTTCACTAAATATAATCCAGAAAATAAAATGATCGATCAAGGCTACCCAAAAAGTATCACATCTTGTATTGATCATATATATACGACAAAAAACTAAGACTTTTCTCCACTCATATAATCAGTCTCGCTCCCAGGCATTACTGGTTCACTCTTAGAATGCCTAGTATGCTGCTGCTGTCCTAGAGTAATTAGTGCCTTAAGGCGAGCAATCCATACCTCTACCTCAGCTTTGTCCTTGCGAAAATATAAAGATGAAGCCAAACTGCCAAAGTAGAAATGCAGATGAAGCCGCAGCAAAAGTTGAAACAAACTTAACTAATAACCAAAATTGCATGCGCAGCAAGAGCAATATTAATGCTATGTCTCTATATTAATGCTATAATGTCTCTATAGGCAACAACTAAGAGACACATGCACACATGATAAAAATGAGATTGCAGAAGAAGCAGAAAATGTCTCACGCGCGAATATTAGCACTATTGTTGTTGTTGCTGCTGCTTTTGCAGTAGAGAGTGAAACTTTAAAGAAAGCTTACCGAACATCTGTGTAGTAGTGCTTCAGCTGAAAGAAATCCCTTTCAAAAATGCATCTCGATCCTCAGTCACTATGCCACAAAATGCTTCAGACGACGGAGAAACCAAAATGACAAAAGCATAGGAAAAAAAAGAAATGAATGATTCAGAGTAACAGATAACACTGCAAACCTAAATTAGAAGTTATTAATTGCCAAGGCAACCTTCATTTGGAATCTTGAAGTGATTAAACAAACTAGCTGATCATACATATAAACTGACATATATACAGTCAGTCCAACCAGAGGGAGAGATTTCCTCCTTGGAATCTGAAAATTCTCTAATTAATATCCTCATATATTAAACAAAAAAAAGGTTAAGGCACACAGCTCATGCATGACAATCCAACTTTTTCATCAAGTACCATTTGTATGAACTACTATGTGCAGAGAGAGAGAGAGAGAGAGAAATTCAAATGCATTATATATAGAGATTTATATTGATTATGATGTAATTCTGACTCATGTGCAGAGAGAGAGACCAGAAAATAGCTTTCACCAGGCTGCAAGCTGTGGGCTAAGAAACCAAACTCATTGATTGGAAGTGGAACTCCAGAGGAATGAACCAACAAGACATCTTGAGTACCAAACATGGCATTCATGTCATCATCAGATTCATATTACTATTCAGACCTGCATATCATCATGCACCAAATAAACTTATAATCATATATGGATTCAGTACTAGTACTTCTTAAGCTGGACCTGCAATTTAACCTATGTTTGATTCGGTACTTTTAAGAATTAAGACCTACCTAGAGCATAATTAGCAGGCATCAATCTGATGAGGTACTATAGTAATGCAATCAACAAACCTACAGCTTGAAAACATTACAAAATAGAATATCATTAACCAAACAAACAGCCAAACATTAAGCACCAGAACCTACAAACAAACCAAAAGACTAAGGAACTGAATGCAATACATCAGCATAATTAGACACCTGCAAATAAACCAATAAGTTTTTTTTAATAGAACCAGTAAACAAAATTACCATTTAGAAGTTAAGAAAAAGAACAGCCTAAGATTGAACCACAAGGCATCAAAATTAATAAGCCACCTGGAGCCATGAAGTTGTCTTATAGCAGTAACACTTGAAGAATAATTAGTAAGCCAAGGAATGCTCCAAGTTACAATAATCAAGAGAAAAGAAAATGTACAGAGCAGTGGATAAGGAATCCACTAAACCTTCATGTGTTCCAATCTGCACTTCAGTGATATGCCTTTCTATATAGATGATTTGACAAAACTTAATACTCATGAAAATAGCAATTATACTTTCGGTGTGGAAGAACAACTTAATAGTAGCCTTTAGAGTTCTTGAATTAGTAGTGAAAAAAGGCAGCAGTATGTCAAGTATGGCACTTGGAATTCAATCCAACTGAACCCTGCTAAACCCTAAAATAATCCCCAATTTGTACCCAATTAATCAAAAGAACAAAATTGAACAATAATTTAAATATGTACTTACACCATGCGAAATTGATTGGATAGCGAGAGAGACTGAGAGAGTAGAAGAGGCTTGAGTGCTCGACCTTCAGAGAGAGTGAGAGAAACCGAGAGCTGATGAAAGACTGTAGCTTGACTGCTTCAGCTGAAATGGGACAACATTGGATGTAGCTCCAACCACAAGCTCTCCTTCAAGTCTGAGTTTTCTCTGAAACCCCCTCGCTAACTCATTCTTCCGTCGAGAGTAGATCAAGATAGGCCCATAGATGATGGATGCTCGATGGGTATATTGGTGTGAGCGGTTTCGGGGTAAAGGGAAAAGACAATAGAGAAAGAAAATGTCTTGTTCGTCTGTGTTTCAGAATGGGATCGAAGATTGAAGAGGGAGAGAGCGAAAGTTGGGATTTTTGGGGTAGATAGAGAAAAAATAGAAGAGGAATGGAGAGAGGGGGATCAGTAATTAGGGATTTACAAAGGAAGCGATTAATCTGGCAGAGAGGGAGAGAGAGCTTTTAGGAAATCTGAAATGGGGAAAGGGGTTGCTAGGGTAGTGAAGTAAGAGGGAAACGAAAATACAAATTTTTGTTAAGTGTGGGAAATAATATAGCCAATAAAATTGGGTGAAAAGTTTTAGTCAATAAAAATGAATCGGGGTAAGCGGGGTTCATCAAACAACACTATATTTAGATCTGTTGTCCCAATTTTTTTTAAAACTTCTCAAACAACAGCTATAACATCTATTAGTTGTCTGAAATTAACCAATTTTCCTAAATGAAAGCTACTATGAAGTTACGTCACATTCAGACAACATATTTAATTTATATGTCGTCTAAAAAATTCAGACAACAGAAAACACGTCGTATGTCGTCTGATGTGTGTCGTCTGAATCATTTTTTGGCATAGTGTTTCCCAAAGAGAAAGTGTATGGATACCATGTAATTCCATCCTGTGAAATTACATGAGCACCACCACAATATAGGAACATAGGTTCCGATAGGACATAACTGATTGTGGCGAGGTAGAAAAGGCAAAAAGAGTTGAGAGAAATGTCATTCTTAACTTTGGATTCAGGTTTCTACAATTTTGAGGAAGATCAGCAATTGCAAAGACCTCGAAGTTGAAAGAGTTGAGAAATTCAGGTTTCTGTAAATGAATAGACCTCAAAATTGAAAGAGTTGATAGAAATAACTTTCTAAATTTCGGACTCAGGTTTCTGCAACCTAGCAAGGTTGTTTGAATTAAACTTTGAATTGCTGACCCCTTATTTATACGGTAAGTCGGTAACGACTCGTAATCAAATTTTTTTGTCTCACTTAGTATGCAGAGATGCATGTTAGAATTTTACTATATATATATATATATATATATAATATACTATATATTATATAATTGTATACTATAGTATAGTATATAGTGTGTGTGTGTATATATATATATATATTATATAATATACACACACATATATTATATATATAGTAAAAGGGTAGAGGTGTAATTGGTGTTGAAGACCCGAGCAGTCTTGAATTAATGGAACTTTAATGTCTCCCTCCTCAATCGTGGCATTTCCCGTGGCGAACTAGATACCATATAATTCCATCCTGTGAAATTACATGAGCACCACCACAATCTAGGAACATAGGTTCTGATAGGACATAATTGATTGTGGCGAGATAAATAAAGGCAAAAACAGTTGAGAAAAATGTCATTCTGAATTTCGGATTCAGGTTTCTGCAATTTTGAGGAAGATCAGCAATTGCAGAGACCCCGAAGTTGAAAGAGTTGAGAGAAATGACATTCTGAATTTCGAATTCTAGTTTCTGTAATTGAATAGACCTCAAAATTGAAAGAGTTGAGATAAATGACTTTCTAAATTTCGGATTCAGGTTTCTGCAACCTAGCTAGGTTGTTTGAAACTTTGAATTGCCGACCCCTTATTTATATGGTAAGTCGGTAACGACTCGTAATCAAACTTTTTTGTCTCACTTAGTATGCAGAGATGCATTTTAGAATTTTTCTATATATATATATATATATATATACTATATACTATATACTATATATTATATAATTATATACTATAGTATAATATAGAGTGTATATATATAGACACACACACACACATACACACATAAAAGGGTATAGGTGTAATTGGTGTTGAAGACCCGAGCAGTCTTGAATGGAACTTTAATGTCTCCCTCCTTAATCGTGGCGTTTCCCATAGCGAAAGTATCTGGATACCATGTAATTCCATCTTGTGAAATTACATGAGCACCACCACAATCTAGGAACATAGGTTCCGATAGGAAATAACTGATTGTGGCGAGGTAGAGAAAGGCAAAAAGAGTTGAGAGAAATGTCATTCTTAATTTCGGATTCAGGTTTCTACAATTTCGAGGAAGATCGGTAATTGCAGAGACCTCGAAGTTGAAAGAGTTGAGAGAAAAGACATTCTGAATTTCGAATTCATGTTTCTGTAATTGCACAGACCTCGAAATTAAAAGAGTTTAGAGAAATGACATTCTAAATTTCGGATTCAGGTTTCTGCAAACTAGCTAGCTTGTTTGAAACTTTGAATTGCCGACCCCTTATTTATACGGTAAGTTGGTAACGACTCGTAATCAAATTTTTTGGTCTCACTTAAGTCAACTGGATACACACTTGACCGGTTGGGCTATAACAATCTGAAAATTTTCTTTGTACATGTTAATAATTGACATGATCAGTCCATTTTTATTGGGTCTGTGAAGATGATGTGGTAAGCCTAAAACATACTTTTTCGGGTTATATTGAGCCCATACTTAGTTAGGTTTAGAGTCATTGAACTTACCCATGCTTTATTATCAAGAGTACGTCAAAAGCTTTCTCTAGCTAGCAGTTCACTTCTAGATTAGCATAGGTAATAAATCCAGGAAAAGATTAAGCTCTCCATATTTGAGTTGCTTAATTAGTGTGAAATGCTAAGGCAATTTTTCCATGCAGCAACATGTCCAGGTTCCGATCACTTTTATATTAGCAGTAAGTAGTCGATTAGTAAACTCAGTACTAGATCTTCTAGCTAGATTAATTATCACATGGGTATAGAAAGCTAGCTTAATCAAATTGAATCTGATTGGCTATATGAGTGTGAATTGCATGTGAAGGCTAGGATGAAATTGTTTGGTAAATGTATGAATCAAGTATTAATGTTTACTAACCATAAGATCCATTTGGTAAGTTGTCAACTCACACATACAAGTATACAACCACGTACAGGGGCGGCCCTGAGGGTGTGCGGGTAGTGCCGGCGCACAGGGCCCTCGATTTGTAGGGGCCTCTGATTTTCAACATAGCAAACTAATATAGTTTAAATATTATAAAAAAACATTGTTATAACAATATATTGTGTAGCTCAGTTGGATAAGGCTGTTGAATGACAATTCCCATACACGGGTTCGATTCCCAATTATAGCAAATGTTTTTATTTTTGGCCCCTATCCTTATAAAGGAAGTTAATAATCACTCATTCACTGATTCACACGCAACCAACTAGCTTCTCCCAAAAGCATAGTCAGTCTCCAAAACTTCAAAAACCAAAGAAAACTCCCCAGTCTCTTTTTTTTTTTCTCAGACCACAAACAACAAAATCAAAATTCAAACAAGGTTTAATCTCTAATTTAAATCATCTTGCTGCATCCTAGAACACCCGACTCCGATAGATATTTTACTTCTATATTTTTTTTTTCTTTTTTTGCTCTAATTTATTCTTCAATTGAATAAATTCTTTTGGTAGCATTGTTCTTGTTATGAATATCTCAGATTTTGGGGGTTTAAATATATTGTTTTAGTCTTTTAGATTTAATCTTGCTAAATATATCTTCATATTTTTTTTAGATTTAGCAGGGGAGCACTTGTGGAACATGTTTAAAGGTCATTCATCTATCGAACATAGGTTCATTATAATTATAATGTTTGAACCCTTGATTTTGTTTAGTGGCTACATTTTGATGGAATGATGGTTTTTGTTATAATAGAACTATCTTTAATGTTATTTGATGATAATATCACATACTTTTGTTGATGAATTTTAGTTATATCTTGCTATATGAAAACAAATGAGCCGTAGTAAATATTCTTAAATTTTCGTGTGCAACCTTAATTAGTAGGGCCTAATTTTAAGTTTCGCACTAGGCCTAAAAATTCTCAGGGCCGGCCCTGACCACGTACATTTTTTCTTTCACATCACTACTCCCCTTTATAGACAATTATATATAGGATCTAGTTTACTAATTTGAAGACTAGTTTGGACATCAGTTCTTAGACTTTTGGGGGACTCTCTTGATTGGTGGTTGCAAACTCTCGGGAAACTCCCAACTCCATCCCACAAGCAATCAGATCTTAAGGATTCAATAAACAACAAAAACTAAAAATTGAAGAAATACTTTGTTGTTTTTCGGGTGTTCCATGTTTTGTCAGCTATGCTCGTTATTTATTTGTCATTAGGTGTGATGTTTGTCAAACTTTAATTCAGTCGTGAAAGTACTTCCACTATGATTACTTTTAATAAGCCATAGGCACATCAAATAAGGAATGAGCCTATGCTCCAAAACGTCTAGTGTTCAACCAACACTAGAAATACTTACACACTCGATGGGTGTCGATGTAATATCTCGGATTTTCAATATTAATTTCTCAAAATATTCAGAAATTAATTATTGATTGTTTGGAAGTTTTTAGTTTGTTGGTGAGGTGGAGTTGTCGTTAGATAAACATTAACCTGGAAAATCTTAGTTTTCGAGGAGTCAAAAGGTTGACTTTTTACTTGTTGAGTTTCTCAGGAAACTTTCTTCACGAAAGTTGTAGAGTTTGTTGATACGAGTCGTAAACACGAAGTTTGCTTAAATCAGAGTTCGTATGAAGAAGTGATGACGTAAGGAAGTCGAGTTACTATTTGGGAAATTTCCTCACTATTTCGGGAAGTTACTATTTCAGAATGTTACTATTTGAAAATTTTCCTTAATTGGATTTTCCGAAAATTTCCAGAAGAAAACTCTCTCTCTCTCTCTCTTCCTCTCTCTGCTCAATGTGCTTGCATGGCCCTTTCTCCTTCGGCCATTACTGACCATCAAAACCTATTGGACTTTGAAGCTCTCAATCCTAGGAACCTATGGGTACTCACGGGTTTCAAAATCGACTACCGTAGGAGGTGGAATCTCGACGGGAAGTTTTGAGAATTATCTGATATGTTGAGTCCATTTGAGGAGTTTTGAGGTGTGGCGTTTGACTTTATTAGTAAGAATACTAAAAATGTATTTCTTGGCGTAGCGTGGCATTTATTCATGGTCGCAAATGATCATACCGTTAGAGCTCTAGTATGTCTTTCCAATGGTATGCTTAGTGTTTTAGAATGTTTCACTAAGTATACGGTATTCTTAATGATCTAGAATGTTTTACTATTGAATACCCATGTTGTTTTTACATGAGTTTTAAATGGTATGCTTAGTGTTCTAGAATGTTTCACTAAGTATACAATATTTATGTGTTCTAGAATGTTTCACTACTGAATACCCATGTTGTTTTTAATTGAGTTTTAGATGATATGATTAGTGTTCTAGATTGATTCACTAAGTATACGTGTCACGCCCCGATTTTCCAATCAATTAATAAGGCATTTTGCCCTTAATTACAAACCATTCGGGAACGTGACGACATGGAATATCAAATACAAATATGCACAAGAATTTTTTTCCTTTTAATTCAAGTACAACAACACATACTCCATGCCCAACGTATGTAAATGTTGACCCGTTCTTTAGAGTCAAATATTACATACCAATAAATTACATAATAAATTGATATTACAAAATATTAAGTACTTAATCCAACAGAGTTTATCACAAACAGCGGAAGTCTATAAACCAACAAAATGTATGCAGCCTTGCTTACTCCTGGTTATCCTTACCTGCAGGTATAACCCCTACACCGTGGAATAGTGTACCGGGTTATATCAACAAACCCGGTCAGCTTATGAAGCCGGTATGAGTGATCTAAGTTTACTCACCCTAAAACGTTTAACAAAAATATACATATATATATTTTGTTTAAAACAATATATATGTAATTTATATTCTTCAAATATAATTCTAATCCCGAAAATTCATATTATAGAATATACTGAACCTACGCGTCCCATACCACGTATTTTAACCCCACACGTCCCATAAACGTGTATGTTAATCTCAGGGTAATTCAGAATATTAAACAATATAAACCTTCCCCAAAATCGTTTCCCAAAATTATGATTTCTTTCTTTTTAAGAAAAGTAAATCATCATAATA
Source organism: Rubus parviflorus (assembly GCA_029955375.1). NCBI lineage: Eukaryota > Viridiplantae > Streptophyta > Magnoliopsida > Rosales > Rosaceae > Rubus > Rubus parviflorus. The sequence goes on along the minus strand of JARGGL010000008.1, from coordinate 2,675,975 downwards.
ATTACTTCAATTTTTAAAGAAGTAAAAACTTCTAAATACAATTCAATAATTCTCCAAGAATTGTAATTCAATAAATCAATGCTTCAATTATTTAAGAAGCAAATTCATATCATACTCACACAAAACCACAATCAACTTCAAATGATTAAAAGCGAGAATACCATTTTTCTTCTCCTTTTAATACATCAAGATAAAGCGAGAATACCATTTTTCTTCTCCTTTATTACATAAAGTATTCATCTTTGTTTTCAATGAATACATGGCTACACAGTCTAGAACTCTAACCTTCACCTTCTGGCTACACAGTCTAAAGCTCTAACCTTCACCATTGGCTACACAGTCTAGAGCTCTAACCTTCACCCATTGGCTACACAGTCTAAAGCTCTAACCTTCACCCATTGGCTACAAAAACATTCGAGTAGGCAAACACAATATCATAATTTTTGAAATATTGTTCCCACAAAATCCACCAATTAAAACAATAAAATGAATACTTTCAAATATTGTTTTAACACAAAATCACACATGCTGATATATCAAATTAAAACTGTATTTAATTTATATATCGCAAAATCATTTAAATAAATATAATTATTTATTTTCGCAAACAACACAATATGAATTAATATTCATATATAAAATATCGTGAGATTCACTCACCTCTAATTCCTGCTGCGTCTTCAAATAATACCCGGGAATCGACAAAGCTAGCCAAATGCTTCATGATTCCAAAATACCTATGAACATGCAATTTTCCACTTAGCATATCATAGTTTCCAAATTGATGATTCTAAAATCCAATCACTTCAGATATTCCTCAAATGTCTCTTAGACATCAATAACCATAATTCGGGACAGTTTGACCAAAAGTCAACCGTCGGTCAACGTGGGTCCCACGTCTACTATTCATCAACGGGTCCCACACAAAATCCGAAACTTCCAAAATCCATCAACATGCTTATTTCTAGCATCCTAACATCATATCCAAAATTGGTGATGATCCAACGGTCGGATCATCACGGATCTAACGATCCATAACTATCGCTTAATTGATCATTGATCAAACGACCGAATTTGACAAAAGTCAAAACACGAAAGTTGTTCGTATCGACGAACCAAGCCAAACGGAGCAAAGAACTGCTCCTGGACCGGCCGGACGCGCCGCCGACGCGCCGCCACCGACGGTGGCCAGCCGCCGGACAAAAGTTGTCTGATTGCTATGAAATTTTAACAGCATGTTCTACACATTACCAGAAACAACTTTCATAACTACCACAAGGGCCAATTCAAAGTAAAAAGTCTCGAATTTACCTCGATAGTTCCAAAACCCTAGGATTTCAAATCCAAAATTCTCCTTCGTCCGAACTCCGATTGAAGCGTACTTTATGTTGTTAGAAAGCCCCAAGCAAGGCCTACAAAGCCCAGTAGGTAAGGTGACTCGATTTGGCCGAAAACTTGCCCAGAAACGGATGAACAGTTCGGCTGCGTTTTTCCCCTTTTTCTTTTCTTGATTTCTCCTTCTATACTAAGAATTGATCAAGGAAATTTATATAGGGTTGAAGAGAATTGAGTGGTGAACAATTTGGGACAAGTTTCATGGCCGGAGATGGCCGGAATTGGGAGAAATCGCCGGTCAAAGTGGTCGGTCACTGTAGCACGGGTGAACAGTAATTTTCTAGGGGAAATTCTGATTTTTGGTGAATAGTAAAACCCAAAATCATTTTTATAGAAATTCGTCAAACTTTCGAGGTCCATAACTTCTTCATACGATGTCCGTTTCCGGTGAACCGAAATCCTACGAACTCGATTCGACGAGGTCTACAAATCTCGTGAAGAAAGTTTTCCCAAATTCTCAACGGATACAAAGTTACCTTAATTAACCTTGTGTAACTTATAATTACCACCGTAATTATCGTTTTACGACGAAAACCCCTAAAAATACGAAATCACACCATTTCACTTCAAATTTCACGACCTATTTTATAAAAATAGTATCGAAATTTTCGGGGTATTACAGTCTACCCTCCTTAAAGAAATTTCGTCCCGAAATTTGGACGCAGAGTACACCCAAGGTTATCACACTTCAATTCCAAATCTCAGAATTTATTTCATTAATAACCGGGTAGTACACATCAAACCACAACACAACCACAACTTGGTTCTCACAACCTGAAATTCAAATCCCAGAATTTATTTAATAATAAACCGGGTACTACACAACCACACATAAAGTAAAGAAACTGAAGTTACAGTTCGCACACACTGCTATTACAACTTCTAAAATGCCTCACAGGGCTTACACTACCAGAAGCCATCCTTAAACCTCCAATAGTGACTTCGTGGATAAGAGGCCGGATGTCTCGGAATTCCATACATCATAAGCTGATAGAAATATGCTGCCTCCACGAAACACTTGCAAGTGTCGCAACATTCTCTAGCTACATGCCTATCTCCATCCACGTCCCACATGTCCTGGCCAAAAGGACGCCAAAAACTTGACTCACCGCAAGTAAGACATTTACCGGCGGGCAGGAAAGCAGTAGTCGACGGAAAATACAATAACAGATGCTCATGACAAAACTCAGCCTGATGCATCATCCGCTCGACTTCTTGTCTACAGAAGTAGATGTTCCATCCGCTTCTCCACCAGTCTAGGGCTTCACACAGTTGCTGCACCACTTCCTGCTGCTTGGCTCGTGGTCCCAATATCATTCTTATCATACACGCTGCATAAAATGCAACATGATGACCTACCACCGAACTGGGACGCGAACCATACAATGTTCCTGGTTTGCATGCTGCATCGAAGTACTCCAGGGCTAGAGATATATTCGCTGCCTCCACGAGTACTCGTATTCCCATTCGGAACAGAGACTCCGGGTTCTTCGCTTCCCAGCATCGATTTGCGAAGATGCGCACCTGCCTGTCCGCTTCTATGGAACCAGTGGGTCTGGATCCACCATCGAAACCATCATTGTCGATCGCCGCCAAGGTAGACCAACTATCGGCATACTCCTTGAAGTCCTTCGAGACACAACGAAGTTCCATTGTGCTTTGCAGAGATGCGGTAGCCACCAACTGGAAAATATATTTCCAGATCTCCACCGGAAGTTCACTCCAATCAGTGTTCTTGGAATGCTTGCTGCACTCTCCTTTACTCACCATTTTGCAATTTCTAGTAGATGTGTTTGTTTGAAATCAGATATGAGTTAAGTAACACAGCTCCTTATCCTATGTATTTAAACACAACTTTCCACCGTAAGGGAAACCTTTCTTTAATGTAAGTGCGGTGCACTCAACAACCCACTAAGAATAATTATTGCTCATATCTGTCTCAATTACTCAAAAGTATCGCCCACGATACAAGATTCCACAAGATTTAATCAACAAAAACTCAGTCTTCCACTAACACCGGTCATAATGACTCTTTTCCTTTTGCTTTCGCATAATTAATTCCTCAAAAGATGCGAGGTCTCACAAGAGTGGAACTGTATGTGGAAAATCCATGCATCGGGGAAAAAAAATCTTCCACGATCTCCAAGGGCTCCGACAATTAGCTGTAAATCAGCCACTCACCTTTGCTTTTGAATTTTTCAAATCCTCCACCAACAATAAATATACCCTTACGCATCCACTAACAGATACTTTCCATTAGTGCCATAACTTCCTTTCTCTTTCAAAGAGGACTTCTTCACTCCACTTCTCAGAAATTTCACCAACTCAAACATGTCACGCAAAGTGAATTCGTTCAGTGAATTACTTCAATCTGATCCCTCTGAAAGCCAATTCTTTGAGGGCTTAGATGAAATAATTTCACCAGCAATCGAATTCGACAACGATATCGACATGCTAGACATGCTTCTAGCAGAAGACGAAACCATTGAAGTAGCCCCAAGTCCACAAGTATCATCTCCACAAGCTGAACCTAGTTCATCCAAACGTATTCCACTGAGGAAGAGCTTCACCAAATACCAAGTCCAAGCATTGAAGGACTTCGTCGAGGCTTTTCCACAGCCAACTGTTCAACAACGACAAGATTTGGGTGACCAAATAAGGTTAACGTTTGCACAAGTCTCTGCGTGGGTGATAAAGCATCGACCCAAAACGCCTGCCCAAACAACTCGTCAACAAAATTTTCTGCTGAGACAGCAAATCAATGAGCTTCAAGCTCAACTTAGCCAGTACCAAGCAGCATTCAACAGAATCAACTGCAACCACTGTGGAAAACGAGTTACTCCCAATAGTGAGCTACTAAAAGGGATTGAAGAGACTACCCCACAACCGCAGACTCTTCCAATTCCTGCAGTCATCGGTCCAAGGGAAAAGTCTCACATGAGGAGGGATGTTCAAAAGTGTATGTCGATCCCACATCACTCTTCTTCTACACAACAACCATCATACAACATCAACCGTTCAGAACATGAAGAAGCATCTTCCGTGGCAGAAGCATCTGTCGTGGCAGACACAACTAAGATTTCTGAAATCATTGTGTCGGTCAGAGATGAGCTAATCATCATGGCATCTGCTGCTGCGCCACTGTGGATCTCTGCACTCAAATCCAGCTCTGCCACGCTTCATGAGTTCCTGAATGAAGCAGAGTACAAGAGAATCTTCACTAACGGTATTGATCTTACTCCCACTAACTTCCAAACCGAAGCTTCTCGCTACACAGCCACTATTCCCCTCAGTCCTGTCGTACTCGTGAATCTCTTCATGGATGTGGACCAATGGTCCACCATATTCGGTAGCATCATTTCAAGGGCGAGTATCCTTGATGTCTTGTCATCAGGGACTACTGAAAGCTACCACGACACCATCCAAGTCATGACTGCTGAATTCCAGGTGACCAGTCCATCTGTCTCCACTCGTGTAACTCACTTTGTTCGTTATTGCCAACGACAAACAGAACAAAGTTGGGCAATAATTGACGTCTCTGTGGACGGTTTAAGCTCAAATCTGGGTCCACACCCAAGATCTCAATGCAAGAAGCGTCCATCCGGATGCTTAATCCAAGATTTGTTCAACGGCAGCTCTCGTGTCGTATGGGTGGAACATGTTGATGTACAAGATCAAATCATGCACCAAACATACCGAACACTAGTGGAGTCAGGCTTAGCCTTTGGAGCAAGGCGATGGGTAGAAATACTTCAGAGGCAAGCGGAAAGGTTAAATTATTCCGCGGCAGACACTTATCCACCTCAAGACTTTTGTGTCATACCATCTGTGGAAGGAAGAAGAAACTTGTTGCAGATGGCATGCAGAATAGTGACAGACTTTTTCACAGACATCGGCAACTCTACTGCTCATGAATGGAAGGTAGCTGAACAAACCAAGTTCAGGGGTTCAGGGATAAGAGTCTCCACCAACAAAATCTGGAACAGGCTGAATAAGTCTCATGGTCTCACTCGAACTGCATCTGCAATAATCCAGCATCATGTCTCTCACAGAAAGCTCTTTGACTTCTTCATTGACGTACAAACTCGGAACCAGTGGGACCACCTAGCATTGGAAAAAGAAGTGCAGGAGATTGCACATATCACAACTGGTCATGATCCACGCAATTGTGTCTCCTTGTTGCAAATGCACAACACCTATATACTCCAAGAAAGTTGTACTGATTCAACAGGGTCATACGTGATTTATGCCCCTATTAGTCAGTCAACGGTGCAGAAGTTAATAGGCGGTTGTGAGTTAGGTACAATTGTATTCCTAACTTCGGGTTTTTCAATTCTACCAGATATGCCTACTGCTGGAAGAACAGAAGGGATCTCAGACAATCCATACATTGGTTGTCTAGTAACGGTAGCAACACAGATCTCTACTGAGTTACTGAAGAACAAGAAAGGGTCAGTGGATCAAGTCTGTCGTTTGATCCAGGGTACGGTTGAGAGAATTAGAAATGTAGCCATGTAAGACTATCAATTTCGGAATTGTAATTTGTACTTTATATTCTTAACAACACAACAGCACTGAAGAGCACATGATGGGGATCCGCCGCGGTCGGGCCATCACTCGATAAATACTGTGTGCTATTAAGCATACGAAGTAACCATCACTTGAATGAATCTAAGAACCTAACGTCAAACCCTAAACCGATCCTAAGCTCTAAACCCTAACTTCACTTCACAATTCTAAAACTCGTTTCATCTCCGTAGAGCGTTCCATTGCTCAATCACTTCCTTAGAGCATTGTTTTGCTCTGATACCAATCTGTCACGCCCCGATTTTCAAATCGATTAATAAGGCATTTTGCCCTTAATTACAAACCAATTCGGGAACGTGACTACATGGAATATCAAATACAAATATGCACAAGAATTTTTTTCCTTTTAATTCAAGTACAACAACACATACTCCATGCCCAACGTATGTAAATGTTGACCCGTTCTTTAGAGTCAAATATTACATACCAATAAATTACATAATAAATTGATATTACAAAATATTAAGTACTTAATCCAACAGAGTTTATCACAAACAGCGGAAGTCTATAAACCAACAAAATGTATGCAGCCTTGCTTACTCCTGGTTATCCTTACCTGCAGGTATAACCCCTACACCGTGGAATAGTGTACCGGGTTATATCAACAAACCCGGTCAGCTTATGAAGCCGGTATGAGTGATCTAAGTTTACTCACCCTAAAACGTTTAACAAAAATATACATATATATATTTTGTTTAAAACAATATATATGTAATTTATATTCTTCAAATATAATTCTAATCCCGAAAATTCATATTATAGAATATACTGAACCTACACGTCCCATACCACGTATTTTAACCCCACACGTCCCATAAACGTGCATGTTAATCCCAGGGTAATTCAGAATATTAAACAATATAAACCTTCCCCAAAATCGTTTCCCAAAATTATGATTTCTTTCTTTTTAAGAAAAGTAAATCATCATAATAATTACTTCAATTTTTAAAGAAGTAAAAACTTCTAAATACAATTCAATAATTCTCCAAGAATTGTAATTCAATAAATCAATGCTTCAATTATTTAAGAAGCAAATTCATATCATACTCACACAAAACCACAATCAACTTCAAATGATTAAAAGCGAGAATACCATTTTTCTTCTCCTTTTAATACATCAAGATAAAGCGAGAATACCATTTTTCTTCTCCTTTATTACATAAAGTATTCATCTTTGTTTTCAATGAATACATGGCTACACAGTCTAGAACTCTAACCTTCACCTTCTGGCTACACAGTCTAAAGCTCTAACCTTCACCATTGGCTACACAGTCTAGAGCTCTAACCTTCACCCATTGGCTACACAGTCTAAAGCTCTAACCTTCACCCATTGGCTACAAAAACATTCGAGTAGGCAAACACAATATCATAATTTTTGAAATATTGTTCCCACAAAATCCACCAATTAAAACAATAAAATGAATACTTTCAAATATTGTTTTAACACAAAATCACACATGCTGATATATCAAATTAAAACTGTATTTAATTTATATATCGCAAAATCATTTAAATAAATATAATTATTTATTTTCGCAAACAACACAATATGAATTAATATTCATATATAAAATATCGTGAGATTCACTCACCTCTAATTCCTGCTGCGTCTTCAAATAATACCCGGGAATCGACAAAGCTAGCCAAATGCTTCATGATTCCAAAATACCTATGAACATGCAATTTTCCACTTAGCATATCATAGTTTCCAAATTGATGATTCTAAAATCCAATCACTTCAGATATTCCTCAAATGTCTCTTAGACATCAATAACCATAATTCGGGACAGTTTGACCAAAAGTCAACCGTCGGTCAACGTGGGTCCCACGTCTACTATTCATCAACGGGTCCCACACAAAATCCGAAACTTCCAAAATCCATCAACATGCTTATTTCTAGCATCCTAACATCATATCCAAAATTGGTGATGATCCAACGGTCGGATCATCACGGATCTAACGATCCATAACTATCGCTTAATTGATCATTGATCAAACGACCGAATTTGACAAAAGTCAAAACACGAAAGTTGTTCGTATCGACGAACCAAGCCAAACGGAGCAAAGAACTGCTCCTGGACCGGCCGGACGCGCCGCCGACGCGCCGCCACCGACGGTGGCCAGCCGCCGGACAAAAGTTGTCTGATTGCTATGAAATTTTAACAGCATGTTCTACACATTACCAGAAACAACTTTCATAACTACCACAAGGGCCAATTCAAAGTAAAAAGTCTCGAATTTACCTCGATAGTTCCAAAACCCTAGGATTTCAAATCCAAAATTCTCCTTCGTCCGAACTCCGATTGAAGCGTACTTTATGTTGTTAGAAAGCCCCAAGCAAGGCCTACAAAGCCCAGTAGGTAAGGTGACTCGATTTGGCCGAAAACTTGCCCAGAAACGGATGAACAGTTCGGCTGCGTTTTTCCCCTTTTTCTTTTCTTGATTTCTCATTCTATACTAAGAATTGATCAAGGAAATTTATATAGGGTTGAAGAGAATTGAGTGGTGAACAATTTGGGACAAGTTTCATGGCCGGAGATGGCCGGAATTGGGAGAAATCGCCGGTCAAAGTGGTCGGTCACTGTAGCACGGGTGAACAGTAATTTTCTAGGGGAAATTCTGATTTTTGGTGAATAGTAAAACCCAAAATCATTTTTATAGAAATTCGTCAAACTTTCGAGGTCCATAACTTCTTCATACGATGTCCGTTTCCGGTGAACCGAAATCCTACGAACTCGATTCGACGAGGTCTACAAATCTCGTGAAGAAAGTTTTCCCAAATTCTCAACGGATACAAAGTTACCTTAATTAACCTTGTGTAACTTATAATTACCACCGTAATTATCGTTTTACGACGAAAACCCCTAAAAATACGAAATCACACCATTTCACTTCAAATTTCACGACCTATTTTATAAAAATAGTATCGAAATTTTCGGGGTATTACAATACGGTATTCATAATGTTCTAGAATGTTTCACTATTGAATATCCATGTTTTTAAATGAGTCTCAATGGAATTCTCACTGATAATTGTCCAAAAGCGACATTTGTATATGATTATATTTGATAAATATCATTTGTGTTTGGTTTGATTTGTTTGCAAATTTGGTGGATTTGGTGATTTTGGCGGTTTGGCGTATGTCATAAGTGTTGACATAATATTGGCACTATCTTTTTAAAATAAAGATATTGATTTCTTGGATTATTTGAATTATGGTTGTTGGTGTTATTTACAAGGATTAAATTCTTGTTACTACCCTGTACTTTAGGGGTTTAATCAATTCAGTCCCTGAACTTTTAATTTCATCAGTTCAATCCATGTACTCTTAATTCTGATCAAATAGGTCCATTTAAGACACGTGTCACCTATTAGAGGTCGACACGTGTCATTTTTATTTGTCATAAATGGACCTATTTGATGAGAATTAAGAGTGCAGAGACTGAACTGATGAAATTAAAAGATCAAGGACTGAACTGATTAGACTCCTAAAGTGCAGAGTAGTAACAAGAATTTAGTCATATTTAAAAATTGTAAATTGATGTATGCATTAATTGTTTGAATATAAATTATTGGCGTGATTTCTTGTAAGGTAGAAATTGTGGTTACTCATACCAGATTTGTAACCTGATTGGGTTGTTGTTATAACATGGTACACTATTCGACGGTGTAGGGGTTTATCCTGCAGGTTAAGATATCTAAGAGTTAAACTGAAGGATTACTTGGAGCTATTGGTGTGTGTGTGTGTGCGCGCGCGCGTGTGAAGGGGGTGCCTTGAAGTAGATTAGAGTGTTTGAACGTTTAGGCTTTAGAACTATCAATTAGCTCATGTGCCAGCTAAGCTTGGTCGGTCAAAGTTTCATAGTGACCGAATTATTAGTGATTTTTATTTTCACTAAATTTTATGTGTCTACAAATGTGCCTACACTTTTGTGCCTTTTCCCCATAACGGATGCACCATTAAAGAGTTAGTAGTAGTTATTCATAAAATCTACATTAATTATGAATTAAAATAAAGATCACAAAACCCCAAGAAAACAAAATTCAAGTGTTATTGTTCTAAAAGAATGATCAAACTAAAGGAATTTTCAATCAAAAAGCACAAATTTTTGGTAAGAGAAGCAAGAGAAATAGAATCTCAAAAGTAAGAAATCTTACAGCAAGAACCTCAAATACTTTCATTTTATTTATTATTTAATTTTAAAAGTAATATAATAAAACTGAAGAGTAAGTAATGCGAAAAAAACTAAATAAATGAGAACATTTCTCGCACGGGAGAGCGCCGCCTTCTACATGCGTAAGACGTGTCAGAAATGCTAGTTGTTAATAATAAAAACAAATATTGTCCAAAAATAATAATAATAAAAACAAACAAAAAATATATTAATAACAATTCCTAATAACTGATATGTGTATGTGTGTTTTTTTTTTCACACACACACCCTCACCCCATCCCACTCTGGTATTCTAGGGGAGTCAAACCCAAGATCTCTCTTGGGACAACCTTGGTGCCAAGCCATTACACCAACCACTTTAGATAACTGATATGTGTGTGTAAACTAACGACCTATAATAATTTTTTTTTCACAAATAATCACTCAACTATGAAAATTTTGACACTTTCGTCACTATACTTTCAAAAATATCACTTTGACCACTCAACTTTAATACTGTATTTCACTTTGACCACTCAACTTTAATACTGTATTTCACTTTGGTCACTCGACTTCAATATCGTCTTTCAGTTTGGTCACTCGACTTCAATACCTTTTTAACTTTGAGTGACCAAAGTGATGTTTTTGAAAGTATAGTAATCAAAGTGTCGAAATTGTCATAGTTAAATGATCATTTGTAAAACTTTGCCTAAAAAAATACTATGCTTTACCCTTCCATAATAACTCAAACTTTTACCGTGGTTAATTATTGTTGGGATATGTCAGGTTACGCCATTTGTTTTTTTACAACAATTACGTGGCAAAACTTACAATGTAAAGCAAGCAAAGGGCATCAGAAAACTTCGGATATGGGGTCCACGGGAGACACCGTACTCCGAACCAGTTGTCTGTCTGTGCAGTGTCCCCACAGCGTATAAAAACCCTTAAGTCCGAAGCAAAGCCCCTCCCCACCCCCAAAAACCCTCACACACAACACACTACTACAGAGAGAAGCAGCCTCCATTGGAAAGCTGCTGCCATCTCAAAAACAGCGAACCCTAGAGAGGCGGAGGCAGGCAATTCGTAGGAGAGACGACATGTCGCAGTCACTGGAGCTATTGCTGATACAATTCCTGATGCCGGACAACGACGCCCGGCGGCAAGCGGAGGACCAGATAAAGCGGTTGGCTAAGGACCCTCAGGTGGTCCCCGCACTCGTACAGCACCTCCGCACCGCCAAGACTCCCAACGTTCGCCAACTCGCCGCCGTTCTTCTCCGGAAGAAGATCACCGGCCATTGGGCCAAGCTCACTCCTCAGCTCAAGAACCTCGTCAAGCAGTCCCTCATTGAGAGCATCACCATGGAGCACAGGTCTCCATCTTTGCCTCTAACAATTACTTGATCAATCATTTCTCTTTTGACGAAATTTTGATAGGTTTTAATTGTGTGATCCTTATACTTGTGCTAATTAATTTACTGCTAAGGTTGTGGTGAAGTTTTGCTAGGCATTTGAATTCCTTTGTTCAATGAAGAGTGTATGTGATTAAGAGGTTGTTTTCGTTTGCGTGGTGTTAATGCAGTCCACCGGTGAGGCGAGCCAGTGCCAATGTAGTTAGTGTCGTTGCAAAATATGCCGTCCCAGCTGGAGAATGGTCAGATTTGTTGCCCTTTCTGTTTCAATGTAGTCAGAGTGCACAGGAGGAACACAGAGAGGTCAGTTCCTTTAAACTCATAGAGAACACTCTTTACTCTTGCACTCCCTGTATCGTTTCTTTTTCGTTAGATGAGACAGGAGCTTACTGTTAACTGCACTATGCCCTACCACCCCCATACAACATATAAAATGGTGATAGTGTACGATCGGGGTATACATATTATGCATGAATGTGTTATACATTATTGATGCAAGCCAATTCATACGGGGAAGATGTCTCCATTATGTTTAGATTTTAGGGAAGACGGTCATGGCCTATTATTGGTTTGGCTCTGGCTCTGGCTCTGTCTCTTTCAAAGAAGATGCTTTCCAAAGAAAATAGCTTCCTTCATAGAATCAGGTCTTACTGTTATTTGACTTGACTATTCAAAACATGTATTGATTTTCCCATGGGCCAGACTGTTCCAAACAAAAACCTGCAATTCTGTAGGTCTACCAACATTCGAAATTTTTTTATATGAATCAAAACCAGATCAACTGGATTTCCTATCAGAGTGAGAAAAGGATATCTAAGGAAAAATTCTTGTCATGGAAAGTGACCAAGCTCTTTTGTAGTTGAAACTTGATCTAATAAAATATTGATAAGCAGTGATAAAAGATCTCAAAATCTGATTTCTCTGTTATTACTCTGCTCCCAGTTACCAGATTGAATACACTGACTTCTGTGGTTTTTTGATCAAGGTGGCATTGATCCTTTTCAGCTCTTTGACTGAAACAATTGGGAATACGTTTCGACCACATTTTGCAGATTTGCAAGCTCTTCTTCTGAAATGCCTGCAGGATGAGACAAGCAACCGTGTCAGAGTTGCTGCACTCAAGTAATGTTAATGCTCGTATCCATTTATTTAGAACTTTGATATTTTGCTGCCACTTTTGCTCACAAATGATTAGTTTGTTTTACTTATTAGAGGCTTTTATATAATTCCAGGGCAGTGGGGTCTTTTCTAGAATTCACTCATGATGGGACTGAAGTGGTAAGCCTGTTTTCATGTTGTCACTTTACATTATAAAAACAAGCATCTTATATAAATGCTTTTATTGTGCATATACAATAATGCTCTTCTTCACGATACCCATTGGCTCTTAAGTGCTCATTTTTTATGCCTTTTATAGAAAATAAAAGTAAAGTAATTCAAAATGAGATTCTTAATGAGGACGTGATTTCATATGCCAACTTGAAAAGAAGATTAAGATTCCTCTTGAGATGAAGATTAAGAATCCTTGAAAAATTACCCTCTCCAATAGGTGTGTGATATTCAATGGTAATTGTAAGATTGAAGTTAAATACTGAAATTAAATTTCCCATCTTCTAGTTGAATTTTGAACCAACCAATAACCACAATGTAATCAGATTCCTTACGAATTCATACAAGATCGGGTTCGACCAAATATGATAATCTCATTCCTTTGGCATTTCATTTCAAGTATCTGCTTATTTCTACATTTCATGTCAAGTGTACCAAACATGCATTATAGGTTTTATCTTTTTCATTTTTTTCCGGTGTTGTTTGGATTTTTGCCTAATTGCTTGCATTGCATGTCAGCTGAGTGTTGCCAGTGAAACTCATCAGTTTTTTTTTTCTTCCATTAATCTTATTGCAGGTCAAGTTTCGAGAATTCATTCCCAGCATTTTAAATGTATCAAGACAATGCCTTGCTGCTGGCGAAGAGGATGTTGCTGTAATTGCTTTTGAGATTTTTGACGAGTTGATTGAATCTCCTGCTCCTCTTCTTGGGGAGTCTATTAAATCCATTGTGCAGTTCTCTCTTGAAGTTTGCTCAAGTCAAAGTTTGGAGTCTAACACTCGTCATCAGGTTAGTTTAAAGGGTAAATTGTTTTCTTGTATTTTTTATGCTGTTAATCCCTGATTGTGATGCTGAGTAGTTGACGAGCTGTTTAGTGTAACTTATCTTCTTAGAACTAAATATATGAATTGAAGTTTCCTCTCTCTCTCTCTCTCTCTCTCTCTCTCTGTACATATATATATATATATATTTATCTATCTATCTATCTTTCTATCTATCTATCTATCTCTCTCTCTGTTGTTATATTTGTTTGTCTCGTTTCTTTGTTATCTTGCAGGCAATCCAGATAATTTCGTGGCTGGCAAAGTATAAATCCAAATCCCTCAAAAAGTATAAGCTCGTCATCCCTATTCTGCAAATTATGTGCCCATTGCTTGCCGAATCAACTAATGGAGATGAAGATGATGATCTTGCTCCGGATCGAGCTGCTGCAGAAGTTATTGACACTATGGCTTTGAATATACCGAAGCAAGTCTTCAGTCCTGTTCTTGAATTTGCTTCTTTAAGCAGTCAGAATGCAAATCCAAAGTATAGGGAAGCTTCTGTTACTGCTTTAGGTGTCATTTCAGAGGGTTGTTTGGAGTTGATGAAAGATAAGTTGGATCCAGTTCTTCATATTGTTTTAGGTGCTTTGAGAGATCCTGAGGAAATGGTCAGGGGAGCTGCTTCCTTTGCATTGGGTCAGTTTGCTGAGCATTTGCAGCCTGAAATTGTATCTCACTATGAAAGTGTACTGCCCTGCATTTTGAATGCCCTTGAGGATGCATCTGACGAAGTGAAGGTATGTTTGGTGGAAGGAAGGAATTAAAAGATTGTCTTATGTTGATTTGACTAACTGGGAGGTTCCTAGGTATCTATCAGGACTGGGGGTGGAGTTTGGTTTTGAGTCTGGGGATTTTATTTTTCTATGTTTAATGGCTGTTGCTTTTCCTTGTTTCTGGTAGTTTGTTGGATGTAGGCTGTGTGGGTTTTCTTTCGTTCGTGGACTACTGGCCTACTTTGTCCTTGCTGCCCTTTTTTTTTGTTTTTTGTTTTCAATATAATCTTTATGTTTCCCATTAAAAGAATAAAATACAAGATTTTTATTAAAATGCTGAATGATTAAAACATAATTCATATGCGCAGGAAAAGTCATATTATGCTTTGGCAGCATTTTGTGAGAACATGGGTGAGGAAATCCTTCCGTTCCTTGATCCCTTGATGGGGAAACTACTGGGGGCTCTCCATAATAGCCCACGTAATTTGCAGGAGACATGTATGGTATGGGGGTCTTTTACTCTAAACATTTCAAATGATTTTTCGTAAACCTTTTCTACTTTGTATACTAAATAATTTAGTTTTTTGTTTAATTAATTTTTTTTTGGTACCACATTTGCAGTCTGCGATTGGTTCCGTTGCTTCTGCTGCAGAACAAGCCTTCGTTCCATATGCTGAAAGGGTTTTGGAGTTGATGAAAAGTTTCTTGGTGCTTACTAATGATGTGGATCTCTGTTCACGAGCAAGAGCTACTGAATTAGTTGGAATAGTTGCGATGTCTGTGGGGAGAACTAGGATGGAACCAATTTTACCCCCTTATATAGAAGCCGCAATTTCTGTAATTACCGTCTCTCCCTTTGACTATGATCTTTGTCTCTCTTATGTATTTACCCCTAATGTTTAGTATATTACAGGGTTTTGGATTGGAGTTTAGTGAGCTTCGGGAGTATACTCATGGATTCTTCAGTAACGTGGCAGAAATTTTGGATGATGGTTTTATACAGGTTTGCAATGCTTTGGTTGGCTTATACTTGGTGCAGTTATTCACTTGTTACCCATATTCATGTTCTGTTTTTCGCACAGTATCTTCCTCATGTTGTCCCCCTGGCATTTTCTTCCTGCAATCTTGATGATGGCTCTGCAGTGGACATCGATGAGTCTGATGACGAAAATATTAATGGATTTGGTGGAGTTTCATCTGATGACGAAGCTCATGATGAGCCAAGAGTACGAAATATCAGTGTAAGAACAGGAGTTTTGGATGAAAAGGCGGCTGCAACTCAAGCTCTCGGCTTATTTGCGCTGCATACAAAGACTTCATATGGACCGTATCCTGTAAACATCTAATTTATTTTATTATTTTTTTATTGGATTTTTATTTTACAAATATAATGTATACATCAAATACTATATCGGATTCTTTGACTTCTTTTAAGCTATTTGGAGGAGTCGTTAAAGATTCTAATAAGACACTCAGGGTATTTTCATGAAGATGTTCGGCTTCAGGCAATCATTGCTTTGAAACGTGAGTAGCAGCATTCTTTGTCTGTTCCTGCACATGCTAGGAAAGTAGCAATTATCTGATTATTGCACGACTTTTATTTGTCTATTATCTTTTTCTAGTCTGTTTAGACCATGGATTTCATGCACGGTAAAGTCAAGCAATGAATATCTAAACCTCTTCTAGTTGGTTCATGCAAGGATGCGTTCTTCAGTATGTCAAGAAATATAGTTTAGTGTATTCTACATATGCAGAGAATTACATCATTCTACCATTAAAGGACAGAAACTTTTGAGTGTTGGCATGTGTGCATAATACCTTGAAAGATGACATATTAACCAGAATATATGCATGTATATATATATAATTATACATCTTTATATGTAATTGAATAATTGTTTGCAGTAGAAGTAATTGCATATGTGTGTATTTAGGTCAGTTGAGGTCATGCTAATAAAAAACGAGATGGTTTCCAAATCCGACTTTGCTTAGCAGAAAAAGAAATAATTAATTGGAACTCGTGTATTATGAATCATTATTTGACAACACGCTACTCCACTACATTTTAGTTCTTTTGCAGGTAACATTTTGGACATTTTGATGATTTTGGCACTAGCGGGATTAATTTTTGCATGTGTAGTGTTCTTGCTTTTATGTGGATTATATATTGGGTATCACTAGTCCATTAACTTCCCGTGGTTTTTGTTTGATTTTAAATGCAGATATTTTAACAGCAGCACACGCAATTTACCAGAATCATAATGTTAGTGGCTCTCTCTCTCTCTCATTTTCTTTCTCTCAACTTCCAAGAGTTATTACATTCATCCTCTAACTTCTAACTGAGAACCATGCCTTTAACTGATGATCTTCAGTTTCATTTATTGAAACAGGACTGCTTTTTGAAACATGTTTGCATTTTATATATTCTAGTACTATTGATCTGTGTTAACATGGTTTTTCGAGCCTCCTATTGGGTTAACCAACTTTTGGAGTTCATTATAGTTTCTTTGAAGTTTATAGGTGTCAGAATATGCTACTAATATTATACTGCTTGTTTTGCAGGAAGGACAAGCAAAGGCTAAAGAAGTTCTAGGTAAAATCATTATTTGATAATATTTGTGCTTTGGATTTCTTGGTTTCCCTGTTTTAATACAATAATACTAATTATATTCTGCAGATACTGTGGTGAATATTTATATCAAGACTATGACCGAAGATGATGACAAGGAAGTTGTTGCTCAAGCTTGTATGAGCCTTGCTGACGTCATCAATGATTTTGGATACATGGCGGTTGAACCCTGTAAGTGAAATATAGTTGGGATCATTTTATTCTATTATATTTTATAAGATGCAGGGCATTATTTTATTGGTTGAAATAACTTTTAAATGCTGATGAAGTATGGTCATATCTAAACAGATATGTCTCGGCTGGTTGATGCTACTTTGGTACTGCTTCAGGAGAAATCAGCTTGTCAGCAGACAGCATCTGATGATGAAATTGATGATGGTGATGTTGAACATGATGAAGAGCTCATGGATGCAGTCTCTGACCTTCTCCCTGCTTTTGCCAAGTCAATGGGTCCTCATTTCGCATCTAATTTTGCAAAACTTTTCGGACCTTTAATGGAATTTGCGGTGGGGTTCAATAAAGATTTAGAGCATATTTAGTTGCAATGCCTTGCTTACATTTCCTTTTGGTAGTTTGCTACTAATTTGACTATTGGCATATGCAGAGAGCTTCACGCCCATTGCAAGATCGGACCATGGTTGTTGCCTGCCTTGCTGAAGTTGCTCAGAACATGGGTGCTCCAATTGCGGCATATGTTGATGTATTTTCATCTTATGTTATTGTTTTAAATGAAGTTAAGTACATGTCCAATGAATTCTGGGGTACATTAAGCTAGATTCTGAAAGTCTGTGTCTGGTTTCAGAATGTGATGCCCTTGGTACTCAAAGAACTAACATCATCAGACTCAACCAATAGGAGGAATGCTGCATTTTGTGTTGGAGAGTTGTGCAGAAATGGTGGCGAGGGAACATTCAAGTATCCTTGCTTATGGTTTTATTTGTTTTCATTCCCTTGTTAGCAATAAATTTGGCACTGAAGCCTAAACTCTTAAACCTTGCATTTGCCTTCCACTAGAATTTCCTTTAATTAAATTCCAGATACTATGGAGATATATTGCGTCGGCTTTCCCCACTATTTGGGGAATCTGAGCCAGATGATGCTGTTAGGGATAATGCAGCTGGTGCAGTCGCAAGAATGATAATGGTGCACCCCGAGCTTATCCCATTGAATGAGGTAATCTCACCGATGACATTTTCATGACTTACTATGTTTTTTCCTTTGGGTTATTATTGGTGATCTTAAGTAATTTGTCCTGGTTAATTTTTCAGGTACTTCCTGTTTTCATGAAAGTTCTTCCATTAAAAGAAGATCATGAGGAGTCCATGGCAGTTTACACTTGTGTCTCTACTCTTGTTTTATCATCTAATGCCGAGGTCAGTATGTTGTTCCGCCTCTTCAACCTGAAACTGATTTAGACCAAGATGCGTCTCTCTCTCTCTCTCTCTCTCTCTCTCTCTCTCTCTCTCTCTCTCTCACTCACTCACCCACTTCTTTTATGTTTTAAGCAGATTCTTTCTCTGGTCCCTGAGTTGGTTAATGTATTTGCTCAAGTTGTGGCATCACCAGTTGAAACTCCTGAGGTCAAAGCACATGTAGGCAGAGCTTTTTCTCACCTTATTTCAATCTATGGCCATCAAATGCAGCCCCTTCTGAACAATCTCTCCCCTCAACATGCAAATGCCCTAGCTACATTTGCCCCAAAAAGCTGAGAGCCAGTTACTTGCTTTCTTGTGTATTTATCTATGAAGCTGTTTGATTGAGGACGCGAATTGTGGTTCTTCCCCAATATTTTGACTTGTTTTTGTTGCCGAGATTCTTTTCCAAATACCGTGGTATGCTATTCCCATGTTTTTTAGCTGGGATGGATTAATCGGAAGGAGCACATCATCCTGTAAGGTATGCATATGACCTATTGCGAGAAAGTACCAAATGGGTGTGTGATATAACATAGAGCATGATAAGATATTATTACTGTATGAAAAATAATCATATAAACATTGCTAATAACAATGGCGTTTCCTGATTTAATACTGAACGCTGGAATTATTGGTAAAGAATGCACACCAAGAAATGTTGATTGAGATAATTATCCAATTCATTAAATGTTTCATTTACTTGGTAGTTGGAACTTGGAACCAAGTATACATAGTTGTTTGAATGTTTTAAGGCCTAGTTTAGATATATGCCTCTTTGGGATTGATACCATTCTATCAAATACTATTTCATGCATCTCACACTAACCTAACTTATTCTTGCTTCTTCTTACAGGTCTCGATCCTTCTTCCAGTACCACCTCCATTTTTCAAGGCTGGAGATACCATTTTTTTTCCTTTTCCATTTGTTTCTTAGCTATTCATTATTCTGCAATTTTTTTTATCCCCTTTCAGCAATTTTGTGCATTATTTAACTCTGGAGCATTTTGTATTTACCAAGATCGTGCGGACCCTCAAATACATTTTTTGAGTATGTGCTCTTTTGTAGTGTGGGAACCTCAGCCTCATAGAATCGGTGAATTTGATGCCTCACCCGTATGATGCCCACAGTTTGTTGGTTTGTGATTATCAATGGTTATAGGAAAAGTATGTCTTGTTCTATTTTTCAGGTGTGATTGTATGTTAAACGAAGTTGTACCTATTGTAATTTTACTTTATAAATGGTATTGTTTTGGTCAACTTTTATAATAGGTGTTTAGAGATTGACCGAAATGTTTTTTCCTATTTTCTCGGTTGGAACTGTGATATAAAATGTATTTGGCCACCTTTTGTACTGATATAGATTTTTTTTTCATAGAAATTATCCTTTTTTTATTAATTTAAAATCACAATAAAATACAGCAAGTACGGTGTGTACAAGAACACCGAATTACAACATTACGAAAGTCTACACAACAAAGCTCGCATTATTACAAAGCTCACATTATTACTCAATGAAACAAGACACACTCAAGCAACTTCTTATTGGTTTTCCTCATTCATTAGTTATATGTCATAAACCAACTTGGAAAATGATTTCATATGCTGAGACTGCAGATTAATACTCAGCGATAAACTCCCATCATTAGTTGCACTGGGAATCATGTAAGCCTTCCCTTCACTTGGAATTCCAGCAAGCCCCATGAAAATGGGTGGCCCCCACCCAAAATCAGTATCATAGAGAGGGAGCGTAAACCAGCTAGTTATCTTAAAATTAGGGCACCAAATATGAGTCCCCTGAGCAAAGCTTGACAGATCCTGATGACGCTGCTCTAGTTCAAGATAGTCGAGTGCTGATCTAAGATAATCGTCATCCATACGCACCAAAGCATTGTGGACACAGTTTGCAGCGTACCATTTTGGTTTCGATATGAGATCCCTTACTAAGGCTGTTGCTGCGGCTCTGAAAATCACATTACCAAAGTAACTAGGCGGGACTGGGGGTTGCAATCTGGACCTTCCACTTACGGGAATGTATAATTTGGTTTCTTCATCATTACCTAGTTCACGTGCCTTGCAGGCACATCTCCATACATGACCTGCAAACACCTCAAATGAGGTATACTTGATTAGCGATGAAGCGTCATCGTCTTCCTCTATAGTCTTGGTCGACATAGCTTTCAAGATGTTGAGCTGCTCCCTTCTAAATCTGAAAACCGAGACTGTTGCTGCCCCGGTGCTTTCATGTTGATCATGGTCCTTAGGAGGTTGGTATGCAATGTGGTGGTTGTGGTCTAGTAAAGTCCGAGGTGGGTCTCGAGCACGAAGTAATGTCCTGTCGATCATCGGTGGGATTTCAAGGTCGATACCACGAGCCATATCAGACCATGTATTTATAAAGCGGAGAGCAGATAGTCCATCTGCTACGCGATGGTCCAGGAGAACACCAACTGCCACTCCACCGCATTTCAAGTATGTGATCTGAACCAGCAACAAGGGAAAAGAAGATATCTCCGCGGAATCAACGGTGGGGATGAGCCCTCTCCCGAACTCGGGATGCAAGAGTTGCTACTGGCCGCAACAAACAATGCCCCCTCTGCATTGCAATTGATTTCGATACCACCATTCTCGCCGTGGCGCTTCAGGCGGCCGGCCACAGGGTAAAAGGGCACGAGGGCCTTGCTGAGCGCGTGCTTCAACACATGCATGTCGAAGAAACTATTATCCTTGTCACCATTGTTTGGCTTGTAGATACAAATACTGGGATTGTGGCTTGTCTGCACCATGTCCAAGTTGGAGATCCACAACGACTGCTGAGGCGTCTCCACTGCTGGCCTCACCACTGTTGACTCCAACACGCTGACGTTGACCGCCATCTTCCTTCCAAGAATCTTAGATACACTGTGCAAAAATTGAGCCATTTTTTTTCAAATTAAACTATTATTAATTAACACTCCTAAACTCAAAATTAACATTTTGTTATTTTCATGCAGTACTCATAGAATATACTAAGTGAACGTTTGCTTTGAGCCATTTCAGCCACCCCTCTAAAGAAATAATCAAATGAGTGCATATGGATTATTTGTGAATGTTAATAACAGGTTAATTCCTTTTTCGAATTTTAAAGAGAAATACTATATATCAAACTAATAGTAAATTCTTTGGAGAGATTGGTATATGGGTTTGGGGTTCCTACGTACTCTAAAATTTAACAGCGCGCTTTTTGTTTTATATTACTTGCAGGAAATAAATATAAGTTGAAGAAAGAAGAAGGCACTATATATAGTAGCTGGTAATATACCTTTCGTCTAGAAATTCCGCCCAGATCGACAAATTAGCTCTATATATGTTATAGGCCTCTTGCTTGCTTTTATAATGCCAAGCAATGTTTCATGGCTACCTTCATGAATCATGATTGCAACTTTTTTTCTTAGAAAATATTAGGTTTGGAATTCATGCTTATTAATGTTGTACGTGTGGTGTAAAATTGGTGCCTATCAACCTCAATTAATTTTTCAACCACCGGCTCTATCACGTGCTCATAATTAAGAGCTGTCAGTTCTCTGACGAAAATTTAGGACTAGGGCAGAATGATTGAACTCTTCGATTTTATCACTAATAGTACCTATGTTAACTTTTCATCTATTATCCGTAAATAAAATGGCACATGTATCGCATGTGACTCATTATTTTGCCGGGACAATTTCAACAATGAGGCCGTTTTTAAGGGATGATCTAAGTGACAATTAGGGGTTATATGAAAATTAACCCTGAAAAATGGCTTTTAATCTTTAGAAAGTAAAAAAAATTATCCTCTTGTTGTAGGATATTATTATTGTGTGCCTTGTCAAACTAGGACTATCTAGAATAGGTTTATCCTTCTGGGATATGGATTGTATTTAGCATAGATATTTCTTATATCAATACATATTGTATCTTGTACTCCTCTTGACAGGACCCGCCCCAGATTCCACCCTGGAATCCGAAGTGGCCCTGTGGGACCCACCTTAGAAGAGATCATACCGAAAATTCGACATAAACTCTCTTAAAAATGGACTACCCAAAACCTGTGAAAAACAATTTAACACTTCGAATAACAAAATATCCATCCAAACTCCTGAGCACTGCTTGCTCGCCACAATAATTTCCAATCCTCCACAATATAAATATAAACAAAGGGTTTCTAACCCAACTACACCAAAAACATGTTTAAAAATATTTGTTGGTAGATCAGAGCATATCTAACAGTCTCACAAAAGATACAGGTAGCTAAGAGAAAATCCTACTATGATGATGAGGAAGCGCGTGGACTATGTGTAACGACCCGGACCAAAACTTATCGCTTTTCTACAGTGTTTTCCTGGCAAATCGTTGGAGGTATTGGTTTCGAGCTTCTGTTAGTACTTTTGGGGGGCCCTTGAGGTGACTTTTTGTTCGGTAAGGAATTTGATTTAAGTTTCTTCACGGAAGTTGTAGAGCGTGTTAAACCAAGAACGTGGACAGGAAGTACGCTTAAATCGGAGTTCGTGGGAGAGAGTTATGGTTCACGGAAGGAAAGTTACTATTTCGGGAAGTTACTATAAATAGAAGTTTCTATTTCGGGACAGGGGGGACTTTCCAGTTTTCGGGTGACCCTTCATCTCCCCCGTGCTACAGTACCCCGCCGGCTTTCTCCGACAATATCTCTCAGCTCCGGTCACCCCAGACCTCATGA
Source organism: Rubus parviflorus (assembly GCA_029955375.1). Taxonomy (NCBI): domain Eukaryota; kingdom Viridiplantae; phylum Streptophyta; class Magnoliopsida; order Rosales; family Rosaceae; genus Rubus; species Rubus parviflorus. The sequence continues at coordinate 2,652,806 of JARGGL010000008.1, read as the reverse complement.
CCGGTCCCAAAATCTTCCTCTTCCTCCCCTCTTCAAAATCCGACAAGAATCACGGTGAACCATCGCCTAGAACCGCCGGATTGTCCCCCGAAAGCCGCGACGTCAGCGTTTTCTTTCTCCGTCTTGAATCGGCGTTTTCCGGCCAAATCGATCGAAGCCACTTACTGGGCTTGGTAGCTCTCGTCCCCACGAGTCTAGCGCCACCGGCCTCACCACCATTGGTCGCCGGACGGCGGCGGATCGAAGGGATTAAGGTTCCGGCCACCGCGAGTTTCCAAGAGAAATTCGTGGCATTCTACTTCGAATTGGAACTCATGGCAGGTATGAAAGTTGCTCTTTATGCTTGGGTCGGAGATGGTTGGAACCTGCGGCGCGTGGGGCTCACGCCCAGCCGCTTGTGGCGGCACGTGATGGCGCGTCCGGCCACCTTTTAAACTGCATTTTAATTCATTATCTAGTACTTGTGCTTATGAACATGTTAGTATATGATTTGTAAGAAATTATCGAAGTTTGAGAATTTACCCGATTATTATTGGTTCGCTATCGAATGTTTCGTAGATTAGATGATCGTGTGACCGTTGGATGGTCACCGAAATTGGTTAGTATGTTAAGATAATTATTTGGAGAGTATTGTACGGTTGGATTGGAAAAGTTAGATCGATTGATTAATCGTAGGTTGGTTACAGTTTGTGAGACCGGATAATTAGTTACGTCGTTCGATTTATTGAACCGCGACAATCCGATCGTTGGATTAGTCGCCGAGTATTTTGGGTAATAAGATTCATTGATGAGTAATTTATGTGAGTGGACTTTTGTTTTAAATTAAATGTGCATGCAATTCCATTTTCGAAATAATTATTTTCCTCGTATTTAATTTTGGTTTATCATATTTGATTTACGAATAATAAGTCTCGAGCATGGATTTGATTCTCTTATTTCGATTTTCAATTTTTATTGGATTTCTGAGTTATGTCAGTTTCATAGTCTTTAAAAAATATTAGCTCGAGACTTGGCCTATGATTCTTTACGAGAATTTTTCATTATGGGAATTATGGTTCATTGTTCGAGAAATTATTTAATATTTTGATATGAATTGTTAGGCACATGATTTATACGTATATCTCGAGCATGAGTTTTATTTTTCCGCATGTGATACTTGAAATTATGAATTTAATTATGTGGAGTTATTTTCTTTTCCGGAATTTTATTGAGGCTCGAGATATTGTTTTGCTAGCATTTGAGACTTACGGTTTTATGGATATTTTGGGGAAATGTATTATTTGAGGCTTAATAATTTTAAATGGATATTCGAGGAATTGATTTTTCCCTTCCGAGCTATCTTTCCTTCATGATGAGTTTCATGTTAAGCCTCAATGCTTTAAGTTGATTTTGGGGAGCGTTTTCGATGTTTTCTATGAGAGGTTTCGGTGATTTCCCTACATGTGTTTTATCACCATACTGTTACCCTTAGCTGCATGCATGCTGGTTTTTCCGCCTTCGTGGCGAGGGGATGGACTCCCCGGAGCCCATCCGTCTGTGTGACGAGGTGATGACTTATCTGTGGTGATAAGCTCACCGGAGCCCAGTGTTCGACTTGCCTTTGTGGCGAGTGAATACGTACGGGAGATAGGGAGAAGTTGATTGAGAGTATGGTGTGTTTACCTCTCCTCCCCACCATTTCCCCAACATTTTTATCAATTGGAAATTTTATTATTATTATTATTTTTAGCTCCTTTACGATTATCAAGTCTTATAAGCAGTGAGTTGGAGTCACTTTCGGTTTGACTTTGGATCTTTGAATTTTAGATTCGAATTTTGAGGTCAGATAAGTTATTTCTCGATTTTATTGTGCTCAGGCACCAATTGCTCTTGGTTCGTTTCAGATTTTCAAAATATTTGATGAACTTATAGTTTGAGATTGCAAAATTTAAAATGATATTTTGAGCAATAGTTTTTGGAACCGAGGATCTTGTTTTGTTTTATACGAATTGAATTGTGGTTACAGGCGAGCAAGTAGGCTCGGGTGGTTGGTGGGAATATTATAAGTTGGATTATTAGTTGTGTTGAGTTGAAATTGCAGGTTTTGGGTAGTCCATTTTTAGGGGAGGTTATGCTGAATTTTCGGTATGACTTCTTCTAAGATGGGCCCCACAGGGCCACCTCGGGTTCCAGGGTGGAAATCTGGGGCGGGTCCTGTTACTATGCCTCGACTCGAAGGGTGGCTCGACCTCAACTAATCTGCAACCTGGGCAATGCAAAACCGAAAGGCCCAGGGAAAAGCATTTTCAAACAACTGTTAGAGTGAGTTAACGAAAACTAAGGATAGTTATAACAAACTTTAAATAAATAATTTTAAAGCTTTCCCAAAACTTATTTCTCTAAAATCATGCATGCAATTCACTGAATTAAAATATTTTACGTAATATTCTGTAAATAGAGGAAAAACGTAAGGATGATATGATGACACTCAAGTTAACTAATTGAACCACACTGACTAAGAAAGAAAACACTCTAAACTGGAACCATGATACGTTTCTCGAAGAATACTCTACTGTTGCAAGATCGGCCGTACGTCTACTATCGTACGGTGCCTGGAAGTCCCTAACCTCCAGACATCCACATGTTAGTACTATCGACCAGGTCCCGTAAGCCGCACGCCGGATCAGGACGTACGGTGCCTGGAGGTCCCTAACCCCAGACATCCACATATCGATAGACTAACCAGGTCCTCTGAAACACACGTGCACGTGACTCTGGAAGGAACTACCCCCCAGGAAACTGTATAACTGAAAGAGACACTACCCCCTATACGACTGAGTGACTCAAAGGGGAAACTATCCCCTAGATAACTGAATAACTGAATAGCAGATCCCACTAACTGGATATAGACGACTGAATACTGAAGACAGAGACTGAGAACTGATGATGACTGGAAACGGAGTACTGACATCTGGCCACTGACTACTGAATTCTGACCACTGAATGAGGTAATGGAAAAAGATCTACTATGTAAACCGAAATTCTCGATGCGTGCAAAAAATAACATAAACATTTAATTATTCTAAAATCACAATTATTTCAAAAAAAAATATAAATTGCATGCATAGTTTAATTTAAAACAAATGTCCACTCACAAACTGTCGACTAGGCCTGACGCCCAACAAGGTCCTCCTCAACGTCCTCCTGAGTAACACCAATCAAAATTATTTATTAATTGACGGACGAAATAACGGTTCGAGATTTAATTAAAAATCTCGGCTAGGGTTTCCCTGCTAATTTTCATACTTCTAAACCATTTAGGGATCTCCACCTCCAACTAATTTAAATATCGACAAATCTAATTATCAAACACCCTCGCCTTGAATTTCACGAATTTCCCCCGAAAGCCGACGATGGCCAGAAATTTCAACTCGCCGATCCGCCGCCGTCCGGCGGCCAATGGTGGTGAGGTCGGTGGCGCTGGGTTCGCCTGGTCGAGGGCTACAAAGCCCAGTAAGTGGTCATGTCACGCCCCGATTTTCAAATCAATTAATAAGGCATTTTGCCCTTAATTACAAATCAATTCGGGAACGTGACTACATGGAATATCAAATACAAATATGCACTAGAAATTTTTTCCTTTTAATTCGAGTACAACAAAAAAACTCCATGCCCAATAAATGTAAATGCTGACCCGTTCTTTAGGGTTACATGCATATTACAAGCCATAAATTAAATAATAAATTGTTATTACAAAATATTAAATAATTAATCCATCAGAGTTTATTACATAAACAGCGGAAGTCTTATAAACCAATAATATGTATGCAGCCTTGCTTACTCCTGGTTATCCTAACCTGCAGGTATAACCACTACACCGTGGAATAGTGTACCGGGTTATATCAACAAACCCGGTCAGCTTACGAAGCTGGTATGAGTGATCTATGTTTTATTCACACTGTAACATTTTCCCAATTGAATTCTTTTATTTTCAGAAATCAATTAAAACCCAAAAGTTCCATTTCAAATCCGGAAGATTCGTATTATCTAATATACTGAACCTACGTGCCCCATACCACGTATTTTAACCCCACACGCCCCATAAACGTGTATGTTAATACCAGGGTAATCCAGTATGTTAAATAATATAAACCCTCGATCTTTACTCACACAAAACCATTTATAACTTAGCCTGATTAAAAGTGAGATGCATCTCCTTTTAATACATCAAGTTATTTTTAACTTCGCCTGATTAAAAGTGAGAATACTATTTTTCTTCTCCTTTTAATACATCAAGTTAATCATACAATATGCAGTCTAGAGCTCTAACTGAATGGGCTACCATTTTTCACCCATTTAACATTGTCCCCGGTCAGGACAGTCCGTTTGGACAAAAACATTCAAATAGGCAAACACAATATCTTTTTTAGAATTATTGTGTTCCCACAAAATTCACAAATCAAAACAATAAAATGAATATTTTTCAAATATTGTTTTAACACCAAAATCACAAACAACACAATATGAATTAATATTCATATATAAAAACATCGTGAGATTCACTCACCTCTAATTCCTGCTGCGTCTTCAAATAGTAACCAGGAATCGACAAGCGTGTACGCAACACCTTTCATAATCACCTATGATTATGCAATATCCAATTAGCATAATACATTTCCAAAATAATCCAAAGTTCCTCAAATGTCACCTAGGACATCGGAAATATTAATCGAGACCATTTGACCAAAAGTCAACCATCGGTCAACGTGGGTCCCACGTCTACTATTCATCAACGGGTCCCACACGAAATCCAAAACTTCCAAAATTTACCAACATGCTTATTTCTAGCATCCTAACATCATATCCAAAAATGGTGATGATCCAACGGTCGGATCATCACGGATCTAACGATCCATAATCATTTCATAATTGATCGTTGATCAAACGATCTAATTTCAATAATCCAACGGTCCAACATGCTTATAATCACAATATTAACCCCACGATCAAATTTCATGATCATCCAACGGTCGGATCTCTCGAATCGTAAATCGTACGATCCGATAAATCGGGTTAATTGACCATCGGTCAAACGACCGAATTTGACAAAAGTCAAAACACGAAAGTTGTTCGTATCGACGAAACAAGTCAAACGGAGCAAAGAACTGCTCCCGGACCGACCTGACGTGCCGCCGACGCGCCGCCGGAGCTGGCTGCCGGCCGCCGGTCAAGGTGGTCCGATGGCTACCAAAATTTACCAGAACGTAGAACTCAACAATCCCAACAAGTTTAGTAACTACCTCAAAGTCTGGATCGGAGAGGAAGTGGCCGGAATCGGTGTCGGTAGCTTTTAGATCCAAAAACTTCCCGAGCTCAATCCGCCGCCTACGGTGGTTTTCGGTGAAATCCAAGGGCACCATCGTGTTCCAGGGGTTGAGGGCTTCAAAACCCAATACACAAAGTGGTCCGAGGTGGCCGGAATTACGTCGGACGACGAGGAGCCAAAACCGGCTGCTTGTGGTGCCGCGTGCGGCGTCACGCCGGCGGGGCAGGCGGCAAGGCCGGTCCAGTTTGGACCGTCGGCCCTTGCTGCAGCTTTTGGCGGTGGCGGTGAGGCACGTGGTGGCCGGTCACGGCTTGCCGGAAAACGCAGATGAGAGAGAGAGAAGGAGAGCCCGCGCGGGGAGAGAGAGAGAGGGAGGAGAGGAGAGAGAAAATCCCCCAAAAAAAACTATTTTTTTTGTTTTATAGAAAAACGTGAAATTTTCCGAGGGCCGTAACTCCTTCATACGATGTCCGTTTTCGGTGAACCAAATTCCTACGAACTCGATTCGATGAGGTCTACAACTTTCATGAAGGAAGTTTTCCCAGATTCTCAACAGATAAAAAGTTACCTTAATTAACCTTGTGTAACTTATAATTACCGCCGTAATTATCGTTTTACGACGAAAACCCCTAAAAATATGAAATCACTCCATTTCACTTCAAATTTCACGAACTATTTAATAAAAATAATACGGAAATTTTCGGGGTATTACAGTCTACCCTCCTTAAAGAAATTTCGTCCCGAAATTAGGACGCAGAGTACACCCAAGGTTATCACACTTCAATTCCAAAATCCAAAGTTTTATTGATAATCACTTAGGTAGTACACATCAAGCCAAAACACAACCACAACTTGGTTCTCACAACCTGAAATTCAAATCCCAGAATTTATTTAATAATAAACCGGGTACTACACAACCACACATAAAGTAAAGAAACTGAAGTTACAGTTTGCACACACTGCTATTACAACTTCTAAAATGCCTCACAGGGCTTACACTACCAGAAGCCATCCTTAAACCTCCAGTAGTGACTTCGTGGATAAGAGGCCGGATGTCTCGGAATTCCATACATCATAAGCTGATAGAAATATGCTGCCTCTACGAAACACTTGCAAGTGTCGCAACATTCTCTAGCTGCATGCCTATCTCCATCCACATCCCACATGTCCTGGCCAAAAGGACGCCAAAAACTTGACTCACCACAAGTAAGACATTTACCGGCGGGTAGGAAAGCAGTAGTCGACGGAAAATACAGCAGTAGATGCTCATGACAAAACTCAGCCTGATGCATCATCCGCTCGACTTCTTGTCTACAGTAGTAGATGTTCCATCCGCTTCTCCACCAGTCGAGGGCTTCACACAGTCGCTGCACCGTTTTCTGCTGCTCGGCTCGTGGTCCCAATATCATCTTAATCATACATGCTGCATAAAACGCAACATGATGACCTACCACCGAATTGGGACGTGCACCATAGAATGTTCCTGGTTTGCATGCCGCATCGAAGTACTCCAGGGCTAGGGATATGTTCGCTGCTTCCACAAGTACTCGTATTCCCATTCGGAACAGAGACTCCGGGTTCTTCGCTTCCCAGCATCGATTTGCGAAGATGCGCACTTGCCTATCCGCTTCTATGGAACCAGTGGGTCTGGATCCACCATCGAATCCATCCATGTCGATCGCCGCCAAAGTAGACCAGCTATCGGCATACTCCTTGAAGTCCTTCGAGACACAACGGAGTTCCATTGTGCTCTGCAGGGATGCGGTAGCAACCAACTGGAATATGTACTTCCAGATCTCCACCGGAAGTTCACTCCATTCTGCATTCTTGGATCGCTTGCTGCACTCTCCTTTGTTCACCATTGTGTAAGAGAAAATTTTGAGAAGAATGATTGATAACAGATATGAGTTAAGTAACACAGCTCCTTATCCCATGTATTTAAACACAACTTTCCACCGTAAGGGAAACCTTTCTTTAATGCGAGTGCGGTGCACTCAGCAACCCACTAAGAATAATTATTGCTCATATCTGTCTCAATTACTCAAAAGTATCGCCCACGATACAAGATTCCACAAGATTTAATCAACAAAAACTCAGTCTTCCACTAACACCGGTCATAATGGCTCTTTACTTTAACTTTCTCATAAATAATTCCTCAAAAGATGCGAGGTCTCACAAGAGTGGAACTGTATGTGGAAAATCCATGCATCGGGGAAAAGAAATCTTCCACGATCTCCAAGGGTTCCGACAATTAGCTGTAAATCAGCCACTCACTTTTGCTTTTGAAATTTTCAAATCCTCCACCAACAATAAATATACACCTTACGCATCCACTAACAGATACTTTCCATTAGTGCCATAACCTCCTTTCTCTTTCAAAGAGGACTTCTTCACTCCACTTCTCAGAAATTTCACCAACTCAAACATGTCACGCAAAGTGAATTCGTTCAGTGAATTACTTCAATCTGATCCCTCTGAAAGCCAATTCTTTGAGGGCTTAGATGAAATAATTTCACCAGCAATCGAATTCAACACCGATATCGACATGCTAGACATGCTTCTAGCAGAAGATGAAGCCATTGAAGTAGCCCCAAGTCCACAAGTATCATCTCCACAAGCTGAACCTAGTTCATCCAAACGTATTCCACCGAGGAAGAGCTTCACCAAATACCAAGTCCAAGCATTGAAGGACTTCGTCGAGGCTTTTCCACAGCCAACTGTTCAACAACGACAAGATTTGGGTGACCAAATAAGGTTAACGTTTGCACAAGTCTCTGCGTGGGTGATAAAGCATCGACCCAAAACGCCTGCCCAAACAACTCGTCAACAAAATTTTCTGCTGAGACAGCAAATCAATGAGCTTCAAGCTCAACTTAGCCAGTACCAAGCAGCATTCAACAGAATCAACTGCAACCACTGTGGGAAACGAGTTACTCCCAATAGTGAGCTACTAAAAGGGATTGAAGAGACTACCCCACAACCTCAGACTCTTCCAATTCCTGCAGTCATCGGTCCAAGGGAAAAGTCTCACATGAGGAGGGATATTCAAAAGTGTATGTCGATCCCACACCACTCTTCTTCTACACAACAACCATCAGACAACATCAACCGTTCAGAACCTGAAGAAGCATCTGCCGTGGCAGAAGCATCTGTCGTGGCAGACACAACTAAGATTTCTGAAATCATTGTGTCGGTCAGAGATGAGCTAATCATCATGGCATCTGCTGCTGCACCACTGTGGATCTCTGCACTCAAATCCAGCTCTGCCACGCTTCATGAGTTCCTGAATGAAGCAGAGTACAAGAGAATCTTCACTAACGGTATTGATCTTACTCCCACTAACTTCCAAACCGAAGCTTCTCGCTACACAGCCACTATTCCCCTCAGTCCTGTCGTACTCGTGAATCTCTTCATGGATGTGGACCAATGGTCCACCATATTCGGTAGCATCATCTCGAGGGCGAGTATCCTTGATGTCTTGTCATCAGGGACTACTGAAAGCTACCACGACACCATCCAAGTCATGACTGCTGAATTCCAGGTGACCAGTCCATCTGTCTCCACTCGTGTAACTCACTTTGTTCGCTATTGCCAACGACAAACAGAACAAAGTTGGGCAATAATTGACCTCTCTGTGGACGGTTTAAGCTCAAATCTGGGTCCACACTCAAAATCTCAATGCAAGAAGCGTCCATCCGGATGCTTAATCCAAGATTTGTTCAACGGCAGCTCTCGTGTCGTATGGGTGGAACATGTTGATATACAAGATCAAATCATGCACCAAACATACCGAACACTAGTGGAGTCAGGCTTAGCCTTTGGAGCAAGGCGATGGGTAGAAATACTTCAGAGGCAAGCGGAAAGGTTAAATTATTCCGCGGCTGACACTTATCCACCTCAAGACTTTTGTGTCATACCATCTGTGGAAGGAAGAAGAAACATGTTGCAGATGGCATGCAGAATAGTGACAGACTTTTGCACAGACATCGGCAACTCTACTGCTCATGAATGGAAGGTAGCTGAACAAACCAAGTTCAGGGGTTCAGGGATAAGAGTCTCCACCAACAAAATCTGGAACAGGCTGAATAAGCCTCATGGTCTCACTCGAACTGCATCTGCAATAATCCAGCATCATGTCTCTCACCGAAAGCTGTTTGACTTCTTCATTGACGTACAAACTCGGAACCAGTGGGACCATCTAGCATTGGAAAAAGAAGTACAGGAGATTGCACACATCACAACTGGTCATGATCCACGCAATTGTGTCTCCTTGTTGCAAATGCACAACACCTATATACTCCAAGAAAGTTGTACTGATTCAACAAGGTCATACGTGATTTATGCCCCTATTAGTCAGTCAACGGTACAGAAGTTAATAGGCGGTTGTGAGTTAGGTACAATTGTATTCCTAACTTCAGGTTTTTCAATTCTACCAGATATGCCTACTGCTGGAAGAACAGAAGGGGTCTCAGACAATCCATACATTGGTTGTCTAGTAACGGTAGCAACACAGATCTCTACTGAGTTACTGAAGAACAAGAAAGGGTCAGTGGATCAAGTCTGTCGTTTGATCCAGGGTACGGTTGAGAGAATTAGAAATGTAGCCATGTAAGACTATCAATTTCGGAATTGTAATTTGTACTTTATATTCTTAACAACACAACAGCACTGAAGAGCACATGATGGGGATCCGCCGCGGTCGGGCCATCACTCGATAAATACTGTGCGTAATTAAGCATACGAAGTAACCATTACTTGAATGAATCTAATAACCTAACGTCAAACCCTAAACCAATCCTAAGCTCTAAACCCTAACTTCACTTCTCAATTCCAAAACTCGTTTCATTTCCTTAGAGCGTTCCATTGCTCAATCACTTCCTTAGAGCATTGTTTTGCTCTGATACCAATCTGTCACGCCCCGATTTTCAAATCAATTAATAAGGCATTTTGCCCTTAATTACAAATCAATTCGGGAACGTGACTACATGGAATATCAAATACAAATATGCACTAGAAATTTTTTCCTTTTAATTCGAGTACAACAAAAAAACTCCATGCCCAATAAATGTAAATGCTGACCCGTTCTTTAGGGTTACATGCATATTACAAGCCATAAATTAAATAATAAATTGTTATTACAAAATATTAAATAATTAATCCATCAGAGTTTATTACATAAACAGCGGAAGTCTTATAAACCAATAATATGTATGCAGCCTTGCTTACTCCTGGTTATCCTAACCTGCAGGTATAACCACTACACCGTGGAATAGTGTACCGGGTTATATCAACAAACCCGGTCAGCTTACGAAGCTGGTATGAGTGATCTATGTTTTATTCACACTGTAACATTTTCCCAATTGAATTCTTTTATTTTCAGAAATCAATTAAAACCCAAAAGTTCCATTTCAAATCCGGAAGATTCGTATTATCTAATATACTGAACCTACGTGCCCCATACCACGTATTTTAACCCCACACGCCCCATAAACGTGTATGTTAATACCAGGGTAATCCAGTATGTTAAATAATATAAACCCTCGATCTTTACTCACACAAAACCATTTATAACTTAGCCTGATTAAAAGTGAGATGCATCTCCTTTTAATACATCAAGTTATTTTTAACTTCGCCTGATTAAAAGTGAGAATACTATTTTTCTTCTCCTTTTAATACATCAAGTTAATCATACAATATGCAGTCTAGAGCTCTAACTGAATGGGCTACCATTTTTCACCCATTTAACATTGTCCCCGGTCAGGACAGTCCGTTTGGACAAAAACATTCAAATAGGCAAACACAATATCTTTTTTAGAATTATTGTGTTCCCACAAAATTCACAAATCAAAACAATAAAATGAATATTTTTCAAATATTGTTTTAACACCAAAATCACAAACAACACAATATGAATTAATATTCATATATAAAAACATCGTGAGATTCACTCACCTCTAATTCCTGCTGCGTCTTCAAATAGTAACCAGGAATCGACAAGCGTGTACGCAACACCTTTCATAATCACCTATGATTATGCAATATCCAATTAGCATAATACATTTCCAAAATAATCCAAAGTTCCTCAAATGTCACCTAGGACATCGGAAATATTAATCGAGACCATTTGACCAAAAGTCAACCATCGGTCAACGTGGGTCCCACGTCTACTATTCATCAACGGGTCCCACACGAAATCCAAAACTTCCAAAATTTACCAACATGCTTATTTCTAGCATCCTAACATCATATCCAAAAATGGTGATGATCCAACGGTCGGATCATCACGGATCTAACGATCCATAATCATTTCATAATTGATCGTTGATCAAACGATCTAATTTCAATAATCCAACGGTCCAACATGCTTATAATCACAATATTAACCCCACGATCAAATTTCATGATCATCCAACGGTCGGATCTCTCGAATCGTAAATCGTACGATCCGATAAATCGGGTTAATTGACCATCGGTCAAACGACCGAATTTGACAAAAGTCAAAACACGAAAGTTGTTCGTATCGACGAAACAAGTCAAACGGAGCAAAGAACTGCTCCCGGACCGACCTGACGTGCCGCCGACGCGCCGCCGGAGCTGGCTGCCGGCCGCCGGTCAAGGTGGTCCGATGGCTACCAAAATTTACCAGAACGTAGAACTCAACAATCCCAACAAGTTTAGTAACTACCTCAAAGTCTGGATCGGAGAGGAAGTGGCCGGAATCGGTGTCGGTAGCTTTTAGATCCAAAAACTTCCCGAGCTCAATCCGCCGCCTACGGTGGTTTTCGGTGAAATCCAAGGGCACCATCGTGTTCCAGGGGTTGAGGGCTTCAAAACCCAATACACAAAGTGGTCCGAGGTGGCCGGAATTACGTCGGACGACGAGGAGCCAAAACCGGCTGCTTGTGGTGCCGCGTGCGGCGTCACGCCGGCGGGGCAGGCGGCAAGGCCGGTCCAGTTTGGACCGTCGGCCCTTGCTGCAGCTTTTGGCGGTGGCGGTGAGGCACGTGGTGGCCGGTCACGGCTTGCCGGAAAACGCAGATGAGAGAGAGAGAAGGAGAGCCCGCGCGGGGAGAGAGAGAGAGGGAGGAGAGGAGAGAGAAAATCCCCCAAAAAAAACTATTTTTTTTGTTTTATAGAAAAACGTGAAATTTTCCGAGGGCCGTAACTCCTTCATACGATGTCCGTTTTCGGTGAACCAAATTCCTACGAACTCGATTCGATGAGGTCTACAACTTTCATGAAGGAAGTTTTCCCAGATTCTCAACAGATAAAAAGTTACCTTAATTAACCTTGTGTAACTTATAATTACCGCCGTAATTATTGTTTTACGACGAAAACCCCTAAAAATATGAAATCACTCCATTTCACTTCAAATTTCACGAACTATTTAATAAAAATAATACGGAAATTTTCGGGGTATTACAGGTCACGGCCGATTTGGCTGGAGTCGTTGCCGGCAAGCTAGGCAGTTTTTTTTCGCGATTTTGGGGTGTTTTCTCTCCTAGATTTCTCCTCTTACACTAAGAATCGATGTACAAGGTGGGTGTAGACGTGAAGAGGGTGAAGAGACGAAGAAAATGAGACAAATTTCATGGCCGGAGGTGGCCGGAGGAGAGAGAAAACCGCCAGAGAAGCCGGCTGCACACGCACAGTGACGAGGAGAGGACTCTCACGGGGGAGAGAGAGAGAGAGAGAAGGAAAGACTGAAATGGAAACTTCCAAATCCGGAAGTTTCCTAAATAACAAATTTCCGAAAATAGTAACCCACCTTCGTGACCCAAAACCTCTTCATACGACCTCTGTTTTAAGCGTACTTCGTGTCCACGAACTCGGTTTAACGTAACCTACAACTTCCGCGAAGAAAGTTCATTCAAAATCTTAACCGAAACAAAAGTTGTCCCGAGAACCCCCTAAAAGCACTAATTGAAACTCTAAATTGAAATTCTCACTAATTAACCGTAAAATTAACTATTAAAATACTTAAAATTGGGTCCGGGTCGTCACACCTCTATATATAGAAGCTCTTATTCATTAATGAAATGCATCATATTCTCTGCTCATTCTCTCTTGTTATTTACGTTTCCCTTAAACACGTTATCAGCACGAGTTCTAGCCCTAGCTACAAAAACCCAAAATCGCAAAACCCTAGAACCCTAACATCACCGCCGCAAAGTGCCACCACCACCACCGTGCATCTCCGACGCTGCTAGCTCCACCGCTGCACCACCAATCGAGAATTGAAGCGTCTTCTACAATCCTGCAACAACGCCTGCAATTTCTGAGAATCTACCTGCGCAGAACAATCTACTTTAGAAGAATTTTTATTTATTTCAGTCGTTGGATTGACCAGAAACTTTGCTGATATTTTCCTCTGTGTGTCTACTATTCGCAGTTCAAATTTCACGTAATTCAGACCGTTGGATCTCCAGATATTTGGTTCTAAAGGAGCGGAACTCAGGATCGAAATTTTCTGCGATTTTGCAACAAAAGAAACCAAGTAAGATTTTCTAAAAGTTTCTGCTTTGATTTAATTTCCGCATTCTTTTTCTCGAGGATTTCAAAGCTTCCCTTCTTCTTCATCCTGACCCCTCTTATGGCGCGGGACTTTATGAGTTTAATTGAATCATGCAGATTCACATATTATGCTATGATAAAGAAATTTCATGAGCATGAGCTTTAATGAATCGTGGGGATTCATAATATATGCTATGATAAAGTAATTTCATGAGCATCAAAGAAAATTTTTGTGATAAAGTAATTTCACAAAAGCATCGAATTCGACCAATATTTGGTCATAACTTACTCATTACTAGGCTCACCTACTTGGGTATGATGTCTAGGAAAATGATTTGAGATTAGTGGTGTCAAGTGATCCTCGCTCTACCGACATCTCATCTTACTTACCTGGTCATACTTGGGTAGAGCTACCGAACGGTTTAAGTTATGGCCATACACCATCTTGGTTTTGTTCTAATCCAAATTTTCTTGGAATTTTTATTAGTGTTCGTGGATGTCTTTTTAGACTGCGAAACTATGGTATCTTCTTATTGTGATAAAGTAATTTCACAAAGTAATTTCACAAGTGATAAAGTAATTTCACAAAACCGTTGCTGAATATAATTCAGATATGCTTCAACTATGGCTATACTTCAATTTTGTAAGGCGACTCTTACAGAAGCAAAATTAATAGAGAAAACTCTCTCTGCCTTTCCAGCTTTGGCACTTATATTGTATACACAATATCGATTAAGTATGTTGCCAAGCGACTTTCAATCAGCTTATCAATTTTCTGCAAGTAGCTGAAAAACATGACACGATCATGATGAACAATAATCTTAGGCCTACCGGAACAAAGAGAGTTCCAAAAGTAAATTATGGCCAAAGTAGGACACAACCCTAATGTCAAGGGTAATGCTAATGGACGATCTGGTCCATATAATCGTCCTACCAAGGAAGGTAACTGCAACAATGTTGCACAACTTCGTGGGAATATTGCACCACATGGAAGAGGGCAAGGAGGAAGAGGCATGGGCCATGGTGGCCATGCCAACGCCGACAAAGAAAATCATGGAAATAGAGTGCCAAGAAGCACCAAACCATCCTCCAAAGGCACAAGGTGCCAAACGCGCCAATGAAGCATGTGTTGATAATGAGCTATACTTCACTTGATTATGAGAAGCATTAGGGGAGTGACTGGCCTTATATCGCTTGCGGTATATGTAAGACATGAGCACCTTTAATGTCATCATTTTGTATTGGAAGTTTCTCATAAGTTTCTATGAAGAAGATACTAAAGATGACACAGACGTCAATCTCACAATTGCATATTTTAAGGTCGACCAAAGTAAAGAGAAGATCATGGAAGCTCCAGACTGCATATAATTGCAATTGTTTTTATTTTCAATTTTATGTAAAGGCTATTACGCCTTAGTTTATTTTGACTTTTGTCATAGTGATTTGTTTTGGATTAAATTTTCTGGACAAGACCTCGATGTAATCGTTGACATATTATTAATAAATTTCGGAATTTTCTTCAAAGTATTGCAAGTATTTTCGAAATTTTATGTTGCCTAATGGCATCGTGCTCAATGTCACCGAAGCACTTGTGCCAACAATTATCATATGGAAACTCATTGTGAGAATGGAAACGAATACTTATGTATTACTTCTAATGATTGCGGAAGAAAGCGCATATTAGAAAAACTTATGTGTCGCTCTAGTGGGTTATACTTAACCACTATTCAAATTATTGAATCCAATAATGTTTTCAGGAATGATCTTTTGGATTCTGACACATATAGGCTTTGGCACGACCGTTTGGGACATCCAAGTCGTGAAATGATGATCCGTATATTGAAAACTTCACACATACATCCATTTTATCGAGCTAATAGAAGCAAGGATCAAAAATTGATCCAAGGAGAAGAAACTGGCGTTTCTGTCATCACGGCGACTGGTCGACAACTCACATAAGCAATTCAGAAACGTCCAGAAGCTCTGGCGACCGGTCGACACATTATCGGCGACCGGTCGACAACTTCCAGAAGCTTTGGTGACCGGTCGAGAAATCTGGCGACCGATCACACGGAAAATCTGGTGAATCCTGATTCAAGTTTTAATCGGGATGCCTCCCATGCTGCTACAACCTTTTTGGCCAAGAGCTCATTTTGTAAAGCTTGTTCCTTAGGCAAATTAGGATCCAGACCATCCTATATTAAGGACACAAAAGAGACTATTCCATTCTTACATTGTATCCAAAGAGATATTTGTGGACACATCTAACCATATTGCGGACTTTCAGATATTTTATGGTTTGGTGAATGCATCGACATACCGGTCACATGTCGCTTTATTGTTCACACGCAATGCTGCTTATACTAAACTCCTAGCACAAATTATACGCTTAAGGGCTCACCACCCATATCATCCTATTAAGTCAACTACGTCTTGACAATGCTAGAGAGTTTACATCACAAATGTTTGATGATTATTGCATGTCTATTGGGATTCATATTGAGCATCCCGTACCCCATGTGTATACACAAAATGGTCTCGCAGAAGCCACCATTAAGAGACTTCAAATGGTTGCTCAGGCATTGGTTATGCGCACCAATCTCCCATTATCTGCTTAGGGTTATGCAATATTGCATGCAGCTCTACTTATTCGTTTCAGACCCATTACCAATCAACCATTTTATGTGTACCAGATGGTAACTGGATATGAGCTGGATGTCTCACATTTATGCATATTTGATTGTACGGTTTATGTGCCAATTGCGCCTCCACAGCGCACTCAATTGGGTCCTCAGAGACGTTTAAGTATTTATGTTGGTAACGAATCTCCAACTATTGTCCGCTACTTTGAATCCTTGACAGGCGATCTCTTTACCGCTAGATTTGCGGATTGTCACTTGGATGAGACCGTCTTCCCGTCGTTAGGGGGAGATAAGAACAAGAATGTTCAACAGGAACGGCTGGAATTGTGGTGGTCTGTCCCCACTCTGTCTCATCTTGATCCCTAAACCGCACAAAGTGATAGTGAAGTGCTTAGAATACTCAATCTTCAGAACGTAAGATATTCGATGCCTGATGCGTTTTCTGCTATTGATAAAGTGACGAGATCACATATACCAGCTGCAAACGTGCCGGCAAGGTTGGAATTCCCCTAAAGGAAGAGGGGATATGGCGCCAATAATGGTGCCACAACCACACATAGTGGAGGTGTGGTTGAGGCCGTGGTTCCCTAAAGGAAGAGGGTGAGACCACTTGGTTCGATGGATACTCGCCAAAGGAAGGAAGCGAGTCTGGCACAGCCTAATCCATTCATCATCAATACCTGAAACCCGTCTCATGAGATTATCTCTAATTATTGTTATGTCCATGAATCAATATTGGGGGACGCCTCAATGATTGAATCAATTTCAGAGAATAGAAAAATATCGATGAATGCATGCATGCTTGAGACAAAATTCTTGATGATGTATAGCTCAATAGACTATAGAGCATGATGACATCGAACCACGCTCTGTTGAAGAATGTCAACGTAGAGCATATTGGCCTAAATGGAAAGATGCAATCCCGATTGAACTAGATTCACTAGCAAAGAAAAAAGGTATTTGGGTACGTAGTGCTAACGCTCCCAAGTGTAAAGCCTATTAGACATAAATGTGTCTTTGTTAGAAAGTGTAAAGAGAAGAAAGAAGTCTTGAGATATAAGACTCACCTCGTGGCGCAAGGTTTCTCACAATACTCTGGGCATTGACTACGAGGAGACATATTCTCCCGTAAGGGATGTTATTACATCCTGCTACCTTGTCAGTTTGGTAGTTTCCACAAAAACTTGACATGCAACTTATGAATGTGGTTACAGCATATCTCTATGAGGATCTAGATTCTGAGATATATATGAAGGTGCTAGATGGACTTTCAAATACCCAAGTCAAGTGACTCTAAACCACAGAGTGCGTTTTCTACTTGATTGTGAAGGGATATATATAAATAATGATTTATGCTCATGCGTGTTTATAAAGAGAACAAGTTCCGGATTTGCAATTATTGTTGTCTATGTAGATGACATGAATTTAATTGGGACTCTCGAAGAACTGAGAGATACTGCTACATATTTGAAATTCGAATTTGAGATGAAAGATCTTGGAAAAATTCAGTTCTGTCTAGGCCTTGAGCTAGAGCATCGAGGTTGTGGAATATTAATCCACCAATTGGCTTATGTCCACAAGATGTTAAGAAGGTTTAACATGGACAAAGTACATCCAGTTAGCACTCCCATGATCGGTCAGACCCTAGATCCAAAGAATGATCCATTTCGTCCAAAGGATGATGACGAAGAATTACTAGGGGCCGAAGTGCAATATCTAAATGCAATAGGCGCATTATTGTACTTATCTCAATGCACTAGACCTGACATCTCTTTTGCTGTGAACTTGTTAGCTAGATTTAACTCTGCGCCCACGCAACGCCATTGGAGTGGCATAAAGACAATATTTCGTTACCTTAAGGGTACAATCAATTTGGGCTTATTTTATCCCTACAAAGAGAGACGAAAACATGGCAAACATATGCCTGCTGCCGCCGGGCGACTGGTCGCTAAGAATGCGTCGACCGGTCGCGTCGATGCTAGTATCCCCTTTACCAAAAATTCATGTGATGTTTTGGTTGGTTGTGCTGATGTTGGGTATCTCTCTGACCCGCACAAAGTTATTTTATAATCAGCAACAACAAACTCTCCTCAAGATTCAAGTGAATCAAGTTAGATCCGAAGAGAATGTGGCAGATTTATTTACTAAGTCTTTGCCTAAGTCAACATTTGAAAAACATGTTAAAAGCATTGATATGCTTAAGTTATCAGAGCTCCCATGATTATAGGAATCAGGGGGAGGTGCAGACTTGAGGGGGAGTCTGGCACATACATGTCACTTTCAAATGTAAAGGGTGCGTTGTACTCTTTTTCCCTTCGACCAAGGTTATTTTTCCCACTGGGTTTTTATTGTTACTTGGCAAGGTTTTTAATGAGACAACATGGAAAGCATCACCTAGTTGTGACCGGCACAAGGGAGAGTGTTGTAGGATATTATTATTGTGTGCCTTGTCAAACTAGGACTATCTAGAATAAGTTTATCCTTCTGGGATATGGATTGTATTTAGCATAGATATTTCCTATATCAATACACATTGTATCTTGTACTGCTCTATATATAGAGGCCCTTATTCATTAATGAAATGCATCATATTCTTTGCTCATTTTCGCTTGTTATTTACGTTTCCCTTAAACACCTCTTCATATTTCTTGAAAGTAGATGAACCAAGAACACGATGAACAGTAACACAAAAATGAAGAAAGAGAGAGAAGAAGTCTTTATAGACTGGGGACTTATCAATTATTATCTATAGCCAAAGTTTGATGATCTAATCAAAAGACTTGAAACCCATAACAATTTTTGGGCAGCAAAGTATCTGTGGAATTTTCGTCTTTTCGATCCATACACTAGACAAAAAATTCTAGTGTCTCATACGTACAATTACAACTTTTAGAACTTAATTACTCAAACGAGAACTTATTTATTCTAATGAGAACGTTATTTATCTTAATGAGAGTTTTTTCATAGTTACCACATGAGTTGTCGAAGTTGTAATATGTGTCGTCAAGTCGTAAAATATTACAATTACCACTTTTAAGACTTAGTTAGTCAAACGATAACCTAATTTACTCTAATGAGGACCTTATTTAGCTTAACAAGAATTTTATCTCCTCATTATGGATGAAAAATGTTAATATACCATAGTCTCTTACTCATTATCTGTCTCCTTCACTATGACCCTTTTATTTTGTGACATCTGGCACTTGAAAATATTAATTATCATTAATTATTAGAAAATATTATGGTGATAAAAAATATTAAAATATTATACTCTTAAACAATTGCCATCACCATTGCATTCTTTGAACCACCACGGTCAAAACCATTCTAAAGGCCAGTCCACCACCACTTGCCCAAACCAGCAACCAAACCACACAACCTCCTCCCTCGATCGGTTGGTTACCTTAGTGGAATGAGTAACTAGGCGGGATTGGGTGACCGTAAAAAAAAAGACCAAAGTGAAAGACGATTTCAAACTTGAATGACCAAAAGTAATTTTTTTCATTTATAATATTTCCCCATCATGTGAGCTCTGATCAGAAAAATAAAGAAGGACGACTTGTGATCGAGTACTAACCGATCAAAAGAGGACATCATCAATTCAATGAGCCATCGTTGTGTGTCTTGGTTTGGTTGGGTTCGTAGATGCAATAATTGTAAACAACTTGATGATATGATATACCACTGGTACGGACGAGATTTGTATATTTGATTTGGGATTTTAGATTGGGGAATTATCATGAATAGTACCTCAACTAAGGGCTGTACATCATTTTGGTATTTAACATTTAAAAACTATCACATTAGTACCTGATATTTCAAAATTTTGGTACCCACCATCAATAACTCTGTTAAAGCCATGCCTACGTGGCTTTTTTTTTCATGAGAATTTTCGTCTCTCCATGTATTAACCCTATTTTTTTGTTTTGTTTTGTCTCTCTCATTCTTCCTTCTTCCCCTCTAACCCAATTCCTCCAACCCAATCCCTCCCTCTGTCTCTGTCTCTCTTTGTCTCTGTCTCTGTCTCTCTGTCTCTGTCTCTGTCTCTGTCTTTGTCTCTCTTTGTCTCTGTCTCTGTCTCTGTCTCTGTCTCTCTCTCTCTGTCTCTCTCTCTCTCTCTCTCTCTCTCTCTCTCTCTCTCTCTCTCTTCCGAGAGAGAGAGAGGAGGAGGAGGAAGGAGAGAGAGAACAAAAAGACAATTGGGTTAATATATAAAGAGATGAAAATTTCCATGAAAAAAAGTCACGTGGGCATGGGTTAAACAGAGTTATTGATAGTGAGTACCAAAATTGGATCGGGTTTGAAAGATCAGGTACTAATGTGATAGTTTTTAATTGTCGGGTGCCAAAGTGATGTACATCCCTTAGGTTAGGTACTGTTTATGATAATTCCCCCTTGGATCGTTTAGAAATCATGGTTGAGAAATCAAAAGGCAAAGGACCAGTGAATGGAAAAGGGTTCAATCCCATGTCAGTAATCATGGTTGAGAAAATTGCAGATGAATGTGGGAGGGGAAGGGAATCCGATCTCCTCTTCTTCTTCGTTTTTTTTTCCTAGTGAATTATTTATAGACAAAATTCATTTTAAGTCCAAAAATCATGCCCTATATTAGATGTAATCGGAACAAATTTTTTTTTTAATTGCGGTCAAGTGACTCACATGTTACATAGAATTTCTTTCCTTTTCAATTTTATTTAATTAATTTTATACTTTTACATTCCTATTATACCCTTTTACGATAAATTATGGTAAATTGTCATCTTAATTAACAAAATTAATCAAGATCAAACAAGACTTCGTAAAATAACAAATTTATTCTATTTTTTAAACAAAGTTTTCTAAATTTTTTTTTTTTTTTTTAATCAAAGTTAATTATTAATGCATTAACTTTTATAAATTCATTATATATTATTTTAAACGCCTTAACATCCCAAAGTTTACTTATTCATATTGAATCATCTCTTTCTTCCTCTTCTTCTTCCATGCGGGCCATCTTTTTTCCAAAACCAAATTCTCTTAAGCTATACCAAACTGGCTTTTTAATATCATTTCTCCTTAAAAAAAAAAAAAACTACGATGGAACCATGACTAAAGGGGTGCTTTCATAAAACCACATTAACGGGACTTGAAATAAACCAGCCTCGAGTTTAATGAAACTTTTTGAATACATGTGTTGTCCTAATTTATTTTCAAAATGGCAACAAATTACAAATGGTCATTGAATTTTGACCCGTTCGACACTTAACTTGCTGAATTTTCAAAAATATCACTTTGCTCACTCACATTTAGCACCGTTATAGACTTTTCATGGTTTTCAATATTCATGTGTAATTTCACAAAAATATCTTGAAGAGAATATATTATTTACACAATATTTTAAGATTTTGATAGTGAAGTTAACGGCAATGAACAAAATATATGACTGGCTAAATGATATTTTTAAAAAGGGTTTGTCGACGGTGCATTAATATACTGATAAATCAAGTAGACTAGCTTAATACATAGGTAGACTAGTTTGATACATAGGTAGACAAGTTTTATACCTAGGTAGACAAGCTCGAACTAGTCTACCTCTTTATCGAACTAGTTTACATCTGTATCGAGGTAGTCTACTTGATGTATTGGTACATTAATGTACTGTATAACTTTTGTTTTTTAAATGTCATCAGTGAATTTAGTGTTGAATTAGTTAAACTTTAGTAACAAAGGTGATAATTTTTCCTTTTAAAATTGGGTTCGTCTACGGCAAGGTTCTAAATATCTGCCGATATATCTCTTTTTCAAGGGAGGCATATATCTTTTGGGGGTAAAGTCATATCTTCTCCTCTTTTCCTGAAATAGCACCAACATTTCAGGATGTCTCCAATATTAGCGATATTTACCGATATTTTTACAAAAGAAGGGAAAGATGAAGATTTGGGTGAAAGAATAGCCGTAATAGATGATGACAAGGGTGGTGGAGATGGTGGAAACAGAGAAGGTAATGGCGGCGGAAGGTATGATCATGGCCAATTTTCATTTGGTGGAGGAATGAGTCCATTTTCTTGTAAACAAAATTTCGGTCATGCCACCCAAGATGGAGACCATGGAGATAGAGCAGCTGGTGCTGATGAAAATATTGCTTATGCAAAAAGGAAGAGGTGCCTAGTAATTGAAGCGATCCATCTAATGTTGCAACAATTGCCGTAAGTTTTAACTTAATGAGCTTAGGTACCGAGCCAAGTGGATCATAAATCCAGAGGCCAATTTAGCTAGCTATAAAGGTTATGGAAATAGTCCATATGGAGAGGTACATGCGCAAAGTGGAGCTTATGGTTATAATAAGCTTGAACAATTCCATTTTCAATCAATTACTTCATCTCATCCTTACTATTCCTTTATAGGAGAAACAGTAAAGAGCTCACAAGATATCTATGAGTATCACGTTCAACATTACACTTCGAACTATATGAGTCGTATGACTTGGTTCGATTTTTGTACTTTATTAGACGGGCAAGTATCGTTTCAACAAGCTAGAAATTTGTTTTATATGTGAAGCTAACAAATGTATGCCTATAATTTTCTTATGTAACCTATTGTTGAAATCACTTGAATGTTTGAATAAACCTAATGAATAAAAAGAAGGATTTTAAAATAAAAAATTTCCGATATTTTTCCGATAATGATATTTCTATGAATTTGTCCTTTTTACTGCCGACATTTTAAACTTTGGTCTACGGTGCATTAATGTACCTTTACATCAAGTAGACAAGCCTGATACAAAGGTAAAATTTTTATTAATGTACCATGTACGGTAGAATTTGCCAATAAAATTTAGGGAAAATGACAACTTTACTCACTGAAATGTACTTCGTTCGATACTTTGGTCACTAAATTTTTAGAAATATCACTTTGATCACTGAATTAAAACATCGTGTATCACTTTAGTCACTGTGGTGGATCAGCCCGATTGACGCGCCGATTTCGGCCATGCCGTGACCGAAACCATATGGGTTATCTTCCTCTCCTCTCCAGCAACCTCCCTATAGTGGTGTATCAGTACGACATCAACTACAACCACAACGTCAGGATTTAAGTTTTGGACTACCGAAGTTTTCGAGCCCAATGCTAATTAACTTTGAATCTCATATTGAGATAGTTACAAACTTGATCCTTAGGTTGTGTCTTTCATTTTGATATTAAATTTGTGGTGTTTGGAGGTGGTTGATGGTGACAAGTGACCATAGTGAAAAACGAAATTTAAATTAAGCGACTAAAGTGATATTTCCGAAAATTTAGCTAGCAAAGTATGGAACGAAGTATAGGGAAAATAATACTTTTAGTCCTTGAATTTTAACTCGTTCGACACTTTCGTCCCTAAAGTTTGAAATATATAACTTTCGTCCCTGAACTTCAACACCAACAATCACTTTCGTCCCTGACCGGAAGAAAATGGTGCAAAACCTATGCCAAAATGTTCGCAAGGATGAGAGGAGTAACTTTTATAACTTAAGTTAAGCTCGATTCGGCCTAAAATGGCCGGAATTTAGTCCGAAAGGTACGGTGGCCGGAACTTTAACTCTTAAATTCTCCGCCGTCCGGTGACGGTTTGAGGCGAGGTTGGTGGCGTTGAACTCGCCTCAAGGAGGGCTTCAAAGCCCAATATGTGTTGTCCTCCGATTTGGCCGGAATCAGAGGTTTATTCCGTGAAAACCTTCGGCAGGGACGAAAGTGATATTGAATGTTAAAGTTCAGGGACGAAAGTGATATATTTCAAACTTCAGGGACGAAAGTGTCGAACGAATCATAGTTCAGGGACTAAAGGTGATTTTTTCCCTAAATTCAATGACTAAAGTTGTTATTTTTTCCTAAATTTTATGTCATAGTACACTCTCCCTCCTCTTCATTCAGTCAGCTCTCTTCTCTGTTCGAGTTCGTCAGCTCTCTTTCACATTCTCCTTGAGTTCAGTCTTCTCTTTCGCTTATCAAGACCAAGGGTAATTTCTTATAATTTATCTTTTCCATTCACCTCAATTTCTAGGGTTGATTCTGTTGCTCTTCTTCCCTTTCTGTCTGATTCATGTTCTCTCTCTCACAGCCCATTGCGAGGTAATCGCTTAATCTTTGGATTTGGATTTGAAACGTTGAATGATGGTGGGGTGGCCACTCTTATAACGATGTCCTTTCGTTTCATGGCCGAAAGTGAAAGTTGGAAGGCAGTAAGTGGCTTAACCTCCTACTTTTATCAGAGATTCTTTTGATTATTTTTCTGGGTGAGGAATGAGATTCATTGCTGCATTATTTTGATTTGATTTTGCTGTATTTCAATCTCTCATTAGGAATGGATTCTCAGATTAAGCTTTTTCTTCGAGATTTTCACTCACACTAGTAGTTAGTTGCCTCTCTAAAATGTACCACTGGAGCCAAAGATTGCAAGCGATGCTTCAGACCAGAGAAACCTGGCTCCGAGTCCAAAACTGTTTCAAACCCATACCACCAAGGAGACTATTTTGCTCCAAAGCCACAGATACGAACCCCAACACCCTCCATAGTAACAGTGCTGAGACAAATATGAGTACATACAACGAGTCGTTGAAGAAGCTTGACAAGATGGACTTCTTGACTGCCGCTAAAATGCTCTTCACTGACCCGCCCAAGAAAAAGAAATTTGGGTATTGCATTTCATCCCCTTCTCTGCTGTATTTCATTCATTTGTTCTCAATGTTGTTATTGCTTAAGTATCTTGTCGGTCTGGTTTTCGTCCTCTTTGGCATTTTGTCGAAAGCCTTTGTGCACGCATATTTAGAGACTTTATAGTAGGTGAATGTGGGAAATGAAAGGTTTATTGCACCTAGAGGGAGCAAGGCTGATGTGTTAAGCTTTCTTGAAAAATTGAATTTAAAACCAGTGGCTGTTAAGGATGGATGGTGTCTTTTTAATTTGAAGTTCAAGGATTGGTCATACTAGTTTTGAAAGGTTTATTGGTTTGTTGGAAATAAAAAGTCTACAAATGAAAATACATAAATACTGAGAAAGGGATTTTATACATTCTCAATCATTCTTTTGCGGAAGCCAGTTTCTCATTTTCTCTGGGCGGGTATGCCCTAACATGTCCTGTGTGCTCTAGATTATTTGCCAAAGAATCATTATCGGCATTGTGAATATCATATTGGTACATTCATCTCAGTTGCTGAGACATTTCTTTACCTCTCCTTTTTCTTCTCAGGCTCGATTTCCATCTAGTACAACTATTCTTTGCTTGTATGCCTTCCTTGGGTATGTAAGTTGACATGCCTCAATGTCTATGATTTTTCATAATTTGGTTTGTGCCATGGTTTCAAGTTACTATCTGAAAACCTATTTTCCTGTACAGCTGTATATCTGGTGGCTCAATATGCTCGCTATGATATGAGGAAAATGGAAGCGGTAAGTAAACATCTATGCTTTGTGCTGAATCGCTGATATTGTATTCTGAAATAGTGCATAAATATTAGTCGCTCTTTGAAGGGATTGGATGCTATTTGTTGTTTCTTCCTTCATAGACCATTATCTGTCCTTTTATTTTCTCTCCCTCGTCATTCTAAATGTATAGTTCCTTCATGCACCGTGACCATCTCTTGAATTTAGTAAACAACCTTAGGAGACAATGGATCTTTTACTGATTTTCCCATCTGACTGTTTAGCATGCACACGTATATGTATATATGTAGAACTATTCAAATGCGAATGTGGACATGCAAACTGGCAAGTGTTCGAATAACTACCCTTTTGTTCTTTTGTCTTTTCCAGAATTTGATTTCTGGTCTCAACGGGACTTATTGTTTTAGAAACTAGGTTGTAGAATCTCCATTTAGGCATAGGTTTTTAACTTCCAGGTCTGGGGTAGATGGAAGAAGTCAAAAAGTACTGGGCGTTGAACACCTAATGGGGTTAGCGCTTGGACGCTCGCCAAGTTTCAAATGCAAATTTTTTTGCTCCCGAACCGACCTTTACTACGGCTTTTGTATATTGTACAATTATAGCAGAGGCGTGCGATAGTTTTTTGGGATGATGAAGCATTGTCAAGATTAGCTCACATGCATCAGTGCTACCTAATTTTGAGTGTTTGCAAAAGCTTACCTTCACCCCCCCCATTATAAATACATAGGGTGTAAACATTCTGACTGTATATAACTTTGAGTTTTTCTACCAAACGCTGACCCTTATTTCTAAGGTAATTCTGTTATTCCCTCAAGAGTGAAGACTCATGTATCATGAAACCTTCCACTCAGTGATTGAATTCAAAGGAGGAGAGGTGTTTTTAAACGCAGAAATATGATGATGTCATGTTTGATATGAGCATATATGTATTTTGACCATATATGTGGATATCAGTAAAATGCCTTGACTTTTCTAAATGATAGAGAGTCCTTTTCTCCACCTATATTCGCTAGAAGAAAACTAAGGCAATTGGGAGGTTGGACAATAAATTCCTCGAAGAAAAAAGCAGTACAGAAGCTCAATGAGCATTGAGAAACAATCGCCTAGCTTTCTTTTAGATCTTTCATTAATATAAGTAGCATCTATAGATAATCAGAATTGATGAAATCTAATTTGGATCTACATACACACATATATATATATATATATATATATATATATGTGTGTGTGTGTGGACTTGCGGACTTCTGCTGAAATGCAGGGTTTGTGTGTTACACTGTTCAAAAGGTGTGGCAACTTTGCGAGTCCTCGAAGTCCATTCCAGAACCATGATGTACATATACAATGAATAATTATATAATATAGCTTACTATTTTATAAATTTTGTATGGGTTTATTGTAAAGGGCATTTTAATGTATAAGCTTGTACAGCGAAACTATTAAGCGAGATTGAGCCTTCCCATAACAATGTGATGCTTGCTATA
Source organism: Rubus parviflorus (assembly GCA_029955375.1). Classification (NCBI taxonomy): domain Eukaryota; kingdom Viridiplantae; phylum Streptophyta; class Magnoliopsida; order Rosales; family Rosaceae; genus Rubus; species Rubus parviflorus. Next base: position 2,625,462 of record JARGGL010000008.1, on the reverse strand, counting down.
TGGTTTCCAGCGGTTCCTTGGTTGCCTTTCATTTGTTTCTCTCTCCTTACCAAATTTTCACCTCAGGAACTGGAACAGAAAAAGAAGAAAGAAGAAGAAAAAACAGAAGAAATAGTACTAAATGCTACTAAGGAAAAAGAAGCAGGATCTGTTCCGGAGCTTTTGGAGGTGAGAGAGAGATTAGAAAAACTTGAAGAAACAGTGAAGGGAATTGCGGCTGAATCGAAGAAACAAACGGCCAATGGCCAAGCAAAAGGACATGAAGGTGACAGTGAAAAGAAAAGTTTTGGAACAGAGGCAAGTTCAGAATCTAGCGAGCCAGTTGGGAAAGACCCCCTCAAACAGGATTCTGCAGAACCAAGGCAAGCTTTAGGCAAGGATAGGTTAAATGGGTCAGCACAAGTTCCTAATGCTTCTCAAGAGGGTAAGATCCAAGATGGCCAGGCTTCTCAAGATGCTAAAAGATGAAGAAAGAAAAGTTGTTTCAGTTAACATGGTTGCCTATGATTTTGTGATTAGCATAGGCACAATGATTGAAAAGTTTGAATCGACTTATAGGTAGGATGCAACTTCAATGTACTTTTTCGGCCTTTCTGCTCGCAACATGGAAGAAAGTACTTAATTTAGTGCTTTTTCGCCAGTTATAGGTCAGTGTACTAATGCATGCAAAAATGAGATGCAGAAACTTAGGATGCAGAATTAAAATGTAATGTAATGCAGGGGTAGTAGTATTTTTTCTTGTCCTTTGCAGAAATCAATAGAAAGACTTCGCAGAAATTTCTGTATTGAATGTAGTGATTTGTTGGTATTACCCCTGAACAGTGAGTCACATGCAGCTCATGTGTTATTTTTGGACAGAAAATTAACGGAAGTTTCTATAGGTACCATTTATAATGAAATCGAATAATTCAGGTTGGTAGTTTGGTACTGGTTGTGATAAAAATGAAAATTTTGATACCAACCATATAATGAAGGATAAGTTCAGGTACTATTTGTGATAATTTTTTTTTATTATTATTGCATTAATTGAGAATACATAACCAATCATTCTTAAGTCGAACTTAGAACCTCTCACTTACAAAGGAGAAACTTGAGTCATTAGACCAAATATTACTGGGCTTATGTATTTGATGCTTCTGTTGATTTCTTTGGAGGATTCAATTGGACCCATTTTTAGACATTGTACTTGTATTCTTGAGAAGCATTGACCATTTTTTTTTATTGATCTTCTAGTAAAAAGGTAATGTAGAAATATGGAGGTGATTGTAGTCATATTCGTCTATACCATGCAAAATTTTGAGAAGAATACAAAGAGGGAAGCTGTGTCATTGGCCGTTTGAGTTACTGTGGAACAGTAATTGTGGTAACCAATATTCACCCGCTCAGCAGAGCCGTACACATGGCAAGATCAAGTGTCCGTGGACAAGAATGCCCTCGGCTCATCGCTACACTCATTTGTCCATAATCACTTCACTTTGTCACTCCACCTCTTATCCCTTCCATTGCATGCTAGAGTTTCCCGGTCATCATGTTACTTAGATTGATTTAGGGGCATCAATCCCCGAGGTTAACCTGTGATCCCTTGATAATAGGTAGCTGAGTCTTTAGCATTTTTTTTGTTTTCTTGTATGTATTTGTTTGTTATTTGATTGATTGTTAGTTAGTTTGTCTTTTGAGTGAAGCATAGTGAGGACCTAGACTTGTTTAAGCCGTGAAAGCATTGTTGTTCTCGTGTTGTCTTGACATTGTTGTTGGGTTGATGTCTTTTTTGTTTGATCTCATTTGATCTCATACTAATATTTACCCAAGGGAACGGCGTCGTCTTACTAGTATGCTTGAATATTTGCTTGTTAAGTTTTTCGTAAGAAACAAAAAAAAATTATTTAATCTATATATATAATAGGAAAACTTGGGTTCTTGGTAAACATTCAAAAACTCAAGATTTGCCCCTCCTAAACTATATTAGCCAATATATAAATTTAAATAAACTAAGGGCAAAACAGTAAATAACATTATAAAGAAAATTAAAACCATATTTATGAAGGCCCCACACCAACTTGCCCACTTGCCTATGTATTATATATATATATATATATATATATTTTTTTTTTTTTAATTACAAAACCGAGGAACAACTAATGCGAAAAAATTAAATAAGCGATAACGTTTTTCTCACGTACGAACACCGTCTTTCACATGCGCAAGGCGTGTGTAGGAAGGCTAGTTTAACTATAACTTGTTGACATCAATTTACCTACAATTAATTGATGATCAATTTACCTACAATTAATTGATGATCAATTTACCTACAATTAATTGATGATCAATTTACCTATAACTAATTGTTGATCAATTAGTTGTAGGTAAATTGATGTTCTTATAAGCTTTAGTATAGCTCTATGAGAGACCGAAACCCTAGGTTTTGAGAGCAGCGGCGGCGATGGACTTTTGCTTTGTCCCTGCCACGAGCGACACCTTCTGGTGTCTAGTTGAGAGTGAGGACGGCGTCTGTGCTTGGATCTTGTTCTCTGTTTGTGGTCGAGAGGCCGATCTTGGGATCAACAGTGCTTCTGGGTCGCGGCGTGCGCAAGTTGTTTCAACGAGCTTGGAGAGGGAGTTCTATGGTGAACCTCCAATCTGATCTTGCTTGGTTGCCTTCCGGTCTGATAGATGGAGAAGAGGTTCAGCGTCCCGCATCAAGGTGGGGGATGATGGTGTTCTGGGCTCTAGGATGGTTTCCAGTCCTTGCAGAGGCGGCATTTCCCTTCTTCGCCTGTTCATTGGCTAAGTGGTGGGTCTGGCCGCCAGAGAGCTCGTTGGTTAGCGGTGCAAGCCACCTCCGTTCTGTTAAGATGGCAGATTAGGTGGTAGAGAATGGGATCGGGCTTGTGCTTTTGGGTTCTTAGGTCTTGGGTCTTTTGACATTTGATCTAGGGCTTTCAAGTCCTCGTCTTTTCCTCTCTTTTACCACCTTGTTTTGACCCTCGCTTACTTCAGTGAAGTTCAGTCATGTATGTGGCAACCTTTTTTACTTTTCTTGTGTTGTCGTACCACCAAGAGTGCTTAGGCGACCTCACTTGCGCAATATGAGGGTGATGTGATCGTTGTAGGTTTAGGGTTGTTTAGTTTTAAGTTTTTTTTTTAATTGTATTCGCTTGAATAAGTATGTAACCCAAGTTCTAATGAGTGTTTACTTACTAGAGTATTCTCTAAGTTAGGCCAATTTTGGCTAGGAAAGTGATAGAGAAACAGAGTATCTATTTGATCTTTCATTTTTCAACAAGAGCATATTATATTTCACAATTGAATATTGATTTATGATTTAAAAAAAATAATTAAGGAGGTAGTGTGAGAAAATTAAAAAATAAATAGAACCGCTCAATAATCAATGGAGGTTTAGAGAAAAAGAATTAATTATATATCTTTTTTTTTCTCTCACAATAAAAAAATGAATGAAGATATAATGAGTGAATTTGGAGGTATAATGAGTAATATAGTGTTTTGTATGTGTTTAAGGATATATGAAATGCAACCACAAGACTGAAAGTAAATACAAAGTAAATAGCACAGGAATAGAGCGTATCTTTATTGATGTATAGGTGCCTCTATATATAGAGAAACACAAAGGTACAATCCACATCATAATTGGAATCATATTCAATGTATAATCCATATGCTATACTAACTAAGATACTCCTAGGTTGACTAGGCACACATAAGGTAGGTTTCCCTCAACACTCCCCCTTGTGGCGTCAACACTAGGTGGCGCTCCTCGCGTTGTCTCATTAAAAACCTTGTCAAGTAACAAAAACCCAGTGGGATACAAATAACCTTGGTCGAAGGAAAAAATAGTACAAGACACCCTTCACATTTGGTATAGCATGGACGCCAGACTCCCCCTGATGTCTGCGTCTCCCCCTGATTTCCACAATCATGGGAGGTCAGATAAATTAAGCAAACCAATGCTTTTCACATGTTTCTCAAATGTGGATTTAGGCAGTGACTTAGTAAATAAGTCAGCCACATTATCCTCAGATCGGACTTGATTCACTTTGATCTTGAGGAACTTCTGTTGTTGCTGATTATAGAATACTTTAGGCGATATATGTTTGGTGTTGTCGATTTGATGAAACCTTGCTTCATTTGTTTAATGCAAGCAGCATTATCCTCATAAATGGATGTAGGTTCATCAGTGGTTGACCTCAAACCACAAGTACTTCTTATATGTGTAGCTATGAACCTTAACCATATACACTCACGAATCGCTTCATGGAGAGCAATAATCTCAACATGGTTTGAAGAAGTAGCGACAAGGGTCTGCTTAGTAGACCTCCAAGATATCGTGGTGTTACCCATGGTAAAGACATAACCAGTTTGGGAACGACTTTTATATGGGTCAGAGAGATACCCATCATCAGCAAAGCCGACCAAAACATCACAAGGTGTTTGGGAAAAGTGGGCAGCAGGTTGGCGACCGGTCGACGAGGGTCCGACGACCAGTCGCCCGGCGGCAGCAAACATGGGTTCTTCACCCATTTTGTCATACTTTCGTGACTCTCTGTAGGGAAAGAATAAGCCCATATCAATCGTACCCTTCAAGTAACGAAAGATAGTCTTTATGCCAGTCCAATGGCATTGCGTGGGCGCAGAGTTAAATCTAGCTAACAAGTTAACATCAAAGGAGATATCGGGTCTTGTACACTGTGCCAAGTACAATAATGCGCCTATTGCACTTAGGTACAGTAGCTCAGCGTCTAAAACGTCTTCACCATCATCTCTTAGGTGAAACGGATCTTTCTTGGATCTAGACTGCGACCAATCATGGGAGTGCTTAACAGGATGGACTTTATCCATATTAAATCGCCTGAGCATCTTTTCCCAAGATCTTTTATCTCAAACACGGATTATGGCAAATCCGGAACTTGTTTTCACGCAGGGGCATAATTTATTGTTTACATACCCTCTTCCAATCAAGTAGTCACTTATACGGATATACCACATCCGTCCGGATTGTTTAAATCCATATAGTGAACGTTGCAATCTTATTGAAAACGTGCTCTGTGGTCTAGAGCCACTTGACTTGGGTAAATGAAGCCCATCCGGGACCTTCATATAAATCTTCATATCTAGATCCCCATAGAGATATGTTATGACCACATCCGTAAGCTGCATATTCAGTTTTTCGGAAACTACCACTAACAAGGTAGCAGAACATTATGACGTCCTTTACGAGAGAATATGTCTCATCGTAGTCGATTCCAGGGCATTGTGAGAAGCCTTGCGCCACAAGGCGAGCTTTATATCTCGTTTTCTCACTACGCTTTCTAACAAAGACCCATTTGTATCCAACAGGTTTTATTCTAGAAGGTATTGGCATAACTGGCCCGAATACCGTTCTCTTTGTTAGTGAGTCCAACTCAACCTGGATCGCATATTTTCATTTAGTCCAATCAGCTCTACGTTGGCATTCATCAATGGAGCGAGGTTCAATATCATCATTCTCAATGAACTCTTGTGCACAAGCATATGCAAACACATCAACAGTGATGGAGTTTCTCTCCCACGTCTCATGTACACTAGTGTAATTAATCGAGATCTTTATGTTCCCACGAATAGGTTCTAGCGATGGGGCGTCCCCTAAAGATGTCTGTTGGACATAACCATAATCCGGAACGTTTTCATGGACGGATTTTGAGTATCAATGATGAGAGGGTTATTTGGTGTCATCGCAGCCCGTTTTCTTGGGCGTGAATCCCTCGAACCTAGTGGCCTCCCACGCTTCCCCAGCGGAGCCACGGCCTAAGCCATATCACCACCATTATTGGTAATGGCGCCGGCGTCCATCCCTCCCATAGGGGTGGTTGCTGCAGCGACTTTAAGTCCAAGTCTTTGTTCAGGCACTTGCATCCTTGCAGGCATGTTTGCAGCTGGTATATATGATCTAGTCACTAAGATCTAAGAAAGCGTCTGAAAGAGAGTCGACGACTTTCTGAAGATCTATAATTCTACTTTCTGCAGTAGGGGGATCGTTATGAGACAGAGTGGGGACAGGCCACGACAATTCCAGTGGTTCACGCTGAACGTTCAAGTTCTTATCTCCCCCTAACGACGGGAAGACTGTCTCACCGAAGTGACAAATAGATCGCCTGTCAAGGGTTCTACATAGCGGATTATGGTTGGAGACTGAAATCCAACATAAATACTCATTCGTCTTTGAGGACCCATATTTATACGCTGTGGCGGCGTAATAGGCACATAAACAACACACCCAAATATGCGTAAGTACGAGATGCTTGGCTCGTACCCAGTCACTAGCTGTAACGCAGAACAAGATTGGGTGGCAATGGACCTCAAGCGAATAAGCAGAGCTGCATGCAATACTGCGTGCCCCCAGGCAGAGAGAGAAAGGTTGGTGCGCATTACCAACATCCTCATGACCATTTGTAATCTTTAATTGCAATCTCTGCGAGACCATTCTGAGTATGCACATGTGAGACTAGATGCCCAACATCTATCCATGCAGTAGTCATTGAAAATCTTCAATGTAAACTCCCTAGCATTATCAAGCCTGATAAGTTAACGGGATGATTCGGGTAGTGAGCCCGCAAGCGAATCATTTGTGCTAGGAGTTTAGCATAAGTAGCATTACGAATGGACAACATTCTGACATGTGACCAGCATGTCGATGCATCAATCAACACCATAAAATACATAAATGACCCGCCTGGTGGTTGAATATGTCCACAGATGTCCCCTTGGATTATCTGTAAGAATGGAAGAAGTACTTTTAGAATCCTTTGCATAGGACGGTCTCAGTCCAAGTTTCCCTAAGGAACAAGCTTTGCATAATGAGCATTTGGCTTTGGGAGCTTCAGAAGCATAGGAGGCATCCTGATTAATTTTCAAATCAGGGTTTTTCTCAGAAGGAAATCGCAAATTGTCGACCGGTCGCCGACAATGTGTCGAACGGTCGCCAAAGCTTCTGAAAGTTGTCGACCGGTCGCTGAGACATTGTCGACCGGTAGCCGGGACGTTGTCGACCGGTAGCCGGGACGGCAGAAACCTTATGGAAGTTGTCGACCGGTCACCGACAATTGGTCGACCGGTCGCCGGAGTTTCTGTCCGGTGTTGGATAGCTTCTGGAATTTGTCGACCGGTCGTCGGGATGTTGTCGACCGGTCGCCGGGATGGAAGAAGCACCAATAACCTCTCCTTGGATCAATTTTTGTTCCTTGCTTCGATGAACTCTATAGAATGGGTGTCCGTGTGAGGTTTTCAGTACACGGATCATCATATCACGACCAGGATGTCACAACCTGTCATGCCAAAACCAATATGTATCTGAATCCAAGAGGTCATCCCGAATGACATTGTTTGATTCGATAGCTCGAATAGTGGTAGCATATAACCCACTAGAGAGACACATAAACTTCTCTAAGATGCGCTTTCTTCCGCAGTCATTAGAGGTAATGCAAATGAATTCTTTTCCATTCTCATCATGCGTCTCAACATGGAAACCATTGGCTCTTATATCTTTAAAGCTCAACAGAGTTCTATTTCCTCTTGGAGCGTAGAGAGCATTTGTGACATCAATGTGAGTGTCATTAGGCAAGAGAAATTGGGCAGATCCTCTTCCTTGCACGTAGTCACGGAGGAATGTAAGCTTATCATTAAAATCGAGGCTACGAAAGCAACTCAGATTTTATTAAAGATATTAGCCAAGGCTTTACACTCAAAGTTCCATCTGGATCTCAAATCAAAACTAAATCCATTGTCTTGGCAAACTTGTCATATTACATCAACTTGGAAAAACATAAAGACTTAAGCAAAATTGCTTCCAAAGTTTTTAACCCTTAAACTCGACGTCTTGATCATTGCAATTACATCTTCATATGTATTGCAAACTATGGCCCATTGATCAGACGCTCCATATCATTAATAGACATCATGAAGAGGATTCTCCATTGATTGAGGCATAAAGGCGCGGTACTCACAGTCCCTAGGACCGTGGCAGATTGCCTTGGCCGGTGGCGGTGCTGCCATAACTAGTGGCGCAACAACGCTGACCAGCGGTGACTGGCGGCGTCCCTCTTATAGGGATGGCGGTCTTCTCTCACTCTTTCGCGGCCCTATGCTCGCGTGATCGCTTATTCTTATGGCGATTACCTTCTTGAGCAAATCAATATTACGGATCAAAACGTCCGGATTTGTCCCTAGATTTAAGGTTTTGCTCGTAGCGTCCTCCCTTAAGGGCGCTATCATCGTCATGCCTTTCCTCAAGGCAGAGATGGAGAAGGTGGTGAGAGTTTCTCAATCAATTGTTCTTCTGTGATGATTTTCCACAGAGAAGATGGAGTCACAAACGTTGCCATAACGTTCATGAAGCGCTTCTAGCGCTAACCTCTTTCATGAACTTAAACTGGAGAGCCATATCCATATGGCGATTCATCAGGAAAAATAACCTGGCATTGTTAATCTCAGTTTGAGGGTCTAGAGCGATTTATTCAAAACAACGCTCATGGATTCGAGCTAGAAGCTCTTATGCGGATAAGTGCATTAGGATATCATGAGCCCATCTCAGAATCTAATGTCCGCATAATCCAATGGAGTAAAATCGAGTTATTCATGTTCGATATCCAAAATATGGAGAACAAGAATATGGTACCTATAGCGACGATCCGTTCGTCGGGAAAAGATAGGTTACCAATAGCGACAATCCGTTCATCAGTAAAGGGTATGTTTTGGAGTCAATACTCTCACAAAACGATAGAGGGTTTCTGAGCAATCTTTGCTCCCAAGAAACGCTTCCAAGGATTTTGGATTTAGGTAAAACTTTGGTGTCGTATGGACATAACCTTAAACCTTTTCGGTAGCTCTACTCAGATATGACCAGATACATAATAAGAGATGTCGGTGGAGCAAGCTCTCTTAATACCACTTATCTCAAACTACATACCTAGACATCATATCCAAGTAGGTGAGCCTAGTTGGGTTTAAATCATGAACCATAGGTCATTTCTTCTCTACGGATTCCTCATCCAGAGGTTAATTTGTCAATGAACTCCTCGTTCATAGTCTCTTCTCTCTACGGATTCCTCATCCGGAGTATTAGCTCGAATTCCCACTGTTCGGCTCGTGAGGTCATCACCAATAGCATGATGACATTAGAGGTGCTCATGACTTACACATACCGCAAGCGATATGAAGCTCGATCACTCCCCTAATGCTTCTCATAGTTTGGTGAGTCTCGTATAATATCCCACGTTATAGAAAGGTGGGAGGTAGAAGAAGGGAGGTTGCAAGTCCCCGGAGAAAAGAAAGAGAATTTAAATTCAGAAAGCAGCAACTTTTATAAAAGCTTACTTGGATTCTTTTCTCGGATTATCTTGAGTACCTCTTCTTCAAAGTTATATATATAGAGATCCAACGGTCTGAATTGGCTGAATTTTGAACTGGGAGTATTAGACTCACGGAGGAAGCTCTCGTCTAAATTGCGGCTTAATCCAGTGGTTGAGAAGAGAGAAAATAACTTCCGTAGTTAACTGTTCTGTGCAGGCAGATTCTCAGATATTGGTGTAGGAGTAGCCGGTAGCAAGGAGGTGGTGCACGGCGGTGCAAGAAGAACACGGCAAACCTAGAGTTAGGTTCTAGGGTTTTGGCGCTAGCAGGATGCTATGCTCAAGAGTTTTGGCTTTTGATCTCAAGGGTAGAGGCTCGTGCTGATAACGTGTTTTAGGATATATGAAATACAACCACAAGACTGAAAGTAAATACAAAGTAAATAGCACAAGAATAGAGCGTATCTTTATTGATGAATAAGTGCCTCTATATATAGAGAAACACAAAGGTACAATCCACATCATAATTGGAATCCTATTCAATGTATAATCCATATGTTATACTAACTAAGATACTCCTAGGTTGACTAGGCACACATAAGGTAGGTTTCCTTCAACAGTATGTGAATTATAAGACTAAGGTTATTTTTGAAATTTAATAGAGGTCTAGAGAGAAAATCTTGTAATTTGAAAGATTAAGGGAGGTGTAAAAAGTATAAGAGGTTAAGTGAGAAAATTTGGAGGTCTCAAATCCCAATAGAAAAGAACTACATTTCAGAATTTACAGTCCTGAGTCTAGACTTTGACAATGATTTCTCTCATTGTTTTCTTTTCTTTTCTTTTTTCGAATTTATCTTTATATATGCTGAAGTTGTTGAAAATGAATGGTTAGTTATGTTTAATTTGTTTAGATTTTTACTTAGGAAGAAATTATTGTGTTATTCCCGGTAAGCAACCTGTGAGACCCGGAAAATTAAAGGATTAATTTGGATATTAATCGAGATTAAATTCTTAATCTCGATAATTATTAAAGAGCTTCGGGAAATTTTCAGAAATTTCCTATTTGTCGTAACTTCGACTGGAAGACTCGAGAATGAAGTATAGCATTAGAGTATTATTTTGCGTAAGGGCAAAATGGTCATTTCACTCAATTGGTTAGAAAAGCCCAGAACTTTCTCTCTCTTCCTCATTTTTCTCCCGCGTGGCTTTCTCTCTCCTTCCTCTGCCGCGACACCGACAGCTCCGATAACCACCTCCCACGTCCGGCCGTTTCACGGCGCCGGACCGGTCCCTTCACGTTCGCCCCAACATGGCGAGGCCAGCGGCGGTTCTTGCTAGTCCAGCCGACGCCGGTGGAGAGAGAAACGGAGGAGAGAAGCTCCGTCTGCTCCGATGGTGTTTTCCGATTCCGGCCACGACGGCGCACAAGACCGGTGCCATTAGCTCCGCCTGGTCACGACGAGCTTGTCTGTGGTTTTGGTTTCTCGAATCGTCAACTGACGAGAGAGAATCGAAGCTCCAAAGCTTCTTTTCTTTTCCGGCGAGTTTCTTTGATTTCCAGCGACTCCGGCGACGGATTCCTTCGAGTAAGGTATCATTATTGATCAGCTCATCGAGTTCTACATGCTGGTATACTTGGAATTCATTTTGGTTGAGTTTTGTTGTTTGATTTCTGGCATAGCTTTGTGCCTCTGAGCACAAATTAATGCTTAAGTTATTATTTACAGAGTTGGGAAGCATACCAGAAGGTCATGATGTTTCTGTTGATGAACCAGAGCAAGTAACCGTTGAAGTTACTTAGCTGCTGTGTGGTTTGAGCTTCCAGTTCGGATTGAATACTCGACGCAGGTAATAATTAATCTTAGTTGAGTTCAATTTGTGAACTGTTGTTGAAATATGGATTGGTGTCCATATTTGATTGTAAAGGAAAGTGTTTTGGGTGTCCATAGTAATTATGGAAATGACACTCGATAAGAAAATAAGTTCCGTAATCGGAAATGGTTGTCCAAATGGACTTATTTGTCGAGTGTTGAGTATTTCAAAATATTATTGTAACACTCGGATTTGGTTATTGTCGAACTAGGGACTCCAGTTAACCCGAGACGTAAACTGTGGTGGTGGTGATGTTGGCCTGATGTGATGAACGAGAACAAGCTCCGAGATTCCAGGTAGGGAAAAACTTGGGACTCTCTCGGTTAGAGTTTTCTCGTATTTATTTACATGTGATAAGATTTGCATGGCTATGATTTGGTATTTTATACGCCATGTGTTTTAAATTATATTTGATTTATGTGATGACGTGAGAGTGAGTGGTGCATAGTGACTACCTTGGGTTTCGATCCCCTAAACCTCCGGAGGGGCTGTACGGACGGAATAGTGTCTGACATCCTTTGAGGTGTGGCACTAGATCTAGGCGGTATGGCATGAATAGACACTCTCGCTACTCCTTACGGTTTGTTGAAGATTTTAATCTTCGGTAAGGACGTAGTTGGCTAGATTGATCGGTCATCAGGTTTGTTTTGCACCCGGGTATTTAATTATTTTCTCATGGATGTTAATGAGAAATGATTTATTGTTTTCCTTGATATGTTTTACATACTGGTTAGCCAATAAAATACATTTTATGGTTTTTAAATCTAGCCGGGGTGAATTCCCCTACTGAGCAGCGAGGACGAAAGCTCACCCCTACTATAGTTTTGGATGCAGGTATTGTGCACTGGGAACGGGACAACGATGGATAAAGCTGGGTGTGCAAAGTTGTTATCATCGGATATTCGTTTATCGAATATCAGGTTCCGGATTTATCTATTCATTCTCGTTGTATCGTTTCATTTATTTTGGAACCCGTTGACCATTTATTTTATTCATGGTCAATAATGTGAAACTCATTCATGAATTCACATTTCGATCCGGTTATTTAATTTGATAAATTGGATTTAAATCGTTTTACGATTTTCAATTGTTTCACCTCTATTCAAATTAATTTTGTTTCCGCATTTGCGTTCTGAAAACTATTCTCATAAATGCCTTGCGTTTCTTTAAAGTATAAGTTAGTAATTTAGCTTGTATTTTTAAAGGCTCGCGGCACTGTATCGTGCTCAAATTGAAGAGGTGCAATTTGGGGCGTCACACAACCAAAAGAAAATATTTAGTTATTTCTAAAAAAAAATGTAGCCCACCCTGTTCGAGATTTATGGCTTCGCCATTGATATCATGCATGGCCTGTGAATCCATACTAGACCTTGAAAATCCTCTACTCACATGCATATTGATAGATTCGAGTTTGAGAAACTTTAAATTAACAAATGAAAACCTCTCTCTCTCTCTCTCTCTCTCTCTCTCTCTCTCTCTCTCTCTCTCTCTCTCTCTCTCTCTCTCTCTCTCTCTCTCTCTCTCTCTCTCTCTCTCTCTCTCTCTCTCACACACACACACACACACATAATGATTCTCATATGCGGAGGTATGCAAATTTTTAAGTTGCGGAGTTTTGATGTCGGCCGTCAGATCAGTTTAAATGATATGATCTGACAATTGAGATCAAAACTCCGCAACTTAAAAAGTTGCATACCTCCGCAACAGAGAAGACATCCTCAATTTCTAGTTCCAATAGCCGACAAAGCTTCTCTGGCAATGGAATGAGCTACCCGATTGCAATTTCTTGGTATCTTCCTCACCTACATATTTATTTAAGAAAAAAAAAGACTTAATAGCTGAAATACCCCTTAACTTTTCTCTCTATTGTCAACTTACACACTAACTTATCAATTTTACCCCAATGACACACTAAACTTTTCCAACGTTTGCCCATTTCTACATTTCCGTTTACATACTTCCCTCAAGTTCCACCATTAAGTGTCCTCACGTGCAAAACATGTGATGGTGCTTTGGTCTTTTTTCTTTATTTAATATTTTGAGCCAATTATCAATAAGGTCATTTCTATAGTCTATATTCTTCAAGAGACCACCTTATATTATTTTCCCACATAAGGTCACAGAGAAGAAATGGGTCTGTGTATTTGACATTAAAAATTTATCAAATTTACGATGGATGCTATTGCCTCCCATCGACCCAAAACCCACTAATTCATTAACAAACCAAATTCATTCCTCTCGCTCTCTCTCTCTCGATCTCACTCTCTCTAACACAACCCCCGAATTTATTCAAAGAAAACCAATCGATTTGTCATAGAGAATCAATTTGTCACCGATTCAACCCAAATTCAACGCTGAGAAACAATTTTTGATAGATTTTGTTGAGACAAAAAAAAAATTTAAAAATTAAAATGAAGTTGCCAGACCATGTTCTTTACATGAAGGAGTCTATCTATTATAATTGATATAGCTTGATCGGTGAAAAGATATCTCAATTGGAACTCAAGCACTCTCAAAATATCGCTCTTGGAAAAAGACTCCAGCTGGTTCATTGCAAGTGGAGTTCTTGAGGACTCTCTCTCTCGATTAGAAATCAAACTCCTCATGAGCGCATTATATAAGGGGGGCCGATACAACTTAAAAAAAACACACAACAGAACGGACGGAGAAAGAGAAGGCAAGAGTCGGAGCCTCGTTATAACAAGTCAGAAGCAATATTCAAGAAAGAAGGAGAAGTTTTGTTCAAAGGTGAAAATCTTCTTCATCAACCTAGAGCTTCTCTCTTTTTCTTTCTTATGCAGGTCTGTTTTACTATGGAGGCCATGGAAGTCCCTGACTTGTTGCAGCTTGTTTCTCTTTCAACAAACGGCGAATCGGATCTAATCTCGTTTGTGACAGCCTTCGGGCGTGAGTCTGTATGGTGCCACAACGGTTTCGAAGGACCTCGTCCTGGTCAGATGTGCTTGGTGACTGATTACATGATGATCTGGCTACGGCCCCTGTTACAAGACGATCTGGCTACGGCCCCTGTTATAAAACGATCTGGCTGCGACCCCTGTTACAAAACGATTTGGCTACGGCCCCTGTTACAAAACGATCTGGCTACGGCCCCTGTTACAAGACGATCTGGCTACGGCTCCTGGTTACATGATGATCTTGGCTGCTGCCCCCCCCGGTTCACCAAACTTGCAACTAATGAAAAGAAGATGTGCAAAGCCGCTAGGGTCTGTTCATATGTTCTCAGCCTTCATGAATCAACAACAAGGAAGTTCCAAATCCAGCAAATACATTTAGGAATTCTTCAAGTTGGAGACTAAGGCAAAACAAGCAAGCTGCAACAGCTCCTCTGTTTGCAAGGAGCAATAAAGAGGTCACCTCTGTTTTCCACGAAGGCACAGTGAAGAAGCAAAATCAACAAGATAAGCTACACTTTCAGAAAAAATAAAATGAAGCAAAGGCATGGTGCTTCAAAACTGTACCGAGCATTTCGTCGAACACATGGTGGGCGTTTTGCTGTCAGATAAAAAGAGCTGGCATTAAGATGATCTTCTAGCTCTCAGACGAAATACAATTCAAACAAATTAAATTGCTTCAATTTTCCACATCAAAATAGACCAAGAAACCAGTGGAGAAATTGATAAAATGAATGCCCAACAGCCACGCTTAGCTTCGACCAAATTTAAACCAGTGAAGGAGCTTTGAGGCCATTTGACGAGTCCCTTTGTTTTCAGCTGCATATGGCGTTGAAGTCAAGGTGAACACTAAACTCTAGGGGCACAAGGAAGCGGTGAAAAAAAAAGGGAAAAAGAGCTTATATCGATTAATGTATAGATAAAGTCCAAAACGTGATTTGAAACTTGTATGAAGCCAGAAGCCAAAGCCAAATAACAAAGGCAAGTGGTCAAGAAGAGATGTCGGCACCGCTTCATTCAAAACATGCATGGATATGAAGTGGGCATGAGACAAAAAAGAAGATATTTGAAGATGGCCTTTTAATTGGGTGCAAGCAGTACAATTGTAAGACAAATGAAAGCCATCAAGGCATCAAGTGGGCCTCCATTACAAAATTGGAAACAAGCCCATAAGCCCGTTACAAAGCCCACTTCAAATTTTGGGCTCAAGCCCAATTGAAAGCTCGACTCGAGCGATGCTATGAAAATGCTCGATCGACAGTTTGAAACCTGTGACAAAATTCCTTGTGGTACAAAACCAAACAAAAATCCAAAATCAAAGAACTACGGTCGGTTTGATCCCACAAAGGGTACGTAGGCAATCTAGCGACCCACTAGATGCAACCGCAACTCCAAATCGAATCCCTGACTCCACCAGTCAAATTCAACCAATCCCAAACACCAAATCAAACACTTTCTCAAATTACCCAAATTCAAGGGCTTTAAACCCTCATAAATATCCCAAACACAAATCCCAAAATAAATGGGTCATCTACCCATTTAATTTCCAAATGCCTGGAACTACATGTGGTTTGATCCCGCAAGGGTATGTAGGCAATCTAGACACAAATAATCTAGATACAATCGCATCCTAAGCACTATCCTCATCCTAAAAATCCAAGCCTCCAATGGGTCATTCACTCATTGGAATTCTTGAACTACGAGTGGCTTGATCCCTTCCAGGGTACGTAGGCAACCCGTCAAATACTCCGGGTGCAGCCGCAAAAACAAACAAACACATCTCTCAATTGGTTTCTTTATAAATGGAATCAAAAGGTGTTCCCTTGTAACAAGTGATTGTAATTGTAAGACACATTCTGTCTTGAATGGGTCGAACCCGAAATAATAAAAACTCTATTCTTTTAAATGAATATGAGTGAAATGGAATCAAAAGGTGTTCCCTTGTAACAAGGGATTGTAATTGTAAGACACATTCTATCTTGAATGGGTCGAACCCGAAATAATAAAAACTCTATTCTTTTAAATGAATATGAGTGAAATTATGTTGGGTAACATTTTCGCTCACTATGTGCAAATTTTTACGCAACAGATTTTAGATATAGTTTGCAGCATCTTTTCACCGTAGCTAATAGCTTTTTCATGCTTTGAAGTAGATTTTACATAATTAAGAAGGAATTTCAAAGCTACTGACCTAATTGAACAAAGCTACTGACCTAGTTAAACAGAGCTATTGACCTAGCTTTATTGTTATCTGGCAGTAGTTTTGTTTAACAAAGTCAGTAGCTCTGTTCAACTGAGTCAATAGCTTTGTTCAACTGAGTCAATAGCTTTGTTCAACTAAGTCAGTAGCTTTGTTTAACTAAGTTAGTAACTTTGTTTAACCAAGTCAATAGCTTTGTTTAACCAAATCAGTAGCTTTGTTTAACCAAATCAGTAGCTTTGTTCCACTAGGTCAGTAGCTTTGTTTAACAAAGTCAGTAGCTTTGTTCAACTAGGTCAATAACTTTGTTCAACTAGGTCAGTAGCTTTGTTTAACTAATTCAGTAGTTTTGTTTAACTAATTAAGTAGATTTTCTTCTAAACATGTCGGTGCATACTAACAAAATTATATTGAATAAATGTACAGCAAAACACAAGCACTTAAGATCTACATAAAGAAGGAAAGAGCACTCAAAGGAGGATTGTCAGACTCATAGTAACTTTTTGTTGTAGTGACAATAACTTTTTGTTGTGTTGATAGTAGCTTTTATTTTTGATGACAATAGCTTTTTTATGTTGGTTCTTAGTTTTATTTGCAATGAAATTATATTTCGCCTGTTTCATTTTCAGCTATAAAATGGAAATTTATGTATATTTTGGTTGAATTAATGAATGAATATTGAAGTTTCCGGACTCTAAATTTTCGTTTTAATTTCAACTTAAGTTTGAATCATGAAATTTTATTATCAATTATGTAAGATGTTGGAGGAATGTCCATGACTTAAGGCCTTTGCCAACAAGTGTGGTCACCGTTTGGGTCACTGACTACACCAACAATAGAACCACGAACACTTGTGAATTTAAGCAAATAATCAGTCCACAATCTAATGGCTTCCAAAGCATGTGGAAGTTTTGATCCCACTGATTTACCGAATTCTATAACACTCCATGACAACATTGTTGTTATGAAAGCCAAGGTCAAAAATGTTACGACAACTAAGAAAAGGTACTAGATCCAATAGAATTCTCATAAACATAGAAAAAAAAATTTCAAAATATGGAAACTACATAGAACACAATACTATCAAAATTATCACAAAACTATTAAAAACCTACAGCCAATGTTGTATATGGCTACAATCAATGTTGTAATTAAAAAGCTAATGCCAACGTTGAATAAAGCTACTGCCAATGTTGTAAAAAGCTACTGCCAGTTTTCATATGGACGTTGTACATGTTATCTTGTTATGGCGCCTCACGACACCACACCGACCACATTTCATGGACCTTCTCTTGCCACCTTCAGTAGCAGACTTCATCCGAACAGTTCTTGTCGACCAGATGGCCTTTTAGTCAATGGAGGCTTCACAACAACACCAAACTTGACGAATCCTCATAAAATTTCTCAATATAAGGTATATGCTCAATACCATGTGCGTATGACTTCTTGTAACTATTACAATTGCAAGAACAAAGATATGACAAGATTAGTGTTTTAATGCAAAATGAAGAAAAATAGCAGCGTGCCGCTGAACCGTTAACGGCAACTTCCTGCTGCACTGCTAACGGCAGCTTCCAGTTGCCCCTCAATCAACTAGAAAAACAAAAACAAAAAATAGAAAGCTACTGACAAATTAAAGTTATTGAGCTAGTTATATAAAGTTACTGACATATTTATAAAAAGCTATTGACAAACATAAAGAAACATCATCAAACGATTATGTCCCTCCAGCAGTAACAACTCTACTCCGACCACAATCCCTAACCAAAATATCAACAGAAAACACCTTAAAATCAACCAAACTCCTGAACATTAATTTCACATCCCAATCACTATCTAAGACACAAATTGGATATCCAGGTAAAGAGTACCTCAAATCAAATTAACCAGGTTTCAGAAACTTAAAAGTTAAAACCAAAACAAACCTCCCTCCCAATATCAACAAATTTCATCTTCGTATAAAAAAAAAACATCACAGTTTCAGACATATGCACCTCACATACAATTCTGCCTCCTCCATATGGCTAATTAAACAATGTCATATTAGAGGAAGAAAATATCAGTTTCTAGTTTTGATATCAATGAAAACATAAAAGAAAAAGTACATATAGGAGGTCAGTAGAGTAAGGTCAGTAGCTTTATCTAGAAGGGTCAGTAACTTTTTCTCGAAAGGTCAATAGCTTTTTCAATCTTCATCAATTGTTCACAAAACACCATCAGTTACTTCTCCATGACAATAGCGCAACATAAATCTATAAACGAGAGATTTTGCATATATGAAAACACAAACGGAATAGAAAAGTGCAACTCATACACAATTGAAAATTATGATAAGCCATTTAAATCAATCTACAAAACATCGATTATTCAGAAAAGCAATCATATAAGTTTGATTACAATTACAGAACAAAAATCACAATTATGTAACAAAAATAGGAGATAGAAATCAACCTTTAAAGCCTCAGTGATGAATTACAAGCTTCACACTCAGAGATTGCCCGATCTCAGAGACAAACAGAGAATCGGTGAGCTCAAATAGCAGAAAAACGAAGAGAGATGAGGGTGATCAAATTTGGAAAACTCTCTCTCTCTCTCTCTCTCTCTCTCTCTCTCTCTCTTCCTCACTCTGAGCTTGGGAAACTCAGTCTATCTCTCTCTTTCTCTCCCTCTCGGTGTCTCTCTCTCTCGCTCTGATCAAATTTGAATCTAGAGTTGTTTGTTTGCTTATTGAACGAACTCAATCAAGGGCAAGAATAATGGAACTGATGGAAATATACATAACCAAGACAGGTGCATTTTGCGTTCACAGTGACTTTAAGAAGAAAAATAAAATATGGTGGCTTAGAAAGTAACAGCAGCTCTAAAAATGACCTTTTGAGTAATTCTTTATAATAGTAATTCTATATTGGATCATAATCCCACTACCCCCTGGGAGAAATCTTTACATTAATTGTTATAAAAAAAATCTTTACATTAATGATTTAATTACTTGCAAACATATATGATGATAGTTGAAAAAATATATGATGATTCAATTACTTGCAAACATATATGATGATCATATATGATGTTTTTTTTTGCAGGTCAAAGATTAAAAATCCGGTTAACGGAAACAAATAAAAATTAAATAAGAAATAAACAAAGTACCATCACTTGTTTGGCACACGAGGACACTTAATGATGGAACTTGACGGAAGTTAATGAAAATGTAGAAATTGACAAACTTTGGAAAAGTTAGTGTGTTATTGAGTAATAAGTTAGTGTGTAATGACAATAGAGAGAAAAGTTAGGGAGTATTTCGGCCATTAAGCCAAAAAAAATCTCAATTCACTATTAAAAATCCTTTTATTATGTAATACAATTTACCAAACAAAATTGTTGTGCTAGATCGAAATTTCCTTTTTCTCATGCTATACTGGATTCTCATATGATAAACTAGGCTATGGGTAAGAGTGGACAGTTTTTTTAAAAAAGTAGTGGACAGTTGAAATTTTTCTTTTTCATTTTAAATTTTTTTATTAATTAGTTTGTGTTTGACCTTTTTGTCTCTAACAATTGACATGTTATCCAAACTTAATGAATATTTGAGAGTTGTTAAAGTAAAACTAGGTGGTCTATCCATATTTTCAATCAAGCGTTGCTTGCTAAACAAGCTTGGAGACTTTCTAACAATATTCATTCATTGGTGTATAAAGTGCTGAAAGCTAAGTATTTCCCATCAACTGATTTTTTACAAGCTAACACACCTCCTTTACGTAGCGATCTCTGGTTTGGGGAAGGGAACTTTTGTTGAAAGGTCTCCGACGGCGTATTGGGAATGGTGAAAGACACGGGAATTTATTGTCATCCATGGTTGCCTAGACCGGGAAGTTTCCTTAGTTATTTGGCTGTTGATGACCCTGTATGTTTATTGATGACGGCCTTTGGGAGGTGGAATGAAGAATTTATTCGGGCAAATTTTTTGGAAGGTGATGTGGAGTCTATTGTTTCTATTCCTGGCAGACAGTAGCCAGACAAATGGATTTGGCATTTGACGTCTAAGGGTGTGTATACTGTGGCTAGTGGATATCATTTGGCTGCTGCACTTGAACAACAAGATATAGGAGTAGGTGAGACAGCAGATAATTCCCGAATGCATCACGTACTATTGGCAGCGGTTGTGGCGACTAAAGTTACCTGAGAAAATTAAGATGTTCTTGTGGCGTGCTTCAAGAGATATCCTGCCATGCATGTAATGTCAATTTGGTGAAACGCCGTATTCCTATTTCAAAATTGTGGAGTTAAAGAGGAGACTGGTATCCATTCTCTTTTTGATTGTTCTTATGTAAAACAAGTTTGGATGTTGTCTCCCTTTTGGCCAAAGGTTATGGGTTGGACAGAACACAATTTTTTGGATTTATGATCATGCAAGTTTGGTTTTATCATTGGAGGAGTTTTGGTATGGCAATTATGGCATGAACGTAATAGCCTGGTGCATGAAAATATATGTTTCACTGCTCAACAATCTTTCTTTGCTGTTGCGAATCGTCTTGATGAACATAAGGCTGCTTTGGTTTCACGAGGTCGTGGTACAAAGGAGAAACAGAAGAATTGGAAACCTCCTGCGAAGGGAGTCTTAAAACTGAATACTGATGGTGCTTTTGTTCCCGAAAACAGAGTGGGTGGTGCTGGGGTCATTATTCGTAATGACAGAGGGGAAATCGCTGTGGCAAAAACCTTCACTCTTTTTGGCATCACTACTCCTAGACATGCGGAGATTCTGGCAATCTTCAACAGGTTACAACTTGCATTGGAGCAAAATTTCTTTCATCTGGAGCTTGAATCTGACGCACTGACAGTTGTCAATGCTTTGTTGGATGGGGAGGTAAGTTTTGCGGCTGATGCGCACCTTTTGGATGGGATCAAAGAGCTTATGCGTCAGTTTAATAGTCTCTCATGTTCTTATGCACCGAGAGAATGTAATAAGGTTACACACGAGCTTGCTAGCTTTGCTATAAAACAGCGTTCGGCATACACTCGGTTCAATGATTTTCCTTCTTTGGTTAATTAGTTGTAATCAGGCAGATTTGGTTGCCTAATGCTGTGTTGGATGTGTTTTCATCCTTTGTACTGAACTGATTCTATTCAATAAATATTTTCTTCTAAAAAAAAAAAGTAAAAAAAATTTAGTTATGGGTTTTCTCTCAAATGATAGTATAGAAAAATAAATAAAACTATTCCATTTATGCATTAAAATTAACATATTCATATACAACGCATCCAACTGCACTTGCATTATTATTTCATGAACTTTCATTGTCTGCCATAAAATAACACTCTCATAGTTTGATACTTTGATCATAGTTTGATAGTATCCATGTTCATAACAATCACAATTGACTCTGAATTCAAAATCTCCATCAATAATTACAAGGCTGATATATCATATTCAACATAACAATTGCTTATCAATCAACAATTGGACTTGCCTTTTCTATTAGCAACAGCCTTTATCTTGATGTTAGTCGCACTTCTCATATCCCCTGCACATACATACAACATTTTGCTGAGTAATCAACTTCCAAGCTACAGAATCTGAAGGGCATTGTGACTAAGCTGCTAATGCTCACAATATTGTTTTGAGATGGCTCATATAACCAATGTCACCACCCATTCATGTACATTGACAAGAAGCTAACTTATGAAAGCAAACAATATTGAAATGTGCAGCCTTGAGGTGATCTTGAAAACATGTTTCTGTCCCCTTTTGTGTGGCTCATAATTCGTTTTGCTCGATTATACTTCTTTACTACTAAACAGCGTTGCCTCCAAGTTGTAAGCAGACTATAAGGAAAGTGAACATCATAAATAGATGGTGATAAAGACATTTGACTTCATAAATTGCAGTATCCAATCTTGTACAATAACACAAAACCAATTTACCATATAAGTAAAAAATCTAGGATTCTAATCATTATCAAATTGCATACGTACCTGTCCTTGTTGTGTCTCCCAATGATTAACGAGTTTAATTCAGACTCGCAGACGCTGGCAAACCACACTTGAAACACCCATTTGTGACCAACATGTGCCGTATCTTCCCTGTTTTCCTTTAACCGGGTCAGACCAACGAAGCATTCTCTAGCATGACATGAATGATGATAGATCAAAACACAAGTTGTAATCAGCTGAACAAACATTCTCTAAGATAATTATTTCATTAACAGTATGGGGAACCAACCACTACTTCTATGTTGTTGCATCTGTTGGTTAATGCCTTGCATAACCCAAGTAGACAATGAATCTTAGTGTCATTTCCCAATGATTCAATGCAGTCATCTATATGAAGCTCAATACCTTTACAGTAGTTTGATTAGTACAAAACCCCATTGTTACTTTTGGAATCTATTCAGGAACCTCCAACTCATATTTAGAAGCCATGCAGACCCCCTCCCCCCCCCCCCCAATTTAGTCATTAACCCCACACTAGATCATCAAATCGTTTTTGACATAAAAGATTTGTGTGGTTTGCATTTGTAGCCTGTAACGACCTGGATGCTCTTCGATATGAAAAAACAAGTGGAGACATTAAACATGCACACGAATTCCCCAATTCCGTCCTTAGAATTTCATCTAAGAGCATTTGCTCTTTCCCTGCTGCAACTACTCAATATGTACCAGAAATATTGGACTGTAACAAAATCAACATTTTCTCACCAGCTCATCCTGGCATTCTCGTATTTACTACAAAATTTGCATCTTGCAAAACATAACTCAAGTCTGGGATATAACCCATTGACTTACTCTTCACTCTCAGCTCTTCTAGCATTGCATATATGTCATGTTTTTCTGGATGTTGCTGATCCCTTGCATAAAATTTGTGGACTCTACCTTTCACCGAAATCCAACTACATCCTGGTTCCTTTTTCACACCTCGGTCTTTCATCACATCTCTCAAACTAAGTCCATCTGCATAACTCCCTGTCCTAATATAAGTGTTGGATAGAAGAACATAGGTAGCTGAGTGTTCTGGCCTAATGGAAAGGATCTTCTCAGCTGCAATTTCCCCCAACTCCACATTTTCATGGACCCTACATGCTGCCAACAAAGCCTGCCAGACCATTTCGTTGGGCTCAATTGGCATCCTTTTGATGAACTCCATTGCATCATTAAGACGGCCCACACGGCCTAAGAGATCAACAATACAAGCATAATGTTCCATCTTTGGCACCAGATCACAAGATTGTTCCATTAAATTGAAATGATAGAGACCTTCTTCTACCATACCTCTGTGGCTGCACGCAAACAGAACACACAATAAGGTAACATCATTGGCCTTCACACCAGACTGCTCCATTCTACCATAGAGTTCAAGAGCATCCTCCACAAGACCATGTTGAGCATAGCCTGATATAATAGCAGTCCAGGAAATTGTATCAGGTTCAGTAATCCTCTCAAAGACCTCTTGCGCCTCAGTTATATTACCACATTTGGCATACATATCAACAAGAGCACTTTCTATGCATTTGTCTGTGTCCAAACCAGCCTTGCACAGGAGGCCATGCACTTGCTGACCATATTCAAGTGAGCAAAGGCTGGCACATGCAACAAGTACACTAGAGAGAGTGAACTGATTTGGTATAAATCCTTCTTCCCTCATATTTGAGAAGATTGTCAGTGCATCCTCCCACTCAGAACATTGAGAATAAGCAGTCACCAGAGTTGTCCAAGACACTATATCTCTCTCTTCTATTTTGTCAAAAATCTTCTGCACATCTTCAAGCAAGCCACATTTGGCATATGCATCAGCAATTGCATTGGAAACACTTTTTGCCTTCGTTTCTATTCCAGACTTTAAAACCATAGCATGAATTTCCTTTCCGAAATGCAAACATTTTGATCCAGCTATTGCGTTGAACACGCTGCAATAAGTGTAAAGGTCTGGTTGTACATTGTTTCTACACATTCTCACAAAGAGTTCCAACGCTTCTTCGCTGTAACCACACTGAGAATAGCCACAAATCATTGCATTCCATGGCGTATTGACTTCACAATTGGTGAAATTCAAGTCAAAAACTGATCTTGCATCTGACAAAGACTTGCATTTGGAGTACATATCAATTAGAGCCGTTCCCACAAGAACACTTGACTCAACACCCAATTCAGATGCACAGCTGTGAACTATTTTGCACTTGTTACCATCACCTAATTGCCCAACTGCTTTGGATACACTGACGAGAGTATACTTATTCAGTCTAATTCCTTCTCTCTTCATACTGATAAAATGATCAAATGCTTCCATATGAAGGCCATTCAATGTTAACCCTGAAACCATTGCATTCCAGGAGACTTGATTATGTTCTGCCATGGTGTTAAAAATCTCACATGAATCCTCAATCTTTCCAAACTTCGCATACATGTTAAGAAGAGATGTACTAACAAAAGAATCAGATGCAAAGCCTCTCACAACAACCTGGGCATGCGCCATTTTTCCCAATTCAACACAATGTAGACCAATGCAGGTCCGGAAAATTGCGGTATACACAAATTTATCTGGCAAAATTCCAGAGTTCACCATCTCGCTAAAGAACCTAAAGCCATCTAGAAAGAGACCATTCTCTGTAGACCCAACAATCATGACCATCCAAGAGAATATGTTTCTCTGAGACATTTCATCAAACACTTTACGAGCAGTGGCAAAAGCCGAGCATTTCGAATAGGAATGGACTACATGGTTCAACAATACCAGCAAGTCTTGGTCCGAAAGCTCGGATTTTGACGCAAACCCATGAACAGCTTTGACTTGTTTTAGCGAATCCGTATCCTCACAACCACGTAGGATATCAATTAAGGGTTGGATTTCAGACTTTTGCTGGGTTTCACCCGCAGCAGCTGAACTGAGAAAGTTGCTTCCTTTTAGTTTCTGGGTTGTTGGAGATGATGGATTCAAAGGCAAAGTTTTATTCTGCGAGAAATTTGATACTCTGATTACTACAGTGTTAAACGAAGATTAAGTTGACAAAGATAGTGAGGCAAAATAGGCACAGAAGAGGAAGAACAGAGAAGGGACAGAGTGGTATGAATCACTTACTTTGTTTATGGAGTTTGAGCTGGGCAGAAGCAGTGAATGAACAGGTTGAGGAAAACACAATTTGATGGAGAGACTCATGGCCCTCAGTTGCCGCTAGCTAGTAGTTTTCAGCCAAGGATAGTACACATAGCCATTTTATCATGCAGCTGAGGCAGTGGCGGATCCAAGAATAAAAACCTGGGTGGGCTAAAACTTCTTAGTAAAAAAAATAATAATAAAAATTAAAGTGGGATGCCACCGCAAACCCAAGGGCTAAACCACACATATTAGGACAGGGAACGCCTCAACGCCACCGCAAACTCGTTAACCAAATAATATTGAGAATGTCATTGCAAATCCATCAACTAAAATACTAAATATTTAATGGACCCATATTTAATATTGGAAATGCCACCGTAAATCCGTTAACTAAAACGAACTACCATAGTCCGACGATCGCGTCACATAATTTGGTCACGTCATAATAGTAATGTGCAGTTGTGCACATTGCCAACACCACTCTCCTGCTAGCTGGAGGATTCTAAAATAATATATAGTTTTTTTAGTGCTCCCACATCACAAAATGAATCCTCAAATCGAATTTGTACCATACAAACACACCGAATCGGAATCACACCCATGCACTCAAATTTCACGAAAGGATTTATTCTTGATCTAGAAAAACTGATGCTGACCATTGGTTTAGAAAAATCATAACTTATTTTAGAAAAATCATTTTCATGTGATTCCAAGTCTAAACTAATCTTTGAGATGTGTACTACAACTTTAAAGAAGACACTAACTTTAAATAATGGACAGAAAAGTACAGGTTTTAGCTAAAAGTTCACTAGGTCAGATATTTAGAAACTTATTTTTGCAGACCTTTGTTTTCGACCTTGAATGTAACCGGTCAATACTTAACCAAAAGCTACAAACTTATAGTGCGTTTGAAGCCTTGTGTTCGAGCTATACAAGCGTTCATTTTTTCAAAACAAAGATCATATAGTCGAAAATATGGATCCTCCAGTTGGTCGAAAGGTCATGTTTTCTGAAAATTCTAGCAAACATGCACAAATACTAAAACTCAAATTTATCTAACTTGATGTAAATGGTGAAACCACCAGACTTTCCAATAAAAACTTGTCAAGTGAAATTTTTTTAACACCTCAGCATTGGGTATGTAAACCCTAAACCCTACCATAAACAAATATTCACACTAAAGTAAATGATCAAATGTTGAAATTAATGGAAGATAGAAGATAAGAGATTATTATGGGAGATAGATATCTTTAGGAAATGTTGAAATGGAAGAATCAAACTCACAAAGTCACAATTTTCCTGAACTAGAATATGTAACAAAATTGAGTCTAAAGTTATTAATGTGGAGTATCAACATCAACCTCAAGTCAACTTGAATATATATGTAGAAACATTCAACCCCTATCCGATCAAATAATATATATCAAAAATGAACAATTAATTCACTCTTGCATTCTAGTCAAGTCAACTTCAGATCAAGCTCGTTCTCCTTTTCTTTTCCATTCGATCAATTGGGGACCAAAGAAAAACAAGCAAACAATATATGTTTCTGGGCCAGGAGGACAGGAATAGACCCATAATACAAACAAGCCATATTCAATGGCATGAGTCTAGAAAATTGGTTGATGCACCATGCCGGCCGGTACTGAACATAAAAATATAACATCCTAAAAAAAATGTCACTCTTTCTTTAATGTAGTGATGATGGCTGATGAGCCAAAGCCTAGCTATATATATATATATATATATATATATATATATATATATCAATGGAGCTACTCAGTGGCGGAACTAGGATGTTCCAGTAAGGGGGGCCGAAATAAAAATTACGATCACAATATACCAAAAAAAACCTATTTTTGTTTTTATATTATTTATTATATATTTTTTTAATATAAAAAATATTTATGTAAATTTTTCTGTTGGTTTGAATGAGCAACTTGTGAAATTCTATCAAACGGCCAATTGTGGACTTTTTTTTGCCAACACATAAACTTTTATTTACTTTTGCTGTTCTTTTTAAGCGAGACTTGTATTTATTTTTTTGGATTGAAATAAGGAACTTATATTAATTCGATGTTTTGATTTTAACTTTATATTTTTTAAACCTTTAAGAATTTTTGTATAATAAATTAGTAATATTTGTTAACGGGGATCGGGGCGGGTATGGGGATCTCATCCCCAATGGGGATGGGGACGGGGAATCCCCAGTATCTTATTATGGGGATTGGGGCGGGGATGGGGACGGGGATGGTATTTTAATCCCCTTACCCTATCCGCCCCATTGCCATCCCTAAAAAATAGAAGCACATTTGAAAAATACCCAAATAGAAATGAGAATCTTCATAATTGTTTTAGATAAAGATGAACAAAATTAATGGGGTCAAAAAGACAAATGCAACGTCGTATAGAAAAATAAAAAGACAAATTCCTAAGTGTGTGTGTGTATATATATATGTATATAATATATAAGAAAGGGGGCAAAAGTATATATACATTGTGATGAGAGTAGGTTTGTCATTGAAACTCAGTTCAATCGTGTTTAACTATAACTCTATATATAATATATTCGTGAAAAGGGTAAATGACGACTAAACACAAACAAAGTTCCATTAATCCGAAGGCAAAATGTATATACATAAGAAGAAATTGGGTAGCAAGCTAGCTTTTCTTTGTCTCAATATATATAAAAATACTTAGAATCCTAATGTTGGGGGGGGGGGGGGGGCCAAGTTTATAGGAAAATTAGCTAAAATTCTATTGCCAAAAAAAATGTTGGGGGGGCCATGGCCCCCTTTTGCCCTCACATAGTTCCGCCAATGGAGCTACTTCATCGGTAGCTTCTGAAAATTCAATGGAGCTAATTCATATACTCAGCTTCTGCTCTCTATACCTTCATGTGATTACCATTCTTCTTTTGATTACCTTTTTCCAACCTACCATCCTTGCAAATGCATTTAGTAATGAAACTGATCGATTCGCTTTGATCAATTTCAAAGAATTAGTCATTGTACCGCAAGGGTTGTTGAACTCATGGAATGAAACTGATCGATTCGCTTTGATCAATTTCAAAGAATTAGTCATTGTACCGCAAGGGTTGTTGAACTCATGGAATGAATCCATTCACTTTTGCAGCTGGCATGGAATTACTTGCGGCAGAAGGCATCAAAGAGTAGTAGCCTTCAACCTTTCATCTAGTGTTTTGCATGGAACCATATCACCTTACATTGGCAACCTCTCTTTTCTAAGGTCCATCAACCTTCAAAATAATAGCTTCTCTGGCAACATTCCACAACAACTTGATCATTTGTTCCGACTGCGACGTCTCTTGCTTTATAAAAACCTGTTAGAGGGATTCCGGTCAACCTGACCTTTTTCCCGGAACTGAGCATCATAAGTTTTGGAGCAAACTGCCTTATTGGAAAAATTCCATCGGAACTTGGTTCGTTGATGAAGCTTGTGTACCTTAATCTTGAGAAGAACAATCTGATAGGAGGCATCCCACCTTCCTTGGGAAATATTTCATCAATCACTACACTTGGCTTGGCAATATATGAACTATTTTGTGGGCAATGTTCCAGAGGAGAAAGGCCGATTGAGAAGCTTATCTTTGTTTTCAATTGGTCTCAATAATCTTTCTGGTATGATACCTCCCTCCATTTTTAACATATCATCTATGACCATCTTCTCAATTACGGGTAATGCGTTTAGGGGCATTATTCCACCTGGAATAGGCCTAAACATGCCTAATCTACAAATAATATACATTGGGGCAAATGAATTCTCTGGGCCAATCCCAACTTCTTTAGCAAATGCTTCTCAGCTTCAAATAACTTTGTGGGCCAAGTTCCTGCAATTGTTGGATATCTTCGCGATCTCTAGTGGCTCACCTTAAGTAACAATAATCTAGGAAGTAATTCATCTAATGATTTGGGGTTTATAACATCCTTGACAAATTGCAGCAAACTGAAAATGCTTGATATGAGTTCTAACAATTTTGGAGGTGTTTTACCCAAGTCTGTGGCCAATTTGTCAACCCAACTAACTAACCTCTACCTCAGGAGAAATCAAATATCAGGAACGATTCCTGCTCTTCATTAGAAAATCTCAACAATTTGATAATCTTAAGCCTACCGGCTAACCGGTTCACAGGTGTCATTCCTACTTTTGGGAAGTTCCAAAAGCTACAAGCATTGCTATTACTAGGTAATAAATTATCTTGACAGATCTCATCTTCCATTGGCAACCTCACTTAGTTGTATGCACTCTACTTATACGGAAATGAATTAGAAGGGTGCATTCCTCCCAATATTGGAAATTGCCAAAATTTGAAGAAGATGGATGTATCACAAAATCACCTCAGTGGAGTTATACCACCAAAAGTTATTATTGGTCTTTCCTCACTTCTCTATCTCAACTTATCCCAAAACTCATTTACTGGCAGCATGCCTGTGGAAGTGGGTAAGCTGAAGAATATCAATCACCTCAACATCTCTGAAAATATATAATTTGACTGGAGAAATTCCAGAGATCACTAGTGACTGTCTGAGCCTTGAATATCTTTTCCTACAAGGGAATCTCTTTGAAGGAAGCATACCATTTTCTTTGTCTTCTTTGAGAGGTCTTATGTATCTAGATCTTTCGAGAAATAACTTGTCAGGACAAATTCCAAGAGATCTACAGAGACTTCCATTCTTGCTATTCTTCAACCTTTCTTTCAATAATCTGGAGGGTGAGGTACCAAAAGAATGAGCCTTTCGAAACACAAGCATAGTATCGTTGGTTGGAAACACCAAACTCTGTGGTGGTGTGTCAGAACTGCAGCTACCAGCATGTCCCGTCAAAGTACCCAAGCAGAGAATGATGCATGGTTTCAAGCTAAAGTTCACAATTTCGTTTGTGGCTGAATGCTCTCTTTTGTTTGCAGTCTTGTTTGCTTTTTTTTTTTTTGAGGAAAAAAAATGGAAAAGAAAAGATTATATGCAGTCTCATCAATCAACCTCCTTTCAAAGGTTTCATACCATACACTTCATCAAGCTACCAGTGGATTCTCCCCAAGTGCTTTAATTGGATCAGGCGGTTTTGGCTCTGTATACAAAGGGATTCTTGATCAAGAAGAAAACAATGTAGTTGCCATAAAGGTCCTCAACCTTCAGCAAAAAGGAGCTTCCAAGAGTTTCATGGCAGAATGCAATGCAATCAGAAACATCCGGCATAGGAATCTTGTGAAGATCTTAACGTATTGCTCCAGCATTGATTACAATGGCAACGAATTCAAACCCTAGTTTTTGAATATATGTCAAACGGAAGCTTAGAGGAGTTTTTGCATGGTGAAGACCAATCAAGGAGTTTGAACCTTGTTCAAAGACTGAATGTTGTTGTTGATGTGGCTTCTGCATTATTTTATCTTCATGACCATTGCGAACAACTAATCATTCACCGCGACTTGAAGCCATGCAACATTCTTCTTGACGATGACATGGTTGCTCGTGTAAGTGATTTTGGGTTAGCTAGACTCATCTCAACCAACACGGAATCCTCTCAACGTCAAAGTAGCACAGTTGGAATGAAGGGAATTATTGGCTATGCTGCTCCAGGTAAAAATCTTCCTTTATTTAATTTTAGTCTAATATATGTTTAGTGAAGATATATATATATATATATATATATGTGTGTGTGTGTGTGTGTGTGTGTGTGTGTAGACATGATAATAGACAAATGGCAGTAGCGAATGCAGAGAACTCACAGAATCGACATATATACTTAAAGGTGTAGTGCTAAATAACTAAACAATAAGAGGAATTATGACAAACTTGATTGTTTTGTGAGCTGCAGAGTATGCAATTGGTGCTGAGCCATCAAGACAAGGGGATGTATATAGTTATGGGATCCTTGTGTTGCAAATGTTCACAGGAAGAAGACCCACAGACGAAATGTTTAAAGATGGTTTGAATCTCTATAGCTTTGTTAAAATGGCAATACCAGCAAGACTAATGCAAATTGTGGACCCAGCTCTTCTTGCCATTGTAGAAGAGACAGTACCTGCAGCAGCAGTAGCAGCAAATGAAGTGAACCACATCCGTGGTTACAACAACGAAATTGAGGCAGAAGATGAGAACGTAGACGATGAGAACCTAAACGCATATGTGTGGAGGTGTATACTTCCAATCCTTAAAATTGGACTTACATGCTCAGAAGAATCACCAAAAAATAGAATGTGTATGGAGGATGTCACCAAGGAGCTACACCATATACAAACTACTTTCATTGGTGTTGAATCCCGTCAGGAGAGACCAAGAAGAAGCTAAAGAATAGGTGTTAACGTTGCATTTGCTTCTTGCTGTATAACTAGTACTTCTGTCTACTTGTAGTCACGTTTTGCATTTTAGTAATCATTTTATTGTAAAACTTATATATCCCGCATATAAGCATGTACTTAAAGTTGATTATCTTTGTTAATCAAGTCTTTCTCGAATTTATATATTTTGTAAATTATTCTCATTTCGTTTTCATTTGAGTGAAAGGCAGATCGGAAACTATGGTAAAGGTAGCTTTATCTCATTACTTCAAACTCCAGAAGCGGCAACCCTTATCACTGGCACCCAAATACAAAATTGAGTTGCTGATAAACCTTCACTAAATGCTTCTACTTTACCTTTCTTTGAGAGTGGATTTCATATCTTAGATGACAGTAACAAAACCACATCATCTATTGGCTTTGATTCTGAACTGCATGGAAAGTTTCAAACAAAGAAGCATTGAACTTTGAAGTTTGAAAGCGTATAAAAAATAACAAAATATTCTTCACCGGTATGAATGAGTATCTAACATTTCTGAATGAAATTCCTCATCTGATTATATCCTTCAACTAATACATGGATTCAACTCCATCAATTGACAATTCAAAGCAGGAAAGAGTACTCATACTAGTATAGGAAAGGGCTGTCTCTGCTCTTTGGCTAATGAGAAAAACTGCAAGGTTTAGATAGCCTTTGTGAATTACATCTTGCAAGTGCATCTGGAAATGAAACTGATCAATTGGCTTTGCGCAATTTCAATAGCCACCGATCCACAGGGGGTCTTGAACTCGAGAAGATTGTCTTAGGTAAAAATAGTCTAGGAAGTTACTCAGCTAATGACTTTTATAACACCCTTGACAAATTGTAGCAAACCGATTTTACTTAATGGATATGGCTTATAACAATTTTGGAGGTGTTTTACCCAACTCTGTAGCCAATTTGTCATCAGCTCAAGGAAGACCAAATGGCAATACTAGGAAGACCAAATGCTTTTCATGAGAGTGTGCGCAAAGACATTGATCGGCTCTAGAGGAGGCTTTCCTCATCTCGAATTTCTTTTTCTTGAGGCTTTGTATGAGACTATGAGATACATGATCGAGTGGAGGGTGTTGGAAGGGGCCATGCCTAGTCTCCGTCGAAGCTCCAGAAGGGCTGAGATATATCAATACCATCGATGAATTACAGATCAACAAGAACAAGCCCCTGTCAGACTTTATTACTGAGCTCATGTTGCAGGCGCTTTTGGATACGGAAGGTTTTCTGAATCTGCTGTGTTCTTCATTTGGCATCACTGCAGATTTTTTTTTCCCAAGCTTTTTCATCTTGTTCAACATTTTAGTGTTCTTGATCTGTTTGCTTCCTTTTATTCCTCCTCTTTCTCCTTCATTTTCTTCCTTTGAAGTCCTAAAAATCTGTGTGTTTTTGGTAGTTGTAACTATTTGAAGTCCTAAAAATCTTTCTTGAGCCAAAAAAAAATTGAATTTCAGGTCTTAGTACTCTGCTGGCAATGTTATATATAATCATCAGCGTAGATCACAATGCAACTTTCCTAATGGCTCACAGTGGTTGGCTCTGCTTATCTCAAGATGGGGAAACTGAGTAACGGAATCCATTTACCAAGTATTGCTGGGATGATAGTAGAAGTATAGCTGATCCGGACGAATTGTATAGTTTCAGAATTTCTTGTTATAATATTTATTTCTTGGTTGATTCATTTTGTAATCCAAACAAATGAACATGCTGTTATACTTGTAGCCATTTTTTCTTTTGATGAAATTGTGAAACAATATACAACCAATCAATTGACTTTATATCAAAGACACGAGAGAAACATATTATAACCTACTTAATTTCTTAGATTCGATTTGAAGAGAAGCAAGATCTACCAAAAAATTTTCGAGTACATTACTAAATTTTCAACCCCGAATGAATCGCGACCACTCCTCCAACGAGATTTTCATACTCAACCTTCTGGAAACCTGCATCTGCAATCATTGAAGCAAATGTCTCCTGCAGTCATCAATTTAGATGAATTATCAGGGGGATACAACAAAAGTCACAAAACACTATCATTATCCAAGCATGAAATACAAAAAAAAAATACTAGGCAACACCTCAATTAAACAGTCTTACAAACATTTTTATAGCTATATATATATGTTTCAAGTACCCTGTTTACATGGATATATGAGTGAATGACGCCAGAGTTGGCCAAGGTTAATTCCCACTTTTCTAATTATCCAATCAACTGGACCTATGCGTAAAAGAGCATTACAGACATCTGAATTATCGTACTGATTTTAAGATCAAATACACCATTTACAGCAAGAAAATCCAGTTTGATACTAAAGTGAGTTTATTTCACTCATGAGATAAATAAATTAAAATTGCATTGCAACTTAAATATAATATAACAGAACATGTATACCTATACCAAACAAAATGAATTATTATTAATCCAATAGGTCGAAAAGGACACTGATTACAGCACTTCAACTTCTACAATTTTCTTTTTGTTAACAATATTACTCATGATCAACTCAAATCTTCTGTAAATCAAAAAAAAAAACTCAAATCTTATGTGGGACCAAGAGTAGAACGTTTTGAACAATCATACTTTGATATCCTCCTTCGAATAAATGGTTCAAGCTTTTTTTTCTTTATTCAAAAGCAAAATGCAGGCTCTATCTTGGCCTTTAGTTGTCCCACCCCAATTGACAAAGGCACACAGGGTTCCCTTCCAACAAAATGCAGATAAAAGTGGAATAAAGTATTCAAGTGGAAGTTGAATACAAACCTGTGAGGGGAAACGACGAATACTCTCTACCAAGTACTGATAAGATTCTCTATCTCCTGCAACTAGCTCTCCTAGGGCGGGAATGGTTGAGAATGAATAAAAATCATAGCTGCAAGATGAAATGAGCAGCCTTAAAATACTCCAACTATAAAAATAAACATGGAAAAAAATAATTGGCTCCTGAAAATATATACTAGCTAGCAGTCAAAACCTTTTTAATGATCTAGGGGGTAGCCTTGCCCCACTTATGGTGACACTGTCATCGTGCAACGTGGTGCATGCTGTACGCACAGTGAAAGAGTCCAACACAGTGTCAACCGTGGGATTCTTCCACATGCACAGTTGCCACTGTAACATTGCAACAGCTTCACTATAACAATCTTGGCCAAAAATCTAGGGAAAATCACCGAGAATGGCACAAGAGTTGTTTTATTTAAATATAAAATGGTATACACATGCACATTCAAGAGTGTAGATATTTGGTATGTGAACCTTGGAAAGAGAAAAACACCAACCAAAGCTAACTCTATCCATTCTCAGGGGGATAAGAAATTTAAAAAAAAAATTCAAGTAAGCAGATGTGTAGTCAAACTTTCATAAAAGCATCAGAAAGTCTAGGGAAAACCACTCTTCAAAATATCTAAAAAAATGATCCTATACAGCAGACCATGAGAATATGATTTGCCTGTACAAAATTTATGAGAATGATGATATCAGCAGACCATTATTATCAAGTGTCACTTCAACCTAACTAAGAGTATAAAGAATACTTACAAGTCTTTGAATACAGGAACCTCTACATGGCTGAGTTCAAGGCACAGGAACCTTCCTCCCCGTTTTAGTACCCTATTAACAAAATCATGAAAAGCAAACATGATAAGTGTATCCACTTATCAAACTATTTAGATACCAATTCCAGCAGAATAAATAATAGCAACTTACCCCCAATCAAAAAGACCTTCATAACAAAACATTAACATAAAAAACTTCAGGCATAAATGATAAATCTAGAGATTAGCTGTGGATTCCTTATCCACTCATTGTATATGTTTCTTCCATTCTAAATAAACCTTTGTTTCTTCCAAAAATAAAAATTACAATTGAATTCGCACAAATAGCGAGATGCAAAACAAGGCTTTGGCCCCACACCAATCAAAAATGCCCCACAGGTTTTCATCTAGTTCTCTCTAACCTCCTATAACTCTAGATATTGGTAATTCAAGTATATGACCAGGAACAGATCTATATATCACATGCAACAGATATATTTTTCAAGTGATTCAAGTAATTCAAGTATTTTCTTTTTCTTTTTCATAAGGGAACAGATCCATATATCACATGCAACAGAAGCCAATTAACATATTTCAATTCTTCTCTTTTTGGCAAGGCCAGGCAATAGATGATCAATAGTCTAAAAAATGTTGTAGCCGTTTATCTAGTTGTCTATAACATCTGATAGAGATAGGGAGACAGCAATTGAGAGTTCTGCAAATCCTTCCTTTCATTCTTAAAAGCTCCACCCTGGGAATAATAAATTTGAAACTACCAAATAGACAGTCCGAATGATGGACAGCTTAACTGTTCAAGCTATATAACTACATCTACATTTGACAATAACATGAAAAAATAAAATATAACTGCTCTAGCTCAATGTGCCAAAAACAATAAATTACATATCTACATTTGACAACATAATCCACTTGTATACAACAAAAAGTTTACTTCATTATACAGTTAGTGACTTATGTTAAGAAGAAAAAATATATTGTTTAAGCAATAGAATATGTACAGATAGTGGATACAGAGAGTGATAGCCTACTGAGGGAGACCATATACTACTTTCACACAATGATAATTTGCCTTGTATTAGTTATTATCTATTAAAATTTATTAGATAGCACAAAAGTTGTGACCATACCTATAAGCTTCAGAAAGCGCTTTCTCTATGTGTGTGACATTCCTAATCCCAAATGCTATTGTGTAACCATCCATTGTATTATCTCCAAAACTCAAGGCTTCTGCATCTCCCTCCACCCAAAGAAGGGATTTGTCTTCTCCAAGACCTATAAAATGCAGTACACCAATCTTACATTTCAAAACAAGAATTTTTCTATCACATAAATGTCGAACCAAACTCAAAGTTTACAACAGTAATATTACCTCTCTGCAAGGCCCGCGTTTTACCAACATTCAACATGTTGGGGTTGATGTCACATACGTACACCTTAGTTTCTTCTTGTAAATCATCTTCAAGAACATTCTGCAAAGCTCTACGTTTGATGCTGTTTATACTGTCAAATATCCTGAAAGCAACATCACCTGCCAAAAATATAAAAATATAAAAATAACTGTAAGATCAACATACATAATTCAAAGATTTTAAAAGAAGAAAGAACAAGCAATTGATTTCAAATTTGTCCAATACAAGGTGGATACATTGTTATGTAGCATTGTAGCAGCTAAATATCATGTAATGAACAACAAGCTCTTTATTTGGTAGATGCACTCCTGCACCCAGAAGGTATTGTACTTGCAATATCACCATTCACCCCATACTATGGGATGGGAAGGTGCCAAAGTACTACAAATATTTTATTATCAGAAGTTCCAAGATATATATCTTGTTTGTAAAAAAATATATCTCCTCACTTGGTTATCCTCAGTTCACTCCCTTTCCGATCCCTCCTAAACCCAAACTGGGTTTCGTAATTTACGATAAGCATGCAAGATTTATAAAAGTGCGACCCAGCTACACGAGCAGTATACAAAAAATACAAAGATGTCAAGTATTCAAACTAGGCTTCAAAGGTGGACTCCATACAATTTGACAAATGGAACATATAATCATCACAAACTCACCTGTCCCACCAGCCAGATCAAGATGGTTCATTCCTGGAAAAGGATTCAGTTTGGCAACCAATCTGAAAAATCAGGCATATGACATAAAGCAATGAAAAGGGAAAGTGCAATAATATGCTAATCGTTTATTGCAACAAAAAAAAACATTAAATGTAAATCTTCAGTTTGCTAACCTATCTTTCCATAATCTGTGTAATCCTGCACTCATCAAATCGTTCATTGTGTCATAGTTTGAAGCAACATTGCTGAAGACATTACCAACCATTTGACTTTTTTCCTCCTCCCGTACTTCTTTAAATCCTGAAAATCAAACACTGAACAATTATTATTTATCAACCAAGGCAATGAAACAAGGTAATGCTGGAAATAACTTAAAATGGCTTTATTTTTAAAGTCTAGCAAATAAAATAGGGTAAGGAAAAGAAAAATACAAATACCTCTTCCTTAACAATAATCCCTCTCCAAAAGAAAAGAAGAAAAAACTTCATTTTCAATCCTAATCTCTATCAAAAATATATTATGGAACCTAAACCCCACAGACCAAAAGAGAAAAACCCTTTTTGCTCGGTAACTTAACAGCAACAGTCGACAAGCATTGTTTACAATACACCAATACAATAAGTTTGTAAAGGGGTTCAATATTCATATTCGTACACATTACACTAACCACCTAGTCCTTGCGCATGTTCACACACATGTGAGAGAAAGGAGAGAGGGAGATGGACTCACCAAAGCTTGTGGCATGCGAATGCAATAGAGATGCAGGAGAAAACCTGGGTAACAGTTTACTCCCTAACTTCCTCGTCACAGTTCTCAAGGCCATGATAACTGCATACAAAAAAAAGCAAGTCAGGACTGATAACAGAATCAGAGATACATGAAGAAGTTATAAGAAAAGGACCATCCTTCTGTTAGAGTCTTTCCAAATTCCAACAAAGCAATCAATGCCCCAAAACTTTAAAATTTTATTATCGACCACATTCTCCCAATTCCCAACAGGAAACCACTGTGTATTGAAAAAATCAAACCCCAATTATCAGAAATTCTAAAACCGCAATTCAAAACCCAAAACCAACACAAATAATGCAAGACCCTATGTATAGACTCCAAAAAAAGAAGCATATATAACAGTAGACTAATACAGAAATCAATTGCACAGAATTTATAAAAACCCTTTCTTTATTTGACAAAACTACCTAACAATGGTCATATTCCCAAGCTTTTGAGATTCAACAGAATACACTGAATCATTCACCCTCCATCAAATAAAAGCTAAAGAAGCTCAGCTCAAAATTTGAATGAAATTAGGAAATGATGGGTGTTGGATTACCTTAGAGGAGGAGAAGCAGCCGATGGAGAAGAGAGCAAATTACAAATATGGACTTTTGGCTGCAAAAAGAAAAAGGAGGAGAGAAGAATAATCCACAGCAGCCACCAGAGGTTAAAATTGTGGACTTTGAGCAGCAATTCACTGAAAATTTCAAGATAAATATATAAACAATGCGGTGGAGAACAGTACTGGCAAACCAAGAACATGTAAATTAATACCTACAGTAATAAGCAATGGCAAAGCCGACGGCAAAATCAATACTAACAGAAAATAGTCAAAATACCAGAACAGAGATGCTAAGTACCAGTTTTGAGTAATTGAAGGAGACGACTGTGCTTTTCAGCTTTTGTCGATCAGTTTTTGCTTTCGCAATTTTGGGAAGGAGACTAGTAACTCACCAACTTGTTTTGCGCTTCGGCAAAAAGTTTAAAGCCAAGCAAAAAGTTTTGCGCTCGTTGGTACTTGGTTAACCTTGCGATCGTGGGTTCGAGCCCCATGTTGGGCCTTTTTTTTATTATCATTTATTCATTTACGTTCAGAGCTCACTGCACCTCAAATTTATATTTTCACGATAAAAATACTAAATAATGAAAAAATAATAATAAACTAAGAAATGCCAAAAGAAAAAAAAATTATAATAAACTAAGAAATGCCAAAAGAAAAATCCAAGCATGGCGGCTCTAAGTTTCATAATGGTGTCATTGGTGCTAGTGGTGTTATAAGGAACAATGTTGGTGAATGGATTCATGGATTCACTCATCAATCATCATATCACTACATTTTTCGGACATCCCCCATCTCATAACTATTGTTGTTCTTGATGACATTGTTGGGTTTCATCATAATCATCAATTTGAATTTAATTCTAAACTTATCGTCTACTTCCCGACATCGTCGTCGTCGTCAACAAGCTAGCTCCACCTTACACATACACACACACACACTCTCTCTCTCTCTCTCTCTCTCTCTCTCTCTCTCTCTCTCTCTCTCTCTCTCTCCTTCCTCTTTTCTGCCCAGATCTTGTTACACCACAATCACTCCCGTTGGCTCGTTAGAGTTGTAAACGACCAATTGTAACATTGAGATGGGAATCGATGTAGGGGCCTCTGAGTAGGGACTGTTGTTCGTCACAATTCCACGAGCCTCAAAGATCCTAATGAACCATCTTGAATTGTAGATTTATAGTTCCCCTGAAATTTCAACCACGACATTTCATAAGCATATTTTTTTAATTTTTTTTAATTATTTGTTTCTTATGAGGGGGATGGGGTTAGTGAAGGGCATAAATGGAATTTTTGTAAAATAAATCAAGGATGGGGTGTAAGGAGGGCCGTCAATTTTGACATAACCCAATAACAATACTCGAAAACCGCACGAAATAAAACGGGTTGAACCCGCACAATTAAAAAAGGGTAGTGATTTTGGCACTCCATTTTACCACTTGCACTCTACTTTTAACTACATAAAAGTGGAGTGCAAGTGGTAAAATATATGGTAGAGTGGAGTGTCAAAATCATCACCCTTAAAAAAATGGGTCATTTGCGGATTAACCCACCAAAACACTTTTAATAAATGGGTGGATTTAGGGTCAACTCGCTAACTCGCAAATCACCCGCATAA
Organism: Rubus parviflorus; assembly: GCA_029955375.1. Taxonomy (NCBI): domain Eukaryota; kingdom Viridiplantae; phylum Streptophyta; class Magnoliopsida; order Rosales; family Rosaceae; genus Rubus; species Rubus parviflorus. The sequence continues at coordinate 2,585,147 of JARGGL010000008.1, read as the reverse complement.
CCCGTTTATTTTATAATATTATGTCAAAATTCAAGAAATTTCGCGTGTTTATATGTTTGTATAGTATTTTTTCTACTTAGTGTAAGTCATACACAAAAGTCTATAGTGATAATTCTTGTGAAATCATATGTCGTGCATTTTATAACTTAAAATTAGTTAAATGGGTCAACAAAACTCTTTTATATGTGTGAAATTGATCAATTATTATTTATTTTGGCACAACTATTTTACTAAATGGGTTATACGGGTTGGGTTGGGTAACCCGGCCCGTTTAATAAATGGGTTGGGTTTGAGTTTGAATTCTTCGACACGTTTATTAAATAGGTCGGATTTGAGTTTGCATATTCCAACACGTTTATACCTTGACACGATCCGAACCCGACACGATGCGACCCATTGACAACCCTAGTTGTAAGGTCTCAATGGGATGTATTTAGCCACACCCGGCAACTAATTGTAGTTTTTTATTCTTTTATTAATTTTTAATTTATTATTTATGGCCTATTCTAGTTTTCTAATTTATTTAAGATTTTTATTATGAGTAGGAGCTGAACTTTTTTTTCACCAAACTCAATGATACGTGAATTTTAAAATCAAATAGACACCTAGACTCCAAAATACATATCATTAACCTTTTTAAAATCCTTCTCCTCCGCGATATCAAATTCGCATTTTATTTTGCTTGCGTAGTTAGTTAATTTTAGTTGCTTGATTTAATTTGTTTTTCATTTGGGAGAACGTGATGTAGGATGAGAATTTGATCGATTTCGACAAATAATATATATAAAAAAAAGCGTCGTCGCATAAGAAAGAACGATTTGAATATCGAAAATTGGTATTCAAATAGAGTTGCACGCGCGAAACCAGATTGTGATCAACTTCGGAGGAGCATAACTGGATAGTTTTCTATTTTTCTATTTTGGATTCTTTAGGTGTTTATTTCTTTCTTATGTTGTTTAGGTTTTATTTTCCTTATAAGAATTAGTTTAGATTACAGTTTCTAGTTAAATAAGGCTTCCTTCACTACAAGAAAAGTGATCTTGGATTAACTCCCAATGCTGTTCCTTTATCGGTACTTGGATTAACTCCCCAAGACCCTAGGATCGATAACTCTTTTAATTTTCTCAAATTTTGAATAAAAAGAAAAAGAAAAATACTCAGGACCACCATTGCTGACAAATGTTTCGTTAGAAACATTGTTAAATTTTAGTTGGCAAAAGAAGCTAATTTAGGTGTCAAGGGTTGATATATATAAATTTTTTTTATCCGAGATGATTGATCTAGTGATTTGACACTAAAGTTGTCATAAGAAAGATTTTCGGTTCAACTCGAATACAAGTGGAGGTGTGTGTTTTAATTTTTTATTTATTTTTAATGTTTAATATCTTTTTACAAAGTAAAAATTACGTCCAAATAGAGATAATAGCACAGGGTAAAAACAAAAAATTGGGTCAGAATTCAACGATGGCGTAATTATTATATCGAGTTTCCATCTATTCTCCCTTGTATCATCATCTATAGAGAAAGAGAAGGAGAAGGAGAAGGAGAAGGAGAAGAAAAGAGAGGAAGACATGGATCCGGAGCAGACCTTCATACGAGTACAAGAGCGCTTCTCGCAGATCCTGACGCCGAAAGTCAGAGCTGCTTTGGAGTATATATACCTTTTCATAGCAATCACTTTGTTCTGTATTCTCGTTGTTATGCACGCCAATTACGTTCAACAGGTCTGTCTTTCCCTACTTCCTTAGCTCGCTCACCTTCTCTTTGAGTTTATCATCAATTTATGCTTCTGTTGGGGTTTTGCAATTTAAATTTTCACATAGAATTGCACTTCAGCTATGAATGTATGGCTATTTGTGCTTGAATTTGCATTAGTAAGTTGTTAGTGTTAGGGTTTTGATCAAATGGAGCTCGGGACTTGTAAATTCTTGAATGAATTTTGCGGACTTTTTTTTAATACCGGTGCCTGTAAATGTGTTTGGTTTGGCGCTCATAAATCCCAAGTAATCGGAAGTTCAGAAAAGCTGTGAGTTTCACAAAATGTCATGCGAAATGGCAGGTTATTGAATTTTGTAGTTTAACCTTGCGAGGCTCGATACAGCAAATGAACCTAATGCACTGTTTCTTCAATAGTTGTGCCTCTTTATTTAGCAAACATGCATCTACTTGTAGGTCGTACCTCATAATATCATGGGTGAGCTCATAGTAGTTGGTTTTTCAGATTTCCAGTGGCTTTAAAAGTTAATATGCTGGATGAACAGTTGTGTGGCCAAATTTCTTTTAGGCATTCTTGATGTTTTGAAGTAGTGTCTAGATTCTACAAAGACGTCATGCAATATTTCTTTCCATTACTTATTTGTAGTGTAGGGTTCGGATATCAGTTGTGTTGAGTTTAAATTGCTTCTTTGCAAATATGATTCCATTTAGACCATCTCCCTCCATCTAGTTGTTTTGATGCTTTTACTGTGAATATATTTGTCATCATCAAAGATCTTTGCTTCCCCCTTTTCCAAGTGCACATAAAACTTATAAGGCACTGTTGTTAGATAATTGGTTCAGGGATGATCCATAAATGTTTTCATCGGTGGATTATGTATGTTCCCTTCTTAATATGTTGTGAGCCCTTGAATTAACTGTGATTCCCTTGCTCTTGAAGCCTGGATGTTCAAGTGAGCTTCCTGGAGTTGAAACAGCAGATGCACAAATCATTCACGTTAAGGTATATCTTGTCTTCTATCTCTCAAAATTGTTTAGTTGCATTTTTGTGTCTCTGTTACCGAGCTTCTTTTAAATCATTTTAATGCTTTTGCTTCCTTTTTCTAAATTAATAACAAGAAAAGAAGAGCTTTCAGAAACTTTTAGAAAACAACTGTATTTTCTGAGGTCCCTGCATTTTTTTGTTTTCAACTGGGTAAGTAGTTTGTGAATATTGTGCAAAAGACGAACGATGTTGTTTCGGTGATATATTGTTTTACCAAGCTTTTTTCTAAGATTTACCTATTTTAATCTTTGAAGCTCTGTTCATCTGTTTTTCTTTCCTCAATTGAGTTGCATGTTACAGGCAACACGTTTTTTTTTTTGGTTTTCTACTGTCCTATTTGTTATTTCTAGAACACTGACTTTTATAATCTTATTTAGATAACTAGTGCAGGCTTGTGGTCGCAGAATGAGTCAGAATTCACCAATGTGATAAATGATGTCCCCGACACGAAATTTGTGATGGATAAATTAGAATTTTCCAATGTAGATGGGGATGGGTTGACATCTTTTGCTGCAAAATTTTGGTTGAATTGGATTGGCTCCAGTGCTAGGAGGGGTAAATTGGCATTGAAGTCTGATACTGAGATTCTGGATCATCAGGCAGATAGCTCTATGCCAAATGTTGATGATGCAGTTATTAAAACAGAAATAGAGGAGTCACGTAGTAGTTTTCCTTTATCTGCAAAAGAGACATTTAAAGCAGCTCTCATTCACTTCAGCAAAAAGTGGCACAGGCGTCTGTCATTCCTCTGGAAGCATGCAACACATATCATTGGAAGTTTGTGGGTGAGTAGATTGAGGCAAGCAAAATCTAATAACAAAATTATACACGGTGAAAAAATGAAAATTATTGACCGTGCTTTCTTTAATTTCCTTTTGCTGTGGTTTCATTTTTTCACATCGCAAACTATTCTGATTCAATTCTATCTCCATGTCATATGTGGCTATGGCTATATCGGCCTCCTTCCTAGTACCCTACTTTAATCATTGATGCTTTTGTTTTTTTAACACAAAAATAACATTGATCCCCTTGGGATCTTATAAAAAGATTGATCACATTCCAAGTAGGATGGAAGTTGAGGGGATTATCAAAAGATATACAATTTTGATGGATTGTTTGTCTTATGTTTGCCAGCTTATCAGCTACCATATTAGCCATGAAATATTGTTGAACTTGTGGAATTAGGAATAAGTTTTCAGTCAATCACTCTATGCCTTTTCCCTCGATGTTTGAAGTAATTTGAATAAAATGCCCTTTCGAATTTTGATATCTATTATCTTGACTCCGTTTGTATTAAACTAGTTGCTGCTTAGATTTTCCCTCGGTCTTTCGCTCTCCTATTTTTTACTTGTTTCACACTTTTAAATGGATTATTTATAAACATGCTTAGTGTGAATTTGTGAACATTGTTGGATTTCTTATATTGTAGTTTAAAACTCTCTTTTCTGATTTTTTATTTTTGAATTGCAGAACATTGCAGGTATACATTTAGATCTTGATATTCCGAAGTGGCTGCATATACTTCGTTTGGACAGGCTTAACTCGTATGCAGGTTACACACTATCCTTTTAGTTATCCATGGCCTGTCATCATGTTATAGACTCAGAGTATCAGAGTTTCTAGTTGTTTAATGATTGAGAAACACTTAAGTTATCCGTGGCCTGTCATCATGTTATAGACTCAGAGTATCAGAGTATCTAGTTGTTTAATGATTGAGAAACACTTGACATTTTTAGCTTGTCTTTTTCTTGGTTTAGCCTCCTTTGCGATGGTAAAAAAAAATATCATCATCTTTTTAAGCAAACATGTACTTAATGTGGTTGGAAATAATCTCTTAGGGGATAGTTTTTTTTTTCTTCACTTTTCAAAATCTTTGGTTGGGAGTTGGGACTTGCGAATGAGACTAATATTTGATTCTGGAAATTTCTTCTTTAGTTTCTGACACTTAAGGGAGAGGAACATAAGAATTTTGAATGACGAGCAATAGAAGGTGTCTTTTATTTGGTACAGAAATGGTCGGACCTTGCCTTTTTTTATCATCGTTTTCTTAGCCTGTAGGTATTGTGAGGGGTGGGGTAGGGGACTTCTTTTAGTTATCTCTGTTGGATGAGGGTTTTGTATTGATTGGAGTAGGCTTTGGCGCTTATCCATTTTCTCTTTGGTATAACTAACTGGAAATCCTATTACAGTTATTATTTCTTATACAAAAAAGAAAAAAAAAGGCAAAAAAAAAAGGAAAAGGAAAATGATAGCTGACTTAGGTTTTCAGTTGCTGAACTTAATATCTACTGTGACCAAGTTACATTGTTTCAAAAATGACTGGATTTGAAGCTATCAAAATTCAACTGATAGGATTGCACTGGATTTGTGTGTTCTGTATAATCAGTTTTTGATTGTATGGAGCTAGCCAAGTCTTTAGGGTGTGGAGGTGGCCTTTGAAATATTTGGGACTCCCACTTGAGGGACATCCACGCTGGAGTTAGCCAATTCTTTTCTTTAGTATGTTTCAAATTTGGCTTACAGAAAAATTATAAATTAATCTGAAATGAAGGAGCTCACTTCTGTCACCTTGCTTTTGGGGAATGTTACTTCTATTCCTCAAGGCGGAAGAAGAAGATTGAACTGTCTTATGTGATACTCTATCTCTTTTTTCTATTTCAACTGTTTCTATGATTGGAAGGCTAAGATACCACCTAAGGTACTCATTCTTTCTTGGATAATTGCTCCTGAGGGTTGATACTTGCAAGGTAATTGAAAGGAAAGGACCTAAAGTTGTCTCTATCCCAAATGGTAATGGAGGGGAGGAGAATGTATCAAACTTATTCTTCATTATTCCATTGCATTAATGTGGTTGGGGTTGTTTGAGGAAGAGAGACTAAGTTGGGAAATTCCATCTGCTTGAAATTTATATTTGAGAAACAAAAGGTATTTGGAAGAAAGAAGGCAAATGAAACTATGGAGTGTCAGCGATTTTTCCCCCGTGGTTTAGTTGAAGGATTTTTGAGAATTACATAGGAGAGGTGGTGGAATTTCTATGAGATAGAGTTGAAGTTTGGACATTACTTTGGGCTCAGTTTCTCCAGAGTTTGGGAATTACCACATTTTTTTTTGTTTTCTGGATTAGAGTCTGTACTTAATTAGTTGTACATATGTTGTTTGTTTTGCTGGTTGTTTGATAAGAAATTATAGTGCTATTGTAATGTATGCTAGGGACACTTAGCCACAGCTTTGTACTGTTCTAAGTTGTCTATACACTTATGACAACTGAATGTCATTGTTATTGATAATTTGTTTTGAATATGTCTCAGTGCAGTGGCTTGAGAACAGAAGCAAAACTTTTGAACCAACTTATTTATACACTATGGAAAAGGTAAATTATAACCCTGTTATTTTACTTCCATTTTTATCTCTTGAGCTTTCTCCAAGTCAGACTGCATATATATTGGTTACTGAAGCTTATCAATAATGATACTACTGCCCATGGTGTCTGAGCCTGTTTTCTTTCATTTTGTTAATTTATTTAACACAACTTTCTTTTCAGGGTTATTTCTTACTACCTGAAAGTGCAAGGGCTCAACATAATATTCGTACTGTAAACGTTAGCATATCAGCTCGACATTCCTGTTTTGGAAACAGGTAATATCTCCTGACAAGAACTATATATCATGGTTTTGCTGGTGTCCTTTTGGTTTTGTAACTGAGAATTTTGTCTAAAATACAGTCACAAAGTTTTATGGTTCATGTTAATAGTGGGTTAGTTTAGAATTCACATGGAATCCATTGTTAATGATTCAAAATTTATTTAACCCAAGTGCTTGTAGCATGTAAACTGGAGTGTTCATTGGTGTTCAATCTTTTTGCAATCACCTTGTTGCGTGTTTTGCTGTATCCTTGAGAAATAAAATCTCTCTGCTACTGTCATATGCACAATTATTACTTTCTGTAATCAGTTATAATTTGATGAACTATTTTTTGTTGTTGTTTCTATTCTCTACATTTGTTTGAGTCATGCAGACGCACATGTATTAATCATATATACTAAGTTACTAACCAGTAAATTAACCATATTTTTCTATACTATTTCTCTTAAATAAAAACATTTGAGTGGTAAATATGAGTAATAGTAGGTTAATATGTCGTATACTATCCTGTAGTTTATATATGAGAGTTGTATACTATCTGTGTTTTGATTGTTTTGTGTACTTATTTAAAATTACCAGGTGGCAGCAGCTACTCATCAACAGATTTGTTGGGTATGATACTATTTTGATAAACAGTTTATTGAGTTCTCCTGGTCAAGGTAATAACCAGATTTTTTTTCTCCTTTTATTTTTCTATTTGTTCAATTCTTTAAAAAAGTGAAAACATGTGGAGGAGAGGATTTGAATTGGGGCAAGTTATGTGGCGCATCAGGCCTGAACAAGTAAGAAATTAGTTGTGCCAGAGTGCCAGACATGAACCATTTAGGATTTTAAATGAAAGATAGGGGGTTTAACTGTCAAAATCACAACCCATTGAGGATTATATATATAAAGGAATATTGAAGGTCAATTTCAGTCGACCATACTTAAGCCATCTCCTTGTAGAAACTGGTCACTGGGTTATTCTTATTTTAAATTTCTATTGTAAAATAAAACATATACTTATGGATTATGTTTCTTCATATGTATCTTTATCTTCATTCCTCAATTCCTCAAACAAAACAGCCTACCTTGTAAGCTGTATTTTATCAGACAATTATTAATAACTGTAGTTAACTAATTAGTTAGCAGTACTATTGTTGCAAAGCAAAAAATAAACAAAATAATGTTGGTATGGTCATTGCATCAGCTTCATCCTAGCTGTGATTATTTGCAGAATCTGTAATTTTGGTTTAGTTCAATATATACTTTCCGAGTTTGGTTTTTATTCATGATCTGTAACGAAGCTTGTTGTGGAATCCATTTGCAGGTTATCTTTATAATTTTCAAACAAAGGAGTTCTTTAATCTTAGTTATGCACACGAACCGCCAGAAGGTCCGGCAAGATTTGGAGGTTTGTTTATGTCTATCTCCTCCTTTCGTGTGCTGTTTCTCAGGCAATGAGGTTTAAATATTTACTTGTGCAATATCATGCATGCATTTTGGTAGCACACCTGATAGTGAGGAGTAGCACGAGGTCCCACATTTTTTAACCAAAAGTTGTATGGTCAGCGTATTATTAATTGAGAAGACTTTTTAAAAAAATGTATAAACACTTTTTGTTTATTGTTTGTCTTTTCCAGTGGTTTGAAATTTAATTACATATTTACAAATACCGTCTTCACTCATCCTATTTCATCAGATCTGGGATGTGATATGGTTCTGATGGATGCACTAGATATTAGCAGTTGAACTTTGGTGGTTGACCTGGCATACTACTGGATAGGCAAAAGTCCAATTGTTACTTAGTTTTGATTTTTTGGTTTTGTACTCTTGTTTTTTCGTTCCGATGCTGCTTAATGGGTAATTTCAGACGTGGTCAATAAATTTAAAGAACATCCTGCAAATCTTATGCCTTTGAATTAGTGGAACATTCTCAATGAAATTGGGAAGATCCATCTTTTATGCAGGTCTAGGAATCGCTCACTCTATAGAGAAACTATCCATATTTTGACGGTTAACTATATCTAACTTTTTTGTAGACGTTGTCAAGTATAAATACTTTGGTGGGTAAACTTCGGTTTAGGCATCATTCACCCACAACCTCAACCTGATTTTCGGATTAGGCCCAATACTTTGCTAATGTCACCTGATATTGAATTGATGTCAAGGATATATCTGAATCCATGGATTATCAAGAAACCAATATTTGGATTTACCAGATTGCAACCAATATTTGGCTGATATTTTAAACCTTAAATGTACCCCATAAAAATAAGGATACTGTAACATGTTCTGCGGAAAGTCAGCATAAACAATCAACCAACGACCATATCTAAGCAAAATATGTTGTACTTTTGACTGAAAATATGATTATTTGCGACCTCAGGGTAACTACTGATTAATTATTTAAGAACATAGGGCCATAAAGTCGTGTTCTAATATATTGTGATGTTTTATTTGGCTTCCACCAGACTACCTTGTGACAAAGTGTGGCGTTCTTATGATGTCTCTGTTTGTGTTCTTTACAACCACTATGTCTGTGTCGTTTACTTTGAGAGAGACGCAGACTCGGATGCTGAAGTTCACAGGTTTGTTTTATTGTATTATATATTATGGCGCTACTGCCACTCAGGATATACTCAGTATGTTCTGTCTTGAGCCAATGAAATAATGCATGAGATGAGACTTAAATATATTTTCATAATTCAGAAGTAGTATAGGTTTCTTGTGGAACTATGAATTCTTTTGTCTGGTTGATCCAAAACAATATTAATGAACTGTTTGCCTGGATTGATGAGTATATCATTGATTATGAAGTGAGAAGGCAGCATAATTACTTGTGTTATTCATTCTCCTATTCTGCCTCTATAATTTGGTTCTTACATTTGTCAAAATTATTCCAGTGCAGCTTCAACACCATGCTCGTCATCAGCTTCCAACATTTCAGTTGATTTTTGTGCATGTAATTGAATCACTGGTCTTTGTGCCGGTAAGAGTGCATCCTTTTGGCTTGCCTTAACCATCAATAGAGTATAAATATTCTATGCTAGTTTACGACATATGCTTCACTTTCCAAATGACATAATTTTGGGTTCTGCAGATTATGATCGGCATATTGTTTTTTCTGTTCGAGTTTTATGACGATCAACTATTGGCTTTCATGGTCCTAATTCTTGTCTGGTTGAGTGAACTATTTACCCTGATCAGGTCTCTCTCTCTCTCTCTCTCTCTCTCTCTCTCTCTCTCTCACAGCTGGTTAATTGGCATATTAAATTTTCCCTGCATTGGGCATACTTAACTTTTGCCACATTTCAATTTTTTGTGCCATGGTCTTCTGATTTATTTGTGTTTTTTGCAGTGTTCGCACGCCCATATCGATGAAGTTCTTTCCTCGCTTCTTTCTGCTCTACTTTCTGGTTTTTCACATTTATTTCTTTTCCTATGCTTACGGTATGTCCATTGTTATTCTTACTTTACTGTTAGACGGAAATGTTTTCTTTTGTGATGAAAAATCCTACCTTCATACTGTTGCAGGTTTTTCTTATTTGGCTCTTTCTACGGCTGCAGCATTTATGCAGCATCTCATACTATACTTCTGGAACCGTTTTGAGGTAACCTTTGTTATGTCATTTATTTGTTCTCTTTGCGTCTGGGCAGATCTGTAAACAAATTACATATTAGGTTTCATCTGCTTTAGAGAAACAAATTCATGGAAAAGGTTTGCTGAAGGAAAAAGAAGTCCATCATTTTGAAGATAGGAAAAATTGTTTAAATTGCTCAATTTTTGTTCCGGAGACTACCTCCATCAAACTCTCATTGTTTAAACTCCCCAGCCTTGCCTAGCTGCTAGAAAATAAAATTCTGGTTGTTGAGTCTTGGTCATATTGCTATTAAAGCGTTGAAGGGATCTGTTTTTACCTTAATAGATTAACATTTGATGGGTGCTATATTCTTGGTGCACTTCCTTCTAGGTACCAACTCTACAAAGGTTTATTCAAAATCGACGATCACAACTCCAGCAACACCCAGATTTCCACATTACTTCCTCCACGTTCCTTGCCTCAACTTTACATATCACAAGATTAAACACAAGAAATCCTGGTCTAGTTAATTCTGACTTGGTCTCTGGGCCTGGTGTGAGATCTGGGTCCAATCATGCAGAGCCTTTAAATGGAGCAGAAGCTCCTGGGCTTCATGAACGGTCAGGCAATGACAGCCCAGACAGGGTACGAAACCCTCTTCAGGTTCCAGTCCAAGCTGACCTGAATCAAGCAGAGAATGGTCCGAACCCCGGGGCTATGAATTCTTTCAGTTCACTTTTGTTATCGATATTAGGAGGAGCCTCGTCGGAAAGCCTCAACTCATTTCTTTCTATGTTCAGAGATGTCAGAGAGCAAGGACAAGCTTATGCTGGATCTCCCAGGCAAGAAAATCAGGATGTAAGATAGTACTTGGCCATTGCATTATGAGTTGGGGGATCTAAGTCTCTTGCTTTAGTTGTAGACTTCATGTATGTATTTTAAGTTGTGTAGCACATAGGGTATGCTGTCAGCTCTAAGGAAAAAGTGCATGCTGGATATACATATATGTATATAAAGGTGTATGAAAAGGATATCTATTGTCAGTTTGTCACATCTTGTTGGGTTATCTAGGTCTAAAGTGTTCTTTTCTTTTTAATCAGAACTGGTCGTCTCTCCCTGGTGATAAATAAGGTTTCTAGTTCAAATCGTCTCTCCTCCAAAGTATATAAAAGGAAAATACTCTCATCCAAACTCATCCAATTTTTGCTCATTACACATTATATTTTCATAATTGAACCATTCATCTTTTAAATCACACTCTAAAGATCATCTATGCAAAAATGTAATCAAATTAGAAATCGTTTGATCATCCAACTATATCAAACAAATGAACGGTTATAATGAGAATGTTAATTTTCACCGAAACCGTTCATTTGTTTGGTATAATTGGATAATCAAACGATCTCCAATTTGATTAAATTTTAACATAGATGATCTTTAGAGGGTAATTTAAAAGATGAATGGTTGGATTATGAAAATACGAAGCCGAATATACGCAAAAATGGATAGTTTGGATGAGAGTATTATCCATAAAAGAAAAAAATAAAAATGGCTGTCATTGGGTCAAACTCAGAATCGCTCACTTGTTATTGCAATCATCCACAGAGAGGTTATTTCCTTTGGCTTTTTTTTTTTTTTGAAGAAACTTTCCTTTGGCTTTATGTTCCGTTGATGTTTAGAAGTTTGGCGCCCACATGCAACTACTCAATTAAGATTAATTAACCTTAATAAAATTTAAATATAATGGTTAAGTATGGTCAAAGTTTTTGACAGGCGGCAGGCTTAGATGGTGGAGAATCATCCTTGACCAAGCGAGGAGAGCTCTCATCCTTGATAATTGCTCATTCTATTTCAAGTGAGTTGATGTCACCTTAATTAGTTTATATGTGATCAACTTGTGATAATCTTCTCCTTCATATGAATTTCGAAAAACTTGTTTCATTAATAACAATTTTAAACATAAGATGGTGAAGGATTCATATGGTGACTTCTAATCTTTTCGTTCAACTTGTGATAATTTTTATGTTTAGAGGGCACCATATGAATCCTTCACCATTTTTTTTTTTGACATGAGTCAAGGTATCCCAAAGGCTTCCTAGGCCCAAGGACTAATCCCTGCGGCGCATGTGAAATGCTCCAACTATGCATTGCAGCACAGTGCCTGGCCACTTTGATAGCTTCATGATTCGAACGCGGGTTGGGGGGTTCCCAACCTGGACGCTGATCCACTAGGCCACTTGCAGTGGTTAATCCTTCACCATTTTATGTTTCCACTTGTTATTAATGAAACAAGCTTTTTGAAATACACTGTCTATGTGTCAATTGAATTTTCGATTTAAAAAATAAAAAAATTGAATACTGAGTACTGTGAGTTCCTTGTGGTTGAGTTTTTAAAGTTTTAAAATTCAAGTTATTTGTTAATTTATTATTTTAATTAACTTCATTAAATTAAACTGCAATTCTCAAATTATATAAATTAAAGAGCACTTTAAAACAAAACCTATGAGGGTTTTTTAGAACTTTGGTGATTGTTGTTCATCGTTGAGGCACAATTAAGATCTAATCTTGCTGGCACGTTGTGTGACAATGATCTTGTCTTTCTCATACCGTATGGCGAGGTTGTGGAATGTGTTGTGGGATCTCAGAGGACATCTGAGTTGGCTAGAAGCGGTGCTATTCGATGGTGTGCAAGGGCGGCATCTGCGTGGCTTTGACATGGTCCGGTGTCTAAAGATGTCTAGCGCTATGTTCAAGGCCTTAGTGTTTGAGCCCAAAATAACATTTTGGCCTGGGTCAGTCATTGGTTGGCAGAATGGCGGATTAGAGATAAAGGCCCAAGCCCATTTTTCATTAATTGCGAGACCAAGGCAGAATTCACGATGCTGGGTTCGCAAACCGATGGATTAAAGCTAGGTTTTTCTGAGCCTTTGGATCAAGGGTTAATTAATGAAATACTAAAGGGTTCTGTTAGGATCTTGATATGCGGAAGCTTTACGAATTTGGGAGGATTTATTGCGAAAAGCTTTTGCATGGCTTCAGGAGCCAAATAATTCAGTCTCAATCTTGGGTTATGCGGTAACAAACACAGGTTTTAAGCGACTAAAAACGGAAAGCAATCATCATTAGAGACCGGATTAATTAAAGAAAAGGGCTAAGATTAGCCTATTACGGTACTTTCCGACTCTGTTTTATAACCAAGGTTATTTTAATAGCTATTGGGTATTAAAATAAACATAAAGTTTTCCATCAATTGTTGTCTTTGCATAGTAATTCTTCTAATCATCATTTGATATGGACATGAAAAGTTTGCAACTTGGCCAAAATGAAGAAAACATTTAATAAGCTGGAACGGCTAGATGATTGGGTTCGCAAGCATCAGATCAAATAGAGGCCTATCATATTATATTTTCTATTCAAAAGGGGCATGACTTTCAATGGCTGGACAACATTTTCCACAATTATGGAAACAAAACTAAAAGCCAAAACTAGCTTGTTTCATGATCAGGTCGCTAAGTTTCTCTTTATGTCCCCATCACTTGCGAAAGAGGAAAGTAGTTTTAGACTTGGTTTCTTGGTTGAAATCTCGGCAATTAGTAAGAGAGAAAAGGCTGAAATAAAGCCTAATGGTCGCTACTAAAGGGATTTCTCTATATGCTGAAATAAAGGGAAGGGACCTACTGAGGTCCAACAGCTTTGGCATTACAGCCAATGATATGGAAGAAAGCAATCCCATATATTCATCTCGCAAGTCATTAGATTAAAGATGAACACTTCTCAACCATCAGATAAAAGGGCCAGCAATTAAGCAAATACAAATATGGCTCGACTGAAGAATGAGTCAGTTAAATGTCCCTGTTATCTAAAAGACTGATAGTACATAAGTCTACATAATTCAAAGATTCAAGTAACAAAACCTTGAATCAAATTCATTACAGGACTATCAAAGGCTATTAAATATAAGCCTAAATTGGACTGACCCCATTAATAATGATTATGGCCTAGTGAATCAAATAAACTATTACAGAGAATTGTTTTAGGCCAGTATTCTCATTTCGCAAAATAAGCCAAGAGGGATTCAATAATCAAATACGGACCAGATAATGGTTAGAATAGTCTATCAAGTAAGGTTACAAGGATTCATGATAATATTATAATCCTAAAGACTATTGTTTACTTCATGTTCAAGTAGCTTCAGAGCCTATATAAAGAAGGCTTCGCATACATTTCAAGGCAGATCTACATCAACAAAACACCACACTACTCTCAACGAGTATCTTAACCTCCGGGTTATCTCGGCAATTGCAAGGACGCATCAGCGGCTGCAATTCCACCATGGCAAATGCAAGAGCGCATTAGCGGATGCATTTCCATACCCTGCTAAACTGCAAGGACGCAATAGCGGCTGCAGCATTGCAACCCACAAGTCGATTCCTCTAGTGCAAGCTCTGCTGGGGATCTCGTTCTCGGTATCGATTTGGTAAAACTTGAAAAAGCTTTACAAAAGAAGTCCTTGAATCATCAAGGCATGTACAAGAACCTCCACGGAGATATCCCTCTCCGAGTCACAATCTCCTCGTAAGGAAGTCAAGACGGAAGCGCAACGGCAACAACAACAACAACAACATCTCGCACTCCTAGTGCTGGCACGCCCGCAAACTGCACACATCATTCACAAGGCCAAAAGGGACGGTTTGATTCCGCGTCAAACATTTTGGCACGCCCGGTGGGATCACTAAGCTTTTTGTTTAGTTTTTCTATTGCGCTGGAGGAAAGGCCGCCTAAATTCAAAGGTGTGCTCCAAGAAAATCCTTACGAAAGAAAGTTTTCTTATTGTTTGAAACACAAGGTTCAAGGACATAACCCGGCTCAGTGCCGTGGTCTGTCCCAACAACAGCTTTACGAAAAGTTTCCAGAACTACGTGAAGCCATGTCTGACGAGGTGAAAACGTCAGAAGGAGATTCCTCTCCAGATCAACAGGTGCTCGAAGCCTTGATGAAGCGCTTCGAAGAGCAAAACAAGATCCATGTCCAGAAAACTCTGGAGAAATATGCTGCAGAGCTGAACAAAGCTGTCACGCAGCAGGTGGAAGACCAGTTAGTCAAAATAAAGGCTACAATGGATACAATGAAGAATGAAAGAGATACGTTCTTCAGGATAAGGGAGAAAAGGCATGAGGTTTCCAAACTCGAGCCTGTGACACCCTCTTTTCCGCCTTCAAATTTCCTGCTTGGGGGAACGGGTACCTCTGATCTGCAGAATGAACTTGAGCAAATACGCCTGGGAGATGACTCTGCTCGTATTAATCCAAGGCGTAGTCAGAGGACTCCAAACAAAGGCCTCAACGTTAGCGACGGTAGAAGGCCTAGTGCTACTAGACGCTTTTATGTTGGAGGTTCTTCCCGAGCAAAGAGAGGTTCTTCAAAGTCACCTGCTACTGATGACGGTTCTGATGGAGATATATCTGAACCGAATGATCTCCCAAAAACTTTCATCCCTAGAGTGGAGGGGAACAATGTTCAAGGCAATATCACCAATCATGGTACACTTGCCTTCACTGAGGAACAGCTAACTTCCCTCATTCGTAGAGCGGTGCGAAGCCATGCTGGAGAGCAATATGGCTATAATTTTCCTTTCGCAAAGGAAGTGGCTGAGGTGAACTATCCTAAAGGTCATAAGACGATCAACTTCACGTCATTCTCTGGGGAAGACATAAGGGAGAATGCTGCTGTCCACATAGCTCGATTTATCACTCAATGTGGAGATCTTGGCAAATTCAATGTCTATAAGCTCAAGCTGTTTGGCAGCTCTCTGACCGGAGCAGCTTTCGGTTGGTATTCCAGACTCAAACCTGCCAGTGTCTCTAGTTGGGATGAAATGGAAAGGATTTTCCGAGAACAGTTTGGAAAAATTGAGGCAGAGGTCGGCATTTCTGAATTATCTAGTCTGAGTCAACAAGTTGGAGAATCAGCTTTGACCTTTCTTCAGAGGTTTAAACTCCAACAGGCTAGGGCAAATTTTGTCCTGCCCGAGAGAGAGGCTGTAAACTTGGCCATTAAGGGCCTTACTATTAAGCTCAGGAAGAAATGCTT
The DNA here is from genome assembly GCA_029955375.1 of Rubus parviflorus. Taxonomy (NCBI): domain Eukaryota; kingdom Viridiplantae; phylum Streptophyta; class Magnoliopsida; order Rosales; family Rosaceae; genus Rubus; species Rubus parviflorus. The sequence continues at coordinate 2,569,092 of JARGGL010000008.1, read as the reverse complement.
CGGAATCCCTTTTGATTCCATGGGAGACCTTATCCGGGAAGCAGCAGGATATGAGTTACTTTTGAAAGAAGAGAGTCTCATGAAGCATGCCTCTAAAGGGACTTATGTTCATAATAAGGCCAGAAATGTTAATGCTGTCGAGATGATCAATGCTCATTCAAAAGAGTATGATGAATCCTCTGATGATGCTGAAGGAGATGTTTCTGCTGTGGAGCTAATTCATAGAAAGCCTGCGAAATCAAAAGTACTAAGGTTAATGAGGGAGCCTATGAGGATCAAGTCCCTAGCATTTGCGAAGCCTGAATTTGAGACTTATACTTATAATGCTACAAAGGCTGCAGAAATACTGGATGACTTCATAGCTGCCGGGTTGGTTAAAACTGATTACGGTGCCATCCCCAAGGCAGAACAGCTCAAAGGGAAGAAATTCTGCAAATTCCATAACCTATGGAATCATAACACTTCTGAATGTGTGAAGCTGAAGGACCAAATCCAGATATGGTTGAATTCTGGAAGAATTGAGGTTGAAACACCTGCAAGGGCTGCCACATTGGTAGATACAGATCCTTTTCCATCTCCTGAGGTTAACATGGTTGAAGTGCAATGGCAAAAAACAAGCCAAAGAAGGCGAGATTCTCGTCAAGAGGCCGACAAGCCAGCAAAAACAGGGCTAGAGAAAGCAAAAGCCTCTACAGTGATTCTTTGCCATAGATGCAAGGAAGAGTGTGGTCTTGAATCTGACCAAGAAGACAAGAAGCACAAAGACAAGGGCAAGAGTGCATGGAATGCTCAACCAACAGCAAGAGACTTTCAGCCTCACGGTCCAAAGGCTAAGGTGGCACACCTTGAGGTTGGTCAGTCTTCCAACAGGCCTTTGCGAGATTCAAATCTTCTCGCAATAATGAAAAGTGCTTCAGCTTTCATGAAAGAGCCTCTCAAGGAAGATCATGTGGAAGGAAGCTTTGCGAAACCGAGGTTTACTAAACACAATGATAGAAGAGTTTTTGAGAATCGTGCTGGAGGAAGGATTATGGTCAATCAAACCAGGCCATTTACAGGTAAAACTTCCAGAACCTTCGTTCCAAGTTCGACCATGAAAACCAATCAATGGTACACACATAAAAGGGGTCAAACCACTCCTCTGTCTGCTTCGCAAAAAAGAAGGATTGAAAGGCAGTATGGTCAAGCTAGAAGGGCCATCAAAGCTGTTGAGTTAGGTTTGGTGAACCCAGACCGGATGATAAAAACTCCTGAACAGTTGGAAGCTGATATGCAGAGGTTATCAGCAAGGTACCATGGAGTTGCGAAACAACAAAGCAGGCATCTTTCTTCACTGCCAGTCAAGCCTGCTCCAGAAAGGCAATTTTGGAAGCCTAAAAGTGAAGTACCTTTCGTAAACCAGATTACAGGAGACAGCATTACGCATGAGAAACTGAGAAGCAGGCCCGATCAAGGAATATGCATGGTCGAATCCTTAACTCCTGTAATGGAAGATGAGCCAGTTCAGAGGGAACAAGATCTAGAGGTGGTTCACAACGGCAAATCTTTAATGGTCAAAATGGTATCTTTTCCAGAGCCAGTGTACACCATGCCATTACCAAAGATTGGGAATTTCGCAGAGTCATCTCCAAGCCAAGGGGTTCCAAACATGGCAGTTCCCGTTGATAACAATGATGGAGAGGGCTATGGCGATAGCGAAGGAATTTTAGACTTTGGAGGAGAGCCCGTGATCAACGATGAAGATGACGCCATGTCAGGAGCTGATTGTTCCATGGTATACATTCTACCAGCCAAATATGCTTTGACCTTTGAAGGTCAATCATCCCATTGCAACTCTTCAGAAGCAATGGACTTGGGGGGCAAGCAAGCGGAAAATCTGGCACCCCTTGCGAAACCGGAAGAAGGTAATGATGCAGTTCAAATACCTGACACACTCATGACAGAGTATATGTGCTTCGCAAAGCCAACACAGACTATGGCTAATCAGCTCAGGCCATTATACATTACTGCACATTTACAAGGGGTCCCTCTCAACAAAATCCTGGTTGATAATGGCTCAGCAATCAATGTTTTGCCATCAAAGGTTTTGCAGATTCTCAAAATCAGCAAGGAAATGATCCAACCTACCAGCCTTACTGTCAAAAACTTTGCAGGGTCTATAACTAAGACTCATGGACTACTTTTCCTCCAGTTGACAGTCGGATCAAAGAGTCTGACCTTGGCCTTTTTCGTCGTAGATTGCATTTCGCAATACAGCGCTTTGCTTGGGAGAGACTGGATTCATAGAAGTCTTTGTGTGCCTTCATCCTTACATCAGCAACTGGTTATGTGGAATGAGGAATTGAATAAAGCAGAAGTCATTTCAGCTGATCCAAGGCCTTACTCAGTATCTGCTAATGCAGCAGATGCCAATTATTACTTCTCAGATCTTGCACCATTAGGAGTGAATGGTATTGATCAGAACGGCCGACCTACAGGGGTTACGGCCTATGAGCTTACACGATGGGGATTGGCTCAGGCAAATGCAGATATGCAGAGGCCATTCATCGTGATCTCGGAACATCATGTCAATGATGTGTGACCTCAACCAGGAAGAAACTAAGGCCCTTGATTCTTTGTTGAACCGACTAACGACATTCAGAGAAGAACAAGAGGCCTATGCTAAGGTAGGGACAGCAGAATGCATAGATGAAATGCAAGAAATGTCCGAAGAGGAGCAAGAGATTCAGCTTGCCCCAGCTGCATTGGATGATACACCTCCTAAGGTTCGAGACCCCTTGAACAAAATCAATTTAGGGTCTCCTGATAATCCAATGTTTGTTTCAATCAGTTCTTACTTGGAGCCTGAGGAAAAAGAAAGGCTCATTACACTGCTTCAACAGTACAAGGATTGTTTCGCAGAAAAGTATGAAGACATGCCGGGTCTTTCCAATACTTTGGTGGAACACAGACTGCCGATCAAAGACGGATTCAAGCCTTTTTCGCAAGCTCCTCGAAGAATAAGGGCAGATACCCAAATCCTTGTAAAAGAAGAAATTGAAAAAATGCACAAGTCTGGAGTCATTAGAGTGGCCAAGTATAATGAATGGCTTTCCAATGTAGTACCAGTAAAGAAGAAAAATGGAAAAATCCGGGTTTGTGTTGATTACAGAAATCTTAATTTGGCTACACCAAAAGACCAATATCCAATGCATATGGCTGACATGTTAATAGATGCCGTAGCTGGTCATGAGGTCATGTCTTTCATGGATGGCACGGCTGGATATCACCAGATTCCAGTTGCGGAAGAGGACAGACATAAGACAGCCTTTAGATGTCAGGGTTTTGCTGGAATTTTTGAGTATGTCGTAATGCCATTCGGACTCAAAAATGCTGGTGCAACATATCAACGTGCCATGAACCTTATTTTTCATGATCTGATTGGAAAAATTGTGGAGGTTTATATCGATGATATTGTGGTCAAATCTAAGAAGAAAACTGATCATGTAGACCATCTGAGGAAAGTTTTTGCAAAAATGAGACATCACAGCCTGAAAATGAACCCTGCGAAATGTGCTTTTGGGGTCAAGGCAGGTGATTTCCTTGGGTTTTTGGTGCATGAAAGGGGTATTGAAGTTACTGGAGATAAGGCGAAATCTGTCCTAGATGCATCACCGCCTGCTAATAAAAAGGAACTTCAAAGACTTCTTGGAAAAATTAATTTCCTGCGCAGGTTTATTTCTAATTCTGCTGGGAAAATTCAACCTTTCTCATCTCTGCTCAAACTCAAAGATCAGGAGCAGTTTGTTTGGGAAACAAAGCACCAAGAGGCATTTGATAAGATCAAAGCCTATCTCACAAGTACACCTGTGTTAGCTCCACCCCGTGCTGGTTTGCCTTTAAAACTTTACATATCTGCGACTGATTTGTCTGTTGGAAGTTTATTAGCCCAAGATGATGAGAAAGGTGTGGAACATGCTATCTATTACCTCAGTCGTACTCTGAATGATTGCGAGACAAGGTATTCAAATATGGAAAAGCTATGCCTTGCGTTGTATTTTTCAGCTGCAAAACTAAGGCATTATATGCTACCTTTTACCACATGCATTATTGCACAGACTGACTTGGTAAAATATATGTTATCACGGCCCCTGTTACGAGGCCGGATTGGAAAATGGATACTAGCCTTATCTGAATTTTCTCTTCAGTATATTCCTGCGAAAGCAGTGAAAGGGCAAGCCATTGCCGATTTCCTTGCTCACCATCCAAGTTTGGAGGTCTGTAACTTCAAGGATTTAGAAATTGGGGCTGTTGCTTTAACACCCTGGAAACTGTATTTTGATGGATCACGCACGGAAACGGCATCAGGGGCAGGGATTGCTTTGCAAAGTCCGAAGGGAACTAGATTCTCGTATTCTTTTCAGCTAGATTTCGAATGCACGAACAATCAAGCTGAGTATGAAGCCCTCATTATTGGCTTAGAGATCCTGTTGGAAATGGACATACGAGATGTTGATATTCTAGGAGATTCTCTTCTAGTAGTCAACCAAGTACTTAGCAAGTTCAAATGTGCTAGTCCTTTATTAGCACCATATCTTTTCGCAACATGGAATTTATTATCTCATTTTCACAATGTTTCTATTGAGCATATTCCTAGAAAGGAGAACTTTGCTGCTAATGAGTTGGCTCAGATTGCTTCTGGAATTGGCCTTGCGGATGGGGTCCAAGAACGAATCCTCAAAGTTGAAAAGCGTTCTTTATCATCTGTCCAAGTTCGAGGATGGCCAATGGAGGTCGTTCACGTATCTGTCGCCAGGAATCCTATTGATAAGGATTGGAGATGGCCATTGAAAAGATACCTACAAGATCCCAATCAGCCTACGGACAGAAAAATAAGGTTTCAGGCCCTCAACTTTTTCCTCAAAAATAGGGAATTGCGTCGCAGGGGTGAGGAAGGTGTCGATTTCAAGTGTGTTTATGGCAGGGAGGCTAAACGAGTCATGCGAGAGGCTCATGCTGGTATCTGTGGATCACATCAAGCCGGGCCAAAGATGAGATGGCTTTTGCGAAGGCATGGCTATTTCTGGCCAACGATACTCAAAGATTGTATCTCTTTCGCAAAAGGTTGCCGAGAGTGTCAAGAACACGGCCCAATTCAGCATATTCCTAACATGCCATTGCAGCCAATAATCAAGCCTTGGCCATTTCGAGGATGGGCTATGGACTTTATTGGAATGATTCATCCTGTTTCTTCTGAACAACACAATTTTATTATTGTTGCCACCGATTTCTTTACGAAATGGGTAGAAGCCAAACCTTTAAAGAATATCACTTCAGATAAGGTTATTAAATTCATTTATCATAATCTGGTATGTAGGTTTGGGATTCCTGAGTGCATTGTTACAGACAGAGGAACATCTTTTATGTCTGCAGAAGTCGTAGAAAAGATGGAGGATTTGGGGATTAAATTACTTCATTCTACTCCTTACTATGCTCAATCCAATGGCCAGGCCGAGGCCAGTAATAAGATCATTATAAGCATTCTTCGCAAGATGCTAGAAAGCAATAAAAGGAACTGGCATGAAGAGTTATATAATACTCTTTGGGCTTACAGGACTTCCAAAAGGTCCCCCACGGGGACTACTCCTTATGCTTTGGTCTTTGGACATGATGCCATTTTGCCTTTGGAAATCAATGTTCACTCGCTTAGGGTACAAGAGCAACATCAACTGATAGGTGAAGATTACGTTCAAGCCATGTGGCAAGAACATGAGGCTTTGGATGAGACCAGACTAGAGGCTCTTAACAACATTATCATGGAAAAACAGAAAATTTCCAGAGCCTATGATAAGCGCACTAGAGGGAAAACATACAAAGAAGGAGATTTGGTTTGGAAAACAATATTGCCCATAGGGGAAAAGACTACCGGATATGGAAAATGGTCTCCAAAATGGGAAGGACCTTATGTTATCCACAGGATATTGCCCAAAGGAGCGTATCACCTCAAATATACCAATGGCATTATTCACAAAAATCCGATTAATGGGAAATATTTGAAAAAGTATTTTCCAAGTGTTTGGGAATTTGAGAAAAAGCCAGAACCTCAAGCCAAGCCTGCACCTGCACCCGTTTCCAGCAGAGTTACTCGATCTCACGCCGCTAAGAGTCCTAGAACATTCGAGCAGTCTTAAAGCATTTCGCAAAATGATGTTTATGCTTATGCTTAAAAACTGGGGGGGCAATAGCAGTACGACAAAGGAGAATAAATGCCCACGATACAGAGGGCAGTTTTTTAAATTTTTTTTTTAATTTTTGTGGCCTCGGCCTTTGATAAGGCTTATGTAATCATTATTGTAGTGTTTATTTCCCTTGCGAAAGCTGATTTGAATTTATGCTTAAAAATTTAAATTCAGTCTGAGATTAACAAGGTCATCCAATGGTTCTATGTCTTTACACAGAGACAAATTCCAATTTCGCAAAAGCATAAATAAAACGAAGATGAATGAATTTTCCTTTATTCAGCATATAAACGGCTTTGTGGCCGGAAACTACATTTGCGAAAGACAATTACATTACAAATAAAGGTATTCAAGGGATATAAACCTAGCCCTGATACCATCAACTTTGCGAGATCTTAAAAGTCTTTCTTCTGGAAGATAAGGAGCCCGGTTTCTCTGCAAAAGGTAGGTCAAGCAAAGAGAAACATGTTAAACATATAAACATGTTAATCAAAGGTGGGAAACATGTTGGAAAGAATGCCCGGACCCTGGTATTTCTGGTCAGGCCTTGAAGTACCAAAGAGGGAATTCTTTCCGATGACCCTTTTGCGACGAGAAACCAGTTTTCCGGCGGTAGCAGAGATTTCGGAAAGATGATGGCTAAATTTTCAGCATCGTTTCCAGGATCTCTTATACCACCACCGGTCTAACAATGGCTTGGAAATACATAAAGGCCGACAACCACGGTTGAGGGCATGGATTCCCAAAATCCATTGATAGTTTGCCGTAAGATTAGACTATGAAGCCTATCTACGGCTTAAGATTAGACTACAAAGCCCAGAGGTTTTTAAGCGCTAAGGCTAATTTTGGAGGAAGAGTTTTGCGAAGAAGAAGGACAATAAAGAGAAGGGATTTCAGAAACATGTTGAAAACAAAGTCTGAAGGATGGTTTGCAATAAGCCTGGAAGGCCTGTTTTTAAAGGCAAAAGAAAGGTTTGAAATCGTAAATAACTGCCTTATCTTTATGACCGCATCTTTAGCAGATTGGTTATCACCATTAATCACGGTCAAGCAACGTTTCCAAAGAGATCTTGAAAATCTCGTAAAAATCAACTGACAAAGTTGACTCTCGAATGGGATATGGCAATATTTTTTAAATTTGCGATTGAATAGGCGGTCCAATCTTGGTGAATTGGTTGGAACGAAATTTTTTCGTAGACCCCTATTAAAAGTAGATGGGGTATTAATAACCAAATATAAAATATCATAAAATGGCAAAAAGTTGAGGGGACAGGTGATAATGGCAATTGAACATGCCTCACCTTCACATGGAAAAAGTAGGGCTGTGAGGATTGCATGTCAAGATAACAAGATTCACTGACAGAAAATCTTTACCCAATTTTTCTTGGTTCATTGCCTTAAAGTTTTCGTCTTTTGCGATAAGTAATTTGCGAAGGAAAGGGATGATATACACCCTTGAAGGCCTAATGGTCATAATAAGTAAATAACCAGAGAATTCTTTTACAGACCAACGAAGCTTTGAAACCGAATATGAGGCTTCTCGCAAGGAGCAAAACTGCCCAAGTTTATTTGCGATCAATTTCGCAAGCATGCATATTTGGTAATCTGGGTTTCGCATATACAAAGGAACAAATATCAGGATATGATTTGCTAAGTTCTTTATTTCATAGTCAATATAACACGGCTTTGTGGCCGGGAACATACATGTGTGAAAACAAATAATTGCGATATGCAAATTACAAAGGCTCAGATAACATAAAATGATCGGAGGATGCCGGGGAAGACGTGGAGCCAATTTTCTCTTTCATGGATCCGGCTCAACCTTGAGGAATAAAAGCAAGGATCGCAATTTCGTCCAGCTGCTTTTCCAATTGAAATAACAACCCAGATGGTTTGGGTTGTCTTCCCTTCATGGTCAAGCAGAGAAAGAAGCAATCGACCCAATGCTTCCAGCAAGAGACCAATGGCAAGGGACCAGCAAGAAACACAATAGGTTCCTCACTCCCTGCCATTTCGGGCACCAGATCAGATCAGAAGATCTAATCCGAGCCCGTAAGATTAGACTATGAAGCCCAGAGTTTATTAAAGGTATCTCATATGACAGAGGCGTTTCATGAAGCAACAAGAGATATTTGCTTTATGTTGAAGAATGAGGGATGTCGCTGAAACTGCCGTATTTATGCCTGAAAAGTTTCTACCTGCAGGGCAAAGGTAGTAAAATTTTGAATCTTATGCAACTAATTACGCCTATGACCAATTCTCGGGAATAAGGAATACTTATTTGGATGGTCACAATTACCCTTGGATTTGATCTATACCGGGAGGTTTTTGATAAACCAATGGGCGAAAAGAAATTAAAAAGGGCCGAGATACATAATGACCGTGTTTGGGCCTGAAACGGATTTGAATACATTTCGAGTTAAAACAAAACCCATATTCATCAGCCTAAGCACTTCAAAGTAAAAATTAGCAGTTCGAAGGGCATAACTACCTAAGTCCATCAAGCCCGCCAGGAGAAGATTCATAGTAGTCTTATTACAAGAACCGTAAGAAATTAGGGTGAAGTAAATGCCCATTTAAAATAAACGGCTTTGTGGCCGAAAACTTACATGCAAGACATATTCCAAAAGGATACAATTTTCAAGAGACCTATTTGAACATTTTCATGGTGGGTTTAGATCATCAAGGGAAAGAAACATGGGCAAGAGATTTTCTTTCCGACCCATGTTTCTAGCCTCAATTCCTGCAACAATAAGAAGTTTGCCAGACCCGATATCATACGGTTTGGATTCGAGCAGGATTTAACTCCTTCATGTTGCTGTTAGACAGGAAACCCAAGAAAAGTACACTGTTTACCTAAGTTAAGGAAAAGTGCACTCTTGCTTTCCTCTTCTGGATGATCTCGTAAGGCAAGATTGAGGAGAATAATGAGCCAAGCAATCTGTTCACGACTCAGTTACCCTAAAAATCCTACCTACCCACCATGAGCTTAGACTTTGAGGCCTAAGTTTATTTCGAGCTTAAACTTTGAGGCTTAATGCCATTAGGACAAAGGCCAAGAAGGCAGTTTGAAAGGTGTGCCTCTCAAAGCGAGGATGAAGAAGAAAATGCCCAAGAGAGGGCATGGCGAAATGCAAGTCTTTGCTACAAAATATGTCTTGAGTTCGTCGTTATAAAGACGCAGAAAACGTGAGAATCACGTGACGTATCTTTTTCAGTCACGCCTAAATCTCAAAAGGACGGATTCGATGAATTTAAACTATGTCATGATTCATAAATCCACCTGCCCAAACAAAGTTTTCAACCACTCAATGCCATTATTGAGGGTATCCACTTGGTGATAAATAAATATAAAACTCAGTTTTGAGGGCAAAATTATTTAAAGAATCTATACAAACTAATTTGGGGTTTGTTTTTGTTTTGCAAGATGGCCCAAGGCCAGAATGTTCAAATTCCGAACAATACATATATACATATGATAATGACGGATCTTTACGGCCCAGAATAATAAGGCCCAAAGACGGAAAATAATTAGTAAAGGCATACACATAAATGGGAGCTGAAGTAGTTATTTTAAATAGTATTACAAAGCCAATTGATTCAATCCAAGTCAGGAAGGTATTGCAGACTTTTAAGTAAGTTTATCCTCTGTGCCTTGAATTCAATCTCAGTCCCAATAAGCCTGTCATTTGTCGCATTTAACTCCTGCTCACGAAGTGCTAGATCTTTTAGACATTCATCGATGGATTTGATAGTTCCTCGCAAGGAACCACCAATTGTCTGTTCCTCATTCAATACTTCTCCTTTCAATTGATCGACCTCGGATTGATAAGCCCTGATCTTTTCCTCGAGCTTGTCAATCCTAGACTTCTTCTCAGCCAGAGATTTATTGGCACTTCGAACTTGAAGAGCAGATGCACGAAAGTGAGCCAGCTTTTCTTCAGCTGCTTGTTTCCTTGAGACGGCCTCCTTTTTGGCCTCTTTGTCAGAAGTAAAGGCTTTGTGAAGCGGGTCGATAATCCTTACAGCCTTGAGGGCACGAGAAAGAGCCCACTGATAGCTACGATCATACTGTGACAGAAATGTTATGGCTTCAGTTATTTCTTCCTCTGTATAATTAGAAAAGTTATCCGTGCTCAGGCCACGAAGAAACTTAATATGACGGCACTCCTCAGAAGAAAGCTTAACCAGGGGATTCTCTAAAAATGCCGTTTCTTCTATTCTTGCGTCTAGAGCATCTGGCGAATAAGAAGATTCATCAGACAATCCTGGGCTGGGAATGCAATGAACATCTTCTGGCATTTGAACATCATCTAACAAGGGATTTTGATCCTTGATTTCGCAAATAGAAGAAGACATCCCAAGTTCAGGGGCCTGCAAGTTTAAATAAAACACTTAGAATAAGGCCAATAATTTTTGTCTTAGTCAAAATCTAATAGTAAATATGGGAAATAGAGAACTTTTTCAGCAACAGATGGAGTATCTGCTCCCACAGGACTTATGGCTTTTTCATTAATTTCAAGTACCTCAATGGCAAAGTTGGCCTCATTAAGCTCATCCTGAGTTTCAGAGATCGAAGTTTGAAGGGTCTCCACCCCATAAGTCAGAGCCAACCCATATGGGACAAGGGCATTTGAATCAATAGCCTGAATTTCAGAAGCTCGAGCAGATAGTGCCTCTTTCTCAGTATTTGTCAGAGGGGATGAGCTGGTTGGAACTTGTTTCAGAATTTCTGATGCCTCAATTCCAGTTTGAGCATTTTTAACCTGAAAACCATAATGTCAGTATACATGAACAGAAACCTTTTTCTTGCGAAAGATTTCAAAATATGGTTCATTTTTGCATACCTCAGAAGTTGGCATAATACTTGAAGTTGTAACAGATGGTGCCTGGACATCCAAAGGCAGTGATACAATTGCCAAGGAGAATTGAGGATTTGAGGTATTGTCAGAAATAGCCACTTCAGCTTCTTGTTCCAATGGCACCGGAATCTCGTAAGACATAACCTTTTCCTGGTCAGAAGGCCCTGAAGATTCAATATTGACCTCAGGATCAGTAAGGTCAATGAATGAGGATGCATCTTCATGTCCAGAGCTCGGAAACCCTTCCGTAAGCACTTTGCTCTTGGTCATTGCCTTTGGCATAATCACACCAGGTTTGCTTTGCGAAGCCTCCAAGGAGCCGCCTTGCGAATTTTGCCCAATGTTGGTTTTTAGGGCTTCAGGACTAGAATCTGATAATGGAGGAGTTGCAATAATTAAAGCCCTGGAGCCAATTGGTGGTGAAGATGAGAGGTTCAAGGAATGATCCACAGTCTTTCTTGTGGCCTGCAAGTTCAACCAAAGGGTTAGGACACTAAACTAAGGCCTTTTAAAGGACCTCAAGCAGAGATAAATGTTACCATGGTATATAAAATGCCACCAACTTCTTCTTCTGATGACTTTGAGGCAGGGATTTTCTCTGCTAAGGGCTGTTAAAAATGGAAAAGTCATTACATGATGATTCAAAAGGAAAAAAAATGCCTAAAAAAGGCAAATCTGCAAAGAAAGTACAATTTTCCTCTTACCAAATTTGTCCTTTCCTGCTCTGGAAAGAGTGTAGAAGCAGGAACTTCAACATTTGTTTTTGCTTTCCTGTTCAATCTTCGCTTCTTGGTTATATCCTGAAATGACAAGGACAGAGAATGTAAAATTAGGGACAATTCCACAATTCCATGATTTCAAGGAAAACTAAGCCCTATCAACTTACTTGAGCAGGTACGAACAAGGCAGGAGGCACTTCCCGAGGATTTACCATGGCATCAGGAGCGGAATGAGAATGTAAGGGATCCTTTGTGACAACAATTGGTGGTGTGGTCACAGACACTCCCTGTGGTGCTCGTCTTTGTTTCTTTTGCACACCACCAGAGGACCCTCCTTGAGGCCTTTTTCCTTTCGCTTTCTGCTCACAACAAGACAAGGAGGTTAATAGCCAAACATATGGCTCAAAGTAAATACAAAAATAAGGAATTACCTCAGTTCTTTTTTGTTCGTCGCTTAGCATTTGTTGCAGGGTGGCGTTGTCTTCATTAACCTCAGAGACCTCACCTGATGCTATCTCCAGTGTTTGCGAAAGCACCAAAGAGTCCCTTAAACTCTTTCCACTACCAATAGTATCGAAAGAAGTCTTCTCAAGAAGATCATCTTCTTCTCTGGAGCGAGTGTCCACAGGAAGTTTGCTAAACAGTTTTACAAACTGAAGCTTGGTCTCTTTAGCAAAAAATTCTTTGGTCAGATCCGCATACCATGCAGGGTAGGAAGATATGGCTTTTGAGCTCATTTCGGCAGGGAGGAAAGGAAAGCGTCGATCAGCAATACCAAGAATACTTATACCACTGCTGGTTCCTACTGAACGCATATCCAGACGCCAAGAAGTGAAATGATTTACACTATCAATCAATGGCGCTGGAATCATCTGAGCATATCCAAACTGCCTAGTGAAATGATTGGGAGCATAAACTTCAATCTGATGTTGCTCATGACCAGATATACCACCATAGACTAAATCCTTGCAGCAAACTGATGCATGGAACAAGGCAAGGTAGAAGGGATCTTGCCAGTTTTTCTTATTCGGCAAAAAGCCATCATACAATGGGGCCGGATACTTCCTTTTCGCAACACAGTTCCAAGCCGCTAGGTCGGTTGGCTCTCTGAAATTGGTAAAACAGTCCAGAAGGGAATGTCCCAAGAAACCAGCTTTGACTAAGCTCTCTCCCATTACTTTTCTGGGATCAAAAGTGACATCTGGCCTACATGTTGGAAAGTAAACTTGCAGCCAATAATGAAGGATCCAAAATGGCCCTTCAGCAGCATGCTTGAAAGGAGCACTAGTGAGTTGTTGCATACCTCTATACAGAGAAGCAAGAACTTGGTGCCCTATGCTGACTTTCTCTTCGTTGTGAAGAACAATGGCCAACTCCAGCCACTGATCTGTTACTCTATTGGCAGACATACAAAAGACGAATTTGTTCAACCAAAATTCTAGAAAAGCAATATGTTCCTCATAACCACCTATTGATCTCCAAAAGCCTATCCACTTCTCATAGCTATTAGCTTGGTTCTTTGCTTTTTCTCGAGTCGTCGGAACATAAGTTTGAGGATATTGTAATGAAGAATATATGCCAGGCAAATATGGTTTGTAGTGGATTGGAAAACCTGATATAACAAAGACATCTAAAAGGGTGACGCTCATTTGCCCAAAGCGAAAATCAAAGGTATTACTGGTGGAATTCCAGAAACTTGCGGCAGCTAGGAGCAAGTTCCTGTCTCCTTGGACGCCTTTAACAGATAAGCAAATGGCATCGTAAAGGCCAATTCTTCTCCAGAGATCACCGAATTTGATCTCCATAGCCTTAAACCACTCAGAAAAATCGTCAGTGGGTAAAGGCCATTGCCCCATAACTTTCGTGGTTTTTGCGGACAGAGGCCATTTAGTGAATTTGGCAGCAGTCAGGCTATGGCCATGAAGTGGCCATGAGAAAGCACGGGAATTGGAAAGAACTTTGTTTACCTCCTTCCATGGAGCAGAACAGAGATGAGGGCCAATTGCGACAAAAGCATGATAATAGTTGAAGAAGTCACTGGGAGGTTTCTTTATTTGGTGTTGGGAATACAGAGCTAGCATGTTCTCCCTGAATTTTTCAGCCTCTTTCTTCAATTCGTCATATTGAGGGACATGTAATGGCTTTGGAGGCATTTTCGCTTCTTGCGAGTGCAACAGAGTTTCGGAAAAGAAATTCTAGGGTTTGCGAAAGAGGAAAGGAGGAAGGTGAACAGTGTGTCTCTGAAGTGGTTTGTTTCTCAGTTCAATCAGAGGTGAAATTAATCAAAGGAGGGAACCGTTTATAACCTTTCTCAATCCTACCCGGATTTCAAAGCTTGGGGGGCAATGTTTGAGCCCAAAATAACATTTTGGCCTGGGTCAGTCATTGGTTGGCAGAATGGCGGATTAGAGATAAAGGCCCAAGCCCATTTTTCATTAATTGCGAGACCAAGGCAGAATTCACGATGCTGGGTTCGCAAACCGATGGATTAAAGCTAGGTTTTTCTGAGCCTTTGGATCAAGGGTTAATTAATGAAATACTAAAGGGTTCTGTTAGGATCTTGATATGCGGAAGCTTTACGAATTTGGGAGGATTTATTGCGAAAAGCTTTTGCATGGCTTCAGGAGCCAAATAATTCAGTCTCAATCTTGGGTTATGCGGTAACAAACACAGGTTTTAAGCGACTAAAAACGGAAAGCAATCATCATTAGAGACCGGATTAATTAAAGAAAAGGGCTAAGATTAGCCTATTACGGTACTTTCCGACTCTGTTTTATAACCAAGGTTATTTTAATAGCTATTGGGTATTAAAATAAACATAAAGTTTTCCATCAATTGTTGTCTTTGCATAGTAATTCTTCTAATCATCATTTGATATGGACATGAAAAGTTTGCAACTTGGCCAAAATGAAGAAAACATTTAATAAGCTGGAACGGCTAGATGATTGGGTTCGCAAGCATCAGATCAAATAGAGGCCTATCATATTATATTTTCTATTCAAAAGGGGCATGACTTTCAATGGCTGGACAACATTTTCCACAATTATGGAAACAAAACTAAAAGCCAAAACTAGCTTGTTTCATGATCAGGTCGCTAAGTTTCTCTTTATGTCCCCATCACTTGCGAAAGAGGAAAGTAGTTTTAGACTTGGTTTCTTGGTTGAAATCTCGGCAATTAGTAAGAGAGAAAAGGCTGAAATAAAGCCTAATGGTCGCTACTAAAGGGATTTCTCTATATGCTGAAATAAAGGGAAGGGACCTACTGAGGTCCAACAGCTTTGGCATTACAGCCAATGATATGGAAGAAAGCAATCCCATATATTCATCTCGCAAGTCATTAGATTAAAGATGAACACTTCTCAACCATCAGATAAAAGGGCCAGCAATTAAGCAAATACAAATATGGCTCGACTGAAGAATGAGTCAGTTAAATGTCCCTGTTATCTAAAAGACTGATAGTACATAAGTCTACATAATTCAAAGATTCAAGTAACAAAACCTTGAATCAAATTCATTACAGGACTATCAAAGGCTATTAAATATAAGCCTAAATTGGACTGACCCCATTAATAATGATTATGGCCTAGTGAATCAAATAAACTATTACAGAGAATTGTTTTAGGCCAGTATTCTCATTTCGCAAAATAAGCCAAGAGGGATTCAATAATCAAATACGGACCAGATAATGGTTAGAATAGTCTATCAAGTAAGGTTACAAGGATTCATGATAATATTATAATCCTAAAGACTATTGTTTACTTCATGTTCAAGTAGCTTCAGAGCCTATATAAAGAAGGCTTCGCATACATTTCAAGGCAGATCTACATCAACAAAACACCACACTACTCTCAACGAGTATCTTAACCTCCGGGTTATCTCGGCAATTGCAAGGACGCATCAGCGGCTGCAATTCCACCATGGCAAATGCAAGAGCGCATTAGCGGATGCATTTCCATACCCTGCTAAACTGCAAGGACGCAATAGCGGCTGCAGCATTGCAACCCACAAGTCGATTCCTCTAGTGCAAGCTCTGCTGGGGATCTCGTTCTCGGTATCGATTTGGTAAAACTTGAAAAAGCTTTACAAAAGAAGTCCTTGAATCATCAAGGCATGTACAAGAACCTCCACGGAGATATCCCTCTCCGAGTCACAATCTCCTCGTAAGGAAGTCAAGACGGAAGCGCAACGGCAACAACAACAACAACAACATCTCGCACTCCTAGTGCTGGCACGCCCGCAAACTGCACACATCATTCACAAGGCCAAAAGGGACGGTTTGATTCCGCGTCAAACACTTAGTGTTCAGCTTGTGGATCTGGATATGGATTTGGATTTGGTACTCGGGGCTCGGATTGGGAATTTGGGTTGGCTCGGGGCTCGGATTTGGACCTTTATGTTATTTTTCGGTATTGAAATTAGGATTTTTGTCACGTCCCATATAGGCTGAAGACCCAGTTCTATGGTCCTTGTATTTCTTTATTGGATGGATCATTTATATAGTTTAACTGAGATTGTTTACTCGTCTAAATCATCAAGATACTAGTGTCTTTTTTATTTATTTTTTTGGGTTATTATCATAAATGGTACATGAACTTTACCTCTATCTTATCGATGATACTTGAACTTTAATTTTTGTCACAACCAGTACCTAAAGCACAACGTGATTACACAAACAATATATGTAGACTACATCTGAATGGTAGTAGACAAATTGGTCTAAAAGACATGATTCTCCCGAAGAGAATGTCACAAAATAATATTAGCGCTCTTAAAGAGACTACACATACAAAGTTTGTGAATACACCATTATAAAATTATGTCATCCTAGTAGAACAATTCATCAAAATGAGTGTAACTTATATGCCTTGCGCCTGAAGAGTGACATATCTATAGGTTCCAAAGTTTTAACTCCCTTGATGTGGAGATCATTCAAGCCCTATAACCCTCTAAATGAGGTTATGTTTAAAATATCCACATTCTCAAAAGAATTCATCGAAATATAATTGTCCTAAAAGAGAGACAAGTATATTGAAATACGATAAAAACCCCAGAAGAGGCATGAGTACCCAATATCAATCAGTTATCTATAAGACTATAACTAATGCATGCATATGAGAATAGTGGGATCACAATATTGATGATATATATTATCTATGGCAGCTACTAAAATCATCAAGGGCTATGATGATAATAAACCACGTTTTGTACAAAAGTCGTCACAATTATTGGCATAACTGGAAAGAGGCAATTCCAGTATAATTGAATTGTGAAAAACATGGAATAATTGAACATATACTTCAAACACCAAATCAAATATTTTGTTAACCCAGAAGGTTATTGGTGTTTCTAATAATGTGAAATGACACCGCTAGTTATGGCACAAAGTTTCTCAATTGAGATATGGGGTTATGATTACCAATTCGAATATTATTCTCCTATACATGTGACTACATTTCTATAAGTAAAGTGTCATATATAGCCATTAATTATATTGACGTGGAACTTCTGGCATGTTGTTGTTGTATATTATGGAGATGTCTTAACGCTTTTTATGTGAGAATTCTTTAACGTAAATATATCACTAGAAGCGATTTACTTATGGATGTAAAAGGGCATTGTCAAAGGAAAATCTCCAAAAGAGAAAGTGTCAGTATAAGCATGTTGCTTTATTAAATCCTTGAAGGATTCATATTTCCAAAGGCAAGTCCATGAATGAATGAAAGAGCCTGAAGCTCCCTGAAGCTCACTCATGAACCAAAAAGTCTAAAGTTCATGTGTACTCATTTTATTATTGTCAAAGTGACTTAAATTGCCTCAATGAGTACTATGACTAGACTAAGAGATATCTAATTCAAATTATGATAATGTTGCAATGTATTCTAATTTTCGCGGAGTTATTAGAGCTCTTGAAGAGCCTATATGAAATTATCAATATGTAAAAATTGATATTATGACTAGATATGCCATGTTAATTTTCAATGCTCCAAATATTGTATAAAGGTGAATGTTGTCAATTGTTATTCCTTTATATTGTTACTATTTAGCTAATGTCTTTACATCAAGTTGAGCATATGAAATTGTTTCCTAACCATATTATATGAGGTAAGGCTTAATGAAAATAGCCTATTTTTGTTAGCATTACTTTTACTCTGTAGGAATGAAAATTAATAATGGGCCACTATACCTAAAGTACACATGGTCTCTCTTCAATGATAGAATCCCCGAACCATTAAGCATGATACATGTACTTTATTAAATACATGATTAAAACTTGCAACTATCAGGGGGAGATTCTCATCAGGAGGAGCATCTAGAAGTATGTTACCTAGGACATATGCGCGTTGTACTCTTGTCTCATTCGACCAGGGTTATTTTTGTATCATTGAGTTTTTGTTACCTGGCAAAGTTTTAACGAGGTAACCATAAGCGCATCCAACACCTTATCATTGATAGGTGGACATCTAAGGGGGAGTGTTGTAAATAATATTACCTATGTCACTGTTCATGTAATTACTTGGGAGCCTATTATGTAATATCTCATTAGTTGATACCCTTACTATGTAAACTCTAACACTATATAAGGATGCTAATGAGAATGAGGAACACAACTTCAATATTCCTTGTCCCATATTTCTATTTGTGTTATACTTTTTGTTAAAGTAAGTTTCTAGTTTATAACACAACTTCAATATTCCTTGTCCCTTAGTTTTTCCCTTACTTCAAATTTGTTTTAGGAGTTCTTCAATATTGTTTGAAGAGAAGAGCAAGAAGAATAATGGAAACATTTGAACATCTTCTGGTTTTAACTAGCATAGCCACCGATATCCGTATGTATTAACTCATACAATTTACAAGGATATCTGTATCTTTTAACCTCGATAAAGTTGACAGTCACGTCAATTGTCATTTGAAAGTTTAAAAGGAAATTCGTATGTGGTTTTTTTTTTTTCACCTGGATGTCTGTATTGAATTTTTGCATGGATATATGTGTATCTCATAATTCACACAGATATCTGTTTAAAACATTTATAGCCACTGAAGACCATCCCTCTATATGTCATTTGACCGTCCCTCTACATGCCATTTAACCCATAAATATAACAATTTCAAAATAAACTAATATTTGATGCGTACATAATTTTGTTTGAGTTATTGGTCCCACAAATATTAGTGTAAAGGGATGTAGTTTACACACCAACATCTATATCAAATCACACTTCCGTTGTTACTATTATTGCAGAAACCTTTGTGAACTTAGTTATACTCGATACACTCGGATATCTTTATAAATTGTTCTTCACTCATATTTCAGTGGCCTATCTAAAATCTGTATGAATTAGCGGTTTTGCTAGTAGTGGACGGCGGTGGCTGCCACTCAAAATGGTTGTCCAACATTAGATTTTCAGTCAATTCCTCCATTTATGGGTTTAGCTATTCTCTACACATTCTAAAGAGTTTAATTAACAAGGTCAGGAGAACTAAAATTTGATCCCCTAAATCACCTAACACGGTGGAACCAAGGCTGCCCCTTGGTGGTTTAGGGGATCAAATTTTAGTTCACGGCAACATCCCAGACCTGAGAACTAAAAAGGAATACAAGAGGCAGTCGTGGCTCCACCGTGTTAGGTGGTTTAGGGGATGGGAAATTGATGGAATACAAAAGCAGATTAAGTTCAAGGCAACATCCTAGCCCAGGACCTGAGACTCAAAAGGAATACAAGTAGCCTAAAGGCAAAACCAACACAACACAGGTAGAAAACTGAAACAGATAGGATCCAACTCAAATAGAAGAACTAGCAGAAAGTCCATAACTTATTTTAACTCCATAATTGAACAAAAACGTAATTATAAATTCACTTTTGGTAACACAGTGAACACCTTTTTTGATGTAACTGAGTTCTCTCCATTCCTGGAACAAGAATGAATCTACTTCGAATAAAGCTAATCTAAACCTTCAAATCTCCAATAGGGAACAAGAATAAACTGATAAGTGAAATTGTCTTATCAGACCTTTGAGGACCTAATTTACAACCTAATTATCAAATATAAAATAACTTTCACCCAATATGTATATCACTCATCATCCTTGTCTTTCTTGGCTGAACATCCGTATCTGATTGAGAAATATGAAGGAAAACTTATGTAAAAGTTTACATATAAAGATTGATAATTTTGAAGTAATTGATGTATCTTAGAAACTAGACTTGCAAAGTATACCAGAAAAAATATATCTCTATCAATTGAACTATAAATATTAACTTTATTCTTTAAGGAAGTGACACTTTCTCATCAACTTTTGCAATGTGCAACCTTCAGATACCTTTCTTTCATTCTTCAAGCTCCCTTCTATATCCCTCAGGAAGACAACTTTTGCACTCAAAAGCATATTTCAAGAGCTATAAGCACTTGAGGTTACAGCCTCCCATGAACCCCTGTATAGCAATGCAAGTTTGCACTGTTTAATCCGTGGTAAGCATGACCAGGAGCTACCATCTTCAACATTATTGAATCAAAAGAATTATGCTAATGGCACATCCAGTGTCATTGAATACCGACTGATTCAGCAGAAAAGGTTATCGTTTCCAAAATTGAATGAGATTCACCTTCTAAAGATGTTTCCATCCTAAAAGATCTGCAACTGAAGTAGAAA
This sequence comes from Rubus parviflorus, assembly GCA_029955375.1. Lineage (NCBI taxonomy): Eukaryota > Viridiplantae > Streptophyta > Magnoliopsida > Rosales > Rosaceae > Rubus > Rubus parviflorus. The sequence goes on along the minus strand of JARGGL010000008.1, from coordinate 2,548,643 downwards.
ACAGCACTCATCATGGAGTCAATAAGCACTACAAACGAATACATAACCACCAAAAGAGGCCCTTCCCATATGCGAGAAGACCCATCACCGTAGCTCAACGTCTTCACCCTATGCTCAAACAAGCCCTCAACAAAAGCCATTCCAATTGTGGATCCAAGAAATATGAGCAGACCCACCTGAGTCTGGCCCCTGATTAAAGCCCCAGACTGAACCAATGCCTCTGGTCCTGAGACATCCTCCAAAACACATATCACAATTGCAATGTTGCAAATAATAATAGCATTGGCAAAAACAACCGAGAAGATAAGCCCAACCACCATTGCAGCATATATGATAAGCTGAGGTGAGAACCTAAATATAGAACATGTATTGCACACAGCAAGAAGAACAATCAAAAACAAGGTGACGCAACCAACAACCACCATACACATCCACACATAAGTAGAAACAAGGCGCCTCCATATTTTGCACATAACCGAGTAAAACTTGGATGCATCAAACTTCTTGTGGGAATAACTCCAATACACAGAGTAAACAAGCGCGGCTTTGGATAACAAGGACAATGTGATGTACAAAGGAAAGCACATAGTCGACGAGATAGCCATCTCAGCAAACCTCTGGCACGAGTGACTGATAAAAGGCCTCAAGGGGAGTCCACTAGTCTTAGCAACTAGTAACATCCTAACGGTTAGTCTCTTTACAAGTGAATGATCAATTAGCAAATTTGACAAAAGCACGGCGGCCGACACCGGGCAAATTAGCAAGGTAGCAATTGCCAAAAATCCCCACGAATTGTACCGGAGAATTCTCACCGTTTCCCTCAAGATTTCTAGTGCATTCATTGAATGGAACCTATGATGATGATTGTTACCAGACGCCGGTTCTAACTCCAATCCTGGCAAATGGGTTTCTTCTTCGGATCCTTGTTTTTTAGCATGATCTAATCTCATTTTCGGGGAACTTTCACTATATGCATCCATTTTCTTTACTTTGCTTAATCTAATCAACCGTCCATAGCAATTCAACAAACCATGAACCTAACATTTATGACATTAATAAAGATCTGATCTTACAGAGCCAACTAGATTTACATGAAAAGCTTTAACCGGGGCCGTGTACAAATGCGAGAATCAGATCACGAAATTGACGAGGTAAAGTACCTGGAAAACTGGGACCCACACTGGTGGCGATGATTCAGAGGCGGAGGAGCTGCTGTGCGGGATTGGGGGGAGAGAAACGGCGGCGTTTCGGAGAGGAGGAGCTCTGCCTCTAATTGGGGATGGCCTAGGCGTGTGTGGGTCTGCGCGTCGGTGTGTTTAACTTGGTCTGCCTTTTATAGCGGGTGCTGTGGGAGCTGACAGCTTCACTACCATCGGTCTTTAGACGGCGTCGTTTTGGACTTGCTTTTTTATTTTTTATTTTTTTGGACTGATTTCATTGATGATTTAGGGAAGAAAGAAATGTTAACATTGCTCTGGGTGAACAACGAAGAGCGAGCTTTCTCCGTTGGTTTCTTTGAAAATGGGAAAATTGTTCTAATTAAATGCTGGTTTAGATAGAGTAGACCTCTGAATCCTAGGGTCGATGTGAATCTCTCTTGGCTTGGATGGCTCGAGGAATTGTTCAAGTGGGTGGTTGGATTGGTGCTGGAGGATTAATCAGAGACAATAATGGTGCCTTGCTCAATCTTGGCATTGGTCAAATTCTAGGGGCTAAAGCTTAATTGGGGCCTCTAAGTGATGGTTGTTTCCTACAGGTGCCGGGACAAGATGCTGATGATCAGCCATACAAGATCACATGTAACCACAACACCGCGCCACCGTCGCTACAGTTCTTGAGTAGTGATACCTATGCCTCCCATGTTACCTGACATTGCCAACATTTCTGTGGGTGAGGGTGAGTTGCAAGTATCAATCAACGAAAACAAAAATTCGAAAACGAAAATTCGAAAGTCCCATAACATCTTTATGAAAGTAGGAATTAACAAACTTCGGGTGAGAATTCAACGAAGTCATACTAGAAGAAGATAAACCAAAGCAAACAAGAGCATCAACAATTTGATTTCCTTCCCGTAATATATGACATTTGGTCAGAAAGAGAGATTCCCGCATGATTAAACTTAATGATTTTGGACTTGCTTTTGTTTTTTTTGTTTTTTGTTTTTTGGACTGATTTCATCAGAGTTCTAAAAATCTCCGCCTAGGCCCGATTAATCCCTGCCTAGGCGCTAGGCGGAGGCCAACCGCCTCAATTAGTTGTAAATTCGCCTAGGCGAGCATAAGCGGGTTCTAAAAAATCAGAATTTATTTTCCCTATGTTTTCAATCATTTTTTTTTGAACGAATTTTTTTTTAACGAACCCTATGTTTTCAATCAATTGTAATACTTTTTATATACTTTCATTTTGCATGTTTATGTTCCTTAATACAAGTATAATTTTTATTTTCAGTATGCACTTATTTAGTTATTTATATGTTATATAATAAAAATTAAAATAAAATAAAAAACCGCCTAAACGCCTGCTAACCGCCTAGGTCATTTTGACAAAGCAAAAATAGTGGTAAGTAGTATTGAGATACGTGGATGTCGTTCCACAGGGATTGACGGTCCTCAATCTCTCGGTAGCAAGTAATCGAGTGCTCTAGCTATATGTGGGATGGCAAGAAGTGGAATAGAGTGAGTGAATGTGTGTATGGACAATGTGCGAAGTGTGAGTATGGTGAGTTTGGTTTTGGAAAGATAATAATGCAAAGGAAATGAAACAATCAACAAGTAAGGAAAGCAAGCAAGTAAATAATGTAAAGTGTGTGCGATGTATGGAAATGTTGGGATTTTCGGGCAAACCTCAAGTCTAATGCAACACGCAATGCATTAATCAACTCAATCATACCAATGTGGGTGTGAATCAAGCCCCGTATCCTAGTCATGTTATGGTTCTAGGACCGTGTTCCCTAAGGTATTTGAATGCCATGTTATGGGTCATTCGAACTCTCTAGGTGTCATAGGGGATTCCTCTAAGTTACCTAATACCGAATCCCCTATAGTGCTTAAGAGGCGTAAGAGCATTGAAACTAGAGACTCAAACAAGTCACAACTCATCACATATGCTTCCAATTGCCTTGAGTGTGTGAGGTTACCAATCTCACACAATCTCATCAAGATAGACTAGTTAACATGCCAAAGAAGTGGTAAATTCTAAGAACAAGCAACCAACACATATTGAAATAGGTAAGCACACATATTCATACATCACAAAGGCATTTATTTATAAATCAAAGCATCACATAGTCACATTGGACTAGGGCACACAACCCTAGTCTCCAACAAAGGTAACTACTCACTAATCATTACAAGAAACATCATCAAATTACACAATAAGGATCTGTAAGGGCAAAATATTTGCTATTGGCTATTTCCTATTTGACAAAACCTCTTCCCTTGTATTAGCATTTGTTTTGTATTCAATGCTAGATTGTTTAGGGATTAGAAGTCGTGGCTTAGGTTGTTCTTACTCGAGATGGTTCGTGAAGACGCCATTCTTATCCGGTCTTTTCTCCGGACTTCGATCATTGGTCATCGAAAGTTTCGTTCAAGCACCTCAAGGTATGACTCATGCATATGCACATGCACTTCATTGACAATTAGTCTTCCTTGTTGTCCTAGGTTTATCTAGGTTGTTTTCCTTTCACTTATGATGTGAATCACATAAGTATAGGATGCTTGATTGCCACACTTGTGTCTTGTATCACAAGTTTTGCGTGCTTATTTTATAAGCATCCGGTCGCAACGCGACCGGCTCAAATTTTGTATGCACTTGTTCATACATTTGAGTTTATGATGATAGGTTTGCTAGATCTTCTTATAGATTTGTTTTGATTAGCATTCCTTTATGTTTAAGGCTGTTTTATGCCTTGCGATCGATCGTCACTGTTCATACAATCGATCGCACCACGTGGCAAATATGTCCGTTGGATTTTATGACCGTTGCAGTTCGAAAATATGTCCGTTGGGACTTTTTCATACGATCGATCGCAACTTTCCGCGATCGATCGCAAACAAGGGTTTCACACTTCCAGACGTTTCTGTCTCTTTATTTTACACTATGCGATCGCTCGCATAATGTCGTGCGATCGATCGCAAATGCCCCTGGGATGTTTTCTATAAATAGAACCCTTGTGTTTCATTTCGGTCAACTCTTTCCCCATAGTCGAAAATACACTTTGAGAGAGTTCTTTGGTATTGTGAGTGATCCTAGTTCCATGTTGTAGGTTCCTCACCTTAATCTCCATCTATAATCCATTGCTAAACACTTTGATTTGTATTTATATGCTAGTTTAGCCTATGTTTAGGATTTAGGAGATTCCATTCGATTCTAGCAATTGTTCCATGTTGAATTGCTGAATTGAATGATTGAATCTATATTCAATCTTCTTTGTTGTTTGTTTGTTTAGCTAATGATCCTTGTGATTAGTTAAACAAACCCTTGAATCATATTCAAGGCTTTTCAATTCGGTTTGGTTAATGCAAGCAATTGTTCCTTGTTAAATTGCTTGTGTTAATTGAATTGAATTCATTTCATTCACACACACACACACACACTTGCATAGTCGGTGTCTTGCGGTTGGAGGATTCACGCGGTGAAGTTCGTTCAATCGGAGAAGCTTGAGGTGGGAGCACTTGAAGAAGCAAATGGAAGCTACACAAGGTTAGAGCTGCCACTAGTCATAGGGTTGATAGTGTAGAGTTTGGGACCGAGTTCCCCCTTGTACGTGTTTGCCGATTTGGCGTTTTTCATAGTGTTACACAAGAGCGTGGGGTACGGCTCCCCTCCGGTTTTCCGGCCTCTAGTGGTAGAGGTTCCGGGTGACCATTGTTGTGTTGCTTGTGTGATTGTTGATATCTATTGTATTGTGCTTAATTGATTAGCATATTGTGTGCTTGCTCATACATAGATATATAGTCCGTGGTGTGCTAGTTTGATGTACACTTTGGGATTCTAGGTTGCACAATTGATTGTGCTTGTTGCATATATATTTGTTATCAATTGTGTATTGCTTGTGCAATAGTTAAAACCTAGGTTGTTTATTGTGAAGCATATTTGTATTGCTTCCTATTATTGTTCACTACTTAGTAGAATTGTGATTATAATTGTTGTGCATGTTAATTGCATCATATAGTGAACACTAGACCGTAGAGTGCTAGTTTGACGCACTCTTTGGGTTTTAGGTTTGTTTCAATCAATTGTGTATATTGCATATGTAATTGTATTGATTGAACAATTGTTGATTGTAGTAGAGTTAAGTTTAATTTGTTCAAAGTTGTGTATACTCTCCGATTAGTGTTTAAGACGACTATCGTTATTGGGACAATCCGGCGTACCGGAATTTCAGGATCTCAACATAAGTAGAAGTAAGAGTAAGGATGAGAAATGCTCAATAGGTGCACTTCTTCTCCCTTGGTCCTTTGATGACGATCTTGGTGACTTGGTGAGGATCCCTAGCTGCCCAAATAGTGGTGGAAGTGGCGGAGGCGGCGAAAGTAAGCTGAAGTGGAGGAACCCGCCGACGGTCGACCGTTCGACCCTTGCCGTCGACCGGTCGACGACAGTGCAGAGCCTAGGGTGAAGGGGAAAAGTGGAGAGGAGGAAAGGGAAAGGGGAATGAGATCTTTTTGGGGCTGATTGGGAATGACCTAAATCAGGTAAAGATGGCTATATATAGGCAATTAAGGGAGAGAATGGAGGGCAAGGATTGGGTAGGATTTAATCTAATGGCTAGAAGAGATAAATGAAGGGTAAAGGGGTAAAAACTTATGGGAACAAAATGAAGGAATAATCAATGGGTGACCTCACCATATCTAGCATGGTCCTTTGCTGAATTTTGGAATCCTTTGGTGATGAGTCACAATGTTGACTTTGCTTTGACTTTGACCGCGACCTTCGGAGTTGACCAAAGGTTGACTTTGACCAATCTTCCCGAATTCTCTTGCGACTCTCTTTCGGGGCTTCATGTTGACTCGTTGACGCTCTAAAGTCGGGGTTGACCACGAGTTGACTTTCGGTCCTCGGGTTGACTTTTCGTCCGTTTGCCGGAAAACCACTAAAAACTCCAAAACGCACCATTTTGCTTCCGATATCCATCCGATGCTTGTGAACCCTACAATGGTGCAATTCAAGGATTAGAGACACTAAACGGCCCTTGGATTAGCATTGCTAGAGTGATTAGAGACCTAATTTGTATGTAAATAACATACAAATCACACTCCCACACTTAAGCTTTGCTTGTCCTCAAGCAAATAAAGAATTAACAATCCATATTACATTAATTTTGCCTTAACAACCATATCCTCAAAGAGAGCCCACTAAGCCACACATCAATATTTAATTAAGCATATAACTTAAACCTCATGATTTGCCAAGTGTTTACTATGTGTATCTAATGCATGCTTGGTGAAGTGTGTGCTAGCCATGGAATAATCAATCAAAAGCAATCAAATGAGCATATGTTTGACAAGATTAACTGCTAAACTCACATGATTCACTAAATATTTCCGCTCTTGTGTTTAGGGTTAAGTGTTTCTCTCAAGACATTACCACAAGTAACATCCCCATAGACATTACCACAAGTAACATCCCCACAAGTAAAATGAGTTGCTCATTTACCAACTCTCCACTAATTAACTCGCAACTTATTAGATCAAAAGGGTTTTCACATGGTTGTAATGGGGCCAAGGGTTAGGGGTTAGCATGAAATGAAGGGATGGATACACAAAAATTCCAAGTATTTCACAAAACAACTTCAAGGACTTTGAAACTCATTTTTCTTTGAAAACAACCTAATCTTTTATTCTCCTCAACCTTTATTCTAAAAACAACTCTATTTTTGGATTTTCTAACTTTCTTTTTCTACTTTTCTCTTTCTTTTTCTCACTACCTTCTTTTCCCATTTTGTATTTTCTTTTCTTTGGGAACTTTCTTTTTTAACTTTATTTTTGTACATACTCTTTTTGATTTTCTCAACTTCTTTTCTTCTTTTGTATTTTGCTTTTCCTTCCAACATTTTCTTTGTACAACGTACACTCTAAATTAATCTACCCCCACACTTGCTTTTCACAAACCCGATGACACAAAGAACATGAGAGGTCACAATTGTTGTCTCGTTAATACTTGGAACAAAGGGACGGTTAGTATTTAGGTTAGTAACATGGGTTAGATTTTGTGGTTAAACAAAGAAAAAGCTAATGATGAAAGAGGCTCAAAATGGGTTAGTCCTAATGGATTAGTGTTTAAGGGATTAGAGATTAGTTTGGCCATGGTGCTTAACTAGTGCCTTAATCATTTCCAATTCATCGCAAATTAACACATAGTCTCAAGCGGTCTTTGAGCAAATTCTAGGTCTTGTAAACTAGTGGACTGCACACACATGAAGAACAAGGATGTATGAATGATGCATACATATCAATGAGGCTCAAAATCTCACCATATAGGGGTATATGCATGTCAATACATCATCTAGTTATGCTCCTCTAATTGCAAGTGACCAACCAACATGGCAAATGTGCATATAGTGTCAAGCAATCATCAATTACACACATTAATCACAAAACAACTCAATGATTTCTAAGCACATGCTCTTTATCCTCATAATTCACAACTTAGTAGTCTCACAATCATCATTGGGGTTGAAAAGGACAATCAAACACACCAAACAAACTTCAAAGTTCCAGAATCACATTAAGCATTTTTAGCACCGGTCGACCGGTCGACCACAACTCCCTGGACGAGTGTCGATCGGTCGACACAAGGTCGACTGTTCGTTGAAAACTTTGAAAAAATGAAAAAATTTGGTGGTTCGAAAATGTGAAATCATTTTAGTTTGGCTCAACCTCACCCCCACACTTAAAACCAACATTGTCCTCAATGTTGTGAGGTGTTTAAAAGTGCAAAGCAAATTGGTGAAAGTGAAGAAGCAAAGTTGGGTGAATGCGTGTATACAAAAGATAGCATACGGATGATAGAGTAAGAAAAACCCCCTTTGTAGACTCCCTTAGCTAATCGAGAAACCACAAATAGACACCAACCTCAGGGTACAAGGCCTTGACTTCCATACGTTAGCTTCTCCGGTGATAAATGAACTAGAGAGTGTGATTGCATTTGGATCATCCAAAACAGGGGACAGCAGCAACGCAGCAGCGACCTTCTCCCAAAGATTGGGGCATAGCTTCAAGAATAGGCATCCGAGTTGAGTGATTCCAGAGGCATTGGAAAGTAGACTCCAATAGCTTTAGTTTGGCCACTGGAAACTCAGAAATCACATTCTGGGCATGCAATGAAGAACCGGTCAAAGTGACCCTCCGGAAAGTCAAACTGCAGTGAGCTCTCCTCCTTTAGACAAATACTGAAGTAGATCCAACGGTTTTTTCTCAGAAAAATTTGAACTGGGCATAGAGGACTCATAGAAGAAGTTTCTCCAACTGGTTTCAATGAAATACAACGGTCAGATATAGAGAAAACTGCCTCCAAAGTCACTGTTCTGCCCAGGCCTCTCGTAGACAAATGCAAACCAACACTTCTTGGGTTTCTTACATCAAGACTCCTATCATAACACCTCCCAACCTCCCTAAAATCTTTTATTCATTACTAAATAATGCTGAAAGTAAATGGTTTTTCTCCAAATGGGGTTGCCTCCCCACAAGCGCTTCGGTTTATAGACCTACAAGCCGGTCTTGGTTCCTTGTCGGTGAAATTATGGGGGCTCAAAGTGAAGCTTCTTCCCACTCAATGTGTTGCTCATCTCACCATCTCCATGGCTTCCCACAAAGCAGCCCTTGATGCCATTGAAAATCGATATCGGAGATGGTGGTCATGCATACTTCTTCCCTCTAACCTCACCAACCATCTCCCTCATGGCCTTGATGGTTGCCTTTTGTAGCTCATTCATGGGAGGGCGCTTCTTTGTAACTCCCTCAAGAAATGGATCCTTCTCAAGCATGTCTTAATGGGGCCAAGGAGGCGGCTTCATGTGCTCAATGGAAGAAGGATTGTCATACCCCCAAATTAGTGAGTAGTGATCTTGAGCACGAGGTGTAGGCTTTGGTGGGTTCAAAGGACCAAAAATCCTTTCGCTTTTAGCGCTATTCCCCTTCACCAAGTTTATAGCAAACACATCCTCAACTACCTCCGGTGGATGCACGGGTTTGAACATCTCAAACTTCACTTTCTCACCCAACACTTTGAGACTAATGGTGCCCTTAAGAACATTGATTTTCACTCCAGCCGTAGCCATGAAAAGGCGTCCCAAGATAAGGGAAAATCCATTGTCTCCATTGGGGTCATCACCCATGTCAAGCACCACAAAGTCGGCGGAAAGAATAAACTTATCAACTCTTACTAGCACATCTTCCACTACACCCGCCGGTCTTCGTTTGCTTCCATCCGCAAAAGTGAGTGCAATGGGAGTAGGTTGCAAGGCACCAATGCTCAACTTTTGGTAGAGAGATAGGGGCATGACATTAACACTTGCCCCTAGATCCATGAGTGCTTCATCAAGGTTAGTGTCACCAATTTGGCATCCAATAGTAAAGCTCCCGGGATCCTTCCTCTTCGGTGGCATGTTGTGTTGAATCATTGAGCTCACATGCCCTTCAATCTTGTAAATTTCATGCTCTTCAAGCCTCTTCTTCTTGGTACAAAGGTCATTGAGAAACTTTGTATAGACCTGCACTTGGCAAATGAGCTCTAATAATGGGATGTTAATCTCCACCTTGTTGAACACTTCTCGTAGCTCATTCATCAAAGTCGTCTTCTTGTTCTTCATCTCATTGGGGGTGACTTTCTTCACATCATGAACAACGATATCATCATCAAGGAACTCCCTAGAGGTGCTCATGGTTCTTGGTGGATCCATAGCCATCATGGCCTCACCACCAAGGTTAGAAACCATGACACTCTCATGCCTAGGAGTCTCCTTACACAATGCTCCTTCTTGTGTCTTCACTCCACCATAAGAGGTAACATCATTCTCAAACGACAAGTAACATAATCCCTTGCCAAGCACCACTCCTTCCTCCATATTGTTAGCACACCACATCTCTTCCTTCAATCCATAATTGCCAAGGAGTACATTTTCTTCCTCCTTGGCCCCATCCTCCATGTAATGCATATGATCAAAGTTCTCATGAATGGGTTTTGAAGGAGAGGGGATATAGTAATTAGAAATTGGGGGAGTATGAGTGTAAGTAGCATGAGAGATACCGGTATAAGAAGTGGAGATAGCATTGCACTCCTCCTTTGATTTAAACTTTAGGTTCGGCTCCACTTTAGAAGGCAATGCACCTTTTAGCCTCTCACCAATTGGCCTACTTGTAACTCAATCTTGGCCATGCCTTGTTGCAAATTATGGTACCCTTGTTGCAAGGTTTACTGCCCTTGTTGAAGAACTTGTTGCTCTTGTTGTAGTACCAAAATTACTTGATCGGTCTTCACTTGGATTTGGACAAGGGTAGCAATCATTTCCTTCACGGTCGGCTCTGTTGAATCTTGAGCTTGTGAGGTACTTGGGGCAGCGAAAGATGTAGAGACACCTTGATTGTAAGTGCTCCCTCCTTGGTTAGAAAAACCGGGAGGTGCTCCATAAGTTGAGCTCTTGTATCTTCCATATGCCTCATTCCCTTGAGGCTTTCCTTGGTACCCTTGAGTTCTCGCTTGATAATTAGATTGACATCCTCCATCATTTCAGGGTGTGTAGTTGTTGTATGGCTTTGGAGGTGCTTGATACAAACTTTGTGGATATGAGCCCACTTGGTTCACTTGTTGCATTTCTTCCTTCTCCTTGTCTACCATATAAGAACACTCCTCCGTTTGATGGCCAAGAGAACCACAATAAAAACAAGGTGGCGAAGAGACAACACTATTGACTTGTGGAGAGGTAGCCTTCGATTGTGCTTGAATGAGCATGTCAATCTTCTTGTTCAACGAAGCTTCCAACCTTTCAAAGTTGATGTACACCAAGTCCTCACCCCGTGGCTCACTTGAAACATTGAAGGCCTTTGGTACTTGAGAATCCACTAGTGTGGGAGGATGCTTCCGAGGTCCAAAGTCATCCCCTAGCTGGGAGTTGGAGGCTAAGTCCTCAAAAGTATCCCAGACTTCATCGGGGGACATGCTTGCAATGGTGCTTCCTCTAAATGTATCCACCCTTTGTCGTTGACCGGAAGATAAGCCTTGGTAGAACACATAAACAAAAAACCATTGCTCCAAGCCATGGTATGGACAACTCATCACTACATCCTTGAATCTTTCCCATGTTTCGTAGAAAGCATCGCCCGATTGGTGCTTGAAGTTGACGATTGAATCCCGAACCTTTGCGGCCTTGCTTGGTAGGAAGAATTTGGATAGGAAGGCCTCTTGCAACTCAAACCATGAATGTATGGACCTTGGCGGAAGCTTGAGTAGTCATTTCCTTGCCCCATCCTTCAAGGTGAAGGGGAATAAGCGAAGCTTCAAACCATCCTCTAGTAGCCCATGTAGTTGAACCGTTGTGCATGCTTGTTCGAATTCCATAAGATGGTCATAAGGGCTTTCATCCTTCAAGGCATGGAAAGTAGGCACAATGCTCAATGTGGAGGACTTTATCTCGTAATGAGTGTTGCACGGTGGAAGAACGATGTATGATGGGTGATCCACCACATGAGGGAGAGTGTACTCCCTCATGCGCCTCATGGGAGGTGGAGGTGCACGATCCTCATGGCAAAGTGGTACTTCATCCCCCATACTTGCGTCTGGAATATGAGCTTCTAAAGGTGCTTGTTGGCTCTCAAGTGTAGGAGGCGTGCTCTCACACACAATCCTTGGAGCACGTCTCCTTTTTCTTGGTCTCCCCCTTGTGTTCTCGCTTAAGACTCTTCCACTTCTAAGTTGAATCGGTGTGTGAGAGGTTGAATCAAGGTTCATGCACCTTCACAACACAATAAACAGTGGTTAAGTATCACAATTGAGGCAAGAAATACAAGGGTAAGGGGTTAGACAAGCAATTATATCAAAGAGTGAACGAAAGCAAGTAAAGAAACAAAGAGTGCTCCCAGTCGACCGGTCGACACAGGGGTCAAACGGTCGACAGCCGTCCAGGGAGTTGTCGTCGAACGGTCGAGAAACAGGGTCGCCCGTTCGAGAAATGCCCTGAAACGAAATTTTTGTGTTTTTCTCCTTTTATACCTAGGCAAACAAGGTTCCTAGAAGAACAAGGGAACTCAAATGACAACTAAACAAGTAATTACAAGCAACAAATAAGCAAACAAACACAAGAATTCAATATCGACAAGCTTAGAAACAACTTAAAACAAGAAATGGAAAGGAATGAAACTAGATGATTATCAAAACAAGCAATGAAATGTGCACACTTATTAGAAACTTCAACTAAAGAGTGATAGCATTAGGCGTGCTCATGTCTTACATATATCACTAGGATATAAGAATTCAATATCGACAAGCTTAGAAACAACTTAAAACAAGAAATGGAAAGGAATGAAACTAGATGATTATCAAAACAAGCAATGAAATGTGCATACTTATTAGAAACTTCAACTAAAGAGTGATAGCATTAGGGGTGCTCATGTCTTACATATATCACTAGGATATAAGGCCCGTCACTCACCTAATGTGTCTCACTCAAGAGTGAATAACACATGTGAAACAAACAACACAATATGAACAAAATGATTCAAACAAAAAGAATCCTAAAGTCCCAACTACAACTACTAAGAAATCAAGGTTTTAGCCTCAATCCCCTGCAACGGCACCATTTTGACAAAGCAAAAATAGTGGTGAGTAGTATTGAGATACGTGGATGTCATTCCACAAGGATTGACGGTCCCCAATCTCTCGGTAGCAAGTAACCGAGTGCTCTAGCTATATATGGGATGGCAAGAAGTGGAATAGAGTGAGTGAATGTGCGTATGGACAATGTGCGAAGTGTGAGTGTGGTGAGTTTGGTTTTGGAAAGATAATGATGCAAAGGAAATGAAACAATCAACAAGTAAGGAAAGCAAGCAAGTAAATAATGTAAAGTGTGTGCGATGTATGGAAATGTTGGGGTTTTCGGGCAAACCCCAAGTCCAATGCAACAAGCAATGCATTAATCAACTCAATCATGCCAATGTATGTGTGAATCAAGCCTCGTATCCTAGCCATGTTATGGTTCTAGGACCGTGTTCCCTAAGGTATTCGAATGTCATGTTATGGGTCATTCAGACTCTCTAGGTGCCATAGGAGATTCCTCTAAGTTACCTAATACCGAATCCCCTATAGTGCTTAAGAGGCGTAAAAGCATCGAAACTAGAGACTCAAACAAGTCACAACTCATCACATATGCTTTCAATTGTCTTGAGTGTGTGAGGTTACCAATCTCACACAATCTCATCAAGATAGACTAGTTAACATGCCAAAGAAGTGGTAAATTCTAAATTCTAAGAACAAGCAACCAACACATATTGAAATAGGTAAACACACATATTCATACAACACAAAGACATTTATTTATAAATCAAAGCATCACATAGTCACATTGGACTAGGGCACACAACCCTAGTCCCCAACAAAGGTAACTACTCACTAATCATTACAAATCAAATTACACAATAAGGATCTCAACATAAGTAGAAGTAAGAGTAAGGATGAGAAATGCTCAATAGGTGCCCTTCTTCTCCCTTGGTCCTTTTATGACGATCTTGGTGACTTGGTGAGGATCCCCAGCTGCCCAAATGGTGGTGGAAGTGGCGGAGACGGCGGAAGTAAACTGAAGTGGAGGAACCCGCCGACGGTCGACCGTTCGACCCTTGCCGTCGACCGGTCGACGACCGTGCAGAGCCTAGGGTGAAGGGGAAAAGTGGAGAGGAGGAAAGGGAAAAAGGAATGAGATCTTTTTGGGGCTGATTGAGAATGACCTAAATCAGGTAAAGATGGCTATATATAGGTAATTGAGGGAGAGAATGGAGGGCTAGGATTGGGTAGTGTTTAATCTAATGGTTAGAAAGGATAAATGAAGGGTAAAGGGGTAAAAGCTTATGGGAACAAAAGGAAGGAATAATATATCAATGGGTGACCTCACCATATCTAGCATGATCCTTTGCTGAATTTTGGAATCCTTTGGTGAAGAGTCACAAGGTTGACTTTGCCTTGACTTTGACCGCGACCTTCGGAGTTGACCAAAGGTTGACTTTGACCAATCTTCCCGAATTCTCTTGCGACTCTCTTTCGGGGCTTCATGTTGACTCGTTGACGCTCTAAAGTCGGGGTGGACCACGAGTTGACTTTTGGTTCTCGGGTTGACTTTTCGTCCGTTTGCCGGAAAACCACTAAAAACTCCAAAACGCACCCTTTTGCTCCCGATATCCATCCGATGCTTGTGAACCCTACAATGGTGCAATTCAAGGATTAGAGACACTAAATGGCCCTTGGATTAACATTACTAGAGTGATTATAGGCCTAATTTGTATGTAAATAATATACAAATCAGTGTCATACTAGTCCCCGCCTAGGCGCTAGTCCCCTCTCCACCGCCCGACTAGCGCCTAGCAATTTTTAGAACATTGGATTTCATTGATGATTTAGGGAAGAAAGAAATGTTAGCATTGCTCTGGGTGAACAATGAAGAGCGTCTAATGCAATTTTTGGCTGGTCTGAACGACTCATATTCTGGGGTTCGTAGTAATATACTCCTTAAAGATCCTCTGCCCACTGTCAACAAGGCCTATTCATTGCTCTTACAAGAAGAACGTCAACGTTCTATCTAACCAGCAGTCACTACATCTCTTGATCATTCAGCCATGGCAGCCGGTTGACCCCAGTCTCAAAAGCCACCTTATCACTGCACCTTCTGCAATGCTGATGGACACTCTGAATCTCGTTGTCGAAAAAATCTTGCCAGCAAATCTTATTTGCTTTGCACCTTTTGTGAAACAGCAGGCCATACAGAGTCTCGTTGTAGAAAGAAAAATGGCACTACCAAGTCCAATTCTTCTACTTCTCGCAATGCTTCTACTGGTTCATTTGTTGCACCAACATACCTCAATGCTCATGGTCCACCACCAACCCTCACTACTGAACAATATAATCAAGGGAAAAAATCATATTTAGTTCCTGAACTTTGACTCATTCGCCACTTTCGTCCCTGAACTTTGAAATATATCACTTTAGTCCCTGAACTTTGAAAAAAACTATCACTTTCGTCCCTGACCGAAGTTTTCACCGAATAAACCTCCGATTCCGGCCAATTCGAACGACACCACATACTGGGCTTTGAAGCCCTTCTTGAGGCGAGTTCAACGCCACCAACCTCGCCTCAAACCGTCGCCGGACGGCAGAGAATTTTACAATTAAAGTTTCGGCCACTACCGGCTTTCGAGCTAAATTCGAGCAATTATAGGCCGAATTGAGCTTAGCCCCAGTTATAAAAGTTACTCCTCTCATCCGTGCAAACATTTTGGCATAGGTTTTGCACCATTTTTTTCCGGTCAGGGACGAAAGTGATAGTTGGTGTTGAAGTTCAGGGATGAAAGTGATATATTTCAAAGTTCAGGGACGAAAGTGTCGAACGAGTCAAAATTGAGGGACTAAAGGTGATATAATCTCTATAATCAATTGCTTGCCTTGATACCCTCTGGTAACAATAATTCAATGGCTAACCTTGCAGGTAATAAACCTTTATGTCTATATTCTTCTTTCAATTTTGGTTCTTGGATCATTGATTCAGGCGCCACCAATCATATGGTCTCTAATGCCAATTTATTAGATACTATGGCCGCTCTTAATACTGCTCCTATTAAATTACCAACCAGCCAAATAGCTAGTATTACCCACATTGGTTCTGCCAAACCCTTACCATCTTTACCTCTGAAAAATGTTTTATTAGTACCTACTTTTCGTTTCAATCTCTTATCTATTAGCAAAATCACCAAACTTCTTAATTGTTTCATTACCTTCTATTCTAATCGTTGTGTTTTACATGATCTGAGTTCGAAGAGGGAGATTGGTAAGGGAACGGAGCGTGGTGGTCTTTACTATCTTCATCCTGATGTACCTTCTATCGCCAATTCCGCAGTCACTTCCCCTAGTTTCAATCTATGGCATTGGCGCTTAGGCCATCCATCTAAATCTGTTTTGCCTCATTTGCAAAATTTGAATTTTAAATTTTCTATTGCTAATGATCATGTCTGCACCATTTGTCCTTTGGCTAAACATTGTAGACTTTCTTTTCCTTTAAGTACTATTTCAACCAATTCTTGTTTTGATTTGATTCATTGTGACGTTTGGGGTCCTTATTATGTTTCTTCTCTTTCTGGTGCCAAGTATTTCTTAACCATAGTAGATGATTATTCTCGTAGTACTTGAGTTTATTTGATGCAGCATAAATCTGAAGTCAATACATATTTACCTCGTTTTTTTGCTATGGTAAAAACTCAATTCAATCTTTCTATTCGCCAAGTCCGAACTGATAATGGAACTGAATTCTTTAATCATACCATTAACAATTTTTTTACTTCTCTTGGTGTCATTCATCAACTGATCAACATAGTTGTGTGGCCACACCGCAACAAAATGGTGTTGTCGAATGCAAACACCGTCACCTTTTAAATATTGCTCGTTCTCTTCGTTTCCAATCAAATTTACCTCTATCTTTTTGGGGTGATTGTGTTCTTACTGCTACATATTTAATTAATCGTTTGCCCACAAAAATTTTAAATGGGAAAGCACCTTATGATATTCTTTTTGGCAAGACACCCTCTTATGACCATTTACGTACATTTGGTTGTCTTTGTTATGGCCATAATCTTTCCCCTCATTCCCATAAATTTGATAAAAGAACCAAAACTTGAATCTTTATTGGCTATATATCCACCATCTCAAAAAGCTTACAAAATTTATGATCTTGATACCAAGAAGATCTATACTTCTCGTGACGTCACCTTCTATGAAACTATATTTCCTTTTCATTTATCTAACTCTAACACTACCAATATATCACCCAACGTCTTACCATTACCTATACAAGATTATGAGTCCTCCTCTATCTCAACACCTTCCGCACCTAATCACCCTCCTACACCAATTCATACACCACCAGACTCACTCTCCTCTCCTTTACCGTCTACTTCTTCTCCACCTCCCATAGAGCCTTCTTCCCCACCTCCTACAGAGCCTCCTTCTCCACCTCCCACAACGTCTTCCTTCCCTCCTCCCACAACAGCTTCCACCCCTCCTCATTCCCTTCCACCACTGGCTCCTACATCACCTCCTCGCTCTCCTCGTCATCGCCAACCACCGCCATATCTTCATGACTACCACTGCTACCAATCTCAAGCCGATCTCCACTCTTCTACTCCGGTTCGCCAAGGAACAAGGTATCCTTTATCCAACTACTTATCTTATGATAAATTCTCCATTACTCATCAAAGTTTTCTTGCTTCTATTACTACCATTGTTGAGCCTCACACTTTTGATGAAGCCAATAAATATCCTGAATGGCGTAAAGCTATGCAAACTGAACTTGCTGCTTTGGAAGCTAATCATACATGGACTCTCACAGTTTTACCTGCTCATAAGAAAGCTATTGGCTGCAAATGGGTCTATAAAATCAAACGCCATTCCAATGGTGCTATTGAACAATGCAAAGCTCGCTTAGTTGCCAAAGGATATACACAAATGCAAGGGGTGGATTACCATGAAACTTTCTCTCCTGTAGCCAATTTTACTACGGTTCGTGTCTTGTTATCCTTAGTTGTTGCCAAGGGTTGGCCTATTCAGCAGCTAGACGTCAATAATGCTTTTTTCCATGGTGACTTACATGAAGAGGTATACATGCAGCTACCTCAAGGTTATGTCGGCAAGGGGGAAAATATAGTATGTCGTCTTAACAAATCACTTTATGGCTTAAAGCAAGCTTCTCGATGTTGGTTTGCAAAGTTTTCCAATGCTTTGCTTGCTATGGGTTTCTCTCAATCTAAAGCAGATTATTCCCTTTTCTATCGTCACAAAGGCAAGTCATCAATTCTCTTGCTTGTCTACGTTGATGATATAATTATTACAGGTACTGATGCTGCTACGTACTATATCTATTATCAAACATTTTTTGCATCAACGCTTCCATCTAAAGGATCTTGGCGATTTAAAATACTTCCTTGGGATTGAAGTTTCCCGTTCTTCAAAGGGGTTATATCTAAGCCAACGGAAGTATGCACTTGACATTATAAAAGATTCAGGCCTTATGGGTGCACGACCTATTCTGTTTCCCATGGACCAAAATCTCAAGTTAAACAATGAAGATGGAGAGCTATTACATGATCCAGCAACCTATAGAAGGATGGTAGGTCGCTTGATATATCTTACCATAACCAGGCCAGATATTGTTCATACTGTTCATATTTTGAGCCAATTTATGCAACGTCCACGTACAACACATAAAGAGGCTGCAATTCGGCTACTACATTATTTAAAAGGAAGTCCAGGCCAAGGGATCCTATTACCTGCTTCTAATAACTTTCAATTGAAAGGTTATTGTGATTCTAATTGGGCTAATTGTCCTATGACAAGGAGATCGACTACAGGTTATTTTATTCTTCTTGGACATAGCCCTATCTCATGGAAAACAAAGAAGCAAGATATTGTTTCACGCTCATCAGCTGAAGCTGAATATAGAGCAATGGCTATGACAACTTGTGAACTCCAGTGGTTGCGATATTTACTTCATGATCTTGGAGCATTACACTCTACACCAAGTTTACTTTATTGTGACAACCAGGCTGCTTTATACATAGCAGCTAATCCTGTATTTCACGAGCGCACCAAGCATATTGAGCTTGATTGTCATGTTGTTCGAGAAAAGATTCAAAATGGCTCTTTACGTATTGCCTATATCCCTTCAAAGGAACAACTTGCAGATGTGTTCACAAAGTCTTTGGGTAAAGACCAATTTCAACGGTTAAAAGGCAAGCTGGGTATTCTTGATCTCCATAATCCAGCTTGAGGGGGAATATTGAAGATATTGAAAGATTACATTAATTGTGTGGATAGTCAACTCCTTGATTCTGATTCTGTACATTTATAGCTTAGGATTTGTATCAATCAATCACTATGTTTTAGGTTGTAATTAGTTTCCTTAGATATCAGTTTTTTCATTATAAATGTATCCCTATGTATTGTAACGAATACACACAAATAATACCATTCTTTACAATAGGAACATCGTTCCGTCGAAACTGCAATAACCCAAATAGGCCGGCGACCGTTGGAGTAGGAGCTGCGACTTCGCCAAGAACACGAATCGAGTATTTGCAGAAGAGATAATGCTAGCTAGTCATGTACTGCGCGCCATAGTAGCTAGTTATATTTACTTATATTTGTGTAATATATGTACGTTGTGTTCAGTAAGCTAATTAAGAAGATTCTGATTTATTGTTCAAAGAAACAGAAGATTCTGATTCAAGCTATTGACTTATTCGTCCTACTTAACTTAATCATCTCCAACCAGTCCCCTAATATCACAAATTAATTACTAGTATCTGATATTTAATTGGGATAAATATGACCGTAGTTGGATTTGTGTTGATATTGTTGGCATCTACTTTACTAGTTATTAAATGTGCTATTTCTTAGTTTTAATTTGGATACTTCATTTGCATATATATAGTCGAAATTAATGCTATTGATTAATTTCTCATTTCTCAATACCCAGATTGGAAAAATGTTTCTTTCCTTTTTAAGCCACTATTTATCGAACTGAGTTTTGAACAAACTGGATTTATGTTCACTACAAAAAAAAGTGGGCTACGTGACTATTATGTAAGCGTGAGCCAAATTATAATTACTGTATATATCTCCTTAAATTAATATGCTAAATTTATTTGCATTTTTAAACGATTACAGAAGCTTCAGGTGCAGCCACATGCACTGGACCTACCTCTAATGGTCTAACTTAACAAACACGCCCACAGCTGCATGGACATGACTTCTGCGAATCAAAGCCTCCCACACAATTAAGTTGCATGAGGTAAAATTTGTCTGGCTTGCATAGTTGTCAAGGGCGCGGCTGGAATATACCTGTACCACCTACGGCCGTTTACTCAGCACCGTTAATTTTGACTTGTTATTTTTCTTTGATAAAATCTAAAAAGTGTAGAAACAAGGCCAATTGAGGAAAATAATTAACGATGTCAATCTGCTGCATGCAGATAGAGAAGAAACAAAGCCAGCCTCAACGAAAAACTAGCACCACCCCAATCAAACAAGCAAGGGAGCAAAATCTGATTTGTTCAACTCCCAATAACAATAATACCAGACCAAAAAAAAACTCAGCTGCCACAATTCATGGATACAACTTCTCTGCTTCCGAAATCCTATCCCCATTTCTCACAAACAAACCATCGTTCCCCTCAACGCACTACACCAGGCTCGATCCCTTTGATGATGGACATGGAAATATGGAATACGGCTCGCTTTTTGTAGATGAGGATCATACGATAATCATGGGATTTGATTAACCGACGATGGAGTTTGGCTAGATCTGAAGATCGATTAATTCAGCAAATCAATCTGGAGAACGACGTCAGTTGAGGAAAACTTTTGAAATCTTGGGTTTTATTAAGTCGGGACACATCAGATATTTAATTCAAACCCATTCTATCTGCTATTGATCAAGGACTCTGAACAACTGTACGTGAATTAAACAAATTCAAACAAAATTCTCTTATGTGGTTCCTTCTGAATTACGACGGAAGGATTTGATCTCGAGTGTAAGTGACAAGTCCAAAATACCCTCGTGTTTTAGCAGAACCTATTGTTTTAATAATTAGTCAAACTGTCAACGACTGGCCTCCGTCAGTTTGGATTTTACAATTAATAAATTGTCCATAATAAGGAACGGCTAAGATTTTGCCACAACCATGTCACGTAGGGTGGTACATTACGATTCTAGTACATTCCTGAATTAGCTGAATAGTAATTCATCGATCGATGAATACAAATATATATAGTTGGATAAGCCTAAGTCTTCGTCTTCGTTTACATAGGGTGGTACATTACGATTCTAGTACATTCAAGAATTGACCGAATAGTAATTGATCGATGAATACAATTAAATATATATAGTTGGACAAGTGTAAGTCTTCGTCTTTGTTTACGTCAACGTCAACGTCAACGTCAACGTCAACGGCAACTAGTACAAATTAACAACCACACAAATTAATCCTAATTATATTATCATGTTGAGCTTTACGCTAGTCCTGCTTGTATGCATGTGAGTATAAAATGAACCAATCCGAACAATATTTTGTTCCATATCAAATTATGGTTTCAAATATAGAGATTGCTGTAGTGTAAAAACGTCCTACGTATTACGACCCTACTCATCAAATGCATTCAGTTTTTCTTTGAATCTAAACAGTCGCAATTATGACTAAGTCGACGGATGAAGACCCTGAAAAAAGGTTAGTTTCTCTGAATTCTAGTTGACGATCGACCTGCTGTCTGAAAAGTAATTAATTAAGCTCTTATATATTAATTCCTTTAATTGTGTTTTCATTTTCCATCTTGTTATCAGTTTTACTTTAGGTGTCCCTACGAATTCTGAAACCGGCGGGAGACCATCAGAAAAGAAAAAACCTAAATGGAGTTTTCGTTCATGGTGGGATACGATATTTGTATGGTGGGATACGATGTTTGTAGTCGCATGTGTCATCGCAATCTCACTGGATCCGTTGTTCTTTTACATTCCTATCATCGATAGGGAAAAAAAGTGCCTTGAACCGGACAAACAATTGAGGACTGTAACTCTCATTTTGCGATCACTCATGGATATCACTTTTGTAGTGCATATTATCTATCAAATTCGTGAAGCTATTAGAACTGTAGCCCCCGATCAGTTGGTTGCCCAGGAAAACTCCAAAGTGGTCTGTTTGTTTGAATATGTTAAGCGAATAGTTGACAATTTGTCATGGCCCTCTCTCTTAACTGACATTCTAGCTCTTCTACCCATCCCACAGGTAAGATAATTAAGTCAATTAAATCCCATGGTCCAAATTAATTTTAACTTAATTAGCTATGTTTAACTACTAGCAACATGTAACTAATGAATTTCGATCTAACTGATGATTACTATTTATTTTGTCCAGGTGCTACTACTTGTTGTCTTCTTCAAAATGAGAGGCTCTCGATATCTGGACCACAGAAAGATTCTGAATTTCTTTCTTCTCACTCAATATTTGGCAAAGATTTATCGTATTTACCTATCTTCCAAAAAACTTAGAGTGAGTCATGGAATAAGGATCAAAGGACTATTTTATATGTTTCTCTACATCTTTGCCAGTCACGTAAGTTTTATTTCTCCTATCAATTTACGTTGATCTTTATTTTTAGTAAATGTTCACAGAAATGAGGCACCTGAATATAGATATGAGCAGAATCGATATATTCCATATGGGAGAGAAGCTCAATTCCTAGCTATCTATAAAAATTCAGCAATGAATTGGAGCACATGTATATATTATGTTACTTGATCATTAAGAATTATTTTATCTTCATTAATTTGTTGCCATTACACAGGTACTTGGAGCCTTTTGGTATTTCTTTTCTATTCAACGAGAGACATCATGTTGGCATCGAAATTGTGGTAACAAGTGTACAAGTACTTTTTACTGCGATGAGGACAAAAATACAGCAGTTATGATGACACTTATAGCATCTCTAAATGAATCGTGCCGTATAGATATTGATGGACCATTTGACTTTGGAATATTTCGTGATTCCTTAAAGTCTAATAACACAATATCAACAAATTTTCCACAGAAGTTGTGTTTCTCTTTCTGGTGGGGTCTACGAAATTTGAGGTTTGCATATAATTACATACTAGAGTCAAGAATTTTTTTATATTGAGTTCAATCTTTTGCAATTTTACAATATTTTCTTCCATCGGCATCAAGTATCAATGCATGCTTGATCATTTGATCGACTTTTTGCAGTAACTTTGGCACGAATCTTGTAACAAGTAACTATGTATGGGAGAACTGCTTTGCAATTCTTATTTCTATCATTGGCTTGTTACTGTTTTTGTACCTCATTGGAAATGTGCAGGTTGGCAATCAATCTATATATATATATATATATATATATATATATATATATATATATTATTTTTATTTTTTTTGAAAGACTATATTTTATTTCTTAGCTGGACAGGATTTGAGGAGCTAATCAAATTTCATCATTTTTTTTGGTATGGTGAAACAGACATTTATGTCTATGGAAACTGAGAAGTCAGAGGAGATAAGAAGGAAGATTAAATCAAAAGAGCAAGATATCAAAGTGTGGATGGATAAAAATAACCTCCCTGGTCACTTGAGGAAAGAAATCATGACAAAGATAAGAGAAAAATTAGAAGAAGACAAGAATGCTGGCTTGGAGAATCTGTTTGAAATTCTTCCCTCGGCTACCAAAAAATCCCTAAAGCGAGCCCTCTGCATGAGTACACTGAAGAAAGTATGGTTCCCGATTACACATTTATCATCAATTAACTAAAGTAAAATATATTTACGCTGGATAAATCTGATTAATTCATATACATGTGTATATGTGTACATATGTAGGTACAAAGGCTTGAAGGTATGGATGTAAAAGTGTTGAAATTGATATGCGACTATCTGAAGCATGTGGTATACCCTGAGCACTACTATGTTGCCAAAGTGGACGAACCAGTCGATCGAATGGTGCTCATTACAGAAGGAACCATGTGGATATACCCGTCGAATACTAGTTCTGAATCTACGATCCACAGGACGGTTGATAACGGTGGCATTTATGGAGATGAACAACTTCTGAGTTGGGCGTCGAAGGACAGCCAACACGTCTCCTTCCCAATCTCGAAAGAAAATGTGAAATGTCACACAAGAGTGGAAGGGTTTGCTATCACGGCCAAGGACTTGAAAACTGTCGCCTCCAAGTGCAAAATGTATTGGAATTACGATGATCCTCGTGAGAAGGAGAGGGTGGCGAGTTCTACCATAGGAATTAAATTTCGTCGAAACCGCAATAACCCAAATAGGCCGGCTACCGTCGGACAAGGCGCTGCGACCTCGTCAAGAACACCAATCGAGTATTTTCAGATCGAGAAGAGATAATGCTAGCTAGCTAGTCACGCGTGCCCTGGCTAGCTAGTCATTTACTACCCTAGTAGCTAGTTATATATATTTACCTATAATATTTGTGTTATGTTGTGTTCAGTAAGCTAATTAAGAAGTTTCTCATTCAAGCTCTTGACTTATTCATCCTACTTAACTTAGAGCATCTATCCTACTTAACTTGGAGCATCTCCAACAACGCCCCTAATATCACAAATTAATTACCGAAGAGTCTTGGGCGCACCCAAGTATATCTATACCTAAGTTAATTGAATGCGTGAGTAACACGCGTCCGTCAGTCCTCAGTCCTCAGTCCTCAGTCCTCAGTCCTCAGTTAGTGAACAACGTGGTCAACAAGAAAGGATGCAGCGTAAAAAAAAAAACCACAATCTGCCATGTCAACTTCCTCGCCCGCCCAGCTGACAACAAGAGACTTGGTAGATCGGCCTTCTACCATCCTCAAGTACAACATTTCAAACCAGATCCGATCGATGGTCGACCGGTGAAAAAATCTAAAGTTGGCGGTGTCCCCTACGTGGTCTGGGTTTTACTTTTGATTCGATTTCTCCATTCACTGCCCTTGTAATGGTTTCTTGTTTCCGGGCATCAAACGAACCTATTGCATGATGTATGGGTAGGTTTTGATGATTTCAAAACCCAAAAATCTATCGGTTTACTCGATTTTGAGGAATCCGGGTTGCAGAAATCGATTAAAGGTCGGATTCGTTGAGTGTAGGGATAACAAATAGGGTACTAGCATGTCTTTTCTGTTTGTGGAATGATCGAAAACGACCGGAAACTGGAAGCATCTATGGTTGGATTTGGGAAGTTGAGAGAGATGGTGGAGCGGTGGTGTCTGAGGAGAGAGGGAGAGGGGGATGGTCGACATGAGGGAGGAATCGATTAGGGTTGTGAGAGTTGCATACTCCAAATGGACGGTGTAGATTAATTCAGCCTTTCTCATTGCGTATCCAAGGGTGCAGGATTAGCCGCATATATAAAAAAAATATTGGGGGATTAGGTATTGGGTGCATAATTAGCCTTATATATGGACGGTGTAGATTAGCTCTGTCGTGGATATTTTGTGGTATTTCATTGAAAATTAATGGTATTTCAAATTCCAATTATTGGCAAATACATGGGTAATCACTAATCAGGCAATAAAAAAAAAAAATTATATTCATTTTTCAAATTGTACGAAACCCCTAAATGTCTAAAGTATTGTCTAATATGTCCAATCAATATATAGGAAAGTGCCATTGTGACCTAAATATGCTAAAAAAACGAGATAAGCCACTGTGACCTAAATAATCTTAGGAGTATTTTATTTTTTTCCATGGCTGAAAGTGGGAAATTATAAATTTAGCTAAAATATTTTGTGGTATATGACTCATACCCTAAACCCTAAATACCTTCAAAAAACAACACAAAGGAGGAAAAATAAATTGGCCAAAATGACCATTGGATGTGATCATTGCAAGGCAAAATTACTATGCTAAAAAAATTAGCTATTATCGTCTTTATTTCGATTTCGATCCACGTAGTCAACCTCATAGACCTAAATAAAACGCTAGTAACCACTCCGTCCCAACTCCTTTTGTAGAGCCATCTGCGCCCACTCTCTGGTAGGGTTGACCTCTGTCAACCTATGAAAAAAAATTTGGGGGAATAACTTGTCATAATTCGGTTGCCCTTAAGGAAATATGTACTTAACTAGGGTTGACCGCCTTTACCAAGGTCGAAAATATGATGGACATGGTTAATTTTTTCCCACAATCCATATTACTACGCGAGAAACACAAGGATAACGTTGGATCTACCGTTTTTTGTTTTCGATTTTTCGGATCACACGGAATTTCTCGGTGCCTAGTAGTACGGTCTAACTTGTTTGTTGGTTAAATAGAAAAGTATACATTTGAAAACCAACAATATGGTGGAAAAATTATTTGGCCAATCCAACCATTGAATGTGATCATTGCGGGGCAAAATGCTTATGCTAAAAAAATTGGCAACTTTGGTCTCCGTTTAGGTCTCGATCGAATTAGTCAACCACAATGAATTAAATACCCCTCACACAAAAATGTTCGTAACCACTTCGTCACAACTCACAACTCATGTGGGTGACTTGTTTTCGCCCACACTCTCATGAGGTCGACCTAAATCTATCCATGTAAAAAAATGGGTCACTTCCTATAAGACCCATTTCTAATAAGATTGTTCATTGTAAGCCCCTTCTTTTTATTCATTTCTTTTTAAACCCTTTATTCCTTATATGTAAATTTTACTTACCTAAATTACCCTTTTTCCTTATGGAACATGTTTACTCACTTAAACACTGGGACCGCCACGTCACACGTGTATCACAATATCAATAAAACACATTTTTACTATATTTTTTCCTAAAAATTACCATGGGGATTCTGGGCCCACCACGTCAAACTGTATCACATGTGTATTACAATATCATCAAAAAAACATTTTTACTCCATTTTTTCCAAATATCACCATCGGGATCTCGGGCCCGCCACGTCAAACTGTATCACATGTGTATCACAATATCACCAAAACACATTTTTACTCAATTTTCTTCAAAAATCACCATCGCGACCCCAGACCCGCCACGTCAAACTGTATCACATGTGTATCACACGTGTATCACATGTGTATCACAATATCACTAAAATGTTGAAGGAAACCTACCTTATGTGTGGCTAGTCAATCTAGGAGTATCTTAGTTAGTATAACATAAGGATTACATTATGAATAGAATTCCTATTGGGATGTGGATTGTACCCTTTGTGTTTCTCTATATATAGAGGCACCTATTCATCAATAAAGATATGATCTATTCCTGTGCTATTTACTTTGTATTTACTTTCAGTCTTGTGGTTTGTCTTTCATATTTACTTAAACACGTTATCAGCATGAGCCCTAACCCTGAGATTAAAAAGTCAAAGATATATTCAGCATAGCCTTTTGCTATGCTCATTAACCCTAGAACCAAAACCCTAGGCTCACCGCGTCGCTCCACCACCGGCTGCTCCAAGAATCTGCCTGCACAGAACAGTCAACTTCGAAAGCGATTTTCTCCCTTCTCAACCGTTGGATTAAGAAGTAAATTTGGAGATTGATCCCTCTGCGTGTCTACAACACCCAGTTAAAATTTCATCTAATTTCGACCGTTAGATCTCCAGATATATAACTTCGAAGAAGAGGTACTCAAGATAATCCGAGAAAAGAATCCAAGTAAGCTTTTATAAACGTTGCAGTTTTCTGAATTTAATTCAACCTTCTTTTTCTCCGGGGACTTGCAACCTCCCTTCTTCTACCTCCCACCTTTCTTATAACGTGGGATATTATATGAGACTCACCAAACTATGAGAAGCATTAGGCGAGTGATCGAGCTTCATATCTCTTGCGGTATGTGTAAGTCATGAGCACCTCTATTGTCATCATGCTATTGGTGATGTTCTCAAGAGCCGAACTATGGGGGTTCGAGCTAATACTCCGGATGAGGAATGTAGAGAGAAGAGACTTTGAATGAGGAATTCATTGAATGATTTACCTCCGAATGAGGAATCTGTAGAGAAGAAAACGACCTATGGTTCATGACTTAAACCCAACTAGGCTCACCTGTTTGGGTATGATGTCTAGGTAAGGAGTTTGAGATAAGTGGTATTAAGAGAGCTTGCTCCACCGACATCTCTTATAACTTACCTGGTTATATCTGAGTAGAGCTACCGAAAAGGTTTAAGGTTATGACCATACTACACCAAAGTTTCACCTAAATCCAAATCCTTGGAAGCATTTCTTGGGAGCAAAGATTGCTCAGAAACCCTCTATTATTTCATGGGAGTATTAACTCCGAAACTTACTCTTTGTTGTTTCGTGGGAGTATTGACTCCGAAACACACCATGTTCTTGTTCTCCATATTTTGGATGTCGAACATGAATGAACTCGATTTTACTCCATTGGATTCTGCGGACATTAGATTCTGAGATGGGCTCATGGTATCCTAATGTACCCATTCGCATAAGAGCTTCTAGCTCGAATCCATGAGCGTTGTTTCAATGAAACCGCTCTAGACTCTGAAACTGAGATGAACTATGCCAAGTTATTTTTCCTGATGAAACGTCATATGATTATGGCACTCCAGTTTGAGTTCATGAAAGAGGTTAGCGCTAGAAGCGCTTCATGAATGTTATGGTAACATTCATCATTCCGAATTTAGAAGCATAATGAACTAATCTCCGCTTCTTTGACTTTGATGAAGTCATGAGACATAATTCGGAAATTCTCCACATCAAAGACTTGATGTATCTCTGTGGAAAATCATCACAGATGAACAATTGATTGAGAAAACTCTCACCACCTTCTCCATCTCTGCCTTGAGGAAAGGCATGACGATAATGGCGCTCCTATGGAAGGACACCACGAGCAAAACCCTAAATGTAGGGACGAACTCGGACATTTTGGTCCGTAGAATCTATTTGCTCATGAAGGTAATCGCCATGAGATTAGGCGATCACGCGTGCATAGAGCCGCGAAAGAGTGAGAGAAGACCGTCGTCCCTATAAGAGGGATGTCGCCGGTCACCGCCGATCAGCGTTGTTGCGCCACTAGTTATGGCAGCACCGCCACCGGCCAAGGGAATCTACCACCGTCTTAACGACCGTGAGTACCGAGGTTGTATGCCTCAATCAATGGAGAATCCTCTTCATGATGTGTGACGACCCGAACCAAAACTTATCGCTTTTCTACAGTGTTTCGCGACGAATCGTCGGAGGTTTTGGTTTCGAGCTTCTGATAGTACTTTTAGGGGTCCTTGAGGTGACTTTTTGTTCGGTAAGGAATTTGATTTAAGTTTCTTCACGGAAGTTGTAGAGCGTGTTAAACCGAGTTCGTAGGCACGAAGTTCGCTTAAATCGGAGTTCGTATGAAGAAGTTATGGTCCGTAGAAGTTGGGTTACTATTCCGGGAAACTTTCTATTTATTGGCTTTCCGGATTTGGGGTTTCCATTTCGGGAAACCCGTTTCTCTCTCATCAGCCCCGATCTCTCTCTCTCTCTCTCTCTCTCTCTCTACAGTACCGCCGGCTTCTCCAGCCGATATCTCTCTCCTCCGGCCACCTCAGGCCATGAAACTTGTCCCATTTTCTTCATCGGTCCTCCTCTTCAACCCCGTAGTAATTTCTTCCATCGAATTTCAGTGTGTGAGGAGGAATCTAGAAGAGAAATCTGAGATTTTTTCGCCGTTACTGTTCACCGTCGACAAACCCATTTTCCGGCCACCCCAGACCACAATACCTATTGGGTTTTGAAGCCCTCAACCCCAGCAACACGTTGGTGCCCTTAGTTTCCATCGACGACCACCGTAGGCGGCGGATCGAGCACGGGAAGGTTTTGGGTTTTCGGTACTTTCGATGGCCATATCTCCAAATCAGTTGGGATTTGATCTTCGAGGTAGTTACTAAACTTGTTGGGCTTGTTGAGATCTATTTTGTGGTAAAATTTGGTGGCCATCGGAGGTAGTTTACCGGCGGCACTTGTGGCGGCGCGTGGCGGCGCGTGGCGGCGCGTCCGGCCTCCTTTGGTGATGCTTTTGAGCCCTTTGGCTTGCTTTTTTCTTTACGAGTATGTTGGTATAAGGATTGAAGGAATTGTCGAAGTTGGAAATTAATCCGGATTAAATTTAGGTATCGTACGAATTGTTTATGATTTTATCATGTGACCGTTAGATGGTCACCGAAATTGATTAGGATGTTAAGATAGTTATTTAAAGAGTATTGAATGGTTGGATATTGGGAATTAGCTCAATTGGTTATTTAAGGGATAGCTACAGTTTGTAAGATCGATTAAATTAGCTGCGTTCGTTCGATTTATCGAACCGCGACAATCTGACAGTTGGATTCGTCGCCGAGGGTGATTGATAATTAGATTTATCGATGTGGAGTTGAGATTCGAGATTTATCGTTGGATTAGCATTGTGAGGGTTATCGGGAACCCTATTTGGGCTATTGAATTATTGTTTCCTCCGTCAGGTAATAAATAGTTTTAATTCTTTTTGTTCAGGAGGACGTTGAGATGGACCTTAACGGACGTAAGGCCTAGTCGGCAATCTGTGAGTGGACACTTATTTTAAATTAAATTATGCATGCAATATATTTTTCAGAAATATTTATGATTTTAGAATTTATTATTGATTTTGTGAGAATAGAGATTAGTTTAGAGAGATTTGTGTTTCAGTTATTCAGTGGTCCTATCAGTATATCCAGTTACCAGTATATTCAGTCATCAGAATATCCAGCTTTCAGTATATTTAGTCGTCAGTACAGTATACAGTTTCTAGCGTCTTCAGTAGTCAGTACTCAGCGTTTCAGTTATCTAGTTATCCAGGGGGTAGTCCCTCCTTGAGTCACTCAATTGTATAGGGGGTAGTACCTCCTTTAGTTATACAGTTTGCTGGGGGGGTAGGTCCTTCCAGCCACGTGCACGTGTTTCAGTTGAGGACCCATGCTAGTTTATCGATCAGTGGGTATCTGGAGGTTAGGGACTTTCAGATCACGCACGTCCTGATCCAGCGTGTGGATCGGTAATACTTGCATGAGAGGCGTCTGGGGGGTAGGGCCTTCCAGGCGACGTACGGCTAGACGTACGGACTCATTCAGATTCCACAGTTCAGTTAGTTCAGTTCAGCTTAGTTCGGTTTAATTCAGTTACATAGTTTAGTTCTTCAGATTCAGATACCCAGCCCAAATCTCAGCGTTAGTCAGTATGTTTCACGTGTAGTATGTGTTGGGGTTACTTTCAGCTTAACCCTGGGTCTTCGAGTTATGACTTTAGATTTTGGAGGCAGATATTTTACTTTTTGATTTTATTGTGCTCAGGCACCAGCTGCTCCTAGTTCGATTCAGATTTTCGGAATATTTGCGAACTTATAGTTGAGATTGCAGTATTTAAAATGATGTTTTAAGTAGCAGTTTGTGGAACAGAGAATCTCACTTGGTATGATTTGGGTCCTAGTATTGATGTTTTTCAGAAAATTTTCTAGATTTACTCGGTTTACGGGGCATACCTTATTTCAGTTGATTTGCATGCATGGTTTTAGAAAGAAAGAATTGGAAAAGCATCAAGGTTTTATTTAAAAGTTATATTTTTTCTCACTTATTATTTTCGTCCACTCACGCTAACGTTTTCTTTTTGAAATGCTTTTCCCTGGGCCCTTCGGTTTACGTTGCCCAGTTTGCTGACTAGTTGAGGTCGGGCCACATCTCGCAGGCGAGGCATAGTGTTTCCATCGCTTCCTCAGATCATTTGTAGGATTTTTGTCTATCCTACTACGTTTATCGTTATTTCACTTGTATTTTAGTTGCTCTGATTTACCAAACTCACTTGTTTAAAAATGCATTTGGAGTTATGTACTTTGGGGTAGTGACCCTTGATCTTTTTATGTGATGGAGAATTATTTTCTTGTGGCGAGCAAATAGGCTCAGGAGTTTGGTTGAGTTATGATTATTAAAAGTGTTAAATTGTTTTTCACTGGTTTTGGGTAGTCCATTTTTAGGAGAGTTTATGTCGAAGTTTTCGGTATGATCTCTTCTAAGGTGGGCCCCACAGGGCCACCTCGGATTCCAGGGTGGAGTCTGGGGCGGTTCTGTCATGATGTCTATTAATGATATGGAGTGTCTAATCAATGGGCCATAGTTTGCAATACATATGAGGATGTAACTGCAATGATCAAGACGTCGAGTTTAAGGGTTAAAGACTTTGGAAGCAATTTTGCTTAAGTCTTTATGTTTTTCCAAGTTGATGTAATATGGCAAGTTTCCCAAGATAAATGGATTTAGTTTTGATTTAAGATCAAGATGGAACTTTGAAGCCTTGTCTTTCGTACATACATTCCTCTGTGACTACGATGGCATGACCATCGAATCTTGTGCAAGGAAGAGAATATGCCCAATTCCTCTTGTCTAATGACACTCACATTGATGTCACAAATGCTCTCTACGCCCTAAGAGAAAATAGAACTCTTTTGAGCTTTAAAGATATAAGAGCCAATGGATTCCATGCAGAGACGCATGAAGAGAATGGAAGAGAATCCCTTTGCATTACCTCTAATGATTGCGGTAGGAAGCACATCTTAGAGAAGCTTATGTGTCTCTCTAATGGGTAATATGCTACCACTATTCGAGCTATTGAATCAAACAATGTCATTTGGGATGAACTCTTGGATTCAGACACATATTGGCTTTGGCACGACAGATTAAGACATCCTGGTCGTGATATGATGATCCGTGTATTGAAAACCTCACACGGACATCCATTCTATCGAGCTAATCAAAGCAAGGATCAAAAATTGATCCCAGGAGAGGAAATTGATGTTTCCGCTGTCCCGGCGACCGGTCGTCAACATCTCGGCGACCGGTCAACAAATGACAGAAACTATCAAAACCGGGCAGAAGCTCCGGCGACCGGTCGACACATTGTTGGCGACCGGTCGACAACTTCCAGAAGGTTTCTGACGTCCCAGCTACCGGTCGACCAAGTCCCGGCGACTGATCGAACTTCATCCAGAGAGCCTGTCGTCCGGTCGAGAAATTTGGCAACTGTTCTAACAACCGTTTCTCCTCTAATGTGAACCCTGATTCGAAAATTAATCAGGATGCCTCCTATGCTTCTAAAGTTCCCAAAGCCAAATGCTCATTATGCAAAGCTTGTTCCTTAGGGAAACTAGGACAGAGACCGTCCTATGCAAAGGATTCTAAAGTACTTTTTCCATTCTTACAGAGAATCCAAAGGGATATCTGTGGACATAATCAACCACCAAGCGGGCCATTTATGTATTTTATGGTGTTGGTTGATGCATCGACATGCTGCTCACATGTCACGATGTTGTCCATTCGTAATGCTGCTTATGCTAAACTCCTAGCACAAATGATTCGCCTGCGGGCTCACTACCCGGATCATCCCATTAACTATCAGGCTTGATATTGCTGGAGAGTTTACATCGAAGACTTTTGATGACTACTGCATGGGATAGATGTTGGGCATCAAGTCTCACATGTGCATACCCAGAATGGTCTCGCAGAGATTGCCATTTAAAGATTACAAATGGTCACGAGGATGTTGGTAATGCGCACCAACCTTCTCTCTCTGCCCGGGGGCATGCAGTATTGCATGCAGCTCTGCTTATTCGTCTGAGGCCCACCGCATCCCAATCCTTTTCTGCGCAACAACTAGTGACTGGGTACGAGCCAAGCATCTCGTACTTACGCATATTTAGGTGTGTTGTTTATGTGCCTATTACGCCGCCACAGCGTATTAAAATGGGCCCTCAGAGACGAATGAGTATTTATGTTGGATTTGAGTCTCCAACCATAAACCGCTATGAAGAACCCTTGACATGCGATCTATTTGTCACTTCGATGAGACAGTCTTCCCGTCGTTAGGGGGAGATAAGAACGTGAACGTTTAGCAGGAACGACTGGAATTTTCGTGGCCTGTCCCCACTCTGTCTCATAACGATCCCCCTACTGCAGAAAGTGCGTAGAATTATAGATCTTCAAAAAGTCGCCAATTCTCTTCCCAACGCTTTCTTAGATCTGAGTGACTAGATCATATATACCAGCTGCAAACATGCCTGCAAGGATGCAAGTGCCTGAACAAGGACTTGAACTAAAAGTCGCTGTAGCAGCCACCTCTATGGGAGGGGCCGCCGGCACCACTACCAGTAATGGTGGTGATGTGGCTCAGGCCGTGGCTCCGCTGAGGAAGCGTGGTAGGCCACTAGGTTCGAGGGATTCACGCCCTAGGAAGAGGGTTGTGATGGCACCTAATAACCCTCTCATCATTGATACTCAAAATCCGTCCCATGAAAACGTTCCGGATTATGGTTATGTCTAAGAGACATCTTTGGGGGACGCCCCATCGCTAGAACCTATCCGTGGGAACATAGAGATCTCGATTAATTACACTAGTGTACATGGGACGTGGGAGAGAAACTCCATCGTAGTTGACGATGTGTTTGCATATGCTTGTGCACAAGAGTTGATTGAGAATGATGATATTGAACCTCGCTCCGTTGATGAATGCCAACGTAGAGCTGATTGGCCTAAATGGAAATGTCACGCCCCGAATTTCCAACAATTAAATAATGCTTTTTCGCCTTCAAATAACCAATATATTCGGAACGTGAAGCATGGACTACCAAAATACAAATACACATGAATATTTTTTTTCCTTTTAACATGTGTCAAACCTCCATCCATGCTCTACCACAATGTAAATACAGACTCATCTTTAGAGTCGAATATTACATTCCATAATTTACATAATAAATTGACATTATGCAAAGTATTAAGTAAATTCACCTACAGAGTTTACTAAAACAGCGGAAGACTAAAATCACCAACAACAACTCCAAGAAGTCCATCAACTTAACTTCTAGATATCCTAACCTGCAGGATAAACCCTACACCATTGAATAGTGTACCGGGTTATCAAAACAACCCGGTCAGCTTGCGAAGCTGGTATGAGTAACCACAATTTCAAATCACCAAATAATTCATATCTTTAATTTTAAAAGATAACATCAATATTATGTCAATTATTTATGACACACGCCACAATCTGCCAATAAAATCACACAACCACAAATCATATAAAATGTCGCTTTTGGACAATTATAAGTGAGAATACGATTGAGACTCATTTCAAAACAAACACTACTCCCCATTTCTGGTTAGTAGTGCCAGCATTCACAAGTAAGCCAATAACATGCCTGTTACCCCCATGAACGCCTCTACCAGTTGGACAGACAGACTAGAGCTCTAACTGTAAGGATCTTTAGCGACCCTTTTGTGTCACGCCACGCCAAGAAAATACATTTTTAGTATTCTCACAAATAACGCCAAACGCCACACCACAAATGAACTCAATATCTCAATTATTCACAACACTAAACGCAACGCCACGCCAACACCAAAATTATGCAACAATTTATATCATATGCATAAATGCAATTCCAACCCTGAAAATTCATATTATAAAATATACTGAACCTACACGTCCCATACCATGCATTTTACCCCACATGTCCCATACCATGCATGTTAATACCAGAGTGATCCAGAATATTAAACAATATAAATTCACATCCAATATCAAACACAACAATCAATTATATCACAAATATCAGTGAGTTTACTCACCTTAAAAATCCTGCTGCGTCTTCAAATAATAACCGGGACAAATTGACCAAAAGTCAACTGTCGGTCAACGTGGGTCCCACGTCAACTATTCATCACGGGTCCCACTCGAACCCAATACTTCCAAAATCAGCGATCCAACCGCACAACCTGTCCGTAATAATAATATTAATCACACGATCAAATTTGATGATCATCCAACGGTCAGATCTCTCGGATCGTAAATCGTACGATTCGATATTCGATTAAATCGACCATCGATCAAACGACCTAATTTGACAAAACTTAAAACACGAAAGTTGTTCGTATCGACGAACCAAGCCTAACGGAGCAAAGAATTGCTCCTGGACCGGCCGGACGCGCCGCCCACGCGCCGCCACCGACGGTGGTCAGCCGCCGGACAAAAGTGCTCCGATTGCCATGAAATTTTAACACAATGTTCTACACATTACCAGCAACAACTTTCATAACTGCCAGAAGGGCCAATTCAAAGTAGAAAGTCTCGAATTTACCTCGATATCTCCAAAACCCTAGGATTTCAAATCCAAAATTCTCCTTCGTCCGAACTCCGATTGAGGCGTATTTTATGTTGCTGGAAAGCCCCTGACAAGAGCTACAAAGCCCAGTGAGTAGCTTAGGTCGAATCGGCCGGAAACAAACCCAGAAACTGATGAACAGTTCGGCAGCGTTTTTCCCCTTTTTCTTTTCTTGATTTCTCTTTCTATACTAAGAATTGATCAAGTAAATTTGTATAGGGTTGCAGAGAATTGAGTGGTGAACAATTTGGGACAAGTTTCATGGCCGGAGATGGCCGGAATTGGGAGAAATCAGCGGTCAAAGTGGTCGGTTACTGTAGCACGGTGAACAGTAATTTTCTGGGGGAAATTCTGATTTTTGGTGAATAGTAAATCCCAAAATCATTTTTATAGAAATTCGTCAAACTTTCGAGGTCCATAACTTCTTCATACGATGTTCGTTTTCGACGTACCACATGTCCACGAACTCGGTTCGACGAGTTCTACAACTTTCATGAAGGAAGTTTTCCCAAATTCTCAACGGAACAAAAAGTTACCTTGTTTAACCTTTCGTAACTTATAATTACCACCGTAATTATTGTTTTACGACGAAAACCTCTAAAAATACGAAAACACACCATTTCACTTCAAATTTCACGACCTATTTTATAAAAATAGTATCGAAATTTTCGGGGTATTACAGGAAATATACGATCCAGGTTGAGTTGGACTCACTAACAAAGAGAACGGTATTCGGGCCAGTTATGCCAATACCTTCTGGAATAAAACCTGTTGGATTTAAATGGGTCTTTGTTAGAAAGCGTAATGAGAGAAACGAGATAAAGCTCGCCTTGTGGCGCAAGGCTTCTCACAATGCCCTGGAATTGACTACGATGAGACATATTCTCTCGTAAAGGACGTCATAACGTTCTACTACCTTGTCAGTGGTAGTTTCCGAAAAACTGAACATGCAGCTTATGGATGTGGTCATAACATAGAGATCTATGGGGATCTAGATATGGAGATTTACATGAAGGTCCCAGATGGGCTTCATTTACCCAAGTCAAGTGGCTCTAGACCACGGAGCACGTTTGCAATAAGATTGCAACGTTCACTATATGGATTGAAACAATCCGGACGGATGTGGTATACCCGTATAAGTGACTACTTGATTGGAAGAGGGTATGTGAACAATAAATTATGCCCCTGCTTGAAAACAAGTTGTGGATTTGTCATAATCCGATTTTGAGATAAAAGATCTTGGAAAAACACGGTTTTGTCTCGGTTTGGAACTTGAGCACCGTAGTAGTGGGATTCTGATTCATCAATCAGCTTATAGATGCTTAGGAGATTTAATATGGATAAAGTCCATCCTGTTAGCACTCCCATGATTGGTCGCAGTCTAGATTCAAGAAGGATCTGTTTCGCCCAAGGGATGATGATGAAGACGTTTTAGAGGCTGAGGTACCCTACCTAAGTGCAAGAGGCGTATTATTGTACTTGGCACAGTGTACAAGACCCGATATCTCCTTTGATGTTAACTTGTTAGGTAGATTTAGCTATGCGCCCACGCAACGCAATTGGAATGACATAAAGACTATCTTTCGTTACTTGAAGGGTACGATTGATATGGGCTTGTTCTTTCCCTACAGAGAGTCAAGAAAGTATGGCAAAATGGGTGAGGAACCCATGTTTGCTGCAGTCAGGCGACCGATCGCCGGACCCTCGTCGACCAGTCGACGACCTGTTGTCCCCTATTTCCACAATTCTTGTGATGTTTTGGTGGGTTTTGCTGATGATGGGTATCTCTCTGACCCATATAAAGGTCGTTCCCAAACTGGTTATGTCTTTACCATGGATAACACCGCGATATCTTAGAGGTCAACTAAGCAGACCTTTGTCGCTACTTCTTCGAACCATGTTGAGATTATTGCTCTCCATGAAGCGGTTCGTGAGTGTATATGGTTAATGTCCATAGCTACACATATAAGAAGTACATGTGGTTTGAGGTCAACCACAGATGAACCTACATCCATTTATGAGGATAATACTGCTTGCATTGAGCAAATGAAGCAAGGTTTCATCAAAAGCGATAACACCAAGCATATATCACCTAAATTCTTCTATAATCAGCAATAGCAGAAGTTCCTCAAGATCAAAGTGGATCAAGTTCGATCTGAGGATAATGTGGCTGACTTATTTACTAAGTCACTGCCTAAATCCACATTTGAGAAGCATGTGAAAAGCATTAGTTTGCTTAAGTTATCTGACCTCCCATGATTGTGGAAATCAGGGGGAGACGCAGACATCAGGGGGAGTCTGGCGTCCATGCTATTCCAAATGTGAAGGGTGTGTTGTACTCTTTTTTTCTTCGACCAAGGTTATTTTTATCCCACTGAGTTTTTGTTACTTGGCAAGGTTTTTAATGAGACAACGTGAGGAGCACCACCTAGTGTTGACGCCACAAGGGGGAGTGTTGAAGGAAACCTACCTTATGTGTGCCTAGTCAACCTAGGAGTATCTTAATTAGTATAGCATAAGGATTACATTATAAATAGAATTCCTATTGGGATGTGGATTGTACCCTTTGTGTTTCTCTATATATAGAGGCACCTATTCATCAATAAAGATACGATCTATTCCTGTGCTATTTACTTTTAGTTTTGTGGTTTGTATTTCATATTTACTTAAACATAAAACACATTTTTACTCCATTTTTTCCAAATATCACCATCGGGATCCCGGACCCGCCACATCAAACTGTATCACACGTGTATCACATGTGTATCACAGTATCACCAAAACACATTTTTACTCCATTTTTTTTCAAAATCACAATCGCGACCCAGGGCCCTCCACGTCAAACTGTATCACATGTGTATCACCAAAACACATTTTTACTCCATTTTTTTCAAAAATCACCATCGGAATCCTGGGCCCGCTACGTCAAACTGTATCACACATGTATCACATGTGTATCACAGATGTATCATAGTATCACCAAAACACATTTTTACTCCATTTTTTCTAAAAATCACCAACGGGATCTCGGGCCCGCCACGTCAAACTGTATCACATGTGTATATCACACGTGTATCACAATATCACCAAAACACATTTTTACTTCATTTTTTCCAAAAATCACCATCGGGATCCTGGGCCCGCCACATCAAACTGTATCACATGTGTATCACAGTATCACCAAAACACATTTTTTTCCAAAAATCACCATCGCGACCCTGGGTCCACCACGTCAAACTATAGACACACGTGTATCACATGTGTATAACATGTGTATCACAATATCTAAAACACATTTTTACTCTCTTTTTTTTCTAAAAATCACTATTGGGATTCCGGGCCCACTACGTCAAACTATAACACATGTTTATCACACGTGTATCACAGGTGTATCACAATATCACCAAAACACATTTTTACTCTATTTTTTCCAAAAATCACCATCGGGATCCTGGTCCCGCCACGCCAAATTTGTATCACATGTGTATCACAATAACACCAAAACACATTTTTACTCCATTTTTTTTCCAAAAATCACCATTGGGACCATGTATCACAACTGTATCACATGTGTATCACTATATCACAAGATGTATGAGGGCCCGCCACATAATACTGTATCACATGTGTATCACAAATTTATCACATGTGTATCACAAGTGTATCACATATGTATCACAAGTATCACATGTGTATCACAAGTGTTTCACAAGTGTATCACAAGTGTTTGACAAGTGTATCACATGTGTATCACATGTGTATCACAAGTGTATCACAAGTGTATCACAACTGTATCACATGTGTATAACATGTGTATCACATGTGTATCAGAAATCACATGTGTATCAGAAACTGTATCACAAGTGTATCACGTGTGTATCACAACTGTATCACGTGTGTATCACAACTGTATCACATGTGTATCACAAGTGTATAACATGTGTATCAGAAATTGTATCACAAGTGTATCACGTGCGTATCACGTCTGTATCACAACTGTATCACGTGCGTATCACGTGTGTATCACAACTGTATCACCTGTATCACAACTATATCACATATGCATTACAACTGTATCACATGTGTATCATAAATGTATCATATGTGTATCACAAATGTATCACATGTGTATCACAAATGTATCACATGTGTATCACAAATGTATTACATGTGTATCACAAATGTATTACATGTGTATCAGAAACTGTATCACATGTGTATCAGAAACTGTATCATATGTGTATCACAGGTGTATCACAACTCACAAGGTGTATCAAGGCTCCCCACGTAATATTGTTGTATTACATGTGTATCACTAATTGTATCACATGATGTATCACTAATTGTACACTAGAAATTGACAATATAATTGTATCACTAGTTGTATCACTAATTGTATCATAGAGTACAAGACACATGGGTATCACCAAAACACATTTTTACTCCATTTTTTCCAAAAATCATCAAAACACATGTGTATCATTTCTCTCCCTCCCTCCCTCGTTTCCTTTCTTTCTCTGTACTCCTATTCTAGTCAATCAATTTTCGGCATTCATCAAATATTAATCCGAGAGGACGAAAGTAACTAAATTTTCAACCTCCGCCTGAGATTGTGCTGCCAGCCTTCACTTTTGCTTTAATTATTGATTCCTTTCCTAAAAGAGATAAATCAAATCTCCGACCCATTTCACTGCACCAATACAAAACTAGAAGCTTCCCTTCTTTGTTTTCACTAAATCCATTTCAATCTGTACTTGAAAAACAAATATCTAGTATATTCAGAGAGTTAGATAGACCCATTAATTTCCCTAAAGCTTCTCAATCTCTCTCTCTCTCTCTCATCCAAGGATGCCTCATGATTATACTGGTAAAATGAAAATTCATGTTTATTATTGTCTGATAATAAATTGTTTATTACCGGTGTCATTATTGTCAATTTTCTATACAAAGAAATTCATACATAGACTTACTCTATCTATGTTGCGATGATTACAGTATTGGCTATGCGACAAGACGAATCAAACAGAATGCATAGCGGGAAGGAAGACTTGCCATCAAACAACCATGATGAAATGGTCCCTGCATAATCTGAATTTGCACGACGCAAAAACAGACTCAACGCTGCTGGAGGTAAAAATACTAACTTCATTTGTTACATACATACCTACTGTGATAACTAACTACCTACTGTGATTTGTTACTAACTCACAATTACTGCTTTATTATGTGACACTAACAAAAACTCTTTGCGGACGGACTGAGCAAGGAAGATGCTACAATGCCACATACACCTCACATTGAAAAGGAGGAAGGAGAAGACGAAGAAATGGATGTGATTCTTACACCAAGACATGGTGACTCGGTAAGTACTGGAATTGTCAGTAACTAGTTCATTATTGTCACACAGTAATTTTTCTTTGTGACTCACTAATTGTTTATTGTCACACAGTAATTGTTCTTTGTGAGTCAGTAATTATTCATTAGAATTGTTTGAATTTATTGTCTACTAAAAGATGAATGACTAACTGTTAACCACCCTTTGCAGCAGCCAAAAACTAGCGAGCAAATGAAGAAGAGTGCAGAACAAGCCCAAGAAGACCTCCAAGCAATAATACAAGATCTGCAGAGAATCCTTGCTCAAGATGTCAACCAGCAACAATGGAACGAAGGAAATGAGAAAATCAAGCAGTTCACATATTCGAAAGACCAGGTGTATGAGAAACTCCAGGAAATGTGGAAGATTTGTCAAGCGGCTGAGGAAAGAGACCAGATTCTGAAGAACCAGCTAAAAAAGAAGATGAAAAAAATTCAGAATCTGGAGAAGACAGTTGCTGAACTGCAAGAAGAAATTCAGAGTTTGCAAGAAAAAGAATAAGAGGGCTACGCAAAAGATTTTCAGATCTATGTGCATGATGCGGCAAAAGATAAAGAGCAGTTTGCATTCCACAACGACGATAAAAAGAAAGCTGATGACGAGGATAAGGTTGAAGATGGCAAGGAAACCAAAACTTTGGAAGAGATGGATACAAATGCAAGTCAAAACGATGATGCCGATGAGGAGATTCCATTAGACAGCGACAATAAAAAGGAAGCTGATGTGGAGGAAAAAGTTGAAGATGACAATGAAATTGGATTGAATGGTTCAGAAGTGAGTGTGGGAGATGGATTGAATGGTTCAGACGCTGCACAGCTCAATGATGTGGTTGACAGCATAACCGAAACTACACCACCAGAGCAAGAAGATGAAGGAAAGCGTGCAAAAAAGAAGAAGAAAGAGGCTGATGTTGAAGTACCTTCCTTGGTGAAGAGGATAAAGGGACAAAAAAGGAAAGCACCTGCTCAAGACCCTGTCTACAACTATGACACACCGGCGGAAATCAAGAAGCCGTACAAATTGAAAGGTGTCAAATGCAACAAAGACACCTGGACAGACTTGCCGATTCTGCAGCAAGCATCAATTTCTGAGTTTTGGGACACGAAAGAGTAAGTTTCGTATACTGATTTGTCATGTTTATAAAACATTATATTTTTTATTAACTGACAATAATAAATTTCAATGTGAACAACAGGGAGATTTTTTGGGATGGCTCACTAGTCGGTGAAGTGAACAGAAATGATATCAAGGCATTAGTCGAAGGCAAAGCTCTCGGAGCTAATGTAAGTGGCTTTTTTTTTTAAAATATTCAATCTCTTTAATAATATGCTTTCTCATAGTAAACAAGTGTTTAATTCAAAAACTGTAATGATACTTTGCAGTTGATTAATGCTTATATTGAAATCATCAATGAAGATATGTGCAACGATTCCATGAATAACAAACGTGCATTCCCAACATGGTCATGGGTAAGTCTCACAAACATTTGAAAAGTGTCTTTGCTGGATTCCTTGGTTTAGAGTTAATTACTGTTCCACAATAAATTATAGTTAATTACTGTCTCACAATAAATCAAACTTCATTGTTTATTGTCCGACACTAAAATATCAATATGATTGCTTTTTGCTGACATTTAAACTTAATATCTTGATACAGACTGCAGTGGAGAAAGATGAT
Organism: Rubus parviflorus; assembly: GCA_029955375.1. Taxonomy (NCBI): domain Eukaryota; kingdom Viridiplantae; phylum Streptophyta; class Magnoliopsida; order Rosales; family Rosaceae; genus Rubus; species Rubus parviflorus. The sequence continues at coordinate 2,505,691 of JARGGL010000008.1, read as the reverse complement.
CAATATCAAATGCATAAATTTCTTTTCGAACCGCTCATTCATGGGATGAAAAAGGAAATGACTTTCTTCTTTCCTTTGCTTGATGAATTCCATTACACATTGCTTGTCCTTGATATATCACAAGGAAAATGGATTTTTTACAATCCTATGAGGCCAAGAAAGGCAAGAAAGACGAACAAACACTTCCAGAATGCAAGCAAAATGGCAGAAAAGATAACGACTTGGGTTGAAGAAGTCATATTGGATGTTGAAGCGGAAGAAGATGTTCAAAGCAAGGCTGGAGGACAGTTAACAAGGCAAGAATTGAAAAAAAAGAAAGGCAAGATAGAATGGCAAAGAGTACCCATCAAACCGGAAGTTGGCAAAGCAATTCAGTGGATGAAAGAAAGCCGGATAAGGGAATTCACCTTCGAAGAGGATCTGAAAGGTCTCCAACAAAATGAGAGCAGGTATGGATACTTAATGTTATTGTCAGACAATAGAAATAAATAAATACTAACTTATTGTTTCTACAATTTCAGCTTGGACTGTGGATTGTACCTGCTATTTTACATCGAGTGTCTTGCCTACGGAGAAGACTTGGATCCAAAAGATAATAAAGATGAATTAAAAGTCATGAGAAAAGTCATGCTCCAAAAGTTTCTGCTACATCCCAACAGTTGGAATAGAAAAAAGGAGAAACCAGAACCCACTCTTGCTGCTGAAAATGATGATGATGCTGCTGAAGATTATGATGATGCTGCTGAAGATTATGATGATGCTGCTGAAGATAATGATGATGATTTAATTGATAGTACAAATGATAGTGTTGGTCCTGGAGCATATATGTGATTGTTCTTAAAGTAGATTTGGTTGTGTATGACGACAATTTTCCATAAACAACGTAAAATTCGTTAGGTATGACTCAATTTATCTGAATTATATGTATGCTTTTTCTTCGAGTAATTTGTTTGCAGCAGAGGTATAACTTAAGAATATAGTTTACAATTTTAATGATTTTGGAAAATGTACAGGGCTGGTTTGGAATATAGTTAACAGTTATTGTCTAATGAATAATCCGATTATTGTCTAACAATAATACGATTATTGTCTGACAATAATCCAGTTATTGTCTGACAATAATCCAGTTATTGTCTGACAACAATCGAATTATTGTCAACAATAATTCAGTTAGTGTCTGACTGGATTATAGTCTGACAATAATACAGTTATTGTCTGACAATAATCAAGTTATTCTCTAATGAATAATCCTGTTATTGCCTGACTATCCAGTTATTGTCTAATCCTAATAAATAGTCCATTTATTGTCTGACAATAATTGTAATAATACAATTATTGTCTGGCAATAATGAAGTTATTGCCTAAGGAATAATCCAGTTATTGCCCAAGTCTAGTGAATAATCCAGTTATTGTCTGACAATAACCAACTTATTGTGTGACAATAATCCAGTTATTGTCTGACAATAATCCCGTTATTTTCTGACAATAAAAGCTTATATTGAGACAACAAACTTGTCCATAAAAAAAAAACAGTACAAGAACAAATCAAAACCTGTTAATCAAAGCAAAAAAACATAATCATCCATCATACATATACAAAGGGTCTTCAACCACATGTGTCACTCGATAAAATTTATTTGTCAAAAAAAAAACCGTTTCAATCAAGTGTTTGGCTTTCATAGCCACTTCTACCAAAATAATAATAAACATGAATGTCAATCCGATTATAACTATTTCGATTTTAAGAAACTATAAACTATATTGTAGCGGTACAAGTCGTCTTGTTGTGGTGACCGATTTCCCCACAACGGCCACACTTCATTGGCCTCTTTGAAACCTCACCATGAGATCTAATCCTCTTCTTTTTTGGCCGGCCAGCCTGCTTCTTCGTAAGCGGAGGTTGAATAGAACTGCCCGTGGAAGACTCGTAATAATCCCTTTCAATGCTAGGAATGGGGCTGATAGCAACTTCATATGATTTCTTAAAGTAATCACTAAAGTAATAAGGTTCAATATACGTATAGATTGCTTCCCCTGCCTTTTGCATTGCTATAAGAGCGTGAGCACAAGGAAAAGAGTGAATCTGCCACCTACGGCATGAACAAAAGTTCTCATTAAGGTCCACCTTCACATTAAACTTTGTGTGAACCTCAAAAACTTTCGGAGCAGAGCAGCTAACAGTCCAATCTCTTCCAACAGCAAGGTTCGCATTCAAACGGTCATGCATAGTGGGAGAGAATAGTTGTCCATCTTTCTGCTTCAGCCCTCCTTTCGGAATTTTGCACCATCTCTCTAATACGAATGGCCTCAAGCATATCAAACACAGGTAACCCCCGCTCTTCTCTTATCCATGCATTGAAAGACTCGGCTCTACTGTTTGCCATCTCACCATACCTATTTCCAGCAAAAAAAGCGCGGCACCACTTCTCCGCAGGCAACTCACTCAAGAAGTTCTTAATCTCATCCTTTCCCTCAGCTACCAAATTTCTCAAATTACGATTGTAGCTGCTCACAGTATGAGAATACGCAACCTTCATAAATAATTGCTCCAGATTTTCACGAAGAAGCTTATTATTCGAACCTTTAAATCTAGCATGAAGGTTCTGAATGAGATGAAAATAGCAATATGAGTGTGGTGAATCAGGAAACCACCTCGCCATACTGTTCATTTGTCACGCCCCGATTTTCAAATCAATTAATAAGGCATTTTGCCCTTAATTACAAATCAATTCGGGAACGTGACTACATGGAATATCAAATACAAATATGCACTAGAATTTTTTTCCTTTTAATTCGAGTACAACAAATATACTCCATGCCCAAAAAATGTAAATGCTGACCCGTTCTTTAGGGTTACATATTACAAGCCATAAATTAAATAATAAATTGTTATTACAAAATATTAAATAATTAATCCATCAGAGTTTATTACATAAACAGCGGAAGTCTTATAAACCAATAATATGTATGCAGCCTTGCTTACTCCTGGTTATCCTAACCTGCAGGTATAACCACTACACCGTGGAATAGTGTACCGGGTTATATCAACAAACTCGGTCAGCTTACGAAGCTGGTATGAGTGATCTATGTTTTATTCACACTGTAACATTTTCCCAATTGAATTCTTTTATTTTCAGAAATCAATTAAAACCCAAAAGTTCCATTTCAAATCCGGAAGATTCGTATTATCTAATATACTGAACCTACGTGCCCCATACCACGTATTTTAACCCCACACGCCCCATAAACGTGTATGTTAATACCAGGGTAATCCAGTATGTTAAATAATATAAACCCTCGATCTTTACTCACACAAAACCATTTATAACTTAGCCTGATTAAAAGTGAGATGCATCTCCTTTTAATACATCAAGTTATTTTTAACTTCGCTTGATTAAAAGTGAGAATACTATTTTTCTTCTCCTTTTAATACATCAAGTTAATCATACAATATGCAGTCTAGAGCTCTAACTGAATGGGCTACCATTTTTCACCCATTTAACATTGTCCCCGGTCAGGACAGTCCGTTTGGACAAAAACATTCAAATAGGCAAACACAATATCTTATTTAGAATTATTGTGTTCCCACAAAATTCACAAATCAAAACAATAAAATGAATATTTTTCAAATATTGTTTTAACACCAAAATCACAAACAACACAATATGAATTAATATTCATATGTAAAAACATCGTGAGATTCACTCACCTCTAATTCCTGCTGCGTCTTCAAATAGTAACCAGGAATCGACAAGCGTGTACGCAACACCTTTCATAATCACCTATGATTATGCAATATCCAATTAGCATAATACATTTCCAAAATAATCCAAAGTTCCTCAAATGTCACCTAGGACATCGGAAATATTAATCGAGACCATTTGACCAAAAGTCAACCATCGGTCAACGTGGGTCCCACGTCTACTATTCATCAACGGGTCCCACACGAAATCCAAAACTTCCAAAATCTACCAACATGCTTATTTCTAGCATCCTAACATCATATCCAAAAATGGTGATGATCCAACGGTCGGATCATCACGGATCTAACGATCCATAATCATTGCATAATTGATCATTGATCAAACGATATAATTTCAATAATCCAACGGTCCAACATGCTTAATATCACAATACTAACCCTACGATCAAATTTCATGATCATCTGACGGTCGGATCTCTCGAATCGTAAATCGTACGATCCGATAAATCGGGTTAATTGACCATCGGTCAAACGACCGAATTTGACAAAAGTCAAAACACGAAAGTTGTTCGTATCGACGAAACAAGCCAAACGGAGTAAAGAACTGCTCCCGGACCGACCTGACGCGCCGCCGACGCGCCGCCGGAGGTGGCTGCCGGCCGCCGGTCAAGGTGGTCCGATGGCTACCAAAATTTACCAGAATGTAGAACTCAACAAGCCCAACAAGTTTAGTAACTACCTCAAAGTCTGGATCGAAGCGGAAGTGGCCGGAATCGGTGTCGGTAAGTTCTAGATCCAAAACTTCCCGAGCTCAATCCGCCGCCTACGGTGGTTTTCGGTGAAATCCAAGGGCACCATCGTGTTCATGGGGTGGAAACCTTCAAAACCCAGTACCCGAAGTGGTCCGGGGTGGCCGGAAAGTGACCGGACAACAAAGTGGCCGTCGGCCTCTCTTTCTTGCCGCGCGTGCGGCGTCACCTCGCCGGCGCTGGCAGCCAACCCGGGCGGGTTGTGCTCGCCGGCGGTGTCTTCTCCCAACGGCGGGGGCGGTGAGGTGAGGCGGTGCCCGGTGATGGGTCGCCGGAAAAATGCAGAGGGAGAGAGAGAACCGGGTAGAGAGAGAGTGATCGGGGAGGAGAGAGAAATTAATCCCCAAAAAAAATAGATTTTCTTGTTTTATAGAAAATCGTCCAATTTCCGAGGGCCATAACTCCTTCATACGATGTCCAATTCCGGTGAACCAAATTCCTACGAACTCGATTCGACGAGGTCTACAACTTTCATGAAGGAAGTTTTCCCAGATTCTCAACGGATAAAAAGTTACCTTAATTAACCTTGTGTAACTTATAATTACTGCCGTAATTATCGTTTTACGACGAAAACCCCTAAAAATACAATTTCACACCATTTCACTTCAAATTTCACGACCTATTTTATAAAAATAGTATGGAAATTTTCGGGGTATTACAGTCTACCCTCCTTAAAGAAATTTCGTCCCGAAATTAGGACGCAGAGTACACCCATGGTTATCACAACTTGATTCCAAAATCCAAAGTTTTATTGATCAATAACTTAGGTAGTACAAACAAACCACAACACAACAAACTATTACAACTGCCACAACACTCAAATTACAAATCTTTAATGCCTCACAGGGCTTACACTACCAGAAGCCATCTTTAAACCTCCAGTAATGACTTCGTGGATAAGAGGCCGGATGTCTCGAAATTACATACATCATCAGCTGGTAGAAATATGCTGCCTCCACGAAACACTTGCAAGTGTCGCAACATTCTCTAGCTGCATGCCTATCTCCATCCACTTCCCACATGTCCTGGCCAAAAGGACGCCAAAAACTTGACTCACCGCAAGTAAGACATTTACCGGCGGGCAGGAAAGCAGTAGTCGACGGAAAATACAATAGTAGATGCTCATGACAAAACTCAGCCTGATGCATCATCCGCTCGACTTCTTGTCTACAGAAGTAGATGTTCCATCCGCTTCTCCACCAGTCTAGGGCTTCACACAGTTGCTGCACCACTTCCTGCTGCTTGGCTCGTGGTCCCAATATCATTCTTATCATACACGCTGCATAAAATGCAACATGATGACCTACCACCGAACTGGGACGCGAACCATACAATGTTCCTGGTTTGCATGCTGCATCGAAGTACTCCAGGGCTAAAGATATGTTCGCTGCCTCCACGAGTACTCGTATTCCCATTCGGAACAGAGACTCCGGGTTCTTCGCTTCCCAGCATCGATTTGCGAAGATGCGCACCTGCCTGTCCGCTTCTATGGAACCAGTGGGTCTGGATCCACCATCGAACCCATCCATGTCGATCGCTGCAAGAGTAGACCAACTATCAGCATACTCCTTGAAAGTTTTCGAGACACAACGGAGTTCCATTGTGCTCTGCAGGGATGCGGTAGCCACCAACTGGAATATGTACTTCCAGATCTCCACCGGAAGTTCACTCCATTCTGCATTTTTTGAACGCTTGCTGCACTCTCCCTTGTTCACCATTGTGTAAGAGAGAAATTTAGTCGAAGTGTTTGTTTGATAACAGATATGAGGTGAGTAACACAACTCCTTATCCCATGTATTTAAACCAAACTTTCCACTGTCAGGGAAAACTTTCTTTAATGTAAGTGCGGTGCACTCAACAACCCACTAAAAATAATTATTGCTCATATCTGTCTCAATTACTCAAAAGTATCGCCCACGATACAAGATTCCGCAAGATTTAAACAACAAAAACTCAGTCTTCCACTAACACCGGTCATAATGACTCTTTTCCTTTTGCTTTCGCATAATTAATTCCTCAAAAGATGCGAGGTCTCACAAGAGTGGAACTGTATGTGGAAAATCCATGCATCGGGAAAAAAAAATCTTCCACGATCTCCAAGGGTTCCGACAATTAGCTGTAATCAGCCGCTCACTTTTGCTTTTGAATTTTCAAATCCTCCACCAACAATAAATATACACCTTACGCATCCACTAACAGATACTTTCCATTAGTGCCATAACCTCCTTTCTCTTTCAAAGAGGACTTCTTCACTCCACTTCTCAGAAATTTCACCAACTCAAACATGTCACGCAAAGTGAATTCATTCAGTGAATTACTTCAATCTGATCCCTCTGAAAGCCAATTCTTTGAGGGCTTAGATGAAATAATTTCACCAGCAATCGAATTCGACAACGATATCGACATGCTAGACATGCTTCTAGCAGAAGACGAAGCCATTGAAGTAGTCCCAAGTCCACAAGTATCATCTCCACAAGCTGAACCTGGTCCATCCCAACGTATTCCACTGAGGAAGAGCTTCACCAAATACCAAGTCCAAGCATTGAAGGACTTCGTCGAGGCTTTTCCACAGCCAACTGTTCAACAGCGACAAGATTTGGGTGACCAAATAAGGTTAACGTTTGCACAAGTCTCTGCCTGGGTGATAAAGCATCGACCCCGAACGCCTGCCCAAACAACTCGTCAACAAAATTTTCTGCTGAGACAGAAAATCAATGAGCTTCAAGCTCAACTTAGCCAGTACCAAGCAGCATTCAACCGAATCAACTGCAACCACTGTGGAAAACGAGTTACTCCCAATAGTGAGCTACTAAAAGGGATTGAAGAGACTACCCCACAACCTCAGACTCTTCCAATTCCTGCAGTCATCGGTCCAAGGGAAAAGTCTCACATGAGGAGGGATATTCAAAAGTGTATGTCGATCCCACATCACTCTTCTTCTACACAACAACCATCAGACAACATCAACCGTTCAGAACCTGAAGAAGCATCTGCCGTGGCAGAAGCATCTGCCGTGGCAGAAGCATCTGTCGTGGCAGACACAACTAAGATTTCTGAAATCATTGTGTCGGTCAGAGATGAGCTAATCATCATGGCATCTGCTGCTGCGCCACTGTGGATCTCTGCACTCAAATCCAGTTCTGCCACGCTTCATGAGTTCCTGAATGAAGCAGAGTACAAGAGAATCTTCACTAACGGTATAGATCTTACACCTACTAACTTCCAAACTGAAGCTTCACGCTACACAGCCACAATTCCTCTCAGTCCTGTCGTACTCTTGAATTTCTTCATGGATGTGGACCAATGGTCCACCATATTCAGTAGCATCATTTCAAGGGCGAGTATCCTTGATGTCTTGTCAACAGGGACTACTGAAAACTACCACGACACCATCCAAGTCATGACTGCCGAGTTCCAGGTAACCACTCCATCTGTCTCCACTCGTGTCACTCACTTTGTTCGTTATTGTCAACGACAAACAGAACAGAGTTGGGCCATAGTTGATGTCTCTGTGGAGGGTTTAAGTTCAAATCTGGGTCCACACCCCAGATCTCAATGCAAGAAGCGTCCATCCGGATGCTTAATCCAAGATTTGTTCAACGGCAGCTCTCGTGTCGTATGGGTGGAACATGTTGATGTACGAGATCAACTCATGCACCAAACATACAGAACGCTAGTGGAGTCAGGTTTAGCCTTTGGAGCAAGGCGATGGGTAGAAATACTTCAGAGACAAGCAGAACGGTTCAATTATTCTGCGGCTGTCACTCATCCACCTCAAGACTTTTGTGTCATACCATCGGTAGAAGGAAGAAGAAACTTGTTGCAGATGGCATGCAGATTAGTGACGGATTTCTGCACAGGCATCGGCAACTCTACTGCTCATGAATGGAAGGTAGCTGAACAAACCAAGTTCAGGGGTTCGGGGATAAGAGTCTCCACTAACAAAATCTGGAATAGGCCGAATAAGCCCCATGGTCTTACTCGAACTGCAACAGCAATATTCCAACATCATGTCTCTCACCGAAAGCTGTTTGACTTCTTCACTGACGTACAAACTCGGAACCAGTGGGACCACCAAGCATTGGGCAAGACAGTCCAAGAGATTGCACACATCACAACGGGTCAAGACCCACGCAACTGTGTCACCTTGATGCAAATCGACGACACCTACGTACTCCAAGAAAGTTGTACTGATTCAACAGGGTCATACGTGATTTATGCCTCTATCAGTCAGTCAACGGTCCAGAAGTTATTAGGTGGTTGTGAGTTAGGTACAATTGTATTCCTAACTTCAGGTTTCTCGATCCTACCTGATATGCCTACTGCTGGAAGGACAGAAGGGGTCTCAGACAATCCGTACATTGGTTGTCTAGTAACAGTAGCAACACAGATCTCTACTGAGTTGCTGAAGAACAAGAAAGGGTCAGTGGATCAAGTCTGCCGTTTGATCCAGGGTACGGTTGAGAGAGTTAGGAATGTAGCCATGTAAGACTATCAATTTCGGAATTGTAATTTGTACTTTATATTCTTAACAACACAACAGCACTGAAGAGCACATGATGGGGATCCGCTGCAGTCGGGCCATCACTCGATAAATACTGTGTGCTATTAAGCATACGAAGTAACCATTACTTGAATGAATCTAACAACCTAACGTCAAACCCTAAACCGATCCTAAGCTCTAAACCCTAACTTCACTTCACAAAACCAAAACTCGTTTCATCACCGTAGAGCGTTCCATTGCTCAATCACTTCCTTAGAGCATTGTTTTGCTCTGATACCAATCTGTCACGCCCCGATTTTCAAATCAATTAATAAGGCATTTTGCCCTTAATTACAAATCAATTCGGGAACGTGACTACATGGAATATCAAATACAAATATGCACTAGAATTTTTTTCCTTTTAATTCGAGTACAACAAATATACTCCATGCCCAAAAAATGTAAATGCTGACCCGTTCTTTAGGGTTACATATTACAAGCCATAAATTAAATAATAAATTGTTATTACAAAATATTAAATAATTAATCCATCAGAGTTTATTACATAAACAGCGGAAGTCTTATAAACCAATAATATGTATGCAGCCTTGCTTACTCCTGGTTATCCTAACCTGCAGGTATAACCACTACACCGTGGAATAGTGTACCGGGTTATATCAACAAACCCGGTCAGCTTACGAAGCTGGTATGAGTGATCTATGTTTTATTCACACTGTAACATTTTCCCAATTGAATTCTTTTATTTTCAGAAATCAATTAAAACCCAAAAGTTCCATTTCAAATCCGGAAGATTCGTATTATCTAATATACTGAACCTACGTGCCCCATACCACGTATTTTAACCCCACACGCCCCATAAACGTGTATGTTAATACCAGGGTAATCCAGTATGTTAAATAATATAAACCCTCGATCTTTACTCACACAAAACCATTTATAACTTAGCCTGATTAAAAGTGAGATGCATCTCCTTTTAATACATCAAGTTATTTTTAACTTCGCCTGATTAAAAGTGAGAATACTATTTTTCTTCTCCTTTTAATACATCAAGTTAATCATACAATATGCAGTCTAGAGCTCTAACTGAATGGGCTACCATTTTTCACCCATTTAACATTGTCCCCGGTCAGGACAGTCCGTTTGGACAAAAACATTCAAATAGGCAAACACAATATCTTATTTAGAATTATTGTGTTCCCACAAAATTCACAAATCAAAACAATAAAATGAATATTTTTCAAATATTGTTTTAACACCAAAATCACAAACAACACAATATGAATTAATATTCATATGTAAAAACATCGTGAGATTCACTCACCTCTAATTCCTGCTGCGTCTTCAAATAGTAACCAGGAATCGACAAGCGTGTACGCAACACCTTTCATAATCACCTATGATTATGCAATATCCAATTAGCATAATACATTTCCAAAATAATCCAAAGTTCCTCAAATGTCACCTAGGACATCGGAAATATTAATCGAGACCATTTGACCAAAAGTCAACCATCGGTCAACGTGGGTCCCACGTCTACTATTCATCAACGGGTCCCACACGAAATCCAAAACTTCCAAAATCTACCAACATGCTTATTTCTAGCATCCTAACATCATATCCAAAAATGGTGATGATCCAACGGTCGGATCATCACGGATCTAACGATCCATAATCATTGCATAATTGATCATTGATCAAACGATATAATTTCAATAATCCAACGGTCCAACATGCTTAATATCACAATACTAACCCTACGATCAAATTTCATGATCATCTGACGGTCGGATCTCTCGAATCGTAAATCGTACGATCCGATAAATCGGGTTAATTGACCATCGGTCAAACGACCGAATTTGACAAAAGTCAAAACACGAAAGTTGTTCGTATCGACGAAACAAGCCAAACGGAGTAAAGAACTGCTCCCGGACCGACCTGACGCGCCGCCGACGCGCCGCCGGAGGTGGCTGCCGGCCGCCGGTCAAGGTGGTCCGATGGCTACCAAAATTTACCAGAATGTAGAACTCAACAAGCCCAACAAGTTTAGTAACTACCTCAAAGTCTGGATCGAAGCGGAAGTGGCCGGAATCGGTGTCGGTAAGTTCTAGATCCAAAACTTCCCGAGCTCAATCCGCCGCCTACGGTGGTTTTCGGTGAAATCCAAGGGCACCATCGTGTTCATGGGGTGGAAACCTTCAAAACCCAGTACCCGAAGTGGTCCGGGGTGGCCGGAAAGTGACCGGACAACAAAGTGGCCGTCGGCCTCTCTTTCTTGCCGCGCGTGCGGCGTCACCTCGCCGGCGCTGGCAGCCAACCCGGGCGGGTTGTGCTCGCCGGCGGTGTCTTCTCCCAACGGCGGGGGCGGTGAGGTGAGGCGGTGCCCGGTGATGGGTCGCCGGAAAAATGCAGAGGGAGAGAGAGAACCGGGTAGAGAGAGAGTGATCGGGGAGGAGAGAGAAATTAATCCCCAAAAAAAATAGATTTTCTTGTTTTATAGAAAATCGTCCAATTTCCGAGGGCCATAACTCCTTCATACGATGTCCAATTCCGGTGAACCAAATTCCTACGAACTCGATTCGACGAGGTCTACAACTTTCATGAAGGAAGTTTTCCCAGATTCTCAACGGATAAAAAGTTACCTTAATTAACCTTGTGTAACTTATAATTACTGCCGTAATTATCGTTTTACGACGAAAACCCCTAAAAATACAATTTCACACCATTTCACTTCAAATTTCACGACCTATTTTATAAAAATAGTATGGAAATTTTCGGGGTATTACATCATTAGACCATTATGCCTATCAAAAACAAAGGTGATAGTCCTCCCCTGAGGAGCCAAAATACTCTTCAAGTGCTTGAAGAAAAAATCCCAATTATCTCCAGTCTCAGAATCCACAATAGCAAGAGCAAGAGGGAAAAAACCTGAACGAAAGAAAGAGACGAAAAAAAATTTCAAGATTAGAACCAGCAACAAAAACAGTAAATGGCATCAAACAATAAAAAAAACAAAGAAATAGAAAATTTTCACTTAGGGATACAGCAGCGTGCCGCTGCACCGCTAGCGGCAGCGTTCCGCTACCTAATATAAATGTGTAAAACTGAACAACATTTGATATAAAACTGAACAACAAAAAAAAAAAATTACTGTTGAACAATAAATCTGAAATAAGAGTTTATTGTCAGACAATAAAATGAGAAACTGAATGAATCCAGAAATAAATTAATAAAAAAAGAGGGGATAAGAATAAATCACACCTTGATTACCATTCTTTCCAGTAGCACATAACAATTGGCCTTTGTACTTGCTTTTACAAAATGTCCCATCAACAAAAAGAAGAGGGATACAGAACTCGAAACCATGGATAACACCACCAATTGATAAGAATAGACGTTGAAAACGAGAAGTTTCAAGATCAGTTTCAAGCACAAAACAAGAACAGGGATTCGACTCTAATATTGAATCACGATACCAAGATAGAAGTTGGTAAGAGTCGCCAGCGCCATGCATCTCTTCCTTAGCCAAATTGATTGCTCTATAAGCAATCTTGTAAGTTATATCTAAACCATAACTCACTTTCAACAAACCAATAACCTCCTTAGGCTTCAAAAACGGATTTCCACGCAATAGCCTATCAATCACCGACTTCACAACATGGGATCCAAGTAGCTTGCTGCTCTGAAGCCTTAAAAGACCATTACAGGAATGAACATTATTCAGCTCGCTAAAATAGAAGAATCCATTACTAGTGGTAGTAACTCCATGAATATGCCACTTGCACCCTTGACTTTCCTTATTTATGCAGTCTGCAATAACACGTTCTTTGTCATTTCTCACATACGTAAAAACGAAACCAACCTCAATAGCATACTTAAACTCCACCGCACCTCCTTCAAACTTCTGCCCCTTTTTCTGAATATACTCCTTCCACTCTCTACTCAAATAATTCTTTGGAGCTTCACTCTTGAAATTATCTAAGTAATCATTTTCATCCAAAACTGTGGACAAGCAGTCCTCAGCTTCAGAAGCACGATCGACAGAAATTGTAGATTCACAGCGAACAAAATCCTTCACTGTAATATCAACAAACTCTAGCTTGTAGGAAAGTAGATTCTTCACCATCATCTTCAAATCCTTATCTGACTTGAGAAGACAATTCGAATAGTTGCTTATTGAATAACGCATCTCAAACAAACCAGTTTTCAGCGAACAAAACTCAGCACAAACATCAGCACACAGCTGATCAAAACTAGTGGAAGCAGTAATCAAGAGCATAGTAGTATCACTCCTGTACGTACATCTAGCACAAATTTCAACATCCATTGAACTGAAAACAGACAAGATAAATCTTATTGTCAACTAAATGAATCTCAAAACAAGAACAAATCGCTACTTTATTGTTCCATATTTAAACAAAAAAATAACTTACACCAGCCAATTCAAATCCATAAGCACAACATATACATAAACACAAAGAAGCAAATACAAATGCCAGTCAAAAATACGAATCACATGTAACTAGAGATTCAGATCATACACAATCTGCAAGAATTTAAATCGAGAATTTACTTACAGTAGCAGCCGACCTTCTTCTTTATAGATTTGGGGATGTCGATCGAAGAAGAAGACGAAGCTCCAGGAAACGATTCAATTGCTCGGAAATCGAAAGCTACTGACGAAAGGTCAGTAGCTCGGCGAGGAAGAAGAAGTTCCGATCTCTCTCTCTCTCTCTAAGCCGATCGAAGAAATTTCCCCTCTAACAAGCAAACTTGGAGACCGTTAAAGCAGGGGCAAAATTGTCAAGCATTTTGGGCTTGGGCTATAAGGATTCACCTTATTGGGAAATAATGTGACCTCATGGGCCAATTACCCACCTTATTGGGCAAAAACAGGAACCCTAAATCTAATTGGGAATATTTTGGTAATTATTGACCTTATTGGTAATTTTCCTTATTTTTTTGTAATCAAGTCAAATTAACCATTTTTTGAGTAAATAATGGTTTGTACATATGATGCATATAAAATACATCTCCCACACGTTTACACCACGGATACTCAAAATATGAATATTCAATTGTTTATTCTATTGCTTCATGCAGTGGTCAGCAGTGATAATATTATATAGTGCGTATTGTTTTCATTATGTATATATATGTCTCTTACAATGTATCAATAGTTTATCCCTTTATTATAAATTTTCTTTACCAAACATAAATTTTGATATTTCATTATACACTGTTTATTATAACTTTTCTTTACCAAACATAACTTGATGAAAGTGTCGAATATGTCAAATTTGAGGGACCAAAAATGATTTTTTGCCTTTGCTTTTTTGTGTATTTGTTTGATATTTCATTGTATTTGATATTTTTTGTGAAAAATTAACCATAAATAACATCATATGCATTTTGCTCCCCATATGGCAATATTTTGTAATCAAGTCAAACTAACCATTTTTTTAGTAGATAATGGTTTGTACATATAAAATGCATCTCCTACACTACGGGTGAAACAATGTATTATGTCTTATTATACTATGTCACATACAATGTATCAATAGTTTATCCCTTTATTATAACATTTCTTTACCAATGCATCTCCTACACGTTTACACCACGGATACTCAAAACATGAATATTCAATTGTTTATTCTATTGCTTCATGCAGTGGTCAGCAGTGACAATATTATATAGTGCATATTGTTTTTATTATGTATATGTCTCTTACAATGTATCAATAGTTTATCCATTTATTATAACATTTCTTTACCAAACATAAATTTTGCCCCGCAGCATCGCGCGGAAGATGTTGCTAGTTAAACCCTAAATATAAAACTTCATTCATATACGAGTCCAAAAAATAAAATTCAGTTTCAGGATATCTCTATTATGTGCCTTGTCCAACTAGGACTTAGAATAGGTTTATCCTTCTGGAGTATGGATTGTATTAGTATAGGTTTCCTACATCGATACAGATTGTATCTTGTACTCATCTATATATAGAGGCCCTTATTCATTAATAAAATACATCCTATTCTCTGCTCATTCTCTCTATTATTTACGTTTCCCTTAAACACGTTATCAGCACGAGTCTCTAGCCTTGAGATAAACAGAAAACCCTAGAACCCTAAACCCTAGATTCACCATTAATCTATCGAAGATTGATCGCTGCTGTGCACTATCACCGCCGTGTACCACTGCTGCCGTGCATCACCGACGCCGCTAGCTCCACCGCTCCACGGCCACCAAACTTCAAGAATCTGCCTGCGCAGAACAGGATACTTTGAATTCGTTTTTATTTATTTTTAGCCGTCGGATTGACCAGAAACTTTGCTGATATTTTCCTCTGTGTGCTACTATTCGCAGTTCAAATTTCACGCAATTCTGACCGTTGGATCTTCAGATATTCAGTTTCAAAGGAGTAGAACTCAGGATCAAAATATTCTGCGATTTTGCAATCAAAAAACCAAGTAAGATTTTCTAAAAGTTTCTGCTTTGATTTAATTTCCGCATTTTTTTTTTCCGGGGATTTCAAAGCTTCCCTTCTTCTTTATCCCGACCCCTCTTATGGCGTGGGACTTTATGAGTTTAATTGAATCATAGAGATTCACATATTATGCTATGATAAAGAGATTTCATGAGCATGAGGTTTAATGAATCGTGGGGATTCATAATATATGCTATGATAAAGTAACTTCATAAGCATCAAAGAAAAGTTCTGTGATAAAGTAATTTTACAAAAGCATCAAATTCGACCAATTTTTGGTCATAACTTACTCATTACTAGGCTCACCTACTTGGGTATGATGTCTAGGAAAGTAATTTGAGATTAGTGGTGTCAAGTGAGCCTCGCTCTACCGACATCTCATCTTACTTACCTGGTCATACTTAGGTAGAGCTACCGAACGGTTTAAGTTATGGCCATACACCATCTTGGTATTGTTTTAATCCAAATTTTCTTGAAATTCTTATTAGTGTTCGTGGATTATCTTTTTATGACTGCGAAACTAAGGTATCTTCTTATTGTGATAAAGTAATTTCACAAGTGATAAAGTTATAAACTAATTTCACAAGTGATAAAGTAATTTCACAACACCGTTACTAAATATAATTCAGATATGCTTCAATTATGGCTATGCTTCAATTTTGTAAGGCGACTCTTACAGAAGCAGAATTAATAGAGAAAACTCTCTCTACCTTCCACGCTTTGGCACTTATATATATATTGTACATACAATATCGATTAAAGTATATTGCCAAGCGACTTTCAATCAACTTATCAATTTTTTGCAAGTAGCTGAAAAACATGACACGATCATGATGAACAACAATAATTAGGCCTGCCGGAACAAAGAGAGTTCCAAAAGTAACTAATGGCAAAAATGGCCAAAAGAGGACGAAACCCTAATGTCAAGGGTAATTCTAATGGACGATCCGGTTCATATAATTGTCCCAATAAGGAAGGAAACCGCAACAATGTTGCACAACTTCATGGGAATATTGCACCACATGGAAGAGGGCAAGGAGGAAGAGGCATGGGCCATGGTGGCCATGGTGGCCATGCTAACGCTGGCAAAGGAAAGCGTGGCAATAGGGTGCCAAGAGCACCAATCCATCCTTCAAAGGCACAAGGTGCCGAACGCGCCATTGAAGCATGTGTTGATAATGAGTTATACTCCACTTTATGAGGAGCATTAGAAGATACCGGAGATGGCACGGACTTCAATCTCACAATTGCGTATTTTTAAGTCGATCAAAGTAACGAGAAAACTATGGAAGCTTCAGACTTCGAATAAATTACAATTGTTTTTCCAAGTTTATTGTGTAAAGGCTTCTATGCCTTAGTTTATTTGACTTTTTGTCATAATAATCTGTTTATGGATTAGACCTTCTGGACAAGACCTCGATGTAATCGTTGGCATATGGTTTAATAAAGTTTCGAATTTTTTCTCGATGTAATGAAGGATATTCGTGTCAACGGTTATCATTTGGAAACGTATTGTAAGAATGGATAAGAATACTTATGTATTACTTCTAATGATTGCTGAAGAAAGCGCATCTTAGAAAAACTTATGTGTCGATCTAGTGGCCGGGTTATACTTAACCACTATTCGAATTATTGAATCCAATAATGTTTTTAGAGATGATCTTTTAGATTCTGACACATATAGGCTTTGGCACGACCGTTTGGTATATCCCGGTCGTGATATGATGATCCGTATATTGAAAACCTCACACGGACATCCATTTTATCGAGCTAATAGAAGCAAGGATAAAAAATTGATCCAAGGAGAGGAAACTGTCGTTTCTGCGATCCCGGCGACCGATCGACAATGTCTCGGCGACTGGTCGACCAAACACAGAAGCTTTTCAGAAACGTACAGAAGCTCTGGCGACCGGTCGAGGCATTCTCGGCGACCAGTCGACAACTTCCAGAAGCTTTGGCGACCGGTCGAGAAATCTGGCGACCGGTCGCACGGCAAAGTCCGTTTTTCCCCTTATATGAACCGTGATTCAAGTTTTAATCAGGATGCCTCCTATGCTTTTATCGCCTATATGGCCAAGGGCTCGTTTTGCAAAGCCTGTTCCTTAGGCAAATTAGGATCGAGACCATCCTATGCTAAGGACACAAAAGAGACTATTCCATTCTTACATCGTATCCAAAGAGATATTTGTGGACCCATCCATCCATATTGCGGACCTTTCAGATACTTTATGGTTTTGGTGGATGCATCGACATACCGGTCACATGTCGCTTTATTGTCCACACGCAATGTTGCTTATACTAAACTTCTAGCACAAATTATACGCTTAAGGGCTCACCACCCAGATCATCCTCTTAAGTCAACTACGCCTTGACAATGCTAGAGAGTTTACATCACAAACAGTTAATGATTATTGCATGTCTATTGGGATTGATGTTGAGCATCCCGTACCCCATGTGCATACACAAAATGGTCTCGCAGAAGCTGTGAGACCCCGGGAAAATTGATCTACAACAAGTCGAGAAAGTTGAAGAAAGGTTGCTAAGTGTATTCAATTAATTACGATAATTCACTCGAGTTAGGGCCTGACTGCAGCGGATCCCCCTAACGTATATCGAGATATAATGTTCGTTAATTATTGAATACAAATAGCAGCAAAGGAATGTATTCCCTTATTTGGAAATAAAGGGAATTACTATAGCTAGAACCTCCATTTGATGTTTTTGAAGCGGTTCACAGTCTTGACATGCTCAACTATGGTTAAGGTTATGGTGACTATCTGGTGAACCCGGGCATGGTTTGTAACCTTTGTCAGAGATGCCTCAGTGGGGTTCGAGTTTATATCGGGATAATCGGGATTGAAATTACTTGAGAGTATAGGCAGTTTATGAAAGTAAAGTGAGCAAGTCTCAGAAACTGAAATGTGTGTCACTGGACAATTGTGGCGCACGTGTTATGGGCACAGACTTAGTAGTGCCGATGAAAATATTTGAATTGTGTTATTAATTCAGTCTGATTATCTGATAGATTGGATTAATATGTTTGATTATAGTACACTCTTTTCCCGGTGAATGATTTGCTTTTGAGCAAAATATACTTTTGGGAGAATTAGAGTGTGAAATACATGGTAAGTAATACCACGAGTGGTGATGTTTTAAATAGGCAGAGTTTTTACAATGGTTGTGTGAGCATGCCCGGAAATTGAATTATGTGACTGTTGTGTAAATTAAAAGATTAGTCATTGGGAAGATGGCACCACAAGGTTGGTAGGCCATTGAGAATAATTGATTTGAAATTGGGGCTATGTCTCAGACCATTGGGATTTGTCGAATCTCTTGTATATGAGGTATACTTTAAATGATTGATCTGCGTGATAGCATGTTATATCCTTTGAAAAGGATCATATTATAATAGGCAACACCACCAGTGAGTAAAGATTTGTAAGTGGGTGACTGGAGTCCAACATTTTAAAGTGTTCTTGATACAAGAAAATTTCGAGGACGAAATTTTCTTAAGGAGGGTGGAATGTGAGACCCCGGGAAAATTAATAGAATTGATTTGGATATTAAACGAGATTAAATTTCTAATCTCGGTAATTACCAAAGAGTTTTGGGAATTCTTCATAAATTTTCTTTTTGTCGTAACTTCGATTTGAAGACTCGAGAATGAAGTACACGTCACAACGAGTTTGTGGGAATTTTCGGGGTATTTTTCGGATACCCGAGTTATTGGTTGTGATTTTCGGAAGTTTGGAAGTTAAGGAAATTACAAAAGAAAAGAAATTAATGGTGGTTTAATCTCAGCCGTTGATGTCAGCACCGCAAGATCTGGACCGTTGGATTTAAGTTTAAGTGAGGTTGGCTCAGTTTCGGAAGGACCCAGAACCCGTGCGTCCCTATCCTCTTCTCTGCTCCGGCACCGCCTAAACTCATCTTCTCCGTCCGGCCGTTTCACGGCGCTAGACCGGTCCCATCGTCTTTGCCTCAACACGGCGAGTCGAACGGTGATTGTGGCTCATCAAATAGACGGCGGTGGAGAGAGAAACGAACAGAAGAAGGTCCGGCTGCTCCGATGGGCTTTTCTGATTCCGGCCACTACGGCGGCTGAAACTTGTGTCTTTAGCTTCGTCTTGATTAGGCGAGTTCTTCTGTGGTCACGGCTTGTTGATTCATCAACTGAAGAGGGAGAATCGAAAGAAAGAAGATGAGGGAGTCCGGCGGGTTTTTGACGTTTTCCGGCGACTCCGGTGACGGGTTTCTTCAAGTGAGGTATGAAATCGAATCCTCTCGTCGAGCTCTACATCTTGGTATAATTGGAATTCAATTTTGATTGAGTTTTGGAGATTTGGTTTACTGGATGTTGTGGTGCAACCATGAACCACTGTGATCGGTGGTTTTCCGGCTGGTTTCGTGCCTTTCCAGCCTAATAACTACTTATTTGGTTGAATTCGTAGTTTAGGAAACTCTGGAAGTAGACCTTGAGGTCACGGTGTGTTGGTGAGTCGGGACAGAGGGTTGGACGTGATCTGTTTCGGTATTGTTAAACCCTCGGTTCAAGCTCAGTGTTCCGATTAGAATTACTGGTAAAGCTTCGAACTATAAATAGATTGAATGTTCATAATTGATAAATTGATCTGAAGTGTGGAATATAGTCGTGGTTTTGAGAATTGGCTTGATATGGAACTGTGTTAAGGTAAAAGGTTAAGCAAAAGGCTATCGATAATCGTCGTAGTTGAAATTTGGATTAAGTTGATTTATAAGTGAAAATTGACGTTATATGATTCAAAGAGTACTTAATTGTTAAAATATGGATTGGTGTCCATATTTGATTATAAGAGATCAAGTATGGGTATCCTTAGTAGTTATTGGGACATGCCTTTGAATTAAAGAAATCTCGGGAGTTAATTGCTTATTCAATTGACTTGGTTGAAGAATGGAAAATGAGAAAATAAGTCTTGGGTGTCCAAAGTAAATTTGGGAATGCACCCCACACTATAAGAAAATGAATTCCGTAAATCGGAAATGGTTAATCAAGTGGACTTGAGTTAAATTGTCGAGTGTTGTTAAATTGAGAATCTCATTGTAACTGTAATACCCTGAAATTTCATCATTTGGTAATTAGAATTATTAAATAATCAATTGTATAATTTATGGATTGGTGGTGGTTTGAATTGATTATTTACCCAGAAAAAGGTTAATTGTCGAGAAGTCAAAGTTGACTTTTTATTCATCGATTTTCTCAGAAAATGTCTTTCACGAAAGTCGTAGACCTCGTCGATACGAGTTCGTAGACACGAAGTTTGTTTAAATCGGAGTTCGTATGAAAAAGTTATGATGTAAGGAATTCGAGTTACTATTTGAGATATTTCCTTACTATTCAGGAAAGTTACTGTTTCGGAAAGTTACTATTTGGGAAACCTCCTTACTGTTTAGGAAAGTTATTGTTGAGAAGTTTCTTTACTGTTTAGGAAGTTACTGTTAGAGGGTTACTATTTGGAAGGAAGCTTCCGGAAGGAAGCCTATTTCTTCCTTCTTTCTATTTCATTTTCACTACAAGAGGAAATGGCAAAAGCGAGGAATTTCATTACGACGACTCAAAATTCCTCTCAAAAACTAGGTATATGCGAGGAAATTTCAGTTGTCGCACATGATCTCATCGACGACGACTAATTCGTTGCATAAAGTACGAATATGCGAGGAATTGATGGTTGTTGCATATATGACATTAAGCGACACCCAATTCCTCGTAGAAGATCAATTAGGCAACGACTTCAATGAGTTGTTGCTTAATGTTTATGTGACAACTAGAACTTCCTCGCATATGATCAATTAGGCGACGACTTCTATGGATTGTCGTTTATTGTTTATGCGACTACTGAAATTTTCTCGCATAAGATCAATTATACGACGACTTACATGGCTTGTCGCTTATTGTTTGTGCAGCTATTGAAAACTCTCGCATAAGAATAAATAGGTGACGACTTATACAGGTTATCGCATAATTAAGAATATCAAGATGAACCGACACTTGGATAACTAAATGAACTCTAATTTGATTTATTCTTTGGCAAAATGATATTTACCTTATGATTTAAAACATGAACCGTTCATATCATGAAAGTGTACGGTCAAAATTTGTTAACCGTAAAGTGGGGTAAACACCACCAGAGAGTAAAGAACACAGACACAAGAGATATGAGAGACTAATATGAAAATTTTCAAATTTTATAAAAGAGTATCAAACTCGATAATTTCAATTTATTTTAATATATTCCAAGTATATAGTAATTATACAAGTCCATTTAAAATGGATCCTTAAAACTAAATGATTTTCACAACTTGAGAGATTACATGTTATCTACATTGGGACACCGACAACCTTGGATAACCCTAATTATTTGAGTAACAAGGACACTTGGTAACATCCCAATGGCACATCTCTTGAAGAAAGAGTAATCTCACTAAGAGACAAAGGAGGTAGGTCACATCCCATATTCTAAGAGTCACATTCCCTCACAAAATGTATGCTTTTATTTTATGCTCTCAACTTTCTATCTGCTTTGTCCGTACTTGTGAACTAACGTACTTAGGGATCGCAACCTTATAGGGCGCTACCAAATCGATGCCTTAATAGTCGTCCGCTTTATTTTACAGGACAAGACTTTTACTTAGACAACAGGACCCTAGCTTGGACGGCCAAACATCAATCCGTACAACAAGCTCCCTCTTCAATGGACTTGCTAAATAACGCTCGTAATCGAGGTATGCTTCCACTGTCGGGCAAGTTTTTGGTAAAAACACTCAAATACAAGTATAAGAGTACCCTAAACTAAATGATGTAAAATAGTAAAATACCGGATTAGAAAAGAAAAAAAAAAGCGCCATTAGATGAAAAAAAAGGGCGCGGTCCATAAAAATGAGCGGGCTTCTATCCAAAATAAAAAAGAAAAAGAGCTGCCCATAGGATAAAGACCTACTTCATCCAAAAAGGAATAAAACCTACTTAATTACGACTCTAGAGTCCAGACTCTCTAAACCCAGAGAGGCTCTATCGCTCCATCGCTCTCTCTCCTTCGCGCAGCAATCGATCAGCCAACACGCATCTCTCTAACGGTAAGAACCCATCCTCTTCTCCGAGTTCTCTTCCTTCTCTATAGTGTTAATTTGGGTACTCTATTTTTATTAAGGTTTTATTCAAATTTGGGAGTTCATGGATTGTTTGATTTTCCTTGAGTATTCAAATTTGGGGGTTTATTACTCCTCAAACAATCCATAAACCCCTAACGGGTTTTATTTTCCAATTTTTTTTTATGTTGAATTGCAGATTCAGAGCGGGTATTAGTTCATAATTCTCTGTGCCAACTCCTAAACCAGTAAGGTATGGATGTATTTTCTTTATATCCTCATTTTGTTGGTTTGGGTTTTCTTTTATCTGATCATGTGTTTGAGATGATTTGGGATATTATTATGATGAGATTTCGTTCAGTTGTTATTAATTGGCTTTTTCTGAGATCATCATATTGCTCTGCTTTGGCTCTATTGTTGCTGGGTATTTGTGCTATTTTACTTCAGTTTTTATTTTAGCTTGCATGGATTGTTATGGATACCCATGTATTTCACTTTGACACCCAGGGGTGTGGTGCTGCTGCGTTGCCTCTGTTATGCTGTTCTGTGTGTGTTCTGTACTTCTGTGTGTGTTTTCTTTTTGTCTTTGTCAATTATTTTTGTTTTCTTGTTGAATCTTTTCACACAAAAGAAAAGAAATATGGAATAATGACCTATTCACATAGCTAGTCCTCCGGGAGACTATCTATTAATTTCTGTTTCTGGTATTACCAATATTATTAGTTATGAATTCTTCAAGGATTAGTTAGCTGCTTGATAAGAATGCAAGGAAATAAACTTTTTAGTAACTTTCATTAGACGGTTGTGGTTACATTCTCTTAACCTAGTGGCATGTGTGTCTACTACTTTGTAAGATTAGTGCTTGTGCAACTAGAAACAGTGCTCCCACCTTCTGCATATGAATTTTTGTAGGATTACCATCAAAGTAGAGGCTAGGTATTGCCTTTGAATACAACAAGATACAAGCAATTTATTAACACAAGTAGAAAAGAATGAAACCCACTTAAAAAAAGGGGGGAAAGTGGGTTTCATGCATCAAGTCCTTATTTTCTTTGTTTGTCAATTGTTGCCGCTTGCTATGCTGGTACTTACAAATATATTAAGAACTTGGTGTTTTCACTTCTATTTTTCTTAATCTACAATTATGAATGTTGTGCTTGTTTTTCATTTTATTGATGGAAACTATAAGTAATACTGCCCTTTACTTCAATCGTTGAATAGGCCATTTTGTAAGCAGGCAATACATGGTGCTGTAGCAGTGATGCACTTGAAAATCCCCCCATCCCTCATAATGGTATTCAGCTACTTTAATTATTCAATGTTTTTAATTTCTTTTTGATTTAATTGCTGCTACTTGGTTGTTATTTGTTGCAGTTTAGTAGCTAGTTCATGGCAGTTTGGCCTTTCGTTAGAAGCATGGGTTACTTTGTTTTTCTCTCATGAAGTAATGCAGATTTTGGTGCGTACACTGCACTGCTCAAAGGTGGTTAGATTTGCGACTGCTGCTACGTAACCTATCTGCCGATTTTCTTTTCTATCTACTGGTTCCGTTGGCTTCTTTTCGATTATTGGCTGATGCTTATCTCTTTGAGTGCCCAAAGTATTTTTGATTTATTGTGTCTTCTTCATGTGTGCTAGCTTTGATACAGCTCTTGTATTTCGGAGGTTTCAACCTCCTTGGTCTTTTGTTTTCTTCTGTTGGGAGAAGTTTAGGCTTTTGTCCCCTTCTCCTACTCTTTGTATTCTCATTATTATCAATAATAAAATTTCTTTTATCAACGAATTTTAGTATTATTTTTTTTCTTACTATTTGTATTTTTTACAACTCTTCTTACGAAGAACTAATGCAAGATAGAAAACAAACTGCTTTTAAACTTGAAATTAAAGCTAAAAAAATAAACAGGCACTGTATGCATCGCAAATTATTAGATGCAACATTAACGAAGCCTTGCGATTATATTTTGTGACAACATGAAACCTTACAGATAGTATTTTGTACAAAAGTATAAGTCTCACAAAGTATGATTTGCAACATAAATGAAGGCTCGCATATTAGTAATTGCCACAAATATAAATTCTCACATACGTATTTTGTAACACAGTTATGTGCCTCGCAAAATGTGATAAGCGAGGCACTAGTTGCGTCGCATACCGAAAAATGTGACAACCAAACTATTTCGTCGCTTTTGGGAATCAGTAAAACACATTAAGCGACAACTGCTAGCGACAACCCGAAATCCTCGCATTTTTGGTTAAGCGATAAATTTAGACTTTTCGCGACAACTTTGAGTTGTCACAGATGTCATTTCCTCTTGTAGTCTCTCTCTCTCTCTCTCATTTTTTCTCTTCCTCTCTCTGTGCAGTCTCTGCTTACATGGTGTTTTCTCCTCCGGCTACCGGCGGCCATCAAAATCTATTGGGTTTTAAAGCTCTTGATCCCAGCAACCTCCCGGTTCTCACAGATTTCAAAATCGACCATCGTAGGAGGCGGAACTTCGACGGGAAGTTTTGAGTTTCGAAACTTTCGGCGACGATATCTCCTTATCTGTTGGGATTTGATCTTCGAGGTAGTTACAAAACTTGATCCTTGTGTTGTATAGAATATGTTGGTAAAATTTGGTAGCCATCGGAGATACTTGATGGCGGCACTGCACCGCCACTAGTGGTGGTGCATGCCGGCGAGTGGCGGCCCGCATGGCCAAAACTTTACGTCCAAAATTATGTACTCGTCGATACGAGCGCGTCGGTATGTTCGAATTTCAGAAATTCGAACGTTTGGTTAATCATTGTTTAATTACAAGTCGGATTGTACTATTCACGATTTGTGATGTTGTGACCGTTAGATCGTCGCCAAACTTGAATATATTGCTAGGATGAAAGTTACAAGCATGCTGTATAAATAGATCGTTAAAATCTGATCGTTTGTTTAATTATTGTTTAATTATAAATTTTAAACATACGTGATACAATATGTGGTGATCCAACCGTTGGATCGCCACCATAAGTTGCTAGAAATAAGCATGTGGGTGAAGTTTGGAATTTTAGAGTTTCAATGGAAATTGGTCGTAGAAATGTTGAAGTGGGACCCACGTTGACCGACAATTGACTTTGATCAAATTGTCCTGAATTATAGTTTTTGATGTCTTGGGGACATCCGGAGAATATTTAGAGTGTCCGGAGATATTATGATATGTCGGAGTAGAAGGTATTAATTGTGAACTATGATATGCTAAATGGAAAATTGCATGTTCATAGGTATTTTCGGAGTTCAGTACCTCAAGTTTATCTTGTCGATTACCCGGTTATTTTTAAAAAGACGCAGCGGGATTTCGAGGTGAGTAAATCTCACAGTTATATTGTGACACTAATGTGAATTGTGTGTTGGCCTAAATTTTAGTAATAAAATGTTAAGCATACTTTTATAATTAAATAAATGTTTTAAATTTGTGAACTTGATCGACTACGGTGGTTCATGGGTAAGTAAAACCCGATTTATAATTAAATGTTTTCAAAACTGAGATTTATAAAGAAAAATCATTATTTATAATTTAATGATGTTGGAATGTCATTGATCACAAATTGATGCATGATGATATATGTTGTTATAACTGTGTGGTATGAGTTATTTGTTTTGTGGAAAAACATTACAAATTTTGATTGGAAAATCTGAAATTGTTTATGGAATCGTGGAAGTATTGAAAATGATAATTGTTAAAAATACAATTATATTTTTTTTTTTAAGATTTGTGTTATCTTGGGGGGTAGGGGCAAGAAAACTTGTCACCTTTAGACGGGAAGGTGACCGGGGGGGGGCACTTCCAATGGCATTCAATCAGGGGATTGAAAAGTGAGGCCAAACGTACCTCATTCAGTTAGAGCTCTAGTCTGTAGCCATAAGTACTATCGCCAAAGTGATGGTGAAAGGTAGTACGCACTACTGCCAAATTAAGTGGTGAAAAGTAGTGTTATTTGAAAGAAAATAAGTATTCTCGCGTCTATTGTCCAAAAGTAACATTATGAATATTTCAAAAGAAATAGATGGAAATAGTATGATGTTATACATTTCGAAATGATTTGTTATGACTCGACCATTCTTTTTAAAATAAAAGAATTGTGATTGATTATTGTTGGATTGTATAATTGCGATATTATGCATGATGCTAAATAAGTGCATGTGATTGTTATTATGAATATGAATTGGAGTAAGGAACATGATTTACTCATACAAGCTTTATAAGCTTACCGGGTATGTTTATACACGGTGCACCATTCAATGGTGTAGTGGTTGATCGTGCAGGTGAGAGGAACGAAGAGTGAAGTTAAGGATTTCGTAGCAGTCTGGATTAGTGTGGGTGTGTTTCCAGCTGCATAAGTTTATTATTTCAGACTTCCGCTGTTAAATAAACTCTGAATGAGCATTTACTTAATATTGTGATATTTCATTTTATTATGTAAATTTGTGGAATGTAATATTTGACTCTAAAGAACGAGTCTATATTTACATTGTTGGCTTGGAAGGTGTGTTGTGCATTTGGAATAAAAAGAAAAATAAAAAAAATTCATGTGCAATTTATTGTTGGATTCCAGGCTTCGCGTCCCAGATCGCTATTGATAATAACAAAAAGAAGTTATTTCATTTGAGAGAAAATTTGGGGCGTGAAAGTAACACTCGGATGTTGTTATTGTCGGACTAGGGACTCCAGTTAGCCCGAGACGTAAACTGTGGTGGTGGTGTTGACCTGAAGTGTTGAGCGAGAATAAGCTACGAGATTCCAGGTAGGGGAACTGGGACTCTCTCGGTTAGTGTTTTCACGTATTTATGATAAATAAGATTTGCATGGCTATATTTATTTCCTTATGGATTTAAATGATTTGATATTTTATATGCCATGCGTGCTTCAATTATCTTTAATTTTATGTGATGACCTGAGAGTGAGTGGAGCATAGTGACTACCTTGGGTTTCGATCCCCTAAACCTCCGGAGAGGCTGTACGGACGGAATAGTGTTTGATATTCTTTGAGATGTGACACTAGTTATTCTAGGCGGTATGGTATTAAATGGACACTCTCGCTACTCCTTACGGTTTGTTGAAGATTTTATTCTTCGGTAAGGATGTAGTTGGTTAGATTGATCGGTCATCAGGTTTGATTTGCACCCGGGTATTTATTTATTTTCTCATGAATTGTTATTGAGAAATGATTTACTGTTTTTCTCAATGTATTTTTACATACTGGCGCCAATGAAATATATTTAATAATTTTTTAATCTAGCCGGGGTGAATTCCCTTATTGAGCAGCGAGGGCGAAAGCTCACCCCTACATTAGTTTTGGATGCAGGTATAGTGTCTGGGAACGGGACAACAATGGATGAAGCCGGGTGTTCAAACTTGTTATAATCGAATATTCGTTTATCGAATATCAGGTTCCGGTGTTATCTATTTATTCTCATTGTATCATTTCATTTATTTTAGAACCGGTTGACCATTTAACTTGTTCATGGTCAATAATGTGCTTTATCACGTGAAACTCATTCATGAAATCATATTTCGATCCGGTTATTTAATTTGAAAATTGGATTTAAATCGTTTTACGATTTCCAATTGTTTCACCTCTATTCAAATTAAATATGTTTCCGCATCGCGTTCTAAAAATAATTCCCATAAATGCCTTGCGTTTCTTTAAAGTATAAGTTAGTAAATCTAGCTTGTATTTTTAAAGACTCGCGGCACTGTAGCGTACTCAAATTAAAGAGGTGCAATTTGGGGCGTTACAGAAGCCACCATTAATAGACTTCAAATGGTCACTTGGGCATTGATTATGCGCACCAATCTCCCATTATCTGCTTGGGGTTATGCAATATTGTATGCAGCTCTACTCATTCGTTTCAGACCCGGCCACTACCAATCCACCGTTTTCTGTGTACCAGATGGTAACTGGATATGAGCAGTATGTCTCACATTTACGCATATTTGATTGTACAGTTTATGTGCCAATTGCGCCCCCACAGCGCACTCAATTAGGTCCTCAGAGACCTTTAAGTATTTATGTTGGTAACGAATCTCCAACTATTGTCCGCTACTTGGAATCCTTGACAGGCGATCTCTTTACCGCTAGATTTGCGGATTGTCACTTTGATGAGACAGTCTTCCCGTCGTTAGGGGGAGATAAGAACAAGAATGTTCAACAGGAAAGACAGGAATTGTCGTGGTCTGTCCCCACTCTGTCTCATCTTGATCCCCAAACCGCACAATGTGATAATGAAGTGCGTAGCATACTTAATATTCAAAACGTAGCAGATTCGATGCCTGATTGTTTTCTGATATTGATAAAGTGACGAGATCACATATACCAGCTGGCAGCTGCAAACGTGCCTGCAATGTTAGAAATCCTCTAAAGGAAGAGGGGATATGGTGCCAATAATGGTGCCACAACCACACATAGTGGAGGTGTGGTTGAGGCCGTGGTTCTCTAAAGGAAGAGGGTGAGACCACTTGGTTCGATGAATACTCGTCAAAGGAAAGAAGCGAGTTTGGCACAACCTAATCCATTCATCATCAATACCTGAAACCCGTCTCATGAGATTATCTCTAATTATAGTTATGTCCATGAATCAATATTGGGGGACGCCTCAATGATTAAATCAATTTCAGAGAATAGAAAAATCTCGATGAATGCATGCATGCTTGAGACGAAATTTTTGATGATGTATTGCTCAATAGACTATAGAGCATGATGACATCGAACCACGCTCTGTTGAAGAATGTCAACGTAGAGCATTTTGGGCTAAATGGAAAGATGCAATCCCGATTGAACTAGATTCACTAACAAAGGAAAAAGGTATTTGGGTACGTAGTGCTAACGCCCCCAAGTGTAAAACCTATTAGACATAAATGAGTCTTTGTTAGAAAGCGTAAAGAGAAGAAAGAAGTCTTGAGATATAAGACTCGCCTCGTGGCGCAAGGTTTCTCACAACGCTCTGGGGATTGACTACGAGGAGACATATTTTCCCATAAGGGATGTTATTACATCCTACTACCTTGTCAGTTTGGTAGTTTCCACAAAAACTTGACATGTAGCTTATGAATGTGGTTACAACATATCTCTATGGGGATCTAGATTCTGAGATATATATGAAGGTGTCAGATGGACTTTCAAATACCCAAGTCAAGTGACTCTAAACCACGGAGTACGTTTTCTACTTGATTGGGAAGGGATATATAAACAATGATTTATGTCCATGCGTATTTATAAAGAGAACAAGTTCCGGATTTGCAATTATAGCTGTCTATGTAGATGACATGAATTTAATTGGTACTCTTGAAGAATTGAGAGATACTGCTACATATTTGAAATCCGAATTTGAGATGAAAGATCTTGGAAAAACTCAGTTTCTAGGCTTTAAGCTAGAGCACTGAGATAGTGAAATATTAATCCACCAATTGGCTTATGTCCACAAGATGTTAAGAAGGTTTAACATGGAGAAAGTACATCCAGATAGTACTCCCATGATCGGTCGGACCCTAGATCCAAAGAATGATCAATTTCGTCCAAAGGATGATGACGAAGAATTACTAGGGGCTGAAGTGCCCTATCTAAGTGCAATAAGCGCATTATTATACTTAGCTCAATGCCCTAGACCTGACATCTCTTTTGCTGTGAACTTGTTGGCTAGATTTAGCTATGCGCCCACGCAACGCCATTGGAGTGGCATAAAGACAATATTTCGATACCTAAAGGGCACAATCGATTTGGACTTATTTTATCCCTACAGAGAGAGAAAAAAACATGGCAAACATATGTCTGCTGCCGCCTGGCGACCGGTTGCTAAGAATACGTCGACCGATCGCACCGATGCTGGTATCCCCTTTACCAAAAATTCATGTGATATTTTGGTTGGTTGTGCTGATGCCAGGTATCTCTCTGACCCGCACAAAGTTCTTTTATAATCAATAACAACAGACTCTCCTCAAGATTCAAGTGAATCAAGTTAGATCCGAGCAGAATGCATGTGGCAGATTTATTTACTAAGTCTTTGCCTAAGTCCACATTTGAAAAACATGTTAAAGGTATTGGTATGCTTAAGTTATCCGAGTTCCCATAATTGTAGGAATCAGGGGGAGGTGCAGACATGAGGGGGAGTCTGGCACATACATGTCACTTTCAATGTGAATGGTGCGTTGTACTTTTTTTCCCTTCGACCAAGGTTATTTTTCCCACTGAGTTTTTATTGTTACTTGGCAAGGTTTTTAATGAGACAACATGGAAAGCATCACCTAGTTGTGACCGGCACAAGGGGGAGTGTTTCAGGATATCTCTATTATGTGCCTTGTCTAACTAGGACTTAGAATAGGTTTATCCTTCTAGAGTATGGATTGTATTAGTATAGGTTTCCTACATCAATACAGATTGTATTTTGTACTCCTCTATATATAGAGGTCCTTATTCATTAATGAAATATATCATATTCTCTGCTCATTCTCTCTATTATTTACGTTTCCCTTAAACAAATTCTACATTTATGTCAATAAAAAGACGTCAAATTTAAATATTAAAAATAATCTTCTCTACATTACGGCATGCCAAATGGGGACTACAGTTTTTAATATATATTCCTATTGGTTTTTACCTTGCGCATAAGGCCCACTTTGTTTTTTACTTTTGTCAACAGACATTTCTGGAAGTCATCCCCCACTATTCCGTCTATCAATGCCGTTTGTTTAAAACTTGTTGTTCAAATGAGTCCAGAGGCTGAGATTGGCCCACGTCAATCAATCACATGGAGCGTGCAACTCACGCATGTACAGTCCCTAAGCAGACATATATACTTGGGTGCAGCCAAGAATTTTCGATTAACTACAAGTATATGAAATGTGTGTGTTAAATATGACCTTGCATATGGCT
Source organism: Rubus parviflorus (assembly GCA_029955375.1). Taxonomy (NCBI): domain Eukaryota; kingdom Viridiplantae; phylum Streptophyta; class Magnoliopsida; order Rosales; family Rosaceae; genus Rubus; species Rubus parviflorus. Next base: position 2,474,165 of record JARGGL010000008.1, on the reverse strand, counting down.
AGCTCCTACGACTAAATTGTCTTGTCTATACACTCATATTTCTAATCAGTCTGCTGCTAATTAAGCCTGCTAATGTTATTTTACAGGATCGATATATATTGTTTTAAACGGACCATGCATGGTTCATTGTGAGAATTTTGTTGGCCAATCTCTTAACATACAACATTTTAAGTATACGTAAAAAAATAGTAAAATACAAGTATGTACGTAGTATATTCAAAAAGATACCATGCATATGCTTTTGCTAGATTTCAATTGAGTAGTAATTTCCGGGATAAGATCTATATATTCTAGAAATCTGATGTACGAATTAAGTACTTTAACAAAGAAGGCAAGTTGAATATGAGTACGTAGTAAAATGAAGTTGACTTACAATTAATTGTTAGTCTAATAGCAATTTGCATATCACAGGTACTTGAAGAGTTGGTTTATATTTTCTTACTTGTTTTTTTGGAGAAATTTTTCTATGAGCCCGTTACGCACATGTGACATATGTGACGGATTACTCTGATTGGTTCAAGTAATTATTTATTTTTTCTCTTAAACCACCATCAATTGTCTCTCAGAAAGAGAAGAACCTGAAATACAAAGATGGCGTTGCTTCCTTAAACTGATAGTGCCAAGCTCAATTGACAAAACCATTACATGAGATAGAAATTGAAAAGGAGAAGAGTTTGAGATCAAGGTAAATTAATTGAGAGTGAAGATCCAAAAAGCCCAAAAGGAGATGAGCAGAGAACAAAACGATGTGGGAGCACAATAGTTCTGGAAAACCCAGTAGATTAATTGAAAGTTCTAGAATCAAACAATTATGAAGCTTCAAATTGGTAGGAAAAAGAAAAATATGAAGTAGCTTGATAGAGAAATTTTAGATTCAATACAACTTTACCATGGGGAGTGATCGCGAAATTCCTAAACGAGCCAATTTTTCAAATTATCTCCCGAGATGTTTAAATCTTTGATTTCTTTGGGTTGGGAAACCACCTTGCCTTCGCTGTCTTGGTGTTCTCTGCAATTCCAACTGTTCATATAGTGAAACTTGCATCCCAGCTTTGGATTTCAACTTTTGAAGAGGATGACCTTCACGCCGTTATGTTTCAGAATTGACGGAGAAAAAAAATTATATTACGTGGACCAATTAGAGTGATTCGTCACATATGCCACATGGTGTGACGGACTCATGGAAAAAAATTTTCTTGTTTTGGGTTGAGGTACATTTTTTACTCTCAATTATTGATTCCTCATCTTAATTAGATTAGTCAATTAGCAACCTGCAAGATTGAGAGCTAGTGGTATGCTAGAAGTAGGATATATGGATAATTTTTAGGTTCACCTCCTGGGTAACCAATTGCTGTAACAAATTATTTATTATGGGAGGCTCTTATTTGTTTGTAACGGTGTATCTCATTTTAATTTATTTTATTTTATTATGAGAGGTTTTTACTGACAAATACATCGTTGGCAAAAGTTGAATTTTTTTTTATTTCACTTTTTTTTTAATTCGTCACTAAAGGTGTGTCTATTTTTTTAATTACGGGAGACTTTTACTGACAAACAATTCGTCAGCAAATATATTTTTTTGGAAGACTTTTATCGACGAATAATTCGTCGGTAAAGGTGTGACTCTATTTTTTTTTTTAATTTATGAGACTTTTACTGACAAATAATTCGTCAATAATGATTTTTTTTTTTTTTGAAAAACTTGTACTAACAATTATTCATCGGCAAATGTAAGATTTTTTATGGGAGACTTGTGCCGATAAATAAGTCGTCGGCAAAGGTATATCTCTTTTTATTTAAGTGTTTTACTACAAATTGTTGCAACAAAGATTGATTCATTCATATAGAACAAGATATTTAGGCTGAATGAATAATTATATTGATACGTACATCTTATATACAGATCACCTAAGGTTCTCCAACAAGTCAGGAGACCAATAAGGAATGACAATTACAATTGAATGCATATTGATACAGCACACTCTAACAATCAATCCTAATTATACTGAGATACACTATCAATCTAATTGAATGTTAAGATATACTTTCCAACACTCCCCCTCAAGTTGGAGAGTGAATGTCAATAACTCCCAGCTTGCACATGAGCTGTTTGAACTTTTCTTTTCCCAAAGCTTTTGTAAACACATCTGCTAATTGTTGTGAAGAAATCACATATCGAGTAACAACTTCACCTTGTAAAATTTTATCCCGAATAAAGTGACAATCCATTTCAATATGTCGAGTTCTCTCATGAAACACAGGATTTTTAGCAATGTGTAAAGCAGCTTGATTATCACAATGCAAAGTAGCAAGACTTGTAACAGGCATATGCAAATCTGCCAATAAATAACGTAACCAAGTAAGCTCACAACATGTACCAGCCATTGCTCTATATTCAGCTTCCGCACTTGATAAAGAAACAGTCTTTTGCCTCTTGGACCTCCACGAAATTAAGGAATTTCCAAGGAATACACAATAACCAGAGGTGGAACGGCGAGTGATAGGACAACCCGCCCAATCAGAGTCACAAAATGCCCTCAAATTTAATGAATTATGGGAATGAAGGAGCAAACCTTGACCAGGAGCTGATTTTAAATAACGAACAACTCGAAGAGCAGCAGCCATGTGAGGTTGTCGTGGTTCATGCATAAAACGGCTGAGAATGTGAACTGAATATGTAATGTCGGGTCTACTGATGGTCAAGTAAATCAATCGACCAACTAGACGTTGATATGCACCAGGGTCTTTGAGCAATTCTCCCTTGTTTGAAAGTCTGCATTCTTCCATGGGAAATTCAACCGGTTTGGCACCCAAGTATCCACTGTCTTTGATAATTTCCAAGGCATATTTTCGTTGAGATATGTAAATTCCTTTCTTGGAAAGAGCTATTTCAATGCCTAAGAAAAACTTCAGATCACCAAGATCTTTGATACGGAAACGAGTATGAAGAAATTGCTTTAAAGCATTAATAGACTCAATGTTGTTTCCAGTGATCAAAATGTCATCCACATAAATCAACAAGACAGTAAGAGACCATCTTTTCGAATAAACAAGGAATAGTCGGCTTTGGATTGAGAAAAGCCAGCAGCAAGAACAGCCTCTGTGAACTTAGAAAACCATTGTCGAGAGGCTTGTTTAAGTCCATATAACGACTTGTGAAGGCGACACACAAAGTTCTCCCCCTGTCGCCGAAGACCAGGAGGATGAGACATATATATTTCTTCCAATAAATCACCATTCAAGAAAGCATTATTGACATCGAATTGATGTAGAGACCAATTCAGACTGGCAGCAATAGCAAGAAGGCAGCGGACAGTTACCATTTTGGCGGTGGGAGAGAAGGTGTCATGATAATTGATGCCAGCAGTCTGGGTAAAACCCCGAGCAACAAGGCGAGCCTTATATCGCTCAATAGACCCATCAGCCTTGCGCTTGATTCGATACACCCATTTACAACTAATCGGGTGTTTTCCAGGAGGTAAAGGGACGAGACTCCATGTCTGATTATCAGTAAGAGCTTGAAGCTCAGAATTCATGGCTTCCTGCCACTTAGGATCGGCGGCAGCAATGTCATAAGAAGTTGGTTCCTCATCCCGACTAACATTAGCAATATAACTGAGATGTGTAGGGTAATACCGATTATAAGATATGTAGTGACAAAGAGGGTATCTCGTACCTGGTATAGATTGAGACGAGGCCGAGGACAATTGATGTGGAGGCAGAATCACCTGCGAGCAAACGTAGTCCTGGAGGCGGATGTTGGCTTCTCGAGAGCGTTGAGAACGACGAAGTGGTTGAACGGGAACAATGGGAAGAGGATCGGGAATGACGAGCTCGACCGGCTGTACATCCGGTTGGTTCTCAAGAGGATCGGTCAGTTGAACAGGTGGATCAGAATTAGGAATAGATATGGGAGGAGCGGAAGGAGGCGAGTCAGGAGGAGAGGTGATTGGGTCGTTCGACGTATGCAGAGAAGATGATGAAGGTACAGACTGTGTATTGGATGAATCGAAAGAATCTGAGACGATAGGAAGTGGAATGGGCTGGGCCGGTGGAGTGTTTCCTGCTGGGTTGACCTTTGGTGAATGATAAAAGGTATCCTAAAGAAAAATCACATCCCGATTAGTGAAAATGGTCTTGGTTGCAATATTGTAAAGTTTGTAAGCCTTTTGTCCCATAGGATAACCTAGAAAAATACATTTGCTGGCACGAGGAGAAAATTTGGAAGATGGATTGACTATGGTTGCAAAAGCAATACAACCAAAAACTCGCATACGAGAATAATTAGGAAGTTTATTGTAAAGAATCTCAAAGGGTGTTTTTTTATGAAGCAACAAAGTGGGAAGGGGATTAATGACATATATATACAGCAGTAAGAACACATTCTCCCCAGAAATTAATAGGTAGATGAGATTGAAACCGAAGAGCCCGAGCGGTTTCAAGGATATGTCTATGTTTCCGCTCGACAACGCCATTTTGCTGAGGTGTATATACACAAGAGTGTTGAAAAAGAACACCTTCTTCAAGGAAAAAATTTTGTAACGAAAGAAATTCAGCCCCATTATCAGAACAAATTTGTTGAACTTTTGTATTGAATTGAGTGTGGACATAATGGAAAAATTGACGGAGTAAAGTTTGTGTCTCGCTCTTATGACGCATTAAGAAAACCCATGTAAATCGGGAAAAATCATCCACAATAGTCAAGAAATAAGAAGCACCAGAAAGAGAAGGGGTTTTATAACGTCCCCAAATATCACAATGAATAAGGGAAAAACACTTCGAAGTTGAGATTGAACTATAAGGAAAAGGTTGACGAGTTTGTTTCGCCAATGGACAAATGTCACATTTATGACTAGAATCAAAATTGAAATTACGCAAATTATTAGCTAAAAATTGTAAACGAGCAGAGGAAGGGTGACCCAAGCGGCGATGCCAAAGATCAGAGGAGATAATCAAATTGCAAGCAAAATGAGAAGAAGGAGAAGTTGAAGCCAACGCCACAAGGTAATAGAGATCACCACGTCGCTTACCCACACCAATCATCGTCCTCGTAACCAAGTCCTGTAAAATACACCAAGATGGAAAAAATGTCACTGAACAATGTAAATCATCAGTTGTCTTTCCTACAGACATAAGATCAACTCTAAAACTTGGCACACAAAGGACATTATTCAATTGAAAAGAATCATTAAATCGAATTGAGCCAGTCATGGTAATTCAGGCCACGTCTCCACTAGGTAAAGAAACTGGTGCCAAAGAAGGATGCTTATTAATGTTCATCAATGATGTAGGAGAAGAAGTAATATGATGAGTTGCTCCACTATCAATTATCCAACGATTGGGAGCAACTGGTAGCAAACCTGAAGCAAACTCAGAGACTGAGGTAGCAGCGGCATTAACATGTGGAGTGACAGGCTTGGGAGTCAAGGCACCAAGTATCTGAACGTATTGGTCCTCAGTTAAATTGGGCAGAGAGGCCTGAAGTTCCTGAAAAGTGGGATTGAAATCCACTTGATTAGCATAAGGATTACCAGATGCCGAGTTTGAGAAATTTTTGTCATTGCCGTGACGTTGGTGTCGTGCCTTTTCTTTACTCTTGGGATGGCCAGGAGGATATCCAATTAGCTTGTAGCATGTTGCCTTCCTGTGGTATAAATCACCACAATAAGTGCACTGAAAGGGCTCCTTGTTGCGTGAATTGGTGAATTGATTCCCATCAACTTGATTATTTTGCCGACCCCTAGTCATATTAGAATGGCCACGCACAGCCATAGCTGCTGTGTTTGACGACATGGTGATAGCAGACCCTAACTCTCGCTGCTTTTCTTCTTGCACGACAGAAGCATAGGCTTGACGGACTAAGGGTAAAGGATTCATTAGTAAAATATGACCTCTTGTACCTGAATACGACTCATTGAGTCCCATGAGAAACTGCATAAGCTTGGTACGATCATTCTGCGCACCACAAGTACATGTTACTGAATTAAAGGATGCAAGCTCGTCCCATAAGCCCTTCAATTTTGTGTAATATGCCGCAACAGACATCTGACCTTGCTCAATCTTGTAAATGTCCCGCTGAATCTGGAATATACGAGGAGCGTTACCCAAAGAAAACCTCTCATGAAGATCTTCCCAAATAGCATGAGGGGTGCTGCACGAAAGGACAGAATCAGCTAACTCTGGTTCAAGGGAATTCAGGATCCATGAAAGCACCATGTCATTGCAACGCTGCCAAAGAGCATGCTCATCAGGATTCGAAGCTTCATTAGGCTCCTTGACTTTTCCGGTGATGAAACCTGTCTTGTTCTTGGCACTCAGAGAAATTCTCATAGCACGGTACCAAGAGTTGTAGTTGTCACCATTTAATCTTTTTGAAACAAGAAGCAGATGTCACGCCCCGATTTTCAAATCAATTAATAAGGCATTTTGCCTTTAATTACAAATCAATTTCGGGAATGTGACTACATGGAATATCAAATACAAATATGCACTAGAATTTTTTTCTTTTAATTCGAGTACAACAATATACTCCATGCCCAATAAATGTAAATGCTGACCCGTTCTTTAGGGTTACATATTACAAGCCATAATTAAATAATAAATTGTTATTACAAAATATTAAATAATTAATCCATCAGAGTTTATTACATAAACAGCGGAAGTCTTATAAACCAATAATATGTATGCAGCCTTGCTTACTCCTGGTTATCCTAACCTGCAGGTATAACCACTACACCGTGGAATAGTGTACCGGGTTATATCAACAAACCCGGTCAGCTTACGAAGCTGGTATGAGTAATCTATGTTTTATTTTCAAAGAATCATTTAACTCAAAAGTTCCATTTCAAATCCGGAAGATTCGTATTATCTAATATACTGAACCTACGTGTCCCATACCACGTATTTTAACCCCACACGCCCCATAAACGTGTATGTTAATACCAGGGTAATCCAGTATATTAAATAATATAAACCCTCGATCTTTACTCACACAAAATCATTTATAACTTAGCCTGATTAAAAGTGAGATGCATCTCACATTTAATACATCAAGTTATTTTTAACTTCGCCTGATTAAAAGTGAGAATACTATTTTTCTTCTCCTTTTAATACATCAAGTTAACCAAACAATATGCAGTCTAGAGCTTTAACTGATGGGCTACCATTTTTCACCCATTTAACGGTGTCCCCAGGACAATCCGTTTGTACAAAATCATTCAAATAGGCAAACACAATATCTTAATAGAATTATTGTGTTCCCACAAAATTCACAAATTAAAACAATAAAATGAATATTTTTCAATTATTGTTTTAACACCAAAATCACAAACAACACAATATGAATTAATATTCATATATAAAAACATCGTGAGATTCACTCACCTCTAATTCCTGCTGCGTCTTCAAATAGAAACCAGGAATCGACAATGTTATCCGGAAGCTTCTATGATTCCACAATTTCCTATGAACATGCAATAGTCCACTTAGCATATCATAGATTCCTAAACGATACATTATCCTCAAATGTCACTTAGACATTAATGATCATAATTCAGGACAGTTTGACCAAAAGTCAACCGTCGGTCAACGTGGGTCCCACGTCTACTATTCATCAACGGGTCCCACACGAAATCCAAAACTTCCAAAATCCATCAACATGCTTATTTCTAGCATCCTAACATCATATCCAAAAATGGTGATGATCCAACGGTTGGATCATCACGGATCTAACGATCCATAATCATTGCATAATTGATCGTTGATCAAACGATCTAATTTCAATAATCCAACGGTCCAACATGCTTATAATCTCAATATTAACCACACGATCAAATTTGAAGATCATCTGACGGTCGGATCTCTCGAATCGTAAATCGTACGATCCGATAAATCGGGTTAATTGACCATCGGTCAAACGACCGAATTTGACAAAAGTCAAAACACGAAAGTTGTTCGTATAGACGTACCAAGTCAAACGGAGCAAAGAACTGCTCCTGGATCGGCCGGACGCGCCGCACACGCGCCGCCACCGGAGGTGGTCAGACGCCGGAGAAAAGTTCTCCGATTGACACCAAATTTTACCAGCATGTACATCTCAACAATCCCAACAAGTTTAGTAACTACCTCAAAGTCTGGATCGGAGTGGAAGTTGCCGGAATCGGTGTCGGCAAGTTTTAGATCCAAAAAGTGCAAAGTTTCAATCCCGCCGATCTAGGCCTTACCGCCGTGATCCACCACCATGGGGAGGTTGCTGGGCAGGAGGGGAGCAAAACCCAACAGGTCTCATCGCCGGAGGTGGCCGGAAACGTCGCCGGAAAGCTTCCCCTTTTTGGCAGAAACTGTCGGCTCCGGTTGACAACTTTCCGTCAAGAATTTGGGGAAGGTACCTTCACGGGAAATGAAGAGGGGGAGGAGACGAAGCCACGCGCCGCCCGAAGGTTCTGTCCGTTGGGAGCTTTTTCGGAAGTTTCCGGAAAGATCCGGGCAAAAATGAAATTTCTGAAAAATACCCAATATTTATACAAAATTTTCCAAACTTCCGAAGGCCATAACTCCTTCATACGATGTCCGTTTTCGGTGAACCAAATTCCTACGAACTCGATTCGACGAGGTCTACAACTTTCATGAAGGAAGTTTTCCCAAATTCTCAACAGATAAAAAGTTACCTTAATTAACCTTGTGTAACTTATAATTACCGCCGTAATTATCGTTTTACGACGAAAACCTCTAAAAATATGAAATCACACCATTTCACTTCAAATTTCACGACATATTTTATAAAAATAATAGTGAAATTTTCGGGGTATTACAGTCTACCCTCCTTAAAGAAATTTCGTCCCGAAATTAGGACGCAGAGTATTCCCAAGGTTATCACACTTCAATTCCAAAATCCAAATTTTTATTGATAATCACTTAGGTAGTACATATCAAGCCAAAACATAAACAACCACACTACAACTTGCACACACTCTTATTACAAATTCTAAAATGCCTCACAGGGCTTACACTACCAGAAGCCATCCTTAAATCTCCAATAGTGACTTCGTGGATAAGAGGCCGGATGTCTCGGAATTCCATACATCATCAGCTGGTAGAAATATGCTGCCTCTACGAAACACTTGCAAGTGTCGCAACATTCTCTAGCTGCATGCCTATCTCCATCCACATCCCACATGTCCTGGCCAAAAGGACGCCAAAAACTTGACTCACCGCAAGTAAGACATTTACCTGCGGGCAGGAAAGCTGTAGTCGACGGAAAATACAGCAGTAGATGCTCATGACAAAACTCGGCCTGATGCATCATCCGCTCGACTTCTTGTCTACAGTAGTAGATGTTCCATCCGCTTCTCCACCAGTCGAGGGCTTCACACAGTTGCTGCACCACTTCCTGCTGCTTGGCTCGTGGTCCCAATATCATCTTAATCATACATGCTGCATAAAACGCAACATGATGACCTACCACCGAACTTGGACGTGCACCATACAGAGTTCCTGGTTTGCATGCTGCATCGAAGTACTCCAGGGCTAAGGGTATGTTGGCCGCTTCCACAAGTACTCGTATTCCCATCCGGAATAGAGACTCCGGGTTCTTCGCTTCCCAGCAACGATTTGCGAAGATGCGCACTTGCCGATCCGCTTCTATGAAACCAGTGGGTCTGGATCCACCATCGAACCCATCCATGTCGATCGCCGCAAGAGTGGACCAACTGTCAGCATACTCCTTGAAGTCTTTCGAGACACAACGGAGTTCCATTGTGCTCTGCAGGGATGCGGTAGCCACCAACTGGAATATGTACTTCCAGATCTCCACCGGAAGTTCACTCCATTCTTCATTCTTGGATCGCTTGCTGCACTCTCCTTTGTTCACCATTTTGCAAATTCTAGTAGATGTGTTTGTTTGAAATCAGATATGAGGTGAGTAACACAACTCCTTATCCCATGTATTTAAGACAAAATTTTCCACCGTAAGGAAAACATTCTTTAATGCGAGTGCGGTGCACTCAGCAACCACTAAGAATAATTATTGCTCATATCTGTCTCAATTACTCAAAAGTATCGCCCACGATACAAGATTCCGCGAGATTAAATCAACAAAAACTCAGTCTTCCACTAACACCGGTCATAATGACTCATTACTTTAACTTTCGCATAATTAATTCCTCAAAAGATGCGAGGTCTCACAAGAGTGGAACTGTATGTGGAAAATCAGTGCATCGGGGAAAGAAAATCTTCCACGATCTCCAAGGCTCCGACAATTAGCTGTAATCAGCCGCTCACTTTTGCTTTTGAATTTTCAAATCCTCCACCAACCATAAATATACACCTTATGCATCCACTAACAGATATTTTCCATTAGTGCCATAAACTCATTTCTCTTTCAAAGAGGACTTCTTCACCCCACTTCTCAAAAAATACACCAACTCAACATGTCACGTAAAGTGAATTCGTTCAGTGAATTACTTCAATCTGATCCCTCAGAAAGCCAATTCTTTGAGGGCTTAGATGAAATAATTTCACCAGCAATCGAATTCGACAACGATATCGACATGCTAGACATGCTTCTAGCAGAAGACGACGCCATTGAAGTAGCCCCAAGTCCACAAGTATCATCTCCACAAGCTGAACCTAGTTCATCCAAACGTATTCCACTGAGGAAGAGCTTCACCAAATACCAAGTCCAAGCATTGAAGGACTTCGTCGAGGCTTTCCCAAAGCCAATAGTTCAACAACGTCAAGAATTGGGTGACCAGATAAAGTTAACGTTTGCACAAGTCTCTGCCTGGGTGATAAAGCATCGACCCCAAGCGCCTGCCCAAACAACTCGTCAACAAAATTTTCTGCTGAGACAGAAAATCAATGGGCTTCAAGCTCAACTTAGTCAGTACCAAGCTGCATTCAGCCGAATCAACTGCAACCACTGCGGACAACGAGTTACTCCCAATAGTGAGCTACTAAAAGGGATTGAAGAGACTACCCCACAACCTCAGACTCTTCCAATTCCTGCAGTCGTTGGTCCAAGGGAAAAGTCTCGCATGAGGAAAGATGTGCAAAAGTGTATGTCGTCCACACCTCACTCTTCTTCTACACACCAACAACCAGACAACATCAACATCCACTCAGAACCTGAACAAGCATCTGTCGTGGCAGACACAGCCAAGATTTCTGAGATCATTGTGTCGGTCAGAGATGAGCTAATCATCATGGCATCTGCTGCTGCGCCACTGTGGATCTCTGCACTCAAATCCAGTTCTGCCACGCTTCATGAGTTCCTGAATGAAGCAGAGTACAAGAGAATCTTCACTAACGGTATAGATCTTACACCTACTAACTTCCAAACTGAAGCTTCACGCTACACAGCCACAATTCCTCTCAGTCCAGTCGTACTCTTGAATTTCTTCATGGATGTGGACCAATGGTCCACCATATTCAGTAGCATCATTTCAAGGGCGAATATCCTTGATGTCTTGTCAACAGGGACTACTGAAAACTACCACGACACCATCCAAGTCATGACTGCCGAGTTCCAGGTAACCACTCCATCTGTCTCCACTCGTGTCACTCACTTTGTTCGTTATTGTCAACGACAAACAGAACAGAGTTGGGCCATAGTTGATGTCTCTGTGGAGGGTTTAAGTTCAAATCTGGGTCCACACCCCAGATCTCAATGCAAGAAGCGTCCATCCGGATGCTTAATCCAAGATTTGTTCAACGGCAGCTCTCGTGTCGTATGGGTGGAACATGTTGATGTACGAGATCAACTCATGCACCAAACATACAGAACGCTAGTGGAGTCAGGCTTAGCCTTTGGAGCAAGGCGATGGGTAGAAATACTTCAGAGACAAGCAGAACGGTTCAATTATTCTGCGGCTGTCACTCATCCACCTCAAGACTTTTGTGTCATACCATCGGTAGAAGGAAGAAGAAACTTGTTGCAGATGGCATGCAGATTAGTGACGGATTTCTGCACAGGCATCGGCAACTCTACTGCTCATGAATGGAAGGTAGCTGAACAAACCAAGTTCAGGGGTTCGGGGATAAGAGTCTCCACCAACAAAATCTGGAATAGGCTAAATAAGCCTCATGGTCTCACTCGAACTGCAACAGCAATATTCCAACATCATGTCTCTCACCGAAAGCTGTTTGACTTCTTCACTGACATACAAACTCGGAACCAGTGGGACCACCAAGCATTGGGCAAGACAGTCCAAGAGATTGCACACATCACAACAGGTCAAGACCCACGTAATTGTGTCTCCTTGATGCAAATCGACGACACCTATGTACTCCAAGAGAGTTGCACTGATTCAACAGGGTCATACGTGATTTATGCCTCTATCAGTCAGTCAACGGTCCAGAAGTTATTAGGTGGTTGTGAGTTAGGTACAATTGTATTCCTAACTTCAGGTTTCTCGATCCTACCTGATATGCCTACTGCTGGAAGGACAGAAGGGGTCTCAGACAATCCGTACATTGGTTGTCTAGTAACAGTAGCAACACAGATCTCTACTGAGTTGCTGAAGAATAAGAAAGGGTCAGTGGATCAAGTCTGTCGTTTGATCCAGGGTACGGTTGAGAGAGTTAGGAATGTAGCCATGTAAGACTACCGTATAAGGAATTGTAATTTGTACTTTATATTCTTAACAACACAACAGCACTGAAGAGCACATGATGGGGATCCGCCGCGGTCGGGCCATCACTCGATAATTACTGTGCGTAATTAAGCATACGAAGTAACCATTACTTGAATGAATCTAAGAACCTAACGCCAAACCCTAAACCGATCCTAAGCTCTAAACCCTAACTTCACTTCTCAATTCCAAAACTCGTTTCATTTCCTTAGAGCGTTCCATTGCTCAATCACTTCCTTAGAGCATTGTTTTGCTCTGATACCAATCTGTCACGCCCCGATTTTCAAATCAATTAATAAGGCATTTTGCCTTTAATTACAAATCAATTTCGGGAATGTGACTACATGGAATATCAAATACAAATATGCACTAGAATTTTTTTCTTTTAATTCGAGTACAACAATATACTCCATGCCCAATAAATGTAAATGCTGACCCGTTCTTTAGGGTTACATATTACAAGCCATAATTAAATAATAAATTGTTATTACAAAATATTAAATAATTAATCCATCAGAGTTTATTACATAAACAGCGGAAGTCTTATAAACCAATAATATGTATGCAGCCTTGCTTACTCCTGGTTATCCTAACCTGCAGGTATAACCACTACACCGTGGAATAGTGTACCGGGTTATATCAACAAACCCGGTCAGCTTACGAAGCTGGTATGAGTAATCTATGTTTTATTTTCAAAGAATCATTTAACTCAAAAGTTCCATTTCAAATCCGGAAGATTCGTATTATCTAATATACTGAACCTACGTGTCCCATACCACGTATTTTAACCCCACACGCCCCATAAACGTGTATGTTAATACCAGGGTAATCCAGTATATTAAATAATATAAACCCTCGATCTTTACTCACACAAAATCATTTATAACTTAGCCTGATTAAAAGTGAGATGCATCTCACATTTAATACATCAAGTTATTTTTAACTTCGCCTGATTAAAAGTGAGAATACTATTTTTCTTCTCCTTTTAATACATCAAGTTAACCAAACAATATGCAGTCTAGAGCTTTAACTGATGGGCTACCATTTTTCACCCATTTAACGGTGTCCCCAGGACAATCCGTTTGTACAAAATCATTCAAATAGGCAAACACAATATCTTAATAGAATTATTGTGTTCCCACAAAATTCACAAATTAAAACAATAAAATGAATATTTTTCAATTATTGTTTTAACACCAAAATCACAAACAACACAATATGAATTAATATTCATATATAAAAACATCGTGAGATTCACTCACCTCTAATTCCTGCTGCGTCTTCAAATAGAAACCAGGAATCGACAATGTTATCCGGAAGCTTCTATGATTCCACAATTTCCTATGAACATGCAATAGTCCACTTAGCATATCATAGATTCCTAAACGATACATTATCCTCAAATGTCACTTAGACATTAATGATCATAATTCAGGACAGTTTGACCAAAAGTCAACCGTCGGTCAACGTGGGTCCCACGTCTACTATTCATCAACGGGTCCCACACGAAATCCAAAACTTCCAAAATCCATCAACATGCTTATTTCTAGCATCCTAACATCATATCCAAAAATGGTGATGATCCAACGGTTGGATCATCACGGATCTAACGATCCATAATCATTGCATAATTGATCGTTGATCAAACGATCTAATTTCAATAATCCAACGGTCCAACATGCTTATAATCTCAATATTAACCACACGATCAAATTTGAAGATCATCTGACGGTCGGATCTCTCGAATCGTAAATCGTACGATCCGATAAATCGGGTTAATTGACCATCGGTCAAACGACCGAATTTGACAAAAGTCAAAACACGAAAGTTGTTCGTATAGACGTACCAAGTCAAACGGAGCAAAGAACTGCTCCTGGATCGGCCGGACGCGCCGCACACGCGCCGCCACCGGAGGTGGTCAGACGCCGGAGAAAAGTTCTCCGATTGACACCAAATTTTACCAGCATGTACATCTCAACAATCCCAACAAGTTTAGTAACTACCTCAAAGTCTGGATCGGAGTGGAAGTTGCCGGAATCGGTGTCGGCAAGTTTTAGATCCAAAAAGTGCAAAGTTTCAATCCCGCCGATCTAGGCCTTACCGCCGTGATCCACCACCATGGGGAGGTTGCTGGGCAGGAGGGGAGCAAAACCCAACAGGTCTCATCGCCGGAGGTGGCCGGAAACGTCGCCGGAAAGCTTCCCCTTTTTGGCAGAAACTGTCGGCTCCGGTTGACAACTTTCCGTCAAGAATTTGGGGAAGGTACCTTCACGGGAAATGAAGAGGGGGAGGAGACGAAGCCACGCGCCGCCCGAAGGTTCTGTCCGTTGGGAGCTTTTTCGGAAGTTTCCGGAAAGATCCGGGCAAAAATGAAATTTCTGAAAAATACCCAATATTTATACAAAATTTTCCAAACTTCCGAAGGCCATAACTCCTTCATACGATGTCCGTTTTCGGTGAACCAAATTCCTACGAACTCGATTCGACGAGGTCTACAACTTTCATGAAGGAAGTTTTCCCAAATTCTCAACAGATAAAAAGTTACCTTAATTAACCTTGTGTAACTTATAATTACCGCCGTAATTATCGTTTTACGACGAAAACCTCTAAAAATATGAAATCACACCATTTCACTTCAAATTTCACGACATATTTTATAAAAATAATAGTGAAATTTTCGGGGTATTACAGTCTACCCTCCTTAAAGAAATTTCGTCCCGAAATTAGGACGCAGAGTATTCCCAAGGTTATCACACTTCAATTCCAAAATCCAAATTTTTATTGATAATCACTTAGGTAGTACATATCAAGCCAAAACATAAACAACCACACTACAACTTGCACACACTCTTATTACAAATTCTAAAATGCCTCACAGGGCTTACACTACCAGAAGCCATCCTTAAATCTCCAATAGTGACTTCGTGGATAAGAGGCCGGATGTCTCGGAATTCCATACATCATCAGCTGGTAGAAATATGCTGCCTCTACGAAACACTTGCAAGTGTCGCAACATTCTCTAGCTGCATGCCTATCTCCATCCACATCCCACATGTCCTGGCCAAAAGGACGCCAAAAACTTGACTCACCGCAAGTAAGACATTTACCTGCGGGCAGGAAAGCTGTAGTCGACGGAAAATACAGCAGTAGATGCTCATGACAAAACTCGGCCTGATGCATCATCCGCTCGACTTCTTGTCTACAGTAGTAGATGTTCCATCCGCTTCTCCACCAGTCGAGGGCTTCACACAGTTGCTGCACCACTTCCTGCTGCTTGGCTCGTGGTCCCAATATCATCTTAATCATACATGCTGCATAAAACGCAACATGATGACCTACCACCGAACTTGGACGTGCACCATACAGAGTTCCTGGTTTGCATGCTGCATCGAAGTACTCCAGGGCTAAGGGTATGTTGGCCGCTTCCACAAGTACTCGTATTCCCATCCGGAATAGAGACTCCGGGTTCTTCGCTTCCCAGCAACGATTTGCGAAGATGCGCACTTGCCGATCCGCTTCTATGAAACCAGTGGGTCTGGATCCACCATCGAACCCATCCATGTCGATCGCCGCAAGAGTGGACCAACTGTCAGCATACTCCTTGAAGTCTTTCGAGACACAACGGAGTTCCATTGTGCTCTGCAGGGATGCGGTAGCCACCAACTGGAATATGTACTTCCAGATCTCCACCGGAAGTTCACTCCATTCTTCATTCTTGGATCGCTTGCTGCACTCTCCTTTGTTCACCATTTTGCAAATTCTAGTAGATGTGTTTGTTTGAAATCAGATATGAGGTGAGTAACACAACTCCTTATCCCATGTATTTAAGACAAAATTTTCCACCGTAAGGAAAACATTCTTTAATGCGAGTGCGGTGCACTCAGCAACCACTAAGAATAATTATTGCTCATATCTGTCTCAATTACTCAAAAGTATCGCCCACGATACAAGATTCCGCGAGATTAAATCAACAAAAACTCAGTCTTCCACTAACACCGGTCATAATGACTCATTACTTTAACTTTCGCATAATTAATTCCTCAAAAGATGCGAGGTCTCACAAGAGTGGAACTGTATGTGGAAAATCAGTGCATCGGGGAAAGAAAATCTTCCACGATCTCCAAGGCTCCGACAATTAGCTGTAATCAGCCGCTCACTTTTGCTTTTGAATTTTCAAATCCTCCACCAACCATAAATATACACCTTATGCATCCACTAACAGATATTTTCCATTAGTGCCATAAACTCATTTCTCTTTCAAAGAGGACTTCTTCACCCCACTTCTCAAAAAATACACCAACTCAACATGTCACGTAAAGTGAATTCGTTCAGTGAATTACTTCAATCTGATCCCTCAGAAAGCCAATTCTTTGAGGGCTTAGATGAAATAATTTCACCAGCAATCGAATTCGACAACGATATCGACATGCTAGACATGCTTCTAGCAGAAGACGACGCCATTGAAGTAGCCCCAAGTCCACAAGTATCATCTCCACAAGCTGAACCTAGTTCATCCAAACGTATTCCACTGAGGAAGAGCTTCACCAAATACCAAGTCCAAGCATTGAAGGACTTCGTCGAGGCTTTCCCAAAGCCAATAGTTCAACAACGTCAAGAATTGGGTGACCAGATAAAGTTAACGTTTGCACAAGTCTCTGCCTGGGTGATAAAGCATCGACCCCAAGCGCCTGCCCAAACAACTCGTCAACAAAATTTTCTGCTGAGACAGAAAATCAATGGGCTTCAAGCTCAACTTAGTCAGTACCAAGCTGCATTCAGCCGAATCAACTGCAACCACTGCGGACAACGAGTTACTCCCAATAGTGAGCTACTAAAAGGGATTGAAGAGACTACCCCACAACCTCAGACTCTTCCAATTCCTGCAGTCGTTGGTCCAAGGGAAAAGTCTCGCATGAGGAAAGATGTGCAAAAGTGTATGTCGTCCACACCTCACTCTTCTTCTACACACCAACAACCAGACAACATCAACATCCACTCAGAACCTGAACAAGCATCTGTCGTGGCAGACACAGCCAAGATTTCTGAGATCATTGTGTCGGTCAGAGATGAGCTAATCATCATGGCATCTGCTGCTGCGCCACTGTGGATCTCTGCACTCAAATCCAGTTCTGCCACGCTTCATGAGTTCCTGAATGAAGCAGAGTACAAGAGAATCTTCACTAACGGTATAGATCTTACACCTACTAACTTCCAAACTGAAGCTTCACGCTACACAGCCACAATTCCTCTCAGTCCAGTCGTACTCTTGAATTTCTTCATGGATGTGGACCAATGGTCCACCATATTCAGTAGCATCATTTCAAGGGCGAATATCCTTGATGTCTTGTCAACAGGGACTACTGAAAACTACCACGACACCATCCAAGTCATGACTGCCGAGTTCCAGGTAACCACTCCATCTGTCTCCACTCGTGTCACTCACTTTGTTCGTTATTGTCAACGACAAACAGAACAGAGTTGGGCCATAGTTGATGTCTCTGTGGAGGGTTTAAGTTCAAATCTGGGTCCACACCCCAGATCTCAATGCAAGAAGCGTCCATCCGGATGCTTAATCCAAGATTTGTTCAACGGCAGCTCTCGTGTCGTATGGGTGGAACATGTTGATGTACGAGATCAACTCATGCACCAAACATACAGAACGCTAGTGGAGTCAGGCTTAGCCTTTGGAGCAAGGCGATGGGTAGAAATACTTCAGAGACAAGCAGAACGGTTCAATTATTCTGCGGCTGTCACTCATCCACCTCAAGACTTTTGTGTCATACCATCGGTAGAAGGAAGAAGAAACTTGTTGCAGATGGCATGCAGATTAGTGACGGATTTCTGCACAGGCATCGGCAACTCTACTGCTCATGAATGGAAGGTAGCTGAACAAACCAAGTTCAGGGGTTCGGGGATAAGAGTCTCCACCAACAAAATCTGGAATAGGCTAAATAAGCCTCATGGTCTCACTCGAACTGCAACAGCAATATTCCAACATCATGTCTCTCACCGAAAGCTGTTTGACTTCTTCACTGACATACAAACTCGGAACCAGTGGGACCACCAAGCATTGGGCAAGACAGTCCAAGAGATTGCACACATCACAACAGGTCAAGACCCACGTAATTGTGTCTCCTTGATGCAAATCGACGACACCTATGTACTCCAAGAGAGTTGCACTGATTCAACAGGGTCATACGTGATTTATGCCTCTATCAGTCAGTCAACGGTCCAGAAGTTATTAGGTGGTTGTGAGTTAGGTACAATTGTATTCCTAACTTCAGGTTTCTCGATCCTACCTGATATGCCTACTGCTGGAAGGACAGAAGGGGTCTCAGACAATCCGTACATTGGTTGTCTAGTAACAGTAGCAACACAGATCTCTACTGAGTTGCTGAAGAATAAGAAAGGGTCAGTGGATCAAGTCTGTCGTTTGATCCAGGGTACGGTTGAGAGAGTTAGGAATGTAGCCATGTAAGACTACCGTATAAGGAATTGTAATTTGTACTTTATATTCTTAACAACACAACAGCACTGAAGAGCACATGATGGGGATCCGCCGCGGTCGGGCCATCACTCGATAATTACTGTGCGTAATTAAGCATACGAAGTAACCATTACTTGAATGAATCTAAGAACCTAACGCCAAACCCTAAACCGATCCTAAGCTCTAAACCCTAACTTCACTTCTCAATTCCAAAACTCGTTTCATTTCCTTAGAGCGTTCCATTGCTCAATCACTTCCTTAGAGCATTGTTTTGCTCTGATACCAATCTGTCACGCCCCGATTTTCAAATCAATTAATAAGGCATTTTGCCTTTAATTACAAATCAATTTCGGGAATGTGACTACATGGAATATCAAATACAAATATGCACTAGAATTTTTTTCTTTTAATTCGAGTACAACAATATACTCCATGCCCAATAAATGTAAATGCTGACCCGTTCTTTAGGGTTACATATTACAAGCCATAATTAAATAATAAATTGTTATTACAAAATATTAAATAATTAATCCATCAGAGTTTATTACATAAACAGCGGAAGTCTTATAAACCAATAATATGTATGCAGCCTTGCTTACTCCTGGTTATCCTAACCTGCAGGTATAACCACTACACCGTGGAATAGTGTACCGGGTTATATCAACAAACCCGGTCAGCTTACGAAGCTGGTATGAGTAATCTATGTTTTATTTTCAAAGAATCATTTAACTCAAAAGTTCCATTTCAAATCCGGAAGATTCGTATTATCTAATATACTGAACCTACGTGTCCCATACCACGTATTTTAACCCCACACGCCCCATAAACGTGTATGTTAATACCAGGGTAATCCAGTATATTAAATAATATAAACCCTCGATCTTTACTCACACAAAATCATTTATAACTTAGCCTGATTAAAAGTGAGATGCATCTCACATTTAATACATCAAGTTATTTTTAACTTCGCCTGATTAAAAGTGAGAATACTATTTTTCTTCTCCTTTTAATACATCAAGTTAACCAAACAATATGCAGTCTAGAGCTCTAACTGATGGGCTACCATTTTTCACCCATTTAACGGTGTCCCCAGGACAATCCGTTTGTACAAAATCATTCAAATAGGCAAACACAATATCTTAATAGAATTATTGTGTTCCCACAAAATTCACAAATTAAAACAATAAAATGAATATTTTTCAATTATTGTTTTAACACCAAAATCACAAACAACACAATATGAATTAATATTCATATATAAAAACATCGTGAGATTCACTCACCTCTAATTCCTGCTGCGTCTTCAAATAGAAACCAGGAATCGACAATGTTATCCGGAAGCTTCTATGATTCCACAATTTCCTATGAACATGCAATAGTCCACTTAGCATATCATAGATTCCTAAACGATACATTATCCTCAAATGTCACTTAGACATTAATGATCATAATTCAGGACAGTTTGACCAAAAGTCAACCGTCGGTCAACGTGGGTCCCACGTCTACTATTCATCAACGGGTCCCACACGAAATCCAAAACTTCCAAAATCCATCAACATGCTTATTTCTAGCATCCTAACATCATATCCAAAAATGGTGATGATCCAACGGTTGGATCATCACGGATCTAACGATCCATAATCATTGCATAATTGATCGTTGATCAAACGATCTAATTTCAATAATCCAACGGTCCAACATGCTTATAATCTCAATATTAACACACGATCAAATTTGAAGATCATCTGACGGTCGGATCTCTCGAATCGTAAATCGTACGATCCGATAAATCGGGTTAATTGACCATCGGTCAAACGACCGAATTTGACAAAAGTCAAAACACGAAAGTTGTTCGTATCGACGTACCAAGTCAAACGGAGCAAAGAACTGCTCCTGGATCGGCCGGACGCGCCGCACACGCGCCGCCACCGGCGGTGGTCAGACGCCGGAGAAAAGTTCTCCGATTGACACCAAATTTTACCAGCATGTACATCTCAACAATCCCAACAAGTTTAGTAACTACCTCAAAGTCTGGATCGGAGTGGAAGTTGCCGGAATCGGTGTCGGCAAGTTTTAGATCCAAAAAGTGCAAAGTTTCAATCCCGCCGATCTAGGCCTTACCGCCGTGATCCACCACCATGGGGAGGTTGCTGGGCAGGAGGGGAGCAAAACCCAACAGGTCTCATCGCCGGAGGTGGCCGGAAACGTCGCCGGAAAGCTTCCCCTTTTTGGCAGAAACTGTCGGCTCCGGTTGACAACTTTCCGTCAAGAATTTGGGGAAGGTACCTTCACGGGAAATGAAGAGGGGGAGGAGACGAAGCCGGCACCACCGGAATCGTGGCAATCGGAGGCCGGACGCGCCGCCCGAAAGTTCTGTCCGTTGGGAGCTTTTTCGGAAGTTTCCGGAAAGATCCGGGCAAAAATGAAATTTCTGAAAAATACCCAATATTTATACAAAATTTTCCAAACTTCCGAAGGCCATAACTCCTTCATACGATATCCGTTTTCGGTGAACCAAATTCCTACGAACTCGATTCGACGAGGTCTACAACTTTCATGAAGGAAGTTTTCCCAAATTCTCAACAGATAAAAAGTTACCTTAATTAACCTTGTGTAACTTATAATTACCGCCGTAATTATCGTTTTACGACGAAAACCTCTAAAAATATGAAATCACACCATTTCACTTCAAATTTCACGACATATTTTATAAAAATAATAGTGAAATTTTCGGGGTATTACAGCAGACCAGGGTGATCTGAATGATGGAGGAATAAAGGATTGGCTGGGTCAACAGAGGATGAACCGCCAGAATTTGAAGACTCAACATCGTTTTCAGCCATGATGTTGATGAAAAAGAATCAAAAACAGGGAGAAAGAACAAAGAGCTAGGACGTATCCTGCTCTGATACCATATATGTGACGCCCCAAATTGCACCTCTTCAATTTGAGCACGAAACAGTGCCGCGAGCCTTTAAAAATACAAGCTAAACTACTAACTTATACTTTAAAGAAACGCAAGGCAATTAAGTGAATAGTTTTCAGAACGCAAATGCGGAAACAAATTTAATTTGAATAGAGGTGAAACAATTGGAAATCGTAAAACGATTTAAATCCAATTTATCAAATTAAATAAACGGATCGAAATAGGAATTCATGAATGAGTTTCACATTATTGACCATGAACAAGATAAATGGTCAACGAGTTCCAAAATAAATGAAACGATACAACCAGAACGAATACATAATTTCCGGAACCTGATATTCGATAAACGAATATCCGATGATAACAATTTTGCACACCCAGCGCCAACCACTGTTGTCCCGTTCCCAGTGCACAGTACCTGCATCCAAAACTATTGTAGGGGTGAGCTTTCGTCCTTGCTGCTCAGTAGGGGAATTCACCCCGGCTAGATTTAAAAATCATAAAATATATATTTCATTGGCCAACCAGTATGTAAAACATATCAAGGAAAATAATAAATCATTTCTCATTAATACCATGAGAAAATAATTAAATACCCGGGTGCAAAACAAACCTGATGACCGATCAATCTAGCCAACTACATCCTTACCGAAGATTAAAATCTTCAACAAACCGTAAGGAGTAGCGAGAGTGTCCATTCATGCCATACCGCCTAGATCTAGTGCCACACCTCAAAGGATGTCAGACACTATTCCGTCCGTACAGCCCCTCCGGAGGTTTAGGGGATCGAAACCCAAGGTAGTCACTATGCACCACTCACTCTCAGGTCATCATATAAATCAAATATAATTTAAAACACACATGGCGTAAATCATAGCCATGCAAATCTTATATAACATATATATACGAGAAAACTCTAACCGAGAGAGTCCCAAGTTTATTTTTATCCCTACCTGGATTCTCGGAGCTTGTTCTCGTTTATCACATCAGGCCAACATCACCACCACCACAGTTTACGTCTCGGGTCAACTGGAGTTCCTAGTTCGACAATAACCAAATCCGAGTGTTACAATAATATTCACAAATACTCAACACTCGACAAATAAGTCCATTTGGACAACCATTTCCGATTTACGGAATTCATTTCTTATCGGGTGTCATTTCCATAATTACTATGGACACCCCGTAGGTATCCTTAATTATGCTTTAGTTAATTAACCAAGCAATTCTTCTGATAAACCCATAAATCATACTTCCAGATTCAACAATCTTCCCAAATCAATTAACTGTAGTTCCTCTTTCCAATTAACAATTAAACCATGCTTAGAAACACAAAGCTTGAACAACAAATCCACAACCGCCACCAAACACGGTGGTTCCACGGCGGCAGAACAAATATTCAAATACCAACTTTTCCAAAACTCAACCAAAAGTGAATTCCAAGTATACCAGCATGTAGAGCTCGATGAGCTGATCAAGAATAATACCTTACTCGAAGGAATCCGTCACCGGAGTCGCCGGAAAACAAAGAAACTCGCCGGAAAAGAAAAGAAGCTTTGGAGCTTTGATTCTCTCTCCACAAGCAACGATTCGAGAAACCAAGGCCACATACATGCTCGTCGTGACCAGGCAAAGCTATTGGCACCGGTCTTGTGCGCCGTCGTGGCTGGAATCGGAATCTGCCATTGGAGCTGCCGGAGCTTCTCTCCGCCGTTTCTCTCTCCACCGGCGTCGGTTTGATGAGCTACGACCACCGCTGGCCTCGTCGTGTCGGGGCGAAGAGGAAGAGACCGGTCCGGCGCCGTGAAACGGCCGGACGTGGAAGTTGGGTTCAGGCGGTGTCGGCAGAGGAGAAGAGAGAGAAAGTCGCGGGAGAAAAATGAGGAAGAGAGAGAAGGTTTTGGGTATTTCTAACCCATTGAGTGAAATGACCATTTTGCCCTTACGCAAAATAATACTCTAATGCTATACTTCATTCTCGAGTCTTCCAGTCGAAGTTACGACAGATAGGAAATTTCTGAAAAATTCCCGAAGCTCTTTAATAATTATCGAGATTAAGAATTTAATCTCGATTAATATCCAAATTAATCCTTTAATTTTCCGGGTCTCACAGTTCCACCCTCCTTAAAAGAATTTCGTCCTCGAAATTTCCACGTATCAAGAACACTTTCAATTGTCGAACTCCAGTTACCCACTGTAAAATCTTTATTCACTGGTGGTGTTGCCTATTACAATCTCATCCTTCACAAAGGATAAAAGATACTATCAGGCAGATCAATCATTTAAAATATATCTCATATACATGAGATTCAACAAATCCCAATGGTCTGAGACAAAGCCCCAATGTCACAACAATTATTCTCAATGGCTCACCAACCTCGTGGTGCCATCTTTCCAGTGACTAAACTTTCAACTGACACAACAGTTACACAGTTTAATTTCCTGGGCATGCTCACACAACCATTGTAAAAACTGCCTATTTAAAACATCACAACTCGTGGTCTTACTTACCACGTATTTCACACTTTAATTCTCTTAAAAGTGTACTTTGCTCAAAAGCAAATCATTCACCGGGTAAAGAAAATGTACATACTTGTACTTCCTTGATCCTTCTTACTACATACTTGGCCCAAATGATCTTAGCCGCGGTCTGTGCACTGTGGAAAAGCTTTGGGTGGCAAAAGTGTTTTAATTTCAAAGAATTAAAGTACCAACAAATACTCATTGGACTCAATATGAAATGAATCACAATAACCAAGTCCAACAACGAATAATCAATTGAACCGAACTCACCAAATGAACAAATACAAATTAAGAGTGAGTCCACACAATGAATTCAATACTCAGTGCTCAACAAGCAACAAGTCACAAACTTGAAGCCAACAACAAAGTTGTTCAAAATAATGTGACTTTGAACTTCTGACGTAACAAATACGACTTTAACAAAGTCAAGGTCAAGAACACGAAGTCAATAAAGAGTAAGCAACAAGAAAATGTCTTGACCGCACAAGGAAACGATTTCAGAGTCAACTGAATGATATATCAAATTTTCAAACGGAAAATAGGATTCCAAGAAACTCAACAAGAATTTAAGAAATGCTCTGATACCACTTTCTGTGACGCCCCAAATTGCACCTCTTCAATTTGAGCACGAAACAGTGCCGCGAGCCTTTAAAAATACAAGCTAAACTACTAACTTATACTTTAAAGAAACGCAAGGCAATTAAGTGAATAGTTTTCAGAACGCAAATGCGGAAACAAATTTAATTTGAATAGAGGTGAAACAATTGGAAATCGTAAAACGATTTAAATCCAATTTATCAAATTAAATAAACGGATCGAAATAGGAATTCATGAATGAGTTTCACATTATTGACCATGAACAAGATAAATGGTCAACGAGTTCCAAAATAAATGAAACGATACAACCAGAATGAATACATAATTTCCGGAACCTGATATTCGATAAACGAATATCCGATGATAACAATTTTGCACACCCAGCGCCAACCACTGTTGTCCCGTTCCCAGTGCACAGTACCTGCATCCAAAACTATTGTAGGGGTGAGCTTTCGTCCTCGCTGCTCAGTAGGGGAATTCACCCCGGCTAGATTTAAAAATCATAAAATATATATTTCATTGGCCAACCAGTATGTAAAACATATCAAGGAAAATAATAAATCATTTCTCATTAATACCATGAGAAAATAATTAAATACCCGGGTGCAAAACAAACCTGATGACCGATCAATCTAGCCAACTACATCCTTACCGAAGATTAAAATCTTCAACAAACCATAAGGAGTAGCGAGAGTGTCCATTCATGCCATACCGCCTAGATCTAGTGCCACACCTCAAAGGATGTCAGACACTATTCCGTCCGTACAGCCCCTCCGGAGGTTTAGGGGATCGAAACCCAAGGTAGTCACTATGCACCACTCACTCTCAGGTCATCATATAAATCAAATATAATTTAAAACACACATGGCGTAAATCATAGCCATGCAAATCTTATATAACATATATATACGAGAAAACTCTAACCGAGAGAGTCCCAAGTTTATTTTTATCCCTACCTGGATTCTCGGAGCTTGTTCTCGTTTATCACATCAGGCCAACATCACCACCACCACAGTTTACGTCTCGGGTCAACTGGAGTTCCTAGTTCGACAATAACCAAATCCGAGTGTTACAATAATATTCACAAATACTCAACACTCGACAAATAAGTCCATTTGGACAACCATTTCCGATTTACGGAATTCATTTCTTATCGGGTGTCATTTCCATAATTACTATGGACACCCCCCGTAGGTATCCTTAATTATGCTTTAGTTAATTAACCAAGCAATTCTTCTGATAAACCCATAAATCATACTTCCAGATTCAACAATCTTCCCAAATCAATTAACTGTAGTTCCTCTTTCCAATTAACAATTAAACCATGCTTAGAAACACAAAGCTTGAACAACAAATCCACAACCGCCACCAAACACGGTGGTTCCACGGCGGCAGAACAAATATTCAAATACCAACTTTTCCAAAACTCAACCAAAAGTGAATTCCAAGTATACCAGCATGTAGAGCTCGATGAGCTGATCAAGAATAATACCTTACTCGAAGGAATCCGTCACCGGAGTCGCCGGAAAACAAAGAAACTCGCCGGAAAAGAAAAGAAGCTTTGGAGCTTCGATTCTCTCTCCACAAGCAACGATTCGGGAAACCAAGGCCACATACATGCTCGTCGTGACCAGGCAAAGCTATTGGCACCGGTCTTGTGCGCCGTCGTGGCTGGAATCGGAATCTGCCATTGGAGCTGCCGGAGCTTCTCTCCGCCGTTTCTCTCTCCACCGGCGTCGGTTTGATGAGCTACGACCACCGCTGGCCTCGTCGTGTCGGGGCGAAGAGGAAGAGACCGGTCCGGCGCCGTGAAACGGCCGGACGTGGAAGTTGGGTTCAGGCGGTGTCGGCAGAGGAGAAGAGAGAGAAAGTCGCGGGAGAAAAATGAGGAAGAGAGAGAAGGTTCTGGGTATTTCTAACCCATTGAGTGAAATGACCATTTTGCCCTTACGCAAAATAATACTCTAATGCTATACTTCATTCTCGAGTCTTCCAGTCGAAGTTACGACAGATAGGAAATTTCTGAAAAATTCCCGAAGCTCTTTAATAATTATCGAGATTAAGAATTTAATCTCGATTAATATCCAAATTAATCCTTTAATTTTCCGGGTCTCACAATATAGAACAAGATATTTAGGCTGAATGAATAATTATATTGATACGTACATCTTATATACAGATCACCTAAGGTTCTCCAACAAGTCAGGAGACCAATAAGGAATGACAATTACAATTGAATGCATATTGATACAGCACACTCTAACAATCAATCCTAATTATACTGAGATACACTATCAATCTAATTGAATGTTAAGATATACTTTCCAACAATTCAACACAAAGTAATACATAAAGATCGATTCATTCAACGTACTCAAAGTAATACACGTACCAACATAACCATTACTAATGATTGAGTTGGTTGAACCCGAGTGGGGGAGTATCTTAGAGAAACAACTATATATGATATAACTTGTTTGGACGACCCAGCACAGCATACAAATTAGAAATTTAGTAGTCTTAGAGAGGAAGGCATTTCTAATGAGCCACCGCGTGCTTACTGAGTCTTCTTCCAATGCCTATACAAGAAGAGGCAATCAAGCACTTTGTTTCATAAGCATCACAGTTTAAGGAGTCATGGCCTTACATGGGATGCTTACAATGAAGAAACTCTCTTTGGTGGTAGTACTATTAGCCGCCGCGGCTGCAACAATAGCAGAAGCTAATCAAACTATCCTGCCTCAAGCCCTGCCTGGCTGCCTTGATCACTGCGGTAATCTCACAATTCGGTACCCATTCGGCATAGGTGATGGTTGTTATCTGCCACCCGAGTTCAACACCTCTTGTTATGGTCTCAATTCAGCATATCTGAACACTACAACCGGTCAACCAAAATACATATATTACTAACATATCCCTCGAAGGGGAGTTGCAAATAATGCAAGACACAGCTTACGATTGTTACGACACCCTGAATGAGCGGTTGTTCAGCAACAGCCCCTCCCTCTCGGTGCCTCCTCCTTATACCATTTCCGATACCGAAAACAAGTTCATTGTGGTTGGTTGTGATGTTTTAGCACTGTTTCAGGGACACCGGGGGGACCAGAACTACACAACCGGTTGTATGTCCATATGTGACGACAATCTTGGCAGTGCAAACCAGTCTTGCTCTGGTATTGGTTGTTGCCAAACTTCCATCCCTAGTGGACTTCAGAGTCTTAAAATGACATTGAGTAGCTTTTACAATCATTCCTATATTTCAAACCACTGCGGCTATGCCTTGATCGTGCAAAAAGACCAGTACACATTCTCGGGGAATAAGAGTTTTACAGAACTAATTGGCATTGAACAGCTTCCAATGATTCTCAACTGGGAAATTGGACAGGAGCCATGTGATGCAGCTGAAAAGAGGGTGGATTATGCATGCAAGCCAAATAGCAAGTGTGTCGACCGGACCATAAGTACTGGGTCTGGATCGTCTGGTTACTTTTGCCAGTGCTTGCCAGGTTATGAAGGGAACCCATATCTTCCGGATGGTTGCCAAGGTGATCAATCATTCAATCTCTATACACACACACACACATTTCTAATTTTGAATATCAAAATTTCAACCTTATAGAAAATCTATATTACAGTTAAACATTTAAACTGAAAATTGGGAGTTTACATCGATTGATCTCTGTGATATGTATGATATGGTTTTCTTTGATTTCTTTCAGATATTGACGAGTGCAAGGCGTTAAACCCCTGCAATATAGGAGCATGCGTAAATTTACCCGGGGATTACTCTTGTTTGTGTCCAAAAGGCTACAAAAACAATGGCACGAGTGGAAAGAGCTGCATCAAAGACAATCCCAGCAGCAGTCGTTTCCTGCTTATAATTCTTTCATTGGGTATGCACTATATATATACTCTTTCTAGTTTTGTAAGGCTTATCTTCTATTTTTAGGGGCATCAACTCATAGCCCCTTAATCTCTTGATCGACCTCTTCAACTTACACTGTCCTATCCCTCCAATATTTAGTTATTTACCCCCTATATGTTACCAGTCGAACTTATGTCTCAGCCCAGGAATTTGTGGTTTGGGCATAAATAAGTTATAATGATTCTTCAACTATATATGTGCAGGTATTAGTGTAGGCCTATTCTTGGTTTTATTAGTAGGCAGTTTATGGATGTATTGGGGACTGAAGAAAAGAAAGTTCATAAAACTCAAAGAGAAGTACTTTACAGAAAATGGTGGTTTATTACTACAACAAAAGCTCGCTAGTCACGGAGGATCTGTGGAGACAACCAAAATATTTACTGCAGAAGAACTTGAGAAGGCCACAAACAATTACCATGAAAGTAGAATCCTTGGTGAAGGAGGGTATGGAACAGTTTACAAAGGAATATTACTAGATAACCAAGTGGTTGCTATAAAAAAGTCCAAAGTTGGTGCCCCGACTCAAACTGATCAGTTTGTTAATGAGGTGATTGTTTTGTCTCATGTCAATCATAGAAATGTGGTAAGGCTATTAGGTTGTTGTTTAGAGACAGAAGTGCCTTTACTAGTATATGAGTTCATCACTCAGGGCACTCTCTTTGAGAACATTCACACAAAAAAGGGTGAAGGATCATCACTTTCATGGGAACTCCGATTGAAGATAGCATCAGAAACTGCAGGAGCACTAGCATACTTACACTCCTCCACTTCCACACCAATCATACACCGAGATGTGAAAGCAATGAATATACTATTAGATGACACTTACACGGCCAAAGTATCAGATTTTGGAGCTTCGCGCTTCATTCCTCTAGATCAAACTCAGCTAGCAACATTAGTGCAAGGGACATTTGGTTACTTGGACCCTGAATACTTCCAGTCAAACCAACTAACAGAAAAGAGCGACGTCTACAGCTTTGGAGTGGTACTAGCGGAGTTACTAACAAGTAAAGTGGCACTTTCTTTTGCAAGGCCTGAGGCAGAGAGATGCCTTGCCCACTTTTTTGTTTGTTCAGTGGAAGATGGTCACTTGAACCAAATTCTATATGATGACATTGTTAATGAAGGAGCTGCTGACCAGAGAGTAATAGAAAATGTGGCCAATCTTGCAAAAAGATGTTTAAGATTAAAGGGGGATGAAAGGCCTACAATGAAAGAAGTAGCCATGGAGCTGGAAGGAATGAGGATTATGACAAAGCATCCATGGGGTTCTGCAGATCATTTCTGCCCAGAAGAGACTGAGCACTTGCTTGGGTCACATAATACTTCCAAGGATTACGTTGTGAATGTTGATGGCAATGGTGGTTCTGGTACAACCAGTGGGTTTGATAGCATGCAAATCGATATGTTAATGTCATATGCTGATGGGGATAGTTACTATTTGCGTGAATAGTGATTTGCTTACACTCAGTTATATATAATAGCTTACATGTAATTGGTTTTCATTTTGATGTAGAAGTGATGTATGCGACATATATATGCTTACATGATTACATGTAATCATGCACAATCAGTACTTAAAACATCAACTTACAGTTAACTAATTAACCTTTCCAGGAGGTACCTATAAATAGCCAAGATATGAAGAGAAATGGTGAATAGGCTCAAGACAACTTGAGAGCAATGATAGATGATCGATTTGGAATTAAACAACACTCTCTCAATATTTAAACCAAAAACGAGCAAATGTATGAGAGACCTAAAGAACTCGATCTGGAAGAGTTGCCAAGTTGCAAGCTTGTGAATTTCGTTGTTCTTTTATTGAACTCTGGACAGCTTTTTCATGATGCTGCAGACCAAACTCTGAAATCCCTGTTGGATTTTAACCAACCATTTGAAAATCCAGCGAGCTAAACAGGAATGATCATTGTGGAATATTTATGCTACAATTAGGAGACATCAATACTGAATAGATTTTAAGGCACACCTTCAAACAATGAATTTTTCTTGTTTGTTTCACATTTTCAGCAAATTAGAGTTATTAGTAGCTGACATTAATAGACCTGCTTCAACTGCAATTGGTTAGAATTTTATTTATTATATCTTTGAATTTAGAGGTTTTGAAACGATGAGTATTCGTGATGAAATTGAAAGGGGTTCAACATGATACAAACACTCTTATAATAGCTGAAATTTTGTATCGTTGGCGTAAATGAACAAATTTGACCGAGACAAAATGTGTCTCTTTGAACTTTAGTACACATATATAGGAGGTTGGCAAACTGTAATTTACAGCTGACTTGAAGCAGTGTACGATGATGGCACTTCCAACCACGACACCACCATCTCTCATAAGCCCGCAATAGTGCTCTGGCATTTCTGGAAACGAGATTGATGCTGCCCCTACTGTAACTCCCAGCTTACTCATGTGGTCTTCTCCAGCAGCTCCCTTTGTGAAGCTCTTTAATACTGATTGGATGGGGCTTGGGATCATTTCTCATAATGGTGGAGATAGCACTGGTGCTTTCTTGGCCGGGGCAAGCCTCTACACAACAACTTTAATTCTGCAAACGAGATTGTGTGTCCAAACTTAATAAACCCCATGTTCAGATAGTTAGAGTGTACCTGATTGAAAAATAAAGGTCTTGGATCCCTCGTGACCCTAACCTGACAGAGTGACAGCGGATGCGGCAGCCAAGCTTGCAAAATAGAGGTTATACTCGCAAGAGTGGGTGGATCCTCCTTCTCGATCTTATTGATTCCGAGAAATGATGTACTCCCAGGGCCCCCTTCTGGAAGCAATTATTGTAATAGCCCTGTGTGACTTTGTTTCCTTTGTCTTTCTTTCCCTCTTGATTTCCTTTTGCTTTGGTTTCTCTTCTGTATTTTTGTTTCCTTCTTGCTTCTGGCTTAATGAATCTATTTTTTCTGACCAAAAAGCAAAACATAAAAACGCTGATTAGCTGCACATTCAATATTGACTGAAATTTCCATATGTTTTATTTTTAAGTTAAATTTCTCACACCAAAAGAGAGAAATGTTACAGTATCACAACAAACATGATAAACTACTATTACTTTGCGACTGCAAACTGTTGTAGCTGGAAAACTTCTGTCATGTTGGCATCTCACTCACTACTATTTTGTTATGGTTGTTTAATTGGTCAGATGTTACAACCTGCCTAGCTGCTGTAAGATGTAGCTTTGCTACTTCTGCTACTTTATTACTTTCTTCCACCTTTCCAAAGCATGACAAAGAAAAAATTGTGGTTGATGCATCGTCTGTACTGTGCAGTCAAAATCACACATATGATGCTCAAACAAGTAAAAACAAACTGGAAAACTGGAAATCAAACTGATCAGATCATTCTCGCCAAAAACCAAAACTCATGATACCATCCAATGATCCAATGGTTATTTGTTTGCTAAACTTATGGAACCATCCAAAATCAATCTAGAACATCAAATTGCAAATCAAAACTCACTTAGTGTCCATCCATTTGTATTTCTTTTTCAACTCAGTAATAGTAACAAACACTGTAACAGATTGAAGATAGAAAATGAGCTCTTTACCATGATATCAACGGAACATCAATATTCAAACCATCCAAATCATAGTTTTATTCAATGAAACCATCCAAAATCAAACATAGCAGTGGCCATTGTTTTGTATTGTCTTTCTTTTTCCATTCAGTAATACCATTCAAATAAAACTGGGAAGCTTCTAATTTGTATCATCTGAGATAGAAATGCATCTTGAACGAAATGAAGATCAATACAAGGAATTCTAGAAATGTTTGCTAAACTTAATCATTCATTGCTCCAATTAAATTCCTAGATAAGATCAATTGCAAGAGCCTCAAATCACTACAAAAGCCAATCAAGCTATCAAGAACAACCCAGAAAAAAAAATAACAAAAAAACTCTGAAAAGGCAGTAAACCACATAAATTTACCAAAAATAGTTTCATATCAGCTTTAAAAATCATTACTCTTAGCAGATAAAGCTATCAAAACAACAAAAAAAATACCCATAAGGCCATAATCAACCCTTACTTGAAAGTGAAAAAAGTGACGGTCATTCCATACAAAAATATGACAATGGATAGAGAGAGAAGAGAGAACTAACATGAAAGAAGAGTTGAAGCAAGTAGAACCAGGAGTAGGATAGCGGCTTGCAAGTGCTAAAGTAAGAGCATGTTATCTTGCCCCATGCCTCAGCACAGTATAGAATAGCAATTCCTGAGGACACTATTCTTATTTAAGCTCTTAACAAATGCCAGAGAGCTGGCTTGTTTAATTCAGTCCCTAATCCTGTGTAACAAACAGCCCCACTGATTATTTGAGCTCTGGCCAGTATGTTTGATATTAAAAACATTTTTTTTTTAAATATGGCTAATGAACATCTTAACAAATCCAGTATTCATGCAGTCACTGGCACTCAAGTCATATTTCTCATTCCGACTCCACAACTATCCATTTGCTTTTCGAGTCCACCTCTAACGACATGTAAATAGGACTTTTGTGTCCATAAGAGTCTGTTGTTCAACGATCAAACCAGCTGCAAGCAGGATTTTTCGGTACACTCTTATCTCTCATCACTTGTCTAATATGTGCAGATCCTTCCCACTCATTGACGCCTGCAAGAGCATTAGAAAGCTGTACATAAGCACCTGAATTCTCAGGATCAAGCTCAATGATTCGCTCTGCCATTTTCTTCGCAAGATCCTTGTGTCCATGAGCCACACAACCCCTCAAGACTGATGACAATATGCTTGCATCTAATTTAAAAGGCATCGCTTCGACTAGATTCATTGCCTCCTCAAGGCACCCAGCTCTGGAGAAAAGATCAATCATGCAAGCATAGTGTTCAATATTCGGATCAATATGATAGTCCTGTTTCATCTTATAAAACCATTTCCTTCCCTCTTCGACCAACCCACAATGATCACAGGCAGACAAAATCCCTGTAAATGTAATTTCATTGGGTTTCACACCAGCAAGCCTCATTTCGTCGAAAAGAGCCAGTGCTTCACTTCCATGACCATTTGTAGCATATCCAATTAGCATAGAATTCCAAGCAACTTCATTAGACTTCATCATCCTGTCAAACAACTTTCGCCCATGTTTAACAAGACCACACTTGCAATAGAGATCAACAAGTGAGTTGGAAACAATTTCATTGTTATCAAGCCCAATGATGGTAGCTCTGGCAAAAACCTGTTCACCATATTCAAGCGAGGAAATACTGGCACATGAACTGAGCACACTAGCCAGGCTAAACTTGTCCATTCTCAAGTCCAGCACATTGATTTGTCTGAAAAGATCTAATGCTTCAATTGGACAACCGTTTTGACTAAGGCCAACCATCATCGAATTCCATGATATGATGCTTTTACTTGGCATTGCCATGAAAATCTGTTTAGCATCTTCAACTCTTCCACAATTGGAATACACAGTAATCATCGAATTAAGCAATATTGTGTCAAAGATTTTGAGCTCACTAAATAATCTGCAAGCGTCATCAGGGCTTCCACACTTGGAGTATGCATCAAGCATAGCAGTAGCAGCAATAACATTACCAATCAGCCCAAGTTTGCAAGCACGTGTGTGCATTTGTTCAGCATGTTTAAGAATGCCTGAGATACTAATGGCACCCAAAACACTTGCAAGCGTAAAAGAATTTCCATGAACACCATTAGTCAGCATTTCCTTGAAAAGAAGTAATGCTCCAATATTTTCATTACTGGCAACATATCCAGTAATCAATGAATTCCATAACACAACATCTGGATTGCTTTTAGCATCAAAAACTCTTCTTGCATCGTTCATTCTACCACTATTTGCAAAACCTGAAATCAGTGCTGAGAGAGAGTAGTCATCTGGCTCCTTCATCGAATTCAAAACTTGACTTGCACTATCCAAATCACCACACTTCCCATAAAAATTAACCAAGGAACTAGCCAAAACGGAGTCAAATTCCACTTCATCAATCACAATGCGCGCATGGATTTGCTTCCCACAACCAAGCACAATCAAATCAGCACAAGCTCCAACAATCGTAGCGATTATAAATTTTTTTTCATGCGATACTTTCAACGGGTCCAAACTCAAATCCTTAAATAGCCTTAAAGCATCTCTAGGGCGCCCATTTTTGGCGTAGCCATTAATCATAGAATTCCAAACAACCCAATTTCTCCTAGGCATGTCATCAAACAAACAACGAGCAATCTCTAGCTTACCCGCTTTTGCAAACCCTGAAACAACCAAGCTCCACGTAAAATCATCCTTATGAGCCATTGCCTCAAACAACTTCAAAGACCGCTCTTGGTCCCCTGATTTGATATAACCTTCAATTAATGTGTTCCACGAGAAGCCATTTCTTTGGGGCATATCATCAAACAACTTGACTGCATCATTCATGCTACCACATTTCACATACATCTGCAGAAGACGGTTTCCGAGTGTAACAGTGGAGTTTATGACACCCTTCTTGAGAAAAATAAGGTGGAGCTGTTTTCCTAAGTATAGTGAAAGGTGGGTGTTGCAGGAATGAAGTATGCTAACCAAAGAATGCACATCAATATTCATTCCTTTCAACTAGTTTATTTATGCTCAAGCTCCTATTTTCTATCTCTTTTGGACGAGAGCAAACAAGTACAGCCAGAAAGGTGTCTCGTTTGCATAACCCAACGCTAAAGTAATTGTCTGATTATCAGAATTTGATAAATGATTCAGTGTCTTCTTCAACATTCAAGTTCAGAGGTGGCTTTGGGTTATAAAAATGAGCAAATGCAATGTGCTTATCCCAAATTGAAAAGGAATCAAGTTTAAAATACACATCCAACTTGCCCAAATGCAAATAAAAACTTGTAAAAGCAATCGAATCTCCCTTGTTCTACAAATTTCTGTGTAAGACCTAGAATATACGGAGAGGAAAGAAACTAAGAAATTGAACCCACGACTAAATTACGTACTTACTTGAGTATTAGATCACTGAACAAGTGGTGGAGTCAGTCGAAGAGTTGAGAGTTGAAGATTTTTTTTCTTTGGCAAGGGGACGAAAAAGTGTTTGAAAGAACGGGATTAAAAAGTGTGGACTGCGAAGAGAGCGTGAAAAAGACATACAATTTCGCTTGGAAACAAAGTGAAATAATAAACAAGCCAAAAAAAAAAAAAGAGAAATAATAAACTAGCCAAAAAAAAAAGGAAACAAAAGAAATTACAAAACATGACTATGGGACAAAACAGCACCATTTAATAATGTGCACAAAAATAGTCATTTTAATTTTTT
This sequence comes from Rubus parviflorus, assembly GCA_029955375.1. Taxonomy (NCBI): domain Eukaryota; kingdom Viridiplantae; phylum Streptophyta; class Magnoliopsida; order Rosales; family Rosaceae; genus Rubus; species Rubus parviflorus. The sequence goes on along the minus strand of JARGGL010000008.1, from coordinate 2,437,786 downwards.
TTTAATAAGAAAATAAAATTATACAACAGAATTCCTAATATAACCAACACTTAACATATCGAAATTATGAGCTTGAACAACATGACACGGCAATCCATTGTTCCAAAGTTGTAAATCCTAGCTTGAATGACCAAGGGAGGAAGCAGAATCCACAACAAAGTTAGCTTCGCAAAAAATATGTTTGAAGTTAATAGAGTCGAACTTATGAGCAAGCTCCTTTGTATCAGTGATGAGACATTTGAGACGCCAGAGAATAGAAATTGCTCCAAGAATACAATCTATGATAAGTTTTGAATCACCTTCAATTAACTTGAACTTTTTTAATTCCTCTATGAATGGCAATAAGCAAACCTTCGCGAAGAGATAGAGCTTTAGTGATAGGGACACTTAAAGATCTTAATTTTTTCGCACCAGCAAGCAAGGGATTACCATTGTCATCCCGAATTATGAAACCAATAGCAACACTAGTGTTATGGGACACTAAACAATCACAGTTAAGTTTAGCAAAGCTTATGTCAGGAGGCAACCATTGGGTATGAGCTCTGGTGCCTCGTGAACGGCGACTTCTGGTTGGACGAGGTTCAGGGGCTTTATTCCCGGTCTCGAGTTTGCACATGAGTTTATCATACTTAGCCGCTAATTCGTTGAACCACTGCTGAGCTTTTAGTTTCTCCTAATGTTCCTTCATCCGCTCGGCGTTTGCCATTGCTATATCTCGGAGCATGAGGTCAACCTTGGCTTGTGGATCACCGGGTGCTGGTGACGGTCTACTAGTGCCCGGGGTGTTGCCCAGTGTTGATTCGCCGGTGCCTGGGGCAGGGTTGGGAGTGAACTCCAGTTGGCACTGGGCATCCGGGAAGAGATCACCCGTGGGAGAGTTAGGTTGGTCTTGATTGTCGGGCATGGTGTGATAAAGGTGGGAAATTTTTTTTGCTCACTTCCCACAGACGACACTAAATGTTTCTGTCTAGATCCGAGAGGTCGGTTTAGACTAGAGATACGGGGTTGAGTTGCCACAAGTACGTCTCTCACGTCCAGTCACCAGTCAAGAAGCATACACCAGCGTTAAGAGGGGACCGGGTAGCAGATCTTCACTCCTCCGATATCTAAGTTAGCACAGTGTATTAATATTGACAAAGTGACTTTAATAAGTAATGAATGTGTACCCTTAATGAGGAAAGAGGTTGTCTCTTATAGGTAGTTGAGGATGTTTCTTGTTGCTTGTCTTCGATGTGGGATCAATGTTGCAGGTCTGTGATGATGGTGTTCGATGAAGATGTTCCAAACCAAAAAAGAAATCCTATTAGGCAGTACTAATTGTCAAAAAAGAAAAGTCACCTTTGTTCAAATTCACCTTTGCTCATTTACGCCAAGGATACAAAATTTCAGCTGTACCGAGCTCTATATTATACGAGTGTTTAAAACAGAATATTATTACAACAAATATATGTTCACTACTGTGTATTGAAAAACAATAGTGGTTGTACATCGAATGATGAACATGTACCACCAGTTGTACAATGCCCTGTTGATGAAGAAACGACATCCCGAGGTACTTCAATTGTTCGAATATCTTCAGTCCCTGTCAAATTTTCTTGAATAACATAAGCATTTCCTAGCAATCAAACTCCTCCAACTCCAATGCTACTTCTTTCATATATAGTAGGACCTATCATTTCATTCAAATTTAAGCATCTTTGTGTAAGTTTAGCAACTGTAGTAATATCTTCTTTCCTCCTATCCTTCGTAACTTGAGCATCAAGAATATCAAGCAGCCGATTTTGCTCCCTGGAGAGAAGGAAATAAGCAGCTAGGCTTCTACTTTCTTGCAACCTCGTTAGGGAAAATTGTTTTTCACCTGTCAAAAGCTCTACAACGACCACACCAAAGCTATAAACATCACTCTTATCTGTAAGCTGGCTAGACTGAAAGTAGTCAGGGTCCAAATAACCAAATGTTCCTTGTACTAGTGTTGTTAATTAAGTGCATTTGGCCAATGAAAACTGATTTTGATGTCCCAAAGTCTGCAACTTTTGCTCTATATTTATCATCTAAGAGTATATTTGTAGTCTTGATGTCTCAGTGGTGTAAATAGGGAAAGAAGCAACGGAGTGTAAGTATGAAAGAGATACTGCAACTTCGACGGAAACACTTAAGGGCGTTTTCCATGTAACACGAAACTCCTCATCTTGGCCCTGAATATACTGATATAGTGTTCCATTGGGTAGGAATCAATAGGGGAACCTCAATCTCTAAACAACAACCCAATAGTTTAACCATATTCCTATGGTTAATCTGTGAAAGAATGACAATTTCATTAATGGATTGTCCTAATTCACCTTGGCTAACTAGTTTTGACTTTTTTAAAGCTAAAGATAGATGTTCCAAACCAAAAAAGAAATCCTATTAGGCAGTACTAATTGTCAAAAAAGAAAAGTCACCTTTGTTCAAATGCACCTTTGTCTATTTACGCCAAGGATACAAAATTTCAGCTGTACCGAGTTCTATATTATACGAGTGTTTAAAACAGAATATTATTACAACAAATATATGTTCACTACTGTGTATTGAAAAACCATAGTGGTTGTACATCGAATGGTGAACCTGTACCACCAGTTGTACAATACCCCGTTGATGAAGCAACAACATCCCGAGGTACTTCAATTGTTCGAATATCTTCAGTCCTTGTCAAATTTTCTAGAATAACATAAGCATTTCCTAGCAATCAAACTCCCTCCAACTCCATTGCTACTTCTTTCATATATAGTAGGACGTGTCATTCCATTCAAATTTAAGCATCTTTGTGCAAGGTTAGCAATTGTAGTAATCTCTTCTTTCCTACCATCTTTCGTACCTTGAGCATCAAGAATATCAAACAGCCGATTTTGCTCCCTGGAGAGAAGGAAATAAGCAGCTAGGCTTCTACTTTCTTGCGGCCTCGTCAGGGAAAATGGTTTTTCTCCTGTCAAAAGCTCTACAACGACCACACCAAACCTATAAACATCACTCTTATCTGTAAGCTGGCTAGACTGAAAGTAGTTTGGATCCAAATAACCATATGTTCCTTGTACTAGTGTTGTTGAGTGTGTTTGGTCAATGGAAACTGATTTTTATGTCCCAAAGTCTGCAACTTTTGCTCTATATTTATCATCTAAGAGTATATTTGTAGTCTTGTTGTCTCAGTGGTGTAAATTGGGAAAGAAGCGGTGGAGTACAAGTATGAAAGAGCTGCTGCAACTTCGATGGAAACTCTTAAGCGCATTTTTCATGTAAGAGGAAACTCCTCATCTTGGCCTTGAATATATTGATATATTGTTCCATTCGGTAGGAATCAATAGGGGAACCTCAGTCTCTAAACAACAACACAATAGTTTAATCACATTCCTATGGTTAAGCTATGAAAGAATGACAATTTCATCAAAGAATTGTCCTAATTCACCTTGGCTAACTAGTTTTGACTTTTTTAAAGCTGAAGATGTTCTAAACTAAAAAGGAAATCCTATTAGGATGTACTAATTGTCAAAAAAGAAAGTCACCTTTGTTCATTTACGACAACGATACAAAATTTCAGCTCTACCGAGTTCTATATTATACGAGTGTACGTTTAAAACATAATATTATTACAACAAATATATGTTCACTACTGTGTATTGAAAAACAATAGTGGTTGTACATCGAATGATGAACCTGTACCACTAGTTGTACAATGCCCTGTTGATGAAGAAACAACATCCCGAGGTACTTCAATTGTTCGAATATCTTCAGTCCCTATCAAATTTTCTTGAATAACATAAGCATTTCCTAGTAATCGAACTCCCTCCAACTCCATTGCTACTTCTTTCATATATAGTAGGACGTGTCATTCCATTCAAATTTAAGCATCTTTGTGCAAGGTTAACAACTGTAGTAATCTCTTCTTTCCTACCATCCTTCGTAACTTGAGCATCAAGAATATCAAGCAGCCGATTTTGCTCCCTGAAGAGAAGGAAATAAGCAGCTAGTCTTCTACTTTCTAGCGCCATCGTCAGGGAAAATGGTTTTTCTCCTGTCAAAAGCTCTACAACGACCACACCAAACCTATAAACATCACTCTTATCTGTAAGCTGGCTAGACTGAAAGTAGTCTGGATCCAAATAACCATATGTTCCTTGTACTAGTGTTGTTGAGTGTGTTTGGTCAATGGAAACTGATTTTTATGTCCCAAAGTCTGCAACTTTTGCTCTATATTTATCATCTAAGAGTATATTTGTAGTCTTGATGTCTCAGTGGTGTAAAAAGGGAAAGAAGCGGCGGAGTACAAGTATGAAAGAGCTCATGCAACTTCAATGGAAACTCTTAAGAGCATTTTCCATGTAAGAGGAAACTCCTCATCTTGGGCCTGAATATACTGATATAGTGTTCTATTGGGTGGGAATCAATAGGGGAACCTCAGTTTCTAAACAACAACACAATAGTTTAACCACATTGCTATGGTTAATTTGTGAAAGAATGACAATTTCATTAATGAATTGTCCTAATTCACCATGGCTAACTAGTTTTGACTTTTTTTAAAGTTGAAGATGTTCCAAACCAAAAAGGAAATCCTATAAGCAGGCAGTACTAATTGTCAAAAAAGAAAAGTCACCTTTGTTCATTTACGTCAACGATTCAAAATTTCAGCTGTACCGAGTTCTATATTATACGAGTTTACGTTTAAAACAGAAGATTATTACAACAAATATATGTTCACTACTGTATATTGAAAAAAATATTGGTTGTACATCGAATGGTGAACCTGTACCACCAGTTGTACAATGCCCTGTTGATGAAGAAACAACATCCCGAGGTACTTCAAATGTTCGAATATCTTCAGTTCCCGTCAAATTTTCTTTAATAACAGAAGCATTTCCTAGCAATCGAACTCCCTCCAACTCCATTGCTACTTCTTTCATATATAGTAGCACGTGTCATTCTATTCAAATTTAAGCACCTTTGTGCAAATTTAGCAACTGTAGTAATCACTAATTTCCTACCATCCTTCGTAACTTGAGCATCAAGAATATCAAACAACCGATTTTGCTCTATGGAGAGCAGGAAATAAGCAACTAGGCTTCTATTTTCTTGCGACCTCGTCAGGGAAAATGATTTTTCTCCTGTCAACAGCTCTACAAAAACCACACCAAAGCTATAAACATCACTCTTATATGTAAGCTGGCTAGACTGAAAGTAGTCAGGGTCCAAAAAACCAAATGTTCCTTGTACTAGTGTTGTTAATTAAGTGCGTTTGGTCAATGAAAATTAATTTTGATGTCCCAAATTAAAGTCTGCCACTTTTGCTCTATATTGATCATCTAAGAGTATATTTGTAGTCTTGATGTCTCAGTGGTGTAAATATGGAAAGAAGCGGCGGAGTGTAAGTATGAAAGAGATCCTGCAACTTCGATGGAAACTCTTAAGTGCGTTTTCCATGTAAGCCCAAACTCCTCATCTTGGCCCTGAATATACTGATATAGTGTTCCATTGGGTAAGAATCAATAGGGGAACCACAGTCTCTAAACAACAACCCAATATTTTAACCATATTCCTACGGTTAAGCTGTGAAAGAATGACAATTTCATTAATGAATTGTCCTATTTCACCTTTGCTAACAAGTTTTGAGTTTTTTAAAGCTGAAGATGATCCAAACCAAAAAAGAAATCCTATTAGGCAGTACTAATTGTAAAAAAAGAAAAGTCACCTTTGTTCATTTACGCCAATGATACAAAATTTCAGCTATACCGAGTTCTATATGATACGAGTGTTTAAAACAAAATATTATTACAACAATTATATGTTCACTACTGTGTGTTGAAAAACAATAGTGGTTGTACATTGAATGGTGAACCTGTACCACCAGTTGTACAATGCCCTGTAGATGAAGAAACAACATCCCGTGGTACTTCAATTGTTCGAATATCTTCAGTCCCTATCAAATTTTCTTGAATAACATAAGCATTTCCTAGCAATCGAACTCCCTCTAACTCCATTGCTACTTCTTTCGTATATAGTATATAGGACGTGTCATTCCATTCAAATTTAAGCATCTTTGTGCAAGGTTAGCAACTGTAGTAATCTCTTCTTTCCTACCATCCTTCGTAACTTGAGTATCAAGAATATCAAACAGCCAATTTTACCCCCTGGAGAGAAGGAAATAAGGAGCTAGCTAGGCTTCTACTTTCTTGCGACCTCATAAGGGAAATGGTTTTTCTCCTGTCAAAAGCTCTACAACAACCACACCAAAGCTATAAACATCACTCTTATCTGTAAGCTGGCTAGACTGAAAGTAGTCAGGATCCAAAAAACTAAATGTTCCTTGTACTAGTGTTGTTAAGTGCGTTTGGTCAATGAAAACTGATTTGGATGTCCCAAAGTCTGCAACTTTTGCTCTATATTTATCATCTAAGAACATATTTGTAGTCTTCATGTCTCAGTGGTGTAAATAGGGAAAGAAGCGATGGAGTGTAAGTATGAAAGAACTCCAGCAACTTCGATGGAAACTCTTAAGCGTGTTTTCCATGTAAGACGAAACTCCTCATCCTGTCAAAAGCTCTACAACAACCACACCAAAGCTATAAACATCACTCTTATCTTTAAGCTGGCTAGACTGAAAGTAGTCGGGGTCCAAATAACCAAATATTCATTGTATGAAAAAGCTGCTGCAACTTCGATGGAAACTCTTAAGCGCCTTTTCCATGTAAGAGGAAACTCCTCATCTTGGCCCTGAATATACTGATATAGTGTTCCATTAGGTAGGAATCAATAGGGAAACCTCAGTCTCTAAACAACAACACAATAGTTTAACCACATTCTTATGGTTAATTTGTGAAAGAATGACAATTTCATTAATGAATTGTCCTAATTCACCTTGGCTAACTAGTTTTGACTTTATTAAAGCTGAAGATGTTCTAAACTAAAAAGGAAATCCTATTAGGCAGTACTGATTGTCAAAAAAGAAAAGTCACATTTGTTCAAATTTACCTTTGTTCATTTACGCCAACGATACAAAATTTTAGCTGTATCGAGTTCTATATTATACGAGTGTTTAAAACAGAATATTATTACAACAAATATATGTTCACTATTGTATATTGAAAAACAATAATGGTTGTACATCCAATGATGAACCTGTACCACCAGTTGTACAATGCCATGTTGATGAAGAAACAACATCCCGAGGTACTTCAATTTTTCAAATATCTTCAGTCCCTGTCAAATTTTCTTGAATAACATAAGCATTTCCTAGCAATCGAACTCCCTCCAACTCCATTGCTACTTCTTTCATATATAGTAGGACGTGTTATTCCATTCAAATTTAAGCATCTTTGTACAAGTTTAGCAACTGTAGTAATCTCTTCTTTCCTACCATCCTTCGTAACTTGAGCATCAAGAATATCAAACAGCCGATTTTGCTTCCTGGAGAAAAGGCAATAAGCAGCTAGGCTTCTACTTTCTTGCGACCTCGTCAGGGAAAATGGTTTTTCTCCTTTCAAAAGCTCTACAATGACCACACCAAAGCTATAAACATCACTCTTATCTGTAAGCTGGCAGACTGAAAGTAGTCCAAATAACCAAATGTTCCTTATACTAGTGTTGTTAGGCGCGTTTGGTTAATGGAAACTAATTTTGATGTCCCAAAGTCTGCAACTTTTGCTCTATATTTATCATCTAAGAGTATATTTGTAGTCTTGATGTCTCAATGGTGTAAATAGGGAAAGTAGCGGCGGAGTGTAAGTATGAAAGAGCTCCTGCAACTTCGATGGAAACTCTTAAGCGAGTTTTCCATGTAAGAGGAAACTCCTCATCTTGGTCCTGAATATACTGATATAGTGTTCCATTGGGTAGGAATCAATAGGGGAACCTCAGTCTCTAAACAACAACCCAATAATTTAACCACATTCCTATAGTTAATCTGTGAAAGAATGACAATTTGGGGCGTTACAATCATCCTCCCGCCACTAATTGTGATTTTTCTCTGCTTTGATTAGAGGAGAGGTTGATTGTACAATGGCCACCTACAAGTGGTTAGAGAATCTTTCCAAGACAAATCCATACAAAGTCTATCCAAACTCAGATCTTGAAGATTTCAATGTCGAGGAATATGACAATAGAGCCAAAAGTGGGATAGGGTCTCCCAATCATATCTTTGATGACGAAGTACTCATCAACATAGTTCTCAAATGGAACGATAGGACATACCTAGATCAAGAAGGAATCTGCTTTTTCAAGACAACCTTCACTACCAACAAGGAGTGCTCACCAAAGCAGAATAATTAGCTAGTTCCCATGAGCTGGATCTTATCTCTTATTTCTTGATGTCTGCTCCCTATATAAGGAGCCTTTCGTTTATTTTGTAAGGCATCAGAAATCAGAATAGCTACTTCTATATTTGAGAGTAAGAGTGCCAAGAGTGTCGAAGCTTACTGTCCAGCTTCTCTTCCTTATTTTTCCAAGTAAGTGTTTGTATTTAATTATGAGTAGCTAAACAGCCTTGTTTACCCAAAAGTGAGGCTCTGGGTTTTTAGTCTATAAATATGTTGAATTAAAAAAATTCTACTTTTTGCCCAGAATACTGTCGCAAAAAAATTTCTTATTTTTTTTACTATCTTTCCAGTTCTTAACCTTCCTTTCCAAACCTGATGTTAAGTTTTTCTATATACTGTTTTTTAATTTTAGGGCTAAATTCAGTTTACTATCTTGTACTTTACACTCAAAATCAATTTAGTCCTTGTACTTTCAATTTCATCAAAAACATCCCTATACTCTATAGATTTGATCAATGTCATTCAATCGTTAGATTTGAGATTTTTGATGAGGGCATTTTCGTCATTTCATACTATATCATTCATAGGAAAAACAACAAAAAACATCACCATTTGGCACTCAATGGAATTCGAACCCACAACATGGTGGACACAAACAAAACCCAATAACCACCACACCATAAGCTCAACTTAGCATAAAGGTTGGCTTCAATTATATATATAGGGTATATACGATACGAGAATAAAATAAAATAAAATATTTATTATTATTAGAAATAAAATAAAATAATTTCATACATTGAAAGTTAGCATTATTTTATTTTTTAATGCCAACTTTTAATTTATGAAATTAATGCCCTCATCAGAAATCTCAAATCTAACAATTGGATGACATTGACAAGGTAGTCAACTGAATTTAGCCCTTAATTTTAAAACAATGCTTTAAAAAACAGCAGTGATTCTGCCCTTTTAGTAACCACATAGGCAGTTGGCCGTTAGGTGAATTTGTGGCATGCTGAAGTCTAGTTTTTATTAAATTGTTTTTTACTTACTACATGGTACTGTTTAAGCTTACTTCAGCAAAAGAAAGTAGAAGCTAATTGTTTAAACATAAGGCCTATTTTAGTCTTTTCTTGTAAGAATATTGTCTTAATAGGAAAATACGCCCAAATACGGACCGAATGGGAAAGCACCCATAAAAAGGGTATAAAATTTTTTTTGGTGCCTCCAAAATTTTGAGCTCAAGTCAACCGCCTATTGAGTCTCATATCAGGTACGGGTATGTTCAACATCTGGGCTTGATTCTGCATGCTCTGGTCGTAGTTACTGGTTATAACTTCACCTTCATCACCTCTTAACATCAACAACGCAAGAGTTTGAAGGTGGTGACGCAGGCAAGTAGTCAGTCAATTTGGGCGAGGCATCAGACTTTCCCCGTTGGTGCTTTTCCATAACTACAAATAATTTTGCCTCTAACTCCATGGCTACTTCATTCATGGTAGGCCTATCTCCGCCTTTCAAGCTTAAATATCTTTTGGGGAGATGAGCCACTTGTTTAGCTATTTCAAAGTTTCCCTCTTTGATTATTTAGTGATCGAGAGAATCTGATCCAAGCGATTCTCTTCCATCGCCAAAATTAAAACTAGGTTTCTTTTAGTCTCTGGCTTCTTATATATAAGAAATTGCCACTTGACTTGTTAAACAACAACCTAGAAACCTCACCACATTTCTGTGGTTGATTTGAGAATGAACAATCGAAATTCTTGAGGCCCATCGAAATTCTTTGGCTTCTTATATCTTTTGGTTGCTTGAGGCCCATCGAAATTCTCCAATTTTTGTTGCAACAAGAAGCCACCATTGTCTTTGAAGTACTTCTCTTTTGAGTTGCTTGAACTTTTTTCTCTTCATTCCGCAGTGTGTTATAACCAATACCATTAGGAAGCTCAAACAGACACCAGTACAAATTCAAACAATCAAATATAACTCAATCCCATTTTTATAATTTAACTGTTTGAACCAGTCGGCCCTGCTGCATGTGTACATTAAATTGTTAGCTAGTGCATATATACCCAATGAAATTTGCATTTCTTTGTATTTTTGCTGGAGGTTTCCTTGATTTGGACACAAGAATTCTTGTCGTTGTCATCGTTTCTATATCCTTTGTCACATTTACAATTGTAACTTCCAATTGAGTTTATGCACCTTGCATCAGCACTACAGAGGGTTGAATTCTTGCACTCATTGATATCTGAAAAAAAAATTAATAAAATACAAACAATTAGAATATATCACAAGAAAAAAGATTGTTGGCCTCAATTAAGGTCTAAGGCAAGTTAGCATGTCATGTCATTTATACGTCGTTTGTCATTTGCCACCTCATGTTGGTTAAAAGATTATTTTACTCATTCTAAATTTATTGGCTCTAAATCATCTCTTATATATTGATTTTATTTTCAAAAAGATAGACAATTATCCATATTATCTTCATCAAGAAATAAAGAAAATATTTATATATGTTCATCATGTTCTCAAATCTAGATCTCGAATTTGGCGGTACCCATTGAGGATGAGGGTAATCAATCAAACGATATATATATACTAGAAGGATTATGATGCATATTCGAATTGAAGATGGAAGGGCAAAGGATTAGAAAAAAAGATTAAAGAAAAATGAGTAAAATCCTCAAATGGTACCCAAACTATCACAAAATGCACTTTTTGGTACTCACAAATGCTTAGGGAGTCTGGTGGTACCCAAACTATGTCTCCATTAGCCTCAAATGGTACCTCCGTCCAACTTTCCGTTAAAAAAAAATCATCAAGGGTCAGACCAAAAACACAAAAAGTGAGTGATTTTACCAAAGTGCCCATGACAAAAAGAGTGAATGTTTTTGGTCTAACACTTGATATATATATTTTTTTAACGGAAAATTGGACGGAGGTACCATTTGAGGCTAATGGAGACATAGTTTGGGTACCACCAAACTCCCTAAGCATTTGTGGGTACCAAAAAGTGCATTTCTTGATAGTTTGGGTACCATTTGAGGATTTTACCCAAGAAAAATTTGGGGTTTTGAAATATTGAAGATTGAAGATCAAATTGACTTTGTTTTCTAATTAGCGTTCAAAAATTTGGGGTTTTGAAATTATAATTAATTTGGTAAAATAATTATATAAAAGGGTAATTGTTTAAGTAAATACGAAATACAATAACAAACAGAAAGTAAATAGCACAGAAATATAGCGTATCTTTATTGATGAATAGATGCCTCTATATATAGAGAAACACAAAGGGTACAATCCATATCTCAATAGGAATTCTATTCATAATGTAATCCTTATGCTATACTAACTAAGATACTCCTAGGTTGACTAGGCACACATAAGGTAGGTTTCCTTCAACACTCCCCCTTGTGGCGTCAACACTAGGTGGTGCTCCTCGCGTAGTCTCATTAAAAACCTTGCCAAGTAACAAAAACCCAGTGGGATAAAAATAACCTTGGTTGAAGGGAAAAAGAGTACAACACACTCTTCACATTTGGTATAGCATGGAAGCCAGACTCCCCCTGATGTCTGCGTCTCCCCCTGATTTCCACAATCATGGGAGGTCAAATAACTTAAGCAAACCAATGCTTTTCACATGCTTCTCAAATGTGGATTTAGGCAGTGACTTAGTAAATAAGTCAGCCACATTATCCTCAGATCGGACTTGATCCACTTTGATCTTGAGGAACTTCTGCTATTGCTGATTATAGAAGAACTTAGGCGATATATGCTTGGTGTTGTCGCCTTTGATGAAACCTTGCTTCATTTGCTCAAAGCAAGCAACATTATCTCATAAATGGATGTAGGTACATCAGTGGTTGACCTCAAACCACATGTACTTCTTATATGTGTATCAATGGACCTTAACCATATACACTCACGAACCGCTTCATGGAGAGAAATAATCTCAACATGGTTCGAATAAGTAGCGACAAGAGTCTGCTTATAGACCTCCAAGATATCGCGGTGTTTCCCATGGTAAAGACATAGCCAGTTTGGGAACGACATTTATATGGGTCAGAGAGATACCCAACATCAGCAAAACCCACCAAAACATCACAAGGTGTTTGGAAATAGGGAATACATGCAGCACAGCAGGCCATCCGTTCGGACGGCAGGACCCGTCCGGACGCCTAACACATCGGCAATGTTCCAGACCGATAATCCGTCCGAACGGCAAGTACTCGTCCGGACGCCTGACATGTGCGGCTACGTTTTAGTCCGTAGTCCGTCCGGAAGGCATACCCTCGTCCGGACGGCTGATGAGTTCGATAATGCATTCGGACATAGGTTCTTCACCTATTTACGTCTCTCTGTAGGGAAAGAACAAGCCCATATCAATCATACCCTTTAAGTAACGAAAGATAGTCTTTATGCCAGTCCAATGGTGTTGCGTGGGCGCAAAGCAAAATCTAGCTAACAAGTTAACAACAAAGGAGATATCGGGTCTTGTACACTGTGCCAAGTACAATAATGCGCCTATTGCACTTAGGTACGGTAGCTCAGCCTCTAAAACGTCTTCACCATCATCCCTTGGGCGAAACGAATCCTTCTTGGATCTAGACTGCGACCAATCATGGGAGTACTTAAGAGGATGAACTTTATCCATATTAAATCGCCTGAGCATCCTTTCCCAAGATCTTTCATCTCAAACTCGGATTATGGCAAATCCGGAACTTGTTTTCACGTAGGGGCATAATTTATGTTCACATACCCTCTTCCAATCAAGTAGTCACTTAGACGGGTATACCACATCCGTCCGGATTGTTTCAATCCATATAGTGAACGTTGCAATTTTATTGCAAACGTGCTCTGTGGTCTAGAGCCACTTGACTTGGGTAAATGAAGCCCATCCGGGACCTTCATATAAAATTCCATATCTAGATCCCCATGGAGATATGTTATGACCACATTCATAAACTGCATGTTCAATTTTTCGGAAACTATCACTAACAAGGTAGCAGAACGTTATGACGTCCTTTACGAGAGAATATGTCTCATCGTAGTCGATTCCGGGGCATTGTGAGAAGCCTTGCACCACAAGGCGAGCTTTATATCTCGTTCTCTCACTACGCACTCTAACAAAGACCTATTTATATCCAACAGGTTTTATTCTAGAAGGAATCGGCACACCTGGCTCGAATACCGTTCTCTTTATTAGTGAGTCCAACTCAACCTGGATCGCATATTTCCATTTAGGCCAATCAGCTTGTACGTTGGCATTCATCAACGGAGCGAGGTTCAATATCATCATTCTCAATGAACTCTTGTGCACAAGCATATGCAAACACATCATCAACAGTGATGGAGTTTCTATCCCACGTCTCATGTACACTAGTGTAATTAATCGAGATCTCTATGTTCCCACGGATAGGTTCTAGCGATGGGGCGTCCCCCAAAGATGTCTTTTGGACATAACCATAATCCGGAACGTTTTCATGGACGGATTTTGAGTATCAATGATGAGAGGGTTATTAGGTGTCATCGCAGCCCGTTTCCTTGGGCGCGAATCCCTCGAACCTGGTGGCCTCCCACGCTTCCTCAACAGAGCCACGGCCTAAGCCACATCACCACCATTACTGGTAGTGACGCCGGCGGCCATCCCTCCCATAGGGGTGACTGCTGCAGCGACTTTGAGTCCAAGTCCTTGTTCAGGAACTTGCATCCTTGCAGGCATGTTTGCAGCTGGTATATATGATCTAGTCACTAAGATCTGAGAAAGCGTCCGGAAGAGAGTCGGCGACTTTCTAAAGTTCTATAATTCTACGCACTTTCTGCAGTAGGGGGATCGTTATGAGATATAGTGGGGACAGGCCACGACAATTCTAGTCGTTCATGCTGAACGTTCACGTTTTTATCTCCCCCTAACGACGGGAAGACTGTCTCATCGAAGTGACAAATAGATCGCCTGTCAAGGGTTCTACATAGCGGATTATGGTTGGAAACTCAAATCCAACATAAATAGTCATTCGTCTCTGAGGACCCATTTAAATACGCTGTGTCGGCGTAATAGGCACATAAACAACACACCCAAATAGGCGTAAATACGAGATGCTTGGCTCGTATCCAGTCACTAGCTGTAACGCAGAACAAAATTGGGTGGCGATGAGCCTCAGACGAATAAGCAGAGCTGCATGCAATACTGCGTGCCCCCCAGGCAGAGAGAGAAAGGTTGGTGCGCATTACCAATGTCCTCGTGACCATTTGTAATCTTTAAATGGCAATCTCTGGGAGACTATTCTGGGTATGCACATGTGAGATTAGATGCCTAACATCTATCCCATGCAGTAGTCATCGAAAATCTTCGATGTAAACTCTCCAGCATTATCAAGTCTGATAGATAATGGGATGATCCGGGTAGTGAGCCCGCAGGCGAATCATTTGTGCTAGGAGTTTAGCATAAGCAGCATTACGAAAGGACAACATCGTGACATGTGACCAGCATGTCGATGCATCAACCAACACCATAAAATATATAAATGGCCCGCTTGTTGGTTGAATATGTCCACAGATATCCCCTTGGATTATCTGTAAGAATGGAAGAAGTACTTTAGAATCCTTTGCATAGGACGGTCTCAGTCCTTACTTCCCTAAGGAACAAGCTTTGCATAATGAGCATTTGGCTTTGGAGGCGTAAGAAGCGCGCATAAGAGGCATCCTTGGGATCAGGATTTGTCCATGAAGGGTTGCTCACATCAGAAGAGGGAGCAAAAACGCTTAAACCTCGAATTCTGGAATTCGGCGACCGGTCGATAAGGTCGGCGACCAGTCGACGGAGCCTCTGGACGGTACGACTTCGCTTCTGGAAGTCGGCGACCAGTCAACGAGCATGTGGCGACCGGTCGACGTAGCCTCTGGAAGTTGGCGACCGGTCGACGAGCATGCGGCGACCGGTCGACTAGTGTCGGGTAGCAAAACCTTTTTGCTCCACAGCCACACCAGGCCTTCCTTGAATCAACTTTTGATTCATGCTTCGATTAGCTCGATAGGATGGATGTCCGTGTGAGGTTTTAAGTACACGGATCATCATATCACGACCTGGATGTCCCAGTCTATCGTGTCAAAGCCAATATGTATCAGAATCTAAGAGGTCATCCCGAATGACATTGTTTGATTCAATAGCTCGGATAGTGGTTACATAGAACCCACTAGAGAGACACATAACATTCTCTAAGATGCGCTTTCTTCCGTAGTCATTAGAGGTAATGCAAAGAGATTCTTTTCCATTCTCATCATGCGTCTCTGCATGGAATCCATTGGCTCTTATATCTTTAAAGCTCAACAGAGTTCTATTTCCTCTTGGAGCGTAAAGAGCATTTGTGACATCTATTAAGGTGCTATCAGGCAAGAGGAATTGGGCATATCCTCTTCCTTGCACAAGATTCGATGGTCCTGCCATCGTAGTCACAGAGGAATGTGTAGGCATCATGCCTATGACGCAATATGACATGCGTGGTTCTGCCATTTGCGAGACATTCAAGTTCTCCAGAACTCATTCCTAAAAGCTCATCATTAAAATCGAGGCTACGAAAGCAACTCAGATTTTATTAAAGATATTGGCCAAGGCTTCAAAGTTCCATCTTGATCTTAAATCAAAACTAAATCCATTTGTCTTGGCAAACTTGCCATATTACATCAACTTGGAAAAACATAAAGAGTTAAGCAAAATTGCTTCCAAAGTCTTTAACCCTTAAACTAGACGTCTTGATCATTGCAGTTACATCCTCATATGTATTGCAAACTATAGCCCATTGATCAGACGCTCCATATCATTAATAGACATCATGAAGAGGATTCTCCATTGATTGAGGCATAAAGGCGCGGTACTCACGGTCCCTAGGACGGTGGCAGATTACCTTGGCCGGTGGCGGTGCTGCCATAACTAGTGGCGCAACAATGCTAACCGGCAGTGACCGGCGGCGTCCCTCTTATAAGGACGGCGGTATTCTCTCACTCTTTCGCGGCCCTATGCTCACGTGATTGCTTATTCTTATGGCGATTACCTTCTTGATCAAATCAATCTTACGGATCAAAACGTCCGGATTTGTCCCTAGATTTAGGGTTTTGCTCGTAGCGTCCTCCCTTAGGGGCGCTATCATCGTCATGCCTTTCCTCAAGGAAGAGATGGAGAAGGTGGTGAGAGTTTCCTCAATCAATTGTTCATCTGTGATGATTTTCCACAGAGATGCATCAAGTCTTTGATGCGGAGAATTTCCTAATTATGTCCCATGACTTCATCAAAGTCAGAGAAGCGGAGATTAGTCCATTATGCTTCTAAATTCGGAAAGATGAATGCTACCATAACATTCATGAAGCGCTTCTAGCGCTAACCTCTTTCATGAACTCAAACTGGAGTGTCATATCCATATGGCGATTCATCAGGAAAAATAACCTGGCATTGTACATCTCAGTTTGAGGGTCTAGAGCGGTTTCTTCAAAACAACTGTCACGCCCCGATTTTCAAATCGATTAATAAGGCATTTTGCCCTTAATTACAAACCAATTCGGGAACGTGACTACATGGAATATCAAATACAAATATGCACTAGAATTTTTTTCCTTTTAATTCGAGTACAACAAATATACTCCATGCCCAATAAATGTAAATGCTGACCCGTTCTTTAGGGTTACATATTACAAGCCATAAATTAAATAATAAATTGTTATTACAAAATATTAAATAATTAATCCATCAGAGTTTATTACATAAACAGCGGAAGTCTTATAAACCAATAATATGTATGCAGCCTTGCTTACTCCTGGTTATCCTAACCTGCAGGTATAACCACTACACCGTGGAATAGTGTACCGGGTTATATCAACAAACCCGGTCAGCTTACGAAGCTGGTATGAGTGATCTATGTTTTATTCACACTGTAACATTTTCCCAATTGAATTCTTTTATTTTCAGAAATCAATTAAAACCCAAAAGTTCCATTTCAAATCCGGAAGATTCGTATTATCTAATATACTGAACCTACGTGCCCCATACCACGTATTTTAACCCCACACGCCCCATAAACGTGTATGTTAATACCAGGGTAATCCAGTATGTTAAATAATATAAACCCTCGATCTTTACTCACACAAAATCATTTATAACTTAGCCTGATTAAAAGTGAGATGCATCTCCTTTTAATACATCAAGTTATTTTTAACTTCGCCTGATTAAAAGTGAGAATACTATTTTTCTTCTCCTTTTAATACATCAAGTTAATCATACAATATGCAGTCTAGAGCTCTAACTGAATGGGCTACCATTTTTCACCCATTTAACATTGTCCCCGGTCAGGACAGTCCGTTTGGACAAAAACATGCAAATAGGCAAACACAATATCTTATTTAGAATTATTGTGTTCCCACAAAATTCACAAATCAAAACAATAAAATGAATATTTTTCAAATATTGTTTTAACACCAAAATCACAAACAACACAATATGAATTAATATTCATATATAAAAACATCGTGAGATTCACTCACCTCTAATTCCTGCTGCGTCTTCAAATAGTAACCAGGAATCGACAAGCGTGTACGCAACACCTTTCATAATCACCTATGATTATGCAATATCCAATTAGCATAATACATTTCCAAAATAATCCAAAGTTCCTCAAATGTCACCTAGGACATCGGAAATATTAATCGAGACCATTTGACCAAAAGTCAACCATCGGTCAACGTGGGTCCCACGTCTACTATTCATCAACGGGTCCCACACGAAATCCAAAACTTCCAAAATCTACCAACATGCTTATTTCTAGCATCCTAACATCATATCCAAAAATGGTGATGATCCAACGGTCGGATCATCACGGATCTAACGATCCATAATCATTGCATAATTGATCGTTGATCAAACGATCTAATTTCAATAATCCAACGGTCCAACATGCTTGTAATCTCAATATTAACCCCACGATCAAATTTCATGATCATCCAACGGTCGGATTTCTCGAATCGTAAATCGTACGATCCGATTAATCGGGTTAATTGACCATCGGTCAAACGACCGAATTTGACAAAAGTCAAAACACGAAAGTTGTTCGTATCGACGAAACAAGCCAAACGGAGCAAAGAACTGCTCCCGGACCGACCTGACGCGCCGCCGACGCGCCGCCGGAGCTGGCTGCCGGCCGCCGGTCAAGGTGGTCCGATGGCTACCAAAATTTACCAAAACGTAGAACTCAACAATCCCAACAATTTTAGTAACTACCTCAAAGTCTGGATCGGAGAGGAAGTGGCCGGAATCGGTGTCGGTAGCTTTTAGATCCAAAAACTTCCCGAGCTCAATCCGCCGCCTACGGTGGTTTTCGGTGAAATCCAAGGGCACCATCGTGTTTCAGGGGTTGAGGGCTTCAAAACCCAATACACAAAGTGGTCCGAGGTGGCCGGAATTACGTCGGACGACGAGGAGCCAAAACCGGCTGCTTGTGGTGCCGCGTGCGGCGTCACGCCGGCGGGGCAGGCGGCAAGGCCGGTCCAGTTTGGACCGTCGGCCCTTGCTGCAGCTTTTGGCGGTGGCGGTGAGGCACGTGGTGGCCGGTCACGGCTTGCCGGAAAACGCAGATGAGAGAGAGAGAAGGAGAGCCCGCGCGGGGAGAGAGAGAGGGAGGAGAGGAGAGAGAAAATCCCCCCAAAAAAAACTATTTTTTTTGTTTTATAGAAAAACGTGGAATTTTCCGAGGGCCGTAACTCCTTCATACGATGTCCGTTTTCGGTGGACCAAATTCCTACGAACTCGATTCGACGAGGTCTACAACTTTCATGAAGGAAGTTTTCCCAGATTCTCAACAGATAAAAAGTTACCTTAATTAACCTTGTGTAACTTATAATTACCGCCGTAATTATCGTTTTACGACGAAAACCCCTAAAAATATGAAATCACTCCATTTCACTTCAAATTTCACGAACTATTTAAAAAAAATAATACGGAAATTTTCGGGGTATTACAGTCTACCCTCCTTAAAGAAATTTCGTCCCGAAATTAGGACGCAGAGTACACCCAAGGTTATCATACTTCAATTCCAAAATCCAAAGTTTTATTGATAATCACTTAGGTAGTACACATCAAGCCAAAACATAACAAACCACAACTTACACAAACTGCTATTACAAATTCTAAAATGCCTCACAGGGCTTACACTACCAAAAGCCATCCTTGAACCTCCAGTAGTGACTTCGCGGATAAGATGCAGGATGTCTCGGAATTCCATACATCATCAGCTGGTAGAAATATGCTGCCTCCACGAAACACTTGCAAGTGTCGCAACATTCTCTAGCTGCATGCCTATCTCCATCCACGTCCCACATGTCCTGGCCAAAAGGACGCCAGAAACTTGACTCACCGCAAGTAAGACATTTACCGGCGGGCAGGAAAGCAGTAGTCGACGGAAAATACAATAGTAGATGCTCATGACAAAACTCAGCCTGATGCATCATCCGCTCGACTTCTTGTCTACAGTAGTAGATGTTCCATCCGCTTCTCCACCAGTCTAGGGCTTCACACAGTTGCTGCACCACTTCCTGCTGCTTGGCTCGTGGTCCCAATATCATTCTTATCATACACGCTGCATAAAATGCAACATGATGACCTACCACCGAACTGGGACGCGAACCATACAGTGTTCCTGGTTTGCATGCTGCATCGAAGTACTCCAGGGCTAAAGATATATTCGCTGCCTCCACAAGTACTCGTATTCCCATTCGGAACAGAGACTCCGGGTTCTTCGCTTCCCAGCACCGATTTGCGAAGATACGCACTTGCCTATCTGCTTCTATAGAACCAGTGGGTCTGGATCCACCATCGAATCCATCCATGTCGATCGCCGCCAAAGTAGACCAGCTATCGGCATACTCCTTGAAGTCCTTCGAGACACAACGGAGTTCCATTGTGCTCTGCAGGGATGCGGTAGCCACCAACTGGAATATATACTTCCAGATCTCCACCGGAAGTTCACTCCATTCTGCATTCTTGGATCGCTTGCTGCACTCTCCTTTGTTCACCATTGTGTAAGAGAAAATTTTGAGAAGATTGATTGATAACAGATATGAGTTAAGTAACATAGCTCCTTATCCCATGTATTTAAACACAACTTTCCACCGTAAGGGAAACCTTTCTTTAATGCGAGTGCGGTGCACTCAGCAACCCACTAAGAATAATTATTGCTCATATCTGTCTCAATTACTCAAAAGTATCGCCCACGATATCAGATTCCACAAGATTTAATCAACAAAAACTCAGTCTTCCACTAACACCGGTCATAATGACTCTTTTCCTTTTGCTTTCGCATAATTAATTCCTCAAAAGATGCGAGGTCTCACAAGAGTGGAACTGTATGTGGAAAAATCCATGCATCGGGGAAAAAAAATCTTCCACGATCTCCAAGGTCTCCGACAATTAGCTGTAAATCAGCCACTCACTTTTGCTTTTGAAATTTTCAAATCCTCCACCAACAATAAATATACACCTTAAGCATCCACTAACAGATACTTTCCATTAGTGCCATAACTTCCTTTCTCTTTCAAAGAGGACTTCTTCACTCCACTTCTCAGAATTTACACCAACTCAAACATGTCACGCAAAGTGAATTCGTTCAGTGAATTACTTCAATCTGATCCCTCTGAAAGCCAATTTTTTGAGGGCTTAGATGAAATAATTTCACCAGCAATAGAATTCAACAACGATATCGACATGCTAGACATGCTTCTAGCAGAAGACGAAGCCATTGAAGTAGCCCCAAGTCCACAAGTATCATCTCCACAAGCTGAACCTGGTCCATCCCAACGTATTCCACTGAGGAAGAGCTTCACCAAATACCAAGTCCAAGCATTGAAGGACTTCGTCGAGGCTTTTCCACAGCCAACTGTTCAACAACGACAAGATTTGGGTGACCAAATAAGGTTAACGTTTGCACAAGTCTCTGCGTGGGTGATAAAGCATCGACCCAAAACGCCTGCCCAAACAACTCGTCAACAAAATTTTCTGCTGAGACAGCAAATCAATGAGCTTCAAGCTCAACTTAGCCAGTACCAAGCAGCATTCAACAGAATCAACTGCAACCACTGTGGAAAACGAGTTACTCCCAATAGTGAGCTACTAAAAGGGATTGAAGAAACTACCCCACAACCTCAGACTCTTCCAATTCCTGCAGTCATCGGTCCAAGGGAAAAGTCTCACATGAGGAGGGATGTTCAAAAGTGTATGTCGATCCCACATCACTCTTCTTTTACACAACAACCATCAGACAACATCAACCGTTCAGAACCTGAAGAAGCATCTGCCGTGGCAGAAGCATCTGTCGTGGCAGACACAACTAAGATTTCTGAAATCATTGTGTCGGTCAGAGATGAGCTAATCATCATGACATCTGCTGCTGCGCCACTGTGGATCTCTGCACTCAAATCCAGCTCTGTCACGCTTCATGAGTTCCTGAATGAAGCAGAGTACAAGAGAATCTTCACTAACGGTATTGATCTCACTCCCACTAACTTCCAAACCGAAGCTTCTCGCTACACAGCCACTATTCCCCTCAGTCCTGTCGTACTCGTGAATCTCTTCATGGATGTGGACCAATGGTCCACCATATTCGGTAGCATCATCTCGAGGGCAACGATCCTTGACGTGTTGTCAACAGGGACAACTGGAAGCTACAACGAAACCATCCAAGTCATGACTGCTGAATTTCAGGTGACCAGTCCATCTGTCTCCACTCGTGTAACTCACTTTGTTCGCTATTGCCAACGACAAACAGAACAAAGTTGGGCAATAATTGACGTCTCTGTGGACGGTCTAAGCTCAAATCTGGGTCCACACCCAAGATCTCAATGCAAGAAGCGTCCATCCGGATGCTTAATCCAAGATTTGTTCAACGGCAGCTCTCGTGTCGTATGGGTGGAACATGTTGATGTACAGGATCAACTCATGCACCAAACATACCGAACGCTAGTGGAATCAGGCTTAGCCTTTGGAGCAAGGCGATGGGTAGAAATACTTCAGAGGCAAGCGGAAAGGTTAAATTATTCCGCGGCAGACACTTATCCACCTCAAGACTTTTGTGTCATACCATCTGTGGAAGGAAGAAGAAACTTGTTGCAGATGGCATGCAGAATAGTGACAGACTTTTTCACAGACATCGGCAACTCTACTGCTCATGAATGGAAGGTAGCTGAACAAACCAAGTTCAGGGGTTCAGGGATAAGAGTCTCCACCAACAAAATCTGGAACAGGCTGAATAAGCCTCATGGTCTCACTCGAACTGCATCTGCAATAATCCAGCATCATGTCTCTCACCGAAAGCTGTTTGACTTCTTCATTGACGTACAAACTCGGAACCAGTGGGACCACCTAGCATTGGAAAAAGAAGTACAGGAGATTGCACATATCACAACTGGTCATGATCCACGCAATTGTGTCTCCTTGTTGCAAATGCACAACACCTATATACTCCAAGAAAGTTGTACTGATTCAACAGGGTCATACGTGATTTATGCCCCTATTAGTCAGTCAACGGTACAGAAGTTAATAGGCGGTTGTGAGTTAGGTACAGTTGTATTCCTAACTTCGGGTTTCTCGATCCTACCTGATATGCCTACTGCTGGAAGAACAGAAGGGGTCTCAGACAATCCATACATTGGTTGTCTGGTAACGGTAGCAACACAGATCTCTACTGAGCTGCTGAAGAACAAGAAAGGGTCAGTGGATCAAGTCTGTCGTTTGATCCAGGGTACGGTTGAGAGGATTAGAAATGTAGCCATGTAAGACTATCAATTTCGGAATTGTAATTTGTACTTTATATTCTTAACAACACAACAGCACTGAAGAGCACATGATGGGGATCCGCCGCGGTCGGGCCATCACTCGATAAATACTGTGTGCTATTAAGCATACGAAGTAACCATCACTTGAATGAATCTAAGAACCTAACGCCAAACCGTAAACCAATTCTAAGCTCTAAACCCTAACTTCACTTCTCAATTCCAAAACTCGTTTCATTTCCTTAGAGCGTTCCATTGCTCAATCACTTCCTTAGAGCATTGTTTTGCTCTGATACCAATCTGTCACGCCCCGATTTTCAAATCGATTAATAAGGCATTTTGCCCTTAATTACAAACCAATTCGGGAACGTGACTACATGGAATATCAAATACAAATATGCACTAGAATTTTTTTCCTTTTAATTCGAGTACAACAAATATACTCCATGCCCAATAAATGTAAATGCTGACCCGTTCTTTAGGGTTACATATTACAAGCCATAAATTAAATAATAAATTGTTATTACAAAATATTAAATAATTAATCCATCAGAGTTTATTACATAAACAGCGGAAGTCTTATAAACCAATAATATGTATGCAGCCTTGCTTACTCCTGGTTATCCTAACCTGCAGGTATAACCACTACACCGTGGAATAGTGTACCGGGTTATATCAACAAACCCGGTCAGCTTACGAAGCTGGTATGAGTGATCTATGTTTTATTCACACTGTAACATTTTCCCAATTGAATTCTTTTATTTTCAGAAATCAATTAAAACCCAAAAGTTCCATTTCAAATCCGGAAGATTCGTATTATCTAATATACTGAACCTACGTGCCCCATACCACGTATTTTAACCCCACACGCCCCATAAACGTGTATGTTAATACCAGGGTAATCCAGTATGTTAAATAATATAAACCCTCGATCTTTACTCACACAAAACCATTTATAACTTAGCCTGATTAAAAGTGAGATGCATCTCCTTTTAATACATCAAGTTATTTTTAACTTCGCCTGATTAAAAGTGAGAATACTATTTTTCTTCTCCTTTTAATACATCAAGTTAATCATACAATATGCAGTCTAGAGCTCTAACTGAATGGGCTACCATTTTTCACCCATTTAACATTGTCCCCGGTCAGGACAGTCCGTTTGGACAAAAACATGCAAATAGGCAAACACAATATCTTATTTAGAATTATTGTGTTCCCACAAAATTCACAAATCAAAACAATAAAATGAATATTTTTCAAATATTGTTTTAACACCAAAATCACAAACAACACAATATGAATTAATATTCATATATAAAAACATCGTGAGATTCACTCACCTCTAATTCCTGCTGCGTCTTCAAATAGTAACCAGGAATCGACAAGCGTGTACGCAACACCTTTCATAATCACCTATGATTATGCAATATCCAATTAGCATAATACATTTCCAAAATAATCCAAAGTTCCTCAAATGTCACCTAGGACATCGGAAATATTAATCGAGACCATTTGACCAAAAGTCAACCATCGGTCAACGTGGGTCCCACGTCTACTATTCATCAACGGGTCCCACACGAAATCCAAAACTTCCAAAATCTACCAACATGCTTATTTCTAGCATCCTAACATCATATCCAAAAATGGTGATGATCCAACGGTCGGATCATCACGGATCTAACGATCCATAATCATTGCATAATTGATCGTTGATCAAACGATCTAATTTCAATAATCCAACGGTCCAACATGCTTGTAATCTCAATATTAACCCCACGATCAAATTTCATGATCATCCAACGGTCGGATTTCTCGAATCGTAAATCGTACGATCCGATTAATCGGGTTAATTGACCATCGGTCAAACGACCGAATTTGACAAAAGTCAAAACACGAAAGTTGTTCGTATCGACGAAACAAGCCAAACGGAGCAAAGAACTGCTCCCGGACCGACCTGACGCGCCGCCGACGCGCCGCCGGAGCTGGCTGCCGGCCGCCGGTCAAGGTGGTCCGATGGCTACCAAAATTTACCAAAACGTAGAACTCAACAATCCCAACAAGTTTAGTAACTACCTCAAAGTCTGGATCGGAGAGGAAGTGGCCGGAATCGGTGTCGGTAGCTTTTAGATCCAAAAACTTCCCGAGCTCAATCCGCCGCCTACGGTGGTTTTCGGTGAAATCCAAGGGCACCATCGTGTTTCAGGGGTTGAGGGCTTCAAAACCCAATACACAAAGTGGTCCGAGGTGGCCGGAATTACGTCGGACGACGAGGAGCCAAAACCGGCTGCTTGTGGTGCCGCGTGCGGCGTCACGCCGGCGGGGCAGGCGGCAAGGCCGGTCCAGTTTGGACCGTCGGCCCTTGCTGCAGCTTTTGGCGGTGGCGGTGAGGCACGTGGTGGCCGGTCACGGCTTGCCGGAAAACGCAGATGAGAGAGAGAGAAGGAGAGCCCGCGCGGGGAGAGAGAGAGGGAGGAGAGGAGAGAGAAAATCCCCCCAAAAAAAACTATTTTTTTTGTTTTATAGAAAAACGTGGAATTTTCCGAGGGCCGTAACTCCTTCATACGATGTCCGTTTTCGGTGGACCAAATTCCTACGAACTCGATTCGACGAGGTCTACAACTTTCATGAAGGAAGTTTTCCCATATTCTCAACAGATAAAAAGTTACCTTAATTAACCTTGTGTAACTTATAATTACCGCCGTAATTATCGTTTTACGACGAAAACCCCTAAAAATATGAAATCACTCCATTTCACTTCAAATTTCACGAACTATTTAAAAAAAATAATACGGAAATTTTCGGGGTATTACAACAACGCTCATGGATTCGAGCTAGAAGCTCTTGTGCGGATAGGTACATTAGGATATCATGAGCTCATCTCAGAATCTAATGTCCGCAGAATCCAATGGAGTAAAATCGAGTTATTCATGTTCGATATCCAAAATATGGAGAACAAGAATATGGTACCTATAGTGATGATCCGTTCGTCGGGAAAATATAGGTTACCAATAGCGAAGATCCATTCGTCGGTAAAGGGTATGTTTCAGAGTTAATACTCCCACGAAATAATAGATGGTTTCTGAGCAATCTTTGCTCCCAAGAAACGTTTCCAAGAATTTTGGATTTAGGTGAAACTTTGGTGTCGTATGGACATAACCTTAAACCTTTTCGGTAGCTCTACTCAGATATGACCAGATACATAATAAGAGATGTCGGTGTGAGCAAGCTCCCTTAATACCACTTATCTCAAATTACATACCTAGACATCATACCCAAGCAGATGAGCCTAGTTGGGTTTAAGTCATGAACCATAGGTCGTTTTCTTCTCTACGGATTCCTTATCCGGAGGTAAATCATTCAATGAATTCCTCATTCAAAGTCTCTTCTCTCTACGGATTCCTCATCCGGAGTATTAGCTCGAATCCCCATAATTTGGCTCTTGAACTTTCACCAATAGCATGATGACAATAGAGGTGCTCATGACTTACACATACCGCAAGCGATATGAAGCTCGATCACTCCCCTAATGCTTTTCATAGTTTGGATAGGTTCGAATCAAGAATCCCACGTTTATAGAAAGGTGGGAGGTAGAGGAGGGATGTTGGAAGTCCCTTGAGAAAAAGAAGATGAATTTAAATTCATAAAGCAGCAACTTTTATAAAAGCTTACTTTGATTCTTTTCTCGGATTATCTTGAGTACCTCTTCTTCGAAGTTATATATCTGGAGATCCAACGGTTTGAATTGGCTGAAATTTTAACTGGGCATTGTAGACACGCAGAGGGATCAATCGCCAAATTTTCTTCTTAATCCAACGGTCCGAATTGGCCGAAGTTGACTGTTCTGTTCTGACACTGTTCATGGTTACTGTTCATCGGCGGCACTGTTCACGACTGAAACCTAGGGTCTTGGGTTCTAGGTTTTGGCGCTAGCAGGATGCTATGCTCAAGAGTTTTGGATTTTGATCTCAGGGCTAGAGGTTCGTGCTGATAACGTGTTTAAGTAAATACGAAATACAATAACAAATAGAAAGTAAATTACAAAGTAAATAGCACAAGAATAGAGCGTATCTTTATTGATGAATAGGTGTCTCTATATATAGAGAAACACAAAGGGTACAATCCATATCTCAATAGGAATTCTATTCATAATGTAATCCTTATGCTATACTAGCTAAGATACTCCTAGGTTGACTAGGCACACATAAGGTAGGTTTCCTTCAACAGTAATATTGATTTTGTAAAATTTGGCATGACAACATAGGTTGATATGGATATAAAAAATAAATATTATGATTGACATGGAAATTTCACATTGGATTCAGGCCTAAAATTTTAAGCCATAATTGAAGCCCTCTAGCATTGCCCATATCACAAATTAATGGATTAACCAAATAAAATCATTAAGTTTAATTAACATGTAAAGAGGATGTTCAGTATTAAAAGGAATTTTGCGGGAATCTCTCTTTCCGACCAAATGTCATATAATTATGAACCGTTTGTTTCTTAGTTTATATATAAAAATCATCTCTACAAAAAAAATATATTAATATTACTGAAAATGAAAATTAATGGTCAAATAATTTACTTTTCTTTTTCTTTTTCATGAATGATATATTCCTACAAAACAAAGCTTTTGATGCAATAGAAGAATTTTGATCATTGAATTACATGGTTGAGTAATGCGAACATGTATATATCACTTTTGCGGAGCTTCTCTAGATGTAGTTATATGGATCTATATAACTACATGATTCGTCAAATTTACTCGGATACAGAGGGAGGTCGACCGGTGTGGTGTGGACGTCCGATCAAGATTCTCAATATATATATATTGTCAAGAATATGAATTTGGAGAATTTTCTGATATCTTATTCTTCTCTGTGTGGAGGTATATATAGGGATTCAACCTAATATAATTTGGAAACTATTAATTACAGAATAAACCCTACAAGTCAACTAATCACATTAGGAAACAATCTCCTAATTAAATACAACCTATACAGCTCATGCCAACACTCCCCCTCAAGGTGGTGCATAGATACGTACCAATCATGCCCAACTTGTCAAATGAGCTTTTAAATACTTTCCCTGATACTGCTTTGGTAAGAACGTCTGCTAACAGTTCTTCGGAAGGAACAAATGGAAACTGAATGATCTTTCTGTCCAAATTCTCTTTGATAAAATGTTTGTCCACCTCCACATGCTTTATACGATCATGTTGTATCGGATTCTGGAATATTTCAATTGTTGTCTGGTTGTCACAGTATAGATCCATAGACTTCTTCAACTTGAACCCCAAGTCCCTCAATATATGTCTAATCCATAACAACTCACACACTTCATGTGCCATTCCTCGGTATTCTGCTTCAGCACTAGATCGTGCAACCACTTTTTGTTTCTTGCTTCGCCATGTCACAAGATTTCCTCCAACAAAAGTAAAGTATCCTGAAGTAGACCTTCTGTCTACCTTGGATCCTGCCCAATCTGCATATGTGCATCCTTCAACTGAAAGTTCTCATTTCTTTGCAAACAACAACCATTTTCTTCGTGTTCCCTTTAAATACTTCAAGATGCGATATACGGCATTCATGTGATCATCACTGGGGGCATGCATAAATTGGCTGACTACACTTACTGCATATGCAATATCTGGTCTAGTGTGTGACAAATAAATCAATCTTCCAACAAGACGCTGATACCTGGATTTGTCAGTTGGTAGCTGGTCTGTGTATTCACCAAGTGTATGGTTCATCTCAATAGGAGTCTTTGAAGGCTTACAATCTAGCATCTCTGTTTCAGTTAGTAGATCAAGCACGTACGTTCTCTGAGATAGAGAAATTCCCTGCTTCGACCTTGCCACCTCAATTCCCAAGAAGTACTTTAATTGTCCAAGGTCTTTCATCTCAAATTCTATAGACAAATAATCTTGCAACGACTTTCTTTCTTTCGGGTCATCCCCAGTCACAATCATGTCATCTACTTACATGATAAGTGCAGTAAGCTTACCAGATTTTCCCTTAATGAAGAGTGTGTGATCTGAATTGCTTTGCCGATATCCAAATGCTTTCATGGCTTATGTAAATCTTCCAAACCACGCTCTTGGTGATTGCTTCAGACCATAGAGTGATTTCTTCAGACCATAGAGCGATTTCTTCAGCCTACACACCTTTCCAACTTCAGAGAATTTGTACTGACTCCCAGGTGGAACATCCATGTATACTTCTTGTTCCAAGTCACCATGCAAGAATGCATTCTTCACATCAAATTGTTGTAGTGGCCAGTCATATGTGGCAGCTAATGACATAAGAATCCTTATGGTATTGATTTTTGCAACTCGTGCAAATGTCTCTTGATAGTCAACTCCATACTTTTGAGTATATATACCCTTTCGCCACAAGTCTTGCTTTGTATCTATCTATGCTTCCATCTGCTTTAAGTTTGACTGTGAAGATTCACCTACACCAGACTGTCTTCTTTCCTTGTGGTAAAGGTGTCATTTCCCATGTAGCATTCTTTTACAGTGCCTCCATCTCTTCATTCATCGCATTCTTCCATCTTGGGTCATCCAATGCTTCCTGCACATTTCTAGGAATAGCCACAGTAGATAATTGATTTATAGTTAATGCATATGACTCAGACAACCTATGGATAGACACATGATTAACTATTGGGTACTTGGCCATTGCTCTGGGGTTAGGATCATATTATTTTCTGGGCACACCTTTGTTTGATCTCTGTGGATACCTAGACTCAGGATTTGTTGCAGGGTTAGGTAACTAATTAATCACTTCAACAGGATTATACACATCTATTTCTTGGCTAGGATTTACCTGGAGAGATGGAGCATCCTGGGAAGATTCTTTATGTGGTGATGTAGAAAGGGGCAATTTTTCTTCATGCAGAAAACTGGTTGTTGATTCGTATGCAAATTGCATACAAATTAGGCCTCTAATCACTTTAGTAATGCTAATCCGAAGGCTATTTAGTGTCCCTAATCCTTGAATTGCACCATTGTAGGGTTCACGAGCATTGGATGGATATCGGGAGCGAAAGAGCGCAATTTGGGAGCTTTTATGGATTTCCGGCTAAAGGACGAAAAGTCAACCCGAGGACCAAAAGTCAACTCGTGGTCAACCCCCGACTTTGGAGCGTCAACGAGTCAGCATGAAGTCCCGGAAAGGAGTCGCAAGAAGAATTCCGGAAGTTTGGTCAAAGTCAACCTTTGGTCAACTCCGAAGGTCGCGGTCAAAGTCAAGGCAAAGTCAACCTTGTGACTCATCCACTTGTGCAATTAATTTTCAGCTACACCACACTAGATTTGGTGAGGTCACCCATTAATTACTCCATCATTTTGTTCCCATGAGGATTTACCCATTTACCCTTCATTTAATTCATCCAACCCTTAGATCTAACCCTAGCTCATCTTAACCCTTCATTCTCCCTTCCTTTGCCTATTTATACCTTAGTTGTTGCCTCATTATGGCATCCATTCAGCTGCCCCCATCTCCATCACTTTCCCTTTCCCTTTTCTCTCTTCTCCCTTAGATCTAGGTTTGCCCACGATTCGTTCGTCGACCGGTCGACGACTACCTGTCGACCGGTCGACCAGCGACGGGTCAGCCACAAACCACCACTTCCTCACCTCCTTTCCTCCACCACCCTTCATCAAATCTTCTCCCCACGATGTCTACTACCTCCACCACCACTTTGGGCAGCTGGGATCCTCACCAAGTCATCAAGATTCATCATCAAAGCCAAGGAGGAGCAATAGAGCATCTATTGAGCATTCCTCATCCTTACTCTCTCTTTTCCTTATGTTTAAAGCTTTAATTTGTAAATTGATGATGTATATTGAGATGATTAGTGAGTAGTTACATTTGTTGGGGACTAGGGTTGTGTGCCCTAGTCCAATGTGACTATGTGATACTTTGATTAATGAATAAATGCCTTTGTTGATTCATGAATATGTGTATTGTCTAGTTTCATATGTATTGAATGTGTATGTGAAGATTTGCCACTCTTTTGTATGCATTTGGTCCATCTTGTATGAGTTGTGTATGGTTTGGCAACCTTATTCTACTCTAGGCAATTGACAATATGTGTGATGAGCATGTTTCACTATGTATGACCCTTAATTCGATGCTTTACGCCTCCTTTCTTTCTCTCTTTTCATGGAGAGTCCCTAGGACCCTAATAAGGCTTAGGAATACCTTAAAAGGAATCCACTCCACATCGATAATATCGGTGGAGTGGTGGGTTATGCATGTGTTGCTTGTTTGAGTTTCTAAGTCTTTGTGCCCTTCGCCTCTCAAACCAATTTGAGAGAGTTTTAGTGATCCATAATCCGGCACTAGAATACACATGATAAGATGGTCCTAGAACCATAACATGGCTAGGATACGGGGCTTGATTCGTGGACACATTGGCATGGTTTCGTGTTAGAGGATCATTAGTTGCATTGGACTTGGGGTTTGCCCGAAAACCCCAACACCTATCTTACTTTATTTGCACATTTTTACTTTCTTGCATTTTAATTGTTGTTTGTTATTACTTTGCACTATCTTTCGAAAACCCAAAAACACTACACCTCTACACACACATTGTCATATACACGCCTCATCCACTCTTTTCATCTCTTGTCTCATCATATTTGTGCATCTTCTTTGGTTGCTTATTTGCCAAGGGGTTAAAGGGCCTTCGATCTCCGTTGGAACGACAACCCCGGATCTTAAATATACTTACTAATTTTTGGCAATCGTCAAATGGCGCCGCTGCCGGGGATTGAGGTTCAACCTTGATCTCTTGGTAATCGGTAACCGAGTTTCTTGCACTATTCTTTTTATTTTTGTGTGATATATATTTCTATGTTTAGTTTGTTTTGTTTTGAATAAAGAGCTTATGGGAAGTTGGGAGATGTAGGATGGACATTTCGGTGAAGTGAATTCATTTTTGTGTTGTTTTGTTTGATTTCCAGAATCTGCCTGGGAAGAACAGTCCACTTTGGAAGCAGTTTTATCTCATCTCCACCGCTGGATTGAGCTGCAATTTGTATGACAGCTTCCTCTATGTGTCTACTGTTCTCTGTTAAAATTTCATTGAGTTCCAGCCGTTGGATCTCCGGATTTGCAGTTCCAAAGCAGTAGTACTCAGAGCTGGAAGTGACGATCCCAGCTTTCACTTTGACTGTTCTTACTTCTGGAATTATGTCCCTTGCAAAGGGAAGAGGTCAGAGCTGATTTACTGTGCACCATCACTTTGGGGGAGATCAAGCAAACAACCGTTGATGAGCTTTCCTTCACCATGAGAGCTGTTGTGCTTCATTGAAGATGAACACCTTAGCCACCGGGCTAAGTGGTGTTTCATGCCACTTTCTAATTCATTTGGCACCCGAGGAGCAAACGTATGGAAGTCAGGGCCTTGTGCCCTGAGGTTGGTGTCTATTTGTGGTTTCTCGGCTCGCTAGGGGAGTCTACAAAGGGGGTTTTTCTTACTCTATCATCCGTTGCTATATTTTGTATGTGTGCATTCGCCCGACTTCATTCTCATCACTTTCACCCACTTGATTTTCATTTTTAAACACCTCACAACATTGAGGACAATGTTGGTTTTAAGTGTGGGGGTGAGGTTGGGCCAAACTAAAAGGATTTCACATTTTCAAACCACCAAAATTTTTCAAATTTTCAAGGTTTTCATCGAACGGTCGACCCGTGTGTCGACCGGTCGACACTCGTCCAGGGAGCTGTCGTCGAACGGTCGATGATTTCCGTCGACCGGTCGACTGGTGCAAAAAGTTAAATGTTTGAATTTTGAAACTTTGAAGGTTTTGTGTGTGTTTTGATTGTCTTTTTCAATCCCAATGATAATTGTGAGCCTACTAAGTTGTGAATTAGGAGGATAAAGAGCATGCGCTTAGAAATCATTGAGTTGCCTTGTGGTTAATATGAGTAATTGATGATTGCTTGACACTATACGCACATTTGCCATGTTGATTGGTCACTTGCAATTGGAAAAGCATATCTAGACGATGTATTGACATGCATATACCCTATATGGTGAGATTTTGAGCCTCATTGATATGTATGCATCATTCATACATCCTTGTTCTTCATGTGTGTGCATTCCACTAGTTCACGAGACCTAGAACTTGCTCAAAGACCGCTTGAGACTACATGTTAATTTGCGATGAATTGGAAATGATTAAGGCACTAGATAAGCACCATGGCCAAATTAACTTTCATCCCTCTAAACACTTTTCATTAGGATTAACCCATTTCGAGCCTCATTCATCATTAGCTTTTTCTTCGTTTAACCCACAAAAGTCTAACCCATGTTACTAGCTTAAACACTAACCGTCCCTTGTTCCAAGTATTAGCGAGACAACAATTGTGACTTCTCATGTTCTTTGTGTTCTTTGGGTTTGTGTAAAGCAAGTGTGGGGGTAGATTAGTTCGAGTTTTGTAAAGGAGAAAATGGTTGGAAGGAAAAGCAAAATACAAAAGAAGAAAAAGAGTTGAGAAAATCAAAAAGAAGTTGTGTACAAAAATAAAGTTCAAAAAAAAAAAGAAAGTCCCAAAAAGAAAAGAAAAATATAAAATGGGAAAAGAAAGTTGTGAGAAAAAGAAAGAGAAAAGTAGAAATAGAAAGTATGAAAATCCAAAAAGAGAGTTTGTTTTTAGAATAAAAGGTTGAGGAGAATAAAAGTTAGGATTGTTTGTAAAAGAAAATGAGTTTCAAAGTCCTTGAGTTGTTTTGTGAAATACTTGGAATATTTGTGTATCCATCCTTTCTTTTCGTGCTAACCCTTAACCCTTGGCCCCGTTTCAACCAAATGAAAGCCCTTTTGATCTAATAAGTTGTGAATTAATTAGTGGAGAGTTGGTCAATGAGCAAGCTTATGGGGACGTTGCTTTTGGTAATGTCTTGAAAGTAAACACTTAACCCTAAACACAAGAGCGGAAATATTTAGTGAATCATGTGAGTTTAGCGGTTAATCTTGTCAAGCATATGCTAATTTGATTGCTCTTGGTTGATTATTCCATGGCTAGCACACACTTCACCAAGCATGCATTAGATACACATATTAAACACTTGGCAAATCATGAGGTTTGAGTATGTGCTTAATAGAATCTTGATTTGTGGCTTGGCGGTCTCTATTTGAGGATATGGTTGTTAAGGCAAAAGTTGAATGTGTTTTGGACTGTTGATTCTTTATTTGCTTGAGGACAAGCAAAGCTTAAGTGTGGGGGTGTGATTCGTATGCAAATTGCATACAAATTAGGCCTCTAATCACTTTAGTAATGCTAATCCGAAGGCTATTTAGTGTCCCTAATCCTTGAATTGCACCATTGTAGGGTTCACGAGCATTGGATGGATATCGGGAGCGAAAGAGCGCAATTTGGGAGCTTTTATGGATTTCCGGCTAAAGGACGAAAAGTCAACCCGAGGACCAAAAGTCAACTCGTGGTCAACCCCCGACTTTGGAGCGTCAACGAGTCAGCATGAAGTCCCGGAAAGGAGTCGCAAGAAGAATTCCGGAAGTTTGGTCAAAGTCAACCTTTGGTCAACTCCGAAGGTCGCGGTCAAAGTCAAGGCAAAGTCAACCTTGTGACTCATCCACTTGTGCAATTAATTTTCAGCTACACCACACTAGATTTGGTGAGGTCACCCATTAATTACTCCATCATTTTGTTCCCATGAGGATTTACCCCTTTACCCTTCATTTAATTCATCCAACCCTTAGATCTAACCCTAGCTCATCTTAACCCTTCATTCTCCCTTCCTTTGCCTATTTATACCTTAGTTGTTGCCTCATTATGGCATCCATTCAGCTGCCCCCATCTCCATCACTTTCCCTTTCCCTTTTCTCTCTTCTCCCTTAGATCTAGGTTTGCCCACGATTCGTTCGTCGACCGGTCGACGACTACCTGTCGACCGGTCGACCAGCGACGGGTCAGCCACAAACCACCACTTCCTCACCTCCTTTCCTCCACCACCCTTCATCAAATCTTCTCCCCACGATGTCTACTACCTCCACCACCACTTTGGGCAGCTGGGATCCTCACCAAGTCATCAAGATTCATCATCAAAGCCAAGGAGGAGCAATAGAGCATCTATTGAGCATTCCTCATCCTTACTCTCTCTTTTCCTTATGTTTAAAGCTTTAATTTGTAAATTGATGATGTATATTGAGATGATTAGTGAGTAGTTACATTTGTTGGGGACTAGGGTTGTGTGCCCTAGTCCAATGTGACTATGTGATACTTTGATTAATGAATAAATGCCTTTGTTGATTCATGAATATGTGTATTGTCTAGTTTCATATGTATTGAATGTGTATGTGAAGATTTGCCACTCTTTTGTATGCATTTGGTCCATCTTGTATGAGTTGTGTATGGTTTGGCAACCTTATTCTACTCTAGGCAATTGACAATATGTGTGATGAGCATGTTTCACTATGTATGACCCTTAATTCGATGCTTTACGCCTCCTTTCTTTCTCTCTTTTCATGGAGAGTCCCTAGGACCCTAATAAGGCTTAGGAATACCTTAAAAGGAATCCACTCCACATCGATAATATCGGTGGAGTGGTGGGTTATGCATGTGTTGCTTGTTTGAGTTTCTAAGTCTTTGTGCCCTTCGCCTCTCAAACCAATTTGAGAGAGTTTTAGTGATCCATAATCCGGCACTAGAATACACATGATAAGATGGTCCTAGAACCATAACATGGCTAGGATACGGGGCTTGATTCGTGGACACATTGGCATGGTTTCGTGTTAGAGGATCATTAGTTGCATTGGACTTGGGGTTTGCCCGAAAACCCCAACACCTATCTTACTTTATTTGCACATTTTTACTTTCTTGCATTTTAATTGTTGTTTGTTATTACTTTGCACTATCTTTCGAAAACCCAAAAACACTACACCTCTACACACACATTGTCATATACACGCCTCATCCACTCTTTTCATCTCTTGTCTCATCATATTTGTGCATCTTCTTTGGTTGCTTATTTGCCAAGGGGTTAAAGGGCCTTCGATCTCCGTTGGAACGACAACCCCGGATCTTAAATATACTTACTAATTTTTGGCAATCGTCAGTTGTATTGAGTTCATTCGTTGGAATTAATTCTATTTTTGAGTCGATCGGTCGGACCCCACTCGTTGACCTGTCTAAGTGCTCCGGAACACTTGCTAGAAGTGCTCTTCGATGTTCGACCGGTCGAACCTCACTTGTCGACCAGTCGAAGTCCTCCGAGAAACTTGCTGGAAGTTGTTCGACCGGTCGACTGGGACCTACGGTTCTGTACAAGCTTATTGCGGCAATCTCTTTTCAATTTCTTCAAATTCCAAGAATATATTTTGAGGATCCTCTTCTATATTCCTTCTATTCTCCCCCTAAAGAGGAGACTCATATACAAGGGGAGAAAAATATGCATCATCTTCGCGGAAAGAAACATCAAGAGTGATATGAAGTTTCTTCGTCTAAGGATCATAACATCGGTAACCTTTTTGCAATTCAGCATAGCCAACGAACGTACACTTTTGAGCACAAGGATCAAACTTACCCCGTTGAGGTCTAGGAATATGAACATACGCCACACAACCAAAGACCCGAGGTTCCAAGTTTGGTAGAGTGAGAGCAGACACCAACCGAAGCAAGTTTTGTTGTGGAGTTTCAAAGTCAAGGACACTTGAAGGAATCCGATTAATGAGATAAGTAGCAGATTTGAGAGCTTCACCCCAATATTCACAGGGAACATGCATACCAAAGAGTG
Organism: Rubus parviflorus; assembly: GCA_029955375.1. Taxonomy (NCBI): domain Eukaryota; kingdom Viridiplantae; phylum Streptophyta; class Magnoliopsida; order Rosales; family Rosaceae; genus Rubus; species Rubus parviflorus. Next base: position 2,400,932 of record JARGGL010000008.1, on the reverse strand, counting down.
AGGTACGCAACACTTCCAGAAGTTGACGATTTTTTCTTTCAGCAAGGCCATTTTGTTGAGGTGTATATGCACATGAAGTTTGATGACGAATGCCATGAGAACCACAAAATACGGCCATTGCATGACTCATATATTCCCCTCTATTATCTGATTGAAGGACTTGAATTGGGCGCTGATATTAGGTGGAGACCATCTTATGAAAATTTTGAAATGCCATACACACTTCTCCCTTATTCTAAACTTATAAACGCCGTGCACCACAAAGTCTATGCTCTCATCTGTCGTCGTACCTCTGTCACTCTCCCTGCCCGATTCAAACTCGTGCCTTCATCCCCTCAAACCAAAGGACTATGGGTGGATCGATGGGTGAATCCGAGCGGGTCTGGGCTCGGAGAACGGCGGCAGGGGTCTGCACTTAACGGCGTCGCTGATCGATGGGTGCAATCCTGGAGTGGTGTGGTTCAGAGTGGCGGCGCTGTGATCGGCGAAGGAAGAGGAAGGCAGCGGCGGGAATTGGGTGCAGCGGTGCTTGAGCGCAGCGGCGGAACTAGTGATGTGATGGTGATGTGATGGTGATATGATGTGGTGGTGTAATTGAGTCGCCGGAGTCGAAGGTGTGGCCTGAGAATGGGCTCAAGGAGATAAGCAGAGGAAGAGGATCGATTGGGTGCTGTGGCGATGGCTTGTTGTGATGGCTACTAGGCTCATCGGTGGGTGTCCTGAGAAATCTCGATGAGGAAGAGAGAGAGAGAGAGAGTTCCCAAAAGAATAGAGGGAGAGTATAGATAGAGGGGTCAGGGAGGAGAGTTTTTTCATTTTTTTGCTGTGAATTGAGAGAGAGGTTAGGGGAGGAGAGGAGAGAGAGTTTTTTTTGGTCAAATGAAGTTAGGGGTATAATGGGTATTTCACAATTCATTTGGCCTGCCATGTCAGCAGTTAAAGTCCTAATTGGACGGAACTCTGACAGAATGACCTATTGGGTGAGAATTGAAAGTTCAAAGACTGTTTTGATAAAATTAGAAATGCAGGGATCGAACTGATTAGACCCTTAAAGTTCAACATAGTAACAAGAATTTAGCCTTAAAATCTATTAGGGCCATGGGGTTTTAAGCCAAACCACTCAGGTTCCAAGCATGCTGGCGAAAGAACACTCTGAAAATAGGTGTTGCAAACTTTCATTATGAGCCTGACAAAGAGTACAACTAGAATCGATATTGTGCAGAAAATAATTGATTGTGTCTCTAGTTCTTAGTTTACCTCTGATCAATAACCAACTGAAGATTTTTACCTTAGGTGGAATGTTTAAACTCCACACAAGTTTCATAAGTTTTTTTTTGGGATAGGGAGTAAGATCATTATATTGATAGAAATCCAGATGGCTGATTTAATGAAAAAGTTCCCATTAGCAACTGGTCCCCAAATAAATACATCCTCTTGATTAGACATAGGGATGAGAATTGATATGATTTTTGAGACCATATCTTGATAAAAAAAAAAAAGACAACAACTTTCCTTGTCCCAATTTTTATTAGAAATGAAGCCAAAAACATTGGCATTCCAATCTAAGGTACTCCTTTGTTGTTTAGGAATAAGATTGATTAAAGGGAAAGGAAAGATCTAGTTGAACGTCCATATTTTTTTTTTTTAAGAGGGGTCCATAATTTTTTTTTTTAAAAGGGTCCATAATTTATCTGATGAGACTTGGAGAACCTATAGATATAGAGAATCCTTTTAGTTGGAGGAATTACTTTTTTTTCTTATATAGATCACTAGCCTTCCTACACGCGTTATGCGCATGCGGAAGGTCGCGTTCGTGTGAAACATTTTTATATTCTCATTTTCTAATCCGGTGGATCAATCAGTGGTCTCTGATGTGTCAAAAATTGGTTTATTTTTTAGCTCTACCTATTTTATTATTTTATTTTTGAATTAAATATAAAATAAATGTTCAAATATAAAATGAGAGAAAAAGTAAAAATAAAATAATAAATTAAAAAATAAAAGAAATGGGCAAGTGGATGGAGGGCTATTGATATATTTTTATTTATCTTTATTTTTGCTATTTACTCTTGTGCCCTTGTTTTATTAATTTTTTTATTTTAATTGACTTATTGACATATGATTGGAGGGTAAAACATAAGTTTTTAAATGTTTACCAAAACTCATATTTTGACACTATATATATACTTGCCTTCCTGCACAAACTATGCGCATGTAAAAGGGCCGCACTCACGCTCACACGTGCGAGAAAGGTTCTCGCCTATTTCATTTTTTTCTCATCATTTGCCTTTCCGTTTTATCATACTATTTTTCAAATTAAATAATAAATAAGGGGAGTGATTTTCGCACTTCCCTTTTCTCCCTCCAATTACTCCTTACACTCCCATTTCCTTTTTTAAGCACTTTTTCTTTATTTTTCTTTCCTGACTCCCAAAACTATCCCTGAATTTCTCTCTCTCATTCCAACTTCTCAACGTGATCCAGTGTTCCATTTTAAAAAAAGTCCAAAATTCAATCTCTTCTTAGAATGTTTGTCAAATTGATTAAGTTTATCTCTCTGTCCTTTGCTTCTTTAATCATCTTAGACTGATATCTATGGTCAATTCCCCAAATATGCATGCAATTCTAGCAAGTAACCTCCTCTTTTTTATGAAAATGTTACCAAAAACCAAAGTATTCTAGTCTTTGAGATCAGTAGCAAGAGTCTGAGATTTTTGAATAATATTGCCACCATAGCCAGTCCATTTGTCTGAGACAAATCTATTATAGTTAGCATGAGCCATCCACATAGATTGGAAATGAAACGGCTTGTTGGTACCATGAGAATCAACATTAGAAAATAACTGCAGCAGAAGAGGACAATGATCAGATTTAATATGAGGAAGGTGTTGAATGAAAGCATCTGGATAAGCAATCCGCCAAGGCACATTACAAAAACCTCTATCCAACCTTTCCTTAACTCTATTATTAGTCCAAGTAAAATCCGAGCCTTGGTAACCAAGGTCCACCAAACCCTGAGAATCCACCCATCTTCTCATCCCACCAAAACGACCCACTAGAGTACCACCAACTTTATTAGCCCAACAATAAAGCTCATTGAAGTTTACAGTGACCATCAGACCATCCAATAAAGAAACTTTGACATAAACAGATTGAGTATTACTATCAACAAAGGATATATTAGTCTTAGTTTTATCATAGGGAACCCAAACACCACCAGAGAAGCCCTTAGCATCAGTGAAGAAAGAATCAGAAAAACCAAGCTTACTAAACAATTTCTCCAGCCTAGCAAAATGAACTCTAGGCTCACAAACAACAAGAATATCCATTCTATATTTCTTAATAAAATCAGCAATAGCTGACTTAAAATTCTTCCCACTAGCTCCACGCACATTCCAACAAAAGACTTTAAACATTGGAAAATAGAGAGAGAGAGAGAGAGAGAGAGAGAGAGAGAGAGAGAGAGAGAGAGAGAGAGAGAGAGAGAGGGAACCCTTAATCAGAGGAAACCATATCCTCCCCATCATGAGAAGGTAAGCATTGATCAGTTACCATAAGGCTATTATTGATAAAAGTTTTATCAACAAAGTCATCTGCATCAGTATCAAATATAATCTCACTTTGGTCCTGTAAAAAAGTAATCTCACTCATCATTGGCTCTTCAGGGGGGGCATGACCAAAGTCAGCATCAAACTCACTCCCACAAAAACCCTTATCCACACTCTTCTCAGGAATTAAATTGAACACAGGGATAAAGGGAGAGGAAATGGGAAAACCAGTAGACTTACTCTTCCTAACATACACATATTTTGATTGAGACTTAGAAGTACCTGAGCAAGAGTCAGTCACATGGTTATAAACATCATTCATTGGGGTTCGGTCAGAGGCCTTAGAACTCTTAGTAGGAATGCTACTAGTCGCTGAACTTTTATTCTTCCCCTTATCATCATTTGTGTCACATTTAGCATAAGAGTCCGTTTGGTTCTTCACCTAGTCTTGGAAGCTTTTTTCATAATTTCACAATAGGGGGGCTCTGATCATTAAACATACTAGTAGAAGTCTTCGCAGCCAAAATAACATCTGGAGTAACCACAGCCTCATCCTGGAGAACATTAAATCTAGAACTAGTAGTCCCAACGTTGGTACCACCCCCAACTTCAGCAACCACTTTCTTCATCTTTTTGTAGGACATCAACATCCATGGCCCCATATCCTCTTTTAAAACAGTACAAGGCTTAGACATCCCCATAAAGTCTTTATTAGTCATATCCATGTCCTGAACATCACCATTGGATCCATTATCACCCAAGACTTTAGTAGAGCTAGTAACAGATTCATTTGTGCCAGTAGCACCAGTTTCCTTCACAGCAGGTTCAAGATGAGTACGGTTATAAGGGCACTTATCCTTTATGTGACCATAACAGCCACAGTCAAAGCAAATCATAGAGATACCCTCATAAATAACTCCATAAATAATAGCTTCAACTTCTACAAAAAGTCGGAGAGGCTTGCTCAAATCAACTTCAATACAGACCCTAGCAAATTTTCCCCTAGTCTGAGCTATAGTAAGCTGATCAACTTTCACAACATCACCAATGATTTTCCCAATTTTAGCAACTGCAAATTCCTTAAAGAACTTAACAGGGAATCCACAAATTCTAACCCATAAAGCCATTCTACTAATCGTTTCCTTCATAGGGTCAAAGTCAAGTCTCCATTTTTGCACCACTAAGGTTTGTCTAGCCAAAATCCATGGTCCACTACACAACACATGGTTCATATCCTCCTCCATATTGAACTTAACAATATAGTAGTCATTAGGCAAATCAATTAGATGTCACCACCCTTCAATTTCCATTTTCTTCTTAACCCACCCAACATGAAATTAGAGGCATTAGCAGAATGTGGTTTCCCCATCAGTTTGATAATTACAGCACAACGCCAATCATAATCGAGCTTATTATGCACTTTTTGAGGGAAAGTAATGTCAGGACCATGCTTACCATCCCGAAACGAGAAATCACTGTTAGTTAGCTAAAAATCCTCGACCATAGTTTGCCAGAAACGGTCCACATGGTTCTTCAAAGTGCTCGCATAACTCATCGGAGTGACCGGAGGAGAGTTCGATTGCAATCTAGAGTCCAAATCTTCCATTCTCATAGCAGCCAAGTCCGAGCTTAGTTCATCACCATTATGAGTTCGCTTCCGTTGAAACGAAGAATTAGTCTCATTTCCGCCACTTCCCGATGGAAGGGCGGAGAACAGAAAAGCAGAAGAAGCTACCAGAACCAGTAGCACACCACAGGCCAACCCGAGTCGAGGAGTTAACGTCGGTAACAGAAAGTCAAGGTATTGCTAATGGATAGTTTTCTTAGAGAGAAAGGGAAGGCGCGTGAGGCACGTTCTAGACCACGGTCTGCAACTATTTGAAAAGGGATAATTCTTGGGTTCACCCCTTGGGTGAACTTGCATATTCACCCCCTCTTATAATTAATGCATTTTCATTGCTAAAAAAAAAAATTAATGCATTTTCACTTTATAATTTCATAATCTAACCGTTCATATGTTAAATTATCCTCTATAGATCATCTCTACAAAAAATCAATCGAATCTGAAATTGTTCAGTCATCCAATTTTATAAAACAAATGAACGGTTTTGACAACAATTACTATTATTATGATTAACCGTCTATTTATTTCATATGAATGAGTGACCAAAATGTCTCCAAATTGATTGATTTTTTGCATATGTGATTTCTATATTATGTTATAATATATAAACGGTTGGATTGATAAAATTTAAATTGAAAATGTGTTAATTGTAAGGAAGGTGGATACTTGGGTGAACCCAAACATTATCCTTTGAAAAAGTTTTGCTATACAATTTTTCTCACGGCCAACATGCTACTTTTCAACTTGTCTAGTTGCATTTTATTTATTATTATGTAGTGTACCGCTTAAAAAAGAAACACAAAAAAAAAAAAAAAGAGGAAAAACACTCTACACAAATATAGGGGCCTTCGAGATTCATAAGAATCCAAGAAAAGAAATGGCAAAAGTAACAGGTGATTCTCTGCTTCTTAATCCATGGCGTTTACTCTCTCATGCCCGCCAAAGCGGTGCTGTTCCCTGGACTCAGACCCAGACCCAGACGAAGCAACAGAAGAACAAGCAGAAGCTCACAGTCTCTTCCAAAACGAGGACCAGGAATAACAGCGTTGCCGCTTTGCCATTCGACCTCTCCCCTCCTCCTATTGACCACGACCTCCTGGTATGTCATCCCCTACCTATACCCATTTCCTGTTTGTTTTCCACGGAATTCGAAAAATGAAGTTTTGACAAATGAAAGGAACTGCTCGCAGGACACTGTGGCAACTGCAGGAGCAAAGGTTTCAGATGATGGGATTATTGAAACTTTTGATAACGATGACCAAGCTTTAGATGCTGTGGATAATGGTGTTGTGGTGCGTATTGAATGCTTTGTTTTAGTACTTGCATTGTTCTTCAATTGGATACTTGTGTAGTGTAGAGTTGATGACTTGAGAAATAATGTAAAACGTTTGGTAAGAAAATAATGGTTTTGTGAAATTTTTGACAAATTGTAATTTTCGTCATTGGCTAGTTTCTTCTACCTCTCTGTCTGTTTAATAAATCACCATTTCCTATATGGTGAAAAGGAAAACATCAGGTTTAGATCATTGGTGTATTTAATTTATAAAAATGGCATGAATCTAGTAAAAAGAAAGAAAGCCGAGAAAGCTTCTCTTTTGTTGGGGTGATTACCGTGATCTTCATTCTTCAACCTGGACCACATCAAGTGCAGTCAGTGAATACATGAGATAGTACTTGCATTTTCTGATTTGAAACAAAAGCGTGACCATGACACTGGTCAATGCATGTAAATAGTTTTTTCTTGTGTTCATTTGGTAGGTTTAATAAGATGGGATCCCTAATTACAGCATACTATTGTGTCAACTTCCTCAGTTAAATAATGAATTTTTGATAACAAATGGTCTTCTTTTATATCAACACACGAGGCTTATAATGTATTTTTTTCTTTCAAACAGCTGCGAATTTGAACTGAAAGACCTATCTACGAGAATGAATCAACACAATACTGGTTCTTAGCTATATGCTTCTTGCTTTTGGTTCTGCATGCTCGTTCCTATATGATATTGACTAGAAATTGTGATCTTATGTCTGTACTTTATTAGATCGTCAATGCTTATTATGAATGAAATTTAGGTGGTGCCACCGAATATTGTTTTTTTATGTTTAGCGTGCAGCCATTATCTATGTGACCTGATTTTTTATTTTATTTTTATCATATCTCATGGTTCAGGTTGTGGACCTTTCACATTTTTGCCGGATAAGAGGTATGTATTTATGGAAGCTGGCTAATTTTGGTTATTTTAATTTTTGCCTTGTCATCTTCCGTATTCAGCTCGTAATCATTTGCCAAGTATTAGTGACAATATTTATTTTTTAATTGTTTGAGGTAATCCAATCCATTTGATGTCGAGTATGTAGCATTTGGTGGTATAGATTGATGCTTTAATGTGTTTCTCTCTTGTGCATATGAATATGGTGGTTCAACATGAAGTTAGTGGAGAAGACCGTATCCAGTTTCTTCACAATCAAAGCACTGCGAATTTTGAATGCCTTGGTGAAGGACAGGTATATTTGGTGGGATGTAAGATGTAATCAGCGGTTGATTGCATCTGTGGGGATAACACAAGTTTCTTCTTTATTTTAATTCTTATATTTATACAACGATACAGGGTTAAGTAATTGGATTTCTGATTGAAATCCATAGGGATGTGACACTGTTTTTGTTACACCAACAGCTCGGACAATAGATATCGCACATGCATGGGTCATGGTAATCTTTCTTTTTGATAATTATTATCTGGTTGTTAATTTTCCTGCATTATAAAGATCTTCAAATTTTGGTCGTCAAAGTAGGTTATTTATTATACTTTTTTTTTGTTTCACAGAAAAATGCAGTAATGTTATTGGTTTCACCTAGTTCCAGAAGTATCTCTGAAATGCTGAAAAAGTAGGTGCATCTTATTTAAATAATTTTGAAAGATGTATCTTCTGGTGTACCACAGTAGCATCTGTGTAATTGAAATTTGGAAAAAGAAAAGCTTTGAGGGTCTAAACTTTTACATTAGGCTTTGCACTTTTTCAATACTTCAACTCTCTCTCTCTCTCTCTCTCTCTCTCTCTATCTCTTTCTCTCTCTCTCTCTCTACGGTATTTTACAGTTCTCTCGTTACATAGTGAAAAAAAAAAGGTGCAATTTTGGATTGTGTGTAGTGGGTCCTTTCAGAAGTTTCATACCTTCCCTATTCAGTTTGGCTACTGATGATGGTTTGTCGGCTTATATTTGTATATGGTAGGAATTTTAATCAATTGTAATATTTCTTTCATTTAGACTTGAATAATTCAGACTACCAGTATTGTAGGCTGGTATAAGTTATGGGAGAGTGGTAGCGGTTTAAACCAATTATTTTCTTATTATGAAGGGATTCCATGTGATGAATCTTATCAGTATGTTATTTTATCTATAGGTACATATTTTTTAATGACAAGGTAGAAATTCAAGACATCACTAAGCAAACTTGCTTCTTCGTTTTAGTCGGACCTAAAAGCAACCAAGTAAGGGATATTTCTAGCATTTCATATATGTAGTAAATCATTGTCATTCTTTGGATTTCGTTGTTTTACGAACCCGTAGCATGATGTTGTTAATGATTTTCTATGGAATGGAATAGGTAATGGAGGAGTTGAACCTAGGTGATCTAGTTGGACAACCATATGGCGCACATCAGCATTTTAGTGTAAGCATCAATAATTTTTTGACACTTCTATGAGTAAGCTGTACAATCAGAAATAAAAGCCAGTATCCTATTACTTGTCAGGTCAATGGGATGCCCATAACTGTGGGAGTGGGCAATGTGATATCTGAAAAAGGTTTTTCACTTTTGATGTCACCAGCTGCCGCTGGTTCAGTCTGGAAAGCTATTCTTTCTCAAGGTGCAACCCCAATGGGCTCTAATGCATGGGAAAAACTAAGAATTTTTCAAGGTAGACAATTCTTGGTTTAGAAGTATGCTCCTGCAATTTTCTAACTGAACAATGCTTAGCCTCTTACCAGCCTCACTGTTGAGGAATCACCAATTCATAAATTGGTGAATGTAATGGGACTCAGCACTCTTAATACATTAAAAAATTTCATGTGATTGGACCACTACCTTCACCAATGCATACCAAAGAATTGGTGACACCTCCATGGTAAGGAGGATTTCCTCACTCATTTGGAGCCATAGGTTCTTTTTTATTCTCATCAGTATTTTCACTTCTACATTATGATATGTTTACTTATATCTTTTCATTTTTAAGTTTTTAACTACCTATTTAATTTTCTTTGACAACTTGGTACAAATTTCTCCAATTGTCTCTTTCTCTAGACAGTATAAAAGTTCCCCAAGTGTTGATTGCCGCACAACTTTTTCATTTTCTTGTTTGCTATTGAGAATAGTTAATTCTTGGAACTGGATGAGTTTACTTCAAATTTCCTTGAACAAGCTTGCACAAGTATGAAATCAAAATAACTGGTTAGAAATAGAAGTATGACTACAGCTATAATTGGTGTTTTGATATTTTGAAGTTCAGTCTCTGGGATATTCCTCGTGATCAGCCCAATTACTTTTGCAGGAAAGCCAGCTCCTCAGAAGGAGCTCACTAATGAATATAATGTCCTGGAGGCTGGTCTCTGGAATTCGATCTCTTTAAGCAAAGGTATCGTTCTCCTTACTCTAATGCATCTTAAAGAAAATGTGAAAATAGCGGGTCTGAGTCTAGCCTTTTGCAGGATGCTATAAGGGACAAGAGACTATATCTAGACTGATAACATATGATGGAGTCAAGCAACGACTTTGGGGAATCTGTCTATCAGCGCCAGCAGAACCTGGTAGCCTCATTACAGTTGCTGGGAAAAAGGTAGTAGATGGTTCACAGTCCAATATATTGTTAAAACTTGAGATGTAAAGATTTCATAAAAATAAAACATGGAAGAATGGGTAATTCTTCTGCTCACCTTACCCCAGTTCAGTTGCTAAATAAGGGTCGAACTTATATAGGAATAAAAAATTTGCATGTCCGATTATTTTTTGGTTAAATAATTGTAAGAAAGCAAATCTCCACTTACCACCTAAAATTGGTTAGTTGATCACAGCTTTAACATTTTAAAGCTGGTTGAGGAATTAATACAAAGGTGGCCTTTAAAACTTTGAAAAGTATCAATTGCTCTTTTCTCCGCTGGAATTATCACCACAGTAGTGTGTCATCATTGTGTTTAGCTAAAAATTCCAAAAATGAGCTTTGTGGTTGTACTGTAACAGCTTGTTGTATATTCACAGGTTGGAAAGCTGACAAGTTGCACATCTGGAAGAAAGGAATTTGAGTATTTTGGTTTAGGCTATATCAAGAGGCAAAATGTTTCAGAAGGAGACACTGTAGTTGTTGGAGATGCCATTACTGGTACAGTGGTAGAAGTACCTTTTCTTGCTGGGCAACGGCCACCATCGAGAAGCTCAAGCTCTTGAGGTGTAGTGCAATAAACTTCTAGATTCTAAACGTCAGACTTAATTTATATTTGTGCTTCTTTTTTATTACAAGATACACAGTTTTTTTTATTGTTGTTTACATCGATGTGTTCTAGTATTAGGGAGCTGTGAGACACAGATCTATGATGGTTTGGTTTTGAGCCATCAACTTTATATTTGGTGTCAGATTCATTTAATTATATGAATTATATGAGGTTGCTTCTTAGGTCTCGTTTGGTATTTCATAAGAAACACAAATATGCAATAATGTGGTTTTTTTTTTTTTGAAATAAGCAAATATCAGCACAGAAAGCACAAGCAAACGGCTCAAACTCTTAATCAGGGTAAGAAAAGACTCGAGGAAAATTGCTAACTTGACATGAATAAATTGATTAAATTCCAAACACTATCTACTACAAAAACCTTGTTTTTCCGGAACCCTTGAGAATGTAGTCATTATATAGATAGCTATGTAGATGAAAAATGCAATGCAATGCAAGATTTGACTACTGTAAATTGAGCCTATGCTGTAATTTGAAAAAATGTCTTGTGAGGCCCCCCATCCCCACATGAAAACAACATGTAGATCGGTCGAGAACTTGGAATTGGTTGTTACTGATAAGAACAGTCTTGTAGAATTGTAACAGCTTCTGCTCGTTGCTCATCGCTCAATTTTGTGGGAAAATTAACAAGACATGTAATGCGGAGGTCACCTCTCTTTGTTGGTTCTTTAAGCTTTGGCATACCTTGTCCTCGAATGACCTTTTCATAACCATGATGTATGATGTTGTCGAATGACAGACTCATCTTTTCACCTCCTAATAGAGGAACTGGAAACGAGCAGCCTCCCAATGCATCCACCAGAGGAATCTCAACAGCGATTTCCAAATCATCACGGCCTGCTCTTTTGAACAAAGGATGCCTCTTTTCATCTATCAAGAAGATGATATCGGCCGGAAGGTACCCCGGTTTCTCATCCCCTTTCCCTTCGAATGTAATCTTTGTTCCTTTCCTCCAACCCGGCTGCACATTTATTTTCACTATTTCCTTTTCTTGCACAATAATCCTGCAGTCATAACAAAATAAAAAACATCATTACAACTCTATCTATCTCTTGTGATCTCAATTGATGTTCTCTAACCAAACGTTGACAAGTAACAAACCCGGCATTGTTGATGACATCTCTAGTAATCTTGATCTTCTTTACGCATCCATGACACAACTCCTCAAGTGCGAATTCAAGCTTCTTCTCAACCGGGGGAGGTTTCTTTCTCGCAGTTGACTGAGAGAACACGATGGGGGTGGTGCTCCTCCTGCTCGTAGTTCTTGATAGAGGCGTGGTAGGGTCCGTTTCAGATGTGCTTGCTGTTCTACTTGTATGAGGCGATCGAGAGGTGGATGGAGAGGCGGCGGGTGATGGTGAGGCCGGTGTTGGAGAGGCGGGCGATGGAGAGGCAGGCGATGGAGAGGGTATTTCAGACTCAGATGGGCGTCTCTGTCTCAGATTCTGGCTCATATTCCTACTTATATTCCTTGATATAGAGGCAGCAATTTCGGCCTCCCGACTTATATTTCTTGATATGGAGGCAAGGATTTCGGTCTCGGAAGGGTTCCTACGACTTGAATTTCTCGATAATGAATTCGGGGTGGCGCTCCGGCTCATACTTCTTGAGAAGGACCTCGGCGTAGGGGTCTTGCATCTTCTGCTACTTGCATTCCTTGAAAGACTTCGACGCGATAGTAAGCTATCATCAATGCTATGTTGATGATTAAAAGCACCAATTGGTGTTGTTGGATAACTAATTATAAATTCATCCTGCTCCTGTTTCTCCTACACATTTTTCATTACGAATAAAAATCAGAAACGACCTACCTACAGATTATGTCGCTACCAACAACATGTGGATCATGCTTATGCTTTTTGAGGATCAAAACCAATGCAAGTTTGATATATACATGATCATGATCATGCATGGAAAATAGGCTCTTTCACAAATTACGTTGAAACACTTTCAACATGATTTGTAAACAAGAAAGAATTTTACCATTATAAATGAGAATTACCTTGGACGTTTCATTACTGTCTGTAAACTTTTCTTCTCCTTCATTCTTGTGATGGGGGTTCCATTTCATAACAAAGGATTTGTATCCCTTGCAAATGTTCGATATTCCGAGCATGCTGTAGATTAGCAGAACAATGATCTGGCTCCGTGTCGTTGAAGGTGGAAGGAGATCCCCCAAGAATGAGAGGGCCGGGGAAGGGGGAGATCAATCGGGTGACAATATCGGAAGACAATGGTCTGGGAATCAAAAGATGAAGAAGCGATTCTTTAGGAGCTTTGTTTTTATGAGGCCATTCAAGTGCATGTTTGTTTTTTTGGCGTGGGTGTGGGTGTGGGTAAGAGAAGAGGCAAAGTGTTTGTTATTGTGAGATATTCCTCAAAAGGTCGAGTCATTTTTCCTAATTAATTTGCTTTTACGTGTACTCATAACTTCTATATTTAGATTCATATGTTCGGAGCCAAGCTAACTGTTTCATATATATAAGCCCCTCGCAACGAAAAATTCTGTAGTGTTCTAGAACTTTGGTGTTCTTGACCTGTCAACCGTTATATCTGGTGAACGAAATTGAAAGTGGAAAGCCTCTATAGCCAGAATATTCCCCTCGCAGCAGCCAATCATTAACTACATAATTCATTTGAGAAAAAAAAAAAAAAACCACTTTTATCTTTGTCGTTAGGAAAAAGGATGGTTTTTTTTTTTTTTTTTATTATTGACATGCATGAAACCTACAAAGTATATCACATTGCTTATAATATTAGTCTCACATAGGTAACAAATTATCCCACAAAATGTAAATTCTTTTCCTGAAAACACAATGCTGAGGTAACCATCCTCACAATCCCTAAACATCCACATTGGGAGGATCCCTTAGCCCCTTAGTCCTGCGAACCTTACAATCAAAAGGGTCACCTTGGATCTCTCCTTCTTCACCGCAAAAATGAATGGAGGAATCACCGGAGTCATCATCATTGGTGTCATCATCGGAGTTGATGATATAAGAACATACTATCATAAACATCCCCACCAGGTTGAAAGGTCAATGAAGCATAGAAACGCTCAAGATCCTCTTTGAGAGACAAAGTGGCTGTCTTTGGTTCTTCCACCTCGGGGGCCTCTCGGGGAGATGCGAAGTGGCAATCTTTGTTCTTCCGCTTTGGTGTCAGGAGGACTGGGATCAAACTCGAAGATACAACAAGAACCCTTGCTCCACTTGTGGAGACGACGACTAGGGGCAACCATTTTTTTTTGTACGCCTCGGTGCCAGGAACAAAAGGGTCAACTTACTGACTCAACAGATCGATGAAAACAAGTCTCACCACCCTCTTCGGTAGACAAAGTGGCTGTCTTTGGTTCTTCGATCTGGTGAAGGCACAAGAGGTGAGTACTAGCTTTCGCTTTTTGAGCTTGCTATCCTATTTGAGAGACAAAGTGGCTGTCTGTGGTTCTTCGAATGAAGACACAGGAGGTGAGTACTTTCGCTTTCTGAGCTTGCTATCCTCTTCGAGAGACAAAGTGGCTATCCTCTACCCTAGTTAGTTAATTCGCGAATTATTCGCGTACGTACATATTAAATGAATAAAACGTCCGTATTTCGTATTAAACTCAAATATTCGAAAAAAAAACACGTTTTTTTAATCAAAACGTATTATTCGCGTATAATACGTTTTATCGTATTTTTCAATTGAAAAATACGTCAGTTGCAATTCAAACTTTCAAATACAAACTTTTAAATTTTCAATACAAAAATAATAATTACGTTGATTAGACATTAAACGTTTTAGACCCTAAACTTTAGACTTTTAGTTTCCCTATTAAAAAAGTAGTACTATTAGAGTATTTGACACGTTTTAGACTTTTTAGTTCCCAATGCTTCTTCACTCTTCAATTCTTCACTTTTTCTTCACTTTATTTGACTTTTGTCTTCCCCTTCTCTGAAATGATGCTTGATTGTGGCTTGATGCTTTTGTTTTAACATAAATCAATATATATACATATATGTATTTTTTTACCACATCTTGTTTAAAACACGAATGTATCAAATTTTATAATTTGCCGTTTTTGAATTTTACAGCCGAATTTTTGAAAGTATTTTTTATTTAAAATTAGGGTAAAATCCTCAAATGGTACCCGAACTATCACGAAATACATTTTTTGGTACCCACAAATACTCAGGGAGTCTGGTGGTACCCAAACTATGTCTCCGTTAGCCTCATTAGTACCTTCGTCCAATTTTCCGTTTTAAAAAAAAAGTCATCAAAGGTCAGACCAAAAACACAAAAAATGAATGATTTTACCAAAGTGCCCATGACAAAAAAGAGTGAATGTTTTTGGTTTGACCCTTGATGACTTTTTTTTTTTTTTAACGGAAAATTAGACGGAGGTACTAATAAGGCTAACAGAGACATAGTTTGAGTACCACCAGACTCCCTAAGCATTTGTGTGTACAAAAAAATGCATTTCGTGATAGTTCGGGTACCATTTGAGGATTTTACTCTTAAAATTACCGAATTATACACGTACGTATTTTTTACGTATAATTCCCGTTCCGAATATTACTAACTAGGTCCTCTACACATTCACCACGCCCATCACCAATTACAACACTCAAACAACCTTGCTTCATATCACTCTTAAATAACGTACATGTAAATGTTTATCTTTAGACGAATCGAAATAGGAGTGTCTCATTTGGTCACTCTTTTCAAGTTTTGTCTTCTATAGTAACAAGGTGTTGACACTGGTATTCCCTTCAATTAGCTCACTGGTATTCACAATTTAGAATAGTCGTACAGGGATGCTTGTTGAAAAAAAAAACTATAATCATTAAATTAAAAATTTTAAAGTGATTAAGATTTCCAAAACTAAAGTGAAGATGATATTAAAAAGTGTTTCTAGAAATAAAGTGAAAAAATAAAGTTTGTCACAACCTTCAAACGAGACATTAAAATTCACAAACAAAGAGACAATAAGGATGTACCAACGCGACCAGATTGACGAAGAAGGCGGGCGAACATTATGCAACTCACTAGTGCAAAAACAACAACGACGATCCAACGCAGAAGCGCAAGGGAATAAATTGTTCAAAATGCCAGATGAAATGAAAGAATAAAACTTGATCCAAAAAAATTAAGGGTAAAATCCTCATATGGTACCTGAACTATCACCAAATGCAATTTTTGGTACCTGAACTTTCATAAAGAACTTGGTGGTACCTGAACTATTCCTCCGTTTGCCATTATAGTACATACCGTTAAATATTCCGTTAAGTGCTTATGTGACATAGGTAAAATAGTCATTTCATTTATTTTCAATTTTCAAAATAAATTATACAAAAAAAATATTTAGATAATTTGTCCACAAATATACAAGACTAAAAATGAGAAAAATTATTTTTATTTTTATAATATAATTTATTGCCAATTTTTATGTTTTTAATATAATTTATTACCATGTAGGTGCTTTTATTATTAATTAAAAAAATAAAAATAAAAAATATTAAAAAAAGTAATTTAAATTTTTATTATATTAAAAAATAATATAATTTATTTTGATTTTAAAATTTAATAATAAAGCCACCTGCATGACATCTTTAATCTTGAATATTTGAGAATAAAAATAATTTTTGTATATTTAATCTTGAATGTTTGAAGATAAAAACTTTAATTTGATTATGTTAATATAAATTTAATTTGTTTTGTATAATTTATTTTTATTTTTATTTTTAAATTTAATATTAAAAAATCTTTAATGACTGTTTTGCCCATGCTCTAGTCACCAAATTACAAGTTTTATCCATGCCACCTAAGCACTTAACAGAATATTTAACTGTAGGTACTATAATGGCAAACGGAGGAATAGTTCAGGTACCACCAGGTTCTTTATGAAAGTTTAGGTACTAAAAATTGCATTTGGTGGTAATTCAGGTACTATATGAGAATTTTACCCAAAAATTAATAATAATGAAAACATTATATAGAACGTACAGAATCGTTCTCCTCATTAAAAAATTTATTAACTGGCACCAGAAATTGTATACATTTTTTAATGCAAAATAGCGCGTTTATGTCACGCGGTATTTCCTAGTTTGTACTTTGTAGTTTGCTGTGACACCAACCCACCAGCCAGAATCTTTTTGTCTTTTCCTGGGCCTGCAGTGTCAGAAGCAGCCGCCAGAAATGAGGAACAAGAACAGGAAGTTTGACCGAACTCTTTCATAATCCCTTAACTCAATTCACCTCGCACAAAAATCCATTCTTTCTTCCTTGCTCTGTTTTTTTTAGATAGTTCCTCTCTCTCTCTCTCTCTCTCTCTCTCTCTCTCTCTCTCTCTCTCCATAGGGAATCCATCCATCAAGCCAAAACCAGTTTATCCAAAGTCCCACCACAAATTAACACACAAGTATGATGAAACTAGGTGGGTTTTTGTTGGTATTTTTGTCTCAACTTCTTCCTCTCATCTCTACCCAATCAACAAATTCAACCACAACCAACACAACATGCCCCATGGATCTGAGCTATGTGCTTAGAATCCCCTTCAACTCCTCCTTATGCCAAAACTTCCAAGCCCCTCCCAAAACCCTCCAAATGGATATCACCAAGATCCCATGTTGCGTTTCCCTCTTGTCTCTATTTGGAATAGCCCTTGCCCAACACCTCAAAGAAACCACTCTCTTTCAACTCCCTAACCTACCCACCTCTATTTATTGCCTCCAAAGCTTCCAGTCCAAGCTCACCTCTCTCTCCCTCCCTTCCAATTTGGTCTCTTACTGTTTTGACCCTTCACAATTTGTCATCACCCCCAACATCTGTGCCAATATTGAGTCTTCCCAAGATTGGGTCTCCAAGCTCAACCACAGCACTGCACTTGACTCTGCTTGCCGCCCAGACCTCACTGATCTCTCCGCCTGCGATGCTTGCGTGGCCGCCGGCTTGAAGATTCAGAAACAATTGATCAGCATCGATGGTAACACTTCTCACTCTGTAGATTGTTGGTACTTTACAATTCTTTATGCTGCTGGTGTGGTCAATGAGTTTGGGCCTGAAAGCGATGGTGCTGTGGAATGTATTTTTGGTTTGTCAATGGATTCTCGTGCTGGCTCGCCCAAAAAGAGCAACACAGCTCTTGTTTTCGGCCTCACTGGTGCTGGGGTTGCAGTGTTTGTCATGTCTAGTTTGTTGGGTTTGTATTTTTGGTATGATAGGAGGTGGAGGAACAAAAGGGCTGTTGGGTCGAGAATGGATTCTGGTTTTGATTTGGATGAAAGAGAGTCTAGGATTAGAGTCAGACCCAACACGGGTTCCATTTGGTTTAAAATTCAGGACCTTGAGAAAGCTACTAATAACTTTTCGCAGAAGAATTTTATAGGCCGAGGTGGATTTGGTCTTGTTTACAAGGGTGTTTTACCCGATGGAACTACTGTTGCTGTTAAGAAAGTTATAGAGTCTGATTTTCAAGGGGATGCTGAGTTCTGCAATGAGGTTGAGATTATTAGCAATTTGAAGCATCGGAATCTTGTTCCGCTAAGAGGGTGCTGTGTGGTTGAGGGGGAGGACAATTATGAAGAGAGGGGAAGTCATAGGTACCTTGTATATGATTACATGCCGAATGGGAATCTAGATGACCATCTATTTCTTGCTCCGTCTAGTAATCGAATCGGAGGAATTGAAAGGAGACCCTTGACTTGGCCTCAAAGGAAGGGTATAATCTTGGATGTGGCCAAGGGGCTAGCTTATTTGCATTATGGAGTGAAGCCTGCAATATATCATAGAGATATTAAGGCAACAAACATACTACTAGATGCAGATATGAGAGCAAGGGTAGCGGATTTTGGGCTTGCGAAGCAAAGCATGGAAGGCCAGTCTCATCTCACAACTAGAGTGGCAGGAACTCACGGGTACTTAGCCCCTGAATATGCTCTTTATGGACAGCTGACTGAGAAGAGTGATGTTTATAGCTTTGGAGTGGTTGTTTTGGAGATTATGTGTGGGAGAAAAGCTCTTGATCTATCTTCCTTGGGATCCCCGCGTGCATTCTTGATCACGGATTGGGCTTGGTCATTAGTAAAATCTGGAAAAGTTGAAGAGGCTTTAGACAGTTCACTGTTGAAAGAGGGGGATAGTGTCAATTCAAATCCAAAGAGCATAATGGAGAGATTTTTGCTTGTTGGGATTTTGTGTGCTCATGTAATGGTGGCTTTACGGCCAAGCATTTTCGATGCACTGAAAATGTTGGAAGGGGATATTGAGGTGCCACCGATTCCAGATAGGCCAATGCCTCTTGGTCACCCTTCATGTTTTGGCGACGGTAATACTTTCAGCATATCACCAGCTTTGAGCGGGCCAAAATTACATAGTGGAGACATGCTCAGGTAAATCAAGAAAAGTTAATGTGATCGTATTATTCCGATACTTCCTTGAACGATGTATAAAGTTGGAAGCCATGTAGACATTTTATGTATCAAGTCTAGGCATGTGGTAATTGAGAATGTAAATACATATAATATAGGAACTCATAAACCAACAATAGGCCATACTATGATCTCAAAATGCGAGGACAGGAGTTAAGCCAACCATTGTAGAATGGGCTTCTTTATGTTTTATAAAGTTGTGAGTTATTGTGATGTTGTTATGTTCACCAAAATATATTCGAGGCTTGGCATGATCTGCATGCTTGCAAGTTTTCTGTGGAAAATGAATCTGCTGAGAAATTCACTATTGATTCTAGCTGTACATCAATGTGTTGAAATATGTTGAGAAAGTTTCATCATCAAGTATAAGTTGTTCATTGTTATGAGGTACTAGTGAACTGTTTATCATCTGATTTTAGTAGCATGATTGATATGTATGCATACACAACAGGTTTACCACGGAGTGACCAACAAGGGGTTAGTCGGAATAATTAGGCCCATGGTTCTCTCCCATGGGGTCTGAGTTCATCATGTGGTTCAAGTACTTGGGAGATTCCAACTCTTTTAGCTTTTTGATTTAATTCATGCACATTGGTTTTGTTGAAATTTTAGTGAGTAGAGATTAGAGACTGAAGCACTTCATGGGGTTAGACTACTATGAGATTCCAACTTTTGTAGCCTTTTTAGTTTTAGTCCAAACACACATGGATTGTAACTGTTGGGAATACAACACTAATTGTAGGAACCATAGGATTGCCGTTAATGTAATGTATTTTGATAACTTGAACTTGGGGTGCCTTAGGGGCTCCTCCCTCTAGTTTGTTATTTCGTTTTCTTTAAAAAGAAAAAAAGGATTGCCGTTAAAGGTATCCAATTAGTCTTCTAGTTTCTTCCCATGTTTACATTAGCTTAACACTTTGTTTGAAACAAAAAAAGAAATTCAAAAACCCGACTACAACGAGGCCCGTTTCGTCAAAGGAAAATATTGGTACATTAAAAAAAGAAGAAGCAGGGTACTTCTAGGAGGAAAGAAGAGTTATGCTACAAATACTAATGAAAGATGTGCAGCAATGCAGCATCCAACAAGTTAGCTACTGTTGGTTTACTTCTAGCTTCATTAAAATTCTACAACAAAGCAATTGAAAGGAAGATAAGGGTTTACTTCTAGCTTCATTAAAATTCTACAACAAAGCAATTGAAAGGAAGATAAACAAACGTAAAAATTGATTAACCAAGTGAGGTGGTCTTCACGTCAAGAAATTAAGAAGATTAAGATCAGTTCAACCTCAACAACTCAAAGTTCCTTGTAAAAAAGGACCTCTCTACGGCCAAGAGGGAGGACAGCGTGAAAAATAGGAAGAGAAGACAAAAAAGCTGAAGAAAAAGGAGAACGGCGGAAGAGAAGGCAAAGATCGTGGAGGTAAAACTAACACAATCAACTTGATGGGTATGTCTAATATTCAGCCTACTTTTTTAAAAGGCAATTGGATTTTTGAATTGCAATTGCTGTTCAAAAAAATGAAACTGACCATTTCATACACAATTGTTATTCAAGGATAACAAATTGTCTTCAGTTTTGCTTTTTCGAATAGCAATTGCAATGCCAAAATGCAATTGCATTTCAAAAAAAAAAAAAACAAACTGCATGTTAGAATTTTCCCTTGTTGTTTTGCTTCAAATTCAAGTTCTATCTTCCCGCACCGAGACTCTCATGATTGATGGACTTCAAGGCCTAAGAAGTAGTGTGAGGGATCTGCCTGCCAAGGAAACATGATGCTCATCATTCAAGAGGAGTGCTCTAAAAATCGGCCAAGGCCCGCATTAGTGGCAAATTGGGAGGAAATATCGGTCATGGGCCTAGTGTTAGGCTCTCGGGGCGGTTAAAAAATTGAATTTTTTTTTTGCAGTCAAACACTTAAATAGGTTTTATTTTATTTTGTTTTGTTTTTTAGCCAGAAACAAGGAAAAAAAACCTCTCATCGCAAGTTGCCATCTTCTTGGAGGGATATAGAAAATAAGAGTTACTGGCATAGCCTTTCAAGTGTTTTTTCTTTAGGAGAAAACTCTCGTCCAAATGACTTTGGACGGGGACGTCCAAATGACTTTGGACGGGGACGTCCAAATTTTTGGTTCTCAACTAATAACGTTTTGACAGGTAGGGCTGGCACGGTTTGCCGAAAAACCACAAAACCGATCGAATTTCACCTGCGGTTCAACTTGGTTCGGACAGAGAATGACAGAAATACCCCACGGTTCAAAAACCGACCGAATAGTGCAAATTCGGTTCGGTGGCGGTTTGGTAATTTTACAAACCGTGGTAACCGGCCTACCGAATATAACATACATATAACCAAATTATTCTTGTCTAGCTAATTATTTAATCTGACTAAAGCACCTCGTGCTTGGGGAAAGGATTCTTTCCTGAACTTCTTGTGTTTGATGCAAAAGACTTTTATATTAAATAATATCAGCTCAGACTTTTGGTCAAATTTTTTAACAAAACATCAAAACCCCAGCCATTTCTTCTTTTCTTCTGGGTTTCTTTCTCTTCTTCTCGTTTTCTCTCTTTTTCTGCTGGGTTTCTTTCTTCTTCTTGCTCCTCTGGCTTTCTCTCTTTCTTCTTCATCGTTTCTTTCTTCCTCCTCTTCCTTTCTCTCGTCTTTTTCTTTTTCTGCTTCGTTTTCTTTCTTCTTCCTCTAGCTTATCTTTTCTTTTCCTTTTTCTCCTTTCTTTCTCCTCTTCCCCTTCTTTTTTCTCTTGCTTGCTCTTCATTTCTCCTCTTCCCCTGATCTGGAGATTCTGCAATTCCATCTTTTCTTCATTTTTCGGTTTCTGTCATGACCGATCTGAACCGACCGACTTGTCGGTCAACCGACCCTCTGTCAACCGAGGTTTTCGGACCGGTTGCGGTTGGACTTTTTTTGAAACCGATCACTATTCGGTCGGACTCGGTTTTGGGTGATTTTTACACCGAACCGGTCCGATGCCAGCCCTATTGACAGGTGTTTTCTTATTAAAAAATATAATTTAATTGAGATATAGTAAATACTGGGTTGGGAACAACGTCAACGCGCTATGCAATTTCATGCATCGATCACTTCTTCTTCCCGCTTCACTTTTTCTTCCCCCTTCTTATCTTCTTCATATTTTCTCTGCAAAACCATCACAACCTTTGCAAAACTTTAAAATTTGGAGGAAAATCTTGTCAAACAAAAAAAGCAATCAAGCCAATCAGAAAAAATGAATCGAACGGTATGAACTTGATTTTTTTTTTCTTTCAAACTCTATTTCTGAATTTTTCTCTTGTGATGGTCTGGTTTTGATTTAATTAGATGGTTGGGTTATCTTGCAGAAATCCGTTTTCCTATAATTGCACAATCGAAATCTTCGATCGTTAGCTGATCTCAATTCCATCTAAGAATAGAGATTCATTATTTTCGGCAATTTTTTTTCCTGAGTGAGGTTGTTGTTTTGTTCTCAATCATCATGTGAAATTAATCTAAATGGAATTCATCGGGATGATGAATTTATGGGTTGTTGGAGCTCCAAAAATCAAATAAGGAAAGTATGATTCAGCTTATTGGAGGAAAGAGAGGTTGATACTTACTGGTTTATTTCTAGTTATGCTCCATTATGTTTCCGATTAGTGTTGTTTTGTTGAACATTTTAATGAATTATTTTTGTTAATTGAAGAGAAAAGTGGTTTATGGCTGAATTATATTCTCATTGTGCCGACAACCAAGTTGTAGTTCTCCTTTTCTTTTATTGCAGCTAATAGATTCTTAAAAACTCATTCTCAAATATAACTGAAAATTAGATATATGAAGGATAAGAACAACAATGATGTCACTCTAGCCAATTTAATCAACCACAACAAATTATGGGCAAACCATGAATCTTTACAAAATAAGTTCTCCATTTTCAAATATATAAGATGGAGTTGGGTCCCAAGATGTTCAAAAAAAGTACATGAAACTATGAAACTTCAAACTCTTCACTTTCATTGTTTCATCAGTACATATGTCTGAGTTGCTATCGGAATTTCTTCTGCAATGGCTAGTTGTAATTCTGAATTGGCACAAATAGGAGAGGAATCCTATATTATAGAGCATAACAAACTCAAAATCAAAATGATGTTGATCAACATATTAGCTTTATCTATTGAACAAGGTTTAAAATAATTACCTTCATCAATATACGTCTTCTTGCAGGAGCCTTTTTTTGTGATGTATGCTTAAATTTTTCAGCTATATTTTTTATTCTCCCACCACGCGGGCGTCCCACTGTAGCCTTTCTTTTTACCCCACGTACTTTTGGTATTTCTTGATACTCACTTTCACTAAGAGAATCTTCACTTTCTAAACTTTCATCAACATGTCATACTTTTGAAAATATTTTTCTTCATTTCCTCCAGCTCATCAAGCAATGCAATGCTATGCTCATTTGCATAAGTTGTTGACTTCTCATCTTCCGCTGCCATTGATGCAATCTCGTGAAAATTGCGACACAAATTGTCATATCGCTTTCCAATAGACACTTTAGGATTGTCACTAGGTACATGATAACTAGTGATTGTTCTACCCTTTGCATTTCTCGTCCATCGCTTCAATATGTAATCAGGTGGGATCTTGGACATATTTTTCTTATCTAGAACTTTGAGTACATGACGACATAAAATCTCAATAAAGGTATACATCATGCAACTACAAGTGATTGTTTGTGTTGAAGCATCAAATTTCACCATATGCTCTCTGCATTTACCCATATATGATACTTTGTACTCACTTGTGTTCCCATTCTTACCAACTTTGTAGACCTTATAATTAAGACTACGGGTGTACTGGTTTTGGAAGAGTTTAAAAACTGATAGTGTATAAACTTCAAGTGCATGTTGCAAGATCTCCACCTCAACCACTAATGCAGGGGAAGTTTGCAGCATTTTAAAATCAACAATTAATTCCTTGTAACGCCTATCTGCCAAAACTCTCTCATAATGCTCAAAGAAACGTAACAAATCATACCCTCACTTCAAATATTTTTTCAACAAATTGTTCATGCTTTCACTACGTTGTGTAGTGATTATGTCTGCAGTGAAAGTGTGCCGCCCATACACTAAAGCCCATTTATTTTTCAATTCAAATAAAGATGTCAGTCATTTATTGTTCGTAAGGTCATACTTTTCAAGCATATTTTTCCATGCTAATAACCATTCATCTTCGTTCTCATGCTTATATACACAATTAACAAAATCAGAAGCAAATTCCTTTGAAGCATGAAACACATTGCTCAAATTCTTAGCATCATTCTGATAAATATGCCACACACATAGTCGATGATGAGTTTCAAGAAATACCTCTGATATTGCCTTAGCCATTGCAGCAGACTGGTCAGTCAATATAATCTTTGACTGCTTTCCGGACATCGTTGCAAGAAAAGTTTCAAATAACCACTTGAAAGAATCAGCAGTTTCATCTTATAGTAAAGCTGCACCAAATATAACAGTCTGTTTGTGATGATTAACCCCAAGAAATGGTGCAAATGGTCTACCATATTCATTTGTTTGATAAGTAGTGTCAAAACAAAGAACATCCCCATAGAGACCATAGTCACTAATTGATCGTGCATCTGCCCAAAAAATATTTGTTATCATATCATCCTCATTGCAATGCATAAAAATATGAGGAATCCTCTGTATTCTTTTTCTAAAAGTATTGCAATATTGCCCCAACATCTCCTTTTTCCATATTCAACTTTCTTTTTCTATGTATATAATTCCGAAAATCTTTTTCTGAAAGTATTGCAATATTGCCCCAGCATCTCCTTTTTCCATATTCAACTTTCTTTTTCTATGTATATAATTCTGATAATCCCTATCTTAAAAATCAAGATTCTGAAAAAAAATATATATATTATTGTTTTGAATAAAATTTCTTATGTTTAACTATAGATTGGATCCTGTCATTCGCACTAGCAGTGCTTGTGGTATTTGAAGACGTTCTTGAAAATCATTTTAGTCGTACTTATTGGTGTTCAATTATTTTTGGTGGTGGGAATAGTCTTGTGAGTTTATTTTCATGTTTATGACATGTAAAATTAGTATGTGTGTGTTATACTTTTTAGGATCGAAAAGTGAACATATTTAGTTCAATTCTAATTATTATTTCCTTAGTAATGTATGTATTTTGCCGTTTGGGTAAGATTCGAGAGACAACATTAGAGTTCGAGAAATAGAAGAGGTGACGCTTGAGTTCGAATTTGCATTAGGAAATTCGAGGTAGAGTCTCGGGAAACTTTTTCTATAAAATGTTAAGTAGTTTAATAATTGAAATTGGTGAATTATTTGTCTTTTATTGATCGAATTAAATGTTGGATGTTATCGCTTTCCATAAAAGGTATTAGTTTAGATTACAAGCAATGATATTACAATCGTCATACATTGTAAACTAAATAAAGGTTTGATATATGAATATTTTAAAAGTTTTGTTGTGATGTCCATCTCATTTTAATTATGGATGTTAATTTATCTATAATTAGAATGTGATTCACTCTTTAACACGAGATTACACTTTTACTCGAGTTGGGGTGTGACAAGTTGGTATCAGAGCACTAAGTTTAGATTTAAAATACAATATAAGTTTGGAGATAAATTACCTATATATAGCATAAAAAGTGAATTAGAAGATCGAAGGTCTTGGATCCGATGATATTACTTTTCTTCTTGATTCCTATTTAATCGTCTATATGTATTAGATTTCATTGTCCTTACATTCCTGGTAGAGGCCATTGATTCCCACCATTTCTAGCTGCATCATCAACTAATTGTTGATAATACTGGTTTGAATTTTCAAGTCTCCGTTCACGATTAGCTATGTCTTGTTCTTGCAAAATTTGATGTTGTACAACTATTCTATGCATATGACGGGTGTAGAACATCTTACGCTGTCCAACATCCCTTATTTGATTTCGAAGCCTTAATGTAGTTATATATGTGCTTCACTCGCAAATTGTAATCAACATAATCTAGTGGTCTTGGTCCATTTGGTCCGATCTCGAATCCACCCATAGTATCTTCACATTCAACTCGCTTGATACCTAAACATCAAAATATAAGGATAATGAAATCTAACACATATAGATGATTAAATAGGAATCAAGAAGAAAAGTAATATCATTGAATCCAAAACGTTAGATTTTCTAATTCACTTTTTAGACTATATATAGGTAATTTATCTCCCAACTTATCTCTTAAATCTAAACCTAGTGCTCTGATGCCAACTTGTCATACCCCAACTTAAGCAAAAGTGTAATCTCGTGTAAGGAGTGAATCTCATCCTAATTATAGATAAATTAACATACATAATTAAAATGAGATAGATATCACAACGTACAAAACTTCTAAAATACTCATATATCAAACCTTTATTTAGTTTACCAACCTTAAAAGTATTTGTAGCACAGGCGCTAAAAGTACATAATTACACAAACACTAAAAGTTCCTTAATTTACAAATGTAAATATAAATTCCGCTTACTACTATCCTACACATCCGGACCAAAACCTACAACAAATTTTATGAAGGGGTGAATTTAAACTTAGTAGAGCCATACCTTTTTAGGTGATTCGTATGCAAGTGTCACAACCAAATTATCAAACAAAAATAATCAACAGTACAATAAATCAATGCATGAATATGATGCTAACTCAAAACTCACCTGATTTTCTCTTGTTAGTCATCGTGTTTATTCATGGTCACTATTTTCGAATCTCGATGAGATCGTTTTGCAACCTTCAGGCGGTTGAAAGAGCTTCTGTCTAAACTACAGATAACTCACATGGCATACTTTCCCTAGTACCCCATTTAGTAAACTCAACTACACAAAATGATATCTCTTTTCGCTCAATCCCTCAGGATTTCGATATTTTTCATAATCCATACTATTTTTAAATGCATATTCCTCACTATGTATCATGTATGACGATTGTAATATCATTGCTTAATTGTTATCTAAACTAATACCTTTTAAGGAAAGCGATAACTTTCCACATTTAATTCGATCAATCAATGACAAACAATTCACCAATTTCAATTATTAAACTACTCAACAATTTATAGGAAAGGTTCCCCGAGACCCTACCTCGAATTTCTAATGCAAATTCGAACTCGAGCGTCACCTCTTATATTTCTGGAACTTCAACGTTGTTTCCTGAATCTTATCCAAACGGCAAAGCACATACAATACCAAAGAAATAATAATTAGAATCGAACTAACAATGTTCACTTTTCGATCCTAAAAAGTATAACACACACATATTAATTTTACATGTCATAAACTCATAAACATGAAAATAAACCCACAAGACTATTCCCAGCACCAAAAATAATTGAACACCAACAAGTACGACTAAAATGACTTTCAAGAACATCTTCAAATACCACGAACACTGCTGGTGCGATGTGAGAATGGCAGGATCCAATTTTTAGTTAAACATAAGAAATTTTATTCAAAACAATAACTTTTTCCAATTTTTAGCTTTAGTTTTCACCTAACAAACTTCAAACAAATTTTGTAATCTTAAACCTATTTTAAAGATGAGAATTCAAGATTTAAAAAAATAGTTTTGTTTTTGAAATTGAGAATCTGAGTATAAAGTTACGCAAGTTCAAAGTTGGTTCAGTAAACATAAGAACTCAAAAACTTTGTTTTGACACACCAACAGGGACAAAACCAGGATTCGAAAAGGGGTAGGGCTAAGTTTATATGTTCAAAAAATTTGTTGAAAGCCATAAATATTTTTTTTAGGTTTGGAACCCAGTGGGAGGCCCATCCTCACGCTTTTATTATTATGATTAAAAAAAACATACAATGGAGGGGACATATAACAAAAACTCCTTTAATTAATTATTACAAGCATAAAACTAATGAAATATTACCCTTCGAGGCCTACTAACTTCAAACTCAGCAATCACACAATCATTATCAATCTGATCGGCAAAGTCTTTTTCAATGTGCAGAAGCATCAAATCATCTAGGAACTCATCTTCCATCTTGTTTCGAAGTTTGTTTTTAATGATGATCATAGATGAAAATGCTCTCTCTGTTGTTGATATAGAAACATGAAGAGTTAACACAAGACAAATCATAAGGAAGAATCTCACTTTCTTGTTTCAACTAATTGCCGACACAAATCAGAAACGGAAGTTGTCGTTTCAAATCTTGTACCCTCCGAATATCTACTAGAAAATAGCCACACTCCATTTCTAGAGAAAACATTTCACCTGATGCAAAATCTCGAGGATAAAATTTCAAAGAAAGATTGCAAACATCTTCACTTTTGAATGATTGAAAATTATCGCGAGAATCAAATGAAGCACTAAGAAATAGAAGCTCCAATGATTGGTCTGAGAATCTATTATCTAACTCCGCCAACTTAAAATCTATTACAACATTAAGTATATTGACTCGGTTATAATGTTCATTTGTAATAAAATATTTTTGCTGACAAGATCGATTTGTACCTTCCATGAAACGATCATGCATAGCATATCAATATTGTGCTCATCACAAAATGATTTCACCCTCACAATCAAACTATCCCAACCATCTTTTCTCATCTCTTGAAGATTTGATATTGTTATTGAAAGAAAATTCAGAGCATTTAAGATGTCTATGGCTTTTTTTTACAATGACTGACAAAGAAAATCAGTGATTTTCATGAGATCATGCATCAAATGCAAGCAAAAAATAAAATCAAAATACTTCATAGTCTTACCTACACTCTTTGCTTCTCCTTGTATATTGTTCGGTCCATTTGCAACCAAATCATCAAGAGTGATTTGTGTAGCTCGAAATAATTAAACTTGAAATATAGGGAACATGTGAACCCCAACAAGTAGCCCCTGCTTGTTGCAAACTAAAAGTCTGATTAGCCCCTTTACCTGTCCCAAGGTACCAGCAGCTATCAAATCTTCAATTTCTTATTTTCTGATTGCTTTTAACGCTGAATGCCATTTTGCAGAAGAATCAACAAAATTTACAATTAAACTTATAGTTGAAAAGAATTGTCAAACATTATGCACCCATTTAGCTGCAGCATTTAAAGTCAACTGTAAACAATGAGCAAAACAATGCACATAATATGCATATGGACATTCTTCACGAAACAATAATTGTAAACCATGAAAGTTATTAGCACCATCATATCCTTGGACACGCATATTTTCCACTTGAAGATTGTATTGAGCAAGCACTTTGGATATTTCATTTTTCAGAGTTTGAGAACAAGTGTTTGAAATACTTGTAACTTTAAAAAACTGTTCTCTAACAAACCCATCACAGTCGACAAATCGAAGAATGATAGTCATTTTGTCACGCCCCGAATTTCCAAACAAATAATAAGGCATTTTTGCCCTTAATTACACAACCGGTTCGGGACGTGAAGCATGGAATATCAAATACAAATATGCACAAGAATTTTTTTCTTTTTAATTCAAGTACAACAACACATACTCCATGCCCAACATATGTAAATAGTGACTCGTTCTTTAGAGTCAAATATTACATACCATAAATTACATAATAAATTGATATTACAAAATATTAAGTAATTACACCACCAGAGTTTATTACACAACAGCGGAAGTCTAACAATAACACTTATGGTCGATAACGGTTTACCAACCAAATCTTCAAGCTACACTGCTTCCCTAACCTGCACGATTAACCCCTACACCGTTGAATAGTGTACCGGGTTATATCAACAAACCCGGTCAGCTTATGAAGCTGGTATGAGTGACCCCAGTTTACTCACACGAACACATTTACCGAAAAACCAAATTCTTTTATTTTCAAAAGACTCATTGAAACCTCAAAATACAATTCAATATTTTTCAAGAATTGTAAATCAAAATAGTAATTACTTCAATTATTAAAGAAGTAATCTCAAATCAACTCACACCAAATCATTTTTTCCAAAATACTGATTTCTTTTGATTTAAAAGAAATTCCATAAATCTCCAAATCCAATCCCAATCCCGAAAATTTATATTATAGAATATACTGAACCTACGCGTCCCATACCACGTATTTTAACCCCACACGTCCCATAAACGTGTATGTTAATACCAGGGTGATCCAGAATATTAAACAATATAAATTCTCATCCAAAATCAACAAATCTCCATCCCAATACTCAATGTCATTTAATAGACAATAAAAGTGAGAATACCATTTTTCTTCTCATTTTAAAAATAATAATCACTCGTCACATTTTAGGACTCATGAATACCGTATTCATCCTCGGAATACTAAGGCGACAGACTAGAGCTCTAACTGAATGGGCTACCATTTTTCACCCATTGCCATGGACCAATGTTACCATGTCCCTCAACCCAAAGGGTCAAAACTCATTTAAAGGTATTCTTACCCTTACATCTAACAAATGCCATATTTTAAGGCATATTCTCAAAACGATTCAAAATGTAATTCAACACATAAATCGTATCCACAAAACACCCCACATTCAAATTAATGATGAAAACTGTATAAATCACAGAACATCATTTTCACACTCTCAAATACATCAAAACAATATTATATTTTTAAAATTGTTTTCCACAAAACCATCAATTAAAAACAATAATAATGAATAATTTCAAAATATTGTTTTCCAAAACTCCAAAACTCATAAAATCATTTATTTGCATTTTTCACAAATATCACACATTTCAAATAACACAGATGAGAATTAATATTCACATCTAAAACATCGTGAGATTCACTCACCTTTAATTCCTGCTGCGTCTTCAAATAAAAACCAGGAATCGACAAGCACGTACGCAACACCTTTCGTAATCACCTATGATTATGCAATTTCTAATTAGCATAATACACTTCCAAAATGTTACAAATATTCCTCAAATGTCACCTAGGACATCGGAACTATTAATCGAGACCATTTGACCAAAAGTCAACCGTCGGTCAACGTGGGTCCCACGTCAACTATTCATCCACGGGTCCCACACGAACTCCAAAATTTCCAAAATCCAACAGCATGCTTATTTCTAGCATCCTAACAACATATCCAAAAATGGTGATGATCCAACGGTCGGATCATTACGGATCTAACGATCCATAACTATCGCTTAATTGATCATTGATCAAACGACTGAATTTCACAAAACTCAAAACAACGAAAATTGTTCGTATCGACGAACTAAGCACAACGGAGCAAAGACTTGCTCCTGGACCGGCCGGACGCGCCGCCCACGCGCCGCCGCCGGCGATGGTCAGTCGCCGGAAAAAGTTCTCCGATTGACACCAAATTTTACCAGCATGTACAACTCAACAAAACCAACAAGTTTAGTAACTACCTCAAAGTCCGAATCGGAGGGGAAGTGGCCGGAATCGGCGTTGACTCGTTTTGAATCCAAAAGTTCAAAGCTTGAATCCCGTCGATCTAGGCCGTGCCGCCGTGATCCACCACCACAGATGTGTTTCTGGGGAAGAGAGGAAGAGAACCCAAGTGGTCTCACCACCGGAGGTGGCCGGAAACGTCGCCGGCAACCTTGACGCTTTTTGCCGAAACTGTCGGCTTCGGTTCTGTGTTTTCCGTCGGGAATCCGGGGAAGGTACCTTCGGGAGAAAGGAAGAGGAGGACGAGATGAAGCCAACGCCGCCGGCTCCGTCACCATCGGAGGTCAGACGCGCCGCCACGCGTCGGCGAAATTTTCTGTCCGTTGGGAGCTTTTTCGGAAGATTCCGGAAAGTTTCGGGCAAAAATGAAAATTCTGAAAAAATCCCAATATTTATACAAAATTATCCAAACTTCCGAAGGCCATAACTTCTTCATACGATGTCCGTTTTTGGTGAACCAAATTCCTACGAACTCGATTCGACGAGCTCTACAACTTTCATGAAGGAAGTTTTCCCAAAATCTCAACGGATAAAAAGTTACCTTAATTAACCTTATGTAACTTATAATTACCACCGTAATTATCGTTTTACGACGAAAACCCCTAAAAATACGAAATCACACAATTTCACTTCAAATTTCACGACCTATTTTATAAAAATAGTATCAAAATTTTCGGGGTATTACACATTTGTTCCCTACAAGGTACATCAACCGTTTCATCAACAAGGATAAAAAATTTAGCATCTCCCACTTCCTCACGAATCTTGGTTCTAACTTTGTTACCAAGAATTTTAAGGATTTGCTTCTACTACTAGAAAAGTTGGATTTAAGGACACCCAATAAGGACACACATTTTGTTAAATGTCCTTAGAAGTCTTCAAGGACACTCTTTGAATAACACGGGGCCTTTAGTATTCCAAAACCACGGGTCTTTCTCTTCAGTCTTCACACCTTTTGTGTTTTTTAGGTCTTCCTCTCTTTCATATTTCTGGGCTTTACCTCAGAGATGGCCGATCTTCCCCTCCCACCGTAAACACCCATTCCAAATGTCCCCTCCCACCGTAAACACCCATTCCAAATGTCCATCACCATCACCTCCTCTTCAATCTCCGACAGCTCATAACAAGTTAACAGCAGTAGATCTCGCTCTCTCTCTCTCTCTCTCTCTCTCTCTCTCTCTCTCTCTCTCTCTCTCTCTCTCTCTCTCTCTCTCTCTCTCTCTCTCTCTCTCTCTCTCTCTCTCTCTCTCTCTCTCTCTCTCTCTCTCTCTCTCTCTCTCTCTCTCTCTCTCTCTCTCTCTATTGGGTCAGTTAGGGTTTCATAGAATACTCAGGGATACCCTTCGTGTCTCTGTGTTCCCGACCAGGTATTGATTCTCCTTTAGGTTTTCTATTTAATTTCTGATTTCTTTCCTTGTCATTTGACTCAATTTTGATTCGTCTTCTCACTTGACTTGTTTTCTCAACTGCAGTGTTTGTGATTTCAGATCTCTATGTCATACGAGGTTAGCTTTAACCAAGTACAGCGGGTTTGATGATATGCTCTGCCTCCCTTGGAAAAGGTAATTTTTTGCATATGAGGGATTCAATTTCTGTATGGTGTTTGGATTGATGTTTGTCTACAAATTTTTTTTTTGGTATTGGAGTTGTATATTTATTTTTTTGTTTCTAAATAAGTTACTGACATGCTTGAGTCTTAAAGTCCCGTTATGATAATACATATCGGTACTGTTTGAAGCACCAAGAGAGTCTTGTGCATTTCAACTTTCAAAGGTTATGATTTTTCTTTTTCTTTTCCCATGGATTTTGTAACATTTTTTAGTGCAGTATTACAAGATTATGAATTTGGAAAACTTTATTTGACAGAATTTTGATTAATTGTGCATTCTATTAATAAGATCTAAGCTTGCTCATGTTCTGAAATGGCTAACTTGATGTATATTGGCACTATTTGTGGTGAACATAATTGAGAACTAAATGTGTTATTGTACATGTACAACATGTTTTTTATTGAAATATTGTGTTCTTTACAGGTTTCTGTATTTTTGAGTAATTTGGAAACATAGGAGATTTTTTCAATTTTTTGTACAATTTCTTGGCAAATGACAAAGCTTTAGGTCACTGAATCAATATTGTGTATTTTTTTTCTTTTTGCTAGAACATCTAAAGATAAGTTGCGTGAGAGCCAGAAAATCCATTCCCTTTTCAGTAAGTTATTATTTTCCTTCTCTTGCTACTACTGTGTGCCTGAATTTTGGTCGTGGTCTCTTATTTCATGAATTTTTGGTTCAACATTTTCCTTGCTCTTATTATTTCTTCATATTTGGCTTGGTAGGTATGATTTCCTTGGTTATTGCTTTGCCGGATTGTACTGCTTCTTATTTCCTTGCTTTGGTTATTGCTTATGTTCTCTTTTTGGCAAAGATTGTTTACTTCCTTGCTTATGAGTATATATTCTGCCCTTCCGTTTCTGGTTTCTGCATGTTGGTACATCTTGAGGGTTCGTCGATCTCATCAAGGTAGTCCCTAAATCTCCAGAATCTTTATGTTGTCTTTGAATATTATCTGATCTGTTTTGGCCTTCTGGGTTATGTTGTGTTGAATATTGATCTAGTTGTTACCTTGAATACTAAGATGGTTTGATTTTTGTAGGCTGGAATATTAGGTTGTCTCCATACTTGTAAAGTTGCAATATGCGCTATTGGTTTAAGTTTTGGTCTCATTATTCATTATTATTTTGTTATGATGTTAGCCTGTCACGCCCCGATTTTCCAATCAATTAATAAGGCATTTTGCCCTTAATTACAAACCATTCGGGAACGTGACGACATGGAATATCAAATACAAATATGCACAAGAATTTTTTTCCTTTTAATTCAAGTACAACAACACATACTCCATGCCCAACGTATGTAAATGTTGACCCGTTCTTTAGAGTCAAATATTACATACCAATAAATTACATAATAAATTGATATTACAAAATATTAAGTACTTAATCCAACAGAGTTTATCACAAACAGCGGAAGTCTATAAACCAACAAAATGTATGCAGCCTTGCTTACTCCTGGTTATCCTTACCTGCAGGTATAACCCCTACACCGTGGAATAGTGTACCGGGTTATATCAACAAACCCGGTCAGCTTATGAAGCCGGTATGAGTGATCTAAGTTTACTCACCCTAAAACGTTTAACAAAAATATACATATATATATTTTGTTTAAAACAATATATATGTAATTTATATTCTTCAAATATGATTCTAATCCCGAAAATTCATATTATAGAATATACTGAACCTACGCGTCCCATACCACGTATTTTAACCCCACACGTCCCATAAACGTGTATGTTAATCCCAGGGTAATTCAGAATATTAAACAATATAAACCTTCCCCAAAATCGTTTCCCAAAATTATGATTTCTTTCTTTTTAAGAAAAGTAAATCATCATAATAATTACTTCAATTTTTAAAGAAGTAAAAACTTCTAAATACAATTCAATAATTCTCCAAGAATTGTAATTCAATAAATCAATGCTTCAATTATTTAAGAAGCAAATTCATATCATACTCACACAAAACCACAATCAACTTCAAATGATTAAAAGCGAGAATACCATTTTTCTTCTCCTTTTAATACATCAAGATAAAGCGAGAATACCATTTTTCTTCTCCTTTATTACATAAAGTATTCATCTTTGTTTTCAATGAATACATGGCTACACAGTCTAAAACTCTAACCTTCACCTTCTGGCTACACAGTCTAAAGCTCTAACCTTCACCATTGGCTACACAGTCTAGAGCTCTAACCTTCACCCATTGGCTACACAGTCTAAAGCTCTAACCTTCACCCATTGGCTACAAAAACATTCGAGTAGGCAAACACAATATCATAATTTTTGAAATATTGTTCCCACAAAATCCACCAATTAAAACAATAAAATGAATACTTTCAAATATTGTTTTAACACAAAATCACACATGCTGATATATCAAATTAAAACTGTATTTAATTTATATATCGCAAAATCATTTAAATAAATATAATTATTTATTTTCGCAAACAACACAATATGAATTAATATTCATATATAAAATATCGTGAGATTCACTCACCTCTAATTCCTGCTGCGTCTTCAAATAATACCCGGGAATCGACAAAGCTAGCCAAATGCTTCATGATTCCAAAATACCTATGAACATGCAATTTTCCACTTAGCATATCATAGTTTCCAAATTGATGATTCTAAAATCCAATCACTTCAGATATTCCTCAAATGTCTCTTAGACATCAATAACCATAATTCGGGACAGTTTGACCAAAAGTCAACCGTCGGTCAACGTGGGTCCCACGTCTACTATTCATCAACGGGTCCCACACAAAATCCGAAACTTCCAAAATCCATCAACATGCTTATTTCTAGCATCCTAACATCATATCCAAAATTGGTGATGATCCAACGGTCGGATCATCACGGATCTAACGATCCATAACTATCGCTTAATTGATCATTGATCAAACGACCGAATTTGACAAAAGTCAAAACACGAAGGTTGTTCGTATCGACGAACCAAGCCAAACGGAGCAAAGAACTGCTCCTGGACCGGCCGGACGCGCCGCCGACGCGCCGCCACCGACGGTGGCCAGCCGCCGGACAAAAGTTGTCTGATTGCTATGAAATTTTAACAGCATGTTCTACACATTACCAGAAACAACTTTCATAACTACCACAAGGGCCAATTCAAAGTAAAAAGTCTCGAATTTACCTCGATAGTTCCAAAACCCTAGGATTTCAAATCCAAAATTCTCCTTCGTCCGAACTCCGATTGAAGCGTACTTTATGTTGTTAGAAAGCCCCCAAGCAAGGCCTACAAAGCCCAGTAGGTAAGGTGACTCGATTTGGCCGAAAACTTGCCCAGAAACGGATGAACAGTTCGGCTGCGTTTTTCCCCTTTTTCTTTTCTTGATTTCTCCTTCTATACTAAGAATTGATCAAGGAAATTTATATAGGGTTGAAGAGAATTGAGTGGTGAACAATTTGGGACAAGTTTCATGGCCGGAGATGGCCGGAATTGGGAGAAATCGCCGGTCAAAGTGGCCGGTCACTGTAGCACGGGTGAACAGTAATTTTCTGGGGGAAATTCTGATTTTTGGTGAATAGTAAAACCCAAAATCATTTTTATAGAAATTCGTCAAACTTTCGAGGTCCATAACTTCTTCACACGATGTCCGTTTCCGGTGAACCGAAATCCTACGAACTCGATTCGACGAGGTCTACAAATCTCGTGAAGAAAGTTTTCCCAAATTCTCAACGGATACAAAGTTACCTTAATTAACCTTATGTAACTTATAATTACCACCGTAATTATCGTTTTACGACGAAAACCCCTAAAAATACGAAATCACACCATTTCACTTCAAATTTCACGACCTATTTTATAAAAATAGTATCGAAATTTTCGGGGTATTACAGTCTACCCTCCTTAAGAAATTTCGTCCCGAAATTTGGACGCAGAGTACACCCAAGGTTATCACACTTCAATTCCAAATCTCAGAATTTATTTCATTAACAACCGGGTAGTACACATCAAACCACAACACAACCACAACTTGGTTCTCACAACCTGAAATTCAAATCCCAGAATTTATTTAATAATAAACCGGGTACTACACAACCACACATAAAGTAAAGAAACTGAAGTTACAGTTCGCACACACTGCTATTACAACTTCTAAAATGCCTCACAGGGCTTACA
This sequence comes from Rubus parviflorus, assembly GCA_029955375.1. Taxonomy (NCBI): domain Eukaryota; kingdom Viridiplantae; phylum Streptophyta; class Magnoliopsida; order Rosales; family Rosaceae; genus Rubus; species Rubus parviflorus. The sequence continues at coordinate 2,363,678 of JARGGL010000008.1, read as the reverse complement.
CTACCAGAAGCCATCCTTAAACCTCCAATAGTGACTTCGTGGATAAGAGGCCGGATGTCTCGGAATTCCATACATCATAAGCTGATAGAAATATGCTGCCTCTACGAAACACTTGCAAGTGTCGCAACATTCTCTAGCTGCATGCCTATCTCCATCCACGTCCCACATGTCCTGCCCAAAAGGACGCCAAAAACTTGACTCACCGCAAGTAAGACATTTACCGGCGGGCAGGAAAGCAGTAGTCGACGGAAAATACAATAACAGATGCTCATGACAAAACTCGGCCTGATGCATCATCCGCTCGACTTCTTCTCTACAGTAGTAGATGTTCCATCCGCTTCTCCACCAGACGAGAGCTTCACACAGGCGCTGCACCATTTTCTGCTGCTCGGCTCGTGGTCCCAAAATCATCCTTATCATACACGCTGCATAAAATGCAACATGATGACCGACCACCAAACTGGGACGTGCGCCATAAAATGTTCCTGGTTTGCATGCCGCATCGAAGTACTCCAGGGCTAAAGGTATGTTCGCTGCCTCCACGAGTACTCGTATTCCCATTCGGAACAGAGACTCCGGGTTCTTCGCTTCCCAGCAACGATTTGCGAAGATACGCACTTGCAGATCCGCTTCTATAGGACCAGTGGGTCTGGATCCACCATCGAATCCATCCATGTCGATCGCTGCCAAAGTAGACCAGCTATCGGCATACTCCTTGAAGGTCTTCGAGACACAACGGAGTTCCATTGTGCTCTGCAGGGATGCGGTAGCAACCAACTGGAATATGTACTTCCAGATCTCCACCGGAAGTTCACTCCAATCAGTATTCTTTGATCTCTTACTGCACTCTCCTTTGCTCACCATTTTGCAAATTCTAGTAGATGTGTTTGTTTGAAATCAGATATGAGTTAAGTAACACAGCTCCTTATCCTATGTATTTAAACACAACTTTCCACCGTAAGGGAAATCTTTCTTTAATGTAAGTGCGGTGCACTCAACAACCCACTAAGAATAATTATTGCTCATATCTGTCTCAATTACTCAAAAGTATCGCCCACGATGCAAGATTCCACAAGATTTAAATCAACAAAATCTCAGTTTTCCACTAACGTCGATCATAATGGCTCTTTACTTTAACTTTCGCATAATTAATTCTTCAAAAGATGCGAGGTCTCACAAGAGTGGAACTGTATGTGGAAAATCCATGCATCGGGGAAAAGAAATCTTCCACGATCTCCAAGGGCTCCGACAATTAGCTGTAAATCAGCCACTCACTTTTGCTTTTGAAATTTTCAAATCCTCCACCAACAATAAATATACACCTTACGCATCCACTAACAGATACTTTCCATTAGTGCCATAACCTCCTTTCTCTTTCAAAGAGAACTTCTTCACCCCACTTCTCAGAAATTTACACCAACTCAAACATGTCACGCAAAGTGAATTCGTTCAGTGAATTACTTCAATCTGATCCCTCTGAAAGCCAATTTTTTGAGGGCTTAGATGAAATAATTTCACCAGCAATAGAATTCAACAACGATATCGACATGCTAGACATGCTTCTAGCAGAAGACGAAGCCATTGAAGTAGCCCCAAGTCCACAAGTATCATCTCCACAAGCTGAACCTGGTCCATCCCAACGTATTCCACTGAGGAAGAGCTTCACCAAATACCAAGTCCAAGCATTGAAGGACTTCGTCGAGGCTTTTCCACAGCCAACTGTTCAACAGCGACAAGATTTGGGTGACCAAATAAGGTTAACGTTTGCACAAGTCTCTGCCTGGGTGATAAAGCATCGACCCCGAACGCCTGCCCAAACAACTCGTCAACAAAATTTTCTGCTGAGACAGAAAATCAATGAGCTTCAAGCTCAACTTAGTCAGTACCAAGCTGCATTCAGCCGAATCAACTGCAACCATTGTGGAAATCGAGTCACTCCCAATAGTGAGCTACTAAAAGGGATTGAAGAGACTACCCCACAACCTCAGACTCTTCCAATTCCTGCAGTCATCGGTCGAAGGGAAAAGTCTCACATGAGGAGGGATATTCAAAAGTGTATGTCGATCCCACATCACTCTTCTTCTACACAACAACCATCAGACAAAATCAACCGTTCAGAACCTGAAGAAGCATCTGCCGTGGCAGAAGCATCTGTCGTGGCAGACACAACTAAGATTTCTGAAATCATTGTGTCGGTCAGAGATGAGCTAATCATCATGGCATCTGCTGCTGCGCCACTGTGGATCTCTGCACTCAAATCCAGCTCTGTCACGCTTCATGAGTTCCTGAATGAAGCAGAGTACAAGAGAATCTTCACTAACGGTATTGATCTTACTCCCACTAACTTCCAAACTGAAGCTTCTCGCTACACAGCCACTGTTCCCCTCAGTCCTGTCGTACTCGTGAATCTCTTCATGGATGTGGACCAATGGTCCACCATATTCGGTAGCATCATTTCAAGGGCGAGTATCCTTGATGTCTTGTCATCAGGGACTACTGAAAGCTACCACGACACCATCCAAGTCATGACTGCTGAATTCCAGGTGACCAATCCATCTGTCTCCACTCGTGTAACTCACTTTGTTCGTTATTGCCAACGACAAACAGAACAAAGTTGGGCAATAATTGACGTCTCTGTGGACGGTTTAAGCTCAAATCTGGGTCCACACCCAAGATCTCAATGCAAGAAGCGTCCATCCGGATGCTTAATCCAAGATTTGTTCAACGGCAGCTCTCGTGTCGTATGGGTGGAACATGTTGATGTACAGGATCAAATCATGCACCAAACATACCGAACGCTAGTGGAGTCAGGCTTAGCCTTTGGAGCAAGGCGATGGGTAGAAATACTTCAGAGGCAAGCGGAAAGGTTAAATTATTCCGCGGCTGACACTTATCCTCCTCAAGACTTTTGTGTCATACCATCTGTGGAAGGAAGAAGAAACTTGTTGCAGATGGCATGCAGAATAGTGACAGACTTTTGCACAGACATCGGCAACTCTACTGCTCATGAATGGAAGGTAGCTGAACAAACCAAGTTCAGGGGTTCAGGGATAAGAGTCTCCACCAACAAAATCTGGAACAGGCTGAATAAGCCTCATGGTCTCACTCGAACTGCATCTGCAATAATCCAGCATCATGTCTCTCACAGAAAGCTCTTTGACTTCTTCATTGACGTACAAACTCGGAACCAGTGGGACCACCTAGCATTGGAAAAAGAAGTGCAGGAGATTGCACATATCACAACTGGTCATGATCCACGCAATTGTGTCTCCTTGTTGCAAATGCACAACACCTATATACTCCAAGAAAGTTGTACTGATTCAACAGGGTCATACGTGATTTATGCCCCTATTAGTCAGTCAACGGTGCAGAAGTTAATAGGCGGTTGTTAGTTAGGTACAATTGTATTCCTAACTTCGGGTTTTTCAATTCTACCAGATATGCCTACTGCTGGAAGAACAGAAGGGATCTCAGACAATCCATACATTGGTTGTCTAGTAACGGTAGCAACACAGATCTCTACTGAGTTACTGAAGAACAAGAAAGGGTCAGTGGATCAAGTCTGTCGTTTGATCCAGGGTACGGTTGAGAGAATTAGAAATGTAGCCATGTAAGACTATCAATTTCGGAATTGTAATTTGTACTTTATATTCTTAACAACACAACAGCACTGAAGAGCACATGATGGAGATCCGCCGCGGTCGGGCCATCACTCTATAAATACTGTGTGCTATTAAGCATACGAAGTAACCATCACTTGAATGAATCTAGGAACCTAACGTCAAACCCTAAACCGATCCTAAGCTCTAAACCCTAACTTCACTTCACAATTCTAAAACTCGTTTCATCTCCGTAGAGCGTTCCATTGCTCAATCACTTCCTTAGAGCATTGTTTTGCTCTGATACCAATCTGTCACGCCCCGATTTTCCAATCAATTAATAAGGCATTTTGCCCTTAATTACAAACCATTCGGGAACGTGACGACATGGAATATCAAATACAAATATGCACAAGAATTTTTTTCCTTTTAATTCAAGTACAACAACACATACTCCATGCCCAATGTATGTAAATGTTGACCCGTTCTTTAGAGTCAAATATTACATACCAATAAATTACATAATAAATTGATATTACAAAATATTAAGTACTTAATCCAACAGAGTTTATCACAAACAGCGGAAGTCTATAAACCAACAAAATGTATGCAGCCTTGCTTACTCCTGGTTATCCTTACCTGCAGGTATAACTCCTACACCGTGGAATAGTGTACCGGGTTATATCAACAAACCCGGTCAGCTTATGAAGCCGGTATGAGTGATCTAAGTTTACTCACCCTAAAACGTTTAACAAAAATATACATATATATATTTTGTTTAAAACAATATATATGTAATTTATATTCTTCAAATATGATTCTAATCCCGAAAATTCATATTATAGAATATACTGAACCTACGCGTCCCATACCACGTATTTTAACCCCACACGTCCCATAAACGTGTATGTTAATCCCAGGGTAATTCAGAATATTAAACAATATAAACCTTCCCCAAAATCGTTTCCCAAAATTATGATTTCTTTCTTTTTAAGAAAAGTAAATCATCATAATAATTACTTCAATTTTTAAAGAAGTAAAAACTTCTAAATACAATTCAATAATTCTCCAAGAATTGTAATTCAATAAATCAATGCTTCAATTATTTAAGAAGCAAATTCATATCATACTCACACAAAACCACAATCAACTTCAAATGATTAAAAGCGAGAATACCATTTTTCTTCTCCTTTTAATACATCAAGATAAAGCGAGAATACCATTTTTCTTCTCCTTTATTACATAAAGTATTCATCTTTGTTTTCAATGAATACATGGCTACACAGTCTAGAACTCTAACCTTCACCTTCTGGCTACACAGTCTAAAGCTCTAACCTTCACCATTGGCTACACAGTCTAGAGCTCTAACCTTCACCCATTGGCTACACAGTCTAAAGCTCTAACCTTCACCCATTGGCTACAAAAACATTCGAGTAGGCAAACACAATATCATAATTTTTGAAATATTGTTCCCACAAAATCCACCAATTAAAACAATAAAATGAATACTTTCAAATATTGTTTTAACACAAAATCACACATGCTGATATATCAAATTAAAACTGTATTTAATTTATATATCGCAAAATCATTTAAATAAATATAATTATTTATTTTCGCAAACAACACAATATGAATTAATATTCATATATAAAATATCGTGAGATTCACTCACCTCTAATTCCTGCTGCGTCTTCAAATAATACCCGGGAATCGACAAAGCTAGCCAAATGCTTCATGATTCCAAAATACCTATGAACATGCAATTTTCCACTTAGCATATCATAGTTTCCAAATTGATGATTCTAAAATCCAATCACTTCAGATATTCCTCAAATGTCTCTTAGACATCAATAACCATAATTCGGGACAGTTTGACCAAAAGTCAACCGTCGGTCAACGTGGGTCCCACGTCTACTATTCATCAACGGGTCCCACACAAAATCCGAAACTTCCAAAATCCATCAACATGCTTATTTCTAGCATCCTAACATCATATCCAAAATTGGTGATGATCCAACGGTCGGATCATCACGGATCTAACGATCCATAACTATCGCTTAATTGATCATTGATCAAACGACCGAATTTGACAAAAGTCAAAACACGAAGGTTGTTCGTATCGACGAACCAAGCCAAACGGAGCAAAGAACTGCTCCTGGACCGGCCGGACGCGCCGCCGACGCGCCGCCACCGACGGTGGCCAGCCGCCGGACAAAAGTTGTCTGATTGCTATGAAATTTTAACAGCATGTTCTACACATTACCAGAAACAACTTTCATAACTACCACAAGGGCCAATTCAAAGTAAAAAGTCTCGAATTTACCTCGATAGTTCCAAAACCCTAGGATTTCAAATCCAAAATTCTCCTTCGTCCGAACTCCGATTGAAGCGTACTTTATGTTGTTAGAAAGCCCCCAAGCAAGGCCTACAAAGCCCAGTAGGTAAGGTGACTCGATTTGGCCGAAAACTTGCCCAGAAACGGATGAACAGTTCGGCTGCGTTTTTCCCCTTTTTCTTTTCTTGATTTCTCCTTCTATACTAAGAATTGATCAAGGAAATTTATATAGGGTTGAAGAGAATTGAGTGGTGAACAATTTGGGACAAGTTTCATGGCCGGAGATGGCCGGAATTGGGAGAAATCGCCGGTCAAAGTGGCCGGTCACTGTAGCACGGGTGAACAGTAATTTTCTGGGGGAAATTCTGATTTTTGGTGAATAGTAAAACCCAAAATCATTTTTATAGAAATTCGTCAAACTTTCGAGGTCCATAACTTCTTCATACGATGTCCGTTTCCGGTGAACCGAAATCCTACGAACTCGATTCGACGAGGTCTACAAATCTCGTGAAGAAAGTTTTCCCAAATTCTCAACGGATACAAAGTTACCTTAATTAACCTTATGTAACTTATAATTACCACCGTAATTATCGTTTTACGACGAAAACCCCTAAAAATACGAAATCACACCATTTCACTTCAAATTTCACGACCTATTTTATAAAAATAGTATCGAAATTTTCGGGGTATTACATAGCCAAATTACTAGCTATATTGTAATTGTCTTTTTTATTATGTACTTTTCTGGTAAGAGATTGGAAACTAATCATGGATTTACAAGAAAGAGAGAAACAAAGCTAGGTAGCTGTTAGAGTACGTCCAATATATATATATATATATATATATATGTTATAAATATTATTATCTATGTGGCTGTCCACGTAAATACTCATTAGTTGTGTCCTTATGATGTAAACATTTCCTCTATATAAAGAGGCTAATGAGAATGAATAATACACTTCTATTCTCTCATATTATTTGTCTCTCTATTCTCTCTCTACGTTCATCTCTAGTTTATAACACGTTATCAGCACGCTTCGCTCAAATTTTTTTTTTCTTTGAACTCCATGATGATCTACGAGTCCTATGGTGCAACATCGTTGCTTTTTACCATACTCATGATCTATGAGTTTCATATATATTTTTTTTAACAAATACAATATATATCATTGTTTATGTTCATATAATTACTATTTTTGCTATTGTGCATATAATTGCTATAATGCATAAAGTGAGCCTCTTGTTTCACTTTAGCTACTCGAATCCACTTTTTCGAGTATATTGTTTGAACCTCCTGTTCAACATTCGATGTTTAGAACTTCTGTTCAACATTCAATTTTTAGGACTTCATGTTCTAATTGTCAACACGAGCCACATGCTTCGTATTTATCCATGGGATCCATCGTTCAAATTGATGAACATTTCGAACCTCATGTTCTAATATATTATGGATCCTGATCTATTTCATCTTGGAGAATCAACGAGTCATATAAGTTTTACATATTTGATTCACCATGACATATTGATACTCAAATCTATCAATATGATATTTGTTATATTTCACAATTTTCTTTGTGAAAGATATAACTCACCACATGAGTTTTTGTAAATTATTTCAAATGAATTCTCTAATTCATTGTGCAATATTGCATATGATGGTTACGTTTCAATTTGATTACTTACTATTTATTTCAATGTCATAAATTGAAATATTAAACTCACATTTATATTTATATTTATAAGTGGTGATGATTTTACAATCAAACGAGATCGAAACTGCATATTTCTTGATCCGATTATATGAGGACATTAAATTCCTCAAAGGTTATACAATAACCAAAAATCAAAGTTATGGAATCGAAACCACATGTTTCTTGATCCAATTATAAATAAGGACCTAAAGTTCCTACTTGCTCCGATTTATGATTATATGAGAACCTCACGTTCCATCCACTTTTAGGACATGATGTTCCTAATTGTGTAAACTCAAACTCAAGTTTTGAGTAATATTTGGCCACCAATTTTTCTTACTTTCATTAAAGTAAATGCTCTATTTTCATATGGACCGTTGTCCTCAACTCAAAATTCGAGTATATAATTTTGGCCAATAAAGTTGCAATTATTTATTCAAATTAAGCAATAATATGAACCTCATGTTCATATCTAATTGAATTTGAATTATGGATATTTATTATCAAGAGTAATGACAAATTAATTTACTTTATTGCATTAAGTGCAATTATGGCAATATTCGTTGTGATTGCTAATTAATGCTTATTAAAACTATATATGGTAACAAATCATCTCAAGAGCTGCAGATCTTGATTGATGGCTCCGACAGAGCTTTTATCATGTTACCTAATATGAAATATCAATTGCATTAATTACCTCCAATACGGGTGTATGGAAACGATTGCTATCACATATGGAATGTGTTAAATATCCATAAGTAAATTGAATGTGTCATGAACCACATATTCATCATGCCAAATACGTACATTAATTTGGCATGACCAGTTGTGTCATTTTGGATCTACCATATTTGTGTAAGATCATTAACAAACTCCAATGACGTCATTCATTGTTTGAGTATAGATGTTTTCATACAGTTATGATAGCAAATTAAACTTGCTCACAAGGACAATTATTTTTCGCATAGTTTGAGAATTGTCACTTTAAATGAGACAATCCTCTCACTATTAGGGGGAGCAAAAATTGTTTTTAAAGAATGTCATGACTTGGTGTGAGATCTTTATCCACCATAAATCATTTTTATTTTGAATAATAGTCTCAACCAATTATGGAAAAATTGTAAAAGTGACATATTAATTTTGACCTCAAAATTGGTTTGGGTTCATTACCCACCAATAGATATCTTCAACGCATGTTTTGCGAATGGTCAAATAAGATAGTCTTCCCGCCGTTAGGGGGAGAAAAGACTAATGTCCTTGAAAGAACGGCGTGAATTCATGTGGACAATTTCCACTAGGTCCAAAGTTGTAACTCCCAAGTGGAGATCATATATGCCCTATAACACTCTACACACGATTATGAGTACAAGATCCACATTCTCAAAATATTCATCTATGAGAGATGATTGTCCTAGAAGTGACAATAAATGCCCTAAAGAGGCATAGATACCTCATATCAATAAGCTTTTATAGCTAATGCATGCATATTAGAATGTTTGAGATCTCTAATTGATGATTATCGATGATACTTAAATCATGGTAGCTACATGATTCATCAAGGGTTATGTATTGACATTACCACGTTTCATTATGTCGACAAATTATATTATTGGCCAAATTGGAAAGAGACAATTCCAATGAATTAAATATTGGAAACGTGATAATACATTATGGACCTTGTTAACCCCTAAAGTTACAAAAGGGTGTTTATTAAAGTGAAGTGAAAATACTACGACACAATGTCTTTTTACATAGGCATGAGATTAAGAATATCATTCTTCGCTTATCCATGCGACAACTTTTCTATAAGTATAGTATATAAATGTCATATTGACGTGTGACTTATGGCACGTTGTCATGATATATTGTGAAGACCTAAAAGGCACATTGCTAAAAGCAAATGCCCAAAGATAAGTGTCATTATAAGTATATTGCTTGATTAAATCCTTGAAGGATTCATATTGCCAAAGACAAGTCCATGAATGACTAAAAGAGCCTCAGCTCATGACTCATGGAATCAAAGTGTCTAAAGTTCATGTATACTCATTTTATTATAGTCAAAGTGACTACTATTGTCTCAATGAGTACTATGACAAGACTTTGAATCGAATTCGAATTATGATCATAATGTTGCAACATATTCTAACTTTTCGCAAAGTTATTTAAGCTCCAACAGAGCGCCTAATATGAGATTTATCAATATATACAGATATTGATATTTATAGCTAGGTATGCCATAATAGTTTTACGATGTTCTGAATATTGTATAAACGTACATGTGTCGATTGTTATTCTTTTATATTGTTATTTTTCATCTAACGTCTTAATGTATAAATTTGAGCATATGACATTGTTTCTAACCTTTTTTATGTAAGGTAAGACTTGATGAAAATTGCCTAGTTTTGTTGGCTTTACTTTTACATTGCAGGAATGAAAATAAATGATGAGTCCCCTATACGTAAAGCACATGTGGTTTCTCTTTATGACAAACACACCAAACCATTGAACATGGTACATGTACTTTACTAAATGCATGATTGAAGGTTGCAACAATCAGGGGGAGATTCTCATCAGGGGGAGCATCTAGACGTATGCTACTTAGGACATATGCGCGTTGTACTCTTTTCTCCTTCGACCGGGGTTGTTTTTATCCCATTGGGTTTTTGTTACCTGGCAAGGTTTTGATGAGGCAACAATAAAGCGCGTCCAACACCATATCATTAATTGGTGGACATCCAAGGGGGAGTGTTATAAATATTATTATCTATGTGGCTGTCCACGTAAATACTCATTAGTTGTGTCCTTATGATGTAAACATGTCCTCTATATAAAGAGGCTAATGAGAATGAATAATACACTTCTATTCTCTCATATTATTTGTCTCTCTATTCTCTCTCTACGTTCATCCCTAGTTTATAACAATATATATATATATATGAAATTATAAATATATAATTATTAAATAGCTAGTTAAATTGGTTTTTGCACTAAGCATATATAGCTAGCCAGCCTTAAATTGCACACACATGCTCATGCATAGAAATGTTTCGGTAATCTCACTACATAATGTATATGTCTGCAATATTTTTGTTCTAATTTGTTTAATCATGGTGTATATAGAGTGTAAGAACAAGGTACTGCCATTTTACCTTCTCAATATTTTTTTTTGGAAGTTTTTCTTTGCTGTCAAGATATGATCTTGAACTTTTGCGAGTTCAAATATAAATTTATTGTGGAGAGCTTAAAGTGTGTAGTATTTTTGTGTACTTTCTAACTAGATAAGTTTGCTAATTTAATAACTTGTTAATCTCCCCCTTCTATAATCTGCTGCCAAAACAGGGCTTTGTAAGATATGAATATCTTCTCTACAGCGAGTTATGAAGCTTGCTGCACCCTACCGAATCCATTGATATTCTTACATTGAGGTTAATACTGAAGGCAGGACAGTACGGCTGGTGACAAGAAGGCTCTAGAGGGAACAGGTCTTTGTTACTCTCTCTTTGTTAAATTAAGAAAATAGTTCTATGTTAGTACAGAACTGTCTTCGGCTTCAAAACTGTCTTTGTTGATATATTGGCATTTACATTCTAATATTCTATGTATAGTAAATTCTCCACCTCATTTTACCCTTGGACTAAAATTAGTGATAGGAGAAGTAATGGAGCAACAATGGTTGGTTAAGTTTCTTCATCTTGTATTTACTGCACATCTCTAGGACAAGGTCAATTTCTACAGTTGTACATCTCTTTGCTCTACCAAAATTCATTGGTTTGCTTCTAAAATTCATTGCAACTATATACTTGTATCCATTATTGATGAACGGCATTTTGATGTTTGACATAACTGACCACTAAAGCTTTTCACCTCTCTCTTTATCTCACATCATGTTTTTGTTATCATATCTGTATAGGAAAATGGGACTTGTAGAATACAGAGAAAGTGCTCGACGAGGAAAGGACAGCCCTGTAGACACTTAGACTAAAGAAAGAAAGGTTGATATTGAGGAATTTGATTTAAATTGGTTTGCTACCAACATCTAGAGCTAGGAAGAGATACCAAAAACAACTTCACATTTCATAATATGACTTTGATTTTGATTTAGTACGTGTTTTATTTTTTTATTTTTACTTTGTACACAGATATATAAGTTAATCAATTGTAGCTTTTTATTGGATGGTTGTTATATATGTTGATCAATTTTGTACTTTTATGTATGGAATCAAGTTACTTGCATCTTGTTGCATTTTCACCATTTTGTGTCCGCGTAGAGAAAAGAGGACACATATTTGATAATATTAGTGTACATTTATGTGTCATCTTATAGATTTAAGGACTCCATTTTCAAAGCTTTTAGGACATACAAATTGTGTCCTAGAATACAAAAGATGACACATATTAGATAATATGAGGATGCATATTAGGTGTCCTCTTAATGATTTAAGGACACCATTTTTTAGAGCTTTTAGGACACGCAAACTGTGTCCTTGTATAGAAAAGAGGACACAATTCCAATGTCCTTGTTTCAGACTTACCATGACACCCCAATAGAGGACTCATTTTTGGAGAGTCCTTGTATGTGATAGAGGACTCTCTTCCAATGTCCTTATATCTATTTTTTCTTGTAGTGTTCTGAATAATTGGACAAGTGTACTTGGCATTCCCTTGAGCATTTTGTAAGACCACTTTGTCAACTTCTACATTCATTCTTGCAAAGGATTTGATAACTGTAGTGAAGTTGCCACCATTAGATGAATCAATTGATTCATCAGGATCCTCTAAAAGTACATCCTTCGTGTGCTAGCAACCTCACACTCTCTATTGTGGTAATAAGTCGAAGTCGATTATTCTTCACTTCTTGTGTTGTTTGTGTATTAATCTTTCTTTCAATATGCTTAGTTGGGTTTCTTAGAGTATCCAACTTGTGCATAGCAGTATTATGTGGAGAATTTATGCTCCCCACATGAGCATGAAAGCCAAATTTTTTTGATTGAATATTCTTCCAACCTCAAAACTCATGCATCCTCAATAAATGTTGGATGGTGGCACTACTACAAAACCACAACTAGCTTCTTTTGATAACTAGTCCCCTTAGTGGTATAAGGGGACTTTTATTTGTTTCAATAGCCAATAGGGACTCATGCAGCCACAAATTCATCAATGATATCCTCTATAGGGGTTTCTATTGATCTAGAGGGACAATTCACCACATTCATCATCTCTCTTATTTTTGTATTTTCTATTTTTGCTTTGAATGTGTATAAATGTGTATATCATAGAGTAGGCTCCATCAACAAATGGATACATTTTTTGCATTCCAAATATTGTTCTTCCAAGTTGAGGAACACTATTACAACAGTCCCTCCATGCATTTTAATATACAACAAAAATATTGCTAGAGGAGACTCATGAATGCCCCCAAATCCAAGCAAATTAATAATAATAATAATAATAATAATAATAATAATAATAAATTGCAGAATCTAAGCAGATTTCGTCACTTATTCTCATTTCTTCCTTTTGTTACTTCTTTGTCACCAATTTTTTGAGGCCCTCAGTCCCCTAGCGTCATGAACAATAGAGTATTAACAGTAAGAAAATTCCTAATTACATATACGATTTCAAGATAATATATTATCAAATTATTCACCCCAAGTTAAAGCAGATAATACATGAGTTATATTATCAGAAGTTTATACAAAATGAAAAAGTCTATAATCAAACAAATAGGTAGGAATTACTTAGAAATAGGCATGATTTATAACATTTACATATCAACAGAAAATAAGATAACTCATATGGATGAAAACAATTTATAGCAATCAGTGATCAATTAGCCAACATACCTTTTAAGCCAACAAAATTTACCGTAAATGTTTTCAAAATTGACCTACAAAGAAATAGAGAGAAAATCTTAATGAGAAAACAATTCAAAACCAAAAGACATACAACATGTTCATTATAGCAAAGATAACAAGATCAGCGATATGTAAAGGTTAAAATCAACTGCCTGACTGATTCGTATGCGATTTGCATACAAATTAGGCCTCTAATCACTCTAGTTATGCTAATCCGAATGCCGTTTAGTGTCTCTAATCCTTGATATGCACCATTGTAGAGTTCACGAGCATCGGACGGATATCGGGAGCGAAAGGATGCGATTTGGAGTTTTTTGGACATTTTCGGCAAAAGGACGAAAAGTCAACCCGAGGACCAAAAGTCAACTTGTGGTCAACCCCGACTTGAGAGCATCAACGAGTCAACATGAAGTCCCGGAAGTGAGCCGCGAGAGAATTCCGGAGGTTTGGTCAAAGTCAACCTTGGTCAAGCTCCGAAGGTTAAAGTCAAGGTCAACGAAAAGTCAACCGCGTGACTCACCCACACAAGCCCCCAAATCAGCAAAGGACCACACTAGATATGGTGAGGTCACCCCTTGATTATTCCTCCCCTTTATTCCTTTGGAAATTACCCACTTACCCTTCATTAAATCCTAATAGCCCTTGGATCAAACCCTACCTCATCCTAGCCCTTTATTTCCCTCCTCTCTAGCCTATAAATAGCCCTCTTTTCCAGATTTAGGTCATTCCCAATCAGCCCAAAAAAGATCCCACATTCCCCTTCCCCTTTTTCTCTCTTTTCCACCCCTTAGGGTTTGCCCACGAACCGTTCGTCGACCGGTCGACGGCAAGGGTCGAACGGTCGACTGGTAGCGGGTCAGCCTATATCTCCACCTTCCTCACCTCTTTTCAGCCACCCTCCTTCACCAAATCTTCTCCCCTCGACGTCTACGACCTCCACATTCACTTTGGGCAGCTGGGGATCCTCACCAAATCATCAAGATTCGTCATCAAAGCCAAGGAGGAGCAAGAGAGCACCTATTGAGCACCTCTCATCTCTACTCTCTCTTTTCCTTATGTTTAGAGCTTATATGTATAAATTGATGATGTATATTTTGATGCTTAGTGAGTAGTTACCTTTGTTGGGGACTAGGGTTGTGTGCCCTAGTCCAATGTGACTTTGTGATGCTTTAATCAATGAATAAAATGCTTTTGTGTTGTATGAATATGTGTGCTTACCTAATTCAATATGTGTTGGTTGCTTGTCTTTAGAATTACCACTTCTTTGGCATGTTAACTAATCTATCTTGATGAGATTGTGTGAGATTGGTACCCTTGCATGACCTAGGCAATTGGTAGCATATGTGATGAGTTGTGACTTGTTTGAGTCCCTAGTTTCGATGCTCTTCGCCTCTTAAGCCCTATAGCTTTGAGAGAGTCCGAATGACCCATAACATGGCATTCGAATACCTTAGGCAACACGGTCCTAGAACCATAACATGGCTAGGATACGGGGCTTGATTCACACACACATTGGCATGATTGAGTTGATTAGGCATTGCTTGTTGCATTAGATTGGGGTTTGCCCGAAAACCCCAACACTTTCCTATATTTGCACAGCTTTTACTTGCTTTGTTTATTTGCATTTTCTTGTTTGATTGATTGGCATCCCACCATTGCGTACACCACACTTCACACTACACTACGCACATTGTTTAAACACATTTCACTCACTCTATTCACCTCTAGTCACTCCATATAGCTAAAGCACTCGCACACACACTACCGAGAGTTGGGGAGCCGTCAATCCTCCGTGGAACGACACTCCCGGATCTCAAAATTACTCACCACCTCATTTTGCAATCGTCACTGACTCATACGCATAAGCTGAAGTTAACCCAGATTTCAAATTGTTTGGTGACTTCCAATAAATTACTATTTAATGTCTAAGTAAATACACCAATGTCATTGGTGACTCGATATAATTTTTTTTTAAATGCAATAAAAATAGAAGGCAAACCCTAACCTATTCAATACCTTTACAAGAATACCAAAGCTTCCAAATGTAATAAAACCATTGGAAAGAGCTGGAGTAGGGGAAACAGGGGAAGGTTCTTACAAAGGAAGGAAGCATTTTGGGAAGGTTCTTAGGAAGGAAGCATTCTGGGAAGGTTCTATAAACAGAAAAACTTACACAAAATGTACCACGACCACCTACTCTAATAGAAAACGTAAACTTGCAATTCTATAACCTTGAAAAAAAGTCAACAGTAGTATATCAAAATTGTTAAACCTATGAAAACACTTATATTAATGGCGGGGAAATATGAAATACTTGACAACATAAATTTGGATAAGTAATTTGGACCAAATATGAACATAAACAAAGCTTATTCACAGAGCTAAAGACCGGAGTCTGTTTGACAACTAAGAAAAAGTTTTGCCAATTCCATTAACTTAAAATATAATTCCAAACCAAAATAGATCCAAACAAAGAGAAGAAAAAATATCGCCAATAAACTAGAATTCGTGGATGATTCTAAGTTTCTTAATCCCAAAGACGGGATTAGTATACCCCAAAACTCGGATCTGCCTTGAAGTATCATGCATGCAACAGTCTTAAACCCAAATCAAGAAACAACCGATTTGAGAAGCAACATAACCTATAATCCTAAAATTGAAATAAATTCTTCTCAATTTGTTGTACCTTTCATGGGAATCAGAGATTGCACTGCCTTTCTCGCCATGTTTGGTAGAGATTAAGGGAATCTCAAACGGAATGGAAGACTCAAGTGCAAACGGATTTTCGTGGTTGGACCAAATTGAGAAGAATCACGATCTAATGCCATAAGTGAGTCGCACCGGATTCATGGTTGGATTGGGGGGTTGAGATCTAAAATTCAAAGAGAGAGATGAGAGGCGCGTTGGATAAATACGGCCGAATATACAAGGGCTAATACGGTTTTGGCAGGCAAAGACAAAGAGAAAAAATGGGAAAATGATCAAATTAAAACTGAGATATGGAAAACCGTCCCATTGGCAGGAAAAAAATAAAAAGAAAATATCAAAATTATTAAATAAAGCTAAGGAATCAAATAAAAGTGAACCAAGGGACTGATTTCAGTACCATACCAAGGAAAACATACATTTTTTGAAAATTTAATTACAATAGGGACACATTTGAGTCTCCACCAATAAAGTGTGGAACTAAGAGTACTGAATCCAAATCAGTCCCTATTGACATAGTCCCTAAAGGTACTTATTCTAGTAGTGTGGGATGAATTACTATAAAAAAGGAAACACATAAAGCAAAATGTTTTGTCCAACTCTACGGAATACTCAAGTCAAGGTCGGTCTTTTAACCATTTGTGATTAAATTTTTGATTTTGGCTTCCATCAAAAGAAGATGGATATTCGTTTAGTTCGGGTTGAAATGGTCCCAAGACCACATAAGCTCTTCAAACATTATCACGCATTCACGCTCATTCGAATGATACTTCCAATTTTGAGTCTTTGATTTCAATTTTTTGATTCTTTAATTTTATAATCTATGTTAATGCAGTCCTTGACTCCTTGTTCTTCAATTCAATTATTGAACTGGCTGCTTGCGTCAAGATTTATAAATTCAAGAACAGGTATGCAGTAAGGCAACAAACACACAATTATGAGTTTTCATTTTCAAGAATCCTAAATTCATAAATCATAAATTGAATAATTGATTAAACGGAAAACATATTGTTTGCAGAATTGGCTGAATTGCAGTATTTGTTTTGTTGGTAATGGGAATTTGGATTTTGGAAGATAAGCTGATTTAATTTCAATTCTGGAAATCTGGAATACTACCATTCATGTTAGGCTAAATACTGTATATTTTTTGTTTCATGCTGGAATGCTAGACTACTGGTTATAATATTTTGTTAAATTGTGCATATATATAATTCTAATAATGTAACATATATAATTATACGTTTTGTACATATTGAATATAATGTCGGATGATTACCGAAAACTTAAGTGATACAAAAATATTCTTTCATGGTTTACAAGTGATAGCCCATCAAGTGGGAGGAGTGAGAGTGGGAGTAGAAGTATGACTGCCAATTCTGAGAATGACATCTATATTAACCCAGACCCTTCTCCATGTATTCCATTAGTAGAATATGGAAGTATCATTCGAATGAGCGTGATAATATGGAAGTATCATTCGAATGAGCGTGATAATATTCGGGGCCGGTTTTTGCATACCCGTATCCGAACCCGAAAGCACTATTTTTATCTAAACCCGAACCTGTACCCAAATCACCGGGTTCGGGTATTAACCGAACCCATTAGTTTATTATTAACCAAGCCCGACCCGCCTGCCTAAAAAAATAAAACCCGAACCCATTAGTTTATTATTAACCAAGCCCGACCCGCCCGCCTAAAAAAAAATATACAAATAATGCTAATTATTTGTAAATATTAATTTTTAATACTTATTTGGGAAAAAACCTCATATGGTACCTGAACTTTCACCAATTGCAAATTTAAGTACCTGAACTTTCATAAAGACTCCCATGGTACCTGGACTATGTCTCTGTTTGCCACTATAGTACCTCCATCTATTTAAACGTTAAGCACCAATTTGGACGGAAAGTGGTGAATCAACAATGGGCAAAATTGTCATTTTGGCTCCCCAGTGTGTAATAAAGCATTTGTATCCCGTAAAAAATCTCGAAGTGCAATATCCCCAATTTCTTACCCTCTGAAAATTGAATACAACCCAAACAGTGAAGCATCAACCTAGATTCGATTAAAAAGGCTGTAAAGTGAGATTCGTTTGTGATTCAGAGCTTTTTTTCATACTAAAAAGTGGTCAGTGGGCTTCGTGTGTATGGAAGAAGTAAGAGAGTCGGACTTTTGGCGAGAGTTTAGGGTTGCTGGAGACCCCAAATTTGACAGTAAGTGGTCCCTTTAAGTTTGATTTTGGTTTCCTTTCTCTGAATTTATTGTTCTTTAAAAGATTGTTGGGTGGGTGATGGGTGTGTGTGGTCCTGGGTAGGGTATATGTGAAGCATGTTTTGGCCATACTATGGTTTATTTATTTGCTTTTTGAAGACATTGATGAATGTGTTGGGAATTTTATTCACTCAAAACTTAAACAATTGCTCTTTCCTTTAAAAATTCACAAAAGGATAAGTTTTAATACTTGTGTGTTGTTTGCATATTATATAGTTACATATAAATTGCATTTGTTGTGCACTTGTGTGGTGTTAAGGTGAAACCAATTGTGTCATTTAAAAGTGAAAGTGAAATGTAAATTGTGAAAGTTATGAATTGTAAATATTGTAAATATAGTTACAATAAATGAAAGTTGATTGTGTGTTGTTATATAATGTATTGTAGGTGAAGGTTTTTGTCTTGAGATACATCACGGAGGCCATTTTGAAGACCTTCTGACTAATCGCAAAAGAGTGGTAGGTAGTTTTGAGATCCGGGAGTGTCGTTCCACGGAGGATTGACGGCTCCCTAACTCTCGGTAGCGTGTGTGCGAGTGCTTTAGCTAAATGTGGGAGCTAGAAGTGGAATAGAGTGAGTGAAATATGTTTAAACAATGTGCGTAGTGTAGTGTGAAGTGTGGTGTACGCAATGATGGGATGCCAATCAATCAAACAAGAAAATGCAAATAAACAAAGCAAGTAAAAGGTGTGCAAATATAGGAAAGTGTTGGGGTTTTCGGGCAAACCCCAATCCAATGCAACAAGCAATGCCTAATCAACTCAATCATGTCAATGTGTGTGTGAATCAAGCCCCGTATCCTAGCCATGTTATGGTTCTAGGACCGTGTTGCCTAAGGTATTCGAATGCCATGTTATGGGTCATTCGGACTCTCTCAAAGCTATAGGGCTTAAGAGGCGAAGAGCATCGAAACTAGGGACTCAAACAAGTCACAACTCATCACATATGCTACCAATTGCCTAGGTCATGCAAGGGTACCAATCTCACACAATCTCATCAAGATAGATTAGTTAACATGCCAAAGAAGTGGTAATTCTAAAGACAAGCAACCAACACATATTGAATTAGGTAAGCACACATATTCATACAACACAAAAGCATTTTATTCATTGATCAAGCATCACAAAGTCACATTGGACTAGGGCACACAACCCTAGTCCCCAACAAATAGAACTACTCACTATACATCAAAGTGTACATCATCATCTCACAAGAGTAAGCAATAAACATGAATACAAGAGAGAAAAGGGTTAAGAAAGTCTCAATCAAAGGTGTCCCCTTCTTCTCCCTTGATCTAGATGACGTCCTTGATGTCTCATAAGGATCCCCAGCTGCCCAGAACGGAGGAAGAAGCGGTGGAAGAAGCGGAGGTGGCGGAACCCGTCGGTCGTCGACCGTTCGACGGTCAGGTGTCGACCGGTCGACTGGCGTTTCGGATCTAGGGTGAGGGGAAGGAAGGAAGAAGGAAAAGGGGAAAGGAATTTGAGGGATTTTGGGGCTGATTGGGAATGACCTAAATCTGGAAAAGATGGCTATTTATAGGCTAGAGAGGAGGGAAATAAAGGGCTAGGATGAGGTAGGGTTTGATCCAATGGCTATTAGGATTTAATGAAGGGTAAGGGGGTAATTTCTAAAGGAATAAAGGGGAGGAATAATCAAGGGGTGACCTCACCATATCTAGTGTGGTCCTTTGCTGAATTTTGGAATCCTTTGGTGATGAGTCACACGGTTGACTTTGTCTTGACTTTGACCACGACCCTCGGAGTTGACCAAAGGTTGACTTTTGACCAAACCTCCGGAATTCTCGTGCGACTCACTTCCGGGACGTCATGTTGACTCGTTGACGCTCTAAAGTCGGGGTTGACCACGAGTTAACTTTTGGTCCTCGGGTTGACTTTTCATCCTTTTGCCGGAAATGTCCAAAAAGCTCCAAATCTCATCCTTTCGCTCCTGATATCCGTCCGAGGCTCGTGAACCCTACAATGGTGCATTTTAAGGATTAGAGACACTAACCGGCCTTCGGATTAACATAACTAGAGTGATTAGAGACCTAATTTGTATGCAAATCGCATACGAATCACACCCCCACACTTAAGCTTTGCTTGTCCTCAAGCAAATAAAGAATCAACAATCCATATCACATTTAATTTAGCCTTAACAACCATATCCAAAGAGAGACCACTAAACCCCACATCAAGATTCAATCAAGCATATACTCAAACCTCATGATTTGCCAAGTGTTTAATATGTGTATCTAATGCATGCTTGGTGAAGTGTGTGCTAGCCATGGAATAATCAATCAAGAGCAATCAAATTAGCATATATTGACAAGATTAACCGCTAAACTCACATGATTCACTAAATATTTCCGCTCTTGTGTTTAGGGTTAGGTGTTTACTCTCAAGACATTACCAAAAGTAACGTCCCCATAAGCTTGCTCATTGACCAACTCTCCACTAATTAACTCGCAACTCATTAGATCAAAAGGGCTTTTCATTTGGTTGTAATGGGGCCAAAGGTTAAGGGTTAGCATGAAATGAAGGGATGGATATACAAGTATTCCAAGTATTTCACAAAACAACTCAAGGACTTTGAAACTCATTTTTCTTTTGCAAACAATCCTAACTTTTATTCTCCTCAACCTATTATTCTAAAAACAAACTCTCTTTTTGGATTTTCGTTCTTTCTATTTCTATTTTTCTCTTTCTTTTTCTCACAACTTTCTTTTCCCATTTTGTATTTTCTTTTCTTTTGGGAACTTTCTTTTTGAAACTTTATTTTTTTTGTACACAACTTCTTTTTGATTTTCTTCTCAACTCCTTTTCTTCTTTTGTATTTTGCTTTCCTTCCAACTATTTTTCTTTGTACAACACTCTAATCTAATCTACCCCCACACTTGCTTTTCACAAACCCATAGAACACAAAGAACATGAGAAGTCACAATCATTGCCTTGCTAACACTTGGAACAAGGGACGGTTAGTGTTTAAGCTAATAACATGGGTTAAACTTTAGTGGTTAAACAAAGAAAAAGCTAATGATGAATGAGGCTCAAAATGGGTTAGTCCTAATGGATTAGTGTTTAGAGGGATGAAGTTAATTTGGCCATGGTGCTTATCTAGTGCCTTAATCATTTCCAATTCATTGCAAATTAACACGTAGTCTCAAGTGGTGTTTGAGCAAGTTCTAGGTCTTGTAAACTTGTGGAATGCACACACATGAAGAACAAGGATGTATGAATGATGCATACATATCAATGAGGCTCAAAATCTCACCATATAGGGTATATGCATTCAATACATCGTCTAGATATGCTTCTCTAATTGCAAGTGACCAACCAACATGGCAAAGGTGCACATAATGTCAAGCAATCATCAATTACACACATTAATCACAAGGTAACTCAATGATTTCTAAGCACATGCTCAATATCCTCCTAATTAGCAACTTAGTAGGCTCACAATCATCATCGGGGTTGAAAAGGACAATCAAAACACACCACAAAACCTTCAAAGTTCCAAAATCACAAAATTTAAACTTTAAGCTCTTGTCGACCGATCGACGCAAGGGTCGACCGTTCGACCACAACTCCCTGGACGAGTGTCGACCGGTCGACACAGGGGTCGACCGTTCGTGAAAACTTTGAAAATTTTGAAAATTTTGGTGGTTTGAAAATGTGAAATCATTTTAGTTTGGCCCAACCTCACCCCCACACTTAAAACCAACATTGTCCTCAATGTTGTGAGGTATTTTAAAAATGAAAATCATGTGGTGAAAGTGAAGAAGCAAAGTCGGGCGAATGCACACATACAAAATATAGCAACGGATGATAGAGTAAGAAAAACTCCCTTTGTAGACTTCCTTAGCGTAGCCGAGAAACCACAAATGGACACCATCCTCAGGGCACAAGGCCCTGACTTCCATACGTTAGCTCCTTGGGTGCCAAATGAATTAGAAAGTGTGATTGCATCGGGATCATCCAAAACAGGGGACAGCAGCAACACAGCAGCGACCTTCTCCCAAATATTTAGTCATAGCTCCAAGAATAGGCATCCAAGTTGAGTGATTCCAGTGGCATTGGAAAGTAGACTCCAATAGCTTTAGTTTGGCCACTGGAAACTCAGAAATCACCTTCCGGGAATGCAATGAAGAACCGGTCAAAGTGACCCTCCGGAAAGTCAAACTGCAGTGAGTACTCCTCCTTCAAACAAACATTGCAGCGGATCCAACGGTCTAATCAGAGAGAAATTTGAACTGGAAACAGAAGACTCATAGAAGAAGCTTCTCAATTAATTTCAATGAATTCCAACGGTCAGATGTAGAGAAAACTGCCTCCAAAGTCACTGATCTGCCCAGGCCTCTCGTAGACAAATGCAAACCAACACTTCTTGGATTTCTTACGCCAAGACTCCTATCCGAAATACCTCCTAACCTCCCTAGATTCTTTTATTCATTACTAAATAATGCGAAACACAAAAACTTTTCTCCAAATGGGGTTGCCTCCCCACAAGCGCTTCGGTTTATAGACCTACAAGCCGGTCTTGGTTCTCCCTTGATGAAATTATGGTGGCTCAAAGCAAAGTTTCTTCTCACTCATTGCATGGCTTGTCTCACCATCGCCATGACTTCCTACAAAGCAGCCCTTGACGCCATTAAAAATCGAAATTGAAGTTCGTGGCCATGCATACTTCTTCCTTTTTACTTCCCCTACCATCTCCCTCATGGCCTTGATTGTTTCTTTTTGTAGCTCATTCATGGGAGGGCTCTTCTTTATAGCTCCTTCAAGGAATGGATCCTTCTCAAAACTGTCTTCATGGGGCCAAGGTGGTGGCTTCGTGTGCTCAATGGAAGGAAGGTTGTCATACCCCCATATTGCGGAGTAGTGATCTTGAGCACGAGGTATTGGCTTCGGTGGATTCAAAGGACCAAAGATCCTTTCGCTCTTAGCGCTATTTCCCTTCACCAAGTTAATAGAAAACACCTCCTCAACTACCTCCGGTGGATGAATGGGTTTAAACATTTCAAACTTCACTTTCTCACCCAAAACCTTGAAACTAATGGTGCCCTTTAGAACATTAATCTTCACACCCGCCGTAGCCATGAAAGGGCGTCCAAAGATAAGGGGGAATCCATTGTCTCCATTGGGATCATCACCCATGTCAAGCACAACAAAGTCGGCGGGAAGAATAAACTTATCAACTCTTACAAGCACATCTTCCACTACACCCGCCGGTCTTCGTTTGCTTCCATCCGCAAAAGTGAGTGCAATAGGGGTAGGATGCAAGGCACCAATGCTCAACCTCTTGTAGAGAGATAGAGGCATCACATTGACACTTGCCCCTAAGTCCATTAGTGCTCCATCAAGGTGGGTTTCACCAATTTGGCATCCAATAGTGAAGCTCCCGGGATCTTTCCTCTTTGGTGGCATGTTGTGTTGTATCATTGAGCTCACATGCCCTTCTATCTTGTAGACTTCATGCTCTTCAAGCCTCTTCTTCTTGGTACACAAGTCCTTGAGAAACTTTGCATAGACCGGCACTTGGCAAATGAGCTCTAGCAATGGGATGTTAATCTCCACCTTGTTGAACACTTCTCGTAGCTCATTCATCAACGCCGTCTTCTTGTTCTTTCTCTCATTGGAGGTGACTTTCTTCACTTCATGGACAGCGATATCATCATCAAGGAGCTCCCTAGAGGTGACCATGGTTCTTGGTGGGTCCATAGCCATCACGGCCTCACCACCAAGGTTAGAAACCATGACACTCTCATGCCCAGGAGTCTCCTTACACAATGCTCCTTCTTGTGTCTTCACTCCACCATAAGAGGTAACATCATTCTCAAACGACAAGTAACATAATCCCTTGCCAAGCACAACTCCTTCCTCCATATCATTAGCACACCATACCTCCTCCTTCAATCCATAGTTTCCAAGGAGTACATTTTCTTCCTCCTTGGCCCCATCCTCCATGTAATGCATATAATCAAAGTTCTCATGAATAGGAATGGAGGGAGAAGGGATATAATAGTTAGAAATTGGGGGAGTAGGAGTGTAGGTAGCATGAGAGATACCGGAATAGGAAGTGGAGATAGCATTGCACTCTTCCTTTGACTTGAACTTTAAGTTCGGCTCCACCTTAGAAGGCAATGCACCTTTTGGTCTTTCACCAATCTCCTTGGCCAATTGGCCCATTTGAAACTCAATCTTGGACATGCCTTGTTGCATATTGTGGTACCCTTGTTGAAGTGTCGAAATTGCTTGATCACACTTCACTTGGCTTTGGACAAGGGTAGCAATCATGTCCTTTATCGTTGGGTCCGTTGAATCTTGAGCTTGTGGAACACTTGGGGAAGCGTTGGATGTAGAGACTCCTTGATTGTAAGTGCTTCCTCCTTGGTTAGAAAACTCGGGAGGTGCTCCATAAGTTGAGTTCTTGTATCCTCCGTATGGCCCACTCCCTTGAGGCTTCTCTTGGTACCCTTGAGTGTTGCTCCCATAAGGCTTAGGTAGATACCCTTGAGTTCTTCCTTGATCGTTCCGGGGTGCATATGTATTGTACGGCTTTGGAGGCGCTTGATAAGAACTTTGTGGGTATGAGCCCACTTGGTTCACATGTTGCCTTTCTTCCTTCTCCTTGTCAATATGATAAGAACACTCCTCCGTTTGATGGCCAAGAGAACAACAATAGAAACAAGGTGGCGAAGAGACAACACTATTGACTTGTGATGGGGTAGCCTTCAATTGTGCTTGTAGGAGCATGTCCATCTTCTTGTTAAAAGCCGCTTCCAACCTATCAAATTGAGTGCTCAACAAATCATCACCCGTTGGCTCACTTGAGACATTGTAGGCCTTTGGCACTTGAGTTGCCGGTTGTGTGGGAGGGAATTTCCTAGGCCCAAAATCATCCCATAGCTCGGAGCTAGTGGCTAAGTCCTCAAAAGTGTCTCATGCTTCATCGGGAGACATGCTCGCTATGGTGCTCCCTCGAAATATATCCACCCTTTGTCGTTGACCGGAAGATAAGCCTCGGTAAAACACATCCACTAGAAACCATTGTTCCAAGCCATGGTGTGGACAACTCATCACTAAATCCTTGAATCTTTCCCATGTTTCGTAGAAAGCATCGCCTGATTGGTGCTTAAAGTTGACAATGGAATCCCGAACTTTTGCCGCCTTGCTTGGTGGAAAGAACTTGGCAAGGAAAGCCTCTTGCAACTCGAACCATGAATGTATAGACCTTGGTGGAATCTTGAGTAGCCATTTCCTTGCCCCATCCTTCAAGGTGAAGGGGAACAAGCGAAGTTTCAAACCATCCTCCGGCAGTCCATGTAGTTGAACCGTTGTGCATACTTGTTTGAATTCCATAAGGTGGTCATAAGGGCTCTCATCCTTCAAGGCGTGGAATGTAGGCATAATACTCAATGTGGAGGACTTTATCTCGTAATGAGTGTTGCACGGTGGGAGAACGATGCATGATGGGTGATCCACCACATGAGGGAGAGTGTACTCCCTCATGCGCCTCACGGGAGGTGGATTGTTGTTGTTGTGTGGCTCCTCATCATGCTGATCATTTTGGCGTGGTTCCTCCATTGTTGGTTGTGGAATATGGTCCTCTAAGGGTACTTCTCGGCTCTCAAGTGTAGGAGGCGCGCTCTCACACACAATCCGTGGAACACGTCTCCTTCTTCTTGGTCGTCCTCTTGTATTCTCACTTAAGACTCTTCCACTTCTAAGTTGAATCGGTGTGTGAGAGGTTGAAGCAAGGTTCATACACCTTCACAACACAATAAACAGTGGTTAAGTGTCGCAATCGAGGCAAGAAATACAAAGGAAAGGGGTTAGATAAGCAATAAAAAGCAAAGAGTGAGAGAAACAAAGCAAGGGAAGCAAGTTTGCTCCCAGTCGACCGTTCGACAATAGGCGTCGACCGGTCGATACACGTCCAGGGAACTCCCGTCGAACGGTCGAGAGACAGGGTCGACCGTTCGTGAAATGCCCTGGAACGAAATTTTTTGATTTTCTCCTTTTATACCTAATCAAACAAGGTTCCTAGAAGTGCTAGGGAACCCAAATGACAACTAAACAAGTAATTACAAGCAACAAGTACGCAAACAAACACAAAAAATTCAATATTGACAGCAAGGAAACAACTTAAAGCAAGAAATGGAATGTGCACACTTATTAGAACTTCAACTAGAAAGTGATAGCATTAGGGGTGCTCATGTCTTACATATATCACTAGGATATAAGGCCCGTCACTCCCCTAATGTGTCTCACTCAAGAGTGAATAGCACATGTTTAACAATAACACAATATAGACAAAGAGATTCAAACAAAAAGAAAGCTAAAGACCCGACTAACTACCAAGAAATCAAGGATTTAACCCCAATCCCCGGCAGCGGCGCCATTTTGACTAATCGCAAAAGAGTGGTAGGTAGTTTTGAGATCCGGGAGTGTCGTTCCACGGAGGATTGACGGCTCCCCAACTCTCGGTAGCGTGTGTGCGAGTGCTTTAGCTAAATGTGGGAGCTAGAAGTGGAATAGAGTGAGTGAAATATGTTTAAACAATGTGCGTAGTGTAGTGTGAAGTGTGGTGTACGCAATGATGGGATGCCAATCAATCAAACAAGAAATGCAAATAAACAAAGCAAGTAAAAGGTGTGCAAATATAGGAAAGTGTTGGGGTTTTCGGGCAAACCCCAATCCAATGCAACAAGCAATGCCTAATCAACTCAATCATGCCAATGTGTGTGTGAATCAAGCCCCGTATCCTAGCCATGTTATGGTTCTAGGACCGTGTTGCCTAAGGTATTCGAATGCCATGTTATGGGTCATTCGGACTCTCTCAAAGCTATAGGGCTTAAGAGGCGAAGAGCATCGAAACTAGGGACTCAAACAAGTCACAACTCATCACATATGCTACCAATTGCCTAGGTCATGCAAGGGTACCAATCTCACACAATCTCATCAAGATAGATTAGTTAACATGCCAAAGAAGTGGTAATTCTAAAGACAAGCAACCAACACATATTGAATTAGGTAAGCACACATATTCATACAACACAAAAGCATTTTATTCATTGATCAAGCATCACAAAGTCACATTGGACTAGGGCACACAACCCTAGTCCCCAACAAATAGAACTACTCACTATACATCAAAGTGTACATCATCATCTCACAAGAGTAAGCAATAAACATGAATACAAGAGAGAAAAGGGTTAAGAAAGTCTCAATCAAATGTGTCCCCTTCTTCTCCCTTGATCTAGATGACGTCCTTGATGTCTAATGAGGATCACCAGCTGCCCAGAACGGAGGAAGAAGCGGTGGAAGAAGCGGAGGTGGCGGAACCCGTCGGTCGTCGACCGTTCGACGGTCAGGTGTCGACCGGTCGACTGGTGTTTCGGATCTAGGGTGAGGGGAAGGAAGGAAGAAGGAAAAGGGGAAAGGAATTTGAGAGATTTTGGGGCTGATTTGGAATGACCTAAATCTGGAAAAGAGGGCTATTTATAGGCTAGAGAGGAGGGAAATAAAGGGCTAGGATGAGGTAGGGTTTGATCCAAGGGCTATTAGGATTTAA
The DNA here is from genome assembly GCA_029955375.1 of Rubus parviflorus. Lineage (NCBI taxonomy): Eukaryota > Viridiplantae > Streptophyta > Magnoliopsida > Rosales > Rosaceae > Rubus > Rubus parviflorus. Next base: position 2,335,642 of record JARGGL010000008.1, on the reverse strand, counting down.
TGAAGGGTAAGGGGGTAATTTCTAAAGGAATAAAGGGGAGGAATAATCAAGGGGTGACCTCACCATATATAGTGTGGTCCTTTGCTGAATTTTGGAATCCTTTGGTGATGAGTCACACGGTTGACTTTGTCTTGACTTTGACCACGACCCTCGGAGTTGACCAAAGGTTGACTTTTGACCAAACCTCCGGAATTCTCGTGCGACTCACTTCCGGGACGTCATGTTGACTCGTTTACACTCTAAAGTCGGGGTTGACCACGAGTTGACTTTTGGTCCTCGGGTTGACTTTTCGTCCTTTTGCCGGAAATGTCCAAAAAGCTCCAAATCTCATCCTTTCGCTCCCGATATCCCTCCGATGCTCGTGAACCCTACAATGGTGCATTTCAAGGATTAGAGACACTAAACGGCCTTCGGATTAACATAACTAGAGTGATTAGAGACCTAATTTGTATGCAAATCGCATACGAATCACCTTCCTGGTGGACATCAATATGTAGGTGGGGAAGTATATTGGGAAGAAAGACTTGACCCAGATCTAACTTCATTTGTGGAGCTTAATGCCTTTGCTTGGAGACTAGGATATAGAAAACCACTAGTTCACTACAGGTTTAAGCATCCCAAGTGTCCAATGTTCTTGCCAATTACCAATGATGAGCAAACAACAAAAATGATGGACCTGTTACCAAAATCAAGGATGATCCAAATATATTATGTTGGTGGAGGGGAGAGGCAAGTGAAACTTGCAGAACAAGAGGACAAAGACCCTGCTTATATAGAGAACATTCCTCACATTCACTTTATCCCAGAAATTGTCTTGAATCCAATGAAAGCATATGAAGGTAGTATTAGTAGTGATTCAGGGATTGCAGGAGCTGTAGGGAGGATGAATTCAAGCAATGCAGTTAATGAAACAAAAAGGCAACAGAATGATAATGAGTTTGTACCAGATGAGGCAATTAATGAACAAGATGAGGAGGGTAATGAAGACGAAGAGTATGTTGACAGTGACTATGTTATTTGTACAGAGGATGAAGGATATGGTGAAGGGATAGATGATTTGGAGTTTGAGGTGAATGTTGATAATGCAGATGTGTTTGAAGAATTTGAGGATATGGGTTATCATGGTGAGATTTCAGACAACACAAATGATACTGAAGAATTGAGGGACCTCGATGAAAGAGATGATCCAGATGAGTGTGATTTAGAGATGACAACAAGTAAGAGGAAAAGGAAGAAGACTTTTGTTGGTGGGAAGACTTGGATTCCTGAAAGGGATCTTAAAGATCCACATTTTCAGGTTGGGCAGCAGTTTGCTAACTCAAAAGTCTTCAAGGATGTAGTTAAGAAGTATGCTGTCAAGAATGGGTATACTTCAGCAAGAACACAACTAAAAATATGGAGGTAATTTGTGGAAAAAAATTGAAAGGAAAAAGGTAAGATATGCCTTGTCCTTTATGGATTTTTGCTGGTTTCATTAAACACAAAGCACCATAATTGGTTATCAAGACACTAGATCTAGAGCACAAGAGGTGTGCAATGGTGGCAAGAGTACAGATGTGCACTTCCACTTTCCTAGTAAAAGAGTATGTGAACACATTTAGGGTGGATCCATATATGTCTAGAAAGTTGTTTCAAGCAATGGTGAAGAAAGATTTTGGGCAATCAATTTCACATAAGCAAGTTATCGGAGCAAGGAAGCTTGCAGGACTAATGAACGTCGGTAATGAGGCAGATTAGTACAATCTGTTAGAGACCTATGTGCAAGTCTTGAGGGATACAAATCCTGGATCTACTGTAGAATTGATAACTGAAATGGATGAAGATGTCAGAAAATTCAAAAGGTTTTATATCTGCTTGGATGCATGCAAAAGGGGTTGGATTGCAGCATGTAGACCTGTTGTTGGACTGGGTAGCTGCCACATAAAGACAAAGTTTTCTGGTCAGTTGCTATCAACAGTTGGGATCGATGCTAACAATGGAATGTTTCCCATTGCTTATGCTATGATGGAGCTTGAAAACAGAGAAACATGGACTTGGTTCTTGGAGAAACTTATTGTTGATTTAAAGATGGAAAATTCATATAGCTATGTATTTATGAGTGATAAGTAGAAGGGGCTACTGGATGTTGTAGATGACTTGATGCATGGAAGTGAACATAAGCACTGTGTCAGACATCTACACAATAACTTCAAAACCAAAAACCCTGGAATTGTCTTGAAGAATTTACTGTGGGCAGCAGATAGGGACACCACTACTGTCTGGTTTGACAAACATTGGGAAGAAATAAGGGAGGTATCACAAGCAGCAATTGACTGGTTAATCAAGCATGACAATCCTAATCATTGGAGTATATATCATTTCAGAGAGGAGAACAAGTGTGACATTCTATTAAATAACCTTTGTGAAGCATTCAATGCAGCCATACTTGAGTGTAGGGACAACCCTATATTGGTGATGCTTGAGATGTTGAAGCAGAATGTCAAACAAGAAAGTCGCTGCAATGAAATGAAAGGTGAACATAGGACCAAGAACTCAAAAGACCATGGACAAAAATGTGAAGAGATCAAGGGAATACACTATTTATAGATCATCTTATTATGTATTTGAAGTTCATGGGAATAGTAGAAGTATTTTTCAATCTCAACACAATGTTGACTTGGCTAAGTGAACTTGTACGTGCAGAAGATGCACATTGTCTGGTTTTCCATGCCCCCATTCAATTGCTTCCATATTCTACAAAAGGGATGATCTGATTGACTATGTGCATAGGTACTACAACAAACAGAGCTACTTAATTGCATATGTTCATGCCATAAACCCAGTACCGGGCATTGAGTATTGGTCAATAAGAATGTATCCATTCAGCCTCCAAAGTATAAGAGACAACTTGGCAGACGTAAAATGGTAAGAAGAATAGAGGAGGGTGAGGTACCTGCACCAACACAGCCTACTTCTAGTACAGTCAAGATGTCCAGGAGTAGGTATGTGACAATTAGCTGCACAATTTGTGGTAAAGACTCACATAACAAGAGGACTTGCCCAATTGAAAAAGCCAAGCAAGCATCTATTGCTTCAAACGCTGTGGTCAGTTATATTTTCCAAAATTTGTTTTGGTTGAGTTATTTGTCTGGTTAGATTTTTGTGCTTTAAATTTGTGTGACATGTTTAGGTGGGGAACAATGTTAACGTCCAGGTTAACACAAACAAGAAAGGGGCCAAGCAGCAGGTAACTAGAGTATGACTGTGTAATTGTAGTGTAGTCTTTGTGTACTTGTGCTATTTTGGAATATGTTATTTATTGTGCATTGCCATCACACAGCCGTTCAGAGCACCAATGAGAAGGGGTCAGTCATCTACCGGTTCTACCCAATCAAAACCAAGTGGGAGAGGTCAGGCATCTACACAACCGATTGCTCAATCATCATCAAGCCAAGGTGCAACTGTTGTTCGTTCTTCACAGCAATTTGAGAGTGCACCTGCTTTTCAACCATTGCCAGTCATGAGGTCTCCAAGCTTTGTATATGATGCATTAACTGGAATGTGTTGGCAAAACAAATTACTAGCCTATAAGAAGTCATCAAAACCATCAACCAAGAGGCCCTTGTTGAAGATTTAACAGCTTCTTTGTCATGGTTCACATTTTTTGTATCCCTTAATGAAATGGTCAATGTTATGCCTTGGATTGTCTATGTATTTTGTGCGACACAACCTACTTTTGGATTTTAAGCCATTTTGGGATGTAACTTAACTGAATTGATGCTTTGAACACCATTGGTTTATTAGAACTACTATCCCTTCATTCTATTTATGAAATGTGCTTATGTTGCATGAATACATTTGCCAATGATGCTTGTGTGAGATCACAAACTTTAAAAAATGTGCATAAATGAACAGAAAGTTAACCACATTTGTGTATCAAACATGATTTAGAATCAAACACAGTTGCATTAAGCATATGTTCAATTACACAACATCAAAGATCACCACTTCCATTCTCATACAAGACTAGAATAAAAAATAACCAAGAAAGGATTAAAGCTGTCCACAACTTCCTTGTTCTTCCTCGTACCACTTGAAGTTCATCTTGCAAATCCATGTTTTGTCCAGCCATTTCATTATTTTTCTCAACAATTTGATGTATAACACGTTTTGCAGCAAGCAAATAAATCCAGTAAACAATTCCAACTATCCAACCTTTTCTCTGTCTTCCTCTACTGTCATCGACTTCCTCATCTAGACTTATCTCTCTTGCGCTACTCACCTCCAACTTCACATGTAGCTTCCTCATTTCTCTTTCCATAACTTGTCAATTTCTTAAGACTCCTGGTATTACTTCAATTACACGACGGCACATAGGAGGATCGCTCCAAAGGAAGAAGTTGCAGTGATTATTTCCCTGCAAATAAAAAAAATTAATTACTATAAGTAAAAGCTTACACAAGTTCTGCAAATCTTAAGCTTCGTAACGCAAACCAACAAATTAAACCTCTGGACTGTACTTGTAGCAGCCAAAGAAACTTCTGCCAGGGTTATCATCGGACCAAGAGACTTTCTCCACCGCTTTGACTCCACAGTAGCAGCATGGACATGGTGGTCTTCCCCCTTCCATCCTCAAGTATATCAAGGTTGCCTTCCCCACAATACCTCCCTTGGAATGTTAATATGGGTTGGTCTGAGTTTCATTTCAGCCTATTTAACATCAATTGAAGGGCCCCCTTAGATTTGGAGGGAAAATTTTAGGGATTTGGTGGGAAATCGGTGTTTTTGGTGGGAAGGCTATCAGGTTATCGACGGGATCAGCATTTGCTGATTGAGCAAGCTGTGCAAACCATTTTATCCTTCAAAATTGGCATATTTAACATTTAAATAGACGGAGGTACTATAGTGGCAAACGGAGACATAGTCCAGGTACCATGGGAGTCTTTATGAAAGTTCCAGTACTTAAATTTACAATTGGTGATAGTTCAGGTACCATATGAGGTTTTTTCCCTACTTATTTTAATATATTTTCTAAGTGAGATATTAAAATGAAGATAGAGGTTTACATATGAAGTAGTCCTCTTAAGAGTGAAACATATTTTCTAAAGGGGAGATCGGTCCCTTTTATAAGTGAGGGAGACACCCTCTTCCTATCATATTTCCCATGTGGGATGCTTTTGCACATTTCTTATATATTAACCTAAAGCTTATCCTGCAATTTTTTTGGTGAGACTACTTCAAATATTTAATTAGAGACCCCTACAAGGCATCAAGACATCAAGAACAAAGGGGTTTTATCTTTGTATCAATATATCATCTTATTTTTATGTTGTTGATAATTTGTAATTAATATTTATATGAATTGTGAGTAGTTTTATTTTATATGAATTGGGAGAATTTATATGACTTCAAATTTGTGGATTCTCAAGCAATTAATGGCTATTTGACACTCACTAAAGCCTCATCATTTGGCCCTAAGCCCATCGGCCCTAATCAAGCCCACCCGGCTCGGCCCTAAGTTGGGTAGGGTATGGGCTAAGATTTTGAAGCCCGGCTCGCCCATTTGAGCCTGGCCCTAATGAGCCTAATATTTTCTATTATTTTTCCTTTCTCTATCTCTGTCTTGGTTGATTTGCTACGGGTCCACTTTTTTCTTTTCTTCTTCCTTTTCTTTTCTTTTCTTCTTCCTCTGACATCATCAGCTCTCTCTCTCTCTTAATCTCTTTTCTTTTCTTCTTTCCTCTTTTTACTTTTCTTCTTCCTCTCACATCATCAGCTCTCTCTCTCTCTCTTTTCTTTTTTCCTCTTTTTTTCTTTTCTTCTTCGTTCTTGCTCCAACATTTTTTTTTTAAAATGATCAAAAGATTTCACTCCTACCCCCATGGTTACTCGAACCCATGACCTGGATCTTAGGTAGTGGGTGCTCTAACCACTGAGCTAACACCACTTCGTCGTTCTTGTTCCAACATCAACTCTCTCTCTTTTCTTTTCTTCTTTCCTCTTCTTTTCTATTCTTCTTCCTCCGACATCAGCTATCTCTCTCTCCCTATGAATTTCTTCTTCAGCCCAGCCATCACTGTCGAGAACCACCAATCCTTCTCTCTACCTCTCGAAATCGAAGTCGAAGCTAAAGGAGGAGAAAGAAAGAAGAAGGTAGAAGAAGGAGAAAGAAAGAAGAAAAGGAGGAGGAGAAGAAAGAAGAGAAGAGGGAGGATATGAGAGAAGTTGTCCAATCTCAGTGGAAATTGCGAGTGAGAGGAAGAAGAGGGAGAAGAAACAAAAAAAACCCTCTCTGGCCCGGCCCATAAGGGTTGGCCCTAGCTCGGCCCTACAAGCCTACAAGGGTCTGGGCCTAAGGGCGGGCTGAGGCTTGAATATTGAAGCATAGGCCCAGCCCTAACTATGGTTGACTTTGACCAGGCCCGACCCTAGCTCAGCCCTAGCCCTAAAATTTAGGGTCAGGCCGGCCCTAACCCAACACATGACGACCCCTACACTCACTGAACATTTTTGATTCGAAATGGAGATTGCAAAAAAAAAGATCATAAAATTTTGTCATATGCCTCCACCCCATAATGGTTTTGCATTATCTGAAAAGATAAATTCATTGATAGGTGAGTGGGAAATCGATAAGAAATTGTTTTCGATTACTTTAGATAATGGATCCGCAAATGATTCCTTTGTTGAGAAGCTGCAGACTCAATTAAACTTCAGAGGGTTACTCTTGCTAAATGATTTTTTTTTCATGTTCGTTGTTGTGCTCATATCTTGAACATAATAGTTCAAGATGGATTGATTGCAATTGATCATTTAGTGATAAAAGTGTATGATTGCATCAAGTACATTAAGGGTTCTATGGTAAGGAAACAAAGATTTATTGATTGTGTTGCACAAGTGGGAATGACAGGTACAAAAAGAGGTTTGAGGCAAGATGTGCGTACTAGATGGAACTCCACCTATCTCATGCTTGATAGTGCACTTTTCTACCGTCGTGCTTTAATTAGTTTTGGGTTGAGTGACATAGATTTTAAGTGTTGTCATTCTCCTGATGAATGGGACAAATAGGCAAGATTTCTAAGTTTCTAGTATATTTTTATGAAGTCACTTGTCTATTTTCTGGTACAAAATATCCCACTTTGAACTTGTTCTTCCCTAAGGTGTTTGTTATCCAACATAGTATTAAACAAGTCATGAGAGATCAAGATAGCTTTATGAGACAAATGGGATTAGAGATAAATTTGAAGTTTGAAAAGTATTGGTTTGATTACAGCTTGATCCTTGGGATTGCAATGGTGATGGACCCTCGTTATAAAATGCAATATGTTGAGTGGGCTTACAACAAGGCTATATGGTGTAAATTTTTCAGAACTGAAGGTTTTTAACGACACATTATCTCCTCTCTTTGATGTGTATGTGGAAAAGTGGTCAAATCCTAATGCTTCAAGTTGTTCGATGAATGAAATTTCTTCTCAAACTGAAGGTGAAGATATTATATTTAGTGTAAACACATAATTTGATGTGTTATAGTTTTAATGTTCATTGTTCTGAAATTTAGGTCTTGATTGTTAGTGTTTTTGATATGTTTAGTTTTGAGAACCAGTGTTGAGAAATCCTTGAAAAATAGTTGATACTGGTACATGCAAAATATATTTACTATCTGTATGTACCAGTACATCTATGATCTAATTGATGTGATAATTTTTGAAGCTTAACTGTATATTACAATTTGTCAATTTCATGTTGTTGTGTGTACTATCATTTCATTTATATACACAAAATGATTTCTTGTGTGTACTCTCTTTCATTTCTGAAGTCCAAATACCTATTTTGTGACAATATTTCTTGTGTGATAGTAACACACTTGTTTTACCCTTTTCTTCTTTCCCATGTGTTATACATATTTTTTTCTCTTGTATCTCTTTTTTCTATGCTAATCGCCTATGTAATGACGGTAATCCATGATATTAAATCTACAAACAAGGCAAAAATGAAGCCATATCTCTGCAAGAATAAAAAATGCCTATATGAAACTCAATGCTATAATGCTATATCTTATTCTGGTGCTATTAGAAATGGTCCCTCAATAGAAAGCAACAAGCATATGAATACTGATTAAAGCATGTGATAATCAAGTCCTCCTTTCCTTGTCAATTGATATAATTTTTCAGTTGTATATACTTAGTTATAGTTTTAATGTTCATCGTTTTGATTTTGATGTAGGATTTTGATGCTTGTTATAAGAATGGTTCAAGTTCAAGTATGAAAACTGAATTCTACAGGTATCTAGCTTGATGAAGAAAGGCTGGATAAAAAGCAAGAGTTGGATGTTCTTTTTTGGTGAAAAATGGAGTAATTCCAGTATCCTATGCTTTTTCATTTGGCTAGTGATGTGCTAACGATTTCTATTTCTACGGTTGTTTGAGCCCAAATGTATATTTGGCGATTTTAATCATATTGGATATCGCCCATGAGCCCGTAACTGCGGCCCAAAGCTTTCTAGGTCATTTCCTTGATAAAGTTTCATTTAGAGTTGGTTGTCTTATCTTTCAAGAAAACCTAATGACATAATGTCACTTACCGATAAAACAAGATTTATTATGGAAAGAAATCTATAATCCATATTCTTCAAGGGAACCGCTAACCCTAATGGTATAAATAAAGGGTTTTGGAGCGAAAAAAGGACATTCACACATCTCTACAAGCATCCTTTGCAAACTTAAAGCCTCCTCGAGCAAATTCACAACCTAAGCCTCTCCGGAGCAACTTTGCAACCTTACAAACGAGGCTAAGATCACGTCTTAGCAAACCCAGTGTTTTCTCAAACTTTTCCAATTGTTAGCTCTGCTTTCTCGCTCATGACTAAGTATCGACTTTTGTGTTCGCCAGAGATCACTTTCGAAGTCCTAATTCTGTTTAGACAAATTGCACGTAGGACCGGCAGAGTTCATCTCCCTCTGCCTATATTCGCTCAGTTTAGAGGTAAGATCAGGAGCACATCAACTACTAGAACCGTACCCTTTGGTACTGGCACGCCCGCACACAAGAAAAGAGACCGTTTACCTCTCCCCTGTGGTTTCCCGAGCAAACAACGGTTGCCTCCGAATCTGCCTATAGTATTAGTGGTAGAGTCGTAGCTCATTATTGCATGACACTGTTCAAGCATTGCTATATACTCGAGATTGGATTTTCAGCAAAAAAGGTAATTTCTATGTCGTTTGGTTGTATTAATTTCTTATCTTCTCAGAATGTGAATATTTATTTCATTTTAATTTGTCTCCCTCTCTTTTTATACATTTTAGACTAAGACCGAGCTGACTTGGAGCAACTCACCGAAAACATATTTGATTTGACATTGGACATACAAAGCCACACCAGCATGAAGACATTTTCATTTCAGTTTTTTCTCCCATCTCAACCAAAAAGATAAACAAACCTTTTTGATTAATGGTTTGAGGGGGTCTCTGCTCAAACTCCATCAAGTGGTCATATGGGCTTTGATTTGGCAACCCATTGAAGTTCGGCAAGATGTTAAGTGTAGAAGACTTGATTTCCAAGTGGTGCTCACATGGTGGAAGCACTATGCAAGAAGGATTCCCCACAATTTGAGGAAGCGTATACTCTCTCATCCTTCTCACCGGGGAGCCACTTGTTCACCCATTGTGGCTTCTTGGCTTGGTGGTGAAGTGGAAATCCTTGGAGGTATTTGAGTGTGAGTGATTGGAGGAGCGCTTTCGGTTACAAACAATCTCCTTCTTCGCCTTCTCGATCTTCCTCTTGAATTCTCGCTTAATATGAGTCCGCTTCGTAAAGTAATCCGAGTATGAGGGAGGAGAGGATCGTTCATGCATCTTAGTGATAGGAGCACAAAGTGTGACGTTTTTAATATGTTTTTCCCATTCTTTGGCTGCGTTTTAATTGTAACTTTGTTATTTTAGCTTGGTTTCAATCTTTGAGTCCCTAAATGATGTTTTTTTTTTTAGAAGAAGTCCCTAAATGATGTTTAAAATGTGGAAATGGATAAAATGAGGTTTTTAGGAAACTTTCCTGTTTTGACTTTCCTAATTTGTTTTTGGAAACTTTTCTCTTTTAAAATCTTTCCTCATTTGTGTTTTTTCCTACATTTGGCAGGAATCCTAAAAGGACTAGAAATGCAATCCCGGAGCAAGAAGAAAAAGTCAAATTTTTGTGAAGTCCATTGGGCTTTGTCAAGGCCCAATCCGTGAGGCCCAAGTTGCAAAAGCCCAAGTCACAAGGCCCAATCCGTGAGGCCCATGATGCTAGGCCCAAGACATGAAGCCCAAGTCCATTGGACCATTGCTGAAACCCTAATCCATTTAGGGTTTGTTGTTGCCGCAAGTTTCAAGGAGTCCTAATCCAAGAAGGACAAGGAAGTGCTGCCGTGTGCCCACAAGGATTTCGTGGGGAGCAAGGTGGGCTTTGCCGTGTGCCCACAAAGATTTCGTGGGGAGCAAGGAGAGGAGTTAAATGCCTAATTGTTTTAGGAGTTTAAATCATATTTTTATGGGATTTTTGAGGAGGAATTTTGGCAAGTTTGCTAACCCTAGCCGTGTGGATCATTAAGAGAAGATTCCTAGAAGATTTCTACCTTCTCTTGCATGGACGGTGAGGATTACATCAAGGGTTCCATGCTTTCTCCTATAAATAGGCTGCTCCTTGGCACAAGAAAGACACACCTTACATCCATATTTCGTCCATCTCTTCCATTCTCTAGTTCTAGGGTGTACGTACAAGTTGCCAATGAGGAGAAGAAGTCGCCTACACCTTTCCCACAAACCAGCCGTCACCATCATCATTCACCATCATCTTGCCGTGACCTTCTTGGATAGCTTGCTTTCAAGGTTCAAGGGTCCGTGGTCTCCATGTCCTCCAACCATTCCATCTGGTGTATTTCGGTTTATTCTTTAATTACTCTTTTGAGTTCCTCTTTGTGTGCTTGTAGATTTTATGTATTAGTTAACATAACATTAAGGGCATGATTTGCAGCCATGATAATGAGTTATATTGTGTTTGGAATTAAATTACTTCTGATTTTCTAAGTCGCTTATGTGTTTCTGTTTATTTAATTATGTTTTATAGAGAACTTTCATGTGTTTATATATGTTATAGGGTTGCAAACTTATAATGTCTGCATGTAATTGGTGCTAGAATTAAGGTTTACGGGTTTCCGGGATCTGATTCACTAAAGTAGTAAAGGCTTTGGACAAAGGTTGGAATCAAATAAAAAAGATTGCAGATAGATGGACTTTTCCATACTAGGTTGTTCACTTTAATTGACAACTCTTTTCTATGCGTTAAACATGGTTTGTTTGGTTAACTTTTTTGCTTATGAGTGAATGTTTAATTGGTTAATCTAAGATACTTTCATTTAGGTTAATTTTCATGAGAGGTTTTATTTGGGGGATGATAATCGACTTTTCGACATTCCACATATGTCAATTTCATATTCATGATAAGGAAATTGGTTGTTTTCGATTCATGCTTTAACTCATATGATTGTAGTTGTGTTTCATGTACTTAACGTTCCATTCCATATGAGGTTGTCATTAGTAGTTGTGATTAGTAGTTTAGATAAGTAGTTTCATATAAATCAATCTCTGAAACCCCCTTATTTTCGATGTGAATATGTTTATATACTTTGTATATTTGTGATATTAATTCTTTATAATGATTCTTTGTTTAGGTACTACCTCAATCTCCGTTGTTAACGATCCCTACTTGCTTTATACTACCGATGATTTTAGGGTTTTAAATTGTTGTTTGCAAAAGTCATATCACTTAGAATACCACAAGATTGATTAGTGACAACTAACAAGGCAAGAAGTCAAGGATATATATGATAGATATGTGGTGAGGGTCTAAACAATCAAGGAATGCAATAAGAAAATAAAATAAATATTTTTTTTTTAGCGAGGAACGGGTGTCGACTGGTCGCCGAAAGTAAGTCCAAAATGAGGTGCTCTCTGTCGATTGTTGACTGGTCGCCGAAAGGGTGTCGACCGGTCGCCGAAAACAGGGCAAAATGAAACACGCAAAGTCTTGAATGCACACAAGAGCACAATTATCAACAAAACAAACAAACTACACAAGAAAGTGTTAGAACAACCCGTTACCGGTTACTAAGAGATCAAAGATACACCTCAATCCCCGGCAATGGCACCATTGACTTGAACGCAAATTCGCGCTGTTAACGCAAGCAAACGTGTCGTCAAGATGTGGAAAATAGATTTAAGACCGAGGGGGTTTTTTCATACCACGGGAAAATGGTGAACCAAGATCCCACTACGCAACTAGGCAACAAGTTAATCTAACACTAATGGAAGGACTAGAAATGGATATCTATGCATTGGATAAGTGGCGTATGTGCATTGTGAAAGTGTAGTGATTAAGATATTTGTGAGTGAGTGAATGACAAACAAGCAAGCAATACAAGTAAACTAAACTAAGCAAGTAAGTAATGTAAATGAGGAAAGACTCAAATGATGAAGCGATTGGGAGCTTCGGGTCACTCTAGTCCATATCCGATGGACAAGCAAGCAAATGCACACACATGTTGAACGGTTTGTGAGATAAATTCTCACATTCCACCCATGCAATGGTTATGGAATATGAATGTTATCTAATATATTCCTATGCCAACAAACGTTCATAGAAGTTAACCCTTCATCAATGTTATCAATGAAGGTCCTCCCTTATAAATGTGAAGGGGGTTGAAGCACAAATGCATTAAGGAATTCACACACAAAGCCAAATTGATTAATGAATCAATTTCAGTATCCTAGCCATGCAATGGTTCTAGGACCTAGTCTTTTAAGTTATCTTTATGCCAAACAAATGGTTCACAACGACTCCCGATTACGCATTAACAAAGTTAACACAAGGGGCTTAAAGCATCAAGACCAATGAAATCAAACAAGACATACTCATCATATTCATTGTCCATTGTCTAGAGATAGTAAGGTAGTTAGCAATACAATCTCTACCAAGATAGATTCAACTCATGCTTATGAATTAGCTAGATTCCTAAACAAGCATCAAACACATAATGAAATAGGCAATGAATATATCCTTAATCAACCAACATGCATATACATTATTATTTGCTCAATCCACCATCGATGGACTAGGGCACACAACCCTAGTCCCCAATCTTAAGAAACTACTCACTACTCATCTTAGGATACATCATAATCTCAAATCTATATAACTCAAAGAGAAAGAAAAGAGTAAAAAGGGATTGAGAAATGCTCAAGAAGAATGGCCAGCTGCTCCTTGCTGTCACCAAGTGGTTGCTCGCCTCCCCTTTTGCTCTCCTTGTTCTCTTCTAGCCCCCTTTTGCTCCAAGCCTTCTAGATTTTTGAACTTGTTGATGATCCATGGTGATGGTGAGTAGATGAGAGAAAATGGAAGGGAAAAATGTTTAGGGATGTAGTGGAGGGTGTATGAAATAGATTTGAAGAAGGAAGTGAAGTGAGATGAGGTGTGGAAGTGGTGGAAAAATGGAGGAAAGACACAAAGAAAAATGGGGAAATGGAAGAACTTGGGGAATTTTGGGAGTGAGTGAGCCTAGGGTTTGTTGAATATCTGAAAATGGTGAGTCCTAAGTATATAAATGAGGAAATGAAAGGTTATGATGAAAAAGGAATGATCCTAAGGTCTAAAACATAGATCTAACTCAAGCAAAAGTACCTAAATGCCATGGGGTGGTTGGGAAAAGGTAAAGGCAATAAGGGTACTATGGTAATGTGTATAGAGGCTAGGAAAATCATATTTGGGACCATAGAGAGGCAAATATGAGGGATGGAAGGCTAGGGGGCAAATGTGTTTCAAGCATTAAATGTTTTGTCCCCAATTTGAATTTGAATTTCTACTCACCCCCAAAATACCTCAACCAATCAAAAGGCTCTCCTATTGTGCTTGGGAGACTCATGGGTGGATCGGGATGTGATGCCTTCGGGTTTGACCTAGGAGTTGACCATGTGGGCTCGATTGACTTTTGTTGACTTTCCGGGGCCGAGAGTTGACTTTTAGGATTCTTGGTCGTAACTCCGAATCTTCGAGATGCTTCACTTCCGAGACTTGATTCTTGTGATTTTGGTACTCAAAAGTCACAATTGACTTCTTGTCCTCTTCTCGAAAATGCTTCAATTGGTCCCGAAATGCATCATTTTGCTCATTGTTTCCATTTCCCGCATAAGAACCTATAAAACGAAATAAACAAGGGTAAGTGACATTATTAGGCTTCAAGACAACATAATTCAAGCAATTGAAGGGCTCTTTGTACATAAAAATATGTACAAATCAGTTGTCATTTGGTAAAGGAGGCTGCATCCTCTCTAAAGACAAGAGTGAGCCGTCGGACTTCTGGGTGATAGGACTCATAATCGGCGTCTTTGATGGTGTTGATCCAGGGACCTAAGATAGCAGTATTGCTGATCTGTATGTGATTTGCATACAAATTAGGCCTCTAATCACTTTAGTAATGCTAATCCAAAGGCAATTTAGTGCCTCTACTCCTTGAATTGCACCATTGTAGGGTTCACATGCATCGGATTGATATCAGGAGCAAAATGGCGCGTTTTGGAGCTTTTAGTGGATTTACGGCAAAACGACCAAAAGTCAACCCGATGACCAAAAGTCAACTCATGGTCAACCCCGACTTTAGAGCGTCAACGAGTCAACATGAAGTCCCAGAAGTGGGTCGCAAGAGAATTCCGAAAGATTGGCCGAGAAGTCAGGCAAAGTCAAGCAAATCAACTTTGGTCAACTCCGAGGGTCGTGGTCAAAGTCAAGACGAAGTCAACCTTGTGACTCATCACCAAAAGATTCCAAAAATCAGCAAAGGACCACACTAGATATCATGAGGTCATTCTTAAATTATTCCTTCCCTTTTATTCCTTTAAGCATTTACCCCTTTGCCCTTCATTTATTGTATCCAACCCTTAGATCTAACCCTACTCATCCTAGCCCTCCATTCTCTCCCTCATTTGCCTATATATACCCTAGTTATTGCCCCATTAGATCATCTCATCATTCAACCCCAAATTCCTCCACTTTTCCCTTTCCCTTTCCTCCTCTCCACCTCTCCCTTAGGTTTGGTGTCACGCCCCGATTTTTCAATCAATTAATAAGGCATTTTGCCCTTAATTACAAACCATTTCGGGAACGTGACGACATGGAATATCAAATACAAATATGCACTAGAATTTTTTTCCTTTTAATTCAAGTACACAACACCAACTCCATGCCCAACATTGTAATTTCAAACTCAATACAAGAGTCGAATATTACATACCAAATATTTATATAATAAATTGATAAATCAAAATATTACATAAATAAATCTTCAGAGTGCGAAGCATAAAATAGCGGAAGTCTTATAACCCAACAAAATGTATGCAGCCTTGCATTACTCCTGGTTATCCTAACCTGCAGGTATAACCCCTACACCGTGGAATAGTGTACCGGGTTATATCAACAAACCCGGTCAGCTTACGAAGCTGGTATGAGTTAACTCAGTTTTACTCACCCTAAACCGTTTAACAAAATATACATATATAGTTTGTTTTAAACAAATATATGTAACTTATACTTTTCAAAAACAATTCAAATCCCGAAAATTCATATTATAAAATATACTGAACCTACGCGCCCCATATCACGTATTTTAACCCCACACGTCCCATAAACGTGTATGTTAATCCCAGGGTAATTCAGAATATTAAACAATATAAACTTTCCCCAAAATCATTTCCCAAAATTATGATTCTTTCTTTTTAAGAATCGTAAATCATAATAATAATTACTTCAATTTTTAAAGAAGTAAAAACTTCAAATACAATTCAATATTGTTCAAGAATTGTAATTCAATAAATCAATGCTTCAATTATTTAAGAAGCAAATTCATATCATACTCACACAAAACCACAATCAACTTCAAATGATTAAAAGCGAGAATACCATTTTTCTTCTCCTTTTAATACATCAAGATAAAGCGAGAATACCATTTTTCTTCTCCTTTATTACATAAAGTATTCATCTTTGTTTTCAATGAATACATGGCTACACAGTCTAGAACTCTAACCTTCACCTTCTGGCTACACAGTCTAAAGCTCTAACCTTCACCATTGGCTACACAGTCTAGAGCTCTAACCTTCACCCATTGGCTACACAGTCTAAAGCTCTAACCTTCACCCATTGGCTACAAAAAACATTCGAGTAGGCAAACACAATATCATAATTTTTGAAATATTGTTTCCCACAAAATCCACCAATTAAAACAATAAAATGAATACTTTCAAATATTGTTTTAACACAAAATCACACATGCTGATATATCAAATTAAAACTGTATTTAATTTATATATCGCAAAATCATTTAAATAAATATAATTATTTATTTTCGCAAACAACACAATATGAATTAATATTCATATATAAAATATCGTGAGATTCACTCACCTCTAATTCCTGCTGCGTCTTCAAATAGTAACCAGGAATCGACAAGCACGAGCTACACTTCTCGTAAACACCTATGATTATGCAATATCCAATTAGCATAATACATTTCCAAAATAATCCAAATGTTCCTCAAATGTCTCCTACGACATCGGAACATTTAATCGAGACCATTTGACCAAAAGTCAACCATCGGTCAACGTGGGTCCCACGTCTACTATTCATCAACGGGTCCCACACCAAATCTGAAACTTCCAAAATCCAACAGCATGCTTATTTCTAGCATCCTAACATCATATCCAAATATGGTGATGATCCAACGGTCGGATCATCACGGATCTAACGATCCATAACCATTGCTTAATTGATCATCGTTCAAACGACCGAATTTCACAAAACTGTAAACACGAAAGTTGTTCGTATCGACGAACCAAGTCAAACGGAGCAAAGAATTGCTCCAGGACCGACCTGACGCGCCGCCGACGCGCCGCCGGAGGTGGCTGCCGGCCGCCGGTCAAGGTGGTCCGATGGCTACCAAAATTTACCAGAATGTAGAACTCAACAAGCCCAACAAGTTTAGTAACTACCTCAAAGTCTGGATCGAAGTGGAAGTGGCCGGAATCGGTGTCGGCAAGTTCTAGATCCAAAACTTCCCGAGCTCAATCCGCCGCCTACGGTGGTTTTCGGTGAAATCCAAGGGCACCATCGTGTTCATGGGGTTGAGGGCTTCAAAACCCGATACACGGATTGGTCCGGGGTGGCCGGAAAATGGCCGGAGCATGAGGAGGCCGTCGGCCTCTTCTTTGGCCGCCGCGTGCGGCGTCACGCCGGCGAGGCGGGCGGCAAGGCCGGGTGGGCTAGGTCTGTCGGCCCGAGCTTCACCTTTTGGTGGTGGCGGTGAGGCACACGGTGGCCGGTCACGGCTCGCCGGAAAACAACCAGAAGAGAGAGAAAGGGAGAGCTGCGCGGGGAGAGAGAGAGAGGGAGGAGAGAGAAAGTTCCAGAAAAAAAATAAAATCTTTCTTTTATAGAAAAACGTGGAACTTCCGAGGGCTGTAACTCGTTCATACGATGTCCATTTCCGATGAACCAAATTCCTACGAACTTGATTCGACGAGGTCTACAACTTTCATGAAGGAAGTTTTCCCAAATTCTCAACGGGTAAAAAGTTACCTTAATTAACCTTGTGTAACTTATAATTACCACCGTAATTATCGTTTTACGACGAAAACCCCTAAAAATATGAAATCGTATCATTTCACTTCAAATTTCACGAACTATTTTATAAAAATAATACGGAAATTTTCGGGGTATTACAGTCTACCCTCCTTAAAGAAATTTCGTCCCGAAATTAGGACGCAGAGTATACCCAAGGTCATCACACTTCAATTACAAAATCCAAATTTTATTGATGATAACTTAGGTAGTACACAACAAACCACAACACAACCACAACTTGATTCTCACAACCTGAAATTCAAATCCCAGAATTTATTTAATAATAAACCGGGTATTACACAACACACCACAACATAACTAGAAAGCAACTTGCACACACTTCTATTACAAGTTCTTAAATTGTCTCACAGGGCTTACACTACCAAAAGCCATCCTTAAACCTCCAATAGTGACTTCGTGGATAAGAGGCCGGATGTCTCGGAATTCCATACATCATCAGCTGGTAGAAATATGCTGCCTCCACGAAACACTTGCAAGTGTCGCAACATTCTCTAGCTGCATGCCTATCCCCATCCACGTCCCACATGTCCTGGCCAAAAGGACGCCAAAAACTTGACTCACCACAAGTAAGACATTTACCGGCGGGCAGGAAAGCAGTAGTCGACGGAAAATACAATAAAAGATGCTCATGACAAAACTCAGCCTGATGCATCATCCGCTCGACTTCTTGTCTACAGTAGTAGATGTTCCATCCGCTTCTCCACCAGTCGAGGGCTTCACACAGTTGCTGCACCACTTCCTGCTGCTTGGCTCGTGGTCCCAATATCATTCTTATCATACACGCTGCATAAAATGCAACATGATGACCTACCACCGAACTGGGACGCGAACCATACAGTGTTCCTGGTTTGCATGCTGCATCGAAGTACTCCAGGGCTAAAGATATATTCGCTGCCTCCACAAGTACTCGTATTCCCATTCGGAACAGAGACTCCGGGTTCTTCGCTTCCCAGCATCGATTAGCGAAGATGCGCACCTGCCTGTCCGCTTCTATGGAACCAGTGGGTCTGGATCCACCATCGAACCCATCCATGTCGATCGCCGCCAACGTAGACCAGCTATCGGCATACTCCTTGAAGTCCTTCGAGACACAACGGAGTTCCATTGTGCTCTGCAGGGATGCGGTAGCAACCAACTGGAATATGTACTTCCAGATCTCCACCGGAAGTTCACTCCATTCTGCATTCTTGGATCGCTTGCTGCACTCTCCTTTGTTCACCATTGTGTAAGAGAAAATTTTGAGAAGAATGATTGATAACAGATATGAGTTAAGTAACACAGCTCCTTATCCCATGTATTTAAACACAACTTTCCACCGTAAGGGAAACCTTTCTTTAATGCGAGTGCGGTGCACTCAGCAACCCACTAAGAATAATTATTGCTCATATCTGTCTCAATTACTCAAAAGTATCGCCCACGATACAAGATTCCACAAGATTTAATCAACAAAAACTTAGTCTTCCACTAACACCGGTCATAATGACTCTTTTCCTTTTGCTTTCGCATAATTAATTCCTCAAAAGATGCGAGGTCTCACAAGAGTGGAACTGTATGTGGAAAATCCATGCATCGGGGAAAAAAAATCTTCCACGATCTCCAAGGGCTCCGACAATTAGCTGTAATCAGCCGCTCACTTTTGCTTTTGAATTTTCAAATCCTCCACCAACAATAAATATACCCTTACGCATCCACTAACAGATACTTTCCATTAGTGCCATAACCTCCTTTCTCTTTCAAAGAGGACTTCTTCATTCCAGCTTCTCAGCAATTCCCACTAAACTCAAACATGTCACGTAAGGTAAATTCGTTCAGTGAATTACTTCAATCTGATCCCTCTGAAAGCCAATTCTTTGAGGGCTTAGATGAAATAATTTCACCAGTAATCGAATTCGACAACGATATCGACATGCTAGACATGCTTCTAGCAGAAGACGAAGCCATTGAAGTAGCCCCAAGTCCACAAGTATCATCTCCACAAGCTGAACCTAGTTCATCCAAACGTATTCCACTGAGGAAGAGCTTCACCAAATACCAAGTCCAAGCATTGAAGGACTTCGTCGAGGCTTTTCCACAGCCAACTGTTCAACAGCGACAAGATTTGGGTGACCAAATAAAGTTAACGTTTGCACAAGTCTCTGCCTGGGTGATAAAGCATCGACCCCGAACGCCTGCCCAAACAACTCGTCAACAAAATTTTCTGCTGAGACAGAAAATCAATGAGCTTCAAGCTCAACTTAGCCAGTACCAAGCAGCATTCAACCGAATCAACTGCAACCACTGTGGAAAACGAGTTACTCCCAATAGTGAGCTACTCAAAGGAATCGAAGAGACTACCCCACAACCTCAGACTCTTCCAATTCCTGCAGTCATCGGTCCAAGGGAAAAATCTCACATGAGGAGGGATGTTCAAAAGTGTATGTCGATCCCACATCACTCTTCTTCTACACACCAACCAGACAACATCAACCGTTCAGAACCTGAACAAGCATCTGTCGTGGCAGACACAACTAAGATTTCTGAAATCATTGTGTCGGTCAGAGATGAGCTAATCATCATGGCATCTGCTGATGCGCCACTGTGGATCTCTGCACTCAAATCCAGCTCAGCCACGCTTCATGAGTTCCTGAATGAAGCAGAGTACAAGAGAATCTTCACTAACGGTATTGATCTCACTCCCACTAACTTCCAAACCGAAGCTTCTCGCTACACAGCCACTATTCCTCTCAGTCCTGTCGTACTCTTGAATTTCTTCATGGATGTGGACCAATGGTCCACCATATTCAGTAGCATCATTTCAAGGGCGAATATCCTTGATGTCTTATCAACAGGGACTGCTGAAAACTACCACGACACCATCCAAGTCATGACTGCTGAGTTCCAGGTAACCACTCCATCTGTTTCCACTCGTGTCACTCACTTTGTTCGTTATTGTCAACGACAAACAGAACAGAGTTGGGCCATAGTTGATGTCTCTGTGGAGGGGTTAAGTTCAAATCTGGGTCCACACCCCAGATCTCAATGCAAGAAGCGTCCATCCGGATGCTTAATCCAAGACTTGTTCAACGGCAGCTCTCGTGTCGTATGGGTGGAACATGTTGATGTACGAGATCAACTCATGCACCAAACATACAGAACGCTAGTGGAGTCAGGCTTAGCCTTTGGAGCAAGACGATGGGTAGAAATATTGCAGAGGCAAGCAGAACGGTTCAACTATTCTGCGGCTGTCACTCATCCACCTCAAGACTTTTGTGTCATACCATCGGTAGAAGGAAGAAGAAACCTGTTGCAGATGACATGCAGATTAGTGACGGATTTCTGCACAGGCATCGGCAACTCTACTGCTCATGAATGGAAGGTAGCTGAACAAACCAAGTTCAGGGGTTCAGGAATAAGAGTCTCCACTAACAAAATTTGGAATAGGCCGAATAAGCCTCATGGTCTTACTCGAACTGCAACTGCAATATTCCAACATCATGTCTCTCACCGAAAGCTGTTTGACTTCTTCACTGACGTACAAACTCGGAACCAGTGGGACCACCAAGCATTGGGCAAGACAGTCCAAGAGATTGCACACATCACAACGGGTCAAGACCCACGCAACTGTGTCACCTTGATGCAAATCGACGACACCTACGTACTCCAAGAAAGTTGTACTGATTCAACAGGGTCATACGTGATTTATGCCTCTATCAGTCAGTCAACGGTCCAGAAGTTATTAGGTGGTTGTGAGTTAGGTACAATTGTATTCCTAACTTCAGGTTTTTCAATTCTACCAGATATGCCTACTGCTGGAAGAACAGAAGGGGTCTCAGACAATCCGTACATTGGTTGTCTAGTAACAGTAGCAACACAGATCTCTACTGAGTTGCTGAAGAATAAGAAAGGGTCAGTGGATCAAGTCTGTCGTTTGATCCAGGGTACGGTTGAGAGAGTTAAGAATGTAGCCATGTAAGACTACCGTATAAGGAATTGTAATTTGTACTTTATATTCTTAACAACACAACAGCACTGAAGAGCACATGATGGGGATCCGCCGCGGTCGGGCCATCACTCGATAAATACTGTGCGTAATTAAGCATACGAAGTAACCATTACTTGAATGAATCTAAGAACCTAACGTCAAACCCTAAACCGATCCTAAGCTCTAAACTCTAACTTCACTTCTCAATTCTACAACTCGTTTCATTTCCATAGAGCGTTCCATTGCTCAATCACTTCCTTAGAGCATTGTTTTGCTCTGATACCAATCTGTCACGCCCCGATTTTTCAATCAATTAATAAGGCATTTTGCCCTTAATTACAAACCATTTCGGGAACGTGACGACATGGAATATCAAATACAAATATGCACTAGAATTTTTTTCCTTTTAATTCAAGTACACAACACCAACTCCATGCCCAACATTGTAATTTCAAACTCAATACAAGAGTCGAATATTACATACCAAATATTTATATAATAAATTGATAAATCAAAATATTACATAAATAAATCTTCAGAGTGCGAAGCATAAAATAGCGGAAGTCTTATAACCCAACAAAATGTATGCAGCCTTGCATTACTCCTGGTTATCCTAACCTGCAGGTATAACCCCTACACCGTGGAATAGTGTACCGGGTTATATCAACAAACCCGGTCAGCTTACGAAGCTGGTATGAGTTAACTCAGTTTTACTCACCCTAAACCGTTTAACAAAATATACATATATAGTTTGTTTTAAACAAATATATGTAACTTATACTTTTCAAAAACAATTCAAATCCCGAAAATTCATATTATAAAATATACTGAACCTACGCGCCCCATATCACGTATTTTAACCCCACACGTCCCATAAACGTGTATGTTAATCCCAGGGTAATTCAGAATATTAAACAATATAAACTTTCCCCAAAATCATTTCCCAAAATTATGATTCTTTCTTTTTAAGAATCGTAAATCATAATAATAATTACTTCAATTTTTAAAGAAGTAAAAACTTCAAATACAATTCAATATTGTTCAAGAATTGTAATTCAATAAATCAATGCTTCAATTATTTAAGAAGCAAATTCATATCATACTCACACAAAACCACAATCAACTTCAAATGATTAAAAGCGAGAATACCATTTTTCTTCTCCTTTTAATACATCAAGATAAAGCGAGAATACCATTTTTCTTCTCCTTTATTACATAAAGTATTCATCTTTGTTTTCAATGAATACATGGCTACACAGTCTAGAACTCTAACCTTCACCTTCTGGCTACACAGTCTAAAGCTCTAACCTTCACCATTGGCTACACAGTCTAGAGCTCTAACCTTCACCCATTGGCTACACAGTCTAAAGCTCTAACCTTCACCCATTGGCTACAAAAAACATTCGAGTAGGCAAACACAATATCATAATTTTTGAAATATTGTTTCCCACAAAATCCACCAATTAAAACAATAAAATGAATACTTTCAAATATTGTTTTAACACAAAATCACACATGCTGATATATCAAATTAAAACTGTATTTAATTTATATATCGCAAAATCATTTAAATAAATATAATTATTTATTTTCGCAAACAACACAATATGAATTAATATTCATATATAAAATATCGTGAGATTCACTCACCTCTAATTCCTGCTGCGTCTTCAAATAGTAACCAGGAATCGACAAGCACGAGCTACACTTCTCGTAAACACCTATGATTATGCAATATCCAATTAGCATAATACATTTCCAAAATAATCCAAATGTTCCTCAAATGTCTCCTACGACATCGGAACATTTAATCGAGACCATTTGACCAAAAGTCAACCATCGGTCAACGTGGGTCCCACGTCTACTATTCATCAACGGGTCCCACACCAAATCTGAAACTTCCAAAATCCAACAGCATGCTTATTTCTAGCATCCTAACATCATATCCAAATATGGTGATGATCCAACGGTCGGATCATCACGGATCTAACGATCCATAACCATTGCTTAATTGATCATCGCTCAAACGACCGAATTTCACAAAACTGTAAACACGAAAGTTGTTCGTATCGACGAACCAAGTCAAACGGAGCAAAGAATTGCTCCAGGACCGACCTGACGCGCCGCCGACGCGCCGCCGGAGGTGGCTGCCGGCCGCCGGTCAAGGTGGTCCGATGGCTACCAAAATTTACCAGAATGTAGAACTCAACAAGCCCAACAAGTTTAGTAACTACCTCAAAGTCTGGATCGAAGTGGAAGTGGCCGGAATCGGTGTCGGCAAGTTCTAGATCCAAAACTTCCCGAGCTCAATCCGCCGCCTACGGTGGTTTTCGGTGAAATCCAAGGGCACCATCGTGTTCATGGGGTTGAGGGCTTCAAAACCCGATACACGGATTGGTCCGGGGTGGCCGGAAAATGGCCGGAGCATGAGGAGGCCGTCGGCCTCTTCTTTGGCCGCCGCGTGCGGCGTCACGCCGGCGAGGCGGGCGGCAAGGCCGGGTGGGCTAGGTCTGTCGGCCCGAGCTTCACCTTTTGGTGGTGGCGGTGAGGCACACGGTGGCCGGTCACGGCTCGCCGGAAAACAACCAGAAGAGAGAGAAAGGGAGAGCTGCGCGGGGAGAGAGAGAGAGGGAGGAGAGAGAAAGTTCCAGAAAAAAAATAAAATCTTTCTTTTATAGAAAAACGTGGAACTTCCGAGGGCTGTAACTCGTTCATACGATGTCCATTTCCGATGAACCAAATTCCTACGAACTTGATTCGACGAGGTCTACAACTTTCATGAAGGAAGTTTTCCCAAATTCTCAACGGGTAAAAAGTTACCTTAATTAACCTTGTGTAACTTATAATTACCACCGTAATTATCGTTTTACGACGAAAACCCCTAAAAATATGAAATCGTATCATTTCACTTCAAATTTCACGAACTATTTTATAAAAATAATACGGAAATTTTCGGGGTATTACATTTGGGTTCTGCACGGTTGTCGACCGGTCGACGAGCGGCGGGTTAGCCCACTTCTGCCACTTCCATCACTTCCTCCTTCCTCTTGGGCAACTCGGATCCTCACCAGACATCAAGGACGTCATTTAGATCCAAGGAGAAGAAGGAGACACCATTGATTGAGAATTTCTCAACCCTTTTTCTCTCTTGTATTTATGTTTATAGCTTGTTATTGTGATATGATGATGTATACTTTGATGGATAGTGAGTAGTTACTTTGTTGGGGACTAGGGTTGTGTACCCTAGTCCATTGTGATGTAATGATGAATTGACTATGTATGAATGTTTTGTGATGAATGAGTATATCTATTATCCAATTCAATTTGTGTTGAGTGCATGTTTAGAGAATTTAGTCACTTCTTTGAGCATGTGTGCAATCTACTTTGATTGAGATTGTTAGGGTGACTCCTAACTCTCTCTAGGCAATTGATAATAGATGTGATGAGGTCCCCTTGTTTGAGTTTCTAAGTCTTTGTGCTCATCGCCTCTCAAGCCAATTTGAGGGAGTTCTAGTGACCCATAATATGGCACTAAGAATACATAAGAAAAGATGGTCTTAGATCTATAATATGGCTAACATACGAAGCTTGATTCATTCATTGCATAAACACGAATACTAAATTGGTTCATTAAACATCATGTTTTTACTTAGGCTAACCCGAAACCCCAACACTTTCCTTATTGTGCACACACTCCACTTTACTTGCATTGCATTACTTGCTTTCTTTCTTTGTTTGTCTTTTGATTGTTGTCTTGCATCCCACTATTTCTCACACAAACCGAACACTACATCACTTCGCACATTGTTCAAACACGCTTCACTCACTCATTTCACCCCTTGTCACTCCACATTAGCTAGAGTCTCCCGATTACTTGCTACCTTGAGATCGGGGACCGTCAATCCCTGTTGGAACGACAATCTCGTGTCTCAATATCACTTACCATTATTTTTGCATTTGTCAATTACCTACTTGGGAGTGCATATGAGATCGATAGGTGTATCTGGTGGCGGGTAAGTGCGACAGACTGGTTTGGAAAGCTTGGGCATTTTGTTCATAAAGAGGATTGAAAGCCATTTTTGGGTTTTCTAGAAGTGATCAGGGGTTGATTTCCAGTCTTGTGTTCCTAGGGTTATGAGATTTGGGGGTTTTTTTGGCTTCTGTCGATTGAACTTCAAAAATAGAGTTTTTAAAGAGCTGAAAGGGTTCTTTGAAGGGTTATGTCTAGTGTATTTAGCGAACCGGTTTGAATTGGTTTGTGTGGGAAACAGTACAACAGGTGGTTTATTGTGACCATTGGGCCTGTGTTGTGACCTTTTGTGTTTCGACGTGTTAGTTGAATTTGAATTAGCCCTCTTCAATCATAGCACGGACCTGGGCCTGATTTCGAGGCCTGGGGGCAATGCTTGAGCCCAAATGTATATTTGGTGATTTTAATCATATTGGATATCACCCATAGGCCGGTAACTGCGGCCCAAAGCTTTCTAGGTCATTTCCTTGATAAAGTTTCATTTAGTGGTTGCCTTATCTTTCAAGGAAACCTAATGGCATAATGTCACTTACCGATAAAACAAGATTTATTATGGAAAGAAATCTATAATCCCCGTTCTTCAAGGGAACCGCTAACCCTAATGGTATAAATAAAGGATTTTGGAGTGAAAAAAGGACATTCACACATCTCTACAAGCATCCTTTGCAAACTTAAAGCCTCCTCGAGCAAATTCACAACCTAAGCCTTTCCGGAGCAACCTTGCAATCGTACAAACGAGGCTAAGATCACGTCTTAGCAAACCCATTGTTTTCTCAAACTTTCTCAATTGTTAGCTTTGCTTTCTCGCCCCGTGACTACGTATCGACTTTTGTGTTCGCCAGAGATCACTTTCGAAGTCCTAATTCTGTTTAGGCAAATTGCACGTAGGACCGGCAGAGTTCATCTCCCTCTGCCTACATTCGCTCAGTTTAGAGGTAAGATCAGGAGCACATCAACTACTACAATCGTACCCTTTGGTACTGGCACGCCCGCACACAAGAAAATAGACCGTTTGCCTCTCTCCTGTGGTTTCCAGCGCAAACAACGGTTGCCTCCGAATCTGCCTATAGTATTAGTGGTAGAGTCGTAGCTCATTATTGCCTGACACTGTTCAAGCATTGCTATGTACTCGAGATTGGATTTTCAGCAAAAAAAGGTAATTTATATGTTGCTTGGTTGTATTAATTTCTTATCTTCTCAGAATGTGAATATTTATTTCATTTTAATTTGTCTCCCTTTCTTTTTATACATTTTAGACCAAGACCGAGCTGACTTGGAGCAACTCACCGAAAACATATTTGATTTGGCATTAGACATACAAAGCCACACCAGCATGAAGACATTTTCATTTCAGTTTTTTATCCCATCTCAACCAAAAAGATAAACAAACCTTTTTGATTAATGGTTTGAGGGGGTCTC
The DNA here is from genome assembly GCA_029955375.1 of Rubus parviflorus. NCBI lineage: Eukaryota > Viridiplantae > Streptophyta > Magnoliopsida > Rosales > Rosaceae > Rubus > Rubus parviflorus. The sequence goes on along the minus strand of JARGGL010000008.1, from coordinate 2,308,538 downwards.
TGCTCATTTGGAGTGTTTGTATGTTTGAATTTCAATTTCATGGGTCTGTGAATTGTGATCCTTCAATTGTGTTAACTTTGATAGTTTCAAGTAATTGATTGACTTTGAATTTCTGGATTGTCGAGCTTCACCAACATTAAGTCTAGCAATAATTCTACTAACCTCACCAACTAGTTGATCTCCAAGATCACCTGAATAATTAAACTGTTTAACTTAAGCCCAGTCATATATATGCTGAATTTAAACGGGTCTTAACAGGTTCATGGATGGTAACCCACGAATCGAAAAAACAAAAACAAAAACAAAAAATAAAAAAATTTCTATCAACGGGTCTTAACGGGTTCCAATGGATAACCTGCGAACCCATCGAGTTTATCCCGTTAACACCGCAACTAGTTAAAACCCACCTGTAACACGTAAAGTCCACCCATTTGCTAGGCCTACTTATGAAGAAAAAATGATGGCAACTCGTGAAGTAGAGAGAGCGAAGCAGAGAGTTTTTTTTTTTGTTTCTGACCCGAAAAAAAAAAACATATTTAAGTGTTTTGACCCCAAAAAAAAATTCAATTTTTTAACTGCTCAAACCACCTAGGCCAATGACCGCTTTATTTTTTTTTCCCAATTTCTCACTAATTTGGGTGTCTGGCTACCGCCTATTTGCCTAGGCTGAGTTTTAAAAAGTGCTTAATGAGTTTTTTGGAGAAATAATTTTTTAGGGAGTGCAGAGAGATAAAATGAGAGTGCGAAAATCTTTTGTTTTTTTATGAGGACGGGTGTGGATGCTGTAAAAAATCACTTTTTTTTTATGTGGACTTCCTTACAAAAAAAAAAAAAAGAATTTATAAGTGCTAACGACATCGTTTGCAATACAGCGTCTCCGCATAAAACGCCAACTTTATTAGCGTCTTCGCTCTTCTTCTCTTAATAGGTCGATTAAGCCTCTTCTTCCAGTTCCAAGCCGTCGTCTTCTTCCAGTTCCAAGCCGTCGTCTTCTTCCAGTTCTTTATCGTTCTCCGTTTCTGTCGAAGGTCAAGCACTCAGGCATCAACAATCATCAGTAATCTTCCCAAAGGTTGATTTCCATTCCTTCTTATCGCATGTATGGGTTCAATTAAATTGCCTGAAATTATGAGGGTTTTTTTCGTTAAGGGAAATGATCCATATTTGCAAGAAGATGTCGATTTCGTTTGTTACTTATGTTATAAATAGGTTTCAAAGAATTTTCTATTTTAATTGTGTGGTTGATGAGTGCTTCGCATACTACAGGTATGGCGGGGGAGGGGTTGGATGAAAATGTTCCTTGTGAGGAAAGTGGGACTTTAGAACCTTCAAATGTCAACGGAAATGGTGAAGCCGCTCAACAATCTCCAACTGTTCAAATTGATGAGGATGACGACAAAGGTGATATTTTCATATTCAATAACTACTGCCATGCTACTCTTAGTTTTCTCTCTCTGTAGCTTAGATTGATATATGACTTAGGAGAGTGCATATGGAACTTTGTGCGATCATTGAAAACTAGGGATGGAGTAAATGCTACTAGAAACACAAGGATAGGATGGCAAGATTTAAACTAGGAAAAAAGCTTTTGCTCAGTTGGCAGTTTTGGGCGTGGTATCCCACCTCAGATAGCAGCTTTCTCAAATTAGGTTTGATAATCAAGTAACTTGAGGACATTGTAATCGGCTGCCAGTTTGGTACAGATCCAACTTGGCCAATTCTCCAGAGGCCAAACCAAGCATGTAGGCCACCACTAGGCTGTTTACCAAGGCTCTATATCTCCTCCTTGTTTGAGCAAGTGGTACCATACCTTTGCATGCCAGCACCATTAGTTCTTCATCAGGAATATCTTCCCTGCAATTAGAAGCAGAAAATCAAGTTTATCAAATCTCTGAGCATAGGATGGATGGAATCCATTCTAATGGTCCTATTCGTGTGGACATTAAGACTCTTGAGTTCCCTCCTTCTCGATCTCTAATGGCTTGTGAAAAAGGCAATCTAATTACTCAGTAAGCTTCTTCATAATCTGTTCTTGACCAGAAATGCGAGAGCCTACTTCATTCTCCAACTTTTCCACTCTTTCATCCATGCCCAGGCTATAGCCTCTAATACCACTTTTCTTCAGGCTGCATACAAGCTTTAACTTCTCCCTAACCTATCTTGAAGAAATTAAGAGGTGAACCAATTGTTAATAGAAGTATATTGAAGAAAACAAGCAGCAAGCAGGTTACTTTGAGGGGACCCAACCTCCACTACTAATGAGATAACAAATAGGTTCTTTGCCAACCCTTTGATTCAATTACAAACCTTTCAAAAGAGTTTGCAGACAACCGTATCACCTAATTGAGAGAAGCATTAATTACCATTATACAAGATAAGACAAAATTTAGCCTAAAAGACTTGTCCGAGTCTTACCCATTCAAACTTTTCCAATTAATTTCCTAACTTGTCCAAGTCAGGAATTTGCCATGCAAAAACAGGAAAACCATTTGACTTCCACTCTAATGCATTTTAAATTGTAATTGTTGCATAACTCATCATATCTTCCACTCTATCACTGGTTTTGTATCTAAGAATCTCTAGCTTAGTAAGTGGGTAATCCTCTTCCAGGGTCAAGAATTCCATTAAGAAGTACACCTTATTAGAAATGGAAGTTTTTAGTATTGTGAATTTAACTTTAATTATAAGCGAAGTTCTACTTTAGCTGGACAGTTTAAATGTTTTATACTCCAATTTGTTTATGTGTTTCTAATGTATGCCTTGTGCAGATGTTTCAAAGAAAAAAAAGAAGAAAAATAAGAGCAAGTAAGAAATATTTGTGGTTTTAATAAGTTTTTTTTTTTATTTTTTTATTTTCGGAAACAGTTTCATTTGAAAGCTTTTAATTTCTTATGCACAGGAAAAAGAAAGCACCGCCAACGCAGACTGATCCACAATCTATAAGTGGACAAACTGATCCACAATCTACAATTGGGAAAACTGATCCACAATCTATAATTGGGCAAACTGATCCACCATCCATTCCTCTTATTGATCTGTTCCCACATGGGGAGTTTCCTGAGGGTGAAATTCAACAATACAGAGATGAGTGAGTATATGCTATTTTCTTGCAATTTTACAATACTTTATTTCAAAGTTTTTGGCACTTTGCTAGGGGTTGTAAATTTGTAATCCACTGAAAATTATAGTCAATTTGTATCTTTATCTGCAAATTAAACTATGACGTAGAGATCAGGAACTGCGGGTAATAATATAGTCCAATTTCAGTTTCTGGTCAAGGAATTTGTTAGCGATGCATGACCAGAAGCATTGAACACTCAGTTATGGAATATTTTATTAGTGTTTGGACGTATTGTCCTATCAATTAAAAGTTTGCCAATTTTCTAGTTTGCACGATACTTGATTTGTACAACGTCTTGCATTTTTCTTTTATATTTCTTCAATATTGTAGCTCAAATTTGGTATTGTGTTTCAGTAACTTGTGGAGGGTTACCTCTGAAGAGAAGAGGGAGTTGGAGCGCCTTGAAAAACCAATGTATAATTCAGTTCGTCGAGCTGCAGAAGTTCATCGCCAGGTGCAGTTTCATTATGTCAATAGATTGCTTCTTAAATTAAAGTAACATGATCCTGGAGATGAAACCAACTGGTGGTTTTGATAACCTTTAAATAGGTACGGAAATACATCAAAGGGATTTTAAGGCCTGGAATGTTGATGACTGATTTGTGTGAGACTTTGGAGAACACTGTCCGTAAGTTAATATCCGAGAGTGGTCTGGAAGCAGGCATTGCATTCCCCACAGGATGCTCTTTGAATTGGTAAACTTTTTTAATTTGTCACCCATGAATTTTATTTCTTCTATTGTCCTTCGCAATAGTTGTATTTGTCCTTAATAGCTATCCGTACTATCAGGGTTGCTGCTCATTGGACCCCAAATACAGGGGACAAGACGGTGCTTCAGTATGATGATGTGATGAAGTTGGATTTTGGAACTCATGTTGATGGTAATTCAATATCAACTGCTTGTCTGTATTTTATAGCTCTTGAGAAGTCATCTTTTGGTGGTGAACTATGTTACGCTTTGAAGGGCAAGGTATCATATGAGTTACTCTGGACTTTACAGGCCATATAGTTGACTGTGCATTTACAGTAGCATTCAATCCTATATTTGATCCACTACTTGAAGCCTCACGTGAAGCAACAAATACGGGTATCAAGGTACTCTTACTTCCTCAGTAAAATTAAAGGCTTAAATACACTTTTATAAAGTGTATCCTATAGTTCTGTTAAGTGTCAATTGACCCCAGCTACATACAATTTCTACAAGTCCATCAAAATCTGTATAACTGTTTGGTTCAAGTCCATGAAAATTATTGCTTGTAAATTTATCTGTATGTTGTTATGACTTTGGGAATAGGATGTTTGAGCGGATAAGATAACGAATGACTGCAAAATGACTCGAAGTATCATAATCCATTACACAAAACTACAAAAGTCTATTAAAATTCATTTGTCAAGATTACATTATATTAATTTGGTTGAAATATATGTGCAACCAGGTTGTAATATCTTTGGCGTTTTTTTTTTCCCGTTAATGAGTCCCTAAATATTCAGTATTGTAGCAATCAAGTCTATTGAAAACCAAAGGGAATAAGGCATTCCTAACAACTCTAAAGAATGCAAGATATTCTATCAGTAATAAACAAATTTTGACTTGCACTATTTGGTACAAAGGAAAGTAGGGAGGGTTGATAGATTGGGGTTGGTTGACAGGAGTGTGTTTTTACATCAAGTTGTTGGGCATTCTGCTTCTTGTGAGGATAGAATCTTTTGTTTGGGAAATACTGGAGGGGAGGAAAGACTGAAATCTTGTGAGATTACCATTTTATGTGGGCAACAAGTAAAACTATAACGTATAGAATTTATGTGTTTATTACCTTCAGTCTTTCCTGTTTAGAATTATGAATTATCCCATTTTCTGTGCTTTTATCTCTTAGTAATCTCTCTAGATGGTTTCTCTGTCTTTCTAAAAAAGTAGTCATCACGTTGCTGCCTTTTCAAATCATATTTCTGCTCTGTTGGGATAGTATAACTAGCTTATTAAATGGATTTTATTATAACATACAGTTTAATACCCTGTGGTTTACATTGTTTTTCAGTGTTATCCCTATTGTTTCAATTTCGATAATGTCAAAACTTTAGAAATTGTTTCATTGTTACCAATCATTTGTCAGACATTAAGTTAATGTGGCAGTAGTGGGGTCCAGAACCCAACCTCTATTGAAGACATTTTGAGCTTTCAGTTGTTTTGCAGCCTTTTGCGCCCAAGACCACCTATAAAGAAACATTGAATAAACAGTAAATACATAAGAAGAGAAAGGGCGCCTAAAAATATGTGAAATCCCAAAATACTCTTCAAGAGGCTAGAGATTGTGGTTGCCACTAGTGCCACAGCATCAATTAACGGGTGACCAACCAGATGGTCGGGTAACATTGAAACAATTTGAATACTTTGGTGTTGGCATGGTCGAAATTTGAGGAATAGGGATTAGGCGGACCATAGAATGGACTATGGAGGGCTGTGGCCCCTGCCAAACAAATGAACAAAAAAAAAAACAAAATTTAAAAACCAAAAGAGGTTGTACGCCTGTATAGGAACCGAATCTGTTGTATGCATATGTGGGATCTCATCCAACTTACCTCTCTTATGTTTATTGGTACTACTACATAGGTTTTCTTTATTTTTTATTTTTTATATGGTTAGATTCTGATCGCTTTATATGCTCATCAGAAAAATTGTATTTTTGCTAATCGATTTCTACTCGCTTTAATTTTTTGTGTTTTTGTTTTTGTTTTTCCCTTGCATTGGTTTCTTACTTGCCCCTTGCCATCTAGAATTCCTACTTCAGGCCCCTGACGGGTATGACATTGAAAAACCATGTAAACCTCAGGGTAGTAAATTGTATTCTGCTATTTATTTGTTACTATCCTGTCATTGATCATCATTTCATATTCACTGCATGGAATTTTTACCAGAATTGGACTTCAGTGCTTTATTCAAAGCTTCTTACACAGTATTCCCGGTCTCATATTTTTTTAGGAGTCTGGAATTGATGTGCGTCTTTGTGATGTTGGTGCTGCAATTCAAGAAGTCATGGAATCATATGAGCTTGAAATCAATGGGAAGGTGTATCAAGGTATTTTTCCTTCTGATGTTTGAGATAGTTACGTTGGTCATATTTTAAATTTAAATGGTATGACGTTTAGCATTTATTACTTCCACTAGGGACTCTCTCTCTCAATAATTATACACAGCGCACATGCCTTTTACATAGCTACAAACATACACCACACCTTAAATGTCCTCTCCTGAATTAATATCACAACACCTTTATATATATATATTTTGGTCTGGAAGCACCTTATATATTGTATTGTAAAATATAAGTCCTGAACGGTAAAGTAGTAAACAGAAATCTTCAAAAACAAATATCGTTTGCAGGCTTGGTATCATATAAAGGTCAGCTGGATAACTTTGGATTACACAACTGTTACTCCTTTTTTAAATATCACGCAAACCAGCGGTGTACTTTTTAAAAAGGAAAGGTGGAGCTATCACCAGTTCTCCGGCATCGCCTATGTTTTGTCCACATGAAGTTATTGTTATTATTTGCTTGAATCCCACTGATTTTAAAATAGTACAAGGTTTCCCCCCCCCCCCTCCTCTGATTCCAAATGGGATTCAGTGCTTATTCACACCTCTCCATCAATGAGGTCTTGGAAACAGTGCTGATGTTACAGAAAATCATCATTTTAATATTATCTGTATCACGTAATGTTGTGTCATGATCTGAACCTTCATTTTCCAAATCATCACTCTATAAAATTTCAGATGGATCACTAAATGATTTCTGATTTGGTTTATTTTTTATAGTGCACTGAAAATTTCCTTTCTCAGGATAAATATTTGAGATGATAATTTGCTATTAGATATTTATCTTGATGATTTTGGAAGCACCTTTTTACTCTTATTTTTAAAAAGGGCGGTCCGGTGCACAAGGCTCCCGTTAATGGGGGTTCTGGTTTGCATAAGACATGTCTTGTAGTAGCCATTTCACTACTTTTTCAGAGGCTTTTTCTGTCGGTTGAACTCTGATAGCTAGGTTACTTAGGAAAAGCCATACCCTTGTGCTACAGCTTTAATTACTTCTGTAAAACATAATTAATGATGAAGTTTAATACAAATGAATTGGCAATAGTAGAGGCCCCAAGTGTTTTACAACGTTTTGGTTATGAAGTGATGTGGCAGATGACGTTATACCTTATTTGTTAGAAATAAAGTAGGTAGAGAGTAAGCAAATGTAAGAACAACTGAAATACTGCAGTATCGAGATCTCAATTTTTTGGATTTGAAATTAATATGTTGTCGAAATGGGGTTCTTTTTTGTTCAAACCAACTCTGATTTCTCTCGAGATCAGCTCTCTCGAGATCAGCTCTAGCAGACTAGACTTCTAAAATATTTGTGCATTCAGTAGTGAATTATGGTTTCAATATGTCAACCCTGTTTCATCACTTTAATTTATGATATTCTCACTTTTTGAGCTTGTGACCCATACTTAACTGGGAGAGGGTGGGGCATCACTACGAAGTTATACAGACTACTGCATAATTTGCCTCTGCCTCTTTATATGTTCTGTAACAATTCTAAAAATAAATCTTTTGTCTTGTTTCCCTGTTCAATGTTGTATTTGTATTTGCACATCAAATAGTGAGTTTGGTATTTTCACTCATCAATTATGGATACTATTGGCAGTTAAAAGTATCCGGAACTTGAATGGACATAGCATTGGCCCTTATCAAATCCATGCTGGAAAATCAGTTCCCATTGTGAAAGGAGGGGAGCAGACAAAAATGGAAGAGGGTGAATTTTTTGCAATTGAAACTTTCGCATCAACTGGTAAAACCCAAGTTTTTGTATTTGGTAGTAATTTAATTTCTGGTGTGAAATAGATGGTAGTTCACATGTGGCTTGCTGTGCTAATTGTCCCGTGTTATATAACTTATATTTAGGGAAAGGATATGTCAGAGAAGATCTAGAGTGCAGCCATTACATGAAAAATTTTGATGTCGGCCACATCCCGCTGAGGCTGCCCAGGGCAAAGCAATTGCTAGCAACAATTAACAAGAACTTCTCCACATTGGCCTTCTGCAGGCGGTATTTGGACCGCCTGGGGGAGACCAAATATCTTATGGCGCTTAAGAATTTGTGTGATGCTGGCATTGTCCAGGTATGTTTCACCTATCAACTTTTATCCAAATGTCCATATGTTACTTGCCCATGTGAGTGCACATAACATGCCAATTTTTCATTATTAGTATTATGAATCATGCATTTAGTCTTACTTTTATTATAATGCAACAATCATTCACAGGAACTCAGTATTGTTCTTTTTTTTGGACAATAGGAACTCAGTATTGTTACTTATGCTGTAATTGCATATGTTACATTCATGACACAGAACCTGTAATTGCCGCTTTCAAGCGAAGGATTTATTTTTGGGATAAAAAAAAAAACAAACAAAAGTGAAGGATTTATTTTAGGTCCATGCTCAACATGTGTTGCATGTCTTTTAATTTGATGCTCTAATATGCTTAAGGAAAGGGTTTACATGAAAATGTATAAATAAGATAAGTTGGATCTGTGCATTAGTCAAGTCATATTAGAAATCTAGGATCTGGAAGACTCATATTCTGAGTGTCTGAGATGTGAAGCAAAAATAATTTACACTCAAGTTTTGTTCATCCTGTTATCCCATAAGGATCTGCGGCTTCTAACCATAAGTAAAAAGTGGATAGTGCTTTCACCATTATGGTACTAATCTGTGTTCCTTTATACTGGGAGCCATGTATTAGGGATTGCTTGCATTGCATAACAATGGATATGTGTTGGTAGAGTACTTCATGCTGAACTGACAGAGACAGAAATCAAGTTAGGTTCTGACTACTAGTGATAAGCGATAAGAATTTTCTCGCAGATTTGGGGAGTAAAAGACATATGGATGCTCATATATGAAAGTCTGCTTCAAAGTCGGTTATAAGACGGACCTCTCAGAAACATAAATTTTTGCCTTGTCAAATTGACGTATCTTGGGTGAAAATCTCTTTTTCAAATATGCGCTTGTGTATCAAATAGTTGTAACCGGCTTGACAGTTTCTCGGTGGATAAATTTTGCTGACTATGAAATATGTACCAAATCCCCAACATTGATATCACCCGGACCAAGATATATGAGATGCATTATACTTAAGGGATCATCTGAATGTAGTATAATACTAAAAACTTCTGTAATCATTTGCTGTATTATCATATCGCTGAATTGAAATTGATGTAATTGTTTATTTTTATTCTTGCAGCCGTATCCTCCTCTATGTGATGTTAAGGGGAGCTATGTATCTCAGTTTGAGCATACCATTTTACTCCGGCCAACCTGCAAAGAGGTCATATCGAGAGGCGATGATTACTGATGTGGATGAAGATAAATTTGTCATGCATATCTGCATGGTGGCTGTACCATGTTTTCTCCTTTTGTCTTTGATTTTTTTTGTCTCCCATCTTTTTCTTTTTTTTCTTAATCTTGAATTCTAAAGAACTGAATATTTAACTTTTTATGTTCTTTGTGTGACGTCGTTCCAAAAGACTAGGTAACAAATTTAAAAGCCGTTTTCAGACCATTGTAATTATCGCTCTTTGAATATTCCTATCTTAATCAATTAGCAGAGACACGCTCATTATACTTGAAATTTTGGGCGACAAGATTAAAATGCCGATACTTTCACATAATAGAAGTTCTTGGAGTGTGGGTTTTGATAAAGTGATCTGAGCTTTATACTCAAAATCAATTGGCAATGGTGGAAGGAGCTCATTTTTGCTGACACTCCTTAGTTAAGGTGTGATGCTCACATTCCCTTAGAAATTTGACATATCTACGTGCATCAACATGGAGATTAATAGTTAAGAATGCATTCGCATTATGGAACTTTTTTGGCTTGAGCCTAGTAGAACAAACTTGTTAGCAAAGAGAATAGAGGTGATTCATTTTATGAACTGAATCAGGCTTAATAAGTAAACAAGTGGGGTGCGAATTTAGACAATAATTTAGTCCCAAGGTATTCATTCTTTTTCTATGAAATCTTACAATTATCTTTTTCTTCTTCTTCTTCTTATTAGACTCTTGCTGCTTGTCGAAAATGGCAGAAAAGTCAAGGCAGAGATAGAGAGAATGTAGGTGAAATATTGCTAAGTCGATCCCTTGAAGTACTACGTACCTTCTTTTCTCTCGCATGATGCTAACGAAACCGAAACCCCGGGCAGCACTCTGTCTTGTATGCTCAAAAATTCCTCATTTGATCAAATTCTATAAGAGTCAAAATTATCTAGTTACAAACATTCGGTTTTATTTTCAAGAGACCATAGAGTAATAAACTACGAAACGAAAAACTCCGTTGTTAGTTAAGTTAGTTACGAATAATCCTAAAACGATTCCAAATAGAAAAACTTCAATCATTTCATTTCTTGAAGAGCACGAGGTCACCTCGTTCCTTTTCTGCTAAGTTTTGCATTGATTTTGGTTTTTCTCAAGTCATTTTTCCATAATGGCACACAAATACACCTTCAATGCTCTTTTAAACAGACCACTATCCTCATATACTGAGATGAAATTTGCACTCTGATGCCAAATAAAACAAGTGTTGTTAGTAGTCATGAGCCAAACTCATGGGTACAGACCAAGAATTATTATTCAGAAAAATACTTTGAAATACTTTTAATGAATCCACAATAAGACAAAATTTCAGTAAAATTAGAATGGCAATCTTATCTGAGAGTCCATGGGTACAGCCCAAGAATTATTGAGTCAATCTTTGAAATACTTTGTCCCTCTAATTGATCTGGCAAACTAGGCATAATTGCCAAAATGCTCCCTAAATTTGGCCATAATTGTCAATTTACACCCTGAACTTGTAATTGCTTCAATTTACTCCCTGAACTTGGTAAAAATTATCAATTTGCACTCTATACGTCAATTTCAACTTTTTTCATCCAATTTCGTGACATGTGACCTTCAAGTTAGGGGTATTTTGGTCATTTTATGATATATTTTTTTATTGTAGAAAAACACAAATATACATAAAAATTACATTAAAAAGAATTAAGAATTCAACTTTTTAATGTTATTTTTAATGTAATTTTTAAGAATTCACCTAAACCCTAAAAATTCACCTTTTTAATGTAATTTTTATGTATATTTGTGTTTTAATGTAATTTTTGTGTAATGTTTATGTATATTTGTGTTTTAATGTAATTTTTATGTAATTTTTGTGAATTTTTATGTATATTTGTGTTTTTCTAAAAATATATATCATAAAATGACCAAAATACCCCTCACGTAGTCACGTGAATGTCACATGTCACAAAATTGGATGAAAAAAGTTGAAATTGATGTATGGAGTACAAATTGACAATTTTTACCAAGTTCAGGGGGTAAATTGGCGCAATTACAAGTTCAGGGTGTAAATTGACAATTATGACCAAGTTTATGGGACATTTTGGCTATTATGCCAGCAAACTATATGTTTTGCGCTACAAAAATTATGTTCCTAAACCTCTATATAAGTATTAATTGGCCAAAAAAAAAACGTCTTTATAATAGTTGAGTGAAGTATAGTTTCCAAAAAAGAATTATATTATAGGCGTTCTTAGAGCATCTTCAACAGTAAAATCTATTTCCACTAGATAATATAGCTAGTTAGTTTTTCACTTTTGCTCTAGCAGAGGGTAGCTATTTGTAAGTTAATTTAGGATTTAGTTATATTCTCTCTCCTATCTAGCTAAATATAGCTACAAATTTTGTCAAAAGCTAAATTTGACTTTCATTTAGCTATTCTGTTGGAGTGATAAATTGTGTCAAAAATAGCTAAATTTTAACTTCTTTTTTTTTCAAAATGACTAGTCTGTTGGAGATGCTCTTATTGTCCACTAATGTAGTAATGTACGTAGGTACCCATGCTTCAAAATATGCCAGAATCCACGTTGGAATCTATGTGCAGTTATCTAAAGCCAAAGGCCTACCGCGAGAATAGGTACCTTGTTCGAGCTGGAGAAAGGCTAGATCTAGTTTTCTTCATTATGAAAGGTGTAATCGAATGGACCGACACGACAACTGATGCTAAATCAAACAGTTCGGCATCATCGATAATCCCCACCAAGTATGAGTATGACACAAGTTATTATTATGGAGAAGAAGTTTTTGAGTTGGGCAATATTGAACTGTAAGCGCTCATATGTCGACCTTTTCCCTCTTTCGGCCTGAGATGTCAAATGTCACACAAAAGTAGAAGCCCTTGTTGTCAAGCAGGACGAATTGGAGAATCTAGGCAGCCTAATTTCCAGCCCTTGTTGTTGACCCTTTCCCTCTTTCGGCTCAACTAAATGATTTTTTTTTAAAATTGGCAGTATCAACTTCCTCCTATATATCCTGCGATGAAAATGTCCTTACCGCGGTTGGGTGAAAGTCAATTGCAGTGCTGTTTGGGATCCTGTTTCTGTGATGGCAGCTATCGATTTTGTTTGCAGGGATGATGAAGGAGCTTTCATGGCTGCTGGAAGTGTTGGTGGTAAACCATACATAGACAGCTTTATGCATGGCTGACGTTCAATGTGTTGCCAATGCTCTCGCTTTCTGTTTGAAGAGTGCTCTTTATGTTGGCGGGCGGATAACTGTACGTGGAGTCTGATAACCAGGATCTCATCGATTGCCTCCTTTGGCCTGTGACTTCCAAGGATCGAGTTGGAGCAAAACTTCAACGTGTACCTTCAAATGAGCGAGTTGCACCTATCTTTGAAACCGTCCTCGTTGTCAGCGATATGCATTTAGTTAGTTTCCTTTATTAAAACTAATTGTAATTAATTGTATGACTTCGATCATCATGAAAAGACGGATTGAGAAGAAGAGAAGAGAATAGAGATCGATGAAGGATCGAAGGCGCGAGCCTTTAGCTTATATATATATATATATATATATATATATATATATATATATATATATTTTTTTTTTTTTCAACTTAAGCTTATATCCGGCCAGGTGAAGGAGAAGAAAAAGTTAAAGAAGAGAGGAAGAAGAAAGAGAATTAAGAGAAGGAAAGGAGAATTCTTGTATTTCTGTAATGGATTGCTTGCAACACTAACCAATCTATCGGTTACATGCCTATATAGCTGACACGTTAACTAGACCTGTTAACAAACACATTGACCTAAACTTACTGTCCTAGCTATTTGGACATTGAAGTAATGCTAGCTATTGTGACATGCATGTGTACGTCACATTAATTTCTGGCAGCTCACATCTAACATTTCTTGAGCTCAGAGTACGTGCTAACTTTGACCTTGACCAATGTTATCACGTACTCCTACAAATGGTTCATCAAGTACATATGTTCAATTTGTTATTCTAATTAATGTATGTAGTACAGTCACGGTGTTCGATCTTAATTTTTGGCAAATTGGCATGCAAGGTGAACTTTCTTTGGCGGCATGAAAATGGACATGTCCTGAGTGTGGCTGGGTGAAACTTAACTGCAGTAGTATCTGGAATCATGATTCTAAGCTAGCGGATTTGGGTTGGGTTTTAAGGGATCATGGAGGTGCTTTCATTGCTGCTGGAAGTATTCGTGGTATTTCATGCATGGACAATTTCTACGCTGATGCTTTGACCGTTCGCAAGGCTATTGAGTTTTGTCCGCATGCTACTGCTTTTTCTGACAGTATGCGAAAGACTTTTAGTGATGAATGTTTCGTAGAAGATTGGCCTTACTCGACTAGAAGAAGAAAAAATAAAGTACCAATAAAAATAGTTGTGGAGTCAGATAACTAGCTTTTCATCGATTGCTTGACTAAATGGCCTTCGAGTCCAAGAGACCACCGAATTGCATCTAAGCTTAAACCCATTATTGATTGTATTGGATGGGACGCTTCAGCATTTGAAGCTATAACTTTTCTGCATTGTGAGCGCCAATACTGTAACGCTATTGCACATTGCGTAACAATGTATGCCAATGATGATCCTAATCATGTTTCAGATTGGCATTCCACTCCGCCTAGTTGGCTAACATCTGCCCTAAATCACGACATTGAAACCTCTTCGGCTGCAACTGCTGCTTGTATACTCAAGGTCTAAATTTTTATTGCTTTTTTTTCTTTTCCCATTTTTTAAATATTTCTAATAGCCGAAATGGAATGTTGCTATGCAATAGCAAGTTTGAGCTAGCTAGTATACAACTTTTAAGTAATTTGTTTAAATGAACAAATTAATTTGTTTGAGACAATCTTTTTTGTTTAAGTCCATGTTGATTAATATATTAAATTATTTCAAAAGTTTATTGATTTCAATTTTGGTTGACAAAATGTTAATATGTTCTTATACTAATTGCAAGCTCTATATTACAGGTACCCATTCTTCAAAATATGCATGCATGAATAGATGTTGGAAATTATCTGAAACCATCTCGAGCCAGTGATTTACAAGAAGAATAGCTACGTTGTTGGAGTGGGGGTACCACTTGGTTTGATGATCTTCATTCTAAGCGGCACAATTATGTTGACTAACACGACAAGTTCCTCAGAGATCACAGAGTCGTGCTGAGAAATTTTTTGGGAATGGTGGTTTTTACGATGAACAACTTCTGAGTTGGGTATCTCCCAACAACATCTATTATTCTGACCATCCGGTCATCTCGACTAGTCATGTCAAATGTCAAACAAAAGTGGAAGCATTGATTCTCAAGGCCGAGGACTTGAGAAGTGCAGTCTCCAAATGCGGATTGCAGTGGAATTTCAACAATTGTATAACTTCTCAGAAGTTGGTTGACGATGGTAGAGATAGTGTAGCTAATACGACGTCCACAAATATTGAGCAGACTATCCAGCTTCATCAGGGTCATGACATGATTCTTGAGCAACTGATTACTGATTCTAATTTGAGAGACCATGTTCCAGAGATTAGATGATCAGGGACAGAGATTAGATGAGATGGCTGTATTTTTAGCCAGACTGGGATTTAAGGAAACAAAAAGACCTCTTGTGAAGGTGTGTGAGGCATACCTCTTAAATTTGCTACAGCAAGAAGAAACATTTGTCCACATCTATGAGTTTGAGCCAGTCATCCAAACGCTCAAAGATAACAAGTTGGTCAGGACGCTCAAATCCCAAATGGGTTTCCTCTAAAAAGCTCAAAGTTTGTAACAATTCGACAAAAAGCTTCCTGCATGCTTTCAGCTTCTTCCACAAAAGTGACTTCGTTTAGATATTGTTTTTTTTTTGGTTTGATAGATATCTCTTCGCCTCTTGCTTACTAAAGTGTCGGTCAAAGCTTTAATACCTTTTTTTTGGTTTGTTGCATTCTTTAGACATCTTTAAAATTTGGGCCAGGTTTCTATTCATCTTTTGTACTTTGGGTTTGGTAAACTGGAAAGCCCAAAACAGTTTTGTTATTTTGTACTTTTTTTATTTAAGCATCTGATATCGGTCTCTACTCTCTAATGAGCATGTACACCTTGGTTTTGAGAAGTGAGAACATAAGAGCATCTCCAACAACTTTCCTATAATTTTTTTTTTCTCTAGTTTAGGGAGAAATGAATTTTTTTTTTGCTCCAATAGCTTCCCTATACCTATCCCTATTTTAGAGATAGTGAGTAGAGAGAGAATATAATTCCCTATATTTTCAGCAAACTCTAAAATTATAGGGAAACATTTTCTTTGAATCTTTAATGCTCTTCTCTATTCTCTCTCTTCAAAATTATATTTATTTGTACCATAAATTATTTGAATACATTTTCAAATAAAAAATATTACCATATTTAATTATAGATAATAAATTATAGAGAATATGATAAAGAAGCTGTTGGAGATACGGTATAAAAGTTATAGGAATTTTAACTTTTAAGTCTCTATAATAGAGATTTTTTAAAGAAACTGTTGGAGTTGCTCTAAGTAAGTACGTGATGTCGATTATTAAAAGAAAAAAAAGAAAGTAAATGATGTCAAAGCTAACCTAAGGATCACGATATGTCCTTCTAATTGGTAGTACAATATAATTTCTTTAAATTAATAGCATTGAGACCATGTAAATTCTATTAATTTAGCGAGATATTAATTTATCGATAATTTAATAATTATTAATTTATAAAAATATTTTTAATTTTTAGTTTTTTTGGCTTATCACATCAAGTGGACCAAGTTAATATTCAAATTTCAAAGTAACTCTATATTTAACCAATTATGAGTTTATTGAATTATAATTAACATAAAGATCCAATGTATTCAACCTATTTAAAACAAGTACATACAATGTATATTGAATAAAAACAAACACTATTTAACCCAAATCAATCTCTTATTGTTGAATTGATCTCAATTACGAGTTCATTGAACTATAATTAGCATCCAAAACTTCTTGTAGCAATACGAGAAAGCAACCCCAGGACTTTTGGGTGTATTGTGAAAAACTAAAAATGAGATTCAACTAGATTTGAAGTTCAACAAAAGATAAGCTACTCTTTATTCATATTTTGAGAAAACCTCATAGGCTCATAGTCAATTTATTATGTACTTTTTAGCTAATTATTAATTTATAAAATATTTGGGACCTATAAAATACAAAGAAAATATTTGAAATGTATTATCTATAATTTTATAGAGATTATTAATTTAGCATATTAGTCCCGAGTCGGGACCGAATAATTTTATTATTTAAATGAAATTATTAATTTATCGAGCATTAATTTAAAGAGGTTGGACTGTAGTTGTAATTTAAGTTCTGGATTCTAGAGACATAATCTCTAATGGTATGCGCTGGATTGTTGGGAATGGTTCTCAAATTAATTTTTGGTTGTTTAATTGGGCTTTTCCTTTCCCTCTTTTTAATTTTTTAGATGATCAAACCAAATCCCAGGTAAATACTAATGATTTGGTTAGTGATTATATTGTGAATTACCACTGGAATCATGAAAAGCTATTGCAAGTTTTGCCTTCTGATATTGTTTTCAAAATTGGCTCTATTCCTTTACCTATCACCTCTACTACTGATGAATTTATTTGGGGTCCCTCTGGAAATGGACGGTTTACTATTAAATCTGCTTCATTTCTTCAAACTCAAAATATCCAAGCTCACTCAAAGTCTAAACTTCTTATGCAAATGTGGTCTCTTCCTATGCCTCCTAAAGTTAA
Organism: Rubus parviflorus; assembly: GCA_029955375.1. Classification (NCBI taxonomy): domain Eukaryota; kingdom Viridiplantae; phylum Streptophyta; class Magnoliopsida; order Rosales; family Rosaceae; genus Rubus; species Rubus parviflorus. The sequence goes on along the minus strand of JARGGL010000008.1, from coordinate 2,291,261 downwards.
ACTCTTTAGTTGGCAGCTGATCAGGAAGAGGATTAGAACAAGAGATCAAGTCTATACTAATGAACTCATTGATAGAAGTTGTCCTTTTTGCAATTCTGAAGCAGAAAATATTGATCATTTATTTATGAACTGTTCTTATTCAAGGCAAGTTTGGGAACATTTCTCTACCACTATTAACCCTCTTCATTGGAATGCATCTTTTATTGACTGGCTTGATTCTTTTCGAACTAATAGAGACCAAGATTCCACTGAAAATCTTTCAAAAATTCTTATTTTATGCTACCATATTTGGCATGCTAGGAACAATCTTATTTTTAAGAATTTGGTTATGAATTCAACCCAAGTTTGTCATGCAGCAGCTTCTACCACTCTCCAATATTGGCATGTCAACCCTCCCAAGCACGCCACAAATCAAATCTCCAGGAAGCTGATCAGGTGGCATCCTCCGAATCCTGGTTATATCAAGCTCAACTTCGATGGCTCCGTTTCCCACAATAGCCATGCTTCTGCAGGCTTTGTTCTTCGTGATAATCAAGGCAATCCAATTTTAGCATCTACAAAAAATATTGGTCATTCTTCGGTCATTGTTGCGGAAGCTATGGCTCTTAGAGAAGGATTAAGACAGGCCATTAGTGCTGATCACTCTCAAATCATCGTGGAAGGAGACTCTAAAATTCTCATTGACAGTCTTACGGGCACCATTCCAACTCCTTGGCGCATCAAATTTCTTGTTCAAGATATTCTCCGGCTTGCTAGTCATTGTTCTCGGATTAGTTTTGTTCACATCTGGAGGGAAGCCAATTTTGTAGCTGATGCTATTGCGAAAGTAGGCCATTCTGTTAATGTCTCAGTGTGGGATCGTAGTCTTCCTCTTAGTGCTGCAAATGCTTTTCACCTAGACCAGCTGGGTTGTGGCTGTGCTAGGGGTTTTGTCGTGTAATTTTCTTTCCTCATCGAAAAAAAAAAATTAGCTCCATAATACCCCGAAATTCAAACTTGCATATAAAAAACCAATACAAAACATTGAATAAGGAGTCCATCATAGTAAAAGACTAAAAGCTGTACAAAATCTCTAGTTCAGCTAGTAAATAACAGCACAACATCTACAAAAATCTCTTTGATGAGTGATGCCTTTGCACTGAATGTTGACCTCGAACTGGTTTATCATAACTAGTCCAAATTGTAAAAAATGAGTTTGTGGATAGGGATAACAATACCATCCCCAATTGTAAAAAATGGGAAGCAATTGTCCTCAAATTTCTTCCCCGTTAAGATCGGGGAATTAGGGATCCAATAGAGACCCGCCCCGATGGGGATTTTTGCCATCCATACTTTTATTCTAGACTTTCTCTCAAAATGCCATGCAATCACAGTGATCCATGTCAGATTACTACGTGGCGACCAACACTCTATTGGCCAACCACTGGTTACCAAAAAAAAATAAAATTGCAAAAGCACAGTAAGCACTCTACGGCCTATTGAAAACAGTTTTCCACTCTCAGAGACCCGGAGTCGTCTTCTTCAGTCATCGCTCTCAGCCAAAAACCTAAAAGCTACACAAAATTCGCAGGAGCTTCACTCTTATTTCGTCGATGTTGGATCTGTTTGGACCTGTTTGTCTCTGAAGGATCCGAACTCGGTTTGGTTCATTTGGTAATTGCAAATGGGGACCCGTTTTACATCTGTGTTTTGTGTTATTATCATCTTGATTTCTTTGGGAGCGTGGGGAATTGGTTCGGTTTCAGCTCAGAATCGGAGGCCCAAGAATGTGCAGGTCGCGGTTCGGGCCAAGTGGTCGGGTACTCCATTGCTCCTTGAAGCTGGGTATGTTGCTTCTTTCTATGTTTTTGATTTATCTTTTGGTATTTTTTTTGAATATATTTCATTGTTTGAGTGTTAAGTTAGTTTCTTGTAAATGCCTTCTGAATCTTGAAATGGTCTTTGCTTTTTATGTAACTGTTATATTCTTATGCATGCGAATGTTTGCTTATTACTATACTATTTGTCAAATGTGGATGTTTGTTTCATTTTTCTTTTTACGTGTGTTCTGCTAAGAATTTGTTTGTGATGTTGAAGCCATTGTTGCTTTAATGGAATAGGACTCTTTAACCGTAGTTGAAAGACAGGCAAAATGGTAGTTGAATAGGCTAGAGTGTGTTTCTGCAACAATGGAATGCACATGCCATAACAAATATATTATCAACTATCCCAACATTCGTTGAAGAAGGTAAAATGTGGGAACATCTTTATCAGGAACCATGCTGGGGACTGGATCCATGGTTTTAGAGGCTCAAACTTGGGATCTCTTGCTTGGCCTTAAATTGGCTGTTGATCTTAACATCAAATGAATTGAAGCGGTAATAATGGCTTCAACATCCTTAAAAGCTGCAGACATTTCATGAGCCTCTTTGAGAAGTTTGATCTGTAGAACATATACAGAGACGACAACATGGTTGCTGGTGGCCTAGCTAAGCATAGCTTCACAGTTGAACAAGGAGCTCTGATATTGGAGTGGTCTCCTCTTCACATGTCATCCTTGTTAATAGATGATATTACTGGTTGGGTTATTGCCCCCAGTTTACCCCAAAAAAAAAAAGGAACAAGAAGATTTCTTTGAAGGCATATATGCCGGGAATAATGTGTAAGCAGAAGAATAAATGTTACCTGCATTTCTTCGGTAATGAACCCAAGTGCAGATAATAATCATAAACTAAACGGACAACTCGTTCTTGCCCTAATCATGACACGGCTGACACCTTTCATAGTGAAACTAGCAGAGGGGTCTGTACTCTTAGCCCCATGAGATTTTCTTTTTCACATTCACGTGCAAAATGAAATGAGCCCTGGACATGAGAGAGATGATGGTTTTGAATTTCCCTTAAAGTATCGGAGTCTATAGGTGAGTTTTTTATTTTTTATATAAGAGGAAAAGAACACTCCTGTAGATAGGCTTAAGTACATGAAAACACTGCACATCCTCCACTTTCCCGTCAACTTTTTATATTTTTAATAAGCACAAGGACTTTGGCCCCTATGTAAATTCCACAGGAGAGGCAGAACTTTGAGTTTGGTTTTTGAGTTTAGAGAAATAATTTTCTTGAAATTGGGAATGTATGAGAAAACCAGTTTTTGCAGCATATATCATGGTTGAGTTTGCTTCTTATGCGAAAGTGCAAAAGGTCCACACTGCCGGTGTGTCATTGTGGTCCGCACTGTAGCCAACTTTCCATTAGCTAGACGATCAAAGCCCAAAACGCGTATTTTCAGGTTTGTGCTACACCCTGAAGTGTCAACAATTTGTAGGAGCAATGGGGGTAAAAGTTGGCTATCATTTAAAGGGTTGGTAGGGCCATTCAAACAACGTGTTTGCAATCGATGGCCTTTGCACCCAAAATCTGTCTATATCATGGTTATTGTGATTATTTATGGTTAGAACATAATCACATCCATTAAATATACAAAAGCTTTAGTTTTGCATGAGAAAGACAAAGATCATTGTTCTTCGGATAAGCTTGAATTTGGAGTTGGAGTGCCTGCTTTTACTGTTTTTTTTTTTTTCATTTTAAAATTAGTTTCTGATAAGCTATCATGTTTCCATTTTTTCTTTTCTAATGCAGTGAATTACTATCTCGAGAACGGAAAGACCATTTTTGGGACTTCATTGACGCCTGGCATCATACTGAGAAGGATGACATTGATTCTTATACTGCTAAAGGTTGCCTAAAAAAAATTATAAAACATGGGCTCTCTATTTTGAGTGAACCTTTGGCATCTTTGTTTGAATTCTCTCTTACTCTGAGATCTGCATCCCCAAGATTGGTGCTTTACCGGCAATTAGCTGAAGAGTCTCTTTCATCTTTCCCTCCGGTTGATGAAAATAATTCAAGAAATGCTAGTGGAATTTCAGAAATAAATGACCACGTGGAAAGTAAAAAGTCAGATCCTTTGAATGTTGGTCTAAACCCAAAAAGTCCTAATGGAAAATGTTGTTGGGTGGATACTGGAGGTGCTCTGTTCTTTGATGCCGCAGACTTGAAAATTTGGCTTCGCACTCCTAGAGATTCGTAAGAATTGCTCTTTCCTTTTGTCTTATCTCTCACTCTCTCTCTCTCTCTCTCTCCATATTTGCACAACTTCTTTATTTATATTTCTTGGTTTTCAGTTCTAGGGATTCATTTCAGCAGCCTGAACTCTTCGATTTTGACCACATCCACTTTGATTCAATTGTTGGAAGTCCAGTGGCTGTTCTTTATGGAGCTCTTGGAACTGATTGCTTTAGGGAGTTTCATGTCACCCTAGTTGAAGCTGCAAAAGAGGTACACCATGTTACATACTTTATCCCCTCGTAGGCGCTGGAGTGAACAATAATACTATATTATATTTTCATTTGTCTTTAAATTGAAACAGTCTGTGCTAGAAGTCTAGGAATGGGTACCAATTATATTGTAAGACAGGAATACATTAGTGGAGGTGAGTTAGTGGCCCCCTAGTATCTAGGCATTTCGAAGTAAAAGTAATTCTGGATTCTTTAAGATGTTTTTCTCTCAGTTGAGCTGCATATATTGTTTAGTTTCTTACGGACCAATTATAGGCGTACATTACCCTGTTAGTTTTCTTTTGTTTCTGGACTTGCATTCATTTATGCTCTCAAGCTATTTTGCAAATTTCGGAAGTGTTGCCATTATAGGAGTAACGCATTACACATATGCAGTAGGACTGAATTTACTTTTCTTGAACAGACCTTTTCCGCTTAAGATTAATATCAAAATTTTAAGGGTCTGTTAATCATATGGATACTCTTTGAAATACATAATGCCTCCATTCAGGGTAGTAAACATGGGGATGATTAGCTTAGAGATGCTCTACTGTGTCTTTTCCTTATTTATAGGATAGTTCTAGTGTGATGTACCACTGATATCACCTAATTCACAGGATGCTGTTATGTTTACCTGCTTCGTATTAGTTCTGTCTTTTACGTTCTCCTTTTTTGTTATATGTGCATATGTTTTGGCATATGTCTATGGGTGAGAGTTGCATACATAATTTAATGTATGTCATACATATGTTATTTTGTTTCTTAAATTGTTTATTCTATTTATGAAAATATTTGCTAATACATTGCCCTAATAACTTGTAGGGTAATGTTAAGTATGTGGTTAGACAAGTATTACCTTCTGGCTGCGAAGCGGAGACTGACCATTGTGGTGCTGTTGGTACAAGAGATTCATTAAACTTGGGTGGTTATGGTGTAGAACTTGCCTTGAAGAACATGGAATACAAGGCCATGGATGATAGTACTATAAAGAAAGGTAAGAATAATGATTGTTGCCTTTAATTACACGTTGTGCTCAAACTTTAAAAGTCAAAGTTTGCAATATGTTTTTAAAGTTGGCTCTGATGAATGTTTTCTCCTGTTGCAATTTTAAAATGGTCTTCATCCTTTTAATTTTATTTCTGTATTGACTTTCAGTCAGACTTATTTTATTGCATGAGTGTATTTATTTCAGCTTAGGGAAACCTTTGTTATATGCTAATTTTTTTCCTCAGGGTTTGACAGCTATGGGAATGAGTTGTGTATTATGACTTTATGAAGAAAAATTTAGCACATTAATGTATCTCATAGGGAAAATTAGTATCCCATGTGGGTCAATCGTTACATTTACAATTGGTGAAAAACAGAAAGTTCTGTTTGATCTTTTTCCAAACACTTTGTCAGTACTGTTAGTATAGTTGTGCAAGGTTTTTGAACTTTTTGCAAAAACAAAGGATTCTGCTTGAAATTCTATTTAGACCACAACTCGATGCGTTGCTGGTTGATGTTTTTATTTGCTCAAATTTTAATCCTAGCCTCGTATGACTTGTTAAGTATTTGTTTCAAGTGTGGCAGTAGAGGCAAGAAGACGAAAATCCTTTGGAGCTGTAGAATGTTGGCTGTTTTTTGGGTGATTTGGTTGGAAAGGAATAGGCGAATTTTTGATGATGTCCCTGGTTTGTGTGTAGAGTCTCTTTGGGATCGAATTACTTTCTGGTCTGCCCTTTGGGCATCGGTCACTGCTGAGTTTAGACATTACTCACTCTCAGCCTTAATGTTAGATTGGAAAGCTGTAGTGTCTTAATAGTTCTGGGTTCATCTTTAGTTTTGTGTTGTCTCTGTTGGTTGTGTTTCTTTTAGCGTGTTTTGAAGACTTCTTGTCCTCAAAGTTCTGTGGTTTTTGCCCCTAATAAAATATCAGTTTCTTTCTCAAAAAAAAAAAGTCTGAGAGAAAAAGGAAGATGGATTACAGCACCTTTTGGGTGTGTGTTGGGCAAATGTGAATCCTTCGATTGTAATAGGGTAGGATTGAATCAAGCAAAAAAAAAAAATCTAAACCAAGAAGAGAACCTATTTGCATAAATTTTTTTCCAACAGCTTCATTTAATTGCCACTATAATCCTGATACATATGGACAATGCAAAAACAAATGTAGGAAAACATCACACACACTGATGGGAACACATTGTCACACACCTATGGGAACACATTGTCACACACCTATGGGAACACATTGTCACACACAAGCCCGGTATAAGCTTGTTGGTTCCACGATGTAGCTGGAAGTAATCATATATCTTGTATAGCTGGCTTTACACTTAGGACTCCAAACCACTGGAATAGACTCGACTCACATGAAAAAGATTCAGGTTTAGGCTAGAGGACTTTGAATTCAGATACTAAGAAGTGTACCTTTCTTGTATATTATTTATCTCTCCCCCATCTTCATGTTATTCTGTTTTTCTATTACCAGAAATGAAAAAGCCTCATATGTGTGAGGTTTGAGTTGCAGGTGTCACGTTAGAAGATCCTCGGACTGAAGATCTCAGTCAAGAAGTCAGAGGGTTTATATTCTCAAAAATTCTGGTTAGTCATCCTTTATACATAGTTTACATTAAATCTATGTGTATAAAAATATAAGATGCAGAAGTTTATTTGTGGATTCTATGATATTACCCTTTCTTTTCATATTTATTTGGGTTCATGGATTGATGTAAGGGATAGGAATATTTATTTGGTTCTGATTAATAGGCTGGTACTAATTGAAATGCATGGTGTTATAGTATTCAAGTTTCATTCAACTCTAATTTTGTTCTTGGAAGACGTGCTATAATGTTGGTATCTTGGATAATTTGGATGGAGAGGAGCAAAAGAATTTTTGAGAATGTCAGGTTGGATGAGTTTGACATCTTATCGGGTTGTGTCCGTTTATGGGCTTCAATCTCTTGGTTTTTAGGAATAGCTCCTTTTTTGCTATTAACTTCGATTTAGGGATCTTTATTTGGTTCTGATTGATAGGCTGGTACGAAGTGAATAGTTCTATAATATTCAAGTTTTATTCTACATTCCTTTTGTCTTGTTTTTACTTTGAACTCTAGTTTTATTTTCGGGAGATGTGCTATAATGGCGGTGTTTTGGATCATTTGGATGGAGAGGAGCAAAATAATGTTTGAGAATGTGAGGGGGGATAAGGTTGACATCGTATCTGGTATTGTCCACGTATGGGCATCTCTTTGGGATTCAATCTCTTCGGTTTTTAGGAATAGCTTCTTTTTGGCTATTCATTTCGATTGGGGTGCAACAACTTATTAATTCTATTGTTCTTGTGTTTGGTGTTTCTTCCTTCTGCATTTGGTGCTTTTGCTGGTGTATCTACTCAGGGGATGTCTTGTCCACTTCTTAGTAATTTCTTTTTAATCAATAAAATTCTGTTTCTTATGAAAAGAATTCTAATTTTTTCCCCTTCTGGTTCTTTAAACTGGATATGTGGTCACTTGTCTTTTAGATTTGCTGGATGGGTGAGTAGAGATCTTTTTTGTGTCCCAACAAATATCAACTAGAAATGCCAGCGATGAAGTTTTGACTGTCACTAAAATATATGGACAAAATACAGAACATGATACTTTTTTTCACAACAAAAGTAACTGCACAACTTAGTTGGATTAGGCACACTGAGATTTTGATTAGACTACTGTTGAAAAACCAATTAGCCCAAGAGCAAAGTGTTGTAATGTTGGTATTGACTCTCAAGGAAGGTAGAGTGGAGGGGTTGGCATCTATTTTCGGATAATGTGTGGAAAAAAAAAATAACGAACTTATTCCAAGAAGATCAGTTATAAAACTAGAGAAAAAATGGGACCTCACTTGCCTTCTACCATTGTTGAAAGATAATTTGATTGGCAGACATCAAAGATGATTAGTTCTGTTATAAAAGCATATACCCTTATATACAATTCTGTTTCCTATAAATTTTTTTTTTCTGTTATAAAAGCTTGAGTAATCAGAAGTAATACAAGACGCTCAAATTTGCAAGCGTTAAAATTTGTTGAGTTGACTTGATACTTCTCAGGGGTTGTGCTAACTCACTTCTTGTGATCTGATGCTTTTATTATCTATGTCGATGGTAGTAAATGAAATTTGGTAACTTATGGATTTATTGTTTCTGAAGGTCAGAACTTCCAGCTTGTCACTGTACCTAAATGATGATATTATCTCCCTTTTCACCTGCAGGAACGCAGACCTGAACTCACATCAGAGATAATGGCTTTTAGGGATTATCTTTTGTCATCAACAATATCTGATACACTTGATGTTTGGGAACTAAAAGGTATCTGCAATTTAAAACATTGCTATTGATATTTTTAGTGATTAATGAGCTACAGAATGCTAAATGATAGACTTTTCTATTGATATATTTTTAATGATTACTAAACTACAAAAGGCTAAATGATACTTTTCAACAGATTTAGGACATCAAACTGCACAGAGGATAGTGCATGCCACTGATCCTTTGCAGTCAATGCAGGAAATTAATCAAAATTTTCCTAGCGTTGTCTCTTCCTTATCTCGCATGAAGGTAAAGTATCTTTGTACAGTTTGAATTTGATATGAATCGCAAAATAGTTGTTTTTTCCTCATCTCGTGTAAAAATTATTTTACTGTAAGGATTTTATTTTCTGTTGTCTTGAATTAAGTGACCTTATGCTTGGCAGCTCAATGATTCAGTTAAAGATGAAATAACTGCAAACCAGAGAATGATTCCACCTGGAAAGTCCTTGATGGCTCTGAATGGTGCTGTAGTCAATATTGAGGATATTGACCTTTATCTGTAATGCTTTTTCTCTTACTGGATTTCTTTTCATCCTTACACCCTGAAGAACTTGGAAAGATGTCATAGTTTATATTGTCACACATTATTATGTATGTTGATACTTGTGGTTGCTCACTATTACCAATTTTCATAGGATTTCTTTTGTCTTGACAAATATTTCTGTCTTAACCGATTAAAAATGATACAATTATTCAGTTGCTTTATTTGTTTCTCTTAGCATATATTATCACGATTACCTTCATTTGCTACCTTACCACATAAATTTCACGTAATGCCCCATTGTGTGCTTGTTCAAGATTGGTGTCCAGTACTTTTGTTATACTTGAATTTGTCATTCATGCCTCTGCTGATCTTAACAGTTCTCCATGAGTAACATAGAAGGGACTTTTCCCCATTTCAAATATCTCCGCAATTAGAAATTCTTTGTACCTGTGATGCAAATGATAATAAAATTGAAATCAGTGAGGGGACAGTATTAATTAAATACATCTGTATGAAATATTCGATTAGATATACAGTATATGTATACATATACATATATTAAGCTGATATATGTGTTTAGCTTTAATTTATTATTGAGTTGGAAAATTAACGAAATATTTGTTTATTAAAAAAGGCTAGTCTATTTTGTAAATTCATATTTGAGTATTTTATGCATAAATAAGTTTGTATTCATGTATACATGTAAATACAAAATGCATAAAGTTATATGTTTTTATGTGAAGTCATGAGCTTTTAGACTTCAAAGAAGGTAAAGCCGCTTGGTCGAAAATGCTTTTCAATGTAGAGGTTGGGATTTCCAGTGCAACAAAGATAACTCCCCATGACCAGACGAGTTTTCTTTAGTGCTATTTCTAGAATGTTAAGGCATTCTATAGTTGGTTCAACTTCGAGGATTCTTTGACCAATGACAATGTTAGGACAGTTGAATGATAATGATATAACCTGTGTTTAGGTTGCTGGATTGAGTTGGTTGATGCCATCCTCTCGTATTTCTTTATTACTTGAGAGAGTTTTGCGCCTTTGGAGTTGGGGTTGAAGGCTAAGGTATTATGGAGGTTCTATGTTGTCTGTTTTCTGGGTGGTTTGGTCAGATAGGAAAAGTTGAATCTTTGGAGGTAAATATGGGGATGTAGTGGATGTCCTATGGGATAAGGCTAGACTTTTGGCTCTCTTTGGACATATTGGTGTCATCATTCAGTGACTGTTCTTTCTTTCCTCTAAACTTGCATCTGGAGGCTGCTATCTCTTAGGATAGTTAGCTTGGCTGTATTTTGATTTTCTTGTAGCTCATACTGTTGTTCTTTTGGCTACAGTTTCAATATCATAATAGCCTTTTACAATTGTTTACTGTTAAAGTGGATTACTTGTTCACTTTACATGCATTAGTTCTTTTTCATTCAAGTTTCTTTTCTGATAAATCGTCCAACATCTTAAGAAAGCCATGCATTCTTGTAAAATTGAATATCATTTATTATTTTAGCTGCCAATGCTTGATTGAAGATGGTTTTAAATTTGAGCTTATCCTGGAAGAGTGTGCTTCAGTTACTATTTACATGTCTGGCTCTGCTTTTGTCACCTGTTATCTATTTTTCATTCATTGGTCATTGAGTTACTACAAGTATAATGCTCAACTTAATCTTTTCAAGTTCTGACATTATATTTCTTTAATATTTTCATAGGATGGTTGACTTGGTCCATCAGGATTTATCATTGGCTGATCACTTTTCAAAGTTGAAGGTGAATGACTTTCACTCTTAGCTATGTTTAGCTGGAATATCATAGATGATGGTTTAATATGTGGTCAAGTTATGACATTCCCCTGTTCATTTCCACCAAATGAAATGCTGTCTTGACTTTTTTTGGATGTTACCTTGATTTTTGGGATCAACTCAATATGAGAGTGTAGACTTCTTTTCCGAGGAATGAGAATTTAGACCTCTTTCCTAAACAAAATTTCCCTATTTTTTGGGCATACTTATTTTTTGCTTTGGCCACCATATATTTTTTTTCCTTCTTTCTGATACTAAATATATCAATTGAAAAGGTTGTCGCTGTAGGGCTGTTATTAAGCGCATTTTTCGGCACATCTAAATGAAAATGTTCAATCAAGGATTTCACCAGACACTATCATCAACTCTCCTGATTCTTTTTAATTTTTTCTCTCCATTGTTTAGGTATTCATATTTTGTTCTTTGGCGTGTGTCTTAATAGTTCTGGGTTCATTTTTAGTTTTGTGTTGTCTCTGTTGGTTGTGTTTCTTTTAGCGTGTTTTGAAGACTTCTTGTCCTCAAAGTTCTGTGGCTTTTGCCCCTAATAAAATATCAGTTTCTTTCTCAAAAAAAAAAATTTTGTTCTTTGGCCACCATTCCCTTTTTTCTTAATATTTTTATATTTTGCTGAATCTAAAATATTTCACTTGAGAAGGTTGTAGCTGTAGGGCTGTGATTAAGTGAATGTTCTGGCTCTTATTAAAATAGTGAATCAAGACCCTACACTGTCATCAACTGTCGTCTATTCAATCAAGGCCTACTTTTGAATTTGATATTTAATATCTTTAATCAATTCTATTCAATGTATTCTATCATAACTTGGTTGCATGTAAAGATTGATACTATCAACTATTGCAGATACCTCATAGCACTGTACGGAAACTCCTGTCAAGTCTGCCTCCTTCAGAATCTATTATGTTCCGTGTAGATTTTCGCTCAAATCATGTTCATTATTTAAATAACTTGGAAGAAGATGCTATGTATAAGCGATGGAGGAACAATCTAAATGAGGTGGGTATATTCTCTCTCTCTCTCTCTCTACACACACAGGCCTTCTCTCGTAAGGAAATCCAAATAATGTATATATATATATATATATATATATATATATATATCTATGATTTGGATTGCATCATACGTCCATGATTTCTTGGGAATATAATCTCTGCAATTTATTTTTTTTGTAGATTTTGATGCCAGTGTTCCCTGGACAGCTACGTTATATCCGCAAAAACCTTTTCCATGCAGTTTCCGTTATTGATCCATCAACTGTTTGTGGTCTGGAGGCAAGTTTTAGGTCTCTTTGCCAACTGCTATTTAACCTAGTTTTCCTGTTTCATATTATCTTGCTGCTGATACTTATTCTGATGGTTTATGTTGTTAAAATCTTGCAGTCCGTTGATATGCTTATTTCTTTGTATGAGAATAACTTTCCCATGAGATTTGGGGTTGTACTATATTCTTCAAAGTTGATCAAGCATATGGAAACTAGCAGTGATGATAGTAAAATTGAGGAGGATGTATCCAGCTCGGTAATTTCTTCCCTATCCTTTGTATTTTTGTCATTCTATATTCTTTGATTTGGATCGAAAGAAATAGACGAATCTTTGAAGATTATAGAGGGGTAGGTTTGGAGGAACTTTGGCTTAGAGTGAAATACCTGGCAGCATTATGGGCTTCTGTTTCAGTGGAATTTAGGGATTATAGTACTTCTTTAATTCTAATTGATTGGAGGGCTGCTGTAGTCTAGGTTTAGTTTTTTTTGGGAGTTTTTTCTTTCTTTCTTTTAGGAGTTTCTCTTCTCCTTCTATTCTTTTGTTTTCTTTTTTCGTGCTTGTGGATTTCTTGTCCACTTTCTTTGTATCTTACTGCTTGTGTTTCAATAAAGTTGTTTCTTTTCAAAAAAAAATATTATATGCAGCTTGATAAATTTGGTCGGTACCGTTCTTCACCGAAAGCTTTACCTATTAGGATTTGGGCCAGCAATTGTTATGTATTCTAATAACTTCTCTTCACATAGTGGTCTCTCTCTGTTGGTTGATCTCGACGTGTGAAATTCAACTTATAATGGGATGATGCAATTGCAGAGATTTGATCTCAGGATAATAAAGTTTATTACTACTTAATAATAAAGTTGGTTTACTACTACTCCCAAAGCTTAAGCTGTTATATATTGGCCAACAATCCTTTTACATTTGTAATTTCATACAATGCTTCAGCCACCTTCTGTGAATCCTTGTCAACTCATCATACAGAATGTCTTGCAGCAGCGCTTCTTGAAAATATTTTGTCTTACTGAATTGTAAAGATACACTTTCTTTTGCAGATAATACGCCTCTTTATTTATATCAAGGAAAATCATGGAATACAGACAGCTTTCCAATTTTTGAGCAACGTAAGTGTGTTCCTTTGCTTCGGTCATATTTTTCTCCATATTATTAATAATCACACCTGAAAATTGCATTTGGTGCAGCTTTCTGTTTTTTTCCTGTTGTTTATCTGTTGGGGGTCCTCTTTTCCACTTTTACTGTACCGTTGTTTCTGATCAATAAATTTTGTTCTTTCAAAAAAAAAAATAGCAATTACACCCGAAATGAAACTGAGATATAACAAGATTGAAAAGTAATTATTTTGTAATAACAAACATGTGTAATAGTGTTCACATTAAGGACAATCGTTCCTTTTCCTCGGGATGATGTACCTCCAAGTATGTGCTACAATGGATAAAGTTCATTCTTAAAACAAACCTAAAATAGATGAACAGAAAAAGATAGACAAGTTGGCAAGAACAGTCCAAGACTGGGTTGAAAAGTGCTTAAGGACACCAGGTCCTTTAAAATATGATCGGTTAGGCCACAAAATTATAAAGTAAAGTAACCCCTAGGAAAATTTTGCTCAGACACAGAATTATACATGCACAATAATGCAATCAAATGTCATATATGGTAGAAAGTACTTTGAAAGGAGCAAAGTTAAAGAAAAGCAGTAGATGGGTAGCAATCATATTCAAAATAAACAAGCCTTATGTTAGACTCGTTTGGAGAGACAACTGAATATTAGTAATTACCAAATAAACATTTCTTCAAGTTGGTGTAATTTAAATGATTTCAGCGGGTTATATTTCTCTAGTTATCTCATTGTGAAATAATGCTGCTGGTTGTACAATAACATATTTCCATGGTATTTTTGACTTGTAAGATAATGCTGTTGGAAGAAATACTTCACAAGTCTTTTTATGTCTAAATGAGATCACTCTATTTGATACTGTATACATGGCAGATTAATAAATTGCGGGTTGAATCTGATGGTACGGCTGATGATGCTCTTGAAATGCACCTTGTAGAAGGAGCATTTGTTGAAACAGTATTGTAAGTGTTTATAGAAAAACATTTTATGGCTGTACATGTACGTTTATTAGGATTTCCTATGGAATAAACTATACGTATTCTTCATTATTATTTCTAGGTGAGCTAAATTATGTTCTTCTCCATTTGTAGACCAAAGGTAAAATCTCCACCTCAAGGCATACTACTGAAGCTGGAGAAGGAGCAAACTTACAAGGAACTTTCTCAAGAAAGCTCCATGTTTGTCTTTAAGCTGGGCTTGGCTAAGCTGCAGTGCTGCTTGCTGATGAATGGACTTGTGTTGGATTCTAATGAGGTGTTGTTTCAGATCTTTTAATAAACCTTGTCATTTTTTTTTACTTTATGCCAGGATTTTAAGTAGAATGTATAGTTGTAAGCCCCTCTAGATCTTTTGCTGTTCTACGATTAGGCTAAATCAAAATAGATGAACTTCGCGGAAACTGATAAGAAAACAAACCACCAAAACAAAAACAATAACACAGCAGATTTATAGTGGTTCAACTGAACTTTAGCTTACGTCCACTTTGTGATCTCTCTTGAGAGATTCACTAGCACTATGAAGAATGTAGATGTTTACAAGAACTTATTGTAGAACCCTATAAACCCCAAATCTAGTTTTTATCTCTCTATCACCTTGACTCTAGTCTTCTGCTCTCTCTGTCCTGAATTGCTAGAAGACTTGCTAGCAGCCCCTATTTCTAGAGTACAGGCTGCTGATATAATTTAGGATTTCCATTCCTTGTAGACCAAGACAAACAACTTATTACCCTAAATCTACAATACAAATCTTAATGGAATATAGAATAATTCTGACTTACCTAGAATAGAATCCTTTTCTTTCCCAAACCTGATTTTTCTCAAATCCTAACTCATCTATGCATCAACAAGCCAAAAACACAACAGAATGATCGTTACCCAAACTTGGTCCCAATGAAGGGATTGTCCTGGCCTCCTGGGACATGAATTGGCTCCTAGAACTGCATCAGACAATAGATCGTGAGGCTTAGATGATTATTGAACTTATCTGAATTTCTGATAGATATGTTGAACTCAGTAATAATCTCTCGTGATATGGAATAAGATTTCATGATTTAGATTCTAAAGGCACAACTTAAAATGAAATGGATAATGTGGTGAACCTAATAATGCACCCCCTTGCATTTAATGCATTTCACTATCCATCCATTCATTATTATAATATAATATAGAGATCACCTCTGCGAAAAATCAATCAAATTGATGATCTTCACCCTTTAAAGACTATGATTGATTGCTGCAAGGTTCTCAAAAATGGTTTCTCTAGATGTGTTATTCAACATGTGTATAGAGAAACCAACATGGTTGCTGACTTTCTTTCTAAGTATAGACTTTGCTCTGTTCTTGGAGTGGAGTATTTCGAGCAACCTCCTCCTCAGGTCTCTAAGCTTTTGCTGGATGATTTGGGTGACTGTCCTAGATTCAGGGAGGTAGCTGTGGCTACCTAGCTTTCTTTGTGTTGTTTTTTGGTTTGGGCTCTTTGCCCCCATCTATCCGAAAAAAAAAATAAAAAAAATCAATCGAATTGGAGACCTTTTGGTCACTCATTTATATGAAATAAATAAACAGTTCATTATAATAGTAATAATTGTTGGCAGAACTGTCTATTTGTTTGATAAAATTGGATGTTGAACAATCTCCGATTCAATTGATTTTTTTGCAGAGACGATCTATAAAGGACAATTTAAAATATTTTTTTTGAAAAGAAACATCTTTATTGAAACACAAGCAGTAAGATACAAAGAAAGTGGACAAGAAATCCACAAGCACGAAAAAAGAAAACAAAAGAAATAGAAGGAGAAAAGAAACTCCTAAAAGAAAGAAAGAAAAAACTCCCAAAAAAACTAAACCTAGACTACAGCAGACCTCCAATCAAATAGAATTAAAGAAGTACTATAATCCCTAAATTCCACTGAAACAGAAGCCCATAATGCTGCCAGGTATTTCACTCTAAGCCAAAGTTCCTCCAAACCTACCCCTCTATAATCTTCAAAGATTCGTCTATTTCTTTCCATCCAAATCACCCAAATAACAGCTAGAACACTGCTCCCCCAGAGAACTTTAGCCTTTTTGCCTGAGCCGAAACCTAATCTTCTTACACATAAAAGCTCATGACTCCCTGCTGGTGTAACCCAATTCAAACCAGCCTCCCTAAATAACCTCTCCCACAATTGAGAAACAACTTCACACTGCACAAAAACATGATCTCCACCCTCTCCCTGCTTTTTACACAAAACACACCAATGAGGAGAGTAACAAGCTTTTGGTCTTCTTCTCTGAACGGTTGGATTATGAAATTATAAGGTGAAAATAGGTTAATCACAATGGGAGGTGAATTCTTAGGTTCACTACCTAATACCTTAATTTATATTACACATTTACTTTGGAATTTTTTTTTTACCATCATTTTCAGCTTTATCCTTTTTATTTTATTTTTTATTTATCAGAAATTGCACTCTATATTGTTTTTAGTCAGGATGAATGTAGTCATCCTTTGGTGTATATGCTATTTTCCTAGATTTTTAAACTAAAAGCCTTTCTGGGTTACATTGACTAGGAGGCTCTTATAAATTCCATGAACGATGAGCTGCCCAGAATACAGGAGCAAGTTTACTATGGGCATATAAATTCTCAAACAGATGTTCTTGACAAGTTTTTGTCAGAAAGTGGTACTACTCGCTATAATCCACAGGTGAATGCTTTTCAAAATAATTTCATCAGGAGATTTCTTTTGTTAGAGTCATGATGGTACATGTATCTGGTTTAACATGTATGCTTCCCTGTAGATTATCGCTGGTGGAAAACCAAGGTTCACTTCTCTGTGTACATCTGTTCTTGGAGGGAAAGGTGTCCTAAATGATATTAGTTATTTGCATTCCCCTGAAAGTAAGCTGGTTTTAAGTAAAAGTCTTAGTTTGTGCTACAATTTACCTCAGTTAATCCTGACATGTGATTTATTTGATTGCTCCCAGCTTTGGATAATTTGAAGCCTGTGACTCATCTTCTAGCTGTTGATGTTGCATCAAAGAAAGGGATGAAACTGCTTCATGAAGCCTTATATTATCTGGTTAAGTTTTGGATCGTGATTCTAATCTTGCACTTGCTTCAAATAAATATCAAATCTTTTCTGTCATCATTTTCCCATCATATTGTTGTTTTGTGTTTTGCATTTATTGAAATCCACTTTACTGTAGATGGAAGGGTCTAATGGGGCTCGAGTAGGTGTGCTTTTCAGTGTCAATCGGGGTGCTGATCTTTCTAGTCTCCTTTTTGTTGAAGTGTTTGAAATCACTGCATCATTGCACAGGTGTGTTTGCTTATGAAAGCTCCATGGGTTATACGTCAATAAGTACATAAATGATGTTGATTTTGAAGTGCTTGTTATGCAGCCACAAGAAAGATGTGTTACATTTCTTGGATCAGGTGTGCTCCTTCTTTGAACATAATCACATGCTTGCACCATCTGAAGCTGCTGAGAGCACTCGAGTGTTTATAGATAAAGTCTGTGAATTGGCCGAGACAAATGGGTTATCATCAAAGGCCTATAAATCAGCTCTTTCTGACTTTTCTGGTGACAAATTGAGAAAACATTTGAATAAGGTATTTCATTATATTTGTGCTTTGGTTTTTTTTATCTTTGCAATCTAGAACATACTTCTATTTTTGGTCTTGTTAGAGATTGGTTTTCTTTCAACTTTTTAATTTTTATTCTTTTGTGTTTTCGGACGTGCAAGTTCTTAAATGATCATTTAATTTATCATTCTTTTGGGTATTTCTGATCTTATTGCAAGAATGTTCTTATGATGACTGTTTATGGTGCCTTCAGGTGGCACAGTTTTTATATAGGCAACTTGGCCTTGATTCTGGTGTTAATGCAGTCATTACGAATGGACGGGTGAGTCTTATTTATGAACTTCGTTACTCAGATGAAAATCATATTAATGTATTTCAATCATAATAGGTACTAAGAAGATAGATTTGGTATCTATTTACATGATGATATGTTACTCTGCCCTTTGTCTCTTATTTTTTTTATTCGTTAAATTATTTTCTGGGAGTTTAATTTCTTTTCATGTAATTTTGCACAATTAATTTTTTTATTGTTGAAGTTATACCAGTGTTAGTGAGATCTTTTTGTCTGGCAGGTAACAGTGGTAAATGAGGAGAGCACGTTGTTGAGCCATGATTTAAATCTTCTTGAGTCTCTGGAGTTTAAACAGAGAATAAAGCACATTGTTGAAATTATTGAAGAAGTGAAGTGGCAGGATGTGGATCCGGACACACTAACAAGGTTTGTTTAGTTTAGAACTTTAGTTTCTGCCATGAAAAAGTTATGTGCTTTAGCTGTAGAGTTTTGCTCCACTGATAGCTTAATTATGGTAAATTGGGCTAGCAGTTCAGAAAATCTAGCCCAATACTAGTGTAATTTTTATTACAGGCCAATATTGGGTCCTACATCCCTAAGCGAATGATATATCCAGAAAAATTATGGTGTATCATATAATCTTAATCTTCCTTTGATTTTCAGACTTGTATGAGTATGTTCCGTATCAGAAAATATTATCTTTTATTGATGTGACTAATGGTGATTTTTAAAATGGCGTTTTCAGCAAATTCATTAGTGATACTATCATGTTTGTGTCATCTTCAATGGCTATGCGGGATCGAAGTTCTGAAAGTGCACGCTTTGAGGTTTTGAATGCAGAATATAGGTAAACACTAGGTTTCTTCTTTGAGGAGATTTATTTACGGATGAATAACTATACAGCTCAATTATAATTCAGTTTCCAGAATTCTGTGTAAACATTTTGAAATATAATTATACATTTAATTCTTAAAGCTGTGTACATATTATTTCTTTGCTCATCATTAAATATTACTGTTTGGTGACTTGCCTTGCTTCATGATAATTGAAATATTTTTCTTTTCGGTACAGATAGAAACAACTCATTATTGAAAGCAATCAGATATAATTAAACATTTTAATTTGATGGATATCTTTAAATTAATGGATCTTTTTTTGTGTATTTATTTTGTCTATCAAACTATGTCCTGAAGGAAAATATGATCACTGAAGGAAAATACTTGGTAAACTTATTTCTAATGAATCTCTGAAATCTTTAATAATGAAAAAACTTAAAAGTTGGCATGTTATTGTACTCTCTAACAAATACAGAATTGTTTTAAAACCAGAAATCAAATGAAGCATCCAGTTGTAATTTTTCTGATACGGAATTTTGGTTGCATTGTTATACTTCGCTTAGGGTACAAACATAATGCATTTTCAATATATGAATCATAGTGTTATGATCTGTATTAACGTGCACTCCTTTTTTCTTCTTCTTTTTCAGTGCCATTGTTCTGAACAATGAAAATTCTAGTATTCATATAGATGCAGTTATTGATCCTTTAAGTCCATCTGGCCAGAAGCTATCATCAATTCTTCGGGTTCTATGGAAATACGTTCAGCCTAGCATGAGAATTGTATTAAATCCGTTGGTGAGGCAGTATGCTCAATATTCTTTCCCTTTAGTATATGTCTCTACTCATTATGTGCTTGTTTTTGTTCTACAGTCTGCTACTTCTGTTTCTTTTTTTCTTTCAACATTCTTTATTGCTGTGTAGTCTATCAAAGTTTTTTGTTTTGATAGAGGAGTCAAACAAGACAAATCATTTTTTATACATTTTCTGTAGTTCCCTCATTTTCTAACCAAACTTAAGGACACAACACAAATTTCCGTACCGCATTTCTTTTTCCTTGTCATATTGTTCTTTCTATTATTTTTTTTGAGAAAGAAACTGATATTTTATTAGGGACAAATGCGGTTGTATCTTATGTAGACTTCTGGTCCATTTCCACTGTAATTACATTTTCTTTTAAGATAATCAGTCTGTTTCCTCTCGCAAAAGACAAAGAACTGACAATGTTTATGAAGTTTAATGATGTAGAACAAATTGAATAAAATATAGAAAGGGATAGAAAGTAGCATCTTAACACCGATAGGGTTCTAAGAATCACTTCTAGAGAGAAATTAGAAAAGTTTCTGCTCGATACCGGCCTTTGGTTTCACACTAAAGGTGTCTTGGAATTGCTTCAAGTCAACCCATCCTTCAGTCATGAGCAGAAAATACCAATAACTTGCACTATCAATTTATCTTTCAAAACTAACAAAATAGACCTTTTATACATGACTTGTTGAAATTCCTCAAACTAATGCACTTAGGAATTCTGAAAGACATAATAATTGAGCATTATGACACAAAGAAACTCTAAAGACAATAACGTAAATATGGATATGTGAATTGCATTTATTACATAATTAAGGACAAACTCTTAATTACGTTGTGCTTAGTAATCGGATGAGCTTATAAAATGTAATCTGAACTTGGCTCCGGCATCATTTAAATTTTACAGCTAACACAGGGGATTTCTTTTCTTTATTTATTTATTTATTTTTGTTCAGATTTTGCTTAATACCTATATGTTGCTCTTGCTATTTTACTAATACAGTGCTGTAAATATCCTCCTCATTCTAAAATTTGTATTCTTGGCAGAGTTCTCTTGTTGATCTTCCTCTGAAGAATTACTACAGATATGTAGTACCGACAGTGGTATGCCAGATGACTAAATCTTTATAAGCAAAACCTTTTGTTTCCATTAATCTTGCTCCCCATCTCAGACTCTTAGTTGTGTCATATTTGCAGGATGACTTCAGCAGCACTGACTACTCAGTAAATGGGCCAAAAGCCTTTTTTGCAAACATGCCACTGTCCAAAACCCTCACTATGAATCTTGATGTTCCTGATCCATGGCTTGTTGAGCCTGTTATTGCAGTGTAAGTTTCATCCTTGACCCAATATCTAAATGTTTGGACTTCGTTTTTTTCACTTGCGCTTTTCTAAATTCTTTTAAAATACACAGGCATGACTTGGATAATATTTTGCTTGAGAATCTTGGTGAGACACGAACATTACAAGCTGTTTTTGAACTTGAAGCTCTTGTTTTAACGGGTATGATTTTGTTTTTTTGATAGCAAGTTGTAGCTTGCCACTACCATGTATTTTTCCTCTTAAGTGAGTGATGGGGGTTTACTAAGTATGTTATCATATGTACTGACTTGAAGTCTTAACCAGGTCATTGTTCTGAGAAAGATCATGATCCCCCCAGAGGCCTTCAGTTAATTATTGGTACCAAGAGTGCACCCCATTTGGTTGATACTCTTGTGATGGCCAATCTGGGTTATTGGCAAATGAAAGTCTCTCCTGGTGTTTGGTACTTACAACTTGCTCCAGGAAGAAGTTCTGAGCTTTATGTTCTAAAAGAGGATGGTGATGGAAGTCAGAGCAAAGCATTATCAAAACGTATCACCATTAATGATTTGCGGGGTAAAGTAGTTCACTTGGAAGTAGTAAAGAAAAAGGGAAAGGAGCATGAAAAATTGCTGCTTTCTGATGTTAATGACAAGTCACAGGATACTACGGAGGTGAGTGCTTATTATCAGATTTGAATTATTGCTCTAGTCCTACTTTCGTAGTGATAAAGTAATCTGTTAGTGGATTGTCTCTGTATTAATGTAGGGAAATAGCTGGAACTCCAACTTCTTAAAATGGGCTTCTGGTTTCATCGGTGGCAGTGAGCACTCAAAACAGAGTGAAAGTACTTCGGTGGTGAGTAGTAATAGTATTTATTATGTATCATTCACGGGCTTGAATTAACATTGGTATTCTATTTATATTTCTCTATTTTGTGAACAAACGAAATTCACCATGTATCAGTTTTTCAGTTTTATTTTTGCTATGGGAAGCCATATTATAGACCGGTGTGGTAATGGGTAAAATGATCTTTAAAAGGACAATAATATAATATAGGTTCGACACGTGACAGAGTTTGCTTCTATTATTAGACTTAAGGCTCCTGTTATAATTTAATAAGTTATACATGCTGACAAAGGGGACTTTTAGGATAAATTGTAATGGATTAGAGAGGTGTTCTGGATTTTAATAAACAATTACTGACAGTTGGTCTAATTTAAATGGTTTTGTAGTTTTCCAATTGAAACTAATTCTTAGTTGATTAAATTGCTTGGATTGACAAATTCTTAACTGAGGTTTTATGTTTTGGCCTAGGGTTTACCTGTTTTTTAGGCTAGTCATGTTGTAGACATGGAAGCAAAGTATTTTGGGTTTACCTTCAGACTCCCCAAAAATGGTCATCACGTCTACCAAATATACCTCTCTTCTCCTCCAAAGGGAATTTTTCTTGCTTCAATGTCTTGGAACTTATTTGTTTTTTTTTTTGTTCAGGGCTGTTTGACTGGTAGTGGTTTTTTTGATGGCCTTGTTGTAATTTATAGGACTCCATGTCATTTGTTGTACTCTTTCTTTTCTTTTATAAATTTTTTTTCTCGGACCAAAAGTAAAAAAAGTAATCTCCACCTTTATCTGATCAATTGATTACATGGAACCATAAGGATTCACAATTTGATTTAGTGCATGGCCATGCCTTCTTAATAAAAAAATGTAGGTCATACCTTCTTAATTAAATAATATAGATGTGATTTGGTGGATTGTGATTTCATCTTCTTTAAATTAAAAATTCATTATTACATAATCAATTGTCAATATTCTTGTGGTCCTGTTATGTCGCATGGTGTATTTTATTATTGTTTCCTCAAATACTGCATCTGACTGATTTCGACCTTGTGCTATTGTTTGTATAAGTTTGCGTTTGCATCACTCTATTGTGTAGTGATTGTTTAAATTATTGGGTGAGAAAATTTCTTTTAATTCAACATCATATCAATTCCAATTAGTCTGATTTTTTTTTATAAATGTTTCTCTAATCTGATATTGGATAATAATAAACTTCCAATTTTCCGTACTTAGGAGAAAGGAAAAGGTGGGCGCCATGGAAAAACAATAAATATTTTTTCTATTGCTTCTGGACACCTGTAAGTGTTTCTTATTAATCAATCTTTGTCTGCTTATCTACCTTCTCATATTCTTTTAATGATTTGCTGTGGTACATAATAAGTGTTACTTTCACATCATTGTTTTGTTTATAAACAGTTGTGTTAAATATGGCTATGGAAAACATAATATTAATTTATGCTTTAGATGTAAATTTTGTCAATGATTTTTTTTTTTGCCCTTTATGGACCAAGTAATCTACAAATGGTCTAAATGTCATAAAGAGTCGTGGAGAATAATACTGGAATAAATAAGTCACTCTTGTGAAACTTCATTCTCGTACAGATGTTATTTTATGTGAATGTATCTGCATTACCATTTAAGCAATACTGAAAATATGTTGTGAATCATCAGCTTGACTATTCTATAGAATTGGTTGAAGTTGCGATGCCTGATAGTCATACTCATACCGGAAGTCCTCATCTTTTATGATGAAAGAGACTAGAGATCACCATCTCCTCCTATATCTTCAACACATAACTTCAAAATTTCTCCAAATCATTTTCTTTGATGGAGTCAACGATTTGGATCAAAACTGCAAAGTTAGCAAACTACAGTACTGAAATTGGCATAAAGTTGAAACTACAGGACCAAAAGTGAAAATGACCCAATATTCTCAACCCTGACCATTCTCTCAAAGCTCTACCAAAAACCGAAATGAATCCTCCATAGCCACCACAACCCTCAGACCCCCAACTCCCACACATCAGAATCCACCACCCTATAACTCTCCACGACACTACTCCCCTGCTGACGCTCCTACCCGGAATGCCGCAAGCCGTCGACCTCTCCAAGCTTAGGTTGTTGGGTTTATGTAGATACCTGAAGACTGAAGAGAAAGAAATGTTCATGGAATGGTTTTGGTTTTCTTTGTACAGTGAGATAGATGATGGCTGAATTTTGGGTGTTGTAGAAGACAAGTCTGCACAAATGGTTTTCTCTACTCGTTTTTAAAAGAAAAAAACAAGAAAAACTGAAAAAACAAAAGGGACTTAACTAAGTTGACTAGCTAGCTGTTAAGGATCTTCTTCCTAGTTTTTGAATTAGATGAGAATGAAAGGATTCGGAACTGAACTTGAAAGATCAACCAGTTCAGAGTAGGGGTAAAGGGGAAGAGCAGGAGCTTGATGATGGCGTCTGACTTCGGCTGATTAATGTGGCGCCTCTCGGAGAAGGACGAGGTTGAGCTCGGTCTTTGGCAGCTGTGTCAGCCATGGTGAAGCTGCAAGAAGAGATAATTGGGTTTCGAGTTTAAGGGATAGGATTGAGGTTGAAGGTGGGTGTTTTTTTCTTCTGGGGGAGCCGGGGTTCTGGTAATGAGCTGGGATTGAAGGTGGGTTTATTGAAAAGAGAGGGGACCTACGAATCATAGTGAGGAAGAGCTGTGGTGTATTTGGAAGATTTGGTAAACAAGGGCAAAACAGGAAGTGAAAAACTACAAAGTAATAAAATATATAATAAATAAGAAAGGGGAATGCAGATTGTATTATGGGGAGTGCTGACACTGCTCTAAAGTATTATTAATAATTTTTGTTTGACAGTAATTTAATAATGAATACTAACCATCATAATCATCATCATCCTCATGATCTGATATTTTCTTCTGCCTCATTTAAAAAAAAATTAAAAAAAATATGCAATGTTATACTGACTTTCTTGTGCTATATTTTGCCAGATATGAACGTTTTTTGAAAATCATGATTTTAAGTGTCTTGAAGAACACCCGTCGTCCAGTTAAATTCTGGTTCATAAAGAATTATCTCTCTCCTCAGTTCAAGGTTGTAAGTTTTAAGTTGTACATTTATCATGGTTTTCTATTATTTGTGGAGAAGAAATGAGATTGCTTAACATGGAAGTTTGGTCATTAAATTGGTGCAGGATGTGATTCCACTTATGGCTCAAGAATATGGCTTCGAGTACCAGCTAATCACCTACAAGTGGCCTACATGGTTGCACAAGCAAAAAGAAAAGCAACGAATTATTTGGGCCTATAAAATTTTGTTCCTTGATGTTATATTCCCCCTTTCTTTGGAAAAGGTATTAGCATTTCATAGTTTGTTATCAACCTTGTTGCTTTTTAATCTCTAGTAGCATATATGTTTGACATATATGATATCTGACATGTGCCAATACCTGCAGGTCATTTTTGTTGATGCAGATCAGATTGTCAGGGCAGACATGGGAGAACTCTATGACATGGATATAAAAGGAAGACCTCTTGCATATACTCCTTTCTGTGACAACAACAAGGATATGGATGGATATCGGTTTTGGAGACAAGTACTTACCGATAAAGACCTTTTATTTTTCCTTTCTCGACTTCGATAAGTTTTATTCATTCATCAATGACATACTAATTGTTTGTACATAATTATTCGTCCATGATTGTGATTCATCATTGACAGCTTGCTTCTTTTTTTGTCATTTTTTTCTGGAACAGGGTTTCTGGAAAGAACATTTACGGGGGAGGTCTTACCATATAAGGTCAGTTGTACTTTGATTGACACTGTTCAAAAGTAGGACATTGGTGATAAATTTGTTTCCTCATGGTTGGTTTTGTGAAGTGTGAGCCCTAGTTGCTGTTCATGTAAGTTGATTTTTCTGCTGCTATCCGTTGTCGACCTCTTGCTCACTTTTTTTATTGTATCATTCTTTTAATCAATAATTTTTTTTAGGAGTTTGCAATTATAGGGATTTAAACTTAATAACCTAATCTACCATGATAAATTGTAGTACTTTCATCAATTTGCACAAAAGCTTATATTATCTGTGGCCGAAACATTATTCTATATATCCTAAGTGGGGACTAAACCTGCTGAGTTGATTGGTCAATCTTTTGCAGTGCTTTGTATGTTGTTGATTTGAAGAAATTTCGCGAGACTGCAGCTGGAGATAATCTGAGAGTGTTCTATGAGACTCTTAGTAAGGACCCAAACAGTCTATCTAATTTGGATCAGGCAAGTGGTTAAGCTCGTAATGCGCAGTTACTATGATTTCACTGTGTTGCATTTAATTACTCTTATGATATGCATGAACCTACAATCAGTATGCTTGTGTATGTCTGATGGATGTGTTCTATTTCTCTGTGCATCTTAAGGCAATAAATACGTGAAACTAGAGTCAGTATACTTGTGTATGTCGTTGTCTGAGTAATGAATAATAGGATTTTTATTTTTTTGGTCCCCCCTGAGAAGGCAATGAGAAACCTTTTTCTATTTTTCTTTGGGGAACTCGGGCTAAACAAACCAAGTCAGTTATAATTTTCCCAGCTTTTGTGTTGATCCAACAACTGGGACACAAGGTCTGTTCTTTTCACATGCATACTTCTATTTTATCATATCCCTATGCTAAATGCCACAATTCGTGTTTCAGGATCTTCCAAACTATGCTCAACATACAGTGCCCATATTTTCATTACCACAAGAATGGCTGTGGTGTGAGTCATGGTGTGGTAATGCCACAAAATCCAAAGCAAAAACCATAGATCTTTGCAACAACCCAATGACAAAGGAACCCAAGCTCCAGGTAGATCTGTTTTTCTTTGGTTTGTGTTTCATTATTATTTTTTCTTATAATTTTTTTCTACTGAGTAGATGCACCTGTCATACTGAGTAAATACACCTCACATATTGTCATTGGCCATTTCTTTTTCTGTCTTTTAATATCCATTTACGTTGCGTATGTCTTGTTTTGGTTGCAGGGTGCTAGAAGAATAGTTTCTGAGTGGCCAGATCTTGATTTGGAGGCTAGGCAGTTCACTGCAAAGATCTTAGGTGATGAAGTGGCAATCCAAGAACCTGCACCAGCTCTTAATCAACCAGGGGCTTCAGTGACGGACAGCCCACCGTTAAAAGATCTTGAATCTAGGGCAGAGTTGTGAATATTATATAGCCTACACTATGGTTCAATTTAAGTAGAGCAATTATTCAAACCTAGGGTAGCAGGGTACACTTCAACATAATTTGACCTCAAGGTGACTGCCTTTGTACACAGTTATCCTGTATTCTAAACAAGAGATTTTGGATCGTCTTTGTTGGCAGCAAGAGCATGGCACCTGCAAAAGAATATCCTTTCCAGGCGCTTCATCGTTTCTCTTAGCTACTAGACTAGTTCATGCTTATTAGGCCTAGATGTACCCTAGAACAGATTTTTTTTGAGTAAATTTATCTCATATGGTCATCTTTATAAAGAGTTCAGCAAATTTTGTAAACTTCCATATTTTCGAGACTATAAATAAGAGGTCTCATTAACTTTAGATGGACTTTGGTTCTTTAGCCGGGTGCCTGTACTATGCGTTATTGCATCAATGCATTAATTTAGAGATTATTTCCTTTCGATGAAATATCAGTATACAACATGTCCATAAATGGAGTAGCTTTACGACCAAATAATTTTTATTTTTTTTTGTGGGAGAAAGTGCTTTAAGGCCAATTAAGGGAAACCCTCTTTTACCAGCTTCATATTGTTTAGCGCTGTGAAAAGTTAATCTGCATGTTACTTTGACCAAGACCAACAGTTTCAAGTTCAACGGAAAACCTTCTTTTACAAATCAAGGGAACCATAAACCCTCACTAAGCAAGCTTATTTGGGGAGAACTATTGGAGCACTTTTTTTTGTTTTTGGACAATAGAACTATTGGAGCATAGAATCATCATAATCAACTGGGTTTTTATCATAGGTAGGGTACTTTATTGAACTGGACATAATGGTACCCAAATTTAATAAACAATCATATGTACCTAAACTCAAGAAAAACGTATGTGGAAGATTCTATATAGAGAAGAATTAAAGTTTTTTTTTTTTTAACAAAACAAATTAGGGTTTATGGTTGAATTTTGAGATCCAACACAAGACGGCTTCAGATCCAACACTAATGGCTCTAAGACATTATGGTACCCAAAGTATTAGTTGGCGGAATTTGAACAAGCATGCACAACGGTGCAACCTCAAGGACTTACTCAAGATGGTTTGTCTAAATATTCTATAAGAGATGCATGCTGAAAATCCCAAAATACGATCTTGTATGTGCTTTATAAGATTAGGGCATTTTAAAGCCCCTAAACCCTAAATCCCCATCTATTCTAATCAAATTTAGTCCAAGCGTAAAGCTAGTCAATACCAAAATTTATATTGTGTTAACTAATTACCTAGTCAATCATATAGCATTTCACCATAGATGTTTCAAGGCCAAGAGTCACCTATCCTGGCGTGGTATCTTTTTGTCTTGACCAATTTTTCATTTATGCTAGATTATGTGCATCTCTTCAACCGATTTTTGACCAAGTTGATTGTGTGGCTATAAGCTTTGATGAAATAGGGTGAAATTGCTAGTATGGAGTTACCAAAGAGGTACAATTTAGAACGCGTTGAATATGAGTTAAATCTATTTAAATACAAAGTTACTTCTTTTTTAATTACATATAATTGTTCCAAAAGCCACTTCCTACCCTATAAATTATTAGGGTAAAAACCCAAAATAGTACCTGAACTATAGCCAAAGGTACTTTTTGGTAACTACAATTTTTTTTTACCCAAAATGGTACCTGAACTATTGATCATTACCCAAAATGGTACCTGAACTATTGTGCATTTACTCAAAATGGTACCCAACTTAACTACGGAGGTACCATTTTGGGTAATGACACAATAGTTCAGGTATCATTTTGGGTAAAAAAAATTTGTAGGTACCAAAAAATCCTTTTCACAATAGTTTAGGTACTAATTTGGGTTTTTACCCAAATTATTATTGAATTATGCCACAAGAAGAGAACTAAATCAACTAATTAATAGTGTACACATATATCTTCCATAGCTTCAGGTTTTCTAATTCTGTAAAGTTTATAGCTCATCGATTTTCAGTTTTTTTCTGAAGAACCTTGAGTCTTTTATTTCTCATAAAAATTGGAGACATGTTCAAAAAATTTGGTCCCTTAGAGTTTTGTGGTTTGGAGTTTTTGTTGTAAGGGGAAACTATTCCCCATTCAACCACAAGTATTATAGTTGATGGTTTGTTCTCTTAAAGATATAGTATCTAATACTATCCCTACTTTTTTGTATTTAACTACGTTAATTTTCTAATGACTTTAAATTAAAAGGTAAATAACCAATAGGTCCTCTTTTACATTACATATTTCCCTTCAAGTTTGATAGATTTTAAATAATTCCCACTAAGTTTCAGTTGAACATCTTTCACTCCCAGTAAGAACAAAAATATTAAATAATGATTTTTTGTGACATTATTGCCCTTAGTGTCTGCTTTTGGTATCTTTGTTTTCTCTCCGTCTTCTTCTTCTTCTCTCTCTCTCTCTCTCTCTCTTTCTCTCCTCTCTTCTCTCTTTTTTTCTCATAATCCGCCATGAATTAAGTTAAGTAACTCACACAACCATATCAAAAGCTCAATTTTTTCATTCAAATTTTATTTTTTGGTTTTATTAGATGGGAAACAGTTTTGGAAAAGAGCGTGTACTTCATCAGCGACCGCGATCTCGTTCCATTTGACACCGGTTTTGTGGTAGAATGAGGCAGATCGAGGGGCAAAATTAGGCAGAGGGGAGAGAGAAAGGAAAGAAAAAGAGATGTTGCAGTAGAGAGAATGGAAAGAAAGATGCAGGAAAAGAAGAACAGAAGAAATAGAAGAAGAAGACGAAGAAGAAGAAGAAGAAGAAGAAGAATAGAAAAAAAAAACAAAGAGGAGCACATGGGTGAGAGAAAGAGAGGGAGAGAAGAATAAAAGAAAGAAAAAAAAAAGAGGAGCACGTGGGAGGAACATAAGAAAGAGAAGAAGAAAGAGAGATAAGAATAAGAAAATTAAAGAATAGAGATTGATAGTTTCTCCATGGATGTAAGGGCTGGAGATCAATAATTTTTTTTTATTGATGTCAATAATTTTGGTTATTGAGGTCAATAAAATCTGGACTGATACTTCATTGTTGCTGCACTGGTGTTATCGTTATCGACTTCAATAAAATAGTTTATTGACCTTAATAAAACTTTATTGAGGTAAATAAAAACATAAAAGTGATGTTCCTTTGTTCTTTCCTTCCTACCACGGAAAGTATAGATTCCTTATAAAAAAATTATTGAGGTCAATAAAATCTGTCAGTGGATGATTGTGATTGTGAAGTGAAGAGAATGATTGAAAGTGACCTGAATAAAAGTTTATTGACCTCACTAAACAAGTTTATTGACCTCAATAAAATTTGTTTGACAACTTGAGGTCCTGTACATGATCAAATCAAGGAAATACACAAGAATTATTGACCTCAATAAAAGTTTAATGACCTCAATAAAATTTGTTTGGCAACTTGAGGTCCTGTACATGATCAAATCAAGAAAATACACAAGAATTATTGACCTCAATAAACAAGTTTATTGACCTCAATAAAATTTGTTTGACAACTTGAGGTCCTGTACATGATCAAATCAAGGAAATACACAAGAATTATTGACCTCAATAAAAGTTTAATGACCTCAATAAAATTTGTTTGGCAACTTGAGGTCTTGTACATGATCAAATCAAAGAAATACACAAGAATTATTGACCTCAATAAACAAGTTTATTGACCTCAATAAACAAGTTTATTGACCTCAATAAACAAGTTTATTGACCTCAATAAAATTTGTTTGGTAACTTGAGGTTCTGTACATGATCAAATCAAGAAATACACAATAATTATTGACCTCAATAAAAGTTTATTGACCTCAAGAAAACAGTTAATTGACCTCAATAAAATTTTATTGTGGTCAATAAAATACTCAAATGTGATGTTCATTTGTTCTTTCCCTCATACCACGGAAAATATCGACAGTTTATTGACCTCAATAAAATTTTATTGAGGTCAATAAAATACACAAAAGTGATGCTTCTTTGTTATTTCCCTCCTACCATTGAGGTCTAAAAAAAATTTATTGAGGTCAATAATTTTTGCCAGTGGCAGTTTCGTAATTTTTGTAAAATATATAATACAAAAACGTAAATTGGTCAATTAATGGACCGGGAGGGCAATATGTTTTTCCCTTGTCCTTGATAGTAAATATTTGTCCAATTTTGTCCTTATGGGTCAAGAACCCATTATTAAAATGTTTTCACTGTTGTAAATACCGTTATTAGTGTGGTTATTCATGTAAATAGTTGTAGGGGCATACATGTCATTGTACTAAATCCTAGTAAACTCTACCTCTATATAAGAAGGGTTTACTTGATGAATAATATCAATCTTCTCTCTGCCTCCAAACACATATTCTCCGACTGAGTTATTTTGGGTTGATTTAGTTGAATTGCTATATGGGTTGATTTACTTTTCAGATGTTCACTGACTGTGTTATTTTGTGTAGGAAATTATGATTGCAGGATTTAGGTGAAATATACCCAATTCCTCTTTGCTTTTATATATTGATTCATTACTGATAGACATAGTTTAGAAAGTTATGTGAATGTAAATCATGTTGATGTTTTTGAATCTAGGTATCTTTGGCTTTTTTTTTTTTTTTTTTGTTTATCCGGAAAAGACTAAAACAATCTATAAGGAGAAACCCCTAAGGCATCCCGAACTAAAAATATCAAAGTTAAAAGCATTAAGAACCGAGAGAGGCAGACAACGATTCCAAATTTGACTGAAACTTAAAGTGTGACCGAGCTTTGCCAAGCTATTCTTGGCTTAATTGATTATGACTATATGATTATATATGCATATATCATATATGTGAGCAGGACATATGGATCAAGAATGAGGTTTCCTCCAATCAAGCCTGAAGCTTGATGATTGGTTTCTGTTGAGGTTTCCTCCGATCAAGCCTGAAGCTTGATGATGGGAATCTGTTGGTAGACCATACCAAGAAAATAATGCTGGCAGCTTTTGGTATAGATTAATTCTGTATGCGCCAAGCAAGAAAAACAAAGGGCAATAATAATAATAATAATAAAAAAGCCCATGAAGAAATAAAAAGGAAAAAGGTGGATTGACAGAAGTGTCATCCTGGCCCTACTGAAAGAAAAACGGAAAAGAAGAAAGAGGGTTTTGACAATATGGTCACCTGAGTCCCACGAAAGAAAAATGAGAAGCCGACATGATGTAGAGCACCTAAATCCTCGAATTTTGGTTTTCTCGAATCATAAATTTTGAGAACACATGTAATTTAATATTACTTAACTTAATGAAGTTTTGAGAATACATGTGATTTAATATTAGTTGACTTAATATTTGCAGTCTTGAGTATAAAATAAAAGTGAACTCGATGTTTCATTCTGGTATCCTCAAATCCAAAGTTTCGAGTGACTGACTTATAATCCATCCGTCCTAAGTGGCTGACTATTTGATTAAAGTGATGGATTTTTTTGGTGAATTAGTGAACTTGAGGTTTCACTACAATATATTTCGAGCTTGACTATCTTGATCACCAAAATATTGAACACGAAAGTTCAAAGTCTATGGAAGGTTTTAACCTCCTACCACATTTATTTTGTACACAATTCATATATGGAAGGTTTCACATCCTCCATTTTATTTAATTATGCTTATTTAATTTATGTTTATTTAATTACGTTCATTTAATTACGTTTAATTACTTATCTGCTCAAACCCCAATTGTAAAATAACCTGCTGCGTGTGGTCTTTGAGCTATGCACATTTATTTAATTACGTTTAATTATTCATTCACTCAAACTTATTGCCTATTCATACTTCTGTGACAACCATAGCAGGCCAATCCAACCTGATAGAGGGCCATGGCAAAGCCTACTTTATGTTGTCCAATGGTACCGAAGTTACCATTAATGAGGCCTTATACCATGTTCCCGAAGAACGTTATCGAGTTTTAAGGATATTTGAGCTAACGGTTATCACGTTGAAACCACTAATGAAAAAGGAGTGGAATATCTTTGTATAAGCTCCAACTTGTACGACCAGAAGCGTACCTTGGAGAAATTGAAATGCCTCTCGATTGGTCTCTACTTGAGCCACCATTAGATCGATTGAGGCAAATTACATAGTTAGCCAGAAGCTAACCAATTCGAGCAGCTACTTGTCGTGGTATGACTGTTTGGGACACCCAAGTTGATATATGATGCGCCGTATCCTCAATTTATTACACGGGCATCCTCTTACTGAATAAGGAAGACCAATATATGCAAAGACTAATAAAGACTCATCCATTTTTCTGCAATGAATATAAAGGAATATTTGTGGACCTATCCAACCACCATGCGGACCAGTTAAATATATCATGGTTTTGGTCGATGCATCGACAAAGTGGCATGTTACTTTATTGTCTACAAGAAACGTTGCTTTTGCTAAACTCCTCGCCTAGAAGGCTCACCACTAGAAGACTTGGTAATGCCGAAGAGTTTACATGCATCGAAAATTTTCGATGATTATTGCATGTTCCTTGGGGTTGATGTTGAACATTCGGTTCCCCATGTTCACACCCATAATGGTCTCGCACGAACCTTGGTAATGCGCACCAAGATTCTAGTATATGTAAGGGACTATGCAATCTTGCATGCAACCATGTTGGTCCGATTGAGGCTCGCTGCTATCCAACCTTATTAGACGTTACAGCTGGTGACTGGGTACGAGCTTGACGCTTCGTACTTACACGTATTTAGGTATGCAGTTTACGTGCCAATTGCGCTGCCACAACGTACAAATGAGTCCTCAATAAAAGGATGAGCATATATATCAATTATGAATCCTCATCCATTATACGCTTTTTAGAGCCCTTGATATGCAATCTATTTACTGCAAAATTTGTAGATTGTCACTTTGTTAAGATAGTCTTCCCTCCGTTAGAGGGAGATAAGAACGTCACCGTTCCTGAAGAACGACGTGTTAGTTTGACCAAGACCAACAGTTCCAAGTTCAACGGAAAACCTTTGTAAGGGCAAAATATTTGCTATTGGCTATTTCCTATTTGACAAAACCTCTTCCCTTGTATTAGCATTTGTTTTGTATTCAATACTAGATTGTTTAGGGATTAGGTGTCGTGGCTTAGGTTGTTTTTACTCGAGATGGTTCGTGAAGTGATAGGAACACAAAGTGTGACGTTTTTAATATGTTTTTCTCATCCTTTGGCTGCGTTTTATTTATAACTTTGCTATTTTAGCTTAGTTTCCATCTTTGAGTCCCGAAATGATGTTTAAATGTGTTAATGAATAAAATGAGGTTTTTAGGAAACTTTCCTGTTTTGACTTTCCTAATTTGTTTTGGAAACTTTACTCATTTAAAATCTTTCCTCATTTGTGTTTTCTCCTACACTTGGCAGGAATCCTAATGACGTCAGGAATCCTAATGACGTCAGGAATCCTAGTGCAACCAGGATTACTATTTCAGCTCGGAATGGAAAACGGGAGCTCGGAAAATTACGAAGCTTAATGGGCTTTTTCGAGGCCCATTAAGAGGTGGGCTGCCATGAGGCCCAATTGGGAGGCCCAAATCCATGAAGACAAGCCCATTGGACTTTTGGATGAAACCCTAGTCCATTAGGGTTAATTATGGACGAAAATTACAAAGGGGAAGGAAGAGGTTGCCGCACAAATGAAGTCCAAGAAGGATTAGGAGTGTTCTTCCTGAATAAAATCAGATTTTTAGGGAATGAATCTAGTCCTAATTTCGGCAAAAAGAGGAGGGTTTCTTGGTGGCTACTCAATTAATTTTCAGCAACAATTAAGAGATAAATCCTAAAAGATTTCGACATCTAGATGGAGGGCTAGGATTGCATCAAGGGTTCCATGATTTCTCCTATAAATAGGCTGCTCCTAGACTCAAGAAAAACACACCTTCTACCCGAGAAAAATACCATTCCATACCTCTCAAGTTTCGGCAACACCACCATCCAAGGTTCTCGGTTTCCATTCTCTAGTGCAAGGGTTCTCAAGACTTCAAGGAGGAGGAGAAGGCGAAATCACCATCATCACCAACCATATTTCGACATCACCATCACCATCTTCAACTTGTCTTCACGGCTTGGATTGCTTGCGTTCAAGGATTCAAGGTTTTGTGGCTTCAAGATCTTCATGCTATTTATATGGTGTATTTCGACTTAACCTTTAAATTTATGCCTCTTTGTTGCTTGTTTATCTTTTGTATTAGTTAACATGACATGGATTATATAATTTCCAGCCCTTGTTTATGGATTTATTGAATTATTGGATTGGATTTAATTAGTTCTTCTAGCATCTTATGTGAATTTGTTTATTTGATTTTGTCTTTAATGTTGGAATCAAATAAAAAGGATCATGGATAGATGAGCGTTCTCACTAGGTCGTGCACTTTAATTAACAACTCTTTTCTATGCGTTGGACATGTTTTGATTGATCACCTTTACATGTTTAATTGATTGGCTTGACAGAGCGTTCTCGGAGTTAATTTTCATAGGGAAAGTTTTATATGGGGAATGATAATTGGCGTTCCAGCATTCCACATATGTTAATTTCGGATTCGTGGCTAGGGAATTAATTAATTTTCAGTTTAATAATCGATAGATTTGTACACTTGTGGTTGTGAGTTATGTGTTTCATGTTTCATTCCATTCCATTTAATTTATTCTTTGTAGAGTAACCATTTAGTTTAAACAAATCATACCTTTAAATCCCCCATATTTTCGTTGCATATATTGTCTATATTTTGTATATTTGTGACACTAATTCTTTATAATGATTCTTTGTTTAGGTACTACCCCTAATCCCCGTCGTTAACGATCCCTACTTGCTTTATACTACCGATGATTTTAGGGTTTAAATTGATGCTTGCAAAAGTCATATCATGAAGACGCCTTTCTTATCCGGCCTTTTCTCCGGACTTCGATCATTGGTCATCGAAGGTTTCATTCAAGCATCTCAAGGTATGACTCATGCATATGCACATGCACTTCATTGACATGTAGTCTTCCTTGTTGTCCTAGGTTTATCTAGGTTGTTTTCCTTTCACTTATGATGTGAATCACATAAGTATATGATGCTTGATTGCCACACTTGTGTCTTGTATCACAAGTTTCGAGTTGCGACCGGGGCTCAAATTTTGTATGCATTGTTTCATACATTTGAGTTTATGATGTTAGGATTGCTAGATCTTCTTATAGATTTGTTTTGATTAGCATTCCTTTATGTTTAAGGCTGTTTTATGCCTTGCGATCGATCGTCACTGTTCATGCGATCGATCGCACCACGTGGCAAATTTGTCCGTTGGATTTATGACCGTTGCATTTCAAACTTAGTGCGGAATTTGTCCGTTGGGACTTTTCGTGCGATCGATCGCAACCTGTTATGCGATCGATGGCAAATGAGGGTTTACACTTCCAGTAGCTTCTGGTCATTGTTTTTGCACTACGCGATCGATCGCATCCTTTCGGGCGATCGATCGCATAGTTATGTCCAGTTCTCTATAAATAGAATGTTGGACGATTCATTTCGGTTAGAACTCTTTCCCCATAGTCAAAATACACTTTGAGAGAGTTTTCTGGTATATGAGTGAGCCTAGTTCCATGTATAGGATCCCACTCTTTTGATCTCCATGATTAATCCTTGCTAAACACTTTGATTTGCACATAGTTGCTTGTTTAGCTTATGTTATAGGATTTAGGAGATTCTATTCAACTCTAGCAATTGTTCCATGTTGAATTGCTGAGTTGAAGGATTGAATCATTTGTTTCAATCTCTTTGTTGTTTGTTGGCTTAGCTATTGTTCCTTGTGAATAGCTAAGTTAACCCTTGAATCATATTCAAGGCTTTTCAATTCGGTTTGGTTAATGCAAGCAATTGTTCCTTGTTGAATTGCTTGTGTTAATTGAATTGAATTCATTCATTCATACACACACACACTTGCATAGTCGGTGTCTTGCGGTTGGAGGATTCACGCGGTGAAGTTCGATCAATCGGAGAAGCTTGAGGTGGGATCACTTGAAGAGCATTCGGGGCTACACAAGGTTAGAGCTGCCACTAGTCATAGGGTTGATAGTGTAGAGTTTGGGACGGAGTTTCCCCCTTGTACGTGTTGCCGTTTGGCGTTTTCATAGTGTTACACAAGAGCATGGGGTACGGCTCCCCTCCGGTTTTCCTCTAGAGGTAGAGGTTCCGGGTGACCATATTGTGTGTTGGTTGTGTGATTGATTATCTATTGTATTGTGCTTAATTGATTAGCATATTGTGTGCTTGTTCATACATAGATATATATAGTCCGTGGTGTGCTAGTTTGATGCACACTTTGGGATTCTAGGTTGTACAATTGATTGTGCTTGTTGCATATATATTTGTAATCAATTGTGAATTGCTTGTGCAATAGTTAGAACCTAGGTTGTTTATTGTGAAGCATATTTGTATTGCTTCCTATTGTTGTTCACTACTTAGTAGAATTGTGATTATAATTGTTGTGCATGTTAATTGCATCATATAGTGAACACTAGACCGTGGAGTGCTACTTTGATGCACTCTTTGGGTTTTAGGATTGTTTCAATCAATTGTGTATATTGCATAAGTAATTGTATTGATTGAACAATTGTTGATTGTAGGAGAGTTAAGTTTTAATTTGATAAAAGTGTCTATACTCTCCGATTAATGTTTAAGACGACTACTGTTATTGGGACAATCCGGCGTACCGGAATTTCAACCTTGTTTTACAAATCAAGGGAACCAAAACCCTCACTAAGCAAGCATATTTGGACCAAAGTATAGGGAGAACTATTGGAGCATAGAATCATCATAATCAATTGGATTTTTATCATCGGGTAGTACTTTATTGAACTGGACATAATGGTACCCGAATTTAATAAACAATCAAATATGTACCTAAACTCAAGAAAAATGTCTAGAAGATTCTATATGGAGAAGAATTAGGGTTTAGGGTTGGAATTTTGAGATCCAACACTAATGGCTCTAAGAAGGCATCACAAAGACCATATGATTAGTTGGCGGAATTTGAACAAGCATGCACAATGGTGCAACCTCAAGGACTTACTCAAGACGGTTTATCTAAATATTCTACAAAAGATGCATGCTGAAAATCCCAAAATACGATCTTGTATGTGCTTTATAAGATCGATTAGGGCATTTTAAAGACCCTAAACCCTAAATCCCCATATATTCTAATCAAATTTAGTCTGAGCTAGTCAATACCTACATTTTTTCCCCATTTTATCAAAAGCATATAGCCACACAACCAACTTGGTCAAAAATAGGTTGAAGTGATACAAATAATTTCATTTAGTTAGAAAACTTGGTGTATAAGAGCTTAAATTTTGGAAAAAAATCACTTTTAGTCCCTGAACTTTGACCCATTCGACACTTTCGTCCCTGAACTTTGAAATATATAACTTTAGTCCTTGAACTTTGAAAAAAACTATCACTTTTGTCCCTGACCGAAGTTTTCACCGAATAAACCTCCGATTTCGGCCAATTCGAACGACAACACATAGTGGGCTTTGAAGCCCTCCTTGAGGCGAGTTCAACGCCACCAACCGGAACTTGCCACCAACCCCGCCTCAAACCGTCGCCGGACGGCGGAGAATTTTACAATTAAAGTTTCGGCCACCACCGGCTTTCAGGATAAATTCGAGCCATTCTAGGCCGAATCGAGCTTAGCCCCAGTTATAAAAGTTACTCCTCTCATCCGTGTGAACATTTTGGCATAGGTTTTGCACCATTTTTTTCCGGTCAGGGACGAAAGTGATAGTCGGTGTTAAAGTTCAGGGACGAAAATGATATATCTCAAAGTTCAGGGACGAAAATGTCGAACGAATCAAAGTTGAGGGACTAAAGGTGATTTTTTTTCTAAATTTTGCGATAATCTTGAATAACATAAAAAAAATAGTCAATATTGAAATTAGATAAGAAAATGTGTTCAGCCATTTGAGAGAGATCATGATGGAAAAAATATCACGTGGAGATAGGTGACTTTCGCCCTTGAAGTTTTTTTTTGTAATTTTTATAATATTTATTTTTTATTTTTTAATTTTTTTCTGGACATCAGTGCCTTGAAGATTCTTTGATGAAAGTCATAGGATTTACTAGGTAATTTGTAAACGCAATAATTATCCTAAACATTGTGTTCACTAATTACCTAGTAAATCATATAGCATTAATTTCACCATAGATGTTTCAAGGACAAGAGTCACCCATCCTGGCGTGGTATCATTTTGTCTTGACCAATTTTTCATTTATGCTAGATTATGTGCATCTCTTCAACCGATTTTAGACCCAGTTGGCTGTGTGGCTATAAGCTTTGATGAAATAGGGTGAACTTGTTACTATGGAGTTACCAAAGAGGTACAATTTAGAACACGTTATATATGAGTTAAATATATTTAAATATAAAGTTACTTTTTTAATATACATATAATCATTCCAAAAGCCACTTCCTCCCCTATAAATTATTATTCAATTATGCCACAAGAAGAGAACTAATAGTGTACACACACACACACACACATATATATATATATATATATATACCATAGCTTCAGGTTTTCTAATACTGTTAAAGTTTAAAGCTCATCGATTTTCAGTTATTTTTTTTTTCTAAAGAACCTTGAGTCTTTTATAGATTCAGTTCAAAATTAATAACCAGTCGTTGTATATAATTAGTTGGTTCTTATCTTATATCAGAAATTTCATGGAAGAATGATGCAAGTAGCAGTTTCACAAAAAATAATAATGATTAGTTTTCTTGGTTAGGATTATGGTATTGATTTTGCATTGTCATTGCTTGAAGGAATGAACAAATTTTTTTTTTTTTTGCCAAAGGCAATTAATTTTTTTTTTTCGGAAATTGGAAATTAATTTTATTAAATATAAGAGTTTATAGCGCATTAGTGCCGAAATTGGTATAAATCTTAGGTAATGGGAGCAATGGTGGCTAGGGTCATCATCCACTCTAACTTCATGTAATTCAAGATGCATTTTTCACATGCATACAATTTCTAAGGGATGTTAAGTTTCATATTTAATTAGCACAGATAGCTAGTTACTTGTAGAAATAGTTTCTGATGGGGATCGAGATGCTTCAACTTTTCAGCCACATATTCATTTGAGCATATTTTCATTACATTAATTTCATGGTTGTGATATCTAACAATTGGACCATGAACGTAACATCATTCTAGCTAATTGTTGGCATTATTAGTCGTCCGATCCTAGCTTACATATGAGAGAGAGAGAGAGAGAGAGAGAGAGAGAGAGAGAGAGAGAGAGAGAGAGAGAGAGAGAGAGAGAGAGAGAGAGAGACAGCTTGTATCCAAAACACGTCAAACAGTTGGAACCCCACCTTAATTTGTCGAGTTGAGATCGAGATCTTATCATCACAATATATGCATTGTGAATCAGCTAGCTCAACTCATCAGGTGCTTCAGATGCATGTTGTATTTCCTTCACACATATATTGATGGAGCTAGCTAGCTGATAGATCATATATATATTGCACGCCACACCTTCAATAATTAACTTCATCATCATCAGTCACTTACTCTATCTCGCTCTTTCTTCCAGAACCCACTATATATTATTCCGCCCCACTCACACAGGCCAGGCCCTTTTTTCTCTCTCTGCAGCTGCATGCTAGCTATATATAGTCTGTCTTTAAATTAATCAACTCATGTTGGAATATATAAACTACTAGTTCAAGCTGAAATTAAGACTTACTAGTTTTAATAAGGAAAGGAGGAGTTCAAATCCTGACCGAAAGGCCAATATGTATATATCACCCAGAAGAATTAGCTGAAGCAGAAGCAGGTGGTGCCTAGCTCTTATAATTAACTACAAGATGCAGAAGAAGGTTTGTGGCTGGAAATCATGCCAAAATGAGCAGCAGCAGTATCACCAGACACATGTTGATTACAATAACAATAAGAATGATCAAATGATGTACTCAAACGCATCATCATCGTCGTCGGATCTCAGTTTGAGGAACCTCTCAAAGCTTATACTTCCTCCCTTGGGTGCCTCAAGCTACAACCAAACTCACATGCACTCAAAACCCTGGATTATTTCCCCCATGGACTCCACATACAGGTACCTCGCTATTATATATCCATCTCAAAATTGATAAGAGTTTAATTAATTAAAATTTGGTTCATGCAGGGGTTGGGAGACATTTATGGTGCTTTTGGTGGCTTACTCGGCTTGGGTTTACCCGTTTGAGGTTGCATTTCTCAACTCATCGGTCGGAACAAGCAGCAAGCCTCTGTGCATAGCAGACAACATCGTTGATCTATTTTTCGGCATCGATATCATCTTGACATTCTTCGTCGCATATATTGATCCCAGAACTCAGTTGCTTGTTCTCGACTCCAAAAAGATCGCTATAAGGTCACTTCCTTAATTCCATCCTTGCTTCTAATTTCTTTTTCTACTTTTTTTTATCTATTAATAAAATACTTATAAAGTTCTTCCTTAATTCCTTGTTTACGACTATATAAAATGAACTTTAGGAAAACAAAAAATTGATAATTAAATGATTTTATTATAAAAGAGGGAAAACTCAAAGAATAATAACCATAAAAACCAACAAAGCCATCCAAAGGAAGAAAAACAAAGAAAATATTCTCAAAAGAGAAACACGAGCAAAGAACAAGAACTTTAAGAAAATTGCATCAATAAAAGTAATAAACTGGTAAAAACTTTAAGAACTTTAAGAATCCTCATAGCCTAATTGCTATGGAATTCCCACTTGAATTCAAATAGGGAAAATATTGAGCCACTTTAGCATATAACGTCACTTTATTGACCCTGAATTTTTTCTTATTTTATAAAGCTATCATACATTTGTATCCTTAATAATACACCAAAATATTAAAAATTTCAATATTTACAAAAAAGCCACCGCCTTTTTAATTTTCATTATTACGAAATGTCACCTCATCTTAAAAACTACTAACAACCTCCGAAAAACTACTACCATACTCTGAAAAGCTACTAACATCATAATAAAAAACTACTGTCAACTTTCAAAAAGTTATTGTCCCGAATCTCAAAACTATTGCCTCGATCAAACCTCAAATTAACCACCAAAAATTAAGCTACTACTCCAACCCAAAAACTACTGGCCCATTAACTAAACCGTTTTCTGGCCAAACCCGATCCGGTCAAAACTCCTCTATCTAACTGTTGTATTCTTTTCACCAACGTGAGTCCACCCATGTCCATGGATCGTCCGTCCAACCAACGATGATAATAGATCGAGCCTCAAAAACTCAAGGTAATTAATCCGATAGTTTTTCACCGTTTTCTGGCTAGAGGGCCACTGTAGTACCGACCCAGGGATGATAATTGATCATCTAGTCACGATCTGCATCTTTTTTAGCTTGAATTTCATCTTTAATCCATGTATAGAGAAGATAATTATATTTCTCTCTCTTTCTTTCTTCGCATCTGGTATGTTTTATTTTTTTTTCTGTCTAAATGGCATTGTGAGGGAAAAAATTATATCGGCGGCTTAAAAAACAAAATCAAGGTCACCAAAATAATATTATCTGTAATTTGTTAAAGATCGTTTTCATCCCATATTGCATGACTCACTTGATGAGGATATCACATCCAAGTTTTGTGGTCAGTTTTATGAGATGTCATATATATGTTTATTTTTTAGTGAAAATGTCATATAGATATGTTAATTTGTCAAATAATGTACGTTATAAATGTCTGGTCGTCAAAACTCCATGCATGCAATTATTATACAATTAATTTTGCGCATGTTCTCAACCAAATTAATCACCTAATAACTCCTAACTACAGGTAGGCCAGGAGATGTCCCTTAAATGAGGTAGGGCATTATCCTAGCCATCTTTTTTGCCTAATTTTTGTTATTTGGAAAAACTCTTTCGCCATTCCAAATCTTTTATCCACCCAAGTGCATATATTTGGAAAAAAAAATTCGCCACTCTAATTCTTCTATCCACCCAAGTGAACATGCGCTTGGGTAGGCCAAGCTAGTCGTTGGATCGGTCAAATTTTGGGGGTTTAGAGTTTACACTAATACTGTGGAATTAAAATGTACGTTAGTACCAAATTAAAAGCTGCCTCCTCTCTCCTTGCGCGAGAATTTGGTGGCACTTACGCAAGCTCAATTCTCTTCAACAACAGGCAGCCGGAATGATCTATCCATTTTTAATCATGATCGAGTTAATTAATTTAAAGACAGACGTACTATATATATAAGCATGAAGCATGACAATAATAATACATGTTTCGGATACTGCATGACAATTTTCGACTAATTAATAATGCCAACAATTAGCTAAGGTTGATGTTACGTTCATGGTCCAATTGTTAGCTAGATATATCACAACCATGAAATTAATGTAATGAATATATGCTCAAATGAGTATATGCATGTGGCTAAAACGTTGAAGCACCTCCATCCCATAAGAAACTATATTTACAAGTATCTAGCTATCGATCACTTAAAAATTGGCATCCATCATATTTGTACAATTGAAGGAAAATTTTCCTTGCCGGTGCTAAATACAGAACTTAACTTCTCTTGAAAATTGTATGAACGTGGAAATTAAATGCATCTTGGATTAATTACATGAAACTAGCTAGAGTGGATGACCCTAGCCACCATTGCCACCATTGTTACATGTTAATTTATTTTACCTTCCTTGCACCTACTTGTTAATCACAAAACAAACTCTCTGATACCCTACCATGCCTTGCTTGCTTGGCCGTGACCTTGTGTTGGCTCCAAGGTTCTTGTGCTTGGTTAGGTCTACAAGACCATTTGTGCATAGTTTATTTCCATGCTTAAGTTGTTTTGCTAGTTTAGTTTCGTAGCTTAGCTTCGTTCCGCCTCCGGTAAGGTCCGTTTTCCCACCCTTGCCTTCTAGGCTGCATAAAGTCTTTTTCACCCTTGTGACAAAATTAATCAAATCTCCAAGTATGCTTCACTTAACCAGAAAATTGTAATTGTGTTGGGTTTCGGGCTCGACTCTTGACTTGTTTCTCGTTAATTAATTCTAGAACCTAACTTTATTTTATCTCAATTCCAAATATCGGGACTTTGATGTATACCCATTTCGTTTTCTTCAAAACAACTTCGACAAATCTTAATCTCTTTAATCTTAGTCAATGTGCTAACCTTAAATGGAATTACGTTGGCCCATTCTAAAATGTGGGCAACATCAATCATGTGCAACTAATTGATGAGTTTTGTTGATGTGTAAAAGCTGTATTAGCAGGGCCCAACACATGTTTCACTAACATGCATCTCTTTGTATATAAATAATGGACTCAGATCTAATACAAAAATCAATATAGATTTAGACTAATGGTGGAAACATAAAATTGTGGAGAACTCTAAAACTGTGAATAATGTAGTGTTTTGGGCTTAAATTTTAGTTTAGGCCTTAGCTTTTAGCCATTACTGCTGCGACTAGCCTGATGATGTAACTGTGAAAACAGATATCTTTCAACATGGTTTTTGATGGATTTGGCATCAACCCTCCCCTTTG
Organism: Rubus parviflorus; assembly: GCA_029955375.1. Taxonomy (NCBI): domain Eukaryota; kingdom Viridiplantae; phylum Streptophyta; class Magnoliopsida; order Rosales; family Rosaceae; genus Rubus; species Rubus parviflorus. The sequence continues at coordinate 2,246,543 of JARGGL010000008.1, read as the reverse complement.
AGGCACTAGGAAAACACAAATTGGGTCTCTCCTACTCGCTTTTGGGATTGCTCCGATTTTGGCGTTTAAGACGAGCAAAGAAACTCTTCACAAGGTATTTACCAGCTTCTTCGGCAAGCCTCAAACTTTATATGAAATTCATTCATTTGTGACGTCTTATCTCATTGATTCATTCATTCATTCATCTTAATAAATTCTCCTGCAGGCTTGAGAAGGACATCAGGTTTAGCTACTTTTGGGTCAGATGCGCCAGGCTTTTATCTGTAAGTACTAAGTGGTAAAGAAAGATATATGTAACAATTAATGACACAAGTGCTTTACTAAGAAATTTTGAGTCATTGGAAGAAATATATACCAGGAACATATATACCTGCACCATCTAAATTATACTGATAAAATTAATGACAAAACCTTAAAGCATTTATGTAAATAACTTCAAGCTTGGGTGATAAGTTCTCTATTAAGTTACTTAGTTGTCTGTGTATAGTTAAGACTTGAAGAGAAAGTTATGATATATGGTGGTGGTGGTGAAGTTTGAATATTGGTACGTACGCGATGCATATATACAGGTGACACTGTTTTCAGTACATTGTGCTGGATGCCTGTACTACCTGCTCGCAGATCGATACCCGCACCAAGGGAGGACATGGATTGGAGCAGTTATTCCAAATTTCAGAGAAACAAGTCTGTGGATCCGCTACATTTCAGCCCTCTACTGGTCCATCACCACCATGTCCACTGTTGGTTATGGTGACCTCCATGCAGTTAACACAATGGAAATGATCTTCATTATCATATACATGCTTTTCAACCTTGGCCTTACTGCTTACCTAATTGGCAACATGACAAACTTAGTTGTTGAAGGCACTCGTCGTACCATGGAATTTGTAAGTATTTACTTTCTCAAAATTCACATATCATATTCGTCTTGGCATTAATTTTCCGTTGTATATATGTTGGGGTTAATTTGCTTGTTTGTTCATGCAGAGAAATAGTATTGAAGCAGCATCAAACTTTGTTTGCCGCAATCGCTTGCCTCCGAGGTTGAAGGACCAAATTCTGGCTTATATTTGCTTGAGATTTAAGGCTGAGAGCTTGAACCAGCAGCAAATAATTGAACAGCTCCCCAAGTCAATTTGTAAAAGCATCTGTCAACATTTGTTCTTCCCAACAGTAGAGAAAGTTTATCTTTTCAAGGGTGTCTCGAGGGAAATACTTATACTTTTGGTAGGGCATCATACACTTCCATCCCACTTGATATCAAAATTAACATTGCATTGGTATATATAGAGAAAAAGAAAACGATTTCACTGGGAATTTTTTTTTTTTGCATTTTGGGAAAATAATTGCATATATTGGTATACGTTGGTCTTGTGTGGAAACTTTTCCTGCTAGAATAGTTGGAACAGCAAAGCTTAAAACACTAATGAGAACTTATGTCTTCTAACAGCATATATAATCAAATTATTGATTATCAGGTTGCAAATATGAAGGCAGAGTACATACCACCAAGAGAAGATGTTGTAATGCAAAACGAAGCGCCCGATGATATATACATCATTGTTTCTGGAGAAGTGGAAATAATTGATTGTGAGATGGAGAAAGAGCTAGTTGTTGGGACTTTGAAATCTGGGGACATGTTTGGAGAAGTAGGTGCACTTTGTTGTAGAGAAGTTGGTGAACTTTGTTGTAGGCCTCAAAGCTTTACTTATCGAACTAAAACACTTTCACAACTCTTGAGAATGAATACCACTGCTCTAATAGAAGCAATGCAGACCAAACAAGAAGACAAAGCTCAAATGCTTAAGAACTTCAAGCAGGTTGGTGCACATGGTTATTATATTTCAAGCTTCTTTAATGATTCGTCATTCTTTATAAGCAAAATTAAACAAAGAAGAAATGAATGGTCTGAGGTCTGTCTATATATATGGTGCATTAATTGCAGCATCACCAAAAGCTCCGGGATCTGAGAATTGGAGAAATATTGGTTGAGAGTGGAGAAGAAGAGGCCACTGGTGATCCAAAGTTAGCATTTGACTTGTTGACTGTTTCCAGCAAAGGGAATGCTGCTCTTCTTGAAGAGCTTCTCAAGTCAAAGTTGGATCCTGACATTGGAGACTCCAAAGGAAGAACTCCTCTGGTATGTTTTTTCTAGTCTTAATTACTTAAAATTGTTTTTTAACCAATGCCGGACAATCAACTAAAACAAAAATCTAGAAGACAAAACTGAGCTCCATAAAAAAAATGAGACAATTCATCATTCCAGTAGAATAATCTGCTTCAATATTTACCTGTGTATTGTACTTTGGTAGAGTTACTTTTTCTCAAATTTCAAAAGTCTAATGCAACTAGAGCCTTTTATCAATAGGAGTTCAACAGAATCTTGAAACTTAACTCTGATTATGTATCTGGCGAAAGGAGCTTCCTAATTAAGTAGCGATCTTTAATTGATCACTCCCATTAATCAAATAATGTAACTACCATGCATCTTGAACAAATGAACATATATATGGGCAAGACTAAATTAGGTGTTTCTATATAATGCATCAGCATGTGGCAGCATCAAACGGGCATGAAGAATGTGTCTGGGTACTCCTCAAGTATGGCTGTAACATACATGTAAGAGGTAATTTATTTGTATATCATTCTCAAATATTTTCCTCCCCAAGAAGAGAACATATATATATGTTTGTTAGCTATTTCTCTTCTGTTAAACTCATCGTCTTATATATAATGTACGTACATGGCAGACATAAATGGTAACACAGCATTATGGGAAGCAATTTCATCAAAGCACCATTCCATATTCAAAATCCTCTACTATTGCGCTGTCTTTTCTTTTCCTTACACTGCTGGTGATCTTCTATGCACGGCTGCCAGAAGAAATGATCTGACCGTGATGAAGGAACTGTTGAAGCATGAGTTAGATGTCGACTCAAAGGATTCCGATGGAAAAACAGCAGTACAAGTAGCCATGGAAGAAAACAATGTAGACATGGTAAACTTGCTAGTGATGAATGGAGCAGATGTCACCAATTTTTCACATGACTACTTCTTTCCTTCACAAACTTTGAGCGAAATGCTGCAAAAACGAGAAGTTGGACACCGGATTACAGTGTCAGACCCTACACTGAATGAAGTGTTTTTGATGAGAAATGGTGGAGAGAAAAATGTTGATTGGAAGAAATCCAATGGAGTGAATTTTCCAAGAGTAAGCATATATAGAGGCCATCCTGTGACGAGGAGAAAGACCAGTTGCACTGAAGCTGGGAAGCTTATTAGATTGCCTCATTCACTAGAGGAGCTCAAAAGCATTGCAGGTACATTCTATCAATACTATATATCAATTGCTAAAACATTTTAAACTTTCTCAAATTCAAAGATGCCTAGAAGGACATATGCTAATTAAAATCTTTGCATGATTTATTGTATAAAATTTTGCTTATAGAGTTTTAGCAGCCCAAATTTTTTTAAGTTAACTTTCTTTTGGGATCGGAGCCGTTTTCTTGTTTATCAAGATTGCCAATTTTATCATATTCATTTCTATTATCATTGATCAAGGATGCTCTGAAATAAATATTGTTTTGATCATTTTAAACAGGTGAAAAGTTTGGGTTCGAATCAAGAAATATAATATTAACAGATGCAGAAGGAGCAGAAATCGACTCTATCGAAGTGATTAGAGATAATGACAAGCTTTATATATTTGAGGGCAAAAATTAAGTGTGGATAAATCGTAAATCTATTCGGATGTAAGAAGAACGTTCTTTCATGACACTATCTTGGGAGAGAAGATCGAAATTTTAAAAATTAAAAAAGAAAATCTCTTTAACACGTTCCTTAATTAGAGCAACTACACTTGAATCTCACATAAATTAGTAACCAAAGGATCCTTTTTATGAGATCGGAGAGTCTTCAATGAGTACTTTAATTATAGGACTCATTGAGTCTTCTAAAAAAAAAATATGACTCATTGAGAACTTTTAAACTCAATCGTTAGATGAATTTTTAAATATCAACTAATATTTAAAATATTCATCTAACGGTTGAATTTAAAATTGAAGCACTTGATGAGTTGAGCTATTTGATTCACAATGCATATATATTAGGATTATATTATTGTCACAACTATGCTCTCTCTCTCTCTCTCTCTCTCTCTCTCTCTCTCTCTCTCTCTCTCTCACACACACACACACACACACACACACACGAGGACGACTAATAATGCTAACAATTAGCTAATTAAGGTTGATGTTACGTTCATGGTCCAATTGTTAGATATCACTACCATGAAATTAATGTAATAAATATTTGAATTAATGAGTATGTGGCTAAAAAGTTGAAGCATCCCGGTCCCCATCATAAACTATTTCTAGAAGTAACTAGCTATTACTTAAAAATTGACATCGATAATATTTGTACAATAAAAGAAAATTTTATATGCCAGTGCTAATTGCTAAATAAGGAACTTAACCTATTCTTTTGGAAATTGTATGAACTAGAAATCATGCCCACGCTTTGCAGCGGGTTTTGGAGCTAACACAATGTTATTTAAAGACTATATTTAAACGCATAGAAAATATGGTTGACATGATCATTATATTAACAAAAGATTAAGTTTGGTTTACAACAAAAGATGAAGTAGATCATGTCTTAGTAACATCACCACCAGTACAGATATCCTAGTAAAATTTTAAAATATCAGTAAACGCTTGAAACAAAAAGAAGTAACAAAGTTTCAAGTTAGAGTATCTTCTGAAGCTCAAGAAGAGCTCATTTTCCTAATTGTCTTCTTCAAATAGCAAAACTAAGCACACTGCAAAAATTTAATATATATTGTTTAGGAAAATTAGATACAGAAAGAAAAAGCCGAATAACCAAATATCTACTCACTAAATTAGGAATAATAAGAAGAATTAAACGGAGTTGATCACATGATCGATTCGAGTACTACTTGTTTTATAGCAAAAAATTGAGTGATTTAGAATATTATTATGTAATTTATAGTTCGCTACTTTCATTTTTCTGAAAATAATTTTTTCTATTTTATTTTTTATCAAAAAAATTCATTTTTTTCTTCTTTTTTTCTTCTAAACATTAATTTTCTATTATATTAATTTAGAATAATAATAATTAATGGCAGAACCGTAATTCATGAATAAATGAGGACAAAATCGTAATTTCGTAAATGAGGACAAAACCGTAATTTCTAGGGCTAATGGCAGAACCGTAATTCTATTCATAAATGAGGACAAAACCATAATTTTTTGCGATAATGGCAAAACCGTAATTAATGAATAAATGAGGACAAAAGAGTTATTTCTCACTCTCTTATGAACAGTATAGGAGAAATTAATATATATAAATAAATGTGAAAAATGCATCTTGGATTACTTGAAGCTAGAGTGGATAACCCTAGGCACCATTGCTCACATTACCTAGGTTTTATACCAATCACTTTTTTAATGGTTAATTTCTTTTACCTTCCTTGCATCTACTAGTGGTTAATCACAAAACAAATTCTCGGATAGCATTACCCACTAAAGGGTCATGCCTTGCTTGCTTGGCCATGACCTTGTGTTGGCTAGCTCCAAGGTGCTTCACGCTTAGCCAAGCTGTGCTTGGTTAGGTCATCAAGACCATTTGTCCATAGTTTCTTTCCATTCTTAAGTTGTTTAGCTAGTTTTAGTTTTGTAGCTTAGCTTAGTTCCGCTAGGTTTTTCAACTCTTACCTTCTTTTATATACTAGGCTGTTTCAAGATCGACTCCTAGTTTGTTTCTCGTTAATTATTTCTTGAACTCAACTTTAGTTTACCTCAATCCCCGATTGTCGGGACTCCGACGTATACCCATTTCGTTTTCTTCAGAACAATTTCAACAAATCCTAATCTCAATAATCTTCGTTGAAGTGTTAAACCCAAATGAAAGTGTGTTGGTCCATTCTTGATGAAGAAATTACTCTCTACACCCAAAGAAAATATTCCTCGTCAAAGAATTGTGTGAAAATATTTATTGAACTTATACATTGCCTTGGAAATTTTCTCCTTGGAGAAGAATTACTTCTAAAAATTAAGTGAAAATTCTGGGGTCTCACACCAATGCTACAAACTCTTATATTTAATGGCTAAATTCAATTTACTACCATATACTTTACACTCAAAATCAATTCAGTCCCTGTACTTTCAATTTCATCAAAAACACCCTTATATTCTATAGATTTGATCAATGTCATCCAATTGTTAAATTTGAGATTTCTGATGAGGGCATTTTCGTCATTTTCTTTATAAACCCTAAACAAAATAACTCTATTTATTATATTATTATAAATAAAATAAAATAATTTCATACATTGAAAGTTAGCATTATTTTATTTTTTTCATGCTAACTTTCAATTTATGAAATCATTTTATTTTTTTCTATTATTAATAAATTATTTATTTTATTTTATTTGGTATATAACTCTATATATAATTGAAATAAAATATTTTATTTTATTTCTACTAATAATAAATTATTTATTTTATTTCATTGTCGTATCGTATATGACCCTATATAAATATTTTATTTGTACTCTCGTACTAATAAAATAATTTATTATTATTACTACTAAAATAAATAAGAATACAATAAAATAAAATATTTATTATTATTAGATATAATAAAATAATTTATTATTAGTAGAAACAAAATAAAATAATTTCATAAATTGAAAGTTAGCATTAAGAAAAGGCTTAATAGCCAAAATGCCCCCTGAACTTGGCCATAATTGTCAATTTACACCCCGAACTTGTAATTGAGGAAATTAACCCCCTAAACTTGGTAACAATTGCCGATTTGCACCCTATCTGTCAAATCCAACAGTTTCCATCCAATTTTTTTTTTTTTGGGTAAAAAAAAAAAAAATTTCTGCTCTCTCTCTCTCTCCCCCGAAGCTTTCTCCTCTCTCTCTCTCCCGGAACTTTCTCCTCTCTTTCTCCGGCGATTTCTTCGCCGTCCGACCACCAATGACCTTGATATTGGTGGCGTTGGATTCGCCGTGAAGCAAGCTTCAAAGCCCACTAGGTCAAGCTCGTCGATTTGGCCGGGAAACAAGATCTTCGATCGGAGAATAAACCGACTATTCATGCTTCAATTCTCCTTCAAAATTGATTTTCGGTGAGAAAACTTGGTATGGAGATAAAGATCTCGAAGAGACGAAGAGAATGAGACTAGTATCGAGGTCAGTGGTGGTCGGACGGCGACGCAATCGCCGGAGAAAGCTCCGGCAGAGAGAGGAGACAAATTTTTTTTTTTTTCCATTTTGTTATTTTTTTAATTATATTTATTTTTATTAAAAAAATTATAAAAAGACTATTTTACCCCTCATTTGGATGGAAACCGTTGGATTTGACCGATAGGGTGCAAATCGGCAATTGTTACCAAGTTCAGGGGGTTAATTTTTTCAATTACAAGTTCGGGGTGTAAATTGACAATTATGGCCAAGTTCAGGGGGCATTTTGGCTATTAGGCCTTAAGAAAATAATGCTAACTTACAATTTATGAAATTTTTTAATTTTATTTCTACTAATAATAAATAATTTTTTTTCAATGCTAACTTACAATATAATAAATTATTTTATTTTATTTCCATTAGTAATAAATTATTTTATTTTATTTCTACTATTAATAAATTATTTAATTATATCTACTAATAATAAATATGTAATGACGAAAATACCCTCCAAAAAAAGCTCAAATCTGATGGTTGGATGACATTGATCAAATTTATAGAGTACAAGAGTATAACTGATGAAATTGAAAGTATAGGGACATAACTGATTTTGAGTGTAAAGTATAGAGTAGTAAACTGAAATTAACCTTATATTTAATAAAATTTGTTCATTCGTTCAAGCAATCAAAATGAAAAATCAATACCATAATCCTAACCAAGAAAACTAATCATTAATTTTTTTTGTGTGAAATTCTTCTGTTTGAGCCCAAATTAACATTTTGGCTGATTGACTCAATATCTATGTTTAGCCCATGGGCCGGATTCTGCGGCCTAAATATCTTTACGATATCTATTGGTAGATTCCCGTTTTGTGTCTATCTTTTCGCTCAAGGAAATAAATCTGGTATATTTACTAGAGTCCTAAATCAACTATGGAAGGAAATCTATAATCCTCATTCAATGGGGAACCGCTAAACCTATCTTTATAAATAGAGGGTTTTAGGGCGAAATAAAACACATCTCAACCAATACAACTTACAAAGCAATCTCTTTGCATACAAGCCTCCCCGGAGCATCTTTTAGCAACCTAAGCCTCTCCGGAGCAAGCATCTCTCTCTCGTTCAATACAATTTACAAAGCAATCTCTTTGCATACAAGCCACTCCGGAGCAAACCCTAGCAACCAAAGCCTCTCAGGAGCAAACTCAGCGACTCACAGCGAAGCTAAGATCACGTCTTAGCAACACCAATGCTTTCTCAAGCCTTCTCAATTGATTGCTCTGCTTACTCAGCTTTGAGGAAGTATCGATTAGTGCGTTCGCAAGAGATCACGTTCGAAGACCTAACCCCGTTTAGGCGTTCACGTACGAACCGACAGAGTTGGTGCTCTCTTTGTCGACATTCGCTTGATCCAGAAGCAAGAAGTGACACACATCGACTACAACAATGTATCCCGTGGTACTGGCACGCCCGCACTCTACAAAAGAGACTGTTTGACTCTCCCGAGCTGTTTCCAGCGCAAACATTCCATAAAATTTATGTGATATGAAATAACAATCGGGTAACTATAAATAATATATACAACGACCCGTTATTATTTTGAACTAAATATATAATTTATGCTTGGATTGTGAAAATTGAAATTCAAATGGATATTAAGGTGAACACATTTTAATTTAAAGTCATAAGAAAATTAATGTAGTTTTTTTTTTGGAGAAAAAGTAATGTAGTTGAATACAGAAAAGTGGGGATGAGTATTACATACTATATCTATATGACGAGTGCAAAAAGTGAGTGTGTAAATTAAGAACTACATTACTAAATAGTTCACAGAGATCGATAGCCCTAGACTCCTAAGTAGTGTATAGATATAGTGTGTGAACTAAGTCATTTAGCAAGTAGTGAAAAGTGTAGATGTGAAATGAGTGAGTGAGTGCATGAGTGTGTGTTATGCACAATGAATGGGTGTAGTGGTGTCCAAATCTTGAGAGTTTTGAAGTAACAAGCAAGCAAAGTATGTAAATGCGAGTAAAGGAAAAGTGTGTGAAAGTTTGATAAAACGTTGGGGTTTTCGGGTAAGCCAAAATCCAATGCAATAAGCGACACTCCAACAATGAATCTATGCCAATGTGATTATGAATCAAGTTTCTTATCCTAGTCATGTTATGGATCTAGAATCGTGTTTCAAATGGTATTCCAATGCCATGTTATGGATCACTGGAACTTTCTAGGTGTCTTAAGAGATTTTTCTAAGTTACTTAATACAAGATTCCCTAAAGCGCTTAAGAGGCGTAAAGCATCGAAATATAGGAACTCAAACAAGTAAAAACTGACGAATGCAAAGATGAGTGGTGGGTGTATAGATTGAAGACCGGGGGTGTGTCCACAGGGATGACCCTTAGATACCCTAGTAGTGTATGCAACTAAGTCAATTAGCAATAATATGGAGGGAATGAGAGATGGAAAGAGTGAGTGAGAGTGATATCCACAATGTGTGTGTGTAGAGGTGTTTCAATTTTGGTTTTGGAAAAATGTGAATGCAACAAGTAGTAACAAGTGAACAAGTAAATAAGTGCAAGATGAAATAAACAAGAGTGTGTGCAAGAATTGAAAATTGATTGAATTTTCGGGTTAGCCTAAGTCCATAAATGATGCTTAATGAACAAATTTAGTATTCATGTTTGTGTAATGAATGAATCGAGCTTCGAATCTTAGTCATATTATGGGTCTAAGACCATCTTGTCTTATGTTCTTAGTGCCATATTATGGGTCACTAGAACTCACTCAAATTGGCTTGAGAGGCAATGAGCACAAAGACTTAGAAACTCAAACAAGGGGACCTCATCATATCTATTATCAATTGCCTAGAGAAAGCTAGGAGTCACCCCAACAATCTCAATCAAAGTAGATTGCAAACATGCTCAAAGAAGTGACTAAATTCTCTAAACATGTATTCAACACAAATTGAAATGGATAATAAACATACTCATTCATCACACAACATCCATACATAGTTAATTCATCATCACATCACAATGGACTAGGGCACACAACCCTAGTCCCCAACCTTATTGAACTACTCACAACAATCCATAGGTTGTAAAAGTAGGTTCTCACACCTATTTTACAAAGACAGACTAGCAGTCTGTGATCTTATTCTAGCAAGCTTAAGCAAAAACAAACTCCACACATATCTAACATTATTTTCAACAGCTGAAAAGTAACTTCATTCTTCAAGTCCATCACTTGCGATATTGTTAAGGGGTGAGCACAATGCTCAATAGGAAACTATTCCTGTTCGATCACCAAATAATCAAACAACAGTTTAAATAATATGTATGAATGCATTTTCTATTCCCGAGAATTCATATAGTAAAATCGACTGAGCCTACACATCTCATACCGTTAATTTTACCACAAGTGTGGCCCCGAATATCCTACAATATGAATAAACCCCCACCCCAAATCAAATTTCCCCCTAACCCTCTTTTGCTAGTCATCTAGTCCATTCCCCTGTCGCCAGTCCCGAATTATCCATTCAATAACATATACTAATTGCGCATTAACATTGGGCTGACATGAGATTTGGTACCTGCCGAGGTTATGGACTCAACTACACAAAAGATAATTTCATTACATTCCTTCCAATTTCACAATAACATGTCTCAATTGCCACCCTTATCTCTCCCCACATACGATTAAATGATGCAGCAAATAAACTCATTCATGTAAACCATAAAGCTCAACCATTTTAAATCAAACATTTCACTGAACAAACATAAGCAAAGTAACACAAATGAGTTGACGTTCCCCAGATCCCCCTACCTCAAATTCCACGTTAAAGTATAGCGTCAAGTTCCTTGATTCAAATCACCAGTTCCTATTCAAAATAAAACCTTTACTTGATAAATTTTTGTACCAAGACTACTTAACTAATTTTGAATTGCAAAAACTCTTTATCCTAAACTTAGTTTTAAGAAACCATTTTTATGTTTTGAAAACTTATACTTCAAGCTTACAATCTATTTATTTTTGTACAAATTCATCTAAATTGATTGGTTAAACTTAACAATGAAAACATAGGTCTATACCACAAAATCAGTTTTTAAAGTTTCTAACCCAGTGGCCTATTTTCTAAAAACTGTACCAATCTGTTCATTAATTGAACTTACTACCTTCTATGAAGTTTTAATAGACATCCTAAACATTATTTCAAAACTAGAATCTCCTTAAAATGAAATTTCTACATTAAACTGTAACTTTTCAAAGTCAGGGGGTTTGCTGTACAAATTTCTGTATAACCTGCTGTATGTTTCGGTTTGTTTCACCTAAGTCTCATTTTTAAAGTTAACTAAAGCTACCAGAAACTCAAACTAGACATTTTAAGGTTTCAAACAAGATCAAACATGCTATTTTTGGAGTTGAAATGAAATAACTAAGCCATTGCAAAGTTGTACCTTTTTAAATATTTTTTCTGTAAAAATAACTTCAGTTTTTGTTTTCTGACTCAGTCACCTATTGTTTAAAAACTGTACTAATATGTTCAGTATTTGAGGTCGTAGTCATCTAATGAACTGTAGTAGACAACTTAAAGAAAATTTGAGAGTTGAAAACACCTGAAAACAATTTTTCTATATTTAGTTATAAATTTTTAAATTTCAGGCTCTGTTTCAGAAATTTCTGCAGAATTGCAGCAATAACACTTTTGTTTCAAAATCGTTTTGAACAATCTTCTAACATTCAAAATCTTACAAAAATCATACAGAACTACCAGATATGGACACTCCTATGTTTCAAAGTAAAGAAACCATACCTTAGAGTTTAAAAGAATGAAATGAGTCACAATAAAGTTGGCTAAGTGCCTACTGCAGTTCCGAATTCTAAAGAAAAATCCTTTGAACAGCCACAATCTTTGAACCAAAATAATTTTGAAGGGCAATTAATAATCAAACTGAATTGAAATCATCAAATAGATTTACACCTTAAGTCTTTCTCCTTCTTTGCTAGGATTACCAGTACGTACAACCTTACTTCTTTTTTTTCTACTCCTTCACTTCTACAATTTCCAGTACACAATATCTTATTTTCTCTCTTTCTCCTTCACTTCTAGATTACTACCTCACTCTTCCTTTCTATAAGTATCAAACATGCCCACGAATGAACTTAATAACACAGAGCAATTCCCAGCTATTTATAGTATCAATTAAACAGATAAACATCAAATTCTTGATAAGTATGTCAGAAGTAAAATTGAATGTTGATTCCTTAAGGTACTTACACATTTCTAGTAGGTTTGCCAGCTCCTAATTCTAGTTTACAATGAGTAGAAAGAAGCTTTTCTTTGAACCACCATGATTTGACAAGAAGGAACGAATACCAACTTGTAGGTCTATAAACCGAAGCGCTTGTGGAGAGGCAACCCCATTTGGAGAAAAATCAATTTTTTTCGTATTATTTAGTAATGAATAAAAGAATCTAGGGAGTTTGGGAGGTGTTATGGATAGGATTTTTGGAGGAAGAAACCCGAGAAGTGTTAATTCGCATTTGTCCAAGAGAGGTCTAGGCAGACCAATAGCTTTGGAGATAGTTTTCTCTACATCTAGCCGTTGGAATCTACTGACATAATTGAAGGAGCTTCTTCAATGAGTCTTCTATCACCAATTTAAATTTCTCTCTAAAAGAACCGTTGGATCTGCTTCAATATTTATCTAAAGGAGAAGTGCTCACTGCAGTTTTACTTTCTGGAGTCATTTTGACCGGTTCTTCATTGCATGACCAGAAGGAGAATTTCGAGTTTCTAGTTCTCCAAACTAAAGCTATTTGAGTCTACTTTCCAATGCCACTGGAATCACTGAATTTGGATGCCTATTCTTGGAGCTCTGACCCAATATTTGGGAGAATGTCAATGTTGCGTTCCTGATTTCCTCTGTTTTCGTGTGTTCACTTGACCTCCATATTGAATGTTGTAGTTTCAATTCCATTTATAAAACAATATCAGGATACTTACAATTTACTTTAACTATACTTTGTGGTGCCCTACTCAAGTTGGAAAAGGGGAGTGTGGGTATTATGTGATGAGGTTCATGATAGAAATCATTGAGGATCCAGCCTTATTAACTAGGAGCAAGGTTAGCTCTTTATAAATGATCAGACTACTATATTGTATACATAATTAGTATTGCATTCAAATATTGCTTCCATGTGGATTTGGAAGGTGTTGTTTGTTGCATTAGATTTGGGTAAACCCGAAAACCCCAACGTTTTATCAAACTTGCACACACTTTTATCTTACTTGCATTTACCTTATTGTTTGTCATTTACATTGCACTATCTTTCGAAAACCAGTACACTTCTACACGCACATTGTGGATATCACTTTCACACACTTTTTCCATCTCATTCCCTCCATATTATTGCTAATTGATTTGGTTGCATACACTACTAGGGTGTCTAAGGGTCATTGATCCCTGTGGACACAACAACCCCTGGGCCTTTAATCTATGCACTCCACCACTCATATTTTGCAATTTGCCAGGCCTGTGTTGGAGATTTCGTTACAGAGAAAGAGAGGAGATGAATGGAGAAAAGATTTGCTACTTCTCTATTGAAATTGTGTTTTTGAAAGTCTTGTACTCTTAGCTGTAGGATGGTAAAATGATGACGTGGCAATCTCTTGGCAAAAGCCAAGCAGATCTTGGCAAGGGTTTTTATAGCAAATGATCCGGCCAAGTCCTATCGGCTGATTAGTTTATGCAATGTAGTGTACTAGATCATTGCTAAAATCCTTGTTAAAAGGTTACAACCAGTGTTTTAAAAAGCGCTCGCAGAGCGCGCCTCAATGCGCAAAAGGCGCAAAAACAGCATGTAAACGCTCCAGTTTTGATACCAAGGTGACCAAGCGCTAAAGGCGCGCTCCTAAAGCGCCAAAGGCGTGAAAGGCGTTCAAAAGCGTACGCGCAGAAGTTTTTTTTTTTTTTTTTTCTTTAGAAGCAAAACGACGGCCAAAAATTCCAATTATACTAGTTCTCCAAACTTCGCTTATAACTGAAATATAATTATACCAATAGGAAGATCTTGACAAGAGGATTAACTTTCATAGCTCACTTGTCACAAACGGTGGCCGGAGTTGTCGGAAAATGCCTTGAAAATCGAGGGAACTACCGAGGCTTCTCTCCTTCGATTCGCTACCACCCGTCACCGGTTGGACAAACCGAGGCTAGGGTTTGCTTCGCGCCTCTGAGACGCACACACCGCCACCAGTCGGACGTCCAGAGGTGGCCGGACGAGGCAGCTATGGCCTCCTGTGTCGTGGCCGGAAACAGAGAAGAAAGGGAGGAAGGAAAAAAAGAAAAGAAAAGATGAGGAGAGGTCTGAACACGATTGGTTAATTAAGAAAGATGATTTATTTGAGGGCACTTAGGTCTTTTTCTTAGCCAATATGGTAATTTTTGAAGAGTTTCTAAAACATAGGTATTTTTCATCAATGTCATGAAGCATATATATTTTCATACTCTAAAGATCATACCAAAAAAAAAAAACTCCAAAGCTTACGCCTTTACGCCTCAAGGCTTACGTCTTACGCCTTACCCCCTGAAAACGCCTCGGAATACGCCTCAGCGTTTTAAAACATTGGTTACAACCTTTGCTAGATAAATGTATATCCCCAAATCAAGGTGTTTTTGCACCTAGAAAATCTATGTTTGATAATATTCTTATAGCTCATGACATGTTCTCAACTATTAATAAACTTTGCTTGGAAACAATAGAGCTATCCAAAAACAAAAGGTGGTCTTGGAATCAGATTACTTTGTCTAAGTTAGCCTGGAAAATAATTACTAAGCCTAATAATTGGTAGGTTAAATTGGTCAAGTTAAAATACCTTAGATCATAGAATTTTTTTCTCAGCTACCAAAAAATCTCATTTTTTTCTTTAGCCTGGAAAGACATCCTTACTGCTTGGCCTTTAATCATTGAAGGTATGCAATGGTAAGTAGGAAATGGTTCTGAGATAAATTTTTGGACTTTTAATTGGTGTTACCCATTTCCTTTGTACAATTTAGTTTCTGATCATCAGAAAGTCAGAAACCTTATTGGATTTTTTTTTAATTGTTGATAGAGTTATTTCAAATAATGCTTAGAACTTATCTGTTGTGCTTCCATTCCTCTCTGCTGATATTATTAAGGGTTTTTTTTATCACAAATAGTACCTGAGCTTATCCTCTATTATATACATAGTATCTAAACTTACATTTTGATCATAACCAGTACCTGAACTCTTCGATTTCATCTCAAATGGTACCTATGTTAACTTTTTGTCCATATTCCGTTAAAAAATAACATGTGCATTGCACATAATCCATTTCTGAGAGTGATTGGACGAAACTACCCCTTTTTAATTAGTTCAAGTACTACTTTATATAAAACTCAAAAATCAAAAAATCAAAAATCAAAATTTAATAAAAACAATAAAAACTTCTTTTAAAAATATACAAAGTATCAAAAGAAAAAAATACTAAGGATGCAAGACCGGAAAAAATATTAAAAAAATTTTGAAAAACTTCTCATCTTTTAAAGATGGTTAGAATTAAGAAATTAAAATAAAAAAACAAAATTCAATTTGTTTTATTTTCTTAACAAAATAAAATATCAAAAAAATTTCATATCTTTTGTTAATTCTTATTATTTATTTGTTTGCATTTTGAATTCTTTACAAATGGTACCTAAATTAATTGAGAAGGATTGAATTGACAAAATTACCCTTATTTTTAAAGGAATATGGACAGAAAGTTAGCATAGGTACAATTTGAAACGAAATCGAAGAGTTCATGTATTGGTTGTAATCAAAATGTAAGTTTGGGTATCATGTATATACAGTAGTGTTCACATGCTCAGCCAAGTCAATGCTCAGTCATGCTCAGCCACTATTGGATTTAAATCCAACGGTGGAGAATGATGGAAAAAGAAATATGTTTAAAAAAGACTATCATGATCCACCGTTGGATTTAAATCCAACGGTGGTTGAGCATAACTGAGCATTGACTTGGCTGATCATGTGAATACTACTGCATGTATATAATGGCGGATAAGTTCAGGTACTATTTGTGATACAAACTCTATTATTAATCATATTAGCTCTATGTCTCTTCCTATGGAACATACATCTGATGAGTTCATCTAGGGACCTATTGATAATGAAAAATTTTCTATTAAATCGGCTACTGAATTACAAGCTGCTAATATTGCTACTCATACTCATACTAAGCTTTTGAATCTTATGTGGAATTTAAATTTTGCTCCTAAAGTTAAAATTTTTAGCTAGCTTCACATTTGTGAACGCCTTAAAACTAGGCAAAGATTGCACTCTTTCTCTCTTACAATTCATTCTGTTTATGCTCTTTGTAATCAACATGAGGAAACTCTGAATCAGTTATTTATGAACTGCCCTTTCTCTCACAATGTTTGGCTATTAACAGGTTTTCAGTTCTCTCTTAATAATGACAACATTCTTTTATTCATTGGCTTGATTCGCTTAGGCTACTTCCAAATTGTGAGGAAGTTCTCTCTAAAATCACTATGTGTCATCAATTATGGTGAGCTCGTAACAAGCACATTTTTCATAATTATCAAAGTCAACATGCCAATGTTGTCCATGCTGCAACAAAGTTTCTTACTCAGTACCAGAATCAAATCCTCTTATACCCAATGCAAAGAAGTTGCACCCCTGAAATATCAAATGGCATCATCTCCTAATCCTCCATATTTAAAGCTACATTTTGATGGATATGTTCACCCTAATCATAAGGCTGCTGCGGGTTTTGTTGTTCGCAATTCCATTGGTCACCCTCTTCTTGAAATGGCAAAAAATCTTTGTTTTATGGAAATTTTAGTTGCGGAAGTGATGGATGTGATGGTCTTCTTGCAATTCAAAACCTGCTCATCAAGGACTAATTGTGGAAGGAGATTTTAAGACGCTTATCGACACCATAAATGGAAAGATTGATAGTCCTTGGCGAATAAAATTTGTTGTCCATGATATCCTAACTTTAGCCCAAAGGTTTTCCAGGATATTCTCCGGGAAGCTAATTTTGTGGCTGATAGTTTAGCTAGTTTAGGGCACTCTGCTTCTCTAACTCTTTTCTAGTTTAATCAGTTACCTTTGTCTTCGAGCTCTGCCTTCCAGTTGGATCAGTTTGGGGGTGGTTGCTCTAAAGGTTTTTCCTTGTAGTCTTCATTTTTATTTTTGGATTAAATTTAGTTTACCTCCCTGAGGTTTGAGTCGAAAATCATGTTAGTCCCTGGAGTTTCAATTTTATCAGAAACACCCCTACACTTTCAATTTTAATCAACCGTGTCCAAAATCAGACATTCCGTCCAAATGGACGTTAAATGCTAACGTGGACTTGCACAATTTTTTCCCTCTTTCCAATCTAACCCCCTCTTCTTCCTCTTCCTCTCGGGTTCATCCTCAACACTCAGTCCACCACCACAACCACCATTTCCACCACCAAACCACTCACCAAACCAATTTCCAGATCCCCATTTCCCAAATTTCTTCACTTTTACCCCCAACTCTCTTTCTTCTCCACTCACCCATTTAAGCTCCACCGCCATTTTCACCATTACTGGCCTCCTTAAAACCCTTCCCCTTCTCCATCCTCACTAGAATCCCACTCAAAGCTCTCTCCTTTCTCTCATTCAAGCATCAATAAAATCAAAAACCCACCCTTGGAGAGGAAACAGTCCCTCCCTCCTCCTCGTTATTCTCTGGTGGCAGGAGCTGGGTGGGTCAACAACGATAGCGAGGAGGAGGGAGGGACTGTTTCCTCTCCAAGGGTGGGTTTTTGATTTTATTGATGCCTGAATGAGAGAAAGGAGAGAGCTTTGATTGGGATTCTAGTGAGGATTGAGTGGAATTTATGACGTCCAGGGACAAAGCTAACTTGGTTAGGACTAATGAGGTGCTGCAAATGAGGCCGAATTCTAGATACCAGAATTTTAGAAATAACTTTGTACAAAGTGCAGCACAAGCTAATAGGCCGAAAGAGAGACATATCTTGAGGGCTAGCCACCTTGGGAACAAGGGTGATTAGAGTATGGTTTAAACCACAAGGGATTTTCCCAGAGGAAAAAGCAAGTTTAACCATACCAATAATTTCCTTAGAGAGTAATTCCCAATGTTTCTGGTAAAAGAGGGCAGGGAACCCATCCACACCAGGAGCTTTAAGACCACCAATGTTAAAAAGAGCATTTTTAACTTCACAGTCAGAGATATCCCTATCCATCAACTTGAGCGCAACATTATCAATAGGAGGGAACAATAAGGGAATAGTGAAGCTGAGATCTTCAAGAGGTTTATAAGTAAAGAGATTAAGGAAAAAATCAGCAGCCATGTCCTTCATAACATTCAGATCAGAGCAGAGATTACCATTTAGGTCCACTAGCCCCTCAATCTTGTTCCTTCGTCTTCTAACCAAGGTAGAAAGATGAAAAAACTTTGTATTCTTGTCACCATGTTGAAGCCATCTGATTCTTGATTTCTGTTACCAATACAAAGATTCCTGATCACGAACTTCCTCATACTCCTTAATGAGTTCAGCTTCAAGATTCACAAGAAAAGGATTATGTTTGATTCCCAGGGATTTTTGAATACCTGCAATTCTGGCAAGGAGTCTTCGTTTCTTCCGAAAAATATTACCAAAAACCTTGGTATTCCAAACTTGTAAATCTGAAGAAAGCTTATGAACTTTATGAGATAAATTGCCATCATAACTCTTCCACTGGTCCAGCACAAAATCAGAAAACTTATCATGGTTCATCCACATAGACTGAAAACGGAAGGGTTTGTTAACCCCATGAGAAACAACATAAGAGAAGAAATTTAGTAAAAGAGGGCAATGATCAGATTTCACTCAGGGAGGTGTTGAATAAAAGCATCAGGAAAA
Organism: Rubus parviflorus; assembly: GCA_029955375.1. Classification (NCBI taxonomy): domain Eukaryota; kingdom Viridiplantae; phylum Streptophyta; class Magnoliopsida; order Rosales; family Rosaceae; genus Rubus; species Rubus parviflorus. The sequence continues at coordinate 2,227,392 of JARGGL010000008.1, read as the reverse complement.
GCTAATCTCCAAGAAACATTGCAGAAACCCCTATCGAGTCTCTCCTTAACTCTGTAGTTTAACCAAGTATAATCAGGACCTTGATAACCTAAATCCACCAAGCCATGAGAATCCACCCAATTTCTCATCCCACCAAATCTTCCCACCAAAGAGCCACCAATTTTATCAGCAGAACAGTAAAGCTCATTAAAATCACCAATAATGAGCCAAGGTAGCTGAGAACCAATACCAATATTAGCCAAATAATTCCATAAAGAGCTTCTTAGAGAATTTGTTGGACTAGCATAAATCGCCGAGAGAAGCCAAGTCTACTCCTGCAAGGAAACTTTGACAGAGATAGATTGACTATTGCGATCCACAAAGGAAACATCAGTTTTGACTTTATCAAAAAGAATCCACACTCCACCAGAAAAACCTTCGGCATCAACAAAATAAGCATCAGGGAAGCCAAGCTTCCTAAAGAACTTCCTAACTCTATCAAAAGGAACACGAGGTTCACAAACAATAAGGATATCCATTTTGTATAATTTGATAAAATAAACAATTGCTGATTTAAACTTCTTCCCTCCAGCTCCACGAACATTCCAACAGAAAAGCTTAAACATTGGAAAAGACATAGAGAGAGAGTGGGAGGACACCCTTAATCCGAGGACATCATACCTTCCACAATATGGGAAGGTAGACACTGTTCGAGTGCCAAAACTTTATTGTTGGCAAATGTTTGGTCTGCAAAAACTCCTGCAACCTCATCATCCATAAACCCAGCGCAATCATGAGAACCAAAATCCTCACACACCATTGATTCCTCAGGAGGGCAGTGACCAAAGGTAGCATCAACTTTCTTATCCAAAATGCCACAATCCACACTTTGCTTACGAACCAACTTGAACTCAGGACTGGAAGGGGATGATATAGGGAAGCTTGTGGATTTAGTTTTCCTTTGATACATAACAGTAGCATTGGACTGGTGTTTAAAGGTACCAGAGGAAGGGCCAACAGCTCGATTGGAAACATCCTTCATAGGCATTCTAGCAGAGGATTTTGCACTTGTAGTCGAGGAACTACCGGTCAAAACAACATTCTTCTTCCCCTTACCATCTTTAACTTCAACATTTCCAACATAGTCTTTTCGGCTTTGAACTTTAGCTTGAAAGCTTTTCCATAACTACACAATTGGAGGGCTCTTCAAATCAAAGGCACTAGAGCTAGGCTCAGCATTCTTGACAGTCTCAACAGTGTCAGCATCCTCATCTTGGAGAACATTAAACCTAGAACTGGAGTTCTCAATTTTAGAACCACTCCCACTCACAGTATTAGTTTTTTTCTTATTCTTATAGGTCATAAGCATCCAAGGACCCATATCCTCCTTCAAAACACCACTGTTCTTAGGTTCCTCACAATGAGAGCTGGTATTCACATCCAATTCTTGAGAAACATCACAAACAGCAGCATCAGAATGATTAGCAACACCTCTAGAACCCAAATCAGAAGCTTCATTCGCAGAATTAGTAGTATTGGTATGAGCATAAGGGCATTTGTCCTTCACATGACCATAGCAGCCACAATCAAAACATATCATGGATATACCCTCATAGACTACTCCATAAGTAATAGATTCAACTTCCACAAAAGGTCGTAGAGGCTTGTTTAGATCTACTTCAATACAGACCTGAGCAAATTTGCCCCTAGCTTGAGCTAAAGTAAGCTGGTCCACCTTCACAACATCCCCAATTATCTTACCAATCTTAGCCACAAAAAACTCCTTAAAAAACTTGATTGGTAGACCACAGAGCCTAACCCATAAAGCCATTCTGCTAATTTTCTCCTTTTCAGGATCAAAATCAGGTCTCCACTTCTGAACCACTAAGGTTTGCCCAGCCAGAATCCATGCACCACCACACAACACATAGTTCATATCCTCCTCCAGATTAAACTTAACAATGTAATAATCATTTGTCAAATCAATGAGTTTCCAGCCACCCTTCAATTTCCACTTCCTTCGTAACCCACCCAACATGAAATTGAAGGCATTAGTAGAATTAGGTTTCCCCATCAATTTGACAATAACAGCACATCGCCAATCATAATCAAGTTTGCTATGAACTTTTTTAGAGAAGAAAATGTCAGCACCATGCTTACCATTCTTATATGAGTAGTCATCCTGTGACAACCCGAAATTTTAAATATATATGATAATATTTTCTTTACGAGTATATATATATATTCGATCACGCTAGCTATCATCTGTTACATATAGATATATTGTGAGGAGTTTCTACTTTTAATTGGCTTAGCTAGTAAAGCATTTTCGGGAAAGAGCTTACAAACCCAATTAATGTCTTTTTCTTATGTTTGAGTACTTACCATAGGTTGAGGTGTTTAATTAAGCAAAGGTGAGGCATTATATCTTACCACGAGGTGATGATGGATGATTATTTAGCTGTAGTTTATATGGGCTCTTGTTTAGACAATTGCTTAAGATGGATCTTTAGAGCATGAGATAGCTTAATTAGGTAGATCATTTTGCTACATCTAATTCTCATTTCCCTTTCGCTTAAGGTTTATCACCATGTGATTGGTGAAGATCTTGTAAGCATGACGTGTTAGATCGAAGCTTTAGGAGTAATTTAGTAGGAACTCTTGTGTCATCAGGTAGCATGAGATGGTATACTAGCTAGTCGTTTAAGGGTTAAAAGTGGTATTAGTAGATAATTGTAGTTAAGTAATAGAATCATTAGAGGGTGTTACAAGCTAAATGGAAGCAGACTAGTTAGGATCATTATGTTCGAGCCTATCCTAAAGAATATATATATATCCATATTTTCTTAGTTAAGCATTTATGATTTGTTGCTGTTGTATACTAGAGAAGTACAGAACTATGTAGAACCTTTTAGACATATCACTAGAATCCTTGGTAGCCAAGGAAAAGTCTGAACCGACACTTTACTCTTCCTATATATATATAATATTAAGTTAAAGGATAGGAATATATATACTACAAAAAAAAGGCTTTATTGCGACGGAAGAAAACAGTCGTAAAAGGGAGAAAAAATGTCGCAAAAAACCTTTTGCGACAAACTTGCGACGGGTAAGGAAGCGTCGTTTAAAATCACCTCGCAAATACTTAACTATTTTTGGCGACGTTTGTCTCGCGTCACTTAAAACTTTTAGCGACGGGGTTGCGACGTGTGACTTTCGTCGCAGGAAAGTCGCGTCGGATTCAAAATTTTATTTGCTACACCTTTTTGCAACGCGTTGGTCCGTCGCAAAAATATATTTGCGATGCGTATCTTTTGTCGTTAATATTCTTAAGTTTTTACGACATTTTCTTGTGACGGATGTATGCATGTCGCTATTTGTTTTGTCGATACTTGTTTGCGACAGATGTGAATGTCACAAAAATAGTATTTGCGACACTGTTACCTATATATTTCCTGTCGCAAAAAGTCTGTATGAAAAATATTACAAATGATTTATATAAAATTTCTTACAGATTTTGAAGTAATATAGAGAGAAAATACAATAATTGTAGAACAAATTTCTCAACTGAAGTAATATGAACAACCAAATATAATAATTGTATAACAAATATCTCAAGTCATATAAATTTAAATGTTATGCAAATACAATAGCAGTCAAAATACTAAAGAAAATGAGTTCAAAGTAGATTAGGGCTGTAAATTGGCTCGAGACAGCTCGAGTTCGTTCGTGTTCGGCTCGTTTATAGCTCGTTCGAGCTCAGCTCGTAAATGAAACAAGCCAAGCTTGAGCTCTGGTATGCTCGGCTCGTAAAGCTCGTGAGCAGCTCGTATTTAGTTACGAGACAGCTAGAACTAAGCTTGAGTTCGGCTTGCTCGTTAAAGCTTGGCTCGTTTGCTCAAACTCATTTAATATAGTTAAATATTAAATATTTTGTTTTTATAATTTTTATTAACCAAATATATATTAATTATTGAAGCATTAGAAAAAAAAAATCAAAAACTGAGTTTACAATGAACTCAAATTCGTAAGTTTTTATTGGTTTTCTATTTATAGTACTGAGTTTATAAGGAGCCTGCTTCTCCAATCAAGCTTAAACTCGAGCTCGTTAATTGAGCTCGTCAAGAAACAAGCCAAGCCAAACCAAGCTCAAGCTTTGAAATAAGCTTGCAAGCCAAGCTCAAACACAACAAATTAAGCTTGACCATAAACAAGCCAAATCTGAGCATGTAATACTCGGCTTGGCTCGGCTCGTTTACACCCCTAAAGTAGATGCTAATCGAAGAATTTATTAACATCTTGTACTCTCATCATCATAAACTAAATACTTCTCCCAACCTGGAAAGAAAAAAAAAAGAATCCATCAATAACATTAGAGAAAGGAGTAACATTATTTCTGTTGTAACAATGTATTTGTTTATTACCTATGTTGAAGTTGTGTTTGTGGACGAAGACAATCATTGCTGCCCTTCGAGATCCAATTGACGATGTGCATCCGTATTCATATTACCCCTTAGTTCTTGTGTACTTGAGGAATCATGAATCTATTAAAGTCAACATGGATGAAATACTTAAAATATAAGTAAAATTTGTTTAACAAAAGCTATTCACTCGGTATCTTCAACAAAAGTAAACAAACAAATATATATTATGAAGACATTATACCTGTACTCTTCTGGTTCCACTTGTGTTTACTTGGATGCCAACATGACCCATCAAAAGATCGAGATGTGATGACACATCATCATACTTCGATTTCATGTCTCCCAATTGAGATTTATAGCTCAATTTAAGATCATCTATCTTGGACTGATATTCTCTTTCTATCTGCTCGAGTGTCTTTCTTTCATTAATCTCTGAAGCTCTTGAATTTGGACCAAACACTTGGGATGGAGTTACACATGTCCCGTACATGCGAACACGCCCATGTGTATCCTCTCCCATCACTTTCGTAAATACCTTTTTGCGAAAAGCATCATCTTGTTCGTCTTCTGGAATCCCCTCCAAATATTCATTGAATTGATTCTATAAAATATGATGGAGCTTGTTAACTTTATTAATATATATATATATATATATATATATATATATATATGTATGTACATAAAATACATTATACTTACAATAACAGCAGTAGCCTCCTCATCATGTACTTCTACTTGTTGACCATCATCATTCTTTGTTTTCTTTGCTCGTGTTTTGATAAATATGCTAACACGATCTGTTTTCTCTCCTTTCTCCATCATCTTAATAGCAAAAGAAATTTATTCATAAAACGTGTAATAGAGAAAGCTAACACCTAGATTCACAATTGACACAAGGAGGTGGGCACCAATTCTCACACAATAAAATCATTATAATTTAAATCATACAATACCCACAAAATCATGCTAATTTAAATCATAGAAAATAAGCAAAAGCAAGCAGTAGCTCCTTTAGCTCCTTTTAGCATGGATAATAGAAAATCTGATCATAAACAGTCAAATTCTGTCACGCCCCGATTTTCAAATCAATTAATAAGGCATTTTGCCCTTAATTACAATCAATTCGGAAACGTGACTACATGGAATATCAAATACAAATATGTACTAGAATTTTTTTCTTTTTAATTCAAGTACACAACACCAACTCCATGCCCAACATTGTAATTTCAAACTCAAAACAAGAGTCGAATATTACATACCAAATATTTATATAATAAATTGATACATCAAAATATTACATAAATAAATCTTCAGAGTGCGAAGCATAAAATAGCGGAAGTCTTATAACCCAACAAAATGTATGCAGCCTTGCATTACTCCTGGTTATCCTAACCTGCAGGTATAACCCCTACACCGTGAAATAGTGTACCGGGTTATATCAACAAACCCGGTCAGCTTACGAAGCTAGTATGAGTGATCTATGTTTTATTCACACTGTAACATTTTCCCAAATTGAATTCTTTTATTTTCAAGAATCAATTAAAACCCAAAAGTTCCATTTCAAATCCGGAAGATTCGTATTATCTAATATACTGAACCTACGTGCCCCATACCACGTATTTTAACCCCACACGCCCCATAAACGTGTATGTTAATACCAGGGTAATCCAGTATGTTAAATAATATAAACTCTCGATCTTTACTCACACAAAACCATTTATAACTTAGCCTGATTAAAAGTGAGATGCATCTCCTTTTAATACATCAAGTTATTTTTAACTTCGCCTGATTAAAAGTGAGAATACTATTTTTCTTCTCCTTTTAATACATCAAGTTAATCATACAATATGCAGTCTAGAGCTCTAACTGAATGGGCTACCATTTTTCACCCATTTAACATTGTCCCCGGTCAGGACAGTCCGTTTGGACAAAAACATTCAAATAGGCAAACACAATATCTTTTTTAGAATTATTGTGTTCCCACAAAATTCACAAATCAAAACAATAAAATGAATATTTTTCAAATATTGTTTTAACACCAAAATCACAAACAACACAATATGAATTAATATTCATATATAAAAACATCGTGAGATTCACTCACCTCTTAATCCTGCTGCGTCTTCAAATAGTAACTGGGAATCGACAATGCTAGTCAAAAGCTTCAAGATTCCAAAATACCTATGAACATGCAATTTTCCATTTAGCATATCATAGTTTCCCAAAACGTTACATTATTCCTCAAATGTCACTTAGACATCAATAACCATAATTTGGGACAGTTTGACCAAAAGTCAACCGTCGGTCAACGTGGGTCCCACGTCTACTATTCATCAACGGGTCCCACATGAAATCCAAAACTTCCAAAATCTACCAACATGCTTATTTCTAGCATCCTAACATCATATCCAAAAATGGTGATGATCCAACGGTCGGATCATCACGGATCTAACGATCCATAATCATTGCATAATTGATCGTTGATCAAACGATCTAATTTCAACAATCCAACGGTCCAACATGCTTATAATCTCAATAATAACCCCACGATCAAATTTCATGATCATCCAACGGTCGGATCTCTCGAATCGTAAATCGTACGATCCGATTAATCGGGTTAATTGACCATCGGTCAAACGACCGAATTTGACAAAAGTCAAAACACGAAAGTTGTTCGTATCGACGAACCAAGTCAAACGGAGCAAAGAACTGCTCCTAGAACGGCCGGACGCGCCGCCCACGCGCCGCCGCCGGCGGTGGTCAGACCGCCGGTCAAGGTGGTCCGATTGACACCAAATTTTACCAGAATGTAGATCACAACAATCCCAACAAGTTTGATAACTACCTCGAGGTCTGGATCGGAGTGGAAGTGGCCGGAATCGGTGTCGGTGGGTTTTTGATCCCAAAAAGTGCAAATCGTCGTTGCCGCCGATCTAGGCCGTGCCGCCGTGATCCACCACCATGGGGAGGTTGCTGGGGAGGTGGGGAGCAAAACCCAAGAAGGTTGGTGCGCCGCCGTGGCCGGAGGAGGGAGATCGGACCGGGTCCGATTACACCGAAACGGGTTCCTTCCGATCGGGCCCGTCCGGGCTGCGCCGTCGCCGGAGACCGCCAAGGGTCTGATGCATCATCCGCTCGACTTCTTGTCTACAGTAGTAGATGTTCCATCCGCTTCTCCACCAGTCTAGGGCTTCACACAGTTGCTACACCACTTCCTGCTGCTTGGCTCGTGGTCCCAATATCATTCTTATCATACACGCTGCATAAAATGCAACATGATGACCTACCACCGAACTGGGACGCGAACCATACAGTGTTCCTGGTTTGCATGCTGCATCGAAGTACTCCAGGGCTAAAGATATATTCGCTGCCTCCACAAGTACTCGTATTCCCATTCGGAACAGAGACTCCGGGTTCTTCGCTTCCCAGCACCGATTTGCGAAGATGCGCACTTGTCTATCTGCTTCTATGGAACCAGTGGGTCTGGATCCACCATCGAATCCATCCATGTCGATCGCCGCCAAGGTAGACCAGCTATCGGCATACTCCTTGAAGTCTTTCGAGACACAACGGAGTTCCATTGTGCTCTGCAGAGATGCGGTAGCCACCAACTGGAATATGTACTTCCAGATCTCCACCGGAAGTTCACTCCATTCTGCATTCTTGGATCGCTTGCTGCACTCTCCTTTGTTCACCATTGTGTAAGAGAAAATTTTGAGAAGAATGATTGATAACAGATATGAGTTAAGTAACACAGCTCCTTATCCCATGTATTTAAACACAACTTTCCACCGTAAGGGAAACCTTTCTTTAATGCGAGTGCGGTGCACTCAGCAACCCACTAAGAATAATTATTGCTCATATTTGTCTCAATTACTCAAAAGTATCGCCCACGATACAAGATTCCACAAGATTTAATCAACAAAAACTCAGTCTTCCACTAACACCGGTCATAATGACTCTTTACTTTAACTTTCGCATAATTAATTCCTCAAAAGATGCGAGGTCTCAAAAGAGTGGAACTGTATGTGGAAAATCCATGCATCGGGGAAAAAAAAATCTTCCACGATCTCCAAGGGTTCCGACAATTAGCTGTAAATCAGCCACTCACTTTTGCTTTTGAAATTTTCAAATCCTCCACCAACAATAAATATACACCTTACGCATCCACTAACAGATACTTTCCATTAGTGTCATAACCTCCTTTCTCTTTCAAAGAGGAGTTCTTCACTCCACTTCTCAGAAATTTCACCAACTCAAACATGTCACGCAAAGTGAATTCGTTCAGTGAATTACTTCAATCTGATCCCTCTGAAAGCCAATTCTTTGAGGGCTTAGATGAAATAATTTCACCAGCAATCGAATTCAACACCGATATCGACATGCTAGACATGCTTCTAGCAGAAGATGAAGCCATTGAAGTAGCCCCAAGTCCACAAGTATCATCTCCACAAGCTGAACCTAGTTCATCCAAACGTATTCCACTGAGGAAGAGCTTCACCAAATACCAAGTCCAAGCATTGAAGGACTTCGTCGAGGCTTTTCCACAGCCAACTGTTCAACAGCGACAAGATTTGGGTGACCAAATAAAGTTAACGTTTGCACAAGTCTCTGCCTGGGTGATAAAGCATCGACCCCGAACGCCTGCCCAAACAACTCGTCAACAAAATTTTCTGCTGAGACAGAAAATCAATGAGCTTCAAGCTCAACTTAGCCAGTACCAAGCAGCATTCAACCGAATCAACTGCAACCACTGTGGAAAACGAGTTACTCCCAATAGTGAGCTACTCAAAGGAATCGAAGAGACTACCCCACAACCTCAGACTCTTCCAATTCCTGCAGTCATCGGTCCAAGGGAAAAATCTCACATGAGGAGGGATGTTCAAAAGTGTATGTCGATCCCACATCACTCTTCTTCTACACAACAATCATCAGACAACATCAACCGTTCAGAACCTGAAGAAGCATCTGCCGTGGCAGAAGCATCTCTCGTGGCAGACACAACTAAGATTTCTGAAATCATTGTGTCGGTCAGAGATGAGCTAATCATCATGGCATCTGCTGCTGCGCCACTGTGGATCTCTGCACTCAAATCCAGCTCTGTTACGCTTCATGAGTTCCTGAATGAAGCAGAGTACAAGAGAATCTTCACTAACGGTATTGATCTTACTCCCACTAACTTCCAAACTGAAGCTTCACGCTACACAGCCACTATTCCCCTCAGTCCTGTCGTACTCGTGAATCTCTTCATGGATGTGGACCAATGGTCCACCATATTCGGTAGCATCATCTCGAGGGCAACGATCCTTGACGTGCTGTCAACAGGGACAACTGGAAGCTACAACGAAACCATCCAAGTCATGACTGCTGAATTTCAGGTGACCAGTCCATCTGTCTCCACTCGTGTAACTCACTTTGTTCGCTATTGCCAAAGACAAACAGAACAAAGTTGGGCAATAATTGACGTCTCTGTGGACGGTTTAAGCTCAAATCTGGGTCCACACCCAAGATCTCAATGCAAGAAGCGTCCATCCGGATGCTTAATCCAAGATTTGTTCAACGGCAGCTCTCGTGTCGTATGGGTGGAACATGTTGATGTACAGGATCAAATCATGCACCAAACATACCGAACGCTAGTGGAGTCAGGCTTAGCCTTCGGAGCAAGGCGATGGGTAGAAATACTTCAGAGGCAAGCGGAACGGTTAAATTATTCCGCGGCTGACACTTATCCACCTCAAGACTTTTGTGTCATACCATCTGTGGAAGGAAGAAGAAACTTGTTGCAGATGGCATGCAGAATAGTGACAGACTTTTTCACAGACATCGGCAACTCTACTGCTCATGAATGGAAGGTAGCTGAACAAACCAAGTTCAGGGGTTCAGGGATAAGAGTCTCCACCAACAAAATCTGGAACAGGCTGAATAAGCCTCATGGTCTCACTCGAACTGCATCTGCAATAATCCAGCATCATGTCTCTCACAGAAAGCTCTTTGACTTCTTCATTGACGTACAAACTCGGAACCAATGGGACCATCTAGCATTGGAAAAAGAAGTACAGGAGATTGCACATATCACAACTGGTCATGATCCACGCAATTGTGTCTCCTTGTTGCAAATGCACAACACCTATATACTCCAAGAAAGTTGTACTGATTCAACAGGGTCATACGTGATTTATGCCCCTATTAGTCAGTCAACGGTACAGAAGTTAATAGGCGGTTGTGAGTTAGGTACAATTGTATTCCTAACTTCGGGTTTCTCGATCCTACCTGATATGCCTACTGCTGGAAGAACAGAAGGGGTCTCAGACAATCCATACATTGGTTGTCTGGTAACGGTAGCAACACAGATCTCTACTGAGCTGCTGAAGAACAAGAAAGGGTCAGTGGATCAAGTCTGTCGTTTGATCCAGGGTACGGTTGAGAGGATTAGAAATGTAGCCATGTAAGACTATCAATTTCGGAATTGTAATTTGTACTTTATATTCTTAACAACACAACAGCACTGAAGAGCACATGATGGGGATCCGCCGCGGTCGGGCCATCACTCGATAAATACTGTGCGCTATTAAGCATACGAAGTAACCATCACTTGGATGAATCTAAGAACCTAACGCCAAACCGTAAATCAATTCTAAGCTCTAACACTAACTTCACTTCACAAATCTACAACTCGTTTCATCACCGTAGAGCGTTCCATTGCTCAATCACTTCCTTAGAGCATTATTTTGCTGTGATACCAATCTGTCACGCCCCGATTTTCAAATCAATTAATAAGGCATTTTGCCCTTAATTACAATCAATTCGGAAACGTGACTACATGGAATATCAAATACAAATATGTACTAGAATTTTTTTCTTTTTAATTCAAGTACACAACACCAACTCCATGCCCAACATTGTAATTTCAAACTCAAAACAAGAGTCGAATATTACATACCAAATATTTATATAATAAATTGATACATCAAAATATTACATAAATAAATCTTCAGAGTGCGAAGCATAAAATAGCGGAAGTCTTATAACCCAACAAAATGTATGCAGCCTTGCATTACTCCTGGTTATCCTAACCTGCAGGTATAACCCCTACACCGTGGAATAGTGTACCGGGTTATATCAACAAACCCGGTCAGCTTACGAAGCTGGTATGAGTGATCTATGTTTTATTCACACTGTAACATTTTCCCAAATTGAATTCTTTTATTTTCAAGAATCAATTAAAACCCAAAAGTTCCATTTCAAATCCGGAAGATTCGTATTATCTAATATACTGAACCTACGTGCCCCATACCACATATTTTAACCCCACACGCCCCATAAACGTGTATGTTAATACCAGGGTAATCCAGTATGTTAAATAATATAAACTCTCGATCTTTACTCACACAAAACCATTTATAACTTAGCCTGATTAAAAGTGAGATGCATCTCCTTTTAATACATCAAGTTATTTTTAACTTCGCCTGATTAAAAGTGAGAATACTATTTTTCTTCTCCTTTTAATACATCAAGTTAATCATACAATATGCAGTCTAGAGCTCTAACTGAATGGGCTACCATTTTTCACCCATTTAACATTGTCCCCGGTCAGGACAGTCCGTTTGGACAAAAACATTCAAATAGGCAAACACAATATCTTTTTTAGAATTATTGTGTTCCCACAAAATTCACAAATCAAAACAATAAAATGAATATTTTTCAAATATTGTTTTAACACCAAAATCACAAACAACACAATATGAATTAATATTCATATATAAAAACATCGTGAGATTCACTCACCTCTTAATCCTGCTGCGTCTTCAAATAGTAACTGGGAATCGACAATGCTAGTCAAAAGCTTCAAGATTCCAAAATACCTATGAACATGCAATTTTCCATTTAGCATATCATAGTTTCCCAAAACGTTACATTATTCCTCAAATGTCACTTAGACATCAATAACCATAATTTGGGACAGTTTGACCAAAAGTCAACCGTCGGTCAACGTGGGTCCCACGTCTACTATTCATCAACGGGTCCCACATGAAATCCAAAACTTCCAAAATCTACCAACATGCTTATTTCTAGCATCCTAACATCATATCCAAAAATGGTGATGATCCAACGGTCGGATCATCACGGATCTAACGATCCATAATCATTGCATAATTGATCGTTGATCAAACGATCTAATTTCAACAATCCAACGGTCCAACATGCTTATAATCTCAATAATAACCCCACGATCAAATTTCATGATCATCCAACGGTCGGATCTCTCGAATCGTAAATCGTACGATCCGATTAATCGGGTTAATTGACCATCGGTCAAACGACCGAATTTGACAAAAGTCAAAACACGAAAGTTGTTCGTATCGACGAACCAAGTCAAACGGAGCAAAGAACTGCTCCTAGAACGGCCGGACGCGCCGCCCACGCGCCGCCGCCGGCGGTGGTCAGACCGCCGGTCAAGGTGGTCCGATTGACACCAAATTTTACCAGAATGTAGATCACAACAATCCCAACAAGTTTGATAACTACCTCGAGGTCTGGATCGGAGTGGAAGTGGCCGGAATCGGTGTCGGTGGGTTTTTGATCCCAAAAAGTGCAAATCGTCGTTGCCGCCGATCTAGGCCGTGTCGCCGTAATCCACCACCATGGGGAGGTTGCTGTGGAGGTGGGGAGCAAAACCCAAGAAGGTTGGTGCGCCGCCGTGGCCGGAGGAGGGAGATCGGACCGGGTCCGATTACACCGAAACGGGTTCCTTCCGATCGGGCCCGTCCGGGCTGCGCCGTCGCCGGAGACCGCCAAGGGTCGGACGGCGAGGTGACGGCGAGTCCGTCTGTGGTGGTCCGGTTGCCGGAGGTGGCCGGACGGTGAAGATAGAACCGGGTCGGGTCGGCGGGTCCGCCGGCGGGTCCGCCGGCGGGTCTGGGTCAAAACGGGAGAATTCCGGAATTTTCCGGAATTTTCCTAACTTTTTCTGATTTTTCTGAAAATTACCCTATATTTATAGGATTTCGACCAAACTTCCGAGGTCCATAACTTCTTCATACGATGTCCATTTCCGGTGAACCAAATTCCTACGAACTCGATTCAACGAGGTCTACAACTTTCATGAAGGAAGTTTTCCCAAAATCTCAACGGATAAAAAGTTACCTTAATTAACCTTGTGTAACTTTTAATTACCACCGTAATTATCGTTTTACGATGAAAACCCCTAAAAATATGAATTCTCTCCATTTCACTTCAAATTTCACGAACTATTTAATAAAAATAATACGGAAATTTTCGGGGTATTACAAATTCATGCTTACACATTAGGATAAGAGAAATTAAGCATATTCAAGCATTGATATATTCTAATATAATGAGTCTATACATACCTCTTGTCGAAGTCTGGCAAAAGATTTTCGACCAGTCCTATGAGGGATTCCTCCACCTTGTGCACGGCTGGATTTATTCATTTCACACATTTCCTGCAAGACAAGTCATAATTTATGACATGTTTAAGGATATATGAAATACAACCACAAGACAGAAAGTAAATACAAAGTAAATAGCACAGGAATAGATCGTCTCTTTATTAATGAATAGGTGCCTCTATATATAGAGAAACACAAAGGGTACAATCCACATTCCAATAGGACTTCTATTCAATATGTAATCCATATGCTAACCTAACTAAGATACTCCTAGGTTGACTAGGCACACATAAGGTAGGTTTCCTTCAACACTCCCCCTTGTGGCGTCAACACTAGGTGGTGCTCCTCGCGTTGTCTCATTAAAAACCTTGCCAAGTAACAAAAACCCAGTGGGAGAAAAATAACCTTGGTCGAAGGGAAAAAGAGTACAACACACCCTTCACATTTGGAAACTTTGCATGGACGTCAGACTCCCCCCGAAGTCTGCGTCTCCCCCTGATTTCCACAATCATGGGAGGTTAGATAACTTAAGCAAACCAATGCTTTTCACATGCTTCTCAAATGTGGATTTAGGCAGTGACTTAGTAAATAAGTCAGCCACATTGTCCTCAGAACGGACTTGATTCACTTTAATCTTAAGGAACTTCTGCTATTGCTGATTACAAAAGAACTTAGGCGATATATGCTTGGTGTTGTCGGCTATGATGAAACATTGCTTCATCTGCTCAATGCAAGCAACATTATCCTCATAAATGGATGTAGGTTCATCAGTGGTTGACCTCAAACCACATGTACTTCTTATATGTGTATTAATGGACCTTAACCATATACACTCATGAATGGCTTCATGGAGAACAATAATCTCAACATGGTTCAAAGAAGTAGCGACAAGAGTCTGCTTAGTAGACCTCCAAGATATCTTGGTGTTACCCATGGTAAAGACATAACCAGTTTGGGAACAACCTTTATATGGGTCAGAGAGATACCCAACATCAGCAAAACCCACCAAAACATCACAAGGATTTTCGGAATAATGGGCAGCAGCACTCGTGCGATCGATCGTGACATTCTGCGATCGATCGCTCGATGGCAGAAGCTCGGTACGATCGATCGTGGCATATCCTGCGATCGATCGCCCGATGGCGGTAGGCACGGGATCCTCACCCATTTTTCCATATTTTCATGCCTCTCTGTAGGGAAAGAACAAGCCCATATCAATCGTACCCTTCAAGTAACGAAAGATAGTCTTTATGCCATTCCAATGGCGTTGCTTGGGCGCAAAGCTAAATCTAGCTTAACAAGTTAACAACAAAGGAGATATTGGGTCTTGTACATTGTGCCAAGTACAATAATGCGCTATTGCACTTAGGTACGGTACCTCAGCCTCTAAAACGTCTTCACTATCATCCCTTGGGTGAAACGGATCCTTCTTGGATCTAGACTGTGACCAATCATGAGAGTGCTTGACAGGATGGACTTTATCCATATTAAATCGCCTGAGCATCCTTTCCCAAGATCTTTCATCTCAAACACGGATTTCAAGCATTCACTGGCACTTGCAAATCCGGAACTTGTTTTCACGCAGGGGCATAATTTATTGTTCACATACCCTCTTCCAATCAAGTAGTCACTTAGACGGGTATACCACATCCGTCCGGATTGCTTCAATCCATATAGTGAACGTTGCAAACTTATTGCAAACGTGCTCTGTGGTCTAGAGCCACTTGACTTGGGTAAATGAAGCCCATCCGGGACCTTCATATAAATCTTCATATCTAGATCCCCATAGAGATATGTTATGACCACATCCATAAGCTGCATGTTCAGTTTTTCGGAAACTACCACTGACAAGGTAGCAGAACATTATGACATCCTTTACGAGAGAATATGTCTCATCGTAGTCGATTCCAGGGCATTGTGAGAAGCCTTGCGCCACAATGCGAGTTTTATACCTCGTTATCTCACTACGCTTTCTAACAAAGACCCATTTATATCCAACAGGTTTTATTCCAGAAGGTATTGGCACAACTGGCCCTAATACCGTTCTCTTTGTTAGTGAGTCCAACTCAACCTGGATCGCATATTTCCATTTAGGCCAATCAGCTTCTACGTCAACATTCATCAACGGAGCGAGGTTCAATATCATCATTCTCAATGAACTCTTGTGCACAAGCATATGCAAACACATCATCAATTGTGATGGAGTTTCTATCCCACGTCTCATGTACACTAATGTAATAATCGAGATCTCTAGGTTCCCACGGATAGGTCTTAGCGACAGGGCGTCCCCCGAAGATGTCTTTTGGACATAACCATAATCCGGAACGTTTTCATGGACGGATTTTGAGTATTAATGATGAGAGGTTTATTTGGTGCCATCGCAGCCCATTCCCTAGGGCGCGAATCCATCGAACCTGGTGGCCTCCAACGCTTCCTCAGCGGAGCCACGGCCTAAGCCACATCACCACCATTACTAGCAGTGGCGCCACCAGCTGTCCCTCCCATAGGGTTAGCTGCAATAGCGACTTTGAGTCCAAGTCCTTGTTCAGGCACTTGCATCCTTGCAGGCATGTTTGCAGCTGGTATATATGATCTAGTCACTAAGATCGAAGAAAGGGTCAGGAAGAGAATCTCTGACTTTCTGAAGATCTATAATTCTACGCACTTTCTGCAGTAGGGGGATTGTTATGAGACAGAGTGGGGACAGGCCACGACAATTCCAGTTGTTCCTGCTGAACGTTCACGTTTTTATCTCCCTCTAACGACAGGAAGATTGTCTCACCGAAGTGACAAATAGATCGCCTGTCAAGGGTTCTACATAGCGGATTGTGGTTGGAGACACAAATCCAACATAAATACTCATTCGTCTCTGAGGACCCATATTAATACGCTGTGGCGGCGTAATAGGCACATAAACAACACACTCAAATATGCGTAAGTACGATATGCTTGGCTCGTACCCAGTCACTAGCTGTAGCACAGAAAAAGATTGGGTGGTGATAGGCCTCAGACGAATAAGCAAAGTTGTATGCAGTACTGCGTGCCCTCAGGCAGAGAGAGAAAGGTTGGTGCGCATTACCAACGTCCTCGTGACCATTTGTATTCCATTAATGGCAATCTCTGCAAGACCATTCTGGGTATGCACATGTGAGACTAGATGCCTAACATCTATCCCATGTAGTAGTCATCGAAAGTCTTCGATGTTAACTCCCTAGCATTATCAAGCCTGATAAGTTAAAGGGATGATCCGGGTAGTGATCCGGCAGACAAATCATTTGTGCTAGGAGTTTAGCATTAGCAGCATAACAAATGGACAACATCATGACATGTGACCAGCATGTCGATGCATCAACCACCACCATAAAACACGTAAATGGCCCGCTTGGTGGTTGAATATGTCCAAAGAAAGATGTACTTTAGAATCCTTTGCATAGGACGGTCTCAGTCCTTATTTCCTAAAGGAATAAGCTTTGCAAATGAGCATTTGGCTTTGGGAGCTTCAGAAGCATAGGAGGAATTGTCTACATCCGAGAGAGAGAATTTTGTTCTATGCGATCGATCGCAGGGGGGGTGCGATCGATCGCCCGTGCTCTCGGGTTCTTGTAACAATGCAGGATGGGACATGCGATCGATCGCAGGGGATGTGCGATCGATCGCCCGGGCTCTCTGGTTCCAGAAAACGTACAGGAAGGAACCTGCGATCGATCGCAGGGGAATACGATCGATCGCCCGAGCTCTCGGATTCGTTAACGACGCAGCCTGGAAGGTTGCGATCGATCGCAGGTATCGTGCGATCGATCGTACGGCGTCGGACAGTGGCAAATTTGCTCTTTCTCATAACTGTCTCATCTCCTTGAATCGCTCTTCGATTCATGCTTCAATTAGCTCGAAAGAATGGATGTCCGTGTGAGGTTTTCAATACACGGATCATCATATCACGACCAGGGTGTCACAACCTGTCGTGCCAAAGCCAATATGTGTCTGAATCCAAGAGGTCATCCCGAATGACATTGTTTAATTCAATAGCTCAAATAGTGGTAACATATAACCCACTAGAGAGACACATAAGCTTCTCTAAGATGCGCATACTACCGCAGTCATTAGAGGTAATGCAAAGGGATTCTTTTCCATTCTCATCATGCATCTTAGCATGGAAACCATTGGCTCTTATATCTTTAAAGCTCAACAAAGTTCTATTTTCTCTTTGAGCGTAGAGAGCATTTGTGACATCAATGTGAGTGCCATTAGGCAAGAGGAATTGGGCATATCCTCTTCCTTGCACAAGTTTCGATGGTCCTGCCATCGTAGTCACAGATGTATATAAGCTCATCATTAAAATCGAGGCTACGAAAACAACTTAGATTTTATTAAAGATATTAGCCAAGGCTTTACACTCAAAGTTCCATCTTGATCTTAAATCAAAACTAAATCCAATGTCTTGGCAAACATGCCATATTTCATCAACTTGGAAAACATAAAGACTTGAGCAAAATCAGCTTCCAAAGTCTTTAACCCTTAAACTCGACATCTTGATCATTGCAGTTACATCTTCATATGTATTGCAAACTATGGCCCATTGATCAGACGCTCTATATCATTAATAGACATCATGAAGAGGATTCTCCATTGATTGAGGCATACAGGCTCAGTACTCACGATCCCTAGGACGGTGGCAGATTTCCTTGGCCGGTGGCGGTGTTGCCATAACTAGTGGCGCAACTACGCTAACCGGCGATGACCGGCGACGTCCCTCCTATAAGGGCGATGGTCTTCTCTCACTCTTTCGCGGCCCTATGCTCGCGTGATCGCTTAATCTTATTGCGATTACCTTCATGAGAAAATAGATTCTACGGACCAAAATGTCCGGGATCGTCCCTAGATTTAGGGTTTTGCTCGTGGCTACCTCCCATAGGGGCGCCATCATCGTCATGCCTTTCCTCAAGACAGAGATGGGGAAGGTGGTGAGAGATTCCTCAATCAATCGTTCATCTGTGATGATTTTCCACAGAGATGCATCAAGTCTTTGATGCGGAGAATTTCCGAATTATATTCCATGACCTCATCAAAGTCAGAGAAGCGGAGATTAGTCCATTATGCTTCTAAATTCGGGATGATGAATGTTACCATAACATTCATGAAGCGCTTCTAGCGCTAACCTCTTTCATGAACTCAAACTGGAGTGCCATATCCATATGGCGATTCATCAGGAAAAAATAACCTGGCATTGTACATCTCAGTTTGAGGGTCTAGAGCGGTTTCTTCAAAACAACGCTCATGGATTCGAGCTAGAAGCTCTTGTGCGAATAGATACATTAGGATATCATGAGCCCATCTCAGAATCTAATGTCCGCAGAATCCAATGGAGTAAAATCGAGTTCATTCATGTTCGACATCCAAGAATATGGAGAACAAGAATGTGGTGTGTTTCAGAGTCATTACTCCCACGAAACAATGAAGGGTAAGTTTCGGAGTTAATACTCCCACGAGACAATAGAGGGTTTTTGAGCAATATTTGCTCCCAAGAAACGTTTCCAAGGATTTTGGATTTAGGTGAAACTTTGGTGTCGTATGGTCATAACCTTAAACCTTTTCGGTAGCTCTACTCAGATATAACCAGGTAAGTTATAAGAGATGTCGGTGGAGCAAGCTCTCTTAATACCACTTATCTCAAACTCCTTACCTAGACATCATACCTAAGCAGGTGAGCCTAGTTGGGAATAAGTCATAAACCATAGGTCGTTTCTTCTCTACGGATTCCTCATCCGGAGTATTAGCTCGAACCCCCACAGTTCGGCTCTTGAGGTCATCACCAATAGCATGATGACATTAGAGGTGCTCATGACTTACACATACCGCAAGCGATATGAAGCTCGATCACTCCTCTAATGCTTCTCATAGTTTGGCGAGTCTCGTATAATATCTCACGTTATAAGAAAGGTGGGAGGTAGAAGAAGGGAGGTTGCAAGTCCCCGGAGAAAAAGAAGGTTGAATTAAATTCAGAAAGCAGCAACGTTTATAAAAGCTTACTTGGATTCTTTTCTCGGATTCTCTTGAGTACCTCTTCTTCGAAATCGAATATCTAGAGATCCAACTGTCAGAATTGGCTGCATTTTGAACTGGGTGTATTAGACTCACGGAGGAAGTTCTCTTCCAAATTTCGGCTTAATCCAACGGTGGAGAAGGGAGAAAATCACTTCCGAAGTCGGCTGTTCTGTTCAGGCAGATTCTCAGATATTGATGTAGGAGTAGCCGGTGGTGGTTTGTGGCGGTGCAGCAAGTGGCCAGCAGCAAAGGGTGGTGCATGGAAGCAGGGGGATGGTGCACGGTGAACACGGCAAACCTAGGGTTATGGTTCTAGGGTTTTTGATCTCAGGGTTAGAGGTTCGTGCTGATAACGTGTTTAAGGATATATGAAATACAACCACAAGACAGAAAGTAAATACAAAGTAAATAGCACAGGAATAGATCGTTTCTTTATTAATGAATAGGTGCCTCTATATATAGAGAAACACAAAGGGTACAATCCACATTTCAATAGGACTTCTATTCAATATGTAATCCATATGCTAACCTAACTAAGATACTCCTAGGTTGACTAGGCACACATAAGGTAGGTTTCCTTCAACATGACAATTATTATAAGACCATATACTAGACTATTTTATTTTTCTTGATCTTCAATAATATTGAATCATTTCAATTCATCACTTTACCTGTATATCCGGAAGACCCCAATACTTAACTAATATCTTCCACTGCTCTCCAATAACCTGATTAGGAGTGATTGCTAATTGCTGCTCATCAGTTTCATATTTATCATACCACTGTGTCTTGACTCGACATTTCTAATCCCTCCATCTATTACCAACTACCTTTAAGCAATGATGTTTATATTCATCCGGAACATCAGAGTTGTCCTATAAAAATTAGATATTAATCATGAATAAAAATAAATATATAAAGATTAGTTCAAAATGGTTAGTAGCAAGTTGTTTGTACCTTGACATCTTTCCAAATTGCATTTAATACATCATCTGGCATAGCAGTCCATGAAGTATATGTTAGAGGAACCTTTTGCCCATCTCGAGCCAAGATTCCAAGTTGTGAACTAAACCCCTTCCCATTTTCATTAATAGGCATCCAGTTAGAATCAAATTCAATATGCACTATTTTTCCAGTCCCCCACTCAGGCATGCCACAAGCAGCACCCCTACCTTTCTTAGCTCCTTGCATAACTTGAACTGATAATTATTTAAAATAAGTATCTAGTTCTAATGTGAAAAAAAAAACATAAAAAGAAAATAAAGATGCAAAACCTGACTCGTCTGATTGGGTTGTAAGACGCTCCTCCTGATTAGTTTCAGACACATGAAGCTGATACGATGTCTCGGATTGAGCAACTCTAGGTCTCACCAATGGAACTTCTTGTTGATTCGAAGATGTATTAGGTCGAGGCCGTTTGTATTGACCAGAAGCAGACCCACGTTGAGTTGATCGTGCTTGCAACTGACCCTTTCAACTGACCCTTTCTTGGTCTCACTGGAGAAGGCGGAATCAACTCCTCCATAGGTTTACCTCTTGTTCTCTTAGACGCCATAAATCTGCAATGAAACCTTATACAACAACAATTAAACTACATTGTAATTAATCAAATTCATTTGTGAACAAATAAATTAATTGATGCAAAAAAAAAAACTTGCCATAAATACTCTGAATAAACTACATTGTCCAAAGTATGTTAAAAAAAATGAAAAATATTATTGTAAAGATTGGTCAATCGCATTCTTCCATTTCAACATCATTGTCTTTCTCATTTGTATCCACCTCTATTCCATCCACTCCTTCCCTCACCCAAACAACGTCGTCATCATTTTGATATACAGTTTCATCAAAATGTTGACGCTCATACAATTCAACCTGAGGCACTATTGTCGGACGACGAGAATCCTTGGATTACATATCAAACAGATCTCTAACTGTCATGTGAAGAACAACATGCCAACCAGGGTCCGACGGGTCCTGCTGTAATACCCTGAAATTTCATATTTAATTTCATAGAAATTCTTGAAATTAATTAAGGGTTAGAAGTTACTTTTCTTATCTTGTTGTGAAGTGAAAATATTTCACAATGAATATTCACTTGAAATGTTAAGGGTCAAAAGTTGATTTTCTTATTAGCACATTTTCTCTAATGACTTCCTTCACGAAAGTCATACAACTCGTCAGTATAAGTTCGTAGACATGAGGCACGTTATATTTTGAGATCATATGAAAGAGTTATGGTCAGCGGAAATTTATTCTATGTGTGAGGTATTACTATCATTGATTATTCTTACTTGAGTATTATTTCTCATAATATACTCATGTGTTTGATTATCTTTACATATAAACCATTTGTTTTAATAATCTATATTATATGTTTGATTAGGCCATATATTATTATATATTTAATTAAGCCTTATGTTATGTGTGCATATGTGTATGTCCATATACATAATGTCATATCTATATAGTTAGGTGATTGGAATGCAATCCGGCTACATCTAGTGTAGTAATGTAATGATTTGCAAGTTGGCTACATATAATAACCTAATATATATATATATATATATATATATATATATATATATATATTACACATATGAAGTGCATCACTAAGCATATAGTAGTATAATATAATAAGTTTATATATATATATATAAGTTGTGGTTGCAAGAGAGAGACGAGTGGTAGGCAAAGAGCAGTCCAACAATTATGATGACATCATCCAAGTGGATGAGATTGACGCTAGTAAACAGATTTGTATGAGAAACTTGGCTAAATTATTAGATATATTAAAATAATATTAACTACGTTAAGTTAAGCTAACCTTATGTTAGTTAACTCACCTCTATCATTCTATAAATACCAATCCGGATCATACAATTCCTCAGAGAGTTTTCTGACTCTCTCATCTCTCTCATCCTCTTTTTCCTTCTTTGTAATATAAAGGGCAAGGGCACCCACTGCACTAAAAGAATTAGTAGACAGGAGAGAGGGAGAAAGCAGCCATGAAAGAGAGAGAGGAAAAGAAAATAATAAGAAAAGAAGAAGAAAAGGAGAAATAGGAATCAGCAGTGAGGAAAAGAAAACCAGAATCAGATATCGGATCTAGGGATGACAGAGACAAACCTTCAGCATATTTTATGTCAAGACCAAGGTAGGGTTTTCTAGTGTCCCAGTGATTGGACTATATCATATTTAATTTTCGTGTATAAATTAGTAGTCAATATTATGAGTATTTTCTTATATTGGTTGTAAATTTAATTATTCCTGTTGTGAATGAATATTTGACGATATTGTTTGTTCTAATGTTGATTGTACGGTTTGGATGATGAGTTTGACAATGGAATTATTGCTTAATATTATATATATGTTGTGTTAACATATTATATCATTTTTCATACTCACTCTCTACATACACTTGCATATACATAAAGAAATTGGAAATGATGATGGTGGTGGAAATAGGATCCCATGGAAAAATATTTGGAATACACTTGGTATATATGATTGATGAAGAAAGTGGTAGGGCTGCGAGCCCATTAAATTGAATTGAATACGGGTTGCAGACCCATTGAAATGAATACTGTACGGAAACTGTTGGAATTGAAATGAAGAAGGCTGGGCGTCGATTCGTACAACAAGTCATTCGGGACCAGTGGAATATGCATGGTATGGGACGTGCGAGGTTTGCTTGATCCGGAGTATGAATTGACAAAGGGTAGCGAAGGAAACTCTAAATTTATGCACCTTATGCACACTCATGCTTTTATATTAATTGTGATTACATTAATTATATATGATTACTGAATTTGTTTGGCACACTTGAATTAACTGTGGTAATTGACCATGAGAGATTTAATACCCTACTGAGCCGCAAGCTCACACCCTTATAGATTGTGCAGGCACAACGTTATCAATTTGGAAATGGAACATGAAGTTGACCCAATAGAAATTGGATGCTTGTGTAGTGCTGCTTGTATGGATGTTTGGTTATTAATTATGAAAGAAATGAATGCTGCTGGCATGGTTGTGTATTGCTATGGAATAACTCCTCCTGTAATAATTATTAGAGAATAATTTCTCATGTAAATTGTAAGATTTGACTTCCGCTAAACTCTGAATTTTTATTTTAATTAATGAAATGTTCGATGTACCAAATTATCGTCACTTGTAATTGTGGTAAAATTTTAATTACTGCTATTATGAGTTATTCACACCTTGAATTCGGGTACTATATTTATATACAATATTGGTCTCGAATTTAGGGCGTGACACCTACACATAACAAACTTGCCTTGCATGTTGTGCGAAAATAAAAGGCTCATCCCCTACTATATTATTTTTGTATAGCAGATAATTAAAATTCACCAGTGTAAATTTAAACTCATTTTTTTCAGCCCCATTCGATTATTGACCCAATCACCCTTAAATAAGATAAACTTCAAGTCATTGGTTAGCGGATCTGAATCACATCTGTTAATACCCCATAGAATCTCTCCTCACCCGATTGAGGATTTCTGTCCCTTGCACTAGCATAATTCATAGTGTTGGCATCCATCATAATACCAGAATTTTGGGTGGTTTTATTATTTTCTCTCTTTTTGGTACGAAACCGAAATCCATTGATAAAATATACTTTGAACCTTCGAGCAAACTCATGAGGACCATCAGCCAAAGTATTGATTTCGTCAGAAAATACCCTATTGAGAGTTCGTCGTTCCATCTGGACCTATATAAAACATTGTTATAAAAATCAAGCAAAACTAGCTAGAACAAAAGTCAATTTTGAACTTGTATGCAGGATATAGTAAATATGATCATTTACAGTACTTACATATTCCTTAAACCATTTGTGAAATGTTTGATTGTGAAGTTTCTGAATATAGTGACAATTTCTATTAGGCATCTGACGTGCAAGTATTTGAAGATGTTGACTGAATAAAAAGAAAGTCATCGGTTAATTACAAGTGAATTAAGTATATTAAAGATTAAAGGTAAAGTCAGAAATGACTTACTTTCGAAATGGTGTCACCGCATCTGTATTCATTAGCACATAACTATGTGCTTGTGCCCTGGTAACATCATCAAGGCGTATTTTAATTCCTTTACCTAAAGGACGACCGAAGTCAGTATCACCATCATAATTTCGATATGGCCTATTAGACTTCGTTTCCACTTCGTCCAAGTATCTCGCGCAAAATGTCATACATTCTTCCATCAAGTACCCTTTAGCAATTGAGGCCTCGGGATGTACACGATTACGAACATATTCTTTTAGTGTAAATAAAAACCTACAAAAATCATTTGTATCATATATCTACAAGCTATAATTAATATTATATATGAATAAAACATAAACGATTAAAGTGGTATATTTAGAAAATACCTCTCAATGGGATACATCTATCGAAATTGTACAGGTCCCTCAATCAATGCTTCTTCAGCCAAATGGATAGGCAAGTGTTCCATAATATCAAAGAATGACATTGGAAAGATCTTCTCAAGATGGCAAAGTGTAAGGGCAATTCTTTCTTGAATATCTTTTAAATCCGATGGCTTGTTTACTTTTGAGCATAGTTGCCTAAAGAAATTGGACAACTCAATCAATGCTTCAACAACATTCTTAGGTAATGCTCTTCGGGCAGCAATTGGAAGTAATTGTTGCATCAATATGTGGTTATCATGACTCTTGAGACCCCAAATAGTACGTTCTTTTAAGTGCACACGTCAAGATATATTGGACGCATAGCCATCTAAAAGTTTTACTCTCTTTAAAACCTGTAGAAATACATCCTTATTGTCCTTATTCATAGCAAAACATGCAGGTCTTAAGTATGCTTTATGTGAACCCCATTGTTGAGGATGTAAGGCCTCCCTAATTCCCCATTCTTCTAAATCACGGCGAGACTTCAAATTATCCTTGCTTTTTCCTGGAACACCCAACACTGTCCAAAGTATGTTATCACAACAATTTTTCTCAATGTGCAAAACGTCGAGATTATGACGAATCAAATTATGCTCCCAATATGGTAGCTCAAAAAAAATACTCTTTTTTTTTCATATGGGATCATCTTCATGTTGAGTTGGACCTTTTCTGTTCTCGGTTTCTTCTCTTTTCCTCTTTCTAAGATCTTCCTTCTTATACTCTGTAAGTACATTCTGCAATTGTATTTTCACCTCGGTCCCAGAACTTCGAATTGGCACTTGATCCGATTCTCGTGTGCCATCAAAGGACACTCTATCTTTTCGAAATCTATGATTCCTAGGTAAAAATCGACGATGACACATGTAACAATATTTTCTTCCATATTTCAACCAACTAGATTTAGTGTCCTTATTGCAACAAGGACATGCTTTTGCACCCATAGTGCTCCAACCCGATAAATTCGCATAGGCAGGAAAGTCATTGATCGTCCATAACAACATCGCACGCAAGTTGAACATCTGATTAGTGGAGGCATCATAAGTAAGAACACCTTCATGCCATAATTCTTTTAGCCCTTCAATCAAAGGTTGAAGAAATACATCAATCTTATTACCAGGTCCTTTTGGGCCATCAATGAGCGTCGACAAAATGAAAAAAGGTTGTTTCATGCACATCCATGGCGGCAAGTTATAAGGTATTAGAACAACTGGCCATGTACTATGAGCTATAGACATTGTTATGAATGTGTTGAACCCGTCGGCTGCTAACCCGAGCCTGACATTGCAACTATCACTGGAAAAATCTGGATATAAATTATCAAGTGTTTTCCACACAAGACTGTCAGTCGGATGCCTTAGTACATCATCTTTAGTGCGGTCTTCTGCATGCCATTTCATATGCAAAGCAGTTTTCGATGACATAAACAATCTCTGCAAACGTGGTTTTAATGGAAAATACCTCACTTGTTTAGCAGGAACTTTTTACCCACACTCTGACTATTATTAGGATCATGCTCGGACTCTATATATCGAGATTTCCCACAAATGTCACATTTTTCAAGTGTCTCATCCTCATTTCTAAATAACATACAACCATCAGGACATGCATCCCAAGTCTTGTATGTGAAGCCCAAGTCAGTAGTTACCTTTTGAGCCTCGTAAAAAGAAGCTGGTAAGCATGCTCCAACAGGATAAGAAGCTTTCAAAAACTCCAACAACATATTCAGTGACTTGTCTGTCCATCCAGTAAGAACTTTCAAGTGTAACAATCGAACAACGAATGACAGTTTGGTGAAGTTTTCGCAACCCGGATATAAAGGACATTCTGCATCTTGGAGCAATTTCATAAATTTTGCAGCTTCCTCATTTGGCCCCTCAACATGTTCACTTTCTGCCCCATGATAATCACCTAAACCAGAATTTACATTGGGAATCTCTATTGCCTCGTGTATCATGTCGAGCATATCATCACCAATGACTGAATCAGAGCTAACCCCAGTATCATGGTTTGCATCTGAAGGTCTAAGATTTTCCCCATGTTTAGTCCAAATTCTGTATGTTCCCCAAAACTCATCTACCATTATATCTTCTTTTACTACCTGCCTTGTCTTCAAGTAACGATTGCGGCATTGCGTACAAGGACAATAAATTCTTGTACCATCAACTTTATTGGCGAATGCAAAATTCAAAAAACTGTCAACCCCATCCTCATATTTATCCCAATCCTTTTCTAGTAAATCTATCCAACTCTTGTCCATATCTACTGTTCTAATTGCTCTTCCAGAATTAAAAAAGAAAAAGTATATATATTACGGTCTACAATTTTAATGCAAAAATATAATTTTTAGAGCAATTGTATATACACTGACAAGACCTGCCCCAGATTCCACCCTGGAATCCAAGGTGGCCCTGTGGGGCCCACCTTAGAAGAGATCATACCGAAAATTCAGCATAACCTCTCCTAAAAGTGGACTACCCAAAAACCTGCAATTCCAACTCAACACTACAAAAAAACCAACTTATAATATTCCCACCAACCACCCGAGCCTACGCGCTCGCCTGAAACAACAATTCAATTCAAAAATTTAATACGTTTTGTAAATCGAATAAAACAAAACAAGATTCTCGGTTCCAAAAACTATTTCTCACAACATCAATAAAAATTCTGTAATCTCAAACTAATAAACCTATCTGAGTGACACTGAGGTTTGGGCTAAATATCTGAAATTTAGTCAGAAGAACAGAACCGAACTGACTGAACTAAACTGACTGAACTGAGCTGACTGAACTGATTTAACTGAACTAACTGAACTGAACTGAACTGACTGAACTGAACTGAACTGAAATCAAGTTATAGACTTCTCAGAAATCACTGTACTGCTGAAATTCGGCCGTACGTCTGGTATCGTACGGTGTCTGGAAGTCCCTGGCCTCCAGACATCCACATGTTAGTACTATCGATCAGGTCCCGCAAGCCGCACGCCGGATCAGGACGTACGGTGCCTGGAAGTCTCTGGCCTCCAGACATCCACATATCGATAGACTAACCAGGTCCTCTGAAAGACGCGTGCACGTGACTAGATATCTGTATACTGAATACTGGAATCACCAGAGACTGAGTACTGACGACTGAATACTGAAGATACTGACGACTGAATATGCTGAACGCTAGAAATTCTAATGACTGGATATACTGGTGATAGGAAATACTGATGGAACTATTGAATAACTGAAATGTAATTCTCGATGCGCACTAAATGACATAAATATATTGAATTCTTCTAAAGCATAAATCAACAATTCTCAAACTTCCATAAATTCCTACAAATCAAATACTATCATGATCGTAAACAAGTGTACTAGCTAATGGGCAAAACTGCACTTTCAATGAAGGCCGGACGCGCCGCCACGCGCCGCCCTAAGCGACTGCGCGTGGGCCCCACACGCCGCCGGTTCCGACCATCTCCGATGGTCACCAAATTCTACCACAACATTCACCATGCCAAAAGGAGTAATTTTCATACCTGGGCCGAAGCACGATTCGGTCTAGATCGGCCGAAATCTACCCCGAAAGTCACGGTGGCCGGATTCCTTCTTTTCTACGATCCGCCACCGTCCGACGGAGCTAGGCCACAAGACCGGTGGCGCTAGGCTCGTGGAGCCGAGGGCTACAAAGCCCACTAAGTAGTCGCGGCCGGAATGGCCGGAAACATCACCGGCAAGCATGGCAGTTCCGACGCAAAAACTGGGCTTCTTCTCTCCTTGATTTCTCCTTCCACACTTCCATTCATGGCTTAAAGTTGGTATAGGATTGAAGAGGAGGAGGAGATGAAGATTTTGGGACCGGTTTCACGTCCTGAGATGGCCGGACGGCCGAGAAATCGGCCAAAGAAGGTGCCGGTACTGTAGAGGGTCGGGGAAGCCCAAGGGTCGGCTGAAAAACTCCCCCCTTCCCAAAAATAGCAACTTCTATTTATAGTAACTTCCTCAAATAGTAACCTCCCTTTCCGTGAATCATAACTCTGACATACGAACTCCGATTTTAAGCAAACTTCGTGTCTACGAACTCGGTTTAACACGCTCTACAACTTCCGTGAAGAAACTTAAATCAAATTCCTTACCGAACAAAAAGTCACCTCAAGGGCCCCCTAAAAGTACTAACAGAAGCTCGAAACCAAAACCTCCAACGATTCGCCAGGAAACACTGTAGAAAAGCGATAAGTTTGGTCCGGGTCGTCACATACACAAACCATAAGTATTCAATTACAAAGCAGCATATCAATAATAGAATCTATAAGTAGTTATATCAGGAAAGAAAATAAACTGCAAAGGAAAATATACTTTCTATTTGCACACCAATATATATGAGTGTTAGAGATCTTTCTTGGAAAACTTGTAGCTTTTCTTCTAAACCTAAGAGAAGGAAAACAATTAAAAAAAAAACAATCAATGAAAAACAGAGTGATTAATATTCTTCAAATATTAAAGCTACTGGTACCCATTCGTATGCACTGATGGGCATTAGAACAAAACCTAGAGCAATACATCTGAGACATAAAAGATAACATAGATCACTAGCCTCAATTGTTATTTGTATATACAATATAGATTACTAGTGCATCTATAACTTAAAAAAATGATATTTTGAATAGCAGCATAAACGTCAACCAAGAAGAAAAAAAAAACTGATTACATAGAAAGTGTAGAAACTGATTACATAGAAAGTGCAGAAACATAAAACTGATTACATAGAAAGTGCAGAAACATATCTTCACCATTTCATAGCTTTAATTTCTAATATAAAAAAAACAACATGGGAAGGGGAAAGACCTAACCCCAAAAAGATACAAGAGCAAAGAAATTAAACTTGCATCAATCCTATCACATGTAGAGGGAGAAGTCCACTACAGAAAATAAATTGGACACTCAATAAATGAAGAAACACCAAAAGAGCAAGACCAGCTCCTTGTACGGTTGTACCTATTGCTTGTACCTCTCCTATTAAGAAAAGAGAACTTGACGCAAGACAAGGAACCATAACAGTAAGACAATGAGGAGAAAATCAAATTATTAAGCATGGTTCCGCATTCTAGAATGATAAAAAATTGAGACGAACAAATTATGAGCAAACAAAGGCACAACAAAATTAATGATCATACAAATACAATCCCTATGGTGACCAATAAGCGTTGATTTGCAGTCAACAAATCCAAACTAATAATACACAGTAAGACAGGTGGGATAAAACGATAAGTAAAATTGACTTGCAGTCTTGCAGACCATCTAATACAACGCTATGCACAACGTACAACTTGGCCATTCATCAAATTCTGATAAAACAAAAAACAAAAAAGAAACTTGGATCGATATCCATACCTGATTGAGACAGAAACGAAATTGACTCCGCTTCAAGGCAAAAACTAGATTAGAGATAGAGATACCTGAAAAAAAGGGGAGAAATCCAACAAAAACCCTAAATTAAAAACTATTTCAACCCTATACGAGTAATACTGATAGTTTTATCCAACAAACGTTACCTGATTCCAGAATTGTGATTTTGAGAGAGTAGAGATTCTAAGCTGAGAGACATGGTCGAACTATGGAAGAGGAGAGCGTATGAGCGTATGACAGTTTAACTTCAAATTAAGTTGGTTAAAAAAGACGTGCATATACGATATTTTCTAATTATATGTCGCAAACCTCCTTATTTTTCAGATATAAACAACGTGTTTTGCGACGATACTTAAAGTGAGTGGCAAATATTTGGGCGCTAAGTTTCAGCGGGCTTTACCGCGCAAAAATATCAATTATTTGTGAGGGCTGCCTACAAGTGACGCAAATAAGTGTCACAAATAAGCCTTTTTTTTGTAGTAACATCTGTAGTAATCCCAAATCACCGACCTATGAATTGCAGCCTCTTCTCCCTATCCTATAAATAGAACGTATTGCTATGTTGTGCATCATAAAATGAGTTGAGCAGAGCAAAGACTTAGATAAATAAGACAGAGAGAAAAGGAAAGGAAGGGGAAAGAAAGAGGAGGAACTGAAGAGTGATGAAAAGAGAAAAATAGATACAGAAACAGAAAGAGAAAGAGAAACAAAAATAGATATGTGAGGAAAGAGCAGGAAAGAAGGAAGAGGGAAAAAAGAGAGAAACATAGGAACTCGAAACAAAAGAAAGGAAAAGAGGAAGAGAGGAACAAATGTGAGAAAGAAAGGAGTGAAGGAGAAACGAAGATGGAGGAGGTAACTAATTTAGCTGGAAGGATTAGCTTGCAAACCGGGATTCCAATTAGGCTTGAAAGGTCTTTTTCAATCTTAGAATCTATTTCAATCTTTATTGAACTTTGTTCATATGATTAGCATAGATTTTAGATATTTCTGAGTTTCTGATCTAGTGAACAATTTGTTAAAAACTGTACATTTCCGTTGGTTATTTGAAGTTGGTTTTTTCATGGAACTTGTAGTAGACATGTTAAAGATCATGTCAGAGTTGGAATCTCCTAAAAAATGAGTTTTATAGATTAAGTTATGATTTTTCGAAGTTAAGGGTGCTGCAGCAGGAAATTCTGGAATATGCAGCACTGTCAATACGTTTCTGTCAACAGTTTTCCTTGTTCAAATTTGTTTAGAAAAACCAGAACATGAAACTAGGTATTCTCAGTTTTCAAACAAAACCAGTCACACTATTTTCAGAGTTCCTAAGAGGTAATTAGGCCACTACGAAGTTAAGGCATTCACATTAGTTTTGCTGCACTATTAATAACTTCATATATTTCTTTGGCACTTCAAATGATTTCCAAATGGTCTGAGATTTTAGGTACATTCTTTTTAAGACATGTCCTTTATAGAAAAGTGTATTCTTAGGTCAAAATGATAGCTTTGTGTTTTAAATAAATTATGTGCTTATGGATACGAACATGTGAATTATAATTGTATATTTACTTATTATGCAGGGACGCGTATTTACTAAATAACTCGGAATCTAGGTAGGGGGATCTGGGGAACCTCGATTTATTGTTTTCTTGTTTGCTGGTTGATATATTTGAATGGGAATTCATGCTTGAAGTTTTGATGCATTTATTGTATGAGTTTATGAATTTGTTATTTGGCGCATCATTTACATAATATGGGAGAATATAAGGGTGGCAATGAAGATATGCTAATGGAATTGGAATTGTGAAATTGGAAGTATAGTGATGAAAATGTATTTTGCGTAGTTGAGTCCATAACCTCGGCAGGTACCAGATCTCAGGTATGCCCAATGTTATTGCGCAATTAGTATAGGTTATTGAAAGTGTAATTCGGGACTGGCGATAGGGGAATGGACAAGATGACTAGCAAAAGAGGGCTAGGGGATTTGATTTGGGGTGGGGTTTATTCATATATGATAGGATATCTTGAGTCACCTGTGAATAAAAGGTAAAATACACGATATGGGACGTATATGCTCATTATATTCTACTATATGGATTCTCGGGAATAGAAAATGCATTCATGCATGCTATATAAATTGTTGATTGATTATCTATTGTTTGAAGAGGAATAGCTTCCTACTGAGCCACAGGTTGAGCTCACCCTTTTATAGGTTTTGCAGGTTCTGCTTTAGGTACGAGAACTATGAAGGTTATAAAGTGGAAGCAAATAGAGTTAGATTTTACACTTGTAAGACTATTGTTCAGTAAACTTAAGTTGTACAAATTTTTTTATTAAAATAAGAAATCAATTTCATCAAGTGTTGGTTTTATTTTCTATTTTATTTTATTTTCCTCACACCTCGGATTTCGGGAAAAATGTTAAAAAATTATGACCCGGGTCCGGGGTGTGACACATCCTCACTAAAATCAAATTCCTCAGTCATGGTCTGCCGGAATCAATCCACAGGGTTCTTTAAAGTACTAGCATAGCTCAATGGAGTGACCGGCGGAGAGTTGGGAAGCAGTCTGGAATCCAAATCTTCCATCCGTAGAGCAGCTAAATCAGAACTTAGTTCGCTACCATTACGAGAACGTTTACGTTGAAACAGAGAGCTAGCCTCATCTCCGCCACTTCCCGGTGGAAGGGCGGAGAAATTGAAGATCGGAGAAGCCACCAGGAACCAGACCACACCACAGTGTAATCGGAGACGAGGGGTCAACGCCGAGAGAAATCCAAGGTTCTAGCAAACAGCCGGAGTTCGCAGAGAGAAAGATAAGGCGCGTGAGGCGCGTTCTATAAAACTTTTAGAGTTTTCAAGCATTGAAATTTTGAAGCTAAGGAAATAAAAAAATAAAAAAAATAATAAAAACTAATTAACAAAATAATAAACATATATAAAATTTAATTTTGTTTTAAAACATTTTCAAGACTTCACATGATACTTGTTCAGTTGTCTTTGCGTTGTTAAAAGAAGAGGAAACTGAAGCATGGGGTGTGGAACCATATGAGATAGAGGATGCTGATAGCCATTGCAAGAGTCTTGTGCACAAAGGCATTGTGCGTGTGGCTGATATTAAGTTCTCTCTACCCTACAAAGCAAAGCCTTTCTCTCTTGTGATTGTTTCAGATGCTTTAGATTACCTCTCCCCAAAATATCTGAATAAGATCGACTCTTCCAGAAATTGCAAGGGTGTCTATTGATGGTCTTGTTATTTTTGCAGGTAACTTTTTTTTATTAAATTCTATAGCCTCTGAAGTAGTTGTAAAATCTTTGTATATTTTGTGGATAAGAATTTTGTCGAGCCTAATTAGGAATACATGAGGTAGCTGCGGTCTAGTAGTTTTTTTTTTTTTTTGAGTTATTCATCAGCTTACAATGAATGTAAGGATGGTTAGCAATTTCTCTCCCTGCAGACACATGCACATACCACAGCAAAAGCTTTGATCGTAAGTGGATTTTGTAGCTCTTGGCTTTCGATAATCTTTTACCAAACATACTGGACTAGAAGTACCCTGATTCTAAATCTTTCTCACCATAATTTAGACCTCTTAACGCAAATTTCATTTCCCTATTGAAGACATGTAATCCTAGGATTAAGATTATGATGATTCTTTCCCTGGGTGTCATTTCTTTACTAGTTTTTCAATGTATTTGACATTATTTTACTCATGAAAAGTGTTGAAGTTTGCCTCATCTTTTAATTTTGGAAATACCCATTTCTGATGTCATTGCTATTATTTTTATGTTTAGGTTTCCCCGGTCAACAGAAAGCTAAAGTTTCTGAGTTATCAAAATTTGGACGTCCTGTAAGTATTTATGTTTGTGTTGTCTCAACAAAGCCATTATATTACTACTTCTACTGGTCTGGATCTGAAGAGAATACATTATATGTCATACTCATTATGCATATCACTGACTTGGGTTTAAGATTTTAAGCATGATCACCAAGTGTATAATTGAAGGGGCTGTATAAAGCTGGTCCTGGTCCTTATACTCAGTAATATTTATAAGGGATGTCGCATACTGAGTCCTCTTAGATTTTAGTTATTAAAGCAATTACTATTTTGATCTGGATTAGGATTAATCTTTATGAATTGTTCCATCTATAGAAGGATTTTTTTTTTTTTGGTGGGTTAATCATCTGCCTTTTGACCTAATGACATATGTTTCATTTCTTTAGGCCAAAATGTGGAGCGCCTCTTGGTGGGTACGCTATTTTGTCCAGACCAGCTTAGAAGAAAATGAAGTTGGCAGCAAGAAGTTTGAGTAGGCAGCATCAAAGGAGTCATACCAGCCAAGTTGTCAAGTGTTTCACCTTAACTCATATCACTAATATAAAGATCATTACACTTCAATTCATAAATTTTGGTACCACAACAAGGTTGCCAAAGAGAAAAATTCGTTTAGCTGTCATATGAAAGCAGGTCCCATTCTGGGTTATTTGAGGTATAAGATATATTAAAGGATGTCAATTTCTGTTGTGAACAGTTACCATTGATGGACATAGTTGATGGAATATATAGGGTGATTTGTATGCTGATTCAATTAAATTTGTATTCTGTTTGATATAGTTATTGTGTATCCCTGCTTTCGTTCCCTGCAACTCTTACTCTACCTTATTACTTGCAATTGTGTCTGGTAACTCATTAGCGTTTTACAGTTCCTTGATCAGAACCTAATATTTGATAACGAGAAGTGAAATGAGCAAGCCAGTTCTATCTTTTGACTTTATCTGGTAAAAATCTGTTTTGTGATACACAAAAATCAGGAACAAGAATCAATTTGTATAACTTGTCTGAAGTAAGGAATGTTTTGTTATCAAAACACTAAACTTGCACACTGAACAATCTTGATGATCTTGTTGCAGCAGCCACTTATAAGCTATTGCTTTTGTTTGAAAACTAATCATGCTTGCAGAAGCCGATCTTCAATTTTCAGAAGAAGATAACTGAAGCTGACACACAAATATCACCAATAATCCCCACAAGAGCACTGCCCTTCCTTAAAGCAATGAAACCTGTGGGCATCCCTCACAGTGATTTCCCTCCCAGCAATGGCAGAGATAAATTTAATTGCATTGTGGCAATCACCGCATATCCTCAGGTTCTTCACCACAAGTATAGGCTCCCCTTCTCTCGTCGAGATCAAACCGAATGCAACTGCTAACTTTTCACTGTGATGCCCTAACATTACCTCCTTCTCTCCTTCCACTGTTTCATCGTCCTTTACCAAGGCCCATCTTACATCAGGCACGTACCCAGCTCGCTTAATCTTCCTTGACATCTCCTCCAAGTATTCATGAATTTCTATTATCATTGGGTGGGAGCTTTCTTCAGCCACAAAGACATGTACCCTCTTATTCACCTCAATCCAACTACAACCTGGTTTCTTCTTCACTCCTCTATCTCGCATCAGTTTCCTAATTTTTGCTACCTCTTCCCATTTGCCAGCTCTAGAATACATATTTGACAGCATCACATACGGAACAGCATTTGAAGGTTCCAACTGAAGAAACTGATTGGCTGCCTTCATTGCTAGTTCAATATTTCCATGTGTTCTACACGCACTGAGTAAAGTAGCCCAACCAATGGTCCCAGGGCTGAATGGCATTGTCTCAATGAGTCTCTCAGCTTCACCCAGTTTGCCTGCTCGACCTAAAAGATCAATCATGCATGAATAATGTCCTACTTCTGGTTCGATCCTGAACTTCTCCCGCATCATATTGAAATACGTCTGACCCTCCTCAATTTTGCCAGTGTGAGCACAGGCAGAAAGGACAGAGATAAAGGTTATACTTGTAGGAACAACATCGGTTTGAAGCATATGTTCAAAAAGGCATAGTGATTCCATTCCAATCCCATGCTGTGCATAACCTGCAATCATCGAATTTAAAGAGACAGTATTGTGCTTCGGCATCCTATCAAATAACCTTCTTGCATCATGAAGATTCCCGCATTTTGAGTACATTGCAACTAGAGCATTATTCACTGAAATTCTATTCGAAGGGATCTCAGATTTGACTGCCAAGGCATGTATCTGCTTCCCCTGAGTGGGTGATGACAAATTAGAACATGCACTAATCACACAGACAAAGCTGCAATCATCAGGGCAGTAACCAACACGTTGCATCTGCCTCAAACAATCAAGGGCATCTTCAGAGAACTCATCATTTTGAGAGTACCCAGAAATCATTGTGTTCCAAAGAACCAAATCCGGCGCAGAAATCTCTTCAAATACTTTCCTACAATCTGACATGCCACCAGCACACTTGGAATATAAATCAACCAGGCCACTCCCAACATGTGAATTCTGGTGGAAACCAGTTTTGATCAACTTAGCATGAAACTGAAGTCCACCCAACAAGTCCCCCACGCATGTAAATGCGGTCAAAACACTTGCCAATGTAAACATGTCGACAATGAATCCCCTCCTAATCATTTCCTGAAACAATCCCAGCGCTTTCAACCCTTTTCGGTGTTGCCCATATGCCACAATCATCGAATTCCAAGACACTTCATCTCTCATTTCTCCCATCACATTGAACACAAGCTTCGCCTCCTCCAAGAACCCATTTTTACTATAGTAAGTTAACAGCGCATTGTTCACCGAAACATAGGAATCAAACCCACCCAACACTATCAGTGAATGCAATTGCCTAATCAAACCAATATCATCACAACAGCCCGTGATCACAGCCGAGATTGTAAACCCATCCGCGTCGAGACCCACATCTCTCATCCCAGTAAACAAGCCCAATGCTTGCTCAGTCTCTCCGCGCTCAGCATAAGCAGAAATGAGGGTATTAAAAGAGACCAAGTCCGGTTGAGGAATTTCGTCGAACAGCTGGTGGGCAATGCGGGTTTGCGATTCTTTTGCGTACGCGGCGATGATAGCGTTGAAGGAGAAGACATTGGGGTCTTGGGTGTTGTCGAAGGCGTTCCGGGAAGAGGAGAGACGGCCACATTTGGAGTAAAGGAGAATGAAGTGGTTGGAAATGTATGTGGAAGAAGGAATGAGGGACTTGACGTACAGTGCGTGGAGGGCTTTGCCTGTAAAGAGGTCTCTCTCAGCTATGCATGTTTTTAAAACGTTGCGAAAGCTTTGGAAGGTCCAGCAGAGTTGGTTCATCTAACAAGTGTGTACAAAATCCAAAGAGGCATGGGCGAAAATAAGAGTGGGGACTTAAAAAGGGTAACAGAAATGACCTTTTCTGCGAGGGCTGGAATAGAATTCTTGAATCCCGATTCGCATACAGCAGCCGAGGGCTTGTATTATCCTCGATTACCCTACCCCTTTTGAAACTACAGCAGCCAGTTTACTATTCGAGGGCTGCGGGCGCCACTGCGGTTAGTTTTCTGAACCACACGTTTAATTAGTGACGCGTTACCTCTTATTGAAGCTGACATGATTATTAGGCAAATTATGATTTCATATTATTCCAGTTTGATTGGGATGTTATTATATATACACTTAACCTTTATCTGTTGCAGTTTTCCAACAACATGTTAGGAATATGGGTTTGGTCAGTGGGAGCTTATAGTTGTATTGATAGCCCCATTTTTTATGTAATTTTCATAAGGAACATCTTTGTATTTTCTGGAACATTTATAGATTGACGTAGAGATGAGTTTTTTATTCGTACAGTTCAAAATATAACGCTTTAAATTACTGAAATAAATTATCAGTTATTTTTGTCTCTACTTGTGAAATCTAGTGTGTGCAGGACAAGAAGGTTTAAAAGAATAATAGCTATTAATAATCCATATTAAGCTGTCATTTTTGTTTTGGACAGGGAGGAGGATCAAGATTCTCTATTGAGATTTTGCAGGGGCTTTAGTCGAAGCAAATACGGTTCTGAAAATTTCAGAAGCTTAAAGAGGACTGAATAAGTGAATATGAAGTATAAGGTATAAAATCACAGTGCAGACACTTCATATATATATTATTTTCATGTTCTGTTGGGGACTTGCATGATTATAGTTCTGTCCTTGTAATTATAGAGTGTTGGCTTCATTGGTTTATCGATGTTAGTTTTCTATGGTTCATTTACAGTAATTATTTTTCTATGGTTGATTTGCCTTACATATTCTTGTAATCTTTGTTATCTTGCATCTCTCATGTTCCCGGACTAATTGTTGAGGTACAACAGAACATTAATAGAATATATAGTTGGAATCTGCTATTCTGTTACCTACATGTCTGAAAATAGATAAGCAAATGTGTAAAGATATATGGTCCTCAGTTTTATTTCCTAAACCCATTGTTGGTATGATTGTTACACCCTTTAATTTACTTACATATACTTACATTTTCCCTCTTTCAATGTTAATATTCCCAAACTTAACCCGACACAGGACAACAACTATGACAGTGGGATCTTCGTTATACGGCACATGCAGCACCGCGGCAACAACTCCCATGTTGTTTCTTGTCCCGTTTCTAACTGTGATAGCAGTGCTTCAGTCCATAACTCCATATATATACATGCCATTTCTTTTTGCAAGATGGACTGGGTTCACAAGGTTATAGGAATGTTCCTCTCTCTTTGTAGTGCCTCTAGGATTTTGTGATCTGTTAGCATAGGGCCCTAGTTTGTTCTGCAACAGTTCAGGTACCACAGATAACACAAATTGAGCCAACAGTTCATATTATGATTTCTTTGATTAACCACTAACCATTAACAAGCTGTAGGTCTGTTTTAAATCGTAACGTGTGTGTGTATGTGTATACACTCAAAGTTTTTGAAGAATTCTTACATTAGTCGTATTTGATATTGTGCAGGTTTCTTTGTTCTTGTGGTATTGATGTTCAAGAAGATAGCTAGTTTGTTCACTTGTATTTAAGTGATGCGATATCACCTGATTGCATCTTTAATCACATTGGCGGTAGACAATGTTCTGTAATAGCAAGAGAAACTAGGAAATGTCAAGTGAAACTAGGAAATGTCTTACATGCTCAGTGTATCCATGCTCAAGATTATTGTTTTCCAGATCGAAGCAAAGATTATTGTTTTCTCGTTTGAGAACAAGCCAAGCATGTCTGTCTTATATTTCATCAGCAAGGCCTAAGAACTGGTAAGCGCTACACCAAATGTTCAATTATAAGTTAAATTTAATGTGTATGAGCTTGTATGTTTATCAAAGGGGAGGGTTTAGGTAGATGATGTCATTTAGGCTTGTAATTATGCAGCCTTAAGTTGTGTGATACTGGAAAATGTATAAAGTTCGGATGAATTATCTCTAGGATTGAGGTACCTCTCACTGGAAAAGTTTGTGTGACTAATACTTTGAAAGGGACAACAGCAGTTGACCATAATTGATATTTTTAACATAAGGATGCCGATGAGTCAAATGGGTAATTGTTCCTGCAGCAGCGTAGATAGCAAACTTAAACATTTAGACTAATTGTGTTGCACGGGTATCCAAAGTAATGACATGGTCTAAAGCCAACATTGTTTCTGTGCAGAGATGACAGGCCAGAAAGGTAGCCGGTCATCAATGGCTTGCTCCAATTTCCTGGGAGGGAAGAAAGGTAAGACTACTTTTCTGCATGTTTTGTTGTTTTCTTCACATCTGATCCTTCTGTTTTGGGTTATTTTCTTGTTCTTTTCTGTTTATTAGAAATGTTGTTGCTTTTCTGGTTACAGGAACTCCTGCAAGTTTGCTTCTTGTATCTTATACTTCTTTCTTATGTATTTTTTTTTTCCAATTTTTACATCTCAGAAAGAAATGGAAGAAACTATAGAAATTAAGCTCATTTCCGCCAGTAATAGGCTATGATTCTATGAAGTTTCGTTTGAATATTATGATTTTTGAAGAGGAAAAGAGTA
This sequence comes from Rubus parviflorus, assembly GCA_029955375.1. Classification (NCBI taxonomy): domain Eukaryota; kingdom Viridiplantae; phylum Streptophyta; class Magnoliopsida; order Rosales; family Rosaceae; genus Rubus; species Rubus parviflorus. Next base: position 2,186,862 of record JARGGL010000008.1, on the reverse strand, counting down.
GAAATGTTCCAACATTCTATAGAAATTGTACACAGTACTAAAATACAAATTTGTTTCCGAGAATGTAAAACTGTGTGCTCTTACAAAGTAATAACACAGAAGAAACCCAATGTTCTGAAATGTTCTGGATACTGCAGAAGGCTGAGGAGATATTTGGCCCGGATAAGGACATATACGCTATATTTGAAGGAATGATAAGTTTTAATTCCCATTGAACTTTCTTGGCAATTGAAGTCTGTAATCGTCAGTTTCACCACTTCCATCTATTTTTATTTATGTGAATAAAATTTGAAATCTTGCAACTGTACAATTAGTCACTTTGCAAGAATGTTGATAACCTTATCATGGCTCCTTGTGGCAACCATATCAGTCTTTAGTTTAGGATGTCACTAGTGCAGCAACTAGCCTCTTGTGCACTCTTGTACTCCACAACTCCAAGGTCTGCCGAGAACAAATAGATAATTAGATTTTTGCCAAGAAAATTTCCAAGCATTCGACACAACAGACCCATTAAGTTGACGCTAAATCAAATGGTTGCAAACACTATAATAATGTTTGTGGGAAGAGAGTGAAAACTGCTTTGTCATGTGATGACCAGAAAAACGTTTTCATGCTTGCAACTAGAATGCTCATGTTTGATAAGGAAAGCTTAATGTGCAAGTACAAGTTTCACACAACGATACCATTGTTTCCGTTTTTCTTGAATGTACCTAATGGAAACTTAAAAGCCTAGCACCAATAGTTAAGGAACTCACTATGGAAGTACTGAGCTTAATTTTTTTTGTACAGATACATGGTTCAAACAACCTCATAAAATTGACATCAACATAAACAATTAATTTTAAAAATGAATAGTTACCTGGTAGCATTGAATGATCAATAGTGGTCAATATCCAGGATGAAATGTGCATGATTGGAATTTGCCATTTGTTTTGAGTTCAAATATGCATTTTCTGCTTGATGCAGTAGACCAAATCCTTGCATGGTCTTCACTAAGAGAGGTGAAATACTTCCCACTAGTATCCCAGCAAATTGGAAAAGTCATCTTTGGATCCCTGAAAGAAGTTTTCGTTCTGTCAAGTAAGATAAACCAGAACTTATATAACCACGATGCATGAACAAGATCAATAGCAAGTTAGTAATAAAAAATGCATTAGATGGTCTCAAGGCTTACCTTCGAATACAAGTCATAACCCGCAGTTTCAATATAAAAATTCTTGAATTGACACTTATTCCCAAAACAACAGCCAAATATTTGCCAAACCGTGGTTGGAATCTAACTTGTTTAGTTGCTCCCTGCAATTATTGCACAAGAAGATTTAGATAAGGCTTTGATGGATGAAAGTACAAAAGAAACTTTGTCTACCACATCATTTTCGGATTAAGCATTAGAGTACGGTGGGAGTAAATTACCATATTCTACAAGCATTAAACTTGTCTACCCTTGATAAGGATGCCATACTGATTGATTGATGAGAAATCAAAGTTTGAAATTAGACATGAAAACCAATGAGGTTGCACAAAGTTTGGAATCTCTTTCTCATCATTATAGGTTGCACAAAGCTGCAATACAACCAAGAATTTCATATATAAGACTTAAGGGAGTGCAAGTAAAGTTCGGAAGCGTAGCATTACGCAGCTTATGGATTATCAAAATCAAGTCTTTGAGAATATCAAAAGGATCAGGCAAGAAAACCAATGGGGTCTCCTCCGTCTGAAAAAAAAAATCAACTTATCCTTGAATTATGGACTGGTAGTTGACGAAAAATCATCACATTTCAGCTTGGGAAAGTAAAATTGACATTCAACATTCAAGCCAATTATAGAACAATTGTATCAGTTCAAGATGAAATGTGTCAGATATATATGAGCCACACAGCAAATGACAAAAACCAACCTCAAACTCTCTAGCTGGCAAATGTGTCTTCTGTCCTGAGTGCCTATATTAAGGATAACAATTTTCATAACAACTCTTTACTGGCAGATTCATCAAAGTACAAAATATTGACACAAGAGATAGAGATTACCAAAAAATATGGAGAACAAAGCTCATACGTCGCCATTATTCATAGGCACATTCATATAAAATCTCTCCTCCCCCTGTCCCACTTTTACTTCTGAAGAGGAAAATTGAAAAGCGAAAATGATTCTTCTTTTGTAACTACTTGTAGAGAAGCTAGCTTCAATGGAGGTAACCAACAAATAAATCGAGCAAACACCAGGTTTCTGTGTATATATAAATCAAATTGAAGTGCAGAGAAAATCAATTCCAAATCAGGCAGATATGAAAGAACCTAGAGAGAACAATCACCTCATAATCCCAGAGTAAGAATGATGAAATCGCTGGTGTTGAAATCTTCATTTTGGGATTAGGGCTTCCACACTCAACAATTCGTTAAATTTAACCCAGACCAAACTATGGGAAGGAAATCCCAAGCTGCCACCAAAGACGTGGAGGCGTGAGCGCGCGAGAGTACTGTGGTGCGTATCTGATAGCTAAAGTGGGTTAGCTGAAAGGGATTGGAGAGAAGTTGAAAATTAAGGGTTTCTGTGTGAGAGGGAAGCCAAGGGTTTCTAGCTATTTTTGGAAACATTCCGGAAATAGTAACCCCCTATTTATAGTACTTTCTTGAAATAGAAACACAACTTTCACGAGCCATAACTCACTCATACGAACTCTGATTCTCGCATTTTATGTGTCCACGAACTCGTATCAATGTGCTCTACTAAAGTTTTCAGAAAAACTTAACAAATAAAAAGTCAACTTTTTAATAAACGGCCTTAAATAGAGGTTGACCGCCTTAACTGAAGACGAAACAATAACGAACAAGACTAATTTTTTCACACAACACATATTACTACACAATAAATACATGGCTAGTGTCAAATTTACTTTTTTTTTTTCATTTTTGATTTTTCAAATTGCACAAAATTCTTATATGTCTACTAGTGTTGTCTAACAAGTCCATTGGTTATATAGGAAAGTATACATTCAAAAAACAACAAGGTGGTGGAAAAAGAAATCGGTCAATCTAACTGTTGGATGTGATTGTTGCAGGAAAAAATGCTTATGCTAAAAAATTTGGACGTTTTCGTCCTTGTTTAGGCCTCGATCCACGTGATCAACCACATTGACCTAAATACCCCTCGTACTAAAATGCATGTAACCAATCCATCACAACTCTTGTTGGCGAGCCGTTCACACCCACACTCATGTGGGGTCGACATCTGTCTAGCCATGCAAAATAATTGGGGGGGGGGGGGGGGCATGAGGGATATATATAAACGGGGGGGAAACGGGTATAAGCATCCATGGTCAATTTAAAATTAAATAAAATGCATTTTAAATTCCTTGGATTGTTTACGGGTTAAGCTGTATACCAAAAGTGACCCTTTGCCCTCTTGGACTCAAAAATTATTTATTGCTAATTTTTAATGGTAAGTTCGACATTTTTACCCTTTAATTTTTTAATTAAATTTTCCTAAGGGCAACTAAATTGTGCAGAGCTTGTGAGTTCAAAAATTTTACATGGATATATAGAGCTTGGCCATGCGAGAGTGTAGGCGCCAACGGTTCGCAAACCGGAGTTGTAACGGTGCCGTTATTAGCGTTTAAGTGAAAAGGGTATTCTTGTAAATTGTTGTAGATAGGGTGGATAGCCTTAATCGATAGCAAAACGACGACGAATGGGGGTTATTTTTCCACACGGTACATATTAAAACTGTAATATCCCGAAAATTTCAATTCTAATTTTCTAAATTAGCTCGTGAAATTTGGATTGAAATAGTGTGATTTCGTATTTTTAGGGATTTTTGTCGTAAAACGATAATTACATCAGTAATTATAAGTTACGCAAGGTTAAAGGAGATAACTTTTTATTCGTTGTGAATTTTGGAAAACTTCTTTCACGAAAGTTGTAGAGCTCGTCGATACGAGTTCGTGGACATGTGATTCGTCGAAAACGGACATCGTATGAAGAAGTTATGGGCGTCGGAAGTTTGACGATTTTCTATAAATATTCGAAAAATTAGAAAATCACTATTTTCCGGAAAATTCATAAATTCTCCCAAACAGACCCGATTTCCGGCCGACCCTACCCGGGTCCATTTTCATTTTCCGGCCACCTATGGCCTCGGGTCTGGTGGCATTGGGTTCAGACCGAGCCGTCCTACCGCCTAGTGGTGGCAGCGTGGCACGGCTCCGGCGGAAATGGCGGGATCGGAACCCGCAAAGTGTAGAAGTTTCGGCCATGTCCGACGGCGACGATTCCGGCCACCCCAGGGGACAAGACCGGTTGGGTTTTGTTCCTCTCTTCCCCAGAAACTCATCCATGGTGGTGGATCACGGCGTTACGGCTTAGAACGGCGGGATCAGAGCTTTGAAGTTTTTGGATCTACAACGAGTCAACGCCGATTCCGGCCACTTCCGCTACGATTCGGACTTCGAGGTAGTTATCAAAATTGATCATTGTATTGAGATGTACATGCTGTTAATTTTGGTGTCAATCGGAGCACTTTTTCCGGCGACTGACCATCGCCGGCGGTGGCGCGTGGGCGGCGCGTCCGTCCGGTCCAGGATAAATTTTTTGCTCCGTTGTGCTTAGTTCGTCGATACGAACAACTTTCGTGTTACAGTTTTGTGAAATTAGATCGTTTGATCGATGATCAATTAACTCAAATATCGGATCGTACGATTTACGATCCGAGAGATCTGACCGTCCGATGATCACGAAATTTGATCATATGGTTAATTTTGTAGTTATAAACATTCTGTACGGTGGGATCGTTGAATTTCAACCGTTTGATCAACGATCAATTAATCGAGGTTTAAGGATCGTTAGATCCGTGATAATCCGATCGTCGGATCGTCACCATTTTTGGATATGTTGTTAGGATGCTAGAAATAAGCTTTCTGTTAAATTTTGGTGTTGAGGAGTTTCGGTGGGACCCGTTCGATAAATATTTAACGTGGGCCCCACGTTGACCGACAGTTGACTTTTGGTCAATTTGTCCCGATAAATAGTTCTGATGTCCTAGGTGACATTTACGGAATATTTATAATATTTTGGAAGTGTATTATGCTAATTTAAAATTGCATAATCATAGGTGGTTACGAAAAGTAAGGCGTACATGCTTTGGTCGATTTCCGATTACTATTTAAAGACGCTGCTGGAATTAGAGGTGAGTAATTCTCACGACAACTTGTTGGTGAATAAAATTCACATATCTATTTTATTAGAATAATTATTAGGTTGTGAAATAATATTTATTAAAAATAAATATTTGTTTTGAAACAAATGAACTTGTTCGACAACGGTTCATTGGTAAGTGAAAATTGATTTTGAAAAGAAAGGAATTTATATATATATCTTGGTGAAATATTGAGTTGTGATTGAAATATTGTATACATATATAATTGTGTGAAATATATGTATTTTAGTAAATTGTGTTATAAATTGGTGAAAAATCATATCATTGTTTTGAGATTAAATTTTGTGGTTGAAGACCAACCTATTGAGTAAATAAATTAAATCATGATCTCTAAATTGACTTAATTTAGGATCATGTTTGTGAATTGAATTGTGTATGAGAAATATTGAAATTGAAAAATTAGTACGATTGTGTACTAAAGTGATTTACTGGTAATTAGAGTTTTTGTGGTGATTAAGCGCAGAGCTTAAGTCCCTACAGATAGTGCACTATTAGACTCATAGGAAGGAAATTGCCAACCTTGAGTATACATGCTTTGGTATTGTCCTTGGTATGCTGTCGCTTTCCCCGTACGCCTAGTACGCGGACTTTTTACCCATGCTTGGTAACGGGGACCTTGGCTTGGGATTTATTTTAAATTGTTATTACCGGTCATCATAAAATACTCACTAAAAATGGGGGAGTACATATATTTTTGATTGGATATTTGATTTCCATATTTTGTCGGTTCGTGTATTTGTGATTATTATTCCGTGCTCGGGTTTTCTCCTAGCATGCGAATTTACCTTGGTATTTTGGACCTTGGTTTGGAAATATTTTTGTGCAGTTTTGAATTATTACCTATTGATCGGAATAATTCACTAAGAAAATAAAATACATGTTTAATTGTGGAATATTGTAATTTTTAGGTGATTTTGAGAGTATGTTATAATTATCTTCAGCATACATTATTTTGGGATAATCAACATTTGTTTGCAATATTCTAATATTGATTTATGTTGATTGAGCATATGATAAATTAAATATGCGATATTTGATTTTATGAAAATAGTTAATACCATTTGCTAATTTAGTATAAATGGAGGTTACTCATACCAGCTTCATAAGCTGACCGGGTTTGTTAATATAACCCGGTACACTATTCAATGGTGTAGGGTTAATCATGCAGGTTAGGTATGCGTTTTAGCATTTGGAGAACTGGTTGAGAATTCTAGTATCAACCGTTTGAGATGGTGATAGTCTTCCGCTAGTGTATATTAGACTCTGAGGAAGTAGTTTACTTAATTTATTGAATTATCAATTTATTATGTAAATTTATGAAATGTAATATTCGACTCTAAAGATTGAGTCAATATTTACATTGGAGGGCATGGAATGGGTGAGTGTTGTACTTAAATTAATAGAAAAAAATTCTAGTGCATAATTGTAATTGGTATTCCATGCTTTGCGTTTCGAATCAGTTATGTAATTAAAGGCTAAAATGCCTTATTATTTGTTTGAAAATTCGGGGCGTGACAACAACGCAGTAAATACATGGATGATGTCGGATATATGGTTTAACATCTTTTAATTTTGGGATCACAAAAAATCCTAAAATCCCTACTAGTGTTGTCTAACTAGTCCATTGGCTATATAGAAAAGTATACATTCAAAAACCAACAAGGTAGAGAAAAAAGAAATTAGAAAATCAGACCGTTGGATGTGATCATTGTGGGGAAAAATGCTTATGCTAAAAAATTAGTCGTTTTCGTCCTCGTTTTCCATCACAACTCCTGTTGGCGAGCTGTTCGCACCCTCACTCTCGTGGGGCGGAACTATGTCTAGCCATGTAACAAAGTTGGAGAGAGTCACTCGTTATATTCCACTCCCCTTAGAAAAATATAAACTTAAGGAAAATGGTATAAACGTCCGTGGTCAATTTAAAATTAATTAAAATGCATCTTTAATTCCTTACAATGTTTATGGTTTTTCGTTCAGTACGTGAACACCAAAATTGAAAACAATATGCATATATTGTATATGATGTAATTTTTATTTAAGGTAATTTAAAAAAAAATTAAAACAACAGCAAATATAGTAAAAATAAATAATACGGGAGCTCAAGATATATCTAAACTTAACGATATATCTTGGGCTCTTGGCTATATGAGATTATCAACACAAGAAATGTGCAAAATGAAATTATAACGACAAAATTATGAACATATCTATCTATGCCTCTAAATATAAAACTTCATTTAAATACCAACCTAGATAACAAAAATAGGGATACATTTATTACAGAAAAAAATGGCGTCCAAAATAAATATTAAAAAAATTGCCTGCATTACTAGAGGAAAAAATATCAAAAATCCAGCTTCATTACTTTTTCCTTTTAATCAAATTTTGGATTCATTGCTAGATAATAATTAATGCCTATGGTTCCCCAATATTAGATACATTATTGATTTTCTTTATTTTTATTCACTACAACCTGATTGGCCCCATTTTCTTATTCCTTCTATCAGATCCGTTGTTTTTCTTCAATGTTAGCCACCGTACCATCAATTAATGCCGTTAGATTACAAACCAACGGTGAGATGCTATCTGCGGCTGTGATTAACTCATGGAGTCGAAATACTAGTGACGTGTTTCGTTAATCTCGCTCTCCTTTCAACTCTCTCTCTCTCTCTTAGCTAAAACCCTAAAAGCAAATCCAAGAGAAAGAAGAAGCTATAAAACCCCAAACTCTAAATCAATTCTAAACCCTAAGTAAGGAAAAACCCTAGGAGCGCAAGCTATCTCTACCCAACGGCGGCGACCCAATTGTGGGTTTCTTCGCCGATTGGACCTAGGCGGCGGTGGCGGTTCTTGCTTCCGCGGCATCTATCTACTCCTCCCCTCTCGGGTTCGTTATTTGGACGGATTCGGGTAGGGAGTGGGTATTGTGTTCGGGTTTGGCTGGTTTTGAGCAAGCAGATCTGGTTTACCCCTCGGCTGGGACGATTGGTGATTGAAGGCGCTTTGATTTCCCTTGCTTGATTGACTGTGGGTGATTACTCAAGCAGATCGGCTGCGGTGTAGCTAACCAGAGGCGATTTGGTTCGAGTTCGTGTTTGTGCGAGAGTAGTGGTGGTGATCTGATTCTGTTTTGGTTCAGATTAGCCCGGCTTGGTGGAGCAGCGACATGAACTGTTGGAGAGGACGACCGCCGGAATCGGGTCTATGGCCGGTGGCCGTGATCTTTAAGCTTGGGCCATTGGGGTGGGCTTGCTGCGATTGGGCTTGGGGTGAGGCTTCTAGGTCTGTCTCTGGGCCTGATATGAAGTGGGCTACTGTGGTGGTTTGGGTCCTAAGGGAGGGTGTTTTGCCACCCTCATGTCTTACTTAGTGTTTGGTTTCTAGCCTACATTTACGATTTTGTTTCGTGGTTCAGTTAGTCTATGGATTTCCAACTGCACCACAATTGAGTGCATTGGCAGTTGGAAATTCACTAGTGCGGATTAGGTGTTCTTGAGACACGTTGTATTTTGTAGGCTCGTTGAATAAACGAGCGAACATGACATAGTGAGCGGTGCTTTCTTTTCTAGTTGTTTAGCTGAACCTAACAAACTCGGGCTCAGTCCTAAGATTTGATGTATGTACCGTTCTTTGGTATTGATATAAAGTATCGTATGATTTTACCTAGGGCTGCCACTTTTTACCGAACTTTCCGAACCGACCGATTACCGACTGAATTTTTTTGGTTTGGTAACCGACTTTTCACAAGCCGAAAATCGAAAAAACCGAAAAAAGATGCTACCGAAACCAAAAAAACCGAACCGACCGATTTACTGACCAATTACCGAAAATAAACCGAACCGATTATTACCGAAATAATCGAAGTATATGCCGATATATTCTCCAAATATATACATAATTTTAAACACATAAATAAATTATGTGTATTTTTACTCTCAATCGTAATTTTATTGTTATTGTGTTTGAGTGTTTGACAATAAAAACTTCTGGTAATATTTTATAGGGGAAATTCTATACTTTATGGTTGAAAACTTGAAATGTTATAAGACTCATAACAACCTCATGTTTAGTCCTCAACATATATAGAATTAGAGACAATAACAATATTTAGGCGTTTTTACCTCTTTAATTTAAATTTAGGTTCAATGAAGAAAAAATTCATTATAATGAGTTATTAAGTTTATTTTATTTACATCAATAAATAGACACGAAAAAGTTATGGTCGTTTAACTCATTTCAGCATTAATGGTATATATATAAGTATATTAGTTATTGACACATATAGTTGACCATGTTGACCAACGGTGAAACCATTATAAAAAAATATAATTTTTTCAACATAGACCTTTTATTTAGTGCTTATCACATCCGACGGTTTGATCGGTTATTTTTCATTTTTAGATTTATAGATTATACAACATTCCTATATGTCAACTAACAATGTTCATTGGTTGTAACTAAATTGTATAATTTTGAAAAACCATAAAACTAGAGATGAAAAATGGACAATCCAACCGTTTGATATAATTAGTGTGAAGCAAAATGACTAGGTCGAAAAAATTAGACATTTTCGTAAAACTTTCACCATTGATCAATATTATTTTGAGCTCAATGATCAAAACTCTTAACTTTAAATGTTACTTAAAATTTACATTTTGATTTGTTATTTTTTTGAAGAAATCTGTCTAGACGTGAATCGTAGAGTATGTCTTTGTGAGTTCGTAGACATATAGCACGTGAAATTTTGAGATTGTATGAAAAAGTTATAGTCAGCATAAGTTCGGTTATTTTTTAAAAAGTTTAGATAATTGAAATTAAGTAATTTTAATTAATTTTCTGAAAGTAAGAAAATAACCGTTGGATCTCACATCTAGAATTCTAGACCGTCCAATCTTCGGTCACTCTCACCAGTCACCATCTCAATCTCTCCCTCTCTCTTTCGCAGTCTCTCGGTCTCTCCCTCTCTCTTTCGCTGCCTCTCTCTATCTGGACGAGGACGACCCACGCAGCAAGCCTTCAAGGAAGAAGGATTGAAGCGCCGATTGTCTAGACGAGTTCTAAGGAAGAAGGTTTGAAGCTCGAACACTAAGCTTTCAGCCGGATTTCGACAACAGAAGGCCTCGATCCAGGTATAAATCTTGATCCTCTCTTAACATAGTTGGTGGTGCCAAGCTTGATGGGAACAAGGGTGGTTATATATGTGTTGGGGAGAAACAGAGGGAGGTCTGGTTTTGTGAGCAGAGAATGATGAAGGTCCCGTGATGCCATGGTGACTTAATTCTTCGATCTGCTATCTTCTTCGTCCTCTTCAATCCCTGCAAATATCTCTCTCCCTTTCGATTCCTCGAGCCCAACCTGTCACGCCCCGATTTTTCCAATCAATTAATAAGGCATTTTGCCCTTAATTACAAACCATTCGGGAACGTGACGACATGGAATATCAAATACAAATATGCACAAGAATTTTTTTTTTCTTTTAATTCAAGTACAACAACACATACTCCATGCCCAACGTATGTAAATGTTGACCCGTTCTTTAGAGTCAAATATTACATACCAATAAATTACATAATAAATTGATATTACAAAATATTAAGTAATTAATCCAACAGAGTTTAACACAAACAGCGGAAGTCTATAAACCAACAATGTATGCAGCCTTGCTTACTCCTGGTTATCCTAACCTGCAGGTATAACCCCTACACCGTGGAATAGTGTACCGGGTTATATCAACAAACCCGGTCAGCTTATGAAGCCGGTATGAGTGATCTAAGTTTACTCACCCTAAAACGTTTAACAAAAATATACATATATATATATTTTGTTTAAAACAATATATATGTAATTTATATTCTTCAAATATAATTCCAATCCCGAAAATTCATATTATAGAATATACTGAACCTACGCGTCCCATACCACGTATTTTAACCCCACACGTCCCATAAACGTGTATGTTAATCCCAGGGTAATTCAGAATATTAAACAATATAAACCTTCCCCAAAATCGTTTCCCAAAATTATGATTTCTTTCTTTTTAAGAAAAGTAAATCATCATAATAATTACTTCAATTTTTAAAGAAGTAAAAACTTCTAAATACAATTCAATAATTCTCCAAGAATTGTAATTCAATAAATCAATGCTTCAATTATTTAAGAAGCAAATTCATATCATACTCACACAAAACCACAATCAACTTCAAATGATTAAAAGCGAGAATACCATTTTTCTTCTCCTTTTAATACATCAAGATAAAGCGAGAATACTATTTTTCTTCTCCTTTATTACATAAAGTATTCATCTTTGTTTTCAATGAATACATGGCTACACAGTCTAGAACTCTAACCTTCACCTTCTGGCTACACAGTCTAAAGCTCTAACCTTCACCATTGGCTACACAGTCTAGAGCTCTAACCTTCACCCATTGGCTACACAGTCTAAAGCTCTAACCTTCACCTATTGGCTACAAAAACATTCGAGTAGGCAAACACAATATCAAATTTTTTGAAATATTGTTTCCCACAAAATCCACCAATTAAAACAATAAAATGAATACTTTCAAATATTGTTTTAACACAAAATCACACATGCTGATATATCAAATTAAAACTGTATTTAATTTATATATCGCAAAATCATTTAAATAAATATAATTATTTATTTTCGCAAACAACACAATATGAATTAATATTCATATATAAAATATCGTGAGATTCACTCACCTCTAATTCCTGCTGCGTCTTCAAATAATACCCAGGAATCGACAATGCTAGCCAAAAGCTTCTATGATTCCACAATTACCTATGAACATGCAATTTTCCACTTAGCATATCATAGTTTCCAAATTGATGATTCTAAAATCCAATCACTTCAATCATTCCTCAAATGTCTCTTAGACATTAATAACCATAATTCGGGACAGTTTGACCAAAAGTCAACCGTCGGTCAACGTGGGTCCCACGTCTACTAATCATCAACGGGTCCCACACAAAATCCGAAACTTCCAAAATCCAACAGTATGCTTATTTCTAGCATCCTAACATCATATCCAAAATTGGTGATGATCCAACGGTCGGATCATCACGGATCTAACGATCCATAAATATCGCTTAATTGATCATTGATCAAACGACCGAATTTGACAAAACTCTAAACACGAAAGTTGTTCGTATCGACGAACTAAGCACAACGGAGCACAGAAATGCTCCTGGATCGGCCGGACGCGCCGCTCACGCGCCGCCGCCGGCGGTGGTCAGACGCCGGACAAAAGTTCTCCGATTGACACCAAATTTTACCAGCATGTACATCTCAACAATCCCAACAAGTTTAGTAACTACCTCAAGGTCTGGATCGGAGTGCAAGTGGCCGGAATCGGTGTCGGTAGGTTTTAGATCCCAAAAAGTGCAAAGTTTCGTTCCCGCCGATCTAGGCCGTGCCGCCGTGATCCACCACCATGGGGAGGTTGCTGGAGAGAAGGGGAACAAAACCCAGCTTGGTTCATCACCGGAGGTGGCCGGAATCGCCGTCGCCGACCGGGTCGGTTTGTACGGCGGCTGCCATGCACGATTCGCCGGTTTCCGGAATGATCCGGTGGCGGTAAACACCACAGGTCGACCGGCGACGCCGGTCTGCGTCTGTCGGTGGCCGGGTCGTGGCCGGAGGAGGCCGGACGCGCCCGCACGCGCCGGGTCGGGTAACCGGGTCAACGCGGGTAAACGGGTCCCTTCGAGAGAATTTTCGGAATTTTCCGGAATTTTTCGGAATTAAAAGATTTTCCGAAAATAAAAATCCTATTTATAGATCTTCGTCCAAACTTCCGAGACCCGTAACTTCTTCATACGATGTCCGTTTTCGGTGAACCAAATTCCTACGAACTCGATTCGACGAGTTCTACAATTTCCTTGAAGGAAGTTTTCCCAAAATCTCAACGGATAAAAAGTTACCTTAATTAACCTTGTGTAACTTATAATTACCACCGTAATTATCGTTTTACGACGAAAACCCCTAAAAATACGAAATCACACTATTTCACTTCAAATTTCACGACCTATTTTATAAAAATAGTATCGAAATTTTCGGGGTATTACAGTCTACCCTCCTTAAAGAAATTTCGTCCCGAAATTTGGACGCAGAGTACACCCAAGGTTATCACACTTCAATTCCAAATCTCAGAATTTATTTCATTAATAACCGGGTAGTACACATCAAGCCAAAACATAAACAACCACACTACAACTTGCACACACTCTTATTACAATTTCTAAAATGCCTCACAGGGCTTACACTACCAGAAGCCATCCTTAAACCTCCAATAGTGACTTCGTGGATAAGAGGCCGGATGTCTCGGAATTCCATACATCATCAGCTGGTAGAAATATGCTGCCTCTACGAAACACTTGCAAGTGTCGCAACATTCTCTAGCTGCATGCCTATCTCCATCCACATCCCACATGTCCTGGCCAAAAGGACGCCAAAAACTTGACTCACCGCAAGTAAGACATTTACCTGCGGGCAGGAAAGCTGTAGTCGACGGAAAATACAGCAGTAGATGCTCATGACAAAACTCGGCCTGATGCATCATCCGCTCGACTTCTTGTCTACAGTAGTAGATGTTCCATCCGCTTCTCCACCAGTCGAGGGCTTCACACAGTTGCTGCACCACTTCCTGCTGCTTGGCTCGTGGTCCCAATATCATCTTAATCATACATGCTGCATAAAACGCAACATGATGACCTACCACCGAACTTGGACGTGCACCATACAGAGTTCCTGGTTTGCATGCTGCATCGAAGTACTCCAGAGCTAAGGGTATGTTGGCCGCTTCCACAAGTACTCGTATTCCCATTCGGAATAGAGACTCCGGGTTCTTCGCTTCCCAGCAACGATTTGCGAAGATGCGCAATTGCCGATCCGCTTCTATGGAACCAATGGGTCTGGATCCACCATCGAACCCATCCATGTCGATCGCCGCAAGAGTAGACCAACTGTCAGCATACTCCTTGAAGTCTTTCGAGAAACAACGGAGTTCCATTGTGCTCTGCAGGGATGCGGTAGCCACCAACTGGAATATGTACTTCCAGATCTCCACCGGAAGTTCACTCCATTCTGCATTCTTGGATCGCTTGCTGCACTCTCCTTTGTTCACCATTTTGCAAATTCTAGTAGATGTGTTTGTTTGAAATCAGATATGAGGTGAGTAACACAACTCCTTATCCCATGTATTTAAGACAAAATTTTCCACCGTAAGGAAAACATTCTTTAATGCGAGTGCGGTGCACTCAGCAACCACTAAGAATAATTATTGCTCATATCTGTCTCAATTACTCAAAAGTATCGCCCACGATACAAGATTCCGCGAGATTAAATCAACAAAAACTCAGTCTTCCACTAACACCGGTCATAATGACTCATTACTTTAACTTTCGCATAATTAATTCCTCAAAAGATGCGAGGTCTCACAAGAGTGGAACTGTATGTGGAAAATCAGTGCATCGGGGAAAGGAAATCTTCCACGATCTCCAAGGCTCCGACAATTAGCTGTAATCAGCCGCTCACTTTTGCTTTTGAATTTTCAAATCCTCCACCAACCATAAATATACACCTTATGCATCCACTAACAGATACTTTCTATTAGTGCCATAAACTCCTTTCTCTTTCAAAGAGGACTTCTTCACCCCACTTCTCAAAAAATACACCAACTCAACATGTCACGTAAAGTGAATTCGTTCAGTGAATTACTTCAATCTGATCCCTCAGAAAGCCAATTCTTTGAGGGCTTAGATGAAATAATTTCACCAGCAATCGAATTCGACAACGATATCGACATGCTAGACATGCTTCTAGCAGAAGACGACGCCATTGAAGTAGCCCCAAGTCCACAAGTATCATCTCCACAAGCTGAACCTAGTTCATCCAAACGTATTCCACTGAGGAAGAGCTTCACCAAATACCAAGTCCAAGCATTGAAGGACTTCGTCGAGGCTTTCCCAAAGCCAACAGTTCAACAACGTCAAGAATTGGGTGACCAGATAAAGTTAACGTTTGCACAAGTCTCTGCCTGGGTGATAAAGCATCGACCCCAAGCGCCTGCCCAAACAACTCGTCAACAAAATTTTCTGCTGAGACAGAAAATCAATGGGCTTCAAGCTCAACTTAGTCAGTACCAAGCTGCATTCAGCCGAATCAACTGCAACCACTGCGGACAACGAGTTACTCCCAATAGTGAGCTACTTAAAGGGATTGAAGAGACTACCCCACAACCTCAGACTCTTCCAATTCCTGCAGTCGTCGGTCCAAGGGAAAAGTCTCGCATGAGGAAAGATGTGCAAAAGTGTATGTCGTCCACACCTCACTCTTCTTCTACACACCAACAACCAGACAACATCAACATCCACTCAGAACCTGAACAAGCATCTGTCGTGGCAGACACAGCCAAGATTTCTGAGATCATTGTGTCGGTCAGAGATGAGCTAATCATCATGGCATCTGCTGCTGCGCCACTGTGGATCTCTGCACTCAAATCCAGTTCTGCCACGCTTCATGAGTTCCTGAATGAAGCAGAGTACAAGAGAATCTTCACTAACGGTATAGATCTTACACCTACTAACTTCCAAACTGAAGCTTCACGCTACACAGCCACAATTCCTATCAGTCCTGTCGTACTCTTGAATTTCTTCATGGATGTGGACCAATGGTCCACCATATTCAGTAGCATCATTTCAAGGGCGAGTATCCTTGATGTCTTGTCAACAGGGACTACTGAAAACTACCACGACACCATCCAAGTCATGACTGCCGAGTTCCAGGTAACCACTCCATCTGTCTCCACTCGTGTCACTCACTTTGTTCGTTATTGTCAACGACAAACAGAACAGAGTTGGGCCATAGTTGATGTCTCTGTGGAGGGTTTAAGTTCAAATCTGGGTCCACACCCCAGATCTCAATGCAAGAAGCGTCCATCCGGATGCTTAATCCAAGATTTGTTCAACGGCAGCTCTCGTGTCGTATGGGTGGAACATGTTGATGTACGAGATCAACTCATGCACCAAACATACAGAACGCTAGTGGAGTCAGGTTTAGCCTTTGGAGCAAGGCGATGGGTAGAAATACTTCAGAGACAAGCAGAACGGTTCAATTATTCTGCGGCTGTCACTCATCCACCTCAAGACTTTTGTGTCATACCATCGGTAGAAGGAAGAAGAAACTTGTTGCAGATGGCATGCAGATTAGTGACGGATTTCTGCACAGGCATCGGCAACTCTACTGCTCATGAATGGAAGGTAGCTGAACAAACCAAGTTCAGGGGTTCGGGGATAAGAGTCTCCACTAACAAAATCTGGAATAGGCCGAATAAGCCCCATGGTCTTACTCGAACTGCAACAGCAATATTCCAACATCATGTCTCTCACCGAAAGCTGTTTGACTTCTTCACTGACGTACAAACTCGGAACCAGTGGGACCACCAAGCATTGGGCAAGACAGTCCAAGAGATTGCACACATCACAACGGGTCAAGACCCACGCAACTGTGTCACCTTGATGCAAATCGACGACACCTACGTACTCCAAGAAAGTTGTACTGATTCAACAGGGTCATACGTGATTTATGCCTCTATCAGTCAGTCAACGGTCCAGAAGTTATTAGGTGGTTGTGAGTTAGGTACAATTGTATTCCTAACTTCAGGTTTCTCGATCCTACCTGATATGCCTACTGCTGGAAGGACAGAAGGGGTCTCAGACAATCCGTACATTGGTTGTCTAGTAACAGTAGCAACACAGATCTCTACTGAGTTGCTGAAGAATAAGAAAGGGTCAGTGGATCAAGTCTGTCGTTTGATCCAGGGTACGGTTGAGAGAGTTAGGAATGTAGCCATGTAAGACTACCGTATAAGGAATTGTAATTTGTACTTTATATTCTTAACAACACAACAGCACTGAAGAGCACATGATGGGGATCCGCCGCGGTCGGGCCATCACTCGATAAATACTGTGCGTAATTAAGCATACGAAGTAACCATTACTTGAAAGAATCTAAGAACCTAACGCCAAACCGTAAACCAATTCTAAGCTCTAACCCTAACTTCACTTCACAAAACCAAAACTCGTTTCATCACCGTAGAGCGTTCCATTGCTCAATCACTTCCTTAGAGCATTGTTTTGCTCTGATACCAATCTGTCACGCCCCGATTTTTCCAATCAATTAATAAGGCATTTTGCCCTTAATTACAAACCATTCGGGAACGTGACGACATGGAATATCAAATACAAATATGCACAAGAATTTTTTTTTTCTTTTAATTCAAGTACAACAACACATACTCCATGCCCAACGTATGTAAATGTTGACCCGTTCTTTAGAGTCAAATATTACATACCAATAAATTACATAATAAATTGATATTACAAAATATTAAGTAATTAATCCAACAGAGTTTAACACAAACAGCGGAAGTCTATAAACCAACAATGTATGCAGCCTTGCTTACTCCTGGTTATCCTAACCTGCAGGTATAACCCCTACACCGTGGAATAGTGTACCGGGTTATATCAACAAACCCGGTCAGCTTATGAAGCCGGTATGAGTGATCTAAGTTTACTCACCCTAAAACGTTTAACAAAAATATACATATATATATTTTGTTTAAAACAATATATATGTAATTTATATTCTTCAAATATAATTCCAATCCCGAAAATTCATATTATAGAATATACTGAACCTACGCGTCCCATACCACGTATTTTAACCCCACACGTCCCATAAACGTGTATGTTAATCCCAGGGTAATTCAGAATATTAAACAATATAAACCTTCCCCAAAATCGTTTCCCAAAATTATGATTTCTTTCTTTTTAAGAAAAGTAAATCATCATAATAATTACTTCAATTTTTAAAGAAGTAAAAACTTCTAAATACAATTCAATAATTCTCCAAGAATTGTAATTCAATAAATCAATGCTTCAATTATTTAAGAAGCAAATTCATATCATACTCACACAAAACCACAATCAACTTCAAATGATTAAAAGCGAGAATACCATTTTTCTTCTCCTTTTAATACATCAAGATAAAGCGAGAATACCATTTTTCTTCTCATTTATTACATAAAGTATTCATCTTTGTTTTCAATGAATACATGGCTACACAGTCTAGAACTCTAACCTTCACCTTCTGGCTACACAGTCTAAAGCTCTAACCTTCACCATTGGCTACACAGTCTAGAGCTCTAACCTTCACCCATTGGCTACACAGTCTAAAGCTCTAACCTTCACCCATTGGCTACAAAAACATTCGAGTAGGCAAACACAATATCAAATTTTTTGAAATATTGTTTCCCACAAAATCCACCAATTAAAACAATAAAATGAATACTTTCAAATATTGTTTTAACACAAAATCACACATGCTGATATATCAAATTAAAACTGTATTTAATTTATATATCGCAAAATCATTTAAATAAATATAATTATTTATTTTCGCAAACAACACAATATGAATTAATATTCATATATAAAATATCGTGAGATTCACTCACCTCTAATTCCTGCTGCGTCTTCAAATAATACCCAGGAATCGACAATGCTAGCCAAAAGCTTCTATGATTCCACAATTACCTATGAACATGCAATTTTCCACTTAGCATATCATAGTTTCCAAATTGATGATTCTAAAATCCAATCACTTCAATCATTCCTCAAATGTCTCTTAGACATTAATAACCATAATTCGGGACAGTTTGACCAAAAGTCAACCGTCGGTCAACGTGGGTCCCACGTCTACTAATCATCAACGGGTCCCACACAAAATCCGAAACTTCCAAAATCCAACAGTATGCTTATTTCTAGCATCCTAACATCATATCCAAAATTGGTGATGATCCAACGGTCGGATCATCACGGATCTAACGATCCATAAATATCGCTTAATTGATCATTGATCAAACGACCGAATTTGACAAAACTCTAAACACGAAAGTTGTTCGTATCGACGAACTAAGCACAACGGAGCACAGAAATGATCCTGGATCGGCCGGACGCGCCGCTCACGCGCCGCCGCCGGCGGTGGTCAGACGCCGGACAAAAGTTCTCCGATTGACACCAAATTTTACCAGCATGTACATCTCAACAATCCCAACAAGTTTAGTAACTACCTCAAGGTCTGGATCGGAGTGCAAGTGGCCGGAATCGGTGTCGGTAGGTTTTAGATCCCAAAAAGTGCAAAGTTTCGTTCCCGCCGATCTAGGCCGTGCCGCCGTGATCCACCACCATGGGGAGGTTGCTGGAGAGAAGGGGAACAAAACCCAACTTGGTTCATCACCGGAGGTGGCCGGAATCGCCGTCGCCGACTGGGTCGGTTTGTACGGCGGCTGCCATGCACGATTCGCCGGTTTCCGGCATGATCCGGTGGCGGTAAACACCACAGGTCGACCGGCGACGCCGGTCTGCGTCGGTCGGTGGCCGGGCCGTGGCCGGAGGAGGCCGGACGCGCCCGCACGCGCCGGGTCGGGTAACCGGGTCAATGCGGGTAAACGGGTCCCTTCGAGAGAATTTTCGGAATTTTCCGGAATTTTTCGGAATTAAAAGATTTTCCGAAAATAAAAATCCTATTTATAGATCTTCGTCCAAACTTCCGAGACCCGTAACTTCTTCATACGATGTCCGTTTTCGGTGAACCAAATTCCTACGAACTCGATTCGACGAGTTCTACAATTTCCTTGAAGGAAGTTTTCCCAAAATCTCAATGGATAAAAAGTTACCTTAATTAACCTTGTGTAACTTATAATTACCACCGTAATTATCGTTTTACGACGAAAACCCCTAAAAATACGAAATCACACTATTTCACTTCAAATTTCACGACCTATTTTATAAAAATAGTATCGAAATTTTCGGGGTATTACACACCCTCCGCTGCACTTCTCCTCTTCTCTTCCCTCTATTCGGATCACCAATTGCTTAATTGTTATGTGAGCTAATGAAAGCCCAGTACAGAAACGTAGAGAAAGCTAAGGTTTTTAACATGGAAATCCGGTATGGTTTTGCTTGTTTCATTAATCAGTTTTAGTTTGAAAGGTATTTGTCATCTTGTGGTAATTTTCATTCTTATAATCAACTTATAATACCAAATCAGTTTTCAATGAGTATTTGTATCTATATGTATCGTTTCAATTAAGATCAGTTCTGTATGGTTTGTTGCATGGTTATAAAATTGGTTTTCACCTATGATTACTATAGTTTCTGACCCAGCCACCTGTTTCATTAAAACTGGACATTTCTGTTTGTAATTTAAAGTTGTTTTCTTCTGAGAAGTTGTAGATGACATCTTAAAGGGTATTTCAGAATTAGAATCCGTTGAAAACGAGTTTTCTTCATTTAGTTATGAATTTTCGAAGTTGTAGGTCTGCACTGACAAAATAACTTTTCTGAGTTTGTGACCCAATAACCTTTTTACTAAAAACTGTACTTTTCTGTTCATAATTTGAAATAGGTTTCTTCTGAGAATTTGTAGTAGACATTTCAAAGATTATTTCAGAGTTGGAATCTCCTGAAAATGATTTTCCTTGAATTAGTTATGAATTTCCAAATTCGCAGGTATGCTGCAGGAATTTCTGAAATCTGCAGTATTGTTTCGTTCTTTCTATTTGTTTCAGTGGCTTTTCTTGTTCAAACTCTCTTTGGGACACTTGTATTTGAAAAGTAGACATTCCCAGGTTTCAAACGAAACCAGCCTTTCCTTTTTTGAAGTTCATATAAAGGTTATAGGTCATTACGAAGTTGGCCCTGCATATTAGGAATCATGCTGCACAATTCACTTTATTATCACTTGTGCATTTTGTGTCAGCTCCAAATGGCTTATGATTTTACGTATCTTTTTCTTATAGTTGTACCATAGTGTAGGATTTGTGACGAAGGTTTCTAGGTCTTAAAATTAAGTCTTAAAGGTCTAGCTTTGTTATAAGAGTAGAAATGTATTAAATAGTTTGTATATTCTCATAGGAACTTGTGATGAGGATACAAGTGTTCGTCGAGAGCAGCAATAACGTCAAGGAGCTAACGTAGAGCCACACAATAGTGCTGGAATCAAGATAGGGGGATCTTGGGGAATCTTTTTACATGATTAGTAAACTTTGTGCGTTATGACTTGGCAACTATGGCAAGAAGACCTGTTGACTGCAAACCTTCATTTGGATTATTGTAATGTTTTAATATGAACTTTTTGTGATATTTTTGTCATGTTTATTTCATTGTTTAAATTTATAATGCTTATCATTTTCTTGTGAAATTTTAAATTTGTAAACCTTTCATGGTTTTGTGATTTTGTCTTTGTATGTTTAGTTTCATTGTTAAATTTGTAATATGTAATTTTAAGGTTTTTTTTTTCTTTTTGGACATTTTACCGAAAATATTTGAAAACTACCGAAAGTTTCCGAGAATTACCAAAAATAATTGGTTTACCGAAAACCCGAAAACCGAACTAATCCGAAACATAACCGAAAAAACCGAAACCGAAATATTTTAGTTTTGGATTGGACGACAATTTTCAATCCGAAATATTTTTGGTTTTAGATTAGTAAGGCCTAAAACCGAACCGATCCGACCGAGTGGCAGCCCTAATTTTACGCCCTCAAAAAGAGAAAGAAGAAGCTTTTTTTTGTGTGTGTTCTTTTTTCGGTTTACAGATCTAAGATCCAGAAGCATTGCGATTAAGTAAATCCTCAATGCGGTGCTAACGTTTCTTGGTCTGAGGTAATTACTCTGACTCGATTCCATTTGTGATTCCATTACTTGCGTGATTAGAAATTTGTAACTCTCTGTTTCACATTCGGCAACTGTATATGGATCTGCCTCTGATTCATTTTCAATATATTTGTGGCTGATTTAGTTCATATATATGCAATGCTTGTTTTCTGGAGCAGTGTACGATACTTTTGGAATCAGCCATGTCAAGGAGGCCGGTGGGATCCACACGCCAGCTTTCCGTTTTCCAGAGCCTTCAATTCGAAATCGAAGTCATCCCCTTTGCTGTCCATATGACTTGTAGTTGTGGTAATTGTTCTTGGATTCAATGTTCAATCCTTTGTATGTGAATTTGATTGTAACTTAGTTTATCTTCCGTGGATAGCTCCTACATTGTATATATTATTGTGCTCGAATTGTGATATGATGTGTTGTTTTCGGTTGAAATTTGCAGGGAGCCATACTTCTTATCGGCTATGTTTACAAGTGCTCAGGTTTGTGTTTAAATTGATTTTGCAAGCATTATTTATGGTCTTATAATAATGATCACATTTTGCTTTGTCTGCTGACTGCTGAGCCTTTTGATTCTCAAAATTACTTGCTTTCTTTTTTTAGGCAAGTGATATTCTTGCATGCAAACTTATTGATTGAAATGTTTGTTCTTGAAATTCAGGTGCCTTTGAGGGTAGCAAAATAGTTCTAGAACGAGGAAGAAGAAGGAATATTCACCCAATCTATTTGAATATTTGAATGCTGAGAACCGTCTTTATCTCCGGGACTTCTCTGAGGTCCCTCTTCCAAAACCGAGCTCCTCATTGGTCAATCTCAAACCAAACCTCATCACCACCTTCCACCTCTTGCAGTTTGATTTCGTATTCTCTTTACTCAACGCCATCAAGGCAAGAGGAGGACAGAAACGAGGTCGTTTCGATTGTGAAAAGAGACCCAACAGCCCCTCCGAAGCTCTTCGTGGTCCAGCCCCGGCTTCGTCCCGATATTATATTGCAGGCCAAGCTCAACGAAGCTCTCAATCTTGCCAACTCTCTTGAAGAACAGCGAAATGGGAGCTTCGAAAATGATATTTTCAATAAGGAATTACCATTACACATTGTTGTTCAAAACCCAATTGTTAGACACCAAACTCGTGCAGGTCGGTTTTCACATGTTTTTTTTAATGCACAATTTACCCCTTTGATTCAATTCTGTGTTTTTTCATTTCAATTAATGAATTGCGATAATAGCACTGTTAGTGTCTGGAAATATTCACAATTACACCTTTGGGCAGATACATATTTTGGAAAAGGAACTTTGGAAGCTGTTAAATGTCATCTGAATGCTATGGAAGAAAAGGAAAGCGAGTTTTTTTTTCTCCTGTTTTTTCTCTTCGGTTTTAATTCACCTCATTAATAGTATGATAATGTGCATTTCAAATATCTGTACAGGACAAAGTGGATGCAATTTTTGTTAATACAACTCTGTCTGGGATTCAGCAGAGGAACTTGGAGGTAAGTGGTTCTGCTAATTCAATTTTCTTTCTTTTTTTGGTGGATGAAGAAATTGATTTACAGTATTGCTGTTTTGAATGACAGAGAGTGTTGGGAAAACCAGTCTTGGACCGTGTGGGTCTTATAATAGAGATATTCAATGCTCATGCTTGCACAAAGGAGGGAAAGCTGCAGGTATCAACACAATATTTGGTTAAGGAGTTAGTATGTTAGTGAGACCTTTGAATGAATTTTTTATGGCCATTGGTCCCACTAATTTTTTCAGGCTGAGTTGGCTGCATTTATGTATAAGAAAACAAGACTTATAAGAATGCGTGGCCCAGGTGGACGCTTAGGTTTTGGAATGGGTGGAGAAGCCGAAGTTGTTAGTGCCCGAGGGTAATGTCTAACTTGAAAAAATAAATACACTAAAAATTTAACAAAGCGCATGACACATGCGCACTTAGAAATGATTTTGACCATTGATGGGTGTTAATTTCAGGAGAGGAAATGCTGGAGCGGGCTTCATCAGTGGTGCGGGAGAAACTGAACTTCAACTTCAACGACGAAGGTTTATTTCATGATACTATTATCTTATGTTATCTTATGGTGGACGCTTTAGGTCTTATGTGCCCTTGACTGCAAGTGGCTCTTTCTCAGCGTATGAAGTCAAAGAACTCATTTTTCATTACTTCAAATGTTTGACTAGTTTCTTCTGCTAAAGTATCGTGTCATTGGATACTTTATGGCCAATTCAGTTTTAAATGGTATTCTGCATGTGTAAGCCACTTAACGTCCTAATAATGAAGTTTCTTACTTTTTTGGTTCTTGGTTTTCTTTTAAAGTTCTTTTTTCTTTTCTCGATTGAAGTTCATAGCCGAGTAAATTATTGAAAATTACATTTCCTAGGAGTGAAGGCGAAGGCTTGATGACTACTATTTAAACATGTTTATGGTATATCTATCCTTGCATACTTGTATTCACTTAACATCACCATCATCTCAGAATTTTAGAAAGGAGGAGTAGTCTCTTATCACAAATTAAAGAGGTTCGTCGTACTCGAGCTGTTCAACGTGCTTATCGCAAGAGGCATGGAAGCTCTGGTCAAGGTTTAGTTACTGTTGCTGTTGTGGGGTATACAAATGCTGTATGTGATCTAATTTGGTTATATCATTTCTTGTTGCTATTACGCAAGTGTCCAAATATCTAACTTTTCACTTGTTGTGATAGGGTAAATCTACATTGGTGAGTGCCCTCTCACATAGTGATCTCTACAGTGATTCTCGGTAAAATATTCCACTTTTTACGGCCCGTCCTTTGTATAGATAAATTATTTAGTTATCTAAGCCTTGATGTTTGCTTTTAATATCTTGTTGATGATGTACCATGTTTTTTCAGATTGTTTGCAACAGTTGATCCTAGATTGAGAAGTGTTCTTCTTCCTTCTGGGTAATATGGTCAAAATTGACAACTATTTCTCTTACAAATTGTATTTTGACATTTATTTTTGAATTTTTTCTTGAATGACTTTTTAGAGCTTCTTTCCCTCTTATTTTGAGTGTCTAATGTTCAGGAGAAAAGTGCTTGTTAGCGATACAGTGGGATTTATATCAGATTTGCCAGTGCAGGTATATGGAAACCATGTCCTCTACTATCCTCATTTACTTTATCTTATCTCTAATTCTCGTCATTACTTGTAAAATCTGCATGTGCAGTTAGTAGAAGCATTTCATGCAACTTTAGAAGAAGTTGTGGAGGCTGATCTGCTTGTGGTATGGCTATTTACTTGTCCTTCATTTGGGAAATAGGGTTCATTTCAGGTTTTTCCACCACTTACATTTGAACTAGATGTTATACATTTAAGATGCAATAAAATGAACTCAACCTTTTGACATGTCTCTGAGCTTCTGTTTTGATATCCTACATCATGTGATATGATTTGAAGTTTTGAACATGGCAGATGAAATATCTCACTAACAGTCAATGTGGTACACATGACATGTCTAATAGTAATTTCTTTATCTTTGCAGCATGTGTTGGATTGTACTGCTCCTAATCTGGAGGAGCACCGATCAACTGTATTACAAGTTCTTGAGCAAATTGGCGTATCCAAGGAGAAGCTTGAGAATATGATTGAAGTTTGGAATAAGGTATTGCTATTGTTCCCACTTGTACAGTTTTCAAAACAAAATGATAACTGAAAAAGCCTGATGCAATTGTATCTGTATCTTTTTCAATTTTGCAGATTGACAATGAGGAACATGATGGGGGCATGGATGTTGATCAATGTCTTGATGATGATGAAGATGGTGAGGTGAGCAATCTCTCAGGAGGAGAAAATGATGTAGAATCTGAGCTCTCACCAGGAGCAGAAAACTATAAGGCTGATGATCATTTGTCTGAGCTGTCACCAGAGAATCTTGAAGCCATGGATGACAAAGAAGACGATTACCCTGTTGATCTGTTGGAATCAGAAGATGACCAAGATCCTTGGGGGGAAGAAGGTGCTTCCTGCATGGGCTCAAAGACTGCGACTGACCAACAGAGTGAGTCTCCCAAAGACTTGGCCGTGGAAAAGCATTTGCAATCACAAGTGCCATCTGGTCCACATGTTAGAACATCGGCAATAACGGGAGTCGGCTTGCAAGAGTTGTTGGAGCTCATTGACGAGAAACTGAAGGTCCCAAATGTTGTGGAAAAGGGTACATTTGATCGAAAATGGAGGCCTCCTCGTACAGAGGAGGCTGGTATAGCAGTTGAACAATGATAAGTGCATGCTATCTCTGAAGAAAGACATGGTATTTTTTTGGGTGTTCTTTATTAATGTTAATGTTGCTTGAACATAATGTTAAATGTGAATTTAGTTGCTTGAGATTGTATATTTTCTTACAGAAATGATTGAAATGAGCTTAGTTTGATAATGTTGAGGCAAAATATTGACTAGGTTTGGTTGGTTTCAGGAGCAGTTACTGAAATGGAAGCCCAATTTTTCCGCTTTCTTAAGATTGTGGGTGTGGGCTACAAAGCCAGAGCTGAAGCTCAAGGGCGCTTGTTGTATCTGAAATTGGGTTACAGTCATGAAGTTGAATTGACGGTTCCTCCTGCTGTTCGTGTCTTCTGCTTCAAGAACAATGTGGTTTGCTGCACTGGAATTGATAAGGATAGGGTGCACCAGTTTGCTGCTGCGGTTCGTAGTTGTAAGCCACCTGAAGTCTACAAAGGCAAGGAAAGAAGTCTACAAAGGCAAGGAAAGAAGTCTACAAAGCCACCTGAAGTCTATAATGTACATCGATGAAGTTATAAAGAAGAAGCAAGGAAAGAAGTCCAAGTGATTGAATGTCTCAAAGTTTTATCTATGCTTGGACATGGTAATGCTTTTGAATTTTAACCCACTAGTTTGATTAGATTACTTGAATTCCTTTTATCTCAACTACACACTATAGTTAATTACTGTGGTAGTAAATATTCATCGACCCATATGTGTCGTACACCCACTAGTTTGTGCCTAATCCACAAGTCCTCCTTTAATGACAACTCGGGATCATCATGACTGATTGAGGAGACGATAATGGTTTGATTCTTTTAGAAGAGAGGAAGAGGGGTAGTTTTGGAAGAGAAGTCAAACTCATTGATGAAAAAATAATAAAATACAAAAGGGAGTGACACTTTATTTTTGGGAGCAATATGCTCATAATGCTCATAATCAAGTTGCAAAAACATGATTATCATTCTTGAAAAACAGACGGCAGAGATGTGTAAATATGTGAAATAGTAGCCAAGGCTACTATGATTATTATTAGATAGGTGAAAACACTAAGAAAACCTAACATCGCATTATAGATACTAACATTTTATCTGTCTTCGCATGGAGAGATAATGCAAAAATCTAATGTGGTTTTTTTTTTGCCTATATTATAAATAGATAGATATAATATGGGCCAAAAGAAACAACTTATTAGTTGCGAATATATGCAATATTAAGAAAATAACCACCTCACACAATGAAAAAATTACAGATGCTATTGCATAATTCAATTGTGTATATCCTCGTGATTTAATATAATAGAAAAATACTTTTTTTTTTTAGAATAATAGCAAAAATACTATATGAATACACACAAGTGAAACTCATGAATCAAGAGTATTGGTCTAAAACATAGTTATGACTCTTAGATTCCAGGAGTTTATAAGAAGAGAAAAACCTTCATATGATACTTGAACTATCACCAAATGCAATTTTTGGTACCTGAACTTTCATAAGAAACTTGATGGTACCTGAACTATGCCTCCGTTAGCTATTATAGTACCTATCGTTAAATATTCCGTTAAGTGCTTATGTGGCATTTTAATATAGTTTATTTTTATTTTTTAATTAATAATAAAAGCACCTACATGGTAATAAATTATATTAAAAACATAAAAATTGGTAATAAATTATATTATAAAAATAAAAATAATTGTTCTCATTTTAGTCTTGAATTGTGGATAAATTATCTAAATCTTTTTTTGTATAATTTATATAAATTTTAAAATCAAAATAAATTATCATTGTTTTTTAATATAATAAAATTTAAATTATTTTTTTGAGTATAGTTTATTTTTATTTTTTAATTAATAACAAAACCACCTACATGGTACTAAATTATATTAAAAACATAAAAATTGGCAATAAATTATATTACAAAAATAAAAATAATTTTTCTCATTTTTAATCTTGAATTGTGGATAAATTATTTAAATTTTTTTTTAGTATAATTTATTTAAATTTTAAAATCAAAATAAATTATCATTTTTTTAATATAATAAATTATCATTTTTTAGTATAGTTTATTTTTATTTTTTAATTAATAAGAAAACCACCTACATGGTAATAAATTATATTAAAAACATAAAAATTGGAAATAAATTATATTATAAAATAAAAATAATTTTTCTTATTTTTAGTCTTGAATTTTGGGATAACTTTTCTAATTTTTTTTTTGTATAATTTATTTTGAAAATTGAAAATAAATAAAATTACTGTTTTACCCATGCCACATAAGCACTTAACGGAATATTTAACGGTAGGTACTATAATGGCTAACAGAGGGATAGTTCAGGTACCACTAGGTTCCTTATAAAAGTTCAGGTACCAAAAATTGCATTTGGTAATAGTTCAGGTACCATATAGAGGTTTTTCTCTTATAAGAAAGAAAATAGAGCGAAGCGTGTTAGTGCTTGCAAAAAAGTAGTGAACACATGCAGATAATAGATACGAATAACTAATAAATAGATAACACATTCAGTCTTATTAGCATTCTTTATGTAGATGTAAAGTTTACATCATAAAAACATAACTAATAAATATTTACACGAATATCCATATATAATAATATATTTACAACATCCTTTCATATTATTCTATGAATTCTTTTCTTGGCCTAGACTCTACTCGTTTACGTGGTGCGTATGTTTTGATGACGCGATAAAACAAAAAAGAACACGCACGCACCGTTTGGAAGAGAGATGATGAGGTGGCAAAGACCCGGAGAGTTCGGGATAAGCAAAGTGCATTACACACAATACACACAGAGACACACATTAAAAACACACATTCTTTGATGACGCTTTTCAATTTTGATCATCAAATCACTAGTCCCACCAGGACAAAGACAAACGCAAACCAAACTCTCAAAGGCTTCGTTTTTCTTTCTTCCAATTCAATATTGAAAAAGAGAGACACCCAGAGTCGTCACAACCTTTCCCTTCTCTTCTACACCGTTTGCCATTGTTGAGATTATTATATATATATATATACTTAGAACAGCTTAGCGTCCACATTCATTCATTCATTCATAAACAAACTCAGAGAGACGACTATTCGAACAGATGGTTGCGGGGTTGGCCATGGATTTTCCGGCGGATGAAACGGCGTCGTCCTCTCCTCCAAGACTGCCCAGGAGGCTGAGACGGAGGCTAGACCTCTCCTCTAAGACTCCGAACACAGTCGAACAAATCCAAACCAAGCTTCGACTCGCCGATCTTCGCCGACAGGTCTTCCTTTCTCTCTTCTACTTTTTGTTTCAGTTTTTTTCTTCTTCAAAAATTCAACCTTTGATTTTCCTTTTCTTTCTTCAAATTCTAATTTTGCGTTTGTTTCCTGGGCTTTGGGTGATTAGGGAAATTTGAACGACTCAACTGAGCCAAATAGTCCAGTCCACAACAGTTTTTTCCTTTTAATTGGTTCTGGGCGTGAATTTATTCTTTTAAGATCCAAAACTGTGCTTCCAAAATTAAACAGAAAAACCCCTTGATCGAAATTGAACAGAAAACCCCAAAATTAAGCCTCTCGGTGGTTTTAACTAGTCCTTTCTCTAGACTTAATATCCAAGATACGTTCTCTTCTTTTTTATCTTCAACAAAGTCTTACCTTTATTTGGAAGGGTGTTGGTTTTGCTTGTGTTAGGTGGGCTGATTTCAATTTTGCGTTTTCACATGGGTGTCTCTGTTTTTGAGTCTTCTTAAACCAATAGTGATCTTTCTCATGGTGGTTGAAAGGATTCTGGATTACCTAATTTTAATTCCTGGTATTAAAAACTTTAGCATTCCTTTTCTGGTTCCATCTCTGGGTTACCAATTACCAGCATTTTAATTCGTTGGGCTTACAACTTGATTTGTGGCCTTGAACTTTGTTTTGTGACTTCTTCTTAAGGCTGTTACTGTTTGTGTCTACCTCTTAGCCTAAAACCTAACACTGCTAGTTATATGAATTTGTCTGAGTTCAGGAACACTATGAAAAGTTGTCAAACAAGGCACGAACAAAGCCCAGAAGCCCATCTCGATCTTCATCTCAAGAGGAAGACCTTGGTGAGCGCCTAGATGCCAAGCTCCAAGCTGCTGAGAAGAAAAGGTAAAACTTTGATGTTCTTATTATTATTATTTTTTTATATTTAGTTTATGCCCATATTTCTTTCATGTTCATTTGTTTA
This sequence comes from Rubus parviflorus, assembly GCA_029955375.1. Taxonomy (NCBI): domain Eukaryota; kingdom Viridiplantae; phylum Streptophyta; class Magnoliopsida; order Rosales; family Rosaceae; genus Rubus; species Rubus parviflorus. Next base: position 2,156,459 of record JARGGL010000008.1, on the reverse strand, counting down.
TGTTTGAATTTTCGATGCTTCATGCCCCACAACCTCTTAAATGTGTCCCTGTTTCTGTTGAAGGACTTTAAAATCAAAGAACTCATTCAAAGTGTTATCCGATATATTTTCTGATTGATTATGGTGTGTTGGTTAACTGCTAGATTATTAGAACCCTTTATGTGTGTGCAAGAAAGAGATGACGACAGCAGATATTATATAAGAAAGTCAGGTGCATATTATACATGAGATTATCACTGATAAAAAATTCGGCACCATAGTTGTTTTTCTCTTAAATACACATAACAATATCATTTATTAAGTTATCATAAAAGTAAGGATGTAGATGTAGTGTACATGATTTCGTTGGTGGGGGTTTTGGGAGGGAGAGAGTCCTGCTGAGCATTTTTCCAACCAAGTCATGAAGGTCAATAGGATACCAAGTGAAACGAAAAAAATGGAATATGAGGTGTAGCCAGAGCAACAGAGTGTTCTGAATTTCTTTTATTCCTAAGTAGGTAATTGTTATTTGTAAATGTGGTCTCTTTTTAGTTTCAGTGAAGTACCTTTTCTTTCCCTATATAGTTATGATTTGGACTGAAATCATATCATCCATCTGTAATCATGCACTCTTCGGTCCGCAGGGCCAGATAAGTTTTCTGTATTCTGTTGCTCACTGTTTAACCAACAGGTTGCATATTTTGGAAAATGCTCAAATGCGATTAGCTAAGTTGGATGAATTGCGGCAAGCAGCTAAAAGCGAGGTGGAAATGCGTTTTGAGAAGGAACGACAAAAGCTTGGTTCGAAAGTTGAATCACGTTTTAAGCAGGCAGAGGCAAATAGAATGCTTATGCTGAAGGCTTATAGACAAAGAAGGGCCAACCTGAAGGAGAGGTCATCTCAGTCATTGTTGCGAAAGATGGCTTGGGAAAGCAAGTACAAGGAGCGTGTGCGTGCTGCAATTAACCAAAAACGTGCAGCTGCTGAAAAAAAGCGACTGGGACTTTTGGAAGAAGAGAAGAAGAGGGCATGTGCCAGATTGTTGCAAGTGCAAAGAGTGGCAGAGTCTGTCTCTTACCAACGTGAGATTGAAAGGAGGGAGAAGAGGGATCAGTTAGAAGACCGGTTGCAAAGGGTATGCATACATTTGATATTATTATTTATGTGTAGTCTTTTGTGGCTCTACTGTTCCCTAATTATATTTTCTGATAGGCAAAGAGACAAAGAGCAGAATATCTCAAGCAAAGAGGAAAGATACAGAACTCTTTTCAAGTCAGTTGGAAGATGCGCAAACAGGCTGATCTTCTGTCTAGAAAGTTAGCAAGGTGCATATCCTTTGCTATTTGAGTTCATTAGAGATGTCCTTGTTGGCTTCATTATTTGTGGGTCCAAGTCATATGCCTTGTTTAGGTTAGCTTGTCATTGCATAGTAGATGCATAGTAGATGTTTCATGACCATGGAAAAGACTAAGGTGATATTGCTTTTTCTGTATTTCGCAATATGTTATTCTTTTTGCCGTGTATAGATTCACCTTGCTATTGTTTGCTGAAGGAATTGGTTTTGAAAATTAGATTAAATATTACATGTAACACACTTGGAAATAAGAGTGCATTTTATAGCCTAAACTTGTTGATTTTAACAGGTGTTGGAGACGGTTCCACAAGCTAAGGAGAACTACGTTTGCTTTGGCAAAAGCTTACGATACCTTGAAACTTAAGGAAAAGAGCGTCAAGTCAATGCCGTTCGATCAGCTTGCAGTTCTGATTGAATCAGCTGATACCCTTCAGACTGTGAAAGCTCTACTTGATCGACTTGAGAGCCGGTTGAAAGTCTCCAAGACTGTAGCCTCTATTGACTATCCATCCAGTATTGATAACATAGATCACCTTCTCAAACGAGTTGCTTCTCCCAAAAGGAGGACGACACCAAGGACATCTTTGAGAAGCAGGGAGGCAAAGAAAGCCTGTTCTGTCAGGGACACAGCTAAAACTTCAGCTAAATTAACAAGGTATCAAGTGAGAGTGGTTCTTTGCGCTTACATGATTTTGGGTCATCCAGATGCGGTTTTCAGTGGTCAAGGAGAGCTTGAGATTTCTCTGGCCAAATCTGCAGAAGAATTTGTTAGAGAGTTTGAGTTGTTGGTTAAGACTATATTAAAGGGCCCAATCAACAATTCTGAGGAAGAGTCTGATTCCACATTGCCCAAACGTTTAACCTTCAGATCTCAGCTAGGGGCTTTTGATAAAGCATGGTGCTCCTACTTGGGTTGCTTTGTGGCATGGAAGGTTAAGGATGCCCAGTTGTTGGAGGGAGATTTAGTGAGAGCAGCGTGCCAGATGGAGCTATCTATGATTCAAACTTGCAAGATGACTTCAGAAGGAGATACTGCTGATCTTACTCATGATATGAAGGCTATCCAGAAACAGGTACTGCACTAGCCGTACATTACATATATTCATATAATGTGTGTATGAGACATTGTTTGGTTTACCATAAAAAAAAAAAAAATTGCTGCGTTTGGTTTACCATGAAAAAAGAAATATTTTTGGTACCCTTGTATATACTTTACTTTGTAGGAGTTTTTGTTTGGTCAATACTTTGTCTGAGTTGCTGTTTTACTGAGAAAATACCCTTGACCTGTTTTGATCATTGCCAATTTCTTTAACCCCCCCCGAATTCCATTGTGCTTGTAAGATGATATTTTGATTTTTTTGCTTGACGCAGGTCGCACAAGACCAAAAGCTATTGAGGGAAAAGGTGCAATATTTAAGTGGCGAAGCTGGGATTGAGCGTATGAAATCTGCTTTATCTGAAACACGGTCCAAGTATTTTGAAGCAAAGGAGAATGGAAGTCCATCAGGCTTGCAAACCACACAGTTTGTTTCTCCAAGCCCTCCAAGTTCATCGGCTGGTCCTTCTGTTGCTAGCTTAGATAAGAGGAGTAATCCAAGTCGTGTAGTTCGCTCCCTATTTCAGGAAGATGAATCCATTCATCGTAAAGGATTTGAGTCCTCTACTCCTAAGACCAATTTGGGTGGGCAGCTTGGATCTTCTTCCCAAAAGCTGGTCACTGAGAATGAATTGATAGTGAATGAGTTTCTCCATGAGCAAAACCAAGCTTTTGCCAATATCTTCAATGCTGCTGAAGAAGATTCAAATAACATCCAGGTTAGAATAATATCTTCATTTTTTGATTTAGATGTAGATATTATGAGCGAACTATGTAGACATTATTGCTTTAGATGTTGACAAATTCATTTAAAATACCGTTTTTGAGCAACATTACATTTTGAGAAGAAAATTTGATGTGTTGTTATATAGCAACCGATACTGAGTTAGAAATCTTAACAGTGTGTTTGGTTCTCTTGTATTTTCCAGTCAAAGATAAGGAACATAATGGAGAAGGCTTTCTGGGATGGCATAATGGAATCTGTAAACCAGGAAGAGCCCAACTATGATCGGGTCATTCAACTCTTGGAGGAGGTGAGGGATGAAATTTGCACCATGGCTCCACAGAGCTGGAAACAAGAGATTGTTGAAGCAATTGATGTGGATATTCTCTCTCAGGTAGAAGCACCGTTATTTGTCTTCGTCCAAAATAACTAACAAACATATGTTGAGTATTTACCATTTTTTTTTTTGCCCCATTAGGTGCTAAAATCTGGTAACCTGGACATTGATTACCTGGGAAAGATCCTAGAGTTTTCAATGGGCACTTTGCAAAGGCTCTCCGCTCCAGCAAATGATGATGAAATGACGGAGACTCTCCAGAGTTTAAGGAAAGAACTAGATGAGATATGTAATGCTAGGGACCAGTCCAACTGCTCAGGTGGCGTTGCTATGATCAAGGGTTTGCGTTTTGTTCTAGAGCAGATTCAGGTATGCTTTCTGGAAAAAAACCTTTACTGTAAGTCTGTCACTGACGACAAAAGATTTAGAAGGGTATAGCAATGTGTTCTGGCTTTCATAAGTAATTAGGACAAACAGGATAATTGACACAATTTATTTGATCAATCTCTAGTATGCTATTTTATATTTTGAATTCTATTTGGTAGAACTGTAGATGGATGGGTTCCAGTGTAATAAATGACAATTTTTTTTTCTAGTATCGAGTAATGGTGAAAATTTGTGACAGGTGCTTAAACGAGAGATTAGCAAAGCACGTATAAGAATTGTGGAGCCGTTGTTGAAGGGGCCTACTGGTTTGCAGTACCTTAGAAATGCCTTTGCCAATCGCTATGGACCTGCCTCAGATGCCAATACCTCTCTACCACTGACGGTGCAGTGGCTTTCATCTGTGTGGAATTGCAAAGATCAGGAGTGGCAAGAACATACAATCTCTTCCTCAACTTTGATGAGCAGTGATAGTTCATCTCACGAGTTTCTTCCTTCCACCACCCTTAGAAGTGGTGGAAGCTTTCTATTGAAACCGAATTCTTCATCTATGTCTTCTAGAAATAGCCAAGGTTCGAGCACTTGATAATTTTTTCTTGAAGGAGAAGTTTCTAATCGTATGGTGGATTTGAATTTTTGTTTGACATGTGTGTTGTTTGGTTCAGCTAATCAACAACCGGAATGCAAAGGAGAAGGAGTTGATTTGTTGGTGAGGCTTGGCTTGTTGAAGTTGGTAAGTTGTGTGTCTGGTCTGACTGAAGAGGCCCTGCCTGAAACTCTTATGCTCAACCTTTCTAGACTGAGGGCTGTGCAGGCTCAAATTCAGAAAATTATTGTTTCTTCCATAAGGTGAGTAACTTAACTCAATGTTGTTGAATGAGGTGCCTGTCTTACTGCTTTCTAACATGGAATCATGTAAAATGCAGCATTCTTATTTGCCGGCAAACCATTCTAAGTGAGAGGGTAATAACAAGGCCCACAGACATGGACGGCATACTATCAAGATGCATTGAGCGCCTTTTGGGGATATTGGATAGTGTTGAAGACGCAGGTATGCAAGAAATTGTTGAATCAATTAGTGATTTCTCCATCAGTGGAAGTGAAGTTGTGGACACGGAGAAAGTTCAGTCAAGAAAGATGGTTATCGCCCGGATGTTAGCAAAGAGTTTGGAAGCTGGGGATCCCGTGTTTGAGAGGGTTTCCCGTGCAGTTTATTTGGCTGTAAGAGGAGTGGTTCTTGGGGGGAGTGGACCGCTTGGAAGAAAATTGGCCGAAACAGCACTCCGGCAAGTTGGAGCTGTGGTGCTGACTGACAGTGTGGTGGAAGCTGCTGAAGTTTTAGTTGTGGCGGCTACCATATCAGTTGGTGTTCATGGACCATGGTATATACATCTGACTGATAACTTGTGATGTGGTTTAAAAGTAACCTTATCGTACAGAATAAATAATGCACAGATGTATATGGTAGTGTTTGTAAGCTGTGAATAAAATAAACGTTTTCTGTTGATGTCTGTAGATGTAAGATATGGATATTAATTCTTTCGTGTAAATATGTTCTAGAATTCTATATTTATTCTGTTGGGAAGCCTTATTGACAATAAGGATTGGTTGCTGGTTGTATGGAACAATATATTCAAATTCTAATTCTTCTGGTCATCATGATATATAAATAAACATGGTTGACGAGAGGTGCTTTGTGACCAATAAGGTCATACACTACAGTTCTACACAAAACTTTTTATAAAATTACAAAATGCCACTAACATTTCAAAACCACTCATTCGCCTCTCTCACGGCCGCACAGCTCTGTCCGTTGAAGTTGATGGTCATCGGAACCATCTTTGGCAAGGTCCGCTGCCATTTATGGTTTTGCATCCAGCACGACCGTCTCTCCTCCAAGCTTCTTCTGGAGCTCAGGTTCGCGGCGAGGAGGTAGTGATTAGAATTTTGAAGTATAGTAATACGTACAAATTAGTTGTGTGCCATAGTCCATAGATGTGTGAGAACCATTTTTTATTAATGAAATTCAATTTTAATTCATGGTTATGTCCATCATCTAAATTATTAGACTTAGATGCATGTTTAGAAACTTAATCAACTTTTGAATGTGAGTTTTGCTATGGTGATTCGAAATTTGGAGAGTGATTTCTCTAATTTCAAAGACAATGGGTGATAGATGTGGTTAGGCATGTAGATGACCATAAAATGGATATATACCTAGCTTGGATTCCTTAGTCTTTAAGCTTTATGCCTCTGATTTATGCTATTAAATCAGAGAGCTGCTCTTAAATCATAACGTGGTAAGAGAGATATCTTAGTAGACACGGCCTTACGATCAAAACATGGGTAGAATACGAGATTTGATTCATGGATTAGAATTGTATGCATTTTGGATGATGGTTTATGCCTTGAAATAGACTAGAATAAACCCTAGTGCCCGATCATTTTATTAGTTGAGTTTCAGTTGATTTTTATCATTGATTCTAATTTTATTTTCTCAATTTTTTTTTTAACTCTTTCAAATTTTTATTTTCCGTAAATCAATTTTCGACAATCCAAACGATCATCACATTGTAAATACCATATATAAGGCCGAGTTTAACCTCCTTAGGCCTCACGGCCTTGGATGATTGTGTGCTAGCTACGTGCTAGCATTTGGTTCTCCACCATCTCTTGTCCCCTCCATCAGTGCTAGGAAACCTAGGCATTCGAAATCCAAGGGTAGGATTAGCATCCACTCGGGGACTAGTCCCCGAGGTAGGACAACTCCCCCAGTCATTATATTTTCCATATCTTGACAGACTCGTACGCTTGCGAGAGCATTGCGAACTATGAAACAAGTCATTTGCGCAGTAGATACCCTTCAAGTTCTCACTCTCTAGCTCAGATCGCCATGCATCCTGTTGGTCCTCGATCGCTAACGTTGAACATGTTGTAAGCCAGACCCCTACTTCCTGTTTTCTTTTGAAAATTTGCTCAGCATTCAATCATTGCTTAAACGACTGCATTATGATTTCGAAAACTAAATTAGTTGTAAAATGCAGAGCTGTTTTCGTTGACCTATGGAGTTTAAGAGTTTATCAAGCAACGTGATCAAATGTAATATCTTTTTTTGTTTTTGGTTCCTTGTTCTCTGTATTCAAATTTGGCAGCAACTTTCTGGTGTGGATGTAGGATTCTATTATAACTGTCGGCTACTTATTTTTGCATTTTGCACGTCTCCACTACTATAAATGGAGGCATAAGGGTTTGGTGTCAAAGACTTCACCAAGTTTTGATTGCCACAAATATCCTTCAGAATAAAAAAAAATTCCTCATAATAATGATACAAACATTTCACATGCGCATAGCGCGTGTAGGAATTCTAGTTAATTTAAAGCCCTCCCATCATGGATGGAACCACTTCTGAAGATTTATTAGAAGGGTGCTCCAACCACATGTTTTCACACCTAAACGGTCCAGGGATCCCACATTCCCACTTGATATTATAGGTATCCAACATGTAACAGTAAGAATGAAAAAGTAGTATATTCTAGGCGGCAGCATTATACAAAGCTAGTAACCTCAATGCCTCGTTTTACAATTATATTTGGAGTCAGTTTGGCCAAGCTAAAACGAGTATATTAAGACTAAAAAATTGCCATCAATGTATTAAAAACTCAGACCAACACCATAAATCGTAGATAAACGAATCCCATAAAACACAGAAGACCTTAGAAACCCACAGATAGCTGCACTAATGCGAAATTGGGGTACAAGAAAAATCCTAATAGTAGCTTAAGCATAAGCTGTTTAAACACTAGGAATACAGTTTCCATGGTTTTCTACTTATTTAAATGCAACTGGTCCGAAAAATTATGGGATTCATCAACTGGTCTTGCATCAAAGAGAAGTAGAGAACAGGTAGCTACATAGAAACGTGACTCTCAATAGCACAATATCAGACACAGAATATTTGCATCACTGAAGAAACAAGTTACAATGCAATATCTCAATCAGACTCAAATGCAATAGAAGCCCTGTATAAAAAATGCACAAAAAAAAATTAATAAACAAAACATGCTCTCAAGCAGCAAAAATGTGATCCAACTTACCAAAAATGGTTTGAAATTGCATATGCAGGCACCTCAGCTACAACGTCAGATCAGAGTAGAGAACAAGAGTGAATTACCATCATGAAAAAGTTATAACGTCTAAAAATTCGAGGCATACCATGAGGTAGGCACCTCAGCTGCCACTTGATATCCGTACAAGAACCTTGTTTTTCTTGCCTGCGGACAAAAGGAGAAGTTTTCCATCCACAATGTCTTGAGGTTCAATTCTCTTATTTTCACTATCAACTCTTGCGTTGTTCAAGTAAAGCCCCCCTTGCTTCAATAGACGCCGGGCAGCGGATTTGCTGTCAAGCAAACCGGACGACACAGAAAGATCAACAAGGGAAAGATCTAGGACCTGATGATAAGGGAAAGAGCAGGAGGGGACATCCTCAGAAATGGCTTGCATGGTTTTCCAGTCTAATTTAGTGTCAGCTCCAGGCCTCAACGCTTCAGTTGCGTTGAGAGCCTCATCTAGACCATCTTGACCATGGACAAAACGAGTAACCTCTTCAGCAAGCCTGCGCTGTGCAGTGTTGGGTAGGTATCCAGGTCTCTTCATGTCACTCTCTAACTGTTTGATGTCGTTCATGTCCAGGAAAGTGAGAATCTTGAGGAACCTGACGACATCAGCATCTGAAACAGAGAAGAAATACTGATAAAACTTATAGGGAGACAACATGGATGGAGAAAGCCATATGGCACCATCTTCGGACTTGCCGAATTTGGTACCGTCACTCTTCAAGAGAAGACGGAATGTCAAGCCGTAAGCTGCATCATCAGCCCGAAGGATCTTCCTTATGAGTTCAGTCCCTGCAGTTATATTTCCCCATTGATCGCTACCTCCAATCTGAACATTGATGCCTTCATTGCGGAACAGGTAGAGGAAATCATAGCCCTGCAACAACTGGTAAGTGAACTCTGTGTAGCTCATTCCTTGTTCTGACTCCAATCGTTTCTTCACACTCTCCTTGGCCATCATGCTCCCCACCCTAGCAAATCGACCCACATCTTTCAGAAAATCCAGCAATCTAACCTCTTTCCACCAATCATAATTGTTCAAGATGGAAACCCCACTGGACCCTAAAATTCTCCCAATGGTATTGGTAATACCTGAGGTGTTCTGCGACAAAGTCTCCGGCTCTAGCTCCGGCCTCTCCAAGCTCTTGCCTGAAGGGTCTCCAACACGGGCAGTGGCCCCACCGATCAAAGCCACGGTTTGATGGCCACATCTTTGGAACCATGAGAGGACTATAAGGCCAAGAAGGTTTCCCAAGTGCAATGACTCAGCAGTGGGGTCAAACCCGCAATAGACCTTAAGAGGAGGGAGCTTAGGGTCGGAGCAGGCATGCCTCAGCTGCTCGCTGGTCAATGATTCAAGCAACCCTCTTTCTTCCAGAATTTCAACCACATTTTGACGCCCGGAAGAGGACTGCAAACACTTGACAGCAGAGAGAAGGATGGGGTTCCTCATGTTATTACGGTGAGATCTAGGTACCCTAGACGCAGTGAAGAAAGAAGGAACAAAGAATGGGAGGCTATGGTAATGATGGGAGTAGAGAAAGGCCCTTGAAGTTGTGGCAGCAGCCATTCTCATATTCATAGGCTGGCAATGAACAAAATTTCCTGCATGAAAGAGAGAGTTTCAAAACTAGTAGCATCTTCTTCTGCTTGGGAATTCTATAATGGTTTGGGTAACTCATCACAGAATTTGAATTAGAAAAACAAAATACAAACGGCAAAAGCATTGGAATCATCAACTTTAGCACCATCATGTAACACAAAAAATTGCATACAAAATACTCACAACCATACCATCTGCAGTTCAGTTCCTGTTTTTATTTTAAAATATTAAATGCTATCAAACTAGAACCTTTAACATGCCACTGCAATCTATTCATTATTTTTTTCTCGAAATAATTCCACACAAACTTGATAAGAACATGAGAAGCACATTGTATTCGGAAGCATGAAAAACCCTCCAGAAAAAAATAAAATAAAAATAAAATTCAAAACAGTATTGTAACCGCAGAGAGAGTGAGAGAGAAATTACTTTGCGGCTTCTCAATTTGCAGTGTCTTGTAATCCCATTTCTTTATCGAACTGTGAGTCGAAGAAGAGTTCACCAGTTTTTGGGGCTGCCGCTGCTATCTCATGAACAAGATGAGAGAGAGAGAGAAAGAAAAAGAAAACTATTTGTAACCACAGGATTCAAATCAACGGTCCAGATCAAAACCTTACAGAAAGCAAAACAACAAAACAAAAAAAACGAAGCAAAAATAATCCCGCCACACTCATCGCGCCCATTCACTCTCTCTCTCTCTCTCTCTCTTCGACGCCCAATTCAAATGTCAATACCCATTCTTGTTTAGATAATTTCTAGGGTTTCATTTCAGATCGCACTCTCACTCGCTCACTCACTATATCAATTATTTACTTTAGGGCTTAATCAGCAACTGTTGGATAATTGCAATTCAAGGTATGAACTTTTCTGTTTTAGAATTTCCAGTAAATTTCGATTAATAATCATGATGAATCTTGAATTCCCCTTTTCTGTTTTTCAAGTACATTGAGATGAATCATTGAGGAGGAGTTTGCATACAGGACTCAGGAAATGAAGAGGCTGCTTTGAACTTTATGTTGAGCAATGAATAGAGAATCACTTATGAGGCAAGAGTAAGAGTAACACGGCATAGCTTTTTACTGTGCAATGCATTAGATTGTGGTCGCTTTCCTTGCCCTCACTTGTTTTTGTTTGTGGGTTATCATCTGCTGCAGTTGTGCCCATTTGGGCAAAGGTCCTGAGACGCCTTTCAAAGTTAGTTTATTGGAGCATATCAAAGCACTTGATAATTTCTCAGGCCCGAGTGAACTTTTGAGCTCACATTTCCTTTTCTCCTTACCAACACAAAAACCTCCTACCCAAGTCGCAACGGCTACTAGGTATGTAACTCACTGTTATAAACTTATGAGTCTTGTTCCTTTTTTCTTTTCTAGTTGGGGGAAAATAAAGCTCATGCATTTCAGTTAACTACAGGCCTTACTGTTTGAATCAGCTACTTTTGTGTCAATCCCTACAAGTTTGCCTATTTATCCTTATTATTATTGGTCTTCAATCTTTGTAATTGGTATAAGCATTATATGATATGGGAATCACATTTTTCTGCTTTCCTTTTATTCGCAAGTTCATTACTGTTGGATACTCTTTGTTCTTTGCATTACCTTTAAGTTGTGAAATTTATGTATCAACCCTACGTGATATACATGGATATTTATGCAACGAATAATACTTTTAAATGATGGAATTTAACTTTATATATAGATATATATGTCCCGAGCCCATTTGAGTTTTGATGTCTAACAAAAACTTCATTTTTGCTTTGAAGCTCAATGGCCTTTCCAATCCAGAATATTCAAAGATTAGAGAGTGCACAAGTTCAAAAGGTACGCTTGTTAGACGTCTGATCTGACTTTCATCTTTTAACTCGGGTCTTAGGTGGTTTCTCTATCTCCCCCCCCTAGCCTACTCTCTCTCTCTCTCTCTCTCTCTCTCTCTCTCTCTCTCTCTCTCTCTCTCTCTCTCTCTTTCTCTCTCTCTCTCTCCCTCTCTCTCTCCCTCTCTCCCTCTCTCCCTTGCGCTTCCTCCGTCCCTCATAGACACACTCACACACCAAACCAAAAAATCTGTGTTTTTTTTTTTCTCTTGCAATGTTCAAAGTTTTTTGAACTTCAACTGTGTCTAGTTTGTTTATGAAAGATGGGATACTAGTTTTAGTAATTTTTTCAATTAGAAAATTGCTACTGAATGGGAAACTTTTGGCAGGCTTGGCATGTCCTTTCCAATCTTCAGATTTCTTCTAAGAGCTATGCAACACCTGGAAAAGCTGTCGTAGTTAAAAATGCTAGTGCTGAATTTTGTCATGATGTTGGAAGAACTACAGCTGTAAGCTCATGTGGCACTAATAAAAGTAGTGTGTGTATGCAAACACATCAATACATCAGTGAAAGCAATGCCAGGAGTGAAGCTGCAACCTGTCTGGGCAATGGGTATCTGTCAAGTAACAGTACTGTTGTAGATGCAGGAAAAAGTCTTTGGGGGAAAAGTCAGGTCACAGCATCAGTGGTCAACAATTCTCATTCTCAGGTGTCAGGTGGTTCATTTAGCAATAATAGTGTTCATACTAGCCAAGCGAAAGAGTGTTCGAATAATTTGGTTAATGAGATGGATGATGATGATGATGATGACATGCTTGAGGTAATCCATAATTCATATAATTGCTTCACATCATTGTTGGTATAAAGAATCTGTAAAGATCTCGATATAAAATTACATACTAGTATTTGCGATTTTACAGCTCTAGTGTGCATTACTTTGAATAGTAACTTGCTGCGTTGGTTTTTAAAACCTTCGTTTCTTCTCAGAGAGGAAAAAAGAAAGAAAGATAGTGACTTAGGTGTGTAAAATTGTGAACAGTATAATAAACAGAATGTAATAAGGAATTAATTGAGTTGTGGCCTACTTGTGTGTAAAATTGTGAACCTGTTAATCTTTACTTGTTTGAAGTCTTATGTTTTGGCATATTTCTTCATGTAAGGGTTGATTTCTTTGCACTCATCTATCTCATGCATTTTCTCTGTTTTCAGAATATTGATGTTGACCACATAGTTGAACAGTACCAATCAAGTTGCACACCGAAACCATCAATTTCTAAGCTTCCACCCATTACTCCATCTATAGATAAAGATAATACTGCTAGACAAGAAGTGACTTGTTTGCCGCCAGAATTGTGTATAAATTGCAGTCATGGATTTAAGGTATGCATATAGTATTATTTTGTTTTTTCGCCTCCATCTTATTCTGCACTCAACTTGATGTGCCCAATCCTTGATCCTAATGCAGATGGGACTTTGCCCAGAAGCTGCAATTCATTTGCAAGAAATGAAGGACATGTTAATTACCATATCAAATGAACTGCTTGACGATGTTAATGACCTCAGTCCAGTGCAAATAGAGAAGCTTCGCCAAGATAGGTTTGCATACCAACTGCTTTCTTGCTACTTGATCTTCTGTGTGAGAGTCAAGCTAGATATACTCTTGAGGGAATTTCAGATAAAAATAAATACGTGAAGCAAAAGAAAAAGGCAGTATGCCTCATATATCTTTACAATGCGATTTTAGTTACTGTGCTGTTTCACATTCATTATTATTTTCTTTTATGGTTTAAGACAAGATTAAGAAACAAATACACGTATTTCGGTTGATAGGTTGCAGCTCAATAAGCAGATTCAGCCACTTGAGAGATATCTCTGTTCCAACTCATTGGATGAGGAAAGACGGAAGTCACATTTTTCTGCATCCACAGCAACTCCCAGGCCTTTCCAATATGAAACCCCTCAAGCCGTTGCATTCAGAACTGACCCGATGAGATTTGATTCAGAGGTTCATCTACATAATGAGCCAGGAGGGTATGAAGAGTGGAATTCATCATCCGTTTCATTCTCTTCTATGGATAAGTTTGGTTTCTCATCTTCTCATGTGGAGAGGGAACCTTACATCCCAAAGTTTGTTGAAGTTAACTATATTGAAGGTTCGAATGACAATAAGTGGAGGGATGATCATTTTCCATGGACTAAAAAGCTGGAGGTGCTCATCTCAGTAATATCATATTTATATTTGCATTACCTGTCATCACAATTGTTGTCTGACTGCTGCCAACTTTCAGGATAGTAACAAGAAAGTGTTTGGAAATCACTCTTTCCGCCTCAACCAAAGAGAGGTCATTAATGCTACAATGAGTGGCTATGATGTTTTTGTTTTAATGCCAACTGGAGGGGGTAAGAGCCTGACATATCAGGTAATTGAATTTCTTCTCATGTTACAACCCTTTTGACCGATTCCTTTAGGCTTACCATAGAAATTGTTCCATAGTTTGCCATGTCAATTTCTTGGCTGCCAGCTCTTTAGCTGTTGTATGATTGATACTTGGGCAAAGTAACTTGCATTTCCGTTGTCCTTCTGGAGTTGCATGCTTTACAGGAAACTAGACGTTCAACACTTTGTACTAAAGGGTTTCCACTTTGCTTTCTGTATCTTGCAGCTCCCTGCTATAATTTGTCCAGGCCTAACTTTGGTAATCTGTCCCCTTGTGTCTCTTATTCAAGATCAAATAATGCATCTATTTCAGGTATGTTTCTTTCATGCCCTTATTTTCATTAGATTTGACCTTTTCTCTATCTAACAATACACATTTATGTTCCTTACTCCTTTGCCTTTGGTTTGTGCTAGGCAAACATTCCTGCTGCTTACCTAAGTGCCAATATGGAATGGACTGAACAACAGGAGATTCTTAGAGCACTTAATTCTGAATATTGTAAATACAAGCTGTTATATGTCACCCCAGAGAAGGTTGCTAAGTGAGTGTTTGTTATCTTCAGTATTTGTATACTCGCAAACACTATTCATTTCTGTGCCCTTTGTTACTTCAGCAGCAGCACTTTACTGGTATGTATCACTATAAAGCCATATAAAAGTGTAGATCAACAACTGTGTTGTTCCTAATTAACTACATGGCTCGAGAGAGGTAGTATATAATGGGAGCTGAAAGGTGAAAGTGAAAGTGATATAGTATATTATGCTGTCCAATTGCAGTTAGATTGTGGCATCAGCATTTCTTGGAAGTTGAGTTGGGCAATTTTGGCTTATGTGAATCATTATCTGTTAAGAAATATTGTGCCTTTAATTGAGGGAACATGGAAAAAGTAATGTGGATTGCTGTGTACTGTTGTTTCTTGGGTCGTTTGTATAGAGGAATGCTACAAGTATTGAAGAGGCTGGAGGTGGCTTTGTTGTGGGAAAAAGTGTGTTTTTTGGATTTCCTTTTGCGTATCAGTTTCTACTGAGTTTAGAGATACACTACTCTTCATAGTTGATGCAGATTCAAAAGCTGTTTGTGGAATTTTCTTTGCTGTCATGTTAGTTTTGCCTGTAAATTTGTCTTTAGTAGGTTATGATAATTTCTCTTCTTGTTGGACTATGTGTCCACTGTTCGGCAAAGATGTATTTATCTGACTTAACTCTAAAAAAGTCTGTTGCATCAAAAATTTGATTAGTAGTTTCCCCACGCTCATGTCTCTTGTCTTCCCCATAGTCAAGGAAGAGAAACTATTGACTTAGCAAGGACATGAGATATTGGAGTTGCAAATGTTTTAGAAAATAAACTGAATGTAGGATGAGGTCTTTGTGGCACCTTTCCCTGAATTGCAATTAAATTTACTAATGTTCATTTGGAAGGAAGATTATGAGTGTTGTTAAAGAGATCATTTTGTCAGCTATTTTTTTTAATAAGCCTTGTCAGCTATGTACTGTTTCAGTTACATTTTAGTTGTAAACATGTAATGACTATATTTACTAGGATTTCAGTCAGAACTTCCATTCGATCCCATATTGGGTTGTGAGAGTCAACAACCTTGAATTCTGAATTATTTATTCTTCTCCCCTGTATCACCGAACTCAATATCTGTTAATATACTCATGCAATAGCAAAGTTGGAATATCATGTTGTTGGAGAGCACTAGATTCTTTTATTTGATTATCTTCTACTTCTTGACCTTGGCCTCTTCCCTCGATCACTGACATGAATACCTAGCCCTATTGTAATTATTGTTGAAACCTCAACCTCAAATGAATGTTATACGCACACATAAAATTGATAGAAACCAATCTTTCTTGTCTGCAGAAGTGATTTTCTATTGCGGCAATTGGAGAGTTTAAACGCTCGTCAGTTGCTTGCTAGGATTGTAATTGATGAAGCTCATTGTGTGAGTCAGTGGGGGCATGATTTCAGACCAGATTATCAGGTCAAACCTTTAATATTTTTAAGTTCATAAGAATCGCCTTTTTCTTCTCGATTATTTTCTAATGTCAAGGCCATTCTTTAAACTGTCCAGGCTCTTGGTATCTTGAAGCAGAAGTTTCCAAATACTCCAGTATTAGCTTTAACAGCTACTGCAACAGCTAGTGTAAAAGAAGATGTTGTGCAAGCTCTTGGTCTTGTAAATTGTATTGTTTTCCGGCAAAGTTTCAATCGCCCAAATTTAGGGCAAGTGTTGAGAAAGCTAAATCTTTTCCTCTGTTCAAGTCATAACGTTTTCCAATTCATAGTTGAAATGATAATTCATTCTGTTTTGTAGGTATTCTGTTATTCCCAAGACAAAAAAGTGTTTAGATGACATTGACAAGTTCATTAAAGAGAATCACTATGATGAAAGTGGAATAATCTATTGTCTTTCAAGAATGGACTGTGAAAAAGTTGCTGAAAAATTACAGGTTTGACTTGCTATGACCAGTCTGTATTGAATGGAAGTTGTTTTATTTTTATACATCTTTTTAAAACTATATTTGTACAGTGAAAGTCTTGTGTTATTGCTTTATTGTTTAATGCTTTTAGCTTAAGGACATATTCTTGTTTGCAATATTTTCATATTGGACTGCAGCTGTTAAGAAATCTTAGAGTTCTGAAAGTTGTGTTTGATGTTTTCTTTGTTTTTGCTGGTTACTTGAGTTTGTAGCTTGTTAAGCTTAGTTTTATGGGGTCGGAAAAAGGCCAAAGTTGTTGGGATGCTTAGTGCTTGATGTTATTTGAGTCATTTGGCTGGAAAGAAATCAGAGAATTTTTTAAGATAAGGTTGGGGCTTGGTCAAGAGGGTTTATGGGACAAAGTTCCCTTTGGGCATTGGTCACTTCTGAGTTTAGGGATTGATTTCTTTTTCTTGACTGTTCTTATGGCTGCAGCACCCTAATATGTCTGGGAACTAAGCTTTTCCTGTACTACTTGTTTAGCTTGTAATTCTTAGCTTTGAGGCTGTAAGTTTTCCTGAGGCATCTTTTGGTGTGGATTTCTTGTCCACTCTTCTCTCTTTTGTCATAGCAATAAAGTCTTGTTTTAAATAATAAAAAAAGAAATAAAAATCATAGCTTGTTAGCTTGGAGGTTTACCAAATTTTCATTCCTAGTTTAACAGGTCACAATTAATGCATGCAATAGCTTGCATGTGTTTCACGTTCTTCAGCAATTAGTTTTGTATGAAGAAATGAAAGAAAAGACTTAATTATAAAAATATTTATACTAGGTGCAATTAAATGATGGTTGCTTTTGTTTTTGGTTGGTTCTTTTCCTGTTATTCTTAGAGAGTTTTTGTGTTTCTCTTCTTGTCTTAGGTCGTGGATTCTTTATCCACCCGTTGTGCATTTTCTGTTGCTTAGTAAAGTAAGTGTGTTTGTGTGTGCGTCTTAAAAAAATTTCAATTGTGACATTTCTTCCCTTATCAATTAAGCTTTGCTTGAGAATGGATCATTTGTTCAGGAATGTGGGCATAAAGCAGCATTTTACCATGGTAGTATGGATCCTGCTCAACGTACCTTTGTCCAGAAACAGTGGAGTAAAGATGAAATCAACATTATCTGTGCTACAGTAGCATTTGGAATGGGTACATTTATTTTTTTAATTGCTGCCTTGACTATTTAGGATCATCGTTACCAACATTGGAATTGGAATGCAGGTATAAACAAGCCTGACGTCCGCTTTGTAATTCATCATTCTCTCCCAAAGTCTATTGAAGGTTATCATCAGGTATAAGCTGTAGTAAATTGCTTATTTGAGATTGCAAACCTAGATCTGAATTTTGAAATTGAGCTCAATGCTTCTAATATCTTAGTAATGTTTTATGAGTATGATGTTTAGATTAGTGATTCCTCTTACTTTTTTGCGCCATGATGCTTCAGGAATGTGGTCGAGCTGGTAGAGATGGTCAACGTTCATCTTGTGTGTTGTATTACAGTTACAGTGACTATGTAAGTTTGCGGCAGTGAAGCTAATATGTCTACTCGATGTTGTCAGTTCTGAATTGGGGAGAATGAGTAACTGTACCCTTTATTACGAGTTGGAGGGTGAGATGGCTAGTTCAAGACCTATTAGGTGCTTGATTAAGTGGTCAAGCTATAAAGAGAAGAAGAGAAATATTAGGATTTTGGTCATGCTCAAACAGTTAAAACAGTACACATTAATATGACATTTCAGTCTGCTTACCCATCTTCACAATTATTTTGCAGATACGAGTTAAACATATGATTAGCCAAGGAGTTATAGAGCAAAGCTCATTGACACCTGGATACAATCGTGTCAATACAGCTAATTCTGGGAGAATACTGGAAACGAATACTGAAAATCTTTTGCGCATGGTACTGGATAAGGCTTTGTGTTTAGTTGTCAAGGTTTCTGTTTATCACCTACCTCCCATATGATCTAAATTAAATGATTGAAACTTTTCAGGTTAGTTATTGCGAAAATGATGTTGATTGCCGACGGCTTCTACAGCTTATTCATTTTGGAGAAAAATTTGATTGTACAACCTGCAACAAGACATGCGATAATTGTTTGACGATCAAGAGTTTCATTGAGAAAGATGTCACGGAGACAGCAAAGCAATTGGTTTGACACCATTATAATTTTGTGTTGCTTATTTTTCAGAGATGTTGGTCAAAGTTTATACTGCTGACTTTCAATAACATGTTTTAATCCTTGCTTTGTACGGGTTGTTACTTTTGCCACGTTGTGCTCAGGTTGAACTGGTGAAGTTAGCAGGGAAGCAGTGTTCATCATCTCATATTCTAGAAGTCTACAGGGGCTCCTTAAGCCAATTTGTATGATTTAACTTAAAAAGCATATACTCTTCTTCCTACTTTGCCATATATCTTCAATGATGTTGTATTGTAATGTTAGGTTAAGAAACACGGGCATCAGACTTTGAGTCTACATGGAGCAGGAAAACATCTATCCAAGGGAGAAGCTTCCCGTGTATTACGCCATCTTGTTACTGAGGACTTGCTTGTGGAGGAAGTCAAGAAAAGCGATGTTTACGGATCTGTATCATCAATACTAAAGGTACATGTGGTTCCTTTAATTCACTCATGCTAAGATTTTCACAATAGATTTTTGTGGGTGAAGAGAACAAGAAATGCAACTGCCTCTTTCTGTCATTCTTTATCATGGGATTCTTGCAGCAATTTTCTCAGCACAGTCAAGCTGATAATAAGGAAAATGAAGCACACTTTAACAAAAGTATTTATGTGGTTTCCTCTTGGTTGAGCTACAGCCAAGAGGCGTGCTCTGATTTTTTTTAAAAAAATTTAAGATTATTGAGACAATAAGTTTGTATTACTGAAATGAATATCCCTGAACCTGAAACCTTGAATTATTGAAGTCTCGTAACTGACCCTCGCAATATCCAGTCAAGGAAATTGTTTGTACACTTTATATAGAAATTTTTGGTTGAATGACATGTGTCTTTTATTTTTTTCCTGCAATATAGGCAAATGGCTCAATGGCATTTCATTAAATTTTGTGGCACTATCACAAGAACATTTCTCCTTGTTCTACGTCAATGTCTTCTTGCTAGTTCTTCTTCTTTCAAACTTTTCTGCATCAACCTAGCTATACCAATAGTTAGCTTTTTTCATGCATTAAATTAATCGCACCACATACATTTATACCAAAGTGCAGACTACCAAAGTGCAGACTATAATTTAGCTTTCAATACCATCCATTGCTTTCAAACTCCAGAATATCATTAGCTTTTGACTTTTTGTATATTAATTATACATGTCAACTTTTCTTTTTCAGGTTAATGAGTTCAAAGCATGCGAACTTTTCTCTGGCAGGAAGACAATCATGTTAAGGTCATGCATTCTACTCATGCTGTTTTCAGTTGTTATTGTTTACTGTTCTCTTTGCCTGTTTGGACATCTAAGTGAGTACGCTATTAATATGTAATATGTGAATATTTTTTTATTAAAAGCTCAAGGGTTTTTGTCCGTCAACCATGTGTACTCGTGTGCAATACTCTCACTTTCAATTCGGTAACATGTGTGTGGTGCATCCACCTTATTCAAAGGACCAATTTATAATTCCACCTCGTGGTCTCACGTTCTTGGTTCTATGTTCATTATTGTTGTGGATGCATACGATCCAGCGAGTAGTAATATTTGGAGTTTTGCTTACTTGTATGTTGGGTTTCAGCAAAGTGAGAAATGCTTTATATTAAAAGAGTCCTGTACTCCTGTTAATATATTGTTTCTACCAAATCTTATCACTCATAATGTTTCAAGAAATGCTTGTTTTGACCAAAAACATTTTGGCTTTATGCATGTCTTTTGAAGTCTGATGGAAATTTATTACTCTTTTGCCCTACAGAAATTGCCCTACAGAAATGCTCACCGATAATAATGATACTGACATCTTAGTTACCTTGTAGATTCCCTTCCTCTGTAAAAGCTTCTAAACAGAGGAACTCTGAAGTGATTTCAGCCAAAGGTTCACTGACATCCGGGAAGCTGAGTCCTCCAGAAATTGGCACTGGACAACCTCAGTCCAATGGAGATGTGGTATATTCCTATGTATATAGAATTGCGCTTGTATTACATGCCTGGATACATACGTAAAGATGCGTATATATTTACATATGCCCGCTCACCCTTCATATGTGTCGGAAAGACACATATTTCCATATGCATATTTATTCCTTTCTTATTCTGTTTAATGAGATATATGACTTCCATGAGCACTAAACCGATCAATTATTTATTTATTTATTTCAAATTTTATTACAGGATCTCTCTACCCAATTATTTTGTTCTTTGAAAATGCTTCGAACTACTCTCGTGAGGGAAGCTGGGGATGGTGTCATGGCATACCACATATTTGCGTGAGATTCTTACTCATTGTGTTTTTGTCCCCATCCTTAATAGAATAAATATTTGTGTAGAGAAAGGATGTAATGTTGAAGTCTTCCTACTTATGCAGAGTCGTAATTCTTCTCCCGAAATAAGTCTGTCGATTTGTCCTCTGACTTTTAAATGAGGGGTACTAATAAGTTTGCTGCTTTCTTGATCAGGAATAACACAATGAGAGATTTGAGCACCAAAATTCCCAGAACGAAGGAGGAACTCCTTGAAATAAATGGCATTGGCAAGTAAGTTATAAAAAGAAATGTTATATGCTGTTTAACCTAACAAAGTACTGAACAGATTTGGCTTAATTCAGGGCTAAGGTGATGAAGTATGGAGATCGGATACTCGAAACCATTGAATCTATCATGAAGGAATACAAGACGGACAAAAACAGCAGCGGTAGCAACGACAGTAATGAGATAAAGAGAAAAAGAGATGGTAACAAAGATCAAAATGGAAATGTGGAGGATGACGACTTCACCAAAAGCACTGATCGGTTGAAGAAAAGGGCCTCAAAGAAGCCGAACAAAACTATTGAAGACTATAGTTATCCAGAGCCGGATTACAACCAAATCATAGATGATGAATTAGACTTGTATGGTTATAATTTTGAAGTGAATGCTTCAGCTACAAAGACTGTTCAGAACGTTGGTGGAAGAGTGCTTCCTCAATGGTCGACGCCTGGAAATGGGCAACAACGCTAATTGTAATCGCTGTGCATATTGAGGTCAATATTTAATTATTTATAGCACAATCAGCAATTTCTGTTTTTGATTTTATTTTTTTATTATGCATATAATTTGAAAAATGTGGTAGATAAGACTCCTATCATGCATTTCTGGCTGTAGGAACAAGGTTATGGCCCATCCTTTTGTATCATGTGGTATGCACAATAGTGTTGTTTTACTTTTACCTTCTAGTCATATAATTGCTCATTTTTGTTAGAACAATGGCATTTGGGGGCATTACTGCCCATTTTTGCTAGAACAATGGCAATTTGGGGCATTACTCACTAATGATACTTGGTGACTTTGAGAGTTGTAATAGTAGTCCCACAACTTGCAAGGCAAATAGTGTAGGAGAATGCAGAATTTACGAGCATTTACAACAATTTTTTAATTTTTTTATTATTATAGTAACTCAAAAATTAAAATTCCTATAATTTTTTTTTCTATAATTCCAACAGTTTTTCTATTATATTTTTTATAATTTATTTTAATTATAAAATTTGGTATTATTTTTTAAGTTTGAAAATGCAATCAAATAATTAATGATAGAAATGAATATAATTTGTAGAGAGAAAAGAGGAGAGGATAAAAATTTCCAAAGAGATTGTTTTTTATAATTTTAGAATTTGTTGTAAATATAAGGAATTAAACTCTCATTTCATTTTTTTTTTTTGGGTTACATTGGAGGGGGAACAAAATCCTAACTCAATTCCCCACCCACCCTCACCATTTTTCTAAAATAGGGAAAGATTTAAGGAAATTGTTGGAGCAAAATAATGCCTATTTTTTCTTACACTAACAAAAAAAAATACAACTTATCTATTGGAGTTGTTCTAACTAGAATCTTCACAGATGAGGGTGGTTTTAGTAGTCAATTAACCCAAAGGGTAAAAGCTTTAACTTTTTTGATTCGGATTAAATGACACATTTTACTTTCCCCTTTGGTTCTTCATTATAAAAATCATGCAAAAAAAACAATTGAGGTCATCATGTTACAAAAAGAACATATCAAAGCATTATAAACTAAACAAACCAAAGAATATCTTACTTCGCTTGGGTACATCAAACACAAGAACATAGAAACATGAATGAGCAAATGCTCGCTCACACAAAAAACAAGCTTTGCAAAAGAGTCAACATAACCATTACATTCTCTAAAAATATGCTTGGACTTGCAAAATCATTCAATAATAAGAGAACTGTTGAAGGAAACCTACTTTGTGTGTGTCTTGTCAACGTAGGATTAGATTAGTTAGTATAGCATAAGGATTACATATTGAATAGAAGTCCCATTGGGATATGGATTGTACCCTTGTGTATCTCTATATATAGAGGCACATATTCATCAATAAAGATACGCTATATTCCTGTGCTATTTGCTCTGTTATTTACATTCAGTATTGTGGTTGATTGCATATTTACTTAAACACGTTATCAACACGAACCTCTAGCCCTGAGATCATAAACTCTTAGAACCCTAAACCCTAGGATTCCTGTGTGTTCTTGCTGCTACTGGACGACGCACGATCGATCGCAACTCACCGCACGATCGATCGCAAGAAGCTCCTGTCGAGAATCACCTTCTCCTTCCTGCTGCTTCTGCTTGCTCCTGCTCCTCCTACTTGCTGCTGCTGCTTCTGGTTGCTGCTGCTAATCTACTCTACCTTCTAAAGTTCAAGAATCAAGACTCAAGAAAAAGAATACCAAGTAAGCTTTTATAAACGTTGCTGCTTTATGAATTTATATTCACCTTCTTTTTCTCAAGGGACTTCCAACATCCCTCCTCTACCTCCCACCTTTCTATTACGTGGGATTCTTGATTCGGACCTATCCAAACTATGAGAAGCATTAGGGGAGTGATCGAGCTTCATATCGCTTGCGATATGTGTAAGTCATGAGCACCCCTAATGTCATCATGCTATTGGTGTGAGTTCAAGAGCCGAATTATGGGGATTCGAGCTAACACTCCGGATAAGGAATCCGTAGAGAGAAGAGACCTTGAACAAGAAGTTCATTGAATAATTTACCTCCGGATGAGGAATCCGTAAGAGAAGAAACGACCTATGGTTTATAACTTAATTCCTACTAGGCTCACCTACTTGGGTATGTCTAGGTATGTGATTTGAGATAAGTGATATTAAGGGAGCTTGCTCACACCGACATCTTTTATTATGTATCTAGTTGTATCCGGGTAGAGCTACCGAAAAGTTTTAGGGTTATAACCATATTACACTAAAGTTTCACCTAAATCCAATACATGGAAAACGTTTCTTAGGAGCATAGCTCAGAAACTATATTTGTTTTCGTGGGAGAAGTTTACACTCTGAAAACTAACCTCAATTCTCTTGTTGTTTCAGATGGCAAATAACCTGAACAAGTTGGACTTCGCCCCTTTGGATACCACGGGCATTGGATACCATAAGTGGGTTCGCGATGTACGCAACCACCTGAAAGCTCAAGGAAGCATCTTTGCAATCCGTGAGCCCCCTGCAGCTGCACCTGCTGATGCCGCCGTACCTGTGGAAGGACCACAAACTGCCGCCGCCGCCGCTGCTGCTACTGCTACAGCACAAGCCACCGCTGATGCTTTAGAGGCTAGGAATGCCAAATCTATCATCCTGATGATTCGTCATATGGACGAATCTCTACAAGCCGAGTACCTCAATGAGGAAAATCCCAGAACACTATGGGTTGCACTCGAAGAGCGGTTTGGCAACGTTCGTGAATCCCTGCTTCCTGAACTAGAGGTGAAGTGGCAACTACTGCGCTTCTGTGATTATGCCTCAGTCCTAGAGTTTAACTCGGAAGCACTCCGCATCAAATCCCTCATGGAATTCTGTGAGAAGAACATAACTGATGCGATGATGATTGAGAAAACCCTCTCTACCTTTCCCGTCTCTGACTTGGTAGTTGCAAAGAACTATCGTATTGAAGTACAGAATAAATGGATCACAAGATTTCATGAGCTTATCTCTGCTCTCTCTGTTGCTGAAAAGCACGAGAAGATACTTGTGAAGAATCATAATGCAAAGCCCGTGGGAACAAAGCAAGTTCCGGAGACCCATTATAATGGCGCCCCAAAGAGAGGCCGCCGCGAGCGAAACCCTAAGCATAGGGACAATATTGGACGTCCTGCTCCATATAATCGCTCTGCTCAAGAAGGTAGCCGCCAAACTAGGCGAGGAGGAGGCCGTGGAGGCCGCCCAAGAGGCCATGGTGCAGCCGGCCATACACCTGCATCTGGTGCTAATGCCGTGTCACTGAAAAGGAATGCACCTCGTGTGAAAAACGTACCTCAATCAAAGGATTCAGATCAAACATCTTTGTGCTTCAGGTGTGGATAGGCTGGACATTGGTCCAAGATATGCAGAGCCACTTAGAGTGTCGCTAATGCATACAAAGCGTATCGCGAAGCCTTGGAAGCTCACAACATTGAACAAGAGGATGACGAAGTGTCACGCCCCGATTTTCAAATTAATTAATAAGGCATTTTGCCCTTAATTACAAATCATTTCGGGAACGTGACGACATGGAATATCAAATACAAATATGCACTAGAATTTTTTTCCTTTTAATTCAAGTACAACAACGCATACTCCATGCCCAACAAATGTAAATGCTGACCCGTTCTTTAGGGTTACATATTACAAACCATAAATTAAATAATAAATTGATATTACAAGATATTAATTAATTTATCCATCAGAGTAAATTTATTACAAGACAGCGGAAGTCAAATAATAACACTTATGGTCGATAACGGTTTACCGACCAAACCTTCAATGCAACTCTGGTTACCTAACCTGCACGATTAAACCCTACACCGTGGAATAGTGTACCGGGTTATATCAACAAACCCGGTCAGCTTGTGAAGCTGGTATGAATGATCCCAGTTTACTCACACCGATCACATTTACCCAAAAATCAAATTCTTTTATTTTCAAAAGAATCATTTAAACCTTCAATTACAATTCAATATTTTTCAAGAATTGTAAATCAAAATAGTAATTACTTCAATTATTAAAGAAGTAATCTCAAATCAACTCACACAAAATCATTTTCTCCAAATACTGATTTCTTTTTATTTAAAAGAAATTCCATAAATCTCCAAATCCAATCCCAATCCAGAAAATTTATATTATATAATATACTGAACCTACGCGCCCCATATCACGTATTTTAACCCCACACGCCCCATAAACGTGTATGTTAATACCAGGGTAATTCAGAATATTAAACAATATAAATCTTCCCAAAAATCAATTCCCAAGGTTATGATTTCATTCTTTTTAAGAATTGTAAATCATAATAATTAAAATCCATACTCACACGAAAACATTTATAACTTCGCCTGATTAAAAGTGAGAATACCATTTTTCTTCTCCTTTTAATACATCAAGTTATTTTTAACTTCGCCTGATTAAAAGTGAGAATACTATTTTTCTTCTCCTTTTAATACATCAAGTTAATTACATAAAGTATTCATCTTTGTTTTCAATGAATACGGGCTACGCAGTCTAGAGCTCTAACTGAATGGGCTACCATTTTTCACCCATTGCCATTGTCCCCAGGACAGTCCATTTGGACAAAAATCATTCAAGTAGGCAAACACAATATCATATTTATGAAATATTGTTTCCCACGAAACCCAACAAATAAAACAATAAAATGAATATTTTTCAAATATTGTTTTAACACCAAAATCACAAACCCGATATATCAATTAAATTATTTATTTAATTATATATCACAAAAATCATTTTAATAAATGCAATTACTCATTTTCACAAACAACCCAATATGAATTAATATTCATATATAAAAACATCGTGAGATTCACTCACCTCTAATTCCCGCTGCGTCTTCAAATAAAAAACCAGGAATCGACAAGCATGTACGCAACACCTTTCGTAATCACCTATGATTATGCAATTTCCAATTAGCATAATACACTTCCAAAATAATTCAATGTTCCTCAAATGTCACCTAGGACATCGGAAATATTAATCGAGACCATTTGACCAAAAGTCAACCGTCGGTCAACGTGGGTCCCACGTCTACTATTCATCAACGGGTCCCACACAAAATCCGAAACTTCCAAAATCCAACAGCATGCTTATTTCTAGCATCCTAACATCATATCCAAATATGGTGATGATCCAACGGTCGGATCATCACGGATCTAACGATCCATAACTATCGCTTAATTGATCATTGATCAAACGACCGAATTTCACAAAAGTGTAAACACGAAAGTTGTTCGTATCGACGAACCAAGCCAAACGGAGCAAAGAACTGCTCCTGGACCGGCCGGACGCGCCGCCACCGACGGTGGCCAGCCGCCGGACAAAAGTTGTCTGATTGCTATGAAATTTTAACAGCATGTTCTACACATTACCAGAAACAACTTTCATAACTGCCACAAGGGCCAATTCAAAGTAAAAAGTCTCGAATTTACCTCGATAGTTCCAAAACCCTAGGATTTCAAATCCAAAATTCTCCTTTGTCCGAACTCCGATTGAGGCGTACTTTATGTTGTTAGAAAGCCCCAAGCAAGGCCTACAAAGCCCAGTAGGTAAGGTGACTCGATTTGGCCGAAAACTTGCCCAGAAACGGATGAACAGTTCGGCTGCGTTTTTCCCCTTTTTCTTTTCTTGATTTCTCCTTCTATACTAAGAATTGATCAAAGAAATTTGTATAGGGTTGAAGAGAATTGAGTGGTGAATAATTTGGGACAAGTTTCATGGCCGGAGATGGCCGGAATTGGGAGAAATCGCCGGTCAAAGTGGCCGGTTACTGTAGCACGGGTGAACAGTAATTTTCTGGGGGAAATTCTGATTTTTGGTGAATAGTAAATCCCAAAATCATTTTTATAGAAATTCGTCAAACTTTCGAGGTCCATAACTTCTTCATACGATGTCCGTTTTCGACGTACCACATGTCCACGAACTCGGTTCGACGAGCTCTACAACTTTCATGAAGAAAGTTTTCCCAAATTCTCAACAGATAAAAAGTTACCTTAATTAACCTTGTGTAACTTATAATTACCATTGTAATTATCGTTTTACGACGGAAACCTCTAAAAATACGAAATCACACCATTTCACTTCAAATTTCACGACCTATTTATAAAAATAGTATCGAAATTTTCGGGGTATTACAGTCTACCCTCCTTAAAGAAATTTCGTCCCGAAATTTAAGCATAAAGCACCAATATCAATCAAGGGTTGTTTTATTCCCTTGTTTATGCTCAAAAGCCAACAACAACCACAACCACAACAACAACCAGGTTATCACAACCTCAAATTCAAATCCCAGAACTTATTTAATAATAAACTGGGTACCACACAACCACACATAAGGTAAACAAACTGAAGTTACAGTTCGCACACACTGCTATTACAATTATTAAAATGCCTCACAGGGCTTACACTACCAGAAGCCATCCGTAAACCTCCAGTAATGACACTTTGGATAAGAGGCCGGATGTCTAGGAATTCCATACATCAACAGCTGGTAGAAATATGCTGCCTCCACGAAACATTTGCAAGTGTCGCAACATTCTCTACCTGCATACCTAACTCCATTCACGTCCCACATGTTCTGGCCAAAAGGACGCCAGAAGCTTGACTCACCGCAAGTAAGACACTTACCGGCGGGCAGGAAAACAGTAGTCGACGGAAAATACCTCAACAGATGCTCATGACACCCCTCGGCCTGAAGCATCATCTGTTTGACTTCTTCTCTGCAGTAGTCAATGTTCCACCTGCTCTGCACCCAGTCGAGGACTTCACACAGTCGCTGCACCATTTTTTGCTGCTCGTCTTCTGGTCCCAATATCATTCTTATCATACACGCTGCATAAAATGCAACGTGATGACCTACCACCAAACTGGAACGTGCACCATACAGTGTTCCTGGTTTGCAAGCCGCATCGAAATACTCCAGGGCTAAAGGTAAGTTCGCTGCTTGGACAAGTACTCGTATTCCCATTCGGAATAGAGACTCTGGGTTCTTCGCTTCCCAGCAACGATTTGCGAAGATACGCACTTGCCTATCTGTGTCTTCGCCACCAGTGGGTCTGGATCCACCATCAAACCCATCCATGTCGATCGCCGCAAGGGTAGACCAGCTATCGGCATACTCCTTGAAGGTCTTTGAAACACAACGGAGTTCCATTGTGCTCTGCAGGGATGCGGTAGCCACCAATTGGAAGATATACTTCCAGATCTCCACCGGAAGTTCACTCCACTCTGCACTCTTAGAACGCTTGCTGCACTCTCCTTTGTTCACCATTGTGTAAGAGAAAATTTTGAGTTGTTGTTTGATAACAGATATGAGTTAAGCAACACAACTCCTTATCCCATGTATTTAAGACAAACTTTCCACCGTAAGGGAAAACTTTCTTTAATGCGAGTGCGGTGCACTCAGCAACCCACTAAGAATAATTATTGCTCATATCTGTCTCAATTACTCAAAAGTATCGCCCACGATACAAGATTCCACAAGATTTAATCAACAAAACTCAGTCTTCCACTAACACCGGTCATAATGGCTCTTTACTTTAACTTTCGCATAATTAATTCCTCAAAAGATGCGAGGTCTCACAAGAGTGGAACTGTATGTGGAAAATCCATGCATCGGGGAAAAGAAATCTTCCACGATCTCCAAGGGCTCCGACAATTAGCTGTAAATCAGCCACTCACTTTTGCTTTTGAAATTTCAAATCCTCCACCAACAATAAATATACACCTTACGCATCCACTAACAGATACTTTCCATTAGTGCCATAACCTCCTTTCTCTTTCAAAGAGGATTTCTTCACTCAAACTTCTCAGAAATTCCCACCAAACTCAAACATGTCACGTAAAGTAAATTCGTTCAGTGAATTACTTCAATCTGATCCCTCTGAAAGCCAATTTTTTGAGGGCTTAGATGAAATAATTTCACCAGCAATCGAATTCAACAACGATATCGACATGCTAGACATGCTTCTAGCAGAAGACGAAGCCATTGAAGTAGCCCCAAGTCCACAAGTATCATCTCCACAAGCTGAACCTGGTCCATCCCAACGTATTCCACTGAGGAAGAGTTTCACCAAACACTAAGTCCAAGCATTGAAGGACTTCGTCGAGGCTTTTCCACAGCCAACTGTTCAACAGCGACAAGATTTGGGTGACCAAATAAGGTTAACGTTTGCACAAGTCTCTGCCTGGGTGATAAAGCATCGACCCCGAACGCCTGCCCAAACAACTCGTCAACAAAATTTTCTGCTGAGACAGAAAATCAATGAGCTTCAAGCTCAACTTAGTCAGTACCAAGCTGCATTCAGCCGAATCAACTGCAACCATTGTGGAAATCGAGTCACTCCCAATAGTGAGCTACTAAAAGGGATTGAAGAGACTACCCCACAACCTCAGACTCTTCCAATTCCTGCAGTCATCGGTCCAAGGGAAAAGTCTCACATAAGGAGGGATATTCAAAAGTGTATGTCGATCCCGCATCACTCTTCTTCTACACAACATCCATCAGACAACATCAACCGTTCAGAACCTGAAGAAGCATCTGCCGTGGCAGAAGCATCTGTCGTGGCAGACACAACTAAGATTTCTGAAATCATTATGTCGGTCAGAGATGAGCTAATCATCATGGCATCTGCTGCTGCGCCACTGTGGATCTCTGCACTCAAATCCAGCTCTGTCACGCTTCATGAGTTCCTGAATGAAGCAGAGTACAAGAGAATCTTCACTAACGGTATTGATCTTACTCCCACTAACTTCCAAACTGAAGCTTCTCGCTACACAGCCACTGTTCCCCTCAGTCCTGTCGTACTCGTGAATCTCTTCATGGATGTGGACCAATGGTCCACCATATTCGGTAGCATCATTTCAAGGGCGAGTATCCTTGATGTCTTGTCAACAGGGACTACTGAAAGCTACCACGACACCATCCAAGTCATGACTGCTGAATTCCAGGTGACCAGTCCATCTGTCTCCACTCGTGTAACTCACTTTGTTCGTTATTGCCAACGACAAACAGAACAAAGTTGGGCAATAATTGATGTCTCTGTGGACGGTTTAAGTTCAAATCTGGGTCCACATTCAAAATCTCAATGCAAGAAGCGTCCATCCGGATGCTTAATCCAAGATTTGTTCAACGGCAGCTCTCGTGTCGTATGGGTGGAACATGTTGATGTACAGGATCAAATCATGCACCAAACATACCGAACGCTAGTGGAGTCAGGCTTAGCCTTTGGAGCAAGGCGATGGGTAGAAATACTTCAGAGGCAAGCGGAAAGGTTAAATTATTCCGCGGCTGACACTTATCCACCTCAAGACTTTTGTGTCATACCATCTGTGGAAGGAAGAAGAAACATGTTGCAGATGGCATGCAGAATAGTGACAGACTTTTGCACAGACATCGGCAACTCTACTGCTCATGAATGGAAGGTAGCTGAACAAACCAAGTTCAGGGGTTCAGGGATAAGAGTCTCCACCAACAAAATCTGGAACAGGCTGAATAAGCCTCATGGTCTCACTCGAACTGCATCTGCAATAATCCAGCATCATGTCTCTCACAGAAAGCTGTTTGACTTCCTCACTGACGTACAAACTCGGAACCAGTGGGACCATCTAGCATTGGAAAAAGAAGTACAGGAGATTGCACATATCACAACTGGTCATGATCCACGCAATTGTGTCTCCTTGTTGCAAATGCACAACACCTATATACTCCAAGAAAGTTGTACTGATTCAACAGGGTCATACGTGATTTATGCCCCTATTAGTCAGTCAACGGTGCAGAAGTTAATAGGCGGTTGTGAGTTAGGTACAATTGTATTCCTAACTTCAGGTTTTTCAATTCTACCAGATATGCCTACTGCTGGAAGAACAGAAGGGATCTCAGACAATCCATACATTGGTTGTCTAATAACGGTAGCAACACAGATCTCTACTGAGCTGCTGAAGAACAAGAAAGGATCAGTGGATCAAGTCTGTCGTTTGATCCAAGGTACGGTTGAGAGAATTAGAAATGTAGCCATGTAAGACTATCAATTTCGGAATTGTAATTTGTACTTTATATTCTTAACAACACAACAGCACTGAAGAGCACATGATGGGGATCCGCCGCGGTCGGGCCATCACTCGATAAATACTGTGTGCTATTAAGCATACGAAGTAACCATTACTTGGATGAACCTAAGAACCTAACGCCAAACCCTAAACCAATCCTAAGCTCTAAACCCTAACTTCACTTCACAACTCAACTTATCTCAACACTTCTCTAGAGCATTCCATAACTCATTCATTCCCGTAGAGCGTTCCATTGCTCTGATACCATTCTGTCACGCCCCGATTTTCAAATTAATTAATAAGGCATTTTGCCCTTAATTACAAATCATTTCGGGAACGTGACGACATGGAATATCAAATACAAATATGCACTAGAATTTTTTTCCTTTTAATTCAAGTACAACAACGCATACTCCATGCCCAACAAATGTAAATGCTGACCCGTTCTTTAGGGTTACATATTACAAAACATAAATTAAATAATAAATTGATATTACAAGATATTAATTAATTTATCCATCAGAGTAAATTTATTACAAGACAGCGGAAGTCAAATAATAACACTTATGGTCGATAACGGTTTACCGACCAAACCTTCAATGCAACTCTGGTTACCTAACCTGCACGATTAAACCCTACACCGTGGAATAGTGTACCGGGTTATATCAACAAACCCGGTCAGCTTGTGAAGCTGGTATGAATGATCCCAGTTTACTCACACCGATCACATTTACCCAAAAATCAAATTCTTTTATTTTCAAAAGAATCATTTAAACCTTCAATTACAATTCAATATTTTTCAAGAATTGTAAATCAAAATAGTAATTACTTCAATTATTAAAGAAGTAATCTCAAATCAACTCACACAAAATCATTTTCTCCAAATACTGATTTCTTTTTATTTAAAAGAAATTCCATAAATCTCCAAATCCAATCCCAATCCAGAAAATTTATATTATATAATATACTGAACCTACGCGCCCCATATCACGTATTTTAACCCCACACGCCCCATAAACGTGTATGTTAATACCAGGGTAATTCAGAATATTAAACAATATAAATCTTCCCAAAAATCAATTCCCAAGGTTATGATTTCATTCTTTTTAAGAATTGTAAATCATAATAATTAAAATCCATACTCACACGAAAACATTTATAACTTCGCCTGATTAAAAGTGAGAATACCATTTTTCTTCTCCTTTTAATACATCAAGTTATTTTTAACTTCGCCTGATTAAAAGTGAGAATACTATTTTTCTTCTCCTTTTAATACATCAAGTTAATTACATAAAGTATTCATCTTTGTTTTCAATGAATACGGGCTACGCAGTCTAGAGCTCTAACTGAATGGGCTACCATTTTTCACCCATTGCCATTGTCCCCAGGACAGTCCATTTGGACAAAAATCATTCAAGTAGGCAAACACAATATCATATTTATGAAATATTGTTTCCCACGAAACCCAACAAATAAAACAATAAAATGAATATTTTTCAAATATTGTTTTAACACCAAAATCACAAACCCGATATATCAATTAAATTATTTATTTAATTATATATCACAAAAATCATTTTAATAAATGCAATTACTCATTTTCACAAACAACCCAATATGAATTAATATTCATATATAAAAACATCGTGAGATTCACTCACCTCTAATTCCCGCTGCGTCTTCAAATAAAAAACCAGGAATCGACAAGCATGTACGCAACACCTTTCGTAATCACCTATGATTATGCAATTTCCAATTAGCATAATACACTTCCAAAATAATTCAATGTTCCTCAAATGTCACCTAGGACATCGGAAATATTAATCGAGACCATTTGACCAAAAGTCAACCGTCGGTCAACGTGGGTCCCACGTCTACTATTCATCAACGGGTCCCACACAAAATCCGAAACTTCCAAAATCCAACAGCATGCTTATTTCTAGCATCCTAACATCATATCCAAATATGGTGATGATCCAACGGTCGGATCATCACGGATCTAACGATCCATAACTATCGCTTAATTGATCATTGATCAAACGACCGAATTTCACAAAAGTGTA
This sequence comes from Rubus parviflorus, assembly GCA_029955375.1. Taxonomy (NCBI): domain Eukaryota; kingdom Viridiplantae; phylum Streptophyta; class Magnoliopsida; order Rosales; family Rosaceae; genus Rubus; species Rubus parviflorus. Next base: position 2,122,843 of record JARGGL010000008.1, on the reverse strand, counting down.
AACACGAAAGTTGTTCGTATCGACGAACCAAGCCAAACGGAGCAAAGAACTGCTCCTGGACCGGCCGGACGCGCCGCCACCGACGGTGGCCAGCCGCCGGACAAAAGTTGTCTGATTGCTATGAAATTTTAACAGCATGTTCTACACATTACCAGAAACAACTTTCATAACTGCCACAAGGGCCAATTCAAAGTAAAAAGTCTCGAATTTACCTCGATAGTTCCAAAACCCTAGGATTTCAAATCCAAAATTCTCCTTTGTCCGAACTCCGATTGAGGCGTACTTTATGTTGTTAGAAAGCCCCAAGCAAGGCCTACAAAGCCCAGTAGGTAAGGTGACTCGATTTGGCCGAAAACTTGCCCAGAAACGGATGAACAGTTCGGCTGCGTTTTTCCCCTTTTTCTTTTCTTGATTTCTCCTTCTATACTAAGAATTGATCAAAGAAATTTGTATAGGGTTGAAGAGAATTGAGTGGTGAATAATTTGGGACAAGTTTCATGGCCGGAGATGGCCGGAATTGGGAGAAATCGCCGGTCAAAGTGGCCGGTTACTGTAGCACGGGTGAACAGTAATTTTCTGGGGGAAATTCTGATTTTTGGTGAATAGTAAATCCCAAAATCATTTTTATAGAAATTCGTCAAACTTTCGAGGTCCATAACTTCTTCATACGATGTCCGTTTTCGACGTACCACATGTCCACGAACTCGGTTCGACGAGCTCTACAACTTTCATGAAGAAAGTTTTCCCAAATTCTCAACAGATAAAAAGTTACCTTAATTAACCTTGTGTAACTTATAATTACCATTGTAATTATCGTTTTACGACGGAAACCTCTAAAAATACGAAATCACACCATTTCACTTCAAATTTCACGACCTATTTATAAAAATAGTATCGAAATTTTCGGGGTATTACACGAAGAGAACGCCAAATTGAAGTTTGATGACTTTAAAGCTGGGAAGAGTGATGATACTCCTGATTTCGCTTAAGTCTTTTATTTTCCTTAGTGTTGTTGATTTAGTTTTTGGTCAGAGACCAAGATTGGAACTTTGGATGTAATTCATTCGGTTTATATCTTTAATAAAATTTGGAGTTGTTTGCAATACTCAATTTTAATTACGAGCTTTCTTACTTAGGAATGAATTTCGGAGAACTTGAATGTCTAGCAGATAGCGGAACCACGCATACCATATTGCGTCATAGGCAATTGTTTCTTGACATGATGCCTTCACATTCATCTGTGACTACGAGGCAGGACCATCTAATCTTGTGCAAGGAAGAGGACATGTCCAATTTCTCTTACCTAATGGCACCCTAATTGATGTCACTAATGCTCTATATGCTCCAAGAGGAAATAGAACCCTGTTGAGCTTTAAAGATATAAGAACCAATGGATTCCATGCTGAAACGCATGATGAGAATGGAAGAGAATTCCTTTGCATTACCTCTAATGACTGCGGTAGAAAACACATCTTAGAGAAGCTTATGTGTCTCTCTAGTGGCCTATATGCTACCACTATCCGAGCTATTGAATCCAACAATATCATAAGAGATGACCTCTTGGATTCAGACACATATTGGCTTTGGCACGAAAGGTTGGGACACCCTGGTCGAGATATGATGATCCGTATACTGAAAACCTCACAGGGACATCCATTTTATCGAGCTAATCGAAGCAAGAATCAAGGAATGATTCAAGGAGATGAGACAGCTATGAGAAAAGGCAAAATTGCCTCTGTCCGACGCCGTACGATCGATCGTACGATCCCTGCGATCGATCGTAACCTTCCAGACTGCGTCGTTGAATGAACCTGAGAGCTCGGGCGATCGATCGCACCATCATGCGATCGATCACAGGTTCCACCCTGTACGATTTCAGGAACCAGAGAGCTCGGGCGATCGATCGCACGTCCCTGCGATCGATCGTACGTTCCATCCTGTACGATTTCAGGAACCCGAGAGCACGGGCGATCGATCGCACCCTCCTGCGATCGATCGCATAGACAAAAATCCTCTCTCTCGGATGAAGAAAATTCCTCCTATGCTTCTGAGACCTCGAAGGTCAAACGCTCGTTTTGCAAAGCCTGTTCCTTAGGAAAACTTGGACCAAGACCGTCCTATGCAAAGGATTCTAAAGTACTTCTCCCATTCTTACAGAGAATCCAAGGGGATATCTGTGGACTTATTCAACCACCAAGCGGACCATTTAAGTATTTTATGGTGTTGGTTGATGCGTCGACACGTTGGTCGTATGTCACGCTATTGTCCACTCGTAATGCTGTTTATGCTAAACTCCTAGCACAGATAATTCGCCTACGGGCTCACTACCCGGATCATCCCATCAAATCTATCAGGCTTGATAATGTTGGAGAGTTTACATCGAAGACTTTCGATGACTACTGCATGTCTATTGGGATGGATGTTGAGCATCCAGTTCCGCATGTGCATACCCAAAATGGTCTTGCAGAGGCTGCCATTAAGAGAATACAAATGGTAACACGGACGTTGGTAATGCGCACCAACCTTCCTCTCTCTGTCTGGGGACACGCATTATTGCATGCAGCTATGCTAATTCGTCTGAGACCCACAGCCACCCAACCCTTTTCTGCACAACAGCTAGTGACTGGGTACGAGCCAAGCATCTCGCACTTACGCATATTTGGGTGTGCTGTCTATGTGCCTATTACGCCGCCACTGCGTATTAAAATGGGTCCTCAGAGACAAATGGGCATTTATGTTGGTTTTGAGTCACCAACTATAATCCGCTATGTAGAACCCTTGACAGGTGATCTATTTACCGCAAGATTTGCGGATTGTCACTTTGATGAGACAGTCTTCCCGTCGTTCGGGGGAGATAAGAATGTACACATTCAACAGAAACGACAAGAATTGTCATGGCCTGTCCCCACTCTGTCTCATCATGATCCCCCTACTGCACAAAGAGAAATAGAAGTGCGTAGAATCATAGATCTTCAGAAAGTCGCAGACTCTCTTCCTGACGCTTTGTCTGATCTTGCTAAAGTGACTAGATTTCATATACCAGCTGCAAATGCACCTGCAAGGATGCAAGTACCTGAACAAGGACTTGGACTCAAAGTCGCTACTGCAGCTAACCCTATAGGAGGGATAGCTGGTGGCGCCACTGCCGGTAATGGTGGTGATGTGGCTCAGGCCGTGGCTCCGCTTAGGAAGCGTGGGAGACCACCAGGATCGAGGGATTCGCGCCCTAGGAAGCGGGCTGTGATGGCACCCAATAACCCTCTCATCATTGACACTCAAAATCCGTCCCATGAAAACGTTCCAGATTTATGTCCAAGAGACATCTTCGGGGGACGCTCCGTCGTTAGAACCTATCCGTGAGAATGTAGAGATCTCAATTAATTATACTAGTATACATGAGATGTGGGATAGAAACTCCATCATCATTGATGATGTGTTTGTATATGCTTGTGCACGAGAGTTGATTGAGACTGATGATATTGAACCTCGCTCTATTGATGAATGTCAACGTAGAGCTGATTGGCCTAAATGGAAAGATGCGATTCAGGCTGAGTTGGACTCACTAACAAAGAGAACAGTATTCGGGCCCATTGTGCCAATACCTTCTGGAATAAAACCTGTTGGATACAAATGGGTTTTTGTTAGAAAGCGTAATGAGAGAAACGAGATTATAAGATATAAAGCTCGCCTTGTGGTGCAAGGCTTCTCACAACGCCCTGGAATCGACTACGAGGAGACATACTCTCCCGTAATGGACGTTATAACGTTCCGCTACCTTGTCAGTTTGGTAGTTTCCGAAAAACTGGATATGCAGCTTATGGATTTGGTCACAGCGTATCTCTATGAGGATCTAGATACGGAGATTTATATGAAGGTCTCTGATGGGCTTCAGTTACCCAAGTCAAGTGGCTCCAGACCACGGAGCGCGTTTGCAATAAGGTTAAAACGCTCACTATATGGATTGAAACAATCCGGACGGATGTGGTATACCCGTCTAAGTGACTACTTGCTTGGAAGAGGGTATGTGAACAATGATTTATGCCCCTGCGTGTTTATTAAGAGAACAAGTTCCGGATTTGCAATAGTAGCTGTTTATGTTGATGACATGAACCTTATAGACACTCTTAATGAACTAAGAGAAACCGCTGACTACTTGAAATCTGAGTTTGAAATGAAAGATCTTGGGAAAACACGGTTTTGTCTCGGTTTAGAACTTGAGCACCGTAGTAGTGGGATTCTGATTCATCAATCAGCGTATACCCAAAAGATGCTCAGGAGATTTAATATGGATAAAGTCCATCCTGTAAGCACTCTCATGATTGGTCGCAGTCTAGATCCAAAGAAGGATCCGTTTCGCCCAAAGGATGATGGTGAAGACGTTTTAGAGGCTGAGGTACCGTACCTAAGTGCAATAGGCGCCTTATTGTACTTGGCACAGTGTACAAGACCCGATATCTCATTTGCTGTTAACTAGTTAGCTAGATTTAGCACTGCGCCCACGCAACGTCATTGGACTAGCATAAAAAGTATTTTTCGTTACATAAAAGGTACGATTGATATGTGTTTGTTCTTTCCCTACAGAGAGTCACGAAAATATGGCACAATGGGTGAGGAACCCGTGCCTTCCCCCGTCGGGCGATCGATCGCAGGGAATGCCACGATCGATCGCACGGGCGCTGCTGCCCGCTATTCACAAACTCCTTGTGATGTTTTGGTGGGTTTTGCTGATGCTGTGTATCTCTCTGACCCATATAAAGGTCGTTCCCAAACTGGTTATGTATTTACCATGGGCAACACTGCGATATCTTGGAGGTCTACAAAACAGACTCTTGTTGCCACTTCTTCGAACCATGCTGAGATTATTGCTCTCCATGAAGCGGTTCGTGAGTGTATATGGCAGATGTCCATATCTACACATATAAGAAGTGCTTGTGGTTTGAGGTCAACCACCGATGAACCTACATGCATTTATGACGATAATGCTGCTTGCATTGAACAAATGAAGCAAGGTTTCATCAAAGGCGACAACACCAAGCACATATCGCCTAAGTTCTTCTATAATCAGTAACAACAGAAATTCCTTAGGATTAAAGTGAATCAAGTCCGTTCTGAGAACAATGTGGCAGATTTATTTACTAAGTCATTGCCTAAATCCACATTTGAGAAGCATGTGAAAAGCATTGGTTTGCTTAAGTTATCTGACCTCCCATGATTGTGGAAATTAGGGGGAGACACAGACTTCAGGGGGAGTCTAGTGTCCATGCAAAGTTTTCAAATGTGAAGGGTGTGTTGTACTCTTTTTTCCTTCGACCAAGGTTATTTTTATCCCACTGGGTTTTTGTTACTTGGCAAGGTTTTTAATGAGACAACGCGAGGAGCACCACCTAGTGTTGAAGCCACAAGGGGGAGTGTTGAAGCCACAAGGGGGAGTGTTGAAGGAAACCTACTTTGTGTGTGCCTTGTCAACCTAGGATTAGATTAGTTAGTATAGCATAAGGATTACATATTGAATAGAAGTCCCATTGGGATATGGATTGTACCCTTGTGTATCTCTATATATAGAGGCACCTATTCATCAATAAAGATACGCTCTATTCCTGTGCTATTTGCTCTGTTATTTTACATTCAGTATTGTGGTTGATTGCATATTGACTTAAACAAGAATCACAAAAATATTTAAAAAAATGAAAAAATATCAAAATCTACAAAACCAACCAAGCTATTCCTTTGCAGAGAACCCAAGGAGCCTATTTGATTAAGCTAGTTACCAAAAATTTGGAATGAACTAAACAGGTCGTGCCTAATTGTCTTGTCAAGTAGTTTCTTATCATGCGGACCACAATGTACTAGTCTGGTGCCTATGGCTTAGTTTGGTAGAGCTAAGCTTTTAAGTGAAATTGGTTTTTGCTATGCTGTGAGAATAAGTGGCTGCAAAGCAAAACTGTTGGGTGTTTGGTAAATTGGCTTTTTGAAAATGTTGTGAGTACTAAAAGGCAGGGAGAGTGTTTGGTCAACTTAAAATTCAAAGTGCTGTGAGTTTGTAAAATGACCAATATGGACATGATGCTAAACTAATTGTTTGGTAATATAATGTAGGGTTCTTGACCCATAAGGACAAAATTGAACAAATATTTACCATTAAGGACAAAGAAAAAATGCGGCTCCCTCCCGGTCCATTAATTGACCAATTTACATTTTTGAATTATACATTTCACAAAAATTACGAAACTGCCACTGATAATTTTATTGACCTCAATAATTTTTTTTAAGGAATCATCACTAATAATTTTATTGAAAGAATAAAGGAATATCATCTTTGTATATTTTATTGAGGTCAATAAACTATTTTATTGAGATCAATAAACTATTTTATTGAGATCGAAAATGAGAACGCCAGTGCAGCAACAAATATTGTATTAGTTCCAATTTTATTGACCTCAAGAAAAAAAATTATTGACCTCAATAAAAAAAAATTATTAGACCCCAATAAAATTTTATTGAGGTCGACAACAAGAAGACCAATGTAACAACAATGCTGGCCAATGTGCTTCCAACCCATCACCACCAAACCGTGCTTCACTTTCAATCATTCTCTTCACTTCACAATCACATTCATCCACTGACAGATTTTATTGACCTCAATAATTTTTTTATAAGGAATCTATACTTTCCGTGGTAGGAAGGAAAGAACAAAGGAACATCACTTTTATGTTTTTATTGACCTCAATAAAGTTTTATTAAGGTCAATAAACTATTTTATTGAAGTCGATAACGATAACACCAGTGCAGCAAAAATGAAGTATCAGTCCAGATTTTATTGACCTCAATAACCAAAATTATTGACATCAATAAAAAAAAATTATTGATCTCCAGCCCTTACATCCATGGAGAAACTATCAATCTCTATTCTTTAATTTTCTTATTCTTATCTCTCTTTCTTCTTCTCTTTCTTATGTCCCTCCCACGTGCTCCTCTTTTTTTTTTCTTTCTTTTCTTCTTCTCTCCCTCTCTTTCTCTCACCCACGTGCTCCTCTTTGTTTTTTTTTTTTTTTTTCTATTCTTCTTCTTCTTCTTCTTCGTCTTCTTCTTCTATTTCTTCTGTTCTTCTTTTCCTGCATCTTTCTTTCCATTCTCTCTACTGCAACATCTCTTTTTCTTTCCTTTCTCTCTCCCCTCTGCCTAATTTTGCCCCTCTGCCTCATTCTACCACAAAACCGGTGTCAAATGGAACGAGATCGCGGTCGCTGGTGAAGTACACGCTCTTTTCCAAAACTGTTTCCCATCTAATAAAACCAAAAAATAAAATTTGAATGAAAAAATTGAGCTTTTGATATGGTTGTGTGAGTTAATTAACTTAATTCATAGCGGATTATGAGAAAAAAAGAGAGAAGAGAGGAGAGAAAGAGAGAGAGAGAGAGAAGAAGAAGAAGACGAAGAGAAAACAAAGATACCAAAAGCAGACACTAAGGGCAATAATGTCACAAAAAATCACTATTTAATATTTTTGTCCTTACTGGGAGTGAAAGATGCTCAACTGAAACTTAGTGGGAATTATTTAAAATCTATCAAACTTGAAGGGAAATATGTAGTGTAAAAGAGGACCTATTGGTTATTTACCTTATAATGTAATTTATTGACTTGTATGGTTAGCTTAATTTTTTTCTATACAACAAATTTTTTTTTTAACTATTAATTTTCATAGACCATTGTGACCATATGGTTAATATTGGACAATTCTAAAAATTAATATATAGCTAACATAGGTAGGCTATGCAAAGCAAATAATAACCTTCAATCCCTTTCAACATGAAGGGATTTCAATAAACAATTGGTTTGTCAGTGTCACCAAGTAGTCACAAAAAGTTTCACAACACCTTCATACATTCACAGTATTACGCGCAATTATTAAACTTTGAGCAATGTTATTTCTTATTGTTTTCATTTCTTGTGCGTCAGGACTATGAGTAACATGAAATTCTTCTTCCGCATCAGCATCTATCTCCATCTCACCACTTGCCATGTCATTTGAACATGCCGCCGAATGTTAATACGTTCAAGTTTTCCAAAGTACACCTTCCAAATGCACGCCGAATGCTATAGGTTCAAGTCTTCCAAAGTGTACTTGCAAGAACACAGTCTAGAAAATGCAGAGTAATTAGAAAGTTGTACTTCTCACTAATAAATTAGCAAGTACATAACAGTGATGCAAACCAAGAAAGCTACAATCCACCCCACACCCAAATTGCGCAAGTTTCAGTACTTAGGTGTAGGGCAGGGAAGAGATGATATTGTTATGTTCTTCATCACATAAGATTCTTAAATAACGATATGTTTCTTAGCTATTAGATAAAATATAGACGGTTGCAACATGCATTTGAATTGTTCATATCTAAGTAGTCAAATCCTTAACTATAGACCTTACTAAAGAATAGAGAACATAGATACACACTCATATATGTTTATAGTTGATTAGATGGAAATGTATAAACTATAATTTTGCATGATCCTTATTGGATTTCTTTTCTATCTTAGATACTCGTCATTTTGCATGCAGTTATATGATTTCCACGACAATCGGGGTATTTGGGCAAATATTCAATCCTTCTAAGATTAGGACTTATTCCAACCTCGGAAAGGAAAAGTGAAAACAAATCAGGGCAGGGTTGGTCACATCAATAATAGGGTGAACCATGAATGTATGGGGTGGGAAAACAGAGGTCTCAGGTGATATCAAGTTACATACTAATATAATCAACATTCTACTCAACTCCACAAAAGATAAGAACAAATTATCATCAAATTAACCCTCTTCCAGCACCAAAATCACAAAACAATTAAAAAATGGCTATAATCACAGGAATGAGAAAAAAAACACTGAAATCACAATACCCACTTACATCTGAATCACCTAACACATTCACAATAACTGAACTTGATGCTGACCTTGATCCAGCAAAGAGCAAACGTGCAAAATGAACCCTCCAAATTCATTCTCATCCTTGATTTTTGTTGAATCTATGAAGAGGAGTACTCCATCGTTTTCTTTGTGTGCTGGAGCTTCACAAAGAGAGAGTGGAATCGGCGTCTTTCGTGCTAGGGCTTCACGAAGAGGAAGAAGAGGAGTACTCCATCGTCTTCTCTGTGTGCTAGAGCTTCACGAGGAGAGAGTGGAGTCGGCGTCTTTCGTGCTATTCCTTCACGAAGAGGAAGAAAATAGATAAGGGCAGGTGCGCCATAATTTGGGTAATAGAGTGAGGATAGAAAATGGAATATGAAGAAATTTCATTAATGAACAATGTTTACCGCTACAGTAATCAAGAAGCCAAAGCTGAGAAGTTGCCCTCTACGGGCTTCTGCTTTTGGCATAGAAAACGCCCATGTTTCTAAAGAAGCAGTTTTTTCCTCATTTACCAAACGCACTAAGGTATTGTGCTTCGAATTTAAGCACCCAAAAAGCCTTACCAAACTGGCCCTATGTTAGTTGGTGTCACGCCCCAAATTCCGTTTATATCGGATTTGAAGTGTGAATCATTTATGATTGCGATAATTAAGTTTTTACCACAATTACAAATGATATAGTATGCTACATCGAACACTTTATTTAATAAAAATTTTACATAGATGTCCAGAGTTTAGCGGAAGCCAAAACTTACAATATATTACAAGATAAGTTATTCCTTAAAAATACTAGCAGCTCCACACAATCACACCCGCATAATTTATTTATTATTTTATATAGTCGTTTATCAAACAAGCGTACAAGCAGTAACACAAGCAACCAGTTCTTAATTGTCAACTTCATGTTCCCCATGCATATTGATATTATTAACTGCACAATCTATAAAGGTGTGAGCTTTTGGCTCAGTGAGGTATTAAATCCCTCATGGTCAATTATCACAGTTAATTTAAGTGTGCCAACAAATTCAGTGAATATAAGGTAATCACAAATAATATAAATGCATGAGTGTGCATAAATTTAAAGTTTCCTTCGCTACCCTTCATCAATTCATACTTCGGATCAAGTAGACCTCGCACGTCCCATACCATGCATATTCCACATGGTCCCGAATAACCTGTTGTACGAATCGACGCCCAACCTTCTTCATTCCAATTTCAACAGTTTCCATACAATATTCATTTCAATGGGCCCGCGGCCCGTATTCAATTCAATTCAATGAGTCCGCAGGCCTACCACTTTCTTCACCAATCATATATATATCAAATGTCTCATGGGATCCTATTTCCACCACCATCGTCATTTCTAATTTCTTTATTTACATGCAAGTGTATGCAGAGAGAATGTATTGAAAATGATATATCAACACAACATATATAATATTAAGCAACATTCCATCGCCAAACTCATCATCCAAACTATACATTAATATTAGAACAACCAATATCGTCAAATATTTCTTCACAACATTAATAATAAAATCGACTACCAATATAGGAAAAACATTCATTCTATTGACTGCTCCTAATTTATACACGAAAATTAAATATGATATAGTCGAATCACTGGGAAACTAGAAACCCTACCTTGGTCTCAACCTAGTCTGGTTCGTTCTCTTTTCCTCGTGGCTAGTTCTCAGTCCTAACCCTTTAGTCACGACATAGAAACGTAAACAAATTCTAAGTTTGTATCAAATAAGTATTATGTAATATGAAAATATTCTAAAGGAAAGGGGAATCTACCCACTCAGTTTCTTTCTTTAACTTGCATGCAATTCTGTAACCATTACCCTTCTGACACCCCCTTTTAAACTCTGTAAGGGCAACATATTTGCTATTAGCTATTTCCTATTTGACAAAACCTCTTCCCTTGTATTAACATTTGTTTTGTATTCAATGCTAGATTGTTTAGGGATTAGGTGTCGTGGCTTAGGTTGTTCTTACTCGAGATGGTTCGTGAAGACGTCTTTCTTATCCGGTCTTTTCTTCGGACTTCGATCATTGGTCATCGAAGGTTTCATTCAAGCTCTTCAAGGTATGACTCATGCATATGCACATGCACTTCATTCACATTATGTCTTCCTTGTTGTCCTAGGTTTATCTAGGTTTGCTTGTTAGCCACACTTATGTTGTAAATCACATAAGTCTTAGATGCTTATTTTATAAGCATCCGGTCGCAATGCAACCGTCCCAAATGTTGTATGCACAAGTTCATACACTTAGATTTATCTTGATTATCATTCCTTTGTGTTTAAGGCTGTTTTGAGCTTTGCGATCGATCGTCACTGTTCATGTGATCAATCGTGGCCACATAGGACAATCTGTCCGTTGAAATGTGACCTTTGGGACTTTTCGTGTGATTGATCGCAACATGTTATGCGATCAATCGCAAAGGTTTCTACCTACAGACAACATTTTTACACTGTGCGATCGATCGCAACTTATCGTGCGATCGATCACAAATAAGCCTGGGCTGTTTTATATAAATAGAATCCTTTGGTTTCATTTCAGCCAACTCTTTCCCTATAGTAAAAAATAATTTATGAGAGAGTTCTTTGATGGTTGAGTGAGCCTAGTTCCATGTATAGGATCCCACTCCTTTAATCTCCATATTTAGTTCTTGCAAAACACTTTTATTTGCACATAGTTGCTTGTTTAGCTTATGTTATAGGATTTAGGAGATTATATTCAACTCTAGCAATTGTTCCTTGTTGAATTGCTGAGTTGAAGGATTGAATCATTAGTTTCAATCTTCTTTGTTGTTTGTTGGTTTAGCTATTGTTCCTTGTGAATAGCTAAATCAACCCTTGAATCACTTCAAGGCTTTTCAATTTGGTTTGGTTAATTCAAGCAAATGTTCCTTGTGATTTACTTGTGTTAATCGAATTGAATTCATTTTCATTTATACACACACACACACACACACACACACACACACTTGCATAGTCGTAGTTCTTGCGGTTGGAGGTTCACGCTGGTGAGGTTTAATCCGAGAAACTTGAGGAGGTTTCGCTTGAAGAGCAAACGAGACTACACAAGGTTAGAGTTGCCACTAGAGTATAGGTACTTACTGTTGAGTTTGGGACCGAGTGCCCCCTCATACGTGTTGTCATTTGACTTTTCATAGATTTACTCAAGAGCGTGGGGTATGGCTCCCCTCCGGTTTTTCTCTAGAGGTAGAGGTTCCGGGTGACCATTGTTGTGTTGTTTGTGTGATTGTTGTTATCGATATTGTGCTTAGTTGCATCTCAGCAGGTATCTTACACACTTGTTTCTCTAGAGGAAGGTATTCAAGATTAGATAACTCAATCAACTGATATCTCGACAGGTATCTTACACACTTGATAACCACACCAGCACCGAAGAGTATATGATGGAGATCCGCCGCGGTCAAGCCATCACTCGAGAGGTACTGAGTATCATCAAGTATGTAAAGTCTACAGAATCAAATAACCTAATACTCTGATACCAAGTTGACAGGATCCGCCCCGACATCTCACTTTGAAACATCGAGACGACCCTGTGGGGCCCATTTTAGAAGAGATCATGCCGAAAACTCGACACAACCTCCCCTAAAAATGGACTACCTTAAAACCTAAAATTTATTAAAAACCACACTTCTAATAACTCAAGCCAAAACCAACACCCGAGCCTACGTGCTCGCCGGTAATAATTAAACAACTTCTAAAAATATTCAACTCCAATTCAAAAATCTTTTCAAAATTGTTTTACACTTTAAATCTTGAAAATATCAGAGCATCAAACATTTACGTATAAACACAATTAATCAAAGGTAGGTTAAACTATAACCTACGAACATGGGAATGGTGGTGTTGACTTTGCCTCGACCTCGATATGCGACCTCAGCTAGCTAGTCTGCAAACGATATCCGGCTATGGCCGACGCCTGAAAAGATCCTCCTCCTCGTCCTTCTGCGACAAAGTCCAATTCGGAGTGGAAATGCACGAATTTGATCTTGAAAGTTCCGGGTGGCCGAAATTTCAAACCTTCGATTCTCCTTCCTCCGGCCACCAATGGGGGTGAGACCGGTGGCTAAGGCTTCATGGTGAGAAGGGCTTCAAAGCCTAGTAAGTGGTTTAGAACGAATCGGCCGGAAACGCCGCCGACAAGGGTAATTGTTTTCGGCAGTTTTCGCGATTTCGGGTGGTTTTCCACTCATGATTTCTCTTCCTACAACTAGATTCGTGGCAAGTAATGGGTATAGGGTTGAAGAGGAAGAGGAGATGAAGAGTTTGAGACCAATTTTACACCTTGGGGCGGCCAGATTGACGAGAAATCGCCATCCAAAGTTAGCTGCAAAAACTGACGGGGAAGAGAGTGGAACATGTGGGTTTGGGGAGAGAGAAAGGAATTCCCGAAAATGGAAACTTCCACCTTTGGAAGTTTCCTAAATAAGTCCCTTGCTAAAAAAAAAATCCGACTTCCGACGATAATAACTTCTTCATATGAACTCCGATTTAAGCATATTTCACGTCTACGAACTCGATTTAACGCGCTCTACAAGTTCCGTGAAGAAAAATTATTCAAATTCCTATCCGAAAGAAAAGTCACCCCGATGCCCCCACCCAAAAGAACTAACTGAAGCAAAATTGACTAGCACAGTGGTAAGTCCTGGTCCGGGACGTCACAATCTCCCCCTCTTACGAAATTTCGTCCTCGAAATTTCATACTTGAAGAAATGTGGATCAGAATCGCATTTACATAACAGATTCCTGAGTAGTCTCTTCCACTGCACAAGCCCTTACAATGCCCTACATAACCGAGCTTCAACCTCCAACAAACTCGACCATGAAACTACCTCAATCTCCCAAGAACACTTCTTTACCTACTCTTCCAACTAACACTAGCTACAGTTAGTATTCAACTAATTCTCCTACAAGTTACAACACTTGTCAAGTGTTCCACCTGCTCACTCCTATCGAGTGCATACACCATCAAATAACGCTTGAAATCCAAGGACTCTCCTGTCGTTATGGTATGTCATTCCATCAAAGAGTTTCTCTAACATGTCAATCCACTCTATACCATAGCCAAATCCATGATACTAACAAATCTTTCTATTCCAGGCTTTCTAACATGCTACTGCATATTACCAAAACCAACAACATTACTCGGGGGTGCTACCCCGCCATGCTCCAAAATAGTTCTTGAGGAACTAACATAAAAACCAACTCATTCACCTTTCTTGCTACTGCTGGAATTTCCGTTTCCTATGAGGTCAGTGTTCACGAGGCATAGTACCGAGAAAGGTATTCAAGATTAGATAACTCAACCAACTGACATCTCGACAGGTATCTTACATACTTGATAACCACACCACTACCGAAGAGTGTATGATGGGGATCTACCGCAGTCAGGCCATCACTCGAGAGGTAAGAGTATCATCAAGTATGTAAAGTCTACAGAATCAAATAACCTAATGCTCTGATACCAAGTTGACAGGACCCGCCCTCACATCTCACTTTGAAACATCGAGACGACCCTGTGGGGCCCATTTTAGAAGAGATCATGCCGAAAACTCGACACAACCTCCCCTAAAAATGGACTACCCAAAAACCTGAAATTTATTAAAAACCACACTTCTAATAACTCAAGCCACAACCAACACCCGAGCCTACATGCTCGCCGGTGATAATTAGACAACTTCTAAGAATATTCAACTCCAATTCAAAAATCTTTTGAAAATCGTTTTACACTTTAAATCTTGGAAATATTAGAGCATCAAACATTTACGTATAAACACAATTAATCAAAGGTAGGTTAAACTATAACCTACGAACATGGGAAAGGTGGTGTTGACTATGTTTCGACCTCGACACGTGACCTCACCTAGCTAGTCTGCAAAATATATCTGGCTCTGGCCGACGCCTGAAAAGATCCTCCACGTCGCCCTTCTGCCACGAAGTCCAATTCAGAGTGGAAATGCACGAATTTGTCCTGGAAGTTCAGGGTGGCCGGAATTTCAAACTTTCGATTTTCCTTCATCCGGCCACCAATGGGGGTGAGACCGGTGGATAAGGCTTCATGGTGAGAAGGGCTTCAAAGTGGTTTAGAACGAATCGGCTAGAAACGCCGCCGACAAGGATAATTGTTTTCGACAGTTTTCACAATTTTGGGTGGTTTGTCACTCGTGATTTCTCTTCCTACAGCTAGATTCGTGGCAAGTAGTAGGTATAGGGTTGAACAGGAAGAGGAGATGAAGAGTTTGGGACCAATTTTACACCTTGGGGCGGCCGGATCGGCGAGAATTCGCCAACCAAATTCGGCTGCAAAAACTGAAGGGGAAGAGAGAGGAACGTGCGGGTTTGGGGAGAGAGAAAGGAATTCTCGAAAATGGAAACTTCCAACTTTGGAAGTTTCCTAAATAGGTCCCTTGCTAAAAAAAAATCCATTGGTGTAACCAGTGGCACAATATATATATATATATAGCCAATGGTGTAACAAACGAATCTACAACATCAATGGGGACTAGTCGCAATCAAATACAATATTTGATCACTATGAGTGATGATAGCCAAAAGTGTGTATGTATATTTAAGATCCGGGGTTGTCGTTCCAACAGGGATCGATGGCCCTTCAACCCCTTGGCAAACAAGTAACCAAAGAAGATACACAAATATGATGAGGCAAGATATGTGAAGATGAAATGGTAAAGTACATGGATATGCAAGGGAGTGTAGTGTAACGTTATTGGAAAGATGAAGGACTAAATTCTTGTTACTACCCTGCACTTTAGGGGTCTAATCAGTTCAGTCCCTGATCTTTTAATTTCATCAGTTCAGTCCCTGCACTCTTAATTCTCATCAAATATGTCCATTTATGACAAATAAAAATGACACGTGTCGACCCCTATTAGGTGACATGTGTTCTAAATGGACCTATTTGATCAGAATTAAGAGTACATGGACTGAACTGATAAAATTAAAAGTTCAGGGACTGAACTGATTAGACCCCTAAAGTACAGGGTAGTAACAAGAATTTAATCCAAAGATGAAAGAGTGAAATGCAAACACGAAACATAAAGTAAACTATCTAATGCACAAAACATAAAGATGGGGAACAATGATGAATGATGTTCCGGTTATGCATTAATGCTTAAGTGATGAATAAATCAAGCTTCGTATCTTAACCATATTATGGGTTTAAGACCATCTTTTCTTATGTATTCTTAGTGCCATATTATGGTGTAATACCCCGAAAATTTCCGTATTATTTTTATTAAATAGTTCGTGAAATTTGAAGTGAAATGGAGAGAATTCATATTTTTAGGGGTTTTCGTCGTAAAACGATAATTACGGCAGTAATTAAAAGTTACACAAGGTTAATTAAGGTAACTTTTTATCCGTTGAGAATTTGGGAAAACTTCCTTCATGAAAGTTGTAGACATCGTCGAATCGAGTTGGTAGGAATTCGGTTCATCGAAAACGGACATCGTATGAAGAAGTTATGGTCTTCGGAAGTTTGGATAATTTAGTATAAATATTGGGTATTTTTCAGAAATTTCATTTTGGCCCGGAACCTTCCGGAATTTTCCAAAAAAGCTCCCAACGGACAGATTCTTTGGGCGGCGCGTGGCGGCGCGTCCGGCCTCCGATTTCGACGGGGCCGGCGTCGTTGGACTCGCCTCGTCCTCCTCTTCATTTCCCGTGAAGGAACTTTCCCCAAATTCTTGACGGAAAGTGGTCAACCGGAGCTGACAGTTTCGGCCAAAAAGGGGAAGCTTGCCGGCGACGTTTCCGGCCACCTCCGGCGATGAGACCTTTTGGGTTTTGCTCCCCTCCTCTCCAGCAACCTCCCCATGGTGGTGGATCACGGCGGCACGGCCTAGATCGGCGGCAACGACGATTTGCACTTTTTGGGATCAAAAACCCACCGACACCGATTCCGGCCACTTCCACTCCGATCCAGACCTCGAGGTAGTTATCAAACTTGTTGGGATTGTTGTGATCTACATTCTGGTAAAATTTGGTGTCAATCGGACCACCTTGACCGGCGGTCTGACCACCGCCGGCGGCGGCGCGTGGGCGGCGCGTCCGGCTGGTCCGGGAGCAGTTCTTTGCTCCGTTTGACTTGTTTCGTCGATACGAACAACTTTCGTGTTTTGACTTTTGTCAAATTCGGTCGTTTGACCGATGGTCAATTAACCCGATTAATCGGATCGTACGATTTACGATTCGAGAGATCCGACCGTTGGATGATCATGAAATTTGATCGTGGGGTTAATATTGAGATTATAAGCATGTTGGACCGTTGGATTATTGAAATTATATCGTTTGATCAACGATCAATTATGCAATGATTATGGATCGTTAGATCCGTGATGATCCGACCGTTGGATCATCACCATTTTTGGATATGATGTTAGGATGCTAGAAATAAGCATGTTGGTAAATTTTGGAAGTTTTGGATTTCGTGTGGGACCCGTTGATGAATAGTAGACGTGGGACCCACGTTGACCGATGGTTGACTTTTGGTCAAATGGTCTCGATTAATATTTCCGATGTCCTAGGTGACATTTGAGGAACTTTGGATTATTTTGGAAATGTATTATGCTAATTGGATATTGCATAATCATAGGTGATTATGAAAGGTGTTGCTTACACGCTTGTCGATTCCTGGTTACTATTTGAAGACGCAGCAGGATTTAGAGGTGAGTGAATCTCACGATGTTTTTACATATGAATATTAATTCATATTGTGTTGTTTGTGATTTTGGTGTTAAAACAATATTTGAAAAATATTCATTTTATTGTTTTGATTTGTGAATTTTGTGGGAACACAATAATTCTAAATAAGATATTGTGTTTGCCTATTTGAATGTTTTTGTCCAAACGGACTGTCCTGACCGGGGACAATGTTAAATGGGTGAAAAATGGTAGCCCATTCAGTTAGAGCTCTAGACTGCATATTGTTTGGTTAACTTGATGTATTAAAAGGAGATGCATCTCACTTTTAATCAGGCTAAGTTATGTGGTTTTGTGTGAGTAAAGATCGAGGGTTTATATTATTTAACATGCTGGATTACCCTGGTATTAACATACACGTTTATGGGGCGTGTGGGGTTAAAATACGTGGTATGGGGCACGTAGGTTCAGTATATTAGATAATACGAATCTTCCGGATTTGAAATGGAAACTTTGTCTTTAAATGATTCTTTAAAAATAAAAGAATTCAATTTGGGAAAATGTTACAGTGTGAATAAAACATAGATCACTCATACCAGCTTCGTAAGCTGACCGGGTTTGTTGATATAACCCGGTACACTATTCCACGGTGTAGGGGTTATACCTGCAGGTTAGGATAACCAGGAGTAATGCAAGGCTGCATACATTTTGTTGGGTTATAAGACTTCCGCTATTTTATGCTTCGCACTCTGAAGATTTATTTATGTAATATTTTGATGTATCAATTTATTATATAAATATTTGGTATGTAATATTCGACTCTTGTATTGAGTTTGAAATTACAATGTTGGGCATGGAGTTGGTGTTGTGTACTTGAATTAAAAAGAAAAAAATTCTAGTGCATATTTGTATTTGATATTCCATGTAGTCACGTTCCCGAATTGGTTTGTAATTAAGGGCAAAATGCCCTATTAATTGATTGGAAAATCGGGGCGTGACAGATTGGTATCAGAGCAAAACAATGCTCTAAGGAAGTGATTGAGCAATGGAACGCTCTAAGGAAATGAAACGAGTTGTTGAGTTGTGAAGTGAAGTTAGGGTTTAGAGCTTAGGATCGGTTTAGGGTTTGACGTTAGGTTCTTAGATTCATTCAAGTAATGGTTACTTCGTATGCTTAATTACGCACAGTATTTATCGAGTGATGGCCCGACCGCGGCGGATCCCCATCATGTGCTCTTCAGTGCTGTTGTGTTGTTAAGAATATAAAGTACAAATTACAATTCCGAAATTGATAGTCTTACATGGCTACATTTCTAATCCTCTCAACCGTACCCTGGATCAAACGACAGACTTGATCCACTGACCCTTTCTTGTTCTTCAGCAGCTTAGTAGAGATCTGTGTTGCTACCGTTACCAGACAACCAATGTACGGATTGTCTGAGACCCCTTCTGTTCTTCCAGCAGTAGGCATATCTGGTAGAATTGAAAAACCTGAAGTTAGGAATACAACTGTACCTAACTCACAACCGCCTATTAACTTCTGTACCGTTGACTGACTAATAGGGGCATAAATCACGTATGACCCTGTTGAATCAGTACAACTTTCTTGGAGTATATAGGTGTTGTGCATTTGCAACAAGGAGACACAATTGCGTGGATCATGACCAGTTGTGATGTGTGCAATCTCCTGTACTTCTTTTTCCAATGCTAGATGGTCCCACTGGTTCCGAGTTTGTACGTCAATGAAGAAGTCAAACAGCTTTCGGTGAGAGACATGATGCTGGATTATTGCAGATGCAGTTCGAGTGAGACCATGCGGCTTATTCAGCCTGTTCCAGATTTTGTTGGTGGAGACTCTTATCCCTGAACCCCTGAACTTGGTTTGTTCAGCTACCTTCCATTCATGAGCAGTAGAGTTGCCGATGTCTGTGAAAAAGTCTGTCACTATTCTGCATGCCATCTGCAACAAGTTTCTTCTTCCTTCCACAGATGGTATGACACAAAAGTCTTGAGGTGGATAAGTGTCTGCCGCGGAATAATTTAACCTTTCCGCTTGCCTCTGAAGTATTTCTACCCATCGCCTTGCTCCAAAGGCTAAGCCTGACTCCACTAGTGTTCGGTATGTTTGGTGCATGATTTGATCTTGTACATCAACATGTTCCACCCATACGACACGAGAGCTGCCGTTGAACAAATCTTGGATTAAGCATCCGGATGGACGCTTCTTGCATTGAGATTTTGAGTGTGGACCCAGATTTGAGCTTAAACCGTCCACAGAGACGTCAATTATTGCCCAACTTTGTTCTGTTTGTCTTTGGCAATAGCGAACAAAGTGAGTTACACGAGTGGAGACAGATGGACTGGTCACCTGAAATTCAGCAGTCATGACTTGGATGGTTTCGTTGTAGCTTCCAGTTGTCCCTGTTGACAACACGTCAAGGATCGTTGCCCTCGAGATGATGCTACCGAATATGGTGGACCATTGGTCCACATCCATGAAGAGATTCACGAGTACGACAGGACTGAGGGGAATAGTGGCTGTGTAGCGAGAAGCTTCGGTTTGGAAGTTAGTGGGACTAAGATCAATACCGTTAGTGAAGATTCTCTTGTACTCTGCTTCATTCAGGAACTCATGAAGCGTGGCAGAGCTGGATTTGAGTGCAGAGATCCACAGTGGCGCAGCAGCAGATGCCATGATGATTAGCTCATCTCTGACCGACACAATGATTTCAGAAATCTTAGTTGTGTCTGCCACGACAGATGCTTCTGCCACGGCAGATGCTTCTTCAGGTTCTGAACGGTTGATGTTGTCTGATGGTTGTTGTGTAGAAGAAGAGTGATGTGGGATCGACATACACTTTTGAATATCCCTCCTCATGTGAGACTTTTCCCTTGGACCGATGACTGCAGGAATTGGAAGAGTCTGAGGTTGTGGGGTAGTCTCTTCAATCCCTTTTAGTAGCTCACTATTGGGAGTAACTCGTTTTCCACAGTGGTTGCAGTTGATTCTGTTGAATGCTGCTTGGTACTGGCTAAGTTGAGCTTGAAGCTCATTGATTTGCTGTCTCAGCAGAAAATTTTGTTGACGAGTTGTTTGGGCAGGCGTTTTGGGTCGATGCTTTATCACCCACGCAGAGACTTGTGCAAACGTTAACCTTATTTGGTCACCCAAATCTTGTCGTTGTTGAACAGTTGGCTGTGGAAAAGCCTCGACGAAGTCCTTCAATGCTTGGACTTGGTATTTGGTGAAGCTCTTCCTCAGTGGAATACGTTTGGATGAACTAGGTTCAGCTTGTGGAGATGATACTTGTGGACTTGGGGCTACTTCAATGGCTTCGTCTTCTGCTAGAAGCATGTCTAGCATGTCGATATCGTTGTCGAATTCGATTGCTGGTGAAATTATTTCATCTAAGCCCTCAAAGAATTGGCTTTCAGAGGGATCAGATTGAAGTAATTCACTGAACGAATTCACTTTGCGTGACATGTTTGAGTTGGTGAAATTTCTGAGAAGTGGAGTGAAGAAGTCCTCTTTGAAAGAGAAAGGAGGTTATGGCACTAATGGAAAGTATCTGTTAGTGGATGCGTAAGGTGTATATTTATGGTTGGTGGAGGACTTAAAAATTCAAAAGCAAAAGTGAGCGGCTGATTTACAGCTAATTGTCGGAGCCCTTGGAGATCGTGGAAGATTTTTTTTTCCCCGATGCATGGATTTTCCACATACAGTTCCACTCTTGTGAGACCTCGCATCTTTTGAGGAATTAATTATGCGAAAGTTAAAGTAAAGAGTCATTATGACCGGTGTTAGTGGAAGACTGAGTTTTTGTTGGTTAAATCTTGTGGAATCTTGTATCGTGGGCGATACTTTTGAGTAATTGAGACAGATATGAGCAATAATTACTCTTAGTGGGTTGCTGAGTGCACCGCACTCGCATTAAAGAATGGTTTCCTTACGGTGGGAAATGTTGTCTTAAATACTTGGATAAGGAGTTGTGTTGCTTAACTCATATCTGTTATCAATCATTCTTCTCAAAATTTTCTCTTACACAATGGTGAACAAAGGAGAGTGCAGCAAGCGATCCAAGAATGCAGAATGGAGTGAACTTCCGGTGGAGATCTGGAAGTATATCTTCCAATTGGTGGCTACCGCATCCCTGCAGAGCACAATGGAACTCCGTTGTGTCTCGAAGGACTTCAAGGAGTATGCCGATAGCTGGTCTACGTTGGCGGCGATCGACATGGATGGGTTCGATGGTGGATCCAGACCCACTGGTTCCATAGAAGCGGACAGGCAGGTGCGCATCTTCGCTAATCGATGCTGGGAAGCGAAGAACCCGGAGTCTCTGTTCCGAATGGGAATACGAGTACTCGTGGAGGCAGCGAACATATCTTTAGCCCTGGAGTATTTCGATGCGGCATGCAAACCAGGAACATTCTATGGTTCGCGTCCCAGTTCAGTGGTAGGTCATCATGTTGCATTTTATGCAGCATGTATGATTAAGATGATTTTAGGACCACGAGCCGAGCAGCAGAAAACGGTGCAGCGACTGTGTGAAGCCCTCGACTGGTGGAGAAGCGGATGGAACATCTACTACTGTAGACAAGAAGTCGAGCGGATGATGCATCAGGCTGAGTTTTGTCATGAGCATCTACTGTTGTATTTTCCGTCGACTACTGCTTTTCTACCCGCCGGTAAATGTCTTACTTGCGGTGAGTCAAGTTTTTGGCGTCCTTTTGGCCAGGACATGTGGGACGTGTATGGAGATAGGCATGCAGCAAGAGAATGTTGCGACACTTGCAAGTGTTTCGTGGAGGCAGCATATTTCTACCAGCTGATGATGTATGGGATTCCGAGACATCCGGCCTCTTATCCACGAAGTCACTACTGGAGGTTCAAGGATGGCTTCTGGTAGTGTAAGCCCTGCGAGGCATCTTAAGAAATTGTATTAGATTGTGCAAGTTGTAGTTGTTTACCTTATGTTGTGGTTTGATTGTACTACCTAAGTTGTTATGAATAAAACTTTGGATTTTGGAATTGAAGTGTGATAACCTTGGGTGTACTCTGCGTCCTAATTTCGGGACGAAATTTCTTTAAGGAGGGTAGACTGTAATACCCCGAAAATTTCCGTATTATTTTTATTAAATAGTTCGTGAAATTTGAAGTGAAATGGAGAGAATTCATATTTTTAGGGGTTTTCGTCGTAAAACGATAATTACGGCAGTAATTAAAAGTTACACAAGGTTAATTAAGGTAACTTTTTATCCGTTGAGAATTTGGGAAAACTTCCTTCATGAAAGTTGTAGACATCGTCGAATCGAGTTGGTAGGAATTCGGTTCATCGAAAACGGACATCGTATGAAGAAGTTATGGTCTTCGGAAGTTTGGATAATTTAGTATAAATATTGGGTATTTTTCAGAAATTTCATTTTGGCCCGGAACCTTCCGGAATTTTCCAAAAAAGCTCCCAACGGACAGATTCTTTGGGCGGCGCGTGGCGGCGCGTCCGGCCTCCGATTTCGACGGGGCCGGCGTCGTTGGACTCGCCTCGTCCTCCTCTTCATTTCCCGTGAAGGAACTTTCCCCAAATTCTTGACGGAAAGTGGTCAACCGGAGCTGACAGTTTCGGCCAAAAAGGGGAAGCTTGCCGGCGACGTTTCCGGCCACCTCCGGCGATGAGACCTTTTGGGTTTTGCTCCCCTCCTCTCCAGCAACCTCCCCATGGTGGTGGATCACGGCGGCACGGCCTAGATCGGCGGCAACGACGATTTGCACTTTTTGGGATCAAAAACCCACCGACACCGATTCCGGCCACTTCCACTCCGATCCAGACCTCGAGGTAGTTATCAAACTTGTTGGGATTGTTGTGATCTACATTCTGGTAAAATTTGGTGTCAATCGGACCACCTTGACCGGCGGTCTGACCACCGCCGGCGGCGGCGCGTGGGCGGCGCGTCCGGCTGGTCCGGGAGCAGTTCTTTGCTCCGTTTGACTTGTTTCGTCGATACGAACAACTTTCGTGTTTTGACTTTTGTCAAATTCGGTCGTTTGACCGATGGTCAATTAACCCGATTAATCGGATCGTACGATTTACGATTCGAGAGATCCGACCGTTGGATGATCATGAAATTTGATCGTGGGGTTAATATTGAGATTATAAGCATGTTGGACCGTTGGATTATTGAAATTATATCGTTTGATCAACGATCAATTATGCAATGATTATGGATCGTTAGATCCGTGATGATCCGACCGTTGGATCATCACCATTTTTGGATATGATGTTAGGATGCTAGAAATAAGCATGTTGGTAAATTTTGGAAGTTTTGGATTTCGTGTGGGACCCGTTGATGAATAGTAGACGTGGGACCCACGTTGACCGATGGTTGACTTTTGGTCAAATGGTCTCGATTAATATTTCCGATGTCCTAGGTGACATTTGAGGAACTTTGGATTATTTTGGAAATGTATTATGCTAATTGGATATTGCATAATCATAGGTGATTATGAAAGGTGTTGCTTACACGCTTGTCGATTCCTGGTTACTATTTGAAGACGCAGCAGGATTTAGAGGTGAGTGAATCTCACGATGTTTTTACATATGAATATTAATTCATATTGTGTTGTTTGTGATTTTGGTGTTAAAACAATATTTGAAAAATATTCATTTTATTGTTTTGATTTGTGAATTTTGTGGGAACACAATAATTCTAAATAAGATATTGTGTTTGCCTATTTGAATGTTTTTGTCCAAACGGACTGTCCTGACCGGGGACAATGTTAAATGGGTGAAAAATGGTAGCCCATTCAGTTAGAGCTCTAGACTGCATATTGTTTGGTTAACTTGATGTATTAAAAGGAGATGCATCTCACTTTTAATCAGGCTAAGTTATGTGGTTTTGTGTGAGTAAAGATCGAGGGTTTATATTATTTAACATGCTGGATTACCCTGGTATTAACATACACGTTTATGGGGCGTGTGGGGTTAAAATACGTGGTATGGGGCACGTAGGTTCAGTATATTAGATAATACGAATCTTCCGGATTTGAAATGGAAACTTTGTCTTTAAATGATTCTTTAAAAATAAAAGAATTCAATTTGGGAAAATGTTACAGTGTGAATAAAACATAGATCACTCATACCAGCTTCGTAAGCTGACCGGGTTTGTTGATATAACCCGGTACACTATTCCACGGTGTAGGGGTTATACCTGCAGGTTAGGATAACCAGGAGTAATGCAAGGCTGCATACATTTTGTTGGGTTATAAGACTTCCGCTATTTTATGCTTCGCACTCTGAAGATTTATTTATGTAATATTTTGATGTATCAATTTATTATATAAATATTTGGTATGTAATATTCGACTCTTGTATTGAGTTTGAAATTACAATGTTGGGCATGGAGTTGGTGTTGTGTACTTGAATTAAAAAGAAAAAAATTCTAGTGCATATTTGTATTTGATATTCCATGTAGTCACGTTCCCGAATTGGTTTGTAATTAAGGGCAAAATGCCCTATTAATTGATTGGAAAATCGGGGCGTGACATATGGGTCACTAGAACTCCCTCAATTTGGCTTGAGAGGCGAAGAGCACAAAGACTTAGAAACTCAAACAAGGGCACCTCATCACATCTATTATCAAATGCCTAGAGAGAGTTGGGAGTCACCCTAACAATCTCAATCAAAGTAGATTGCACACATGCTCAAAGAAGTGACTAAATTCCCTAAACATGCACTCAACACAAATTGAATTGAATAATAGATATACTCATTCATCTTCAAGCATCCACACATAGTTAAAATCATCATCACATCACAAATGGACTAGGGCACACAACCCTAGTCCCCAATCCTAACCAACTAGTCACACATGCTTAGATTACACATCAATAGTCCCACAATAAACAAACTATAAACTAGAAAAAGATAAAGAGAAAGTTGAGGGATTCTCATGAAGATGGCAGCAGCTCCTTGTGTCACTCAAGTAGTAGCAAGCTTTTCTTCTCTTTGCTCTTGGCCTCCCAATCTTGGTGTTCTTGATGGATCCAAGCATATGTGATGTAGAAGTGCTAGAATGATGGAGAAAAATAAGCAAGGATATAGAGGAGGAAGTGAGGAAGAAAGTTGGTGAAGGAAGGAAAGAGATTTGGGAGGTGGAAGGAGGAGAAAACAAAGGAAACAACTCGGCTGCCACCGGTCGACCGGTCAACAAAGGACGTCGATTGGTCGACCCTTGACGGGTCACCAAGAAAAGAAGAGGTTTGGGAGAGGAAGAAGGGAGAGAATTAGGTGAGATCTAGATGAGGGCTGCTATGAAGAGATGAAGGAATGAATCTAAATGGCAAAAACTAGGTTTAAATAGGCCAGGGTAGAGAGGGATGAAAGGCTATGATCAACTAGGGAAAAATCTAATGATTAGATAGATTAAATGAAGGGTAAGGGGGTAAATTCTCTAGGCAATAAAAGGAATGAGTAATCTAAGGGTGATCTCATGATATCTAGTATACTCCTTGCTAATTTTGGAAGTTTGTGTGGATGAGTCACAAAGTTGACTTCGTCTTGACTTTGACCACGACCCTCGGAATTGACCAAAGGTTGACTTTTGACCAAACTGAGTAGTTTCAACATGATATTCGTTTGCTCGAATGTCCTTAAAACTCAGTAAGGTGCGACTGGACCTCGAAGAGTATAAGGCCTCAGATATGGTCATAGGAGTACCGTTAGACAACGCGAATTGGGCTTTGCCAAAGCCTTCGATTAGGGTCGACGGGCCCGAAATCGTTGTCACTGACGTTACTTTAGGCTTGAAGTTGATGAAATACTTTTGATCTCGTAAGATAGTGTAAGTGGTACCACTATCAGCCAGACAATCAACTTCCCCACTAGTCATGCCTAATAGTAGGATAATTTAAAGTTGGTCACAGTGCAAAGGAATTTGCTCAAGATACTTTAAATTATTTCGAGAAACATTGAAACATGATGCAGAAATAAAACAAAACCATAATCCATTTCAACGACAAAGTCAACTGCTTCAAGAGTTACATTTGGAGTAATTTTGACCATATTAGCTTATGCACAACAAGTTTGTTGTTAATGATCTGTACCACCACAATGATAGCAGAGATTGAGCTTAGGAGCATTGTCTCTTGCTTCGGAACGACTGGTCCTGTTATTGTTCCTTTCTCGAGGCTGTTTCGGTTGCCATGGGGCCAAAAGTCATTTGTTTGAACAAGAGCCCAAAATTCACTTGGCAGGTGAGCACGAGGCTCGCAGAGATTCCGAGGTTGTTGGGACGACTGACCCTTGTCTCGGTTCTCAGGTCATGGACTAAGTCCACGAGTAACATTAGCCTCTGACAATGAAATTGTCAATGCACCAGTAAGGAGAGAGTTGTTGTTCCTCATCAAAATGAGGCAATTTTTCTCGTCCAGCATTAACTGGGTTATGAGCTCGGAAAAATTAATGAACTTTGATTAACCGTACTACTTCTGGAGTAGGTTATCCGAGCTAGGAACAAAGGTGATGTACGTCTTCTTCAATAAGTCAACTATTCGTCATAGTACTGGAGAAGAGCACGGATCTTGCAGACTTTTGCATTACATTTCAATAATGGTTTTGAAGTCCTGGAAGTACAGGTTAATCCAATCATGGCTAGCTTCTGGTAGCCAAATGATTTTCTGATGGTCAAATCGGTCTTTGAGGGAGTCTCATAACTCTTGAGGTGATGGCCACGAACTCAGATTTCATGGAATCTGACATATGGCGGCGGAATTAGATCATCGTCTTAGCATTCATCTCTCGCGTAACAGGAAACTCGCAATTGTCCTCCTCTTGGAAGTCAAGTTTGATTAACATTTGTTTCTTCGACGGGAGAAACTAGATTAATTAGTCATATAAATCGACTGGTTTATATGTTCATGATGCTGTTGACAAGTGAACATGAGTTCAATTTCAAAAATTTTCTGGTTCGAAACATTTAATCATGGTTTTGTGAGAATTAAAATTCTTATGAATTTATATCGAAATCGACTGGTCGATATGGATGAAATCTTCTGGTCATCATTTGGCAAAAACATATATATAATTTCTACCACAGAATTGTAAGAAATTGAACAATTCTAAAATGAAAAGTTATTTACTCAACCCTTTCGGTAGCTCCAATGGAATACGACTATGTAAGGTAGGGTGAGGTTTTCGGTGGAGCGAGTCTCTCTTAAGTACCGAACCACCGAACCTTGCCTAGACATCGCATCCAACTGGGTGAGCCTAGTCGTGGAAGATTCATAACATTTCGTGACTTAATGTGGAGATATATGTGTCATGTGTACCATTTGGCATGCATTTATCTTTCGATTTAGTGATCAAGTAATCAACGAAATGATAAAGCAGATGCAATCCAAATTACAATTTTTCTTGACCTAAGATTAATTTAAGGTTCATGCTTCAAGGTTATGGTTCACTATTTGCCAATGATTCAAATAGAAAAAAAAATCATAACTTACTTGAGAAATGCACCTAAAAAATTTAGGGTTCCACGAATCAAGAGAAACACTTCAACGAATTTTAGGATTGCTTCTTCAAATTTGGTGAAGATTTCCTCCTTTTCTTGAAGATGTTCTTCGTCCTTATAGTAAAAAAAACTTTTTTGTTTTTTTTTTTTTTTTGGTTTGCTGGGCTCGACGGGGCCTGGGCCTACTGGGCCCGTCTGGGCTTGGGACTGCTGGGCTCGTCTGGGCCTGGGTCTGTTGGGCCGGATCGGATCGGAGCTGAGAAGAGCTAATCGGAGCACGTCGGATCTTTATCGAGCGGATCAGATCGGAGCTGTGGCCGAGGCGAGGAGGACGAGGTGCTGCTGCGTCGTCGAGGGAGGCCGAGGCCGGATCGGGAAGAGAGGGCCGATCGGGATTTGCTTGGGCGATCGGGAAAGGATGACGGATCTAGGCACGTCGTCGAGAGAAGCCGATCTGGATTACGAGACCGAGGCCGGATCGGTGCAGACGAGGTCGGCCGGGAAGGACGACGGCGAACTGGAAAAGCGTGGCCGATCGGAGAAGAAAACCAGCTTCGGCTTGAGCTGGGCCGTGCGGCTTGGCTTGAGCTAGGTCGGTGGCTCGGCTTGATCTTGGGTTTTTTTTTTTTTTTTCTGGTGTTCACGGGAACAAGAAGAAAGAAAAAAAACTAGGGTTTTTTTCTTGGCTATTTGCTCTGAGCGTGCTGATAACGTGTTGTGGGCTAAAATAAAATTAGCTAGCTAGAGAGTAAAGAACATAGAGAGAGAATAGATGGAGAGAAGAGATACTTGATCTTCTTGTATTGGTGTGTCTAATGCACAAGAGGTAACATGTATTTATAGCAAAGGAAAAGAGCAAGTGGGCAATAAACAATTGCATAGTGGAGTTGGTTGGTGGAAGCTTGTGACATAAGCCATGACATAACTTCCACTATCACTATCTTTTACCATTTACATATTAACCCCAAATTGGACATTCACATAAGTATTTACAATAAATACCAACTTCTTATTTTAATAATAATAATAAAAAAAATGATACCAACTCTTTGAATTTCTTGGTAGTTTCTTTTCTGTTGACCATCCGCTCCGGAATCAATTCCGTCGTTGTATAGTCGGTGGACTTTGACTTGTTATAAATTGACGAAGTACCATATCATACTTGAAATTGCATTCAGTAGTACGTGGGTGTCTCAGATTTGGTTTGCTAGGTTCATTCAGCGTCTGCTACTCTGCTCGCTGCTTTCTTTGATCTCCAAATCCCTCCTCTATCTGCTCTTGTACCCTGTATTGAAATTTGAGGCATATATCAATCATTCGATCTCGATCTACTGCCACGAGTTGTTGTAACTGTAAGTAAGCAATTCACATTTTTCTTCAGTGGGAAGGTTAGCAACGCACTTCACACTTTGACTAGATTAAACTCTCTTTCAGTTCTTCATATTTAGCAGCTGATTGCAGATGCCAATAGTATTTTGTGCTACTTAAGCAAAGCTGCTTAGTTTCCTTGATCAGTCTGTTAATATTTCAGAAGATATTGGCTGGAGTCATGGAGGACTCCGGTAATGACTCTGTTGCTGTAGGGTTAGTCTCTTTAACTTTCTTTTATTTATTTTTTATTCTCTTGTAAGGCTTGACCCCGTAGGCAAGCCCTTCCGGAAAATCTTCAACTTAAAACCATGCATTTTCATCCTATTTTAGGCAATTGTTTTTTGTCCATATAATTCGGCTGATGAGTGATTCTAATAATTGAGTTATGTTGTCAATAAGTAAGGATTTCATCTGAGAATCATTATATATACTAGAAACTGCCCACACCCTATGGATGTGGAAGAGTGGGTAATTACTGGTTGTAGAAGTGGGAAGTTAGATAGAGTTTAATTTTTTTTAAATTAATTATTTATTTGTGTTTTGACTCTTTTATCCCTAACGATTAAATTATATATATGATTATTTAATATTTGAGAGTTATTCTGATAATTTTTTTTTATTTTGATCAACAATGTGTGTTTTCATTATAATAGTATAGATATATACTAGAAAATGTCCACACCTCATGGGTGTGATTGTGTTAAAGTGGATAGTTATTGGTTGTGGGAGTGAGAAGTTAGAGATAGTTTGTTTTTTTATTTTTTTTTTATTGATTATTTATTTGTGTTTTGACCCTTATATCCTTAGTAATTAAAATGAAATATATAGTTATATAACATTTAAGGGGTATAAAAGTAAAGAAATTTCTTTATGGTTGACAACATGTGTTTTTTTAATAATAGTAAGTATAGATAGATATATTTACATATGTTTGGTACTTGTATGTTATTCAGTATACCAGATCGGAATATTTTAGAACGGAAAACTGCAGAGGCAAATGAAGGACATAGATCACCAAGTACAAAATGGGCAGCGTTAACAAAGGAAATTACTACCATATTAGAAGAAAGAAAGGAAGTCGTTGAGCCTCGTCCAGAGTCGGCATTCTTCTCAATAGTATGTGCAATTGCTGTCCTGATTGATCCTTTGTTCCTTTACATTGCTCTCGTCGACGACAACTTGAAGTGTATAGATTCGGACGAGAACTTGACAAGAGCATATACGATTCTACGAACAACCACAGACCTGTTTTATGCAATGGACTCTATCTCTAGTATACGGAAAAATTGGAAGAAATTGAGTGCTATGATCGCTTGGCAGAAGAAAAATTATCAGATATCACGTCGTTGGAAAGTAAAAATACCTTCCCCCAAGTTGTTACTGCAGTTTTGTCTCTGTTTTGGTCTCGTTTTTGTTGCTCTTCCCATTCCACAGGTAAGATCGAGAAACCTCCATCACTTTCTTGTTGCTCTTCCCATTTAATTAGTTGAAAATTAATCGATCTCTATCTGCACGTTGACATATGCTTGCATGATGATATGCCAATAATTCTGTATCTGCATGCGCGTTTGTTAATTATCAGGAAAACGTACTCGAGTATCTCAATTCATTTTATATATGTCGTTGCACGATAAATATATCTTTTAGCAATTGACTTGGATCATTGTAAAATGTATCCAGGCAATCATATTCATTAAGGAACTGCTTTCAAATTTCCTTTTGACTTTGTTCGCAATCCAATATGCGGAAAGGGTTTGTCTCATCTACATGAAGTTAAAGCAACGCCCGAACATAGAGACTGGAATTGGAAGATGGCTTAAAGCTATATTGGATTTTTTCCCGTTCATCCTTGTTGCTCATGTAAGTTTTTTATATCTCGTACATATATTCTGAAAATTAATATTTTTTTGAAAGATTAGGGTGTCAATTTCAGTAAAAGCAAGGTTCGAAAAATCGATAAGCGTTAGGCGGGCGGAGATTAGGCGGGCACTAGGTTTTTTTTTTTTTTTAAATAGTATATAATTATATAAAGTTATAAATAAGAATATATAATTAGAGAGAGGCTCTAATGAGAACCCTTATAATGAGGACTTGGTGAGGAATTTTCGATTAATGTTATGATATCTATTTTTCAATTGCATCTCGATAAATCAACCGTTCAATGTTAAGATATTCATGAATAGATCACTTCTACAAATTTTCAACAAAATTTGAAATCGTTAAGGTACCGAACTAGACCAAATAAATGGACGAACCAAATCTATCAATTTTGAACCATTCATATTCATAAATGGTAAATCACAATTATAGATGACTTAACGATTTCCGATTTCATTGAAAATTTGTAGAAGTGATCTACTCATAAATATCTAAATATTGAACGATTGATTTGTCGATATGTAATCAAAAAGTAGGTCTAATCGAAAAGTCCTCACCAAGTCCTCATTATAAGAGTCCTTATTAGAGCCTCTCCCAATATGATTATATATTATCAAAATAGTAGCCGATTTACCAAAAAAATATTATTATAGCTAATTAATTATATATACTAGTCTTCGACCGCGTGCGTTTAATGTTCCCTTATTCTAGATCGTTACATCTAATATGTCGACCATGAGTTTAAAATATAAGGACAGCAAAAAGTAAAGCATATGATTCTAAATTTATTTCCGCATTTCACCCAAAGAAATTTTTGTATGTATCGACACCTCGATAAAAAAACAAATATGAAGTAGTGCATTACAATGAACATACACTATGAAATTGGAGAATTTCCCTTTAGCGATCAATTAGCAAGAAAAGAGAAAACTCTTTATAGAAATATACACAGGTATATACAAATATACAATTTTGATGGCTAAAACCCAGTGGGAGGCTAGACCATCCCACCTATTGTTTACTTATTGATGCAATTGCGAATTAAATAACACAAAATAAAATATTTACTTTTTTTAAAGAAACTTATAAACATACCTATATACACATATGTACAATGAAGTCCCTTGGCTGTAATCAAGTCCACATTAGCCACCCATTCCTCAACACTCGTTGCTTAAACTACAAATTTAGAATATGAAGAAAAAAAACATAAAGTAATGGCTTTTATTTTCACTTTTAAGTGAAATATGTAATTTTTAGGTAAAACACGTACCATGAAATTAGATAATTCGGTTCTTACAACACCCCTACTCCAATTACTGAAAGAATCCTATAGTAAAAGGATATGTTTAACATATTATACTCATGCAACCAAGTATAGGAAATGAATTAACTCATTATACGTACATGTAATCACCTCAACATTAGGCTTCAACTCCTCAACACAAAGAGGGGTATACTTGTTGTAGAACTGAGTGAGAAATACAAAATTAATGTGAGGAGGATGTGTAATGGTTTAGTAACATATATGCATGCTCATGGGTTGAAACAGATGAAATTTATAATACCTTAGCTAAAAAATTGTTGTGTTCACAATTAATTCACCTCATGCTCACCCATATTCAAAATTGTTTTTAAAAAAATGAAAATCAACGACATATGGACTAAGGAAAATGCATGCCATGTTAATTAAGTAGGAGATATCATAGTGAATACCTAATTAGCAAAACCTTTTTCTAGGTTCGTTTAATATTAAAAATAGTTTGTTTCATCAACTCTATACGTGTGTTTTTGTAGCGCCAACTGTAAGAATTATAAATAGCAACAATCAAGTTAATGACTACACTTTAAAAGGTAAAAAAAGAAGTATAAGAATACATACTACTCATTCTTTTTTTTCTTCCACTCTTTCAAAATCAACTCATTGAGATAAACGGTGTTCATTTTTACTAATGTCCACATGCGCCAACTTAATGAAAACACGGAAACACGTCTCCTAACGCCTTCGTCCTTCTGTGATTTTTTCTTTGTGCTTGGGCTTGCCTCTAATCGATAATCGGTTTCCACCACCAATTGCTTTCCTCGAGGTTGTGCACTTCGTCGTGCCAAATATGCTGGACGTTGTGAAGAACTCAAAGATCATTGTCGATGTGGAGCACGTGCACGCTCCATAATTTTTTTTTCTTTCCTTTGATAATCATTTTAGCTGGGTAGAAAGAAAGAGAAAGAAAGAAAGAAAAAAATGTCACAAATTTACACAGCAACGTTAAACCGATAAACAACTGTAAGGTTCAAATGTACAAAGAATAATCATGAAGCTCTTTGGCAGCAAAATCTAATAAAAAAATACACAAAAATAAAAGAAAACAAAACAAACCCAAAACATATAAAAAATAATTAAGAGGTTTAATTCAATTATTTCGCTTCAACTTGTTCAAACATAACCTATGGCTTAGCTCTGCCCATTTCTTCAACTCCTTCTAATTACCATGGCAGAATAAGCGTACTAAAATATTAACCATGGCAGATGCTGCTCTAATGGCAGAATAAGCCTACTAATGAAGAAGGGTGATGAAGTCTATTGAGAATAGGAGAAAGACTACTTTCAATTTTCACATTAATATTATCAATGTTGTTATTGTCAAATCATTATCAATTTTCAGTAGTTACTTCTTCCAAACCATTTTCTTCATACAACAATCTACAGTAATAACTCCAATCTCCAAAAAGCAGAAATTAATGATAACTTATTATTGCTAATTGCTATAAAAAAACATAAAATTAAATGCATGCCACACACATGAATTCTCCCACTATTTTAACTGAAAATCATACTACAGCCAGTTCATAGAAGAAAATCATCAAATATAACCCTACACCTAGCATATCTTGCAATTAGATAAAGCAAATGATCAATGCTCTATATACACAGGTAGACTAAGATACAAACCTGCACCAAACTTTTTGTAATCTAACTAAAGGAATACACAGCCACAATAAAAATGAACCCCAAAGAAGTGAAGAAAACAAAGATTTAAAAAAAATAAAAACAGAACTTTCTGGACAGATAAATTACATACCAAGAGGACTGTAGCTTGAGGAAGATAGCGATAAAGGCTACAATGCTAAGTCCTTTAGCAGCAAAATGCTCCTCAATCTGACCTAATTCAAACATAATGAAAACCATTGAGAAAAAAAAAATCAATTATGCAATTGAGGACTATTTATATTTGAAACCCTAGAGGATCAAGTGTTAGATAATCGTAGAAGTTGGAGATGTGTTAGTAAATAAGTTGGTGTTGATCACCAATCATGATTGGCTGGAGTCTCCAGGCATCACTTACCTCACCAAGTTTCATATTAATCTTATCGTTTTTCTGGTTTTGATATTGCTATTCTCCTCTCTCTGGTAATGTAAAATCTGCAATATATATATAAGTTGCATCTACTTAACATTGCCCCAAATCGATTAAGAGAAAATCCCTAATCTAAACTCACAACTAAATTTAACAATGAAGAAAAGAAAACAAAATAAGAACTACCTCATGATCCCGAAATTCTTTTCAACCTTTTTCAAAGCATGTAATCAGTCAAGTATCATCTTTGAATATAAACTATCCTTGCAATCATTAAGAAACTGAAGATACCTGAAAAATTGAAAGAAAACCAAACGTAGCAAAAATAAATGACAATTAGCTAGGCTTACTCTTGATCTTTTCCTTTTTCTGGTTTTGATTTTGCACTTCTCCTCTCTCTCTGGTTCGGTTTCTTCTTTTTTGTGATCTGTAAATTTAGATAGGGGTGAAGAATGGCAAGTGACTACAAATTGCCACGAAAGCTGTTTTGTGGCTATTATTTTGTGGCTATAAGCCGTTTTTCTAGTAGTGAGTCCGATCACCTCCCACATAGATCATGCGCCCATCCAGTTCTTCCTTCCTTCGGAGGTCGTGCGGAAAGCCGTTTGTTCTCTTCTTTTTTTCTCCCTTCCCCTCTTCAGGTCGTGCACCTCCTCTTCCTGATCGCGTGCGCTTTTTTTTTTGTTCTGTTAATATCTATTTATTTTTATATTTATTTTGAAAGTATTTATATCTATCTATTGTTCTGATATTTTTCATTTAAATCAAATTGCCCTTGACATGGGCATTTTAGGGAGATTATTTTTTGGTGAAGTTTTTGACACCAAAACTTCACACCTCCAATTATAGTAGTCCCACATATAATATAATACTATAACTTGGTCAAACTTTTAATTAACTTTGTAATGTTTTTATTATTTTTTCTCTATCTTATCACTTTGACGATGCTTCCACGGTTAATTGGCTCTCATCTCTCTCTCTTCACCGCACCACTCATACTTTTTTTTTATTCCTTTGTGACTCTTTCTCTCTCCCTTCACGTGGTGCACTCTTTCCCTTTCCTTTCTTTTTCTCTCTTTTCTCCCACCCATCTCTCTCTCTTCACCGCACCACTCATACTTTTTTTTTATTCCTTTGTGACTCTTTCTCTCTCCCTTCACGTGGTGCACTCTTTCCCTTTCCTTTCTTTTTCTCTCTTTTCTCCCACCCACCAACCCGCACCAATCTTTCAATCTTTCCTTTGTTTTTTTTTTTCTCATCTTCTTCTTCTTCAATTTTTTTCTTCCCTTCCACCCAGAGTCTATTCTTTATCTCTCTCTCTCTCTCTCTCTCTTCTTCTTTCATTTTTTTTGTTCTTCATTTCTTTCATAAATTTCCAATTTTCCACATCACGTCCTCCAACGTAAAGAGGAGAAGAGAAAGAAATTAAGAAGAAGAGGAAAGAGAGAAGAGTGGAAGAAGAAGTGGAAGAACTGAAGAAGAGAAAAAATCGAAGAAAGAGAGAAGTGGAATCAAAGGCTGAAAGGAAAAAAAATATATTCAGTCGGTCGGGAAATCCCGATTATTTTGTTTGGGCTTACCGATACCGATCCGAATATTGTATTTCGGTTCGGGAATCTCGTACTGGAATTTCGGGATCCCTTTTTTTAGTTTTTTTTTTCAGGACGGTTCGGTTGGAAATCGGTCGGTTCGAGAGGTTTCGGTAAAAAAAGCCAGCCCTAGTTCCACCCATCAGGATTCTCTCTCT
Organism: Rubus parviflorus; assembly: GCA_029955375.1. Taxonomy (NCBI): domain Eukaryota; kingdom Viridiplantae; phylum Streptophyta; class Magnoliopsida; order Rosales; family Rosaceae; genus Rubus; species Rubus parviflorus. The sequence continues at coordinate 2,086,385 of JARGGL010000008.1, read as the reverse complement.
CTCTCTCTCTCTCTCTCTCTCTCAAGGTCTCAAGTCTCAGTTTCTCCTCAACCACCATAAAAACTTTTGTAGTTAATCAGTTAATCTCCTACGCCTTACAGAGACGGGTGGTGAGGTCGGAAAGCTTGGACAGATCGGAAGCTAGACGAGGTGCGTTCGGCTGATTGGGGTGGTGAGGCTTCAGAGTTTTGGTCAAAAGGCCTCCGACAATATTTTGGTGTTGGTTGTGCTGTTTGCAAGTGGCCGGAAGCCGTGATCGAGAACGGCGAGAGGGAGAGGAGAGAGAGAGATCACGACTTGTTTCCATTTTTTTGTTTCTGAATCATAGACCTATTTAAATCATGAAAAAAAAAGTTTTTTAATCGCCGCCCAGTACCGCCTAGGCCGACTAATCGGCCGATTTCCTTCACCTGATCATCCAGCCGCCCAGTTTGGCGATTTTCCCATTAATCTGGGTGGCAACCTCACGCCTAGCGCCTAGGCACCGACTAGGCCACTGACTAGGCAGCCGCCTAGTCCGATTTTTAGAACCTTGATTAAAAGGTAGTGAGAGACGAAAATATACAGTGAGCAGGCATGACAATATTAAGTTACTGTCTAAGCAACCGAAGAAGCCTAAGTAAGATTGCCTTGGATAATACTAAGCTATAAGTAACCTGAGTAACTTGACACTACTAGGACTTGAAAAGAGCCGGGTCAAATTCGAGTCCTAATTTATTCATAATTAATATAAGTACATAAAAATCGTGTATTCATATCTTCCTTTATTTATAGTTCCACAAATCTTTTGCCTCAAAATCACCCTCGAAATCCGGGCCCGCCAAGTTATACCGTATTACAACATGTGTCACTGTATCACAAGAACACATTTTCACTCTATTATGCTCTAAGATCACTCTCAGGACTTGGCACTGCAACATCACATTGTATCACAAGAACACATTTTTCTTCATTTTGCCTTAAGATTACCCTCGGGGCTTGGGCCTGCCAATATATTACTGTATCCCGAAAACACAATTTCACTATATTTTTTGCTCTAAGATCACCATCAGAACCCGAGCACGCCACGTCACGTTGTATCACAACCTGTATCATTGTATCACAAAAACACAATTTTATTTTATTTTGCTCTAAGATCACCTTCGGGACCCGGGCCTGTCACGTCACATTGTATCACAACATGTATCACTGTATCACAAGAATACAATTTCACTTTATTTTGCTCTACGATCACCCTTGAGACACTGGCCCGCTAGTTTACACTGTATCACAAGAAACATAATTTCACTCTATTTTGCTCTAAGATCATCATCGGGACCCAAGTTCGCCAAGTTACACTGTATCACAACCTGTATCACTGTATCACAAGAACACATTTACATTCAATTTACCTGAAGATCTCCCTTAGGACTCAGGCCCGCCACGTGACACGGTATAACCACTTGTATCATTGTATTACAAAAACACAATTTCACTCTCTTTTGCTCTAAGATCACCCTCGGGACCCGGGATCAACCAAGTCACACTGTATCATAATATGTATCACTATATCGCAAGAACACAATTTTACTCTATTTTGCTTTAAGATCATCCTTGAGACTCGGGCCTACCACATCACACTATATCACCACTTGTATCACTGTATCACAATAACCATTTTCACTCCATAATTATTAAGCCTTGTGGCTCTAAGGTTAGAGTTATATGCGGCCCAAAGTTTCAGCCTCCAAATAACGCACTAAGTCTTTGTAATTATTGAGCTATCCACAAGGTAGGGCCTGAGAAAAACAAAGAACCCCAAATCTCCATGCTTACCACTTGGATCTCATACAAACCTAAACCAGATTTCATAACAAATTAAGGATAATTCCTTTGTACCTAAAACTCGAAGTGGAGGATAAACCCGAGAACATAGACGAATCCAAACACCACATACAACCAAGATTAGAAAAAGATCAATACCCCTCATGATAACAATAAAAACCGAAGTGAAAAACCTGGACATACGAAGGAGCTTGCTAGGATACTGAAGTTCGGCAGGGCAAGTCACGACCGGTGCTCATAAATTGTTTGATTACATTTTCAAATTTAAAAAATAATACCATATTTAATTGTAAATAATAAAATCATAGAGAATATGAAAATTTGATTCCTTATATTTACAATAAACTCTAAAATTATAGGGAAGCATTTAAAAAAAAAAAATTCAATGCTCTTCTCTCTTTTCTCTTCAAATTATATTCATTTCAAATTTAAAAAATAATACCATATTCAAATGTGAATAATAAATCATAGAGAATATGATAGAGACACAATAAAAAAATTATATGAATTTTAACTTTGAGTTCCTATAATATAAACTTTTTGAGGAAACTGTTTGAGATGCTCTTAAATAATTTAGACGGTTTAACATTTTTTCAAACCGGTATTAATTAATTGTTACTCTCTTCCGTCAACCCTTTCCATAGGTCAAATACAATCAGAATAAGTAACAATCTCCTCCTAATTAAACCTAACTGTGTTATGTTGGTCCTCCTAGATCTGCAAGAAATTGGCAGAACTATCATTTAATAAAGGATAATGCTTGGGTTCACCCCTTGGGTGAACCTGCATATCCACCCCCTTGCAATTAACACATTTTCATTTTAAATTTTATCGATCCAACCGTTCATATATTATAACATAATATAGAGATCACATCTTCAAAAAATCAATCAATTTGGAGACCTTTTGGTCACTCATTCATATGAAATAAATAGACGGTTAATCATATTAATAATAATTGTTGTCAGAACCGTTCATTTGTTTCATAAAATTGAATGATTGAACAATTTCAGATTCGATTGATTTTTTGCAGAAATGATCTATAGAGGATAATTTAACATATGAACGGTTAGATTATGAAATTATAAAGTGAAAATGCATTAATTATAAGAAGGTGTGAATATGCAAGTTCACCCAAGAGGTGAACCAAAGAATTATCTTTTAATAAACTATGATTCGTTCTTTTTTTTACAATTGTTATTGTTAAAAAGTTAAATTTATTTTACTTTTTTAACCTTTACACCCAATAACATTTGTCATTCATATTTTAATTTGATCACGTAGAGCATTTTTAGCAGACTCTCTATCTTAACTCCTTAGCTATTTTAGAGAGCATGTTTAGCTTTTCAGCTATTTTAGTAGTTGCACCAGCCTCTTAAATGGCTCTCTATTTTAGTTTTTAGTTATATGACTCCTAAATATAGAGAGTAAGATGAGGCTCTCTATTATTTTGATTAATTTAAAATATTTATTTTTAGTTGTTTTGTGTAATTATTAAATACACTTAAGCTATTTTTTATTCATTTATAAAATGATTTAAATTTAATATTAGTTAAAATTGAGAGCATTGGTGCAGACTTATTTTCAAACTGACTAGCCAAAATAATTTTTTAACTATTTTAACTAAAATTTAGTGAAAAAATAACTAACATTGCTAAATATGCTCTTATATGTGTCATTTACACTCTCTAATCAATCAATCAAAATTGGTGCTGACTTGACTTTTGTGGGTCCTGTTTGAAAACGTGGCTTGTCCTTTCAATGTTATAGCAAAAATATTAAAATAGTGAAAGTTTTATTTTTGTTTTCGATGAAGAGAAATAAAACCACAAAGAAAAACCCTTACAACATCCAGAACCTAGAAGATCAAAAGATAAGACATTAGCAGCAGAAAGCGGCAACGAATTAATCCACAAAGCATGTCCTAAAAGATGTCCAGAACCCGCTACAGAATCCGCCATAAAATTAGCTTGTCTGAGAATATGCTTGAAAGAAATTTGAGATAATTGACCAGTGAGCCAACGGATATCACGAACCACTATCAGGATACACCAAGGAATCGCAGTATGACCATTATGGAAATCAATAAGAATTTTTGAATCACCTGCCACTAAAATTTGAGAAAAGCCCCGAGAGTGAGCTTGAGACAGAGCCTCCCTCAAAGCCAGAGCCTCAGCAACCAACACATGAGAAGGGCCAATCCGATTTGAAGAAGCAAGAAGAGGGTTACCATCTGGGTCTCTAATAACAAAACCTGTAGCTGCTGAAGAATCTTGAACAGAACCATCAACATTAATTTTCACAAAAGGATGATCAGGAGGATGCCATATATTTAATAGACCTTACACCATAAGAATGGTGAGAATTTTGAGGAGGATTAGCCTGCCAGTAGCTCTTGGACATAGAATGAGCCATATGAACAACCTGTGCCGGGGACAAAGTCTTTTGCTGAAAAACTAAATTATTTCTAGCATACCAGATATTGTAGCCCACAATTAAAACAGAAGACAACAAGGTAAAATCCTTAGAATGCAAATCCAACCATTGGATAAAACCAGAAGAGGGCACAAACAATTTAAGTCCGCGAAAGCAAGGGGTCATGACCAAACATTGGAAGCAAAAGAGAGCAATAGCCAAAAAGATGATCAATAGATTCAACAGTATTAAGACAAAACACACAATTGGTTTGAAAATTAGGGTCAGACGAAAAAACCCTATCTTTAGTTCGCAATCTATTTCTGATCAATTCCCAACTAATTAAAGACTTTAACCTTGGGAGGAATATTGAGACTCCAGACTAAATTAAGTAACTTACTCCTTGAGTGAGCAAGGGAAGTGAGCAAGGGAAGGTCCGAGGCAGATTTAATGGAAAAAGTTTGAAACCGGTAAGACTAAATATATAAAATATGCACAATTTTAGCAAAAACTGAGTTGGTTTGTTCTCTAGCTTTTGTGACATTCCACTTGCATGTTTGAGGTAATAACCCATTGGTGGGATCTACGGTATCTGACACGGTATGCCACATTAAAGCAATGTCAGCATCAAATCTGTTTGGGTGTTCCATGAGTGGCATGACATCCACGTCAACAGTTAAAGACTAAAATTGACGAATAAGCTAACGACGGGGTATAATAGTGCAAGGAGCTTAAATTAATTTAAGTGGCACAAACAATTTTTGGTGTAAAAATTAGGGAGGTAAAATGAATTTAACCGTTATTTTTATTTCATATTTTTGATATATATTTTTATTTTAAATCAAATCAGTAACTACCTTGTCGACCCTTCAGCTATTCGGGGCCTTGTGGTACAACCTTGCTATTGGCCGACAACTAGATTGTTGGACACTTGCTTGTCTCGATGATAGAGGCTGTGATTTGGGAAGTATTTTCAATTGGAACTGTACTGATGCCAGTCGGTTCAGAAAACCTAATATGACGGTTCTAAACCTAATTGATAATTCATGCCCCATAGATTCACCAAACGCAACAATCTTCGATTTTGGTATCTATCTTTATGCTCTTCAGTCTAAAATGGCAAGGTCAAAGAATATTATACCAAAGATGTTGCAAGGTTTCTGGTGGGGACTTCGAAATCTAAGGTTTGCTCATGATAATTTGATTTAATTACTGTATTGAATAAAGACGTTTTTACTTTCTAATCACTTTTTTCCCCCTATTTACTTAAGGCATCAATCTGTATGTATTTATTTTAAATTCTTATGCTTGTGAGACGAGCTAAACAAAATATTCTTAATTAGGCGGATCAACAACCATACTGTAGTCAGTAAAAATTATGTTCAAATGTTATATATTTTTTTTGGACAATATGTGCAAATGTTATATTGACAGTACAAGAAAAAAATAAGTTGGTACTTTGTCAAGTACAGTAACTGCAAAGACAACTATATCAATGAATCTGTTTAGAATAGTTTGGAGACAATCGACTGAATTCTTTTATTATGATCCCTCAATTTTAAGTACTAATGGCTGTGTTGTAGATTTCAGACATATATATGTACTTTCTTTTCTTTCTTTCTACATTTTAATATGACTAGCATGTAATGACAAGAAAAAGTACGGATTTATAATATCGTGCCCTTTCCAAGGGTAATTTTGTTTATTTTAAATAAAACAACTTAACATCATTTTGATCCAAGAAAAAAGAGACTGATCATAACTTAACCTTGTGATTCTTTTTTCTTTTATCAATTTGGTAATGAAAATATGTCATCTTTCTCATATAGAACCAAAAAAGACTAAATAGAAACTGGGAGTAGGAGTTCGGCCACCTAGTATATGGTCCAGCGGTGAAGGTATTTCTAAACAACAGAATGTTGATAGAGGTCTAATTCGAATTCTCTCTCTTTCTAATAAAAAAAAAAATCTTTGGAGTTCGAAGAGAATATCGGATAAGAATTCTTCTTGTTTTTGTATTCTCATTTTACTTGTTATTATCTTGTTTTTATTAAATAACAGGGTCCTTATTTTCATTTTACTTTTTGTTATCTTGTTTTTATTAAATAACAGAATCATTACTTTCATATTCTTTTTCACAGTATTTGCATATCGAGATTTAGAAAACAATAAACAAATAAATATCGGATATAGATTGCACCTAATCACTGCACCATTATTTGTTTTTTGCAGTTCTTTTGGCTCAAACCTCCAGACCAGTTTTTATTGGGAGGAAATCATCTTTGCGACTTTTCTATCTATAAGTGGCATAGTGCTATTTTTAATTTATCTGAATGAAAGGCTGCAGGTTAGTGGTGTCTTTACATAAAAATCAGTCTATAATGACCTGGAAACTGAGAAGACCAAGTTCTCTCTCATGATTCTTACTCTCATCCAACTGTGGTAGGATATTCTAGGAAGTTTTTTTTTTTAATTGGAAGTTTTCCTTATTTAGGTTAAAGCTTACAAAGTTTCCTATAACTTCATCAGTATATATAATTAGGGTTTTTTTCAGCAACAGTGTCTGAACTCTTGTGCCCCGGCCAGAATGATACCCAACTTTTCAAAAGAGTCAATGTGGTACCTGGACTCTAAATTTCTTATCAACATCATACTTCTGTCAAATTTCTGTTAAGTCTCAGTTAAAAACCCACGTGTCAGTCACGTGGGGTATTAATTTTCCTTTTTTTTTCTTTTTTCTGTTCTTTTCCTTTTTTTTTTCTTTTTTTTTTCTTTTCTTTCTTTCTCCTTCCCCGCACACTCTCTCTCTCTCCCTTGCCTCACTGTTGCTGTCGAGGCTTTAGGCTCCGGCCACCATCACACAACACCGCCCTTACGGAGCAGACGGTGGCCCGACTCCGGCGAGCCAAGTCCAGACGAGGGTGAGGTTGGAGAGGTACACGAATTGAGGAGTCGAAAACGTTGTTGGAGAGATTGAGGAGTCGGAGCCCCGAGAGCGCCGAGATCTCGGGCGGGATGGGACCCGACAACTGGTTGTCGGCGAGGGTGAGGTTGGAGAGGTACACGAGTTGAGCGATGTCGGCGGAGAGAGTGCCGGAGAGGTTGAGACCGGACAGGTCGAGCGAGGTCACGTGACGGTGGGGGTCGCACGTGACTCCGGCCTAGGTGCAGTGGCTGGTGTTGGGGGTCCAGGAGGAGAGGGCGGAGTCCGGGTCGGCGGTGATGGAGGCCTTGAGAGAGAGGATGGCGCGGTAAGCAGAAATTGGGTGTGGGGGTGTGGGGGTGTGGATAGTAATCGGTGGGGTGTGGATAAAGAGTGGTGGAGGTGGAGGAGGAGGAGAAAGAAAGAAAGAGTGGTGGAGGTGGATAGTAGTCGGGGCACCGTCTGCTCCATTTTGTAGGGGCGGTGTAGTGTGATGGTGGCCGGAGCTTGGAGCCTCGACGGCAACACTGCAACAGTGAGGCAAGGGAGAGAGAGAGAGTTTGTGCGGGGAAGGAGAAAGGAAGAAAAGAAAAAAAAAAAAAGAGGAAAAGAACAGAAAAAAAAAAAAAAAATTAATACCCCACGTGACTGACACGTGGGTTTTTAACTGAGACTTAACAAAAATTTGACAGAAGTATGATGTTGATAAGAAATTTAGAGTCCAGGTACCACATTGACTCTTTTGAAAAGTTGGGTATCATTTTGGCCGGGACACAAGAGTTCAGACACTGTTGCTGAAAAAAACCCATATAATTAATACACATATCTGACGTCATCATTTACATCAACAAAACTAATTAAAAAATGTTGAAGTTAATGCATTCCTGGTCTCACTAGAAAACTGCATGTTGAATTGTTGATACACTTATTTGCTTTAGCTGAAATATATAGATATTAACTTGGTCTATGTTTGTTTAATCTTACTCAATCCTTAACCACATATCTTGGTTGGATGAGATTGGATTTCCAACTCTATATAAGGCTTTTACTTAATGTAGAAGCTTATATAGAACAATTTGCTGAAATATCTAGCTACTGTGTGTGCTGATATTTGTTCTTGTTCTCTGCTTCAGTTGCTACAGCAACTCATAAATCAAATCTTCTACGTGTGTTTGATCTTTTTGTGTTAAGTTCATAACAAAAGAAAACTAATTCTAACAAAAAAGGCAAACTCTTTGTGTACTTACGTTATTGAATATGTTAAAATCATGGAACGTACTGCTTGTTGTGGGCATGCAGGAAGCAAAAAGAATATCAAAGGAACTTAAATTGACACGGAAGATTCAAATGATATATCCAGAGATAGATTTATGGATATCTAAAAACGGTCTTCCAAATGATAAGGATATAAAGAAGTGGATCAGGAAAAGTGTTCGACAAAAACTTGAAGAAGACAAAGATATTGTTGTGCAGAACTTAAATATACTCTCTGTTCTTCCCATAATACACAGAAGATATATTCTGTCCTTTCTTCGTTTGGCTTCACTAAAGAAAGTAAGTACAGTCTATTATAAAATTAAATTTATGATGTTCCTTTCTTAATTCGTTTGGTTTTTTTATATCTTCCTTCTAATGTAATATATAATTTTTCGTAGGTGCCGATGCTTGAAAAGATGAATGAACTAGTGTTGGAAGCAATCTGTAATCATCTTGAACCAATGACCTATAAGAAGAACTCCTATATTATTCGAGACGGAGAACCACTTTGGAATATGCTATTCATCACCCAAGGCACTGCATTGATCTACAAAACAAGTAGTAATTCCAATGTTAATATGGGTGCAAGTACGAGTGATTCCTCAATTATTGATTGCCTTCAAAAAGGTGATTTCTATGGAGAAGAGCTTTTAGATTGGGCATTCGCATTTGCCTCTTTTTCCGAGTTACCCATCTCGACGAGAACTATTATTTCCCAGACAAAGTTGGAAGCATTTTCTATCAATGCTAGCGATTTGAAGAGTGTTGTCTCCAGATTTTGGTTTTATTTTAGTTTGATGAACCGCCCTCACCTTGAGCGTTCTCATTTGGCTGCTTCTTTCTTACAATTAACCTGGCGCACAAGAGTGAATCGTAAGACTCCAGGAACAATAATTTAAGTAAATTAGTCAAGAGTGACTAATCAAACTTTTTTTTATTACAATTAAACTTCTTTGTGTAGAAGGATTATGCGCTTTATTAAAATCAGGCATCATTATTGTTATTATTATTTTAATATTTTTAGGATTAATTACAAAACCCCCCTTCGAACTATAAAATTATTTTTAATTTCATACCAACGTATTAAATTGTCATTTTCATACCTCACATTTGATTTTGCTAACGAAATCATACCTGTGAGGTATTAATTTGTTAATTATTCCAAACGATTTCATACCTCCAAGGTATGAATTCGTTAGCGAAATCAAACGTGAGGTATGAAAATGAAAAAATTTGATACGTGAGTATGAAATTGAAAATGACCCTATAGTTCGGAGGGTTTTTCGTAATTAATTCTTATTTTTAGAAAAAGTATTTAATTAAAAAACACAAAGAAATATTTAATTGACTTTTTGTAGGGGTGTAAACGAGTCGAGCCAAGCCGAGTATTATATGTTCAGATTTGGCTTGTTTATGGTCAAACTTAATTTGTTGTGTTTAAGCTTAGTTTGGCTTGGCTTGTTTCTTGACAAACTCAATTAACGAGCTCGAATTTAAACTTGATTGGACTTAATAATGATATATTTTTTATGTGGAGTGAAATTCTTTATTAAAAAAGAGAAAATTACACAAAGAGAAGAGGGGGACTAGACCAATAAATGGAGAAGCAGTTTTTGATTTTTTTTTTTTTCTAATGCTTCAATAATGAATATATATTTGGTTAATGAAAATTATAAAAACAAAATATATAATATTTAACTATATTAAATGAGTTTGAGCAAACGAGCCAAGCTTTAATAGCAAGCCGAGTTCAATCTTAGTTTGAGTTGTCTCGTGACTAAATATGAGCTGCTCACGAGCTCTACGAGCAGAGCATACTAGAGCTCAAGTTTGGCTTGTTTTATTTATGAGTCGAGCTCGAACAAGCTCAAAATGAGGCGAACACGGATGAACTCGAGCTGTATCGAGTCAATTTACGTACAACCCTAACTTTTTGTCATTCCGTTTTTGCTAAACGGGTTTTGGCCAGAAGAGCATACATGTTCAAAGAGTAAAAAAAATTTAATATACATCCATGTATACCATGCAGCTCCGATTTTTACCGTTGGATTAGCATACTATGGAAATCTGGTCAATGACATAGTATCATTTAATGGCCCTCCATAGCAATGTATAGCATTCATGGCTGCATAGTAGACATATCCCAAAGAGTGATCAACTTACTCCTCCACACCTCCTCGGCGCTCCTCTTCCAGAGCGCGTGGCCTCCACCGTCTCATCCATTGGCCTTACCTCTCTCCACATTGACAACGTGTTAGATCCAACGCGCGTTTCCGCCTTCGCCGACTTGAACGCTCTCCTTCTGACCATCCCCATTGTGCCCATGTCTTCAAAAGAATGTGATTAACTAAAAAATATATATACATTCTCGATCATTCATTGTTTCGAACGTACATCTGCAACAAGCCAACAACAAAGAAGATTCACGTACCTGAAGCAAAAGTAGCTGCATGGTTGAAGAAAATGAAAAGAATCTACATTCAATTTATGATTAGTACTTTGTACGTGTTTGGGTCATGCTGGCATTTGCCTCCCTATATTGTTGATATCGGTCGGACGTATCACTACAAATAGGAACTTTTTAATGTTCTTTCTTAATTTCTATGGACATGATTGTTTTTAATTAGCTTTGTAATGTTGTCTAGCCCCTTCTATTTTCTCTCTTCAAGTCGATCAAGAGGTGTTAAAACAATCCTAATGTTTTTGTGTTCTGTGTGTATGAAATCTTTGATATCAAACAGCCATAATCCACGTTAATTTTAGGGCCAGTTTGGAAAGGATTTTTTGCTGCTGTGCTTGGAAGCGAAGCTGCCCACAGCTCTTCAAGGTGTTTGGTAAATGAGGCAAAAGCTGCTTCTATGGGAAGCTAGGGCTTTTTCAAGGCCAAATGCCAAAGCCAATAAATATCAGCTTATCAGCTTTTAAAAGCCCGAGTTACTGTAGCGTTATACATTGTTCATTAATGAAAATTTTAAAATTCCAGTTTATGTCCTCACTTTCTTGCCAAAATTACAGCCCAACCATTAGGGCAATTGAGGTGGTCCGGCTGCAGTGGTGAGGAGGAGGAGGAAGAGTGAACTGGAGGTGTAGCGATGGCGGCGCCGGCACTGGCAATTGAAGGCTCGGGTCTAGACATGTCAATGGACCAGATTTTGATCCGGATCCGCTCCGGATCCGTTGCTATTTGACGGATTTGGATTGAAAATTTGATCCGTTGATCCGTTAATGATCCGGATCGGTTAACCTGTTTACTTAACGGATCGGATACGGATTTAGGTTAATCCTGTCCGTTAATAACCCGGTCCGTATTTATATTAATATAATATTATTTTATAAAATATAAAATAATAAATATATACATATTATAAAGAAACTTTGCAGAAAACTAAAACTTTGCAGAAAACTTTGCCGGATACGGATTTGGATTGGCTTCTCAGTGATCCGCCGGGTTAAAGGATCAGATTGGGTTGAAAAATTGTTGTTGCTAAACGGATCCGGATCTAGGTCGATTCGCTCCAAACCCGCTCCATTGACAGGTTTACTCGGGACTAGGCTCGGATTGGCAGTGGCAACGCATGGTCTGGGCTCGGGTATGGACTTTCTCTCCTTCGATTCTTCCTTATCGAAGCTCGTCGGTAGAAACGAACACCACAGAGACGTCCCCTACACCGAGTCGAAGCCTCCGCCACTGGTGCGTCGCCGTGTCGTGCCCGGAATCGGAAAACCCGATCGGAAAACCCATGAACTTCCCTGCTTCGATTCTCTCTCTCCTTTCATCCATTTGAGAAACTGAGTGCACCATCATGCTCGTCTCGTTGAAACGAAGCTACTGCCATCGGCCTCGCCTGCAACCGTGGCCGGAATCGCCGAAACCCATCGGAGCACTATGAGCTTCCCCTCTTCGATTCTCCGTCCTCATGCTTCGATTGAGTGATCCATGACCACCTACGTGCTCGCCGTGTTGAGGCGAACAAGATAGGACCCTTATGGGGCCGTGAAACAACCGGACGAAGGAGGTAGGTCGGTGATGTCGCCGCAGAGGAGAGAAGGATCGCGGCAGTGAGGTCTGGGAGAGAGTTCTGGGTTTTAGATCTAACCGACTTAAAATCAACGGTCCAGATCTAACGGTCCTAAAATCAATGGTCCAGATCGCACCGCCTAATTTTCTAATTTTAATTAATTTCTAACTTGCAACAATAATAAACTGCATACCCAAATACATGTAAGTACGAAACGTCAGGTTCGTACCCAGTCACCAACTGTAACACGGAATAAGATTGGGTATGAACCTTGGTAATGCGCACCAAGCTTCCAATTTCTACGTGAGACTTCTTTTTATTTCGTTTCATTCCATTTCTTGCATTAAGTGTGTTCTAAGCTTGTGAATATTGAATTTGTGTGTTTGTTTGCTTGTTTGTTGCTCTAAATTACTTGTTTTGTTGTTATTTAGGTTCCCTTGTTCCTTTAGGGACCTTGCTTGTTTGAGAATAAAAGAAGAAAAGATCAAAAACATAGTTTCAGGGCATTGTTCGACCGGTCAACCCTGTTCCTCGACCGGTCGACGATCGTGTTTTGGGAAGGAATTTCTCCCTGTGTCTACTTCGACCGGTCAACACTGTCCCTTCGACCGGTCGACTAGGAGCAATTCTTGCTTTCCATACTTTGTTTATTCTATCCTTTGCTACCATTGCTTGTTTAACCTCTTATTCTTAGATTTCTTGCTCCAATTGTGGTACTTAATCGCTGTTTATTATGTTATGAAGGTGTATGAACCTTGCTTCAACCTCTCACACACGCATACAACTCCGAAGTGAAAAGGTCTTAAGCGAGAACTGTAACGACCCGGACCAAAACTTATCGTTTTACTGTAGTGTTTCACGGCGGATCGTCAGAAGTTTCAGTTTTGAGCCGTAAATATTATTTTTAGGGGGTCGTCGAGTTGACTTTTTGCTCGGTAAGGAATTTGATTTAAGTTTCTTCACGGGAGTTGTAGAGCGCGTTAAACCGAGTTCGTGGACACGAAGTACGCAAAAATCGGAGTTGGTATGACAGAGTTACGATTCACGGAAAGGGAGGTTACTATTTCGGGAAGTTACTATAAATAGAAGTTTCCTTTTTGGGAAGGAGGAGAGTTTTTGGCCGGTGACCTTTGGTCTCCCACGCGGTTACTGTTTACGCAACAGTAAACCGGTCCTTTGACCGGCGATTCCTCCCGATTCCGGCCACCCCAAGCCATGAAATTAGTCCCATCTTCTTCATCTTTCCACCCTCTTCTAGTCTATACCTATTTCTAGCCGTGAATCGATGTGTGGAAGGAGAAATCAAGGAGAGAAGAAGCCCAGTTTTTGCGTCGGAACTGCCATGCTTGCCGGCGACGTTTCCGGCCATTCCGGCCGCGACCACTTTGTGGGCTTTGTAGCCCTCGACTCCACGAGCCTAGCGCCACCGGTCTTGTGGCCTAGCTCCGCCGGACGGCGGCGAATCGTAGAAAAGAAGTAATCCGGCCACCGTGACTTTCGGGGTAGATTCCGGCCGATCTAGACCGAATCGTGCTTCGGCCCAGGTATGAAAATTACTCCTTTTGGCTTGGTGATTGTTGTGGTAGAATTTGGTGACCATCGGAGATGGTCGGAAAGGCGGCGCGTGGGGCCCACGCGCAGCCGCTAATGACGGCGCGTGGCGGCGCGTCCGGCCACCTTTTGAGCTGCTTTTTAACTCAATAGTCAGTACTCTTAATTACGATTACGATGGTATTTGATTTGTAGGAATTTATTGGAGTTTGAGATTTAACCCGATTATTATCGGTTCGTTACCGAACGATTCGTGGTTTAGGTTATTGCGTGACCGTGAGATTATCACCGAAATTGATTAGCGTGTTAAGATAATTATTGTGAGCATATTGTACGGTTGGATTGGATGAATTAGATCGATTGGTTAATCGTAGGTTGGTTACGGTTTGTGAGACCGAACAATTAGTTATCGAACCACGACAATCCGATCGTTGGATTAGTCGTCGAGTATTTTAGTGAATAAGATTTATCGACGAGTAATTTATGTGAGTGGACATTCGTTTTAAATTAAATTATGCATGCAATATATTTTTCAGAAATATTTATGATTTTAGAATTTATCGATGGTTGATGAATTGTGAGAATAGAGAATTATGTTTCAGTTATTGAATGGTCCCGCCAGTATATCCAATCATTAGTATTTCAGTCATCAGTGTATCTCTTAGAATTCAGAATTCAGTATTCATTATTCAGTGGTCAGTGGTCAGTTGTCAGTAATCAGTATTCAGTTATTCAGCTATCCAGTTATCCAGGAGGTAGTTCCCCCTTGAGTCATTCAGTCGTATAGAGGGTAGTACCTCCTTCAGTTATACAGTTATCCAGTTTCTGGGGGGTAGGGCCTTCCAGAGTCACGTGCACGTGTCTATCTGATGACCTGGTTAGTCTATCGACGCTGAGGATGTCTGGGAGAGTGGGAGCACGCCCAGGCACCGTGCGTCCTGATCCGACGTGCGGCCTTCGGGACCCGGTCGGTAGTACTAACATGAGGATGTCTGGAGGGTGGGAGCACGCCAGACACCGTACGACCAGGTTAGCCGGCGTACGGCCTCATCTGATGTCTATTCTTTCGTCTGGGAGAGTGGGAGCAAGCCCAGACTCTGTACGACCTGGGGAGCCGGCGTACGGACTCATCTTGATTCTTCGTCAGTCTTAGTCTGTACTTGGGAGAGTGGGAGCATGCACAGAGTGTCGATTGGTCTGTTTTATCAGGTATCGTACAGCCGGGGTAGTCGGCGTATGGATTCATCACGAGTTTCTAGTTTAACTTTTGGTCCTCAAGCTAGTTTCAGATTTTCAGAATATTTGATGAACTTATAGTTTGAGATTGCAGAATTTAAAATGATATTTTGAGCAACAGTTTTTGGAACCGAAGATTTTGTTATGATTTATTCGATTTACAGAAAGTTTTATATTTCAATTGGATTGTTGTTTTTGGCGAGCGCGTAGGCTCGGGTGGTTGGTGGGAATATCATAAGTTGGTTTTTTAGTTGTGTTGAGTTGTTTTTGCAGGTTTTGGGTAGTCCATTTTTAGGGGAGGTTATGCTGAATTTTCGGTATGACTTCTTCTAAGGTGGGCCCCACAGGGCCACCTCGGTTTCCAGGGTGGAATCTGGGGCGGGTCCTGTCAAGAACACAAGAGGAAGACCATGTAAGAAGGGGACGTGTTCCAAGAATTGTGTGTGAGAGCGCGCCTCCTACACTTGAGAACCAGCAAGAACCTTTGGAGGACCATATTCCACAAGCAACAATGAAAGAACCACACCAACCGGATCCACACATCAATAATAATGAACCTCCCGTGAGGCGTATGAGAGAGTACACACTCCCTCATGTGGTGGATCATCCTTCGTCCATCGTGCTACCACCGTACAACACCCACTATGAGATCAAGTCTTCGACCTTGAGCATTATGCCCACATTTCATGCTTTCAAGGATGAGGGCCCTTATGATCACCTTATGGAGTTTGAGCAAGTTTGTACTACGGTGCAACTCCATGGACTACCCGAAGATGGTCTCAAGCTTCGCCTATTTCCTTTCACATTGAAGGATGGGGCAACAAAGTAGTTACTCAAGCTTCCAAAAAGGTCTATTTACTCTTGGTTTGAGCTTCAACAGGGTTTTCTAGCCAAGTTCTTTCCTCCTAGCGAAGCAGCGAAGGTTCGTAATTCAATAGTCAATTTCAAGCACCAATTCGGTGACGCCTTCTATGAAACTTGGGAGAGATTCAAGGACCTTGTTATGAGCTGCCCACATCATGGTGTAGAATAATGGTTTCTTGTGGATATGTTCTACCGAGGCTTATCTTCCGGTCAAAGACAAAGGGTCGGTGGATACATTTCGAGGAAGTACCATAGCAAACATATCTCCCGATGAAGCTTGGGATACCTTTGAGGACTTAGCCGCCAACTCTGAGCTATGAGATGATTTTGCGCCTCGAAAACCTCCTCCCACATAAGTGAAATCTTATGCACCAAAGGCCTACAATGTCTCAAGTGAACCACGGGGTGATGATTTGGTGAACATCAATTTTGAGAGGTTGGAAGCTTCATTGAACAAGAAGATTGACATGCTCATACAAACACAATTGAAGGCTACCCCCTCACAAGTCAATAGTGTTATTTCTTCACCTTCTTGCTTTTATTGTGGTTCTCTTGGCCATAAAATTGAGGATTTCTCCCATCTTGTTAATGCGGAGAAGGAAGAAAGGCAACATGTGAACCAAGTGGGCTCATATTCACAAGGTTCGTATCAAGCGCCTCTGAAGCCTTACAACCACTATGCACCTCGGAATGATGAAGGAGGTCAATCTAGTTATCAAGGAAAAAATCAAGGGTATCAAGCGAAGTGATTCGTATGCGATTTGCATACAAATTGAGTCTCTAATCACTCTAGTTATGCTAATTTGAAGGCCGTTTAGTGTCTCTAATCTTTGAATTGCACCATTGTAGGGTTCACGAGCATCAGACGGAGATGGGGAGCGAAAGGATGCGATTTGGAGCTTTTTGGACATTTCCGGCAAAAGGACGAAAAGTCAACCCGAGAACCAAAAGTCAACTCATGGTCAACCCCAACTTGAGAGCGTCAACGAGTCAAGATGAAGTCCCGGAAGTGAACCTCGAGAGAATTCCGGAGGTTTGGTCAAAAGTCAACCCTTGGTCAACCTCCGAATGACAAAGTCAAGGTCAACGAAAAGTCAACAGCGTGACTCACCCTCACAAGCCCCCAAATCAGCAAAGGACTACACTAGATATGGTGAGGTCATCCTTAGATTATTCCTTCTTTTCATTCCCCTATGAAATGACCCTCTTACCCTTCATTAAATCCTAATAGCCCTTGGATCTAACCCTAGCCTATCCTAGCCCTCCATTCTCCCCCTCCTTTGCCTATATATAGCCTCATTTTCTTGAATTAGGTCATTTCCCATAATCAGCCCCAAAATCCCATTTTTTCCTTTCCTCTTTCTCTCCCCCATTTTCCCTTTTAGTTTAGGCTCTGCACGTCTGTCGACCGGTCGACGAGCGGCGGACCAGCCATTATCTCCGCCTTCCTCACCTCTTTTCAGCATCCATCCTTCATCAAATCTTCTCTCCTCGACGTCTACGACCTCCACATTCACTTTGGGCAGCTGGGGATCCTCACCAAATCATCAAGATTCGTCGTCAAAGCCAAGGAGGAGCAAGAGAGCATCTATTGAGCACCTCTCATCTCTACTCTCTCTTTTCCTTATGTTTAGAGCTTATATGTATAAATTGATGATGTATATTTTGATGCTTAGTGAGTAATTACCTTTGTTGGGGACTAGGGTTGTGTGCCCTAGTCCAATGTGACTTAGTGATGCTTGATTGATGAATAAAATGCCTTTTTGTAGTATGAATATGTGTGCTTACCTAATTCAATATGTGTTGGTTACTTGTCTTTAGAATTACCACTTCTTTGGCATGTTAACTAATCTATCTTGATGAGATTGTGTGAGATTGGTTACCTTGCATGACCTAGGCAATTAGTAGCATATGTGATGAGTTGTCACTTGTTTGAGTCCCTAGTTTCGATGCTCTTCGCCTCTTAAGCCCTATAGCTTTGAGAGAGTCCGAATGACCCATAACATGGCATTCGAATACCTTAGGTAACACGATCTTAGAACCATAACATGGCTAGAATATGAGGCTTGATTCACACACACATTGGCATGATTGAGTTGATTAGGCATTGCTCGTTGCATTGGATTGGGGTTTGCCCGAAAACCCCAACACTTTCCTATATTTGCACACCTTCTACTTGCTTTGTTTATTTGTATTTTCTTGTTTGATTGATTGGCATCCCACCATTGCGTACACCACACTTCACACTACACTACTCGTATTGTTCATACTTACTCATTCTATTCCACTTCTTGCCCCCACATATAGCTAAAGCACTCGCGCACACACGCTACCGAGAGTTGGGGAGCCGTCAATCCTCCGTGGAATGACACTCCCGGATCTTAGAACTACCTACCACTCTTTTTACATTTGTCACGAAGCCTTATGGGAGCAACGCTCATCAAGGATACCAAGAGAAATCTCAAGGGAGTGGTACATATGGAGCATACAAGAGCTTAACTTATGGAGCACCTCCCGGGTTCTCTACTCAAGGAGGAAACACTTACAATTAAGGAGTCTTTTCATCTTTCACTGCCCCAAGTGGCCATCAAGCTCAAGATTCAACGGAGCAGAGCATGAAGGAGATGACAGGACCCGCCCCAGATTCTAACATGGAATCCGAGGTGGCCCTGCGGGGCCCACCTTAGAAGAGTCTATGCCAAAAATTCGACATAAACTCTCCTAAAAATGGACTATCCAAAAACCTGCGAAAAACGATTTTAACACTTCTAAGAACATGTTATCCACCCAATGCTTCTGAGCCTACTTGCTCGCCACAAACTTTCAAACCTCCATTATAAAACCATAAATTCAAATACATTTTTAAAACATCTTGATTGGTAAATCAGAGCGATTCTAGTTATATAGCTGAATAAAATGAAGATTTAACAAACAGGAGTCCTACTATGAAGATATGGAAGCGTGTGTACTATGCCTCGACTCGGTAGGTGGCTCAACCTCAACTAATCTGCAACCTGGGCAATGCAAAACCGAAAGGTTCAAGGAAAAGCATTTCCAAACAAAACCGTTAGAGTGAGTGGACGAAAACTAAGGATAATTATAACAAACTTTAAATAAATAATTTTAATGCTTTCCCAAAACTTATTTCTCTAAAACCATGCATGCAATTCATTTATTCGAAAACTCAATAAAACTATAAATCCATGAACCTTCCTCAAAACTAAGAAACCTATCTGGCTGACACTGAGATTTGGGCTGGATATCTGAAATTTAGTCTGAAGAACTGAACTGAACTGACTGAACTGAGCTGACTGAACTGACTGAAATCAAGCTATAGACTTCTCAGAAATCACTGTACTGCTGAAGTTCGGCCGTACGTCTGTTATCGTACAGTGCCTGGAGGTTCTACCCCCCAGACATCCACATGTTAGTACTATCGACCAGGTCCCGCAAGCCGCAAGCCGCAAGCCGGATCAGGATGTATGGTGTCTGAAAGTCCTACCCCTCAGACACCCACATATCGATAGCCTAACCAGGTCTTCTGAAACACACGTGCATGTGACTCTTGAAGGCCCTACCCCTAGAAACTGGATAACTGAAGGAGGTACTACCCCCTATACAACTGAATGACTCAAGGAGGGACTACCCCCTGGATAACTGGATAGCTGAATAACTGAATACTGATTACTGACGACCGGAAATACTGATGACTGGAAATTCTCATGACTGGATATACTGATGGACACTACTGAATGAACTGAAACATAACTCTTCAAATCTCAAAATAACTAGTTATTCTAAAGCCACACACACACACACACACACACACACACACACACACACACACACACACACACATATATATATATATATATATATGTATATTTCTGAAAATAGATTGCATGCATAATTTAATTTAAAATAAATGTCCACTCACTGAATGCCGACTAGGCCCGACGCCCGTCAAAGTCCTCCACGTCCTCCTGAATAACACGAATCGAAACTATTTATTATTTGACGGATGACACAATAATTCGAGATCTAACTTTAAATTCCTGGCTAGGGTTTCCTCGCTAATTCTCACAATCCAACCGTTCAAAATTCTCCACATAAATATCTTAACATTCTAATCAATTTCAGTGACCATCCGACGGTCACACGAAAAGTTAATCGTAACCCGTACGATAACGAACTTAAAATTAATCGTATAACTTCCTAAACTTCGACAAAATCCTTCAATCCTTCAATCCTTATACTAACATGTTCAAAAGGAAGAGCACAAGCAAATGGGCAAAAATTCACTTCCAATGGAGGCCGAACGCGCCGCCACACGCTGCCAGAAGCGGCTAAGTGTGGGCCCCACGCGCCGCCGCACCCAAACTCCAACTACCTAAATCCAAACCGTTGATCTGGTAGAGTACATTAAGAGGATAAACTTTTATACCTGACTCGAAGTGCTATTCGGTCTAGATCGGCCAGATCGGGCCGGAAAAGCCATGGTGGCTGGAAAACTTCAAATGCTCGATTCTCCTTCGTCCGACAGTGGTTTAAGGTGAAACTTGGGGGGAAAGGTTCGTGGTGAAGAGGGCTACAAAACCCACTAAGTGACGATTGCCAAAAGTGTGTATGTATATTTAAGACCGGGGTTGTCGTTCCAACGGGGATCGATGGCCCTTCAACCCCTTGGCAAACAAGTAATGTAATACCCTGATTTTTCATAATTAATTTCTTAGAAATTCTTGGAATTAATTAAGGGTTAGAAGTTACTTTTCTTATCGTATTGTGAAGTGAAAGTATTTCACAATGAATATTTACTTGAAACGCTAAGGGTCAAAAGTTGAATTTCTTATTAGTACATTTTCTCTGATGATTTCCTTCACGAAAGTCGTACAACTCATAGACTTGCGGCACGTTACATTTTGAGATCATATGAAATAGTTATGGTCAGTAAGAATTTATTCTATGTGTAAGGATCACTATTGCTATCACTGATTATTCTTACTTGAAGATTATTTATATACTTTTGTGTTTGATTGTCTTTTACATACAAAACATTAGTTTTAATAATCTATATTATATGTTTGATTAGACCTTATATTATTATATATTTGATTAAGCCTTATGATATGCATGTATATATATGTGTATGTCCATATGCATAGTGTCATATCTATATAAGATGATTGAAATGTAATCCGGCTACATCTAATGTAGTAATGTAATGATTAACAAGTTGGCTATAATAAGTTAGTAACACATTTAATATAATAACATACAATAGATTATGTTGTTATTGATTGATGAGAATTCCACGTCTAGAGCATGTATAGAATATACTTACTAATATATATATTGCATGATTACACCTTTTACTTATATATATAATTGTTGCATATGTGATTATATATACACACATATGTAGTGCGGCACTAGCTAGCATAATAGATTAGTAGAATATGTCCAAGTATTAATATATATATATGTGTGTGTGTGTGTGTAGCACTAGCTATAAATTTATAGAGGAATGAAATCATTCCTTACGTAAGTAGTTTCTATCCTTGTATTATATAAGGAGGCAAGGACACCTAGCTGCACTCACTTGGTTTCTCTTAGAAGAAAACTTTAGAATAGACAGTAGAGAGAAAAGAAAAGAGAGAGAAAGAGAAAGAGAAAGAGAAAGAGAGAGAGAAAACGTTAGAAAATAAAGAAAAGAAGAGAGAAGAAGGAAAGGAAGCAGGAAGAAGGAACCGTACCTGGTAGGTTCATTTCTTTTTAGAAAAATTCCCATAGTATTCAAATACTTGTCTAAGTTCTAACTTAGATTTTGTTCTGTGTCATAACCAAGAAGTTGAGAGTGAAATCGAGCTACGAGGTAGGGAGAGTTGGCAAACACTAGGTCAAGACCAAGGTAGGGTTTTCTGGTTTTCCCAGTGATTGGACTATATCATATTTAATTTTTGTGTATAAATTAGGAATAGTCAATATTATGAATATTTTCTTATATTGGTTGTAAATTTTATTATTACTGTTGTGAAGAAATATTTGACGATATTGGTTGTTCTAATATTGATGTACAGTTTGGATGATGATGAGTTTGACGATGAAATGTTGTTTAATATTATATATGTTGTGTTGATATATCATTTTCCATACACACTCTTTGCACACACTTGCATATACATAAAGAAATTGGAAATGATGATGATGGTGGAAATAGGATCCCATGGGATGATATTTGGAATACATGTGGTATTTATGATTAATGAAGAAAGTGATAGGGCTGCGGACCCATTAAATTGAATTGAATACGGGTTGCGGACCCATTGAAATAAATATGGTACGGAAACTGTTGAAATTTGAATGAAGAAGGCTGGGCGTTGATTCGTACAACGGGTCATTCGGGACCAAGTGAAATATGCATTGTATGGGACGTGCGAAGTCTGTTTGGTTCGGAGTACGAATTGACGAAGGGTAGCGAAGGAATTTTAAATTCATGCACCTCATGCACACTTATGCATTTATATCCTTTGTGATTATTTATATATTTACTGAATTTGTTGGCACACTTGAATTAACTGTGATAATTGACCTTGAGAGATTTAATACCCTACTGAGCCGCAAGCTCACACCCTTATAGATTGTGCAGGCACAACGATATCAATTTGGAAATGGAACATGAAGTTGACTCAATAGAAATTGGATGCTTGTATGGATGTTTGATTATTAACTATGAAAGAAATGAATGCTGCTAGCATGGTTGTGTATTGTTATGGAATAATTCCTCATGTAATAATTATTAGAGAATAATTTCTCATGTAAATTGTAAGATTTGACTTCCGCTAAACTCTGAATAATTTATGTAACATTTTAATTAATGAAATGTTCAATGTACCAAATTATCGTCACTTGTAATTGTGGTAAAATTTAATTACTGCTATTATGAGTGATTCACACCTTGAATTTGGGTACCATATTTATACATAATATTGGTCTCGGATTTGGGGCGTGACAAGTAACCAAAGAAGATGCACAAATATGATGAGGCAAGAGATGGGAAGATGAAATGGTGAAGTGGATATACAAGGGAGTGTAGTGTAACGTTATTGGAAAGATGAAAGAGTGAAATGCAAACACGAAACATAAAGTAAACTAACTAATGCACAAAACATAAAGAGGCGGAACATGAAGAGGATAGAAATGATAGAACGATTGGGTGTTCGAGGTTTAATTATCAAAGCCCACAATGATGAATGATGTTCCAGTTATGCATTAATGCTTAAGTGATGAATAAATCAAGCTTCGTATCTTAGCCATATTATGGGTCTAAGACCATATTTAATTTCTTATGTATTCTTAGTGTCATATTATGGGTCACTAGAACTCCCTCAAATTGGATTGAGAGACGAAGAGCACAAAGACATAGAAACTCAAACAAGGGGACCTCGTCACATCTATTATCAAATGCCTAGAGAGAGTTCGGAGTCACCCTAACAATCTCAATCAAAGTAGATTGCACACATGCTCAAAGAAGTGACTAAATTCCCTAAACATGCACTCAGCACAAATTGAATTGGATAATAGATATACTCATTCATCTTCAAGCATCCACACATAATTTAAATCATCATCACATCACAAATGGACTAGGGCACACAACCCTAGTCCTCAATCCTAAACAACTAGTCACACATGCTTAGATTACATATCAATAGTCCCACAATAAACAAACTATAAACTAGGGAAAGAAAAAGAGAAAGTTGAGGGATTCTCATGAAGATGGCAGCAGCTCCTTGTGTCAATCAAGTAGTAGCAAGCTCCTCTTCTCTTTGCTCTTGGCCTCCTAATCTTGGTGTTCTTGATGGATTCAAACATATGTGATGTAGAAGTGCTAGAATGATGGAGAAAAATAGACAAGGATATAGAGGAGAAAGTTGGTGAAGGAAGGAAAGGAATTTGGGAGGTGGAAGGAGGAGAAAACAAAGAAAACAACTCGGCTGTCGCAGGTCGACTAGTCGACAAGGGTACGTCGACCAGTCGACCCTTGACTGATCACCAAGAAAATGAAGTGTTTGGGGGAGGAAGAAGGGAGAGAATTGGGTGAGATCTAGGTGAGGGCTGCTATGAAGAGGTGGGGAATGAAATAAAATGGCAAAAACTAAGTTTAAATAGGCTAGGGTAGAGAGGAGTGAAGGGCTATGATCAACTAGGGAAAAATCTAATGGTTAGATAGAATAAATGAAGGGTAAGGGGGTAAATTCTCTACGGAATAAAAGGAATGAGTAATCTAAGGGTGACCTCATGGTATCTAATATGCTCCTTACTGATTTTTTGGAATCTTTTGGTGATGAGTCACAAGGTTGACTTCGTCTTGACTTTGACTATGACCCTCGGAGTTGACCAAAGGTTGACTTTTGACCAAACTTCCGGAATTCTCTTGCGACTCACTCCTGGGACTTCATGTTGACTCGTTGACGCTCTAAATTCGGGGTTGACCACGAGTTGACTTTTGGTCCTCGGGTTGACTTTTCGTCCTTTTGCCGAAAATCCACTAAAAGCTCCAAAACGCGCTCCTTTGCTCCCGATATCAATCCAATGCTCGTGAACCCTACAATGATGCAATTCAAGGATTATAGACACTAAACAGCCTTTGAATTAGCATTACTAAAGTGATTAGAGGCCTAATTTGTATGCAAATCACATACAAATCACTAAGCGTCATCGGCCAATTTGGCCGGAAAAAGAAAAAGCAAATCGGAGAAGAAAACCCTTGCCATCGCTACTTTAAGTGGAGATTCCGGTGGTTCTAGGCAGTGGTTCACCGTGAAACAAGTTGCGTATGGAAGAGGGGAAGGAGAGGAAGAAAATGGGACCGGTCACGAAGCTTGGGGTGGCCGGACGGCTGAGATACAAGTCAGAGAAACCGACTGGTACTGTAGCAGTCGATATAAATCAGGGCTGAGGAGAGAGAAACGGGTTTCCCAAAATGGAAACTCCAAATCCGGAAAGTCTATAAATAGAAAGTTCCCCAGAATAGTAACCCAACTTCTATGGACCATAACTTCTTCATATGACCTTCGTTTTGACGTATTTCGTGTCTACGAGCTCGGTTTAACGTCCCCTACAACATCCGTGAAGAAAGTTCATTCAAATTCTTAACCGAAACAAAAGTCGTCCCGAGGACCTCCCCTAAAGGCACTAATTGAAACTCTAAATTGAAATTTTCGCTAATTAACAATAGAATTAACTAATAAATTACGTAAATTGGGTCCAGGTCGTTACAGGGGATCATTGCCACACTTATCCAAAGTCAAGTGAAGAACGGTCAAGTAGTTTCGGCGTTGCAACAAGGGCAACAAGTTCTTCAACAAGGGCAGCAAACTCTTCAACAAGGTTAACAAAGGTTGCACCAAAGCATGACGAAGATGGAGTTGCTGTAACGACCCGTATCTGAAGTAAGTTAATAAATAAATTTTATTTGGAATGTACTTTAATTCGAGAAAGTTATTATTTTTGAAAGTGTGTTTAGGGGTGGTTAGGAGGACTTTTTGTTTTGTTTAGATTTTGGATATGCTTTCGTCAAGAAAATTATAGTGCGCGTTAAACCGAGTTTGTGAATATAAAGTACGCCTAAATCGGAGTTCGTGTGGAGAAGTTATAGTCGTCAGAAGTCGGGAATTTATTTTTGGAATGAACTATTTTAGGAAACTTCCGAAAATGGAAGTTTCCATCTTTTTTTCGGTCACTCTCTCTCCTCTCGTCGCGTCCTCTCTCTCTACCTCACCTCTCCCACAACCCTCTTTTTGCCGGTCGATTTCTCACCAGTCCGGCCACCTCACGGCCTAAAATTGGTCTCATTTTCTTCACCATTAAACACTCTTCAACCCTATACCAATTTCCTAGATTGAATCTTAGTGTAAGACGAGAAATCTAGAAGAGAAAACGCCCAAAAATTATGAAAACTGCCGAAACTTCCCATCATTATCGGCGCCTATTCTATCCGATTCGACCAGGACCACCTATTGGGCTTTGAAACCCTCATTACCACGAACCCATTGCCGCCAGTCTCACCCCCATTGCTTGTCGGACGGAGGAGAATCGTGCGGTCAAAGTTCCGGCCACCCAGAACTTTCGAGTGAAATTCTGGCCAAACCATTCCGATTCGGACTTCGTGGTAGGTATAAAAGTTGATCCTCTTGTTGTTGTGAACATTGTGGTGAAATTTGGTGACCATCGGAAATGGTTGAATGGCGGAGCGTCGGCCTCCGATGGTGGTACATTTTGGTCCATTAGCATGTGTTTTTTGTTCCGAGCATAATGATATATGGTTTGTAGGAAGTTATCGGTGTTTGGGATTTAATGCGATTATTTTCTGGTTTATTTTTCGTACGATTCGTAATTTACATAAGTGCGTGATTGTTGGATAGCCACCGAATTTGATTAAGATGTTAAGATATTAATTTGGAGATTATTGTGCGGTTGGATCATTATAATTAGCTCATTTGGTTAATTAGAGTATAATTACGATTTGTGAGTTTGAATAAATTAGTTTACGTTCGTTCGATTTATCGAACCGCAACGATCGGACCGTTGGAAAAGTCGCCGAGTGTTTTGGATAATTAAATGTGTCAATGAGTAAATTATTTGAGGAGTGTGGGTTTCGAATTTCGATGTTGGAATTAGGGAAACGAGAATTTCTGACGGAAACTCTAATCGGGTTAATTCGTTAATTCTTCTAATTAATCGGTCGTTCGTCAAATTAATCTGTAGCGTAATTCGTTTTGTTCAGGAGGACGAGTCGAGCCACCGACCAAGGAGGTTTGTACTAGGTGTGCGGCTTAGTGACGATTGTCAAAAGTGTGTGTATATTTAAGATCCGGGGTTGTCGTTCCAACGGGGATTGATGGCCTTTCAACCCCTTGGCAAACAAGTAACCTGTAACGACCCGTATCAAAAGAAAGTTATTAAATAAATTTATTTGGATTTAGTGTTATTTCGAGTGAGTTTTTATTTTCGGAAGTACGTTTAGAGGGTTTCTGGGTTGACTTTTTGTCTCATTCAGAATTTGGATAAACTTTCTTCACAGAGTTGTAGAGCGCGTTAAACCGTGTTCGTAGACACGAAGTACACTTAAAACGGAGTTCGTATGAAGAAGTTATGGTTCACGAAAGTTGGATTTTTATTTTTGGAAGGGATTATTTAGGAAACTTCTGGGATGGGAAGTTTCCATTTGAGGAAACTCATTTCTCTCCCCTCTTCCCTGCGTCACTCTCTCTCTCCTCGACCTCACCCGCAGCGGCCACTTCGCCGGTCGATTTCTCACCGATCCGGCCACCCCACAACGTAAAACCAGTCCCAAAACGTTCACCTCTCTACCCTCTTCAAACCAAAATGTGATGTTGGATTTTTTATTCTTTATTTGCTTGAGGACAAGCAAACCTTAAGTGTGGGGGTGTGATTTGTATGTGATTTACATACAAATTAGGCCTCTAATCACTTTAGTAATCCTAATCCGAAGGCCGTTTAGTGTCTCTAATCCTTGATTTGCACCATTGTAGGGCAAACGAGCATCGGACGGATATCGGGAGCGAAATGATGCGATTTGGAGCTTTTTGGAGATTTCCGGCAAAATGACGAAAAGTCAACCCGAGGACCAAAAGTCAACTCGTGGTCAACCCCGACTTGAGAGCGTCAACGAGTCAAGATGAAGTCCCGGAAGTGAGCCGCGAGAGAATTCCGGAGGTTTGGTCAAAGTCAACCCTTGGTCAAGCTCCGAAGGTTAAAGTCAAGGTCAACGAAAAGTCAACCGCGTGACTCACTCACACAAGCCCCCAAATCAGCAAAGGACCACACTAGATATGGTGAGGTCACCCCTTGATTATTCCTCCCATTTCATTCCTTTTAGCAATTACCCCATTACCCTTCATTTAATTCATCCAACCCTTAGATTTAACCCTAGCACATCCTAGCCTTTTATTTCCCTCATCTCTAGCCTATAAATAGCCCTCTTTTCCAGATTTAGGTCATTCCCATCATCAGCCCCAAAATCCCATTTTTCCCTTTCCTCTTTCTCTCCCCCACCTTCCCCTTCACTTTAGCCTCTGCACGGCTGTCGACCGGTCGACGCGCGGCGGACCAGCACATCTCCGCTTCTTCCACAGCTTCTTCCTCCGTTCTGGGCAGTTGGGGATCCTCACCAAACATCAAGGACGTCATCTAGATCAAGGGAGAAGAAGGAGACATCTTTGATTGAGACTTTCTTAACCCTTTTCTCTCTTGTATTCATGTTTATTGCCTACTCTTGTGAGATGATGATGTACACTTTGATGTATAGTGAGTAGTTTTATTTGTTGGGGACTAGGGTTGTGTGCCCTAGTCCAATGTGACTTTGTGATGCTTTAATCTATGAATAAATGCCTTTGTTGATTCATGAATATGTGTATTGTCTATTTTAATATGTGTTGGATGTGTATTTGAAGGATTGATCACTCTTTGGTATGCATTTAACCTATCTTGTATGAGAATGGTTTGGCTTGATCACTTTACTCTTCTCTAGGCAATTGGCAATATGTGTGATGAGCATGTTTCACTATGTATGACCCTTAATTCGATGCTTTACGCCTCCTTTCTTTCTCCCTCTTTATGGAGAGTCCCTAGGACCCTAATAAGGCTTAGGAATACCTCAGAAGGAATCCACTCCACATCGATAATATCGGTGGAGTGGTGGGTTATGCATGTGTTGCTTGTTTGAGTCCCTAAGCTTCGACACTTTACGCCTCTTAAGCACTTTAGGGGATTCGGTATTAGGTAACATAGAGGGACCCCCTAAGACACCTAGAGAGTTCGGATGGCCCTAATAAGGCATTTGAATACCTTAGGTGAGCACAGTCCTAGAACCATAACATGGCTAGCATACGGGGCTTGATTCGTGGACACATTGGCATGTTTAGGCATTAGAGCATCATTGGTTGCATTGGACTTGGGGTTTGCCCGAAAACCCCAACACTTTCATATATTTGCACATTTTTATTTACTTGCTTGCATTACTTTCTTGTTTGACTTTTGATTGTTATTTTGGCATTCCACCATTGCTTGTCACCAAACTCACCACACTCACAATTCGCACGTTGTTCAAACACATTTCACTCACTCTATTCACATCTTGTCACTCCATCTAGCTAGAGACACGACCACACACGCTACCGAGAAGTCGGGGACCGTCAATCCCTGTGGAACGAAAACCCCCTTCTCTTCTATCACTTACCATCTATTTTTGCATTAGTCAAAATGGCGCCGGCTGCCGAGGATTGAGGCTAAAATCTTGATTTCTTGGTAGTTGTAGTCGGGTCTTTAGCATTCTTTTTGTTTGCATCACTTTGTATATATTGTGTTGTTTGTTTCACATGTGCTATTCACTCTTGAGTGAGACACATTAGGGGATTGACGAGCCTTATATCCTAGTGATATATGTAAGACATGAGCACCCCTAATGCTATCACTCTCTAGTTGAAGTTCTAATAAGTGTGCACAGTCCATTTCTTACTTTATGTTGTTTCTTTGCTTGTCAATATTGAATTTTTGTTTTTGTTTGCTTACTTGTTGCTTGTAATTACTTGTTTAGTTGTCATTTGGGTTCCCTTGCACCTTTAGGAACCTTGTTTGTTGAGATATAAAAGGAGAAAAGCACAAAAATATTGTTTCAGGGCATTTGTCGAACGGTCGACCCTGTTTCTCGAACGTTCGACAGTAACTCCCTGGACAACCATCGACCGGTCGACGCCTGTTGTCGAACGGTCGACTGGGAGCAAACTTGCTTCCCTTGCTTTGTTTCTCTCACTCTTTGCTTTCTATTGTTTATCTAACCCTTTCCTTTGTATTTTTTGCCTCGATTGTGATACTTAACCACTGTTTGTTGTGTTGTGAAGGTGTATGAACCTTGCTTCAACCTCTCACACACCGATTCAACTTAGAAGTGGAAGAGTGTTAAGCGAGAATACAAGAGGACGGCCAAGAGGAAGGAGACGTATTCCAAGGATTGTGTGTGAGAGCGCGCCTCCTACACTTGAGAGCCGAGAAGTACCCTTAGAAGACCATATTCCACAACCAACAATGGAGGAACCACGCCAAAATGATCATCATGATGAGGAGCCACATAACAACAACAACAATCCACCTCCCGTGAGGCGCATGAGGAAGTACACTCTCCCTCATGTGGTGGATCACCCATCATGCATCGTTCTTCCACCGTGCAATACTCATTACGAGATAAAGTCATCGACATTGAGCATTATGCCTACATTCCACGCCTTGAAGGATGAAAGCCCCTATGATCATCTTATGGAATTCGAACAAGCATGCACAACGGTTCAACTACATGGACTACCGGAGGATGGTTTGAAGCTTCGCTTGTTCCCCTTCACCTTGATGGATGGGGCAAGAAAATGGCTACTCAAGATTCCACCAAGGTCTATACATTCATGGTTCGAGTTGCAAGAGGCTTTCTTATCCAAGTTCTTTCCACCAAGCAAGGCCGCAAAGGTTCGGGATTCAATTGTCAACTTCAAGCACCAATCGGGCGATGCTTTTTACGAAACATGGGAAAGATTCAAGGATTTGGTGATGAGTTGTCCACACCATGGCTTGGAACAATGGTTTCTTGTTGATGTGTTCTACCGAGGCTTCTCTTCCGGTCAACGACAAAGGGTGGATACATTTCGAGGAAGTACCATTGCAAGCATGTCTCCCGATGAGGCATGAGACACCTTTGAGGACTTAGTGTAACGACCCGGATCAAAACTTATCGTTTTACTGTAGTGTTTCACGGCGGATCGTCGGAAGTTTCAGTTTTGAGCCGTAAATATTACTTTTAGGGGGTCGTCGAGTTGACTTTTTGTTTGGTAAGGAATTTGATTTAAGTTTCTTCACGGGAGTTGTAGAGCGCGTTAAACCGAGTTCGTGGACATGAAGTACGCAAAAATCGAAGTTTGTTTGACAGAGTTACGATTCACGGAAGGAAAGTTACTATTTCGGGAAGTTGCTATAAATAGAAGTTTTCCATTGTGGGAAAGGGGGAGAAAAATGTCGGTGTGACTTTTGAAATTCCACGGGTGACTGTTCACCTCCCGTGCTACGGTGCCGCAGCCCCTTTCTCCGGTGATTTCTCCCTCCTCAGGCCACCCAGACCTTGAAACAAGTCTCTTTTTCTTCCTCTCCTTCCCCTCTACAAAACCTGACCAGTTTCTTGGCCTATGACGGCCGGTAGCCACCAAAATTTGGCCATAAAGTCGCGGCGGCAGGGAGGAAATTCACGGCGGCTGATCTTCCTTTTCCGGCCAAACCGGCCGACGAAGCTCACTGGGCTTTGAAGCCCTCTACCAGGCGAACCCAGCGCCACCAGCCTCACCTTCATTGGCCGCCGGACGGCGGCGGATCGGGGAAAAGAAGGAATCCGGCCACCGTGACTTTCGGGGTAGATTCCGGCCGATCTAGACCGAATCGTGCTTCGGCTCAGGTATGAAACTTACTCCTTTTGGCATGGTGAATGTTGTGGTAGAATTTGGTGACCATCGGAGATGGTCGGAACCGGCGGCGCGTGCGGCCCACCCGCAGCCGCTTAGGGCGGCGCGTCCGGCCTCCTTTGAAAGTGAAATTTTGCCCATCAGCTAGTGCTCTTGTTTATGAACATGTTAGTATTTGATTTGTAGGAATTTATTGGAGTTTGAGATTTAACCCGATTATTATCGGTTCGATATCGAACGATTCGTGGTTTAGGTTATTGCGTGACCGTTAGATTGTCACCGAATTTGATTAGCGTGTTAAGATAATTATTGTGAGTATATTATACGGTTGGATTGGGAGAATTAGATTGATTGGTTAATCGTAGGTTGGTTACGGGTTGTGAGACCGGATAATTAGTTACGTCGTTCGATTTATTGAACCGCGACAATCCGATCGTTGGATTAGTCGCCGAGTATGTTGGTTAATAAGATTCATCGACGAGTAATTTATTTGAGTGGACTTTTATTTTAAATTAAATTATGCAGGCAATATATATATATGTTTTCAGAAATATTTATGATTTTTTAGAATTTATTATTGATATTGAGTTAATTGTTGATTTCGTGAAAATAAAGTTTAGAGAGAATTTTATACGCTTCATTATTCCTTAGTCTCACCAGTAAATCCAGTCATCAGTATGTTCAGTCGTCAGTGTTCCGTTTCTGGTGAGTCTAGTAGTCAGTGTCCAGCAGTCAGAATCCAGTAGTCAGTCGTCAGTAACTTCAGTATTCAGTCGTCAGTACTCAGTCTCTGGTGATTCCAGTATTCAGTATACAGTTATCTAGTCACGTGCACGTGTCTTTCAGAGGACCTGGTTAGTCTATCGATATGTGGATGTCTGGAGGCCAGGGACTTCCAGGCACCGTACGTCCTGATCCGGCGTGCGGCTTGCGGGACCTGATCGATAGTACTAACATGTGGATGTCTGGAGGCTAGGGACTTCCAGACACCGTACGATACCAGACGTACGGCCGATCTTTCATCAGTTCAGTTCAGCAGTTCAATTCTTCAGTTGAGTGGTTCAGCTTTACAGTTCGATCTCAGTTTTAGCTATCAGATATTTAGCCCAAACCTCAGTGTCACTCAGATAGCTAGGTTTATTAGTTTGAGATTACAGAATCTTTGGGATGTTGTGAGCAATAGCTTTTGGAACCGAGGACCTTGGTTTGTTTTATTCGATTTACATAACGTTTTATAATTTTGAATTGAATTGTTCTTTCAGGCGAGCGCGTAGGCTCGGGTGGTTGGTGGGAATATCATAAGTTGGTTTTTTAGTTGTGTTGAGTTGAATTTGCAGGTTTTGGGTAGTCCATTTTAGGGGAGGTTATGCTGAATTTTTGGTATGACTTCTTCTAAGGTGGGTCCCACAGGGCCACCTCTGTTTCCAGGGTGGAATCTGGGGCGGGTCCTGTCACTTAGCCACTAACTCCGAGCTATGGGATGATTTTGGACCTCGAAAATTCCCTCCCACACAACCGGTAACTCAAGTGCCAAAGGTCCACAATGTCTCAAGTGAGCCAACGGGTGATGATTTGTTGAGCACTCAATTTGATAGATTGGAAGCGGCTTTTAACAAGAAGATGGACATGCTCCTACAAGCACAATTGAAGGCTACCCCCTCTCAAGTCAATAGTGTGGTATCTTCACCTCCTTGCTTCTATTGTGGATTTCATGGTCATGAGACGGAGGAGTGTTCTTATCATATTGACAAGGAGAAGGAAGAAAGGCAATATGTGAACCAAGTGGGCTCATACCCACAAGGTTCTTATCAAGCGCCTCCAAAGCCGTACAACAACTTTGCACCCCGGAACGATCAAGGAAGAACCCAAGGGTTTCAACCTAAGCCTTATGGGAGCAACACTCAAGGGAGTGGAGCATACGGAGGATACAAGAGCTCAACTTATGGAGCACCTCCCGGGTTTTCTAACCAAGGAGGAGGCACTTACAATCAAAGAGTCTCTACATCCTACGTTTCCCCAAGTGTTCCCCAAGCTCAAGATTCAACGGACCCAACGATGAAGGACATGATTGCTACCCTTGTCGAAAGCCAAGTGAAGAGCGATCAAGCAATTTCGACACTTCAACAAGGGTACCACAATTTGCAACTAGGCATGTCCAAGATTGAGTTTCAAATGGGCCAATTGGCCAAGGAGATTGGTGAAAGACCAAAAGGTGCATTGCCTTCTAAGGTGGAGCCAAACCTCAAGTTCAAGTCAAAGGAGGAGTGCAATGTTATATCTACATCCTATTCCGGTATCTCTCATGCTACTTACACTCCTACTCCCCCAATTTCTAATTACTATATCCCTTCTCGCTCCATTCCTATTCATGAGAACTTTGATCATATGCATTACATGGAGGATGGGGCCAAGGAGGAAGAAAATGTACTCCTTGGCAACTATGGATTGAAGAAGGAGGTATGGTGTGCTAATGATATGGAGGAAGGAGTTGTGCTCGGCAAGGGATTAGGCTACTTGTCGTTTGAGAATGATGTTACCTCTTATGGTGGAGTGACGACACAAGAAGAAGCATTATGTGAGGAGACTCTTAGGCATGAGAGTGCCATGGTTTCTAACCTTGGTGGTGAGGCCGTGATGACTATGGATCCACCAAGAACCATGAGCACCTCTAGGGAGCTCCTTGATGATGATATCGCTGTCCATGAAGTGAAGAAAGTCACCCCCAATGAGAGGAAGAACAAGAAGACGGCGTTGATGAATGAGCTACGAGAAGTGTTCAACAAGGTGGAGATTAACATCCCATTGCTAGA
The DNA here is from genome assembly GCA_029955375.1 of Rubus parviflorus. NCBI lineage: Eukaryota > Viridiplantae > Streptophyta > Magnoliopsida > Rosales > Rosaceae > Rubus > Rubus parviflorus. The sequence goes on along the minus strand of JARGGL010000008.1, from coordinate 2,051,971 downwards.
GCTCATTTACCAAGTGCCGGTCTATGCAAAGTTTCTCAAGGACTTATGTACCAAGAAGAAGCGGCTAGAGGAGCATGAAGTCTACAAGATTGAAGGGCATGTGAGCTCAATGATATAACACAACATGCCACCAAAGAGGAAGGACCCCAGAAGCTTTACTATAGGATGCCAAATCGGTGAAACTCACCTTGATGGAGCGCTCATGGACTAAGGGGCGAGTGTCAATGTGATGCCTCTATCTCTCTACAAGAGGTTGAGAATTGGTGCTTTGCATCCTACCCCTATTGCACTCACTTTTGTGGATGGAAGCAAACGAAGACCGACGGGTGTAGTGGAAGATGTGCTTGTAAGAGTTGATAAGTTTATTCTTCCCGCCGACTTTGTTGTGCTTGACATGGGTGAAGACCCCAATGGAGACAATGGATTCCCCCTTATCTTTGGACGCCCTTTCATGGCTACGGTGGGTGTGAAAATCAATGTTCTAAAGGGCACCATTAGTCTCAAAGTATTGGGTGAGAAAGCGAAGTTTGAGATGTTCAAGCCCATCCATCCACTAGAGGTAGTTGAGGAGGTGTTTTCTATTAACTTGGTGAAGGGAAATAGCGCTAAAAGCGAAAGGATATTTGGTCCTTTGAACCCACCAAAGCCTACACCTCGTGCTCATGATCACTTCTCACCAATTTGGGAATATGACAATCCTTTTTCTATTGAGCATACGAAGCCACCACCGTTTGGGTCTCATGAAGGCATTCTTGGGAAGGATCCATTTCTTGAGGGTGCTACAAAGAAGACTCTTCCCATGAGTGCAATGCAAAGGGCGACAATTAAGGCCATGAGAGAAATGGTTGGTGAGGTTAAAAAGAAGAAGTACGCATGGCCACCATCTCCTACATCAATTTTCAAAGGCATCAAGGGCTGCTTTGTGGGAAGTCATGGCGATGGTGAGACAAGCCATGCAATGAGTGAGAAGAAACTTTTCTTTGAGCCACCATAATTTCACCGAGAAGGAATCAAGACAGGCTTGTAGGTCTATAAACCGAAGCGCTTGTGGGGAGGCAACCCCATTTGGAGAAAAGTTTTTTTTTGTGTTTCACATTATTTAGAAATTAATAAAAGAATCTAGGGAGGTTGGGAGGTGTTAAGGATAGGAGTCTTGGAGTAAGAAACCCAAGAAGTGTTGGTTTGCATTTGTCTACGAGAGGCCTGGGCAGATCAGTGACTTTAGAGGCCGTTTTCTCTACATCTGACCGTTGGAATTCATTGAAATCAGTTGAAAAAGCTTCTTCTATGAGTCCTCTGTTTCCAGTTCAAATTTCTCTCTGAATGGACCATTGGATCTGCTTTACTATTAGTTTGAATGAGGAGTGCTCACTACAGTTTGACTTTTCGGAGGGTCACTTTGACCGGTTCTTCATTGCATGCCCGGAAGGTGATTTCTGAGTTTTCAGTGGCCAAACTAAAGCTCTTTGAGTCTACTTTCCAATGCCACTGGAATCACTCAAATTGGAAGCTTATTCTTGGAGCTATGCCCATATCTTTGGGAGAAGGTCGATGCTGTGTTGCTGCTGTCCCCTGTTTTGAATGATCCCGATGCAATCGCACTTTCTAATTCATTTGGCACCCGAGGAGCAAACGTATGGAAGTCAGGGCCTTGTGCCCTGAGGTTGGTGTCTATTTGTGGTTTCTCGGCTGCTAAGGGAGTCTACAAAGGGGGTTTTTCTTACTCTATCATCCGTATGCTATATTTTGTATGTGTGCATTCGCCCGACTTTACTTTCTCACTTTCACCACATGATTTTCATTTTCAAAACACCTCACAACATTGAGGACAATGTTGGTTTTAAGTGTGGGGGTGAGGTTGGGCCAAACTAAAAGGATTTCACATTTTCAAACCACAAAATTTTTCAATTTTTCAAAGTTTTCATCGAACGGTCGACCCGTGTGTCGACCGGTCGACACTCATCCAGGGAGTTATTGTCGAACGGTCGACGGTCTCGTCGACCGGTCGACAGGAGCATAAGTTTAAATTTTTGAGATTTAGGAACTTTGGAGGTTTTGTGTGTTTTGATTGTCCTTTTCAACCCCGATGATGATTGTGAGCCTACTAAGTTGCTAATTAGGAGGATATTGAGCATGTGCTTAGAAATCATTGAGTTGCCTTGTGATTAATGTGTGTAATTGATGATTGCTTGACACTATACGCACATTTGCCACATTGGTTATTCACTTGCAATTGGAAAAGCATATCTAGACGATGTATTGACATGCATATACCCCTATATGGTAAGATTTTGAGCCTCATTGATATGTATGCATCATTCATACATCCTTGTTCTTCATGTGTGTGCATTCCACTAGTTTACGAGACCTAGAACTTGCTCAAAGACCGCTTGAGACTACGTGTTAATTTGCGATGAATTGGAAATGATTAAGGCACTAGTTAAGCACCATGGCCAAACTAATCTCTAATCCCTTAAACACTAATCCATTAGGACTAACCCACTTTGAGCCTCATTCATTATTAGCTTTTTCTTTGTTTAACCACTATAATCTAACCCATGTTTTTAGCTTAAACACTAACCATCCCTTGTTCCAAGTATTAGCGAGACGACGATTGTGACTTGTCATGTTCTTTGTGTTCCATGGGTTTGTGAAAAGCAAGTGTGGGGGTAGATTAGTTAGAGTTGTACAAAGAAAATGTTGGAAGGAAAAGCAAAATACAAAAGAAGAAAAAAAGTTGAGAAAATCAAAAAGAAGTTGTGTATAAAAATAAAGTTCAAAAAGAAAGTCCCAAAAAGAAAAGAAAAATACAAAATGGGAAAAGAAAGTTGTGAGAAAAAGTAGAAAAATGAAGTACGAAAATCCAAAAAAATAGAGTTGTTTTTAGAATAATAGGTTGAGGAGAATAAAAGTTAGGATTGTTTGTAAAAGAAAATGAGTTTCAAAGTCCTTGAGTTGTTTTGCAAAATACTTGGAATACTTGTATATCCATCCCTTCATTTCATGCTAACCCCTAACCTTTGGCCCCATTACAACCAAATGAAAGCCCTTTTGATCTAATAAGTTGCGAATTAATTAGTGGAGAGTTGGTCAATGAGCAAGCTTATGGGGACGTTACTTTTGGTAATGTCTTGAGAGTAAACACTTAACCCTAAACACAAGAGCGGAAATATTTAGTGAATTATGTGAGTTTAGCGGTTAATCTTGTCGACATATGCTAATTTGATTGCTCTTGATTGATTATTCCATGGCTAGCACACACTTCACCAAGCATGCATTAGATACACATATTAAACACTTGGCAAATCATGAGGTTTGAGTTGTGTGCTTGATTTAATCTTGATGTGTGGCTTAGTGGGCTTTCTTTGAGGATATGGTTGGAAGGGCAAAATAAATGTGATGTTGGATTTTTGATTCTTTATTTGCTTGAGGACAAGCAAGGCTTAAGTGTGGGGGTGTGATTTGTATGTGATTTACATACAAATTAGGCCTCTAATCACTTTAGTAATGCTAATCCGAAGGCCGTTTAGTGTCTCTAATCCTTGATTTGCACCATTGTAGGGCAAACGAGCATCGGACGGATATCGGGAGTGAAAGGATGCGATTTGGAGCTTTTTGGAGATTTTCGGCAAAAGGACGAAAAGTCAACCCGAGGACCAAAAGTCAACTCGTGGTCAACCCCGACTTGAGAGCGTCAATGAGTCAAGATGAAGTCCCGGAAGTGAGCCGTGAGAGAATTCCGGAGGTTTGGTCAAAGTCAACCCTTGGTCAAGCTCCGAAGGTTAAAGTCAAGGTCAACGAAAAGTCAACTGCGTGACTCACCCACACAAGCCCCTAAATCAGCAAAGGACCACACTAGATATGGTGAGGTCACCCCTTGATTATTCCTCCCCTTTCATTCCTTTTAGCAATTACCCCCTTACCCTTCATTTAATTCATCCAACCCTTAGATTTAACCCTAGCACATCCTAGCCCTTTATTTCCCTCATCTCTAGCCTATAAATAGCCATCTTTTCCAGATTTAGGTCATTCCCATCATCAGCCCCAAAATCCCATTTTTCCCTTTCCTCTTTCTCTCCCCCACCTTCCCCTTCACTTTAGCCTCTGCACGGCTGTCGACCGGTCGACAACAGGTCGACGACCGGTCGACGCGCGGCGGACCAGCACACCTCCGCTTCTTTCACCGCTTCTTCCTCCGTTCTGGGCAGCTGGGGATCCTCACCAGACATCAAGGACGTCATCTAGAACAAGGGAGAAGAAGGAGACATCTTTGATTGAGACTTTCTTAACCCTTTTCTCTCTTGTATTCATGTTTATTGCCTACTCTTATGAGATGATGATGTACACTTTGATGTATAGTGAGTAGTTCTATTTGTTGGGGACTAGGGTTGTGTGCCCTAGTCCAATGTGACTTTGTGATGCTTTAATCTATGAATAAATGCCTTTGTTGATTCATGAATATGTGTATTGTCTATTTTAATATGTGTTGGATGTGTATTTGAAGGATTGATCACTCTTTGGTATGCATTTAACCTATCTTGTATGAGAATGGTTTGGCTTGATCACTTTACTCTTCTCTAGGCAATTGGCAATATGTGTGATGAGCATGTTTCACTATGTATGACCCTTAATTCGATGTTTTACGCCTCCTTTCTTTCTCCCTCTTTATGGAGAGTCCCTAGGACCCTAATAAGGCTTAGGAATACCTTAGAAGGAATCCACTCTACATCGATAATATCGGTGGAGTGGTGGGTTATGCATGTGTTGCTTGTTTGAGTCCCTAAGCTTCGACACTTTACGCCTCTTAAGCACTTTAGGGGATTCGGTATTAGGTAACATAGAGGGACCCCCTAAGACACCTAGAGAGTTCGGATGGCCCTAATAAGGCATTTGAATACCTTAGGTGAGCACGGTCCTAGAACCATAACATGGCTAGGATACGGGGCTTGATTCGTGGACACATTGGCATGTTTAGGCATTAGAGCATCATTGGTTGCATTGGACTTGGGGTTTGCCCGAAAACCCCAACAGTTTCATATATTTGCACATTTTTATTTACTTGCTTGCATTACTTTCTTGTTTGACTTTTGATTGTTATTTTGGCATTCCACCATTGCTTGTCACCAAACTCACCACACTCACAATTCGCACATTGTTCAAACACATTTCCCTCACTCTATTCACATCTTGTCACTCCATCTAGCTAGAGACACGACCACACACGCTACCGAGAAGTCGGGGACCGTCAATGACAGGACCCGCCCCAGATTCCACCCTGGAATCCGAGGTGGCCCTGTGGGGCCCACCTTAGAAGGGATCATACCGAAAATTCGGCATAATCTCTCCTAAAAGTGGACTACCCAAAACCTGCAATTTCAACTCAACACAACTAATAAACCAATTTATAATATTCCCACCAACCACCCGAGCCTACGCGCTCGCCTGTAACAACAATTTAATTCAAAAAATATAATACGTTCTGTAAATCGAATAAAACAAAACAAGATCATCGGTTCCAAAAACTATTGCTCACAACATCACAAAGACTCTGTAATCTCAAACTAATAAAACTATATGAACTGAACTGACTAAACTGGACTGACTGAACTGGCTGAACTGAACTGAACTGACTGACTGAACTGGCTGAACTGAACTGAAATCAAGCTATAGACTTCTCGTAAATCACTGTACTGCTGAAGTTCGGCGGTACGTCTGATATCGTACGGTGCCTGGAAGTTCCTGGCCTCCAGACATCCACATGTTAGTACTATCGATCAGGTCCCGCAAGCCGCACGCCGAATCAGGACGTACGGTGCCTGGAGGTTCCTGGCCTCCAGACATCCACATATCGATAGAACTAACCAGGTCCTCTGAAAGACACGTGCACGTAACTAGATAACTGTATACTGAATACTGGAATTAGCAGAGACTACTGAGCACTGACGACTGAATATTGGAGATAGAGACTGAGTACTGACGACTGAATACAGAATACTAGAAATGCAGGCGACTGAACACTGGGTGAGGAGGTGGAAACTATTGAATAAACTGAAACACAATTCTCTCCAAACCATCATACATTCCTCACAAAATCAATAATTAAATCGTAAAGCATCAAATCTCAAAAATATCAATTTGTCTTAAAATCTCAAATATAAACATTTCTGAAAATCAATTGCATGCATAATTTAATTTAAAACAAATGTCCACTCACATAAATTACTCGGCAGCTAATCCAACGATCGAATTGTTGCGGTTCAATAAATCGAACGACGTAACTAATTATCCGGTCTCACAACCCATAACCAACCTACGATTAACCAATCGATCTAATTCTTCCAATCCAACCGTACAATATACTCACAATAATTATCTTAACACGCTAATCAAAATCGGTGACAATCTAACGGTCACGCAATAACCTAAACCACGAATCGTTCGATAACGAACCGATAATAATCGGGTTAAATCTCAAACTTCGATAAATTCCTACAAATCATATACTAACATGTTCATAAACAAGAGTACTAGCTAATGGGCAAAATTTCACTTTCAATGGAGGCCGGACGCGCCGCCCTAAGCGGCTGCGCGTAGGCCCCACGCGCCGCCGATCAACCACCTCCGATGGCTACCAAATTTTACCAGTAAGTACTACTCATCAAGCCCAACAAGTTTAGTAACTACCTCGAAGATCAACTCCCAACGGATTGGGAGATATTGCCATCGAAAGCCAGCTGCACCCAAAACTTCCCGTGCTCGATCCGCCGCCTACGGTGGTCGTCGGAGAAAACTAAGGGCACCAACGTGTTGCTGGGGTTGAGGGCTTCAAAACCCAATAGGTATTGTGGTCTGAGGTGGCCGGAAAAAGAGATCGGGGTCGGGTGAACAGTACGGCTGTTTTTCAGGTTTTTCTCTCCTTGATTTCTCCTCACACACTGAAATTCAATGGAAGAAAATGCTATAGAGTTGAAGAGGATGAAGAGATGAAGAAAATGAAACAAGTTTCATGGCCTGAGGTGGCCGGAGGAGAGAGATATCGGCCGGAGAAGCCGGCGGTACTGTAGCGAGAGAGAGAGAGAGATCGGGGCTGAGGAGAGAGAAACGGGTTTCCCGAAAAATGGAAACCCCAAAACCGGAAAGCCTATGAATAGAAAGTTCCCCGGAATAGTAACCCAACTTCTACAGACCATAACTTCTTCATACGAACTCTGATTTAAGCGAACTTTGTGCCTACGAAAACGGTTTAACACGCTCTACAACTTTCGTGAAGGAACTTAAAACAAAATCCTTACCGAACAAAAAGTCAACTCGACGACCCCTTAAAAATAATATTTACGGCTCAAAACTGAAACTTCCGACAATTCGCCGTGAAACATTACAGTAAAACGATAAGTTTTTGGTCCGGGTCGTTACAGTCAATCCCTGGGGAACGACAACCCCCTTCTCTTCTATCACTTACTATCTATTTTTGCATTAGTCACCCACTCACTGGGCTTTGAAGCGCTCCTCACCAGGAAGCTATAGCCACTGGCCTTACACCCATTGGTTGCCGGAGGAGGGAGAATCGAACGATCAAAGTCCGGCCACCCGGGAACTTTCGAGTGAAATTCCGGCCAATCCACTTCGAATTCGACTTCATGGCAGGTATAAAAGTTGATCCTCTTGCTGTTTTGAATCTTGTGGTAAAATTTGGTGACCATCGGAGATGGTTGAGGAGGCGGCGCGTGGCAGCGCGTCCGGCCTCCAATTGGTGATGTGTTTTGGTCAGTTAGGTTGTGTTCTTCGTTACGATTTTAACAGTATATAGTGTGTAGGAAGTTACCGAAGTTTGAGATTTAATTCGATTGTTTTCGGGTTATTCTTCGTACGAGTTACAATTTATATTAATGTGTGACCGTTGGATGGCCACCGATTTTGGTTGGGATGTTAAGATATTAATTTGGAGGATTTTGTGCGGTTGGATCGTTGAAATTAGGCAATTTAGTTAATTAAAGTATATTTACGGTTTGTGGGTTCGAGTAACTAAATTACGTTCGTTCGATTTATCGAACCGCGACAATCCGACCTTTGGAAATGTCGCCAAGTATTTTGGATAATTATTTGTATCGAAGAGTATATATTGAGAAGTCCCGGGTTTCGGAATTTATAGTTGGATTTGGGAAAACGCGAATTCCCGATGGAAACCCTAATCGGATTAATTAGTTAATTTTCGAAATAATCGCTCGGTCGTGAAATTAATCTTTTAGCGTATTTCGCTTTGTTCAGGAGGACGAGTTGAGCCATCGACCGAGGAGAATTTGTGCTACGCTTGAGGGTTAGCCGAAAATCAGTGAGTGGACTTTTGTTTTAAAATATACGTGCATGCAATTCCACTTTTCAAAATAATTATTTCCTATACTAAATTCTTATTTATCATATATGATTTATGATTATGAGTCTTGAGCATGGATTTGGATATTCATAATTCGGTTTCTAGTTTTACATGACGTCCCATCGTTTTTGCCTAATCCTTGTTATTCTTAAATATTTTGGCTCAAGACTTGTACAGTGTTTCTTTACAAGAATTTTCATTTTGAGATTTAAGATTCGTCCTACGAGGATTTTATCGATTTCTTGATATTTATGATTTATTCCTATATATCTCGAGCATGAGTTTTATTTTTCCGCATGTGATATTTGAAATTATGAAATTTATTTATGCGGAGTTACTTTCTTTCTCGAATTTTATTGAGGCTCGAGATAGTACAATTGTGAGCATTTGCGATTCCAAGTTGGGGACATTTATTATCTGAGGCTTAATAATTTTAATTGGATATTTGAGGACATGATTTTTTCCTTCCGAGCTATTTCCCTCATATGAGTTTCAGTTTAAACCTCAATGTTCTATGATTTGATTTTGGGGAGCGTTTTCAATATTTTTTCCATGAGAGGTTTCAGTGATTTCCCTATATGTTATTATCACCATACTGTTACCTGTAGCTGCATGCATGCTTGTTTTTCCACCTTCGTGGCGAGGGGATGGAGTCCCCGGAACCCATCCGTCTGTGTGACGAGGTGATGACTTATCTGTGGTGAAAAGCTCACCGGTGCCCAGTGTTCGACTTGCTTTTGTAGCGAGCGAATACGTACGGGAGATAGGGAGACGTTGATTGTTAGTATGGTGTGATTACCTCTCCTCCCCACCATTTCCCCAACGTTTTTATCGATTGGAAGTTAATGATTTATGAGCTCTTGATTTAATTAATTGCATGCACACTGTTTAATAAGAAAATTTGGAAAAGCATAAAAATTATTTTTCCGATAATTTTATTTTCGTCCACTCACTCTAACATTTTTTTATTAAATGTTTTCCCCTGGGCCCTTCGGTTTTAAATTGCCCAGGTTGCAGATTAGTTGAGGTTGGGCCACACCATGCAGTTGAGGCATTAGTTCGCCATTGCTTCCCATTTCTGTAGAAGTCTCTTTCCTTAAACTTGTTTGTACAGATTCTTGTTGAGTCATTAGAATGCTCTGATTTACCAAACTATTAATGTATACAGTTTTTCAGAAGTAGTGGATTGTTGGGTTAGAAACCCTTTGGTTACTGGTTTATTGTGGGAGTTTGTCATTTGTTGTGGTGAGCAAGCAGGCTCAGGAGTTCGGTTGGTTTTGTTGGTTTTTAGAAGTGTTGGTTTTCATCCGCAGATTTTTGGGTAGTCCATTTTTAAGGGAGTTTATGCCGAAATTTTTGGTAGAAATTTCCTTAAGGTGGGCCCCACATGGCCACCTCGGGTTCCAAGGTGGAATTCCGGGGCAGGTCCTGTCATAACCAAAGAAGATGCACAAATATGATGAGGCAAGAGATGGGAAGATGAAATAGTGAAGTGGATATACAAGTGAGTGTAGTGTAACGTTATTGGAATGATGAAAGAGTGAAATGCAACCACGAAACATAAACTAAACTAACTAATGCACAAAACATAAAGAGGAGGAACATGAAGAGAATAGGAATGATAGAATGATTCTAGGTTTAATTACCGAAGCCCACAATGATGAATGATGTTCAGATTATGCATTAATGCTTAAGTGATTAATAAATCAAGTCCCGTATCCTAGCCATGTTATGGTTCTAGGACCATGTTTCAAATGGTATTCGAATGCCGTATTAGGGTCATCCAAACTCTCTAGGGGTCATAGGGGATTCCTCTATGTTACCTAATACCGAATCCCCTAAAGTGCTTAAGAGGCGTAAAACTAGAGACTCAAACAAGCAACACATGTGTAATCCATCATTCCACCGATATTATCGATAAGGAAATGACTTTTCCTAAGGTATTCCTAAGCCTTATTAGGGTCTTAACGACTCTCCGCGGGAGGGTAGAAAGAAAGGAGGCGTAAAAGCACATGAATTAAGAATTACACAAGTGAAACATGTTCATCACACATATTGCCAATTGCCTAGAGTAGAAATAAGTAACCAACCCATTCACACTCATACAAGATGGATCAAATGTGTACCAAAGAGTGGTGAATTCCTCAAATACACACTCAACACATATTCAAATAGACAATACACATACTCATGAAACATGTAGGCATTTATTCATAAATCAAAGCATCACAAAGTCACATTAGACTATGGCACACAACCCTAGTCCCCAACAAAGGTAACTACTCACTAAGAATCATAGTATACTTCATCAATTTACAATTATAAGCTCAAACATAAGGAAAAGAGAGAGTAAAGATGAGGAATGCTCAATAGATGATTCTCTAGCTCCTCCTTGGCTTTGATGATGAATCTTGATGACTTGGTAAGGATCCCCAGCAACCCAAGATGATGGATGAGTAGTAGATGTCGTGGTGAGGAACTTTTATGAAGGGTGGTGGAGAAAAAGAGGTGAGAAAGGTAGAGAAGTAGGCTGACCCGCCGCACGTCGACTAGTCGATGACCTGGTGTCGACCGGTCGATGGTCGTGTAGAACCTAGATCTAAGGGAGAGAAGGAGAGGAGAAAAGGGAAAGGGAAAAGTGGAGTTTTTGGGGTTGATTGGAGATGACCTAAATCAGGTAAAGAGTGGCTATTTATAGGCAAGAGATGGAGAGAATGAAGGGCTAGGATTAGCTAAGGAAAATCTAACGGTTAGATGAAATAAATGAAAGGCAAGAGGGTAAATGCTTAAGGGAATAAAAGAAAGGAATAATTTATGTGTGACCTCACCATATCTAACATGGTCCTTGCTGATTTTGAGGCCTATGTGGATGAGTCACAAGGTTGACTTCGTCTTTGACCTTGATTTTGACATTCGGAGTTGACCGTCTTGACTTTGCTTGACTTCTTTACTTCTTTGGAAAACTTCCGGAATTCTCTTCCGACTCACTTCCAGGACTTCAAGTTAACTCGTTGACGCTCTAAAGTCGGGGTTGACCGCGAGTTGACCGACGGTCCTTGGGTTGACTTTTTGTCCTTTTGCCGAAAATCCACCAAAAGCTCCAAAACGCGTCCTTTTTCTCCCGATATCAATCCGATGCTCGTGAACCCTACAATGGTGCAAATCAAGGATTAGAGACACTAAATAGTCGTTAGATTAGCATTACTAAAGTGATTAGAGGCCTAATTTGTATGTAAATCACATACAAATCACACCCCCACACTTGAGTTTTGCTTGTCCTCAAGCAAATAAAGAATCAACAATCCAACATCACATTTATTTTTCCTTTCCAACCATATCCTTAACATGGCCACTAAGATATGCATCAAGACTCAATTAAGCACATAACTCAAACCTCATGGTTCGCCAAATGATTAAGATATGAATCCAATGCATGCTCGGTGTAGTGTGTGCTAGCCATAGAATAATCAATCAAGAGCAATCAAATTAGCATACATTTACAAGATTAACCGCTAAACTCACATGATTCACTAAATATTTCTGCTAAACTCTCAATAACATTACCAGAAGCAACGTTTCCATAAGCTTGCTCATTGACCAACTCTCCACTAATTAATTCACAACTTATTGGATCACAAGGGCTTTTCATTCGGTTGTAATGGGGTCAAAGGTTAGGGGTTAGCATGAAATGAATGAGTAGATAAACAAGTATTCCAAACATTTCACAAAACAACTCAAGGACTTTGAAACTCATTTCCTTTACAAACAATCCTAAACGTTTATTCTCCTCAACCTATTATTCTAAAAACAAACTCTATTTTTTGATCTTCTCACTTTCTATTTCTACTTTTCGATCTCTTTCAACTTTATTTTCCCATTTTGTATTTGCTTTTCTTTTGGGACTTTCTTTTTGAACTTTATTTTTGTACACAACTTCTTTTTTATTTTCTCAACTTCTTTCTTCTTTTGTATTTTGCTTTTCCTTCCAACATTTTTCTCTTTTACAAACTCTAAACTAATCTACCCCCACACTTTCTTTTCACAAACCCATAGAACACAAAGAACATGAGAAGTCACAATCGTTGCCTTGCTAACACTTGGAACAATGGATGGTTAGTGTTTAAGCTAGTAACGTGGGTTAGACTTTAGTGGTTAAACAAAGAAAAAGCTAATGATGAATGAGCCTCAAAGTGGGTTAGTCCTAATAGATTAGTGTTTAAGGGATTAGAGGTTAGTTTGGCCATCGTGCTTATCTAGTGCCTTAATCATTTCCAATTCATCGCAAATTAACACGTAGTCTCAAGGGGTCTTTGAGCAAGTTCTATGTCTCGTAAACTAGTGGAATGCACACACATGAAGAACAAGGATGTATGAATGATGCATACATATCAATTAGGCTCAAAATCTCACCATATAGGGTATATGCATGTCAATACATCGTCCAAATATGCTTTTCTAATTGCAAGTGATCAATCAACATGGCAAATGTGCATACAGTGTCAAGCAAGCATCAATTACATAAATTAATCACAAGGCAATCCAATGATTTTCAAACAGATGCTCTTTATCCACTTAATTCACAACCTAACGGGCTCAAATTCATCATTAGGGTTGAAAAGGACAGTCAAAACACACCATATAAACTTTAAAGTTTCAAAACTCACAACATTTTAAACCTTATGCACCTGTCGACAAGAAGCCATCGACCGGTTGACATACTCCCTGGACGAGTGTCGACCGATCGACTCAAGGGTCGACCGTTCGATGAAAACTTTGAAAAAATTGAAAAATTTTGGTGGTTCGAAAATGTGAAAATATTTTAGTTTGGCCCAACCTCACCCCCACACTTAAAACCAACATTGTCCTCAATGTTGTGAGGTGTTTGAAAATGAAAATCATGTGGTGAAAGTGATGAGAGTGAAGTCGGGCGAATGCACACATACAAAATATAGCAACGGATGATAGAGTAAGAAAGACCTCATTTGTAGACTTCCTTAGCTAGCTGAGAAACCACAAATAGACACCAACCTCAGGGCACAAGGCCGTGACTTCCAAACGTTAGCTCCTCGGGTGCCAAAGTGAATTAGCGCTCATCAAAGTGTGATTGCATCGGGATCACTCGAAATAGAGGACAGCAGCAACAACGCATCGACCTTCTCCCAAAGATTTGGGCATAGCTCCAAGAATAGGCATCCAAGTTGAGTGAGTCTAGTGGCATTGGAAAGTAGACTCAAAGAGCTTTAGTTTGGCCACTGGAAATGTAGAAATCACCTTCCGGTCATGCAATGAGCACTCCTCCTTTAAACACATATTACAGTAGATCCAACGATCTGTTCAAAGAGAAATTTAAACTGCACATAGAAGACTCATAGAAGAAGCTCCTCTAACTAGTTTGAGTGAAGTCCAATGGTCAGATATAGAGAAAACTACCTCCAAAGTTACTATTCTTCCCAGACCTCTCTTGGATAAATGCAAACTAACATTTCTTGGGTTTCTTCCTCCAAGACTCCTATCATAACACCTCCCAACCTCCCTAGAATCTTTTATTCATTACTAAATAATGCTACAAATAATAATTTTTCTCCAAATGGGGTTGACTCCCCACAAGCGCTTCGGTTTATAGACCTACAAGTCGGTCTTGGTTTCTTCTTGGTGAAATTATGGTGGCTCAAAGGAAAGGTTCTTCCCACTCATTGTGTTGCTCGTCTCGCCATCTCCATGGCTTCCTATGAAGCAGTCCTTAATGCCATTAAAAATCGATGCTGGAGATGATGGCCAAGAATACTTCTTCCGTCTAACCTCACCAACCATCTCTCGCATGGCCTTGATTGTCGCCTTTTGTCGCTCATTCATGGGAGAAGTCATCTTTGTAGCTCTCTCAAGGAATGGATCCTTCCCAAGTATGCCCTCATGAGACCAAGGTGGTGGCTTCGTATGCTCCATGGAAGAGAGATTGTCATACCCCCAAATTGGTGAATAGAGAACTTGAGCACGAGGTGTAGGCTTTGGTGGGTTCAAATGACCAAAAATCATCTCGCTCCCTTTCACCAAGTTAATAGCAAACACCTCCTTAACTACCTCCGGCGGATGCATGGGCTTGAGCATCTCGAACTTCACTTTCTCACCCAACACCTTGAGACTAATGGTGCCCTTTACAACATTAATCTTCACACCCGCCGGTCTTCTCTTGCTTCCATCCGCCAACGTAAGTGCAATGGGATTAGGTTGCAAGGCACCAATGCTCAACCTCTTGTAGAGAGATAGAGGCATGACATTGACACTTGCCCCTAAGTCCATGAGTGCTCCATCAAGGTGAGTGTCACCAATTTGGCATCAATAGTAAAGCTTCCGGGATCCTTCCTCTTTGGTGGCATGTTGTTTTTAATCTTGTAAACAGCATGTTCCTCTAGCCTCTTCTTCTTGGTACACAAGTTCTTGAGAAACTTTGCATAGACCGGCACTTGGCAAATGAGCTCCAATAATGGGATGTTAATCTCCACCTTTTTGAACACTTCTCATTGCTTATTCATCAATGATGTCTTCTTGTTCTTCCTCTCGTTGTGGGTGACTTTCATTGCTTGATCAACGAGCAAATCATCTTCAAGGAGCTCCCTAGAGGTGCTCATGGTTCTTGGTGAATCCATAGCCATCGATCATAGGCTCACCACCAAGGTTAGCAACCATGACACTCTCATGCCTAGGAGTCTCCTCACACAATGCTCCTTCTTGTGTCTTCACTCCACCATAAGAGGTATCATCATTCTCAAACAACAAGTAACCAAATCTCTTGTCATGCACCACTCCTTCCTCCACATATGCCTCACTCAACTCAAAATTGCCAAGGAGTACATTTTCTTCCTCCTTGGCCTCATCCTTCATGTAATGCATATAATCAAAGTTCTCATGAATGGGTATTGAGGGAGAGAGGATAAAGTAATTAGAAATTGGGGGAGAACGAGTGTAAGTGGCATAAGAGATACCGGAATAGAATGTGGATATAGCATTGCACTATTCCTTTGCCTTAAACTTTAGGTTCGGCTCCACTTTAGAAGGCAAGGCACCTTTCGGTCTCTCACCAATCTCCTTGGCCAATTGGCCCATTTGCAACTCCATCTTGGCCATGCCTTGTTGCAAGCTATGGTACCCTTGCTGCAAAGTTTGTTGCCCTTGTTGAAGAACTTGTTGCCCTTGTTGTAGTGACGACTTGATCGGTCTTCAGTTGGCTTTGGACAAGAGTGGCAATCATGTCTTTCAAAGTCGGCTCCGTTGAATCTTGAGCTTGCGAGGTACTTGGGGCAGTGTAACGACCCGGACCAAAACTTACCCTTTTACTACAGTGTTTTACGGTGAATCGTCGGAGGTTATGGTTTCGAGCCTTAAATAACACTTTTAGGGGGTCGTCGACTTGACTTTTTGTTCGGTAGGGAATTTGATTTAAGTTTCTTCACGGAAGTTGTAGAGTGCGTTAAACCGAGTTCGTGGACATGAAGTACACTTAAAACGAAGTTCGTATGAGGAAGTTATGGCTCACGGAAGAGAGGTTACTATTTTGGGAAACTTGCTATTTAGGGATTTTCCATTTTGGGAAATTTCTCTCTCCTCTCTCCCGATTCTCTCTCCTTCTCTTGCCGTTGCCAGCCCTTCCTCCGGCGATATCTCCCTCCTCCGGTCACCTCAAGGTGTGAAACTTGTCTCAAAATCTTCGTTTCTTCATCCTCTTCAAGTATATACTAGTTTCATGGGTTGGTTTTTCATGTAGAAGGAGAAATCACGAGCGGAAACCCCCGAAAACTGTCGAAACTTCTTCCGGTTGCTGGCGGCGTTTCCGGCCGAGTTGGAGGGAGAACCTTAATAGGTTTTGAAACCCTCATCACCATGAAGCTGTTACCACCGGTCTCAGCCCGAGACGTTGACAGACGGCGGCGGATTGACGCCGTGAAGTTTCAGCCTTTTGGAGCTTCTCCGGCGTGATTCGGCCGATCTAGGCCGATTCGAACTTCAAGTCAGGTATTAAAGTTGCTCCCCTTGATGTACTCTACTAGATCAACGGTGTGGATCATGGTGGATTTCAATTTGGATTGGCGGCGCGTGGGGCCCACGCGCAGCCGCTTTGGGCGGTGCGTCCGGCCTCCAACGGTTGTACAATTTTGCTCCTTTAGCATGTAATCTTTATTACGATCATGTTAGTATATGCTTTGTTGGAAGTTGTTGAAGTTTAGAATTTAATCCGATTAAATTTAGGTTCGTTATCGAACGATTTACGGTGTGAATTATTGTGTATCCGTCGGATGGTCACCAATTTTGAGTCTGAAGTTAAGATAATTATTTTGAAGATAGTGTGCGGTTGGATTTTTGAATTGAGGTCAATTGGTTAATTGAAGAATAATTGTGGGTTAAGGGTTCGATAATTATTTTTGGTTCGTACGATTTATCGAACCGTGACAATCCGACCGTTGGATTAGTCGCCGAGTACTTTTGGATAATTAGAAGTGTCGAGAGGTATTTATCGTGGTGTTGAAGGTTTATCGTTGGTTTATTTCAGGAGGATGACATTTTCAGGTGTCGACCATAGCCGGTTAACTGTGAGTGGACGTTTATTTTAAAGTAAATTACGTTTTTAAATTTCGATTGACTAATGTTTGCGGTATGAAATGAATGATGTTAATATGATTGTGGTACTCGGATTGGTTTGTGTTGTGAATTGGGATTGTCGTGTTAAGTGTGGTGGGTATGACCCTCAATATGTTACATTGGCTAAGTAGGTTTGACGACGTTGATATTGTTTTGAATTATTATTAATTCTTTATTTTAAATTGGGGAAAGTAATTGTAATTATTTGAAATTTCTTTATTTTGTCCACTCACTCTAACGTTTGTCTTTAAATGCTTTTCCCCTGGGCTTTTCTGCTTTCCGTCGCCCATTGTGCAGATAAGCTAGTTGAGGTCGCGTGTCGAGGTCGAGGTCCAGGCATAGTGATCATCACACTTCCATTATCGTAGGTTATAGTGTAACCTACTCTCGTTTTATTGTGTATCTTCAAAAACTTAGTAGCTCTGATATGTTGAGTTTCAAAATGTGTAACGGATTTGAAAATGTTTCTAAATTGGAGTTGAAATTCTTGGAAGTCATTTTAATTGTGGAAGTTGTTTTGTTTTACACCAGCGAGCATGTAGGCTCGGGTGTTGGTTGCGAGTTGAAAATTTTGAAGTGTTAAACACTTAAATGTTTTTCACAGGTTTTGGGTAGTCCATATTAGGAGAGTTTCTGCCGGATGTTTGGTAGAGACTCTTCTAAGATGGGCCCCACAGGGCCACTTGGATTCCAGGGTGGAATTTGGGGCGGGTCCTGTCAGGCAGCGAAAGATGAAGAGACACCTTGATTGTAAGTGCTTCCTCCTTGGTTAGAGAACCCGGGAGGTGCTCCATAAGTTGTGCTTTTATATCATCCATATGTCCCACTCCCTTGAGGCTTCTCTTGGTACCCTTGAGTGTTTCTCTCATAAGGCTTTGCTTGATACCCCTGAGTTCTTCCTTGATCATTCCGAGATGCATAGTTGTTGTACAACTTTGGAGGCGCTTGATATGAACCTTGTGAGTAGGAACCCACTTGGTTCACATGTTGCCTTTCTTTCTTCTCCTTGTCGACAAGATAAGAACACTCCTCCGTTTCATGACCAAGAGAACCACAATAAAAACAAGGTGGCGAAGAGAAAACACTATTGACTTGTGGAGAGGTAGCCTTCGATTGTGCTTGTATGAGCATGTCCATCTTCTTGTTAAAAGCCGCTTCCAACCTCTCAAATTGAACTTTCACCAAATCATCACTCGTTGTGTCACTTAAAACTGTGTAGGCCTTTGGTACTTGAGTGTCCGATTGTGTGGGAGGATGCTTCCGAGGTCCAAAGTCATCCCATAGCTCGGAGTTGGCGGCTAAGTCCTCAAAAGTATCCCAACCTTCATCGGGAGACATGCTTGCTATAGTACTTCCTCGAAATGTATCCTCCTGTTGTCGTTGACCGGAAGATAAGCCTCGGTAGAACACATCAACAAGAAACCATTGTTCCAAGCCGTGGTGCGGACAACTCATCACTAGATCCTTGAATCTTGCCCATATTTCGTAGAAAGAAACACCCTATTGGTGCTTGAAATTGACGATTGAATCCCGCACCTTTGCAGCCTTGCTTGGTGGAAAGAACTTAGCAAGGAAAGATTCTTGCAACTCGAACCATGAATGTATGGTTCTTGGCGGGAGCTTGAGTAGTTAACCGCAAGAGTAAATCGCACATGTGAAACAAACAAACACAAAATGAACAACACAAGTAGTTAACCAAATGAAAACAAAAAGAATGCTAAAGACCCGACTACAACTACCAAGAAATCAAGCTTTTAGCCTCAATCCCCAGCAACGGCGCCATTTGACGATTGCCAAAAGTGTGTGTATATTTAAGATCCGGGGTTGTCGTTCCAACGGGGATCGATGGCCCTTCAATTCCTTGGCAAACAAGTAACCAAAGAAGATGCACAAATATGATGAGGCAAGAGATGTGAAGATGAAATAGTGAAGTGGATATACAAGTGAGTGTAGTGTAACGTTATTGGAGAGATGAAAGAGTGAAATGCAAACACGAAACATAAAGTAAACTAACTAATGCAGAAAACATAAAGAGGAGGAACATGAAGAGAATAGGAATGATAGAATGATTCTAGGTTTAATTACCGAAGCCCACAATGATGAATGATGTTCCGGTTATGCATTAATGCTTAAGTGATGAATAAATCAAGTCCCGTATCCTACCCATGTTATGGTTCTAGGACCATGTTTCAAATGGTATTCAAATGCCGTATTAGGGTCATCCAAACTCTCTAGGGGTCATAGGGGATTCCTCTATGTTACCTAATACCAAATTCCCTAAAGTGCTTAAGAGGCGTAAAACTAGGAACTCAAACAAGCAACACATGTGTAATCCACCATTCCACCGATATTATCGATGTGGAAATTACTCTTCCTAAGGTATTCCTAAGCCTTATTAGGGTCTTAGGGACTCTCCGTGGGAGGGTAGAAAGAAAGGAGGCATAAAAGCACATGAATTAAGGATTACACAAGTGAAACATGTTCATCACACATATTGCCAATTGCCTAAAGTAGAAATAAGTAACCAACCCATTCACACTCATACAAGATGGATCAAATGCATACCAAAGAGTGGTGAATTCCTCAAATGCCCCTGTTTCTCGACCGTTCGACCAAACTCCCTGGACGACGTTCGACCGGTCGACCACAAGTCTCGACCGGTCGACTGGGAGCAAATCTCGTTTCCTTTACTTTGTTTCTTTCACTCTTTGATTTCATTGCTTGTTTAACCTCTTACCCTTGTATTTCTTGCCTCAATTGTGCTACTTAACCGTTGTTTATTGTGTTGTGAAGGTGTATGAACCTTGATTCAACCTCTCACACACCTATTCAACTTCGAAACGGGAGAGTCTTAAGCGAGAACACAAGAGAAAGGCCAAGAAGGAGACGTGCTCCAAGGATTGTGTGTGAGAGTACGCCTCCTACACTTGAGAGCCGAGAAGCACCTTTGGACAATTGATTTGCACATTTTTGTCGTGTAATTTGCATTCCTAATCACGGGAATTAAGCTTGTCCAAAGGCCATTTGTTGCATTTAAAGTGTGTTTTCATGTTTTCAGGTTATTTACGCGAGTTGAAGTAATTCGGCACAAAAAGGTGCATTTTGACGACATTTGGCGCATTTCCGGCAAAAGGACGAAAAGTCAACCCGAGGACCAAAAGTCAACTCGAGGTCAACCCCGACTTTGGAGGGTCAACAAGTCAACATGAAGTCCCGAAAGTGAGTTGCACAAGAATTCCGGTGGTTTGGTCAAAAGTCAACATTTGGTCAACTCCGAAGGTCGCGGTCAAAGTCAAGGCAAAGTCAAGGCAAAGTCAACCGTGTGACTCATCCACTTGTGCAACTAATTTTCAGCTAAGGACCACACTAGATATGATGAGGTCACCCATTGATTATTCTCCCTTTTTATTCCCTTTGGCAATTACCCCATTACCCTTCATTTAATTCATCCAACCCTTAGATTAAACCCTAGCTCATCCTAGCCCTTCATTCTCTCCCTCCTTTGCCTATATATAGTTTAGTTTTTGCCTCATTTAGGTAATTCCCAATCAGCCCCAACACAACACAACATCTCATTCTTCCTCTTCTCCCTCTCCTTTCTTTCTTCTTCTTTTCCCATCTTCCTCTTCCAAATTCCAGCCACCTTCTTCCACCCTTCTTTCTTTCTTGTTCTTCATTTCTCACTCTTTTCTCTCTTCCATTCCCACCACAAAATTCGTGCTCACCATCTACCTCACCAAAACAGCCCCTACAACAACATCAAAGATTGCAAGGATTGAAGCTTGGAGCAAGGAGGAGTTCATAAAGGAGGAGGAGAAGTCTTGGAGTCTTCATTGAGCATTCTCTAACTCTTTTACCCTTTTAATTTCTGTGCTTTATATTCTTGTAATTTGAGATATACACTATGCTTTGAAATTGAGTTTGTTAGCTCAATAACTTTGTTTATCAAATTTACAAGTGTTGCTTATTTACTTTATTTGCATGTTCTCTTTGAAAACACCAAAAATATGAAAAGTACAACCATGTGCACATACTTCACTTCACAAGTATATAGTTCATCTCTTATCTCACCACTTTAGTGCTAAAATTACTTGGTTACCATACACATTACCAAGGTGGTTTTAGGGCCTTCCAATCCCTTGGGTACGACAACCCCGGTCTTAATCTATATCATCTCCTATCTTTGACAACGATACGATGACATGTTTTCAATGCGAAATTATCGTCACGTCAAATGGCGTCGTTGCCGGGGATTGAGGTTTAACCTTGATCCTTTGGTAATTGGTTTCCGGGTGGTTCTTAGCACTATTCTTGTTTATATTGTTGTTGTTTGTTCATAAGTGTTTGTGTTATTTTGTGTTTTGCTTAGTTTTGCTTCTAGTTTTGCGTGTTTTTTTTTTCTGCTTGTTTTTAAGCTACTGTCCTCTGTGTTCCCGATTTTTTTAAAATACCAAATCAACCCAGAAAATTCCAAAATTTTTTGTGCTAGTGTATTTGTGTGTCTAGTTTCTGTGGTTAAAATTGTAGATCATTTGGATAAGTCTAGGTTAGGTAAAAAAATAGTTTTTCAGCTACTGGTCGTCAGGATCCGTAGTGAGTATTTCCGATCGCCTGGAACCTTCCAGATTTGTGTTTTTCTTTGTTTTGTTGTCTCTAATTGGTTCCATATCTTGTATACTTTAGTTTTATTGATTAATTAGTTGATTCTAAGCCTCTTGTTGTGATTCTAAAGGTACTTGAGTGAATCATCTACATCACACATGGATAGATGGAGCCATCGGTGGGAAGAGCCTAGAAGATTTGAGCATCAAGATGATCAATATACCATGGGCATGGTATCCCAACCACATCCTCAAGAGCAATCTTACCAAGACCATGGGGGATACCAATATGCAAGCCATGATTCCCACAACAATTCATATTGCTCTAATGATCATTGGAGTTCACATCATGGTTCTAATATACTTGATGCACCACCGGACTTCCAACAACAAGCACATGTGTATGAACCCAATGAGCCAAACTTGGCAGAAATGATAGCTCAATTGCAAGCTTCTAATGAGAGATTGCAAGTTTCTTCACACAATGAGCCTAGCATGGCAGATCTTATGGCAGCATTGATGAAAAGTCAAGCGGAATTGCAAGCTTCTTTACACAACCGTTTACAAGAGCAAGATCATGGACTCACAAGTCTTCACTCGAGTGAGCTTTTTAATTCCAATCCCTTACTTGTGCATGATGATATTGATGTGCATTCATATGGGGCTGAGAGGGAAGAAAATGTACCTCTTGGCCATGTTGTTAATGATATTGTGCATCATGATTTCACATTAAAGGAGGATGGGAACCGGGAGGAAGAAAATGTACTCCCGGGAAATGGATTGGGAGATTTTGATATTGTGCCATCTCGGAGTGAAAAGGGGGTGGATAAGGAAGCCGGAGGGGAAGAAAATATACCCTCCAGAGAATTTGTTCTTGATAGAGGATATGAAAGTGAAACCAGAAGCCTCACATACAATCCCCCTCTAGATTCAACAATAATTGATCCACCACTTGAGTTGACCATGAAGAAGCGGAAGAAGAAGCATGGGTTGATGAGTGAACTTTTTGAAACCTTCAAGAGGGCAGATGTGAATGTCCCTTTACTAGAGCTCATTGATAAGGTACCAGCTTATGCCCAATTTCTCAAGAACCTTTGTTTGCACAAGAGGAGATTTGCAGCGAATGAGATGTTTCAACTAAATGAAGAGGTGAGTGCAATCATTCAACATCGGTTGCCTCAAAGGAAGCAAGATTTTGGAAGCTTCATTATAGGGTGCAGAATTGGTGACGAGTCTTTTGATGGAGCTCTCATGGACATGGGTACAAGTATTAACATCATGCCTCTAGCCACATACCGAAGGCTAGCCATTGGTCCTTTGAAGACTACTTCGGTTTCATTGGAATTGGCGGATGAAGTTACTAGACTCCCGGTTGGAATTGTTGAAGATGTTTTGATAAGAGTCAATAAGTTCATTCTTCCGGCAGATTTTGTGGTGTTGGACATGAATGAGGATGTTCATATAGACGAGGAGCGTCCTATCATCCTTGGGAAACCTTTTATGGCTATGGCGGGTGTCAAAATAAATGTGCAAAAAGGCACAATATGCCTCAAGGTGCTAGGAGAAAAAGTGAAACTAAAAGTGTTTCAACCTAGTTATCCCCAAGAGGTTATCCAAGAAGTGTTTGCAAGTGATTTGGTGGGAGGTGATCAAGCTAAAAGTGAGAGGATCTTTGGGCCATTGAATCCACTAGAACCGCTAGTGAAAGAATTTAATCCTCCTCCTTTGGTTGCTGTCCATGAGCAACAAGAGCTCTCTTCTTCGGATGATGATGACATGTTTGATGAACCTGTGCATCCATATATGCATGATGATAAGGCTTTTGTTGTTTCTACATCTGAGTCTAAGCCTGGCAGATCCATTGCCAACCTTCCTGCTCACAAGAATGAAGCTTCATCAACTTATATCTCTCCTGATCTGGACATGGATCCCTACTTCTTGGACCCACAAACCTCAAGCCTTGGACAACCGCATAAGCGTAATGAGTTTGCATCTCCTCAAAAACATGAAGTTGTGCAGCCCACTTACACCATTCATGAGCGTGATCGAGGAATACTGCCTACACCTTATGTTCCTCCTCATAGGAGAATATTTCTGCCTACACCATATTTTCATCCTCATGAGCATAGATTGCCCCCTACGCCTCCCAATTTCGAGACATATGAGTTATACAAGAAGAAAAGCCCTCAATACAGTGAGGTACAACTAGAGGCGATCCAATGCCTAAGGGAGATTTTGGGGATTGGAGTGAACATGATGAAGATGCATGAATGGTCTCCATTTCCAAGCTGCAGGTACATGGCCACACCTTTTATGAGTTGTTTCGGTGGCAAGGAGTGCTTTGAGCCTCCGTGAGCAACAAGATGAAGCAACAAGACCGGCTTGAAGTCTATAAAGAAAAGCGCTTGTGGGGAGGCAACCCCATATCATTTTCTGTTATGTTTTCTTTCAATAAAGAAAGTTGGGAGGTTTTGAAGGAGTTATGATCGAAGTTCCGGAGAGAGGAACCGAATAAGTATTGTTTGCTGCAAAAACAGAGCTGTCTGGGCAGTACAGTAGACTTTGAATGCCATCCATATCCCACCGTTGGAATTGGCTGAAACTTGTTTGAGAAGATGCATCTATGACTCTACTGTACTCAAATTAAATTTCACCTGATTTAAACTAGTGGATCTGCCGAAATCTTGTTTCGAGTAGGCACAACTCAGTGTTGTTTTGACTTTCTGGAAGCTCGATTTGACCAGCAAGAATTTCACCTTCAGGAACTATTTTTCAGTGATTCCAGAGGCCATCATGAAGCCATTGGAGTCTACTTTCCAATGCCACTGGAACCACTCAATTGTGACTTATATTCCTGGAGTTATGCCCAAAACAATGGGAGGACGTCACTTATGAGTCGCTGTTTTTCTCCTGTTTTCAAGTGCACACTTGCAAACACACTTGGAGCTTACGTGTGGAAGTCAAGGCTTTATGCCTTGAGGTTGGTGATTGTTGGTGCCTACTGAATATCATTGTGGAGATCGCCATAAGGGAGTTTTCATTTCACTTCACTCACATTAGTTTGTTTTGTGTCAATTGTTTTGTTTGTTTGTTTCGTGTGTTGTTTGTTGTTATTTGTCGTGTCCATCACCCAACGTAAATTGTTAAATTCACTTATCACATTGGGGACAATGTTAAGTTTAAGTGTGGGGGTGAGGTTTGAGTTTATACCCGACAAAAGTTGTTTCTTTTTAAAATAAATAAATTTAAAAAAAAAATTTCTTTTTTTCTGTTTTTTGTTTTGTGTTGTTTGCTTGTGCGTTAGTTCTTTCCAACTCCAATGATGAATTGAGCTTACTTTGTTGTGTTCTTGAGAATATGATCATTGTTAAGGCTTTATGTAATTTGCTTTGGGTTTAATATGCATGATTCATGATTGCTTGATTTTCCATGTACACTTCACCTTTGTTAATTAGTCGATTGCAATCTAAGAAGCACACTTGACATGTATTGCCATGCATACCCAGAAATTGTGAGGATTTGAGCCCATTGAATATTCGCATGTATGCATCTTTCATACATTTACTTGTTCTTCATGAGTGTACATTGCATAAGTCTTGAACCTAGAACTTGCTCAAAGACCTCTTGAAACGTTTTGTTGATCTACATTGAGTTAGAAATGACTAAGGCACTAGACAAGCACCATGGCCAAATTGACCACCATCCATGTGAACTTGAACTTTAGGATTAGCCCACTTGAACTATATACATCATTAGCTTTTTCATTGTTCAACTACATCACTTTCACCCATTCCACCACTTAAACACCATCTCACCCTTGTTTCGTTGTGTTTGCAAGACGATGATAGTGACTTCTTATGTCCTTTATGCTTGGGAATTGTTTGGTAGTATGCCAAAAGGCAAGTGTGGGGGTGCAATTTTATTGTTGTTGTAGTTGTTTCAAAGAAAGAAAGAAAGAAAGAAAATCAAAAACAAAAAGAAGAAGAAAAAAGTTCCTCAAGAAAAAAAAATAGAAAATGAGAAAGAAGAAAAATCCAAAAATAGAGTTGTTTGCTGTATTGTTTTTTAATTCAATAAAAGGGGTTGGAAGAAAAATAAGAAAGTTCTTTTGGTTGTAGCATTGATATGAGTTTCAAAGTCGTTGACTTGTCTTGCAAACATGTGGAACATTTGACATATCCATCCCTTCATTTCATTTAACCATCCACCCTTTGGCCCCATTACACCATTTAAAGTCCTTTTGATTTAACGATTTGTGGTTCAATTTGTGGAGAGTTGGTTGATGAGCAAGCATATGGGAACATTATTTGTGCATTTGTTTTGAGAGTAAACATTTAACCCTAAACACTTGAGCGGAAATATTTAGTGATCTTTGTGAGTTTAGTGGTTAATGTGTTCAGTTGTGCCTATTTGATTGCATGAGATTAATTGTACATTTGGTTTCCACACACTTCACTCGAGCATGATTGAATTGCGTTTGTTAAGCACTTAGCAAATTTGTGAAGCCTTAGCATGTGATCATTGGACTCTTGTTTATAACATTGCGAGCTCGCTGAGGACTATGGTTGGAAAAAGCTTTTGAATTCTGTTTTTCCCTTCTTATGATTGTATTGTGTTTCCTTTATTGTATTGTTTTGTGTTTGCTTGAGGACAAGCAAGATTCAAGTGTGGGGGTGGGACAATCCACAACCAGCAACAATGAAAGAAGAGCCACACCAAGCGGATCCAAACCTAGAGAATCATGCACCTCTTGTGAGGTGCATGAGGGAGTACACACTCCCTCATGTTGTGGATCACCCATCATGCATCGTGCTTCCACCGTGCAATACTCATTACGAAATCAAGTCCTCAACATTGAGCATTATGCCTTCGTTCCACGCTTTTTAGGATGAAATCCTGTATGATCATCTTATGAAATTCGAACAAGCATGCACTACGATGCAACTACATGGGCTGCCCGAGGATAGCTTAAAGCTTCGATTATTGCCCTTCACTTTGAAGGACGGGGCGAGGAAATGACTACTCAAGCTGCAGCCAAGGTCCATACACTCGTGGTTCGAGTTGCAAGAGGCTTTCTTGGCCAAGTTCTTTCCACTAAGCAAGGCAGCCAAGGTTCGGGACTCAATCGTCAACTTCAAACACCAATCGGGTGATGCTTTCTACGAACCATGGGAAAGATTCAAGGATCTAGTAATGAGTTGCCCACATCATGGCTTGGAACAATGGTTTCTTGTTGATGTATTCTACCGAGGCTTATCTTCCGGTCAACGACAAAGGGTGGATACATTTCAAGGAAGTACTATAGTAAGCATGTATCCCGATGAAGCTTGGGATACTTTTGAAGATCTAGGATCCAACTCCGAGCTATGTGATGATTTTGGACCTCGAAGGCATCCTCCCACATAAGTGGACTCTCAAGTACCAAAGGCTTATAATGTCTCAAGTGAGCCACGAGGTGAAGACTTGGTGAACATCAACTTTGAGAGGTTGGAAGCTTCATTGAACAAGAAGATTGACATGCTCATACAAGCACAATCGAAGGCTACCTCTCTACAAGTAAATAGTGTTATCTCTTCGCCACCTTGCTTTTATTGTGGTTCTCTTGGTCATGAAATGGAAAAGTGTTCTTATCTTGTCAACAAGGAGAAGGAAGAAAGGTAACATGTGAACCAAGTGAGCTCATACGTACCCACAAGGTTCTTATCAAGCATCTCCAAAGCCATACAACAACTATACACCCTGAATGATCAAGGAAGAACTCAAGGGTACCAAGCGAAGCCTTATGGGAGCAACACTCAAGGATACCAAGAGAAGCACTTACAATTAACGGACCCAAGTGTGAAAGACATGATTACCATACTTGTCCAAAGCTAAGTGAAGAATGATCAAGTGATTTCGGCACTACAACAAGGGCAACAAGTTCTTCAACAAGGGCAACAAACTCTTCAACAAGGGTACCAAAGCTTGCAACAAGGCATGGCCAAGATGGAGTTGCAAATGGGCAAATTGGCCAAGGAGATTGGTGAAAGGCCAAGAGGTGCCTTGCCTTCTAAGGTGGAGTCGAACCTAAAGTTTAAGGCCAAGGAGGAGTGCAATGCTATCTTCACATCTTATTCCGGTATCTCTCATGCTACTTACACTCCTCTTCCCCCAATTTCTAATTACTTTATCCCCTCTCCCTCATTTCCTATTCATGAGAACTTTGATAATATGCATTCCTTGGAGGATGGGGCCAAGGAGGAAGAAAATGTACTCCTTGGCAATTATAGATTGAGCGAGGTAATTGTGGAGGAAGATGTGGTGCTTGACAAGGGATTTGGTTACTTGTCCTTTGAGAATGATGTTACCTTTTACGATGGAGTGAAGACACAAGAAGGAGCATTGTGTGAGGAGACTCCTAGGCATGAGAGTGACATGGTTTCTAACTTTGGTGGTGAGGCTATAATAACTATGGATCCACCAAGAACCATGGTCACCTCTAGAGAGCTCTTTGATGATGATTTGCTCGTTGACCAAGCGATGAAGGTCACGCACAATGAGAGGAAGAACAAGAAGATGACATTGATGGATAAGCTACGAGAAGTGTTAAAAAAGGTGGAGATTAACATCCCATTGTTGGAGCTCATATGCCAAGTATCGGTCTATGCATGGTTTCTCAAGGACTTGTGTACGAAGAAGAAGAGGCTTGAGGAGCATGAGGTTTATAAGATTGAAGAGCATGTGAGCTCAATGATTCAACAAAACATGCCACCAAATAGGAAGGACCTCGGGAGCGTTACTATCAGATGCCTAATTGGTGACACTCACCTTGATGGAGCACTCATGGACTTAAGGGAGAGTGTCAATGTAATGCCTCTATCTCTCTACAAGAGGTTGAGCATTAGTGTCTTGCAACCTACTCCCATTGCACTTACCTTTGCGGATGGAAACAAAAGAAGACCGGCGGGAGTTATGGAAGATGTGCTAGTAAGAGTTGACAAGTTTATTCTTCCCGTCGACTTTGTTGTGCTTGACATGGGTGATGACCCCAATGGAGACAATGGATTCCCCCTTATTTTTGGCCGGCCTTTCATGGCTACGTCGGGTGTGAAGATTAATGTTCTCAAGGGCACCATTAGTTTAAAGGTTTTAGATGAGAATGTGAAGTTTGAAATGTTCAAGCCCGTACATCCACCGGAGGTAGTTGAGGAGGTGTTTGTTATTAACTTGGTGAAGGGGAATAGCGCTAAAAGTGAGAGGATTTTTGGTTCTTTAAACCCAACAAAGCCTACACCTCATGCTCAAGATCACTACTCACCCATTTGAGACCATGATAATATCTCTTCCATTGAGCATACGCCTAAACCCTAAAGCCACCACCTTGGTCTCATGAAGGCATACTTGGGAATGATCCATTTCTTGAGGGAGCTAAAGAAGACACTCATGAGTGCAACGCAAAATGCGACAATCAAGGCCATGCGAGAGATGGTTGGTGAGGTTAGACGGAAGAAGTATTCTTGGCCATCATCTCCAATATCGATTTTCAAAGGCATTAAGGGTTGTTTTGTGGGAAGCCCTGGCGATGGTGAGACAAGCAACACAATGAGTGGAAAGAATTTTTGCTTTGAGCCACCATGATTTGTCAAACAAAGAACCAAGACTGGCTTGTAGGTCTATAAACCGAAGCGCTTGTGGGGAGACAACCCCATTTGGAGAAAAGTTATTGTTTTCAACATTATTTAGTAATGAATAAAATAATTTAGGGAGGTTGGGAGGTGTTATGATAGGAGTCTTGGAGGAAGAAACCCAAGAAGTGTTGGTTTGCATTTGTCCAAAAAAGGTCTGGGCAGAACATTAACTTTGGAGGCAGTTTTCTCTATATCTGTCTGTTGGATTATACTAAAACAAGTTGGAAAGCTTCTTCTATGATCCTCTATGCCCATTTAAATTTCTCTTTGAAAAGACCGTTGGATCTGCTGCAATTGTGTTTAAAGGAGGAGTACTCACTGCAGTTTGACTTTCTGGAGGGTCACTTTGACCAGTTCTTCATTGCATGCCCAGAAAGTGATTTCTAAGTTTCCAATGGCCAAACTAAAGCTCTTTGAGTCTACTTCCTAATGCCACTGGAATCACTCAACTTGGATGCATATTCTTGGAGCTATGCCCAAATATATGGGAGAAGGTCGATGCGGTGTTGCTAATTTCCCCTGTTTTCGAGTGATCCCGATGCAATCACACTTTGATTAGCGCTAATTCAGTTTGGCACCCGAGGAGCTAACGTTTGGAAGTCAGGGATTTGTGCCATGAAGTTGGTGTCTATTATTTGCAGTTTCTCGGCTACTAAGTGAGTCTAAAAAGGGGGTTTTTCTTACTCTATCATCCGTATGCTATATTTTGTTTGTGTGCATTCGCCCGACTTTGCTTCTTCACTTTCACCAATTTGCTTTGCAATTTTAAACACCTCACAACATTGAGGACAATGTTGGTTTTAAGTGTGGGGGTGAGGTTGGGCCAAACTAAAATGTTTTCATATTTTTAAACCACCAAAAAATTTTCAATTTTTCAAAATTTCCAACGAACAATCGACCTTTGAGTTGACCGGTCGACCCTCATCCAGGGAGGTTCTCAACCGGTCGATACCTTTCCGTCGACAGGTCGACAAGAGCATAAAGTTGAAATGTTGTGATTTTTGGAACTTTGAGGTTTGTGTCACTAAGCCAATAACGGAATCAGACAACACATTTCCAACGACAGCAACAAAAATAACTGTCGTCCCAGAAATTCAAACGACAGCAAAAAATATTCTATTGTCTGAGATAATTCACTATTCAAAAGGGACAACGGATTATATTGTGATGTTGTGTCATTGCCTTGTTTCAGACAATTGTTATTTTGTTGAAGTTGTTGATTACTTCTTCAGACAACAGCTACGTATTTTATGTTGTTCAAATTTTTATTATTATTTTATTAATATTAATAAAATAATAGTGTAAGTTTGATGTTGTCTCATTGTTCTAAAGGGACAACATATTTCTTTGTTCTGTTGTGCTACTGCATTGTTTGAGACAACAGTTATGGTGTTAATGTTGTACAATTTTGCTTCAGACAATAGTTGAATATTTTATGTTGTCCAAAATTTAATTTTTATTTTAGGATTTAGGATTTAGGATTTAGGGTTTAGGGTTTAGGGTTTAGGGTTTAGGATTTAGGGTTTACAGTTTAGAGTTTACGGTTTATGGTTTAGGATTTATGGTTTAGGGTTTAGGGTTTAGGGTTTAGGGTTTAGGGTTTAGGGTTTAGGATTGATTTAGGGTGTAGGGTGTAGGGTTTAGGGTTTAGGGTTTAGGATTTATGGTGTAGGGTTTAGGATTTATGATTTAGGGTTTACGGTTAAAGGTTTAGGGTTTAGGATTTATGATTTATGGTTTAGGATTTTGGATTTAGGGTTTAGGGTTTACGGTTAAGGGTTTAGGGTTTAGGATTTAGGATTTAAGACTTAATATTTATGATTTAGGGTTTACGATTTAGGGTTAGGGGTTAATGGTTTAGGGTTTAGGATTTAGGATTTATGGTTTAGGGTTTAGGGTTTAGGGTTTAAGATTTATGGTTAAGGGTTTATGATTTGTGGTTTAGGGTCTATGGTTTAGAGTTTAGGGTTTAAAATTTATGGTTTAGGGTTTAGAGTTTAAGATTTAGAGTTTAGGGCTTAGGGTTTATGGTTTAGGGTTTAGGGTTTAGGGTTTAGGGTTTAAGATTTATGGTTAAGGGTTTATGATTTGTGGTTTAGGGTTTATGGTTTAGAGTTTAGGGTTTAAAATTTATGGTTTAGGGTTTAGAGTTTAAGATTTAGAGTTTAGGGCTTAGGGTTTATGGTTTAGGGTTTATGGTTTAGGGTTTATGGTTTAGGGTTTAGGGTTTATAATTTTTGGTGTAGGGTTTAGGGTTTATAAACCATAAACCCTAAACCCTAAACCCTAAACCATAAATCCTAAACCCTTATCCCTAAACCCTAAACCCTAAACTCTAAATCCTAAATCCTAAACCATAAACCCTAAACCCTTATCCCTAAACCCTAAACCCTAAACTCTAAATCCTAAATCCTAAATCCTAAACCATAAACCATAAACCCTAATCCCTAAACCATGCATAAATCCTAAACCCTAAGCTCTAAACCCTAAACCCAAACTAAAATCGAATTTTCACTTTAAACTTAGCAGATCATCACAATTCAGTTGCCCTAGTTACACCCATACCTAACCCTAAAGTTGAGAAATTAATATTAATATCATTATGGAATGAGTGAGGTATTTTATAAGTGAAATATGAACTTAAGATGGTTTGAAAACAAATTGTACCGAAATACCTCAATGAATATTTATTCAAAATTTACTTTTTGATTCGTTAATTTTTTGAAGAAAACCTTCTAGACGTGAGACGTAGAGTACGTCGTTGCCAGTTCATAGACACCTGATAGGTGTAATTCCGGGTTCGTATGAGAGAGTTATAGTCAGCGAAAGTTCGATTATTTTTTTGGAAGTTTAGAGAATTGAAATTAAGTCATTTTAATAATTTTCGGAAGGCATGATATTAGCCATTGGATCTCTCACCATTATATTTGGACCGTTCAAATTTACTTAAGGGTTAGAAACCCTAAATTTCATCAAATCAGTCTCTCATTCTCATCGAATCCATCACTCTCACACTTTGACGAAAATGAAATTTTCGTTTTCCCTCCCATCTTTCCCACGCAGAGTAGATCTGCGTCTATGGTCTCACTTTCATCTCAATCTCCTCATGAGCACTCGCTCTCTCATCTTTCAAAACCGCAACTCACTCTCTCCCTTAGATGTCTCTTTCTCTCTTCCTCTCGATCTCCCTATTGGGCACTCTTCTGCTCTCCTTCCCAGATCGACAACCTTCTCTCCTCATCTTCCTACTAAACACCGAGCATCCAGCATCTAACCAAATGAAATAGGAGAGAGCGACGAACAAAACCCAAGAAGAATCATCACCATCCACCGCCCAGAAATGCCGCACGCGGCCTAGGAAGATCACACAGCTACCCGAAGTCGGAACACCCAATTCCGGCCATCTTTTCTGCTCACCGCCACCACCAATGGGCTCAAACCAAGCCGATCATCGAAGCCATGAAGTCTCATCACTAACCAATGTCGGACGACCGCCGTACGCGTCGTCGCCGGAGCTGACGAGTCTGCTACTGTCCGATCTCTAATCTTTGGCCATGTTCGAGCTACACCACCACTTGAAATGGAACCAGCACTCAACGATCCGTCAAGCCCAGAGATTCCACGACCTAGTTTCGCCGAACGCCGCCGTACGCGCTACACGCGCCGCCTCTAGCTGGTGGACCACCTCATCGCCGCCATGAATGTCGTTGGCCTATTCTTTTCATTCTGGTAAGACGATCTCGAAGTCCCCTTTCGCTGTTTGATTGATTTTCAATTCAAGAGATTGTTATTGTTGGAGATTTAACTATGGGTTCCTTGGATTGGAGTTCTAGGGTTTAGACTTCAAAATGGCGAAGGAATTTGGAGGATAAACTTCTGGTCTTTGCTGAGATTTGTAATGCCCCGTACCTGACATCTTTATTTTATGAAGGGTTGCCTATAGATGTGGTTATCATCAAGGATGTGCCACTGCTGAGTGAAGTTTCCCTTTCCTATCTTTCATGGACCAATGATTGCATTAGACTCCATGTAATGGTACGTTAGTATATCATGATCATGCATGTGTTTGTTGTTTTTCTTCTTCTTTTGTTAGATTTTATCTAGCTAGTTAGTTCCTGACTCCTTGTTTTGTTTGGCTTTTAGGAATTCGAGGTCTACAACGAGAATCATGCAATCCTTGTATTACCAAATCTCAAGCGTTTTGAATTGGTAGTTTGTGCAGATTCCTGCTCTGGTACTAATCGTCTGTTGACATCTTTCCTCATTGCATTCCCTCATTTGTGTTGGCTTGTGTTGAAGGTATTTCTTGATACTGAGTTGATTGTATGATTAAACTTTCAGGCATACCCTTAATTCAACCCCTTGCATTTTGTATAATAACCAACTTTCCAAAAAGAAAAAAAACATTTAGAATTCACAGTGCATTGCATGCATATCATTTTGCTCTTGTTTTTAGCTTTTAAGGTTATAATTGAAATTCATATCTACCTTATAATTTGGACAGACGGATTCTTTTTAATTTACTCTTTTATGCAATGATCATATTCATATTCAGCAGAATCCAACACAAGTAGTCTGCTGTCATAAGATAAGAATGATATGGACCATATGTGCCTTTATGACTTCTAAGACTCTTTTGCATCCTTACTAGCTGCATGTGTTAATATTTTCCTTGGTTTGGGGAGTTATGGCCTAGTAGGTTTCACTACCTACACATATTACTCACTGAGGGTGTGCCTGAATGTATAAGTTGCTCTGTTTCTCAGTGCATTTTTGTTTTATCTTGATCATGAATAAGCATGATGTATAACGAATGTGATGGTGTAGAAGGAAGCATGAGACATGTTCCGTTTATAGCTTTCAACTTTTATTGGTTCAAAAACTTGCAAGGTTAATAGTGATTCTATTTGTCATCTGTAAATGCTAATGTGGTTCTTGTTTCTTGTAGACTAATAAATTGTTTTCTTGGTGCAGTTGCAATTCATGAATCCTTTTAGTACTGATCCAGGCACATCATACTTTCCAATGCAATGGTATGAAAAGAAAGATGCCACAAGCCCACATCATTACCTCAAGGTACTAGAAATAATAGGGTATCGCCATCGTTTAAATGTTGTTGAGCTCGTCAAACACGTGATAGAGACTGCTACTGCCCTGGAGAGAATTGTTATTAATCATGTTCGTTGGAATTATCATGTTTCTGGAACTGATAAGTGGGTTCACAATTACAATATGGAAGAAGATGCAAGAAATGGTGCTATGCACATTTGAATTCGATAAGCCTACTCTATGGGAAAGTGCAGCAACTTTGAATTAAATTGCTCAGAACAGTGTAGTACATTTTGGATCTTTTTCCTTGAATCAAATAGACTTGTCAATTTGTAGTTCACTTGTTTTGCATCTTGGATATTTATTGGATGTTCTCTATATATGTGCTAGTTGAGACCATATGAATGCATTTTGATGATGTATAGAGAACTCACTAGTGAGGTTATTCAATATCCCGAAATTTTATGGTCAAAACAATCACTCTCATACAACTCTCTACTAACTAAAAACTATTGTCCAAGAGAATTGAACACAATAAAATGGAAAGTAGAAACTGTTGTTTAAGCCATTCAACTATAATACTTTTCATATTTTGCCAGTTGCCGAACTACAAAAACACAACTAAAAATAACAACTTTATGTTGTTTAGAGAGTGGGCGGACCACACTGGGTATCCAAAAAACTATTGTCTAATAAAAACTCAAACAACAGTTTCTTTGAAAATCCCATAATATCATACATGGATAAGCAATGTCATTTTCCTTTATATGTTGTCTCATGGAAATTTACTCTACCGTTTTTAGCACACAATCTCTCTCACACGGTAATCCAACCACATGAACAAGCCATTTGTTGATGTAGAAAATAATAACAAACAATAGTTTTTTAAAGATCATGTTGTATAAATTTTGTTAGACAACACCATTTTATTGTAACCTGTTGTATGAAATAAAGTTAGACAACACCATTTCATTACAATTGGGTTGTATGAAAGTCAATGAGCCGACAGAAAGTGTCCGTTGTCTGAGTGAAATCAGACGGCAAGGGGATTAACAACAGCAAAAACATTGATCAGACAACGGGTAAAAACTGTCGTCTGATCAATTTTTTGGCCTAGTGTGTGGTGTGTTTTGATTGTCCTTTTCAACCCCTATGATGATTGTAAGCCTACTAAGTTGTGAATTAAGAGGATAAAGAGCATGTGCTTAGAAATCATTGAGTTGCCTTGTGATTAATGTGTGTAATTGATGATTGCTTGACACTATATGCACTTTGCCATGTTGATTAGTCACTTGCAATTGGAGGAGCATATCTAGACGATGTATTGACATGCATATACCCCTATATGGTGAGATTTTGAGCCTCATTGATATGTATGTATCATTCATACATCCTTGTTCTTCATGTATGTTCATTCCACTAGTTTACGAGACCTATAACTTGCTCAAAGACTTCTTGAGATTACGTGTTAATTAATTTGCGATGAATTGGAAATGATTAAGGCACTAGATAAGCATCATGGCCAAATTAACTTTCATCCCACTAAACACTTTTCATTAGGATTAACCCATTTTGAGCCTCATTCATCATTAGCTTTTTCTTTTTTTAACCACTAAAATCTAACCCATATTTTTTAGCTTAAACACTAGCCGTCCTTTGTTTCAAGTATTAGCCAGACAACAATTGTGACTTCTCATAGTCTTTGTGTTCTTGGGATTGTGAAAAGTAAGTGTGGGGGTAGAGTAGATTAGAGTTTTGTAAATGAGAAAAAGGTTGGAAAGAAAGCAAAATACAAAAGAAGAAAAAGAAGTTGAGAAAATAAAAAAGAAGTTGTGTACAAAAATAAAGTTAAAAAAGAAAGTTCCTAAAAGAAAAGAAAATACAAAATGGGAAAAGAAGGTAGTGAGAAAAAGAAAGAGAAAAGTAGAAAAAGGAAGAAAGAAAATCCAAAAACAGAGTTTGTTTTAGAATAATAGGTTGAAGAGAATAAAAGATTAGGTTGTTTTCAAAGAAAATGAGTTTCAAAGTCTTTGAGTTGTTTTGTGAAATGCTTGGAAAACTTGTTTATCCATCCCTTTGTTTCATGCTAACCCCTAACCTTTGGCCCCATTACAACCATATGAAAAGCCCTTTTGATCTAATGAGTTGCGAATTAATTAGTGGAGAGTTGGTCAATGAGCAAGCTTATGGGGACGTTGCTTTTGGTAATGTTTTTGAGAGTAAACACTTAACCCTAAACACAAGAGCGGAAATATTTAGTGAATCATGTGAGTTTAGCGGTTAATCTTATCGATATATGCTAATTTGATTGCTCTTGATCGATTATTCCATGGTTAGCACACACTACCCCGAGCATGCTTTGGATACATATCTTAATCATTTGGCGAACCATGAGGTTTGAGTTGTGTGCTTAATTGAGTCTTGATGCGTAGCTTAGTGGGCTCGTTAAAGATATGGTTGGAAAGGCAAAATAAATGTGATGTGGATTGTGTATTCTTTATTGGACTAATTTCTTGTTAATACCCTGAACTTTAGGGGTGAAATCAGTTCAGTCCCTGCACTTTTAATTTCATCAAAACAGTCCCTGAACTTTCAATTCTAAACCAATTGGTCCCTCCGTCACATTTTTCGTCCAATTGGACTGTTAATGCTGACGTGGCAACTGCAAAAAACCCATTATGCCCTTGGCTACTATTCCCTCTCTTCTACCCTTCAGTTTTTTTTTTCTCATCACTCTCTCTCCCGACCTGATCTCTCTCATCACTCTCTCTCTCCCGACCCCGATCTCGCTCTCTCATCTCTCTCATCTGTCTCTCTGTCCCCGACCCCTCTCTCCTCATTCTTCTTCCTCCATTGATCTTCACCTCTATACTTCACCGCTGCCTTCAGTCACGGCATCACCATGTGCCCAGAATTGCTCTGTGCACCCAGCAAACCACCAGCCCAGACGCGGCCCACCTCCATCACCATAACACCTGAGCTTCCGCTGCTCAGTCTAAGCCGCCAATGAAGAGAGTTGACTGAGAGGGACTGAGGGAGAGTCCGAAGAGCGCTCGGCGTAGCAGAGGACGTGGGTGCAGCGGAAGGGTGCGGAGGAGTTGAGCGGCTCATGACTGCAGAGAGGCCAGGCGGTGCTGCCTGAGTGCGGCTGGGCTGACGGCGGCGTCAACTGAAGCAAGAGAGAGCTGGTCTTGGTGATTTGGACACCCAGAAGAGCACGGTGGCTATGCAAGAAGCACAGATTGGACGAACGGTGCTCATAGAAAGGCTATGACGGTAGCGGCGACAGGAAGAGAGAGAGAGGGGTCGGGGCAGAGAGAGATTGAGAGAGAGATGATAGAGATTGGGGTTGGGGTCAAGCAGAGAGAGAGAGATGAGAGAGATCAGGTCGGGAGAGAGAGAGATTGATGAGAGAGGTGAGAGAAAAAAAAAACTGAATGGAGATCGGACAGAGGTGGTGATCGGAGCACGAGCTCAATGGATTGAGCTTAATCGGTGGCTCAAGGCTCGGATTGACCTAGAACCATGAACTGCAGCGGCGACAAAGATGAGATCGATGACCGGTTTGGGTCTCGGCGGCTGCGGAGCAGAGAAATCATGGCGGAGGATTGGAACGGCGTCGCTGGGTTGACGCGGTTGTGATCGATGGGTGCCTTGGCTGAGCTCGTGGGTGCCCAAATTAATTGGGTGTGTAGCGCGGTGGTGACGGTGAGACAAACTCACGGCGGATCGATGGGTGTCACGGGTTGATGTGATTTGGGTGCGACGGCAGTGGGCTCTTGTGATCGGTGGAGCGAATTTTGAACTGTTGTTGTGGAATTGTGATTGCAGGTGGTGCTTTGCAGGTTTGGAATTGATTGAAGGGTGCCATAGTAGTTGTTGTGAAGCTGCTGGAATTTGTGGTGGTGATTGTGATTATGCAGGGAATTTGATTTTGTTGAGAGAGAGATGATAGAGATTGGGGTTGGGGTCAAGCAGAGAGAGAGAGATGAGAGAGATCAGGTCGGGAGACAGAGAGATTGATGAGAGAGATGAGAGAAAAAAAAACTAAAGTGTGGAAGAGAGGGAATAGTAACCAAGGGCATAATGGGTTTTTCGCAGTTGCCACGTCAGCATTAACAGTCCAATTGGACGGAAAATGTGACAGAGGGACCAATTGGTTTAGAATTGAAAGTTCAGGGACTGTTTTGATGCAATTAAAAGTGCAGGGACTGAACTGATTTCACCCCTAAAGTTCAGGGTATTAACAAGAAATTAGTCATTTTTTATTTGCTTGAGGACAAGCAAAACTCAAGTGTGGGGGTGTGATTTGCATACAAATTAGGCCTCTAATCACTTTAGTAATGCTAATTCAATGGTCATTTAGTGTCTTTAATCCTTGATTTGCACCATTGTAGGGTTCATGAGCATCGGATTGATATCGAGAGCAAAAGGGCGTGTTTTGGAGCTTTTAGTGGATTTCCGGCAAAAAGACGAAAAGTCAACTCGAGAACCGTCGGTCAACTCGCGGTCAACCTCGACTTTAAAGCGTCAACGAGTCAACATGAAGTCCCGTAAGTGAGTCGCAAGAGAATTCTGGAAGTTTAGCCGAAAGTCAACCTTTGGTCAACTCCGAGGGTCATGGTCAAAGTCAACTACAAAGTCAACCTTGTGACTCATCCACACAAGCCTCCAAATAAGCAAGAACCACACTAGATATCATGAGGTCATCTATAGATTATTCCTTCCCTTTTATTCTCAAGTACTTTTACCCCTTTACCCTTCATTTATCCTATCCAACCGGCCAATAGATCTTCCCTTAGTTAATCCTAACCCTCCATTCACTCCCTCCTTTGCCTATAAATAGCCTAGTATTTGCCTCAATAGGTCATCCAATTTCAGCTAGCCTCACTCACATCACTCTCACCTTCCCTTTCTTCCTCTCCCATTTTCCCCTTTGGTTTACCTTCTGGCCGCCAGTCGACCGGTCGACACATAGCCGGCGACCGGTCAAACCGTGACGGTTTAGGCCACTTTTGCCACTTCCACCACTTACTCCACCATTTTGGGTAGCTGAGATCCTCACCAAGTCATCAAGTTCGTCATCAAAGGCCAAGGAGAAGCTAGAGAGTCATCTATTAAGCATTCCTCACCTCTCTCTCTTCTACTTATGTTTAGAGCTTATAATTGTATTTTGATGATGTATACTAAGATGATTAGTGAGTAGTTACTTTGTTGGGGATTAGGGTTGTGTGCCCTAGTCCAATGTGACTATGTGATGCTTTGATTTTATGAATAAATGTCTTTGTTGGTTCATGAGTATATGTATTGTCTAATTTCATATGTAATGAATGTGTATTTGAGAAATTCACCACTCTTTGGTATGCATTTGATCCATCTTTTATGAGTGTGAATGGGTTGGTTACTTTATTCTACTCTAGGCAATTGGCAATATGTATGATGAGCATGTTTATCCATGTATGACCCTTAGTTCATGTG
Source organism: Rubus parviflorus (assembly GCA_029955375.1). Classification (NCBI taxonomy): domain Eukaryota; kingdom Viridiplantae; phylum Streptophyta; class Magnoliopsida; order Rosales; family Rosaceae; genus Rubus; species Rubus parviflorus. The sequence goes on along the minus strand of JARGGL010000008.1, from coordinate 2,012,174 downwards.
CTTTTACGCCTCCTTACCTTCTACCCTCCCGCGGAAAGTCCCTAGGACCCTAATAAGGCTTAGAAATACCTTAGGAGGAATTCATTCCACATCGATGACATCGGTAGAATAGTGGGTTATACATGTGTTTCTTGTTTGAGTCTCTAAACTTCGACACTTTACGCCTCTTAAGCACTTTAGGAGATTCGGTATTAGGTAACATAGAGGGATCTCCTATGACACCTAGAGAGTTCGAATGACCCTAATACGGCATTTCAATACCTTAGGAAAGCATGGTCCTAGAACCATAACACTTAATGACAAAGCAAAAGATAGATGGTGAGTAGTTTTGAGATACGGGAGTGTCGTTCCACAGGGATTGATGGTCCGTGATCTCTCTGTAGCGTGTGTAATCGATACTCTAGCTATGAATGATGTGATGAGAAGTGGAAAGAGTGGGTGTGTGTGAGTATGTGACAATGAGCGGTGTGAGGTGTAATGTAGTTTGGTGAAAAGCAATGGTGGAGTGCCAAAACAACAATCAAAAGTCAAACAAGAATTGAATGCAAACGAGTAAGATAAAGTGTGCAAATAAAGATAAGTGTCAGGGTTTTCGGGCAAACCCCAAGTCCAATGTAACAAGCGATGCTTTAATAAACTCAATCATGCCAATGTGTCCATGAATCAAGCCCCGTATCCTAGCCATGTTACGGCTCTAGGACCGTGGTTCAAAAGGTATTCGAATGCCATATTATGGGTCATTCAAACTCTCTAGGTGTTATAGGGGATTCCTCTAAGTTACCTAATACCGAATCCCCTAAAGTGCTTAAGAGGCGTAAAAGTGTCGAACCTAGGGACTCAAACAAGTCACAACACATCACATATGCTTCCAATTGCCTTGATTATGTAAGGTTACCAATTTCACACAATCACATCAAGATAGATTAGTTAACATGCCAAAGAAGTGGTAAATTTTAAGAACAAGCAACTAACACATATTGAAATAGGTAAGCACACATATTCATACAACACAAATGCATTTATTCATAGATCAAAGCATCCCAAAGTCACATTGGACTAGGGCACATAACCCTAGTCTCCAACAAATGTAACTACTCACTAAGCATCATAGTATACATCATCAATTTACAATTATAAGCTCTAAACATAAGGAAAAGAGAGAGTAGAGATGAGGGATGCTCAATAGATGACTCTCTAGCTCCTCCTTGGCTTTGATGATGAATCTTGATGACTTGGTGAGGATCTCAGCTGCCCAAAGTAGTGGTGGAGGTAGTAGATGTCGTGAGGAGAAGATTTGATGAAGGGTGGTGGAGGAAAGGAGGTGAGGAAGGCGGAGAAGTGGCTGACCCGCCGCTCGTCAACCTGTTGTCGACCGGTCGACGGACGTGCAGAGTGTGATCCTAAGGAGAAAATGGGAGAGAGAAAGGGGAAAGAGGAAAGTGAGTGTTTTGGGGCTGATGATGGAATGACCTAAATCAGGTAAGGATGGCTATATATAGGCAAGAGAGGGAAGGAATGAAGGGCTAGGATGTGCTAGGGTTAGATCTAAGGGTTGGATGAATTAAATGAAGGGTAAGGGGGTAATTGTTTAAGGGAATGAAAGGAAAAGATTTAAGGGTGACCTCATGATATCTAGTGTGGTCCTTTGCTAAATTGGAGGCTTGTGTGGGTGAGTCACACGGTTGACTTTGTCTTGACTTTGACCGCAACCCTCGGAGTTGACCAAAGGTTGACTTTTGGCCAAACCTCCGGAATTTTCGTGCGACTCACTTCCGGGACTTCATGTTGACTCGTTAATGCTCTCAAGTCGGGGTTGACCACGAGTTGACTGACGGTCCTCGGGTTGACTTGTCGTCCTTTTGCCGGAAATCCACTAAAAGTTCCAAAACGCATCCTTTTGCTACCAATATCAATTTGAAGCTCGTGAACCCTACAATGGTGCAAATCAAGGATTAGAGACACTAGACGGCTATTAAATTAGCATTACTAAAGTGATTAAAGGCCTAATTTGTATGCAAATCACATACAAATCACTTACATACTTTGCACACACTCTACTTTACTTTACTTGCTTGCATTTATTTCTTTGTTTACTTGTCTTTGCACTACACCATTGCTTTTCACCAAGCCAAACACTACACACACCACACATTGTCATATACACACCTCCATCCGCTCTTTTCACCTCTTGTCACTCCATTAGCTTTAGTTTCCCGACCACACACTACCTTGAGATTAAAAACCGTCAATCCCTGTTAGAACGACAATCTCGAATCTCAATATCACTTGCCACTCTTTTTGCATTTAATCAGTTACTTCCCCTCCTACAGACTCCATCCTAATTTCATGGCCACTAATTGCATCTGGAACCTAAGGCATATTAAACACATGCATGGATTCAAATTATAAAAATTTAATAGCAATGGGCTATGATAAGAAAGTAGTGGTTAATTACTATCAAAAATATTAGTCATTCAATACTATTGAATACCTAAATGTGCATTATTTTCATTAACAAACCTGTCCATGTGAATCTGTGTCTCTCCCTTGTTTGTTCTCCAATATGTTTATTCGAGTATGGAGGGCTGCAATCTGGTCCTGAATCATCTTTGACACTGAGTCTGTAATTTTTTGAATAAGGTCATCAGTGTTTTGAGAGAAAAATGGTTGTTGGGGATACACCATACAACGAGACACTCCAGAACCATAGGTACGACAATATCCATGACCATCATCCCCTATCAGTTCATGAAATATACGGTTTTTATCGGTTGTAAGGTTCTATTGGTCCTCAGGTTCCAATGAAAGTCGCAGTGTATATTCTTTCTATATACAAGTATAGAATAACAAGCATCAAATAACAAATTAATAATCGAAACAACACATTATATAAGATAATACTATCAAGCTAATGTATACAATGGCTTGGGCAACTTCTGGTATAGAATGGTCACGTGATTTCATCCACACACTCATCTTATCAGTTTCTTCTCCATTTTGTTCCATCTGTCAAGCACAAAACTATTAACACCATGACAGATGATGATATGTATGTTATCTATGTAGTTGTAAGATATGTTTATAAGTTAAAATGAGCAGTGATGAAATAATTAAATTGGTAATATGAATTTAAAAATATTAATGTAAAAGTCACTACCTCATATAATAATTGAGAAAAATATTTTCGACCAGTATTATGAACTGGTCCACGATGCTCCCGATTAATAGAGTTTTTTGTTGCTATCAGCTACAACAACAAAAATCCCAGAATCAACATATTATTGTTACTAACAGTTTAATGTATTTATTTTCATGTACACTTACCTTTGCCTCTTCACTACTCCAATAGGCAACGAGCTCAGCCCATTGCTCTATCACGATATATGAAGGAACATCGGAAATCAGATTTGAATCAGCTAGATCTTCTTTTCTCAAAGTAGTTAGCTTTTGTTTTGCTTTTATGATCTTTCCATAGAGTTTTACAACACTTCAGGCACACAAACTTATATCCTTCTGGAACATTGACCAAATTTTTCTACAAGTAATTGCACATATTACTGATATCAATAACATTGTTCCTCTTGTTAAGTTGTAAGGATAAACTCTATATTTACTGTCTTGCAGATATAGTAGTCCATCTTTAACAATAATAAAACTGAAAAACAATATGTTATATCATTCTTATGCATATTTGTAAACATGCACATATATACAAATATATATATATATACCTTAACCTCTGTCCAGATTCCTTTTTTCACATCAATTTCAACAGATTTCCAATCGATTATTGTTAGCGGAATCCTATGTCCATCACGTACAATCTGGCTCAATTGAGACTTTAGTTGGGTAGCCTTATCCCCTACTGGCTGAAAGCTTGAATCAAACTTGATATCAATTTTAACTCCAGTGTCGCACTCTGGGATCCCTTTACTGTGGCCTCTAGTAATTGGGGCAGTAGCTACTTCCATTTCTATTGTAAGAACATTAAATTCAAGTAGCATAAAAAAAATCTCAAACATTAAAGAGAGAAACATAGACCTTAAACATGTACATAGAATTAGAAACTCTATATCTGTATATACAAAGAGGAAGAGGCAACATAAACTACTTAATAAAGGGATGAGGTTATTGTGAATAACCTTTTTAAAAACTCTTCGAAGTTATATATGTACATGGTGATGAAGGGGGCAATGGAGGAGGAGGAGCCGGTGATAAATGACGCAACCGTGAAGTTTGTGATGGTTGCTATGATGAGGAGCTGCTGTTGTTTGAATGCTCAGATGCACTTGAGGTTAAAAACTTAGCCACAGTGAGTGGTCGATCAACCTTTCGTCTCTTCATTGTAATCTGTAAGATGACACATTCAATTAAATGTTAAAGGACTATACCCAACCAAAATAACAGGCTATTGTGGTCACTACAACAATTATACATAATACAAATACATATCAAATCAATCATTAAATTTAAGAACAACACATAAGATAGCACCACATAAATTCAAGAACAACACCTACTTAATTACAACCTATGATCATTCTTCCATGGCATGCATAACCATTGAATCACTTGAGATATCAGCTGCTTTATTATTGTTAACTTGCACGTGAGACAAGTCTCTTGAGGGCATTTGGACAACAGTTTGCCAATCTTGTCCCAAAAGATCTGGAACATGCCAAACCGAATGTGCTTAAGATGCTAAAATGAATGGTTCATCCCCCACTCGATTATTTCGATACAACAAACGTTTGAAGTTAACTAACGTAAAGTTAAAAGGATCTAATTTAGTCCCTGCTGAAGGATCAACCCAATCACACTTGAACAACACATATTTGATATCAGTGGAGTAAGTGACAACAATAATTTCTGTCAATCTCCCATAATATGATAAAGGGTCCACACGAGGATTCTTGTCTTTCTTACTAGCAACACTCATGGTGTCCGCTTGCAAAACTACACCACTATTTTGTGTTGACCGATAATTATCCACACTTTTTACACGAAAGAGGAACCCATTTGCAGTATATGAATTACGCCTCTTTGCCCCCCGATTAGGAGGCTTGGACAAAGCAATAACTTCTTCTGATAAGAATACATCACTTGTACTTTGCAAACTAATAACCTGTTTTTAAAACAAGGAACATCTTTAATACCTTTAAATATTTGTCATATAGCTAAAGGAACTTAATGTACAAGAATGACATACATGTTCTTTAAACTAGGTCGCAACTCAGCAAAATGAACACGCTGAACAAAGTGTTCGTCTGCATTAGGAAATTGTCTTTGAATTGCAGCAAGATGTTCAATGCGTAGTAAAATAAACACTTCTTAACAGTATTGTACATACTATATAAATGGACAGGAACCACCATCCAGTTTCTGTCCAGAAACTAATCATGTAGTTTCTACAAGGAGAAGGAGAACATTTCTGCATTAGGGGCAGAACTCGTCAAATAAAATATTCTCTTCTGCCCAGTAAACATTGGAAAGGAAACTTAATAAGGTGAATGACATACTTAAGAAATGGCGTTACTGTTTTTGAGTGGAACAAGATCCATCGATGAACCTATGTGCGAGTAACTTCATCCAATACAAAATCATTTCCATTCTCTAGCTCTATAATATTCTTTTTCCTTAACGGTCTGTTCCACTTGCTCTCTACATCATTAAGATATTGAGTACATAAATTCATGCACTCTTCCATCAAATAACCTTTAGCCATTGAAGCTTCCGAACAAGTTCGGTTACGCACATATTCATTCAAAGTGCCTAAATATCTCTCAATAGGGAACATCCAACGAAACACAACTGAACTAGCAATTATGGCTTCCTCGGCTAAATGAACAATTAAATGCTCCATTATATCAAAGAATGATGGCGGAAAAATCTTCTCAAGATCACAAAGTGTAACTGTTATCTGATCAAGAGCATTCTCCAAATCTTCTGCAGTATTTACTTTAGAGCACAATTGTTTGAAAAATTTTCTCAAGTCAATTAACACTTCGACTACATTTTTAGGTAGAGAACTTCGTATACCTACAGGAATGAGTTGTTGCAATAGAAGTTGATTATCATGACTTTTAAGACCTCCAATACTTTTGTCTTGTAGACGCACCCGTCTTGAAATATTTGATGCACTTCCTTCAGGCAAACTAACTTCCTTCAATAACGTGAGACACAAATCTTTTCCTTTATTGTTCATTTCAAAATTTGCTGGAAGAAAATATTCTGCACCTGATTCTCTCTTCTTCAGCCATTGATTCTTTCTAATTCCTATATCTTCAAGATCACGCCGAAAATTTACATTGTCTTTTGTTTTTCCAGTAACTCCAAGTATTGTCCAAAGGACATTGTCACAAACGTTCTTTTGTACATGCATCACATCAAGGTTGTGACGAATCATGTTATGCTTCCAATAAGGTAGCTCATAGAATATACTTTTCTTCCTCCAATTATGCTCCTTTTGACCTGAAAGGTCATGTCTTGCTGCTTCAATTATTTTCCTTCTCTCAATATCTTCCCTTTTATATTTTGTAAGGATGCCATTAGACTCTAATTGGGCGAGAAGTTCAACTCCAGACAATGGCCTAAGCTTTAATCTATATTCTGGAAAGCCATTAAATGACTTGTCATCTTGCCGATACTCATGATCATAGGACAGCCACCGACGATGACCCCTATGTGAGTGATTTTTGCCATGTTTCAGCCAGCAAGAATCAATTTCAGAATTGCAGCAGTGGCAAACATATTTACCCTTTGTACTCCACCCTGATAAGTTCGCATAGTCCGAAAAATCATTAATTGTCCACATCAAAGCAACATGCATTTGGAACATTTCATTGTTTGATGCATCAAATGTTTGTACACCAGCCTCCCACAATTCCTTCAACTCTTCAATCAATGGTTGCATGTAAACATCAATCTTTTCACCAGGACCTTTAGGACCATCAATTAGCACAGAAAGAAAGATAAATGGCTGCTTCATCAACATCATTGGTGGTAAATTATAAGGAACTAATATGATGGGCCAAGTACTGTGCACTATATTCATAGACTTGAATGGGTTAAATCCATCAGATGCTAGTCCAAGCCTTACATTACGAATGTCTCCAGAGAAACTTGAGTGTTTTTTGTCAAAATCTTTCCATGCAAGAGAATCGGCTGGATGCCTAAACACGCCATCATCAGTTCGTTCCTCTGCATGTCATCTCATAAGCTTCGCCGTTTAAGAACACATAAACAACCTTTGCAACCTCGGTTTCAAAGGAAAATATCTCACTTGTTTTGCTGGTTTTTTTTTTCCGAGGGCCTAAATTATCATTTAAATTACTCCCATTATCTTTCCAACGAGATTCCTTGCAGAATAAACATGCATCAAGATTGATGTCTTCATTTCTGAATAACATACAACTATTAGGGCATGCATCCACTGTATTATAAGTAAAGCCCAAATCTTCTGTTAACTTCTGGGCTTCATATAGTATGAACTAGGAAGATTCACACCTTCTGGCATAAACTCTTGCAATATATCAAGTATGGTCTGAAATGAATTATCAGGCCATCCATGGAGAACTTTGGCTTGCAACCAGCGAACAATGAATGATAACGCTGAACCCTTCTTACAACCAGGATATAATGGGAGGTTTGTATTTTCCATCAGCTTTAGGAACTTTTTGGTAGGCTCGTTTGGCCCTATCCAATGAGCATTTACTGTCTACATCATTCTCATCATGTGGTCTAACATCTGGAACTCCTATAGCTTCTTGGACAAGTCCGAACATATCATCCTCCATATAAGAATCCAACTCAATTCTATTTTGACTACTTATGTGATCAACATCATCAATTGACTCACCATGTTTGTCCCATATCTTATATTTCTTTAAGAAACCATTATCACGAATATGCTTCCGCATAACTGTTCTTACCCACATTTCACGATTCGTACATTTCCTACAAGGACAATAAATCCTTGACCCTAGATCCTTATTGATGTATGCAAATGTCAGAAAATTATCTATACCATCAAGATATGGCCTAGACCACCTATTTGCTAAATCAATCCAAGATTTGTCCATATGAATTCTTATGAATCAGATTGAATATCTATATCAAATGAACAAAAAAAAATCAAACCATGTATTACAATATTACCCAAGGCCATCTACACAAAAGACTTTAAATAATTTAACAGCATGCACAAACATAATAATAATGTTATATAATCCGTATATGTCTTCTAGCTTTTCATGATTAAAAGACAAGTTGTTATAAATGTGGACCATTTGTTTATTAATCAACATAGGAGCAACCAGTTGGTCTAACCTTTTACTAGAACAGTCCAAAATTATCAAACAATCATGTATTACACTTGCTGGGCTCCATACATTTTGTAAGGGCAAAATATTTGCTATTGGCTATTTCCTATTTGACAAAACCTCTTCCCTTGTATTAGCAATTCTTTTGTATCATTGCTAGTTTGTTTTAGGGATTAGAAGTCGTGGCTTAGGTTGTTCTTACTCGAGATGGTTCGTGAAGACGCCTTTCTTATCCGGTCTTTTCTCCGGACTTCGATCATTGGTCATCGAAGGTTTCATTCAAGCACCTCAAGGTATGACTCATGCATATGCACATGCATTTCATTCACATTATGTCTTCCTTGTTGTCCTAGGTTTATCTAGGTTGTTTTCCTTTCTCTTATGATGTGAATCACATAAGTATAGGATGCTTGATTGCCACACTTGTGTCTTGTATCACAAGTTTCGAGTGCTTATTTTATAAGCACCCGGTCGCATCGCGACCGGCTCAAATTTTGTATGCATAGTTTCATACATTTGAGTTTATGATGTTAGGATTGCTAGATCTTCTTATAGATTTGTTTTGATTAGCATTCCTTTATGTTTAAGGCTGTTTTATGCCTTGCGATCGATCGTCACTGTTCATGCGATCGATCGCACCACGTGGCAATTATGTCCGTTGGATTTTATGACCGTTGCGGTTCAAAAATATGTCCGTTGGGACTTTTTGTGCGATCGATCGCACGACATTCTGCGATCGATCGCAAACAAGGGTTTTCACTTCCAGACGTTTCTGTCTCTTGATTTTACACTGTGCGATCGATCGCATAATATCGTGCGATCGATCGCAAATACTTCTGGGCTGTTTTCTATAAATAGAACCCTTGTGTTTCATTTCGGTCAACCCTTTTCCCCATAGTCGAAAATACACTTTGAGAGAGTTCTTTGGTATTGTGAGTGATCCTAGTTCCATGTTGTAGGTTCCTCATCTTAATCTCCATCTATAATCCATTGCTAAACACTTTGATTTGCATTTATATGCTAGTTTAGCCTATGTTTAGGATTTAGGAGATTCTATTCGATTCTAGCAATTGTTCCATGTTGAATTGCTGAATTGAATGATTGAATCTATATTCAATCTTCTTTGTTGTTAGTTTGTTTAGCTAATGATCCTTGTGATTAGTTAAACAAACCCTTGAATCATATTCAAGGCTTTTCAATTCGGTTTGGTTAATGCAAGCAATTGTTCCTTGTTGAATTGCTTGTGTTAATCGAATTGAATTCATTCATTCATACACACACACACTTGCATAGTCGGTGTCTTGCGGTTGGAGGATTCACGCGGTGAAGTTCGATCAATCGGAGAAGCTTGAGGTGGGATCACTTGAAGAGCATTCGGGGCTACACAAGGTTAGAGCTGCCACTAGTCATAGGGTTGATAGTGTAGAGTTTGGGACGGAGTTCCCCCTTGTACGTGTTGCCGTTTGGCGTTTTCATAGTGTTACACAAGAGCGTGGGGTACGGCTCCCCTCCGGTTTTCCTCTAGTGGTAGAGGTTACGGGTGACCATATTGTGTGTTGCTTGTGTGATTGTTGATATCTATTGTATTGTGCTTAATTGATTAGCATATTGTGTGCTTGTTCATACATAGATATATATAGTCCGTGGTGTGCTAGTTTGATGCACACTTTGGGATTCTAGGTTGTACAATTGATTGTGCTTGTTGCATATATATTTGTTATCAATTGTGTATTGCTTGTGCAATAGTTAAAACCTAGGTTGTTCATTGTGAAGCATATTTGTATTGCTTCCTATTGTTGTTTGTAGGAGAGTTAAGTTTTAATTTGTTGAAAGTTGTGTATACTCTCCGATTAGTGTTTAGGACGACTATACCGTTGTTGGGACAATCCGGTGTACCGGAATTTCACATTTTAAGGTTGATTTGTAGCACAATGTAAACCATTCATTCATTGTACAGTTCTAACTAGCTCATGCATACAAAACTAATTTGATATAATACCGACCATCTAGTTCCAATTCATTGATTAGGTTTTGGACCTTCCCAACAAGCAATAGAAGATCAAAGGCTTTAATAGTGTTGGAATGCAGAAAGAGAACTAAACAAACACAAATAGCCCCACTTGTACAAACCAATTAATAACACAACTAAACAAACCCAAATCAAAAAGCAAAATATCTCCATAACAAATTTACAAGTCTCTGCTAAACACAGAGCCAATGGCTACAATGAGGGCAACCATGGCTTGATGTTCCAAACTTCCAATATATGGTAATTTCTAAAAATTTTAGGAAAACATGATTAAATTTGCAGAACACACCAAAAAAGATTGGAAATTGCAGATTGACTCACCAAAAAAGACTGAAAATTGCAATGGAGACAACAGTACATTTCTTGAATAAGTCGTTCTCCGCCAAGGTTGCAAAGAGCAGTGGAGGCGAGATACGTGATTGAGATCAAAAACCCAATGGATCTGCAGTGGCACGTTCTATAGCATATGAAACCTTAGACAAAGCCATTGGTTGGTCCAGAAGTGAACAAATTTCGTGCAAGACCCTCCTCTTCAGTCAAATCAAGGGATTTGAGCCCCAAGTCTTGAGAAGAGTCGAAATTTAGAGCTAAGACGATTCGAGCTGGCGGAACAGTATGAATGTTGGGGGAACCGCAGAGAGATGAGCTTGCTGAGGAGGACAACCAGGAAAACTCTAGATTCTTAGACAGATAGGAAGGAAGGTAGGAGATTGAGAGATGAGCTGGTGGAGCTTTGGTGTTGATGGAAAGAGGTAAAAGAAATATAGGTTTTGGGTTATCACTTTTCAACTGAATTTCTGTTTTCATTTTCAGCTGATTTTTTTGTTGAGGAAAATTGGCGCGATCTCCTCTAATTTTTCTTCGTCTTCGCACCCTCATTTGGTATCTAGGTTTTCGGCGCTGTATCAATGGAAAGAAGTAAGAGAAAGATATATGGGTTTTGGGTTATCACTTAAATTTTAGCTGAATTTTTTTTTGTGAGGGAAATTGGCGTGATTCATGTCTAGCTAGCTTTAATTTTTCTTTGTCTTGTGCCCTCTATCTTTTGGTATCTAGGTTTTTAGAAAACTTTTGACATTTGTATAAATATTCATGTATTCACATATTTTTTTTGAACATTTATTCAATTATGTTAAAAAAAACATTATTCTTTAAAAATATATAAAGTTAGCGACGGCAACCACTGCCGAAGCGAAATCAAGCGACGAAAATGACATGCAGTCGCGAATTATGCGTCGGCATGACTCTGCTATAGCAAAACGTATCTTTCCTTTGCGACGCCTTCTTGTAGTCGTAAACTTATGACCAGCTAATTGGTGAAGCTAAAATCACATTTTTTTTTTGTAGTGGTGGCTGCTCTTATTCACGCCAACAATTGATTGCTCTAATCCTTCAATTTCTGTTTTTTTTGTAACCCATTAGGTATTAAATCAAAATTGAAATTGGAGTAGGTTTGGATAAAAGGTTTAGGATTTTATTTCCAATTCCTTTTCAACAGAGTCTTCAAATCATTTGTAACAGCTTCATGGAAGTTTAACCACCTAACAATGAGTTAGATTTAATCTCTAATTCGTCTTGAATAGATTCTTTGAAAATTCATTGTTCAGGTGGTTGAATTTCCATGTACCTGTCTTTGCGGTGCCCTAAAAAATCATAAACATCTTTCCATCCCCTTACATGATCCATCTATTATTTTGTATTTGCTTTCCTATGTCAATTTTCATTAGTTTTTGTTCTGTCAATTAGTTTGGGTAAGGAGTTTAGGATTTTATTTCCAATTCGTCAGAGAGACTTTGAATCATTTAACCCATTCCAATCGCCTTACATGATCCAAAATTAGAGCCTACTTTGTAAAAGAATTTACAATTATATCTTCTTATGTTTTAGAGTGTTTGATTGGACATAATCAAAATGGTATTAAAATATGATACCAGCTTTTATAATATGTTTTCATCTGTGTGGTATTGCTTTCATGTGGTATTGCTTCAAAATATCTCTACTTATTTGTCTCTATATCAATTTGTTAAAGGTAAGAAGATATGTCATCATTTGTATATTCGCACAAATTTAAAAGTTTTACCAGATTCTATGTTTTATATCTTCTCATTATCTAATTCTATAATATTATTTTCGTTTGGTTGAGAATCTCTTCTCTTTTGCTTTTGAAGCCAAAGCCAATAAATTATTTGAGCTAAAATCACTTTTATCGTTTCAATATAATATTATGTTGAATATGTTCTGTACTAAATACAATAACATTTGTATCAAATATTCACAGGAACATATGACAATATGCACTGTTAGAATTCGCGACATCGGGTCTTGCGAAAATAATATCCGGATTAAGGTTCGTGTATGCAGGCAATGACAATCAAAAAGGTTCAAACCTGTAGAAAAAAATGAAGGCCTCCAATTTATATTAGTGGATGAAATGGTAAGACAGTTAACACCCTATTTCATTGCTGACAAGTCACAACTGATTAACTAAGAAATACATTGAATTTCTATATCCTATAATGCATAATGATACGATCCACAGGTTCATAAGACAAGGGAACTATGAACTTCTAGCATCCAGCATTATTCAAGGAAACACATATGAAATCAGCCGCTTCTTCACAAGTTATAGCCAGCCGAGCTTCAAAATTGTACCACACCCTACACAAATCCACTTCACCGTAAAGACCATCATTAAACATGTTCCAGAATTATTAGCCTCTATCCCATTACATCAATTCCACTTCATCGACTACAGCCATCTCGCTAGCCGCCTAAAGAACGAAATCCTCTCAGGTAACTACTAACTGTTAAACCAACTTAGTTTTATAATACTTCTTAAACAAACACATTCACCATACTAACTCACTTTATATTACAAACTAATGTCGAAAAAAAAACAAAAAAAAAACGTTTTTGACATAATCAAAATAATTCACTCTACTGAAGACAGACTGACATATGACAATAGAATGGAATCGCAATGTGACATCTACTTGCAAAATATATGGTACCATAGCAATTTTCATATGAAAAATTAAATACATGCACCTAATTTAATTACATTAGACCTATCTACCTACTAATTCAAATTTCAAATTCAGTAAAGAAGATGTACAAGTGACTCTGTAGGGAGACATTGACTCTGTGGCGAGACATTGCACGAACAATTGATATCGATGCTATAGGATGATAGGAGCACAAAGTGTGACGTTTTTAATATGTTTTTCCCATTCTTTGGTTGCGTTTTACTTGTAACTTTGCTATTTTAGCTTAGTTTCTATCTTTGAGTCCCGAAATGATGTTTAAATATGTTAATGAGTAAAATGAGGTCTTTAGGAGACTTTCCTGTTTTGACTTTCCTCATTTGAAATCTTTCCTCATTTGTGTTCTTTCCTACATTTGGCAGGAGTCCTAACGGAAGCAGGAATCCTATTACAACTAGGACTGTCATTTTGTCCCGGAGCAAAAAAGAAAAGTTGGATTTCGAAAAGCCCATTGGGCTTTGGAAGGCCCAAACCGTGAGGCCCATTAAGCTAGGCCCAAGACGCAAGGCCCATTTGGTGAAGCCCAAGTTACAAGGCCCAATCCGTGAGGCCCAAGCCCATTGGGCTATGCCGTGAGTCCAAGTCCACCAAGGGAAGTCCATGCCGTAAAACCCTAGCCCATCTAGGTTGTTGTTGCCGCAAGGAAGGAGGAGTTCTAAACCAAGAAGGAAAATGAATAAAATCAGATTTTTATGGGATAAATACAAGGAAATTCGTGCAAAATTATTGAAGAATAAAAAGAGACCTTGTGGATCACTCAAGAGAGATTCCAACTTGATTTCTACCTTCTCTTGGACAGTGAGGATCACATCTAGGGTTCCATGCTTTCTCCTATAAATAGGCTGCTCCTAGACTCAAGAAAAACACACCTTACTTCCATATTTTCAGAATACATCCATAGTTTTCAGCCATCATCTTCCATTCTCTAGTGCTAGGGTTTGCAAGGTTTCAAGGAAGAGAGGAGACGTCTACACCATCACTACATCTAGCCGTGACCAGCCACCATCTTCACCACCTTACCGTGTTCTCTAGGATTGCTTGCTTTCAAGGATTCAAGGGTTCGTGGTCTTCATGTTTTCCATGCTTCCCTTCTGGTGTATTTCGGTTTTCCCTTTAATTACTCTCTTATGAGTTCCTCTTTGTTGCTTGTTAATTCTATGTATTAGTTAACATGACTTGAGAACATGATTTGCAGCCATGATTATGAGTTATATTGTGTTTGGAATTAAATTACTTCTGATTTTCTAAGTCGCTTATGTGTTTCTGTTTATTTGATTCTGTTTTATGGAGAACTTTTATGTGTTTATGTTATAGGGTTGCAAACTTATAATATTTGCATGTAATTGGAGCTAGAATTAAGATTTTCGGCTTTCTGTAATCTGATTCACTAAAGTAGTAAAGGCTTTGAACAAAGGTCGAAACCAAATATAAAGGTGCTCTACACAACGTCCACTACACCATCCACCCATTGGCTGTTGGGGATCTTCACCAATTCGTCAATATCATCATCAAGACCCAATGAGAAGCAAAGAGAACCATCTTTTGACCATTCCTACTCATCCTTTCTCTCTCTTCTACTTATGTCTAGAGTTCACATATGTAATTTGATGGTGTATACATTGATGATTAGTGAGTAGTAACCTTGTTGGGGACTAGGGTTGTGTGCCCTAGTCCAATGTGACTTTGTGATGCATGATTGATGAATAAATGTTTTTGTTGGTTCATGAATATATGTATTGTTTATGTTAATATGTGTTGGATGTGTGTTTGAAGAATTAGCCACTCTTTTATGTGCATTTGACCTATCTTGTATGAGAATTGTTTGGTTTGGCCACTTTACTTTTCTCTAGACTATGACAATATGTATGATGAGCATATTTAACTCATGTATGATCCTTAATTCATGCTCTTTACGCCTCCATTGTCACGCCCCGAATTCTCAAACAAATAATAAGGGGTTTTAGCCCATAATTACATAATCAATTCGGAACGTGAAGCATGGAATATCCAACACAAATATGCACTAGAATTTTTTTCTTAAATCTAGTACAACAACCACACACTCCATGCTCACAATTGTAAAATCTGACTCGCTAATTAGAGTCAATTATTACATTCCATCATTTACATAATAAATTGATATTTCAAATATTAAGTAAATACTCTTTCAGAGTTTATTACACAACAGCGAAAGTCCAACAAACAGTTATGGTTGATAACGGTTTTACCAACCAATTCTTCAATGCTACTCTGTTGACTTAACCTGCACGATTAACCCCTACACCATTGAATAGTGTACCGGGTTATATCAACAAACCCGGTCAGCTTGCGAAGCTGGTGTGAATGACCTCAGTTTACTCACACGAAAAACGTTTAACAACATATACATATATAGTTTGTTTTAAACAAATAGATGTAAATTATATTTTTCAAATATAATTCCAATCCCGAAAATTCATATTATAAAATATATTGAGCCTACGCGTCCCATACCACGTATTTTAACCCCACACGTCACATAACGTGTATGTTAATCCCAGGGTGATCCAGAATATCAAACAATATAAACTTTCATCCAAAATCAATCGCCAATAATTATTATGAACGTTGTCACAATAATAAGGACACAACTCACCAAAATCCTTTACTCAAATTTCATTTATTTGTTAAAGGAAAAGCCCACAAAACTCAATGTCATTTTTAGATATTTGGAAATGAGAAATACCATCCTTCTCACATACATTCAGGAATGAGAAAATATCATCCTTCTCATAAACAATCAGGAATGAGAAATATCATCCTTCTCATAGGCAATCAAGAATGAGAAATACCATCCTTCTCATAGACAATCAAGAATGAGAAATACCATCCTTCTCATAGGCAATCAGGAATGAGAAATATCATCATTCTCATAGACAATCAAGAATGAGAAATACCATCCTTCTCATAAACAATCAGGAATGAGAAATACCATCCTTTTCATAGGTAATCAGGAATGAAAAATATCATCATTCTCATAGACATTCAGGAATGAGAAATACCATCATTCTCATAGATATTCAAGAATGAGAAATACCATCATTCTCATAAACAATCAGAAATGAGAAATACCATCCTTCTCATAGGCAATCAGGAATGAGAAATATCATCCTTCTCATAGACATTCAGGAATGAGAAATACCATCATTCTCATAAACAATCAGAAATGAGAAATACCATCCTTCTCATAGGCATCAGGAATGAGAAATACCATCCTTCTCATAGACATTCAGGAATGAGAAATACCATCATTCTCATAGATATTTGGGAATGAGAAATACTATCCTTCTCCTAGACATTTAGAAATGAGAAATACTATCTTTCTCCCATACCCAACAAACTAAATGTCATTTTCCACAAATCAATCATTCAAAACAATATATAATTCCAATATATTGTTTTCCACACATACAAAATTATTCAAAAATATAAAATTGATTTATTTTCGCAAACAACACAAATGCGAATTTATTGTTCACATTTAATATCGTGAGATTCACTCACCTTTTATTCCCGCAGCGTCTTCAATTAGTAACCGGGAATCGATCAAAGCACGTACGCTTCACATTTCGCAATCACCTATGATTATGCAGTTTACATTAGCATAATGCACTTCCAAAATAATTCAAATGTTCCTCAAACGTCTCCTACGACATCGGAACTAATAATCGAGACAAATTGACCAAAAGTCAAATGTCGGTCAACGTGGGTCCCACGTGACTATTCATCGACGGTTCCACTCGAAACCCAAAACTTCCAAAATCTAACAGCATGTTTATTTCTAGCATCCTAACAACATATCCAAAAATGGTGATGATCCAACGGTCGGATCCTCACAGATCGTAAATCGTACGATCCGATTTTCAATTTAATCGATCATCGATCAAACGACCGAATTTCACAAAACTGTAAACACGAAAGTTGTTCGTATCAACGAACTAAGCAAAACGGAGTAAAGAATTGCTCCGGGAACTGGTCGGACGCGCCGCCACGGATGGTGACCAGCCGCCGATCAAACTTCTCTGATTGCCATGAATTTTAACACAATGTTCTACACACTACCAGCAACAACTTTCATAACTGCCACAAGAGCCAATTCAAAGTAGAAAGTCTCGAATTTACCTCGATAGCTCCGAAACCCTAGGATTTCAAATCCAAAATTCTCCTTCGTCCGAACTCCGATTGAGGCGTACTTTATGTTGCTGGAAAGCCCCTGACAAGTGCTACAAAGCCCAGTAAGTAGCTTAGGTCGAATCGGCCGGAAACAAACCCAGAAACTGATGAACAGTTCGGCAGCGTTTTTCCCCTTTTCTTTTCTTGATTTCTCTTTTTATACTGAAAATCAATGAATGAAACTAGTATAGAATCGAAGAGGATGAATAGACGAAGAGATTGGGACAAGTCTCATGCAAATTGGTGGCCGGAGGAGGGAGAAATGGCCGGAAGAAAAACGGGTTACTGTTCACGGTGTGAACAGTAAATTTCTGGGGAGATTTCTGATTTTTGGGTGAATAGTAAATCCCAAAATCCTTTTTATAGAAATTAGTCAAACTTCCGAGGTCCATAACTTGTTCATACGAACTCCGTTTTCGGTGTACCACATGTCCACGAACTCGGTTCGACGAGCTCTACAATTTCCGTGAATGAAGTTTTCCCAAATTCTCGACGAATAAACAGTCACCTCTTTTAACCTTTCGTAACTTATATTTACCGCCGTAATTATCGTTTTACGACAAAAACCCCTAAAAATATGAAATCACACCATTTCCATTCAAATTTCACAACCAATTTAATAAAATTAAAATGGAAATTTTGGGGTATTACATCCATTCTTTCTCCCTCTTGCGGAGAGTTCTTTTGACCCTAATAAGGCACTAGAATATCTTAGAAAGAATCTATTCCATATCGATAATATCGGTGAAGTGGAGGATTGTTCATGAGTTGCTTGTTTGAGTTCCTAGGTTCGATGTTTTACGCCTCTTAAGCACTTTAAGGGATTTGGTATGAGGTAACATAGAGAAATTCCCTATGACACCTAGAGAGTTTGAATGACTCATAACATGACATTTGAATATCATTGGCAACTCGGTCCTAGAACCATCATTGGCAACCCTAATTTTGCATTCGTCAAACACCCGATAGCATCTAACCCTCAAGCTCAACACCAAACAAGGTTCCATCAACAAAAAAAAAGGAACATTCAGTCATCTGGCAAGCAGCTTTCTCGAACGCATCCCAACAAAAATCTGAAAAGGTCAGCACCATTACTTTCTTCTATAAATTTTACATCAACTCTATAGTCTAAAATATACTACTGATTAAATTTTACACTACACTTTACATTTCTGCATACAAAAATTGCATCCTCATGTAGCTGAATAAGTCGCACACTTTACACTTCACTCTACTTCCAAACCAACATGATTGTTTCTGTCTATAGCAAGGACGACATCTCAGCTACAAACCATGACTCTGACATCACAAAATCAGTTGAAGACTCATCCGAGGATTTGATGTAAAATAGTTAATCTCAACTACTAGCATAGACTTCTTTTTGTCAAGCCTAACCATTTTTTGCACTATGTACATATACAACTATTTGGTTAGCATGTGTAGTTTTTGAGATCTGCCTAAGATACCAGATTCAGAATCTAGCGAAGACACCAGATTTTTGAATGTGTATATAATTTTGAAATCTGGCCAAGGCATCAGATTCTTGGGACAAGTATAACAATATATAATATAGTTTTAAAGTATAATGTACCTATAAAGTAGTTTTAAACTCATATCGGTAATTTATTCGCAGCATCGTGCCTAGTGTTATACTATACCACAAAAAGTATGTAAAAAGAGCTAGAAGAAGATGACAATACAACTCATACCAATAAATTATATCAGAAACTGCAATCAAGAGCATCTAAGCTAAGATAACATACTATTATAATATCTTCACAAGCAAACAAACTATCAAATTTAAAACTATAACACATCAAATTATGTGTTTACCTCAAAAATAATGTCTTCACCTTCAATTTGAGAAGAAGTCTCATTCATCGAACAACTTGAAAAGCAATAGGATTTGACCACTTTTCCATATACACATCAAATAGAGAAGATAATGTGTTTGTAAAAATATTCAATTCCAAAAGAATTTAGACCATATAGCTTATTGTAAACCCACTCAACAAATTGCATTTTATAACGATGGTCCATCACCACTGCAAACCCAAGGATCAAGCTGTAATCCGACCAATACTTTTTAAACTTCAAATTCTTCTCGAATTCCATTTGTCTCATAAAGCTATATTGATCTCTCATGGCTTGTTTAATACTATGTTGGATAACATCATGACAAAACACCTTAAAAAAAAAGAACAAGTTTGAAGTGAAATATTTTATACCAGAATATACTATATGTTAATTAATAGGCCGTTAATGGGTTGACGAAATTGTGGCACGAATTTTAAACGGACGTGGTGCGTGGGTTTCGTACGGGTTGGTGGGTTGACGGCCCATTTGCCTGGTTTACTAAAAAGGTTGAAAACGATCGGATCTATTCGAGTCTCACAAAATCAGTCTCTCACAACTTCACAAGGTCTACTCAGCGCCTTACCCATTCAGTCTCTCAGAACTTGAGAGCTCTCGTGTTGGTTAGGAAGGAAAGGGAAAGCAGCTTTCCGTGTCATCCATTTGATGGCATACGGGGACGCTCAACTTGTCTCCAACCGCACTTTCTCCTTCCTCTCCTTGAACAAGGTAAGCTCATCATTTCACTGTTTGTTTGGTTGCCCTTGTTCTCTTTTATTTATCCATTTCCTCACCAACCAATTCCAACATTTCAGTCCAGTTTTCTCTTCACATTCTGATTAATATTTAATATTATTATTGTATCAGTACTAGTGTAGTGCTGCCATAGCTGACTTGAATTGTTTTTGGTTAAATATTTACCAGCCGCCTGTGGCACTAGGATTCAGACAATCGAGCTTATTGTTGGTCAATTCGAGAAACAAGCAAACCAGAATTTTGATGGAGATGCAGGGAAATGGAGTCTCTACTGTAAAGGTTCCACATGTACTGACTGTTGCTGGCTCCGATTCGGGTGCTGGGGCTGGAATCCAAGCAGATCTTAAGGCTTGTGCTGCTCGCGGAGTCTACTGCTCTACCGTCATAACTGCTGTTACTGCACAAAACACTATTGGTGTTCAGGTTGCTGTTTTATCTTGCTTTTTATGACCACAAACTATACCAAAAGATAGAAAAT
Source organism: Rubus parviflorus (assembly GCA_029955375.1). Taxonomy (NCBI): domain Eukaryota; kingdom Viridiplantae; phylum Streptophyta; class Magnoliopsida; order Rosales; family Rosaceae; genus Rubus; species Rubus parviflorus. Next base: position 1,991,480 of record JARGGL010000008.1, on the reverse strand, counting down.
CTTATAATGTATGTCTTTTTATTTTTTATTGCTAGGGTGTGAATATTGTGCCCGAGGATTTTGTTGCGGAGCAGATGAAGTCTGTGCTATCTGATATGCATGTTGATGTGGTAAGTCAAACTTGACCAGTGCTTTAGTTTCTACCTTCAACTGGTGTCACAAGTTGTTCTGTTTTTGTGATTATTGGGGAAATGTTTTCAATAAATTTTTTTGGGGATTCTGGTACAGTCACGTTATTTTGACCATCGTCACGAGCTTATAAATTGTTTTAATATTAGTTAAATGATTAATAATAGATAATGACTAGTTATGTGGCAAATAAAAATATGTTTCAAAAGTAGCGTATAGTCTTATGAAGGGATTCTATCCCTTCTTTGGTCTTGAAAGCTGATTTGAAAATGGCTCCACTTTCTACTTGTAACTCTATGCATGTTTGCTGTAAATATATTCACTTCAAGCATAGGGTTTGATTTTCCATGTATAAGTCTGTAGTCACAAAAAATTGCAAACTACACTGGTGTAAGTGATTAGAAGGGTAAACTTGGGCTGGAATTTAAACCGGCTAATAACTCAACTGTCTGACTGGCCGGTGGTTTGAGATGCGTCTGAAGTAAATTGAGGCATTAAAAGCATTTTGATGTCATGCTGCTGAGGTAAACCAAAAAGAACAAGTTCATGTTTTATGCAAAGAAGCGTATGTTGTTATCTCGGAAACTTTATTAATAAGTCTGGGTTCCACAGAATGGTTCAATATGTTTCATCAAAATGTCCATGTAATTACGTTTATGAATAACATTTTGAGGTTTTTATTAAATTGGTATCACTTATGTTGGCTGGGTGACTCCATAACCTTCTACTTTAAGCAACATCAGATTAAGGATTTCTCATGAATTAAATAGGAGTTTTTACTACTCTGCATTTGCTAAATGGGTTGTTTTTGTTGGAGGGAGACTTTTTTTTTTTTTGAGAAAGAAACTGAGATTTTTTGTTTTTATTTATTTTTTGGGCAGGGGGACTAATTATTTATATTTGCCTACAAGTTTAATTATAGTCTCTGCAGTTATCATATTGTAAATGGTAACAATCTTTCATTTTTCATGTCCTGTGTACTTGAGGTGTGCCTCTTTTGCAAACTTATCTTTATTAAATAGGTATTGCTACTAAATTAATTTTGATCTGCTCATGATATGTCAATTCCTAGGTGAAAACAGGCATGCTACCTTCTATTGGCATAGTCAAGATTCTTCATCAACATCTCAAGGAGTATCCAGTTCGTGGTATGATGTTCTATTAAAGATTGTACCTACTATGTTTAAATGCCATTCAAATAGCATTTTAAATGAATTGGAGGTGTCATTGAAGGCAGCTTTAGTGATTGACCCTGTTATGGTATCTACAAGTGGAGATGTACTGGCTGGTCCTTCCATTATTGCTGGGTTCAGGTATGCCAATCTTTTATTAATAACATGGAGTAAAAACATAGACCTGCCATCTGGTTTTATTTGAGAGAGTGTTTAGGCTGTTCAAACCATCTTGTGAATGCAGAAAGTACATTAGGCTCTGTTTGTGGGCTGTGCAACTGGTATTTCGCATAAGCTTGAAAGGGCAGCTTTTTGCTGAAATGGAGAGAACACTGCCAATTGTACTATTTTAAGTTGTCTGAATGGACATATTGTCTTGTTTATTACATCTTCACCTAGCCAAGCTTTGGTGGTCATCTTTGTGCAGCTTTTTAAAAAAAATAAAAAATAAATGCTAATAAACCTTTTCTTCGAGAAGCTTTTCTCATTCTAATTGTAAGTAACTGAAAAATGTAACAATCATATGACCATGTGATTCTAATAAGAGAGAGCTCATAACTGTTTGCTATCCTAAATTAATAGTTATAGAATCTTTACCATGGTGCAACAACATTTCAAGTCTTTGCCAAAAAAAAAACAAAAACAACAACAACACATAATTTTGCTAGGTTATTCTTTAGAGTGAGTTCACAATAAAATCCGAATGTAGAATTGAGACATTTATTTAGTAAAAACACACATTTATTTATTTTAATAGAAAAAGAAGATGATCTTTAACCTCTTGGTTCAATGATCAATAGCTGGAGTCGTTATATCCTCTACAATGACAAGGTTGAATTCAAGCAAATTTACAGGGAGGGCAATATGCTTGCTCATGCCCTTGCTAGGAACAGTCTTGAGATTGAGCAGTCTTTTGTTCATGGAGCAGCCTCCTATACATATGTCCTCTTTGTTGTGGATCACATACGTGGTCTTGCTAGACCTTGTGCTTTTGGTGTTAGACCAGTTGGCTAGTCGTTTTTGTTTGATTGTGACTAAAATAAATAATAGAATAAATATTCATGTCAAAGTCAAAGTTTTCTACCAAACGATTTTGAAAATAAAAAGGAAAAGATAAAACCTTTTCTGCAATGCTCTTTTCGGTACATAGTTGCAACCAAGAGCAATTTGATAGTTACTTAGCTAAATGGTCTCAACATTATCTTTTTCATAGCATTATCGACGATAACAGCTCTACTGATATTACGCGTTCAAACAGCCACTCAGTTTAAGATGCTAGTCAGTTGTCCATACACTGTTAGAAAGTTCTGTTCTTCACCTGTGATCATTGAATAGCCATAAAATTTTGCACCTTGACTGTTCTTGAATTTCTTCTTCATGGTTCTGCCTCACGTTTATTTCTTGGACATAATTTATCATTATTTTTTTTTCTTTTTTCCAATCAGAGAGGAAGTCCCAGTCTCACATTGCTTCTGAAACAGCGGATAATTGTTGAAATAATTGTAATTTTCTTGTTCCTGCATGCAGAGAGGAGCTTCTTCCTATTGCTGACATTGTAACCCCAAATCTTAAAGAGGCATCTGCTTTACTGGATGGTCTGAGAATAAAAACAATTTCTGACATGCGTTCTGCTGCAAAATTACTACATGATATGGGCCCACGGTTAGTTACTGGAACATGCTTGAGATCTTCAGTTCTTTCCTAGTTGATTGATTTGTAAACTCTTGTTTCTTATATCTGTTGCAGTTACTATAATCCTGTCAATATCAGTCAACCTTTGGATGTGTTTCTTAGTTATCCAAAAATGAAACTCTTCATATTGAAGATTCAATTGGTTGTGTTTTTATTTATTTATTTTTAACTTTATAGAGTAGTGTTAAAAGACTGTTTCTCTGCTTATAGAAATGTCCTTGTCAAAGGTGGAGACCTTCCTGATTCATTGGATGCTGTTGATATCTTCTTTGATGGTGAGCATAGGCCTTTGGATATCAATCAGCAATTGTGATGCTATTTTTTTATTTACTTGATGTATGAGTGTAGTGTTCATAGTAAGGGAAACTCAATACTTAGAACTGGTACAGGTGAGGACATATATGAGCTGCGCTCCTCACGCATAAAAACTCGTAATACTCACGGTACTGGTTGCACTTTGGCATCATGTATTGCAGCTGAGCTGGCAAAAGGTTCTTCAATGCTCGAGGCTGTTAAGGTAACTCCATAGGTGCTTCTTATATTTGAAGTCATGCAGGGAGAATCAATGAAAAAATATCTTTTCCTTCTTGTGTGTTGAGTGCATATTCTGAACCAGTATTAGAAGATATCTGAGGGACCCCATTCAGTGAATTCAAATCTAGGTGTGGCTTTTAGAGATCTACAAGCAATGCCTTCCAGTTAGGTGGCATCTTTAACAAAAATACTGCTGGTAATGTTGCGTAGCTTAGGATGAGTTTGCCTGATTTCATATAGTACAGATACGTGGTTTTACATATGTGGATCGAAGTTTTCATTCCACTTTCACCGCGTGCGATAATTACTAACAAGGCATATTGATAATGTTAATTCTAATACCATAAGTGTTCTTGACTGAAGGTTTTATAACCTTGTAAGGGATCACTTTTATATAGGTCGCTTGCTTGTGTCAACGATATTGCTTGAACGCTGAAGCTAGTTCAACATACAAATTATGAATCTCTTCTCTCTTCTTTCCCTACTTCCCTCCCTCTCATTCTACAAGGCTTTCTTTTCTATTTGTGAGTGATCTGCGCCATGTTATCCGGCCTTTAGGATATTGCTTGAAATTTGTTGCTCATTTTTTGAGTTACATTTTATGTTCCCCAGTATCCCTATTAATGTCTCCCTGTCTCGGTCTCGGTCCACCACATCTCATATCTTGTTATTGTTAAAAACAGGTAGCGAAGTGCTTTGTTGAAACTGCCTTGGACTACAGCAAAGATATATTCATTGGAAATGGTGCCCAGGGCCCCTTTGATCACCTAATGAGGCTTAAGAATAACATTCACAATTCTGGTAGACAAGTCAGATTCAATCCAAGCGATCTATTCTTGTATGCTGTCACAGATTCAGGTATGAATAGGAAGTGGGGCCATTCCATCTCAGATGCTGTTAAAGCTGCCATAGAAGGAGGTGCTACCGTTGTCCAACTAAGGTTTGCTAATGCTGATACGGTTTTTCCACACTGGTGGATTACAATGTTACACTTTGTTTTGTATGCTAACATATTACTAGTGATTGGTGCATTGCTGCTCCCATTTTTTTGTATTAGTGCATCTAATGCAAGTAATCCTAGTGATGTGCGTATGCTGATGTTTTCTTCTTGTATTCTCAATCATCATTTCCTATCTCATCTGGAGTGCTAATTATGACTTTTATTTCAAGTTACTCTCGGATTCTTGATAATGAATTAAACCCCACGGCCCTTTATTTTTCTGAAGGGTGAAGTGCATATGCTGCTTAGTTCTGGTGTGGAGTCAAATTCTGGTTTCAACCCACAAATGATGCCAAAGTTTATAAGTAATATTTAATCAGAATTGCACTGATTATTAACTCTTTTGTTTTGTTTTGTTTTTTTGGGTGGTCAACTGGGGAAACAACAAAAGAAAGCAAAAGAAACTGATTGTTAACTTTAGTAGTTCAATTTACCTTTGAAAGTATATAATCTATGTGCATTCATATGTTTATTGTTTTGACCTTGATTTTCTACACCCATCAATTATCACACAGGTCCTCTCATTTCTGTTATTTTTATACATTGAGAAAAATAAAAAGTATTTAAAATCTCTTCCAAATTAACTTAACCTCGATTTGGGCATCTAGTCTTCAAGTTTCTGGATTGGATACGTCTTTTCTTTCACCAACTCTGCAATGTTGATAATCATATGAAGAACTTTTTTAGTACGAATATGCTGTTCCTGCCCCACCCTAGTAGGAAAAGAAAATGCAGAGAGAGGGAATTTGGGGGGATTCCTGTTTCAAAAAGCTTCATGATGAGCTTTTGTTTGGGTTCACTTGCATCATTTACAAATGATTTTCCAACACTACGATTATGAGGGCTCAATAATTTCTGATTTTAATTCTTTATTTTGGGTTTTACTTTCTTGACAGGGAGAAGGATATTGAAACCAGGGATTTCGTAGAAGCAGCCAAATCATGTCTCCAAATTTGCCGTTCCCATGGAGTTCCTTTACTAATAAATGATCGTATTGATGTTGCACTTGCCTGTGATGCTGATGGTGTGCATATTGGCCAGTCAGACATGCCAACCCATGTTGCACGTGCTCTACTTGGCCCTGAGAAGATCATTGGTGTATCTTGCAAGACACCAGATCATGCAGAACAAGCATGGATTGCTGGTGCCGATTACATTGGTTGCGGCGGTGTATATCCAACTAATACAAAGGCAAACAATCTCACTATTGGCTTGGACGGGCTGAAAACGGTATGTTTGGCCTCTAAATTACCTGTGGTTGCAATCGGTGGGATCAATGCTTCAAATGCACAATCGGTGATGCAAATCGGTGTTCCGAACCTGAAAGGTGTTGCCGTTGTGTCAGCTATGTTTGATAGGGAATGTGTGTTGACAGAGACAAGGAAGTTGCACACGCTGCTGATGGAGGCGACACAAGCGGTGAAGTGAAAACATACACGGATAAGGCTTTCTTGCAAAGTCGTATCCTAGATTGGGATCATAATGACTATTCATATCTTGTTAGAGTTCATTGTACCTAAAAAATTTGATAGTACGGCACAATCAATACCCTCTGCGCACATGATTTGTCTGCTCAGTATGGACGTTTGCTTGCTCAGTTTGGGCATTTGTTTGCTCGGTATGGGCGTTTGCTTGCTCAGTATGGACGTTTGCTATTTTGTAATCTTTTCCCTTAGGAAGGTCGTTGTGCACTGCTATAATTCAATGTCATTGTCTGCTCCAATTAAATATGATAGGTCCTTGGCCAAAATAAAAATATGGTGATAGGTCATCATGTTCTTGGCATGTGATTTGGAGTCGGTTGAGAGACAAGTTCAATTATTTATACATTATCTTATTGAATTCTTCTTGGCTGCATGTTGAGTTGAAGTGAAGAATACAAAAGTATCCCTCTCTTCTCTTCAACCCTTCCACACTTGTATTCAAGCCCGATCTACCATGAAATGGCCTTGCCCCAAGTCAAAACCTTATCCTGATAAGGGCAGGCATCCTTTAAGGAAAGAGAGCAGCCCCACTTGTTCAATAGTAAGTCAATACCAAGATTAGCCAAGAAACGTACGTTGGAACATAGCCTAATCTCAGCCTAACAAGATGAGCAAGAAAATCCGTAATTCTTTTTAGGGTAGTGATTTTGGTACACCAATTTCTCACTTGCACTAGTTAAAAGTGAAATGCAAGTGTTAATATTTGTTGAAATGTGGGAGTCCCACTTCGGTAAACAAAAAGAAAATTAAAGAACAAATTGTATTTACAAGGATGTAATTTGAGACTGGCTAAACAAGCAAGAAAAATGAGAAAAGATGAAAAGAGATTGCATTGTCCACAACCATTTTATCTTAGTAGCATAATCCTCCCCTTTGTAAGGGGAGGTTCTGAGGGGACTACCAATAGTTGTATAATAGAAAAAGAAATGGGATATCATGGTAGGGTACATGTGACTATCCGAGGAAATTTCAAATCTCTAATGTATAAGTTAATATTGCAGTCTCACTTAAATCAAATTGATGTCGGTATGAGATGGATTCCAAATGATCCTTGGATCTAGTCCATTGCAGATCCACTTAAACTGCATTATATAGTGTTTTTAAAATCTTCAAACTAATTTAACTCTTTTAGAATTCAAATGCAGGTTCCGAGTCAACCTATCCAAACAGCCAAACGGGCACCTTGGATATGAATCTACACTATTGCTATAAAATATTGCAGGAGAGATTCAATGTCACTTCACTTGCACAAGTATGGTGCAGAGAACCAAGAAAAAGTTGTGAAAGTGATAAAAAAAACAACTCCACCATTTTTGGGGTGTAGCAAAAGTCTCCTTGGATTCGTAAAATCAGTGGAATAAGGAAACAATGAAGATGACATTTCTCAGTCTCAAGCCAAACATCTGGTACAAAGAGGTCGGTGCTTCACTAGAGTTCTTCCCTCTCAAGTTTCAGATGCAATTTTTTTCATGGAAGACAACAAAATACAAACATTTACAAAATTAAACTCGATTACAACTACTTAACAAGAAATAAATCCAAAATCTACCATACAGGAGCAAGAAAAAGAAACTAGAAGACAGACCACAGCTAATAGGAAGAGAAGCAATCAGAATAAACATAGTAATAAATACAGTCTGTACCAGAATATATAACAAATGTGTTATGAACTTATGCTCTAACTGAACAAACCTCAATCCATACTGCTATACCCACATTAGGGGGTACCAGAATCTCAAGTTCAGCGATTACACTTTTACATTTTCCCCCCTCCAAACCTCCCACATCCCTTAACTCTGGAAAACAAAGGCAAACAACTCGGTCACAACCTATAACTACAAATGCTAATACTGATACATCCACAGTCACAGTCGCAGGACAAACTTATGTATGTTCCTTAGCACCACACTGTATGTTTACGAACATTTGTTTATTCAAGCACCATCCCCACAGCAGAAACTGACTGTTTATCTGACAACATTCTCCGCTTCGTAAACACTGAAAAACCAAACTTCTTGACTTCTCAGATAATGATCCTCTCAGACGACACGTACTTCCCCACTTTGATGTGCTTCTTTGACTCTCTTTTCATACTCGTCTTCTTCTTCCTCCTCGCCCTCTACATCATCATCCTTTGCATCGTCATCTTCTTCTCCTCCCCAGCCAAAGCCTCCAACCGATCGAGAAACTGGAGGAGGATTTTTGGCTTCTTCCACTATCTTCATGATGTCTTCGACACTTTGGAGGGAAAAGGTTGGGTTTTCTCTTCTGTAGTACATGGTTTGAGCTGCTTCTGTGAGCTCTCTGGGCAAGTTCTTCAAAAACCATGGGTGGTTCTTGATTTCTTTAATGGTGATCCTCTGAAAAAAGAATTGAAGCACTTGAGCGGACCATGAAAAATTGAAAGCAAAAGACATTGTGCTTGACTGATAAAAATCATAGAGCAAGCTCAGAGACTCGAGTTATTTAATGCATAAAACAAGCACAATGATGTCATGGCCTTTTAAGGTCGGTCTCGACCATTCTCCCTACAAAAGATTGATATTTCCATAGTTTTATAACTCATTTCTTTACATTTTGATTGCAGACAAAAATGGATTACTGGTTATTTTTGCAAACGACAATCCTCTTGTTTCACATCTGAAACAATAGTTTCCTAGTTATAGAAAATACCAGAATATCAAAAGCCTCAAAACAAAGCTAGTGATAATAGATAAGAGATGCAACACTTACACTAGAGGTGCAGCTAGATGGGCAATTAAAATTATTCCTAAGCAATCTACAGAAAAGTTCTTAGCAAGGCAAGATTGTAGAGCATATATACTTCATTTATGTAAAAGCAATTTAGAACCAAGAAAATTAAACTGTCTTCACCATTAATTCAACTTCAGACCTCAATGTTTCCATTACAAACCTAGTCCAGTAACATAGTGTGTGTTAGCAGCCAATATATGCGCAATAATTTGATGGGTTATTCAGTCTTCACAAAATATACACCAATTGCCATTCTTATACAAAGTTCCCAATCATGTTTAAGCAAAAATTTATTTAAAGTTCCTAGGCAGCAACATAGTATATTTACATACCCTTGCTGGATTTGCAACAAAGATGCGAGAGAGGAGATGCCTACAATCTTGAGATATGTGAACATAGTCTGGGATCTTGTACTGAACAGCCATTATTCGCTGCATCATTAGAATGACAAAAGACCATACAGTTCAGTACAGGAAAAAAGGTGAACCAACTTTAAGATATGTTGAAATAAAAGGTAAAATTACATTAATGGTTTTTCTGAAATTCTTTGGATCTTCTTGGTCTTCAAATGGATATGCTCCCACCAGCATAACATATAGGGTCACCCCACAGGACCATACATCTGCCAACTGAATAAACAGAAACCAATATCAGGCCAGGAGAAAAATTGATTAACAGGAGTGTAGAACATCATTTCACTTTCTGCTCTTCCCAAGCTGGATGAGGGATTAACTGCTTGATTTCCTATGTGTCATGTAAATGAACATTGCTACGCAGGAAGCATATTCTTTGCACCCAAAAAAGAATGATATGAGGTATAGAGTGATCATGGCATTATTGATGTGGCATTTTTCCATGTTTTCAATTGAAAAAACTCTAGCATATGCTATGTCACATAGAAGAAGATAGTGAAACTAATGCAACTTTTATCTTTTATAAGAAATTAATGCAATTTAAAAAATAAAATTAAAAAATTAATAGAAAAAAAAAACCTACAGAACCGTACATTATTAGCTGAAAAATTAAATTACTATTCCAGTAGATTAAAATGCTACATGCAATCATGCATGGTTGTTAATTAAATTCATAATGGTAGAACCTAACTGCACATCATATATCTACCTGATAATTGGCGTGGAACATTAGCCATTACTGCAATTAGGTCTCAAATACAATGAAACAAATTTACAGCTCGCAGAAGATCCAAAGGGAAGATGACTAAACACAAAGGCTTAACTACTTTGTTTTCATAAATCCTTGAAAACACTTAAATACTTTGTTTTCATAAATCCTTGAAAACACGTCTGATGCATCCCTATCTCTGAGTTTGAACTAAAGTTGATGGAGATAAATTTAAAGACTGAACATTGGTGAGATAAATTATAAAGTGTTGATTTCCTTTAGTCAGGGTACTTATGAATAGAAAGCTGAAATTTGTGAGTTATGTTCCATGCATTTACTTGGTGTTACAGTAAACCAGGTAACGGTTTGGCCTCTGTAAAGTGTGAACTATACAATTATGCAAAAAAACCTCGTGACCTCTAATTTACTACTCCAAGTTTCAAATCATCTGAAACCAAAAACTGCTTGCCACCTTAAAAGACCTCCTTGGCACACTAAGGAATAGCTTAAAAGATTAAGATGCAACAGAAAACTATCGTCTCTTCAGAATTAAGTGTTACCTACCGTCCCTTAGGACAAGGATATATCTTTAACAAACTGCGGTGCATCAATTGTCAGAAAAAAAAAAGTGAAAACGACCTCTGACTTATAAGATGCAGAAATCAGGATTTTTGTTCTGGTTACCAGTGGAATTGGACCTACGACGTACCCTTCATCCCATCCCACTCATGATACTTGAGCTAAGGCTCAGGTTATGATAATACTGATAAAGAAAGAAATAATAATAATAATTACTTAAGGTACCTTGCCGTCATACTCTCTTCGAGAAAGAACCTCAGGTGCAATATATGCTGGAGTTCCCACAGTTGATTTTGGTCTTGAATGCAGCAAGGATGACTATAAAAACAAAAAAAAGGTCATCAGATTATAACACTTTGAAATTAACCTTGAAACATCAAAGCTTCTGACACTATGTTCAATGTAGAGTTAAACCTTAGAATAACCAAAATCACAAATTTTGAGGCGTGGAGCCGGGCTCCCATCCAACAAGGTATTCTCCAGCTTCAAATCTCGATGGCATATTTGCTGCAGAACAAGACAAGGAACGATGGGAATCATAGGTAAAGGAAGAAACAATCTACCGGAGAGATCATGACTCATTTTTCTTACCAGAGAATGACAATAGCTAACTCCTGAGATAAGCTGCTGGAAAAAATATCTAGCCTGTAAAACCAACAAAGTTACTTAAGTGAGGCCAATTAGACATCTTGACTCCACATTGCAAATGAAAATCTCATCTTTGGTGTCAGTCAAGATCAGTGATCAAACCTCATCTTCGCTGAACCTTCCCGCATTGCAAATTCGCTCAAAGAGTTCTCCGCCTGCCGCATACTCCATAACAATAGCAAGATGTGTAGGAGTCAAAACCACCTGCAATTTCATAACTTCATTTCAAAGCACTGAAACTGATCAAATATGCTTTTGATCATCATCCTTTATAATTAAGCAGATCGATATCAACAAACACACACACCTCCCTGAATCGAATAATGTTTGGATGGCGAAGTGATCTGTGGTTTATGATTTCTCTCGCAACATTTTCATCAATCTGCAACCAAAGAATGAAATATATGCTTAACCGCAATGCAAACGCATAGCAACGAAACAATAGAATATCGAATGAAAAGGAAGATTCTCAGGCAAAAAATGAATAATAGAAGGAAATGCAGGGAAGGGACCTTAAGGCCGCGGTCGATGTATTTCATGGCGACGAGCTCTTTGGTCTCTTTGTTCCTCATAAGCCTGGCCACCCCAAAATTCCCAGATCCTATATCCTTGACAAGTTCATACTTTTCCATTTCTACTTGTTTCTTCTTCGTTGAGGTCCAACCTGTATACAAGCTTCAATTGAGCTACACACCTCAAAAGCTGCTGCAAAGGATTGAGCTTTCAATTCAGGGATCTCCAAGCTCAGAACCTGCCTTAGAATCAAGATCAAACTTGTAGAGGGAGAGAAAGAATTATGAGATCCTTTGCTGAATTTGAAAATTAATTAGGAGTCTGGTTTGCATGTGGTGAAGATTGAAAGAAAGATTTTCTATTTGGAGAGAGAGAGAGAGAGAGAGAGAGAAGCAAAGTGAGAGAGAGGGAGGGATCCAAGATAGAGGAGAGGCGAGTTTTGTAGGGAAAGCAAAGCAAGGAATCGCAATCTTCTTTTTTATTTATTTAACACGAATTAGTGAATTACACTGGTGAGGCGAGTGGATGATGCTGCCCTTTTCTAACAAGAGAGAATCTTCTCAATTATAGCTTTTCTATTTATTTTATTTTTCTTTCTTTGTTTTCTTAATTTGAGAGAGCAAAGAAGTGTGTGTGTGCGCGCATTTAAGTGTCCATTAAATTATAAATTCACTTTTGTGGGGAAAGATTCCACGGCATATTTGAGGAGAGGACAATAAAAAATAAAAAAAAAGTGTGTGTATGCATTTAAGTGGGGATCAAATTTGCTGCCCACCCACTGTTGGGGTGGGCATTTGCCCACCACTGTGAGAATGACATCTGTCCTTTTTTTTTTTTTTTTGCTTTCTTCTTCCACTTGCAGCCCTTCTCTCTCTCTCTCTTCCTCTCGTCCATCCCGTCCTCTTCTCTGGCAAGCCCAGCAGCAGCCCCCCCCCCTCTCTCTCTCTCTCTCTCTCTCTCTCTCTCTCTCTCTCTCTCTCTCTCTCTCTCTCTCCCACCGAGCCACAACAAACGACGGCGCATCGGCTGGGTTCACGGTGTCGGTGCCCAGAGCAATTAGACTCGGGGCCGGTGTGGAGCTGTGATGGCAGGTGAAGCTGTGGCAGCAGCGGTGATGGAGAGCAGAGAGGAATGGAGCGGTGGCTCTGTGATGTTGCAGGTGGAGCGGCTACTGCTGGGCTTGGCAGAGAAGAAGACGGGATGGACGAGAGGAAGAGAGGAAGAGAGAGAGAGGGGCTGCAAGTGGAAGAAGAAAGCAAAAAAAAAAAAAAAGGACAGATATCATTCTCACAGTGGTGGGCAAATGCCCACCCCAACAGTGGGTGGGCAGCAAATTTGATCCCATTTAAGTGTCCATTAAATTATAAATTCGCTTTTGTGGGGAAAAGATTCCACGGCATATTAGAATAATTCTAGCAAATTTCTCTCTTTGTTGAATTTTAGTGTCAATAATAAAGATTACAATATGGCTGCCCTAATAATAACGTCGAGATGCCTAACTCTTAGATTACAATAAACATCGAGAGAACGTCTTAAATAATAACAAGAGTCTCCACTAATGCTATGTATTCAAACATGCACCAATTAGCAAAGAGTGTTCTACTGGCTACTCCATTTGTTTTATCGTAACAGTGACATACCAGAAAAATAATGTTAACGCAAAGCCATAAGATAATTAAATCAGTTTTCCCACTATGTTTCGGACAAGAAATAAATCCGACGACACTCTGTTTCATCCTGCCACTAGGTTGCGTCCATTTGACGATGCAAACAACTCCCCGCTTTGCTATGGCAGACAAGTCACACTGATTGCACAGACTAGGATAAAGCCTACCTGGCCTTGCCATATATTAGTAAGGACCTATTAGTAACATAAAGGTACAACCTACTAACATAGAGTGCCGGTAGAAGATACTCTTATACGGAACTATTTACCTTATTCTTAATATAAACTAACCTTTCGAATTAATTAACAAATTTTAGTCTAGTCATTATTCAACCAAATTATTAGTCAAGTAATTTGTTTTTTCTGCATAGGAGTAAAAGCCAAGAAAATTAGTCTTCAAAATAGTTTTATTCGTGTTTTATGGGGTCACAAAACAGGGGCCCTTAATCTTTTCCAAGGTCGAGGGGGTTATGGGACAATTCAACATTGTCCCTCTTGAAACGTTGGATCAAATTAATCATATATATATATATATATATATATATATATATGTTGTAGGACACATTGTGGGGTGGCTGTCCATTAAACTAAGGTCTGTACGAACATGATACAAGATGTGGACTACATACATTGTGCAAGACCTTTGGTATTTCTTTGTATTTACTCCATAAGGTTACATTACTTATGAGTGAGCATAAATGATATAGTTAGTGGGGTTAGTGGGGTTAGTGGTGATAGTAGAGAAACTAAAGGGTTTCTCCTCATTATGATGTACCATGAATACACCTCAACCTCTCCACTATATAAAGAGGTTGAGGCATCACCATTTCACATACCAATTGATCAAACATCAATAGATTCATTCTACACTTCGCTCTCTTGTTTTTCTCTCTTTTCTACTTGAGTTAATAGGCGACTCACAACACGTTATCAACACGCTCCAAGATTGAAGAACAAGGAGGAAGAACGACGAACGACGAACACCTTCACAAAGTTCGAAGGAAGCAACCCAAATTTGTTGGTGATTTTTTTTTCTTGACTCGTGGAACCCTAAATTTTTTTAGGTGCATTTCTCAAGTAAGTTATGTTTTTTTTATTTTTCAATCCTTGGAAAATAGTGAACCATAACCATTGAGCATAAACCCTAATTAATCTTAGGTCAAGAGAAATTGTAATTTGGATTACATATGCTTTATTATTTTTGTTTGATTACAAGATCACTAAATCAAAAATAAAAGCATGTAAAATGGTACACATGGCACATATATCTCCACATTAAATCACGAAAGGTTATGAATCTTCCACGACTAGGCTCACCTAGTTGGATGCGATGTCTAGGCAAGGTTCGGCGGTTCGGTATTTAAGAGAGCCTCGCTTCACCAAAAACCTCACCCTATCTTACCTGGTCGTATTCAATTGGAGCTACCGAAAGGGTTGAGTAAATAACTTTTCACTCTAGAATTGTTTATTTTCTCGCAATTATGTGGTAGAAATTATATATATGTTTGCCAAATGATGACCAGAAGATTTCATTAATATCGACCTGTCGATTTCGATATGAATCCAAGAGAATTTTAATTCTCACAAAACCATGATTACATGTTTCGAACCAGAAGATTTTCGAAGTTGAACTTATGTTCACATGTCTAATCCGTAAATATTATCATGAACATATAAACCGGTCGATTTATATGATACACTAATCTAGTTTCTCCCGTTGTAGAAACTATGTTGATCAAACTTGACTTCCCGCTCTTAGACGTCGCTGGCAAGAACTATCTGGATTGGTCCCAGGACATCCAGAACCACTTGGACGCTCAAGGCTTGCTGGACGTCATTTATGAGGAGGACAATCGCGAGATTCCTGTTACGCGAGATATGAATGTGTCACACCCCGATCCGGAAACTATTTTAAATTCCCAAATTGAGGTGTGAATCACATCCCAATTATAGAAAATAAAAATCTTCTACAATTAGAATGTGAGAAAAGTAAATAAAAAGAAAACAACCAAAACCAACTACTAAATTATACAATTCCGAAACGAAAGATTGTAAACGATACTTAATTTACAATCAAAGTCACACGCCACAACTATACACAAGTCCTTACTAGTGATTCTTTCGTCTTCTAAGTACAAAAACTTAGCTTACAAAACAAAGGTTTAAAAGAATGAGCTGGGGCAGAGGTAGTTCAACCGACTATGGCAGCTATAGCTAGGAAACACAAATGGATAGCTACGTTCGTTCAAATCTTGTAATAACTTAACTCCTAAGAGATGGTCACTTCGTAAACTGGTGACTTTGCTTTGCTTTCTAAGTTGAGCAGGTCCTGGGTTCGATTGTAATAGCACAAAAGTACAATAGAAAAAAAACTGCTAAGAGATAAATAATATATATATTTATATACTTGGATATAAGATACACTTCAGCTAGAACATCCACTACCTCGGAAGATAATATTTGACAACCCAAAATTTTAAATAATTAATGAAAGCTATAAAAGCCAAAAGTAGAAATCTAAATAAACATTGCACAAATTCATTTTTCCTTTCTAAAATTTGAAATTGAAATTCCTGGATCTCACAGAATGCTAAGGCGATGATCTTGTTCCGCCGCCACATGTCGGATTCCATGAAATCTGAGTTCGTGGCCATCACCTCCCCAAAGGAACTATGGGACTCCCTCAAAGATCGTTTTGACCATCAGAAAACTATCTGGCAGCCAGAAGCTCGCCATGATTGGCTTAACCTGCGCTTCCAAGACTTCAAATCCGTTACTGAATATAACGCGGAAGTTTGCAGGATCCGTGCTCTTCTCCAGTACTGTGGTGATCAGTTAACTGACAATGACCTATTGGAGAAGACATACACCACCTTTCCTAGCTCGGATAACCTACTCCAGAAGCAGTACCGTCAATCCAAGTTCACCAAATTTTCCGAGCTCATCACCCAGTTGCTGCTGGACGAGAAAAATAGTCTCATCCTTATGAGGAACAACAACTCTCGTACCAATGGTGCAAAGGCAATTCCATTGCCAGAGGCTAATGCTGCTCGTGGACCTCGTCCACGACCTGAGAACCGAGACATGGGCCAGTCGTCCCGTCAACCTCGAAACCGCCGCGAGCCTCGTGCTCGCCCGGCCAAGCGAGGTTTGGACTCTCGTCCAAACCGAGGACCTTTGGCCCCAAGGTAACCGAGACAGCCTCGAGAAATAAACAACAACATGGCCGGTCGTCCCCAAGCAAGAGACAATGCTCACGTGCCCAATCTTTGCTATCGTTGTGGTGGTACGGATCATTGGCAACGAACTTGTCATGCTTCGGCACAACAAGTTCAAAGCTATCATCGTGGAAAGAAGCCTGAAACTAATATGGTCGAAATAACTCCGGAGGCAACTCTTGAGGCAGTCGACTTTGTCGCTGAAATAGATTTGGATTAGTGTGTTTTTCAATTTTCATGATAATAATTGGGTCTAGGCGTAGCCCATCCATATATATGTTTGCGCTTTTCTTTTGGATTATGGTTTTGTTTATGAATAATATTTCAACGTTTCTCGAAATAATTTAAAGTATTTTTTGAGCAAATTCCTTTGACATTGTGACCGGCTTTAAATTATTCTACTATTAGGCATGACTAGTGGGGAAGTTGTTTGTCTGGCTGATAGTGGTACCACCCACACTATCTTATGAGATCAAAAATATTTCATCAACTTCAAGCCTAAAGTAACCTCAGTGACAACGATTACGGGCCCGTCGACCCCAATCGAAGGCTTTGGCAAAGCCTAATTTGCGTTGTTCAATGGTACTCCTATGACCATATCTGAGGCCTTATACTCTTATAGGTCATGTCGAACCTTACTGAGTTTTAAGGACATTTGAGCAAACGAATATCATGTTGAAACCGCTCATGAAAATGGTGTAGATTTTCTTTACACATGACCTCCAATAAATACGACCAAAAGCGTATCTTGGAGAAATTGAGATGTCTTTTCAAGTGGTCTTTATGTTACTGTAATACCCCGAAAATTTCGATACTATTTTTATAAAATAGGTCGTGAAATTTGAAGTGAAATGGTGTGAAATTGTATTTTTAGAGGTTTTCGTCGTAAAACGATAATTACGGCGGTAATTATAAGTTACACAAGGTTAATTAAGGTAACTTTTTATCCGTTGAGAATTTGGGAAAACTTCCTTCATGAAAGTTGTAGACCTCGTCGAATCGAGTTCGTAGGAATTTGGTTCACCAAAAACGGAGTTCGTATGAAAAAGTTATGGCCGTCGGAAGTTTGACGAATTTCTATAAATAGAATGTTGGGATTTACTGTTCACCCGAAAATCAGAATTTATCCCAGAAATGTACTGTTCACGCCGTGAACAGTACCAGAAACTTCCTCCGGTGATTTCTCCCTCCTCCGGCCACCAATTTGTGTGAGACTTGTCCCAATCTCTTTGTCTCTTCATCCTCTTCGATTCTATACTAGTTTCATTCATTGATTTTCAGTATAGAAAGAGAAATCAAGAAAAGAAAAAGGAGAAAAACGCTGCCGAACTGTTCATCAGTTTCTGGGCAAGTTTCCGGCCAAATCGAGCCACCTTACCTACTGGGCTTTGTAGCCCTTGCCAGGGGCTTTCCAGCAACATAAAATATGCCTCAATCGGAGTTCGGACGAAGGAGAATTTTGGATTTGAAATCCTAGGGTTTTGGAGCTATCGAGGTAAATTCGAGACTTTCTACTTTAAATTGGCCCTTGTGGCAGTTATGAATGTTGTTGGTGGTATTGTGTAGAACATTGTGGTAAAATTTGGTAGCCATCGGACCACCTTGACCGGCGGTCTGACCACCGCCGGCGGCGGCGCGTGGGCGGCGCGTCCGGCCAGTCCAGGAGCAGTTATTTGCTCCGTTTGACTTGGTTCGTCGATACGAACAACTTTCGTGTTTTAACTTTTGTCAAATTCGGTCGTTTGATCAATGATCAATTAAGCGATAGTTATGGATCGTTAGATCTGTGATGATCCGACCGTTGGATCATCACCATTTTTGGATATGATGTTAGGATGCTAGAAATAAGCATGCTGTTGGATTTTGGAAGTTTCAGATTTGGTGTGGGACCCGTTGATGAATAGTAGACGTGGGACCCACGTTGACCGATGGTTGACTTTTGGTCAAATGGTCTCGATTAAATGTTCCGATGTCGTAGGAGACATTTGAGGAACATTTGGATTATTTTGGAAATGTATTATGCTAATTGGATATTGCATAATCATAGGTGTTTACGAGAAGTGTAGCTCGTGCTTGTCGATTCCTGGTTACTATTTGAAGACGCAGCAGGAATTAGAGGTGAGTGAATCTCACGATATTTTATATATGAATATTAATTCATATTGTGTTGTTTGCGAAAATAAATAATTATATTTATTTAAATGATTTTGCGATATATAAATTAAATACAGTTTTAATTTGATATATCAGCATGTGTGATTTTGTGTTAAAACAATATTTGAAAGTATTCATTTTATTGTTTTAATTGGTGGATTTTGTGGGAACAATATTTCAAAAATTATGATATTGTGTTTGCCTACTCGAATGTTTTTGTAGCCAATGGGTGAAGGTTAGAGCTTTAGACTGTGTAGCCAATGGGTGAAGGTTAGAGCTCTAGACTGTGTAGCCAATGGTGAAGGTTAGAGCTTTAGACTGTGTAGCCAGAAGGTGAAGGTTAGAGTTCTAGACTGTGTAGCCATGTATTCATTGAAAACAAAGATGAATACTTTATGTAATAAAGGAGAAGAAAAATGGTATTCTCGCTTTATCTTGATGTATTAAAAGGAGAAGAAAAATGGTATTCTCGCTTTTAATCATTTGAAGTTGATTGTGGTTTTGTGTGAATATGATATGAATTTGCTTCTTAAATATTTGAAGCATTGATAAATGAATTACAATTCTTGAACAATATTGAATTGTATTTTGAAGTTTTTACTTCTTTAAAAATTGAAGTAATTATTATGATGATTTACTTTTCTTAAAAAGAAAGAAATCATAATTTTGGGAAATGATTTTGGGGAAGGTTTATATTGTTTAATATTCTGAATTACCCTGGGATTAACATACACGTTATGGGACGTGTGGGGTTAAAATACGTATTATGGGATGCGTAGGTTCATTATATTTTATAATATGAATTTTCGGGATTTGAATTGTTTTTGAAGAATATAACTTACATATATTTGTTTAAAACAAACTATATATGTATATTTTTGATAAACGGTTTAGGGTGAGTAAAACTGAGTTAACTCATACCAGCTTCGTAAGCTGACCGGGTTTGTTGATATAACCCGGTACACTATTCCACGGTGTAGGGGTTATACCTGCAGGTTAGGATAACCAGGAGTAATGCAAGGCTGCATACTTTTTGTTGGGTTATAAGACTTCCGCTATTTTATGCTTCGCACTCTGAAGATTTATTTATGTAATATTTTGATGTATCAATTTATTATATAAATATTTGGTATGTAATATTCGACTCTTGTATTGAGTTTGAAATTACAATGTTGGGCATGGAGTTGGTGTTGTGTACTTGAATTAAAAAGAAAAAAATTCTAGTGCATATTTGTATTTGATATTCCATGTCGTCACGTTCCCGAAATGGTTTGTAATTAAGGGCAAAATGCCTTATTAATTGATTGGAAAATCGGGGCGTGACAGATTGGTATCAGAGCAAAACAATGCTCTAAGGAAGTGATTGAGCAATGGAACGCTCTAAGGAAATGAAAAGAGTTTTGGAATTGAGAAGTGAAGTTAGGGTTTAGAGCTTAGGATCGGTTTAGGGTTTGGCGTTAGGTTCTTAGATTCATTCAAGTAATGGTTACTTCGTATGCTTAATTACGCACAGTATTTATCGAGTGATGGCCCGACCGCGGCGGATCCCCATCATGTGCTCTTCAGTGCTGTTGTGTTGTTAAGAATATAAAGTACAAATTACAATTCCGAAATTGATAGTCTTACATGGCTACATTTCTAATTCTCTCAACCGTACCCTGGATCAAACGACAGACTTGATCCACTGACCCTTTCTTGTTCTTCAGTAACTCAGTAGAGATCTGTGTTGCTACCGTTACTAGACAACCAATGTATGGATTGTCTGAGACCCCTTCTGTTCTTCCAGCAGTAGGCATATCTGGTAGAATTGAAAAACCTGAAGTTAGGAATACAATTGTACCTAACTCACAACCACCTATTAACTTCTGCACCGTTGACTGACTAATAGGAGCATAAATCACGTATGACCCTGTTGAATCAGTACAACTTTCTTGGAGTATATAGGTGTTGTGCATTTGCAACAAGGAGACACAATTGCGTGGATCATGACCAGTTGTGATGTGTGCAATCTCCTGTACTTCTTTTTCCAATGCTAGATGGTCCCACTGGTTCCGAGTTTGTACGTCAATGAAGAAGTCAAAGAGCTTTCTGTGAGAGACATGATGCTGGATTATTGCAGATGCAGTTCGAGTGAGACCATGAGGCTTATTCAGCCTGTTCCAGATTTTGTTGGTGGAGACTCTTATCCCTGAACCCCTGAACTTGGTTTGTTCAGCTACCTTCCATTCATGAGCAGTAGAGTTGCCGATGTCTGTGCAAAAGTCTGTCACTATTCTGCATGCCATCTGCAACATGTTTCTTCTTCCTTCCACAGATGGTATGACACAAAAGTCTTGAGGAGGATAAGTGTCAGCCGCGGAATAATTTAACCTTTCCGCTTGCCTCTGAAGTATTTCTACCCATCGCCTTGCTCCAAAGGCTAAGCCTGACTCCACTAGCGTTCGGTATGTTTGGTGCATGATTTGATCCTGTACATCAACATGTTCCACCCATACGACACGAGAGCTGCCGTTGAACAAATCTTGGATTAAGCATCCGGATGGACGCTTCTTGCATTGAGATCTTGGGTGTGGACCCAGATTTGAGCTTAAACCGTCCACAGAGACGTCAATTATTGCCCAACTTTGTTCTGTTTGTCGTTGGCAATAACGAACAAAGTGAGTTACACGAGTGGAGACAGATGGACTGGTCACCTGGAATTCAGCAGTCATGACTTGGATGGTGTCGTGGTAGCTTTCAGTAGTCCCTGATGACAAGACATCAAGGATACTCGCCCTTGAAATGATGCTACCGAATATGGTGGACCATTGGTCCACATCCATGAAGAGATTCACGAGTACGACAGGACTGAGGGGAACAGTGGCTGTGTAGCGAGAAGCTTCGGTTTGGAAGTTAGTGGGAGTAAGATCAATACCGTTAGTGAAGATTCTCTTGTACTCTGCTTCATTCAGGAACTCATGAAGCGTGGCAGAGCTGGATTTGAGTGCAGAGATCCACAGTGGCGCAGCAGCAGATGCCATGATGATTAGCTCATCTCTGACCGACACAATGATTTCAGAAATCTTAGTTGTGTCTGCCACGACAGATGCTTCTGCCACGGCAGATGCTTCTTCAGGTTCTGAACGGTTGATATTGTCTGATGGTTGCTGTGTAGAAGAAGAGTGATGTGGGATCGACATACACTTTTGAATATCCCTCCTCATGTGAGACTTTTCCCTTGGACCGATGACTGCAGGAATTGGAAGAGTCTGAGGTTGTGGGGTAGTCTCTTCAATCCCTTTTAGTAGCTCACTATTGGGAGTAACTCGTTTTCCACAGTGGTTGCAGTTGATTCTGTTGAATGCTGCTTGGTACTGGCTAAGTTGAGCTTGAAGCTCATTGATTTGCTGTCTCAGCAGAAAATTTTGTTGACGAGTTGTTTGGGCAGGCGTTTTGGGTCGATGCTTTATCACCCACGCAGAGACTTGTGCAAACGTTAACCTTATTTGGTCACCCAAATCTTGTCGTTGTTGAACAGTTGGCTGTGGAAAAGCCTCGACGAAGTCCTTCAATGCTTGGACTTGGTATTTGGTGAAGCTCTTCCTCAGTGGAATACGTTTGGATGAACTAGGTTCAGCTTGTGGAGATGATACTTGTGGACTTGGGGCTACTTCAATGGCTTCATCTTCTGCTAGAAGCATGTCTAGCATGTCGATATCGGTGTTGAATTCGATTGCTGGTGAAATTATTTCATCTAAGCCCTCAAAGAATTGGCTTTCAGAGGGATCAGATTGAAGTAATTCACTGAACGAATTCACTTTGCGTGACATGTTTGAGTTGGTGAAATTGCTGAGAAGCTGGAATGAAGAAGTCCTCTTTGAAAGAGAAAGGAGGTTATGGCACTAATGGAAAGTATCTGTTAGTGGATGCGTAAGGGTATATTTATTGTTGGTGGAGGATTTGAAAATTCAAAAGCAAAAGTGAGCGGCTGATTACAGCTAATTGTCGGAGCCCTTGGAGATCGTGGAAGATTTTTTTCCCCGATGCATGGATTTTCCACATACAGTTCCACTCTTGTGAGACCTCGCATCTTTTGAGGAATTAATTATGCGAAAGCAAAAGGAAAAGAGTCATTATGACCGGTGTTAGTGGAAGACTGAGTTTTTGTTGATTAAATCTTGTGGAATCTTGTATCGTGGGCGATACTTTTGAGTAATTGAGACAGATATGAGCAATAATTATTCTTAGTGGGTTGTTGAGTGCACCGCACTTACATTAAAGAAAGGTTTCCCTTACGGTGGAAAGTTGTGTTTAAATACATAGGATAAGGAGCTGTGTTACTTAACTCATATCTGATTTCAAACAAACACATCTTCTAGATTTTGCAAAATGGTGAGCAAAGGAGAGTGCAGTAAGAGATCAAAGAATACTGATTGGAGTGAACTTCCGGTGGAGATCTGGAAGTACATATTCCAGTTGGTGGCTACCGCATCCCTGCAGAGCACAATGGAACTCCGTTGTGTCTCGAAGGACTTCAAGGAGTATGCCGATAGCTGGTCTACTTTGGCGGCGATCGACATGGATGGGTTCGATGGTGGATCCAGACCCACAGGCTCTATAGAAGCGGACAGGCAGGTGCGCATCTTCGCAAATCGATGCTGGGAAGCGAAGAACCCGGAGTCTCTGTTCCGAATGGGAATACGAGTACTCGTGGAAGCGGCCAACATACCCTTAGCCCTGGAGTACTTCGATGCGGCATGCAAACCAGGAACATTCTATGGTTCGCGTCCCAGTTCAGTGGTAGGTCATCATGTTGCATTTTATGCAGCATGTATGATTAAGATGATTTTAGGACCACGAGCCGAGCAGCAGAAAACGGTGCAGCGACTGTGTGAAGCCCTCGACTGGTGGAGAAGCGGATGGAACATCTACTACTGTAGACAAGAAGTCGAGCGGATGATGCATCAGGCTGAGTTTTGTCATGAGCATCTTTTATTGTATTTTCCGTCGACTACTGCTTTCCTGCCCGCTGGTAAATGTCTTACTTGCGGTGAGTCAAGTTTTTGGCGTCCTTTTGGCCAGGACATGTGGGACGTGGATGGAGATAGGCATGCAGCTAGAGAATGTTGCGACACTTGCAAGTGTTTCGTGGAGGCAGCATACTTCTACCAGCTGATGATGTATGGAATTCCGAGACATCCGGCCTCTTATCCACGAAGTCACTACTGGAGGTTTAAGGATGGCTTCTGGTAGTTAAAGCCCTGTGAGGCAATTTAAGAATTTGTTTTAGAAGTGTGTGGAAGTTGTAATAGTTTGTTGTGTTTTGGCTTGATATGTACTACCTAAGTGATTATCAATAAAAATTCTGAGTTTTGGAATTGAAGTTTGATAACCTTGGGTGTACTCTGCGTCCAAATTTCGGGACGAAATTTCTTTAAGGAGGGTAGACTGTAATACCCCGAAAATTTCGATACTATTTTTATAAAATAGGTCGTGAAATTTGAAGTGAAATGGTGTGAAATTGTATTTTTAGAGGTTTTCGTCGTAAAACGATAATTACGGCGGTAATTATAAGTTACACAAGGTTAATTAAGGTAACTTTTTATCCGTTGAGAATTTGGGAAAACTTCCTTCATGAAAGTTGTAGACCTCGTCGAATCGAGTTCGTAGGAATTTGGTTCACCAAAAACGGAGTTCGTATGAAAAAGTTATGGCCGTCGGAAGTTTGACGAATTTCTATAAATAGAATGTTGGGATTTACTGTTCACCCGAAAATCAGAATTTATCCCAGAAATGTACTGTTCACGCCGTGAACAGTACCAGAAACTTCCTCCGGTGATTTCTCCCTCCTCCGGCCACCAATTTGTGTGAGACTTGTCTCAATCTCTTTGTCTCTTCATCCTCTTCGATTCTATACTAGTTTCATTCATTGATTTTCAGTATAGAAAGAGAAATCAAGAAAAGAAAAAGGAGAAAAACGCTGCCGAACTGTTCATCAGTTTCTGGGCAAGTTTCCGGCCAAATCGAGCCACCTTACCTACTGGGCTTTGTAGCCCTTGCCAGGGGCTTTCCAGCAACATAAAATATGCCTCAATCGGAGTTCGGACGAAGGAGAATTTTGGATTTGAAATCCTAGGGTTTTGGAGCTATCGAGGTAAATTCGAGACTTTCTACTTTAAATTGGCCCTTGTGGCAGTTATGAATGTTGTTGGTGGTATTGTGTAGAACATTGTGGTAAAATTTGGTAGCCATCGGACCACCTTGACCGGCGGTCTGACCACCGCCGGCGGCGGCGCGTGGGCGGCGCGTCCGGCCAGTCCAGGAGCAGTTATTTGCTCCGTTTGACTTGGTTCGTCGATACGAACAACTTTCGTGTTTTAACTTTTGTCAAATTCGGTCGTTTGATCAATGATCAATTAAGCGATAGTTATGGATCGTTAGATCTGTGATGATCCGACCGTTGGATCATCACCATTTTTGGATATGATGTTAGGATGCTAGAAATAAGCATGCTGTTGGATTTTGGAAGTTTCAGATTTGGTGTGGGACCCGTTGATGAATAGTAGACGTGGGACCCACGTTGACCGATGGTTGACTTTTGGTCAAATGGTCTCGATTAAATGTTCCGATGTCGTAGGAGACATTTGAGGAACATTTGGATTATTTTGGAAATGTATTATGCTAATTGGATATTGCATAATCATAGGTGTTTACGAGAAGTGTAGCTCGTGCTTGTCGATTCCTGGTTACTATTTGAAGACGCAGCAGGAATTAGAGGTGAGTGAATCTCACGATATTTTATATATGAATATTAATTCATATTGTGTTGTTTGCGAAAATAAATAATTATATTTATTTAAATGATTTTGCGATATATAAATTAAATACAGTTTTAATTTGATATATCAGCATGTGTGATTTTGTGTTAAAACAATATTTGAAAGTATTCATTTTATTGTTTTAATTGGTGGATTTTGTGGGAACAATATTTCAAAAATTATGATATTGTGTTTGCCTACTCGAATGTTTTTGTAGCCAATGGGTGAAGGTTAGAGCTTTAGACTGTGTAGCCAATGGGTGAAGGTTAGAGCTCTAGACTGTGTAGCCAATGGTGAAGGTTAGAGCTTTAGACTGTGTAGCCAGAAGGTGAAGGTTAGAGTTCTAGACTGTGTAGCCATGTATTCATTGAAAACAAAGATGAATACTTTATGTAATAAAGGAGAAGAAAAATGGTATTCTCGCTTTATCTTGATGTATTAAAAGGAGAAGAAAAATGGTATTCTCGCTTTTAATCATTTGAAGTTGATTGTGGTTTTGTGTGAATATGATATGAATTTGCTTCTTAAATATTTGAAGCATTGATAAATGAATTACAATTCTTGAACAATATTGAATTGTATTTTGAAGTTTTTACTTCTTTAAAAATTGAAGTAATTATTATGATGATTTACTTTTCTTAAAAAGAAAGAAATCATAATTTTGGGAAATGATTTTGGGGAAGGTTTATATTGTTTAATATTCTGAATTACCCTGGGATTAACATACACGTTATGGGACGTGTGGGGTTAAAATACGTATTATGGGATGCGTAGGTTCATTATATTTTATAATATGAATTTTCGGGATTTGAATTGTTTTTGAAGAATATAACTTACATATATTTGTTTAAAACAAACTATATATGTATATTTTTGATAAACGGTTTAGGGTGAGTAAAACTGAGTTAACTCATACCAGCTTCGTAAGCTGACCGGGTTTGTTGATATAACCCGGTACACTATTCCACGGTGTAGGGGTTATACCTGCAGGTTAGGATAACCAGGAGTAATGCAAGGCTGCATACTTTTTGTTGGGTTATAAGACTTCCGCTATTTTATGCTTCGCACTCTGAAGATTTATTTATGTAATATTTTGATGTATCAATTTATTATATAAATATTTGGTATGTAATATTCGACTCTTGTATTGAGTTTGAAATTACAATGTTGGGCATGGAGTTGGTGTTGTGTACTTGAATTAAAAAGAAAAAAATTCTAGTGCATATTTGTATTTGATATTCCATGTCGTCACGTTCCCGAAATGGTTTGTAATTAAGGGCAAAATGCCTTATTAATTGATTGGAAAATCGGGGCGTGACAGATTGGTATCAGAGCAAAACAATGCTCTAAGGAAGTGATTGAGCAATGGAACGCTCTAAGGAAATGAAAAGAGTTTTGGAATTGAGAAGTGAAGTTAGGGTTTAGAGCTTAGGATCGGTTTAGGGTTTGGCGTTAGGTTCTTAGATTCATTCAAGTAATGGTTACTTCGTATGCTTAATTACGCACAGTATTTATCGAGTGATGGCCCGACCGCGGCGGATCCCCATCATGTGCTCTTCAGTGCTGTTGTGTTGTTAAGAATATAAAGTACAAATTACAATTCCGAAATTGATAGTCTTACATGGCTACATTTCTAATTCTCTCAACCGTACCCTGGATCAAACGACAGACTTGATCCACTGACCCTTTCTTGTTCTTCAGTAACTCAGTAGAGATCTGTGTTGCTACCGTTACTAGACAACCAATGTATGGATTGTCTGAGACCCCTTCTGTTCTTCCAGCAGTAGGCATATCTGGTAGAATTGAAAAACCTGAAGTTAGGAATACAATTGTACCTAACTCACAACCACCTATTAACTTCTGCACCGTTGACTGACTAATAGGAGCATAAATCACGTATGACCCTGTTGAATCAGTACAACTTTCTTGGAGTATATAGGTGTTGTGCATTTGCAACAAGGAGACACAATTGCGTGGATCATGACCAGTTGTGATGTGTGCAATCTCCTGTACTTCTTTTTCCAATGCTAGATGGTCCCACTGGTTCCGAGTTTGTACGTCAATGAAGAAGTCAAAGAGCTTTCTGTGAGAGACATGATGCTGGATTATTGCAGATGCAGTTCGAGTGAGACCATGAGGCTTATTCAGCCTGTTCCAGATTTTGTTGGTGGAGACTCTTATCCCTGAACCCCTGAACTTGGTTTGTTCAGCTACCTTCCATTCATGAGCAGTAGAGTTGCCGATGTCTGTGCAAAAGTCTGTCACTATTCTGCATGCCATCTGCAACATGTTTCTTCTTCCTTCCACAGATGGTATGACACAAAAGTCTTGAGGAGGATAAGTGTCAGCCGCGGAATAATTTAACCTTTCCGCTTGCCTCTGAAGTATTTCTACCCATCGCCTTGCTCCAAAGGCTAAGCCTGACTCCACTAGCGTTCGGTATGTTTGGTGCATGATTTGATCCTGTACATCAACATGTTCCACCCATACGACACGAGAGCTGCCGTTGAACAAATCTTGGATTAAGCATCCGGATGGACGCTTCTTGCATTGAGATCTTGGGTGTGGACCCAGATTTGAGCTTAAACCGTCCACAGAGACGTCAATTATTGCCCAACTTTGTTCTGTTTGTCGTTGGCAATAACGAACAAAGTGAGTTACACGAGTGGAGACAGATGGACTGGTCACCTGGAATTCAGCAGTCATGACTTGGATGGTGTCGTGGTAGCTTTCAGTAGTCCCTGATGACAAGACATCAAGGATACTCGCCCTTGAAATGATGCTACCGAATATGGTGGACCATTGGTCCACATCCATGAAGAGATTCACGAGTACGACAGGACTGAGGGGAACAGTGGCTGTGTAGCGAGAAGCTTCGGTTTGGAAGTTAGTGGGAGTAAGATCAATACCGTTAGTGAAGATTCTCTTGTACTCTGCTTCATTCAGGAACTCATGAAGCGTGGCAGAGCTGGATTTGAGTGCAGAGATCCACAGTGGCGCAGCAGCAGATGCCATGATGATTAGCTCATCTCTGACCGACACAATGATTTCAGAAATCTTAGTTGTGTCTGCCACGACAGATGCTTCTGCCACGGCAGATGCTTCTTCAGGTTCTGAACGGTTGATATTGTCTGATGGTTGCTGTGTAGAAGAAGAGTGATGTGGGATCGACATACACTTTTGAATATCCCTCCTCATGTGAGACTTTTCCCTTGGACCGATGACTGCAGGAATTGGAAGAGTCTGAGGTTGTGGGGTAGTCTCTTCAATCCCTTTTAGTAGCTCACTATTGGGAGTAACTCGTTTTCCACAGTGGTTGCAGTTGATTCTGTTGAATGCTGCTTGGTACTGGCTAAGTTGAGCTTGAAGCTCATTGATTTGCTGTCTCAGCAGAAAATTTTGTTGACGAGTTGTTTGGGCAGGCGTTTTGGGTCGATGCTTTATCACCCACGCAGAGACTTGTGCAAACGTTAACCTTATTTGGTCACCCAAATCTTGTCGTTGTTGAACAGTTGGCTGTGGAAAAGCCTCGACGAAGTCCTTCAATGCTTGGACTTGGTATTTGGTGAAGCTCTTCCTCAGTGGAATACGTTTGGATGAACTAGGTTCAGCTTGTGGAGATGATACTTGTGGACTTGGGGCTACTTCAATGGCTTCATCTTCTGCTAGAAGCATGTCTAGCATGTCGATATCGGTGTTGAATTCGATTGCTGGTGAAATTATTTCATCTAAGCCCTCAAAGAATTGGCTTTCAGAGGGATCAGATTGAAGTAATTCACTGAACGAATTCACTTTGCGTGACATGTTTGAGTTGGTGAAATTGCTGAGAAGCTGGAATGAAGAAGTCCTCTTTGAAAGAGAAAGGAGGTTATGGCACTAATGGAAAGTATCTGTTAGTGGATGCGTAAGGGTATATTTATTGTTGGTGGAGGATTTGAAAATTCAAAAGCAAAAGTGAGCGGCTGATTACAGCTAATTGTCGGAGCCCTTGGAGATCGTGGAAGATTTTTTTCCCCGATGCATGGATTTTCCACATACAGTTCCACTCTTGTGAGACCTCGCATCTTTTGAGGAATTAATTATGCGAAAGCAAAAGGAAAAGAGTCATTATGACCGGTGTTAGTGGAAGACTGAGTTTTTGTTGATTAAATCTTGTGGAATCTTGTATCGTGGGCGATACTTTTGAGTAATTGAGACAGATATGAGCAATAATTATTCTTAGTGGGTTGTTGAGTGCACCGCACTTACATTAAAGAAAGGTTTCCCTTACGGTGGAAAGTTGTGTTTAAATACATAGGATAAGGAGCTGTGTTACTTAACTCATATCTGATTTCAAACAAACACATCTTCTAGATTTTGCAAAATGGTGAGCAAAGGAGAGTGCAGTAAGAGATCAAAGAATACTGATTGGAGTGAACTTCCGGTGGAGATCTGGAAGTACATATTCCAGTTGGTGGCTACCGCATCCCTGCAGAGCACAATGGAACTCCGTTGTGTCTCGAAGGACTTCAAGGAGTATGCCGATAGCTGGTCTACTTTGGCGGCGATCGACATGGATGGGTTCGATGGTGGATCCAGACCCACAGGCTCTATAGAAGCGGACAGGCAGGTGCGCATCTTCGCAAATCGATGCTGGGAAGCGAAGAACCCGGAGTCTCTGTTCCGAATGGGAATACGAGTACTCGTGGAAGCGGCCAACATACCCTTAGCCCTGGAGTACTTCGATGCGGCATGCAAACCAGGAACATTCTATGGTTCGCGTCCCAGTTCAGTGGTAGGTCATCATGTTGCATTTTATGCAGCATGTATGATTAAGATGATTTTAGGACCACGAGCCGAGCAGCAGAAAACGGTGCAGCGACTGTGTGAAGCCCTCGACTGGTGGAGAAGCGGATGGAACATCTACTACTGTAGACAAGAAGTCGAGCGGATGATGCATCAGGCTGAGTTTTGTCATGAGCATCTTTTATTGTATTTTCCGTCGACTACTGCTTTCCTGCCCGCTGGTAAATGTCTTACTTGCGGTGAGTCAAGTTTTTGGCGTCCTTTTGGCCAGGACATGTGGGACGTGGATGGAGATAGGCATGCAGCTAGAGAATGTTGCGACACTTGCAAGTGTTTCGTGGAGGCAGCATACTTCTACCAGCTGATGATGTATGGAATTCCGAGACATCCGGCCTCTTATCCACGAAGTCACTACTGGAGGTTTAAGGATGGCTTCTGGTAGTTAAAGCCCTGTGAGGCAATTTAAGAATTTGTTTTAGAAGTGTGTGGAAGTTGTAATAGTTTGTTGTGTTTTGGCTTGATATGTACTACCTAAGTGATTATCAATAAAAATTCTGAGTTTTGGAATTGAAGTTTGATAACCTTGGGTGTACTCTGCGTCCAAATTTCGGGACGAAATTTCTTTAAGGAGGGTAGACTGTAATACCCCGAAAATTTCGATACTATTTTTATAAAATAGGTCGTGAAATTTGAAGTGAAATGGTGTGAAATTGTATTTTTAGAGGTTTTCGTCGTAAAACGATAATTACGGCGGTAATTATAAGTTACACAAGGTTAATTAAGGTAACTTTTTATCCGTTGAGAATTTGGGAAAACTTCCTTCATGAAAGTTGTAGACCTCGTCGAATCGAGTTCGTAGGAATTTGGTTCACCAAAAACGGAGTTCGTATGAAAAAGTTATGGCCGTCGGAAGTTTGACGAATTTCTATAAATAGAATGTTGGGATTTACTGTTCACCCGAAAATCAGAATTTATCCCAGAAATGTACTGTTCACGCCGTGAACAGTACCAGAAACTTCCTCCGGTGATTTCTCCCTCCTCCGGCCACCAATTTGTGTGAGACTTGTCCCAATCTCTTTGTCTCTTCATCCTCTTCGATTCTATACTAGTTTCATTCATTGATTTTCAGTATAGAAAGAGAAATCAAGAAAAGAAAAAGGAGAAAAACGCTGCCGAACTGTTCATCAGTTTCTGGGCAAGTTTCCGGCCAAATCGAGCCACCTTACCTACTGGGCTTTGTAGCCCTTGCCAGGGGCTTTCCAGCAACATAAAATATGCCTCAATCGGAGTTCGGACGAAGGAGAATTTTGGATTTGAAATCCTAGGGTTTTGGAGCTATCGAGGTAAATTCGAGACTTTCTACTTTAAATTGGCCCTTGTGGCAGTTATGAATGTTGTTGGTGGTATTGTGTAGAACATTGTGGTAAAATTTGGTAGCCATCGGACCACCTTGACCGGCGGTCTGACCACCGCCGGCGGCGGCGCGTGGGCGGCGCGTCCGGCCAGTCCAGGAGCAGTTATTTGCTCCGTTTGACTTGGTTCGTCGATACGAACAACTTTCGTGTTTTAACTTTTGTCAAATTCGGTCGTTTGATCAATGATCAATTAAGCGATAGTTATGGATCGTTAGATCTGTGATGATCCGACCGTTGGATCATCACCATTTTTGGATATGATGTTAGGATGCTAGAAATAAGCATGCTGTTGGATTTTGGAAGTTTCAGATTTGGTGTGGGACCCGTTGATGAATAGTAGACGTGGGACCCACGTTGACCGATGGTTGACTTTTGGTCAAATGGTCTCGATTAAATGTTCCGATGTCGTAGGAGACATTTGAGGAACATTTGGATTATTTTGGAAATGTATTATGCTAATTGGATATTGCATAATCATAGGTGTTTACGAGAAGTGTAGCTCGTGCTTGTCGATTCCTGGTTACTATTTGAAGACGCAGCAGGAATTAGAGGTGAGTGAATCTCACGATATTTTATATATGAATATTAATTCATATTGTGTTGTTTGCGAAAATAAATAATTATATTTATTTAAATGATTTTGCGATATATAAATTAAATACAGTTTTAATTTGATATATCAGCATGTGTGATTTTGTGTTAAAACAATATTTGAAAGTATTCATTTTATTGTTTTAATTGGTGGATTTTGTGGGAACAATATTTCAAAAATTATGATATTGTGTTTGCCTACTCGAATGTTTTTGTAGCCAATGGGTGAAGGTTAGAGCTTTAGACTGTGTAGCCAATGGGTGAAGGTTAGAGCTCTAGACTGTGTAGCCAATGGTGAAGGTTAGAGCTTTAGACTGTGTAGCCAGAAGGTGAAGGTTAGAGTTCTAGACTGTGTAGCCATGTATTCATTGAAAACAAAGATGAATACTTTATGTAATAAAGGAGAAGAAAAATGGTATTCTCGCTTTATCTTGATGTATTAAAAGGAGAAGAAAAATGGTATTCTCGCTTTTAATCATTTGAAGTTGATTGTGGTTTTGTGTGAATATGATATGAATTTGCTTCTTAAATATTTGAAGCATTGATAAATGAATTACAATTCTTGAACAATATTGAATTGTATTTTGAAGTTTTTACTTCTTTAAAAATTGAAGTAATTATTATGATGATTTACTTTTCTTAAAAAGAAAGAAATCATAATTTTGGGAAATGATTTTGGGGAAGGTTTATATTGTTTAATATTCTGAATTACCCTGGGATTAACATACACGTTATGGGACGTGTGGGGTTAAAATACGTATTATGGGATGCGTAGGTTCATTATATTTTATAATATGAATTTTCGGGATTTGAATTGTTTTTGAAGAATATAACTTACATATATTTGTTTAAAACAAACTATATATGTATATTTTTGATAAACGGTTTAGGGTGAGTAAAACTGAGTTAACTCATACCAGCTTCGTAAGCTGACCGGGTTTGTTGATATAACCCGGTACACTATTCCACGGTGTAGGGGTTATACCTGCAGGTTAGGATAACCAGGAGTAATGCAAGGCTGCATACTTTTTGTTGGGTTATAAGACTTCCGCTATTTTATGCTTCGCACTCTGAAGATTTATTTATGTAATATTTTGATGTATCAATTTATTATATAAATATTTGGTATGTAATATTCGACTCTTGTATTGAGTTTGAAATTACAATGTTGGGCATGGAGTTGGTGTTGTGTACTTGAATTAAAAAGAAAAAAATTCTAGTGCATATTTGTATTTGATATTCCATGTCGTCACGTTCCCGAAATGGTTTGTAATTAAGGGCAAAATGCCTTATTAATTGATTGGAAAATCGGGGCGTGACAGTTACCACAATACACTTGATTGGAAATAACTTTATCATTTCGCCTGGCGCCGAATTGATAAGAACACTTATATACTGTGGCATGACCGTCTGGGACATCCGGGTCGTAATACGATGCTTAGAACTATGAATGCATCGAACGGGCATCCTATTGGAGGAAAAAACTTCGTGATTAATCCGAAAAGCCCATGCCAAGCTTGCTATATTTGAAAGACAAATCTCAAATCAATTCGTGTAAAGCCCACCAAACTAGTTTTGTAATTCCCTTGTGAGAATCCAAGGTGATATTTGTGGACCTATCCAACCAGTTTGCGGATCATTTAAATAATTCATGGTTCTGGTTGATGCATCGACAAAATGGTCACAAGTTTACTTATTGTCCACAACAAATGCTGTTTTTTTGCTAAACTCCTAGCCCGGATGGCTCACCACTCGGATTATCCTAAAAAGTCCAGAAGACTTGAAAATGCCGGAGAGTTTACATCGAAGTTTTCCGATGATTATTGCATGTCTCTTGGGATTGACGTTGAACATCTGGTTTCCCATGTTCACACCCATATTGGTCATGTAGAAGCGTTCATTAAATGATCGCATGAACCTTGGTAATGCGCACCAAGCTTCCAATTTCTACGTGGGACTATGCAATCTTGCATGCAGCCATGTTGGTCCGCTTGAGGCCCACTGCTACCCAACCATATTTCGTGTTACAGCTGGTGACTGGGTATGAACCTGAAGCTTCGTACTTACACTTATTTGGGTGTGCAGTTTACGTGCCAATTGTGCCATCACAACGTACAAATGGGTCCTCAATAAAAGATGAGCATATATGTCGATTATGCATCCTCATCCATTACACTCTTTTTAGAGCCCTTGACAGGCGATCTCTTTACCGCATTTGCGGATTGTCACTTTGATGAGACTGTATTCCCGTCGTTAGGGGGAGAATTGGACGTTAACGTTGATAAGAAACGACGTGAATTAACGTGGCATGTACCCACTATGTCTTACCTCGATCCCCGAACCGCACAATGTGATAAGTGAAGTGCGAAGAATTCTAGATCTACAGAGTGTAGCCTATAATATGCCAGACGCTTCCTCTGATCTAGCTAAAGTGACGAGATCATATATACCTGCTACAAACTTGCCTGCAAGGATAGACGTCCCAGTAGGATGCAAAGTCATCCCTGAAGGATGCAACGTCCCCGTAGGACGTGTCGTCCCAAATGGACGACGTACGGCTTGGCGGCTAACCAGTCATATGTCCCTGCCCAGAAGTGAGGTGGACTACTTAGGTTCGAAGGATTCTTATCCCCAGAAGAGGGTAAATTTGGTACAAATAAATCCTCTTACCATCGCAATCTCAATCGATCTATCTCACGAGATAATCCGGATTATAGGTCCGTCCTAAAAGAGACGACGTTGGGGGACGCTCCAACATCTGAACCTACTTCCGAAAATAGAGAAATCTCGATAATGCATGCTTATGTGAGATATGGAATCGAAATGAGATTATCATCGATGATATAATTGTATTCGTGGTAGCTACCGAAATCAAAACTAGCGATGACATCGAACCTTACTCCGTTGATGATTTTCAACGTAGAGACGACTGGCTAAAAAGGAAACAATCAATCCAGGTCTAATTGGATTCCTTAGCGAAACGAAGTGTGTTCGGACCAGTCGCTCCAACACCGCCCAATGTTAAACCAATTGGTCATAAATGGGTATTCGTAAGGAAGCGAGATGAGAATAATGAGATTGTTCTCGCCTAGTGGCGCAAGGCTTCTCTCAACGCCCTGGAATTGACTACGAGGAGACATATTCTCTCGTATTGGACGTTATAACGTTCCGCTACTTAATCAGTTTAGTAGTTTTCGAAAAACTGAATATGCAGCTTATGGATGTGGTCATATCTTATCTCTATGGGGATCTAGACACAGAGATACATATGAAAGTCCCCGATGGACTTAAGTTGCCTGAATCAAGTAGTTCCCGACCACGGAACACGTTCTCAATTAAACTGAGACGTTCACTGTATGAATTAAAACAATTCGGACGGATGTGGTATAACCGTCTAAGTGAACACTTGATCGGCATGGGATACGTGAACAACGAACTATGCCTCTGCGTGTTTATTAAGAAATCCATTTCAGGATATTGGAAAGAAGGACTTCGAGATGAAGGATCTTGGGAAGACACGGTATTGTCTCGGCCTGCAGATCGAGCACCGTAAAGATGGAATCCTAGTACATCAGTCGAACTACACCCAGAAGGTGTTGCGACGTGTTTTGTCATCATGAGGCTAAGTCATTACCTACTCCCATGGTCGTTCGAACTCTAGACATTAACAAGAACCCATTCCGTCCTAAGGGAGACGATGAAGAGATATTGAGCCCTGAGTGTTCATATCTGGGTGCAATAGGCACATTATTGTACTTGGCCCAATGTACTAGACCGGACATCTCGTTTGCTGTGAATTGTTTAGCTCGACACAGCACCGCGCCAACACGCCGCCACTGAAATGGCATCAAAGACATTTTCCGCTACCTGAAAGGTACTACGGATATGGGCTTGTTCTATCCCTACGCGTCATTGAGTGGATCTACCCCCCTTGGCACTCGAAATAACGCAACCCTTGTCGGTTACGCCGATGCTGGTTACTTATCAGACCCGCATAAGGGACGTTCTCAATCCGGTTATGTCTTTACCATTGGGAATACGGTGATATCTTGGAGGTCTCGAAAACAGACCCTAGTAGCTACTTCGACAAACCACTCTGAACTACGCGCTCTCTACGAGGCGACTAGAGAGTGTGTATGGCTTCGAGCATTTATTGGCCATATACGAAGTACTTGTGAGCTATCTCATAATCCTGATGAACCAGTTGTCATCTATGAGGACAACACTGCTGTGATTGATCAAGCCAAACATGGTTACATCAAGGGAGACGCTACTAAGCATATCTCGCCGAAGCTCTTCTTTATGCATCAACAATAAGAGCACCAGAAGGTCGAAGTGAAGCATATTGGTTCAGAGAGCAACCATACTGACTTATTCACCAAGTCACTACCAAAGTACTCATTTCAGAAACACGTTTAAGGCAATCGGTCTCAGGAAGCTATCCGAGCTACCTTAGAGTAACGATTTATGCCTAAGTCGAAAACCTCGCACCCAGTCGTGTGCATGTGAGGGGGAGCATCCTGAATAATGCTCGTATTTGATCGACGCTTGGCTAGTGTACTCTTTTTGTCCTTAGACCAAGGGTTTGTCCCACTGGGTTTACCTTGGCAAGGTTTTTAATGAGACACCATCCCAGCCATCGTCTAGTTATTTGTCAAATCATTGACATTGATCACACATTCAATAAGGATTACCGAAATCAGGGGGAGTATCCAGTCGTATACTTTTAACCACCGTGTACTCTTTTTCCTTCGACCAGAGGTTTGTCCCATTGGGTTTACTCTGGCAAGGTTTTAATGAGGCACATCTCTTGTGGTTATTTCCTCCGCGCACTTAAATCTCATAGTGCTTCGGTCTACATCATTCGGCAACACAATTTTCTCCTAAACTCCGGTTTTTGTCCCACACTGGGTTTTCCCGGACTTAAGGTTTTGTGTGTTGGCATCTGTGAATGAATGTTTATTTTCGACTCTGCCTAACTATACAAGGCTCAAAGATGAAGGAGTTCAGATGCAACAAAGTCAGTTTTTGGACATCCAAGGGGGAGTGTTGTAGGACACATTGTGGGGTGGCTGTCCATTAAACTAAGGTCTGTACGAACATGATACAAGATGTGGACTACATACATTGTGCAAGACCTTTGGTATTTCTTTGTATTTACTCCATAAGGTTACATTACTTATGAGTGAGCATAAATGATATAGTTAGTGGGGTTAGTGGGGTTAGTGGTGATAGTAGAGAAACTAAAGGGTTTCTCCTCATTATGATGTACCATGAATACACCTCAACCTCTCCACTATATAAAGAGGTTGAGGCATCACCATTTCACATACCAATTGATCAAACATCAATAGATTCATTCTACACTTCGCTCTCTTGTTTTTCTCTCTTTTCTACTTGAGTTAATAGGCGACTCACAACAATATATATATATATATTGATTCATCCAATTATCGTGGTTTTCAAATAATTAAATTCATTGTGATATGTTACTGTTAGCAATTTGCCTACCTCAAGTATAAGGGGTCAAGTTGTGACATCCCACACCAAACTTACATAATTATTAGTTAATTTTACAGTGAATTAGCAAAAATTTCAATTTTTGATCTTTAATTAATATTTTTAGGGGGTCCTTGGGTTGACTTTTTTGTTTGGTTTAAAATTTAGATAAACTTTCTTAACGGAAGTTGTAGAACTTGTTAAACCAAGTTCATAGACACGAAGTACGTAAAAATTTGAGTTCGTATGAAAATGTTATGGTTAAAGGAAAAAGGAAAGGGGGGTTACTATTTCGGGAAGTTTTTATTTAAGGAAACCCCCATTTTGGAAGTTTCCATTTTGGGAAACCATTCTCTCTTCCTCTCTCCCCGCGTCACTGTAGCAGCCGACTTTCGCTGCTGATTCTCCCTTGTTCGGCCACCAAATCCTTCGAGACCAGTCCCAATATCTTCGTCACTGACGATTGCCAAAAGTTAGTAAGTATATTTAAGATCCGGGGTTGTCGTTCCAACGAAGATCGAAGGCCCTTCAACCCCTTGGCAAATAAGCAACCAAAGAAGATGCACAAATATGATGAGACAAGAGATGAAAAGAGTGGATGAGGCGTGTATATGACAATGTGTGTGTAGAGATGTAGTGTTTTTGGGTTTTCGAACGATAGTGCAAAGTAATGACAAACAACAATTAAAATGCAAGAAATTATAAATGTGCAAATAAAGTAAGATAGGTGTTGGGGTTTTCGGGCAAACCCCAAGTCCAATGCAACTAGTGATCCTCTAACACGAAACCATGCCAATGTGTCCACGAATCAAGCCCCGTATCCTAGCCATGTTATGGTTCTAGGACTGTGCTTACCTAAGGTATTCAAATGCCTTATTAGGGCCATTCGAACTCTCTAGGTGTCTTAGGGGATCCCTCTATGTTACCTAATACCGAATCCCCTAAAGTGCTTAAGAGGCGTAAAGTGTCGAAGCTTAGGGACTCAAACAAGCAACACATGCATAACCCACCACTCCACCGATATTATCGATGTGGAGTGGATTCCTTCTAAGGTATTCCTAAGCCTTATTAGGGTCCTAGGGACTCTCCATAAAGAGGGAGAAAGAAAGGAGGCGTAAAACATCGAATTAAGGGTCATACATAGTGAAACATGCTCATCACACATATTGCCAATTGCCTAGAGAAGAGTAAAGTGATCAAGCCAAACCATTCTCATACAAGATGGGTTAAATGCATACCAAAGAGTGATCAATCCTTCAAATACACATCCAACACATATTAAAATAGACAATACACATATTCATGAACCAACAAAGGCATTTATTCATAGATTAAAGCATCACGAAGTCACATTGGACTAGGGCACACAACCCTATTCCCCAACAAAGTAACTACTCACTAAGCATCATAGTATACATCATCAATTTACAAATATAAACTCTAAACATAAGGAAAAGAGAGAGTAGAGATGAGGGATGCTCAATA
Source organism: Rubus parviflorus (assembly GCA_029955375.1). NCBI lineage: Eukaryota > Viridiplantae > Streptophyta > Magnoliopsida > Rosales > Rosaceae > Rubus > Rubus parviflorus. Next base: position 1,952,243 of record JARGGL010000008.1, on the reverse strand, counting down.
GATGCTCTCTTGCTCCTCCTTGGCTTTGATGATGGATCTTGATGACTTGGTGAGGATCCCAGCTGCCCAGGTGGTGGAGGATGTAGTAGACGTCGTGGTGATCAACTTTGGTGAAGGGTGGAGGCGGAAAAGAGGTGAGGAAGGTGGAGAAATGGTGGATCCCGTCGCCGGTCGACCGGTCGACAGGTAGTCGTCGACCGGTCGACGAACGAACCGTGGGCAAACCTAGATCTAAGGGAGAAGAGAGAAAAGGGAAAGGGAAAGTAATGGAGATGGGGGCAGCTGAATGGATGCCCTAATGAGGCAACAACTAGGGTATAAATAGGCAAAGGGAGGGAGAATGAAGGGTTAAGATGAGCTAGGGTTAGATCTAAGGGTTGGATGAATTAAATGAAGGGTAAGGAGGTAAATCCTCATGTGAACAAAAGGAAGGAATAGTCAATGGGTGACCTCACTATTTCTAGTGTGGTCCTTAGCTGAAAATTAATTGCACAAGTGGATGAGTCACAAGGTTGACTTCGCCTTGACTTTGACCGCGACCCTCGGCGTTGACCAAAGGTTGACTTTGACCAAACTTCCGGAATTCTTCTTGCGACTCCTTTCCGAGACTTCATGCTGACTCGTTGACGCTCCAAAGTCGGGGTTGACCACGAGTTGACTTTTGGTCCTCGGGTTGACTTTTCGTCCTTTAGCCGAAAATCCACAAAAGCTCCCAAATCGCATCCCTTTGCTCCCGATATCCGTCCGATGCTCGTGAACCCTACAATGGTGCAATTCAAGGATTAGAGACACTAAACGGCCTTCGGATTAGCATAACTAGAGTGATTAGAGGCCTAATTTGTATGCAAATCGCATACGAATCAGTCACTTCAAGCTCTTCACAACCCAATCGATTTCACACCAACGCACCACCTGTGGCGGCCAGAAAACGCACGCAAAGCCCGACTGCATCGAGATATTTCTTGCTGTCGATTTGTCATTTTTCGACCAAATCGATCGAAGCCACCCACTAGGTTTTGAAGCTCTCCTTAATGCAAGTTCAACGCCACAAGTCTCGCCTCAAACCGTTGCCAGACAGCGGCGAATTGAAGCCATAAAGATCCGGCCACCGTTGGCTTTTGAGGTTGATTCCGATCAAACCACTTCGAATTAAGCTTCATGATAGGTATGAAAGTTAATCCTCATGTTGAGATGTACATGCTGGTAAAATTTTAGGTCCATTGGAGAAGTTTGACTGGCGACGCCGCGCTATTGTGGCGGCGAATGGAGGCGCGTCCGACCTTATTTGATGGTGCGTTTTAGCCCGTTGGCTTGTTGATTTGTACACATTTTATGTACAAAGAGCTTCTCATTTGCTTCAATTATACTTGTCTAGAAACACTTGGCATACACTTAAGCATCCCTCAAAATCTGTAGTACACTACATAATTGCTTCACATACTGTTTCACTTTGGAACCACCAAGCTGTCATCAAAATTTACAGTCACAAAAGTCAAAGTAGGGTCGAAAAGCTCAATTCACGAAACCCAAGAACGTCGTAGGTCACTAATCGGTCCAAAAGGTAATACAAGAATTTCATAGTGATCACATCGACATCAAAAAAACAATCTTGGGAATATCAGATTCCCAAATGCTCATTTGGTGATATTAAGATCTCGAGTTCATCTTGGAAAACACCTTAGTACCCTTCATTTGGCCAAGCAATCAAGCAGGTCAAAAGTACGATATAAAAGATATTTGTTCTTCATAATCGCCTGATTTAATTCCATGTAATCAAACAAGGTACCAACACCATTTTTCTCCTAAACAAACAGAAGCTCCCACAACACAACAGTACTTCTTATCGATTAACTTTCGTAATTGAATCTTTACTCTTGCAAGTCAGCTGGGGCCATCCAGAAAAATAGTTGAGAGACGGGAGCTGAATCAGGAAGTAAATCAATACTAAATTTCATCTCTCTCAAGGAAAGTAAACATGGCAGATGAACGAGAAACACAACAGGATACTCATTTACCTCAGGAATGTCGCTAATAACGAATTCTCCCCCAGCAAGCTGAAGACAGTCAATTCCATCGTGACCCCGCTGACCACACCAATAACATCTAACTCCCTCTATTGTCCAATAACATTAAACATCACCAACAAGTAACACACAAGCCCAAAGAGTACCACTAACACTGGGCATACCAATTCGTCACAAAACTTCTTTAGTCAACCCAACCAACGTCAAGCCAAAACCGTTTTCAAGTTACCCACAACACTTCTTATTCCGTGCCATCACATCTGCCCATGAGCACTACTAAAACGAACACCAAAACTCGGGGATACTACCCCACCATGCTCCAAAAGCTGTCCTTGAGAAGCCACAGTAGAAACCAACTCAACGCATTTCTCCCAACCGACGGGTAACACTTATCCTATGAGGTCGGCCACGACCATGAGGCATAATATAATTGAGGAATCAAAGTTAGGGACTCGGAAGTAAACGGTGTCCAGTCGTGTACTTTTCCTACTGATAATACTAGCACCGAAAAGTATATGATGGGGAACCGCCGCGGTCGGGCCATCACTCGGAAGATGCTAGACATATCAAGTATTCAAAGTACAATAGACTAGACAAGTCTACAGGAACAAACAACCTAATGCTCTGATACCAAGTTGACAGGACCTGCCCCAGACTCCACCCTGGAATCCGAGGTGGCCCTGCGGGGCCCACCTTAAGGGAAATTTCTACCAAAAATTTGGCATAACCTCCCTTAAAATGAACTACCCAAAAACCTGCAATTTCAAATTTCCAACACTTCTAGAATAGTCCAACGCATCCAACCGAACTCCTGAGCCTGCCTGCTCACCACAACAACTCACAAACTTCAACAACACAAAACCAATGGGTTCTCTAACCCAAAAGCTCAAAATCAATTCTGAAATCAGTTTACAATAAGAGTTGGTATATTAGAGCATACTAATGTTTCAATAGGATTTTATACAAAATTAAGTGAACATTCTATTAAGCGGAAGGGAAGAAATGATAGAATAAAGCCTCGTCCGTAATGTGGCCCGACCTCGACTAATCTGCAACCTGGGCAATTTAAAACCGAAGGGCCCAGGGAAAAGCATTTAATAAAAAGTTAGCGTGAGTGGACAAAAATAATACTATCGGAAAAATAATTTTTATGCTTTTCCAAATTTTCTTATTAAACAATGTGCATGCAATTATTTAAAACAAGAGTTCATAAATCATAAATTTCCAATCGATAAAAACCACTACACCATAAACCTTCATCTATAGCGTCCGAAAAACGCTATAGTAGGATTAGATAGCGCTTTAGTAAACGCTATGTCTGCCGGAGCTATAATAGGTACTGGGTCAAATATAGCGTTTTTCGAGCGCTATGATAAGTGACATATAGATAGCGTTTCTGAAGTGCTATTGTGCTACTTTTTGCAGCGCTTATTAATTGCTATTGTGTTTATCAATAGCGCATATAAAACGCTATGGGTTGATATGTTGTAGCGCTTATGAAATGCTATGATCTCAATTCCCTAGCATTTTTGAAATGCTATCAATTGAATTTTGCAGCGTTTAGAAAAAGCTATTGTTCGATTTTCTTGCAGTGTTTCCAAAGTGATGTCAAATGACTTTTTAAACCGTTGTGTCAATTGTATAATTTTTATCGCTAGTTTTTTGCTAGTACAAGAAATTGCATATAAATCATCAAAATGATACGCAAATATATGACAAATATCTCATTAAACATTCAAACTATATGTATCAATATCAAATACAAATATAATAAAATTGTTTCAAAAGGTAGATGTGATTTGAGGTTGCTAATCAATCTAATCAAAAGATACAAGTACTACACTCCCATTTAAAGTGTGCAAGTCCCAGCAATCACGACCACATCAATCCATTGCTTCTTCATGCTTCTCCAATGTAGTACAAACTCATACTCTTAGCATCTTTGAACTATCAAAAGAGAACAAAAATTTTAAACATAGCAAAACCAATCAAACAAACACAAGTATCTATCTTTACAAACTTAGTTTACTCAATTTCCTATATGAGAGACCAACATGTTTGATAATATTGCATTCAAGACAAGTACAGAAATTTAACAAATTATTCCGGAAAGAATACAAGCAAATTAACAAACTCATACACCAAGACAACTTCCTTAGCATTGACAATAATAGACCAAAAGCATTGTCTTTGAACTACCAATGTCTCTGAACTGCCAATTCAAAACACACCAATTAATCATTTCAAACTGCATAAGTAATAAGTTGATGAAAAGATAACTTCTTTAAGGATGGTAAAAATCTGTTAAATTCTTCACACGATAATGTCATAATATCAAGAAAACAGACTTGCAAAAGAACACAGCTATGGTATACCTTCATTATTTAAACATGCCTTCATACTCTGCAAACCACATTATCAACAAACCAAGATTCTTAAATGCCCAACCATCCAATTAAACTATAGTACAAATGTTAAGGAAATAAAATTACAATAATTCATATATGAGTAATGCCAAACTATCAACAAACCAAGATTCCAGAAAGCCCAGCCATCCAATTAAACTATAGTACAAGTGTTAAGTAAATCAAGCCGACAAGCCTCCCATACTAGAAAAATAAAAACTTACAATAACATGTGGCTGCTTTGCAAGCATAATAGTCTGTTGAACCATGTCCACTCCTACAACAAGCTGAAAAGATTAGGTAAAGAAGCTAAGCAGCATAAACAATGATTGGCACCAAATGCTCACCACTGCAGACTTAGTACCAAACTCGTACACTAAGGCTTCAAACTGCTCAACAATTTGAACAGCAAGTTCCCTGCAAAGCATGCAAGTCAAATTAAAAAGAAAATACAAATACCATCCACTAAAGACCAGATGTTAGTAGCCTAAATGCAAATACATTAGGTTTCCATTAGGACTATTTTAACAAAGTGACTCAAAAATGGCTCTACTTCAAACAATAAATAGACTCATTCAATTAGAAAGAAGAAACTTCCACAATACAGGATATTGTCTAATAACAAGAACAAAAGACATAGTAAAAAGATAAGAGAAAAGAGGAGATTGTCCAACAATATAATTCAAAAATCTTTCATAAGAAAAAATTAGATAAAGAGCTTGTTAACCTTAATAGTAAGAGCTTGTTAGATAAAGAGATGTTGTGTTTGAATATGAGAACCCAACTCCTGCCGGAGACTCCAAGAAGAGCACGTTTGCCTCTGCAATGAGTGCATTCAAATACAGTTTATTAGTTAACTTGTCTAAATATATAAACTGAATTATAAGTAATAGCATAGCATAGTTAATTTTAAATTATATGTTGAAATCAATAATTTTGTTCCAAAACAAAGAGATTATATATAGGTCATTGGTACCATTGTTCCATGCATAATCATTCTTGTATAGTGTATTTCCATCACTGTTGACTCTGAAAGGTCCCAATTCTTCCATGGCTCTATATCCAAGAGATGAGCATCCTGGTCCTGCATGTAACACACATGAGCAACAACATTAGACCAATTTCTTTTCATCATCACATGCATATATAAGTACATTAATATAATAGTGTTCTTCTGGCCAGTAACTCATAATTAGGGAAACCTTGCTCAATTCCGGAGAAATACACATATACTCCAACTAGCTTCAAAATATATATTTCTTTTCACCATTGGATCTAAATTCAAAAGTGATTAACCAAAGTTAGGACGGAGGAAGGAGAATACTATTGTATTAATATATCACTAAAACTGTATCTGCAGTTTAATTTACTGACATATATCTTCAAAATATGGTGCTCTGATCAATACTAAACAACTAATCTAGCTAACATATGGGGTTTCATGCAAAAATGTTTGGCAATCTAAGTAGTACTTAGTGATTTCTAATTTTCAAAGTTGCCACAAAGAGAATAAATTAACACTCTCTTAATCTGCAATTAAACAGAACAAAATCTAAATAATTAATTAGTGATTTCTGTGGATATTCATTTGAAGAGTGATCAGGCTAGATTATAAAAATAAAATACACTAGAGTTTTCTAAAAGTCAAAACGATTACAGAGCAAGATCCCAAATATTTATCCAGGTGTTTGGAGAGTTTTGCTGTGTTAAATGGGAAAACAACCCACGATTGAACAAAACCCACAAATCAATAGTACCAAGATTAAACCCTTTCAATTGACAGATAAGAAAACCCAAATGTATCTAAAACCACTCGCAATATAAACAATTAGATTCCTTAAAAACCATTAAATCAGCCGCATAAGATTGCCATTAAATCAGCCGCATAAGATTGCCCAACCACATAATAGAAATATACAGAACAAAGAAGAAAGAGCTTACCTGAAGAGTATTGTGAGCTCTAGGCAAGAAGAAGAAAGCTGGAACGATACAACAAAGAGAGAAAAAGAAATCGGGAGGCTTTTCTCTCTTTATGATTTCTTTTTTTCACCATCATTTTTGAAGAGAGAAGTTCTCCAGAAACCCTCAGCTTCATTTCAGCTTTCCGATCTGTTGGTTTGGAATTACGGTTCTTCGATTTAGTTGGTTAGGGATTGCGGCAGTTAGAGAGGGCTAGTTTGGTGGAGTGGGGATTCTACGGATGCGATTTTGAGAGGGGTGATTTGCACAGAAGAGATAGAGATTTGCAAAGGAGGATGGAGATTTGCAGAGGAGAGGGACTTGGGAGGTTTTTTTGAGGCTGCGATGTCTTGACTCTTTAATTACCCTCTATTGGTTTTTTTTTTGGGCAAGGTCTTTATTGTTTTGTGTGGTTGATTGGCGCTCTACAAAATTTTGAAGACCCCAGCTTCTTTTTTTCACGGGCGTGAACATTTCCGCGTGCAATCGAGCAGGCATAGCGCTTCTAAATTTTTCATAGCGGTTCCATTTTTTTTTTTTTGGAAAAATGGTTATTTATAGCATTTTTGGTAAAAACGCTATTATCAAGTGCTATCAATAAACAAATTTCTTGTAGTGAACGTTGGGGAAATGGTGGGGAGGAGAGGTAATCACACCATACTAACAATCAACGTCTCCCTATCTCCCGTACGTATTCACTCGCCACAAAGGCAAGTCGAACACTGGGCACCGGTGAGCTTATCACCACAGATAAGTCATCACCTCGTCACACAGACGGATGGGCTCCGGGGACTCCATCCCCTCGCCACGAAGGCGGAAAAACCAGCATGCATGCAGCTACGGGTAACCGTATGGTGATAATAACATATAGGGAAATCACCGAAACCTCTCATGGAAAACATCGAAAACGCTCCCCAAAATCAAATCATAAAACATTGAGGCTTAATACGAAAACTCAGCACGAAGAAGATAGCTCGGAAGGAAAATCATTTCCTCAAATATCCACTTAAAACTATTAAGCCTCAATAACAAATTTCCCCAAATGTTCGCAACCAATAATATCTCGAGCCTCAAGAATTCGAGAAAGTAATTCCGTATAATTAAATTCTGTAATTTCAAATATCACATGAAGGAAAATAAACTCATGCTTGAGATATATAGGTATAAATCATGGATCTCAATCAATTCGTATCAAGATGTAAAATTATTTCTCGCTGAAATGAACAAAATCATCACCAGATAGAATTCTCATAAAACCCCAATAAACAAAGTCTCGAGCCAAAAACTAGAAACAGTAAAGCTCGAATAAATAGGAAATCCGATAAAATTAATAATTGATATATGAAAATCCAATTCATGCTCAAGACTTGTTATTCGTAACTCGGATATGATAAACAATATGAGAAAATAGTTATTTCAAAATATAAAAATTGCATGCATATTTATCTTAAAAACAAAAGTCCACTCACTGTGATATAAGAGCTAAACGTGATCCTTGCCGGGATAGTCGCCCAATGCAGCTCAACCATCTCACCTTAGGATTTCCTTGGAAAGTTGATCGGTTGGCCGGAATTCGCGAAAAACCGCCGGAAAACCCAAAACCTCTTTACTTCGATTCGTCACACACAATGGGTTATAGGTTGGGAAACTTATATGGTTAGAAAGCTGGGAAGGAGAGGAAGAGATTGGTATAAATTTCTTGGCTGGAGGTGGCCGGAAACGTCGCCGGCGAGCGACGGAAACCGACGGGTTTCTAGAGCTTTCTTCTTCTTCTTCTTCTTTTTTCTTCTCTCTTCTTTCTTCTTTCTTTCCTTCTTTTTTTTCTTCTCTCTCCCCGTTCCAACCATCAGCAAAATAATCATCATTTTTTTTTTTTTTTTTGGAACCTTCCCATGTGCCAAAAAGACCAAATTGCCCTCAACACAAAAATCTCCATAACTTCTTCAATATAACTTCGTTTAACGTGCCGTTTGTGCCTCCATTCTCGTATCGTCATGCTCTATGTTTCCATGCGGAAAGTTAAATCAAATTTCTTACCGAATAAAAAGTCATCTCGAAGACCTCAAAACGTACTTTCCGAAGTTAAAACTTCTTCGAATTAACTTAAATTCCAAATAAAATTTATTTATTAACTTACTTTAGATACGGGTCGTGACAACATATACATGTGATATATAAGATATGAGATGAAGGGATCCTTTCTAAGTGGGAGAGGGGTCCCTTTTATAAGTAAGGGAGCCTCATCTCCATTTACATGTTTCCAATGTGGGATGCTAGTGGTCTTTATACTAGTCTATTGCTTATCACGAAGCCTCTTGGCAAGTGTGGGAGGGTGGCCTCCCAATGAGATCTTGGCCGGCTTATACTCCGATGAGGTAGATCGGGTGTCGGACTACATGATGCATGTCGTGCTCGGGGCCCACCATGTCATGTGGGCCCTCAACCCGGATGTTACATATGCTTGGTGGCATGGTAATATGCATAGTATGTACAAGAATCATTCAAGTCAAGCATTGGAAGTGAAGCACCTCAAAGATTCGGAGTTACAACCAAGAAATTGAAAAGTCAACCGAAGTCAACCAGGCCCACACATGGTCAACCCCGAGATTAAAACCGAAGCCATCACATTCCAATCCATCCATGAGTTTCCCAAGCAACCAAGGAGAGCCTCTTTGATTGGTTGAAGTATATTGGTGGTGATTTGAAATTTAAATTTAAAACAGAGACAAAGCATTTAATGTTCTAACCACTATTTGTCTCTTAGCCTTTCCTTATCCCACTTTTGTCTCCTCACCTCGCAAATCAGATTTTTCATATCCCATAGGAGATTACCACCCTATTTTTTCTCTATTCTTCACTCTCTTACCTACCCTAGCCTTTTAGGTAATTTAATTTCCTTAGAATCTTAGTTATTGGCCTTAGGATTATTCCCCTTTGATCTTAACTCTTCGATCATTTCTCTTCCATCATCATATATATTCTTAGGATAACCCATTTTAAGGATGAAAAAAACTCTAGGCTCACTCACTCTCAAAATTTCCCAAATCCTTCCATTTTCATCTCTCATTTTCTCCCTTTTTTCCTTTTCAGCCGTCAGGGTTCGACCAGTTGAACACATGTCGACGCACTAAAACAAAAAGCACTTTTGGAGACCAAATTTTTTGCGATGAACTTATTTTCGTCATTGAATGTCACCTTTTACGAGGAATATTTCAGTTCCTTGCTAATGTCATTGAAATTTCAGCGAGGAACTTATTTTCCTCACTAAATGTCACTTTCTACGAGGATTATTTCAATTACTCGTTAAAGGTAACCATATTTTAGTCGCTGAAATCATTATGTTATTAGCAAGAAAATATGAGACTTCCGCGACAAAACATGTTCCTCGCCAAAGCGACATTTTGCGAGGAAATAATGATTTCCTCATTACAGGTTTGGTGGGAAACATTGCAAGTACCCGCCAAATTTAGTAGCGACAAAACTAAAGTTTTCTCGCTGAAAGTACATTTTTTGCGAGGAAATATGACTCGCCAAAAGATACAATTAGCAAGGAACTAATTAACTCGTTGTTGTAGTTTTGGTGGGAAGTTTTCTCGATCCCGCCAAAATTAATAGCAACGAAACTAAGCTTTCCTGGCTAAAAGTCATCTTTCAGCGACGAAAGATTTCCTCGCACTCGATACATTTAGTGAGCAAATAATTATTTCTTCGTCGTAGATTTTGGCAGAAATTTTTTTTAGACCCGCCAAATGTTGTGGCAGGGAAACTTAATTTCTTCGCAAAAAGTAAACTTTTAGCCATGAATAATTTCCTCATTAATTGTACTTTTAGCGAGAAACTAATTATTTCATCATTATAGGTTTTTCAAAATAAAAGTTTTCTAAAAGGAACCAACCATTGGTATAATTTTATGATTTTCAAAAGCCCATAGAAATTTCGCCATTACAAAAATATATATATATATATAATATTTTTTTTTTGGCTTTTTATGTAGTGAAACAAATAATGAATAGAATTGGAATAATGTTTCACAATTTGCATAAATAGAAAAATTCATAAATTAAATATCTTTATTTAATTTCATGCTACTAATTAAATAGGTTTAATATAATAAAAGTATGCATAATTATCATTAAGCTATAGTGGCACAGTGGATAAGGCGTTGCTTGGTAAATACTCACAAAGCTGGGTTTGAATCCCAGCAAAAGCAGTTTGACCATTTATTTAGTTCTGTTGGACCAAAGAAGGAGAGAGGTATTGGGCCTGAGTCGGGAATGCTAGAATGGGCTCGATCAACAGGGTGGGTGCCATGTGGAAGTGAGCGACCAAAAAAATAGTTTCGTCCCAAAAGTGCACTTTTTTTTTTATTTTTTATAAATTCATAAATTATTTTTTATCATTAGCGAGAAAATAATCATTTTATCGACGAAATATAATTTTCATCGCGAAAAGGATTTCACGAGGAACTATTTATTTTCTCGCGGAAACATTTCTTGGCGAGCTTTCCACGACGAACTCACGACAAAAAAATTTCCTCGCCAAAATAATACTGCAACGACGAAATGTCATTTTCAGCGACAAATTTGTTCCTCGCAAATGAGGTTTTTTGTTGTAGTGACGACCGGTCGAAATCTTGGCTGATTGTGTTCTTCCTCCATTTTCCACCACCTCTTCTCATCACCTCACTTCACTCCCTTTTTAAAACCTACTCCATACACCCTCTACTACATCCTTAAACACTTTTCCTGACTGGACCCGCCCCGACATCTCACTTTGAAATATCGAGATGACCCTGCGGGGCCCATTTTAGAAGAGATCATGCCGAAAACTTGACACAACCTCTCCTGAAAATGGACTACCCAAAAACCTGAAATTATTAAAAACCACACTTCTAAAATCTGAAGCCACAACTAACACCTGAGCCTATGTGCTCGCCGGTGATAATTAAATGACTTCTAAGAATATTCAACTCAAATTTCAAAATCTTTTCAAATCGTTTTACACTTTAAATGTAACGACCCGGACCAAAACTTATTGTTGTACTATAGTGTTTCACGGCGAATCGTTGAAAGTTTCGGTTTCTAACTTCAAATAGTACTTTTAGGGGGTCATTGAGTTGACTTTTTGTTCGGCAAAAAATTTGATTTAAGTTTCTTCATGGAAGTTGTAGAGCGCGTTATACCGAGTTCGTAGACACGAAGTACGTTTAAAACGGAGTTTGTATGAGGAAGTTTTGGTCATCGGAAATGAAGTTACTATTTAGGGATGTTTCTATTTAAGGGAATTTCCAGTTTTGGGGTTTCCATTTCGGGAAACCCGTTTCTCTCTCCTTAGCCCCGATCTCTCTCCTCAGATGTGTGGCCAGCCATAGAACACACCATACACACTGTGCTTGGAATGACTAGTGCCTGTTGCACAAGGCTTGCCAATGATGCAATTTGTTGCTCAAGATGAGAAGAATGTCTCAATTCGTTGACGGAAGCTCTTGGAGGTTCTCTTCTTGACCCAAACTATTGTGAATTGGTGGCAATACTCTCGAGCATAGTTTTTGCTTCAGCTGTAGTTTTATTCATCAATGCTCCACCACTCGATGCATCAACCACCAGACGATCCGTGTGAGTCAAACCGTCATAGAAATATTGCACAAGATTCGCATCTGCCAACCCATGATGTGGGCAAGAAGCAATGAGTCGCTTGAACCGCTCCCAATACTCATGAAATAACTCCCCATCTGGTTGTTGGCTGGAAAATATTTAATAAGAAAGATTCTTGCCATCTCTTCCCAAGTATTGATTGTGTCGGAAGGTAGTTCATACAACCAATCCTTTGCTTTATCTTTCAAGGAGAAAGGAAAAAGTCGCAACTTGACTTACTCATCAGTGACCCCTTGAGGTTTCATAGTAGCACTCACCACTTAGAACTCCTTCAAGTGTTTGTGAGGATCATCAAAAGGGTGTCCACTAAAGTGAGGTAGAAGATGAATGGTAGCCAACCGCAACTCATAATTTGTTTCAAGGGCCGGATACACAACGCACAAGGGAGAATATGTGGTAGAAGGCTGTGCCAGCTCCCTCAAAGTCTGATTCACCAGAGCCATATCTTGCTTTTGCTCCGGTGGTGGTAAAAGAGGCGGTGGTTGTTTACCAAGGGTGTTACGCCGCTGGTGTCTCAAAGTTTTTTCAAGCTCGTTGTCAATAGGAAGAAGCTCTGAGCGTAGGGAACGACGACCTTGCATAAACAAAAATCAAAGCGCATAAAAACACAAAAAGTAAAACTAATTAGTAAAGTAATTAGGGAACAATCCCCGACGACACGGCGCCAAAAAATTGGTAGGGCTAAAACTAACACTCAATTAAATCCTTGCAAATAAGTAAATTGTCACGAAGTAGTATGGATAAGTAAGGGTCTCCCGCAGAGGATTGAGTCTAATTACAATGACTAAACAATAAAGTAAAGATTGGGGGGTTTTTGGATTTTAACTAAACTAACAAACAAGTAAAAGAAATATAATTAAAATGCTGGAAATTAATCCAAGATGTGAAAGTTTGTGTTGAAGGAAATCAATGAGAACAATGTAACCAGGGACATGCAATTCACCACAAGACAATGTTTCATTTATGATGAGCCAATCAATCCTTCTTAACAATCAAATGTCATTACTCAAGTTAAGCCGATGATGTGTCGAACTTAACCTATTAACCTCTCATGTTTGGTATGTTAGATGCATGATGTTTACAATCTAACTTAGCCTCTAATAAGCAACCTAGGATGATGTTTCTGAACGGTTAAACAAATTAAAAGTCATTAAGCACAAAGAGATTCTGAGTAACGCTAGGCAACTTCGACTGATGTTGTTCTAATTACCTAGATATTGATTCATATGAATATGCCAATTATTCATGTGCTACTCTAGAACATGTTATGATAATTAAGGATGGTCATGAACACATTCATAGCAATAAAACCCTAGCATGCTTACTATGTTGCGCACCACAATAAACATACAAAGATTTATCAATGAAAAACCAATGAATCAACAAACAATCAATTGTCTAAGAAGTCTTTGATTAAACCAATATCATAAAATTCACATGTCTAGGGAGGGCTAGAAGCAGCCCCTAGTTACTAAGAAAACTAGCCACACATAGTCATGGTAGCAATCACAAAATTCATATGAAAAATACTAAGAAACCGAAAGATGGAATAGAATCACAGCGATCTTCACGGCTCCCCCCTTACTTCAATGTCTCTCTATCTCTGAATGTCAAGATGTATCTTTCCCGAGTGCTTAAAAGATCCTTAAATACCCTGGATTAGGGTTTAAAACGTCCACAGCCCAATAGGAGTTGAAGCCCACAAAGAAAAACACAAATCCTAAATGAATTAGGTTTCCAGATTCGCGCGCAGATTGACCTTCGCTCACTTAATCAGCCATAACTTCTTCTAGAAAACTCCGAATTAGGTTTCCAAGACCGGCTTTCTAGGTCTCTAAAAAGAAGCGCTTATGGGGAGGCAACCCCATGTCTTGAAAAGTAGTTTCGAAGTATTTAGTAATGAATAAAGAACTTTTGGGTGGTAAGGAGGTGTGATGATAAGAGTTTCGGTGAAGAAGAGCTCTGAATTGTTGTTTTGCTACAAGTTTGAAATCTTCCTGGGCAGAGCAGTCGACTTTGATGAGCGTCAAAAGTATGATGGAAGTATAGATTGTTGACCGGGGTTGTCGTACCTCGGGGATTGGTGGCCCAAGATCCCTTTTGGTAACTTGGTAACCTAGGCTTCCTAACACTAGATGGTGTGAATAAAGGTGGATAAGATGTGTGAGGTGAATAAGTGCAAATAAAGTAATGTATCTCCCTAATCCATATCGATGGATAGACAATCAAATTCACACATGTTGAAAAGTTCATGTATCAATTCCACACATTCTACCCATGCAATGGTTATGGAATGTAATACAATCTAATGTATTCCTATGCCAACAAAGGTTCATAAGAGTTAACCCTTCATCAATACTATCAATGAAGGTCCTCCCTCACAAATGTAAAGGAGGGTGAAGCACAAATGCATATAGGAATTCACACACAAAGCCAAGTTGTTTAATGGATCAATTTCCGTATCCTAGCCATGCAATGGTTCTAGGACCGAGTCTACTAAGTTATTGTTGTGTCATGCAATGGTTCACAACAACTCCCGATTACGCATTAACAAAGTTAACACAAGGGGCGTAAAACTTTAAGACCAAGGAAATCAAACAAGACATGCTCATCACATTCATTGTCCATTGTCTAGAAAGAGTAAGGGTACCAAGCTCACACTTTCATACCAAGATAGATCAAACACATGCTTAAGAATTGGTAGTTCCTAAACAAGCATCTAATACATAACAAAAATAGGCAATGAACATACCCAAATAACATCCAACATGTATATATATAAGAATCATCCAATCCATCATCAATGGACCAGGGCACACAACCCTAGTCCTCAACGTACCCTAACAACTACTCACATATACTTAGAATGTACATCAATAGTCTCAAGATTGAGAAGCTAAGAAATATATGAAAGTAAATAGAGATAGAGGAATGCTCAATGAAGATAGTGGCCCCAAACTTGCTGTCACCAAGTCTTGAAGCAAGCTCCTCATGATCTCCTCTTCTTCTCCTAGCTTCTTCTTGTCCAAATCTCCAAGGATCTTGATCTTCTTGATGTCTCTAAGCTCATGTGAGGTAAAAGTGATAGAATGGTGGAGAAAAATGGTTAGGAATATAGATGAGGGTCTTAGGAAGAAGTTTGGTGAAGGAGGGAAGTGGATTTGAGGGGTGGAAGGATGAAAAAAAGGGGGAGGAAGGCCGCCGGGCGACCGGTCGTGAACAGTGCCGTGACCGGTCGTCCGGACGGCAAATCCAAGTGATTTTGTGACTTTTAGGGAGAGAAGGAAGAAGAAAGGTTTTGGGAATTTTGGGGTGGAGGCTAGGGTTGATGAATGGTGAAATTCTTTATCAAAATGGAAGGGAAGAGGAATATATATAAAGGGAGAGAGAAATGATTGGAAGGTGGAGATGGATTGGAATTAATCTAATGGCTAATAACTAAGATTCTAAGCTAAGGAAATTACCTAAAAGGCTAGGATAGGTGGGAAAGCAAAGAAGAGAGAAATGGTAGAGAGGTAATGTGTTTATGGACAAGAAAAATCAGATTTGGAAGGTGAGGAGACAAAAAATGAGGTAAGGGAAGGCTAAGAGACAAATGGTGATTAAAACATTAAATGCTTTGTCTCTATTTTGAATTTGAATTTCAAATCACCACCAAAGTATCTCAAGTCATCAAATGATGCTCTCCTAGCTGAAATAGGAAGCTTGATGGAGAAGTCACGTCTCGATGCGGTCGTCGTTTCCTCAGAGTTGACTATGGGTGGACCAGGGGTGAGTCACGGTTGACTTTTCGGGTTCTTGGCCAAAACTCCGGAATGATCTTGTGCTCCACTTCCGAGGCTTGATTCTTGTGATCTTGATGCTCAAAAGTCACGGTTGACTTTTTGTCCTCTTCTCGAAAATGCTCCAAAAGCTCCCAAATTGCATCTTTAAGCTCCGGATTACTTCAACTCACTTATTCAACCTAAAAACAATACAAACACACATTAATGATATTATTTGGCTCTTGGAGAAACATTATTCAAGTAGTTAGAAGCATGCTTTGTACGTAAAATACGTACAAATCAGACTTTGAGAGCACTTTTATCTCTATCCAGCCATTGAAATGAGCTGAATTTCATGTGTATTCTCTTTTGTCTATCTCATGTTCCCAGTTCAAATTTCAGCTCATTTAAACCGTTGGATCTTCTGCAATTCAGCTTTCAAGCAGTAGTGTACAAGGCTGATTTGACTTTTTTAGCCTCCGCTTTGACCAATAATTAATCTGCCTTCCCCAGTGAGTTTCAGTAGTTTCCAGTGTCCATCTTGAAGAATTTTGAGTCTATTTTGCAACGCCACTAGAATCACTTCATTTCCCTTCCTACGTGGGGAGATATGCCCTTCACAACAGGGAGAGGTCATTGCTGATTCGCTGTACACACTCCATGTCAAGTGATCTTTTGCAAGCAACTTTGGATGAGCTTCTTTTCCCTAGTGGAGATCCGGAGCATTCATTTTATAGTATTGGAGACCTTAGCCACCGGGATAAGTGGAGAATCATGTGCGTAATTGATCGAGGAGACACATTTTAAAGGAGGCGCTCCCGTGAGCCGAGTTCATACGTTGTGGAGTCTTGTGCCATCTTTCACACCATGGCTCTTGATTGGAGCTTACGTAAGGAAGTCAAGGTCTTGGACCTTGAGGATGGTGTCTTCTTGGTGCACTCCATCTATCCTAGGGAGATTCGTCACAAGAGGGTTTTTCTATCACTTTATTCTCACATGTTTTGGTTTGGCAATGTGCTTTATTGCGTATTTATATATACCTTAGCCCAACGTCACTCTCTCTACTTAATCCAACATGGATTAAACTTTTGATCTCACTTACAACATTGAGGACAATATTGGTTTTAAGTGTGGGGGTGAGGTTTGGGTTCAAACCCTTCCAAAATTTCATTTTCAACACTTTTGAGCAGCAAGTGGTTCGACCGGTCGACCCCATTTTTCGACTGGTCAATTTTGGTCGAGAAAAAAAATGCACATTTTCAGGGACTTGTTTGACTGGTTGGACACTATTCACGAAAAAAAATTAATCAAAAAAATCAAAAACACAAAAATTTGTTCCTTTGTTTGTCTTGTTTGTTTTCCCAACCCTGATGATAAAATTGAGCTATTTAAGTCTAGATTAGGAGATTTTGGAACATAGTTATGGGCTTTGTGAGAATTGCTTTGTGGTTAATCTGCACAATTGATGATTGCTTGAAATTCATTTGCACTTAGCCTAAGTTAATTTGTCAATTGCAATTCGAGAAGCATATTTTGATTATGTATAATTGTTTTGTTTACAAGATTATTATGTAAAGACTTTTACGCCTTAGTTTATTTTTCTTTGACTTTTTGGTCATAGTAATTTGTCTTTGGATTAGATTTACTGGACAAGACCTCGATGTAATCATTGTCATATGCTTTAATAAAATTTCAAATTTTCCTTCAAATATTGAGCTTGTTTCGAAATTTTATGTGTCATGCACATATTTTAAAGATATCCTGCCAATGGTTTTCATTTGGAAACTCATTGTGAGAATGGACAAGAATACTTATATATTACTTCTAATGATTGCGGAAGCAAGTGCATATTAGAAAAACTTATGTGTCGATCTAGTGGGTTATATTTAACCACTATTCAAATTGTTGAATCCAATAATGTTATTAGAGATGATTTTTGGGATTCCGACATATATAGGTTTTGGCATGACCGTTTGGGACATCCTGGTCGTGATATGATGATCCGTATATTGAAAAGTTCACACGGACATCCATTCTTTCGAGTGAATAGAAGCAAGAACCAAACAAACATGGTTCCAAAGGGACGCCCAGCTGCTACCGTGTCTAGTGGCGGCACCGTTGTTCACCACCGGCCGGTTGCTGGCCCTCGGCCCTGTGGCATTGATGTCGCACCCCCTAGGCAGCCTAAGGATGCTTCTGATGCACAAGTTAATCCTCTAATTCCCTATTATGCTTCTCATGTCCATCATGATTTTCTGGGTGAACCAAATTCCTCAATGGTTATTTCTAAAGCCCATCACTCGTTTTGCAAAGCCTGCTCTTTAGCAAAATTAGGATCGAGACCATCCTATTCTAAAAACACTAAAGAAAATATTTCATTCTTACACCGACTCCAAGGAGATATTTGTGGACCCATCCATCCATATTGCGGACCTTTCAGATACTTTAAGGTTTTGGTGGATGCATCGACACGCTGGTCACATGTCGCTTTATTGTTCACACGGAATGTTGGTTATGCTAAACTCCTAGCAAAAATTATACGCTTACGGGCTCACCACCCAGATCATCTTATTAAGTCAATATGTCTTGACAATGCTGGAGAGTTTACCTCACAAACTTTTGATGATTATTGCATGTCTATTGAGATTGATGTTGAGCATCCCGTACCCCATGTACACACACAAAATGGTCTCGCAGAAGCCACCATTAAGAGACTTCAAATGGTCGCTCGGACATTGGTTATGCGCACCACTGAGGAACAAGTGGTTTGAAGTCTACCACTGATCGAGGAACCTACTTGCATTTAAGAAGATAATGTTGCTTGCATCGAGCAGATGAAGCAAAGTTTCATTAAGGGTGACAATACCAAGCACATATCGCCAAAGTTCTTTTACAATCAGCAACAACAGACTCTCCTCAAAATTCAAGTGAATCAAGTTCGATCTGAGGACAATGTGACAAATTTATTTACTAAATCATTGCCCAAGGCCACATTTGAAAAACATGTTAAAATCATTGACATGCTTAAGTTATCCGAACTCTCATGATTACCAGGATCAGAGGGAGGTGCAGACATTAAGAGAAGTCTGGCACATGCATGTTATTTTCAAATGTGAAGGGTGTGTTGTACTCTTTTTCCCTTCGACCAAGGTTATTTTTGTCCCACCGGGTTTTTGTTACTTGGCAAAGTTTTTAATGAGACAACGAGAGCAACACCACCTAGAGTTGACGGCACAGGGGGAATGTTGCAGGAAACCTAATTTGTGTGTGCCTTGTCAATATAGGAACAATCAATTCTAGTTTGGAATAAGAAAAGTAAATCCTTCTAGAATATGGATTGTATTTAGAATATGATTCTTTTTACAATAAATATTGTATCTTATATTCCTCTATAAATAGAGGCATGTTGAAGGAAACCTACCTTATGTGTGCCTAGTCAACCTAAGAGTATCTTAGTTAGTATAGCATATGGATTATACATTGAATAGAATTCCTATTGAGATATGGATTGTACCATTTGTGTTTCTCTATATATAGAGGCACCTATTCATCAATAAAGATACGATCTATTCCTGTGCTATTTGCTCTGTTATTTACTTTCAGTATTGTGGTTGATTGCATATTTACTTAAACACGTTATCAGCACGAACCTCTAACCCTGAGATCAAAAACCCTAGAACCCTAACCCTAGGTTTGCCGTGTTCAACTTGCACCACCCTTTGCTGCCGGCCACTTGCTGCACCGCCACAAACCACCACCGGCTACTCCTACATCAATATCTGAGAATCTGCCTGAACAGAACAGCCGACTTCGGAAACGATTTTCTCTCTTCTCAACCGTTGGATTAAGCAGAAAATTTGGCGATTGATCCCTCTGTGCATCGACTACTACTGATTTTCTCTATTCCAACCGTTGGATCTCCAGATATTCGATTTCGAAGAAGAGGTACTCAAGAGAATCCGAGAAAAGAATCCAAATGACAAATAACCTGAACAAGTTGGACTTCGCACCTTTGGATTCCACGGGCATTGGATACCATAAGTGGGTTCGGGATGTACGCAACCACCTGAAAGCTCAAGGTAGCATATCTGCAATCAATGAGCCCCCTGCAACTGCACCTGCACCTGCAGATAATGCCGCAGCACCTGTGGAAGGACCACTAACTGCCGCCGCTGCAGCCGTTGCTGCTGCTACTGCACAAGCCACCGCTGATGCTTTAGAGGCTAAGAATGCCAAAGCAATCATCATGATGATACGTCACATGGATAAATCTCTACAATCCGAGTATCTCAATGAGGAGGATCCCAGAAGACTATGGGTTGCACTCGAAGAGCGTTTTGGCAATGTTCGTGAATCCCTACTTCCTGATCTAGAGGTGAGATGGCAGCAATTACGTCTCTGTGATTATACCTCGGTCCTAGAGTACAACTCGGAAGCACTCCGCATCAAATCCCTCATGAAATTCTGTGAGAAGAAAATTACTGATGCGATGTTGATTGAGAAAACCCTCTTTATCTTTTCCGTCTCTGACTTGGTAGTTGCAAGAAAACTATCGCATTGAAGTACAGAATAAATGGATCACAAGATTTCATGAGCTTATCTCTGCTCTCTCTGTTGCTGAAAAGCACGAGAAGATACTTGTGAAGAATTATAATGCAAGGCCCGTGGGAACAAAGCAAGTTCCGGAGACCCATTATAATGGCGCCCCAAGGAGAGGCCGCCGCGAGCGAAACCCTAAATCTAGGGACAATTTTGGACATCCTGGTCCATATGATCGCTTTGCTCAAGAAGGTAGCTGCCGAAATAGGCGTGGAGGAGGCCGAGAAAGCCACCCAAGAGGAAGAGCCGCCGACCCTATGATAGGGACCGGCGCTAATGCTGTGCCACTAAGGGTAAGAGCACCACGCGTGAACAACGTGCCTCAATCAAAGGATTCCGATCAAACATCTTTGTGCTTTAGGTGTGGAAAGACTGGCCATTGGGCCAAGATCTGTAGAGCCTCTCAGAATGTTGCTAACGCATACAAGCTGTATCGTGAAGCCATGGAAGCTCACAACTTTGAACAAGAGGATGACGAAGAGAACGTCAGATTGAGGGTTGAAGACTTTGAAGCTGGGAAGAGTGATGACACTCCTGATTTCGCTTAAGTCCTTTATTTTCCATTGTATTGTTGATTTAGTTTTGGTAATGACCAAGTTGGAACTTTGGATGTAATTCATTTGGCTTCTATCTTTAATAAAATTTTGAGTTGTTTCCTTTATGAACCTCGATTTTAATAATGAACTCTAAAGATATAAGAACCAATGGATTCCATGTTGAGATGCATAATGAGAATGGAAAAGAATTCATTTGCATTACCTCTAATGACTGCGGAAGAAAACGCATTTTAGAGAAGCTTATGTGTCCCTCTAGTGGGTAATATGCTACCACTATTCGAGCTATTGAATCAAACAATGTCATTCGGGATGACCTCTTGGATTCAGACACATATTGGCTTTGGCACGACAGATTAAGACATCCTGGTCGTGATATGATGATCTGTGTATTGAAAACCTCACACGGACATCCATTCTATAGAGTTAATCGAAGCAAGGATTAAAAATTGTTCCAAGGAGAGGAAATTTATGTTTCTGCCGTCCCGGCGACTGGTCTACAACGTCCCGGCGACCGGTCGACGATTTCCAGAAACTATCGAAATCTGGCAGAAACGCCGGCGACCGGTCGACACATAGTCGACGACCGGTCGACAACTTCCAGAAGGTTTGGCGACTGGTCGCCCAGACAACTCCGATTTTCTTCTGAGAAAAACCCTGATTCAAATCTTGATCAGGATGCCTCCTATGCGTCTAAAGCCTCCAAAGCCAAACGCTCATTATGCGAAGCTTGTTCCTTCGGGAAATAAGGACTGAGACCTTCCTATGCAAAGGATTCTAAAGTACTTCTTCCATTCTTACAGATAATCCAAGGGGATATCTGTGGACATATTCAACCAACAAGCGGGCCATTTATATATTTTATGGTGTTGGTTGATGCATCGACATGCTGGTCACATGTCATGATGTTGTCTATTAATTATGCTGCTTATGCTAAACTCCTGGCACAAATGATTCGCCTGCCGGCTCACTACCCGGATCATCCCTTTAACTTATCAGACTTGATAATGCTAGGGAGTTTACATCGAAGACTTTCGATGACTACTGCATGGGATAGATGTTGGGCATCTAGTCTCACATGTGCATACCAAGAATGGTCTCGCAGAGATTACCATTTAAAGATTACAAATGGTCACGAGGACACTGGTAATGCGCACCAATCTTTCTCTCTCTGCCTGGGGACACGCAGTATTGCATGCAACTTTGCTTATTCGTCTGAGGCCCATCACCACCCAATCTTTGTCTGCGTTACAGCTAGTGACTGGGTACGAGCCAAGCATCTCGTACTTACGCATATTTGGGTGTGTTGTTTATGTGCCTATTATGCCGCCACAACGTATTAATATGGGTCCTCAGAGACGAATGAGTATTTATGTTGGATTTGAGTCTCCAACCATAATCCGCTATGTAGAACCCTTGACAGGCGATCTATTTGTCACTTCGATGAGACAGTCTTCTCGTCGTTAGGGGGAGATAAGAACGTGTACGTTCAGCAGGAACGACTGGAATTGTCGTGGCATGTCCCCACTCTGTCTCATAACGATCCCCCTACTGCAAAAAGTGCGTAGATTATAGATCTTCAGAAAGTCGCCGACTCTCTTTCGGACACTTTCTCAAATCTTAGTGACTAGATCATATATACCAACTGCAAACATGCATGCAAGGATGCAAGTGCCTGAACAAGGACTTGGACTCAAAGTCGCTGCAGCAGCCACCCCTATGGGAGGGATGGCCGCCGGCACCACTACCAGTAATGGTGGTGATGTGGCTTAGGCCGTGGCTCCGCTGAGGAAGCGTGGGAGGCCACCAGGTTCGAGGGATTCGCGCCCTAGGAAACGGGCTGCGATGGCACCTAATAACCCTCTCATCATTGATACTCAAAATCCGTCCATGAAAACGTTCCGGAATATGGTTATGTCCAAAAGACATCTTTGGGGGACGCCCCATCGCTAGAACCTATCCGTGGGAACCTAGAGATCTCGATTAATTACACTAGTGTACATGTGACGTGGGATAGAAACTCCATCACCATTGATGATGTATTTGCATATGCTTGTGCATGAGAGTTGATTGAGAATGATGATATTGAACCTCGCTCCGTTGATGAATGCTAACGTAGAGCTGATTGGCCTAAATTGAAATATGCGATCCAGGTTGAGTTGGACTCACTAACAAAGAGAACGGTATTCGGGCCAGTTGTGCCAATACCTTATGGAATAAAACCTGTTGATATAAATGGGTCTTTGTTAGAAAGCGTAGTGAGAGAACGAGATATAAATCTCGCCTTGTGGCGCAAGGCTTCTCACAATGCCCTGGAATCGACTACGATGAGACATATTCTCTCGTAAAGGACGTCATAACGTTTTGCTACCTTGTCAGTGATAGTTTCCGAAAAATTGAATATGCAGCTTATGGATGTGGTCATAACATATCTCTATGGGGATCTAGATATGGAGATTTATATGAAGATCCCGGACGGGCTTCATCTACCCAAGTCAAGTGGCTTTAGACCACAGAGCACGTTTGCAATAAGATTGCAACGTTCACTATATGGATTGAAACAATCCGGACGGATGTGGTATACCCGTCTAAGTGACTACTTGATTGGAAGAGGGTATGTGAACAATAAATTATGCCCCTGCGTGAAAACAAGTTCCGGATTTGCCATAATCCGAGTTTGAGATGAAAGATCTTGGGAAATGATGCTCAGGCGATTTAATATGGATAAAGTCCATCCTGTTAAGCACTCTCATGATTGGTCACAGCCTAGATCCAAGAAGGATCCATTTCACCCAAGGGATGATGGTGATGACGTTTTAGAGGCTGAGGTACCGTACCTAAGTGCAATAGGTGTATTATTGTACTTGGCACAGTGTACAAGACCCGATATCTCCTTTACTGTTAACTTGTTAGCTAGATTTAGCTCTGCGCTCACGCAATGTCATTGGATTGGCATAAAGACTATCTTTCGTTACTTAAAGGGTACGATTGATATGGGCTTGTTCTTTCCCTACAGAGAGTCAAGAAAGTATGGCAAAATGGGTGAGGAACCCATGTTTGCTGCCGACGGTCGACCGGTCGCCAAACCTGCTGTCCCCTTTTTTCCACAATTCTTGTGATGTATTGATGGGCTTTACTGATGCTGGGTATCTCTCTGACCCATATAAAGGACGTTCCCAAACTGGTTATGTCTTTACCATGGGTAACACCGCGATATCTTGGAGGTCTACTAAGCAGACCCTTGTCGCTACTTCTTCGAACCATGTTGAGATTATTGTTCTCCATCAAGCAGTTCGTGAGTGTATATGGTTAAGGTCCATTGATACACATATAAGAAGTACATGTGGTTTGAGGTCAACCACTGATGAACCTACATCCATTTATGAGGATAATGCTGCTTGCATTGAGCAAATAAAGCAAGGTTTCATCAAAGCCGACAACACTAAGCATATATCGCCTTAAGTATTCTATAATCAGCAATAGCAGAAGTTCCTCAAGATCAAAGTGGATCAAGTCCGATCTGAGGATAATGTGGCTGACTTGTTTACTAAGTCACTGCCTAAATCCACATTTGAGAAGCATGTGAAAAGCATTGGTTTGCTTAAGTTATCTGACCTCCCATGATTGTGGAAATCAGGGGGAGACGCAGACAACAGGGGGAGTCTGGCGTCCATGCTATACCAAATGTGAAGGGTGTGTTGTACTCTTTTTCCCTTCGACCAAGGTTATTTTTATCCCACTGGGTTTTTGTTACTTGGCAAGGTTTTTAATGAGACAACGCGAGGAGCACCACCTAGTGTTGACGCCACAAGGGGGAGTGTTGAAGGAAACCTACCTTATGTGTGCCTAGTCAACCTAGGAGTATCTTAGTTAGTATAGCATATGGATTATACATTGAATAGAATTCCTATTGAGATATGGATTGTACCCTTTGTGTTTCTCTATATATAGAGGCACCTATTCATCAATAAAGATAAGATCTATTCCTGTGCTATTTGCTCTGTTATTTACTTTCAGTATTGTGGTTGATTGCATATTTACTTAAACAAGGCCCCTATTCTTTAATAATATACATTCTATTCTAAAGCAATTCTCTTCTTTATTTTCTGTCATTCGAAAACAATTATTATTTTTGGTTTGCTATATATAAGAACTCATGTGAGAAAAAAGGTTATGATCAGTGTTTTATTTTTCAATATGTGGAACTGACATTGTGTCTGAAGTTCATTAATTCATTATTTTTCAGTGATTATGCACAACTTAGGGTGATTATTGTTGTAAATTTCTGGCGGCTTTAGAGTTGGCTCTGGACACTAAATTGTAACCAAAATGCAGTATGTCGTGTTATATCATAGTCAAATCATAGGTTTTCATCTCAAAACTTGTGCACCCGATTACGTCAAAAGGAAAAAAAATTCATAATTATAAAAAGAATGAAAAACCAATGAGTTTGCTAATTACACTAAATCGTAACTAAATGTCACTAATTCGTAATTAAAACGTAGCATGTCACGCTATATCATAGTCAAATCGTGAATAACCATCTTAAAACTCGTGCATCCGATTACTTCAGAAGGAAAAAAATTCGAGTGCTTTGACTTTTTTGGCTTAACTACGAAATTTGTACACCCTATAACGTGAATTTTCGTAGCTAATTTTTAGATTAATAGAATGAAACATTCATTAAGGGTGGTTTGGACTATTCAATGGTCATAACTAGTGAAAATAAACAGTAGTAGCGTGTATATAAAAATTGTTATATTATACTTATGATGGATTGCCCATTATTATAGTGGATAGATTATAGTAAATATTAATCTTGTTTAGTGGATTGTCCATATTAGAAAGTGGATGACTTGATTAATGTATTCCCTTGCCTATAAATAGAGGCATCTACTGAATGCTTAATTGAGAAAAAGCCAAGAGAGCTAGAGAACGGTAGATAGAGAGAGAGACTAGAGTAAGTAAAAGGTTTTCCCTTCTTGTATTTCTATCTTTTACATAGTGAAAGGAGAAACAACCACCGCCTCGAGGACGTAGGCACTTTGGCCGAACCTCGTTAATTATTGTGCTTTATTATTTATCTGTTAGTTTAAATACTATATTTACAACACGTTATCAGCACGAAATTCTCCTTTGAGAAATTTCATCTTACTTGTAAATTTATCTACTAACAGCTATGTGGTTACTTATTTATGTTATTACCAGATACTAACATCATCTTTGATGATGTGATATTATCTCGGGCGTTTTTATTTTATACGCACTTTATTACGTTTAACTATATATTCGCTCAAACCCCAAAGCATGTCTGAGACGGCAGTGTGGTATTTGAGCTATGTTTATTTTATACACAATATGGATGGTTTCACCCCCTCCATTTATATGTTCATTATTTACATATTTCATTTACTTTATGGCAATATTTTGTTGTTTCATATGGCGCGGTATTTTCGCCCATTCACATTTTTAATATATTATATTATGAGTGCGGTTTTACCACCCACCTTGTAATAAATATTTAAATGGTGCAGAGTTTATTACCGCCCATTTTATAGTAATATATTACATTACTTTAAATCTGTCATTTAATTTAATGTTGTTTTTACTATACTTAATATCTGGATCGATCGTAAAACTATGCCCAAGCCAGAAGTCTTGAGTGCATGTTAAGAACCTGAAGTTCTGAACACTACGTTAAGATTTCTTGTGAATTTTTATTCCAAGCTCTTATACATCTCATTTTCTTTTGGTATAGAAAAATGGCAAATATGGCGAAGCTTGAGTTTGTTGCCCTGGATCTTGCTGGCACAAACTATCTGAGATGGGTCCTTGATGCCAAGATGCATTTGGAGGCTTCCAACCTTGGAGAGACCATCATGGATGAAAATGAGGCATCCTCCCAAGATCGAGCGAAAGCTATGATCTTTATCCGCCGTCACCTTCACGAAGGATTGAAGGAAGAATATCTAACGGTTGAAAACCCGCTGATATTATGGAAGGCTTTGGACGACCGGTATGATCATCACCGAACCATTACCTTACCAAGGGCCCGATATGACTGGAACAATCTGCGTCTGCAAGATTTCAAGTCCATTTCTAAATACAATTCTGCAATGTTTAAAATCAGCTCTAAGTTGAAGCTGTGTGGGCAAACTGTCACAGATACTGACATGTTGGAAAAAACATTTAGCACTTTCCATGTCACGCCCCGAATTTCCAATAATTAAATAATTCTTTTTCGCCTTCAAATAACCAATAAATTTGGAACGTGAAGCATGGATTACCAAAATACAAATACACATGAATATTTTTTTCCTTTTAACATGTGTCAAACCTCCTTCCATGCTCTACCACAATGTAATTACAGACTCATTCTTTAGAGTCGAATATTACATTCCATAATTTACATAATAAATTGACATTATGCAAAGTATTAAGTAAATTCACCTACAGAGTTTACTAAAACAGCGGAAGTCTAAAATCACCAACAACATGCACCAAGAAGTCCTTCAACTTAACTTCTAGATATCCTAACCTGCAGGATAAAACCCTACACCATTGAATAGTGTACCGGGTTATAAAAACAACCCGGTCAGCTTGCGAAGCTGGTATGAGTAACCACAATTTCGATAATACACAAAACAATATCAATAATATGTCAATGTTTATGACACACACCAAACCACCAATTCGCAAACAAAGCAAATCATCAAAATGTCGCTTTTGGACAATTATAAGTGAGATTACTATTGAGACTCATTTCAAAACAAACACTACTTCCCATTTCTGGTTAGTAGTGCCAGCATTCACAACAATAACATGCATGTTACCCCCATGAACACCTCTACCAGTTTGGCAAGACAGACTAGAGCTCTAACTGTATGATCTTTAGCGACCACGAATATGCCACTCCACTCCAAGAAATACATTTTTAGTATTCTCACAAATAACTCCAAACGCCACACCTCAAATGAACTCAATATCTCAAATATTCACAAAACTAAACGCCACGCCACGCCAACACCAAAATTATGCAACAACATATATCATATACATAAATACAATTTCAATCCTGAAAATTCATATTATAAAATATACTGAACCTACACGTCTCATACCATGTATTTTAACCTCACACGTCCCATAACATGCATGTTAATCCCAGAGTGATCCAGAATATCAAACAATATAAATTCACATCCAAAATCAATCACAACAATCAATTATATCACAAATATCAGTGAGTTTACTCACAACAAATCAATCAAGTCAGTTTACTCATCTTAAAAATCATGCTGCGTCTTCAAATAATAACCAGGACAAATTGACCAAAAGTCAACTGTCGGTCAACGTGCGTCCCACGTCAACTATTCATCACCGGTCCCACTCGAAACCCAACACTTCCAAAATCAACAATCCAACCGCACACCCTGTCTGTAATAATAATATATTAACCATACGATCAAATTTGATGATCATCCAACGGTTAGATATCTCAGATCGTAAATCGTACGATCCGATATTCGATTTAATCGATCATCGATCAAACGACCGAATTTCACAAAACTATAAACACGAAAGTTGTTCGTATCGACGAACTAAGCACAACAGAGCAAAGAATTGCTCCTGGATCGGCCGGACGCGCCGCCCACGCGCCGCCACAGATGGTGGTGAGAAATCCTCACGCCGCCGGACCAAAGTCCAAACTAGCTAAAACCTAACGGTCAACTTGTAGAACACATAAAATGGAACAACTTTAAAACTTGCCTCGAAATGAGATGACTGCTGGATCGGCCTAAATTTCCGTCCAAAGTTGCGACTGCCCAAAGTTCAAATGCAAAATTCTCCTTCCTCGGGAATCCGATTGAGGTGAAACCAGCGGCCATAGGTTCGTATGGATGAGGCCTTCAAAGCCCAGTAGGTGGCTCATGTCGAATTGGCCGGAAATGGTGCCAGCAAGGGTCGGAAGTTTCTGCAGTTCTGAGGGCTTTTGGGATTTTCCAGATTTTTCCAAAAATGAAAAATCTGAAATTGCTATATGTATAGGCAAAAATAATAAAACTTCAAAAAATCATAACTCTCTCATACGAACTCCATTTTAGGCAAACTTTATGTCCACGAACTCGTATCGACGAGCTCTACAACTCTCGTGAAGGAAGTTTTCCCAAAATCATAGCCGAACAGAAAAACACCCGAAAACCAATCAAATTGTGACATGTGTCGCATGGTGACTCACCAGACAAATCTGAGTCACCATGTGTGCTGTTCCAATCACCACCCGCCATGTGTCGGTTACTATTTAGACATTATTTGCCACTATTCACAAATAATACAAATACGTACAAATAATTAATACGTATAATTATATCGTATTTATACAAATACGCCACGTCATCAACAAAATACGCAAAAACATAAATTTCACCAAATATTTATTTTTACATTTATGAAAATTAAGGACGATAAAATCAGGGTATTACAGTCTACCCTCCTTAAAGAAATTTCGTCCCGAAATTTAAAACAAACTAGCACACAAAAACATCAAAATAAACAAACTTATTTACAGTTTGCATAACACTCCTATTACAAATTCTGATAATGCCTCACAAAGCTTTAACTATCAGAAGCCATCCTTAAACCTCCAATAGTGACATTGTGGATAAGAGGCCGGATATCTCGGAATTCCATACATCATCAGTTGGTAGAAATATGCTGCTTCCACGAAACACTTGCAAGTGTTGCAACATTCTCTAGCTGCAGGCCTAACTCCATCCACGTTCCACATGTTCTGGCCAAAAGGACGCCAAAAAGTCGACTCACCGCAAGTAAGACATTTATTGGCGGGCAGGAAAGCAGTAGTCGACGGAAAATACGACAACAGATGCTCATGACACCACTCTGTCTGATGCATCATCCGCTCGACTTCTTCTCTACAGTAATAAATGTTTCATCCGCTTCTCCACCAGACGAGGGCTTCACACAGGCGCTGCACAATCTTTTGTTGCTCGTCTCGTGTTCCCAAAATCTTCTTATCATACATGCTGCATAAAACGCAACATGATGACCTACCACCAAACTGGGACGTGCACCATACAGTGTTCCTGGTTTGCATGTCGTATCGAAGTACTCCAGGGCTAAAGGTATGTTCGCCGCCTATACAAGTACTCGTATTCCCATTCGGAACAGAGACTCCGGGTTCTTCGCTTCCCAGCAACGATTTGCGAAGATACGCACATGTCTATCCGTTTCTTCGCCACCAGTGGGTCTGGATCCACCATCGAACTCATCCATGTCGATGACAGCGAGTGTAGACCAGCTGTCAGCATACTCCATGAAAGTCTTTGAGACACAACGGAGTTCCATTGTGCTCTGCAGGGATGCGGTAGCCACCAACTGGAAAATATACTTCCAGATCTCCACCGGAAGTTCACTCCATTCAGCATTCTTAGAACGCTTGCTGCACTCTCCTTTGCTCACCATTTTGCAAAAGCTAGTAGAGATGTTTGTCTGATAACAGATATGAGTTAAGCAACACAACTGTTTATCCCATGTATTTAAAACAAAACTTTCCACCGTAAGGGCAACCTTTCTTTAATATGAGTGTGGTGCACTCAGCAACCCACTAAGAATAATTAATGCTCATATATGTCTCAATTACTCAAAAGTATCGCCCACGATACAAGATTCCACTAGATTTAATCAAACAAAATCTCAGTTTTCCACTAACATCGATCATAATGCCTCTTTACTTTAAATTTCGCATTGATTAGTTCCTCAAAAGATGCGACGTCTCACAAGAGTGGAAACTGTACGAAGAAAAACCATGCAGCGGGAAAAATAATCTTCCACGAACTCCAATGTCATTAGCTGTAAATCTACCACTCAACCACTCACTTTTGCTTTTGACAATTCAAACGATCCACCAAGAATAAATATACTCCTTACGCATCCACTAACAGATACTTTCCATTAGTGCCATAACCTCCTTTCTCTTTCATAGAGGACTTCTTCACTCCACTTCTCAGCAATTTCCCACTACTCAAACATGGCACGAAAAGTAAATTCGCTCAGTGAATTATTTTAACCTGATCCATCCGAAAGCCAAATTTATGAAGACTTAGATGAAATAATTCCACCAGCACTAGATTTCAACAATGACATCAACATGTTAGACATGCTTCTAGCAGAAGATGAAGCCATAGAAGCAGCCCCAAGTCCACAAGTATCATCTCCACATGTCGACCAGGTCCATCCCAACGTATTCCACTGAGGAAGAGCTTCACCAAATATCAAGTCCAAGCGCTGAAAGCATTCGTCGAGGCATTTCCAAAACCTATTGTTCAGCAACGACAAGATTTGGGTGATCAGATAGGGTTAACGTTTGTACAAATCTCTGCCTGGGTGATAAAGCATCGACCCCAAATGCATGCCCAAACAACCCGTTAACAAAATTTTCTGCTGAGACAGAAAATCAATGAGCTTCAAGCTCAACTTAGCCAGTACCAAGCTGCATTCAACCGAATCAACTGCAACCACTGTGGACAACGAGTTACTCCCAATAGTGAGCTACTAATTGGGACTGAAGAGGATACTCCACAACCTGAGACTCTTCCAATTCCTGCAGTCATCGGTCCAAGAGAAAAGTCTCACATGAGGAGGGATGTTCAAAAGTGTATGTCGATCACACATCACTCTTCTTCTACACACCAACAATCAGACAACATCAACCGTTCAGAACCTGAAGAAGCATCTGTCGTGGCAGACACAACCAAGATTTCCCAAATCATTGTGTCGGTCAGAGATGAGCTAATCATCATGGCATCTGCTGCAGCGCCACTGTGGATCTCTGCACTCAAATCCAGCTCTGTCACACTTCATGAGTTCCTGAATGAAGCAGAGTACAAGAGAATCTTCACTAACGGTATTGATCTTACACCCACTAACTTCCAAACTGAAGCTTCTCGCTACACAGCCACCATTCCCATCAGTCCTGTCGTACTCATGAATATCCTCATGGATGTGGACCAATGGTCCACCATGTTCAGTAGCATCATTTCAAGGGCGAGTATCCTTGGTGTCTTGTCAACAGGGACTACTGAAAGCTACCACGACACCATCCAAGTCATGACTGCTGAGTTCCAGGTAACTACTCCATCTGTCTTCACACGTGTAACTCACTTCGTTCGTTATTGCCAACGACAAACAAAACAAAGTTGGGCAATAGTTGATGTCTCTGTGGACGGTTTAAGCTCAAATATGGGTCCACACTCAAGATCTCAATGCAAAAAGCGTCCATCCGGATGCTTAATCCAAGATTTATTCAACGGCAGCTCCCGTGTCGTATGGGTGGAACGTGTTGATGTACACGATCAAACCATGCACCAAACATACCGAACGCTAGTGGAGTCAGGCATAGCCTTTGGAGCAAGGCGATGGGTCGAAATACTTCAGAGGCAAGCAGAACGGTTCAATTATTCTGCGGCTGTCACTCATCCACCAAATGACTTTTGTGTCATACCAACTGTGGAAGGAAGAAGAAACTTGTTGCAGATGGCATACAGAATAGTGACAGATTTTTGCATAGACATCGGCAACTCTACTGCTCATGAATGGAAGATAGCTGAACAAACTAAGTTCAAGGGTTCAGGGGTAAGAGTCTCCACCAATAAAATCTGGAATAGGCTAAATAAGCCTCCTGGCCTCACTCGAACTGCAACTGCAATATTCCAGCATCATGTCTCTCACAAGAAACTCTTTGACTTCATCAACGATGTGCAATCTCGGAACCAGTGGGACCACTACACATTGGAAAAGACAGTACAGGAGATTGCACACATCACAACGGGTCAAGATCCACGTAATTGTGTCTCCTTGTTGCAAATCGACGACACCTACATACTCCAAGAAAGTTGTACTGATTCAACAGGGTCATACGTAATTTATGCCCCCATTAGTCAGTCAACGGTGCAGAAGTTACTAGGTGGTTGTGAGTTAGGTACTGTTGTCTTCCTAACTTCAGGTTTTTCGATTCTGCCAGATATGCCTACTGCTGGAAGAACATAAGGGATCTCAGACAATCCATACATTGGTTGTCTAGTAACGGTAGCAACACATATCTCTACTGAGTTATTGAAGAACAAGAAAGGGTCAGTGGATCAAGTTTCTCGTTTGATCCAGAGTACGGTTGAAAAAATAAAAAATGTAGCCCTGTAGACTATCATTTAAGCAATTGTAATTTGTACTTTATATTCCTAACAACACAACAGCACTGAAGAGCACATGATGAGGATCCGCCGCGGACGGGTCATCACTCGATAAATACTGTATGTAATTAAGCATATGAAGTAACCATTACATAGATGAGTTTACTAACCTAACGCTTAACCTCACTAAAGCTTTAAACCCTAACTCCACCTCACAATTCAACTTAACTCAAACACTTCTCCAAAGCATTCCATAGCTCAAATAAGCTACTTTAATATCTACTATTTCTCCAACAGAGCTACCCAAGGCTCTGATACCAAACTGTCACGCCCCGAATTTCCAACAATTAAATAATTCTTTTTCGCCTTCAAATAACCAATAAATTCGGAACGTGAAGCATGGATTACCAAAATACAAATACACATGAATATTTTTTTCCTTTTAACATGTGTCAAACCTCCTTCCATGCTCTACCACAATGTAATTACAGACTCATTCTTTAGAGTCGAATATTACATTCCATAACTTACATAATAAATTGACATTATACAAAGTATTAAGTAAATTCACCTACAGAGTTTACTAAAACAACGGAAGTCTAAAATCACCAACAACACCAAGAAGTCCTTCAACTTAACTTCTAGATATCCTAACCTGCAGGATAAAACCCTACACCATTGAATAGTGTACCGGGTTATAAAAACAACCCGGTCAGCTTGCGAAGCTGGTATGAGTAACCACAATTTCGATAATACACAAAACAATATCAATAATATGTCAATGTTTATGACACACACCAAACCACCAATTCGCAAACAAAGCAAATCATCAAAATGTCGCTTTTGGACAATTATAAGTGAGATTACTATTGAGACTCATTTCAAAACAAACACTACTTCCCATTTCTGTTTAGTAGTGCCAGCATTCACAACAATAACATGCCTGTTACCCCCATGAACACCTCTACCAGTTTGGCAAGACAGACTAGAACTCTAACTGTATGATCTTTAGCGACCACGAATATGCCACTCCACTCCAAGAAATACATTTTTAGTATTCTCACAAATAACTCCAAACGCCACACCTCAAATGAACTCAATATCTCAAATATTCACAAAACTAAACGCCACGCCACGCCAACACCAAAATTATGCAACAACCTATATCATATGCATAAATACAATTTCAATCCTGAAAATTCATATTATAAAATATACTGAACCTACACGTCCCATACCGTGTATTTTAACCCCACACGTCTCATAACATGCATGTTAATCCCAGGGTGATCCAGAATATCAAACAATATAAATTCACATCCAAAATCAATCACAACAATCAATTATATCACAAATATCAGTGAGTTTACTCACAACAAATCAATCAAGTCAGTTTACTCATCTTAAAAATCATGCTGCGTCTTCAAATAATAACCAGGACAAATTGACCAAAAGTCAACTGTCGGTCAACGTGCGTTCCACGTCAACTATTCATCACGGGTCCTACTCGAAACCCAACACTTCCAAAATCAACAATCCAACCGCACACCCTGTCTGTAATAATAATATTAACCATACGATCAAATTTGATGATCATCCAACGGTTAGATATCTCGGATCGTAAATCGTACGATCCGATATTCGATTTAATCGATCATCGATCAAACGACCGAATTTCACAAAACTGTAAACACGAAAGTTGTTCGTATCGACGAACTAAGCACAACAGAGCAAAGAATTGCTCCTGGATCGGCCGGACGCGCCGCCCACGCGCCGCCACAGACGGTGGTGAGAAATCCTCACGCCGTCGGACCAAAGTCCAAACTAGCTAAAACCTAACGGTCAACTTGTAGAACACATAAAATGGAACAACTTTAAAACTTGCCTCGAAGTGAGGTGAAATTGCGACTGCCCAAAATTCAAATGCAAAATTCTCCTTCCTCGGGAATCCGATTGAGGTGAAACCAGCGGCCATAGGTTCGTATGGATGAGGCCTTCAAAACCCAGTAGGTGGCTCAGGTCGAATTGGCCAGAAATGGTGCCAGCAAGGGTCGGAAGTTTCTGCAGTTCTGAGGGCTTTTGGGATTTTCCAGATTTTTCCAAAAATGAAAAATCTGAAATTGCTATATATATAGGCAAAAATAATAAAACTTCAAAAAATCATAACTCTCTCATACGAACTCCATTTTAGGCAAACTTTATGTCCACGAACTTCTATCGACGAGCTCTACAACTCTCGTGAAGGAAGTTTTCCCAAAATCATAGCCGAACAGAAAAACACCCGAAAACCAATCAAATTGCGACATGTGTCGCATGGTGACTCACCAGACAAAGCTGAGTCACCATGTGTGCTGTTCCAATCACCACCCGCCATGTGTCAGTTACTATTTAGACACTATTTGCCACTATTCACAAATAATACAAATACGTACAAATAATTAATATGTATAATTATATCGTATTTATACAAATACGCCACGTCATCAACAAAATACGCAAAAACATAAATTTCACCAAATATTTATTTTCACATTTATGAAAATTAAGGACGATAAAATCGGGGTATTACATTCCATGCTTCGAATATTCTCCTGCAGCAGCAATATCGAGAGCGTGGATTTACACGGTATTCAGATCTGGTATCATGTCTTCTTCTAGCTGAGCAGAATAATGAGCTCCTATTGAAGAATCACCAGTCTCGCCCAACGGGTTCAACACCATTCCCTAAAGTGAATGCTATCCCTAATGAAGTACATGCCGCAGTCACTAGTGGTAGTACTCAAAAGCGAAGGCCAAAGAATAGGCGTGGCCGTTGGAACAAAGGTGGTCATAATAGGACCTTGGGTCCAAGGGATAATCTGATCACAAATCGGAAAAATGCCTCTAACAAAAACCAGATGAATAATGCTCCCAGGAAGATGGAAGGTAACTGTCATAGATGTGGTGACAGTGGGCATTGGGCACGTACCTGTCGTACACCCAAGCATCTAGTGGTGTTATACCAAGCTTCCT
Organism: Rubus parviflorus; assembly: GCA_029955375.1. Taxonomy (NCBI): domain Eukaryota; kingdom Viridiplantae; phylum Streptophyta; class Magnoliopsida; order Rosales; family Rosaceae; genus Rubus; species Rubus parviflorus. Next base: position 1,916,066 of record JARGGL010000008.1, on the reverse strand, counting down.
TGAAAGACAAAAATGTGGAGGCAAACTTCATTGATCAAGTAGATCCTGGTTTGGACTCCAGCAAATCTGACATAACACCCATGGAATTGGATCCTGAAAGATTTGACACAACCCATTTAGAGGCCTCCGATTTCTTCACAGAAAATGGGGGTGAAGCTATTGGATCCGAATATGCTGCTCTCTAATCTTGTTGTGTGGTGTTACGATGATTGTTGTTGTTATCAATGTTGTTGTTGTTGTTTTTCCTGTTGATTTTCTTATTGTTGTTTTAACTGTTAAAGTTATTTCAATTCAATAAAAGTGACACTGTATTTTCCTTTTTTTTTATTTGAATAATTGTACTTAATAAACTTACATTCTTTATTTGAAGGGATGAATATTACCAAGAACAATGGTGAGGATATTTGTCTTGCAGACAGTGCGACCACGCACACGATCCTTCGAGATCAAAAATATTTCTCAAAGTTGATGCCTAAGAAAGCAAAGGTAACTACTATATCAGGTCTTGTAGACCTAATTGATGGCTCAGGAGAGGCCCAAATTATGTTACCAAAAGGAACAATATTGTCCATTCAAAATGCTTTATACTCTGCTAACTCCAAAAGAAATTTGTTGAGTTTTAAAGATATACGCTTGAATGGATACCACATTGAAACAAAGAATGAGAATAATGTGGAATATCTTTGTATTACCTCCAATAATACCCAGAAGCGTATATTGGAGCAGCTTCATGCTTTCTCATCAGGGTTGTATCACACAACAATAAGGACAATTGAGGCACATACTGTCATGAACCAGAAGTTTATTGACCAAAAAATTTATGTGTTTTGGCATGACCGTTTGGGTCACCCTGGATCCACTATGATGCGTAGGATTATTTCCAATTCAAATGGGCACTCTTTGTCAACTAAAAATATTATCATATCAAATGATAAACCTTGCCAGGCTTGTTCGCAAGGGAAGTTGATAATTAAACCCTCTCAGCCAAGGATTGATGCTGAATCTCCATCATTTCTACAAAGAATTCAAGGGGATATATGTGGGCCCATTCAACCATCTTGTGGACCATTTCAGTACTTTATGGTTTTGGTTGACGCATCTACACGATGGTCACATGTTTGCCTCTTGTCCACTCGAAATATTGCTTTTGCAAGGCTTCTTGCTCAGATAATTAAATTACGAGCTCAGTTCCCAGATTATCCTATTAAGTCAATTCGACTTGATAATGCTGGTGAATTTACATCTCATACTTTTGATGACTACTGCATGTCACTGGGCATTGATGTTGAACATCCTGTTCCTCATGTGCACACTCAAAATGGTTTGGCAAAAGCTTTTATTAAGCGGCTTCAAATGATTGCTCGCACTTTGGTCATGGAGACAAAGTTGCCAGTTTCTGCCTGGGGTCATGCCATTTTACACGCAACATCACTAGTTAGGTTGAGGCTTGTTGCCAACCATCAGTACTCCTCAGTACAACTCGTGTTTGTAAATCAGCCAAATATTTCACATCTGCGAGTTTTCGGGTGTGCAGTGCATGTACCTATTGCACCACCACAACGTACTAAGATGGGTCCACAACGTAGACTGGGAATCTATGTTGGTTTTGATTCACCATCTATCATCCGATATTTGGAACCCATGACAGGTGATGTGTTTACCGCAAGGTTTGCAGACTGTCAATTTGATGAGACAATTTTCCCGCCGTTAGGGGGAGAAAATACTGTTCCTGAAGAACGGCGTGAGTTGTCATGGACTGTACCCACTTTGTCTTACTTTGATCCGCGTACCACTCAATGTGAAAATGAAGTAACAAGGATTGTTTATCTTCAAAGAATTGCTAATCAAATGCCAGATGCATTTTCTGATTCAGCAAAAGTAACAAAATCACATATCCCAGCTGCAAATGCACCTGTGAGAATTGATGTTCCTATTGAACAAAAGAGTGTAGCGGCAAAAGATTTATCTAGCACACGCCTGAAGCGTGGCAGACCACCAGGCTCAAAAGATTCAGCCCCTCGAAAGAGGAAGTCAGTGGCAAAATTGAATCCGAATGAAAACAACCATGAACAAGGGGTTCATAAGGAATGCACAATTCATGATTATGTTATTACAAAAAAGGATAATGTCTTGAAAAGGACAGATGCCCCTGAAGAGGCACATGTACCTGAAAATACAGAAATTTCTGTAAATTATGCATGGAATAATGAATTGTGGAAAAGACATGAGTTAATCATTGATGATGTGTTTTCATTCGCTATAGCCGCTGAAATCATAAAAGATGATGATATTGAGCCACGCTCTGTTGATGAATGCAAACAGAGACATGATTGGCCAAAGTGGAGAGATGCAATCCAAGCAGAATTAAATTCCTTGGGAAAAATGAGTGTTTTCGGACCAGTGGTCGAAACACCACTCAATGTGAAACCTGTTGGTTACAAATGGGTATTTACAAGAAAGCGCAATGAGAAAAACGAGATTGCAAGGTATAAGGCACGTCTCGTTGCGCAAGGTTTTTCACAAAGACCTGGAATTGATTATGAGGAAACATACTCTCCTGTAATGGATGCCATTACGTTCCGTTACTTGATAAGTCTGGTAGTGTCTGAAAGACTAGATATGCGACTTATGGATGTCGTTACTGCGTATCTATACGGAATGTTAGATACTGACATACATATGAAAGTCCCAGAAGGACTTAAATTGCCTGAAGCAATTAAAAATAAACCACGTAGTGCGATCTCACTTAGATTGAAGCGTTCACTCTATGGGCTTAAACAATCTGGACGAATGTGGTATAATCGTCTCAGTGAGTATTTAATCAAGGAAGGGTATATCAATGACCCCATTTGCCCATGTGTGTTTATTAAGAAATCAAGTTCTGGATTTGCTATAGTGGCAGTATATGTCGATGACATGAATCTTGTCGGAACTCCCGAAGAGCTCCAAGAGACTGCTGAGTACTTGAAAAGGGAATTTGAAATGAAAGACCTTGGGAAGACAAAATATTGTCTAGGTTTGCAAATGCATCATTGTGCAAGTGGAATATTGGTCCATCAATCAGCTTATATTGAGAAGGTATTGAAGCGATTTGGCATGGATGAGGCATATCCACTTAGCACCCCAATGGTCGTTCGGTCTCTTGACATTAAGAATGATCCATTTCGTCCAAGGGAGGATAATGAAATGATACTTGGTCCAGAAGTACCATATCTTAGTGCAATTGGTGCTTTATTGTATCTAGCACAATGTACGAGACCAGATATAGCATTTTCAGTGAACTTGTTGGCAAGATATAGCTCAGCTCCAACAATTCGACATTGGAATGGTGTCAAAAATATTCTACGATATCTTCATGGAACAATTAACATGGGGTTGCTTTATGCTTACCAGCCTTCTGGTAACCATGGCCTTGTTGGATATGCTGATGCTGGATATCTCTCTGATTCGCATAATGCGCGATCACAAACTGGGTATGTATTTACCTATGGAAATACAGCAATATCATGGCGCTCAACTAAGCAGACATTGGTTGCTACTTCATCTAATCACTCTGAAATACTTGCCCTTCATGAAGCCAGTCGTGAGTGTGTTTGGTTAAGATCTATAATCCATCATATCAGGAGTACATGTGATCTACCATCTGTGACAAACAGTCCAACTATCATACATGAAGATAATGCAGCTTGTATTGCTCAAATCAAGGGAGGATACATCAAAGGTGATAGGACCAAACACATATCACCAAAATTTTTCTACACTCATGAGCTTCAAAAGGATCGAGAAATCAAAGTCAGACAAATCCGTTCAAATGATAACCTTGCAGATCTCTTCACCAAATCTCTGCCAAAGTGTACATTTCAAAAACTAGTACACGGTATCGGATTACGTCGACTTGACAAGTGTTAAGATTGAAGTATGATGAAATCAGGGGGGAGATATTCATTAGGGGGAGCATCCAGAAGTATGCTACCTAGGGCAGGCATGTTGTTATTTCTCTCTCTCTCTCACTAAGGATCGTAACCTGGATAAGTTTTTAGTGAGACAACTGTTCAAAAATCTATGGGCATCCAAGGGGGAGTGTTATATTATACTTATGATGGATTGCCCATTATTATAGTAGATAGATTATAGTAAATATTAATCTTGTTTAGTGGATTGTCCATATTAGAAAGTGGATGACTTGATTAATGTATTCCCTTGCCTATAAATAGAGGCATCTACTGAAGGCTTAATTGAGAAAAAGCCAAGAGAGCTAGAGAACGGTAGATAGAGAGAGAGACTAGAGTAAGTAAAAGGTCTTCCCTTCTTGTATTTCTATCTTTTACATAGTGAAAGGAGACACAACCACCGCCTCGAGGACGTAGACACTTTTGCCGAACCTCGTTAATTATTGTGCTTTATTATTTATCTGTTAGTTTAAACACTATATTTACAACAAAAATGAATTTTTCCCTTTTAGTTATTAGCCAAGGAACCTATTGACCAAAAATAAAATGGGGCCTAGACAAGGTGAGACCTTGCAATGGAGAGTTGTATTTTTGTTGTTGAGAAAGCCCAAATGCGAAAATGAATTTAAAATTATTAAAAGAAAAAGCAAATCTGCAATCTGCCATTTGCCCATTTGGTGAGAGAAAAATAAACTAAAAAACCGAAGATGCGTTTCGAAGTCGCGACTCTCTCTTTCTGAAGAAGACTTTGTTTTGAGCAAATCGAGAGTAGTGGTGGCCTCCGACCTTCATACTGACCGACCGTTCAGATCCCACCCTCGCCGGCGTTCGCCATGTTCCCCACCGTCCGATCTCTCTCACTCTTCGCCTTTGCTTGCCTTCTTCTCTCACCCGCCTTCGCCTCCGAGGCAGATCACAAGGTAAACATCAACTCTCCTATTTCCTTTGCGTTGCTCAAACCCTAACATTCACTCTCTCACTCACTAGATCTCTTTGCTCTTTAAATTCCCATTCAGATCTCTCAATTTTACGCCTTGTTTACATCTGGGTCTTTTTCTCTTCAATTTTATATTTTCAACATTTTCTTCTTCATTCGTATGCTGTGTGTGTGTTATCAAGTGATGGGATTGTTAGATCTTAACTGGGTTTTGTGTATTAGTCATCTTATTACTGTTTCTGTCCCATGCCTGAAAACGAGAATGCTTATAATGCTGCTTTGGGTTTTGATTTTGGCGATGTGGGAATGTAATGGTTAGAGCGTGCATTTCAGTACATTTAATCAAAATGGCAGGGCTAGTTCTTGTGTCGTAATAGTGTGTTACCTCATTGGAGCTGGATCTGATTCTGATGGGGCTTTTTGAAATTGTTGATAAGTTGTGATGTGATGAGCAACTTATGCGAATGTCTGACAACACCCTCCCTTGATTATTCATACATTCAATATTAAAAGAAAGGTTTAGAATATGTATTTGGGCGTTATGATTTCCAATAATCACTGCCACAATAAAAACTAAGATGCAGATTGATCTCATTAACTTAATGCTGTGACTACCTTACAAAGTTTTTGGTGAAAGTCTGACTTACCATTGTAAATGTTCTAATACTTCCCGTGTTTCTTCTGCAGTATCAAACAGAAGAACCAGTTACCCTTTGGGTAAATAAAGTTGGTCCCTATAACAATCCACAAGAAACATACAATTACTACAGTCTCCCTTTCTGTCATCCATCTGAAAATGCTGCCCACAAATGGGGCGGTCTTGGTGAAGTCCTGGGTGGAAATGAACTTATTGATAGCCAGATTGACATAAAGTTTCAAAGTATGTGTACTTCCTTATTATGCTCATATCATTATTTATGCAGTTAGATTGTAGGTAACTGGATTTGTTTAATTTTTTTCTGTGCAGAAAATGTGGATAGGGCTACCATTTGTCCACTTGAACTTGATGATCATAAGGTTAAACAATTCAAGGATGCAATTGACAATAGCTACTGGTTTGAATTTTTTATGGGTATGTTCTGCATAAATCTCCTTTAATATGATACGTACACAAAATCATTACAAGTACTGATTTAGATTAGATTAAATCCAAGTAGGGTTCGTCTGGAAGCATATAAAACATCTGTTGCAAGTCCTGAATCCGCATTCTGAAATATCGGTATTCAAAATATCTAAAAATTTAACAGTTACTGGCTTGATTTCCCCCATTGGTATGACCGCATTGTTTTCTTTGATATACAATGATATGGAAGTATATAAAATATTGAAAGATGAAGCAGAATATAAGTAGTGCACGGGAGAGATGGAGGTGGATTGCAAATAGCGCTGAGTTAGTCCAGAAGAAAAGCGGATCCTTGATTCAATATTATGACAATGTGACATTTTCCCTGGTTGTGTTTGGTTCCAGGATAACTCATGCAACAATAATAGATAATTATGTTCTCCATTGTCATAAAAGATAATTAAGCATCTTGTATATCTTATTGTTCTCAAGATAGAGTGTGCCTCATGATAATTAGATTATAGATAATTGAGTCGCATGGAGATCTATGCCTCATGATGTAATGCCAGGAGCATTTTCATTTCAATTATCTTATTGTTCTCAAGATAGAGATGCCTTAGTGAACACACACTCGAAATGTGAGCAACCTGTTAATTCGTATAGTTCATTACATTTCATGATTGGTATAATGTTAGCATAGACCTAGGAAATGCTTAAAATGTGTCTGAAAAAATAATAAGTTCTAACAAATTTCAGAATTATCTGTCTCTGAGGCCTTAGGCTCCTTTCTCTCTTTTCCAGACTTTGACAATAATCATGCATAAGACAAGGAGGTAAATAACATAATTTTAATGAGGACCCTGCTTGTAACTCTTAGTTAAATAATCATTTTACGTGTGGCTATACAACTTATACTTGTTAATCATTCCATGTTGTTTTTTTTATCCTTGGCAAAAAAAGTGCAAGTTGCTTGATGCGTGTTCACATGTTGATTTAATGCCAAAAGGCTTAATTGTGTATGAATGTGTATCTCTTTGTGGAGGTGTTATGATGATTTATTGTCTTTATGCTTTGCAGTCATTTTGTTTCTATTTGGAGGCATTTACTTACCCTATCTTTTCATCTTTTGCATGTTATCTCCTTGAACTTTTCTATGCTGGATACATTTTCAGATGATCTGCCATTATGGGGTACGCATTAAACTCGTCAGTTCAAATTTCAGTTATGTATAGTTTAACATCTTATTAAATTGATCTCATTATGTTATAGGCTTTGTTGGTGATTCGCACCAGGATAAAAACAGTGAAAATGGCAAGCATGTTCTTTTCACGCATAAAATTATTATTATCAAGTACAATAAAGATCAGGTTTGTGGTTCTCCAAATTCGATATGGAGTTTATAGATAATTCATGCCAGGTTTGGTCGATAATTTTTAAAATTGTTTTATTTTTACTTTTTTTTGTTTTTTTTTGTTTTGTTTTTGAAGATAATTCACGTCAATCTCACTCAAGACAGTCCAAAGCCGCTTGAAGCAGGGAAGAAATTGGATCTTACGTACTCTGTCAAATGGATACCAACTACTATCACCTTTGCTCGTCGCTTTGATGTTTATTTGGACTATCCTTTTTTTGAGCACCAAGTAAGATTTTATCATGTTTTTATTTATATTTTGCTGCTCAATAATTCAAGTACTAGTATTACCTTTTTCTGGCTCTTTTATTGAGTTGTATGTGCATCTTACAATATGCAGATCCATTGGTTCTCGATTTTCAATTCATTTATGATGGTTATATTCCTTACTGGTTTGGTGTCAATGATACTGATGCGCACTCTTAGGAATGATTATGCAAAATATGCTCGGGAAGACGATGATCTAGAGACTCTGGTGATGATCTTTGACTTCTGTTTGTATCCTCGCCTTTTCTTGTTTGACATAGATATAATAGCTTCCAACTATTCACATGTGGTGACTCTTTTGTTAATGTCTTTTGTAGGAAAGGGATGTTAGTGAAGAGTCTGGCTGGAAACTTGTGCATGGGGATGTTTTTCGACCTCCTCGGAGTTTGGTTATTCTTTCAGCTGTTGTTGGCACGGGAGCTCAATTGGCATTGCTTGTTCTCCTCGTTATTTTACTGGCAATTGTTGGAATGTTGTATGTTGGGTATGTTGCTTGCTCAAAGATACTTGCTTATTTTTGGTTATTGTTTTCTTATTATGATTTTCTAAATCAGTATGAACATTGTTTGTGCATGTGTGTGTATGACGCATAATTAATAGTTTTACCATTTTTCTATCATCTCACAGTTTTCATATTAATTCCTTTCATTACTAGTTGTGGTTAAAGATGGGAAGAATTGCTAGAACTTCCATAATTATGTTATCTCTTACATCATTTTTATATGGTGTTCAGGAGAGGTGCAATTGTTACAACTTTCATTGTGTGTTACGCTCTTACGTCTTTCATTTCTGGTTATGTAAGTGGTGGGATGTATTCACGGCATGGGGGTACGCATCTACCTACTGGTCGTTTTTGCTTATTTTCTGATTCTCAACTGTCTTGCTCTCTTTCTTTAATAACTGCAGTATGAGTACTCTTGTAAATTCTGAAAGTTTTGTGTTGAGGCACAATTTCTGAAGTATTATGCTTTTTTCTCAGGTAAAACCTGGATAAAGTCAATGATTCTCACAGCATCTCTCTTTCCATTTATGTGCTTTGGGATTGGGTTTGTCTTGAATACAATTGCTATATTCTATGGATCTCTAGCCGCTATTCCGTTTGGCACAATGGTTGTTGTCTTTGTCATTTGGGCTTTCATCTCGTTTCCTTTAGCGCTTCTTGGTACAGTTGTTGGAAGAAACTGGAGTGGTGCTCCTAATAATCCCTGTCGTGTCAAAACCATTCCTCGTCCTATTCCTGAGAAAAAATGGTATCTGACGCCATCTGTGGTGTCGATGATGGGAGGACTCTTACCCTTTGGAAGCATATTCATCGAAATGTACTTTGTCTTCACGTCCTTCTGGAATTACAAGGTGAACTTCCACAACTGTGTATGTTTGTGGTTGATGGAATACATTAAGTATATGATTAAATACGAATATATAGGACAGTCTAAAATAAAGTTACGAAAGTTGGGAGTCATTATGACCCTTTACGATCTTTAAGTTTTATGTAAGGATGTGAACATGGGCTTCAACAGCTGAATTTTTTGTCTTGAAAACAGGAATCATTTGTTTGTTAATACTGGATTAAGTTTTATACAGGATAATCTTCTTTACATATTAAAGCTGAGATCTAAGAATGGAATATAATGCTTAGGATTTAGTGATCATCAAGTTCTATGCTATATGTGAGAATTTTTATTGTTTAGTAAGCTTTCAATGCATAGTGGAGTCCATGGTTCTTATTGACCCACTTCTCAACATGAATATAATGTTTCTCTTACTCTTTGTGGCTCTGAACAGGTGTACTATGTCTATGGTTTTATGCTGCTTGTGTTTCTGATTCTCATCATTGTTACTGTATGCGTGACGATTGTGGGGACCTATTTCTTGCTTAATGCTGAGAACTACCACTGGCAATGGACTTCTTTCTTTTCTGCTGCATCAACAGCTGTCTACGTGTACTTGTATTCAATATATTACTACTATGCAAAGACTAAGATGTCAGGTTTCTTCCAGACGAGCTTCTATTTTGGATACACTTTGATGTTTTGCCTCGGCTTAGGAATCCTCTGTGGTAAAGTTCTCTTGTTATCACTGATTTTTGCTATAATACAACATCTCGTATAGTGCCAATGTCTGCCCATTGAAATTAGTGAATAATGTTTTCAGGTTTCATATCTTTTCCCTTTTGAATGTTTTGTAGGAGCTGTTGGATATTTGGGTTCAAATTTGTTTGTGAGGAGGATCTACAGAAACATCAAATGCGACTAAACTTTCTGAGTAAGGGGACCAGATGGAGCTTCCCTGTGTACAATGGTCGTTGAGGCAAAAGATTCGGCTAGGAAGGTATGTGTTGAGGAAGGTCAACGGACTGAAATCACAGGGTGCGAGGATGGGGATGTATTTTTTCTCTGGACTTGGGGACAGCCCTGAGATTTTTCTTTTTTGTTTTCCCCGGCTGTAAGTGAAGGCCTTAATTTTAGATTTGCAGAGATTGTTATATAATCTAAGAAAGTTAAGTTAGCAGCTGTCAACGGACTCCTGTTATTTTATTATTTTCTTTTTCAACTTTTTACAAAATAGGTTGCCCCATTACTCTCTTTCTATCTGCACGTCATTGGGATGGATGAAAAGAGGAGGGGAAGGACTTTCTGAAATGAACTTTGTGCTTCTGAGTTATGTAACGACTTGTGAATTTTGATTCTATCGTTATATACCTTGCATATATGTATTTCTTTGTCTGAATTCACAAGTGTGATATCTTCTTTCTTTTCTTTGTGGTTTCCTTAAAATTTGTGCCGATAAACAGAATAAACGCAGATGTGTTGCCCAAGAGTTCTGAGCATTTGGTCCATGACATTGCTACCAAAACTGTTTTAAAGGATGCATAATGGATTTGTATCCTTAAATCCTTTTTTGTTGGCCTGACTATGCCTCAAGCTCTTGGAAAGTATAATGTTTGGTACAAAACATTTTGGTTTAGGTCTAAAGCGGAGAATTGGGGATGGTAGTCATGTGAAATTCTGGACAGAAATGGTGTGGTAATAATTCTCTGCTTGATCTTGGTTATGCCTCTTCCGAGGAAATTGACTTAACTGATTCTGTAGCTAGTTTTCTTGATGGTGATCGTAGCCTATGAATATTATTCATAGGATATTGAGAAACTTCAAGCTTGTTTGCCCAATGAAGCAATTCTAAAACATCATCAATATCCTATCCCCTATGGTTTCGGAGCCTCAATCCCCGATTCTTCCCAATGGATCGACTTCTAATGTTATAATTGGGGTAATTGGTAAAGTCCGCTTATAATTGCTTATAATTTGTGAAGTCTGCTTGTAATTGCTCCAGCAACTTTGATATCATTACTGAAGCCTAGTTTTGGAGTTTGTTGGTCAAGTGTTCTCATCACGTTTGGGGTAATTTCTCTTCCTAATGAAGCAATATGGACCGAAATCGTAATCCTCCTTCCCAAGATAACAAAAGGACTGTGCTAGCTAGGTTTTGGCGTTTTGCCAAGGGTGGTGTAACATGACAACCAATCTTTAAATTTTGTGGATTCTTTTGTTGTTTTTTAATAAACATAAAAAAAAAATACATTGGAGATGCAGGGGATCGAACCCTGTGCCTCTCGCATGCAAAGCGAGCGCTCTACCATTTGAGCTACATCCCCAATTTGGAAATTTTTGTTGTTTTTTAACTACTTGAACGTCTTTTGCGTGGTGCATGATGAGGCCGTGGCCTTGTGGTAGTCACCCACCACTACTAAACCTGTGAAACTCCGTTTATGGTCCAATGGTGATAATAAAAAGATAGAGGTAGCCACAATGTGTTGCCACGTGGCAGATAAGGGTTGATGCCAGTTCATCCTTCTCTCATTTGTAGCCACACTCTTTCCACAAGCCATCCACTTATCAACACTAGTACTCTCTCTAGCTTCATTCATTCATTCAAAGCACACAGAAAGAAAACAGAACAAAACAAAGAGTAGCTAGTAGTAGCAACAATGGCAACCACAGCGGCTCTCTCTGGCACCATGGTGAGCACCTCCTTCATCCGTGGGCAGCCGATGACGAGCCTGAGGTTGGCTCCTAACGTGGGTCAGGCCCTTTTTGGGTTGAAGGCCAACCGTGGAGGGCGTGTAGCAATGGCTGCATACAAGGTCAAGCTCATCACACCTGAAGGGGAAACCGAGTTTGAGTGCCCGGATGATGTTTACATTCTTGACGCGGCCGAGGAGGCCGGTTTTGACCTGCCATACTCGTGCCGGGCTGGTTCTTGCTCTTCCTGTGCTGGAAAAGTTGTTACAGGGAGTGTGGATCAGTCAGATCAGAGCTTTCTTGATGATGAACAGATTGATGGTGGGTTTGTCCTCACTTGTGTGGCTTATCCTTCATCTGATGTTACACTCTTCACCCACAAGGAAGAGGAGCTCACTGGTTAATCAATTCACTCTCATTATATGATGATGAGCTCTAAATGCTAATCAATTTCAGTCTGCTTTTTTATTATGTTTTGATGGTTGCTGTGGCTTAGTTTATTTCAGGATAAAGTTGTCTGGGTCTCTAAATGAGTTGCTTAATGTTTTTCTACTCTCATTTGTAGTATGAAATCATTGTACCTGGTAAACCCTTGTATGAATTTGCTATCTCTTGTAATCTCTCTTTCTCTCAGTCTCTCACTCTCTCTCACACACACACATATGGTGAAGAGGATTAGGACAGGAAGGTACCCTCAATTTACTTGACAGAATTTACATCAACGTCTACAGTCACTATTCTAAAGATAAAACACGTACATGGTAGTATGGTACATTCCACTCAGCAGCGTTATAATCTATCTGAATATCCAAGATAACTCCATGCCAAAAAATTATATGAAGCATCACTTGGCCAAGTCGTCGAAAAATACTTTGATGAACTCTAGTGAGAAGTCAAGAAACTATGCTTTCTGAAACAACTCTAAAGGGGTATAAACTTTCATTTTGTCCCGCTCTGATTGCCTTCACCATCTTCTTCACCGGTGATGCACTAATGCTTATGTTCAGCTAATTTCTATAAAAAAAACATAAGTTCTTGAGTCACAAGTCAAGAACTTATGTTTTCTGAAACAACTCTAATAAAGTATCCACTTTTTCTTCCACTCCATTGCCTTCATCTTCTTCTTCGACGGTGGAAGGAGGTTGTGATGCACTAATGCTTACCGAGTCAGCTAAATACTCTGCCACCCGGAACGAGTATTCATGTTGAGGTGGGTCAGTAGTCTCAAGAACAGTGTCAGGCTGTTCCATTGATGCTACAGTTACTTGATGTAGGGAGTCCAAGGAAGAGCTCCGAGATAAAGTGCCAGATGCAACTGTTATCTCATCCCTCTCATCAATTGTTGTGTCAAGTGAACAAACTGACCTTGTAGCTTGTGAGTGCAGAGAATCACGTTTAGATCTCTCCTTTACTCTCTTGCACCAACTATGGAGTGATTCTCTGACACTCTCAGCAACCAGAGCTTTCTTACACCGGGATCCCATCTGAAATCATCAAATTTCAAAAATTGAATTATCATACTAAACTCGATTCGTGCGAGTTGGATGACTTCTAATCTTCTTTGAAATCCCTAAAGGTTCACTCATTGCGCAGAATACTAGATATACTTCTTTTCTTTTTCAATGATCACAAGGTATTTATGTTTTAATAATTAAAGAATTTAAGTAAACCTGTGTAACAATGATGTTAACAGGCACTGTGCTGTGACTACACCAGAACTGAACAAGAACACTGCAATTGCCAAAAAAAAAATATTATAGCAACACGCATATTAATGGTCCAACAAATTCAGTAACTTCTGACAATGATTAACAAAATAACACCAAACAATGGCATTATGATACTGTTCTGTGTATAAGCAAGAGAAGTGAGATGACTGGAAATTATTGTGTCTCAAAGAGTCAAAGTAGCTAAATAAGAATGGAACATACCCAGAAGCCAACCGAATAACTATCATTATGTGGTTTTTCATGAAGCATGATCTCTCCTTAAGTCCCCACTGCATTTACAAAGAGCAAGACTGGATATAAATCCAATTTACATGACTGAAAAGGAAGCACACAACTGAAGAACTAATGAAGAACTCCTAATTAATGAGCAAAGATAACAGATCTGTTGATAAAACTTCCAAAGGATCGATTTGTAAGGAACCTCAACAACATTACAATATACAACTGCAATCCTTTAGAAGTTGAAATACTAACATTAGAGAGGCAATGTATAACAATTTCTTTACATCACTCCTACCAGTTTCCGTTTAATAGCAGAAACAAATGAGCCAAACCGCATTAAACAGAAAACTATTAGCTATTTATCTTGTGTTCTGGAATTGGATTCAAAGAAAGATATAAAGATGGCTTAAATGTAGTGACTTGTAACAAATGTTTCTCTGTAAAGGAAGGTGAAGAAAAAAAAGACTATGTAATGTATATAATCTGACACTTTAAGTTGGTATTTCTTGTTCTCATATTTACGAATAAGAAAAAATCTCATGAAACGCCTTTCGTTTCATGAAACTAGTGTCTTACCAAGGACCAGAGAAATGTTGCCATCTCAAAGGCATTCTGCATGCGCACGAAAAATTGTGAGGATTAATATCATCAAAAATGCATTCTAGTTATAAATGATAAATAAGACACAAGATCGATATGAAATGCAAGTAACCTGAAATATGATGAATTGTATCAACCGCAGCAGTATTACTGGTTTTCCAAACCAAAACAAATCATCACGTGGCTTTACTTGAGACCCAACAGTCGGCCCTGTTTGTTCTACAATTTCAAGTGCTAAGGAAGAGACAACATGCTGGAGCTTTGTTCCGACCAGCATGACAAGCTTTGGCACGAAAACAATTGAAATGATCCATTAGCAGAAAAATGAGCAAGCAAAGTTGTTGAAAGGGGATTTTCGTTTGATATAATGATAACAAGTATATCTATATAAACTTACAATGGCAGGGATGAAAGAAAGCCAAAAGTAAATATTCAGACCTGCAGCAAATAGACATAATTTAGAAAATGAAGCTCCAATGTTTATATATTAAATGTATTCATTTATTCATCAAAATATGTGCATGAGGGCATACTCTTCCAGCTTGACTGGGTTCCAGCCCTCATTTCAATAGGAAAACAAAAAAAAAAATTCTATTTATTTTCCTTCTGAACATAAAAGAAGTTACCATGAACATTTACGAAAATGCACACTATGGCATAACCCCAAAGCGGCCAGCTGCAAAACCAAAAGCTAACTCAGAAACGTCCCAATTAAGATGAGTAAGAAGTCTTTGAAATACTAAATATGCTTTAGATGGTAGTTATGGGATGAAATATGAACTCGTGGATCATCTGCACACTATTAGATTGTTCACTGTTATAATATATTTTTTTTTGGCAATAACTCATCTATTCAGTTTCAAAAGAATGCAGGTTCTTTGGAGGTTTAACAGATGCAGATTTTGGAACATATTTCCTGTATGGGTCACTTGAAATGTTGACAGGATTTGGAATGTGGAATGTTGCCCCACATAGGAAAACTAAGACTTTTCATAAGAGCTTATAAGTGGACCCAAACCAGTTGGCAATGGGTGGAGAGGCCCATACTTTTTATGTACATATATTCCAAAGGTTGGAAACATAAGCATCCAACCCAAAACCATTTGGCAATGTGTGAAGAGTCTCATATTTCTTACAAACACTTATTCCAAAGGTGCACAGGGGATGTGGGACTCAGCCAACACAACCAAAGGGTAAAAATTATTGCCAATTCATGTTTAAGGACAAACACTTATTCCAAAGGTACACAGGGGATGTGGGACTCTGCCAACACAACCAAAGGGTAAAAATTATTGCCAACTCATGTTAAGGGCACTGGCAAAAAGTGATTTCCCATCCGATATGGATACTACATACTTCTATAGTATCTGTCCTATGCAGAATTACGTTTACAGAAGACATATATGTAGTTTATAAGGAATGATAACCGAGATGCCATTATTCTCTTCCTCTTCTTCCTTTTTATATTTTGTGACAGGTAGGAAATAGAATGGTACTGCAGCATTCAAGCACATGAAAAGCGCAAAACTAAGTTTAAAATTAAGTTATTCAAGATATCAAAATAAGATAGAATTATGTAAGTTGAATGGAACCAAATTCTGCTTTCCATAAAAGTGCATACCTGATACCAAGAATCCCTTGAAATTCATCTTCCATACTCCGAACCATATACTTATGAAAGTTATAAGAATGGGGAAGTCTGTGCTTCTGCACATTATTAACACAAGTAAAAAAGCGACAGAAATCAGTTGAATAATAGCATGATCACAAAACCATCAGAAGGGTTTTCAATGAACAAGGAGAAGATTAAGTTATGTTAATATCTGCAACTTTATCTAGCTTTTAAACAGTTTGAGGTTTCTAGTGCACCTCGAAGGAAAGAAATCGAATAAAGAAATTTTATCATCTTTATTCATTAGTGTGTTATCTTGAGAACTTCAAAAGACCCCATCTACAAAAAGTTACCATACCAGAACCTATTCTTTTAGCAGTATGCATGTACATGTGTGGATTATAGAAATAAGACCTTGTTCAAATCATTCTTCACTCATTAGGATATTAGGACCTTATTCACATAATCCATAAGATGTATGGCCACTTTATGTATTTAACTGACAAGTTGGTTAAAGTGTTCAGCATAGAACTCAGCATGACTAGCTTAGGATTCAAATAAGGCACCATTCCAAGACCAAACCTGCCCATGCCCCCCCTCCCCCTCTTAAGGCCTTGTTGGTTTCGCAGATTAGAGGCTTAGGAAAGGGGAAATGAACATGATTAATAAATGCAGGATTGGGAAAAAAGATTCTTGCTTCCAGGGAAACAAAAGGGGGGGGGGGAGGAAATTGAAACCCTCCAAGCCCCTTGGGATTGTTTTCCCTTCTCATTCCCAGCATTAATTGCAGTCTTATGGCTTAGAAACTCTTGATTTCCGAATTGCTTTCTTGGTGTTACCAAACAACACTCACTATAATGGGAATCTTGGTTTCTGATACCTTGGAAAAGGCAAAGGAATTGATTTCCAATGACTCCACTCTGCAAACCAAACGAGGCCTTTTTTTTATTTTATTTTTTTATAAACCAAACGAGGCCTAGAAGCATGTATAAATGCACGGAAAGTTCTTCAATTGAATGGATGTCAAACAACTAAAGTAATATAACAATAAACTTAAAACAGAAGTTAAAATCTGGTCATCTAACAAAGGAAAAAGAAAGTAAAGTCATAGTAAGTTGGCAATTGGAACATTCATATTTTATTGAGTACTACTAATGTATAGTAACTTAGTGAATTAGACAAGGGCACATGCTTATATAGGTTAACAAAGTTCCATGAAAAAATAAATAAATTTGTCCCAACGCCCCCCCCCCCCCCCAAGGTTCAAATCCTGGTTCCGCTTCCGCCTCTGTTCATCTTAATGACAACTTTATACTAGGGAATCTTGTAGGCACACTACATAATGTAAACTTTGGGTTTTTCTTTCTAACTTTTCTAATTCCACGCTCCATATTTACAATGCATAGACATGCAAGTGCATGACATCCAGTTGCCACTTTCTTACAAGTCTAATTTAGGCACAAGGTTTCTACAGATGTTCAGATATATTCAGTAGTATATCAAAGAAAAATGATGCACTTAATCATATGTCTGTATGAGGATAATGATTGTGTGGCTTTGGAAAATAAGCCCAATATGAAAACAACATGCACAAGCAAGGACATTGATAATTAAATACCCACAGTGATGAAGCCCAAACGCAGAGCCAAGTAATCCGATCTCTGTACAGAACTCTTAAATTGTCGTAGAAAGCAAAGCTGCAGCATTAGGACACAAATCAATTTTAACTTGCAAATTTGAAATCTGAATATATTAAAGAGTCAGTAAACAATTAGAGGTAAGGGGAACGATAGGAACAAAACAGTTAGGTATCTGGTTCATCTTGTCTTTACGGTAGAAAACAGAATTGACTGCCAATGTGTTTAGCAGTTCTTGTTTAAAACAAGACTAGGAAAATTAAGTAAAAGGGATTTTTTTTTATATCAAATTGTTGTTTGGGATGATGTACTATCATAAGAGCACAACATTGTGGAGAGAGACCAATAGCTAGAAGTTCATAACAGCAGAACTTATGCAAGGTCATTAGTTTAGAAAAACATGACATGATAGCAGGTTTCACTTCCCGCAAGTTGCATCACCTTAATTAAAATTTGAGGAGGCATGAACAGCTTTGAGACATTTGAAATCTTAATTAGATATCTGTGAGGACTTTTGCATTTGAAGTGCATTAAATTAAGTAAACTTGATGGGAATGGTAGAGTACCTATTGTAGGATTGGGCACAAAAGTAATAGTTAAACAATGTTCTTTATTTTCTATCTGGTTTTAGTAGGTAAAGAAGAGGAAATATATATACATGTTGCTTTTTATAATGAGCACCTCAATCAATACAGAAACATCCTAATAAAAAGGAACTGATTATAAATTTAATTTATACTCTATAAAAGGATGAAGTTACCATCCAAATGAGAATCCGGTGCCTACTCCATGGATGAGATGTGTGATGGAAAACAAAGGTAGATTGTCGTCTCATCACCTTGTTTTTCTTTGCTACAGAACAAAACCAAGCTGGCAAGCTTAGAAGGCTAACATAAACAAGATAAAGCAATGTACTTTAAAGAGATGCAAAGATAGGATATGATTCTTAGGAAGACACAACAATAGAATATTTCATAAACAAAGCAACAAAATGCACAAAATAATGATTGCTCATCTTCTACACGTATACAGCAGTAAATGCTTGTTTAACAAATGTATGTGTGAGCATGCGTGAGCATGTGGTGCATTTTCTTGCACAACATAATGTGTATCTTGGTTGTCAGATTCTCTGGAAAGTGAACTAATATCCTTCCCATTTGAAACTCCGAAGTAACGTGTTTTGTTTGAAGGCACTATATGAACTTTTATTTTAGACCTAGAAATTCATCCTAACCAGAGAACTTCATCTCTTTTTCTCAAGATAACCTCTCTATGTCCAATTAGATATTGCATTATATCATCACCAATGAAGAAAACTTCTATCAACATAACAAGGCATTTCATTTTGTAATCAATCAGATCAATATTGTAAGTAATAGGCACATATTTCAGAAGACACTAAGTGCTGAACAAAGCCTGGAGGCAGCTTAACCGTTGAAAGTTAATTTGAAACTAAATTAATATTAGTTTTGTAACCAACCATATCAATATAAAAAATATTCTTAGTTTTTGTTGTGCTGCATACCTTGCAAATTCGCATCAGCCACTAAGCCAACTTGATTTTCCCATTTCCTCCAACTGTAAATCTGTAAACATGTGCATAAATTCAGGAGGCATTGGACGCAGCAAGGAAATGCTTCAGTCAGAATGAGGGATATGAAGATTGCACCTTGCTCATAGCCAAACCAACCGCCAAACAACTATACAACACATGGGTGATCCCAAGAACAAACAAGAACCGGTGCAGCTGCTCCAGTCCCTCATATGAAACAAATGGTTCACGGCCCTGCAATTAACCATTAGAATTGGCAAGGTAAATACATCCATATATACTTTCAGAATTCACCCTTGCAAAGCAGTTTACCTCACCACATTGATGAGAAGAAAGATTAATTAATCCTGTTGGAATATCAGTCTCGTTGGGAGAAGAAAAAGAACTTTCAAGCATGACCTTCTTATTGGTGTTGCTGTAATCTTTCTCAGAACAGATATAAAATTGGCTAGTGAAAAGAGAAGAGTTTACACAAATCTCAGAAATCCACCTTGCTGATTGTGCCAGCAACAAAGATATAAGACCAAGTAGCATCAGCTCTGCCAGGAAGACCAAAGTTTCAATTAAAGCGAAAAGAAAAATCCCAGATTAAACCAGCATTCTACTATTATTGATCATATCTCTTAGAAGTCCCTGACCCCTCGCCCCCCCCCCCCAAAAAAAACACAGAACCCAAAAGCCTATATTTAAACATCTCTTAGCAGTCAGCTTTTACTCAATTCACCTTCCTTAATCTTCTCCAATGAAGCAAACAGCGCTTTCCTCCTAGTCTTCTTTAACCACTGTACATAATAGAAAACAGATTAATATCAAGAAAAGGGTTGAAAAGCATATACAAACGAAGGCCTTGAGAGGTTGATAAGGGCAATAAAATAAGCCAAATAGTCGATTTATATCCCAGCAAACAACAATCAACCACAGAAAAGTTGTGCCCCAGGTAGGCTTCTCCCTGGGTTACAATTAATGAAAAATCTAATATCCAAAATTACAAAATTTATTATTTCACTTTCCCACCCGTTCTCACTGACCAAACACAACATAATAGCAAATTATTGTCTTCCTAGAGCATGAAATTAACAATCGTTGACACAACTGTCTTCATTCCTCATCCAAACTAAAAGAAAACTATTCCAGAAAGCAATATGCCAATATGGTTCATAAGAATAATCTCTGAAGCCTTTTGGCATGAAAACATACCTCAGCTACCATATATATATATTTGTGTATACAGCAGCAAGTATAAATCAATCAATTTGCTGCTTTTCCTTATTACTTAGCTGAACAAGCGAGACACTACTTAACTTGGGTCCAGCCAGCATTTATATCAAATGCCTCGGTTCTTAGGAACGAAACGAAACAGGAGATTACAACGACCAAGTGATGTTAATGGTTACCTTTCCAAATCTGTAGATTGACCTTTCTACGAGAAGGCAGACAAAGACCATAACTGTAACAACTGAAGCAACTGAGTAAGTTGGTGTTTCGGCCAATGACCTTTGTTGCTGTATCACTCCCTCCATTTCCTTTTCCTGCTGCTGCCTCACTCTCAAGTCTCAACCCAAGTGGAAAAAAGGGGAGAGATCTAGGATACCCCTTAAGGAACACAAAAAGCACCTCACTCTCTCTGTAATATATTAATGTTATGTGCTGGTGTGTATGCATGTGCTGCCTTGAACCTTCTTCTCAACATAGGGAGGGGGGTCTTCGTTTATTGCTGTTTTTTATTATTATTATTTCAAACAGACCCACCTTCTTGATCAAAAATAAAAACAGACCCACCTTCCATTGCTTTGGAGTTGCTGCTCTCGATGGGGATTGTGTCAACTGCAACCTGCTCACATGGAGTTGCGCAAAGAAAAAATACCACTCACATGGAGAAAGCCAGCCGGTCTCTGTTATGGAGTTGAAACAACACGGACTACTTGCGGAGCTAACATCAGCCGTCTGATAAAGTGAACGGCTCGATTCAAAACAACATGGAGGCCTATAGGCCAAGAATTATGTTGGAAGGGCGCTATTTCCTGTTTTCCCTGATTTAAATTCATTCATGAAGTCGGGTGGAAATGTGAATAGGGCCCTCTACTCTTTTTTTAATTTTTTATTTTTTTTTTATTTTTTTTATTTATCCATACGTCCATACGTAACGTATTAATAAAAAGGCACCAAACCTAGCATTAAAAGGCCCAAAATTAGGCATATCTAAAACGGAATGAAAACAACAACCAACCCATGAAGGGCAATAGAAACAAAAACAACATTTGGATCCAAAATTGGGATCCTGAAACAATTAACGAAGCATAGTACAACCAACATGCATATATATCATAATTATCCAATCCATCATTTATGGATAAGGCACACAACTTTAGCCCTCAATTCTAAAAGACTACTCACTACGCATTAAAATATACATCATAAACTCAAAGATGTAAAGCATAGGGTTGAAGTGTTAGCTGAAAATGAGATGCTTGAGGAATATATATGATAAGGGAAGAAAATGGAGAGTTAAGATCAAAGGGGAAACATCTTAGGGTGAAAAACTAATATTCTAGGAAAAGGAAATGAATAAAAGGATTAGGGTAGGTGGGAGAGTGTAGAAAGGAGTAAAGATAAAGTGGTAATGTGTTTATGGACAAGAAAAATCAGATTTGGGAGTTGAGGAGACAAGAAATGAGAACGAATTAAGGTTAAGAGACAAATGTGTTAGTGTATTAAATGTTTTGTCTTTGATTTGAATTTGAAATTTAAATGCACCAACAAATATCTCCATATCACTAAAGCGAGGTTTCCTTGTTGAATTGGAAAGCTTCATGTATGAATCACAATTTGACATTTTTGGGTTTTCCTCGGAGTTGACCTCGGGTGGGCCCGGTTTGATTTTTGGTTGACTTTTTGGGGCCGAAAGTTGACTTTTCGAATTCTAGGCCAAATCTTTGGAACATTCTTGTGCTCCATTTCTGATGCTTGACTCTTGTCATCTTGATGTTGATTTGTATGTTTTTTACATACAAATTGGGTCTCTAATCACTTTGATAATGTTTTTCCAATAGTCATTTAGTGTCTCTAATCCATGTTTTGCACTAATGTAGGGAATCTGAGTAGCGGATTGATATTGGTTGTAAAAAGGACCCATTTTGGAGCTTTTAGTGGATTTCCGACAAGAAGATGAAAAGTTACCCAAGAACTGACGGTCAACTTGTGGTCAACCCCAACTTTTGAGCGCCAAAGTGTCAAATATCAAGTCTCGGAAGTGAAGCACAACAGAATTCCAGAGGATTAACCGCGAAACCGAAAAGTCAAGCTTTTACCGAAAAGATTAATCACTTTGATAATGTTTTTCCAATAGTCATTTAGTGTCTCTAATTCATGTTTTGCACTAATGTAGGGAATCTGAGCAGCGGATTGATATTGGGTGTAAAAAGGACGCATTTTGGAGCTTTTAGTGGATTTCCGACAAGAAGATGAAAAGTTAACCCAAGAACCGACGGTCAACTCGTGGTCAACCCCAACTTTTGAGCGCCAAAGGTCAAATATCAAGTCTCGGAAGTGAAGCACAACAGAATTCCGGAGGATTAACCGCGAAACCGAAAAGTTAAGCTTTTACCGAAAAGTCAAGCTTTTACCAAAAAGTCAACTATGGTCAACTCCGAAGGTCAAGGTCAAGGTCGAAAGTCAACTTTGTGACTCACCACAAGAAGCCCAAAAAATCAGCAAGAAATATGTCATTTCCTTATGTCATCTTTTGATTATTACTTCATTTTATTCCAAAAGGAATAAAAGGATACTTGTCCTCACCACATATATTCCTTTGTTAACTTTACTTGTTGACTTTGGAATAGCAATTTGAGATGAAATTTATGTTCAATTACCCTCTTGTCCTCCACTTACTCCACCATTTATAACCCTTAGATCTACCTACTTTTAATCCTAACCCTTAGATATGTGATGAGCCTTGTATACTCTTAAATGATCCTTTGATTCATGTACTTTACGCCTCCTTTCTTTCTCCCCCTTCATGGAGAGTTCTATAAACCTAATAAGGCTTAAGAATACCTTAGAAAGAATCCATTTCATATCTATAACATAGGTGGTATGGATGATTGTTCATGAGTTTGCTTGTTTGAGTTCCTATATTTCGATGCTTTACGCTTCCATTCTTTCTTCCCCCTCATTGGAGAGTTCTAGTGACCCATAACATGACATTAGAATACCACTTGAAACCCGATCCTAGACCCATAACATGGCTAGGATACAGAACTTGATTCATTCATCACTTAAGCATTAATGCATAACCGGAACATTATTCATCATTGTGGGTTTTAGTAAACCCCGAAAACTCAATCATTCTATCATTTCCATTCTCTTCATGTTTCTCCTCTTTATGTTTTGTACATTAATTAGTTTGCTTTATGTTGCTTGTTTGCATTTCACTTATTTCAACTCTCAAATAACGTTACACTACACTTACTTGTATATCCACTTCACTCTTGCCTCTTTCCATCTCTTGCCTCATCATCTTTGTGCTAGAATATTTGGTTACTTGTTTGTGTTTGCTCAAAATAGTCTCGGCCATGTGTCATACGGCCGAGGGCTTCTTTTGCTTACACGTGTCCTTGCTTGGTACGTGTGCGCGGGCGTGCCAACTCGCGGCCGGAAGGCCAAGCGAGGTTTTGATCTGGACTGTTGAACTTGTGCTTCAACCTGACTTCTAAACTTGTGATTGTGAGCCGAGGAAGGAAAGATCTCGACTGTAGGTTCTCTTTGCCTTGCGTGCAAGGACTTTACACGAAGCGGCGTTTACTAGCCGACGTCCTCGTGATGTGTAACTCGGTGAGTGAATGTGAAGGTACAGGTGACCGGCGAAAGATCTATGAGACGTAGATATTCGCAAGTCACGGTAATGACGAAATCAAAGTACAAGGAGTTACTCCGGTGCCTTGTTTCGATATGAATGCGGATAAAGAAACGCATAAACCCTAGAAAACTGGTTTACTGGATCCAAACGATAGATAAAAAAAACATTTTAGGTTGAATTGTGTAGAGATGTAATTGAGATAGTTGTAGATGCTACATTGTGTTGTATTGTGGGTTTTTGTGTTGGTCGTCAACCTCTAACAAGGATGTCTATGGTCCCTTTTATAGTAAAATAAAGCACTGAATACAGAAAGAAATTCAATTTTAGCTTTAAATGTCGATTGATTACAAGAATTAAACGTTTAAAAATCAAATTCCTTTGACTCATGAATTGATGACCCAACCATTAAGACTCTTGACTCTTGATGCTCATTTAAGCTGAATTCTCCAAGTTTTGGTAATATCATCCTTGAATGCTGCTATTTCTTTCAACGTACAATTTAACTTCTGAAGGCTTTTAAGAACTTCATTATTTCTCTAATAGTCGGCTCAAATTAAGGTCAGCCGAGCCACACTCCACCGAGCCGAGGTAGTTCCCTCGCGGCTCAACGAACTTGGGCTTGGCCCAACACTCTTTATTCTTCTCCACCTCATCGATGTTCTCGTGGGCCCGGCTTATCCTTCTGCCACGTGGGCCTTGCCAAATTTAGGTTCAAACAGAGCCCTCCCAGTCTCTTGCTCTTTGGCATCGATTACGAGTGGTTAAGGGACTAAAAGGTAATTAATAAATTCTATTTGGCAAGGGGCATTGTAATCGTGCATTTCTTAGTGTTGTTGATATTTTCTAACCACACCATGTCAGCCACGTTTTCAACCGCACGCCTCGGCAACTGCCGAGTAGTGTGACATTCGAGAAGTCTCTTTGACATTATGCTTCGTAGGAAATATGAACAACAATTGGACACAACCTCTAATGGCAATGTCGTGTTGCTTCTTCATATTTAAAACATAGCCGCACTTTCCTTTATTGCCAACCTCGACTATACGAAAGCTAGTCACGGCTTAAAATTTATTTGATATCTCGGCTTCGTGAAAGTTTGTCGAAACTTTGCGTTTTTTTGTTTATATACCTCGGCTTCAAAGTCATAGCTGTGGCTTTCTTCGGCTCCATGAAAACTAGCTGAGTCCTCATTTTTTTTGTTAAACCTCAGCTTCAAGGCATAAGCTGTAGTTTGGTATAACTCGGCTTCATGAACACTAATTTTAGCCGAGTCTTTTTGTCATTTTCTTTTGTTTCTTTTTTTGCTTCGCTGCTAATGAGTGGCTATTAGATGCCCTAATGAAAGATGACTTTGGCTGGGTGCCAATCGGCCTTAGCTATTCCTCGGCTAAATTTTGCCGTGGTTCCGATTTCACTTGTGTAGTTTGGAACATCGTTGATTCTTAGGCCCCCCCTAAGTGAGACGGCTATTGGCTTTATAGCCACAAAGCCAAATCACTTTCTTTGTGACACGTTTGAACCTCGGCTTCATGAAAGCTAAATTTTATTTGTATGAGCTTGGCTAGTATCAGCCGTATTCTCAGTGTAGACCTCGGCTTCATTAAGTCGTGTACTCTTTTGCATACCTCAGCTTCATGAAGAGCTAGCCCAGATATTTTTTATTTATTTAATATCATTCACTGAGTGTGGTCCCACTGGGCGTGCCAAAAGATGTTTGCTAAAAAAATCGTCTCGACCACGTGTCAAACGGGTGAGGGCTTCTTTTGCTTACATGTGTCCTTTTGGCTTATTGGCGTGTGCGCGGGCATGCCAACTCGTTGCCAAGAGGCTAAGCGAGGTTTTGATTTGTATTGTTGGAGTTGCACTCTTATATGACTTCTAATCAAGTGATTGTGGGCCGAGGAAGGAACGATCTCGGCCGCAAGGTTCTTTTTGTCTTGATGCAAGGACTTTACATTAATCGGCTTTACTAGCCGGAGTCTTCGTGCTGTGTAACTTGGTGAATGATGGGTGAAGAATGTGATGTTTCTTTTTATGATTTTAAATATATTTGAGAGAAGATAAAATGCATAAAGTAAATAACAACAAAGAAATAAAGAATAAGCAATGCAGAAAAATAAAGTGTGGGTAAATAAAGAGCAAGAAAATAAAGTGCAGGAAGATAAAGAACAGGAAAGTAAATAGAAAGAAGATAAAGTGCAGGAAGATAAAAAACAATACCGGTGCAGAAAGCGATAGATAAAAAAAACACTATAGGTTGAATTGTGTAGAGATGCAATTGAGATAGTTGTAGATGCTACATTGTGTTGTATTGAGAAGTTTTTGTGTTGGTCGTCGACCTCTAACAAGGATGTCTATGTTCCCTTTTATAGTAAAATAAAGTACTGAATACATAAAGAAATTCAATCCTGGCTTTAAATGCCGTATTGATTACAAGAATTGAACGTTTAAAAATCAAATTCTTTTGACTCATGAATTGATGACCCAACCATTAAGACTCTTGACTCTTGATGCTCATTTAAGCTGAATTCTCCAAGTTTTGGTAATAGCGGCCTTGAATGCTGCTATTTCTTTCAACGTACAACTTGACTTCTGGAGGCTTTTATGAACTTCATTATTTCTCTAATAGCCGGCTCAAGTTAAAGTCAGCCGAGCCACACTTCACCGAGCTGAGGTAGTTCCCTCGCGTCTCAATGAACTTGGGCTTGGCCCAACACTTTTTATTCTTCCCGACCTCATAGAAGTTCTTGTGGGCCCGACTCATCCTTCTGCCTTGTGGGTCTTGCTAAATTTAGGTTCAAACAGCTTGTCAATGGGTTTTTTGGCCATCGATCCCCACGGATACGACAATCCCCGGTTCATAATTTACACACTCACTTTTTGCATTCGTCAGATGTCTAAAAGTCACGGTTGACTTTTCATCATTTTCTCGGAAATACACCAAAAGCTCCCAAAACTCGTCATTTTCCTCCGAATTTCTTCCTCTCACTATTTGAGCTACAAAACACACAAACATGGATTATTGAAGCTATTTAACCTTTGGAGAAGTCCAATTCAAGTATGTACGTAAAATACGTACAAATCAACTATCCTTTTGGCCCACGATCACCTTAAGAACCCGGACCCACCACGTCACATTGTATCATCATTGACTCATTGTATCACTATTTCACCACCGTATCACTAAATTTAAAATATCTCTACCATTTGGCATAAGGACCGGACTTACCACATCACACTATATGATATTTAGTTATGTCATATTTATGTAAAAAAAAAACAAAAATTGCTAAAACTATAGAACTATGCAGAATAGATAATGCATCTGACAATTAGGAGAACAGAAACAATATTGCATCTGACAATTAGGAGAACATATAATGCATCTGACAATTAGAAGAATGCAGAATAATAATGCATATGATAATATTGCTATTTTGTGTACAAAAGTTTGAAAAAGAAAATACATTGAAAAGAACATAAAGCTTTAACTAAGTGTTGACAACAAAAGAAATCTTCGTATCAAAGTGTTAAGATAGAACTAGTTTTATATGTCACGAGGACCTAACTTAGACGCAAAATTTCGCATATAATACGCAAGCATACGTTGTCGTCAAGATGTGAGATATATATATATATATATATATATATATATATATATATATATATATTAATGACCGGGGTTGTCGTACCACGAGTATTGGTGGCACAAAACCTCTTTGGTAACTACGTAGCTAGGTGTTCTAACACTAAATGGAGGGACAAGGAATGAGAAACTATGCAAGGTGAAGTGAGCTATGTGCAATGTGAGGTAGTGATTGACATTTGGAAATTGTGAGTGAGTGACACACAAAGTGAACAACAAAAGTAAACTAAGCTAAGGAAACAAGTAAATGTAAATAAATGAAGGCTCAAATGATGAAGTGATTGGGGTCTCAGGTCACTCTAGTTCATATCTGATGGACAAACAAGCAAATACACACATGTTGAAAGGGTCATGTATCAATCCCAATTCCACCCATACTATGTGTAAAATAGAATATTGCTAGGTATTTCTATGCCATGCCATGGTTCATAGGAATTCTTCACCACAAAAGTGAGTGAAGAACCAAGGTGCACACATCAAGGGATTCACACACAAATCAAAATTAATTAATGGATCAATTTTCGTATCCTGACCATGCCATAGTTCTAGGACCGAGTCTTCTAAATTATTGTTGTGTCGTGTCATGGTTCACAACAACTCACAATTACGCATTAACAAAGTTAACACAATGGGCTAAAGACATCAAGACCAAGGAAATCAAATAAGACATGCTCATCACACTTGTTGTCAATTGTCTTTAGAGATAATGAGGTAGTCAACCCTACAATCTCATATCAAAGTAGATAAAATACATGCCCAAAGAATGATTAGTTCCCTAAACAAGCATTCAACACAAATTTGAATTTCAAATCACCATCAAAATATCTGAACTCATCAAAAGAGGCTCTGGACAACTCTTATATATATACATGTTGGTTGATTTTTGGATATTTTCATTGCCTATTTTTGTTATGTGTAAGATGCTTGTTTAGGAACTACCAATTCTTAAATATGTGTTTGATCTATATTGGTGTGAAAGTGTGAGCTAGGTAACCTTACCCTTATTTCTAGACAATGAACAATGAATGTGATGAGCATATCTTGTTTGATTTCCTTGGTCTTGATACTTTACCCCTTAATTCAATTAGCTTGAAGATAAACATGTCCCAAGACCCATGGCAAGGCATAGGTTATTTGGTTGGCATGACTTAGGTTGAATTGCATTAGGAGTCATTTGTGAACCATTGCATGGCACAAATGATAATTTAGAAGACTCGGTCCTAGAACCATTGCATGGCTAGGATACGAAAATTGACCCATTAATTGACTTTGATTTGTGTGTGAATCGCTTTATGTGTGCACCTTGGCTCTTCACTCACTTTTGTGGTGAAGAATTCCTATGAACCATAGCATGACATAGGAATACCTAGCAAACATTCTATTTCACACCATAGTATGAGTAGAATTGAGATTGATACATGACTCTTTCAACATGTGTGTGTATTTGATTGTTTATCCATCGATATGCATTAGGGAGAGACCAGAAACTCCCAATCATTCTACCATTTCTATATCTATCAATGTTCCTCCTCTTACATTTTATTGGTATTAGTTTAGTTACATTACTTTATGTTGCACTTATTCACTACATACATTCTATATTCACCTCTAACCTCACCATGTAGTGTTAGGAAACCTAGAATACTAATCTACCCACGGGGATGTTGGGCCACCAATCCCCGAGGTACGATGACGAAGCAAAAGATGAGTGGTAGTGATATTGAGACCGGGAGAATTTCGTGTCCGCGTGGATTGACGGCCCTAGAAACATAGGTGGTGTGTGTGATCAGAAAATTAGCACTAGATGATGTGATGAGAGATGGGAAGAGTGGGTGAGTGCGTGTTTAAACAATGTGCGATGTGGTGTAGTGTTCGGTTTTGTGAAAAGGAACGATGCAAGGAAATGAAAACAAGTAATGCAAGTAAAGTGTGTGCAATGTATGAAAGTGTTGAGATTTTTGGGTAAACCCCAAGTCCAATGTAACAAGCAATGCTTCTAATCATGAAATCATGCCAATGTAGTCACAAATCAAGTCCCGTATCTTACCCATGTTATGGTTCTAGGACAGTGCTTTCCTAAGGTATTTAAATGTCGTATTAGGGTTATTCAAACTCTCTAGGTGTCATAGGAGATCCAAATGTTACCTAATACTGAATCTCCTAAAGTGCTTAAGAGGCGTAAAGTGTCGAAACTTAGAGACTCAAACAAGCAACACATGTGTAAGGGCAAAATATTTGCTATTGGCTATTTCCTATTTGACAAAACCTCTTCCCTTGTATTAGCAATTCTTTTGTATCATTGCTAGTTTGTTTTAGGGATTAGAAGTCGTGGCTTAGGTTGTTCTTACTCGAGATGGTTCGTGAAGACGCCTTTCTTATCCGGTCTTTTCTCCGGACTTCGATCATTGGTCATCGAAGGTTTCGTTCAAGCACCTCAAGGTATGACTCATGCATATGCACATGCATTTCATTCATATTATGTCTTCCTTGTTGTCCTAGGTTTATCTAGGTTGTTTTCCTTTCTCTTATGATGTGAATCACATAAGTATAGGATGCTTGATTGCCACACTTGTGTCTTGTATCACAAGTTTCGAGTGCTTATTTTATAAGCACCCGGTCGCAACGCGACCGGCTCAAATTTTGTATGCACTTGTTCATACTTTTGAGTTTATGATGTTAGGATTGCTAGATCTTCTTATAGATTTGTTTTGATTAGCATTCCTTTATGTTTAAGGCTGTTTTATGCCTTGCGATCGATCGTCACTGTTCATGCGATCGATCGCACCACGTGGCAAATTTGTCCGTTGGATTTTTATGACCGTTGCATTTCAAAAATATGTCCGTTGGGACTTTTTGTGCGATCGATCGCACGACATTCTGCGATCGATCGCAAACAAGGTTTTCGCACTTCCAGGAGCTTCTGTCTTCTCATTTTGCACTGTGCGATGGATCGCAAATATCGTGCGATCGATCGCAAATGCTACTGGGCTGTTTTCTATAAATTGAACCCTTTTGTTTCATTTCGGTCAATTCTTTCCCCATAGTCGAAAATACACTTTGAGAGAGTTCTTTGGTATTGTGAGTGATCCTAGTTCCATGTTGTAGGTTCCTCATCTTAATCTCCATCTATAATCCATTGCTAAACACTTTGATTTGCATTTATATGCTAGTTTAGCCTATGTTTAGGATTTAGGAGATTCTATTCGATTCTAGCAATTGTTCCATGTTGAATTGCTGAATTGAATGATTGAATCTATATTCAATCTTCTTTGTTGTTTGTTTGTTTAGCTAATGATCCTTGTGATTAGTTAAACAAACCCTTGAATCATATTCAAGGCTTTTCAATTCGGTTTGGTTAATGCAAGCAATTGTTCCTTGTTGAATTGCTTGTGTTAATTGAATTGAATTCATTCATATACACACACACACACTTGCATAGTCGGTGTCTTGCGGTTGGAGGATTCACGCGGTGAAGTTCGATCAATCGGAGAAGCTTGAGGTGGGATCACTTGAAGAGCATTCGGGGCTACACAAGGTTAGAGCTGCCACTAGTCATAGGGTTGATAGTGTAGAGTTTGGGACGGAGTTCCCCCTTGTACGTGTTGCCGTTTGGCGTTTTCATAGTGTTACACAAGAGCGTGGGGTACGGCTCCCCTCCGGTTTTCCTCTAGAGGTAGAGGTTCCGGGTGACCATATTGTGTGTTGCTTGTGTGATTGTTTATATCTATTGTATTGTGCTTAATTGTTTAGCATATTGTGTGTTTGTTCATACATAGATATATATAGTCCGTGGTGTGCTAGTTTGATGTACACTTTGGGATTCTAGGTTGTACAATTGATTGTGCTTGTTGCATATTGTTTGTAATCAATTGTGTATTGCTTGTGCAATAGTTAGAACTTAATTTGTGGAGAGTTTAAGTTTTAATTTGTTCAAAGTTGTGTAGACTCTCCGATTAGTGTTTAGGACGACTATACCGTTGTTGGGACAATCCGGGTACACCGGAATTTCAACATGTATAAACCACCATTCCACCGATGTCATCGATGTGGAATGGATTCCTTCCAAGGTATTCCTAAGCCTTATTAGGGTCTTAGGGACTCTCCGCGGGAGGGTAGAAAGAAAGGAGGCGTAAAAGCACATGAATTAAGGATCATACATGAGTACATTCTCATCATACATATTGCCAATTGCCTAGAGAAGAGTAAAGTTGCCAAACCATACACAACTCTTACAAGATGGATCAAATGCATACCAAAGAGTGGCAAATCCTCAAATACACATTACCAATTGCCTAGAGAAGAGTAAAGTTGTCAAACCATACACAACTCTTACAAGATGGATCAAATGCATACCAAAGAGTGGCAAATCCTCAAATACACATTCAATACATATTAAATTAGACAACACATATATTCATGAAACACAAAGACATTTATTCATATATCAAAGCATTACATAGTCACATTGGACTAGGGCACACAACCCTAGTCCCCAACAAGGTTACTACTCACTAGTCATCCCAATATACATCAACAAATTACACAATAAAGCGCTAGACATAAGTAGAAGAGAGAGTAAGGATGAGGAATGCTCAATAGATGACTCTCTAGCTTCTCCTTGGCTCTTGATGATGTTCTTGGACGAATTGGTGAGGATCCCAGCAGCCTAAGTGGTGGATGATGTAGTAGACGTCGGAGCAACTTTGATGAAGGGTGGAGCAGGAAAGGAGGTGAAGAAGTGATGGAAATGGGTTGAACCGCCGATGCTCGACCGGTCGATGGTCTGGTGTCGACCGGTCGACTGGCGTGCAGAAAGTAAAGCAAAGGGGAAAATGGGAGAGAAGAAAAGGAAGGTGAGAGTGATGAGTGATGGGGGCTAGCTGAATGATGACCTAAAATGGTAAGGACTAGGTATATATAGGCAAGAAGGAGAGAGAATGGAGGGTTAGAATGAGTAGGGATAAATGAAGGGCAAGGAGGTAAATGCATAAGGGAACAAAGGGAAGGAATAATCAATGGGTGATCTCATGATATCTAATGTGGTCTTTGCTAATTTTTTATGCTCATGTGGGTGAGTCACAATATTGACTTGGACATTCGGAGTTGACCAATCTTGACTTTACGGTTTCTTTGGCAATCCTCCGGAATTCTCTTGCAACTCACTTTTGGAACTTCATGTTGACTCGTTGACGCTCTAAAGTCAGGGTTGACCACGAGTTGACCGACGGTCCTTGGGTTGACTTTTCTTCCTTTTGCCGAAAATGCACAAAAAGCTCCAAAACGCGTCATTTCGCTCCCGATACCAATCCAATGCTCAATTTCCCTACAATGGTGCAAATCAAGGATTAGAGACACTAAACGGCCATTGGATTAGCATTACTAAAGTGATTAGAGGCCCAATTTGTATACAAATAACATACAAATCACACTCCTACACTTGAGTTTTGCTTGTCCTCAAGCTAATAAAGAATCAACAATCCAAAATCACATTTATTTTTGCCTTTCCAACCATATCCTTAACAATCCCACTAAGCTATGCATCAAGACTCAATTAAGCACACAACTCAAACCTCATGGTTCGCCAAATGATTAAGATATGTATCCAATGCATGCTCGGTGTAGTGTGTGCTAGCCATATGGAATAATCAATCAAGAGCAATAATTAGCATATATCGACAAGATTAACCGCTAAACTCACATGATTCACTAAATATTTCCGCTCTTGTGTTTAGGGTTAAGTGTTTACTCTCAAGAACAATACCAAAAGCAACGTCCTCATAAGGTTGCTCATTGACCAACTCTCCACTAATTAACTCGCAACTTATTAGATCAAAAGGGTTTTTCATTTGGTTGAAATGGGGCCAAAGGTTAGGGGTTAGCATGAAATAAAGGGGTGGATAAACAAATATTCCAAGTATTTCGCAAGACAATTCAAGGACTTTGAAACTCATTTTCTTTTGCAAACAATCCTAAACTTTTATTCTCCTCAACCTTTTATTCTAAAAACAACTCTATTTTTGGATTTTCTTTCTTTCTTTTTCTACTTTTCTCTTCTTCTTTTTTTCTTTCAAACTCTCTTTTCCCATTTTGTATTTCTTTTCTTTTGGGAACTTTCTTTTTGAACTTTATTTTTGTACACAACTTCTTTTTTATTTTCTCAACTTCTTTTTCTTCTTTTGTACTTTGCTTTTCTTTCCAACCTTTTCTTTCATTTACAACACTCTAATCCACTCTACCCCCACCCTTGCTTTTCACAATTCCATAGAACACAAAGAACAAGAGAAGTCACAATCGTTGCCTTGGTAATACTTGGAACAAGGGATGGTTAGTGTTTAAGTTCGTAACGTGGGTTAGATTATGTGGTTTAAACAAAAAAAAGGCTAATGATGAATGAGGCTCAAAATGGGTTAACCTAATGGAAGGCGTTTAGAGGGATGAAAGTTAATTTGGTCATGGTGCTTTTCTAGTGCCTTAATCATTTCCAATTCATCGCAAATTAACACGTAGTCTCAAGAGGTCTTTGAGCAAGTTCTTGGTCTCGTAAACTAGTGGAATGCACACACATGAAGAACAAGGATGTATGAATGATGCATACATATCAATGAGGCTCAAAATCTCACCATATAGGGGTATATGCATGTCAATACATCGTCTAGATATGCTTTTCTAATTGCAAGTGATCAAACAACATGGCAAATTTGCATATAGTGTCAAGCAATCATCAATTACATAAATTAATCACAAGGCAACTCAATGATTTCTAAGCACATGCTCTTTATCCTCTTAATTCACAACCTAACGGGCTCACAATCATCATCGGGGTTGAAAAGGACAATTGAAACACACCATACAAGTCCAAAGTTCCAAAATCACAACACTTTAAACTATATGCTCTTGTCGACCAAAATCACAACACTTTAAACTATATGCTCTTGTCGACCGGTCGACAAGAAGGCATCGACCGGTCGAAATACCCTCTAGACAAGTGTCGACTGGCAAACACAAGGGTCGATGAAACTTTGAAAAATTGAAAATTTTTGGTGGTTCGAAAAATGTGAGACTTTAATTTGGCCCAACCTCACCCCCACACTTAAAATCAACATTGTCCTCAATGTTGTGAGGTGTTTAAAAATGAAATTGAAGTTGGTGAAAGTGAGGAAGCGAACTCGGGCGAATGCACAGAAACAAAATATAGCATACGGATGATAGAGTAAAAAAAAAATCCATAGACGACTCCTTTAGCTAGCCGAGAAACTACAAATAGACACCAACTTCAAGGCACGAGACCCTGACTTCCAAACGTTTGCTCTTGGGTGCTAAAGTGAATTAGTGCTCATCAAAGTGCGATTGCATCGGGATCACTTGAAAACAGGGGAAAGCAGCAACACAACATCGACCATCTCCCAAAGATTTGGGCATAACTCCAAAAATATGCATCCAAGTTGAGTGATTCTAGTGGCATTGGAAAGTAGACTCAAAGAGCTTTAGTTTGGCCACTAGAAACTCAAAAATCACCCTCCAGACATACAATGAAGAACCGATCAAAGTGACCCTCCAGAAAGTCAAACTGCAGTGAGCACTCCTCTTTTATACACATATTGTGGCAGATCCAACGGTCCTTTCAAAGAGAAATTTAAACTGGGCACAAAAGATCATAGAAGAAGATCCTCCAACTCATTTCAATGCATTCCAACGACTGGATGTAGAGAAAATTTCCTCCAAAATTACTAGTCTGTCCAGGCCTCTCTTGAAGAAAACAAACTTCCTCTTCTTCATAACATAAAGAAACTTATTTAGACAAGTCCCATATTTCAATTTGAATCCCTAATCCATAAGACCAAAAGAAAACTTCTTTTTCTTCATAGCATCCATATATATATATCAATCAGAAAGAGAGTTAGCATGAACAGATGAACTATTAAAATCATAGGCAAATGTTCGACAATATTTTGTTTGTAAAAAAGTAAAAATATTGATTAAATATTTGAATACTTAAAGGGCAGTAGCTGTAATTTAACATTTTAGGTCAGGTAGAATACCACCCTCCCCGTGGAATTTCTTTTCCACCTGTTTGGTGCCATTAATTCCGGCTACATGGTTTCTTTTCCGAGCCTGAGATTTAACCAAACACCACATCTTCACTGAATGGGAAACCAACTCCTATTCCAGCCTTGATTTCTAGGCAAACAAATGCGGCCTTAGGCCGGTGTGCAAAAATGACATTTCATATTCTCAAGTGATATATTTGTAAAAGATAGGCTTAAGGGTAAAATAGTAATTTTCGTGCATCATTAAATTCCTCCCTGTTTAAGGGAAACGTAAATAACAACTAGAATGAGCAGAGAATATGATGTATTTCATTAATGAATAAGGGCCTCTATATATAGAGGAGTACAAGATACAATCTGTATTGATATAGGAAATCTATACTAAATACAATCCATACTCTAGAAGGATAAACCTATTCTAAGTCCTAGTTTGACAAGGCACACAATAATGATATCCTGAAACACTCCCCCTTGTGCCGGTCACAACTAGGTGATGCTTTCCATGTTGTCTCATTAAAAACCTTGCCAAGTAACAATAAAAACCCAGTGGGAAAAATAACCTTGGTCGAAGGGAAAAAGAGTACAACGCACCCTTCACATTTGAAAGTGACATGTATGTGCCAGACTCCCCCTAATGTCTGCACCTCCCCCTGATTCCTACAATCATGGGAGCTCGGATAATTTAAGCATACCAATGCTTTTAACATGTTTTTCAAATGTGGACTTAGGCAAAGACTTAGTAAATAAATCTGTCACATTCTCCTCGGATCTAACTTGATTCACTTGAATCTTGAGGAGAGTCTGTTGTTGCTGATTATAACTTCGTGCGGGTCAGAGAGATACCCGACATCAGCACAACTAACCAAAACATCACATGGATTTTTGGTAAAGGGAATTCCAGCATCGGCGCGACCGGTCGACGCATGCTCAGCAACCGGTCGCCCGGCGACAGCAGGCATATGTTTGCCAAGATTTCTTCTCTCTTTGTAGGGATAAAATAAGCCCAAATCGATTGTACCCTTTAGGTATCGAAATATTGTCTTTATGCCACTCTAATAGCGTTGCGTGGGCGCAGAGCTAAATCTAGCTAACAAGTTCACGGTAAAAGAGATGTCAGGTCTAGTGTATTGAGCTAAGTACAACAATGCGCCTATTGCACTTAGATATGGCACTTCGGTCCCTAGTAATTCTTCGTCATCATCCTTTGGACGAAATGGATCCTTCTTTGGATCTAGGGTCCGACCGATCATGGGAGTGCTAACTGGATGTACTTTGTCCATGTTAAACCTTCTTAACATCTTGTGGACATAAGCCAATTGGTGGATTAATATTCCACTATCTCGGTGCTCTAGCTCAAGGCCTAGAAACCGAGTTTCCAAGATCTTTCATCTCAAATTCGGATTTCAAATATGTAGCAGTATCTCTCAGTTCTTCGAGAGTACCAATTAAATTCATGTCATCTACATAGACAACTATAATTGCAAATCCGGACTTGTTCTCTTTATGAACACGCATGGGCATAAATCATTATTTATATATCCATTCCCAATCAAGTAGTCACGTAGTGAACGTTTCAATCTCATTGCAAACGTGCTCTATGGTCTAGAGCTACTTGATTTGGGTAATTGAAGTCCATCTGGCACCTTCAAATATATCTCTGAATCTAGATCCCCATAGAGATATGTTGTAACCACATTCATAACCTGCATGTCAAGTTTTTCCGGAAACTACCAAACTAACAAGGTAGCGGAATGTAATATCATTCCTTAAGTGAGAATATGTCTCACGTAGTCAATCCCAGGGAGTTGTGAGAAACCTTGCCCCATAAGGTGAGTCTTATATCTCAAGACTTCTTTCTTCTCTTTACTCTTTCTAACAAAGACACATTTATGTCCAATAGGCTTTACACTTGAGGGCGTTAGCACTACGTACCCAAATACCATTTTCCTTTGTTAGTGAATCTAGTTCAATATGGATTGCATCTTTCCATTTAGGCCAATATGCTCTACGTTGACATTCTTCAACAGAGCGTGGTTCGATGTCATCATGCTCTATAGTCTATTGAGCAATACATCATCAAGAATTTCGTCTCAAGCATGCATGCATTTATCGAGATTTTTGTATTCTCTGAAATTGATTCAATCATTGAGGCGTCCCCCAATATTGATTCATTGGACATAACTATAATCAGAGATAATCTCATGAGACAGGTTTCCAGTATTGATGATGAATGGATTAGGCTGTGCCAAACTCGCTTCCTTCCTTTGGCGAGTATCCATCGAACCAAGTGGTCTCACCCTCTTCCTTTAGGGAACCACAGCCTCAACCACACCTCCACTATGTGTGGTTGTGGCACCATTATTGGTGCCATATCCCCTCTTCTTTTAGAGGATTTCCAATCTTGCAGGCACGTTTGCAGCTGGTATATGTGATCTCGTCACTGTATCAATATTAGAAAACGCATCAGGCATCGAATATGCTACGTCATGAATAATGAGTATACTTCGCACTTTACTATCACATTGTGCGGTTTGAGGATCAAGATGAGACAGAGTGGGGACAGACCACGACAATTCCTGTCGTTTCTGTTGAACATTCTTGTTCTTATCTCCCCCTAACGATGGGAAGACTATCTCATCAAAGTGACAATCCGCAAATCTAGCGGTAAAGAGATCGCCTGTCAAGGATTCCAAGTAGCGGACTATAGTTGGAGATTTGTTACCAACATAAATACTTAAACGTCTCTGAGGACCCAATTGAGTGCACTGTGGGGGCGCAATTGGCACATAAACCGTACAATCAAATATGCGTAAATGTGAGACTTCCTGCTCATATCCAGTTACCAGCTGGTACATATAAAACGGTTTGATTGGTAGTGGGTCTGAAAACGAATAAGTAGAGCTGCATGCAATATTGCATAACCCCAAGCAAATAATGGGAGATTGGTGCGCATAACCAATGCCCAAGCGACCATTTAAAGTCTATTAATGGTGGCTTCTGCGAGACCATTTTGTGTATACACATGGGGTACGGGATGCTCAACATCAATCCCAATAGACATGCAATAATCATCAACTGTTTGTGATGTAAACTCTCTAGCATTGTCAATACGTAGTTGACTTAATAGGATGATCTGGGTGGTGAGCCCTTAAGCGTATAATTTGTGCTAGAAGTTTAGTATAAGCAGCATTGCGTTTGGACAATAAATCGACATGTGACCAGCGTGTCGATGCATCCACCAAATCATAAAATATCTTAAAAGTCCGCAATATGGTTGGATGTGTCCACAAATATCTCCTTGGATACGATGTAAGAATGGAATAGTCTCTTTTGTGTCCTTAGCATAGGATGGTCTCGATCCTAATTTGCCTAAGGAACATGCTTTGCAAAACGAGTCCTTGGCCATATAGGCGATAGAAGCATAGGAGGCATCCTGATTAAAACTTGAATCAGGGTTCATATCAGGGGAAAAACGGACTTTGCCGTGCGACCGGTCGCCAGATTTCTCGACCGGTCGCCAAAGCTTCTGGCACTTGTCGACCGGTCGCTGAGAATGCCTCGACCGGTCGCCAGAGCTTCTGGACGTTTCAGAATTGCTTTTGTGAGCTGTCGACCGGTCGCAGAGACGACAGAAACGCCAGTTTCTTCTCTTTAGATCAATTTTTGATCCTTGCTTCTATTAGCTCAATAAAATGGATGTCCGTGTGAGGTTTTCAATATACGGATCATCATATCACGACCTGGGTGTCCCAAACGGTCGTGCCAAAGCCTATATGTGTCGGAATCCAAAAGATCATCTTTAAAAACATTATTGGATTCGATAATACGAAGAGTGGTTAAGTATAACCCACTAGATCGACACATAAGTTTTTCTAATATGCGCTTTCTTTCGCAATCATTAGAAGTAATACATAAGTATTCGTTTCCATTCTTACAATACGTTTCCAAATGAAAACCGTTGGCACGAATATCCTTCATTATATTGAAGAAAAATTCGAGAACTATTTTAAGCCATATGCCAACGATTACATCGAGGTCTTGTCCAGAAAATCTAATCCAAAACAAATCACTATGACAAAAGTCAAAATAAACTAAGGCATAACAGCCTTTACATAAACTTGGAAATAAAATAATTGCAATTATTTGAAGTCTGGAGCTTCCATGGTCTTCTCTTTACTTTGGTCGACCATAAAATATGCAATTGTGAGATTGACGTCTTTGTCATCTCTAGTATCTTCTTATGAGAAACTTTCACTACAAAATGATGACATTAGAGGTGCTCATGTCCTACATATATCGCAAGCGATATAAGGCCCGTTACTCCCCTAATGCTTCTCATAATCAAGTGAAGTATAGCTCATTATCAACACATGCTTCATTGGCGTGTTTGGCACCTTGTGCCATTTGGAGGATGGATTAGTGCTCTTCGCACCCTATTGCCACGGTTTTCCTTTGCCGGTGTTGGCATGGCCTCCATGGCCCATGCCTCTTCCTCCTTGCCCTTTTTACGTGGTGCAATTTTCCCACGATTTGGTGCAACGTTGTTGCGGTTTCCTTCCTCGTTATGACGATTATATGGACCATATTTTCCATTAGAATTACCCTTAACATTTAGGGTTTCGTCCTCTTTTGGCCATTTTTGCCATAAGTTGTTTTTGGAACTCTCTTTGTTCCGGCAGGCCAAATTATTGTTGTTCATCATGATCGTGTCATGTTTTCAGCTACTTGCAGAAAATTGATAAGCTGATTGAAGGTCGCTTGGCAATATACTTTAATTGATATTGTGTGTACAATATAAGTGCCGAAGCTGGGAAGGTAGAGAGAGTTTTCTCTATTAAGTTAGCTTTTGTAAGAGTCACCTTACAAAATTGAAGCATAGCCATAGATGAAGCATATCTGAATTATATTCAGCAACGGTTTTGTGAAATTACTTTATCACTTTTAACACTTGTGAAATTACTTTATCACAACAAGAAGATACTTTAGTTTCGCAGTCTAAAAAGACATCCACGAACACTAATAAAGATTCCAAGAATATTTGGATTAGAACAAGACCAAGATGGTGTATGACCATAACTGAAACCGTTCGGTAGCTCTACCCAAGTATGACCAGGAAAGTAAGATGAGATGTCGGTAGAGCGAGGCTCACTTGACACCACTAATCTCAAATCATTTTCCTAGACATCATACCTAAGTAGGTGAGCGTAGTAATGAGTAAGTTATGACCAAAAATTGGTCGAATTCGATGCTTTTGTGAAATTACTTTATCACAAAACTTTTCTTTGATGCTCATGAAATTACTTTTTCATAACATATATTATGAATCCCCACGATTCAATTAAAACTGATGCTCATGAAATTTCTTTATCATAGCATAATATATGAATCTCCATGATTCAATTAAATATCATAAAGT
Organism: Rubus parviflorus; assembly: GCA_029955375.1. NCBI lineage: Eukaryota > Viridiplantae > Streptophyta > Magnoliopsida > Rosales > Rosaceae > Rubus > Rubus parviflorus. Next base: position 1,875,098 of record JARGGL010000008.1, on the reverse strand, counting down.
CCCACGCCATAAGAGGGGTCGGGATGAAGAAGAAGGGAAGCTTTGAAATCCCCGAGAAAAAGAATGCAGAAATTAAATCAAAGCATGAACTTTTAGAAAATCTTACTTGGTTTTATTTTCTTGCAAAATCGCAGATCCTGAGTACCAGTCCTTTGGAATTGAATATCCGAAGATCTAACGGTCTGAATTGCGTGAAATTTGAACTGGAAGTAGTAGACACACGGAGGAAGCTTTCGTCAATGTTGTGGCTCGATCCAACGGTTGAGACAGGAGAAAATCGCTTCCAAAGTTGGCTGTTCTGTGCAGGCAGATTCTTGGAGATTTGATTTTTGCAGCAGCCGGTGGTGGAGCAACGCGGTGAGCCTAGGGTTTTGGTTCTAGGGTTAAGGCTAGGGCTGCCACTCGGTCGGATCGGTTCGGTTTTAGGCCTTACCAATCCAAAACCAAAAATATTTCGGATTGAAAATTGTTGACCAATTCAAAACCAAAATATTTCGGTTTTCGGTTTTTCGGTTATGTTTCGGATTAGTTCGGTTTTCGGGTTTTCGGTAAACCAACTATTTTTGGTAATTCTCGGAAACTTTCGGTAGTTTTCAAATATTTTCGGTAAAATGTCCATGCAAAAAGAAAAAAGAAAACCTTAAAATTACATATTACAAATTTAACAATGAAACTAAGCATACAAAGACAAAGTCACAAAACCATGAAAGGTTTACAAATTTCACAAGAAAACAATAAGCATTACAAATTTAAACAATGAAATTAAATATGACAAAAATATCAAAGAAAGTTTATATCAAACATTACAATAATCCAAATGAAGGTTTGCCATCAAATAAAAACATATGAAAGAGAGGACATGCAGATCTGTCAACATGTCTTCAAGTTGAAGTGTTGAACAAAAGTACAAAACTTCTTCTTTGGACTGATATCATGTACAGGCTCATCTGCAAATTCAAAGGCCACAATTAAAAATCGGCAGAACTGAGACATTAGTTTCATGCACAAATCATATGCAACTCATCCCAATTGATTAAGGCAAAGTTTTGTACAAATCAAATGCCAATATAAAATTCATAATGGAACACTTGACGAAATAGACATTGAAGACATATTTGAAGGAGTTAACAGACTTTAGATTTAATTTCTGAAATCTAAAATCTTCATTAATAATTTCCAGAACAATGAACTAACTATAATTGATCACTATATAGAGACTAGTTCAGTGAACTCATATAAACCTGCTATTAATACAAGAGATCAAGGTAGATGATATATCTCCACATTCCTGGCCTCATATACAAAAAATATCACTAACCAACTATTGACATTTGTCCAAAAAAGAAATTGGATTTCATCAAAGTATAATTAACTCACAACCTTTCAAAACACTAATTGCATCTTACTTACAATAACCACCACCGTATCAGTTCCGCCTGCAAATCAAACCCGCACCATGGCCAGCATCGCTAAGGACACCCAAACCTTCCACGCACAGAGCCCATGCTCTGCTATTCTCACCCACAACAACTTCAATTCAGCTCAATCTCCTCTGGGCATCATCATCTCTTCATCAATTCAACAACCCAAGCCAATTTCAATCACATAACCACCGTGAAGCCCAGGCCCTTGCCTCCTTCACTCTCCGCCACACCGAGCCCAGCCGTGGGCTTCCTCATCTCTCACCTCCGTCGTCGCTCCAATCAATGAAGTCCGGACCCGACTTCTCTCTGCATCGTCCTCTGCTCACAAAACCAGACCTCCCTCTGTTTCTCCCGAACACATAGCCACCCTTGTTCCCTGATTTGTACATATTTTTATGTACAAAGAGCCCTTCAATTGCTTGAATTATGTTGTCTTGAAGCCTAATAATGTCACTTACCCTTGTTTATTTCGTTTTATAGGTTCTTATGCGGGAAATGGAAATAAGGAGCAAAACGATGCATTTCGGGACCAATTGGAGCATTTTCGAGAAGAGGACAAGAAGTCAACCGTGACTTTTGAGTACCAAGATCACAAGAATCAAGCCTCGGAAGTGAAGCATCTCGAAGATTCGGAGTTACGACCAAGAATCCTAAAAGTCAACTCTCGGCCCCGGAAAGTCAACAAAAAGTCAACCGAGCCCACATGGTCAACCCCGAGGTCAAACCCGAAGGCATCACATTCCGATCATCCCATGAGTCTCCCATGCACAATAGGAGAGCCCTTTGATTGGTTGAGATATTTTGGGGGTAAAGAGAAATTCAAATTCAAATTGGGGACAAAGCATTTAATGCTTGAAACACATTTTGTCCCCTAGCCTTCCATCCCTCATATTTGCCTCCCTATGGTCTCAAATCTGATTTTCCTAGCCTCTATACACATTACCATAGTACCCTTATTACCTTTACCTTTTCCCAACCACCCCATGGCATTTAGGTATTTTTACTTGAGTTAGATCTATGTTTTGGACCTTAGGATCATTCTCTTTTCATCATAACCTTTCATTTCCTCATTTATATACTTAGGACTCACCATTTTCAGTGATTCACCAACCCTAGACACCACAAGTTCCCAAAAATCCTCTCTACTTTCCATTTCCCTTTCCTTCATTTTTGCCTAAATCACCTCATTTCCGGAAGTTGGCTACCGGTCGCCGATATTTGGCTACCGGTCGCCGACCATCTGTTTTGGTTTTCTACCTCCATTTTCCACCACCTCCTCCACTCATCTCACCTCACACTCTTCATCAAACTTACTCCATACACCATCCACTACATCCCCAAACACTTTTCCTCTCCATTTTCACACATCTACTTATCCTCACTATGGGATTCATCAAGGACCTAAAAAAATCTAGAAGGCTTGGAGCTTGAGGAAGCAAGGAGGAGACTAAAGAGCACAAGGAGAGGGCTTGCAACCCCTTGGTGACAGCAAGGACCAGCTGGCCTCCACTCTTGAGCATCTCTTCACCTTTACTTACTCTTTATTTGTCTTTAAGCTATATAGATTTGGGAATATGATGTATTTTGTTATGAGTAGTGAGTAGTCTTTGAAGATTGGGGGCTAGGGTTGTGTGCCCTAACCCATTGATGGTGGATTGAGCAAATAATGATGTATATGCATGTTGGTTGATGAATGGATATGCTTGTTGCCTATTTTACTATGTGTTAGATGCATGTCTAGGGATTTGACCAATTCTAAAGCATGTGTTTAATCTACTTTGATATGAGAGTGTGAAAGTGGTCTCTCCATTCTCTCTAAGACAATTGACAACAAGTGTGATGAGTTTATCTTGTTTGATTTCCTTGGTTTTGGTACTTTATGCCTTAATTCGATTAGCTTGAAGGTTAAATTGGATTAGGAGTTGTTGTGAACCATTGCATGGCACAACAATAACATAGAAGACTCGGTCCTAGAACCATTGCATGGCTAGGATACGGAAATTGATCCATTTCTCAATTTGGTTTTGTGTGTGAATTCCTTAATGCATTTGTGCTTCAACCCCCTTCACATTTGTGAGGGAGGACCTTCATTGATAACATTAATGAAGGGTTAACTTCTATGAACCTTTGTTGGCATAGGAATACATTAGATAGCATTCACATTCCATAACCATTGCATGGGTGGAATGTGAGGATTTATCTCACAAACCGTTCAACATGTGTGTGTATTTGCTTGCTTGTCCATCGGATATGGACTAGAGTGACCCGAAGCCCCCAATCGCTTCATCATTTGAGTCTTTCCTCATTTCCATTACTTACTTGCTTAGCTTAGTTTACTTGTATTGCTTGCTTTAATTGTCATTCACTCTTCCAAAACAAATCAAATGTTTTCTCACTACACTTCACTTTGCACATATCCCACATAGTTATTGCATAGTCATCCATCTCTTGTCTCCCATTAGTGTTAAGTAGCTAGTTACCTAGTTGCCTTGGGACTTTGGCCCGCCAATTCCCGAACGACAAAACCCCCGGTCTTACTATTACTTTCCATACTTTTTGACGACACGTTTGCTTGCGTTTAAGGCGCGTTTAGCGTATAAGTCATTCCCATCAAGCTCAGCACCACCAACTATGTTAAGAGAGGATCAAGATTTATACCTGGGTCGAGGCCAAACGTTGCCGAAATCTGGCTGAAAGCTTAAAGCGTTCGAGCTTCAATCCTTCTTCCTTGGAACTCGTCTAGACAATCGGAGCTTCAATCCTTCTTCCTTGAAAGCTCGCTGCGTGAGTCGTCCAAATAGAGAGAGGCAGCGAAAGAGAGAGAGGGAGAGACTGCGAAAGAGAGGGGGAGAGACTGAGATGGTGACTGGTGAGAGTGTGAGAGTAATTCGAAGTCAATTAGGGTTTCTAACGGTTGGACGGTCTAGAATTCTAGATGGGAGATCCAACGGTTATTTTCGTGCCTTCAGAAAATTAATTAAAATTACTTAATTTCAATTATCTAAACTTTTGAAAAAATAACCGAACTTATGCTGACTATAACTCTCTCATACGATCTCAAAATTTCATGTGCAGTATGTCTACAAACTCACAAAGACATGCTCTACGACTCACGTCTAGAAAGATTTCTTAATAAAAATAACAAATCAAAAAGTAAATTTTGAGTAAACATTTAAAGTTAAGAGTTTTGATCATTGAGCTCAAAATAATATTGACCAACGGTTGAAGTTTTACAAAAGTGTCTACTTTTTTTGACGTAGTCATTTTGTTTCACACTAATTACATCAAACGGTAGGATTGTCCATTTTTCATCTCTAATTTTATGGTTTTTCAAAATTATACAATTTAGTTACAACTAATAAATATTGTTAGTTGACATATAGGAATGTTGTATAATCTATAAAACTAAAAATAAAAAATAACCGATCAAACCGTTGGATGTGATAAGCACTAAGTAAAAGGTCTATGTTGAAAAAATTATATATTTTTATAATGGTTTCACCGTTGGTCAACATGGTCAACCCTATGTGTCAATAACTAATATACTTATATACCCTTAATGCTAAAACGACTATAACTTTTTCGTAACATTGTCGATTTACACGTTCCTTACACCTATCTTATCGTGTGGTCGGGATCTATCTATTAATGTAAATAAAATAAACTTAATAACTCATCATAATGAATTCTTCCTTAATTGAACCTAAATTTAAATTAAAGAGGTAAAAAGGCGTAAATATTGTTATTGTCTCTAATTCTATATATGTTGAGGACTTAAACATGAGATTGTTATGAGTCTTATGACATCTCAACCATAAAGTATAGAATTTCCCCCATAAAATATTATCAGTAACTTTTATTGTCAAACACTCAAACACAATAACAATAAAATTACGATTGAGAGTAAAAATACACATAATTTATTTATGTGTTTAAAATTATGTATATTTCGGAGAATATATCGGCATATACTTCGATTATTTCGGTAATAATCGGTTCGGTTTATTTTCGGTAATTTTTTTCGGTAAATCGGTCGGTTCGGTTTTTTTGGTTTCGGTAGCATCTTTTTTCGGTTTTCATCGGTTTCGGTTTTTTCGATTTTCGGCTTGTGAAAAGTCAGTTACCAAGACAAAAAAAATCGGTCGGTTCGAAAAGTTCGGTAAAAAGTGGCAACCCTACTTAAGGCGCGTAGCTGAAGGCTATGTTGAATATATCTTTGGCTTTTTTATGGGCTAAATTCAATTTACTACCCTATACTATACATTCAAAATCAATTCAGTCCCTGTACTTTTAATTTCATCAAAAACATCCTTATACTTTATAGATTTGATCAATGTCATCCAATTGTTAAATTTGAGATTTCTGATGAGGGTATTTTCGTCATTTTCTTCATAAACCCTAAACATTGAAAGTTAGCATTATTTTATTTTTTTCATGCTAACTTTCAATTTATGAAATTATTTTATTTTTTTCTATTAATAATAAATTATTTATTTTATTTTATTCTGGTATATAACTCTATATATAATTGAAATAAAATATTTTATTTTATTTCTACTAATAATAAATTATTTATTTTATTTCATTGTCGTATCGTATATGACCCTATATAAATATTTTATTTGTACTCTCGTACTAATAAAATATTTATTATTATTACTACTAAAATAAATAAGAATACAATAAAATAAAATATTTATTATTATTAGATATAATAAAATAATTTATTATTAGTAGAAACAAAATAAAAAAATTTCATAAATTGAAAGTTAGCATTAAGAAAATAATGCTAACTTACAATTTATGAAATTTTTTTATTTTATTTATACTAATAAATTATTTTATTTTATTTCTACTAATAATAATAAATATTTTTTTTCAATGCTAACTTACAATATAATAAATTATTTTATTTTATTTCCATTAATAATAAATTATTTTATTTTATTTCTACTATTAATAAATTATTTAATTATATCTACTAATAATAAATATGAAATGATGAAAATACCCTCCAGAAAAAGCCCAAATTTGATGGTTGGATGACATTGATCAAATTTATAGAGTACAAGGGTATAACTGATGAAATTGAAAGTATAGGGACTGAACTGATTTTGAGTGTAAAGTATAGGGTAGTAAACTGAAATTAACCCTTTTTTTAATCTCAGGGTTAGGACTCGTGCTGATAACGTTTTTAAGGGAAACGTAAATAACAAAGAAAATGAGCAAAGAATAGGATGTATTTCATTAATGAATAAGGGTTTCTATATATAGAGGAGTACAAGATACAATCTGTATTGATATAGGAAATCTATACTAAATACAATCCATACTGTAGAAGGATAAACATATTCTAAGTCTTAGTTTGACAAGGCACACAATAATGATATCCTGAAACACTCCCTATATTATATTCGTAGTGAATCCAAATACATTTTTATGTCTCGAGTACTTTAATCAAAATCCAAAATTTGTCTATGCGAAATATATAAAGAGCTGTACAATTGATATTTTTAACTATTCTCTTTTTTTCTTTTAACCTTTCTATCTGTTTCTCTTTATTTTAATAAAAATTTCTTTCTTGGCCTAAAAACAAAAACAACAAAAGTTCCTTGCCATGCCAACTTTAATCTCAGCCATTGATTTTGTACTAAAGTCAATGTTTAAGTTAAAATGATGCCAAGGGAACATAAATTATGATTTAGCATAACACTTGAAAAATCTCAAGTCCCTCTCTACCATTTATAGATAATCTAATTAAGCAGCCACTCCCACTCCGCGACAACATAGTAATCATTCTTGAACTCATACATATACCGTATACGTATGTATTACATACATATACAAACAACTCGTTAGCTCTCTATTCCTAAACTTGCTCATTGTGCAAAGACTTCAGTCCACCCTATCCAACTCAAGTGACATTTTACAGTACTGTTCAGTCCTCGCTTGAGGTTTTAGGTTCACGCACGATATCAAGCTCCGGTTGCATTGCTCAGCTGGAGAGTCAATTTTATGTTCATAGCTGCTAACTCAGCAGCTAAATATCTGAAGACATAAGGCATTGCAACCGTCTCCATCCCTTTACTTGACTTACATGCATGGCAAGTCACCTTCTTGGGAGTTCTCATAGGGGGCAAGCCACGCATTTCACGAACCCGTATTTGTGGCTGGACTGATGAGGTTGTTAGGATGGATCCACAAAGGGAACATACATCAGCAATGTGATAATCAGAACATGTATGAAGTCTATCGTGCAACAAATATGCTGCCCCATGTGCAAGCAAGGAGTCTCTCTCCATTTCACCAAAACGAATACCACCACCTCGTTTTCGTCCTTTAATAGGCTGCCGTGTGACTTGGTCTACCATTCCTGTAGAGCGAACCTGCATGTGGAACAGAGTGCATTAGTCAGGAAACTGATAATCAAAAAAGAGATAAAAACATCCATGCTGAATTACTCGGAGCAGTTATCCTGTTAATCTACCTGAAATTTGTCTGAAACCATATGCCGTAGTCGTTGATAGTAAACAGGACCAATAAAGATCTCACACGTGAGTTCCGTTCCATAAACCCCACTGTACAATACCTCTACACCATGGTAATTAAACCCTTTAACCTTTAACATTTCACCGAGTTCATCAACAAGGGTTTTGGATTTCTCTCCATTAGTGTCTTCATTAACTTTCTTCTCTGAATTAGCAAATGGTGTCGCATCAACATATTTTCCATGTAAGCTACCACCCTGTGACAAAAGACATTTCAGCATCTATTATAATTTCTTCTACATTTCTAAACATGATAATTAAACTGCACTCTAAGAATGAACTCTTGTAAGTTTTTGACTTGGGTCTATTTCTCTGCAACTGCAATCTAAGAAATTGCATTAATTGCCAAAAAAAGAGAAAGAACTGCATCTCAAAGTTATCTAAACTCCATTTCCTAACAAAAGCAGTCGGAAAATTCTACAATACCCAAAGCACTAGTGCTCAGGCATGTGAGCAATAATCTGGACCGTTGGATTTGTAAATCTCCATCTTGCCCCTTATAAGTGAAGTCTTAAAAAAATCTTGAGCACTAGTACCCAAAACACTCAAGACGTTCCCCCATTTATTGCCTTTTGAGTAGATACTGCATTTACCTATTGCTCAAAAAAAAAAAGATACTGCATTTACCTCTCTTTTTTTTCTTTTTCTTTTTTGAGGAGATATTGTATTTATTTTCTTTAATGATAGGCCCTTATTTTTTGACAACATCAAATTTACACATTACAAATATACCTATATCTTCTTATTTTTCTTCCAGATTATATTTTTATCATGCTATACACTACTAGCCTACAGGTGTACATTTGTTCAATAAGATATCAACAAATTGTAAGAAAGACTTCTTTAAGTGGAGTACCTTTGCAGCAACCGACTCCAAAAGCATGGCTATTGTCATTCTTGAAGGAAATGCATGTGGATTGATAATAAGATCTGGGCGCATTCCCGTAACTCCAGAAAAGGGCATGTCAATATCAGGCCACAACTGGGAGCAAACTCCTTTTTGTCCATGTCGGCTGCTAAATTTATCACCAATTATAGGGTTTCTAGGGTGCCGAAACCGTATGTTCACCTGCTCAAAAAAATAAAATAAAAGATAACACGGGAAATGTAAGCCTGCAACATAGAATCCATGCTTTTCTTTTCAACAATGATTGACCTATAGGTCTCATAATAACAATAAGATTGAAGATAGCCTCCACAATAACCATTAAAACAGTGAGATGTTTAAGGCACTTTGACGCTTCTTTTATTATAGAAAGCATAAGGAAAAAAGGCGGAAAAAAAAATTGTGGTAATAGCAAGAAGACAAAAGCTTGGCCTTATAATGCTTGAAATTTCAATAATGACCTATTTAAACTTTATTCTCAATATATAACTATGTGATCTGTTTTCCAAAGATAGGGCATAATGTCTAAAAACTCAAGAGAGACCAACGCCCATAGGGCAGACCAAAAGCTAACTCAATCATAAAGCTTTTCCACACCCATCCCTGAATAGTCTTCAAAAATCATTCTCGTTCGTTCTATCCAAATAAAACAAAAAACTGTCAACATTCTGCATCCTATGAGTTTTAGCTGTCTTGCCTCTTTCGATACATTTAAACTGCATTCTCATTCACTCACAACACCCTTTTGGAACAACCCAGCTTACATCAGATTCATTGACGTGGTCATACTAATCCCTCCATCTTTCTTGGTGTTTGATCTTGATAAATTTACAAATTGTTTATTCAAATTGGAACCTTCCTACATGTTTTCAGCCACATTTGAAAAAATAATAATAATAAAATTATTAAAAAAAAAAAACCTTGGATGCATTTCGAATCTTCCATCTTTATCACTAAAGTTTGTTAATCCGCAAATATTTGAAAGCCATTGTAGTTCATACAAGATTTAAAACCACAGTATATTTTGGTATATGTCTACTGAGCTTTCTGGGTCATACTGAGCTTGATCACCAGAGATTTGACATGAAAAAGCCAGATTTTCTGCAAATCATAAAACTACAAGGATTTAAATTCTATGGGCCTAAAATTTGATTAACTTAATCTTCAATCCCATTTCTCTAGTGGTAGGTAGAGCATGGGTTCCGAACATCAAATTTAAGCTAAAATTTCACAATCATGATATATCACGCACATCAATTAGCTATATACGCGGAATTATTGAATTCAATCCGCAACAATAGCAAAGATGCTTTGATTGAATTCAGGCTCTATATTGGTTCAATCTCATACTTTGATTCTAGCTGGAGATTTATAAAATACTAACTTACAAAACTCAATCTTCAGCATGAAAGGTTGTCCACTCACCTTCTGAAGATGCTTCTTCCCATCAATAGCAACATAGTCAACAATAGCAGGCTCTGACCCCTTTCGTTTGGTCGTTCTTGTGGCACCTTTTATCTCATCATAAGTGCTATAATAGGGTTCATCTGGTTTTATTGTCTGAAATTTAACAAAGATTAAGGTCAATGCATACTTACTCTCAGGCCAGCTTCAAGTGAGCAGAAATCACAACTATCTGGCTTCCACATAAATAGAATTCAAGATAATATGCCAAAAAGGTAAAAACCCGACATAAAAACTAACCTGACCCACATAAGGAAGACCATCTGAATCAATCAAAGAATGATGTGACTTATCAGTGTTACTTCTCCTGAACGATCTCTGGGATCTATCTGACCTACCCTTTTGATCAGACAAGTCAATTGATTCCGTCTACCACAAAACCCATCATCGGATCAGTAAGAGTATAGGTTCAACAACAAGAAAACCATATCATCAGTTCACATTGACTGATAACAAAGAAAAAAAAAAGGGACAAATCAATATTGACTCTGTGTGACAATCACAAAACCCATCATTGACCTAGCAAGAGTACAAGTACAACACGAAGAAAACCCTATTTACGAATAGCAAAAACCAAATATAAGTGTACGTGTATACCAAATGCTACATGATACATGGTTTTTTAACAGATACCACATAGAATACAAAATTCTCCTCAGTTTGTCTGGGGCCCACAGGATAATTATTTGGAAGTTTGAGTTCGGACTCCAATTTAGAACAGCACTTGTTGGTAGTTCTATACTATACCTTCAGGAAAACTTTAGGCCCAAAAAATTCTATTCATATAGTTCGAAAAGAACTATAACGAATAAGAAATTAGGATCATAACTCATAAGGAAAAAAAAGGATTAAAATCAGTGTATTTAAAGGCGAAGGGCAACGAGGTATTTTGGGTCTTGCCATGTGGTGTATGCCTTATGGATAATAATTAGTGTAACTAAATTAATATAATATAATATATATATATAATAAAATAAAATGAAATAATTGTATTAATTAAAAGGCTGATGCCTGTGTTTCTTTTTTGGGCACAGTTTAGACACAACCAAACAAAACCATGCCGTTTTGCCCATATAGATCGAAAAGATAAGAAGAAAAGTAAACAGAATTCTACAGTAGTAAACATCAGTTCTTAAAAAAGAAAAACTGTAGGAAAAAAAGGACCAACATGACAATATAGAAGAGGAGACTTGATTAAATATGCATCTCAAGTAAACCAGGAAAAAAGAACATATTAAAAATAATAATAATAATAATAATGTACAACTTTGTAACAAACCTGAAATATTTGTCCATGAAACATTCCACGATCCACAGATGACTTGCTTAAAATCATGGCATCCTCCATATCATACCTAGATTTCATAGAAGACTGGATTGACAAACGCTACAAAAAATTAACTACATGCAGTATGTGTAAAAATTCTCACCCAGTATATGACAGTACAGCAACAATTGCATTTGTGCCCGTTGGATATTCATCTACGCAGTAATTCATATATGTTTTTGTGCGGACGATGGGAGATTGAGGAGTCTGACAATGCCCCATTTTTCAACATAACAAATAAATAGGGTGAGGGTTAGAGAACCATTAAAAACACGTGATGAACAGTAAAGAATCATGGAGTAGTGCACAAGCTCCACTTAAATAAGAGAATTTGTTGCTTAAAACAAACACTATTAGGGTACATGCCTCCTTGCACAAGAAAGGTGCAAAGATAAGAAGATCAATCTTGCACTAACATTCAATAAGACAATGTAGAGTGAAAAACGTTGCACATAGACAATTGGCTTAACATGCTGGGTCGATAAATTGAAAAACTTAAAAAAGAATATGACAGGTTCTTTTGTGGGACATTAGTATACCAAGAGAAAGCAACAATTAGAGAAATCAAAACATATCCCAAATGCCGAAAAGTCTCTCAATGGGTCCTTAATTCCCAAGTAAAGTGCCAACCACTTTCTCATTGGTAAAACATGTTCTACATAAAATTTATATAACTATTGTTCTCTTTCCTCTCCCTCCTTTTTAGGGTAATCCTTAGACTCCCTTCTATATAACACAGTAATGCCCACCCACCCCTTTTGTCTTTTTGGTACTTTATGATGAAATATTTATAGAGCAGTGAATGTATGACAACACTCCCTTCTTTATGTTTAAATATAAATAAGACTGAAAAAATAGCAAGAGAATGAAGAGAACCAACCTTAAGATGATACAACTTCTGATCTGTACGATTGCATAGTGCTTGTAATGAGAAGCCCATTGTTTGTTTTGCCATCTATAATTCAAAATAAAGGAATGTAACATATTGCACAATAAAAAAATTCCAAAAAAAAAGAGCAAAAGTATAATATTAATACCAATGAGAGACAGAAGGGCAAAACAAATAAGAACCTGACACTGGTACATATTTCGTGGGCTCTGATTATGTTCTGACCAAGGGGTAAGATTAGCAACAACACTGAGCATCCCAGTTGGATGAATTTCTTCATGAGTTGCAGGGAAAGCATCTTTCCTTCCACCATCTCGACCATCAGGACATCTTATTTCCATGAAAACCTAATGTGGCACATAGAAATAAGGTAGTCAATCATACTATTGGTTCCATAGCTGTAACAAGGACCTTGTGATCGAAGCAGAGAAGTAATAAAAAGTAATTCTTATCAAGGTAGGAAATTTTATCTGAAATACAGTACTAACCTGTTCAAAGGGCCCAATAAGTTCAATATTTTCACCTTCAACAGCAGGAATTGAAATATTTTTAACTGGCCGCACAAATCTAGAAGGAGATGTGAAAAGGTAGAGACCAGGATATGCCCCACCCATGCTTAGAGGAACGTATCCCACTTCCAAATCATCTGGAATCTGAGGCGTATATCATATCACCAACATCAGCGGAAATGTAACAAACATCAAGTGTTAAATGGAGTAAGAAAAATAAAAGGAAAAAAAACAGACCACTGAACTAGCTGACACTTTCAGCCTCCTTAAATGAGCCACAACTTTCTCAACTTGATTGGAAGATATAGAACCAACAACACGACCATCTAAAATAACAGAAAGAGCTGCAGGAGGACCAGCATGGACCAACCTTGGCAGTGAAGGTGTCATTCCAACTTCAATCAGCACACTAAGAATAGACATTCGAATCTTAGAGAAATCTCTAATATTCCCTTGTGCATCAAAGTATGATGTGATTCCTGATATAAGTAAGATGGAACTAGTTATTAGTTGTCACATCCATAATTAGTGAGGCGAATAGTAAATATCAGTAATTTGTAGCCTATTAGAATCCAGACATCAGTGTTTAAAATCAAGCAATGGCGAATAGTAAATATCAGCAATTTGTAGCCTATTAGAATCCAGACATATTGCACAATTTCTCTGGAAATGGCACCATTCGGGTAAAAAAGGTGTATCTTAACAGTAGAAACACTGTGCTTGATTGGAAGTTCTGCTGAGGGCACACCATTATTGAAAAACTACTTCAATTTGAAGATCAAAAATCGTCAAAAAAGAGAAAGATTGAAAATTCAGAAACCCAATCACCCAAACAATGGAGAACATAACTGAACGGTTGAGAAAGGGTGTAAATCATCTGCAATTCGCTGATGATACCGGATTTTTCTCGAATACAAAGAGCATAATTTATTGGAATCCTTATAGGAGTTCTCATCCAATTAGTTTCAAGTGATAATGCGGAAACTGTTTCTTTCCATCCTTTCAGGATGATTTGGAAATCAAAATCCCCACCAAAGTAAGGTCGTGGCATGGATTTGTCGCACAACGGAGAGCTAACACCTATAATCTAATTTAAAGGAGGCCCCTGGTGTATTGACAAAAAAAAAAAAAGGTGAAGAATTTCATCTCATTTCTTTAACTTTTTTTTTTTTTTAAGAGTTCCCATTTCTTTAACTGTGTGGCAGAAATTAATCAATTATTTTTGGAGGTTGGGAAAAGTTGGGTAAAAATCCCAACGACTTCTGCTCTGCTTAGTCAAATAGCGAATGGCATAGAGTTATGCTAAAAGGAAAGAAAGCCAAAGTCTTATAGGGTCATATGATGCTAGAAGTTTTCTGTGGTTGGAAAGAACCTCTGAAGATTATAAGAGGCTGCTGTGAAGAACCTTTAAAGAAAGTCAGATTTGGGGCAGTTCTTTGGTCTTGGCTATATTAGTGTTTAGGAATTTGCTTTTCCTGAAAGCAGCAGTGCGTTAATTTCTACATCTCTTACTCTCAACCTTTTTGGCAAACTCAACTTACACCCCATGCCATAAAATGGACAAAAAGTACAAGTAAGATGGATGGAAAAGAGTACAGACAATAGTAGAGCAGCAGCCCACAAAACCCTCATCCAACAAAAACAGGATACAACAACAACACAAGAGAACCAAAATCATAATTGCACAAAGACAGGACACAGAAACCACCTAAGCTACATTCACAACAGAGAACTATCAACTACTTAAATATCAACTAAATACCAATGTTTTAAATGGCGAAGGCCTTGAAAGCCTTGAGGCGTGAGGCGAAAGCTTTGTGTGCATTGCATTTTTACAATAAAAAAACAATATTATAGTTAACAGGTAGTAATAATAATCATTATTTCATCAGAAAACTTATAGACGTCAATAACCTTGTGAATTTTAAATATCAAACATATTTAAAATAGGAATCACATAATTTACACACAACACATTTGTGCACTTAGCCTGTAAAGAGTCAGTGTCCTACAAGGACTTTTACTCTGAGGTAGAGTTCTACAAGGATTGTATATCTACTATGAAGCATATATTCTCTTATGTAATAAAAAATTTTAAAAAAGAATTGTTCTGATTTTCACGTAGAAGCTGGCTTTTTTGCATTTAAAAAAAAATATATTTAGCGTCCAAGTAGACGCTTTAGAACGCTTTACTGAGGCCCCAGCACGCCTCAGTACGCTCATCATCAAATAGCGTTCGCTATTTGAGACAAACACTAACCAGAGGCACGCACAAGGCTTTTTGGCAACGCCTCGCCACGCTTCGCGCTATTTTGTGCTTCAAGGCACGCTATTTCAAACACTGCTAAATACATCACTGCAATTGGTTTTGGGTTAGATAACCCCACTTTAAATAGCATCAGAATAAACAATTCATCCACATGCCAGCCAAATTTGGCTAACACATGCTCCATGTTACTCATCGTAATTGATCTACGTGTTTGGCTCAGTCCAGCCCCATGTATGGAGGCATCTTCAGATTTTTTTTTTTAAAAGAGAAATAAGAATTTTTTTTTTAAACAATAGAACTATGTAGAAAGGGTTGATAACAAATCCACGACCAAGAGCAAGAAGCAACAAAAGCCCAGAGTTCTCTCAAATAGACTAAAGGCCAAAAGATCTAAATCAAATACTCAAACCACAAGAAGCAAGTTTCACTTCACAAAAGCTAGCAAATCCAGCGTAATAGATAAGAGAGTACTCTAAAAAATCAACAGAAACTGAGGCCCATACAGCTGACCAAAAATGCAATAGAATATTTCAAGCCTAGCAACACACTATATAATAATATCAAGGGCTCTGCCCTCATTGCCAATTTGGGTTGGATGCTCTAACTTTACTTGATATAAAAATTATAGCAGGCAATTCATAATTTCATATACATGTTAGGCCCAATTCGATCACGCACTCCATAACACCCAATATTTGACCCATCTGTTTTAACTTAGTCTGGCGTTTGGCCAGAAGTTAGGGAGCATGTTGAGAATATAAAACCTCACGTTTGGTATACACTCAGAAACTGGTTAGGTTTGGATTCTCTAACTTTGAGTATTTCTAAAACGCTTCACCAAGATAGACAAAGAGAAGCTAAGGATCTTGTCTATATATTCCCCTCATCATCTTTTATGCTGTGGCCTTATTCATTTTGTCCCTTTCAACCAGCTTATTGGTCTTCTTCTTCAGGCTGGCCATGGGGCTTAAGGTATAGTTGGTTTATTAACTTCAAAATGTACACCATCATTAAATCAGATCGCAGTCTTTATGGATCAAACCATAGAAGAAAAAATTAAACAAAAAAATAATAAATAAAGCAAAAGGAGTAGAAGGAGGAGTGCTAACAACATAATAGTCTTCTATTTCGGTATGAAAAGGCAAATGTTATTCTGGTTAGAAATTGTTTTTATTTACTTGCGTATACATAAATGATTTTAAGAAATGAAAAACATGATATATTTAGGGAAATTAATTATTTAAAAATGTAAATAACTTACTACAAGTGCAAGTCATATGATTCAACAAGCCACATGGCTCTCCATCAGGTGTATGCACAGGGCAAAGAAAACCCCAAGATCTGTAAGTGAAAGAAAAATAAATGAATAATGAAATCAACAAGTAAAATTTTGAAGAGCCTAAAAAGCAAATACGTACTCAGGAAGCAATTTCCGCACACTTGTTGTGCGAAGCCCAGCAAATGAAGCCCCTCGATGAACAGCACGAAAATGTGATAAAAAGCGTAAAAAATTAAGCCTTTCTGCCTGAACTGTGAAGCCCGCCCTCTAAGAAATTAATTTTGTAAAAAAAAAAAAAGTTAGGAAAGATAACATGAACAACTTCATGGTGCTTACTGAGTAGAATGCTTGCAAACTCATATTAATAAAATAAGAGTCAAACAAGAGTAATCAAAGTTCTGGCAAAGAACTACTTTTGTTAGTTTTTCCCAACATGAATATGAGAGTTGGACCCTAGGAATTTAACTCATGGTTCTATCACCTTTAATGTACACTAGGAATTAAATTCACCTTTAGTAAGAACTTGTATCTTATGCCATAGAGACAAAAAAAAAAAACCAAAGTTAGAATTCAATTTAATTTCATGGGTTTCTGTCATTTCACTCCCTAAATTATTGGCCATGGGGTTACCTACACAGATTGGCCAAAAAAAAATAGACAGATTTTTTGTGGTCAGTGTGCGATATCAGCTACATAAAATAGCCAATATGGGGACTATCCAACTTTTTAGGAATCCGTTCAAACGTCTGCCAAGAGTGCATGCGACACCAACCAAGATAAATATGTATGTATGTATATATATACTCGCCTCGCGCGGAAGAAAGGACACACTCGCGCGTGCGAAATATTACTTGCATGACCTTTCTCACTCATAAGATACATATTTTCTATTGCATGGCCTTTATTGCACAGAAGTTTTCAATTGCATATAAGTCAACCTAACTGGTATGCAACCTCAAACTCAAAATCGAAATATCTTTTGTTTTTCTCATTTCGATTTTGTGCAATTCCAATTGGCATTTTCATTTAGAACACAAAAAATTGATAACATGAAAGTTTGACAAAAAAAGAAGAATTAGAGCATAAAAATGAAAAGAAAAAAGTAGTGGTTAGTGGATGGTGGGTCCTCACTCCTTTGTGGTTGAGTTTGTTTTTTCTATTTTTCAAAGTTCTTTTTTACTACTTTACCCTTATTAAATTAAATCCTTATTTTTATTCACTAATGTCTATCAAGGGTAAATCTTGGGTTTTCGAATGTTTACCAAGAACCCAAGTTTTGGCATAATATATATATATATATATATATATATATATGTATCAGGAGATGATTGACACAGCCCTAATAGTTCTGAGAGTAAAATGACACAAACCTTTTTAACTAAGAAAGTAGTTACTGATTACACTGATTTGTTGATGATATTGAAAGAAAGAAGAGGTACAACACTAGGATAAACAGATAAACTTGGTAACAACTAAAAAGTCTTATAGTACTTGACATTGCACAATCTTCATATCACTTAGAACTCTTTTCTTGTGTCACCAAGCTTAGACCCTTCTAAGTAGCTGAGAACCAGAACCAAACACCACTCAAGTATCTTTCATCTATAACAGAAAAGATGAATGCAATGCATTTAGTAGAAAACCTATGATACTCTAAATAAGCATAATGCAGAATTCAATACCTGCTGCAAATCTAGACCTGTTTGAGTAAAAAGTCTTCCAGTTTTCAACATATTTTCAACTGCTAAACTGATTTGCCTTGTAGGATTTTTATCTAGAACCTTCTTTAAGCTATCAACTGCATTATCAGAAAGGAAGTGTCAATTCATGGGAGAAAAAAGAATATTCACCTATTGTAGATGAGTTCAAAAAAACAACAAAGTACGGTAAGTCACGGCTAAAAAAGAAAGAGTGTCAACTTAAAACAAAAACCATACCGCTGCCAAAATTGATATTGTTGCTTTCCTTTTTTATCTCATCTTGAAGAAGTTTTTTGGTCCTTTGCAACCAATCCTCTAGTTTCTCCTATAAGCAACGATACAAAATAAGTGAAGGCAATCATGAAATCAAACAACAGATAAACACTATAATACAGCTACTACAGCTAAAACACAAACTGAGCATGTCACTAGATGTACGCCCCTTAATTGAAACCTAATTTGCTACTAAGTGAACATATTTTTTGGATCATGGAGGGTAGAAAATCTACCCCCTAGTTGAATAAAAAGGTATAAAACAAAACAGACAATAACAATTGGCTTAAACCAGTGGATAGTTATGGCAGCATTCATACAAACACATTCTTCACCAGTAGTACATCATGTAGTTGTATCATCCATTTCAGGTTAATTCTCAGTTATGTTTCATGGCATTGAACACAAGTCAAAATCTGATTTCAGCAAGTATTTGAAAAAGATGGCACAGCCAAAAGGCAGACATTTACAACCAAAAAAGAGGCAGGCATTTGAAATACCTGAAGAAATAAAGGATAACAAATGCATAAATCTAGCCCCCACCAAAAAATAAGTAAATAAAATATAAAAACTTCAAAGTTCACTGAAGGATAACTAATTGTTGAAGTAATTTGATGACTCTGAAAATATCACATATCAAATCGGCGAGCCATTGTTTGTTCATGCTCAATCACTATAGATTTTGCTCCTAGCTAAAAGGATATATTGGTCGCGACCTCAATATTAAACCATGTAATCTTAATTATTAGAATTAACCATTAAATTGTTAAACATCATATAAAATGCAATTAAAACAAGTTCAATTAAAAGAGTTATTCTTTGAATCCAACTTCTTTTATTCATATTTTATCTTTCTCATCCTACTTTCTGTTTTTAATTTTTAAACTTTTGAATGCATTAGAATTTGATTTGACCTTTATTCGATCAATAACTAATAGGCAGGAACAAATTTAAGGACAAACAAGCAAACTAACGTGTATAAAAAGAACTTAAATCTTTTGTGGTGGTCCTCTTTCGTGGTGGTCCAATTAATTTTACTTCCCATTCTTATTAATGCTAATACAATCATTATGGTTTCTATAAAAATGGCATTTAAAAAAAGTTTATCAAAGCCAAAGCAGTTTTTCTTGTCCTTCCTTTTTCAGGAGAAAGAAACTTTACTAAACACAAACTCAGAAAATACAAACAATGGACATGCTACTCCTTTAAATCCACATATTTCCAGCACCCTAGAATGCTTTAGACCACAGAATACTTTAAAATTTACTGCTCTGCACCACACTAGCACAACATTATATGGCAAACAATATCTCTTAAAATACAGCTGTTTAATCTACCTTGAGATATATGGTAATCAAGTGACCAGGGAGTAAGACTTCTTGATTTTGCAAGGAATCTGGGTTGTCTAGCACCGAAGTCTGATCCATAAGCGAAAAAAGTTTCTGCAACATAAATCTAAAGACACTAGAAATATAAGAACTGATGCACAGTATCTAAAATAATAAATAGATTTTTAGTGAGGAAGATTCAAAAGTGAAAACACCATCTAATTACAGAAAATTAAAAAAACTGGATCTCTTTTCTAAGAGGGATCTTTTCCATAAATATTGGGCTCTTTTATAAAAAGTGGAAATGCACAGATGCCACATATATATATACTCCCCTCTTAAGGATTTATTTGAAAAGCAAGATTAATCCCTGTAAAAGGCAAAAAGGATATAATTATTGAGGCTACCCCGCAATATGCTACAATGACCCAAGCCATTTATTTTTAGATCCTCAGTAAAGACTCTTCCCAGCAAAAAATTACAAAAATCGGAAATTGTTTGGCCATATGATTATCATCGTCGTTATCAGAAATAACAATAGCGCTCACCAGGTGAACAGGACTGTAAGAAATAATTATATGTTCATAGTAAGATTACAACATGATTTCTTATTTGATTGGTCTTTGTAAGGATGAATCTTGAGTGGGGACATAACAAATGGATGGTTTGGATCATTTGATTGTTAAGGGTTGGGACCACCTGTGTTCCCTTTTGTTTCTTTATCGAAGGGGTCACTCTTTAAAAATATTTCTTGTATACGAGATTTTGCAGTTTTTCTTACAGGCTATTATATATACATGTATAATTGTGTATGTCAGTGTATATATATACAGAGAGAGGGAGAGAGAGCTCACATGAGCAGATTGAATTTGTCATTATTCTTATCTAGGTGAACAAATATGTAGTCCTTGAGAACAGCATCTCCAACCTAACAAAATGGAAACAATTAGCATGAACAGTATGAACCCAAACAATTAAAAAGTAGCTTTTCTCTTCCCAACTCCTTTATAGAACCAAAGGAAGATTAAAAGATTGCAGATCATGACTTACAACTGAATACGGTTCATTCTCCAGACCACCCATTAGAGGTTGGAAGTGCTCTCCTGATAGTGATAAAGGGATTAATACATACAGTTAACATTATAAATCTAATCAATGGAAGACCATGAGATGACAATATGTACCAATGTGTTCTAGACATTGACGATGAGTGAAAAGACCCAAGTCCCCAACTTCATTTATAATAATTTGAGCCCTCTCACCCACAAGCTGAGTGCCAACAGCACCTTTTCCTTTCTCAAATTTCTCGAGATAACAGCATGTCAAACTCGCATAAATTTCATGATCAGGAGTGTCAATGAGAGCCTATTAACAAAAAGTCAAGTTATATTTTTATTTAACGGGAACATGATCAGGAGTATCAGGTATGCACTATATAACTAGTTCAGACTGCTCAAACAGAACATAACAAGAATAATCCGTATACAGAATAGTGTGTGTGTGTGTGAGTATATATATATATATAGAGAGAGAGAGAGAGAAGACCAGAAGTTAAAAAAACATAGACCTTTGACCATAACTAAAAGTCTAGTGCATGAATAAGAATAGTAACATAAAAGTAGATATAGCTGATTTACTTATGCTATTATAAAACTAATAAAAATAGAAGAAATACATGTGATTGATCAGGGCTTCAGCAAAAGTACAATATGTATAACTAGTAGCCACAAAAGCACCTTTAAAATAAGACCCACAGGAAGCAAGAACTCCTTCCCCTGCATCCTGCAAAATCATTTAATGCATATATATTATCAGTTGAGTCTCACAAAAGCAAACAAAAATTCAGTTGTAGAGTCAAACCTAAAACTGCTTACCAAACACCAAGTCTTGCACTTCCGTTATGCAGGTAATACAATTTCACTGTTACTGAAGACTGATCTTCTCTTGCACATCTAAAATGACAATAAAAGGAGAATCAAAACCAAAGTCAACAAGCATCACAGCTTTCCATGAATAAGCTGATACTCCAACTCATTATAACTAAGGAAAATGATCAAATTTCAGTCCAAATTCAACTAAGCAAATGGGAGATGGTAAGACAATTCTATTCTAGCCCGTTTATCCAATTCACTAACCAACTCTTTTGTAAAACAATCTGCATAGGATGTTCTAACTCAACTCAATTACTAACCAAATCAAATTTCTACACTTTTTCTATATGCCAGTATATATTACTATAAAAATATATATAAACACACACTTATATATGCATAGAACAAAAAAAAATGTTGTTAGTCTAGAAAAGGTTTCAACTTTTTGAATTCATAGTATCAAGTTGACTGAAAGTTCAACATTCTATTCTGTTTTCAGTGTAATGCAACTTTGATTACATATTTTACAATAAATGACTACTGTCCTGTAATCTTTGTGGTGCTAATAAAAGTATCTATTCAGAAAACAAAAAACAAAACAAAAATGAACAAAAAAAAATATTAAATGAGTTCTGTGTAACAATACATTTCCAACAATTGAGTTTACTATTGCAGTATTCCGGAATAATTGAAGACTGTTATTTGTTAGTCAATATGATAAATAATTTATGCTAGTATGCAAGATAGGCAAGTTAATAGTATATTCTTTGCAGAGTGAAAATTTGGATGGGATAATTAAATCGCTAAGAACTGATAACTAAATCGCTAAGAATTGAGAACTTTGTGCCATTACAAAAAGTCAAAAGACACTCTTTTTTAATAGCAACCCAATCGCTACTTGGATTGCATCAGATTGGATTGGCTTGCAATTTCATTTAGCATATTGGAATTAATAACTATAGTCAACATGAATCCAATCTGCATGCAAGCCTACTTATAATGGATGCCAAGAGGTCTGATCAATGTAGCATCTCAAATATGAGGCCTCACACTGTTTAGCTATTACCAACACCAGGACAGGAATATATATAACAGTAACAACTTTCTAAGAAGATACACAAATGTGTGTACAATTTAGAGATAAAACCTTATCACAACTGCTTTATCTGTATATCCTTCCTTTCGATCGCGAAATGAATTGCGCACCGTACTCATTGGCTGAAATACACATAAAAATCAAACTGAGCAAGTCATTATGCTTCCCTTGGAACTATAAAATCTAAGAATCAATTAGGTAACCTACTAGATCAGTTGGTAAGTTAGGAAGGTTCGCAAGAGATTGTAACAAAAATCTTTCGTCAAGCACCCATCTAAGATAAGACTTTAGGGGGCGGGAAGAAAGTCAAAGTTTTACGGGGATGCTTGGTGCTTGCTGTTATTTGGGTCATTTGACTGGAAAGAAATCAGATAATCTTTTAGGACAAGGTTGAGGGCAGACCAAGAGGGCTTACGAAACAATATTAAGTTTTGGATTTCCCTTTGGACTTCTGTTACTTCCAAGTTCAGAGATTTCTCTTTTGCAGCTAATCTTAGGGACTGGAAGGCAGCAGTTCACTAATTTCTGTAGAATTTGAGTTTTTCTTGTTCGAGGCGGTTTTCTTGTTTTGTGTGAAGCTTTTAGTTTCCCCACAGTTTTTTTTCGTGTTGATTTCTTGTACACTGCTTTGTATTCTCTCTTTATTCTAGCAATAAAGTCTGGTTTCATTAGAAAAAATTTAAAAAAATTAAAAAAAAAACCACCCACCCAAGACAGAAACTAGAAAACTTTCATCCACTTGATAAAATTCTTTTCATAATATCAATGGAGATTAGCCCTTCTTTCCTGACCATGGATGAACTGGACCCTCAAGGGGAGAAATACCACTTTGGCCACAATGCTCATTGTCTATCACAAGATTTGTTATATTACATAAGATGGAAAGGCTCACTTACATAGTTCCGCTTTGGCATTATAACAGGTCGAACAACTCTCTCAAGCCCATTTAAAATGAAGTAGCTATAACAAAAAAAACAAAACAAAACAAACAAACGAAAAATTAGAATTAACAAAGCAGAAAACAAACGAAAAAAGGATAGTGCAGCTAGTGAAGACAAAAGAGAAAATCAAATTACTTACCCACCCATTTCTGATGACTCTTCTTTGTAAGAAACTAGCTGCTGAGGATCATAACCTCTTAAGTTGCAACACTTTGACTGCATTGCACAAGCAATTTATATCAATTGTCACCCATCAAGAACAAAAACTAAAGCTGAAGACTCCAACACAAATGATCGTTAGTAGACACAGCAGAAAACTGTGAAAGTGATTCAACATATAACTTGTCGACACAAATAATCCTATACTCTGAGAACCCACACCCAGTCCAAGGAATATGAATACACGCACAATTAGTTGATTAAAAAATAAATTAATAAAATACAAGAGTAGATAAATAAAGGAAAAGAATATTTACCATGAGCATGATGGGAAATTGGCCAAAATTGAACTGCTCTCTGACAGGAGCCTTATCACCACGCTGAAAATAAATGTCTGCCAATAATTTCCCTGTGTAGGAAATTCTAGCCTGTCTACACTGTTTAAACAGAATACACACACCACTAACACATTAATACATATACTAGAAGAAAAGAAAAGGGCAGCCCAGCCATATGTGTGAGAGGATTTCAGACTTACTTCAAAAGGATACAGAGGTTCACTACTCCGTTCCTTCTGAGGTCGGCCTAGTATAGGATCATCAGCGAACCATAGTAAAATACGAGTCAAGTACAAACTTTTTTCCAATTGAATCGGGAATAATAGTAATAGAATCATATAAAAAGTTGAGCTGAATTAAAGAATAAAGAAAGGATATTCCGAAGCGTTTCTTTGGTGAGAGGATTGTGGACTTGGACGGGCTTGATATCACGGAGCATAATGCCGAGACCAGCAGTGACGAGGTAATCGAAAGACTCGATGTGATGCCTGAACAGCTCGCGCAAGTGGCTTAAGTCTCCGGACGCAGGTAACTGATAGCTTCTCCTCTTATGCTGCATCATCTTCCTCCCTGACTCTTTCTCTTCTTCTCCGTTCTTGGCCATACTACTGCTCTTCTTCTGTTGCTGTTGATGTTGCTCTATCAATCAAATTTTGTTGGTTTATAAAGAGAGAGAGAGAGGATTCTCAGTCTTCAGTTTCTAACAGAAAACGGCGCAGGGGAGGGAGGGAGGGAGAGAGGGTTTAAGCCTGTTTCGTTCCTCTGGCAAGGGTTTTAGGCTTCATTTTTGGTTCGTTATGCCGCACTCGTCTCGTACGGTCGGATTTTGGACAGATTGGGTTTGGGTTGTCTTCATCCAGCCCAGCCCATATAAAATGGGTCCATCCGTTAAATAAAAACAAAACAAAAAAATTATATTTTATTCATATACACGTTATTTATAATTTAGGGCATTCATTGGTAAAATGAGTCATTCATTAGGGACAGTTTAGACGTTTCGCATCCAAAACATGGATAATTTTTTCTAAAAAAATATATATAATTAAATAAAAACTAAAAAACTCAATTTAATTGTCTTGCTCAATTTTTTTTTAATTGCAAGAATTAAAATTGATGAGGAACACATTTCGAGACTCTCCTTTGAACGCTCCTCACACGCTTCCCAAATATAACCGTTCTTTTTGGCCCAAACCTATGACTGTTGCCTAATCTTAATTCGGTGTACCTAACGGAATTCACTCCCCCTTCACTGAATCTAGTGACGGCGTCTTCAGTGGTGTTCACATATGAACCCAGTCAATCACTATTGAGCTTCAATGAGTAAAGATTTTGAGCCTACTAAGAGCAAGTTCACTCATTGGGTCAGGGTCAGGGTCACTGGGCACTGGGTCAAACACTGTTCACTGACTTTTTGATGGTTGCTTCCACCCGTTGGGTCAGGGTCAGGGTCACAATTTAATTTTTTACATTATTTAATTTCTATTCATTTATTTTATTGCAAATGTTAAATATATAATGTTAATAAATATCTATGATAAAGATATCCAAAGCAAAAAAATTCAAGCAATATTATTTTTGTGTACAAAAAAAAAATTACCATCGTCACATGTGTTCAAGACACAACAACCGAAAACTTTATTAAAATTAGAACCCACCGACAAAAAATTACCATCGTCACATGTGTTCAAGACACAACAACCGAAAACTTTATTGAATTTATAACCCACCGACAACTTTATTGAAATTAGAACCCACCGACAATTTTTTACGAATGAGATTTCTCGAATACTATTCAATCGTACGAATCTTATCTACATAATCTTATCTAAGATATTTGATAAGATTACGGAGCTTGTGGTTGTGCCACGTGTCTTTATCCGCTTATCATGTTTGTATGAAGAATTACAATAAATAAACTTCATTGCTCCATTTCATTCACACACAACCTTATCGTTCTCATCTCCCACTCATTACACATTTCTTCTCCTTCAATCATTGAATAAAGAGGTTGCTAAATAAGATTCGAAAGTCTCGTGATGAAGAAGATGAAGACTTGATGGCCAATAACGCCATGGTCCTTGGAGCAGTTGCTAACTATCATTCTCAAAACCAACCTCGTATGCGAGGTACTCATGTGGGGCGTGCACCAAACAGGGAGAGATTCAAGGAAGAACGTGGCAACAACTTGATGCAAGACTATTTTATCCAACGTTCTGTGTTCAGCGATGTGCAGTTTTGGACACGCTACAGGATGAGTTACGATGTGTTCAACCGCATATTTGCTGATCTTTGCCAGTACGACTCATACGTTGTTCAAAAATCAGATGCCACCAACAAAGTAGGTCTACTGCCCCAACAGAAACTGACATCTTCCTTGCGAATACTTGCGTATGGTGCTTCAGCCAATGCTTGTGACGAGTATTGTCGAATGGGGAAATCTACCTCAATTGAGGCGCTACAACAATTTTGTAGAGGAATCGTTGCTATCTACTCAAGGGAGTACCTCCGCGCTCCTAATGTGGTTGACCTCAAAAGACTTCTAGCCAAAGCTAATAAGAGAGGTTTTCAAGGTATGATTGGGAGCATTGACTGCATGCACTGGCAATGGAAGAACTGCCCATCGGGTTGAGCTGGAGAATATAGTGGTCGGAAACATTTCCTCACTATCATTCTTGAAGCGGTCGCCTCGTACGACACATGGATATGGCACGCATTTTTTGGAGTTCTTGGGGCGTGCAACGACCTCAACGTACTGGCACAGTCCCCGTTTTTCGACGAACTTACTGGAGGTCGCGCACCACAAGTTTTGTACCAAGTAAATAAGATTGACTACAATCTGTGCTACTATCTCGCTGACAGTATATACCCAAGGTGGGCGACTTTTGTGAAATCAATTACAAGGCCTACACTTGAGAAAGATATCTTATTTTCCAAATGCCAAGAGGGGTATAGGAAGGATGTTGAAAGATGTTTTGGTATTTTACAATCATGATTTGGCATTGTCAGAGGAGCTGCTCGTGGGTGGGATAAAGAGGATCTTCGGAATATCATGTTAACTTGTGTTATTTTACACAACATGATAATTGAGGATGAAAGGCCTGATGACGAGTTGGAGTCCGATGAAGAAAAAGAGGACAACATGATGCCTATGAGGGCTTTGGTTTGGGAGCGTCCAGTTACAAAAAACTTCGAACCTGTTGGTAGAGATGGGCATAATATTGAAGGATTCATGGATCACTACCATCATATTAGATCCGAGTACGCTCATTCAAGCCTTCAGAATGACCTCAAAGAGCATCTATGGCACATGAGAGGCAACATGCCTCGGTAGTTTGAGAATTTCAATAATTTGCAAATGTGTGACCAAGCTTTATTTGTTTGTATGCTTTTAGTTTGTGTGCTTTTTTTGTTTGTGTGCTCGAACCTGTCTGTGTGCTTTTTGTTTTTAATTTGAATAAAAATGGTATTTTGTCTTTATAATCAATAGCTTATGAATTTAAAACAATAACACGTACAATTTTTATTTCCTAACAATTTATATTACATAAATAACAAGCCAAGTCTAGGAATAACAACGACTAACTTAAAAACAATTTATTTGAAATACGAGAAGCTTCATGTCGGGTTGGTTGAATCACCAGTGGAGACACCATCTATATTTGGTTGCATGTTTGAGCCACCGATTGTATCATTATCCTCGTTATCATACTTTTCAGCTTTTTTTTGTGCTTTCTTTGCCAGAACTTCCTTCTAATTGGTGACAATTCCACTTGTGTTTATCTCCATAATTCGCTCTTCCCTTTCCATATTCCGCATTGCCCTATCGTCCAACTGTAATACCCCGAAAATTTCGATACTATTTTTTATAAAATATGTCGTGAAATTTGAAGTGAAATGGTGTGATTTCGTATTTTTAGAGGTTTTCGTCGTAAAACGATAATTACGGCGGTAATTATAAGTTACACAAGGTTAATTAAGGTAACTTTTTATCCGTTGAGAATTTGGGAAAACTTCCTTCATGAAAGTTGTAGAACTCGTCGAATCGAGTTCGTAGGAATTTGGTTCACCGAAAACGGACATCGTATGAAGGAGTTATGGCCTTCGGAAGTTTGGAAAATTTTGTATAAATATTGGGTATTTTTCAGAAATTTCATTTTTTGCCCGGATCTTTC
The DNA here is from genome assembly GCA_029955375.1 of Rubus parviflorus. Taxonomy (NCBI): domain Eukaryota; kingdom Viridiplantae; phylum Streptophyta; class Magnoliopsida; order Rosales; family Rosaceae; genus Rubus; species Rubus parviflorus. Next base: position 1,846,625 of record JARGGL010000008.1, on the reverse strand, counting down.
CGGAAACTTCCGAAAAAGCTCCCAACGGACAGAACCTTCGGGCGGCGCGTGGCGGCCCGTCCGGCCTCCGATGGCCACGATTCCGGTGGCGCCGGCTTCGTCTCCTCCCCCTCTTCATTTCCCGTGAAGGTACCTTCCCCAAATTCTTGACGGAAAGTTGTCAACCGGAGCCGACAGTTTCTGCCAAAAAGGGGAAGCTTTCCGGCGACATTTCCGGCCACCTCCGGCGATGAGACCTGTTGGGTTTTGCTCCCCTCCTGCCCAGCAACCTCCCCATGGTGGTGGATCACGGCGGTACGGCCTAGATCGGCGGGATTGAAACTTTGAACTTTTTGGATCTAGAACTTGCCGACACCGATTCCGACCACTTTCCCTCCGATTCGGACTTTGAGGTAGTTATTAAACTTGTTGGGTTTGTTGAGTTGTACATGCTGGTAAAATTTGGTGTCAATCGGAGAACTTTTTCCGGCGACTGACCATCGCCGGCGGCGGCGTGTGGGCGGCGCGTCCGGCCGGTCCAGGAGCAAGTCTTTGCTCCGTTGTGCTTAGTTTGTTGATACGAACAATTTTCGTGTTTACAATTTTGTCAAATTCGGTCGTTTGATCAATGATCAATTAATCGATAATTATAGATCGTTAGATCCGTGATGATCCGACCGTTGGATCGTCACCATTTTTGGATATGTTGTTAGGATGCTAGAAATAAGCATGCTGTTGGATTTTGGAAGTTTTGGATTTCGTGTGGGACCCGTTGATGAATAGTTGACGTGGGACCCACATTGACCGACGGTTGACTTTTGTCAAATAGTCTCGTTTAATATTTCCGATGTCCTAGGTGACATTTGAGGAATATTTGTAACATTTTGGAAGTGTATTATGCTAATTGGAAATTGCATAATCATAGGTGATTGTGAAAGGTGTTGCGTACGTGCTTGTCGATTCCTGGTTACTATTTGAAGACGCAGCAGGAATTAGAGGTGAGTGAATCTCACGATGTTTTAGATGTGAATATTAATTCTCATCTGTGTTATTTGAAATGTGTGATATTTGTGAAAAATGCAAATAAATGATTTTATGAGTTTTGGAGTTTTGGAAAACAATATTTTGAAATTATTCATTATTATTGTTTTTAATTGATGGTTTTGTGGAAAACAATATTTTAAAAATATAATATTGTTTTGATGCATTTGAGAGTGTGAAAATGATGTTCTGTGAGTTATACAGTTTTCATCATTAATTTGAATGTGGGGTGTTTTGTGAATATGCCTTAAAATGTGGCATTTGTTAGATGTAAGGGTAAGAATACCTTTAGATGAGTTTTGACCCTTTGGGTTGAGGGACGTGGTAACATGGTCCATGACAATGGGTGAAAAATGGTAGCCCATGCAGTTAGAGCTCTAGTCTGTCGCCTTAGTATTCCGAGGATGAATACGGTATTCATAAGTCCTAAAATGTGACGAGTGAATATTATTTTTTAGAATGAGAAGAAAAATGGTATTCTCACTTTTATTGTCTATTAAATGACATTGAGTATTGGGATGGTATTTGGAGATTTATGGAATTTCTTTTAAATCAAAAGAAATCATAATTTTGGAGAAAATGATTTGGTGTGAGTTGATTTGAGATTACTTCTTTAATAATTGAAGTGATTACTATTTGATTTACAATTCTTGAAAAATATTGAATTGTATTTGAAGGTTGAAATGATTCTTTTGAAAATAAAAGAATTTGAGTTTTGGGTTAATGTTTTCGGTGTGAGTAATTGGAGTTTTACTTCTTTAAAATTTGAAGTAAATATCATTGTGATTTACGATTCTTAAAAAGGAATTGTATTTGAAAAGTATATGTTACATATATTAGTTTTAAAAATAAACTATATATGTATGATTTTGTTAAACGGTTTTAGTGTGAGTAAACTGGGATCATTCACACCAGCTTCATAAGCTGACCGGGTTTGTTGATATAACCCGGTACACTATTCAACGGTGTAGGGGTTAATCGTGCAGGTTAGGTAAGCAGTGTAGCTTGAAGATTTGGTTGGTAAAACCGTTATCGACCATAAGTGTTTTGTTAGACTTCCGCTGTTGTGTAATAAACTCTGGTGGTGTAATTACTTAATATTTTGTAAAATCAATTTATTATGTAATTTATGGTATGTAATATTTGACTCTAAAGAACGAGTCACTATTTACATACGTTGGGCATGGAGTATGTGTTGTTGTACTTGAATTAAAAAGAAAAAAATTCTGGTGCATATTTGTAATTGATATTCCATGCTTCGCGTCCCGAACTGGTTGTGTAATTAAGGGCAAAAATGCCTTATTATTTGTTTGGAAATTCGGGGCGTGACAGTTTGGTATCAGAGCAATGGAACGCTCTACGGGAATGAATGAGCTATGGAATGCTCTAGAGAAGTGTTGAGATAAGTTGAGTTGAGAAGTGAAGTAAGGGTTTAGAGCTTAGGTTTGGTTTAGGGTTTGGCGTTAGGTTCTTAGATTCATCCAAGTAATGGTTACTTCGTATGCTTAATTACGCACAGTATTTATCGAGTGATGGCCCGACCGCGGCGGATCCCCATCATGTGCTCTTCAGTGCTGTGATGTTGTTAAAAATATAAAGTACAAATTACAATTCCTTATACGGTAGTCTTACAGGGCTACATTTCTAATTCTCTCAACCGTACCCTGGATCAAACGACAGACTTGATCCACTGACCCTTTCTTGTTCTTCAGCAGCTCAGTAGAGATCTGTGTTGCTACCGTTACTAGACAACCAATGTACGGATTGTCTGAGACCCCTTCTGTTCTTCCAGCAGTAGGCATATCTGGTAGAATTGAAAAACCTGAAGTTAGGAATACAATTGTACCTAACTCACAACCACCTATTAACTTCTGCACCGTTGACTGACTAATAGGAGCATAAATCACGTATGACCCTGTTGAATCAGTACAACTTTCTTGGAGTATATAGGTGTTGTGCATTTGCAACAAGGAGACACAATTGCGTGGATCATGACCAGTTGTGATGTGTGCAATCTCCTGTACTTCTTTTTCCAATGCTAAGTGGTCCCACTGGTTCCGAGTTTGTACGTCAATGAAGAAGTCAAAGAGCTTTCTGTGAGAGACATGATGCTGGATTATTGCAGATGCAGTTCGAGTGAGGCCATGAGGCTTATTCAGCCTGTTCCAGATTTTGTTGGTGGAGACTCTTATCCCTGAACCCCTGAACTTGGTTTGTTCGGCTACCTTCCATTCATGAGCAGTAGAGTTGCCGATGTCTGTGCAAAAGTCTGTCACTATTCTGCATGCCATCTGCAACAAGTTTCTTCTTCCTTCCACAGATGGTATGACACAAAAGTCTTGAGGAGGATAAGTGTCAGCCACGGAATAATTTAACCTTTCCGCTTGCCTCTGAAGTATTTCTACCCATCGCCTTGCTCCAAAGGCTAAGCCTGACTCCACTAGCGTTCGGTATGTTTGGTGCATGATTTGATCCTGTACATCAACATGTTCCACCCATACGACACGAGAGCTGCCGTTGAACAAATCTTGGATTAAGCATCCGGATGGACGCTTCTTGCATTGAGATCTTGAGTGTGGACCCAGATTTGAGCTTAAACCGTCCACAGAGACGTCAATTATTGCCCAACTTTGTTCTGTTTGTCGTTGGCAATAACGAACAAAGTGAGTTACACGAGTGGAGACAGATGGACTGGTCACCTGGAACTCAGCAGTCATGACTTGGATGGTTTCGTTGTAGCTTCCAGTTGTCCCTGTTGACAACACGTCAAGGATCGTTGCCCTCGAGATGATGCTACCGAATATGGTGGACCATTGGTCCACATCCATGAAGAGATTCACGAGTACGACAGGACTGAGGGGAATAGTGGCTGTGTAGCGTGAAGCTTCGGTTTGGAAGTTAGTGGGAGTAAGATCAATACCGTTAGTGAAGATTCTCTTGTACTCTGCTTCATTCAGGAACTCATGAAGCGTGACAGAGCTGGATTTGAGTGCAGAGATCCACAGTGGCGCAGCAGCAGATGCCATGATGATTAGCTCATCTCTGACCGACACAATGATTTCAGAAATCTTAGTTGTGTCTGCCACGACAGATGCTTCTGCCACGGCAGATGCTTCTGCCACGGCAGATGCTTCTTCAGGTTCTGAACGGTTGATGTTGTCTGATGGTTGTTGTGTAGAAGAAGAGTGATGTGGGATCGACATACACTTTTGAATATCCCTCCTCATGTGAGACTTTTCCCTTGGACCGATGACTGCAGGAATTGGAAGAGTCTGAGGTTGTGGGGTAGTCTCTTCAATCCCTTTTAGTAGCTCACTATTGGGAGTGACTCGATTTCCACAATGGTTGCAGTTGATTCGGCTGAATGCAGCTTGGTACTGACTAAGTTGAGCTTGAAGCTCATTGATTTTCTGTCTCAGCAGAAAATTTTGTTGACGAGTTGTTTGGGCAGGCGTTCGGGGTCGATGCTTTATCACCCAGGCAGAGACTTGTGCAAACGTTAACCTTATTTGGTCACCCAAATCTTGTCGCTGTTGAACAGTTGGCTGTGGAAAAGCCTCGACGAAGTCCTTCAATGCTTGGACTTGGTATTTGGTGAAGCTCTTCCTCAGTGGAATACGTTGGGATGGACCAGGTTCAGCTTGTGGAGATGATACTTGTGGACTTGGGGCTACTTCAATGGCTTCGTCTTCTGCTAGAAGCATGTCTAGCATGTCGATATCGTTGTTGAATTCGATTGCTGGTGAAATTATTTCATCTAAGCCCTCAAAAAATTGGCTTTCAGAGGGATCAGATTGAAGTAATTCACTGAACGAATTCACTTTGCGTGACATGTTTGAGTTTGGTGGGAATTTCTGAGAAGTTTGAGTGAAGAAATCCTCTTTGAAAGAGAAAGGAGGTTATGGCACTAATGGAAAGTATCTGTTAGTGGATGCGTAAGGTGTATATTTATTGTTGGTGGAGAATTTGAAAATTTCAAAAGCAAAAGTGAGTGGCTGATTACAGCTAATTGTCGGAGACTTTGGAGATCGTGGAAGATTATTTTTCCCCGATGCATGGATTTTCCACATACAGTTCCACTCTTGTGAGACCTCGCATCTTTTGAGGAATTAATTATGCGAAAGTTAAAGTAAAGAGTCATTATGACCGGTGTTAGTGGAAGACTGAGTTTTTGTTGATTAAATCTTGTGGAATCTTGTATCGTGGGCGATACTTTTGAGTAATTGAGACAGATATGAGCAATAATTATTCTCAGTGGGTTGTTGAGTGCACCGCACTTGCATTAAAGAAAGGTTTCCCTTACGGTGGAAAGTTGTGTTTAAATTCATGGATAAGGAGTTGTGTTACTCACCTCATATCTGTTATCAAACAAGTATCTCAATTTTCTCTTACACAATGGTGAACAAAGGAGAGTGCAGCAAACGTTCCAAGAACACTGATTGGAGTGAACTTCCGGTGGAGATCTGGAAATATATATTCCAGTTGGTTGCTACCGCATCCCTGCAGAGCACAATGGAACTCCGTTGTGTCTCAAAAACTTTCAAGGAGTATGCCGATAGCTGGTCTACTTTGGCGGCGATCGACATGGATGGGTTCGATGGTGGATCCAGACCCACTGGTTCTATAGAAGCGGATCTGCAAGTGCGTATCTTCGCAAATCGTTGCTGGGAAGCGAAGAACCCAGAGTCTCTGTTCCGATTGGGAATGCGAGTACTGGTGCAAGCGGCAAACATACCTTTGGCCCTGGAGTACTTCGATGCGGCATGCAAACCAGGAACTTTTTATGGTGCACGTCCCAGTTTGGTGGTAGGTCATCATGTTGCATTTTATGCAGCGTGTATGATAAGGATGATTTTGGGACCACAAGCCGAGCAGCAGAAAATGGTGCAGCGCCTGTGTGAAGCCCTCGTCTGGTGGAGAAGCGGATGGAACATCTACTATTGTAGAGAAGAAGTTGAGCGGATGATGCGTCAGAGCGATGAGTGCCATGAGCATCTTTTGACCTTCTTTCCGTCGACTACTGCCTTCTTACCCAATAAATGTCTTACTTGCGGTGAGTCGAGCTTTTGGCGTCCTTTTGGCCAGAACATGTGGAACGTGGATGGAGTTAGGCCTGCAGCTAGAGAATGTTGCGACACTTGTAAGTGTTTTGTTGAGGCGGCATATTTCTATCAGCTTATGATGTATGGAATTCCGCATTATCCGGCCTCTTATCCACGATGTCACTATTGGAGGTTTAAGGATGGATTCTGGTAGTTAAAGCCCTGTGAGGCACTTTAGAAGTTGTAATAGGAGTGTATGCAAGTTGCTTCTAGTTTTGTTGTGGTGTGTTGTGTAATACCCGGTTTATTATTAAATAAATTCTGGGATTTGAATTTCAGGTTGTGAGAACCGAGTTGTGGTTGTGTTGTGGTTTGATTTGTACTACCCGGTTATTAATGAATAAAATTCTGAAATTTGAAATTTGAGTTGTGATAACCTTGGGTGTACTCTGCGTCCAAATTTCGGGACGAAATTTCTTTAAGGAGGGTAGACTGTAATACCCCGAAAATTTCGATACTATTTTTTATAAAATATGTCGTGAAATTTGAAGTGAAATGGTGTGATTTCGTATTTTTAGAGGTTTTCGTCGTAAAACGATAATTACGGCGGTAATTATAAGTTACACAAGGTTAATTAAGGTAACTTTTTATCCGTTGAGAATTTGGGAAAACTTCCTTCATGAAAGTTGTAGAACTCGTCGAATCGAGTTCGTAGGAATTTGGTTCACCGAAAACGGACATCGTATGAAGGAGTTATGGCCTTCGGAAGTTTGGAAAATTTTGTATAAATATTGGGTATTTTTCAGAAATTTCATTTTTTGCCCGGATCTTTCCGGAAACTTCCGAAAAAGCTCCCAACGGACAGAACCTTCGGGCGGCGCGTGGCGGCCCGTCCGGCCTCCGATGGCCACGATTCCGGTGGCGCCGGCTTCGTCTCCTCCCCCTCTTCATTTCCCGTGAAGGTACCTTCCCCAAATTCTTGACGGAAAGTTGTCAACCGGAGCCGACAGTTTCTGCCAAAAAGGGGAAGCTTTCCGGCGACATTTCCGGCCACCTCCGGCGATGAGACCTGTTGGGTTTTGCTCCCCTCCTGCCCAGCAACCTCCCCATGGTGGTGGATCACGGCGGTACGGCCTAGATCGGCGGGATTGAAACTTTGAACTTTTTGGATCTAGAACTTGCCGACACCGATTCCGACCACTTCCCCTCCGATTCGGACTTTGAGGTAGTTATTAAACTTGTTGGGTTTGTTGAGTTGTACATGCTGGTAAAATTTGGTGTCAATCGGAGAACTTTTTCCGGCGACTGACCATCGCCGGCGGCGGCGTGTGGGCGGCGCGTCCGGCCGGTCCAGGAGCAAGTCTTTGCTCCGTTGTGCTTAGTTTGTTGATACGAACAATTTTCGTGTTTACAATTTTGTCAAATTCGGTCGTTTGATCAATGATCAATTAATCGATAATTATAGATCGTTAGATCCGTGATGATCCGACCGTTGGATCGTCACCATTTTTGGATATGTTGTTAGGATGCTAGAAATAAGCATGCTGTTGAATTTTGGAAGTTTTGGATTTCGTGTGGGACCCGTTGATGAATAGTTGACGTGGGACCCACATTGACCGACGGTTGACTTTTGTCAAATAGTCTCGTTTAATATTTCCGATGTCCTAGGTGACATTTGAGGAATATTTGTAACATTTTGGAAGTGTATTATGCTAATTGGAAATTGCATAATCATAGGTGATTGTGAAAGGTGTTGCGTACGTGCTTGTCGATTCCTGGTTACTATTTGAAGACGCAGCAGGAATTAGAGGTGAGTGAATCTCACGATGTTTTAGATGTGAATATTAATTCTCATCTGTGTTATTTGAAATGTGTGATATTTGTGAAAAATGCAAATAAATGATTTTATGAGTTTTGGAGTTTTGGAAAACAATATTTTGAAATTATTCATTATTATTGTTTTTAATTGATGGTTTTGTGGAAAACAATATTTTAAAAATATAATATTGTTTTGATGCATTTGAGAGTGTGAAAATGATGTTCTGTGAGTTATACAGTTTTCATCATTAATTTGAATGTGGGGTGTTTTGTGAATATGCCTTAAAATGTGGCATTTGTTAGATGTAAGGGTAAGAATACCTTTAGATGAGTTTTGACCCTTTGGGTTGAGGGACGTGGTAACATGGTCCATGGCAATGGGTGAAAAATGGTAGCCCATGCAGTTAGAGCTCTAGTCTGTCGCCTTAGTATTCCGAGGATGAATACGGTATTCATAAGTCCTAAAATGTGACGAGTGAATATTATTTTTTAGAATGAGAAGAAAAATGGTATTCTCACTTTTATTGTCTATTAAATGACATTGAGTATTGAGATGGTATTTGGAGATTTATGGAATTTCTTTTAAATCAAAAGAAATCATAATTTTGGAGAAAATGATTTGGTGTGAGTTGATTTGAGATTACTTCTTTAATAATTGAAGTGATTACTATTTGATTTACAATTCTTGAAAAATATTGAATTGTATTTGAAGGTTGAAATGATTCTTTTGAAAATAAAAGAATTTGAGTTTTGGGTTAATGTTTTCGGTGTGAGTAATTGGAGTTTTACTTCTTTAAAATTTGAAGTAAATATCATTGTGATTTACGATTCTTAAAAAGGAATTGTATTTGAAAAGTATATGTTACATATATTAGTTTTAAAAATAAACTATATATGTATGATTTTGTTAAACGGTTTTAGTGTGAGTAAACTGGGATCATTCACACCAGCTTCATAAGCTGACCGGGTTTGTTGATATAACCCGGTACACTATTCAACGGTGTAGGGGTTAATCGTGCAGGTTAGGTAAGCAGTGTAGCTTGAAGATTTGGTTGGTAAAACCGTTATCGACCATAAGTGTTTTGTTAGACTTCCGCTGTTGTGTAATAAACTCTGGTGGTGTAATTACTTAATATTTTGTAAAATCAATTTATTATGTAATTTATGGTATGTAATATTTGACTCTAAAGAACGAGTCACTATTTACATACGTTGGGCATGGAGTATGTGTTGTTGTACTTGAATTAAAAAGAAAAAAATTCTGGTGCATATTTGTAATTGATATTCCATGCTTCGCGTCCCGAACTGGTTGTGTAATTAAGGGCAAAAATGCCTTATTATTTGTTTGGAAATTCGGGGCGTGACACCAACATCATAGCCTCTTGTCGCAACTTCATTTGCTCTTTTCGGATTTCCCGTTGTTATTCGAACCAAACTTGCTGGCAAAATTCCTCTTCGCGTTTTTCCCTTTGCGCAACTAATAATACTTGGTTGGCTGCCATAGTCTCTACGGCTAAAGTCATCCGCTCTTGGTTTTGTACGGACTTCTTTCCTTTCCGATTAGCTTCTTTCGCAGCCTTCTTACCAGGAGGCCTTACGGAAGGGCCTGGAGATACATCGGCAATTTCTTCATCTTCATCTAAATCCAAGTGAACATGGCCATCATTTTCTGATGGTTGTGTGTGCACATGTTGACTTCTTCCAATAGAGCTACTTGTGACATCATCCGGATGCTCTTTGAATTGTTGAAAGCCTTTCACGACGTCATAACATAAGTGATGAGTGAATGCTTTGACATGTAATTTAGCCCTCACGCAATCGTCTCGATAATACATTTGTGCTTGACGCTCCTATGTAATTTGTAAATAAATATTTAATTAGTAACAAAATAAACAACAAAACGAATTATAAATGTCCATAACAAATTATATTTAAGCAAATTATAAAAATAAATAACAATTTATAGATACGCATTATTTGTATCAATTAATTAAATTTTATACTAATTGATAAATATTTAACATTTATGCTACATAAAAAAATATTACCTCATCCATCAAATTAAAACCACTCTTGTAAAATTGACGCGCTTTCCTAACCGAGGAATGCCACATAAGGAGTTCTCGTTTCATAGTTTTCCATCTATTGGTTATTCCTTGAGCCGATCGGACATTTTCCGGATTTTCACTCCAATTTTCCATATAGTGTCGATGAACATTTGCCCATAGCTCATCCTTTGATTGATCTGTACCCTTTGCCGGATCATGGCTAACAACTCTCCAAGATTCACACAATTGAACATCTTCGGCTACCAACCATTGTGTCCCCGAATTTGAAGATTTTCCCCCCGAATTTGCAGTTTTTGGTCCCATATTGGAAACAAATTTTTTTTTGAAAGATAGATTATAGTTGGAAGAGGAAGTGTTGCTGCAATGGAATGAAAATTTTGAGTGTGGGAGGTAAAAGGTTTAATGGTAGGTATTTATAGAAATTATTTACATTTTCTTAAATTATTTTCACTTCTATCCGTTGCAAACATGAAGACAAATTGAGATCATCCATTATAATTATACTTGGGTTAATTTCAGTTTACTACCTTATACTTTACACTCAAAATCAATTCAGTCCCTATATTTTCAATTTCATCAGTTATACCCTTGTACTCTATAAATTTGATCAATGTCATCCAACCATCAGATTTGGACTTTTTATGGAGGGTATTTTTGTCATTTCATATTTATTATTAGTAGATATAATTAAATAATTTATTAATAGTAGAAATAAAATAAAATAATTTATTATTAATCAAAATAAAATAAAATAATTTATTATATTGTAAGTAGCATTGAAAAAAAAATATTTATTATTATTAGTAGTAATAATAATAAACATTTTATTAGTACGACAGTACAAATAAAATATCTATATATGGTCATATACGATACGACAATGAAATAAAATAAATAATTTATTATTAGTAGAAATAAAATAAAATATTTTATTTTAATTATATATAGAGTTATATACCAGAATAAAATAAAATAAAAAATTTATTATTAATAGAAAAAAAAAAAAATTTCATAAATTGAAAGTTAGCATGAAAAAAATAAAATAATGCTAACTTTCAATGTATGAAATTATTTTATTTTATTTCTAATAATATAATAAATAGAGTTATTTTGTTTAGGGTTTATGAAGAAAATGACGAAAATGCCCTCATCAGAAATCTCAAATTTAACAATTGGATGACATTGATCAAATCTATAGAGTATAAGGGTGTTTTTGATGAAATTGAAAGTACAGAGACTGAATTGATTTTGAGTGTAAAGTATAGGGTAGTAAATTGAATTTAGCCCATTATACTTTGATCCAATGGCTATAATTAAGTAGTCGTTGCATTAGCTTATATCAAGAAACCAACGGCTCCATGCCAGCTGGCCATGTGCAGCCTACAATTGCAGCAGCAGCCATGATGTCACCCATGTGCAGCCTCTATTCCATGTTGTCAACCAATCTCAACCCAAGGCACAAAGAGCCCGATCAATCGTGTAATACCCCGAAAATTCGTATTTAATCCATCGAAAATATTTTGGATTAATAGTAGTGTGGAATTGGTATGGAAGTTGTGAGAGTCGTAATTTTGGACGTTGACCGTAAAAATAGAATTTTACGATGGTAAATATAAGTTTCGGGAAGTCAAAAGAGTTGACTTTTTATCCGTCGAGAATTTTGGAAAACTTCCTTCACGAAAGTCGTAGAGCTCGTCGAACTAAGTTCGTGGACATGTGGTACGTCGAAAACGGAAATCGTATGAAGAAGTTATGGGTCTCGGAAGTTTGGACGAATGTCTATAAAAAGGTTTTTTATTTTCGGAAATTCATTTAATTCCGGAAAATTCCGAAAAATTCCGGAATTCTCCCAAAACAGACCGGACCTCCGGCCGGCGCGTGGCGGCGCGTCCGGCCACCTACGGCCACGGGGCCGGCGGCGTTGGCTTCGTCTCCTCCTCCTCTTCCTCCCTCCGGTGGTACCTTCCTAGGATTCTCGCCGGAGAACCTCGAATCGGAGCCGACAGTTTCGGGTAAAATTGGCAAGTTTTCCGGCGACGTTTCCGGCCACCTCCGGTGGTGAGACCACTTGGGTTCTCTTCCTCTCTTCCCCAACAACTCATCTGTGGTGGTGGTTCACGGCGGCACAGCCTATAGCGACGGGATCAGAGTTTTGAAGTTTCTAGATCAAGAACAAGTCAACGCTGATTCTGGCCACTTCCGCTACGATTCGGACTTTAAGATAGTTATCAAACTTGATCCTCTTGTTGAGATGTACATGCTGTTAAAATTTCATGGCAATCAGAGCACTTTTTTTGGCGACTGACCATCGCCGGCGGCGGCGCGTGGGCTGCGCGTCCGGCCGATCCAGGAGCAATTCTTTGCTCCGTTGTGCTTAGTTCGTCGATACGAACAACTTTCGTGTTTATAGTTTTGTCAAATTCGGTCGTTTGATCGATGATCGATTTAATCGAATATCGAACCGTACGATTTACGATCTGAGTGATCCGACCGTCCAATGATCACCAAATTTGATTGTATGGTTAATTTTGTAGTATTAAACGTGTTGTGCGGTTGGATCGTTGAAATTTGGAAGTTTTGAATTTCGTGTGGGACCCGTTGAATAGTGACGTGGGACCCACATTGACCGATAGTTGACTTTTGGTCAATTTGTCTCGATTAATTTTTCCGATGTCCTAAGAGACGTTTGAGGAACATTTGAATTATTTTGGAAGTGTATTATGCTAATTGGAAATTGCATAATCATAGGTGATTACGAAAGGTGTTGCGTACGTGCTTGTCGATTCCTGGTTACTATTTGAAGACGTAGCAGGAATTAGAGGTGAGTGAATCTCACGATGTTTTAGATGTGAATATTAATTCTCATCTGGGTTATTTGAAATGTGTGATATTTGTGAAAAATGCAAAGAAATGGTTTTATGAGTTGTGGAGTTTTGGAAAACAATATTTTGAAATTATTCATTATTATTGTTTTAATTGGTAGATTTTGTTGGAAAACAATATTTTGAAAGTTTTCATTTTATTGTTTTTAATTGATGGATTTTGGTGGGAAACAATATTTCGAAAATTATAATATTGTTTGATGTATTTGAGAGTGTGAAAATAGTGTTCTGTAATTTATACAGTTTTCATCATTAATTTGAATGTGGGGTGTTTTGTGGATACGATTTATGTGTTAAATTACATTTTGAATCGTTTTGAGAATATGCCTTAAAATATGGCATTTGTTAGATGTAAGGGTAAGAATACTTTTAAATGAGTTTTGATCCTTCGGGGTCGGGGGACATTGGTCCATGGCAATGGGGGAAAATAAAGCCCATGCAGTTAGAGCTCTAGTCTGTCGCCTTAGTATTCCTGGGGGGGAATACGGTATTCATGAGTCCTAAAATGAGACAAGTGGATATGGTTTTAAAATGAGAAGAAAAATGGTATTCTCACTTTTATTGTCTATTAGATGACATTAAGTTTTGGATGAGAGTTTATATTGTTTAATATGTTGGATTACCCTGGTATTAACATACACGTTATGGGGCGTGTGGGGTTAAAATACGTGGTATGAGACGCGTAGGTTCAGTATATTATATAATATAAATTTTCTGGATTGAGATTGGATTTGGAGATTTATGGAATTTCTTTTAAATCAAAAGAAATCAGTATTTTGGAGAAAATGATTTGGTGTGAGTTGATTTGAGATTACTTCTTTAATAATTGAAGTAATTACTATTTTGATTTACAATTCTTGAAAAATATTGAATTGTATTTTGAGGTTTAAATAATTCTTTTGAAAATAAAAGAATTTGAGTTTTTGGTGAATGTTTTCGGTGTGAGTAATTGGAGTTTTACTTCTTTAAAATTTGAAGAAATATTATTGTGATTTACGATTCTTAAAAAGGAATTGTATTCGAAAAGTATAAGTTATATATATTAGTTTTAAAAATGAACTATATATGTATGATTTTGTTAAACGGTTTGAGGGTGAGTAAACTGGGATCATTCATACTAGCTTCATAAGCTGACTGGGTTTGTTGATATAACCTGGTACACTATTCAATGGTGTAGGGGTTAATCGTGCAGGTTAGGTAAGCAGTGTAGCTTGAAGATTTGGTTGGTAAAACCGTTATCGACCATAAGTGTTATTATTTGACTTCCGCTGTTGTGTAATAACTCTGATGGATTAATTACTTAATATTTTGTAATATCAATTTATTATGTAATTTATGGTATGTAATATTTGACTCTAAAGAACGAGTCACTATTTACATATGTTGGGCATGGAGTATGTGTTGTTGTACTTGAATTAAAAGAAAAAAATTCTGGTGCATATTTGTATTTGATATTTCATGCTTCACGTCCCGAACCGGTTGTGTAATTAAAGGCAAAAATGCCTTATTATTTGTTTGAAAATTCGGGGCGTGACAAATCGCCCCAGGGGAGATTTTGCCCGGTCTTCCTTCCACTGCTGGAACCTATTTTCTGCAAATTTGGGGCTGGATTGACATGGCAACCAGGCAAGAATGAATGGGTGGACTTGCTCTAAGGATGACTGTCAGTACTTTCAGGGTCACAAACTCGCCATGGCCTAAATGTATCTCCAACTCTTCTTCATGCTCTGCTGCCGATACTTGACTTTCAACATCTCGACATCATAAAGTCATTGTTGATCACGCGTTGACTTTCGGGTCAACAGGTTGATTTTTCATCTTTTTCTCATAATTGACTATATGCAAAAAGAGTGGTAAGTGATATTGAGATTCGAGATTGTCGTTCCAACAGAGATTGACGGTTCCTAATCTCTAGGTAGTGTGTGATCGAGTAACTCTAGCAATAATGGAGTTACAAAAGGTGAAAAGAGTGGGTGAAGGTGTATATATGACGATGTGCGGTGTGGTGTAGTGTTCGGTTTGTGAATGAATGATGAAATGAGAAGACAAGCAAACAAAGAAATAAATGCAAACAAGTAAAGTAGAGTGTGTGCAAAGTATGAAAGTGTTGGGGTTTTCGGATAAACCAAAGCCCAATGCAACTAACAATACTCTAACACAAAATCATGCCAATGTGATCACAAATCAAGCCCCGTATCCTTGCCATGTTATGGTTCTAGGACCGTATTTTCCTAAGGTATTCGAATGCCTTATTAGGACCGTATTTTTCTAAGGTATTCGAATGCCTCATTCAAACTCTCTAGGTGTCATAAGAGATCCCTCTATGTTACCTAATACCGAATCTCCTAAAGTGCTTAAGAGACGTAAAGTGTCGAAGTTTAGAGACTCAAACAAGCAACACATATATAACCCATCATTCCACCGATATTATCAATATGGAGTGAATTCCTTCTAAGGTATTCCTAAGCCTTATTATGGTCTTAAGGACTCTCCGCGGGAGGGTAGAAAGAAAAGAGGCGTAAAACACATGAATTAAGGATTACACAAATGAACATGCTCATCATACATATTGTCAGTTGCGTAGAGAAGAATAAAGTAACCAACTCATTCACACTCATACAAGATGGATCAAATGCATACCAAAGAGTGGTGAATTCCTCAAATACACATTCAATACATATTACACTAGACAATACATATATTCATGAAACACAAAGACATTTATTCATAAATCAAAGCATCACATACTCACATTGGACTAGGGCACACAACCCTAGTCTCCAACAAAGTAACTACTCACTAATCATCCTAGTATACATCATCAAATTACAATTATAAGCTCTAAACATAAGTAGAAGAGAGAGAGAGATGAGGAATGCTCAATAGATGACTCTCTAGCTTCTCCTTGGCCTTTGATGATGAACTTGGTGACTTGGTGAGGATCTCAGCTGCCTAAAGTGGTGGATGTAGTAGTAGACCTTGTGGTGAGCAAGGTTGATGAAGTGGTGGAAGTGGCCTGAACCGTCGATGCTCAACCGGTCGATGGTCTGGTGTCAACTGGTCGACTGGTGTACCGAGGCTAAACCTAAGGGAATGAAGAAGAGAGAAAAGGGAAAGGGAAAGTGATGGGTGATGAAGGCTAGCTGAAAATGGATGCCCTGATGAGGCAAATACTATGCTATTTATAGGCAAAAGAGAGAGAGAATGGAGGGCTATGATTAACTAGGGAAGATCTAATGGTTGGATAGAATAAATGGGTAAAGGGGTAAAAGCACTAGGGAACAAAAGGGAAGGAATAATCTATAGATGGCCTCATTATATCTAGTATGGTCCTTACTGATTTTTTATGCTCATGTGGGTGAGTCACAAGGTTGACTTCGCCGTTGACTTTGATAATGACCCTCGGAGTTGACCAAAGTTGACTTCCTTGACTTCTCGGCCAATCTTTCGAAATTCTCTTGCGACTCACTTCCGGGACTTCATATTGACTCGTAGACGCTCTAAGTCGGGGTTGACCGCGAGTTGACCGATGGTTCTCAGGTTGACTTTTCATTCTTTTGCCGGAAATCCACTAAAAGCTCTAAAACGCACAATTTTGCTCCCAATATCCATCCAATGCTCGTGAACCCTACAATGTTGCAAATCAAGGCTTAGAGACACTAGACGGCCATTGGATTAGCATTACTAAAGTGATTAGAGGCCTAATTTATATGCAAATCACATACAAATCAATAATGCTCTAAAAGCTCCCAAAACGTGTCATTTTGCTCAAAATTACTTTCCTTCTCTTATTTGGACTACAAAACACACAAACACTGATTAGATAAACTAAATAGCCTAAGAATAAGCCTAATTCAAGTTATTTGTAACGACTCATACCAAAACTTATCCTTTTAATATAGTGTTTCACAGCGAATCGTTGGAAGTTTCGGTTTCGTGCTTCAAATAGTACTTTTAGGGGGTCGACGGGATGACTTTTCGTTCGGTTAGGATTTTGTTTGAACTTTCTTCACAGAAGATGTAGAACGCATTAAACCGAGTATGTGGACATTAAGTACGTAAAAATAGGACTTCGTATAAGAGAGTTACGGTTCACGGAAGGGGAGTTACTATTTCGGGAAGCCTCTATAAATAGAAGTTTCCGGATCGGGAAACTTGCAAAAAATCTCAAACGACCCTTCAGCTTCCCCAACCCGCTACTATTTCGGGAAGCCTCTATAAATAGAAGTTTCCGGATAGGGAAACTTGCAAAAAATCCCAAATGACCATTCAGCTCCCCCGACCCGCTACAACACTCGACACCTTCTCAGGCCAATTTCTCGCCCATCTGGCCACCTCATGCCGTGAAACCGGTCTCATTCTCTTCGCCTATTCTTTCTCTTCAATCCTATACCTTTTTCTAGCCACAAATCGAAGTGTAGAAGGATAAATCTAGGAGAGAAAAACACCCGAAAATTGCGAAAACTGCCCTTGCTTGCCGGCAACGATTCTGGCCGATTCGGCCAAGACCACCTATTTGGCTTTGTAGCCCTCCTCACCATGAACCCAACGCGACCGGTTTCACCTTCATTTGTTGCCAGACGGAGGAGAATAGTACGGTCAAAATTTCGGCCACCCGGAACTTCCAAGGCAAATTCGTGAATTTCTACTTCGAATTAGACTTTGTGGCAGGTATCAAAGTTGATCCTTGTGTTGCTGTGTACAAGCTGGTAAAGTTTCATGACCATCAGGGATGGTTGATTGTCACGCCCCGGACCCGGTGTCGGTGGATTTTAGGCACCTAAAGCCGAATCCGAGGTGTGAGCGTTAAAAAGTAAAAATAAAATAAAATACAAGAAAATACGTTTCCGCTGCGCAACTCTGATCTATTAAAAATAACAAAATCCTTTACAAATACAAAAATAAAAACACCTCGATCTAAGTTCGTCAACTCTAAGTAATTCTCTGCAAAAAATATTAGAGATGAATGGGTGAGCAAAACCACGCGCTCAGTGAGTAGATCATGTAATATGTCAGTGAAGCTATGATGTTTTACACACGCTACTAATATAATATATAATAACCCAGTTCCTCATCACATCACATCATCCCTTCATATCATGGTTATCCTTCAATTTAGTGATCCCCACGGCCACCTAATGACATCATCGTCCTATAGCTCCGTGTGTCACATCCTTACCTCGGCATAACCAATCAAGAAGTTCTCATGTTCCAATAACCTCAACTAATACTTCCACATAATATATTTCACAAATACACATGCTTCACTTGAAAAAGAGAGAGATTTTAGAAATAGAATGAGAATTTTAGAACACATTACATAACCCACTCACCTCGATTCCGAGAATTACCGAGCATAACAACGACATTATGAGCCTCATAATACGAGCCTTAGAGAAACAACCGTTTGATCTCACTTAAACCTCCATGGAAAGAAAAATGGCGTTGAGACGAATCCGTAAGTTTTCACGGATCCTAAATCGGAGCAATGGATCAATTTAAACCCTAAAATCATCGGTAGTATAAAGCAAGTAGGGATCGTTAACAACGGGGATTAGAGGTAGTACCTAAACAAAGAATCATTATAAAGAATTAGTGTCACAAATATACATGTATATATATACATATACACATCAAAATAAGGGGGTGTAGAGAGATTGATTTATATGAAACTACTTATCTAAACTACTAATTACAATTACTAATGACAACCTTACATGGAATGGAACGTTAAGTACATGAAACACAACCACAATCATATGAATTAAAGCATGAATCGAAAACAACCAATTTCCTTATCATGAATCCGAAATTGACATTGTGATCAATCAAAAGCTAATCATTCTCAATCAAACCCTAACCACGAAAATTACCCTAAGTGAAAGCACCTAGGTTAATCAATTAAACATGTCATCTTAGTCTAAAAAGTTAGCTAATCAAACCATGTTTAAAGCATAGAAAAGAGTTGTCAATTAAAGTGCACAACCTAGTATGGAAAAGTCCATCTATTTGCAATCCTTTTTATTTGATTCCGACCTTTGTCCAAAGCTTTTACTACTTTAGTGAATTAGATTCCGGAAAGCCGTAAACCTTAATTCTAGCTCCAATTACATGCATACATTATAAGTTTGCAACCCTATAACATAAACACATAAAGGTTCTCCATAAAACAAAATCAAATAAACAGAAACACATAAGCGATTTAGAAAATCAGAAGTAATTTAATTCCAAACACAATATAACTCATAATCATGGGCTGCAAATCATGTCCTTAAGTTATGTTAACTAAACATAAAATTTACAAGCAACAAAGAGGAACTCATAAAGAGTAATTAAAGAATAACCGAAATACACCGGATGGAGTGCATGGAAGATATGGAGACCACGAACCCTTGAATCCTTGAAAGCAAGCAACACAAGAGAGCACGGCAAGGTGGTGAAGATGGAACTCATGGCTGGTTTTTTGTGTAGATGGCGGCTACTTCTCCTCCTTGAAGACTTGCAAACCCTAGGCACTAGAGAATGGACGAAAATTGTAGATGTATTCTGAAAATATGGATGTAAGGTGTGTTTTTCACAAGTCTAGGAGCAGCCTATTTATAGGAGAAATCATGGAACCCTTGATGCAATCCTAGCCTTCCATCTAGATGTCGAAATCTTTTAGGATTTATCTCTTAATTGTTGCTGAAAATTAATTGAGTAGCCACCAAGAAACCCTTCTCTTTTTGCCGAAATTAGGACTAGATTCATTCCCTAAAAATCTGATTTTATTAAGGAAGAACACTCCTAATCCTTCTTGGACTTCATTTGTGCGGCAACCTCTTCCTTTCCCTTTGTAATTTTCGTCCATAATTAACCCTAGTGGACTAGGGTTTCATCCAAAAGTCCAATGGGCTTGTCTTCATGGATTTGGGCCTCCCAATTGGGCCTCATGGCAGCCCACCTCTTAATGGGCCTCGAATAAGCCCATTAAACTTCGTAATTTTTCCGAGCTCCAATTTTCCGTTCCGGGATGAAATAGTTTTCCTGGTTGCATTAGGATTCCTGACGTCATTAGGATTCCTGACGTCATTAGGATTCCTGCCAAGTGTAGGAGAAAACACAAATGAGGAAAGATTTTAAATGAGGAAAGTTTCCAAAACAAATTAGGAAAGTCAAAACAGGAAAGTTTCCTAAAAACCTCATTTTTATTAATTTACATAATTAAACATCATTTAGGGACTCAAAGATAGAAACTAAGCTAAAATAGCAAAGTTACAATTAAAACCTAGCCAAAGAATGGGAAAAACATATTAAAAACGTCACACTTTGTGCTCCAATCAAATTCCCCCACACTTAGCTCTTGCTAGTCCCTTAGCAATATCAAAACACAGCCATCCTCCCTAGAACAAAACACACGAAAATGACTCTATTTCCCTTAACATTTGCCTCAGAAATCTCGTACTCTTATGTTATCAAGTTTAGCACTCAACCAAAATTTGTCACAAGAAATTCGAGAGTTAGTTAACAAGCATAGAATCCATATAAACAGGTAAGACTTGGAAGAACAATGGTGATGTAATGGAGCTCAGCATGTTTCAAACAAGTTAAAATCAACCTCACAAGGGTATGCTCTCTATCTTCACTCAGAATCATGGCTCATGCTTAAAAGTTTTTCACTCAAAGATATGTGAGAGAAAGTATTTTGAGGCATTCAAATAGCTCACATATATTAACCAAATAAAAGCACTTTAGTGAATATAATGTTTAAAACCTCATGAAAGATACCAACTACGTACATGCACAAATGAACCATAACCATATGCTCACTTTTGAAAATTATCTCCACAGATCAAGGGTTACCCATTTTAAGGATCAAGAAGGTCTTTCCAAGGTTGTAATGGGGCCAAGGCTCACGGTTTTAAAGAAACGAAGGATAAGGAATTCACAAAGTATCCTAAAAACTTAGTAGAGCACTTAAATAACCATGTCTTCTCTTTCAAGGGCCATATGTCTTCATGTTGGGCCCAAGCTTCACTCTAAACAAATATGATAAAGGACAAAGGCCATGTAATTCATTATTGGGCCTTCAATTCAAAACCACCTCCTAAATCATGGAAAAGGGGACATTAATCCATCAATTTTTTCTTCATTTTTTCCCTATGTTGTATGCAACAATTTTTTTTATTTTCTTTCTTTCTTTCTTTCTTTTTCACGGCACACACATGTATAATGAACAAGTCTATCCCTTCCCCCACACTTACTTTCTTCAATCTCCTCTTTTTGTTTTTCAATCACCAAAATTTCAATCACCGAAGCATAGCTCTACTAAGTTTCTAGAACAAGGGTAGAGATATGACTATAATAAAGTTTATGGTAAGGATAATGCAGGTGATGAAAGAAAAGTTTACAAGTAGGCTCAAAGAGGTTAACTAAAGGGGTGCACACATGTGTACACAAATAAGGGACACATGGCTATTTGGCATTGGTGGAAATCAAAAGTGCCTTCAATCCTTTCCAAAATCAAGGTATATTATGACTATAAGTTTCGAAAAATTTCAAAAAGTAAGTCTAGTAAACTCTCTAGTCCATTGAAAAATTTATGGCATGCAATTGATCAAATAGAAAGAATAATGAGGTTAACAACGATTTTAAGCCAAGAAGAATCTGATGATAATCAACTCTCAACAAGGAAAGCACATATATAACTCAAAATCTCACGTAGGCTTCATTAACTTGTCTTAACATGCTCAAATTCTGTACCAAAGTTTCAAAACCATATCTACTACAAGTTCACATATCTTCCATATTCGTCAATTAACAGAAGAATAACATTCGAACTTATTTGATCTTGTGATCCACTATCAACCATAATTTCAAAGATTAAAATCATCCTAGGCAGTTAAGGGCATCCTAAGACTCAAAACAAAACAAAACAATGACTCTTTTTGGATTTTCGATTTTTTTTTTTTTTAGAAAGCAAAACAAAAGACATAAAACCCTCCCCCACACTTAAATCTTATATTGTCCTCAATGTAAGCACAAAAGCATGTGAAAGACAAATATGGAGAAGGTAGATGCAAACAAAACAGTTATACAGTGCAACCAAAAGAAGTAGAGAGAGATGGAAAGTGCAAATCTGCATGTGATGGCTCCTCCACAGCTTTGGTTGAATTGGGTTGCCTCCCAAATAGCGCTTAATGTTTATAGTCTTCAGCCTAGACTATGCCGACATCTCATGTATCTTGCTTATAAAGCCTAGCACTTGGTCAATTTGCTTTTTCAACTCAACTATCTCCTTCCCTTGATTCTGTTGACCTTGCACTAATGCTTGAGTAGAATTTGTTAGTGCTTCAAACATCAAATATTTCAACAACAACAATGTTAGTCAACGGCTTACAAAGTTTACACGATTGTAACAATGTTTGTCAATGTTAGTTAAAATTTTAAGATGTTAGTACAAAGTTAGTAACAAAGTTAGTGACAACATTGTAAGACGTTAGTAACAAAGTTTGCAAGATATACAAGATAAATACAAGACACTTACAATGCTGCTACAAAGGTATTTCAACTATACAAAATGAATGAATAAATTTCTTAAGTCTATGCAAATTTTATTCACAACACATTTTCTTTTGTCCTAAATATAGTTAAAAACAAAGTTGATTCCAAGCGGTAACTCGGGGTGGACATACGGCCTAAGTATAATGCCTAGACACAAGTACCTTTCCTTTGTTTCAGAAGGCGGATGGCCAGGTCAAGAGATAAGCGAGGGGCAGGACTCATTAGCGGTTACGGAGGCTACTCCCTCATTGAGGTTTAGGCCCCTATCGACTACTCCCACATAGTGGTTTTGGCCAGTTTGTAATCCTCTGAATCCAGAACCTGTCACTCAGGGTCTCGGCCTAGACACCATCCATGTGCCCCTTACTCAGCTCAGAAAAGCACTTGTGTGTTAGACAAATCTCCAAGTGTTAATAAAGGCCGCCCTCAACCTCAAGTGACCTTAGCAACGTACAAATGAAGGGTTTAGGCCAATATTAACAAAAGGGACTTTACCTATTTCCGTTCAAGTTACAACTCACAACAACTTAAATAAACAACCATACAAAGGACACTTAAGTAATTTACTAAGTGTACAACAAATATCAACATGTATTATTCACAAATTAGTTTAGGAACATTTTCAATCCCCGTCGACGGCGCCAAAAACTGATATGACTTTTGCAAGCATCAATTTAAACCCTAAAATCATCGGTAGTATAAAGCAAGTAGAGATCGTTAACAACGGGGATTAGAGGTAGTACCTAAACAAAGAATCATTATAAAGAATTAGTGTCACAAATATACAAGTATATATATACATATACACATCAAAATAAGGGGGTGTAGAGAGATTGATTTATATGAAACTACTTATCTAAACTACTAATTACAATTACTAATGACAACCTTACATGGAATGGAACGTTAACTACATGAAACACAACCACAATCATATGAATTAAAGCATGAATCGAAAACAACCAATTTCCTTATCATGAATCCGAAATTGACATTGTGAACAATCAAAAGCTAATCATTCTCAATCAAACCCTAACCACGAAAATTACCCTAAGTGAAAGCACCTAGGTTAATCAATTAAACATGTCATCTTAGTCTAAAAAGTTAGCTAATCAAACCATGTTTAAAGCATAGAAAAGAGTTGTCAATTAAAGTGCACAACCTAGTATGGAAAAGTCCATCTATTTGCAATCCTTTTTATTTGATTTCGACTTTTGTCCAAAGCTTTTACTACTTTAGTGAATTAGATTCTGGAAAGCCGTAAACCTTAATTCTAGCTCCAATTACATGCATACATTATAAGTTTGCAACCCTATAACATAAACACATAAAGGTTCTCCATAAAACAAAATCAAATAAACAGAAACACATAAGCGATTTAGAAAATCAGAAGTAATTTAATTCCAAACACAATATAACTCATAATCATGGTTGCAAATCATGTCCTTAAGTCATGTTAACTAATACATAAAATTTACAAGCAACAAAGAGGAACTCATAAAGCGTAATTAAAGAGTAACCGAAATACACCGGATGGAAAACATGGAAGACATGGAGACCACGAACCCTTGAATCCTTGAAAGCAAGCTATCCAAGAGAGCACGGCAAGGTGGTGAAGATGGAGGCCACGGCTGGTTTTTGGTGTAGATGGCAGCTACTTCTCCTCCTTGACGACTTGCAAACCCTAGGCACTAGAGAATGGACGAAAATTGTAAATGTATTCTGAAAATATGGATGTAAGGTGTGTTTTTCACAAGTCTAGGAGCAACCTATTTATAGGAGAAATCATGGAACCCTTGATGCAATCCTAGCCCTCCATCTAGATGTCGAAATCTTTTAGGATTTATCTCTTAATTGTTGCTGAAAATTAATTGAGTAGCCACCAAGAAACCCTTCTCTTTTTGCCGAAATTAGGACTAGATTCATTCCCTAAAAATTTGATTTTATTAAGGAAGAACACTCCTAATCCTTCTTGGACTTCATTTGTGCGGCAACCTCTTCCTTTCCCTTTGTAATTTTCGTCCATAATTAACCCTAGTGGACTAGGGTTTCATCCAAAAGTCCAATGGGCTTGTCTTCATGGATTTGGGCCTCCCAATTGGGCCTCATGGCAGCCCACCTCTTAATGGGCCTCGAATAAGCCCATTAAACTTCGTAATTTTTCCGAGCTCCAATTTTCCGTTCCAGGATGAAATAGTTTTCCTGGTTGCATTAGGATTCCTGACGTCATTAGGATTCCTGCCAAGTGTAGGAGAAAACACAAATGAAGAAAGATTTTAAATGAGGAAAGTTTCCAAAACAAATTAGGAAAGTCAAAACAGGAAAGTTTCCTAAAAACCTCATTTTTATTAATTTACGCAATTAAACATCATTTAGGGACTCAAAGATAGAAACTAAGCTAAAATAGCAAAGTTACAATTAAAACCTAGCCAAAGAATGGGAAAAACATGTTAAAAACGTCACACTTTGTGCTCCTATCAGTTTCAGCATGAGTATATGTTGGGGTTACTAGCCGATGCTTTTGGAATGCTTGATTATGGGCATGAACCGGATGCTAATGATGAAGCAGCCTTTCCAGCGCATGAGTCCACTCCATATGCTGCTAAATTCTACCAAATGGTAGAGGAGGCTAAATCTGATTTGTATCCAGGTTGTGGAAGGTCGAAATAATCTTTTTTTGGTCCGGCTGTACCAGATCAAAGCCATGCGTGGGTGGACTTATAACGGTTTAACTATGCTGTTGGATTTATTAAAAAAGTGGTTTCCAAATATTCAGTTGCTAGACACCCTTTACAAGACTAAGAAGTTCATTGTTGACTTGGGTTTGACGCATGAAATGATCGATGTATACCCAAATGATTGCATGTTATACTATAAAGAACATGCCAATGATACATCTTGTCATGTGTGTGGGGTTTCCAGCTATAAGAAAATGATAGAGCAAGGGAATGTAACTCGTACTAAAATTCCTCAAAAGGTATTGCGCTATTTTCCTTTGGGACCACGACTTCAACACCTTTATTTATCGCAACATACTGCCGAGTCCATGGTTTGGCATGCCGAACATAGGCCGAAAGATGATGTTTTGAGACACCCAGCATATTCTAAGGCTGTCACGACCCAGCTCCCTTAGCAAGATGTTGTCCGCTTTGGGCTTCGCCCTCACGGTTTTGTTCTTGAGCTCAAGCTAATGCTATCTTACCCAAAATGTCACTTGCTAGAAAGACTAGTGCCCACACATATAAGGCACATCATTTTCACCTTCCCAAGCGATGTGGGATGTTCACCGGTATTGCTCCTCCACGCTCACGGGTATTACAAAGGCATGGTCTAAGCTTGATAGTATCGACCCAACATTTGGGGATGAGGAACGTAATGTTCGCCTTGGTTTGGCCTCTAATGGATTTAATCCATTTGGCACAATGAGTCAATCTCACAGTACTTGACCAGTTGTGACGTCAGTCTACAACCTCCTACCTTGGCTGTGTATGAAGAAACCCTACTGATAGGAGCATATTTGTGTGCTCCGTTGTGTTAAATTCCCTATAGTTTCTTAGTTAGTTCCTCATTTATTCTGGTTATTTATCTTGTTTTCGTGTTTTGTAGGTTTTCTGGAGCAATGAGGAGGAAATGGAGCAATTGGAGATAATTTGGAGCATTCTTGAAGACGGAAGAAAATTGGCTGAGTCTTAGGCGACTGGACTATTTATTTACGTCTAGACGGATCGACGTCCGAAATTTGCGTCTAACGGTCGGCAATGCGTTTCCAGATTTTTAATTTCGGGATTTTTCTTGAAACTCATGGGCTTCAACTCCAATTGGACCAAGGACATCTCAAACCCTAAAAAGCAATATAAAAGGGTCTCTTGGTCAGTCGTTAAGTTATCATTATATACCCGAAAAATAAGAGCAAGAGCTATGGAAAGCCAACGACTCGCCGTGATCCTTTCTTCTTCCTTTTCTTTCTTTAGATTTTATTATGTTTTTGATTATGGTTACTATGACTATGTGACAGGAACCGCCCCAGATTTCACCCTAGAACCCAAGGTGGCCCTGTGGGGCCCACCTTAGAAGAGTCTCTACCGAAATTCTGGCATAAACTCTCATAAAATGGACTACCCAAAACCTGTGAAAAACATTTAACACTACACAATTTCCAACTCACAACCAACACCCGAGTCTACGTGCTCGCCGGTGATATTAATTCAAATTCCACAATTTCACAAGCCTACAAGAAGATAATTATACATATATAGTGTAGGTTAAATAAATAACCTACAAGAAAAGATAGAGGGGTAGATCACTAAGCCTCCGCCATTAGACGCACGAACCTCGACAAGCTAATCTGCAGATTGGGCATCGAAAAAAAAAAACAAAAAAGCCAGGGGAAAAGCGTTTAAAGAAAACGTTAGAGTGAGTGGACAAAATAAAGAAATTTCAAATAATTATAATTACTTTCCCCAATTTAAAAAATAATAATTCAAAGGGAAATATCCAATAGGTCCTAATTTTCACTACATATTTCCCATCAAGTTTGATAGATTTTAAATATTTCCCATCAAGTTTGATAGATTTTAAATATTTCCCATCAAATTTGGGTTGGGCCTCTTTTACTCCCACCAAGGACAAAATTATATGTAGGCCCTGATTTATTATATTTTTTTGTTACAAATTTACCCTTACAGCTGATGATGCTCAATTCTCCGTCACGAATCGCGTTTTTCCAATCCCAAATACTCGGTCAGTTGCTGCTGCTTCTTCTTCTTCTTCTTCTTCTTCTTCTCACAGCTTCGCATTCGTCGTGGTTCGATTAGGTTTCAAATCCACGCAATATGTACTTAATTAAATTGAGAAAATCATTATATGGGTTGAAGCAATATGGAAGAATGTGGTTCAACCATCTCTGTGAGTATCTTATTAAGGAAGGATATGTTAATGATCCTATATGTCCTTGGGTGTTTATCAAGAAATTAAATTCTAGCTTCGCAATAGTAGCTGTCTATGTTGATGACATGCATTTAATTGGAAGCCCTGAAGAGCTTGAAAAGACAGCTGAATATTTGAAAAATGAATTTGAAATGAAAGACTTTGGGAAATCAAAATATTGTCTCGGCCCGCAGATTGAGCATTTGGCTAGTGGGATTCTTGTCCATCAATTAGCTTATACTGAAATTTTTTTAAAATGATTCAATATGGACAAAGCCTATCCACTAAGTACCCCAATGGTTGTTTGGTCTCTTGACATTAAGAAAGACCAATTTCGTCCAAAACAAGACGATGAAGCTATCCTTGGTCCTGAAGTACCATATCTTAGTGCTATCGGTGTCTTACTCTATTTGGCACAATGCACGAGACCAGATATTGCATTTGCAGTAACTTGTTGGCAAGATATAGCTCTGCTCCAACACTACGCCATTGGAATGGTGTAAAAGATATTTTGTGCTACCTTCGTGGTACAACAGACATGAGTTTATTTTATGCAAGTGAATCCACAAATGGTCCTAACATTGTTGGATATGCAGATGCTGGATATCTATCTGATCCGCATAAAGGTCGTTCTCATACAAGATATGTCTTTACTTGTGGAAATACAACAATTTCATGGCGATCAACGAAGCAAACACTGGTGGCGGCTACTTCCTCCAATCACTCAGAACTACTTGCCCTTCATGAAGCCAGCAAAGAATGCATTTGGTTGAGACACCCAATCGTGTGAAGACACCTCGTGAAAACTATGTCATGATTTTATTATTCCAAATAAAATGTTGTGTTATAACTAGTTTTAATTTTAATTGTATTGCTAGACTGGTCCCGTCATTTATGTCATTTCAATTTCATGGAATAAAAGTTAAAAATTAGTGTATTAAAAGTGTACAAAGTTTCATTTTGTTAATAATGTTAATTTTCTTAATGAAAAAGAAAGCCACATGAATTTAGATAAACATTAATTAAAAGTACAAAGCATGGCAATTAAATTGCCATTTATTCAAAACAACAAAGTCCAAATTCAATTGCAATTATCATTCTTTATGAGCTTCCAAATCCCAATTGTGCAGCACTAAAGCATCTTGAAGCTGCTGGTGAAGATATGCCGAGTGTAGCTGCCCCACACAGTTAATGAGTTGCAGAAGATTTTGTCTGTCTCTTCCCACTGGCTGGAAAGGAATAGGTAGTCCTCCACTCCCACAGGACGATCATAGACATTTGCCACTTTCGGGTTCATGTTGTCAATTTCGTCGGGCTCTACAAAATCTTCTTCAACAAATTCATCCTCCACAATCATGTTGTGAAGAATTATGCAAGCTATCATGATAGATTGAAGAGTTGACAATTTAAACAAACGAGCTCGATGACGAAGTATGGCAAAACGAGTTTGAAGAATACCGAAACATCTCTCTACATCTTTCTGGTATGCTTCTTGCTTTTCTGCAAAGAGTTTCTCGGCATTCCCCCTAGGATTGGGAATTGTTTTGACGAACGTCGACCACCTTGGTTAAATTCCATCAGGTAGGTAGTATGGGTTGGCAAATCTTATATCGTTGACGTTGAACGACAGTGTAGGGGCACTTCCAGATATGACGCTTTGGAACACTTTAGACTGGCCGAGCACGTTAATGTCATTTTGAGCTCTTGGAGTTTCGAAGAAAGCGTGCCATATCCATGTGTCGTAGGAGGCCATTGTCGTAGGTGGAAAGCATTCGTAGGGCGACCGTCATTTTCTGTTGGGGCAGGAATCCCATTTTTCCACAGCAGTCGGGTTTTTGCTTCTAGAAATCGTTGTAGTGGCAAAGATCCTCCAAAATGCGGCGGAAGACAACTTTTCACATTCTGTACCGCCTCAAAAAATCTACATCATCGAACACTAGACGATCGATAAAGTAATCCTCCATAAGACACTGATCACGTGATTCCCTATGTCTTTCGACATTTGAAGTGCGACCAGGATGCGAGCCACGTCCTCTTGGTGGCTCAGAAGAACCATACTCCGCCATCGCTGCAACGACTTGAGCACTAGTCCTTTGGATCAGCTCAAGGTCTTCTGCACTTTCTCGATGCCTTTGGAAGATCCAGTTGCTTAAATCTTCCATTGAAAGGAGGAGGAATATGATAAAGTGTTTAGGTGGAGGAGGAGATTTCAAAAGGAATTGAGGTGTAGAATAAGAATTGTGTGAGAAGATGATGAAATATGGTGTCTATTTATTATCAATCAAGGTACATGTAAAGTTAAGATAATGACACGTGTGAGATAGATATTGGCTGAAAATCTTATCTGAAATCAAAGATATTTTATTATGAAGATAACATTTTGTGGAATTCACACGTGTCATACGAAGTTAGGCCAATAATCTTATTGGAAATCCGAGATACTTTTTCAATAATAATGACTTGAGGCATGTGTTGATTGACCAACAAATTATCCCATATTCAAAATATGTTTTTAGTTAAAAACATAATGACACGTGATACCCTAAAATAATTTGAAATCTTATCAAAATATTTTTTGGGTCCTTGACCATAAGGTCCAAAGTTGGACAAATATTTACCATCAAGGACAAGGGAAAAACATGGTGCCCACCCGGTCCATTAATTGACCAATTTACATTTCTGAATTATACCTTTTACAAACATTATGAAATTGCCACTGGCAAATTTTATTGACCTCAATAATTTTTTTTTAGAAAACGTATATTTATGTGGTAGGAGGGAAAGAACAAAGAAGCATCACTTTTGTGTATTTTATTGACCTCAATAAAATTTTATTGAGGTCAATAAAATGTTTTATTGAGGTCAATAAACTGTTTTATTGAGGTCAATAAAATTTTATTGAAGTCGACAACGAGAACGCCAGTGCAGCAACGATGAAGCATCACTTTTGTGTATTTTATTGACGATCAATACAATTTTATTGAGGTCAATAAAATTGTATTGAAGTCGACAACGAGAACGCCAGTGCAGCAACGATGAAGCATCCTTTTGTGTATTTTATTGACCTCAATAAAATTTTATTGAGGTCAATAAAATGTTTTATTGAGATCAATAAACTGTTTTATTGAAGTCGACAATGAGAACGCCAGTGCAGCAATGATGAAGCATCACTTTTGTGTATTTTATTGAGGTCAATAAACTGTTTTATTGAGGTCAATAAAATTTTATTGAAGTCGACAACGAGAACGCCAGTGCAACAACGATGAATCATCACTTTTGTGGATTTTATTGAGGTCAATAAACTGTTTTATTGAGGTCAATAAACTGTTTTATTGAGGTCAATAAACTGTTTTATTGAGGTCAATAAAATTTTATTGAAGTCGACAACGAGAATGTCAGTGCAGCAACGATGAAGCATCACTTTTGTGTATTTTCACTACAAAAAAAATAGTTATTTATAGCACTATACAATAGCGTTTTTCCCATAAATGCTATAAAAGTCACTTTTTAGACCAGAAAAGAAAAGAAAAAAGATACAAGCGCTATGGTATCTATTCTAAATTACGCGGGTTAGTTGGCGCCTCATTTATGTTGAGCGGGATCTAATTTTTTCATTTCCCGGTATAGTTGTCCCGCATCTACAGCGTTTGATTAAAATAGAACTCAAAAGAAAAAGCCCTAGCAAAACGAGTGAATAAGGCCTCCATATACACGAGTTACAACCAAAGGCAAAGCTGCTCTGCTCACCGGGGCGACTATTGCAATCCCAGCACCATCACGAGCTCCTATGCCGCCGTTGATTCAAGTTGTGAAGCTCCAGTCCTCTCCACCGTCTCTCTCTCTCTTTGAAGCCCGGCTCAGATTCTCTTCGTCTTAATTGTGTCTCCGTTTCCCTCTCGTTTGCTCAATCACCTTGCACAGATCACAACGTCGTGCAGCCCAAGCTCCGGTTCGAGCCGCTCTTCTCTCTCAGCCCAAGATGTGGTATGATTTTCTTCTCTACTTCTTCCTTCCTCTTGATGATTTTTTGGGTTTAAGACCTATTGTGGATTTAGTGAAAATTGGGGTTTCTATGGAATTAGGCCTGGGATTAGTTCATGTTGCTAGATAGCAGTGGCTATTGTCATTAATTTTGCTACTCTTTAGTTTATGTGTTTGCTTCGGGTGCAGAGTTCACAGACAGTGAAAGAAGTGGTGCTGCAAATATCAATTAAACCCGGACGTATTGACCGTGGACTGTACATTGGTTTGCCTGATGTAAGAAAACCAAGTGCAAATTTTTGGAGTGCATTCATGTTTTTTTTTTATTCCCTTACGAACATGCTTATGTATTTTAATAGTGTATCAATTAACCCTTTAACAAGGAGCATATTAATTGTTTTTGTGTTGTGTGTTGTAGTCCATTGAATATTGGGGTTTCTGTAGATTTAGACTTGAGATTTATGTAGGCTTTTGTCCCTAGTTCTTGGTCTTTCTAATTGTTTTTTTTTTTCATATTCCTTGTTTAGCCCCCTTTGGGAATTTGAAACTGGCCATAAAGGATGTTACTGTAAAATAATTGATATTTGATATTTGGTTCTTCAAACCGTCTGTAATTGTTTGCTATACTAATTTATTACCACTATTTAGTTCATCTGTTGTCATTTTGCTACTCTTTAGCTTATGGTTGGAAAAGAAACTTATCTCTAATGCTCTTTCTGTGATTTTATTTATTGATTTTATTTATCATATCTGTGTTTCCTTTGTTCAACTTTTTGCTTCATTTTAATCGGTTGTCTATTTTGTAGAGTGGTTAAAGGAAGACTAGGAGGAGGAAAGCAAATTGCTTCACTTGAGAAGATTAAGGAAGGTGAGTAAAAGCTTACAGTTGTTAGAATTTTAGAAATGGGCTTTTGGGTTCTGTTTACTTCCATCAATTTGCATAATTGATCACAATTTTATATTTGTTTGGTTTTGTCTTTTTTCTACCTTCATTAAGGTTGGAATCAATGGTAAGTTGATCAAGGTTGTGTTTTTTCTTCTTTGTCTATGGGCATAAATGATGTTCTTCTCTGCTTATTTTAAGCTGGTTTTGATTCCTAAACGATAAGTTATTATATATGATTTTCATTATTATTATTTTAAGCTGGTTTTACTTTTGTTTTTAAAAAAGGATGACTTTCTGATGACTTGTTGGCTTTCACATTGGAATTTGTAGTTATTTTATGATAACAGAATTATGCTGAATTCATGCAGGTTTTGGTTGGATTGGGCGGTTGGTTCTGCGAATAGCGACCTCTAGGGATGATATAGAAGTGGTGGCAGTGAATGATCCTTTAGTTGATGCTAAGTACATGGTAAGGGTGTAGTACTAATAGTATTTTCTGCAATATGCTAATTTCTTGTGTGATAACTAGATCGTGTCTAGTGCCATAAATGCAGTAGTTGTTCTTTACGGTTTAAGATGCTGTATTGATTATATATTGTCCTCCATTAATTAGATATTGTTCTCTATTCTTGGGTGTGTGCAAGAATTAGTTCTACTTCTAATGCAACTGCTTAATATTGACCAAAGGAACATATTGCAAATGAATTACTTTGGTTTTTCGTTAAATTTATTTGGAGGGTTTCCAAATTACACCCCCCCCCTATTTTATTTTATTTTATTAATGGTGTGTATATGTATGGCTGAACTTGAATAGTTAGGTGAAGGACTTAAATGGTGGAAATTTCTGATTTGTTTGATTAATTAAAGATCTCATTCACCACCTTTTGGCACAAAAGATTCATGCCTTTGTAAAACTTGCTGAATAGATTCTTGCATATCCATTTGGTTGCTCTTCAACTAATTTGAAGTTACTTTATGACAAAAGATTATTGAAGTTACTGCAGGAAAGGATGTTTGTTTTATTATTTCCTTTATTGGTATCTAATTTTGATTTTCGTTATTTTTTCTTGTCCAGGCTTACATGTTTAAGTATGACTCTACACATGGAGTGTTTGATGGATCTGTTAGTGTTGTGGATGAGTCGACCTTGGAAATAAATGGGAAATAGATTAAAGTTGAGAGCAAAAGGTACTGACCCAGTGATTTTCAATAGTGATCTAACTGGCTGTTTCAAGTTATGTAGCATGTTTTTTTAGAGGAAATCATGAGTGCCTGCATTTGTTTTTTTTTTTTTTTTTTTCTGAAATTGGTAGCATTTGAATATATATGTACTTTGGATTAACTTCTGAATCTTATCCAGGAACCCTGCAGAGATCCCCTGGAGAAATTATGGGGTTGAGTATGTAGTGGAATCTTCTGGGATGTTCACTACTCTTGAGAAGGTTGCAGCACACATAAAGGTTAGATGCTATGACTGAGTTTTCTGCACTCTCTTGCTCATTATGGCCACACCAAGTTAACCTTTAATTGATTTTGCTTTGCAGGGTGGCTCAAAGAAAGTGGTAATATCAGCTCCATCAGCTGATGCACCCATGTTTATCGTGGGAGTAAATGAGAATACATACAAGCCAGATATGGACATAGTTTCTAATGCAAGCTGTACCACCAATTGCCTTGCTCCACTTGCCAAGGTTTGATTGCATTCTGAAAATTATTGATACTTATGAAGGTTTTAATTCTAATTACAACTCGATGGTAAATGGTATCAAAAACCCGAAGTGTAATAATTCTTTTTAGCATCCTAGACAAGTAGACCGTTATACTTCTATTATTTATCTGTGCTTTCACCTTTCTTCTCGGTCTTGGACTTTGTAGCAAGCTATACTGTCTCTTGTTACCTCTTACTTAACAAAATTTATTGTCTAGGTGATTCATGAGGAATTTGGTATTCTCGAAGGTAGGTTTGATGACGACTGTGCATGCAACTACAGGTCTCTCTCTCTCTCTCTAGGAACAGACATATAAGTATTGTTGATCCAATGATATGGGGTTAACTTATTTATGATTTTATACTGTGCAGCAACACAAAAAACAGTCGATGGCCCATCAATGAAGGATTGGAGAGGTGGCCGTGGAGCTGCACAGAATATCATTCCTAGTTCAACTGGTGCTGCAAAGGTATTTTACACTTCTGTAGATTTTCATTGATGTTTCTTTCATGTTTGAAAAATTATTTATTGATAACATGTTAGATATTCACTTTCCTCGTTATAAAGGTATGATATCCTTTTTTTCCCCTGAAATTTTAGGCTGTTGGAAAAGTTCTACCATAACTCAATGGAAAGCTTACTGGTACGTATGGCCTTCCGTGTCCTAACTCGTAATGTATCTGTTGTGGACTTAACTTGTCGACTTGAGAAGAGTTCTTATGAGGATGTCAAAGCAGCCATCAGTTATGTGTTTGGCATTTTTGTGTGTTTTTACTGCCCCTTTTTTGGATATATGAATCACCTTGATATCTTATTGAAGGTATGCTGTTGATGGGCCACTTAGAGGCATTCTTGGATATACTGATGAAGATGTGGTTTCCAATGATTTTGTTGGTGACTCAAGGTAGGATTTCTTTCTTTTACCTTTTTTTTCTGGAGGGAAGACACTGCATTTAGTAGAGCTGGACCACTGATTTTAGTATATACTCTTGTCCCAAATGTTTTTAATTTTTGTTTTCTGTTTTGATAGTTCAAAGATGCTAAAAGTATGAATTTGCTGTACTACATCGGAGAAGCATGGAGAAGCAATGGATTGATGTGGTCGTGAATGCTGGGACTTGCACACACTTTTTAAATGGGACAGTATGTGTAGTACATCTATCTTTTGATTAGATTGATCAGCAACCTCAAATGAATTCTAGCTTTAGATGAGACAATTATCATATTTGTATTTGATATTGATGCATGTAGTTTGAATGTTTAATGAGATATTTGCCATATATTGGGTGTTCCATGTGGATGATTTATATGCAATTTCTTGTACTAGCAAAAAAACTAGAGATAAAAATCATCCAATTGACACAACGCTTTAAAAAGTCATTTGATAACACTTTGGAACGCTACAAGAAAACCGAACAATAGCTTTTAATAAGGGCTGCAAAATCCAATTGTTAGCATTTCAAAAACGCTAGGAAATTGAGATAATAGCATTTCATAAGCGCTACAATATATCAACCCATAACGCTTTATATTCGCTATTGATAACTAGACAATAGCAATTAATAAGCGCTGCGAAAGGTAGAACAATAGCACTTCAGAAACGCTATTTATATGTCACTAAGCATAGCATTCGAAAAACGCTATGTTTGACCCAGAACCTATTATAGCTCCGGCAGACATAGCGTTTACTAAAATCCTATCTAATCCTACTATAACGTTTTTCGGACGCTATAGATAAGAGTTTATGGTGTAGTGTTTATTGAGGTCAATAAAATGTTTTATTGAAGTCGACAACGAGAACGCCAATGCAGAAACGATGAAGCATCACTTTTGTGTATTTTATTGACCTCAATAATTTTTTTTTAAATAATCGATACTTTCCGTGGTAGGAGAAAAAGAACAAAGGAGCATCACCGTTGTGTATTTTATTGACCTCAATAAAATTTTATTGAGGTCATCCCAATCCTCACATTACTCACAGTTTCGAGTGGCTTCATCTTAGCTTCTCTGAGCTCTCGAGCAACACTCACCAACATGAAGGAAACTTAGTGTTTGTGTATATTAAAATCAAATCAAGTTCAAATTCAAGGCATGCCCATCAATTGATAGAAAAACGGAAGGTATAATAGAATAAAAGGGAAAACTCAAACACAATAACATGGCCATGCACAAACATAGATCACCCAACTCCTTATTATGCAAAAATTCATCAATACTGAATTAGATAAGAAGCACCCAATAACATAATCATAGAATTAGATAAGAACCCAAACAACGAACAGAATAAGGATGAAAATTCAGTAAACAATTAATTGAAATAGAGTAAATTCTCGCACAAACTGATCCTTATACCCATTCAAAAATTAAATCTCATATACAGCTGCCTAACCAAACTCTCCCAAATCCCCATTCACAAACGAGCTATCATTCAAATCCAAAATCCGTTATGCGAGCTTCAAAATCATAATCAATAAGAATCACATTCGAGCTAATGTTCTGGTACATCTGTGCCAGCTGGCAAGCATGGTGAAGCCAGGCAAGTCCTCTGGTGTGACGACCCGGACCAAAACTTACTGTTTCACTATGGTGTTTTCTGGCGAATTGTCGAAAGTTTCGGTTTCGAGCTTCAATTAGTACTTTTGGGGGGTCGTCGAGTTGACTTTTTGTTAGGCAAAGAATTTGATTTAAGTTTCTTCACGCAAGTTGTAGAGCGCGTTAAACCGAGTTCGTGGACACGAAGTACGTTTAAAACGGAGTTCGTATGAAGAAGTTATGGTTCACGAAAGTCGGTTTACTATTTCGGGAAGTTTCTATTTAAGGAATTTCCGAAATGGAAAGTTTCCATTTTTGGATTTCTCTTTCTCTCTCCTGACCTGACTATTCCTCGACAGCTACAGTAACCGCCGGCTTCTCCGGCAGTTTTCTCCCTCCTCCGGCCACCATAGCTTTCAAAGTTGGTCCCATTCTCTTCGTCTCTTCCTCCTCTTCAATTCTATACCAGTTTCTAGCCTCGAATCGAAGTATAGAAAGAGAAATCTAGGAGAGAAAAAGCCCAGTTTTTGCGTCAAACTGCCATGCTTGCCGGCAACGAATCCGGTTGTTCCGGCCGCGACAAACCATTGGGCTTTGTAGCCCTCATCTCCGCGAGTCCAGTGCCACCGGTCTCAGCCCAATCCATTGCCGGACGACGGCGGATCGAAGAGTTAAAGTTTTCCGGCCACCGTGCATTTTCGAGCTTCGACCTAGGTATGAAAGTTGTTGCTGGTGATGTGATGTTGTAAGGGCAAAATATTTGCTATTGGCTATTTCCTATTTGACAAAACTTCTTCCCTTGTATTAGCATTTGTTTTGTATTCAATGCTAGATTGTTTAGGGATTATGTGTCGTGGCTTAGGTTGTTCTTACTCGAGATGGTTCGTGAAGACGCCTTTCTTATCCGGTCTTTTCTCCGGACTTCGATCATTAGTCATCGAAGGTTTCGTTCAAGCATCTCAAGGTATGACTCATGCATATGCACATGCACTTCATTGTCATTTTGTCTTCCTTGTTGTCCTAGGTTTATCTAGGATGTTTTCCTTTCACTTATGATGTGAATCACATAAGTATAGGATGCTTGATTGCCACACTTGTGTCTTGTATCACAAGTTTCGAGTGCTTATCTTATAAGCACCCGGTCGCAACGCGACCGGCTCAAATTTTGTATGCATAGTCTCATACATTTGAGTTTATGATGTTAGGTTTGCTAGATCTTCTTATAGATTTGTTTTGATTAGCATTCCTTTATGTTTAAGGCTGTTTTATGCCTTGCGATCGATCGTCACTGTTCATACGATCGATCGCACCACGTGGCAATTATGTCCGTTGGTTTTATGACCGTTGCATTTCAAAAATATGTCCGTTGGGACTTTTTGTGCGATCGATCGCACGACATTCTGCGATCGATCGCAATTAAGGGTTTTCACTTCCAGACGGTTCTGTCTCTTCATTTTACACTATGCGATCGATCGCATAATGTCGTGCGATCGATCGCAAATGCCCCTGGGATGTTTTCTATAAATAGAACCCTTTTGTTTCATTTCGGTCAACTCTTTCCCCATAGTCGAAAATACACTTTGAGAGAGTTCTTTGGTATTGTGAGTGATCCTAGTTCCATGTTGTAGGTTCCTCACCTTAATCTCCATCTATAATCCATTGCTAAACACTTTGATTTGCATTTATATGCTAGTTTAGCCTATGTTTAGGATTTAGGAGATTCTATTCGATTCTAGCAATTGTTCCATGTTGAATTGCTGAATTGAATGATTGAATCTATATTCAATCTTCTTTGTTGTTTGTTTGTTTAGCTAATGATCCTTGTGATTAGTTAAACAAACCCTTGAATCATATTCAAGGCTTTTCAATTCGGTTTGGTTAATGCAAGCAATTGTTCCTTGTTGAATTGCTTGTGTTAATTGAATTGAATTCATTCATACATACACACACACACACTTGCATAGTCGGTGTCTTGCGGTTGGAGGATTCACGCGGTGAAGTTCGATCAATCGGAGAAGCTTGAGGTGGGATCACTTGAAGAGCATTCGGGGCTACACAAGGTTAGAGCTGCCACTAGTCACAGGGTTGATAGTGTAGAGTTTGGGACGGAGTTCCCCCTTGTACGTGTTGCCGTTTGGCGTTTTCATAGTGTT
Source organism: Rubus parviflorus (assembly GCA_029955375.1). Lineage (NCBI taxonomy): Eukaryota > Viridiplantae > Streptophyta > Magnoliopsida > Rosales > Rosaceae > Rubus > Rubus parviflorus. The sequence goes on along the minus strand of JARGGL010000008.1, from coordinate 1,808,064 downwards.
ACACAAGAGCGTGGGGTACGGCTCCCCTCCGGTTTTCCTCTAGTGGTAGAGGTTCCGGGTGACCATATTGTGTGTTGCTTGTGTGATTGTTTATATCTATTGTATTGTGCTTAATTGTTTAGCATATTGTGTGTTTGTTCATACATAGATATATATAGTCCGTGGTGTGCTAGTTTGATGCACACTTTGGGATTCTAGGTTGTACAATTGATTGTGCTTGTTGCATATTGTTTGTAATCAATTGTGTATTGCTTGTGCAATAGTTAGAACCTAAGTTGTGGAGAGTTTAAGTTTTAATTTGTTCAAAGTTGTGTATACTCTCCGATTAGTGTTTAGGACGACTATACCGTTGTTGGGACAATCCGGTGTACCGGAATTTCAGATGTACCTTGTGCAAAATTTTGGTGACCATCGGAGAAGGTTGGATAGGCGGCGCGTGGGGCCCACGCGCAACCGCTTGTGGTGGCGCGTGGCAACGCGTCCAGCCTCCAATGGTGGTACATTTTAGCTCATTTGCATGCACTCTCTGTTACGATCATGTTAGTATAAGGTTTGAAGGAAATTATTGAAGTTTAGGATTTTATCCGATTAAGTTTAGGTTCGTATATTTTTGAGTTACATAGTTGTGGCCGTCGGATAGCTACCGAATTTGTTTAGCATGTAAAGATAAATATTTCGAGAGTTTTGGACGGTTGGGTTAAGGAAATTAGATTAATTGGTTAATTGAAGAATAATTGTGGATTAAGGGTTCGATAATTATTTTGGTTCGTACGATTTATCGGACCGCGACAATCCAACCGTTGGATTAGTCGCTGAGTGTTTTTGGATAATTAGAAGTATCGAGGGGTAATTATCGAGGTGTTGAAGTTAAGGTTTTATCGTTGGTTTATTTCAGGAGGACGTTGAGGAGGATCTCGACAGGCGTCATGCCTAGCCGAAAATCTGTGAGTGGACTTTCGTTTTAAAGTTAATTTTACTTGAAATACTATGTTTTTCAAATAATGTTTTATGATTGATTGAGAATATGCTTGTGTGGTTTTCGTGGAAGGTTGGGATTGCCGAACTTAATTGTGGTTATTTATGCGTCAAACTAATTTGTTTTCTTGAGAATGAGTTTTGAATGATTGAGAATGAGTTGTGTTGTTTATGTGGAATGTTTGGGATGCCATGTTGAGAATCGTGAGGTTTACGAGTGCGAATTGTGGTTTGCGTTATTCGAGAAGTGAAAATGATTGTCGATTATGTCTCGCCGTTTTGGATTACCGGGATAGGTTGCATGTACGCACGTTTAATCTGCAGTAGGCATGACCCTGCAGACCTGTAGTAGGCATGACCCTGCAGACCTGTAGTAGGCATGACCCTACAGGTACATCGAGTAGGCATGACCCTAGATGTGTTATTTTGGGCTAAGTAGGCATGACCCTTAGCCGACGTTCGATGAGTAGGCATGACCCTCAATGCGTTGTTTTTGGTTAATTTGCAGTAGGCATGACCCTGCAGGCCTGTAGTAGGCATGACCCTACAGGTACATTGACGGAGTAGGCATGATCCTCCAGCGTTTTCAACGAGTAGGTAGGAACCTCGGTGCATTCTTATCGAACGTGTGAGCTTATCGGGCGAGTGAGCTTATCGGGCGAGTGAGCTTATGGTTGTCGTCTCTTTTGTGTTTATTCATTATTTGAATGAATTGTTTTGTGTTTTTAATTGTGGAAGAGCATAATTATTATTTTATGAAAATATATTATTTTTTTCGTCCACTCACTCTAACGCGTTTTCTTAAAATGCTTTTCCCCTAGGCTTTTTCTGTTTTCCGTCGCCCATTTTGCAGACGAGCCAGCTGAAATCGCGTGTCGAGGTCGAGGCATAGTCAACACCACCCTTCCCTTGTTCGTAGATTATAGTATGCTCTGATATTTTTTCGGGATTTAAAATGTAAATTGATTTTGAAAGGATTTTTGAATTGGAGTTGATTATTCATGAATGTTTGATTTATCACCGGCGAGCACATAGGCTCGGGTGCTGTTTGTGAGTTGGAAATATTGAAGTGTTAAATGTTTTTCACAGGTTTTGGGTAGTCCATTTTAGGAGAGTTTATGCCGGATTTTCGACATAGACTCTTCTAAGGTGGGCCCCACAGGGTCACCTCGGATTCCAGGGTGGAATCTGGGGCGGGTCCTGTCACCTGGCCGCTCCTACACCAATCATCAACCGTGTTAACCAATCCAAAAAAGGAATGGAGCCGAAGAGACGATTATTAGAGAGATCTAGGGTTACGAGGTAGGGGAGCCAAATAACAGATTTGGGGAGGGACGGAACAGAACCATAGAGAGCATTTCAGGAGAGATCTAGGGTTTGGAGGCTATGGCAGTACTTGAGTGACTCAGGGAGCTTACCAGCGAGGTTCATTGACGGCAAATGGAGGCTGAGGAGCCAATTCTCCTTCTTGTTCCAGCAGGAAACGCCGACGAGCTTGTAGATTGAGGCGACAGAGTTTTTGGCCAAGTTGAGGCGATGAAGTCGTTATGCGTATGTAATTTCAAATGATGTGAAAGCAAGGGCAAAATTGTAACAAAAAAATATAATAGATCAGGACCTACAAAATTTTGTCCTTGTTGAGAGTAAAAGAGACCCAACACAGATCTGTTGAGAAATATTTAAAATCCCTTAGACTTCAAGAAAAATATATAGTGAAAATTAGGACCTATTGGATATTTACCTATATTTTTATGTTTAAAATAATGTATTGCCTATTTTATTTGCCTTCAACTGTTGCATCAAAAATCTGAGGGCAAATATCTGCTTTTAAGCGTAAATCTTGGTTTTTTCGTATAGGCTAGCTGCTTATTGTTGTATATGCTCTAAATGTATGATTCGCCACTATAGTTGCCGTTTATATTTTTTTGTTAAAAAATTAGTTAATAATTGAGTTGTATTAATTTGGACATTGTATGACCGCATAGCGCAGTGGATTAGCGCGTCTGACTTCGGATCAGAAGGTCGTGGGTTCGACTCCCACTGTGGTCGATGCTCTTTAATTTTATTAATGTTTTGTATTGCCGGTTTAAAAGAAAATGTTTTTTTTTTTTTGGGGCAAGGAAAGCGAAGGTTTCTTTATGCAAAATGTAATTCAACTTCCCGCGGACCAACAACACTGTCTGTCTCGTACTCACTGTTAGGTTTTAGCTCTCTTAATTTTACCGTTTCCAATTTCTTCCCAGAACCCCATCTTATAAACACCAATTTCTACTGGGAATGCCATCCAAGCGGGAAATCCTATTTTCCAAAGCGCCAAAACTCAAAACCTCCCGTTAAAATATTCATCTCTACAGCTGTTGCAGAGGCTTCGACTCCCAAACTTGCATCTGTTCTAATCTTTGGGTTTTCTTCTTCTGGCTAAAGGTTAGATTTCAACCTCTATCTCCTTCTATATTACCTGTTTTTCTTTTTTCTTTTTGTATTGAACTTCCATTTTTCAATGTGTATTCTTATTATTGATAGGCTATGGGATTTTTATGCCATTAGAATGAGTTTCGTGGTTTTGTGTTCTTATGAATAAGATTTTGTGGATCATGAAATTTTCACTTTATGTTGATTTTGCAATTGAAATTACTATGCTTTGTCTCCATGAAGTTTCTGTATGAATTTCAGTCTGCTGTGTAATTGAAATTGTATATTGTATGACATTGTAATTTAATAAGATTTTAAATACAAAACATAGAATGCTTGATTTTTCTATTTGTGTCTGCGATTGAAATGAACAACAAACAGATTAAGGGCAGAGTTTAAGCAAGTGCTCAATAAGCCTCTAACCCAGTTGAAAAAGGGAAAATGTGTGTCTCTACCCCAAACCAGATGTGCCCATTAATAATACAGTCTGATTTATGTGCTTTGGTACAGTTTAATCATTGAATGTTTTTTTTCCCTCTCTTGTACGTTCTGATTCTGTTTTCATGAGGAGGAGGTGCTGCTCTTCCTACAATTATTTTTCCTTTTTCGCATATGTTTGGTGCTTTTTCTCATGGAAAAAGAGGTGCTGCTCTTCCTCTTCCCCCCCCTCTTTTCAATTTTATTTGGTGCAACTGAGTTATAAAATTCTGTCATTGTCATGTGATTCATTCTACAAAGAAAAACAAGATCTCCAGAACACTTTTCATAGAGGTTATAGCTTAATTAATTGTCTTTAAGAAGTCTCAGTCTAGAAAGAATAATCTGTACCTAGATCATGTCTTAAATATTATTTATCAATTGTTGTTTTTCTTTTTAATAAGTTCTTCTGTTCTGAAGTAGGGAGCTACTAGTCTGCTATGGAGTGGGTGTCATTTGCAGTTTTCGAGCTATTTTGATGCTGTTGTTTTATGTTGTTGCTGCCACTCCTTTCTTCTTGTTTGTCAGCTATTGTTTTCTGTAATTTGGTGCTTACTGCTAGTTTTGGAGTAGTTAATATGGAAAGATACTTAAGTAGCTAGCAAGGTAGTAGTTCACCCATATAAAGTCATTTCAAATAAAATGAAGTTCAATGTCAGAAATAAGTTGCATAATCTATCAGTCGATGAACAATAGAACTAGACACTTTGAGTTTCTAAGACCACCACAGCTAATTGTACTGAATCTGTGTTACCTGAACATGTTTAAGGTGTTTTCCTTTTTTTTTTTTTTTCTGTAATATTTGTAATGAGAAGTTTATACGTACATAATATTACTAGGTAATATTACTGGATAACAGGAATGAAAATAGTATTCATGTTTAAACAGGTATGGCTGTCATGAGTGTTGGTAACATGTTAATGAGGTTAAAACAAAAGCGTGCTATAGAGGAAGAGGAAAATGAAAAAAGAATGAAAAATTGTTATTGGCACTACCATATCTGTCATTGCTATAATAATGGAGTGGCATCATAAGACTTTTCTTGTTAAAGAGCCTTCATGTGACTAGGATCAAGAAAGACGGTTGTACTTAAACCGTTTGTACTATGGGAAAGAGGTAGATTGTATTGAACTACGAGTCAGCAAGAGCGCCTCGTCATTTTAAACTACGAGTCAGCCGAAGTTTAAATCAACATAAATGTTTTGTTTTGCACAATTTCATTCGAATTGAGCCAAGCTACTGATCCCATTTTAGAAGATCAAGATTTAAGGTTCTTAGCAGCTGTTGATATGGAGTTATTAAATTGTTCAAATTCAGAGGGAGATGCAAATAATTAAAATGATAGGATTACATGTGTTCAAGCTACTCAGCTATGGACAAATTTTCTTGATACATGTGCATTGAAGATGTTCCAGGATTCTTGTTTTTAGGCTGTTTTTTTCATTTTTCATGAAACTTTGCTCAAATTAAATTTTATTATGGTTGTTTGTTCACGTATTGGATTATACATGTATTCTTTCTGGTGTGTCCATGATTATCTTGCTTCATAGTAATTTTTAATTGGAGATTATTTTAGTTTTCAAGTACTGTTATGAACTAATTTGGACTATTCCCAGAAAGTATGGCTGCCCATGAGTTTGTGTAGCTGAAATTTGGATTTTTACATATTTAATTATGGTATCGAAGTTAATATTTTTTTTAGTCAATTGAATTGTCATTTGCCTGTTTACTCTACATGCATATTTTTTTTTGTTGATGGTGTGTTGCTCTCAAGTTCGTGCTTCATATTAGTTGCTCTCAAGTTCTCTTTGCTCAGTGCTGCTGGTGTGCTGGTTTTAATTATAGTTCTTTTGGTCTGTGCTTTTAGTATTGAGTCCAGGAAATTATAGAGGTATGTGAACTTGTGAATGGCACCTCCAATTTCTATAGTGAATTGGAGGAATTGAATGAGCTGAGCAAGCCACCAATAAGTTTCATCACAACGTGAGCAAAGCTAAAGGGCTTTTGAGCAGAAGCTGAATTGGCAAAAGCAAGATGTGAAGCATTAAAAATTAAAAAAAAAAAAAAGTTGAATTTGTAATTGATCATCTGAACAGGTTTCTCCAAAGATCTTCAAATCATTTGGATCTTATTTCAATTCCACTTAAAAGGAAACAAAATCAATCCAAACAGTAGAAATTGTAATTCTTGTCGTTTTTAAAATTCTACGTGATGAAATCCAACAATAGAATTATCAATTAATGGAATTTAAATTCATGGAATCATAATTTCCATCATTTGAGAATATCCGTGGAAATTGAAAATACTTCATCCAAACACACCGTAAAGGTAAGAATTTGAACGTTGGTTCTATGGTCTTAATTTGTTTCTTTTTTTCGTCTTCAATTCAGCCTCCTTGTGTGTGTGGTGGTCTTAGGGTTTTCATTTATATATATAAATATATTCAAATGTTCCTAGAAAATATTGGGTAGATGAGTATTATTACATTATTGGGTAAGAATAGATAATTACTTTGAAGTATTTTGGTGCATTTATGTTTCAGTTTGAGTGAAGGAGGGATTTTTCTGGGGAAACAAAAATGGCTTCAACGGGACTTAAGAGGCGTGAGGCATCATCAGCTTCTGCAGCAAAAGAAGAAGATAAGCTGATTGTGACTCCATTAGGAGCCGGTAACGAAGTTGGTCGGTCTTGTGTCTACATGTCCTACAAAGGCAAAACTGTTTTGGTATGTTTAACACACTCTGACTGATAATTCATTATATGCTGCATCATTCAATTTCATTCTTCTTCATTGTCTTGACTGAGTTTTGTTATTTTATTTCACCATCCCACCAATGATTGATAGTTTGATTGTGGAATTCATCCCGCTTACTCGGGCATGGCGGCTTTGCCCTACTTCGATGAGATTGATCCATCCACAATTGATGTCCTTCTCATAACCCAGTATGTCTTCTATTTTCTCTACTTATTCTTTATCAGATGTATATTTCAGATACTATAATGTGCTCGCTGCTCACACAGATGTAGCGTCCCAATGATCTATATATCTACTCCTGTTTGTCTAAAATTGATTTTACCTTTCATTCTCAATCTTTCTTTCTTAGAGTAAGATGAATTCTTATCGGAAAGGTGCTTTCATGGCGCTTTAACATATAAATGTTTTAATTTCTTTTTCAACTACTTTTCGCTTGTGCTTGTTGGGTTGGTTGTAGATAATTTGGGCTCATCAGTCCCAGTGGCAATGGTGGTGAAATCTGGTGAAAATGTCTAGGTTGTTTGGGTTTTCTTGATTATTATTAGGTACTAGAAATATCTCGGTATCATTAGTCTTTTGCTTGCTATGTCTTTATAATGCTCTAAGGAGGATATTGCAATGTGATGTTAAATATTGAGTTTTTGTTATAAGGATCTATGAACAAATTAAGATATGTTGCATTGGTTTTATGGTCTTAATTTGTTCCATCACAATTACAGGCTATTGATAAGGATCTATGAGCACAATGTGTTTTCTAGATCAGCTGGTGCATTTTACATGTCATACTTTTTCTTGCTACATAGTTGCGTATGTGTTTATCTTTCGCCTTTTGCTGTCCAATTCTTGTGCAAAAGTTCAGAATGCTCTGATTTGTCCCTATTAGTTTGTATAAACAAAAATTTCTGTTACCTCATTTCATTTTCATCTAAGTACTAATATTAGGTCATACTTTTTTCTTGCAGTTTTCACTTGGATCATGCTGCATCCCTACCTTACTTTCTTGAGAAGGTGCATACTTCATACTTTCTGACTGAATTTGTATTCTCTTTTATGTTATTTTCCAGAAAATTAATATTTCTATAACTTTTGATAGACCACATTCAAAGGCCGAGTCTTTATGACTTATGCAACAAAGGCTATCTACAAGTTGCTTTTGACAGATTATGTGAAAGTCAGCAAAGTTTCAGTTGAAGATATGTTGTTCGATGAGCAGGACATAAATGCTTCTATGGATAAAATTGAGGTTTGTTGTTTCCCATGACATATGTTTTTTGTTTCAGCCTGTTTTTGTTCCCAACTGAATAACCTATCACAGATTAACATTTGTTTTAAGTTATGTTGTTTTCCATGTCCCACGTTTGAAGTACTAAATTTTTTCCATGGTGCTCAATTTCATATGGGTTGTATGTTCTCTCAATGAAACTCTCAAAGTACCACTACTTTGTCCAGTAGAAGTTCCTTTGCATCTTAGTTAGATGCCGCTAAAGTAAGAGAGAATCTGAGTTAGATGCAGTTCATGACGTTTATTGATCTGTTTAATATTTCAGTTTGCTGCCGGTCATTTATCAACATCAGTAGTTTGAGTTGATTATTTTGTCTGTCATTAATGGACTCTCAATCCTCACCACCATCTTTACATCGTTATGCACTTCTCTCCCCCAATTACAATATGGACCTGTATACTAATGGTTGTATCCTTTTTTAATAAAACTGTTGTTGGATCCTTTAAATACACAAAGACATGAATGACTTTCTCATGTTTATTGTCTGACAGTGCTCGATAATTGTAGGTTATTGATTTCCACCAAACAGTAGAAGTTGAGGGCATTCGGTTTTGGTGCTACACTGCAGGTCATGTCCTTGGTGCTGCTATGTTTATGGTTGATATTGCCGGTGTTAGGATCCTCTACACCGGAGATTATTCCCGTGAAGAAGACCGACACCTCCGTGCTGCTGAGACCCCACAGTTCTCCCCCGATATATGCATTATCGAGTCCACTTATGGTGTCCAGCACCATCAACCTCGAAACATCCGAGAGAAGCGGTTCACTGAAGCTATCCACACAGCCCTCTCTCGAGGGGGTCGTGTCTTAATTCCTGCATTTGCACTTGGCCGTGCCCAAGAACTTCTCCTGATTCTTGATGAGTATTGGTCAAACCATCCAGAGCTCCAAAATATTCCTATATATTATGCTTCCCCGCTGGCAAAAAGATGTTTATCTGTTTATGAGACATACACCCTTTCAATGAACGATAGGATCCGCAATGCGAAGTCAAATCCCTTCATTTTCAAGCACATATCACCACTAAAGAGCATTGAGAATTTCAAAGATGTAGGGCCATCGGTTGTGATGGCAAGCCCTGGTGGTCTACAAAGCGGGCTGTCAAGGCAGCTGTTTGATATGTGGTGCTCTGATAAGAAAAATGCATGTGTGATTCCAGGTTATGTGGTTGAAGGGACACTTGCTAAGACGATCATGAATGAACCGAAAGAGGTTACCCTAATGAATGGGCTCGCCGCTCCTCTCAACATGTCGGTCCATTACATTTCATTCTCTGCTCATGCAGACTCTGTTCAGACAAGTGCATTTTTGGAGGAGCTGAGGCCTCCTAACATAATCCTTGTTCATGGAGAAGCTCATGAGATGGGAAGGCTGAAAGAGAAGCTCATGACTCAATTTCGTGATCGCAACACAAAAATTCTCACACCAAAGAATTGTCAGTCTGTTGAAATGTACTTTAATTCACAGAAAATGGCTAAAGCTATTGGAAGGCTTGCTGAGAGGACCCCGGAAGTTGGTGAAAATGTGAGCGGTTTACTGGTAAAAAAAGGGTTCAGTTATCAGATAATGGCTTCTGAAGATCTTCATGTTTTCTCACAGCTGTCTACAGCAAATGTCACTCAACGTATTACTATCCCGTATACTACTGGCTTCATGGTGATAAAACATCGGCTGAGGCAAATTTATGAGAGTGTAGAATCTTCTGTGGATGAGGAGTCTGGAGTGCCAACATTGCAAGTGCATGATCGAGTTACTGTGAGGCAGGATACAGATAAACATGTTTCACTGCATTGGGTGTCAGATCCTATAAGTGACATGGTGTCAGATTCCATTGTGGCTCTAATTTTAAATATCAACCGAGAGGTCCCAAAGGTAGTCATTGAATCAGAGGACATAAAAACAGAGGAAGAGAATGGGAAGAAGACGGAAAAGGTCATTCATGCACTTCTTGTATCACTCTTTGGGGATGTGAAGCCCGGAGAAAATGGGAAGTTGGTGATCAGTGTTGATGGAAATGTGGCAGAGCTTGATAAACAGAGTGGGGACGTTGAGAGTGAAAATGAAGGCCTCAGGGAAAGAGTAAAGACAGCATTTCGTCGAATCCAAAATGCGGTGAAGCCAATCCCTCTCTCTGCATCGTAGCTGCTTTGCTGTAGTGTTTCAATATATTTGTTTCTGGGTCAGAGTCCATTTTCAGTCGTTGTAAGCAACACAGGAATTCTGAAAAGTAACATTAATTTTTGTCAAATGCAGCGACTGTTTCCTTCATTTGCTCATTCATGCGTTTTCGCAATGTTTTGACTTTCTTGTCTTGTTTTTAATAAAGGGTGTACATTTCTTCCCAATATTTTTTATTATTTTTTCGTTTCCTTTTTGTGCAATGACTTCCAATGTTTACTTGGTTGAGTTCAGTAGCTGCAGATATTACTCTTTTTTTTTTCCTTTTCAAGTCTTTTGTTTAACAGCACCATCGTGATTTGCGAGGGGCCTGCCATCTTTCTCGCTCTCGAACCTTTGAATTGTTAGGATTATGAGGGTATTTGTGTAATTAGAAGTACGACTATAAGTAATGTAGGGTATTTTCGACAATGTAGCCCATTACTGAACTCTTCTCCTTCTCTTCCTTGTATGTTTACTCTTCCTCTCTTCCCTCTGTTTCTTTGCCTCTTTCAAATTCTTCTTTGTATTTCAGCATAAATGATGGGGTTAAATGTTAGCCTTCTTGTTGGGTTCATTATGAAGAAGCTGCCAAGACTTTTTAATTCAGAGGGGAAAAAGGGGAACGTCTTTAATGGTCTCATCTCCTCACAAAATCTGAATTATTCAATATCCATCTCAACTACTCTCAAGTGATGTATCGTGTTTGCAACCTACTATTCAAACTAGAACATCTTCTCCATGCAAATAGTTAAAGATGACGGGCAGGAGAGAAGAAAAGGACCCCAGAGTACTATCCATGAGCAGATCAATCAAAGTCCAAACTAATGATAAAATGAACTCCTTTTCAATGCGATCCGTCGTAACATATTATTACAAACAAAATGTATATATACTACACCGTCTGAAATGAAGACATTGCTGCAAAAAGCCAACTAGGACTTTTTTATCCTAACTATGGGATCTTCAACTCTTCAATTAGCTTATTTAAATCATTGTATGATGATCCTCCTTCTTCAACAGCCCTCCTTGCTTGCTCTCCAAGCTCTCGTGCTCTGCTTCTCATTACCTCTGCTTCTTCACCCACCATAATCCGAGTCACAGCTTTCACAATAGCTTCCTTTTTCACACTATCCCCAAAAAGCCTAATCCATTTCTGAGCACCAACCCCGACTCCACTCTTCAGCACTTTGGTCACCAACTTCTCATTGTAAAATTGCTCAGCAGAGACAGGCCATGTCACCATAGGCAACCCTGCAGAAATTCCTTCCAATGTGGAATTCCACCCACAATGAGTCACAAACCCACCAACACTTTCATGATCAAGAATCAAAACCTGTGGAGCCCAACCCCTGATTATCAATCCCCTGCCTTCCATCCTCTCTTCAAATCCTTCAGGCAGCCAATCATCTTGGTCCACCTCATCTTTGCCTTTCCTCACAATCCAAATGAAGTCCTGCCCGGAAGCTTCAAGACCCATTGCAATCTCCTTGAGCTGAGTGGAATTGAAATTGGCCACACTCCCAAAACACACATATACAACTGAATTGGGTTTCTTTGAATCCAGCCATTTCAAACACTCATGCTCATCAATTGAGGCTTCTTTTCCTCTCTGTGCTTTCTCTTCGGTCTCTCTATTGCATAGAGAAACAGGGCCTATATGCCATGCCTTCCTCCCCAACCCATTTATGTAATAATCTGCATAAACCGGTTCGAGCTCATAGAAACTGTTAACAACAACTCCATAGCTCTTCAACTCCGATTCTTTAGCTTCTTTCAGCAATTGGGTCAAGTCGTTTACAACATTGTTTTTGACAAAATCCGGCACTTGGGATCTTGTCAATTCAATCCCACCAGGCAAATTGGGAATCACAAAAGGCTCAGTGTCAGAAGAAACTGAGTTATAAGGCTCATAGAGCCTCACACACTCTGAAGCACACAGAGAGAAGAAGCTAGTCCCATGAAAAACCAGCCTTGGAATACCGAATTTCGCAGCGGCTTCAGTAGCCCAAGGGAAGAACATGTCAGCAACAAGGCAACTCGGTTTGAGCTCCTTGAGAAGCAGCTCGAGCGGTGTTTGAAGCAAGCGTGAGGCTTTGAAGAAATTGTTGGCCAATTCCAGTGAGGGAGGAAGTGAGTCGAGATTCTCACACCCTATTGGCAGACCAGCCTCTTCATATGGAAACTCGATGGTTTTGATTTCGATTTCGAACCCAGAAGTGGGTTTTCTCGATTGCGTCGTTTTGGCGAATCTGATTGCGTTTTGAGGGGTTGTGACTATGGTGGTCTTGACGCCGTGTGAAGCAAACAGCTTGGCCATGTCTGACACTGGGATCATGTGGCCATGAGCCATGAAAGGGAACAAGAATATGTGAACAGAGTCATGGATTTCGCTACCCATTTTGGAGCTTAGAATGATGATTTGAGTGGCGGTGATGGTGATGCACTCTGTGTTTGTGTTATGCCTCGATGGAGATGAAGGTTAATATAGGCGTTGTGAGGATCGAGAAGACTAGAAGAAATGGGATCCTTCTTCCTCATCCTCACTTGAATACAAAGCATCTGTGTCATTTTTTGGTGCACACAAAGCATCTGTGTCATTACGCATATAAATTCTCTTTATAATGGGTTTGGTAAATTAATTGGAAAATTAATCAAATCCTATCATTTATAGTTATTATTAGTCTAATTATTACTCTCTTTCCATTAAAGAAAATATAGGAAAAATTATATCTGTATGAATGAATGAGGAATGCTCTGGTCAATTATCAATGATGGGATCACTCGGTCAAAAAAGGAAGACAAAGATGTCCTTCAAGAAGAGACGCAATTTCAGAACATACAATCTGACGTATTGGCTTACATCAGAGCATTGGATATTTCAAAGGAAGAGGAATGCTAAGCTCAAACGCAGGGTGCGTTTGAGTCAGCCACACCCAGCCAAGTGTCAGCTTCTCAATTTTTTTTAATATTAAATTCATCCGCAACTACCCAAAAGACTCAGCATTTTTTTCTTCCGTTTTTATCCTTTCAGACTCCCACCCTGTAACATCCCAAACCCAGAATGAAGTTGAAGCGTTGAACCCTTTCCAGGTCTCTCTCTCACCTCTCAAGCTTTCCAGGTTTCTCTATCATCTCTAGTACTCTTGCGAGTTTTCCTGCTCCCTCCCTCACCGCTACGCTCCCTCTATCTCGTTTTCATTTTGGCGAAATCAACATAGACCAACATCAGTTTCCTTACCGACTCTTTTTCCTCAAATTCGAAGGTTAGAAAAGTGGCTTGGAAGATTGGATTACTTAAGGTTTGGGCTTGAGGAAGAAAAGGGGATTTGAATTTGGAAGGAGGACTGCGGTTATGGTAGGTTAATTGGTATTTCAAGGTTGAGGCAGAGGAGGTGGGTTGGACGATGAAGCATCTATGAACCCAGTTTTCTCAAAGAATTGATTTAGCAAGGTGATTCCTTTGGCTAGTTGTTGTCGACAGACTTAGTTAATAAAATTGAATTTCTTTAGTACATGTTTGGTTATAGAGAACTGAGGTCATATATATTTGAATTGTGGTGATCATTATGGGTGTTTGTGTCCATACCATTGAATAACTAAGCTAGAGCTTTGTTGATTGTTGGCATTTGAGAAGCACAATTGATATTTGAACTAAACCTATGGTCAGAAGCTATTTGTCTTTGTGTGAAGCAAACAATTGGTTGTGGAGATACGGCCTCGCAGCAACTTAAAACCACAAGGGTTCAACTTCATTCTGGGTTTGGGGAGGTTACAGGGTGGGAGTCTCAGAGGTAGTGGGGAAGATGGGAACTGAAAGGATAAAAACGGAAGAAAAAAATGCTGAGTCTTTTGGGTACTTGTTGATGAATTTAATATTAAAAAAAATTGAGAAGCTGACACTTGGCTGGGTGTGGCTGACTCAAACGCACCCTGCGTTTGAGCTTAGCATTCCTCCTATATAATCAAATGTACGTGACCAAGAAATTAACATGAAGGAAAGAACAACGACTTTAGTGCTACAGGTACAGTATACCAATACATTTTGTTTTAATTTATATTTAAATTTTAAATTATAAATAAGGGATAAGTAATTAACATATTAAACTAAAACTATAATATTTTATTAAAAAATATAATTAATTGTAACCAAAATATATATATATATTTATAATTAATATCTCATATTTAAACTCAAAATAATAAAAAGAAAAAAATACAACTAAAAATTCTTAATTTTCGCTTTGTTTCATTTTTTTCCTAGTTTTATAACTTTTAATCAAATCAGTTCCAATAATTTTTTTCTTTTTTTTTTATATAAAAAAATATAGGTTTCTTTATGTTGATCCCTATGAGAAAGTGATATCTAAATTAACAATTAGATCGATTGAGCATGATAAATATCATCAGATTATCGATTATTGCAACCTTGCCAAAATTTGGCCGATTATGATAGATTTTGACCACTCGATCGTTAAGCGATGATATTTAAGGTTTATGGAAAAACAAGTGATCTAGAAGGCAAAAATAAGTTGGACAAATTTATATATATATATATATATATATAAAGGTTTATTTGTGTTGATCCCTATGAGGAAGTGATATCTAGATTAATGATTAGATCGATAAAGCCCGGTAAATATAATCAGATTATCGGTTATTGCAAGTTTGCAACCACGCCAAAATTTGGCGGATTATGATAAAGTTTGACACCCGGTCATTAAGCGATGATATTTTGTCTTCTGCATTGATCGAGTTCAACCGTTTTTTTTTTCTCGTTTGAAGTAGTTTAGCTTAAGTCGGAATTAATTTTACAGATTGATTGTAGTTAATTAATTTTTTTTTTCTTTTTCCCCATCATTATAAATGAATTTTTTTTAATTTAATAATATAATTAGTACTTACTATTTGAGTAACAAGTCAAAGATTTTTAACCCTTAGATCAGATCTATGACTAATATTTTGCCACAAAACATGGAGCACCGATACATCGGGTGCATTACAGAATTTCTGGAAGGAAAGTAGAGTTTTGTAGATTAGGGGTGGGCACAAATTCCGGAAATTCCGAATCCGAACCGTCTTGAGGCGGGACGAAACGGAATTAAAAATCTAAATTATATTGTACCGTCCCATCCCATTGGTTCCGAACAAACGGAACGGAATCGGAATTCTGTTATTTCAATCCCGAATATCCCGTCTCGTTCCGACGTTCTATATATTTATGTTTTTTTAAAGCCAATATGCCCAGCCCAATGTCCTAACTCTTTTCTCTCTGTTCTTCTGTCTCAATCTCTTATGTCGCGCATCTCTCTCCTCTCTCTCTCTCTCTTCTCTTTTCTCCCTGTTTCGATCCCTTTCTTATTCTCCATCTCAGTCCCTCTGCCCAGACCACTTCTCCATCTCTTTCTCATTCTTTCTCTCTTCTCTTCAACTCTCTATTTCTCTCAGTTCTCCAATTGCCATCGTTGTGGTGCCCAGCAGACAACCGCGCCACCTCTCTCTCTCTCTCTCTCTCTCTCTCTCTCTCTCTCTGGCTAGCTCTCACTTTTTCTGCTCACCCAATCGCTCAAATCCTCAAAACACCCAGCCTAGCCAGCGGCACAGCCACTGCTCAATCCACCCTCCTCCTTTCTAAAGGAGTGAAGGAATGATCAGAGGAAGAAGACGGAGCAGTAGAAAAAAAAATCCTGGAATCCGGATCCCGTCCTGATCGGGTTCGGGTTCGGGATGGTCGGGATCAATTTTGAAAAATGTCAATCTCATCCCGTCCCGTCCCGAAAATAAATTTCGGGATCGGAATTACCTCTATCCCGTACCGTCCTGGCTCGTGTCCACCCCTAGTGTAGATGAAGAATAACGTTCCTCCAAGAAACGAACACTTTCGGGATCTGTTAAACACTTAAAATCATCCATAGTGAGAAAATTAATTTTCCATTCTCATCCAATTAACTTCAAAAAAATCCCACCTAAAGGCTAAAGCCGGTATATGTGGTTGGTATTCGAAATTTAAGGGTTTTCGAAATTATTTTTGTTCATTAATAGTTTTAATGTCGTTTCTCAAATTCTTCGGAAAATCAAGTATTTAGTTCAAGACATAAATATATGTTAAACTTAGCTTGATCCTTTTCAGAGCTGCATATTAGAATTTTCCCATAGTTTAATCATGTTTTGCGAAAAACTAACTTCGAACACCCTTTTGGCATACTAGCCTCTTCACATGGAAACTCGATGGTTTTTATTTCGATTTCGAACCCAAAAGTGGGTATTCTCGATTGCGTCGTTTTGGCGAATCTGATTGCGTTTTGAGGGGTTGTGACTATGGTGGTCTTGATGCCGTGTGAAGAAAAGTGCTTGGCCATCTCTGAGACTGGGATCAAGTGGCCATGACCCATGGAAGGGAACAAGAATATGTGCACTGGGTCAGGGTTTTCGCTACCCATTTTGGAGCTTAGAAGTTAGAATGAATAAGATGGAGAAACAATAGGTTATAGGGTAATAAAAAATTGGGGTGGTGATGGTGATGGTGATGCACTCTGTGTTTTTATTCATGCCTCTGTGGATGAGATGACTAGCGAGAAGCGCTCATGGTACGTTTGTATACATAAATGCGATTTTTACGCCAGATTTCTTGATCGTGAGCCTTGGGGTACTAAAAATTGGTGGATGTAACCATCCAACGTACAGATCACGAAACCAGGAAAGATTGTCAAATTCAAGAGTTTAAATATCTCCGAAAAAACAGACATTTTCGTTGAAAGTATTGTAATTTCGCATCATCCATATTTGAACGATATCCAATATAGTTTGAAACTAATGAACACGTATCCATATCCAATAATACAAGTGAACGTCAAAAACACTAGGCTGCTATCTCGGCCTTTAAACGCAGGGCCAAACTAACTCAGAGTCGGCCCTTGGGCAAGACGGACAAGACTTGGGTATATGGCCCCAATCCAATTGGCCCAAAAAAAAAATTAATATTATCCAGTCTAAGTAAAAAATAAAAATAATTTGCACTAGTATTAGTTTAATCAGCGTGCATCCCTAATTCCCTGACTCCCTGTCATGTTTCTCTTTTATTATTTTTGGTTTTTGAGAAAGTGTCTCTCACTGTCACTCTTTGCAGCTTTGCCCCAAACTAGATAGCCCCAAAAGAAAAAAAAAATTGCAGTCTCTTCTTCTCTCTCTTACGACCCAAAACTAAAGCGAGAGAATTGTAATTGAGGCAAGCAAGGTGGATGAAATTAAATAAAGATTTTGACTGCACATTTGAATATCATAAGAAGAGCGAATGTGATGGTTGATGTTCTTAGCAAGAAATTACATGTGTTCTTATCACACCTGATAATTGTGCGATTTCTGCTCGTTTATGAGTTACGTATCACTGGAATGGGATTGTCGAGGGGGGGGGGGGGAACCGACTTGCTTGGAGACTTTATATTGTGGCTAGTTTCCATTTAAGACCTAAATTAATTGAGTTTTGCTTAGTGCGCGAAACTCAATTTCAGGATTCATCCTTGAATTGAATTGTGAGAGGCAATATGGGATGACTTACAACTTGATCTTACTATCAGAAAATATTAGATTTTGATGTTTGGAGATACGTTGGGTGTCCCAAATGACGATGCTCTTAAGTAGGAGATATTAAATGAAGCTCATAGTTTTATTTATGCCAAGCATTTTGGTGGTACTAAAATGTATCGAACGCGTAAGGAACTTTGTTAGTGGTCTAACACGAAGGGGGAAATTGTAGTTTTGTTTTTATTTGTTTGAATGGTCAGCAACTTAAAACAGAGGGCTAAAAACCATTGGACTTATTGCAGCCACTACCCATTCCAGAGTGGAAGTGGGAACTTATCACGATGGATTTTATATAGATGCTACCGCATACTGATGGTAAAATTAATGGTTTGGATAATTGTGGATCGACTTATCAAGTGTGCGCACTTCTTACCTATTAAGGAAAATTATGCTTTGAACAAACTAACTAAGCTATATGTGGATGAATTGTGTGACATCATGGTGTACCAATGTTTATTGTTTCGAATTGAGATTCTCGCCGCACTTCTAGATTTTGGAGGGCACCACTCGCGGCTTAGAGAAACTCAAATTCTTTTTGACAGAGGGACTTTTGGAGAGGACTATCTCGATTTTGGAGGACATGTTCAGGTTTGGTTTTCTACGGCTCTTGAGATGTTCGGCCATACACCTAGTATTGATGGAATCCACTTACGGCAATAGTTTTATTTCTAACCGTGGAGTGACACCCTTGAAGCTTGGTTGGGAAGTGGTGTTGGACACTTAAGCGTAGAACTTATCGGAGGAAGGAAATTTTTGGCATAAGATATTGTACGGACCATGATTGATAAGGACAAGGTGATAAGAAAAAGACTTGACGGCTCGGAGTAGCAAGAATTATTTTGCATCTAATCGTGGAAATGATCTTAAGCTTCAAGTTGGGTGTTTAGATATTTCTTAATTGTGTATATTTCGAAAGGTATTGTACATGTTGACAAGCATGGGAAGCTCGGTCCAAGGTTTTTGGGACCCTTGTGTCGTTCCGGTGAGAGTTGGCGTTGTGGCATATCGGTTAGAATTATCTCAACGGATTTCTTATGTGCTTGAAGTGTTCCATGTGTCTATGTTCTACATGTACCTATTATTTTGAGAGAATACATGGTTTTTCTGCAGGACCTAGTGCAAAATTTAAACTGGAAGGAGCAAGTTCTTCAAAGCAATATTTTACCACCAAGGAGGATACTTTGGAAGAATCTTATTACTGAAGCAATTACTTGGATCTCGAGTAACGGACACGAGAACCGTACCCCCACCTCTTCTTATCACAAGTTTGAATTTCGAGGACGAAATTTTCTAAGAGGGTGATATTGTAACGACCCGTATCTAAATTAAGAAATTAAATAAATTTATATTTGAAATTTTTGCTAACTCGAGGAAATTTTAGTTATAGAAAGTGCTAAGTCGGGTTCATTGATACTAAGTACACAAAAACCGGATTTCGTATGAGAGTTATGGGTCACGAAAGGGGTTACTTTTTTAGGAAGATTATATAGGAAACCTTCCATTTTGGGAAATTTCCCAAAAAAGTCAGATTTTTTCCATTCCTCTCTCTCCTCGCGCCGTTTTCTCTCTCCCCGAGCCTCTCCGCTGCCTCACATTCGCCGGCCAATATCTCACCATTCCGGCCACCCCACGGCTTAAAACCGGTCCCAAATTGTTCACCATCCTATCCTCTTCAACCCTATGCTAACTTTTTAGATCAAATCTCAGTATAGGAGGAGAAATCCAAGGGAGAAAACCACCCGAAACTAAAGAAAACCGTCGACATCCTCACCCTTGCCGTCGCCGATTCTGGCGGAGATAGGGAGGGAGACTTACTGCGATTTGAAGCCCTCCTCACCACGAAGCCATATCCACCAGTCTCACCCCCATTGGATGCCGGAGGAGGGAGAATCGGCGAGTCAAAGTTCCGGCCACCAAGGGTTTTTCACGACTTTCGAGGCAATTTCTGGCCAAACCGTTCCGATCAGGACTTCATGGCAGATATAAAAGTTGATAAGTATGCTTTGATGAACATTGTGGTGAAATGTGGTGACCATTGGAGATGGTTGATCGGCGGCGCGTTGGGGCCCACGCGCAGCCGCATGTGGCGGCCGGCCTCCAATGGTGATGTGTTTTTGTCCGTTAGCTTGTATTTTTCATTACGGACATGTTGGTATATGGTTTGTAGGAAGTTACCGAATTTTGAGATTTAATTCGATTGTTTTCTGGTTATTTTTCGTACGAGTTACGATTTATATTAATGTGTAACCGTTGGATGACCACCGATTTTTGTTGGGATGTAAAGTTAATTATTTGGAGGATGTTGTGCGGTTGGATCATTGAAATTAGGTCATTTGGTTAATTAAAGTATGATTACGGTTTGTAGTTCGAATTATTAATTTGTGTTCGTTCGAATTATTAATTTGTGTTCGTTCGATTTATCGAACCGCGACAATCCGACCGTTGGATGTGTCGCCGAACATTTTGGATAATTAAATGTATCGAAGAATAGAAGAGTAAATATTGAGAAGTCCCGGGTTTCGAAATTTATAGTTGAATTTAGGGAAACGCGAATTCCCGATGGAAACCCTAATCGGATTAAATCGTTAATTTTCTGAATAATCGCTCGGTCGTGAAATTAATCATTTAGCGTAATTCGTTTTGTTCAGGAGGACGAGTTGAGACATTGACTGAGGAGAATTTGTGTTACGCTTGAGGGTTAGCCGAAAAATCTGTGAGTGGACTTTTGTTTTAAAATAAATGAGCATGCAATTATATATTTCGAAATAATTATTTTCTGACATTAAATTCATGTTTAGCATATTTGATTTATGATTATAAGTCTCGAGCATAGATTTAGATTATCGCGTTTTGATTTCCAGTTTTACAGTTTTTCCTACTTAAGCGAAACTTTGTTATTTCTAAATATATTGTCTCGAGACTTGTACATTGATTCTTTACTGGAATTTTCATTATGTGATTTTAAGATTCGACCACGCGGAATTTATTGAATTCTTGAGTCTTATGATTTATTCCTATATATCTAGAGCATGAGTTTGATATTCTTTCCGCGTGTGATACTTGATTTTTATGGATTCTGATATTATGGAGTTACTTTCTCGAATTCTTGAGGCTCGATATATTATTTGGTTGTGAACATTCGGGGAAATTATTATTTGAGGCTTAATGGTTTTAAAGGGATATTTGAGGAAATAATTTTTCCTTCCGAGCTATCTTCTTCGTGATGAGTTCCGTATTAAGCCTCAATGTTTTATAAGCTGATTTTGGGGAGAGTTTTCGATGTTTTCCATGAGAGGTTTCGGTGATTTCCCTATATTTGTCACCATACTATTACCCGTAGCTGCATGCATGCTCATTTTTCCACCTTCGTGGCAAGGGACGGTTGTCTCTCCGATGCATATCCGTCTTTGTGACGAGGTGATGTCTTATCTTTTGTGATAAGCTCACCGGTGCCCAGTGTTTGTGTTGCTTATGTGGCGAGCGAATACGTACGGGAGATTGAGAGATGTTGATTGTTTGTGCCCATCCGTCTTTGTGACGAGGTGATGTCTTGTCTTTTGTGATAAGCTCACCGGTGCCCAGTATTCGATCTGCCTCTGTGGCGAGCGAATACGTACGGGAGATTGGGAGTCATTGATTGATTAGTATGGTGTGATTACCTCTCCTCCCCATCATTTCCCCAATATCTTTATCGATTGAAAGTTCATATTTTTGAACTCTTTGATTTAAATAATTGTATGCACACTGTTTAATAAGAAAATTTGGGAAAGCATAAATATTATTTTCTGATAATATTACTTTCGTCCACTCACTCTAACATTTTTATTAAATGTTTTTCCCTAAGACCTTCGGTTTTAAATTGCCCAAGTTGCAGATTAGTTGAGGTCGGGCCACACCATGCAGTCGAGGCATTAGTTCACCATTGCTTCCCATTTCTGTAGAAGTCTCTTTCCATAAACTTGTTTGTATAGATTCTTGTTGAGTCATTAGAATGCTCTGAATTACCAAACTATTATTGTATACAGTTTTTCAGAAGTAGTGGATTGTTGGGTTAGAAACCCTTTGGTTACTATATTATTGTGGGAGTTTGTGATTTGTTGTGGTGAGCAAGCAGGCTCATGAGTTTGGTTGGTTTTGTTGGACTTTAGAAGTGTTGTTTTTCATCTGCAGGTTTTTTGGTAGTCCATTTTTAAGGGAGTTTATGCCGAAATTTTCGGTAGAAATTTCCTTAAGGTGGGCTCTACATGGCCACCTCGGATTCCAGGGTGGAATTTTGGGGCGGGTCCTGTCAGATTCGTCCTACGAGGAATTTATTGACTTCTTAAGCCTTATGATTTATTCCTATATATCTCGAGCATGAGTTTTATTCTTTCCGCATGTGATACTTGATTTTGTGGATTCTGATATTATGGAGTTACCTTCTCGAATTCTTAAGGCTCGAGATATTATTGATTGCGAACATTTGGGAAAATTTATTATTTGAGGCTTAATAGTTTTAAGTGGATATTTGAGGAAATGATTTTTTCCCTTCCAAACTACTCTTTCTTCGTGATGAGTTTGGTATTAAGCCTGAATGTTTTATGAGCTGATTCTGGGGAGAGTTTTCGATGTTTTCTATGAGAGGCTTCGGTGATTTTTCCCTATATTTGATTTATAATCACCATACTGTTACCCGTAGCTGCATGCATGCTTGTGACTGGTCTCAAGAGAGCATCAATTTAAAACCCTAAAATCATCGGTAGTATAAAGCAAGTAGGGATCGTTAACAACGGGAATCAAGGGTGTACCTAAACAAAGAATATCATAAAGAATTATTATCAACAAATATACATAATATATATACAAATATACACGAAATAAGGGGGGATTTAAAGGATTGTTTCGATGAAATTAATTATCTAACCTACTATTTACAAATCCAACTAGATGGAACATCAAGATCATAACTCAAAACCGTGACATATAAGTGTTACCATGCAATGAATCGAAAACAATCAATCTTCTAAGTCATGAATCCGAAATTGACATTGTGAAAAGTCATAAAGCTAATCTTTCACCAATATATCCCTCTCTACGAAAATTAACCTAAGTGAAAGCACCTAGATTAACCGATTAAACATGCATTCATAGTCTAAGAAGTTAGCTAATCAAACCATGTCTAACGCATAGAACAGAGTTGTCAATTAAAGTGCACAACCTAGTATGAAAAAGTTCACCTATTTGCAATCCTCTTTATTTGATTTCAACCTTTGTCCAAAGCCTTTACTACTTTATTGAATCAGATTCCGGAAAGCGAAAACCTTAATTCTAGCTCCAATTATATGCAAACATTATAAGTTCCGGACCCTATAACATAAACATATAAAATTTCTCCATACAACAAAATCAAATAAACGAAAAACACATAAGAAACTTAGAAAACCAAATTGTTTCGATTCAAACACAAAGTAAACTCATAGTCACGGGCTCTAAATTATGCCCTTAATATCATGTTAACTAATACATAGAATTACCAAGCAACAAAGAGGAACTCATAAGAGTATTTAAATATAAAGTCGAAATACACCAGATGGAAAGCATGAGTAACTCGAAGACCACGAATCCTTGAATCCTTGAAAGCAAGCAACTCAAAACCGTGAACCTCAAGGTGATGATGGTGGTGGCAACGTTGATTGGTGGCTGGTCGGTGAAGGTGTAGACAACTTCTCTCCTCCTTGAAGTCTTGCAAACCCTAGCACTAGAGAATGGAAAAGATGGCTGAGATGTATGCAATGTGTTGCCGAAAATATGATGTGTGGTGGTGTTGGATGTCTCTCTCTTGCGTCAAGGAGCAGCCTATATATAGAGGAAATCATGAAACCATAGATGTGATCCTCACCGTCCAAAAGAAGGTAGAAATCAAGTTGGAATCTCCCTTGAGTGATCCACACGGCCTCTTTATATTAGTTTTGCACGAATTTCCTTCTTGATTTATCCCATAAAAATCTGATTTGACTCCTAAATGAATTAGACATTTATTCCTTGAGAAATAAGAAGATTTATGAGAATAAAACTCCTTATTTCTTTCCCTTTATCTCCACGGCAAACTCTCCTTGTCCTTCTTGGATTCAACTTGCGGCAACTTCCTTAATGGGTTAGGGTTTCGGCAAGAGCCCAATAGACTTGAACAACACGGATTGGGCCTCACGGATTGGGTCTTACGGATTGGGTCTCACGGATTGGGCCTTGTGAAAGCCCAATGAACTCACAAAATCCGACTTCTCCTTTCTTGCTCCGAGATTGCATTCCTAATTGCAATAAGATTCCTACTTCCTTTAAGATTCCTGCCAAATCAAGCATTTATGAATTAGGAAAGTATCCATTTATTAAATTAGGAAAGATTTCAAATGAGGAAAGTTTCCAAAACTAAATTAGGAAAGTTCCCTAGAACGAAATAGGAAAGTCAAAACAGGAAAGTTTCCTAAAAACCTCAAATTTATTCATTCACACACTTTAACATCATTTAGGGACTCAAAGATAGAAACCACGCTAAAATCGTAAAGTTACAAACAAAACGCAGCCAAAGAATGGGAAAAACATATTAAAAACGTCACACTTTGTGCTCCTATCAGCTTGTTATTCCACCTTCGTGGCCCCAGAGCCCTTCCATCTGTGTGACGAGGTGAGTCTTGTCTGTTGTGATAAGCTTACCGATGCCCAGTGTCTAATTTTCCTCTGTAGCGAGAGGATACGTACGGGAGAGTGGGAGATAGTGATTGATTAGTATGGTGTGATTGCCTCTGCTCCCCATCATATCCCCATCATTTCCCCACTATTTTTACCGATCGAAAGTTCATGTTTTCGAACTCTTTGATTTAAATCACTCCACTTTTCTCTCTCATGTTACTTCCCACACTTCACTATCATATTTTAATATTTTTTTGACCTACTCATATTCTTCTCTTCCCCAACTATCCCTAGAGGTTCTTACTAATTTCAATTATATCAATGACTTCTCTCATTCAACAGGACCAACACATTCTCTCTCTCTCTCTCTCTTCAGATGAAAAGATCATCACTCTCCTTCCCTCCCCATCACTTCTCATTAGGGCTGGGAAAGTGAGACCGAAATACCGAAACCGAATCCGACCGTACCAAGCCGAAACCGATCGGGTCGGTATTCATTCCATTTTTTCTTTATACCGAACCGAACCGAAACCGAATCCTATATTCGGGGTCGGTATCGGTATGCAAAATATTCATATCGAATGTACCGAATATACCGAATTAAATAATTTAATTATTTTTTTATTAATTAATACCACCTATTTAATTATTTATAGTTTTATACAACCTCTCTTAGTCTCTCAGTTCCTCTCCCTCTCACAACGTCACTTTCCCTCAGTCCCAAAAAGCTTTTGGTCCTCCTCTCTCTCCATCAGTCCTCCAAGTGCCCTTCCCTGTCGATCTTGTACCTTATGGCCCAGATGATACCCAGATAGAATCAGAGCCACCAAAGCCGCTGGTAAGCTATCTTCTCCATTTTTGTCCCCTAATTTTTCATCAATTATTGTATCTATGTTTTTTCAATCTATCGATCCTTTCTCTTCTGAGATCCATGAGGTAATAGATTGATGAGGGTTTTTTTGCAGAGACAAGGAAGATGATTGCCTGCATGTAGACATGCGGGCATGCCTGCTATGAGTTGACAAGGAAGATGAGGTTTTTTTTTTTGCAGAAACGAGGACGGAACCGCTTTTTTTGTTTTTTTTTTTCAGTGCTTCGACGTACCGAAATGGTCCCGACCGAAACCGAACTGATCGGTATCGGTTTGGTTCGGTTTGAAAGCTGAAAAATGACATTACCGAACCGTCCCGAACCGAATAAAAGTTTCGGTACTGGTATCGGTATGGGTACATTACCGACCCGTCCCGAACCGATCCCACCCCTACTTCTCATCTTCTTTTTTTTATATCAGATCTTCTTCGTCCCAAACATAGAATCACTTCCAATGTTAGATAGGTTTTTTTCTTGTCAGATAAAGATTTTTTTCATGGAGAATTGGAGATGAAAGATCAAAAAAAAAAAAAAAAAAAAAAAAAACCATTCTTCTTTCCTTCATCCCAAACTGAAACTTCAAAGGTTTTTCTGGGTGAAGAATTGAAATGGAACTGAAAGTTTATGGAGGATTTGTTCAATTCGGATATTGAAATATGTGGGTCTTGGACTTTTAATATGAATTTCATAGCTTTTCTATTTGTTTGTCATCTGAGTTCATAATTTTCAGGTGAAAATTTTCAGTTTCAATGCTATAGCTCAATCCAGTTACTATTTCACAATTCTCCTTCCACTCCCTTCCAATGTCTTTGATTTCATAGGAGATTCAATCTGATCCATAAACTTCAATGGATTCCTTGCAACGAAATCCACGAACTAATAACATACATGAGTGGTTTGTTTCCATAACCGGCCCTGAGGGTGTGCCACTTGTGCATCCGCACAGGGCCCCCTCAGATAAAGGTCCCCTTTTTTAAAAAAATAAAATAAAAACCTGTATAAATATCTAAAAAAGGAGGCATGGATCAAAAAAGCCTATGACATAGTTGGTTGTGGGGCTATTTATGAAAGTTGGGAATATCAGTTCGAATCCCTGCTCTTAATTTTTATTGTTTATGAAGTTGGACTTCTCCCTATTAGTCTTTCAATATTCATTTTTCGTTGTTAAAAAGAAAAAAAAAACAATCTTCATTTTGCATGAATAGAAAAATATTTTAATAATTAGAATATTGATTGTCTCTTGTTATCGATCGACTTTTAATACTTATCTTTAACGATTTTTTTAATGTACAACTTTATTTTCTTTACAATTATTAAAATAAATAAAAATAATTTGAAACTCTAAGAAAATTGGGTTAGGATTAATCTACGTTAGAGATTCAATCCTCTCTAATGTAACAAAAAGATAGTAATTTATTTGCATAATGTTTTCTTTTTAAGATCACACACAAACACAAAATCTCTTTTATATTTAAAATATTCTCTTGTATTCTATTCCACATTCTTTATTTGATCGTATCTATTCATTTTGACGAATTTTAGTGGTGAAATTAGATTTATAATATCTATTTTTGTTATAAAAAAAAAACTTAATTTGATAATTTTTACTAAAATAATATTAAAAAGGGCCCAATGTTTATTTTCTCACAGGGCCTCTCAAAACTCAGGGCCGGCCCTGTCTGTTTCTGGTCAAATTCGAAATGCAGTTCCTACTTTGAGTCTCTCTAACGTACCTAAGTCACAGTGAGGCAATGGGATGCTTGATCTACAACGCAATCTTTAATGGGTTTTTTCGTCATCGTTGCTACTCTTGTCAAATTGTGGAGCGAGAGAAACGTATGGGTTTCCAGACCGAACAAAAAAGAAAAGAAAAGGAGAGAGAACATATGAGTAGTTTGGGAAGTTAACTAGCATAAACTAATAAAATATATTAAAATATGAAAGTGGAGTGTGGGGAGTAACAAGAGAGAGAAAAGGGGAGTGCGAAAATCACTCCCCTTAAATAATTGCATGCACACTATTTAATAAGAAAAATTTGGAAAAACATAATTATTATTATTTCTTTCCGATAATTTTATTTTCGTTCACTCACTCTAACGTTTTATAAAATGATTTTCCCTGGGCCCTTCGGCTTAAATTGCCCAGGTTGCAGATAGTTGAGGTCGGGCCACTCTACGGACGAGGCATTATTTTACCATCGCTTCCATTCCTCTTAGTAGAATATTTTCTTAATTTTGTATTTGTAGAAAAAATCTTGTTGGGTCATTAGTATGTTCTGAATTTCCAAAACCTTATTGTAAACAGTTTTCATAAGTCGTGGACTTTTGGGATTGAAACTCCTTGATTTTGGTGATATTGTGGAAGTTTGTGTTTTGATGTGGCGAGCAAGCAGGCTCAGAAGTTTGGTGGGTTTGTTGGATTATTTTAGAAGTGTTGGAAATGTGAAATTGTAGGTTTTGGATAGTCCATTTTAAGGGAGGTTATGCCAAATTTTTGGTAGAAATTTCCATTAAGGTGGGCCCCACAAGGCCACCTCGGATTCTAGGGTGGAGTCTGGAGCAGGTCCTGTCAGGTGGTATGTGAACAGAGGAACGACGGAGACAATGAAGTTGGTCTGGAATAGAGGAGCGATGACGGTCTTTGACTGAAGACGAAGCCGATCGGGAAAAAGGAGGAACATTGTCTGCCAAAGTGGAGAATGAAGTCGTTCAGTGAGATCGACATTTACGGCTCTGAACAAATTATCTTCCTCGGACTGAGAAAAGATTAAAAAGGAATAAAGAGACAAAGTCCTTTTCGGATCTTCGCTCTGATACCAAATCAAATATAATGAGATTGAGAGAATGAATTGTATGATAATCTATTCATCTCACAGTGGAGGTATATAAAGAGGATTACAGGAATACAATAGGCAAGCAATAAAGCAATAACTACGATATAACTACAATACTGTAAGGGCAAAATATTTGCTATTGGCTATTTCCTATTTGACAAAACCTATTCCCTTGTATTAGCAATTCTTTTGTATCATTGCTAGTTTGTTTTAGGGATTAGAAGTCGTGGCTTAGGTTGTTCTTTCTCGAGATGGTTCGTGAAGACGCCATTCTTATCCGGTCTTTTCTCCGGACTTCGATCATTGGTCATCGAAGGTTTCGTTCAAGCACCTCAAGGTATGACTCATGCATATGCACATGCATTTCATTCACATTATGTCTTCCTTGTTGTCCTAGGTTTATCTAGGTTGTTTTCCCTTCACTTATGATGTGAATCACATAAGTATAGGATGCTTGATTGCCACACTTGTGTCTTGTGTCACAAGTTTCGAGTGCTTATTTTATAAGCACCCGGTCGCAACGCGACCGGCTCAAATTTTGTATGCATAGTTTCATACATTTGAGTTTATGATGTTAGGATTGCTAGATCTTCTTATAGATTTGTTTTGATTAGCATTCCTTTATGTTTAAGGCTGTTTTATGCCTTGCGATCGATCGTCACTGTTCATGCGATCGATCGCACCACGTGGCAAATTTGTCCGTTGGATTTTTATGACCGTTGCATTTCAAAAATATGTCCGTTGGGACTTTTTGTGCGATCGATCGCACGACATTCTGCGATCGATCGTAAACAAGGGTTTCACACTTCCAGGAGCTTCTGTCTTCTCATTTTGCACTGTGCGATCGATCGAAAATATCGTGCGATCGATCGCAAATGCTACTGGGCTGTTTTCTATAAATTGAACCCTTGTGTTTCATTTCGGTCAACTCTTTCCCCATAGTCGAAAATACACTTTGAGAGAGTTCTTTGGTATTGTGAGTGATCCTAGTTCCATGTTGTAGGTTCCTCATCTTAATCTCCATCTATAATCCATTGCTAAACACTTTGATTTGCATTTATATGCTAGTTTAGCCTATGTTTAGGATTTAGGAGATTCTATTCGATTCTAGCAATTGTTCCATGTTGAATTGCTGAATTGAATGATTGAATCTATATTCAATATTCTTTGTTGTTTGTTTGTTTAGCTAATGATCCTTGTGATTAGTTAAACAAACCCTTGAATCATATTCAAGGCTTTTCAATTCGGTTTGGTTAATGCAAGCAATTGTTCCTTGTTGAATTGCTTGTGTTAATTGAATTGAATTCATTCATACATACACACACACACACACTTGCATAGTCGGTGTCTTGCGGTTGGAGGATTCACGCGGTGAAGTTCGATCAATCGGAGAAGCTTGAGGTGGGATCACTTGAAGAGCATTCGGGGCTACACATGGTTAGAACTGCCACTAGTCATAGGGTTGATAGTGTAGAGTTTGGGACGGAGTTCCCCCTTGTACGTGTTGCCGTTTGGCGTTTTCATAGTGTTACACAAGAGCGTGGGGTACGGCTCCCCTCCGGTTTTCCTCTAGAGGTAGAGGTTCCGGGTGACCATATTGTGTGTTGGTTGTGTGATTGATTATCTATTGTATTGTGCTTAATTGATTAGCATATTGTGTGCTTGTTCATACATAGATATATATAGTCCGTGGTGTGCTAGTTTGATGCACACTTTGGGATTCTAGGTTGTACAATTGATTGTGCTTGTTGCATATATATTTGTTATCAATTGTGTATTGCTTGTGCAATAGTTAAAACCTAGGTTATTTATTGTGAAGCATATTTGTATTGCTTCCTATTGTTGTTCACTACTTAGTCGATTTGTGAATATAATTGTTGTGCATGTTAATTGCATCATATAGTGAACACTAGATCGTGGAGTGCTAGTTTGACGCACTCTTTGGGTTTTAGGATTGTTTCAATCAATTGTGTTTATTGCATAAGTAATTGTATTGATTGAACAATTGTTTGTTATAGGAGAGTTAATTTTAAATTGGTATATACTCTCCGATTAGTGTTTAAGACGACTACCGTTATTGGGACAATCCGGGTTACTGGAATTTCAAATACATTACATTCCTAATATTATGCCATGACTCACGCTAACAACACATTCCTTAAAACAATCACACTTCTAATCCCTTGTTCTGTTCAAGTTTAAGCAGTGAAATTCACTATGCAATCTATTTCAAACAAGTTTAAGCAGTGAAATCCACTATGCAATCTATTTCACTGATCCAACTGTTCATGTTTTAAGCCTCCACTCTTAAATCATATTCTGAAAGTTAAGCCAAATAAGAAATCTTAAGGTAGTTTTTTTTGGCAATTAAATCTTAAGGTATTTAACTGGGATCAAACAAATAGACGAACACAAAGTGTTGAATATTAACTTCACCATGAATTTCATAATGAATAGCCTATATTTTGCAGATATGATCTACGAGTAATATTAATTCATCGTTTTCAGAGAAATCATAGAGCAAGATGTTTAATTTTTTCATATCGTGCATATCTAGTTTTATATTTAACAATTATTTTTAAAAAGTAAGTACATAATTTCACCTTACATTTCCCATCAAGGTTGGGGATTTTTAATTTTTCCCAACAGGCTTAGGTTGGGCCTGTTTTACTCCCACCAAGGAAAAAATTATTAAGGCCTAATCTATTATAATTTTTTTCGGACATATTTGCCCTTGGTGAAAATTTTTCAGTTTAATTCAAAGAGAAAACCATGCAAAGTGAGCCAGAGATCATCGATCATGTCCAAATATCGATCAAAGGTCGAATCAAAGCTTAAATACGTAGAGCTCATCAAGAGGGTCGAGTTTCATACCTCGTTCGTTAACAACAATGATCGGAGTTGCCGGAAAACGTCGCCAAAGCCGCCAAAAACCTGAAATCTTTCTTCCTTCGAAACGCGATCGTCCATCGCCAATTAGATAATCTGTGGCTGGGGTTTGATTCACGCCACCGAGACGAAGAGAACTGCGCCCGTACGACGCCAGGACGTGGCCAGAAGGAGGAGAAACCACCAGGTCAGATCGCGGTTCACAACCGAGTCGAGGCTCTTAGATTTGGCTCTTTTGAATATTGCCGAGATCAACGGTCCAGATCGCCTCTTTTTTATTTTCTTTCAATTAAATAATTTCCTTTATTTTCAAAAGTTCAAAAATCATTAAAAATAGCTCAAAAGTTCAAAAAATTCCCCGAAAATTCTCACGGACTTGTTGTGACGTGTAATTTATTCTTGAGTCCTCAAATTGAAGATTTTACTTGAAGAAAAATTCGGAACAATTTCCGAATGTCCTTAATTATTGTCGATATCACATTTTTAATCTCGAATAATTTTCGTACCATTTTCTTAAATTTTCTCGGAACTCACAACCTGTCAATTGGCTCGAAGGCCGAGATGCGAGATTACTCCAAGGAGTTGGAATTCAATAAAATATAGAGTACCGTAAAATTTGTCAATAGCTTTCAATAAAGCATCTAAAACTCTTATTGACGTTTCAATAAAAGTCTTTAAAAAATTTTATTGACTCTTTAAAAATTATTATTGACCCCTCAATCAAATCTATCAATGGCAGTTTCATAATTTTTATAAAATATATAAGACGGAAGCTTAAATTGATCAATTAATAGACTAGGTGGCCATCGCTTATTTCTTCCTACCTCGATGGGAAATATTTCCCTATCTTGTTTGTCAACGACCCGTTTTTTAAATGGGCAAGTACCAAATCATTTTATGCATGTTTCCCATACTTGATTGTCTCGCACTTTAAAGGAAAATTACATACCCAAATTAAAAGTGTGATCATATCACCATGTCTGCGTTCCAAATAATGATCGTCTTGTACAATTTTCCTCGGCGGTCATTGTTTTTTTGGAGAAATAAATTTTGTAACTCATCAAATAAAATTAGAGCAGACAATGAACGAACATAGTTAGGTTGGACAGGCAGTTACTTTCTTAGAAGAAAGTTACCATAACATCAGTAATTGTCAGGACAACTAAGCAGCGACGATAAATATTTGAAACGTGGAAATCGGATTCATTTTACAGGGAACTAACAGCAACCCCAACGCAAAGACCAATATAGAATACATACAACAACAGGAAGTTGGACAACTAGTAGTTTATAAAGCCAGGAAAGATCTGCAGAAACTTCAACAACACCAACACCTGCCAACTCTAGTTCATGCATCATCTATGAACCACAGTTCAACAGAAGTGGACAAGCTTTCCATTAAAGTACAAACAACCCCCATAACTAGACTACTACCAATATTGCAACCCGTTCCACAGAATCTCGAGTAGAATACAAAACAGCTAGACTAAGTAATAATCTTAAGAAACTGCTGAGTGCTGCCCTCTAATCTGCATGAATAAAGAAAAAAGGTACATCCAGAAATTCCAATGAGATTAAAGCCCCAAAACAAATTATATCCCATAATCCCTTCATTTCCTCCTTCCTATAATCCTCAAATCTCCTCTTGTTAGAAGTGCATACTCAGGAATCACTCATACTGCATTAGCTGGCATAAAGAATATGTGCAAAGGCCTTACAAGAAAAGAGCAACAAACGGAAAAGAATGAAAGAAAAAAGGTCTATACTTGCTGCTCCCTTTCTAAACATGATGCACCAACAGATAGTAATAGGCGCAGATTAGGCCTCCTCTTCGGGATGATGTCAAAACAGAGAACTTTCAAAACAAAAGCCAAAGTAGTAATTAAAATCATATCAGGTATTTGAAGATGCTGAAAACGACAACCTTACAATATTGAAGACAAGTCTAAGCACCCGAGGAGAAAATGTTAATAAATAAAAGAATCCAAGTTTATAACTCAACTCAAAATATACTATATATATACACAACTTATGAAAAAAAAAAAACTCATATACAAAACTCTCAAAGAGTCAAAGCAGGGTAATTTATCCTAAATCTATCTTCATGAGGTTGCACAGATCTTCAGTTTCCAAATCCCCCATCCAAAACCGTAATTAAATCTCAACATACTATTGCATTATTTTAAGCGTATACCTTTTTTTACCAGCTTTCAAATGGGTACGGCAAATCCAGCACCCTAATCTGATGCTTGACGAGATTCCGCTGTATCTCTTGACAATGAAAGATTACATATATATGGGCAAAAGAATATTAAGGACAGAAGAGTTCTGAAGGCAATCAAGACTCTGATCTGGAAGTTGTGAATGATGAAAGGAGACCTGCAGCATGGGCAGGAAGAATGTCACCAAATGTCGACATGGCGGCCGCTGATCTATCCTTGAATATGCCCACTTGCCCATCGGTTAGCATAGATCCCAGTTTCAATGTGCTCTCTCCAAATCTACTGCCAGCCTGCCCATTACAAAGAATACCAATTTGAGAACCTATAACTTACTCAGGTATTTCTTTAGACAAAAGTCACAAAACCCCATTTTTCCCCTATTAGGATAATGATTGATAAATGTTTTTTTTAGAACAAGTTATAATGGTAATTTGGGTTCCAGCACCACTGTTTTCATCTTTAGTCTCCAGTCTTTGAAACAAAAGTGTTATTTACCATATTGTTCTTTTTTCTTTCTTTTTTGGCAAATATTTACCACTGTTCAAATCCAGATGGTCTCAAACCATAGACCCGAGGTCAAAAATATTGGCTTCAAAATCAGCATATATAACCATCAATGTCACTGTAGACATATTTACCTAAACATAGGTCCATTTATAGAGAAATTTGAGGTTTAAGAAAACTAATGTATCCGAATCACCACTGAACATGATATCGTGTCATTAAAAAATTACATTACAAACAAGGTATGCTATTTAAGCATAAAAAAACTCTAGAATGCAACTATAAAAAAGACAAAAACTTGTAGCAAGAAAAACAGAAAGAGATAGAAAGTCTTGCCTGCATGAAAGATTTCAAGATTGGTACTGCAACCCCAAAACTCGAGTTATCATCCAAATCCATACTTCTGGACAGCTCTCCATTTGTATAAGCTTTCCAGGTACTTCTTGAAGAAATATCATCAGAAGATGTTGGAATGGATGTCTTAGCTGTTGTCCCTCTTGAAGACAATGCTGGGGCACTAGAAATCCAAAATGAAGTAAAAACTTAGAGTCCTTTATTCGGTGGTACACCCTTAGGCAATAAGTATCTTTTTGGGAAAAGGTAATACTGGAAAGTACTTGTCAGTCATATGAAACGGATCAACGAGTGGAACCCAATTTATACAGTTCAAGTATGCGAAAAGAACCAAATAGACAATACAGTGCTTATGAACACCCATGCAATATAGGTAGCAACAAAGTATAAAATGATTTCAAGTTCTATAAAGAGTAACCTGATGGGAAGGTACTTAAAGCGAGGAACTGAAGAGCATCTCATAATATTGGACTCTGAATTAGTAGGAAGTTTCTGAACAGTGTCGGTGTACATGCGATTAAGTTGCACAAAAAATCCAAAAAGGATGGCATGCCATAGGTAGGACTGCCTCTCATTTTCCCAGAGATACGGCTCATACCTAAAATGGGAGAGATAAGAAAAATGCATAAATATTTATACCAAGTTACCAACTAATCAAAAAGAAGTACAATATTAAATTGATACACAGGATACTAATAAAGATACCCCACATTTCATTTTTGAATTTGCTAAAGTTTAGATTGTTAATGTACAGACAATGAGGTCATGAATTACTAAGCTCAACAGCCATTAGGGATGCAGATAACAGAATATTATAAGATTTACTCTTAGGTGAGATCCAGCAAACGATTCTTGTCAGTGTATTCATAATATCGCCACACATCATTTTATTCCCTATCATAGGGATGCAGATAACAGAATATTATAAGATTTACTCTTAGGTGAGATCCAGCAAACGATTCTTGTCAGTGTATTCATAATATCACCACACATCATTTTATTCCCTATCATAGCCACCATCTCTTTGCACAAGAAAAATAAGGCATTATACAGAAACTAGGCCACTTCAAAGATTTCAATTACATCCAGTAAAAAGAAGACGCTTCTGTGTATACAAAAGCCTCATTATGAAAAACTTTTAACCTTACATGTCTTGCCTCATAATTCCAATCAAAAGCAAAGCAAAATTGAGGAATGATTAAACTGAACACATTGATGACTAAAGTATCGATAGGTATATACTACTGAAGAGATGCATGTCACTGGTATTTAAATTCAAAAATTAGTATCCCACACACCCCAACTTCTATGTTGCATTAAAAAAATGCATTTTTCCGGAATAAAAAATCTGCTAGACGAATTTACATTCCATTTATGTTATGGATCAATTTCATCAACTTCCATCAGCATTGAACACTATGTCATGTGATCCCAATATCAACAATCACCAGCTAGCCAAGAGAACAACCTGGCAACTTCTGAATATTCATTTTCCTATGAAGGTAACTATTAGACACACCCGTTTAAGGTAAGCAATGTGGGAATACAAATATAATAAGACACGTCTGGATGATCATTTGAATTGTTTAAATTTCCAAACTATACATAATTCAAAAGAATAAATAAGCTTACGTAAGCCAGTCTATGGGATCCAATCTTTGTGAAAAATGATGTATCAACCCATCAAAACGCTCTCCAGTAACCGACTTCATATGGTTTTGGTCCTGCTTCCTTCTGAAAGTACTTTTTGCCTTCCGCTCCTCACTCAAATTAGAATCACCCCCAGAAAGGACATCAAA
This sequence comes from Rubus parviflorus, assembly GCA_029955375.1. Lineage (NCBI taxonomy): Eukaryota > Viridiplantae > Streptophyta > Magnoliopsida > Rosales > Rosaceae > Rubus > Rubus parviflorus. Next base: position 1,772,287 of record JARGGL010000008.1, on the reverse strand, counting down.
AACAAATCTCAAGTCTAACAAAACCTGCAAAACTCCTTTTTCTGACACTTGAGATCCACCAGCATCTAGATTAGTAAGGAAGTCGCTATAAATGCCAATGACCTACATGAAAATATTCCAATCAATATAAAAAAGAAAAATAGGTTGAATCCCTCCAGTGGGGCATTTAGACAAGATTTTTTCTCAGAATTGTATTGAGATACCTCAGCAAAAACTAAATTACCAAAAAAATGAAAAAGATCAAAACAATAGTTTAATAACACTTGAAACCTATTTGTCATTTAAAATGACCACAAATGCAAAAAGAAAATATAAACTACTTCATAAGGTGGAAAGAGAAAGTTAAATGAGACAACTGGCAAGATGTAAATTCTTTGGAATCACACACACACACACAAATGGTACACGTTACATACATATCATAAAGTAAACACCATCAATAGTGCAAGATAAGAAGAAAGGTTTCAAGCTAAGCAAGGGTATGCAATCCCAAAAACAAACAATAATTAGAGATAAAAATAAAAACATATTGATGGTCATTGGTCAATGACCTATTGGTCAAGTTGCTTGTGAAGTTTAACAATCCATTCAAGCTTGAGCAATAGCATGTATGCATGGGATTTGGATGGTGAGACTAGTTTCATTGTGTTACGATTTTCGAGGGGGAGACTAGTTTCGTTGTCTTACTTGTGTAGCCTATTCATAATGTTTGGCAAAGAAAAAAAAAGGCATATTAATAAATACAGAAAAGATGAAGTAAAGTAAGATATCAAGCTTCTTCACATACCTTTTCCAACAGTCTTAATGCAAATTTTTGCAGAATTACTTTGTCAAGAACATGACCTCCTATTCGATGAACTTCTTCACATACACGAAATAGAAATGAGACAATATAAAGAGAAGGCATGGATGGGAGCCATATTCTCATCTCGGATTGGTTATCATCGGACTGATCTTGCTTAACTAGTGTCTCTTCCCAGCCCTGCCCAAATAACAGAAAAGATGAGAAATGGCAATTTGTATTCTAACCAACAATGTACATGCAAACCACAAATAGAGTAGCCTAATAAACCACCAATATCTTGGTTAGTAGATCAATGAACACCAAGTATTCTTCAGAATACTAATATAATGTTCAGATACACATGCTATTAAGTTGTTAAGTTAAGACAATCCATGGCTTTAATGAAAAGCAGTTGAATAATGTAACCCATTTTACTTCATGTCTATTTCAAGTAACACCTGCAGACCAAATGTGAAGTTATAATAATCAAGACCAGGTTGCAGTATCAAGTTTAGCTTCAGAAGTACCCACAACCTTTTAGTTTCACTTTTTTTGAATAAAAGAAACAAACAAAATTATGGATCTTTGGTACTTCCTAATAAGTTTTCAACATGTTGATTACTGGTCATATTACCTCTCAGTTTATGTCACAGATACAAATTAAAACTAGCCTATAACAGTAAAGAAAGAAAAGATAACACACAGCAGTCTGTTCAATGTGACTTACCCTCAGGGGAGTTGACGATGACAAAGCCTCGTCTTTTTCAAGATCACGGGAAAGTATAACTGAAAGCTCATCGGATAACCATATCATCCACAATATGTGTGCTCTAATGCGGAGATTTTGCATAGTTACATTAAGCTCTTCAAGTTTAGGGCTTGCACTTTGGCTGGCTCCAAGCAGTGCAGCAGCAGCAGCAGATGAAGTGTGTCTTTTATAGCCCAGGGGGCTATCAAGCACATGAGAATCGGTGGGAGCTCTTGACTGTCTCAATAAGGATGGTAACTTATCGAAAACTGCAGACTCAGTTTCATTCACCCAAGACCTTGGAGGGCCAAGTACTAAGGGAATGTGTTTGGAGTGATTCTGCAATGCATACAAGAGTCTCCCAATGAAAAGAGCCCTTTCAACGGTTAGCAACTTTTGCTCGTTGCTGCCCTTTTCCAAATAATCAAGCTCACTATTCAGTTGCTCCAATATGATGGATACAGTTTGGAAACACTTTTCTTGTAGATAGGGAGCCAGATTCTTTAATCTAACAGCTGCCTTTGGAGATTCCAGAAAAGAGAGGAGGTCATCCAGAACATCCTGACAGCTGCTGTCCACCGCATCCCTAATATCACTAACTTGAGGACCAAAAAGGAAATTGAGACAATTCTCTTCACATGGCAGAGCAGTAGCCTTCTTACTATTAGATTTGGATTCTATAAACCAAACTCCACCACCTGCACCTAGGAAACCATTGGCCTCACCATCATTTATCTTGGCAGCCCTCTTGAGCTCCTCAAACCTGGAGTCCACAATCACCTTCATCCTCCCAACAAATGCGCTTTCAAAGATGCTGTCCCAGAGGTCTGAATCATCTCCCAGAACAAGTTCACTCATTCTACTCCATGGCAGGTCAATTTGGGAGCCGAAAACTTTCTTGAGCCACTCCAAGCTCCCTTCCAAGACCTCTTTGCTATTCATAGTCTCCCTTATCAACCTCTCAGCAGAGGCAAGCTCTTTGCCGCTGCCAATAGCATCAATGAGGTACCTGCCATTAATCTTATCCACCATCTGAGCTCCACATTCCCTGAGCCAAGAAGAAGAAGCAGTTGCAATATAGTCCTTGTCGAGCATTCCCATTGCGGACTCCACCTTGTCCCTGAAGGAATTCCAAAGCTTGACCTCCTCATCTGGGTTGGGAATTCCGCCAAAGAGTTGAGATGCAGGAGGGCAACCCAAGACCACCTTGTAAAACAGAGGCATGTCATTGAAAACCCGCAGAAACAACTCCCCAACCTGGCCTACGGTCACCTGAATAACCCTCAGGGCCTCACAAAGCACCGAAACAACATCGGAGCAGGGGGCAGATTCAACTGCATTAAATGTTTACATGAGGTCATGTGCTGCATGTTTATGAACATAATTTGAATTATGTTATGAAGTGTAGTTACTGTATTATGAACTAAAAATGGACAAATGAGCATTTCACTTAGGGAGGATTCTATTTGAAGTACAGTTTTCATGAATAGATAATTGACAATCCTAGCATACTTTGATTTAAAATTGTCCAGTGAGTGATAATATATAGTGTACCTGAGGAAGCGAAAGCGTTCAATAGGTGGGAAACCCAGGCCTTGCGTGCGTCGAGGAAGAGAGAGAGGACCTGTTGGGGTGGGAGGTCGTCGATGAGAGCAACGGCGGCCAATGCGTCGGCGTAGGAGGAAACCGGTAGGTTGGTTTGGCGATGATCGAAGAGGCGGTCGCGTGCGCGCTGAGAGATCTGGGACTTGAAGCTGTCGACGATCTGCCATTGGTGCTGAAGCAGAGGAAAATTGGAGAGGAAGGTGCGCTGCTGCTGGTTGTTGTTGAGGGTGAAGTGCACGTGACTGGCACGGACGTAGCGGGCGGCGGACTCGAGGAACATGGACTCGTCGAGGCAGCCCCATATGTTCTCAGGGGTGTCCACCAGGTACTTGACCCGGCAGGCGATTCCGTAAATGCGGATGGAATCGGGGTGGGCGGATGAGGAGTTGGAGTTGGAGTTGGAGTTGGACGAGAGAGAGTGAATGATGGCTTGGTGGACGGAGGAGAGGTTGCCGGAGATGGAATGGGAGGAGCGCTTCATGAGGACGATGGAGTCGGCGGAGTCGATGAGGTCGCGATAGCGAGTGCCAACCAGCTGACGGAGCTCCTCCTTCTTGGCTTGGATCTGCCTCCGGGTCGTCGATTCCACATTGCGAATCTCGCTGATAGGTTTCGTGCGGAACAGGGCTTCTGCATCCCTAATAGCCTCATTGCTCGAACTCACTCTCATCCTTCCTTGCCTTCTCAAACTGCACCATCCACCAAACCAATCAAATACTAAGCACAATCCAAATTTTCACTATCCAAATCGTCTTTATTATTTCTCCCCCAACCACTCCATACCCTAATCTCTGTCATGAAAAAACCACACCGTAGCAAAGAAATCTCACGATCAGATAACAGACAAGAATAAACATAGCGACGGAAATTGCACTTTTTTCATTTAAAAAAAAATTATTATTAATACATTTCAAATTGTTATTAACATATTTTTTGTTTGTCTTTATTATACCAATTGTCCATAATATCCTAAATTCATTATTGCATATTTGCATTGAAAGTATTAGGAACTATTTATATAATAAAGACAAACCAAATATGTGTCATTAACAATTTAGAGTGTGTTAATAACAATTTCCAAAAAAAAAAGAGCATTTTGTAACAAGTAGCATAATTAAGTAGAAAATTAGTTCAGCAGACCAAACTAAATCTGTCACACCCTTAACCTGGGACGTGAATAATTAGAATAAAATTCACATTAACCAATCAAATAACCATCGAGTCCAACTAGTTCGATCTCAAATTTCTCATTCATTGTGTTTTTAAGTGAGCATCACACCCCCTTAAGTGATTGACACCTATCAAAATTCTAATTAATGTTAACCTATGGTTAACTTTTATATCTATTTTGTTTTTAAATATTTTTTTATTTAAATATTTATTTCTTTCAATGAGGAGAGAGAATTCAATTTTCTCTCTTCCTAATTAAACTCAAACTCTTCATTCTTAGAGTAAATGCTGGGGGAACTTAACAGAAAGTGTTTCACTATCATCAACAGCCAAGCAGGAGTAAATGGGGAAAGATTCGATTCGCCATCTTTCGGAGGATATGTTTATCATAAAGCCTATGTGGAGTTTTTCTGTTCCAAGGAGAAGTTGGATGCTAGAGCTCTTGTCGAAAAATGCAGGGCCCATCCATCTCTGACCTACATGGCTGCCAACAAACAAGGGATTTGTTGGATATCTAATGTTGCTCAAGCTGTGTGAATGCGGTGACTAGGGATGGCAAAACGGGGAGCAAGGGCGGGGCCCCGCGGGTCACCCCGTATAACAGATAAACGGGGGTTAATGGGGGACCCGTTTGCCCCATTTATTTGCGGGGCGGGGTACGGGGAGTCCCGTTTAATACTTAAAAAAAAAAAAAAAAAAAACTTTTTCATTTTGATTTAAAAAAAGAAAAAAACTTTTTCATTTAGAAGAGAGGATGAGAGAGAAAGTAGAAAAGTGAGAAAGGAGAGAGAATGAAGAGTCGGAGGGATGAGAGAGAGAGAGAGAGAGAGAGAGAGAGAAAGTAGATCGAAGAGAGAGAAAGAGGATGAGAGACTAGATCGAAGAGAAGAAAGGCGAAAGAAGGGAGAATCAGAGGGATGAGAGAGATCGAGAAGAGAGAGAAAGAGGGATGAGAGAGACTATATCGAAGAGAAAGAAAGGAGAAAGAAGGGAGAATCAGAGGGATATGAGAGAGAGAGAGAGAGAGAGAGAGAGAGAGAGAGAGAGAGAGAGAGAGAGAGAGAGAGAGAGAGAGAGAGAGAGAGAGAGAGAGAGAGAGAGAGAGAGAGAGAGAGAGAGAGAGAGAGAGAGAGAGAGAGAGAGAGGAGGGAGAGAGGGAGGACTATCGTACTGAGGAAGTGAGGAGAGACAAATTTTTTTTTTTATAATAGAAAATATGATTTTCAGAAAAAAAAAAAAATTTCTTATACAATAAAAAATAATTTCAGAAAAAGCAAATAAAAAATAGGATTGCGGGGCGGGGCGGGGAGCCCATTAACTGCGGGGGGCGGGGCGGGGCTTCCCCCGTTTATGCAAACCCCAGCGGGGTTGCGGGGAGCGGGGGCGGGGAAATCCCCCATTTGGCCATTCCTAGCGGTGACAAGGGGATCAGAGTCTTCCCAACAAAGGAGACAATCGAACGGACTGTGGATCCGGCTAGGTTTAGGGTTGGAATAGAGGTGGCAAATGGGCCGCTAGGCCCGAGCCCGGCCCGAGCCCGGCCCGTTAAGAAGCGGCCCGGCCCGGCCCGAGCCCGTTATAGGCCCGGCCCAAGCCCGGCACGTTAATGTAACGGGCCGGGCCGGGCTGAGAAATATTGGCCCAAAGGCCCGGCCCGGCCCGAGCCCGTTTTAGGCCCGGCACGGCCCGAGCCCGATAAATTACGGGCCGCGGCCCGGCCCGTTCATGAGGCGTGGATATATATATATAGTTTTATATATGTATATATATTATATATAATTATATATGTATATATAATATATGTATATATAATTATATATTATATATAATTATATATAATTATATATGTATATATTATATATAATTATATATGTATATATTATATATACATAAATATATATATATATATAATTATGAACAACAAGCATTGTTTGTATGAATTTTGTGTAGTATTTATTTTTATAGTATTAATTTTATCTCAAAATAGAACTACTTTTCGTTTTTATTGGAAAAAAAAAATAGTTTTCATTTTCTTACGGCCCGAGCCCGGCCCGGCCCGGCCCGGCACGAGCACGGCCCGGCACGCTATGGACATGGGCCGTGGGCCGGGCCGGGCCTAATGTTTGAGTATATGGGCCGGCCCGAGCCCGGGCCCGATAAGATATGGGCCGACACGGGCCGGCCCGAGCACGGCCCGTAGCCCGATTAAATGGGCCGGGCCGGCCCGTTTGCCACCTCTAGGTTGGAAGGATGAGGCGTTTGAAATCTGGTTAGAGAGATTACTTGAAGAAGAGGTGCACAACAGCTACTTCTTGGTCAACTTGGTAGATAATGACCGTGGTGACCTTTTAGCTATTTTTGCTGATTTCTAAAGGGGCTATAGATTTTGAGTTTAAATCTTAGATAATGACTACAATCACTACATCCGTGGTGACCTTTTAAATCTTTATTCCCCTTTATATCTACATGTTGCACCCTTCTCCTTAATTTCTTAGCGTATTTGTAGTTTTGATTTCTTCTTTTCTCTTATCTCCCTCTCTGTTTTTTTTTCTTCTTGTTATAGCAGTACAACGGTACAAGATCAAACTCACTAAATGGGAAGAATGAAGAGTTTGAGTTTAATTAGGAAGAGAGAGAATTACAATTCTCTCTCTTCATTGAAAGAAATAAATATTTAAATAAAAAAATAATATTTAAAAACAAAATAGATGTTAAAGTTAACCATGCGTTAACATTAATTGAAATTTTAATAGGTATCAATTATTTAAGGGGGTGTGATGTGTGAGCAAAAATAAATTCCCCCAACCATTGGAGATGCCCTAAGTCCACACTATTTAAATGCATTCAAATTCCTTGAAAAAATAAAAGGCGCTGAAATTTCAAAATAAACTCCCGCCTAGTATTTTCTCCTCCCTCCTCCAGTCCTCCCTTTCCTTACTTTAAAAAAAGAAAGAAAAAAACACAAAAGATATTTTTGTCTCGCGCTTTGCCCTCTGTGTCTCTCCTCTCATAATTTCTGTCATCTCTCTCTATTCTCTTCCTCTCACTCTCTCCTCTCACAATTTCTGTCATCTCTCTCTATTCTCTTCCTCTCACTCTCTCTCTCTCCCCATTCATTTCAAGTTGGAAATGGATGCGATTGCATTCGCGTGGATGCTCACTTCCCGAGGTATACGATCCAATCCCTAATCTTAATGTCTGGTTCTGGAATTTCTAGCAAGTTTAGGGTTGGTTTAGATGGGTATTGGTCCTTGTGCTGAGCTTAGGCCATATTTTGTATGAGTAGTAAAGAAGGCCTTATTCCATTGATGGCCGGCCATATATACTCTCCTGAATTGTTGCAAGAGGAGGAATTGGGTTCTTTTAGTTTGCTGCTATTGTTATCATAAGTGTTGTTGCCTTAAATTCAATAGCTTTATAGATAGTTCATTCCTCCAAATAATTCTAGTTTTATTTTTTTTTGTTTGCTTATTCTCTGTGTTAGAATTTTAATGGAAAACATATAATTATTAATTTCTAATTTGCAATTTTTCAATGTAATTGCCAGAATTTTTTTCAAAGCAGATGTGCTAGGCCTGGAAATAGTGCATATTGCACTTCCTATGCCACTGGCGTTAGTAGCAGACCTTGCTTCTTCAAATTTTTTTGGCCATATAGGTATTTGTTGACAAATCTGTAATCTTTCAATTTTATGTTCAGAAGTTCCACAAATGCATTTCTCTGCAACTTTACCATTTTATGTAAACTGCAAATTTTTTAACCCTATAATCAAATCTATTAAGGGGATGGCTTTCAGTTCATATTGAAACTAGTGAACATGCCCCTATCAGTTCATATTGATATCAACACAGAATGGAAGAACTCATACCATTAGTTGGTACTTTGCCTTTTTTTTTTTTTTTCTCCCTTAATGCTGGACTAAGCTAATGATATTAATAAAGTTTCATGCTCATAGGAGCTCCACTGTTGTCCAATTCAAGTATTTAGAACTATGTGTCACTTGTTTTATGCTTCTACTAACAATTTGGAATGGGACTCTAGCAGATAAATCTTCAACCATTACCAATAATCATATGGAATGAGACTCTACCAAAAAAAATTCATCTATTACCAATAATCATAAAGTTGCATGCATTGGGCTGTTGTTGATTTAAGGATAGCTTCTGTTCTGGTAACCAGTCAAAGCCTCCTTCTGGATGTATATGGAATAATATGCCTTATTTCTCAATCTGAAACACTGCCTGCAGTAGTCTGAACCCCAAATGGCTTCATCCTCCTCAAAAAGTTGGGTGTACGACGTGTTCATGAGCTTCAGAGGTGACACACGCACCCACTTCACGGACCACCTCTACACGGCATTAGATCGTGCAGGAGTCAGGACCTTTAAGGACTCTGAGGAACTAAGAAAAGGGGAAGATATATCAGCGTCTTTGATACGGGCAATCCAAGAGTCTAGGATCTCTGTCATCGTCTTCTCAGAGAATTATGCTCATTCAAGTTGGTGTCTTGACGAGCTGGTGAAGATCATGGAGTGTAGAGATACAATGGGGCAAATGGTATTCCCAATATTCTATCATGTTGAACCCTCAATTGTGAGAAGACAGACTGGTAGTTTTGCTGTGGCGTTTCAGAAACATGTTGCTAGACATGCAGGTACAGATACGATATCCAGGTGGAGAACTGCTCTTCAAAAATCTGCAAATTTGTTTGGCTGGCATCTCACCCATGGGTAACTTCTTTTACTACTTCTTTTCATCTTTTGGTGGAATTGGAAATGCCTTCCATTCCATAGCACCAGAAAGGTGAGGAGAAAGGATGAAAAAATGCTTTCGTTTTTCTAATACATTTTCATTTTATATCAAATATGATACTTCTTAATTTATTAAAGGTAATTTTGGAATTGAGAGGATTTGTGGCCTACATTAGGGAATCTACAGCTCTATTCAAATCTTCTTCTCTCTGGCAATCTAATGTCACTACGAATATGATATTAAATTGTTAATTCACTTTGATCTTGTAGTTGCATAATCAGTCTTACTTCTGCTTCTTAATTTAACTGACAGGGATGACGCAGACGATATCAGAAGCATTGTTGACCACATTAGTAGACGGCTGAACAACACATACTTGCATGTAGCCGTCTACCCAGTTGGAATAGATTCTCGAATTGAAGATATCAGTAATTATTTATGTGTTGGACTAGATGATGATGATGTTCGCATGGTTGGAATTTGGGGTATGGGCGGAAGTGGAAAAACATCACTTGCAAAAGCCATCTATAACAAATTTTATCATAGCTTTGAAGGTAAAAGTTTCCTTGCAAATGTTAGAGAAACCGCAAACAAGTCAAGTGGTATGATTAATTTGCAAGAAAGACTTCTATCTGATATCTTAAAACCAACTAAGGTAGAGGTAGGTGATGCTGATAGAGGGATCAATGTGATACAAGAAAGACTTGGAAGCAAAAAGATACTTGTCATTGTTGATGATGTAGATGATGTGGACCAATTAACTGCATTAGCTATAAGGCGTGATTCCTTTGGTCCAGGAACTAGAATTATTATAACAACAAGAGATCGCCATCTGCTAGATGTACTTGAAGTGGATACCATACATCTGACTCAAGAAATGAAGGAAGAAGAAGCTCTTGAGCTCTTTAGTTGGCATGCCTTTCATAATCCTTATCCTTGTGCAGAATTTCTGGAACTCTCAATAAGTGTATGTACTTATTGCGGAGGTTTGCCACTGGCTCTTGAAGTTTTAGGGTCTTTTCTCTTTGGAAGGAGCTTAAGACAATGGCAAAGTACATTAGATAAATTGGAAAAATGTCCTAATGACAAAATTCAGAAAATCCTCAGAATAAGCTTTGATGCACTTGATAAGAATCAGAAGGCCATATTCCTCCATATATCTTGTTTCTTCATTGGAATGGACAAGAACTATGTCATAAAAATACTCGAGGGCTGTGGTCTTTTTGCTGAAATAGATATCAGTGTCCTCCTTCAGCGTTGCCTTGTAATTTTTAGTGAAAAAAACAAGCTCATGATGCATGATTTGCTTCGTGACATGGGTAGAGAAGTTGTTCGTGCAGAATCCTACGAAGACCCCGAAGAACGTAGTAGATTGTGGTGTCGGGAAGAAGTAATAGCTGTATTGACAGAAAAATCTGTAAGTACTTCCCAACCAAGACAAGTATTTGCATCCTACATCATTATTGTGGTTGTACGAGTATAGCATTCATGACTTTCATAAATCAGTTTTCACATGCAAACAAGGTGTTCTTAATTAGTGCCTTCTGTTAACAGGGAACTAAAAAGATTGAAGGACTCGCTCTTAATTTGCAAAGATCTGACCGAAAGAGTTTCAAAACAAAAGCATTTACAAATATGCAGAAACTGAAATTGCTCCAACTCAACTATGTAAAGCTCACTGGAGACTATGACCATCTTTCCAAAAAGTTAAGTTGGCTCTGCTGGCATGGATTCTCTCTAAAGTTCATAGGAAATGATTTTCTTTATCAAGGAAACCTGGTTTCTATGGACCTGCGGTACAGCAATCTCGTACAAGTTTGGCAGCATCCTAGGGTACATTAAGCTCAACCAAACTTTTGAACTGTTTCCTTATCTTTTTGGATTTTGATTTTCGTTTTCTTTTGGTCTTGTCTAACAGTTGCTTGAGAAGTTGAAGATTCTTAATCTCAGTCATTCACATTACCTAACGCAATCGCCAGACCTTTCAAAACTCCCAAATCTCGAGTATTTCATCATGAAAGACTGTAAGAGTTTGTCAGAGATTCACCCGTCTATTGGAGATGTTAAAAGACTTGCCTTGGTAAACCTTAAAGACTGCAAAATGCTTAAGAAACTTCCAAGGAGTTTTTATAAGTTGAAATTTATTGAAACTCTGGTTCTTTTTGGCTGTTCAAGATTTGAGAATCTTGTCGAGGACATAGGGGACATGACATCACTGACGACTCTTGTTGTAAGTGACACATCCATAAGTCAAGTACCATCCTCTATAGGAGGATTGAAGAACCTGAACTACTCATCTGTACAAGGTCTGGTTCGCCTGAAACAACGTTTCCCGGAAGTGCCTAAAAATTACTTTGCTGCTCAGGACTATACCTCTTTAACATATTTGAATATGGAAAGCCGTAGTGTTCATAACCTTCCAGAACTCGGTGGCCTTTCCCATCTTGAAAGTCCATGTTTCAATAATTGCACAAACCTTCCTGCAAGTGGAGATTTACCAATTAGGTTGAAGGAGTTGGAATCGGATCACTGCACTGCACTTGAAATAATTCCAAATACTTCTAAACTGTCGAGGCAGAGCATCCCTCAGGTTCTCTCTCTCTCTCTCTCTCTAATCTTGCTTGATATGGTATAGGGATGGACTGCAAGTGGAAATGGTGGCATTTGTCTGCCTGCAAATGATTTTCCAGAGCGGTTTGCATATGTCACAGAAAGTGACCAAGTCTCTTTCCAAGTGCCTCAAATTATTGGTTGCAATTTAAAAGCCTTCACTGTGTGCGTAGTTTGTTCTTCTTGTTTCGACCAGGACATATCTCCAAGTGGTATTTCCATTTTTGTTAGAAATCATACCAAGGCCATTAGTTTTGCTGTCCACCGAACTGATCTCACTGAAATAATTTCACACGAAGTTATTTGGCGGGTAAATTTGTTAAACAATGAGTTCAATTTGGAAGGAGATGACCTTGTTGAGGTTGCAGTTGCAGTTGCAATTGGATCTGGTTTCAGAGTGAATAAAACAGAGGTCAGTCTAGTATGGGATCCCAAACTTATCAATGAAAATACGATTGAATGTGAGCCTATCCCATATGAATATTTAACGAGTGATGCTGATAAGGAGGCAGGACCAAGGCATGTCTCATCTGATGAGGACCAACCTTCGAAAAGATTGAGGTCTGTGATGCAGGAGCAGCTCAGCGGCCCATGAGTCCGCAAATACGCTAGCTCAACAGAGGCTCAAGGGCACAAACAAAATCCCAAGTCATCTTAAAGACTTTGTCTTCCAAGTAAAGGCAAATACCTCTCCAGCAATTATATATTTTTTCTCTTAATTTTGAAGATTATAATCTTTAGCTTATTGTAAGTACCGAATTTTTAAGTACATATTTCTTTTCTTTTCTTTATTAATTTGTTTATATATTTATATCTATCTGTAATTTGTATTAATTAAGAGAACAGGCTTTACGAGGTTAAATTTTTAAAAACCCTCCAAATGCCCTTGGTTGATTAAATTGCTCCAATTGCAAAAATATATTCAACATGGGCAAAAAGATAAATTGGCTATATAGATTGGATTCAGAAAGGAAATTGCCACGTTCAAAACCAGGCCACAAGAAAAAAAAAAAAAAAAAGGAATTGGCCACGGCTCCAAGCAGTTGAAACAAAACAATAGAAACCACGTTGAGGCAGTTATTCTCCAAAAATACTGCATCAGTTTTCATTTGACGTTGCGAGAAACCAAAAGTCTCAGAGAGTAAACTGTAAACCGTTTCTTCTCCTAATCCTACATCTTCATAAAATCTCTTTGATTGCAGTCTGCAAGAACGTGCTATAGTTAATCAATTCAGAAAGTAAGTGGGTTACTCGGTTTCCTAAGTGAAGGGTATTTCGACATGGGATTACTCTGTCTGTATAACTTCTCATTCCATTTCTTTGTCAATATCTCCGTCAATTAGTTTTTATGTTAATTTGATTGGTATTTTTTTCTCCCAATATCACAATATCTGATCTTTTTTTCACAGTTGTCAATTCAGAATTGGCTATGGGTAATCCTTTCACAGTTGCAAGTATCATATCAGGTATTTGTTATATTTTTTTGTTGTTGTTGTGGTTTTTAATGAAAATTTGACGGATTGAAAGTGTAATTGGTTTAAGGGTATTTTTTTTCCCCCTGCAATAGACAAAGGATCAATAGACAGTTTGTTTATCTGATTTCAGTTAATATTCTTCCCCGTCTGCTCAATCTATTAGTTACCCTTCTTTCAGCTCTATGTGTGTGTTTGTTGATTTTTGGACAATTGATATGACTTTTTTGGACAATGTGTGTGTTTGTTGATGGCAACTGCAGTGAAATTCTGTTTTGGGTGTTCACAAAACCTTCTTCCTTATTCGCTGCCATGATGGACCAAACGTGAGGAGGTTTAGTTGTTGGTCACTTGGTCCCCACTGAATTGTCTATCCTCTGTAGTCTGACGATATTACTTGCAATCCATGTCTATGTTAGTGTCCTTCAAGGGGAAAAAAGAAAATATTCAATCATGAGTGCCACATATTCTGTGGATAGACACACCAATTTCCCATTGGATATTATGGGTATGATCGATATTGATACATGTATCAAATCCCATAATTTTGGCAAGTAAGGCCCTGCAATACATTAACCTTTTAATTGTCATGCTGACACTTTAATTTCTCTAAATTTGGCTATTTATTTTCTTTGGTTTTCCTGCTTTCAGTTTGATAACCATTAGTTGAAGAATTCACACAAAAAGAATAAGAGAGTTGTTTTGCTTTGTGTTTATTTATTTGATTTGTGTTTCTGATGTTTTGCTTTCTGAAATAGTTCACACAAAGAGAATATGAGAGTTGTAATTCATGAGAGAAACAAAAATGGAAGTCGAAGAACTTGAGAGGAATATCAAGAGGTCCAATATTGTTTTGGAGTTTGAACCATTGCAAGAAGGTGAGTGTTCATTGAATTATATTTGATTTCCAAAAGTTTTTTCTTTTTAAAATTTGGGATTGCAGATGACATGGTATGGTTTCTCCGAGCAGGTTGGTATTTCACAATCTGCCCTTCCATATAAGAACTTTCTTGAGGAGTTTCTTTGGTCTACTTACAAAGAATTACATGGTGTATGTGGTGCCAAAGGAAAGATCCAAAGGAATGGGTGAGGGGAAAACCAAGGAGCTGGAAGAAGGAAAAGGTGGGGAGCAACACCAAAGAAAAGAAAAAGGAGACAAAGTTATCTTATATGTGATCTATTGTACAACGTCATCTGTAGTTATGTACTGAAAATATGTTGTAGTCTTATTTTCTTTTATTTGATCTTTATTTCTTTTATTTTTTTGAAAGTTCTTCATCATCGTGGTTAATAAGTAAAAACTTGCAAGCGAAGCTTACACGCGCGAGCGCGACCTTTCGCAAGCGCTATGCGCGTGCAGGAAGGCTAGTACAATTATTAAGAAAAGAGGGCTTGCTCACCATAACAGAATTTTTTTACGGATATAGGCTTCAAATATTAAAAAACTTTGAAATAAAATTAATTAATAGGGACAATCAAGTCAATTCACAAAATAAAAAATAGAAATAAAAAAAATAAAAATAAATTGCAGAGTGTTGAAGGAAAAACACATTTAGTGTGTTTTCGTCAAAATAACTAACGAGAGATAATTAGGGATGTAATTGTCATTTATTGTAATTATGATTACCTTGTAATTGTCACCCTATATAAAGGGGATTTCCAATGAAATGAGTAGACCAATTTCCATTATACTGTTTCACGTTATCAGCACGCTCAGAGCAAAAAGCAAAGAAAAAAAGAAAAAAAACCCTAGATTATTTTCTTCTTGTTCCCGTCAACACCAGAAGAAAAAACAAAAACCTAGCCGAGCCGCCGGCCTTGCTCAAGCCGAGCCGCCATCATCTCAAGCCGATCGGTCTCAGTCGGCCTCGATCATCATCTCAGTCGGCTTCGTTCATCATCTCAGTCGGCCTCTCTATTTTCAGGCGACCTTGTTCTTTCCCAGATCGGTCCTCAGCAAGCCAAGTCGCATGAAGTTCTTTTTCCAGATCTGCATCGGCGACCTAGCTCTTCCCCAGTGATTTGTATGTTATTTACATACAAATTAGGTCTCTAATCACTCTAGCAATGCTAATCCGCCGTTTAGTGTCTCTAATCCTTGAGTTGCACCATTGTAGGGTTTACGAGCATCGGATGAATATCGGGAGCGAAATGGTGCATTTTGGAGCTTTTTGTGTATTTCCGGCAAAAAGACGAAAAGTCAACCTGAGGACCGTCGGTCAACTCGTGGTCAACCCCGACTTTAGAGCGTCAACGAGTCAACATGAAGTCCCGGAAGTGAGTCGCAAGAGAATTCCGGAAGTTTAGCCGAAAGTCAACATTTGGTCAACTCCGAGGGTTGTGGTCAAAGTCAAAGACGAAGTCAACCTTGTCACGCCCCGATTTTCAAATCAATTAATAAGGCATTTTGCCCTTAATTACAATCAAATCGGAAACGTGACTACATGGAATATCAAATACAAATATGCACTAGAATTTTTTTCTTTTTAATTCAAGTACACAACACCAACTCCATGCCCAACATTGTAATTTCAAACTCAAAACAAGAGTCGAATATTACATACCAAATATTTATATAATAAATTGATACATCAAAATATTACATAAATAAATCTTCAGAGTGCGAAGCATAAAATAGCGGAAGTCTTATAACCCAATAAAATGTATGCAGCCTTGCATTACTCCTGGTTATCCTAACCTGCAGGTATAACCCCTACACCGTGGAATAGTGTACCGGGTTATATCAACAAACCCGGTCAGCTTACGAAGCTGGTATGAGTGATCTATGTTTTATTCACACTGTAACATTTTCCCAAATTGAATTCTTTTATTTTCAAGAATCAATTAAAACCCAAAAGTTCCATTTCAAATCCGGAAGATTCGTATTATCTAATATACTGAACCTACGTGCCCCATACCACGTATTTTAACCCCACACGCCCCATAAACGTGTATGTTAATACCAGGGTAATCCAGTATGTTAAATAATATAAACCCTCGATCTTTACTCACACAAAACCATTTATAACTTAGCCTGATTAAAAGTGAGATGCATCTCCTTTTAATACATCAAGTTATTTTTAACTTCGCCTGATTAAAAGTGAGAATACTATTTTTCTTCTCCTTTTAATACATCAAGTTAATCATACAATATGCAGTCTAGAGCTCTAACTGAATGGGCTACCATTTTTCACCCATTTAACATTGTCCCCGGTCAGGACAGTCCGTTTGGACAAAAACATTCAAATAGGCAAACACAATATCTTATTTAGAATTATTGTGTTCCCACAAAATTCACAAATCAAAACAATAAAATGAATATTTTTCAAATATTGTTTTAACACCAAAATCACAAACAACACAATATGAATTAATATTCATATATAAAAACATCGTGAGATTCACTCACCTCTAATTCCTGCTGCGTCTTCAATTAGTAACCGAAGACCGATCAACGTACGTACACTTCATATTTCGTAAGTACCTATGATTATGCAATATCCAATTAGCATAATACACTTCCAAAATAATTCAATGTTCCTCAATTGTCTCTTACGACATCGGAACTATTAAATCGAGACCATTTGACCAAAAGTCAACCGTCGGTCAATGTGGGTCCCACGTCTACTATTCATCAACGGGTCCCACACGAAATCCAAAACTTTCAAAATCCAACCACATGCTTATTTCTAGCATCCTAACATCATATCCAAAAATGGTGATGATCCAACGGTCGGATCATCACGGATCTAACGATCCATAATCATTGCATAATTGATCGTTGATCAAACGATCTAATTTCAATAATCCAACGGTCCAACATGCTTATAATCTCAATATTAACCCCACGATCAAATTTCATGATCATCCAACGGTCGGATCTCTCGAATCGTAAATCGTACGATCCGATTAATCGGGTTAATTGATCATCAGTCAAACGACCGAATTTGACAAAAGTCAAAACACGAAAGTTGTTCGTATCGACGAAACAAGTCAAACGGAGCAAAGAACTGCTCCCGGACCGGCCGCCCACGCGCCGCCGCCGGCGGTGGTCAGACCGCCGGTCAAGGTGGTCCGATTGACACCAAATTTTACCAGAATGTAGATCACAACAATCCCAACAAGTTTGATAACTACCTCGAGGTCTGGATCGGAGTGGAAGTGGCCGGAATCGGTGTCGGTGGGTTTTTGATCCCAAAAAGTGCAAATCGTCGTTGCCGCCGATCTAGGCCGTGCCGCCGTGATCCACCACCATGGGGAGGTTGCTGGGGAGGAGGGGAGCAAAACCCAAGAAGGTTGGTGCGCCGCCGTGGCCGGAGGAAGGAGATCGGACCGGGTCCGAATTACCCGAAATCGGGTTGCTCCGATTTGGGCCTTACAGGCCGTGCCGCCGTCGGAGGAGACCATCGGTCGGACGGCGAGGTGACGGCGAGCAGGTCTGGGCAAGCCCGGTGGCCGGACGTCGCCGGACGCGCCCGCACGCGCCGGGTCGGGTCGGCGGGTCGGCGACGGGTCCGCGGGTCTGCTTGGGAGAATTCCGGAAGTTTCCGGAATTTTCCGGGTATTTTCTGAATTTTATGAAAATTACCCAATATTTATACACTTTCGACCAAACTTCCGAGGGCCATAACTTCTTCATACGATGTCCGTTTTTGGTGAACCAAATTCCTACGAACTCGATTCGATGAGTTCTACAACTTTCATGAAGGAAGTTTTCCCAGATTCTCAACGGATAAAAAGTTACCTTAATTAACCTCTCGTAAATTATAATTACCACCGTAATTATCGTTTTACGATGAAAACCCCTAAAAATATGAATTCTCTCCATTTCACTTCAAATTTCACGAACTATTTAATAAAAATAATACGGAAATTTTCGGGGTATTACAAACCTTGTGACTCATCCACATGTGCATCCAAAAATTCAGCATGGACCATGCTAGATATGGTGAGGTTACCTATTGATTATTCATCATTTTTGTTCCCATAAGCTTTTACCCTCTTGCCCTTCATTTATTCTATCCAACCCTTAGATCTATCCTTAGTTAATCATAGCCCTTCATTTCCCTTCCCCTTGCCTATAAATAGCACAGTATTGCCTCATTTAGGTCATTCATCATTCAGCTGGCGACCAATCGAACGTCGACGGGTCAGCTGACAAGACCCGCCCCAGATTCCACCATAGAATCTGAGGTGGCCCTGTGGGGCCCACCTTAAGGGAAATTTCTACCGAAAAATTCGGCATAATCTCCCTTAAAATGGACTACCCGAAACTTGCAAATGAAAAACAACACTTCTAAAGTCCAACAAAACCAACCGAACTTCTGAGCCTGCTTGCTCACCACAACATATCACAAACTCCCACAATAATATAGTAACCAAAGGGTTTCTAACCCAACAATCCACTACTTCTGAAAAACTGTATACATTAATAGTTTGGTAAATCAAAGCTCTAATGACTCAACAAGAATTTGAACAAACAAGTTTAAGGAAAGAGACTTTTACAGAAATGGGAAGCAATGGTGAACTAATGCCTCGACTGGATGGTGTGACCCGACCTCAACTAATCTGCAACCTGAACAATTTAAAACCGAAGGGCCTAGGGAAAAACATTTAATGAAAATGTTAAAAGTGAGTGGACGAAAATAATATTATCATAAAATCATAGTTATGCTTTCCCAAATTTTCTTATTAAATAGTGTGCATGCAATAATTAAATCAAGGAGCTCGAAATCATGAACTTCCAATCGATAAAAAATATTGGGGAAAAATGATGGGGAGGAGAGGTAATCGCACCATACCAGACTAGCCAAAACTCTCCCGTACGTATCCTCTCGCCACCAAGGCAAAGAGGACACTGGGCATCAGCGAGATTATCACAAAGACAAGACCCACCTTGTCACACAGACGGAGGGACTCCGGGGACGCACCCCTCGCCACGAAGGCGGAAGACAAGCATGCATGCAGCTACGGGTAACAGTATGGTGATAAATCAAATATAGGGAAATCACTGAAACCTCTCATAGAAAACATCGACAACTCTCCCCAAAAATCAACTCATAAAACACTGAGGCTTAGCACGAAACTCCTCATGAAGGAAAAATGGCTCGGAAGGGAAAAATCAATTCCTCGAATATCCAATTAAAACTATTAAGCCTCAAATAATATATTTCCCCAAAAATATCCACATAGAGTAGAAAGTTTCAAATGCTAGCAACATTTATCTCGAGCCTCGATGGAACTCCGGGAAAGAATGTGAATCCGCATAAATAAATTCCGTAACTTCAAATATCATATGAAGGAGAAATATATAGGTATAAATCATGGATCTCAAATAGTTCAAAACAAAGTATGAAATTAATTTCTCGCTGAAGGGATCAAAATCATCGCAAGGTAGAGTTCTTGTAAAGGATCAGTAATTCAAGTCTCGAGCCAATGTTTGGAAATAATAAAGCTGACATAAATAAGAAATCCGAGGCACTACTAAATCCACAAGCGTAGCACATATTTCTCCTCGGTCGATGGCTCAACTCGTCCTCCTGAACAAAACGAATTACGCTAAATGATTAATTTCACGACCGAACGATTAATCAGAAAATTAACGAATTAATCCGTTTACGGTTTCCATCGGGAATTCACGTTTCCCTAAATCCAACTATAAATTTCGAAACCCGGGACTTCTCAATATTTACTCTTCTATTCTTTGACACATTTAAATGTCCAAAACACTCGGCGACATTTCCAACGGTTGGATTGTCGCGGTTCGGTAAATTGAACGAACGTAATTTAATTACTCGAACCCACAAACCGTAATTATACTTTAATTAACAAAACAACCTAATTTCAACGATCCAACTGTACACAAATCTCCAAATTATTATCTTAACACCATAACCAATTTCGGTGATCATCCAACGATCACAACAGTGTAAATCGTACGTAAATAATCCTAAAATTAATCGGATAAATTTCTAAACTTTGATAACTTCCACCAAACCATATACCAACATGATCGTAACTAAGAATACACGTAAATAGACTAAAATGTAGCACAAATAGAGGCCGGACACGCTTCCACGCGCCGCCACAAGAGGCTGCGCGTGGGGCCCACGCTCCGCCATACCAAACTCAAAACCACCAAGATCCAAACCGTTGATCTGGTAGAGTACATCAAGAGGAGGAACTTTTATACCTGACTCGAAGTCCGATTCGGTCAAGATCGGCCGTATCGGGCCGAAAAAGCTTCGGTGGCCGGAAAACTTCAAATCCACAATCCGCCGCCGTCTTGAAGCCAATGGAGGTGAGGCCGGTGGCATTGGGTTCGCCTGGTCGAGGGCTTCAAAGCCCGGTGGGTGGTGTCGGTCGTTTTGGCCGGAAACGTGAACGGTGATGGGGGCAGTTTCGGTGAAAAAATTTCGGTCTTTCTATCCTTGATTTGTCCTTGTACACTGAAAATCGATGGGGAAAAATGGTATAGACGTGAAGAGGACGAAGAGACGAAGAAATTGGGACCAATTTCAAAGCCAATGGTGGCCGGAGTGGAGAGAAAATGGCTGGAGAAGCCGGCTGCTGCGGAAGAGATCGGGGAGAGAGAAAGAGAATGCGGGGGAGAGGAGAGAGAAATGGGTTTCCGAAAATGGCAACCCCACTTTTGGAAATTTCCCTAAATACTCATTTTCCGAAATAGTAATGACAGGACCCGCCCCAAAATTCCACCCTGGAATCCGAGGTGGCCATGTAGGGCCTACCTTAGAAGAGATCATACCGAAAATTCAGCATAACCTCTCCTAAAAGTGGACTACCCAAAAACCTGCAGTTCCAACTCAACACTACAAAAAAAAATAAACTATCTATAATATTCCCACCAACCACCCGAGCCTACGTGCTCGCCTGAAAGAACAATTCAATTCAAAATATTTAATACGTTCTGTAAATCGAATAAAACAAAACAAGATTCTCGGTTCCAAAAACTATTGCTCACAACATCAATAAAAATTCTGTAATCTAAAACTAATAAACCTATCTGAGTGACACTGAGGTTTGGGCTAAATATCTGAAAGCTAAAACTAGTATGAACAAAATAGAGACCGAACTGTGGATCTGAATCACTGAACCGCTGAACTGAGGAACTGAACCGCTGAACTGAACTGAACTGAAATCAAGCTATAGACTTCTCGGAAATCACTGTACTGCTGAAGTTCGGCCGTACGTCTGGTATCGTACGGTGTCTGGAAGTCCCTGGCCTCCAGACATCCACATGTTAGTACTATCGATCAGGTCCCGCAAGCCGCACGCCGGATCAGGACGTACGGTGCCTGTAAGTCCTTGGCCTCCAGACATCCACATATCGATAGACTAACCAGGTCCTCTAAAAGACACGTACACGTGACTAGATAATTGTATACTGAATACTGGAATCACCAGAGACTGAGTACTGACGACTGAATACTGAAGTTACTGACGACTGAATTACTGAGGATTGGATATACTGAACGCTAGAAATTCTAATGATTGGATATACTAGTGATAGGAAATACTGATGGAACTATTGAACAACTGAAATGTAATTCTCGATGCGCACTAAATGACATAAATATATTGAATTCTTCTAAAGCATAAATCAACAATTCTCAAACTTCCATAAATTCCTATAAATCAAATACTATCATGATCGTAAACAAGTATACTAGCTAATGGGCAAAATTTCACTTTCAAAGGAGGCCGGACGCGCCGCCCTAAGCGGCTGCGCGTGGGCCCCACGCGCCGCTGGTCCGACCATCTTTGATGGTCACCAAATTTTACTAGCACAATCACCATAGCTTAAGGATCAACTTGCATACCTGGGTGGAAGTCTGGATCGGACTAGAACACCACAAATTTCCCCCGAAAGCCGACGGTGGCCGGATTCATCTTTTCCCCAATCCGCCGCCGTCCGGCGGCCAATGAAGGTTAGGCTGGTGGCGCTGGGTTCGCCTGGTAGAGGGCTTCAAAGCCCAGTGAGCTTCGTCGGCCGGTTTGGCCGGAAAAGGAAGATCCGCCGCCGTGAATTTCCTCCCTGCCGCCGCGACTTTGTGGCCAATATTTTGGTGGCTACCGGCCGCCATAGGCCAAGAAACTGGTGGGGTTTTGTAGAGGGGAAGGAGAGGAAGAAAAAGATACTTGTTTCAAGGTCTGGGGTGGCCGGAGGAGGGAAAAATCACCGGAGAAAGGGGTTGCGGCACTGTAGCACGGGAGGTGAACAGTCACCCGTGGAATTTCAAAAGTCACACCGACATTTTCTCCCCCCTTTCCCAAAATGGAAAACTTCTATTTATAGCAACTTCCCGAAATAGTAACTTTTCTTCCGTGAATCGTAACTCTGTCATACAAACTCCGATTTTTGCGTACTTCGTGTCCACGAACTCGGTTTAACGCGCTCTACAACTCCCGTGAAGAAACTTAAATCAAATTCCTTACCGAACAAAAAGTCAACTCGACGACCCTAAAGTAATATTTACGGCTCAAAACTGAAACTTCGGACAATCCACCGTGAAACACTACAGTAAAACGATAAGTTTTTGGTCCGGGTCGTTACAAACTCCCCCCCTTAAAAAAATTTCGTCCTCGAAATTTCGTACTTGAAAAGTGAGGATACAGAATTCGCATTTACTCAACAAATTACAGAGTAACCCCTACTACAGTATGGTACCACCACAAACTCGTCCTCGAAGTTAACCAAAACCTTTTTCTCCACTACACCCACGACTATTAGTACTGTTCCTGATCCGCTGTCTAGCTCTCTGTTCGCGTCTGCTGAATCTAGATCTGATAATAGAATTAGAATTGTGGGAGATACAGTCAATCCATCTCCAGGCCAAAGCCGATTTCATGACACTAGCAATTATTTCTGTTCCAAGCCTTCTAACCTGCCACTGACTAATACGAGAACTGAAACCACTACTCGGGGTACTGCCCCACCATGCTCCAAAAACTGCTCTGCAGGAGCTACTACTAAATCAAACTCAAACACTTTTCTTTCTACTGCTGGAGAACTCACGTTCCTATGAGGTCGGCGTCCACGAGGCATAGCATTTATGAAGTATCAAGACTAAGGAATCAACATCTAGGTACGTACTAAGCACACCCGACGATACCAGCACCGAAGAGTATATGATGGGGATCCGCCGCGGTCGGGCCATCACTCGAGAGATGCCGAGTATATCAAGTATACAAAGTACGAAAGATTAGACAAAGTCTACAGAATCAATAACCTAATGCTCTGATACCAAGTTGATAGGACCCGCCCCAAAATTCCACCCTGGAATCCGAGGTGGCCCTGTAGGGCCCACCTTAGAAGATATCATACCGAAAATTCAGCATAACCTCTCCTAAAAGTGGACTACCCAAAAACCTGCAGTTCCAACTCAACACTACAAAAAAAAATAAACTATCTATAATATTCCCACCAACCACCCGAGCCTACGCGCTCGCCTGAAAGAACAATTCAATTCAAAATATTTAATACGTTCTGTAAATCGAATAAAATAAAACAAGATTCTCGGTTCCAAAAACTATTGCTCACAACATCAATAAAAATTCTGTAATCTCAAACTAATAAACCTATCTGAGTGACACTGAGGTTTGTGCTAAATATCTGAAAGCTAAAACTAGTATGAACAAAATAGAGACCGAACTGTGGATCTGAATCACTGAACCGCTGAACTGAGGAACTGAACCGCTGAACTGAACTGAACTGAAATCAAGCTATAGACTTCTCGAAAATCACTGTACTGCTGAAGTTCGGCCGTACGTCTGGTATTGTACGGTGTCTGGAAGTCCCTGGCCTCCATACATCCACATGTTAGTACTATCGATCAGGTCCCGCAAGCCGCACGCCGGATCAGGACGTACGGTGCCTGGAAGTCCTTGGCCTCCAGACATCCACATATCGATAGACTAACCAGGTCCTCTGAAAGACACGTGCACGTGACTAGATAACTGTATACTGAATACTGGAATCACCAGAGACTGAGTACTGACGACTGAATACTGAAGTTACTGACGACTGAATTACTGAGGGCTGGATATACTGAACGCTAGAAATTCTAATGATTGGATATACTAGTGATAGGAAATACTGATGGAACTATTGAACAACTGAAATGTAATTCTCGATGCGCACTAAATGACATAAATATATTGAATTCTTCTAAAGCATAAATCAACAATTCTCAAACTTCCATAAATTCCTACAAATCAAATACTATCATGATCGCAAACAAGTATACTAGCTAATGGGCAAAATTTCACTTTCAAAGGAGGCCGGACGCGCCGCCCTAAGCGGCTGCGCGTGGCCCCACGCGTCGCTGGTCCGACCATCTCCGATGGTCACCAAATTTTACCAGCACAATCACCATAGCTTAAGGATCAACTTTCATACCTGGGTGGAAGTCTGGATCGGACTAGAACGCCACAAATTTCCCCCGAAAGCCGACGGTGGCCGGATTCATCTTTTCCCCGATCCGCCGCCGTCCGGCGGCCAATGAAGGTGAGGCTGGTGGCGCTGGGTTCGCCTGGTAGAGGGCTTCAATGCCCAGTGAGCTTCGTCGGCCGGTTTGGCCGGAAAAGGAAGATCCGCCGCCGTGAATTTCCTCCCTGCCGCCGCGACTTTGTGGCCAATTTTTTGGTGGCTACCGGCCGCCATAGGCCAAGAAACTGGTCGGGTTTTGTAGAGGGGAAGGAGAGGAAGAAAAAGATACTTGTTTCAAGGTCTGGGGTGGCCGGAGGAGGGAGAAATCACCGGAGAAAGGGGTTGCGGCACTGTAGCACGGGAGGTGAACAGTCACCCGTGGAATTTCAAAAGTCACACCGACATTTTCTCCCCCCTTTCCCAAAATGGAAAACTTCTATTTATAGCAACTTCCCGAAATAGTAACTTTCCTTCCGTGAATCGTAACTCTGTCATACAAACTCCGATTTTTGCGTACTTCGTGTCCACGAACTCGGTTTAACGCGCTCTACAACTCCCGTGAAGAAACTTAAATCAAATTCCTTACCGAACAAAAAGTCAACTCGACGACCCCCTAAAAGTAATATTTACGGCTCAAAACTGAAACTTCCGACAATCCATCGTGAAACACTACAGTAAAACGATAAGTTTTTGGTCCGGTTCGTTACAAGTAACCCGACTTCCAACGTCCATAACTTTCACATGCGAAGCCCGATTTTTGCGTACTTTATGTCTACGAACTCGGTTTAACGCGCTTTACATCTTTCGTGAAGAAAGTTTATTTGAAAAAATCTTTCCGAAAGAAAAGTCATCCCGAGGCCCCTAAAATGTAATTATCGAAGCTCGAAAACGAAACTTCCGATGACTCGCCGTGAAACACAATACTAGAATGGTAAGTTTTGGTCCGGGTCGTTACATCAGCTCATTTCCACCACTTCCTCACCTCCATTCCGCCTCCACCCTTCATCAACCTTGCTGACCACGACGTCTACACCATCATCCACCATCTTGGGCAGCTGAGATCCTCACCAAGTCACCAAGTTCATCATCAAAGGCCAAGGAGGAGCAAGAGAGTATCTATTGATCATCCCTCATCTCTACTCTTTCTTTTCCTTATGTCTAAAGTTCATATTTGTAATTTGATGATGTTATTTGAGATATATGATTAGTGAGTCGTGACCTTTGTTGGGAACTAGGGTTGTGTGCCTTAGTCCAATGTGACTATGTGATGCTTTGATTAATGAATAAATGCCTTTGTTAGTTCATGAGTATATGTATTGTCTATTTTCATATGTATTGAATGTGTATTTGAAGATTTGTCACTCTTTGGTATGCATTTGATCCATCTTGTATGAGTTGTGTATGGCTTGACAACTTTACTCTTCTCTAGACAATTGGCAATATGTGTGATGAGCATGTTTCACTTGTGTAATCCTTAATTCATGTGTTTTTACGCCTCCTTTCTTTCTACCATCCCCCGGAGAGTCCCTAAGACCTTAATAAGGCTTAGGAATACCTTAGGAAGAGTCATTTCCACATCGATAATATCGGTGGAATGATGGATTACACATGTGTTGCTTGTTTGAGTCCCTAGTTTCGACACTTTTACGCCTCTTACGCATTTTAGGGGATTCAATATTAGGTAACTTAGAGGAATCCCCTATGACACTTAGAGAGTTCGAGTGTCCCTAATAAGGCATTTGAATACTTTAGGAAACACGGTCCTAGAACCATAACATGGCTAGGATACGGGGCTTGATTCGTGATAACATTGGTATGATTTGGCATTAGAGCATAATTAGTTGCATTGGACTTGGGGTTTGCCCGAAAATCCCAACCCTTTCATATATTTGCACACACTTTATCTTACTTGCTTGAATTTAGTTCTTGTTTGTCTTTTGATTGCTTATCTTTGCACTCCACCATTTCTTTCACAAGACCAAACACACCATACCTCACTACACATACACACCGCACATTGTAACATACACACATTCACTCAGTCTTTTCACCTCTTGTCATTCCATCTATTGCTAGAGTCACTTGACCACACACTACCTTGAGATTAAGAACTGTCAATCCCTGTTGGAACGACAATCTCGGATCTCAATATCACTTACCACTACTTTTGCATTTGTCAAAATGGCGCCGGCTGCCGGGGATTGAGGCTAAAACCTTGATTGTAGTTGTAGCCGGGTCTTTAGCATTCTTTTTGTTTGAATCACTTTATTTATATTGTGTTTGTTTGTTTCACATGTGCTATATATTCACTCTTGAGTGAGACATGCACATTAGGGGAGTGACGGGCCTTATATCCTAGTGATATATGTAAGACATGAGCACCCCTAATGCTATCACTCTCTAGTTGAAGTTTCTAATAAGTGTGCACATTTCATTGCTTGGTTTGATAATCATCTAGTTTCGTTTCATTCCCTTTCTTGCTTTAAGTTGTTTCTACGTTTGTCAATATTGAATTCTTGTGTTTGTTTGCGTACTTGTTGCTTTGAATCGCTTATTTAGTTGTTGTTTGGGTTCCCTTGCACCTCTAGGAACCTTGTTTGTTTAGGTAAAAAAGGAGAAAAGCTTAAAAATTTTCATTTCAGGGCATTGTTCGAACGGTTGACCCTATCTCTCGACCGTTCGATCACAACTCCCTGTACAACTCTCGACCGGTTGACGACAACCATCGACCGGTCGACTGGGAGCAATTTTGCTTCCCTTGCTTTGTTTCTCTCACTCTTTGATATCATTACTTATCTAACCCCTTACCCTTGTATTTCTTGCCTCAATTGTGATACTTAACCGTTGTTTATTGTGTTGTGAAGGTGTATGAACCTTGATTCAACCTCTCACACACCTATTCAACTTCGAAGCGGGAGAGTCTTAAACGAGAATACAAGAGGACGGCCAAGAAGAAGGAGACGTGTTCCACGGATTATGTGTGAGAGCGCGCCTCCTACACTTGAGAACCAGCAAGCACCCTTAGAATATCATATTCCCGAAGCAACAATGGAGGAAGAAGTGCCACCCCACAATGACAATCATGCACCTCCCGTGAGGCGCATGAGGGAGTACACTCTCCCTCATGTGGTGGATCATCCATCATGCATCGTTCTTCCACCGTGCAACACTCATTACGAAATCATAGATGCATATGATATAATTATGCGAGATGAACAGTGATGCTTGTATGTATGAACTTGCATAATGTTGGAAGTATGCGTGAGTTGCACAATGTGCTGGTATGCGTTGCATAATGATCCAAGTATGTGTGAGGACCAGTGAGGTGCATGATGCACTTGTATTAATGGAATGTAAAAAGAATTCAATTTTTAGCATAACAATGGTAGAAGAATTCAATTTTCCATTAATGCGAGTGAACCCGTAAGGCGCGTGCGTAAAGCTCGGGATGCCCATGAGGCGTGAGCATGGAACTGGAGTGCCCGTAATGTGTTAGCATGAAGCTGCTTAAGAATACCTATAAGGAGTGAGCGCGAAACTCAAGAATGCCCGTGAGGCATGAGTATGGAGGTCAAATTGCCGTAGGCAAAGGGGTGTCCGTGAGACTGGCTATTTCTACTTGGTGATAAGCGGTATGTATAAGTCCCCGAGTTAAGAGAAACTTTTCGCTATGTTTGCCAAGTATAGGAGCCTGCGCGTGCGTGTACCATGTCATGGTCTTAGTCGGGCACACGCTTTACCTCGTGGAGGGTGGGCCTAGGCGAGGCCCTAGGGAGTCCCCCAACTCCCCGGCTAAGAAGAGGTTCTTAGCTAAGCTAGCTAGCAGAGTGGGGAAGCCGTAGGCTGTCCTGGGGGTAAGCTGTTGGCTTGAGTAGGGTATCAAGTAGCGAACCAGATATGAGATTATTCCCTTGTTCCGAGGGGTCGTGCCTGATCAGTGGCAGTGTTGCAACCCGGAAGCCCGGGCAGTTGTCCCGTGGGGAGGTCGTGGGCCTGTGACCATACCTCGGTTCCCGTCAGCCGGTGGCCTTAGGGTGACTATGGTCTCGTAAGCCGAAAGCCGTAGAGACAAGCGATGGCCGGGCCCGTTGGGCCGTAAGTCCCAGGTGTCGGAAGTCATAGGGAGGGTCATTGACCTGAGCCCGTTGGGCTATTCTCGTAGGAATTTGGCCGTAGGCCTGTGTCTGTATAAACTCGTTAGGAGCGGGGAGTGTGGTTGTACGCCGATTCCTGTAAAGGTTAGTAGTGTGGGTGACTGGAGGCTAAAAATATATATAATATGTGAACTAATTATCTCATCGAAGCATGTGAGCCATATAAACATATCAAGGATAGTAGATGCATGATAGATAATATGCATGTGTAATGGGTGTCCATATCAATTTAAAGGGTATGACCCAATAAGTAGTGTTGAACATGTATGATTATGTTTGGCCTAATTAGAGCATGTTGGACCGAGCTTGAGCAAGTAGGGTCGTATTCGAGCAAGTCGGGTGTAGTTGAGCGATTAGGTGCTATGCGAGCATGCGGGACATGGCCCAGGCAAGGCGTGGCCCAGGCAAGTCGTGGCCTTGCTTAACACCCGAGAAAGTCGTAACCCAAGCAAGTCGTAATCCGAGCAAGTCTAAGCCCATAGATATATCAAGTATGTATGTCATGGTTTGCCTAGCGAGTGTCGCATGTGTATAAGTAAGCATATAATAGGGTTGCAATTAAATTAAAGCATGACATATATATGAAGCGTATAGGGCATACAGGGTATGCTTAAAAAATTAGTACATGTGTTAGGCAGAAGTGCCTTGCCGTGGGGAGAGGTCGTGTGCCCGTAGGGAATGGGTCGTGGGCTTGTGCTCGGAGGCTAAGAAATATTTATGGGTTGGATGTTATTTTTTTGCGAGTGTCGCATGTATATATGTATGGGTTTAATTGGATTGCAAATAAATGGAAGCATAACATATATATGTGACATATAGGGCATACGAGTATGCATTTAAGAATAGCACATATTGTAGACATGTTTAGATTATCATAAAAGTAGATAAAGCATGGCATTTAGCTCTAGTTAGAAGAGCGTAAATTGTAGCACTTATCTGGTGCTGATAGGAAGTGGTTTAATTATTATACGATTATCGGAGTCGGCCGAATGTGGAACTCCTTGAGAGTGAAGCACCATATATGTTGTCGTTGACGGATAGTCGCCAGTAATATGCATTTGGCGTAGAGATGTACTGCCCGGTAGAGGTGAATGGGACTCCTCAAAACAAAACTAATGATGATTAGTATATGAGTTTGTAAAAATTAACATGTCATCGAAGCAAAATATATTGCGTAATGGAGTAGATCTCACAAAGCGGAGAGTAAGTAATTTGGCTTTGCGGGTTCGCATGTTGAGACAAATATCAGTTTGAATCCCATTGAAATTGTGTGAGGCTCGAATGAAAACTAAGCCGATGTATAATCATGGCATGCTGAGATAATTAAACATAAAGAGGATAGACACCTAGAGTGCATTTGTTATAAAGCAGGAATGCCCACACGCTAGCACACACGAACCATATTGATAATAAATGTACACAATTGCACATTCAAGTTTCTATCAATTATCAATTCACATGCACCAAATGTGTGAAGTGAGTTGCCAAGCTATGTGAATCAATGTGGTTTGTGACCCACTTGATGAAGTCATAGGTAAATTAGCTAAATGTGTTTGGGCGTGCTAATAAAACCATATACATGAATGGCATGGAAAATATAAGTTTGGTAAACTAGAGTGCAAAATATAAGTGTACATGTGCCATTGAATATGGACTAGCATGCATAGTTGATGCAAGTGTCAAATGAGTAGTGTAGCTACAGTGACTGAGAAGCCAAATTTTTGCGCTTGTTCAGTAGCTCATGAAGTATAAAGCAGTGAAGTATATATATGGCATATGGTAACTCAATTTTTGAGATTAAAGCCATTAAGCATTATATATACAATGGTCGTGCATGTGTGTAGTTTTTGAAAAATAAAAATTCAAGTGGTATGCTTCCACTTTCAAAGATTGGTGAGCCATAAACCTAGCAATTGTTATTCTAGGACTTAATTAGATGGCAGTTTGTGAGCTATAGAGGCTTAAACATGCATAGTGATTATTGGTAGCTAATTTCAGCTTTCATTCTGTCAACAGTATATGCTTGAGAAATAATCCATTAATTTGATAGGTGTCGCGGATCATGTAGTCTCTATATAACCATATCAATGAACTTATTGAAACATGGTAAGTAAGCTATTGCAAATATGCTTCGGAGACAAAATTATATTGAACTCAGTTTGTGAAGGCCTAATCTCAAATCAACAAGACAAAATATTATTCCCACAAAATCTTATGTGTGCATGTGCGTAGTGCAAAGTACAAAGCAAGAAACCAACCTTAGTCAAAGCTTAAATGACAAGGTCCAAAAGATTTGAACACAATCAATGTCTCTGCAAAATCTAACACTACTGAGAAGATTTGTCATGGTGCCAACAACCTTAATCTAAGATCAATTAACTCACCATACCATGTCAGGATTAAAATCAAGCATGCAATCCTAACAAGTATTCAAAGATCAGAATGTTTTAAATCAACATATGCACCTGAACTGAGCATGAGTTCCATGCAATGAGCATGCTTATGAAAACACAGTTCATAGTGAGGGAGAATTTCAGAAGTTTGAGCACACCCCTATTGCGTTTCTAAGCGATTCAAAACGAACATTGTCTAGGGGTTTAGTAAACAGATCAGCCAGTTGATGTTCAGTTGGCACAAAAGCCAGCTCAAGTATATGTTTCTCCACTAAATCACGAATGAAGTGATACCTTAATTCAATGTGCTTTGTGCGAGAGTGTTGTACAGGATTCTTAGAGATACAAATGGCACTCGTATTATCACAGAAGATGTTTAACTTACCTTGAGGTATGCCATAATCTCTAATCATGTGCTTCATCCACAACATCTGAGTACAGCAGCTGCCAGCAGCAACATATTCTACTTCAGCAGTGGAGAGTGAAATGCAATTTTGCTTCTTACTGTGCCATGCAACCATGTTGTTTCCTACAAAAAAACATCCTCCTGATGTGCTTCGCCTATCTTTTAAATTTCCTCCCCAATCAGAATCAGAGTACCCTGCAATCTCCATGTTAGTTTCAAATGTAAAATATACACCAAAATCAGAGGTACCAGAGACATACCTGATGATGCGTTTTACCACCTCAAGATGAGATTCTTTTGGATTGGCCTGAAAACGTGCACACACACCAACACTGAAAGAGATGTCTGGTCTACTTGCAGTAAGATACAAGAGACTACCAATCATGCTTCTGTAGAGTGTTTGGTCAACACTCTTCCCAGTGAGATCCTCACTGATTTTGGCACTAGTGCCCATGGGATTAGAAATTGCAGTGGCATTTTCCATCCCAAATTTTTTCACTAAGTTCACAGCATACTTGGATTGTGAAAGAAACATGCCATCTCTTAATTGTCGAACTTGAAGTCCAAGAAAATAACGTAACTCCCCACACATACTCATTTCAAACTCACTTTCCATGACCTTTGTGAACTCTTTCACAAAAGATTCAGACGTAGACCCAAAAATGATATCATCGACATAAACTTGGGCAATCATCACATGATTTTGAACTCTTTTGACAAATAAGGTTTTATCGACTGACCCTCTAACATATCCTTTACTCAACAAATGAGTAGATAGGCGCTCATACCAGGCTCTAGGAGCCTGTTTCAACCCGTACAAGGCTTTCTTAAGCCTGTACACATGATTAGGATTGTAAGGATCAGTGAATCCCTTGGGCTGCTCTACATACACTTCTTCTTGCAAGAAACCATTTAAAAACGCACTTTTGACATCCATTTGGTACAATTTGAACCTAAGATGACAAGCAACAGCTAAGAGGAGTCTTACAGACTCAATTCTTGCAACAGGGGCAAAAGTCTCATCGAAGTCCAAGCCTTCTACTTGAGTGTATCCTTGAGCAACCAGTCTAGCCTTATTTCTAGTGATATTCCCTTCCTCATCTGTTTTATTTTTGAATATCCACTTAGTTCCAATCACATTAGCATTGCTAGGCCTAGGGACAAGATACCAGACATCATTCCTAGTGAATTGGTTCAGTTCATCTTGCATTGCATTAATCCAATCATCATCACTTAAGGCTTCTTTGACATTTTTCGGTTCAGTCAATGACACAAATCCAAAACAAGATATTTCATTAATCTTATGGACATTTTCAGACAAAAAACAAAGTAAGACAATATCACTTACTTCACTTGCAGCTTGCTTTCTGGTCTTCATTCCATCATTCACATCACCAATGATGTCTGAGAAGGAGTGATCCTTCTGAACTTGCTTGAGACCTCTTCTGAGAGGAGGTTGAGGTCCAAACAAACCATCATTAACGTCATCACTTTCCTTTTCATTTACCTCAGTATCTCCTTGAATAGGATAAAGTTCGTCATCTGCAAGAGGAGAAGTTGGGTACACAATAGAGTCATCAATAGTTACATTGATGGATTCCAAAACAGTTTTGGTTCTTTTATTGTAAACCCTATATGCTCTACTATTCAATGAGTAGCCAAGAAAGATACCATTATCACTTCGAGCATCAAATTTCGCAAGATGTTCCCGATCTCTAAAAATAAAACAAGGACTACCAAAAGTTCTTAGATGACTTACATTGGGTTTCTTACCTTTCCACAACTCATAGGGAGTCTGCTCAGTTCCAGGTCGAAGATAAACACGATTTATAGTGTAACAAGCAGTGTTTATGGCTTCAGCCCAAAACATGTGAGTTAAACCAGCAGAACATAATAAGACCCTTCCCATCTCAATCAAAACTCTATTCTTTCTTTCCACAATACCATTATGCTGAGGAGTAATTGGTGCAGAATATTCATGCATAATACCATGCTCATCACAAAATTCAACAAAAGAAGTATTTTTGAACTCAGTGCCATGATCTGTTCTAAGCCTCACAATGCAAGAGTGTGTTGAAAATTTCTCATTCAAGATTCGTTTGCACAAACCCTTGAAACTACTAAAAGCATCAGATTTTTCCTTTAAGAAATTAACCCAAGTAAAACGAGAAAAATCATCAACTAAAACTAGCATATATCTCTTACCTCCTATGCTCTCGGTTTGAATAGGTCCAACCAGATCCATGTGCATTAGATCTAAAGGTTTTGAAGTGGTGATAGCATTAATTGCTTTGTGCCAACTTCTTGTCTGCTTACCTAGCTTGCACCCTTCACACACAGTGTCTATTTTTCCGCTCAATCTTGGCAAACCTCGTACTCCTTCTTTGTTTGACAACCTCAGTAGATCTTGAAAATTTATGTGACCCAACCGCTGGTGCCAAAGCTCCAAAAGGTCGTCAGAGGTCTTAGCCTTTTTGCAAACCTGCAACATGTTAGTTTCATTTGCCTGAATACAAAAACAATTGTCTTTAGACCTGAGACCTCCCATGACACTCTTACCATTGCCATCAAGAACAACACACTCATGCTTATTGAAGTTTACACCTTCAAAATCATCACACAGTTGACTAACACTGATGAGATTTGAATGGAGTCCTTCAACATACAAGACATTCTGTAAGTTAGGAATACCAGGTGTGTCTACATTCCCTTTGCCCATGACCTTAGCTTTTCTTCCATCACCAAATGTTACCGAACCACTTGTGAATTCATTTGAGAAAGAAGAGAACCAGCTCTTGTCACCTGTCATATGTCTAGAACATCCACTATCAATGTACCAAGTGTCAGCATTTCTAGCAGAGAGCACAGTTAATGCAACAAGACAAGTAGCTTCAATAAACTCAGAAATATTTGAATTCAAAGGTGCAAACAGGCAAGTAGCATCAACAAGATCAGAAACAGTATGAGGAGAATTCACAGATGAAAAATGACCGATGTGAGAACCCCTTTTTATCCAGACTTGTTTCAGTTTTGGATCTGAAGACTTAGGGATTGAAACAAGTTTTGTAATCCTGTTTACCTCTCTCAAATGTTCTTTCAATTTTGCATGCAAGGATTGACTCTGATTTTTCTTTTGGGGTACCTTGGACCTCTGGAAAGATTGCCTAAGAGAATTACACTTAGGTCTGATGTGACCAAGGATTCCACAGTAATGACAAATTGGAATGAACCTCCTAGACTGTGGTAAGTCAACAGAATTAAATGTCCCAGAGCTTTTCACAAATCTAGTAGATTTATTTTCCTTAACATACATATCAGAAGTAAACCCCAGCCCTCTTTTGTCACTCACAGATTTTCCTATTCCAATCATTTTTGACACTTTATCTGACCCGATAGAAAATTTTGAGAATTTTTCTTGAGACTCATGCAGATCAAATTCTAGTTTCTTTTTGTCAGAAGACAGAGATTTCACAAGACATATTTGAGCTTTCAAACGATCAGTAATCTCATTCTTTTCTTTTTCCATCAGAGTGAGTTTATTGTTCAAATCTTCATTGATTTTGATCATTTTTGTTGAAGCTCTGCACATTTCCTCATACTTGTCTGCCCACTCTTCATTATTATGCTCATCATCGTCAGAATCACATGAGGGATTAGAAAGAAGAGCAACAGTTAAGGCAATATTTTCTTCCTCATTTTCAGAATGGTTTTCAGACTCAGTGTCACTCCAGGTGGACTGCAAAGCTCTACTTGAACGAGCTTTATATTTCCTATTACCACAATCAGCCGCTAGATGGCCAAACCCTTGACACTCAAAACATTTTGGTTTATCACTGAAAACTCTCTTTTGTGAGAACCTATTTGTTTTAGTGTCTGTTTCAGAAGAGAAGTCTTTTGACAAATTTTTCCAAGAACTTGACCCAGAAGGATTTTTGACATCTTGAAAAGAATTTCCAGACCTGACAAATTTTTTGAATTGTTTAGTAAGGAGGGCAAAGTCTTCAGTAGAGAAAACAGAAGTATCTTCAGTTTCTTTTTCTTTTTCTTTTTCCTTTTTCAAAGTGTTTAAAGCAATGTTTTTCACCTTACGGTCTGGCTTAATCTTCATTTCAAAAGTTTGAAGATTTCCAAGAAGTTCATCTAAAGAATAAGTGTCCAAGTCTTGAGCTTCTTCAATGGCAATTTGTTTGTTTTGAAAACTTAAAGGCAAGGATCTAAGAAACTTTTTCACTATTCTGTGTTCAGCAATAGGATCACCTAGACTATCACATTCATTTGTAACATTTATGAGCCTAGAATGAAAGTCATCAATCGACTCATCATCTCTCATCGACATGTTCTCAAATTCTTGAGTTAATCTTTGAAGTTTTTGAGCTCTAACCCTTTTATTCCCTTCATAGGTAACTTGGAGAATGTCCCAAGCTTTCTTAGCAGTTTTACACATCCCAATACGTTTTTCCTCTCTTTTTGAAAGAGCAGTGAACAAACTGTGCCGTGCTTTAACATCATTGTTATAGTCACGAATCTCAGATGTTAACCACTCAGACTTTGGCTTGAGTTCAGTTTTGGCACTGGAACCCTCCGCGGTCTTTGACTCAATAGGTTTTACAGGGTGTTCCCAACCAATTTCTACAATGTTCCAGATATGCTCATCTAGAGATTGCAAGAAAGCTTGCATCATGACTTTCCATTGAGTGTAATCTTCCCCATCGAAATAGGGTGGACAACTAATGGACCCCGATCGCTCTCGATCCATCCTAGACTACCCACGGAACTCACTAGAAAACTAGTGACCCGCTCTGATACCAAATGAAAGTACTAGAATGGCCTAGAGAGGGTGGTGAAAAGCCAATTAACAGAATAAAACCAAATTCGTTCAGGGATTAAATGTTTACTGAAAAAGGCAGGATTGAAAGACGCTTACAATCCTAGAACACCAGAAACAATTGAAACAGGATATATGTGATCACCAAGCATATTGCAGTAATAATAGAAACACAAATCATTGAACACACAATATTGGTTACGCAGTAAAAACCTCAACGTGAGGAAAACAACTGCGGGCCTTAACTCTTGAAGACCAAAATAAAGCAATCACTATGTGAATGTGAATAACAACAACGGTATGAAAACTTACAACCAACTCCGATAGCACTGACCACGACTATCTCAAACTAGACTCAATTCCAGCTTGTTGTACTTGCATCACCGTTCTTGTTCTTCACCATAGAGCAGCTTCCATATAACTCAAAGTTGAGTAGTACTGAACGCGACTACAACAACCAGACAGATTCTCTTGATTTTCAATTCTTGAATCCGTGGTGATCACATAACTTAGAGACTCTTTAAATAGAGGGAAATCACAGCGCACACACGCACTTGGTGATTCCCTCATAAACTTAGCACTCACAAAACTACCAGACCACAAATGGTCTTCCATGAAGCTTTTGGCTTAGAGAAACAATAAACAAGGCTAGCCAAAGAGCCACTCACAATTATGCCAGACCACACATGGTCTTTACAAAACTTTTCGGCAAGGTGAGATAATGAAACAAATGGGCTAAATAAACAAGAGTTTCCAGCCCATAGATTAATGTCTAAAGCACTAACAGATTAATCACGTGTTGTCCAACCATAGGCATGGGTCTTATTTGTTTTGTATAAGGGATGCCAATAATCATATACTAACAGAATTGTTTTCTCCCTTGGTTGTTTGCATGGGAAGAAGAGAAGAGGTTTTTTTTTGGTAGCGGGCAGTAGGCACCAATGGGTACTAGCGGGCAATGAAGTCGCTAGCGGGCAATTGGGTCACCAGCGTGCGATTGAGTGACCAGCGGGCAATTGGGTGACCAGCAGGCAATGAGTGACCAGCGGGCACTTGGCACCCAAGGGATGGACCGGGCAATGAGGTAGTCTCAGGTTGATGGATAATTGATCAACTGATCGGGAGGGGGGGTGGGGGGTAAAGTGAACATGGCTTTTTGCCCTCTTCCCACAGACGACGCCAAATGTTTCTGTCTAGATCCGGGGAGTCTAATCAAAAGTGCAAGATGATGAGAGAAAGGGAGAGATAACATAAGATGTATAGTGGTTCACCTCCCGGTGAGGGTGGCTACATCCACTTAGAGAATATTTTATTATGGGGGGAGGAGAGTACATATACAAGTGATGTATGAGATATTAGATATGTAGGGATCATTTCTAAGTGGGAGATGAGTCCCTTTTATAAGTAAGGGAGCCTCCTCTCCTTTACATGTTTCCAATGTCAAGTGTCCATTATGCTAGTCTATTGCTTATCACGAAGCATTTTGGCGAGTGTGAGAGGGCGGCCTCCCAATGAGATCTTGGTCGGCTACTACTCCGATGAGGTAGCTCGGGTGTCGAGCTACATGATGCATGTCGTGCTCGGGACCCACCATGTCATGTGGGCCCTCAATCCGGATGTTACATATGCTTGGTGGCATGGTAATATGTATGGTATGTACATTCCTTATTCTAATCTAGAATTAATTGCTTCTAGATTGACAAGTCACACAAAGATTAGGTTTCCTTCAACAAGTTTATATATTATTAACATTTTTATTATTATTATTAATAGTTTTTTTTGGCAACACCCAAAAGACATTATTAATTGACAAGTTACAAAGGTGTTAAGTTTTGTTCAACGGTTTGTTTAGTTACAAAGGAATACTGATAATGACGTGTGCAAGAGATTGGGCGATGATAACATGAAGTGAAGTGCACACTCGACCACTACCAATGATTCTATCTTTAAGTTCTTGTGAAGTAAAACAAGTAGACTGACAGACAAATATAGAGAAGGGCGTTGAGCTAATTGTACTCGTCCATTTTACACTGACGAGTATCAGCTGTTGGTGTTAGGAGGTTCGTTTGCCAATTTTTTTGGGGTACAAAAGGGTTGCAAAAGCTTGCATATTGTCTGCTAATTGCGAAATGCCACTGCCAATAGGTGATTACACACAATGGCCATGTAACTTGTGACCTTGCTCAAGTTCCACATGCTTTTTTGTGGTTCCACAATAGTCTGTTTCTTAAGATCTCTAATGAAAGTGAATCTCATGATCCCAAAGAATATATAAAATAAAGGGAAAAAAAATCACCTTTAGTCCCTGAACTTTGACTCATTCGTTTCGTCTCTGAACTTTAAAATATATCACTTTAGTCCCTGAACTTTGAAAAAAACTATCACTTTCGTCCCTGACCGAAGTTTTCACTGAATAAACCTCTGATTCCGGCCAATTCGAACGACACCACAATACTGGGCTTTGAAGCCCTCCTTGAGGCGAGTTCAACGCCACCAACCTCGCTTCAAACCGTCGCCGGACGGCGGAGAATTTTACAATTAAAGTTTCGGCCACCACCGGCTTTCGAGCTAAATTCGAGCCATTATAGGCCGAATTGAGCTTAGCCCCAGTTATAAAAGTTACTCTTCTCATCTGTGCGAACATTTTGGCAT
Organism: Rubus parviflorus; assembly: GCA_029955375.1. Lineage (NCBI taxonomy): Eukaryota > Viridiplantae > Streptophyta > Magnoliopsida > Rosales > Rosaceae > Rubus > Rubus parviflorus. The sequence goes on along the minus strand of JARGGL010000008.1, from coordinate 1,733,268 downwards.
AGGTTTTGCACCATTTTTTTTTCCAGTCATGGACGAAAGTGATAGTCGGTGTTGAAGTTCAGGGACGAAAGTGATATATTTCAAAGTTCAGCGACAAAAGTGTCGAACGAGTCAAAGTTGAGGGACTAAAGGTGATATAATCCCTAAAATAAATAGAAAAATCCATCGAATCTACATGATGTGCAACTTATATGGTGTGACTTTACAAGATTGATGAGCCAACTTTAAAGGAGATCAAAGATGTTATTTTAACTAGCAAACAATCACAGAGAAATATCCAGAATGCACGGAGGTCGGACTGTATTAATTACTACGAACATCATTTCAGTTCTCTCATAGGGGAGTAAAAATCAAGGAATAGACTGGGAAAAATCGGAGGATGGGCCACAAGCTCTTCTGGAAGCAGGTTCTCTGTACCAATGATTTTCTTCGCGAGTGAGAAAGTTGGCCTCTGCACAAAAGAACTCCAATGAATGATTTGAAACAAAATTTGAAGCAAAGCCATATATTTTACCTGCAAAGAATCTTTACCGATTTTTCCCAATTCATTCCATACAAGCACAAAAGTATTCAAACAAAATAAGCCATAAAGTATTCAGGTTCCATAGTAGTCCTCTCCCCGGTTATTTTCACCCTAACTGTCCCTTCTTGCTTCTATTTGTAGAACTAATAGGAGCCTAGGCCACGAAGTGTTCCTATTTGTGACTTTACACGATTAGCACACCACCAATACCGTATCATGCTTGGGACAAACTGACATCATCTGATCAGAAAGTAGTTTTCCTGAACACTAATTTCCATTTTTCTTAGACCATTGATGTCCGGTAAGTTGATGCAAGGTGAGCAGAGTATGAAATAGAGAATAAAGCATTCGTAGTTGAGGCCTTCCCTCAGTGAAATATAAAAGGGAAAAAAAAAAAAAAACCAAGTCCAACACGCCTTGAACTTGATATATGATTCAGTTCCCCCTGCCCCTATTTCATTCGAAATTTAACACATTTAAATAGAGCTTCTAAGAAAAATAATATATATACAAGACCCAATTCAATCAGTCTACTAATATAAAAGAAACTAGCCAAAATAGTCGTATCCTGGGTGACCATTAGGAATTAACTTTTCTGTATCTAATTTACCAACAGTAACTTTCACAAATGCTGCTGACACTCATTAAAAGGGGACTTTAACAGTGCAGTTCTTAAGGAAATTTTCATTTTTTTTTAGCTACTATCATGAACATATTCTACTCAACTTCTTCTATATTGCATAGATGTGAAGCTATTACATATATAAATTATTCTGATAACTGCTTGGTCTACCCGTCTCATAGTTCAAATTCCTAAATGGGTATGGGGTAGGATGAGAAATTTGTGACAATTATTCTCTTTTATTTTTCGGTCGGCAATTCATGGGAATATATAAGGCATTATTTTGATCATTTTCTGTAACAACATTATGTGTTAGTAATTGATGATGCACTCTGGAAATATTAGATGTAGTTAAATCAGACTAATGACTGACCTGACAAAAACACATCCTTGTATTCGTTGTCATCATATACAAATTGTGGAGGATCTGGTGAACCAATCCCAACAATAGTGCTTCCACTGCATCAAGAATATTGAGAATATTGAGAATATTGAGAACATGGAAATGATGTAAATGAATTTGCACAAGAATACCATACTGGCATATTGCGTCAAGAGGCGCCAGTCAGCAGTTGAACATTTCACAACATGGATTTGTCTATTCAAATCTAATACAAGTAGCTAATTATAATGAGACTGCGAGTTGCCAGCTCCCTCCATTTGAAGCTTTAAAAAAAAAAACAAGGGTCCTTGACCCAAAAAGACAGCTTTGGAGATTTTTTTTCCCAATTAGTGCGTTAGTTTTGTTTTTAGTCCCACCTGGTCCATTTTGGTTTTTTTGTAAATTTACTGACCCCAAGTAAAACAATAACTGATCCCCTAGTAAACACTTTACTGACAAAAATTTTCAGAAAATTTCTTTATTGGGAAATCCAGAAATTCCTGAATAAGCTATTTAAACAACCAGAGATACAGGTCGAATAATCAATCATTCAGCTACATGAGTAATAATCAGCCTTTATCGGCAATCCCCTTCTTAGCCTTACTATTACTGTTTTACAGCTTCTAAACTGCCCAAATAAAAATTCACCAGTACGAATTTCAGATATTGTGTCAAAAACAGGTAACCTATAAACACTTTTTCAGAACCATTCCCAGTTCGATTAGAACACTAAAATTAAATTAAACCTCAGATTAAATCCAATAATTAAACTAAACTCTATCAGCAATCCCCTTCTTAGCCTTACTATTACTGTTTTACAGCTTCTAAACTGCTGATACAAAAAATCCCCAGTACGAATTTCAGATATTGTGTGTCAAAAACGAACTTCATCGGAATGAACTCCAATTCATTCACATTTTCATTCCAAGTAAGTAAACATGCCATAAATGAAACCTCAGATTAAATCCAATACTTAAACTAAACCCCAGATTAAATCCAATAACTATAGGAATATTGTGAAGTTAACTAGTGATTTTCAGGCATGTAATTGCTCAGCAAGGTGAGCAAGCGAAAATCTGTTTTATATGCATGATGCATGCACGTTATTGTGGTGTTAGGCAACCACTAGATCAGCAGCTTAGGGAATTGGCCTACAATGAATATGAAGCTAACCCCCTCCTCACCTAAAACCCCAACCTTCACGCAGAGAGGCAGACAGAATCAATCAGACAGAGAAGGGCGTGCAAACAAACAGTATATTAAGGAATTGGGAAGTTGAGCATTAGATTGGGATCCAGGACCTCCTATATAATTGTATGATAAATTTTCAGCCGACCCAAAACATATCCTCGTCCTTGAGGATATTAATAGTTGGAGGCCTCATTTCTTTTGGCAATTAAGAGCAGAAACCAGTGGTTCGTGGGCGCAGCTACAATGTAACAAAATTCAATGCCTGTTTAGAAGTGACACTACATATTACAGTTAGGGATCTGAACTTTGTAATATGTCTCAGGTACTTATTTTATGAAATGACAATAAAAACCAGCGTTTAATTAATTATCTTAATAGGTGCTGCAATGAATGTACCTTCCAGACATGAAAACAGCATCATATTGTCCACGGCTAGCAGCGAGTACTCGCTGTTTCAATCTTTTAAGAGATGGAAGAATTTGAAATGCTGGAGGTTCTGCAAATAAATACAACTTGTTAATAATGTTATTTTGGATACTTAAGAAAAGATCATGCTATGGCAGTCTGAAACTCTTGAGCCTGCTGAGACTTGAGACCTACTTTCCAAAATCGGCAGGTTTCTCTAATTCTGGATGAAGGGCCATCCAGTGCAAAGTTGTATCCAGTATATTTAAATAAGATATTATAAAAAGCTATTAGAAAACAGGCAAGTTAACAACTTTAAAATAGCTATTAGAAAACAAAAGGACATAAAGGATTAAAACAATAGGTCAAGAAAAGGAAGAAAAATGAGAAAAATAAGGTGTTGGTTGTTAAAGAGCTGGCCAGCAATTGTTTTTATATTCCAAAAATGTCTCTAACGTGTGGACTTGCCTACTAAAGGACACATAAACTGGGAGGATTGAGCTGCAGAAATTTGAACGCCAGAATTCCCACTCAAAAAACATAATAATTTTCCTAATTTATCTTTATTATTTATTAAGAAATTGGCTAATAATAATAGTTTTATAGCAAACCAAAAGTGTCTACTTACTATCCTTCATGAATGCGTACCTAAATCATTGATGCAAACATCTTGTGATATTCCATTCACTGAGATTCTCTCCAGCAATCTTAAAGGATCAACATTATTAGTTTGATCCAATTGAAGACGCTGAAAAATCAAAAAGAATATTAAAAAATTATGGTGAAATATTTTGATGGAGTTTATATATAATCCACTCAACATCAAATCTACAATACCTTGTAAACTTCAGCTGTCGAACATGCCTGCTGAGGCTTTATAAGAACCATTGGAATGTCAAGGGGTACTGGTGGAGAAATATTTTGAACAACCTGGACATCAAAAAGCAGTCTCGCATATTATACAATGATAAGCAGCATGAAATATACTCCCAAGTATCTCTATCACTAAGAGACTTTCCAATCAGGGACAACACCCAACACCCTAAACCGTATAGTAGTAATATTGATTGGACCTGAAACCCAGTCCAAGCCTCATTTTTCCTGGAAGGCTAGAACATATAAAATCCACCACATAACCTGTGACAAATTATTGTTTCAAAATCATTTAAACAGTCTTTCAAATTCAAAACGGGGAAAGCACTCCTAGAGAATGAGTCTATGATACACAACAAACCAATAACTAATGTTGCCATCTAGACTGTCAAATTGAAGTGCCCTTTAACTTAGTTGATTTTTTTTTCTTTCTTAATTTTGATCAGACAATATTGAGGGAGGCAGATTTGAACTTCGGATCACTTCCAACAATGTAGAGAGGAATATCACTAGTTGTTACATTGCTGAGTTCTTAATTAACAATGTGATTAACAGAAGTTGTGCATCTAACTCCCAAGATCACTCTTAATTAGCTTTCAGTACTTTCTAGCAGAGCCATCTCGTGAAATCATCTAGAACGATGAAAAGCTGAAAAGCAATTATGACAAAGACATACCTCACCACGACCAGTACAATAGGCTACTCCTTGAGAGAAAAAGAAGGCCGGGAACATCTGAACCAATCTCACTCGACCATTCTTGGAGCTCCTTCTCAGTGGCAAGAGAACCATTAAACTGATTTGCTGCCCATAATGCAGTTGCAGCATTGCTGCTTCCACCACCAAGTCCTGCTCCTGTAGGCACCTTCTTATCAAGATGAATCTGCCAAAAAAAATCAATGCAACATAAATGTCAAATTATTACGGCACCTTATTCATCAACTTCAAAGAGCACTCAAAATTAACATTTAAAATGTTCTGATCACCTTCATACCCAAAAGAAATTGCTGCTACCAGTCTTCTTCCTGTAGAGGTTAAGGGCCTTAATAATCTGCAAAAAAAAAAAAAGAGTTCCCAATCATAATTGTAGCAACATAAGGAGCAACATGCAAACAAAAAAACAAAAACAAAATTAAAAAAAAATCGGCAGCCTTCCCTTACCAAATTTCTATCATCAAGGGGAACCCCTGACACATTGGTTGACAAACGATCTTTAGATTTTGAGGGTGACAAAGAGAACTTAATCACATCTCCAAGGCTTATCACCTAGGCACAAAGAGTCATAATGCCAGGACAAGAGTAAGTATATGTAAAAATGGAAGTGCACAATTAATAATAACAGAAGAAGAAATGCATATAATTTCACTCTACTTGTTTGTTGCCTACAGGAGATGGCAGAAGCAGCAAATAATTATAAATGTGAATGAACTCACATGAAAGAGAGATGCCAAATCATGAAACCCATCTTCTCTTTTGTTAGTTATTCTCAAGAAAACATTAATCTGCAAAAGATATATAGGTTCGCCAAATTCAATACAAATCGCCAGAAAATGCAAGATAGAGAGATAGAGTGAGTCTGACTGACCTTGCAAGGCGAGAACAGAGAGAGCCTTGAAAGCGGCGGAGCTTCATTGTCCACCTCATCTGCCAACTTATTTATCCTTTCATCGGGATCGTACACTATCTACTAGCCACCAACCAACCCAGAAATATAACCATTTTATAGAGAACAATTAAACCCAATAAAAACCACAAAAGCAGCAAGAATTGAGACTAAGAATTAAGTTTGAAGTTGGTTTTCTCTTGTTTTTGTTTTTCTGGCCTCCTTGTAACCAATGGGGGCCTTTGACACTAAGCATTAAGTTTGAAGTTAGTTTTTGTTTTTCTTACCTCTACTTGTTTTCTCGCAGAAACGATGACTTTAACGAATGGGGTCCTTTGATTTCTCAACTTTGAGTTGAAATATGAGGACCCATGTGAACTTAACGAACGGAGTCTGCTGTTATCCAAGAAATTGGAACAAGGGTGGAAGATGGGATTATGGCCCAGAAAATGAGAGGAAGTCATAGTGTGCCCAAGTGCAGCAAAGGAACACTACGCTATTTTGCTTTTACTTGACAGCTTCAACCAACAAAGGAATTAGACCATTGCTCAAAAAAACAAAACAGGAATCAGACCAAAAAAATAACCAACAAAGGAATCAAATTTCTGCACAGATTTTGTTATTCTTCTTTGTTGGTTAGTAGTTTTTTTTTAATCACCCTTACCGTTAAGAGTGTGTTTAGATGCTCGAGAGAAACACCGGCGGCGTCAGGTGGGTGCCCAGAGGAATTTCTCTGGGCGTGGAGGCTACTGATGTGAATTCGAGCTGAGGAGCAGTGGAGATTTGGGTGTGAGCAAGGCAAGAGAGGAGAGGAATTGGGAGACTGAGAGTTGGAGGAAGAGAAAGAAAGAATTGGGAGTTGTAGATAGAGAATTGAGGCAGATGAAATAGAGAGAAGAAGGGAGAAGAATTCAAGAGGCAGAAGCTCCAGCGAAGAGGGAGGATAGGAGAGAGAGAGAGAGTATGTAAGTGCAAGTTTTATACTGTTCTGTTTATGCATTTTATGCATGGTCTGTTATATTGTCCACAGAGTGGGTGTCCTCAAGTAGCCTCTATCTCCTATCTCTGATAAGTTTGGGTCTCACTGATAGGTTGTATCTAAAGGGCTCTTGAAAGTTTGATCTGGATTCGTTTTGGCCTTTTGGGTGCACTCCATCTATTGTATTTATATTATATAAATTAGTATGAGATTACCTTCACATTTTGTTTGTACGTGGTTTGTATTAGTTGCTTATTGAGTTTATCACATTAGTAATTTGTTATGGTTTCAAGTATTGTTGAAGATAAATCACCACTGGTGATCGAGTTGGTAAGAGCATCCAGGTGTGGTAACCCCCCACCCGGGTTCGAATCCTGCCAACTACGGATTGAAGTTAAATCTCAATTCATTTTGTGGCTAGCCAGGGGGAGGAAGCGTTCTGACAAGATCCTCGACTGTGGATTGATTAGTCCTTGGGCCTAGGAAGCCTTTGGGATACCGCAGGAGTTCTCTAAAAAAAAAAGTATTGTTGAAGATAAAGATCAATGCTTAGAACGCTTGGCGGCTATTCATTTTAGTTTAATAGTCACTTAGGAGATTTAATTTAAGTTAGTCTTAAGGTGATACAATTAATAAGATGCTTATGCTGTAATATGAGAATAAGCGACTAAACTTTTATTATTTATGTTGGTTTTATGGTCATGTATTATTACGTTTGATTAAGTCAAAATCAGCTTGAGTTTATGATGGAGTCTTAAACTTATAAAAATATTTATAAGTTTTCCTTTGACGTAAACCTAATTGATAGCTTAAGTCATGCCTTCGGCTTTATGAATTTAAGGGTGTGATAGTTTGGTATCAGAGCCAGTCCATTATGTAGAGTGTGTTAGTGGGGACCTAGTTGCTGCCAAGTCTGTAGTGATTCTATTACATTCATTTGTTCTTTACATGCATTTATGTTACTTATTTTTGGTTGTTGTAGTATATTGTTGTGGACACGAAAGCAAGAGCTTGAGAATTGAAGGAATTAAAATGTGTTGTTTGACTAAGAGGTCCTATCTTGAATGAAGTGTTTGCTAAAGAAATAAGAAGTGTAATTAGACGTCGAAAGGGAAGGTGAAAAGCTATAGGATCGTATATAGTTCATTTATGTCTTTGCAAGTATGATGGGATAAAAAAAAATTAGGGAACCAAATATGAGTACATATCTTTAGCAATTGTGTAATCAAGAATGAGTTGGTCATGAGCGTAGCTAGACAACGTGCAAACCGTTTTGTTGGAATGATCTTGGGTCATAAGTTTGCCCTACCAAATATGAACCGTAGAGATACAATTAATGGCAAAAGACCAAAGACGACTTGAACCAAACCCAGGCCATACAGTTATCGATATCGACCATCAAGTTCATGCAAACCACTAAGGGAGTGTTTGGACAAGGGATATGAAAGTTCCAAGGAATTTCAAGGTGATGGGATTTTAAGGTGAAGGGGTTTTGAAGTGATGGGAGCTTGAAGTGAAGGGAATTGAGTAAGGGAATTATTAAATGACTTGTTTGGATAAAGGATAATTTGGTTTATGGGATTATGTCAAAAAAAAAATCTGAAAATTAAAAAGAAAAGGAATCGTCAATTTTCACTTTTTCCAATAGCAAAGTCGTCATGCTATCTTTTTTTTTCCCAATCCATTTCTAATTAACCAAAAAAAAAATATTCATCATCGTCCTCGTCAAACAAACTGGCCATTGATGGTGAAATTCAAACTTGTTCTTGAGGCTATTGAATCATTTTATACCCTGTTCATCATCAATCATTATCATCATATATTAAGATTGAGCTCAACCTTGATATATCTACATCGAGCTCTAATCTTATATATTCAAATCAAGAACATTCTAAAAACCCGACAATACGAAATCTAGCTCCATCGTCACCGGTGAGTCGGCCTTTTCTTCCAAGCCGGTAAATAGATCGAGACTACTAACCTTCTTCTACAGTTCTGATACCCGAATTTTATTTTTTCAATTTTGATTAGAGTCACTGAGTCGGAGAGAGAGAGAGAGAGAGAGAGAGAGAGAGAGAGAGAGAGAGAGAGAGAGAGAGAGAGAATGAGAATTGGTGGAAGTGATCCATATCTTCTCAGGCAAGAGAATTTTAAAATGACGCCGATCTAGGCGTTATTTTGCGGAGGGATTGTCTAACTGATATATCCCTTATTAAAGTCCCATGCTAATATCCCGTCAGTTTGGAGTTCCCTGCGTAAATTTTGCCAAACGATGGACTTTGGTCCAGGGATCCCTAAATCCCACCAAATTGTCATCTCCCTCCTACAACTCCCTCACCCAAACACTGCCTAAATGTTGTGGCCAACTTCACCTTGTAATGGTACAATAACTCTGTGTAGCTACTCCCTTTTCTATTTTTGTCCTATTTCACCACACCCGTGTATTGCACAAAACAACCTTTCCCTCCCTCCCTCCTCTTCCAGTTTCACATTTTGACTTTTGAGAAGAAGGCAATTCCATCAAACCCGGTCTCAATTTGCAAAGCAAGATTCATGAGATGGAAGACAATTCAAACACGATAAACATGTTTAACTAGTATGGTATGGACAAAATCATGTGTTTCTCTCATTTGTTATTTTTCATACATGAGTTGTGTATATGACCAAAGTGACTATTCTTCTGGAAAAAAAAAAAGAGGATGAAAATAAGGGTTTCATAATCTATCTATCCATACTATATTTAAGAGAACTCACATTGTTAATCAAAACAGAAAAAATGTACCAAAATACCCTTTAAATATTAATAAACTTTTTTTTTTAAGAAAATTGTATATTAAACAATTGAAATGTTTACAACAGATATTAGTACATCGAATAGCCAATGAGGTTCATCCTCTACCCAAACTAGATATGCAGGAAACAAAAGCACGAACCTATCTAAAATATGCGCTGCCTGAATACATTTCAAAAATGTATTATATACAAATAACTGTATTGAAGAAGCGGAAAAATATCTTCACTTCTTCTACTAATAACCCTTCACCGACCAATCGGGTTCAACACAGAGTAAATTAGTAATAACCGTTTGCATGTTCACTAGTCCTCCATTGCAGGCAAAAGTAGTTAAAGAAAAAAAGGCGGCTGCCAATAATCTTCACTGCCAAGCTCGAACATTTGCAGAAGATAAAATATTTGTCGGGGACTATTCTTATGTTTCAGCCACTGCCGCTGTCGTCCCAAAACTTTGTGATTGAACCGGAACAAAAGGTGAAGCACAACGTAAACCAAACTTTAGGATCATGCAATGAATGCTAATCAGAGAAAGAAATTTCTCCATATCAAGATAGCAGATTCCCAATAACAAAACCGCCAAAAGTTTCCACATGCCAAACAAATCAGAGATCAAACTTGAAGTACAACTTGGCCTGGAGAGGGTACCAAGAAGCGTAGAGGCAGTTATTGTGGGCATCAAAGAGTTGGGAAACAGGGAATTTGACGTGGTCCACGAAGTCATCGTTGAAGTACTTATCTTCGTCCAGAACAGAGATGAGCAGCTCCTCATTTAGGTCCTCAACCCTAAAGCCAAACTCTTCACCCAAAATGGGTTTAAGATCTTCTTCACCACTTTGGTCTTGAACTTCTGCTATCCCAGCTTCACCATCACCTACGGATCACTGATCAAACCTTTTAGATCCATTTGCTGGCAGATCTCGAGACCCCATCACTTTAACCAACAGCTTCATTTTTTATCATTCACCAAATCAAAATTCAAACGTAGAAATCTGAAACCAGCCCCTCCCAGAAAAAACAAACATATCCTTTTTCCTTCCTTCACTTGTAATTGTAGAACCAGACAGATAAGATAAAGAATGATCAAGGGGATTGATGAAAAATTACAGGAATAAAAGAAATGAATGAATGGCATCATGGAAAAGGGGAATTAAATCTCTAACTTGTCACGAGTGTAATGACATTGACAATGTCGGCGATAACCGCTGATCTAGGACTCCCAATACAAAGAAAACACAAAAATTTGAATTCTTCCAATAAGAAATTTGGAAGAACAGAAAATAGAATGAGAGGAGGGGAAGAGATCGAGAGCCCAAACAAAGAGCAATGGATTGAAGGTGGGTGACAGGATAGGACAGGATGAGAAATCTTCAAATTAATTTTCTTTGGTAAGAAAAGAGAGAGATGATCAAGTTGAAAACTAACTTTAAAACTGGTTATCAATGGACCAAATAAAGTTTTTCGGTGAGGGTAGGTTTGTGTTGGTAACAGAAATTGGATAACTGCCCAAATTGGGTTGTAAACTGTCAATCTTGGAATCATCAATAACCGCTGTGGTGAAGGAACCGTCATCCACTATACTTCAACTACCTCATGACCGCTGCAGATCACCGGCCCTAACACCACCAGAACAAGACTGGTTCAACCTTGAAGGAGACGGAGAAGAAAATCACGTTCATAATTGAACTCCAGTGGCTTCATTGCGAACAGTAAGCAGCAGATAGCAATTGCTAAGTGGACATGACGAACCAAAACAAGCAATGGAAACTTGTAAAAGTAAGCCATCGAGGACTGAATCATTGGAATAAATGTCCAATCGCTCCTTTGCAGTACTAAATGATTGCAGATCCAAAAACGTAAAGCTAGCTCCTAGACGTCCTTGAAGAAGACACAGAAGGTAAACTCCAGAGACTGATATGCAGTCCAGGAAACATCGAAGGAAATAACTGTCTTGCGATATATTGTGGAGTATCGTCAAATCTGTAGAGGACTGAATCACAGTCATTAATCCCCATTCGCTCCTTTGCAGTAAATGATTGAAGATCAAAGACGTAATGCTCCCAAACCCCTTGTTACAAAGAAACAAAGAAAGAAATAAGTACAATTAGAACAATTAATTAATAACAGAACCAAAACAAGCATAGTTATTATAGTTAATTTGCCGTTCATATCATAGGATCACAAAACCTTCCACAGTACAGAACTGTGAAGAACAAAACTGCCCAAAGGCAAAACAGAACTGTCTAGATTAGACACTATCTCCATGAACATCATGTGAGAGAAACACGGGGTAAGGGGAACAACATATGAGGATTTCCTTGCAGACAAGGAGTAGGAGGAGAGAGAGAGAGGGTACTTCCCTAATTCATTGAGTTGAGTGCCGTGGATTGATCCAACAGGTGGTGACCGCGAGATCTGAAAAACATTTGAAGACATGCATGCATCATACCACAGATTGAAAAATTGGTATATGAGAAGTTAAACACTAATGTTTAAATATTAATAAACTTTATAAAACAATTTGTAGTTATGGTCAATAATGCAAAATAAATCATCGAAATAATATAAAAAATATAATTATCTACATTAACTACCCACTACACTACTATTATATACATTTTAATTAACTGCTCGTACACACACTCATCGGGTGTGTATTGTTTCTAGAATATACAGTCAAAACATGAGTTTTGGACTTTTGGTAAATATTCAAAATCTCATATTTTGCACCTCCAATTCTATATCAAACAAAATAGAAAATTTAATAAAATAAAGGCAAAAGAATAAATAGCATAACTAAAAGATAAATAAAAATATATGAATGACCCCACACTCACTTGCCCACTTCATTCAATTATAAATTTATTAGTTTTTATTAATTTCTTTACTTAAAATATTTGAACATTCATTTTTTATTTAATTCAAAAAATAAAATCATAATTTTGATGGATTTTTAATATAATCAATTTTGATGGATCCTACATCGATCCACGCGCAATATAAAAAATAAAATAAATAATAGATGGAGCACTAGATCAATATAAAAAATAAAATAAATAATACATCAGAGACCACTATATCAATTCACCGCACCAAAAATTAGGACACGAATAATGGGCACGCGCGAATGCGGTCTTCCGCATGCTCATAGTGCGTGCAGGAAGACTAGTAATTTTAATGAGGAGAACAATTTTGTACGTTCCCTACAATGTTTTCATTATTATTAAAAAAAATTTCTCGAGTTTTCTACTTTTATTTCATTTGGCATTTTGAACAATTCCCTCATGCTTCTCCGTTTGATCGTCATTGTTGTTTTTGCACTACTATAAAACCTCGATAAATGAATACTCCCGGGACTGGGAAAAATTATTATCTTAGCAGGATTATTAATTAATTTATCGATAAATTAATAAAGAATTTTATGTTTTCAAAGAAAATATGTGCATGTATCTTATTAAAATTAAGTCATAGTCATAGATTCATGTACTGACTAAACTTTCTAATGGATAACAAAAATAAGAAGATATAAGGCCTTAATTTTAAAAATACATGCATATACATATTCCTAGAACTAGAAGATAAAGTGGTTTAGAACTTAATGCCCATGTATATACATAGAACATGATATCTATGTAAATAATTTATGAGATCCAAAATCATGTTATCTTGTTCCTCTATGTGTATTATGAATTTTTATGTATTTTTTTAATATATTTTAATCAGTTATTAATTTATATATTCAATGGGCTTTAAGGAAAGTTAGAAAAAATTATCATTTTATGCATTAAGCGAAATTTGTTTAAGATAAACATAAATAACAAAGAGAATGAGCAGAGAATATGATGTATTTCATTAATGAATAAGGGCTTTTATATATAGAGGAGTACAAGATACAATCTGTATTGATGTAGGAAATCTATTATAAATACAATCAATACTCTAGAAGGATTTACCTTCCATAAACCTATTCTAAAGTCCTAGTTTGACAAGGCACATAATAATTATATCCTGAAACACTCCCCCTTGTGCCGGTCACAACTAGGTGATGCTTTCCGTGTTGCCTCATTAAAAACATTGCTAAGTAACAATAAAACTCAGTGGGAAAAAATAACCTTGGTCGAAGGGAAAAAGAGTACGACGCACCATTCACATTTGAAAGTGACATGTATGTGCCAGACTCCCCCTCATGTCTGCATCTTCCCCTGATTCCTACAATCATGGGAGCTCGGATAACTTAAGAATACCAATATTTTTAACATATTTTTCAAATGTGGACTTAGGCAAAAACTTAGTAAATAAATCTGCCACATTCTCCTCGGATCTAACTTGATTCACTTGAATCTTGAGGAGAGTCTGTTGTTGCTGATTATAAAAGAACTTTGTGCGGGTCAGAGAGGTACCCGACATCAGCAAAACCAACCAAAACATCACAAGGATTTTCGGTGAAGGGAGTTTTCGTCTCTGTGTGATCAATCGTCGCATTCTTTGCGATTGATCGCCAGTCGGCAGTAGACTCGGGTTTCTTTCCCATCTTGCCATATTTTCGTGCCTCTCTGTAGGGATAAAACAAGCCCTAATCGATTATACCCTTAAGGTAACGAAATATTGTCTTTATGCCACTCCAATGGCGTTGCGTGGGCGCAGAGCTAAATCTAGCTAACAAGTTCACAATAAAAGAGATGTCAGGTCTAGTGCATTGAGCTAAGTACAACAATGCGCCTATTGCACTTAGATATGGCACTTCGGCCCCTAGAATTTCTTCGTCATCATCCTTTGGACGAAATGGATACTTCTTTATATCTAGGGTCTGACCAATCATAGGAGTGCTAACTGGATGTACTTTGTCAATGTTAAACCTTCTTAACATCTTGTGGACATAAGCCGATTGATGGATTAATATTCCACTACCTCAGTGCTCTAGCTCAAGGCCTAGACAAAACCGAGTTTTTCCAAGATCTTTCATCTCAAATTCGGATTTCAAATATGTAGCAGTATCTCTTAGTTCTTCGAGAGTGCCAATTAAATTCATGTCATCTACATAGACAACAATAATTGCAAATCCGAAACTTGTTCTCTTTATGAACACGCATGGGCATAAATTATTATTTATATATCTCTTCCCAATCAAGTAGAAAACGCACTCCATGGTTTAGAGTCACTTGACTTGGGTAATTGAAGTCCATCAGGCACCTTCATATATATCTCTGAATCTAGATCCCCATAGAGATATGTTGTAACCACATTCATAAGCTGCATGTCAGGTTTTGTGGAAAATACCAAACTGACAAGGTAGCGGAATGTAATAACATCCCTCACGAGAGAATATATCTCCTCGTAGTCAATCCCCAGAGCGTTGTGAGAAACCTTGCGCCACGAGGCGAGTCTCATACCTCAAGACTTCATTATTCTCTTTACACTTTCTAACAAAAACTCATTTATGTCCAACAAGCTTTACACTTGGGGGCGTTAGCACTACGTACCCAAATACCTTTTTCTTTGTTAGTGAATCTAATTCAATCGGGATTGCTTCTTTCCATTTAGGCCAATATGCTCTACGTTGACATTCTTCAATAGAGCGTGGTTCGATGTAATCATGCTCTATAGTCTCTTGAGCAATACATCATCAAGAATTTCGTCTCAAGCATGCATGCATTCATCGAGATTTTGTATTCTCTGAAGTTGGTTCAATCATTGAGGCGTCCCCCAATATTGATTTGTGGACATAACTATAATCAGAGATAATCTCATGAGACGAGTTTCAGGTATTGATGATAAATGGATTAGGCTGTGCCAAACTCGCTTCCTTCCTTTGGCGAGTATCCATCGAACCAAGTGGTCTCACCCTCTTCCTTTAGGGAACCACGGCCTCAACCACACCTCCACTATGTGTGGTTGTGGCACCATTATTGGTGTCATATCCCTTATTCCTTTAGAGGATTTCCAACCTTGCATGCACGTTTGCAACTGGTATATGTGATCTCGTCACTTTATCAATATCAGAAAAAGCATCAGGCATCGAATCTGCTACGTTCTGAAGATTGAGTATTTTACACACTTCACTATCACATTGTGCGGTTCGGGGATCAAGATGAGATAGAGCGGGGACAGACCACGATATTTCCGGTTGTTCTTGTTGAACATTACTGTTTCATCAAAGTGACAATCCGCAAATCTAGCGGTAAAGAGATCGCCTGTCAAGGATTTCAAGTAGCAGACAATAGTTGGAGATTCGTTACCAACATAAATACTTAAACGTCTATGAGGAACAAATTGTGTGCATTGTGGGGGCGCAATTGGTACATAAACTACACAACCAAAAATGCGTAAATGTGAGACATCCGACTTATATCCAGTTACCATCTGGTACGCAGAGAACGGTAGATTGGTAGTGGATCTGAAACGAATAAGTAAAACTGCATGCAATATTGCATAACCCCAAGCGGGAGATTGGTGTGCATAACCAACACCCGAGTTTTGCATAAGCAGCATTGCTTGTGGACAATAAAGCGACATGTGACCAGCGTGTCGATGCATCCACCAAAACCATAAAGTATCTAAAAGGTCCGCAATATGGGTGGATGGGTCCTCAAATATCTCCTTGGATACGATGTAAGAATGAAATAGTCTCTTTTGTGTCCTTAGCATAGGATAGTCTCGATTCTAACTTGCGTAAGGAACAGGCTTTGCAAAATGAGCCATTGGCCATCCGAAATCACTTGATCATTTGTCACTTGGCTTTGGACAAGAATGACGATCATGTCCTTTATGCTCGGCTCCGTTGAATCTTGAGCTTGGGGGACACTTGGGGCAGCGAAGGATGTAGAGACACCTTGAGTATAAGTGTTCCTCCTTGGGTAGAGAACCCAGGAGGTGCTCCATAAGTAGTGCCTTTGTTACATCCATAAGAGTTAGTCCCTTGATACCTCTCTTGGTACCCTTGATAAGTGTTACTCCCATAAAGCTTTGCTTGGTACCCTTGAGTTCTTCCTTGATCATTCTGGGGTGCATAGTTGTTGTATGGATTTAGAGCCGCTTGATATGAACCTTGTGAGGATGAACCTATTTGGTTCACTTGTTGCCTTTCTTCCTCCTCCGTATTAATAAGATGAGAGCAATCTTCCGTTTCATGTCCAAGAGAACCGCAATAAAAGCAAGGTGGTGAAGAAGCAACACTATTGACTTGTGAAGAGGTGGCTTTCAATTGTGTTTTTATGAGCATGTCAATCTTCTTGTTCAATGAAGCTTCCAACCTCTCAAACTTGATGTTCACCAAATCATCACCCATTGGCTCACTTGAGACATTGTAGGCCTTTGGTGCATAAGATTCCACTTGTGTGGGAGGAGGCTTTCGAGGTCTAAAATCATCCCATAACTCGGAGTTGGCGGCTAAGTCCTCAAAGGTATCCCAAGCGTCATCGGGAGACATGCTTGCTATGGTTGTCACGCCCCCAAACCTGAGACAAATATTATATTGAAATATGGTACCCGAATTTGCGGTGTGACTAAATTCTAAAAGCAAAATAAATCAAATGAAACAAATGTCTGAATAATGCTTCTATTTGAAAACAAAATCGTTATTATTTTACAATACCAGAGTCTAGCAGAATAAAAGACATTACATTTATTCAATTAAAATCATAATAGAAAAACATCAGTTTATGGTTCACCCCGTTATTCCCCAAGCATCGTAACCTGGAAATAAAAAGGTGTAGCATCATGAGCAACATAGGCCCAATAAGTGCAGTTTACATTCTTATCTTAATGTATCTTATAAGATATCAAAATTGAACAACCAATCAAAAATATACTAAGAACATTTTATATTACTTCATACCAATTTTATCGAATATAATCCACATATATCAAAAACGTCTTTGACCCAAATAATTCAGTCTCAAATGTAATCGACTGATATTACATCATTGATATAACCCAAAATAATATATGTTCGATCAACATATCACAATATCAATATATCACAAGTAGATATTGATTATCTCTAAACAAAGTATGCAACATAGTATATTTTTAGAAATAGATATTGGTTATCTCTAAATAATGTATGCTCAATATCATAACAAAATCACAAATACATATTCCAATATTAAATATGTATTTTCTCTTCTCAGTGAATGTTTTAGATTTAACTGGTAGTAACAATTCAATATAAATCCCAAGCTAAGGTTTACAATACCAAGCATGGGTAAAAATCCGCGTACTAGGGTCCCCTGACCCAAATTAAGTACGGGTAAGCCACAACATACCAATGCCAACACCAAGGCATGTACACTCAAGGTCGACAATTTCTTCTTATGAGTATAATAGTGCACTATCTGAAGGGACGTGAGCCCACAGCTTAACAACAACCTCTACCAGTAATTCACCTAGGCACGGGAGTTGTATCATCCACCCGGCTTCACAACTTCTTGAACATAATCAAAATTAGGTTCACAAATATAGTTTTTAATTAAGACATGCGGATATCATAATCCTTGCAGTAAATAAACATATGTAAAACAAGATATACATATGTTCATAAATGTAAAACATAAGTAATTAAACTCATATAGTAAACAAGATCATAAATTATAGCAAATAAGCATAAACATATGTAGAACAATATACACATATATATGTACATAAACGTAAAACATAAGTATTTGAACTCATGTAGTATACAAAAACATAATCTATAGCAAATAATCATAAACATATGTAGAACAATATATACATATGTACATAAATGTAAAACATAAATACTTAAACTTATGTAACAACAAGATTACTAATAACAAAACTCAAGTAAAATATATAGGCAGAAATAAAGAACGAACATTAAAGAGAAATTATTTATAATATAAGGAAATCAGATTATTATTAGTATTTTCAATTCTTAGGTCCAAATCCACAGAAGTTCATTACCCATGTTCATGATTCCCATATTAGAATCATCAAACTTCAAAACTTGTTATATTGTCCATTGCAAGTCCGATTTAAGCAATTGAGTACACCATTTCAAAGAGATTTTCACAAAGAATCCAATGGTATAGTCCAAATAAACATGTCCAGGATGTTCAAGTCCACAAATAAAAAATGTCCAAAACAGTCCAGAAATAGTTATATTCTGTTTTAACCTTTTTAACCTAAATTGTTACGTACTGTAAACCTAACCACTAATTATGATATTCTCCAGATTATTAATTCAGGTTATAAGCTTCGTATTGATATAAAGATCATCGAATTTGGTTAAGTAATGAGTGAGATATGACCAATTGAAGTTTAAGAACAACAAAGGGGTTTTCCAGCAAATATACTGGATAAATACTTAGATTCAGAACGTTTGACCTGTTAGATGACTATGAACTTTTAACACGGAAAATAACACACAATTTTGAACAACTTTCATGAAGAAGTCCAGATGGTAAAATGAACAAAAGTTAGAGTTTCAAACTACCGAAGTTAACTGACGGGACTAGTTTCAGAAAAGAAGGTTTAAGCTTTCTATAAAACTTATTCTTTTCTATTTTCTTCTTGCTTGTGCAATTTGATAAATCTTAAAGATAAAAGAGTATAAGGATGTATTCTGTGCTTACATGAATTGTTGGTTGGAAGATTAAATTAGCTTCACTATTGAAAGAACATAAGTTCGTGAGCAAATGATTTTTAACTAAAGATTGCTCTATTTTCAGAGCCTATCTAGATGAATTCTCTATGCTATTAGGAAAACTGAAGTAAGAAGAGCTAGAGATGAGCAAGAGAGAAGTGAATTAGCAAAGAATTTCATGGCTGAACCATCCTATTTATAAAATTATAGAGGTAAGCTAAATAATATGCACTCTCAAAAAGTAAAGGGAAATAAAAGGAGTTTTGTAGATTTAGTTATGATTTTTTGAAGTTGAGGCTCTACAGCTGGAAATTCTGTAAGAGTTCTTCATGTTCTTGAACCTAGACCAAGCTAGAAATTCTCTTACCTGTGGGCTTGCTCCACATAACCAATTTCCAAGATAAAGGCAACATAATCCTCATTGTTTAATTGTTTGGCAAACCTTCAATTAATTGATGTTGCTGGGAACAAAACGCATTAAAAAATTTGTATGGGGATTATGGTGAAATCTTTAATTTCTTATTGGATTTGTAGTAAATTACCAAACAGAGCAAAACCTAGATCTTAAAAAAAAATGTAGTAATAGTTGTAGTGACTTCAAAGGATATCAAAACACATATATTGTAGTGACTTCAAAGGATATTAAAACCCAGATATTCAATTGCTTATTGAGGTTTCAGTAATGGTGGTGCACTGGTGCCGAAGAGGATTTCAGAACCAACATCCGTATAATCAAAAGTCAGATCTTCAATTGCCACTCAAACAACAATCCAAGTGATGAAACAATAAGGAGAAATTTTATTCACACATGACTAAATACTAGATACACACCCATTATTAATACACCACCTATTAACTTTATTGAAACACAATTTATTAGATATACAACCCCAAACTTCCTAAACTACCCTAATTTTAAATACACAACCTATTTACTAAATACACATTCCACATCCTTTTTCTAATTACACAGACAACGTCTGTTTCAAAAAAGAAAAAAGATGCAAACAACATTGAGAATAACACAATCGCATCTGCCCGAATATGCCCGAAGAAGACTCAACATTATGCTCAAGAGAATGGTGGTAGTGGAAGGCTCTTATTTCCATTTGGGGATTTGAATCAGATCTCAAGCACTACTACATGTCATCATGAACTTGATCAGAATAAGGGCCAAGGTAATCCAACTGGGTATTGGAATGGGTTAATGGGTGGAGGGTCATGGTAATTAAATAAGAACTATCTGGATAAGAGAAAAGACAGGAAGGAAAAGAAAGTGTACATTTCACTTTTAGCTTCTTTCTTTTTCGCTTTGAACTAGTTACTCATTTGAAGCTGTTGATCAGAACTAACAGATAGGATAATTAAATATGGTTTTGTAATTTGTTATATATTCTTCTCCTTAAGCATGTTGTTTGAACAATTTGTAAGCAAATGAAGCTCAGTTTCGAGGAATTAATTTTTGTATGCACCGGTTATATATATAAGTTATATATATATATATAGAAGTTATATATAACTGACACATACAATAAATTTTTCTGATATTGTCTGGAACTTTGGAAGTTCATCCATGAGTGTGGCCAACTGTTTCTGATTAGAGTTTTCAATCTTCACCCACGTCGTTCTCGTAGAGGAGAAAAAGACTCTAATGCGGGATTATTTATTTCAATTATGTTTCTTTAGTTTTAATATATAAATGTTTCTTTTGGTAATTTTACGTACCCACAAAGTCTTATGTAAATTGTAGGAAAAAAAGGGTGTGCATCTAGTATATAGAGGTGTGTGAATAAAATTTCTCAACAATAAGTGTCAAAAAAAAAGTTATGTGTTTAAGTAAATATGCAATCAACCACAATACTTAAAGTAATAACAGAGCAAATAGCACATGAATAGATCGTATCTTTATTAATGAATAGGTGCCTCTATATATAGAGAAACACAAGGGTACAATCCATATCCCAATGGGACTTCTATTCAATATGTAATCCATATGCTAACCTAACTAGATACTCCTAGGTTGACTAGGCACACACAAAGTAGGTTTCCTTCAACACTCCCCCTTGTGGCGTCAACACTAGGTGGTGCTCCTCACGTTGTCTCATTAAAAACCTTGCCAAGTAACAAAAACCCAGTGGGATAAAAATAACCTTGGTCGAAGAAAAAAAGAGTACAACACACCCTTCACATTTGGAAACTTTGCATGGACACTAGACTCCCCCTGAAGTCTGCGTCTCCCCCTGATTTCCACAATCATGGGAGGTTAGATAACTTAAGCAAACCAATGCTTTTCACATGCTTCTCAAATGTGGATTTAGGCAGTGATTTGGTAAACAAATCTGCTGCATTGTCCTCAGAACGGACTTGATTGACTTCAATCTTGAGGAACTTTTGTTGTTGCTGATTATAGAAGAACTTAGGCGATATATGCTTGGTGTTGTCGCCCTTGATGAAACCTTGCTTCATTTGTTCAATGCAAGCAACATTATCCTCATAAATGCATGTAGGTTCATCTGTGGTTGACCTCAAACCACAAACACTTCTTATATGTGTAGATATGGACCTCAACCATATACACTCACGAACCGCTTCATGGAGAGCAATTATCTCAGCATGGTTCGAAGAAGTGGCAACAAGGGTCTGCTTAGTAGACCTCCAAGATATCGCGGTGTTACCTATGGTAAAGACATAACCAGTTTGGGAACGACCTTTGTATGGGTCAGAGAGATACCCAGCATCAGCAAAACAAACCAAAACATCACAAGGTGTTTGGGAAAAGGGGGCAGCAGCTTTTCTGCCTGTCGGTCGACCGGTCGCCGGCAATGTGTCGACTGGTCGCCGGTTGACGGCATGTATGGGTTCCTCACCCATTTTGCCATATTTTCGAGACTCTCTGTAGGGAAAGAACAAGCCCATATCAATCGTACCTTTCAAGTAACTAAAGATAGTCTTTATGCCAGTCTAATGGCGTTGCGTGGGTGCAGAACTAAATCTAGCCAACAAATTAACAACAAAGGAGATATCGGGTCTTGTACATGCACTGTGCCAAGTACAATAATGCGCCTATTGCACTTAGGTACGGTACCTCAGCCTCTAAAACGTCTTCGCCATCATCCCTTGGGCGAAACGGATCCTTCTTTGGATCTAGACTGCGACCAATCATGGGAGTGCTAACAGGATGGACTTTATCCATATTAAATCTCCTGAGCATCTTTTGGGTATAAGTTGATTGATGAATCAGAATCCCACTACTACGGTGCTCAAGTTCTAGACCGAGACAAAACCGTGTTTTCCCAAGATCTTTCATCTCAAACTCAGATTTTAAGTAGTCAGCAGTTTCTCTTAGTTCATCAAGAGTGCCTATAAGGTTCATGTCATCAACATAAACTGCTACTATTGCAAATCCGAAACTTGTTCTCTTAATAAACACGCAGGGGCATAATTCATTGTTCACATACCCTCTTCCAATCAAGTAGTCACTTAGACAGGTATACCACATCCGTCCGGATTGTTTCAATCCATATAGTGAGCGTTTCAACCTTATTGCAAACGCGCTCCGTGGTCTGGAGCCACTTGACTTGGGTAACTGAAGCCCATCAGGGACCTTCATGTAAATCTCCGTATCTAGATCCCCATAGAGATACGCTGTGACCATATCCATAAGCTGCATATCCAGTTTTTCGGAAACTACCAAACTGATAAGGTAGCGGAACGTTATAACGTCCATTACGGGAGAGTATGTCTCCTCGTAGTCGATTCCAGGGCGTTGTGAGAAGCCTTGCGCCACAAGGCGAGCTTTATATCTTATAATCTCGTTTTTCTCATTACGCTTTCTAACAAAGACCCATTTGTATCCAACAAATTTTATTCCAGAAGGTATTGGCACAACAGGCCCGAATATCGTTCTCTTTGTTAATGAGTCTAACTCAGCCTGGATCGCATCTTTCCATTTAGGCCAATCAGCTCTATGTTGACATTCATCAACAGAGCGAGGTTCAATATCATCAGTCTCAATCAACTCTCGTGCACAAGCATATGCAAACACATCATCAATGATGATGGAGTTTCTATCCCACGTCCCATGTATACTAGTATAATTAATTGAGATCTCTACATTCTCACGGATAAGTTCTAACGACGGGGCGTCCCCCGAAGATGTCTCTTGACATAACCATAATCCGGAACGTTTTCATGGGACGAATTTTGAGTGTCAATGATGAGAGGGTTATTAGGTGCCATCGCAGCCCGTTTCCTAGGGCGCGAATCCCTCGAACCTGGTGGTCTCCCACGCTTCCTCAGCGGAGCCACGGCCTGAGCCACATCACCACCATTACTGGCAGTGGCGCCACCAGCTGTCCCTCCTATGGGGTTAGCTGCAGTAGCGACTTTGAGTCCAAGTCCTTGTTCAGGTACTTGCATCCTTGCAGGTACATTTGCAGCTGGTATGAGATCTAGTCACTTTAGCAAGATCAGAGAAAGCGTCAGGAAGAGAGTCTGCGACTTTCTGAAGATCTATAATTCTACGCACTTCTATTTCTCGTTGTGCAGTAGGGAGATCATGATGAGACAGAGTGGGGACAGGCCATGACAATTCTTGTCGTTCCTGTTGAATGTGTACATTCTTATCTCCCCCGAACGACGGGAAGACTGTCTCATCAAAGTGACAATCCGCAAATCTTGCGGTAAATAGATCACATGTCAAGGGTTCTACATAGCGGATTATAGTTGGAGACTCAAATCTAACATAAATGCCCATTCGTCTCTGAGGACCTATTTTAATACGCAGTGGCGGCGTAATAGGCACATAGACAACGCACCCAAATATGCGCAAGTGCAAGATGCTTGGCTCGTACCCAGTTACTAGCTATTGCGCAGAGAAGGGTTGGGTGGCTGTGGGTCTCAGACGAATTAGCATAGCTGCATGCAATACTGCGTGCCCTCAGGCAGAGAGAGGAAGATTGGTGCGCATGACCAATGTCCTTGTTACCATTTGTATTCTTTTAATGGCAGCCTCTGCAAGACCATTCTGAGTATGCACATGTGGAACTGGATGCTCAACATCCATCCCAATAGACATGCAGTAGTCATCGAAAGTGTTCGATGTAAACTCTCCAGCATTATCAAGCCTGATTGATTTGATGGGATGATCCGGGTAGTGACCCCGCAAGCGAATTATCTGTGCTAGGAGTTTAGCATAAGCAGCATTACGAGTGGACAACAGCGTGACATACGACCAACGTGTCGACGCATCAACCAACACCATAAAATGCTTAAATGGTCCGCTTGGCGGTTGAATAGGTCTACATATATCCCCTTGGATTCTCTGTAAGAATGGAAGAAGTGTTTTAGAATCCTTTGCATAGGACGGTCTTGGTCCTAGTTTCCCTAAGGAACAAGCTTTGCAAAAAGAGCGTTTGGCTTTGGGAGCTTCAGAAGCATATGAGGCATCCTGATGATTTTTCGAATCAAGATTTTTCTCAGAAAGAAATTGCAAATCGTCGACCGGTCGCCGACTATTGGTCGACCGGTCGCCGGAGCTTCTGTCCGGTTTCGGATAGTTTCTGGCAGTTGTCGACCGGTCGCCGGGACGATGTCGACCGGTCGCCGGGACGATGTCGACCGGTCGCCGGGACGACGGAAAGCTTCTGGAAGTTGTCGACCGGTCACCGACTATTGGTCGACCGGTCGCCGGGACTATGTCGACCGGTCGCTGGGACGGCAGAAGTATCACTTTCCTCTCCTTGGATCAATTTTTGATCCTTGCTTCTATAGAATGGATGTCCGTGTGAGGTTTTTAGTATACGGATCATCATGTCACGACCAGGATGTCCTAACCTGTCGTGCCAAAGCCAAAATGTGTCTGAATCCAAGAGGTCATCCCTTATGACATTGTTTGATTCGATAGCTCGGATAGTGGTAACATATAACCCACTAGAGAGACACATAAGCTTCTCTAAGATGCGTTTTCTTCCGCAGTCATTAGAGGTAATGCAAAGGAATTCTCTTTCATTCTCATCATGCGTTTCAGCATGGAATCCATTAGTCCTTATATCTTTGAAGCTCAACAGAGTTCTATTTCCTCTTGGAGCATAGAGAGCATTAGTGACATCAATTAAGGTGCCATTAGGCAAGAGGAATTGGGCATGTCCCCTTCCTTGCACAAGATTAGATGGTCCTGCCATCGTAGTCACAGAGGAATGTGATGGCATCATGTCAAGAAACAATTGCCTATGACGCAATATGGTATGCGTGGTTCCGCTGTCTGCGAGACATTCAAGTTCTCCGGAATTCATTCCTAAATAATAAAGCTCATAATTAAAATTGAGTATAGCAAACAACTCCAAATTTTATTAAAGATATAAACCAAATGAATTACATCCAAAGTTCCAACTTGGTCTTTAACCAAAAACTAAATCAACAACACAATGGAAAAATAAAGAGACTTAAGCGAAATCAGGAGTATCATCACTCTTCCCAGCTTTAAAGTCATCAACCTTCAATTTGACGTTCTCTTTGTCATCCTCTTGTTCAATGTTGTGAGCTTCCATGGCTTCGCGATACGCTTTGTATGTATTAGCTACATTCTGAGTGGCTCTACATATCTTGGACCAATGTCCAGTTTTTCCACACCTGAAGCACAAAGATGTTTGATCGGAATCCTTTGATTGAGAGGCGTTGTTCACGCGTGGTGCACTCTTCTTGAGTGGCACGACATTAGCACCAGTAGCATGCTTAAGGCCGGCGGCACCATGTCCCTTTGGGCGGCCTCCTCGGCCTCCCTTTCGCCTAGTTTGGCGACTACCTTCTTGAGCAGAGCGATCATATGGACCAGGACGTCCAGAATTGTCCCTAGGATTAGGGTTTCGCCCGCGGCGGCCTCTCTTTGGGGCGCCATTATAATGGGTCTCCGGAACTTGTTTTGTTCCCACGGGCCTCGCATTATAATTCTTCACAAGTATCTTCTCGTGCTTTTCAGCAACAGAGAGAGCAGAGATAAGCTCATGAAATCTTGTGATCCATTTATTCTGTACTTTAATACGATAGTTCTTTGCAACTACCAAGTCAGAGACGGGAAAGGTAGAGAGGGTTTTCTCAATCATCATCGCATCAGTTATGTTCTTCTCACAGAATTCCATGAGGGATTTGATGCGGAGTGCTTCCGAGTTAAACTCTAGGACTGAGGCATAATCACAGAAGCGCAGTAGTTGCCATTTCACCTCTAGTTCAGGAAGCAGGGATTCACGAACGTTGCCAAACCATTCTTCGAGTGCAACCCATAGTGTTCTGGGATTTTCCTCATTGAGGTACTCGGCTTGTAGTGATTCGTCCATATGACGAATCATCAGAATGATAGCTTTGGCATTCTTAGCCTCTAAAGCATCAGCGGTGGCTTGTGCTGTAGCAGCAGCAGCAGCGGCGGCGGTGGTCAGTGGTCCTTCCACAGGTGCGGCGGCCTCAGCAGGTGCAGCTGCAGGTGGCTCACGGATTGCAGAGATGCTTCCTTGAGCTTTCAGGTGGTTGCATACATCGCGAACCCACTTATGGTATCCAATGCCCGTGGTATCCAAAGGTGCGAAGTCCAACTTGTTCAGTTTATTTGCCATCTGAAACAACAAGAGAATTGAGGTTAGTTTTCGGAGCATAAACTTCTCCCACGAAAACAAATATGGTTTCTGAGCTATGCTTCAAAGAAAACGTTTTCCATGTATTGGATTTAGGTGGAACTTTAGTGTAGTATGGCCATAACCCTAAAACTTTTCGGTAGCTCTACCCGGATACACCCAGATACATAATAAGAGATGTCGGTGTGAGCAAGCTCCCTTAATACCACTTATCTCAAATCACATACCTAGACATACCCAAGTAGGTGAGCTAGTAGGAATTAAGTTATGAACCATAGGTCGTTTCTTCTCTACGGATTCTTCATCCGAAGGTTAATCATTCAATGAACTCCTCGTTCAAGGTCTTTTCTTTCTACGGATTCCTCATCCGGAGTATTAGCTCGAATCCCCATAATTCGGCTTTTGAACTCACACCAATAGCATGATGACATTAGAGGTGCTCATGACTTACACATACCGCAAGCGATATGAAGCTCGATCACTCCCCTAATGTTTCTCATAGTTTGGATAGGTTCGTATCAAGGATCCCACGTTATAGAAAGGTGGGAGGTAGAGGAGGGATGTTGGAAGTCCCTTGAGAAAAAGAAGGTTGAATTAAATTCTGAAAGCAGCAACGTTTATAAAAGCTTACTTGGATTCTTTTCTCGGATTCTCTTGAGTAGCTCTTCTTCGAAATCGAATATCTAGAGATCCAACGGTCGGAACTGGATGAAATTTGAACCGGGAGTAGTCGATACATAGAGGGATCAATCGCCAAAATTTCTGCTTAATCCAACGGTGGAGAAGAGAGAAAATCGCTTCCGAAGTCGGCTGTTCTGTCCAGGCAGATTCTCAGATGTTGGTGTATGAGTAGCCGGTGGTGGTTTGTGGCGGTGCAGCAGGTGGCCAGCAGCGAAGGGTGGTGCACGGCAAACCTAGGGTTAAGGTTCTAGGGTTTTTGATCTCAAGGTTAGAGGTTCGTGCTGATAACGTGTTTAAGTAAATATGCAATCAACCACAATACTGAAAGTAATAACAGAGCAAATAACACAAGAATAGATCGTATCTTTATTAATGAATAGGTGCCTCTATATATAGAGAAACACAAGGGTACAATCCATATCTCAATGGGACTTCTATTCAATATGTAATCCATATGCTAACCTAACTAGATACTCCTAGGTTGACTAGGCACACACAAAGTAGGTTTCCTTCAACATTATGTCCATTTTGATAATTATATACACTTACAACACTTTTCATTAACAATTTACTAAACACCTTAAAACTGTTTTTTCGTACTCACAACAACTCAGCTGATTCTATCAACAACAATTTCAAAAGCAATTCCCTCAACAATAATTTCAAAAGTAATTCTTCCAACAGCACAACAATTCCAAACCAGGCCAAAGATTAGGGAACAGGGAAGAGACAACAACGTTTGCAGAGAGCACTATTTTGGTTAAAAAAGAAGCCAAAAAGAAAAAGAACTACAAAGTGAATCCATGCCATCAAATGTAAATGAACGGTCATGATTAGAGGTGAGGAAATGTGAGGAAAAAACATACGAGGAGAGGATCCGAGTTGAGAGCGTGAGAAGGTTAAAAAAAAAAAGGAGAGGCAGAACAGAGGGAAGACGGGAAAGAAAGAAAGAGGAACGAGAAGTAGAAGAGAGAAGGGAAAAAAAAAAAGGAACAGAGAAGAAAGAGAGGGAGAAGAACTGAGAAGGAAAAAAAAAAGGGTAAGGTAAACTGGGACGAAGAGGAGAAGAGGAGGCGAGAAGGGGAAGAGAGAATTTTAGAGAGACAGAGATCGGGTTTGGTCTTGAGAGCTCTATTGGTGAGTGGCTTTTATACACTTTATGCAAATTAGTTTGTTTTTGATGATCAATTGTTGAGTTATACTTTGGCAAATAACAAGGTTTTGTAAATCTTTATTTTCTATTGTGAATCTAAGCTTTCTGTTTTCAAGCAAGTTAGTTTTTTCTTAAAATTGATGGCTTCTTGGTAAATTATGCCATTGTTGATTTGGAATTTTTGATAGTTTGGTTAGCTTCTGGGTAAATTGTTTAAGTCGGGGGTTAGTGTACAGCATTTGATTTTCTCTGTTTGGTCTGTTTATGTTTGAAACTAAACTGATTTGGTTATTTCTAAATGGTCTGTTAGAACTTAGAAGTCTATTAAACTAAATTTCAATATTTTCAAGATTGATGTGAGTATTGTTCATTTGGTTTCTGTTATCTTTCTTTTTGGGCTTTTGCTTTGGTAGAGTGATTATAGACCTAATTTTTAGATTCTCTGGTTTCTAATTAGGCGTTGAAGAAATTACTTGTGCTCCTATTGTGTAATTGCCTGTTGCTGTTCAAAGTGGTTAATATATCATTTTGTGGAAATTGTGTGTATGTGTAGTGACCTGATTTTAGGGTTTAGGGTTTGTGGTGGTGTGATTTCTATTTGAGGATTCATTTTGTGCTGTGGGAGCACTAAAAACTATACATTATTTTAGAATCCTCTAGCCAGCAGGAGAGCGGTGCTGGCAATGTGCACATTACTATCATGATGTGACCATATTATGTGGTGCGATCATCGGGCTTTGGTAGTCCATTTTAGTTAACGGGTTTGTGGTGGCATTCCCAATATTAAATATTTAGCTAACGGGTTTGCAGTGCATTCTCAATGTATTTAGTTAATGGGGTTTGCGGTGGCATTCCCATATGATATGCGTGGTTTAGTTATTGGGTTTGCGTGGCATCCTAATGTGATTTATGAGCTTGCAGTGGCAGCTCGTTGTTTCGGCAAAATTATTAATCCTTGAGTTGATTGTATTTCATATGAGTGCGTGTTGATTATTGAACCACTTTTATTTTTGTGATATGTTTGTGAGATAGAATTTTGTGAAAGCATGTATCTGGAAAGTGTTAAATTATTAATTTATAATTTTTGAATCTTATGGCTGCGATATTCAACAATGGGATTATTTGACTAGCTTTTTTTGTTGAGTCACTCACTGAGCATGTTTTTGCTCATTACTCATTTACTTATGTTTGCAGGTTTCTTTTAGAGTTCAGTTCAGAAGGTTTGGACTGTGTACTGTAGAGAGTAGGATTTTGTTTTCTTTTGTTTTCTCTTTGTAAGAAACATACTTGATTGTAAGTAGTACTTCGTGTTCTTAATGATTTATTTGGTAAACTTGTTCCGCTGTACCTTTGGTTGTATTTTTTACGGCTGATTTCCTATTTGTTTTAATTTTTATTTCAATAAGAATTCGGTCAGTAACGATGGCTTTGGTTCCTTTCGGGACAGGGTCGTTACAGCTATAGCCTGTCCTGAGTCTCCATAACCCATCTGGCCAGAGTTGTTTCAGCTCGTTATTACATGCGAGCATTCAGGATGACTCTATTTTCTTAAACCTAATTGTTCATGTTGATGTAGCATTCTGTATATTTTCTTTTTGACACATGTTGCTACCTTTTCTTAGACCTAATGGTTTTCTCCATATCATTTATTCAGAAATGGTGGGACTATCTATAGGAGAAAAGTATTTCATACAGGGTGGCATTGCACAGGACCTTCGCACTGATGGTCGAAAACGATTGACGCCTAGACCCATCTATGTTGAAACTGGAGTCATTTCCCAGGTTGAATAATGTGTCGTAAGCTTCTCTCAAAATAATGTCTATTTCTTCCTAAATCAGTTGTTGATTTTTCAAATTTAGATTCTCCTGTCTGACATGAAATTTTACATATGTTGTTATAATTGCCATTATTCCTGTCCTTCTTGCAGTCAAATGGTTCGGCAAGGGTCAGGATGGGTGCCACAGAAGTCATTGCCAGTGTGAAGGTATCATATGGGCTTGATGTTGAGCGTTTTCTTTTATAGGCTTTTAGAATTTCATAACTGAACTTACTTTTCTATACTTTATTTATTTAAATAGCGCCTGTTGTTCTCAATATCAATTGCTGGTAAATTTGAACAAGTGCAGGCTGAACTTGGAAGGCCGAGTGCATTGCATCCTGACAAAGGAAAAGTCTCTATATATGTAGATTGCAGTCCGACTGCAGCACCAACTTTTGAGGTTAACACTTCTGTTATCTGTTATGTTCTGATATTTACTTTCATTTGAGGCTAAACAGACATTTTGGTTTCTTGACAATCCTGTTGAAGTACAACTATTAGTTGTTCAGAATTCTTTCCATGAAGAATCTAGTTGAGGGTATATATATCTTACTTTTTCATCCATATGCTAATTGAAGCCTTCCCTTAGACGTATGAGTTGAAAAGAAATTAGCGATAGGGTTATAGTACTCTCAGAAAAAAACGCTATGGTTATAGTATTTTCAGAATTGAGAAGAAAATAGTTTAATTTTTTGATTCATAAAGGTTTAAACAGCTCGATAAAATTTGGGAACTAAATCTTGGTTTCTGCTCAGTATTGTGTATCCATATAATCATCTAATGCAATCTGAACTTTTCTTTTTGGTGTATGAACTACTGAACCATTGCAAAAGATGAATATCTACTTTGCCTTTGTAGGACCTATGTATGTATTCATCTTGTAAAGCTGTTGTTTTATTTCATTTCTACAGGGTAGAGGGGGTGAGGAACTGTCAACAGAACTCTCAGTTGCTCTTCAGCGTTGTCTCTTGGGTGGTAAAAGTGGATCAGGTCTGTATTGCATTCTCGTTGAAGTGAGATGAGCACAAAAAATTTGTTGTGGTTATATGTTCACTCTCTGTTTAGCCAATATATATCCTGTAATTGCCTAAGCATTTTATTCAAACTTACTGTTTATAATATGGATATGTCTTTATTTGTCCCCAGGTGCTGGAATTGATCTCTCTTCTCTGGCAATTGTGGAAGGAAAGATCTGTTGGGATCTTTACATTGAAGGCCTTGTTGTTAGTTCAGATGGGAATCTACTAGATGCTTTAGGTGCTGCTATTAAGGTACAAGATATTCTTTTTTATTTAGAACTAATGTTTATTTAATTATCTCGTGTCCAAATAAATGAACAAGACAATATTTCCTGTTTACTGGCTGTTTAAGGTCTAGTTATTAAGTTTCACAGAGAGGTACCGAGATGAGATGAACCCCTTTTCTTATAAAAAGCTTGTCAAGACTGAAATTGAACATAAATGAATAAACAGCAATAAGATTTCTATCCTGACATTTCCTAGTTTAAGCCTGGTCCATTTTGCAAACCCAGTCTTTACAATAAATTGAAGCCATCTTGTGATGTCAGGAAGTATACTTGACAACTGAGTCTTCCAAGTATTTTTCATTTTCAAATCTTCATGTTGTGCCAAAAAAAAATCTGTGGGCTTAGCAAAGAAAACAAGATACGGAAAAGTTTAAATTAGTGTGTTTAATTGGTATTTCCATATCAAGTTATATAAGGATAAAAAAACTGATGTTCCCAAAGGCTTCTTTGAGCAATACAGGCATCCCAAGAGTAAATGTTGCAGCT
Source organism: Rubus parviflorus (assembly GCA_029955375.1). Lineage (NCBI taxonomy): Eukaryota > Viridiplantae > Streptophyta > Magnoliopsida > Rosales > Rosaceae > Rubus > Rubus parviflorus. The sequence continues at coordinate 1,701,230 of JARGGL010000008.1, read as the reverse complement.
GGTGCATCAGGAGATGAGCAACCAGAGGTTGACGTAAGTGACGAGGAATTTCTGCAATTTGACACATCCAAGGTCCCAGTTATAGTTACATTAACAAAGGTGATACAATTTAATCCATCTCTTCTGTCCTTACACTGCAAATGTTTATTGCCTGTTATTCATCTCTACTCATCTGCTTTCCAGGTAGGTAGGCACTATATTGTAGATGCCACTTCAGAAGAGGAATCCCAAATGAGCTCGGCTGTTTCTATTTCTGTCAATAGGCGAGGGAACATTTGTGGGTTGACGAAAAGGGGTGGTGCAGGCCTAGATTCGAGCGTCATTCTTGACATGATATCAGTGGCACAAAGTGTAAGTGAGCAGCTGATAAACACATTGGATTCTCAGATAGCTGCTGCTGAAGCTGGCGAAGATGAGTCATGACAATAATTAGAACCTTTGATACATTTAAGTAGGTGTGTTCAAACAGGTCCTAGTTTTATGAAAAATTGTAATTCTGATAGCGTACGAAAAAGTTGATGCAAATATTTCAAGTTGTATTCGTATTTGGCACCTTTATCCAAAATTAGTATCGGCATGCTGTTAAAAACTGAGAGTTATGACTGAAAGCTTTTGTAATCCAGATATCTATTTTTTGACTGGGTTTCATTGCCCCGTCCCCTTTCCCCAACTTTGAATTCATTACATATGGGGTTGGAAGGATGTGAACAGGCATATCGTTTTGGTATTGCAAATGTATGATTCGTACTTGCTCAATTGTTCAGCCACATGGAGTAGAAACTCCGGCATGAGGTTAAACCAGAGGAGTTGCATACAGAGCAGGAATAATGTGTCCTTTCTTCCCATTCCTCGTACCTCCAATAAGACATAATGAATAAGAATTCTCAGGTTTGGTCTAAGAATGTAACAGGGATTCAACATTACAAGCAAGGATCTCAAGTTTGGTGGAGGTACTAGAATGGTATTTCAACTTCCATAGCAAACCTGAAAACAGCCGTATTAAGCCAAGTGGGAGAACAATTTCTGAATAAAGTTACATACAATAGAAATTTTTAAATACAACTGATGATATACAATTATCTTTCTCAATACATACTAAATTTTTTACAATTATCTCTCTCAATACATACTATTAAGGCTTTCATCATGAAATAAGTTTCTAGCCAAAAAATTTAGCTTCTGTTTCAGGATATCTCTATTATGTGCCTTGTCCAACTAGGACTTAGAATAAGTTTATCCTTCTAGAGTATGGATTGTATTAGTATAAGTTTCCTGCATCAATACAGATTGTATCTTGTACTCCTCTATATATAGAGGCCCTTATTCATTAATAAAATACATCATATTCTCTGCTCATTCTCTATTGTTATTTATGTTTCTCTTAAACACGTTATCAGCACGAGTTCTAGCCCTAGCTACAAAAACCCAAAACCCTAGAACCCTAGCACCATCACCGCCGCAAAGCATCATCACGCAAGAATCTGCCAGCACAGATCAGTCAACTTCAGAAGCAATTTTCTCTCTTCTCATCCGTTGGATCAAGCCACAAATTTGACGAAAGCTTCCTCCGTGTGTCTACTGCTTCCAGTTCAAATTTCACGCAATTCAAACCGTTGGATCTTCGGATATTCAGTTCTAAAGGAGCGGAACTCAGGATCAAAACTTTCTGCGTTTTTGCAATCAAGAAAACCAAGTAAGATTTTCTAAAAGTTCCTACTTTGATTTAAATTCTCGTACTCTTCTTTTTCTCGGGGATTTAAAAGCTTCCCTTCTTCTTCATCCCAACCCCTCTTATGGCGTGGGACTTCTATGGTGAAATTTATGAGCAAAAACAATTATAAGTTATACCTACTTTGAAAGGTTATGAGAAGCATTAGGGGAGTGATCAAGCTTTATATTGCTTGCGGTATATGTAAGTCATGAGCCCTCTAATGTCATCATTCTCTATTGTTATTTACATTTCCCTTAAACACGTTATCAGCACGAATTCGATAATATATGCTGTGATAAAGTAATTTTACAAAAGCATCGAATTCGACCATACACCATCTTGGTCTTTAATCCAAATTTTCTTGGAATATTTATTAGTGTTCGTGGATGTCTAATATGACTGCGAAACTAATGTATCTTCTTATTTGTTTATTTCAGGATGACTGAAACGTCTAAGTTCGAATTTGACATCCTTGATTCTAAAGGAACAGAGTATCACCGATGGGTGACGGATGTTGAGACAACATTTATTGGGAAAAAGATCATTTCCACAATCCGTGCTCCAGATGTGAACACATAAGCTTCACCTGCATCTAAAAAGGCCCAAGCATTGATGTTTCTAAGGCGCCATATGGCCTCTTCCCTAAAATGGGAATATATGCAAGTTAAGGACCCATATGAGCTATGGACTGCTCTTCATGGGAGATTTGGAAACATCCAGGATACACTACTTCCTGAATTGAAGGTCAAGTGGAATGACATTCGCTTCCTTGACTTCAAAACCGTAGCGGAATTCAATTATGAGATGCTAAGTCTACGGGCTATGCTTCAATTTTGTACGGTGACTCTTACTGAAGCAGACTTAATAGAGAAGACCCTCTCTACCTTCCCCGCCTCGGCACTCATCCTCTCAAAGCAATATCGGATGGAATACAACGCCAAGCGGATTACTACGTTCAATCAGCTAGTCAATCTTCTGCAAGTAGTTGAGAAACATGACACGATCATGATGAACAACAACTCTAGGCCTACAAGAACAAAGAGAGTTCCAGAAGCAAATTATGGAAAAATGGCTAGAGGAGGACGAAACCCTAATGCTAAGGGTAATGCTAATGGACAATCCGATCCATATAATCGTCCCAACAAGGAAGAAAACCGCAACAACGTTGCACAAAACTGTGGGAACTTTGCACCACTTGGAAGAGGGCAAGGAGGACGTGGCATGGGCCGTGGTGGCCATGACAACACCGGCCAAGCTTGGCGCGGCAACAAGGTGTACAACCTTACACAAAACAATCCTCCAAGGGCATAAGTTGCTAGACGCAACAATGAGGTAGGCGGTACTAACGAGCAATGTCACTGATGTGGATCAAACGATCATTGGTTTAGGCAATGCAAGGCAAGCAACAAATTGGCTGCGGATTTCAAGAAGTTTCGTGAATCCCGTGAGCAAGAAGCAAACTATGCTGAAGATACTGGAGATGAGAAAGACGTCAATCTCACAATTGTAGATTTTCAAGTCAACCAAAGCAAAGAGAAGACTATGGAAGTTCCAGACTTCGAATAATTGCAATTGTTTTTCCCAAGATTAATATGTAAAGGCTTTTATGCCTTAGTTTATTTGACTTTTGTCATAATGCTTTATTTTTGGATTAGATTTTCTGGACAATACCTCGATGTAATCGTTGGCTTATTATTAATAAATTTCGAAATTTTCTTCAAAGTATTACAAGTCTTTTTCGAAATTCCCTTCATGTCATGGACATATTTTTATTTTCATATCCTATGTTTGTAGGTATGTTTCCTTGAGAGATTGAATGTCTTGCTGATAGTGGGACCACCCACACAATACTCCGACATAGGCAATTATTCATTGAACTAATTCCCTATAACTCTTCTGTGACTACGATGACTGGGTCATCACAATTGATCAAAGGGCGAGGAAATGCCCAATTTATGTTGCCCAATTTATGTTGCCCAATGGCACAGTGCTCAATGTCTCTGAAACACTTTATGCTCCTCGAGCAAACCGAACTCTCCTTAGTTTTAAGGACATTCGCGCCAACGATTATCATATGGAAACTCATTGTGAGAATGGAAACAAATACTTATGTATTACTTCTAATGATTGCGGAAGAAAGCGCATATTAGAAAAACTTATGTGTCGATCTATTGAGTTATACTTAACCACTATTCGAATTATTGAATCCAACAATGTTTTTAGAGATGATCTCTTGGATTCTGACACATATAGGCTTTGGCACGACCATTTGGGATATCCCGGTCGTGATATGATGATCCGTATATTGAAAACCTCTCACGGACATTCATTTTATCGAGCTAATAGAAGCAAGGATCAAAAATTGATCCAAGGAAAAGAAACTGACGTTTATGTCGTCTCGGCGACCGGTCGACAATGTCCCGGCGACCGGTCGACAACTTCCAGAAGCTTTGGCGACCGGTCGAGAAATCTGGTGACCGGTCGCACGGCAAAGTCCGTTTTTCCCTGAAATAAACCCTGATTCAAGTCTTAATCAGGATGCTTCCTATGCTTCTATCACCTCTATGGCCAAGGGCTCGTTTTGCAAAGCCTGTTCCTTAAGCAAATTAGGATCAAGACCATCCTATGCTAAGGACACAAAAGAAACTATTCCATTCTTACATCGTATCCAAGGAGATATTTGTGGACCCATCCACCCATATTGCGGACCTTTCAGATACTTTATGGTTTTGGTGGATGTCTCGACACGTTGGTCACATGTCGCTCTATTGTCCACACGCAATGCTGCTTATGCAAAAATCCTAGCACAAATTATACGCTTAAGGGCTTACCACCCTGATCATCCTATTAAGTCAATTTGTCTTGACAATGCTGAAGAGTTTACATCACAAACGTTTGATGATTATTGCATGTCTATTGGGATTGATGTTGAGCATCCCGTACCCCATGTGCATACACAAAATGGTCTTGCAGAAGCCACCATTAAGAGACTTCAAATGGTCGCTCGGACATTGGTTATGCACACCAATCTCCCATTATCTGCTTGGGGTTATGCAATATTGCATGCAGCTTTACTTATTCGTTTCAGACCCACTGCCAATCAACCGTTCTCTGCGTACCAGATGGTAACTGGATATGAGCCGGATGTCTCAAACTTACGCATCTTTGGTTGTGCAGTCTATGTGCCAATTGCGCCTCCACAGCGCACCAAAATGGGTCCTTAGAAACGTTTAGGTGTTTATGTTGGCTACGAATCTCCAACTATAGTCTGATACCTGGAATCTTTGACAGACGATCTCTTTACCGCTAGATTTGCGGATTGTCACTTTGATGAGACAGTCTTCCCGTCGTTAGGGGGAGATAAGAACAAGAATGTTCAATAGGAACGACTGAAATTGTCGTGGTCTGTCCCCACTCTGTCTCATCTTGATCCCCAAACCGCACAATGTGATAGTGAAGTGCGTAGAATACTCAATCTTCAGAACGTAGCAGATTCGATGCTTTCTTGACCAGCTTCCAGAACGCCTTCAAGTTGCATTTATACTGCATTTTTTCCAATGTTGTCACAAGCAGTGATGTCCAGAAACAAAGGAAGAGGAAAAGAAAAAGAGATGAAAGTTTGGATGAAGACGTCGATGTGTGCAAAACCTATGCCAAAATGTTCGCAAGGATGAGTGGAGTAACTTTTATAACTGGGGCTAAGCTCAATTCGGCCTAAAATGGCTCGAATTTAGCCCGAAAGTCGATGGTGGCCGAAACTTTAATTGTAAAATTCTCCGCCATCCGACGACGATTTGAGGCGAGGTTGGTGGCGTTGAACTCGCCTCAAGGAGGGCTTCAAAGCCCAGTGGGTGTTGTCCTCCGATTTGGCCGGAATCAGAGGTTTATTCGGTGAAAACTCTCGGCCAGGGACGAAAGTGATAGTGATTTTCAAACTTCAGGGACGAAAGTGTCGAACGAGTCATAGTTCAGGGACTAAAGGTGATTTTTTCCTATACATAAATATATATAATTATAATTATATATGTATATAATTATATATAATTATATATACATAATTTTATATATATCAATGTTCTAAAACTCGCTAGGCTCTACTAGGGCGCCCGACCACCTTCCAGCGCCTAGTCGGCTAGGCAGGGATTAATCGGCCGCCTAGGCGGTTTTTTATTTTAATTTTAATTTTATTATACCATATATAAATAATCAAATAAATACAAAATAAAATGATATATAACACATCTCCACATGATTTTGTTTCCTCTCCGTTTTTGCCCAAAGCCGCAAAGGCCCAGACCCAACAAACCTTATCTCTCCATCATTTTTCTGTCTCACACTATGCCACTATACTTAATTAAACCAAAGTTTTTAATTAACCAACACACCCATTCTTCTTCTCTCTCCTCCCTATCTTTTTTTTTCCTCACCACGTGCACGCTCTTTCAGACTCTCTATTTTTCTTCTTCTTCGTTTCTCCTTCTGCAAGACTGCAACTTCTCTTCTTCTCTCTCTTTTCAATTATTTTTGGGATCATAAATTCTCTTCCCATCTTGGTCTCTCTTTCCGTCTCTGTCTCTCTCTCTTCCAATCCATCTCTTAATCCCAGATTTATCTCTTTCTCTGAAGCCGATCTTGCTCTGCTCGGTGGCTGGAAACGCCAATCGAGAATCAGAGAGAGAGAAACGCCCAGCCCCACCTCGGACCGCCCGAAGCCGCCCAGGACGCCTAATCGGCCCGCCTAATGTATGTCCGATTTTCCTTGCCGATTAGCCATTACTCCGGGCGGCCAGCCACCTTCCAGCGCCTAGGCGGCCGCCTAGGCTGAGTTTTAGAACACTGATATATATACATAATTATATATATATAATTATGAACAACAATCATTGTTTGTATGAATTTTGTGTAGTATTTATGTTTATTGTATTAATTTTATCTCAAAGTATAACTACTTTTCGTTTTTATCGAAAAAAAAAAAAAAAAAAAACTAGTTTTCGTTTTCTTACGGCCCAAGCCCGGCCCGGCACGAGCACGGCCCGGCACGCTATGGACTTGGGCCGTGGGCCGGGCCGGGCCTAATGTTTGAGTATATGGGCCGGCCCGAGCCCGGGCCCGATAAGAAATGGGCCGACACGGGCCAGCCCGAGCACGGCCCATAGCCCGATTAAATGGGCCGGGCTGGGCCGACCCGTTTGCCACCTCTAGTTGGCATTGTTATTGTAGTTATATGGCTTTTTGTGTTGGATATTGTCACCAGCGCCAATATTGTTTATGCAACTTCTCAGTTTGTGGTTGTGGCATTTGTTTTTGGTAACACATGCAAGACAATATTTGAAGCAGTCATATTTTTATTTGTGATGCACCCCTTTGACGTGGGAGATCGATGTGAAATTGAAGGAGTTCAGGTAAATTTTCATTTCCACCTAAGTCACGTTCTATTCAATATTGTACATTTGTATGTCTGTGGGTTGATTTGTTTTATCAATGACTTAGATGGTTGTAGAAGAAATGAATATCTTGACTACAGTTTTTCTAAGGTATGACAACACGAAAATTGTGTACCCCAACAGTACACTTTCGACTAAGCCCATCAATAACTTCTATCGTAGTTCGGACACAGGAGATGTTGTAGAATTCTGTGTCCATATAACTACACCGGCAGATAAGATTGATGTTATGAAACAGAGAATGATAAGGTATGTGAAAAGATCTTTTGCTACTTCCTAATTTAGATTATGATGTATTTCAACGTCTGGTTAACAAATTATTTCCTACGGTTGCAATTACAGTTACATTGAAAATAAGAAGGAGCACTGGTATCCTGCACCAATGATCATATTGAAGGATGTAGAAGACATGAATAGGATGAGGTTTGCATTGTGGCTGACACATAGAATGAACTTCCAAGACGTGGGAGAAAAGTGGGTAAGGAGAGCCCTTTTACTTGAAGAGATGGTGCGGATCTTCCAGGAGCTCGACATTTAGTATCGGCTACTGCCTATTGACATAAACGTCTGCGTCATGCCTCCCATGACCACTGGTCTACCTCACTCTCATTTCACAGCAACCACAAGCTGAGCGACGAAATGGGGAATCCAAAGTCTGACCTTCCCAACGAGCATGCATATATACCCCTTGGCAATTTGTAGAACCACAGGGAAGAGAGCTAAGTTCATGCAGTAGGATCTCGTAGAGAAGGGAGAGGATGATATCCGTCAACACGGTTTGATGGATTGATCTCGAGTTGGATGTCTTCAATCTTGAACTAGAGCAAATGGAGTAGATGATTTATTCTTTTGATTTTGCAGATGGCAATGTGTATATCTATTTATTTAACTTCAATTTTTGTGTCTCCTCAGTGTTTGTTTGTGTGTTCTGGTACATGAGTTTAGATTTTTACTCGGAAAATGTACTTTTTAAACCTAACACCTAACCTTAGCTATCTCAAATAATTTAAACCAATAATTATCAAGCTTCTCTTGATGTGCCAATTATGCAGGGTAATGACTAGCTGTTGCAACTAAAGCTGCTTCTAGGGGAACAGTTGCCACCAGAAGTGTAACGACCCGGACCAAAACTTACCTTTTTACTACAGTGTTTCACGGTGAATCGTCGGAGATTTTGGTTTCGAGCCTTAAATAGTACTTTTAGGGGGTCGTCGAGTTGACTTTTTGTTTGGTAAGGAATTTGATTTAAGTTTCTTCACGAAAGTTGTAGAGCGCGTTAAACCGAGTTCGTGAACACGAAGTACGCTGAAAACGGAGTTCGTATGAAGAAGTTATGGTTCACGGAAGGGAGATTACTATTTCGGGAAGCTACTATAAATAGAAGTTGCCATTTTTGGAAAATGTCATTTTTAGCCGAGTGACCCTTGGACTTCTGCGGGTGACTGTTCACCTTCCCCGATTGCTACAGTACCCCGCCGGCTTCTCCGACATGTTTCTTCCTCCTCCGGCCACTCCAGACCTCAAGATTGGATCCATTCTCTTCCTCTCTTTCCCCTCTTTCAAAGCCGACCAGTTTCATGACCTCTCGTGGCCGGTAGCCACCGGAATCTCGCCTCAAAGTCGCGGCGGCAGTGCGGTTTCTTCACGGCGCCGATTCGTCGTTTTCCGGCCAAATTGGTCGGAGAGACTTGGTGGGTTTTGAAGCCCTCTCCAAGGCGAAGTGGTCTGTACAAGTCGTGTGCCTCGATTCTTCCCGGAGTAAGAGAATTTTGATTTTGAAATTCTAGGGTTTCAGCTGTTCCAAGGCAAATTCGTAGATTTCCACTCCGAATTGGACTTCGTGGCAGGAAGACGATGATGAGGATCTTGACACGCGTTGGACCTAGTCGGCAATCTGTGAGTGGACGTTTATTTTAAAGTAAATTATGTTTTTAAATTATGATTGATTAATGTTTGCGGTATGAAGTGAATGATGGTAGTGTGATTGCAGTATTCGAATTGATTGGTATTTGATTGATCGAGAATTGATTGGTATTTGGTTGATTGAGAATGCGTTTGTGTTGGTGTCGTGGAATGTTTGGATTTCCGTGTTAAGTGTGGTGGGCATTGAAAGTAGTTGTTCTTATTTCTTTTAATTATGCATGCATGTTCCACCTGTAGAGGGAACGACCCTACAGGTATATTGGTGAGTTGGTATGACCCTCAAATATCGGTGAGTTGGTATGACCCTCGATGCATCATTTTTAGTCGACGTTGCTATTGTTTGAGTTATTTTATTTATCATTGGCAATGTGTGATTTTTGGTGGTGTGATTATTTAATTAGGTAGGCAAGATCCTTGGTTGTTAAATGTATGTCATTGGTTTAATTTTAAATTATATATTTTAAATTGGGGAAAGTAATTCTAATTATTTTGAAATTTCTTTATTTTGTCCACTCACTCTAACGTTTGTCTTTAAATGCTTTTCCCCTGGGCTTTTCTGTTTTCCGTCGCCCAGTTTGCAGACGAGTCAGCTGAGGTCGCGTGTCGGGGTCGAGGCATAGTGAACACCACCCTTCCCTTGTTCGTAGATTGTAGTATGCTCTGATATTTTTTTCGGGATTTAAAAATGTAAATTGATTTTGAAAGGATTTTTGAATTGGAGTTGTTTATTCATGAATGTTTAATTTATCACCGGCGAGCACGTAGTCTCGGGTGCTGATTGTGAGTTGGAAATATTGAAGTGTTAAATGTTTTTCACAGGTTTTGGGTAGTCCATTTTAGGAGAGTTTATGCCGGATTTTCAGTAGAGACTCTTCTAAGGTGGGCCCCACAGGGCCACCTCGGATTTCAGGGTGGAATCTGGGGCGGGTCCTGTCAAGAAGCTGTGTGCTAAGCCAAGATAATGCAAGTCACAGAAAACTTGTTCGTAGTTCTAGTAGCTCTTTAACAACATTTGCTTCTACACTAAATTCAAAGGCCTCTCTATTAGATGGAAAGAAATTAACAACCAGTTATATAGAGTAAGAAAGAGCTATATATGCAGAAATATGTAGCACATATATGAGTTCTAACTTCTAAGAATGATTACTTGTGTTGAAATTAAGTAGCATTACGGAGGAAAATAAAAAGTGTTTTTAATACTTTTGTTTTTTGGGAGGATAGTAGCTAGGCTTCATGTGCTAATACGCTAGGATGAAATATACTTCAATTTCCTAGGTCTAGACCCAAATCTCAGCCAGGTACTACAAAAATCGGCAAAGTGATGTTTTTATGAACAAGATTGACGCTTGATTTATTTAAAGTGAGACCGGAACAAAAATAAATAAATATTTTTTTTGGTTGCAAGGAGGCCTAAAAAGGCCTAGCAAAGAAGAACAACAAAAGCAAAAGACCAAAAATTAGCCAAGATGGCTATCAGAGGTTCTTCTGCTCTGAATAGTGTCCTCCAAATCATCAGAATAAGCATGAGAGGCATAGCAGGGAGGGTTGTCCAGGAAGATAGCGCGCACCATGATCATGGTTGATGCCATTTTTAGCCAGCGCATCAACCACCATATTGCATTCTCTATAGATGTGAACTACATAGAAAGAGGTGAAAGTTTGTATAAACTTCTTGCAACAAGCTAACAACGAGCCAAGAGGATGAAGATCATTGCTGCTATATAGTAAGGAGTTGACTAAAATTGCAGAGTCAGACTCTACAATTAGATTAGTCATATTGCACTCAACAGCAAGCTTGAGGCCAAGGTAGAGAGCCCAGGTTTCAGCATCAATAACTTCCCCAATACCAAGGTTGGCTTGAAAACCCCTAATCCAGTGTCCTTGGGAATTTCGAAGGACTCCACCAGCAACAATTTTTCCATTTTGACCATTCATAGAGCCATCGATATTTAGTTTCATTGTGCCTTCTGGAGGCCTTTTCCAGGCAAGCAGATTCAAGCAATAGTTGCTCTGATTTTGGGCAGAAATTCGAGCAGAGGACCACTCCTTGATTGCAATATAAATAATCAAGAGAGGCCGGCCTGGAGAGATTATGAAAACTATGATAAAAAATTCTTTTGTTCCTTCATTTCCAAATATACCAGCAGGTGAAGACAAACACATCACACCATCTGGTATTGTTTGCACACAGATGGGTACACTACAAATTAGCAGTAAGCCAATCAATCCAAGGCATCTGAGATAGATTGTTAACAACACCAAGCTTTTGAAGGCATCCCCAAATACCTTTAGAGAAGTTGCAATCTCTAAAAAGATGAACTAAGGTTTCCTTGTCAGAATTGCAAGTAAAGAAAGAGTCATCCGTAGTGAGATTTCTTTTCATCAACTGAGTATTTGTGAGGATCTTACCATGAGCAATAGTCCAAATAAAGGTTTTGAGTATGAGGGGAATATCAAGCTTCCAAATTATCTTCCATGGAGAGTTGTTGAGATCAGAGAAATTAAGAAACGAGTTGAAAGCAGATTTAACGCTGAAGATGCCATTTGAAGTACTCCCCCATATCTGAGTGTCTGGACCACAACCATCAAAGCCAAGAGGAATGCATAGAATTTGCTAAACAATATTGTCAAGAAGAGATTCAACAAGAAGGTGAATATTGCAGCCATGTTGATCCCAAAAATTACAAACTTTGACACTTGGTTCAATGGTAGCAGTTGAGAGAGCATGATCAGAAAGAGGATGAGGGAGAAGCCATTGGTCAGTCCAGAAACAAACTCTTGTTCCATCCCCAATTCGCCATGTGAGATTTTTCCTTAGTAAGATAGCCCAATGGAAAATACTTCTCCAAGTACTAGAGCAGTCTAGAAGAGGTTTGTAATTAACAGAGGTTAAGCTGCCATTTTGGAGGTATTTAGCTTTATAAATACAACTCTATAAACCAGGATCATTTTGATAAATCCTCCAACTAGCCTTAGCGAGCATAGACTGATTCATACCAGAGGTTTTTTTGATCCCCAAGCCACCAAGAGGTTTTGGTCTACAGATTGTATCCCAGTTCACCAGGTGAACTTTTTTGTGCTCTTCAATATCTCCCCATGGGAAATTTCGATTCAATTTGTCAATATCCTGACCAAGGCTCATAGAAAGCTTAGCAGTCTGCATAGAATAGATTGAAATTGAAGCAGTAATAGAATTAATAAGGGTCAATCTCCCGGCCATGCTTAGAGTTTTACTCTTCAAACTTGACAATCTACTTTGAATTTTATCCAGAAGACTAGCATAAGTATGCTTATTAATTCTTGAATGGACAAGAGGCATGCCCAAATATTTCCCAAGGTCATTAGTCAATGGAGACCTACAAATTCTGCTAATGGCATTGGCATCACATCTTCTAGTATTAGGAGAGCAATAGATCAAGAATTTTTCATAGCAAACTGATTGCCCAGATAAAGCACAAAAATGGTCAAGACAATTTTTAAGAGTGTGGGCCTGATGATGAGTGGCTTCAGCAAATAGCATCAAGTCATCAATAAAAAATAAATGAGAAATAAAGGGACTAGATTGAGAGGCTCTTACAGGTTTCTAGTCACCAACACTCACAACAGATTGAATCAAGTGGAAGAGCTTTTTCATGCATAGCACTAAGATATAGGATGAAAGTAGATCACCCTGGTATAAATACTTATTTGTAGGGTTAGGCACAAAATCCCGAAAATCATGTCCCGACCCGATCCCGTATCGTCCCATGCGGGATTGAAAACCAAATTTTACTGTTTAGTCCCGTCCCGTCCCGATAAAATGGGACGGGATGCGAGATTTGAATTTTAAATCCCGAAAATCCCGAAAATCCCGTCCCGTCCCGAAGTTAATTTTTTTTTGTTTTTGAAAGCTAATAAACCCAGCCCACTTTTCTTCTTCTTCCTCTGTCCACTCTTCGATCTCTCTCTCTCTCCTCCAGCCTCTTTCTCTTCTCTTCCCTCTCTTCTTTTTGCTTTTCTTCTTCTTTCTTCCCTTCTCTTTCTCTTCTCTTCCCTTTTCTTTTTCTTTCTTTCCTTTCTTTCTCTCTCCGGTCTTTCTTTCTTTCTCTCTTTCTCTTCTCTTCCCTTTTCTTCTTCTTTCTTTCCTCTCTCTCTCTCTCCGGTCTCCCTTTCTTTCTTCCCTTCTCTTTCTCTTCTCCTCCCTTTTCTTCTTCTTCCTTCCCTCTCTTTCTCTTCTCTTCCCTTTTCTTCTTCTTTCTTCCTCTGTTACAACACGGCTAAAACAACAAGGAAAAAAAAGAAAAAGAAAAAAAGCTTTGATCTCAATCCCGTCTTGTCCCGTCCCGATCCCGAACGGGTTCATCCCGAACGTGATTTGTTTTGAAAATGGCAAATCTTGTCCTGTCCCGTCCCACAATTTAATTGCGGGACGAGATGTGGGATCACCCCCATCCCGGCTTGTCCCGTCCCGTGTCCAGCCCTACTTATTTGTAGACGTAAAAAAGGGAAAAGTTGTTCATTAAAAAAAAAAAGGTTTGGTTTTGGGCTCAAACCCAGGTTAAATCTCGAACGCAGTAGACCCGAGAAGAGAATAGGGCCAAGCCCAGTCGAAAGTGCGACCTGCGAAGTGAAAAGGTCCGCTGTGTTCAACTTTTATACTGACGGATTGCAGTTCATTTCGAAAATTGGGAGGGAAGAGAGAGAAAGAGGGAAAGTTCAGGCATGAGAGAATGGCTAACCTGAGTGGCCTCATCCACGAGCTCCGAGAACGCATAGCAGCTGCCTCATCCACTCCTCCTAACAATTCACACGACGTCGCTTTGTAGATCCGATTGCGCGCGGTCCTTCCCAACCTTGTTCAAGCCCACGTCGTTCCCTCTCCCTCTGGTACACTGCTACTTTCCCTCTCTCTAAACCTAGGTTGAAGATTAGCTACAAGTAGCAATCAAGTGAATTTCTCTATGAATTTTTCATTGTTTACAGCGAATGAGAGAGAAGTCATAGCTGTATTGAAGCTCATCGCTTACACCGCAAAGCATTTTCCGGGAGTCTTTTACCATGGAAAGGCCGGCGCAATTCTTCCTATGCTCGGTCGCATATTTCCTTTCTTATCAGAACCGGCGTTTCGGTAAGGGATTCGAAAAGTCACCGTTAATTTTAGGCTCCGTTTGTTTTGATTCGCTGAAATGACTACTCATTTGTGAATTTTTGAAGCTTGAAGAAGAGCTATTCTATTGCCTTTTGTTATGATCATACTAATATCAGTTTACTCAGTTCTAGGCATGGAGTAATCTTTGATACTGTTGGATCACTTTTATCCTTACTTCGTACTGGAGCACAGGATGCCTATCGTCAGTTTTTCATGGATTCCATGCTCGTTGTTGAAGGTAAGAACACATAGTTCTACAACAAATAGTTGATGACTTTATTTGAATATTTACCCAGTTTATTTGGCTTTCCATACTGATCTGATTGTGGGATTGTTTTGGTTCACTTTTTGCTTGAACTAATATTTGTTTAAGATAGGTAAAGCTTCCTTGAACTGAAGTTTTACCTCATTGAAGGATACAAGATAGCTAATATGTGTTTATCTTCATTCAGATCTTTTGTGTGTGGCATCAGTCTGTGCAGATATATCAAATATTACTGAATCAACTAAAATGACTTTAAAGTGTTTCTCTGAGTCCTTCAATGCAATTTTCGACAATCCTGCACATCTTGGAGATCTCCCAGAAAGTATCAAACCTGTTGATGGCACTGGGATCTTGATTAACGTTACAGGCAATACAAGGTGGCAACCTTGTGCAACTTGGATGATTAAGTTTCTTGGTAAATGCTTAACTGAAGGAACTCTATATGTCGAAGGACTCATGAATGTGTCATTTGTTATGGCTGCATGGTCCCTTTTATGTTATGGGGATGCTGATTTGCATATGGTGAGTAGCAATTACTTTATGCTGGTGCCCTGGTATATAATTCCAATTGTATGTATGATGATGCAACTTGAAAGAAATATATCTAAGCTGATGATGAATTCAATAGCTGTTAGAACAATTAGTTTATAAATATGTGGCACTGCCATACAAATTTCTAACTATTTGACTTTTATGCAAGGCATGTTTTGATTTTGCAAGCATCGCTGGATCCGCGATAAAATATGATGTCATTCCTTATCAGAACATAATGCAGTCGATATCAACTATATTAAGCGAGGACAAAGAGGGGCCTCCCGCATTTAGGTGTGTTTCTGAATGCTCAAAACGTATTTTCCATTAAGAATGTGAAGTGAAACTCACCCCGGGGAATGCACAGTTGAAGCAACTATTTTCTTTCTATAACATTTGTTCTTCATTATCTTTGCGTATCCACAGTATATTCTATCACCTTAGTGGTTGGATTATAAGGAAATACTCACACACCCCCACACAGACACATACTCATAGAGTTGTAGTCCGCTCTCATGAGCTATTTCTCTATAATTATGCATTGCATTTTATGTAGTTTTTTTAGTGTCTTATGGAGTTTCCAGAGAGAAACTTATTTTTCATCACAAATTACGAGTCTTGTCTTATAGTTGGGTTTATACACAATTTTTATGGATATGTAGTGTGCAGTCTGTAGTTAGGGTTTCAAGTTCATGGTTTTGCATTGGACTGAACAGAAATGAATTTAGGGCCAAATTGAATACACAATTTTGATGGATATGTAGTGTGCAGTCTGTAGTTATGGTTTCAAGTTCATGGTTATGCATTAGACTGAACATAAATGAATTTAGGGCCATATTGATTATGATCCTTGAAGACTTGTAATTGATGATAATGGGCATGATATGCTGTGATAGATTTCATTTATAGATGGACGTTGCAAACTTTGTGTGGTCTACACAACATGGTTCTAAGAGTCAACAAATCTATAGGCAATTATTACCTATTTGAGTTCTTTGTGGTATAAAGCATTTTTCTGGGACATTTGATTTTCTCATCTTTGGAGAATTTTAAGTTAAATCTCTACATCCAGTATTCTTTGCTAATTAAATCTCTACACTGGGCTTGCACTGCAGAGACACGGTTTATGATTCGTCTATGGGTGGTTGCCTAGAGGCATTACACTCTAATTGCCCTGAAGATATAGTCAAGCTAACAGCTGCACATTTAGTCAATGTATTACCCCATTCAATGAGGAGAACCAGAAGCCAGGAGCTTAAGGTTAATATTAATGTCCATCTATTTTTCGTTTCTCATTGACCAAATTCTTGTGAGCCATTCTTACCCTCTGGATTGCTAATAGATCTGAAGATTGATTTGTTCTGGGGACCTACTAATAACTTTTATTTTCAGGTTGCGTTGTGCAACACGTACATATGGATTGCAAAGATGTGCCCCCCTCATATCTGGAGGCCACAATCTCTCCCTTATGTACTTTCTTGTCCAGACCCCTGCTTCTCATTGATAGATTGCTTACAAGTAGCTCTCTCTATACTTGGTCCTGATCTTGTTGGAGGGAGAATTACAAATAATAGCTGTCAGAGTTTATCAACATTAAGTGATAAATCAATTGAAAACTCCAAGGTTGGAGAAAAAAGACCTATTCAGGATGCGGATTCTTTCAAGAATAAACGCCAAAAGATTGATGAAGAAATCATGAATCCTGATTTTAATATTCAGGTGGCATGTAAGCATACTCATATGGTTCCTTGTAAAACAGAAGACTCTGCAAATCATATGCATAAATCGCTCCTTTCTTTTGCTGAATGTTTAAAATCTCCTGGTGTCAGTCCTAATTCTTTAAGACCTGATCTCGCATCAACAGGTCTTAGCATGCTTTGCATTGCGTTCTGTAGATATCCAGAGACCAGTATGTCATTATGCATCTTTCATCAGATGTATGCATGGATACCTTGGATATGTCAACAGGTATGTTGGGTTAAATTGGTGGACATATAATTTCGTTACTCATTTCACGTACCACTAAATGAGAATTACATTTGTAGGCAAAGCAAGGAAGTGCAGTTGAACTTGATATTTCCATCTACCTGGAAGGAATTCACTGCATGTTGCTTTTGCAAAGTAAGGAGACAGATCTACTTTCATTTAGATTTGAAAAATCTTGCTTTTGAGAGATTGATATGTTATATTGCTTTTGGTTCTTGAATTTTATCAAGAAGGTGATAATCTTTATGACGATCTATATGTTTCTTCCAGATGAAGGGAAGCATTTTTTTTTCCCCTTTCTCTTCTATGCTATTTATTGCGTTATATTTTCTTCAGTCTGCTCTTTTGTTATTAATGCATTCCCTAGAGTACTGGAGTTCTGTGCATATGTTGCTATTCCATCATACAAGTCGCTAATATTGACTGATTTAGTTCTTTAGAAATCAAGTATGTTGGCTTAAATTTTGTTCCGATCGACTGCTTTAAGGTCTGATTGCTTGATTAGCTTAATCCAAGGCTAACCTTCAGAGAAGATCAGCAGATTCATGATATTTGTGTCCTATATAAACAGCTGTGTATGTTCTTCATATGTAATTAGGAAACCACAATTCCTTTCACCATTTTTTGGATGTAAAATATTTATTTTTCTTGTTTCTTATTCAGGTCCCTTAATCATGAAGTGTATGGAGAATACGGTTGTCGATGCTGACCTTATACATGTCCTTCTAAAGCTTCCATGGATCCATTCTCATGTAGACCACCATCATTTGTGGAAAACAAAATGTATCTCTGTTCAAGTTGCATGCAAACTTGTTCACAGCACAACAACTAAAACTCAACTTGAAGTGTTGGATTTGAGTCTTAATGATGAACGTGACGAAGTTAGCATTGAAGCTATAATTTCAATGCCTGTGATTGTCATGTGGGCTGGTCTCAGTGGGCTATCACACATATTCAGAAGGCTTGAGTAAGAGAACACTTAGAAAGTTATTTATTTTATGGTTTTCAGATATGTCGTTGGTAAGTTCTGTGATTAATACTTGCTTCTTGTGAGTGTATTGGTAATACTTTGAATTTGAAAAGGAATCTTATAAGAAGGATTAATTTACAACCTAATGAAAAACTCTGAAACTCCTTTTCTATTAGGAAAAATTATATGACATGAATCCAACGGGCTTATCATGACTGGCCACATGGAGGGAAACTTGGTTTTTTTTTTTAAATTAAATTTTTGTAATTTTTAACCTTTTTTTTTCTTAACCCTTACATAAATTGCATTTTAAGTGGTTTTTTATATTATTATTATTTATTTATATTTTAATTAAAGCGGAGGGTAATGACTAGTTGATACATTTGTGGTTTTGGCTTGCACTATACTTGCGTGATCAGATTCTTAAGTACGAAAATTTTTCTGTGATTCATCGAGTGCTCTATGCTCACGAAATCATAAAATCTTTTGTTCAGTCATTTACCTTTTGTCTCTCACAGTTGCAGGTCCTTGGGGAGCGAGAGAAATGAGAAGGTTAAGATTATGATTCCCTTTTCTCTTGGTTTTTTGTCATGTCTTTATGGATCTCGTAACAACGGAGATGACATGGATAGAAGTCAGTGTAAACTATTTTTAAAAATACATAAAAAGAAACATAGTCAAACGGTGGATTATTTGCTGCAAGGATTCTGGTGTTCAAAGTGTGACGATAGTGTCCAACACATTACTGAGTCATATCACATATCATACATCTGCCTGACCAACACATCAGAGAAATAAGTTTGGATTGTAATTTTCTCCATCTACAGTCTCTATATTTTGAACTTCTCAAGGATGAGTCATCTGAAGAGATTCAAGTGGCTTGTGTGAAAAATATTCGGAGAGTACTTGTACATGGGGGCGTAGAGAATCTCTTGGAGTCAAGATTTGAATGGATTTGATGTGTTGAATATTTACTCATTAATACGAAGAAGGCTATAAGAGAGGCATTCTGCACTCAGATTACTTCTTCATTCATTGAGGATTCAATTATGAGTTGCTTATTTCTCGATGAGGGCATGTCAAGTAACGGTAAAGAAGAAGGGTTTTTGAACATGATCAAGAACTCCTTTTCAAAAACTTAAGATCCCCAAATATTTGAGACTCTTTTGGAATCGACAGCTGAAATAATGATTGCACTTGACATTCAGAGTCAACTATTCTTGCTTTCTCTTCTTTTGTTGGTTGATCAACTTGATAATCCACACATGACAGTGAGAATGATTGCATCGAAGTTGATACACAAATCTTGCTGTTTTCATCTTAAAGGAGGTTTTGAAGTAATCCTTCTGAAAGTTGTTCATGTTTCAAATGAACTATTCGACTATCTGTCTTTGAGGCTCTCTAGCTGTCCGACTATGGTCCAAGAGTTTGCAGGATCAGTTCTTGGTACAGAAACAGAAAAACTTATCAAGAAAATGGTTCCTGTAGTTCTTCCGAAGCTTATAGTGTCTCAGCAGGATGATGATCAAGCAGTTGACACCTTATATGAACTGGCTAAGTGGTTAAACACTGATGTGGCGTCTCTTACACTTCTTTGGGTGCCGAAAGTGCTAGCTTTTGCTCTCCATCGACCAGATGTGCGAGAGCTAGAGGCAGCTGTACAGTTTTACCATACACAAACCAGTTTTGACAAACAACAAATCTTCTCAGCTGCATTACCTGATCTTTTAGATGAACTCATATGCTTTCTTGATGGAGGTGATTCAGAAGAGATAAGCGGAAGGTATGAAACTCTACTTGTGATACACATTTTCCATACACGTTATCCACTACACAATTCTTTTTCGTACCTATTTGTTTTTATCTCTTCAGGCACCTGCAAAATTATGAATGTAGCTGGTGGGTTATATGTGTATTGTATTGTGCTGCAACAGATCCTACCAAGGTATTGACATTTCATGTCTGCTCACAGGTTAGCAAGAGTACCTGAGACGATAAAAGAGGTTGCAAGAGTTTTGACTGGGGGTGAAGATCTACCAAATTTTTTGAAGAATCATTTTGCCCACCATCTTAACAGTATTGATTGAAAGATGCTCCATGCAGAAGAATTTCCATTGCAGAAACAAGCCTTACAACGTATTGAGATGCTAATTAAAATGATGGGTTGTCACCTTAGTACGTATGTGCCTAAATTAATGGTTCTTCGCATGCATGCTATTGAAAAAGAACTCCTCCAGAGTGAGGGTCTCTCCGTGTTGCTTTTTTTCATTGTGCAGCTGGTGAAAGTATCACCTGCTAGCACTGAACATGTCATTTCACAAGTTTTTGCTGCTCTTATTCCCTTTTTAGGGAGAGATGAAGAAAGTCCAGTTCATCTAGATAAAGTGGTAAAAAATTTAGAAGAACTTGTGCTAAATAACCAGGATATTCTAAAGCAGCATATTCATGAGTTCCCTCGTATGCCCAGTATACCAGCTCTAATAGAAGTGAACAAGGCTATACAAGAAGCCAGAGGGTCAATGACATTGAGGGATCGATTGCGCGATGTTGTTGATGGTCTGAATCATGACAGCTTAAACGTGAGATACATGGTAGTGTGCGAGTTGAAAAAGTTGCTGAACCTGGAAAGGGAGGGGGTCACAGCTCTGATAACTGCTGAAGGTGGTGCAGATATGGAAATTTTGAGCTCTTTAATCACATCTCTACTTAAAGGATGTGCCGAAGAATCAAGGAGAGCAGTTGGACAGCGGCTGAAGTTGGTGTGTGCTGACTGCCTTGGGGCTCTGGGTGCAGTTGACCCTGCTAAAGTAAAGGCCTTTTCATGCCAACGCTTCAAAATTGAATGCTCTGATGATGACCTTATCTATGAGTTGATTCAGAAGCAACTTGCACGGGCTTTTAGAGCTGCACCTGACACTATAGTTCAAGATTCAGCTGTATTGGCCATACAGGAACTGCTAAAGATTGCAGGTTGTGAGGCCTCATTAGATGAGAATGCTGCTGAGTCTATGTCAGAGACTTGAAAGGACAGAGTGCCTCTGATGGTGTCTGCATCTGGAATTACGAGTACTGATGGTAGAAATGATTTGAATAGAAGGGGTCAGAGATTATGGGACCGGTTCTCCAATTATGTGAAAGAAATAATTGCTCCTTACTTGTCCTCTAGATTTCAACTTCCAAATGTTGCTGATCCTGCATGTGTTGGCCCGATTTACCGGCCATCTATGTCATTCAGAAGATGGATATTCTTCTGGATAAGAAAGCTTACTGCACATGCTATTGGGTCTCGTGCGAGAATTTTCAATGCGTGTTGAGGTATAGTGCGTCATGATCCGCAAACAGCAATTTATCTGCTTCCCTATTTAGTACTTAATCCTGTCTGTCATGGCACAGAGGAGGCACGCAATGGCATAACAGAAGAAATCCTATATGTTCTTGATGTTGCAGCATCTGATAACAGTGAGGATGCAATTCATGGAGTTAATGGTCGGAGAAATGAAGTTTGCATTCAAGCTGTGTTCACTCTCCTTGATAATCTTGGTCAATGGGTGGACGACGTTAGACAAGAACTATTCCTTTATTTTCAATCATTGGCTTCTAAGCAACAAGTATCCAAGACCAGGCATCAAATTCAGAATACTTTGACTGATCAGGACCAACTCTGTCTACAGTGTGAATATGTTTCAAAACTCTTGTCCGCAGTTCCAAAGGAGACCCTTGCCAGGGCCTCCTTCAGGTGTCAGGCTTATGCAAGATCTTTCATGTATTTTGAGTCGTACGTGAGGGGGAAATCAGGTTCTTTCAACCCTGCATCTGAGAGAAGTGGTTCATTTGATGATGCAGATGTTTCATATCTGATGGAAATATACAGCTGCCTGGATGAGCCTGATGGTCTTTCTGGCCTCACATTTTTACGTAAATCTTTGAGATTACAAGACCAGCTCTTAATAAACAAAAAAGCAGGAAACTGGGCAGAGGTTTTAACTTCTTGTGAACAAGCTTTGCAGATGGAACCAACATCAGTTCAAAGGCAGTCTGATGTCCTTGACTGTTTATTAAACATGTGTCACCTTCAGGCCATGGTTACTCATGTGGATGGTTTAATGTGTAGGATTCCCCAATACAAGAAAACATGGTGCATGCAAGGTGTGCAGGCAGCATGGAGATTTGGCAGGTGGGATTTGATGGATGAGTACCTTAGTGGAGCTGATGAAGAAGGTTTACTTTGTAGCAGTTCTGAAAGTAATGCCTCATTTGATATGGATGTTGCAAAAATTCTCCAGGCAATGATGAAGAAGGATCAGTTCACAGTTGCTGAAAAAATTGTCCTCTCCAAGCAAGCTCTGATTGCTCCACTCTCTGCTGCAGGCATGGATTCTTATGTGCGGGCGTACCCATTTGTTGTAAAACTTCACCTGCTACGAGAGCTTGAGGATTTTTACACTCTTCTCGGCGATGCTTCTTTCTTGGAGAGATCATTTATATTGGATGATCCTAAATTCTCTCAAGTGAGGGAGAACTGGGAAAACCGTCTCAGATTTACTCAGCCATCACTCTGGGCAAGAGAACCACTTTTGGCATTCCGAAGATTGGTTTTTGCTAATAGTGGTCTTGGTGCTCAAGTTGGGAACTGCTGGCTTCAATATGCAAAGCTCTGTCGCATGGCTGGTCACTATGAGACAGCAAACCAGGCGATTCTAGAAGCCCAAGCTACCAGTGCACCTAACGTTCACATGGAGAAGGCTAAACTTCTGTGGAGCACCAGGCGATCTGATGGTGCCATTGCACAGTTGCAACAGTGTCTCTTGAACATGCCTGTAGAGATTGTAGGCTCCTCTGCAATTTCATCAATTACTAGTCTTTCACTGGTTCCACCGAACCTGCCCCCTTTAGTTAATAATACTCAAGCACGGAATGAAAATCGAGATATTGCAAAAATCCTTCTCCTCTATTCTAGGTGGATCCATTACACTGGGCAGAAGCAGAAAGAAGATGTAATTTGTCTATATAGCAGGGTGAGGGAACTGCAGCCCCAGTGGGAGAAAGGATATTTTTACATGGCTAAATATTATGAGGAAGTTCTTGCTGATGCCAGGAAACGTCAGGAAGAAAATTTTGAACTGGGTCCCAGGAAAATGCCATCAAATAGTTCTATTGTTGGCACTTCAAATTTAAACACTGAGAAGCCTTGGTGGGCATATGTGCCTGAGGTACTGATATTCTATGCAAAAGGGCTTCATCGGGGCCACAAGAATCTGTTTCAAGCACTTCCAAGGTTGTTAACCCTATGGTTTGACTTTGGGACTATGTATGAAAGAAGTGGCACATCATCCAATAGAGATTTAAAAAATGTCCATATGACGGTAACTATCATATGTCGAAGATGAACTTTAGCTCGTTTGCTAGTTAAACTCTGCTTTGTTCATTCTTTTATTCCATGCTGTGTTCTCTTTATTCTTATTTTGGCAGGTATTGAGATACATGCGAGGATGTTTGAAGGACTTGCCAACATATCAGTGGCTAACAGTACTGCCACAGTTGGTTTCAAGAATCTGCCACCAGAATGAGGAAGTTGTTCGATTGGTCAAAAGCATCATCACATCCGTTCTCCGGCAATACCCACAACAAGCCCTGTGGATTATGGCAGCAGTTTCAAAATCCACTGTTCCTTCAAGGCGGGAGGCAGCTGCAGAAATCCTACAGGAGGCACGGAAATGGTTCAGTTTGCCAGCCTGATTGATCACTTTATTAAGTTGTGCTTCCATGCTGGTCAGCCAAAGGCTAAAGCAATCAATATCTCCACTGAATTTAGTACCTTGAAGAGGATGATGCCGCTGGGAATTATCATGCCAATTCAGCAATCTCTAACTGTTAGCCTACTGACATACGATGGGAAGCTCAGTGACTCCCTTAGATCTGATATCTTTTCTGCGACTGATCTTCCTACAATATCAGGAATACGTGATGAGGCTGAGATTCTTTCTTCCCTTCAGCGACCTAAGAAAGTAAGTTCTTCTACTGGATTTGGCAATGCATCAAGTCATTTAACATGTTCTGAACTTATATCCTATCATCATATTCTTGTGTCCTTAGTTCACTTGGCTAACCTGTGGCATGTCATAACCGGGTACCTACCCAGGAGGCATCATATTACCAAATTACTTATGTTGGTTTTTCCTTCTTAATGTGTATGGAGTGAATGTTATAATCATGAACTAGTGTGATGAAATCCCCCAACTTGATATTAGAACAGAAATTCTCGTCAATCATTACCTGGAAATCAATTCCTGATATATGTGATGGTTCAATTAATGACTCCATCTGTATCCAAAGTTAACTTGGGGTGAAGCCCAAAACTTATGGACTTGGAGGAGATTTTGAGGGAGTTATCTGAGTTGATGCTCTCTTCTCTTGTTCAGATCCTGTTAAATGTCTGATTGTCGATGCTACATGGCGCGCCATCCTTGTAATATTTAATCCTTTTTGGTATTTTAGATTGTTCTATTGGGCAGTGACGGCATTGAACGTCCGTTCCTCTGCAAAGCGAAGGATGACCTCAGGAAAGATGCCCGGATGATGGAGTTCAATGCAATGATAAATCGTTTGTCATCTAAATACCCAGCAAGCCGTAGGAGGAACCTCTACATTCGCACCTTTGCGGTAATTCCTTTGACAGAGGACTGTGGCATGGTAGAATGGGTGCCCCACACACGTGGACTTCGACATATACTTCAAGACATATATATGAACAGTGGAAACTTTGATAGGCAGACAAATCCTAAGATCAAGCGGATATATGATCAATGCAAGGATAAAATTCCAGAAGATGAGATGTTGAAGGACAAACTTCTTCCAATGTTCCCTCCAGTTTTCCACAAGTGGTTCCTGACCACTTTTTCTGAGCCAGCTGCTTGGTTTAGGGCCCGGATTGCTTATGCACACACTACTGCAGTTTGGTCCATGGTTGGACATATTGTGGGGCTCGGTGACCAACACGGAGAAAACATTCTTTTTGATTCTACAACAGGTGATTGTGTTCATGTTGATTTCAGTTGCTTATTCGACGAAGGCTTGCAGTTGGAGAAGCCTGAGCTGGTGCCTTTTAGATTGACACAGGTGAGAGAAGCAAATGGATAAAAAAAATTATCTGTGGATTTTCAAAATTATATAATATGCATGTCTTCTGAGTTCTGATGAACTAAAATATTCTAATGGGAGTGCAATCAATACTTTATGAACTAGTAATCGATATAAAATAATACCCAGTGATAATTTATATATATATATATATATATTTTTTTTTTTTCTGTTACTGCATGGTATTTTATTTTCATCGAGATTGTTATGGAACTTGCAGAATATGATTGATGGCTTGGGAATCACTGGTTATGAGGGAGTCTTTTTGAGGATCTGCGAAATCACACTTTCAGTATTGAGGATGCATAGGGAGACTTTGATGAGTGTTCTTGAAACTTTCATCCATGATCCTCTTGTGGAATGGACGAAATTGCACAAGTCCAGTGGAGTAGAAGTTCAGAATCCACACGCGCAGGTTTGGACCATAATTATCTCTTTATCATTGTTTTGATTGTTTTACCTTCACTATTATGTTTTGAAACGTAAAGGTAGTAATAACATTGATTTATCATTTCATTATTGAAGCAAGTTATCTTATCAAAAATATAATTGATGCAATTTGAGATTTTTCTTGGGGCCTACCACGTCAAATTATGGCAACTTGATTAAAAAGGGCGTCTTCAAGGAAATTTATAGCCTTGATGTTCTTGTCTGATGCAGTATTTCTTGATCTTTCGAAAGTAATAACCATGTCAAATTATTCTTGTGATACTGTTGCAATACAAGATTAAACATAATTGATAAGTTTTGGTGGCCATTGGTGTTGAACTATGATCTGAAATTTGTTAAGTTTCATTCATCTTCTTACAAATTAATTAATTTACACCTTATTTAATGGGTTGAAGATGTTTATTAGAAGGACTGATGCAGCATTATATGTTTAGACATAACTGATAAGTTGTAGTAGCATTTATATTGAATTGAGCTAGGCTCTCAAATTCCCTACATGTAGAAAGATTAGAAGCAAGACTCCTTGTCCTTCCTGAAAATATTCAACATGTTAAAAAAGGTCTTGGTAAGCCTTTCGTTATGAAGAAATCACTAACTTGTGTTCTTTATGAACATCGCAGCGAGCCATCAGTAACATTGAGGCAAGGTTGCAAGGAGTAGTTGTCGGTGTTGGAGCAGCACCACCTTTGCCTTTGGCTGTAGAAGGTCAGGCTCGTCGGTTAATAGCTGAAGCAGTCTCTCACAAAAATCTCGGAAAGATGTATATCTGGTGGATGCCATGGTTTTGAAGTTATACTGATTGAGGGTTTCTCCTGCGTTGAATCAACACAATTTTTGCCTCCATCTCTCAAAGGTCAGGAAGCTGGGTCATCAACTATTTCTCTGAAGCACAAAAAACCTTAGCAACATCTATATTGTGGTGTTTGGCTGCGAGGGTTCTTTAGAAGTGAGTCTTGTACTGAATTTGGTTCAGGTATGCTCTATTATTTTGTGTGCGTTTGCTACCTAATGTCATAAAATGTACTTTTGGATTGCACAAGTCTTATCTATAATGGCATTTTTGCTATGTTGCCATTTTATTGTGGGAATCAAGTCATTATCCTTTGGTTGTGCTATAGGATTCTGGGAGGTCTGAGAGAGCTGTACTGGGGAAATGAATTTTGACATCTCATCTGCTATGATGATATTTGGTGGTGAGAATGTCATTCTCCTGTTATCTTGATACAGGATACTGGAGGGATCCAAACGGCGAGGCTAAACTCGACAACCCCAGATCCAGGGTGAATTTCTTCAGATTAGACAGTTGTGGTTGACTGATAGGTATCGTGTCCTTGGATATCAACAGCTAAATGTGCTGTCCCATCCCCTCAATGTGACGGCTTGTGTGCTCAGCAACCATTTCCGTGGTGCTGGGCGCATGGTTTTGAAGATAGTATAGGGCTTTCTGCATATATCTCATCTCTTTGGAGATTTCCATGTAAATTTGTATGCTTGTAATTTCCATTGTATTTTTACAAGACACATATACTGTATTAAAATTAGCTCCTTCAATGTAAATTTTTTGGGATAATCCTATTGTGATTATAATATTTTTACCTTATAATTTCACAATTCAACCATTTATATTTTAAATTACCATTTCAAGTTCATCTATGCAAAAAACCATCAAATCGGAGAGAGCAAAAAACCATAAATGCAAAGAGACAGCATTCTTGGCAATGTGAAAAGAACCAGCGTTCTTGGCAGTGTGGAAAGAGCCAGGGTCATCGTTTATCAGTTTGTTTTTTATTTTGCCATTGTCATTCAATTTCACAATCTAGAGTCGATAAAGGATGAATTTTAGAGAAAACTACTCATCCTATCCAACAGTTCAACATAACCAGTCCTTCACACACAGCTCTCCCCTTGGCAATGAAACAACCGACGTTCTTCCTAGCGATTCTCATCGGACTTTCCATTCGATGCATCATCTCTTTAACCAGATCTTTAACCGAGGATTCACCTCGAACACTGCTATGCTTTCCCAATCCGCAAACAATGGCTAAATTAGGGAAAACTCATAATTTTTTCCCTATATTTTTAATCAATTATAGTATTTTTTATATACTTTCATTTTACATGTTTATGTTTCTCAATACAAGTATAATTTTGTTTTAAGTAAATACTTATTTAGTTATTTATATGTTGTATAGTAAAATTAAAATAAAATAAAAAATCGCCTAGGCATCCACTAATCGCCAAGGCGCTAAGCCCCTCCTCGCCACTCGACTAGCGCCTAGCTATTTTTAGAACATTGATTTCAATCGGTATGAAATTGTATGCTTTTGTCGTTTTTCATTTTAGGAACCGTGTCAAACCAATTCTATTTAGTTCGGCTTGACTTTGGCACCATTTCAGTTTTGGGTTGCAATCCAAAAATCAATGCCCAAATTGTGAAAAAAGACCTGCAAATTTACAAAATTCTGACTTCATTTTTGGGGGGTGAAATCCACACCCCCTTACTCTCACAAGAATGAAATGTAAAAATAATAAAATAATTGAACGGGGGGTGTGGATTTCACTCCCCTCATTTTTTTATACATATAATCAACTCATCGATCATACCAAAAGACCAATCTACCAACTAGTTCAAACTGTTTAGTTTTTCAACAACATACCATCTAAGTTCAACTGCTCAAAAACATTAAAAGCTGTTTGTAATAGAGGTTTTAGGTTGTAATTTTCTTTTTTCTTATACAAAAATAACTGCTCAAAAACATTAAAATCAAATATTCAAAACCTCAATCAAACTTAAAAAACAAAGTTGACTAAAATGAAATAGAAGTATATAAATAGTTAAATACTGAAGCATACAAAAAGTTGCCCAAACAGCCAATAGTGTGGCCCCACCTAATTAAATATAAATTAAATAATTAAATTGGTTTGGTACGGTATGAATTTAGTATCAAAATATTGATGTTAATACTTAATACCATAACGTTTGAATCGGTTTAGTATAAAAATGAAAAATGAAACTATCCCGTACCGCTTTGGTTCGATATGAACCGTATACGATGTCGGTTTTGCGGTTTCGAATGTCCACTGTGGGAGGAGAAATTTTCGGAGCCCAATTGTTAATTATATGGGCCATTGAATAATAAGCCCAACAATGAAAGAGTGAACTTTCTGTTAGTAACAACCCGGAACTGAAGTTCTACATTCCCGCCTCGAGGGGCACGTGGCCTCGAGGCATTGGATGCAATCCCTATGCGCACGCCGCAAGTCATGACTTGAGAAGTTTGCGGCGCAAGGAAACCTCGAGAGAATTGCGGCCCAAGCCGTAACCGCCGAAGAGATAAAGTTTTGTTCAGTATAAATATATGGTTCCACCAACCAGGTATTCATTCATTCATTCACAAGCTCACTATTCACTACTAAAGCTATTACTCATTTAGGCATTGGAGGGTCTTTTGCAGGTACCCCCACCTCGAGACACTTTTACCTCGTGTCATTAGCAAACCGCCGCAATTGATCAAGCTCTCGCTCCAGTCCTACATTAGTGGTACGAGAAAGTCTTACCCGAATTTTTTGTCACCAACAATTGGCGGCGTCTGTGGGATACTGTCCCTTAAACAATGGCAGGAGCTGGATCAGGCACAATCCCATTTTTGTCACTCAGGACTGGAAGTGACGAGTTGGAAATCCCAATCGACGATGGCTCGAATTCAGTTGGAGATTTAAACGTCCCCCCTATGAATGGCAGTGGCCCGAATTTCATTGGAGATCTGAACGACCCCCCTCTGAGTGAGATACAGAAGATGATGCAAGAGCTCGAATAGTTCAGGAAGGAAAAACAAAAGCGCGAAGCTCGACGGAAGAGGAGGTTGGAAATGGCACGAGGGTCAGACAACGATTCCTCTGATGATGAAGTCGAAGGTGCAACAAATGGAGGGTCGAGTGGAGTAAATCTCGAAGCAGGGACAAATCTCAGGACAAGATTGAATCTCGGGGCAACTGAGAATCTCGTCAATGGGCCAAACCGACCCAAGAAGTCAAAGAACGAGGAATGGCGTAGCAAAATGGAAGAAATGATCGAAGAATGCAGACAAGCAGGCCCCCGAGAAATTGCCTCTAGGATCGCTCAAGGCGCCGGAGAGTCTCCTTTCACCAATGACATCTTGAGTGTAGCGAAGGCGAGAAGGTTCACTACCCCCACGCTTCAAAAATATGATGGGTCAACCGATCCGGTGGATCACATTAGGGGGTACAAACAAACGATGAGGATAGAAACCTCTGATGAAAAGCTCATGTGCAAATTGTTTCCCTCGAGCTTAACAGGCCCGGCCGCGGCATGGTTTCAAGATCTCAAACCACAATCCATTTTGAGCTTAGACTAGCTCACTCGAGTCTTTGTCTCGCAGTACTTCTGCAGTCGCAAACAGAAGAAGGATATGGCAGCGCTGATCTCTACCAAACAAAATGTCGGGGAAAGAATCGAAAAATTCTTTGGAAGATTCAAGACAGAAATGAGAGGGATATGCTGCAAGCCCCAGTATGCCGCAATCGCATTTAGAGAAGGACTTCTGCCTGGCACGACTCTCTATGAAAATCTGATTCGAAGCCCACCGAAGGATATGGACGATATCCTCACTCGACTAGAAGGAGAAATACGCCTCGAGAGGGCGAAAGAAGCCCAAGAAGCACGGCTCACAGCCACCGTTACCACGAGAGGAACTGGAGGAAACTTCCGCGAGAAAGGAGTCCATCGACCAAGAGGAGGGAATAATCACGAAAGCCCGTGGGATTCCTCCACGAAAGAGTGGTTCACCACCAGCCCAACCAACATTTACAAGCAGCATTGCCAGGAAGGAATCTTCAAAAAGCCGCCACCACAGCCTGAATCGAATAACGAGAGGGAAAGACAGATGTATTGTCCATTACATGAAGCACACAGACATGCAATATACAGATGCCGAGCACTTAAGCCACAAATCCTCGAGTTAATGAAAGAAAGTAAGCTCCTCCAATACCAACAGTCGGCCGAAGACAACCATGGAAAGGCCAAAGAAAAGCCACCAGTTACGAACGCAGGACCTCGAATCCGAGAAATACTCGCCGTTCACGAAAGGCCAGCTACGTTGGGATCAGAAGAAACAAGAATCAGATCAGAAACTAGGCAGCTGGAAAAGAAAAGGAAGATGTGCGAAGAAGAAGGAAAGCAAGCAACCACAAGTCTTACCCACCAAGTCATATCAAACTCCGAGCCCATAATCAGTTTCTCGAAAAAGGATGCGGAAGGAATCCAATTCCCACACGAAGACGCGCTAGTCATCTCGACCTTGATTCAAGATTGCCTTGTGAGAAGAGTAATGGTAGACCCAGGAAGCAGTGCCGACATAATTTTTCTCAAAGCATTTCGACAGCTCAACGTGGAACAAAGCAGTATAAGGCGAAGTAGTACCCCATTAACGGCCTTCGAAGGAACAGAAGCATGGCCTTACGAAGAGGTCACCCTACCTGTAACAACAGCTGGGAAGACAATCGAGGTAGACTTTGTCATAATCGACAAACCATCCACTTACAACATCATGCTAGGTCGAGGCTGGTTGCACAAGATGGATGCCGAAGCTTCAACAAGATATCAAGTATTAAAATTCATCTCGACGGATAAAAAGCAAGTCGTATCGGTTCGAGGAGATCAAATGCTATTCAAGACGCTATATTCCATGGCAGTCAAGAAAAAGTTCCCCCAATACGAGGAAGAGGACCAGGCATAGCAGTTAGAGGAGGACCCACCAGAAGACTCGAAGCAGGAAACAGAACCAGAAGCCCTAACCACAGAGGCACTCCGAGAAGTGTCCCTCGATAATGAGGGAACCAAGAAGATCATGGTGGGTACCCTCCAAAACGAAGTAGAACAAGCACAGCTGATTGAATTTCTGAAACAAAATCAAGATGTATTTGCGTGGACGCACAAGGACATGCCAGGAATCGACCCTGGACTAGCCTGCCACAGGCTGGACACTGACCCGAACTTCCCAGCATATCAACAACGACAAAGAAGGTTCGCCCTCGAACGAAACAAGATCATCAGTGAGGAAATCGACTATTTGCTCGAGGTAGGTTTCATTCGAGATGTTTGTTGTGGTCAAAAAGAAAAATGGCAAATGGAGAGTGTGTGTAGACTTTACTAGTCTGAATAAAACATGCCCAAAAGATTGCTACCCGCTGCCAAAAATTGATCAAATGGTAGACGCGACTGCCGGGCATGAGAAATTGTCATTCCTCGATGCTTACTCGGGGTATAACCAAATACCTATGGCCCCAGAGGATCAAGAAAAGATGACGTTCATATCAGAACGAGGCTTGTATTGTTACACAGTCATGCCCTTTGGTTTAAAGAACGCTCGAGCCACGTATCAGAGACTGATCAACCGCATGTTCAAGGAACAACTTGGAAAGACAATGGAGGCATACAAGACGATATGGTGGTAAAGAGAAAATATCGAACTAACCACACCAGGCACTTGACGGAATGCTTCGAGGTACTTAGGCGGTACAAAATGAAGTTAAATCCAACGAAATGCGTTTTCGGCATCTCCTCAGGCCAGTTCCTTGGACACATAGTCAGTAGAAGAGGCATTGAACCCAACCCAGAAAAGGTCGAAGCAATACTGAGTATGGCCGAGCCAAAGACGAAGAAAGAAATTCAAGTCCTCACGGGACGAATCGCAGCATTAAGTCGATTCATATCTCGTATGATAGATCGATGTAAGCCTTTCTTTCTAGCACTAAAAAGCAAGAATGCTAATTTCTGGGGACCAGCACAGTCGGAGGCCTTTTCCGGCCTTAAAGAATATCTCTCAAGTCGAAATTTACTCGTGGTACCTCAAGAAGGGGAACCTCTCCGCGTATACCTCGTTGTGTCAAGCATAGCAACCAGTGCTGCTCTGTTTCGAGAAGAAGGACAGCGACATGAAGCCATTTCATTCACCAGTCACAATTTGCTCGATGCCGAGACAAGATATTCCCCACCTGAAAAATTGATACTCGCCCTAGTAATGGCCAAAAGAAAACTGCGGCAGTACTTCGAGGGACACGAAATCACGGTCTACACTGATCAACCCATTCGGTCAATCCTTACAAAACCAGACTGCTCGGGGAGAATGACTAAATGGGCAATCGAGATAAGTGAGTTCGACATAAAATATAAACCTCGAGTATCTAAGAAAGGGCAGGTGCTGGCAGACTTCCTGGTAGAATGTCATTTCCTGACATCTATCGCAGAAACGGCTTGGGAAGATCCGATCTGGGAAATGCCTATTGATGGTGCGTCCAACTCATCCGGCGCATGGGTAGGAGTAGTCTTGAGGAGTTCAGAGGATCTTGAAATCGAATGCGCGGTGCAGCTTGATTTCTCAACCTCAAACAATGTGGCAGAATTTGAAGCATTGGTGAACGAATTAAGGTTGGCAAAGAAGTTACGGCTAAAAAAGGTGCAGATACATTCTGATTCCCAGCTAATAGTGGGGTTATCAAATGATGAATACACCGCTAAAGACGAACGGATGGGAGAATATTGCACGCTGGTACGACATTTAATAAGGAAATTTGAGCAGATATCGCTGGTTAAGATATCTCGAGAGGAAAACGGTCAAGCCGACGAACTAGCCAAAATCGCATCAGGATGCATGGAGAACCCAAATATGCACCGGATAGAAATGTTAGCGAGACCAAGTGTCGAGGGAAACTTGCCCCGAAGGAAAATCTTGATGGTTGAATCCATACCAAATGACTGGCGCGGCAAGATCATAAATTACCTCGAGTTCGGAATGCAACCAGACGATCCCATCGAAGCAAGAAAACTCAGGATGAAGGCTGCAAGATATCGCATGATCGAAGATGAATTATTTCGACAATCCTTTTCCGGACCCCAGTTGAGATGTTTAGGACCCGCTCAAGCACGGCTCGTCTTGGAAGAGGTCCACGAAGGATCATGCGGCTCCCACATAGGGGGCAGGAGCTTGGCGCAGAAGATAACAACACAAGGGTATTTCTGGCCATATCTCACAAGGGAAGCAGAGCAATACGTCAAGAAGTGCGATCAATGTCAATGGCACGTGCCAATAAACCATTGTCCGGCAGAAGAACTCACCACAGTCAGCGGTCCATGGCCCTTCGCCCGATGGGGAATAGACATGGTAGGGCCACTACCAACGGCTCCAGGTGGATACAAGCATGTCTTGATAATAACCGATTATTTCACCAAATGGGTCGAGGCGGAGTCGTATCAAACAGTTACCTCGAGTGACGTCGAAAACTTCGTATGGAAGAATATAATTTGCCGCTTCGGAATCCTGAGGTACATCGTATGTGATAATGGCACCCAATTCAATAGCAGACGATTTTTAGCTTTTTGCGACAAACATGGTATCACATTACAATTTGCCTCGAGAAGCTATCCTCAAGGCAATGGTCAAGCCGAGAAAACCAATCGCACCATATTTGATGGAATCAAACGAAGGCTCGAACGTAGGAGAGGCAAATGGCACCAAGAGCTGCAACACGTCATATGGGCATACATAACCACTAAGAGAAAACCCACAAATGAGAGCCCTTATGCCTTGACGTATGGGATGGAAGCCGTGATTCCCACCGAAACAATACTCCATACTCTCTGCACGCTGACACTCGAACAAGGAAGCAACGATGCACAGATATCCGATCACTTGGACAAATTGGAAGAAAGGCGAGAAATAACAGCGATTCATTTGGCCAACTATCAGAATCAAGTTAGGAGATACTTCAACAAAGGAGTGAAACCAAGATCATTCGGTTTGGGAGAGTGGGTCTTGAAGTGAGTAGTGGAAGACATCAAAGATCATGGTGCCGGCAAATTAAAACCGATATGGGAGAGACCGTACGAGGTCATAGCGGTATTCGGTAAAGGGGCTTATCGACTCAGAAACGTCGGAAGCGGGCGCAAGCTCCCACGACCATGTAATGCGATTTACTTGAAAAAATACTATGTCTAGGCCACGTTGGGGGGCATTCGGAGAAATAGCACGTGCAAATCTCAAGATAAAACGGACCATGTGGCTCGACAGGTATAGTTTGATCACATGAATTTAGTTATTTTATGTATCAAGATTCATGTACATATGGTCAACGGCCCAAATGAAATGAAATGACATTTCCAAATTCAGCTTTGTTTTATTGGAATAACGCGTGCCTTATTTTACGCATGTTCATAAAAACGGACCAGCCGTCCACCAAGGGTGGTGGTTGATGAAAACGGACGAGCCGTCCACCAAGGGTGGCGGTTGATGAAACTGGCCAGCCGTCTGCCAAGGGAAACGGTTGACAAACAAGAGACCAACTAGTTACCATGTTCAGAGAGCGGAAAACGAGACAGCAACAACAACAGGCATAGACACCACTTCAAGGTAAGGCTTCGAAGCAAAGTCCCCGAATCATTTTTCCGCCCTACGCTCCGAGGAGCATAGTGGAAAAAAGGGGGCAGATGGATATAAGGTCTCAAGGTAAAATCTCGAGGCACGAGCAACCGTAAAAAGATATGAAATCTTAGCGCACGAACAACCATAAGTATAGCCTCGTTTTTCAGGTCAGATCTTTTTTATGCCTTTTTCCGATTAAAGAAAGATCATATTTTGATTAAGCTTAAAATACATGCACTATATAAGTTACGAACTGGAAATATCTTCCTAAAAGAAGTAATAAAACAGTCGCGGCCGTACGCAACTTTAAATGCTTAAATATCAAAAATAAAGAGTCGTGGCCGTACATGACAAAATTTAAAGTCGAAAAGGTCGTGGCTGTACACGACGTTATTACAAAAACCAAATCAGAGATATTTAGTAATGAGAAGCACCATCAAGCCCTACGTAGTAAGGAAGATGGGACTGGTCAATTCCTTCATATGTTTCCAACATCTTCCTCCGGTAAGCCATGACTCCATTACGAAAACCTGATTCGAGACTCATGGAACGAACTTCGTCTATGAACTGCTCGTTGCGGTAGCAATCCCGAAGCTCTGCAGTTAGTCGGCGAGAGTGTTCCCTCGAGCGCTGTAGCTCGAGCTTCAAATCGCGAACTTCATTCCGCGCATATTCCAAAGAATCTTGGAGAGCGAAAGTTTCCTCGCGCAGAGCTCAAACTCGAGTAGCCTCGGATCCAACAGATCGGTCTGAGCTAAGGCTGCGGCGACGTGGGCGACTGGGGCCTGCCTCAAAGTTGGTAGTACGAGGAGGAATGCCTTCTCCCCTTTCTAGGCGATCGATCACCACATCAAGCCTCCGTTTTACGTCATCATCAAAGCACAAGCCCCCAGAGCGAGAACGCGACCTAGAATAAAGTGAAAGTTTAAAACAAGGGAATGAAAGCCATTATTCAGCGAACGTATTAAGGGTAGGAAACATACCTCACAAAAGAGCTCTCCGACGATATCTGGATAGGGCTCATAAGTTGACGATCTGGAGTTTTCTCCAAGAGCACGGCCATCTCCTTCCCCCCTCGCCTGATCGGAGGCAGGATGTCTTCAAAGTTCTCCATTGGATTTTGGCGAACGTTGAAGTTTATGCGTAGTTTTGGAGGCATTTTGGCCTAATAAGGTAATGATTTGAAGTGATAATTGACGATGAACATGTACTTATTTATATAGAATTTGGGATAAAAGTTGTTGGGGCTAATTAGAGTTTCAAAGCCCAAGGTATTGAAATGCATAAATCCAGGAGTTATCAAGGATAAGATAACGATACTTAAGCATTCGAAATAAGACCCCCTAAGCATTAGGATACATAAAAAGGAATTCAAGTTCAAAACGCAAAGCCAAAGAGAAATTGAAAAAGTAAAAGCCTGGGGGCATGAGAATTCGGAAAAATAGCCAAGTCATGGGTCGAGGGAAGGTCTTGCCTCGACCGAAGCACTAGTCTCGAGAGGGTTCCTCTTGCCCGCAGCAGCATCCGATACCTCGAGCTCAGGCTTGTCGATAGAGGAAACTTCTTCCATTTCTTGGTTGTCGGGCTCAGTTTGCGCGCTAGCTTCTGGGGAAGGCAAATCACCTGGATTCATCCCTTTGATGGGAGAATAGGCGTCAAAGGGAGAATAGGCCTTTCCAGCGCAGCCAAAAAACTTGTCAACAACGTCCGGGCTTTCGTAACGTCTGTCTTCCTCATCCATCAAAGCTTGGTTCCACCTCAACCTGAAGTATTGTGCGGATGTGGCTTCGATCTTATGTTGGGCCTTGTGGTATTCAACATCTTTCTCGAGCTTAACTTTCTCAAGGTCTGATTTCGTCTGGTATAGTTCGAGGGACATATCCTCGATGCGCTTGGCTTTTAGCTCGAGTTCCTCTTTGTTTGCTCCGAGCAACCTATCTTTCTGCTCGATCCAATGTTTGGCCTCACTTAAGTCTATTTGCAGTTTGACATTGGACTCGTGAAGTCCGGTCATCAGGGCATGAGTTGACAAGAGACCCTAAAAAAAAAAAAAAGGGAACACACACGCGATGGTAGTAAGTAACACATGAAAATTCTCGAGTAACGCAAACAAGTAGAAAAGTAAGCCTTACCTCGAGTTGGGAGCTACACACAGACTTAAAGAGCTCGGAAGGAGTCTTCTTGGATAAAACGTCGAGTTCGGGTTTGCGCATGGCCAAACCTCGAACCACAGCAACCGCAGTAGATTTGTTGGAGAGCAGTGATTCGTCCTCGGCGACGAAAGAGTTATCGCCCTTCCTGAAACTCATGGTCAAAGCTTTCGATGAATGAGGTGGAGGCATGGAAGCATCGAGTGGCGGGTTCACAACGGAAACCCGGTGGCTACGTGAGGAGAATATCTTCGTATGAGGGATGTTACCTCGAGGTAGTTTCTTAGCACCAACTTGAACTTCAACGGGTGGATTGGCAGGAGGTTCTTGAGTTGCATGATTTGAGCCTCCGATATTCCCAATGCTCGCTGGTGGTTTCTCGAGCCTTTGCTTCTTGGCCTTCCGAGATGGAGGTTGACGTGAGGTGAAGTCCCTGACGTTCATATCTTCTTCCTCGAAGGACACCTCCGTGCTTGGGCCCGTGGCTGTTTCGGATTCCGTTTTGCTTCCTTCTTCCTCGCGCTCCTCCTCCCTCGAGGTAGACTCAAATTCCTCGTAGCACGGTTTCTCCTCAAGGCTTTCTGCAAACAAACGTTCACAATGAGTAAACCGATAAAAGTCACATTCAATCTCTGCAACGCGGGTGGCTAGTCTCTCCCCAAAGAGGTCATGATTGATGGGTTGGCGATAACGGTCAAAAAGCTCTCTGGTGCGATTAACGGACAAATTCTGTAAATTCTCAAGCGAGGCGAATTGTGTCGCCGGCCAACCTTGACCTATGATATGGGACTTTAACCAGTCAAGGCGCTCTGGCTCGAGGGAGATATTGCTATGAGAAGGTTTAAAGTCTGCACAACAACGAGAGAAAACAAGAGTTTAAAAATAAAATAAAAAGGAGAGAAAGAGAAACGCTTCTGGATAACAAAAATAAGGGCTTTACCAATGTCGTTTCCAAATCGATGAGGAGGGACAAGTTGAAGTTCCTCGGGTAGCCAGTTCCCCAAAAGCATCAAGGCATTAGATTTCCATCCGGCGTAGTTCAAAGGTTTTCCCTCGAGGCATTTTTGGTTGCGGTACGGTGCAAATTGAAGTATCGCCTCAATTTGGGGATTTTCAAGCAATTGTGGACATAGAAGAAGTCTGTTAAACCTAACGATACTCCCCATCTGCAACCCATCAAGAGGAAAGCCGACAAAAGAAGATACGAGTTCGGATTTAATTGCATGGGGTGATGCCCCAAAATCCTCCACATGAGAACAATCGCAGGATGAAGGGGGAAACTCAGAATCCTGATGTGTTGTGGTGCAAGGATAAGAACATTTGGAGGGATGTTTTCGCCGGAATAAATGTTGGCATCTCGAGGGAGAGCCGAAACCTCAATGGAGGGTGGAAGTTTCAACTTCTCCACGACACGTTTGATTTGAAAGGCACACGGAATCCAAGGCTGTGGTTCGTCGACGGGGTCATTAGCCGCTTTCCGGCTTTGATTCGAAGAGCCTGTCCTTGTGGTGACCATCGGGGTCTTTGAAGAAAAATGAAAGAAATAAAAACGAGGAAAAGAGCAAGATGGATAAGTAGACTTACCAAGGAAATACGAGAAGTGGCTCGATAGATGGAGAAGAAGAAAATATTATATAAGCATGAATTTAAAAGAGAGGTATTGAAATAATTAATGGGTGAGATTGCAGCAGTTATCATCTGCCAGGAATTTTGGGGAAGTGGGTCGGAGATCGTGCGTGTATGGTGAATAGGCGTGGGATAGCGGTCATCATGGTGATGGAAATTAACAGATGGGGTGATTTGGATATTAAATAAAGATTTTGAGGAGAAGAGATGGTAATCTCGAAGGATGGGTTTGAAGAGTAATCAAATAAGATTTAGTAAGGATTGTAGGAAGCATAAGTGAATGAGATCTTAAATGGAAAATTCAAAGTTCACGTGAGGATGTTGTACAATTAAGTGGCGATTTGGCATTCAATGCAGCAGGCCTTGGTTTGGGAAGTACAGTAGTCATCTCAATCAAGAGACGTGAAGAAGACGAAAAGAATACGCAGTTAATGCTAAGTGCATGGACTTTATGACGGGAGAAAGGTAAGGTATCTCAAAATATATTTAATAGTGAGAATCAACTACTTGCTGCAGCAAGCCAAGCCAGGAGTTATTTCCTTTTGGGCCTACACAGAGCTCGGGTCCAAAAAGGAAATAAGGGGGCATTGTGGGAGGAGAAATTTTCGGAGCCCAATTGTTAATTATATGGGCCATTGAATAATAAGCCCAACAATGAAAGAGTGGACTTTCTGTTAGTAACAACCCGGAACTGAAGTTCTACATTCCTGCCTCAAGGGGCACGTGGCCTCGAGGCATTGGATGCAATCCCTATGCACACGCCGCAAGTCATGGCTCGAGAAGTTTGCGGCGCAAGGAAACCTCGAGAGAATTGCGGCCCAAGCCGTAACCGCCGAAGAGATAAGGTTTCGTTCAGTATAAATATATGGTTCCACCAACCAGGTATTCATTCATTCATTCACAAGTTCACTATTCACTACTAAAGCTATTACTTATTTAGGCATCGGAGGGTCTTTTGCAGTTACCCCCCCCCCCCCCCACCTCGAGACACTTTTACCTCGAGTCATCAGCAAACCGCCGCAATTGATCAAGCTCTCGCTCCAGTCCTACATTAGTAGTATGAGAAAGTCTTACCTGAATTTTTCGTCACCAACATCCACCTCTAGGCTAAATCGTGTATTCTATGATGAAGTTAAGTCTATGTTATTAAAAAAGTTTGTTCCAACAAAAAAAAAATCCTCCCAACTGCCCCTCTATAATCTCTACTAGGGCGGGTCCCATGAGATTTTTTGCTCATCCCTACCCTAGGGCCGTTTTGTCATTTTAGATCCCGCTCTCACATTTCATTTTCCCACCTGGAAATGCAACTCGAAATTGATATATTATTTATTTATTTATTTATTGAAGCGGATATATTTATACTTTTTTAATGAATGTTGAGTTTCAAAATCGCGTCTAGTGGTAGATGAGATAAAAGCTTCAGTGAGGAGGCAGAAGTTGGTGAGAAATTGAGAATCCAATTCCCAGAATATATAGCTGCAGCTTCTAGTTCTCTACTTCTCAGCTCTCACAAACGACACAAACGTCTTCGTGTTGACTCTTGAATTGGAGATGGAACCGCCGGACGAGTTCATGGCCGATCCCTCGGACTCGGACTCGGGTCGTGGATCATGCAGGCACCCGAGGCTGTTCATCAGGGAAATGGTCATGAGCAACTTCAAATCTTACGCCGGTGAACAACACGTTGGTCCTTTCCACAAGTTTAGGGTTTTACACTTGTTTTCCCTAATCTATCTGTTAACTTTCAAAAATCGTAATAATTTCACAAGGTTTTTTGGCGCGTGCGGGTTCAGAGCTTTTCTGC
Source organism: Rubus parviflorus (assembly GCA_029955375.1). Classification (NCBI taxonomy): domain Eukaryota; kingdom Viridiplantae; phylum Streptophyta; class Magnoliopsida; order Rosales; family Rosaceae; genus Rubus; species Rubus parviflorus. The sequence continues at coordinate 1,660,668 of JARGGL010000008.1, read as the reverse complement.
TGTTGTTGGACCTAATGGGAGTGGGAAAAGCAACGTGATCGATGCAATGCTCTTTGTATTCGGAAAACGAGCTAAGCAGGTATATCAATTGCACATGATTTTCATTTTCATTAGGGCTAGCTGTTTGTCTTATTGTCTCCCTCATTTTCTTTTTTTGTTCCTAATTGTCTAGATGCGACTCAACAAAGTTTCGGAGCTCATTCATAACTCCACTAATTGCCACAATATAGACAGTGCTGGAGTTTCTGTTCATTTCCAGGAGATCATTGATTTGGTAATTTTAGCCTTTTCACTTTTGGTTCTTCTTTACTCTAAAAAGAGTTTCTTTCTACTATCTCATTGGGTTTTTAAGAAAACAAAACAAGAAAGAACAAATTTGAAGCACTAAGTGTCCATTTGTACGTTGTAACTACTACCCAATGTTTTAAAAAGCACGCTCAAGGCGCAAAAGGCGCAAAAACAAAATGAAATCGCTCCAGTTTTGATACCTAGGCGACGAGGCGCAAAGAGCGCGCTTCTAAACCACCAAAGGCGTGAAAGGCGTTCAAAAGTGTACACCCAGATTGTTTTTTTTTTTTTTCATAATGAAAACGACGGCCAAAAAATTTCAATTATGCCAATTCTCCAAACTTCGCTTATAACAGAAATCTAATTATACCAATAGGAAGATCTTGAAGAGAGGATTAACTTTCATAGTTCACTTGTCACAAACGGTGGCCGGAGTAGTCGGAAAACGCCATGAAAATCTCCGGAACTACTGAGGATTCTCTCCTTCGATTGCTGCCACCCGTCACCGGTTGGACAAATTGACACTAGGGTTTGCTTCGGGCCTCTGAGATGCACACACCGCCACCAGTCGGACGTCCAGATGTGGCCGGATGAAGCAACGATGGCTCCTGTGTCGTGGCCAGGAACAGAGAAGAAAGGAAGGAAAGAGAAAAAAAAAGAAAAAAAGAGAAGATGTCTGATGCTTGAACACGATTAAGAGAGATGAGTTATTTAAGGATACTTAGGTCTTTTTAGCCTATATAGTTATTTTTGGTGTGTTCTAAAACATAGGTCTTTTTTTAACTTTGAAGTTTAAACATCAATGTCATGAAATTTTATACTCTAAAGGTCAGACCAAAAAAAAAAAAACCGTAAATCTTACGGTTTTATGCCTCAAGGCTACGCCTTAGGCTTTAAGGCCTGAAAACGCTTCGGGTACGCTTTCGCTTTTTAAAACACTGCTACTACCTCAGAAAACCAATCACTTTAATCAGACCTGTATGGCTCTCATGAAGTTTTTATTTTGGTATTTAGTATTGAAAGTAGTAGGATTTATAGATTTGTTGGGACTTTGTATTAGGTGGGAGGGAGTGTAAGCTATCTCAATCGAGGTTGTAAAAAGCTAGCCTGAGGCTCGCCTCAAGGCTCGCATTCTGCATAGGCTATCGCCAAATGCAGCGACGCCTAGAGTAAAAGCTAGCCTTGCGCCTTTTTCACCGAAAAGGCTATGCGAGGTTGTTTAGGCTTAAAAGGCTTAAGCCTTGAAGAGCCTAAGGCTCTTTTTTTGTTTTTGTTTACACTAACAGTCAAAACAGCGTTGTCTTCAATTAGTCTATGTGAAGTATAATCTCGCTCTTAAGGATCAAAATATTAGAAGGAGAGACATGGTTGATCCAATTGTTGTGGGAGAATTGGACTCCGATGATGAATGGATAACCGAGAAAGAAAATCCAGCTCTTCCCACCGATTCTAGTTGGCTTGATGCAGAAGTACTCGATGTTGAGGCGGTAATGGAGGTGCCATTCCCTACATATTGGACAGCCAAGTCTTCCTGCTCGTGATCCTACTCCACCTCGTGATCCTACACCTCCTCGTGATCCTACCCCTCCTCGTAATCTTACTCCTCCAATTACATACAAAAGGAAAAATGATGAATCTTCATCTTCACATAAGTATTATTGAAATGCCTACCATTTTTGTTTGATTTTAAGAGTTTGATAGTTTGATAGTAAAATTTCTTAACTCCATGTCCATGAATATTTTGTATAGGAGGAAAGAAGTTTAAGTCCCTAAGAACACTTGGTGATGAGGATGAGATAGTTCATTTCAAAAATCCATATGATCATATCAATCCCCTATTTAATGTTCAACAAGATGCTAGTGATGATAGTGATAGTTTGGATGATGACTTGGTACTTGATGATGAGGAAGAAATGGAAGAATGAAGTAGTTTTTTATTTTTATGTATGTTCATCATTGTAATTGTTTGAAGTTTGATTGTTTAAACATGAATTTCATTTAAAATTTGGATGATTTGATGAATTAACTTAGCTATTATTACTGAAATATTTTTTTGTATTGTTATAATTTTATTCCAAAAGGCTTACGCCTTTTACGCAAAAGGCTTATGCCTTTTAAAATACGCCTCACGGAGCCGAAAACGCCTCGGTACGCCTTTCGCCTTTTACAACCTTGATCTCAATTGATGATTTTTGTTTGCGGTCTTTACAGGATGATGGAACATTTGAAGCTGTTCCGGGAAGTGATTTCGTAGTCACTAGGGTAGCATATCAGGATAACTCCTCTAAGTATTACATCAATGACCGTTCAAGCAATTTTACTGAAGTTACCAAGAAACTGAAAGGGAAAGGAGTTGACCTGGACAACAATCGCTTCTTGATTCTTCAGGTTTGATATTTGACATGCAGCTCATCTATTTTGACTGAGATTGTCTTATTCATTAACAAAACAAACTAAACATAGATGCATGTTACACACAAAACAAAAAGAATAGTGCAAGAAACTCGGTTACCGATTACCAAGGGATCAAGGTTGAACCTCAATCCCCGGCAGCGGCGCCATTTGACTATTGCCAAAATAGGTGTGTGTATATTGAAGGTCCACAATGATGAATGATGTTCCGGTTATGCATTAATGCTTAAGTGATGAATAAATCAAGTCCCGTATCCTAGCCATGTTATGGTTTTAGGACCGTGTTTCAAATGGTATTTGAATGCCGTATTAGGGTCATCCAAACTCTCTAGGTATCATAGGGGGTTCCTCTATGTTACCTAATACCGAATCCCCTAAAGTGCTTAAGAGGCGTAAAGTGTCGAAACTTAGAGAATCAAACAAGCAACACATGTATAACCCACCATTCCACCGATATTATCGATGTGGAATGGATTCCTTCTAAGGTATTCCTAAGCCTTATTAGGGTCTTAGAGACTCTTCGCGGGAGGGTATGAAGAAAGGAGGCGTAAAACACACGAATGAAGGATCACACAAGTGAAACATGCTCATCACACATATTGCCAATTGCCTAGAGTAGAATAAAGTGGTCAAACCCTACACACTCATACAAGATGGATCAAATGCATACCAAAGAGTGGCTAATTCCTCAAATATACATCCAACACATATTAGAATAGACAATACACATATTTATTCATCTTCAAGCATCCACACATAATTCAAATCATCATCACATCACAAATGGACTAGGGCACACAACCCTAGTCCCCAATCCTAAACAACTAGTCACACATGCTTAGATTACACATCAACTATAAACTAGGAAAAGATAAAAAGAGGTTGAGGAATTCTCATGAAGATGGCAGCAGCTCCTTGTGTCACTCAAGTTGTAGCAAGCTCCTGTTCTAAGTTACCATCTTCTTCTCCAAGCTTCTCTTTGCTCATGGCTTCCCAATCTTGGTGTTCTTGATGGATCCAAATTTATGTGATGTAGAAGTACTAGAATGATGGAGAAAGATAGTTAAGGATATAGAGGAGGAAATGAGGACGAAAGTTGGTGAAGGAAGGAAAATGATTTTGGGTGGTGGAAAGAGGAGAAACAAGGGAAACACAACCTAGGCTGTCGGCCATCGACCGGTCGACCCTAGACAGGTCACCAAGAAAAGCAAGTGTTTAGGGGAAGAAGAAGGGAGAGAATTGGGTGAGATCTAAGTGAGGGCTGCTATAAAGAGATGGGGGAATGAATCTAAATGGCAAAAACTAGGTTTAAATAGGTTAGGGTAAAGACGGATGAAAGGCTAGGATTAAAGCTAGGGAAATCTAAGGGTTAGATAGAATAAATGAAGGGCAAAGGGGTAAAACCACATGGGATTAAAAGGAAGGAATAAACTAAGGGTGACCTTATGGTATCTACTATACTCCTTGCTGATTTTGGACCCTCTTGTGGATGAGTCACAAGGTTGACTTTGTCTTTGACTTTGACCACGACTCTCGGAGTTTACCAAAGTTGACTTCTCGGCAATCTTCCAGAATTCTCTTGCGACTCACTCCCGGGACTTGATGTTGACTTGTTGACGCTCTGATTTGTATGTGATTTGCATACAAATTAGGCCTCTAATCACTTTAGTAAAGCTAATCCAATGACCGTTTAGTGTCTATAATCCTTGATTTACACCATTGTAGGGTTCACGAGCATCAGATGGATATCGGGAGCAAAATGGCGTGTTTTGGAGCTTTTAGTGGATTTCCGACAAAAGGACAAAAAGTCAACCCGAGGACCGTCGGTCAACTCGCGGTCAACCCCGACTTTAGAGCGTCAACGAGTCAACATGAAGTCCCGGAAGTAAGTCGCAAGAGAATTCCGAAAGATTGGCTGAAAAGTCAAGCAAGTCAACTTTGGTCAACTTCGAGGGTCATGGTCAAAGTCAACAACGAATTCAACCTTGTGACTCATCCACAAAAGGGTCCAAAATCAGCAAGGAGTATAGTATATACCATTAGGTCACCCTTAGTTTATTCCTTCCTTTTATTCCTTTGATCATTTACCCCCTTGCCCTTCATTTATTCTATCTAACCCTTAGATTTCCCTAGCTTTAATCCTAGCCTTTCATCCCTCTCTATCCTAGCCTATTTAAACCTAGTTTTTTGCCATTTAGATTCATTCCCCCATCTCTTCATAGCAGCCCTCACTTAGATTTCACCCAATTCTCTCCTTTCTTCTTCCTCCAAACACTTGCTTTTTTTGGTGACCCGTCCAGGGTCGACCGGTCGACGTCCCTTGTCGACCGATCAACGGCCGGTAGCCTAGGTTGTGTTTCCTTTGTTTTCTTCTCCTTCCACCACCCAAATCCCTTTCCTTCCTTCACCAACTTTCTTCCTCACTTCCTCCTCTATATCCTTGACTATCTTTCTCCATCATTCTAGCACTTCTACATCACATATGCTTAAAGAGAAGAGGAGCTTGCTACTACTTGAGTGACACAAGGAGCTGCTGCCATCTTCATGAGAATCCCTCAACTTTCTCTTTATCTTTCCCTAGTTTATAGTTTGTTTATTATGAGACTATTGATGTGTAATCTAAGCATGTGTGACTAGTTGTTTAGGATTGGGGACTAGGGTTGTGTGCCCTAGTCCATTTGTGATGTGATGATGATTTGAACTATGTGTGGATGCTTGAAGATGAATAAATATGTGTGTTTACCTAATGCAATATGTGTTGGATACTTGTTTAGGAATTTACCACTTCTTGAGCATGTTATCTAATCTATCTTGATGTGATTGTGTGGGATTGGTAACCTTGCATAATATAGGCAATTGGTAGCATATGTGATGAGCCTTGAATACTCTTAGATGATCCTTTAATTCATGTGCTTTTACGCCTCCTTTCTTTCTACTCTCCCGCGAAGAGTCCCTAGGACCCTAATAAGGCTTAGGAATACCTTAGAAAGAATCCACTCCATATCAATAATATCAGTGGAGTGGAGGATTGTTTATGAGTTTGCTTGTTTGAGTTCCTAGTTTCGATACTTTACGCCTCTTAAGCACTTTAGGAGATTCGATATTAGGTAACATAGAGGAATCCCCTATGACACCTAGAGAGTTCGAATGACCCTAATAAGGCTTCGAATACCTTAGGAAACACAGTCCTAGAACCATAACATGGCTAGGATACGGGACTTGATTCATTCATCACTTAAGCACTAATGCATAACCAGAACATTATTCATTATTGTGGACTTTGGTAAACCCCGAATACTCAATCGTTCTATCATTTCTATTCTCTTCATGTTCCTCCTCTTTACGTTTTGTGCATTAGTTAGTTTACTTTATGTTGCTTATTTGCATTTCACATTTTCAACTCTCAAATAACGTTACACTACACTCACTTGTATATCCATTTATACTATTTCATCTTCCCATCTCTTGCCCCATCATCTTTGTGTAAAAATCTTTGGTTACTTGTTTGCCAAAGAGGTTGAAGGGCCATCGATCCCCGTTGGAACGACAACCACGGATCTTAAATATACACACACCACTTTTGGCAATCGTCACGCTCTAAAGTCGGGGTTGACCACGAGTTGACTTTCGGTCCTCGGGTTGACTTTTCGTCATTTTGCCGGACATGCACAGAAAGTTCCAAAACGTACCATTTTGCTCCCGATATCAATCTGATGCTCATAAACCCTACAATGGTGCAATTCAAGGATTAGAGACACTAAATGACCTTTGGATTAGCATTGCTAGAGTGATTAGAGGTCTAATTTGTATGTAAATAACATACAAATCAAAAGCCGGTTAGTTCTTCTACCGAATAGAATAAAGAACATTTTCAACAGAGTAGCTAAAATGAGATTTTAGTAACATTATAGCTATTTTTGCATCAAAAATCAGCTCCGGCAAAGTACTTAAAATAAAGTTAGATTTCACTTTTTGTTAAACTAATATAGCTAGAAAATTTGTATAACTAAACCAACACCTATATTTCTCTCTCCTCTTTTCTCTTCTCTTTCTCCACATGTCAATGTATTATTTGATGAAATTTTTTATATGACTAATAAATAGCTAGTGTTGTTGGAGTGAAATTGTTAAATTGCTAGCTAAATCTAATTTTTTTAGGTATTTTAACTTTAAAAATTAGTATAATTGTTGGAGATGCTCTAATTTCGATCTCCAACACCCTAATTTCCAAAGGTGTGGTGCTTTTATCATGCGATTTATCAATCTATAATGAGGGGCATAACCAAATTCAAGCAACAATGTCAAGATTGAGGGGCACCGTCTAATTTCCAACTGAAAATCCTCATGAAAATAGTAAATCTAGTATCAAAATCAGGCTCGACAGCTTTAAGACACATTGCTTACCAATATGGATCTCCTTATATATCAATGAGCGCTTATTAAGCAAAAAGACTCAGAGCAAAACCAAGTCAATAATGAGGTGGGGCGGACATGCGATTTGAGCTGCTTAGGGGAGTAGACTCCATGTGTACCGGAAAAATTTGGAGAGTCGAGTGGGTGCCCTAAACCCTAAACAAACTCTGGAGTCTAGAAGCATACAAATGTCTCAACCTAACACAAAAGCAAAGAGGTGTGGGTATAAGCTATGTTTTTCAATCCTAAGACTCGGGGTGGATCAGACTAATGTCTACACAACAACCGAAAGCCACATGTATATAGGACTAAATTCGTGTTAATACCCTAAACTTTAGGGGTCTAATCAGTTCAGTCCTTGCACTTCTAATTTCATCAAAACGGTCCATGAACTTTCAATTCTCATCCAATAAGTCCCTTTGTCAAAGTTTCGTCCAATTGGGACGTTAAATGCTGATGTGGCACACCCAAAAAAATATGAAATGTCCATTATACCCTTGCCTTATGTTTAGTCTCTTTTTTTTTTCAATTTTTTTTATGCAATTTTTTTTCTTCTTCTCTCTCTCTCCCCGATCCCTCTCATCTCTCTCTCTCTCTCTCTCTCTCTCTCTCTCTCTCTCTCTCTCTCTCTCTCTCTCTCTCTCTCTCTCTCTCTCCCCGACCCCTCTCCTCTTCCTCTCATCTCTGATCTCTCTCTCTCCCTCTCTTCTTCCTCCTCTTTCTTCTTCCTCTCATCTCCGATCTCTCTCTCTCTCTCGGAGAGAGATTGGCACAGGAGATTGGCAGTGTGGCCTGGCCTCGTGGCTCATAACGACGGCCTCTGTGGGTGTGAGCAGCGGCGGTGCGCGGCTTTAGGTTGATTGAAGGACGGCAGCGGATCTGATCGGAGCCGCACTAGAGGTGAAAGACAGAGGCACCGGTGAATTTGTGGACTGAAGCAGCGTCTAGGCTAATTCGGGGCTAGGCAACGCGGCTGTGAGCCCAAGAGCGATGCGGGTGTCCAGAGAAGAAACACAGCGGCGGTGGTGGAGCTACTGGGCCGGTGATAAGCAGCTAGGCAATTAAAGACTTGGGTGCCCTTAGTTAAGTACGGCTGCTTCAATTCGATGGTGGTAGTGTGATTGTCGTTGATGTGAACTGCAGTGGTTGTGAAATTGAGAAGTGGCAGTTCGAGAGACCCGAGGGTCGATATGGGGACGCTAGATCGGATGCTATTGATTGAATTGCTTGATTGGAAATTGCTTCTGATGATGGTTCTTGTTGGTTGTTGTCGGCACGGTGGTGATGCCTAGTGGTGAACTTGTGATTTTGGTTACTGTTGTTGTTGATTGCAGGTGATGGCTTTGTGATTACAAGATGAGGGAGAGAGAGAGAGAGAGAGAGAGATTAGAGATCAGAGATCAGAGAGAGATGAGAGGGGTCGGGGAGAGAGAGAAGAAGAAAAAAAAAAGACTGCAAAAAAAAAATTTGAAAAAAAAAGACTAAACAGAAGGCAGGGTATAATGGACATTTCATATATTTTTTTGGTGTGCCACATCAGCATTTAACGTCCTAATTGGACGGAACTTTGACGGAGGGATTTATTGGATGAGAATTGAAAGTTCAAGGACCGTTTTGATGAAATTAGAAGTGCAAGGACTGAACTGATTAGACCCCTAAAGTTCAGGGTATTAACACGAATTTAGTCCATATATATATATATAGATGTCGTCGACGTTGGAGCATTAAGAGGTGTGCACTATGCAGGTGGTGGACTTGCCGGTAGGGAAGGGTGACAACCATGCGTCTAGTTTACAAACAAGCCACAGTCCAAACATAGACCACGTACTCCCTCATATGTGACTTTCTATTGGGCAAAAACCGATGGAGCAATCTAGTATGACAAGATAAGAATGTACGATCAATTTTAATAGTTTTACTTGCACTAGCCCTAAATTTGCATTGACCAGTTGTGTAATAATAATAATAACTATAATAAAAAGGAACTTACATGAGCCCTAATGTCGAACAACCTTGAGTTAGCTGATAATAATATGCAAGTTGTTTAGGAGACTTACAAATCAATTACATTAGAGTTTAACCTTAGTAGGGGTGGACTTTCTGAAACCGAAAACCGACAAACTACACTGAACCAACAAAAATTAACTGAAACCGAACTGGACCGACGCTGTGCAGTTTTCAATTAATGCTTATGATAAACCGACAAAATGAAAACCGACCAAAATATAATTAGTTAATATTTAATTTTTATTATAGATGTATAGGGGGTTAATTCTTATAAGTTTTTAATTTCTATTATAGACTCTTAAGTAGTAGAAATACTTTAATTCCTATGTGTTTAATTTTCTATTGCTATTTTTAATTTATTTGAGTTGTAACTTAATTTTAATTGTAGTTTTACTTGCTTATTAATTATATAACCGATAGTTCAAAAACTGGAAATGTAACCAAAACAAGTGGCAAAATTGCAATTAAATAGAAATCTTAATTAGGTTCACAATTTAGTGGGATTTAAATTAATATAAATTTGAAAACTTAACCCATGCAAAGCGGCCCCACCGATAGAAGAATATTTTTTATTCTACAATGATTTGTGTGTTATTTACATACAAATTAGGCCTCTAATCATTTTAGTAATGTTAATCCAATGGCCTTTTAATGTCTCTAATCCTTGATTTGCACCATGGTAGAGAAATTAAGCATTGGATTGATAACGGGAGCGAAATGACGCGTTTTGGAGCTTTTTGTGCATTTCCAGCAAAAGGACGAAAAGTCAACCCGATGACCGTCGGTCAACTCGTGGTCAACCCCGACTTTAGAGCGTCAACGAGTCAACATCAAGTCCTGGGAGTGAGTCGCAAGAAAATTTCGGAAGATTGCCAAAGGAGCCAAGAAGTCAAGTAAAGTCAACTTTGGTCAACTCCGAATGTCAAAGTCAAAGTCAAGGTCCAAGTCAACCTTGTGACTCACCCACATGAGCATCCAAAATCAGCAAGGTCCACACTAGATATCATGAGGTCACCCATAAATTATTCCTTCTTTTTGTTCTCATATGCATTTACTCTCTTACCCTTCATTTATTCTATCTAACCATTAGATTTTTCCCTAGTTAATCCTAGCTCTTCATTCCCTTCCCCTCTAGCCTATATATACCTAGTTCTTTCCCATTTAGGTCATCTTTTTAGCTAGCCACCATCTCACATTCCTCTTCACCTTTCTCTTTAGTTTTTCTCTCTACCTCCTCTACATCATCATTTATCTTGTTGCTAGAAGATCCTCACCAATTCATCAAGGACATCATCAAGAGCCAAGGAGAAGAAGGAGGCACCATCTATTAAGCATTCCTCATCTTTACTCTCTCTTCTACTTATGTCTAGAGTTCATATTTGTAATTTGATGATGTTTATTGTGATGATTAGTGAGTATTGACCTTTGTTGGGGACTAGGGTTGTGTGCCCTAGTCCAATGTGACTTTGTAATGCTTTGATTAATGAATAAATGTCTTTGTTGATTCATGAGTATGTGTATTGTCTAATTTAATATGTATTGAATGTGTATTTGAGGAATTCACCACTCTTTTGTATGCATTTGGTCCATTTTGTATAAGTTTGAATGGGTTGGTTACTTATTTCTACTCTAGGCAATTGACAATATATATGTGTGATGAGCATGTTTCACTTGTGTAATCTTTAATTCATGTGCTTTTACGTCTCCTTTCTTTCTACCATCCCGTGGAGAGTCCCTAAGACCCTAATAAGGCTTAGGAACACCTTAGGAAGAGTCCTTTCCACATCGATAATATCGGTGGAATGGTGAATTACACATGTGTTGCTTGTTTGAGTCCCTAGTTTTGACACTTTTACGCCTCTTAAGCACTTTAGGTGATTCAGTATTAGGTAACATAGATGAATCCCCTATGACACCTAGGTGATGTTTGGTACATAGGATTCTCTTAGCCTAGCTTATTTTCTATGAGAAGCCCGGACTCCTCTAACTTGGGATATGCTATACTAATACCTGCCCAACGTTTGGTGCTGCTTAGGATTGAGGAGCAGCATAATCAACATAGTTACCAATTGCAATGGTTTTCCAAATTCCAGCTCTCCTCCATCATATCAGTAACCCAGACAATTATGTCAATCTGGCTAAATCATCTTCAATAAACAAAAACCCATTCTTTAAACCCAGGAAAAAAAAAAGGGACGAACTCAGATGAAAAAAAAATTGAACGAGGTGATTTCTTGTGGTGCCATTAACTCAGATTTCCAAGGGTTTAGGGAGCTTGCTGGTGAGGAGAAGAGTCGAACGGTATGAATTTGAGGTCGTGGGGTGGCCGAAGTTGGTCGGACAGAGTACCTGAAATTTCAAAGATTTCGGCATTTCGGGCGGCGGTTTGCCGGCGCGTTTCGGGGAGAAACAAGGTGGGATAGGTTCTACTGCCCAAGCCGCTCCTCTTGGTGGAGGCGGTGTCAAACAATAATCGCCAGAGCTTGGTAGCTCAACGGCAACAGTGAAGGGAAGGAGACACAGAGAGAGCGAGAGAGAGAGAGAGAGAGAGAGAGAGAGAGAGGAGGGGGCTTCCACAAACCCATGTATTTTGGTGTCACTCTCTTAGCCCTATTTTTTGGGTTTTTGGGACTCCACAAGCTCATTAAAGGAAATCCCATGTTGTCAACAAACATGGGATATGACTACTTAAGAAAATAATACCATTTAGTCCAATCCAGTCCCATGTACCAAACATCCCCCTAGAGAGTTCAAATAGCCCTAATAAGGTAATTGGATACCTTAGGAAAACATGGTTCTAGAACCATAACATGGCTAGGATACGGGGCTTGATTTGTGATTACATTGGCATGATTTCGTGTTAGAGCATTGCTAGTTGCATTGGGCTTGGGTTGACCCGAAAACCCCAACACTTTCATAAATTGCACACACTTTACTTGCATTACTAGTTTGCTACTTGTTTGTTTGTCTATTTATCTTCCATCATTGCCTTTCACTACACCACACCACACTACGCACATTGTCTAAACCACTCACTCACACCTTTCCATCTCTCATTCCTTCCATCATTTAGCTAATTGACTTGATGCACACACTACCTAGGAGTTAGGGGTCGTCAATCCATGCGGACACGACATTCCCCCGGTCTCAATATCACTACCACTCTTTTGCTTCGTCATACAATCCGTCCCTTCCAACATTTTAAAGCAAAAGATGGTGAAGAATGGAATGCTTCTTTTAGAGGAAAGAGAATAAGAGAGAAGAGGATCAGAGAAAAAGAAGAAGCGAGAAAAGTGAAGGAATCAGAAGGAAGGGTAGGATCGGCATAGAAGTTTTTTGTTACATGAAAAAATAACAAAATACTAATGTGTAGTGTGAATGGTAAGATGAGAGAGAAAATGGGAGTGCGAAAATCACTCCCCTTTGTTTTTTTGCTCTTAATAGGCATACGTCAATACTCGTCGACGCAACACGTTCTCTGTCTCTCTCTCTCTCTCTCTCTCTCTCTCTCTCTCTCTCTCTCTCTCTCTCTCTCTCTCTCTCTCTCTCTCTCTCTCTCTCTCTCTCTCTCCAGCTTTCATTTTTGTTTATTCCTTTTTCCACAATACATGCGTCAACCTAATTTCCAAACAAACTTGTTAAATTAAAACAGTAAAACCACAATTTTTCTCAGATTCCAAACACCAATGACTTCCCTGACATTACGGTTTATAATAATCTGATTAAAAAATATTTAGGGAATATTTTATTCCCGGCGGAATTGCTATAACTATCAGTGTCCGATGGATTTTTCGCTGAAGAAATCGTTCAAATCTCCTGGCTGAAGCAAACACATGAGGAAGATCTTTGCTAGAGCAGAAGTTAGCAGCTACGAAGAGCTCCCCATTCTATTGGATCACCAAAAACAGGCAATGAGCGCCGCCGATTCCTCCTAGCGGCGAGAGGTCATTGTAAAGATCGACGAGGGCGATTCCTCCGGCAGCAATATCAGCGAAAGCATAAGGGAAGTAGACCCCGCCCAACATCACAGCGGGAGAATTTGGCGGGAATCGAGTATAGATTTTTGGACGGAGAACGAGCACAATGTCGTTGGCGGCAGTGGAGGAGGAGGGAGTAACAGCGGTGAGGGTTTTCAATTCGTGCAGAGTGGGAAGCAGACGGTGGAGGATGATTTGTCGTCGAAGCTAATCGGGCAGTTCCTGCACATGCAGAGAGCCTCAGGCAGCGACTTGGCGTTGGACATGGATTTGGAGATAGACAAGCTACGAAAACAAGATTTACCGCCTCTAGCGGAGTCTTCGAGGAACTCTCGTACGTCTAAGGAAAATACTAATGAATATAGTTAGAAAAGGGCATCTTACAACATTGGACGAGCAGATTCTGGATTCCACTGCGGATGAGGGTGATACTACGATCAAAAGTGAAGTTGAGGCAAAGGCAGCAGCAAGCCACGTAAATAATGCAGATAATCGCACAACAACGGATAGTGATGAATGGAGAAATGCCCTGAAACTATCTTTTTCTGATTTTCTCCTTTTATACCTAAACAAACAATGTCCCTAGAAGAACAAGGGAACCCAAATGACACTAAACAAGTAATTTAAAGCAACAAGTACGCACACAAACACACGAATTCAATATTGACAAGCTTAGAACAACTTAAAGCAAGAAATGGAGTGAAATGTGCACACTTATTAGAAACTTTAACTAGCAAGTGATAACATTAGGGGTGCTCATGTCTTACATATATCACTAGGATATAAGTCCTATCACTCCCCTAATGTGTCTCACTCAAGAGTGAATCCCACATGTGATCAATCAATACAATATAAACAAAGTGAGTCAAACAAAAAGAATGCTAACGACCCTACTACAACTACCAAGAAATCAAGGTTTTAGCCTCAATCCCCGGCAGCCGGCGCCATTTTGACCTTACAACACTGGATGAGCATATTTTGGATTCCACTGTGGATGAGGGTGATACTAAGATCAAAAGTGAAGTTGAGGCAAAGGCAGCAGCTAAAAAGATATTTTGCAATGTGGCTCGCCCCGGCTCCAAGTATGTATCCATTCCTCCCCATTTTGGTGTTGTTGTGCGATTATCTGCATTCTTTACTTGGCTTGACTATGTTATGGGGTTCCTATTTGTTTCTTTGTAAACAAAAATTATGGAGCAAAAGTTGATAACATGTGCAGTTTCGATAATTCCAATTTTCAATGCCAATATTTTTCGGTAGAGGAAAACATGTTTATGCTATGTTAGGAAATTCCAATAATGGAAATTTGATTTGTATCAGCTCTTTCAACACGCTTACATATTTGCACTTGAAGGTTTTGTGTTATGCGGGCGCCCTCTGTTGTTACCATCAATATGGCTTAAAACTTAGAATTGCCATTAATTGCACATTTATGCAGTTCTAAAGCTCAAATTGGTTTACAGTTTTCGTTCCAATTTTCTCTAAATTTTTAGAATTATTAATTATTGATGTTGACCATATTAGAATTGAATTTTCTATTTTAGTGAATGGAAAATGTGAAGGGTTATACCTTTTGGAATGTGGTTGCATTGGTTGGCTTTTCTAAAGAGTTGCAATTTTTTTCCAACACGTGTATTCTCTCTTATAAATAAAGATGCTTCTACTGCATTCAAAAATGAATTCCATGAGTATCACATTTAGGTTTCTCTAGTTTGATAGTGCATTTCAATCTTCTTGTCTTAATTAAGGCTATTGAATCTAATACTAGCCTTGTTAATTAATGTTTTTCTTGAGTTTTGTTATAAATTAGGTCACCATATTTTCCCAACCGACCATATTTTGTTCACCCTTCATGTGGACTTCAGTTTCTCAGTTGACAACTTCAGATGGGTAGGGCAAAAGGTTACCATCTGAGTTTGGGTGGGAGTTTTGTGTGACATTTTTTCATTGAGAATGATTTATTTTCCCGAGTAAATAAAAATGAAAAAACATGATACAACTAGTCAACCAAGAGTGACAAAATAGTATATATATATATAGCGATATATTTTCTGCAACTTCTGTTGTGGTCTACCTATAGAAGTGAAATCATAAAATATTTTTCTTTTGATTATAGTATGAGCATATTTCTTTTAGCTATATCACGTATATGTTTTCCATGAAATTCTCTCTTTTAACCAAATCCAATTTACTCTGTCCTGGCAGACACATCTACCTGGAGGATTTGTTGCGTTTCATGGAAGAAGATGAGGCTTTAAAGACCATGAGTCTCTTTGAAGGGGCCTCTAAGAGCAGGAGAATCAGCAAAACTTCCTTGAAAAATTGGGTGGTAAGTGTCAGCTGTCAAGTTCTCTATTGGGCAAAATTGTTAGGTAAACATTGACTAAAGGATAGTTCTCCTTTGACATAAAGGTTTTATTTGTACAGTTAGTGGTTATTAGATTGTTAATGTGTTGCGCTTATTGGTCCAGGTCAATTGCTTTAGAGAACGGAGAGCACTTTCTTTGACACTGAATGACATCAAAACAGCAGTGAACAGACTTCGCCGCGTGGTGGATGTATTAGTTGCGGTGGCAAATGGGCCGATAGGCCCGAGTTCGGCACGTTAAGAAGCAGTCCGGCCCGTTATAGGCCCGGCACGTTAATTTAACGGGCCGGGCTGAGAAATATTGGCCCAAAAGCCCGGCACGGCCCGAGCCCGATAAATTACGGGCCGCAGCCCGGCCCGTTCATGAGGCGTGGATATATATATATATATATAATTATATATAATTATAGGGAGATTCTCTAGTGAGGACCACTTAAATGAGTACCACTTGAGGACTTTTCGATTAATGGTTGTGATATCTATTTTTCGATTACATCTTGACAAATCAACCGTTCAATGTTAAGATATTCATGAGTAGATCACTTCTACAAATTTTTAACAAAAATTGAAATCGTTAAGGTACCGAACTAGACCAAATAAATGGACGAACCAAATCTGTCGATTTCGAACCATTCATATTCATAAATGGTAAATCACAATTAAATATGACTTAACGATTTCCGATTTCATTGAAAATTTGTAGAAGTGATCTACTCATAAATATCTAAATATTGAACGGTTGATTTGTCGAAATGTAATAAAAAAAGTATGTCTAATCGAAAAGTCCTCAAGTGGTACTCATTATAATAGTCCTCACTAGAGAAGCTCCCTATAATTATATATGTATATATTATATATACATAAATATATATAATTATAATTATATATGTATATAATTATATATAATTATATATACATAATTTTATATATATACATAATTATATAGATATAATTGGAAAATACTTATGTCCGACCCCTTTTTTTTTGGTACATTCGATGATCTATTTTCATGATCTGAACCGTTCATCTTTTAAAAAAACATTTCAAGATCATGTCTGCAAAAAATCATCCAAATTGAAAATTGTTTATTTATGCAATTGCATCAAACAAATGGACGATTGGGAATGAAAATATTAACTTTCACCAAAACCGTTCATTTGTTTGATATTAACTTTCAACAAATGGATGAGTTAATGATCTTCATTTTGGATGATTTTTTGCAGACATGATCTTGAAATGTTTATTTAGACATTGAACGATTCAGATCATGAAAATAGATCATCGAATGTACCAAAAATGAGAGGGGTCGGACACATTAAGTCCGACCCGGGTCGGACACAAGCTTTTTCCTATATAATTATGAACAACAATCATTGTTTGTATGAATTTTGTGTAGTATTTATGTTTATTGTATTAATTTTATCTCAAAGTATAACTACTTTTCGTTTTTATCGGAAAAAAAAAAAAAAAAAAACTAGTTTTCGTTTTCTTACGGCCCAAGCCCGACCCGGCACGAGCACGGTCCAGCACGCTATGGACTTGGGCCATGGGCCGGGCCGGGCCTAATGTTTGAGTATATGGGCCGGCCCGAGCCCGGGCCCGATAAGAAATGGGCCGACACGGGCCGGCCCGAGCATGGCCCATAGCCCAATTAAATGGGCCGGCCCGTTTGACACCTCTAGTTGGCATTGTTATTGTAGTTATGTGGCTTCTTGTGTTGGATATTGTCACCAGCGCCAATATTGTTTATGCAACTTCTCAGTTTGTGGTTGTGGCATTTGTTTTTGGTAACACATGCAAGACAATATTTGAAGCAGTCATATTTTTATTTGTGATGCACCCCTTTGACGTGGGAGATCGATGTGAAATTGAAGGAGTTCAAGTAAATTTTCATTTCCACCTAAGTCACGTTCTATTCAATATTGTACATTTTTATGTCTGTGGGTTGATTTGTTTTATCAATGACTTAGATGGTTGTAGAAGAAATGAATATCTTGACTACAGTTTTTCTAAGGTATGACAACACGAAAATTGTGTACCCCAACAGTACCCTTTCGACTAAGCCCATCAATAACTTCTATCGTAGTCCGGACACAGGAGATGTTGTAGAATTCTGTGTCCATATAACTACACCGGCAGATAAGATTGATGTTATGAAACAGAGAATGATAAGGTATGTGAAAAGATCTTTTGCTACTTCCTAATTTAGATTATGATGTATTTCAACGTCTGGTTAACAAATTATTTCCTACGGTTGCAATTACAGTTACATTGAAAATAAGAAGGAGCACTGGTATCCTGCACCAATGATCATATTGAAGGATGTAGAAGACATGAATAGGATGAGGTTTGCATTGTGGCTGACACATAGAATGAACTTCCAAGACGTGGGAGAAAAGTGGGTAAGGAGAGCCCACTACGCCAATAATGTTATCAGATGACACATGTTTAACGACACAATTCGTATTTTCTGTCGTCTGAAATTTTCAAACGACATAAAAAATAAATATGTCGTCTGATAGTGGTATACGCCATACCTGAAATTTTTTATGGAAGCGGGACATCAGCTGGATGTGTTCAGACAACAGTTCTATGACTATATGCCGTCTGAAAAATCTCATCACCCAAAAGAGTCCGATTTTTTTTTGGGGTTACGTCATTTTAGGCATATTTGCTAGGGCTCCCACACTTCAAATTTTTTGAGGTTTCCCTCTCAACAGGCCCTCACTAATATTTGGTTTCCCTCTCGAGCAGCCTACACACATGACCTCCCTTCTGACTCTCTCTCTCTCTCTCTCTACTCATCGAAGAACAGAGAAAAAAATCTTCCCTTCTTTGTTTCTGACAACCATCTGAATCAATCAAATGGATTTCGATTAGCCAACATTCGTATCAAACCCAAGGATTTCTTAGCCAAATTCATTTCTAGTCACTATCAATTTGACAATTTTCAGCCATAAACCACCAAAATCAAAAACCCTAGAACCTTTCAATCTGTCAATCACAACCCATATCGATGAACCCAGTAGCTCCTTTATTGCGTTTTTGAGAGATGAGGGAGAAGCTCATGGTTTGAGGTGGGAGGGGTGTAGGAGCAGTGAGGTTTGCTCAGAGAGGAAGAAGATAGCGAAGCCCTCTATGTGCTGCACGCTGGGAGTCAGCGAAGAAAGAGAGGCTGTAATTGGGAGACGCGCAGAGAGAGCTTAGCCATGACTGAATCAATCAATGCCATCTCCCTCGATATGGAGAAGATCTATCTCGGTGGAAAGGTTCTCCCTTTACTTCAAGATTTGTTTTTTCATTTTTTCTTCCTCTCAGAGAGATCTTAGCCATGGCTATATTAGAGTTTAATATTTGCAAATTGAATTTTTACTTCTTGCTTGGTTCTAGTTTTAGAGGTCTGGTTTGTATTTTGGTGAATGTCTTCGCACTTCTCCCCAAGACCACGGACAAGCTCCTGCAGCGACCGAATCCTCATCAAGGTACCATTTTGATTTTCTTAATTTGTGGCTCTATCTGTATTTACTTTGAACCCAAGCTGCTGCTAGTCTGCTATTATGCTGCTGCTAGTTTGATTGATTGATTAATGAACCCGAGCTGCTAGTTTGGTCCTGTGAATTTGTGATATTGATGAATTGAACTGGGCAGTATATGAGTGTGTCTATGTGTTGTGAACTTGTGAATTGTGATTATGTGAAGTTGTGAACTGTGAGTCTTAAATTAATAGAGAAAGTGAGTCTCTGTTCTTATGTTCTTATCATCATTGATACTAATCTTTTCATTTTGTTTGACAAGCAAATAGAGGTTTTGTCCTACCAAAATTCCTTTTGGTTTAGCTTGAGATGGATTTGAAGTTAGAGTTGGCACAATTGGCAGATGTCAATTTCCTATGTTCTTTTCTCTTTATGCGACAACTCCTGCTTCTATTGCCAACCTCTTTATTGCGTTTTTCTCATTGTTCTTTTCTTATGTTATACCTCTTATTCTCCACCCCTTATGAAGGTACCATTTGAAGAAGTTTCAGAACTTGTAGGTGGCCGTAGACGCATTCATTAGCAAGGGGCATGCATATGTAGCAATGAGTCGGGTCAAAATTCAATGCTTTCTTTTGAATCTCTTACTCAACCCATAAAGTAATGATTTGTCGTTAATCATTTTCCTTTATTTGCTCCCCGTTCCCCCTCCCTCTCCCCCAACAATAGGTGGTTTCCCTTGTTGCCACCTATTTGAAAAGGTAAAATGGTTGGCCAATCAATCAGCTTTCTATATTTTTTTGCTTGTTATTCATACGCTTCTTTTGCTTTTGTCTATTTATTTTTTCAATTTCCCAGATTCTTCTTTTCTCATGGTGCTCTTATATATTCCTTCTATTTTATAAATGCCACTTGTTTGCTGCTGAGAGAGAAGCATCATCTAAAGCATCATCTGTCCTGTGTTAGTTTCTGCATAATACCATCTGAATAAAGTGATGGGAATGCGCTCTGTGTCTTGTGTTTGTATGCTACTTCAAATAAGGTAGTGTGATTATAGGTGCATGTTCAGAAAAAAAAATGCTTTTTAACATGCTATTCCATTGGTACACCTCTTGTCCATTGCCAATGTGTCTGTTGATTTTGTCCGGTTGTATTTTACATTGTTGCACTAATTTCCTCTATTTGCTGATCCGTATATTTTCTATGTGAATTTTTTCTATTGTCTCCTTGCAATTGAAGTTCATTCCATGTTATTGTTATTTTCTTTCTAACAATTTCTTTCTTACTAGCTCACGTCTATTCAATGCTGTGAATTTTGACTAAGGGCGCCTGTTGTGTATTGCAGAATTATCTTGCTGTGTATCTTTTGTGTGTTTCATTACTCAAGACAAATGAGCACCCAACCATTTTCTCCAAAAGGTTAATTGTACTTGTACATATGAAGACAATCATATTTGCACGAAGACAATCATGGTGTAGTGCTTTTTGTGAAGAATGACTCAGGGTTTGTACTGAATTTGATTAGGTTTCAACTACTCCATTAATTTACATATAAAGCTTTGGATGCTCTACTTATTATAATATATAGAAATGCCAAACCTCGTATAAGAATTTAAGTCATATACCTTTTTCCTTGAAGTGTTGACATTACTTAATGCCTTAATGGTATGTTCATATTAGAGAATATTTTTGTATTGTTAGGCATATTGTATACCTGCTTTCCATTTGTTCCTTGAGTTGTTAGGCTTATTGTAGGGTAGAAACTAACGTAAAATATCATATTTCAAGTATTTCAGATTACTTGGCTTCTTGAAATTTGGAATGGAGATGCTGTTTCCGCACGTCTTATAATTGACAACAATATATATTCTCTTCTGCTTGATTGCCTCATCAATGGATAAAGTTTACACAAAAAAGGACATTGATCAAGTTCGGGTTGAGTGGGCAAAGAATGTTGTCAAGTTTCAAGACAACAAGAGCTTATTGGTCAGTAGTTAGGACTTCATTTTGTGGATAACTTATGGAAAATCAAACTGTTAGTCTTAAATTTTTGTTGCTAGTGGTGATAGATATGACATTCTCCTATAAGATTTCATGGAAGAATTTAACTTACTCATGGATGTATTTTGGTGTGTATGCAATGCCAAAATTTGGATTTATTTTGGTGAATGCAATGTGCAATTATGGTTAAATGAAGTTGTTGTTAGTTTCCAAAACGAGGATGAGTATCAATGACAAGACATTAATGTGTTGTGTATATGGTTCATAACCAACAAATGAATGACAATAACTATTGTCTTTTGAAAAAAGGGACAACATAATCAAATCCAAAATCTGTAGTCTGAATCGACCAAAAACGACAGATTTTAAGAAGTCGGTTATGGTTGATAGGGTTATCAAACAACATTTAATTTCACAAAAATGTGGTACTCATTCCTTTTAAACAATAGATAAATGTCGTTGTTATAGTTAACTAATAACAGATAATTCCAAAATATTCATCTTTTGGTGTTATCAAACCACATATATAGAAAAAATAATGTCGTTGAAACTCATACAAACCACATATCTTATAAAGAAAATGTCATAAAGCTTCATTGTAAACAACATATAAATGTCGTTGACAAATATAATAGACGACAGATGAGCCTCAAATATTGATATTTTGAGTCAATCAAACAACAGATTTGTGGCAAAATTCTGTTGTGTGAATGAATATTCAATGACGGGGAATATTTGTCGTCTGAAAGAGTTAACAACGGCAGGCTACTAGACGACAGATAGGAGTTCAATCAGACGACAGATCTGGACTGTCGTCTGATGACTTTGTTGGCGTAGTGGCCCTTTTACTTGAAGAGATGGTGCGGATCTTCCAGGAGCTCGACATTTAGTATCGGCTACTGCCTATTGACATAAACGTCTGCGTCATGCCTCCCATGACCACTGGTCTACCTCACTCTCATTTCACAGCAACCACAAGCTGAGCGACGAAATGTGGGAATCCAAAGTCTGACCTTCCCAACGAGCATGCATATATACCCCTTGGCAATTTGTAGAACCACATGGAAGAGAGCTAAGTTCATGCCGTAGGATCTCGTAGAGAAGGGAGAGGATGATATCCGTCAACACGGTTTGATGGATTGATCTCGAGTTGGATGTCTTCAATCTTGAACTAGAGCAAATGGAGTAGATGATTTATTCTGTTTGATTTTGCAGATGGCAATGTGTATATCTATTTATTTAACTTCAATTTTTGTGTCTCCTCAGTGTTTGTTTGTGTGTTCTGGTACATGAGTTTAGATTTTTACTCGGAAAATGTACTTTTTAAACCTAACACCTAACCTTAGCTATCTCAAATAATTTAAACCAATAATTATCAAGCTTCTCTTGATGTGCTAATTATGCAGGGTAATGACTAGCTGTTGCAACTGAAGCTGCTTCTAGGGGAACAGTTGCCACCAGAAGCTGTGTGCTAAGATAATGCAAGTCACAGAAAACTTGTTCGTAGTTCTAGTAGCTCTTTAACAACATTTGCTTCTACACTAAATTCAAATGCCTCTCTATTAGATGGAAAGAAATTAACAACCAGTTATATAGAGTAAGAAAGAGCTATATATGCAGAAATATGTAGCACATATATGAGTTCTAACTTCTAAGAATGATTACTTGTGTTGAAATTAAGTAGCATTAGGGAGGAAAATAAAAAGTGTTTTTAATACTTTTGTTTTTTGGGAGGATAGTAGCTAGGCTTCATGTGCTAATACGCTAGGATGAAATATACTTCAATTTCCTAGGTCTAGACCCAAATCTCAGCCAGGTACTACAAAAATCGGCAAAGCGATGTTTTTATGAACAAGATTGACGCTTGATTTATTTAAAGTGAGACCAGAACAAAAATAAATAAATATTTTTTTTGGTTGCAAGGAGGCCTAAAAAGGCCTAACAAAGAAGAACAACAAAAGCAAAAGACCAAAAATTAGCCAAGATGGCTATCAGAGGTTCTTCTGCTCTGAATAGTGTCCTCCAAATCATCAGAATAAGCATGAGAGGCATAGCAGGGAGGGTTGTCCAGGAAGATAGCACCATGATCATGGTTGATGCCATTTTTAGCCAGTGCATCAACCACCATATTGCATTCTCTATAGATGTGAACTACATAGAAAGAGGTGAAAGTTTGTATAAACTTCTTGCAACAAGCTAACAACGAGCCAAGAGGATGAAGATCATTGCTGCTATATAGTAAGGAGTTGACTAAAATTGCAGAGTCAGACTCTACAATTAGATTAGTCATATTGCACTCAACAACAAGCTTGAGGCCAAGGTAGAGAGCCCAGGTTTCAGCATCAATAACTTCCCCAATACCAAGGTTGGCTTGAAAACCCCTAATCCAGTGTCCTTGGGAATTTCGAAGGACTCCACCAGCAACAATTTTTCCATTTTGACCATTCATAGAGCCATCAATATTTAGTTTCATTGTGCCTTCTGGAGGCCTTTTCCAGGCAAGCAGATTCAAGCAATAGTTGCTCTGATTTTGGGCAGAAATTCGAGCAGAGGACCACTCCTTGATTGCAATATAAATAATCAAGAGAGGCCGGCCTGGAGAGATTATGAAAACTATGATAAAAAATTCTTTTGTTCCTTCATTTCCAAATATACCAGCAGGTGAAGACAAACACATCACACCATCTGGTATTGTTTGCACACAGATGGGTACACTACAAATTAGCAGTAAGCCAATCAATCCAAGGCATCTGAGATAGATTGTTAACAACACCAAGCTTTTGAAGGCATCCCCAAATACCTTTAGAGAAGTTGCAATCTCTAAAAAGATGAACTAAGGTTTCCTTGTCAGAATTGCAAGTAAAGAAAGAGTCATCCGTAGTGAGATTTCTTTTCATCAACTGAGTATTTGTGAGGATCTTACCATGAGCAATAGTCCAAATAAAGGTTTTGAGTATGGGGGGAATATCAAGCTTCCAAATTATCTTCCATGGAGAGTTGTTGAGATCAGAGAAATTAAGAAACGAGTTGAAAACAGATTTAACGCTGAAGATGCCATTTGAAGTACTCCCCCATATCTGAGTGTCTGGACCACAACCATCAAAGCCAAGAGGAATGCATAGAATTTGCTAAACAATATTGTCAAGAAGAGATTCAACAAGAAGGTGAATATTGCAGCCATGTTGATCCCAAAAATTACAAACTTTGACACTTGGTTCAATGGTAGCAGTTGAGAGAGCATGATCACAAAGAGGATGAGGGAGAAGCCATAGGTCAGTCCAGAAACAAACTCTTGTTTCATCCCCAATTCTCCATGTGAGATTTTTCCTTAGTAAGATAGCCCAATGGAAAATACTTCTCCAAGTACTAGAGCAGTCTAGAGGAGGTTTGTAATTAACAGAGGTTAAGCTGCCATTTTGGAGGTATTTAGCTTTATAAATACAACTCTATAAACCAGGATCATTTTGATAAATCCTCCAACTAGCCTTAGCGAGCATAGACTGATTCATACCAGAGGTTTTTTTGATCCCCAAGCCACCAAGAGGTTTTGGTCTACAGATTGTATCCCAGTTCACCAGGTGAACTTTTTTGTGCTCTTCAATATCTCCCCATGGGAAATTTCGATTCAATTTGTCAATATCCTGACCAAGGCTCATAGAAAGCTTAGCAGTCTGCATAGAATAGATTGAAATTGAAGCAGTAATAGAATTAATAAGGGTCAATCTCCCGGCCATGCTTAGAGTTTTACTCTTCAAACTTGACAATCTACTTTGAATTTTATCCAGAAGACTAGCATAAGTATGCTTATTAATTCTTGAATGGACAAGAGGCATGCCCAAATATTTCCCAAGGTCATTAGTCAATGGAGACCTACAAATTCTGCTAATGGCATTGGCATCACATCTTCTAGTATTAGGAGAGCAATAGATCAAGAATTTTTCATAGCAAACTGATTGCCCAGATAAAGCACAAAAATGGTCAAGACAATTTTTAAGAGTGTGGGCCTGATGATGAGTGGCTTCAGCAAATAGCATCAAGTCATCAATAAAAAATAAATGAGAAATAAAGGGACTAGATTGAGAGGCTCTTACAGGTTTCTAGTCACCAACACTCACAACAGATTGAATCAAGTGGAAGAGCTTTTTCATGCATAGCACTAAGATATAGGATGAAAGTAGATCACCCTGGTATAAATACTTATTTGTAGGGTTGGGCACAAAATCCCGAAAATCATGTCCCGACCCGATCCCGTACCGTCCCATGCGGGATTGAAAACCAAATTTTACTGTTTAGTCCCGTCCCGTCCCGATAAAATGGGACGGGATGCGAGATTTGAATTTAAATCCCGAAAATCCCTAAAATCCCGAAAATCCCGTCCCATCCCGAAGTTAATTTTTTTTTGTTTTTGAAAGCTAATAAACCCAGCCCACTTTTCTTCTTCTTCCTCTGTCCACTCTTCGATCTCTCTCTCTCTCCTCCAGCCTCTTTCTCTTCTCTTCCCTCTCTTCTTTTTGCTTTTCTTCTTCTTTCTTCCCTTCTCTTTCTCTTCTCTTCCCTTTTCTTTTTCTTTCTTTCCTTTCTTTCTCTCTCCGGTCTTTCTTTCTTTCTCTCTTTCTCTTCTCTTCCCTTTTCTTCTTCTTTCTTTCCTCTCTTTCTCTCTCCGGTCTCCCTTTCTTTCTTCCCTTCTCTTTCTCTTCTCCTCCCTTTTCTTCTTCTTCCTTCCCTCTCTTTCTCTTCTCTTCCCTTTTCTTCTTCTTTCTTCCTCTGTTACAACACGGCTAAAACAACAAGGAAAAAAAAGAAAAAGAAAAAAAGCTTTGAATCTCAATCCCGTCTTGTCCCGTCCCGATCCCGAACGGGTTCATCCCGAACGTGATTTGTTTTGAAAATGGCAAATCTTGTCCTGTCCCGTCCCACAATTTAATTGCGGGACGAGATGTGGGATCACCCCCATCCCGGCTTGTCCCGTCCCGTGTCCAGCCCTACTTATTTGTAGGCGTAAAAAAGGGAAAAGTTGTTCATTAAAAAAAAAAAGGTTTGGTTTTGGGCTCAAACCCAGGTTAAATCTCGAACGCAGTAGACCCGAGAAGAGAATAGGGCCAAGCCCAGTCGAAAGTGCGACCTGCGAAGTGAAAAGGTCCGCTGTGTTCAACTTTTATACTGACGGATTGCAGTTCATTTCGAAAATTGGGAGGGAAGAGAGAGAAAGAGGGAAAGTTCAGGCATGAGAGAATGGCTAACCTGAGTGGCCTCATCCACGAGCTCCGAGAACGCATAGCAGCTGCCTCATCCACTCCTCCTAACAATTCACACGACGTCGCTTTGTAGATCCGATTGCGCGCGGTCCTTCCCAACCTTGTTCAAGCCCACGTCGTTCCCTCTCCCTCTGGTACACTGCTACTTTCCCTCTCTCTAAACCTAGGTTGAAGATTAGCTACAAGTAGCAATCAAGTGAATTTCTCTATGAATTTTTCATTGTTTACAGCGAATGAGAGAGAAGTCATAGCTGTATTGAAGCTCATCGCTTACACCGCAAAGCATTTTCCGGGAGTCTTTTACCATGGAAAGGCCGGCGCAATTCTTCCTATGCTCGGTCGCATATTTCCTTTCTTATCAGAACCGGCGTTTCGGTAAGGGATTCGAAAAGTCACCGTTAATTTTAGGCTCCGTTTGTTTTGATTCGCTGAAATGACTACTCATTTGTGAATTTTTGAAGCTTGAAGAAGAGCTATTCTATTGCCTTTTGTTATGATCATACTAATATCAGTTTACTCAGTTCTAGGCATGGAGTAATCTTTGATACTGTTGGATCACTTTTATCCTTACTTCGTACTGGAGCACAGGATGCCTATCGTCAGTTTTTCATGGATTCCATGCTCGTTGTTGAAGGTAAGAACACATAGTTCTACAACAAATAGTTGATGACTTTATTTGAATATTTACCCAGTTTATTTGGCTTTCCATACTGATCTGATTGTGGGATTGTTTTGGTTCACTTTTTGCTTGAACTAATATTTGTTTAAGATAGGTAAAGCTTCCTTGAACTGAAGTTTTACCTCATTGAAGGATACAAGATAGCTAATATGTGTTTATCTTCATTCAGATCTTTTGTGTGTGGCATCAGTCTGTGCAGATATATCAAATATTACTGAATCAACTAAAATGACTTTAAAGTGTTTCTCTGAGTCCTTCAATGCAATTTTCGACAATCCTGCACATCTTGGAGATCTCCCAGAAAGTATCAAACCTGTTGATGGCACTGGGATCTTGATTAACGTTACAGGCAATACAAGGTGGCAACCTTGTGCAACTTGGATGATTAAGTTTCTTGGTAAATGCTTAACTGAAGGAACTCTATATGTCGAAGGACTCATGAATGTGTCATTTGTTATGGCTGCATGGTCCCTTTTATGTTATGGGGATGCTGATTTGCATATGGTGAGTAGCAATTACTTTATGCTGGTGCCCTGGTATATAATTCCAATTGTATGTATGATGATGCAACTTGAAAGAAATATATCTAAGCTGATGATGAATTCAATAGCTGTTAGAACAATTAGTTTATAAATATGTGGCACTGCCATACAAATTTCTAACTATTTGACTTTTATGCAAGGCATGTTTTGATTTTGCAAGCATCGCTGGATCCGCGATAAAATATGATGTCATTCCTTATCAGAACATAATGCAGTCGATATCAACTATATTAAGCGAGGACAAAGAGGGGCCTCCCGCATTTAGGTGTGTTTCTGAATGCTCAAAACGTATTTTCCATTAAGAATGTGAAGTGAAACTCACCCCGGGGAATGCACAGTTGAAGCAACTATTTTCTTTCTATAACATTTGTTCTTCATTATCTTTGCGTATCCACAGTATATTCTATCACCTTAGTGGTTGGATTATAAGGAAATACTCACACACCCCCACACAGACACATACTCATAGAGTTGTAGTCCGCTCTCATGAGCTATTTCTCTATAATTATGCATTGCATTTTATGTAGTTTTTTTAGTGTCTTATGGAGTTTCCAGAGAGAAACTTATTTTTCATCACAAATTACGAGTCTTGTCTTATAGTTGGGTTTATACACAATTTTTATGGATATGTAGTGTGCAGTCTGTAGTTAGGGTTTCAAGTTCATGGTTTTGCATTGGACTGAACAGAAATGAATTTAGGGCCAAATTGAATACACAATTTTGATGGATATGTAGTGTGCAGTCTGTAGTTATGGTTTCAAGTTCATGGTTATGCATTAGACTGAACATAAATGAATTTAGGGCCATATTGATTATGATCCTTGAAGACTTGTAATTGATGATAATGGGCATGATATGCTGTGATAGATTTCATTTATAGATGGACGTTGCAAACTTTGTGTGGTCTACACAACATGGTTCTAAGAGTCAACAAATCTATAGGCAATTATTACCTATTTGAGTTCTTTGTGGTATAAAGCATTTTTCTGGGACATTTGATTTTCTCATCTTTGGAGAATTTTAAGTTAAATCTCTACATCCAGTATTCTTTGCTAATTAAATCTCTACACTGGGCTTGCACTGCAGAGACACGGTTTATGATTCGTCTATGGGTGGTTGCCTAGAGGCATTACACTCTAATTGCCCTGAAGATATAGTCAAGCTAACAGCTGCACATTTAGTCAATGTATTACCCCATTCAATGAGGAGAACCAGAAGCCAGGAGCTTAAGGTTAATATTAATGTCCATCTATTTTTCGTTTCTCATTGACCAAATTCTTGTGAGCCATTCTTACCCTCTGGATTGCTAATAGATCTGAAGATTGATTTGTTCTGGGGACCTACTAATAACTTTTATTTTCAGGTTGCGTTGTGCAACACGTACATATGGATTGCAAAGATGTGCCCCCCTCATATCTGGAGGCCACAATCTCTCCCTTATGTACTTTCTTGTCCAGACCCCTGCTTCTCATTGATAGATTGCTTACAAGTAGCTCTCTCTATACTTGGTCCTGATCTTGTTGGAGGGAGAATTACAAATAATAGCTGTCAGAGTTTATCAACATTAAGTGATAAATCAATTGAAAACTCCAAGGTTGGAGAAAAAAGACCTATTCAGGATGCGGATTCTTTCAAGAATAAACGCCAAAAGATTGATGAAGAAATCATGAATCCTGATTTTAATATTCAGGTGGCATGTAAGCATACTCATATGGTTCCTTGTAAAACAGAAGACTCTGCAAATCATATGCATAAATCGCTCCTTTCTTTTGCTGAATGTTTAAAATCTCCTGGTGTCAGTCCTAATTCTTTAAGACCTGATCTCGCATCAACAGGTCTTAGCATGCTTTGCATTGCGTTCTGTAGATATCCAGAGACCAGTATGTCATTATGCATCTTTCATCAGATGTATGCATGGATACCTTGGATATGTCAACAGGTATGTTGGGTTAAATTGGTGGACATATAATTTCGTTACTCATTTCACGTACCACTAAATGAGAATTACATTTGTAGGCAAAGCAAGGAAGTGCAGTTGAACTTGATATTTCCATCTACCTGGAAGGAATTCACTGCATGTTGCTTTTGCAAAGTAAGGAGACAGATCTACTTTCATTTAGATTTGAAAAATCTTGCTTTTGAGAGATTGATATGTTATATTGCTTTTGGTTCTTGAATTTTATCAAGAAGGTGATAATCTTTATGACGATCTATATGTTTCTTCCAGATGAAGGGAAGCATTTTTTTTTCCCCTTTCTCTTCTATGCTATTTATTGCGTTATATTTTCTTCAGTCTGCTCTTTTGTTATTAATGCATTCCCTAGAGTACTGGAGTTCTGTGCATATGTTGCTATTCCATCATACAAGTCGCTAATATTGACTGATTTAGTTCTTTAGAAATCAAGTATGTTGGCTTAAATTTTGTTCCGATCGACTGCTTTAAGGTCTGATTGCTTGATTAGCTTAATCCAAGGCTAACCTTCAGAGAAGATCAGCAGATTCATGATATTTGTGTCCTATATAAACAGCTGTGTATGTTCTTCATATGTAATTAGGAAACCACAATTCCTTTCACCATTTTTTGGATGTAAAATATTTATTTTTCTTGTTTCTTATTCAGGTCCCTTAATCATGAAGTGTATGGAGAATACGGTTGTCGATGCTGACCTTATACATGTCCTTCTAAAGCTTCCATGGATCCATTCTCATGTAGACCACCATCATTTGTGGAAAACAAAATGTATCTCTGTTCAAGTTGCATGCAAACTTGTTCACAGCACAACAACTAAAACTCAACTTGAAGTGTTGGATTTGAGTCTTAATGATGAACGTGACGAAGTTAGCATTGAAGCTATAATTTCAATGCCTGTGATTGTCATGTGGGCTGGTCTCAGTGGGCTATCACACATATTCAGAAGGCTTGAGTAAGAGAACACTTAGAAAGTTATTTATTTTATGGTTTTCAGATATGTCGTTGGTAAGTTCTGTGATTAATACTTGCTTCTTGTGAGTGTATTGGTAATACTTTGAATTTGAAAAGGAATCTTATAAGAAGGATTAATTTACAACCTAATGAAAAACTCTGAAACTCCTTTTCTATTAGGAAAAATTATATGACATGAATCCAACGGGCTTATCATGACTGGCCACATGGAGGGAAACTTGGTTTTTTTTTTTAAATTAAATTTTTGTAATTTTTAACCTTTTTTTTTCTTAACCCTTACATAAATTGCATTTTAAGTGGTTTTTTATATTATTATTATTTATTTATATTTTAATTAAAGCGGAGGGTAATGACTAGTTGATACATTTGTGGTTTTGGCTTGCACTATACTTGCGTGATCAGATTCTTAAGTACGAAAATTTTTCTGTGATTCATCGAGTGCTCTATGCTCACGAAATCATAAAATCTTTTGTTCAGTCATTTACCTTTTGTCTCTCACAGTTGCAGGTCCTTGGGGAGCGAGAGAAATGAGAAGGTTAAGATTATGATTCCCTTTTCTCTTGGTTTTTTGTCATGTCTTTATGGATCTCGTAACAACGGAGATGACATGGATAGAAGTCAGTGTAAACTATTTTTAAAAATACATAAAAAGAAACATAGTCAAACGGTGGATTATTTGCTGCAAGGATTCTGGTGTTCAAAGTGTGACGATAGTGTCCAACACATTACTGAGTCATATCACATATCATACATCTGCCTGACCAACACATCAGAGAAATAAGTTTGGATTGTAATTTTCTCCATCTACAGTCTATATTTTGAACTTCTCAAGGATGAGTCATCTGAAGAGATTCAAGTGGCTTGTGTGAAAAATATTCGGAGAGTACTTGTACATGGGGGCGTAGAGAATCTCTTGGAGTCAAGATTTGAATGGATTTGATGTGTTGAATATTTACTCATTAATACGAAGAAGGCTATAAGAGAGGCATTCTGCACTCAGATTACTTCTTCATTCATTGAGGATTCAATTATGAGTTGCTTATTTCTCGATGAGGGCATGTCAAGTAACGGTAAAGAAGAAGGGTTTTTGAACATGATCAAGAACTCCTTTTCAAAAACTTAAGATCCCCAAATATTTGAGACTCTTTTGGAATCGACAGCTGAAATAATGATTGCACTTGACATTCAGAGTCAACTATTCTTGCTTTCTCTTCTTTTGTTGGTTGATCAACTTGATAATCCACACATGACAGTGAGAATGATTGCATCGAAGTTGATACACAAATCTTGCTGTTTTCATCTTAAAGGAGGTTTTGAAGTAATCCTTCTGAAAGTTGTTCATGTTTCAAATGAACTATTCGACTATCTGTCTTTGAGGCTCTCTAGCTGTCCGACTATGGTCCAAGAGTTTGCAGGATCAGTTCTTGGTACAGAAACAGAAAAACTTATCAAGAAAATGGTTCCTGTAGTTCTTCCGAAGCTTATAGTGTCTCAGCAGGATGATGATCAAGCAGTTGACACCTTATATGAACTGGCTAAGTGGTTAAACACTGATGTGGCGTCTCTTACACTTCTTTGGGTGCCGAAAGTGCTAGCTTTTGCTCTCCATCGACCAGATGTGCGAGAGCTAGAGGCAGCTGTACAGTTTTACCATACACAAACCAGTTTTGACAAACAACAAATCTTCTCAGCTGCATTACCTGATCTTTTAGATGAACTCATATGCTTTCTTGATGGAGGTGATTCAGAAGAGATAAGCGGAAGGTATGAAACTCTACTTGTGATACACATTTTCCATACACGTTATCCACTACACAATTCTTTTTCGTACCTATTTGTTTTTATCTCTTCAGGCACCTGCAAAATTATGAATGTAGCTGGTGGGTTATATGTGTATTGTATTGTGCTGCAACAGATCCTACCAAGGTATTGACATTTCATGTCTGCTCACAGGTTAGCAAGAGTACCTGAGACGATAAAAGAGGTTGCAAGAGTTTTGACTGGGGGTGAAGATCTACCAAATTTTTTGAAGAATCATTTTGCCCACCATCTTAACAGTATTGATTGAAAGATGCTCCATGCAGAAGAATTTCCATTGCAGAAACAAGCCTTACAACGTATTGAGATGCTAATTAAAATGATGGGTTGTCACCTTAGTACGTATGTGCCTAAATTAATGGTTCTTCGCATGCATGCTATTGAAAAAGAACTCCTCCAGAGTGAGGGTCTCTCCGTGTTGCTTTTTTTCATTGTGCAGCTGGTGAAAGTATCACCTGCTAGCACTGAACATGTCATTTCACAAGTTTTTGCTGCTCTTATTCCCTTTTTAGGGAGAGATGAAGAAAGTCCAGTTCATCTAGATAAAGTGGTAAAAAATTTAGAAGAACTTGTGCTAAATAACCAGGATATTCTAAAGCAGCATATTCATGAGTTCCCTCGTATGCCCAGTATACCAGCTCTAATAGAAGTGAACAAGGCTATACAAGAAGCCAGAGGGTCAATGACATTGAGGGATCGATTGCGCGATGTTGTTGATGGTCTGAATCATGACAGCTTAAACGTGAGATACATGGTAGTGTGCGAGTTGAAAAAGTTGCTGAACCTGGAAAGGGAGGGGGTCACAGCTCTGATAACTGCTGAAGGTGGTGCAGATATGGAAATTTTGAGCTCTTTAATCACATCTCTACTTAAAGGATGTGCCGAAGAATCAAGGAGAGCAGTTGGACAGCGGCTGAAGTTGGTGTGTGCTGACTGCCTTGGGGCTCTGGGTGCAGTTGACCCTGCTAAAGTAAAGGCCTTTTCATGCCAACGCTTCAAAATTGAATGCTCTGATGATGACCTTATCTATGAGTTGATTCAGAAGCAACTTGCACGGGCTTTTAGAGCTGCACCTGACACTATAGTTCAAGATTCAGCTGTATTGGCCATACAGGAACTGCTAAAGATTGCAGGTTGTGAGGCCTCATTAGATGAGAATGCTGCTGAGTCTATGTCAGAGACTTGAAAGGACAGAGTGCCTCTGATGGTGTCTGCATCTGGAATTACGAGTACTGATGGTAGAAATGATTTGAATAGAAGGGGTCAGAGATTATGGGACCGGTTCTCCAATTATGTGAAAGAAATAATTGCTCCTTACTTGTCCTCTAGATTTCAACTTCCAAATGTTGCTGATCCTGCATGTGTTGGCCCGATTTACCGGCCATCTATGTCATTCAGAAGATGGATATTCTTCTGGATAAGAAAGCTTACTGCACATGCTATTGGGTCTCGTGCGAGAATTTTCAATGCGTGTCGAGGTATAGTGCGTCATGATCCGCAAACAGCAATTTATCTGCTTCCCTATTTAGTACTTAATCCTGTCTGTCATGGCACAGAGGAGGCACGCAATGGCATAACAGAAGAAATCCTATATGTTCTTGATGTTGCAGCATCTGATAACAGTGAGGATGCAATTCATGGAGTTAATGGTCGGAGAAATGAAGTTTGCATTCAAGCTGTGTTCACTCTCCTTGATAATCTTGGTCAATGGGTGGACGACGTTAGACAAGAACTATTCCTTTATTTTCAATCATTGGCTTCTAAGCAACAAGTATCCAAGACCAGGCATCAAATTCAGAATACTTTGACTGATCAGGACCAACTCTGTCTACAGTGTGAATATGTTTCAAAACTCTTGTCCGCAGTTCCAAAGGAGACCCTTGCCAGGGCCTCCTTCAGGTGTCAGGCTTATGCAAGATCTTTCATGTATTTTGAGTCGTACGTGAGGGGGAAATCAGGTTCTTTCAACCCTGCATCTGAGAGAAGTGGTTCATTTGATGATGCAGATGTTTCATATCTGATGGAAATATACAGCTGCCTGGATGAGCCTGATGGTCTTTCTGGCCTCACATTTTTATGTAAATCTTTGAGATTACAAGACCAGCTCTTAATAAACAAAAAAGCAGGAAACTGGGCAGAGGTTTTAACTTCTTGTGAACAAGCTTTGCAGATGGAACCAACATCAGTTCAAAGGCAGTCTGATGTCCTTGACTGTTTATTAAACATGTGTCACCTTCAGGCCATGGTTACTCATGTGGATGGTTTAATGTGTAGGATTCCCCAATACAAGAAAACATGGTGCATGCAAGGTGTGCAGGCAGCATGGAGATTTGGCAGGTGGGATTTGATGGATGAGTACCTTAGTGGAGCTGATGAAGAAGGTTTACTTTGTAGCAGTTCTGAAAGTAATGCCTCATTTGATATGGATGTTGCAAAAATTCTCCAGGCAATGATGAAGAAGGATCAGTTCACAGTTGCTGAAAAAATTGTCCTCTCCAAGCAAGCTCTGATTGCTCCACTCTCTGCTGCAGGCATGGATTCTTATGTGCGGGCGTACCCATTTGTTGTAAAACTTCACCTGCTACGAGAGCTTGAGGATTTTTACACTCTTCTCGGCGATGCTTCTTTCTTGGAGAGATCATTTATATTGGATGATCCTAAATTCTCTCAAGTGAGGGAGAACTGGGAAAACCGTCTCAGATTTACTCAGCCATCACTCTGGGCAAGAGAACCACTTTTGGCATTCCGAAGATTGGTTTTTGCTAATAGTGGTCTTGGTGCTCAAGTTGGGAACTGCTGGCTTCAATATGCAAAGCTCTGTCGCATGGCTGGTCACTATGAGACAGCAAACCAGGCGATTCTAGAAGCCCAAGCTACCAGTGCACCTAACGTTCACATGGAGAAGGCTAAACTTCTGTGGAGCACCAGGCGATCTGATGGTGCCATTGCACAGTTGCAACAGTGTCTCTTGAACATGCCTGTAGAGATTGTAGGCTCCTCTGCAATTTCATCAATTACTAGTCTTTCACTGGTTCCACCGAACCTGCCCCCTTTAGTTAATAATACTCAAGCACGGAATGAAAATCGAGATATTGCAAAAATCCTTCTCCTCTATTCTAGGTGGATCCATTACACTGGGCAGAAGCAGAAAGAAGATGTAATTTGTCTATATAGCAGGGTGAGGGAACTGCAGCCCCAGTGGGAGAAAGGATATTTTTACATGGCTAAATATTATGAGGAAGTTCTTGCTGATGCCAGGAAACGTCAGGAAGAAAATTTTGAACTGGGTCCCAGGAAAATGCCATCAAATAGTTCTATTGTTGGCACTTCAAATTTAAACACTGAGAAGCCTTGGTGGGCATATGTGCCTGAGGTACTGATATTCTATGCAAAAGGGCTTCATCGGGGCCACAAGAATCTGTTTCAAGCACTTCCAAGGTTGTTAACCCTATGGTTTGACTTTGGGACTATGTATGAAAGAAGTGGCACATCATCCAATAGA
The DNA here is from genome assembly GCA_029955375.1 of Rubus parviflorus. Taxonomy (NCBI): domain Eukaryota; kingdom Viridiplantae; phylum Streptophyta; class Magnoliopsida; order Rosales; family Rosaceae; genus Rubus; species Rubus parviflorus. Next base: position 1,624,989 of record JARGGL010000008.1, on the reverse strand, counting down.
GATTTAAAAAATGTCCATATGACGGTAACTATCATATGTCGAAGATGAACTTTAGCTCGTTTGCTAGTTAAACTCTGCTTTGTTCATTCTTTTATTCCATGCTGTGTTCTCTTTATTCTTATTTTGGCAGGTATTGAGATACATGCGAGGATGTTTGAAGGACTTGCCAACATATCAGTGGCTAACAGTACTGCCACAGTTGGTTTCAAGAATCTGCCACCAGAATGAGGAAGTTGTTCGATTGGTCAAAAGCATCATCACATCCGTTCTCCGGCAATACCCACAACAAGCCCTGTGGATTATGGCAGCAGTTTCAAAATCCACTGTTCCTTCAAGGCGGGAGGCAGCTGCAGAAATCCTACAGGAGGCACGGAAATGGTTCAGTTTGCCAGCCTGATTGATCACTTTATTAAGTTGTGCTTCCATGCTGGTCAGCCAAAGGCTAAAGCAATCAATATCTCCACTGAATTTAGTACCTTGAAGAGGATGATGCCGCTGGGAATTATCATGCCAATTCAGCAATCTCTAACTGTTAGCCTACTGACATACGATGGGAAGCTCAGTGACTCCCTTAGATCTGATATCTTTTCTGCGACTGATCTTCCTACAATATCAGGAATACGTGATGAGGCTGAGATTCTTTCTTCCCTTCAGCGACCTAAGAAAGTAAGTTCTTCTACTGGATTTGGCAATGCATCAAGTCATTTAACATGTTCTGAACTTATATCCTATCATCATATTCTTGTGTCCTTAGTTCACTTGGCTAACCTGTGGCATGTCATAACCGGGTACCTACCCAGGAGGCATCATATTACCAAATTACTTATGTTGGTTTTTCCTTCTTAATGTGTATGGAGTGAATGTTATAATCATGAACTAGTGTGATGAAATCCCCCAACTTGATATTAGAACAGAAATTCTCGTCAATCATTACCTGGAAATCAATTCCTGATATATGTGATGGTTCAATTAATGACTCCATCTGTATCCAAAGTTAACTTGGGGTGAAGCCCAAAACTTATGGACTTGGAGGAGATTTTGAGGGAGTTATCTGAGTTGATGCTCTCTTCTCTTGTTCAGATCCTGTTAAATGTCTGATTGTCGATGCTACATGGCGCGCCATCCTTGTAATATTTAATCCTTTTTGGTATTTTAGATTGTTCTATTGGGCAGTGACGGCATTGAACGTCCGTTCCTCTGCAAACCGAAGGATGACCTCAGGAAAGATGCCCGGATGATGGAGTTCACTGCAATGATAAATCGTTTGTCATCTAAATACCCAGCAAGCCGTAGGAGGAACCTCTACATTCGCACCTTTGCGGTAATTCCTTTGACAGAGGACTGTGGCATGGTAGAATGGGTGCCCCACACACGTGGACTTCGACATATACTTCAAGACATATATATGAACAGTGGAAACTTTGATAGGCAGACAAATCCTAAGATCAAGCGGATATATGATCAATGCAAGGATAAAATTCCAGAAGATGAGATGTTGAAGGACAAACTTCTTCCAATGTTCCCTCCAGTTTTCCACAAGTGGTTCCTGACCACTTTTTCTGAGCCAGCTGCTTGGTTGAGGGCCCGGATTGCTTATGCACACACTACTGCAGTTTGGTCCATGGTTGGACATATTGTGGGGCTCGGTGACCAACACGGAGAAAACATTCTTTTTGATTCTACAACAGGTGATTGTGTTCATGTTGATTTCAGTTGCTTATTCGACGAAGGCTTGCAGTTGGAGAAGCCTGAGCTGGTGCCTTTTAGATTGACACAGGTGAGAGAAGCAAATGGATAAAAAAAATTATCTGTGGATTTTCAAAATTATATAATATGCATGTCTTCTGAGTTCTGATGAACTAAAATATTCTAATGGGAGTGCAATCAATACTTTATGAACTAGTAATCGATATAAAATAATACCCAGTTATAATTTATATATATATATATATATTTTTTTTTTCTGTTACTGCATGGTATTTTATTTTCATCGAGATTGTTATGGAACTTGCAGAATATGATTGATGGCTTGGGAATCACTGGTTATGAGGGAGTCTTTTTGAGGATCTGCGAAATCACACTTTCAGTATTGAGGATGCATAGGGAGACTTTGATGAGTGTTCTTGAAACTTTCATCCATGATCCTCTTGTGGAATGGACGAAATCGCACAAGTCCAGTGGAGTAGAAGTTCAGAATCCACACGCGCAGGTTTGGACCATAATTATCTCTTTATCATTGTTTTGATTGTTTTACCTTCACTATTATGTTTTGAAACGTAAAGGTAGTAATAACATTGATTTATCATTTCATTATTGAAGCAAGTTATCTTATCAAAAATATAATTGATGCAATTTGAGATTTTTCTCGGGGCCTACCACGTCAAATTATGGCAACTTGATTAAAAAGGGCGTCTTCAAGGAAATTTATAGCCTTGATGTTCTTGTCTGATGCAGTATTATTTCTTGATCTTTCGAAAGTAATAACCATGTCAAATTATTCTTGTGAAGTTGTGATACTGTTGCAATACAAGATTAAACATAATTGATAAGTTTTGGTGGCCATTGGTGTTGAACTATGATCTGAAATTTGTTAAGTTTCATTCATCTTCTTACAAATTAATTAATTTACACCTTATTTAATGGGTTGAAAATGTTTATTAGAAGGACTGATGCAGCATTATATGTTTAGACATAACTGATAAGTTGTAGTAGCATTTATATTGAATTGAGCTAGGCTCTCAAATTCCCTACATGTAGAAAGATTAGAAGCAAGACTCCTTGTCCTTCCTGAAAATATTCAACATGTTAAAAAAGGTCTTGGTAAGCCTTTCGTTATGAAGAAATCACTAACTTGTGTTCTTTATGAACATCGCAGCGAGCCATCAGTAACATTGAGGCAAGGTTGCAAGGAGTAGTTGTCGGTGTTGGAGCAGCACCACCTTTGCCTTTGGCTGTAGAAGGTCAGGCTCGTCGGTTAATAGCTGAAGCAGTCTCTCACAAAAATCTCGGAAAGATGTATATCTGGTGGATGCCATGGTTTTGAAGTTATACTGATTGAGGGTTTCTCCTGCGTTGAATCAACACAATTTTTGCCGCCATCTCTCAAAGGTCAGGAAGCTGGGTCATCAACTATTTCTCTGAAGCACAAAAAACCTTAGCAACATCTATATTGTGGTGTTTGGCTGCGAGGGTTCTTTAGAAGTGAGTCTTGTACTGAATTTGGTTCAGGTATGCTCTATTATTTTGTGTGCGTTTGCTACCTAATGTCATAAAATGTACTTTTGGATTGCACAAGTCTTATCTATAATGGCATTTTTGCTATGTTGCCATTTTATTGTGGGAATCAAGTCATTATCCTTTGGTTGTGCTATAGGATTCTGGGAGGTCTGAGAGAGCTGGACTGGGGAAATGAATTTTGACATCTCATCTGCTATGATGATATTTGGTGGTGAGAATGTCATTCTCCTGTTATCTTGATACAGGATACTGGAGGGATCCAAACGGCGAGGCTAAACTCGACAACCCCAGATCCAGGGTGAATTTCTTCAGATTAGACAGTTGTGGTTGACTGATAGGTATCGTGTCCTTGGATATCAACAGCTAAATGTGCTGTCCCATCCCCTCAATGTGACGGCTTGTGTGCTCAGCAACCATTTCCGTGGTGCTGGGCGCATGGTTTTGAAGATAGTATAGGGCTTTCTGCATATATCTCATCTCTTTGGAGATTTCCATGTAAATTTGTATGCTTGTAATTTCCATTGTATTTTTACAAGACACATATACTGTATTAAAATTAGCTCCTTCAATGTAAATTTTTTGGGATAATTCTATTGTGATTATAATATTTTTACCTTATAATTTCACAATTCAACCATTTATATTTTAAATTACCATTTCAAGTTCATCTATGCAAAAAACCATCAAATCGGAGAGAGCAAAAAACCATAAATGCAAAGAGACAGCATTCTTGGCAATGTGAAAAGAACCAGCGTTCTTGGCAGTGTGGAAAGAGCCAGGGTCATCGTTTATCAGTTTGTTTTTGATTTTGCCATTATCATTCAATTTCACAATCTAGAGTCGATAAAGGATGAATTTTAGAGAAAACTACTCATCCTATCCAACAGTTCAACATAACCAGTCCTTCACACACAGCTCTCCCCTTGGCAATGGAACAACCGACGTTCTTCCTATCGATTCTCATCGGACTTTCCATTCGATGCATCATCTCTTTAACCAGATCTTTAACCGGGGATTCACCTCGAACACTGCTATGCTTTCCCAATCCGCAAACAATGGCTAAATTAGGGAAAACTCATAATTTTTTCCCTATATTTTTAATCAATTATAGTATTTTTTATATACTTTCATTTTACATATTTATGTTTCTCAATACAAGTATAATTTTGTTTTAAGTAAGCACTTATTTAGTTATTTATATGTTGTATGGTAAAATTAAAATAAAATAAAAAATTGCCTAGGCATCTACTAATCGCCTAGGCATCCGACTAGTCCCCGCCTAAGCGCTAGCGCTAGGCCCCTCCTCGCCACCCGACTAGTGCCTAGCTATTTTTAGAACATTGATTTCAATTGGTATGAAACTGTATGCTTTTGTCGTTTTTCATTTTAGGAACCCTGTCAAACCAATTCTATTTAGTTAGGCTTGACTTTGGCATCATTTCGATTTTGGGTTGCAATCCAAAAATCAATGCCCAAATTGTGAAAAAAGACCTACAAGTTTACCAAATTTTGACTACATTTTTTGATACATATAATCAACTCATCGATCATACCAAAACACTAATCTACCAACTAGTTCAAACTGTTTAGTTTTTCAACAACATACCATCTAAGTTCAAGTGTTCAAAAACATTAAGAGTGTTAAATAATTAAATTGGTTTGGTAGGGTATGAATTTAGTATCAAAATATTGATGTTAATACTTAATACCATAACGTTTGAACCGGTTTGGTTCAGTATTTGAATTTGAGTATAAAAATGAAAAATGAAACTATCCCGTACCGCTTTGGTTCGATATGAACCGTATACGATTTCGGTTTTGCAGTTTCGAATGCCCATCTCTAGGTTAAATCGTGTATTCTATGATGAAGTTAAGCCTATGTTATTAAAAAAGTTTGTTCCAACAAAAAAAAATATCCTCCCAATTCCCAAGTTCCCAACTGCCCCCTATCTCCACTACTATAAATGGAGGCATAAGGCTTTGGTGTCAAAGGCTTCACCAAGTTTTGATTGCCACAAATACCTTTTAGAATAAAAAAAATTTCTCATAATAATCATTTAAAAATGTTATTATAGTTAAAAAAAAAAACATAAATATAAAAAGAAAAAAAAAAAAGAACTGGGTGAATGAAGATTTTTACATTTTTTCTCATTTTCACAGATAACAGGTGCATCGCATGCGTATGAAGCTAATAATCTCTAATAGGGCGGGTCCCATGAGATTTTTTGCTCATCCCTATCCTAGGGCCGTTTTCTTATTTCAGATCCCGCTTTCACATTTCATTTTCCCGCCTGGACGACTTGAAATGCAACTCGAAATTGATATATTATTTATTTATTTTTTGAAGTGGATATATTTATACTTTTTTAATGAATGTTGAGGTTCAAAATCGTGGCTTCGGTGAGGAGGCAGAAGTTACCAGACCAAAAAAAAGAGGAGGCAGAAGTTGCTGAGAAATTGAGAATCCAATTCCCAGAATATATAGCTGCAGCTTCTAGTTCTCAAGTTCTCAGCTCTCACAAACGACACAAACGTCCGTGTTGACTCTTGAATTGGAGATGGAACCGCCGGACGAGTTCATGGCCGATCCCTCGGACTCGGACTCGGGTCGTGGATCATGCAGGCACCCGAGGCTGTTCATCAGGGAAATGGTCATGAGGAACTTCAAATCTTACGCCGGTGAACAACGCGTTGGTCCTTTCCACAAGGTTAGAGTTTTACACTTCTTTTCCCTAATCTATCTGTTAACTTTCAAAAATCGTAATAATTTCAGAAGACTTAGAGATGTGTTTCTGTTGATTTTTTGGCGCGGGTTCAGAGCTTTTCTGCTGTTGTTGGACCTAATGGGAGTGGGAAAAGCAACGTGATCGATGCAATGCTCTTTGTATTCGGAAAACGAGCTAAGCAGGTATATCAATTGCACATGATTTTCATTTTAGAATGAACCATATTAGGGCTGTTTGTCTTATTGTCTCACTCATTTTCTTTTTTTGTTCCTAATTGTGCAATGTAACTGTCTAGATGCGACTCAACAAAGTTTCGGAGCTCATTCATAACTCCACTAATTGCCAGAATATGGACAGTGCTGGAGTTTCTGTTCATTTCCAGGAGATCATTGATTTGGTAATTTTAGCCTTTTCACTTTTGGTTCTTCTTTACTCTAAAAAGAGTTTCTCTCTACTATCTCATTGGGTTTTTAAGAAAACAAAACAAGAAAGAACAAATTTGAAGCAGTAAGTGTCCATTTGTACGTTGTAACTACTACCTCGGAAAAGCAGGCACTTTAACCAGACCTGTATGGCTCTCATGAAGTTTTTATTTTGGTTTGTTTTGGTATTTAGTATTGAAAGTAGTAGGATTTATAGATTTGTTGGGACTTTGTATTAGGTGGGAGGGAGTGTAAGCTATCTCAATTGATGATTTTTGTTTGCGGTCTTTACAGGATGATGGAACATTTGAAGCTGTTCCAGGAAGTGATTTCGTAGTCACTAGGGTAGCATATCGGGATAACTCCTCTAAGTATTACATCAATGACCGTTCAAGCAATTTTACTGAAGTTACCAAGAAACTGAAAGGGAAAGGAGTTGACCTGGACAACAATCGCTTCTTGATTCTTCAGGTTTGATATTTGACATGCAGCTCATCTATTTTGACTGAGATTGTCTTGGCATATTAAGAGTGTTCTTGTGGTTACCGTCAGGGTGAAGTTGAGCAGATTTCACTCATGAAGCCAAAAGCTCAAGGATCTCATGATGAAGGTTTTCTCGAGTACCTTGAAGACATTATAGGGACCAGCAAATATATCGAAAAAATTGATGAATTGTACAAGGAGTGAGTACTTTTCCTATGTTCTAGTTCATTCAAAAGCTTACATGTTAATCCTGCTCGTGTACATCCATATCTACTTTTAACCATGCTTGTTTGTTAGTCTAGGAAATGAAATACTAAAGAAAAATTTCAATTGTATGGCTGCCTTACAAAAGAGATGGATGATTATTGCTCTATAACCTCAAAAATTAAGATCATATTTATCAAACTCCGGATGATGCTAAAGTTACCTGACTTGAGCAAACTTCACTTGCATTTCATTCCTTTTTGAACGGAATTGTAATTGGCTTTATTAACTTTGGTTACTGGAGAACTTTAATTTCCCTAGGCCAAGATTCTTAGAGGAAAGCTAAACAGGCTTTATTTGATATAGAATTCTCATTTATCTAACAACTTTGCATGATTGTTTTTATTCCTTTCATAGGCTAGAGTCCCTCAATGAGAAAAGATCTGGTGTTGTGCAAATGGTTAAGCTGGCAGAGAAAGAAAGAGATGGCTTGGAGGTATATACAGTTGCACATTGGTAGACTACAGCTCCTGATATTTTCCATTTACCTTCTTATTTTAATTTTTTTATATATGTCATGATTCATGAAACAGGATGGGAAAAATGAAGCAGAGACTTACATGCTGACAGAGTTGTCACTTCTGAAATGGCAAGAGAAAGCCACAAAATTGGCTCATGAAGATACCTCTGCCAAAATGGTTGATTTACAGGAAAATATAACCACCGTAGAAGATAATCTGAAGACTGAAAGGTAAACTTTCTGATACTATTATGGATTGATTCAAAACTTATTTCTTATGAGGATCTTGGTTACTGTTTCAGGGAGAAGATCCAGGAGCTTAACAATGCATTGAAGGAGCTTGATCCTGTGTACGTTAAACATATGAAACAACAAGAGGTTTGGATTACATGCATTTGCTGTTGTCAGAAACCATGCATGTGGCAGTGAAATTTGAATTTCTTGTTTTTTATCTTATTATTATCATTATTATTATTAATTTTTTTTTTCAAACAATGTCGAGTGTTGAGTGTGTCAATTTAATTATCAATTCATGACTAGATTCTGTCTTCTGATTTGAATGAACCAGGAACTTTATAATACCCTCAACAGATATAAGGATGAATTTAAGCATCTTGAAAAGGAGCGTGAAAAATATTTGGTGAATCTGCAATATGTGGAGCAGAAGATCAAAAACCTGAATGACAAACTTGAAAAGGTAAAGGAAAGACATTCTTTACTTGAAGTCAAAACAGATACAAATCATACCTTTTCATTTCAACTGCAGGATTCATCAAAGATTGATGACAGAGAGAAGGACTGTGAGAACTCCACTAATCAGATCCCAGAACTTGAGGAAAGTATTCCCCAACTGCAAAAATTATTGTTGGATGAAGAAAAGGTCCTAGAGGAAGTTGTTGAGAATTCGAAAGGTTGTATCTTTGCAGTTTCAATTACATTTAGGATTTTCATCTTGTTAGACTCTTTTACCCTAATTATAAAAGAAAGATTCTTTAAAATTGTATTAGGATGCACTTAATTTGGTTTTTGTAGGCCATTATATATGATTTTTAACTTTTGTTGAGATAAAAAAGTAATGGTCCTATGGGTCTTGTTTTATATCTTTATGGTATAATGACAAAGAACCAAGGCGTTACATCTGTTTGGTTAATTGACGTACATGCTTGTGTCTGTTCCAATGTCTGTTATATATTGTTTCTTCTTTGGGTGTTGGAACTATGCTAATTTTTAAAAGTTAAGCTTTCACATCCTCGGTATCAATTCTTCATAGCATGATGCTAGCTTTATAATATGTTATACGCTTTCCTCTTCTCACAAGCAGTGGATACTGAAAGATATCGCTCTGAGCTTACAACGGTTCGTTCCAAATTAGAACCTTGGGAAAAACAATTGATTGAGCACCAGAGGAAACTTGATGTTGCATTTACTGAACATAAACTTTTGGATGAAAAGGTGAGATTGCTATATTAGTATTGACTCTATTTCAATAAAAACCTTTTATATAATGGTGACTGTACAGCTCTAGGTATGCTTAGTGTCTCTTCTCTTTTGAAGATTATATTAAATAACATTCTTTCTGTGACTAAAATCTAAGAGAGCTCTTTTTGTACTGCTCCTTGGATTGAAGAACTTGTAAATTTTAGGTTGAGAAGGATTTCAAGTATGTGGCTGAAAGAAATTGTTAATTGTTTCAGCATCAAGCTGGTTGTGCGGCTTTTGATGACGCTCGAAAGCAGATGGATGATATATTGGGAATGATACAAAGAAAAACTGCAGGCATTGCAAAAATTCAGTTTGATCTTGAAAAGAGCGAGTTCGAAAGGATGAAATATCGTAAAGCAGAACAAGTTCGTATTTTCATTTTTCATAATTGAATTTTCATTTATTCTTTCTTTTGGTTATTACTTTGCACATAAAGGCATGCAGTAATAAAATGTAATCTTGCAGGAATACATCAAAGAACAAGAAGCTCTCATACCTTGTGAACAAGCTGCAAGACAGAAGGTTGCAGAACTCAAGTATCTTCTGGATTCTGAAAAGACTAGGGGAAGACTTTTGAAAGCAATTTTACATGCTAAGTTGTCCAACCAGATACCAGGAATACATGCCAGGCTGGGTGATTTAGGTGCTATTGACGGTGAGTGTTCTTTGCTTAGATGATAGTTCAGTTACCAATAACTTTGCTCTGTTCAGGTTTCGCATGTTACATTAACTTTTCCTGTGTATATCTGGGTTATCAGGCCTACTGTAATTGACATATGGTTAAATATGTGGAAGTTTAGATCTGTACTTGTTGCTCCGTGAAATATCTGGTGTCACTTAGATCCATGATTCATGTGCTTGTGATGTTTAACACACCAAAAGTTTATATTTCTTTATTAATCCGTTATTTATTGATTTCCATAGGCACATTATTAACATACACTCACCTTAATTTTTTGGAATTAACTCCTTTTGGCAAATAACATTTTCTTTGCAGAAAAATATGATGTCGCAATATCAACAGCTTGCCCTGGACTTGATAATATTGTGGTGGAAACATTTAGTGCAGCAAAAGCATGTGTTGAGCTACTCCGAAGAGAGAATCTTGGCGTTGCTAATTTCATGATAATGGTACTAATCCCATGTTACAGTTTTCTGCAGAAGCCTAGATCCTACAATTTAGCAATTTCTAAGCACTTAAATAGCTTTTGTGTGGGAGGTGGTTTTTAGGCCAGTTTCATTTAAAACAGAAGTATTTTAGTTGTCTTAGGTTAGCTTTTCATACATGTACCAAAGAGAAACACAACGTGAGTCGCCACATACAAAAGTCTTTGAACTGAATGCTTACTGAAGATGCTACTAGAGTTGGATATCAACATATTAGATTGAGGAAAATTATAGTTGTTTCAAAACATTCTAGATTTGTGTTCTACAATATTGGTTGAATGCACTGCATGCAATATTATTTGCGAGTAGCGGAACTCTGACTTCATGTTGTAAATTCAATAACTCAGGAAAAAATTACTGATCTTTTACCAGTGTCGAAGGAGAATGTAAGAACTCCACAAGGAGTTCCACGCCTTTTTGATCTAGTTAGGGTTCAGGATCAGAGAATGAAACTTGCTTTCTTTGCAGCATTGAAGAATACCGTTGTAGCTAAAGATCTAGATCAGGTATATTTCGTTTTCCACATATATTGATCTTATGGTCTCCGTTCAGTTGAGCATAAGTTCAGAACCAAATGGCTACATTGTTAACTTTAAATTATTTTTAAAAGTATACTTGTGCTTTACTTTTTTGTTTTGAGCTGGAGGCTTATAAGCTTACTTTTGGCTGTCTAAAGTCTTACTTGGTTCAGATTGCTCGGATGGTACTTATATGCTGCCATTTAGTTACTCTGTTAAGTCTTAAAAGCTTTGTTTTGTGCTTTTATATTTTGCATGATTTGATTGCACGACAAAGATGACAATTGTTGCTCTTTCGGCCGAAGTAATGTTTAGCATATAATAAGATGGGTGACTTCTGTCTTGGGCCATTTTAGCTTTTTTTAATATGGCCCATACTTTATGTGAACATTCAGATGGTTTAAACGCAGAGGGGGAAATATCAATTTTTCACTGCATTGATTTCTTATAATTGTCAAGAAGTTTAAAACTTGCTTTGGAACTAGTACAAAACAGATTGATTGGCACAAATAGAATCAGCGATCTTGTGTGTCTTACCTTAGAATGCCGTTAAACTTTATTCTGTTTGGCAAGCAATTAAATGGCTCTATTTACAATTTTAGGCAGCACGTATTGCATATGGAGGGAACCCCAAATTTCGAGTGGTAACACTTGATGGTGTACTATTCGAAATATCTGGTACTATGAGTGGTGGTGGAAGTAAGCCATGTGGTGGTAAGATTGGCCGATCTATTTGTACTACTGTAGTGTCAGAAGAAGCTGTTGCAGATGCCAGCAGGGAGCTTGCCGGCATGGCTGATAAATTAAACTATATCCGCCAACATATTGCTGATGCAGCGCAGAGATATCAAGCCTCTGAAGAAGCAGTTGCACACTGGGAGTTGGAATTAGCTAAAAGCCAGAAAGAGGTAATTCTTAATATGGATTGTCCAACCTTGTGTGTATATTTGAGAAGCTATATTAATACAAATTTTCATTTTGAACAGATTGACAGTTTGAATTCACAACATAGTTATCTTGAAAATCAAATTGGTTCCTTGGAGGCTGCATCACAGCCGAAGAAGGATGAGCTTGATCAGCTAAGAAAACTCGATAGTATCATTTCTGCTGAAGAAAATAAGATTGACGAACTCATCCAAGGATCTAAGCAGCTTAAGGAAAAGGTGAGGAACTCATTTATCAATTTTGTCCTTGCAAGTAGCAGCTTCATCATGTTGAGTAACTAAACTACCAAATACAGTCCACTTGTAAAGCTGGTGATTTAATTTTATGAGTCAGGAATGACTGGAACTAGAATACAATATAATACAATTTTGTCTGATTTCTTTTGAGTGCTTGACTATTACTGCTTCTCTCTTCTTTTAGGCCCTGGACCTTCAGCATGACATAGAAAACGCTGGTGGTGAAAGATTAAAAGCACAGAAGTCAAAGGTCGATAAGATTAAGTCTGTAAGTATCTGCACCACTATGAACTATCCTAGCTACGGAGTGTCTGTCCTAATTTGTCCCAATCAATTGTCAGGATATTGATGAAAAAAACACTGAAATCAACCGCCACAAAGTCCAAATTGAGACTGGCCAGAAAACTATAAAGGAGTTGAGAAAAGTGATTCAAGATTCAAAGAAGAAGAGAGAACGACATGACAAGGAGAAGGAAATGTTATGTGCCAATTTCAAAGAAAAAGAAGAGAAGGCATCTGTAGTTCAAGAGAGCTACGAGGAAACACAGAAGGTTCACTTTCTCATTAGCTTGGCTTTATTTGAATCTTGTGCTGCTGATTGATAAAAATATGGATTTTTTAGATATATCAAAATCTGACCGGTACATATCCTATTTCTTGTCTTGTGCAGCTGATTGATGAACATAAAGATGTGTTGGATAAAGTGAAATCTGAGTATTGCAAAATGAAAAACACTCTGTATGAATTGCGGGCATGGAAGGTACTGCGATAAAAAATGCATATGGTTATTATGAATCATTCTATCTGAACACAGTTGATACCATTTTGACATTTCAGAGGTGGTAACTGTGCCATAATAGTACATGATTATGATCTGCAGTGCAGTGAGCAGAACCATAGAATTAGTGAGTGGCACTTACTAGTAAATGGTAATATTCGCCGTTTGCTTCTTCATCGATCATGATTTACTATGAGTGGCATAGTACCAATCTGGTACTTAGAACTATGCTGTTATTGTTTTGTACATATATATTTTTAATAATCTATTTATGCTGGTCAAATCTTTTCTCCCATTAACATGAAGAAAATTTCCTTGGTGAGTGTCACAGGATAAAGCTGAGTTTGAATTAGAAGATATGAAGAAGAAATACAAGGATCTGAAAATTGAGGGGAGGGCTTACAAGGACAGGCTTGATAAGTTGCAAACTGCCCTTGTAAAGCATATGGATCAGTATGTGGATCTGAGGAAATACTTGTTTAGAATGGTTTATTCATGATTTACAAATTTTTAATGCTACATTGTGTTTGCAGAATTCAGAAAGATTTAGTGGACTCTGAAAAGGTTCAAGCAACCTTGGCCGATGAACTTCTTAATAATCGTTGCGACCTTAAAAGGGCCCGTGAAACGGCAGCACTTCTGGAAGCACAATTGAGAGAGATGAATCCAAATCTTGATTCAATCTCAGAGTATGTCTTGTTATTTTTTTTAGTGGAAAACTAAGCTGATTTGGTTTGTATGATGCAAAGCTGTTCTAATTGCTTAAATTTGATAGGTACCGAAGAAAGGTCTCATTATATAATGAACGAGTGGAGGATCTGAGTAGGGTCACTCAACAGCGTGATGACATAAAGAGGCAGTATGATGAATTGAGAAAGAAGAGGCATGACACCTGTTTGTTTATATTTATGGTTGCATGCTTTGTAATATTGGAACTAATAACTCATCTGACATTAATATGATTTGTCTAGGTTGGATGACTTCATGGCAGGATTTAATGCAATATCTTTGAAGTTAAAGGAAATGTATCAGGTCGGTCGGTCTGTCTGTCTCTCTCTCTCTCTAATTGAATGGATGGCTGGATTTTATACTTGCTATGTTTATTTTGGTCCTCTGGTCTTCAATTGAGCATGTTGAACAGTTTGGTAGCAAATGCTCATTTGAGAATGCTTTTGATTGACTTAATTATTTGATTGGAATGAACCTTCATGTTGGTATGTTACTGCTGGTTGCTTTCTTTAGTTTGGTGAGAAAACTGCTTACATTTTCTCACTTGTGTCGTCATATAGATGATCACGCTGGGAGGTGATGCAGAACTTGAGCTAGTTGACTCCCTGGATCCTTTCTCCGAAGGTGTTGTCTTCAGCGTGAGACCACCAAAGAAGAGTTGGAAGAATATTTCAAACTTATCAGGTGGTGAAAAGGTAACTCTATGTAGTGCTGACTGCTTGTTTCTTGGAATAATATTTCAACAATGCATGTCTATACAAGTCATTAAATTGTTCTCTTACATCTTGCAGACATTGAGCTCATTGGCTCTTGTGTTTGCACTGCATCATTACAAGCCTACACCTCTTTATGTCATGGATGAAATCGATGCCGCCTTAGGTACTTTCGAGCCGAATTCTATCATCTGAATTTATTTAGTCCATTCCAGCAAGCATTCATTTCTCTTGATTTTTTTTGGCGTTCAATGTAGACTTTAAGAATGTCTCCATTGTTGGTCATTACGTGAAGGACCGGACAAAGGATGCACAGTTCATAATCATAAGGTTGGTTGAATAATTAATGCTTTTAATTGGGTGGTGAATTGTTTATAACTGGGTTCACTGATACTGAAATTATGTTTAATGCTGCGTGCAGCCTTAGAAATAATATGTTTGAGCTGGCGGATCGACTTGTGGGGATATACAAAACTGATAATCGCACAAAGAGCATTACCATTAACCCAGGGAGTTTTGTGATCTGCAATCAAGCTGCTTGAGTCTAAGGTTTCACCTGGCGATTAATTTAATGTTATGCCTTTTCTGTTTGAATCAACTTCTTTGTTCAATTTTTGTTTTTCCTGAAATTAATCAGTTGGCATGGGCAATTGAATCTGAATACTAGTATGGTGAAATTAATCCATTGGCATGCGATGGCATCTTTAATTTATGTACTTATTGCAAACATACTATCAACGACATTGCATCCACTACGCATATTAATTATGGACCATATTAATTATGAAAGTGTCAAACCAGAAATTTAGAAAACCGAAGTCCCAAAGGAAGGCACAACCTTTGCCTACACAGTAGAGTCAAACTAAAGTCTGGAATTACTTCATTAATTGCGCCAAGCTCAGAGGTGGAGAGCAAAAATAGTAGCAAGGCCATCTAAGTGGAAAACCCAGCATAGGAGTGGAAAAGAACCGAGGAGACTAGTAGACTAGGATCAAAATTCATAGAGTAGAATGACATATTAGTGAGAGAGTCCAAGCTAGATTGAAAACAAGCCGGTTTTCGTGTCAAAAGAAAAGATAATTGCAATCCTAGAAATGGGCTTTGGCCCTCTTTACCAGTTTAGGTGCAGCAATTTGAATCGCGTGCTTTGCCAAACTTTAGTAGACAATTTCGACGTCCACAACTCAACAATCAAGATACACGGAAGGCAGTTGTCCATAACTAAAGTGGACTTCCAGCGCGTAATGGGGTGAGGGATGGAGGTTGTGATGTAGACCTCAGGGATCCATGGATCACCCAGAAATAGTATGAGTGAGGAACAAGATATTTGGAAACGCGAAGGAACTTAACATTGATGTTTTGAGAAAGCATGTGGTCGATTCTCGCACCGCTGAAGACACCTTCAAGATATGTTTTTCGTTGTATGCCATGGCCACCCTCCTGTGCCCAACCACCCCTGGAAATGTTGATCCGAGGTACTTGGTAGCTGTAAGGGACCCTAATGCCATACATCTCAACAACTGGGCAAGCTTTTGCTTTAACCGGCTGGTTGAAGGTATCTTAATGTTTCAGAGGACGAGGCATCCATACATTGTGGGCTGCATGGTATTTTTGCAGCTATTCTACTTGGGCGTAGTTGCCTACAGCCTATGCATTGTGCAGAAGAGTGTCCCTCCTGTCTTGACATGGGGCATCAAGGAGGCAAAGAGGGTGTATGACCGGGTTGAGGAAAGCGGAGGCTTTTAGTCTAAATCTATATATGTTACGAAGCGAGTTACTGGTGGAAGAACTGAGTCGACATCAGAGTCCATTGATGTTAGCACCGGAATCAGAACTAACTTCTGGGAAGACCTCACGGAGGTGAAGTCCGATGTTTGTGCCGTCAAGAGTGAAGTCGATATTCTGAGGTCAAGTGTGTGTGAAATGAAACCGGATATTGTGTCCATGTGAACTGCGATCAGCACACTTAAACATTCACTTGGGCTACTAAAGTCGTTAGGTGTTGGACACCTTGTTTCAACGGTGATGAAGTCTGTCTTGGCAGCTGATTCAAATGTCCCCTTTGGACTGATGCAAGAAGACTTAAACGGTGACCACCGGTACGAAGCCCGCACACCTGACACCAACATCCGCATGTCACTTAATGAACCCCTAACGGTATGCTATCTCCACAGCAGAACTCAGTTGTGTGAAAATGTACTAAAATGTTTAAACAAAGGTTAAACAATCGTTAATATAAATGACAGACTAGTTAAACTTACTAGGCGGTTTGGGGCCCCCTACATTAATAGTTACATAAATTGTTGTACTACTGTGACTATAGTTGCAGGAGAAGGACGAAGCGAGGGTTTCAATGAATCGACGGAAAGAGTATTTCCAAACAAACCAACATGGCTGTGGCCTATTCTCCATTGTCGGTGACATATCTAAAATCGATACCACCCTGCTGAAATACATGTTTAGCAAGAAGATAAACCCCAACGACGGCAGTACGAGGTAATGGATAAACAAAAGAATGTAGTACTGAATTTGAGCATTATTCCTTACATTATTAGTTTCAGGAATCAACAACGCAGACCAAATATTTAATTAAATGTATGAGTTAAGCGTGTAAGATGCATCATTGTACTTTTGACGTACATGCATGTTTTATCTGAATACAATTTGCCTTGTGTAATGCGAAGGCCTGCAGAAGTTAGAAACATTAGATATCCAAGTTTAAGTTTTATTTTGTTGACCAATATTTTTGAGTGGTCCATTTTTGTTACTCGTTATGCAACTATCCCTCTTTAACAATTTAGCAAGTTGTAGGTGTCGTAGTTCCTCCTAATTTGTGACTGCTTGTGGACTGTGTGCAGCATCAATGAAGTTGCCAGGCACGGGGAATTTAGTGTTTCTCGTCGGGACATGTGCTGCCTTTCACCAAGCCACCCCCTGAACAGGAAGGTATGTATCGTAAAAAATTCTGCTGTTAAGCATTGGCCTTAATATTTTCAATAATTTTTTATTTTGTTAATGTGTTTATACACTGACATGCAACCATGTGTACTGAATTTGACTGTTTCTGACCAGGTAATCGATATATTAGCATCATATCTTTACGAAACAGAGTACGACCGCTGGTTCATTCCTACATTTTCCCTGGTATGTAAGAAGGATCCGGATTCTCTACTAATCTAAGTTATCTCATAACATACCTAAACTTTTGACTAAATGATGACACGTGGCTATTATATGATTCAATGGTTTAGATTGACAGTATTGAGTTATCTCTTTCCTCTCCCACCCCTCCCAACCTTTACATTAGTTCCACCACCTCAAGGGTTGGCCACAAACCCACTAAAATCAAGACATCTCCTTTATTTCTTGATTAATCAATCTCATATTTTTCGAAAAAATATGAAGTGCATGTATTCAGTCAGAAAAGCAAATCAACGACCCCATTTTCATATCACCAAACAAAATTTTATTTATTAGGAGAGGATTTGGATCCATGTAAGAAACTCATTAACCTGACGTTCATAGTTGAGGTAACATAATGAAAATGACGGGCGAATCAGTACTGATGTGCACTGGAAATGTGTTGACATGATGTATCGAAAAGGAACAGATTGTATGGAGATGAGTAGTCATGGCTATCCCTATTGGAGACACTGTTCGTGGAACGAAACTATTATGAGCGCTTACACCGATGCATGCAGGTTAGAGCTTTGCATATGCAAAACAGAACTGCTGAATTGTTAGCTGGTGTATGGTTATGTTATCTACTCATTTACTGAGTGGACATGTTATGCAGATATTTATCCCAATCAATGATACCCTCATTAATCACTGGTTCTTGTTTGTCATAAATATGGGGGATGTGGAATGTGAAACATGGGACTGCAAACCTGCCCCACAAGCGGATAAGCGTTGCAAGGACTATGCCAGTGTTGTAGTAATATGCAGCTTTATATTATCTTTATATTAAGTCAATATATATACCTTCTAGTTGGTTGCACTGAACATAATCTAAGCCACGTTTATATGCACATGTTTGTTGTGAATAAATGAAGTTGCTTCAGAAGGTTTTTGGCAATGAAATGAGAATGGCTACGCCTTTGAATTTGAACAATCCCTCATTTACCATATCAGCCCCTTGCTCAGTTCACATCCAACTAAACCATCACGATTCGGGTATATTTGTGATACGTACCATGCAGCATTATCGAAATCGATGGGATGAAGGGGTGAGCAGTAACATTATTATTCCAACGTTGAACTGGAACTGGAATTTCGTAGATTTAAATAATTTCTCATCCAACTCTCCTTATTACTTGCCCACTCAGTTTAATTCCGCTGACTAGAGGGTTCGGCTGACACTGAAGATTGTGAGAAATCCGAAGAATGAAGTTATTGAGCGTGTCTTGTTTGCGGCTGCATCGGACGAAGCACCTAAACATCCATTAGAAGGCAAACTGCAGAACGATGGGCCAGAAGTTAAACTGGATTGCCAACCTATGTTCACCCAAGGAATGAAATTTACAGCTCGTCGTCCAAGGCGCTTAAGGTTGTTACTTTTGTAAATTTTTCGCTATGCCCGAACACTCTTTTAATCGTTATGTGATGCTTTAAGTTGTAAACCACTTCATAAGTAGACTTCCTCAATCTGTTGCTTGATGTTTGGATTGGGACATTTGCGGCTGCGTATAATCTTGTACTTTAAAATCGTTTTCCGCTGTAAAATAAACTAAGAGCAAGTGTCACAACACCCCCTTTATTAGAGTCATATGTTCACTAGAATTTTTCTTATCACTGTGTAATAATATAACATTCCCTTTATTAGAGGTCTCTGTTCACTACAGCATTGCTAATTTTTTGTGAACCAAGTAATTCTAGCTCTAAAATGGGGAGATATTTTGTACACTATATATATTTTGATGAGGGAAAGAAACCTTGTACAACTACAATCCTACTAGGGAAAGAAATCTATAATCCTCTTATGATGAGGAACCGCCAAACCTATCTCTATAAATAGAGGGTTCTAGGGAAAATATCGGGACATCGACACATCTCTACAAGCATCCTTTTGCAACCCAAAGCCTCCCCGGAGCATCTAGCAACCTAAGCCTCTTCGAAGCATTTAGCAACTTTACAGCGAAGCTAAGAAAATGCCTTAGCAATCACCAGTGCTTTCTCGAAGCCTCCCAATTGATTGCTCTGCTTCTATTGTGTCCGCAAGAGATCACGATCAAAGACTTAATTCCGTTTAGGCATTTGCACGTACGAACCAACATAGTTGGTGCTCTCTCTGTCTACAATTGCTTGATCAAGAAGCAAGATAGTGACACAACGACTACAACAACGTACCCCCTGGTACTGGCACGCCCGCACACAGGAAAAGAAATTATTTGACTCTCCCTCGTGCTTTCCAGCGCAAACAATTAATACGTTGGTTCTCATCTAATGATCGCTAACTTATGCTTGCCATAAAGAAACTATTTGGGGTGGCATTAATCGGGAATTGACAATGTCGAATGGCACCAATTAGTAGCAACAGTCAACTAAGGTTCCTTCTTTGTGATAGTTTTAAGTTTCGTTTAATATATTGGTGGTTGACGATGTATATAGAAGGGCTTCATCGTCATAGGCTTTGTAATGTGATGTGACTTGATCTGTTTTAATGGGTCTATGGGAAAAGTTATGATTGTATCGTGGTGGCGGGGACTAAAGTTGTTCACTTAAACTGGCATGATCTTTTTAGCCTTAGACCATGCCAATATGTATGCAGCTTGGTAAGTCATAAAACTTCTCAACATTGAATGAGCAATGTTTTAATTCCTAATTGTTAACCCATATATTAATCAACAAATTAACCGTGATTTTTTGGACAAGTTAATCAACTACCTTAAAATATAATCTGCATTGTTGGCTATTACAGATGATCAATTTACATGTCGTATAGTTCCATATAGGTAAGCGCAAGTGCCTATACGAGTGTCAAAGAATGTGGATGTATAGATTAAGACCGGGGTTGTCGTACCCAAGCGATTGGAAGGCCCTAACATTCCCTTAATAACATGCAGCAAACTAAGGGTTGTGTCGGGACAGGTCATACTGCAATAGGTAACATGCATTGAGTCAGAAAAACTGTAATGCAATTGGCATCCTGTTTGGCCTGTCCTCATCTACCCATTGGGGGGTGTGTGTGGATGGCGTCAAGTCATACCGCATATGTTTGGCGGGATTTTTGAAGCCCACATTTAAACTTCCAGACACTGTTCTGGCCAACCCCAGTGTTGATATGATTACTTATGATGTCATTTACGGCCCTTCATTGACGAAGTATACATTATATAGTGTGGCAATATGTTCTGACTTGTTGGATTTGTGGTTTGTTTGTTGTTGCGAATGAGTATTGGTCCGTGATCCCAGTTGTATTGGGGTGTGTGTCGGGGAAGATTAAATATTTTTGGGCCCTCCCATGTTTCATTTTGTAGTTAGACAGTGTATGAATATGAAAATTAGATTCCTACCCGGGAATATTTTTTTAGTTGTGTAGTGTGTGCATGCCCTTCTGGGCCAGACCATGGAAACTGTTGGCCTATTTTCAAAAGCTTGTTGCCGGCTTTGATGTTATGCGCATTGTGGATTCTGATACCGTCAGTGTCCATGGGTTCTTGGCCTAGACGAAGTCATGTAAGACCCAAAAGCATAATATATTTGGGCCACTATACGGACGAGCCAAACTAATTTGCAGTAGTCCAGATTCTTTAAGCGGTGTAGGCCTTAGTGTGAATATGTTATATGTCAACCGTAATTGAAACACCCAGTTTTTTTCCAATGCTGTTGCATTGTAGATGTGTATGCAAATTATCACTCTGTGTGCCTTTAAAAAAAAATTATCATTGTGTGTGCATCACTGCCTGTGAGAAACATCCTGCATCACCAATAAACTATTAAATGAGTGACAGAGCATTGGTTTAGGGCCTTGGTTTAGTTGTTTAGTTAATTTGGGTTGCGGATTGTCGCCTTCATGTAACATGTCATTTATATTAATGCTCGATATTGGGAACTGCAACATGACTAACAAAAACCAAATTGACCACATATATACGTGATTATTACAACGCATGGATTGTGGTTTTGATAGATACCTCATATGTCCTTCGCAGATGGGGTGGGATGGACAGGTGGGTAGGGCGGACGGGAGGAGCATCGACGGCGTTGTCATTAAAGGGAGTACGGATGCAAAAGGGTGAGTGTCGTGTAAGTTTTGTGTGGTGTGTGGTGTGTTGTTGGATGAGTTAGATGGCGTTGGTTATATTTATGTTTTATGTAGGGCCTTTATGTAAACCTAGTATAAGTGGCCTATATAACAGCTGGTTGTGCCCGTTGAAATTTACGTGTCAGCCTAGGCTCGTCTGCCCAATTGAAGAGCTATAATTGAATTCATTTGCGCTGCAGTGCATTGAACATTGTTACAAGGAGTACGTGTGGAAGTGGGAAAACGGTTCAATGGACGAGTAAGGTTGGTGCCCGGTCTGCGGTTATATTATGTTTCATTGGAGGTTATTGTTACGCATGCAGTGCCTGGCAAGCTTGATGAAAGAAAGAAGAACAAACAAAAAAAATAAACAACTTGGACACAGTAAAGAGAGGAAAGAGAGAGAGAGACGCAGTAGAGAGAGAAAGGAAGGAAAGAAAGAGAGACGCTATAGAGAGAAGGGAAAGGAGTCGGGGGTAATTTAGGCAAAGAAGAATAGGGAAACATGAAAAAATATTAAAGAAATAATACAAAGTAAATACAAAGTAAATATGCAAACAACCATAAGACAGAAAGTAAATACAAAGTAAATAGCACAGGAATAGATCGTATATTTATTGATGAATAGGTGCCTCTATATATAGAGAAACACAAGGGTACAATCCATATCCCAATAGGACTTCTATTCAATATATAATCCATATGCTATACTAACTAATCTAATCCAAGGTTGACAAGGCACACACAAAGTAGGTTTCCTTCAACACTCCCCCTTGTGACGTCAACACTAGGTGGTGCTCCTCGTTTTGTCTCATTAAAAACCTTGCCAAGTAACAAAAACCCAGTGGGATAAAAATAACCTTGGTCGAAGGGAAAAAGAGTACAACACATCCTTGTAGCGATGACCAGATTTGCCACAAGAAAAACTAGCACTTGGGCTGTTGGTATCAATTCTCAAACTTGCACCTCGACCTCTAAGAGGAGCTGACTTTGCTGTTGTCTGAACTTCACTTCCAACTTTGAGATTACTGACTCCGGTACGGGAAGAATCTCCCTTAAAAGATGGTTGAAAACTACGAACATCTGTACTTCTTCTTGCACCAATACGAGACAGCTTAGCCTCCACCTTTAAGGCTAATTGATAAGCATCATTAACCCTCCAAACACGGTGCATCTCTACCTCATCTCGAATTTGAGTCTTTAACCCACCGATGTATCGTGCAGTGAGTTGTTCTTCAGTCTCTTGGATGTCATTGCGTGCCACCAGCTTGTAGAATTCTTCAGTGTATTCCAAGACACTCAAAGCTTCTTGTCGATGGTTGTTGTATTTGGAAAAGCTAGATTGAGCAAAATCTGGAGGGATGAACTTTTCCCTTAATCTGGTTCGCATCTTTTCCCAAGAGGAAACCTTTGGCTTTCCTTTTCTTAGCCTCATTTCCTGCCCCTTATCCCACCAAGTAGAAGCATATCCTCGGAGTCTCGTTGCAACCAACCTGACTCTTTGGTTCTCTGGTGTTTCTTTGTAATCAAAGAATTTCTCAATAGCACTTAGCCAATCAAGGAACTCTTCGGGGTTGAGTCGACCATGGAACTCTGGCAAATCCATCTTGATATTGTCGAAGTCACGGAAGGGTCTCCTACCACGGTCACCTGCACGTCGACCAAATGGATTCTGATCTGACTCATCACTTGAATAACCTTCGCTTGTATTCCCATGCTCACTTTGAGCATCTCGGCGTTCAAGCTGTAAGGTGAGTCGCTCAACTTGTCGTCGCAGTGATTGAATTTCGTCATCCCTCTCATCTCTGAAATCTTCTGGTACATGGTTATGGTTACCTCGTCTCCCTCTACCCCTCCTTGCTGCCATTTAAGCTAAGTAGAGTGAAGATAACCCAAGAGCGTAGCGGAGCTCTGATACCAGATAATGAAGACCAGAAAATATAGAGAAGACAACTCTTGAATTACTCAAACACTACAGAGAAGGAGCCATGCTCTGTTCTTGATACAAACATTCAAAATCTCTCAATTATCCCCTCAACTCTTGCTCTCTTCCTGATTTAAGAGGCTACCTAACCACCACCTTAAATGCTAATACAACTTCCTAAGAAAACTTAAATAAAATACAACTTACTAAACAACAAATTACTAGAGAATAATAAAGAGATAATTTGAACATGACCAGCCCTTAAGAATCAGCCATTTCAATTAATGCACACACTTAGTGCACTGCATCAGTTCCTAACCGTGCCCCCATAGATACAACAATATATTTCTCTGACCCCGAATTGGGAATTTTCTACCGCTCGCTCCTATTGGTTAACCTACATCGGGCTTCCACTTCGGGTGATCCATGGTGGCTGTAAGTTATGCAATCCCCCAGTCACTGTTTGATATTATAAAACTTTAAACTGTTTCAGGATATATTGGTGGCCGGTGCGCCGATGCGAATGTTAATTTTGTGTTAATAAAGTGTAGATAGAAGTAACTAGGGGTTTGTATGTTAGAATTTGGTACTGTGCATAATCAAATGTAGCGTACTTTGCTTGACATTATTTATTTTGAACTGAGTTCAATAAATTTGACCACATAGTTGATCAGAAGGCCCTGATTCCTTTTTTTGAAACTGCAAACAAAAAGTTGGTTATGTATTGAATATATCTAGGAGGAGGGGTAGATAAATATGCTCGGTCATGTTTATAGTTTTATAGATGTGTAGTGCAGTGTTTGTAAATTCCAAAGGTTTATGTCCAAATGAAGTCGACAATTAAGCAGGTGATGCAGGGCAACAATTGGCAACAGTGAAAGCGTTTAAAAGCCCACAAACACAATATTGTTCGGGAGCGCAAGGCAATAAGAAATGGTGGTGGCAGTGCCATCGATACGTAAACATGAATAAACATATGATATTAATTTGGCAGTGACTTATGTTCTCCCCATTAAGCATTTAACTCTGGATCATCTTGGCATTGCAGGATAACCCTATCGACAGACAGGAAGCGCAAGAATGAAACAGAGATAGGCGACAAAAAGGTATGACACATGATTTGGAAGATATAATTTTTTTTTTTCATGGAGACCATGAATTATGTTTTTGTAATTTTAAATCATGTTGCAGACTATGAGGTTGGGCAAGGATGATGCTCAGGCCGCATTGTACAGTAATGAATAAGTCCAGCATGGGTTGACACTGCACGGTTCGTTTACTACCCTGCCTACGGTGACAATTTCAATTGCCACCCGCTCAAAAGAATTCAAAAGAACCATTTTTCATCTTTGTAACAAAAATTAACCAAATCAGAAATGATTTGACCATTCAAATGTATGATGTATCAAACAAATGAACCGTTAATTGTGAAAATATTAAATTTTTACTTAAACTATTATCTGTTTGGAATATTTCGACGAATAACATAAAGTAATAGGCAAATAGAGAATTTGGACGAAAGTAGGTGTTCAAACTAGTTTCGATAAAAGTATTGTCTTAAATAGAACCAACCGGCTACCGGAGCTAGTAGTCCCATTGTACAAAAGGAGGGCAGGCAAACCTTTTCCTGGATAAGATGCTAACCAAAGTTGGTAGTATGTTATTCGAAACCTCCGGGCTCAACTCCTTGGTAAGCCTATTGTCCAAAAAACAAAAACTCCTTGGTAAGCCTTTACTATCAAATTTAAATTCACATGGGGCTCTTTTTATCAAAACTTTTGAACCTGCACTCGTGCAGTATGAGAAGTAATGGGCAATGGATCTCAAAGACACATTCCAACGGCTAGATAATTCATTACAATTTGCTAGAGATAAATTGAGTCGTAATGATTCACAAGTACGTAGATATATCTCGCTCGATCAGTTTCACGGGGTCCACTCACTCCTCTCTCTCTCTCTGAGTCGCAATGACGATATCGAATCGCAAATCTCGATTAGTTCTGAGTTTCAGCATATCACGCAAAGACCCCACTCCATGACCGTATCAGTACTTATTTCGATTAGTTATAACTTATTTATTTCAAAAAAAGAGAGAAGCAAGCAATTTAAACTTGGACAGGTATGCATGGTTATGATTTTGGCCTAGAATGGAGATAGTTAGGTGATGGTAAATAAGTTCCGATCAAGAGTAACCGAAAATATCACAAATGCATTTAACACCTGTAATAAGATAAGAGAGTGACTTCATTGAATCCGGCCAGAAAGAGACTCGATCTTTTGAATTATTTGAAAATATTTGGCTGGCTTTCCCAGCTCACTGGGCCAATCGCGCAGAGAAACTAGCTAGGTCAAAGTAAATAGTAATAGGGCCAGACTGACAAATTAAAATTATCACGGTTCCTGCGAGAATCGTGATGTATTGCTCGCAGAGGGAGGAAGTTCCAAGAAAAAGAGAGGGAGGAGTCACGCCTTCTCCATAAACCCACAGCGAACCATTATTGCCTTTTGGTTTTATACCCTCCCGATGTGGGCCCCACTTCGCTCTCTCCATATATTGGTTTCTCTATCTTTCTAGCTCTCTCTCTTTCCTCTTTCGTGTCTATGTCAGTATGTCTTGGGTCTGTTTCACTCACCGGATCCTCCATTTCCGGCAAAGTGTAACCCCGGTTCAGTGTTTATTTGAAAGAAATCCATTTGCTGCAAAATACAGGTACTTTGCTTTTTTGAAATAGTTTTTCGTTTACAAGAGTTGATTATTACTTGATTGCATATATGTAGTTTCAAATTTTCTGTAATTTCTTATATGTTCTATACATAATGTACACAGATCTTTATATTATAATTTTTTTGGTCTGGATTTACAATTCCCACAAGTATAATAATTATGAAGTATCTGTGAAGAGTCTTTGTTCGTCTTACAAGAGACCCAACACCACTTCAATAGTTCAATACTTTAATTCTTTATCAGCATGTGTAGAGGTGTAGTAATTTTCAATGATAGAGATATTAAAATGCTTGAGAAAACCATTAGAACACCAAATATTTAAGACCAGTTACTAACTTGCTATAACTCCTCCATCTATGTACTTGATTTAGCTGTATAGCTAGAGTGGTACAAAACTACCTTCTTGTTCTTCCTAGTTCCTACCCATATCGATGTGATAATCCCCTCCGAACTCAGATTACGTAATTTAACGTTTTTCAGAGTGTACGAAATTTAACTTATAATAATTAATAGATCATAAATATGAAATATTTATGTTACACAAAAATAAAGTACACATAATCGGAAAACAAGTAGGTTCAACTTAAATCCATATTTGTTATGATATCGGATTGAACAACCAAATCCATGCCATTTCCTATTAATAATGTTCAACAAATTTGATTATTCATTTCGAATCAAATCCAATCCTTTGTGAGGACTACATAGTTGTTCCCACGCTACATGGTAGCCTTACCCATAAATAACAGGCTGCCACACTCGTTAGAGCTCGGACTGAGGTCGATTTTTAGGCCTAAATTGCATGTCGTTAGTGGAATTTGCTGGGTCGGTTGGGGTTAGTTGTTCAATGCTAGGTCAAAGAGAGATGAAGATGAGGCACAATGTGGATGGGTGATTTGCTCAATGATTCGGAAGCTAAGAGACGTCCAGGGTGTAGGTATGGAATTGTGGGTGCTAGGAGTGAGCAATGCAATCGTAGTTTTTGAAGAAGGAAGAGATAGAGGAGAGGAGCAAATAGGAACACGAAGGACGAGATCGAGAAACAAATTGGATGAATTGAATTAGACCCGGCAAAAAGTAAACTTGTGAAGTTTGTTTTGTGTATGTAGTGTGGAACACGGTAACAAACCATTAACCTAACATCCGAAGAGTAGTGCCGAAACAAAACATGATAATAAAAAGGATAAAAACCTGATTTGGTACCTAAATTATTGAGAAAAATATTTTTTTGTACCTACTATTTTTTTTTATATCCAAAATGGTATCTGAACTATTGTGCCATTACCCAAAATGGTACTTCTGTTAACTTGGTCGTTAAGTTCGCCTACGTGACACATATTTGGATAAGAAATGCTACATAATTGGACCGAGGTAAAAACATAATTTGATATCTGAACTATTGCGAAATGTACTTTTTGGTACCTATAATTTTTTTTTACCCAAAATGGTACCCAATTGGACCATACTTAATGACCAAGTTAACGGAGGTGGGTAACGGCGCAATAGTTCAGGTACCATTTTGGGTAAAAAAATTTGTAGGTACCAAAAAGTACCTTTCTCAATAGTTTAGATACCAAATCAGGTTTTTACCCTAATAAAAAATAGATAAAGCACCCATCTTTCATAAATTAAATTAATAATAAAAATCTAAATGAAACATATATTGTATATTGCAACCAAAAGTGAGAATACAGGTTACTTCAAAAGTCGGACAAAGATCAACAAAGAGAGCTGCCGCAAAAATTGATAAGAGAATAAAACATACTGAATATTAGGATTTCTAATGGATTAGACTGCGGAATTGAATCTTTCTAACATGCCTTAACAGGTGTTTATCATCTTGGAGGGTTTAACAACAAACCACACCGTTAAAAATCATGTCCTTATCGTAGTGACCGATATGACACGAACCAAAAAACCTCAAACCTAATACTTATAATTCATCTGAGTTCGTGCTGTGTACAATTTTTCCAGGTTAAGAATGAAGGTTCTTGACGGATTTGGCCTTTTAGGAACTGAAAATTGAACCAAAGTTGGCTTAATAAAAAGCACCGAACTATCGGTCGGTTTAGTTGGTTTTAGCTCCAAAAATTGCACCCTAACGCTAGAGGTGGCCGTAGTGTTTTCTCTTTACCTTGGGATCCATCGTTAACATGTCAACTTGCTATTAATCGGTTCGACCAGCCAAATGACACAGTATCTCCCACTAAGATTTTGTTGTCCATAAGTATGAGAAACTAGCTTAACTTGCATGGCAAGAAAGTGAGACAAAAGTGCAAGGGATGATTAAAAGGCTAATCCTTAGATCCAAATCAATATATGTTATGCCATTCAAAACCTTTTAATTGTTTCCATCCCGAAGTGTAGTGTCATGAAAATTTTATAAAGATGATCTTTGAAGAGTGATTGCCATAACCATTTCAGATGGTAGAATCTTGCAGGATGAAAAATAGAGAGGATAATGGCCCAGTCCAAATTGATTTTGACCCCTAGGTATTGTTGGTTTACTTATCAATGGATCAATATGATCCCAATAGGACATGAATTAACAGGAGATAAATTAAGTGTTTCCATCTGCTAACTTGATAAGTTAATGGATCATGTATGGATTTGAGCTGATCTGATCGCACAAAGGATTGAATATGGATTTGGTTATCAACACCGGATTATCAAATGAGATCGAATTTGGGCTGATTCTTTGACAATGTAATTATTTTAATTGTAATTTGCTTAATAACGGGTAGGACTTGGGAAATTCCAAAGTTTTATAACACTTCTGGAAAAAAGAAAAACAGAAAAGAGACTTTAGGACGGAGACGCTATAAATTGGTCGTCATCAGTACTTGCTCTGCGCAATAGGTCGTCATCAGTACTTGCTCTGTTCGCTCTGAAGAAGTCTGCAGCATCGAGTATAGGGAAGTTGGGAATATAAACCCATTACTTGCAATGAAGGGAGATCCATTCATCACTTGTTCATTACCTCCTGCAATACCTTCTTCTTCTCAAACCAATCTAGCTTACTGTCTTTGCTTTTGTTCATCATGCCTTCATTCATGGTTTCACTCCTTGCTCGGGGCTCTGACTCTTCCTCTCTGCTCGACCATTTGAAGGACCTGAAGGGCCATCATTATCCACTACCAGATTTTGCCAAGGACTACCAAAAAGCCAGTCATCGGTTGGATATTCTGGCGGAAAAATTGAATGAGAGTTGGTTCCCTTCTGATGACAGAACAAAGCGTGAACGTGACATTGAGGTGGCCAGCGACTTGCAGTTGGCAGCAGCCTTGGACCTGTTTAGCAGATCGAACTGGTGTGGCAGCCCAATGTACTTCCTTGGTGGGGATGAGCGATGCATGGAAGTCCAGAGCATGGACGCGGATTTACAGAAAAAATGGTCTGAAATATGTGATGAAGAAGGAGTTTTTTTCCAGGCTGGCGTAGTTCATATGGAGGCCAGACCTTTCCCTCCTCAATACCTGAAGAAATTTGAAGAGGTTTCAAATGAGCTCTTGGCTTTTGAGATGTATCAATCTTTGTTGGCGCTTGACGATGTTATAGTCAATTCTGTGGATCAATTGACTTTCCTCATTCGTCTCCGCGAAAAACAGCCAAAATGGGAGTTCCAGCTATGCATTGCAGATGGAACAGTGGAGCGTCAAGCTATAGTGGACATGGCAGAGGAGAGTAACATCACTGTGAGGTATTCTTAGTCCTTTTATCAACTTAAGTACTACTATAACTGTTAATTCCTCAAATCCCTTCCTTTGTTTTTTTAATTAGGAAGGATTGACTGATGTTGGGCTACCGGAAGGAGTGTTGCGTGGATTTGAAGACACTTTGAGTTTCCTTTTAATTAGTATTCCTAGTAGATGGAACAATTATGATGTCTTTAGATCTAAGTTTTCTTTAGTTATTATTATTAGTAGTAATGGACCAATTGATCTGTAATAATTTACTTTGCTTATGTACTAGTCTATGTAGTCGTGGAACTACTCTTATCTTATGGTGAAATTTGTGAACTCTTTTCTTTTTCGTTTTTCCATGATTCTTGAATTTTGTTGCTGTTCTAAATTATGCTGATATTCTTTTTGTTGGATTTCACTCTTCACCTGCACATCACTGGAACTTCATGGATTGGTATGGATTGGTTCATAGATGCAAAAGCACCTTAATACTAGAGAAAAAATGGTTTTTCCTCATGCTCTATCTATCAGCAGATATCTAACTTCATGGGGGTTTATAGTGACAACTATATATGGTTCAGAATGCATGATGGAAATAAAATGTTTTTCCCTCTAAGTTTGTAAACTATATATTTTGCTCATATTTTGTGTTGACCAAGCTCCAAAGGAGGCACGTACAGTTGCAGACTCAAATCACCATGTCTCTAATGTGGAAGGAAAAGGAACTACTTGTAGATTTTAATGAAGCTTTCTTTCCTTTACTTGGCTGACTGTGTCTCCCTCTATCAGGTATTTTTCCTTGTGGATGTTAATTTTTTAATACTCTTTCGTAAGTTTAAGTTCCTCAATTCTACTGCCTGGTTACTAGTTCTTGTTGTAAAACCATGCTTAGGCGCATAGCAGTATTATTTGGCTGTACTTTTTTTATTTTTTATATCCTTTTTA
Organism: Rubus parviflorus; assembly: GCA_029955375.1. Taxonomy (NCBI): domain Eukaryota; kingdom Viridiplantae; phylum Streptophyta; class Magnoliopsida; order Rosales; family Rosaceae; genus Rubus; species Rubus parviflorus. Next base: position 1,594,306 of record JARGGL010000008.1, on the reverse strand, counting down.
AAAATATGATTATTTGCACTGAGAATGGTCTTTATTTCGTGTTTATAAGAGTGACTTTCAGGGGTATTTTTGTGTCTATGGTATAAATATCTCATATTCAGCCATTTTACCTTTTTGTACTTGGTATCACAACCCAAGTTTTCAGACCCTTCTAGCTGTTTTGCTACTGTTAATTAGAAGGGTAGTTTTCTTGCTGTGTCTCTTTGGATAATTTCATTATTTGGAACCTCATGGATTTCTGGCATTTTTGTTGTGTTCGTTCTTGGCTACTGTTCCCTTAGTGTTCAGATATGTTTCAATTCTTGTCAGTTTTGTTTTAGGCTTCTTTGCAGTTGTTTTCTGCGATTCTCAGTTCTATGTTTAACAGCTCTTACATGCTTAAATATCTGGACATATCGTTACATGAAATTTAGACACAGATTAGAGTGATCCGGCCTGTTCTATTTTCTTTAACTGAATAAGCTAGCTAGTGAATAGCATGCCTATTTGGCAACAGTGACTCTAAGTAACAACATTTCTGATGGAATTAAGTGGGTCAGGCAGGGATATGCATTAGCTTCCTACTATAGTGAATTTAATTTTGTTGAAGGTGATCGATAAGAGAATGACATATTGGACTTAAACTAATACGTGGGACAATGTCATACTTTTGGTAACTTTTGAATTCCACTAGAGTGGAGTCTTTGCTTGGTTGGAGTGCCTTTGTTACATACACTTTTCCAATAGTCTATCCATTTCTGAGAATCTAGAGTTGTTTGGTTCTTGGGGGATAAGAATCGTCAACTTTGATATTGAGATGCAAATCGTACGTGCACTATGATTGTTGTAGTTCCTCATCTCTCAAGTCAATGATTAATTGGTCTATACTCTATTCTAGAAGCCAGTAGCAACCAGCAAAACCTGTTGGACAAGGCAGCAGAGTACTTAGTTTTATGTGATACTTGTTTTTCTTGGCACTAAATCCTAAACTTGGAAGAAAATCATCATAAGTTTTAGTGGCAGACCTTCATTCATCATTTCTCAGAACCTTTCAAATCTATATTACTTTAGTTTTTGAAGAACAGGGCTTCTTGCTAGCCCTCTTTTACCAACATTTGTATCCCCCATTCTTAACTGTAGGAATGAAAATACTTTTTCATGAAATAGTATAGGAGGGGTTACCAATCTAATGATTTTGATACAGGAGCTGAACCTGTAAAGCCTCTACTTTATATACATTTCAGTAGTAAATCTAAGGATCAATTACAATCTACCCCTCAAACGCGTTTTTAATTTCATACCCACATTTCAAATTTTGTCGTTAGCATATCTCAACTTAGCTCCGTTACACGATTTCATACCCTCATTAAAAATTCCGTTAAAAAAATATGTTAATTGATGACATGGTCAGTTAACCGTTGATATGGCTGTTATCTACTTATGTGGCATCAGTTGGTCCCACTAAATGCAAATGCCACATAGATAAAAAATGAAAAAACGAAAAGAAAGTTGAATGTCATTTAGTGGGACCAACTTATGCCACATAAGCAGATAACAGCCACATCAACAGTGATGTGGGTTTAGGGCTAGATCACATTAACTTGGATGTGTGTTGGCAGTTGGGCAGAAATCCTAAGAAAAGCAAGAACGAAAGGAAAGTTGACGGCTTCACTCTCCATTTGCTCAAATTGGTTTCTCAAGTTACCCTCACATGGCATCTTTATATGAGTTAGGGGGAGGCAATGAGAAACGTATCCCCTTGACATTTACAGAACCACTAATGTGGAGATTATTTTATACAACTTGTTTTAGACTATCACGAAATGGTACCTGAACTATTACGAAATGGTACCTGAACTAGCACGAAATGCACTTTTTGGTACCTACAAATGTTTAGGGAGTCTAGTGGTACATGAACTATTACACTGTTAGTCATTATGGTACCTCCGTCTAATACTCTGTCAAAATTGCTTTCGCGGCACACAAGTGGTTCTTATTATTTGGGATATTTTGGTCAAATCGTTCATTCTTAGTTTTATTTTTTTCTTTTTGCTAACTTTTCTAAATTTTTTTTGCCAACTTTTCTTAGTCTTTTTTTTTTTATTTCTAACAAGAATTCTAAAATAAATGGTCAACGACGATTTTATTTTCATTACAATTTTATGAAATTAAACGAAAGCGATTTTAATTTTGTTTAGTTTGATTTTCATGTAATTTAAAAAAAGTTTGTAAATAAACTGTAAATTTTTTTAAAAAATTACGGAGAAGAATTAAAAAAATTATTTTTACTATAAAGAAGAATAAAATTTTACAATTTTATAAAATTAAAATAATATTAATTATAGAAGAATAAAATAACTAAGAAGAATAAATTCTTATTTTTATGTTGGTTGACATATTTACCCCTGTGTTTAACGGAGAAATTGACGGAGGTACCAAAATGGTTAACAGTGCAATAGTTCAAGTACCACCAACTCCCTAAACATTTATATGTACTAAAAAGTGTATTTCGTGATAGTTCAGATACCATTTGAGAATTTTATCTTTAATACTATACTTAATACCAAATCCACAAGTATCTCACTTTTTTTTTTTGGATGGACTTAATACCAAATCCACAGGTATCTCACTTTATAATTTTTTTGGGGGCTGAAATCCACACCCCCTCTTTTACAAACCACACCCCCTTGTTGAAGGAAACCTACTTTGTGTGTGCCTTGTCAACCTTGGATTAGATTAGTTAGTATAGCATATGGATTATATATTGAATAGAAATCCTATTGGGATATGAATTGTACCCTTGTGTTTCTCTATAAATAGAGGCACCTATTCATAAATAAATATACGATCTATTCCTGTGCTATTTACTTTGTATTTACTTTCTGTCTTGTGGTTGTTTGCATATTTACTTAAACACGTTATCAGCACGAACCTCTAACCCTGAATCAAAAACCAAAACTCTTGAGCATAGCATCCTGCTAGCGCCAAAACCCTAGAACCCCAAAACCCTAGGGTGTGCCGGATGAACAGTGTCGATGAACAGTGCGCGTGAATAGTACCTCCGTGCAATCTCCTCTAGTTCAAGAATCTGCCTGCACAGAACAGTCAAATTCAGAAGCGATTTTCTCCCTTCTCCACCGTTGGATTAAGGAGAAAATTTGGCGATTAATCCCTCTGCGTGTCTACAACGCCTAGTTAAAATTTCATCTAATTCCAACCGTTGGATCTCCTGATATATAACTTTGAAGAAGAGGTACTCAAGATAATCCGAGAAAAGAATCCAAGTAAGCTTTTTATAAACGTTGTTGCTTTCTGAATTTAATTCAACCTTCTTTTTCTCCGGGGACTTGCAACCTCCCTTCTTCTACCTCCCACCTTTCTTATAACGTGGGATAATATACGAGACTCGCCAAACTATGAGAAGCATTAGGGGAGTGATCGAGCTTCATATCGCTTGCGGTATGTGTAAGTCATGAGCACCTCTAATGTCATCATGCTATTGGTGATGACCTCAAGAGTCGAACTGTGGGGGTTCGAGCTAATACTCCGGATGAGAAATCCGTAGAGAGAAGAGACTATGAACGAGGAGTTCATTGACAAATTAACCTCCGGATGAGGAATCCGTAGAGAAGAAACGACCTATGGTTTATGACTTATTCCCAACTAGGCTCACCTGCTTAGGTATGATGTCTAGTTAAGGAGTTTGAGATAAGTGGTATTAAGAGAGCTTGCTCCACCGACATCTCTTATAACTTACCTGGTTATATCTGAGTAGAGCTACCGAAAAGGTTTAAGGTTATGACCATACGACACCAAAGTTTCACCTAAATCCAAAATCCTTGGAAACGTTTCTTGGGAGCAAATATTGCTCAGAAACCCTCTATTGTTTTGTGAGAGTATTAACTCCGAAACTTACCCTTCATTGTTTCGTGGGAGTAATGACTCCGAAACACACCACATTCTTGTTCTCCATGTTCTTGGATGTCGAACATGAATGAACTCGATTTTACTCCATTGGATTCTGCGGACATTAGATTCTGAGATGGACTCATGATATCCTAATATACCTATTCGCACAAGAGCTTCTAGCTCGAATCCATGAGCGTTGTTTTGAAGAAACCGCTCTAGACCCTCAAACTGAGATGTACAATGCCAGGTTATTTTTTCCTGATGAATCGCCATATGGATATGGCACTCCAGTTTGAGTTCATGAAAGAGGTTAGCACTAGAAGCGCTTCATGAATGTTATGGTAACATTCATCATTCTGAATTTAGAAGCATAATGAACTAATCTCCGCTTCTCTGACTTTGATGAAGTCATGGGATATAATTCGGAAATTCTCCGCATCAAAGACTTGATGCATCTCTGTGGAAAATCATCACAGATGAACGATTGATTGAGGAAACTCTCACCACCATCTCCATCTCTGCCTTGAGGAAAGGCATGATGATGATAGCGCCCCTAAGGGAGGACACTACGAGCAAAACCCTAAATTTAGGGACAAATCCGGATGTTTGATCTGTAAGATTGATTTGCTCAGGAAGGTAATCGCCATAAGAATAAGCGATCATGCGAGCATAGGGCCGCAAAAGAGTGAGAGAAGACCGCCATCCCTATAAGAGGGACACCGCCGGTCACCGCTGGTCAGCGTTGTTGCGCCACTAGTTATGGCAGCACCGCCACCGGCCAAGGTAATCTGCCACCGTCCTAGGGACCGTGAGTACTGAGCCTGTATGCCTCAATCAATGGAGAATCCTCTTCATGATGTCTATTAATGATATGGAGCGTCTGATCAATGGGTCATAGTTTGCAATACATATGAAGATGTAATTGTAATGATCAAGACGTCGAGTTTAAGGGTTAAAGACTTTGGAAGCAATTTTGCTTAAGTCTTTATGTTTTTCCAAGTTGATGTAATATGACAAGTTTGCCAAGACAATGGATTTAGTTTTGATTTGAGATCAAGATGGAACTTTGAGTGTAAAGCCTTGGCTAATATCTTTAATAAAATCTGAGTTGCTTTCGTAGCCTCGATTTTAATGATGAGCTTACATTCATCTGTGACGATGGCAAGACCATCGAATTTTGTGCAAGGAAGAGGATATGCCCAATTCCTCTTGCCTAATAGCACTCACATTGATGTCACAAAAGCTCTCTACGCTCCAAGAGGAAATAGAACTTTGTTGAGCTTTAAAGATATAAGAGCCAATGGTTTTCATGCTAAGATGCATGATGAGAATGGAAAAAGAATCCCTTTGCATTACCTCTAATGACTGCAGTAAAAAACGCATCTTAGAGAAGCTTATGTGTCTCTCTAGTGGGTTATACGTTACCACTATTCGAGCTATTGAATCAAACAATGTCATTCGGGATGACCTCTTGGATTCAGACACATATTGGCTTTGGCACGACAGGTAGTGACACCCTGGTCGTGATATGATGATTCGTGTATTGAAAACCTCACACGGACATCCATTCTTTCGAGCTAATTGAAGCATGAATCGAAGGGCGATTCAAGGAGATGAGACAGTTATGGGAAAGAGCAAATTTGCCACTGTCCGACGCCGTACGATCGATCGCACGATCCCTGCGATCGATCGCACTTGTCCAGACTGCGTCGTTAAGGGAACCCGAGAGCTCAAACGATCGATCGCACCCCCCGGCGATCGATCGCACGGGATTGAACGAACCCGAGAGCCCGGGCGATCGATCGCAACTTCCTGCGATCGATCGCATGTCCCATCCTGCATTGTTACAGGAACCCGAGAGCACGGGCGATCGATCGCACCCCCCTTGCGATCGATCGCATAGAACGAAATCCTCTCTCTCGGATGTAGACAATTCCTCCTATGCTTCGGAAGCTCCCAAAGCCAAACGCTCATTATGCAAAGCGTATTCCTAAGGGAAATAAAGGACTAAGATCGTCTTATGCAAAGGATTCTAAAATACTTCTTCCACTCTTACAGATAATCCAAGGGGATATCTGTGGACATATTCAACCACCAAGCGGGCCATTTATGTATTTTATGGTGTTGGTTGATGCATCGACATGCTGGTCACATGTCATGATGTTGTCCATTCGTTATGCTGCTTATGCTAAACTCCTAGCACAGAGTATTCGCCTGACGGCTTACTACCCGGATCATTCCATTAACTATCAGGCTTGATAATGCTACGGAGTTTACATCGAAGACTTTCGATGACTACTGTATGGGATAGATGTTAGGCATCTAGTCTCACATGTGCAAACCCAGAATGGTCTTGCAGAGATTGCCATTAATAGAATACAAATGGTCACGAGGACATTGGTAATGCGCACCAACCTTCCTCTCTCTGCCTAGGGGCACGCAGTATTGCATGCAGCTCTGCTTATTCGTCTGAGGTCCATCACCACCCAATCTTTTTCTGTGTTACAACTAGTGACTGGGTACGAGCCAAGCATATCGTACTTACGCATATTTGGGTGTGTTGTTTATGTGCCTATTACGCCGCCACAACGTATTAATATGGGTCCTCAAAGACAAATGAGTATTTATGTTGGATTTGAGTCTCCAACCATAATCCGCTATGTAGAACCCTTGGCAGGTGATCCATTTGTCACTTCGGTGAGACAGTCTTCCCGTCGTTAGGGGGAGATAAGAACGTGAACGTTCAGTAGGAACGACTGGAATTGTCGTGGCTTGTCCCCACTCTGTCTCATAACGATCCTCCTACTGCAGAAAGTGCGTAGAATTATAGATCTTCAGAAAGTCGCCGACTCTCTTCCAGACGCTTTCTCAGATCTTAGTGACTAGATCATATATACCAGCTGCAAACATGCCTGCAAGGATGCAAGTGCCTGAACAAGGACTTGGACTCAAAGTCACTGTTGCAGCCACCCCTATGGGGGGGATGGCCGCCGGCGCCACTACCAGTAATGGTGGTGATGTGGCTTAGGCCGTGGCTCCGCTGAGGAAGCGTGGGAGGCCACCAGGTTCGAGGGATTCGCGCTCTAGGAAATGGGCTGCGACGGCACCTAATAACCCTCTCATCATTGATACTCAAAATCCGTCCATGAAAACGTCCCGGATTATGGTTATGTCCAAAAGACATCTTCGGGGGGCGCCTTGTCGCTAGAACCTATCCGTGGGAACCTAGAGATCTCGATTATTACACTAGTGTACATGAGACGTGGGATAGAAACTCCATCACAGTTGATGATGTGTTTGCATATGCTTGTGCACAAGAGTTTATTGAGAATGATGATATTGAACCTCGCTCCGTTGATGAATGCCGACGTAGAAGCTTATTGGCCTAAATGGAAATATGCGATCCAGGTTGAGTTGGACTCACTAACAAAGAGAACGGTAGTTGGGCCGGTAGTGCCAATACCTTCTGGAATAAAACTTGTTGGATATAAATGGGTCTTTGTTAGAAAGCGTAGTGAGAGAACGAGATACAAAGCTCGCCTTGTGGCGCAAGGCTTCTCACAACGCCCTGGAATCGACTACGATGAGACATATTCTCTCGTAAAGGACGTCATAACGTTCTGCTACCTTGTGAGTGGTAGTTTTCGAAAAACTGAACATGCAGCTTATGGATGTGGTCATAACATATCTCTATGGGGATCTAGATATGGAGATTTATATGAAGGTCCCGGATGGGCTTCATTTACCCAAGTCAAGTGGCTCTAGACCACAGAGCACGTTTGCAATAAGATTGTAACGTTCACTATATAGATTGAAACAATCCGGACGGATGTGGTATACCCGTCTAAGTGACTACTTGATTGGAAGAGGGTATGTGAACAATAAATTATGCCCCTGCGTGAAAACAAGTTCCGGATTTGCAAGTGCCAGTGAATACTTGAAATCTGTGTTTGAGATGAAAGATCTTGGGAAAGGATGCTCAGGCGATTTAATATGGATAAAGTTCATCCTGTTAAGCACTCCCATGATTGGTCACAGCCTAGATCCAAGAAGGATCCGTTTCACCCAAGGGATGATGATGAAGACGTTTTTAGAGGCTGAGGTACCATACCTAAGTGCAATAGTGCATTATTGTACTTGGCACAGTGTACATGACCTGATATCTCCTTTGTTGTCAACTTGTTAGCTAGATTTAGCTTTACGCCCACGCAACGCCATTGGAATGGCATAAAGACTATCTTTCGTTACTTGAAGGGTACGATTGATATGGATTTGTTCTATCCCTACAAAGAGTCGAAACTAGGTGAGGAACCTATGTTTGCTGCGGTTGAACGACCCGGGCATCCGGACGAGGACTTACCGTCCGGATGGAACACAAAGGGCAGGTTACCTACAGAGAGGCATGAAAATATGGCAAAATGGGTGAAGAACCCGTGCCTACCGCCATCGGGCGATCAATCGCAAGATATGCCACGATCGATCGTACCGAGCTTCTGCCATCGAGCGATCGATCGCAGAATGTCACGATCGATCGCACGAGTGCTGCCCCCCATTATTCTGAAAATCCTTGTGATGTTTTGGTGAGTTTTGCTAATGTTGGGTATCTCTCTTACCCATATAAAGGTTGTTCCCAAACTGGTTATGTCTTTACCATGGGTAACACCGCGATATCTTGGAGGTCTACTAAGCAGACTCTTGTCGCTACTTCTTTGAACCATGTTGAGATTATTGTTCTCCATGAAGTAATTCGTGAGTGTATATGGTTAAGGTCCATTGATACACATATAAGAAGTACATGTGGTTTGAGGTTAACCACTGATGAACCTACATCTATCTATGAGGATAATGCTGCCTGCATTGAGCAGATGAAGCAAGGTTTCATCAAAGCCGACAACACCAAGCATATATCGCCTAAGTTCTTTTGTATTCAGCAATAGCAGAAGTTCCTTAAGATTAAAGTGAATTATGTCCGTTCTGAGGACAATGTGGCTGGCTTATTTACTAAGTCACTGCCTAAATCCACATTTGAGAAGCATGTGAAAAGCATTGGTTTGCTTAAGTTATCTGACCTCCCATGATTGTGGAAATCAGGGGGAGACGCAGACTTCAGGGGGAGTCTGGCGTCCATGCTATACCAAATGTGAAGGGTGTGTTGTACTCTTTTTCCCTTCGACCAAGGTTATTTTTATCCCACTGGGTTTTTGTTACTTGGCAAGGTTTTTAATGAGACAACGCGAGGAGCACCACCTAGTGTTGACGCCACAAGGGGGAGTGTTGAAGGAAACCTACTTTGTGTGTGCCTTGTCAACCTTGGATTAGATTAGTTAGTATAGCATATGGATTATATATTGAATAGAAGTCCTATTGGGATATGGATTGTACCCTTGTGTTTCTCTATATATAGAGGCACCTATTCATCAATAAATATACGATCTATTCCTGTGCTATTTACTTTGTATTTACTTTCTGTCTTGTGGTTGTTTGCATATTTACTTTGTATTTACTTTGTATTATTTCTTTAATATTTTTTCATGTTTCCCTATTCTTCTTTGCCTAAATTACCCCCGACTCCTTTCCCTTCTCTCTATTGCGTCTCTCTTTCTTTCCTTCCTTTCTCTCTCTACTGCGTCTCTCTCTCTCTTTCCTCTCTTTACTGTGTCCAAGTTGTTTATTTTTTTTGTTTGTTCTTCTTTCTTTCATCAAGCTTGCCAGGCACTGCATGCGTAACAATAACCTCCAATGAAACATAATATAACCGCAGACCGGGCACCAACCTTACTCGTCCATTGAGCCGCTTTCCCACTTCCACACGTACTCCTTGTAACAATGTTCAATGCACTGCAGCGCAAATGAATTCAATTATAGCTCTTCAATTGGGCAGACGAGCCTAGGCTGACACGTAAATTTCAACGGGCACAACCAGCAGTTATATAGACCACTTATACTAGGTTTACATAAAGGCCCTACATAAAACATAAATATAACCAACGCCATCTAACTCATCCAACAACACACCACACACCACACAAAACTTACACGACACTCACCCTTTTGCATCCGTACTCCCTTTAATGACAACGCCGTCGATGCTCCTCCCGTCCGCCCTACCCACCTGTCCATCCCACCCCATCTGCGAAGGACATATGAGGTATCTATCAAAACCACAATCCATGCGTTGTAATAATCACGTATATATGTGGTCAATTTGGTTTTTGTTAGTCATGTTGCAGTTCGCAATATCGAGCATTAATATAAATGACATGCTACATGAAGGCGACAATCCACAACCCAAATTAACTAAACAACTAAACCAAGGCCCTAAACCAATGCTCTGTCACTCATTTAATAGTTTATTGGTGATGCAGGATGTTTCTCACAGGCAGTGATGCACACACAATGATAATTTTTTTTTAAAGGCACACAGAGTGATAATTTGCATACACATCTACAATGCAACAGCATTGGAAAAAAACTGGGTGTTTCAATTACGGTTGACATATAACATATTCACACTAAGGCCTACACCGTTTAAAGAATCTGGACTACTGCAAATTAGTTTGGCTCGTCCGTATAGTGGCCCAAATATATTATGGTTTAGGGTCTTACATGACTTCGTCTAGGCCAAGAACCCATGGACACTGACGGTATCAGAATCCACAATGCGCATAACATCAAAGCCGGCAACAAGCTTTTGAAAATAGGCCAACAGTTTCCATGGTCTGGCCCAGAAGGGCATGCACACACTACACAACTAAAAAAATATTCCCGGGTAGGAATCTAATTTTCATATTCATACACTGTCTAACTACAAAATGAAACATGGGAGGGCCCAAAAATATTTAATCTTCCCCGACACACACCCCAATACAACTGGGATCACGGACCAATACTCATTCACAACAACAAACAAACCACAAATTCAACAAGTCAGAACATATTGCCACACTATATAATGTATACTTCGTCAATGAAGGGCCGTAAATGACATCATAAGTAATCATATCAACACTGGGGTTGGCCAGAACAGTGTCTGGAAGTTTAAATGTGGGCTTCAAAAATCCCGCCAAACATATGCGGTATGACTTGACGCCATCCACACACACCCCCCAATGGGTAGATGAGGACAGGCCAAACAGGATGCCAATTGCATTACAGTTTTTCTGACTCAATGCATGTTACCTATTGCAGTATGACCTGCCCCGACACAACCCTTAGTTTGCTGCATGTTATTAAGGGAATGTTAGGGCCTTCCAATCGCTTGGGTACGACAACCCCGGTCTTAATCTATACATCCACATTCTTTGACACTCGTATAGGCACTTGCGCTTACCTATATGGAACTATACGACATGTAAATTGATCATCTGTAATAGCCAACAATGCAGATTATATTTTAAGGTAGTTGATTAATATATGGATTAACAATTAGGAATTAAAACATTGCTCATTCAATGTTGAGAAGTTTTATGACTTACCAAGCTGCATACATATTGGCATGGTCTAAGGCTAAAAAGATCATGCCAGTTTAAGTGAACAACTTTAGTCCCCGCCACCACGATACAATCATAACTTTTCCCATAGACCCATTAAAACAGATCAAGTCACATCACATTACAAAGCCTATGACGATGAAGCCCTTCTATATACATCGTCAACCACCAATATATTAAACGAAACTTAAAACTATCACAAAGAAGGAACCTTAGTTGACTGTTGCTACTAATTGGTGCCATTCGACATTGTCAATTCCCGATTAATGCCACCCCAAATAGTTTCTTTATGGCAAGCATAAGTTAGCGATCATTAGATGAGAACCAACGTATTAATTGTTTGCGCTGGAAAGCACGAGGGAGAGTCAAACAATTTCTTTTCCTGTGTGCGGGCGTGCCAATACCAGGGGGTACGTTGTTGTAGTCGTTGTGTCACTATCTTGCTTCTTGATCAAGCAATTGTAGACAGAGAGAGCACCAACTATGTTGGTTCGTACGTGCAAATGCCTAAACGGAATTAAGTCTTTGATCGTGATCTCTTGCGGACACAATAGAAGCAGAGCAATCAATTGGGAGGCTTCGAGAAAGCACTGGTGATTGCTAAGGCATTTTCTTAGCTTCGCTGTAAAGTTGCTAAATGCTTCGAAGAGGCTTAGGTTGCTAGATGCTCCGGGGAGGCTTTGGGTTGCAAAAGGATGCTTGTAGAGATGTGTTGATGTCCCGATATTTGCCCTAGAACCCTCTATTTATAGAGATAGGTTTGGCGGTTCCTCATCATAAGAGGATTATAGATTTCTTTCCCTAGTAGGATTGTAGTTGTACAAGGTTTCTTTCCCTCATCAAAATATATATAGTGTACAAAATATCTCCCCATTTTAGAGCTAGAATTACTTGGTTCACAAAAAATTAGCAATGCTGTAGTGAACAGAGACCTCTAATAAAGGGAATGTTATATTATTACACAGTGATAAGAAAAATTCTAGTGAACATACGACTCTAATAAAGGGGGTGTTGTGACACTTGCTCTTAGTTTATTTTACAGCGGAAAACGATTTTAAAGTACAAGATTATACGCAGCCGCAAATGTCCCAATCCAAACATCAAGCAACAGATTGAGGAAGTCTACTTATGAAGTGGTTTACAACTTAAAGCATCACATAACGATTAAAAGAGTGTTCGGGCATAGCGAAAAATTTACAAAAGTAACAACCTTAAGCGCCTTGGACGACGAGCTGTAAATTTCATTCCTTGGGTGAACATAGGTTGGCAATCCAGTTTAACTTCTGGCCCATCGTTCTGCAGTTTGCCTTCTAATGGATGTTTAGATGCTTCATCCGATGCAGCCGCAAACAAGACACGCTCAATAACTTCATTCTTCGGATTTCTCACAATCTTCAGTGCCAGCCGAACCCTCTAGTCAGCGGAATTAAACTGAGTGGGCAAGTAATAAGGAGAGTTGGATGAGAAATTATTTAAATCTACGAAATTCCAGTTCCAGTTCAACGTTGGAATAATAATGTTACTGCTCACCCCTTCATCCCATCGATTTCGATAATGCTGCATGGTACGTATCACAAATATACCCGAATCGTGATGGTTTAGTTGGATGTGAACTGAGCAAGGGGCTGATATGGTAAATGAGGGATTGTTCAAATTCAAAGGCGTAGCCATTCTCATTTCATTGCCAAAAACCTTCTGAAGCAACTTCATTTATTCACAACAAACATGTGCATATAAACGTGGCTTAGATTATGTTCAGTGCAACCAACTAGAAGGTATATATATTGACTTAATATAAAGATAATATAAAGCTGCATATTACTACAACACTGGCATAGTCCTTGCAACGCTTATCCGCTTGTGGGGCAGGTTTGCAGTCCCATGTTTCACATTCCACATCCCCCATATTTATGACAAACAAGAACCAGTGATTAATGAGGGTATCATTGATTGGGATAAATATCTGCATAACATGTCCACTCAGTAAATGAGTAGATAACATAACCATACACCAGCTAACAATTCAGCAGTTCTGTTTTGCATATGCAAAGCTCTAACCTGCATGCATCGGTGTAAGCGCTCATAATAGTTTCGTTCCACGAACAGTGTCTCCAATAGGGATAGCCATGACTACTCATCTCCATACAATCTGTTCCTTTTCGATACATCATGTCAACACATTTCCAGTGCACATCAGTACTGATTCGCCCGTCATTTTCATTATGTTACCTCAACTATGAACGTCAGGTTAATGAGTTTCTTACATGGATCCAAATCCTCTCCTAATAAATAAAATTTTGTTTGGTGATATGAAAATGGGGTCGTTGATTTGCTTTTCTGACTGAATACATGCACTTCATATTTTTTCGAAAAATATGAGATTGATTAATCAAGAAATAAAGGAGATGTCTTGATTTTAGTGGGTTTGTGGCCAACCCTTGAGGTGGTGGAACTAATGTAAAGGTTGGGAGGGGTGGGAGAGGAAAGAGATAACTCAATACTGTCAATCTAAACCATTGAATCATATAATAGCCACGTGTCATCATTTAGTCAAAAGTTTAGGTATGTTATGAGATAACTTAGATTAGTAGAGAATCCGGATCCTTCTTACATACCAGGGAAAATGTAGGAATGAACCAGCGGTCGTACTCTGTTTCGTAAAGATATGATGCTAATATATCGATTACCTGGTCAGAAACAGTCAAATTCAGTACACATGGTTGCATGTCAGTGTATAAACACATTAACAAAATAAAAAATTATTGAAAATATTAAGGCCAATGCTTAACAGCAGAATTTTTTACGATACATACCTTCCTGTTCAGGGGGTGGCTTGGTGAAAGGCAGCACATGTCCCGACGAGAAACACTAAATTCCCCGTGCCTGGCAACTTCATTGATGCTGCACACAGTCCACAAGCAGTCACAAATTAGGAGGAACTACGACACCTACAACTTGCTAAATTGTTAAAGAGGGATAGTTGCATAACGAGTAACAAAAATGGACCACTCAAAAATATTGGTCAACAAAATAAAACTTAAACTTGGATATCTAATGTTTCTAACTTCTGCAGGCCTTCGCATTACACAAGGCAAATTGTATTCAGATAAAACATGCATGTACGTCAAAAGTACAATGATGCATCTTACACGCTTAACTCATACATTTAATTAAATATTTGGTCTGCGTTGTTGATTCTTGAAACTAATAATGTAAGGAATAATGCTCAAATTCAGTACTACATTCTTTTGTTTATCCATTACCTCGTACTGCCGTCGTTGGGGTTTATCTTCTTGCTAAACATGTATTTCAGCAGGGTGGTATCGATTTTAGATATGTCACCGACAATGGAGAATAGGCCACAGCCATGTTGGTTTGTTTGGAAATACTCTTTCCGTCGATTCATTGAAACCCTCGCTTCGTCCTTCTCCTGCAACTATAGTCACAGTAGTACAACAATTTATGTAACTATTAATGTAGGGGGCCCCAAACCGCCTAGTAAGTTTAACTAGTCTGTCATTTATATTAACGATTGTTTAACCTTTGTTTAAACATTTTAGTACATTTTCACACAACTGAGTTCTGCTGTGGAGATAGCATACCGTTAGGGGTTCATTAAGTGACATGCGGATGTTGGTGTCAGGTGTGCGGGCTTCGTACCGGTGGTCACCGTTTAAGTCTTCTTGCATCAGTCCAAAGGGGACATTTGAATCAGCTGCCAAGACAGACTTCATCACCGTTGAAACAAGGTGTCCAACACCTAACGACTTTAGTAGCCCAAGTGAATGTTTAAGTGTGCTGATCGCAGTTCACATGGACACAATATCCGGTTTCATTTCACACACACTTGACCTCAGAATATCGACTTCACTCTTGACGGCACAAACATCGGACTTCACCTCCGTGAGGTCTTCCCAGAAGTTAGTTCTGATTCCGGTGCTAACATCAATGGACTCTGATGTCGACTTAGTTCTTCCACCAGTAACTCGCTTCGTAACATATATAGATTTAGACTAAAAGCCTCCGCTTTCCTCAACCCGGTCATACACCCTCTTTGCCTCCTTGATGCCCCATGTCAAGACAGGAGGGACACTCTTCTGCACAATGCATAGGCTGTAGGCAACTACGCCCAAGTAGAATAGCTGCAAAAATACCATGCAGCCCACAATGTATGGATGCCTCGTCCTCTGAAACATTAAGATACCTTCAACCAGCCGGTTAAAGCAAAAGCTTGCCCAGTTGTTGAGATGTATGGCATTAGGGTCCCTTACAGCTACCAAGTACCTCGGATCAACATTTCCAGGGGTGGTTGGGCACAGGAGGGTGGCCATGGCATACAACGAAAAACATATCTTGAAGGTGTCTTCAGCGGTGCGAGAATCGACCACATGCTTTCTCAAAACATCAATGTTAAGTTCCTTCGCGTTTCCAAATATCTTGTTCCTCACTCATACTATTTCTGGGTGATCCATGGATCCCTGAGGTCTACATCACAACCTCCATCCCTCACCCCATTACGCGCTGGAAGTCCACTTTAGTTATGGACAATTGCCTTCCGTGTATCTTGATTGTTGAGTTGTGGACGTCGAAATTGTCTACTAAAGTTTGGCAAAGCACGCGATTCAAATTGCTGCACCTAAACTGGTAAAGAGGGCCAAAGCCCATTTCTAGGATTGCAATTATCTTTTCTTTTGACACGAAAACCGGCTTGTTTTCAATCTAGCTTGGACTCTCTCACTAATATGTCATTCTACTCTATGAATTTTGATCCTAGTCTACTAGTCTCCTCGGTTCTTTTCCACTCCTATGCTGGGTTTTCCACTTAGATGGCCTTGCTACTATTTTTGCTCTCCACCTCTGAGCTTGGCGCAATTAATGAAGTAATTCCAGACTTTAGTTTGACTCTACTGTGTAGGCAAAGGTTGTGCCTTCCTTTGGGACTTCGGTTTTCTAAATTTCTGGTTTGACACTTTCATAATTAATATGGTCCATAATTAATATGCGTAGTGGATGCAATGTCGTTGATAGTATGTTTGCAATAAGTACATAAATTAAAGATGCCATCGCATGCCAATGGATTAATTTCACCATACTAGTATTCAGATTCAATTGCCCATGCCAACTGATTAATTTCAGGAAAAACAAAAATTGAACAAAGAAGTTGATTCAAACAGAAAAGGCATAACATTAAATTAATCGCCAGGTGAAACCTTAGACTCAAGCAGCTTGATTGCAGATCACAAAACTCCCTGGGTTAATGGTAATGCTCTTTGTGCGATTATCAGTTTTGTATATCCCCACAAGTCGATCCGCCAGCTCAAACATATTATTTCTAAGGCTGCACGCAGCATTAAACATAATTTCAGTATCAGTGAACCCAGTTATAAACAATTCACCACCCAATTAAAAGCATTAATTATTCAACCAACCTTATGATTATGAACTGTGCATCCTTTGTCCGGTCCTTCACGTAATGACCAACAATGGAGACATTCTTAAAGTCTACATTGAACGCCAAAAAAAATCAAGAGAAATGAATGCTTGCTGGAATGGACTAAATAAATTCAGATGATAGAATTCGGCTCGAAAGTACCTAAGGCGGCATCGATTTCATCCATGACATAAAGAGGTGTAGGCTTGTAATGATGCAGTGCAAACACAAGAGCCAATGAGCTCAATGTCTGCAAGATGTAAGAGAACAATTTAATGACTTGTATAGACATGCATTGTTGAAATATTATTCCAAGAAACAAGCAGTCAGCACTACATAGAGTTACCTTTTCACCACCTGATAAGTTTGAAATATTCTTCCAACTCTTCTTTGGTGGTCTCACGCTGAAGACAACACCTTCGGAGAAAGGATCCAGGGAGTCAACTAGCTCAAGTTCTGCATCACCTCCCAGCGTGATCATCTATATGACGACACAAGTGAGAAAATGTAAGCAGTTTTCTCACCAAACTAAAGAAAGCAACCAGCAGTAACATACCAACATGAAGGTTCATTCCAATCAAATAATTAAGTCAATCAAAAGCATTCTCAAATGAGCATTTGCTACCAAACTGTTCAACATGCTCAATTGAAGACCAGAGGACCAAAATAAACATAGCAAGTATAAAATCCAGCCATCCATTCAATTAGAGAGAGAGAGAGACAGACAGACCGACCGACCTGATACATTTCCTTTAACTTCAAAGATATTGCATTAAATCCTGCCATGAAGTCATCCAACCTAGACAAATCATATTAATGTCAGATGAGTTATTAGTTCCAATATTACAAAGCATGCAACCATAAATATAAACAAACAGGTGTCATGCCTCTTCTTTCTCAATTCATCATACTGCCTCTTTATGTCATCACGCTGTTGAGTGACCCTACTCAGATCCTCCACTCGTTCATTATATAATGAGACCTTTCTTCGGTACCTATCAAATTTAAGCAATTAGAACAGCTTTGCATCATACAAACCAAATCAGCTTAGTTTTCCACTAAAAAAAATAACAAGACATACTCTGAGATTGAATCAAGATTTGGATTCATCTCTCTCAATTGTGCTTCCAGAAGTGCTGCCGTTTCACGGGCCCTTTTAAGGTCGCAACGATTATTAAGAAGTTCATCGGCCAAGGTTGCTTGAACCTTTTCAGAGTCCACTAAATCTTTCTGAATTCTGCAAACACAATGTAGCATTAAAAATTTGTAAATCATGAATAAACCATTCTAAACAAGTATTTCCTCAGATCCACATACTGATCCATATGCTTTACAAGGGCAGTTTGCAACTTATCAAGCCTGTCCTTGTAAGCCCTCCCCTCAATTTTCAGATCCTTGTATTTCTTCTTCATATCTTCTAATTCAAACTCAGCTTTATCCTGTGACACTCACCAAGGAAATTTTCTTCATGTTAATGGGAGAAAAGATTTGACCAGCATAAATAGATTATTAAAAATATATATGTACAAAACAATAACAGCATAGTTCTAAGTACCAGATTGGTACTATGCCACTCATAGTAAATCATGATCGATGAAGAAGCAAACGGCGAATATTACCATTTACTAGTAAGTGCCACTCACTAATTCTATGGTTCTGCTCACTGCACTGCAGATCATAATCATGTACTATTATGGCACAGTTACCACCTCTGAAATGTCAAAATGGTATCAACTGTGTTCAGATAGAATGATTCATAATAACCATATGCATTTTTTATCGCAGTACCTTCCATGCCCGCAATTCATACAGAGTGTTTTTCATTTTGCAATACTCAGATTTCACTTTATCCAACACATCTTTATGTTCATCAATCAGCTGCACAAGACAAGAAATAGGATATGTACCGGTCAGATTTTGATATATCTAAAAAATCCATATTTTTATCAATCAGCAGCACAAGATTCAAATAAAGCCAAGCTAATGAGAAAGTGAACCTTCTGTGTTTCCTCGTAGCTCTCTTGAACTACAGATGCCTTCTCTTCTTTTTCTTTGAAATTGGCACATAACATTTCCTTCTCCTTGTCATGTCGTTCTCTCTTCTTCTTTGAATCTTGAATCACTTTTCTCAACTCCTTTATAGTTTTCTGGCCAGTCTCAATTTGGACTTTGTGGCGGTTGATTTCAGTGTTTTTTTCATCAATATCCTGACAATTGATTGGGACAAATTAGGACAGACACTCCGTAGCTAGGATAGTTCATAGTGGTGCAGATACTTACAGACTTAATCTTATCGACCTTTGACTTCTGTGCTTTTAATCTTTCACCACCAGCGTTTTCTATGTCATGCTGAAGGTCCAGGGCCTAAAAGAAGAGAGAAGCAGTAATAGTCAAGCACTCAAAAGAAATCAGACAAAATTGTATTATATTGTATTCTAGTTCCAGTCATTCCTGACTCATAAAATTAAATCACCAGCTTTACAAGTGGACTGTATTTGGTAGTTTAGTTACTCAACATGATGAAGCTGCTACTTGCAAGGACAAAATTGATAAATGAGTTCCTCACCTTTTCCTTAAGCTGCTTAGATCCTTGGATGAGTTCGTCAATCTTATTTTCTTCAGCAGAAATGATACTATCGAGTTTTCTTAGCTGATCAAGCTCATCCTTCTTCGGCTGTGATGCAGCCTCCAAGGAACCAATTTGATTTTCAAGATAACTATGTTGTGAATTCAAACTGTCAATCTGTTCAAAATGAAAATTTGTATTAATATAGCTTCTCAAATATACACACAAGGTTGGACAATCCATATTAAGAATTACCTCTTTCTGGCTTTTAGCTAATTCCAACTCCCAGTGTGCAACTGCTTCTTCAGAGGCTTGATATCTCTGCGCTGCATCAGCAATATGTTGGCGGATATAGTTTAATTTATCAGCCATGCCGGCAAGCTCCCTGCTGGCATCTGCAACAGCTTCTTCTGACACTACAGTAGTACAAATAGATCGGCCAATCTTACCACCACATGGCTTACTTCCACCACCACTCATAGTACCAGATATTTCGAATAGTACACCATCAAGTGTTACCACTCGAAATTTGGGGTTCCCTCCATATGCAATACGTGCTGCCTAAAATTGTAAATAGAGCCATTTAATTGCTTGCCAAACAGAATAAAGTTTAACGGCATTCTAAGGTAAGACACACAAGATCGCTGATTCTATTTGTGCCAATCAATCTGTTTTGTACTAGTTCCAAAGCAAGTTTTAAACTTCTTGACAATTATAAGAAATCAATGCAGTGAAAAATTGATATTTCCCCCTCTGCGTTTAAACCATCTGAATGTTCACATAAAGTATGGGCCATATTAAAAAAAGCTAAAATGGCCCAAGACAGAAGTCACCCATCTTATTATATGCTAAACATTACTTCGGCCGAAAGAGCAACAATTGTCATCTTTGTCGTGCAATCAAATCATGCAAAATATAAAAGCACAAAACAAAGCTTTTAAGACTTAACAGAGTAACTAAATGGCAGCATATAAGTACCATCCGAGCAATCTGAACCAAGTAAGACTTTAGACAGCCAAAAGTAAGCTTATAAGCCTCCAGCTCAAAACAAAAAAGTAAAGCACAAGTATACTTTTAAAAATAAGATCAATATATGTGGAAAACGAAATATACCTGATCTAGATCTTTAGCTACAACGGTATTCTTCAATGCTGCAAAGAAAGCAAGTTTCATTCTCTGATCCTGAACCCTAACTAGATCAAAAAGGCGTGGAACTCCTTGTGGAGTTCTTACATTCTCCTTCGACACTGGTAAAAGATCAGTAATTTTTTCCTGAGTTATTGAATTTACAACATGAAGTCAGAGTTCCGCTACTCGCAAATAATATTGCATGCAGTGCATTCAACCAATATTGTAGAACACAAATCTAGAATGTTTTGAAACAACTATAATTTTCCTCAATCTAATATGTTGATATCCAACTCTAGTAGCATCTTCAGTAAGCATTCAGTTCAAAGACTTTTGTATGTGGCGACTCACGTTGTGTTTCTCTTTGGTACATGTATGAAAAGCTAACCTAAGACAACTAAAATACTTCTGTTTTAAATGAAACTGGCCTAAAAACCACCTCCCACACAAAAGCTATTTAAGTGCTTAGAAATTGCTAAATTGTAGGATCTAGGCTTCTGCAGAAAACTGTAACATGGGATTAGTACCATTATCATGAAATTAGCAACGCCAAGATTCTCTCTTCGGAGTAGCTCAACACATGCTTTTGCTGCACTAAATGTTTCCACCACAATATTATCAAGTCCAGGGCAAGCTGTTGATATTGCGACATCATATTTTTCTGCAAAGAAAATGTTATTTGCCAAAAGGAGTTAATTCCAAAAAATTAAGGTGAGTGTATGTTAATAATGTGCCTATGGAAATCAATAAATAACGGATTAATAAAGAAATATAAACTTTTGGTGTGTTAAACATCACAAGCACATGAATCATGGATCTAAGTGACACCAGATATTTCACGGAGCAACAAGTACAGATCTAAACTTCCACATATTTAACCATATGTCAATTACAGTAGGCCTGATAACCCAGATATACACAGGAAAAGTTAATGTAACATGCGAAACCTGAACAGAGCAAAGTTATTGGTAACTGAACTATCATCTAAGCAAAGAACACTCACCGTCAATAGCACCTAAATCACCCAGCCTGGCATGTATTCCTGGTATCTGGTTGGACAACTTAGCATGTAAAATTGCTTTCAAAAGTCTTCCCCTACTCTTTTCAGAATCCAGAAGATACTTGAGTTCTGCAACCTTCTGTCTTGCAGCTTGTTCACAGGGTATGAGAGTTTCTTGTTCTTTGATGTATTCCTGCAAGATTACATTTTATTACTGCATGCCTTTATGTGCAAAGTAATAACCAAAAGAAAGAATAAATGAAAATTCAATTATGAAAAATGAAAATACGAACTTGTTCTGCTTTACGATATTTCATCCTTTCGAACTCGCTCTTTTCAAGATCAAACTGAATTTTTGCAATGCCTGCAGTTTTTCTTTGTATCATTCCCAATATATCATCCATCTGCTTTCGAGCGTCATCAAAAGCCGCACAACCAGCTTGATGCTGAAACAATTAACAATTTCTTTCAGCCACATACTTGAAATCCTTCTCAACCTAAAATTTACAAGTTCTTCAATCCAAGGAGCAGTACAAAAAGAGCTCTCTTAGATTTTAGTCACAGAAAGAATGTTATTTAATATAATCTTCAAAAGAGAAGAGACACTAAGCATACCTAGAGCTGTACAGTCACCATTATATAAAAGGTTTTTATTGAAATAGAGTCTCAATACTAATATAGCAATCTCACCTTTTCATCCAAAAGTTTATGTTCAGTAAATGCAACATCAAGTTTCCTCTGGTGCTCAATCAATTGTTTTTCCCAAGGTTCTAATTTGGAACGAACCGTTGTAAGCTCAGAGCGATATCTTTCAGTATCCACTGCTTGTGAGAAGAGGAAAGCGTATAACATATTATAAAGCTAGCATCATGCTATGAAGAATTGATACCGAGGATGTGAAAGCTTAACTTTTAAAAATTAGCATAGTTCCAACACCCAAAGAAGAAACAATATATAAC
This sequence comes from Rubus parviflorus, assembly GCA_029955375.1. NCBI lineage: Eukaryota > Viridiplantae > Streptophyta > Magnoliopsida > Rosales > Rosaceae > Rubus > Rubus parviflorus. Next base: position 1,571,844 of record JARGGL010000008.1, on the reverse strand, counting down.
AGACATTGGAACAGACACAAGCATGTACGTCAATTAACCAAACAGATGTAACGCCTTGGTTCTTTGTCATTATACCATAAAGATATAAAACAAGACCCATAGGACCATTACTTTTTTATCTCAACAAAAGTTAAAAATCATATATAATGGCCTACAAAAACCAAATTAAGTGCATCCTAATACAATTTTAAAGAATCTTTCTTTTATAATTAGGGTAAAAGAGTCTAACAAGATGAAAATCCTAAATGTAATTGAAACTGCAAAGATACAACCTTTCGAATTCTCAACAACTTCCTCTAGGACCTTTTCTTCATCCAACAATAATTTTTGCAGTTGGGGAATACTTTCCTCAAGTTCTGGGATCTGATTAGTGGAGTTCTCACAGTCCTTCTCTCTGTCATCAATCTTTGATGAATCCTGCAGTTGAAATGAAAAGGTATGATTTGTATCTGTTTTGACTTCAAGTAAAGAATGTCTTTCCTTTACCTTTTCAAGTTTGTCATTCAGGTTTTTGATCTTCTGCTCCACATATTGCAGATTCACCAAATATTTTTCACGCTCCTTTTCAAGATGCTTAAATTCATCCTTATATCTGTTGAGGGTATTATAAAGTTCCTGGTTCATTCAAATCAGAAGACAGAATCTAGTCATGAATTGATAATTAAATTGACACACTCAACACTCGACATTGTTTGAAAAAAAAAATTAATAATAATAATGATAATAATAAGATAAAAAACAAGAAATTCAAATTTCACTGCCACATGCATGGTTTCTGACAACAGCAAATGCATGTAATCCAAACCTCTTGTTGTTTCATATGTTTAACGTACACAGGATCAAGCTCCTTCAATGCATTGTTAAGCTCCTGGATCTTCTCCCTGAAACAGTAACCAAGATCCTCATAAGAAATAAGTTTTGAATCAATCCATAATAGTATCAGAAAGTTTACCTTTCAGTCTTCAGATTATCTTCTACGGTGGTTATATTTTCCTGTAAATCAACCATTTTGGCAGAGGTATCTTCATGAGCCAATTTTGTGGCTTTCTCTTGCCATTTCAGAAGTGACAACTCTGTCAGCATGTAAGTCTCTGCTTCATTTTTCCCATCCTGTTTCATGAATCATGACATATATAAAAAAATTAAAATAAGAAGGTAAATGGAAAATATCAGGAGCTGTAGTCTACCAATGTGCAACTGTATATACCTCCAAGCCATCTCTTTCTTTCTCTGCCAGCTTAACCATTTGCACAACACCAGATCTTCTCTCATTGAGGGACTCTAGCCTATGAAAGGAATAAAAACAATCATGCAAAGTTGTTAGATAAATGAGAATTCTATATCAAATAAAGCCTGTTTAGCTTTCCTCTAAGAATCTTGGCCTAGGGAAATTAAAGTTCTCCAGTAACCAAAGTTAATAAAGCCAATTACAATTCCGTTCAAAAAGGAATGAAATGCAAGTGAAGTTTGCTCAAGTCAGGTAACTTTAGCATCATCCGGAGTTTGATAAATATGATCTTAATTTTTGAGGTTATAGAGCAATAATCATCCATCTCTTTTGTAAGGCAGCCATACAATTGAAATTTTTCTTTAGTATTTCATTTCCTAGACTAACAAACAAGCATGGTTAAAAGTAGATATGGATGTACACGAGCAGGATTAACATGTAAGCTTTTGAATGAACTAGAACATAGGAAAAGTACTCACTCCTTGTACAATTCATCAATTTTTTCGATATATTTGCTGGTCCCTATAATGTCTTCAAGGTACTCGAGAAAACCTTCATCATGAGATCCTTGAGCTTTTGGCTTCATGAGTGAAATCTGCTCAACTTCACCCTGACGGTAACCACAAGAACACTCTTAATATGCCAAGACAATCTCAGTCAAAATAGATGAGCTGCATGTCAAATATCAAACCTGAAGAATCAAGAAGCGATTGTTGTCCAGGTCAACTCCTTTCCCTTTCAGTTTCTTGGTAACTTCAGTAAAATTGCTTGAACGGTCATTGATGTAATACTTAGAGGAGTTATCCCGATATGCTACCCTAGTGACTACGAAATCACTTCCTGGAACAGCTTCAAATGTTCCATCATCCTGTAAAGACCGCAAACAAAAATCATCAATTGAGATAGCTTACACTCCCTCCCACCTAATACAAAGTCCCAACAAATCTATAAATCCTACTACTTTCAATACTAAATACCAAAACAAACCAAAATAAAAACTTCATGAGAGCCATACAGGTCTGGTTAAAGTGCCTGCTTTTCCGAGGTAGTAGTTACAACGTACAAATGGACACTTACTGCTTCAAATTTGTTCTTTCTTGTTTTGTTTTCTTAAAAACCCAATGAGATAGTAGAGAGAAACTCTTTTTAGAGTAAAGAAGAACCAAAAGTGAAAAGGCTAAAATTACCAAATCAATGATCTCCTGGAAATGAACAGAAACTCCAGCACTGTCCATATTCTGGCAATTAGTGGAGTTATGAATGAGCTCCGAAACTTTGTTGAGTCGCATCTAGACAGTTACATTGCACAATTAGGAACAAAAAAAGAAAATGAGTGAGACAATAAGACAAACAGCCCTAATATGGTTCATTCTAAAATGAAAATCATGTGCAATTGATATACCTGCTTAGCTCGTTTTCCGAATACAAAGAGCATTGCATCGATCACGTTGCTTTTCCCACTCCCATTAGGTCCAACAACAGCAGAAAAGCTCTGAACCCGCGCCAAAAAATCAACAGAAACACATCTCTAAGTCTTCTGAAATTATTACGATTTTTGAAAGTTAACAGATAGATTAGGGAAAAGAAGTGTAAAACTCTAACCTTGTGGAAAGGACCAACGCGTTGTTCACCGGCGTAAGATTTGAAGTTCCTCATGACCATTTCCCTGATGAACAGCCTCGGGTGCCTGCATGATCCACGACCCGAGTCCGAGTCCGAGGGATCGGCCATGAACTCGTCCGGCGGTTCCATCTCCAATTCAAGAGTCAACACGGACGTTTGTGTCGTTTGTGAGAGCTGAGAACTTGAGAACTAGAAGCTGCAGCTATATATTCTGGGAATTGGATTCTCAATTTCTCAGCAACTTCTGCCTCCTCTTTTTTTTGGTCTGGTAACTTCTGCCTCCTCACCGAAGCCACGATTTTGAACCTCAACATTCATTAAAAAAGTATAAATATATCCACTTCAAAAAATAAATAAATAATATATCAATTTCGAGTTGCATTTCAAGTCGTCCAGGCGGGAAAATGAAATGTGAAAGCGGGATCTGAAATAAGAAAACGGCCCTAGGATAGGGATGAGCAAAAAATCTCATGGGACCCGCCCTATTAGAGATTATTAGCTTCATACGCATGCGATGCACCTGTTATCTGTGAAAATGAGAAAAAATGTAAAAATCTTCATTCACCCAGTTCTTTTTTTTTTTTCTTTTTATATTTATGTTTTTTTTTTTAACTATAATAACATTTTTAAATGATTATTATGAGAAATTTTTTTTATTCTAAAAGGTATTTGTGGCAATCAAAACTTGGTGAAGCCTTTGACACCAAAGCCTTATGCCTCCATTTATAGTAGTGGAGATAGGGGGCAGTTGGGAACTTGGGAATTGGGAGGATATTTTTTTTTGTTGGAACAAACTTTTTTAATAACATAGGCTTAACTTCATCATAGAATACACGATTTAACCTAGAGATGGGCATTCGAAACTGCAAAACCGAAATCGTATACGGTTCATATCGAACCAAAGCGGTACGGGATAGTTTCATTTTTCATTTTTATACTCAAATTCAAATACTGAACCAAACCGGTTCAAACGTTATGGTATTAAGTATTAACATCAATATTTTGATACTAAATTCATACCCTACCAAACCAATTTAATTATTTAACACTCTTAATGTTTTTGAACACTTGAACTTAGATGGTATGTTGTTGAAAAACTAAACAGTTTGAACTAGTTGGTAGATTAGTGTTTTGGTATGATCGATGAGTTGATTATATGTATCAAAAAATGTAGTCAAAATTTGGTAAACTTGTAGGTCTTTTTTCACAATTTGGGCATTGATTTTTGGATTGCAACCCAAAATCGAAATGATGCCAAAGTCAAGCCTAACTAAATAGAATTGGTTTGACAGGGTTCCTAAAATGAAAAACGACAAAAGCATACAGTTTCATACCAATTGAAATCAATGTTCTAAAAATAGCTAGGCACTAGTCGGGTGGCGAGGAGGGGCCTAGCGCTAGCGCTTAGGCGGGGACTAGTCGGATGCCTAGGCGATTAGTAGATGCCTAGGCAATTTTTTATTTTATTTTAATTTTACCATACAACATATAAATAACTAAATAAGTGCTTACTTAAAACAAAATTATACTTGTATTGAGAAACATAAATATGTAAAATGAAAGTATATAAAAAATACTATAATTGATTAAAAATATAGGGAAAAAATTATGAGTTTTCCCTAATTTAGCCATTGTTTGCGGATTGGGAAAGCATAGCAGTGTTCGAGGTGAATCCCCGGTTAAAGATCTGGTTAAAGAGATGATGCATCGAATGGAAAGTCCGATGAGAATCGATAGGAAGAACGTCGGTTGTTCCATTGCCAAGGGGAGAGCTGTGTGTGAAGGACTGGTTATGTTGAACTGTTGGATAGGATGAGTAGTTTTCTCTAAAATTCATCCTTTATCGACTCTAGATTGTGAAATTGAATGATAATGGCAAAATCAAAAACAAACTGATAAACGATGACCCTGGCTCTTTCCACACTGCCAAGAACGCTGGTTCTTTTCACATTGCCAAGAATGCTGTCTCTTTGCATTTATGGTTTTTTGCTCTCTCCGATTTGATGGTTTTTTGCATAGATGAACTTGAAATGGTAATTTAAAATATAAATGGTTGAATTGTGAAATTATAAGGTAAAAATATTATAATCACAATAGAATTATCCCAAAAAATTTACATTGAAGGAGCTAATTTTAATACAGTATATGTGTCTTGTAAAAATACAATGGAAATTACAAGCATACAAATTTACATGGAAATCTCCAAAGAGATGAGATATATGCAGAAAGCCCTATACTATCTTCAAAACCATGCGCCCAGCACCACGGAAATGGTTGCTGAGCACACAAGCCGTCACATTGAGGGGATGGGACAGCACATTTAGCTGTTGATATCCAAGGACACGATACCTATCAGTCAACCACAACTGTCTAATCTGAAGAAATTCACCCTGGATCTGGGGTTGTCGAGTTTAGCCTCGCCGTTTGGATCCCTCCAGTATCCTGTATCAAGATAACAGGAGAATGACATTCTCACCATCAAATATCATCATAGCAGATGAGATGTCAAAATTCATTTCCCCAGTACAGCTCTCTCAGACCTCCCAGAATCCTATAGCACAACCAAAGGATAATGACTTGATTCCCACAATAAAATGGCAACATAGCAAAAATGCCATTATAGATAAGACTTGTGCAATCCAAAAGTACATTTTATGACATTAGGTAGCAAACGCACACAAAATAATAGAGCATACCTGAACCAAATTCAGTACAAGACTCACTTCTAAAGAACCCTCGCAGCCAAACACCACAATATAGATGTTGCTAAGGTTTTTTGTGCTTCAGAGAAATAGTTGATGACCCAGCTTCCTGACCTTTGAGAGATGGCGGCAAAAATTGTGTTGATTCAACGCAGGAGAAACCCTCAATCAGTATAACTTCAAAACCATGGCATCCACCAGATATACATCTTTCCGAGATTTTTGTGAGAGACTGCTTCAGCTATTAACCGACGAGCCTGACCTTCTACAGCCAAAGGCAAAGGTGGTGCTGCTCCAACACCGACAACTACTCCTTGCAACCTTGCCTCAATGTTACTGATGGCTCGCTGCGATGTTCATAAAGAACACAAGTTAGTGATTTCTTCATAACGAAAGGCTTACCAAGACCTTTTTTAACATGTTGAATATTTTCAGGAAGGACAAGGAGTCTTGCTTCTAATCTTTCTACATGTAGGGAATTTGAGAGCCTAGCTCAATTCAATATAAATGCTACTACAACTTATCAGTTATGTCTAAACATATAATGCTGCATCAGTCCTTCTAATAAACATTTTCAACCCATTAAATAAGGTGTAAATTAATTAATTTGTACGAAGATGAATGAAACTTAACAAATTTCAGATCATAGTTCAACACCAATGGCCACCAAAACTTATCAATTATGTTTAATCTTGTATTGCAACAGTATCACAACTTCACAAGAATAATTTGACATGGTTATTACTTTCGAAAGATCAAGAAATAATACTGCATCAGACAAGAACATCAAGGCTATAAATTTCCTTGAAGACGCCCTTTTTAATCAAGTTGCCATAATTTGACGTGGTAGGCCCCGAGAAAAATCTCAAATTGCATCAATTATATTTTTGATAAGATAACTTGCTTCAATAATGAAATGATAAATCAATGTTATTACTACCTTTACGTTTCAAAACATAATAGTGAAGGTAAAACAATCAAAACAATGATAAAGAGATAATTATGGTCCAAACCTGCGCGTGTGGATTCTGAACTTCTACTCCACTGGACTTGTGCGATTTCGTCCATTCCACAAGAGGATCATGGATGAAAGTTTCAAGAACACTCATCAAAGTCTCCCTATGCATCCTCAATACTGAAAGTGTGATTTCGCAGATCCTCAAAAAGACTCCCTCATAACCAGTGATTCCCAAGCCATCAATCATATTCTGCAAGTTCCATAACAATCTCGATGAAAATAAAATACCATGCAGTAACAGAAAAAAAAAATATATATATATATATAAATTATAACTGGGTATTATTTTATATCGATTACTAGTTCATAAAGTATTGATTGCACTCCCATTAGAATATTTTAGTTCATCAGAACTCAGAAGACATGCATATTATATAATTTTGAAAATCCACAGATAATTTTTTTTATCCATTTGCTTCTCTCACCTGTGTCAATCTAAAAGGCACCAGCTCAGGCTTCTCCAACTGCAAGCCTTCGTCGAATAAGCAACTGAAATCAACATGAACACAATCACCTGTTGTAGAATCAAAAAGAATGTTTTCTCCGTGTTGGTCACCGAGCCCCACAATATGTCCAACCATGGACCAAACTGCAGTAGTGTGTGCATAAGCAATCCGGGCCCTCAACCAAGCAGCTGGCTCAGAAAAAGTGGTCAGGAACCACTTGTGGAAAACTGGAGGGAACATTGGAAGAAGTTTGTCCTTCAACATCTCATCTTCTGGAATTTTATCCTTGCATTGATCATATATCCGCTTGATCTTAGGATTTGTCTGCCTATCAAAGTTTCCACTGTTCATATATATGTCTTGAAGTATATGTCGAAGTCCACGTGTGTGGGGCACCCATTCTACCATGCCACAGTCCTCTGTCAAAGGAATTACCGCAAAGGTGCGAATGTAGAGGTTCCTCCTACGGCTTGCTGGGTATTTAGATGACAAACGATTTATCATTGCAGTGAACTCCATCATCCGGGCATCTTTCCTGAGGTCATCCTTCGGTTTGCAGAGGAACGGACGTTCAATGCCGTCACTGCCCAATAGAACAATCTAAAATACCAAAAAGGATTAAATATTACAAGGATGGCGCGCCATGTAGCATCGACAATCAGACATTTAACAGGATCTGAACAAGAGAAGAGAGCATCAACTCAGATAACTCCCTCAAAATCTCCTCCAAGTCCATAAGTTTTGGGCTTCACCCCAAGTTAACTTTGGATACAGATGGAGTCATTAATTGAACCATCACATATATCAGGAATTGATTTCCAGGTAATGATTGACGAGAATTTCTGTTCTAATATCAAGTTGGGGGATTTCATCACACTAGTTCATGATTATAACATTCACTCCATACACATTAAGAAGGAAAAACCAACATAAGTAATTTGGTAATATGATGCCTCCTGGGTAGGTACCCGGTTATGACATGCCACAGGTTAGCCAAGTGAACTAAGGACACAAGAATATGATGATAGGATATAAGTTCAGAACATGTTAAATGACTTGATGCATTGCCAAATCCAGTAGAAGAACTTACTTTCTTAGGTCGCTGAAGGGAAGAAAGAATCTCAGCCTCATCACGTATTCCTGATATTGTAGGAAGATCAGTCGCAGAAAAGATATCAGATCTAAGGGAGTCACTGAGCTTCCCATCGTATGTCAGTAGGCTAACAGTTAGAGATTGCTGAATTGGCATGATAATTCCCAGCGGCATCATCCTCTTCAAGGTACTAAATTCAGTGGAGATATTGATTGCTTTAGCCTTTGGCTGACCAGCATGGAAGCACAACTTAATAAAGTGATCAATCAGGCTGGCAAACTGAACCATTTCCGTGCCTCCTGTAGGATTTCTGCAGCTGCCTCCCGCCTTGAAGGAACAGTGGATTTTGAAACTGCTGCCATAATCCACAGGGCTTGTTGTGGGTATTGCCGGAGAACGGATGTGATGATGCTTTTGACCAATCGAACAACTTCCTCATTCTGGTGGCAGATTCTTGAAACCAACTGTGGCAGTACTGTTAGCCACTGATATGTTGGCAAGTCCTTCAAACATCCTCGCATGTATCTCAATACCTGCCAAAATAAGAATAAAGAGAACACAGCATGGAATAAAAGAATGAACAAAGCAGAGTTTAACTAGCAAACGAGCTAAAGTTCATCTTCGACATATGATAGTTACCGTCATATGGACATTTTTTAAATCTCTATTGGATGATGTGCCACTTCTTTCATACATAGTCCCAAAGTCAAACCATAGGGTTAACAACCTTGGAAGTGCTTGAAACAGATTCTTGTGGCCCCGATGAAGCCCTTTTGCATAGAATATCAGTACCTCAGGCACATATGCCCACCAAGGCTTCTCAGTGTTTAAATTTGAAGTGCCAACAATAGAACTATTTGATGGCATTTTCCTGGGACCCAGTTCAAAATTTTCTTCCTGACGTTTCCTGGCATCAGCAAGAACTTCCTCATAATATTTAGCCATGTAAAAATATCCTTTCTCCCACTGGGGCTGCAGTTCCCTCACCCTGCTATATAGACAAATTACATCTTCTTTCTGCTTCTGCCCAGTGTAATGGATCCACCTAGAATAGAGGAGAAGGATTTTTGCAATATCTCGATTTTCATTCCGTGCTTGAGTATTATTAACTAAAGGGGGCAGGTTCGGTGGAACCAGTGAAAGACTAGTAATTGATGAAATTGCAGAGGAGCCTACAATCTCTACAGGCATGTTCAAGAGACACTGTTGCAACTGTGCAATGGCACCATCAGATCGCCTGGTGCTCCACAGAAGTTTAGCCTTCTCCATGTGAACGTTAGGTGCACTGGTAGCTTGGGCTTCTAGAATCGCCTGGTTTGCTGTCTCATAGTGACCAGCCATGCGACAGAGCTTTGCATATTGAAGCCAGCAGTTCCCAACTTGAGCACCAAGACCACTATTAGCAAAAACCAATCTTCGGAATGCCAAAAGTGGTTCTCTTGCCCAGAGTGATGGCTGAGTAAATCTGAGACGGTTTTCCCAGTTCTCCCTCACTTGAGAGAATTTAGGATCATCCAATATAAATGATCTCTCCAAGAAAGAAGCATCGCCGAGAAGAGTGTAAAAATCCTCAAGCTCTCGTAGCAGGTGAAGTTTTACAACAAATGGGTACGCCCGCACATAAGAATCCATGCCTGCAGCAGAGAGTGGAGCAATCAGAGCTTGCTTGGAGAGGACAATTTTTTCAGCAACTGTGAACTGATCCTTCTTCATCATTGCCTGGAGAATTTTTGCAACATCCATATCAAATGAGGCATTACTTTCAGAACTGCTACAAAGTAAACCTTCTTCATCAGCTCCACTAAGGTACTCATCCATCAAATCCCACCTGCCAAATCTCCATGCTGCCTGCACACCTTGCATGCACCATGTTTTCTTGTATTGGGGAATCCTACACATTAAACCATCCACATGAGTAACCATGGCCTGAAGGTGACACATGTTTAATAAACAGTCAAGGACATCAGACTGCCTTTGAACTGATGTTGGTTCCATCTGCAAAGCTTGTTCACAAGAAGTTAAAACCTCTGCCCAGTTTCCTGCTTTTTTGTTTATTAAGAGCTGGTCTTGTAATCTCAAAGATTTACGTAAAAATGTGAGGCCAGAAAGACCATCAGGCTCATCCAGGCAGCTGTATATTTCCATCAGATATGAAACATCTGCATCATCAAATGAACCACTTCTCTCAGATGCAGGGTTGAAAGAACCTGATTTCCCCCTCACGTACGACTCAAAATACATGAAAGATCTTGCATAAGCCTGACACCTGAAGGAGGCCCTGGCAAGGGTCTCCTTTGGAACTGCGGACAAGAGTTTTGAAACATATTCACACTGTAGACAGAGTTGGTCCTGATCAGTCAAAGTATTCTGAATTTGATGCCTGGTCTTGGATACTTGTTGCTTAGAAGCCAATGATTGAAAATAAAGGAATAGTTCTTGTCTAACGTCGTCCACCCATTGACCAAGATTATCAAGGAGAGTGAACACAGCTTGAATGCAAACTTCATTTCTCCGACCATTAACTCCATGAATTGCATCCTCACTGTTATCAGATGCTGCAACATCAAGAACATATAGGATTTCTTCTGTTATGCCATTGCGTGCCTCCTCTGTGCCATGACAGACAGGATTAAGTACTAAATAGGGAAGCAGATAAATTGCTGTTTGCGGATCATGACGCACTATACCTCGACACGCATTGAAAATTCTCGCACGAGACCCAATAGCATGTGCAGTAAGCTTTCTTATCCAGAAGAATATCCATCTTCTGAATGACATAGATGGCCGGTAAATCGGGCCAACACATGCAGGATCAGCAACATTTGGAAGTTGAAATCTAGAGGACAAGTAAGGAGCAATTATTTCTTTCACATAATTGGAGAACCGGTCCCATAATCTCTGACCCCTTCTATTCAAATCATTTCTACCATCAGTACTCGTAATTCCAGATGCAGACACCATCAGAGGCACTCTGTCCTTTCAAGTCTCTGACATAGACTCAGCAGCATTCTCATCTAATGAGGCCTCACAACCTGCAATCTTTAGCAGTTCCTGTATGGCCAATACAGCTGAATCTTGAACTATAGTGTCAGGTGCAGCTCTAAAAGCCCGTGCAAGTTGCTTCTGAATCAACTCATAGATAAGGTCATCATCAGAGCATTCAATTTTGAAGCGTTGGCATGAAAAGGCCTTTACTTTAGCAGGGTCAACTGCACCCAGAGCCCCAAGGCAGTCAGCACACACCAACTTCAGCCGCTGTCCAACTGCTCTCCTTGATTCTTCGGCACATCCTTTAAGTAGAGATGTGATTAAAGAGCTCAAAATTTCCATATCTGCACCACCTTCAGCAGTTATCAGAGCTGTGACCCCCTCCCTTTCCAGGTTCAGCAACTTTTTCAACTCGCACACTACCATGTATCTCACGTTTAAGCTGTCATGATTCAGACCATCAACAACATCGCGCAATCGATCCCTCAATGTCATTGACCCTCTGGCTTCTTGTATAGCCTTGTTCACTTCTATTAGAGCTGGTATACTGGGCATACGAGGGAACTCATGAATATGCTGCTTTAGAATATCCTGGTTATTTAGCACAAGTTCTTCTAAATTTTTTACCACTTTATCTAGATGAACTGGACTTTCTTCATCTCTCCCTAAAAAGGGAATAAGAGCAGCAAAAACTTGTGAAATGACATGTTCAGTGCTAGCAGGTGATACTTTCACCAGCTGCACAATGAAAAAAAGCAACACGGAGAGACCCTCACTCTGGAGGAGTTCTTTTTCAATAGCATGCATGCGAAGAACCATTAATTTAGGCACATACGTACTAAGGTGACAACCCATCATTTTAATTAGCATCTCAATACGTTGTAAGGCTTGTTTCTGCAATGGAAATTCTTCTGCATGGAGCATCTTTCAATCAATACTGTTAAGATGGTGGGCAAAATGATTCTTCAAAAAATTTGGTAGATCTTCACCCCCAGTCAAAACTCTTGCAACCTCTTTTATCGTCTCAGGTACTCTTGCTAACCTGTGAGCAGACATGAAATGTCAATACCTTGGTAGGATCTGTTGCAGCACAATACAATACACATATAACCCACCAGCTACATTCATAATTTTGCAGGTGCCTGAAGAGATAAAAACAAATAGGTACGAAAAAGAATTGTGTAGTGGATAACGTGTATGGAAAACGTGTATCACAAGCCCAGGTGGCAAGTAGAGTTTCATACCTTCCGCTTATCTCTTCTGAATCACCTCCATCAAGAAAGCATATGAGTTCATCTAAAAGATCAGGTAATGCAGCTGAGAAGATTTGTTGTTTGTCAAAACTGGTTTGTGTATGGTAAAACTGTACAGCTGCCTCTAGCACATCTGGTCGATGGAGAGCAAAAGCTAGCACTTTCGGCACCCAAAGAAGTGTAAGAGACGCCACATCAGTGTTTAACCACTTAGCCAGTTCATATAAGGTGTCAACTGCTTGATCATCATCCTGCTGAGACACTATAAGCTTCGGAAGAACTACAGGAACCATTTTCTTGATAAGTTCTTCTGTTTCAGTACCAAGAACTGATCCTGCAAACTCTTGGACCATAGTCGGACAGCTAGAGAGCCTCAAAGACAGATAGTCGAATAGTTCATTTGAAACATGAACAACTTTCAGAAGGATTACTTCAAAACCTCCTTTAAGATGAAAACAGCAAGATTTGTGTATCAACTTCGATGCAATCATTCTCACTGTCATGTGTGGATTATCAAGTTGATCAACCAACAAAAGAAGAGAAAGCAAGAATAGTTGACTCTGAATGTCAAGTGCAATCATTATTTCAGCTGTCGATTCCAAAAGAGTCTCAAATATTTGGGGATCTTTAGTTTTTGAAAAGGAGTTCTTGATCATGTTCAAAAACCCTTCTTCTTTACCGTTACTTGACATGCCCTCATCGAGAAATAAGCAACTCATAATTGAATCCTCAATGAATGAAGAAGTAATCTGAGTGCAGAATGCCTCTCTTATAGCCTTCTTCGTATTAATGAGTAAATATTCAACACATCAAATCCATTCAAATCTTGACTCCAAGAGATTCTCTACGCCCCCATGTACAAGTACTCTCCGAATATTTTTCACACAAGCCACTTGAATCTCTTCAGATGACTCATCCTTGACAAGTTCAAAATATAGACTGTAGATGGAGAAAATTACAATCCAAACTTATTTCTCTGATGTGTTGGTCAGGCAGATGTATGATCTGTGATATGACTCAGTATTGTGTTGAACACTATCGTCACACTTTGAACACCAGAATCCTTGCAGCAAATAATCCACCGTTTGACTATGTTTCTTTTTATGTATTTTTAAAAATAGTTTACACCGACTTCTATCCATGTCATCTCCGTTGTTACGAGATCCATAAAGACATGACAAAAAACCAAGAGAAAAGGGAATAATAATCTTAACCTTCTCATTTCTCTCGCTCCACAAGGACCTGCAAGTGTGAGAGACAAAAGGTAAATGACTGAACAAAAGATTTTATGATTTCGTGAGCATAGAGCACTCGATGAATCACAGAAAAATTTTCGTACTTAAGAATCTGATCACGCAAGTATAGTGCAAGCCAAAACCACAAATGTATCAACTAGTCATTACCCTCCGCTTTAATTAAAATATAAATAAATAATAATAATATAAAAAACCGCTTAAAATGCAATTTATGTAAGGGTTAAGAAAAAAAAAGTTAAAAATTACAAAAATTTAATTTAAAAAAAAAAAACCAAGTTTCCCTCCATGTGGCCAGTCATGATAAGCCCGTTGGATTCATGTCATATAATTTTTCCTAATAGAAAAGGAGTTTCAGAGTTTTCATTAGTTTGTAAATTAATCCTTCTTATAAGATTCCTTTTCAAATTCAAAGTATTACCAATACACTCACAAGAAGCAAGTATTAATCATAGAACGTACCAACGACATATCTGAAAACCATAAAATAAATAACTTTCTAAGTGTTCTCTTACTCAAGCCTTCTGAATATGTGTGACAGCCCACTGAGACCAGCCCAAATGACAATCACAGGCATTGAAATTATAGCTTCAATGCTAACTTCGTCACGTTCATCATTAAGACTCAAATCCAACACTTCAAGTTGAGTTTTAGTTGTTGTGCTGTGAACAAGTTTGCATGCAACTTGAACAGAGATACATTATGTTTTCCACAAATGATGGCGGTCTACATAAGAATGGATCCATGGAAGCTTTAGAAGGACATGTATAAGGTCAGCATCGACAACCATATTCTCCATAAACTTCATGATTAAGGGACCTGAATAAGAAACAAGAAAAAGAAATATTTTACATCCAAAAAATGGTGAAAGGAATTGTGGTTTCCTAATTACATATGAAGAACATACACAGCTGTTTATATAGGACACAAATATCATGAATCTGCCGATCTTCTCTGAAGATTAGCCTTGGATTAAGCTAATCAAGCAATCAGACCTTAAAGCAGTCGATCGGAACAAAATTTAAGCCAACATACTTGATTTCTAAAGAAATAAATCAGTCAATATTAGCGACTTGTATGATGGAATAGCAACATATGCACAGAACTCCAGTACTCTAGGGAATGCATTAATAACAAAAGAGCAGACTGAAAATATAACGCAATAAATAGCAAAGAAGAGAAAGGGGAAAAAAAAAATGCTTCCCTTCATCTGGAAGAAACATATAGATCGTCATAAAGATTATCACCTTCTTGATAAAATTCAAGAACCAAAAGCGATATAACATATCAATCTCTCAAAAGCAAGATTTTTCAAATCTAAATGAAAGTAGATCTGTCTCCTTACTTTGCAAAAGCAACATGCAGTGAATTCCTTCCAGGTCGATGGAAATATCAAGTTCAACTGCACTTCCTTGCTTTGCCTACAAATGTAATTCTCATTTAGTGGCAAGTGAAATGAGTAAGAAAATTATATGTCCACCAATTTAACCCAACATACCTGTTGACATATCCAAGGTATCCATGCATACATCTGATGAAAGATGCATAATGACATACTGGTCTCTGGATATCTACAGAACGCAATGCAAAGCATGCTAAGACCTGTTAATGCGAGATCAGGTCTTAAAGAATTAGGACTGACACCAGGAGATTTTAAACATTCAGCAAAAGAAAGGAGTGATTTATGCATATGATTTGCAGAGTCTTCTGTTTTACAAGGAACTATATGAGTATGCTTACATGCCACCTGAATATTAAAATCAGGATTCATGATTTCTTCATCAATCTTTTGGCGTTTATTCTTGAAAGAATCCGCATCCTGAATAGGTCTTTTTTCTCCAACCTTGGAGTTTTCAATTGATTTATCACTTAATGTTGATAAACTCTGACAGCTATTATTTGTAATTCTCCCTCCAACAAGATCAGGACCAAGTATAGAGAGAGCTACTTGTAAGCAATCTATCAATGAGAAGCAGGGGTCTGGACAAGAAAGTACATAAGGGAGAGATTGTGGCCTCCAGATATGAGGGGGGCACATCTTTGCAATCCGTATGTACGTGTTGCACAACGCAACCTGAAAATAAAAGTTATTAGTAGGTCCCCAGAACAAATCAATCTTCAGATCTATTAGCAATCCAGAGGGTAAGAATGGCTCACAAGAATTTGGTCAATGAGAAACGAAAAATAGATGGACATTAAATTAACCTTAAGCTCCTGGCTTCTGGTTCTCCTCATTGAATGGGGTAATACATTGACTAAATGTGCAGCTGTTAGCTTGACTATATCTTCAGGGCAATTAGAGTGTAATGCCTCTAGGCAACCACCCATAGACGAATCATAAACTGTGTTTCTGCAGTGCAAGCCCAGTGTAGAGATTTAATTAGCAAAGAATACTGGATGTAGAGATTTAACTTAAAATTCTCCAAAGATGAGAAAATCAAAAGCCCCAGAAAAATGTTTTATACCACAAAGAACTCAAATAGGTAATAATTGCCTATAGATTCGTTGACTCTTAGAACCATGTTGTGTAGACCACACAAAGTTTGCAACGTCCATCTATAAATGAAATCTATCACAGCATATCATGCCCATTATCATCAATTACAAGTCTTCAAGGATCATAATCAATATGGCCCTAAATTCATTTATGTTCAGTCTAATGCATAACCATGAACTTGAAACCATAACTACAAACTGCACACTACATATCCATCAAAATTGTGTATTCAATTTGGCCCTAAATTCATTTCTGTTCAGTCCAATGCAAAACCATGAACTTGAAACCCTAACTACAGACTGCACACTACATATCCATAAAAATTGTGTATAAACCCAACTATAAGACAAGACTCGTAATTTGTGATGAAAAATAAGTTTCTCTCTGGAAACTCCATAAGACACTAAAAAAACTACATAAAATGCAATGCATAATTATAGAGAAATAGCTCATGAGAGCGGACTACAACTCTATGAGTATGTGTCTGTGTGGGGGTGTGTGAGTATTTCCTTATAATCCAACCACTAAGGTGATAGAATATACTGTGGATACGCAAAGATAATGAAGAACAAATGTTATAGAAAGAAAATAGTTGCTTCAACTGTGCATTCCCCGGGGTGAGTTTCACTTCACATTCTTAATGGAAAATACGTTTTGAGCATTCAGAAACACACCTAATGCGGGAGGCCCCTCTTTGTCCTCGCATAATATAGTTGATATCGACTGCATTATGTTCTGATAAGGAATGACATCATATTTTATCGCGGATCCAGCGATGCTTGCAAAATCAAAACATGCCTTGCATAAAAGTCAAATAGTTAGAAATTTGTATGGCAGTGCCACATATTTATAAACTAATTGTTCTAACAGCTATTGAATTCATCATCAGCTTAGATATATTTCTTTCAAGTTGCATCATCATACATACAATTGGAATTATATACCAGAGCGCCAGCATAAAGTAATTGCTACTCACCATATGCAAATCAGCATCCCCATAACATAAAAGGGACCATGCAGCCATAACAAATGACACATTCATGAGTCCTTTGACATATAGAGTTCCTTCAGTTAAGCATTTACCAAGAAACTTAATCATCCAAGTTGCACAAGGTTGCCACCTTGTATTGCCTGTAACGTTAATCAAGATCCCAGTGCCATCAACAGGTTTGATACTTTCTGGGAGATCTCCAAGATGTGCAGGATCGTCAAAAATTGCATTGAAGGACTCAGAGAAACACTTTAAAGTCATTTTAGTTGATTCAGTAATATTTGATATGTCTGCACAGACTGATGCCACACACAAAAGATCTGAATGAAGATAAACACATATTAGCTATCTTGTATCCTTCAATGAGGTAAAACTTCAGTTCAAGGAAGCTTTACCTATCTTAAACAAATATTAGTTCAAGCAAAAAGTGAACCAAAACTATCACACAATCAGATCAGTATGGAAAGCCAAATAAACTGGGTAAATATTCATATAAAGTTATCAACTATTTGTTGTAGAACTATGTGTTCTTACCTTCAACAACGAGCATGGAATCCATGAAAAACTGACGATAGGCATCCTGTGCTCCAGTACGAAGTAAGGATAAAAGTGATCCAACAGTATCAAAGATTACTCCATGCCTAGAACTGAGTAAACTGATATTAGTATGATCATAACAAAAGGCAACAGAATAGCTCTTCTTCAAGCTTCAAAAATTCACAAATGAGTAGTCATTTCAGCGAATCAAAACAAACGGAGCCTAAAATTAACGGTGACTTTTCGAATCCCTTACCGAAACGCCGGTTCTGATAAGAAAGGAAATATGCGACCGAGCATAGGAAGAATTGCGCCGGCCTTTCCATGGTAAAAGACTCCCGGAAAATGCTTTGCGGTGTAAGCGATGAGCTTCAATACAGCTATGACTTCTCTCTCATTCGCTGTAAACAATGAAAAATTCATAGAGAAATTCACTTGATTGCTACTTGTAGCTAATCTTCAACCTAGGTTTAGAGAGAGGGAAAGTGGCAGTGTACCAGAGGGAGAGGGAACGACGTGGGCTTGAACAAGGTTGGGAAGGACCGCGCGGAATCGGATCTACAAAGCGACGTCGTGTGAATTGTTAGGAGGAGTGGATGAGGCAGCTGCTATGCGTTCTCGGAGCTCGTGTATGAGGCTACTCAGACCATCTCCAGCAAGAGAGGGCTATATTGGACCCAGAGCTAAATTTTAGCCCTCAAAATATTATTTATATCTATACTATATATTAAGAGAACGCTATCAATCAAAATAGAATTTTTTTACTTTAATATTTTTTAAACATTAAATAACTATATATAATATTTTAATCATGAGGGATAAAATAGTCTAAACACAAATAAATAAATTTAAAAAAATCTGCAGAAATATAATTACCTATCTATCCACATTTACAAAAAAATAACTACTCACATCTAAACGGAAATAATTACCCACA
This sequence comes from Rubus parviflorus, assembly GCA_029955375.1. Lineage (NCBI taxonomy): Eukaryota > Viridiplantae > Streptophyta > Magnoliopsida > Rosales > Rosaceae > Rubus > Rubus parviflorus. The sequence continues at coordinate 1,553,278 of JARGGL010000008.1, read as the reverse complement.
TTTACACGGAAATAACTACCCACGTACATCTCTCTCCGGATAACTTTTCACATTTTGTTTTTCTCATATAATTAAAAAAAAAAACTGTCATACACATGCAGAGCATATGTCCACAAGGCTAGTACTATTATAATAAAAACACACGTTGTTGATCGAAACAAAATTTTTTTACCAGAATAACTCTCAAATATTAAATAATCATATATATAATTTAATTGTAAGGGATAAAAGAGTCAAAACACAAATAAATAATTAATTTTAAACAAATTAAACTCTATCTAACTTCCCACTTCTACAACCAGTAACTACCCACTCTTCCACATCCATAGGGTGTGGGCAGTTTTTAGTTATTTATTTAAGCATTCATTGACCGTCTCCAGTAAGGGAGGGTTAAATTTTAGCCCTTTTAGTATTTTATTATTTTACATCATCTTTTTCAAATTTATAATTTTATTTAGTTATAATATCATTCTTTTTTTTTTGTCTAAATTTAATTTTCAGACAATTTTTTTTTTTGAGGTGAATTATAGTACGAAATAGAGAAGGTGGGTGTGAAATTATGAAAAAATATGTAGGTATTTATAGGGAAATATTTGACCGTTGTAAATATATTAAAAAAACAAAAGTTTCCATTGCTTGAATTCAGCCATACATAATTAATTGAACAAAATGTACATTAATTAATGGGCTAGCCATTGCTTGAATTGATTTCAAAGAATACATGATTGTTGTAACCAAAAAAAAGAATACATGATTGTGAGCCATTGGATTGCAACGGTTACAACATCCAAGCCATTCAATCAAATTTTAAAAGCCAACCCAATAGCAAGCTACCACATGCCAATTTTTTTTTTCCCTTCCGTTCAGCTTTTCAAGTCCAACAGTTCTCCATGTGTGTGGGCCTCACTTTATAGTATGGGTTCTTGCTATGGCTAAATGTAGCCCTCCCCTCAGCCCTTTAGCCCTCCAATGCCAAATATAGCCCTTTAACCCACTCTTGTTGGAGACTATAAAGTGGAAAAAATGGCCAAATTTTGGGGTTTAGCCCTCTTGTTGGAGATGGCCTCAGGTTAGCCATTCTCTCATGCCTGAACTTTCCCTCTTTCTCTCTCTTCCCTCCCAATTTTCGAAATGAACTACAATCTGTCAGTATAAAAGTTGAGCACTTTCACTTTGCAGGTCGCACTTTCGACTGGGCTTGGCCCTATTCTTTTCTCGGGTCTACTGCGTTCGAGATTTAACCCGGGTTTGAGCCCAAAACCAAACCTTTTTTTTTTAAATGAACAACTTTTCCCTTTTTTACACCTACAAATAAATAGGGCTGGGCACGGGACGGGACGAGCCAGGATGGGGGTGATCCTGCATCTCGTCCCGCAATTAAATTGCGGGACGGGATTTGTCATTTTCAAAACAAATCACGTTCGGGATCGGGACGGGACGGGACGAGACGGGATTGGGATTCAAAGCTTTTTTTTTTTTTTCCTTGTTGTTTTGGCCGTGTTGTAGCAGAGGAAGAAAGAAGAAGAAAGAAGAAGAAAAGGGAAGAGAAGAGAAAGAGAGGGAAGGAAGAAGAAGAAAAGGGAGGAGAAGAGAAAGAGAAGGGAAGAAAGAAAGGGAGACCGGAGAGAGAAAGAGAGGAAAGAAAGAAGAAGAAAAGGGAAGAGAAGAGAAAGAGAGAAAGAGAAGGGAAGAAAGAAAGGGAGACCGGAGAGAGAAAGAAAGGAAAGAAAGAAGAAGAAAAGGGAAGAGAAGAGAAAGAGAAGGGAAGGAAGAAAGAAGAAGAAAAGCGAAAAGAAGAGAGGGAAGAGAAGAGAAAGAGGCTGGAGGAGAGAGAGAGAGAGATCGAAGAGTGGACAGAGGAAGAAGAAGAAAAGTGGGCTGGGTTTATTGGCTTTCAAAAACAAAACAAAAATTAACTTCGGGACGGGATGGGATTTTCGGGATTTAAAATTCAAATCTCGCATCCCGTCCCATTTTATCGAGACGGGACGAGACTAAACAGTAAAATTTGGTTTTCAATCCTGCATGGGACGGTACGGGATCGGGACGGTACGAGATCGGGTCGGGACAAGATTTTCGGGATTTTGTGCCTGGCCCTACAAATAAGTATTTATGCCAGGGTGATCCACTTTCATCCTATATCTTTGTGCTATGCATGAAAAAGCTCTTCCACTTGATTCAATTTGTTGTGAGTGTTGGTGACTGGAAACCTGTAAGAGCCTCTCAATCTAGTCCCTTTATTTCTCATTTATTTTTGGATTAAATTCAGTTTACCCCCCTGAACTTTACACCAAACATCATGTTAGTCCCTGCACTTTCAATTTGATCAGCAATACCCCTATGCTTTTTAATTTCATCAATTTAGTCCCTCCGTCGGTCAAAATTAACGGTTAGACCGTTAAGTGATGACGTGGCATGTCCAGTCAGCACTGATGCTGACGTAGCATGCCCAGTCATCACTTTTTATAATTTTTTATTTTTTTATATTTTATATTTTATATTTTAAAATTTTAAATTTTAAATTTTTATTTTTTTATTTTTTTTATTTTTTTTTATTTTTTTTTATTTTTTTTTTATTTTTTTTTTAGAACAAGAGAGGGTTATTTATTTATTTTTTTTTTTTTATTATTATTTTTTTTTTTCTAAAAAATGATCAAATGATTTCACTCATACTCCCATGTGGTGACGTAAGGTTTGGTTAATACTTTAATTTAACAAAATATATTTTGTCTATAATATTTAGGTTTGGGTTCAAAGTATGTATATATATTTTACAAAATATTCATGGTTTGTTGCTTAGTCTAAATGGTTGAGCATCAAACCTCCAACCAAGAGGTTCGAGTTTTGAACCTTACCTGATGCAAGGGTTTCCAAATATTTTTGTTGGGCATTTTATGTGGATCCCACTTGACCAATGAGAACATGACACGCCAGCAAAGGGGTCCATGATTGTCACATGGCAATCAAGTGATGACTGGGTTCGAGTGGTGTTAGCTCAGTGTTTGAGCACCCACTATCCAAAATCAAGGTCTTGGGTTCAAGTCACCACATGAGGGTATGAGTGAACCACTTGGACTAAACAACAAACCATGAATATTTTGTAAACTTTTTATATATATATACTTTGAACCCAAACCTAAAAATTATAGACAAAATATATTTTGTTAAATTAAAATATTAATCAAACCTTACGTCACCACATGAGAGTATGAATGAAATCATTTGATCATCTTTTAAAAAAAAAAAATAATAATAATCCTCTCTTGTTCTAAAAAATTAAAAAACCATAAAAAAAAAAAAAAACCCTCTCTTGTTCTAAAAAATAAAAAAAATAAAAAAATAAAAAAACAAAAAATAAAAAATAAAAAATAAAAAATATTAAAAAATATATTAAAATAATAAAATAATAAAAAAAAGTGATGACTGGGCATGCCACGTCAGCATCAGAGCTGACTGGACATGCCACGTCATCACTTAACGGTCAAACCGTTAATTTTGACCGACGGAGGGACTAAACTGATGAAATTGAAAAGTATAGGGGTATTGCTGATTAAATTAAAAGTGCAGGGACTAACATGATGTTTGGTGTAAAATTTAAGGGGGTAAACTGAATTTAATCCTTTATTTTTTATTGATGACTTGATGCTATTTGCTGAAGCCACTCATCATCAGGCTCACACTCTTAAAAATTGTCTTGACCATTTTTGTGCTTTATCTGGGCAATCAGTTAGCTATGAAAAATTCTTGATCTATTGCTCTCCTAATACTAGAAGATGTGATGTCAATGCCATTAGCAGAATTTGTGGATCTCCATTGACTAATGACCTTGGGAAATATTTGGGCATGCCTCTTGTCCATTCAAGAATTAATAAGCATACTTATGCTAGTCTTCTGGATAAAATTCAAAGTAGATTGTCAAGTTTGAAGAGTAAAACTCTAAGCATGGCTGGCAGATTGACCCTTATTAATTCTATTACTGCTTCAATTTCAATCTATTCTATGCAGACTGCTAAGTTTTCTATGAGCCTTGGTCATGATATTGACAAATTGAATCGAAATTTCCCGTGGGGAGATATTGAAGAGCACAAAAAAGTTCACCTGGTGAACTGGGATACAATATGTAAACAAAAACCTCTTGGTGGCTTGGGGATTAAAAAAACCTCTGGTATGAATCAGTCTATGCTCGCTAAGGCTAGTTGGAGGATTTATCAAAATGATCATGGTTTATAGAGTTGTATTTATAAAGCTAAATTCCTCCAAAATGGCAGCTTAACCTCTGTTAATTACAAACCTCCTCTAGACTGCTCTAGTACTTGGAGAAGTATTTCCCATTGGGTTATCTTACTAAGGAAAAATCTCACATGGAGGATTCGGGATGGAACAAGAGTTTGTTTCTGGACTGACCTATGGCTTTTCCCTCATCCTCTTTGTGATCATGCTCTCTCAACTGCTACCATTGAACCAAGTGTCAAAGTTTGTAATTTTTGGGATCAACATGGCTGCAATATTCACCTTCTTGCTGAATCTCTTCTTGACAATATTGTTTAGCAAATTCTATGCATTCCTCTTGGCTTTGATGGTTGTGGTCCAGACACTCAAATATGGGGGAGTACTTCAAATGGCATCTTCAGCGTTAAATCAACTTTCAACTCGTTTCTTAATTTCTCTGATCTCAACAACTCTCCATGGAAGATAATTTGGAAGCTTGATATTCCCCCCATACTCAAAACCTTTATTTGGACTATTGCTCATGGTAAGATCCTCACAAATACTCAGTTGATGAAAAGAAATCTCACTATGGATGACTCTTTCTTTACTTGCAATTCTGACAAGGAAACCTTAGTTCATCTTTTTAGAGACTGCAACTTCTCTAAAGGTATTTTGGGATGCCTTCAAAAGCTTGGTGTTGTTAACAATCTATCTCAGATGCCTTGGATTGATTGGCTTACTGCTAATTTGTAGTGTACCCATCTGTGTGCAAACAATACCAGATGGTGTGATGTGTTTGTCTTCACCTACTGGTATATTTGGAAATGAAGGAACAAAAGAATTTTTTATCATCGTTTTCATAATCTCTCCAGGCCGGCCTCTCTTGATTATTTATACTGCAATCAAGGAGTGGTCCTCTGCTCGAATTTCTGCCCAAAATTAGAGCAACTATTGTTTGAATCTGCTTGCCTGGAAAAGGCCTCTAGAAGGCACAATGAAACTAAATATTGATGGCTCTATGAATGGTCAAAATGGAAAAATTGTTGCTGGTGGAGTCCTTCGAAATTCCGAAGGACACTGGATTAGGGGTTTTCTAGCCAACCTTGGTATTGGGGAAGTTATTGATGCTGAAACCTGGGCTCTCTACCTTGACCTCAAGCTTGCTGTTGAGTGCAATATGATTAATCTAATTGTAGAGTCTGACTCTGCAATTTTAGTCAACTCCTTAGTATATAGCAGCAATGATCTTCATCCTCTTGGCTCGTTGTTAGCTTGTTGCAAGAAGTTTATACAAACTTTCACCTCTATCTATGTAGTTCACATCTATAGAGAATGCAATATGGTGGCCGATGCGCTGGCTAAAAATGGCATCAACCATGATCATGGTGCTATCTTCCTAGACAACCCTCCCTACTATGCCTCTCATGCTTATTCTGATGATTTGGAGAACACTATTCAGAGCAGAAGAACCTCTGATAGCCATCTTGGCTAATTTTTGGTCTTTTGCTTTTGTTGTTCTTCTTTGTTATGCATTTTTAGGCCTCCTTGCAACCAAAAAAAAAAGTATTTATTTATTTTTGTTCCGGTCTCACTTTAAATAATATTGTACATAAAAATGTACAATATTGAATAGAACGTGACTTAGGTGGAAATGAAAATTTACCTGAACTCCTTCAATTTCTCATCGATCTCTCACGCCAAAGGGGTGCATCACAAATAAAAATATGACTGCTTCAAATATTGTCTTGCATATGTTACCAAAAACAAATGCCACAACCACAAACTGAGAAATTGCATAAACAATATTGGCGCTGGTGACAATATCCAACACAAGAAGCCATATAACTACAATAACAATGCCAACTAATACATCCACCACGCGGAGAAGTCTGTTCACCGCTGTTTTGGTGTCATTCAGTGTCAAAGAAAGTGCTCTCCGTTCTCTAAAGCAATTGACCTGGACCAATAAGCGCAACACATTAACAATCTAATAACCACTAACTGTACAAATAAAACCTTTATGTCAAAGGAGAACTATCCTTTTGTCAATGTTTACCTAACAATTTTGCCCAATAAAGAACTTGACAGCTGACACTTACCACCCAATTTTTCAAGGAAGTTTTGCTGATTCTCTTGCTCTTAGAGGCCCCTTCAAAGAGACTCATGGTCTTTAAAGCCTCATCTTCTTCCATGAAACGCAACAAATCCTCCAGGTAGATGTGTTTGCCAGAATAGAGTAAAAGAGAGAATTTCATGAAGAACATATACGTGATATAGCTAAAAGAAATATGTTCATACTATAATCAAAAGAAAAATATTTTATGATTTCACTTCTATAGGTAGACCACAACAAAAGTTGCAGAAAATATATCGCTATATATATATATATACTATTTTGTCACTCTTGGTTGACTAGTTGTATCCTGTTTTTTCATTTTTATTTACTCGGGAAAATAAATCATTCTCAATGAAAAAATGTCACACAAAACTCTCACCCAAACTCAGATGGTAACCTTTTGCCCTACCCATCTGAAGTTGTCAACTGAGAAACTGAAGTCCACATGAAGGGTGACATAAATCCTAAACCAAGTGGGCTGACAGGACCCGCCCCAGATTCCACCCTGGAATCCGAGGTGGCCCTATGGGGCCCACCTTAGAAGAGTTTTTGCCAAAATTCGACATATACTCTCCTAAAAGTGGACTACCCAAAAACCTGCGAAAAACGATTTTAACACTTCTAAGAACAAATTTTCCAACCCAACTCCTGAGCACTACTTGCTCACCTCAATAAATTTCAATCCTCCACAATAACAACATACTCAAGAATTACTAACCCAAACTACATAAGGTTTCAAATACATTTTTAAAACGAGTATTTGGTAAATCAGAGCATCTAGTTATACAACTGAATAGAATGAAGATAGGATAAACATAAATCCTACTATTAAAACTGAGGAAGCGGTGGGAAAGATCTTGTCACGCCCCGGACTCGGTGTCGGTGGATTTTAGGCATCTAAAGCCGAATCCGAGGTGTGAGTGTTTAAAAAGTAAAAATAAAATAAAATACAAGAAAATGCGTTTCCGCTGCGCACTCTGATCTAATTAATAATTACAAAATCCTTTACAAATTTACAAATAAAACACGTCGTTCTATGCTCGTCATTCTAGGCTCGTCAAACTCTAAGTAATTCTCTGCAAAAAATATTAGAGATTGATGGGTGAGCAAAACCACGCGCTCAATGAGTAGATCATGTAATATGCCAGTGAAGCTATGCTGCTTTACACTCGCTACTAATATAATATATAACAAGAAAAAAAAAATTATAGTCTCTTCTTCTATGTTTTACGATGCAGAACGGCAAAACAAAACTGGAAATTGCCAAATTGGAAGAGAAAGTTTCTAAAATTAGAACTTTGGAAGAGAAACAAAGCCTCCACTCTCCAAGTTCTTTATAGGTAATTTATATTTTTATTACTATATGTCTGAATTTAAAAACAATGAAATTGGAATACCCCAACATAATTGACTAAATGAGAGAGCAAAAAAGTACTTTTTCAATTGGTTTCCTCGAAGGCCATTGAATTTTAGAAAGAAAAAAACATACCTTTTCAATTGATTACACTTCGTGTCCATTCAAGAACATAGTGAAATAACTGGATTACACTTTCTGATCCTTGTCCTTGGATTGCACATCGAGAAGGTAGCGTAGTGGGCAATGATAATTGCTAAGCAGTTGTTCTCTCTTTCAATGACCCACGAAAGATCTTACGATTGCTCTGCAATGAAAGAAATTTGAGAAAATAAAATTTGAACAAATGACCCACAACTCGAACAGAAGAGCAAACTACAGCAAAAATCTAAGATCACAACTACAAAGATTGAAATTGTTGCTCGTAAATTCGAGCAGAGAAAAGGAATTTCTACCTTTTGCAGAGAAGATCAGTTTTGCTGTCAGTGGGAATGTGGGATAGTGGATAACCGTTGAACTGCTCAGGCGCAGAGTGGTTTATTTGTTAGGTTAGTGGGTGGTTATTTACGGCTTCTTCTACCACCTTTTTCTATTTTCTTTGATTTTTGTGGCTGTCTTACTATCTTACCCATGTTAAATATATTTATGCAATTAGAGTTTTTTTATGAATCAAGGGCAATTTTCGGTTTTTTGAAAATTTAACCTTCTATCCCTTATTCTCTTAATTAATACAGATAACTCAATCATCATCACATCACATCATCCCTTCATATCAAGGTTATCCTTCAATTTAGTGATCCCCACGGCCACCTAATGACATCTTCGTCCTATAGCTCCGTGTGTCACATCCTTACCTCGGCATAACCAATCAAGAAGTTCTCATGTTTCATGAATAACCTCAACCAATACTTCTACATAATATATTTCACAAATAAACATGCTTCACTTGAAAAAGATAGAGAGATTTTGGAAATATAATGAGAAATTTAGAACACATTACATAACCCACTCACCTCGATTCCGAGAATTACCGAGCATAACAACGATATTACGAGCCTCCTAATACGAGCCTTCTAGAAATAACCGTTTGATCTCACTTAAACCTCTATGGATAGAAAAATGGCGTCGAGACGAATCCGTAAGTGTTCACGGATCCTAATTCGGAGTTACGGATCAAAAATTATGATCCGCAGAAGTTTTTAGAGAGAGAAACTAGAGAGAGAAAGTGAGGAGAGAGAAACTTTCTCGGAAAATTTATGAAGAAAGAATGATACGATCAGGCCTATTTATAGTAGTACATTTCTTGGTCGCTAAGAAAGAAATATAATATAATAATACAGTTGTGGATAAGCTCAAACAATTCTATTCGCATCGTTTTGGATAAACTCAAACAATCTTATCCACAAAGTTTTGGATAAGCTCGAACAATCTTATCTACATGGTTTTGGATAAGCTCGAACAATCTTATCTACATATAACTTAATAGCTAAGTAACGAAGAGATAAAATTTGACAAACTTGAAAATTCTTCAAAATTGTTTTGCGACTTAAAAATAAGAAATTTAAAATTCGGGTTGTCACAGATCTATGCCTCGATACCAAGTACGCACGACCTCACCTAATCTGCAAGCTGGGCAACGAAAAACCGAAAGGCCCAGGGAAATGCATATAAAATGTTAGAGTGAGTGGACAAAATAAGTAATTTATAAAATAAATCGTATAATATTTTTCCATTTCTTTCTTTCTCTAAAATCTTGCATGCAAAATTATATACTTCGTAAAACCTTTAGAATTATCACACTTCCAGTGGACCGAGGGAAACAACTCCGAGTATCTAGAAAACATGAGTGTGATTCGTGTACCTGAGTACGATTTAATCAATAAATAATCCTCTGAACAATACATATGCAAATTCTGAAATTAACTTTAAAAATAGCTTTAATGCTTTTCTGCTCAAACTGATCTCCATACTGATAAACTGATGTCCAACTAATAAACTGATTACTAGTCTATTCAACGTACTAAACTTTAAAATACGAGCCTCAATAACACTTCACATCAATTCCACTAACTATAAACAAGAGAAACTAAACTTGTAGGCTCGTCACAACTTTTGTGGATTGAGGAAACACAACTCTGAATATCTGAAAGCATAAATGCGAGGGAAACTCATACTAAACTGACCTCCTTTTCTAAAAGCCACGAATAAATAAAATAATCATCTGATGAACAGTCTGAAACTTAATATGTGGGAAAAGACTCACACTGTACGATTATTCTTGCAGGAAACTGCCAATTAAACGTCGTATATCAGTATCTTATCTGGAGGGGACTGCCGACCAGGTGACATGCATCTAGAGGGGACTATCGACTAGATGTCGCATATCAGTATATCATCTGGAGGGATCTGCCGACCAGGTATCATATGTCACCTAGAGGGGACTGCCGGCCAGGTGACATGCATCTAGAGGGGACTGCCGACTAGATGTCGCATGCATGCTCTAACTGATTTCGAAACTGATATATCGATGGATAATTTGTATGGTGGTTTAATACTGAATAAAATCGTCTGAACACTTTTCACCTAGAAAACTAGATAACTGTAGGAGGTACTGCCCCCTAGACAACTGGATAACTAAATTCTGATTTCTGGGATCACTAGAAACTGGGTACTGGTGACTGAATACTAATGACTGGATATTTTGACGACTGGATATACTGGTGACTGGATAAGGTAATGGAATGAGAACTACTAAATAAACTAAACTGAAATATTATTTCCTCTAATTTATTCTCAGAAGAATCCTCTATTAACTCAAATTCTCGATGAATGCAAAATAGCATAATTATTATATTATTTAAAATCACAAGTATTTCTGAAAATAAATTGTATGCATAATTTGATTTAAAACAAATATCCACTCACTGATTGCCGGCTAGGCCTGACGCCCGTCAAGATTCTCCTGAACGTCCTCCTGAATAACACGAATCAAAATTGTTTATTATTTGACGGACGACACAATAATTCGAGATTTAACTTTAAAATCCCGACTAGGGTTTTCCCCGCTAATTCTCACAACGCTAAACCAACGATACGTCTCGAAACTCAATCCCACTATTAAATTCCTTATCGATAAATCTAATTATCAATCACCCTTGGCAACGTTTCCAACTATTGGATTGTTGCGGTTCGATAAATCGAACGAACGTAAACTAATTTAATCGATCTTACAAACCGTAACTATTGTTTAATTAAGCAATTGAGATAATTCCCATAATCCAACTGTTCAATACTCTCCAAATAACTATCTTAGCTTTCTAATCAATTTCGGTGACCATCTGACGGTCACACGATAAAGTCAATTACAATTCGTACGATAACGAACCTAAATTAATCTGGATTAATTCTCAAACTTCAATAATTTCCTACAAACCTTATACCCACATGCTCAAAACAGAAAACACAAGCAAAATGGCTAAAATGCACCACCATCGGAGTCCGGACAAGCCACCACGCGCCACCACAAGCGGCTACGCGTGAGCCCCACGCGCCGTTGGTCAAACTTCACTGATGGACCTGAAATTTTACGAACATGTACAACTCAACATGAGGATCAAATTTCATAACTACCTCGAAGATCAATTCAGTCTTGGTTGACCGGAATTTGCCTCGAAAGCCGGCTGCACTCGAAACTTCAACTCCAAAATTCTCCTTCATCCGAACTCCGATTGAGGTGATTCTTACGGCGTTGGAAAGCTCTTGGCAAGGGCTACAAAGCCCAATAAGTCTTGTTGGTCGATTTGGCCGGAATCGGCGCCGGCAAGGAAAAGAAGTTCCGGAAGTTTTAGGTGTGTTTGGGGGTTTTTCTCTCTTTGATTTCTCCTCCTACACTAAGATTTGATGCAAGAAACTAGTGTAGGATTGTAGAGTTTTTGAGTGGTGAACATTTTGGGATAAATTTGAGACCAAGAGGTGGCCGGATTTGAGAGAAAATGGCCGGCAAAGCTTGCTGCTACAGTAACTCGGAGAGAGAGAAAGAGAGGGCGCGAGGAAGAGGAGAGAGAGATGGGTTTCCCGAAAATGGAAACCCTAAATCCGAAAATGCCATAATTAGAAACTTCCCCGAAATAGTGATCCGACTTTCGTTGACCACAACTTCTTCATACGAACTCCGTTTAAAACGTACTTCGTGTCTACGAGCTCGATTTAACGTTCCCTATAACTTTTGTGAAGAAAGTTCATTCAAATTCTTAACTGAAACAAAGGTCATCTCAAGGACCCCTAAAAAGGCACCAATTGAAACTCTAAATTGAAATCTTCACTAATTCACCATAAAATTAACTAATAATCCCGTAAATTGGACCCGGGTCGTTACATGGGCTCATACCCACAAGGTTCTTATCAAGCGCCTCCAAAGCCGTACAACAACTATGCACCCTGAAATGATCAAGGAATGACTCAAGGGTACCGAGCGAAGCCTTATGGGAGCAACACTCAAGGGTACCACGAGAATCCTTAAGGGAGTGAGACATATGGAGGATACAAGAGCTCAACTTATGGAGCACCTCCCGAGTTTTCTAACCAAAGAGGAAGCACTTACAATCAAGGTGTCTTTTCATCCTACGCTTCCCCAAGTACCTCGCAAGCTCAAGATTAAACGGACCCAAGTATGAAAGACATGATTGCCACTCTTGTCCAAAGCCAAGTGAAAGCCGATAAAGTGATTTCGGCAATTCAACAAGGGCAACAAGTTCTTCAACAAGGGCAGCAAACCTTGCAACAAGGGTACCTTAGTTTGCAACAAGGCATGGCCAAGCTGGAGTTGCAAATGGGCCAATTGGCCAAGGAGATTGGTGAAAGACCAAAAGGTGCTTTGCATTCTAAAGTGGAGCCGAACCTAAAGTTTAAGGCAAAGGAAGAGTGCAATGCTATCTTCACTTCCTATTCCGGTATCTCTCATGCTACTTACACTCCTCTTCCCCCAATTTCTAATTACTATATCCCCTCTCCCTCAATACCTATTCATAAGGCCTTTGATCATATGCATTACATGAAGGATGGAGCCAAGGAGGGAGAAAATGTACTCCTTGGCAATTATGGATTGAAGGAAGAGGTGTGGTGTGCCAATGATATAGAGGACAGAGTTGTGCTAGACAAAGGTTTTGGTTACTTGTCTATTGAGAATGATGTTATCTCTTACAGTGGAGTGAAGACACAAGAAGGAGCATTGTGTGAGGAGACTCTGACTTATTGCAAAAGAGTGGTGAGTAATATTGAGATACGGGGATGTCGTTCCACAGGGATTGACGGTCCCCAATCTCTCGGTAACAAGTAATCGAGTGCTCTAGCTAGATGGAATGGCAAGATCTGAACAGAGTGAGTGAATGTGTTTATGAACAATGTGCGGAGTGTGACTGTGGTGATTGGTTTGTGAAAACAATGATGGAATGCAAAGACAAACACAAGTAAAGTAAAGAAAGTAATGCAAGTAGAAGGTGTGCAAATATAGGAAAGTGTTGGGGTTTTCGAACAAACCCCAATCCAATGCAACAAGCAATGCATTAATCAACTCAATCATGCCAATGTGTGTGTGAATCAAGCCCCGTATCCTAGCCATGTTATGGTTCTAGGACCGTGTTCCATAAGGTATTCGAATGCCATGTTATGGGTCATTCAGACTCTCTAGGTGTCATAGGGGATTTCTCTAAGTTACCTAATATCGAATCCCCTATAGTGCTTAAGAGGTGTAAGAGCATCGAAACTAGGGACTCAAACAAGTCACAACTCATCACATATGCTTCCAATTGTCTTGAGTGTGTAAGGTTACCAATCTCACACAATCACATCAAGATAGATTAGTTAACATGCCAAAGAAGTGGTAAATTATAAAGATAAGCAACCAACACATATTGAAATAGGTAAGCACACATATTCATACAACACAAAGGCATTTTATTCATTGATTAAAGCATCACAAAGTCACATTAGACTAGGGCACACAACCCTAGTCCCCAACAAATGTAACTACTCACTAATCATCTCAATATACATCATCAATATACAATATAAAGCTCTAGACATAAGGAAAAGAGAGTAAAGATGAAAAATGCTCAATGGGTGACTCTCTAGCTTCTCCTTGGCTTTGATGATGAATCTTGACGATTTGGTGAGGATCCCCAGCTGCCCAAGTGGTGGTGGATGTAGTAGACGTCGTGGTGGACAAGATTGATGAAAGATGGTGAAGGAAAAGAGGTGTGGAAGTGGTGGAAAGTGGCTGTTCCGCCGCTCGTCGACCGGTCGTCGACCTGCTATCGTGTGACGACCCGGACCAAGACTTATCATTTTACTACAGTGTTTAACGGCGAGTCGTCGGAAGTTTCGGTTTCGAGCTTCAAATAGTACTTTTAGGGGGTAGTCGAGTTGACTTTTTGTTCGACAAAGAATTTGACTTAAGTTTCTTCACGGAAGTTGTGGAGCGCATTAAACCGAGTTCGTGGACACGAAGTACGTTTAAAACGGAGTTCGTATGAAAAAGTTATGGTTCACGAAAGTTGGGTTACTATTTCGGGGATGTTTCTATTTAAGGAATTTCCGGATTTTGGGGAAACTCGTTTCTCTCTCCTCAGCCAACCCCTCTCTCGACAGCTACAGTAACCACGCCTCTTCCTCCGGCGTTTTCTCCCTCCTCCGGCCACCTCAGGCTACAAAATTAGTCTCTTTTTCTTCCTCTCCTCCTCCTCTCTCTAACCCAAGTTGTTTCATGGCGTGAAACGGCCAGTAGCCATCAGAATTTTCTCCTAAAGCCGCGACGGCAGTGCGTTGTTTCTCCGACTTGGATCGCCGTTTTCCGGTCAAATTGGCCGGTGAACCAAATGGGTTTTGAAGCTCACTTGATGCTGAACATGTCTGTACAAGCCTTAAACCACGAATCTTCTTGGATGGGGAGAATTTTGGATTTGAAATCCTAGGGTTTTCGGAGCTTTTGGGGGAAATTCGTGGACTTCCACTTCGAATTGGACTTCGTGGCAGGTATGAAAGTTGATCTTCATGTTGTGTTGATGCATGTGGTAAAATTTGGTGACCATCGGAGATGGTCGGAATCGGCGGCGTGTGGGGCCCACGCGCAGCCACTTTGGGCGGCGCGTGGCGGCCCGTCCGGCGTCTTTTGGAGATGCATTTCAGCCCATTAGCATGTACTCTTTATCACGATCATGTTAGTATATGATTTGTTGGAAGTTGTCGAAGTTTAGGATTTAATCCGATTAAGTTTAGGTTCGTTATCGAACAATTTACGGTGTGGATTATTGTGTATCCGTTGGATGGTCACCAATTTTGAGTATGAAGTTAAGATAATTATTTTGAAGATAATGTGCGGTTGGATTATTAGAATGAGGTCAAGTGGTTAATTAAAGAATATCTACGGACTGTGGGATCGATAATTTAGTTACGCTCGTTCAATTTATCGAACCGCGACAATTCGACCGTTGGATTAGTCACCGAGTGTTTTTGGTTAATTAGAAGAATCGAAGGGTAATTATCGAGGTGTTGAAATTAAGATTTTATCGGTGATTCATTTCAGGAGAACGTTGAGAAGGACCTTGACGGGCGTTTGACATAATCAGCAATCTGTGAGTGGACCTTTGTTTTTAAATTAACCTTTTATGAAATTTTATGTTTTTCAAGTATTACTTTTACGATTAAATGTATGTTGAATTGCATTGGTTGTTTGAGGTTGGTTACGAGGCCATGATGAGAAACGTGAGATTTACGAGTACGAGTCGTGGTTTGCGATATTCTAGAAATGGAAAAGATTCTTCGGTGTATGTCTCGCCTATCATGATTGTATGCTTGCATTTTGAGATTGGTTTTGAAGTCGTAGTTAGAAACGCGAGATTTAAGTATGCAAATCGTGGCTTGTGATACTTGAGAATGGAAATGAAGGTTGGTATTTGATTGATCGAGAGTGCGTTCTACTTGTAGTGGGAACGGCCCTACATGTATATCAATGCGTTCTACTTGTAGTGGGAACGGCCCTACAGGTATATCAATGCGTTCTACTTGTAGTAGGAACGGCCCTACAGGTATATCGTGAGTTCTACCTGTAGTGGGAACGGCCCTACAGGTATATTGGTGAGTTGGTATGACCCTCAAATATTGTTTTGGCTAAGTTGGTATGGTTTTTAGCCATGTCTTTTTGTGGATTCGTCATTCTGTGGCCAAATGGGCAGGAACCTCGGTGCATCGTTATCGAACGTGTAAGCTTATCGAATGAGTGAGCAGGACTTGTAATTTTATCTTTTCCTTTTTATTTGTACGTTGTTTGGAATGAGTTATTTATGTTTTAAATTGGAAAAAGCTTTATTCTTTGTTTAAATGGATTAATTATATTTGTCCACTCACTCTAACGTTTTCTTAAAATGCTTTTTCCCTTGGCTTTTCTGTTTTCCGTCGCCCAGTTTGCAGACGAGCCAGCTGAGGTCGCGTGTCGAGGTCGAGGCATAGTCAACACCACATTTCCCTTGTTCGTAGATTTTAGTATGCTCTGATATTTTTCGGGATTTAAAATGTAAATTGATTTTGAAAGGATTTTTGAATTGGATTTGATTATTCTTGAATGTTTGATTTATCACCGGCGAGCACGTAGGCTCGGGTGTTGTTTGTGAGTTGGAAATATTGAAGTGTCAAATGTTTTTCACAGGTTTTGGGTAGTCCATTTTAGGAGAGTTTATGCCGGATTTTCGGCAGAGACCCTTCTAAGGTGGGCCCCACATGGTCACCTCGGATTCCAGGGTGGAATCTGGGGCGGGTCCTGTCATGTCGACCGGTCGATAGACGTGCAGTGGCTAACCTAAAGGGGAAAATGGGGGAGAGAAAGAGGAAAGGGAAAAATGGAATTTTGGGGCGGATTGGGAATGATGACCTAATGAGGTAAATGGGTTATATATAGGTGAGAGAAGGAGAGAATAAATGGCTAGGATGTGTTAGGGTTAGATCTAAGGGTTGGATGAATTAAATGAAAGGTAAGAGCGTAAATTGTCTAGGGAATAAAAGGGGTAATAATCTAAGGATGACGTCATGATATTTTGTATGGTCCTTTGTTGAATTTTGGGCTTCTTTGGTGATGAGTCACAAGGTTGACTTTGTCTTGACTTTGACCACGACCCTCGGAGTTGACCAAATGTTGACTTTGACTGATATTCCAGAATTCTCTTATGACTCTCTTCCGGGGCTTCATGTTGACTCGTTGACGCTCTAAAGTCGAGGTTGACCACGAGTTGACTTTGGGTCCTTGGGTTGACTTTTCGTCCTTTTGCCGGAAAACCACTAAAAGCTCCAAAACGCACTCTTTTGCTCCCGATATCAATCTAATGCTCGTGAACCCTAAAATGGTGCAATTCAAAGATTAGAGACACTAAACGGCATTCGAATTAGCATTACTAAAGTGATTATGGGCCTAATTTGTATGTAAATAACATACAAATCAGACTCCTAGGCATGAGAGTGACATAGTTTCTAACTTTGGTGGTGAGGCCATGATGGCTATGGATCCACCACGAACTATGGTCACCTTTTGGGAGCTCCTTGATGATGATTTGCTCGTTGACCAAGCGATGAAGGTCACCCACAATGAGAGGAAGAACAAGAAGACGACATTGATGAATGAGCTACGAGAAGTGTTCAACAAGGTGGAGATTAACATCCCATTACTAGAGCTCATTTGCCAAGTGTCGGTCTATGCAAAGTTTCTCAAGGACTTGTGTACCAAGAAGAAGAAGTTTGAGGAGCATGCGGTTTATAAGATTGAAGGGCATGTGAGCTCAATGATTCAACAAAACATGCCACTAAAGAGGAAGGATCCCGAGAGCTTTACTATCGGATGTCAAATTGGTGACACTCACCTTGATGGAGCACTTATGGACTTAGGGGCGAGTGTCAATGTAATGCCTTTATCTCTCTACAAGAGGTTGAGCATTGGTGCACTGCAACCTACTCCTATTGCATTTACCTTTGCGGATGGAAGCAAACGAAGACCGGCGGGTGTTGTGGAAGATGTACTAGTAAGAGTTGATAAGTTTATTCTTCCCGCCGACTTCGTAGTGCTTGACATGGGTGAAGACCCCAATGGAGATAATGTATTTCCCCTTATATTTGTCCACTCTTTCATGGCTACGGCGGCCGTGAAGATTAATGTTTTGAAGGGCACCATTAGTTTCAAAGTGTTGGCTGAGAAAGTGAAATTTGAAATGTTCAAGCCCGTGCATCCACCGGAGGTAGTTAAGGAGATGTTTTCTATAAACTTGGTGAAGAGAAATAGTGCTAAAAGCGAGATGATTTTTGGTCCTTTGAACCCACCGAAGCCTACACCTCATGCTCAAGATCACTACTCACCCATTTGGGGTCATGATAATCTCTTGTCCGTGGAGGATACAAAGCCACCACCTTGCTCTCATGAAGGCATTCTTGGGAAGGATCCATTCCTTGAGGGAGCCACAAAGAAAACCCCTCTCGTGAATGAGCTACAAAAGGCGACAATCAAGGCCATGAGAGAGATGGTTGGTGAGGTTAGACGGAAGAAGTATTCTTGGCCACCATCTCCAACATCGATTTTTAATGGCATTAAGAGCTGCTTCGTAGGAAGCCATGGAGATGGTGAGCCGAGCAACACATTGAGTGGGAATAAGCTTTGCTTTGAGCCACCATAATTTCACCAAGAAGGAACCAAGACCGGCTTGTAGGTCTATAAACCGAAGCGCTTGTGGGGAGGCAACCCCATTTGGAGAAAAAAAAATTAGTTTTTAGTACTATTTAGTAATGAATAAAAAAATCTAGGGAGGTTGGGAGGTGTTATGATAGTAGTCTTGGAGGAAGAAACCCAATGAGTGTTGGTTTGCATTTGTCCACTAGAGGCCTGGGCAGAACAGTAACTTTGGGAGAAGTGTTCTCTGCATCTGTCCGTTGGAATTAACTGAAACAAGTTGGAGAAGCTTCTTCTATGAGTCCTCTATTCCCAATTTGAATTTCTCTCTAAAGGACCATTGGATCTGCTGCAAAATTTGTTTAAAGGAGGAGTGCTCACTGTAGTTTGACTTTCTGGAGGGTCACTTTGACCGATTCTTTATTGCATGCTCGGAAGGTGATTTCTGAGTTTCCAGTGGCCAAACTAAAGCTCTTTGAGTCTACTTTCCAATGCCACTAAAATCACTCAACTTGGAGGCTATTCTTGGAGCTATGCCCAAATCTTTGGGAGAAGGTCGATGCTGTGTTGCTGATGTCCCCTGTTTTGAATGAGCCTGATGCAATCACACTTTCTAGTTCATTTAGCACCCGAGGAGCTAACGTATGGATGTCAGGGCCTTGTGCCCTAAGGTTGGTGTCTATTTGTAGTGTCTCGGCTAGCTAAGGGAATCTACAAAGGGGGTTTTTCTTACTCTATCATCCGTTGTTATATTTTGTATGTGTGCATTCGCCCGACTTTGCTTCTTCACTTTCACCAATTTACTTTGCACTTTTAAACACCTCACAACATTGAGGACAATGTTGGTTTTCAGTGTGGGGGTGAGGTAGGGCCAAACTAAATGGATTTCACATTTTCGAACCACCAAAATTTTTCAATTTTTCAAAGTTTTCATCGAACGGTCGACCCTTGAGTCGACCGGTCGACACTCATCCAGGGAGTATGGTCGAACGGTCGATGGCTTCCTGTCGACCGGTCGACAAGTGCATAAGGTTTAAAATTTTGTGATTTTGGAACTTTGAAGGTTTTGTGTGTGTTTTGATTGTCCTTTTCAACCCCAATGATGATTGTGAGCCTATTAGGTTGTGAATTAAGTGGATAAAGAGCATGTGCTTGAAAATCATTGGATTGCCTTGTGATTAATTTATGTAATTGATGCTTGCTTGACACTATATGCACATTTTCCATGTTGGTTAGTCACTTGCAATTAGAGGAGCATATCTAGACGATGTATTGACATGCATATACCCCTATATGGTGAGATTTTGAGCCTCATTGATTTGTATGCATCATTCATACATCCTTGTTCTTTATGTGTGTGCATTCCACTAGTTTACGAGACCTAGAATTTGCTCAAAGACCTCTTGAGACTACGTGTTAATTTGCGACAAATTTGAAATGATTAAGGCACTAGATAAGCACCATGGCCAAATTGACTTCATCCCTCTGAACATTTTTCATTAGGATTAACCCATTTCAAGCCTCATTCGTCATTAGCTTTTTCTTGGTTTAACCCACAAAAGTCTAACCCATGTTACTAGCTTAAACACTAACCTTCCCTTTGTTCCAAGTGTTAGCAAGACGACGATTGTAACTACTCATGTTCTTTATGTTCTACGGGTTTGTGAAAAGCAAGTGTGGGGCAGTTTAGTTTAGAGTTTTGTAAATCAAAGAAAGTGTTGAAAAGAAAGCAAAATACAAAAGAAGAAAAGAAGTTGAGAAAATCAAAAAGAGTGTGTACAAAATAAAGTTCAAAAAGAAAGTTCCCAAGAGAAAAGAAAATACAAGATGGGAAAAGAAGGTAATGAGAAAAAGAAAGAGAAAAGTACAAAAAGGAAGAAAGAAAAAAAAAATAGAGTTTGTTTTTAGAATAAAAGGTTGATGAGAATAAAAGTAAGGATTGTTTGCAAAAGAAAATGAGTTTCAAGGTCCTTGAATTGTTTTGTGAAATGCTTGGAATTATTTGTGTATCCATCACTTCATTTCATGCTAACCCCTAACCTTTGGCCCTATTACAACCATGTGAAAGCCCTTTTGATTTAATGAGTTTTGAATTAATTAGTGGAGAGTTGGTCAATGAGCAAGCTTATGGAGACGTTGCTTTTGGTAATGCCTTGAGAGTAGACACTTAACCCTAAACACAAGAGTGGAAATATTTAGTGAATCATGTGAGTTTAGCGGTTAATCTTGTTGATATATGCTAATTTGATTGCTTTTGATTGATTATACTATGGCTAGCACACACTACACCGAGCATGCATTGGATACATATCTTAATCATTTGGCGAACCATGAGGTTTGAGTTGTGTGCTTAATTGAGTCTTGATGCATAGCTTAGTGGGCTCGCTAAAGATTTTGTTGGAAAAGCAAAATTAAGGGGTTTTATCACAAATGGTACCTGAACTTTACCTCAATTATATACATAGTACCTGAACTACACTTTTGATCACAAATGGTACCTGAACTTTTTGTTTTGATCACAAATGGTACCTATCGTCAAATCTACCGTTAAAAAATAAAAACAAATTCATCCTACGGTCAAAAATTGAAAAGAAAAAAAAAACAAAAAAATTTAGTTTTTTTTTCTCTTTCTCTCTCTCTCCCCCTCCCTCTCCCCCCCCCCCTCCCCACCCGTAACCTCTCTCCTCTCCCTCTGCACCATAAGGCGCCACCACCTCCGGCCACTTCCGATCCTCCAAACCTATTGGGCTTTGAAGCCCTCCATCCCAAAAATCTCGTGGTACCCTCAATTTTCAACGTTGACCGCCGTACGTGGAGGATTGAGGTCGTCGACTTTTCGATTTTTGGAACTTCCGGCATCAATATCTCTCGATCCACTTTGAATCTTACCTTGATGTAGTTACATAATTTCATCCTTGGATTGTACTCTACATGTTGATATAAACTTTGTGATCATTGGAGATGGTTGACGGCGGCGCCGAGGGAGAGGAGAGAGAGTTCCGGCGGGAGAGAGAGAGGTTTTTTTTTTTTCAATTTTTTTTTTTTACTAAAAATTGACTTTAGGTACCATTTAGGATGAAAACGAAAAGTTCAGGTACCATTTAAAATGAAAACAAAAAGTTCGGGTACTAGTTGTGATCAAAAGTGAAGTTCAGGTACCATGTATATAATTCACGTAAAGTTCAGGTACTATTTGTGATAAAAACCCCAAAATTAATGTGATGTTGATTGTTGATTCTTTATTTGCTTGAGGACAAACAAAGCTTAAGTGTGGGGGTGTGATTTGTATGTTATTTACATACAAATTAGGCCTCTAATCACTCTAGTAATGCTAATCCAAAGGCCGTTTAGTGTCTCTAATCCTTGAATTGCACCATTGTAGGGTTTACAAGCATCAAATTGATATCGGGAGCGAAAGAGTGCGTTTTGGAGCTTTTAGTGAATTTCCGGCAAAAGGACGAAAAGTCAACCCGAGGACCGTCGGTTAACTCGTGGTTAACCTCGACTTGAGAGCGTTAACGAGTCAACATCAAGTCCCGGGAGTAAGTCGCAAGAGAATTCCGGAAGATTGCCAAAGAAGTAAAGAAGTCAAGCAAGTCAACCTTTGGTCAACTCCGAAGGTTAAAGTCAAGGTTAAGGACGAAGTCAACCTTGTGACTTATCCACACAAGCTTCCAAATCAGTAAGGACCATGTTAGATATGGTGAGGTCACCCTTAGATTATTCATTCCCTTTTATTCCCATAGGCATTTACCTCTTTGCCCTTCATTTATTCCTTCTAGCCATTAGATCAAACCCTAACCCATCCTAACCCTCCATTCTCTCCCTCATTTGCCTATATATAGCCTTGTATTTGCCCCATCTAGGTGATCTCCAATCAGCCCCAAAACATCCCATTTTTCCCTTTCCATTTTCTCTCTTCTCCCTTCCCTTAGGTTTGCCCACGAAACGTTCGTCGACCGGTCGACGACTTCCTGTCGAATGGTCGACCGTCGGCGGGTCAGCCATTTTCTCGATCTTCCTTACCTCCTTTCCTCCACTACCCTTCATCAACCTTACTCACCACGACGTCTACTTCATCATCCACCATCTTGGGCAGCTGAGATGCTCACCAAGTCATCAAGATTTATCATCAAAGCCTCAGCTAGAGAGTCATCTATTGAGCATTCCTCATCTTTACTCTCTCTCTTCCTTATGTTTAGAGCTTATATTTGTAAATTAATGGTGTATACTATGATGGATAGTGAGTAGTTACTTTGTTGGGGACTAGGGTTGTGTGCCCTAGTCCAATGTGATTATGTGATGCTTTGATTAATGAATAAATGTCTTTGTTGATTCATGAGTATGTGTATTGTCTATTTTCGTATGTATTGAATGTGTATTTGAGGAACTCACCACTCTTTGGTATGCATTTGGTCCATCTTGTATGAGTTTGAATGGGTTGTTTACTTGTTTTTACTCTAGGGAATTGGCAATATGTGTGATGAGCATGTTTCACTTGTGTAACCCTTAATTCATGTACTTTACGCCTCCTTTCTTTCTACCCTCCCGCGGAGAGTCCCTAAGACCCTAATAAGGCTTAGGAATACCTTAGAAGGAATCCATTCCACATCGATAATATCGATGGAGTGGTAGAGTACACATGTGTTGCTTGTTTGAGCCCCTTAGCTTCGACACTTTACACCTCTTAAGCACTTTAGGGGATTTGGTATTAGGTAACTTAGAGGAATCCCCTATGACACCTAGAGAGTTTGAATGGCCCTAATAAGACATTTGAATACCTTAGGAAAGCATGGTCCTAGAACCATAACATGGCTAGGATACGGGGCTTGATTCGTGGACACATTGGCATGATTGAGTTGATTAAAGCATTGCTTGTTGCATTGGATTTGGGGTTTGCCCGAAAACCCCAACACTTATCTTTATTTTTACACTCTTGACATTATTTACTTGCTTACATTTACTTGTTTGTTATCTTTGCATTTCACTATCTTTCCAAAACCAAACACACTTCACCACTACACTATGCACATTTTTCAAACACGTCTTCACCCACTCATTTCACCTCTTGTCACTCCACATTATAGCTTTAGTCACCCGACCACACACACTACCGAGAGATCGGGAACCGTCAATCCCTGTTGGAACGACAATCCTGTATCTCAATATCACTTACCACATTTTTTGCGTTGTCAAAATGGCGCCGACTGCCGGAGATTGAGGCTAGAACCTTGATTTCTTGGTAGTTGTAGTCGGGTCTTTAACATTCTTTTTGTTTGACTCACTTTGTTTATCGGGTCATGCCTACTACAGGCCTGAAGGGTCATGCCAACTGCAGGTGGAACATGCATGCATGCAACCAATCACGATAATCCAATACGGCGAGACATAATCGATAATCATTTCCATTCTCAAGTATCGCAAGCCACGATTCGCACACGTAAATCTCACGTTTCTCACTACGGCCTCATAACCAATCTCAATCAATCAATACAATTTGACATACATTTAATCACGAAAGTAATACTTGAAAAACATAAAATTTCATGCAAAGTTAATTTAAAAACGAAGGTCCACTCACAGATACTTCTGTTATGGCCGACGCTAGAAAAGATCCTCCTCGTCGTCCTCCTGAAATAAACCAATGATAAAACCTTAACGTCAACACCTCGATAATTACCCCTCGATAAATCCAGTACATCAACTCACCGAACTTCAATTATCCAAATAATTACTCCTCGACAAAACTAATTATCCAAAACTCTCGGCAACTAATCCAACGGTCAGATTGTCGCGGTTCGATAAATCGAACGAACATAATTTAATTTATTCAAACGCACAAATCATAAATACGCTTCAATTAACCAATCGATCTAATTCTTCCAATCCAACCGCACAATATACTCAAAACAATTATCTTAACAACATAATAAAATTCGGTGACCATCTGACGGCCACATGGTAAAGTCAATTGTGACCCGCACGATAACAAACCTAAATTAATTCGGATGAATTCCTAAACTTCGATAATTCCTAACAAACTATATACTAACATGATCGAAATGTAAAGTGCAAGCCAATAGGCTAAAATGCACCATCAACCGAGGCCGGACGCGCCGCCCGGTCAACCATCTCCGATGGCCACCAAATTTACCACAAAGTGTATCACAACACCAGCAACAACTTTCATACCTGCCATAAAGTTTGAATCGGCCTAGAACTCCACGAATTTGCCTCGAAAGCTCCGGAACCCTAGAACTTCAACTCCAAAATTCTCCCTATCCAGGAAGAATCAACGAGCAAGGCGTGTATAGTTGTGTTCGTCGTGGAGAGAACTTCAAAACCCACCAAGGTTCACCGGCCATTTTGGCTGGAAAACGGTGAATCGAACGAAAGAAAAACAGCGGCTGTTGTCGCGATTTTTGGAGGAAATTTCGGTGGCCACAGGTGGTGGTTCACCGTGAGACTTGTTGGGTTTTGAAGAGGGAGAGGAGATGAACAAAATGGGACAAATCTCGAAAGCTATGGTGGTCGGAGGAGGGAGAATTTGGCCGGAGAAGAAACACGGGTACTATAGAGGGAGGTGAACAGTCACACGCGGAAGGCCTATGGTCACTCGACCCTAAATGGAATTTTTCCAAAATGAAAACTTCTATTTATAGTGGCTTCCCGAAATAGTAACCTCCCTTCCGTGAACCATAACTTCCTCGATCATACGAAGTCCAATATTTACGCACTTCAAGTCCACGAACTCGGTTTAACGCGCTCTACATCTTCCGTAAAGAAAGTTTATTCGAAAACTGACGTGTCGTATAGTATTGCTCAAGAATAAGTGTCCTTTACGAGTGTCAACAGTTGTGGATGTATAGATTAAGACCAGGGGAATGTCGTACTCAAGGGATTGGAAGGCCCAAGATCCCTATTTGGTAAACAATGTAGCCAAGAAACAATGGCACTAGAAGTGGTGTGACAAGAAATGGATTATGTACTTAGAAGTGAAGTATGTGCAATATGCAAGTGTAGTGTTCAAAGAGGTGTCACTCTTGAGTGACTAGTGACACTACTAGAATTATATGCCATCAGACATCGGCCAGACACCGATGTAAAACAAAATCTCGACCGATGTCTTTGTGGGTGTAGTAAAAGATCAAAAAGTTTAGACATCGGTTGTTAGCCGATGTCTAAAAAGCATATGTACATCGTTTTTACATTATGTTTCGATGTTCACTGATATAATGGACATCGATTTTACCTTATGTTTCAATGTCCACTGATATGAGGAACATCGATTTTACCCTACATTTCGATGTACTAATTCTTCTATAATATCAGTTTATTGTTTCAACCTGTTTTATTTTTCTTTCTTTTACTTCAATTTCCAGATTAAAAGTGGTTTGCTTTCTATCTACATATATTAGTTATTCATGCAAACTTGAGAAGAGTTGTAGAAATCATCAAAATGAAGATACTAGTAGTGAGCAAAAGAGAATTTACTATTGATAAAAAGAATGAGTACAAAGAATATGGAGAAGGGGACATAAAGCCTTAACTTCTCCTAATACAACGAAATAAAATAACAATAAGAATAAAACCGCCTACTACACAAATTGTAGCCAAGCAGATTGCAGTTTGCAGTTTGCAGTTTGCAGAACTGCATTAAGCACTGCTGAAAATATACCTGAAAAAAAACATGGAAACAAATATTAAAATCTAAACATTTACTAGCAACAAATATATTATACAAGTACAGAAGAAGGTAATTTTCACAATTGGGAAACAAGCAACAACCAAAGCATGTATCAACTATCATGGAGACCAGAACACCTTAGACAATTTTGTTTGATAAAACTATCATGGAGAGATCAGAAGTGATGAGGCACAACCAAGGGTGTTAGAACAAAGTACAAACAAGCCTTTTCTTTAACATGAAACTCCTCAACCTCAACTGGAATCCAGAAGACCATATCAGAACAGCAGCACTCTAGATGCATGCTTTCCTCTTATTTTAATATCAGCAGCAAATATAAATAATATCACCAGTGAATCTAACTTAGTGTGGTCACTATTATCAAATAATGGTTTTTCCGCTTCCTCGACAAACTTGTTAAACTCATATGACTCCTCATCATAATCACCGCCATTAAAAGCAACTTGACACATATCAACAGTTTCAGACACATAAGGATGGTTTGGAAATGGATCACAACTACCAGCTGCACTAGCATAAGAAGTTAAGGTAGGTTCTCCATGCCATATCCAGTTTTTGTAGCTTATCATGAAGCCATATCTATACAAATGTCCCCTGATGACTTTAATAGACTTCTTTTTGCAGTTTATGCATTTTGAGCAAGGGCAGGGGACTCTCTTAAGGTTACTAGCATTTTCTTCAGCAAAAATCAAGAAACTTTCTACTCCACATTCATACTTTAATGTATCACTATCCTCTTGAATCCAAGATTTATCCATTGATGTCAAAGGACATGGACTTCATAAATAAAAAACACCTCATTAATGACCATTCATTTTATTTAAAATGCAAATACAGGGATTAATTGTCCACATAATAAATGTAAAACATATTGAACATCAAACATAGAACGTACTATAAAGGTGAAGCTACCATGGAGATAGTTTTAGAAATAATAATATCTATTACCAAAGGAATATAATCAAAGATCAAGTTGTATAATATCAACGGAAAGGAACCATACCTCTTTGCAAATATCAGCAGCAAATATAAGCTAAGCAACCTCAGAATTCTAAGCCACACCCGACGACTGTAAACAGCTGTCATTGAAAAATAAATATATTATATTAATTTCATATCAAAAGAAATAAAGGCTAAACATACACATGCATATTATGTTGGTAATTCAAATTCATAGATGCATATGAAAAGGCCAGGAACATTAATAAATTGAAGCAGGACAGGTGTAAGCAAGTTCAAACATGATGTTGCTTCCAGACGTTTGTATTAGTATAGACCACAATAATAAATCAGGTATTAACAATATCATCCATATCAGCTAAAATCATTCAGTTTACCCTAAACTAAACAAAGCTTATAAGTATATATCACTTTCAATTGTTTGTAATTATTGTTAAAAAAAAAAAAGTTTGTAATCAGTACATATCACTTTCTAATTGTTTCTTGTTAAAAGATGAACGCAATAATTAAGATTAGGGCAAGTAGAACAGGCATAAAGCAATGAATAAATAAATTAAGAGAATGAATGAATAAAGTAATAAGATTTCATGCACAGCTAGAATGAATGATCATGCACAGTCAAATAAATGAAACCTTATTGTTCAAATTAAAACCTTATTGAAACCTTATTGTACAAATTAATGGCCATGCCTCGGTAAAACTCAAATAAAGTACTAGCTAGAATGAATGATCATGCACAGCTAGAAGGAACTTCAAGACATTGAGTATGTAAATTAATCTCATTTGTGGAACCTGTACTATAAGCTTATTGATGAATAATGAGTTTCGTAAAAAACAGGGGGGCTCTGCAGCTAGCACCTAGCTCTATCGAAATGAAAGTCATATAGAAGGAATGATTAAAAATATTTCAGATCTAAAGCAATCGAGTTCTACCAATATTTGAAGGAACTTCTATCAATATGCTTGTTTATATTGAATATTTAATTAAAGCAACCAAAAATTGGTAAAACCCAAACCCAGGTCAAATTTATCAAACACAGCTATACCAATTCAAGTTATATAAATATCAGCCTAATTGATTTCATAGTTAAAGAAAGAAGGAGCTTGAGAGGCAATGAGGTACCTAAAGGGAAGAGCTAGGAAGAGGCGGAGCTGCAGTATTGAACTAAGAGTATGACTGGACTGGTTTGAGTTGACGACGACGGATCCTTCACTTGTAAAAGTGGCACCGACTGATGCAACAAGAAAGGCAAAAACTGAATAATGAGATAATCGAAGAAACCAATGCATAAGAACTAAAGAAACTAGTTAAACATTGTAAATTTGTAATAAAATCAATTCACAGCCACCCAGCTCTCACATACCCTTCAATGGCGGCTAACGACGACTGAGGCGGACGACCACGACTGAGGCGAACGACTTCTGAAGCGCACGATGACTGCAATCATAGACCCTAAACTGAAGGACTGTTTTAGGTATTCTAGGGTTCGACAGATTTGGGGGCTGTGGGAGAAGAAGTTCTATCTGTGGGAGTTGTGAGAGCAAATGAGAGTACATGAGATCGAGTCAATGGGAGTCAATGGGAGTCAATGTTATATTGAACTTAGTTAATGGGTTTGGGTAGGGTTTGGGTAGTTGAAAATAACTAAGTGTGGGAACAGAGAGAGGGAAAACCAATATTTGGTTTCGCGCCTACATTTAATGAACCTAGCGCCTCCTGTTTTTACAAGTTTGGGGTTTCCGCAAAATTGAAATCAAATTGGAGACACTGGTCATTTTAATGATTGATGTTATAGATACTCTCATACATCAGTTTTGTATCAACGCGATGTAAAAACACGATATTACATCAGGTGCAATTCTAACCGATTTCTTTGAGGTGATGTCTAACATTATAATTCTAGTAGTGTGACCAAACCAGTAACCTAAAGTAGCAATACCAATCTAGGCAACCAAGTAAAGTTCACAAGTGATTGTGAATAATAACTTTCAAGTTGTTGAGGTGACAAGCCCAACAAGTGAATGTGTGTGTGATCAAATGATGAAGATGATTAGGTCTACTCTAACCCAATCCAATGTATGACAAACATCAAGAACATGTAATAATGAATTAGTTAAGGATCAAACCCCAAATCCCAGCCATGTTATGGTTCTAGGATGTGATTCTTCTAAGCCTATTTTGTACCATATTATGGACACAAATACTTCTTATCCATTTACCCAAGCCTTGTTAAGGTTCTCAAGTAAACTTCCTAGGCATAGAGTTCCAAGAATCAGGATTCAAACAAATCAAGTTCCATACTCAAATTCATCATGCTCAATGCTAAACACCTAGGACAATATGTAGCTAGCATAAAATCCTAACAAGTTTAGTTAAACACATGCATCAAGAATTAGCTAGATTCCTAAACAAGCATTCAACAAAACTGTATTTAAGCAAAGAACATATCCAAAACTGAATCAACATGCATATTCAAGAACAATCGTCAAACATCATTGTGGGCTAGGGCATACAATCCTAGCCCCTAATCTAAAGAACTACTCATAACTCATTGTCAAGTACATAAATAATCGCAAGTAAGTAAGCATGAATACAAAGTATGAAGTAAAGATAAGTTGAGAAATGCTCAAGGTGGTGATGGCCAGCAACCCCTTGGTGACTCCAAGTATGTAGCAGGTCTCCTTGTGCTCCTCTCTTCTTCTCAAAACTCCAACTCGTCTCTTAGCCTCCAAGTTCTTGAGGTCCAATGAACTGCAACTTATGGTGAGAGAAGTCCATGGAATGGTGGTGAAAAGTGTATGGTTACGGTGTGGAAGATATTTTGTGAAGGAATGGAAGTGAGATGGGTGGTTGAGAGTAGTGAGAACTGAAGAGTAGAACTGGACAGAAGCCCAGACGATCGGACGGACCACAGTGGCGTCCGGATGGAATGCTCGTCAGTTCTTGGTTTTCTCCCGAATTTTCAGAGAGAAAGTTGTGTGTGTTGTGGTCTCCGACCTTCCTCTTATCTAAACTGAATTGAATACCTTTGAATAGCCTGCCAACAAATCACAAGGAGCCCTAGTGCTCACAATAGAATATGTGAGTGGAGGATGGGAAAAAATGCAAAAGAAAGCTATAGTGGAGGAAAATGAGGAGTTAGTGGGGAAATTGGCTTCATAGTGGAGGGATGGCGGTCATTTAGTCCATGTGTGTAGCAGGTGGAGAGCATCTCCTCCATGTGTGGTGGCTGCCCGAAAATGGTGCTGCCGCTTATGGTGGTGGTGGTTCGTCGGAAAGATCGTCAGAAAGCTAATTTCATCATTTTTCTTCCTCTTTCCGAATCTTCAAGGTAACATCTTCCGAATGTTGATTCGTACGGCTTTTGATGTCGAGAAGCCACGGTTGACTTTTCGTCCTCTTCTCGGAAATGCGCCAAATGTCGTCAAAATGCACCTTTTTGTGCCGAATTACCTCAACTCACGTAAATGACCTGAAAACATGAAAACACACTTTAAATGCAACAAATGGCCTTCAGAGTAGCTTAATTCCCGTGATTAGAAATGCAATTTGCACGACAAATATGTGCAAATCAAAAACCTTTCCGAAAGAAAAGTCACCCTGAGGACCCCTAAAATGTAATTATCAAAGCTCGAAAACGAAATTTCGTCAACTCACCGTAAAATTGACTAGCACAATAGTAAGTCTTGGTCCGGGTCGTTACAGGTTGTGGATAAATTACATGAGCGTTGGAAGTCCTTCAAGTACAAGATGAAGAAAAAATGGTACAAACCATTCGAAGGGATGGAGAGAGGTTTGTATGTGGGAATAAACATGTTCACGAGGGACAGTGGCGTACGTTGGTGACTAAGTGGGACGAAACAAAAATTCAGGTACAATCCACCTAAAGGTTTTATATGTTTAATACAAAGTTTGAATTGATAATTGAGCTTTATAAAGTGGTCGCATGTAATAATTATAGTTGAGCTAAACATATATAGGAGGTTGCACAGATAAATACGGCAAATCGACAACAATTGAAGTTGCACCAGACAACTGGAACAAAAACTTATGCTCAAATGCGATACATCATGTTTGTAATTTGATTCAATATACGTTTTGAAGTTTTTAAGTTTATGAATTTGTTGTTCGCATGTTCTTGAAAAGATTTATGATGGTGGATTCCTTTGTAGGTATGTGCAAATCTGGGAGAAGTACTTGATAGGGTGACGTTCTTTGGCCTTGCATACTCTACTAATAAGAAAGATCCAGCCAACCCTCTACCTAGTAATGAGGAAGCTCAACAAAAGTTTGTGAGTGATTTATGGGATAGAGTGCTTCGATTTTCAGTCAAACATTAAAATTTTCATTATTATGCTATTGCATGTCAATGCAAACTACTTATGTTTCTATCATTTCAGATTTGATCCACATGATATATGCTCTAATGATGTACATGGAATAAACATAATTGTATGTGATATGCTTTGTATTGCCTAGTGAGTGACATTGGCTACAAGCGAAGTAGTTGTGGGATGAAAAGAATATGTTTATATGTTGGAACTTAGTGGGAGCTTGAATTATGTTTGTAGCCTACAAAGAGCATTGCATCGATCACGTTGCTTTTCCCACTCCCATTAGGTCCAACAACAGCAGTAAAGCTTTGAACCCGCGCAGAAAATAAGTATTAAAACCAACATAAACACATCTAAGTCTTCTGAAATTGTTAGAATTAATTACAAAAAACCCCTGAACTATAGTCATTTCAATTTCATACCCACGTATCAAATTTTGTCATTTTCATACTTCACGTTTGATTTTGCTAACGAATTTATATCTTGGAGGTATTAATTTGTTAATTATTCCAGTAACGATTTCATACCTCTAAGGTATAAATTCATTAGCGAAATCAAACGTGAGGTATGAAAATGACAAAATTTGATACGTACGTGGGTATGAAATTGAAAATGACCCTATAGTTCGGGAGGGTCTTTTGAAATTAATCCAAATTGTTAAGATATCTTGAAACCCAACAAAAAAATTAGGGAAAAGAAGTGTAAAACCCTAACCTTGTGGAAAGGACCAACGCGTTGTTCACTAGCGTAAGACTTGAAGTTCCTCATGACCATTTCCCTGATGAACAACCTCGAGTTGCTGGATGATCCACGACCCAAGTCCGAGCCATCGGCCATGAACTCGTCCGGCGGTTCCATAGTCAACACGGAGACGTTTGTGTCGTTTGTGATCGAGAGCTGAGAATCAGAAGCGGCAGCTATATATATATATATTCAAATAAATAAATAATATATAAAATTCGAGTTTCATTTTTCAAATCGTCCCGGCGGGAAAAATGAAATGTGAGAGTGGGATCTGAAATGAGAAAAAGGCACTAGGGTAGAGATGAAGCAAACCCTAGTTGAAGTGCGTGTTTTCCTTAAACTCCAAGTTATTAGTTTCTATATATATAAATTGATCCATCGATCTGGAAAATGGAGGAGAGCAGAGGCAATTATGACCCATTGAGGACGAACAAGCCCATGGTTAGGATGAACAAGGACCTAATTGTACTTCTTCACCCAACACAAGAACATGCAGTTGGAACTGGCACGTGGAAGAGAGAGGACTCCGGCAAGGGTTTAGAGACTGATCGTGTGATTGGCTTCGATCAAGAATTAAAGATATTATCACAAGAACAAAGCATATGACGGTTGTTGGATCATCTATGAGTTCGACTATCTCAACTCATACACAAGAAATAAGTATTTGTTTATACTCTTCTTTTTATCTTTTTTTAATTAACTACATATTATGCATGATAAAAGAAGAGTAAATCTTTTTCTGTTTTGATCGGTTGATTAAAGATATATTTGTTTAAATTTCAACGTACCATCTAATATATAATATGTATCTGCTTATTAGTTGGACCTACTTAATGTAATGTATATCTATACTCAGGGTTGGAGTCAGGATTTCATGTAAGGAGGGATATAGATGAAAACATAAATGGAAAATACTCTTGTATGTCCGACTCAGGTTGGAGCTCTGTGTTCAAACTCTCTTATTGGCATACATTCGGAAGTGTAATTCCATGATTTGAACCGTTGATCTTGTAAAACAATCTTTATAGATCAATTTTGCAAAAAATATTCAAATTAGGAGATTGTTAACTCATTCAATTGTATCAAACAAATGTACGGTTTTGGTAAAAGCTAATATTCTCATGACGAACCGTCCATTTGTTTGATGCAATTGCATGAATAAACGATCTATGTTTACTTTTATTTTTTGCAAAATTGATCTATAAATATTGTTTTATAAAATCAACGGTTCAAATCATGAAATTATACTTCCGAATGTATGTCAATAAAAGAGCCTGGGTCGGACAAGAGTATTTTTCAACATAAATTGAACTCAAAATATCATTCTAAAAGATATTATTCATTAATGAAATTTTTATCTATCATATATCATGTTTTTAGACTATTTCTTATTTATCTCACTACTAACAAAAATTTAAATTAAGCAATATTGAACATCCATTAGTAATTTGATTGCATCAACAATTCTTTACCACATCTATAGTAAAAAAACTATTAATTTTTTTTGTTATTCTGGGCGTTACTTTACACATACACGTATACTAGGGGAGCGTATCCTAGGAGAGTCAAACATAGGAAAAAACTTTGGTGTTAAACTACTGCACCAAACATCTTGGATAGCAAAAAAAAAATTTAATTAAGAGATATCATATCAAAATCTCGGAGAGGTTTTGAATATTTTAAAAACTTAAAATGAAATCAATTACGTACATCTACAAAACAAAAGATAATAATCTTGAAGAGGAGTAAAGAGAGAAAATTTGATTAGGAATAAAAAGTGGTAAGTATCTTTGAATATATTATTATATCAATAGATGTAATTTATCTTAATTGATGATGGTTCCATGGTTTCCATTTATGTGTTAGTTCGTATGGTAAAAAAAACATGTAAACCTTATTTTTGATTTTAGTATGTATGTAAGACAATATTAGATAACCAACTTCTGGATCTAGTCTTAGTTATGGCTGGATTGTTTTGTAAAAAAACAAATTTCATTCTATCCAATTCCAATAAGGCTTAGAATGGAATTTGCTTTTGTTATATGGAAGTTGTGATCATAGTATATGGCTCCATTGTTTTTGTAAATTCTGCTCCAAATATTTTTCTCCCATGATCGAGTTACTATATAATATAATGGGAATATGTGCATTATGTTTATGTTTGCACAAATGAGTTGATTTTATTTTTATGGAGCAGCTGAATTTACATTTTTTTAATCTTTATGGGCAATTGTTGTTTGTTTATGTTGATGAGCAGATGATATGAAATTTTTTGGCCAATGAACTTCATTTGGCTGACCATAAATTCTATGGTAAATTATAATTGGATGGGTCTGAAGGGTGTATTTTAGATTCGAAAAAAATGACCAGAAAATAAATTTTGTTACCGTAGAACAGTAGGGATAAGACATATGGGTAAAACCATATATGTAATTATGAATTCATGTATAATTTTTGTTTATTTGATTTTTTTAAATTTCGGTACTAGTTAGCCACCGATGAAATCATAAATATTAAAAAATTAAGATACACAATTGACACGGCCTTCTGTCACAAAAGAGGAGCACGTGAGGAGTTGATCATAATCGATGTTGATGTTTATAATAATATATAATCCAAACATATGGCTCTATTCATTGTCAGAGACAAAGTGGAGATAGAAGAGAGCGTGAAGTTGGGATAAACAACAAATATTGAAATATACCTCATGAGCCTTGGATGGATATTTTGGTGGCTAATTGAGCAATGTTTCAATTAGAGTCTGCAAAATTAGCGTCAAACATGGATTTAGTCTCTAAAGATCAATACCCACCGCTAACAGTGGCTAATAGTATCAATAGGCACCAATTAAGGGTGGTGGCTATAGACCCGTTTTCTAGTAGTGAAGGTAGCAGTTACAGCTTACAAACGTACACTTACTACTTAAGATTTGTTCTTTCTTATTTAATTTGCTTTCTTAAAAAATCAATCAGATCAATATATAGTAGAAAACAACTCTTTTTCGAGTAAAGAACTCTTTTTAGAGTAAAGAAGAACTAAAAGTGGAAAGACTAAATTACCAAATCAATGATCTCCTGGAAATCGACAGAAACTCCAGCACTATCCATATTGTGGCAATTGGTAGAGTTATGAATGAGTTCCGAAACTTTGTTAAGTCGCATCTAGACAATGTACATTGTACAATTGGGAACCAAAAAAAAGAAGAAAATGAGTGAGACAATAAGACAAACAGCTAGCCCTAATGAAAATGAAAATGATGTGTAATTGATATACCTGCTTAGCTCGTTTTCCAATTACAAAGAGCATTGCATCGAACATGTTGCATTTCCACTCCCATTAGGTCCAACAACAGCAGAAAAACTCTGAACTCGCGCAGAAAATAAGTACAAAAACCAACAGAAACACATCTAAGTCTTCTGAAATTGTTAGAATTAATTACAACAAACCCTTGAACTATAGAGTCATTTTCAATTTCATACCCACGTATCAAATTTTGTCATTTTCATACTTCACGTTTGATTTTGTTAACGAATTTATATCTTGAAGGTATTAATTTGTTAATCCAGTAACGATTTCATACCTCCAAGGTATAAATTCGTTAGCGAAATCAAACGTGAGGTATGAAAATGACAAAATTTGATACGTGGGTATGAAATTGAAAATAACCCTGTAGTTCGGGGGGGGGGGGGGGGGGGGGTGGGGGGGTTTGTAATTAATCCAACTTGTTAAGATATCTTGAAACCCAACAAAAAAATTAGGGAAAAGAAGTGTAAAACCCTAACCTTGTGGAAAGGACCAATGCGTTGTTCATCAACATAAGACTTGAAGTTCCTCATGACCATTTCCCTGATGAACAACCTCGGGTTGCTGGATGATTCACGACCCGAGTCCGAGCCATCGGCCATGAACTCGTCCGGCGGTTCCATAATCAACACGGAGACGTTTGTATCGTTTGTGATCGAGAGCTGAGAACCAGAAGCGGCAGCTATATATATTCAAAAAAATAAATAATATATAAAATTCGAGTTTCATTTTTCAAATCGTCCCAGCGGGAAAAATGAAATGTGAGAGCGGGATCTGAAATGAGAAAACGGTACTAGGGTAGAGATGAAACAAACCCTAGTTGAAGTGCGTGTTTTCCTTAAACTCCAAGTTATTAGTTTCTATATATAAATTGATCCATCGATCTGGAAAATGGAGGAGAGTAGAGGCAATCATGGCCCATGGAGGACAAACAAGCCCATGGAGGACAAACAAGCCCATGGTTAGGATGAACAAAGACCTAGTTGTACTTCTTCACCCAACACAAGAACATGCAGTTGAAAGTGGCACGTGGAAGAGC
The DNA here is from genome assembly GCA_029955375.1 of Rubus parviflorus. Lineage (NCBI taxonomy): Eukaryota > Viridiplantae > Streptophyta > Magnoliopsida > Rosales > Rosaceae > Rubus > Rubus parviflorus. Next base: position 1,516,814 of record JARGGL010000008.1, on the reverse strand, counting down.
GAGGACTCCGGCAAGGGTCTGGAGACTGGTCGTGTGATTGGCTTCGATCAAGAATTAAAGATATTATCACAAGAACAAAGCATATGACGGTTGTTGGATCATCTATGAGTTCGACTATCTCAACTCATACACAAGAAATAAGTATTTGTTTATACTCTTCTTTTTATCTTTTTTTAATTAACTACATATTATGAATGATAAAAGAAGAGTAAATCTTTTTCTGTTTTGATCGGTTAATTAAAGATATATTTGTTTAAATTTCAACGTACCATCTCATATATAATATGTATCTGCTTATTAGTTGGACCTACTTAATGTAATGTATATCTATACTCAGGGTTGGAGTCAGGATTTCATGTGAGGAGGGATATAGACGAAAACATAAATGGAAAATACTCTTGTACGTCTGACTCAGGTTGGATCTATGTGTTAAAACTCTCTTATTGACATACATTCGGAAGTGTAATTCCATAATTTGAACCGTTGATCTTGTAAAACAATCTTTATAGATCAATTTTGCAAAAAATATTCAAATTAGGAGATCGTTAACTCATTCAATTATATCAAACAAATGTACGATTTTGGTAAAAGCTAACATTCTCATGACGAACCGTCCATTTGTTTGATGCAATTGTATGAATAAACTATCTATGTTTACTTTTATTTTTTGCAAAATTGATCTATAAAAATTGTTTTATAAGATCAATGGTTCAAATCATGAAATTACACTTCCGAATGTATGTCAATAAGAGAGTTTGGACACAAAGGTCCAACCTGGGTCGGACAAGAGTATTTTTCAACATAAATTGAACTCAAAATATCATCCTAAAAGATATTATTCATTAATGAAATTTTTATCTATCATATATCATATTTTTAGACTATTTCTTATTCATCTCACTACTAACAAAAATTTAAATTAAGCAATATTTGAACATCCATTAGTAATTTGATTGCATCAACAATTCTTTACCACATTTATAGCAAACAAACTATTAATTTTTTTGTTATTCTGGGCATTAGTTTACACACACACGTATACTAGGGTAGCGTAATAATTTGTATGTGATTTACATACAAATTAGACCTCTAATCACTCAACCAATGCTAATCCGAAGGCCGCTTAGTGTCTCTAATCCTTGAATTGCACCATTGTAGGGTTCACGAGCATTGGATTGATATCGGGAGCAAATGAGTGCGTTTTGGAGGTTTTAGTGGTTTTTCGGCAAAAGGACGAAAAGTCAACCCGATGACCGAAAGTCAACGAGTCAACAGGAAGTCCCGGAAGAGATTCGCAAGAGAATTCCGGAAGATTGGTCAAAGTCAACATTTGGTCAACTCCGAGGGTCGCGGTCAAAGTCAAGATGAAGTCAAGCTTGTGACTCATCACCAAAGGACTCCAAAATGCAGCAAAGGACCACACTATATCTCATGAGGTCATTCTTAAATTATTCCTCCCTTTTATTCCCTAGAGAATATAATTTACTCATTTAGCCTTCATTTAATTCATCCAACCCTTAGATCTAACCTTACCTCATCCTAGCTAGCCCTTCATTCTCTCCCTCTCTCACCTATATATAGCCCCTTTACCTCATTAGGTCATCATTCCCAATCAGCCCCAAAATTCTATTTTCCCCTTTTCTCTTTCTCTCCCCCATTTTCCCCTTTAGGTTAGCCACTGCACGTCTGTCGACCGGTCGACAGCAGGTCGACGATCGGCGGGTCAGCCACAAACCACCACTTCCTCACCTCATTTCCTCCACCATTCTTCATCAATCTTGTCCACCACGGCGTCTACTACATCCATCACCACTTGGGCAGCTGGGGATCCTCACCAAATCGTCAAGATTCATCATCAAAGCCAAGGAGGAGCTAGAGAGTCACCTATTGAGCATTTCTCATATTTACTCTCTCTTTTCCTTATGTCTAGAGCTTTATATTGTAAATTGATGATGTATATTGAGATGATTAGTGAGTAGTTACCTTTGTTGGGGACTAGGGTTGTGTGCCCTAGTCCAATGTGACTTTGTGATGCTTGATTGATGAATAAAATGCCTTTGTGTTGTATGAATATGTGTGCTTACCTAATTCAATGTGTGTTGGTTGCTTGTCTTTAGAATTTACCACTTATTTGGCATGTTAACTAGTCCATCTTGATGTGATTCTGTGAGATTGGTAACCTCACACACTCAAGGCAATTGGAAGCATATGTGATGAGTTGTGACTTGTTTGAGTCCCTAGTTTTGATGCTCTTACGCCTCTTAAGCACTATAGGGGATTCAATATTAGGTAACTTAGAGGAATCCTCTATGACACCTAGAGAGTCCGAATGACCCATAACATGACATTCGAATACCTTAGGGAACACGGTCCTAAAACCATAACATGGCTAAGATACGAGGCTTGATTCACACACACATTGGCATGATTGAGTTGATTAATGCATTGCTTGTTGTATTGGATTGGGGTTTGCCCGAAAACCCCAACACTTTCGTATATTTGCACACCTTCTACTTGCAATACTTTCTTTGCTTTACTTGTTGTTCTTCTTTGCATTCCATCAATGTTTTCACAAACCAATCACCATACTCACACTCCGCACATTGTTCATACACACATTCACCCACTCTATTCACATCTTGCCATTCCATCTAGCTAGAGCACTCGATTACTTACTACCGAGAGATTGGGGACCGTCAATCCCTGTGGAATGACATCCCCATATCTCAAAACTACTCACCACTCTTTTGTATTAAGTCAAAATGGCGCCGGCTGCCGGGGATTGAGGCTAAAACCTTGATTTATTGGTAGTTGTAGTTGGGTCTTTAGCATTCTTTTTGTTTGATTCACTTTGTTCATATTGTGTTGATTGATCACATGTGCTATTCACTCTTGAGTGAGACACATTAGGGGAGTGACAGACCTTATATCCTAGTGATATATGTAAGACATGAGCACCCCTAATGCTATCACTTTCTAGTTGAAGTATTCAATAAGTGTGCACATTCCATTTCTTGCTTTAAGTTGTTCTAAGCTTGTCTATATTGAATTCTTGTGTTTGTTTGCGTACTCGTTGCTTGTCAATACTTGTTTAGTTGTCATTTGGGTTCCCTTGCATCTCTAAGACCCTTGTTTGTTTAGGTATAAAAGGAGAAAAGCACAAAAAGATAGTTTCAGGACATTTCTCAAACGGTCGACCCTGTTTCTCGACCGTTCGACGACAATTCCCTGGACGACCATCGACCGGTTGACGGCAAGTCTCGACTGGTCGACTGGGAGCATTCTTGCTTCCCTTGCTTTGTTTCTTTCACTCATTGCTTTCATTACTTATCTAACCACCTATACTTGTATATCTTGCCTCAATTGTGATACTTAACCACTATTCATTGTGTTGTGAAGGTGCATGAACCTTGATTCAACCTCTCACACACCCATTCAACTTAGAAGTGGAAAAGTTTTAAGCGAGAATACAAGAGGTAGACCAAGAAGAAGGAGACGTATTCCGAGGATTGTGTGTGAGAGCGCGCCTCTTACACTTGAGAGCCAATGAGCACCTTTAGAAGACCATATTCCACAACCAACAATGGAGGAACCACACCAACATGATCATCATGATGAGGAGCCATACAACAACAACAACAACAATCCACCTCCCGTGAGGCGCATGAGGGAGTACACTCTCCCTCACGTAGTGGATCACCCATCATGCATCGTTCTTCCACCGTGCAACACTCATTACGAGATAAAGTCATCGACATTGAGCATTATGCCTAATTTCCACGCCTTGAAGGATGAAAGCCCGTATGATCATCTTATGGAATTCGAACAAGCGTGTACTACCGTGCAATTACATGGACTACCGGAGGATGGTTTGAAGCTTCGTTTGTTCCCCTTCACCTTGAAGGATGGGGCAAGGAAATGGCTACTCAAGCTACCGCCAAGGTCTATACACTCATGGTTCGAGTTGCAAGAGGCTTTCCTTTCGAAGTTCTTTCCACCAAGTAAGGCAGCCAAGGTGCGAGATTCCATTGTCAACTTCAAGCACCAATCGGGTGATGCTTTCTACGAAACATGGGAACGATTCAAGGATTTAGTGATGAGTTGTCCACACCATGGCTTGGAGCAATGGTTTCTTGTTGATGTGTTCTACCGAGGCTTATCTTCCGGTCAACGACAAAGGGTGGACACATTTAAAGGAGGTACCATAGAGAGAATGTCTCCCGATGAGGCATGGGACACCTTTGAGGACCTAGCAACAAACTCCGAGCTTTAGGATGATTTTGGACCTCGAAGGCATCCTCCCACACAAGCAGAATCTCAAGTACCAAAGGCCTTCAATGTTTCAAGTGAACCAACTGGTGAGGACTTGGTGAACATCAACTTTGGAAGCTTCATTGAACAAGAAGATTGACATGTTTATACAAGCATAAGCGAAGGCCACTTCCTCACAAGTCAATAGTGTTGTTTCTTCACCTCCTTGCTTCTATAGTTGTTCTCTTGGCCATCAAATGGAGGAGTGTTCTTATCATATCGACAAGGAGAAGGAAGAAAGGCAACATGTGAACCAAGTAGGCTCATACCCACAAGGTTCTTATCAAGCGCCTCTAAAGCCGTACAATACATATGCACCCCGGAATGATCAAGGGAGAACTCAAGGGTTTCAACCTAAGCCTTATGGGAGCAACAACACTCAAGGGAGTGGAACATACGGTGGATACAAGAGCTCAACTTATGGAGCACCTCCCGGGTTTTCTAACCAAGGAGGAGACACTTACAATTAAGGAGTCTCTACATCCTATGCTACCCCAAGTGTTCCCCAAGCTCAAGATTCAACGGAGCCGACTATGAAGGACATGATTGCTACCCTTGTCCAAAGCCAAGTGAAGTGCGATCAAGCGATTTCGGCACTTTAACAAGGACAACATGCACTTCAACAAGGGCAACAAACTCTTCAACAAGGGTACCATAGCTTGCAACAAGGCATGTCCAAGATTAAGTTACAAGTGGGCCAATTGTCCAAGGAGATTGGTGAAAGACCAAAAGGTGCATTGCCTTCTAGAGTGGAGCCGAACCTCAAGTTTAAATCAAAGGAAGAGTGCAATGTTATATCCACTTCCTATTCCGGTATCTCTCATGCTACTTACACCACTACTCCCCCAATTTCTAATTACTATATCCCTTCTCCCTCCATTCCCATTCATGAGAACTTTGATCATATGCATTACATGGAGGATGGGGCCAAGGAGGAAGAAAATGTACTCCTTGGCAACTATGGATTGAAGGAGGAGGTATGGTGTGCTAATGATATGGAGGAAGGAGTTGTGCTTGGCAAGAGATTAGGTTACTTGTCTTTTGAGAATGATGTTACCTCTTATGGTGGAGTGACGACACAAGAAGAAGCTTTGTTTGAGGAGACTTCTAGGCATGAGAGTGTCATGGTTACTAACCTTGGTGGTGAGGCTATGATGGCTATGGATCCACCAAGCACCATGAGCAGCTCTAGGGAGCTCCTTGATGATGATATCGTTGTCCATGAAGTAAAGAAAGTCACCCCCAAGGAGAGGAAGAACAAGAAGGCTACCTTGATGAATGAGGTACATGAAGTGTTTAAAAAGGTGGAGATTAACATCCCATTGCTAGAGCTCATTTGCCAAGTGCCGGTCTATGCAAAGTTTTTCAAAGACTTGTGTACCAAGAAGAAGCGGCTTGAGGAGCATGAAGTTTATAAGATTGAAGGGCATGTGAGCTCAATGATATCACACAACATGCCACCAAAAAGGAAGGATCCCGGAAGCTTCACTATCGGATGCCAAATTAGTGAAACCCACCTTGATGGAGCACTCATGGACTTAGGGGCGAGTGTCAATGTGATGCCTCTATCTCTCTACAAGAGGTTGAGCATTGGTGCTTTGCAACCTACCCCTATTGCACTTACCTTTGCGGATGGAAGCAAACGAAGACCGGCGGGTGTTGTGGAAGATGTGTTGGTAAGAGTTGATAAGTTTATTCTTCCCGCCGACTTTGTTGTGCTTGACATGGGTGAAGACCCCAATGGAGACAATGGATTCCCCCTTATTTTTGGATGCCCTTTCATGGCTACGGCGGGTGTAAAGATTAATGTTCTTAAGGGCACCATTAGTTGCAAGGTTTTGGGCGAGAAGGTGAAGTTCGAAATGTTCAAGCCCGTGCATCCACCGGAGGTAGTTGAGGAGGTGTTCTCTATAAACTTGGTGAAGAGAAATAGCGCTAAAAGTGAGAGGATTTTCGGTCCTTTGAACCCACCAAAGCCCACACCTCGTGCTCATGATCATTTCTCACCAATTTGGGGGTATGACAATCCTCCTTCCATGGAGCATACGAAGCCACCACCGTTTGGGTCTCATGATGACATGCTTGGGAAAGATCCATTTCTTGAGGGTGCTACTAAGAAGTCTCCTCCCATGAATGAGCTACAAAAGGCAACGATCAAGACCATGAGAGAGATGGTTGGTGAGGTTAGACAGAAGAAGTATGTATGGCCACCATCTCCTACATCACTTTTTAATGGCATTAAGGGCTGCTTCGTAGGAAGCCATGGAGATGGTGAGACGAGCAACACAATGAGTAGGAAGAAACTTTGCTTTGAGCCACCATAATTTTACCAAGAAGGAACCAAGACCGGCTTTTAGGTCTATAAACCGAAGCGCTTGTGGGGAGGCAACCCTATTTGGAGAAACACATTTATTTTCAGCATTATTTAGTAATGAATAAAAGAAGTCTAGGGAGGTTGGGAGGTGTTTTGATAGGAGTCTTGGAGGAAGAAACCCGAGAAGTGTTGGTTTGCATTTGTGCAAGAGAGGTCTTGGCAGAGCAGTAACTTTGGAGGCAGTTTTCTCTACATCTGTCCGTTGGAATACACTGAAACAAGTTAAAAAGCTTCTTCTATGAGTCCTCTGTTTCCAGTTTAAATTTCTCTCTGAAACAACCGTTGGATCTGCTGAAAATTTTGTTTAAAGGAGGAGTGCTCATTGCAGTTTGACTTTCTAGAGGGTCACTTTGACCAGCTCTTCATTGCTTGCCCGGAAGGTGATTTCTGAGTTTCCTGTGGCCAAACTAAAGCTCTTTGAGTCTACTCTCCAATGCCACTGGAATCACTCAACTTGGATGCCTATTCTTGGAGCTATGCCCAATTATTTGGGAGAAGGTCGCTGCTGTGTTGTTGCTGTCCCCTGTTTTGGATAATCTCGATGCAATCACACTTTCTAATTCATTTAGCACCCGAGGAGTAAACGTATAGAAGTCAAGGCTTTGTGCCCTGAGGATGGTGTCTATTTGTGGTTTCTCGGCTCGCTAGGGGAGTCTACAAAGGGGGTTTTTCTCACTCTATCATCCATATGCTATATTTTGTATGTGTGCATTCGCCCTACTTCACTTCCTCACTTTCACCAATTTTCTTTTCACTTTTAAACCTCTCACAACATTGAGAACAATGTTGGTTTTAAGTGTGGGGGTGAGGTTGGGCCAAACTAAAAGGATTTCACATTTTCAAACCACCAAAAATTTTCAATTTTTTTCAAAGTTTTCATCCAACGGTCGACCTTTGTGTCGACCGGTCGACACTTGTCCAGGGAGTTGTGGTCGAACGGTCGACAGGTGCATAAGTGTAAAATTTTGTGATTTTGGAACTTTGAAGGTTTTGTGTGTGTTTTGATTGCCCTTTTCAACCCCAATGATAATTGTGAGCCTACTAAGTTGTTAATTAGGAGGATAAAGACCATGTGCTTAGAAATCATTGAGTTGCCTTGTGATTAATGTGTGTAATTGATGATTGCTTGACATTATATTGCATTTTCCATGTTGGTTAGTCATTTTCAATTAGAGGAGCATATCTAGACAATGTATTGACATGCATATACCCCTATATGGTGAGATTTTGAGCCTCAATGATATGTATGCATCATTCATACATCCTTGTTCTTCATGTGTGTGCATTCCACTAGTTTACGAGACTTAGAACTTGCTCAAAGACCGCTTGAGACTACGTGTTAATTTGCAATGAATTGGAAATGATTAAGGCACTAGATATGCACCATGGCCAAATTAACTTCATCCCTCTAAACACTTTTCATTAGGTTTAACCTATTTCGAGCCTCATTCATCATTAGCTTTTTCTTCGTTTAACTCACAAAAGTCTAACTCACGTTACAAACTTAAACACTAACCATCCCTTGTTCCAAGTACTAGCGAGACGACGATTGTGACTTCTTATGTTCTTTGTGTTCAATGGGTTTGTGAAAAGCAAGTGTGGGGGTAGATTAGTTAGAATTGTACAAAAAAAAAAGTGTTGGAAGGAAAAGCAAATTACAAAAGAAGAAAGAAGTTGAGAAAATCAAAAAGAAGTTGTGTACAAAAAAATAAAGTTTCAAAAAAAAAAGTCCCAAAAGAAAAGAAAAATACAAAATGGGAAAAAGAAGTAGTGAGAAAAAGAAAGAGAAAATGAGAAATAGAAAGTACGAAAATCCAAAAATAGAGTTTGTCTTAGAATAAAAGGTTGAGGAGAATAAAAGATTAGGTTTGTTTGAAAAAGAAAATGAGTTTCAAAGTCCTTGAGTTGTTTTGTGAAATACTTGGAATACTTGTATATCCATCCATTCATTTCATGCTAACCCCTAACCATTGGCCCCATTACAACCATGTGAAAGCCCTTTTGATCTAATGAGTTGCGAATTAATTAGTGGAGATAGAGTTGGTCAATGAGCAAGATTATGGGGACGTTGCTTTTGGTAATGTTCTTGAGAGTAAACACTTAACCCTAAATACAAGAGCGGAAATATTTAGTGAATCATGTGAGTTTAGCGGTTAATCTTGTCAAACATATGCTAATTTGATTGCTCTTGATTGATTATTCCATGGCTAGCACACACTTCACCAAGTATGCATTAGATACACATATTAAACACTTGGCAAATCATGAGGTTTGAGTATATGCTTGATTGAATCTTGATTTGTGGCTTAGTGGTCTCTCTTTGAGGATATGGTTGTTAAGGTAAATTGAAAGTGATATGGATTGTTGATTCTTCATTTGCTTTAGGACAAGCAAAGCTTAAGTGTGGGGGTGTGATTTGTATGTGATTTGCATACAAATTAGACCTCTAATCACTCTAGCAATGCAAATTCGAAGGCCGTTTAGTGTCTCTAATCCTTGAATTGCACCATTGTAGGGTTCACGAGCATTCGATTGATATCGGGAGCAAAGGAGTGCGTTTTGGAGCTTTTAGTGGTTTTCCGGCAAAAGGACGAAAAGTCAACCCGAGGACCGAAAGTTAACTCGTGGTCAACCCCGACTTTAGAGCGTCAACGAGTCAACATGAAGCCTCGGAAGAGATTCGCAAGAGAATTCCGGAAGATTGGTCAAAGTCAACCTTTGGTCAACTCCGAGGGTCGTGGTCAAAGTCAAGACAAAGTCAACCTTGTTACTCATCACCAAAGGACTCCAAAATTTAGCAAAGGACCACACTATATCTCATGAGGTCATCCTCATTTTCCCCTTTAGGTTTGCCACTGCACGTCTGTCGACCGGTCGACAGCAGGTCGACGATCGGCGGGTCAGCCACAAACTACCACTTCCTCACCTCCTTTCCTCCACCATCCTTTATCAATCTCGTCCACCACGACGTCTACTACATCCACCACAGCTTGGGCAGCTGGGGATCCTCACCAAATCGTCAAGATTCATCATCAAAGCCAAGGAGGAGCTAGAGAGTCACCTATTGAGCATTTCTCATCTTTACTCTCTCTTTTCCTTATGTCTAGAGCTTTATATTGTATATTGATGATGTATATTGAGATGATTAGTGAGTAGTTACCTTTGTTGAGGACTAGGGTTGTGTGCCCTAGTCCAATGTGACTTTGTGATGCTTGATTGATGAATAAAATGCCTTTGTGTTGTATGAATATGTGTGCTTACCTAATTCAATATGTGTTGGTTGCTTGTCTTTAGAATTTACCATTTCTTTGGCATGTTAACTAGTCTATCTTGATGTGATTGTGTGAGATTGGTAACCTCACACACTCAAGGCAATCAGAAGTATATGTGATGAGTTGTGACTTGTTTGAGTCCCTAGTTTCGATGCTTTTACGCCTCTTAAGCACTATAGGGGATTCAGTATTAGGTAACTTAGAGGAATCCCCTATGACACCTAGAGAGTCCGAATGACCCATAACATGACATTCAAGTACCTTAGGGAACGAGGTCCTAGAACCATATCATGGCTAGGATACGGGGCTTGATTCACACACACATTTGTATGATTGAGTTGATTAATGCATTGCTTGTTGCATTGGATTGGGGTTTGCCTGAAAACCCCAACACTTTCCTATATTTGCACACCTTCTACTTGCATTACTTTCTTTGCTTTACTTGTTGTTTGTCTTTGCATTCCATCATTGTTTTCACAAACCAATCACCACACTCACACTCCGCACATTGTTCATACACACATTCACCCACTCTATTCACATCTTGCCATTCCATCTAGCTAGAGCACTCGATTACTTGCTACCGAGAGATTGGGGACCGTCAATCCCTGTGGAACGACATCCCCGTATCTCAAAAACTCACCACTCTTTTGCATTAAGTCACGTATCCTAGGAGAGTCAAACATAAGAAAAAACTTTGGTGTTAAATTACTGCACCAAACATCTTGGATAGCAAAAACAAAATTAATTAAGAGATATCATATCAAAATCTCGGAGAGGTTTTGAATATTTTAAAAACTTAAAATGAAATCAATTACGTACATCTACAAAATAAAACATAATAATATTGAAGAGGAGTAAAGAGAGAAAATTTGATTAGGAATAAAAAGTGGTAATTGTCTTTGAATATATTATTATATCAATAGATGTAATTTATTTTAATTGATGATGGTTCCATTGTTTCCATTTATGTGTTAGTTCGTATGGTAAAAAAAACATGTACAAGCATATGCAAACACATCATCAATGATGATGAAGTTTTTATCCCACGTCCCATGTACACTAGTGTAATTAATCGAGATCTCTATGTTTCCATGGATAGGTTCTAACGATGGAGTGTCCTCCAAAGATGTCTCTTGGACATAACCGTAATCCATAACGTTCTCATGTGACAGATTTTGAGTATCAATGATGAGAGGGTTATTTTGTGCCATCGCAGCCTTGTTCCTAGAGTGCGTATCCCTTGAACCTAGTGGTCTCACACGCTTCCTCAGCGGAGCCACGACCTGAGCCACATCACCACTATTACTGGTAGTGGCGCCAGCAGTGCCCGACCCTTCCTCAGGGGCGGCAGTTGCAGCGTCTTTGAGTCCGAAGCCCTTTTTAGGGACTTCCATCCTTGCAGGTACATTAGCAGCATGTATATGAGATCTAGTCACTTTAGCAAGATCTGAGAAAGCGTCCGTACGAGAATCGGCGACTTTCTGGAGATCTATAATTCTACGTACTTCAATTTCTTTGTGTGCTGTAGGGGGATCGTTATGATACAAAGTGGGGACAGGCCACGACAATTCCAGTCGTTCCTGCTGAACATTCACGTGAAGGAAACCTACTTTGTGTGTGCCTTGTCAATCTAGGAGAATCTTTAGTTAGTATGGAATAAGGAATGTGAATTCTATTAGATTATGGATTGTATCTTTGTACTCCTCTATAAATAGAGGCCCTTATTCTTTAATAAAGATGATTCTATTATGTGCTATTTCTCTTATTTACTTTCATTATACTTAAACACGTTATCAGCACGAGTCTCTAACCTTGAATCAAAAAAGCCAAATCTTCAGCATAGCATCCTGCTACGCGCCTTAACCCTAGAACTCTAAATCCTAGGTTCACCGCGTATCTTCCACCGTTGCTACATACCACCACCGCCTGCCACACATCTCCTCTTCTACAAAGTTCAAGAAAAACAAGAAGAAGAAAATCAAGAAAAAGAATCCAAGTAAGCTTTTATAAACGTTCATGCTTTATGAAATTTAAATTCAACCTTCTTTTTCTCCGGGGACTTGCAACCTCCCCTCTTCTTCCTCCCACCTTTCTATAACGTGGGATAATACATGAGCTACTTCTCCAAACTATGAGAAGCATTAGAGGAGTGACGGGCCTTATACCGCTTGAGGTATATGTAAGACATGAGCACCTCTAATGTCATCATGCTATTGGTGATGTCCTCAAAAGCCGAACTGTGGGGGTTCGAGCCAATACTCCGAATAAGAATCCATAGAGAGAAGAGACTTTGAATGAGGAGTTCATTGACCAATTTACCTCCGGATGAGGAATCCGTAGAGAAGAAATGACCTTACTACACCAAAGTTTCACATAAATCCAATACATGGAAAACGTTTCTTGGGAGCATAGCTCATAAACCATAATTGTTTTCGTGGGAGTTTAACTCCGAAGACTAACCTCAATTCTCTTGTTATTTTCAGGATAATGAATAACCTGAACAAGCTAGACTTTGCACCTTTGGATGCAACATGCATAGGATATCATAAGTGGGTTCGCGACGTCCACAACCACTTGAAGGCACGTGGGATCATATCTGCAATCCGTGAACTGACGTGTCGTATAGTTTCGCTTAAGAACAAGTGTCTTTTACGAGTGTCAACAATTGTGGATGTACAGATTAAGACCAGGGGAATATCATACCCAAGGGATTGGAAGGCCCAAGATCCCAATTTGGTAAACAAAATAACCAAGAAGCAATGGCACTAGAAGTGGTGTGACAAGAAATGGATTATGTACTTAGATGTGGAGTATATGAAACATGATTGTGTAGTGTTCAAAAAGGTGTCACTCTTGGGTGACTAGTGACCAAAACAGTAGCCAAAACAGTAACCAAGTGACAATACTAATCTAAGTGGACAAATGAAAGAAACATAAGTGAATGTGCTTGATAATTGTCAAGTGTTGAGGTGACAAGCCCAACAAGTGAATGTATTTGTGTGATCAAATGATGAGGATGATTGGGGTTTTGGGTTTACTCTAATCCATATCCGATGAATAGATAACCCAATGTAAATATATGTTGAAAAGGTTCATGAGTAAATCCTACATTCCACCCATGTTATGGTATGGAAAGCGAGTGCAATCTAATGTCATCATGTCCAGTTATGGTCATGAGAATCAAGTCTCACATTCAAACGTGAATGGAGGTGCAGAACAAATGCAGCAAGGATTTACACAAAACTAATTGATGGATGAATCAATTTCCGTATCCTAATTCTAGGATCATGCCTTTCTAAGTTATTTTCATACCAATAATGGTTCATAAAAACTCTCGATTTATTAACCTAAGTCATATTATGCTTTTTGAGTTAACAAATTAAGGCATAAAGCATTGACACGTAGGAAATCAAAGAAGGCAAGTTGAAAAATCAAACTCATTCTCATCATGCTCATTGTCAACTATCCAAAGATTGCAAGATAGCTAATCATACAATCTCAACCAAGAAAAATCCAATGCATGCTCACAAATTAGCTAGATTCATAAACAAGCATTAAACATGGTTAAATTAGGCAATGAACATACTCATCATCAACCAACATGAATAAACATCAAATTATCATAGCTTCATCATGAATGGACTAAGGCACACAACCCTAGTCCCCAATCTTAAGGAACTACTCACACATGGTTATGGAATTAAGAATGGAAACATGAATACAAAGAATAACTAGAGTAGGGTTAAGAAATTCTCAAGGGATGATGGCTAGCAGCTCCTTGGTGACTCCAAGTGTAGATGACAGCCCCCTCTTGAACTCCTCTTCACTTCCAAGCTTCTTCTTCTTCAAGTTTCTGAATCCTTGTGTTCTTGACGAATTCCCAGCTGTGGAGCATGAAACGTGGTGGAATGGTGACGGAATGGTTATGAAAGTCAGTTCCTAAGATAAATGGATGTCTTAGGAACAACTTTGGTGAAGGAAGAAAAATGATTTGAGTAGTGGAAGGTGGTGAAAATGGAAGAACAAAACTGGACAGTTTCTTGGTGTTCTTGGCGGATGAATGTGGAGTGGAGTGGCTGATTCCTTCTATGAACGAAATGGGGAACTGAATTCTTGTTATGGGTGGTCTGCCAACAGCTCTATTGCAGCCCTAATGCTCACAATAGAATATGTGAGTGCATGATGGGAGTAATACAAAAGAAAGAAATAGTGGAGGGATGTAAGAAGCTAAGTGGGAGGATGGCAGGATTTTTGCACATGCATGCAGCAATGCACATGTGTACAGCTGGTCAAGAGTGTCTTCTCCACATGTGGTGGTGGTCCGGTGGTGGTCCGGTGGTATTGCCGCCTCTTGTGGTGGTGGTTCGCTGGAAAAGTCGTTGGAAAGGTAATTTCATCATTTTTCTTCCTCTTCTCGAAACTTCAAGGCAACATCGTCCAAAGATTGATTCGTACGGTCTTTAATGTCGAGAAGCCACGGTTGACTTTTCTTCCTCTTCTCGGAAATGTGCCAAATGTTGTCAAAATGCACCTTTTTGTGCCGAATTACTTCAACTCACGTAAATGACCTGAAAACATGAAAATACACTTTAAATGCAATAAATGGCCTTTGGAGTCACTTAATTCCCGTGATTAGGAATGCAATTTGCACGACAAATATGTGCAAATCATGAACCTTCTCCTGCACCTGAACCAGCCGTTGCAGCTACACCAGCCGCCGCTACACTTGAAGGTGGTGAGCCACCGCCGTTCCCACTGCCGCCGCCGCCGTAGCAACAGCTGCCGCCGCTGCCTGGGAGGGACTTACCATCGCTGATGCTCTAGAGTCTAGGAATGCCAGAGCAATCATCATCATGATTCGTCATATGGACGAATCTCTACAATCCAAGTACCTCAATGAAGAGGATCCCAGAAGACTATAGGTTGCACTCGAAGAGCGATTTGGTAACGTCTGTGAATCCTTGCTTCCTGACTTAGAGGTGAAGTGGCAACAATTGCGCTTCTGTGATTATGCCTCAGTCCTAGAGTTTAACTTGGAAGCACTCTGCATCAAATCCCTGTTGGAATTATGTCAGAAGAACATTACTGATGCGATGTTGATTGAGAAAACCCTCTCTACTTTCCTCGTCTCTGACTTGGTAGTTGCAAAAAACTATCGCATTGAAGTGCAGAACAGAAGGATCACAAGATTTCATGAGCTTATCTTTGCTCTCTCTGTTGATGAAAAACATGAGAAAATACTTGTGAAGAATTATAATGCGAGGCCCATGGGAAATAAGCAAATTCCGGAGACCCATTATAATGGCGCCCCAAAGAGAGGTCGCCGCAAGCGAAACCCTAAACCAAGGGACAATTCTGGACGTCCTGGTCCATATGCTAATTCGTCTGAAGCCCACCGCCACCCTACCTTTTACTGCGCAACAGCTAGTGACTGGGTACGGGCCAAGCATTTCGTACTTACGCATATTTGGGTGTGCTATTTATATGTCTATTACGCCGCCACAACATATTAAGATTGGTTCTCAAAGACGAATGAACATTTATGTTGGATTTGAGTCTCCAACAATAATCCGCTATGTAGAACCCTTGACAAGTGATCTATTTACCACTAGATTTGTAGATTATCACTTTGATGAGGCAGTCTTCCCATCGTTAGGGGGAGATAAGAACGTAAACGTTCAGCAGGAACGACATAAATTGTCGTGGTTTGTCCCCACTCTGTCTCATAACGATCCCCCTACTGTACACAGAGAAATTGAAGTGTGTAGAATTATAGATCTCCAGAAAGTCGCCGATTCTCTTCCGGACGCTTTCTCAGATCTTGCTAAAGTGACTAGATCTCATATACCTGTTGCTAATGTACCTGCAAGGATGGAAGTCCCTTAAAAGGGCTTCAGACTCAAAGACGTTGCAACTGTCGCCCCTGAGGAAGGGCCGGACACTGCTGGCGCCACTACCAGTAATGGTGGTGATGTGGCTCAGGCCGTGGCTCCACTGAGGAAGCATACGTGGGAGACCACTAGGTTCGAGAGATACCCACCCTAGGAAACGGGCTGCGATGGCACAAAATAACCCTCTCATCATTGATACTCAAAATCCGTCACATGAGAACGTTTTGGATTACGGTTATGTCCAAGAGACATCTTTGGAGGACGCTCCATCGTTAGAACATATCCATGGAAACATAGAGATCTCGCTTAATTACACCAGTGTACATGGGACGTGGGATAGAAACTTCATCATTATCGATGATGTGTTTGCATATGCTTGTGCACGCGAGTTAATTGAGACTGATGATATTGAATCTCGCTCCGTTGATGAATGCCAACGTAGAATTGATTGGCCTAAATGGAAAGATGCGATCCAGGCTAAGTTAGACTCACTAACAAAGAGAACGGTATTCGGGCCAATTGTGCCGATACCTTCTGAAATAAAACCTATTGGATGTAAATGGGTCTTTGTTAGAAAGCGTAATGAGAGAAACGAGATATAAAGCTCGCCATGTGGCGCAAGGCTTCTCATAACGCCATGGTATCGACTACGATGACACATATTCTCTCATAATGGATGTCATAACGTTCCGCTATCTTTTAGTTTGGTAGTTTTCGAAAAACTAAATATGTAGCTTATGGATGTGGTCATAGCGTATCTCTATGGGGATCTAGATACGAGAAATTTATATGAAGGTCCCGGATAGGCTTTAGTTACCCAAGTCAAGTGGCTCTAGACCACGGAGCACGTTTGCAATAAGATTGCGACCCTCACTATATGGATTGAAACAATCCGGACGGATGTGGTATAACCGTCTAAGTGACTACTTGCTTGGAAGAGGGTATGAGAACAATGAAATATGCCCCTGCGTGTTTATTAACAAAACAAGTTTCGGATTTAAAATTGTAGCGTTTTATGTTGATGACATGAATATTATTGGAACTCTTGATGAATTAAGAGACATCGCTGAATACTTGAAATCCGAGTTTGAGATGAAAGATCTTGGGACAACACGGTTTTGCCTTGGCTTAGAACTTGAGCACCGTGATAATGGGATCCTAATTCATCTATCAGCTTATATCCAAAAGATGCTCAGGCGGTTTAATATGGATAAGGTCCATCCTGCTAGCACTCTCATGATTGGTCGCAGTCTATATCCAAAGAAGGATCTGTTTCGCCCAAGGGATGATGGCGAAGACGTTTTAGAGGCTGAGGTACCGTACCTAAGTGCAATAGGCGCATTATTGTACTTGGCATAGTGTACAAGACCCGATATCTCCTTTGATGTTAACTTGTTAGCTAGACATAACTCTACGCCCATGCAACGCCATTGGACTGGCAAAAAGACTATCTTTCGGTACTTGAAGGGTACGATTGATATGAGTTTGTTCTATCCCCACAGAGAGTTAAGAAATTTCAGAAAAATGGGTGAGCAACCCGTGCCCGACCACGTCGGTCGACCGGTCTAACCATGGCCGTCGACCGGTCGAACAACTTATTGTTCCGCTGCTACCTCTTATATCCAAAATCCTTGTGATGTTTTGGTTGGTTTTGCTGATGCTGGGTGACAAAGCAAAAAGAGTGGTAAGTGATATTTAGACGGGGGATTGTCGTTCCACAGGGATTGACGGTCCCTAATCTCTAGATAGTATGCGGTTGGGTGACTCTAGCTAATGTGTGGGATGACAAGATGTGAAAGGAGTGAGTGAATGCATGTTTGAACAATGTGCGTAGTGGTGAAGTGTGTTTGGTTTATGTGAGAAATGGTGGAATGCAAGACAAACAACAAATAAAGAAAGCAAGTAATGTAATGCAAGTAAAGTAGAGTGTGTGCACAATTAATAAAGAAAGTGTTGGGGTTTCGGGTTAGCCTAAGTCCAAACATGATGCTTAATGAATCAATTTAGTATTCGTGTCTATGCAATGAATGAATCAACCTTCGTATCTTAGCCATATTATGGGTCTATGTCACGCCCCGATTTTCAAATCAATTAATAAGGCATTTTGCCCTTAATTACAAAACAATTCGGGAACGTGACTACATGGAATATCAAATACAAATATGCACTAGAATTTTTTTCCTTTTAATTCAAGTACACAACACCAACTCCATGCCCAACATTGTAATTTCAAACTCAAAACAAGAGTCGAATATTACATACCAAATATTTATATAATAAATTGATACATCAAAATATTACATAAATAAATCTTCAGAGTGCGAAGCATAAAATAGCGGAAGTCTTATAACCCAACAAAATGTATGCAGCCTTGCATTACTCCTGGTTATCCTAACCTGCAGGTATAACCCCTACACCGTGGAATAGTGTACCGGGTTATATCAACAAACCCGGTCAGCTTACGAAGCTGGTATGAGTGATCTATGTTTTATTCACACTGTAACATTTTCCCAAATTGAATTCTTTTATTTTCAAGAATCAATTAAAACCCAAAAGTTCCATTTCAAATCCGGAAGATTCGTATTATCTAATATACTGAACCTACGTGCCCCATACCACGTATTTTAACCCCACACGCCCCATAAACGTGTATGTTAATACCAGGGTAATCCAGTATGTTAAATAATATAAACCCTCGATCTTTACTCACACAAAACCATTTATAACTTAGCCTGATTAAAAGTGAGATGCATCTCATTTTAATACATCAAGTTATTTTTAACTTCGCCTGATTAAAAGTGAGAATACTATTTTTCTTCTCCTTTTAATACATCAAGTTAATCATACAATATGCAGTCTAGAGCTCTAACTGAATGGGCTACCATTTTTCACCCATTTAACATTGTCCCCGGTCAGGACAGTCCGTTTGGACAAAAACATTCAAATAGGCAAACACAATATCTTATTTAGAATTATTGTGTTCCCACAAAATTCACAAATCAAAACAATAAAATGAATATTTTTCAAATATTGTTTTAACACCAAAATCACAAACAACACAATATGAATTAATATTCATATATAAAAACATCGTGAGATTCACTCACCTCTAATTCCTGCTGCGTCTTCAAATAGTAACCAGGAATCGACAAGCGTGTACGCAACACCTTTCATAATCACCTATGATTATGCAATATCCAATTAGCATAATACATTTCCAAAATAATCCAAAGTTCCTCAAATGTCACCTAGGACATCGGAAATATTAATCGAGACCATTTGACCAAAAGTCAACCATCGGTCAACGTGGGTCCCACGTCTACTATTCATCAACGGGTCCCACACGAAATCCAAAACTTCCAAAATCCATCAACATGCTTATTTCTAGCATCCTAACATCATATCCAAAAATGGTGATGATCCAACGGTCGGATCATCACGGATCTAACGATCCATAATCATTGCATAATTGATCATTGATCAAACGATATAATTTCAATAATCCAACGGTCCAACATGCTTATAATATCAATATTAACCCTACGATCAAATTTCATGATCATCCAACGGTCGGATCTCACGAATCGTAAATCGTACGATCCGATTAATCGGGTTAATTGACCATCATTCAAACGACCGAATTTGACAAAAGTCAAAACACGAAACTTGTTCGTATCGACGAACCAAGTTCAAAGGAGTAAAAATTGCTCCGAGCATTTGCCGGACGCGCCGCCACGCGCCGCCGCAAGCGGCTGTGCGTGAGCCCCACGCGCCGCCGGCCAAAGTCCTAATCTACCAGATCTAAACCGTTGATCTACTAGATCACAACAATTTGAGCAAGTTTTATACCTGCCCCGAAGTCCGGTTGTGCCTGGATCGGCCGGATCTTGCCGGAGAAGATTCTGAAATCGTGAAAACTTCTCACCGTCGATCCGCCGCCGTCCGTGGTTGCCGTGGGGTGAAACCACCGGGATAGCCTCGCCGTGATGAGGCCTTCCAAAACCCAGAAGGGTTGCGGTCCAACTTGGCCGGAATGTGTCGGACGACGAGGGGGAAAAACCCCTCGGTTTCGGTGGTTGCAGCGGCGTCACGCCGCCGTTCCAGGCGGCAAGGATGGGTGGGCTAGGTCCGGCGACCCAAGCCACAGCCTTTGGTGGTGGCGGTGTAGTCCGGCGGTGGCCGGTGAAAGATCTGCCATGTGCAGCCGGCGGAGAGAGAGAGAGAGAGAGAGAGAGAGAGAGAGAGATCGGGGGGAAGGAGAGAGAAAGGGAATTAATTAACCTAATCCATAATTAGGAATGGACGGCCCAGATTGAATCTCTAAGATTCAATGGCCAAGATCTTGCCGACAAAGAAAAGGATTATAAAATTAATTCTTTTCTCTCCAAACTTCCGAAATTCATAACTCTCTCATACGATGTCCGTTTTCGGTGAACCAAATTCCTACGAACTCGATTCGACGAGGTCTACAACTTTCATGAAGGAACTTTTCCCAAATTCTCAACGGATAAAAAGTTACCTTAATTAACCTCGTGTAACTTATAATTACCGCCGTAATTATCGTTTTACGACGAAAACCCCTAAAATATGACATCACTCCATTTCACTTCAAATTTCACGAACTATTTAATAAAAATAATACGGAAATTTTCGGGGTATTACAGTCTAAGACCATATTTTCTTATGTATTCTTAGTGCCATATTATGGGTCACTAGAACTCCCTTAAATTGGCTTGAGAGGCGATGAGCACAAAGACTTAGAAACTCAAACAAGGGGGCGAGCCTCATCACATCTATTATCAATTGCCTAGAGAAAGCTAGGAGTCACCCCAACAATCTCAATCAAAGCAGATTGTAAACATGCTTAAAGAAGTGACTAAGTTCCCTAAACATGTACTCAACACAAATTGAAATGGATAATAGACATACTCATTCATCACAAAACAGTCATACATAGTCAATTCATCATTACATCACAATGGACTAGGGCACACAACCCTAATCCCGAACAAAGTAACTACTCACTATCCATCAAAGTATACATCATCATATCATAATAGCAAGCTATAAACATAAATACAAGAGAGAAAAGGGTTGAAGAATTCTCAATCAATGGTGTCTCATTCTTCTCCTTGGATCTAGATGACGTCCTTGATGTCTGGTGAGGATCCCAGCTGCCCAAAATGGTGGTGGAAGTGGCGGAAGTAGGCTGACCCGCCGCGCGTCGACCGGTCGACAACCGTGCAGAACCTAAACCTAAGGGAGAGGTGGAGAGGAGGAAAGGGAAAGTGAGAGTGATGTGTGAGAGGCTAGCTGAAGTTGGATGACCAAATGGGGAAATACTAGGCATATATAGGCAAATGAGGGAGAGAATGGAAGGCTAGGATGAGTAGGGTTAGATCTAAGGGTTGAATACAATAAATGAAGGTAATCTAAGGATGACCTCATGATGTCTAGTGTGGTCCTTTGCTGAATTTTGGAATCCTTTGGTGATGAGTCACAAGGTTGACTTCGTCTTAACTTTGACCACGACCCTCGAAGTTGACCAAATGTTGACTTTTGACCAATCCTCCGGAATTCTCTTGCGACTCACTTCCGGGACTTCATGTTGACTCGTTGACGCTCTAAAGTCGGGGTTGACCACGAGTTGACCGATGGTCCTCGAGTTGACTTTTCGTCCTTTTGGAGGTCTACTAAGCAGACCCTTGTCGCTACTTCTTCGAACCATGCTGAGATTATTGCTCTCTATGAAGCGGTTCGTGAGTGTATATGGTTAAGGTCCATAGTTACACATATAAGAAGTACATGTGGTTTGAGGTCAACCATTGATGAACCTACAAGGCTTTTCAATTGCAGAATTGAACCGGGGCTTATGGTTGTCATTCTTGAATGAAGGGTTGTGAGGGTACGCACACTTTTGCAATTGTAAAATGAAGTAGGAAATGAAAATGGACCCTTTGGTACCATCGATCACTAAAGTCAAATGACGAACCATATCACCGGAAAGCTCAATTCTTTGATTAGCACCCTGAACTACTTCTGTAATAATGCAGTCCTTTCGGGTACGAAACTGCACAAACTCATGCATTTTGAACTATCTAATGTTTCCCATAGTATCTTGTCTAAAATCTTGAAAGAAAGACCGCATAACTAAGCTCTCAAAATAACTTTGACCAATTCTTCTATTTTCTTGGTTTTGCTTCCAATTAAGATAATATTGTGACATCCACAGTTTTTTTTTGGTCTGAGTGACATCCGCAGTTTAATCATATTATTTTGTTAAACTCATGATCTTTGGGAAATATAGCACAATACAAAAGACAACGTTTGACTACTGGGGTCAAATCATAATAACTTAGTAATAGTGGTCGGAAAACTTGTTCTTCAACTTCTTCTAATTCCCATATCTTACTATTCAGAACATCTCGTCATTCCTCTCTTGTTTTTTTATACCACACTAGACTACTTAAAGCCTTCACAATAAGAGGCAAACCTTTACACATTTTTACAATTTCTACACCAATAGCTCCAAACCAATTAGACTCATCTTCTTTCTTATCCAAAAATGCTATGCTATTGAACAATGCCAAACTATCTTTCTCGTTCAACTTGTCTAAATGGATCATGCTACTGGTTTCTCTCATCATTTTAGCAACCTCTTGATTTCGTGTGGTCACCAGTATTGTACTGCCCTTGGCACAACTTTGCATTATTACCGGTAGTTTCAAATTTTCCCACTTTTTTTGGTCATAGGTCCACACATCATATAGGACCAAGGTTATTTTTGTCCCACTGGATTTTTGTTACTTGGCAAGGTTTTTAATGAGACAACGCGAGGAGCACCACCTAGACTTGACGGCACAAGGGGGAGTGTTGAAGGAAACCTACTTTGTGTGTGCCTTGTCAATCTAGGAGAATCTTTAGTTAGTATGGAATAAGGAATGTGAATCCTATTAAATTATGAATTCTATCTTTGTACTCCTCTATAAATAGAGGCCCTTATTCATTAATAAAGATGATTCTATTCTGTGCTATTTCTCTCTTCTGTTATTTATTTTCATTATACTTAAACCCTTATTTTTTATTTTAATATAATTACATACATAGGTAATTTTTTGAAAAATTTTAGAGGCCCTTCCGGCCCTTTAATGGCTCCACTTTTATCTATACTATAATTAAAAGAAGATATTTTGTGAACCATAACTAATTTTTTTACCTTAATTAATAACATTCGAAGATTAAAAAATAATACAAACAATTTAATCATCAAGGACAAAAGTGTGAAATGCAATTAACAATTAAATGAAAAATTAGCAGCAAAACTACCTTTAACTACCCACTCACTTCCACACCCATCAGGTGAGTATCTTTAGCAAGGCTAGTTATTTTTTAACTAAATTTTAGCTAAAATAGTTAGAGCATCTTTAGCAGACTATTTATCTTAGCTCCTTAGCTATTTTAGAAAACATGTTTAGCTTTTCAGCTATTTTAGCAGTTGCACCAGCCTCCTAAGTGGCTCTCTATTTTACTTTTTAGCTTTATGGCTGCTAAATATAGAGAGCAAGATGAGGCTCTCTATTATTTTTGTTAATTTAAAACCTTCCTTTTTAGTTGTTTTGTGTAATTATTAAATCCACTTAAACTATTTTTTATTCATTAATAAAATTATTTAAATTCAATACTAGCTATAGTAGAGAGCATTGGTGCAGACGTATTTTCAAACTGGCTAGCCAAAATAACTTTTTAGCTACTTTAGCTAAAATTTAATTAAAAAATAGCTAGCATTGCTAAAGATACTCTTAAAAAGTTAGTTTGGCTAGGCAGTTTGAATTTACATCAATGCTTTCTATTTTAGCTAGTTTTGAATTTAGGAATTTATATTATATTTTAAGGAATGTTTTAAATTAAAAAGAATAATAGAGAGTATTCTCTCACTCTCTATATTTAGGAGTCATAAAGCTAAGGGAAAAAATCACCTTTAGTCCCTCAACTTTGACTCGTTCGACACTTTCGTCCCTGAACTTTGAAATATATCACTTTCGTCCCTGAACTTCAACACCGACTATCACTTTCGTCCCTGACCGAAAAAAAAAAATGGTGCAAAACCTATGCCAAAATGTTCGCACGGATGAGAGGAGTAACTTTTATAACTGGGGCTAAGCTCAATTCGGCCTAGAATGGCTCGAATTTAGCCCGAAAGCCGGTGGTGGCCGAAACTTTATTTGTAAAATTCTCCGCCGTCCGGCGACAGTTTGAGGCGGGGTTGGTGGCGTTGAACTCGCCCCTCAAGGAGGGTTCAAAACCTAGTATGTGTTGTCGTTCGAATTGGCCGGAATCGGAGGTTTATTCGATGAAAACTTCGGTCAGGGACGAAAGTGATAGTTTTTTTCAAAGTTCAGGGACGAAAGTGTCGAATGAGTCAAAGTTTAGGGACGAAAGTGTCGAATGAGTTAAAGTTTAAGGACTAAAGGTGATTTTTTCCCTAAAGCTGAAAGCTAAAGTAGAGAGCCAAGAGAATCTCTAACAGACTAGCTATTTTGAAAAAAAAGTTAAAATTTAGCTATTTTGCCACAATTTATCATTCCAACAAAATAGCTAAATGAAAGTCAAAT
This sequence comes from Rubus parviflorus, assembly GCA_029955375.1. Taxonomy (NCBI): domain Eukaryota; kingdom Viridiplantae; phylum Streptophyta; class Magnoliopsida; order Rosales; family Rosaceae; genus Rubus; species Rubus parviflorus. Next base: position 1,492,351 of record JARGGL010000008.1, on the reverse strand, counting down.
TTAGTTTTTACCAAAATTTGTATCTACATTTAGCTAGATAGGAGAGAGAATATAACTAAATTCTAAATTAACTTACAAATAGCTACCCTTTGCTGGAGCAAAAGTGAAAAACTATGCTATATTTCATTTTTAGTTATATTATATAGTGAAAATATGTTTTACCGTTGGAGATGCTCTTAGAGCTTCTTTAGAAATGCTAGCTATTTTCTAACAAAATTTTAGTTAAAGTAGTTAAAAAACTATTTTAACTAGACAGTTTGAAAATACGTCTGCACCAATGGTTTTTACTTTAGCTAATATTTTAATGAATTTTGACATTCTTCTAAAAAAAAAATTATTTGAATTTATATCATTTTTTAATGAATAAAAAATAATTTAAGTGTATTTAATAATTACACAAAACAACTAAAAATGAATGTTTTGTTGTGAGTCGCCTATTAACTCAAGTAGAAAAGAGAGAAAAACAAGAGAGCGAAGTGTAGAATGAATCGATTGATGTTTGATGTATTGGTGTGTCAAATGGTGATGCCTCAACCTCTTTATATAGTGGAGAGGTTGAGGTGTATTCATGGTATACAATAATGGTGAGAATCCTTTTGGTTTCTCCACTAACCCACTAACCCACTACTATACATTTATGTTCTCTCATAAGTAGTGTAACCCTTATGGAGTCAATAGAAAGAAATATCAAAGGTCTTGCACAATGTATATAGTCCACATCTTGTATCATGTTCGTACGGACCTTAGTTTAATGGATAGCCACCCCACAATGTGTCCTACAACACTCCCCCTTGTATGTCCAAAAACTGACTTTGCTGCATTTGTACTCCTTCATCTTCAAGCATTGTGCTAGGTATAGTTAGGTAGAGTTGAAAAAATAAACATTCATTCGCTAATGCCAACACACAAAAACCTTAAGTCCGGGAAAACCCAATGTGGGACAAAAAATCGGAGTTTAGGAGAAAATTGTGTTGCCGAATGATGTAGACCGAAGCACCATGAGATGTAAGTACGCGGAGAAACTCACCACAAGATATATGCCTCATTAAAACCTTGCCAGAGTAAACCCAGTGGGACAAACCTCTGGTCGAAGGACAAAAGAGTACACAGTGGTTAGAAGTATACTCCCCCTAATTTCGGTAATCCTTAGTGAAGGTATGATCAATGTTAATAATTTGACAAATAACTAGACGATGGCTGAGATGGTGTCTCGTTAAAAACCTTGCCAATGTAAACCCAGTGGGACAAACCCTTGGTCTAAGGACAAAAAGAGTACACTAGCCAAGCGTCGATCAAATACGAGCATTCATCGGGATGCTCCCCCTCACACGCACACGCACACGACTGGGTGCGGGAATTTTGACTTAGGCATAAATCGTTACTCTAAGGTAGCTCAGATAGCTTCCTGAGATCGATTGTCTTAACATGTTTCTGAAACGAATACTTTGGTAGTGACTTGGTGAATAAGTCAACGTGGTTTCTCTCTGAACCAATGTGCTTCACTTTGATCTTCTTGTCGATGCGTAAAGAAGAGCTTTGGCGAGATGTGCTTAGTAGCGTCTCCCTTGATGTAACCATGTTTGGCTTAATCAATCACAGCAGTGTTGTCCTCATAGATGACAACTGGTTCATCAGGATTATGAGGTAGCTCACAAGTACTTCGTATATGGCCAATAAGTGTTCGAAGCCATACACACTCCCTAGTCGCCTCGTAAAGAGCGAGTAGTTCAGAGTGGTTTGTCGAAGTAGCTACTAGGGTCTGTTTTCGAGACCTCCAAGATATCGCTGTATTCTCAATGGTAAAGACATAACCAGATTGAGAACGTCCCTTATGCGGGTCTGATAAGTAACCAGCATCAACGTAACCGACAAGGGTTGTGTTATTTCGAGTGCCAAAGAGGGGTAGATCCACTCGATGACGCATAGGGATAAAACAAGCCCATATCCGTAGTACCTTTAAGGTAGCGGAAAATGTCTTTGATGCCATTCCAGTGGCGGCGTGTTGGCGAGGTGCTGTGTCGAGCTAAACAATTCACAGCAAACGAGATGTCCGGTCTAGTACATTGGGCCAAATACAATAATGTGCCTATTGCACCCAGATATGAACACTCAAGGTTCAATATCTCTTCATCATCTCCCTTAGGACGGAATGGGTCCTTGTTAATGTCTAGAGTTCGAATGATCATGGGAGTAGGTGACGACTTAACGTCATGATGACTAAAATGTCGCAACACCTTCTGGGTGTAGTTCGACTGATGTACTAGGATTCCATCTTTACGGTGCTCGATCTACAGGCTGAGACAATACCGTGTCTTCCCAAGATCCTTCATCTCGAATTCCTTCTTTCCAATATCCTAAAATGGATTTCTTAATCAACACGCAGAGGCATAGTTCGTTGTTTACGTATCCTATGCCGATCAAGTATTCACTTAGACGGTTATACCACATCCATCCGGATTGTTTTAATCCATATAGTGAACGTCTCAGTTTAATTGAGAACGTGTTCCGTGGTCGGGAACTACTTGATTCAGGCAACTTAAGTCTGTGAGGGACTTTCATATGTATCTCTGTGTCTAGATCCCCATAGATATAAGTTATGACCACATCCATGAGTTGCATATCCAGTTTTTCGGAAACTACTAAACTAATTAAGTAGCAGAACGTTATAACGTCTATTACGGGAGAATAAGTGTCCTCGTAGTCAATTCAGGGCGTTGAGAGAAGCCTTGCGCCATTAGGCGAGCTTTATATCGAACAATCTCATTATTCTCATCACGCTTCCTTACGAAAACCCATTTATGACCATCTAGTTTAACATTGGACGGTGTTGGAGCGACTGGTCTAAACACACTTCGTTTCGCTAAGGAATCCAATTCGACCTGGATTGCTTGTTTCTTTTTTGGCCAGTCGTCTCTACTTTGAAAAATTATCAACGGAGTAAGATTCGATGTCATCGCTAGTTTTGATTTCGGTAGCTACCACGAATACAATTATATCATCGATAATAATCTCATTTCGATTCCATATCCCACATAAGCATGCATTATCGAGATTTCTCTATTCTCGGAAGTGGGTTCAGATGTTGGAGCGTCCCCCAACGTCGTCTCTTCTAGGACGGACCCATAATCTGGATTATCTCATGAGATAGATCGATTGAGATCGCGATGGTAAGAGGATTCGTTTGTGCCAAATTTATCCTCTTCCGGGGATAAGAATCCTTCGAACCTAGTGGTCAACCTTGCTTCTGGATAGGGACATATAACTGGTTAGCCGCCAAGCCGTACGTCGTCCATCAGGGACGACACCTCTTACGAGGACGTTGCATCCTTCAGGGATGACTTTGCGTCCTTCTGGGACGTCTATCCTTGCAGGCAAGTTTGCAACATGTATATATGATCTCGTCACTTTAGCTAGATTAGAGAAAAACGTCTGGCATATTAAGCTACACTCTTTAGATCTAGAATTCTTCGCACTTCACTTATCACATTTGTGTGGTTCGGGGATCGAGATGAGACATAGTGGGTACATGCCACGTTAATTTACGTCATTCCTTATCAACGTTAACGTGCGAATCTCCCCCTAACGACGGGAAGACAGTCTCATCAAAGTGACAATCCGCCAATGCGGTAAAGAGATCACCTGTCAAGGGCTCTAAATAGCGTGTAATGGATGAGGATTCATAATCGACATATATGCTCATCTTTTATTGAGGGCCCATTTCTACGTTGTGACGGCACAATTGGCACATAAACTGCATACCCAAATACGCGTAAGTGCGAAACGTCAAGTTCGTACCCAGTCACCAGCTGTAACACGGAATAAGTTTGGATAGCAGTGGGCCTCAATTGGACCAACATGGCTACATGCAAAATTGCATAGCCCCACGTAGAAATTAGAAGCTTGGTGCGCATTACCAAGGTTCATGCGATCATTTAATGAAAGCTTCTACGAGACTATTCTGGGTGTGAACATGAGAAACCAGATGTTCAACGTCAATCCCAAGGGACATGCAATAAACATCGGAAATTTTTTGATGTAAACTCTCTAGCATTATCAAGTCTTCTGGACTTTATAGGATAATCCGAGTGGTGAGCCATCTGGGCGAGGAGTTTAGCAAAAGCAGCATTTCTTGTGGACAATAAGTAAACTTGTGACCATCTTGTCGATATATCAACCAGAACCATGAAATATTTAAATGGTCCGCAAGTTGGTTGGATAGGTCCACAAATATCACCTTGGATTCTCTCAAGGGAATTTCGAAACTAATTTGGTGGGCTTTACACGAATTGGTTTGAGATTTGTCTTTCCAATATAGCAAGCTTGGCATGGGCTTTTCGAATTAATCACAAAATTCTTTCCTCCAAGAGGATGCTTGTTCGATGCATCAAGTAGATAGGGTTAGGAGCTCCTTTTTGGAAAGTGCTAGGGCCTTGATACCCTTGTGAACTTCCATGATATGATTGATTTCCTCCTTGATATGTGCTACCTCCCCCAAACTTTCCTCCTTGGAAATTGTTACCTCCTTGTAACGACCCGGACCAAAACTTACCCTTTTACTACAGTGTTTTACGGTGAATCGTCGAAGGTTATGGTTTTGAGCCTTAAATAACACTTTTAGGGGGTCGTCGACTTGACTTTTTGTTCGGTAAGGAATTTGATTTAAGTTTCTTCACGGAAGTTGTAGAGCGCGTTAAACCGAGTTTGTGGACACGAAGTACGCTTAAATCGGAGTTCGTAGGAAAGAGTTGTGGTTCACGGAAGGGAGGTTACTATTTCGGGAAACTTGCTATTTAGGGATTTTCCATTTTGGGAAATTTCCATTTTTCCGGAAATTTCTCTCTCCTCTCTCCCGATTCTCTCTCCTTCTCTTGCCGCTGTCAGCCCTTCCTCCGGCGATATCTCCCTCCTCCGGCCACCTCAAGGTGTGAAACTTGTCTCAAAATCTTCGTCTCTTCATTCCCTTCAAGTCTATGCTAGTTTCATGGGTTGGTTTTTCACGTAGAAGGAGAAATCACGAGTGGAAACCCCCGAAAACTGTCGAAACTTCTTCCGATTGCCGGCGGCGTTTCCGGCCGATTTGGGGGGAGAACCTTAATGGGTTTTGAAACCCTCATCACCACGAAGCTGTTGCCACCGGTCTCAGCCCGAGACGTTGACGGACGGCGGCGGATTGACGCTGTGAACTTTCAGCCTTTTGGAGCTTCTCCGGCGTGATTCGGCCGATCTAGGCCGATTCGAACTTCCAGTCAGGTATTAAAGTTGCTTCCCTTGATGTACTCTACTAGATCAACGGTGTGGATCATGGTGGATTTGAGTTTGGATTGGCGGCGCGTGGCGCCCACGCGCAGCCACTTTGGGCGGCGCGTGGCGGCGCGTCCGGCGTCTTTTGGAGATGCATTTCAGCCCATTAGTATGTACTCTTTATGACGATCATGTTAGTATATGATTTGTTGGAAGTTGTTGAAGTTTAGGATTTTATCCGATTAAGTTTAGGTTCGTATATTTTTGAGTTACATGGTTGTGGCCGTCGGATGGCTACCGAATCTGTTTAGCATGTTAAGATAAATATTTCGAGAGTATTGGACGGTTGGATTAAGGAAATTAGATTATTTGGTTAATTGAAGAATAATTGTGAATTAAGGGTTCGATAATTATTTTTGGTTCGTATGAGTTTCGGACCGCGACAATCCGACCGTTGGATTAGTCACCGAGTGTTGTTGGTTAATTAGAGGTTTCAAGGGGTAATTATCGTGGTGTTGAAGGTTAAGGTTTTATCGTTGGTTTATTTCAGGAGGACGAGGAGGAGGACATTTTCAGGCGTCGACCATAGCCGGTTAACTGTGAGTGGACGTTTATTTTAAAGTAAATTACGTTTTTAAATTACGATTGACTAATGTTTGCGGTATGAAATGAATGATGTTAATATGACTGTGGTACTCGGATTGGTTTGTGTTGTGAATTGGGATTGCCGTGTTAAGTGTGGTGGGCATTGAAAGTAGTTGTTCTTATTTCTTTTAATTATGCATGCATGTTTCACCTGTAGTGGGAACGGCCCTACAGGTATATCGGTGAGTTGGTATGACCCTCAAATATCGGTGAGTTGGTATGACCCTCAAGAATTGGTGAGTTGGTATGACCCTCAAATATCGGTGAGTTGGTATGACCCTCGATGCATCATTTTTAGTCGACGTTGCTATTGTTTGAGTTATTTTATTTATCATTTGGCAATGTGTGATTTTTGGTGGTGTGATTATTTAATTAAGTAGGCAGGATCCTTGGTTGTTAAATGTATGTCATTGGTTTAATTTTATATTCTTTTTAAATTGGGGAAAGTAATATTAATTATTTGAAATTTTTTTATTTTGTCCACTCACTCTAACGTTTGTTTTAAAATGCTTTTCCCCTGGGCTTTTATGTTTTCCGTCGCCCAGTATGCAGATAAGCTAGTTGAGGTCGCGTGTCGAGGTCGAGGCATAGTCATCATCACACTTCCATTATCGTAGGTTATAGTGTAACCTACTCTCGTTTTATTGTGTATCTTCAAAATCTTAGTAGCTCTGATATGTTGACTTTCAAAATGTGTAACGGATTTGAAAATGTTTCTAAATTAGAGTTGAAATTCTTGGAAGTCATTTTAATTGAGAAAGTTTTGTTTTACACCAGCGAGCATGTAGGCTCGGGTGTTGGTTGCGAGTTGAAAATTTTGAAGTGTTAAATGTTTTTCACAGGTTTTGGGTAGTCCATTTTAGGAGAATGTCTGCCGGATGTTTGGTAGACTCTTCTAAGATGGGCCCCACAAGGCCACTTCGGATTCCAGGGTGGAATTTGGGGCGGGTCCTGTCACCTTGACTGCCTTGAGTGTTAGATTGGTTGTAGTTCTCCACATGTCTCTTGCCATAAGAAGCGTAGAGGTTGTGCTGTGAAGATTGACGCTGCTTGTAGTCATCAACTTGGTAGACTTGCTCCTCCAACGCTGCTTGTTGCATTGCAACTCCATGGTATTGACAATCAAGAGTGTCATATGTGGGAGAACCACAATAAAAACAAGAAGCAGAAACTGCCTTAACTTGCTCACTTTGAGTAGATGTAGCTACCCCTCCATTTGCCTTGAGTAGAAGATCAAGTTTGGTGTTCATGGCAGCCTCTAGTTGCTCAAACTTGGCATTCATAAGCTCGTCAACTTGTTGAATTTGAGAAACACCATGGATTGCTCTAGTCCGTGGTTCAACATCTACATGTCCTCTTCCACCATGTGGCTGTACTTCTCTTTCTCTTGTCCTTGTATCTCTCCTTCGGTCATGATTATCCCACTGCCCGGATTGAATAGCTATTTCCTCAATGATGTCCTAAGCGACATTGGATATTTTTCTTTGAAAGCTGCCACCACATGCATTATCCAATCTCCTACGATCATCCTTAAATAAACCATTATAGAAAGAAGAAACAAGCTGCCATCTGCTTATACCATGGTGTGGACATCCAAGCTCCAAGTCTTTGAAACGCTCCCATGCAACATAAATTGTCTCATGCTCTCCTTGCATGAAGGTAGTGAGCTGATTCCTCATGGCAGTTGTACGATGATGGGGATAATAGGCATTAAGAAACACCTTCTGCATCTCATCCCAAGAGTGGATACTCCTAGGCTTAAGCTTGTGAAACCACACCCTTGCCTTCTCCTTGAGTGAAAATTGGAAAAGTCGAAGCTTCAACTCATCATAAGTTAAGGCACCACGGCTCAAGGTGCTGCAAATAGCATCAAACTCGATGATATGGTCATAAGGTCTCTCCTTTTGGACTCCATGGAAGGTGGGCAGAATGGAAAGGATGGAGTGCTTAATCTCATAAGCCAAATTCGGATGTGGATGAACAATGCAAGAGGGAGCATTGACAATGCTCGGATTGGAGTAGTGACTCAATGGAAGCTCCTCTCCATCCAAAAGTGGTCCTTGATTGTTATTGATGTCCCCCATTGTTTCCTTTGGAGATGTTGGCTGTTCTGGAATTAGAGTGATAGGTGGAGCGCTTTCGGTTCTCCTCGGTCTTCCTCTTCCTCTTCCCTTTCCTCTTGTTCTTCCTCTAGTGTCCTCACTCAACACACGTCCACTTCTCAAAGAGATTTGAGTGCTAGAAGTGGAAACCTCGTTCATGTACCTTTAAACACAAAGAGTGTGAGAATAAACACACAACAAAGCAAGAAATTGCAAGTAGAAAACAATAGAAGCAAGTAAAAGCACACAACAAAAATGTAGAAGTATAAAAGTTTCAGGACAGCCCCAGACGATCGGACGGAAGGAATCCGTCCGGACAGATGTCTCGGGCAGAAGCTACAGACCACGATGGCATCCAAACAGAATTGTGGCGTCTGGACGGAGGGACTAGACAGAGAGGTTTCTAGAAAAATGTCAGTTACTGATCCTAACGACCAATACCCAAAAACTTACATTTCTACCTAACCTAAACTTAACCAAATGACATGAAATTTTAAACACAGACACTAGACACACAAATACACAAGCACAAAAAATTTTAGATTTTTCTGGGTAGATTTGATATTTTAAAAAAAATCGGAAAACACACAAAACAGTGAAAACTAACCTAGTAACAACTTGGAAACAACAATAGTAACAAACACAAAGCAAACTGTAAAGAGAAAACAAAAAATTAAAGAAAACAACACTTTGAACATTTATCAGTTGAAATTTACAAAAATAGTGCCAAGACAACCCGGCTACGGTTCACCAAAGGATCAAGGATTAACCTCAATCCCCGGCAACGGCGCCATTTGACGTGTCGTATAGTTTCGCTCAAGAACGAGTGTCTTTTACGAGTATCAACAGTTGTGGATGTATAGATGAATGACCAGAGGAATGTCGTACCCAAGGGATTGGAAGGCCCAAGATCCCAATTTGGTAAACAAATGCAACCAAGGAGCAATGACACTAAAGATGATATGACAAGAAGTGACACTACGCCAATAATGTTATCAGACGACACAAGTTTAACGACAGAATACATGTTTTCTGTCGTCTGAAATTTTCTGTCGTCTGAATATTTCAGACGACATATAAATTAAAACTATGGTTTGATAGTGGTATACACCATACCTGAAATTTTTAATAGAAGCTGGAGATTAGCTGAGGGTATTTAGACAACAGTTCTATGACTATATGTTGTCTGAAAAATCTCCAAATTTTTTTGCTAGGGTTTCCACACTTAGAAATTTTTCGTTTCCCTCTCAAGAAGCTGTGAGTAATATTTGGTTTCCCTCTCCAGCAGCCTATAGAAATTTTGGTGGTACAATCTGGACCGTCAAACTTACCACAATTTCCTTAGGACCGTTGATTTAATTTTAGTTTTGGCCTAATTGCTTTTGCTCTTTTTTTTTTAACAATAATAGCTCTTGCTCTAACCCCGACCTCTCTCTCTCTCTCTCTCTCTCTCTCTCTCTCTCACATCGTCGATACCGGATTCCTACCGTCCATTTGTGACACCACCACCACCAAAAGAAAAAGGGGAAGACAACAAACATTACCCAAGAAGAATCGACGCCTTTCACAACCCTAGTCCCCGCACGCGTCCTCGGCAACTTTCACCACCACTAGGAGTCGAAACCGCCACCTCCGGCGGATTCACGGTGCCAAACCGGTACTAAACGCTTCGTCTCGGAGAGGTGAACACATTGGTGGCATTGACTCACCAAATCGCTGGCTAACGAGGGAGAATTGAAGAGGAATATATACTGGTATATTTAGATATCAGTTTCGATTAAGTTTTGGAAATTTGTTGTTTGGGGTTGTGCGGCCGTAGTGCTTGCCAATGTGCACGGTGACCATTTTTCTCATTGCTTAGTAAAGAATTAAAAAGAGAGTGAACAAATTGGTTGATGAATGTGTTGGATTTCTTCAAGGACATGGTAATGGAGGATAGATTTGGGGATTTTGCAATATCCAAGTAAATGGAGTTTGATGCTGTAATACCCCGAAAATTTCGATACTATTTTTATAAAATAGGTCGTGAAATTTGAAGTGAAATGGTGTGATTTCGTATTTTTAGGGGTTTTCGTCGTAAAACGATAATTACGGTGGTAATTATAAGTTACACAAGGTTAATTAAGGTAACTTTTTATCCGTTGAGAATTTGGGAAAACTTCCTTCTTGAAAGTTGTAGACCTCGTCGAATCGAGTTCGTAGGAATTTGGTTCACCGAAAACGGACATCGTATGAAGAAGTTATGTACCTCGGAAGTTTGACGAATTTCTATAAAAGGATTTTTTTGGGAAAAATTCTCATTTTTTATTTCTGGTTTCTCTCTCCTCTCCCCGCGTTCTCTCTCTCTCTCTCCCATCTGGGTTTTCCGGCGACCCAACTCCGGCCACCGGTTACCCACACCGCCCCAACCAAAAGAGGCGGAGGCCGCCGACGGTTCCGACCGGACCGGCCTTGCTGCCACACTTGCGGGCGTGACGCCGCACGCGGCAAAGGAAAGAGAGGCCGACGGCCCCCTCGTCGTCCGGCCATTTTTCCGGCCACCCCGGACCACTTCGGGTATTGGGTTTTGAAGCCCTCAACCCCAGGAACACGATGGTGCCCTTGGATTTCACCCAAAACCACCGTAGGCAGCGGATTGAGCTCGGGAAGTTTTTGAATCTAGAACTTGCCGACACCGATTCCGGCCACTTCCGCTCCGATCCAGACTTTGAGGTAGTTACTAAACTTGTTGGGATTGTTGAGTTGTACATGCTGGTAAAATTTGGTGTCAATCGGAGAACTTTTTCCGGCGACTGACCATCGTCGGCGGCGGCGCGTCCGGCCGGTCCAGGAGCAAGTCTTTGCTCCGTTGTGCTTAGTTTGTCAATACGAACAATTTTCGTGTTTATACTTTTGTGAAATTCGGTCGTTTGATCAATGATCAATTAAGCGATAGTTATGGATCGTTAGATCCGTGATGATCCGACCGTTGGATCATCACCATATTTGGATATGATGTTAGGATGCTAGAAATAAGCATGCTGTTGGATTTTGGAAGTTTCGGATTTTGTGTGGGACCCGTTGATGAATAGTAGACGTGGGACCCACGTTGACCGACGGTTGACTTTTGGTCAAATGGTCTCGATTAATATTTCCGATGTCCTAGGTGACATTTGAGGAACATTTGGATTATTTTGGAAATGTATTATGCTAATTGGATATTGCATAATCATAGGTGTTTACGAGAAGTGTAGCTCGTGCTTGTCGATTCCTGGTTTTTTATTTGAAGACGCAGCAGGAATTAGAGGTGAGTGAATCTCACGATGTTTTTATATATGAATATTAATTCATATTGGGTTGTTTGTGAAATGAGTAATTGCATTTATTAAAATGATTTTTGTGATATATAATTAAATAAATAATTTAATTGATATATCGGGTTTGTGATTTTGGTGTTAAAACAATATTTGAAAAATATTCATTTTATTGTTTTATTTGTTGGATTTCGTGGGAAACAATATTTCATAAATATGATATTGTGTTTGCCTACTTGAATGATTTTTGTCCAAATGGACTGTCCTGGGGACAATGGCAATGGGTGAAAAATGGTAGCCCATTCAGTTAGAGCTCTAGACTGTGTAGCCGTATTCATTGAAAACAAAGATGAATACTTTATGTGATTAACTTGATGTATTAAAAGGGAGAAGAAAAATAGTATTCTCACTTTTAATCAGGCGAAGTTAAAAATAACTTGATGTATTAAAAGGAGAAGAAAAATGGTATTCTCACTTTTAATCAGGCGAAGTTATAAATGATTTTGTGTGAGTATGATTTGAATTTGCTTCTTAATATTAAATGAAGCATTGATTTACATGCATTACAATTCTTTAAAAATATTGAATTGTATTTGAAGTTTTTACTTCTTTAAAAATTGAAGTAATTATTATGATGATTTACAATTCTTAAAAAGAATGAAATCAGAAATTTGGGAAATGATTTTGGGGAAGGTTTATATTGTTTAATATTCTGAATTACCCTGGGATTAACATACACGTTTATGGGACGTGTGGGGTTAAAATACGTATTATGGGATGCGTAGGTTCATTATATTTTATAATATGAATTTTCGGGATTTGAATTCTATTTGAAGAATATAAATTACATATATTTGTTTGAAACAAAATATATATATGTATATTTTTGATAAACGGTTTAGGGTGAGTAAAACTGAGTTAACTCATACCAGCTTCGTAAGCTGACCGGGTTTGTTGATATAACCCGGTACACTATTCCACGGTGTAGGGTTTAATCGTGCAGGTTAGGTAACCAGAGTTGCATTGAAGGTTTGGTCGGTAAACCGTTATCGACCATAAGTGTTATTATTTGACTTCCGCTGTCTTGTAATAATTTTACTCTGATGGATAAATTAATTAATATCTTGTAATATCAATTTATTATTTAATTTATGGTTTGTAATATGTAACCCTAAAGAACGGGTCAACATTTACATTTGTTGGGCATGGAGTATGCGTTGTTGTACTTGAATTAAAAGGAAAAAAAAATTCTAGTGCATATTTGTATTTGATATTCCATGTCGTCACGTTCCCGAAATGATTTGTAATTAAGGGCAAAATGTCTTATTAATTGATTTGAAAATCGGGGCGTGACAGATGCTCTGCTCGGCCTCCATTTGAAATGGTAATTTTCTGCATATGAGGCATTCTATTTCTGTATGGGTATTTGAATGGGCTTGCTATAATAGAATATATCCCTTTATTGGGAAGCCAGTTGGGTGTAGGGTTTTTTGATGATAAGCTTGGTTCTCTTTGCATGCAGTGGTTAAATGATAAGGTTTGTGCAGCCCTGAGATTGATTAATAATGTGTCAACATCTCATGCTTATTGCTTTCAGAAAAGCCAAAAAGAAAAAAAAAATGATGCTTTCTTCCTTTAGTTCTTTCTATTTCATCATCAGAAATGAATTTTATTACCTTATATTGTTTTACTTGTTAAGAAGCAAAAATATGGGAATCTTATCGGGTGGTTAACGACTTCCTCTGGTTTTAAAACCTTGAAATGGTAGTAATCTGGGAACCTTTTTTAGATATATACTGACAAAATAGTTATTGATGGTAGGTTTACTCAATACGTGATGCAGCTGCTAATAATGTGAAGCGCCTGGCAGAGGAATTTGGCCCTGATTGGGCCATGCAGCATATAGTCCCACAGGTTTATTTTCTTTTCTTATTTTAGACTAAATGTAGCTATGCCTTGGTTTGTAGTTCCATATTTCTAAGGGCTAGTTTGGTATCGTTTTTCATTTTAATAAAGATAGAGTAAGAAATGAATGATAGTGAGAAGGGAGATGTTAGATGTGTTAAAGACTGAAAGGAGAAACCATATATGAAATGATTCATAAATTAACAACCAAAAACAATTTTAAAGAGTTTTAATTTTTACGTGTTCTCCCTCCTTCGTATCTTTCTTCATATCTCATCTTCATCTCTCATTGTTCCTCACATCTCAGCTTCCTCCCTCCTTTCTCTCATGTGTTTCCCCTTAGCTCGACCCTATGAAGAGGCTGATTCATTTGGTAGTCTTATTTCAAAATTGGCAATCTCTTGACAGGTTTTGAATATGATTAACAACCCCCACTATTTGTACCGGATGACCATTCTACATGCAATTTCCCTAATTGCCCCTGTTATGGGATCATAAATTACTTGTTCCAAACTTCTGCCGGTGGTTATCACTACATCAAAAGATAGGTAAATATTACAAGCTACTGAACTTAGTTTTTCTGTTTGTTTGATTTAACTTAGCTGTTGGGCTGAGAATTGCTTCTTTCAGGGTACCAAACATCAAGTTCAATGTCACCAAGGTGTTGCAGTCACTTATTCCTATCATTGATCAATCTGTAAGTACATATTGTCCTTATGCACAGGCACGTAAAATTCAAAGTACAATACTAAAATTATTTTGCTTTTTTTTCGTGCACTATTTTTCTTTGTCCTGTAAAACACTACTGGCAGATCATATTGACTATAATTTATGTGCTTCAGATAAGACAAGTGTGCTTCACAGGTTTGTAATATGAAAGCCTTCAGATAGAAATTTTAGTTCCAAGGTTATATACATGTCCTTACATTCTATAATTAACTTGGAACATATTTAAATGTTTAATGCTCACTGTAAAAAGATCTTCATAGTAGTTGCTCATTTAATCTAAATGAGGTTATTAATTAGCTTGTATTTTCATGTCTGGGTTGTATAAGATTGAATTACTTGATGAATGGGTTCAGTCATGACACAGTTGAAGAGACTATAGATGCTTTGGTAAGCATATATTGGTTTTTGCTTATTTCTCTTTAGTTTTAATGCAATTTTTAAGAAGTCATGGTGTTTTAACTTTAAAGAGACTTGATGAATTTCTACTCTAAAGAGACTTAAAGAAGTCTCATCATTGAGTTTGAAGGTTTTGCTTAGATCTGTGAGTTTCTGTCTTTGTCTCTAAGGCTGCATTAGACATGTTTGAGGTGACTTTGTTTAAATTGTTGCATTATACATAAACCTGACCCTTTATTAGGTACCGAATGTTCCTTCAGGGGATTTCTAAGCAAATTACCGGTGACGTTTGTGAGGTATATAATTCCTTAAAACTTTTCAACGAAATAAACTTTCATGAACTTGTGACTATATCTCAGTTGGTGTCATCATTAGCATGGTGTTATGTTTCTCTGCCGCTTGTTTGATTTCAATCTTGCTGCAGTTCCATTTTTCAGTTACTTATTTGGTTATTTGGTACTCAATCTTGGGTGTTCAATTTAAGGTTTTGGGTCTTTGCTTATCCATAGGGTATATGCGCACTAATAGTTTAGAGCTTGATTTTATGAACTCTGGGATCTTGAATAATTGCTTTGCTGTTGTGAACTGTTGATTTTTAGGGACTGCATGCTTCTTCAGGTTGTTGTGATGTGTATAATTGAATCTTTGAAGGCTTATGACTTTGTCTTTACTTACATTTACTTATAATTTAAATTCTATATTCTTGTTTAATCCAACAATGATTTCTAGCTTAATGCGAATGTAACTGTATTCCATCAACTTAATGCGAATGTAATTGTATTCCATCAGCTTAATGCGAATGTAGTTTATTCCATCTAATTTATTCCAGCTATGATACAAATTTCTTAAGGATATATTCGGAGCTCTCACTACTCCGTTACAACTAGAAGAAGATTTGGAGCCGCTTAAAGTCCTTCAGAATGGATAAAAGATGAAGGTAAATAGCAGTTAAAGTCCTAGGGAATTTTCCTTCATTCTTTTTATCAATTTACCTACCAGTTTTGAGTTTGGACCTGCAAAATTCGTTATGTAATTTTTGTTTCTAAACTTTTCTCACAGGTGATCAAGGTTGATCATGAAGAAGGTTCTCGTTTAAAGAACAGGGAGCATACCAATACATCTTCTCTTTCTGTTCTTGCATATTGTAAATCTACTTTAGATGAAATTGTAGAAGTGAGCTCTGAATATCTGCTGTTTTCGGGTGCATAGCATCCTTATATATTGATCGATATTTTTGTTGCCTAGGTTTAGTGATGAAGATGTGATATTCTCCTATTAGATTTCGTAGAACAATTTAATTTTATCATTGATGTATTTTGGTGCATATGCAATGACAAAATCTTTTGCTGAAGGCAATTCAATCATGGTTATATGAGTTTGTGGTTAGTTTCTAGGATGAGTATCAGTGTCGATGACAAACGTTTATTTGTTGTGTATATGGTTCATAACCAACAAATGAATAACAATAACTATTGTCTTTTGAAGAAAAATAACAACATAATTAACCCCAAAATCTGTTGTTGATAGGATTATCAAACAACAGATAATTAGAGAAATGTGTTGCGTACCCTATTATTGAACAACAGAAAATCACCAACAATTGTAACTCTACAGAATATTAAACAACATGTCATTTTGCAAAACTGTAGTACTCTTTTATTTTAAGCAACAGATAAATGTCTTTGATATAAATAACAAATCACATATATAAAAAGAAGGGAAAAAATCACATTTAGTCCCTGAATTTTGACTCATTCGACACTTTCGTCCCTGAAGTTTGAAATATATCACTTTCGTCCCTGAACTTTGAAAAAAACTATCACTTTCGTCCCTCAGGTTAGTTTTCACCGAATAAACCTCCGATTCCGGCCAATTCGAACGACAACACATACTGGGCTTTGAAGCCCTTCTTGAGGCGAGTTCAACGCCACCAACCTCGCCTCAAACCGCCGCTGGACGGCGGAGAATTTTACAATTAAAGTTTTGGCCACCACGAGCTTTCGGGCCAAATTCGAGTCATTTTAGGCCGAATCGAGCTTAGTCCCAGTTATAAAAGTTACTCCTCTCATCCGTGCGAACATTTTGGCATAGGTTTTGCATCATTTTTTTTCCGGTCAGGGACGAAAGTAATAGTTGATGTCAAAGTTCAGGGACGAAAGTGATATATTTCAAAGTTCAGGGACGAAAGTGTCGAACGAGTTAAAGTTCAGGGACTAAAAGTATTATTTTCCCTAAAAAGAATAATGTCTTTCGAACTCGTGGACGACCACATATCTTATAAAGAAAAGGTGGTACACTTACATTTGAAACGACATATCAATGTCTTTGAATATTATAACAGACGACAGATGAGCCTCTAATATTGATATTTTGGCTCAATCAGACAACAGTTTTATGTGACTATTATGTTGTCTGAATCAATGGTAGACGACGGAGAATATATGTCGTCCTAAAAAGTTAACAACGGCAGGCTACTAGACGACAGTTGAGGGCTCAATCAGACGACAGATCTGGACTGTCGTCTCTTGACTTTGGTGGCGTAGTGTGAACTATTTACTTAGATGTGAAGTATGTGCAACATGATTGTGTAGTGTTCAAAAGAGGCGTCACTCTCAAGTGACTAGTAACCAAGGCAGCAACCTAAGATAACAGTCCTATTCTAGGCAAATAAAGGAAAGAAACACAAGTGAATGTGCTTGATAATTGCCAAGTGTTGAGGTGACAAGCCCAACAAATGGTTGTGTTTGTGTGATCAAATGGTGAAGATGATTGGAGTTTCGGGTTTACTCTAGCCCAATCCAATGTATTTCAAATCTAATAAATATGTAATGTTGATTAATTAACAAACCAAATTCCCTATTTTAGTCATGCTATATATGGTTCCAAGACCGAGTCTCAATCATCATCTCGTGCCAAATTGTGCTACTCACAACAACTTGAACTCCTACTCAATTAACCTAAGCCGTGCAAAGGTTCCCAAGTTAATCAAGTAAGGCAAAGGACTTTAAGACTAGGAATTCAAACAAGGAAAACTTTATGCTCATACTCATCATGCTCAAATATCAACTGTCCAAGATTGTCAAGATGACTAATCTAACAATCTCACACAATACAAGTTTAACACATGCTCAAGAATTAGTCTTATTCAATAACAAGCATCAAACATGATTAAATTGACAAAGAACATGTTCATGTTTCAATCAACATACATAAACATTAAGGTTCAGCAATACATCATCATGGGCTAGGGCATACAACCCTAGCCCGCAATCTAAAGAACTACTCACAACTCATTGTCAAGTACATGAATAATCTCAAATAAGAAAGCATAAATACAAAGAATGAAGTAAAGATAAGTGACAATGCAAAAGAGTGGTAAGTGATAGAAGAGAAGGGGGTTGTCGTTCCACAGGGATTGACGGCCCCCGACTTCTCGGTAGCTTGTGTAATCAAGTCTAAAGCTAATGTGCGGAGTGGCTAGGTGTGAAATAGAGTGAGTGTATGTGAGTATGTGTCAATTAATGAGCGGCGTGAGGTGTAGTGTGGTTTGATGACAAGCAATGGTGGAGTGCCAAAACAACAATCAAAAGTCAAACAAGAATTGAATGCAAGCAAATAAGATAAGATGTGCAAATATAGGAAGTGTTGGGGTTTTCGGGCAAACCCCAATCCAATGCAACAAGCAATACATTAATCAACTCAATCATGCCAATGTGTGTGTGAACCAAGCCCCGTATCCTAGCCATATTATGGGTCTAGGACCGTGTTGCCTAAGGTATTCGAATATCATGTTATGGGTCATTCGGACTCTCAATAAGAGGCGTAAGAGTATCGAAACTAGGGACTCAAACAAGTCACAACTCATCACATATGCTACCAATTGCCTAGGTCATGCAAGGTTATCAATCTCACACAATCTCATCAACATAGATTAGTTAACATGCCAAAGAGGTGATAAATTCTAAAGACAAGCAACCAACACATATTGAATTAGGTAAGCACACAAATTCATACAACACAAATGCATTTTATTCATCAATCAAGCATCACAAAGTCACATTGGACTAGGGCACACAACCCTAGTCCCCAACAAATGTATCTACTCACTAAACATCATAGTATACATCATCAAATTACACAATAAAGTTCTAGACATAAGGAAAAGAGAGAGTAGAGATGAGGAATGCTCAATGGATGCTCTCTTGCTCCTCCTTGGCTTTGATGATGGATCTTGATGGGTCACCAAAAAAGAAAAGGTTTGGGAGTGGAAGAAGGGAGAGAATTGGGTGAGATCTAGGTGAGGGCTGCTATGAAGAGGTGGGGAATGAATCTAAATGGCAAAAACTAGGTTTAAATAGGCTAGGGTAGAGAGGAGTGAAGGGCTAGGATCAACTAGGGAAAGATCTAATGGTTAGATAGATTAAATGAAGGGCAAGGGGGTAAATTCTCAAGTAAATAAAAGGGAGGAATAATCTAAGGATGACCTCATGATATCTAGTGTGGTCCTTTGCTGAATTTTGGAATCCTTTGGTGATGAGTCACACGGTTGACTTTGTCTTGACTTTGACCACGACCCTCGGAGTTGACCAAAGGTTGACTTTTGACAAAACCTCCGGAATTCTCGTGCGACTCACTTCCGGGACGTCATGTTGACTCGTTGACGCTCTAAAGTCGGGGTTGACCACGAGTTGACTTTTGGTCATCGGGTTGACTTTTCGTCCTTTTGCCGAAAATCCACTAAAAGCTCCAAAACGCACTCCTTTGCTCCCGATATCAATCCAATGCTCATGAACCCTACAATGGTGCAATTCAAGGATTAGAGACACTAAACGACCTTTGGATTAGCATTACTAAAGTGATTAGAGGCCTAATTTGTATGCAATTTACATACAAATCAATAAGTTGAGAAATGCTCAAGGTTGTGATGGCCATCAACTCATTGGTGACTCCAAGTATGTAGCAGGTCTCCTTGTGCTCTTCTCTTCTTCTCCAAAATTCCAACTTGTCTCTAAGCCTCCAAGTCTTGAGGTTCAATGAACTGCAACTTGTGGTGAAGATAGGTCCTTGGAATGGTGCTGGAAAGTGGATGGTTATGGTGTATGGGATGTGTGGAAGATATTTTGTGAAGGGATCGAAATGAAATGGATGGTGGAAGGTGGTGAGAAATGTAGAACAAAACTCGAACAGAAGCCCAAATGTTCTGACGGATCACTGGCGTCCGGACGGATTTCTCGTTAGTTCTTGGTTTCTCAATGTGTTCTTGAGAGAAAATTGTGTAGCTCTCTATGTCTGGTCTAACTCTGATCCAAAATAGATCTAGAATGAAAATTGAATCCTCTTAGCTACTGCTACAACTCACATGGAACCCTAGTGCTTACAATAGAAAATATGAGTGGAGGATGGGAAAGAAATACAAAAGAAACTATAGTGGAGGAATGTAAGGAACATAGTGGGAATATGGCAGCAAAGTGGAGGGATGGCTGGCATTTTGGCCCATGCTTGCAGTAGTACACATGTGTGCAGCTGCCTAATGGTATCTCCTCCCACTACAAAAAAACTAGTTATTTATAGCACTATACAATAGCGTTTTTCCCATAAATGCAATAAAAGTCACTTTTTAGACCAGAAAAGAAAAAAAAAAGATACAAGCGCTATGGTATCTATTCTAAATTACGCGGGTTAGTTGGCGCCTCATTTATGTTGAGCGGGATCTAATTTTTTCATTTCCCGGTATAGTTGTCCCGCATCTACAGCGTTTGATTAAAATAGAACTCGAAAGAAAAAGCCCTAGCAAAACGAGTGAATAAGGCCTCCATATACACGAGTTACAACCAAAGGCAAAGCTGCTCTGCTCACTGGGGTGACTATTGCAATCCCAGCACCATCACGAGCTCCTATGCCGCCGTTGATTCAAGTTGTGAAGCTCCAGTCCTCTCCACCGTCTCTCTCTTGAAGCCCGGCTCAGATTCTCTTCGTCTTAATTGTGTCTCCGTTTCCCTCTCGTTTGCTCAATCACCTTGCACAGATCACAACGTCGTGCAGCCCAAGCTCCGGTTCGAGCCGCTCTTCTCTCTCAGCCCAAGATGTGGTATGATTTTCTTCTCTACTTCTTCCTTCCTCTTGATTATTTTTTGGGTTTAAGACCTATTGTGGATTTAGTGAAAATTGGGGTTTCTATGGAATTAGGCCTGGGATTAGTTCATGTTGCTAGATAGCAGTGGCTATTGTCATTTTGCTACTCTTTAGTTTATGTGTTTGCTTCGGGTGCAGAGTTCACAGATAGTGAAAGAAGTGGTGCTGCAAATATCAATTAAACCCGGACGTATTGACCGTGGACTGTACATTGGTTTGCCTGATGTAAGAAAACCAAGTGCAAATTTTTGGAGTGCATTCATATTTTTTTTTATTCCCTTACGAACATGCTTATGTATTTTAATAGTGTATCAATTAAACCTTTAACAAGGAGCATATTAATTGTTTTTGTGTTGTGTGTTGTAGTCCATTGAATATTGGGGTTTCTGTAGATTTAGACATGAGATTTATGTAGGCTTTTGTCCCTAGTTCTTGGTCTTTCTGATTGTTTTTTTTTCATATTCCTTGTTTAGCCCCCTTTGGGAATTTGAAACTGGCCATGAAGGATGTTACTGTAAAATAATTGATATTTGATATTTGGTTCTTCAAACCGTCTGTAATTGTTTGCTATACTAATTTATTACCACTATTTAGTTCATCTGTTGTCATTTTGCTACTCTTTAGCTTATGGTTGGAAAAGAAACTTATCTCTAATGCTCTTTCTGTGATTTAATTTATTGATTTTATTTATCATATCTGTGTTTCCTTTGTTCAACTTTTTGCTTCATTTTAATTGGTTGTCTATTTTGTAGAGTGGTTAAAGGAAGACTAGGAGGAGGAAAGCAAATTGCTTCACTTGAGAAGATTAAGGAAGGTGAGTAAAAGCTTACTGTTGTTAGAATTTTAGAAATGGGCTTTTGGGTTCTGTTTACTTCCATCAATTTGCATAATTGATCACAATTTTATATTTGTTTGGTTTTGTCTTTTTTCTGCCTTCATTAAGGTTGGAATCAATGGTAAGTTGATCAAGGTTGTGTTTTTTCTTCTTTGTCTATGGGCATAAATGATGTTCTTCTCTGCTTATTTTAAGCTGGTTTTGATTCCTAAACGATAAGTTATTATATATGATTTTCATTATTATTATTTTAAGCTGGTTTTACTTTTGTTTTTAAAAAAGGAGGACTTTCTGATGACTTGTTGGCTTTCACATTGGAATTTGTAGTTATTTTATGATAACAGAATTATGCTGAATTCATGCAGGTTTTGGTCGGATTGGGCGGTTGGTTCTGCGAATAGCGACCTCTAGGGATGATATAGAAGTGGTGGCAGTGAATGATCCTTTAGTTGATGCTAAGTACATGGTAAGGGTGTAGTACTAATAGTATTTTCTGCAATATGCTAATTTCTTGTGTGATAACTAGATCGTGTCTAGTGCCATAAATGCAGTAGTTGTTCTTTACGGTTTAAGATGCTGTATTGATTATATATTGTCCTCCATTAATTAGATATTGTTCTCTATTCTTGGGTGTGTGCAAGAATTAGTTCTACTTCTAATGCAACTGCTTAATATTGACCAAAGGAACATATTGCAAATGAATTACTTTGGTTTTTCGTTAAATTTATTTGGAGGGTTTCCAAATTACATCCCCCCCCCCCCCCCGCCCTATTTTATTTTATTTTATTAATGGTGTGTATATGTATGGCTGAACTTGAATAGTTAGGTGAAGGACTTAAATGGTGGAAATTTCTGATTTGTTTGATTAAAGATCTCATTCACCACCTTTTGGCACAAAAGATTCATGCCTTTGTAAAACTTGCTGAATAGATTCTTGCATATCCATTTGGTTGCTCTTCAACTAATTTGAAGTTACTTTATGACAAAAGATTATTGAAGTTACTGCAGGAAAGGATGTTTGTTTTATTATTTCCTTTATTGGTATCTAATTTTGATTTTCGTTATTTTTTCTTGTCCAGGCTTACATGTTTAAGTATGACTCTACACATGGAGTGTTTGATGGATCTATTAGTGTTGTGGATGAGTCGACCTTGGAAATAAATGGGAAATAGATTAAAGTTGAGAGCAAAAGGTACTGACCCAGTGATTTTCAATAGTGATCTAACTGGCTGTTTCAAGTTATGTAGCATGTTTTTTAGAGGAAATCATGAGTGCCTGCATTTGTTTTTTTTTTTTTTCTGAAAATGGTAGCATTTGAATATATATGTACTTTGGATTAACTTCTGAATCTTATCCAAGAACCTTGCAGAGATCCCCTGGAGAAATTATGGGGTTGAGTATGTAGTGGAATCTTCTGGGATGTTCACTACTCTTGAGAAGGTTGCAGCACACATAAAGGTTAGATGCTATGACTGAGTTTTCTGCACTCTCTTGCTCATTATAGCCACACCAAGTTAACCTTTAATTGATTTTGCTTTGCCTCAAAGAAAGTGGTAATATCGATCAGCTCCATCAGCTGATGCACCCATGTTTATCGTGGGAGTAAATGAGAATACATACAAGACAGATATGGACATAGTTTCTAATGTAAGCTGTACCACCAATTGCCTTGCTCCACTTGCCAAGGTTTGATTGCATTCTGAAAATTATTGATACTTATGAAGGTTTTAATTCTAATTACAACTCGATGGTAAATGGTATCAAAAACCCGAAGTGTAATAATCTTTTTAGCATCCTAGACAAGTAGACCGTTATACTTCTATTATCTATCTGTGCTTTCACCTTTCTTCTCGGTCTTGGACTTTGTAGCAAGCTATACTGTCTCTTGTTACCTCTTACTTAACAAAATTTATTGTCTAGGTGATTCATGAGGAATTTGGTATTCTCGAAGGTAGGTTTGATGACGACTCTGCATGCAACTACAGGTCTCTCTCTCTCTCTCTAGGAACAGACATATAAGTATTGTTGATCCAATGATATGGGGTTAACTTATTTATGATTTTATACTGTGCAGCAACACAAAAAACAGTCGATGGCCCATCAATGAAGGATTGGAGAGGTGGTCGTGGAGCTGCACAGAATATCATTCCTAGTTCAACTGGTTCTGCAAAGGTATTTTACACTTCTGTAGATTTTCATTGATGTTTCTTTCATGTTTGAAAAATTATTTATTGATAACATGTTAGATATTCACTTTCCTCTTTATAAAGGTATGATATCCTTTTTTTCCCCTGAAATTTTAGGTTGTTGGAAAAGTTCTACCATAACTCAATGGAAAGCTTACTGGTACGTATGGCCTTCCGTGTCCTAACTCGTAATGTATCTGTCGTGGACTTAACTTGTCGACTTGAGAAGAGTTCTTATGAGGATGTCAAAGCGCTGCAAAATCCAATTGTTAGCATTTCAAAAACGCTAGGAAATTGAGATAATAGCATTTCATAAGCGCTACAATATATCAACCCATAACGCTTTATATTCGCTATTGATAACTAGACAATAGCAATTAATAAGCGCTGCGAAAGGTAGAACAATAGCACTTCAGAAACGCTATTTATATGTCACTAAGCATAGCATTCGAAAAACGCTATGTTTGACCCAGAACCTATTATAACTCCGGCAGACATAGCGTTTACTAAAATCCTATCTAATCCTACTATAGCGTTTTTCGGACGCTATAGATAAGAGTTTATGGTGTAGTGTCCATGTGTGGTGGCTGCCCAGAAGTGGTGCTGCCGCTTGTGGTAGTGGTGGTTCGCCAGAAAAATCGTCGAAAAGGTAATTGCATCATTTTTCTTCCTCTTTCCAATTCTTCAAGACAACATCTTCCGAAGGTTGATTTGTACGATCTTTGACTCCGTTAAGCCACGGTTGACTTTTCGTCCTCTTCTCGGAAATGTGACAAATGTTGTCGAAAATACACCTTTTTGTGCCGAATTACTTCAACTTACATAAATGACCTGAAAACATAAAAACACACTTTAAATGCAATAAATGGCCTTCGGAAAAGCTTAATCCCCGTGATTAGGAATGCGATTTACACGACAAATATGTGCAAATCATGTGGTGACATAAAGACCACTTGAAGGACATCTCAATTTCTCCAAGATACGCTTTTGGTCGTATTTATTGGAGGTCATGTGTAAAGGAAATCCACACCATTTTCATGAGCGGTTTCAACATGATATTCGTTTGCTGGAATGTCCTTAAAACTCAGTAAGGCTCGACTGGACCTATGAGAGTATAAGGCCTCAGATATGGTCATAGAAGTACCATTGGACAACTCGAATTGGGCTTTGCCAAAGCCTTCGATTGGGGTCGACGGGCCCGTAATCGTTGTCACTGAGGTTACTTTAGGCGTGAAGTTGATGAAATATTTTTGATCTCGTAAGATAGTGTGGGTGGTACCACTATCAGCCAGACAATCAACTTCCCCACTAGTTATGCCTAATAGTAGAATAATTTAAAGTCAGTCACAATGTTAAAGGAATTTGCTCAAAAATACTTTAAATTATTTCGAGAAACGAAATATTATTCAGAAAAGCAAAACCATAATCCAAAAGAAAGCGTAAACATTTATGGGCTACATGTAGGCCCAATTATTATCATGAAAATTGAGAAAAATACTAATCCAAATCCATGTCAACGACAAAGTCGGCTGCGCCAAGAGTTGCCTCCTGAGTTATTTCGACCATATTAGTTTCGGGCTTAGTTTCATTGCCAATGATCCGTACCACCACAACGATAGCAGAGATTGGGCTCGGGAGCATTGTCTCTTGCTTTGGGACTACCGGCCCTGTTATTGTTTCTTTCTCGAGGCTATCTCAGTTGGGCCCAAAAGTCCTCGGTTTGGACGAGAGCCCAAACCTCGCTTGGCTGGATGAGCACAAGGCTCGCGGCGGTTTTGAGGTTAATGGGACTACTGGCCCATGTCTCGGTTCTCAGGTCGTGGACGAGGTCCATGAGTAGCATTAGTCTCTGGATTAGTGTACGTCCAAGAGTTGAAAGTCAAGTTTGATCGAAATTGTTTCTACGACGGGAGAAACTTGATTAGTTTATCATATAAATCAACTAGTTTATATGTTCATGATAATGTTTACGGATTAGACATGTGAATCTAAGTTCAACTTCGAAAATCTTCTGGTTCGAAACATGTAATCATGGTTTTGTGAGAAATAAAATTCTCATGGATTTATATCGAAATCGACAGGTCGATATAGATGAATCTTCTGGTCATCATTTGGCAAACATACATATAATTTCTACCACATATATAATTTGTACCACATAATTGCGAGAAAATAAACAATTCTAGAATGAAAAGTTATTTACTCAACCATTTCGGTAGCTCCAATTAAATACGACCAGGTAAGGTAGGGTGAGGTTTTTTGGTGGAGCGAGGCTCTCTTAAGTACCGAACCTCCGAACCTTGCCTAGACATCGTATCCAACTGGGTGAGCCTAGTCGTGGAAGATTCATAACCTTTCGTGACTTAATGTGGAGATATATGTGCCATGTGTACCATTTTACATGCTTTTATTTTTGATTTAGTGATCAAGTAATCAAACAAAAATAATAAAGCATATGCAATCCAAATTACAATTTCTTTTGACCTAAGATTAATTAGGGTTCATGCTCAATGGTTATGGTTCACTATTTTCCAAGGATTGAAAAATAAAAAACATAACTTACATGAGAAATGCACCTAAAAAAAATTTAGGGTTCCACGAGTCAAGAAAAAAACACACCAACGAATTTGGGTTGCTTCCTTTGAACTTGGTGAAGGTGTTCGTCATTCGTTGTTCTTCCTCCTTGTTCTTCAATCTTGGAGCGTGTTGATAACGTGTTGTGAGTCGCCTATTAACTCAAGTAGAAAAGAGAGAAAAACAAGAGAGCGAAGTGTAGAATGAATCGATTGATGTTTGATGTTTGATGTATTGGTGTGTCAAATGGTGAGCCTCAACCTCTTTATTTAGTGGAGAGGTTGAGGTGTATTCATGGTATACAAAATTGTGAGAAACCTTTTGGTTTCTCCACTAACCCACTAACCCACTACTATACATTTATGTTCTCTCATAAGTGGTGTAACCCTTATGGAGTCAATAGAACGAAATACCAAAGGTCTTGCACAATGTATGTAGTCCACATCTTATATCATGTTAGTACGGATCTTAGTTTAACGGACAGCCACCCCACAATGTGTCCTACAACATGTTTAAAATTAACAAAAATAATAAATAGTCTCACCTTGCTCTCTATATTTAGGAGGTTGGTAGAGTTTCTAAAATAGCTAAAAAACTAAACATACTCTCTAAAATAGCTAAAAAATTAAAAAGAGAGTGTTGATGTAGTTGGTAAAATAGCTGAAAAGCTAAACAATAGCTAGAAAAACAAAAATAAAGAGTCTGCTAAAGATTCTCTAAGCACTTTCTAATTACTCATTATAGTTTACTTGATCTCAACCCCACATAGCTGTCATTAACACCGCCTTCGGCTCTCTTAGCTAAACTTTATTTCAGTGTTTCTTAATGGAAAAAAAGAAAAAAAGAATAAAAATCCTACGGTTGGGTCGAAATAATCTCCCAACTTGCATTACGAGGACTCTAGGTTTCCTAAGGAAATCGAGTCTATTAACACAAACATAGCTTAAGAAGAATTTGCATTGTATGCCCAAAACCAATTTTCAAATACATGTGTATGAACTACAATTGACTGAATTGTAAGAGCAGACGAATTGGACCCAACTCAATTCTGAACATTACGGAATGTAAAGTAAACATTACAGAAGATTAACGAGAATTTCAAACAGATTGAACACTGCGAATTAGGAATGAGATTGAAAGAGATGGAAAGTTACTTACCGCAAAACCAGGGAGAGCAATTGGCTTGACAAGGAGTGTTTAAGTTGCCATGGCACACCGAACACAGATCGTTGTCAGGAGGACCATCCATTCCAATTTTTCGAGCTCTCCCCGCCGTCGTTCCCTTTTCCGATTTGAAATGAAATCCCCAACTACTTTGCTGTTAAGATACTTCTCTTGTTATTATTTTTTCTTTTCTATCCAAGTCTATTCTTCATTTCCTTTGGTTAGCAACTTAGCATTTTTTCCTTACATCGTAAGAAGAAAGGAATATTATGTATTTGTCTTATGGGTTATTATAGATAATACCTCTGAACTTATTCTGTATTATATATATAGTATTTAGACTTACATTTTAATAATAACGAGACTTAAAATCTTCGATTTCGTCTAAAATGGTACCACCGTGTGATTTCCATCATAAAACCGTTAAAAAAAAACAACAATCCTTCTACATTTATTCAAATTTAAAAAACAATTATTTTGAACACCGTGTAGCGACAAATAGTTCGTCCCTAAAGATGTTTCTAACTTTTTTTTTTTAATTTGATGAAATAAAAAAGAAGCACTTCTTTTGCTAGTAAGATCACGCGCTGGGTTTCATTTAACTCCTAATATACTTTTGGATACCCATGTGAACTGGTATTTAGAATTTCAAAGATTTCATCTTTCAAGGAAATCATATGTTACAATAAGAAATTTTTCCTCAATTTCTCACAATTCATCCAAACTAAGCAAAAATCTAATTTCGATGGACAATATAATGTCAAAGCTCCTATGCATTGTTTAATCATAGAGCCCAAGAGCCTCAAAAATAAAATTGTAATTAAGAGCAAAATATTTGCTATTGGCTATTTCCTATTTGACAAAACCTCTTCCCTTGTATTAGCATTTCTCTTGTATTCAATGTTAGTTTGGTTTAGGGATTAGGTGTTGTGGCTTAAGTTGTTCTTACTCGAGATGGTTCGTGAAGACGCCTTCCTTATCCGGTCTTTTCTCCGGACTTCGATTATTGGTCATCGAAGGTTTCGTCCAACCACCTCAAAGTATGACTCATGCATATGCACATGCATTTCATTCACATTATGTCTTCCTTGTTGTCCTAGGTTTATCTAGGTTTGCTTGTTAGCCACACTTATGTTGTAAATCACATAAGTCTTAGGTGCTTATTTTATAGGTGTAAATCAAATGTTGTATGCACTTGTTCATACACTTGAGTTTATTATGTTAGGATTGCTAGATCTTCACTTAGATTCATCTTGATTAGCTTTCCTTTATGTTTAAGGCTGTTTTTAGCCTTGCGATCGATCATCACTGTTCATGCGATCGATCGTGGCCACGTTGGACAATATGCCCGTTGAAATGTGACCGTTGCGTTCGAATATGTCCGTTGGGACTTTTTCGTGCGATCGATCGCAACTTTTTATGCGATCGATCGCAAATGAGGGTTTCTTAGTGCAGTAGCTTCTGTCTTCGCATTTTTACACAATGCGATCGATCGCGTAATGTCGTGCAATCGATCACAAATGCTGCTAGGCTGTTTTCTATAAATAGAACCCTTTGGTTTCATTTCGGCCAACTCTTTCCTCATAGTCGAAAATCATCTTTGAGAGAGTTATTTGGTATTTGAGTGATCCTACTTCCATGATATAGGTTCCTCACCTTAATCTCCAAATATAATCCTTTGCTAAACACTTTGATTTGCATATGTATGCTTGTTTAGCCTAGCTATGTTTAGGATTTAGGAGATTCTATTCAACTTTAGCAATTGTTCCTTGTTGAATTGCTGAGTTGATTGATTGAATCATTAGTTTCAATCGTCTTTGTTGTTTGTTTTTTTAGCTAATGATCCTTGTGATTAGTTAAACAAACTCTTGAATCATATTCAAGGCTTTGTCAATTCAGTTTGTTTGATTCAAGCAATTGTTCCTTGTTGAATTGCTTATGTCAAACAAATTGAATTCATTTCATTCACACACACACACACACACACACTCATATTGCATAGTCGGTGTCTTGCGGTTGGAGGATTCACGCAGTGAAGTTCGATCAATTGGAGAAGCTTGAGGTGGGATCACTTGAAGAGCAAACGGAGGCTACACAAGGTTAGAGCTGCCACTAGTCTATAGGTAAATAGTGTAGAGTTTGGGACCGAGTTTCCCCCTTGTATGTGTTTGCCGATTTGGCTTTTTCATAGTGTTACATAAGAGCGTGGGGTACGGTTCCCATCCGGTTTTCCTCTAGAGGTAGAGGTTCCAGGTGACCATTGTTGTGTTGCTTGTGTGATTGTTGTTATCTATATTGTGCTTAATTACTTAGCATGTTGCATGCTTGATCATATATAGATATAGTCCGTGATGTGCTAGTTTGATGCACACTTTGGGATTCTAGGTTGTGCAATTGATTGTGCTTGTTACATATATATTTATATTCAATTGTGTATTGCTTGTGCAATTGTTTGAACCTAAGTTGCAGGAGAGTTAAGTTTTAATTTGTGTATACTCTCCGATTAGTGTTTAGGACAACTACCGTTGAAGGGACAATCCGGTGTACCGGAATTGCAAAAATCATTTTACATTTATTCAAATTTTTTAAAAAAAATTATTCTTTTTTTTTTTAATTCAACAAAATAAAAAAGAAGCACTTCTTTTGCTAGTAAAGTCTAGCATTGGATTTCATACTTTCATTGAGTTCATGAAATATTTTTGGACAGCCTTGCAAACCGGTCTTTGGAATTTCAAGATTTCATTTTTCAAGGAAATCATGTGCTATAATAAGTAAGTTTTTCTTAATTTGACACAATTCACCGAATCAGGCGAAATTTCGCTTTCGATGGACAATGTGTTGACAAAGTTCTTTTGCATTGTTTAATTCATTGCGCCCAAGTGACCCAAAAACAAAATCCTTTTACATTCGTTCAAATAAAACAAAAATATTTTGAACAACTTATAGGGATATGTTTGTGGGAACATGCATGTATTCCTAATTTTTTTATTTCTATTTTATTTTAATTTGACCTAACAAAAAAGAATCACTTCCGGTGCTCGTAAGGTTTCGCATGAGTTTTTATAGAGACTCTAAAATACTTTTGGACACACGAGCAAACCGGCTTCGAGAATTTCTAAGACACTATTTTCTAATTCAATCATGTGTTACAAACTTACAATAAAGAATTTTTCCTCAAATTCGCACCATTCACCCAATCTAAGCAATAACCCTAGTTCGATGGACAATATGTTGTCAAATCTCCTTCCCAATGTTTAATCATAGAGTCCAAGAGCCTCAAAAATAAAATCTTTTTATATTTATTAAAATTAAAAAAAATTATTTATTTTGAACAACTGATAGCAACGAATCGTTCGTCACTACATGTATTCCTACCTTATTTTTAAAAATTTGACTAAATAAAAAAATGCACTTCCGGTGCTGGTAAGGTTTCGTGTTTGATTTCACTGATCCCTTAAAATACTTTTGGACACTCGTATAAATAGTCTTGAAAATTTTAAAAATTTCATTTTTCAAGAAAATTATGTGCTAGAAAAAGGAATTTTCTTCAATTTTGCACAATTCACCGAATCAAGCGTAAACACTATTTCAATGGATAATGTGTTTCCAAATTTTTTTGCATTGTTTAATTCATTGAGCCAAAGAGCCCCAACAACACAATCTTTTTTAAATAACCTGTAGAGAATGATTCATTCTGAACTACCTATAGCGACGAACAGTTCGTCGCTAGAGATGTTTCTACCATTTATTTTAAATAACGTGTAGCGATGAATAGTTCGTCGCTAGAGGTATTCCTAACTTTTTTTATTTAATTTGACAAAATAAAAAAGGACCACTTTCGTTGCTCTTAAGGTTTCGTGTTGGGTTTCATTGAGATTCTAAAATAGTTTTAGACACTCGTGCAAACCGGCCTCAAGATTTTCTAAGATGTTATTTTTTAATTAAATCACATGTATAAAGAATTTTTCCTTAATTTCCAACAATTCAACCAAATTAAGCGAAAACTTGAGTTCAATGGACAATATGTTGACAAACCTCATTCTCATTATTTAATCATAGAGTCCAAGAGCCTAAAAAATAAAATCCGTTTACATTTATTCAAATTAAAAAAAAAATATTATTTTGATCACCCTGTAGCGACGAACCTTTCGTCGCTATAGGTGTTTCTTACCTGTTTTTTTAATTAGACGAAATAAAAGGAAGCACTTCTGATGCTCATATGGTCTCGCGTTGGGTTTCATTGAGCCCCTAAAATAATTTTGAACACCCATGCAAACCGGTCTTAAGCATTTCAAAGATTTTATCTTTCAAGGACATCATGTGCTATGATAAAGAAGTTTTCTCAATTTAACAGAATTTACCAAATCAGGTGAAACCCGATTTCGATAGCCAATATGTTGCCAAAGTTTTTTTCCATTGTTTAATTCATTAAACCCAAAAGTTCTAAAAACAAAATCCTTTGACATTTATTCAAATTAAAAATATTACTTATTTTGAACAACCCGCTGCGACAAATAGTTTTGTCGCTACTAGTGTTTCTAACTTTTTTTATTTTAATTTGACAAAATAAAAAGAAGCATTTCCTGTGCTCGTAAGGTCTCGCGTTAAGTTTTATTGAGCCCCTACAATACTTTTGGACACTCTTGAAAACTGTTTTTGAGAATTTCGAAGATTTCATATTTCAAGGAAATCATGTGCTATGACAAGGAATTTTTCTTTAATTTCGCACCATTCACCCAAACTACGCTAAAACTAAATTTCGATGACCAATGTGTTGCCAAAATTGTTTTGTATTATTAAATTATATAGTCCAAGAGCCCAAAAAAACAAAATATTTTTACATCTGTTCAAATTTAAAAAAAATATTTATTTTGAACAATTGTTAGCGACGAATGGTTCGTCGGTAAATGCGTTCCTAAATTTGTTTTATTTAAATTTGACGAAATAAAAAAGAAGTTCCGGTGCTCGTAAGGTCTCGCATTGAGCCCCTAAAATACTTTGGACACCCATGCAAACTGGTCTTGAGAATTTCAAAGATTTCATTTTTCAAGAAAATTATGTGCTGAAAAAACAAAAACAAAAAAAACTGTTGAAGGAAACCTACTTTGTGTGTGCCTTGTCAATCTAGGAGAATCATTAGTTAGTATGAAATAAAGATTATGTATTGAATAGGATTTCATTTACCATATAGATTGTATCTTGTATTCCTTTATAAATAGAGGTCCCTATTTATCAATAAAGATTGATTTTATTCATATGTTATTCTCTCTCTTGTTATTTACTTTCAATATCTTTAAACACGTTATCAGCACGAACCTCTAGCCCTGAGATAAAAAAAACCCTAAAACCCAAATTCCCTAGGTCTTGTTGATGTGTTGCACCCGGTGAACAGTACCCACGTGAATAGTAATCACCACCGTGCTCCCCTCTGCAATCTCTTCTAGTTCAAGATTAAAGAAGAATAAAAAAAAAAATCCAAGTAAGTTTTTATAAAAGTTGCTGCTTTCCGAATTTCAAATTCATCTTCTTTTTCTCTGGGGACTTGCAACCTCCCTTCTTCTACCTCCCACCTTTCTATGAACTAGACTTCTCCAAATTATGAGAAGCATTAGGAGAGTGACCGGCCTTATATCCTTGTGGTATATGTAAGACATGAGCACCTCTAATGTCATCATTCTATTGTTGAAGTTCTAATAAGCCGAACTGTGGGGGTTCAAGTTAATACTCCGGACGAGGACTCCGTAGAGAGAAGAGACTCTAAACGAGGAGTTCATTGAAAAATTTACCTCCGGATGAGGAATCCGTAGAGAAGAAAGTTGAAACGACCAATTTGGTTCATAACTTATTCACGACTAGGCTCACCTACTTGAGTATGATGTCTAGGTAAGTAGTTTGAGATAAGTGGTACTTGAGAGAGCTTTGCTCCACCGACATCTCTTATTACTTATCTAGTCATGCTTGAGTAGAGCTACCGAAAGGTTTAAGTTATGGCCATTGACCATACTACATCAAAGTTTTACCTAAATCCAAATCCTTAGAAGCGTTTCTTGGGAGCAAAGATTACTTAGAAACCCTCTATTGTTTCGTGGGAGTATTGACTCCGAAACACACCATATTCTTGTTCTCCATATTTTTGGATGTCGAACATGAATGAACTCGATTTCACTTCATTGGATTCTGCAGACATTAGATTCTGAGATTGGCTCATGATATCCTAATGCACCTATCCACGCAAGAGCTTCTAGCTCGAATCCATGAGCGTTGTTTTGAAGAAACCGCTCTAGACCCTCAAACTGAGATGAGCAATGTCAGGTTACTTATCCTGATGATCGAAACACCATATGGATATGGCACTCCAATTTGAGTTCATAAAAGACGTTAGCTCTAGAAAGCTTTAAAGCGCTTCATGAACGTTATGGTAACGTTCGTGACTCCATCATCACTGTGGAAAATCATCACAAAAGAACAATTGATTGAGAAAACTCTCAACACCTTCCCCATCTCTGCCTTGAGGAAAGGCATAGTGATGATACTTGTAAAAGTATTATAATGCGAGACTCATGGGAACTAGACATGTTCCAGAGACCCATTATAATGGCGCCCCTAAGGGAGGACGCCTAGAGAAAAACTCTAAATCTAGGGACATATCCTGACAGTTTGGTCTGTAAGATTGATTTGTTCAGGAAGGTAGTCGTCATGAGAATAGGCGACCTTGCGAGCATAGGGCCGCGAAAGAGTAAGAGAAGACATCGCCATACATGGTGACACCGCCACCGGCCAAGGAAATCGGCCGCGCCGACACCGGTCATAGGGACCGTGTGTGCCGCGCTTGTGTGCCTCAATCAAAGGAGAATCCTCTTCATGATGTCTATTAATGATATGGACTGTCTGATCAATGGGCCAAAGTTTGCAATACATATGAGGATATAATTGCAAAGATCTAGATGTCGAGTTTAAGGGTTAAAGACTTTGGAAGCCGATTTTGCTCAAGTCTTTATGTTTTCCAAGATAATGGATTTAGTTTTGATTTAATATCAAGATGGAACTTTGAATGTAAAGCCTTGGCTAATATCTTTAACAAAGTCTGAGTTGCTTTCGTAGCCTCGATTTCAATGATCAGCTTTTAGGAATGAGTTCCGGAGAACTTAAATGTCTCGCAGATAGCGGAACCACGCATACTATATTGCGTCATAGGAAATTGTTTTTAGACATGGTGCCTACACATTCCTTTATGACTACGATGACGGGGCCATCGAATCTTGTGCAAGGAAGAGGACCTGCCTAATTCCTCTTGCCTAATGGCACTTTAATTGATGTCACACATGCTTTCTACGCTCCTAGAGGGAGAACCATATTGAGCCTTAAAGATATAAGAGCCAATGGATTCCATGCTGAAACGCATGATGAGAATGAAAAAGAATTCCTTTGAATTACCTCTAATGATTGCGGAAGAAAAATGCATCTTAGAGAAGCTTATGTGTCTCTCTGGTGGGTTATATGCTATCACAATTCGAGCTATTGAATCAAACAATGTCATTCAGGATGACCTCTTGGATTCAGACACATATTGGCTTTGCCAAGACAGATTGAGACATCCTGGTTGTGATATGATGATCCGTGTATTGAAAACCTCACACGGACATCCATTCTAGCGAGCTAATCGAAGCATGAATCGAAAGTTGATTCAAGGAGATGAGACAACCATGAAAAACGGAAAAACTGCCGTTGTCCGCCGCCAGTCGACCGGTCGAGGCTCTGTTATCAATCGGTCGAACTCGTCTAGCATGCGTTATCATCCATCGAGAGAGTGCGTTAACCGATCGAACTCCCCAATCGACTGGTCAAACCGAACAGAACTTCGATCCATCTCTGACGTGACTAAGTCCTCCTATGCTTTTGAAACCTCAATGGATAAACGCTTATTTTGCAAAGCCTGTTCCTTAGGGAAATTATGACCGAGACCGTCCTATGCAAAGGATTCTAAAGTAATTCTTCCATTCTTACAGAGAATCCAAAGGGATATTTGTGGACCTATTCAACCACCAAACGGGTTATTTAAGGATTTTATGGTGTTGGTTGATGCGTCGACATGCTGGTCACATGTCGCGTGGTTGTCCACTGGTAATGCTACTTATGCTAAACTCCTAGCACAAATAATTCGCCAGCGGGCTCACTACCAGGATCATCTCATTAAATCTATCAGGTTTGATAATGTTGCAGAGTTTACATCGAAAACTTTCGATGACTACTGCATGGGATAGATGTTGAGCATCTAGTCCCACATATGCATACCCAGAATGGTCTCGCAGAGGCTGCCATTAAAAGGTTATAAATGGTCAGCATGACGTTGGTAATGCACACCAACATTCCTCTCTCTGCCTGGGGGCATGCAATATTGAATGTAGCTATGCTTATTCGTCTGAGGCCCACCACCACCCAATCTTTTTCTGCACAACAGCTAGTGACTGGGTACAAGCCAAGAATCTCGTACTTACGCATATTTAGGTGTGTTGTTTATGTGCCTATTACGCTGCCACAACATATTAAGATGGGTCCTTAACAACGAATGGGTATTTATGTTGGATTTGAGCCTCCAACAATAATCTGCTATGTAGAACCCTTGATAGGCGATCTATTTACAGCAAGATTTGAGGATGGTCACTTCAATAGGACAGTCTTCCCGTCGCTAGGGGGAGATAAGAACGTCAACGTTCAGCAGGAACGACAGGAATTGTCGTGGCCTGTCCCCACTCTGTCTCATAACGATCCCCCTACTATACAACGAGAAATCGAAATGCGTAGAATTATAGATCTCCAGAAAGTCGCCGATTCTCTTCCGGACGCTTTCTCAGATCTTGCTAAAGTGACTAGATCTCATATACATGTTGCAAATGTACCTGCAAGTATGGAAGTCCCTGAAAAGGGCTTCAAACTCAAAGTCGCCGCAGTTGCCACCCCTGAGGAAGGGCCGGGCACTGCAGGCGCCACTACCAGTAATGGTGGGGATGTAGCTCAGGCCGTGGCTCTGCTGAGGAAGCGTGGGAGACCACTAAGTTTGAGAGATGCGCGCCCTAGGAAAAGGGCTGCGATGACACCAAATAATCCTCTCATCATTGATACTCAAAATCCTTCTCATGAAAACGTTCCGGATTACGGTTATGTCCAACAAACATCTTTGGAGGAGATGAGGGGAGGAATGACCACCCTAGAGAGTTTGACAACTTCACTCAAAAGATATTGCATTTGATCCTTAAGTGAAGTGTCATGTGAAGGTTTAAGAAGATAGGCTTTCCTAGGTTTACTCTTCACATTTTTAAGGCCTTTAAAGACACAAGTCTTCTTAAGTGCATTGCACTTAGGCCTACCATGACTAATTTTGCCACAATTGTGACCAGTAGGAATAAATTTCTTTTTGGTCCTAATTAAATCTCTAACAATGGGAGGTGAGCTAGGAGACTTAAGAGTTTTCCTATAGATATTGCACCTTGGTTTGATATGACCAATCTTACCACAATGGTGACATTTAGGCACAAAACTCGTAGGCTTTAGTGACTATAATGCAATGGGGATTGAGTCTAAAGCCATAACATCATTGGTCTTAGAAGAAGCAGAGATAGTGCTCTTTTCCACAAAACCAATGTCACTCTTGATATCAAGAGCATGTTCATTGTCAATCTTGGCTTGACATATAGTCAAATCAAGAACCTCATTTCTAAGATTACCAACACTCACTTTAAGCTCATCATTCTCAAGTGATAGGGTGTTGATATGAGAATTCTTATCAAGAACCTCCTCTTTAAGCTCAAGGTTTTCCTTACTAAGGAATTGACATTTTTCTTCTAGCTCCATAATGCTCATGCACAAAGATTTAAATTTATCTACATCTTGAGCATTACCATTAAATAAAGCCTCAATATTGGCATCAAGAACATCTTGGCCAATATCCTCATGACTATCAACATTTGAACGAGTGTCCAAATTACATGGACTTGAAGAGTCCTCCCTAGCAATAAAACCTACAATAGGTACATCCTCATGATCGGAGGAAGAACAACTCTCATTGGAATCGCTCCAAGAGGTATATGCGGTTTTTACCTTATTGGTACATTTGGTCAAATCGTGACCATAACCACCGCATTCTAAACAATGAGGACCATGCCTCGTAGACTCAAAATCCCTAACAATGGGAACATCACTATGTGATTTACAAGAGCCTATACTAGAGAATTTTCTACGACTTTGTAAAAACTTCTCATACTCGTCATTTAAACCCGACAAAGGGGAACAATCTTTAATTGCCATGACGCTCACAAGACCGACTAACCGTGATCGACTCTATTTGCCTTAAGAGTAAGGCTCTGATACCACTTGAAATTCCGGTACGCCGGATTGTCCCAACAACGGTATAGTCCTAAACACTAATCGGAGAGTATACAAAAATTAAAACTTAAACTCTCCACAACCTAGGTTCTAATTATTGCACAAGCAATACATAATTGATTACAATAATTGCACAACCTAGATAGAATCCCAAAGTGTGCATCAAACTAGCACACCACGGACTATAGTCTATGTAATACCCCAAAAATTTCTATTTGTGTTTCCTCGAAAAGATTGTGGAAATTGTATGGATATTGTGAGAGTTTGTAGTTGTGGACGTTTTACCGTAAAATGGAATTTACGACGGTAATTATAAGTTTCGGGAAGTCAAAGAGTTGACTTTTTATTGGTTGGAAAATTGGAGAAACTTCCTTCACGGAAATTGTAGAGCTCATCGAACCGAGTTCGTAGATGTGTGGTTCGTCGGAAACGGAGTTCGTATGAATGAGTTATGGGTCTCGGAATATTGGACGAATTTCTATAAATAGAAATTAATTTCTATAAATAGAAATTAATTTCGGAAAATTCATTTTTATTCCGAAAATTTCCGGAAAATTCCGGAAATTCTCCCAATTACTGGGCAGACCCGCCGGCTGACCCGGAAACCCGACCCGGGCGTATCTCGGCCGTCCGTCCACGTCCGGCGACACCACCGGCGCAGACCGACGCGCCTCGTCGGCGCCGTCCGACCCCAGGTGGTCTCGGCCACCGGTTCACGCTGGAACACGGCGGATCGTAGCACGGAAACTCACGGCAAACCCGACCCGATCACCGGCGACGATTCCGGCCACCTCCGACGACAAGACCAGTTGGGTTTTGTTCCTCTCCTTCCCAGAAACCCATTAGTGGTGGTAGTTTGTCACGGCGTGGCCTGAGCACGGAGGATCAAAGCTTTGAAGTTTCTGAATCAAGAAACTTCCAACGCGGATTCCGGCCAACCCCCTTTCGATCCGGACTTTGAGGTAGTTATCAAACTTGATCCTCTTGTTGAGTTGTACATGCTGTTAAAATTTTATGTCAATCGGAGCACGTTGACCGGCAGCCGGTCACCTTCTATGGCGGCGCGTGGGCGGCGCGTCCAGCCGGTCCAAGAGCAATTCTTTGCTCCGTTATGCTTAGTTCGTCGATACGAACAACTTTCGTGTTTACAGTTTTGTGAAATTCGGTCGTTTGATCGATGATCGATTAAATCGGAAATCGAATCGTACGATTTACGATCTGAGAGATCTAACCGTTGGTTGATCATCAAATTTGATCTTATGGTTAATATTGTTATTATAAACATGTTGTACGGTTGGATCGTGGAAATTGGAAGTGTTGGGTTTCGAGTGGGACCCGTCGATGAATAGTCACGTGGGACCCACGTTGACCGACATTTGACTTTTGGTCAATTTGTCTCGATTATTAGTTCCGATGTCGTAGGAGACGTTTGAAGAACATTTGAATTATTTTGGAAGTGTATTATGCTAATGTAAATTGCATAATCATAGGTGATTGCGAAATGTGAAGCGTACGTGCTTTGGTCGATTCCCGGTTACTATTTGAAGACGCTGCGGGAATTAGAGGTGAGTGAATCTCACGATATTAAATGTGAACAATAAATTCACATTTGTGTTGGTTGCGAAAATAAACCAATTATATTATTGTTGAATAATTTTGTTTGTGTGGAAAACAATATAATGAAAATATTTATATTGTTTTGAATGATTGATTTGTTGAAAACGATATTTTGTGGAAAAATACAAATGTTATCGTTTTATGATTGTGGGGTGTTTTGATGAAAACGATTTTGTAAAGAATTACAATTTGAATCGTTTTGTTGGGTATGTGAGAAGGATGGTATTTCTCATGCCTAAATGTCTAAAAATGACATTGAGTTTGTTGGGTATGTGAGAAGGATGGTATTTCTCATTCCCAAATGTCCAAAAATGACACTGAGTTTGTTGGGTATGTGAGAAGGATGGTATTTCTCATTCCTAAATGTCTAAAAAAATGACATTGAGTTTGTGGGGTATTTGAGAAGTCTTTTAAATATATTTGAACTTCTGATTGAGATTTGTGGGCTTTTCATTTAACAAATAAATGAAATTTGAGTAAAGGATTTGGTGTGAGTTGATTTGTGGTTACTTCCCTAATACTTGAAGTAATTACTATTATGAATTACAATTCTTGAAAATATTGAATTGTATTTGAGAGATTTATATTATTCTTTGAAATTAAAAGAATTTGGATTTTGGATGAGAGTTTATATTGTTTGATATTCTGGATCACCCTGGGATTAACATACACGTTATGGGACGTGTGGGGTTAAAATACGCGATATGGGACGCGTAGGTTCAGTATATTTTATAATATGAATTTTCGGGATTGGAATTATATTAGAAAAATATAATTTACATATATTTGTTTAAAACAAACTATATATGTAAAATGTTGTTAAACGGTTTTCGTGTGAGTAAACTGAGGTCATTCACACCAGCTTCGTAAGCTGACCGGGTTTGTTGATATAACCCGGTACACTATTCAATGGTGTAGGGGTTAATCGTGCAGGTTAGGTCAACAGAGTAGCATTGAAGAATTGGTTGGTAAAACCGTTATCAACCATAACTGTTTTGTTGGACTTCCGCTGTTGTGTAATAAACTCTGAATGAGTATTTACTTAATATTTGAAATATCAATTTATTATGTAAATGATGGAATGTAATAATTAACTCTAAATAACGAGTCAGTATTTACATTTGTGAGCATGGAGTGAGTGGTTGTTGTACTGGATTTAAGAAAAAAATTCTAGTGCATATTATGTTGGATATTTCATGCTTCACGTCCCGAATTGGTTATGTAATTATGGGCTAAAACCCCTTATTATTCGAATGAGAATTCGGGGCGTGACAGTCTAGATAATGAATCACACAAAGCAAGACAATTATGATTCAATATAAACAATCTAGACAACAACAATAGCAAAGCTATGAACAAACACAACAAACCACAACACACAATATGGTCACCCGGAACCTCTACCTCTAGACAAAAACCGGAGGGGAGCCGTACCCCACGCTCTTGAGTAACAATATGAAAAGCCAAATGGCAACACATACAAGGGGGCACTCGGTCCCAAACTCAACACTAAGTACCTATACTCTAGTGGCAGCTCTAACCTTGTGTAGTCTCGTTTGCTCTTCAAGCGAAACCTCCTTAAGCTTCTCCGATTGATCGAACTTCACCGACGTGAATCCTTCAACCGCAAGACACCGACTATGCAAGTGTGTGTGTGTGTATGAATGAAATGAATTTAATTCGATTAACACAAGCAATTCAACAAGGAACAATTGCTTGCATTAATCAAACCGAATTGAAAAGCCTTGAATATAATTCAAGGGTTAACTTAGCTATTCACAAGGAGCAATAGCTAAGCCAACAAACAACAAAGAGATTGAAACTAAAGATTCAATCCTTCAACTCAGCAATTCAAACAAGGAACAATTGCTAGAGTTGAAAAGAATCTCCTAAATCCTATAACATAAGCTGAACAAGCAACTATGTGCAAATCAAAGTGTTTAGCAAGGATTAAACATGGAGATCAAAAGAGTGGGATCCTATACATGGAACTAGGCTCACTCATATACCAGAAAACTCTCTCAAAGTGTATTTTGACTATGGGGAAAGAGTTCTAACCGAAATGAATCGTCCAAAGTTCTATTTATAGAGAACTGGACATAACTATGCGATCGATCTCCCGTAAGGATACGATCGATCGCAATACACAAAATCAGCACAAAAATGTACTGTGCGATCGATTGCGGGCAAGGATGCGATCGATCGCGTAGTGCAAAAACAATGACTAGAAGCTACTGGAAGTGTAAAACCTTATTTGCGATCGATCGCATAACAGGTTGCGATCGATCGCACGAAAAGTTCCAACGGAGATATTTTGAACTGCAAGGGTCATAAAAATCCAACGGACAAAATTGCCACGTGATGCGATCGATCACATGAACAGTGACGATCGATCGCAAGGCATAAAACAACCTTAAACATAAAGGAATGCTAATC
Organism: Rubus parviflorus; assembly: GCA_029955375.1. Lineage (NCBI taxonomy): Eukaryota > Viridiplantae > Streptophyta > Magnoliopsida > Rosales > Rosaceae > Rubus > Rubus parviflorus. The sequence continues at coordinate 1,450,716 of JARGGL010000008.1, read as the reverse complement.
AAAATAAATCTAAGTGAATATCTAGCAATCCTAACATCATAAACTCAAATGTATGAAACAATGCATTCAACATTTGTGTGATTGACGACACAGGTGTGGCAATCAAACATCCTATACTGATTTGATTCACAACATAAGTGAAAGGTAAACAACCTAGATAAACCTAGGACAACAAGGAAGACTAAATGTGCATGAAGTGCATGTGCATATGCATGAGTCATACCTTGAGATGCTTGAACGAAACCTTCAATGACCAATGATCGAAGTCCGGAGAAAAGACTGGATAAGAAAGGCGTCTTCACGAACCATCTCGAGTAAGAACAACCTAAGCCACGACTTCTAATCCCTAAAAAAAACTAGCAATAATACAAAAGAATTGCTAATACAAGGGAAGAGGTTTTGTCAAGTAGGAAATAGCCAATAGAAAATATTTTGCCCTTACATCCAGTCTTTCCACACCTGAAGCACAAAGATGTTTGATCAGAATCCTTTTATTGAGAGACATTGTTTGCCGGCGGTGCCCTCCTCTTGAGTGGCACGACATTGGCTCCTGTGGGCACCACAGGGCCGGCGTTGCCTTGTCTCTTTGGGTGGCCTTCACGGCCTCCTCTTCGCCTAGTTGGGCGACTACCTTCTTGAGCAGAGCGATCATATGGACCAGGACGTCCAGAATTGTCCCTAGACTTAGAATTTCGCTTGCGGCGGCTTCTCTTTGGGGCGCCATTATAATGGGTCTCCGGAACTTGCTTTGTTCCCATGGGCCTTGCATTATAATTCTTCACAAGTATCTTCTCGTGCTTTTCAGCAATAGAGAGAACAGAGATAAGCTCATGAAATCTTGTGATCCGTTTGTTCTGCACTTCAATGCGATAGTTTCTCGCAACAACTAAGTCAGAAACGGAGAAGGTAGAGAGGGTTTTCTCAATCAACATCGCATCAGTAATAGTTTTCTCATAGAATTCCATGAGGGATTTGATGCGGAGTGCTTCCGAGTTGTACTCTAAGACCGAGGTATAATCACAGAGGCCCAATTGTTGCCATTGTCAGGAAGCAAGGATTCACGAACATTGTCAAAACGCTCTTCGAGTGCAACCCATAGTCTTCTGGGATCCTCCTCATTGAGGTACTCGGATTGTAGTGATTCATCCATGTGACGTATCATCATGATGATTGCTTTGGCATTGTTAGCCTCTAAAGCATCAGCGGTGGCTTATTTTGTGGCAGCAGCAAGGGCTGCTTCTGCGGCAGTTTGTGGTCCTTCCACAGGTGCGGCGACATCAGCAGGTGCAACTGCAGGGGGCTCACGGATTGCAGATATGCTACCTTGAGCTTTCAGGTGGTTGCATACATCGCGAACCCACTTATGGTATCCTATGCCCGTAGAATCCAAAGGTGCGAAGTCCAACTTGTTCAGGTTATTTGCCATCTGAAACAACAAGAGAATTGAGGTTAGTTTTTGGAGTATAAACTTCTCCCACGAAAATAAATATGGTTTCTGAGCTATGCTCCCAAGAAACGTTTTCCATGTATTGGATTTAGGTGAAACTTTGGTGTAGTATGGTCATAACCTTAAACCTTTTCGGTAGCTCTACTCAGATATGACCAGATACATAATAAGAGATGTCGGTGGAGCAAGCTCTCTTAATACCACTTATCTCAAACTACATACCTAGACATCATACTCAAGCAGGTGAGCCTAGTAGGGCCTAAGTCATGAACCATATGTAGTTTCTTCTCTACGGATTCCTCATCCGGTGGTAAATCATTCAATGAACTCCTCGTTCAAAGTCTCTTCTCTCTACGGATTCCTCATCCGGAGTATTAGCTCGAATCCCCATAATTCGGCTTTAGAACTTTCACCAATAGCATGATGACATTAGAGGTGCTCATGACTTACATATATTGCAAGCAATATAAAGCTCAAATCACTCCCTTAATGCTTCTCATAGTTTGGATAAGTTTAGATCAATGATCCCACGTTATAGAAAGGTGGGAGGTAGAGGAGGGATGTTGAAAGTCCCTTGAGAAAAAGAAGATGAATTTAAATTCATAAAGCAGCAACGTTTATAAAAACTTACTTGGATTTCTTTTTCTAGCTTAGCCTTGAGTCTTGAACTTAGAAGATAGAGAAGATTAGCAGCAGCAGCAGCAAGTAGAAGCAGCAGCAGCAGCAAGTAGAAGCAGCAGCAGCAGAAGCAGTAAGCAGGAGCAGAGGTGATTCTCGGGAGGGGGTTTCTGCATGAGATCGTGGGGGATGATGCGATTGATCGTACGTCGTCCAGTAGAAAGAAGAACACGGGAGAAACCTAGGGTTAGGTTCTAGGGTTTTTGGCGCAAGCAGGATGCTATGCTCAAGAGTTTTGGTTTTTGATCTCAGGGCTAGAGACTCGTGCTGATAACGTCTTTAAGTAAATATGAAATACAACCACAAGACTGAAAGTAAATACAAAGTAAATAGCACAAGAATAGATCGTATCTTTATTGATGAATAGGTGCCTCTATATATAGAGAAACACAAAGGGTACAATCCATATCATGAATGGAATTCTATTCAATATGTAATCCATATGCTATACTAACTAATCTAATCCTAGGTTGACAAGGCACACACAAAGTAGGTTTCCTTCAATAGGGTGTGGTTTGTAAAAGAGGGGGTGTGGATTTTAGCCCCCCAAAAAAATTATAAAGTGAGATACCTGTGGATTTGATATTAAGTCCATCCAAAAAAAAAAGTGAGATACCTGTGGATTTGGTATTAAGTATAGTATTAAAGATAAAATTCTCAAATAGTATCTGAACTATCACGAAATACACTTTTTAGTACATATAAATGTTTAGGGAGTTTGGTGGTACCTGAACTATTGTACCGTTAACCATTTTGGTACCTCCGTCAATTTCTCCGTTAAACACAGGGGTAAATATGTCAACCAACATAAAAATAAAAATTTATTCTTCTTAGTTATTTTATTCTTCTATAATTAATATTATTTTAATTTTATAAAATTGGAAAATTTTATTCTTCTTCTTTATAGTAAAAATAAATTTTTTAATTCTTCTCGTAATTTTTTTTTAAATTTTACAGTTTATTTACAAACTTTTTTTAAATTACACGAAAATCAAACTAAACAAAATTAAAATCGCTTTCGTTTAATTTCATAAAATTGTAATGAAAATAAAATCGTCGTTAACCATTTATTTTAGAATTCTTGTTAGAAATTTTTTTTTTTTAAAAGACTAAGAAAAGTTGGCCAAAAAAAATTTAGAAAAGTTAGCAAAAATAAAAAAAAATAAAACTAAGAATGAACAATTTGGCCAAAATGTCCCAAATAATAAGGACCACTTGTGTGCCGCGAAAGCAATTTTGACATAATATTAGACGGAGGTACCATAATGGCTAACAGTGTAATAGTTTATGTACCACCAGACTCCCTAAACATTTGTAGGTACCAAAAAGTGCATTTCGTGCTAGTTCAGGTACAATTTCGTAATAGTTCAGGTACAATTTCGTGATAGTCTAAAACAAGCTATATAAAATAATCTCCACATTAGTGGTTCTATAAATGTCAAGGGGATACGTTTCTCATTGCCTCCCCCTAACTCATACAAAGATGCCATGTGAGGGTAACTTGAGAAACCAATTTGAGCAAATGGAGAGTGAAGCCGTCAACTTTCCTTTCGTTCTTGCTTTTCTTAGGATTTCTGCCCAACTACCAACACACATCCAAGTTAATGTGATCCAACCCTAAACCCACATCACTGTTGATGTGGCTGTTATCTGCTTATGTGGCATAAGTTGGTCCCACTAAATGACATTCAACTTTCTTTTCGTTTTTTCATTTTTTATCTATGTGGCATTTGCATTTAGTGGGACCAACTGATGCCACATAAGTAGATAACAGCCACATCAACGGTTAATTGACTATGTCATCAATTAACATATTTTTTTTAACGGAATTTTTAATGAGGGTATGAAATCTTGTACCGGAGCTAAGTTGAGGTATGCTAACGACAAAATTTGAAATGTGGGTATGAAATTAAAAACGCGTTTGAGGGGTAAATTGTAATTGATCCTTAGAATTACTACTGAAATGTATATAAAGTAGAGGCTTTACAGGTTCAGCTCCTATATCAAAATCATTAGATTGGTAACCCCTCCAATACTATTTCATGATAAAGTATTTTCATTCCTACAGTTAAGAATGGGGGATACAAATGTTGGTAAAAGAGGGCTAGCAAGAAGCCCTGTTCTTCAAAAACTGAAGTAATATAGATTTGAAAGGTTCTGAGAAATGATGAATGAAGGTCTGCCACTTAAACTTATGATGATTTGCTTCCAAGTTTAGGATTTAGTGCCAAGAAAAACAAGTATCACATAAAACTAAGTACTCTGCTGCCTTGTCCAACAGGTTTTGCTGGTTGCTACAGGCTACTAGAATAGAGTATAGACCAATTAATGATTGACTTGAAAGATTGAGGAACTACAACAATCATAGTGCACGTACGATTTGCATCTCAATATCAAAGTTGACGATTCTTATCCCCCAAGAACCAAACAACTCTAGATTCTCAGATAGACTATTGGAAAAGTGTATGTAACAACGGCACTCACTCCAACCAAGCAAAGACTCCACTCCAGTGGAATTCAAAAGTTACCAAAAGTATGACATTGTCCCACGTATCCACTAATTAAGTCCAAAATGTCATTCTCTTATCGATCACCTTCAACAAAATTAAATTCACTATAGTAGGAAGCTAATGCATATCCCTGCCTGACCCACTTAATTCCATCAGAAATGTTGTTACTTAGAGTCACTGTTGCCAAATAGGCATGCTATTCACTAGCTAGCTTATTCAGTTAAAGAAAATAGAACAGGCCGGATCACTCTAATCTGTGTCTAAATTTCATGTAACGATATGTCCAGATATTTAAGCATGTAAGAGCTGTTAAACATAGAACTGAGAATCGCAGAAAACAACTGCAAAGAAGCCTAAAACAAAACTGACAAGAATTGAAACATATCTGAACACTAAGGGAACAGTAGCCAAGAACGAACACAACAAAAATGCCAGAAATCCATGAGGTTCCAAATAATGAAATTATCCAAAGAGACACAGCAAGAAAACTACCCTTCTAATTAACAGTAGCAAAACAGCTAGAAGGGTCTGAAAACTTGGGTTGTGATACCAAGTACAAAAAGGTAAAATGGCTGAATATGAGATATTTATACCATAGACACAAAAATACCCCTGAAAGTCACTCTTATAAACACGAAATAAAGACCATTCTCAGTGCAAATAATCATATTTTTAAAAAGGATATAAAAAATAAAAAAAGTACAGCCAAATAATACTGCTATGCGCCTAAGCATGGTTTTACAACAAGAACTAGTAACCAGGCAGTAGAATTGAGGAACTTAAACTTACGAAAGAGTATTAAAAAATTAACATCCACAAGGAAAAATACCTGATAGAGGGAGACACAGTCAGCCAAGTAAAGGAAAGAAAGCTTCATTAAAATCTACAAGTAGTTCCTTTTCCTTCCACATTAGAGACATGGTGATTTGAGTCTGCAACTGTACGTGCCTCCTTTGGAGCTTGGTCAACACAAAATATGAGCAAAATATATAGTTTACAAACTTAGAGGGAAAAACATTTTATTTCCATCATGCATTCTGAACCATATATAGTTGTCACTATAAACCCCCATGAAGTTAGATATCTGCTGATAGATAGAGCATGAGGAAAAACCATTTTTTCTCTAGTATTAAGGTGCTTTTGCATCTATGAACCAATCCATACCAATCCATGAAGTTCCAGTGATGTGCAGGTGAAGAGTGAAATCCAACAAAAAGAATATCAGCATAATTTAGAACAGCAACAAAATTCAAGAATCATGGAAAAACGAAAAAGAAAAGAGTTCACAAATTTCACCATAAGATAAGAGTAGTTCCACGACTACATAGACTAGTACATAAGCAAAGTAAATTATTACAGATCAATTGGTCCATTACTACTAATAATAATAACTAAAGAAAACTTAGATCTAAAGACATCATAATTGTTCCATCTACTAGGAATACTAATTAAAAGGAAACTCAAAGTGTCTTCAAATCCACGCAACACTCCTTCCGGTAGCCCAACATCAGTCAATCCTTCCTAATTAAAAAAACAAAGGAAGGGATTTGAGGAATTAACAGTTATAGTAGTACTTAAGTTGATAAAAGGACTAAGAATACCTCACAGTGATGTTACTCTCCTCTGCCATGTCCACTATAGCTTGACGCTCCACTGTTCCATCTGCAATGCATAGCTGGAACTCCCATTTTGGCTGTTTTTCGCGGAGACGAATGAGGAAAGTCAATTGATCCACAGAATTGACTATAACATCGTCAAGCGCCAACAAAGATTGATACATCTCAAAAGCCAAGAGCTCATTTGAAACCTCTTCAAATTTCTTCAGGTATTGAGGAGGGAAAGGTCTGGCCTCCATATGAACTACGCCAGCCTGGAAAAAAACTCCTTCTTCATCACATATTTCAGACCATTTTTTCTGTAAATCCGCGTCCATGCTCTGGACTTCCATGCATCGCTCATCCCCACCAAGGAAGTACATTGGGCTGCCACACCAGTTCGATCTGCTAAACAGGTCCAAGGCTGCTGCCAACTGCAAGTCGCTGGCCACCTCAATGTCACGTTCACGCTTTGTTCTGTCATCAGAAGGGAACCAACTCTCATTCAATTTTTCCGCCAGAATATCCAACCGATGACTGGCTTTTTGGTAGTCCTTGGCAAAATCTGGTAGTGGATAATGATGGCCCTTCAGGTCCTTCAAATGGTCGAGCAGAGAGGAAGAGTCAGAGCCCCGAGCAAGGAGTGAAACCATGAATGAAGGCATGATGAACAAAAGCAAAGACAGTAAGCTAGATTGGTTTGAGAAGAAGAAGGTATTGCAGGAGGTAATGAACAAGTGATGAATGGATCTCCCTTCATTGCAAGTAATGGGTTTATATTCCCAACTTCCCTATACTCGATGCTGCAGACTTCTTCAGAGCGAACAGAGCAAGTACTGATGACGACCTATTGCGCAGAGCAAGTACTGATGACGACCAATTTATAGCGTCTCCGTCCTAAAGTCTCTTTTCTGTTTTTCTTTTTTCCAGAAGTGTTATAAAACTTTGGAATTTCCCAAGTCCTACCCGTTATTAAGCAAATTACAATTAAAATAATTACATTGTCAAAGAATCAGCCCAAATTCGATCTCATTTGATAATCCGGTGTTGATAACCAAATCCATATTCAATCCTTTGTGCGATCAGATCAGCTCAAATCCATACATGATCCATTAACTTATCAAGTTAGCAGATGGAAACACTTAATTTATCTCCTGTTAATTCATGTCCTATTGGGATCATATTGATCCATTGATAAGTAAACCAACAATACCTAGGGGTCAAAATCAATTTGGACTGGGCCATTATCCTCTCTATTTTTCATCCTGCAAGATTCTACCATCTGAAATGGTTATGGCAATCACTCTTCAAAGATCATCTTTATAAAATTTTCATGACACTACACTTCGGGATGGAAACAATTAAAAGGTTTTGAATGGCATAACATATATTGATTTGGATCTAAGGATTAGCCTTTTAATCATCCCTTGCACTTTTGTCTCACTTTCTTGCCATGCAAGTTAAGCTAGTTTCTCATACTTATGGACAACAAAATCTTAGTGGGAGATACTGTGTCATTTGGCTGGTCGAACCGATTAATAGCAAGTTGACATGTTAACGATGGATCCCAAGGTAAAGAGAAAACACTACGGCCACCTCTAGCGTTAGGGTGCAATTTTTGGAGCTAAAACCAACTAAACCGACCGATAGTTCGGTGCTTTTTATTAAGCCAACTTTGGTTCAATTTTCAGTTCCTAAAAGGCCAAATCCGTCAAGAACCTTCATTCTTAACCTGGAAAAATTGTACACAGCACGAACTCAGATGAATTATAAGTATTAGGTTTGAGGTTTTTTGGTTCGTGTCATATCGGTCACTACGATAAGGACATGATTTTTAACGGTGTGGTTTGTTGTTAAGGGAAATAACCAATAGGTCCTAATTTTCACTATATATTTCCCATTAGGTTTGATAGATTTTAAATAATTCTCATCAAGTTTGGGTTGGGCCTCTTTTACTCCCAGCAAGGACAAAATATTGTAGGCCTGATCTGTTAATTATTTATTATACCTATTTTACCCTTTTAGGGAGTTTTCTGTTTTGAAATTGAGTACGTCAGTCACGTAACTGAACCATAACAACCCAAAACTCTCACCGTACTGCGTAGCTCTCGATTTAGCTCTCGATTTGATTTAGCTTTATTCGAAATTGTTTATTGTTCATTGATCGAAGATGTGGATTGAAGCGGTTCGCGAGTTTTCTCTATTGATGGTAAGGATTTTTCGTTTTCCGTACTGTGAATTTCTGGATTTTTCCTTCCTGTGATTTTCGTTTTGAATTTCGTTTTTAGCGCATTGATTTGTTCGTTGTTCTTGTTTTGTTAAAGATTTTGTTGCTGTGATTGCATCTGCGGCAAAGTTTCGGATCTAATTTCCTTTCTGCTACGATTTTTGTTCGATTTTTTTTCGGAAGATTGAGGTAAACTTCAATCTGCATATTTTTGAATTTTAGTCTTGTTGATTTTCGATTTTTAGTTTTAGGTCTGATGCATCTAGTTTTCGTTATTTTTGTTGCTATTGTTGAATTGATGGGAGGGAATCTGGACTCGTTTTTTTTTTTTTTTTGAATTCGGTGTGGATCAGTAATCTTCATCTAGTCTTCGATCTTTTGTTGAAGATTCATGTAATCTGCAATCTGCATGTTTTCGGTTTTGTTTTGTTGTTTTTCGATTATTTTTTTGATCAGTTTGGCAGTGGCTTTGGCTGTGTTTTTATTTTTATTGACCTCAATAAAAACTGTGCAAGGGATGCTGTAAGTAATCAGTTTGGCAGTGGCTTTGGTTGTGTTTATATTTTTATTGACCTCAATAAAAACTGTGCAATGGATGCATGAAGTAATCAGTTTGGCAGTAGCTTTGGTTGCGTTTTTATTTTTATTGACCTCAATACAAATGTGCAAGGGATGCTTGCATTAATCAGTTTGGCAGTAGCTTTGGTTGCGTTTTTATTTTTATTGACCTCAATACAAATGTGCAAGGGATGCTTGCATTAATCAGTTTGGCAGTGGCTTTGTCTATTTTTTTACTTTTATTGACCTCAATAAAAACTGTGCAATTGCTTTGTCCGTGTTTATATTTTTATTGACCTCAATAAAAACTGTTCAATGGCATTGTCTGTGTTTTTATTTTTATTGACCTCAATAAAAACTGTGCAATGGATTTAGGAAGTAATCAGTTTGGCAGTGGCTTTTGCTGTGTTTTTATTTTTACTGACCTCAATAAAAACTGTGCAAGGGATGATTGAAGTAATTAGTTTGGCAGTGGCTTTTGCTGTTTTTTTGTTTTTATTGACCTCAATAAAAAACTGTGGAAGGGAAGATTGAAGTAATCAGTTTGGCAGTGGCTTTTGGCTGCGTTTTGTTTTTATTGACCTCAATAAAAACTGTCTGTTTGTTTAGTTCATGTGTTTTTGTTTTGTGTGGTCAATGAAAGTTTTGTTTCTGTTCTAGGGTTTAGGGTTTAGGGTTTAGGGTTTAGGGTTTATGGTTTAGGTTTTAGGGTTTAGGGCTTAGGGTTTAGGGTTTAGGGTTTAGGATTTTCGATAAATTTTTCGAATAATGCGGTGTAATCTTTTGTGTTGTTTACTGTTTTATTGACCTCAATAAAAATTAAATATTGTTTTTGTTAGGTGGTGCAATGGATTCTTCGGTGTTGGCTAAGTGCACATATTCAGGTCTTACAATGCTGTTTGGCCTGTCTCGTGGTTCGAAGTATGATGACCTTTGTCGAGATATTTGTAGACGGTTTAATTTTTTGGGATCGGATGTGATTGAGTTGCGATGTGCCTTGCCCGGTAGTCCTGCTTGCTTTTTGCAGTGTGATGGTGACTTAGAGCTGCTGTTTAAGGCTGCTTTGGTGTTCAAGATTGAATGTGTAGACATTGTTGTTTCGAAATTGAGTAGTTCTTGTGCTAGCAATGTGTCCGTTGATGATAGTGCATCCGCTGTATTGAATGAGGAAGATTATCTTGGTGAACCGTATAGGACAACAGAGGGGAAGGTTTACTTTTCTAGGGAGTGGAGGGATTACATCAAAGAAGTTGGGCAGAAGTTTCGGGGTGGTGTTGTGGACTTTAGGGAGAAGTTGTTGAAGTATGCAATAGAAGTTGGTTTTCGATTTGTTTATGTGAAAAATGATGCAGGCCGTATTGTTGTTGATTGTTTTAACAAGCTTCGGGATGGTTGTAAATGGCATGTGAGTGGCTACACTTCTTCTGCCAACAGCTTCTTCTACATTAGGCAATTAGATAATGTCCACACGTGTAAGGGGGTTCTTAGAACCCAAAAAAGTGATTTGTTGGGATCTAATGTTGTGAAGTCATGCATTGAGGATGATGTTCGCTTGAATCCGTCTATTACCGCCAAGGAAATCATGAGAAAGTTCAAGGACAACTATGGATTTGACATCACTTATAAAGTTGCATACAAAGCAAAGGAATTGGCAAAGCAATCAATTTATGGTGGTGCCGCTGATTCGTACAACATGCTTTGTTGGTATCAAGAAGCTGTTTTGGAGAGCAACCCCGGATCAACGTTTGTTTTGGAGAAGGATGCATCTACTAGTCGGTTCAAGAGGCTTTTTTTGGCTTTCCATGGTTGTGTGGAGGGTTTCAAGTACTGCGTTCCGGTCTTATTCGTTGATGGCACATTTGGGAAGAGCATATACAAGGGACAGATTCTAACCGCAATTGCAAAGGATGGGGATCAAGGTAAAATTGTTTATTGATGTCAATAATTTAATATTCTGCTTGATTATTTGACTGAAATCAGACTCAATGTTTTTATTGATGTCAATAATTTGTGTGCTGCTTGATTACCTGCTGACATTTGTAAAAGAAAGTTTTTATTGATGTCAATAATTTATATTTTGCTTATTAGTTACTCATATTGTACAGAAACTTTTTTTTATTGATGTCAATAATCTTATATTCTGCTTGATTATTTGACTGAAATCATACTCTGTAATACCCCGAAAATTTCCGTATTATTTTTATTAAATAGTTCGTGAAATTTGAAGTGAATTGGAGAGAATTCATATTTTTTAGGGATTTTCGTCGTAAAACGATAATTACGGTGGTAATTATAAGTTACATGAGGTTAATTAAGGTAACTTTTTATCCGTTGAGAATTTGGAAAAACTTCCTTCATGAAAGTTGTAGAACTCGTCGAATCGAGTTCGTAGGAATTTGGTTCACCGAAAACGGACATCGTATGAAGAAGTTATGGCCCTCGGAAGTTTGGTCGAAAGTGTATAAATATGGGGTAATTTTCATAAAAATCAGAAAATACCCGGAAAATTCCGGAAACTTCCGGAATTCTCCCAAGCAGACCCGCGGACCCGCCGTTGACCCGCCGACCCGACCCGGCGCGTGCGGGCGCGTCCGGCCACTTCCGGCGACGGGCCGGCCACCCACCGACGCAAACCGGCGTCGCCGGTCGACCGGTGGTGCTCCCCGCCACTAGATCTCGCCGGAAGTTAGCAGATCGTGCGGTGGCAGTTTCGGGAAACGTCGACCCGGCCACCGGCGACGTTTCCGGCCACCTCCGGCGATGAACCTTCTTGGGTTTTGCTCCCCTCCTCCCCAGCAACCTCCCCATGGTGGTGGATCACGGCGGCACGGCCTAGATCGGCGGCAACGACGATTTGCACTTTTTGGGATCAAAAACCCACCGACGCCGATTCCGGCCACTTCCACTCCGATCCAGACCTCGAGGTAGTTATCAAACTTGTTGGGATTGTTGTGATCTACATTCTGGTAAAATTTGGTGTCAATCGGACCACCTTGACCGGCGGTCTGACCACCGCCGGCGGCGGCGCGTGGGCGGCGCGTCCGGCCGGTCTAGGAGCAGTTCTTTGCTCCGTTTGACTTGGTTCGTCGATACGAACAACTTTCGTGTTTTGACTTTTTTCAAATTCGGTCGTTTGACCGATGGTCAATTAACCCGATTAATCGGATCGTACGATTTACGATTCGAGAGATCCGACCGTTGGATGATCATGAAATTTGATCGTGGGGTTATTATTGAGATTATAAGCATGTTGGACCGTTGGATTGTTGAAATTAGATCGTTTGATCAACGATCAATTATGCAATGATTATGGATCGTTAGATCCGTGATGATCCGACCGTTGGATCATCACCATTTTTGGATATGATGTTAGGATGCTAGAAATAAGCATGTTGGTAGATTTTGGAAGTTTTGGATTTCGTGTGGGACCCGTTGATGAATAGTAGACGTGGGACCCACGTTGACCGACGGTTGACTTTTGGTCAAACTGTCCCGAATTATGGTTATTGATGTCTAAGTGACATTTGAGGAATAATGTAACGTTTTGGGAAACTATGATATGCTAAATGGAAAATTGCATGTTCATAGGTATTTTGGAATCTTGAAGCTTTTGACTAGCATTGTCGATTCCCAGTTACTATTTGAAGACGCAGCAGGATTAAGAGGTGAGTGAATCTCACGATGTTTTTATATATGAATATTAATTCATATTGTGTTGTTGTGATTTTGGTGTTAAAACAATATTTGAAAAATGTTCATCTTATTGTTTTAATTTGTGAATTTTGTGGGAACACAATAATTCTATTAAGATATTGTGTTTGCCTATTTGAATGATTTTGTACAAACGGATTGTCCTGGGGACACCGTTAAATGGGTGAAAAATGGTAGCCCATCAGTTAGAGCTCTAGACTGCATATTGTATGATTAACTTGATGTATTAAAAGGAGAAGAAAAATAGTATTCTCACTTTTAATCAGGCGAAGTTAAAAATAACTTGATGTATTAAAAGGAGATGCATCTCACTTTTAATCAGGCTAAGTTATAAATGGTTTTGTGTGAGTAAAGATCGAGGGTTTATATTATTTAACATACTGGATTACCCTGGTATTAACATACACGTTTATGGGGCGTGTGGGGTTAAAATACGTGGTATGGGGCACGTAGGTTCAGTATATTAGATAATACGAATCTTCCGGATTTGAAATGGAACTTTTGAGTTAAATGATTCTTTGAAAATAAAACATAGATTACTCATACCAGCTTCGTAAGCTGACCGGGTTTGTTGTTATAACCCGGTACACTATTCCACGGTGTAGTGGTTATACCTGCAGGTTAGGATAACCAGGAGTAAGCAAGGCTGCATACATATTATTGGTTTATAAGACTTCCGCTGTTTATGTAATAAACTCTGATGGATTAATTATTTAATATTTTGTAATAACAATTTATTATTTAATTTATGGCTTGTAATATGTAACCCTAAAGAACGGGTCAGCATTTACATTTATTGGGCATGGAGTATATTTGTTGTACTCGAATTAAAAGGAAAAAAATTCTAGTGCATATTTGTATTTGATATTCCATGTAGTCACGTTCCCGAATTGGTTTGTAATTAAGGGCAAAATGCCTTATTAATCGATTTGAAAATCGGGGCGTGACATACTCAATGTTTTTTATTGATGTCAATAATTTTTTTTCTGCTTGATTACCTGCTGACATTTGTAAAATAAAGTTTTTATTGATGTCAATAATTTATATTCTGCTTATTAGTTATTCATATTGTACAGGTAAGTTTGTTATTGACGTCAATAATCTTGATTACTTTACTGAAGTTGTACTCAATATTTTTTATTGATGACAATAATATGTTTTCTGATTGATTACCTGCTCATGTTGTACAAGTAATGGTTTTTATTGATGTCAATAAAATGATTACAGATTTGTTACTTTTTGTGTGTTTGTTTCCTGATTATATTTCCATTTTGTTCTAGGTCTATTCCCTGTTGCTATTTGTGTTTGTGATTCCGAAACGGATGCGAATTGGACTTTTTTCTTTGAGCACTTGAGGACATTGTTGCAGGAGAGGTTGGTTACATTTATGTCGGATCGTGGAACTGGTTTGTTGAGTGCTTTTGACAAGGTGTTTGCTGGTTGGCCGCACCTGTTTTGTTACAAGCATTTGGTTGCCAATTTGATGGATAAGTTTAGGGGCAGAGGAAATGCTGCTGCTCGTGAAGAGATCAGGCAACGATTTTTTGAATGTGCATATTCGTCATCTGAAAAGGAATATATGTTTCACTTAGCACAACTGAGGGATGTGGGTGGGGGGCAGATTATTGATCAATTCTTGTCTGAAATGCCGCTAGAGAATTGGTGTAGGGCATTTTTCAAGGGAGATCGTTATGGTATAATGGCAAATAGTGCAGCTGAATCTTTTAATAATTGGATCAGGATTGAGCGTGAGATGCCGGTTTTTGACATGCTGGATACAATTAGGTTGAGATTGATGCATCAAATGTCTAGTAGGAGGGATGCAGCGGATCGTTGGACGACATTGATTTGTCCAAATATGGAGATTCGGTTGAAGGCAAAGATGGAAGAGGCTCTCCAATATAGCGTTTTCCGTTCTGTTGATGGTAAGTACGAGGTTAGGGGCAAGTTCAACTACACGGTGAATCTTCGTGAGCTTTCTTGCTCATGCAATAAGTGGCAGATTAATTGCTTTCCATGTGCTCATGCTCTCGCTGCCATTCAAGGTGCCGGTCGGATGATATATCATTACATTGATCCGTATTACAGCGTGGAGTCGTACAAAAGGTCATATGATTTAGGCATCCATCCCATTCCAAATGTAGAGAGGTCCTATTGTGAGTCCTCAAGCAGTGGCATGATTTTTGCTCCACTTACGAAGAGACCTCCCGGGAGGCCCAAGGCGAAACGGATCAAGTCCGCGACCGAGTCACGAAAAAGGCCTATGAAGTGCGGCCGATGCGGGGTGAAAGGGGACCACAACAAGAAGACGTGCACCGCTCCCATTTGATTGTTGCAGCAGCAGCTTATGATTCTGTTTAGGGTAACATGTTCTTAGTCATCCTTTAGGGTTCAGTAACATTAACTTGTACAGATTTTTAAGTAAACACGAATAAGAAATTCATTTTTTGTGACCTATGTTCTTGACTATCCGAATGTGTTTTGGATATTGGTTTTGGGGATATATGTGGTGGACTATGAGTATGTGCTTTGGTTATTTTAGAAGCACTTACATTTTTTATTGTGGTCAGTAAACTGACCAATATTGCTTAATGAGTGAATTTTTCATATTACTGATTGTGATATGGCAGGTACTTTTTGTGTATTTCTATTTGTGAGATGTTTTCATATTGTTTAGTGGAGTCAACCTTGTGTGAATAAACGGAAGAAAGAAATTTATTGATGTCAATAATATATGTCAAGTGATTGACAATGTGCACTTCATTAGTCAATAAGAAAGAAGTTTTTTTTTTATTGATGTCAATAAATTATGTCAACGACCCTTAACAATGCATTTGCCATGATTCAGTGCTCCAAAGAACAAGAAGTGATTGGAAATGTGGACTTCATTAGGGAGTAAGAGAGAAGAATATTTTTTATTGATGTCAATAAATTAAGGTCATTGTCAAAATGTGGAATTCATTAGTCATTAGCAAAGAAGAATGCTTTTATTGATATCAATAAATTATGTCAATGACCCTGAACAAAGCATGGAAGCCCTAAATAAACACTCATATCCCATAGTAAATTTTACAATACAGTTTTAACCCATAGTAAATTGCTTCACGATCATATTTTATGTGGGTGAACTCCAAAGCTTTCTTGAAATGGGCATTGGTATAAATGTAATAGAAATCTACTAAAAATCTACTAAATTGATGTAAAATGTACTAAAAATTCACAATGTACATGTAACTAGATATTGTTCATTTTTTCAACTTGTCTACATAATTTTGTAGAAAATAAGAACCATAAGGTAATGCTAATCTTGCTACTCTTCCGCCTCATACTCTTGATCTTGAAATTCAATTTTCCAGGTGTTCTCATCATCATGCGCAAATCTTTTCAGCATTGTCTTCCTCATATTTCTTGCCTCTTGTTGTGTTGGCTTCTTTCCATTTGCAATGCTCTCTATGTAGTGCAGTACATATGGCCCACAGTCAACCCTGTTTAATACATATAACAACATATTAAAATCCTGAAACTGAAACTGCAGTCAATCTAAAATGCATTATATTTTTATTGATGTCAATAATTTAGATAGATACTTACGATGAGCATGGTTGTTGAGGGCAATGCATGTCCTCTTCCAACTGATAGTCTTTGATTTCATTGGACAAAACCCACTGTCTGCATTCTTCTTCTTCTTCAGTGATTTGTACTTCTGTGTATATGAGGCCAATAACTTCATGTTCTTCCTTATATTTGGCCCTGATTGCTTCTTGGCTTTCAGATCCAAGCTTCACTGCCGAGTTCTTTACACTTTCGAACCACTTCTGTATATGTGGGATCTGTATTGACATTTTTTATTGAGTAATGTGTTTTAGTAGTCAATATCATTATAGTTTATTGACAATAATGGGAACTCAAGAATACAGATATCACTTACAATGAGTTTTGCGTTCTGGTGGTGTGATTGCTTCTTGACATTTTTCTTTGGCCTCATGGAGTTCATGTGGATGAACTTCTTCTTTTGGTTGTCCATGATGAGAAGCGAGTAGTGGTTTTTTGCGGCATGATGTATGGGGATGAAAATTCTGCTTTTGTTTATATTTTGCCACAAAGGCTCTTTGAGATGCAATTCTATTCCCCCCTCCATCTTCCTTATGGCACAGTACTGCAGGCAGAAGGAAAACAAAACAAAAACAGATTAGTCCGCGGTGCAGCGGCACGCTGCTGTCTATTGACCACTGACTACAATTTGCTTTCAATGTGCTACAAAATAACTAATAACTTTTGCTTACCGATGCAACCATGTCTAGGAATGCTTGATCTGTTATTCCTTTTGTTTCGAGATCATCAGCAATCAATCCCACATACGTGTTCATCAGCTAAAAAAAAAGGGTAGACTTGATTAGTCAACAACAAAGAGAAATTTTTTTATTGATGTCAATAAATTTTGTGGAGGACCCTTATCAAAGCATGCAACCTGATATAGGATTCTAAAGAACAACAGGTGCTTGAATATGTGGAGTTCATTAGTGAATAACACAGGATTTGTGTTTTTATTGATGTCAATAAATTAAGTACATAGAATATTTAATAATAAAATTTTTGTACTTACATCTGTCTCAAGCATTTGTTCCTCGACGAGTGACTTGAGATCTTCCCTTGTGACACTCCCCAGACCCTCTCCCTCCCAGAAATAGACGCTGTTCAAACAACATTTTTATTGTGGCCAGTAAAACATTTTGATTGTGCTCAGTAAAACAATTTTATTGTGCTCAGTACTTACTCATCTTTGTTTACGCTATCCATGTAGTCCTTGATTCTCTTTGCCGTTTCCCCATCCAACTCAGTCCACGTCTTTTTGCCGCAGTTGACATCTTGTAGATGAAGATTGTGAGGCTCTGTGCAAGCGGCTTTCACCTTTGGGTTGCTCTTCTTTATCTTCTTCTTTATTTGCTCAGGAGTTTCATATATGAAACTTTCATCCTTTGATTTGGATGGCCTCTTGTTCTTCTTTACATTCCTTTCGATTGAATGGACATCGACAGTTCTTTCTTCTTGTTTTTTCTTCTGAGCAGCAGCAGCTTGTTCTAGTTTCTCAACTTCTTTGCAAATGACCTCATCTTCCAAGCTGTCGGTGAGTGGACCTTGTGTTGGAGTGTCTTTCTGAGTGGTTGCTTCCTCAAGTTTTTTCTTTTGTGCGGCAGCAGCTTGTTCTATTTTCTCCATTTCTTGGCAAAGTACTTCGTCATCGAAGCTGTCCACGAGTGGATTTTTGTTGGTGCTTGCGTTCTCTTCTTGGACAGGTGGTGTAGTTGCTGGTTTTTGTTGTTGTGCAGTCTCAACAATTTTATCTATTACACTGCCCAGTGAATCAAAGTCTATGCTGTCCGGCTCATTCATTCTTTCCTCCTCTTCCTCCTCCACTTCCCTTTCCTTTTCTTCATTCTCTTGCTCTCTTTCTGCAATGGGAATGATTGTGTTGTTTTAGTTAGTGACACAGGCTACAGTACTCTACTGAACTCTCATTTATTGATGTCAATAAATCTTTATTGACATCAATAAAATTCAGACTATAGTACTCTATTGAGGTTTCATTTATTGACATCAATAAATAAGCAACTGGAAGTCTAATTACATAATCCTGAACATAATCCTAGTGCTTGCCATAAGTGAAACTGTAAAATCATATACGAAGCTTACAGAGGTTTTTTTGTAATTTACTTACCTTTCTCGTGTTCTTGTGCTTCCTCTTCCTTCTGCTCTTCCTCTTCTTTTTCTTCATTCTCTTGCTCTTTTTCTGCAATGGGAATGATTCAGTTGTTTTATTTATTGACACAGACTACAGTACTCTACTTAACTCTCATTTATTGATGTCAATAAATATTTATTGACATCAATAAAATTCAGACTATAGTACTCTATTGAGGTTTCATTTATTGTCATCAATAAATAAGCAACTGGAAGTCTAATTACATAATCCTGAACATAATCCTAGTGTTTTCCACAAGTGAAACTGTAAAATCATATACGAAGATTACAGAGTTTTGTAATTTACTTACCTTCTGTGCTTTTCGGCATGGCAGTCTCTTCGTTGTGCTCTTCTGCTTCTTCCTCCTCCACTTCCCTTTCCTTTTCTTCATTCTCTTGCTCTCTTTCTGCAATGGGAATGATTGTGTTGTTTTAGTTAGTGACACAGGCTACAGTACTCTACTGAACTCTCATTTATTGATGTCAATAAATCTTTATTGACATCAATAAAATTCTGACTATCACTATAGTACTCTACTGAGGTTTCATTTATTGACATCAATAAATAAGCAACTGAAACTGTAAAATGATATAGGAAGCTTAAAGAGTTTTGTAATTTACTTACCTTCTGTGCTTGTCGGAATGGCAGTTGCTTCCTTGTGCTGTTGTGCTTCCTCTTCCTTCTCCTTCTCTTCTTCCTCTTCTTTTTCTTCGTTCTCTTGGTCTTTTTTTGCAATGGAAATGATTCAGTTGTGTTAGTTAGTGACAGAGACTATAGTACTCTACTGAACTCTCATTTATTGATGTCAATAAAATATTTATTGACATCAATAAAATATTTACTGACATCAATAAATCTCAGACTATAGTACAATGGTGAGGTTTTATTTATTTATTGACATCAATAAAATTCAGAAGTCTAATTACATAATCTGGAACATTACTTTTTGTGCTGTCCTAGTGCTTGCCATAAGTGAAACTGTAGAATGATATAGGAAGCTTAAAGAGTTTTGTAATTTACTTACCTTCTGTGCTTGTCTGCATTGTATTCACTTCCTCATGATCTTGTGCATCCTCAAATTTTTCATCCTCTTGAGAGTCTTCTTGTTGATCTTCATCCATTTGGTCTGCATTTTAAAAAGATTGACCGTTTAGCTTATTGACAGGGAATAAAATACTTTAAAATTTAAAAGTTTGTTGACTTCTCGATATATATGATTCAACGATTCAGTCAGAACAATAATCGGAACTAGCTCAATGACCAGAAAAATGGGAATTGAGTTATTTACCCATTGGGAGAATGTAGGTGTTGACGTGTCTTGATCATCTTCATCGAGATCAATGACATCTTCATCCAAATCGATGATTTTGTCTTCGGGTTCTTCCCACGGTCCACTTTCTATCCATTGCTTTAACATAGGAAAGGAAAAAGTAAGAATTAGTTTACTAGCATTGAAACCAATGTAGATATACACACAGAATTGTTGTTTCTGTTTCGTATTACCTCGGCCAAGCGCGGATTTGATTTGATTTTCTGCCAATCAAAGATGTTTTGAATAGACCACTTGATGAAGGTTGGATATGCAGTTTCTCTCCCTGCAATGCACCTTTTCGCATGTGTGTTCTCAAGGAACCAGTACTGCAAACAAGTTTATTGTGTTCAGTAAATTATTGACATCAATAAACAATTTTTAGGTAAATAATGAAGCAGAATAAAAATTATTGATGTCAATAAATAATTTTTAGGTAAATAATGAAGCAGAATTAAAATTATTGAGGTCAGTAAAATATTGGATACTTACCAGTATGAGTATAAGGCAGCCGGAGAGTGTTACTGGATTCAGCTTGTTGTGCTTGGTGAGCCCCTTTTCCAAGAACTGCAGCACTATGAGGGACCAATTGTAGGTTTTCAGATTCTTTAAATTGCAGGCAACGTTGACCAGGTCCCAAGTAATTCTGCTTGCACTATTACTGAAGAGGAATGTAGTGAACAAGCTGATTATGATGAGCGATGCCACATGTTCAGGGTTTGCTTCATTTTCCTCGTCGAGCTCCACGTCAAGTGCATGGTCCACTTGTGTTTTTGTGATTGCATCTTTGCATTTCTTGAAATGCTTGGTAATGAGGCCATGTTTTGGTTTTGCTTCCTTCTTGTTGAAGGTGAAGTCTTTTCCTTCTTTTGGCAGGCCAAAAATTTTGTTGACGTCGTCTGGAGTTATCTTCTTCACCACATCCCCAAACTTGAACTCCTTTGTTTCCTTCTCATAGTGCCTGAGGATTAATTCAATGTCTATTTCCTTCTTTGTGATTTGCTCCTCAGTCATGATATCCACAAAGAAGGGGTTAATGAGTGGCCACATTCCAGTATTCCTCAAGAGGAACCATGTCTGCAGTGGAATCTTGTTCTTGTGCCTGTTCATCTCCCTCCAGAATGCTACGAGGGTGCATTTTTGCTGCCTGACTTTCTTCTGTATCTGGTTTTCATCTTCTTCGTCTTCTTCTTCTCCTCTTTTCTTCCTCAGTTTTTGTTCTTTTTTTGCTTGGCGCGGCTTGTCTTTTCTGCTTGCTGTGTGTTTGAGTCTTTTGTGTCCTGATTCCTTACCATCATCAGCTCTGGCTCTTTTTTTGGCCGATGGTTCCTCTTGTTGTATTCCCATTCTGCTGTTTCTTCTTTTCTGGAGTCTCTGTTCTCGGTCTGTGGTTTTGTTCTGTGCCATTTTTCTGCAGTAGAATGTGGAAATCATTTGTCATTAACAGAGAAATGAAAAATTTATTAATGTCAATAAATTATCTGAATGATCAGAGCATGCAACACCATTATAGTATTTGTGGAATGATCAAGTTTAATGAATGTGCAATAAAATTATTGACATCAATAATTTTATTGACATCAATAATTTTATTGATATCAATAAATGAAAAATTTATTAATGTCAATAAATTATCTGAATGATCAAAGCATGCAACACCATTATAGTATTTGTGGAACATGGTTCAATCAGATTCTATTTTATTGACATCAGTAATTTTATTGATATCAATAAAATTATTGACATCAATAATATTGACATCAATAATTTTATTGACATCAATAATATTATTGACATCAATAATTTTATTGACATCAATAAAATTATTGAAATGTTGGACTTCATTAGTAAACAAATTTATTGATGTCAATAATT
Source organism: Rubus parviflorus (assembly GCA_029955375.1). Taxonomy (NCBI): domain Eukaryota; kingdom Viridiplantae; phylum Streptophyta; class Magnoliopsida; order Rosales; family Rosaceae; genus Rubus; species Rubus parviflorus. The sequence continues at coordinate 1,429,066 of JARGGL010000008.1, read as the reverse complement.
TTAAGATGCAACAGCATAAAATATCAGATCTTTTTTAAAATGTAAAAAACACAACAGAACAACATATTGCATCTCAACAATGATTATTTTCTAGAAATATCAGGTTTATCTCTTTTATTGATATGGTGGACTTCATTAGTAAACTTATTTATTGATGTCAATAAGTTTAAGATGAACAGCATAAAGCACACCAAAACAGAACAACATATTGCAGTTGATGTAGATAAATCCAGTGAATTAGCCTTTACAAATGCAACATGGTTCAATCAGATTCCATTTTATTGACATCAATAATTTTATTGACATCAATAATTTTATTGATATCAATAAAATTATTGAAATGTTGGACTTCATTAGTAATCAAATTTATTGATGTCAATAATTTTAAGATGCAACAGCATAAAGTAAGCAGATCTTTTTTAAAATGTAAAAAGCACACCAAAACCGAACAACATATTGCAGTTGATTGATAATGTGGATAGATTCAGTGAATTAGCATTTACAAATGCAATATGGTTCAATCAGACTCTTTTTTATTGATGTCAATAAAATTATTGATGTCAATAATTTTTGTAAGGGAAATGTAATCAGAACCTATTAAATCTAAAAATGGTCTATAATGTTTGACTCATCCATCTTAGCTTGGCTTGTATATTATTGCACAACAAATAAACGAATACTACATGAAACCTGAGGGGAACATGTTAGTTGCATTGAAATGTAAAAAGCATACCAACACAGAACAAACAGATTGCATCTCATTTCTGGAGAAATAACAGGTATCACTTCATTGAAAAGGTTGATTTCATTAGTAAACTATTTTATTGAGGTCAATAATTTTATTGAGGTCAATAATTTTTGTACGGTAACGTAATCAGAACATGTTAAAACCAAACATATTTCGAAATCAAACTTATAAGATCCAGAGTGTAGTTTAACTTTAAATACGAAGAAAGAGTAAAGCATGTTTCGGTTAAAATTGAAAATGTGTTAATCGGATACACAAAATCATTCAACCAAATCGTTCCGTAGTCAACCAAATCTATTGAGATTCAAATCGTTCAACAAAACAACAAAAACGCATATGCGAAATAGCAGGAAAGATTCAGAGTATTGATAAGCCGTACTTTAAGAGAGATTGAAACCCTAACCTTGTTGAAATCGGAAATTCTGAAGGTGTGAAATAGTCGGTGAAACCGCGAAGATCAGGAATCTGCTGTCGATTTTAGTGAGTCTGGTTTCGCGAGCGAGGTTGATGGTGGTTGTGCGTAGAGATTTGACGGTTTTTGAAAATGGGAGAAGAAGAGTCGGAGAGAGTTTGAGAGCGAAGAGACAGAGTTTATGATCAAAAACCGCGGTACTCGATGAAATGAGAGTGGCACGGCGTAGTTTTTTAAATTATGTAGGGGCAAAAGCGTAACATCGCGTCCGTGACGAATTAAATGGGCCGGACAGGCACCGTGGATTTGGACCAAACTGGTTGGGAAATATTTTGGGTATTTTGTCCTTATGGGTCAAGGACCCTTGTTGTTAAACCCTCCAAGATGATAAACACCTGTTAAGGCATGTTAGAAAGATTCAATTCCGCAGTCTAATCCATTAGAAATCCTAATATTCAGTATGTTTTATTCTCTTATCAATTTTTGCGGCAGCTCTCTTTGTTGATCTTTGTCCGACTTTTGAAGTAACCTGTATTCTCACTTTTGGTTGCAATATACAATATATGTTTCATTTAGATTTTTATTATTAATTTAATTTATGAAAGATGGGTGCTTTATCTATTTTTTATTAGGGTAAAAACCTGATTTGGTATCTAAACTATTGAGAAAGGTACTTTTTGGTACCTACAAATTTTTTTACCCAAAATGGTACCTGAACTATTGCGCCGTTACCCACCTCCGTTAACTTGGTCATTAAGTATGGTCCAATTGGGTACCATTTTGGGTAAAAAAAAATTATAGGTACCAAAAAGTACATTTCGCAATAGTTCAGATATCAAATTATGTTTTTACCTCGGTCCAATTATGTAGCATTTCTTATCCAAATATGTGTCACGTAGGCGAACTTAACGACCAAGTTAACAGAAGTACCATTTTGGGTAATGGCACAATAGTTCAGATACCATTTTGGATATAAAAAAAAATAGTAGGTACAAAAAAATATTTTTCTCAATAATTTAGGTACCAAATCAGGTTTTTATCCTTTTTATTATCATGTTTTGTTTCGGCACTACTCTTCGGATGTTAGGTTAATGGTTTGTTACCGTGTTCCACACTACATACACAAAACAAACTTCACAAGTTTACTTTTTGCCGGGTCTAATTCAATTCATCCAATTTGTTTCTCGATCTCGTCCTTCGTGTTCCTATTTGCTCCTCTCCTCTATCTCTTCCTTCTTCAAAAACTACGATTGCATTGCTCACTCCTAGCACCCACAATTCCATACCTACACCCTGGACGTCTCTTAGCTTCCGAATCATTGAGCAAATCACCCATCCACATTGTGCCTCATCTTCATCTCTCTTTGACCTAGCATTGAACAACTAACCCCAACCGACCCAGCAAATTCCACTAACGACATGCAATTTAGGCCTAAAAATCGACCTCAGTCCGAGCTCTAACGAGTGTGGCAGCCTGTTATTTATGGGTAAGGCTACCATGTAGCGTGGGAACAACTATGTAGTCCTCACAAAGGATTGGATTTGATTCGAAATGAATAATCAAATTTGTTGAACATTATTAATAGGAAATGGCATGGATTTGGTTGTTCAATCCGATATCATAACAAATATGGATTTAAGTTGAACCTACTTGTTTTCCGATTATGTGTACTTTATTTTTGTGTAACATAAATATTTCATATTTATGATCTATTAATTATTATAAGTTAAATTTCGTACACTCTGAAAAACGTTAAATTACGTAATCTGAGTTCGGAGGGGATTATCACATCGATATGGGTAGGAACTAGGAAGAACAAGAAGGTAGTTTTGTACCACTCTAGCTATACAGCTAAATCAAGTACATAGATGGAGGAGTTATAGCAAGTTAGTAACTGGTCTTAAATATTTGGTGTTCTAATGGTTTTCTCAAGCATTTTAATATCTCTATCATTGAAAATTACTACACCTCTACACATGCTGATAAAGAATTAAAGTATTGAACTATTGAAGTGGTGTTGGGTCTCTTGTAAGACGAACAAAGACTCTTCACAGATACTTCATAATTATTATACTTGTGGGAATTGTAAATCCAGACCAAAAAAATTATAATATAAAGATCTGTGTACATTATGTATAGAACATATAAGAAATTACAGAAAATTTGAAACTACATATATGCAATCAAGTAATAATCAACTCTTGTAAACGAAAAACTATTTCAAAAAAGCAAAGTACCTGTATTTTGCAGCAAATGGATTTCTTTCAAATAAACACTGAACCGGGGTTACACTTTGCCGGAAATGGAGGATCCGGTGAGTGAAACAGACCCAAGACATACTGACATAGACACGAAAGAGGAAAGAGAGAGAGCTAGAAAGATAGAGAAACCAATATATGGAGAGAGCGAAGTGGGGCCCACATCGGGAGGGTATAAAACCAAAAGGCAATAATGGTTCGCTGTGGGTTTATGGAGAAGGCGTGACTCCTCCCTCTCTTTTTCTTGGAACTTCCTCCCTCTGCGAGCAATACATCACGATTCTCGCAGGAACCGTGATAATTTTAATTTGTCAGTCTGGCCCTATTACTATTTACTTTGACCTAGCTAGTTTCTCTGCGCGATTGGCCCAGTGAGCTGGGAAAGCCAGCCAAATATTTTCAAATAATTCAAAAGATCGAGTCTCTTTCTGGCCGGATTCAATGAAGTCACTCTCTTATCTTATTACAGGTGTTAAATGCATTTGTGATATTTTCGGTTACTCTTGATCGGAACTTATTTACCATCACCTAACTATCTCCATTCTAGGCCAAAATCATAACCATGCATACCTGTCCAAGTTTAAATTGCTTGCTTCTCTCTTTTTTTGAAATAAATAAGTTATAACTAATCGAAATAAGTACTGATACGGTCATGGAGTGGGGTCTTTGCGTGATATGCTGAAACTCAGAACTAATCGAGATTTGCGATTCGATATCGTCATTGCGACTCAGAGAGAGAGAGAGGAGTGAGTGGACCCCGTGAAACTGATCGAGCGAGATATATCTACGTACTTGTGAATCATTACGACTCAATTTATCTCTAGCAAATTGTAATGAATTATCTAGCCGTTGGAATGTGTCTTTGAGATCCATTGCCCATTACTTCTCATACTGCACGAGTGCAGGTTCAAAAGTTTTGATAAAAAGAGCCCCATGTGAATTTAAATTTGATAGTAAAGGCTTACCAAGGAGTTTTTGTTTTTTGGACAATAGGCTTACCAAGGAGTTGAGCCCGGAGGTTTCGAATAACATACTACCAACTTTGGTTAGCATCTTATCCAGGAAAAGGTTTGCCTGCCCTCCTTTTGTACAATGGGACTACTAGCTCCGGTAGCCGGTTGGTTCTATTTAAGACAATACTTTTATCGAAACTAGTTTGAACACCTACTTTCGTCCAAATTTTCTATTTGCCTATTACTTTATGTTATTCGTCGAAATATTCCAAACAGATAATAGTTTAAGTAAAAATTTAATATTTTCACAATTAACGGTTCATTTGTTTGATACATCATACATTTGAATGGTCAAATCATTTCTGATTTGGTTAATTTTTGTTACAAAGATGAAAAATGGTTCTTTTGAATTCTTTTGAGCGGGTGGCAATTGAAATTGTCACCGTAGGCAGGGTAGTAAACGAACCGTGCAGTGTCAACCCATGCTGGACTTATTCATTACTGTACAATGCGGCCTGAGCATCATCCTTGCCCAACCTCATAGTCTGCAACATGATTTAAAATTACAAAAACATAATTCATGGTCTCCATGAAAAAAAAAAATTATATCTTCCAAATCATGTGTCATACCTTTTTGTCGCCTATCTCTGTTTCATTCTTGCGCTTCCTGTCTGTCGATAGGGTTATCCTGCAATGCCAAGATGATCCAGAGTTAAATGCTTAATGGGGAGAACATAAGTCACTGCCAAATTAATATCATATGTTTATTCATGTTTACGTATCGATGGCACTGCCACCACCATTTCTTATTGCCTTGCGCTCCCGAACAATATTGTGTTTGTGGGCTTTTAAACGCTTTCACTGTTGCCAATTGTTGCCCTGCATCACCTGCTTAATTGTCGACTTCATTTGGACATAAACCTTTGGAATTTACAAACACTGCACTACACATCTATAAAACTATAAACATGACCGAGCATATTTATCTACCCCTCCTCCTAGATATATTCAATACATAACCAACTTTTTGTTTGCAATTTCAAAAAAAGGAATCAGGGCCTTCTGATCAACTATGTGGTCAAATTTATTGAACTCAGTTCAAAATAAATAATGTCAAGCAAAGTACGCTACATTTGATTATGCACAGTACCAAATTCTAACATACAAACCCCTAGTTACTTCTATCTACACTTTATTAACACAAAATTAACATTCGCATCGGCGCACCGGCCACCAATATATCCTGAAACAGTTTAAAGTTTTATAATATCAAACAGTGACTGGGGGATTGCATAACTTACAGCCACCATGGATCACCCGAAGTGGAAGCCCGATGTAGGTTAACCAATAGGAGCGAGCGGTAGAAAATTCCCAATTCGGGGTCAGAGAAATATATTGTTGTATCTATGGGGGCACGGTTAGGAACTGATGCAGTGCACTAAGTGTGTGCATTAATTGAAATGGCTGATTCTTAAGGGCTGGTCATGTTCAAATTATCTCTTTATTATTCTCTAGTAATTTGTTGTTTAGTAAGTTGTATTTTATTTAAGTTTTCTTAGGAAGTTGTATTAGCATTTAAGGTGGTGGTTAGGTAGCCTCTTAAATCAGGAAGAGAGCAAGAGTTGAGGGGATAATTGAGAGATTTTGAATGTTTGTATCAAGAACAGAGCATGGCTCCTTCTCTGTAGTGTTTGAGTAATTCAAGAGTTGTCTTCTCTATATTTTCTGGTCTTCATTATCTGGTATCAGAGCTCCACTACGCTCTTGGATTATCTTCACTCTACTTAGCTTAAATGGCAGCAAGGAGGGGTAGAGGGAGACGAGGTAACCATAACCATGTACCAGAAGATTTCAGAGATGAGAGGGATGACGAAATTCAATCACTGCAACGACAAGTTGAGCGACTCACCTTACAGCTTGAACGCCGAGATGCTCAAAGTGAGCATGGGAATACAAGCGAAGGTTATTCAAGTGATGAGTCAGATCAGAATCCATTTGGTCGACGTGCAGGTGACCGTGGTAGGAGACCCTTCCGTGACTTCGACAATATCAAGATGGATTTGCCAGAGTTCCATGGTCGACTCAACCCCGAAGAGTTCCTTGATTGGCTAAGTGCTATTGAGAAATTCTTTGATTACAAAGAAACACCAGAGAACCAAAGAGTCAGGTTGGTTGCAACGAGACTCCGAGGATATGCTTCTACTTGGTGGGATAAGGTGCAGGAAATGAGGCTAAGAAAAGGAAAGCCAAAGGTTTCCTCTTGGGAAAAGATGTGAACCAGATTAAGGGAAAAGTTCATCCCTCTAGATTTTGCTCAATCTAGCTTTTCCAAATACAACAACCATCGACAAGAAGCTTTGAGTGTCTTGGAATACACTGAAGAATTCTACAAGCTGGTGGCACGCAATGACATCCAAGAGACTGAAGAACAACTCACTGCACGATACATCGGTGGGTTAAAGACTCAAATTCGAGATGAGGTAGAGATGCACCGTGTTTGGAGGGTTAATGATGCTTATCAATTAGCCTTAAAGGTGGAGGCTAAGCTGTCTCGTATTGGTGCAAGAAGAAGTACAGATGTTCGTAGTTTTCAACCATCTTTTAAGGGAGATTCTTCCCGTACCGGAGTCAGTAATCTCAAAGCTGGAAGTGAAGTTCAGACAACAGCAAAGTCAGCTCCTCCTGGAGGTCGAGGTGCAAGTTTGAGAATTGATACCAACAGCCCAAGTGCTTGTTTTTCTTGTGGCAAATCTGGTCATCGCTACAAGGACTGCCCAAGACGACAACCAGACGCACGAGTGGCTTTTGGCCATGCAGACCATGAAGAAGACTACTTTGATGACTTACTTCAGCTCGTTTATGATAATGAGGAAACAATACAGCGTGAAGAAATTGAGCCTGAAGTTGGTGAGAGTTTGGTAATTCATCGAGTGCTTGCCACTCCTAAGCTTGACTTGAAAGAAGATTGGCTGCGTTCCAACATTTTCAAAACGCGTTGTAAGTCTCATGATAAGGTGTGTACAATTGTGATTGATGGAGGGAGTTGTGAGAACATTGTGGCTCAAGACATGGTGGATAAACTCCATCTCCAAACTGGTTCATCCTAGACCATATCGAATTGCATGGTTTAACAAAGACAATGAAGTGAGGGTGTCCAAACGGTGTCTCGTCTCATTTTCAATGGGTTAGAGGTATAGAGATCAAGTTTGGTGTGACATAGTTCCTATGGACGTGTGTCATATACTGCTAGGAAGACCATGGCAGTATGATAGACATGCTATTCATGATGGCCGCAAGAACACTTACACTTTCAAAATGGGAAAAACAGAGATAGTGTTGTTGCCGAGCAAAGACGAATCAACAGCTAAGTCGTCTCAAGAAGGTGGAAGTAAGTGCCTCACTATGTCCAAGTTCATGAAGGAGAGTGAAGAAAGTGGTGTTATGTTCATGTTGCTAGCGAAAAATGTAATTTTTTTTGATGTGCAACATGAAGTACAACCTCTCTTAGAAGAATTCAAGGAAGTTGCTCTTGATGAGTTGCCTAGTGGACTTCCCCCACTTAGGGACATTCAACACCACATAGATTTGATTCCGGGTTCTAATCTTCCTAATAAGGCTCACTACCGTATGAGCCCCAAAGAACATGAGGAGCTGAATAGGCAAGTTATGGAGCTGCTTGAGAAAGGTTATATTAGAGAAAGCATGAGTCCATGCGCAGTTCCGGCTTTACTAACTCCTAAGAAGGATGGCTCTTAGCGGATGTGTGTGGACAGCCGTGCCATAAACCGAATCACTATTAAATATCGGTTTCCTATCCCTCGAATTGATGATATGTTTGACATGCTTGCTGGCACCAAAGTCTTCTCTAAGATTGATCTTCGTAGTGGTTATCAAGCCCGGAGATGAATGGAAGATTGCATTCAAAACCCGTGAAGGCTTATATGAGTGGCTTGTCATGCCATTTGGGCTCTCCAATGCCCCAAGCACCTTTATGAGGGTAATGAATCAAGTTCTTCGCTCTTTCATTGGAAAATTTGTTGTTGTTTATGTCACGCCCCGATTTTCAAATCAATTAATAAGGCATTTTGCCCTTAATTACAAATCAATTTCGGGAACGTGACTACATGGAATATCAAATACAAATATGCACTAGAATTTTTTTTCTTTTAATTCGAGTACAACAAATATACTCCATGCCCAATAAATGTAAATGCTGACCCATTCTTTAGGGTTACATATTACAAGCCATAATTAAATAATAAATTGTTATTACAAAATATTAAATAATTAATCCATCAGAGTTTATTACATAAACAGCGGAAGTCTAATAAACCAATAATATGTATGCAACCTTGCTTTCTCCTGGTTATCCTAACCTGCAGGTATAACCCCTACACCGTGGAATAGTGTACCGGGTTATATCAACAAACCCGGTCAGCTTACGAAGCTGGTATGAGTGATCTAAGTTTACTCACACCGAATACATTTTCCAAAACTGAATTCTTTTATTTTCAAGAATCATTTATAAACCAAAGTTTCCATTTCAAATCCGGAAGATTCGTATTATCTAATATACTGAACCTACGTGTCCAATACCACGTATTTTAACCCCACACGCCCCATAAACGTGTATGTTAATACCAGGGTGATCCAGCATGTTAAATAATATAAACCCTCGATCTTTACTCACACAAAATCACATTTAACTTCAAATGATTAAAAGCGAGAATACCATTTTTCTTCTCCTTTTAATAAATCAAGTATTTCAAAACAACACGGACGAATAAAGCGAGAGTACCATTGTTCCCCTCCTTTATTAGGATTCCACACGACGGATAAAGCCAGAATACCAATGTATTCTCCTTCATTACATAGTATCTTTTAGCGACGGAATAAAGCCAGAATACCAATGTATTCTCCTTCATTACGTAAAGTGTTCATCTTTGTTTTCGAAGAACACGTAGATACGTGGATATGCAGTCTAGAGCTCTAACTGATGGGCTACCATTTTTCACCCATTTACTTTGTCCCCAGGACAGTCCGTTTGTACAAAATCATTTAAATAGGCGAACACAATTTCATAATTTAGAAATGTTGTGTTCCCATTAAAATTCACAAAACAATAAAATGAATATTTTTCAAATATTGTTTTACACCAATTTCACAAAGCCGATATATCAATTAAATTATTTATTTAATTGTATATCACAAAATCATTTAAATGAAAGTAATAATTTATTTTCACAAATAACACAATATGAATTAATATTCATATATATATAAACATCGTGAGATTCACTCACCTCTAATTCCTGCTGCGTCTTCAATTAGTAACCGAAGACCGATCAACGTACGTACACTTCACAATTCGTAAGTACCTATGATTATGCAACTTCCAATTAGCATAATACACTTCCAAAATAATTCAATGTTCCTCAAATGTCTCGTACGACATCGGGACTATTAATCTAGACCATTTGACCAAAAGTCAACCGTCGGTCAACGTGGGTCCCACGTCTACTATTCATCAACGGGTCCCACACGAAATCCAAAACTTCCAAAATCCATCAACATGCTTATTTCTAGCATCCTAACATCATATCCAAAAATGGTGATGATCCAACGGTCGGATCATCACGGATCTAACGATCCATAAGCATTGCATAATTGATCAATGATCAAACGATCTAATTTCAATAATCCAACGGTCCAACATGCTTATAATCACAATATTAACCCCACGATCAAATTTCATGATCATCTGACGGTCGGATCATCACGAATCGTAAATCGTACGATCCGATAATCGGGTTAATTGACCATCGATCAAACGACCGAATTTGACAAAAGTCAAAACACGAAAGTTGTTCGTATCGACGAAACAAGCCAAACGGAGCAAAGAAATGCTCCGGGAACGGCCGGACGCGCCGCCCACGCGCCACCGCCGGCGACTGTCCGTCGCCGGAAAAAAGTGCTCCGATTGCCATGAAATTTTAACACAATGTTCTACACATTACCAGCAACAACTTTCATAACTGCCACAAGGGCCAATTCAAAGTAAAAAGTCTCGAATTTACCTCGATAGCTCCGAAACCCTAGGATTTCAAATCCAAAATTCTCCTTCGTCCGAACTCCGATTGAGGCATATTTTATGTTGCTGGAAAGCCCCTGGCAAGGGCTACAAAGCCCAGTAGGTAAGGTGGCTCGATTTGGCCGGAAACGTGCCCAGAAACTGATGAACAGTTCGGCAGCGTTTTCTCCATTTTTCCTTTCTTGATTTCTCTTTCTATACTGAAAATCAATGAATGAAACTAGTATAGAATCGAAGAGGACGAAGAGAAGAAGAGATTGAGACAAGTCTCATGCAAATCGCTCGCCGGAGGAGGGAGAAATGGCCGGAAGAAAATCTGGTTACTGTTCACGGCGTGAACAGTAATTTTCTGGGGGATTTCTGATTTTTTTTTTTAATAGTATAACCCAAAATCCTTTTTATAGAAAATTGTCAAACTTTCTAGGGCCATAACTTGTTCATACGATGTCCGTTTTCGATGAACCAATTTCCTACGAACTCGATTCGACGAGCTCTACAACTTTCATGAAGGAAGTTTTCCCAAATTCTCAACGGATAAAAAGTTACCTTAATTAACCTTGTGTAACTTATAATTACCGCCGTAATTATCGTTTTACGACGAAAACCCCTAAAAATATGAAATCACACCATTTCACTTCAAATTTCACGACCTATTTTATAAAAATAGTATCAAAATTTTCGGGGTATTACAGTTTACTTCGATGATATCCTTATATACAGCCTTGATGAAAGTAAACATGTAGAGCATTTGAGAGCTGTCCTAAATGCTTTGAGAGATGAAAAGCTCTATGTAAATCTGAAGAAGTGTGCTTTCATGACCGATAGCCTCTCTTTTCTAGGCTTTGTTCTGACTTCTACAGGTCTGAAAGTGGATGATGAAAAGATCAAAGTTGTCCAAGATTGGCCTACACCGAACAGCTTGCAAGAAGTTAGAAGCTTTCATGGATTGGCATCATTCTATCGCCGATTCATCAAGAACTTCAGCACCATTTCAACCCCTTTAACAGATTGCATTAAAAAAGGTGAGTTCAAGTGGACAACACAAGCTAAGAAAAGCTTCCAACTTGTGAAAGAAAAGTTGTCCAGTGCACCTGTGCTAGCTTTACCAGATTTTGAGAAGATGTTTGAGTTAGATTGTGATGCTTCCCATGTGGGCATTGGTGGAGTACTAAGTCAAGCAGGTAATCCAATTGCTTTCTTTAGTCAGAAGCTAAATGAGGCAAAGAAGAAATATTCGACATATGACCTGGAGTTCTATTCTATTGTTCAAGCACTTCGTCATTGGCGTTCGTATCTCATCCAAATAGAGTTTGTCTTGAACTCAGACCATGAAGCACTCAAACACATAAACAACCAAGGAAATCTGAACAGAAGACATGCCAATTGGGTTGCTTTTCTACAGGAATACACTTTTGTGTTAAAACATAAAAGTGGACAGTGTAATCAGGTGGCAGATGCTCTTAGTAGGAGAGTGACACTTCTCACTTCCATGAGTGTCCAGCTCGAAGGTTTTGATAATCTTAAGGCTATGTATGTTGAAGACGATAGCTTTGCTGAGATCTGGAAGCTTTGCAAAACAGGGGGTTATGAAGATTATTTTCTCCAAGATGGCTTTCTTTTCAAATGAGCGCTTCTATGCATTCCCAGATGTTCTCTTAGAGAGTATATAATTAAAGAGTTGCATTCAGGAGGTTTGGGGGGACATTTTGGGAGAGACAAGACTGTTGGTCTTGTGAAGGAAAAATATTTTTGGCCTAAAATCTACAGAGATGTGACCCATAATGTGAAGAGATGCAGGATTTGTCAAACTTGCAAGGGGCAATCTCAGAATACTGGTGCATACACTCCATTACCACCTCCTAAAGCTCCATGGCAAGATGTTAGTATGGATTTCGTGGTTGGTTTACCGAGAACTCAGAGAGGTAATGATTCTATCTTTGTGGTTGTTGATCGCTTCTCTAAAATGGCTCATTTTATCCCATGTAAGAAGACTATGGATGCGTCCTATGTTGCTAGTCTTTATTTCAGTGAAGTGGTGAAACATCATGGTGTTCCAAAATCTATTGTGTCGGATAGGGATACAAAGTTCCTTAGCCACTTTTGGAAGCATTTGTGGAGTAGAATTGGTACTAGCTTGTTGTATAGTAGTGCCTATCATCCCGAAACAGATGGGCAAACTGAGGTGGTGAATAGAACTTTGGGAAACTTGTTGAGAGGGTTGGCAGCCAAGAAACCAAAGCAATGGGACGTGGTACTACCTCAAGCTGAATTTTCTTACAATTCTGTGGTAAATCGCTCTACAGGGAAAAGTCCATTTGAAATAATCTATGGCCAGGCTCCAGCACACTATCTTGATCTTGCACCCATTCCGAACTCATCTTTGTCAAACAAGAAGGCTGAAGATCTTGTTTCTACCATGAGCAGAATACATGAAGAAGTTAGGAAAAAGCTTGAACACAACAATGCTAAGTATAAAGAAGCTGTAGACAAGCATCGTCGAGTGAAGACGTACCTTTAACGAAGGTGATCTAGTGTGGGTGTATTTAAAGAAAGAGCGTTTTCCTGCCGGCTCATACAACAAACTCAAGGAAAAGAAGATTGGACCATGTCAAATTCTCAAGAAGATCAATGACAATGCTTACAAGATTGACCTGCCTCCTAACATTCGCACCCATTCTACTTTTAATATTCGTGATTTGTCAGAGTACCATGGAGAGTTGGAATCAAACTCGTGGGCGAGTTCTTTCTCACCCGGAGAGAATGACGCAGTGCACTAAGTGTGTGCATTAATTGAAATGGCTGATTCTTAAGGGCTGGTCATGTTCAAATTATCTCTTTATTATTCTCTAGTAATTTGTTGTTTAGTAAGTTGTATTTTATTTAAGTTTTCTTAAGAAGTTGTATTAGCATTTAAGGTGGTGGTTAGGTAGCCTCTTAAATCAGGAAGAGAGCAAGAGTTGAGGGGATAATTGAGAGATTTTGAATGTTTGTATCAAGAACAGAGCATGGCTCCTTCTCTGTAGTGTTTGAGTAATTCAAGAGTTGTCTTCTCTATATTTTCTGGTCTTCATTAGGAACGTATAGCTGCAGGGTCGACTCACAAACATTCGGATTCAGATGGGGACAACACTGCACCGCTAAATATGGCTGCCGCTACAGATCATCCGAGTACTGCCACGTAACAGGCTAGATTGCTGGAATCCTAACCCATTTACAGATTGCAACCCGATTGACAAGAGAACGAATGTATGTAGTTCGATCGAGTGGTTGGCTAAGCTTACCCTCTTTCTCGTCTCATAATTCTTATCCCACGGCATGTTTGGTAGAGGAATATTAATGACGAATTGAAAACCTAACAGTGTATTTCAGGGGTAGAGAGTAAGTGGCGCTGTAGCGGGTAAAGCAAAGTTACCGTGGCAAACAAATTGGCTGACTAACAGTCAATTCAACCTTAACGACGCTGACCGCTAACGTCGTCGCTGGTACACACCGAATCAGGTACATTCCAGCCGTGCCCGCATATATGATGTATAAGTCTTCTACTTATTCACTTGTTTGGTCATCTGTTTGTTGTATAGTTTACAAATAAATACAGTCCGTCAAATAAAGCTGAAACGATAAATGTGGTAATCAAATGGCTAAATAATTTTCATTTTAAACTTTTTTTTTATCAAAATGATCTTTGAATGAGGACTAAAAATATGGACGGTTTTTATTATTAGCTTGCACGTCGGGATAAAGATGTTCACATTTTAATACAATGTGGACGGCCACATTGTATTAAAATTTGAACATCCTCATTCCGACCAATTCACAACATAACTCAATCATCAGAACCATTCAATCTTTTTAAATTTATTTTCAAGAATTATCCTTACAAAAATCAGCCGAATTGGAGATTGTTTGGTCATCTGTTTGTTGTATAGTTTATAGATAAAAACAGTCTGTCAGATAAATCTGAAATAATAAATGTGGTAATCCTAACCAAAACTAACAATAAATAAAATCCGTCAGATATATACTTATGCAAATATGAAGATATATTATAAAGGCCAAAAGCCCGAGAAGAACAGCTAAGCCACCGGATACAAAAGATAAATAAAAGAATTAATTACAAAAGATTCTCCGAATTCTAGGGTCATTTTCAATTTCATACATGAGTATTAAATTTTGTCATTTTCATACCTCACGTTTAATTCCGTTAACGAATTCATACTATTGAGATATTAATTCCTTTGTTATTCCGTTAACAAATTCATACATTTGGAGATATTAATTCGTTAGTGAAATCAAACGTGGGGTATAAAAATAACAAAATTAGATACTTGAGTACGAAATTGAAAATAATCCTATAGTTCATGAGATCTTTTGTAATTAATCCTAAACAAAACTAAATAGCAAACAAGGTTACCAATTGACATACAGAGGAAAACAACTAGTACCAAATAGCAAAGAGACAACAAGTAGAATCATAACAAAACACAGGAATGAAGTCTCTCTCAATGGTTTCAGATTTCCTGACATTAAAAATTCACTTTCTCCCAAATTTGGCATCATCTCTGGTTATTTGGGTTTAAGTGTTAAAATTTCATCTGTATTCTTGCTGGTGTTCTTTGGCCAGTATATAAATACTAGCCATTAAACCAAATTAACCAAATGGTTATACACTTATCCGTCCTCTATAAATTAAAGGACATATTCTTTTTTTTTTTTGGCTACAAGGGGGTCAAAGAGATAAAGGGCATATTCTACTGGACGCGTTTCAACTCCTCTCAGTTTCCTAAGAAATTCAGTCAAAATGATGTTCTAATAATGAGGTGCATAGAGGCCAGATGCAGACCGGCTTCTAATATATCAATCAGGCCGAAGGAGAAGAAAACCAAGAAAACACAGAAACAACATAGTAAATCTCAACAGCAACTGGCAACAAGGTACTACTGATATGAATAGCCCGTAGAAAATGATTGATTAGCTTATAAATAGCAGCTTTAGTGAGACAATGATCACCCAGCAACATATTGTTTGGAGCAATCAATCCTTACATTAACCATGGCCTTAAGATATTTTCCCCTACTGATCATATTAGTACTTTCCCTGGCCACTTCCAAAACGGCCTTAGCAGGTGATCCTGACATCCTTTCCGACTTTATAGTACCACCAAATAACACCAAAGTTGATGAAACATTTTTTACTTACTGTGGATTCCGTGGACTATTTGATGGAGTTCCTAAAACTTTTAAGGTCACAAAAGCTGCCTTGACTTAGTTCCCTGCTCTTAACGGCCAGAGTGTATCATATGCTGTGCTTCAATTCCCCGCAAATGGCGGAGTAAACCCACCTCACACCCACCCTCGCTCCGCTGAACTTTTGTTCCTTGTTGCTGGTTTCTTGGATGTAGGGTTCGTCGACACAAAAAATATTCTCTACACTCAAAAGCTTCAAGTTGGAGACATCTTTGTGTTTCCAAAAGGACTAGTCCACTATCAGTATAACTCAAAGCCCGACATGTCAGCAATTGCTGTTTCAGCATTTGGAAGTGCAAATGCCGGAACAGTTTCAGTGCCATTGTCGGTGTTTGCCACTGGAATTGATGATGAGATCCTCGCCAAATCATTCAAGACTGACGTTGATACCATTGAGAAGATCAAGGCTGGCCTCGCCCCTCAGAAATGAGATACCAATCAACCAACACCATGCATAATACACTTGTGTGCGAACACAGGATTCAGACAAAGACAATAAAGGGTCACATACAAGACTTAGACCCCCATTTATATTTCAATGTTAAGATTTGCAAAAGCA
This sequence comes from Rubus parviflorus, assembly GCA_029955375.1. NCBI lineage: Eukaryota > Viridiplantae > Streptophyta > Magnoliopsida > Rosales > Rosaceae > Rubus > Rubus parviflorus. Next base: position 1,412,801 of record JARGGL010000008.1, on the reverse strand, counting down.
AAATTTGATTACTTTTTGTTTCCTGTATCATGTTGTTCTATTTGTTGATTTATGCAGCTAACTGTTGCATCCCATTCTACTTTGAATCATAATATGATGATATAAGTATATAACTCAGTGCTTAAATGGCATAGGGAGAATTCCTATATTGATAACAATCATAATATGTACTACAACATTAACCAGTAACAGAATTCATTACAACATTAACCAGTTAGAATTGTTGCCAAGAGGTTAAGGTAGTGAAATCTTTGTCATCATGGAAATTGTAACAATATAAATTAAGATTTAAGACCACAACTTTCAATACCTTGTGGTAGCCGCCAAAACGAATACTTGCAAAAATTCTTGTCCCAAATATGGCCAAAGTTTGAAGTGTCCAAAGGTAAGAAGACAAAGGTGTTGACTGTTAGTTATTGTCTTACCTTTTATATGCTATGTGTTGAATATGATTTTCATTGATGAACAATTTACAAGTTTACACATATATAGCAGAGTATTGCTTGCCTAACATTAATTACAGAGTAAAACAAGATCCACAAGATTAGCCTAATATGAATGCTATACAGTAACTGACAATTCCAGAGTATATCAGTGTTTAATGAGCTTGATTTGAGGAAGAGATCAGAGTTGATTGAGGCAGGGACGTAATGTCTCTAACACCCCCCTTCAAACTGAGCGGTTCAGGACGCACAAGTTTGGTACATAGGAGATGATGGCGCTGCTTGTGTAGTGGTTTTGTGAGAAGGTCAGCTGGTTGATCAACGGAAGGGATGAAATGAACCTGATGACTCCCAAGTGCCACCTTTTCACGAACAAAGTGATAATCTAACTCTATGTGTTTGGTGCGAGCATGGAAGACCGGATTGGAAGCCATGTATGTGGCACTTAGATTATCGCAGTAAAGCAAAACAGGGTACTTAATATGGACTCCAAGTTCATATAGTAAGAAGCCTAACCAAGTTGTCTCGGCACTGGCATGAGCAAGGGATCGATATTCAGATTCGGCACTGGAGCGAGCAATAGTAGGCTGCTTTTTGGAACACCAAGAGACCAGAGTAGTGCCAAGATATATGAGATAGCCGGAAGTGGAACGGCGAGATTCTGGGCAGCCGGCCCAATCTGCATCAGAGTAAGCAGAAAGGTGGGCAGGTTGACGTTGAGGACTAAAAGAGAGACCATGGCCTAGTGTGCCTTTGACATAGCGGAGTATACGTTTGGCTGCAATGAGATGCGGAGCTCGAGGTTGACTCATGAATTGGGACACTGAATTGACCGCAAAGGCAATGTCATGGCGTGTTATAGTGAGGTACTGCAGGGAGCCAACGATTTCTCTAAAAACAGTAGGATTGGCAAGAAGATCCCCTTCTTGTGTGGTGAGAACAGCCTTTGCCGACATTGGGGTGCTCACTGGTTGACTGAGTAACAGATCATGCTTCTCTAAAATATCATGAGCATACTTGAGTTGATTGATGTGGAGGCCATTTGAATTTTGTGTGACCTGTAAACCAAGGAAGTAGTGAAGAGCACCGAGATCCTTAATGTCAAAACCATGGCCCAAGGCATCAATAAAACTTTGAAGAAGGCACTCACTACTGCCCGTAACAACAATGTCATCAACATAGAGTAAAAAGAAAATTGTATGCAATCCATGTTGATAGATGAATAAAGATGAATCAGCTTTACTATGTCGAAAACCAACAGACAGTAGAAAAGAACTCATGCGTTGAAACCAAGCACGGGGCGCTTGTTTGAGGCCATATAGTGACTTGTGAAGCTTACAGACATAGGAGGGCCGAGAGGAATCGACGAAGCCAGGAGGCTGGGTCATGTAAACGTCTTCCTGAAGATAGCCATGGAGGAATGCATTTTTGACATCCAGCTGACGAAGAGGCCAACCCCTAGACACAACAACACAGAGAACGGTTCGAATGGTTGCAGGCTTTATAACAGGACTATAGGTTTCACCATAGTCTATCCCGTGCTGTTGATGGAATCCTTTGGCGACAAGGCGGGCCTTGTGACGCTCGACTGAGCCATCCGGGTTTCGCTTGATGCGAAACACCCATTTGCAGCCTACGATATGCTGAGAGGGAGAGGGAGGAACAAGGGACCATGTATTGTTTTTCAACAAAGCATTAATCTCCTCGGTCATGGCAGCTCTCCAATTCGCATCTTTGGAAGCCTGAGTATAACAAGTTGGTTCCATGGAATTAATAACAGATAGAAGAGCTTTTGGGATTGGATACTTTACAGTGCCATCCGTGCGAAGTCGAGGTTGAATGATGCCATCACGGAGCCGAGTCCTCATTGAGTGTGTTGGGGGCGGCATGACTGGTGGAGGAGAAGGCGGTGCAGAATCATGTCTCGAAGGTGAGGACGGGGCAGGGACTGCTGCAGACGGGGCAGGGACTGCTGCAGAAGGGGTGGCAGGTTGAGCTGATGACGTTTGGACTGTGGTTGAGGAGGTACGGCGACGGTAAGTCTGAATTGGAGGTGGAGGAGGCACAGGCGGTGTGGGTGATGACGCGGACATGGGAGGATCGTCCAGGAGATGGCCATCAGCGTGAGTAATTGGAGGTGGGGATCCGGCAGGAGAATCAGATTGTGGCGATGAATATGGCTGGAGCGTAAGTGAAGAAGAGTTTGAGATTGGGCTTGGGCCCGACGGTAATGGAATTGGGCTCGGCAGGAGGGCCTGCGGAGGTGCAGATGGGCTGGAATGATGTAGTGGAGTGAATTCAAGATCAATGAATTCTGATGGTGATTGTACCTGCAAACCCTTGTAGGGAAAATTGGTTTCGTTAAATAAAACATGACGCGAAACGTAGACACGACCAGTTTTGGGATCAAGACAACGATAACCTTTGTGGTGGGGACTATAACCAAGGAAGACACTCGATACTACGACTAGACAATTTGTTAGGTACATTGTCACCAAGGTAAGGAAAACATGAGCACCCAAAAACACGGAGGGAAGAATAGGAAGGAGGATGACCATAGAGACGTGTGTGGGGAGTATCCCAATTGAGAGTAGGAGTGGGAAGAAGATTAATGAGATATACAGATGTGAGAACAGCCTCAACCCAAAGTGTTTGAGGAGCACCCGAGGTGAGTAGGAGGGATCGGGCCATTATGGCAATATGTTGATGTTTTCTTTCAGCAAGCCCATTTTGTTGGGGAGTGTATGGACAAGAAAAACGTTGTTGGATGCCCAAAGAAGTACAAAATTGGGAGAAGGCATTATTGACATATTCAGTGCCATTGTCACTTTGGAGGTATTAGACAGAGCTGTGAAAAATATTGTGAAGCATGGCAACCAATTTTTGAAAGTGGGTAATGACCTCATTTTTCCGGCGCATAGGATAGAGCCATGTGTAACGAGAGTATTCATCGGTGAAAAGAACATAATATTTGAAACCAGTTGTAGATAAGGTGGGGGACATCCATACATCACTATGAATTATAGAAAATAAAGAAGATGCAGAAACATGATTTGATGGAAAAGGTAATTTATGAGATTTGCTAAGAGCGCAATTATTACAAAAGGAATTAAGAGAAATTTTGGAGCCAATAGTGGATCCTAAACGAGCTAAAACTGAAGAGGAGGGATGACCCAAGCGATTATGCCAAAGAGATGAGTGAACGGAGGAGAGTGCTTGTGGAATGGTGGACTCGGAAGACAAGCGAAGTGGATAGAGACCATCTTTACATGGGCCCTGAAACAACAAACGTCCAGTACGTAAGCAATATATTTGATAGTAATCAGGAGCAAACAGGAAGAAGACAAGATTATCTTTTGTAAAACGAGCAACAGATAGGAGATTTTTACGAATAGACGGAATGCGAAAGACATCGCGTAAGGAGAAATTAGAGACACCCAAAGATAAGGGAAGGTTACCAGTATGAGAGATTGGCATAGAGCTACCATCTCCCATATAAACATTGTGGGGACCACCATAGGGCTGGGAATTAGACAGAGGCATGGCAGTCATGTGATGTGTTGCTCCGGTGTCAGGATACCAATTTGGATCACTAGAAAAGTGAGCACCAGCAAAAGGAGGGGTGGTATTGGGCCCGCTGAACCTGTGAGGACATTGGTGCAGCCCATGTTGAGAAGTGTGGCAATTTTGACACCATTGGGGGGCTGGGCCAAGCAAACCTTGACCCCAAGGAGACCGTGCGGCCCATGGAGAAGAATAAAGAGGTTGTTGCGGCATGGGAGAGAAAGATTGACGCGTATTGCTGCCTTGGTTGCGTCGATATCTACCGCTTTGATTCTGTCTACGACCGTTTGGGAACGACCGCTGAGAGTGATGAGATTGGTCACGGCGAGAATTGGAGGTCGAGCTTTGATGGAAAAGAGCAGTAGCAGGACTTGAAGCGGAGGAGCCAGATTGTTGAGCTTCAAAGGCAAGGATTCGAGCCCTGAGGTCTGGGAAATCGGGAAGAGATTGGTTTTGAGTTAGTGCCGTTTTGAGCATGAGGTAGTCAGGGCCAAGCCCATGTAGAGTTGCAAGAACCAAATCGTCATCGGAAACAGGTTTGTTGATGGAAGCCAAAGAATCTGCAATTGACTTGGCGTGACGAAGATAATCGTCAATGGGTTGAGAACCTTTTTGAAGCTCAAGAAGCTGCAGCTTGAGACTGGAGGCACTAGCGGTGGAACGCTGCGAGAAATGGCGAGCAAGACAGTCCCAGATTGCTTGGGATGTGTCGAATCCGATGGTGAGCTGAGCAACACTTTCAGTCAGAGAGGTTGTGAGAAGACTGACTATTTGTTGATCTACGGTGAACCATTTGTCGTGTTCGGGATTGGGAATAGAGGTAGCCGGTTGAGATTGAGTGGCTGTGGACATGGTGGTGGGAGATGGTTCGGGGATGGACCCATCGACATAGCCCCAAATTTTTTGACCATGAAGATAAGGTTTGATCTGGCGAAGCCAAGTTAAGTAGTTGGTTTCGGTAAGTTTAGTGAATTGGGCAGTGTTTTGAGAAGGAGCAATGGTGGAAGTAGTGGTAGCCATGTAATTTTGGAAAAGAAAGAAGCAGGAATATTGGAAGATGGAGACGTAGAAAGATAAGAAGGGACATGTAAGGATCCTAGGCTGATACCATGTTGAATATGATTTTCATTGATGAACAATTTACAAGTTTACACATATATAGCAGAGTATTTGTCACGCCCCGATTTTCCAATCAATTAATAAGGCATTTTGCCCTTAATTACAAACCATTCGGGAACGTGACGACATGGAATATCAAATACAAATATGCACAAGAATTTTTTTTTCCTTTTAATTCAAGTACAACAACACATACTCCATGCCCAACGTATGTAAATGTTGACCCGTTCTTTAGAGTCAAACATTACATACCATAAATTACATAATAAATTGATGTTACAAAATATTAAGTAATTAATCCAACAGAGTTTATCACAAACAGCGGAAGTCTATAAACCAACAAATGTATGCAGCCTTGCTTACTCCTGGTTATCCTAACCTGCAGGTATAACCCCTACACCGTGGAATAGTGTACCGGGTTATATCAACAAACCCGGTCAGCTTATGAAGCCGGTATGAGTGATCTAAGTTTACTCACCCTAAAACGTTTAACAAAAATATACATATATATATTTTGTTTAAAACAATATATATGTAATTTATATTCTTCAAATATAATTCCAATCCCGAAAATTCATATTATAGAATATACTGAACCTACGCGTCCCATACCACGTATTTTAACCCCACACGTCCCATAAACGTGTATGTTAATCCCAGGGTAATTCAGAATATTAAACAATATAAACCTTCCCCAAAATCGTTTCCCAAAATTATGATTTCTTTCTTTTTAAGAAAAGTAAATCCTCATAATAATTACTTCAATTTTTAAAGAAGTAAAAACTTCTAAATACAATTCAATAATTCTCCAAGAATTGTAATTCAATAAATCAATGCTTCAATTATTTAAGAAGCAAATTCATATCATACTCACACAAAACCACAATCAACTTCAAATGATTAAAAGCGAGAATACCATTTTTCTTCTCCTTTTAATACATCAAGATAAAGCGAGAATACCATTTTTCTTCTCCTTTATTACATAAAGTATTCATCTTTGTTTTCAATGAATACATGGCTACACAGTCTAGAACTCTAACCTTCACCTTCTGGCTACACAGTCTAAAGCTCTAACCTTCACCATTGGCTACACAGTCTAGAGCTCTAACCTTCACCCATTGGCTACACAGTCTAAAGCTCTAACCTTCACCCATTGGCTACAAAAACATTCGAGTAGGCAAACACAATATCATAATTTTTGAAATATTGTTTCCCACAAAATCCACCAATTAAAACAATAAAATGAATACTTTCAAATATTGTTTTAACACAAAATCACACATGCTGATATATCAAATTAAAACTGTATTTAATTTATATATCGCAAAATCATTTAAATAAATATAATTATTTATTTTCGCAAACAACACCATATGAATTAATATTCATATATAAAATATCGTGAGATTCACTCACCTCTAATTCCTGCTGCGTCTTCAAATAATACCCGGGAATCGACAAAGCTAGCCAAATGCTTCATGATTCCAAAATACCTATGAACATGCAATTTTCCACTTAGCATATCATAGTTTCCAAATTGATGATTCTAAAATCCAATCACTTCAGATATTCCTCAAATGTCTCTTAGACATCAATAACCATAATTCGGGACAGTTTGACCAAAAGTCAACCGTTGGTCAACGTGGGTCCCACGTCTACTAATCATCAACGGGTCCCACACAAAATCCGAAACTTCCAAAATCCAACAGTATGCTTATTTCTAGCATCCTAACATCATATCCAAAATTGGTGATGATCCAACGGTCGGATCATCACGGATCTAACGATCCATAAATATCGCTTAATTGATCATTGATCAAACGACCGAATTTGACAAAACTCTAAACATGAAAGTTGTTCGTATCGACGAACTAAGCACAACGGAACAAAGAAATGCTCCTGGATCGGCCGGACGCGCCGCCGACGCGCCGCCACCGACGGTGGCCAGCCGCCGGACAAAAGTTGTCTGATTGCTATGAAATTTTAACAGCATGTTCTACACATTACCAGAAACAACTTTCATAACTACCACAAGGGCCAATTCATAGTAAAAAGTCTCGAATTTACCTCGATAGTTCCAAAACCCTAGGATTTCAAATCCAAAATTCTCCTTCGTCCGAACTCCGATTGAAGCGTACTTTATGTTGTTAGAAAGCCCCAAGCAAGGCCTACAAAGCCCAGTAGGTAAGGTGACTCGATTTGGCCGAAAACTTGCCCAGAAACGGATGAACAGTTCGGCTGCGTTTTTCCCCTTTTTCTTTTCTTGATTTCTCCTTCTATACTAAGAATTGATCAAGGAAATTTATATAGGGTTGAAGAGAATTGAGTGGTGAACAATTTGGGACAAGTTTCATGGCCGGAGATGGCCGGAATTGGGAGAAATCGCCGGTCAAAGTGGTCGGTTACTGTAGCACGGGTGAACAGTAATTTTCTGGGGGAAATTCTGATTTTTGGTGAATAGTAAAACCCAAAATCATTTTTATAGAAATTCGTCAAACTTTCGAGGTCCATAACTTCTTCATACGATGTCCGTTTCCGGTGAACCGAAATCCTACGAACTCGATTCGACGAGGTCTACAAATCTCGTGAAGAAAGTTTTCCCAAATTCTCAACGGATACAAAGTTACCTTAATTAACCTTGTGTAACTTATAATTACCACTGTAATTATCGTTTTACGACGAAAACCCCTAAAAATACGAAATCACACCATTTCACTTCAAATTTCACGACCTATTTTATAAAAATAGTATCGAAATTTTCGGGGTATTACAGTCTACCCTCCTTAAAGAAATTTCGTCCCGAAATTTGGACGCAGAGTACACCCAAGGTTATCACACTTCAATTCCAAATCTCAGAATTTATTTCATTAATAACCGGGTAGTACACATCAAACCACAACACAACCACAACTTGGTTCTCACAACCTGAAATTCAAATCCCAGAATTTATTTAATAATAAACCGGGTACTACACAACCACACATAAAGTAAAGAAACTGAAGTTACAGTTCGCACACACTGCTATTACAACTTCTAAAATGCCTCACAGGGCTTACACTACCAGAAGCCATCCTTAAACCTCCAATAGTGACTTCGTGGATAAGAGGCCGGATGTCTCGGAATTCCATACATCATAAGCTGATAGAAATATGCTGCCTCCACGAAACACTTGCAAGTGTCGCAACATTCTCTAGCTGCATGCCTATCTCCATCCACGTCCCACATGTCCTGGCCAAAAGGACGCCAAAAACTTGACTCACCGCAAGTAAGACATTTACCGGCGGGCAGGAAAGCAGTAGTCGACGGAAAATACAATAACAGATGCTCATGACAAAACTCGGCATGATGCATCATCCGCTCGACTTCTTCTCTACAGTAGTAGATGTTCCATCCGCTTCTCCACCAGACGAGAGCTTCACACAGGCGCTGCACCATTTTCTGCTGCTCGGCTCGTGGTCCCAAAATCATCCTTATCATACACGCTGCATAAAATGCAACATGATGACCGACCACCAAACTGGGACGTGCGCCATAAAATGTTCCTGGTTTGCATGCCGCATCGAAGTACTCCAGGGCTAAAAGTATGTTCGCTGCCTCCACGAGTACTCGTATTCCCATTCGGAACAGAGACTCCGGGTTCTTCGCTTCCCAGCAACGATTTGCGAAGATACGCACTTGCAGATCCGCTTCTATAGAACCAGTGGGTGTGGATCCACCATCGAATCCATCCATGTCGATCGCTGCCAAAGTAGACCAGCTATCGGCATACTCCTTGAAGGTCTTCGAGACACAACGGAGTTCCATTGTGCTCTGCAGGGATGCGGTAGCAACCAACTGGAATATGTACTTCCAGATCTCCACCGGAAGTTCACTCCAATCAGTATTCTTTGATCTCTTACTGCACTCTCCTTTGCTCACCATTTTGCAAATTCTAGTAGATGTGTTTGTTTGAAATCAGATATGAGTTAAGTAACACAGCTCCTTATCCTATGTATTTAAACACAACTTTCCACCGTAAGGGAAATCTTTCTTTAATGTAAGTGCGGTGCACTCAACAACCCACTAAGAATAATTATTGCTCATATCTGTCTCAATTACTCAAAAGTATCGCCCACGATGCAAGATTCCACAAGATTTAAATCAACAAAATCTCAGTTTTCCACTAACACCGGTCATAATGACTCTTTACTTTAACTTTCGCATAATTAATTCCTCAAAAGATGCGAGGTCTCACAAGAGTGGAACTGTATGTGGAAAATCCATGCATCGGGGAAAAATAATCTTCCACGATCTCCAAAGTCTCCGACAAATAGCTGTAATCAGCCACTCACTTTTGCTTTTGAAATTTTCAAATCCTCCACCAACAATAAATATACCCCTTACGCATCCACTAACAGATACTTTCCATTAGTGCTATAACCTCTTTTCTCTTTCAAAGAGGATTTCTTCACTCAAACTTCTCAAAAAATACACCAACTCAACATGTCACGTAAAGTGAATTCGTTCAGTGAATTACTTCAATCTGATCCCTCAGAAAGCCAATTCTTTGAGGGCTTAGATGAAATAATTTCACCAGCAATCGAATTCGACAACGATATCGACATGCTAGACATGCTTCTAGCAGAAGACGACGCCATTGAAGTAGCCCCAAGTCCACAAGTATCATCTCCACAAGCTGAACCTAGTTCATCCAAACGTATTCCACTGAGGAAGAGCTTCACCAAATACCAAGTCCAAGCATTGAAGGACTTCGTCGAGGCTTTCCCAAAGCCAACAGTTCAACAACGTCAAGAATTGGGTGACCAGATAAAGTTAACGTTTGCACAAGTCTCTGCCTGGGTGATAAAGCATCGACCCCAAGCGCCTGCCCAAACAACTCGTCAACAAAATTTTCTGCTGAGACAGAAAATCAATGGGCTTCAAGCTCAACTTAGTCAGTACCAAGCTGCATTCAGCCGAATCAACTGCAACCACTGCGGACAACGAGTTACTCCCAATAGTGAGCTACTAAAAGGGATTGAAGAGACTACCACACAACCTCAGACTCTTCCAATTCCTGCAGTCGTCGGTCCAAGGGAAAAGTCTCGCATGAGGAAAGATGTGCAAAAGTGTATGTCGTCCACACCTCACTCTTCTTCTACACACCAACAACCAGACAACATCAACATCCACTCAGAACCTGAACAAGCATCTGTCGTGGCAGACACAACCAAGATTTCTGAGATCATTGTGTCGGTCAGAGATGAGCTAATCATCATGGCATCTACTGCTGCGCCACTGTGGATCTCTGCACTCAAATCCAGTTCTGCCACGCTTCATGAGTTCCTGAATGAAGCAGAGTACAAGAGAATCTTCACTAACGGTATAGATCTTACACCTACTAACTTCCAAACTGAAGCTTCACGCTACACAGCCACAATTCCTCTCAGTCCTGTCGTACTCTTGAATTTCTTCATGGATGTGGACCAATGGTCCACCATATTCAGTAGCATCATTTCAAGGGCGAGTATCCTTGATGTCTTGTCAACAGGGACTACTGAAAACTACCACGACACCATCCAAGTCATGACTGCCGAGTTCCAGGTAACCACTCCATCTGTCTCCACTCGTGTCACTCACTTTGTTCGTTATTGTCAACGACAAACAGAACAGAGTTGGGCCATAGTTGATGTCTCTGTGGAGGGTTTAAGTTCAAATCTGGGTCCACACCCCAGATCTCAATGCAAGAAGCGTCCATCCGGATGCTTAATCCAAGATTTGTTCAACGGCAGCTCTCGTGTCGTATGGGTGGAACATGTTGATGTACGAGATCAACTCATGCACCAAACATACAGAACGCTAGTGGAGTCAGGCTTAGCCTTTGGAGCAAGGCGATGGGTAGAAATACTTCAGAGACAAGCAGAACGGTTCAATTATTCTGCGGCTGTCACTCATCCACCTCAAGACTTTTGTGTCATACCATCGGTAGAAGGAAGAAGAAACTTGTTGCAGATGGCATGCAGATTAGTGACGGATTTCTGCACAGGCATCGGCAACTCTACTGCTCATGAATGGAAGGTAGCTGAACAAACCAAGTTCAGGGGTTCGGGGATAAGAGTCTCCACTAACAAAATCTGGAATAGGCTGAATAAGCCCCATGGTCTTACTCGAACTGCAACAGCAATATTCCAACATCATGTCTCTCACCGAAAGCTGTTTGACTTCTTCACTGACGTACAAACTCGGAACCAGTGGGACCACCAAGCATTGGGCAAGACAGTCCAAGAGATTGCACACATCACAACGGGTCAAGACCCACGCAACTGTGTCACCTTGATGCAAATCGACGACACCTACGTACTCCAAGAAAGTTGTACTGATTCAACAGGGTCATACGTGATTTATGCCTCTATCAGTCAGTCAACGGTCCAGAAGTTATTAGGTGGTTGTGAGTTAGGTACAATTGTATTCCTAACTTCAGGTTTCTCGATCCTACCTGATATGCCTACTGCTGGAAGGACAGAAGGGGTCTCAGACAATCCGTACATTGGTTGTCTGGTAACGGTAGCAACACAGATCTCTACTGAGTTGCTGAAGAACAAGAAAGGGTCAGTGGATCAAGTCTGTCGTTTGATCCAGGGTACGGTTGAGAGAATTAGGAATGTAGCCATGTAAGACTATCCTTTAAGGAATTGTAATTTGTACTTTATATTCCTAACAACACAACAGCACTGAAGAGCACATGATGGGGATCCGCCGCGGTCGGGCCATCACTCGATAAATACTGTGTGCTATTAAGCATACGAAGTAACCATCACTTGAATGAATCTAAGAACCTAACGTCAAACCCTAAACCGATCCTAAGCTCTAAACCCTAACTTCACTTCACAATTCTAAAACTCGTTTCATCTCCGTAGAGCGTTCCATTGCTCAATCACTTCCTTAGAGCATTGTTTTGCTCTGATACCAATCTGTCACGCCCCGATTTTCCAATCAATTAATAAGGCATTTTGCCCTTAATTACAAACCATTCGGGAACGTGACGACATGGAATATCAAATACAAATATGCACAAGAATTTTTTTTTCCTTTTAATTCAAGTACAACAACACATACTCCATGCCCAACGTATGTAAATGTTGACCCGTTCTTTAGAGTCAAACATTACATACCATAAATTACATAATAAATTGATGTTACAAAATATTAAGTAATTAATCCAACAGAGTTTATCACAAACAGCGGAAGTCTATAAACCAACAAATGTATGCAGCCTTGCTTACTCCTGGTTATCCTAACCTGCAGGTATAACCCCTACACCGTGGAATAGTGTACCGGGTTATATCAACAAACCCGGTCAGCTTATGAAGCCGGTATGAGTGATCTAAGTTTACTCACCCTAAAACGTTTAACAAAAATATACATATATATATTTTGTTTAAAACAATATATATGTAATTTATATTCTTCAAATATAATTCCAATCCCGAAAATTCATATTATAGAATATACTGAACCTACGCGTCCCATACCACGTATTTTAACCCCACACGTCCCATAAACGTGTATGTTAATCCCAGGGTAATTCAGAATATTAAACAATATAAACCTTCCCCAAAATCGTTTCCCAAAATTATGATTTCTTTCTTTTTAAGAAAAGTAAATCCTCATAATAATTACTTCAATTTTTAAAGAAGTAAAAACTTCTAAATACAATTCAATAATTCTCCAAGAATTGTAATTCAATAAATCAATGCTTCAATTATTTAAGAAGCAAATTCATATCATACTCACACAAAACCACAATCAACTTCAAATGATTAAAAGCGAGAATACCATTTTTCTTCTCCTTTTAATACATCAAGATAAAGCGAGAATACCATTTTTCTTCTCCTTTATTACATAAAGTATTCATCTTTGTTTTCAATGAATACATGGCTACACAGTCTAGAACTCTAACCTTCACCTTCTGGCTACACAGTCTAAAGCTCTAACCTTCACCATTGGCTACACAGTCTAGAGCTCTAACCTTCACCCATTGGCTACACAGTCTAAAGCTCTAACCTTCACCCATTGGCTACAAAAACATTCGAGTAGGCAAACACAATATCATAATTTTTGAAATATTGTTTCCCACAAAATCCACCAATTAAAACAATAAAATGAATACTTTCAAATATTGTTTTAACACAAAATCACACATGCTGATATATCAAATTAAAACTGTATTTAATTTATATATCGCAAAATCATTTAAATAAATATAATTATTTATTTTCGCAAACAACACCATATGAATTAATATTCATATATAAAATATCGTGAGATTCACTCACCTCTAATTCCTGCTGCGTCTTCAAATAATACCCGGGAATCGACAAAGCTAGCCAAATGCTTCATGATTCCAAAATACCTATGAACATGCAATTTTCCACTTAGCATATCATAGTTTCCAAATTGATGATTCTAAAATCCAATCACTTCAGATATTCCTCAAATGTCTCTTAGACATCAATAACCATAATTCGGGACAGTTTGACCAAAAGTCAACCGTTGGTCAACGTGGGTCCCACGTCTACTAATCATCAACGGGTCCCACACAAAATCCGAAACTTCCAAAATCCAACAGTATGCTTATTTCTAGCATCCTAACATCATATCCAAAATTGGTGATGATCCAACGGTCGGATCATCACGGATCTAACGATCCATAAATATCGCTTAATTGATCATTGATCAAACGACCGAATTTGACAAAACTCTAAACACGAAAGTTGTTCGTATCGACGAACTAAGCACAACGGAGCAAAGAAATGCTCCTGGATCGGCCGGACGCGCCGCCGACGCGCCGCCACCGACGGTGGCCAGCCGCCGGACAAAAGTTGTCTGATTGCTATGAAATTTTAACAGCATGTTCTACACATTACCAGAAACAACTTTCATAACTACCACAAGGGCCAATTCATAGTAAAAAGTCTCGAATTTACCTCGATAGTTCCAAAACCCTAGGATTTCAAATCCAAAATTCTCCTTCGTCCGAACTCCGATTGAAGCGTACTTTATGTTGTTAGAAAGCCCCAAGCAAGGCCTACAAAGCCCAGTAGGTAAGGTGACTCGATTTGGCCGAAAACTTGCCCAGAAACGGATGAACAGTTCGGCTGCGTTTTTCCCCTTTTTCTTTTCTTGATTTCTCCTTCTATACTAAGAATTGATCAAGGAAATTTATATAGGGTTGAAGAGAATTGAGTGGTGAACAATTTGGGACAAGTTTCATGGCCGGAGATGGCCGGAATTGGGAGAAATCGCCGGTCAAAGTGGTCGGTTAATGTAGCACGGGTGAACAGTAATTTTCTGGGGGAAATTCTGATTTTTGGTGAATAGTAAAACCCAAAATCATTTTTATAGAAATTCGTCAAACTTTCGAGGTCCATAACTTCTTCATACGATGTCCGTTTCCGGTGAACCGAAATCCTACGAACTCGATTCGACGAGGTCTACAAATCTCGTGAAGAAAGTTTTCCCAAATTCTCAACGGATACAAAGTTACCTTAATTAACCTTGTGTAACTTATAATTACCACTGTAATTATCGTTTTACGACGAAAACCCCTAAAAATACGAAATCACACCATTTCACTTCAAATTTCACGACCTATTTTATAAAAATAGTATCGAAATTTTCGGGGTATTACAGTATTGCTTGCCTAACATTAATTACAGAGTAAAACAAGATCCACAAGATTAGCCTAATATGAATGCTATACAGTAACTGACAATTCCAGAGTATATCTCAGTGTTTAATGAGCTTGATTTGAGGAAGAGATCAGAGTTGATTGAGGCAGGGACGTAATGTCTCTAACACTATGATATGAGGATTGATCAAGTCTTTAAATTTCTAACCTTCAAATTTCGCAGTGACATGATTTTGCAGACAAATATATTTCGTAGGAAATATGAAACTGCTAAAATAACTATTCACTACAAACAATGTAGAATAACAATTCACTCCAGAAACATAAGCTTACTTGATTTACCCATGTCAGGAAGGATATATGGTATTCCAGGGCTATAGAATAATTAATCACTCGTATCCTATGCTTACTTGCTCTCCAAGTTAAACCACCGCGTCCAGCAGATCACCTCATCAAGCGCGCCACTTGTTCATGTCACAAAGATTTTACTCAGGCATTCAGGGGCGGAACATTATCGGAATTTGCAAAGTAAACTTTATGGAAGTTAAAGATTAAAGACCACTCAATTACCATTTCGGAAGCAAGATTTATGCATCAACGGTGCCCAAGTTTCAGAATCACTCCCTAAAGTTTAAACCACAAAGTATGGAGATGACTATCGCATTTTCTTACCTTTGAACTCCTTCAAATTCTTCCAATCAAGGTACTGACTTCTTTTTCTTGTACTACTCTTCCAATGCTGGTGAGCAAGTTAACAATACATCTTTGATTTGCTAATTCGCAATAGCCATCTCTATTACCTATCACAACTTTGGGGTAAAAAAAAAAGGTACTTAAATAATTATAAATCTCGATCCCTAACTTCACACTCCTCTAACTTCAAAGGAGCTGGATCCTTCTCTCATATATGGTCAAATTCATAACTCGTACGGTATTCCTGAATTTAGCAAATGATTTTTACTAAAACCTCAATACTATTTGCTAGGCACACCAGAACTTTTTTACCATCTTTTAGTTTAATATATAGTGCTACCAGAAAACATGATGCTGCAAGTAAATTACCCAAAAAAAAAAACATAAATGAGGTATAAGTCTTTTATTTATTCACTTAATTAAATAATACATATATATATATATATATATATATATATATATATATATACTAAACCAAATATGAAGAAATATAAAGGCCAAAAACCCCAGAAAACAGCTAGCCACTAGATAGAAAAGAAAAAAAAAACTAACTAGCGCAAGGTAACCAATTAACATACAAAAGAAACCAACTAGTACCAAATAGCAAACAGACAGCGAGTAGAATTATTACAAAACACAGGCCGGAATGAAGTCTCGCTATATGGTTTCAGATTTGGCATGGCATTCTACCCTTCATCTCGGGTTATTTGGGTTTAAGGTTTAAAATTCCATCTGTATTCTTGCTGGTTTTTTTTGGCCAGTATATAAATACTAGCTGTTGAACCAAAGCAAATGGTTATATACTTACATCCGTCCTCTGTAAATTAAAGGGCATATTCTACTGGACGCGTTTCAACTACTCTCATGCATTTTCATTGATGCATCCTATGAAATTCAGTCAAAATAAATGTTCTAATAATGAGATGCATAGATGCCACATGCATGCCAGCTCGTAATGTTTCTATCAGGGCAAGAAGAAGAAAACACAGAAACAACATAGTGCATTTCAACAGAAATAAGATACTACAGATATGAACAGCTTATAGTAAAATGATTGATTAGCTTATAAATAGCAGCTTAGTGAGACAATAATAACCCAGCAACATATTCTTTAGAGCAATCAATCCTTACATTAACCATGGCCTTAAGATATTTTCCCCCACTGATCATATTAGTACTTGCCCTGGCCTCTTTCAAAAGGGCTGTAGCAGGTGATCCTGACATCCTTTCCGACTTTATAGTACCACCAAATAACACCAAAGTTGATGGAACATTTTTTACTTACAGTGGATTCCGTGGACTATTTGATGGAGTTCCTAAAACCTTTAAGGTAGCAAAAGCTGCCTTGACTGAGTTCCCTGCCCTTAATGGCCAGAGTGTGTCATACGCGGTGCTTCAATTTCCTGCAAATGGCGGAGTAAACCCTCCTCACACTCACCCTCGCTCAGCTGAACTTTTGTTCCTTGTTGCTGGTTCCTTGGATATAGGGTTCGTCGACACAAAAAATGTTCTCTACACTCAAAAGCTTCAAGTTGGAGACATCTTTGTGTTTCCAAAAGGACTAGTCCACTATCAGTATAACTCACAGCCAGACATGCCAGCAATTGCTGTTTCAGCATTTGGAAGTGCAAATGCCGGAACAGTTTCAGTGCCATTGTCGGTGTTTGCCACTGGAATTGATGATGAGATCCTCGCCAAATCATTCAAGACTGACGTTGATACCATTGAGAAGATCAAGGCTGGCCTCGCCCCTCAGAAATGAGATACCAATCAACCAACACCATAATCTTTGTCGTCTACACTTGTGTAAGAACATAGGATTCAGACAAAGACAATAAAGGGTCACATACAAGACTTAGACCCCCCACCCCCTCTTCCATTACAATGTTAAGATTTGCGCAAGCAAAATTTGATTACTTTTTGTTTCCTGTATCATGTTGTTCTGTGTATGATTGTAACCCAATCTCCTTTCAATCAATAATATGATGATATAAGCCTGCAGTTAAATGGCATAGGGAGAATTCCTATATAGATAACAATCATAATATGCACTACAACATTAACTAGTAACAGATTTCATTACAGGATATAAAATTGTTGTCAAGAGGTTAAGATAGTGAATCTTTGTCATCATGGCAATTGTAACGATATAAATTAAGATTTAAGACCGCAACTTTCAAGACCTTGTGGTCACTGCCAAAACGAATACTGGCAACAAATTCTTGCCCCAAATATGGCTAAAGTTTGAAGTATCCAAATGTAAGAAAATGAAGGTGTTGACTGTAAGTTATTGTCTTACCTTTTATCTACAATGATATGAGTGATCAAGTCCTTAAATTTCAAACCTTCAAATTTTGCAGTGACATGATTTTGCAGCCAAATATATTTCGTAGGAAATATGAAACTACTAAGATTAAATGATTTAGCAATGGCTAAAAGTTATAAAATTAACGACAGAAAGGTATTATACATTGTATACAAATGAAAATACAAGCAAATCAACTTTAAAGTACTAGTCACAATAGTAAACATGCATTGTTAGGATAGGACAATTATTGAGACAGGTCCAAATTCTTCTATCTCATCGAATTACGCAACATGTAAGAACTTTCAGCTCGAACTGGCTGTTTTTCTTTATGCATATTGAGTGTTGTTATAACATATATAGACCAATTTGAGAAATCAAACTGGGAATTCTAATATTAAGATACACCCCCACAAACAGACAACACACACACACACACACACACACACACACACACACACACACACACACACACATATATAGGATATATAAGTATACAAATATGGCACTTTTGATTTCCTTCTGTTTTACATTTCCTGGCCCCTCAAGGATTAATTATCTTGTATCTTTTAGTTGACTCCAAGCAGTAAAACTAACAGATTCCTAATTATTCTACATTCACACCAAACACAGTATTAACTGAATGTCGACCATCAAACCATGTTATTGACCCATAACTGTAGCCACTAGGAGCTTCCTTGCCATAAAATGAGACTTGGAAAGACACCCTCCTCACACCCTCAGCAAAAACCATCTTCTGTGGCAAAACCTTGACTACTAAGCCTGCAGGAGCATTCACCTTTGCAATGTAGGTAGAATTTGGGGCTCCCACATTGGTTGCAGTTCTTTTAATTGTCGTTTCAGGTTGGTGCCGGTTGAGTTTGCTAATGGAGATTGATGGGTAGTTGATATTAGAGATGAGTTCTTCAGTGGAGATTTTCGGGCAGTTGAACTTTGTGTTTGACATTGATCTTAAATCCTTCTCCGTGTAGCCATAATAACAAAGGAACTCAAGATAATTTTCTGTTGTAGTTTCAAAGACTAGTCCTGGGTTAAGAGCCTTGATTGGGTTTATCTATCTCTCCAACCCCCACCTCATGTGGATTTGCATAGTTGTTAGTGCTGTTTGACAAAGGCTTTTTCATGTTGTTGTACATGGTTGCTGAAACAAGACCAGAGATCCAAATAAATATCTTCTCTGATGTTCTGGTACTTTAGATTGAAATCAACTCAAATCAATATGATCTACATAATCTCTCGCATTTGAAGTATTTTTTAATCTAATTGCCTTGTTATTGATTATTTCCGTTGGTATGCACAATATCTCCCTAAAGTTTTTATAATGAAATCAAACAAAAGGAGTAATGCACAAAATATCATTGAAGTAGAAAAATTGCACCATAGACTGTTATTTTTCCAACTCAACCTCATATAAAATTTACCTGTAGTCATAAGTAAAATTTACCTGTAGTCATAAGTGCTGATTTGATCATGGAAGATGTCCATCCACGATGCACTGACTTGATGAATGCAGCAGCACCTGTTACATGTGGGCAAGCCATTGATGTTCCAGATTTTATGGAAAATTTGGATGGTTTTTCTCCATTTGGGACACTCCCTGATTCATTCATGGGACTAATGGCGGCTAAAATGGTCACTCCCGGAGCCATTATATCAGGCTGAACAGCATATCAATTAAGAGTATATTAGTATAAACTCCGGCCAATGTTACAAGAAAATTCATAGTATGTATATATGTACATGTTTGCGTTCATGTCAGGAATATGTATTGATCAGGATCCCCTTGGCATATGTGCAAGTGCATTGTTAGTCTGTAAATGAGGACTAGAGACGTGAACTAGACAAATCCTAAAATGGACACACACAGCAGTTCCAAGTATATAATAAAATTAGCATGGTTCTTCTGGTGACAATGGCAGCTCAATGACCCTAGAGAGAGAGAGAGAGAGAGAGAGAGAGAGAGAGAGAGAGTCTCTGTGTGTGTGTGTGTTCGCTTAATCGGTTGATCAACGAGCCTCCTACAGATCCCAACTCCCAAGACAAGGGTATATAAGTAGATAGTGTGTGTGTGTGTGAGAGAGAGAGAGAGAGAGAGCGCCCATTGAGACCAAGGATGAGACAAACCTTCTTCATAAGGTTGATAAACTTAGTTCCACAGATAGTATTAATGTCAAGTGTCCTGTATAAAACATTACCTTCTAGCTTCTGAAAAGGGACCCCAAGGGTGCATGCTAATTCACCTGATCTCTAAGACCAATCCCCAAAGAATATCCCAATATGTTTCCTTTTTCTTTTACTATCAAAAGCAAAACAAAACACAGTACCAATTGAACTGGTGATATTCCACTCAATTGAAAGTCGAGGAATGTCAAAAAAAAAATACAAAATGTATGGCTTGTGATTCCAATCCAATGTTAAGAGGTTGGTTGACCAATCCTATGAGCTTGTTTGCCTCATTCAGTGTGTCAAGTGTTGCTCAGCCAACTTAATCAAGAATGATTTGCTCGCATTGAATAACTACTTTACAGATGCTCAACCACTCTGATTTTGTTTGCCCTATCTCATTGACTTGGGATGCATTATGCCTTCTCTAATAATTTGATAAGAAACTTTAGATTTATTGGGGTCTGTATTGGTCCCTTGCCTGATTTCTCTCTTAGTAAATATTTTTAGGAATTTCACATATGAACATACATCAAGCTTTTATAATGTTAAGGTGAAAGCAAAAGAAAATAACCTTGAGAATGTTTTCTGTAAGCTGTGAAGGACCTCTCGAGGAAAAATACGCAACTGTTGGTGCAGGTCTATACCTTTGAACGCCAACTGTTGGGAGGATTGTCGCTGTTGGGTTTCTGTTGTTATGGCATAGAAAAGTCAGTGTGCCTACCAGACTTAATGTTCATAAGTGGACTGCACAAATTTCAAAAGCTTACTTAGTAGAGTTAATGTAATTGAGAATCTGAAACCCTGCAATGTCTCCAACTTCTGCAAATGGGAAAATGCCTGAATCAAAAGGCACACTTTTCTCATCTTCATCGATCAGAATAAACCCTTTGGCTTTAGCATCATCTACCACTAATTTCTTGATTTTTCTCGAAACAGTCGGATCATCAGCAACACAAACAACAATTTTGCCAACTACTTTTTTTGGATCAAATGATCCTGGATAGCAATTTCTGCAGTTCAGGATAAAAAGATGCAAGCCAAATGATAAATTTTATTGTCCTTTTGGAATTGTTAAAACCGAAATATTTTACCAAATGTGACACCACCAATTGATAACAACAAAAAGGGAATCAAAAAGCAAGAGGGGATTTGAAATAATGACCACCTTGCTTCTGATACAGGTGTAAAATTAGCAGCGACATCCTTTCCAAACACAAGAGGATATGTCCTTGAGCGAGTGAGATTAGAGAAATTAATGGCTGAACCCTATTACAACATGGATATATATGAGAAACTTTTCACAAACAAAATAATGAAATGTTAAACAAATGAATTGATTATCTTACCGTGAAAGTTCTCCCATTTCCAAGGACTAGAGTAGATTGGAAATCCCTATCAATGTTAGAAGCTGCAACAGTGAAGATCCACGGCGCTGCATTAACAACAGTGTAAGGATCAGGGCCATCATTTCCTCCAGAGCAAATGACCGTGACTCCCATTTGTTCAGCATGAAATGCTCCAATGGCTATGGGGTCATTCAAGTAATCCGGTTGAAATATCAAGCTCATCCCAATGGAAATAGACATCATATCGACTCCATCTCTAATAGCATCGTCAATAGCCTTCAATATGGTGGCACCAGAGCAACCAACATCTGAGCATGCCTTGTAGCATGCAATCCTAGCTGATGGAAAACCTCCCTTTGCTATACCTTGTCCTAAGCCATAGTAACTAGCATTTGGAACTCGTGCACCAGCTGCTATGGATGCAGTGTGAGTCCCATGGCCAACAGAATCTCTCGGTGAGCCTTTTGGTCTGGCTAAATGGCTCTGGTTACTATTCGTTGTCAGTTGGACATTGTAGTATCTTGCACCTATCAATTTTCTAAGACAGTATAATGCAATGAATCAAAATATAGTACAAGTGATAACTGGAAGCATTGTCAAAGAGCTTCGCCATTTACCGAATAAATGCAATTCTGAGATGGGTGTGAGACAACATAATCACCTATTACAGTTAGATTTCTTGAAGTCGGAGCCCTCCATACAGACCCCTTTCCATCTTGAAGGGATTGCACCAATTCCCTCATCATTGAAACTTGGAGACTCGGGCCATATACCTTAACCAATACATTGAATGAAAAATCATGCTACGTACGAAGGTGGCTAAATATAGCAAAAAAGGAGGTTGCTAGATAAATTCATCCATGAAACAATGTACTATGCTTCAACTGATTACAGAGTTGTAGGAAATATGCTACTTTAATTTAGAGCTAGCTATTTAAATCCATAATGACTCAAATATTTCTATGTCATTTCCTCTTTTTGTAGTTCCAGATTCAATTCCTTATAGGCTTTTGGTTTGTTGAACGAAAGGAAACACATACCACGAGTTCTAAGGTTAGGGTGGTCGTCTTCTCCACAATAACAATGACAATTTATTTTGCAAGCTCAAGTGTTTCTTTTCTTTTCTTTTTTTACTCTTTCCCTTTTCAAAAAAAAATAATAATAATTCCTGGGCTTATAGCATCTATTCTTCATCCTGTTTGTGAAATCAAAACTTTATAGCTTGGTTTCCCTTCCCACACAGGCTAGCCATGGTAAAACTCTTTTCCTTTCATATTTTTTTTGACATGGATGTAGTAAATGCATTATTATTAATCAGGCTATAATTTCAAACTGATCGAGTTCTTGTTCTCAATTGGCCTAACCATAATTTGATCACTTAAATATATCAAGCTTTTGGCTTTTGTTGTAAATAATGTGCTATATATGTGCTTTTAAAACTTCTTTTAACACTAGTAATTACAACTCTGAGGAGCCGGATCCGTCACTTAGCAGTAACTGTTTGACCTTCCACTTATGTCACTAGACCAAATCGTGGCTACTTAGCTATCATCTCTCTCTAATAAAAAAAAAAAATAAAAGTAAATTCTTGGTACTTTTTTTTTTTTTCTAGAAAATGGGTTATGTTACTTAAGTATATAAAAATACAAATACAAAGGGCCCTTGACAAATTGGAGGCCGGAAAAGTAAAAATATCAGACTATTTAATACAAGAAAAGAAGAGACAAGGAATTATTACCTGACAGAATAGAAGCTTCATTCTCTGTAAGCATGGCAGAGAATCCTCTAAAAGCATGATTATACTTGTGAATTATAGATGTTCTTTCTCTCTGATGGCTGGCAGGAAATCAAAACTTTTGTAATATGTTTAAAGTAGGAAGCTAGAAAATTAAATGATAAAGAGTCCAACACTCTTATTAAGATCATGATGAATTGATGATGGTGATGATAACCTTGGAATAATGGATGACAGCATTTCCAAATAAGCTGATTGATCTGCAGCTTCTGCATCTCTTCTATTTCCATTTGATAATGAACTTCCCATGTAAACCACATGATGCTGCAATAGATACAACAACATTGATTTCACAACAAGAATGTCATGTAATTTCGATATGTGGGTGAAATGCTTGTGGCAATAAAATTCCAATTACGTAATACAATTCATGTTCAGAAACGAAGCAGATTAAGAGTAAAACTAGGAAATAGCCGGTGTGGAAATTACCCTCTTGAAATTACCTTGGGAATATTTGAAGTGGCGGCTGCACCGCAGAGGAGAAAGCAAGGGAGTAGAAGAAGGAGAGTCATGGAAGAAGAGTGCAGGGAGTGAACTACTGAAGAGTTGTTTGGGATATGCATGTACTTATGCAGCCACACAGTTAATTTGAAGTAAAAGCTTTTTATAAGCTTGAACCATGAGCAAAGCATCTTTGATACTTTTGTTGTTCTTATGATCTAATATGCATCATCAGATCTACAATTTTATATGGAAAAAGACTGGTTGTATAATTTTCACAAATAATTGCTTCTTCCCTGTATCCTTGCTGAGAAACAATAAATATCTTCATGACACTTGAGCAATCAATCATGGTATAGCTTCACATGGTTATACACTATAAAATAGTTAATCAGAAATATATATATATATATCTACAGATATCTCACTTGACTACAGATTCCAACCCTCTTTTTTTCCTTTATATCATTTTCATTATTCATGGAAAAAGCAGATTATAAACTTGAAGTGCAAGTAAGCAATGTCTCTTTTTCAACAAAAGAGTATAAGGGAGAAGAATTACACAGAAAATTAATAAAAAAAAATATAATAACAAGAAAAAGAAAGAGCAACGAAATGAACCTGTATCTATCATTCCAATTATAACGTCATCACTACTCCTAGTTGTTGGGCGCGGCTGAAATCTTCTGCTTGATACTGATTCCGCCGCCACCTCTTGTATGAAATCCCAAGAACGTGTTGTATGTACGTAATTCAAGTATTGAGTCGGGGAAGACAGAAACGATATCATCATGCCCTACATTACAATAATATAATGCATGTTACTGGACTATGTCCTAGTACGGGATATGACACCACTAATGGTGCATCAACCACACCAAGTGGAGGTGTGGCTGAGGCCGTGGTTCCCCAAAGAAAGAGGGGAAGACCACTTGGTTCGATGGATACTCGCCCAAGAAAGAAAGCAAGTTTGGCACAGCCAAATCCATTCATCATTAACACTGGAAACCAGTCTCATGAGATTATCTCTGATTATAGCTATGTCCATGAATCAATATTGGGGGACGCCTCAATGATTGATCCAATTTCAGAGAATAGAGAAATCTCAATGAATTATGCATGCATGCTTGAGACGTTAGAAAGAAATTCCATTATCCTTGATGATGTATTTGCATATTCAGTTGCTCAAGAGATTATAGAGCATGATGACATCGAACCACGCTCTGTTGAAGAATGTCAACATAGAGCAGATTGGCCTAAATGGAAAGATGCAATCCAGGCTGAACTAGATTCACTAACAAAGAGACAGATATTTGGGCCCGTAGTGCTAACGCCCCCAAGTGTAAAGCCTGTTGGACATAAATGGGTCTTTGTTAGAAAGCGTAATGAGAAGAATGAAGTCTTGAGGTATAAGGCTCGCCTTGTGGCGCAAGGTTTCTCACAACGCCCTGGGATTGACTACGAGGAGACATATTCTCCCGTAATGGACGTTATTACGTTCCGCTACCTTGTCAGTTTGGTAGTTTCCGAAAAACTTGACATGCAGCTTATGGATGTGGTTACAGCATATCTCTATTGGGATCTAAATTCAGAGATATATATGAAGGTGCCTGATGAACTTCAATTACCCAAGTCAAGTGACTCTAAACCACGGAGTGCGTTTTCCATAAGACTAAAACGTTCACTTTATGGATTGAAACAATCCGGACGGATGTGGTATAACCGTCTAAGTGACTACTTGATTGGGAAGGGGTATATAAATAATGATTTATGCCCATGCGTGTTCATAAAGAGAACAAGTTCCAGATTTGCAATTATAGCTGTCTATGTAGATGACATGAATTTAATTGGTACTCTCGAAGAACTGAGAGATACTGCTACATATTTGAAATCCGAATTTGAGATGAAAGATCTTGGGAAAACTCGGTTCTGTCTAGGCCTTGAGCTAGAGCACCGAGATAGTGGAATATTAACTCATCAATCGGCTTATGTCCACAAGATGTTAAGAAGGTTTAACATGGACAAAGTACATCCAGTTAGCACTCCCATGATCAGTCGGACCCTAGATCCAAAGAATGATCAATTTCGTCCCAAGGATGATGACGAAGATTTACTAGGGGCCGAAGTGTCATATCTAAGTGCAATAGGCGCATTGTTGTACTTAGCTCAATGCACTAGACTTGACATCTCTTTTCCTGTGAACTTGTTAGCTAGATTTAGCTCTGCGCTCACGCAACGCCATTGGAGTGGCATAAAGATTTTTGGGTTGGACAATTGAACTTTACGAGAAGATTAATTGAAGAATTGCAAGAACCTTAATTTGATTTCAAACTCTATCTTCTTAGAGCTCTTTAAATGTGGACGTTTAACTCCTTTCTTTTCTCACTCTCTAGACGATTTAATCAACCAAAAGAAATAAGAAGATTATATATTTCCTGGTTTATACCAACCATAGAAGTGTTTTTACTTATTTATACATTGTGATCCTGATTGATAACTGAAATACATTTATATTAGTCGTTTAGTGTTTTCTTTTTGTTAGTTATCGCGATATAGTTTTATACAAATGCATTGTCGTTCCCAAGTCCTAACTTTGTCTTGTTGCATTTCTTCTTGTGATTACAGATTCTGGATTTAGCTGTTTCATTTGCAAAGGTCGCAGATGTTGACAGGAGTCTAGGGAACGAGGATGTGGCAATTAATGAATTTCAAGAAGGAATAAAATTGTTGGAATCTTTGACATTAAAATCTGAAGACACTGGTCTTGAGCAACGGGTAAGGTTCCCTTGGGTGACTTCATTTCATTATGGTCATGTGTTGACTTCATTTCATAAGTTTGCATTCTAAAAAACTGATTGAACATTTTTTTTTCAATGCAGCGGCTTTCAGTGTTGGAGTTCCTTAAGAATCAAATTGTGGAGAAATAAACCTAATTCAATATCTGACTTCAGGTTTCCCACCAGAAAGAGAGAACCGGCCAGAGGAATATAGTTGAATAAATTAGCTTTGCTTCAGTAATAAGCTCAGTTAGTACTCGGTTAGCATGTTCAATCTGAGGAACTAGTGTTGTGAGGGATGGAGAATGAAGTACTGGGTGCTTTTTGCTCCCATATTTCTTAACTGATTGATGCCTAGCCTCCATAATCGTCGTCACTCATCACCACTCAGTTGTATATAAAAGCGTCATCCCTGATATTATTATCAAGGGCATTCCCTTTTTCTGTTTTCTTTTTCCTCCTCTCAATAATCCCCTTCCTGTCTTTGGCTGCATTTATTGAACATTCTTCTGTGTGGTATTAGGTATGAACTTCCTCTTACGATCATGACAATTCCACTTATTCATATAATCCGATTCTATGTTCCTTTTTCTCCTGATGCGAAGGGTGAACTATTTAGCTCTATCTTAAACACTATATTGTGATGGAGCAATGTTGTAACAATGTATAGATTAAATACATTCATATGTATTTGAGTATATAACTATACATGTTCATAAATTTTCATTTTCTGAACTTATACGTCAAAGGAATGACTTTTATGAGTTGGAACTTAATGTTGTTGATATGATTGACACTGGTGGATGTTAAAGTATTCCTAAATAGTTTTGCCATTAAGCAGGATCATATTGGATAATGTATTCGACTTTCGGATCGAGTGTCGTGTCCTCTAATGATTCCGTTGAATCCTTGGGGGTGGTTGTTGCATGCTAGATTTAGTTGGTTTAAACATAAGTCAATGAGTTGCAAAAGCGTACAACAAATTCTAGCTTTTGCAACTCATTAACTTATGTTTAAACCAACTAAATCTAGCATAGGTTTTTGCCAAGTGATGCAATATTGAGTAGATTAATTGAACTCTTCATTACTGAGGAAATGGAAGAGATAGTAGTTTAAGCTTCTCATAGCTCTAAGCTTATTCTTTAGCTTTAGTAGAAGCTTAATGATTTGTATAATGCTTAATGCTTAAAGTCGTAACATGCTACTTACGCTTGCAAGGATTACAAGTATAAAGCCTATAATGGTGCTCGCACTTGCAAGGCTAGCTGTACTACATTTTTTTTTTGAAAGTTATTCAAGACAAAAGAGGATATAAACTATGTAAAGGGGGGGGGGGGGAGAGAGAGAGAGAGAGAGAGAGAGAGAGAGAGAGAGAGAGAGAGAGAGAGAGAGAGAGAGAGAGAGAGAGAGAGAGAGAGAGAGAGAGAGAGAGAGAGAAAAAAAATTGCACATGGCAATTGATGCGTTTTCTGATATTGCTAAAGTGACGAGATCACATATACCAGCTGCAAACGTGTCTGCAAGGTTATAATGCCTGCTGCCGCCGAGCGACCGGTCACTGAGCATGAGTCGACCGGTCGCGCCGATGCTGGAATCCCTTTTACCAAAAATCCATGTGATGTTTTGGTTGGTTTTGCTGATGTCGGGTACCTCTCTGACCCGCACAAAGGTCGTTCCCAAACTGGTTATGTTTTTACCATGGGTAACACCGCGATATCTTGGAGGTCTACCAAGCAAACATTAGTTGCTACTTCCTCGAATCATGCAGAGATAATTGCTCTACATGAAGCTGTTCATGAATGTGTATGGTTGAGGTCTGTCATTACACATATTCAAGGAACAAGTGGTTTGAGGTCAACCACTGATGAACGTACTTGCATTTATGAGGATAATGCTGCTTGCATTGAGCAGATGAAGCAAGGTTTCATTAAGGGTGACAATACCAAGCATATTTCGCCTAAGTTCTTTTATAATCAGCAACAACAAGCTCTCCTCAAGATTCAAGTGAATCAAGTTAGATCCGAGAAGAATGTGGCAGATTTATTTACTAAGTCTTTGCCTAAGTCCACATTTGAAAAACATGTTAAAAGCATTGGTATGCTTAAGTTATCCGAGCTCCCATGATTGTAGGAATCAGGGGGAGGTGCAGACTTGAGGGGGAGCCTGGCACATACATGTCACTTTCAAATGTGAAGGGTGCGTTGTACTCTTTTTCCCTTCGACCAAGGTTATTTTTCCCACTGAGTTTTTATTGTTACTTGGCAAAGTTTTTAATGAGACAACATGGAAAACATCACCTAGTTGTGACCGGCACAAGGGGGAGTGTTTCAGGATATCTCTATTATGTGCCTTGTTCAACTAGGACTTAGAATAGGTTTATCCTTCTAGAGTATGGATTGTATTAGTATAGGTTTCCTACATCGATACAGATTGAATCTTGTATTCCTCTATATATAGAGACCCTTATTCATTAATGAAATACATCATATTCTCTGCTCATTCTCTATTGTTATTTACGTTTCCCTTAAACAACTTCTAATTTATTTATATAAATTTTTTTTTCAAGTTCATAAGTCGTTTGACAATAAAAAAGGGCAACGTCTTACATACTCTGCGGTATCGATGCTCCACTTTCTTAAGTCCACCCACGTGAGCTGCATGTGCAAGTTTATTAAGTGGAAATATACATGAGAACTGTCTAGCCTGTTCCCGGTTCCAATCAATTGAATTTAATAGTTTAAAGAGTTTCACAAAGTGGGTTAACTAGGGTCCCTAGGTGAGTTTTTTTTTTTTTTTTGAGAATGCCGGATGAGTTTGGATTTACCCACCCTTTTGATTTTAATTTGTTTTTTCAGTCATGGGTGAAAAGCTTGGGTTAAAAGGTTAGAGTTTGAACAATATTGAGTAGAAACAGTAGATTTGGAGTGGAGCGGCGAGGAGGAACCCTAGATTCCTCAAACCTTCTTCATCTCCTTCTTCCTAAGTCACAGTAGGTGTAAATCGAAGAGGAACGACATGGTCTGAAGCATATTGGGATAAGTTGCTGGTTGAGTTGCTCGAAAACGATATCTCCGATGAAGATTTATCATCTAAACTGAACACTCCCATTTCTTTGTGTTATCCTCTCACCCTCCTCTGCATAATGTGGTTTGGGATGAGCACGATTGTAAAAAATCACAACTTTAATTGGACTAGTCTGCAAGTCAGCTGCTGCACACATTTGAAAAGGTTATGCATAATATCGTCTCATGCAAATAATTATGGTAAAAAATCGTATAACCACACTAAAGCGTTTCAAATAAAGCTTGACATCGCTACAGCACTCACATAAGTGTTTCAAATCTACCATTGAAATGCAATTTCTCATAGCAGATTCCCAAGTCCCAACACACAAGCAGCAAATGAAATATGTCGATGAAGGCAAATTTAAACATAATTCGTAGTTCCTTGTGCCCCGAAATTAAGTTAAAACAATCCAAAAAAGTCAACTAATGTTTACACCAGCCAAACGCCGAACAACTGGTCAATCTAACTAGATTTAAATCTCGTATGGGGGTGGAATGTCGTCAACAGAATGGGAACAACCCGTGGGATCCCTTTTTCTAGAGAACGTCGCCCAATCCGCAGCGCTACTGGGTACCAATGTAAAGAACCGCTTGGGGAGGAAACACCCCCATCATCTTCGCTAGAATCCTCAGTCATACATTCATTGTTAATCTTCTCACTGCTTGTCTCACCTTCCGTATCAGTGAATGAAGAAAAGCCAGTCATCCTCCCATCTTGCTTTTCTACATTGACGTTTTCGGACAGGCCGATATGACTTCCAGCAGCACAGTTGATGTTGCCCTATAACAATCCAATCACCTTCGATCTAATTCAGTGTATTCGATTCAATTTATAGGTGCATACATAACAATGCTCTTGATTAAGTAGGTTGAGACATCAACAATAATGTGTAAGTACCATGGCATTCACACTAATCTAACGAATGATCTATGAGAAGCAACTTGTTAATAGATTTCCAAATTCGTTTCCTGAATGTGAGTACCCACATCCATAATAATGCAGGTATTTCAGTTTGTACGTTAAAACATTTTAAAAAGCATGAGAGGGGTATGATTAAGAACCTGTGACCAACTGCTGAATCATCGTATTGGTTTGTTTTAGAAATGAACCTGACCAATTATATATTGAGAATGTAATTGAAAAAAAAAAACAAATAAATTGAGAAGCCTCTCCCCTGCAGAATTGAACTTGGAAAATCCAGAGTTCAACCTCCCACAAATCACAAGAATAACTTCTTTTTCCTTGAGAGCTAAGATGAACACTTGCTGAAACAAGTTGATGTGCAATTGGAGGGGTTGAAAAACAAGTTGTTGTTGACAACCTGATCATGGCTCCCTGAGGCAACCCATGTGCTCTGGAACTGTCAAGGTTTTACTGCTCACTTGGACTCCACAACTCAAGGGACTGCTAGAACAAATGAATAATTAGATTTTTGCCAAGAAAATTTCTCAGCACTCTACACAACAAACCCAGAGCCGTCTCAAAAATTTCGAAGGCCCTGTGCAAAATTTAAAAAATGACCCTCTTACATTCTTACATGAAAATTTCATTGAAAAAATTACTATAGATAGAAGTGTGTTTTAGGATGTATAGAAACAATCACAAGCAGGAAGTAAATAACAAAGTAAATAGCACAGGAATATAGCGTATCTTTATTGATGAATATGTGTCTCTATATATAGAGAAACACAAAGGGTACAATCCATATCTCAATAGGAATTCTATTCATAATGTAATCCATATGCTATATTAACTAAGATACTCCTAGGTTGACTAGGCACACACATAAGGTAGGTTTCCTTCAACACTCCCCCTTGTGGCGTCAACACTAGGTGGTGCTTCTCGCGTTGTCTCATTAAAAACTTTGCCAAGTAACAAAAACCCAGTGGGATAAAAATAACCTTGGTTGAAGGGAAAAAGAGTACAACACACCTTTCACATTTGGAATAGCATGGACGCCAGACTCTCCCTGATGTCTGCGTCTCCCCCTGATTTCCACAATCATGGGAGGTCAGATAACTTAAGCAAACCAATGCTTTTCATATGCTTCTCAAATGTGGATTTAGGCAGTGACTTGGTAAACAAGTCAGCCACATTATCCTCAGATCGGACTTGATTCACTTTGATCTTGAGTAACTTTTGATGTTGCTGATTATAGAAGAATTTAGGCGATATATGCTTGGTGTTGTCGCCTTCGATGAAACTTTGCTTCATTTGCTCAATGCAAGCAGCATTATCCTCATAAATGCATGTAGGTTCATCAGTGGTTGACCTCAAACCACATGTACTTCTTAGATGTGTAGCTATGGACCTCAACCATATACACTCACGAATCGCTTCATGAAAAGCAATAATCTCAACATGGTTCGAAGAAGTAGCGACAAAGATCTGCTTAGTAGACCTCCAAGATATCGCGGTGTTACCCATGGTAAAGACATAACCAGTTTGGAACGACCTTTGTATGGGTCAGAGAGATACCCAGCATCAGCAAAGCCTACCAAAACATCACAAGGTGTTTGGGAAAAGGGGACAACAACTTTTCTGCCCGTCGGTCGACCGGTCGCCGACAATGTGTCGACCGGTCGCCGGTCGACAGCAGGCACGGGTTCCTCACCCATTTTGCCATATTTTCAAGACTCTCTGTAGGGAAAGAACAAGCCCATATCAATCGTACCTTTTAAGTAACGAAAGATAGTTTTTATGCCAGTCCAATGGCGTTGCGTGGGCACAGAGCTAAATCTAGTTAACAAATTAACAGCAAAAGAGATATCAGGTCTTGTACACTGTGCCAAGTACAATAATGCGCCTATTGCACTTAGGTACGGTACCTCAGCCTCTAAAACGTCTTCACCATCATCCCTTGGGCGAAACACATCCTTCTTTGGATCTAGATTGCAACCAATCATGGGAGTGCTAACATGATGGAATTTATCCATATTATCTCCTAAGCATCTTTTTGGGTATGAGCTGATTGATGAATCAGAATCCCACTATTACGGTGTTCAAGTTCTAATCTGAGACAAAACCGTGTTTTCCCAAGATCTTTCATCTCAAACTCAGATTTCAAGTAGTCAGCGGTTTCTCTTAGTTCATCAAGAGTGCATAGAAGGTTTATGTCATCAACATAAACTGCTACTATCGCAACTCCGAAACTTGTTTTCACGCAGGGGCATAATTTATTGTTCACATACCCTCTTCTAATCGATAGTAGTCACTTAGACGGGTATACCACATCCGTCCGGATTGTTTCAATCAATATAGTGAACGTTGCAATCTTATTGCAAACGTGTTATGTGGTCTAGAGCCACTTGACTTGGGTAAATGAAGCCCATCCGGGACCTTCATATAAATTTTCATATCTAGATCCCCATAGAGATATGTTATGACCACATCCATAAGCTGCATATTCAGTTGTTCGGAAACTACCACTGACAAGGTAGCAGAATGTTATGACGTTCTTTACGAGAGACTATGTCTCATCGTAGTCGATTCCAGAGCGTTGAGAGAAACCTTGCGCCACAAGGCGAGCTTTATATCTCGTTTCTCTCATTACGCTTTCTAACAAAGACCTATTTATATCCAACAAGTTTTATTCCAGAAGGTATTGGCACTACCGGCCCAAATACCGTTCTCTTTGTTAGTGAGTCCAACTCAACCTGGATCGCATATTTCCATTTAGGCCAACCAGCTCTACGTTGGCATTCATCAACGAAGCGAGGTTCAATATCATCATTCTCAATCAACTCTCGTGCATAAGCATATGCAAACACATTATCAATGATGATGGAGTTTCTATCCCACGTCTCATGTACACTAGTGTAATTAATCGAGATCTCTATGTTCCCACGGATAGGTTCTAGCGATGGGGCGTCCCCCAAAGATGTATGTTGGACATAACCATAATCCGGAACGTTTTCATGGACGGATTTTGAGTATCAATAATGAGAGGGTTATTTGGTGCCATCACAGCCTGTTTCCTAGGGCGTGAATCCCTCGAATCTAGTGGCCTCCCACGCTTCCTCAGCTGAGCCACGGCCTGAGCCACAACACCACCATTACTGGTAGTGGCGCCGGCGGCCATCCCTCCCATAGAGGTGGCTGCTGCAGCGACTTTGAGTCCAAATCCTTGTTTAGACACTAGCATCCTTGCAGGCATGTTTGCACCTGGTATATATGATCTAGTCACTAAGATCTGAAAAAGCGTCCGGAAGAGAGTCGGATACTTTCTGAAGATCTATAATTCTACGCACTTTCTGCAGTAGGGGGATCGTTATGAGACAGAGTGCGAACAGGCCACGACAATTCCAGTCGTTCCTGCTGAACATTCACGTTCTTATCTCCCCCTAACGACGGGAAGACTGTCTCATCGAAGTGACAAATAGATCGCCTGTCAAGGGTTTTACATAGCGGATTATGGTTGGAGACTCAAATCCAACATAAATACTCATTCTTCTCTGAGGACCCATTTGAATACATTGTGGCGGCGTATTAGGCACATAAGCAACACACCCAAATATGCGTAAGTACGAGATGCTTGGCTCATACCCAGTCACTAGCTGTAACGCAGAGAAAGATTGGGTGGTGATAGGCCTCAGACAAATGAGCAAAGCTGCATGCAATACTGCGTGTCCCCAGGAAGAGAGAGAAAGATTGGTGCGCATTACCAACGTCCTCGTGACCAATTGTAATCTTGAAATGACAATCTCTGCAAGACCATTCTGGGTTTGCACATGTGAGACTAGATACCCAACATCTATCTCATGCAGTAGTCATCGAAAGTCTTCAATGTAAACTCTCTAGCATTATCAAGCCTGATAGATAATGGGATGATCCGGGTAGTGAGCCGGCAGGCGAATTATCTGTGTTAGGAGTTTAGCATAAGCAGCATAATGAGTGGACAATATCGTGACATGTGACCAGCATGTCGATGCATCAACCAACACCATAAAACACGTAAATGACCCGCTTGGTGGTTGAATATGTCCACAGATATCCCTTAGGATTCTTTGTAAGAATGGAAGAAGTAATTTTAGAATCCTTTGCATAGGACGGTCTCTGTCCTAGTTTCCCTAAGGAACAAGCTTTGCATAATGAGCATTTGGTTTTGGAGGCTTCAGAAGCATAGGAGGCATCCTGATTAAGATTCGAATCAGAGTTTTTCTCAGAAGAAAATCGGACTTTTCCGGGCGACCAGTCGCCAAGTTTCGCAACCGGTTTTGATAGTTTCTATCATTTGTCGACCGGTCGCCGGGACGGCAGAAACATCAATTTCCTCTCCTTAAATCAATTTTTGATCCTTGCTTCGATTAGGTCGATAGAATAGATGTCCGTGTGAGGTTTTCAATACACAGATCATCATATCACGACCAAGATGTCTTAATCTGTCGTGCCAAAGCTAATATGTGTCTGAATCCAAGAGGTCATTCCAAATGACATTGTTTGATTCAATAGCTCAAATGGTGGTAGCATATTACCCACTGGAGAGACACATAAGCTTCTCTAAGATGCCCTTCCTACCGCAATCATTAGAGGTAATGCAAAGGGATTCTCTTCCATTCTCATCATGCGTCTCTGCATATATGGAATCCATTGGCTCTTATATCTTTAAAGCTCAAAAGAGTTCTATTTCCTCTTGAAGCGTAGAGAGCATTTGTGACATCAACGTGAGTGCCATTAGACAAGAGGAATTTGGCATATTCTCTTCCTTACACAAGATTCGATGGTCATGTCATTGTAGTCACAGAGGAATGTAAGCTCATCATTAAAATCGAGGCTACGAAAGCAACTCAGATTTTATTAAAGATATTAGCCAAGGCTTCAAAGTTCCATCTTGATCTTAAATCAAAACTAAATCCATTTGTCTTGGCAAACTTGTCATATTACATCAACTTGGAAAAACATAAAGACTTAAGCAAAATTGCTTCCAAAGTCTTTAACCCTTAAACTCGACTTCTTGATCATTGCAGTTACATCCTCAAATGTATTGCAAACTATGGCCCATTGATCAGACGCTCCATATCATTAATAGACATCATGAAGAGGATTCTCCCTTGATTGAGGCATAAAGGCACGGTACTCACGGTCCCTAGGACGGTGGCAAATTACCTTGGCCGGTGGCGGTGTTGCCATAACTAGTGGCGCAACAACGCTGACCGGCGGTGACCGGCGGCATCCCTCTTATAGGGATGGCGGTCTTCTCTCACTCTTTTGCGGCCCTATGCTCGCATGATCGCTTATTCTTATGGCGATTACCTTCTTGAGCAAATCAATTTTACGGATCAAAACGTCCGGATTTGTCCCTAAATTTAGAGTTTTGCTCGTAGCGTCCTCCCTTAGGGGCGATATCATCATCATGTCTTTCCTCAAGGCAGAGATGGAGAAGGTGGTGAGAGTTTCCTCAATCAATTGTTCATCTGTGATGATTTTTCACAGAGATGCATCAAGTCTTTG
The DNA here is from genome assembly GCA_029955375.1 of Rubus parviflorus. NCBI lineage: Eukaryota > Viridiplantae > Streptophyta > Magnoliopsida > Rosales > Rosaceae > Rubus > Rubus parviflorus. The sequence continues at coordinate 1,376,945 of JARGGL010000008.1, read as the reverse complement.
ATGCGGAGAATTTCCGAATATGTCCCATGACTTCATCAAAGTCAGATAAGCGGAGATTAGTCCATTATGCTTCTAAATTTGGAATAATGAATGTTACCATAACATTCATGAAGCGCTTCTAGCGCTAACCTCTTTCATGAACTCAAACTGGAATGCCATATCTATATGGCGATTCATCAGGAAAAATAACCTGGCATAGTTAATCTCAGTTTGAGGGTCTAGAGCGGTTTCTTCAAAACAACGCTCATGGATTCGAGCTAGAAGCTCTTGCGCGGGTAGGTGCATTAGGATTTCATGAGCTCATCTTAGAATCTAATGTCCGCAGAATCTAATGTCCGCCGAATCCAATGGAGTAAAATCGAGTTATTCATGTTCGATATCCAAAATATGGAGAACAAGAATATGGTACCTATAGCGACGATCCGTTCGTCGGGAAAAGATAGGTTACCAATAGCGACGATCCGTTCGTCGGTAAAGGGGATGTTTCGGAGTTAATACTCCCACGAAACAATAGATGGTTTCTAAGCAATCTTTGCTCCCAAGAAACGTTTTCCATGTAATGGGTTTAGGTGAAACTTTTTGTCGTATGGTCATAACCTTAAACCTTTTCGGTAGCTCTACCTAGATATGACCATATACATAATAAAAGATGTCGGTGGAGCAAACTCTCTTAACACCACTTATCTCAAACTACATACCTAGACATCATACCCAAGCAGGTGAGCCTAGTTGGGTTTAAGTTATGAACCATAGGTCGTTTCTTCTCTACGGATTCCTCATCCGGAGTATTAGCTCGAACCCCCATAGTTCGGCTCTTGAGAACATCACCAATAGCATGATGACATTAGAGGTGCTCATGACTTACACATACCGCAAGCAGTATGAAGCTCGATCACTCCCCTAATGCTTCTCATAGTTTGGAGAAGTCTAGTTCAAGGATCCCACGTTATAGAAAGGTGGGAGGTAGAAGAAGGGAGGTTGCAAGTCCCCGGAGAAAAAGAAGGTGAATTTAAATTCATTAAGCAGCAACTTTTATAAAACCTTACTTGAATTCTTTTTCTTCATCTTGTCTTGAGTCTTGAACTTAGAAGACGGTTATTACTGTTCATCGGCACTGTTCATCCGCGGCACTATTCAGAAGTACTGTTCATCCGCGACACTGTTTACGGCATAAACCTAGGGTTTTGGCGCTAGCAGGATGCTATACTCAAGAGTTTTGGCTTTTGACTCAGGGTTAGGGCTCGTGCTGATAACGTGTTTTAGGATGTATAGAAACAATCACAAGCATGAAGTAAATAGCACAGGAATATAATGTATCTTTATTGATGAATATGTGCCTCTATATATAGAGAAACACAAATGGTACAATCCATATCTCAATAGGAATTCTATTCATAATGTAATCCATATGCTATACTAACTAAGATACTTCTAGGTTGACTAGGCACACACATAAGGTAGGTTTCCTTCAACAAGGTGAATATTATAAGAAATTCATCTTTCAATTTAGTTTTGTTTGTTATAATACATCTATATAAAATGAGCTCTTGCTAAAAATATTCATTAAAAGAAGCAAAAACAATACAACAGAATCTTTAAGAAAATAAAAGAAGTATCTACCCAAAAGAAAAGACAAAAATAATGAAAGTATTGCAACAGCAGGTTTCGAACTTGAGCATTTTAGTTAGTTAGAAAGACGAGCTGCCAACTGAACTACACAATACAATTGTCATTGGGGCCTCTTATTGTATATATATAGAATTCTAAAATTGGGGGCCCTATTTTGTCGCACTCATTGCACACGTTCAGAGCCGGCTCTGAACAGACCCATGAAGTTGACTATAAATCAAATGGTGAAAACACTGATACAAAAGATGAAATTGGAATTCAAGATTGAGCTACTTCAAAAGTGGTCTCGAGACAAACATGAAACTATAAATTCAACTCAGAAAAACTGTACAAAGATAAAAACCCAGCTCTAAAAGACATCAAAATCCATAATCAAGGCTTATTAAGGGATTAGAGGTGAAAATTAGAAAATCTAACCTTTGGAGTATTTTACCCTCTTACCTTAAATTTAGAGTTCCCCAAGAGATATTGAAAATTAATGAGTTATTGAGATAAAAAAAAAAATTATGTGAGTAAGTAGAGCTCTACCACACAAGAGTATAGTTGTGAACTCCACAAAAATTGGAGATGTAACGATGAGATATGAGCGCATTAGTAATAGGGGTATTTTGGCCACTTTAACTTAAAAATTGACAGGACCCGCCCCAAAATTCCACCTAGGAATCCGAGGTGGCCCTGTGGGGCCCACCTTAGAAGAGATCATACCGAAAACTCAGCATAACCCCTCCTAAAAGTGGACTACCCAAAAACCTGCAATTTCAACTCAACACTACTAATAAACCAACTTAATAATATTCCCACCAACCACCCGAGCCTACGTGCTCGCCTGAAACAACAATTCAATTCAAAATATAATACGTTCTGTAAATCGAATAAAACAAAACAAGATCCTCGGTTTAAAAAAAAACTATTGCTTACAACATCACAAAAATTCTGTAATCTCAAACTAATAAACCTATCTGAGTGACACTGAGGTTTGGGCTAAATATCTGATAGCTAAAACTGAGATCGAACTGTGGATCTGAACCACTAAACTGAAGAACTGAACTGCTGAACTGAACTGATAAAAGATCGGTCGTACGTATACTATCGTACGGTGCCTGGAAGTCCTACCCCCCAGACATCCACATGTTAGTACTATTGACCAGGTTCCGCAAGCCGCACGCCGGATCAGGACGTACGGTGTCTGAAAGTCCTACCCTCAGACATCCACATGTCGATAGCCTAATTAGGTCCTCTGAAACACACGTGCACGTGACTCTGGAAGGCCCTACCCCCCAGAAACTGGATAACTGTATAACTGAAGGAGGTACTACCCCCTATACGACTGAATGACTCAAGAGGGGACTACCCCCTGGATAACTGGATAGCTGAATAACTGAATAATGATTACTGACGACTGGAAATACTGACAACTGGAAATACTCATGACTGGATATACTTATGGACACTACTGAATGAACAGAAACATAACTCTTCAAATCACAAAATAACTATTTATTCTAAAGCCACATAAATATATGTATATTTCTGAAAATAGATTGCATGCATAATTTAATTTAAAACAAATGTCCACTCACATAAATTACTCGCCGATGAATCTTATTAACCAAAAATACTCGGCGGCTAATCCAACGATCGGATTGTAGCATTTCAATAAATTGAACGACGTAACTAATTATCCGGTCTCACAAACCGTAACCAACCTACAATTAACCAATCGATCTAATTCTTCCAAACCAACCGTATAATATACTCACAATAATTATCTTAACACGCTAATCAATTTCGGTGACAATCCAACGGTCACGCAAAAACCTAAACCACGAATCGTTCGATAACGAACCGATAATAATCGGGTTAATTCTCAAACTTCAATAAATTCCTACAAATCAAATACCATCGCAATCGTAATTAAGAGTACTAACTATTGAGCTAAAAAGTAGCTTAAAAGGTGGCCGGACGCGTCGCCGGGAAGCACGGCAACTCGACGCGGAAACCGGGCTACTTCTCTCCTTGATTTCTCCGTCCACACAACGATTCACGACTAGAAACATATAGACTAGAAGAGGGTGAAGAGATGAAGAAAATGGGACTGATTTCATGGCTTGGGGTGGCCGGAGGAGGGAGAAACAAGCCAGAGAAGCCGGCGGTACTGTAGCGGTCGAGGGGGGGTCGGGGTAGCTGAACAGTCACTGGAAAAATCCCAAAAGTCTCCCCCTCTTCCCAAAATGGAAACCCCCATTTAAAGTAACTTCCCGAAATAGTAACCTCCCTTTCTGTGAATCATAACTCTGTCATACGAACTCCGATTTTCGCGTACTTCTTGTCCGCGGACTTGGTTTAACGCGCTCTACAACTTCCGTGAAGAAACTTAAACCAAATTCCTTACCGAGCGAAAAGTCACCCCGAAGGCCCTCTGAAAGCACTAACCGAAGCTAAAAAAAAAGAAAGTTCCGTCAAATCTCCTAGACGCCAACTAGTATAAAGGTAACCTGGGTTTGGGGCGTCACAAAAATGTTGTTGACCACTTTGACCGAGGCATAAACTACGAAGAAAGTGGCTAATTTTTTTACAGTAGGCCTCTTACTATGCAACAACTACATAGAACTGGGCGAATCGATCATTTTCCATTTTGAATTTTTTGGATAGTATGAAATCCATATGTGCCTACTAGTAATGTCTAACATGTTCAATGGTTATAACAATTTTGAATACCTTTGCAAAACAACAATATGGAATAAAACAAAGTTGGCCTCTTCGACCATTTTTATGTAATTAATCTGTAATAAGGGGCACATAGTGAAAAAAAACAAATTGGCTGATTCCGTTATCATTTCAGCCTCAGTCAAGGCGGTCAACGTCATTTTATGGCCATTTACGAAAATATCATTTTCACTAAAACGATCATAACCTCTTTGTCACATGTCTGATTTGCATGTCACTCACGCACACACTCTCGTATTGTTGAGCTCTATCTACCCATGTGAAGAAATTAAACTCAGTCAATCACCATCATTTAGTTCCCCTTAGAGAAATATAAACTTAGGGAAATAGGGTATAATCATCTAGGGTCCATTAAAATTAACAAAAAATGCAATTTTTAATCATTAGGGTGTTTCAATATTTCGTTTAGATAATAACTGTTCTTGTCATATCCCGAACAAGTTGAATTATTTTTTCGTTAAATTTTAATGGTCAATTGGACATTTTTACCCCTTGTGTTTTATTTGGTTTGACCGCCTTGACCGAGATTGAAACAATAACGAACCTGACTAATTTTTTCACACAATACATGGGTAATGTCAAATTTACCTTTTTTATTTTTTATTTTTTCGAATCATATATAATCTCCATGTGTCTACTAATGCAGTCTAACTTGTTTATTGATCATAAAGAAAAATATACCAATAAATGATATTTTGGTTAAAAAAAAACCGTAAATAGGGTTTGACCGAATGACCGTTTTGATCAATAACGGAACGACTATGAACGAGACTAATTTTTTCACATCGTATGTATTACTACTCATTAATTACATGGGTACGGTCGAATCTACAATTTTTCATTTTTGATTTTATAAATAACACAAAATCCCTATGTGCCTACTAGTGTGGTCTAACTTGTTCATTGGTTGTATAGAAAATAATACCTTTGAAATCCCGATGTGGATATTACTACGTGGTAAATACATGGGTATGATCCAATCTATTGTTTTTGATTTTTTATTTTTCATATCGCACGAAATCCCAATGTTATTTAGGGTTTAGGAGTTTGGGGTTTAAGATAAAAGAAATGATTTATTTTAAGGTTATCAGTTGTTTAACCATAGTTTGAGATTTGAGTTTTTTTCACCAACAGTGTCTGAACTCTTCTGCCCCGGCCAGAATGATATCCAACTTTTGAAAAGAGTCAATATGGTACCTGAACTCATATTTTCTTATCAACTTTATACCTCCGTTACATTTACTGTTAGTTCAGTTAAAAAAACCACGTGAGGGTCACGTGGTTCCGTCTTCTTTTTTTTCTTCTTCTTTCTTTTTCTTTCTCTCTCTCTCCCTCTCCGATCATCTTCTTTCTCTTTTTTTCTTCTTTCTTTTTCTTTCTCTCTCTCTCCCTCTCCGATCATCTTCTTTCTCTTTTTTTCTTCTTTCTTTTTCTTTCTCTCTCTCTCCCTCTCCGGTCATCTTCTCCTCCTTCTTCTTCTCTCTCTCTCTCTCTCTCTCTCTCTCTCTCTCTCTCTCTCTCTCTCTCTCTCTCTCTCTCTCTCTCTCTCTCTCTCTCTCTCTCTCTCTCGTTCTGTTTTGGACACCCGAAAAGGGCACCCATCGTCACTCCCTCTCCTTCTTCTTCAACCAACAACCACCAGTTCATCATCAACATGGCAGCCCTCTGCCAATTTCATAGCCTTCAATCAAACCTCCATTCTCTGCAATTCCGATCATGGCAATCACCATGGACCATCACTGTCCTCATCAACCAGCAATTCAAACCACTTCTAGCTCCACCATTTCGATCACAGACCACACCCAGAGCACTTAATTGCTCCGATTTCCTCTAGGCATCCACCGAGCCCAGCCTTGCACGGATTTCTCTCCTCTGCACCACCACCCACTTGCTTTGTCGCTCATCACAACGACGTCCACCAACACAGACCATCCCTGCCGGCGCTCCAAATCAGTTCTCCGCCACCTAGAACCTAGCACCTGCAGCGCCGCTCCCCGCCGCCTTGACGATGGGTGCCCTTTTCGGGAGTCCAGAGAGAGAGAGAGAGAGAGAGAGAAGAAGAAGAAGAAGAAGAAGAAGAAGAAGAAGAAGAAGAAGAAGAAGAAGAAGAAGAAGAAGAAGAAGAAGAAGAAGAAGAAGAAGAAGAAGAAGAAGAAGAAGAAGAAGAAGAAGAAGAAGAAGAAGAAGAAGAAGGAGAAGATGACCGGAGAGGGAGAGAGAGAAAGAAAAAGAAAGAAAGAAAAAAAAAGGCGGGATTAATACTCACGTGACCCTCACGTGATTTTTTTTAACTGAACTAACAATAAATGTAACGGAGGTATGAAGTTGATAAGAAAATACGAGTTCAGATACCATATTGACTCTTTTCAAAAGTTGGGTATCATTTTGGTCGGGGCATAGGAGTTCAGACACTGTTGGTGAAAAAAACCCTTTGAGATTTAGAGACACATGGCAGCAAAGTAGAGATGCAACTTTCTTCCTAGTACTATTTTCCAAATTTACATATATAATTTCTCCTAGAGCAAATTGTAGTGTTGTACTGTTTCTCCACTGTTCATTGTCTGCGCAATGACGGTTTTGCCCCTTCATGACTACCATTCCCGTTTTGTCCCTACTTGCATGTTTATTTACGGTCCTGCCATTCCCCTCTCTCTCTCTCCTCTCCCTCTGCGCCGCTGTCAATCACCTCCAAACACCACAAATTTTACATCAAAACGTAGAGCACAACACAAGGATAAAGTTATGTAACTACCTCAAGGTGAGATTCGGAGTGTATCGAGAGATATCAATGCCGGAAGTTTTGAAACCATAAAAATCAACGGCGTCGATCCTCCACGTACGACTGTCGAAGTTGAAAACCGAGGGTACCACGAGGTTGCTGGGATAGAGGGCTTCAAAGCCCAAGTGGTTTGGAGGATCGGAAGTCGCCAGACGAGGTGGTGCCATGCGGTTGCAGACGGAGAGGAGAGAGAGTCACGGGAGAGAGAGAGAGAGAGAGAGGAGAAGAAGAGGAAGAGGAAAAAAAAAAAAAAAGGGGCTGATTTGACGAAATTGCCCCTAAAATATTTTTCTTTAATTTTTAACCTTCCGAAATTCATAATAAATAGCTTCGCTGTCCGACAAATTTCCTGAAAATTTATACGAGCTCATCATGATGTGTACTTTATTCTCGAGTCCTCAAATTGGACTTACGAGTTAAAAAAAATTTCTAAAGAATTTCCGAAACTCTCTGATAATAATCGAGATTACGAATCTTAATCTCGATTAACTCCAAATTATTCTTTTAATTTTTTCGGGGTCACACAGTTAAGAAAGCTTGCAAACTAAAATCGCAAGTCAGTACTGTTGTGTAAGTCTTTCAATGTTAGCTTTAATTTAAATATTTCTAAATTATGTTGAATCTCAATTAATACTGCATGTAATTAAATATCTCAATTATATTTTTAGTATTTTTTACATATTTTTAACGCTTTTGAAACCCGCAGCATCGCGCGGGCACAAATGCTATCTAGTTAAATATCTCACAAACGCTTATAATAAACTGTCCTCTCCACTGCACCTTTGGCTCCTTTGGTGGCTTGGTGCAAATGTAAACAATGTTTTAATTTAGAGCAAATTACCAAAAACTACAAAAGCTTGAAACCTGTTTTCATGCGGTACATTTATCCTGTTCACACCCTCTAATATACCAACTTTACCCCTTTCAAAAAAAAATATATATATATATATGTTTTAAAACTGGCGGAGCGTTGTGGGCCCATATATTTGAATTTGTTTGTTCTAACTATTGCAGCTAAGATCTATCCTCTACACTCGAAGGTAATCAGTTATATTTTTCTCATAATATTGCTTATTACTGCACTATTTCTTCTCATTTAAGAGAAAGTTTAAATTTAAAACGAGAGTTTATAGCCAACGCCTATAAAAGAATTGAAAGCTTACAGTTCTTGATAGATCATATCAGAACCACTAATTTTAGCAGAGCTAAAGAAAGGAAGATAGTCCTCGAAGAAGAAATTCGAATAGAGAAAGATCTCATAATAAATCTTTTAATTGAGAAAAAAGAGATAGAATCTCGCCTGAGTAGACTTTTAGTCTAATGAGCAGTCTTCCCCTGCTACTAACTAGAGAAAATTTATTATCCTACTGCAAAGATTCTGCAGAAGAACTAGAAAGAGAAAGAAAGAAATTAAAAGATCTTGTGTGGCTTCGAGAAAATACTAGCATTCAATCACCAAACTTCTGGTCTATTCTGATCAGAATTAGAAATACTAGAGAAAGAATAGACGAAGCTAAAGAATCTCTAGAAACTTATCAAGAAATGCTTGATGTTTTGAGCATCGGTTAGATCCGCAGTCCAACTGGTATCAGAGCCTGTTTTAAGCTCAGAAGTTCCCGCTATGGGAACAACATCTGAAAAAATAATAGAGAAATTAGATTCTCTATCAAAACAAACTGATGAAAGTCATCAGGAAATGATAAATGAAATTTCTAGATATAATGAATATCTAGAGAAATTCCCAGATATAGTCAACCAATTAATAAAATTGGAAGAAAAACTTGACTATATTAAAAAACTTCCTAAAGAAAAGGAAGAACAACTAACAACATTAGTTGAGAAGCTAAAACAGAAAGAAGAACATAAAGTTCTTTTACCTCCTAAAATGACAGAAAAAACTGTCAGGAAAAAGGATCCTTTCAAACCGTTAGAAAGGATTAAAAATAAGTCTAGCCTAAGCTTTTTAGAGCTAGAAAAACCAACAAGCTTAACTCAAATAACATTTGAGAAATCGAACCTCTTTGGAAAAACCAAAGAAATAGTCAGAGATACTAAAATGATGAGTATCTTTGGAAAGAAAAAAGCAGTACAGCTGTTAAATGCTGAAGAATTTGAATTCAATGAAATTGAAAAAACAGTGAAGAACTCTTCAATTCCAAAGTTTGAATTCAAACAAATATATAAAAAGGGAATGTTTGAATTACTGGATAGCCATCAATTCAAAATTCTAGAATTTACCACTCCAGCAACAACTGGAGAAACAGATCTCCTAATGATAACACCAGGAGAAGTAGCCAGAGCAAGAACCAAGAATTATAAATTCATGCATATTGGAGCAGTCCAAGTAGGAATAAAATTATTAGCCAGAGAAGGCATAAATTGTTCAGTCTTGTGTGTCTTACAAGACAACAGAATAACAGAATTCCAGAAAAGTCTGCTAGGAACTCTTGAAGCGTCATTATGCAATCAAGTTGCATACTTCAACTGTTTCCCGAATTTTACATCCAGTCTAAATGACGCCACTCACTCTTTAAGATTAAGAGTAAAAACAGATGGAATATCTATGAAAGAAAATATGCAAGAACTTGCAATAGTATACAGAGTATACTATAAACTAATGAGCACCACAGTAGAACCAGAGACCAAGATATCAAATATCCCAGGTCTTACTACAGGATTCCTCACGAATCCAAGGAATAGCTCACAACAAATAAAGAAAGTTACTTGGAATGAAGTAACATTTCCAATAGAATGGAAACTCTCTGGTCCTAAAGTTCAACCAGAAAATTCGAATGCCACATCCTATCAAGATAGAAAGACAGGAAACATAAACCTAAGATTTGAAGGTCACAGAAAGAGTGACGTAAGTTTTGAAGACTTCAATAAGAACCTTCGAAACCTAAATCTTCAAAACCTTAGAAGAAGCAACACAGTAAGAGAAGCAAGTACCAGTGGTACTAAAACTATGCTAGATGAACAAGAAGAATTTGAGCTAGAATTAAATAGACCAGCAAAAATGCTACGGTCAGAATCTCTATACAAGCTTTATGAAGAAGCTAAAAGTTGCAAAAATTTAGAAAGACTAGAACAACTTTTCTTGGAAATTGAAAGCTTTAAGCCAAGAAAGAAAGAAAGAAAAGTCTTACCCTACCAAGACATGGAAATGGGTGAAATTTCTGAAACAAAGACAACTATTATAAATGATAAGAATTACAAATTACCTAAGGCAAAGGGTCCTACTGGTAAAAAAGGAGAAAGAAACTCCGAAAGGTATATTCCAGAAGAAAATATACCTAGAATTCCTATTACAACCCATGGAGTATGGTTAGAACTAGAGAAAACTCTAGACAAAAGAAAAACCATAGACAAATGGGTAGAAAGTCTTACCATGGCAGGAGCCTTAACCCTTGGTAAATTAGGATATCAAGATATACAATTATATTATGAAGCCACCCTAACAGGAATGGCGAAAAGGTTCTATGCTACGTTTAAAGAAACGGAAAGAGGAAAAAATTGGCTAGAACAAATTGCAAATTCTAAAAGTCCATTAGATTTTGCTACACCCTTCTACGAACAGTTCTGTGGAAGTGTGACCAGCCATGATGAACAAGCTAGAAATCTAGCTAGAATAAATATAGAAAAACAATCTATATGTGACATTGGATATTTTGAAGAATATCACAATGCTTTCCAAGAGTATTATTGTACTATTGGAGAATACGAAGACGTCAATTTGGTTAATCTACTCTACAGAAAGCTACTAGAACCATGGAATATGGCTGTAGCCAAAAGCATAGCAAAAAGACCGTTAGAAAGATTCACGGTTGGAGGAGTTGCAGAAAGAATTAGAGAATTGGTAAGAAACCAATGCATAGAAAATAATAAACCCAAGATGGCCAAGAAACAACTTAGAGGAGTTGAGAACTTCTGCTACAAGATCCTTGACACTCCCACAAATTGGGGATGCAATGGACCTAAATATCAGAAGAAAAGAAAAGAAAAAGTCTTTTCAAAAAGATTTAAAAATCAGAACAAAAATTGGAAATTCAAAAGGAGTTCCAATTCCAAGAAGGATTATAGAAATCCGAAGAAAAGATTTTTTAAGAAAAAGGTTCTTCCTCAAGGAAGACAAGAAAAGAAAAAATGTAGATGTTGGCTATGCAAAGCCGAAGGGCATTACGCCAATGAATGTCCTGAGAAACAAAAAAGAACTTCAAAAGCAATGCTATTCGAAGAATATGAAGATATTATAGAAATAGCAAACACAAAAGGCTATGAAGTAGTCTATTCAGACGAAGAAGATAATGTTTCGACTTACTCTGCATATGCAGAAGAAGAAAGTTCTTCAGACTCAGATACAACATCCGACGAAGAAGATCTAAGAGAAGTTTACGTTCTCAGAGTCAACAATTGGGACGAGAACAATCTAGAAGACATAATGTCCCCTTATTATGTTAACCCTGGATCATTTGTCTGTGACTACTGCCAATGTCATGAAACAAATGGACTCCCGATGTTCTGTGAAGATTCTAAACTAACATATCACAAAGAATGCTTCATTGCAGAAGCAAGAAGAAAAACTAGAGACGGGTCAATAAGTCTACTAGTTGAACAAGAATATGAAGAATATTTCTACTTCAAAGAAGAAGAATATTTCTACTTCAAAGAAGAAGAAAATGAGCTCTATGCTCGACAGAAAGAAAGAGCTAAATTTGCCTCAAACAAAGAAGACTTTGTCAATTTAGTCCCTCCAAATAACATAATCATTCAACCAAAAGAAGAAAAGGTTGATGAAGAATTAGAAATGGAAGAAAATCTTCATACAACAGAAGGATGTATGCCACTAATTAATGAGGAAGCTCATTCAGAAGAACATCAATCCAAAATAATCTCTACCAGTAGATTCAGTAACTACATAGAAATTGGGTTGAAATTCCCTGATCACAAAAAATATCATCTACATGCTTTTGTAGATAGCGGATCAGGATTCACCATAGCAAAAAGATTTGCTATACCAGAAGAACTCTGGACTGAAGATAATAAAAGAATTGCTACTGGAATAATGATGGATGGAAGTCAATTTTCCATGAAGAAAGTAGCAAAAGATGTCAAGATCACCATAGGTGGTGGAAATTTTGTAATTAAAACATTGTGGCAATCAGAAGGTCAAGGTTCTGATATACTGCTAGGAAATGATTTCCTATTACAGCAGACCATTATACAAAATAAAGAAGTCATAGGTTTCGAGAAAAGTGATAAAACCTTTTGGACGGAAAGAATCAAACAAGCTAGAAGCATTGTTGGTCCAAATTTTACTACTCAATATCAGAAGTTGCAGCAAAAAAGTGGTGATTATAAACCACGATTTGAAACAGTGTTGCAGTACAAACAGCAAGAAGAATTGCTGATAGAAGAATCTTCAGAGGATGAAGAAGAAGAAGATGAAGAAGCAACCTTCATTCATGAACACAATCTCAAAAACCTTCAAACAAAAATAGAAAAACAGAAGGTTCCTACTCTAGAAGAGATAAAAAGAATGCTGAGGCAAAACATAGATATAGATCCTCAAAAATTCTGGGATAAAGACCCAGTTGTCTGTGAATTAAAACTACATGATATGAATGTTATATGTCATGTAAAAGCTATTCCTCAGTATAAGGAAGAAGATCAAAAGGAGTTCAGAAAAGATATATCTGATCTCTTAGAAAAGAGACTAATCAGACCATCCACTAGCCCCCATCATGCTCCTCAATTCTACGTCAGAAACCATGCAGAAGAAATAAGAGGAAAAGCTAGAATGGTAATTGACTATAGAGATGTCAACAAGAAAACCGTTAAAGATGGTTATCAGATTGCCCAAGCACGAATATTAATAAACCAGCTCAAAGGAGCAAAGGTTTTCTTGAAATTCGATGCTAAATCGGGATTTTGGCAAGTTAAAATGCAGCCTGATAGTATTCCTCTTACTGCCTTCGGAACACCACAGGGTCATTACGAATGGTTAGTCATGCCTTTTGGTTTGAAACAAGCTCCATCTATCTTTCAGAGAAAAATGGATGATATCTTCAAACACGTGGCAGAATTTTGTGTTGTCTACATAGACGACATATTAGTTTTCTCTAAAAATAGAGAAGAACACATGAAACACCTTTATGAGGTAGTCAAGCTGATAATTCAGCATGGAATAATTCTAGGAGAAAAGAAAGTTTTTCTCATCCTAGATGAAGTAGATTTTCTTGGTATAAATATCAAAAATGGGGTAATCAAACTCCAACCACATATCCTAGAGAAAATCTGGAAATTTCCAGATAAGATTCCTGATGCTAAAAGTCTACAGAGATTTTTAGGAGTCATAAACTATGGAAGGGATTTTATTCCCAAAATCTCGGGGTTAACTGCAATGTTATCTCCCAAAACAAGTTCAAAAAAAATATGGAAATTCACAGAAGACGATGAAAAAATCGTTAAGCAAATAAAAGCTTTATGTAAAAATTTACCTCCTATACAACAACCAGAAGAGAATGATGAAATCATTCTTCAAACCGATGCTAGTGACAACTACTGGTCTGGTATAGTTTTAGCAAAAACCCCAGGCACTAACATCGAAAAGATTTGCAAATTTTGCAGTGGAAAATTTAATCCAGCAGAACAGAATTATCCCACAGGGGAAAAAGAAATTTTAGCTGTTAAAAAAACAATTTTGAATTCTCCAGCATTTTTAGGAAAGACCTTCACGGTCAGAACTGATTGTGCTAGAATTAAAAATTTTAAAAATTTTAAACTGGACAAAGCAGCTGATAGAGGTAGATTAGCCAATTGGCAATTATTTCTTAATCAATATGATTATAATGTGGAATTAATTGCAGGTAGCAAGAACTATCTTCCCGACGCCCTTACCAGAGAAATGGCTATGCTAAGGAAAGCAGACAAAGGCAAAAGCCAAATGAATGATGAAGAATCATTGAAGAATGTCCTTGAGACATACACCAAGGTTCCAAAAAGAACCTTAACAACTGATCAATCCCAGGGGAAAGGATTGGCTAGCCCGTCTCAAACGGTAGACGGTAAAGGCATATCAAATCCGTTGACGGCTGCTGCTTTGCCCAAAAGTAGACATGTTCCTTCTGGAACAAAAATAATCCATGGCTACCAGCTCTTGACTTTTGACAAAGATGTCTATAGAACTGGAAGAAGACTGCTAGAGCATCAGAAAATACTACTAGACAATCTCTTGTATAACTATAAAGAGAGAAACACCAGGCAGATGTTTGCCACCTTGTACGCTCTAACAGAAGAACTCCATGATGGAAGAAAAATGGTTCAAAAAATTGAACCAAAACTCGAGATGATGATATCTCCAGAAAGTGCTAGAGTTCCACTCAGAGCACTAACAGAACCAGAATGGTTTGAATTTCACAATGCTCTAGGAATCGCTGGAACTGATGGGTTTCCAAACACTCTCTTTCCTGTTCCTGGTCCTTTCTATGGAAGATACGTAGTAAATGTTCAAGCCGAACATAATCAGAATCACTTCAAGCCGAACATAATCAGAATCACAAGCTTTGGCTTGTAGAAAATGGTTTCGTCCATAACCTCTGGACCAAAACTAATGATGATCTGAAGGGTCTACCAGCAATCATAGTCAATACAGTCAGAAATATTAGACCAGATGGTTGCATCTTCAGGTTAAAATTCATTTCAACTCCACCCGAGTGGATTAATAAACAAGATGGCTCTACGGAATACATAGCGCCATATCATTATGTTCGAATAATCAACAGACCAACAGATGAAAAACCAGCAGTAGCAGGTTTTAATGGAGCACCTAACCAGAGCATCCCGTGGATGAAAGCTATGACAATAGATTTTGTCAAGAAGTTGGTTCCTCAAGATTTAGAGGCTAACCTGCTCGCTAATAGCGAGAAAATCTTAATAGCCAGCTATGATCACCCTCCTCCTACCAACTGTGACTGTTTCTCATCACTAATCAGAGGAGAAGTGGACTGTTCGATGGCTACATACACTTGGTTAGAGAATCTTTCTAAGGAGCATCCCTACAAAATCTATCCCGATTCAGATCTGGAAGATTTCAATGTCGAAGATTACGACAAAGGAACAGCAAGCGGGACCGGATCCCCTAATCATGCATTTGATGACGAGGAGCTCACCAACATTGAAAATATGCTGGAAGGATAAAGCATACCTAACCTTATCAAAATGGAATCTGCTTTTCTACCGACAGCAGACAAAGCTCCATCAACAACAGGAGAATCCACCAAGAAAAGCATAATTGCTTGGTCCACATGAGCTGGATCTTATCTTTTATTTTGTGTTTTTGAATTCCGTTTTGAGTTCCGCTCCCTATATAAGGAGCCTTTCTTTCATTCTGTAAGGCATCGAAAATCAGAACTATCACTTTGATAAGCTGAAGAGTAGAAAGCCTAGGTTGTGAGTCTAAGCATCCTAGTTAGCTTCAAGTCTTCTTATTTTTCAAGTAAGTTTGCATTTAATTATGAGTAGCTAAACAGCTTATAACTGTTTACCCAAGAGTGAGGCTCTGGGTTTTATCTGTAATCATGTTTGAATAAAGAAATTCTGTTTGTGCCCAGAACACCGTCGCAAAAATATTTCTATTTTTACTGTTATTTTGTTAAACTAAGTCTAAAAACTTTTTTCCCAAATCTGTTATTAAGTTTTTCATCTTCATGCTTTGTCTTTCAAATCCAAGTTCTAAGATGCAGCAGTGATTCCGCCCTTGTAGTAACCGTTTAGGCAGTTGGCCGTTAGGTGAAATTGGCATGTTGAAGGCTAGCTTCTGAAAAAATTGGGTTTTAATTATTATTGCATGATACTGTTTAAGCTGATGACAACATTGGACTAAGAAGTAGTTATCTATCATTAGACTGTCCTTTTAGCCTCTTCCCTATAGGAATTTTGCTAGTGGGAAAGTTTTTTTTGGTATTGTATCTATTGGTAAATAGCCCCTTTAATTTATTACCTACTACCTCAGACTTTTTTTTTGGTCAATACTAGCTCATATTCTTGAAAAAAAAATTCACATAACCCAGCTATGATTATCGTCTCCCTCTGATCCTCTTCTTCATTTTTTTTCAGCTCTCTGGTTTTCTTCTTTCTTCTTTTCTTCCCATTTCTTTCTCCACCCTCCCCGAATCCGCCCCTGCGAATAAGGTTCCCATTTCTTTCGCCCATCTCACTGAGACGTCTTGTCTCCAACGATCGTCGCAAGTCAAGCATGTAAGAATTTTCGAAAAAAAAGTTCCCAAGTTGTTTCCATTTTCAATTTTTATGAGGACGCTGCTATCTAGTTACTCAGGGCTACGTGGGCACCATTTTCTTCATCTTCAACAAGGTTAGTGAGTCTTCATGTCCCTTTTTCTAGTTCCATGCTCTTTGTCATCCACACCCAGCGTCAGTCCATTTCAATTTTCTGAATCAGTAGATCAAAAACTGATAGAAATTTTCATATTGATTCCGGAACTTAAATTTCTCTGCTTGTTACAACTTACAGACCTAAATAGAAAACTGGGTTGTATATGATAGTAGGAAAGTATGAGTAAACTCCCATTTCGTCAGATTTCAATTGCAAAAGTAAAACCCTCAATTTCTGGGAATTTGGAAAGAAGGAATTGGAATCCACTTCCTATTCCCCATAGAACAATTCCTGAACCCAAAGGCCAAGACCTTGATTTTGTTAATGTTGCAAACAGCCATCTGATTCACTCTGACTGGGCTAAGCTTAATTCTTTAGCCAATGGTCTAACTGCTTTTAGAGTGAAACATATTTTGCTCAAGATTCAGCAGGATTATGTTCTTTCCCTCGATTTTTTCAACTGGGTTGGAACTCAAAAACCCACTTCACATACCCTTGAAACACATTCCATCATCCTCCACATTGTCACCAAATTCCAAAAATTCAAATCGGCAGAGTCTATTTTGAGAAAGATTCTTGTGCCAGGGTTCATAGACTTGCCTTCCAAGCTGTTTGAAGCGATACTGTATTCGTACCGCTCTTGTGATTCTTCTCCTCGGGCTTTTGATTCGCTTTTCAAGACTTTTGCTCAGACACCTTTTGTCGAATGAAGGATTATGGTTTTTTCCCAACAGTTGAGTTTTGCAAGGTTTGGGGTACACAGTAAACCAGATAGGTGACTTTATATGGCTGCTATCTTACCCCCATCTTAAATCCTTAGATGTACATTTTGATTCTGTAATAGTAGGCAATTTCATGGGGTGGTAGCTAGTTGGGTCTTCCTCTAATGTGTAAAACTCAACATTTTGCATTGGGTGACTGCATTAATTATGTTGTCAAATGAGTTACTGCAAAGGGTGAAAACATGTTCTTTGGTTAGTAATCTGTTTTATCGTTTGAAAAAGAAAATTATAATATTATGGATTTCATGCATCTGTCAGATATGTATTAAAATAGAGGGAAAAAATCACCTTTAGTCCCTCAACTTTGACTCGTTCAACACTTTCGTCCCTGAACTTTAAAATGGGTCCTTGACCAACAAGGACAAATATAGGAAAAATTTGCCCACCAAGTTTTGCTACAGTAAAAATTTGCCCATCAAGGACAGAAATATTTGAAAATTCACTGTAGCGGAGTGAACAGTAAAATTATTGACCACAATAATATTATTGAGGTCAATAAAAACTTGCTGAACGTTCCTAAATTTTTATTATTGACCACAATAATATTATTTAGGAACGTTCAGCAAGTTTTTATTGACCTCAATAATATTATTGTGGTCAATAATAAAAATTTAGGAACGTTCAGCAAGTTTTTATTGACCTCAATAATATTATTGTGGTCAATAATTTTACTGTTCACTCCGCTACAGTGAATTTTCAAATATTTCTGTCCTTGATGGGCAAATTTTTACTGTAGCAAAACTTAATAGGCAAAAAGTTGCCACGTTTGGACCTAAGGGGTATTTCCCTTAAAATATATCACTTTCGTCCCTGAACTTCAACACCGACTATCACTTTCGTCCCTGACCAAAAAAAATGATGCAAAACCTATGCCAAAATGTTCGCACGGATGAGAGGAGCAACTTTTATAACTGGGGCTAAGCTCAATTCGGCCTAGAATGACTCGAATTTAGCTCGAAAGCCGGTGGTGACCGAAACTTTAATTGTAAAATTCTCCGCCGTCCGGCGACGGTTTGAGGCGAGGTTGGTGGCGTTGAACTCGCCTCAAGGAGGGCTTCAAAGCCCAGTATGTGGTGTCGTTCGAATTGGCCGGAATCGGAGATTTATTCGGTGAAAACTTCGGTCAGGGACGAAAGTGATAGTTTTTTTCAAAGTTCAGGGACTAAAGTGATATATTTTAAAGTTCAGGGACGAAAGTGTCGAACGAGTCAAAGTTGAGGGACTAAAGGTGATTTTTTCCCTAAAATAGATGTTGAAGAAATAAGAAGGATTAATTTGTATAATATAAATATTTTGAAAAATGCAAAAGAATTGCACAATGTAAGTGAAGTGTAACAAACAATACACAGCCACAACAATTCTCGACTGACATTTACCAAACACTCGGATACTGTTTCTTATAAGCACAACAGTTCTGAAAACAAAATTTACCAAATCCTCAGCTGCTTTACTTCGCAGATGATTATTCATACAACAAGACTGAAAGTTTTATTTTTGCAGCGCAGCAATACCAAACCGGGCTTGAGTCTCAGACTAGAAGCAGCAATATACTTGTTTGTGGCAACTAGAATTCCATAAAATGATGAATCCGTCAAAACTCATCCATGCCTCTAAGCCTTTTGTCCCCCCTGTTCGCTCTATTCCTCTCACCAGGTTCCCACAATTCAATATCTTTTCAGCTTGTCATTTCTTTATATACTTCTTTCCAATAGTTGTTTTCTTATTGCAGTTAATTGTATTTCATGTGGTTACGTCCCATTCTGTATTTTCAGGACTAATGTGACAGAGGAAATTTCCATAGAAGGTTGCAACTTGAGCTTCTCAGTCGCAACGAGGCAAGGTAAAACCATACCCATTCTTAAAGATTGCTCACTTCGCATTCCTTCAGGGCAGTTTTGGATGCTTCTTGGACCCAATGGTTGTGGGAAATCTACCCTCCTAAAGGTATGTAAAAGTTACTGTTTCTTGGTTGAAGGATTAATCTTATTTGGTATTTGGTTTTCTCATGGTTGTATTGATTGGCATTCTTATAATCATGAACCAAAAACAAAACGACAAAAGAGGAATGAAATAAAAAGAACCTTTTATGACTTGTATGCTAAAACTCAGGTGTGGCATGGGATTAGGGACAAAAATAAAAAATAAAATAAATAAAGGAGCAAAACTAATAGTTTTGATCTACAATTTTTCTGAACTTTTGCAGATTTTGGCTGGTCTTTTGAATCCAACAAATGGAACTGTGTATGTGAAGAGGCCTAGGAGTTTCGTTTTTCAAAACCCAGACCATCAGGTTAATTTAATAGTACTTTCCCTTTCTATGCTTTCAGTTTTGGTTGCTAGCTTTGTGATAGTAAAGCATATGTTGTGGAGGTGGGGGTTCAAGAATGGAGTGTTGGTTAGGACTTGAGTTTTCTGTTAGGGAGTGAATCTATATTTACTATATTTTTGTGGATAACTGGATATATATACATGGTGATTAATATCAACCAATGTTTACGTTCAATACATGGTAATATTTGATACAACAGATTTGTCTTGCAACATATAATGTAACTTGCTTCTGCTCATTTCTGGACGAAGGGGAACAGAAAATGAAACAAACAGTCGAAAGGTTCTGACCCATTGGATAGTTATAATCTTGTTGTCTTCTATCGTCCTGACTTGATATACCTGTCAACTAAAACAATGAGCTGCTAAAGGGCTACCGGTATGGTAATGCACTACTAGCCAAAGAACCTGCAACACTGAAGTCCCAAAGCTTACACAATGATTTTGGCTGAGTTTTGCCACAAGAAACAGAGAATTGCCTGAAATGATGGGGGTGTCCCCATTTTTATAGGAAGCAACCTGAGGTTCTTGTGCCCACTGACCTGACGTGGAAGCTTATGTTTACAGAGCTCCCTTACCCTGCTGCCTTAACATGTGTGCCCTCTGCTCCCATATTAGGGTTTTGTGTATCAGAGGCTGTTTGTCATGTCTCCAGGTGTCTGCTTCTAGAAGTCTGGAGGGAATATACCTTATTGACATCTATCAAGTGGTCCCGTCATAACTAAACTGTCTACATGCCGTATAAAAGAAAATGCCCAACAGGTATATGTTAACCCAGTTAGACGTTAGCTTCCGTAAAATGTCCTTGCTAGTGGTCATTGGAAGTCCTGTTCCCTCGCTTCTATTTGCTGTCACATTACAAATATATAATTTCTCCAGGTTTGTGAGTGCTTCTCTCTACCTTATTATTAGGATCTTGGATTTTGAAGGAACTTGAATGAGCAGGAGGTGGGGGAGCTCTCTGCATTTTCCTTTTATTTGGAGAATGTGTGTTTGTTTTCTTGGGGAAGATGCAAGAAGGTTTGAGGCTTCAGGGTTTTATGCGGGTGAATCCTTTAGAATTTTTTTTGTGTAACAGATCAGCACTTTGTTCAGATCTATGAAGTAAGGTTCCTGCTTGGCTCATGGTATAGTAAACACTTAGACTTGTGACAGTCCCAGAGGAGAAGGCCTTTCGGGTGTTTTTTCTGACATTGGTGCATCTTGGATTAGAGAAGGCAAGAAAGGGTAAACCATGTCTTTTTTTGTTGTCCTTTCACTTTGCAGCTTTGGTGGAGACTTTTTAGGGATGCTAAAGTCTGACTGGGTTATCTTATACCTAGGGTTGTCATATTTTTCTCTGCGAGCAGCACAAGGTTTTAGGCAGGGGTAAGAAGCGATAATACTTGTGGGTTTGTACGGTGCTAGCAGTCTTCTGGGCTACATTAATTGATCGAAAGTTGGAAAGCAAAGCATTTTTGAAATTTCAAAGGTTTGGGAGTGGAAGATAAGCCAAAAAAACCTTACTCAACTTTCTCCCACCCCTTTGAAATTTTCCAAATCTTTTAGTTTCAAAGGCTGGGAGTTGTTTTTATTACTTTTTGAGAAGCATAAAGTATATCTGGTAGAGAGGAGAAAGCCAAGGTATTGCGGGTGGGGATGCATGATTTTGGCTGTACTTTGGGGGGTGGTCTGGATGAAGAGAAATAGAAGGGTGTATGAAGGTTTAGTGGATAGGGATGGAGGATTATTGTACGAGGTCTGGTTGTGGTCTTCCCCATAGGCATCAGTTTCTGTATAGCTTTGGGATGTGTCTTTTTAAGAAGTTTTCTAGATTGACAAGCTGTTGTAGGTTTTGCATGGGTGGGCTGTTTAGATGTCATTAGTTTTTGGTCTATTTTCATGAAGGCCCAGATAGTGTTCAGTATGATGTGTTTTAATTGTTTACAGCAATAAAAGTTTGTTTCTTTTCTTGAAAAGAAAAAAGAACTTATATAGAATATAACAAATTTATAATTCATTCTTGATATTAAAAATTGTTTACTTGGTGGATTCATAAAAGATTCATGGCTCAAATGTGAAATTGAATACTAAAACGAGTTTCCCCGTTTGTCACTACTCACTACAATAAAGCTACTGAAGGAACTGCTCGTTCAAATTTACATTTTCACAATCTTTCATGTACCAGGTAGTGATGCCTACAGTTGAAGCAGATGTGGCATTTGGCCTTGGTAAGTTCAATTTGACACGTGATGAAGTCAAATCTAGGGTGTCGAAAGCTGTGAATGCTGTTAGCATGTTGAAGTACCTGCAGGTAATTAAGAACAACTATGGCTAACAAATTACTCAACATCCACAACAAATTTTAGCAAGAAACTTTACAGGTTTACCTTTTATCGCATTTCTCAAGAGGTCAGTTCAGACACTTAGTGGTGGCCAGAAGCAAAGGGTAGCCATTGCCGGTGCTTTAGCTGAAGCATGCAAAGTTTTGTTGTTGGATGAGCTGACAACATTTTTGGATGAGAGTGATCAGGTAGTTTCTTTCTCTTTTATGATTAACATGAAATGAAGGTTACTGTTTTATTATGTTGTCTTATGGGACGCAATTGCGACATATTGAACTGTATTAGGACGAATTTGCAACCAAAAATATACTATAACACTCGGGTGTTTTTTTTTTTTTTTGGTTCCCTCCATTTTGTTGTGAATTCATGAGCATATAGCTTACACGCACCCACATCTAAAAGGCTACACAGGTAAGTTCCATACGATAGTGCTGGAACCCATAATGGGACAATAGGCGTTTGCAAGTCACTTGGGCACCTTCATATGGCTTTATTATTCTTTTTGAGAAGAATACGGCTTTAGACCGAACACAAACGGGTATGAGAATGGAAGTGGACGCCACATCAAAATCAAGAACTCATTCCTAAACAACCTGGAGTTCATTTGAGAACAATACGACTTTCTTATTTAATAATCATGTCACTTCAGCGGTCATCTTGTTCCTAATTCCATACAGATGTTGACCTTCTGAGATACTTTCTTGACAAGTTCAGCATTTTCTAGACTATATTAATGCTTTCTCTTTGCTTCGTGTTATATGATTGTTACTGAGTTTTGGCTTTTATAACAAGGTTGGGGTGATCAAAGCCGTGAGGAATTCCTTGGATAGTTCTGGGGACGTTACAGCATTATGGGTTACTCATCGTCTGGAAGAACTCGAGTATGCAGATGGTGCTGTTTATATGGAAAATGGGAGAGTTGTGATGCATGGCGATGCAGCAAGCATTATGGATTTTATTAAAACCAGGCAATCAGCTTATATTAGGGAAATCAGTTCTTGATTGGGAGTGAGACTCACAATTTTTTTTGTTGGTTGATTATTATAAGAATCATATTCTCAGAAACCTAGTCAAACTGGGTCTCCTCGATCCAAGTCGTGATTGGATTGAACTTCACCAAACAGATGAGTAGAATCCTAATTGAATTTGATGCTAAAATTTCACCAAAAATCACAGCAGCCTTCAGGGCTTTTTGTTACCTTTCTATGGTCTCCTTGAGCCTCTTTCGAAGCCTAAAACAACCACCAACTCATGGTGGAGGCGGAGGGCATTTAAATCCACATGAGCATGAATAGGTAGAGTAGCTAACCATGACAAAAATAATTCTTAATATGCATCAAGTTTACTGAAAAATTAGAACAATAATAGTTATGTCAGAATGGTTAACCCTAAACCCTAAACATTTTTTTTTGGACATTAAACCCTAAACACTTGTTAACCCTACAAATAACTTGGGTTTTTATGCTTCTATATCTCGACACATTAAACAATGCATAGTTTTTGACGATGAGTAACCCATAATGTTGTAACTTCCAGACAATGAGTAAGTTACAGCATTATGAACAACCTGAGTCTCTGGTTAATTCACATATACATGGTAATTTGCAACAATAAACAAGCAATTAACATGTATATGTGAATTAACCAGAAGCTCAGGTAACACAGTTGAGTTGTCAAGTGTCTTACCCCACGTGGCAGAAGTGTGGCTGTGATTAGGTGTCAACAAAAAAAAAGATTGTTTCACTAGCGAATTTTTTATTATAATCAATCATAATGATCGCGGTTAGATTGCTTGTAGATGCACATGTTATCTATCTTAATTTTATGTATATCGAAATAATACAAAGTAGTTGCGAACTTGCAATACCAACCTTTCAATTTCATCAAGAATGAAGAGCAGAGGTGTATGGATTGAATATTTGATGAAGAGGCTCTCAAATGTTAGCCCTCTACAAGTATCTATACGACGAGCGGTTCTCTGGTTGGTGAAGAATGGAAGTGTTGGCCTTGTTAGAAGCTATCCTTCTTATGTTTGCGTTCTAGGATTTACATGTTCATCCCCTTCTTGGATTATGCTTATATACAATCGACGTGATAACATATAATTGGATTTTTCAGAGTAACTTATTGTTGATTCATCAACTATAAGGACAAGTGAAAACATCTATCATTCCAACAAATGACCTAATATAAACTTTAAGGAGGTTCAAATTATTAGGGAGAGTTCTAGAAAAACCTTAAGTCGTATGGAAAGGCTCGTAAGGAAGTTACAATTCGGAGACACGTCCCTCACAATCCTTGAGTCCTAAACTATATATGCTCTCATCCATAGGATAATCCGAGTAGCCATTACTAGATGTTACTATTTGGTTTGTGGATTGTCCCATGAGGTTAAACTAGATTATGACTCTAATTACATAAAATGAGATTCATACAATTAATCATAGTATCCACTGCCAAACTTAGTTGGAACCTACAAGGATATACAATTGTGTGGTAGTCAATGATTATATAAAATGTTCGATTAAACTAGTTTGGCTTAAATAATTAACCTTTTAGGCTTAGTGAATAACTTCAACCAAGTCAATTTGGGGGAAAACTAAATTATTCAAGTATAATATTAAGGGAAATATCCAATAGGTCCTAATTTTCACTACATATTTCCCATCAAATTTGAGAGATTTTAAATATTTCTCACAAAGTTTGGGTTGGGCCTCTTTTACTTCCATAAAGTACAAAATATAAAAGGTCTAATCTGTTAATTATTTATTATACCTATTTTACCCTTTTAGGGACTTTTTTGTTTTGAAATTGACTACGTCAGTTACGTAACTGAACCATAACAACCGAAAACTCTCACCGTACTGTGTAGCTCTTGATTTTGATTTTGATTGCATTTGCGGCAAAGTTTCGGATCTATTTTGCTTTCTGCTACAATTTTTCTTCAATCTTTTGTTGAAGATTCATGTAATCTGCAATCTGCATATTTTTGAATTTGTTTTGTTGATTTTCGATTTTTAGTTTTACGTCTGATGGATCTAGTTTTCGTTATTTTTGTTGTTTTTTTTTGTTTCTTGAATTGATGGAAGATAGAATCTAGACTTGTCTTCTTCTTTTTTATGTGAATTCGATGTTGATCAGTTTGGTAGTGGTTTTGGCTGCGTTTTTGTTTTTATTGACCTCAATAAAAATTGTGGAAGGGATGCTGGCAGTAATCAGTTTGACAGTTTTTTTTGGTTGTGTTTTGTTTTTATTGACCTCAATAAAAACTGTCTATTGGTTTAGGTCATGTGTTTTTGATTTGTGTGGTCAATGAAAGTTTTGTTTCTGTTCTATATGTCTTTCTTTTTAGGTTTTTCAATAAATTTTTCTAATAATATGCTATATTGTTGTTGTTGTTTACTGTTTTATTGACCTCAATAAAAATTGAATATTGTTTTGTTAGGTTGTGTAATGGATTCTTCGGTGTTGGCTAAGTGCACATATTCAAGTCTTACAATGCTTTTTGGTCTGTCTCGGGGTACGAAGTATGATGATCTTTGTCGAGAAGTTTGTAGACGGTTTAATTTTTTAGGATCGGATGTGATTGAGTTACGATGTGCCTTGCTAGTCCGGCTTGCTTTTTGCAGTGTGATAGTGACTTAGGCCCCGTTTGGATGGCAGGAAATCAGGGTATGTGTAAGGGCAAAATATTTGCTATTGGCTATTTCCTATTTGACAAAACCTCTTCCCTTGTATTAGCAATTCTTTGTATCATTGCTAGTTTGTTTTAGGGATTAGAAGTCGTGGCTTAGGTTGTTCTTACTCGAGATAGTTCGTGAAGACGCCTTTCTTATCCGGTCTTTTCTCCGGACTTCGATCATTGGTCATCGAAGGTTTCGTTCAAGCATCTCAAGGTATGACTCATGCATATGCACATGCACTTCATTCACATTATGTCTTCCTTGTTGTCCTAGGTTTATCTAGGTTGTTTTCCTTTCACTTATGATGTGAATCACATAAGTATAGGATGCTTGATTGCCACACTTGTGTCTTGTATCACAAGTTTCGAGTGCTTATTTTATAAGCACCCGGTCGCAACGCGACCGGCTCAAATTTTTGTATGCATTGTTTCATACATTTGAGTTTATGATGTTAGGATTGCTAGATCTTCTTATAGATTTGTTTTGATTAGCATTCCTTTATGTTTAAGGCTGTTTTATGCCTTGCGATCGATCGTCACTGTTCATGCGATCAATCGCACCACGTGGCAAATATGTCCGTTGGATTTTTATGACCGTTGCAGTTCGAAATATGTCCGTTGGGACTTTTCGTGCGATCGATCGCACCATGTTATGCGATCGATCGTAAATGAGGGTTTACACTTCTAGTAGCTTCTGGTCATTGTTTTTGCACTACGCGATCGATCGCATCCTTACGGGCGATCGATCGCATAGTTATGTCCAGTTCTCTATAAATAGAACGTTGGACGATTCATTTCTGTTAGAACTCTTTCCCCATAGTCAAAATACACTTTGAGAGAGTTTTCTGGTATATGAGTGAGCCTAGTTCCATGTATAGGATCCCACTCTTTTGATCTCCATGATTAATCCTTGCTAAACACATTGATTTGCACATAGTTGCTTGTTTAGCTTATGTTATAGGATTTAGGAGATTCTATTCAACTCTAGCAATTGTTCCATGTTGAATTGCTGAGTTGAAGGATTGAATCATTAGTTTCAATCTCTTTGTTGTTTGTTGGCTTAGCTATTGTTCCTTGTGAATAGCTTAGTTAACCCTTGAATCATATTCAAGGCTTTTCAATTCGGTTTGGTTAATGCAAGCAATTGTTCCTTGTTGAATTGCTTGTGTTAATTGAATTGAATTCATTCATACATACACACACACACACACACACTTGCATAGTCGGTGTCTTGCGGTTGGAGGATTCACGCGGTGAAGTTCGATCAATCGGAGAAGCTTGAGGTGGGATCACTTGAAGAGCATTCGGGGCTACACAAGGTTAGAGCTGCCACTAGTCATAGGGTTGATAGTGTAGAGTTTGGGACGGAGTTTCCCCCTTGTACGTGTTGCCGTTTGGCGTTTTCATAGTGTTACACAAGAGCGTGGGGTACGGCTCCCCTCCGGTTTTCCTCTAGAGGTAGAGGTTCCGGGTGACCATATTGTGTGTTGGTTGTGTGATTGATTATCTATTGTATTGTGCTTAATTGATTAGCATATTGTGTGCTTGTTCATACATAGATATATATAGTCTGTGGTGTGCTAGTTTGATGCACACTTTGGGATTCTAGGTTGTACAATGGATTGTGCTTGTTGCATTTATATTTGTTATCAATTGTGTATTGCTTGTGCAATAGTTAGAACCTAGGTTGTTTATTGTGAAGCATATTTGTATTGCTTCCTATTGTTGTTCACTACTTAGTAGAATTGTGATTATAATTGTTGTGCATGATAATTGCATCATATAGTGAACACTAGACCGTGGAGTGCTACTTTGACGCACTCTTTGGGTTTTAGGATTGTTTCAATCAATTGTGTATATTGCATAAGTAATTTTATTGATTGAACAATTGTTTGTTATAGGAGAGTTAATTTTAAATTGGTATATACTCTCCGATTAGTGTTTAAGACGACTACCGTTATTGGGACAATCCGGCGTACCGGAATTTCAGTATGGAATGGGAATTAATTTTCTTTTCCATTTAGGTGGGCTGATTGGTTGTAATTAGAGCGGGAAGGGAAATAAAAAATGAGATTTGACCGGAGTCAATTTCCCTCATAAAGCCTGAATAGAATTACCATGTCAGGGGTGGTATTTTAATTCCATTTCCCACCGGCAAAGGCAAAATTACATATATTATCCCTTTGAAAATTTAATATTACCCCGCGATTAGATTGAGATTAGACTTCCCACAATTAATTTGATAATATGTAAGTTAAATGCCAAAACCCTTTTTTTCCATAGAACTACCGTCATTCTTCAATCAATCGGTTGAAGTCGTCTACTCTCTTCTTCAGTTTTGTTTTATATATTTATACATTAAATTGATAAAAGGGTGTTATTGGAAAAATATAATTTTATATTTCATTCTTATGACTTACCAAACACTACAATAGGAATGGAAAAATAATTCCAGCATTTAATTTTCATTTTTTTCCAAACACCCATATGGAAATACCAAAACCTATTCCATTCCATATCGGTCTGGAAAGGAAAATAAATCATTTCCCTACTCTAGCATTCCTGCCATCCAAACGGGGCCTTAGAGCTGCTGTTTAAGGCTGCTTTGGTGTTCAAGATTGATTGTGTAGACATTAGTGTTTCGAAATTGTGTAGTACTTGTGCTAGCAATGTGTCTGTTTCTGTTGATGATAGTGCATCCGCTGTGTTTGATGAAGAAGATTATCTTGGTGAACCGTATAGGACGACAGAGGGGAAGGTTTATTTTTCTAAGGAGTGAAGTGATTACATCAAAGAAGTTTGGCAGAAGTTTAAGGGTGGTATTGTGGACTTTAGGGAGAAGTTGTTGAAGTATGCAATAGAAGTTGGTTTTCGATTTGTTTATGTTAAGAATGATGCAGACCGTATTGTTGTTGATTGTTTTAATAAGCTTCAGGATGGTTGTAAATGACATGTGAGTGGCTACACTTCTTCGGCCAATGGCTTCTTCTATATTTGGCTTCTTAGAACCCAAAAGAGTGTTTTGTTGGGATCTAATGTTGTGAAGTCATGCATTGAGGATGATGTTCGTTTGAATCCGTCTATGACCCCAAAGCAAATCATTCGAAAGTTCAAGGATAACTATGGATTTGACATTACTTATAAGGTTGCATATAAAGTTAAGGAATTGGCTAAGGAATCAATTTATGGTGGTGCCGCTGATTCGTATAACATGCTTTGTTGGTATCAAGAAACTGTTTTGGAGAGCAATCCCGGATCAATTTTTATTTTGGAGAAGGATGCATCTACTAATCGGTTCAAGAGGTTTTTTTTGGCTTTCCATGGTTGTGTGGAGGGCTTCAAGTTCTGTGTTCCGGTCTTATTCGTTGATGACACATTTGGGAAGAGCATATACAAAGGACAAATTCTAACCGCAATTGCAAAGAATGGCGATCAAGGTAAATTTTTTTATTGATGTCAATAATTTATTTTCTGCTTGATTATTTGACTCAAATCGTACTCAATGTTTTTAATGATGTCAATAATTTATTTCATGCTTGATTACCTGCTCACATTTGCAAAAGAAATATTTTTTATTGATGTCAATCATTTATATTTTGCTTATTAGTTACTCATATTGTACATGAAATTCTTTTATTGATGTCAATAATTTTATATTCTTCTTGATTAGTTTACTCAAATTGTACTCAATGTTTTTTATTGATGTTAATAATTTGTTTTCTGCTTGATTACTTGCTCATATTATAGAAGCAATGTTTTTATTGATGTCAATAAAATGTTTACAGATTTGTTACTTTTTGTTTGTATGTTTGTTTCCTGATTATATTTCCATTTTGTTCTAGGTTTATTCCCTGTTGCTATTTCTGTTTGTGATTTCAAAATGGATGCGAATTGGACTTTTTTCTTTGAGCACTTAAAGACATTGTTGCAAGGGAGGTTCGTTACATTTATGTCGGATCGTGGAACTGGTTTGTTGAGTGCTTTTAAGAAGGTGTTTGCTGGTTGGCCACACTTGTTTTGTTACAAGCATTTGGTTGCCAATTTGATGGATAAGTTTAGGGGTAGAGCAAATATTGCTGCTCGTGAAGGGATTAGGCATCGATTTTTTGAGTGTGCGTATTCCTCATCTGAAAAAAAAATTTATGTTTCACTTAGCACAACTCAGGGATGAGAGTGGCCGACAGATTATTGATCAGTTCTTGTTTGAAATGCCGCTAGAGAATTGGTGTAGGACATTTTTCAAGGGAGATCGTTATGGTATAATGGCGAATAGTGTAGCTGAATCATTTAATAATTGGATCAAGATTGAGCGTGAGATGCCGGTTTTTGACATGCTGGATAATATTAGGTTGAGATTGATGCATCAAATGTCTAGTAGGAGGGAGCAGCGGATCACTGGACTACATTGATTTGTCCAAATATGGAGATTCGGTTGAAGGCAAAGATGGAAGAGGCTCTCCAATATAGTATTTTCTGTTTAGTTGATGGTAAGTATGAGGTTAGGGGAAAGTGCAACTACACGGTGAATCTTTGTGAGCTTGTTTGCTCATGCAATAAGTGGCAGATTAATTGCTTTCCATGTGCTCATGCTCTTGCTGCCATTCAAGGTGCTGGTCGGAGAATATATGATTATATTGATCCCTATTACAGTGTGGAGTCGTACAAAAGGTCATATGATTTAGGCATCCATCTCATTCCAAATGTGGAGAGGTCTTATTGTGAGTCATCAAGTAGTGGGATGATTTTTCCCCTACTTACGAAGAGACCTCCCGAGAGGCCTAAGGCTAAACAGATCAAGTTCGCAAATGAGTCACGAAAAAGGCCTATGAAGTGCGGCCGATGCGGGGTGAAAGGGGACCACAACAAGAAGACGTGCACCGCTCCTATTTGATGGAGGAAAGTATTACAGCGGCAGCTTATGACTCTGTTTAGGGTAACATCTTCTTAGTTATCTTTTAGGGTTCAATAACATTAATTTGTCTAGATTTTTAAGTAATCCTGAATATTGACATCATTTTTTATGACATATGTTCTGGACTATCCAAATGTGTTTTGGATATTGGTTGTGGGGATATATGTGCTGGACTATCAGAATGTGCTTCGGTTGTTTTAGAAGCACTAGTCTTGTTTTCTTTATTGTGGACAGTAAAATGACTTACATTGCTTAATGAATGAATTTTTTAGAGTACTGAATGTGATATGGTTTTTTTTGTGTAATTATTTTTTAAGATGTTTTCTTATTGTTTTGTGAATTCAACCTTGTATAAATAAATAGAAGAAATTATTTTATTGATGTCAATAATATCTGTCAGGTGATTGAAAATGTGGAATTCATTAGTCCATATATAACACAGAAGAATTTTTTTTATTGATGTCAATAAATTATGTCAATCAGCATTGACAAAGTGCAACATGGTTCAATTAGATTCTATTTTATTGATGTCAATAATTTAATTGATGATTAGATTTCACCCCATAGTTATTACTTCATGAGACCCACCCTTGCACAAAACTTATGTGGTTCTGGCCCTCAGGCCTCACTTAGCCAATGTCATTATATTATGGTGATGATGAACAGTCATCAAGGCGTGAAAGATGCAACATGATATAGTATTCCAAAGAAGAACAAATGATTGAAAATATGGACTCCATTAGTGAGTAACACAGAAGAATATTTTTATTTAATGTTAATAAATTAAGTGCATTGTGAAAAGTTCACTGCTATACTTTGTATTTTCAGTTTTCAATGTGCAGGACCTGTATTTTTTTTGCAACCATCAATTTGCTCTTCTCATAATAATATTATTATGAGGGCCTAAGTTCCCCTCTTTCCTTCAAAAAGAAAAACAACTAACAATAAAAAGTCTTTTTTCTTTCTGCAAGTGCAAATTGAAAATGTACCAAAAATTCATAATGTACATGTAACTAGATATTGTTCATTTTTTCAACTTGTCTACATAATTTTTCAAAAAATAAACCCAGAATGTAATGTTAAGCTTGTTAGTCTTCTTCCTCATCTTCTTGATCGTGAAATTCAACTCTCCAAGTTATGTCATCGTCATGTGCGAATCTTTTCAGCATTGTTTTCCTCATAATTATTGACTCTTGTTGTGTTGGTTTCTTTCCTTTTGCAATGCTCTATATGTAGTGCAGTACAAATGAGCCGCAATCAACCTTGTTTTTACATATAACAACATATTATTATTATAACCCTGAAACTGAAACTCTAGTCAATCTAAAATGTAGTATATTTTTATTGATGTCAATAATTTAGAGATGAAGTACTTATGATGAGCTTGGTTGTTGAGGCCAATCCATGTCTTGTTCTATCTGGTAGCCTTTGATATCATTGGACAATACCCATTGTTTGCATTCTTCTTCTTCTATAGTCATTTGTACTTGAGTGTATTCGAGGCCATGAGCTTCGCTTTCTTGTTTAAATTTGTCCCTTATACCTTCTTGGCTTTCGTATCCAAGCTTGATGTTTGACCTTTTCACAGTTCCGAACCACTTCTTGATAGGCTTAAGGGCCACTTTGCACCCTATATTTGGATCAAACTGTCAATTTGCACCCCGTTCTTTTATTTCATAAAATTTGCACCATTTTCTTTCATAAACTACCAAATTCCACCCTATTCGTCAATTTTGACGTTTCCCGTCCAATTTTCCATCACGTGCGATACAAAATGACACTTTTACCCTTATAGGACATGACGAGTCATTTAGACTTGGGTTTTATCAGTCGTTGTCTTCAATAATTGTGAAGATTGAGAGAGACGAATAACCTAAAGAGAGAGCGACAAAGAGAGAATCCAAAGGCCAGACTTTTGCAATTTCTGATTTCGAATCGGTTTGAAGATGGATGATGTTGTCCATCTCAGAGATAATGGGGACCTTCCACCTTATAGTAAGTTCACAAATCCCGTTTCCTTTGCTTTTAATGGTTTATGTAGTACGGATTAATTGTTTACTAGTGTTTTATGGCCTTGCTTGGTGCCAATTTGTGGTTGTAAGTGTCTTAAGCTTCTTCAATTTTTTCTTTAATTAATTGTAGGGTTATTGTAAAAAAAAAAAAAAAATCATGGTAGGGTTAAAGGTGTGTGTGGTCCAATTTTTGTGGTCCAAGTTCAAACATTCTTTTGTCTTGCTTTGTTGGACGATTTTGATGTAGTTGATCTATACTAGTTCACACTAGAAATTCACTCTTATCTCTCTTCTCTAAGTCAGTGTATTTCATTTTGCAACTGATCCAAACAAGTTCACACTAGAAATTAGGCATGGAGGTGTGTTTAATCAAGAGAGTCTATATGTAGGTGGTACAGTACATTGGGCTGATGAGTATGATGTTGACACCTTCAGTAGGTGGGATATTGAAGCAGCTGCTAGACATCTAGGATATGAAATAGAGAACACTGAATTTTGGTTCTTGGACAACAATGATGGGTTAGTTGAGATGGTTATAGACCTTAGGGCCCTTCAATGTGCTCAAAATCAATCTTCTCAAAAAATTGTATTAGTTTATTTTAGGCATATTGTTAATGAAGATGTAGTCCCTCATCACGAAGTGGTTAATAATGGTAATATGGTGGATATCTTAGTACATGGTGGTGACTGCATGGAATACAATGAAAATTGGGATGCAGTAGACATTGATTCTAATTTTGATAATGAAGATAAAAGACAGGGGGGAGATGAAATTCAAGAAGAAGGTGATTTTGAATTGGTTGATGAGGAATATCAGCAAAGTGATGGAGAAGACATGAAATAGCGTTATATGAACATGGTTATGAATGAAATAGCAACAGAGCTGCACAGGGAACCTGAAGAAGTATGTTCGGAATATTCAGACAGTGATGAGCTGCGAAGCCTCGAGTCTTCAACTGACAGTGATGATGCAAGCAATAAAAGGCCAAGTAGACAAAGGAAAACTCCAAAGTTAAAACAATATAGAAGGGACACATATTTGAGGGATCCGCAATTCAGGTTAGGGATGGAATTTCCATGTATGGATGAGATTAGGGAAGCAATCAGAGAGTATGCTATTGTTGTTGCAAGGCCTGTCTGGTTGAAGAAGAATAATGCAGATAAGGTTACAGCTAGATGCAAGGGCAAGGCTGAAGGAGGGAGTTGTCCGTTTTACTTGTATGCATCTATTGTGAAGGGTGGGCCAACTGTTAGGATTAATAATTTTAAACCAAAACACATATGTGGCAGAGAACAAAAAGTGAAGTATGTAACTTCTACTTGGCTTGCTGCTAGATATGATAATGCATTGAGAGCTAACCCCAGAATGAAGCCATCTGACTTCATTACTATGGTTATGGATCAATATGGCATTTCTGTTACAGTTGACCAGATTTACAAAGCAAAACAGAAGACTGCCTCAAGGATTCAAGGTAGTATAGAAGAACAATATGCTCTACTACGGAGTTATGGAGAAGAATTGAAGAGGGTTAATCCTTCTAGCACTGTGAAAATCAAGACAAAATTGAGGGGTGAAGATCCTATTTTCCAGAGGTTGTATATTTGTTATGCAACACTTAGGGAAGGTTTCTTATCAGGGTGTAGGCATATTGTTGGTCTTGATGGGTGCTTTTTAAAAGGCGCATATAAAGGCCAAATTCTAAGTGCTGTTGGGATTGATGCCAACAACGACATGTTTCCAATAGCATTTTCTCTAATAGAGGCAGAGAACCAAGATACATGGACCTGATTTTTGGAGTATTTTTTGGTAGATATCAACATTATAAATGATGGGACTGGTTGGGCATTTATAACAAATAAGCAGAAGGGTTTAAAGAATGCAATTGCAAGTTTGGTGCCAAATGCAGAACACAGACATTGTGTTAGACACTTGTGGCATTATATTGAAGAACAGTATGTGGTCTGCAGCTAGGGCAACAACTGTCCCCTGGTATGAGGCAGAAATGGAGAAGATGTTAGAGATTTCAACTAATGCATATGACTGGTTTAATGATAAACCACCAATTAATTGGAGCAGGTCTCACTTTAAAGTTGACCCAAAATGTGATATTCTACTCAACAACTTGTGTGAGTCTTTCAATGCTGCAATCTTAGAGTTAAGAGAAAACCTGTGCTAACCGGGCTTGAGAAGTTGAGAACTTATCTAATGCTAAAGATGGCAAGACAAAGAGAAACCAATTGAACACAACCTGTTGGGCCAAGGATTTTTAATATAATTGAAGCAAAGAGAAAGGATAGTGATAGGTGCAAGGCTGAACATTCTGGAGAGTGGCAATTTGAAGTGAAACATATACATGGAGAGAGACAATTTCATGTGAACTTGAGGGCGCATACTTGCACATGTAGAAAATGGGATCTGTGTGGTTCACCTTGTGCACATGCGATGGCTGCAATCGCAAAAATGGATAGGAGTGTTTATGACTACGTCCATAGCTGTTACAAGAGACCTGCATATGATTGTGCATATGCAAAGTACATTTGTCCAATGTCTAGTTCAGAATTGTGGCCTAAAACAGCGGATAAGCCCATTAAGCCGCCTCCATGCAAAAAAAGAACCGGAAGGCCTAAGACAACAGGATCAAGGAACTTGGTGAACTTCCAAAAAACGCAACGAAGCTTCCGAGATATGATCATGTAATACATTGCTCAATTTGTGGTGTTGAGGGTCACAATCAAAGAAGTTGTTCGCAGGTTAGTTAAGGTAATTTGCTATTTGTTTATGCTTTTGTTAAGTTACAATTGTTAAATTGTTTTATTTTTCTATGCATGGATAGAGAGGAGCTAATGATGATGAGGCTAGCAGCTCAAATGCAACCAGAGGGGGACAAAGAGGAATGCCTAGAGGGAGAGCTGTTGTTAGAGGAAGAAGAATTTATAGAGGCAGAGGCATAGGGCTAGAGCCACCTGCAAGGAGAGCAAACAATGAAAATGGAGGAACATGAATGCCTAGAAGGGGAGCTATAGTTAGAGGAAGAGGAATTTCCAGAGGGATAGGTGTAGTTAGAGGAAGAGGAATTTCCAGAGGGACAGGTATAGTTAGAGGAAGAGGACATGGTGTTGGTAGAGTTGGAGGAAGAGGAACTCAAATTGTGCAACCAAGAACAGAACATGTTGCTGCAACTGTCAATGAAGTCATGCATAGGGCAATGGAACCTGTAAGTTAATTCTTGTTATAATTTTTATTTCTACTGTACTAATTAAAAAATTTAGAACAATACTTTCAATTTGTTGTAGGTAAATCGAGGAGGCCATGTAATGCAAGCATCAAGACAACTTAATGCTCCACGTACTTGTCAATGAAGGCGATAAAGCAAGTTCAAGACAACCATGGAGAGGATAGATTTTGGATAGTGATGTGCATTTGTTGATTTTGAGTGGTTCAGAAGACCACTATTTTGTAATATAGCTACGTGACTTATTTTGTTTTGGTGATGTGCACCAAAAACTAATGGAATTTGTAGTTCATGTTCAGGCTAAGATTGTCCAAAGCATTACGTCGTTTTGAAAGCTGCATACAAACCCAGCATAAAATTTGCACTGTCAAAATAGTATAAATTAAATATTTTCATGAATCAGTGGCATATCGGTAAATAATGAGAATTCAAGTGATTTTTAGGTCCTTGAAAAAGTCATATGGAAATGACAATTAAGCCCATCACGTGATAGGCACGTGATGGAAAATTGGACGGGAAACATCAAAATTAACGAATAGGGTGCAATTTGGCAGTTTATGAAAGAACATGGTGCAAATTTTATGAAATAAAAGAACGGAGTGCAAATTGACAGTTTGAGCCAAATATAGGGTGCAAAGTGGCCCTTAAGCCCTTCTTGATATGTTTGATCTGTTTTTGCCATTTTTCATTGAGTAATGTGTTAGATCCAAGCTTCGTGATAATAAAATATGGGTGAACAGTGGATTTTATTGACCTCATTAAAAATTATTTTTAGTAAAAAAAATTTATTGAGGAAAATCAACTTTCCCTCTTCAGAGTCACTTTCTTTGGAATCTTGAACTGCAGGTTAGCCTTCCTCCTTTTGAAAGAAACATTTCCATACACCCTTCCAATTGACTTTCTACAATCTCCACAATCAGATTCCAAAGTTATCTCACTATGGCTTACCACCCAAGGGAAGAAGCAAATAGTCATATGCTATAACCAACACCAAACCCAAAGAAACTGCTAAGCCTTCCCACAAGTGAATAGGCTTTGTCATTTGCTAAATGATGGAGTTGTAGATTCTGTATTTTAGACTTCCAATGAAAACTAGAATTACTTAATCCAAACACAGCCCAAATCCTGCTCATTCTATCCCCAAACCCTTTTTTCTCTAAACTAGTGCCCAAAAATCCTACTCATGATCATATATGTCTCTTCAATCTCTATCTTGAAGAGAGACAACTAATAAAAATTGTAGTGACTACTAAGCTTGTTCACAATAATGGGAACTGAACAATATATATATAGAGCTCTTACCATTAGTTTTGCGTTCTTGTGGTATTTGTGGTTATAAACATTTTTCTTCGGCCTCAATGGGTTCATGTGGATGAACTTTTTGTTTGTGTTGTCCATGATGAGAAGCGAGTAGTGGTTGCTTGTGGCATGAGGTATGGGGAAGAAAATTCTGGTTTTGTTTATGTTTGTCCACAATGGCTCTTTAACCACCCTCCATCTCTTTTATGACACAGTACTACAGACAATTATGAGTAACTAATAAGCAGAATATAAATTATTGACATCAATAAAAAATATTTCTTTTACAAATGTGAGCAAGTAATTAAGCAAAAAACAAATTATTGACATCAATAAAAATATTAAGTACAATTTTGAGTCAAATAATCAAGCAGAAAATAAAATTATTGACATCAATAAAAAACTTTCTTGTACAATTTGGGTAAGTAACCAATCAGAATATAAATTATTGACATCAATAAAAAGCATTGCTTGTACAAATATACTCAAAGTAATCAAGCATAAAATAAATTATTGACATCAATAAAAACATTGAGTACAATTTTGAGTCAAATAATCGATACAAAATAAGAAATAATATGTGCATACCGATGCAAGTATGTTCATAAATTTTTGATCTGTTATTCCATTTTTTTCTAGATCACCAGCAATCAATTCTAGATACGTGTCTATTACCTTAAAAAAAAGGTAGACTTCATTAGTCCATAACACAGAAGAATTTTTTTTATTGATGTCAATAAATTAAGTGCATAGAATATTTACTAATAAATTCTTCTACTTACATCTGTCTCAAGCATTTGTTCCTCAATGATTGACTTGAGATCTCCCCTGTTGATAGCCCTCTCATCGTCTCCGTCCCAGAAAAACATACTGTTCAAACAACAATTTTATTGTGTTCAGTAAAACAATTTTTTCATGACACAATTGAAACTTAGATTTTTTTTGTGGTCAATTAGGTGAGTACTTACTCATCTGTGTTTGCTCTATCCATGAAGTCCTTGATTCTCTGTGCTGTTTCTGCATCCAACTCTGTCCACGTCTTTTTGTCGCACTTCACATTTTGGAGATGAAGCGTGTGAGTCTCTGTGCAATTGGCTTTCTCCTTTGGGTTGCTCTTCTTTATCTTCTTCTTTATCTCCTCTGGAGTTTCATATATGAAGCTTTCATCCTTTGATTTTGTGGGCCTCTTGTTCTTCTTTACATTCCTCTCGATTGTATGGACATCCACATTAGTGCTTTGCTCTTATTTTGTCTTTTGTGTGGCAGCTTGTTCTATTTTCTCGGTTTCTTGGCAAAGTACTTCTTCATCCAAGCTGTCCATGAGTGGATCTTTTGTTGGAGCCTCTTTGTCAGTGCTTGCTTCCTCTTGTTCGACAAGTTTTTGCTTTTGTGTGGCAGCTTGTTCTATTTTCTCGGTTTCTTGGCAAAGTACTTCTTCATCCAAACTGTCCATGAGTGGATCTTTGTCGGTGCTTGCCTTCTCTTCTTGGACAGCTGTTGTGTTTGTTTTTGTTGTTGTGCAGTCTCAACAATTTGATCTACCACACTGCCCAGTGAATCATAGTCTATGATGTCCCGCTCATTCATTCTTTCCTCCTCTTCCTTCTGCTCTTCCTCTTCCTTTTCTTTTTTTTCATTGTCTTGCTCTTTTTCTGCAATTGAAATGATTCAGTTGTTTTAGTTAGTGACCACAGACTATAGTACTCTACTGAGATCTCATTTATTGATGTCAATAACATATTTATTGACATCAATAAAAATCAGACTATAGTACTCTGGTGAGGTTTTATTTATTTATTGACATCAATAAATGAGAAACTGGAACTCTAATTACATAATCTTGAACATTATTTTTTGTATTGTCCTAGTGTTTGCCATAAGTGAAACTGTAAAATGATATACGAAGCTTAAAGAGGTTTGTAATTTACTTACCTTCTGTGCTTGTCGGCACTGTAGTCACTTCCTCATGATCTTGTGCATCCTCAAATTTTTCATCCTCTTGTGAGTCTTTTTCCTCTTCCTCTGGTGATTGATCTTCATCCATTTGTTCTGCAACTAAAAAGATTGACCGGTTAGCTTATTGACACAAAATAAAATGTTTTTAAAGTTAAAAATTTGTTGATTGCTCTATATATATGATTCAACGATTCATTCAGAACAATAATCGGAACTAGATCAATGACCTTTTGGAAAGATGTTGAAAGTTGGAACGCTGTATTTCAAGCTCTAGGACTTTAGTTTCAAGTCCTCTTACTTTCTTCTTCAGAATTTTGTTATTCTTTTTCTCCTCCAGTAGGCTGGTCTCCAACTCTTGTATTTTGGTATCTGCCTTTGCATAGTTGTTCCAGAGTGTTTCATTCTGGTCTCGAAGCTTCTTCAGTTCTTGTTCCATTTCATCCCATTGTTTGCTTGTTGGCTTGCCATCAAGAGATTCCTGACGATTGCTAAAAGTGTGTATGTATATTTAAGACCGGGGTTGTCATTCCAACGGGGATCGATGGCCCTTCAACCCACTCGGTAACATTGGTAACCTAGGGAACTAGCACTAGATATATGGTGGGGTGAGAAATGGAAGGACAATAGTGAAGTAGATATGTGCAAAGTTGAGATAGTGTAACATTATTTGAGAGTGGAAAAGTGAAATGCAAGCAAACAAAACATAAAGTAAACTATCTAATGCACAAAACATAAAGAGGGGGAACATGAAGAGGATAGAAATGATAGAACGATTGGGTTTTCGAGGTTTAATTACCAAAGCCCACAATGATGAATGATGTTCTGGTTATGCATTAATGCTTAAGTGATGAATAAATCAAGCCACGTATCCTAGCCATGTTATGGTTCTAGGACCGTGCTTTCCTAAGGTATTCAAATGCCTTATTAGGGTCATTCAAACTCTCTAGGTGTCATAGGAGATTCCTCTATGTTACCTAATACCGAATCCCCTAAAGTGCTTAAGAGGCGTAGAGTGTCGAAGCTTAGGGACTCAAACAAGCAACACAAGTGTAATCCACCACTCCACCGATATTATCGATATGGAGTGGATTCTCTCTAAGGTATTCCTAAGCCTTATTAGGGTCTTAGGGACTCTCCGCGGGAGGGTAGGAAGAAAGGAGGCGTAAAAGCACATGAATAAATGATCACACAAATGAAACATGCTCATCACACATATTGCCAATTGCCTAGAGTATAATAAAGTGGTCAAACCCTACACACTCATACAAGATGGATCAAATGCATACCAAAGAGTGACTAATTCCTCAAATATACATCCAACACATATTAGAATAGACAATACACATATTTATTTATCTTCAAGCATCCACATAGAGTTAAAATCATCATCACATCACAAATGGACTAGGGCACACAACCCTAGTCCCCAATCCTAAACAACTAGTCACACATGCTTAGATTATACATCAACTATAAACTAGGAACAGA
Source organism: Rubus parviflorus (assembly GCA_029955375.1). Taxonomy (NCBI): domain Eukaryota; kingdom Viridiplantae; phylum Streptophyta; class Magnoliopsida; order Rosales; family Rosaceae; genus Rubus; species Rubus parviflorus. Next base: position 1,336,403 of record JARGGL010000008.1, on the reverse strand, counting down.
TAAAGAGAGGTTGAGAGATTCTCATGAAGATGGCAGCAGCTCCTTGTGTCACTCAAGTAGTAGCAAGCTCCTCTTCTAAGTCTCCATCTTCTTTTCCAAGCTTCTCCTTGCTTATGGCTTCCCAATCTTGGTGTTCTTGATGGATCCAAGCATATGTGATGTAGAAGTACTAGAATGATGGAGAAAAATGGTCAAAGATATAGAGGAGGAAGTGAGGAAGAAAGTTGGTGAAGGAAGGAAAGAGATTTGGGTGGTGGAAGGAGGAGAAAACAAAGGAGATAGTTGCCCACAGTTCGTTCGTCGACCAGTCGACAAGGGGCATCGACCGGTCGACCCTAGACGGGTCACCAAGAAAAGAAAGGGTTTGGGGGAGGAAGAAGGGAGAGAATTGAGTGAGATCTAGGTGAGGGCTGCTATGAGAAGATGGGGAATGAATCTAAATGGCAAAAACTAGGTTTAAATAGGCTACGGTAGAGAGGGATGAAAGACTAGGATCAACTAGGGAAAGATCTAATGGTTAGATAGATTAAATGAAGGGCAATGGGGTAAATTCTCTAGGGAATAAAAGGAAGGAGTAATCTAAGGGTGACCTCATGGTATCTAATATGCTCCTTGCTGATTTTGGACCCTCTTGTGGATGAGTCACAAGGTTGACTTCGATGTTGACTTTGACCATGACCCTCGGAGTTGACCAAAGTTGACTTGCTTGACTTTGTTTGACTTCTCGGCCAATCTTCCGAAATTCTCTTGCAACTCACTCTTGGGACTTGATGTTGACTTGTTGACGCTCTAAAGTCGGGGTTGACCACGAGTTGACCGACGGTCCTTGGGTTGACTTTTCGTCCTTTTGCCGGAAATGCACCAAAAGCTCCAAAACGCGCTCCTTTGCTCCCGATATCAATCTAATGCTCGTGAACCCTACAATGGTGCAAATCAAGGATTAGAGACACTAAACGGCTCTTGGATTAGCATTACTAAAGTGATTAGAGGCTTAATTTGTATGCAAATCACATACAAATCAATTCCTCAAGGCCTTGTATTATGTTTTTCAAGTTTTGAACTGCTTGAGTTGCTTCTTGTCTGTTCTCTTGGGTGGCTTGCGAGACCTGTGAATCAACATTCCAAGAAGATTAATTAATTTTTATTGAGCTCAATAATTGTTTTGTAGACCACTTCATTACATGCATAAGTAAATTGACCCACTAATATTTTATTATGTTTTGAACTAGGATAAATAGAAAAATGGGAATTAAGTTATTTACCCATTGGGAGAATGTAGGTGTTGATATGTCTTGATCATCTTCATCGAGATCGATGATGTCTTCCTCCAAATCGATGATTTTGTCTTTGGTTTTGCCCCATGGTCCATTTTCTATCCATTGCTTTTAACATAGGAAAGTGAAAACTAAGAATTAGTTTACTATGATTGAAACCAATATAGATATATACAGAGAATTGTTGTTTCTGTTTCGTATTACCTCGGCCAGGTGTGGGTTTGATTTGTATGTCTCCCAATCAAAGATGTTCTGAATAGACTACTTTGTGAATGTAGGTTCTGCAGTTTCTCTCCCTACAATGCACCTTCTTGCTTGTGTGTTATCAAGGAACCAGTACTGCAAACAAGTTTATTGTGTTCAGTAAATTATTGACATCAATAAACAATTTTGAGGTAAATAATCAAGCAGAATAAAAATTATTCAGGTCAGTAAAATATTGGATACTTACCAGCATGAGTATAAGGCAGCCGAAGAGTGTTACTGGCTTCTCCTTCTTGTGCTTGCTGAGCCCCTTTTCCAAGAATTGTAGCACTATGAGAGACCAACTGTAGGTATTCATATCCTTTAAATTGCAGGCGACATTGAACAAGTCCCAAGTAAGAGTGCATGCACTATTGCTGAAGAGGAAGGTAGTGAACATACTTATAAGGATGAGTGATGCCACATGTTATGGGTTTATATTCTTTTCTTGAGCTCCTCGCGTAGTGCGTTGTCCACTTGAGTTTTTGTGATTGCATATTTGCATGTACTGAAATGCTTGGTAATGAGCTCATGTTTTGCTTTTGCTTCCTTCTTGTTGAAGGTGAAGCATTTTCCTTCGATTGGCAGCCCAAAAATGCTGTTGACATCGTCTGGAGTTATTTTCTTCATCACTTCTCCGAACTTGAACTCCTTTGTTTGCTTCTCATAGTGTTTGAGGATTAGTTCAATGTCTATCTCCTTCTTTGTGATCTGTTTCTTAGTCATGACGTCCACAAAGAATGGGTTAATGAGAGGCCATAGGCGCGTATTCTTCAAAATCAACCATGTCTGCAGTGGAATCTTGTTCCTGTGTTTGTTCATCTCCTTCCAGAATGCTACGAGCGTGCATTTTTGCTGTCTCACCTTCTTCTACATTTCATCTTCTTCATCTTCTTCCTCTTCTCCTTCTTCTGTTTCCTCCCTCAGTTTTTATTTTTTTGTTCGGCGGGGCTTGTCTTTTCTGGTTTCTGTGTGTTTGAGTCTTTTGTGCAGTCTTTCTTCTTTGTCTGTGGTTTGGTTGAGCTCTGGCTCTAATTCGTTATCATCATCAGCTCTGGCTCTCTTTTTAGCCGATAGTTTTTCTTGTTGCTTTTCCAATCTAGCCTTTCTTCTTTTCTGCAGTCTTTGTTCTCTGTCCATGGTTTGGTTGTGTGCCATTTTTCTGTAGTAGAATGTGGACATCATTTGTCATTAACGCATAAATGAAAAATTTATTGATGTCAATAAATTATCTGAATGACTCTTAACAAAGAATGCAACACGATTATAGTATTCGCATAATGATCAAGTTTAATGAATGTGCAAGTTAATGAGGGGAAATGTGCAAGTTTAATGAATGTCACACAGTTGATTTGACAAAAGAAAGCTGAAAGAGAAAACACACATAAGTTTGGTATTGTTCCTAGAATGATCCTATGTGAAAAATACTTCTCATAAATCAAATTATAAACACATTCATCATAGGCTAGGCTTCATATTATAAACACATTCAGTCAATGATCGAGCCTTGACAAAGTACAACATGGTTGAATCAAATTCTATTTTATTGATGTCAATAATTTTATTGAAAATGTTGACTTCATTAGTAAACTAATTTATTGATGTCAATAATTTTAAGATGCAATAACATAAAGTAACCAGATCTTTTAAAATGTAAAAAGCACAACAAAACATAGCAACATATTGCATCTCAATAAGGATGAATATTTTTCTAGAAATAACAAGTTGATCTCTTGATTGAAATGGTGGACTTCATTAGTAAACTATTTTATTGATGTTAATAATTTTAAGAGAAAATACATTTCCACTCAATAATCCTCGATCCCCCTTCTCCCTCTTATTCTTCAGTTATATCTCTTTCCTAAACCCACATTAATCTAATTTTGTTCTCCGTGCATAAACGCACATTCTTTCTCACATCAACCTTTAAGAGAAAAATTGTAATACCCCGAAAATTTCCGTATTATTTTTTATTAAATAGTTCGTGAAATTTGAAGTGAAATGGTGTGATTTCATATTTTTAGGGGTTTTCGTCGTAAAACGATAATTACGGTGGTAATTATAAGTTACATGAGGCTAATTAAGGTAACTTTTTATCCGTTGAGAATTTGGTAAAACTTCCTTCATGAAAGTTGTAGAACTCGTTGAATCGAGTTCGTAGGAATTTGGTTCACCGAAAACGGACATCGTATGAAGGAGTTATGGCCTTCGGAAGTTTGGAAAATTTTGTATAAATATAGGGTAAATTTTAGAAAAATCAGAAATGTCCGGAACACTCCGGAACATTCCGGATTTCTCTCCCAAAAGGACCCGTTTACCCGCCGCGACCCGGTAACCCGACCCGGACCCACTTTCTTCCTCCGGCCACCGCCGGCGACGGCACCGGCCCAGATCGACTCGGAACCACCTCGCCGGTCGACTGGTGCCCTCCTCCGCCGCCAAATCTTGCCGGAACACGGCGTATCGAGCTCGCATAGCTTCGGGAAAAGTCAACCCGGCCACCGGCGACGTTTCCGGCCACCTCCGGCGATGAACCTTCTTGGGTTTTGCTCCCCTCCTCCCCAGCAACCTCCCCATGGTGGTGGATCACGGCGGCACGGCCTAGATCGGCGGCAACGACGATTTGCACTTTTTGGGATCAAAAACCCACCGACACCGATTCCGGCCACTTCCACTCCGATCCAGACCTCGAGGTAGTTATCAAACTTGTTGGGATTGTTGTGATCTACATTCTGGTAAAATTTGGTGTCAATCGGACCACCTTGACCGGCGGTCTGACCACCGCCGGCGGCGGCGCGTGGGCGGCGCGTCCGGCCGGTCTAGGAGCAGTTCTTTGCTCCGTTTGACTTGGTTCGTCGATACGAACAACTTTCGTGTTTTGACTTTTGTCAAATTCGGTCGTTTGACCGATGGTCAATTAACCCGATTAATCGGATCGTACGATTTACGATTCGAAAGATCCGACCGTTGGATGATCATGAAATTTGATCGTGGGGTTATTATTGAGATTATAAGCATGTTGGACCGTTGGATTGTTGAAATTAGATCGTTTGATCAACGATCAATTATGCAATGATTATGGATCGTTAGATCCGTGATGATCCGACCGTTGGATCATCACCATTTTTGGATATGATGTTAGGATGCTAGAAATAAGCATGTTGATGGATTTTGGAAGTTTTGGATTTCGTGTGGGACCCGTTGATGAATAGTAGACGTGGGACCCACGTTGACCGACGGTTGACTTTTGGTCAAACTGTCCTGAATTATGATTATTAATGTCTAAGTGACATTTGAGGATTAATGTATCGTTTAGGAATCTATGATATGCTAAGTGGACTATTGCATGTTCATAGGAAATTGTGGAATCATAGAAGCTTCCGGATAACATTGTCGATTCCTGGTTTCTATTTGAAGACGCAGCAGGAATTAGAGGTGAGTGAATCTCACGATGTTTTTATATATGAATATTAATTCATATTGTGTTGTTGTGATTTTGGTGTTAAAACAATATTTGAAAAATGTTCATCTTATTGTTTTAATTTGTGAATTTTGTGGGAACACAATAATTCTATTAAGATATTGTGTTTGCCTATTTGAATGTTTTTGTCCAAACGGACTGTCCTGACCGGGGACAATGTTAAATGGGTGAAAAATGGTAGCCCATTCAGTTAGAGCTCTAGACTGCATATTGTTTGGTTAACTTGATGTATTAAAAGGAGAAGAAAAATAGTATTCTCACTTTTAATCAGGCGAAGTTAAAAATAACTTGATGTATTAAATGTGAGATGCATCTCACTTTTAATCAGGCTAAGTTATAAATGATTTTGTGTGAGTAAAGATCGAGGGTTTATATTATTTAATATACTGGATTACCCTGGTATTAACATACACGTTTATGGGGCGTGTGGGGTTAAAATACGTGGTATGGGACACGTAGGTTCAGTATATTAGATAATACGAATCTTCTGGATTTGAAATGGAACTTTTGAGTTAAATGATTCTTTGAAAATAAAACATAGATTACTCATACCAGCTTCGTAAGCTGACCGGGTTTGTTGATATAACCCGGTACACTATTCAACGGTGTAGTGGTTATACCTGCAGGTTAGGATAACCAGGAGTAAGCAAGGCTGCATACATATTATTGGTTTATAAGACTTCCGCTGTTTATGTAATAAACTCTGATGGATTAATTATTTAATATTTTGTAATAACAATTTATTATTTAATTATGGCTTGTAATATGTAACCCTAAAGAACGGGTCAGCATTTACATTTATTGGGCATGGAGTATATTGTTGTACTCGAATTAAAAGAAAAAAATTCTAGTGCATATTTGTATTTGATATTCCATGTAGTCACATTCCCGAAATTGATTTGTAATTAAAGGCAAAATGCCTTATTAATTGATTTGAAAATCGGGGCGTGACAGATTGGTATCAGAGCAAAACAATGCTCTAAGGAAGTGATTGAGCAATGGAACGCTCTACGGTGATGAAACGAGTTTTGGTTTTGTGAAGTGAAGTTAGGGTTAGAGCTTAGAATTGGTTTACGGTTTGGCGTTAGGTTCTTAGATTCATCCAAGTGATTGTTACTTCGTATGCTTAATAGCACACAGTATTTATCGAGTGATGGCCCGACCGCGGCGGATCCCCATCATGAGCTCTTCAGTGCTGTTGTGTTGTTAAGAATATAAAGTACAAATTACAATTCCTTATATGATAGTCTTACATGGCTACATTCCTAACTCTCTCAACCGTACCCTGGATCAAACGACAGACTTGATCCACTGACCCTTTCTTATTCTTCAGCAACTCAGTAGAGATCTGTGTTGCTACCGTTACTAGACAACCAATGTACGGATTGTCTGAGACCCCTTCTGTCCTTCCAGCAGTAGGCATATCAGGTAGGATCGAGAAGCCCGAAGTTAGGAATACAATTGTACCTAACTCACAACCACCTAATAACTTCTGGACCGTTGACTGACTGATAGAGGCATAAATCACGTATGACCCTGTTGAATCAGTACAACCTTCTTGGAGTACGTATGTGTCGTCGATTTGCATCAAGGAGACACAGTTGCGTGGGTCTTGACCCGTCGTGATGTGTGCAATCTCATGGACTGTCTTGCCCAATGCTTGGTGGTCCCACTGGTTCCGAGTTTGTACGTCAGTGAAGAAGTCAAACAGCTTTCGGTGAGAGACATGATGTTGGAATATTGCTGTTGCAGTTCGAGTAAGACCATGGGGCTTATTCGGCCTATTCCAGATTTTGTTAGTGGAGACTCTTATCCCCGAACCCCTGAACTTGGTTTGTTCAGCTACCTTCCATTCATGAGCAGTAGAGTTGCCGATGCCTGTGCAGAAATCCGTCACTAATCTGCATGCCATCTGCAACAAGTTTCTTCTTCCTTCTACCGATGGTATGACACAAAAGTCTTGAGGTGGATGAGTGACAGCCGCAGAATAGTTGAACCGTTCTGCTTGCCTCTGCAATATTTCTACCCATCGCCTTGCTCCAAAGGCTAAGCCTGACTCCACTAGCGTTCTGTATGTTTGGTGCATGAGTTGATCTCGTACATCAACATGTTCCACCCATACGACACGAGAACTGCCGTTGAACAAATCTTGGATTAAGCATCCGGATGGACGCTTCTTGCATTGAGATCTTGGGTGTGGACCCAGATTTGAGCTTAAACCGTCCACAGAGACGTCAATTATTGCCCAACTTTGTTCTGTTTGTCGTTGGCAATAACGAACAAAGTGAGTTACACGAGTGGAGACAGAGGGACTGGTCACCTGGAATTCAGCAGTCATGACTTGGATGGTGTCGTGGTAGCTTTCAGTAGTCCCTGATGACAAGACATCAAGGATACTCGCCCTTGAAATGATGCTACCGAATATGGTGGACCATTGGTCCACATCCATGAAGAGATTCACGAGTACGACAGGACTGAGGGGAACAGTGGCTGTGTAGCGAGAAGCTTCAGTTTGGAAGTTAGTGGGAGTAAGATCAATACCGTTAGTGAAGATTCTCTTGTACTCTGCTTCATTCAGGAACTCATGAAGCGTGACAGAGCTGGATTTGAGTGCAGAGATCCACAGTGGCGCAGCAGCAGATGCCATGATGATTAGCTCATCTCTGACCGACACAATGATTTCAGAAATCTTAGTTGTGTCTGCCACGACAGATGCTTCTGCCACGGCAGATGCTTCTTCAGGTTCTGAACGGTTGATGTTGTCTGATGGTTGTTGTGTAGAAGAAGAGTGATGTGAGATCGACATACACTTTTGAATATCCCTCCTCATGTGAGACTTTTCCCTTGGACCGATGACTGCAGGAATTGGAAGAGTCTGAGGTTGTGGGGTAGTCTCTTCAATCCCTTTTAGTAGCTCACTATTGGGAGTAACTCGCTGTCCGCAGTGGTTGCAGTTGATTCGGCTGAATGCAGCTTGGTATTGACTAAGTTGGGCTTGAAGCCCATTGATTTTCTGTCTCAGCAGAAAATTTTGTTGACGAGTTGTTTGTGCAGGCGCTTGGGGTCGATGCTTTATCACCCAGGCAGAGACTTGTGCAAACGTCAACTTTATTTGGTCACCCAAATCTTGTCGCTGTTGAACTGTTGGCTTTGGAAAGGCCTCGACTAAGTCCCTCAACGCTTGGACTTGGTATTCGGTGAAGCTCTTCCTCAGTGGAATACGTTTGGATGAACTAGGTTCAGCTTGTGGAGATGATACTTGTGGACTTGGGGCTACTTCAATGGCTTCGTCTTCTGCTAGAAGCATGTCTAGCATGTCGATATCGTTGTCGAATTCGATTGCTGGTGAAATTATTTCATCTAAGCCCTCAAAGAATTGGCTTTCAGAGGGATCAGATTGAAGTAATTCACTGAACGAATTCACTTTGCGTGACATGTTTGAGTTGGTGAAATTCTGAGAAGTGGAGTGAAGAAGTCCTCTTTGAAAGAGAAAGGAGGTTATGGCACTAATGGAAAGTATCTGTTAGTGGATGCGTAAGGTGTATATTTATGGTTGGTGGAGGATTTGAAAATTCAAAAGCAAAAGTGAGCGGCTGATTACAGCTAATTGTCGGAGCCCTTGGAGATCGTGGAAGATTTTCTTTCCCCAATGCATTGATTTTCCACATACAGTTCCACTCTTGTGACACCTCGCATCTTTTGAGAAATTAATTATGCGAAAGTTAAAGTAAAGAGTCATTATGACCGGTGTTAGTGGAAGACTGAGTTTTTGTTGATTAAATCTTGTGGAATCTTGTATCGTAGGCGATACTTTTGAGTAATTGAGACAGATATGAGCAATAATTATTCTTAGTGGTTGCTGAGTGCACCGCACTCGCATTAAAGAATGTTTTCCTTACGGTGGAAAATTTTGTCTTAAATACATGGGATAAGGAGCTGTGTTACTCACCTCATATCTGATTTCAAACAAACACATCTACTAGAATTTGCAAAATGGTGAACAAAGGAGAGTGCAGCAAGCGATCCAAGAATGCAGAATGGAGTGAACTTCCGGTGGAGATCTGGAAGTACATATTCCAGTTGGTGGCTACCGCATCCCTGCAGAGCACAATGGAACTCCGTTGTGTCTCGAAAGACTTCAAGGAGTATGCTGACAGTTGGTCCACTCTTGCGGCGATCGACATGGATGGGTTCGATGGTGGATCCAGACCCACTGGTTCCATAGAAGCGGATCGGCAAGTGCGCATCTTCGCAAATCGTTGCTGGGAAGCGAAGAACCCGGAGTCTCTATTCCGAATGGGAATACGAGTACTTGTGGAAGCGGCCAACATACCCTTAGCCCTGGAGTATTTCGATGCGGCATGCAAACCAGGAACATTCTATGGTTCGCGTCCCAGTTCAGTGGTAGGTCATCATGTTGCATTTTATGCAGCATGTATGATTAAGATAATTTTAGGACCACGAGCCGAGCAGCAGAAAACGGTGCAGCGACTGTGTGAAGCCCTCGACTGGTGGAGAAGCGGATGGAACATCTACTACTGTAGACAAGAAGTCGAGCGGATGATGCATCAGGCTGAGTTTTGTCATGAGCATCTACTGCTGTATTTTCCGTCGACTACTGCTTTCCTACCCGCCGGTAAATGTCTTACTTGTGGTGAGTCAAGTTTTTGGCGTCCTTTTGGCCAGGACATGTGGGATGTGGATGGAGATAGGCATGCAGCTAGAGAATGTTGCGACACTTGCAAGTGTTTCGTGGAGGCAGCATATTTCTACCAGCTGATGATGTATGGAATTCCGAGACATCCGGCCTCTTATCCACGAAGTCACTACTGGAGGTTTAAGGATGGCTTCTGGTAGTTAAAGCCCTGTGAGGCAATTTAAGAATTTGTTTTAGAAGTGTGTGCAAGTTGTTTCCTAGTTATGTTGTGGTTTGATTGTACTACCTAAGTTATTGATCAATAAAACTTTGGATTTTGGAATCAAGTTGTGATAACCATGGGTGTACTCTGCGTCCTAATTTCGGGACGAAATTTCTTTAAGGAGGGTAGACTGTAATACCCCGAAAATTTCCGTATTATTTTTTATTAAATAGTTCGTGAAATTTGAAGTGAAATTGTGTGATTTCATATTTTTAGGGGTTTTCGTCGTAAAACGATAATTACGGTGGTAATTATAAGTTACATGAGGCTAATTAAGGTAACTTTTTATCCGTTGAGAATTTGGTAAAACTTCCTTCATGAAAGTTGTAGAACTCGTTGAATCGAGTTCGTAGGAATTTGGTTCACCGAAAACGGACATCGTATGAAGGAGTTATGGCCTTCGGAAGTTTGGAAAATTTTGTATAAATATAGGGTAAATTTTAGAAAAATCAGAAATGTCCGGAACACTCCGGAACATTCCGGATTTCTCTCCCAAAAGGACCCGTTTACCCGCCGCGACCCGGTAACCCGACCCGGACCCACTTTCTTCCTCCGGCCACCGCCGGCGACGGCACCGGCCCAGATCGACTCGGAACCACCTCGCCGGTCGACTGGTGCCCTCCTCCGCCGCCAAATCTTGCCGGAACACGGCATATCGAGCTCGCATAGCTTCGGGAAAAGTCAACCCGGCCACCGGCGACGTTTCCGGCCACCTCCGGCGATGAACCTTCTTGGGTTTTGCTCCCCTCCTCCCCAGCAACCTCCCCATGGTGGTGGATCACGGCGGCACGGCCTAGATCGGCGGCAACGACGATTTGCACTTTTTGGGATCAAAAACCCACCGACACCGATTCCGGCCACTTCCACTCCGATCCAGACCTCGAGGTAGTTATCAAACTTGTTGGGATTGTTGTGATCTACATTCTGGTAAAATTTGGTGTCAATCGGACCACCTTGACCGGCGGTCTGACCACCGCCGGCGGCGGCGCGTGGGCGGCGCGTCCGGCCGGTCTAGGAGCAGTTCTTTGCTCCGTTTGACTTGGTTCGTCGATACGAACAACTTTCGTGTTTTGACTTTTGTCAAATTCGGTCGTTTGACCGATGGTCAATTAACCCGATTAATCGGATCGTACGATTTACGATTCGAGAGATCCGACCGTTGGATGATCATGAAATTTGATCGTGGGGTTATTATTGAGATTATAAGCATGTTGGACCGTTGGATTGTTGAAATTAGATCGTTTGATCAACGATCAATTATGCAATGATTATGGATCGTTAGATCCGTGATGATCCGACCGTTGGATCATCACCATTTTTGGATATGATGTTAGGATGCTAGAAATAAGCATGTTGATGGATTTTGGAAGTTTTGGATTTCGTGTGGGACCCGTTGATGAATAGTAGACGTGGGACCCACGTTGACCGACGGTTGACTTTTGGTCAAACTGTCCTGAATTATGATTATTAATGTCTAAGTGACATTTGAGGATTAATGTATCGTTTAGGAATCTATGATATGCTAAGTGGACTATTGCATGTTCATAGGAAATTGTGGAATCATAGAAGCTTCCGGATAACATTGTCGATTCCTGGTTTCTATTTGAAGACGCAGCAGGAATTAGAGGTGAGTGAATCTCACGATGTTTTTATATATGAATATTAATTCATATTGTGTTGTTGTGATTTTGGTGTTAAAACAATATTTGAAAAATGTTCATCTTATTGTTTTAATTTGTGAATTTTGTGGGAACACAATAATTCTATTAAGATATTGTGTTTGCCTATTTGAATGTTTTTGTCCAAACGGACTGTCCTGACCGGGGACAATGTTAAATGGGTGAAAAATGGTAGCCCATTCAGTTAGAGCTCTAGACTGCATATTGTTTGGTTAACTTGATGTATTAAAAGGAGAAGAAAAATAGTATTCTCACTTTTAATCAGGCGAAGTTAAAAATAACTTGATGTATTAAATGTGAGATGCATCTCACTTTTAATCAGGCTAAGTTATAAATGATTTTGTGTGAGTAAAGATCGAGGGTTTATATTATTTAATATACTGGATTACCCTGGTATTAACATACACGTTTATGGGGCGTGTGGGGTTAAAATACGTGGTATGGGACACGTAGGTTCAGTATATTAGATAATACGAATCTTCTGGATTTGAAATGGAACTTTTGAGTTAAATGATTCTTTGAAAATAAAACATAGATTACTCATACCAGCTTCGTAAGCTGACCGGGTTTGTTGATATAACCCGGTACACTATTCAACGGTGTAGTGGTTATACCTGCAGGTTAGGATAACCAGGAGTAAGCAAGGCTGCATACATATTATTGGTTTATAAGACTTCCGCTGTTTATGTAATAAACTCTGATGGATTAATTATTTAATATTTTGTAATAACAATTTATTATTTAATTATGGCTTGTAATATGTAACCCTAAAGAACGGGTCAGCATTTACATTTATTGGGCATGGAGTATATTGTTGTACTCGAATTAAAAGAAAAAAATTCTAGTGCATATTTGTATTTGATATTCCATGTAGTCACATTCCCGAAATTGATTTGTAATTAAAGGCAAAATGCCTTATTAATTGATTTGAAAATCGGGGCGTGACAGATTGGTATCAGAGCAAAACAATGCTCTAAGGAAGTGATTGAGCAATGGAACGCTCTACGGTGATGAAACGAGTTTTGGTTTTGTGAAGTGAAGTTAGGGTTAGAGCTTAGAATTGGTTTACGGTTTGGCGTTAGGTTCTTAGATTCATCCAAGTGATTGTTACTTCGTATGCTTAATAGCACACAGTATTTATCGAGTGATGGCCCGACCGCGGCGGATCCCCATCATGAGCTCTTCAGTGCTGTTGTGTTGTTAAGAATATAAAGTACAAATTACAATTCCTTATATGATAGTCTTACATGGCTACATTCCTAACTCTCTCAACCGTACCCTGGATCAAACGACAGACTTGATCCACTGACCCTTTCTTATTCTTCAGCAACTCAGTAGAGATCTGTGTTGCTACCGTTACTAGACAACCAATGTACGGATTGTCTGAGACCCCTTCTGTCCTTCCAGCAGTAGGCATATCAGGTAGGATCGAGCCCGAAGTTAGGAATACAATTGTACCTAACTCACAACCACCTAATAACTTCTGGACCGTTGACTGACTGATAGAGGCATAAATCACGTATGACCCTGTTGAATCAGTACAACCTTCTTGGAGTACGTATGTGTCGTCGATTTGCATCAAGGAGACACAGTTGCGTGGGTCTTGACCCGTCGTGATGTGTGCAATCTCATGGACTGTCTTGCCCAATGCTTGGTGGTCCCACTGGTTCCGAGTTTGTACGTCAGTGAAGAAGTCAAACAGCTTTCGGTGAGAGACATGATGTTGGAATATTGCTGTTGCAGTTCGAGTAAGACCATGGGGCTTATTCGGCCTATTCCAGATTTTGTTAGTGGAGACTCTTATCCCCGAACCCCTGAACTTGGTTTGTTCAGCTACCTTCCATTCATGAGCAGTAGAGTTGCCGATGCCTGTGCAGAAATCCGTCACTAATCTGCATGCCATCTGCAACAAGTTTCTTCTTCCTTCTACCGATGGTATGACACAAAAGTCTTGAGGTGGATGAGTGACAGCCGCAGAATAGTTGAACCGTTCTGCTTGCCTCTGCAATATTTCTACCCATCGCCTTGCTCCAAAGGCTAAGCCTGACTCCACTAGCGTTCTGTATGTTTGGTGCATGAGTTGATCTCGTACATCAACATGTTCCACCCATACGACACGAGAACTGCCGTTGAACAAATCTTGGATTAAGCATCCGGATGGACGCTTCTTGCATTGAGATCTTGGGTGTGGACCCAGATTTGAGCTTAAACCGTCCACAGAGACGTCAATTATTGCCCAACTTTGTTCTGTTTGTCGTTGGCAATAACGAACAAAGTGAGTTACACGAGTGGAGACAGAGGGACTGGTCACCTGGAATTCAGCAGTCATGACTTGGATGGTGTCGTGGTAGCTTTCAGTAGTCCCTGATGACAAGACATCAAGGATACTCGCCCTTGAAATGATGCTACCGAATATGGTGGACCATTGGTCCACATCCATGAAGAGATTCACGAGTACGACAGGACTGAGGGGAACAGTGGCTGTGTAGCGAGAAGCTTCAGTTTGGAAGTTAGTGGGAGTAAGATCAATACCGTTAGTGAAGATTCTCTTGTACTCTGCTTCATTCAGGAACTCATGAAGCGTGACAGAGCTGGATTTGAGTGCAGAGATCCACAGTGGCGCAGCAGCAGATGCCATGATGATTAGCTCATCTCTGACCGACACAATGATTTCAGAAATCTTAGTTGTGTCTGCCACGACAGATGCTTCTGCCACGGCAGATGCTTCTTCAGGTTCTGAACGGTTGATGTTGTCTGATGGTTGTTGTGTAGAAGAAGAGTGATGTGAGATCGACATACACTTTTGAATATCCCTCCTCATGTGAGACTTTTCCCTTGGACCGATGACTGCAGGAATTGGAAGAGTCTGAGGTTGTGGGGTAGTCTCTTCAATCCCTTTTAGTAGCTCACTATTGGGAGTAACTCGCTGTCCGCAGTGGTTGCAGTTGATTCGGCTGAATGCAGCTTGGTATTGACTAAGTTGGGCTTGAAGCCCATTGATTTTCTGTCTCAGCAGAAAATTTTGTTGACGAGTTGTTTGTGCAGGCGCTTGGGGTCGATGCTTTATCACCCAGGCAGAGACTTGTGCAAACGTCAACTTTATTTGGTCACCCAAATCTTGTCGCTGTTGAACTGTTGGCTTTGGAAAGGCCTCGACTAAGTCCCTCAACGCTTGGACTTGGTATTCGGTGAAGCTCTTCCTCAGTGGAATACGTTTGGATGAACTAGGTTCAGCTTGTGGAGATGATACTTGTGGACTTGGGGCTACTTCAATGGCTTCGTCTTCTGCTAGAAGCATGTCTAGCATGTCGATATCGTTGTCGAATTCGATTGCTGGTGAAATTATTTCATCTAAGCCCTCAAAGAATTGGCTTTCAGAGGGATCAGATTGAAGTAATTCACTGAACGAATTCACTTTGCGTGACATGTTTGAGTTGGTGAAATTCTGAGAAGTGGAGTGAAGAAGTCCTCTTTGAAAGAGAAAGGAGGTTATGGCACTAATGGAAAGTATCTGTTAGTGGATGCGTAAGGTGTATATTTATGGTTGGTGGAGGATTTGAAAATTCAAAAGCAAAAGTGAGCGGCTGATTACAGCTAATTGTCGGAGCCCTTGGAGATCGTGGAAGATTTTCTTTCCCCAATGCATTGATTTTCCACATACAGTTCCACTCTTGTGACACCTCGCATCTTTTGAGAAATTAATTATGCGAAAGTTAAAGTAAAGAGTCATTATGACCGGTGTTAGTGGAAGACTGAGTTTTTGTTGATTAAATCTTGTGGAATCTTGTATCGTAGGCGATACTTTTGAGTAATTGAGACAGATATGAGCAATAATTATTCTTAGTGGTTGCTGAGTGCACCGCACTCGCATTAAAGAATGTTTTCCTTACGGTGGAAAATTTTGTCTTAAATACATGGGATAAGGAGCTGTGTTACTCACCTCATATCTGATTTCAAACAAACACATCTACTAGAATTTGCAAAATGGTGAACAAAGGAGAGTGCAGCAAGCGATCCAAGAATGCAGAATGGAGTGAACTTCCGGTGGAGATCTGGAAGTACATATTCCAGTTGGTGGCTACCGCATCCCTGCAGAGCACAATGGAACTCCGTTGTGTCTCGAAAGACTTCAAGGAGTATGCTGACAGTTGGTCCACTCTTGCGGCGATCGACATGGATGGGTTCGATGGTGGATCCAGACCCACTGGTTCCATAGAAGCGGATCGGCAAGTGCGCATCTTCGCAAATCGTTGCTGGGAAGCGAAGAACCCGGAGTCTCTATTCCGAATGGGAATACGAGTACTTGTGGAAGCGGCCAACATACCCTTAGCCCTGGAGTATTTCGATGCGGCATGCAAACCAGGAACATTCTATGGTTCGCGTCCCAGTTCAGTGGTAGGTCATCATGTTGCATTTTATGCAGCATGTATGATTAAGATAATTTTAGGACCACGAGCCGAGCAGCAGAAAACGGTGCAGCGACTGTGTGAAGCCCTCGACTGGTGGAGAAGCGGATGGAACATCTACTACTGTAGACAAGAAGTCGAGCGGATGATGCATCAGGCTGAGTTTTGTCATGAGCATCTACTGCTGTATTTTCCGTCGACTACTGCTTTCCTACCCGCCGGTAAATGTCTTACTTGTGGTGAGTCAAGTTTTTGGCGTCCTTTTGGCCAGGACATGTGGGATGTGGATGGAGATAGGCATGCAGCTAGAGAATGTTGCGACACTTGCAAGTGTTTCGTGGAGGCAGCATATTTCTACCAGCTGATGATGTATGGAATTCCGAGACATCCGGCCTCTTATCCACGAAGTCACTACTGGAGGTTTAAGGATGGCTTCTGGTAGTTAAAGCCCTGTGAGGCAATTTAAGAATTTGTTTTAGAAGTGTGTGCAAGTTGTTTCCTAGTTATGTTGTGGTTTGATTGTACTACCTAAGTTATTGATCAATAAAACTTTGGATTTTGGAATCAAGTTGTGATAACCATGGGTGTACTCTGCGTCCTAATTTCGGGACGAAATTTCTTTAAGGAGGGTAGACTGTAATACCCCGAAAATTTCCGTATTATTTTTTATTAAATAGTTCGTGAAATTTGAAGTGAAATTGTGTGATTTCATATTTTTAGGGGTTTTCGTCGTAAAACGATAATTACGGTGGTAATTATAAGTTACATGAGGCTAATTAAGGTAACTTTTTATCCGTTGAGAATTTGGTAAAACTTCCTTCATGAAAGTTGTAGAACTCGTTGAATCGAGTTCGTAGGAATTTGGTTCACCGAAAACGGACATCGTATGAAGGAGTTATGGCCTTCGGAAGTTTGGAAAATTTTGTATAAATATAGGGTAAATTTTAGAAAAATCAGAAATGTCCGGAACACTCCGGAACATTCCGGATTTCTCTCCCAAAAGGACCCGTTTACCCGCCGCGACCCGGTAACCCGACCCGGACCCACTTTCTTCCTCCGGCCACCGCCGGCGACGGCACCGGCCCAGATCGACTCGGAACCACCTCGCCGGTCGACTGGTGCCCTCCTCCGCCGCCAAATCTTGCCGGAACACGGCGTATCGAGCTCGCATAGCTTCGGGAAAAGTCAACCCGGCCACCGGCGACGTTTCCGGCCACCTCCGGCGATGAACCTTCTTGGGTTTTGCTCCCCTCCTCCCCAGCAACCTCCCCATGGTGGTGGATCACGGCGGCACGGCCTAGATCGGCGGCAACGACGATTTGCACTTTTTGGGATCAAAAACCCACCGACACCGATTCCGGCCACTTCCACTCCGATCCAGACCTCGAGGTAGTTATCAAACTTGTTGGGATTGTTGTGATCTACATTCTGGTAAAATTTGGTGTCAATCGGACCACCTTGACCGGCGGTCTGACCACCGCCGGCGGCGGCGCGTGGGCGGCGCGTCCGGCCGGTCTAGGAGCAGTTCTTTGCTCCGTTTGACTTGGTTCGTCGATACGAACAACTTTCGTGTTTTGACTTTTGTCAAATTCGGTCGTTTGACCGATGGTCAATTAACCCGATTAATCGGATCGTACGATTTACGATTCGAGAGATCCGACCGTTGGATGATCATGAAATTTGATCGTGGGGTTATTATTGAGATTATAAGCATGTTGGACCGTTGGATTGTTGAAATTAGATCGTTTGATCAACGATCAATTATGCAATGATTATGGATCGTTAGATCCGTGATGATCCGACCGTTGGATCATCACCATTTTTGGATATGATGTTAGGATGCTAGAAATAAGCATGTTGATGGATTTTGGAAGTTTTGGATTTCGTGTGGGACCCGTTGATGAATAGTAGACGTGGGACCCACGTTGACCGACGGTTGACTTTTGGTCAAACTGTCCTGAATTATGATTATTAATGTCTAAGTGACATTTGAGGATTAATGTATCGTTTAGGAATCTATGATATGCTAAGTGGACTATTGCATGTTCATAGGAAATTGTGGAATCATAGAAGCTTCCGGATAACATTGTCGATTCCTGGTTTCTATTTGAAGACGCAGCAGGAATTAGAGGTGAGTGAATCTCACGATGTTTTTATATATGAATATTAATTCATATTGTGTTGTTGTGATTTTGGTGTTAAAACAATATTTGAAAAATGTTCATCTTATTGTTTTAATTTGTGAATTTTGTGGGAACACAATAATTCTATTAAGATATTGTGTTTGCCTATTTGAATGTTTTTGTCCAAACGGACTGTCCTGACCGGGGACAATGTTAAATGGGTGAAAAATGGTAGCCCATTCAGTTAGAGCTCTAGACTGCATATTGTTTGGTTAACTTGATGTATTAAAAGGAGAAGAAAAATAGTATTCTCACTTTTAATCAGGCGAAGTTAAAAATAACTTGATGTATTAAATGTGAGATGCATCTCACTTTTAATCAGGCTAAGTTATAAATGATTTTGTGTGAGTAAAGATCGAGGGTTTATATTATTTAATATACTGGATTACCCTGGTATTAACATACACGTTTATGGGGCGTGTGGGGTTAAAATACGTGGTATGGGACACGTAGGTTCAGTATATTAGATAATACGAATCTTCCGGATTTGAAATGGAACTTTTGAGTTAAATGATTCTTTGAAAATAAAACATAGATTACTCATACCAGCTTCGTAAGCTGACCGGGTTTGTTGATATAACCCGGTACACTATTCCACGGTGTAGTGGTTATACCTGCAGGTTAGGATAACCAGGAGTAAGCAAGGCTGCATACATATTATTGGTTTATAAGACTTCCGCTGTTTATGTAATAAACTCTGATGGATTAATTATTTAATATTTTGTAATAACAATTTATTATTTAATTATGGCTTGTAATATGTAACCCTAAAGAACGGGTCAGCATTTACATTTATTGGGCATGGAGTATATTGTTGTACTCGAATTAAAAGAAAAAAATTCTAGTGCATATTTGTATTTGATATTCCATGTAGTCACATTCCCGAAATTGATTTGTAATTAAAGGCAAAATGCCTTATTAATTGATTTGAAAATCGGGGCGTGACAAAAATAAAGACCTAAAAATAAAAACAAATAATTAAGAGAGAGACCACCAACCATCCCAATTTTAAATCCAAAACCAACCCAACCTTTTCGTTCCTTATAATGCACCCAAGCCAACAGATTCAAAAAAAAAAAGACCAAATGGAGACAACAAACCTCGAACGGCTCGCGCTGAAGTACGACGACGGCAATTGCTGGAAGCGACGAGTGAGTCATCGGTTTCTCTACGTTTTCTCCTTGTATCTTCTTCCCTTCTTGTTGCGATTGCGATTTTAGGGTTTGAGATCGAAGAGTCTTAGAGGGTTTGAGAGGGAAGAGTTTGAGAGCGAAGAGTCTAAGAGAGTTTGAGATAAAAAAAAAAACCGCGGTACTCGATGAAATGGTAGTGGCACGACGTAATATTTTGAATTACGTAGGGACAAAACCGTAATTTCATGTCTGTGAGCAATTAAATGGGTCGGACGGGCACCGCGGATTTAGATCAAACTTCATGGGAAATATATTGGTTATTCAGTCCTTATATATGGGTCAGGAACCCATAATATTAACTAAAGTCCTCAAAAGTAAAAACCCTGAGGTACCAAGATTGTTCCCAATTTAGACAAACCCAATTAACAAAAAAACTAAATCGTTGATAAAATGAATGAATGATACAATCACTAATCAATTACATAAAAATCAAACAAAAAATGGTTCACAACAATCCGAGATCGTGATGATGAAGACAAAAAGAACAAACCTACCTCTCCTAATCGAAATTATGCACTCGATGATCAAGAGATAATTTCTAGACTTGATCGCATGGTCGATGAACAAGAGAGATAAAATTGCTAATCTTTTTTGGTTGTTCGATGACTCGTTCTTGCAGTTGTCTGTGATGGTCTCTGCGAGTGAAAGATTGTTTCTTCAATCTTCATCTTCATCTTCATTTTAATTTTCAATCTTTTTATTTTAATTAAAGTAATCAGGGACGAAGCCAGGATTTTGAATTAGGCTGGGCTAAAATTTCTTTAGATAATATTTCGAAATACGTATATAACTATGAATAAATTAAATTTTTCACAATTGAAAATAAACTCATTAGAACAAGTAGATTTCATTACTAAATAAACAAATTCAACTCTCAATTCAAATGATAAAAACTAGGAACAAAAAAAAGACTAAAAAAATAAATAAAGATGCTATGTAACTATCTAGTTTTAAACTGTACTCTACGATTCTTAGTAGCAAAAACATCAATTATTGACTCATTGTCAATACTATCAGCAAATTGTCTTTCAATGTGGATTATCATGCAATCACCAAGAAACTCATCCTCAATCTTGCTCCGAAGTCGATTTTTAATAATTCTCAAAACTGAAAATGCTCGTTCTGTCGTTGCAGTAGAAACTGAAAGAGTTAACACCAAACAAATCAATTTGTGAATCAAGTGGTAGTCTTCTGCCAATCGTGTTTCAACTAATTTCCCACATAAATCAGAAAGACTAAGAATATTCTGGAGCTCACGAGGTGACGTATATCATCACCATAAAATGCCAATTGCAATTTTAAAGCATGCAACTCAGAGGGAGTAAAATCTTGAGGATAGAACTTCTTAGCAAGACTGCATATATCATCCTTATTAAAAGATCTAAAACCATCACGAGGATCCAAGGCTGAATTGAGAATAAGGAGTTCTGTTGTTTGCTCTGGAAATCTATCATCTAATTCCCTCAAATGTAAATCTATCACAACATTAAATATATCAAAATGATAGTAATGCTCATATGTAATAACATCTCTTTGTTGACAAGAACGACCTGTACCCTTCTTATAACGAGCATGCATATCAGGCACATCAATATCTTGGAGTTCACAAAATGATACCACAGTTTCCAATAAATTATCCCAACCATCTTCCCTCAAGTCTTGAAGCTGTGATTTTGTTGTTGAAATATGATTCAAAGCACTAACGATGTCTATAGATTTCTTTTGAAAATTTTGACAAAGAAAATCAGTGATTCCCATGACTTTATTCAACAAATGTAAGACAAACACAAATTCAAAAGACATCATAGAGAGATATATACCATCAGCATCACCACGAAGTTGTCTGTTGGACCCTTTATCCTTAATGTCCTGCACCAGTAGTATGGTCGAATTGAATAATTCAATCAAACTGTTGATAGATTTAAAATGACTTCCCCAACGAGTGGCTCCAGGTCTATGCAAACTACGAGTTTGATTTGCCCATTTACCTGTCTCAAGCAATCCAGCATCCAACAACTCTTCAATTTCAGCTTCTCGAGTTAGTTTTAACTCAGTAGTATGCTTGGTAGAATAACCAACAAAATTCACAATATTAATCAGCAATGAAAAAAATCTCCAAACAACTGTAACTTCTTCGGCTGCACCAACTAAAGCAAGTTGTAAACGATGAGCAAAGCAATGTACATAATATGCATACGGACATTCTTGGAGAAACAATGCTTGTAGTCCATTCCATGCACCACGCATATTGCTAGCACCATCATAACCTTGACCACACATATTCTCCACTAAAAGATTATATTTACCAAGCACCTTACATATCTCATCTTTAAGAGTTTGGGCTGTTGTGTCAATAACATTCACAATATCAAAGAACCGTTCTCTCACAAACCCCTTACAATCAACAAATCGAAGGATTATAGCCATCTGTTCCTTATGAGATGAGTCACGCGCTTCATCAACAAGAATACAAAACTTTTTATCCCCAACTTCCTCTCGAATTTTATTTCTGACTTTGGTAGCCATAATATTGAGGACCTCCTTTTGTATTGTTGGCGAAGTATACCTTGCATTGAAATGAGCATTATCCAAGACTTTGTTAACCTCCACACTAATTCTTCCAAAAGCTTCTACCAATTCATGAAAATTTCCTCGATTGTTTGAAGCAATGGATTCATCATTACCTCTAAAAGCCAATGCTTGATTTCCCAAAAACCTGACACTCTCTATTGTTGTATTAAGACGCAACCGATTCTCCACCACTTTTTCTGGTGGTAATCTGTCCACCACTTTATCAATATGTGTTGATGAGTTCCTTAAGTTTTGCCATTGTTGCATAGCAAGATGATGTGCTGAGTTTACATTTCCTACATGACCATGGCGAAGTATACCTTACACTTTAAGTAATCAAAATAAAATAGGAAAATATCTAACAAAAATAGATTTTTTTATAACAAAAATAGATATTTTTTATAACAAAAATAGATTATAATCCAAGAAAAATACGTTTACCTGCCAAAAAAATAGATTAAAAAGAAAATACGTTTACCTGCCAAAAAAATAGATTAAAAAGAAAATACGTTTTACCTGCAATGAGATCCTAGTATTTTTGCTGAATGAGATACCATTGGGATTCCCAAAAAAATAAAATAAAATAAAATGTTTGGCAATGCGGTATTAAATGTAGTCCAAACAGTTGATTGAAAACGGAGAGAATTGAGAGATGTGAAAGTAGCGGGAGGGGAGAGGAGGATGAGGCGGAGAGATCGCCCAGTTTACGCCCTAACACAACCAGCCAGCCTCCTCCTAAACCCTAACCCTAATCCTAAGCTTAATCAATCCTCCTAATTCTAAACACAGAAAAGAAGAAGAAGAAGAAAGCAACATGGGGAAGGGTCCCTTCTCTTTCAAGCGTAGCAGCAGCAGCCGCCGCCGCCCCAAGAAGTTGATCGGCGCTCCACCTTCTCCTTTTCGTTCGCCGCCTCAGCCCGTTGACTCGCCGCCACCGCCGCCTCCGCCGCCGTTGAATAATAACAATAATAGTTTCGTAGGGGTGAGTGTGAAGGGGAAGAAGAAGGCTGGGGGAGCCAGGCTGTGGATGCGATTCGATCGCTGCGGTGGTTCAGAGCTCGTCGAGTGTGACAAGAATACTATTATTCGACGCGCTGCCATTCCCGCTCGTGACTTAAGAATTCTTGGCCCTGTTTTCTCGCAATCTTCAAGCATCCTTGGTACTACTCAGTTTAATTTAATCGCTTTTCTTTTATCTGAATTTATGTGTCTTCATCACTGTGTTGACATCCCTTGCGCGTTTTGAATCTTATATCAAGCTATGCTACATTTTGTTACTAGAATTGCTTTGTTTGCTGCATATCAAGTTGGCATATTAAGTTGGAAGAAGGCAGACTTCATAGTGTTTTCTTTTCTCCCTATGTAAATGTTTATTTATTAGTTCAATTCAAGTGCTGAATCAAGCAATCCTACCCATGCATTTCAAGTTACCAACTAGAACCTTGGGATTCTTAAGCTACACGCCCTGATCATGACAATAATTACCTCTTGATAAATGTTGTTTCTAGTTTAGTTTTCTTATTGTTTGGTGGTAATCTTATCGGCGAAGAATATTTTCTAGCTAATCTTAGTGCTATAGAACAGTGTATTGATAATTTGTTGAAGGTTATATCATTATTTAAAAAATTCCCTTTTTGTTCTTCTAGGTGATTGGCCTAAACTCATTGTGGGTGCGTTAGAACAGATTATGGGTAGATAATACATCGATTGGGTTGTTAGTAATCCATTTACGACTTTATATATTGAGCCTACCACCCATACCCCCTGTACCTTATTTTCATGTCTTCAACCTATTCTAAGCCGTCTAGTCCATTAACTGCCAATCCATCTCCGCCTCCGGATAGAACAAAAGAGCTCTACAATCTCAATCTCACTCATTCCTCCTCTGGACAGCACGTGGAGTATACAACTTACGAGGACAGCTTTAATGCATGATTTAATCAGAGCTGTCTTGGGACAGCCTTGTCTGCATTCAGCTGCTTATCTTTTAATTGCGACCTGTGTGTACAGTCGTAGATGATAAATGAAATACTTTTTCTTATTTCAATTGCAGCCAGGGACAAGGCCATGGTGGTCAATTTAGAGTTTATAAAGGCTATAGTTACCGCCGAAGAGGTTCTATTGCTTGATCCTCTGCGGCAGGAGGTTCTTCCATTTGCGGATCAGCTAAGACAACAGCTTCCTCATAAAAGCCAATCAAGGATTGAAGGAGCAAGTTCGGTTCATGAACAAGATAATGAAATGGATGCTTCAACAGGAAGGCAATGGCTACCTGTTCCAGAGGCTGCTGATGGTTTGCAGTGTGATCTCCCATTTGAGTTTCAGGTTCTGGAGATTGCACTAGAAGTTGTCTGTACATACTTGGATTCCAGTGTGGCAGACCTTGAGATGGAAGCTTACCCTGTGTTGGATGAACTGGCCAGAAATGTTAGCACCAAGAATCTTGAACTTGTGCGGAGTTTGAAAAGCAACCTCACCCGTTTGCTTGCACGAGTACAAAAGGTATATTTGTTGAATCTTACTTCATGAGGATCACTCTTGGGCGTTGCCCTCTGTAGTGTATTTGTCCAAGTGATCATGAGTGCTCTTACCATGTCTTTTTTTTTTCCCTACATTTTTAATCTTTAGAGTGAAAATGCTCAATTTTAATCCTTTTCTGCACCAATAATAACCTGACCCAACTTGGAGTGAAAATGCTTGTGAAGTCAAAATCCTCATGATATAGCATTTTGTTTTGAAACTGAAAAGCTTCTTTGAGCGTTGATGCAGAAAAGGGGAGATAAAGAGAAGGAAAGGAGATGAATACTATGGAGGCTAAAGTTTTAATTCAATATTTATCATCCGATCTACACCAATAGTTACAGAACCAAAGTAGCCATGCATAACCTTACAATCATAAAATAGAATAATTAAATGGAAATTGGTAGTTTCTTGTTGGTAGTACTCTTGTAATCTGAATCATTCTCTAATAAAGCACATGTAAATCATTCAGCATAGCTTTCCGCCTTCCTAGTCACATCTGGTTGGTTGTCTAGGTATAGAATGTTGCAACTGTTTGACACTCTGAATAAACTCATTTTAGGTGAGAGCCTTGTCTTGGAATTTGGTTTCATAGAGTTAAGTCACTCTTTGTTTAGTATATATAGTGCAGTGGAAATACAATTATTCTCTTCATAGCCTCTCCCACATTCTAGCCATATGAAGAGTCAAAGCCTTCGGGAGTATAAATCCCAAACTCAATGACACCTTAGCCTATGTTTAATATACCTATACTTTCTGTAACATATTTCCACTTAATTGAAATTACGATATTAAAGATGTGGAGGTCCATTTTCTAAATGTTCTTATTGTTGAGCAACATGTAGGTTTAAAGTTTAGGTCATTCATGTTCTGGGGAAAAAGCGATTAACTTCTGTTAACTTCTATCTGTGGGATTCTTTTAGTTTAGTATTGGGATTCTTTGCGGACAGAAATGAATTGGATCATACGTTGGGTTTACACTTTATTTAAAGAGCCATTTGGGGCTTCATTTGAAATTGTAACTATTTGTGCTGGAAAAATTCAACATCCTTACAATAGGTGGTAATACTCTTGTGAAAATTTCCTGTCACTGGGTTTGAATAGTGTTACATGTGTCGTCTATATGCCACTATATAGGAACTATTAATATTTTTCTTTTCAAGTGAAGCATATATTTGTCTAATTTCAGGTGAGGGATGAAATTGAACATTTGTTGGATGACAATGAAGACATGGCACATTTATATTTGACAAGGAAGTGGATTCAGAATCAACAATCTGAGGCTTTGTTGGGGCGTTCTGGCTCAAATAGCATCAGCCCTGCTGCACCCAATCTTCGTCGGCTAAGTTCCAACAGAAGCGGTAGCTTGGTAACTAGCAACAATATGAATGAAGATGACGTAGAGGATCTAGAGATGTTGCTTGAGGCTTATTTTATGCAACTTGATGGAACCCGTAACAAGATATTGTCTGTAAGTGCCAATCTTCGTGACCTTCTCTTAGCAACCTTATGATGAAGTACTTGACTCTTAAATTCAATTTTCTGGAATTCCAGAGATATCGACCATGTATTAAAAAAATAAAGTAAAAAAGTACCTAAAGATAATTAACCAACTCATCACTTGATAATAGCCCCATTATTGGTCTTCTTGACTCTGAATATGATACTCTCTGTCTCCTTGAGCATTTTGTCTATTTTTAGAGGAGTTACAAAGTTCTTTGTTTAGTCATGTTCAAATATATGGTAGTTTATGCTAAAAGCTGACTTTCAAGGTAAAATATATTATCTATGGTCTTTTGGCTGACGTATATGATCTCTTAATTGTTTAAAATGTCAGGGTAAATACTGGTGATCACTTTTAACTTATTTTTTTATTTATTCAAATTTAGATAAATGGGGTATTAAATCCCAATTTCAAATTGGTAGAGGATGTAATTGTACAGCTTGGGTGACAATTGTATTGTTCTCTTCATTGGATGTAGGTACGAGAATATATCGATGACACAGAAGACTATGTCAACATTCAACTTGACAACCAGCGAAACGAACTCATTCAGCTCCAGTTGACATTGACCATTGCATCTTTTGCTATAGCTATAGAAACCTTGATAGCTGGAATATTTGGTATGAACATTCCCTGTGTATTATATGAGAAGGAAGGGATATTTGAGTTCTTTGTTGGAGGTGTTACCGCATTTTCGGTAATGCTTTTCTTCCTTATTTTTGGGTATGCCTGGTGGAAGAAGCTGCTTGGTTCGTGAGTTCCCTTCATTATCTTTTGTAGATATACTAACCCGACTATCAACCTACCTTAATCAGGAACGAAAACAATAAAAGAAGCTGGACTCTGTAGTGTAGGGCCAGTTATGAATTGCTTGTGAGACATGTTGTATGAGCACATAAAAGAGAGGGTACGTTGCATTTTAGTAAGTGTAGCATGTTCAGGGATTTCATGTCTTCATAGGCCAAGAACTGCTGTAGCAAGTAGCATCAGCTGGATGTGTTTACCACTGTTGTAACATCATTCAGCCTTGTTTTGGAGTCTTTTATGTAGGATATTTGTTAGTGTACAATTATTGTATATGAGAGAATACAGAGGAAAATTTTCATTTCATATTGGATTGAAAATGTTACAAATATTTATTCTCTACATTATGATTGCATGATAAAGAGCCTGGGTTTTGTCTTCCTTTGGCAACCTCAGAACCATAATTCAGCTCCTGTGATTGGTGTATGTTTGCTCCGTTTCTGTATTCTGCTAGTGCAGCTTAGTTTTGGTCTTTTCTTCTACTACATTTTATTCAAAGTTTTCGAATGTCATAGAGGATTGTAGAGATGTGAAAGGGAAAGCTTGCCCATCTCTGATGCCTTAAAAAGAGTTATCACCAACTCCCATGAGTCCATAAAGATGATGACCAAAAATGTAACATATAAACACCGACAAAATGACCATATGAAAATGAATAACTAGGCTATAAATATAAAACATGTACAAAACTTTTATTTTGGATATTGTTATTAACACCTTTTTTATTTTTAATTTGTTTTTATTATATAAATATATATATATAATGTCAAAACTTGAGTTCTTAGTAAACTTTCAAATACTCAAGATTTACCTCTCCTACGTCAACTTGCCACTTGCCTATTTTTTATTACTATTTTTAGTTTTTTTTTGTAAATTTCTTCTCTTATTTTATTTTTTAAAATTATTTATTATTTAATTTGATGCGGAAAAACTAAAATAAGCGAGAAAGTTTCTCCCATCCGCATAGCGCTTTAGTTATTCATAATACTCTTACATTGTTTGAAAAAATTATCTTTAAAATGCAAAGGTGTGTTAATAACAATTTGAGGTGTGTTAATAACAATTCTCTTTATTTTTCATCTTATATATATAAGGAAAATACTATAAAAAATTAGCCATAAGGTCACTTTGGGTGGCCTTATTATTCAAAAAGCCACCAAACATTTTTTTCTGAAATAAGGCCACTAATATTTACAAAAATGCCACCGCAATATTTACAAAAATGCCACCGCATTTTTTTTGCTATTATTTACAAAAATGTCATTGGATACGAAAAAATCAATAAAGCTACTGTCAAAGACCAATAAAGCTATTGTCGAAGACCACTAAAGCTATTGTCGAAGACCACTAAAACTACTGTCAAAGAACAAAGAACACTTTTGCATCACAATAAAACAAAGAACACTAAAACTACTGTTAAAGAACACTAAAGCTACTGCCCAAGAACAATAAAGCTACTGTCCACGAACAATAAAGCTACTGTCCAATACTGGATACGAAAAAACCAATAAAGCTATTGTCAAAGACCAATAAAGCTACTGTCCAAGAACAATAAAGCTACTGTCCACGAACAATAAAGCTACTGTCCACGAACAATAAAGCTATTGTCCAAGCACAATAAAGTTACTGTCCAAGAACACTAAAGCTACTGTGGCCTTATTTCAGTAAAAAATATTAGGTGGCCTTTTGAAAAATAAGGTCACCCAAAATGACCTTATGTCTAATTGGCTCAAAATACTATTGTCCGACCCAATTTGACCTCTGTGTCCAAACTCTTTCTCAATGGCATATATTCGGAAGTATAATTCCATGATTTGAACCGTTGATCTTGTAAAACAATATTTATAGATCAATTCTGCAAAAAAAATAATCAATTTAGGAGATCGTTAACTCATCCAATTATATCAAACAAATGTACAGTTTTGGTAAAAGCTAACTTCTCATGAATAAACGATCTCTGTTTACTTTGATTTTTTGCAGAATTGATCTAAAAAATTGCTTTACAAGATTAACTGTTCAAATCATGGAATTACACTTCCAAATGTATGCCAATAAGAGAGAGTTTGGACACAGAGGTCTAACCTGGGTCGGACAAGAGTATTTTCCTATATATAATGTCAAAACATGAGTTTTGATAAATATTCAAAAACTTATATTTTGCCCCTCCAATTATATGTCAATCAAAATAAAAAATTTAATAAAACAATAGCAAAAAAGTAAATAGCAGAACTAAAAGATATATCAATGGCTCTACACCTACTTGCCCACTTGCCACTACTTACATTTGTTTATTTATTAGTTTTTTTTTCTCATTTTATATTTGAACATTCATTTTATATTTATTTCAAAAAATAAAATAATAAAATAAGTGGAGTCCGAAAATAAACAATTTTTGGCACATCGAAAACAACTAAATCGATCCACTGCACTAAAAATCAGGATAAGAATATTTCGCACGCGCATTTTAAAAAATAAAATAGACGAAGCCTGAAAATAAACTAAATTTTGGCACATCAGATACCACTAGATTAATTCACTGCACCAAAATTTAGGACACAAATATTTCGCATGCACGCGTTGCTTTTCACCTGCGCGTAGCACGTGCAGAAAGGCTAATATAGTCTAATAATCATTCCAGTTGGCATTCCAGAAGTGAAATGTGATGTGGTGGGGACATGTTTTATTAATTGATTTATATATAATTGAATTTGTTTTCTTCTTGTAAACTTTATTGAGGAATTCGCTGTCTCTCCCCGCTTCTCCCTTATGTAGTGTAGACCATATCTATTTGTCAATGTATATTAAATTCTTGTTGTCAACAACTCACTCCTAATTGTTCTACTTTACGTTTTAAATAAGGAAACAAAAGAAACAAGAAAATGCTTGTATGCAATAAAGTTGTATCACACCAACAAGAAAAGTTAAAAGCCTAGCATATGTTTAGTATTAATATGCTATATATGGATGGGTTGAGATTATAGCTTTAATTGGGTAGGGATACAGGTTAATCTATTTTTACTTCAATATGGACTAGCTTTTCACTTTCATAAATTTGAATTACTAGCTTTAATAAAAAATATATATAAATTTTTCTTGTCAATATTCCCTCGCATCTATGGGTAGGGTTGTTGACATTGTATGTGCACTAATGGCATCATTCGACGTTCGCTCACTTCCTCTTGATGGATAAAATTTGGAGTAATTTCCGCCTAACTTTTAGGGATCAATGGTCCTTGTTTTTTCGTCTAGAATGTTCGATTTGCAATCTTTGACGGACCTTTGGCATGTAGCCTGTTGTTAGGATTTGCTCTCCTGGTTTCTCGTTCACCTTGACTGTAGGGAGACCGACTTAAATACTTCAATGATAGACAACGAAAAAACACAATGGTGTTGGCAGCTAGAAAGGTTGGAAAGGTGGTGCTAGAGCCCATCTGCTGGCCTAGATTTTTATGGGTTAGAGCTGCTATGGATGGTGAGCTTTAGTTACATATGTACCTATCTTGATATGGGTTTGGGATCTAAGTGGTTTTTGGTCTTGAGTTTGGGAACCAAGTCGTCTGTAGAACCGACGTTTCGATGCTTTATTGAGATCATTGTCATCAAGACACTTTTAAGTCCGGCACAACAAGGGTTTCACTTTTGGCTTTTGCCTACGTTTTTGCCAATCTATCATTAGATTACTCTGTAAAAGCAATCACTTGCTCTTACGAAATTGTACTTGCGTGAGAATTCTTTCTGACGGGCCACTTAAAGATGTGTACTATAACTTCTAAAAAAATGTACTGTTGAAGTTTCTTTCTCCAAAAATATATACAATGCTTCTCCAGTATGGGCTTCAACAATTTTTAAAAAGTGCGGACACCTTCACTTAAAAAATATGGTATGACGATCCAAACTACACATCTTATAGGTCCCTTTTACAATATGATTTATGCAAAATTTTAGTCAAATCGGAAACCATTTAGCCGTTGGATTACAAGTTTTATCATTTTAGTTGTATTTGACAACTTGTTGTTTGTAATGTTTCACCATTTTGGATGACTAAACGATTTCCAACATAGCTAAATTTTTTTGTAAAGTTCATTATCAATGTGAAATCTAAAAGTTGAACGGTTTGGATTGTTAAAATTCATTTTGTGGTTATCGAAATGGCGATGTCCACACTTTTTTAAAAAGTGTGGAAGCCCTTACTGGAGAAACCCTTTATATGGCCCTTCCACTAACAAATACTTTTTTTAAAAAATTAGTCATAAGGCCACTTTGGGTGGCCTTATTATTCAAAAAGCCACCAAACATTTTTTTCTGAAATAAGGCCACTAATATTTACAAAAATGCCACCGCAATATTTACAAAAATGCCACCGCATTTTTTTTGCTATTATTTACAAAAATGCCACTGGATACGAAAAAATCAATAAAGCTACTGTCAAAGACCAATAAAGCTATTGTCGAAGACCACTAAAGCTACTGCCAAAGCACAATAAAGCTACTGTAACATCACAGTAAAACAAAGAACACTAAAGCTACTGTCAAAGACCAATAAAGCTACTGTCCAAGAACAATAAAGCTATTGTCCACGAACAATAAAGCTACTGTCCACGAACAATAAAGCTACTGTCCAAGCACAATAAAGTTACTGTCCAAGAACACTAAAGCTACTGTGGCCTTATTTCAGTAAAAAATATTAGGTGGCCTTTTGAAAAATAAGGCCACCCAAAATGACCTTATGTCTAATTGGCCCTACTTTTTTTTGGTGCATTTCAAGGCATTGCTTGTGGAACCCGCTTTTCGATCCCATTTTGACATCTAACTATAAAGTTTTAGGTCTCTATATGTATAACATTTATGCAAAGTTTCAGGCGAATTGGAAATTGTGGAGAAAGTTGGGTCATTTATGTTCCAATAGTTACCTTACAAGATTCCCTATTATAAGGGAAGTAAGGAAACAAAATCTCATCTTATATCCCTAGGTTGAGAGATAGAATAAATAGGAAAGATACCTAAGGTGTAAATAATATATTTTTCACTTCTAACCAATGCGCTAAAAATCGCTAGGCAGTAGTCGGGTGGCGGGGAGGGGCCTAGTGCCTAGACAGGAACTAAGCGGGCCACTAGGCGATTTTTTATTTTATTTTAATTTTATTATACAATATATAAATAACTAAATAAGTGTATGTTTAAAACAAAAACTATACTTGTATTGAGAGATATAAACATGCATAATTGAAGGATATAAAAAGTACTATAATTGATTGAAAACATAGGGAAAACAATTTTTATTTTTTAAAAT
The DNA here is from genome assembly GCA_029955375.1 of Rubus parviflorus. Lineage (NCBI taxonomy): Eukaryota > Viridiplantae > Streptophyta > Magnoliopsida > Rosales > Rosaceae > Rubus > Rubus parviflorus. The sequence continues at coordinate 1,304,337 of JARGGL010000008.1, read as the reverse complement.
CCGCATAGGCGGATTTGCAACTAATCGAGGTGGCTGGCCTCCTCGTAGCACCTAGGCGAGGGGGGTCTAGGCGGGGAGTTTTAGAACATTGCTTCTAACTACTATATGAGGGGTTTTTTTTTTGTTTTTTTTTTAAATCAGAAAATAGAAGTTTCATTGATAGCTCGAATGACTATCACAAACTGAGGCCTATTTAATGGCCTCATTAAGACCTCATCCAATCAAAACAAAGAAAAAAGCATCACGCATTCACGCCCCAATAAAAACTCAACATAATCACTCTTTTATTTCCACAGGATAATGTTGGAGTTCAACTTTTACAGGAGATAATAACTATATGTAGATTTTTTTTTGAAAAACGAGTTTAATAAATCAAGAACGATTACAATCGTTTAAAATGACATCCCAAACAAGGGTGAGAGTAGACATAGCCCATCCTCTAACCGTTGATAGTCTCTAGATCGAGAAAGAAAGTTGTCTTACCTTCTCGTCAACCTACACATAGGCCATGGTCAACGTTGATGTACAATTCTCTAGTGATCGACCAAACCAACTGCTCGCTACATCATCTTTCAAACGCCCTCATTTGGGGCACAATCCTCTGATAGCGGCCATGATATATCATGCATTCATTTGAGGTTCAACCACTAAGCAATGCCCCCCTCCCACCCAAAAGCCATGATCACCTTCACGCCTTGAGCATAAGTGATCGACAATCTGCATAGCTTGAATGCAAATATAGAAAGGCATCAAAGACAAAGGCGAGATACTACGCTGAAAGACGACGTTGGGGTGGCTGTATCAGAGAAGACACGCTTGGGGCTCAACCAGCGGTGAAGCCAAAGGAAGGCTACCGCAGGAGACTGCTAGGGTTTAGAGACATCGCTCACTAAACCAAGTAATCATGGACAATGTATTGGAGATTTGATCCGTAAAAAAAAATATCAAGTTGAATGGGATCGAGGACATGTATATAGAAATTTTTAAAATAAAAACATTAATAAAAGAATGAGAAATAAAAATATTAACAGTTTTAAAGAACGATGTGTGCTTTGCTAGGGTTTGCAAGCGAACATGCTCTTCCTCTTTCCTCGAGCACCTTTGCGACTATCGTGTCGACCATCAAGCGATGACATGTTGTTGCTCTACCCTTCCCGATTGTCTTCAGCGCTCGATTTTCCAAGGCCTTTGGCTTTTCCTCCGACTTGGTGGTCATGTTCGATATTCCTTGCGGTGTGATCCTTGTGGGTTTGACAACGCTGAGGTTCAAGACAAATGCGAGGGTATTGAGTGGTATGTCATCTAGGTCGTGCTAAGGTGTTGACTAGGTGAGTGGTTTGGTGAATAAATCCAATGGTGAACTGTCAAATTTTAGGTTATAAAATGCACGACATATGATTTCACAAGAATTATTACTAAAGATTTTTGTGTATGACTTATACTAAGTAGAAAAAAATATCATACAAACATATAAACACGTGAAATTTCTTGAATTTTGACCTAATATAATAAAATAAACGGGTTACGCGGGTGATTTGCGAGTTGGCGGGTTGACCCTAAACCCACCCGTTTATTAAATGTGTCTTGGTGGGTTGACCCGCAAATTACTCATTTTTTAATCGTGCGGGTTCAACCATTTTTATTTCGTGCGAGTTTCGAGTCGTATTATCGGATCGTGTCAAAATTGACAGTCCTAGTTGCAGGAAGTTTGAGACCCCGAGTTCAAAGTCATTTTTTTACCTACGGTTCCAATACTTACGCTTTTTGTTTTATACATATCTTATAGTATTATTATGCTATCACTAGAATCAACATGTAAGATTGCTTAGGTAGTGGTTATTTCTATCGCACATTTTTGAAGTGAGTCATTATGTGTAATTTTGCTTTTCAGAAAATATAGTGACGTCTTTTGTTAAAAAAAAAAATTAATAATAATAGCAGTTTTAATCACTCGTAAATTTTTTTTTTGTTCCGTTTTAACTTTTTCCATGTTTAGTCCCAAAATAGATTTTAGTAGTACAAAATGAACTGGAAAAGGAGAATAAAAAGGTGCGATTACTAGGATATATGAAAATGGAAGAAGGATCTTTCGGAGAAACAAAGCGTGAAAAAACAACCAAATTTCGGAAAGGAAAATAAAAAGGTAAAACCAAAGAAAATGAAAAATGTTTATAATTTTTTGTTTTCAATCCAACCCTCAGACCTCAACCAGAAGACATAGTAGAGAGAGAAAGGGAGAGAGGGCTTCTTCGAAGAGAAGAGAGGGAACCATAGAAAACTCAGAAACCCTAGAAGAGAGGATACTGCGCTTCTTTGATCATTGCATTTCAAGATCTCGATTAATCATTTCATATAGGTAATTCAATTTTTTGTTTCTCAAATTTGCACAACCGAGAAAGCATTTTGTTTCATGTATCTGTTTCTGTCTTCATCGATTCAGCTGATATTGCTGGTTACTTCTGCTGATAATTGCATACATTCTCAGCATTTCGGCAAATCACTGGTTTAATTAATATAATGAATGTTTGTGTAGGCGGCGCTCTCTTGTTTTTTCGTTTTAGGAATTGTGTGATTTCTTACATTTATATGCTCAGATTGTGTTTGGCTGCTGAGAAAATGTGGGAAAATGAAACGAACTGATGTCCTTGCATCTTAGAAAATTTAGTTACTTGAGGCTGACAAAGCAAAAGCCTTCACCTCAACCATGGCTTGTTTTGGGAGACACTATTCAAAAGCTTTTTTCCTGTTTTCTCTTTCCATGGCTTCCTCGAGTTTCAGTCAGTCGCTTAGAGGTGATTGGAATTCATCGATACAATGAGCTTTGTGTTTTTTTTTTCCACCAATTGATTGGGATCTTTAGTGTACTTGGTTTTGATTTCTCGGCATAAAACAAAAAGTCAATAAACCAAATTGGGTGGCACCTTTAGTTTTGGATAATCTGTATTTAGATGCTATAGTCATGTACTAGTTATGGCAATGACTTCGTCATCATCAGCATTCTGCAGAGATAATGGATATTTGTCAAACTGTTGTCCATTGACTGCATTGCTATGTCTCATGGACTAGGATAAGTGTATTGTGTGTATGTGCATGTCCGGGTTCAGGAATCATCTGCCTTATGAAGGGTATTTAATCACTGGGAAGTTTTCAGCTGGCATGTTCATGAACATGCCCATTGATGTACATGTGTATTGTGCTATGTCAAGAATGGAAAAGGAATGAGCCAAGTGGTATCAAACATAGGTTTCATATATACACATTTCGGAGCCAATAAAAGGAGTAAAGACATAGGTTTTGTTATTTATTTATCTATCTATTTTTTTCTTCTTTTGTTACAAAAGTTATGGGAAGTTGTTCCTTTTTAACTTGTGTTTTGATTTTTCTATTCTCCTTTATTGGTTGCTGACTTATCTCAAATGGCTTTTTGTGCATTGGGCTTTTTCATATCTGTTCTTAGAAATAATTTACTTTTCCTGTTAAACTATTCTTTCTTTCTCTGTGATCTTATGCTATATTTTTTTGTAGGAACTGGTTGTGCTGAAGTATGGCAAACTCCAAAAGTTCATCAAATATGAGAAATTTGATGTATTCCGGAAAGCATCCTTTGCTTCCTCCTAAAAGTCCATTTCCTAGTGTTTCCCCATCGTATGCTGATTACGTCTTTAGTCCTGCGATTGGATCAAAAACTATTCAGAAGCCTAGAGAGGGAAATGCGCACCACCAGCGAACTTCCTCGGAGAGTCTTCTTATCGAGGAGCAACCTTCTTGGCTTGATGATCTCCTTAATGAGCCGGACACTCCTATACGCAGAGGAGGTCATCGTCGTTCATCAAGCGACTCATTTGCATATGTAGATGCAATTAATGTTTCTAACATCGATTACGCAGCTCAAGACGAGTACAAATATAATAATATGTTTTCTGCACCCTCTTGGGGAACTCAAGACTTTGATCCTCAGACAGATTTACGACATGCTTCCTTATACACAGAACTGAACTTGGTGAAGCAGAAGAATAAGGCATGGGAGTCTTCTGTGAGTGCTATAAGTAACCCAAGAAGCCTTCCTTCTGTCAAGGATAACATTGTTCATCACAGTTCTGGATCTTTATCTACACCGCAAGAAGCAGATGGGGTTGTCTCTACAGCTTGTGAAAAGCAAGATCAGATTGAATCTGGTCCACATGATCCTAAAGCTTCCTCTGAGAAAAAGGACAATTCGAACGCCAAGCCTTATGCATCCGAGACAGATGCAAAACGCGCTAAACAGTATGTAGTTAACTCGATTGTTCTCTATTCATACTCATTTTACTTGATAGGCTGACGCTGAATAGCAACATTAATCTTATATACCTGTTAATAGTTTTTCAGTCGAAATAGACATGCAACCTATAACTCTCACCGTATTCTTTTAGAAATTATCGTTTGAGGATGCTTCATGATAATCATTGATGTAGCTAGAATGCAGCTAATGCTGTTTTGCTTTGTTATCTAAAACTAAGCTTGTGTCATGACTTGCTTAATCAAATGCATAGAAAAAGGGGGAAAAAGTGGTAGAGTAGGACTAGAGTACTTTTAGGTTTGTGTTATAGGCACAGGAACGAATTGAGCTTCTATGACCATTACGTGCTACGATGGAGGTTTACTTAGTTTTGGTTTTAGGTTTGTATTTTTACATATAGGTTGCTTGTTCACAACTTCAAGTACATTGATACAAGGATGAATAAATGCATAAACACTTTCATACAAGCACATGAAATTAATATATTGTGCGTGTATGGATGAAATTGCTGTATATGCACAAATTTTGCCTTAGTTAACTGGAACCACTTTCTTTCATATTTTCTTTGTTTGACATTTCATCCATTCTATCCCCATTATTATGGTATGTTGTCTTTCTATAGTGCACCTAGGTGCAGATGTTGTACCCTGAAGGCTCATGGTGAACACTACCTATTTGTTTTTTGCTTTCGGGTCTGCACAAGCCATTAGTGGGAACTTGTTTTCTAACATTTCTTTGGACTTTAGCCTGATGAGTGCTTTAGTTTATGGAAACTGCAACTCACAATCTAGTTCATTACTAATAGGCATATGCATCAGTGCTAACTTGTAAAATCACAATGCAATTTTAGTCTATTTAGGCTTTGTTTGGGATTGCTTCTCTAGGAGTGCTTTTGTTATGAAGCGATTCTACTGGAAGCAGTTTTATTAGAAGCACATACAGGTTTTTCATAAAAGTTTCAAGTGTTTTATGTAAAATCACTTAAAGTGCTTCTTAATAAACCACCAAAAAGCGCTTCTAATTTTTTTTTGTCAAACGCTGTCAAAAGCGCTTTTGAAAGTCTGGAATCGCTTTTACCAGTTTTAAAAGCAATCCCAAACGAAGCCTTACTTACATTGCGTGTTGTTAGGCATGGTATTAGCTAGTATTGGGCTGATAAGCTATTAATAAATTGATCAGAGCATCTTAAGAGAAATAACAGCGTGCAAGTTTTAGTTTGGGAATATAGTATAAGTTTAGGACGTAAAGGGTGTTAAGTATTATATATCCTTTTCTTTATAGCTAAGGTGGAGGATTATTTACACTCTGTGTTACACTTGTAATATAAATAGCTTAGATTTCTGGAAAACGCAGAGAAGACAGTTGGGTGTAAAGCATTGGACAAAGACCATATTGCTCTTAGGGTTTTTAAAGTAGGCTTGTTCAAGTTCCCGGAGTCATAGGAAGCTTTTCATACATTGGAGATTAACTATCTATGATGATATGTTTATTTTCAATTTGAGGGGAGTAAGAGAATTTGCTTAGCCCTCAATACAATTTTAGCACGAAGTTCCCTTATTTTGCAAATTAAACTCTGGATATTCCGGATTCATAATTAGCTGGCTCTGTAGCACAATGCAGATGTTGAATTTAGAGATATGGGGTATTCTCATGCAAGAAATTCTGAGAATCGTTGATTATTATTATTATTATTATTTTTTACTTATAAATTCTGAGGACGCTAGACGCTAGAATAAGCTGAAGGATAGAAAAATAGTTTAGTGCTTTGAAAAATATTACAATTATTGTTTAGTTTCTTTGTAACCTCATTGATGGACATGATGGTAGAAACTGGATTAGTGTAGCCTAGAATGGGACTAGAAATGATATGTATGGAAACTGATATACTATTTACTGCAGGCAATTTGCTCAACGCTCACGGGTTCGGAAACTTCAATACATAGCTGAACTGGAGAGAAATGTGCAAGCTTTACAGGCAAGTGACAAGAGAAGCTAAAAGTACTGTATTTAAGATTGAATTGGGTGGCAGAACATTGATCATATGATAAATTAAAATACACTGATGTTCCTGTACGTGTTACTCTGCAGGCAGAAGGGACTGAAGTTTCGGCTGAGCTTGAATTCCTCAACCAGCAGAATCTAATTCTGAGCATGGAGAACAAAGCTCTCAAGCAGCGGTTAGAAAATATAGCACAGGAGCAACTTATCAAATACTGTGAGTTTCTACCTTGAAAGTTCATGCTCCGATAGTCTATCTAAATGTCTGCTTCATCTTTACTCGAATCAGGAGAACTTGTCTTGAATAAAATTTTAATTATGTATTAGGTTTATGAAATTTTTTGAATATGAAGTTTCAAAGCACAGGGAACTGGGGAAGGATGAAGCTCTTATTAGAATACATGATATATCTCGTACCTATTGTAGTATGATGACTGGAAACTCAAATAAAGAATTATGAGGATTATAAAGATTTGGATAAAATGTAGGAAATGTTAGTATTGAACGTAATGTTTCACTTTGGGGGTTGGGGGGGGGGGGGGGGGGGGGGGGAGAGTTGGGTTTCGAACAAGTGCTTACCTATCATCAACATTTATCAAATAAATACCTGGTAATTTGCAGAGCATTTCTGGTACAGCTGCGAAAAAAAAAGTGATCTAGCTGCTCTTTTCCCTAGGTTGATTTGATATAAGAGAAAATCAAGCTTTCTTCTTCCCAGATAATGTACAACGAATGGAATAAAATTTAGAAAGGATAGAAATTAGCAGCTTCACACTGGAAGGGTTCCTCTTACTGCGGTCTAAAAATAAATTTCTAAGCAGGACATTCAAATACTGTGACTCCTGTTGTGCAGGAGTAAAATAATTAATAATCTACAATTTCAGAACCATAATTTTCATTAGTTACAACATAGAAGATAAGCTACGTCTAACTGTTGGCTTTTGTCTGCAAGGTTGGTCTCGTGCATAGAACTAGGGTGGATCAATTGTTTTTCTTCCTGATTTATAGAATTTAGTGAGTGTTAATGTTGCATGGGGAAAATTGTTTCGCTTCCTGGGAACGTGGATCTGCGACTGGATGAATTTTTTCTTTCTAAGTATCCAGATAAACAGTAGTATTTTAACCAATGGTGAAAGCTGAGTGCATATCTATCATGTCATGAGCAGCAGTACTTGTTAGGGTTTAGGGAGTACTTGTTATTTGTTTCCCATTCTTGTCATGAGCAGCAGTACTTGTTATTTGTTTCCCATTCTTTTTGTTATTTAATATATGAGTTCTTGTTCAGTGGAGCAAGAATTGTTGGAGAGGGAGATTGGGAGGCTACGATCCTTGTATCAGCAACAGCAGCAGCAGCACCAACAGCAACAGCAGCGACCTTCTTCTAGCCATAGACGTAATAACAGCAGAGACCTCGATTCCCAATTTGCAAACCTCTCTTTGAAACACAAGGATGCAAATGCAGGCCGTGACCCTGTTACAGGCGCACTTCGCATTTAGATGTGTAGTTTAGCCAGAGCCAGAGCTGTTGTGTTTTATCTCTACTTTTCCATTGATGTTGCCATCGCCTGCCTGACCAAATTTGTTGCTTCCCTTTGTGCGGGACGAGGCCAAGCTATTCCTTTCTTGGCGCTCTACCTTTCTCTCTTCTCACTTTGTGTAATTTGATTCACTGTTTATTGCCCTTGTCTGTTAAGTTAATGTCTGTGCACCTGGTAGTCATTGCCCAAAGTAGTTCTACTTGGGGCAGGTGACTCACCGGAGGTGGTAACTCAGAAAAGGTTCGGTACTTCAATCTTTATTGTATTGTCGTAATTAGTCATATGATTCATAAATGTTGCATGGTCCATTATTGGCCCATTGAAGATTTCGGATTTCCACATAGTACAGTGATCGTTTGGGCTGAATGGATTTGCAAGGCATTATGTTAGGAATGTGTACTTTGTAAAATGTTATAAATGAAATCCGTGGTTTCTTCGATTTTATTGGTTTTGAGAAAAATTTGATTGAATGCTCATTTAGCAGCTAGCCTGTTAGTTCATTTGTTGAAGAAATCATTACTGAATCGTCTGATGTCCGATGTCGTATTGATGGAAAAAAAAAAAATCCTTAAATGACGTCTTTACTTTATACCCATTTAAGGGGAGGAGGGAATGTCAAGAAAGTGATGAACAATAATATATGGTTTGCAATAGTATTCGTGGGATAAGATGAGACATTAAATGTGAAAGGAAAGAAAGTATTCGTGGGATAAGATGAGACATTAAATGTGAAAGGAAAGAAAAGATTACGTAGAGACCACTAAAATAAAGTCAAAGAATCGAAGTAATCAAATAATTAAAGACATTACCAAGTACAAAAGTTTACAAATGATCACCAACTAATATATGTGTACTAAACTAAATTGTTGCATTGATTCTTGATCAAGTACTAGCTAGCAGCAGAATAGAATTTTTTTTTGGGTGTAAATTAAGCTGCAGATCGATCAGAAAAGAGGTGGTGCTAGTAGTGCAAGGAACAAGAAGGAGAAGAATAGCAGGGAAAGATTGAGGAGGGTTGCTGCTGTAATAGTATTAGCTCCATTTGGAAGTGTGGGGTAATCATCTGGAGGGGGCATCACACATTCATCCCCATTGAAGGAAATTCTTCTTGGGAAAGTCCATCCTTCTCTGAATGTGAACATTCCTTCATCCTTGTGCAGCAACATTTCTGTTTGCGCGTTCCCTTGTTCTCCCGAGGTCAGTATCATATCATTATAGAATTTGATGCCCCAAAACATGCCCGTATCATCTGATAATATTTTGTTCTACTTAGTAATTAATGTATAATCAATTGAAGATGCATGGAAAACGTAGGGCGGCAGTGTAATGTGATCGAGATGGAGGGAGCTGAGGACTTACTGATGTTTCCGTAAGTAGTGAGGGGGTGGTAATTGAAGCTGAAAAGCTGGGTGACGCTTTTCAAGTTTGGGTGCTGAACGACCAAGTTCCAATCGGAATAGTTTTTGAGAAAATTGAGATTGGTGACTGTGATCTTGACCCTCCAATACTCCTTATAGCTCTGCTTGACATGCCAGTGAACTCTGATGGGGCACATGTGCTGCGAACATGTTACCACAGGAGCCGATGTTGGAAGTTGCAACACAGTAGGAGGTTTGTCACCAGACCTGCAGTGCAGAAGAGAGAGAGAGATAATGGAGCATGTACATTCAACTTGGGCTAGGAGTAAAATTAATGGAGCTAGCTAGCTAATTACTTACTTGACACATTTGGCTCCTCCTAGTCCTTGGCATCCGCAACTGCAACGAGGGCAATTGACAATGGTGGTGTTGTAGAAGGCAGACAAGGAAACGCAGCAGTTGGGTGCGCGAGATGCCTGGGACTGAGAGTAGGTGCAGGTGATGTTCCACGTCTCAAGGGCTTGTGTCCAGCGGCGGCGGTTGTCAGCAGGAAAGTGCGTTGGGGGGACTAGAAACGGGTCTCCACAGGTGTAACCAGGAACTCCGAGATTGAAATGGCTAGGCATTGTAACGTTAAGCTTATCAAAGGAATCGTTTGATCCTTGGCGGTTAGCAAGAAAGTTTCCAACGCTCATCCTGAAGGAGGAGAGATACTTGGAAGGGTCTTGGTTCATGGAAGACAAAACCCCTCCCTTGCAGCAGTTGGAGTACTGCATGTTGTAAGGAGTTCCAGGAAGGAGATCAACGATGACGGGCCGCTTCATGCAGCAATGAGGAAGCTGTCCGCCACCGGAACCCTTAAACCACGAGCAATCTCCTTGCTCAACCGCCTCCGCACCACGCATGTCCCAAATCACTTCCGACTTGTTCCAAGTCCATTCTAGTTTCCATCCTGGCACTTCCACATGCCTGTATTGTTGCATGTTGTATATGGATACTCTTATCTGCGCGCATGCATCAATCACAAGTCACATAATCGATCACCCCTACCCTTGCTCTTCTACTTAATTTTATCATCAACAATTCAACCATACATGCATCATATGCCCTAGCTAGCTAGCTACATTGTTCTGTTTTAAACCCTCAAATCATTCATCATTTCATTAAACAAACAAAGAGCTGTGTGTGTGTGTGGCATATCAGATTATCAGGGGCTGTCAATAGCGTATGGATTTTGTTTCCTTAATTAATTTCCACAAAATCCCGTCCCAATATTAATCAAGGAACCTTTGTCAAATATATGTTGAAGAAATTAAAGATTATACAATAACTAGTAGATGCCCACAAAATTGAACAACAAGATCTCCCACAAAAAAATTAAAATTATAGAAGTATCAACTGATGGCTCTAGTCATGACTCATGAGATCGAGATAGATCTGATCATGACGCATGAGATCGAGAAATTCAATTCTTCATCCGGATTTTCATATCTCCAATTATTTTAATTGATTGAGACAAAGTCAGTCAGTCAGATCCATGATTTGATTTGGGTTAGTTTTTCTTGTCCAAGAAAAACAAAAGAGAGAGAGAAACTGTAAAATAATTCTTAGGTTAGGTTTAGGGGCATTTCATTAACTTGAATAGACGACGTCCGACAGAAGGCAGGTCAGTGTCGTACATATTTCTGATGTGGCGCAAAGTAATAGGTACTGAAATAATTAGGACCCACTGACACACCAAATGAGAAACAAAGAAACTCTTCTCCTCTCCTCTATCTCCAACCAAACAAACATTCTCAATCAATCATTCACTCTTCATTCTGAGAAGACAGAGAAGAATGATTGATTGAGATTTGAGAATAATCAAATCAAATCAAATCAAATCAAGCAGTCAGTCACAGACATTGAATATATAATTAATTAATGACAAAAAAGAATTGTACGTAGGTAGGTAGTTACTGACGTCATATGTATCTGGGTTACTCTGGTCGAGAAAATCCCAAGTGATGATTACGTTGCCATAAGGATCTAACGGGTCGTATCCATCTGCAACGACGTCGTCAGAGGGATCGAGATGAGCAAAACAGAATTCAGAAATCAATCTAACGCTAAATTAATTAATTCATACAAGTAATTAAATTAAAGGAATTAATTAGTACAGTGATCAGTACTTACAAGATAACGAAATGGAGGACAAGACCATCAGAGACAAGATGACGATGGTGTCCATATTCTGAAGCTGAATTCTCTTATTTTCTTAGAGATGGATCATCCCAGATTTCGATCGGTTTCTTTTGCTCTCCGGCAGGCCTTCAATTCCGATTCAGAGAGTGTGTGTGCTGCTCGCTCCACACCTGCATCATATCATCATAATGGTAATAATAATCCATTCCATTCCAATCCACTCCAATCCAATATATAAGACCCGAGATTTATGCATTAATAATAATAATAATTAAGGAGGCCAGTAAATAGAGTCATATTTATTGCTGCACTCCAGCACTACCAATACTGTCAATACATGAATTTGTTTCCTTCTTCATCGGTTTATTTTTTGGGCTTTATAACAAAATCTCTAATTACATATATGGATTGCATTTAATGCATGATATCAATTTTAGAAATGACGGGCAGAGTAGTGGTGCTTGCTTGTTGTATGCGTTCTCCAAATCTGGAATTCTGCTGTGCTGGAATGGATTGTAATTATTACCAATTGGATTATTAGGTACGTAGAAATTAGGATATGCGTGTATCAGTTCATGTCTCTCTTTAATCTACAAATGTATATATGACTAGGATCCAACGACTCAGATTAATTTCCCTCTATAGGCTCAATTCAATTAATCATTAATCAAAAGCCTCAGCGCGTAAACATCTTAAATTCCTAATGCCATCCGGCCGGCGGGAGGGCCGGCCGGGGCACTTCCAATAAGGCCCCTTTTCCGCTTGAGCTACTTCGTTTTGGACTCTACGTTCAGTCAGATCTAGAACTACCCTCAACGAATTGCCTACTGTAGCTATAGGAACCGCTAAAGATCGAGACACCACGAACATTCTGAATTAATAATGTCTTAATCACTGCTTACATGTAGCTACGCAGTTTTAAATATTAAAAAAAATGGCAGTATCCTTCAACCGCAAGATAACAACTTTAAGTAATTTATACAATTCTTGAAGAAATTATACAAATATTGAAAGAGGTGATTATAAAGATATCGATGAACTCCATCCAAGGCTTCAAGTTGCTTGGCTCATCTCTGAGATAAAGCAAATATTGTCATTCCTGAAATGAAAGAGGCCATCATAAATCCATTATAGCACATATATGACGCTCCAACAAAACTGAAAAGTCTATGATTTCACAAAGGATCACGTTAACACATATTTCACGCTCATTATGAAACTTTCTAGACTGTCCATCTCCATGAGAAATACATGGACCAGTTAGTGATCCCCGAAAGTAAATAAAAGAAACACAAAAAAAAAAAATGGTCTATCTTATATGGAGAAACATAAAATAAAAGAAAATTTGAAACTATATCTAGGACAACGGCATAACAAAGATACCTCAAAAGGTCGATATAAGCAACAGACTGGTCCAAAGCTTTGAAAGTCATTCATGCCGACGTCTTTTGACATTTTCCTCAGTAAATGACTGCCAGGCATTATGATCAAGGGCACTCAAATCATCGAGTTCCGCAATGGCAAGTAAATATGATGTGAGTTTCATAAGCTCCTGATCACTGTCTCGGCTAGAATGGGCCTTCCTGAATGGCTTGATGATCAAACCATTTTGTGGGTTCATCACAAAATTTCTCCGCAGATCATCAAACATTATAGTGTTTTTTGAACTGTAGAACTGAATATAACAAGAAACCGCTAAACATCACCAAATTGATGGTTGGACAGGAAATGAGAAAATACAATACTTCCAAACTGTTCATAGTAATTGGAACCACACCCCAGATACATGTATGACAGCAAAATTTTGTTGTTTAAAAGAATTCTAGGCTTTTTTTTTTTTTTAAAATTACCCTTATAACTTGTATGGGCAAACTGTAAATGATGGTATTGTGCCTTAAGTTCCAAAGGAGAGAATAATATTTCTCAACATCAGTTTGGATGTATGAGGGAGAGAGACAGAGAATGGAGATCATTAATAATTCCATACCTCAGGGAATTGAGCCCAGATTAAGCCTAGTGGCTTGCAATCAAAGATTCCACGAGAATCTGACTGAACTGTAATCATTGCCATGTGGTCTAGAAGAGCAGTGATTTTGTAGTTGGGATTGTTGAGTACCCCAAGCTGGCCCATCTTCAATTCAACCCATTTGATGCTGCAGAAAAGAAATATATACAAAATGAAGCCACTGGAATATTCATCAAAGTTTCCTTCTAATCCAGTAATAGCAAACTAAATTCATTTTTACTTTAAGCTTCCAGATATACCCTCACATAAATCTATATCTATATGTATATATATACACACACACACACATATATATACAGATTTTTTTAAAGACAGGTTAGCATGATTTCTAGCATTAAATATGCGGTCCTATACAGTTTGGCAACATAACATTCCAAGACTGATAAAGATTGAAAATTTCATCCACTTACTTGGTGGTTATTACTATCATTCATCCAACTTTATGGTTTAATGTATTTACTTTTCTGTTTATCCAAGTGTTTCTGCTAGCATTTAGCTTACAGTAATTCGCAACTGATAGCCTGCTTGCATCGGCCTATATGGCCACTGTGTTCCAGAATAGCCACTCTTGATTTATTGAAATACACAACATTTTCTCCTTGATATCATTGTCAGTTCTTTCTCATGCTCCTACTTCTTGTCTTCCTAATTTGATTCTCTCTGCTAAGTATCTAGCGGCGCAACAAGAGAAAATTATTTCATTTTGTATAGTCTTTCTATTAATCATTGATGCAAGATGGAGAAATAGGAAAAAGGAGGTGAAATTTTCATTTCGAAGAAGAATGTTGTGACAGAACTGAAAAGAACAGAAAAAGAAAAGTGAAATTCAATAGGCAAGATTGTTGGAAACCGATTCGATATTGAATTCACTTAACTTTATTTCGTTACCCATCAATAGAGTTAAGCCCTATGCTGCTAAAATGATATAATATGACAGAACCTTAAAAATCCACAAGCAGGTAACTTTAAATGGCAGGATGCTTGCTGCATGTTGGTGGTAATGAATTAATGATTAATATAAATAAATAACAAAAGAAAAAACCGAGAACATAAACAATGGAAAATAACCAAATTCTCTTTCAAACGTTATAAAATGATTTCCTAGCCATGTTTAGCAAAGCATATATAACCACTCAAAGGGGAAACAATAGGGGACATATCTACGCCGCAATCTTCAACAATAAATAAGGTATATAAGGTAAAGGGCAAGATTAAGGTTCAAAAGTGAAAAGCTTGTTTTCAAGGAAGAGATCATGTGGAGGAAAAAGTGGTGTGAGCAAGAGAGGGTGATGGTAATTTGCAACTGTTTCATAAAGTGGTACACGGTAGAAAAAAGAGAAGTTGGTAGAGAAACTGGGGTTGAGTGACGGATTGATCTCTCACCGAACATGATGGGAGGATTAGGAGGAAACAGTTACTTTTTTCAAGAAATTTTATACTAGGGAAGAAGGGGGAAGGCCAGAGCGAAAGGATTATTCTTACCGAGCAATTTATTATGATTAGAGCGGTGTGGTGTTTTAGTTTTCTTTTAAATTGCTTAGGTGTTTAGTTTGCATATGTACACTTCTTTAGTTTCTCTAAGGGACAACTTGTCAATGAAAGAAAGTTTTAAGGTATAGATAATCCATTGATATTTTTGGGTCTTTCTACAAAATTATCTCAGCCTAGATCTTCTAATTGACAGCTTACCTGGTTGCAGACCATATCATAATATCATATTCTGCATAAGCAGCTGTCAGAAACTCATGAAGATCTACAAAAGAAAATGTAGGATTGCTAAGCTATACAGACACAAATACTTTTAAAATGTAGAAACTTTGTAATGAAGAAGAAACACTGACAAGGCCGCATAAGTTGAAGTGGGTTCTCTGCTGTGGACCGATGATCAAAGAGAGTATAATCAATATCCAGCACAAGCAGCTTCTTTCCTTGGCGGCAGGGATTCTTAAGTTCAATCTACAACTCAGTGCAAAGAAAAACATACTATATTCATTTGAAATTGATAGGTGCCTAACTGGTGTTTTCGTTTCTTTATCTAAGTAAAACATATATAAATTAAATGTGATTGCAGATAGAACCAGTATAACAAACAAGAACTGCAAATTAAAAAAGATGGACCTTGTACTGATCTATACGCCTCCTCAATTTCTGCTGATTGACATGATTATCTTTGATATCAACAGCCTCATCTTGCCCAAGCTCAAAGTCATCAACAATGTCAGGAGACTCCACCGGATCCACTATGATATCATCCTCCATAGTACTAGTAATTCAATTTAACAAAAACATTTTATCGAACACTTGGTGTGCAAACATATGTTAGTAACATAAATAAGAAGACCAAGTGAGACAGAGAGGCACTGACCCAATCATGGTCATTTTGATTGAGGACTTGAAAGGGAGAGAGGAGAGCAAAACGGCGTCGTCGGCGAGTTTGGAAGGGAGGAGTTTGGGGTAGAGAAGCTTTTGGCGTTTGGGCAAGACGGTGGTGAGTTGGCAAATTCGACGCTTGAGCTCGCCCACAGTGTCGTCGCCGCATAATCGAACCGTGTACTCCTTCCCGCTCCACTTGACCGTCAATGTTAGCTCCTCTTCTGGCGACGTCGTTGAGCTTGAGACTCCTGCCATTGCGCAAACTGCTCTGTGCTTATTTTCAATTTCTCTCAGGTCCCAAGCACACGCTCCTTTTCTATTGTCCAAAAAAAAAAACACAAGCACTTTTTCTATATGCGAGCCTTGCGCATGGACATTATTCGTGTTCTATTTCTAGTGCAGTGAATTGATCTAGTAGTATCTTATGGGCTCCATCTATTATTTATTTTATTTTTTATATTGCGTGTGCTAAATATTTGTATCCTGATTTTTACTGCAATAGATCGATGTAAGAATTTCTAATGTTAAAAATTGATTATATTAAGGATTCATCAGAACTCGATATACCCCATACTTCAATATTTTTCAAAATGTTCATATTTTGCTCTATTGCCTTCTAGATCTATACCTCATGTCCAACCCCATCCCTAAAACACACGTATCCAATCTGCCCTATAGAAACAAAAGTAGTGAGAATAATGTGAGCCCCAAAAATTTTCAAATAATTTTTGGAAGGTAATTTTCACGTTTAATAAATTCCCGAGGCCAATGATAAGACAAATAAATAATTTTCTGAAATTACAAGGATTGTAAATTTTTTCTATTGGGTGCCAAGGAAAAAAAAAACAAGGATAAGCACTTAAGAATTTGTTAAAACCCTCTCATTACCATCGAAACTCAACTGAGCATGAAGAAGCTCGACTAAGAGTTGGGCTTTTGGACCACGACACTAAGTGAAAGAAATGTTTTGAAAAAGGTTGATGATTAACAATTTGAAGGGAAAGTTTAGCCCAAAAACCAGTCCAAGGGCATTCTCGTCTTTTTGCACTATTACGTATATAATAGCAACTTACCTAAGAAAACCTTGACTAAGTCTGCCTCTTCCTTCACTCTCTTCCCCAACCTAGCTCTCTCCCTCAGTCTCTCTCTAAGCCCTCACTCTCTTGCCGCTTGAAAGCATGGCCTCTGGCTGATAGGAATGTTTACTTTTTCATATCAATTTTCCTATGTTATCTTAAATTGTTTAGTGTTTTTCAAGCTATTTACGTTGTTTTCAGGTTTTGTAGGTATCGCGAAGCAATAAGGAAGAAAGGAAGCAAAAAGGAGCGATTTAGGGAATTTTCCCGAAAGCATTAGGAAAAGAAGAATGAATCCGGAGTGACTGGTCGCGATCTGAGGGCGATGGGTCGCTGATGAGGCAGAGAGCTCGACGACCGGTCGCGCTAGCTAGCGATATAGGAAATAGATTTTAGGATTTTTAATCCTAGTTTGTTTTGGGCTTTTAATTCTAAAGTTCAAAGGACTCTATTCAGCCGCTACACAATATAAAAGGTGTCTCTGATTTGTTGATAGGAGTATATTTGTATGCTCCATTGTGTTAAATTCCCTATAATTTATTGGTTAGTTCCTCATTTATTCGGGTTCCTTATCTTGTTTTCATGTTTTGTAGGTTTCTCGGAGCAATGACGAGGAAAGGGAGCAATTGGAGATAAGTTAGAGCATTCCTGAAGATTGAAGGAAAAAGTGAAGAAAAGTCCCAGTCGACCGGTTGGAAGCTCGACTCCAGATTTTATTATTTTGGAATTTTTCCTAGAAACTTGTGGGCTTCGACTAGGCCAAGGACGTCTCAAACCCTAAAAGACAATATAAAAGGGTCTCTTGGGCAACTGTGGAGAGCCGAGGATTCACCGTGTTCTTTTCTTCTTCTCTTTCTTTCATAGGATTTTATTATGTTTTTGATTGTTGCTATCATGACTTTGAGTAGCTAAACTCCTTAATAACTAGCACTACTAGAATTCTGCTCATATACATCACTTCAAAGAAATCGGTTGGAATTGCACCTGATGTAATAGTTTGTGTTTACATCGCTTTTTTAATAATCGATTTCTGTTATAGGCAATAACATCGGTCCTTAAAATAATCGATGTCTGCAAATTTTTTTCAATTTTGCGGAAACCTCCAAATTCTAAAAACACGGAGCGCTAATTTTTTTTTTTAAGTGAATGCGCGGAACAAAATTTCAGTTTTCCCCCTCAATGTTCACAACACTTTTTTCAGCCCTAGCCCTAGTCTCCCAAACTCCACAACATAAATCTTCTTCTCTGATACTTAGAATCTTCTTCTCCAAAACCACACAACATAAATCTTCTTCTCCACAATCATTCGTCTTTCTCTCCGTCTTCTCCAACACTCATACCCTCTTCTCTAGCGTCGTATGTCTTCGTCCGTCTCTCCTCTCTATCTTTGCCATCTCCACCACCAAACGGAAGAGAAGAGGACAACGAACATAACCCAAGCCGAATCGCCGCCATGGACCACCCAAAGTCGTCGCACGTGTCGCCACTTCCTCAACACACCGCCGCCTCTAACAAGGTCAGAGCAGAGCTGTTAGAAGAAGAATTTGTAGAAGAACACCAATAAATTTGACCAGATCGTATGGTCTTGGCTGCCGAAACCCAAGATCCGGATGGTGAGATTCGTGCTCACTCGAAAGTTATCCAGTCCACCCTTTCTTCCTCCGAAGCCCATTTAGCTGCAGCCAAGGTAATTATTAATAATTTTATAATCTTGAATTGCTTTCGGATAAGGTAGAAATCTTCCTGCATATATTTTCACAGTAATTGTGTGTGATTATAAAGTTTTAATCAGTTGAATACTAATATCTGTTTCATTTTATAGTTTGTGCTGATTTGGTTCGTGGTGCTAAGGACAAGAGGCTAAGGGTTAAGGGACCAATGAGAATGCCTACAAAGGTTCTGCACATTTCCACTAGGAAGTCTTCTTGTGGTGAATGTATGTTTCAGTGTCAATTAAGCTTTAGTTAACCCATTGATTCCTATATTTTTACTGCATTCTTATTTTTCTTATAATATGGAAGTATATTGATGGATAATGCTTTATGTCTCAAAGATGTAGAGCAAGTGTTACTTCTTTTATGGTCATTTACTCATAAAGTTAGGAGTTAAGAGAATTATAATTTGTTGCTGATGGTGGTCCGTATGAACAGTCCCGATAATTGAAGTATGGTGTCTCTACATTTGCGGTTTCAGTGGATTTAACATTTGTTTGTAATTTGCAGGTACCAATATATGGGACAGATTTGAGTTGCGTGTGTACAAGCGTGTTATTGACCTCTTTAGCTCTCCTGATATTGTGAAGCAGATTACCTCCATTACCCTGATTTTTAGTCCTTAATTTTTCAATTTTCCTAACAGGTAATTCCAACAAAACTATGTCATTTTGTTTCAGTTAGTCTGACTGCTTTAATCTTTACAAAAGCTTTTGCAGATAACATGATCATATATATCATCAAAAGTTCAAATCATTGATTTTTAAGTTCAAAGCATTGATATCTTTAGTTTAAAGTTTTAGTACGTTTTATTTTTGTGCAAAATATTGACGCTTATTTGAAAATAGAAAATTAAACACACTGGTACCGATCAATAAGTCATAGTCTGTTATATGATTTATTAGCAAACTCTTGCATAGTTGATCCGATCAAGTGTTTTTGTTTCACTTAGTTTAGCACACTCTTGGATGGTTACTGGTTTTTGAGTCTTTGGCTTTTGGAAAGAAAAAGAACACAAACCAATTCCCCATCTCTAGTCTTTACAACATGTCTTGCAGGTCAAATATGATCATCATCATCATCATCATCATCATCACTTAAGCCAACAAATTTAATTTTCTAGAAATTCTGCTGTCACCAACAATACAATCATGGAGCTGGAAAGTACCGGAAACCTTGTCCCCATCTCTAGAAATTCTGCAAATGGTACTTTGGTTGCAGTTAAAAAACTTGAAAGGGTGTGGCCACATGGGGAGAAGGAGTTTATAATTGAAGTCAACACCATTGGCTCTATGCATCACATGAACTTGGTTCGTTTATGTGGCTACTGCTCCGAGGCCTCACAACAGTAAGCAGTAATCCTTGGAATTCATTTTTATGCTTTCATCTATTAACTACATGAAGAATGGCATAATGCATGTACAACATCATTGAAATCTCATGATCATATTTTCTTGTTCTGGCATGCATGGCAGGCTTTTGGTCTATGAATTTATGAAAAATGGGTCATTGTTTTTCTCTTGTATTCCAGTTATTGTTTTTATCGTTATGCATTTCTTGTTTTTTTTTTTTTTATAGCCTTAGCTGCTAGCTATTCTTTGTTGTTGATTTGGTCTCCTTTGGTCTCTTCTCTTGGCTGGTGATTTGGTCTCCTTTGGTTAGAAATTGTACATGGTTACAAATAAGCCTCAAACTCCTCTTGAACTATACAGCCTTACAACACGCTTCTTGAACTACCCTACTCTTCTTGGTTGAGCAATTTTGGTTACCAAATGAATTTTAGACAAAGAAATGACTTGGTCATTTTCTGGTTTTCTGAATTTTCTGACCCAACAGCTTTTTTCCTGAAAACTATACTAAACCGTGGGAATCTGAAAATAATTTCTTCTTGACAATTGCATTACACAAACTAATGAATCATCCAGAACTGGAATCACCTTGAAAGCATTTTTCTAGAATTAGTTATGTATTTTACAAGTTAGGTTTCCGTTACAATGATTTCTGAAAAATTCACTGCACTATTGCTTAATGAGATTAAACAGTAGTATATGGTTAGGTTTCTTTGACAACCATATATGTCACGTTGTCAGATGAAAGAGATAAGTTGGTTGCAATCCTTGATGAGGTATATTAAGTTGCTTAAACGTTTTTCATTTCTCATAATCATAACTGTCATTTGCTATTTTCTGATGGTACGTTTTTTTTTCTCTATATTCTTGCAGATAACATAAAGTTTGCAGCTTCCATTTGGTGGCATCTAATGTAGGAAATCCCCAAGTAGTCAAGGATGTATGGGTTGCTGTAGTTTGTGCTTGCATTATATTTTGTGGCCTAGTCAATTTCTAGTTTTCTTTGTGTACGTCTATTACAAATACAATGCAATGCAATAATACAATTAGTCTTGATTCTTGGTTTGTTGAGAAATGTATATTTGATTTGCTAGCAGTTGTTTGATGGAGTTGTGGACTTCATGCCTATATAAAATGTGTGGGGTATATTGATATATAGGAAATTAGATTCACCAACAGATGCATCAGTTCTAGCAAAAAAATGATGTATCATAAACCAATGGACATCAAATGTTATGAAAAGAATCGATGTCCCATCAACCCGTGGACATCGACAATTATGAAAGAAACGATATCTCATAAACCCATGGACATCGAAAATTATGGAAAGAAACGATGTCTCATAAGTCGATAGACATCAGAATCTATTGAGAAAAAGATTTTAATAATGGAAAACAATATCGATTCTTTTGAAGTAAAACATGAAATACATGTTGTACTTCATGGTTTACGATGTCAAAAATCATTAAAGACATCAATTTAAACATTAAAAACGATGTACAACCGCTTTGTAGACATCGGCTAAAAACCGATGTCTGAATTTTTTGGATCTTTCTCTCACCCACTAACACATCGGTCGAATTTTTTTCTAACATCGATTTTGGGCCGATGTATATGTGCATAATTCTAGTAGTGTAGGGGCTGTTTCAAGCACATGTTGATCTTTTGATAATGGTTTAATTGATTTCTTCTTGGACAAATTAAGTGTTTATTGATTCATTGATAGACTTCTTGCATGTGTGTTTATTGTGGTGCACAACATATAAGCATGCTAGAGTTTTATAGCTATGAATGTGTGCATGATCATCTTAATCATAACATGTTCTAGGGTAGCACATGAATAATTTGAGATCTATTCATATGAATTGACTTCTAGGTAATTAGAACAACGTCAGTATCAAAGTTGCCTAGTGTTACTCACAATCTCTTTGTGCTTATTGACTTCTAATTTGTTAAACCTTTCGGAAATACCATCCTAGGCTACTCATTAGAAGCTAAGTTAGGTCGTAAATACCATACACCTAATATACCAAGTTTGAGAGAGTAATAGGTTAAGTTCAATATATCATTAGCTTAACTTGAGTAATGACATTCAATTTACAAGAAGAATTAATTGGCTTTTCATAAGAGATGTATTATCTAGTGGTGATCATCTATTCTTGGATCTGATCTAAGGGTTCAGAAGATAGCATTACAAAATTGAAAAATGAACAATTTGTTTAAGGATATTCAATATTGTGTGCCTTGTCAATCTAGGAGCAATCCTTCTAGGATAAGGAAAGTAAATCCTTCTAGAATATGGATTGTATTTAGAATATGATTCATTTTACAAAAAAGAATGTATCTTGTATTCCTCTATAAATAAAGGCTCCTATTCATCAATAATATACATTCTATTCCAGAGCAATTCTTTTCTCTTCTTTATTTTACGTTATTCTACAACACGTTATCAGTACGAGCCCTAACCCTGAATCAATAGCCAAAACCCTAGAACCCCAATCTTCTAGGTCTTGCCGTGCACACCACCAGAGGCCGACCCTCCACCGCCGTGCATCACCATCTTCGTCTGCTGTACCATACAAGGATTGAAGCGCCTTCTGCAATCGTACAACAAGGATCGAAAATCTACTGCAATCCTAGAACAAAAAATAATTCCAAGTAAGATTTTGTAAAAGTTCCTCCTTTGATTTAAATTCACGCATTCTTCTTTTTCTCGGGGATTTTAAAGCTTCCCTTCTTCTTCATCCCGACCCCTCTTAAGGTGTGGAACTTTATGAGTTTAATTGAATCATGGGGATTCATATTTTATGTTATGATAAAGTAACTTTATGAGCATCGAAAAGAAAACCACAAATAACTGTGATAAAGTACTTTCACAAAGCATCGAAAACAACTAATTTATGGATTTATATTTTATGCTATGATAAAGTAACTTCATGAGCATCGAAAAGAAAATCACAAATAATTGTGATAAAGTACTTTCACAAAGCATCGACTATGACCAATTTGGGTCATAACTTTTTCACAACTAGGCTCACCCAGTTGGATGCGATGTCTAGGCAAGGTTCAGAGAATACTGACACTATTCCGAATGAGGTTCGGTACTAAGAGAGCCTCGCTCCACCAAAAACCTCACCCTACCTTACCTGGTCGTATTCAATTGGAGCTACTGAAAAGTTTAGGTTATGGTCATTCACAATCTTGGTATGTTTTCTGGAGAGATTGAATGCCTTGCTGATAGTGGGACTACCCACACAATCCTCCGACATAGGCAATTATACGTTGAGTTAATTCCCTATCATTCTTCTGTGACTACGATGACTGGATCATCTCAATTGATCAGAGGCCGCGAAAAGGCCTAATTTTTATTACCTAATGGCATCTTACTTGATGTCACCGAAACACTTTATGCTCCACAGGCTAATCGAACTCTTTTGAGTTTTAAAGATATTCGTGCCAACGGTTTTCATTTGGAAACTTATTGTGAGAATGGACAAGAATACTTATGTATTACTTCTAATGATTGCGGAAGAAAGTGCATATTAGAAAAACTTATGTGTCGATCTAGTGGGTTATACTTAACCACTATTCGAATTGTTGAATCCAATAATATCATTAGAGATGATCTTTGGGATTCTGACACATCTAGGCTTTGGCATGACCGTTCACATGGACATCCATTTTTTTTCGAGTAAATAGAAGCAAGAACCAAACAAACATGGTTCCACGCAGCGCTGTGTACCACCGGCCCTCGGTCCCGTGGCTTTGATGCCCTCGGCCCCGTGGCTTTGATGCCCTCAGCCTAGGCAGCCCAAGGATACCTTTAATGCACAAAAGGATCCACTAATTCCGTATTATACTTCTAATGACTTCCTGGGTGAACCAAATTCCTCATTGGTTATTTCTAAAGCCCATCACTCGTTTTGCAAAGCCTGTTCTTTAGCAAAATTAGGATCGTGCCAATGCTAGCGAGGCTAACGATGCCCACGGCTATGCTAAAAACTTCATAACTCACAAACGACTCAAGCTTTTTGAGCAAAGTCAATTGGAACACTTTTTAAAAATTATTTTTTACCAATGGTGAAGTTTAAGCCCAGGAAAAGTTAAAAAAAAAGGGGTTGACAAGGTTTGGCACGTTTTGGCATGCCGTGGCACCTCCAAAACGTGCCAAACCATGCCAACCCATTTTTTAAAAAACTTTTCCTGGGCTTAAACTTTACCAATGCTAAAACATGATTTTTTTAAAAGGTGTTCCAACTGACTTTGCTAAAAAAACTTGAGTCGTTTGTGAGATATGATTTTTCGAAGTCGGAAAACCAAAAAATTCATAACTCACAACCGAGTCGAGTTTTTTGAGCAAAGTCAATTGGAACATCTTTTAAAAATCATATTTTACCAATGGTGAAGTTTCAGCCCGGACAAAGTTGTAAAGAAAAGTTCAGTTCATAAGGAGACATCCCGAGGCGCCCTCCGGCACCTTAAAAGGTATTCCAATTGACTTTGCTCAAAAAGCTCAAGTTTTTTTTTTTTTATTTTCCAAAGTTATTCGACTTTGGAAAATAAAAAAAAAATACTTCCCAAGCCCAGAAAATGCTGAATTATTTTCTGGGCATAGATTACATTTTTGATAGTGTGTGTACAAAAAATCTCAATTTTTTTACCACGTAATGAAGATTTTATGGCCCATTATGAGTCCTCTCCCTCACCCTCGCCTAAAACTGAGAAAGTTGAGAGAGTGTGAGTTTTGGAGAAGAAATATAGAGCATAAAAAAAAGTAGTAGTTGTGATTTGAACTCTAGACCATTATGTCAATTATGTTGATAATATAAGCTCAAAATACCAATATGGTGAAACTGAAATATTGAAGAAATATAGCAACAATATTTAATTAAACACAAGTGAATACCAATTAGTTTGACTCTTTTGATCATCAAGCATCATTGAATCTATTTGTTATGACACCAATTACAATGTCTTGCGATCAAAATTGCTAACACATTTTTAAGGTATAAAAATAATGCATATGCAAAAATATGACTTATTGTGCTTGAAATATATACGTTCAATTTGGAGCACTAAAAAGCCGTTTTGTGCAATTAAAACTTCATAAGGTGTCACGCCCCGATTTTCAAATCGATTAATAAGGCATTTTGCCCTTAATTACAAACCAATTCGGGAACGTGACTACATGGAATATCAAATACAAATATGCACTAGAATTTTTTTCCTTTTAATTCGAGTACAACAAATATACTCCATGCCCAATAAATGTAAATGCTGACCCGTTCTTTAGGGTTACATATTACAAGCCATAAATTAAATAATAAATTGTTATTACAAAATATTAAATAATTAATCCATCAGAGTTTATTACATAAACAGCGGAAGTCTTATAAACCAATAATATGTATGCAGCCTTGCTTACTCCTGGTTATCCTAACCTGCAGGTATAACCACTACACCGTGGAATAGTGTACCGGGTTATATCAACAAACCCGGTCAGCTTACGAAGCTGGTATGAGTGATCTATGTTTTATTCACACTGTAACATTTTCCCAATTGAATTCTTTTATTTTCAGAAATCAATTAAAACCCAAAAGTTCCATTTCAAATCCGGAAGATTCGTATTATCTAATATACTGAACCTACGTGCCCCATACCACGTATTTTAACCCCACACGCCCCATAAACGTGTATGTTAATACCAGGGTAATCCAGTATGTTAAATAATATAAACTCTCGATCTTTACTCACACAAAACCATTTATAACTTAGCCTGATTAAAAGTGAGATGCATCTCCTTTTAATACATCAAGTTATTTTTAACTTCGCCTGATTAAAAGTGAGAATACTATTTTTCTTCTCCTTTTAATACATCAAGTTAATCATACAATATGCAGTCTAGAGCTCTAACTGAATGGGCTACCATTTTTCACCCATTTAACATTGTCCCCGGTCAGGACAGTCCGTTTGGACAAAAACATTCAAATAAGCAAACACAATATCTTAATAGAATTATTGTGTTCCCACAAAATTCACAAATTAAAACAATAAGATTAACATTTTTCAAATATTGTTTTAACACCAAAATCACAACAACACAATATGAATTAATATTCATATATAAAAACATCGTGAGATTCACTCACCTCTTAATCCTGCTGCGTCTTCAAATAGTAACTGGGAATCGACAATGCTAGTCAAAAGCTTCAAGATTCCAAAATACCTATGAACATGCAATTTTCCATTTAGCATATCATAGTTTCCCAAAACGTTACATTATTCCTCAAATGTCACTTAGACATCAATAACATAATTCGGGACAGTTTGACCAAAAGTCAACCGTCGGTCAACGTGGGTCCCACGTCTACTATTCATCAACGGGTCCCACACGAAATCCAAAACTTTCAAAATCCATCAATATGCTTATTTCTAGCATCCTAACATCATATCCAAAAATGGTGATGATCCAACGGTCGGATCATCACGGATCTAACGATCCATAATCATTGCATAATTGATCATTGATCAAACGATATAATTTCAATAATCCAACGGTCCAACAAGCTTATAATCACAATATTAACCCCACGATCAAATTTCATGATCATCCAACGGTCGGATCTCTCGAATCGTAAATCGTACGATCCGATTAATCGGGTTAATTGACCATCGGTCAAACGACCGAATTTGACAAAAGTCAAAACACGAAACTTGTTCGTATCGACGAACCAAGTTCAAAGGAGCAAAAATTGCTCCGAGCACTGGCCGGACGCGCCGCCACGCGCCGCCGCAAGCGGCTGCGCGTAAGCCCCACGCGCCGCCGGCCAAAGTCCTAATCTACCAGATCTACACCGTTGATCTTCTAGATCACAACAATTTGAGCAAGTTTTATACCTGCCCCGAAGTCCGGTTGTGCCTGGATCGGCCTGATCTTGCCGGAGAAGATTCTGAAACCGTGAGAACTTCTCACCGTCAATCCGCCGCCGTCCGTGGTTGCCGTGGTGTGAAACCACCGGGATAGCCTCGCCGTGATGAGGCCTTCCAAAACCCAGAAGGGTTGCGGCCCAACTTGGCCGGAAAGTGTCGGACGACGAGGGGGAAAAACCCCTCGGTTTCGGTGGTTGCAGCGGCGTCACGCCGCCGTTCCAGGCGGCAAGAATGGGTGGGCTAGGTCCGGCGACTCAAGCCGCACCCTTTGGTGGTGGCGGTGTAGTCCGGCGGTGGCCGGTTACGAAGCTGCCATGTGCAGCCGGCGGGAGAGAGAGAGAGAGAGAGAGAGAGAGAGAGAGAAATCGCGGGGAAGGAGAGAGAAGAGAGATTAATTAACCTAATGCATAATTAGGAATGGACGGCCCAGATTGAATCTCTAAGATTCAATGGCCAAGATCTTGCCGACAAAGAAAAAGATTATAAAATTAATTCTTTTCTCTCCAAACTTCCGAAATTCATAACTCTCTCATACGATGTCCGTTTTCGGTGAACCAAATTCCTACGAACTCGATTCGACGAGGTCTACAACTTTCATGAAGGAACTTTTCCCAAATTCTCAACGGATAAAAATTTACTTTAATTAACCTCGTGTAAATTATAATTACCACCGTAATTATCGTTCTACGACGAAAACCCCTAAAAATGTGAAATCACACCATTTCACTTCAAATTTCACGAACTATTTAATAAAAATAATACGGAAATTTTCGGGGTATTACAGTCTACCCTCCTTAAAGGAATTTCGTCCCGAAATTAGGACGCAGAGTACACCCAAGGTTATCACACTTCAATTCCAAAATCCAAAGTTTTATTGATAACTTAGGTAGTACATATCAAGCCAAAACATAAACAACCACACAACTTCTGAAATACACTTATTACTAATCTTAAAATGCCTCACAGGGCTTACACTACCAGAAGCCATCCTTAAACCTCCAATAGTGACTTCGTGGATAAGATGCAGGATGTCTCGGAATTCCATACATCATCAGCTGGTAGAAATATGCTGCCTCTACGAAACACTTGCAAGTGTCGCAACATTCTCTAGCTGCATGCCTATCTCCATCCACTTCCCACATGTCCTGGCCAAAAGGACGCCAAAAACTTGACTCACCGCAAGTAAGACATTTACCGGCGGGCAGGAAAGCAGTAGTCGACGGAAAATACAATAGTAGATGCTCATGACAAAACTCAGCCTGATGCATCATCCGCTCGACTTCTTGTCTACAGAAGTAGATGTTCCATCCGCTTCTCCACCAGTCTAGGGCTTCACACAGTTGCTGCACCACTTCCTGCTGCTTGGCTCGTGGTCCCAATATCATTCTTATCATACACGCTGCATAAAATGCAACATGATGACCTACCACCGAACTGGGACGCGAACCATACAATGTTCCTGGTTTGCATGCTGCATCGAAGTACTCCAGGGCTAAAGATATATTCGCTGCCTCCACAAGTACTCGTATTCCCATTCGGAACAGAGACTCCGGGTTCTTCGCTTCCCAGCACCGATTTGCGAAGATGCGCACTTGTCTATCTGCTTCTATAGAACCCGTGGGTCTGGATCCACCATCGAAACCATCCATGTCGATCGCCGCCAAGGTAGACCAACTATCGGCATACTCCTTGAAGTCCTTCGAGACACAACGAAGTTCCATTGTGCTCTGCAGAGATGCGGTAGCCACCAACTGGAATATGTACTTCCAGATCTCCACCGAAAGTTCACTCCAATCAGTATTCTTTGATCTCTTACTGCACTCTCCTTTGCTCACCATTTTGCAAATTCTAGTAGATGTGTTTGTTTGAAATCAGATATGAGTTAAGTAACACAGCTCCTTATCCTATGTATTTAAACACAACTTTCCACCGTAAGGGAAACCTTTCTTTAATGTAAGTGCGGTGCACTCAACAACCCACTAAGAATAATTATTGCTCATATCTGTCTCAATTACTCAAAAGTATCGCCCACGATGCAAGATTCCACAAGATTTAAATCAACAAAATCTCAGTTTTCCACTAATGTCGATCATAATGACTCTTTTCCTTTTGCTTTCGCATAATTAATTCCTCAAAAGATGCGAGGTCTCACAAGAGTGGAACTGTATGTGGAAAATCCATGCATCGGGGAAAAAAAAATCTTCCACGATCTCCAAGGGCTCCGACAATTAGCTGTAATCAGCCGCTCACTTTTGCTTTTGAATTTTCAAATCCTCCACCAACCATAAATATACACCTTACGCATCCACTAACAGATACTTTCCATTAGTGCCATAACCTCCTTTCTCTTTCAAAGAGGACTTCTTCACTCCACTTCTCAGAAATTTACACCAACTCAAACATGTCACGTAAAGTGAATTCGTTCAGTGAATTACTTCAATCTGATCCCTCTGAAAGCCAATTCTTTGAGGGCTTAGATGAAATAATTTCACCAGCAATCGAATTCGACAACGATATCGACATGCTAGACATGCTTCTAGCAGAAGACGAAGCCATTGAAATAGCCCCAAGTCCACAAGTATCATCTCCACAAGCTGAACCTAGTTCATCCAAACGTATTCCACTGAGGAAGAGCTTCACCAAATACCAAGTCCAAGCATTGAAGGACTTCGTCGAGGCTTTTCCACAGCCAACTGTTCAACAGCGACAAGATTTGGGTGACCAAATAAAGTTAACGTTTGCACAAGTCTCTGCCTGGGTGATAAAGCATCGACCCCGAACGCCTGCCCAAACAACTCGTCAACAAAATTTTCTGCTGAGACAGAAAATCAATGAGCTTCAAGCTCAACTTAGCCAGTACCAAGCAGCATTCAACCGAATCAACTGCAACCACTGTGGAAAACGAGTTACTCCCAATAATGAGCTACTAAAAGGGATTGAAGAGACTACCCCACAACCTCAGACTCTTCCAATTCCTGCAGTCATCGGTCCAAGGGAAAAGTCTCACATGAGGAGGGATGTTCAAAAGTGTATGTCGATCCCACATCACTCTTCTTCTACACAACAACCATCAGACAACATCAACCGTTCAGAACCTGAAGAAGCATCTGCCGTGGCAGAAGCATCTGTCGTGGCAGACACAACTAAGATTTCTGAAATCATTGTGTCGGTCAGAGATGAGCTAATCATCATGGCATCTGCTGCTGCGCCACTGTGGATCTCTGCACTCAAATCCAGCTCTGCCACGCTTCATGAGTTCCTGAATGAAGCAGAGTACAAGAGAATCTTCACTAACGGTATTGATCTTACTCCCACTAACTTCCAAACCGAAGCTTCTCGCTACACAGCCATTATTCCCCTCAGTCCTGTCGTACTCGTGAATCTCTTCATGGATGTGGACCAATGGTCCACCATATTCGGTAGCATCATTTCAAGGGCGAGTATCCTTGATGTCTTGTCATCAGGGACTACTGAAAGCTACCACGACACCATCCAAGTCATGACTGCTGAATTCCAGGTGACCAGTCCATCTGTCTCCACTCGTGTAACTCACTTTGTTCGCTATTGCCAACGACAAACAGAACAAAGTTGGGCAATAATTGACGTCTCTGTGGACGGTTTAAGCTCAAATCTGGGTCCACACCCAAGATCTCAATGCAAGAAGCGTCCATCCGGATGCTTAATCCAAGATTTGTTCAACGGCAGCTCTCGTGTCGTATGGGTGGAACATGTTGATGTACAGGATCAAATCATGCACCAAACATACCGAACGCTAGTGGAGTCAGGCTTAGCCTTTGGAGCAAGGCGATGGGTAGAAATACTTCAGAGGCAAGCGGAAAGGTTAAATTATTCCGCGGCTGACACTTATCCTCCTCAAGACTTTTGTGTCATACCATCTGTGGAAGGAAGAAGAAACTTGTTGCAGATGGCATGCAGAATAGTGACAGACTTTTGCACAGACATCGGCAACTCTACTGCTCATGAATGGAAGGTAGCTGAACAAACCAAGTTCAGGGGTTCAGGGATAAGAGTCTCCACTAACAAAATTTGGAATAGGCCGAATAAGCCTCATGGTCTTACTCGAACTGCAACTGCAATATTCCAACATCATGTCTCTCACCGAAAGCTGTTTGACTTCTTCACTGACGTACAAACTCGGAACCAGTGGGACCACCAAGCATTGGGCAAGACAGTCCAAGAGATTGCACACATCACAACGGGTCAAGACCCACGCAACTGTGTCACCTTGATGCAAATCGACGACACCTACGTACTCCAAGAAAGTTGTACTGATTCAACAGGGTCATACGTGATTT
Organism: Rubus parviflorus; assembly: GCA_029955375.1. NCBI lineage: Eukaryota > Viridiplantae > Streptophyta > Magnoliopsida > Rosales > Rosaceae > Rubus > Rubus parviflorus. The sequence continues at coordinate 1,273,198 of JARGGL010000008.1, read as the reverse complement.
ATGCCTCTATCAGTCAGTCAACGGTCCAGAAGTTATTAGGTGGTTGTGAGTTAGGTACAATTGTATTCCTAACTTCAGGTTTTTCAATTCTACCAGATATGCCTACTGCTGGAAGAACAGAAGGGGTCTCAGACAATCCGTACATTGGTTGTCTAGTAACAGTAGCAACACAGATCTCTACTGAGTTGCTGAAGAATAAGAAAGGGTCAGTGGATCAAGTCTGTCGTTTGATCCAGGGTACGGTTGAGAGAGTTAGGAATGTAGCCATGTAAGACTACCGTATAAGGAATTGTAATTTGTACTTTATATTCTTAACAACACAACAGCACTGAAGAGCACATGATGGGGATCCGCCGCGGTCGGGCCATCACTCGATAAATACTGTGTGCTATTAAGCATACGAAGTAACCATTACTTGAATGATTCTAAGAACCTAACGCCAAACCCTAACCGATCCTAAGCTCTAAACCCTAACTTCACTTCACAACTCAACAACTCGTTTCATTTCCGTAGAGCGTTCCATTGCTCAATCACTTCCTTAGAGCATTGTTTTGCTCTGATACCAATCTGTCACGCCCCGATTTTCAAATCGATTAATAAGGCATTTTGCCCTTAATTACAAACCAATTCGGGAACGTGACTACATGGAATATCAAATACAAATATGCACTAGAATTTTTTTCCTTTTAATTCGAGTACAACAAATATACTCCATGCCCAATAAATGTAAATGCTGACCCGTTCTTTAGGGTTACATATTACAAGCCATAAATTAAATAATAAATTGTTATTACAAAATATTAAATAATTAATCCATCAGAGTTTATTACATAAACAGCGGAAGTCTTATAAACCAATAATATGTATGCAGCCTTGCTTACTCCTGGTTATCCTAACCTGCAGGTATAACCACTACACCGTGGAATAGTGTACCGGGTTATATCAACAAACCCGGTCAGCTTACGAAGCTGGTATGAGTGATCTATGTTTTATTCACACTGTAACATTTTCCCAATTGAATTCTTTTATTTTCAGAAATCAATTAAAACCCAAAAGTTCCATTTCAAATCCGGAAGATTCGTATTATCTAATATACTGAACCTACGTGCCCCATACCACGTATTTTAACCCCACACGCCCCATAAACGTGTATGTTAATACCAGGGTAATCCAGTATGTTAAATAATATAAACTCTCGATCTTTACTCACACAAAACCATTTATAACTTAGCCTGATTAAAAGTGAGATGCATCTCCTTTTAATACATCAAGTTATTTTTAACTTCGCCTGATTAAAAGTGAGAATACTATTTTTCTTCTCCTTTTAATACATCAAGTTAATCATACAATATGCAGTCTAGAGCTCTAACTGAATGGGCTACCATTTTTCACCCATTTAACATTGTCCCCGGTCAGGACAGTCCGTTTGGACAAAAACATTCAAATAAGCAAACACAATATCTTAATAGAATTATTGTGTTCCCACAAAATTCACAAATTAAAACAATAAGATTAACATTTTTCAAATATTGTTTTAACACCAAAATCACAACAACACAATATGAATTAATATTCATATATAAAAACATCGTGAGATTCACTCACCTCTTAATCCTGCTGCGTCTTCAAATAGTAACTGGGAATCGACAATGCTAGTCAAAAGCTTCAAGATTCCAAAATACCTATGAACATGTAATTTTCCATTTAGCATATCATAGTTTCCCAAAACGTTACATTATTCCTCAAATGTCACTTAGACATCAATAACATAATTCGGGACAGTTTGACCAAAAGTCAACCGTCGGTCAACGTGGGTCCCACGTCTACTATTCATCAACGGGTCCCACACGAAATCCAAAACTTTCAAAATCCATCAATATGCTTATTTCTAGCATCCTAACATCATATCCAAAAATGGTGATGATCCAACGGTCGGATCATCACGGATCTAACGATCCATAATCATTGCATAATTGATCATTGATCAAACGATATAATTTCAATAATCCAACGGTCCAACAAGCTTATAATCACAATATTAACCCCACGATCAAATTTCATGATCATCCAACGGTCGGATCTCTCGAATCGTAAATCGTACGATCCGATTAATCGGGTTAATTGACCATCGGTCAAACGACCGAATTTGACAAAAGTCAAAACACGAAACTTGTTCGTATCGACGAACCAAGTTCAAAGGAGCAAAAATTGCTCCGAGCACTGGCCGGACGCGCCGCCACGCGCCGCCGCAAGCGGCTGCGCGTAAGCCCCACGCGCCGCCGGCCAAAGTCCTAATCTACCAGATCTACACCGTTGATCTTCTAGATCACAACAATTTGAGCAAGTTTTATACCTGCCCCGAAGTCCGGTTGTGCCTGGATCGGCCGGATCTTGCCGGAGAAGATTCTGAAACCGTGAGAACTTCTCACCGTCAATCCGCCGCCGTCCGTGGTTGCCGTGGTGTGAAACCACCGGGATAGCCTCGCCGTGATGAGGCCTTCCAAAACCCAGAAGGGTTGCGGCCCAACTTGGCCGGAAAGTGTCGGACGACGAGGGGGAAAAACCCCTCGGTTTCGGTGGTTGCAGCGGCGTCACGCCGCCGTTCCAGGCGGCAAGAATGGGTGGGCTAGGTCCGGCGACTCAAGCCGCACCCTTTGGTGGTGGCGGTGTAGTCCGGCGGTGGCCGGTTACGAAGCTGCCATGTGCAGCCGGCGGGAGAGAGAGAGAGAGAGAGAGAGAGAGAGAGAGAAATCGCGGGGAAGGAGAGAGAAGAGAGATTAATTAACCTAATGCATAATTAGGAATGGACGGCCCAGATTGAATCTCTAAGATTCAATGGCCAAGATCTTGCCGACAAAGAAAAAGATTATAAAATTAATTCTTTTCTCTCCAAACTTCCGAAATTCATAACTCTCTCATACGATGTCCGTTTTCGGTGAACCAAATTTCTACGAACTCGATTCGACGAGGTCTACAACTTTCATGAAGGAACTTTTCCCAAATTCTCAACGGATAAAAATTTACTTTAATTAACCTCGTGTAAATTATAATTACCACCGTAATTATCGTTCTACGACGAAAACCCCTAAAAATGTGAAATCACACCATTTCACTTCAAATTTCACGAACTATTTAATAAAAATAATACGGAAATTTTCGGGGTATTACATAAGGTCCCTTCGGGGCCTTGCCCATCCTATAGATCTCGACAAGATACATCAAATCAAATCAAGAATTGCCCCAAACAGACACCCGAGCACAAAGTTATGGCCTTGTAAAGTTTGTGGCGACTGTGTACAACAATTTTGGAGATGAGTTGTTGTTTGTATTTGTCCTCGAATTACTTTTTTCAACTTCCCATTGCATGCCTCTCGAAAAACCCTATGAAAACAAGTTGTCACACTGGTCGTTAGGTTGAATGAACTACAAGTTATGGCCTTCACAGTGCTTCATACGCATCATACTGAGCATAGCACAACGCCCTTTAATGGCAGCTCTTACCTAATGACTGAAATTTCTAAAACAACGTCTTCCTATTTCTTTCTTAAGCATCTAACCAAGGGTATATTAGAAAGTTAAAATATTAGAGTGAAAAAAGAACATTATATAATTAAACTGATATATTAAACATCATTCATTCATAGATTAATTGAGATCAGAAATTAGGGTTTTGAGTTGCAGGGAAGCAGCTCCAAGGTTAAAGTTTTAGGGTTTAAATTATTCAATGCAGTTTCGGCCCTGGGCTGTGTCACTAGTGCAATTGCACAGGGCCGCAAGTTTTTGGGGGCCTCCAAATTTTGGTTTGATATGTATTATATAATAAATTAGGAATAATTAAAGATTACAATAATTTAATGTACCCCAAATGGTTATACAGTTGCCGTTTTTAATTTGATGTCTTACTAGCTAGTAGAGAGGTCACTAGTTCGATACTTCTTGCATGTTTCCTTCTTTTTTTTCTTTGCGGTCTCTCTCTATTTTTTTTTCCTTTTGCAAAAGTTAAAATTCTAACTATTTTTTTTCTATTTGATATTCCAATGCACCCAAACCTGCCCAGAAAAAAAAATCTTTTTCTAAAATTCGTTAGAACCCATAAAAATAAAATAAAAAACTACTACATTTCCAACTTGGTTTTTGATAAACTAGATATTGTTTCAGGATATCATTATTGTGTCCCTTGTCAAACTAGGACTTTAGAATAAGTTTATCCTTCTAGAGTATGGATTGTATTAGTATAGGTTTCCTATATCAATACAGATTGTATCTTGTACTCTTCTATATATAGAGACTCTTATTCATTAATGAAATACATCCTATTATCTGCTCATTCTCTATTGTTATTTATGTTTCCCATAAACACGTTATCAGCACGAGCTTTAGCCCTAGCTACAAAATCCTAAAAACCCTAAAACTCCACCGTTGACAATCACCACTGCCGTGCATCATCAACGCCGCTAGCTCCACTGCTGCACCATCAATCAAGGATTGAAGCGCCTTCTGAGAATCTGCCTGCGCAAAATAGTCTACTTTAGAAGAATTTTTATTTCTTTCAGCCGTTGGATTGACCAGAAACTTTGCTAATATTTTTCTCTGGGTGTCTACTATTCGCAGTACAAATTTCACGAAATTCAGACCGTTGGATCTCCAGATATTCGGTTCCAAATGAGTGGTACTCAGGATAGAAATTTTCTGCGATTTTGCAACAAAAGAAAACCAAGTAAGATTTTCTAAAAGTTCCTGCTTTGATTTAATTTCCGCATTCTTTTTCTCGGGGATTTCAAAGCTTCCCTTCTTCTTCATCCCGACCCCTCTTATATATGGCGTGAGACTTTATGAGATTTAATTGAATCATGAAGATTCACATATTATGCTATGATAAAGAAATTTCATGAGCATGAGTTTTAATGAATCGTGGGGATTCATAATATATGCTATGATAAAATAATTTCATGAGCATCAAATAAAAGTTTTGTGATAAAGTAATTTTACAAAAGCATCGAATTCGACCAATTTTTGGTCATAACTTACTCATTACTAGGCTCACCTACTTGGGTATGATGTCTAGGAAAGTGATTTGAGATTAGAGGTGTCAAGTGAGCCTCGCTTTACCGACATCTCATCTTACTTACCTGGTCATACTTGGGTAGAGATACTGAACGGTTTAAGTTATGGCCATACACCATCTTGGTCTTGTTCTAATCCAAATTTTCTTGGAATTTTTATTAGTGTTCGTGGATGTCTTTTTATGACTGCGAAACTAAAGTATCTTCTTATTGTGATAAAGTAATTTCACAAATCCGTTGCTGAATATAATTCAGATATGCTTCAACTATGGCTATGCTTCAATTTTGTAAAGCGACTCTTACAGAAGCAGAATTAATAGAGAAATCTCTCTCTACCTTCCCAGCTTCGGCACTTATATTGTACACACAATATCGATTAAAGTATATTGTCAAGCGACTTTCAATCAGCTTATCAATTTTCTACAAGTAGCTGAAAACATGACACGATCATGATGAACAACAATAATTAGGCCTGCCGGAACAAAGAGAGTTCCAAAAGTAACTTATGGCAAAAATGGCCAAAAGAGGACGAAACCCTAATGTCAAGGGTAATTCTAATGGACGATCCGGTTCATATAATTGTCCCAATAAGGAAGGAAATCGCAACAACGTTGCACAAAATCATGGGAACTATTGCACCACGTAAAAAGGGCAAGGAGGAAGAGGCATGGGCCATGGAGGCCATGCCAACGCCGGCAAAGTAAAATGTGGCAATAAGGTACTAAGAGCACCAACCATCCTCCAAAGGTACATGGTGCCAAAACACTTTTTCCGACGAACGGTTCGTCGCTATAACCCTTTACCGACGACCAGATCCTCGTTATTGGTAATCTGTTTTTTACTAATGAATGGATCGCCAATGAAGCATGTATTGATAATGAGTTATGCTCCACTTTATAAGAAGCATTAGAAGATACCGGAGATGACACGGACGTCAATCTCACAATTGCGTAGTTTTAAGTCGACCAAAGTAACGAGAAGACTATGGAAGCTCCAGACTTCAAATAAATTGCAATTGTTTTTCCAAGTTTATCATGTAAAGGCTTCTATGCCTTAGTTTATCATAGTGATTTATTTTTGGATTACATTTCTGGACAAGACCTCGATGTAATTGTTGGCATATGGTTTAATAAAGTTTCAAATTTTTCCTCGATGTAATGAAGGATATTCGTGCCAACGGTTATCATATGGAAACTCATTGTGAGAATGGAAACAAATATATACTTATGTATCACTTCTAATGATTGCGGAAGGAAGCGCATATTAGAAAAACTTATGTGTCGATCTCGTGGGTTATACTTAACTGCTATTCTTATTATCGAATCCAACAATGTTTTTCGAGATGATCTTTTGGATTCCGACACATATAGGCTTTGGCACGACCGTTTGGGACATCCAGGTCATGATATGATCATCCGTATATTGAAAACCTCATATGGACATCCCTTTTATCGAGCCAATAGAAGCAAGAATCAAAAGATGATTCAAGGAGAGGAGACTTGCGTCACTGACATGCCAAAGAAATGAGCACATTCTGTCAAACGCCAGGCGATCGATCGTGGAAACACGTGCGATCAATCGTCCGCCTCAAGAATGCCTCGGAAAGCATCCAGAGAGCATTTGCGATCGATCGCAGAAGCACATACGATTGATCGCACGTCTCCAGCATGTCTCGGACATCGTCCAGAGCGCATTTACGATCGATCGCAGAAGAACGTACGATCGATCGTACAGTAACGATTGTTACTTCCCCCTCTAATCCTGATTCCAAACTTGATCAGGATACCTCCTATGCTTCTGCAGCCTTCATGGCTAAGGGCTCATTTTGCAAAGCCTATTCCTTAGGCAAATTAGGATCGAGACCATCCTATGCTAAGGACACAAAAGAAATTATTCCATTCTTACATCGTATCCAAGGAGATATGTGTGGACACATCCAACCATATTGCGGACTTTTAAGATATTTTATGGTTTGGTGGATGCATCGACACGCTGGTCACATGTCGATTTATTGTCCACACGCAATGCTGCTTATACTAAACTTCTAGCACAAATTATACGCTTAAGGGCTCACCACCCAAATCATCCTATTAAGTCAACTACATCTTGAAAATGCTAGAGAGTTTACATCACAAACAGTTGATGATTATTGCATGTCTATTGGGATTGATGTTGAGCATCCCGTACCCCATGTGTACACACAAAATGGTCTCGCATAAGCCACCATTCATAGACTTCAAATGGTCGCTTGGGCATTGGTTATGTGCACTAATCTCTCATTATTTGCTTGAGGTTATGCAATATTGTATGCAGCTCTACTTATTCGTTTCAGACCCACTACCAATCAACCATTTTATGTGTACCAGATGGTAACTGGATATGAGCCAGATGTCTCACATTTACGCATTTTTTGGTTGTGTGGTTTATGTGCCAATTGTGCCCCCACAGCGCACCAAAATGGGTCATCAGAGACGTTTAAGTATTTATGTTGGTAACGAATCTCCAACTATTGTCCGCTATTTGGAACACTTGACAGACGATCTCTTTACCGCTAGATTTGTGGATTGTCACTTTGATGAGACAGTCTTCCCGTCGTTAGGGGGAGATAAGAACAAGAATGTTCAACAGGAACGACAGGAATTGTCGTGGTCTGTCCCCACTCTGTCTCATCTTGATCCCCAAACTCGCATAATGTGATAGTAAAGTGCGAAGTATACTCAATATTCAGGATGTAGCAGATTCGATGCCTGATGCGTTTTTTGATATTGATAAAGTGACGAGATCACATATACCAGCTGCAAACGTGCCTGCAAGGTTGGAAATCCTCTAAAAGAAGAGGGGATATGGCGCCAATAATGGTGCCACAACCACACACAGTGGAGGTGTGGTTGAGGCCGTGGTTCCCTAAAGGAAGAGGGTGAAACCACTTGGTTCGATGGATACTCGCCAAAGGAAGGAAGTGAGTTTGGCACAGCCTAATCCATTTATCATCAATATCCAAAACCCATCTCATGAGATTATCTCTGATTATAGTTATGTCCATGAATCAATATTGGGGGACGCCTCAATGATTGAATCAATTTCAGAGAATAGAAAAATCTCGATGAATGCATGCATGCTTGAGACGAAATTCTTGATGATGTATTGCTCAAGAGACTATAGAGCATGATGACATCGAACCACGCTCTGTTGTAGAATATCAACGTAGAGCATATTGGCCTAAATGGAAAGATGCAATCCAGGCTGAACTAGATTCACTAACAAAGAGACAGGTATTTGGGCTCGTAGTGCTAACGCCTCCAAGTGTAAAGCCTGTTGGACATAAATGAGTTTTTGTTAGAAAGCGTAATGAGAAGAATGAAGTCTTGAGGTATAAGGCTCACCTCGTGGCGCAAGGTTTCTCACAACGCCATGGGATTGACTACGAGGAGACATATTCTCCAGTAATGGACGTTATTACGTCCTGCTACCTTGTCAGTTTGGTAGTTTCTGAAAAACTTGACATGCAGCTTATGAATGTGGTTACAGTATATCTCTATGGGGATCTAGATTCTGAGATATATATGAAGGTGCCAGATGGACTTTAATTACCCAAATCAAGTGACTACTTGATTGAGAAGGGATATATAAATAATGATTTATGCCCATGCGTGTTTATAAAGAGAACAAGTTCCGGATTTGCAATTATTGCTGTCTATGTATATGACATGAATTTAATTGGTACTCTCGAAGAATTGAGAGATACTACTACCTATTTGAAATTCGAATTTGAGATGAAAGATCTTGGGAAAACTCGGTTCTGTCTAGGCCTTGAGCTAGAGGACCGAGATAGTGGAATATTAATCCATCAATCGACTTATGTCCATAAGATGTTAAGAAGGTTTAACATGGACAAAGTACATCCAGTTAGCACTCCCATGATCGGTCGGACCCTAGATCCAAATAAGGATCCATTTCGTCCAAAGGATGATGCCGAAAAATTACTAGGGACCGAAGTGCCATATCTAAGTGCAATAGGCGCATTATTGTACTTATCTCAATGCACTAGACCTGACATCTCTTTTGTTGTGAACTTGTTGGCTAGATTTAGCTCTGCTCCCACGCAACGCCATTAGAATGGCATAAAGACAATATTTCGATACCTAAAGGGTACAATCGATTTGGGCTTATTTTATCCCTACAAGAGAGACAAGAGGAGTTGAAAAAGGAACTTCAAACCTCAAAGGCAACGCCACTGCCGTCGGGCGATCGATCGCAGGGAATGCGGCGATCGATCACGCCAATGATTGAAACTCCCTATACCGAAAATCCTTGTGATGTTTTGGTTGGTTTTGCTGATGCCGGGTATCTCTCTGACCTGCACAAAGTTCTTTTATAATCAGCAACAACAGACTCTCCTCAAGATTCAAGTGAATCAAGTTAGATCCAAGGACAATGTGGCAAATTTATTTACTAAGTCTTTGCCTAAGTCCACATTTGAAAAACATGTTAAAAGCATTGGTATGCTTAAGTTTTCAGAGCTCCCATGATTATAGGAATCAGGGGGAGGTGCAGACATGAGGGGGAGTCTGACACATATATAGTCCTAGTTTGACAAGGCACACGATAATGATATCCTGAAACGCTCTCCCTTGTGCCGGTCACAACTAGGTGATGCTTTCCATGTTGCCTCATTAAAAACCTTGCCAAGTAACAATAAAACCCAGTGGGAAAAAATAACCTTGGTCAAAGGGAAAAAGAGTACAACGCACCCTTCGAATAAGTTTATCCTTCTAGAGTATGGATTCTATTAGTATATGTTTCCTACATCAATACAGATTGTATCTTGTACTCCTCTATATATAGAGACCCTTATTTATTAATGAAATACATCATATTCTCTGCTCATTCTCTATTGTTATTTACGTTTCCCTTAAACAGATATTGAATTTATATTTAATTATCCTCCAAAATTTCTCCGATGTTCCTAAAAAAGTGTTCTTTTTATCTTTGTTTTCTTTTGTCTACAATTATATTTGACTACTCATATCTATTTTTTCTTTTCTTAGTGTACGGTCTAAGAAATTGAGTTTTTCTGATCATGATTTTTTTTTTTTGAATTTTGGTGGTGGAATAGTGTGATTTTATTAGTCAAGTAAATCACATCCTATTTTTTCTTCGAAAAAATAAAGAGGCCTCATTGTAGTTTGCCTCCGAATTATCAGAGCCGGCCCTGATTCAATGTATATGAATAATAAACATCGACATAAATATATTAACCTTAGCGAATTAATGGACTCATTCCTAATCTTCGTCCAAAAAAAAATGGACTCATTCCTAGTCTAATTAAATTTTCAAAAGAAAACTTCATTCTACAATACGTGTGCGCAGTGAATAAACCACCACGCAACTGCTACAGTAAACTTGGGCTGCTACTCCCATGACAACAACGTGGAACTTCCATGCCCATAGATTATCAAGACACTTTCTACAACCTCGGTCGGAGTGTCAGACTTCAAATGAACGCTACCCCAAGATGCTAATGGAACGTCAGCTCTGCCGTTTAATTTCTCTTTTGCAGTCTGATACCTCCATTGGTCATTTATGGAGTCTTATACTATGAGCACTTTAAAGCCATAACATAGCTTGATGAGATCGAGAATAAAGCACTCCATAAGCAGCAGCTTTAGTTACTTTGGTCAAAATGAGAGGTAAACATATTTCCCTTTATTAATTTCTCAGGACACATTATAAACTTAATCCTTTATTAATTTCATTCATAACATCATGAGACAAAGCTTAATTCTGACTATTATTTGCCTATTTAATATGACTTATGCATATGTTCAGGAAAACTCCCTTGTTGCTCTCAAATGGCTTTGTTTTTCCTACTTAGTGTCCTTAGTACTTGCGTAAGCTGTTGTATGTGTTCTAATCTCCATTATTCTATTGTTATCCTATAAAGAACATAATCGAAATTGCTGGTGTGTGACTGCTTTTTTCCAAAAGCTTTGGCGAATTCAAGAGCTTCAGTAAATATTTGTTCAAATGGTGCACACCATGTATTCGATGAAATGCCAAAGGCATCATCTAAGCTGAACCAGTGGGCTTGTCTATGATTTTCGTATAACTTATATATTGTATTTTAATTTTAATTTTTGATATATTAAACTACACTCTTGAAAGATTCTTTCAAACGTGGTTTCATGAAAAACGGAGTTCAAATGAGATTTTTATACTACTCTGAAGTTAGAATAATGTTTCAGAATTTCTGCAGAAATCTGCAGTACAGCCTATTTCGGATTCTTGTTTGGCAGCTCATATGATCTTCAAATGACTTCAAATTTTGGGAAAAAGTAGATTTATATGTCTACTTTAATTCTGGAGATTTGTGCTTGATATTACTGCAAGATAAATTATTGGTGATTTTTCAAAGTTCCTTAGATCTTTCTTAAATGTTAGTCACACTTTGCAGCAGACCTTGTTTTATTATGGAGTCGGTGAACTTTTATAGCTTTTTACATTCTGATTCTTTTGTATGCTGAAAGTATACAAGTAAAGCACCATTTCAAACTTCATTTGTAGCCAAAGGATTTACACCAAAAATAAAGATTTGAGTGTATGTTTCTGTTAAGTGTTGGCAGATGTCTAAAGCTTATTTTATAATATTTTCTTTTGGAACAAGCCCACAATTGTGAAGTTAAGGCTATAGAATAGTCAATTAGCACGTTTCAGATTTGTTGAGAGTGAAGAATTTGATGTTAAGTACACTTTTGGATACTAGGTTTTGGACTCTAGTTGCCTGCAGCTTGGATCAAGGGTACTTGCTCGGTTTTGCAGACTTGGATTTCCAGGTAGGGGATTTTCATTAGTTAGAGATTTTTCTAACAACAATTTTGTGTATGTTTAAGCATTTCATTTCTTAGTTTTCTTTTATGTGGTGACTTGAGAGTGTAAGGAGCATAGTGACTACCTTGGGTTTCAAACCCCTAAACCTCCGGAGGGGCTGTACGGACGGGTTGATGTCTGACACCCTTTGTGGTGTGGCATCTTTCCTAGGCGGTATGGCGTAAAAGGCCACGCTCGCTACTTCTTGCTGGTCATTTATTTATATTTTTTTAGCAAGATAGTAGTTGGCGTTAAGACCGGTCATCGGATTTAGAAAAATGGGTACCCTACTTGAGTATGTCTCGAAATAGAACTTTCATATTTTAGATCTTTGTTTCAGTTTATTGCTTCTCTATGGCAATCTGGTACCAAATCTGAATTTGTTTTCAAACCTAGCTAGCGTTGCTTCCTACTGGGCATATGAACGTAAGTGATGCTCACCCTTATTTATTTCAGGAACTGTGCACAAAACTGAAGAGGAGTGGAATTGAAGTGGTGGCTTTTGATCCTTGAAGTGGTGGCTTTTGATCCTTGAAGTTTGTCAACTTCTCGTCTTAAGGTGTTCTATTTTGTTCTTTTTGTGTTTAGCAGCTGACACCCTAAAGTTGTCCTTTTTGTTCATCATATTTTGCTCAGCTGCTGTTTTTGGAAATATAGGCTGAACCATGATCTTAGTCTCTACAGCCCAGTTTTCTTTTGTCCTTGAAGTATCAAGTGACTTCATGTAAATCTACTTCTATGTACTTAAGATTGCATAGTTGAACTACTTTGGCTGTGTAAATTTGGGACCAATTCTTGTTTTGAGCTATCTTTTAGTATTCTAAATATTGTAAATCTTTTTTGAATTTGTCATGGCTTTAAACATCAGACTTTTATAGCTTCTCTTAGTAATTTATTTGAAATATCTCTTCTCCAGCAAACTAGACTTGTTCATCAAGTAATATTTGAATTCGTGTCCCTTAAGGACTCCAAGGGTTTGCAAGAAGAACTATCCCATGCTGCATCGCAATTTACCTTGTGGTAGTCAGTTGGAGGGGGGAGCCAGTGAGTACTCCTAGATGAAGTATGAGAAGAAGGAGCACGGATAATAGTACGAGCCAAATAGAACTCATTCATAAAAAAAAGAGCAGTAGAGAGTGTTTTGGAGGGAGACACATCCAACCCTTGATAGACAAAGCAACATCTACCTTTCCAAATTGCCCAACAAAGAAAACCAATAATAGTAAGAATACTTTCCTTCTCAGCCTTGGAAGACACTGATGAGATTAAACTCAAGACCCAATTGTCAAAAGTCGAAATCAAGCTTTTATCAATTTTTAGCCCCAAAGGGGAGCCAAACCAGACAAGATCCACCCAAGGACAAAGGAGGAGAATATGTTCCATAGATTCTTCATGTGAGTGGCAAAGAGTGCAAATAGGAGAGGCAGCTAGTTCTCCGATGAAGATTAAGGAAGGAAGGAGTGGCCCTTGATACAACTCTCCAAAAGAAATTTTTAATTTTTGGAATGGTATTCATGCTCCATTTAAGCTTCTAAAACTAATCACTCACCAAATGAGAGTGGTGAGAATGATTTGGAATAGACTTGTAAAACCTAGAATGGTGCCAATGGTAACCTATTTTAACAGAATAAGTCCCATTAGTAGTCCAGGGCCAGACCAGTAGATCCAAACCAACACCATCCCCAATAGGAATTTGTTTAATGAGAAAGCTATTCTCATGATCAATAAAAGGGGAGATTTGTGACAAGTCCCAAACTTTCCTATCCCAATCAATAAGAGAATGAACCATTGTTGGAACATGATTAGGAATTGGAACAATAGAGATCAAAGGGCCTTCAAAGGGAGGGGGGAGCCAATTATCCTCCCAAATGTTAATACTTGCACCATTAATAACTTGCCAATATGATCCTTTCATGATCATATCTCTAGCATCCAGTAAGCTTGACCAACTCCAAGAGGCTCTATATCCTTTTACTGCATCCTTGAAATCACAGTTTCGGAAATATCTTGCCTTGAGAACCCTGGACCAAAAAGAATTTTGTTCCTGTAGGATGCGCCAACATTGTTTTGCTAAAAGAGCGATATTAAAGGAGCTCAAATCGCGAAAATCCAATCCACCAATTTGTTTAGATTGACTCAAAAAGTCTCAACTTCTCCAATGTAGCTTATTGCCAGTGTCATTATAACCCCACCAGAAATTTGCCAGAGCAGAATTTATATCATTACAGACAAAGGCTGGGAATTTAAAGAACGCCATGGGGTATGAGGGGACAACCATAGCAACTGACTAGATTAGTGTCTCCTTCCCTGCCAATGATAAAGTACTATGTTTCCAGCCATCTAATTTCCGATTAACTCTCTCTTTGATGTAAGAAAGAGCCTCCTTTTTTTATCTTCCCCAACTGGTAGGCATGCCCAAATAATTCCCAGGGTGGTTAACCAAGTTGATATTGAGTAGTTCACACATAAGGGGCTGCATTTGGAGAAGAGTATTCGGAGAAAAATATATGTTGGACTTGTCATAATTAATCATTTGGATAACAATTGAAAATTCAATTTAAGGCTAAACAATTCTTCAAGGTAGCTTTCATAAAGAACAATGCATCATCAACAAAGAAAATATGAGATACCACAGGACAACTGCGGCTGAGTTTAATACCAGTAAGATCTTCTTCATAAATGGCAGGAGATAACCTCAAGGAAAGAACCTCACTGATAATTAAAAATAAGTAGGGGGAGAGGGAATCACCCTGTCTCAGCCCCCTATTTGGCTTGAAAAAATTCCCAGCATTGCCATTCAATACAATAGAGAAAGAAACTGTAGTAACACATGCCATCACCAGACGAACCCATCCATGATCAAAACCAAACCTCAACAAAGCTTTTTCCAAAAAATCCCACTCAACACGGTTATATGCCTTATTCATATCAAGTTTGAGACCAAGCTCATGATTACCTCCATCCCTTTTGAGCTTGAGATAGTGATAGGTTTCATGAGCAAGTATGATATTATCTTGTATTTGCCTGCCAGTGACAAAAGCATTTTGGTTATGAGAGATGAGATTTGGAAGAACAACTTTAAATCTGTTAGCTAGGAGTTTCGAAAGGATCTTATAAGAATTATTGCAAAGGCTTATAGACCGGAACTGAGAAGTTTTTTCAGGGTTTGGAATTTTTGGAATGAAGGCAATATGAGTTTGGTTTAAAGCTTGCAGACCAACATTTCCATTTTGAAAGTCCCTAGAAGTATCAAAGATAACTTGATTGACAATCTCCCAATATTTATGGTAGAATAACCCCGGGAAACCGTCCGGGCCAAGAGACTTGAGAGCTCCCATTTGAAAAGCCGCTTCCTTTACCTCCTCAAGAGTCAAAGAGGCAGTAAGATCATGATTCATTTCGTCATAAACTAGTGGAGAAATACCACTGAAGGCATCACCCCAGTCACGAGGAGCCAAACTGGTGTAAACATTTTTGAATTGTGTTTCAAAAGCCCCACAAATCAGCTTCTCCCCAATAAACCAATCACCAGCATCATTAGCAACTTTCAGTATTCAGTTCCTCTGTCTTCGGTGAAGGGTAGTGAGATGGAAAAATCGTGTGTTGGAGTCACCAGCACGGAACCAATTTATCCTAGATCTTTGGTGCCATTTTTTCTCTTCAATTCCCCAAAGAGTTCCAAGCTATAGAGAAATGTTACTTGCTGTTCAGAACAAGTGTTAGACCAATTGCACTGTAAATGATCAAGTTCATTTAAGCAGTGAAGAATATCCATCCGATTATGTGCAAAGCGAACTTTACTCCATGAAGAAAGATGATTATGGCAAGAGTTAAGATTGTGCTTCCAAAGATGTTGATTAGTAGAGGAAACCGTGTTCGTCCAGTTTTCCTCAATCAAAGGGAAACATTCCTCATCATCGGCCCAAAATGGTTCAAATTTGAAGGTCTTTTTTTGTTTCCCAAAACCGGACAATGATAAAAAAGGAGAGGGCAGTGATCACACTTAATCCTGGTTAAATGAGTCACACAAGACTCGGGCCAAGCAAGTAACCAATCATCATTGATTAGACCACGATCAAGCAGTTCTTGTAGAAAAATATCTCCAAAGGCTTTCTTTGCCCATGTAAAACGTTGTCCCTTGAAACCAATGTCAATCAAATTAGTGGTATCCAAGTTCTTCAAAAATTGATGACGATTTTGACTCCAAGGAATACCACCTTCCATCTCATGTTGCCATAACATTTCATTTAAGTCACCAATAACCATCCAGGTATACCATCATCTCTCTTTTAATTTGTTTGACCAATAGCCCCAACTCCGCTTTATTAGCATAATAAGGAGGACCATAGAACCACGTAATACGAGCCTTAACACCAGACTTGATAAAAGTTACAGTAGTGTCGATAAAGAACTTAGTTGAATGATGAAAATCCACACTTACATCAAAGACCTCCTACAGTATCAAAAGGATCAACATTGAAGCCCTTGTAGTAACCAAGTTGCTTCCAAATTTTGTTAACATAGTAGCTGTTTTTGTGAATTTCAGAAAAAAAAAAAACCATAATAGGTTTGTGGGAGTGGGTAATCTCCCAAAGGTAACTATTGTCAAAGGTTTCCCCAAGCCTTGACAATTCCAAGAAAGATGAATCATTGATGTCGTGCAACTGGTTTCGACCAGCCGCCACAACCCTGGAGGTGGGTAAAATCCTCCATACCAATTTTGGAATCAACATCCATAACACTTTCAATGTCCAGTCCACACAAATTTTCTTCATTGAAACTCAAAGCACCAATAACAGAGGACTCTTTCTTGGTAGTCTTTCTTCCCCTGCCTCTTGAGGTTCCACCTCTTCCACGACCTCGCAAGTTAGATAAACGCAGCCCAGGGCTGTACATATTTTTTGTCCTCTTTTGTTGAGATTTATCCCCGTCCGCAACAAGAGCCAAGGCTTTTTTGCTTTACGTTTTCTAGTATCAGTAGGAGTGGGGAGGGAAACAGCTAAATCAATAATCTGTAAAGAAAGATTTGTATGAGGGCCCAAAACTGATTCATTATCAAAGCCTGGAATAGGAAACAAAGGGTTGGCCCTTTTAAAATCTTCATCTTTCTTAAAAGCCCATGGAGGAATGCATTCAGGATCAGCCCAACAGTGTGGTTCAATACTGAGCGCATTTATAGGTAAAGTAACACTTCCATTCCTATACATAGTGTCGTTAGTGTCAGGATGCCACATGTTTTGTTGTTGCCGAATTGACCGATTGACCAAGTTCAAAGCAGGAGAAAGAGACTTTATGCTGATCCCAGAAGCCACAGGTGACCCCAGTGATCGATCAACATCAGCTCATGAAAACATATTACCATTTGAGATATTCCCAATATTGGGACAAGATTCAAAAAATTTCAAATCCACATCGGAATGATCCTGATCCCGGCGATCAAGCCGGGCCCGGTTGTGATTTTCCCGGACATAGGGGAACTCAATGGGATGATTGGGGAGAGTGAAAAAAGACTTATGAACTGCTTTTGCAACGAGAGAATTATCATAAACGACTCCCAATCGAACAAGTGTAGGATTGATTTGATAGAGGAACTGGGGAGACGACAAATTTGATATGATATAGAATTATCATAAACGACTCCCAATCTTCAAACTTTCAAATTGTAATCGGATCTTTCGAGCAATAGAGGAACCGGGGAGATGACAGCTTGTAAGAAGTGGTTTTCTGGCATCAAGATCTACCCGAATACGAAGAAAGCCCCTATACCCAACTTCCACCGAGTCTTCCACCTCTAAAATAGAACCAAGTAAAGCACCAAGCTTTCTCCCATTTGCAACGGAGATTTGGTCACCGGTAATACCATGGGCATGAATCCAGTAAGTGGCTCTAACAGGCTCAATATCATCCAAAGAAATGGTAAACTGGCCAGTGACGAACAGAGAAACAAAAACCTTTGACATTCTATGGGCTGCCATCGATGAGTCGCCTGGCAAGTTTCTCAGAACCCACAGCAATAGAATAGATGTTCTTCTTTGCTCTGGTGACACGTATCTATACCAGTGATTTCTAGATACCATATAAGGTGGCTTAAACACCCCCCAAACCGGGTTCTTCATCAGCGATAAGTATACCCAATAGATGGATTTCATCCTCAAGATCAAGGAAATCAAAGCTCTGTTCAAACTCAACAGCTAGACATGGCTTCAATAACTTCATCATCCTCAAAAGGGATCTCAAAAGGTTATCGAGAGGGAGAGGCCATAATGATAGGTAAGACCCCAAAAAGGGGATAAAACCCCAACTCAAATAGTGGGTCAAAGTAACAATTGGAGTTAATGGTAGCAGAAGTACGACAAATTCCACATAATTCAAAGGCTATAAGGAGAAACAAAATTCACTGAGTAACTAGAATAACCCAAAAACACAACGTAGGGAATCTTTAACTTTTGTAGGTCAAGATCCATTCGAATCGACCAAAGCGCAACAAAGATTACTCCTTTTTTCAGTGAAGAAAAAGGCCCTTACACTTTTGTTTTGAATTACCCCAGGGGAAGAATGAAGATCCCTCTAAAGAAGAAAGCCTTAACCCCAAGTTGTCAGAGAGATAAAAGAAGATAGCCAAAGATGAATTGCCAGAGGAGAACCTACCATTGAGGAAGACCAAACCAGATCCCAACTTTGAAGAAGTAATTGGTGGAACTGCTGGAGATTTCTCTTTAAGAGTTGATGAATGTAGTAGTTTTTTATTTGAACTTTAAGAGTTGATGAATGTAGTAGTTTTTTCTCTTTTGATGAACACGTCTCAGGATTACCTTGGCCGGTGGCGGCGCCGCCATAATTAGCGGCGGTGATCGGTGGTCTCCCTCCCATAAGGACGGCAGTCTTCTCTCATTCTTTTCACGGGCACTATGCTCGCGTGGTCGTCTATTCTCATCGCGATTACCTTCTTGAGAAAATAGATCTTATGGACCAAAACGTCCGGATTTGTCCCTAAATTTAGGGTTTTGCTCGCGGCGTCCTTCCTTAGGGGAGCCATTATAATGGGTCTCCGTAACAAGTCTAGTTCCCATGGGCCTTACATTATAATACTTCACAAGTATCATCGTCATGCCTTTCCTCAAGGCAGAGACGGAGAAGGTAGTGAGAGTTTTCTCAATCAATTGTTCTTTTGTGATGATTTTTCACAAAGATACATCAAGTCTTTAGTGCAAAGAATTTCTGAATTATATCCCATGACCTTATCAAAGTCAGAGAAGCGGAGATTAGTCATAATTTCTAAATTTGGAATGATGGAGTCACGAACGTTACCATAACGTTCATGAAGCGCTTTAAAATTTTCTAGCGCTAACCTCTTCTATGAACTCAAACTGGAGTGTCATATCCATATGGCGTTGACTTATGCAAAAGAGTGGTGAGTAGTTTTAAGATACGGGGATGTCGTTCCACAGAGATTGACGGTTTCTCCGATCTCTCGGTAGCGTGTAAGTCGGGAGATTCTAGCTATGATTGAGACAAGATGTGAAGTGAGTGAGTGAATGTGTGTATGAACAATGTGCGAAGTGTGAGTGTGGTGAGTTTGGTTTTTGGTAAAAAGATGGTGAGATGCCAAGGCAAACAAACAACAAAGTAAATGCGAGCAAGTAAATAAGGTAAAGTAGAGTGTGCACAATATAAGGAAATGTTGGGATTTTCGGGCAAACCCCAAGTCCAATGCAACCAATGATGCTCTAATGCCTAAACATGCCAATGTATCCATGAATCAAGCCCCGTATCCTAGCCATGTTATGGGTCTAGGACCATACTTTCCTAAGGTATTTGAATGCCATGTTATAGGTCATTCGGACTCTCTAGGTGTCATAGGAGATTCCTCTAAGTTACCTAATATCGAATCCCCTAAATTGCTTAAGAGGCGTAAGAGTGTCGAAGCTTAGGGAATCAAACAAGCAAAACATGCTCATCACACATATTGCCAATTGCCTAGAGAAGAGTAAAGTGATCAAGCCAAACCATTTTCATACAAGATGGATTAAATGCATACCAAAGAGTGATCAATCCTTCAAATACACATCCAACACATATTAAAATAGACAATACACATATTCATGAATCAACAAAGGCATTTATTCATAAATCAAAGCATCACATAGTCACATTGGACTAGGGCACACAACCCTAGTCCCCAACAAAGTAACTACTCACTAAGCATCATCAATTTACAAATATAAGCTCTAAACATAAGGAAAAGAGAAAGTTGAGATGAGGAATGCTCAATAGATGCTCTCTTGCTCCTCCTTGGCTTTGATGATGGATCTTTATGACTTGGTGAGGATCCCAGCAGCCCAAAGTGGTGGTGGAGGTAGTAGACGTCGTGGGGAGAAGATTTGATGAAGGGTGGTGGAGGAAAGGAGGTGAGGAAGGTGGAGAAAATGGCTGATCTGCCAACGGTCGACCGTTCGTTGGGAAGTCGTTGACCGGTCGACGAACGTTTCGTGGGCAACCTAGATCTAAGGGAGAAGAGAGAAAAAGGGAAGGAAAAGTGATGGGTGATGGGGGCTGATTATGGAATGACCTAAATCAGGTAAGGATGGCTATATATAGGCAAGAGAGGGAGGGAATGAAGGGCTAGGATGTGCTAGGGTTAAATCTAAGGGTTTGATGAATTAAATGAAGGGTAAGGGAATAATTGCACTAAGGAATAAAAAGGGGGAATAATCTAAGGATGACCTCATGATATCTAGTGTGGTCCTTTGCTGAATTTTGAGCTTCTTTGGTGATGAGTCACAAGGTTGACTTCGTCTTGACTTTGACCGCGACCCTCGGAGTTGACCAAAAGTTGACTTTGACCAATCTTCCGGAATTCTCTTGCGACTCTCTTCTGTGGCTTCATGTTGACTCGTTGACTCGTTGACGCTCTAAAGTCGGGGTTGACCACGAGTTGACCGACGGTCCTCGGGTTGACTTTTCGTCCTTTTGCCGAAAATTCACTAAAAACTCCAAAACGCGCTCCTTTGCTCCCGATATCAATCCAATGCACGTGAACCCTACAATGGTGCAATTCAAGAACTAGAGACACTAAACGGTCTTTGGATTAACATTACTAAAGTGATTAGAGGCCTAATTTGTATGCAAATCACATACAAATCAGGCATTTTATCAGGATAAGTATCCTGGCATTGTCAATCTCAGTTTGAGGGTCTTGAGCGGTTCCTTCACATCAACGCTCATGGATTCGAGCTAGAAGTTCTTGCGCGGATAGGTGCATTAGGATATCATGAGCCCATCTCATAAATCTAATGTTCGCAGAATCCAATGGAGTGAAATCGAGTTCATTCAAGTTCGACATCCAAAAATATGGAGAACAAGAATAGGGTAAGTTTCAGAGTTAATACTCCCACGAAACAATAGAGGGTTTCTGAGCAATCTTTTCTCCCGCTCCCAACAAACGTTGGATTTTAAGTTTCGGCGTCAATACTCCCACGAAACAATAGAGGGTTTCTGAGCAATGAGCAATCTTTATTCCCAAGAAACTATGGATTTTAAGTTTCGGATTCAATACTCCCACGAAACAATAGAGGGTTTCTGAGCAATCTTTGCTCCCAAGAAACTTTTTCCAAGTATTTGGATTTAGGTGAAACTTCAATGTAGTATGGTCATTTCAAATCTCTTCTCTCAATGGATTCATCGTTCGGAGTATTGCTTCTCTCAACGGAGTCCTCGTCCGGAGTTTTAGCTCTGTGAGAACTCGAATTTTAAATTCCTTATTTTTAAGTCTCAAAACATTTTTGAAGAATTTTGAAGTTGGTCAAATTTTATTTTTGATCTCATATTAGGAAAGTAGACATCTCCACGAGTTCATGGTATTTTTTCAGGTAATTTTTCGGAGTTCCGAGCTATTTTTAATGATTTTTCAAAGTTTAATTAGAAATTACGTTATGATATTTTTCTATTGGTCTGGAGGTGACATGTGGCACTTTGCCATTGGTTGGAGCAGAAGTGGCGTCCAAGAATCATGTTGCTGCTGATGATGTCAGCGTAGTACATTAGTCATAGGCCAAGTGTCAAGTGGTGGCATAGAGAGTTATGAATGAATGACACATGACACACATGACACATGTGTTAGAGATTTAATCTTGGCTTGACAAATGACACAATCCAATTGGTGTATACAATTAAACCAACCTAATCAACCTAATCATGTCGGTTTGGTACCCTATAAATACCCAACCCCCAACTTTTCTTTTCCATAAATTTCGGAGGTTTCTCTCTCCTGCTTTCTCTCTCTAGGTTTTCTCTCTCTAAAACTTATGTAGATCATAACTTTTGATCCGTAACTCCGATTTAGGATCCGCGAAGATCTATCCATCTAGTTAATTAAATTCCAGATTGGGTGTAGATATTTTTATGGCTATTTTAAGGAGGCTCGTGCTGTCGTTATTATGCTCGATAATTCTCGGAATTGAGGTAGGGATTCTTGGGGAGCCTTTTCATAAAATGTTAATTAGGTTAATTATTGATTTACATGAATTGTATGGTATTGGTTGATTGACATATTTGTATGTTATCATTTTCTATAAAAGCATGTGTACATAAGAGGTTATTTTATAAGCAATAATATTGAATCATCATACATCTGCATTGTGAGGAAATGCGAGTATATATATATGTAATAGAAAATAGTATAGATCGATATGAGAAATATTGTAATCCAAAGGGATTGAGAGAAAAGAACTCTATTTTTGTAGTTGAGTTAAGTTCTGGCCAGGGACCAAAGAATGTCAGCCCATTATGTACAAATGCGGGAGTGAAGCCCTTTCAACGAGGTTGATAAAATGATCATATCGGGCATACTGACACTGGCGAAACGAGAACTATAACAAGATGACTAACAAAAGAGAAATGTAGTATAACTTTGAGTTATTAAGAAGGTGTTGAGTCAGCATGACATTCATGTATTTGTCTTTTGATTAATTGATTGATAAATTGATTGTGGACACATAGCTAATAATGACCTAAAAAGGTTTATGTCTCTACTGAGCCGCTGGTTGAGCTCACCCCTTTACAGATTTTGCAGGTTCTGGAATCGACAATCGAAATGATTAGATGAGCCTAGAATGACGAGCTTAGAATGAGGTGTTTTTATTTGTATATTTGTAAAGGATTTTGTAATTATTAATGAGATCAGAGTACACAGCGGAAATGTATTTTCATGTATTTTATTTTAGTTTACTTTTTAACACACACCTCGGATTCGGATTTAGGTGCCTAAAATCTACCGACACCGGGTCCGGGGTGTGACAAGCTCGAACCCCCACAGTTCGGAAAGATTCAAGAATCCCATGTTATAGATACGTGGGAGGTAGAAGAGGGGAGGTTGCAAGTCCCCGGAGAAAAAGAAAAGTCGAATTGAAATTCGGAAAGTAACAACTTTTATAAAAACTTACTTGGATTTCTTTTTCTTGGATTCTTCTTTAATCTTGAATTTGTAGGTCTTGAAAGATGGCACAACGGGTGCGGGGTACGACCAGCGGTGGTTCACGGCAAAAGGAGGCACGGCCGGTGGTGATTCATGGCAAGGGAAGGCGCGGTAGGTGGTGGTTCATGGCAAGACCTAGGGTTTTAGGTACAGGATTTTGGCGCTAGCATGATGCTATGCTCAAGGTTTTTGGCTATTGATTCAGGGTTAGGACTCGTACTGATAATGTGTTGTAGAATGACAAAAAATAAAGAAGAAGATAATTGCTCTGGAATATAATGATTTTATTAATGAATAGGGGCCTCTATTTATAGAGGATCGGAATACAAGATACAATCTTTATTGTATAAGGAGGGAGAGTCTCTAGTGAGGACCTTACAATAAGGACCAAGTGAGGACTTTCAAATGAACGGTTAGATGACTTGCATGTTGAAAATTTAAAATATAAACTAAAATTTAAAGCACTCATCTAACCGTTCATTTGAAAGTCCTCACTTGGTCCTTATTGTAAGGTCCTCACTAGAGACTCTCCCTGTATAAGGAATTCTATTCTAAATATAATCCATATTCTAGAAGGATTTACATTCCTTATTCCAAATTAGAATTGATTGTTCCTAGATTGACAAGGCACACACAAATTGGGTTTCCTTCAACAAACAGTAATTTATTTCCCTCCCCCCCCCCCCCATGGAAAAAAAAGGTTCTTAATCGAGCACTGTTGCCAATTGTAAGATTAAGTACTTAAATATAACACATATAGCTACTGTACTCTATACAAAAACACAATCCGAATGAGATACTGACCTTGATAAGACATCTCGATTTTCTCCTTTAAGAAATCTTCTGTAGGTGTTGATGCCTAAAATTGGTACGAACAATTCTATAACCTCATCGAGATTGAGGCATGCAATCCTCCATCTCCTTCTAGAATTAGGTTTCTTGGAGTATGGCCAAACTAGACTTGTTCACCGAGTAATATTTGAATTCGTGTCCCTTAAGGACTCCAAGCCTATTTAGGACTTATTTTTCTACGTGAAGTTCCTTTCTCACTTCAACTTGTGCCTTTTGATGTCAGCTCGATCGTAGGGTAATTTTACTGTCTCAACAATAGGCAATCCCTATAATGGGGTAGAGAACTAGTAATGCTTGTTTTAATTGCTAGAGCGGGGTTCAAGGTCTATTTATAGGCAATTGTGGATTAGGTACCTCACATAAAGGTTTCCTAATCCTATTACACATGGGCCTATTTCTTTCCTTTTTCATTTACAAATAGGTTAGTTTAAATGGTAAGTAATCACACAATAATCAATACTGATATCTTTAGAAATAGGTCATGATATCGATGAATACTAGGAATGTGTTATTGCTTATTTTGTAAGTAAGGCAGCTTAGTTGTCGTAATCCCTAGTGAATATTGATAAGTCCATATTAAATCTTACAACTACCAAGCAAGGTGAAGATATTTATGCAGAGGACTTCGCTAGATATAAATCCAACTAGGGTTAACTTGCAAGTAACATGTTTCACTAGGGGAGGTACCTAATTAGGAATACATACTAGGAATGGCTTATTTCTTGTTCTGTAAGTAAGGCACCAAAACCCAATTTAGGTCTAGTGCTTAAGATTGTCATTCATCATAAAACATGAAAGAACACGCGATATTTATAGTGGTTCACCCAATTAGGGCTACATCGACTTTGGGGTTTAGGGTTTTACTAGTGAATAAAGAAAATTTAAAGAGATTACAAAGTATTTGATCACTCACAACCCATATCCCCATTACACCCAGAGCACTCACAATAATTGATAGTTTGAATAGAATAATCTCCCGTTCTTTAGTCAAAGGGACGTCTTTATATAGAGGCATGAGATCTCTGTCTTCTTGTCTAGAATTAGGTTTCTTGGAGCGTGGGATAAACTAGACTTGTTCGCAGAGTAATATTCGAATTGGAGTCCCTTAAGGACTTTGTCACGCCCCCGAACCCGATATCGGTGGATTTAAAGTACCTCAATCTGAATCTGAGGTGTGAGCATTAAAAAGTAAAATAAAAATAAAACAATGCCAAATACTTTTCTAAAATCGTTGAAAATAAAATGTTTAACATAACAAAATCTTTACAAAGAAAAATTACACCTTCTTCTACGTTCTAACTCACTCACGTCTTGACTAAACCTTTTCGAAACTCGTAAGTCATACCTGTAAAACAAACAACATATTGTAGGGGAGATCTTTCGTCCTCGCTGCTCAGTAGGGACAAACCTTTTTAAGTTATTCTTATGTAGATGTTACAACCAAGTTGTCAAACAATAAATCAAACATACTATAAATTAAAAGTACAATAAATTAATGCATGAATGCGATGCTGACTCCAACCTCATCTTGCACTCATCGTACTTTTCTCTTTTGTTAGTCATCTTATTCTACTAATGGTTACTAGTTCCAAAACCCAATGAGAAAATTTCGCCAACCAATATTGGCAAGTCATACTTTTCCTTGTTTGTGCACTTGTGGACTGAACCATAGACCTAGTACCCCATTCAGTAAACTCAGCTACACAAAAGGATATTTCTTTTCTCTCAATCACTCTGGATATTTCAATATTTCTCATATCGTTCCTAATTCTTTTTCAATCCATATGCACAATTCCTCACAATGCCTGTGTATGATGAATGATATCAAAATCATATTATTTATAAAATAATCTACTACACATACTTTTATGAAAAGCGATAATATCCAATATTCATTTCCAATGACAAATAATTCACCAATTTCAATTATTAAACTATTTAACATTTTATAGAAAAGGTTCTCCGAGATCCCTACTTGGATTTCCGAGCTTTGACTCCGATGCTACTTTGGGTTGACATCACTACAGCTCGCATTCCGAATGACTACATTCCAACAATTATTGGACTCGTCAATATCCATCGAACCTTATTTGGTAATCACTTCTTTGGGTCTTCGGAATCAACTTTGCTCGTAAATCATTCAATCGTTTAATCCTTCAATCGTCATATGCGGGAAAGATGAGGATAGCAACAGTATTTAATCCTTCGATCCTCCATTTCATCATTTCATCAATTATTTAAATCTGTTGCTGAACCTCAATTCCATATCCTTCCCCGACTCATTTCGAATTGAATTGACAAATGACAGGACCCCCGCCCCGACGTCTCACTCTGAAACGTCGAGACGACCCTGTGGGACCCACTTTAGAGAAGGTTTTACCGAAAATTCGATATAACCTCCCCTAAAAATGGACTACCCAAAAACCTATAAAGACATAAAATCCATACTTCAAATACTTTTAATCCTCAATCAACACCCGAGCTTTCGTGCTCGCTGGTGGTAATAATCTAACTTTCACAAATATAAACAACTTCCAAGAATTTCCAACCCAAGTTAACTCTTTCTTTCACTGAAAATCAAAACTCGTTAAACTGGAGTAAATCAATATAAATAAAATATATGTACTAAATCTTTAAAACTAGCATATCTGAAAACAAAGCGTGATGACTAAGGGCCTACCAACTTAGTCACCGTTTCACTGAAAGCCTACTAACTCAGTGAATCGCCATCCGAGGGCCTTCCAACTCGGAGGCAAATGCCATGAGGGCCTACCAACTCAATGGCATAACCTGAGGGCCTACCAACTCAGGTGGCACGTGCAAACGACTAAGGGCCTACCAACTTAGTCACCGTTTTACTGAGGGCCTACCAACTCAGTGAAACGCCATCCGAGGGCCTACCAACTCAGAGGCATATGCCATGAGGGTCTACCATCTCAATGGCATAACCTAAGGGCCTACCAACTCAAGTGGCACGTGCATACAACAAAAATCACAAACAAAAATAAACTGACATCTTATAAAAATGGGGAAATAATTGTAATATGAACTGAAACTGAAATCATAATATTTAAGCACGTAAAATTCTTAAAAACAAATGTCCACTCACAAGAACCGACTAAGCCTGGCGTCCGTCGAGATCCTCCTGAATAAAACGAATTATGATAATTATTAAATGTTGACGATCGGAACTATAATTCGATAGTTAAATCCTTTAACCGATTAGGATTTTTCCCTCGATAAACCCAATACTTCTAATTCACCGATAATTCCCAAACCTCAACTTCCCAAACAATTTGCTCGTCGATAAGTGTAATTATCCAAAATACTCGGCGACGATTCCAAAGATCAGTTGTCGCGGTTTGATATAAATCGAACGAATGTAAACTAAATTATTCGAACTCACAAATCGTAAATAAGCTTCAATTAACCAAATAGCCTAATTCCAAAGATCCAACCGCACAACATTCTCAAAATAATTATCTTAACATCACACTGAAATTCAGTGGCCATCCGACGGCCATACGGTAAAGTGCATCGTAACTCGTACGATAACGAACCTAAATTTAATCGGATTAAATCTTAAACTTCGATAAATTCCTACAAATCATACACCAACATGCTCTTAACGAAAAACACAAGCTAATGGACCAAAATGTACCACCAACGGAGGCCGGACGCGCTGCCACAAGAGCCCCATGCGCCGCCGGTCAACCACCTCCGATGGCCACCAAATTTACCACCAAACTCGCAACAACACAAGGAACAACTTTTATACCTAGCATAAAGTCTGAATCGAAGTAGAAATCCACGAATTTGGCTTAGAAATTTCTGGTGGCCGGAATTTCAAACGCTCGATTCTCCTTCGTCCGGAGTCTGATTGAGGCAAACTTTATGTTGTTGGAAAGCCCTTGGCAAGGGCTACAAAGCCCAGTAGGTGCCGTCAGTCGATTTGGCGGGAAACGTGGTCGGAAATCGATAAACAGTTTGGTCACGTTTTTCGAGTTTTTCTCTCCTTGATTTCTCTTTCTACACTAAAATTCGATGCATGAAACGTGCATAGGATTGAAGAGGATGAAGAGACGAAGAAAATGAGATTAATTTCATGTGATTTGGTGGCTGGATGGCTGAGATATTGGCCGGAGAAGATCCGGCCACTGTAGCACGGGGAGAGAGAGCAGGAGAGGAGAGAGAGAGACTTGCCCGAAGTGGAAACCCCCATTTCGGGAAATTTCCTTAAATAATAGTTTCCCGAAATAGTAACTCCCCTTCCGTGAACCATAACTTTTTCATACGAACTCTGATTTTTACGTACTTTATGTCGACGAACTCGGTTTAACGAGGTCTACAACTTCTGTGAAGAAAGTTTAAATAAATTCCTAACCGAACGAAAAGTCTTCCCGAAGGCCCCCTAAAAGTGCTAACCGAAGTTCGAAAAAAGAAAATTCCGCCGATTCACCGAAACGCTAACTAGTACATTGATAAGCTTTGGTCTGGGGAGTCACAACAAATTATTAATCATCAATAGTTCATATGTACATTTTTTTCCTAATTAGGTGCATGTCTTTTAAATTACTATGGACAACCAAATCCTCTCTTCCTAATTCCCAAGTACATTCCCGAGTTGAAATCGAGTTTCATTCTCCATTCTAATTTCCTTCACATTCCGAAAACATTTTGAGCTAATTTCCAAATGACAGGACCCACCCCAGATTCCACCCTGGAATCCGAGGTGGCCCTATGGGGCCCACCTTAAAAGAGATCGATCATATCAAAAATTCAGCATAACCTCCCCTTAAAATGGACTACCCAAACATGCGAAAAAATCATTTAACACTTCTAATAACCAAAATCCAACCAAACTCTTGAGCACTACTTGCTCACCACAACAATATTCAATCCTCCAAAACATACACATAAATTCAAGGGTCTCTGACCCAAACTATATAAACTTCTGAATGCAGTTCTTTAACAAAGAGTTTGGTAATCAAAGCATCTAACTGTCTCTCAATATATACAAATGGAAGAGAGAATTATCCTACTATGATAATAGGGAAGTGGTGGGAACTATGCCTCGACTCTGTGGGTGGCTCGACCTCAACTAATCTGCAAGCTGGGCAACATAAAACCGAAGGGCCCAGGGAAAAACATTTTCAAAACCGTTAGAATGAGTGGATGAAAATAAAATAAAGAAATAAGGACTAAATTCTTGTTACTACCCTATACTTTAGGGGTCTAATCAGTTCAGTCCTTGATATTTTAATTTCATCAGTTCAGTCCCTGCACTCTTAATTTTCATCAAATAGGTCCATTTATGACAAATAAAAATGACACGTGTCCTAAATGGATCTATTTGATGAGAATTAAGAGTGCAGAGACTGAATTGATGAAATTAAAAGATCAAGAACTGAACTGATTAGACCCCTAAAGTACAGGGTAGTAAGAAGAATTTAATCCAAGAAATAAATATAATTAACTTTAAAATATCTTTATGCTTTCCCAAAACTTTCATTCTCTAAAACCATGCATGCAATTCAATTTAAACGAATATCCGGCGACATCTTTAAATCCATGACACTTTCTCTAAACTTAAGAAATCTATCTGGCTGACATTTGAGGTTTGCGCTGGACAACTGAGATTTGATTTGAAGAAACTGCACCATGACAAACACTGAATATAAATGTGAAATTTGGATGAGTCTGTACGTTGGTTGAAAAGCCCTACTGTAATACCCCGAAAATTTCCGTATTATTTTTATAAAATAGTTCGTGAAATTTGAAGTGAAATGATACGATTTCATATTTTTAGGGGTTTTCGTCGTAAAACGATAATTACGGTGGTAATTATAAGTTACACAAGGTTAATTAAGGTAACTTTTTACCCGTTGAGAATTTGGGAAAACTTCCTTCATGAAAGTTGTAGACCTCGTCGAATCGAGTTCGTAGGAATTTGGTTCATCGGAAATGGACATCGTATGAAGGAGTTACAGCCCTCGGAAGTTCCACGTTTTTCTATAAAAGAAAGATTTTATTTTTTTTCTGGAACTTTCTCTCTCCTCCCTCTCTCTCTCTCCCCGCGCAGCTCTCCCTTTCTCTCTCTTCTGGTTGTTTTCCGGCGAGCCGTGACCGGCCACCGTGTGCCTCACCGCCACCACCAAAAGGTGCAGCTCGGGCCGACAGACCTAGCCCACCCGGCCTTGCCGCCCGCCTCGCCGGCGTGACGCCGCACGCGGCGGCCAAAGAAGAGGCCGACGGCCTCCTCATGCTCCGGCCATTTTCCGGCCACCCCGGACCAATCCGTGTATCGGGTTTTGAAGCCCTCAACCCCATGAACACGATGGTGCCCTTGGATTTCACCGAAAACCACCGTAGGCGGCGGATTGAGCTCGGGAAGTTTTGGATCTAGAACTTGCCGACACCGATTCCGGCCACTTTCACTTCGATCCAGACTTTGAGGTAGTTACTAAACTTGTTGGGCTTGTTGAGTTCTACATTCTGGTAAATTTTGGTAGCCATCGGACCACCTTGACCGGCGGCCGGCAGCCACCTCCGGCGGCGCGTCGGCGGCGCGTCAGGTCGGTCCTGGAGCAATTCTTTGCTCCGTTTGACTTGGTTCGTCGATACGAACAACTTTCGTGTTTACAGTTTTGTGAAATTCGGTCGTTTGAGCGATGATCAATTAAGCAATGGTTATGGATCGTTAGATCCGTGATGATCCGACCGTTGGATCATCACCATATTTGGATATGATGTTAGGATGCTAGAAATAAGCATGCTGTTGGATTTTGGAAGTTTCAGATTTGGTGTGGGACCCGTTGATGAATAGTAGACGTGGGACCCACGTTGACCGATGGTTGACTTTTGGTCAAATGGTCTCGATTAAATGTTCCGATGTCGTAGGAGACATTTGAGGAACATTTGGATTATTTTGGAAATGTATTATGCTAATTGGATATTGCATAATCATAGGTGTTTACGAGAAGTGTAGCTCGTGCTTGTCGATTCCTGGTTACTATTTGAAGACGCAGCAGGAATTAGAGGTGAGTGAATCTCACGATATTTTATATATGAATATTAATTCATATTGTGTTGTTTGCGAAAATAAATAATTATATTTATTTAAATGATTTTGCGATATATAAATTAAATACAGTTTTAATTTGATATATCAGCATGTGTGATTTTGTGTTAAAACAATATTTGAAAGTATTCATTTTATTGTTTTAATTGGTGGATTTTGTGGGAAACAATATTTCAAAAATTATGATATTGTGTTTGCCTACTCGAATGTTTTTTGTAGCCAATGGGTGAAGGTTAGAGCTTTAGACTGTGTAGCCAATGGGTGAAGGTTAGAGCTCTAGACTGTGTAGCCAATGGTGAAGGTTAGAGCTTTAGACTGTGTAGCCAGAAGGTGAAGGTTAGAGTTCTAGACTGTGTAGCCATGTATTCATTGAAAACAAAGATGAATACTTTATGTAATAAAGGAGAAGAAAAATGGTATTCTCGCTTTATCTTGATGTATTAAAAGGAGAAGAAAAATGGTATTCTCGCTTTTAATCATTTGAAGTTGATTGTGGTTTTGTGTGAGTATGATATGAATTTGCTTCTTAAATAATTGAAGCATTGATTTATTGAATTACAATTCTTGAACAATATTGAATTGTATTTTGAAGTTTTTACTTCTTTAAAAATTGAAGTAATTATTATTATGATTTACGATTCTTAAAAAGAAAGAATCATAATTTTGGGAAATGATTTTGGGGAAAGTTTATATTGTTTAATATTCTGAATTACCCTGGGATTAACATACACGTTTATGGGACGTGTGGGGTTAAAATACGTGGTATGGGGCGCGTAGGTTCAGTATATTTTATAATATGAATTTTCGGGATTTGAATTGTTTTTGAAAAGTATAAGTTACATATATTTGTTTAAAACAAACTATATATGTATATTTTGTTAAACGGTTTAGCGTGAGTAAAACTGAGTTAACTCATACCAGCTTCGTAAGCTGACCGGGTTTGTTGATATAACCCGGTACACTATTCCACGGTGTAGGGGTTATACCTGCAGGTTAGGATAACCAGGAGTAATGCAAGGCTGCATACATTTTGTTGGGTTATAAGACTTCCGCTATTTTATGCTTCGCACTCTGAAGATTTATTTATGTAATATTTTGATGTATCAATTTATTATATAAATATTTGGTATGTAATATTCGACTCTTGTTTTGAGTTTGAAATTACAATGTTGGGCATGGAGTTGGTGTTGTGTACTTGAATTAAAAAGAAAAAAATTCTAGTGCATATTTGTATTTGATATTCCATGTAGTCACGTTTCCGAATTGATTGTAATTAAGGGCAAAATGCCTTATTAATTGATTTGAAAATCGGGGCGTGACAGATTGGTATCAGAGCAAAACAATGCTCTAAGGAAGTGATTGAGCAATGGAACGCTCTACGGAGATGAAACGAGTTTTAGAATTGTGAAGTGAAGTTAGGGTTTAGAGCTTAGGATCGGTTTAGGGTTTGACGTTAGGTTCTTAGATTCATTCAAGTGATGGTTACTTCGTATGCTTAATAGCACACAGTATTTATCGAGTGATGGCCCGACCGCGGCGGATCCCCATCATGTGCTCTTCAGTGCTGTTGTGTTGTTAAGAATATAAAGTACAAATTACAATTCCGAAATTGATAGTCTTACATGGCTACATTTCTAATTCTCTCAACCGTACCCTGGATCAAACGACAGACTTGATCCACTGACCCTTTCTTGTTCTTCAGTAACTCAGTAGAGATCTGTGTTGCTACCGTTACTAGACAACCAATGTATGGATTGTCTGAGATCCCTTCTGTTCTTCCAGCAGTAGGCATATCTGGTAGAATTGAAAAACCCGAAGTTAGGAATACAATTGTACCTAACTCACAACCGCCTATTAACTTCTGCACCGTTGACTGACTAATAGGAGCATAAATCACGTATGACCCTGTTGAATCAGTACAACTTTCTTGGAGTATATAGGTGTTGTGCATTTGCAACAAGGAGACACAATTGCGTGGATCATGACCAGTTGTGATGTGTGCAATCTCCTGTACTTCTTTTTCCAATGCTAGATGGTCCCACTGGTTCCGAGTTTGTACGTCAATGAAGAAGTCAAAGAGCTTTCTGTGAGAGACATGATGCTGGATTATTGCAGATGCAGTTCGAGTGAGACCATGAGGCTTATTCAGCCTGTTCCAGATTTTGTTGGTGGAGACTCTTATCCCTGAACCCCTGAACTTGGTTTGTTCAGCTACCTTCCATTCATGAGCAGTAGAGTTGCCGATGTCTGTGAAAAAGTCTGTCACTATTCTGCATGCCATCTGCAACAAGTTTCTTCTTCCTTCCACAGATGGTATGACACAAAAGTCTTGAGGTGGATAAGTGTCTGCCGCGGAATAATTTAACCTTTCCGCTTGCCTCTGAAGTATTTCTACCCATCGCCTTGCTCCAAAGGCTAAGCCTGACTCCACTAGCGTTCGGTATGTTTGGTGCATGATTTGATCCTGTACATCAACATGTTCCACCCATACGACACGAGAGCTGCCGTTGAACAAATCTTGGATTAAGCATCCGGATGGACGCTTCTTGCATTGAGATCTTGGGTGTGGACCCAGATTTGAGCTTAAACCGTCCACAGAGACGTCAATTATTGCCCAACTTTGTTCTGTTTGTCGTTGACAATAACGAACAAAGTGAGTTACACGAGTGGAGACAGATGGACTGGTCACCTGGAATTCAGCAGTCATGACTTGGATGGTGTCGTGGTAGCTTTCAGTAGTCCCTGATGACAAGACATCAAGGATACTCGCCCTTGAAATGATGCTACCGAATATGGTGGACCATTGGTCCACATCCATGAAGAGATTCACGAGTACGACAGGACTGAGGGGAACAGTGGCTGTGTAGCGAGAAGCTTCAGTTTGGAAGTTAGTGGGAGTAAGATCAATACCGTTAGTGAAGATTCTCTTGTACTCTGCTTCATTCAGGAACTCATGAAGCGTGACAGAGCTGGATTTGAGTGCAGAGATCCACAGTGGCGCAGCAGCAGATGCCATGATGATTAGCTCATCTCTGACCGACACAATGATTTCAGAAATCTTAGTTGTGTCTGCCACGACAGATGCTTCTGCCACGGCAGATGCTTCTTCAGGTTCTGAACGGTTGATGTTGTCTGATGGTTGTTGTGTAGAAGAAGAGTGATGTGGGATCGACATACACTTTTGAATATCCCTCCTCATGTGAGACTTTTCCCTTGGACCGATGACTGCAGGAATTGGAAGAGTCTGAGGTTGTGGGGTAGTCTCTTCAATCCCTTTTAGTAGCTCACTATTGGGAGTAACTCGTTTTCCACAGTGGTTGCAGTTGATTCTGTTGAATGCTGCTTGGTACTGGCTAAGTTGAGCTTGAAGCTCATTGATTTGCTGTCTCAGCAGAAAATTTTGTTGACGAGTTGTTTGGGCAGGCGTTTTGGGTCGATGCTTTATCACCCAGGCAGAGACTTGTGCAAACGTTAACTTTATTTGGTCACCCAAATCTTGTCGCTGTTGAACAGTTGGCTGTGGAAAAGCCTCGACGAAGTCCTTCAATGCTTGGACTTGGTATTTGGTGAAGCTCTTCCTCAGTGGAATACGTTTGGATGAACTAGGTTCAGCTTGTGGAGATGATACTTGTGGACTTGGGGCTACTTCAATGGCTTCGTCTTCTGCTAGAAGCATGTCTAGCATGTCGATATCGTTGTCGAATTCGATTACTGGTGAAATTATTTCATCTAAGCCCTCAAAGAATTGGCTTTCAGAGGGATCAGATTGAAGTAATTCACTGAACGAATTTACCTTACGTGACATGTTTGAGTTTAGTGGGAATTGCTGAGAAGCTGGAATGAAGAAGTCCTCTTTGAAAGAGAAAGGAGGTTATGGCACTAATGGAAAGTATCTGTTAGTGGATGCGTAAGGGTATATTTATTGTTGGTGGAGGATTTGAAAATTCAAAAGCAAAAGTGAGCGGCTGATTACAGCTAATTGTCGGAGCCCTTGGAGATCGTGGAAGATTTTTTTTCCCCGATGCATGGATTTTCCACATACAGTTCCACTCTTGTGAGACCTCGCATCTTTTGAGGAATTAATTATGCGAAAGCAAAAGGAAAAGAGTCATTATGACCGGTGTTAGTGGAAGACTAAGTTTTTGTTGATTAAATCTTGTGGAATCTTGTATCGTGGGCGATACTTTTGAGTAATTGAGACAGATATGAGCAATAATTATTCTTAGTGGGTTGTTGAGTGCACCACACTTACATTAAAGAAAGGTTTCCCTTACGGTGGAAAGTTGTGTTTAAATACATAGGATAAGGAGCTGTGTTACTTAACTCATATCTGATTTCAAACAAACACATCTACTAGAATTTGCAAAATGGTGAGTAAAGGAGAGTGCAGCAAGCGTTCCAAGAACACTGATTGGAGTGAACTTCCGGTGGAGATCTGGAAATATATTTTTCAGTTGGTGGCTACCGCATCTCTGCAGAGCACAATGGAACTCCGTTGTGTCTCGAAGGACTTCAAGGAGTATGCCGATAGCTGGTCTACTTTGGCGGCGATCGACATGGATGGATTCGATGGTGGATCCAGACCCACTGGTTCCATAGAAGCGGATCTGCAGGTGCGCATCTTCGCAAATCGATGCTGGGAAGCGAAGAACCCGGAGTCTCTGTTCCGAATGGGAATACGAGTACTCGTGGAGGCAGCGAACATATCTTTAGCCCTGGAGTATTTCGATGCGGCATGCAAACCAGGAACATTCTATGGTTCGCGTCCCAGTTCAGTGGTAGGTCATCATGTTGCATTTTATGCAGCATGTATGATTAAGATGATTTTAGGACCACGAGCCGAGCAGCAGAAAACGGTGCAGCGACTGTGTGAAGCCCTCGACTGGTGGAGAAGCGGATGGAACATCTACTACTGTAGACAAGAAGTCGAGCGGATGATGCATCAGGCTGAATTTTGTCATGAGCATCTACTGCTGTATTTTCCGTCGACTACTGCTTTCCTACCCGCCGGTAAATGTCTTACTTGTGGTGAGTCAAGTTTTTGGCGTCCTTTTGGCCAGGACATGTGGGACGTGGATGGAGATAGGCATGCAGCTAGAGAATGTTGCGACACTTGCAAGTGTTTCGTGGAGGCAGCATATTTCTACCAGCTGATGATGTATGGAATTCCGAGACATCCGGCCTCTTATCCACGAAGTCACTACTGGAGGTTTAAGGATGGCTTCTGGTAGTGTAAGCCCTGTGAGGCATTTTAGAAGTTGTAATAGCAGTGTGTGCAAACTGTAACTTCAGTTTCTTTACTTTATGTGTGGTTGTGTAGTACCCGGTTTATTATTAAATAAATTCTGGGATTTGGAATTTCAGGTTGTGAGAACCAAGTTGTGGTTGTGTTGTGGTTTGATGTGTACTACCCGGTTATTAATGAAATAAATTCTGAGATTTGGAATTGAAGTGTGATAACCTTGGGTGTACTCTGCGTCCAAATTTCGGGACGAAATTTCTTTAAGGAGGGTAGACTGTAATACCCCGAAAATTTCCGTATTATTTTTATAAAATAGTTCGTGAAATTTGAAGTGAAATGATACGATTTCATATTTTTAGGGGTTTTCGTCGTAAAACGATAATTACGGTGGTAATTATAAGTTACACAAGGTTAATTAAGGTAACTTTTTACCCGTTGAGAATTTGGGAAAACTTCCTTCATGAAAGTTGTAGACCTCGTCGAATCGAGTTCGTAGGAATTTGGTTCATCGGAAATGGACATCGTATGAAGGAGTTACAGCCCTCGGAAGTTCCACGTTTTTCTATAAAAGAAATATTTTATTTTTTTTCTGGAACTTTCTCTCTCCTCCCTCTCTCTCTCTCCCCGCGCAGCTCTCCCTTTCTCTCTCTTCTGGTTGTTTTCCGGCGAGCCGTGACCGGCCACCGTGTGCCTCACCGCCACCACCAAAAGGTGCAGCTCGGGCCGACAGACCTAGCCCACCCGGCCTTGCCGCCCGCCTCGCCGGCGTGACGCCGCACGCGGCGGCCAAAGAAGAGGCCGACGGCCTCCTCATGCTCCGGCCATTTTCCGGCCACCCCGGACCAATCCGTGTATCGGGTTTTGAAGCCCTCAACCCCATGAACACGATGGTGCCCTTGGATTTCACCGAAAACCACCGTAGGCGGCGGATTGAGCTCGGGAAGTTTTGGATCTAGAACTTGCCGACACCGATTCCGGCCACTTCCACTTCGATCCAGACTTTGAGGTAGTTACTAAACTTGTTGGGCTTGTTGAGTTCTACATTCTGGTAAATTTTGGTAGCCATCGGACCACCTTGACCGGCGGCCGGCAGCCACCTCCGGCGGCGCGTCAGGTCGGTCCTGGAGCAATTCTTTGCTCCGTTTGACTTGGTTCGTCGATACGAACAACTTTCGTGTTTACAGTTTTGTGAAATTCGGTCGTTTGAGCGATGATCAATTAAGCAATGGTTATGGATCGTTAGATCCGTGATGATCCGACCGTTGGATCATCACCATATTTGGATATGATGTTAGGATGCTAGAAATAAGCATGCTGTTGGATTTTGGAAGTTTCAGATTTGGTGTGGGACCCGTTGATGAATAGTAGACGTGGGACCCACGTTGACCGATGGTTGACTTTTGGTCAAATGGTCTCGATTAAATGTTCCGATGTCGTAGGAGACATTTGAGGAACATTTGGATTATTTTGGAAATGTATTATGCTAATTGGATATTGCATAATCATAGGTGTTTACGAGAAGTGTAGCTCGTGCTTGTCGATTCCTGGTTACTATTTGAAGACGCAGCAGGAATTAGAGGTGAGTGAATCTCACGATATTTTATATATGAATATTAATTCATATTGTGTTGTTTGCGAAAATAAATAATTATATTTATTTAAATGATTTTGCGATATATAAATTAAATACAGTTTTAATTTGATATATCAGCATGTGTGATTTTGTGTTAAAACAATATTTGAAAGTATTCATTTTATTGTTTTAATTGGTGGATTTTGTGGGAAACAATATTTCAAAAATTATGATATTGTGTTTGCCTACTCGAATGTTTTTTGTAGCCAATGGGTGAAGGTTAGAGCTTTAGACTGTGTAGCCAATGGGTGAAGGTTAGAGCTCTAGACTGTGTAGCCAATGGTGAAGGTTAGAGCTTTAGACTGTGTAGCCAGAAGGTGAAGGTTAGAGTTCTAGACTGTGTAGCCATGTATTCATTGAAAACAAAGATGAATACTTTATGTAATAAAGGAGAAGAAAAATGGTATTCTCGCTTTATCTTGATGTATTAAAAGGAGAAGAAAAATGGTATTCTCGCTTTTAATCATTTGAAGTTGATTGTGGTTTTGTGTGAGTATGATATGAATTTGCTTCTTAAATAATTGAAGCATTGATTTATTGAATTACAATTCTTGAACAATATTGAATTGTATTTTGAAGTTTTTACTTCTTTAAAAATTGAAGTAATTATTATTATGATTTACGATTCTTAAAAAGAAAGAATCATAATTTTGGGAAATGATTTTGGGGAAAGTTTATATTGTTTAATATTCTGAATTACCCTGGGATTAACATACACGTTTATGGGACGTGTGGGGTTAAAATACGTGGTATGGGGCGCGTAGGTTCAGTATATTTTATAATATGAATTTTCGGGATTTGAATTGTTTTTGAAAAGTATAAGTTACATATATTTGTTTAAAACAAACTATATATGTATATTTTGTTAAACGGTTTAGCGTGAGTAAAACTGAGTTAACTCATACCAGCTTCGTAAGCTGACCGGGTTTGTTGATATAACCCGGTACACTATTCCACGGTGTAGGGGTTATACCTGCAGGTTAGGATAACCAGGAGTAATGCAAGGCTGCATACATTTTGTTGGGTTATAAGACTTCCGCTATTTTATGCTTCGCACTCTGAAGATTTATTTATGTAATATTTTGATGTATCAATTTATTATATAAATATTTGGTATGTAATATTCGACTCTTGTTTTGAGTTTGAAATTACAATGTTGGGCATGGAGTTGGTGTTGTGTACTTGAATTAAAAAGAAAAAAATTCTAGTGCATATTTGTATTTGATATTCCATGTAGTCACGTTTCCGAATTGATTGTAATTAAGGGCAAAATGCCTTATTAATTGATTTGAAAATCGGGGCGTGACACCTACCCCCCAGACGCCTCTCATGCAAGTATTACCAACCGCTCCCCGAAGGTCTGCACGCCGGATGAGAGCGTACGTGTTCTGGAAGTCCCTAACCCCCAGATGCTCACATGATCTATAAACTAACATGCGTCCTCTAAATAAACACGTGCACGTGACTCTGGAAGGTACTGCCCCCCAGAAACTAAATAACTCAAGGAGGTACTGCCCCCTAGATAACTGGATAACTGGATACTAATTACTGGAATCACTAGAAACTGAGTACTGACGACTAGAAATACTGATAACTGGAAATACTGATGACTGAATATACTGATGACTGGTTATATTGATGACTGGACATACTGATGATTGGATATGATGGTGAAAACTATTGAATAAACTGAAACATAATTCTCGATGGGAAAGTTTTACGATACATTAATGTACCGATACATCAAGTAGACTAGCTCGATACAGAGGTAGACTACTTTGATACAGAGGTAGACTAGTACGAGCTTGTCTACGTCTGTATTGAACTAGTTTACCTCTATATCAAGCTAGTCTACTTGATATATTGATACATTAATGTACCGTAGACAAACCCTTCTCGATACACCCAAAATAGCATAAATATTAAATTCTTCAAAATAACACAAAACGAACATAAGTTATTAAATCTCGTAATATCAATTTCTCCTAAAACCACATATTTCTGAAATGTCAGGAAATGAACCAAAGTTGTCCAAAACCACCACTGACTACAATAAACCCGGACAAGCCATAAAACCCCAAAATTTCAATTCTTGAAATACGAATAGAAAATGAAAACCAAGGATACCAACATGTAGAGCATGTCAAGGGGATACAATTTGATACCTAAATCGTCGCCGTTCGTGGCTGGAAACGCCTAAAATCACATAAAACTGCATAAAACCCCATGAACTTCTCTCCTTCGATTCTCTCTCTCCCTTCATCAATTTGAGAAAATGAGACCACAACCGTACTCGCCTCATCAAGACGAAACCAAAGACACCGGTTTTAGCCGTCGTTGTGGCCGGAATCGGAAAACCTGATCGGAACAACCGTTTCTTCTTCTCTTCGAAAAACTGTCGTCGCTCGTCGTTTAGACCAAAGGATATCGGGCCCCGCTTTTGCCGCCAAGACGAAGCTATCGCCATCGGTATGAAGTCGTTTAATGGCCGAACGAAGGAGAAAAAGTCGGGTCTTCATCGACGGGAAACAGGATGGCGTTTGAGGTCGATTGCTCTGTTTCAATTTGATCTGTTTAAGCTGTTCGATATAAATAAATACCCAAATCGACGGCTCAGATTGAACGGTGCTAAACATCAACGGTCCAGATCGTGCCACCTTAATTCCTAAATTTAAATAATTTCTATCTTCCAACAATAATTAAAAATAGCTCGGGTCTCCGGAAAATTCCACAAAAATTCCTACGAACTCGTAATGACGTCTACTTTCATTTTACGGCCTCGAAATCGAAATTCAGGATCTCACATACTCCAAACCTATTTAGGACTTATTTTTTTACGTGGAGTTCCTTACTCACTTCAACTTGTGCCTTTTGATGTCAACTTGGTCCTAGGGTAATTTTACCATCTCAACAGTAAGCAATCCCTATAATGGGGCAGAGAACTCGTAATGCTTGTTTTAATTGCGAGAGCAGGGTTCAAGGTCTATTTATGGATTAGGTACCTTCCATAAAGGTTTCCTAATCCTATTACACTTGGGCCTATTTCTTTCCTTTTTCATTTACAAATAGGTTAGTTTAAAGGGTGTTGTTATTAACACACCCTAAGGTGTTATTAACACACCTCTCTCTCTCTCTCTCTCTCTCTCTCTCTCTAATGTACACACCCTAGAGAGAGATAGAGAGAAGGGGTGTGTTATTAACACTTTAGGGTGTGTTAATAACAACACCCTAGTTTAAATGGTAAGTAATCGCACAATAATCAATACTGATATCTTTAGAAATAGGTCATGATTGAATACTAGGAATGTCTTATTGCTTGCTCTGTAAATAAGGCAGCTTAGTTGTCGTAATCCCTAGTGAATATTGATAAGTCCATATTAAATCTTACAACTACCAAGCAAGGTGAAGATATTTCTGCGGAGGACTTCGCTAGATATAAATCCAACTGGGGTTAACTTGCATGTAACGTGTTTGAATATTGATAAGTCCATATTAAATCTTACAACACCAAGCAAGGTGAAGATATTTATACGGAGGACTTCGCTAGATATAAATTCAACTAGGGTTAACTTGCATGTAACGTGTTTCACTAGGGATTACGACAACTAAGCTGCCTTACTTACAAAAAAAGCAATAAGACATTCCTAGTATTCATCGATATCATGACCTATTAAAAGCATATTTAGCAGACTCTCTATTTTAGTTTTTCAGTTATTTTAGAGAGCATGTTTAGCTTTTCAACTATTTTAACAACTACATCAACCTCCTAAATGGCTTTCTACTTTAGCTTTTTGCTAAATGGCTCCTAAATATAGAGAGCGAGAGGAGACTCTATTATTTTGGTTAATTTAAAATATTTCTTTTAGTTGTTTTGTTTAATTTTAAAATATAATTAAACTATTTTTTTCATTAAAACAATGATATAAATTCAAAACTAGCTAAAATATACAGTATTAGCGTATTTTTAAACTGTGTAGCCAAAATAACTTTTTAGCTAAAATTTGATTAAAAAATAGTTAGCATTGCTAAATATACTCTAAGAAGCTAATATACAGCAAGATGTTGCTCGTTTTGCTTATTTGTGTTGGCTCATTTGGCACGAGCGTAATTTGGTTTTGCATGGTGTGGAGAAGGGATTTAAGCTAGTAGATGACTTTTATTAACTCTGTACATCAGCCTATTTTTGGCAAAAAGCCTGCAAATGTCAGTTGGCATCCTCCAGTTGAGGGCCATTACAAAATCAAGACGAAGCTGTGGATGATTCAAATTGTGTGAGAGGTTTGGGTGTGATTAGAAGGAATGAGGCGGGTCAGGTAATGGGAGAATATGGTCACTGCACTGTCTCCATTGGCAACAGAACTTTGTGGTGGCTGGTCTGATTTTTGCTTGGGAAAGTGCTCTGCTAGGGATGACAATGGGGCAGGTAGGGTAAAGGGATTAAAATACCATCCCCGTCCCCGAAGTCATTTTCCGTCCCCATCCCCGCCCCAATCCCCATAATAAGATACTGGGGATTCCCCGTCCCCGTCCCCATTGGGGATGAGATCCTCATACCCGCCCCGATCCCCGTTAACAAATATTACTAATTTATTATACAAAAATTCTTAAAGGTTTAAAAAATATAAAGTTAAAATCAAAACATCAAATTAATATAAGTTCATTATTTCAATCCAAAAAAATAAATACAAGTCTCGCTTAAAAAGAACAGCAAAAGTAAATAAAAGTTTATGTGTTGGCAAAAAAAAGTCTGCAATTGGCCGTTGGATAGAATTTCACAACTTGCTCATTCAAACCAACAAAAAAATTTACATAAATATTTATTATATTAAAAAAATATATAATAAATAATATTATTATTATATATATTTTCTAAATAATTCTTATTGGGTGGGGATGGGGATGGGTATCAAAATACCATCCCCGCCCCGTACCCGTTTTCAAAAATCGAATATTGGGGATCCCCGTCCCCGTTACCCGATACCCCCCGAATTTATCCCTGTTAGGGTCGAATACCCGATGGGTACCCTACCCGGTGGGGATTTTTGCCATCCCTATGCTCTGCTACCTGCTATGATCGAGTCTCATTCACTGGAGGCAACGAAGCTGATTACTTCAGATAATATTGTGGACGAAATCAAAGAGCTCATGGTTTTGTGTTTGATCATATAAGACAATTACAAACCGCGTGAATGTAATGATCTAGGGCATGTAATTGCACGTTATGAGCAGCTTCTTGATTGTATTGAAAATGACCTACTTGTTACTAATCTTCTGCTTAATGAAATGCAAAAGTCTTTTGACCAACTGAAAAAAAAAATGGTAAGAATCCATCAGTTTAAGGCGAATGCCAACACCAAAAGCCTTCAACACTTATCATCGAGATGTAAAATAACCGACTCATCAAGAAGAAATTGTGTGCGCAATCAATGATTGACTGGTCGTGTTAATGCTAACAATAGAGACCGTTCCTCACAAAATCATCATCAAAATAATGATAATAACAATAATAACTTAACGAAGAAAATGATAAAAATAAAGACGATAATAATAGTGATAGAAATAAAAGCATTTACGAGTGGTCACCACTGATCCCATCTATTAATAAAGTGATCCCACATTTCTGCAGAAATTGATTCTCTCATTGAAAAAGCAACCTGCTCTTGTACAGAAGAAACCAACCCGATATCAGGATGTTCATCAAGATCAGGCATTTCATCCACCGTTGTACCTTCCACACTAGAAAACAGCCAATCATTTTTCAACTCACGTCGGATGTAATTATGTAGAACACACGCAGCTATAACTATATCTCTTTGAGTATGAAAAGCATACTGAGGTGCAAGTTTGAGAA
This sequence comes from Rubus parviflorus, assembly GCA_029955375.1. Classification (NCBI taxonomy): domain Eukaryota; kingdom Viridiplantae; phylum Streptophyta; class Magnoliopsida; order Rosales; family Rosaceae; genus Rubus; species Rubus parviflorus. The sequence continues at coordinate 1,229,136 of JARGGL010000008.1, read as the reverse complement.
TAGGAAACCTAGTTTTCAACACATGGAAAGACCTCTGGATGACATTACTAAGAGACGAGTGTCTGTGGTTAAATAGCTCCCTTGCATTTCTAGGTAACTGATTAGCACCTTTATATTCATGGACATGATACCTGACCCCTTGAAATGGCGCAATAAATCCTTTCATATTTGCATATCCTGAGTCAACAAGGTAATATTTCCCTGCAGCATAAAATCATGACATTACCTCTGTCACAAGGGACATTTATGAATAAATAATATATCTACGCAGCATATCTGAGGACAACCTTCAGGAATATATGGGAAATTCTGATGTGGATCGTCAAGGACTGCTCTCAATACACGTGAACCTGCAGCAGAGCCTTCCCAACCAGGATAAATGAATATAAACTGAAGGTCAAACGTGCAAGCTGCCAAAACATTTTGTGAAAGAACACCTTTCTTATTGCGAAAACGGGATTGATCTTTGGCTGGTACATGGGCTGGAATATGCATACCACCAATGACTCCGATACAATCCTAAATAGGTAGCAAGTAAAAGTGAATGGAAAATGAAAACAAGTGAAATGAGATAACTACTCAACTAAATACAAACCTGGAAATACGGATAGAATCGGTTATTTCCAAGGATTTCTGGAGGAGTTCTGGGGCTTGGAGTTTGTAAAAATTCACGCGACAGCGACTTGACTGCCTTCAAGACATTGTTGAAATGACGGCTGATGGTTTCTCCTGAGTGATGAAACCGCTCTTGGATTACTCTGTTCCGCTCATTATGGCCAATAATATTCAAAAATATTCCAAGCTGCTCTTCTATCATAACACCAGCAGTATCACGCAACATGCCTCTTTGTCGAAGAATGTCACACAATTTGTGAAATACATGTTTATCCATCCGAAACATTTCCTGGAACACAACATCATGACCATTCAGCACTTCCGTCATAAATCCACATCCTTTACTTGGTGACAGACTATGACAAGGTTGCTTGGTAATACTGTTATAATAATGGTACCCAGCCGCTGCCGCAGTTAGTTCCATCTCATCCAGTTCTAAGTCGAAATCATCCATATCAACTGATGTATCTGTAAAATAAAAATTAAGATACTACACAAGACAATTACTTGAGTAACGTACATGGGCTTCAAACACAAACAAAAGTAAACCAACAAAGGGAACCTAGATCTGCTAAATATCATCCAACTCTCAAATCAAAAATGACATCGCACTAAATCCAAATGTCATACTGGTTACAATATTCAAAGATTTAGAGTAAAAACTTGATACAATCCATAAGAACTGTTGGCACCTTAACAACACGGAGAGAGAGAAAAACAATGCTCATACTATTCAATTAGAGAAGCACTAAACTTCCGCTGCAACCACAATAATCGCTTCTCACTTTTAAGAGAGATGAAAGTTTCTCTTGCATTGGCATTCTCGAATAAATCCAATGCAAGAAAGTAGATCTGCTGATCAATGCTTGGCATCTCATCCAATACCTTTATGCATTTGCTTATAGAAAACCGGTCCTCGTTCTTCATGATTGCTGTCGCCCTCATTTTTGAAGCGGCAGCTATTTCTAGCATAGCATCCACTATAGCATCCCCTGTAGCCTTGCGACTTCTCTTCCTACGCCCTGAATTTGATGGTATCCCAGACTGATGCTTGTTTCCATCTAACACGTTTGCATCATCACCAGAGCCCGAAGAAGCATCCTCATCCATGAAATTCATATGAGCACTATCAAGAGACATGCTTCAACACTCAATAAGTATCATGACTCAAACTTTATCTTCAAAATGACAATAAGACCCATACTCATTCCAACTCTTTACTAAAAGAATATTCCTTTTCCGCGAACAAGCAGTGAAATTAACAGATATAGGGAACAGGAAGGAGGAAAGTTCACCCATCATCATGACTATTCTTGTACATAAAGTGATCATTTTCACATGATGTTGATGAATGATAAAACTTCAAATCAGTGATAGGTGAAAAGTAAGGAAGCACCAACACGGCACGGACAAGGCGACTAGACATGACACAGCGATACGGCAAATCTCGAAAAACTAGGGCACAACAGATTGACGACATGGCAATTAAAATAACATAATATGTAATAAAATAATATGAAAAAATAATTTAGATAAAAAAATGTCTCATCATACCATAAATAACACTCAAGGAATACCAATTTCATCATACAAAAATTAAAACACAAATTCCAAACATAAAAGGAACTCCCATTAAGCTGGTTTATCATGTAGATCATCTGGCTACTAATTGCTGGTTCCTTGTACACTTCTTCTCAAAAGGAACTCCCAACTAAGCTGTTCATATATTTGATTCATAATAAGGTATAAAACTAGAAGGGGAGCCCGCGCCTAGCCGCGGGTTTATGATCGCTTTAGTCGAGTAGTTTCATCAGGTTTGGAAATTATGACTGAAGAATGAAAACAAAAGTTACAAAAAAAAAGGGTAGTTATATTGTACAAAGGAGTAGTTATAAAAAGTACAGCTACAGTTATGGATCCAGTACGTAGTGTATGTATATAAGACAACCTAACAGACGAAGCTTTGTAACAGACAATCTGCTGAAAATTTCAAAGGGGACAATCGATTTGATAAACAATAACAGGACTGTGAACATGTGGCTTTATCTACAGGATTTGGGAAAAGCACTGCTCGATCAAGTAGAATGGTCCATGGGATATCAGATATGCATACTTAAAAGTACTGTGTATATATCTTAACAGAAAAAAGATCTAAAGCTTCTGTTTAAACGTACGTATGAAAGTGATTAAGGTCTTCATGTATACAGATTTCTAATTTGCAGTACTGGCAGTGATATATATTGCCAGCAAGTTTCAGCATAAGATATAAAGATTCGACTTTGATCAACACAGAGGAATAGGTCAGGAAACAGTACGTACGTACATAGATGATCAAATTATGACCAATTCTCATCTTCTAAAAAGTAAAACCACCGATCAATTTCAAAGATTTGATTCATGTAAGTGACAGTAAAATTGTTAATCTCCTCCTTGATCATAAGATGTCTCATTCGCTTTTTGTGAAAATTTTCGACTACCCTCAATATGTCTGCAATTGAATGATCGAAATTGTCTTTGTATATTTTAAGTTCTTAATATTATATAATGCTATATAATGCTAATAGTTCCATCATTCAATGTCCTAAACCATGACTTGTAAAACCAACTGCTATACGAAACTTCATTAGTTAAATATTTGCTTAATTAATACAAATAAACCAAGACCTACACCTTTGAAAACTATACATTTAAGTTCTTCCAAGAACTACACCTCAAATATTGAACGTCTGGATGATTCTAATTTCACAATCAACCACCAAATTCGAGTTTATCATTTCTAACAATATTTCCATAATTACTACGGACACCCATCACGGATGTACTTGGGCAGACATTCTAAAAATTATATGATCATTTCTAATCTGAGGTTTCATAGTTACCTCCGTCCAATTGTACTCGAATCGGTTATCGAAATTCGATTTTGTATATCCGTTCCGCTTACACGAACTTCACCCGAACTTCATCAACCTCCCAAATACTGCGATCAAATACAACCAAATAATCAATACGTGTTCAGTCATACAATTCACAATCAAAATTGAACCAAGGAAGTGGAACTGCCACTGAAACAGTGATTTTGCTTTCAATTTTGAAACCGCTGAATTGTGGTCTAGGAAAATGATTAGAACCATACATGCGAAAAAGACAATTTGGACAAATGCAAAAGATCATCATCTAAGCTGAAACAAAAACCAACGCCTCATAATCTGATTCACCTAGTAGAAAAATTATTTAAAAATAATTATTTAAAATAACAAAAATGAAGAAACTAACCAAGAAATTTTGAAATTGCGATATATGAAAGCTCTGGGCTCCCAAGAAATCACTTCGGTCCACTGCTTTTCTCTCTTCCCCAATCCCTTGCTTCTAAAAAACACAATCAATTACACATAATTAAATCCAGAAACCTGTATGATAAAAAATTAACGGCTATAAGCTGAGACTCCAGAACTAACCTATTCTGCTTGCAAACCTTAGTTTAAACAAAAAGTCAACTCTTAAGACGAAGGGGAAAAAAAACAGGTTTCTAGTAACACTATTTATGCATAACAGCCAAAGAAATACTCAATTGAAGACAAAGTTTATACAAATCCTCTATATTTGTTCTTTCATTGAATGCAGATTACCAAGAGTTACTATTTTTCCCCTAACTACATTTCTAATCAATCAATCAAATAGACAGACAAATAGTTAAACTAATAAGGGACTGTTTTGGCTGCTAAACGATTAGATATCATAAACATCTGTTTCTTTTCCAACAATTATAAAAATGAGCTAAATATGCAAACTTTCATTCACTTTGTCATAAACTAAACAGATGATAACACAACCCAATTACTCAGTTAAGAAAATGGTTTTCAATTAAGAAGCTCTCAACTTATCTGCTCTAAGTGAAAATGAGATTTTTTTTCAAAATTGTTTTTAGTGGTCAACAACTTGTTTCCTATAAATGTTGTTTTGATGTGAATTAGTTCCATTTGAATTTCTCTTTTCTCTGTAAACGTCTTTTTTGTACTAAGTCATGTCTCTATGACTATGATTGCCATTTATTTCAATTTCTATCACTGAATGAGCAATGACATAAGTTTTTCCCCAAAATCCACAAAGTAATCTCACACTCCTTAAACTCCAATGAGAAAGGAGAAGACATGCATAGAGACACAAAACGAAGCAAACCACATTTGAAGTCTCTTCAATAAGAACCTGGTGTTGTAGAAGAGACATACTGAGTACTGAAACCTGGGTTACAATCATGTCAAAACCATTTGAAATAGCAACCTAAGATATGAAAAATCTAGTAATTGCAAACTGTGTACTTAAGAGTTAATGTGGCTTTGTCTAATATTCATTTATTGGCTGATAGAATATGGTTCATTCTACTTGATGAAAACTGATAAATCCCAAAGGGCAGATGGTTAAGAAGTTTGGGGGCTCAAGATTTTGGACTTGAGCCATACTACAACAGTACCAAACCCAGGAATAATAACATTGATCTTCTGAACTAAGGTCCAGAAGTAATAAGGTTTGAGACTTTCCTTTTAATACCAATAGTAAACAACCAACAGGTTCTTATTATTGTACAAAACAGAAATCATACGTACTGTATAATATTATACAGTACATTATCATTGCCATTCTTTTCTTCAGTTTCTAAACAACATAAAGTTGGCAACATATAAACTATATATAGTTTCCTTATTATTTGGTGTCATCTTTTGTTTATTATTAAAACGATGGAACTTTAATCCTAGATCACAACTTATAATGAAGCAATTTTATGCAAAAACCAATTTGACTGGAACACCAAACAATTGAAACCCTTTTCATTCATTGGAACAAAAAAATGATTAACTAAGCTCAGTGTCATCTTCAGCATGCAGTATCAACAGAAACCCTATTTGCTATCAATATCTCAACTTAACGAAAACAGTGTATCATCTTTAGCAAGCAGTATCAACACAAATCATTTTTTGTTACCAATAAGTCAACTTAATGATTAGACTGAGCATCAAAACATATAATTGCCCATAAAAATAGCCAATAAACACTCACACATGATTGTGTTCTGGTAGTACATGTAAAAATGGCACAGAACTCTGTATAAACATCTGAGACACTAATTCTAGGCAATATGCAACTTACCAGCACTATATTATTACCCACTCTATTTGACTAATTTCAAATACACATTGAATTACTTAAAATTAGAAAAAGCAGTGAAATTTAAAAACGTATAACATAACAATATTCAGATCTAGCGGATTCCAGAACCAAAATCAATAAATAAACGAAAACCCTAAAAAAATCCATCATCACAGGGAGAAAAAGATGAACCTATGCCCTATAATTGAACAAACATGGACATAATTCAACTCAAAATTAAATGATGAACACCGAAGGTCATCAAGATTACGCTTGTCTATCACTTCGAACGGATCTTCTTCATCCTCAATATCTTCATCATTGAGATAGCCAATGAGATTCCGAGTAGATATGGGCAAGCTCGTTGTGATCGGAGCAGAGGAGCTATGCAGCGACGGTGCTCTGGGTTCGATTCGGTGGAGATAAAGGCAGCGGTTGTCAATTTTGGGGTGAGAAAAATAGAAGCTGCAGTCTGGATTGAGAGGAGAAGAGAGGAGAGAGAAATGGGTGAGGTCGATGAGGGAAGGGAACTTTTTTCAGTAAAAGAATGACAAAAATGTAATTTCATTATCGGTATATGTTAAATAACTTTAGTACTAGAAATTGTGCCCGCACTTTGCTGCGGGTTTTGGAGCTAGCACATAAATTCGATCGTAGAAATAATTATTGACAATGAAAGGCAGAAATCTTTTCTCCAAATTCGATTACTACTCAAAAATATCCAATACACACTACCTATTCAAGAAAATGCTTCAACCAAACTGAACACCAAATGTGAAGAAGTAAGCTCCAGAAAGAATAATGTTCCTTCAAAATTAATGTGAAGCAAAATAGAGGGGTCAGTACTTTGGGTCCTTGAATCATGAAGCAAGAAGCCAGACGGATAGAGGTGAACATTGTCCTAATAGATTGCCTTCAATCTTTTGCTCTGATCTCTCCAAACCAAATTAAGAACATTGTCATCATAACCAAAAAGACATAGAAAATAAATACACACATACCTTTCTTCTCAAATTTTCTGATCTAGTGATCTCTATATGTGAAACCCAAATCATCCATAAAGAAGAAAAGTGCAGCAAATACCATATGAAAACAATGAAACTTTGGCATAAACTGTTTAGTAATCCTTAAGAGTAGATCATGATAATTGAGAAAGCCTCTCCAATAAATCCCTAGCCATGGTGGTATCAGACTATCAGTAGGTATCAAATCACAACTTCCAAATAATTCTAATCTCTCGAGACATTTCCGAGTCGAATGCTAAACCAATATATGTCCATTTGAAAACCTAACATCATAAGATGAATTCTTCTTCACCATTACATTTAAAAAGAAGGTCTTGTATTGTAGTCCTTTCTTTGTGTATGTGTGAGTGGGTGTATAACAAAGTTATCTGTAATCTGATTCAGAGAACCTAACATTCAAGCATTGAGAAGAATGACAATGAACTCAACACAGTAAAAAAACACAATGGTGATTACATTACTGACAAATCGATATGAAAAAAAAGAGAAGATTATGACATAAAAATGGATAATCAGTAGGTATTTGAAACAAACCTAGTCGAACCTAATCAGTATGACACACATTCATTTCTGAGTTTGGACTCCAAACCTGCTATCGATCAGTCAGCAGACTCGGCACCGCACACTAACCCAAGACAAAGCCTTAACAAAGCCCTAAAAAAGGTGGGAAATTGGGAACTTGTGGGTTTTGATGGTATCTGCAGTAAAATGCCAAATTCTTAAATCCAAAAGTGAAATATAGATCTAAGATAATATAATGATTGAAACTAAACCAAAGCAACCAAAATCAGAAGCAGCAAAAAGCACAATTATTATGACACGGCATTGTTTGATTAAAAGAAAACACACCCGAACCAAAAAAAAAAAAAAGTAAAAGAAATCAAAAGTTTACACTCAAATTGCAGAAAAGACCAAAATAAATTTGAAACTGGAATTAAGATGAGCACATACCAAAATAGAAGAAAGGTATGTGTTTATTTATCGATTGTACCTTGATCCAGTGAAGAAGAGCACCTTGATCCAATGAAGAAGAGCAGAGGTCAGCTGAAATGAATTGAGAGAAGTGATGGATCTGAGCACCTTCAATGGAGGAGTTACACTACAATCAAATGAACCAAGTATCAAATTCAACAGCATGGCGCAAACCCAATTTGGTAAATTCAATTCTCCCCAGCAAATCAAATCATCCTTTTATCTTCATCACACAAAAGACCTCAGCTTTTTCAATCAGTATTGCACCATATTTGATACATAATCGATAACCATAATAATACAGGAAAAAGAAAACGAAATTGCATATAGCAAAACTGCTTGCTAGCAACAACTTTGGTCTATTGTAAAATGCATTTGTAAGAGAACTTATCTGCAACACAAAATTGATGGATTTCTAAGTAAAGATCGATATCATGCAAAGCCACTTCCCAGAAAATCATTAAAGTAATTAATGGTGTCTTGTAGTATTTAGTCCGGCGATTAAAGCTTATATTTCCAAAACGAATTGTGGGTTTTGCTTAAATCAATTTTTTATAGTGGTTTAATTAGTGGGTTTTGCTTAAATTCAAGGTTCAAAAACCATACAGGAAGCAAAGGGGCAAATGCCAACTCATTTAAAGGCTTAAAGCACATCAGAAGGGATAAAGCTGCATTAGTAAAGCTATTTCTTTTGCAGAGAAGTTACTATAATCAATCTTTCTTTAGCAGAGAAGTTACTATAATAAATTAAAAGCTTTGCCCAAAAAAAAAAGGGCGGGGGAATGACAGATCAACTACCACTCATACTTCTCATACTTTGCACTTTCCTAGTTTCTTGGTAAGAGTCTTTTGAAGATCCATTAGATAACAGTCTCTTTATTGCCATATAGAGTATTATGGAAAAATGCAGGCTTGTTTTGATGAATCCAAAACCCATTTTACTAATCTTATCAAACTACAGGAAAAATAATGATGAATCCAATACCAATACCAATATCAATACCAATACCAATATCAATACCAATACCAATACCAATACCAATACCAATACCAAACCCGCAAGAATTCATCTTTCTTTCTTCTTTTTTTCACGTAATTACTAATAACAATCTTTGACAAAATTCTTGGAGAACCCCAATTCCACTTACCCAGAAACCCCTAACCCTAGAATCAAATTAAGTTGCACAGAAATTGATTGGCTAAGGCTTTCTGCTACCAGATCTGTAACTTGAAATACCTCAAGTAGCTACAATTTGATCAGGTCACAGATATTGGAAGAGAGAGGAAGAGGAAGACGTCTTTACTCGAACCGAAGCGGCACTGTGAAGCAGATTCCAAATCTTGAGCGACAAAGCAGATTCCAAGAGAGAACATTGCGGAGGCGGTGTGTTAAGTGGAACAGTGGTGAATCTGCTATTTGACAACTTGAGGAAAGAGGGATCGGCGGTGATGGCTGGTCTGAAGGAGAGAGCTGATGTCGGAGTAAGATGGCGGTGATGGCAGTGATCGCGGGAGAGAGGGAGATGACTGATCTGAAGGAGAAATCCAGGAATCTTGAGGCGGTGATGGCTGGCTGGTCTGATGGCTGGTGTCGGAGGACGAAAAATAGAAAAGAAAGAGGCAAAAACCAGAGAGAGGGGCAGGACTGTAAATAAATAGTCAATGAGGGGCAAAATCGTAATTTCCCATCGAATGAATAGTGTAGGAACAGTGCTCTGCATGTGTAAAACTTTTTTTTATTAAGAAAAACGAAAATTAATGAGAAATTATTTTAGAGATAATGGTGGGAAGTTACTTGAGAGGTAGTGGGAAGTTATATGCAGACAAATAGTGAGAAGTTATATGCAGACAAATAGTGGGAAGTTATTGCAGAGAGAGTGAGATAGTTTTTTTTTTTTTTTTCAGTTTTGATTTTTTTGTTATTCCCTTTTTTGTATTTTTTTGTATTTTTTTTGTACTTTGACAACTTTATCTCCGGAAAGTAAAAATTGGTTAAAGTTTTCTAATATATAAGAGTTAGTAAATAATAGTAAATAATAATAGTATAGATATAGTAAATATGTTAATATAAGGAGGGGTGTATTCAATTCAGATTTTAAAAGATTATATCAGAGTTTTTATAATCCATGTATTATGAAGAATCTATGAATTGTTTTAATTCCTTACGGACTCTGACAGATTTTAAAGTATTTGATTATCAGTATTTGTTTGGATTTTACTAAGTTCATGGATTGTTTTAATACCAATAATAGAATATAAAATCGACTAAAGAAAAAAAATAATAGAATAAAAATAATTACGACTTAAAATAAAAGAGTTTTATACAACCAAAAATTGGCAATCAAATGAGTTATCAACTCCAAATTATTTGTTATGTATGTCAAAATACATCATTGAAAATACAAAAACAACCAAAAGAATACATTATTGAAAATGCAAAGACAATTAAAAAAATAACATTATAAAGAAGCATACTCCGCCATTCCAACCTCATTATCATCATAACCCTCTTGATTCTCATCATCCCTTTGTTGCTCATTATTTTCATTGTCATTGTCTTGATTCTTAGCTTACATTTTGACAACTTGCTCGCATTTTGGGGGTGGTGACCTTGACCACCAAAATCTTTGAGATGATATCGAACGCATAAGCAAATCCACAATCCACTAGAAAATATTTTCCTAAAAATACAATACATTTTAATTAGCATGTCATACACATAAAATTAAGCTCATAGAAACCAAAACGATAAAAAGAAAAACTACCAATTCGGAGCAAATGTGATTTTCTTTATATTGAAAGTTCATAAAGAAATAAATAAAATTAATTATCTTGAGGCACTTCAAGTCTATTTCTCCTTGATAAGGCATCATTTAGCACTTTTGAATCATGTGTTGAACCTATACAGTATGACTTACCAATTAATACCATGAAACAAGTGAAGACACTATACATTTTTTGTGATAACCGGAAAAAAATAAGTATATATTTTTACAATGATAAATAGTGATAGTTATTTTAAGTGTAGAATTAATTTTTTTTTAAAGTTAGTTAAAGTTAACACGTCTTATATGTGTGGAAGACAAGAAATGTTTTGTTTATTATTTACTTGTTTAGCACTCCGATTTCTTGGTATACAATCGAACAGGTTGGAAGCATAATTAAACTATTCCTTTAATATGTGGCCTACTCATTACAACTCTTGTCTATTAGTTATTAAATATTAGATACGTGGTAAAGAAATGAAAAAAATAAGAGAAGAAAGAAAGAGCCACGTCTAGAGTTCCTATTCAGTTTATTATTTTATATGGAAAAACCTTATATAAAAGGGGGGAAAGCTTTGCCAAACTTTCCAACCTCATTGAGTAAGTAAAGAAAGGGAATTGAGAGGAAGGATAGAGACTAGCAGTGAGGGAAAAACTCAGCAGAATCAGAATTGGATCTAAGAGTGTCAGTGACAAACTTTCAGCATATTTAGGTCAAGATCAAGGTAGGGTTTCTAGTTTCCCAGTGATTGGACTATATCATGTTTAATTTTTGTGTTTAGTTTAGGAACTTGCGTTCTGCCTGTGAAAATGTTTTCATTATCGCCTCTAGAATATGTCCTCTATATTATAATGCTATTATGTGATTCTGCATTTGTTGCATAGTACGAACGGTGCTTTGAAGATTGAAACCTTGATACATATTATAATTGTTACATATCACGCTCACCACATGCATGAGGATACCATATCATGATTATTACCTGCATGTGTTTGTAAAAAGAACTTAAGTGGTGAAGGTGGTGGAATTAGGCTCTATGGAATATTGATATTGAGTTATATGGTTGATTGAGGAATTGGTACAGGCTGTGGGCCTACTAAACCAAATATGGTATGGAATATGTGGAAATTGGAATGACAGAAGGATGGGCGTTGGTTCGTATAACGGATCATTCGGGACCATGTGGAATATGCATGGTATGGGACGTGCGAGGTTTGTTTGGTCCGGATACGAATTGACGAAGGGTAGTGAAGGGAATCTAAAATTTATACATGCATAATCATCCATTTTAATCATATTCATGTTGACCTTATTAAATGCAATTTATTCGTTTTTGGTTGGCACACTTAAATTAACTATGATAACTGACCATGAGGGATTTAATACCCTACTGAGCCCAAGCTCACACCCCTACAGATTGTGCAGGCATCACCAATGTCAATATGGAAGAAGTACATGGAGTTGGTCAATAAGAGTTGGATGCTTGTGTAATGCTGCTTGTATGGTTGTTTGGTTATTAACTATGAAATAAATAAATGCTGCTGACATGGTTGTGTATTGCTATGAAAAAATTCCCCATGTAATAATTAAGTTGATTTCCGCTAAACTCTGAACAACTTTGTAATATATTTTTCAATAAATAAAGTGCTCAATGTATCAATTATCGTCACTTATAATTGTGGTAAATTAAATTATTGCTCTTATGAGTGATTCACACCTCGAACCGATATAATCGGATTTTGGGGTGTGACATTTTTTTTCTTAGTTCTGCTGGTTCCTAGCCTTATGTTGTATTTCACTTTTCATGCTGCTAATAAAAGAAAATGGCACCAAAAGTATTTCCATAACCCTTTTCATGCTGCTAATAAAAAACAATGGCACCAAACTAGATCGACTACAAATACACAAGAAAGAAACGTATGGAGCCGCTCCTCGAAATATATATATAGCAGCATGAACCAAAAACCATCAAACAAAGGAAACTAAGAAAACAAAAAACTGAACAGAACCCCGGCCCCAAGTATTGTTTTTGGTGTACTACCGTGCTCTAACTTGCAGATGATCGATCAATTGATCAAATATACTTTTGTTTTTGGCAAAGGGAATATTACAACAAAAGAACCAACAAAGGGGCCAAAAGAACAGACACAAAAGACCTTACACAGTAAGGAGGTATTGATCAAATATACTTGGAAGTTTTGGAAGCTCTGTAAAAGGAGGTATTGAAATTTTGATAGACAAAGGTATATCATCATCAATGAATCAATATTGTTACTCAAAAATAATTAATGGGGAACTAGTTCGAACACATGCCTCTAGCTTGACTACTTGACATGCCCCAGAAATAGAATGATCAAGAACTCACAAGCATTTACAGCCAAAGCCACGTTTTCTTATGTCATATATCTCAATCAATCAAAGTCTTACAAAACAGCAAAATAACAATGTAAACCTAACATAAGATATGAGAATTAAAACATAATATGCAGTAGGAACTTATTCAATTCCTAACATAATCACGCAGGTAAGCTCCTCTTAGGCCTTCCTTCCTCTAAGCTAGCTAGGAGATATACCCGTATCAATAGTAATACTAACAGACATACACAAAGAGAAGACAATTAACCAAAATATGGGTTATATTTCAAGCTATGGGAGACGCTAATAACTCAAACAAAAACAAAAAACAAACACATGCAATGAATATCTACAATTCCACAGAACATCACACCCCCCAAGGGCAAAATTATCCTGAGCTACAAACCCTAATTACAATACAATAAACCCTAAAAACATAGCTCATGGGTTTGAATATGCATCAATAACATGAATAGAGAAAAAAAGATAAGAAATTACCTTGGATGGTAGAGAATAGAAAGAGGTCAGTTCGTACAGAAAGAGTTCGTTCATATTCTAGCTTTTCATCTTCAGAGCCAAAAAGAGAATACGTCAAAATCTAGTCAGATGAGCGGATTTGTTTTGGGTTTTGATATTTATACCAAGCCCTTTAGAATCCTCCACAATCAAGTATTTAATAAAATCTTCAAAAATCATTGGAGTTTTGAATACCATCAGATTTGTAGGGATATTTTAAAATCCTAATTGAATACAACAAGATTTTAAAGGATTTTTTCAAATCCTAATTGAATACCCATGGACTTATAAAATACAAAAAAATCATGTAGACTCTAAATTGAATACACCCCCCTAAGTGTAAACACTTTAGATATTTCAGTAATGTAATATATGTCTTGGATTGGTGAGATGATAAAAGTAACTAATATTTTACATATATTACATTACTGAAATATCTAAAGTGTTTACACTTATATTACATTGTTGTACGAATTAATACAAACAAACTGTCATTGTATTTTCAAGATCAAAAGCTTGTGAATCATTTTGTGCCCATTCGGGGACGTTTTCAACATGACCTTTTCATTTTTGAAAATGAAAACAACAAGAAATTATGTTCGGCCGGCCATTTTTGAAAACACCGAAAACAAAAGTTGAAAATATTTTCAACTTTTGCACTAACAATCTGAAAACATCAAATTCATGTTTTCAGTATTTTCTCTGAATCCGTTTTCATCCCAACATCTCCGACCCCTCACTTGTGTCCTCGCCTTCCCCGATCACCACCATCACCGCCTCATCCCAATCCAACTCGGACCTCGTCTCCAAGCTCCAATCCCTCCAAGCCCGATCCAAATATGTCGCCTCGTTGTTCATCCAAAACAACGCAGACCCATGTTCGCCATTTCATTCATAATTGTTCTTTTGCGACATCGAGTTTCAAGATTCCCAGAACAACTTCGCCCAATTCGGAGTCAATTTGCTACCCAAGATTAGGCTAATCGAACCCAATCAGATCCCGAAGGAGTCCCATTAAATGGAGCATGGTGATTTCACGAAATTGGCCGAGTCGTCGTCGCCGCGTGGTTGATCTGGACACCCTTTATCGTGAAGAAGAGCATCAACGACAAGGCTTTGCTTCATGAACCCATGATTTGGTTGATTGGGGCAGTCTTGGGAGGCTCGTGGACTGAGCAGAGGAGCTTGCGGAGCGGCGGTGTTGAGGGGAGAGCTGCGAGGAATAGAGGAGGCACGGGCCTGGGTTGAAAATGGGTTACCGAACTTAATTTCATTTTGAAAAATATTTTCACTTTTTCTCTTTTTTATTTTTAAAAAATATTTTTAAAAATGTGAGATTGAAAACGTTACAGGACAAGGCCTTAATCTTCCTTCATTTTTCAAATCTGCGAACATTCTTTTTCTTGCACTCATCCTCTTTGTAGATGCCATGCCTGCAGAATATACAGTAATTGGTGAGTCATTGACAATAAAGAAAGCTATCAATACACTGAGAAAACAAATTCTCTATATAAATTAATATTGATTCTTGTACCATGTAAGAGCATCTCCAACAGCTTCCCTATAATTTGTTTTTTCTCTAGTTTAGGAGAAAATGAACATTTTTTTGCTCCAACAGCTTCCCTATACCTATCCCTATTTTAGAGATAGTGAGTAGAGAGAGAATAAAAATCCTTATATTTACAGCAAACTCTAAAATTATAGGGAAACATCTCCATTGAATATTTAATGCTCTTCTCTCTTCTCTCTCTTCAAATTAAATTCATTTGTACCATAAATTATTTGAATATATTTTTAAATAAAAAATATTACCATATTCAATTCTAGATAATAAATTATAGAGAACATGATAAGGAAACTGTTGGAGATATGATAAAAAAATTATAGGGATTTTAACTTTTGAGTCTCTATGATAGAGATTTTTTGGAGAAACTGTTGGAGATGCTCTAATCAAATCAAATAAAGCATTTTCACTACCCATAAAACCATCATTTTTATTAACATTCATCATTCAAAGCAAGAAACTTTCACTCACATACCCAGAAAGGAAAAAAAAATCCAAATCCCATTTCTTTTGAAATCCACATTTTGATCCCTGATATGATTTCAAAACCCAAATGGGATTTCGAAGTCTGAATCAAAATCACTGATTGAAGAATAGAAATTGATAAATAAGTCGAGGCCAAATATATTTGACTATCTTCTGTTCATTGTAAGAAAAATTAACAGATTTTACTTACAATTTTGGAAAAAAGCAATCAATATTATGAATCATATATAATGTTCCAAAACAAATGCATAATAATTTGGATACAAACACTATAATCTTCCAAAACAAATGTATACAAATGCATACTAATTATGATCTGGTTAAGTTAAATATTCCATTGAAGATTACCATTTCAATACACTTTATAATTTAGAATTAATTTTCACTTTTCCATAAACTTAGAAATTTGTGAAAATAGTTTGCAAATAACTTTCAATGTATAGAAAAAGTCTTTTGATATCTTGTAATCAAAATATCATATTTTGAATTAAACCAGATAGTCAAGATTTGAAATCTTAATTCAGAAGCAGGAAATAAAACACAAAAGATTCAGTATATAAATATGTACTTGAATTGAAGAAAGAGAAATCAATGAAAAGCCTAGAAAAGAGGGTTCGAGTTTGATTATGTTGTTTCTCGGAAGAGTTCGGGTTTAAAATCTTTCTTTGGGTTTTAGCGTTTATTGTGAACTGAGCTTGCTAAGGTTAATTTTGCCTAAGCTTTCTCATTCCCACCAATCTATCTAACGGTTCTCAAATCTTGTAAACAGAACATCTCATCTAGCAACAACAAATTAAACATGTCAATTGATTACTAACTAACTAAGCACAATAGTTGATTTAAAAAAAAACATTGCACTTTAATAAGAGGATGATCAAAAACAGGAGAGAAGATAATGACGATCGAGCCTGATGCAGGAGCATCCAAAAGGCTTCCTAATTAAATTAGGGGTTTTATTATTTTTTATTATTCTGTTGAGTCTTTTTTACATTCTTACTGTTTTCATTAATTACTGCTTTTATTAGGGCTGCTGTTATTCTAGTATAAATAATTAAGTTTGAGTCTATGTGATAATCTTTTGTCATATATTCAGAAAATATAGAATTTCTCTTGGGATTCTTTGCCCTAGAACTCAAATATCTCGTTCCTACTTCAATCTTTTTGCGATTATCATATGTCATCACTTGTTATTGTTGAGGTCTATTTCCTTTAGGCCCCGTTTGGTTGACTGGAATGCTACAAGAGGAAAATGAAATGTTTTTCTTTTCCTGACTACTCTGGAATGGAATAGATTTTAACGTTTCCATTGGAGTGTTTGGCATAAATGAAATTGATAATGGGAAATAGTCAGTCATCAATAATGGTAAGTCCTGAAATAGAATAAAAATGTAACCATTTCCAATAAATACCCTTTTATTCTCTCTATATTATAAGTTGTCAATTGAATGAAAAATAATATCACCATTGACAAGATGGTCGAGAAAATTTCTTAAATTAAAAGCAGTAGAAATCATAATATTCATGATAGAACATATATTGTTCAAAATTAAACAAACGTGTTAATTGATCGATGCAGATTTCTAGAACCAGGAGAAAGATCAAAAGTTTGAAAAGAGAACTGAACATGTTGCAGTTGCAAACTAGCTTGTATTCTTCGTAATACATTCACATATTAATTATATTTATAGTTCTTTTGCTTTATAGAGGAATTGAAAGTTATAGAGATTTCGTCACTTTAGATCGAGAAATCAACTTAAGAAAATCCATGGTACTAATTTAAAAAGCCTAACAGATCTGATGAACTTCGACAGCCTTGATGACATTGACTACCAGATTGTAAAGGAGACAATATGTCAATATGAAGGTTTTCATTTTTCGATAAGCAAAAGGTTTATGATTTATTCTTTTTCTTTTTTAATGAATGATGGGTATTGGATGTCATTTTTCAATTCCACATATGGCTGGAATTCAAATACCACCATCAGCCTGTTATTCTATTTCCACCCATTTGAAGGAAATGATTTCCCATTTTTGGTTTCCTTTCCATATTTAAAAGTACAGACAAACATGACTAACAATTGGAAATGGAAATTAATTCCCAATCCAAGCTCCGTTTCCACCATAACAAACACGACCTTAGTGTTTTTACCCACACCAAGTTGGTATCAAAGCCACACTTTGGTCCTACACGTACAATGGTTGGACGTGGTAGGGGCCGTGGAAGAGGAAACACGGAGGATCAACAAACAGAGATGGCTGAGATGCGCCATATGATTGAAGACCTGTCAAGAGCAGTTCAAACTACTTTGAGTGGAAACCCATGGCAGAGAACAAAAATGTGTTGTTTGTGAAGCTTAAACGAAAGAGTACTGCACTTCAATGGTGGAAGAGAGTTGAAGAGCAGCGTGACCGACAGGGAAAGCAGAAAATCAACACATGGGCACAGATGAAATCAAAATTACGTAAGCAATTTTTGCCTGCTGATTATGCAATTCTTTTCAAGGCCATAAGCAATGGCTGCAGCAGTTGGCTCATTGAGAATGCTCATCACATTTAAACCAGTAGTGATACCAGCATCTTTGGTTGCCTGGCGTTGTGAGTCATTGAAGCAAGCAGGGACCGTGATAACTGCATTTTTAACAGGAGATCCAATAAGGTACACCTCAGCAATCTCCCGCATCTTTGAGAGAACCATGGATGAGATTTCTACAGGAGAAAACTGTTTCTCTTGGCCCTGATGTGTAACCACCAAGGTTGTAAAAGGCGAAAGGCGTACCGAGGCATTTTCGGCTCCGTGAGGCGTGTTTTAAAAGGCGTAAGCCTATTGCGTAAAAGGCGTAAGCCTTTTGGAATAAAATTATAACAATACAAAAAAATATTTCATTAATAATAGCTAAGTTAATTCATCAAATCATCCAAATTTTAAATGAAATTCATGTTTAAATAATCAAACTTCAAACAAATACAATGATGAACAAACATAAAAATCAAAAACAACTTCACTCTTCCATTTCTTCCTCATCATCAAGTAGCAAGTCACCATCCAAACTATCACTATCATCACTAGCATCTTGTTGAACATTAAATAGGGGATTGGTATGATCATATGGATTTTTGAAATGAACTATCTCATCCTCATCACCAAGTGTTCTTAGGGATTTAAACTTTTTTCCTCTTATACAAAATATTCATGGACATGGAGTTAAGAAATTTTACTATCAAACTATCAAACTCTTAAAATCAAACAAAAATAGTAGGCATTTCAATAATACTTATTTGAAGATGAAGATTCATCATTTTCCTTTTGTATGTAATTGGAGGAGTAAGATCACGAGGAGGGGTAGGATCACGAGGAGGTGTAGCTAGGATCACCAAGTGGAGTAGGATCACGAGGAGGAAGACTTGGCTGTCCAATATTTAGGGAATTTTCATATGTAGGGATTGACACCTCCATTACCGCATCAACATATATCGAGTATTTCTACATCAAGCCAACTAGAATCGGTGGGAAGAGCTGGATTTTCTTTCTTGGTTATCTATTCATCATCGGAGTCAAATTCTCCCACAACAATCGGATCAACCATGTCTCTCCTTCTTATATTCCGATCCCTAAGAGCGAGATTATACTTCATATAGACTAATTGAAGACGACATCGTTTTGACTGTTGGTTTACAAAAGCAAAAAAAGAGCCTTAGGCTCTTCAAGGCTTAAGCCTTTTAAGCCTTAAAACAGCCTCGCATAGCCTTTTAGGTGGAAAAGGCGCAAGGCTAGCTTTTACTCGAGGCGTCGCTGCATTTGGCGTAGCCTATGCAGAATGCGAGCCTTGAGGCGAGCCTCAGGCTAGCTTTTTACAACCTTGGTAACCACAATCATTGGCATATCATGAAGACCTTCAATGACCTTGAATGGCCAACGGTTCACATCACTTTGAACTGAATGGTCACTGAATCTCCTACCAATTAGCCTTTTTGAATCTTAAAATTGGTGCCAAAATCAGAACACAACCCAATGTAAAAATCAAACCTCACAATAGTTAGAAACTTTAATAGCAATAACACGAATCAACAACTTTCTTCATAAAATAGATTCACAAAATCAAACGCAAAATTACACGAATCAGCAGTGTTCATAAGTCTCTTATCAGTGTAAAGTTTTCAGTTTCAAGAAGTTAAACACAATGTATAGCTAATCAAAGTAATGAAGCAGCAATTAGTATTTACTCAAAGTTCAAACTCAAACTTATCATGACCAAACCTGACAGGACCCACCCCAGACTCCACCCTGGAACCCGAGGTGGCCCTGTGGGGCCCACCTTAAGGGAAATTTCTACCGAAAATTCGGCATAAACTCCCTTAAAAATGGACTACCCAAGAACCTGCAAACGAAAATCAACACTTCTATATAGTCCAACAAAACCAACCAATCTTCTGAGCCTGCTTACTCACCACCACAATTCACAAACTTCCACAATAACACAAAACAAAGGTTTTCAATCCTTAAAGTCCACAACTTCATAAAACTGTTTACAACAAGATTTTTGGTAATTCAGAGCATACTAAGGACTCAACAGGATTTTCTTTTACGTACCCAAATTAAGAAAAGATTACTAAGGTAATGGGAAGTAATGGTTGTCACGCCCCGATTTTCAAATCAATTAATAAGGCATTTTGCCCTTAATTACAAAACAATTCGGGAACGTGACTACATGGAATATCAAATACAAATATGCACTAGAATTTTTTTCCTTTTAATTCAAGTACACAACACCAACTCCATGCCCAACATTGTAATTTCAAACTCAAAACAAGAGTCGAATATTACATACCAAATATTTATATAATAAATTGATACATCAAAATATTACATAAATAAATCTTCAGAGTGCGAAGCATAAAATAGCGGAAGTCTTATAACCCAACAAAATGTATGCAGCCTTGCATTACTCCTGGTTATCCTAACCTGCAGGTATAACCCCTACACCGTGGAATAGTGTACCGGGTTATATCAACAAACCCGGTCAGCTTACGAAGCTGGTATGAGTGATCTATGTTTTATTCACACTGTAACATTTTCCCAAATTGAATTCTTTTATTTTCAAGAATCAATTAAAACCCAAAAGTTCCATTTCAAATCCGGAAGATTCGTATTATCTAATATACTGAACCTACGTGCCCCATACCACGTATTTTAACCCCACACGCCCCATAAACGTGTATGTTAATACCAGGGTAATCCAGTATGTTAAATAATATAAACCCTCGATCTTTACTCACACAAAACCATTTATAACTTAGCCTGATTAAAAGTGAGATGCATCTCCTTTTAATACATCAAGTTATTTTTAACTTCGCCTGATTAAAAGTGAGAATACTATTTTTCTTCTCCTTTTAATACATCAAGTTAATCATACAATATGCAGTCTAGAGCTCTAACTGAATGGGCTACCATTTTTCACCCATTTAACATTGTCCCCGGTCAGGACAGTCCGTTTGGACAAAAACATGCAAATAGGCAAACACAATATCTTATTTAGAATTATTGTGTTCCCACAAAATTCACAAATCAAAACAATAAAATGAATATTTTTCAAATATTGTTTTAACACCAAAATCACAAACAACACAATATGAATTAATATTCATATATAAAAACATCGTGAGATTCACTCACCTCTAATTCCTGCTGCGTCTTCAAATAGTAACCAGGAATCGACAAGCGTGTACGCAACACCTTTCATAATCACCTATGATTATGCAATATCCAATTAGCATAATACATTTCCAAAATAATCCAAATGTTCCTCAAATGTCTCCTACGACATCGGAACATTTAATCGAGACCATTTGACCAAAAGTCAACCATCGGTCAACGTGGGTCCCACGTCTACTATTCATCAACGGGTCCCACACGAAATCCAAAACTTCCAAAATCCATCAACATGCTTATTTCTAGCATCCTAACATCATATCCAAAAATGGTGATGATCCAACGGTCGGATCATCACGGATCTAACGATCCATAATCATTGCATAATTGATCGTTGATCAAACGATCTAATTTCAATAATCCAACGGTCCAACATGCTTATAATCTCAATATTAACCACACGATCAAATTTGATGATCATCGGACGGTCGGATCTCTCGAATCGTAAATCGTACGATCCGATAAATCGGGTTAATTGATCATCGATCAAACGACCGAATTTGACAAAACTTAAAACACGAAACTTGTTCGTGTCGACGAACTAAGCACAACGGAGCAAAGAATTGCTCCGGGAACAGGCCGGACGCGCCGCCACGCGCCGCCACCGACGGTGGCCAGCAGCCGGTCAAACTTCTCCGATTGCCTTGAAATTTTAACACAATGTTCTACACATTACCAGCAACAACTTTCATAACTGCCACAAGGGCCAATTTAAAGTAGAAAGTCTCGAATTTACCTCGATAGCTCCAAAACCCTAGGATTTCAAATCCAAAATTCTCCTTCGTCCGAACTCCGATTGAGGCGTATTTTATGTTGCTGGAAAGCCCCTGACAAGTGCTATAAAGCCCAGTAGGTAAGGTGACTCGATTTGGCCGGAAACTTGCCCAGAAACTGATGAACAGTTCGGCAGCGTTTTCTCCATTTTTCTTTTCTTGATTTCTCTTTCTATACTGAAAATCAATGAATGAAACTAGTATAGAATCGAAGAGGACGAAGAGAAGAAGAGATTGAGACAAGTCTCATGCAAATCGGTCGCCGGAGGAGGGAGAAATGGCCGGAAGAAAATCGGGTTACTGTTCACGGCGTGAACAGTAATTTTCTGGGGGATTTCTGATTTTTTGGTGAATAGTAAAACCCAAAATCCTTTTTATAGAAAATTGTCAAACTTCCGAGGGCCATAACTTGTTCATACGATGTCCGTTTTCGATGAACCAATTTCCTACGAACTCGATTCGACGAGCTCTACAACTTTCATGAAGGAAGTTTTCCCAAATTCTCAACGGGTAAAAAGTTACCTTAATTAACCTTGTGTAACTTATAATTACCACCGTAATTATCGTTTTACGACGAAAACCCCTAAAAATATGAAATCACACCATTTCACTTCAAATTTCACGACCTATTTTATAAAAATAGTATCAAAATTTTCGGGGTATTACAGTCTACCCTCCTTAAAGAAATTTCGTCCCGAAATTAGGACGCAGAGTATTCCCAAGGTTATCACACTTCAATTCCAAAATCCAAAGTTTTATTCATTAATAACCTGGTAGTACACATCAAACCACAACATAAAAAACCACACTACAACTTGCACACACTCTTATTACAAATTCTAAAATTGCCTCACAGGGCTTTAACTACCAGAAGCCATCCTTAAACCTCCAATAGTGACTTCGTGGATAAGAGGCCGGATGTCTCGGAATTCCATACATCATCAGCTGGTAGAAATATGCTGCCTCCACGAAACACTTGCAAGTGTCGCAACATTCTCTAGCTGCATGCCTATCTCCATCCACGTCCCACATGTCCTGGCCAAAAGGACGCCAAAAACTTGACTCACCGCAAGTAAGACATTTACCGGCGGGCAGGAAAGCAGTAGTCGACGGAAAATACAGCAGTAGATGCTCATGACAAAACTCGGCCTGATGCATCATCCGCTCGACTTCTTGTCTACAGTAGTAGATGTTCCATCCGCTTCTCCACCAGTCGAGGGCTTCACACAGTTGCTGCACCACTTCCTGCTGCTTGGCTCGTGGTCCCAATATCATCTTAATCATACATGCTGCATAAAACGCAACATGATGACCTACCACCGAACTTGGACGTGCACCATACAGAGTTCCTGGTTTGCATGCTGCATCGAAGTACTCCAGGGCTAAGGGTATGTTGGCCGCTTCCACAAGTACTCGTATTCCCATTCGGAATAGAGACTCCGGGTTCTTCGCTTCCCAGCAACGATTTGCGAAGATGCGCACTTGCCGATCCGCTTCTATGGAACCAGTGGGTCTGGATCCACCATCGAACCCATCCATGTCGATCGCCGCAAGAGTGGACCAACTGTCAGCATACTCCTTGAAGTCTTTCGAGACACAACGGAGTTCCATTGTGCTCTGCAGGGATGCAGTAGCCACCAATTGGAAGATATACTTCCAGATCTCCACCGGAAGTTCACTCCATTCCGTACTCTTGGAACGTTTGCTGCACTCTCCTTTGCTCACCATTTTGCAAGAGAAATTTTTGAGAAGATTGATTGATAACAGATATGAGTTAAGCAACACAACTCTTATCCCATGTATTTAAACCAAACTTTCCACTGTAAGGGAAAACTTTCTTTAATGCGAGTGCGGTGCACTCAGCAACCCACTAAGAATAATTATTGCTCATATCTGTCTCAATTACTCAAAAGTATCGCCCACGATACAAGATTCCACAAGATTTAACCAAGAAAAAACTCAGTCTTCTCTAACACCGGTCATAATGACTCTTTTCCTTTTGCTTTCGCATAATTAATTCCTCAAAAGATGCGAGGTCTCACAAGAGTGGAACTGTATGTGGAAAAACCATGCATCGGGGAAAAAAAATCTTCCACGATCTCCAAGGGCTCCGACAATTAGCTGTAATCAGCCGCTCACTTTTGCTTTTGAATTTTCAAATCCTCCACCAACCATAAATATACACCTTACGCATCCACTAACAGATACTTTCCATTAGTGCCATAACCTCCTTTCTCTTTCAAAGAGGACTTCTTCACTCCACTTCTCAGAAATTTACACCAACTCAAACATGTCACGTAAAGTGAATTCGTTCAGTGAATTACTTCAATCTGATCCCTCTGAAAGCCAATTCTTTGAGGGCTTAGATGAAATAATTTCACCAGCAATCGAATTCGACAACGATATCGACATGCTAGACATGCTTCTAGCAGAAGACGAAGCCATTGAAATAGCCCCAAGTCCACAAGTATCATCTCCACAAGCTGAACCTAGTTCATCCAAACGTATTCCACTGAGGAAGAGCTTCACCAAATACCAAGTCCAAGCATTGAAGGACTTCGTCGAGGCTTTTCCACAGCCAACTGTTCAACAGCGACAAGATTTGGGTGACCAAATAAAGTTAACGTTTGCACAAGTCTCTGCCTGGGTGATAAAGCATCGACCCCGAACGCCTGCCCAAACAACTCGTCAACAAAATTTTCTGCTGAGACAGAAAATCAATGAGCTTCAAGCTCAACTTAGCCAGTACCAAGCAGCATTCAACCGAATCAACTGCAACCACTGTGGAAAAGGAGTTACTCCCAATAGTGAGCTACTCAAAGGAATCGAAGAGACTACCCCACAACCTCAGACTCTTCCAATTCCTGCAGTCATCGGTCCAAGGGAAAAGTCTCACATGAGGAGGGATGTTCAAAAGTGTATGTCGATCCCACATCACTCTTCTTCTACACACCAACCAGACAACATCAACCGTTCAGAACCTGAACAAGCATCTGTCGTGGCAGACACAACTAAGATTTCTGAAATCATTGTGTCGGTCAGAGATGAGCTAATCATCATGGCATCTGCTGATGCGCCACTGTGGATCTCTGCACTCAAATCCAGCTCTGCCACGCTTCATGAGTTCCTGAATGAAGCAGAGTACAAGAGAATCTTCACTAACGGTATAGATCTTACACCTACTAACTTCCAAACTGAAGCTTCACGCTACACAGCCACAATTCCTCTCAGTCCTGTCGTACTCTTGAATTTCTTCATGGATGTGGACCAATGGTCCACCATATTCAGTAGCATCATTTCAAGGGCGAGTATCCTTGATGTCTTGTCAACAGGGACTACTGAAAACTACCACGACACCATCCAAGTCATGACTGCCGAGTTCCAGGTAACCACTCCATCTGTCTCCACTCGTGTCACTCACTTTGTTCGTTATTGTCAACGACAAACAGAACAGAGTTGGGCCATAGTTGATGTCTCTGTGGAGGGTTTAAGTTCAAATCTGGGTCCACACCCCAGATCTCAATGCAAGAAGCGTCCATCCGGATGCTTAATCCAAGATTTGTTCAACGGCAGCTCTCGTGTCGTATGGGTGGAACATGTTGATGTACGAGATCAACTCATGCACCAAACATACAGAACGCTAGTGGAGTCAGGTTTAGCCTTTGGAGCAAGGCGATGGGTAGAAATACTTCAGAGACAAGCAGAACGGTTCAATTATTCTGCGGCTGTCACTCATCCACCTCAAGACTTTTGTGTCATACCATCGGTAGAAGGAAGAAGAAACTTGTTGCAGATGGCATGCAGATTAGTGACGGATTTCTGCACAGGCATCGGCAACTCTACTGCTCATGAATGGAAGGTAGCTGAACAAACCAAGTTCAGGGGTTCAGGGATAAGAGTCTCCACTAACAAAATTTGGAATAGGCCGAATAAGCCTCATGGTCTTACTCGAACTGCAACTGCAATATTCCAACATCATGTCTCTCACCGAAAGCTGTTTGACTTCTTCACTGACGTACAAACTCGGAACCAGTGGGACCACCAAGCATTGGGCAAGACAGTCCAAGAGATTGCACACATCACAACGGGTCAAGACCCACGCAACTGTGTCACCTTGATGCAAATCGACGACACCTACGTACTCCAAGAAAGTTGTACTGATTCAACAGGGTCATACGTGATTTATGCCTCTATCAGTCAGTCAACGGTCCAGAAGTTATTAGGTGGTTGTGAGTTAGGTACAATTGTATTCCTAACTTCAGGTTTTTCAATTCTACCAGATATGCCTACTGCTGGAAGAACAGAAGGGGTCTCAGACAATCCGTACATTGGTTGTCTAGTAACAGTAGCAACACAGATCTCTACTGAGTTGCTGAAGAATAAGAAAGGGTCAGTGGATCAAGTCTGTCGTTTGATCCAGGGTACGGTTGAGAGAGTTAAGAATGTAGCCATGTAAGACTACCGTATAAGGAATTGTAATTTGTACTTTATATTCTTAACAACACAACAGCACTGAAGAGCACATGATGGGGATCCGCCGCGGTCGGGCCATCACTCGATAAATACTGTGCGTAATTAAGCATACGAAGTAACCATTACTTGAATGAATCTAAGAACCTAACGTCAAACCCTAAACCGATCCTAAGCTCTAAACCCTAACTTCACTTCACAACTCAACAACTCGTTTCATTACAGTAGAGCGTTCCATTGCTCAATCACTTCCTTAGAGCATTGTTTTGCTCTGATACCAATCTGTCACGCCCCGATTTTCAAATCAATTAATAAGGCATTTTGCCCTTAATTACAAAACAATTCGGGAACGTGACTACATGGAATATCAAATACAAATATGCACTAGAATTTTTTTCCTTTTAATTCAAGTACACAACACCAACTCCATGCCCAACATTGTAATTTCAAACTCAAAACAAGAGTCGAATATTACATACCAAATATTTATATAATAAATTGATACATCAAAATATTACATAAATAAATCTTCAGAGTGCGAAGCATAAAATAGCGGAAGTCTTATAACCCAACAAAATGTATGCAGCCTTGCATTACTCCTGGTTATCCTAACCTGCAGGTATAACCCCTACACCGTGGAATAGTGTACCGGGTTATATCAACAAACCCGGTCAGCTTACGAAGCTGGTATGAGTGATCTATGTTTTATTCACACTGTAACATTTTCCCAAATTGAATTCTTTTATTTTCAAGAATCAATTAAAACCCAAAAGTTCCATTTCAAATCCGGAAGATTCGTATTATCTAATATACTGAACCTACGTGCCCCATACCACGTATTTTAACCCCACACGCCCCATAAACGTGTATGTTAATACCAGGGTAATCCAGTATGTTAAATAATATAAACCCTCGATCTTTACTCACACAAAACCATTTATAACTTAGCCTGATTAAAAGTGAGATGCATCTCCTTTTAATACATCAAGTTATTTTTAACTTCGCCTGATTAAAAGTGAGAATACTATTTTTCTTCTCCTTTTAATACATCAAGTTAATCATACAATATGCAGTCTAGAGCTCTAACTGAATGGGCTACCATTTTTCACCCATTTAACATTGTCCCCGGTCAGGACAGTCCGTTTGGACAAAAACATGCAAATAGGCAAACACAATATCTTATTTAGAATTATTGTGTTCCCACAAAATTCACAAATCAAAACAATAAAATGAATATTTTTCAAATATTGTTTTAACACCAAAATCACAAACAACACAATATGAATTAATATTCATATATAAAAACATCGTGAGATTCACTCACCTCTAATTCCTGCTGCGTCTTCAAATAGTAACCAGGAATCGACAAGCGTGTACGCAACACCTTTCATAATCACCTATGATTATGCAATATCCAATTAGCATAATACATTTCCAAAATAATCCAAATGTTCCTCAAATGTCTCCTACGACATCGGAACATTTAATCGAGACCATTTGACCAAAAGTCAACCATCGGTCAACGTGGGTCCCACGTCTACTATTCATCAACGGGTCCCACACGAAATCCAAAACTTCCAAAATCCATCAACATGCTTATTTCTAGCATCCTAACATCATATCCAAAAATGGTGATGATCCAACGGTCGAATCATCACGGATCTAACGATCCATAATCATTGCATAATTGATCGTTGATCAAACGATCTAATTTCAATAATCCAACGGTCCAACATGCTTATAATCTCAATATTAACCACACGATCAAATTTGATGATCATCGGACGGTCGGATCTCTCGAATCGTAAATCGTACGATCCGATAAATCGGGTTAATTGATCATCGATCAAACGACCGAATTTGACAAAACTTAAAACACGAAACTTGTTCGTGTCGACGAACTAAGCACAACGGAGCAAAGAATTGCTCCGGGAACAGGCCGGACGCGCCGCCACGCGCCGCCACCGACGGTGGCCAGCAGCCGGTCAAACTTCTCCGATTGCCTTGAAATTTTAACACAATGTTCTACACATTACCAGCAACAACTTTCATAACTGCCACAAGGGCCAATTTAAAGTAGAAAGTCTCGAATTTACCTCGATAGCTCCAAAACCCTAGGATTTCAAATCCAAAATTCTCCTTCGTCCGAACTCCGATTGAGGCGTATTTTATGTTGCTGGAAAGCCCCTGACAAGTGCTATAAAGCCCAGTAGGTAAGGTGACTCGATTTGGCCGGAAACTTGCCCAGAAACTGATGAACAGTTCGGCAGCGTTTTCTCCATTTTTCTTTTCTTGATTTCTCTTTCTATACTGAAAATCAATGAATGAAACTAGTATAGAATCGAAGAGGACGAAGAGAAGAAGAGATTGAGACAAGTCTCATGCAAATCGGTCGCCGGAGGAGGGAGAAATGGCCGGAAGAAAATCGGGTTACTGTTCACGGCGTGAACAGTAATTTTCTGGGGGATTTCTGATTTTTTGGTGAATAGTAAAACCCAAAATCCTTTTTATAGAAAATTGTCAAACTTCCGAGGGCCATAACTTGTTCATACGATGTCCGTTTTCGATGAACCAATTTCCTACGAACTCGATTCGACGAGCTCTACAACTTTCATGAAGGAAGTTTTCCCAAATTCTCAACGGGTAAAAAGTTACCTTAATTAACCTTGTGTAACTTATAATTACCACCGTAATTATCGTTTTACGACGAAAACCCCTAAAAATATGAAATCACACCATTTCACTTCAAATTTCACGACCTATTTTATAAAAATAGTATCGAAATTTTCGGGGTATTACAATGGTGATCTATGCCTCGTCCGTAGAGTGGCCCGACCTCAACTAATCTGCAACCTGAGCAATTTAAAACCGAAGGGCCCAGGGAAAAGCATTGGAAAACGTTAGCGTGAGTGAACTATAAAATAAATAATAAAGAAAAAACGTTAATGCTTTCCCACTTTATCCTTTAAAATAAAATATTTATGCATGCGGCACTTTAAATAGATAACACTGAAAGAATATAGAATATAAAGGTACGAACCAATCCCATTGGTTCGGATAAAACCCGAAAACAGGGAAAGTAGTTCACCATGAATGATAAGCCTCCCAGGCTCTAATAATAGCGTCCCACGCTAAACTCAACTCTAAATGTAAAGACATGAACCAATCTCATTGGTTCGGATAAAGCCCAAAAACAGGGAAGGTAGTTCACCATGAATGATAAGCCTCCCAGGCTAGGGTCGGAGCCTCCCAGGCTCTAATAATAGTGTCCCACGCTAAACTCAACTCTACTCACCGAGGGTGAGGAGGAGATATAAGGCTAGCTAGCAATGATAATATACAACCTTGACATGGTCTTGATAATATTGGCAATCCTCTTTTGAACAAAACACAGTCTTTGACTAAATAGTCAGGCCCGTGGAAATGAAGTCTGAAGGCCCAAGTCAAGATGAAGACCAACATGATCTCATGGTGCTCAGGTAAAAACATGCATATGCATTTCATTGTTTTTCACAGAGGATAGCAGAATTGCTTCCTATCATGAGTTCCCAGAATAATTATGTCTTGTGATAAAAATGATCTTGAAAGCTGAGTTTTATCTTACCTAGGTAGGATTTATCTTTCCAAGATATTTTGCTTTTCAAAATGTTAAACAGCTAGCTATGCAGCTGTATATTTGGCGCTCAAATTACAGTTGGGATGGTGGTATACTTTTCCAGCCCGTAACCTAGTTCTCTAGGGCTCTCATGGCTTAGCTGATTCATGATACATTAGCCGGCCTATGCTTTTGCTAGGGTTATGATTTGTGCCTAGGAAAAGTTGTTTTGCTATGCACCTGTCATATCAACCTTTTGATAAAGTTTGCAAAACTTTTTGCCTCTTATTTGAAAAGTTAACTTTTGGGAAAGTTTTACTTTTTCCTTTTTCTTGGTTTGATAAATTGTCAACTTGTTGTTTGGCCAAAAGGTTCTGAACTTTCTGATCTTATGGGCTTTCGTGCTTGCTCTCTTATGAGCCTCACCTAGCCTATAAATAAGAAGCAAGGTGCTCCTTGCTTCCTTGGTTGTTTTGTTGTGAAAATTGTCATAGCACATTTTCTTGAGCTGAGTTTCATTTGTGTATTGCATTGTTCAGCTTGTTGCTCTAAGTCTTCCTTGTTGATTGTAAATCTTAGAGCTTTGAACAAAAACTCTTTTCATAAAACTCATATCGCATTTGCATACCATGAGGTCGTGATTGGTAGTGCAACAACCCGAGAAGTGTCCATGAAGAATTAGTTAGGAAGTAGCTAAGTTCTGAGGTTGGAACTTCTGGAAACTTTCATGTGTAAACACTTAGAGACAAGTGAGGTAGAACAGGTCGTAGACTAGGAAGAGTCTAGGAAGGATAGAAGCGCGGCTAACTATCCCAGGTTGCTACAAACTTGTAAGAAGTGTTGAATTACATAGTGGAAAGTTTTGCCCTTCAAGAGTTAGGGGCACGCAGTTTTCCTCCCTGGTTGCAGGGTTTCTGCGAGTAAAAAACATCTTTGTGTTATTTATCTTTACTGCAACTTTACTTTACATAATCGTACAATTGTGATTCAGGATATCTACAAGTATTGCTATCCCTGAGAACGATTTAACACGAAAAAGTTGTAAAAGTCCTATTCACCCCCCTAGGACCTTCAACTCTGTTGGAGAGAGCTAGATGCATGCTCTCAAATGCTGGATTAGCAAAAGAGTTCTGGGCTGAAGCTGCTAACACAACTTGTTATTTGGTCAACAGATGTCCATCGACGGCCATTGGTTTCAAGACTCCTGAAGAGGTATGGTCTGGCACTCCTGCTAATTATGAAAATTTAAGAATTTTCGGTTTTCCTGCTTATGCTCATGTGAATGAAGGCAAACTTGAGCCGAGGGCAATAAAATGCATTTTTCTTGGATATCCGGATGGTGTGAAAGGATACAAGTTGTGGTGTCCTGTTACAAGAAAATGTCTGATTAGCAGAGATGTGACTTTTAATGAAGCTGAGATGGTTCATCCTCACAAGTTGTTGTCAAAAGAGAGTGAAAACACTAGTGTTGTGAAGGAGGTGGAGCATTCCACGGACACCTCAAGTAATCAAGAAAACGATGATGGGCAGGATCAAGATCCAGTTGAGGAAATTGACACGCAACCAGTGCAGAATTATTAGTTGGCTAGAGATAGGGATAGAAGACAGAGAAGACCTGTTCTGAGGTATGGCTATTCAGACTTAGTTGCTTTTGCACTTAATGTTGCTGATGACATTGATACCTATGAGCCACAATCATATCATGAAGCTATCACTAGCAATGAATCTGTTAAGTGGATTACTGCAATGACTGAGGATATGGATTCTCTTCACAAGAATCATACTTGGGAACTTGTTGAGAAGCCAAGTAACCAGAAGATTGTTGGGAGCAAATGGGTCTTCAAGAAAAAGGAAGGAATTCCTGGAGTTGAAGATGCAAGGTTTAAGGCTAGGCTTGTGGCAAAGGGCTTTACACAGAGAGAAGGTATTGACTATCATGAAGTTTTCTCTCTAGTGGTGAAACACAGCTCGATTCGCATTCTACTTGCTATTGTTGCTCATTTTAATCTTGAGCTTGAGCAATTGGATGTCAAAACAGCCTTCTTGCATGGTGACCTTGAAGAGAAAATATATATGAAGCAACCTGAGGGCTTCGAATATCAAGGTAAAGAAGATCATGTTTGTTTGCTCAAGAAATCTTTATATGGTTTGAAACAATCTCCTAGACAATGGTATAAGCGTTTTGATAATTTTATGCTTGAAAATGCTTATTCTAGGAGTGAGTATGATAGTTGTGTGTATTACAAGAAACTCGCAGATGGGTCGTTTATTTATCTACTCTTGTATGTTGATGACATGTTGATTGCCTGTAAGGACATGTCGGAGATCAACAGGTTGAAAGCTCAGTTGAGTTCAGAGTTTGAAATGAAGAATTTGGGTACTGCAAAGAAAATTTTGGGAATGGAGATTCACCAAGATAGAAAAGCTGCCACACTTTTCTTGTCACAGAAGATATATATAGAAAAGTTGTTGGAACGCTTTGGGATGAAAGATGCAAATTCGGTTTCTACTCCATAGGCAGCTCATTTTAAACTCTCAGCGGCCTTGTCACCGCAAACTGAGGAAGAGGTGGAGCATATGTCTAGTGTTCCTTATGCTAGTGCAGTTGGCAGTCTTATGTATGCCATGGTGTGCACTAGGCCTGATATTTCACAAGCTGTTAGTGTTGTAAGTAGGTACATGGCAAATCCTGGAAAGGTTCATTGGCAAGCTGTGAAAAGGATTATGCGTTACTTAAAAGGTACTTCTGATGTAGGACTAGTATATGGGAAGAACAATGACAGGTCTGTAAATGTCATTGGATATGTTGACTCAGATTATGCCGGAGATCTTGATAAGCTAAGATCGCTCACTGGTTATGCTTTTACTTTGTGTGGGAGTACGGTTAGCTGGAAAGCAACTTTACAGTCAATTGTTGCTTTGTCAACCACTGAAGCAGAGTATGTTGCAGCTACTGAGGCAGTGAAAGAAGCTATTTGGCTTAGAGGTCTAGTTGGTGAGTTGGGTATGCAAGTGAAGGAGAGTACTGTTTATTGTGATAGTCAAAGTGCCATACATTTGACGAGAAATCCTATGTATCATGAAAGAATCAAGCATATTGATGTTAGGATGCATTTCATTAGAGATGTTGTTGCACTGGGGACTACTACAGTGAAGAAGATACTCACTGCAGACAATCCGGCGGACATGATGACCAAGCCAGTTCCAACTAGCAAGTTCAGGCATTGTCTGAACTTGATCAGAGAACAAAGAAGATAGAAGGCCCGAAGGAGGGCAGCAGACTAAAGCTATGGTAATCTAAAGTCAAGGTGGAGATTTGTGGAGTGACTTTAAGATTATTCAATTTGTTGTTCTATTTGGCTGGTTGTGTTTAAATGGGTGGTGTGTGACTTTGTCATACTTGGTTGCCATCATTTCTACTCATGATGGTCTTAGACTTATTTATTGTGTTCACACCTAGCATTTAAACTGAAGCCATATTGGAGCAGGTAGGACAAGTGAATATAGTCACCTTATTCTCTCTGCCGAAAGAGAGAGAGACTTAGACTTGGAGTGTGTGAGATAGAGAGAGAGAGAGAAAGAGTGATAGAGAGTCAGAGAAATAGAGAGAGTGAATCTCTGTGAATTAAGGCTCGATCACAAGGTAGCAGAAAATTCCTTATTGTTCTTCCTGTGTGTAGTGAGAGAGAACTGGAGATTAAGGGGTTTTGGGATTTGTTACAGAGTGTTGTACTCTTGTAATCTCTACTCTATTGTCATAGTGAAAGATCTTGCTGCTCTTCTCCGTGGACGTAGGCGATTTGCCGAACCACGTTAAATCCTTGTGTGTTATCTTGATCATTTTTTTCCTCTTGCACTTTGAGCTTGGTTTATCCATATCTGTGTGTTTGCTTCAACATCTTTGTTATTTCAGGCTGTGACCAGGAAATCAAGGATGATTAGGAAGTGCAAAGCAATCCCTGCCATGCTAATTTCTCAACTTCCTCCAAGAGAAGAAACAGATGAAAATACTATTTCAGTAAGAATGAATTCTCACTTTCTTCAGGATTTGTCTCATTATGTTTTCTTTTCTAATATATGTGTTTTTAGGATGATCTGGTTGCAAGAAGATCATTTCGCAAACACATGCGGCCACTGGAAGATGAAGCTGACTCTGAGGTAAATTTTACCTTCTCTTGAGGTTTGATTGCCACTTAAGTCATTTCGTATTGACCCTACCATGTTTTTGCAGCCTCTAGTAGAAAATACTAATGTACAACCTTCATCAGAAGAAGAGGTTAGTGGCATTCTCAGTACCATGGTAATTCCAACACTATTAAGTGTTTGAAAATTTTGGTTTTGCTGGCCTAACCTTTTACTAAATGTGCAGGCTACTGGAAATGCTCTGGTTCCATTTTTGGGATTTACACATCAGCCACCATCTGGTCCAAGGACTTTGATTACCCCTGCACTGGAATACTTAATCTCCAGTCCTGGTCCATCAACTTCCCTTGATGAACACATTTCGCAAGTCAACACTCTTGAGCAGAGTGATACTGGTGTAATCATGCCAGAGGCA
This sequence comes from Rubus parviflorus, assembly GCA_029955375.1. Classification (NCBI taxonomy): domain Eukaryota; kingdom Viridiplantae; phylum Streptophyta; class Magnoliopsida; order Rosales; family Rosaceae; genus Rubus; species Rubus parviflorus. Next base: position 1,194,592 of record JARGGL010000008.1, on the reverse strand, counting down.
ATGATCAGCAGTGATGTGCCTTCAGAAAGGCCATCGACTATCATAGTTGAGAATACAATCATTGATTTGACAGAGTCTGAGGCCGTTGAAGACCTTGAGAACATCAACTCAGGGGAAGCTGCCTCATCTGGAAAACATCTGGAACAAGAAATTCAAGGGATATTCTCTGAGAATATGTTAGGCCCTCAACCTTCATCTGAGGTTGTAGAAGTGCCTTTGGACATACATGCATCTATCATAGCTCCAAGTATGATAAGTCCTGAGGTATGAAAAATTTCTATATATATGTTTTATAAAAGTCTTGTGACCAATGTCTAAATTCCTCGATATTGTGGTTTTTTAGGTTCAAAATGCTCAACTTGGCATTGAGGATTCGCCAGCTTTGACACAAATCCCAGCGAGCTCAACCTTAGTTATAGAGGCTGGGAATGAGGTGCCATCTGTTCAAGCTATTGAAGCTGGTGTTATGGAATCAACTATCGTTGCTCCAGTTGAAGCGGGTTCAACACCTGAAGCAGAAATTGGAGCTGAAAATTTACAAACTCCAGCTTTTGAGGTTCCAGATGATGCTATCTTGGCCAATCTTAGTACTGAGATTATCGAGACCGTAGAAAGAGTCTCATCTCAAGAACAAATGAATATTCGAACCCTTGCTGATGATTCCTTTGTAATTTTACTATGATTATGAATTGGCCTTTTACTAAATTTTCAAGTTTAAACTTGTGGGCCAATGAACCTGAGATGCCTTCTCCAGCTTGCGAAACTCCCATTTCTGAGAATGTTCATTCAAGTTCTGGCCAGGGATTGTCAGACAAGTTTTCTGACAGAGATATAAAGCTGAAACGGAAGCTAGAGGAGATCGTAGCTTTGCGAAATCCATTGGCTAATCTATCCCCAGAAGAATGCCATCAGATAAGATTTCTTCGTGGCTTAACGTTGGATAACTTCTCTAACTATACTGAAGATGGAATAGTCAAAGCCATAGAATTCCTTTCGCAACACGGCCGTGATTATCAGTGGGCTCTTTCTCGGGCCCTTAAAGCTGCAAAGGCCATTGATCCGCTTCACAATGCCTTTCTTGCTGAGAAAGCAGCAAAAATTGATGCCATCAAGAAGACGCAAGAGGCTGAAAGGAAATTGGATCATCTTCACGAAGTTGCCCTTCAAGATCAAAGTGTTAATAACTCTCTGGCTGAGAAGAAATCCAGAATGAACAACCTTGAAGAGCTAATTAGAACTTATCAGCTGGAGGTCGACAGATTGAAGGAAGAAGTATCTGCTGAGGAATAATTGATTGATGACTCTGTGCAGAATACCGTCTCTTCCATCGATGAATGCACGAGAGAAATAGCACTTTATAAGCAGGAGCTGATTATGAGAAAGGAGAAGTTCTCTGATACTGAGGCTGAGTTCAAGGCTCAAAGAGTAATTTTAATCAACAATTTGCAGCAACTTCCCCTTTTGGATTGATTTCTAAATGGCCAATGTGCCATTGAAGTTTCATATTTTGTTCCGGGCTGCTTGGTATAAACACGTGACATTGTGTACACCAATGACACACCTAAAATTGTTATTTAAAAATGAATACACTCTTTTTTATTTTCGACAAAATTTTTAACTTTTGAAGTTACCCAGATTTTGGTCTATAACTTTTAAAGAAAATGATTGTGCATATGGACCTCTATGGGTGAGAGAAGTAGAGCAAGGGAAGTAGAGTGAGTGGGAGATAGATGGAAGAGAGATTAGGCGAAATTGGTGAGGGAAAGACAGTGAGAGGGAGATTGATAGAAGAGAATGAGCACTAGAAAAAGAAAAAGAAGAGGATTTGACGAGACTCGTCGTAGAGCACGTGACGAGAGGATTGACCATAGTGGAGTGCAGAAGAGGAGAACCGACAAGGAACATCAGGGGCATATAGATTCGGCGCAGAGATTCCTGATCGCTGAATCTCTGCAAGAGGACAGGTGTCCGGGCGGGCATAATTGCACAGCACAACAGTCCTACGTCTTGCTTTGAAAGTCCATCAGCTGGTTTCACTGTCAGGCCCATTTTACTAGCGGAGGTTAGTAAAATAACCAATTAACCACTGCACCCATCCTTTTCGACCAGTGCTTGCAGAAGTGTCTCAGATTCTCTATTCGCCGCTCTCTCTCTCTCTCCGACTTTGCTTTCTCTTCGAGATCAGGTAGTTGCTTTCTCACGGTAGTTAAGGGCTTTTACTTCTCTGATTCTTTTCACTATTTAGCAAAGATTATTACATTTTAACTAGTGTGGGAGACCATGGTCGGCAAAGCATTGCCTAGAAGACCGCACAACACAGCGACCGTCGAAAGTAGGTTTAGTCCCCGTAGTAATATTAATTTATAGGGGTTTTACAGTACGTAGTTCGAATGAAAGCGACCAAATGCAGATCAAACACAATGGAATACTGGCCTGTTCCAAAATTTAGTCATTGAAGGATCGAGCCATATTTGCCTCTTTATTGAACAAGGTGCAATCAACTTGGTTGAAGACAAAAGCTCTAGTAGCTAGTTGTTGTTGTTCTTGTAAGTGGTGAGAAGTAAGTTATCCTCTTCTTCTCTATTTGATTGAAAGAGAGATTATAGGTTTGGGTGTATTGGTGTTTTGGGTAGTAAAGTTTGTTCATGAACTCTATTGTACTTTCTCCAATTGGATTATAGTGGAATATCTTGCCGGCTCCAAAAGTGGACGTGTGGTTTTGATTTGTGTTTGTTTACATATTGTGCTAAAATTGATAGCTTGTTTGTTACGCTTCCGCACAACAAAGCAGTCAATACTGCAGTCTATCTTATGAATAGACATATGTATACTTACTGAAATACTATCGCCAAATGATTAATGACGACTCCAACCGGTTCTATAATTTTTGTATATCTATTTAGATGAAAAATATTCATTGATAAAATCATTTACTCCATCATAGTCTGATAGATCTTTTTAAGAATTGATTAATCAGATAAGAATAAAGATAGAGTCCCATTCTACGTGTCAATATCGACAACAATGAAATTTATAGTAAGAGGAAAATCCGTCGACTTTAGAAATCGTGAGGGTTCAAGTCCCTCTATCCCCAAAAAGACATGGTTGCCTCGTTGCCTCCGTAATTATTTATCTTCTCATTTTATTAACGACTCAAAATTGGTTATGTTTCTCAGTTATTCTCACTCTACTCTTTCACAAACCGATGTGAGCAGAATTTTTTTTTCTTATCACATCAGAAGCCTTGTGTGTGATATATATGATAATGATACGTGTACAAATGCAAATGAGCATCTTTGAATAATGTGTTAAATTTGAATAATTAACAATCCATATCATTATTTGTACTGTATTGAAACTTACAAAGTTTTCTTTTTGAAGATACAAAAATTTCTACCAGGGCCTGGCAAACAAAATTAATATTTTTCATTCTCCTTTTCCTGTTCAATGTTGTGAGATAACCCGGAGGTTAAAACTACTCGTTGAGAGTAATGTTGTTTGTAGTTGTTTGAGTTGTGTTTGAAAAATGGCGCGAAGCCTCCTTATATAGGCTCTGAGATTACTTGGTCATCAAGTAAGTAGCCTTAAGGATTGTTTGACAATTGAACCAAACGGTTCGGCTCCAAGGAGATTACTTGGTCATTGTGAATCCTTGTAATTCCACTTAATATATTATTTTAGCCATTAAATTAAGCTGGCCTTGTTTGACAATTGAACCAAACAGTTCGGCTCCAAGGACTATATATACTACAAAATCAAATATTGATAGCTCTATTTCTTCTCTCAGCATAGCCATTCTGCCAACTATATTACTGTGACTTTACTGTAATTATTTGTACGTTAGCCTTTGTTTTATGTTTCTAGGCCCTTATCGCCTCTTGCGAAATGAATATCTTAGCCTTAGACAGGCTCCTAGAGACTGTAGTTGCTTTTGACTTATCAGGACCAAATCCTCCTCTTTTGGACTTTTGCCGAGATCAGGCTCATTAAATAGTAAATAGCCTTTAACTGTGGCGCCGGATCTTCTAAGAGATCAAAGCCTTTCGGCATTAGCTACATGAGCTGACTTAAACGCTAAACGCGCCTTAAAAGCAAGCAAACGTGTCGTCAAAAAGTATGGAAAGTAATAGTAAGACCGGGGGTTTTGTCGTTCGGGAATTGGCGGGCCAAAGTCCCAAGGCAACTAGGTAACTAGCTACTTAACACTAATGGGAAGACAAAGGATGGATGACTATGCAATAGCTATGTGGGATATGTGCAAAGTGAAATGTAGTGAGAAAACATTTGGTTTGTTTTGAAAATGACTTGTGACAATAAAGTAAGCAAGCAAATAAATACTAAAATGAAATGCAAAGTAGTGAAAGTTTGATTGATTAAGTGAAAGGGGGCTTTGGGCCTCCCTAGTCCAATTCCGATGATTGATTAACTTAACAAACATGCAAGCAATATTGATTATGGGTCAAATCCCGTACCCTAGCCATGCAATGGTTCTAGGGCCATGGTCTTTTCTTTTGTATCTTTATGCCATGCAATGGTTCACAATGACTCTTAGTTTAAGTAATCTAAGCCATGCAATGGTTCTTAAATCACTAAACTAAGGCTAAGGGCACTAAGACTGTCACGCCCCAAATTTCGTAATATAAATAACAACTTGTTATTATCAATAAAACAAAATCTGGAATGCGAAGGCTCGGTTACAAAACAACTGGAATATTTGTTTCTTTTATTCCAATAACAAAAACACACCGAACCTACAAATGTAAACATAGACTCGTTCTTTAGAGTCAACTATTACATTATACAAATTTACATATTAAATTGAAACTTCAAAATAATACGTAATTACCCACTCAGAGTATATTACATAGCGGAAGTCTAACAAAATCCCAATACGTTAAACGTACATCTAGGAAGCCTCAGCTTCAGTCTTGGTTACCCTAACCTGCAAGATTAACCCCTACACCATGGAATAGTGCACCGGGTTGAAATAACAAACCCGGTAAGCTTTTGAAAGCTTGTATGAGTAAACAAATAACCGCACACACATTCCACAATTTAATAATCTCAACTTAATATCAAATTAAGCAATAACACGAGATCAATCTCAATCGTTAAATTTAAACCATAATATTCTCAACTTAACATCTCATTAAGCAAAGTCACAAGATCATCAATCAATAAATTCATGTCCAATCTGGATAATAAAAGAATAAATACTCTTGAAACATCTTTTAGAATTATACATCACACACACGATTCCAATGATATATGTATGCTTATAAGAAATCATCAATCAATAAATCCATGTCCAATCTAGACAATAAAAGAATGAATACTCTTGAGACATCTTTTAAAAAAACACATCGGGCTCATTCCCGGCTTCTGTATCACAGGCTCTCCCTGATAACACAGAAACAATTGGTAGACAGACTAGAGCTCTAACTGATGGGACGCTTGCCCAACTCATACCACAGGGTTCGAAACCCCTTCCACAACACAAATGAGAGAGAGATTCATTCTCATGACAATATACAATTTAATCGATAACACCATAATCAATATTGTGAACTTTGTTTCCCACAAATATCAAGTGAGTTTACTCACATCCAATCAAACATCTATCTCAATGTATATACTTGTAATACCCCGAAAATTTCCATACTATTTTTATTAAATAGTTCGTGAAATTTGAAGTGAAATAGAGTGATTTCATATTTTTAGGGGTTTTCGTCGTAAAACGATAATTACGGCGGTAATTATAAGTTACACAAGGTTAATTAAGGTAACTTTTTATCCGTTGAGATTTTGGGAAATGTTCCTTCATGAAAGTTGTAGACCTCGTCGAATCGAGTTCGTAGGAATTTGGTTCACCGAAAACGGACATCGTATGAGAGAGTTATGAATTTCGGAAGTTTGGAGAGAAAAGAATTAATTTTATAATCCTTTTCTTTGTCGGCAAGATCTTGACCATTGAATCTTAGAGATTCAATCTGGGCCGTCCATTCCTAATTATGATTAACTTAATTAATCACTCTCTCTCTCTCTCTCTCTCTCTCTCTCTCTCTCCCCGCGCGGGAACTCTCTCTCTCTCATTCTCACGGCCTCACATGGCTTTTCCGTCACCGGTCACCGCCGGACTACACCGCCCCCACCGTTGGGAGCAGACGCAGCCAGCAAGCCAGACCCGCCTGGCTTGGCCGCCATCCCCGGCAGCGTGACGCCGCACGCACGGGAAGAAACGGGGCCGAAATGCCCCTTGTTGCCCGGCCACTTTCCGGCCAAATTGGACCAAACCCTTCTGGATTTTGGAAGACCTCTTCATGGCAAGTCTAACCCGACTGGTTTCACCCCACGGCGACGTCGGACGGCGGCGGAGCGACGGTGTGAAGTTTTGACGATTTCAGAGGCTATTCCGGCAAGATCCGGCCAATCCAGGCACAACCGGACTTCGGGGCAGGTATAAAACTTGCTCAAATTGTTGTGATCTTGAAGATCAACGGTGTTGATCTGGTAGATTAGGACTTTGGCCGGCGGCGCGTGGGGCTCACGCGCAGCCGCTTGCGACGGCGCGTGGCGGCGCGTCCGGCCAGTTCTCGGAGCAATTTTTGCTCCTTTGAACTTGGTTCGTCGATACGAACAACTTTCGTGTTTTGACTTTTGTCAAATTCGGTCGTTTGACCGATGGTCAATTAACCCGATTTATCGGATCGTACGATTTACGATTCGAGAGATCCGACCGTTGGATGATCATGAAATTTGATCGTAGGGTTAATATTAATATTATAAGCATGTTGGATCGTTGGATTATTGAAATTATATCGTTTGATCAATGATCAATTTTGCAATGATTATGGATCGTTAGATCCGTGATGATCCGACCGTTGGATCATCACCATTTTTGGATATGATGTTAGGATGCTAGAAATAAGCATGTTGGTAGATTTTGGAAGTTTTGGATTTCGTGTGGGACCCGTTGATGAATAGTAGACGTGGGACCCACGTTGACCGATGGTTGACTTTTGGTCAAATGGTCTCGATTAATATTTCCGATGTCCTAGGTGACATTTGAGGAACTTTGGATTATTTTGGAAATGTATTATGCTAATTGGATATTGCATAATCATAGGTGATTATGAAAGGTGTTGCGTACACGCTTGTCGATTCCTGGTTACTATTTGAAGACGCAGCAGGAATTAGAGGTGAGTGAATCTCACGATGTTTTTATATATGAATATTAATTCATATTGTGTTGTTTGTGATTTTGGTGTTAAAACAATATTTGAAAAATATTCATTTTATTGTTTTGATTTGTGAATTTTGTGGGAACACAATAATTCTAAATAAGATATTGTGTTTGCCTATTTGCATGTTTTTGTCCAAACGGACTGTCCTGACCGGGGACAATGTTAAATGGGTGAAAAATGGTAGCCCATTCAGTTAGAGCTCTAGACTGCATATTGTATGATTAACTTGATGTATTAAAAGGAGAAGAAAAATAGTATTCTCACTTTTAATCAGGCGAAGTTAAAAATAACTTGATGTATTAAAAGGAGATGCATCTCACTTTTAATCAGGCTAAGTTATAAATGGTTTTGTGTGAGTAAAGATCGAGGGTTTATATTATTTAACATACTGGATTACCCTGGTATTAACATACACGTTTATGGGGCGTGTGGGGTTAAAATACGTGGTATGGGGCACGTAGGTTCAGTATATTAGATAATACGAATCTTCCGGATTTGAAATGGAACTTTTGGGTTTTAATTGATTCTTGAAAATAAAAGAATTCAATTTGGGAAAATGTTTCAGTGTGAATAAAACATAGATCACTCATACCAGCTTCGTAAGCTGACCGGGTTTGTTGATATAACCCGGTACACTATTCCACGGTGTAGTGGTTATACCTGCAGGTTAGGATAACCAGGAGTAAGCAAGGCTGCATACATATTTTTGGTTTATAAGACTTCCGCTGTTTATGTAATAAACTCTGATGGATTAATTATTTAATATTTTGTAATAACAATTTATTATTTAATTTATGGCTTGTAATATGTAACCCTAAAGAACGGGTCAGCATTTACATTTATTGGGCATGGAGTATATTTGTTGTACTTGAATTAAAAGGAAAAAAATTCTAGTGCATATTTGTTTTTGATATTCCATGTAGTCACGTTCCCGAATTAGTTTTGTAATTAAGGGCAAAATGCCTTATTAATCGATTTGAAAATCGGGGCGTGACAGATTGGTATCAGAGCAAAACAATGCTCTAAGGAAGTGATTGAGCAATGGAACTCTCTAAGGAAATGAAACGAGTTTTGGAATTGAGAAGTGAAGTTAGGGTTTAGAGCTTAGGATCGGTTTAGGGTTTGACGTTAGGTTCTTAGATTCATTCAAGTGATGGTTACTTCGTATGCTTAATAGCACACAGTATTTATCGAGTGATGGCCCGACCGCGGCGGATCCCCATCATGTGCTCTTCAGTGCTGTTGTGTTGTTAAGAATATAAAGTACAAATTACAATTCCGAAATTGATAGTCTTACATGGCTACATTTCTAATTCTCTCAACCGTACCCTGGATCAAACGACAGACTTGATCCACTGACCCTTTCTTGTTCTTCAGTAACTCAGTAGAGATCTGTGTTGCTACCGTTACTAGACAACCAATGTATGGATTGTCTGAGATCCCTTCTGTTCTTCCAGCAGTAGGCATATCTGGTAGAATTGAAAAACCTGAAGTTAGGAATACAATTGTACCTAACTCACAACCGCCTATTAACTTCTGTACCGTTGACTGACTAATAGGGGCATAAATCACGTATGACCCTGTTGAATCAGTACAACTTTCTTGGAGTATATAGGTGTTGTGCATTTGCAACAAGGAGACACAATTGCGTGGATCATGACCAGTTGTGATATGTGCAATCTCCTGTACTTCTTTTTCCAATGCTAAGTGGTCCCATTGGTTCCGAGTTTGTACGTCAATGAAGAAGTCAAAGAGCTTTCTGTGAGAGACATGATGCTGGATTATTGCAGATGCAGTTCGAGTGAGACCATGAGGCTTATTCAGCCTGTTCCAGATTTTGTTGGTGGAGACTCTTATCCCTGAACCCCTGAACTTGGTTTGTTCAGCTACCTTCCATTCATGAGCAGTAGAGTTGCCGATGTCTGTGAAAAAGTCTGTCACTATTCTGCATGCCATTTGCAACAAGTTTCTTCTTCCTTCCACAGATGGTATGACACAAAAGTCTTGAGGTGGATAAGTGTCAGCCGCGGAATAATTTAACCGTTCCGCTTGCCTCTGAAGTATTTCTACCCATCGCCTTGCTCCGAAGGCTAAGCCTGACTCGACTAGCGTTCGGTATGTTTGGTGCATGATTTGATCCTGTACATCAACATGTTCCACCCATACGACACGAGAGCTGCCGTTGAACAAATCTTGGATTAAGCATCCGGATGGACGCTTCTTGCATTGAGATCTTGGGTGTGGACCCAGATTTGAACTTAAACCGTCCACAGAGACATCAATTATTGCCCAACTTTGTTCTGTTTGTCGTTGGCAATAGCGAACAAAGTGAGTTACACGAGTAGAGACAGATGGACTGGTCACCTGAAATTCAGCAGTCATGACTTGGATGGTGTCGTGGTAGCTTTCAGTAGTCCCTGATGACAAGACATCAAGGATACTCGCCCTTGAAATGATGCTACCGAATATGGTGGACCATTGGTCCACATCCATGAAGAGATTCACGAGTACGACAGGACTGAGGGGAATAGTGGCTGTGTAGCGAGAAGCTTCGGTTTGGAAGTTAGTGGGAGTAAGATCAATACCGTTAGTGAAGATTCTCTTGTACTCTGCTTCATTCAGGAACTCATGAAGCGTGACAGAGCTGGATTTGAGTGCAGAGATCCACAGTGGCGCATCAGCAGATGCCATGATGATTAGCTCATCTCTGACCGACACAATGATTTCAGAAATCTTAGTTGTGTCTGCCACGACAGATGCTTCTGCCACGGCAGATGCTTCTTCAGGTTCTGAACGGTTGATGTTGTCTGATGGTTGTTGTGTAGAAGAAGAGTGATGTGGGATCGACATACACTTTTGAACATCCCTCCTCATGTGAGATTTTTCCCTTGGACCGATGACTGCAGGAATTGGAAGAGTCTGAGGTTGTGGGGTAGTCTCTTCGATTCCTTTGAGTAGCTCACTATTGGGAGTAACTCGTTTTCCACAGTGGTTGCAGTTGATTCTGTTGAATGCTGCTTGGTACTGGCTAAGTTGAGCTTGAAGCTCATTGATTTGCTGTCTCAGCAGAAAATTTTGTTGACGAGTTGTTTGGGCAGGCGTTCGGGGTCGATGCTTTATCACCCAGGCAGAGACTTGTGCAAACGTTAACTTTATTTGGTCACCCAAATCTTGTCGCTGTTGAACAGTTGGCTGTGGAAAAGCCTCGACGAAGTCCTTCAATGCTTGGACTTGGTATTTGGTGAAGCTCTTCCTCAGTGGAATACGTTTGGATGAACTAGGTTCAGCTTGTGGAGATGATACTTGTGGACTTGGGGCTACTTCAATGGCTTCGTCTTCTGCTAGAAGCATGTCTAGCATGTCGATATCGTTGTCGAATTCGATTGCTGGTGAAATTATTTCATCTAAGCCCTCAAAGAATTGGCTTTCAGAGGGATCAGATTGAAGTAATTCACTGAACGAATTCACTTTACGTGACATGTTTGAGTTGGTGTAAATTTCTGAGAAGTGGAGTGAAGAAGTCCTCTTTGAAAGTGAAAGGAGGTTATGACACTAATGGAAAGTATCTGTTAGTGGATGCGTAAGGTGTATATTTATTGTTAGTGGAGGATTTGAAAATTCAAAAGCAAAGGTGAGTGGCTGATTTACAGCTAATTGTCGGAGACCTTGGAGATCGTGGAAGATTTTTTTCCCCGATGCATGGATTTTCCACATACAGTTCCACTCTTGTGAGACCTCGCATCTTTTGAGGAATTAATTATGCGAAAGTTAAAGTAAAGAGTCATTATGACCGTTGTTAGTGGAAGACTGAGATTTTGTTGATTAAATCTTGTGGATTCTTGTATCGTGGGCGATACTTTTGAGTAATTGAGACAGATATGAGCAATAATTTTTCTTAGTGGGTTGTTGAGTGCACCGCACTTACATTAAAGAAAGGTTTCCTTACGGTGGGAAATTTCGTCTTAAATACTTGGATGAGGAGTCGTGTTACTTACCTCATATCTGATTTCAAACAAACACATCTACTAGAATTTGCAAAATGGTGAGCAAAGGAGAGTGCAGTAAGAGATCAAAGACTGATTGGAGTGAACTTCCGGTGGAAATCTGGAAGTATATTTTCCAGTTGGTGGCTACCGCATCCCTGCAGAGCACAATGGAACTCCGTTGTGTCTCTAAGACTTTCAAGGAGTACGCCGACAGTTGGTCCACTCTAGCAGCGATCGACATGGATGGATTCGATGGTGGATCCAGACCCACTGGTTCCATAGAAGCGGATAGGCAAGTGCGTATCTTCGCGAATCGATGCTGGGAAGCAAGGAACCCGGAGTCTCTGTTCCGAATGGGAATACGAGTACTTGTGGAAGCAGCGAACATATCCCTAGCCCTGGACTACTTCGATGCGGCATGCAAACCAGGAACATTCTATGGTGCACGTCCCAGTTCGGTGGTAGGTCATCATGTTGCATTTTATGCAGCATGTATGATTAAGATGATTTTAGGACCACGAGCCGAGCAGCAGAAAACGGTGCAGCGACTGTGTGAAGCCCTCGACTGGTGGAGAAGCGGATGGAACATCTACTACTGTAGACAAGAAGTCGAGCGGATGATGCATCAGGCTGAGTTTTGTCATGAGCATCTTCTATTATATTTTCCGTCGACTACTGCTTTCCTGCCCGCTGGTAAATGTCTTACTTGTGGTGAGTCAAGTTTTTGGCGTCCTTTTGGCCAGGACATGTGGGACGTGGATGGGGATAGGCATGCAGCTAGAGAATGTTGCGACACTTGCAAGTGTTTCGTGGAAGCAGCATATTTCTACCAGCTGATGATGTATGGAATTCCGAGACATCCGGCCTCTTATCCACGAAGTCACTATTGGAGGTTTAAGGATGGCTTTTGGTAGTGTAAGCCCTGTGAGGCAATTTAAGAACTTGTAATAGAAGTGTGTGCAAGTTGCTTTCTAGTTATGTTGTGGTGTGTTGTGTAATACCCGGTTTATTATTAAATAAATTCTGGGATTTGAATTTCAGGTTGTGAGAATCAAGTTGTGGTTGTGTTGTGGTTTGATGTGTACTACCCGGTTATTGGTGAATAAAATTACGAGATTTCAAACTGAAGTCGTGATAACCTTGGGGGTACTCTGCGTCCTAATTTCGGGACGAAATTTCTTTAAGGAGGGTAGACTGTAATACCCCGAAAATTTCCATACTATTTTTATTAAATAGTTCGTGAAATTTGAAGTGAAATGGAGTGATTTCATATTTTTAGGGGTTTTCGTCGTAAAACGATAATTACGGCGGTAATTATAAGTTACACAAGGTTAATTAAGGTAACTTTTTATCCGTTGAGATTTTGGGAAATGTTGCTTCATGAAAGTTGTAGACCTCGTCGAATCGAGTTCGTAGGAATTTGGTTCACCGAAAACGGACATCGTATGAGAGAGTTATGAATTTCGGAAGTTTGGAGAGAAAAGAATTAATTTTATAATCCTTTTCTTTGTCGGCAAGATCTTGACCATTGAATCTTAGAGATTCAATCTGGGCCGTCCATTCCTAATTATGATTAACTTAATTAATCACTCTCTCTCTCTCTCTCTCTCTCTGTCTCCCCGCGCGGGAACTCTCTCTCTCTCATTCTCACGGCCTCACATGGCTTTTCCGTCACCGGTCACCGCCGGACTACACCGCCCCCACCGTTGGGAGCAGACGCAGCCGGCAAGCCAGACCCGCCTGGCTTGGCCGCCATCCCCGGCAGCGTGACGCCGCACGCACGGGAAGAAACGGGGCCGAAATGCCCCTTGTTGCCCGGCCACTTTCCGGCCAAATTGGACCAAACCCTTCTGGATTTTGGAAGACCTCTTCATGGCAAGTCTAACCCGACTGGTTTCACCCCACGGCGACGTCGGACGGCGGCGGAGCGACGGTGTGAAGTTTTGACGATTTCAGAGGCTATTCCGGCAAGATCCGGCCAATCCAGGCACAACCGGACTTCGGGGCAGGTATAAAACTTGCTCAAATTGTTGTGATCTTGAAGATCAACGGTGTTGATCTGGTAGATTAGGACTTTGGCCGGCGGCGCGTGGGGCTCACGCGCAGCCGCTTGCGACGGCGCGTGGCGGCGCGTCCGGCCAGTTCTCGGAGCAATTTTTGCTCCTTTGAACTTGGTTCGTCGATACGAACAACTTTCGTGTTTTGACTTTTGTCAAATTCGGTCGTTTGACCGATGGTCAATTAACCCGATTTATCGGATCGTACGATTTACGATTCGAGAGATCCGACCGTTGGATGATCATGAAATTTGATCGTAGGGTTAATATTAATATTATAAGCATGTTGGATCGTTGGATTATTGAAATTATATCGTTTGATCAATGATCAATTTTGCAATGATTATGGATCGTTAGATCCGTGATGATCCGACCGTTGGATCATCACCATTTTTGGATATGATGTTAGGATGCTAGAAATAAGCATGTTGGTAGATTTTGGAAGTTTTGGATTTCGTGTGGGACCCGTTGATGAATAGTAGACGTGGGACCCACGTTGACCGATGGTTGACTTTTGGTCAAATGGTCTCGATTAATATTTCCGATGTCCTAGGTGACATTTGAGGAACTTTGGATTATTTTGGAAATGTATTATGCTAATTGGATATTGCATAATCATAGGTGATTATGAAAGGTGTTGCGTACACGCTTGTCGATTCCTGGTTACTATTTGAAGACGCAGCAGGAATTAGAGGTGAGTGAATCTCACGATGTTTTTATATATGAATATTAATTCATATTGTGTTGTTTGTGATTTTGGTGTTAAAACAATATTTGAAAAATATTCATTTTATTGTTTTGATTTGTGAATTTTGTGGGAACACAATAATTCTAAATAAGATATTGTGTTTGCCTATTTGCATGTTTTTGTCCAAACGGACTGTCCTGACCGGGGACAATGTTAAATGGGTGAAAAATGGTAGCCCATTCAGTTAGAGCTCTAGACTGCATATTGTATGATTAACTTGATGTATTAAAAGGAGAAGAAAAATAGTATTCTCACTTTTAATCAGGCGAAGTTAAAAATAACTTGATGTATTAAAAGGAGATGCATCTCACTTTTAATCAGGCTAAGTTATAAATGGTTTTGTGTGAGTAAAGATCGAGGGTTTATATTATTTAACATACTGGATTACCCTGGTATTAACATACACGTTTATGGGGCGTGTGGGGTTAAAATACGTGGTATGGGGCACGTAGGTTCAGTATATTAGATAATACGAATCTTCCGGATTTGAAATGGAACTTTTGGGTTTTAATTGATTCTTGAAAATAAAAGAATTCAATTTGGGAAAATGTTTCAGTGTGAATAAAACATAGATCACTCATACCAGCTTCGTAAGCTGACCGGGTTTGTTGATATAACCCGGTACACTATTCCACGGTGTAGTGGTTATACCTGCAGGTTAGGATAACCAGGAGTAAGCAAGGCTGCATACATATTTTTGGTTTATAAGACTTCCGCTGTTTATGTAATAAACTCTGATGGATTAATTATTTAATATTTTGTAATAACAATTTATTATTTAATTTATGGCTTGTAATATGTAACCCTAAAGAACGGGTCAGCATTTACATTTATTGGGCATGGAGTATATTTGTTGTACTTGAATTAAAAGGAAAAAAATTCTAGTGCATATTTGTTTTTGATATTCCATGTAGTCACGTTCCCGAATTAGTTTTGTAATTAAGGGCAAAATGCCTTATTAATCGATTTGAAAATCGGGGCGTGACAATACTCTTTCCTTAAATCAATATATACATATCCTCGCCATTTATTCAACTCACACCCAATCACAATAGTAATATAATCTGTCACGCCCCGATTTTCCAATCAATTAATAAGGCATTTTGCCCTTAATTACAAACCATTTCGGGAACGTGACGACATGGAATATCAAATACAAATATGCACTAGAATTTTTTTCTTTTTAATTCAAGTACACAACACCAACTCCATGCCCAACATTGTAATTTCAAACTCAATACAAGAGTCGAATATTACATACCAAATATTTATATAATAAATTGATACATCAAAATATTACATAAATAAATCTTCAGAGTGCGAAGCATAAAATAGCGGAAGTCTTATAACCCAACAAAAAGTATGCAGCCTTGCATTACTCCTGGTTATCCTAACCTGCAGGTATAACCCCTACACCGTGGAATAGTGTACCGGGTTATATCAACAAACCCGGTCAGCTTACGAAGCTGGTATGAGTTAACTCAGTTTTACTCACCCTAAACCGTTTAACAAAATATACATATATAGTTTGTTTTAAACAAATATATGTAACTTATACTTTTCAAAAACAATTCAAATCCCGAAAATTCATATTATAAAATATACTGAACCTACGCGCCCCATACCACGTATTTTAACCCCACACGTCCCATAAACGTGTCTGTTAATCCCAGGGTAATTCAGAATATTAAACAATATAAACTTTCCCCAAAATCATTTCCCAAAATTATGATTCTTTCTTTTTAAGAATCGTAAATCATAATAATAATTACTTCAATTTTTAAAGAAGTAAAACTTCAAAATACAATTCAATATTGTTCAAGAATTGTAATTCAATAAATCAATGCTTCAATTATTTAAGAAGCAAATTCATATCATACTCACACAAAACCACAATCAACTTCAAATGATTAAAAGCGAGAATACCATTTTTCTTCTCCTTTTAATACATCAAGATAAAGCGAGAATACCATTTTTCTTCTCCTTTATTACATAAAGTATTCATCTTTGTTTTCAATGAATACATGGCTACACAGTCTAGAACTCTAACCTTCACCTTCTGGCTACACAGTCTAAAGCTCTAACCTTCACCATTGGCTACACAGTCTAAAGCTCTAACCTTCACCCATTGGCTACACAGTCTAAAGCTCTAACCTTCACTCATTGGCTACAAAAAACATTCGAGTAGGCAAACACAATATCATAATTTTTGAAATATTGTTTCCCACAAAATCCACCAATTAAAACAATAAAATGAATACTTTCAAATATTGTTTTAACACAAAATCACACATGCTGATATATCAAATTAAAACTGTATTTAATTTATATATCGCAAAATCATTTAAATAAATATAATTATTTATTTTCGCAAACAACACAATATGAATTAATATTCATATATAAAATATCGTGAGATTCACTCACCTCTAATTCCTGCTGCGTCTTCAAATAGTAACCAGGAATCGACAAGCACGAGCTACACTTCTCGTAAACACCTATGATTATGCAATATCCAATTAGCATAATACATTTCCAAAATAATCCAAATGTTCCTCAAATGTCTCCTACGACATCGGAACATTTAATCGAGACCATTTGACCAAAAGTCAACCATCGGTCAACGTGGGTCCCACGTCTACTATTCATCAACGGGTCCCACACCAAATCTGAAACTTCCAAAATCCAACAGCATGCTTATTTCTAGCATCCTAACATCATATCCAAATATGGTGATGATCCAACGGTCGGATCATCACGGATCTAACGATCCATAACCATTGCTTAATTGATCATCGCTCAAACGACCGAATTTCACAAAACTGTAAACACGAAAGTTGTTCGTATCGACGAACCAAGTCAAACGGAGCAAAGAATTGTTCCAGGACCGACCTGACGCGCCGCCGACGCGCCGCCGGAGGTGGCTGCCGGCCGCCGGTCAAGGTGGTCCGATGGCTACCAAAATTTACCAGAATGTAGAACTCAACAAGCCCAACAAGTTTAGTAACTACCTCAAAGTCTGGATCGAAGTGGAAGTGGCCGGAATCGGTGTCGGCAAGTTCTAGATCCAAAACTTCCCGAGCTCAATCCGCCGCCTACGGTGGTTTTCGGTGAAATCCAAGGGCACCATCGTGTTCATGGGGTTGAGGGCTTCAAAACCCGATACACGGATTGGTCTGGGGTGGCCGGAAAATGGCCGGAGCATGAGGAGGCCGTCGGCCTCTTCTTTGGCCGCCGCGTGCGGCGTCACGCCGGCGAGGCGGGCGGCAAGGCCGGGTGGGCTAGGTCTGTCGGCCCGAGCTGCACCTTTTGGTGGTGGCGGTGAGGCACACGGTGGCCGGTCACGGCTCGCCGGAAAACAACCAGAAGAGAGAGAAAGGGAGAGCTGCGCGGGGAGAGAGAGAGAGGGAGGAGAGAGAAAGTTCCAGAAAAAAAATAAAATCTTTCTTTTATAGAAAAACGTGGAACTTCCGAGGGCTGTAACTCCTTCATACGATGTCCATTTCCGATGAACCAAATTCCTACGAACTCGATTCGACGAGGTCTACAACTTTCATGAAGGAAGTTTTCCCAAATTCTCAACGGGTAAAAAGTTACCTTAATTAACTTTGTGTAACTTATAATTACCACCGTAATTATCGTTTTACGACGAAAACCCCTAAAAAATATGAAATCGTATCATTTCACTTCAAATTTCACGAACTATTTTATAAAAATAATACGGAAATTTTCGGGGTATTACAGTCTACCCTCCTTAAAGAAATTTCGTCCCGAAATTAGGACGCAGAGTATACCCAAGGTCATCACACTTCAATTACAAAATCCAAATTTTATTGATGATAACTTAGGTAGTACACAACAAACCACAACATAACAACCACAACTTCCGAAATATTCCTATTACAAATTCTAAGATTGCCTCACAGGGCTTTAACTACCAGAAGCCATCCTTAAACCTCCAATAGTGACTTCGTGGATAAGAGGCCGGATGTCTCGGAATTCCATACATCATCAGCTGGTAGAAATATGCTGCCTCCACGAAACACTTGCAAGTGTCGCAACATTCTCTAGCTGCATGCCTATCTCCATCCACGTCCCACATGTCCTGGCCAAAAGGACGCCAAAAACTTGACTCACCGCAAGTAAGACATTTACCGGCGGGCAGGAAAGCAGTAGTCGACGGAAAATACAGCAGTAGATGCTCATGACAAAACTCGGCCTGATGCATCATCCGCTCGACTTCTTGTCTACAGTAGTAGATGTTCCATCCGCTTCTCCACCAGTCGAGGGCTTCACACAGTTGCTGCACCACTTCCTGCTGCTTGGCTCGTGGTCCCAATATCATCTTAATCATACATGCTGCATAAAACGCAACATGATGACCTACCACCGAACTTGGACGTGCACCATACAGAGTTCCTGGTTTGCATGCTGCATCGAAGTACTCCAGGGCTAAGGGTATGTTGGCCGCTTCCACAAGTACTCGTATTCCCATTCGGAATAGAGACTCCGGGTTCTTCGCTTCCCAGCAACGATTTGCGAAGATGCGCACTTGCCGATCCGCTTCTATGGAACCAGTGGGTCTGGATCCACCATCGAACCCATCCATGTCGATCGCCGCAAGAGTGGACCAACTGTCAGCATACTCCTTGAAGTCTTTCGAGACACAACGGAGTTCCATTGTGCTCTGCAGGGATGCAGTAGCCACCAATTGGAAGATATACTTCCAGATCTCCACCGGAAGTTCACTCCATTCCGTACTCTTGGAACGTTTGCTGCACTCTCCTTTGCTCACCATTTTGCAAGAGAAATTTTTGAGAAGAATGATTGATAACAGATATGAGTTAAGCAACACAACTCTTATCCCATGTATTTAAACCAAACTTTCCACTGTAAGGGAAAACTTTCTTTAATGCGAGTGCGGTGCACTCAGCAACCCACTAAGAATAATTATTGCTCATATCTGTCTCAATTACTCAAAAGTATCGCCCACGATACAAGATTCCACAAGATTTAACCAAGAAAAAACTCAGTCTTCCACTAACACCGGTCATAATGACTCTTTTCCTTTTGCTTTCGCATAATTAATTCCTCAAAAGATGCGAGGTCTCACAAGAGTGGAACTGTATGTGGAAAAACCATGCATCGGGGAAAAAAAATCTTCCACGATCTCCAAGGGCTCTGACAATTAGCTGTAATCAGCCGCTCACTTTTGCTTTTGAATTTTCAAATCCTCCACCAACCATAAATATACACCTTACGCATCCACTAACAGATACTTTCCATTAGTGCCATAACCTCCTTTCTCTTTCAAAGAGGACTTCTTCACTCCACTTCTCAGAAATTTACACCAATTCAAACATGTCACGTAAAGTGAATTCGTTCAGTGAATTACTTCAATCTGATCCCTCTGAAAGCCAATTCTTTGAGGGCTTAGATGAAATAATTTCACCAGCAATCGAATTCGACAACGATATCGACATGCTAGACATGCTTCTAGCAGAAGACGAAGCCATTGAAATAGCCCCAAGTCCACAAGTATCATCTCCACAAGCTGAACCTAGTTCATCCAAACGTATTCCACTGAGGAAGAGCTTCACCAAATACCAAGTCCAAGCATTGAAGGACTTCGTCGAGGCTTTTCCACAGCCAACTGTTCAACAGCGACAAGATTTGGGTGACCAAATAAAGTTAACGTTTGCACAAGTCTCTGCCTGGGTGATAAAGCATCGACCCCGAACGCCTGCCCAAACAACTCGTCAACAAAATTTTCTGCTGAGACAGAAAATCAATGAGCTTCAAGCTCAACTTAGCCAGTACCAAGCAGCATTCAACCGAATCAACTGCAACCACTGTGGAAAACGAGTTACTCCCAATAGTGAGCTACTCAAAGGAATCGAAGAGACTACCCCACAACCTCAGACTCTTCCAATTCCTGCAGTCATCGGTCCAAGGGAAAAGTCTCACATGAGGAGGGATGTTCAAAAGTGTATGTCGATCCCACATCACTCTTCTTCTACACACCAACCAGACAACATCAACCGTTCAGAACCTGAACAAGCATCTGTCGTGGCAGACACAACTAAGATTTCTGAAATCATTGTGTCGGTCAGAGATGAGCTAATCATCATGGCATCTGCTGATGCGCCACTGTGGATCTCTGCACTCAAATCCAGCTCAGCCACGCTTCATGAGTTCCTGAATGAAGCAGAGTACAAGAGAATCTTCACTAACGGTATAGATCTTACACCTACTAACTTCCAAACTGAAGCTTCACGCTACACAGCCACTATTCCTCTCAGTCCTGTCGTACTCTTGAATTTCTTCATGGATGTGGACCAATGGTCCACCATATTCAGTAGCATCATTTCAAGGGCGAATATCCTTGATGTCTTATCAACAGGGACTGCTGAAAACTACCACGACACCATCCAAGTCATGACTGCTGAGTTCCAGGTAACCACTCCATCTGTCTCCACTCGTGTCACTCACTTTGTTCGTTATTGTCAACGACAAACAGAACAGAGTTGGGCCATAGTTGATGTCTCTGTGGAGGGGTTAAGTTCAAATCTGGGTCCACACCCCAGATCTCAATGCAAGAAGCGTCCATCCGGATGCTTAATCCAAGACTTGTTCAACGGCAGCTCTCGTGTCGTATGGGTGGAACATGTTGATGTACGAGATCAACTCATGCACCAAACATACAGAACGCTAGTGGAGTCAGGCTTAGCCTTTGGAGCAAGGCGATGGGTAGAAATATTGCAGAGGCAAGCAGAACGGTTCAACTATTCTGCGGCTGTCACTCATCCACCTCAAGACTTTTGTGTCATACCATCGGTAGAAGGAAGAAGAAACTTGTTGCAGATGGCATGCAGATTAGTGACGGATTTCTGCACAGGCATCGGCAACTCTACTGCTCATGAATGGAAGGTAGCTGAACAAACCAAGTTCAGGGGTTCAGGGATAAGAGTCTCCACTAACAAAATTTGGAATAGGCCGAATAAGCCTCATGGTCTTACTCGAACTGCAACTGCAATATTCCAACATCATGTCTCTCACCGAAAGCTGTTTGACTTCTTCACTGACGTACAAACTCGGAACCAGTGGGACCACCAAGCATTGGGCAAGACAGTCCAAGAGATTGCACACATCACAACGGGTCAAGACCCACGCAACTGTGTCACCTTGATGCAAATCGACGACACCTACGTACTCCAAGAAAGTTGTACTGATTCAACAGGGTCATACGTGATTTATGCCTCTATCAGTCAGTCAACGGTCCAGAAGTTATTAGGTGGTTGTGAGTTAGGTACAATTGTATTCCTAACTTCAGGTTTTTCAATTCTACCAGATATGCCTACTGCTGGAAGAACAGAAGGGGTCTCAGACAATCCGTACATTGGTTGTCTAGTAACAGTAGCAACACAGATCTCTACTGAGTTGCTGAAGAATAAGAAAGGGTCAGTGGATCAAGTCTGTCGTTTGATCCAGGGTACGGTTGAGAGAGTTAAGAATGTAGCCATGTAAGACTACCGTATAAGGAATTGTAATTTGTACTTTATATTCTTAACAACACAACAGCACTGAAGAGCACATGATGGGGATCCGCCGCGGTCGGGCCATCACTCGATAAATACTGTGCGTAATTAAGCATACGAAGTAACCATTACTTGAATGAATCTAAGAACCTAACGTCAAACCCTAAACCGATCCTAAGCTCTAAACCCTAACTTCACTTCACAACTCAACAACTCGTTTCATTTCCGTAGAGCGTTCCATTGCTCAATCACTTCCTTAGAGCATTGTTTTACTCTGATACCAATCTGTCACGCCCCGATTTTCCAATCAATTAATAAGGCATTTTGCCCTTAATTACAAACCATTTCGGGAACGTGACGACATGGAATATCAAATACAAATATGCACTAGAATTTTTTTCTTTTTAATTCAAGTACACAACACCAACTCCATGCCCAACATTGTAATTTCAAACTCAATACAAGAGTCGAATATTACATACCAAATATTTATATAATAAATTGATACATCAAAATATTACATAAATAAATCTTCAGAGTGCGAAGCATAAAATAGCGGAAGTCTTATAACCCAACAAAAAGTATGCAGCCTTGCATTACTCCTGGTTATCCTAACCTGCAGGTATAACCCCTACACCGTGGAATAGTGTACCGGGTTATATCAACAAACCCGGTCAGCTTACGAAGCTGGTATGAGTTAACTCAGTTTTACTCACCCTAAACCGTTTAACAAAATATACATATATAGTTTGTTTTAAACAAATATATGTAACTTATACTTTTCAAAAACAATTCAAATCCCGAAAATTCATATTATAAAATATACTGAACCTACGCGCCCCATACCACGTATTTTAACCCCACACGTCCCATAAACGTGTCTGTTAATCCCAGGGTAATTCAGAATATTAAACAATATAAACTTTCCCCAAAATCATTTCCCAAAATTATGATTCTTTCTTTTTAAGAATCGTAAATCATAATAATAATTACTTCAATTTTTAAAGAAGTAAAACTTCAAAATACAATTCAATATTGTTCAAGAATTGTAATTCAATAAATCAATGCTTCAATTATTTAAGAAGCAAATTCATATCATACTCACACAAAACCACAATCAACTTCAAATGATTAAAAGCGAGAATACCATTTTTCTTCTCCTTTTAATACATCAAGATAAAGCGAGAATACCATTTTTCTTCTCCTTTATTACATAAAGTATTCATCTTTGTTTTCAATGAATACATGGCTACACAGTCTAGAACTCTAACCTTCACCTTCTGGCTACACAGTCTAAAGCTCTAACCTTCACCATTGGCTACACAGTCTAAAGCTCTAACCTTCACCCATTGGCTACACAGTCTAAAGCTCTAACCTTCACTCATTGGCTACAAAAAACATTCGAGTAGGCAAACACAATATCATAATTTTTGAAATATTGTTTCCCACAAAATCCACCAATTAAAACAATAAAATGAATACTTTCAAATATTGTTTTAACACAAAATCACACATGCTGATATATCAAATTAAAACTGTATTTAATTTATATATCGCAAAATCATTTAAATAAATATAATTATTTATTTTCGCAAACAACACAATATGAATTAATATTCATATATAAAATATCGTGAGATTCACTCACCTCTAATTCCTGCTGCGTCTTCAAATAGTAACCAGGAATCGACAAGCACGAGCTACACTTCTCGTAAACACCTATGATTATGCAATATCCAATTAGCATAATACATTTCCAAAATAATCCAAATGTTCCTCAAATGTCTCCTACGACATCGGAACATTTAATCGAGACCATTTGACCAAAAGTCAACCATCGGTCAACGTGGGTCCCACGTCTACTATTCATCAACGGGTCCCACACCAAATCTGAAACTTCCAAAATCCAACAGCATGCTTATTTCTAGCATCCTAACATCATATCCAAATATGGTGATGATCCAACGGTCGGATCATCACGGATCTAACGATCCATAACCATTGCTTAATTGATCATCGCTCAAACGACCGAATTTCACAAAACTGTAAACACGAAAGTTGTTCGTATCGACGAACCAAGTCAAACGGAGCAAAGAATTGTTCCAGGACCGACCTGACGCGCCGCCGACGCGCCGCCGGAGGTGGCTGCCGGCCGCCGGTCAAGGTGGTCCGATGGCTACCAAAATTTACCAGAATGTAGAACTCAACAAGCCCAACAAGTTTAGTAACTACCTCAAAGTCTGGATCGAAGTGGAAGTGGCCGGAATCGGTGTCGGCAAGTTCTAGATCCAAAACTTCCCGAGCTCAATCCGCCGCCTACGGTGGTTTTCGGTGAAATCCAAGGGCACCATCGTGTTCATGGGGTTGAGGGCTTCAAAACCCGATACACGGATTGGTCTGGGGTGGCCGGAAAATGGCCGGAGCATGAGGAGGCCGTCGGCCTCTTCTTTGGCCGCCGCGTGCGGCGTCACGCCGGCGAGGCGGGCGGCAAGGCCGGGTGGGCTAGGTCTGTCGGCCCGAGCTGCACCTTTTGGTGGTGGCGGTGAGGCACACGGTGGCCGGTCACGGCTCGCCGGAAAACAACCAGAAGAGAGAGAAAGGGAGAGCTGCGCGGGGAGAGAGAGAGAGGGAGGAGAGAGAAAGTTCCAGAAAAAAAATAAAATCTTTCTTTTATAGAAAAACGTGGAACTTCCGAGGGCTGTAACTCCTTCATACGATGTCCATTTCTGATGAACCAAATTCCTACGAACTCGATTCGACGAGGTCTACAACTTTCATGAAGGAAGTTTTCCCAAATTCTCAACGGGTAAAAAGTTACCTTAATTAACTTTGTGTAACTTATAATTACCACCGTAATTATCGTTTTCCGACGAAAACCCCTAAAAAATATGAAATCGTATCATTTCACTTCAAATTTCACGAACTATTTTATAAAAATAATACGGAAATTTTCGGGGTATTACATAATCTCTCTCATAATGCTTTATTTTAAAACAACAAATAATTTCACAAATAAACTTAGTTTTCACTTACCTATGAACCGTTGACGATCAAGTCCATATATATTTCAAAACAAAACTTTACTTTCAAAATATAATTTCCTATGGCTAATTATTAAATCTGCCGTTCTTCAAGCTCCTCAAATGCACCCAATATATCAGAAATCCTCTACACCAATATTACGCAACAATTATAACATAAGCCTAAATGCAATTCCAATATCGAGAATTCATGATATTAAGAATATACTGAATTTACACGTCCCATTCCGTGTAGATTCATACTAATATTACGCAATAATTATAACATAAGCCTAAATGCAATTCCAATATCGAGAATTCATGATATTAAGAATATACTGAATTTACACGTCCCATTCCGTGTAGATTCATACTAATATTACGCAATAATTAAACACATCACAATTCCACCAAAACAGCATATATATCAATCTGAAATTCCGGTATGCCCGGGTTGTCCCAATAACGGTAGTCGTCTTAAACACTAATCGGAGAGTATACACAACTTTGAACAAATTAAAACTTAAACTCTCCACAACTTAGGTTCTAACTATTGCACAAGCAATACACAATTGATTACAAACAATATGCAACAAGCACAATCAATTGTACAACCTAGAATCCCAAAGTGTGCATCAAACTAGCACACCACGGACTATATATATCTATGTATGAACAAACACACAATATGCTAAACAATTAAGCACAATACAATAGATATAAACAATCACACAAGCAACACACAATATGGTCACCCGGAACCTCTACCTCTAGAGGAAAACCGGAGGGGAGCCGTACCCCACGCTCTTGTGTAACACTATGAAAACGCCAAACGGCAACACGTACAAGGGGGAACTCCGTCCCAAACTCTACACTATCAACCCTATGACTAGTGGCAGCTCTAACCTTGTGTAGCCCCGAATGCTCTTCAAGTGATCCCACCTCAAGCTTCTCCGATTGATCGAACTTCACCGCGTGAATCCTCCAACCGCAAGACACCGACTATGCAAGTGTGTGTGTGTGTGTATATGAATGAATTCAATTCAATTAACACAAGCAATTCAACAAGGAACAATTGCTTGCATTAACCAAACCGAATTGAAAAGCCTTGAATATGATTCAAAGGTTTGTTTAACTAATCACAAGGATCATTAGCTAAACAAACAAACAACAAAGAAGATTGAATATAGATTCAATCATTCAATTCAGCAATTCAACATGGAACAATTGCTAGAATCGAATAGAATCTCCTAAATCCTAAACATAGGCTAAACTAGCATATAAATGCAAATCAAAGTGTTTAGCAATGGATTATAGATGGAGATTAAGATGAGGAACCTACAACATGGAACTAGGATCACTCACAATACCAAAGAACTCTCTCAAAGTGTATTTTCGACTATGGGGAAAGAGTTGACCGAAATGAAACACAAGGGTTCTATTTATAGAAAACATCCCAGGGATATTTGCGATCGATCGCACGATATTTGCGATCGATCGCACAGTGCAAAATGAGAAGACAGAAGCTCCTGGAAGTGCGAAACCCTTGTTTGCGATCGATCGCAGAATGTCGTGCGATCGATCGCACAAAAAGTCCCAACGGACATATTTTTGAAATGCAACGGTCATAAAAATCCAACGGACAAATTTGCCACGTGGTGCGATCGATCGCATGAACAGTGACGATCGATCGCAAGGCATAAAACAGCCTTAAACATAAAGGAATGCTAATCAAAACAAATCTATAAGAAGATCTAGCAATCCTAACATCATAAACTCAAATGTATGAAACTATGCATACAAAATTTGAGCCGGTCGCGTTGCGACCGGGTGCTTATAAAATAAGCACTCGAAACTTGTGATACAAGACACAAGTGTGGCAAACAAGCATCCTATACTTATGTGATTCACATCATAAGTGAAAGGAAAAACAACCTAGATAAACCTAGGACAACAAGGAAGACATAATGACAATGAAGTGCATGTGCATATGCATGAGTCATACCTTGAGATGCTTGAACGAAACCTTCGATGACCAATGATCGAAGTCCGGAGAAAAGACCGGATAAGAAAGGCGTCTTCACGAACCATCTCGAGTAAGAACAACCTAAGCCACGACTTCTAATCCCTACACAATCTAGCATTGAATACAAAACACATGCTAATACAAGGGAAGAGGTTTTGTCAAATAGGAAATAGCCAATAACAAATATTTTGCCCTTACACAATCACACAATTAATTCTATCAATAACGTAATTTTGTAAATTACGTTCAACAATAACCATTGTGAGTTTACTCACATTCAATCAATCATCTATACCTTAATATATATTCTCTCTTCCAATCAATAATCAATACCCTAATATATACTTTCTTTTCCGATCAATCATCAATTACCCAAATATATACTCTCTTTTCCGATCAATATAAGCATATCCTTGCCCTGAATACCACACACAACAAATCACAAACATCCATATGATTTCTCTCATATTGCATTATTTTAAAATATAATTTCCTATGCTAATTACTAATTCTGCCACACCTCAAAACTCATCCAATTAACTCAATATAAAAGATAATCTTCAATACTTATTAATTCTCTCACACCTCAAACTCATATAATGAACTCGATATAGTACACAATCCTCAATACTTATAAATCCTTTCACACCTCAAGCTCTTCTAATGAACTCAATATAATCAATAATCCTCAATACTTATATCAAGCTGTATCTTATAACTTATGCATAATTGCTATTCTCATCCCTAAAATTCATATTATAAAATATACTGAACCTACACGTCCCATACCGTGTATACTCAGAATATTGTACAATATATCTACCTAATCCAAAATCAATAACAACCAATAATATGAACAATTTTAATATTATGAATTCATTTCACAAAACAAAATCATGAATTAATCATATCAAATCTTCAATTCCAAAGTCCAATGACATAACACAATTCACTACTAATGTCATGTGAGGTTCACTCACATCAAGCCAATCAGTCCTACCACAATATTTCGTGAGTCTTACTCACATTTAAAACAATCAATTCATTCACAATACAATATTGTGAACTATGTTCACCACAAATATTAAGTGAGTTTACTCACCTTTGTAAATTCCAGCAGCGTCAACGAACTCAACACTTAACCAGGTAATCAACAAGAAACGTCCGCTCGGCTACACGGTTTCCAAAAACACCTAAGAACACGCATTTTGTTTCTCAGCACAAAAACAACTAAACGACAAACGAAAAGTGACCGTATCACTTCCAAAGTTAATCGGATGTCCTTAGAATATCGAAAACTATAAACCGGACTAGTTTGACCAAAAGTCAACTGTCGGTCAATGTGGGTCCCACATCACTATTCTTCAAACGGGTCCCACGTCAACTATTCATCAAACGGGTCCCACCAAAAGTCTAAAACACCAAAATTTACAGCAGGTTAAAAACTAGCACCCTAACAATATACTAAAATTTGGTGACGATCCGACGGTCGGATTATCACGAATCGAACGATCCACAATTCCGGGTTAATTTATCATCAGTCAAACGATCGAATCTCAAAAACTCGTAAACACGAAAGATGTTTGTATCGACAAACTCTACTCAACAAAGTAAAAATATCCTAAAAAGGTGGCTGGACGCGCCCCCACGCTCCGCCACAGACGGCGGTGAGAAAACCCTCACACCGCCGGACCAAAGTCCAAACTCAAAACTAGCTAAAACCCAACGGTCATCTTATAGAACACACAAAATAGAACAACTTTAAAACTTGCCTCGAAGTGAGTTAACGGCCGGATCGGCCTAGATCTCCGTCCAAAGTCGCGACTGCCCAAAATTTAAATGCAAAATTCTCCTTCCTCGGGAATCTGATTGAGGTGAAACCAGCGGCCATAGGTTCGTATGGATGAGGCCTTCAAAGCCCAGTAGGTGGATCAGGTCGAATTGGCCGGAAATGGTGCCAGAAATGGTCGGAAGTTTCTGCAGTTCTGAGGGCTTTTGGGATTTTCCAGATTTTTCCAAAAATGAAAAATCTGAAATTACTATATATATAGGCAAAAATAATAAAACTTCAAAAAATCAAAACTCTCTCATACGAACTCCATTTTATGCAAACTTTATGTCCACGAACTCGTATCGACGAGCTCTACAACTCTCGTGAAGGAAGTTTTCTCAAAATCATAGCCGAACAGAAAAACATCCGAAGGTCAATCAAATTGCGACATGTGTCGCATGGTGACTCACCAGACAAAGCTGAGTCACCATGTGTGCTGTTCCAATCACTACCCGCCATGTGTCGGTTACTATTTAGACACTATTTTCCACTATTCACAAATAATACAAATACGTACAAATAATTAATACGTATAATTATATCGTATTTACACAAATACGCCACATCATCAACAAAATACGGAAAAACATAAATCTCACTAAATATTTATTTTCACATTTCTGAAAATTAAGGATGAAAATTCAGGGTATTACAAAGACCTAGGGATTCAAACAAGGCAAGCTCATCAAATTCATTGTCCATTGTCTAGAGATAGTGAGGTAATCAATCTCACTCTCCCTACCAACAAAGATTAAACACATGCTTTTAGAATTGATGAAGTTCCTAGACATGCATCTAACACATAATGAAATTGACAATGAAAATACTCATATCACATCACAAGCACAAATGCATACATTAATCGAATCATCATCCTTGGGCTAGGGCACACAACCCTAGCCCCCAATCTTCAAAGACTACTCACTACTCATAACAAAATACATCATATTCCCAAATCTATATAGCCTAAAGACAAATAAAGAATAAGTAGAGGTGAAGAGATGCTCAAGAGTGGAGGCTAGCTGATCCCTGCTGTCACCAAGGGGTTGCAACCCTCTCCTTGTGCTCCTTAGTCTCCTCCTTGCTTCCTCAAGCTCCAAGCCTTCTAGATTTTAGGTCCTTGATGAATCCCATAGTGAGGATGAGTAGATGGGTGAAAATGGAGAGGAAAAGTGTATGGGGATGTAGTGGAGGGTGTAAGGAGTAGGTTTGATGAAGGGTGTGAGGTGAGTTGAGTGGAGGAGGTGGTGGAAAATGGAGGAAGTAGACCAAAACAGACCCTCGGCGACCGGTAACCAAGTCTCGGCGACCGGTAGCCAAAGTCCGGAAATGGGTGATTTTGGCAAAATGAAGGAAAGGGAAAAATGGGAAGTAGAGAGAATTTTGGGAACTTGGAGTGTTTAGGGTTGGTAGAATGCTGAAAATGGGAGGTTTTAGGTATATATGTGAGGGGATAAAGGGCCAAGATGGAAAGGGGATGATCCTAAGGTCAAAAACATAGATCTAGCTCACATGAAAATACCTAAATGCCATGGGGTAGGTAGGAATGTGCAAAGGCATTAAGGGCAAAGTGGTAATGTGTGCTAAGCATGCAAAATCTGAATTGGGACCATAGGGAGACAAAATGTGTGAGATAGAAGGCTAGGGGACAATGTATGTGTCTAAGCGTTAAATGCTTTGTCCCCCTATTTGAATTTGAATTTCTCTTTACCCCCAAAATACCTCAACCAATCAAGGGCTCTCCTATTGTGCATGGGAGACTCATGGGATGATCGGAATGTGATGCCTTCGGGTTTGACCTCGGGGTTGACCATGTGGGCCCGGTTGACTTTTGTTGACTTTCCAGGGCCGAGAGTTGACTTTTAGGATTCTTGGTCGTAACTCCGAATCTTCGAGATGCTTCACTTCCGAGGCTTGATTCTTGTGATCTTGGTGCTCAAAAGTCACGGTTGACTTCTTGTCCTCTTCTCGGAAATGCTCAAATTGGTTCCGAAATGCATCATTTTGCTCTTTATTTCTATTTCCCGCATAAGAACCTATAAAACGAAATAAACAAGGGTAAGTGACATTATTAGGCTTCAAGACAACATAATTCAAGCAATTGAAAGACTCTTTGTACATAAATATATGTACAAATCATGAGCCATGCAAATCTACACGTAAATAGTCATCTGCAAATTCAAAACACTTTCCATATCACGCTTCAATTAAGCCATGTTGCAAATTCAAATCTTGATTGGTACTGCAACACGTCAATCAGTTAGCTTTGCCATTTAGAATCTCCACAGCTGTCCTGTTTCGAAAATATGGCATGTCTTCCTGCAAATATGGGACGGTTCGTTAGGCATCATGAAGGACAAACAAATGAATACTACCAGAGCAAGGTAAACGTTTTACCAATTACCATGAGAGACAAAAACTTATCTATTTTCATGTTCATCTTTATGCATATATATTTTCATGTTTTCAAGTAACAAAGGCATATATCTTATTATGTGCCTTACCTCTTTGAAACACAATTTGCAAGGTAAACGTTTTAACATGAGAGACAACAACATATATATATATATATATATATATATATATATATATATATATATATTCATGTTCATCTTTTGATTTGTATGTGATTTGCATACAAATTAAGCCTCTAATCGCTTTAGTAATCTAATCCAAAGGCCGTTTAGTGTCTCTAATCCTTGAATTGCACCATTGTAGGGTTCACGAGCATTGGATTGATATCGGGAGCAAAGGAGTGCGTTTTGGAGCTTTTAGTGGATTTCCGGCAAAAGGACGAAAAGTCAACCCGAGGACCAAAAGTCAACTCGTGGTCAACCCCGACTTTAGAGCGTCAACGAGTCAACATGACGTCCCGGAAGTGAGTCGCACGAGAATTCCGGAGGTTTGGTCAAAAGGCAACCTTTGGTCAACTCCGAGGGTCGTGGTCAAAGTCAAGACAAAGTCAACCGTGTGACTCATCACCAAAGGATTCTAAAATTCAGCAAATGACCACACTAGATATCATGAGGTCATCCTTAGATTATTCCTCCCTTTTATTTCCTTGAGAATTTACCCCCTTGCCCTTCATTTATTCTATATAACCCTTAGATCTTGCCCTACTCATCCTAGCCATTCATTCTCCCTTCCCTTGCCTATATATACCCTGGTTATTGCCCCATTAGGTCATCCATTCAGCTGCCCCCATCTCCATCACTTTCCCTTTCCCTTTTCTCTCTTCTTTCTTCCCTTAGGGTTTGCCCACGATTCGTTCGTCGACCGGCGACGGGATCCACCATTTCTCCACCTTCCTCACCTCTTTTCCGCCTCCACCCTTCACCAAAGTTGATCACCACGATGTCTACTACATCCTCCACCACCTGGGCAGCTGGGATCCTCACCAAGTCATCAAGATCCATCATCAAAGCCAAGGAGGAGCAAGAGAGCATCTATTGAGCATCCCTCATCTCTACTCTCTCTTTTCCTTATGTTTAGAGTTTATATTTGTAAATTGATGATGTATACTATGATGCTTAGTGAGTAGTTACTTTGTTGGGGACTAGGGTTGTGTGCCCTAGTCCAATGTGACTATGTGATGCTTTGATTTATGAATAAATGCCTTTGTTGGTTCATGAGTATGTGTATTGTCTATTTTCATATGTATTGAATGTGTATTGGAAGATTTGTCACTCTTTGGTATGCATTTGATCCATCTTGTATGAGTTGTGTATGGCTTGACAACTTTACTCTTCTCTAGGCAATTGGCAATATGTGTGATGAGCATGCTTTGCTTGTTTGGGTCCCTAAGCTTCGGCTCTTTTACGCCTCTTAAGCACTTTAGGAGATCCGGTATTAGGTAACATAGAGGGATCTCCTATGACACCTAGAGAGTTTGAATGACCCTAATAAGACATTCGAATACCTTAGGTAAGCACGGTCCTAGAACCATAACATGGCTAGGATACGGGGCTTGATTCGTGGACACATTGGCATGATTTCGTGTTAGTGCATCATTAGTTGCATTGGACTCGGGGTTTGCCCGAAAACCCCAACACTTATCTTACTTTATTCGCACATCTTTACATTATTGCATTTACTTGTTGCTTGTCTTTACATTTCATCATCCTTTGAAAACCAAAACCAAACACTACACCTCTACACACACATTGTCACATACACGCCTCATCCACTCTTTCCATCTCTTGTCTCATCATATTTGTGCAACTTCTTTGGTTATTTGTTTTCCAAGGGGTTGAAGGGCCATCGATCTCCGTTGGAACGACAACCCCGGATCTTAAATATACAAACCAAACTTTTGCATCGTCATCTTTATATATGCATATGTTTCCAAGCAACAAAAGCATCTTTATGTGCCTTACCTGTTTGAAACACAATTTCAAGCCCTTGCTGTAAAAGTCAGCATACTTGATCATGAACATACGACAATCAAACCTGTTACAAATTCAGAAATATATTTCCTTTAGCAGAAAGTTTCTTTAATTATGAATTAAGTTCACAATTAAGTTAAGTTCACAAAGAAAAGAACCTTTTTTAGCAATAATTTTCAAAGGGATGTAATACTTATAAGTTATAAGGATGCCTTACCCATTAGTCTGCATGGGAAGGTCTTCAACATATTCCCTTTTCCAAGAATTCACATCAATACAATCTTGCTCTTATTCTTCACTTCTTCAGCATAGTACTTGGCCTGCCAAACATTTGAACTTAATAGTCTTCATACCATTTGAAATACACAATATCAAACTGTTATAATCCATAAGAGAAAAATATAGAAAGATGCATTACAGCCTCAATAGAGGTCCCCATGAGCAGGTTTACACACATCATAACCTTACTAGATAAGCAAAGTATCAAAGTCTATAGCCTGTAGACTATAGGCAATGCAAGGAGGGCATATCTTCCCAAAGTCTGTAGGCAAGGCTGACAGGTATCTCTCTCTCACACACACGCACAAACATAGTTTCTTCTTATATTTTGTGCATACATCATTGATAAAAATCATCAAAAGCTGAATAAAAGATGACAAAGCATACCAAATGATCAAACACTCCGTCATCGGTTCCTCTCAACGAATCAAGATATTGGAACTTCTTCTCTGTGTTATCAATAACCGCCAAGCACCAATGATTTCCGTTTTTGTGGATAGGGATGAATATCTGAGAAACATAAATGTAACTTCAGCCCAACTGAATTTATGTGCAAGGAAGAGGGTCTAAAATGAAGTTACTTTGTTGCAATCGATGAGGTTGTATCCCATATTACGAGTCCATCTTCTGACAGAGTAATAATTATAGCGTCCGGAATTTGTTAACTGCATTGGAGATATATAAACAGGTGAAGTACGTGAATGTATCGAGTAATAAATGAAATTTCAAGAAATAATTGTAAAACGATGAGTAAGAAAAGAATTAGTGCAAATCCCCAACCTTGCCGTAGAAAAATGTGCTGAAGAAATGAAATTTTTTTTTATCTCTTCCTTCTCTCTCCTTCAGCAACTCAAAGTAGTAGTCTATGACCTAGAAAGAATAAAGTGCATTACCAATTTAGCAAAAGCCAGAAAATTCCCCACCAACCATCAAGATCGAAATCAAATGAAGAAAGACACCCCTTTATTAATAATAATTTGTAAGAATGTAACTTAAAATCACCACATCATTCAAAGGTCGTCCTGGTGCATTGCAATTAAACTCTTCTCCAGTCATTGGTAGTTTCAAATTATGACGATTTACCAGCTTCTTCTTCCTGCATGAAGAACCCAGATACTGTTATAGTTTGAAATACACCAGCTTTAGCAGGAAAACACATAGTCATCAATCCATACCTATCAAGATTATTCCATTTTGCCTTTAACCAAAGCCTTATCTTTCACTGTAAGACGGTCAAAAGCAGTCTTCCTGTACAATGAAGGGAATTAGAAGAAAAACAAAAAAGGCTTCTGTAACAAAAGCATTTGGTATCAAGACACTTCAAAATACCAAAAGCTTCTGGTACCATTCCTTCAAAATAAAAAATAAAAATAAAAAAAGGCTTAAAAAGCATAAATTGCGCACATAGCCTTCGATTCCATTATGCCACTCTTATAACTCATCTGACTCCTGTTTGCTTTTCCCACTCGGCTATCGAGTACTTTTCTGAGTTGGCAACCTACTTTCCGTGCTCTTTTCCCCATGATTGAATCCACAATAGGGTTCTTTTTTCGTGCTCTTTTGTTAGTTCTTGCATTAGTATCTTGCTCACTGGTTGAAGCATGGGAACTAATCTTTCCAAATTCTCTTTTGTTAGAGGTTGAAGACCTTGCACTCTTGGTTGAAGCCTTATTTTCGGAGACTGATGCCAAGAAGGAACATAAGCGATGGAAAGTTACAATCCAGAATCTCATAACAACTTACTGGTAAGTTCATTCAGAAGTATAAATAAAAAAAATATCTAACAAGAGGCCACATCAGCAATTTCAATCCATCATCTCATTTACTTTACTAGTAAGTTGATGCAAAAGTATTAAAAAAAAAGAATGTGTGCCAGTACATGGACATTTTATTGAAGAATGTGAGTTCCACTAGTTTACGTTTTGATATATATATATATATATATATATATATGTAACTTGATGGTGAGTCAACTGATGGGGGAATTCAAGTGTAATTTACCTGGGATCTGCCCAATTTCTGGGGGGGATGGGGGACCACCCGGAGATTTCTCCCCCCGCTGCTCCAATTCCTGATGAATATCTGCACATTTTTCCCTCATCTGTTACGTTTTATCAACTTGATGGTGAGTCAACTGTTGGGGTAATTCGAGTGTAATTTACCTAGCAATCTCTCTCTCTCTGCCTATTTTCTGAGGAGGATGGGGGACGAGCTGGTGATTTCTCCCCCTGCTGCTCAAATTCCTGATCAGTATCTGCACATTTTCCCCTCATCTGTTACCTTTTGATAAATACACACACACACACACACACACACACACACACACACACACACACACACACACACACACACATATATGTAACTTGATGGTGAGTCAACTGGGGGAATTCAAGTGTAATTTATCTGATCTCTATGTGCACTTTCCTGATCAGTATCTGCATATTCTTCCCTCATCCGTTCAGTATCTACCTCCCTCCGCTGCCCACTTTCCTGATCAGTATCTGCATATTCTTCCCTCATCCGTTCAGTATCTACCTCCCTCCGCTGCCCACTTTCCTGATCAGTATCTGCAAATTCTTCCCTCTGTTCCGTATCTTCCTCCCTCTGCTGCCCACTTGCTGGATCAGTATCTGCAAATTCTTCCCTCAGCTGTTCAGTATCTGCCTCCCACCGCTGCCCAGTTACCTGATCAGTATCTGCACATTTTCCCCTCATCTGTTCAGTAGTTCCACCACTTTACGTTTTAATAAAAAATATATATATGTAAGCTGATGGTGAGTTAACTAATGAAGAATTCAAGTGTATTTACCTGGCAATCTCTCCCTCTGCTGCTCACCTTTTACTAAAGAACTTTTTCTGTGGTCCCATTCCTTATTATATTTTGCCAGAGAATAATCTTTTATACCCAATTTTTTTGATTTATATGATAATACATTGCGGCAACCACTAGTATCAATTTTGTGAAAACCATATTTCTCTTTGCAATTGTCAGGACGATGGTACACAACAGAATTGAAACATATCAATACTGTCCTGCTTAAGCACATAACCATTTGGCTTTTCAACTCGTCAGGCAAGAAGTTCTCACCAAGCCTCGCATAAGGCTACCAAGTAATCTACAAGAAGCAAATTATATACATGAAAAAGAGAAAAATATATGCATCAATTCAAGGTACACAAGAAAAAAGGGATTAAGAAACCTTATGCTTACATCACTTAAGGTAATAAGCAGATTCATATACTGTTCTGTAGAAGCCCTGTACTTGTTATTAAGCCTATCTTTGTACAAATTTGCCCAATCAAGGAGCAAAGGGAAATTCATGGGTTTCTTGTCAATATCTTCTCTTCCAAGAAGCATAGGAGTAAGGGAAGGAATATGCTCCATTAGAGCAACCTGATTTTAAGGTTTGAGAAGAAACGCAACATTAAGTCATTACAAGATCAAATCCATACTCAATTTGTTTTTTTTTGAAAGACATTTACATGTATAATACTTACAAGAAGAAAAGTGGCGTCTGCACTAAAACGTTTATGAGAATCATGTTTCTGAGAATTAAAATCTGCCAGTTCGTTATGAAGCTGTGCCAGCATCGCAGCCCCAAAAGCGTAGTTCTTCACATCTGACAAACATTTCAACGTGTGGAGGTACATATACCAAACATATCCTCTGTTTTTGCTCGGAAGAATCACAGACCCTAATACATATAGCATAAAAGGTATGACATATTTTTCAATTTCCTCACTGTCTTGATCTATATGAAGTGGAACATGTTCAAATTTGTCTTTCAACCAGCTTAGACAACACTGTTGTTCAGTACCTTTTTTGTCATCATGACATCCGAGAACGTTTGAAGCAATGTCTCTAGTATTTACATTGGACCTTGTAACTGCCTTGCCATCTATTGGCAATCCAGTTATCCTAAGAACATCTTCTAATCCAATAAAGAGAACATGCTCGTTGAAAACAAAGCACATTTTTTCTTTTACATAAAAAGGTATAACGGCTTTCAGAAGAGATAAATCGTGTCTTTTGCTAATCTGGGCATACTCGTAATATGTATCAAATCCTGTTCCTGCTACGTGGGATTTGACTCTGTCATCCAAGTTCCAGGTATTCAACGTTTCTAGCAGTTGATTAGTAGATAATTCCTACCAGAAGGAAACTTTTAATAAGAAACTAGAAATTTATTAGCATAAAAGATTTTGTTCGTATAGGCTAGCTAAGATTTTATATTAATTGAACAGTGCTACTTAATAGCAAACTTACAAGTTTTGAAGAAGTGTTCTCTCTTTCTGCCATTTGCTCTCTTACAAGCCGTGTGCACTCTGAGATTGAAGGGCAAACTGTAATCGTTTGACATGTGCAATATTGTAATTGTTGAAGCAAACACACAGATATGGATAAACCAAATTCAAAGTGCAGGAGAAAATAAATTATCAAGATAACACACAAAGAGATTTAACGTGGTTCAGCAAATCGCCTACGTCCAAGAGCAGCAAGATCTTTCACTATGACAACAGAGTAGAGATTACAAGAGTACAACACTCAGTAGCAAATCTCAAAACCCCTTACACCCAGTTCTCTCTCACTACACACAGAAAGAACAATAAGGAATTTTCTGCTACTTTGCTTTCGAGCCTTCTTTAAGTCTTCCTATTCTATCGGCAGAGAGTAAGGAATAATACGAAGGATGACTATATATACAACCAACCTGCTCTAGTATAGCTTTTGATTATACAACACAAGTCTCAGACTATCATAATTGTGACTGATGGCTACCTACTAAGACCAAAGTTACACACCACCCATATTAAACACAACCAGCCAACTAGAGCCAAAATGATTAATCTAGAAAGTCACCAAACAGTAATAGAGTATAAAATTAATAAAGCACATTAAGTAGAGAATAAACATAAACTTATTGTAATAAAGTACATTTTGCTGCAATATTTAAATCTACACGGAAATCAAATTCCATCCCAATTTGTCAAATTCAATCCAACATAACAGAGAGCAAACGGGATGGATGACAAACCCTGTTTTGATGAAATAGGAAGCATTCATGATATGAGTCTTTCAGTATGTTCTAATAAGAAAGCATCCATCTTTATGCATAGAACAAAACGTGGGCTTTATTACTATACCGGGTTAGGGCTCCCGGAATAAGAATGAGTGGGAAACGGAGAAGAAGAAAACTCACCAGAAATAGAAACGATGTGGGTCGCTCTTCCTTGTGGGTGGGTCGCTCTGCCTCTTACAGTTCTGAGATTTTGAACGAATGCTCTGCTTCTCTCGTTCTGATATTTTGATCAAAATGGTTTTGAATGAATAATTTAAGGGTGCACCTACAGTGCTCACGGGGTGGGGGCAGAGGATACATTTGTCGGGGGGTGGGGGGGGGGGGTGGGTAGAGAACTAAATCCAAGGGCTTAGGAGCTGCCACGTGCCCGATGTTCGGTGTATGGCAGAATTTCCCATAATTTAATATGGTTTCAACTTTCAAGAGTCCGCCAAAAAGACGATTCGATTTCCTATTTGTCAACCCCTTATCGCCACTTGTTTTTGAAAACTATTTAATCATTTAATTTGTTATTTCAAAAAAGCTTCGATCTTCTTTTGACAGAAAGATGCAACAAACAAAATAATTCTGAGATAAAGGCTCGAGTCCATTTTATCGGAACATACCAATACAAATATTTCAGTGAAAGAACGCTCGAGCCTAGTACATCAGAAAGTTGCAACATCCCCTCCTCTACAATCCAATCGAACACAGTCCTAATCAACGGTCCAGCTATCACTGTTTCTCTTTCCAACTTCTTGTGTATGTTTTTGATTTTGCACATATCGAATTTATAGTTATGAAAATGTAAGAAACTGTATTTTTTCCAAGGATTAGAATTTCTAAGTCTTGATTCAGTACGATTCAGTATGATTCAGTCTGATTCAGTTTGCATAGTCCAATTCAGTCTTGATTCAGTCTCTTATTCAACATTCAATGCCTTAATGGTCGAGTGGCGCGCTCTACAACTATTCATTCTGATCTCTTCTCTCATCTCCAAGCTCTCCCTCTATCCCTCGGTCGTCACCGTTGAGGTAAGGAACCCAATGCACTTATTCTCTTCCTTGTTGGGCATCGTGAGTTTTATACGTGGTCTCATATTTTCAATTTTTTTTTAATGTTGATGGTAGCTTCTAAAAATCATTCAATCGTAGCTTTTCAACCTACACTACTACTACTGTTGCTGCTAGACATTCTATATATAATCAAACAAATGGAAAATAAAAACAATCTGACTTTTTGATGATGAGTATGCAAAGATTAAACTATCTTAGTCTTCCAAAATTAAAGAAGCCGAAAAGAGAATAGAAGAAAAGCCAAGAACACAAATAGAGATGAATTCAGGTTTCATCGACAAGGACAGGACCACATTAGCCACTTTGAAACGGGAATCCATAAAAAACCTAGATATCAATCTTTCGAAATTCGACTTGACAGGTTTTTGAACCCTTTGGTGACATCGAAATTCCCTGGCATACCTTCGACATGTCATATTGAGGGACATCACAAGTATAAATTGTCACATTATTCAAGACTTCACCATGCTTCAACAAGTATTTTGCCACTTCTATATCATCTGACTTTCCCTTGAATCCCCGTATGCACAGAGTCTTAAGGCGTGACACCAAACAAATAGGCACAAGTTTTGGTGAAGACCAGCCATCCTCTCTACGATTCTCCCAACAATGCATGTTCAGTTAGATGATTTCAAATAATCAAATTAGCTTAAAATCTTTGAGACTTGCATATTGGTAGAGTTGGCTTAGGGGTAGATGGACGTATACTTACAATTTCAAGTACAAGATATTCCAGATTTGGCGATATTGTGAGCAATCTGGTCAGTAATTGCCAAGAGCAGCAGTCTTCCAGATGTAGCTCCAATTGGTTCAAATTATTTAGCGCAGGCAGATTACAACGGCTTTCAGTGTTCGGATCTTTCAGGATTGATAAAAAGGTACAAAAGTCGATCAAAGTTGCAAGAAAAAATCAATATTCCATCAGCATAAAATAGCATTTCCATTTATAGATTCTTGCACAGATAACGATTATCAGCACTAAGGGAAGAAGTCGAATACTTACCCCCAAAATTGGAGCTTGAAGTGACAGATATTTGACATTGAGAATCCATGCGAAGAGCCTTTGTATACGGTCAACAGAACTAATGACAAGTTCAAGGTCCTCGAATGAATGCAGGTCAAACAAACTAATGTTGGCTTCACTTAGAGAATTTTCATTCAGAGAATAGCTCGCCAAAAAGGTCTCATTCAGATCAAACTTTTCAAGCTTAGGAGCATTGACATTAAATTTAAATGAAACGTTGGACACCACATGTTCATCAAATCGACCAAATCTCATTTCTAGTCTTTTTAGTTTAGGTGCAA
Source organism: Rubus parviflorus (assembly GCA_029955375.1). Classification (NCBI taxonomy): domain Eukaryota; kingdom Viridiplantae; phylum Streptophyta; class Magnoliopsida; order Rosales; family Rosaceae; genus Rubus; species Rubus parviflorus. The sequence continues at coordinate 1,154,037 of JARGGL010000008.1, read as the reverse complement.
AGATGTTGAAATTCAAATTTTGCTCCTCACCAAGAAGTCCCCTTATGATCAAGTGTTCAAGTGCAGGACAACAAGTAAAGAGAGTCTCAACTGTGTTAGCATCAGGAACAAAGAGTGAAACATTGAGAAACTTGAGACTTGGGAAACAATCTGAGCTAGGAGGAACGATAACATAATTTGATTCCAGCCTCAGCCTCAAAACCACCAAACTCCTGCAGTTGATAAGGCTTCTGGGCAACTCAAAAGGCTCTTCTCGAACCTCAGACTCAATAAAATGAAGGTCGAGTTCGACAACATTACCCTTAATCGCAGTGCAAATCCACTCATCAATATGAGGATAGTTCTCCACATTATTACATCTAAGAGAGAATCTACGAATGCTTGACGAGCCACGTAGGGAGAGTACACGATCCACAAACCCTACAAAATCATCTGGGTCATGTTCTTTTCTATCACCAAAACCATCTGGAGCATGCTCTTCTTCATCACTAAAACCATCTGAGTCATGTTCTTTTTTATCACCATAGTAGTCATCAGATAGGGCTAAAGTGGGAACAGACACCCACACATTCTCCCATCTATGAGATAAAACACTGGTCTTCACAGCATCAACTGTGAAAATGAAGGAAAGAATGTGGCAAAGAATTACATCTGGTAAGCCACTGATTCTATCTTCAACAGGCTTTAAGTTGGACTTCGAACCCATTTACAAAGTGATATGATTCTGAAAGATACAATGTAGTATTGATAAATTTGGGGGCTTCTCAGCATTTAACTGGTTCTTTCAATGTATTCTGATTCATCAATGCCAATGTTAAATGTACAGACTGTGTGACCTTACAAATTCTGGCAACTCCTCCAACGTATGTGACCTTACAAATTCTGACGACTCCTCCAACATATGTGACCTTACAAATTCTGGCGACTCCTCCAACATATGGTTAAACTGGTTTCAAAAGTTTTTTAATATTTCAAGATTATTTACGTAAATCAGCCCCTTGCAATTAACACAATTTCAATTTAAATTTTAACAATCCACCATTCATGTATTATAACATAATATAGAAATCACATCTACAAAAAATAAATCAATTTAGACCTTTTGGTAACTCATTCATAATAGTAGTAATTGTTGTCAGAACCGTTCATTTGTTTCATAAAATTGAATTATTGAACAATCTCTTATTCGATTAATTTTTTGCAGAGATGATCTATAAAGAAAAATTTAAAATATGAACGGTTGGATTATAAAATTATAAGGTGAAAATACATTAATCACAATGGAGGGTGAATATGCAGGTGAACCCAAAAATTATCTCCTCTAAAGTATAGGGTAGTAATAAAAATTTAATAATTTCTTTTTCTTCTTCTTTTCCCGCGAAAGAACAAAGGTACTCCAAAGAGTCCAAGACCTGTCGAAGCATAGACCAGTACGCTCTATTTTAATTAATCCCTCGGAGTCATCTTCTACTTTCTGTTCTGCAAGACGAGAAGGTTTTCTGGGTTTTACCAAAAGGGAATTTCGATTGCTAACAAAAGGTCCGTTCCAAAGTAGAGTTCCAGTGGCATCAGGTGTGTGTTATATCTATATGGGTTTTTTGTGGAATTATAGAATGATAAATCTGTTTGGGGTTTCGATTCATTTCCAAAGTAGATTTTGGGGGTGCAAGAAAATCAGTGTTCTCCAGGTACGGAGAACAAATTAAAAAATATTTCTTGGTATGATTGTCTGCTATTTGATTCTTTTCAATTTCCATGATTCTTCTATGATTTCTAGGCTGGGGTGCAGGAAAATCAGTGTTTTCCAGGTACGGAGAACAAATTAAAAAATATTTCTTGGCATGATTGTCACCTATTTGATTCTTTTCAATTTCTATGATTCTTCTATGATTTCTAGGCTATAAAAAATAACTGGAAAAAAATAAAATTGATGTGCTGTGTTAATTTCTTGCTTCAAACTAAGGACTGTTTGGAAGCTCTGTTCCAAGAGCATAGATAATTGACCATAAGTTTGATCAGATTGTCAAACTAAGTTAATTTCTTTGATCTTCAAACTAAGGAGAAATTGTTTGATCTTCTTTGGTCAGATTGTCAAATTAGGGTTCTCATCTTGGTTGCATTCATATTATAACTTCAATGCAGGGTTTAATAAAGGAATTTCATTTTAGATTTGGATAATGTTTTAGTATTCTGGTTATTCCTTTAATGAAAATAATAACAGTATGGATTTCTTTCGTTTTTCTGAATATATTGGTAATGCTTCTTTAATTGATGGTTATGGGGCATCTTAACGGCAAAAATTCTTTAGAAGTTTTTGTTACTGAGAAAGACGCTGGTTTCAAAAGGTCTAGGTTCAGTGAACATTCAGCTTTTCTATGGCATAAAAGATTTAGACATAAATCTAAAGACAGAATGAAAATTTTTGGGATGCTCCAAAAATTTTAGACATGAAGTAGGTTCTCATCTTGATGCTCCAAAAATCATAATTCTCTCCAGAAAAGATTGGAAGAGGAAGTGAAGTTTTGTTAGAGATAGATGCGGACATGGTGGAATTTAGCACTGTTACAATTTAGAGGGTTTAGTAGGTGTATTGGGAGTACTAGAGTTTAGGAGTAGTAATGGGCTTAGGACAAGATATTAGGACAAGATGTTTTAGAATGGAGGAGAAGGAATTTAGTAGGACAAGATAATTTAAATAAGAGGAGAAGAGATATTGAAACAGAGGAGGTATTTTAATTGATGGAGTAGCTAGCTTGATTAATTGACTACAACATGTCTTACACATATATATAGTGTTGTAAACCGACATTGGGGTAGCTAGATCATGGTCAGAAGCATGATCTCTAGGTCAGGGTTACCTAAATTGTTGTGGATAACATGGCATAACAAAGGTTAGTATTATGACTTGTTATCCTCTTCATAAGCATAGGTTTTCTTAATAAGTATAGGTTTTCTTAATAAGCATAGACTATATGTTTTATGACTTGTTATCCTCTTTATAAGCATAGGTATTCTTAATATTGAGTATATCACTTGTTAGTATTATGAATTAGTTTACATGTTGTTGTTATTGTCTTGGCAGTTGTTGTTATTAAATGATTTCTTGATTTGTTGTTGTTGCTGTTCTTGAAACAACAATGAAGAAACAGTTAAAAGAACAACAATGAAGAACAAGAATCTGAGAAACCAACAATGAGGAAAAAGTTAAAGAAGAGAATAGAAAGAGCAGAGAAGAAGAAGAAGAAGGTGGACGAACAAGAAAATGAAAAAAAAACAAGAATCTGAGAATGAATCAGAAGAACAAGAACAAGAACCCAAGAAAATAAACAGAAAACAAAGAGCAAAGAAGAAGAAGGTGGACACTGAGGAACAAGAAAATGAGAAAACACAAGAATCTGAGAAAGAATCAAAAGAACAAGAACAAAAAGAAGAAACCAAGAACGGGAAGAGAAAACCAGAAGAAACCAAGAAAAGGAAGAGAAAACCAGAAGAAGAAGAAACCAAGAATTCAAAGAAGCCAAGAGAAACAGAAAGCAAGAATCATGGCCGTTCCAGCATTCACTGCTTCTTTGATGCAATAAAGATCATTCAACAAGCAGATAATAAAGTATACTCTGAAGTGGTGGCATTTCTCTCAAAGACGCCATTTTGGGTGTTAATTGAATCTTGCCTTGTAACGACCGGGACCAAAACTTATCGTTTTACTGTAGTGTTTCACGGCGGATCGTCGGAAGTTTCAATTGTGAGCCTTAAATATTACTTTTAGGGGGTTGTCGAGTTGACTTTTTGTTCGGCAAGGAATTTGATTGAACTTTCTGCACGAAAGATGTGGGGAACGTTAAACCGAGCTCGTAGACATGAAGTACGTCTAAAACGGAGGTCGTATGAAGAAGTTATGGTCTATAGAAGTTGGGTTACTGTTCCGGGGAACTTTCTATTTATAGACTTTCCGGATTTGGGGTTTCCATTTGGGGGAAACTCGTTTCTCTCTCCTCAGACCCGTTCCTTTTCGACTGCTACAGTACCAGTCGGTTTCTCCGGCTTGTATCTCGACCGTCCGGCCACCCCAGGCCTCGAGACCGGTCCCATTTTCTTCCTCTCCTTCCCCTCTTCCATACCCAACTTGTTTCACGGTGAACCACCGCCTAGAACCACCGGAATGTCTACTTAAAGTAGCGACGGCGAGGGTTTTCTTCTCCGGTTCGATTTTTCTTTTTCCGGCCAAATTGGCCGGTGAAGCTTAGTGGGTTTTGTAGCCCTCTTCACCACGAACCTTTCCCCCCAAGTTTCACCTCAAACCACCGTTGGAGAAAGGAGAATCGGCGAGTTGAAGTTTCCGGCCACCGTCGCTTTCGGGAGAAATTCGAGGAATTCTAGGCCAAATCAGACTTCATGGCAGGTATAAAAGTTTATCCTCATGTTGTGATGATGCTTGTGGTAAAATTTGGTGACCATCGGAGAAGGTCGGAACAGGCGGCGCGTGGGACTCACGCGCAGCCGCTTGTGGCGGCGCGTCCGGCCTCCATTTGTGGTGTGTTTTGGTCCATTAGCTCGTGTTCTTCGTTACGAGCATAACGGTATATGATTTGTAGGAAGTTATTGATGGCTAAGATTTAATTCGATTGTTTTCTGGTTAATTTACGTACGAGATACGATTTACAGTGATGCGTGATCGCTGGTTGGTCACCGATTTTGAATAGGATGTTAACTTAATTATTTGGAGGATATTGTACGGTTGGATCGTTGAAATTAGGTCTTTGGGTTAATTAAAGCATAATTACGGTTTGTGGACTCGAGTAATTAAATTACATTCGTTGGATTTATCGAACCGCGACAATCCAACCATTGGATGTGTTGCCGAGTATTTTGGATGATTGAATGTATCGAATATTAAATTTTGAGGAGTTCGGGTTATGGAAATTTGTTGTTGGGTTTGGGGAAACCGAGAATTCCCGATGGAAACCCTACTCGAATTAATTGGTCATTCTTTCTAATTAATTTTCTCGGTCGTCGAATTAATTGTTTAGCATGATACGTTTTGTTCAGGAGGATGAGTTGAGCTATCGGCCGAGGAGTAATAATGTGCTACGCACGAGGGATATCCGAAAAATCTGTGAGTGGACTTTTGATTTAAATTAAACGTGCATACAAATTTTAAATTTTAAGATAATTATTTTCTCACAATAAATCCTTGTTTATCATACTTAATTTGTGATTTTAAGTCTCGGGCACGATTATGATTCTCTTATTTCGATTTTCAATTTTTATTGGATTTCTGAGTTATGTCAGCCTCATAGTCTTTAAAAATATTAGCTCGAGACTTGGCCTATGATTCTTTACAAGAAATTTTGCATTATGGGATTTATGGTTCATTGTTCAAGAAATTATTTCATATTTCGTTATGAACTGTTAATCACGTAAATTATACGTATTTCTCGAGCACGAGTGTTATTTCCATATCCGACAATTGAATTTGTGGATTTTAATTATGTGGATTTATTTTCTTTCTCGGATTCTTGAGGCTCGAGATATTATTGGTTGCAAACATTCGGGAAAATGTTTATTTGAGGCTTAACGGTTTTAAAGGGATATTTGAGGAAATGATTTTTTTTCTTTCTGAGCTATCTTCTTCGTGAAAAGTTTCGTGTTAAGCCTCAATGTTTTATGAGTTGATTTTGGGGAGCGTTTTCGATATTTTCCATGAGAGGTTTCGGTGATTTCCCTATCTGTTATTATCACCATACTGTTACCTGTAGCTGCATGCATGCTGGTTTTTCCGCCTTCGTGGCGAGGGGATGGAGTCCCCGGAGCCCATCCGTCTGTGTGACGAGGTGATGACTTATCTGTGGTGATAAGCTCACCGGTGCCCAGTGTTTGACTTGCCTTTGTGGCGAGCGAATACGTACGGGAGATTGGGAGACGTTGATTGATTAGTATGGTGTGATTACCTCTCCTCCCCACCATTTCTCCAACGTTTTTATCGATTGGAAATTATTGATTTACAAGCTCTTGATTTAATTTATTGCATGCACACTGTTTAATAAGAAAATTTTGGAAAAGCATAAAAATTATTTTTCCGATAATATTAATTTTGTCCACCCACGCTAACATTTTATTAAATGCTTTTCCCTGGGCCCTTCGGTTTTAAAATTGCCCAGGTTGCAGATTAGTTGAGGTCGGGCCACTTTACGGACGAGGCATCATTCCACTTTTTCTTCCCTTCCGTTTAATTGACTACTCACTTAATTTTGTTTAACATTCTGTTGAAACATTAGTATGCTCTGATATACCAGCTCTTAATGTAAAACTGATTTCAGAAGTGATTTTGAGCTTTTGGGTTAGAGAACTCATTGATTTTGTGTTATTGAAGTTTGTGTTTTGTCGTGGCGAGCAGGCAGGCTCAGAAGTTCGGTTGGTTGAGTTGGACTATTCTAGAAGTGTTGGAAATTTGAAATTGCAGGTTTTTGGGTAGTCCATTTTAAGGGAGGTTATGCCAAATTTTTTTTGGTAGAAATTTCCCTTAAGGTGGGCCCCGCAAGGCCACCTTGGATTCCAGGGTGGAGTCTGAGGCGGGTCCTGTCATGCCTGGATGGAACAATTAACCCTTTGGAGCATAAAAATTATGGGCGGTCCATTGATGAAATTTTACTCAAATATAATCCTACAAGCCATAAATTCAGTCTTGGTGGTGGAGAAGTGGGGGAGATATCAGATAAAGATGTTGCCGAGTTATTGGGGCTGGAGCTAAAAGATGGCATGGTGGAGATTAGCCAGAATAATTATGGAACAAATAGAGAGCAGTCACCTGTTCTACAAAAATACTTTGAGAAAGGTCAGCGACCGAAAAAATCAACTATTGAATTGGCTTCGAAAAGTGCAATAAAAAATGGAAGCATGAGGAACGTTGCAGGACTGGTCATAGTCCACTTGTTGGCTTGTTACTTATTCACATCTACCAATCAAACAATCGCATGGAACCATGTTCATTTGTGTGAGAATTTGTAAAAGCTTGGAAATTATAACTGGGCACATGCAATAAATGCACGCCTATCACATTCTTTGAAGAATGAAAACAAGTCATCATTAAGTGGTTGTATCTCCTTGGTAGCTTATTGGTTTTGTGAAAAAACCAATATCATTGATCCAAAAGAGGGGAAGAAAGACGCAAAACCAGGTTTGGTGAAGTGGAATATTCAACAACTCAATTTGAAAGGGGCAGGAACAGAAGCAAAAATATCAGGACAAGGAACTGAGAACAGTAAAAAGGATGCTGACATAGTGGCGAAAGATAAGGAGATAGCTGAGTTGAAGGAACAGATACGAGAACTGCAGCTGACGATTGGAAAACAGAAACTTGAAATTGAGGAGCTCCAAAACATCAGCACGCAGCATGAAGATGAAGGTGAAGGTGAAGGTGAAAATCAGAATAAAGAGCAGAATGGAGGGGAAGATGAAGAGCAAAAAGAAGATGAAAAACAGGAGCTTGCCAAGAGTGCAAATCAGAAAAAGCTTCTTATTCTGGATGTTAATGGAGTTCTTGTGCATGTAGTCAACAAGAAACACCTTCCATCTACAACTCTAAGTTACTTACTTGCTGGGAATCAAGCAGGTGAGTATTTATTTATATTATTGTTAATTTTGTACTACTATTTAACACAAGTAGTTACTAATCAACATTCTTTGGTCAGTTTTCAAAAGGCCAAAACTTCATGAATTTCTTGGGATCTGCTTCAAGAATTTCAAATTGGCCGTGTGGTCTTCAAAAGAAGGGTAACCCTCTATCATTTGTTTCTTTGTTTATTTTATGTGGAGTTTAAGTATTAATTTAAAATGTAACTGTTCTGTTTATTGCATCTCCTTTTTATTTTTATGTTTTTTTAATTTTTAACAATATGTGCGGTGGAATAATTGTTGACTGCTTATTAATTTGAAGGAATAATCTGAAACTGGTGCTTGATGCTGTGATGGATGAATGTATGCAGAAAAAGTTGCTTTTTGTGTGGGCAAGTGGTTCTGTCCAATTGAATTATCTACGATTCGGTTTTTTTCTTGTGTGGTTTTGGTTTTACAGTGAATTTAAATTACTTAATCTCTCGAATTGGTGGAGTATTTGTGGGTTGTAGAAACTGGTATAACATTTCTGGAAATCTTGATGGATTTTATAACGGCTTTGCAGAATCGAACCCATTGCACTATAACAAATTTCTTCACTTTGGAAAATGGCAAAAAGCCCTTGGTTTTGAAAGAGCTGAGGAAATGTTGGGGTGATGCAGTGGGGAAGGGCATATATAATAAATCTAATACATTGCTCCTGGATGATTCTCCCTACAAAGCTTTGCTTAATCCTGTAAGCTTTCATTTTTCTTTTCTTTTCTTTTGGGCTGCCCATATAAAATAAGTAATTCTTGTTTTTGGGTTTTTGTTCAATCTCTATATAATAGGCACATACTGGAGTCTTTCCAACAACATACAAGTTAGATGGTACAGAGAGGGACGATGAATTAGGTAATAAAGAATCGATCCATATATATACATATATAATCAATTTATATATGTACTCCGACTATAGATCATCTAGTTTTCTTTTAGCAAAGAAGCTGACTGTGAACTAAATTGAATGCAATATATGATAGGTACTCTTCAAACATATCTGCAGAAGTTGGCTGCAGCTGAAAATATACCGGCTTTTGTATCGGAACACCCATTCGGCCAAGGCTCCATCAATAAAGAAAGTGAAAACTGGGAGTTCTACAACCGTGTTATTCAAGAAGAGAAACAAAGAGGGGAAAGAAATTAATACGATTCAATTAGTGAGATACTGTAGCTCAAAGTTGGCCAAAAAGTGAGTTTTGTTCAAAAACAGTGATTATTTACAATTTTTAGTTTCAATTTAGCAAATTCAATTTGTACATGATTCTTGAAACCAAAACGGTTCAAATTTTAACGGTTCGGTTGAGAGAGAAATTGATGCCAGACTGAATCAGACTGAATCAAAGACTTAGATATCAATCTCTAATCCTTGGAAAAAATACAGTAATTATATTTTTTTCGTTAGACATCAATTTAGCAAATGCTCATTATGCCCGTTGCCCCATTTTAATCTGATACAAAGTCTGATTTTGCCCAATGTTCCAAGGATGTGGCAGTGGGAATATGTAATTTAACGGGACATAAATTATATATACGGAATATGTAATTAACGGGTCTAAAGAGATGGACATCTCATTTTCCTTTGAGAGATGAACATCTCATTTTCCTAATACAATTATTAGGAATTATTATCATCTTTGCATTGAAAGTCGGAGTTCATAATGTAATATGGGGAGTGCCAATTTCACTCTCCATTAATTATTATCATCTCTCCTTAAACTTTTAAAATCCTAATTGAATACTTATGGGACTTTTAAAACCCCAAATTTTTTTAGACTTTTAATTGAATACACCCTCCAACTCTTAATCTTAGAGGTTTTAGACGATCTGCAAAATCATCTGGGTCATGTTCTTTTCTATCACCAAAACCATCTGGAGCATGCTCTTCTTCATCACTAAAACCATCTGAGTCATGTTCTTTTTTATCACCATAGTAGTCATCAGATAGGTCTAAAGTGGGAACAGACACCCACACATTCTCCCATCTATGAGATAAAACACTGGTCTTCACAGCATCAATTGTGGAAATGAAGGAAAGAATGTGGCAAAGAATTACATCTGGTAAGCCACTGATTCTATCTTCACCAGGCTTTGAGTTGGACTTCGAACCCATTTACAAAGTGAGATGATTCTGAAAGATACAATGTAGTATTGGTAAATTTGTGGGCTTCTCAGCATTTAACTGGTTCTTTCAATGTATTTTGATTCATCAATGCCAATGTTAAATGTACAGAGTGTGTGACCTTACAAATTCTGGCAACTCCTCCAACGTGTGACCTTACAAATTCTGACGACTCCTCAACATATGTGACCTTACAAATTCTGGCGACTCCTCCAACATATGGTTAAACTGGTTTCCAAAGTTTTTTAATATTTCAAGATTATTTACGTAAATTAGCCCCTTGCAATTAACACATTTTCAATTTAAATTTTAACAATCCAACCATTCATGTATTATAACATAATATAGAAATCACATATACAAAAAATAAATCAATTTGGACCTTTTGGTAACTCATTCATAATAGTAGTAATTGTTGTCAGAACCATTCATTTGTTTCATAAAATTGAATTGTTGAACAATCTCTTATTCGATTAATTTTTTGCAGAGATGATCTATGAAGAAAAATTTTAAATATGAACGGTTGGATTATAAAATTATAAGGTGAAAATACATTAATCACAATGGAAGGTGAATATGCAGGTGAACCCAAAAATTATCTCCTCTAAAGTATAGGGTAGTAATAAAAATTTAATAATTTCTTTTTCTTCTTCTTTTCCCGCAAAAGAACAAACGTACTCCAAAGAGTCCAAGACCTGTCGAAGCATAGACCAGTACGCTCTATTTTAATTAATCCCTCGGAGTCATCTTCTACTTTCTGTTCTGCAAATCGAGAAGGTTTTCTGGGTTTTACCAAAAGGAAATTTCGATTGCTAACAAAAGGTCCTTTCCAAAGTAGAGTTCCAGCGGCATCAGGTGTGTGTTATATCTATATGGGTTTTTTGTGGAATTATAGAATGATAAATCTGTTTGGTGTTTCAATTCATTTCCAAAGTAGATTTTGGGGGTGCAGGAAAATCAGTGTTCTCCAGGTACGGAGAACAAATTAAAAAATATTTCTTGGCATGATTGTCTACTATTTGATTTTTTTCAATTTCCATGATTCTTCTATGATTTCTAGGCTGGGGTGCAGGAAAATCAGTATTTTCCAGGTACGGAGAACAAATTAAAAAATATTTCTTGGCATGATTGTCACCTATTTGATTCTTTTCAATTTCTATGATTCTTCTATGATTTCTAGGCTATAAAAAATAACTGGAAAAAAATAAAATTGTTGTGTTGTGTTAATTTCTTGCTTCAAACTAAGGACTGTTTGGAAGCTCTGTTCCAAGAGCATAGATAATTGACCATAAGTTTGATCAGATTGTCAAACTAAGTTAATTTCTTTGATCTTCAAACTAAGGAGAAATTGTTTGATCTTCTTTGGTCAGATTGTCAAATTAGGGTTCTCATCTTGGTTGCATTCATATTATAACTTCAATGCAGGGTTTAATAAAGGAATTTCATTTTAGATTTGGATAATGTTTTAGTATTCTTGTTATTCCTTTAATGGAAATAATAACAGTATGGATTTCTTTCGTTTTTCTGAATATATTGGTAATGCTTCTTTAATTGATGGTTATGGGGCATCTTAACTGCAGAAATTCTTTAGAAGTTTTTGTTACTGAGAAAGACGCTGGTTTCAAACGATCTAGGTTCAGTGAACATTCAGCTTTTCTATGGCATAAAAGATTTAGACATAAATCTAAAGACAGAATGAAAATTTTTGGGATGCTCCAAAAATTTTAGACATGAAGTAGGTTCTCATCTTGATGCTCCAAAAAGCATAATTCTCTCCAGAAAAGATTGGAAGAGGAAGTGAAGTTTTGTTAGAGGTAGATGCGGACATGGTGGAATTTAGCACTGTTACAATTTAGAGGGTTTAGTAGGTGTATTGGGAGTACTAGAGTTTAGGAGTAGTAATGGGCTTAGGACAAGATATTAGGACAAGATGTTTTAGAATGGAGGAGAAGGAATTTAGTAGGACAAGATAATTTGAATAAGAGGAGAAGAGATATTGAAACAGAGGAGGTATTTTAATTGATGGAGTAGCTAGCTTGATTAATTGACTACAACATGTCTTACACATATATTATATATAGTGTTGTAAACGGACATTGGGGTTACCGACATTGGAGTAGCTAGATCATGGTCAGAAGCATGATCTCTAGGTCAGGGTTACCTAAATTGTTGTGGATAACATGGCATAACAAAGGTTAGTATTATGACTTGTTATCCTCTTCATAAGCATAGGTTTTCTTAATAAGTTAGGTTTTCTTAATAAGCATAGACTATATGTTTTATGACTTGTTATCCTCTTCATAAGTATAGGTATTCTTAATATTGAGTATATCACTTGTTAGTATTATGAATTAGTTTACATGTTGTTGTTATTGTCTTGGCAGTTGTTGTTATTAAATGATTTCTTGATTTGTTGTTGTTGCTGTTCTTGAAACAACAATGAAGAAACAGTTAAAAGAACAACAATGAAGAACAAGAATCTGAGAAACCAACAATGAGGAAAAAGTTAAAGAAGAGAATAGAAAGAGCAGAGAAGAAGAAGAAGAAGGTGGACGAACAAGAAAATGAAAAAAAAACAAGAATCTGAGAATGAATCAGAAGAACAAGAACAAGAACCCAAGAAAATAAACAGAAAACAAAGAGCAAAGAAGAAGAAGGTGGACACTGAGGAACAAGAAAATGAGAAAACACAAGAATCTGAGAAAGAATCAGAAGAACAAGAACAAAAAGAAGAAACCAAGAACGGGAAGAGAAAACCAGAAGAAACCAAGAAAAGGAAGAGAAAACCAGAAGAAGAAGAAACCAAAAATTCAAAGAAGCCAAGAGAAACAGAAAGCAAGAATCATGGCCGTTCCAGCATTCACTGCTTCTTTGATGCAATAAAGATCATTCAACAAGCAGATAATAAAGTATACTCTGAAGTGGTGGCATTTCTCTCAAAGACGCCATTTTGGGTATTAATTGAATCTTGCCTGGATGAAACAATTAACCCTTTGCAGCATAAAAATTATGGGCGGCCCATTGATGAAATTTTACTCAAATATAATCCTACAACCCATAAATTCAGTCTTGGTGGTCGAGAAGTGGGGGAGATATCAGATAAAGATGTTGCCGAGTTATTGGGGCTGGAGCTAAAAGATGGCATGGTGGAGATTAGCCAGAATAATTATGGAACAAATAGAGAGCAGTCACCTGTTCTACAAAAATACTTTGAGAAAGGTCAGCGACCGAAAAAATCAACTATTGGATTGGCTTCGAAAAGTGCAATAAAAAATGGATGCATGAGGGACGTTGCAGGACTGGTCATAGTCCACTTGTTGGCTTGTTACTTATTCACATCTACTAGTCAAACAATCGCATGGAACCATGTTCATTTGTGTGAGAATTTGGAAAAGCTTGGAAATTATAACTGGGCACATGCAATAAATGCACGCCTATCACATTCTTTGAAGAATGAAAACAAGTCATCATTAAGTGGTTGTATCTCCTTGGTAGCTTATTGGTTTTGTGAAAAAACCAATATCATTGATCCAAAAGAGGGGAAGAAAGACGCAAAACCAGGTTGGTGAAGTGGAATATTCAACAACTCAATTTGAAAGGGGCAGGACCAGAAGCAAAAATATCAGGACAAGGAACTAAGAACAGTAAAAAGGATGCTGACATAGTGGCGAAAGATAAGGAGATAGCTGAGTTGAAGGAACAGATACGAGAACTGCAGCTGATTAGAAAACAGAAACTTGAAATTGAGGAGCTCCAAAACATCAGCACGCAGCATGAAGATGAAGGTGAAGGTGAAGGTGAAAATAAGAATAAAGAGCAGAATGGAGGGGAAGATGAAGAGCAAAAAGAAGATGAAAAACAGGAGCTTGCCAAGAGTGCAAATCAGAAAAAGCTTCTTATTCTGGATGTTAATGGAGTTTTTGTGCATGTAGTCAACAAGAAACACCTTCCATCTACAACTCTAAGTTACTTACTTGCTGGGAATCAAGCAGGTGAGTATTTATTTATATTATTGTTAATATTGTACTACTATTTAACACAAGTAGTTACTAATCAACATTCTTTGGTCAGTTTTCAAAAGGCCAAAACTTCATGAATTTCTTGAGTTCTGCTTCAAGAATTTCAAATTGGCAGTGTGGTCTTCAAAAGAAGGGTAACCCTCTATCATTTGTTTCTTTGTTTATTTTATGTGGAGTTTAAGTATTAATTTAAAATGTAACTGTTCTGTTTATTGCATCTCCTTTTTATTTTTATGTTTTTTTAATTTTTAACAATATGTGCGGTGGAATAATTGTTGACTGCTTATTAATTTGAAGGAATAATCTGAAACTGGTGCTTGATGCTGTGATGGATGAATGTATGAAGAAAAAGTTGCTTTTTGTGTGGGCAAGTGGTTCTGTCCAATTGAATTATCTACGATTCGGTTTTTTTCTTGTGTGGTTTTGGTCTTACAGTGAATTTAAATTACTTAATCTCTCGAATTGGTGGAGTATTTGAGTGTTGTAGAAATTGGTATAACATTTCTGGAAATCTTGATGGATTTTATAACGGCTTTGCAGAATCGAACCCATTGCACCATAACAAATTTCTTCACTTTGAAAAATGGCAAAAAGCCCTTGGTTTTGAAAGAGCTGAGGAAATGTTGGGGTGATGCAGTGGGGAAGGGCATATATAATAAATCTAATACATTGCTCCTGGATGATTCTCCCTACAAAGCTTTGCTTAATCCTGTAAGCTTTCATTTTTCTTTTCTTTTCTTTTGGGCTGCCCATATAAAATAAGTAATTATTGTTTTTGGATTTTTGTTCAATCTCTATATAATAGGCACATACTAGAGTCTTTCCAACAATATACAAGTTAGATGGTACAGAGAGGGACGATGAATTAGGTAATAAAAAATCGATCCATATATATACCTATATAATCAATTTATATATGTACTCCGACTATAGATCATCTAGTTTTCTTTTAGCAAAGAAGCTGACTGTGAACTAAATTGAATGCAATATATGATAGGTACTCTTCAAACATATCTGCAGAAGTTGGCTGCAGCTGAAAATATACCGGCTTTTGTATCAGAACACCCATTCGGCCAAGGCTCCATCAATAAAGAAAGTGAAAACTGGGAGTTCTACAACCGTGTTATTCAAGAAGAGAAACAAAGAGGGGAAAGAAATTAATACGATTCAATTAGTGAGATATTGTAGCTCAAAGTTGGCCAAAAAGTGAGTTTTGTTCAAAAACAGAGATTATTTACAATTTTTAGTTTCAGTTTAGCAAATTCAATTTGTACATGATTCTTGAAACCAAAACGGTTCAAATTTTAACGGTTCGGTTGAGAGAGATATGGATGCCAGACTGAATCAGACTGAATCAAAGACTTAGATATCAATCTCTAATCCTTGAAAAAAATACAGTAATTATATTTTTTTCGTTAGACATCAATTTAGCAAATGCTCATTATGCCCGTTGCCCCATTTTAATCTGATACAAAGTTTGATTTTGCCCAATGTTCCCAGGATGTGGCTGTCACGCCCCGATTTTCAAATCAATTAATAAGGCATTTTGCCCTTAATTACAAATCAATTCGGGAACGTGACTACATGGAATATCAAATACAAATATGCACTAGAATTTTTTTCCTTTTAATTCGAGTACAACAAATATACTCCATGCCCAATAAATGTAAATGCTGACCCGTCCTTTAGGGTTACATATTACAAGCCATAAATTAAATAATAAATTGTTATTACAAAATATTAAATAATTAATCCATCAGAGTTTATTACATAAACAGCGGAAGTCTTATAAACCAATAATATGTATGCAGCCTTGCTTACTCCTGGTTATCCTAACCTGCAGGTATAACCACTACACCGTGGAATAGTGTACCGGGTTATATCAACAAACCCGGTCAGCTTACGAAGCTGGTATGAGTGATCTATGTTTTATTCACACTGTAACATTTTCCCAATTGAATTCTTTTATTTTCAGAAATCAATTAAAACCCAAAAGTTCCATTTCAAATCCGGAAGATTCGTATTATCTAATATACTGAACCTACGTGCCCCATACCACGTATTTTAACCCCACACGCCCCATAAACGTGTATGTTAATACCAGGGTAATCCAGTATGTTAAATAATATAAACCCTCGATCTTTACTCACACAAAACCATTTATAACTTAGCCTGATTAAAAGTGAGATGCATCTCCTTTTAATACATCAAGTTATTTTTAACTTCGCCTGATTAAAAGTGAGAATACTATTTTTCTTCTCCTTTTAATACATCAAGTTAATCATACAATATGCAGTCTAGAGCTCTAACTGAATGGGCTACCATTTTTCACCCATTTAACATTGTCCCCGGTCAGGACAGTCCGTTTGGACAAAAACATTCAAATAGGCAAACACAATATCTTATTTAGAATTATTGTGTTCCCACAAAATTCACAAATCAAAACAATAAAATGAATATTTTTCAAATATTGTTTTAACACCAAAATCACAAACAACACAATATGAATTAATATTCATATATAAAAACATCGTGAGATTCACTCACCTCTAATTCCTGCTGCGTCTTCAAATAGTAACCAGGAATCGATCAACGTACGTACACTTCACATTTCGTATGTACCTATGATTATGCAATATCCACTTAGCATAATACACTTCCAAAACATTACATTATTCCTCAAATGTCACTTAGACATTATTAACCATAATTCGGGACAGTTTGACCAAAAGTCAACCGTCGGTCAATGTGGGTCCCACGTCTACTATTCATCAACGGGTCCCACACAAAATCCGAAACTTCCAAAATCTACCAACATGCTTATTTCTAGCATCCTAACATCATATCCAAAAATGGTGATAATCCAACGGTCGGATCATCACGGATCTAACGATCCATAATCATTGCATAATTGATCATTGATCAAACGATATAATTTCAATAATCCAACGGTCCAACATGCTTATAATATCAATATTAACCCTACGATCAAATTTCATGATCATCCAACGGTCGGATCTCTCGAATCGTAAATCGTACGATCCGATTAATCGGGTTAATTGACCATCGGTCAAACGACCGAATTTGACAAAAGTCAAAACACGAAAGTTGTTCGTATCGACGAACCAAGTTCAAAGGAGCAAAAATTGCTCCGAGCACTGGCCGGACGCGCCGCCGCAAGCGGCTGCGCGTGAGCCCCACGCGCCGCCGGCCAAAGTCCTAATCTACCAGATCAACACCGTTGATCTTCAAGATCACAACAACTTGAGCAAGTTTTATACCTGCCCCGAAGTCCGGTTGTGCCTGGATTGGCCGGATCTTGCCGGAATAGCCTCTGAAATCGTCAAAACTTCACACCGTCGCTCCGCCGCCGTCCGACGTCGCCGTGGGGTGAAACCAGTCGGGTTAGACTTGCCATGAAGAGGTCTTCCAAAAGCCAGAAGGGTTTGGTCCAATTTGGCCGGAATGTGGCCGGGCAACAAGGGGCATTTCGGCCCCGTTTCTTCCCGTGCGTGCGGCGTCACGCTGCCGGGGATGGCGGCCAAGCCAGGTGGGTCTGGCTTGCCGGCTGCGTCTGCTCCCAACGGTGGGGGCGGTGTAGTCCGGCGGTGACCGGTGACGGAAAAGCCATGTGAGGCCGTGAGAATGAGAGAGAGAGAGTTCCCGCGCGGGGGGAGAGAGAGAGAGAGAGAGAGAGAGAGAGAGAGAGTGATTAATTAAGTTAATCATAATTAGGAATGGACGGCCCAGATTGAATCTCTAAGATTCAATGGTCAAGATCTTGCCGACAAAGAAAAGGATTATAAAATTAATTCTTTTCTCTCCAAACTTCCGAAATTCATAACTCTCTCATACGATGTCCGTTTTCGGTGAACCAAATTCCTACGAACTCGATTCGACGAGGTCTACAACTTTCATGAAGGAACATTTCCCAAAATCTCAACGGATAAAAAGTTACCTTAATTAACCTTGTGTAACTTATAATTACCGCCGTAATTATCGTTTTACGACGAAAACCCCTAAAAATATGAAATCACTCCATTTCACTTCAAATTTCACGAACTATTTAATAAAAATAATACGGAAATTTTCGGGGTATTACAGTCTACCCTCCTTAAAGAAATTTCGTCCCGAAATTAGGACGCAGAGTATTCCCAAGGTTATCACACTTCAATTCTAAAATCCAAAGTTTCATTCATTGATAATAACTGGGCAGTACAATCAAACACAACTTAAGGTAAGAAACTACAACTTGCACACACTTCTATCACAAATCTTAAGATGCCTCACAGGGCCTAAACTACCAGAAGCCATCCTTGAACCTCCAGTAGTGACTTCGCGGATAAGATGCCGGATGTCTCGGAATTCCATACATCATCAGCTGGTAGAAATATGCTGCCTCCACGAAACACTTGCAAGTGTCGCAACATTCTCTAGCTGCATGCCTATCTCCATCCACATCCCACATGTCCTGGCCAAAAGGACGCCAAAAACTTGACTCACCACAAGTAAGACATTTACCGGCGGGTAGGAAAGCAGTAGTCGACGGAAAATACAGCAGTAGATGCTCATGACAAAACTCAGCCTGATGCATCATCCGCTCGACTTCTTGTCTACAGTAGTAGATGTTCCATCCGCTTCTCCACCAGTCGAGGGTTTCACACAGTCGCTGCACCGTTTTCTGCTGCTCGGCTCGTGGTCCTAAAATCATCTTAATCATACATGCTGCATAAAATGCAACATGATGACCTACCACTGAACTGGGACGCGAACCATAGAATGTTCCTGGTTTGCATGCCGCATCGAAATACTCCAGGGCTAAAGATATGTTCGCTGCCTCCACGAGTACTCGTATTCCCATTCGGAACAGAGACTCCGGGTTCTTCGCTTCCCAGCATCGATTTGCGAAGATGCGCACCTGCCTGTCCGCTTCTATGGAACCAGTGGGTCTGGATCCACCATCGAAACCATCCATGTCGATCGCCGCCAAGGTAGACCAACTATCGGCATACTCCTTGAAGTCCTTCGAGACACAACGGAGTTCCATTGTGCTCTGCAGAGATGCGGTAGCCACCAACTGAAAAATATATTTCCAGATCTCCACCGGAAGTTCACTCCAATCAGTGTTCTTGGAACGCTTGCTGCACTCTCCTTTGCTCACCATTGTGTAAGAGAAAATTTTGAGAAGATTGATTGATAACAGATATGAGTTAAGTAACACAGCTCCTTATCCCATGTATTTAAACACAACTTTCCACCGTAAGGGAAACCTTTCTTTAATGCGAGTGCGGTGCATTCAGCAACCCACTAAGAAAAATTATTGCTCATATCTGTCTCAATTACTCAAAAGTATCGCCCACGATACAAGAATCCACAAGATTTAATCAACAAAATCTCAGTCTTCCACTAACAACGGTCATAATGACTCTTTACTTTAACTTTCGCATAATTAATTCCTCAAAAGATGCGAGGTCTCACAAGAGTGGAACTGTATGTGGAAAATCCATGCATCGGGGAAAAAAATCTTCCACGATCTCCAAGGTCTCCGACAATTAGCTGTAAATCAGCCACTCACCTTTGCTTTTGAATTTTCAAATCCTCCACTAACAATAAATATACACCTTACGCATCCACTAACAGATACTTTCCATTAGTGTCATAACCTCCTTTCACTTTCAAAGAGGACTTCTTCACTCCACTTCTCAGAAATTTACACCAACTCAAACATGTCACGTAAAGTGAATTCGTTCAGTGAATTACTTCAATCTGATCCCTCTGAAAGCCAATTCTTTGAGGGCTTAGATGAAATAATTTCACCAGCAATCGAATTCGACAACGATATCGACATGCTAGACATGCTTCTAGCAGAAGACGAAGCCATTGAAGTAGCCCCAAGTCCACAAGTATCATCTCCACAAGCTGAACCTAGTTCATCCAAACGTATTCCACTGAGGAAGAGCTTCACCAAATACCAAGTCCAAGCATTGAAGGACTTCGTCGAGGCTTTTCCACAGCCAACTGTTCAACAGCGACAAGATTTGGGTGACCAAATAAAGTTAACGTTTGCACAAGTCTCTGCCTGGGTGATAAAGCATCGACCCCGAACGCCTGCCCAAACAACTCGTCAACAAAATTTTCTGCTGAGACAGAAAATCAATGAGCTTCAAGCTCAACTTAGCCAGTACCAAGCTGCAATCAACAGACTCAACTGCAACCACTGCGGACAACGAGTTACTCCCAATAGTGAGCTACTCAAAGGGATTGAAGAGACTACCCCACAACCTCAGACTCTTCCAATTCCTGCAGTCATCGGTCCAAGGGAAAAGTCTCACATGAGGAGGGATGTTCAAAAGTGTATGTCGATCCCACATCACTCTTCTTCTACACAACAACCATCAGACAACATCAACCGTTCAGAACCTGAAGAAGCATCTGCCGTGGCAGAAGCATCTCTCGTGGCAGACACAACTAAGATTTCTGAAATCATTGTGTCGGTCAGAGATGAGCTAATCATCATGGCATCTGCTGCTGCGCCACTGTGGATCTCTGCACTCAAATCCAGCTCTGCCACGCTTCATGAGTTCCTGAATGAAGCAGAGTACAAGAGAATCTTCACTAACGGTATTGATCTTACTCCCACTAACTTCCAAACCGAAGCTTCTCGCTACACAGCCACTATTCCTCTCAGTCCTGTCGTACTCTTGAATTTCTTCATGGATGTGGACCAATGGTCCACCATATTCAGTAGCATCATTTCAAGGGCGAGTATCTTTGATGTCTTGTCAACAGGGACTACTGAAAACTACCACGACACCATCCAAGTCATGACTGCCGAGTTCCAGGTAACCACTCCATCTGTCTCCACTCGTGTCACTCACTTTGTTCGTTATTGTCAACGACAAACAGAACAGAGTTGGGCCATAGTTGATGTCTCTGTGGAGGGTTTAAGTTCAAATCTGGGTCCACACCCCAGATCTCAATGCAAGAAGCGTCCATCCGGATGCTTAATCCAAGATTTGTTCAACGGCAGCTCTCGTGTCGTATGGGTGGAACATGTTGATGTACGAGATCAACTCATGCACCAAACATACAGAACGCTAGTGGAGTCAGGTTTAGCCTTTGGAGCAAGGCGATGGGTAGAAATACTTCAGAGACAAGCAGAACGGTTCAATTATTCTGCGGCTGTCACTCATCCACCTCAAGACTTTTGTGTCATACCATCGGTAGAAGGAAGAAGAAACTTGTTGCAGATGGCATGCAGATTAGTGACGGATTTCTGCACATGCATCGGCAACTCTACTGCTCATGAATGGAAGGTAGCTGAACAAACCAAGTTCAGGGGTTCGGGGATAAGAGTCTCCACTAACAAAATCTGGAATAGGCCGAATAAGCCTCATGGTCTTACTCGAACTGCAACAGCAATATTCCAACATCATGTCTCTCACCGAAAGCTGTTTGACTTCTTCACTGACGTACAAACTCGGAACCAGTGGGACCACCAAGCATTGGGCAAGACAGTCCAAGAGATTGCACACATCACAACGGGTCAAGACCCACGCAACTGTGTCACCTTGATGCAAATCGACGACACCTACGTACTCCAAGAAAGTTGTACTGATTCAACAGGGTCATACGTGATTTATGCCTCTATCAGTCAGTCAACGGTCCAGAAGTTATTAGGTGGTTGTGAGTTAGGTACAATTGTATTCCTAACTTCAGGTTTTTCAATTCTACCCGATATGCCTACTGCTGGAAGGACAGAAGGGGTCTCAGACAATCCGTACATTGGTTGTCTAGTAACAGTAGCAACACAGATCTCTACTGAGTTGCTGAAGAATAAGAAAGGGTCAGTGGATCAAGTCTGTCGTTTGATCCAGGGTACGGTTGAGAGAATTAGAAATGTAGCCATGTAAGACTATCAATTTCGGAATTGTAATTTGTACTTTATATTCTTAACAACACAACAGCACTGAAGAGCACATGATGGGGATCCGCCGCGGTCGGGCCATCACTCGATAAATACTGTGCGTAATTAAGCATACGAAGTAACCATTACTTGAATGAATCTAAGAACCTAACGCCAAACCGTAAACCAATCCTAAGCTCTAAACCCTAACTTCACTTCACAACTCAACAACTCGTTTCATTACAGTAGAGCGTTCCATTGCTCAATCACTTCCTTAGAGCATTGTTTTGCTCTGATACCAATCTGTCACGCCCCGATTTTCAAATCAATTAATAAGGCATTTTGCCCTTAATTACAAATCAATTCGGGAACGTGACTACATGGAATATCAAATACAAATATGCACTAGAATTTTTTTCCTTTTAATTCGAGTACAACAAATATACTCCATGCCCAATAAATGTAAATGCTGACCCGTCCTTTAGGGTTACATATTACAAGCCATAAATTAAATAATAAATTGTTATTACAAAATATTAAATAATTAATCCATCAGAGTTTATTACATAAACAGCGGAAGTCTTATAAACCAATAATATGTATGCAGCCTTGCTTACTCCTGGTTATCCTAACCTGCAGGTATAACCACTACACCGTGGAATAGTGTACCGGGTTATATCAACAAACCCGGTCAGCTTACGAAGCTGGTATGAGTGATCTATGTTTTATTCACACTGTAACATTTTCCCAATTGAATTCTTTTATTTTCAGAAATCAATTAAAACCCAAAAGTTCCATTTCAAATCCGGAAGATTCGTATTATCTAATATACTGAACCTACGTGCCCCATACCACGTATTTTAACCCCACACGCCCCATAAACGTGTATGTTAATACCAGGGTAATCCAGTATGTTAAATAATATAAACCCTCGATCTTTACTCACACAAAACCATTTATAACTTAGCCTGATTAAAAGTGAGATGCATCTCCTTTTAATACATCAAGTTATTTTTAACTTCGCCTGATTAAAAGTGAGAATACTATTTTTCTTCTCCTTTTAATACATCAAGTTAATCATACAATATGCAGTCTAGAGCTCTAACTGAATGGGCTACCATTTTTCACCCATTTAACATTGTCCCCGGTCAGGACAGTCCGTTTGGACAAAAACATTCAAATAGGCAAACACAATATCTTATTTAGAATTATTGTGTTCCCACAAAATTCACAAATCAAAACAATAAAATGAATATTTTTCAAATATTGTTTTAACACCAAAATCACAAACAACACAATATGAATTAATATTCATATATAAAAACATCGTGAGATTCACTCACCTCTAATTCCTGCTGCGTCTTCAAATAGTAACCAGGAATCGATCAACGTACGTACACTTCACATTTCGTATGTACCTATGATTATGCAATATCCACTTAGCATAATACACTTCCAAAACATTACATTATTCCTCAAATGTCACTTAGACATTATTAACCATAATTCGGGACAGTTTGACCAAAAGTCAACCGTCGGTCAATGTGGGTCCCACGTCTACTATTCATCAACGGGTCCCACACAAAATCCGAAACTTCCAAAATCTACCAACATGCTTATTTCTAGCATCCTAACATCATATCCAAAAATGGTGATAATCCAACGGTCGGATCATCACGGATCTAACGATCCATAATCATTGCATAATTGATCATTGATCAAACGATATAATTTCAATAATCCAACGGTCCAACATGCTTATAATATCAATATTAACCCTACGATCAAATTTCATGATCATCCAACGGTCGGATCTCTCGAATCGTAAATCGTACGATCCGATTAATCGGGTTAATTGACCATCGGTCAAACGACCGAATTTGACAAAAGTCAAAACACGAAAGTTGTTCGTATCGACGAACCAAGTTCAAAGGAGCAAAAATTGCTCCGAGCACTGGCCGGACGCGCCGCCGCAAGCGGCTGCGCGTGAGCCCCACGCGCCGCCGGCCAAAGTCCTAATCTACCAGATCAACACCGTTGATCTTCAAGATCACAACAACTTGAGCAAGTTTTATACCTGCCCCGAAGTCCGGTTGTGCCTGGATTGGCCGGATCTTGCCGGAATAGCCTCTGAAATCGTCAAAACTTCACACCGTCGCTCCGCCGCCGTCCGACGTCGCCGTGGGGTGAAACCAGTCGGGTTAGACTTGCCATGAAGAGGTCTTCCAAAAGCCAGAAGGGTTTGGTCCAATTTGGCCGGAATGTGGCCGGGCAACAAGGGGCATTTCGGCCCCGTTTCTTCCCGTGCGTGCGGCGTCACGCTGCCGGGGATGGCGGCCAAGCCAGGTGGGTCTGGCTTGCCGGCTGCGTCTGCTCCCAACGGTGGGGGCGGTGTAGTCCGGCGGTGACCGGTGACGGAAAAGCCATGTGAGGCCGTGAGAATGAGAGAGAGAGAGTTCCCGCGCGGGGAGAGAGAGAGAGAGAGAGAGAGAGAGAGAGAGTGATTAATTAAGTTAATCATAATTAGGAATGGACGGCCCAGATTGAATCTCTAAGATTCAATGGTCAAGATCTTGCCGACAAAGAAAAGGATTATAAAATTAATTCTTTTCTCTCCAAACTTCCGAAATTCATAACTCTCTCATACGATGTCCGTTTTCGGTGAACCAAATTCCTACGAACTCGATTCGACGAGGTCTACAACTTTCATGAAGGAACATTTCCCAAAATCTCAACGGATAAAAAGTTACCTTAATTAACCTTGTGTAACTTATAATTACCGCCGTAATTATCGTTTTACGACGAAAACCCCTAAAAATATGAAATCACTCCATTTCACTTCAAATTTCACGAACTATTTAATAAAAATAATACGGAAATTTTCGGGGTATTACAGTGGCAGTGGGAATTAGGGGTGGGCATCTTTGTGGGTCAACCGCCCAATCCGCCCAACCCACCTATTTTTGGACGGGTTGGGTTGGTTTGTCACATAAAAATAAAATAATTGGGTTAAAAACCGCCCAACCCGATCATTATGTGGGTGAAATTGGGTTCAACTATTACTCTACCCATTAAACCCAACCCGCCCAATATATATTATATTTTTATTTATTTTACACGTGGCATGTGGAGATTTGCTAAAACTTTAACTAAATGCACTACCTAGCCTAAATAATTTTCAGCATTTCTCTCTTTTAGTAATTTTTTTAATTGATGATCTCATATTTAATTATACAACTATGTCTACTAATGATTAAAATCAAAAATTAATTACTCTATCTCACTAATACGAATGTTTTTCCTTATCTATCAAACTTGATTATTGATATACTTTCTACATTTATTGATTGACTAAAATTTATTAATTTTTAGTCCGCTTAAATATTTAACTAAGAAATAATTAAAAGAATAAAGATGTAAGAATTCCAAACCGTATAACCCGCCCAACCCAACCGAATATTATTGGGTTGGGTGGGTTGGTTTGTGAGTAAATTTGGCCGAAAATGGGTTCTTCAAATGTTAACCCGAAGTTGTTGGGTTGGCTAATGGGTTGAAGCCAAAACCGACCAACCCACCCAATGCCCACCCCTAGTGGGAATATGTAATTTAACGGGACATAAATTATATATACGAAAGGGATTAATCTATAAAGTCACCCAACATATCTCCACCTTGACTTTAGATTACCATAGCTTCAACCTGTTGGCCTCCTTTCGCGCCTTCTATTTTCTTTGTACCCTGATCAAGTTCAAACAGTGCCTGAACTTGGTAGTTGGAACTGGCTTGGTCATCATGTCTGCTGGGTTGTCTGCAGTGGGTATCTTCTTCACTGTAACAGTCCCCAGTGCAACAACATCTCTGATGAAATGCATCCTAACATCAATATGCTTAGTTCTTTCATGATACATAGGATTCCTTGTCAAATGTATGGCACTTTGACTATCACAATAAACTGTACTCTCCTTCACTTGCATACCCAACTCACCAACTAGACCTCTAAGCCAAATAGCTTCTTTCACTGCCTCAGTAGCTGCAACATACTCTGCTTCAGTGGTTGACCAAGCAACTATTGATTGTAATGTTGCTTTCCAGTTGACTGTACTCCCACACAGAGTAAAAACATAATCAGTGAGCGATCTTAGCCTATCAAGATCTCCAGCATAATCCGAGTCAACATATCCAATGACATTACTCGAACTATCTTTGTTCTTCCCATAACCAACATCAGCAGTACCTTTCAAG
The DNA here is from genome assembly GCA_029955375.1 of Rubus parviflorus. Taxonomy (NCBI): domain Eukaryota; kingdom Viridiplantae; phylum Streptophyta; class Magnoliopsida; order Rosales; family Rosaceae; genus Rubus; species Rubus parviflorus. The sequence goes on along the minus strand of JARGGL010000008.1, from coordinate 1,128,098 downwards.
TAGCGCATAATCCATTTCACAGCTTGCCAATGAACATTTCCAGGATTTGCCATGTACCTGCTAACAACACTAACAGCTTGTGAAATATCCAGCCTAGTGCACACCATGGCATACATAAGACTGCCAACTGCACTAGCATAAGGAACACGAGACATGTGCTCCATCTCTTCCTCAGTTTGCGGTGACAAGGCTGCTGAGAGTTTAAAATGAGCTGCCAATGGAGTAGAGACTGAATTTGCATCTTGCATGCCAAAGCGTTCCAACAACTTTTCTATGTACGTCTTCTGTGACAAGAAAAGTGTGCCAGCTTTCCTATCTCGATGAATCTCCATTCCCAAAATTTTCTTTGCAGCACCCAAATTCTTCATTTCAAACTCTGAACTCAACTGAGCTTTCAACCTGTTGATCTCCGACATGTCCTTACAGGCAATCAACATGTCATCAACATACAAGAGTAAATAAACAAACGACCCATCTGCGAGTTTCTTGTAATACACGCAACTATCATACTCACTCCTAGAATAAGCATTTTCAAGCATAAAATTATCAAAACGCTTATACCATTGTCTAGGAGATTGTTTCAAACCATATAAAGATTTCTTGAGCAAACAAACATGATCTTCTTTACCTTGATATTCGAAGCCCTCAGGTTGCTTCATATATATTTTCTCTTCAAGCTAGGTCACCATGCAAGAAGGCTGTTTTGACATCCAATTGCTCAAGCTCAAGATTAAAATGAGCAACAATAGCAAGTAGAATGCGAATCGAGCTGTGTTTCACCACTGGAGAGAAAACTTCATGATAGTCAATACCTTCTCTCTGTGTAAAGCCAAAGACAAGCCTAGCCTTAAACCTTGCATCTTCAACTCCAGGAATTCCTTCCTTTTTCTTGAAGACCATTGGCTCCCAACAATCTTCTGGTTACTTGGCTTCTCAACAAGTTCCCAAGTATGATTCTTGTGAAGAGAATCCATCTCCTCAGACATTGCAGTAATCCACTTAACAGATTCATTGCTAGAGATAGCTTCATGATATGATTGTGGTTCACAGGTATCAATGTCATCAGCAACATTAAGTGCAAAAGCAACTAAGTCTGCGTAGCCATACCTCAGAACATGTCTTCTCTGTCTTCTATCCCTATCTCTAGCCAACTGATAATTATGCACTACAGGTTGCGTGTTAATTTCCTCAACTGGATCTTGATTCTGCCCATCATCTTTTTCTTGATCACTTGAGGTGTCCATGGAATGCTCCACCTCAATCTCCATCTCCTTCACAACACTAGTGTTTTCGCTCTCTTTTGACAAAACCTTGTGAGGATGAACCATCTCAGCTTCATTAAAAATCACATCTCTGCTAATCAAGCATTTTCTTGTAACAGGACACCACAACTTGTATCCTTTCACACCATCAGGATATCCAAGAAAAATGCATTTTATTGCCCTCGGCTCAAGTTTGCATTCATTCACATGAGCATAAGCAGGACAACCGAAAATTCTTAAATTTTCATAATTAGCAGGAGTACCAGACCATACCTCTTCAGGAGTCTTGAAGCCAATGGCCGTCGATGGACATCTATTGACCAAATAACAAGCTGTGTTAACAGCTTCAGCCCAGAACTCTTTTGCTAATCTAGCATTTGAGAGCATGCATCTAGCTCTCTCCAACAGAGTTCTATTCATCCGTTCTGCAAGTCCATTTTGTTGTGGAGTATGTCTCACCGTTCTATGTCGAACAATGCCTTCATCCTTGCAGAACTTATTAAATTCTCCTCCACAAAACTCTAAGCCATTGTCAGTCCTCAATTTTTTGATCAGTTTACCAGTCTGCTTCTCAATCAAAACCTTCCATTGTTTGAACTTGACAAAGACTTCATCTTTATGCTTCAAAATAAAGATCCACACTTTCCTTGAATGATCATCAATGAAAGTTAGCATATATCTGCCACCACCATGAGAAGGTACTCGTGAGGGTCCCCAGAGATCTGAATGGATATAATCCAATGTGCCCTTTGTTCGATGAACAACACTATTAAACTTCACACGACATTGTTTCCCGAATACACAATGCTCACAAAAGTCTAACTTCCCGGTGCTTTGACCACAAAGTAATCCCTGCTTGCTTAACTCAACCAAACCCCTCTCACTAATATGCCCCATTCGCATATGCCATAACTTGGTGACATCAGAATCAGACATTGCTGATACAGCAACAGTACCTGTAACTGTGCTTCCTTCTAGTGTGTACAGGCTATTAACCTTCTTTCCTTTCATCACAACAAGAGCGCCATTTGAGACTCGAATAGCTCCACCTCCACCTCTGTAGGTATAGCCTTTTGAGTCAAGCGTACCAAGAGAAATCAAGTTCTTCCTCAAATCTGGAACGTGTCTGACATCCGTCATTGTTCTCATAATCCCATCAAACATCTTGATTTTTATCGTGCCAATACCAACAACCTTGCAGGATGCATGATTGCCAAGAAGAACCTTGCCCCCATTCAAGGATTGATAAGTTGCAAACCAATCCTTATTAGGACACATGTGATATGAGCACCCGGAATCAAGAATACACTCATCACCTGAGTCATGTTCTGAGACTGCAAGAACCCCTGCACTAACGTAGCCATCTGCTACCGCAGCATCTCCAGATTCGGAAGTGTTCTCCTTCGCTTTTCCTTTCCGCTCCGGACAATCTCTTCTAATATGTCCCTCCTTGTGACATTGGAAACATTTATATTTTCTGGATTTGGATTTGGATTTCGACTTGGATCTCCCTCTTCCTCCATCATGATTCCTTTTCTTTGTCCTTCCCCTTACAACAAGACTATCTGCTGAGCCTTCATTTCTACTTTCAGATACCCTCTTCTTTAACTCTTTTGAGTTCAGGGCAGCCTTAACCTCTTCCATGGTAAGAGTTTCACGACCATACATCATAGTATCAATAAAGTGCTCATAAGAATTTGGCAAGGAACACAACAGAATAATAGCTTGATCTTCATCATCGATTTTAACATCTATATTCTTTAAATCAAGAATGACCTTGTTAAAATCATCAAGGTGATCTTTGATGGACTTACCTCCCTGCATCTGAAGAGTATACAACTTCTTCTTCATATATAAATGGTTGGTGAGGGACTTTGTCATGTACAGAGTTTCCAGCTTCAACCACAATCCGGCAGCTGTAGTTTCCTCTGACACCTCTCGCAGAACTTCATCTCCCAAGCACAAGAGTATAACACTATGTGCTTTCTCTATGACGTTATCTTTATCAGCATCAGACATAGTCTCCGGCAGTGCGTCCTTACCACTCAAAGCTTTTGCCAAACCTTGGTGAACCAGTAAAGCCCGCATCTTAACCCGCCATAGACTGAAATCATTCTCTCCATTGAATTTCTCCACATCAAATTTCATAGTAGCCATAGCTCTGATACCAGTTTGTTGAAGCAAACACACAGATATGGATAAACCAAATTCAAAGTGCAAGAGAAAATAGATGATCAAGATAACACACAAGGATTTAACGTGGTTCGGCAAATCGCCTACGTCCACGGAGAAGAGCAGCAAGATCTTTCACTATGACAACAAAGTAGAGATTACAAGAGTACAACACTCTGTAGCAAATTCCAAAACCCCTTAATTACCAGTTCTCTCTCACTACACACAGAAAAGAACAATAAGGGAGTTTCTGCTACTTTGTGATCGAGCCTTAATTCACAGAGATTCACTCTCTCTATTTCTCTGACTCTCTATATCTGTTTCTCTCTCTCTCACACACTCCAAGTCTTTATATATCTTCCTTTCAGCAGAGACATATATATATTGACTGAATACATCCCCCTCTCACCTTCTCTAGAATGGCATGAGCATTAAATGCTAGGTGTGAACACACACTATAGCCTTGTACCATCATGATTGATAATGATGATTACCTACAAAGACCAAAGTTACACACCACCCATATTAGCCACAACCAGCCAATTAGAACCAAAGGGATTAATCTATAAAGTCACCCAACACTACAATTGTTTGTTATCTGAGGGCCTGAGGCAACCATGGAAGAGAGATATATATGGCAAATATATTTTTTTTTTTTAGAAGAAAAAAGAAAAATATGGCAAATATAATTGAGGATATGGCAACCATGGAAACCCTCGATTGTTTAATGTAATTGAGGATATGGCAAATATATAACTGTGGATTTTTTTTGTTTTGACGAAAAATATATATAACTGTGGATAACATAAACGGTACAAGCACAATTATACAAGCAAAATTTAAGCTGTGTTTGAATAAAAAGTGGGTACAAGCACAATTATATAACCCATTTTAGAAAGTCGTAAAAAAATTTTGCCTCTATGTAGCAACTGCACCAAGTGCAAGGTCGATATTAATTGCTCACGACGCCATTCAACATCAATGAATACAAGAGGGCAATACGGTGGGTCGGTATGGAAATTCGGCTCTTCTTGGCATTCACTGCATCTGCAAAGCTCACATGGTGCAAATCTGTATTGGCATGTGGTACATCGAAAAGAAAGAGCGTCGTCAACAATTCTGTGAGGATCACCCAGACTATCAAAGAACGATCTAGATGGTTCATTGATGTGTTTTCTAACATATTTTCTTAATGTTACCACGTCACAACCAATGTTGGAATTATACAGAAGATCCCATAGTTTTGAAGCGGCCAATTTTCGGTGTTCCGGATTCCCTAATATTTCACAAACGCACTCGGTATATATGCTAGCTTCAAATTTCAGATTTGACGATTTCGATACTAATTCCAAACCAACATTTATATTGCCGTTTGCAAACAATTCATGCATACCTTCACGCCATATTGCAGACGGGTTCCCGGATTCCCTGCAACGAGCCAAGAATTGTTTCACCTTATCTGACGACTTGACTGCATCCACAATGTCCGTATCAATAATAGAATAAAGGCTATCGTCCCGGCCAATGTCCCTAAATCCTCTATATACCTCCATTGCTAGGAACAACTGTTTTGCTGAAGCAATTCCCACGGCTTTGAGGATTTGTATCCACATTGCAGCGGTGATGTAGTCCCGGCCTTCATCAATGTATTCAACTGGGGTGATATTCTTGTTTTTCTGGAAATCTAGCGATGTCATTTTTTCAAGTAAGATTTGTTGTTGTTGTTGTTGTTGTTGTTGTCAAGTAAGCATGTGTTAGTCTAAATTACAAGCGGTGATGTTACAATTGTCATTCATGATGCATAGTGAGGAATTGTGAGAATGCATTGAAAAATATTATGGATATTGAAATCCAAAGTGATTGATAAAAAAGAGAGAGATCCTTTTGTGCAGTTGAGTTTACTCAATGGGGTGTTAGGTTCTATGGTATGCCCACATGTGCACAAACAAGGGAAAGTATGCCCTGTGAGTTGTCTGCCTAAAAGACAAAAACTCTTACAACCGCCCGAAGGTTGCAAAACGATCTCATCGGATTTCGAAAATAGTGACCATGAGTAAACAAGATGACTAACAAAAGAGAAAAGTGCGATGAGTGCGAGAGGAGCTTTAAGTTAACATCGCATTCATGCATTGTACTTTTGATTTACTGTACTTTTAATTTATTGTTTGTTAACTTGGTTGTAACACTATAAGAATAACCTAAAAAGGTTTGTCCCTACTGAGCAGCGAGGACGAAAGCTCACCCCTACAATAGGTTGTTGTTTTACAGTTACGACTTACGAGTTTCAAAAGGATTAGAGATGAGAGTGGATTAGAACTTAGAAGAAGGCGTAATTGCTCTTTGTAAAGTTTTTGTTATTTTAAACTTTTATATTTTCGACAATTTCTGAAAACTATTTGGTTTTGTATTATTTTTAATTTACTTTTTAACGTTCACACCTTGGATTCGGATTTAGGTGCTTAAAATTCACCGACACCGGGTCCGGGGCGTGACACTACCCAAAACTTGTCAAAACAATTTCAACACTTCTATCAACAAATAAACCAACCAAACTCCCGAGCCTGCTCGCTCGCCACAAAACTACACTCTTCCAAAACATAAATAAAATCAAGGGTCTCTAACCCAAATTACATTGTTTTGAGAAATACTTTTTAAGGACAAGCGTTTGGCAAATCAGAGCTTCTAAATATACAACCGAACAACAATAAACGAAAAAAACATACAAGTAGGAAGGACGAGAATCCTATTATCAAAACTGAGAAAGCAGTGGGAAGACTATGCCTCGACTGACTGTGCAGTGTAGCCCGACCTCAACTAATCTGCAAATTGGGCATCGTAAAACCGAAGGGCCCAGGAAAAAGCATTTCTAAAACGTTAGTGAGTGGACGAAAATCTAGAAATATATATAATTAACTTTAAAAATATCTTTAATGCTTTCCCAAAATTTTCTTTCTCTAAAACCATGCATCCAATTCAAATTTAATTATTATTTTTCGTAAAAACTTTTAAATCCTCACAACTTTCATAAATTGAGGAAAAACTACTCTGAATATCTGAGAAACATAAGTGCGAGCAAAACTCGTACTGAACCTGACATCCTCTTCTAAAAGCACAAGTTAATAAAATAATCATCTAATCAAAAGTCTGAAACTTAATATGCGGGAAAAACTCACACTGTACGGTTATTCTTAGAGTTAACTGCTGAAAGGAGGGAAATTACCCTCAGACGTCATAGCTGGAGGAAATTTCCAAGGAAAATCACCGATCTAGTACCTTAGCTGGAGGAAGTCTGGAGGGAACTGCCAGCCAAACGCCGTATATCAGTATATCATCTAGAGGGGACTGCCGACCAGACATCATATGTTTTAATCCTTAGGAGCCTTAGTATATATACCTAGTTTTAGCCATTTGGAGCCTTAGTATAATCCTTAAGAGCCTTAGTATATATACCCTACTTGGAAGTTTCCTAAATAGTTCCTTCCCAAAAATAGTAACCCGACTTTTACGAACCATAACTTCTTCATACGATCTCCATTTTAAGCGTACTTCGTGTCCACGAGCTCGATTTAACGTACTCTAAATCTTCCGCGAAGAAAGTTCATTCAAATTCCTAACCAAAACAAAAGTCATCTCGAGGGCCCGTAAAAAGGCACAATTTGAACTCTAAATTAAAAATTTTGCTAATTCACCGTAAAATTAACTAATAAATTACGTAAATTGGGTCCGGGTCATTACAATCTTAAACTCTGAAAAACTGATTCTGCGAAAGTTCTTTTATATTGAGTGATCCTAGTACATGTTGTAGGTTCCTCCCTTAATACTCCACTTATAATCCACATTGATAAACCTTTGATTTGCTTGATACAAGCTTGTTTAGCATCCTTAGGATTAAGGAAATTTTATTCAACTCTAGCAAACGTTAATTGTTGTTTTGCTGAGTTGAACAGTTCAATCCACATTCATACATTCATCATTGCATAGTCGTGGTTCTTGTGATTGGAGATTCACGCCGGTGATGTCCAATTGGAAAAGCTTGAGGCAGGTGCACTTGAAGAAGCAATTGGAAGCTACATGAGGTTAGAACTACCACTAGTCAATAGGTTGATAGTGTTTGAGTTTGGAATTGAATTTTCCCTTGTATGTGTTTGCCGATTGGTGTTTTTCATAGTGTGATTCAAGAGCGTGAGGTACGGCCCCCCTCGGGTTTTCCTCTAGAGGTAGAGGTTCCGGGTGACCACATCATGTGTTGTGTGTTGGTTCTGATTTTTGCTTTGCTTATCTATTGCTCCTAATTGTATAATACATTGTGTGAATCATACAATAGATTAATTATAGACCGTGGTGTGCTAGTTTGATACACACTTTGGGTTCTAGGATTGTTCAATTGATGGTTGTTGTTGCATAGCTTGTGTTTGTTCAATTGAACATTGCTTGAGCAATTGATTGATATTATGTTGTGTGAGAGATAAGTTTTAAAAGTACTCAATCTCTCCGATTAGTGTTCTACGACTTACCACTGACGGGAATTTCAAAAACCCCTATGACAACTAGATAACCTAGGTAACCAACACTGAATGGAAAGGCAAGGAATGGGGAACTTTGCAATCTGAAGTGATGTATGTTCAATGTGGATGTGTAGTTTGTGAATTAAGAATTGTGAGTGAGTGAAAGACAAACAAAGAAAAACAATAAAAGTAAACTAAGCTAAGCAAATAAGTAATGTAAATGAGGAAAGGGCAAATGATGAAGCTATTGGGGCTTCGGGTAACTCTAGTCCATATCCGATGGACAAGCAAGAAAATGCATACACATGTTGAAAGGGTAATGTATCAATCCCAATTTCACCCATACTATGGTGTGAAATAGAATGTTGCTAGGTATTCCTATGCCATGCTATGGTTCATAGGAATTCTTCACCACACAAGTGAGTGATCGAAGAACCAAAATGCACACATAAAGGGATTCAAACAAATCAAAATTAATAAATGGATCAATTTTCGTATCCTAGCCATGCTATAGTTCTAGGACCAAGTCTTTTAAGTTATTATTGTGTCATGCTATGGTTCACAACAACTTCCGATTATGCGTTAACAAAGTTAACACAAGGGGCTTAAACCATCAAGACCAAGGAAATCAAACAAGATAAACTCATCACACTTGTTGTCAATTGTCTTTAGAGAGAGAGTGAAGTAGTCAATCACACAATCTCATATGAAAATAGATCAAACACATGCCCAAAGAATGACTAATTCCCTAAACAAGCATTCAACACATTAAAATGGGCAACAGGCATACCCATTAATCATCAACCAATATGTCTATATATTATTATTTGCTCAATCCACCATCAATAGACTAGGGCACACAACCCTAGTCCCCAATCTTAGGAAACTACTCATTACTCATCCTAGGATACATCATAATCTCAAATCTATCTAACTCAAAGATAAAGTAAAGAGTAAAAAGGAATTGAGGAATGCTCAAGAAGATTAGCCAGCTGCTCCTTGCTATCACAAAGTGGTTGCTAGCCTCCCCTTTTGCTCTGCTTATTCTCTTCTAGCTCCCTTTTGCTCTAAACCGTCTAGATCTTGAAGTTCTTGATGGTCACCATGATGATGGTGAGTAGATGTGAGAAAATGGAGGGGAAAAGTATTTAGAGATGTAGTGAAAGGTGTATGGATGCAGTTTGATGAAGGAAGTGAAGTGGGATGGGGTGAGGAAGTGGTGGAAAGTGTAGGAAGGCAGTCCTACCGGTTGCCGACCGGTGATCCGACCAGTAGGATTCTGACAGTGGTGAAGAAACAAAGGAAAAATGGAAGAATGGGAAAAGGAAACTAGAGAGGGTTTTTGGAATTTGTGGTGTTTAGGGTTGGTTGAATGCTGAAAATGGGAAGTCTTAAGAATATATATGATGATGGAAGAGAAATAGAGGGCTAAGATTAAAGGTAACTAATTTTAAGGTCAATAACTAAGATTCTATGGAAATGAAATTACCTAAAGGGTTAGGGTAGGTGGGAGAGTGAAGAATAGAGAAAGGTTAGGATGGTAATGTACTATGGGACATGGAAAATCAGTTTTGGGAGGTGTGAAGACAAAAATGGGATAAGGAAAGGCTATGAGACAAATGATGGTTTAAGCATTAAATGCTTTGTCTCTATTTTGAATTTGAATTTCAAATCACCACCAAAATATCTCAACTTATCAAATGAGGCTCTCCTAGCTGAAATGGGAATCTTGATGGATGGATTCACACTCAAAGTCTTCGGTTTGTGCTCGAAGTTGACCATAGGTGGGTCCGGTTTGACTTATGTTGACTTTTCGGTGTCGAGAGTTGACTTTTTGGCTTCTTGGTCATAACTTTGAATCTTCGAGGTGCTTCACTCCGGATGCATAACTTGAATGATTCTTGATGCTTGAAAGTCACGGTTGACTTTTCGTCCTTTTCTCGAAAATGCTCCATAAGCTCCCAAAAATGCATTTAAAGCTCCGAATTACTTTCGCTCACTTATTCAACCTAAAAACCATACAAACACACATTAATGATATTATTTGGCTCTTGGAAAGGCATTATTCAAGTAGTTAGAAGCACACCTTATACGTAAAATACGTACAAATCACAACCCTATGTTTAATAAAAGGCTTTTCAAAACAATTTAGTTAACACTAGATTACTTTCACCTCCCTTTCTCCCTCATTTTGGCCCATTAGATCCCTAGGTTAGATCCTAGCCCTCCGCCACTTGGAGGCTTGGTATATATTTTGCTTTTTGCCTCATTTAGAACACACAATTCATCTGTCCTCACTCACATTTCACCACCTTTCCTCTCCCAAAGTTTCTGTAGACTTTGAGAACATTGTCTAAATCACTCGCTCACTATTTTCCAAGGTTCTAAAAATCGGCCTAGGCAGCACCTAGGCGCCACTAGTAGAGGTAAAATGCATAACAAAACAAGTTTGATACAAACTTGTGTAATTTAGTTTCTTTGTCAAACTTGAGCACTAAAATTGGCATTTCAGGATATTGTTGGTGTACATACGATCCTTTGGCCGAACCTACTTTCTATGTACACAAAAGAAAATGTTAACTTGAAGCCACTCTGATGCTTTATCTTCAACCATCGCACTGAAATAATGTACAAATTGGAGGAAATTATCATCCTGTTGCACAACATACACAACATATTATTATACCAAAAAAAAATGCATAAAAAAATTGACTACAAAAGCAACATGTCCACAATTTTTTGAATGGAAAATTCAAGGATGATAATATTTCACAAAATCACAAAGCTTATATCCACATAGTACACTTTGGACTCACATTTAGCATTAAGGTAGCTTCTCACAGATCTTTCTGTTCTTGTAGCTGTCCCTTAGATTGTAGGGGAAATAGCGACAACAACCGCATCCTACGCAAGATCAATCAGGATAAATACACACAAAGATATGTACTATATATGTATCTATATCAGTCCCCTTCCAGAGAGGACTTTTTTTAATATTAAAAAGAGGACCTCATCATCTCGACCAATTGACAATATAAATTCAGCATCTTTATATTTGAGGACCTACAGCATTTCTTATATAGCCATATATTATAAAATAAAATTAAGCTCAATATTTCAGGAAAAAAATTAACAGAGGCAAGGAGTTTTGCTTTAACTTTGAACTTACAAATATAACACAGTGCTTATATAACTATCATGCTAATTAGTTCCACTGAACATAAAAATTCAATTACAAGGCATGTTCAAGTGTCAAACACAGCTGCAAGACCTAAGGCCTTGTTTGGAGGTGGGATTGACCGAAAACTTGGGCCAAGTGTTCAAAAGTGCCCAAGATAGCTGATCTATGCAAACAACAAGCGGACTAGGTGGAGATAGGTAGAACTTCATTGCATTTCAAAATTTTGGACGAGCTCCAAAATTAAGCAAACTTCTTCAATCTCTCTTCTTTCAATTCGTCCAAACCTCACCAGGTTTTTCTCTGATTTTGCTCGAGGTTTTGTTGATTTTCTGAGGGTTGGTGGGTAATGTTTATATCTTTGATTCTTTGCTGCTATATTTTCATGGTTTGATTTCCATTGGTTTCTGTACTAAAATTGTGGCTCTGAGGCTTACAGATTCTGTTTGGAAAAAAAACTTGGTAGATTTTCATTTATGTACATTACAATTTGATTTAGGATTGTGAACTGGAAGGAATTTTTATAGTCCCTCTCCATCAGGTAAAGCGGGTAACATGTTTGTTCAGCTTTTGTAAGTAAATGTAAGGAATGAGTGTGATACACACTATATCTCTCAGATTGACAATGACCCTCTCAAAGGAAAGATGGGAGAATCATTTCGGTTTTGGCAAAGGGAAGAGGGCTAAAGTTCTTTGGGGCTGTTCCGTGCTCTCTGCCTTTTAGGTGCTATGAATGGAAAGAAACAAAAGGAAATTTGAAGATTGCATAGGAGTAGGGATGGGCGAGCTTTGGGAGAGTTAGATACTTGTCTGCTCTTGGGGACCTGTTTCTAACTCTCGGTTGTTTTTCAAGACTAGAGTCTTTCTTCCATTTTTGTTAGATTGGAAGGAGTGGTAGTCTAGGTTTTTTGGGTCATTTAAGGGGAGATGTGTGCTTTCTAGTCCTCATGTTACTGGTGTTTCATGGGTTTTACCGTTTTATTTTGTAGTTTTCCTCTTCTGTGGAACTCTTGTCCACTCTCTTTTCTGTATCTTTCTTTGATTAATAAAGTCTTGTTTCTTTTCAAACAAAAAAAAAAAAAAAGAAAGAAGACACTGACTTTCAAAACTTTATCAACTGTTTGAACTATAGAAGAAAATAAAGTAGAACAGGAGGATGAATACAAATAATTAGCAGCAAAAAACGTAAGAGAAAAGATGACCTAGACACAAGAAAATCATGTTTATGGCCTTTTAACGAAAATTTATTGAAAACAGAAAAGAAGAATACAACAACAGGTCCACTGAAAAAACAGAACTAGCCTAGAAACAGCTCAGCTGTTACACCCAGAAAAAGAAAACATCTAGAAGAACTAACTAGGCCATTACTTCACAACTGCATTCCAATCCAACCAAATTAAGGATACAGAGAACTCCTTAAAAACAGGGGAAGTAGAAGCCCATAATGATGCCAAAAAGTGAACCCTCTCCCAAAGATGCTCTACGTTTCTGGCCTTGTTTGGAGGTGGGATTGACCTAAAGGGTTAGGGATTTCTTGCTCTAACAGAACTACATAGAGGGATATGGGTTTTTATAATTGTTGATTTACATCCAACCTCAGTGCCTCTCAGAGAAAATCGCAAATAATCACGCTTTTTGGAGCAAAGCGCATCGCCTTCATGAAATTTCGCTTTCAAAAGGATGCCCAAAGGTTTCCCTTACGAGTCCCCTTGAAATGCGCCTCCTTTGTTCCTTTTAAAACACTGGGTTGCCTAGATTTCTATGGTATATATTTTACCAGAATGTTTTGAATGTTTTTTCACAGAACAGTCGAATGCTGGACCAAACAAAAGTCAACACAGGCCAGGACTCTCCAGGCCTCTGCAACCAAACTTGGGCTGAAGATGTGTTGGTGCTTTTCAGAGTTCTATGTGTAATATACTCTTTCGGTTGCTACATCCATGGCAATGAAATTAGAATGCGTCTTTTTCTACAGAACTATCCCCCATCCCACCCTCTCTAAATAGAATAAACCAAAAACACTCTATACAAAAGTATATATCTTCAACACAGAGATCATAAGTAATGAGGATAGCTTACGACAAACTATCTGCAGCCTTAAATATTTGAAGCCGTCCAAAACTTGCGTATCCCCAGTTTGTTCTTCGAGAAGAAATAACTTGCTCAGCTTCTGAACCTGTAGCTGTCAAAACAAACTGAAAATACATCTACCATTACCAAAGATTTGAAGAAGCCAACTTTTAGGTAAAAGCCAATTGCTACCAAATAAAAGAAGTGTTGTTGAATATACCAACGGAAAGAGTATAGCCATACACCCGTAGCTCACAAGAGGCGAGAAAAAGAAAAGAGGAAGAACACATGGGCTTCCTGCAGAGCCATTGAAGATATTAATACCTCAAAACATGTAAAAGAATTTTGAATCTAGGTAATATGAAAAGTACCTAAAATCTCTAAACCATATAGAACAAGTTTAACCATACAAAATAAACCCTCGAATACAGTTTAACCACATTCTGATTTCCAAATAACTGAAGGAACTTGATTAAGGTGTCTCACATTTACTAATTAAGAATGAAAGATCAGACTCACAAGGACAGGCAGAAGCAAAATCCTAAGTGAAACCACATAGATCAGCATAATCTCCGAGTGAAAATAGACAGCATATATGCTGGTCACGAAACACTACTAAATATAAATAAGACTTCAACAAAAGAATCAACTGCCAGCAACAAAAGAATCAACAAAATAATCTCCGAGTGAAAATAGCCAGCATATATGCTCGTTTACTTCAATAAGACATAACTTAGCATCAGTTTATGATTTCCTGTATATTTGTTGAAAGTGATTTTCCTTAACTTTCTCATTGCAAGTATACAAGTTATATAGCAGCACAATTGCTACTGTTACATAGAGAGAATTAATTGTAATTACAGCAAATCAGAAGCTGATATGCAGCGATATGCATTTACAACAAATATACAGGAAATCATAAACTGATGCTAAGTTATGGCTTGATTGCAGCCAATTAGTTATTCTCTCCACTTTCAACAGACTTCAACAAAAGAATCAACTGAAAGCCAGAAAGGTAGTTACCAAAACCAGCAAAAAATGCCCAGTTAGATTCAAAGAAGTCTAGCCTTTTGTCCAGACGGACTTCAGAAAAATTCCATTTGTACCTAAAAAGTTCAATGGAGTAATTAGCTCAGAGCACACATGTGGAACACGTTAACCATGAAAGTTATATGTACCACATACTCGAAACAGTAGTAGGCATACATCCAGGAAAGAAGCAGAAAATTTAGTGCCTTCCCCACATATGGTATAAATCCCGTCACATATACCTGCAGAGCCATCAACAAGTATGTTACTCAAAAGTGAGATGAGCAATGGAGTATATACCCTCTTCCTCCAAACAAGATGTTTTTTCCTCCCTCTATGATTCCATACACCCAAGTGAATACAGCTTAAAAGATAAATATCACCTCTACGAAGAAACAGCTCAAAAGAAGCACCGAATAGACCTGCTCTCCTATTCCAATCATGACCCTGCAGATTCAACAGATGCATACACAATGCACGTGAAACATAACTGTCTATTCAGGAAGAATTTGTTTGCCACAAAATCAAACTTTACTTATGAATCATCAAACATCAACTAAATTAATTACCGTCCCAAGTCAGTTGGTCTTTCCATGCCAGCTGCATTTTGTAAGGTTGATGCATCATTTTTTCTGACGGGATCCAATTTGTTAATCCCAGGTCTCCCCATTGCAGAAAATCCGTACTTGGCAATATCATTGTACCTTCAGTGAAAATAATTGTAGCTGTGGATAAACAAATACTTGAACTTGGAAAGATAAAATTGCACCGGAGAGTGGCACATCTTACACATGCTGGCTTGTAGTATACAAAAATGAAAAACTAATAGATAAAATTTTGAAGATGATAAGCTAAATAATAGCATCACTGCAATCATGATGTAACAACTAATGGGATTAGATGGACCTCCAGAACTTAAAAATTCTGGATGCTGGTTCTCATAAGATTTAGAGATAATGATGTGTACTCTATTTTGGCTTAGCTAATACCTCTGTCATTAAATAAAACAACTAAACAATGTAGTGGTAAAACAATGAAGCAGAAGGGGGTATTCAGGTAAAGTACCAGATGTTGCTCAGGATAAAGCTGAATACATATAATGGGTAGAACCATGTTACCTACAAAGAAAAAAAAAGTAACATGTTCAGTTAATGCCAGTGCACTAATAAAAGTACCCACAATTCAACATATTATCTCTAATTTTGCCATCATGTCTACAGCAGACACTTAGTTAAAGCACTAAAGAACATTATACAGGCTATGTGCACGGGAGATAACAGCATATCCACCTGAAGACCTTTCGATCCACACTAAATTTCTACATGTACAGTCCCATAAGAAGGGTATTTCTGAAAATTGTTTTTCTTTTCTTTTTTTCGGTAACTACGCAGAGCTATTATATATTTGATGAAGAACCTAAGAAGATAATTCATACTGAAGATGGAAAACTATGGATATCTAAGTTTCTACAAATTCAGCCAATTTGGGGTTCATTAATTCTTAAAGACTTTCAAATAAATTGTACAATGTTAAGGATCGAAGCAGAAAGAAAGTGTACTTAGTAGTTTAGGGCCTTTAGGCAGCTTAGAAATTAGGTTATGTAAGTTAGTTTTTTAATGAAATTAGAATTGAGGATCTTTGTTGTTTTTTTTTATTCATTTTTTCTTTGAAATTTATTAATAAAGGGTTCATAACATCAGGGGGGACAAGATGTCCACTGTGAAAAAACTTTAGTAACAATGAGTGATGGTATTCTCCTAAACAGTAGACAGTGGTAATAACCAAAGGAATACTAAAGACTTGAGCCATAGGAACACGAATTACTTTTGATTGTTAGAATTCAGTAATTGATTAGTCATTCTCACTCTCGCTACCCGTGAGCCAAATATACAGGATAGGTCACATGAATTCTTGCTTTCCCTTCTTTTCTATTCTCAGTGGTGTCCTATAGAATATAATTTATTTAGATCTTTCACGGTAAGTTCTTCTCGACTTAGTTTTGGCACATCAATTGGTCTTTCACCTTCTACTTAAACCAGATACCTCATTGGTCTTTCACCAGATACCTACTATAAAAATATGTAATAGAATTTCATCAAAGGGGTGGGTTTTCAAGAAATTGACACAAGTGATTGCAAAAATCGAACATGATATCAACTAAATACTTACATAAAAGAGTTGTATGAGTCCAAGGCGTAAGAAGGAATAAAATTTCCAAATGCCAGGAAATGAGCAGAATTCTTGAGAACTAAATTCTGGGCACCTATCAGGTAATATCCAGTATAGAGCTGGGATGATGAAAGAGTTGAGGAAAACTATGCTGCACAGAGACAGAAGGAGAAATTTAAATTTCAAGACTCAAAAATGCATGATTTAAAATGATGTATCCAGTGAAACACTTAGAGAAGTCTTATGAGCTCCTTTTCACTTTATAAATGACTTGACAGAATTCATAATATATCATCAAGCTCGGGCAATTTGACAATTGCTTCGATGCAGAGAGAGAGAGAGAGAGAGATTACCTTCCTAAGAAAATGAAACCATTTAATAGAAAACACTGTCCTGTGCGTATCATAAGCTTTGTGGACCTGGCATGAAGGAAGAATTAAGAAAGCAATTAAACAAGAAAGAAAGTAGAGAGGGAGGGGGACCGACCTGTGGCAGAGAATGAGTACACGGTGAAGGCAACAGGCCTGTCTGAAGCCCTCAAGCCAAAGCACCGTCGCTTGCTTACATTTTTCGCCCAAAGCATTTATCAATGGCTTCGTCGTAGCCGTAGCTGCTGCTGCTGCTTCCATTCTCTTCTCTTCTCTTCTTGTTAGATTTTAATTCAAAAAAAAAAGATTTTAGATTTTAATTCAGAACACAAGTACAAGTAGTAGAATACCTCCGACTCCGAGAGAGATCGAATCGGTCTCCGCTTCTTTATTTTTTTTTTTCTTCCTCTAAGCCAAAAAAGAAAAAGATGGCTTTAAAAGATGGCCACCTCAGCTCCAAGTAAGTAGTATATAAATAAACAACTCGGAGGCTTAAGTTGCCGAGACAGAGATCAGATGGGAACGCAGCAAAGCAAAGAGAAAGAGAAAGAGCCAGAGCCGTGTAAGAAAGAAGCATGCTTAATTCAAGCATGTCTCTCCAAGAATGATTTCCTCCCTCAAAAGTAAGTACATCTCCTCCTCTTCTCTATCCACCTCACCTCAACTTTTCTAGGTTTTACTCAATTTCCCTTCAAGTTTTTTGGTTTGGTCGAAATTTTATTCAAACATAATTACATTGCGATGGTGGATGAATACTTTACTTTAATGTTAAGCATGTTCGTCTCTACTGGTCACAAAATCACATGCCCAATTCAATGTTAGAGAGGAAACTAAACTGGAGGAATTGGATGACGTGCAAACATTAGAGTAGATATCTAGGTGAGGAAAGCAATTCCCAGTTTTCTAAACCCACCTTTGATCACAATCGAGTGACTATGGCACGGTTTACATTCATTCAACTGTTTCTTCTTACATGTTCTATCCATATCTGGTTATTGTTGTGGCCCAAGTTCAATAATTGATGCTACATCTAAATTCATATATGATCTAAATATCACTGCATTCCTACTTATCTGGATTTAAGCTGATCGATGTAGGACAATGCTAGGACGGGTATGAGTTTGGTTAGGATGGGTTTTAGGCTAACTTTCTAGTTGCTGAGGATTCTGCTCATTTATGTTTTTGAATATGTTGAATCTTAAATATGTGCAAACTTCACCATTGGCTCTCTGCTGACATTTGAAAGTATAAATTAAACTTGGATGTATTCATAGACTACAACAATAGTTATATGTGGGGGAGTAATAATCCAGCCATATGTGACTTTATGCATGCATGATGCTTATTTATGCATTATATTCTATTAGTGTTTTGTCATTACTTATGTGATTAGTGTTCATAATTAGCAGGTGCCTTAAAGTCATTGAATTGCTGCAATCTTGCTGCGAAAAATGCAATTACAACTCAACACACTGTGCTTCTCTCTCTGGCCTTCTGAAACAAAAGCCTAAATGAAAAGGCAATGCCAATTTTGTAATTCAGTTGACTTGGTGTAGCTCTCCATCTATAATGTTCCTGGCAAATGCTGCAGATCGGCTAAATGTTTGATATAGATTACCACTTACCACAAGGTGCTATAACAAAGAAATTTTCTTTGCTTATTGGTGTTGTGAACTTGTGAGAAGCTTATTATATATAAATGCGCTGTAATAGATGGGTGAGGAAAAACAAAAATAATTTCTGGTAGAAAGATGCTACAAAAGTTTTAATGATGTGAATCATAGACTCATCAGGATTTTCAAGTTCCTGTGCCCTTCTGTGTCTTCGTCTTCCTTGCATCCAACAGTAGTTGTAGTTGAATGTCTTTACAAGTCATTTAACGTACTCATAGTGGGCTTTGTGAAGTGTAAATTGTTGTGTATATGAATGCTATGCTTTTATATGCACCAATTTCATTCCTATTTTCCTATGGATATATATAAAGAATAAATTTGAGATTTGGTTAACATTCATAAACCAACATAAATAAAATAAGGGCAATATCGAAAATTAGTAATGTGTCAGAATGAAATTTTATCTCTTCACATGAGGTATGGATCCCACGAAAAGGTTAGGTTTCAAAAATAATTTTATGTTTTTTCATTACTTAAAAAATAAATAAAGTAAAAAAACATAGTTTTATGTTAACGCAGTCACTGCTTGTTTTTGGCTTTATATTCTGTTGGGTCCTGATGGCTAGAGAGCATGGAGCCACTTCTCTCACTGATTGGGTCATTGACATGTTGAATTCGCTTCCTAGCCAACATGGGAATTATTCATGGTCTCTCTATAGGCAATATGGTCCGAATGAAACAAAGTGATCTAAAGGGGCAGTTCTTGCAATCCAATGAATATGGTAGGCTGGTCACTTAGGCTTTTGGAAGATTACCAGAAACTCCATCCGTTTAAACAGCCCAAGCTAAAAAGGCTTGTAGCTAGGAGATCGATGGCCCTAGAACTCTTTGTGGTTAGGGGTGAGATCGGTTCGGGACGCGTCGGTAATGTACCCATACTGATACCGGTAACGAAACTTTTATTTGGTACAGTACGGTTCGATAATGCCATTTTTCAGCTTTCAGACCGAACTAAACTGATACTGACGAGTTCGGTTTCGATCGGGACCATTTCGATAAGTCGACATAGTAGGTGAAAAGGGAATTTTAGAGAACAGACAACGACTTCAAGAGCAGTAAGAACTAAATTTCTTTCCTATCATTTTGAAGAACCTTACTGAGATTTCACGCATTTCATTTTTCTGAGATCACATGTTCCTGCGCATTATATGAATCTAAATCTGGCGTTGAAGACTAGTGCTTACTGCTATGTACGGAATATTTTCTATAATGCAACTAATGAACTTGGCTTTCATCTGATTGGGTTGTTCACCAAAAAAACAAAGGGGTTGCTAGACGAATGCTGATTTAGGTCAGTCCACTCCAAAGTCCAGACCTCTATTAATATGGTATGTCCCTTCACAGAAAATAAAAGTCTGGATTTGGGAAATAAAAAGGAAAAAAAAAGAAAAACACATAGCGACGCCTCATGCGCCCCAAGCCACACCCATATGAAACAACTGCCGTCTGATGAAATATTGGGAGACCAACAAGTCTGCAAACATTAGAACACAATAATAGAGAGCAGGGGAAATAAGAAAACATCTTTAGAGATTCATTGAATGGCAATTGATAGCCAAGATGCACTGCATAACCAATTTGCTCAAAATTACAATTGACCAATCAATGTCTTTCTTTCCTGGAGTGGGGAGAAAGAGTATACAAGCGTTATTGCTTAAAGCAGCAACTGTAAAGCCAACCAGCCAAAAGGGGGAGGGGGGTTGTAACTGTTACCAATTTCTAAACTATCCAAAAAGGAATGATTGGGTAGATGTTGTGTGATACGATGCTCCATAAAATACAGGTTCGCATTAGCAAGGTCCCCCGAAATAAGCGTGAAAGTTCGCTGGAATTGTTACATCATGATCTCAAGTTATCCTGCCGCCTGAGAGGGATGCCTTCAGCACCATCCATTCCATCCTCCTCTGCATGCTTAGATAGTCGCAAAGAGGACATTGATGTTGTCAAACCTGTGCCAGAATGATAACATCATTGAAAACACAAGTTCAGAATATGAAAAAAAAAAAATTTAATTAAGTGCTTTTCATGCATAGTCAAAAACCACACAATCAATACCAAACACCACCCTAAATATAGGCTGTGATAAACCATTCATGGAAACAATAAAGGACAAAATACCATCAGCCATATCCTTTGTTCTGTGAAGAAGAAAAGTTCCTCCGAGTATAGTCACAAAGCCACACATTTCTGTGATAACTTGTGTTGGACTCTGTCTGTCCCAATCCTGAAAGTACAGTAAGATGAGAAAAATGTAGATTAGGTATCATCCCATGATATGTGGAGAATAGTGGGTGGAGTTAGATTTCGTAACTCAGGGTTCGAGACAAGTCAATAAAGTCAATACTCAGAAAAAAAAATGCGGGGAAAAGGAGATCTGGATTTATCAAAAACAAAAAGAGAAATCACTCTGCCCTGTTTGAAAATGTTTGTAATTTTTGTTTTTATTTTGTGTGTGTGTGTGTGTGTGTGTGTGTGTGTGTGTGTGAGAGAGAGAGAGAGAGAGAGAGAGAGAGAGAGACTAAAGACAATGTCAAGGAAGAAAAAAAAACTGAATAGAATTAATAAAATAACATATACTCTTTGACTCTTTCTTCTTTCTCAACATCTATACTCCCCCCTCCCTCCTCCCCTTGCACTTTTTAATAATAAATAAATAAATAACAAAAACAAAAGCGTTATCGAAGGAACTCTTAATTTTGATTATCAGCTTGATCTGACATTACAGGACAACATGCACACACAAGAAAGATCACTATCCTGTAAACTGGTCCCCAGTAACTAAATAATGTAAACAATCAAAGAGAGAGCAAATATGATGTAACATGCAACTTTTTTCTTTAAAACAGAAAAGAAAGTCTTTATGGAGAACTATACCTTAAACATGATCACGCTAGCCAGAATAGTTAGTGATGTGAACATAACATAGTATATAGGAGATACCACAGCTGTGTTGAATGTATCAAGTGCCTGCAATGGAAGGGAAAATTATCATAATAATTCAAGGACCCATTAGAAAACAGTAACCATGAAGTCAAATGGTAAACATGGGTTCTATTCTTCATAAAGGTATATGAAGAAAAGAGTAAACAGGTGACAACCAATAACCCCCTTGTCAAGGTCAATCCATGCTACTACAGATTAATGACTTGTTCTATAAATTGATTGGAATAGTTAACATTTTTAAGAAACATGTAATAGCATTTGTAGAGACGATGTCAAATTCTTTCCCCTTTCCAAGTACCCAAAAGAATGCACTAGATTATTGTTCTATTACTATGTATGGGACCCACCATATCCATATACACAAACAAAGAAATTAAAATAGCTATTTTATGCTTTATCTCTTTAATGCATCTAGAGCCCTTTATTAAAAAGCAAAAGAAAAAACAATCAAATATTTTTTAAATCAACTCAAAAGATGTTATAAAAACAACACGAAAACTACAACAAACTTCCACTGGGGAAAGAAGCCAAAAAAAAATAAAAACACAGCTGCCTTTCAATATCTAAGAACAACAGAAATGGTAAACCCCTATTCCCTGCAGATTCTGATATGCCCAAATGGATGACCAAAATCTTACTCCCAAAACCCCATTATAATAGTCAAAAACCTTTTTGGCACTTCCTCTTAAAATGACCAAAAAAAAACTACTACAAAATAGAAAAACAAAACAAACATTGGATGCTGAAGAGTCCACCTTCAAATCCACATAAGATTTGATAGTGTGGTTGGAGGCATCAAAACCCCCAACCATTCCAATTGGCCAAGACTTGGCAGCACACCCATGAGCAGCTATTGCTGCTTACTGGACAAAAAACTACCAGCACAGAAAACCATCCCGGCACCACCCTTCGACCACCATGCACTGGTGACTACCCTCTTTTTCTGTTTGTGAAGCCAGTGACCTTGCCAAATGTAGATCAAGTCGATCTCAAACCTACACCAAATCTAGGCGACAGAAAAGGAAAAAAGAGAGATAAAAGAGGAGGGAGGGTGTGGCCTGACGCCACATCCAACGAGGGCAAATGCCGCCATGTGGTGTGTGGTGGTCGGAAGTTGGTGCTAGGATGATGTTCTCTGCTGGTAGTCTTCAACCAGTAGTTGAACTTTTACGGGTATTGGACTGGAAAACAGAGAGAAACAAGTATTGGACTTTTACGGGGCCACCCAGTAAGGGTTTAGATGTGCTGCCAACTCTTGTCAATTACGATCGGCATGGTTGGTATTTTTCCATAACTTATATGAATTACACAGCTAATTTCTTAATCCATGTAATTATACCATAAGCCAAATAACACTTCTAACCACAAGTAGCTCAAATAGAAGCAATCACTGGCAATCAAAATAAAAAAAAAAAGCACAGCACATGAAGAGAATCCACACAAAAACAAGCAAAAGACAACAAATTTGCAAAGTGGAAAGCAATATAAGATATATGCAAAATTGACAAACCCTCAACATTAAACCAGGCACTACTTTTTGAAGAGAAGCAGATAAACAAAGAGCAGCAGCAAAGTGCTTCAAAATATCAAAAACAATTGGACGACTCAAAACCTACAGCAAAATATACTAGACGACAGCTACCAATCTATCATAATGAAAATTTAAATGGCAATCAAAGGACAACAAAAAACAGTACTATACAATCAGAGGACACAAAGAGGTTAAAAAACCGCTGGTTTGTTCCACTGCGATATAGATCCTGGACATAGGATTCAATTTGTTCATAAGGATGCAAAGATTTTTCGAGTTTGTAGATCCCAGTGCCACAAGAATGAAAGTGAAATCTCTCGAAAATCAGTGGTAACTAGAGCCCACAAAGCCAACCAGAATCTAACCATATACCAAAAGTTTTTCCACCCCAGCCCCATTATAGTTTCAATGATACGCTCCATCTAAATGACCCAGAAAACCACCAGCACCAAGCACCTTATCCTTCTTTCCATTTCCCAGATCCTTGAGCCGAGTAATCAGCAACTCAGAGCACCCAGCTGGGATGCCCTTCTCTTCCGAGAAGATAAAGAAGAATAGAGCCTCCTTTTTTGGAGCAACTCACACGTATTTGATTTTACCATGAAAAGAAAAAATATGAAAACAATCAGCCCATAAAGAGACCAAAATCTTTTAGTTATCTGGACTGAACTTTAAGAAATAATAAATCTGAGATAAAATCAATAAAATCTAAGAACTTCCTGTCATCAGGTTTAATGCTAAAGTCCAAATGAAGGCTCTAGAAGATGCTAAAAAACCAAGGAAGAAATTGAAAGAGTTGCCTGCCCAAGAACTGTCTAATTTACTTCAATAAAATTACAAAAATACCCGTATAACTTATTTTATGAAATATAAAATAGAAGTAGATTGATCTCAATAATTTCTTTCCTATTGACCAATTTTTCAGGCCATTGACAGAAAATCCGATTACCCAAGTTTTTCAACCTATAGAAGGTTCCTATTCATAATGAAATACTTTCAACAATTTCATACTCCTTTATACATAGTGGCCTTCGCCAAATAAATTTAATTCTTCTATTTCTTGAATCAATTATCAAAATGTAAAGAACTACACTTATTGTTAGTAATACATGAGAACAAATGGTGATCCATCAGATTACCGTTCAAATTTACAAAGCTCTTGGAGCAACCTCACTACACCATAAATGAATTACATGACTCCACCCAATACCTCATCTAGTGTTAAATTACGTACTTTAAAGGCATTATAAGAAAAAATTGCAACTAGAGTGAAGAAAACCATTTCTGAGGTACAAAATTTACACCCATGGTGATGCAAACAGAAAAGATGTGCAAACCAGTGATCTAAAAGTGTTGAAGGTTTGGTTTAGTCTGAAACCCGCCGCAGCTTAGTTTCTTTTACAGAGAAATCAAGAAAAGCCTTCAATCAGGAAAAGAACAAAAAACCAAACAAAAAAAAAATTGGTATTGGAAAGTCTTGAAAGTTGTACTCATTGTTTGCCTTCTCATTGGATTGGATCTGCTTTTCGATATCGGCCAGGAATATTCATTCCACCCAGCACCTCCAATTGATGTGGAAACCCATGCACAAAGGCAATATAACAAAAACCACAACTGAAGTGTTTTAACTCCCAGTTCTAAGGTAAATTATACCTACTATAGAGAAACGGGGAATATAGCCCTGCCTACAATGACTCCCAGAATCTAACTTTATGCCACAGTATATTCCCTACAGTAAAGCATTAAGAGTTTTGGTGTTCGGGTTTTTGGCTACTAGATGTGGGCTGGTAGGCAGCTTTACATACATGTTCGTCTATTTTCTTAGGGCCTGAGCTGTCTAGATGCTGTTAATAGTTATCTTGTTTGTTTATTGTCTAACAATTAACTGCATTCCTAATGTTTGAGTGAACCTTCAGTAGAGCAGTGTATTTGCAGTGTTTTCTTTCTCTTATATAAAATCATTCAGTTTCCTATCCACCTAGAAAAAAGGAAAAAGACAGTCCGGGAATAATATGTATTGAGATGACAATGGTATCACGCTTGCTTCCAAGAAAAACAGCACCCACGATCTGACAATGTGATCTATTGCAACTTTCTGACCTTTGGAAATGTCTGCATATCACTTATGAGGATCCACAACATACTGTGTTAATACTTAATAGACTGGTTTTTAACATCAGTGAATGCAAATGAAAAAGCTCTGCAAAGTGCCACATTTCATTAGTTAACATTTTTCCAATTTCAGGCCTCCCTTTGAAGACCCTCTGTTCCTTTTGTGATTGTTAGCAATATCATCAAGTGTGTGTGTTGTTTTCTAGGGTGTCTTTTACGGTCTTACTAGCTAACCTCTACGGGTAGCTAAATTTGTATAAATTCATACAAATTTAGCTTGGATGACAGGAAAAGTGTAAATTAAAACCCAGATAAATTAAGATTAAGTTGAACATAAAAGCCATATGAATCTATAAACAGAATTCTCACCAATAAAGATGACCACAAAATTATGTGTTAATACATGATCTATAGTTGTTCATAGCTTTGATCTATTATTGAATTGGAACATGAAATATCCACCTATTGTTTCATGGATCTACTTAAAATGAAAGATGATAAGCTTTTTTCTCAAAGAGAAAACATTTGCTTTTGGCTATACAACATACAGAAGAAGATTATCTGGAAAAAAAAAACAGCAAAGAACTAGTAATTACCTTGTTCAAATAATTCATTTGGGTAAGCACACAAGTAATTACAACAATAGTGAAGACCCAAGTTTGGGGATAGACTAGTTGATTCATTCCGGATAATGTCAACTTCAGAGCAATTCCAAGTGCTTTAACACTCATGACCTGTCAAACGACACTCTTAGATAAACCAAAAAAAAAAAGGAAAAAAGGATTACATAACCATAAAGATACTCAAAGTCTAATAGCAACACATACCGACAAGGAACCTACAAGCGAACAAACTCCAATGTAAACCATTATGTGTGTCTGGCCATATTGTGGGATAAAGTGGAATATAAGTATAAACACAGCAGATATGACAAGCGCTGCATACAATAGAAAACCTGACAAAAACAAGAATGATTATAAGATTTTTTTTCCTTTATTATATCCAATAGAGTAAAATTAAATGAAATAGTCAGTGAAAATATAAATAGTTGTAAATAAACTATTTACCTGGTTCCATAGCAAGATCCCAAACTTCTGTTACAGATTCAATCTCACGTTCTTGAGGAGCATGTAAAACAATTGTTGTAGAACCCACAACACATAAAGCACAACCAAGAATCCCAAAGATATGCAGCCTCTCCCTTAAAATAATATGTGCAAGCACAGCACTGCAAAATAATATTACAATCAGCACTCAACCCTAAGAAGTAACCATATTTAGGTGTAAATTTTTATCATGCCTGATAATTATGCTGAGAGCACCAAGAGGAGTTACTAGTATAGCTGGTGCAAATGCATAAGCCGCAAAATTAGCAACTTCTCCAACAATCACTGTCAAAGTGGCAAATGTTTGTCAGAATATTTCTCTTTTCAAAATAAAGTCATTCCACTATAAAAGGCACAAACATTTAGTTCCTCAGACTTTAAAATGCTAGTTTTTTGTTAGTATCTGTATAATTAGCATGCAGATGGCAGCTGACAAATCTGTCATTCCAGCTTTCCAAATGGAAAAATATGTTTTGATGAAAACTGCTGAACACCCACAACCCACCCACCCCCCGTTCCCCTTTCAAATTTTATGTCTAAACTGCAGATAAACCTTATCCATTGGTCTATTGTAGCTGGAACAGAAATGATGATTTCACGGTCAAAGTGATATGAAATGGCAGAATTGCCGTCACCCGCAGTAGCCAAAGTTTGAAATGTAACCGTAAATTGATAAATCATATAGGAATTTTCTATATTATTTAGAATAAAAGGTATGGCAATTTATTAATTTCTTACCGTGAAAAAATTTCTCATGTAAACAATTATGTTGTAAGGTATAATGTTTCCATAACTTCCTATGTTTCTGCTGAAGTTTAGAGTTCTTTTACAGATTCACCAGTTTTATCTGTTTCATTGTTTGTCCACTAGATCAATATATGTGTATGTACATTTTATAAGAGAATAAAAACAATACACACTATATTTGAGCTAGATAATAATAGATATTATAATTCACCAAAGAGGAAACTAATAATCGATCTTCATTGGTCACACAGATAAAAAAGAGGGACGTATAACTCACTTGTTATCATGCCCACCCACCAAAGTGGCTCATATAGGTATGAATATCCTCCCACTCCTGTGGAACATACACAATGACTCAATCCCAATTAATCACGATGTTAGATGAAATATAAAGAGAAATGAAAATGCTGAGTAGCAATTAAGTGAAAATTAACATTTTGAAGCCGAGTAACACAACTTGAACTGCATTAATATACTCCACAAGAAATTGCAAAATGATGAAAAATATTTAAAATCAACCTTATAAATCAATCTTCAGTCTTCACTGCAGTAAGTTGTTCATCTTATTTCCATTTCACTCAATCAAATCAAGAGTTTGAAAATTAAAATAGAAATCCAGTTCAGATTGAAATGAATAGAAACTGATAAGAAAATATAAATAAATTGTAGCAAGAATTTAACAATCAGCACCTAATACCTATTAAATAAAGTAGCCTCTAAATTTGTCTTCAACTTCACTAATCCACCAACACTTGTACGCACCAATCTTGACTACAATTACAGTTTACCACATTTTCAATTTATACTCAATTCTCTATAAAATCTGAAAATTGCAATAATTTAGCCATACTCAAACACCCAATTGCTCTACTGACAATAACCCAGCATCAGAATCATAAAAAGGGAAGAACTGAACTTTGAAATAAGCATTGAAATTACGAACCTGCTCTGATGCCAGAAGCCCCAGCCTTCTTTAAGCCCTTTTTCTTCACTATGAAACTAGCACCAATAAATAAGCTTGAAGACAAAGCAAGAATCAAACCCTTAATGTTGTCAGAGGACATGCCTTTGTACGAGTCTCTCCAGCTCATCGGGCTCTGACCCTGAGTCGCCATGGCGTGAGAAACCGAAACTAAAACCCTAAGCTTCGCTCACACGCTTGGACTGTAACATTACTGTTAAAAGTGCAAAGACACAAAGGGGTGATTGACTCGGCCTGAGTTGGATCGTCCGTCTTTACAGAGATTTAGATGGAGAATGTCGGCGGTGGGTACAAAATACAGCTGTAGATCGGAAGGCAAAGAGAGGAGAGGGCGTGTGTGCGTTAACTGTTAATGTAGGGATTGGATTTTGTCATTTTAACCTGGGTTTACCATTATAAGGACTTCACTCCGACCAAAGGTTGATGAGTGCGACACTCCACCTTTTGATTTTATTTTTCTTAATTCTCTCAATTTTTTCTCTCGTTTTCGATTATTTTCTTCTTTTCTTTTAAATCATAATGAGGTTTTTTTTTTTTTTGATTCAGAATGTCATAACACATATTGGTATCCTAAGAAAGTCGAACCCACAATCTCGCATGCATCAACATTGGTGTTAAAGCACTACATCAACCACCTTGGGATAAATCAGAATGAGTTACGTTTACTACTTTTTTAGATACATTTTACTAACCATCTTATATGACAACTAATGTGGCACATAAACTAACTTATCTAAAAATTTTATTAAATGATGTAGCTATTCCGTATTAGGATCAAGATAAAGTGGTTTGTAAGTAATATCCGAAAATGTGGTTCACCAAATATTAAAGTGGATTCGCATCATTTTATTTTTTACCCTATATTCATTACAAAGTGAATATTTGTCTTGGCTTTCGGTTTTTAGTTTTATTTCTTTTCTGCACATTTTGGATTGTCGTGTTCGGCTTGTATGGCCATCTAGTGCTTGCAGTTTGTATTGGTTCTAAAAGCGACCTTGAAGTCTCTACCTAGGTCAAGTTGGTGGAGATCAGGTCTAGTTCAGTCTTGAGGTGAGTTCTTGTGCTGTCGCATTTTATGATTTCGATGTTTGTTGA
Source organism: Rubus parviflorus (assembly GCA_029955375.1). Lineage (NCBI taxonomy): Eukaryota > Viridiplantae > Streptophyta > Magnoliopsida > Rosales > Rosaceae > Rubus > Rubus parviflorus. The sequence goes on along the minus strand of JARGGL010000008.1, from coordinate 1,099,156 downwards.
AGTGACTTGACGAGATTAAATGATAAATGGACATGGATTAATATCCGAAAATAAAACCAAAAAAAATTACAAAAACCTACATTCAAAAATGAACGAAAATGGAAATGTACAAAAGAAAAAAATAAAATAATAATAATAATAATAAAAATATAAAATTACACAATTAACAAAGACTTTGTCAACACACCCAGCTACCAGGCGTTGTCTCGTTCACGTGCTTAGCGTACCTACATCTAAAACTGTTGTAGGGGTAAGTTTTCGTCATCACTGCTTAGTAGGGGCTTCATCTCGGCTAGGTTTGAACACCAAGTATAAATAATAAAATATTTTTGGCCAATCTATTTAAAACTACGTATATAGGTAAAAATAACGATAAAATTATAATCCTTTATTTTATTTTTTACGAAAACACTTTTGTGGGTCCAGGATAACAAAATTGATGACCGATTACTATGTCAACTACACCATTACCAATATCAATATCATAAAATGGCAAGGAATAGCAAGAGAAAATATGAATACATAACAAATAAAATTTCATAAGAATCGAAGTATAGGAAGCAAGTGAAAAAAAATTGATTCTAAAACAAAATATGTTGCTGGTTCGTTAGAAATTCCGGCCATGTTATTATTAGACTTTGAAATTGCACGAAAAATTCATTTTATATGAAAGCTAATTGTATTTGAGATGTCTATTTGAAAAAAAATGAAAATAACACAATGAAATAGAATTTCGAACAATCTTGTGACTCCTCTCTCTCAAAACTAAAACAAAACCCTAGCCACCATCACAAGGGGAGAAGGTTCCCAACCTAACCTCCTCCCCTTCCTCTTTTCTTTTCGTTTCCCTTATGGTGAATAATAAGCCCCTAAGGGTGATTTGATTTGAGTCATGCTCAAATCTAAATACCCATCATCTCTTTTCAACTTTTTCTCTAGTCAAATCTTTCCCCTAAAATTCAATTTCTAAGATTTGTTTTACTTAAATTTAGTTCTCTCTTTGAGTTGAAGAATTTTGTTGTTATATCTTCAGGTGTTTTTGCTCATCTTCGTCAAATCCAAATTATTATGGGTTTAGAGGGAGTTTATTGGGCAATTCGCTATTGTGCGCAGTATATAGGGCTTTTGTTCTTTAGGGTTGTATGAGATTGGCTAGGATTCAAGAATTATGGGGATGTGAGATTAATAGTTGTTAGTGCGACTTTTGTCTGCTTTAACCATGTTGACTTCGTAATTGATGTTGTAATGTTGAACTTAGCATATTTGCTGATTCTTTGATGTAAATATTGAAGTTCATCTAATGAAATTGGTTGTTTTGATAAAAACAAAACAAAACAAAACAATCATGTTGACTCAAAACAGTCCTCAAGGTTAGCCAAGGCTTGGATATAAAATCAAACTCAATCTCATATGACAGTTCTTTAATTCTTGGAACTTCAAATTCGATGGTGAGTGTGAGTATTGACTTCTTGAGGCAAATAATAAGTTATACCCTAAGTTTTAATAATCAAAAGTGTTTAAAGAAATTAAATCGAAATTCAAAGAAGCATACAAGTTCGCATACGTATATATGAAGTTTTGAAAGAACGATAAACTGACCTTAGAAGATTTGGAATCAATTGTGAATTCTCTGTTCAATGACTAGTTAATAATATTTAGAGCCTTAATGCTAGGATTCCAGAAAATAAATAAATAAAAACTAGAAAAATCTAAACTAAATTAGAATCGATGACAAAGTAAAAGAATAGATTGAAAAACTACCCTCAAATTTGTCTAGATTCTAATTTGATTGAGCTCAAATTTTAGAAGGTTATATATAATATCGTGTCCAAGGAGATCAATGACCCTAAAACCCTTTTGTGATATGTGCAACAGAGGTAATTTAGCAAATGATGGAAAGATTTAGATATGGAAAGTGTGAGTGATATTAACAAGTGTGAAGTAGTGAAACGTCTTTTGTGGGTTTGATTTTTGTAAAAATATGAATGCAACAAGCAATAAATAAGATAAAGCAAGTAATTGAAAATGCAAGGTTTAGAAAATGGTGAGGGATTTTGGGTGGAACCTTGGTCCAAAACTTGTGAAAACGGTGGGGGATTCATGTCTAGATTCATGCAAGAGTCACACTCCTCATCTTGCCCATGCTATAGTACAAGATGGTCCCTTTAAGGCATTTTCAAGCTAGGCTATAGTCAAGAAAACTCTTCCTAATTCACACCCTCAAGCTAGGCTATAGTCAAGATAGAGAAGACAATTTAGAAGTTATATACACCAAGACAAAGGCATGCAAGCAAGGAATTTGGATCCTCATCATGTTCATTGACAAGTGTCCATGCAAATTTAAAGGAAATCACTCTCTAAGTTGCATATATACCAAAATAACCAAACACATGAAAGGAAGTGATTAAGTTCTTAACATGCATTCAATTCATTCAATATGGTCAATCAACATACCCAAGAACAAATCATCAACATTAGTCATCAAACTGTAAGACTAATATGGACTTAGCATTAAGTTTATATTAAAGCATCAACAACTTACCATTCAAGTGTAGAACAAGTAATCGGAGAATCATAGAGACTTTAATCCTAGGTATCCTATTCATGATGTATCTAATGAATTAGGAAGGAATCTGACATATCTTGGTTATTAAGATATCATATAAGATATGCAATTACATTAGGGATTTGGAATTAAATTGTTTCCTTTATGGGAAGTGACAAAATATCCAATTACTCTATTTATATGGCTTAGGTCCCTGCACTCTCTCTAACCGGTAATACAATTTCTTGCCCCATAGAGAGAATACTAATTGATATGCAGTGCAGAAGACTTAGGCTTGGATTGAGTGGACATTCAGGTTATGGTTCATGATCCATTTTACTTTGTTCATGTTTTCTATTATTATTGTATCTATATTATTTGTGAAGCGATTTAATGGCTTTTCTAGTTTTGAGTTTACACAAACATATTCTTACAAGCTTTGGACTAGGGCACACAACCCTAGTCCCCAACCTTTAGACTACTCACTACAATCCATAAGAAGCATCATATGAAATTAATTACAAATAGGAGGAGAATATGGATAGAAATGCTCAATGAAGATGTCCTTGAGACCGATTTCTTCCTTCTTCTTTCTCTACTTGCTTCAACTCCAAGATTGTGGATGCTCTTGATTTTTTGGTGAGAATTCCCAGCTGAAACTTGGTGGATGATGTAGTGTGGTGTCACGTCCCAAATGCGAGACCAATATTATATATAAATATGGTACCCGAATTTGAGTTGTGAGGTGCGAATTACTCATAATAGTAGTACTTTAATTTTTACCACAATTACAACTGACGATAATTTGGTATATCGAACATTTTATTAATTAAAATGTTACATAATTATCCAGAGTTTAGAGGAAATCAAATCTAATTTATTAGTTTTCACTTGCTGGCCGACACCTATATATATGTAGAGAATGATTCTCAGGTAAGGAGATCCTTACTTTTTTAAGTTAAGAAGTTTTGATTTCAACCGTTAGATCAAAACAGACATGGGACCCAACTGTCAGATATGTTTTAAATGATTTGCTTTGACGGCTGAGATCAAAACTCCTTAACTTAAAAAAGTAAGGAGCTCCTTAGCAGAGAAGGACTGTATATGTAGATATCTACATATATATATAGATATACATGTCTTCTCTGCTAAGGAGATCCTTATCTTTTATGCTACGGAGTTTTGATCTCAGCCGTCAGATCAGATAACTTAAAACGAATCTGACGGCTGAGATCAAACTCCGCACCATAAAAATGTAAAGACATCCTTACCTAAGAATCATTGTATATATATATATATATATATATATATATATATATATATATATATATATATTTTATATAATTGTTTTCAAACATAGCTGGGGTTGAGTCCTACTGGGCTAGCGAGGACGAAAACTCACCCCTACAACAGTTTTGGACGGGGCTACTGCACTGTAACAGGATAATATTTGGACGGGGCTGGGTGTGCAATAACGTCGTTTATTTCATTATGTGTTAGGTTTTGGATTATTTAATCCTCTCTTCGTCTCGAAATTTGTATTACGGAACCTCTTGATATTTGGTTCGTCATTGAGTCAATTGTTTATTTATTTGGTACTTCTTCGACTCATTTATTAAATTAAATTTTTAGATGAACAATTTGAATTATGGATTTTATTATTTACACCTCAAAGTAATTTCATACGTTTCTACTACGCGTTATAAAAATGTTTCATAAAATTGCCTTGCAGCTCTTTAAAATGGAAGTTGGTTAATCTGACTTATGTTTTAGAGGTTCGCGGCACTGTTACGTGCTTAAATTGAAGAGGTGCAATTTGGGGCGTTACATAAAGGTTGGTACAGACTTGTAGAGGGATTAGAGACGAACAATTTGGGATTGGTTTCATGGCATGAGGTGGCCAAACGTGACGGTGGCGAAGCCGAGAAGTTTTGCCGACTTAAGGGTGGAGAAATGAGAGTGGTTGTGGCGGTTCTGATTGAAGTGGGAGTGGCAGATTGTTATTTTTTGAATTTTGAATTTCGTGAGGACAGTTTGGTAATTTGGTAATTAAATGGTCTGAATGGGCAATCCGGTTGTGGGCCTGAGTGCATGATAAATATTTTGGGTTCTTTGTCCCTAATGGTAAAGAATCCATTATCATATTGTAACTCATATAAACCTAATTTAACATGAATTCAATAATGGTGGCTAATTGTGACAAACTGACAATCATAAAATAAATATCATATATTAAGATGATCAACGTAAATAATCTTTAACTCTCTGCAATAATGGCTTTCACCACATGTTATGTAGTATACATGCATGTGAGATGCATGTGGGAGATTGCTAGTATTAATAGTTGGCAAAATTCTAAAAAAATATATCTATAAGTTAGTGTCAAAGATGTGAGCAAAGATATGGGCAGGTTTGAGGGGCCTTTGGGTTCGTGCACCTGTCAAGCACTAATGGCCAACGACAGCCTGTTTTGCGAAGGGAGATTAGTCTCCTCGGCTTACCATCCAAGGAGTTGGGGAATCAATCCTGAGAAAAGAATCCCTAATAAAAAAAAAGACGTGAGCAAAGATTCACCAAAAATAGTAGGGTTAGGCACGAGACAGGACAAGCCGGGATGGAGGTGATCCTGATCTCGATCTGGCAATTTATTTGCAGGACGGGATGAGATTGGCCATTTTCAAAACTGATCCCGTTCATCCCGAACCCGATCGGGATTTAAACTTGATTTGAAATATGAAAAAAAAAAAAACAGAGAAGATGAAATTTTGATCCAACTTATGACTTAGGAGAATACAACACCAACCAAAGTACCAAACTAATACCACAACCAATAATCAAACCAATTAACCAATACTGGAAGTTTAGAACATAATTAGAATGAAATGGAACTACTTCACCAATACGGGAAGTCTAGAACATAATCAGAATGAATTGGAACTACTTCTTTCTTACCACCAAAATAAAAAATCCCAAATCCCTTTCCTAATCCTCGAATCACAAAAATCTCAATTCACTCCCAACCGAAAAAATGGTAATCAGAGAAGGAGGAGCAACCTCAAAAAAGAGGCAACGCGCCGCACACGCCGCCAATTCAACCACGGCTACCTGCCTTTAGCCGCCCCGGCGCTGCCATCATCATCGACTCTCCCTCCCATTCTGATCACAAATCTACGAACCCGATCCACAAATCCAACGACCCATCTCTCCATTCCTTCAACGATGTCGATCAGTGACCGGTGAGACTGAACACGATTGAAATCAATTGGTAGTGGAAGAGATTGAACACGATCGATGACTGGTAATGAAACTGGAGAGAATTGAGCGGAGAGAGCTGGGTTCTAGCAAGAGAGAAAGTGAATTGAGAAAGAGGAGAATCTAGTCTTGACATAAGAGAGAAGAGAAGAGGCATTGAGGGAGAGAAGATCGAGAACTGGAAAAGAGGAGAGATCAAGAGAGAAACATAGGTTGTCAAAAAAAAAAAATGAGATAGAGAAGTGTGTTAGTCGGTTGGGCTTAAATGATTTAAAAAAATAAAAATAAACTTCGGGACGAAAGGGGTTCTTCGGGATTTAAAAATCAAGAACAGCGTCGTGGGTCGAGATGAAATAGTAAAATTTGATTTTCAATCCCGTCTTGTCCCGCCTCGGGACGGTTCAGGATCGGGTTGGGACGAGCCTTTCGGGATTTTGTGCCCCGCCCTAAAAAAAAATTGTGAGCAAAAATAGACTCAATGATCAACGTTTGGCTCCATCTTGAATGAACATGTAGTACTAGTGCGTATTTACCCAAATGATGAGTAAAATGCTCAAATGGTACATGAACTATCACGAAATGCACTTTTTTGTACCTAAGTTTGCTTAAAGAGTCTGGTTGTACTTAAACTATGTCTCCGTTAGCCTCATTAGTATCTCTGTTCAATTTTCCGTTAAAAAAAAAAGTCATCAATGGTCAGACCAAAAACACAAAGAGTGAATGATTTTACCAAAGTGCCTATGGCAAAAAAACCCACATGTACGCCACCTAGACAATTTTAACGAAAAATTGGACGGAACTACTAATGAGCCTAACGGATATATAATTTGAGTCATAAGCAAACTTAGGTACTAAAAAATGTATTTCATGATGGTTCGAGTACCAATCCCAAATATTAATAGACTCCAGAAACAAGCTCCACGTTGAGTTAAGCATCGGATTCTAAACTCGACCCGCCAAGCGAAGGGCCTGCCTGCGCTCTATTTCACAATTTGCCTAAACTTGAAATTTTCGTGTGAAAGGAGAAGAAAGATATGGATACCCAATTCCATCACAATTTTTACGAGAGGCGTCCCATCTTCAGATCCAAAACTCCCGCTGTTAGATGGTTTAAAGAATGGTATTTCTTGTTCTTAATTTCTAATTCGATTTTTCTAGGGCACAATTACTGTTTTTCTTTGGTGCCTCAGAAAATTATAGGTGGATTTAGTTTATGGTATGAAATTTTCCTTCCAAGTAAAACAAGATGCAATATATAAAGATCAGATCAATGGTAGTTAGTGATTTCTGACTAGTGAGAAGGTTGCATTGGGTTCTGTGAATAAATTGAAAGATAAGTCGCAGAACCTGCCCGAAGCTGTCTGAGGCTTTGTTAGTAATTTCAACAGTAAACGAACAAATTTAAATCAGTGTTATGGTTTAGTTGAAGATTTTGGTTACTGTTCGGTTGACGGTAAATGCCTGGTTTTATGTGCTTTAGCCATTGGGTTAGGGTTTGAAACTTCAAAAAGTAGAAAAAGAAGATCAGTTTTATTCAATCCTGTGTTTCTTTCTATTGTATTATATATCAATAAGATCAAGATATTAAAAAGAAAACTACAGTGGGTTATTTTAAAATGTTTAACCTGCAGTCTAATCTTTTGATGGAAATTGTTGTAGGGTTCCCCAAGATGTCGTAGCAACAGGTGGAAAGTGCTCTCTCTTGAAATGGGTCACAGGTACCCTCATTGTCTTCTCCCCTACCCTCTATGTCTTCTCCCCTACCTGCATTCTATAGTGTGCTTGAAAGACTTGTTAGCCATTTTTACTTTATAGACTATGAATTTGCATGAGTGTGCTTGAAACCCAGGTACGTTGATATGGGTTTCAGATATATGATGTATGCGTTCTACATGCTATGTGAGTGGTGATTGACCCAATTGGTCATAGAAATCACAGTAGCTGTCTTATTGAGTTGAATTCAGTTTACCAACCTATGAATTACACCCTTTATCAGTCTCATGCCCGACCTTTTAGTTTCATCCATTCACTACCCGAACATTTCAATTTTCATCAATCCAAGTTAATCATTTACTTAACTGTTGAAAGATTGTTACGTGCTAATGTGTCCACTACAGGTCCCACTTTTTACTGACCTGGATGCTAGGATGGACATAAAATAGTAATTTCATAAGGTAGTAAATTGATGAAATTGAAAGGTCAGGTATGAAACTGATGTAGGGCGTAAAGCATAGGGTAGTAAACTGCATTTAACCCTTTTTTTATCTACTTTACTTTCATTGTTTTCTGTGTTGGCAGATTTGCGTTGCTTAGATCTAAAATGTTACCTCATGCTCATATATTTTGTGTTGCAGTACATTAAGTAGCTCAGGCACTATACTTGTACATGTGGACACATTAAAGACTAGTAGGGCTTAGTTTATCATTGAATATCTTTCTGCTTCTGTCTAGTTCTAGATTGACATCTATAGATTTTTTTAGGTTGTAAATTGGTTCAGTTTATCAGTCATTTTCCTTACTACATCTAAAACATTCAGCAAATAGTTTTCTTTTTATTTTTAGTTTCTTTGAAGAGAAACAAAATTTTACTAACAATGTACAAAAGTGGAAAACCAATAGAACATTGGCAAATACAAAAGCAAGATAGGAGACTGGCCTTTATTCCCCATGCTTACAAATCCTTCCAAATCTGATTATAGGGTTGAAAATATGAGATATCAGAACTGCTACAAAAATAGTTTCTATAGGACTTGCACGAAAATGTCCCATAACTGTCCAACGTCCAGCTCCAGCCCCATATATCTTCTTTGTAGCAAATGCACATCTTCCAACTTTAGTTGCATCGAAGCAAACTCTTCCAGCCCTAAATCATTTGGCTTTCTTCTGAAGCCCATATTACAATTATGGGGAAAGACAGTACCTTCTGCAAAGCTTGCACTGTTCTCATTACTGATTCAGCTAATAAGTGTCTTGAAACGTTAAATTTAGTTCTGTATTCTTACAATGGGTCAATTTACTTTAATCTTGGGACTTAAAGGATCAAAGATGAGTTGTGGGAGCCCTCTTGAATTGACTTATTCGGAAAAGCATGTACTGCTTGTCTTTGTTCTTTATGACGGTAATGGGTTTGGCTCAATTTTCTCATTTTTCTCTGTTTTTCTTAGAGGGCACGGTAAAGGCTTTGAATGAGAAATCAAAAGAGCTAGTGGCACCAGAGCCAGAACCAGAACCTACAACTGAAGTGCTTTTTCTTTGCAGCTATGAAGGCTGTGGGAAGACCTTTATTGATGCTGGTGCTTTGAGGAAGCATTCTCACATCCATGGGGAAAGACAGTATGTTTGTCACTATGAGGGTTGTGGGAAGGTATTGTTTCAAATGTGTATGTTGTTTTCCCTAACTTTTGGTTTACTCTTTTGACTGATGGTATTGAGGTAGCAAGTTACTATCTTGTCAAAACAATGTGAAACCAGTTGTCAGGTTACAATTTTGAGATACGGATGATAATGGAAATGTTGAATACGAATCCCATCTTGTACCGTTTGTAACGTACTAGTTGCTAGGAAGAAAGTATTTGTTATGTAGCCTAAAACCTAGTGTATTTTTTTTTTCAATTTTGTAAAACATGGTCTGATTTCTTATTTCTGGAACTTGTGAAGTCTTGTGCAATCCTAAATAGTGTTACTTTTAAGTATATGTGGGAGTAGGTAGTTACAGGGTAAGAATGGGTAGTTATAGGTGGTTTTTCATATTGATTTTTTTTAATTAAGTCTCTATTTGTGTTTTGACTTTTCTATTTCTGGTGATTAAGATGATGTATAAAGTTATTTAATCTTTAAGGGGCATTAAAGTAAAAAAATTCGGTTATGATTAACAACATGTGTTCTCTTAATAATAGTATAGATTAGGTTGGTGTGTAATGGAACTTGGGGGAAAAGAAAAATTAATGTTTAAGTACTGATTTTCAATTAAAGTTTCTTGTCTCTTTGTAAATTGAAAAGAATATTGTTAATGTTGCAGAAATTTTTGGATAGTTCAAAGTTGAAACGGCACTTTCTTATTCATACTGGCGAAAGAGATTTTGTATGCCCTCATGAAGGCTGTGGTAAGGTGATCATTTTATCCTCTATTAAAAAGTGCTATATTTTGACTTTGTTATCTTTCCTTGATCTCTTGGCATCTACTGTTGAATTTGTGCTGGTTTGTTATTATCTTCCCTTACTGAAAGATGCAATATATTTGATCCACTTCTATGTTATGTTTAGTTTATCTCCTGTTGCACAGTTGGAACCGTTTAATTATTTTGTTTATGTTGAAATGGAACACACTTTCATTAAAGGGACCAAGAAAAACAATTGAATGCAGGGGACTGCATCTTCTCCTTCCCTTTCCAGAATGAATCTGAGTTGTATATATAATATATTGGCTTCACTTTTTTTTTTTGGGCAAATATTTATTGGCTCGACTAAGACCCTATAAGTGGCTTTGAAATTTATATTATCTTTTTGTTTTAAATAGTCTGCCTTCACATGTATTGTTAAGATTTTGAACTCATTTTAAGGAGGAAGGAAAGAAAGAACAAACTTTATATTAATTACAGTTAAAAGCTCAACTAGGAACAATGAAGACTTCTTCAGACAACGATTATTGTCAAATAATAATTATATATATTACCCTCGATTAAGAAAAAAAAATCACAACTTCACATTGAGCCTTTAGTTGAACCAATCTTCTCCTCATGCCATTTACATTATTTGGTGCATGCGAATGCATAAAATATCTGTACTGTTGTAATGAAGTTCCTTTTTTGTTTTTTGGTATGATTGTAATGAAGTTTAAATCTTACATCTGCAGGCATTCTCCCTGGATTTCAACCTACGGTCGCACATGAAAACACATTCACAAGAGAATTATCATATATGCCCGTACCCAGAATGTGGAAAGAGATATGCACATGAGTACAAGCTAAAAAACCACATTTCTTCTCACCATGAAAAGGTTAATAACATTCCTCTGCTCTTTGGTTTATACAGTATATATATATATATTGTATTTCAATAATTCTGCCGGTAAATGTCCCTTGTTTCTATAATTCTTATGCTTATGCTGTTCCAGGAAGAATACAATAAACCTTTTGAATGCATAGGAATGTGAGGTCTGTGTTGCTAATAGATTTTCAGATATTGGGGCCAATAATTTGTTGTGGACAGAGGGCCAATTTATAACTGATGTTAACGTTATGCAACTATTTTTGTGAACTTTCTCACCAATAGGAAGTTTGATTTGTTCCCAACATTAACATTAATTTTAGTTGCAGAATGTGCCTGTGGACGTGCCTAAATATGCCATTCCATCTTCAGAGAAGCAAACAAAAACTCCCAAGCCTCCTGCAGGGGTTTATGGCTCTGCATCATCTGATCGCCCTTATGCCTGTCCTTATGAAGGGTGTGAAAAGGCCTACATCCATGAATACAAGCTTAAACTACATCTTAGAAGAGAGCATCCGGGCCATATGTCTGATGAGAATGCCGAGAATCCCCCTAATACTGCTGACAATGAGATGGATGAAGCCAGTGATCAAGATGTCTATGCTGGGAAACGTGTGAATGGCAAAAGCCAGAAAACAAATAGGGCCAAACCGAATTTGAAGTTCCCGCCTGCAAAAGCCGTGCAGCGTAAAGGCTCAACTCCATCTCCGGCCACTATGAAGACAATGAAAAAACCATGGCCCGTTAAAGAAGTAGTTTATGAAGAAGATAGTGAAGAAACAGAGGAAGACCGTGACAATGTAGAGGATGGTTGGAGGTATGCTGGAAACAATGACGATGATGATGAAGAAACAGAGTACGAGGACTAGATCTTTGAGGAGGAACTTTTATTTTTGTACTTGAGGGATGGATATGGAGGCACTTTGTCTGGACTTCCCTATTTAATTTAATTTTATTCGGTTCTTTATATTTTTTATTTTACCTTTGGAAATGGCAATGTGAATTAGGCAGTTCTACCAATTTCTGTTCAAGGATATGGCATAATAATTAATATATTTATATATATATGCGTAATTTGCCTTGTAAGTTGTAACATTAAAGCTTGACAAGATAGTGAAATTAGGCTGTAAATTGAAATAAATAAATTGGCTCAATTGTTGATTTCGACTCGTTTTGGCCCAGTTTGGTACTTTGGTTCTTGTTCGTAAAAGAGAACGAGCGAAGCTTGAACTCCATATCAAGTTTGTTAACAAAATCATGCTGAGACTATTCCGCTCATAAAAATCATGGAACAATTCAGGTGCTGCTATTTACACCTCAAGTAGAGCTATACTCCACTTGATCACTCAATTCTATAATTTTTTTGACAGTTTCTAATTGAAGGCTAAAAACTTGACCGTGTATTGGTTGCAGTTCTGATCAATTTCCTTGTGAATCGCGGTTTAGTGACTTGGTTGTCGCAGTGGATTTGTTTTCTTTCTATGTCACTAAAGATCTGAGTCTGTGATGGTGGAAACGTAGAATGGTGAATTGATGATTATGGTGTCATAATTGACTTTTTTTTTTGTTTGGGATTCTTTTTATGGGTGAGGGAATTGATTTGGTTTGGTTTTGGTTAATTAGGGATGGGTTTTAGCTTCTGCTTCCTCTACTTTTCTGACTGCTATGAAATTATAGATGCATCTTCTTCAATTCTTCACCTCACTACAAAAGGGTAGAGGACGATATGGTGGTGATGGGTGCCTGGGATATAGATGATGAAAATTAGAAAAAAGAAAATTGTATTGTTTTTACTTTATAGTTTTGAATATGAGGTTAGCATCTGTTAACTAATATGACAGGTACGTGTGAAATTGTAGATGGGAGACAGGCAAAATGGGAGCGGAGTGTGTAACAAATATCAAATTACATGGATGGAAAGAAGCCAAAGAGTCCCCTATTTCGTTCTCTATGGGAAGAAGGACTATTTTAAACAAGAACAAAAAAGTTATTCTGGTATTTCTCTTCAACACTTGTCTTCCACACTTGCAGTGCTATCCAAGGTGGATTGCTCTGACACTGTGGAAAAGCATGATTTTTCTGAACATGTTGATTGAGGGGAAGGTGAAATTGGTAAGAGTATTCCTGTCGTCTGATTATTCATGTATTCTCCTGAGGGAGTAATGTCTATACTTATGTAGTTGTCACCATCTCCTCCGTGTGATTCAGGAGAGCCTAGTATGCTTCCAGCAGATTCCGATTGTGCTGGGGAGAAGTCTCCGATGATACAAACCCGGTTGGCTTCATTTAGGTAATCTAAAGCATTAACTACCTGCCATTATATCAGACAACAAACCCATTTATATATATGCATGTGTTGCTTTAATTCATGAGCAAATCAGTGAATAGGAATTTCTATTCATTGGTAATATGACATAGCATGTTTTTTAATTAGTTTCACAATACCACCAATGTTGTTGGTACTAAATTTGTTTTGTTTATAGTTCGTCTCACTTAATCTTTAATCTGCACCATATAGTTTCTTAGAAATAAGATACTGTCATGCTATCTGTTGTACCATTTGTTCTATCCAAAATTTGATAGAGATATCTATGCCTGTTCCAGTATTTGTCTATATGCATCCAACTTGTGTCCTAGTTTTAGGCTTATGTTGCACTTATTCCATTTGCTGAAGGACTTGTTACTTGCATATTTCCATTGTCTACTTAATTGTGTGGACGTACCTTATCCATAGTTAATCTCTTGTGAGGATCCCTGGTGAGACATTTTTCTGCTACCCGAACCATACAAAAGAGTTGGTGAACGTCGTGCGCATCTACATTCCTTGGGTCGATTAAATCTGGGTAGTTCCTGTCTTTCAATAGTGGTCTTGCCTGAGAAGAATAAGCAAATGTGAAGTAAAATACTAGAAGCCTGCTCCCTTGTTTTATTTTGCTATCAGTAGTTAGTGTTTCCATTTTGTCTGCAGAAAATACTCCCCTATTATAATCTCTCATGCATGTTTTAGTGCATGCGATATGAATATTTATTTAAAAGTATTTATAGTATGGAAGCTCTTACCCAACCCACAAGACTTTTTCCTCCAAGCTTCTTGTCTGTAGGCCTCATTCCTGTGATAAGCTGTAATAGAATGACCCCAAAAGCATAAACATCTGTCTTGGTTGACACTTTTCCACTTTCTGCATATTCTGGTGCCAAATATCCCAGAGTTCCGACAACTCTTGTTGTGTCTGATGATTTATCCGAGTCTTCATGTTGAGTTCTTGCAAGGCCAAAATCTCCTAACTAGTATATAAAATATGTTAGTTGGACCATGGATGTGGTTATTTTGGTCAAACAACGAGGATTGATTTAAAGAGTTTTGAATAGTAAAATCTATTCTGGCTCAAGCACTTTTACTAAGATCCAATGCACTTGGAGAGCAGATTACCAAACTAATAAATAAATGCAATCTGAAAATTGAATGAATCCACCCGACTCTAAGTCAAAATGCTATTTTAGTTGCATGGCGTATCTGATATTCCATATATGAATATAAATCTTATTTCTTAAGCATTGTATAATACTTAAAGCAAAAGAACTTCATGTTGACTAACCCACATAACTAACTAGTTCATGATATCAATGGGCATTAACTGCAGACATATCTGAATTATTTACCAGGGATTCATAATCATGTGTCACGAGGATGTTGTTTGGTCTCACATCCCTATGGATAATGTTGTTCTCGTGCAGATATTTTAACCCTTTTGCAGCTCCAGTGGCGAGTTTTATCTTCTTATCCCAACTCAGAGGTCTGCTGGTATGTGCTGCATAAATTTTATAAAAAAATTATTTCGGGGTTAGACTTCTCTATTCTATGACAGCCAGTATTAAGGAACAAACTTCATGTCAATACTAAAAGCTTCAACAATTTAAGTTAAACTTTTCTCTAATTTAGCTTGTTTTCTTCTTACTTGATAGATGTTGATCCAACGAGCCGTTGCAAACATATTCATAAACAAGGAGTCTCTGTCTTCCTTCTGAACATGATCCTAACAGCATGACCAGATTTTCATGTCTTGCCTTGCTGAGTACATGAACTTCAGACTTAAATTCTTTCTCTCCTTGGAAGCTTGCATTTTTATGTTGCTTTACAGCAATCTTCACCCCGTTCAGTTCTCCTTTGTAGACGGAACCAAATCCACCTTCAGACAAGAAGTTCTTTGCGGAAAACCCATCCGTAGCAGCTTGGAGTTCTGCATAAGTAAAGTCTCTCTTCCATCCAATCTTTGGTCGTTGATTTTTGCAAACTGTGCATGTTGAATTTTTAAAATCCTCATCTGCTTGACAGTCTCCTATCCAATCATTCTTGTAGCTGTGCTGTTTTGATTCATCTGGGCTCCCAGCTTTATATGACTCCTTGTGATCACTCGCTTGACCCTCAGCAATAGGAAAAGGGGATTTCTCTCCTGCTTTTCCTCTTCCAGTATTTGCAGTGATTTCTTCCTCTTGAGAATGACCAGCAAGATTAGAAGTTAAGGCTTCAATATTCCCCAGACTTGACGTTGAGACCTTAGTTGTCATCAGCTGCTCAGTTGATGATGAGGTAGATTTCCTGTAGTTAGGCCATTGGTGTCCACGACCATCACCATCTTGTTCTTTGCCATTACTGATCATTGGAGGACTTGGAGTTTCTAAAAAATATTCCACTTTTGATCAAGCTCTTGCATGTTTACCAACCATAAGCAATTAATGAGGAATGATGCATGATATTATAGTAAAAAATTACTTTCTAATTTTTGTACTGTATTGCAATACTACACCATGTTTAAATGAATACAAACTTCTTTGGACTCCTAATTTATATCAGGCCAAAGGAAGAAATTCTGCTTAATACATTTTTTTTCTTTTAATTTCAAAATGCAACTATAGATAGGCCTTTTATTAAAGAAGACTATAAATGACATATTTTTTTTCTTTTTTCTTTTTGTCCTATATCCATTAGAAGTGGTGATCATTTTCAGCAATTAAAGGACCATATCAATACTTCACACTTTTCTAATTTTTGCAATTTGGAACTCACAGTCCTAGGTAACTGAGATGAATTGGGAAAAAAAAATTCTTACTTTTAGGAGAGCGTTCTTCATCCGGGCTTCCGGGTATCATTTCATCATATTTTACATGTTCTTTGATCCGTTTCTTGGTGATCTGTTTGCTGCGTTTTTGAGCTACTGGTTTGTTGATCTCAATTGCTTTTGGCCCTCTCAGTTGTTCAACGGAATTGTTACGTTTCATCCTCGATATACCACATGGTAACTTCTCCATGAAAAATTGCTTGTTTTTCTTCATCTGCCTGCACCAGAAAATTTGATAGAGGCTTTCAAATTTTGGTGTCTTTATGTTCTCTACTTTTCATTGTTTTCTGATGGTACAAGCTTTGGCAATTTGCAAGTTTTAAGCTGAACTATGAACTATAAATCTTCATTGGTAGCACATTTTCACATCTAGTTTGAAAATACACAATTTAACCATATGGTAGAAATCAGCGAGGCATCTTCTAATTTTTTAGTATAGTTGTAAGAAATTTTAAATGGTTTCACATTTCATCATATGTGTTTTTCATTTCCAACTTGTGTTAGCTATGGAATTACCTCATGAACATGTCACAACACAAATATTTTGAAAGCCCTGACTTCCTAAATAACCTTAAAGTTAGGATCTACCATTTACATTGTATTCTTTTGAACTCAAAGTCATAGTGTTGAGCATCCCCCAACTAATTCAAACTTAAGGGTGGATGAAAAATTATCTTTTGGGAATGTTATGGGGAAAAGACGATGAGGAAAAAAAGGCCTTGACTACTTCTCAAAAACGGTATCCACCTTGAGCAAACTGAAATATGGGCAATTCTCATGTGAATCAGAAATAATTCTCAGTAAACTAGATTGATGTAGACTTTGGAAGCAGGGGAGTCTGATAGAGGACAATGAGCATTAATAGTTGATATCAAAGAGAGACCTCTAAGGAATTGGTTAGCGGCTATGAATGATTTCTTGAACTTGGAACCATAACTATTATCATAGCTTTAATCAATCATCATTTAACACTATTATTTGGCATGATTTGTAGTACTTTGGCTCCTTGTCTTGATTGATTTATTGTGCAGTAAAAGGAATACTTTGAAACAAGGTTGGATGACTATGACTGCAATGAATCAAGCACAATTTCAAACTCTGCAAATCTTTTAGTGACTGACCTATCAAGAATCACCCATGTTGCCCCTAATCGTTTGGCAGCATCTGCAGCAACCATCTTTGGAGAAGGGCCAGCAAGGACCTCCGTGTTGAACTCAATCTGAGTTTTTCAGAAGAACAAGTGATCATGTTAGCATTTGATTGGCAGATTATGCAGCAAAAGATTTCTTCTACTTTATTCTACTGCTGGCTGTAAGTATTCTAATCAAAATGGTTTACTTCTTTTCTTAAAAGTTAAAACGTATATTTTCCATACACAAGATGGACTCGTATAATAGTAGTAGTATTAGAACTTCAATGAATTAATTGGAACAATAAATCTACAAAAACAAACAGCAGGTTATGGCTGCAATTCTTATCTGACCTGCGCACTTTCACATATGTGAGAAATCATTGTAATTTCCACTTTGTTACGATACTCCTCCGTTTTCCTCTCAATCTCTTCTTCAATGACTTTCTGGTTCGTTCCGAAAAGTGAACTGGAATCCATCTTGGTCCTGTATCCCACTGAGGAGGATAGAGAAGTTGGGAAATTTGGTTGTTAGGGAAAACAATGGGTTAGAAAAATCAGTGCTATGTGATATTATTGAAATTTTTAGTTCTTTTACCACATATTCCAAAGTTTTGTTTCTCTTTGTTTACAAGGAAATCAAAAGCTTAAATTCTTACACAGTCTCCCAGCTGTCATGAAAGATAACGTACTAGGGTTATTAACCTGATGAAGAACTGCAAGCAGTGTAAGTTCATCCCCAGGCTTAAGTGATAAGCCTTGCAGGACTGATATAATTGTGCTCGAACTAACGATATCTTTAGATGCGTCCTGGATCACCACTACTTTCTTAGCTTCTGCTGTCATGATTTTATCTGTATGCACTACGTAGTTCTCCCAATGAGTTTTGATATATTGCACGCAGAAAAGGGTATGTAGGGATGAAATACAATGACATAAACGTTTGCAGTGCTTTGGAAATCAAATCTTGGAATTTACTGTATTAATGTACTATGTGATTATATATCTTACAGTATTTATATGTCTAATCTTGTAGAAAGGAAACTAACACACAAACATTTTTGTTTGAGTGGTCATGACTTGAGAAGCCAAGAGTTTATTTTGAAAATGAGAAACAAAACAGAAAAAAAAAAAACATTTTACTCAGAAGAATGAGGAAGGTGGACAAAGTGCAACTTTCAATATCAGAAAGGGTTCCCTGATTCAACTGATTCTGAGAACTAGAGTAGAAAATTGAAAATGAATCCTGGATCGAAGAAATTATAGTACGTGGTGATTCCAGGAAGGCATCTCCAGAGTTAGCTCGAAGCGCATATTCGTACGTATATTCAAGATTGGGACCTGGGGATTTAATTGTTCATCTTGTAAGGACCAAGGAGAGTATTTAATTAGCCTAATTAATTTGTTTATTATTAGTCGTTGATACCTATGCTTTGATGTTTTATGAACTGTAATTGAATGGCTTGCTTGTCTCATGCAAAACAGTTGGGATCGATCATTGATGATTTCAAAGCATATATTAATTGTATGAAGAAGTCTCTTCTTGTGGGTAAGCCATTTGTTTATTCATTCTAATTAAGGCCTTTATGTGCTAATGGTTTATGGAACCCAGACTGTCCATTTGTTGGACATGATAATAAAAATTCTAAGCCTGCTTGTTTTTTAGCTCTATGTTTTTGCATGGATATATTAATATGATATCCTTTAGCGAGAGAGTATCTAGTCCACGCCGTGTGCCTACACGGCCACGTGCTGGGCACGTGCACGTTACATTTTCTCCCTCCGTTAGTGGGTCAGTTAACAAACTCACGCAGGTCCAAAAAATGGTGAAAGGCAGTAAGTAAAATTTTTACTGATCCTACGCGGGGCGCCATCGGGAGTGAATGACTTGCGAAACATTGGATCAAACCTCAATAGCCATCTTATGTCTCAGATTTGCGTTATCTGAGCCGAAAACTGAGACGCAGGGACACCTCAAACCCTAGATCCGACCTTGTCAGCCGACGGAGATAAGCCCGCCGACAACTCCTTAGACTGCGGCAAGGGAGACAGTGTTGCCAAACCGAGCAGTCACCAAACAGAGGAAAGGCCGAACTCGTTCCGTTTTCTCAGCGCGTAAGTCCTTACAAGAGAAAGATTTCTTCATTTGCGATACCGCATATGCGGATCTGATTGTTTTCCGTATATGATTTTGCAGAAATTGCAGCCCGATGAAAAGGTCGCCAAATCCCTTTAGTAATAACGATTATCATTGATTACGGTTTCGGCAGTGGGTGAATGCGACCAGCTAAAGATCGGGGGAAGAAGATCCCGCAACAAATCGGAGGTAACGAGGGAAAAAAAGTCGTATTTACCATCAGAAACCGTTGATTATTTATGCGTTTTACCACTTTAATTGCAGACCCAGCCATGCTCCGTTTTTCGAACACTTGCCGGCGGATAAGATGGCTGTTATTACGATGCATAACCTGATGGGGCTGTTGATGATAAACAGTGGTGGAGCTGGGGCTGTCAAGGTGGTTCAACCTGCTTGTTCAATCGGTGAAGCCCTTGAGAATGAGGTTTGTGAGCTTAGAATTTTCTTGTCTCGTATTTTGTTTTTGCTTTTAAACTTTTATGCAGTTGAAAGTGATAGAGTTTGTTTCTCTGATTAAGTTGTTGGTGTTGGTCACAAGTTTGCTGTAGTATGAACTTTTGGCTAGAATTGTGGAAAACTATTGGTTTTTGATGTTCGGTAGAAACTCCAATAGGCACACAAAGTGAACTTTCATTTGCTGGGATTGCTTGGATTCACAATGTCATAGGGTTAGTCCTTTGACCTCTCATGCCTTCAAGACTAATGGAAAGCTTTGCATGCTAATTTAGCTCTCAGTCAGCTGGATTATCCACGTATTAGTGGCTCTATTAGTGATTCAGTTTCCATTTTCTGTTGGTTTGAACTTAATAAGAATGTAATTTGATGATCACCTGCCAGGTTAAGATACACAGATTGTTGGAGAAGACAAAGAAGAAGAGCATTGCTATTAAGAAACCTGAAGCTGAATCTGATACTATGACCTATGAACAAGAGACACTAACCAAAGAACTGGAGCAAGAGAAACTAACCAAAGAACAGAGACCGAGTTATATTGTCTACCAAATTGCTAAATGAAGAAAATTCAGCAAGTAAAGGAAATCTTGAAGGAACAAGATGACTTAAAGCCATGGGGTCAAGAAGCTCATGTTAAGGTTTGTGATGTCGATAGATTAAAACTAGAATAGAGTATGTGTCTATGTTCTTCTATTGCAGTCTGTACTGATTATTTTGCTGTCTACAGACCACCCTGACCGCTCTCGGGGAGATGTTTGAAGCTGCAGGAAGTATTATGAGTTGGATTGGTGAATGTGCAAAGGTTTGTCTTATTTGCGTTGTATATATTGTACTCTGTATAATTATGGGAATGGTGTAGACTTGGTGAATTGTACTTTGTATAATTTTGCGAAGACTTGGTGAATGGTAATGATTTGAAGAACTAAGCACATGCACAAGGAAATTGAGGATTTATGTTTGATTTTCGTTGTGTCAGGGTAGGATTTTTGGTTAGGAGATTATAGAGTTCTATTGATGTGAATTCCTTCTGTTCATGGGCAAAACTATTCGACCTTGATATATTGTGCCGTGATGTTTTTAGTTTTGCTTGCTTGACATATATAGAATCTGATGGAACTTGGACTGCACTGGCCCTTGGCCTTTTGCAGACTTTTTATTCATTGTTGGGGCCCATTTTGTCTAAGAATTCTGGAGAAGCATTATTCTCAAATTGTCAAAGCATAGAAGATAGGGCACTTTCTTATTGGATTTGTCCTGAGCTAGACTTTTCCTTCTGTAAATTTGGGGGCTCTTCATGGCTGGTGCATTGAGCTTTATACAAGGCTTAACTTTGGATAGGAATACTTGATTTAGTAAGGGGGACTTATCTGGCTTTTAATTTGTTCCAACAGAGTGATTGGGAAATTTGGTTAAAGTTCTAGGCAATCTCTGTATGGCAGTGAGATACACATGACTAGGAACTCATAATGTGAGAAGGTTGCAATGTTGTAGTTGCTGAGTCAATGCTAGATTGTATGTGTTTCATTTATATTGCATTTGAAGTAAAAGTGATGTTATCTGCTGAACCTGTGTTGTGGACACCTGTAAGATTCACTCTGATGAGACGGCCATTTATTCATGTACTTATTGTTTTTCAAAGATTAGTAGCCTTTTCCTGGATGCCCTTTTATGCATGATGAACAGAGACATTTTGAGAATAATTATTCTGATTCTGAGTGTATACTAGGTTAATGTGTACTCGGTATGTTTTAGTTTATTCGGAAAATAGTCTGGCTAACATGTGCAGATTTGCTCAACTTAGTCTATTGCTGCTTGCATGGTTCTTCTGTAAGTGTTTATCTTATTTCCCAGGTTTTCGGTGCTCTGAGTCAACTGGACTGTTGGCAGTGAAGTGTGGGAACGAGTTTTATCTCAATCTTTAGAGTTTTTGTCAGATTCAAACGATGAACCTCTTGCTGCAACCATAGATTTCATATTTAAAGCTGCATCCCAGTGTCGACACCTACCTGTAGCGGCATGTATATAACATCTATCTTTTTTCATTTTGGATTACTTGATGATTGTTATCAAAAAAAAAAAGAAAAATCCCATTATGTAATTGCAGTTTACTTTAAACATGGTTTTCTTGAACCATATGTAAACTTCTTTCTTCATCATTGTAGGTCAGATCTGATCGTGTTGGGCTAAGGAATTTGGTCGTCAATGTTTCTTCTTGTGTCCTTGAATTATTGAGTAGAAATGTAAGTAGCTGGGGAGATGTTGCTGAAACCACACTTAAGAGATATTGTTGGTGATGATGATTTTGGTGATAGTTGCTCGACAATGCATTCTGGCCTTTTCTTGTTTGGAGAACATGGGCGTAGTTCCGAACGGTAACCACATGTAAACAATCGAATGTGAGAAGCCAATAGAATTAACAGTTCCAAATGCCAACCCCTTTCCCCCTTAAAGTTAATTATAGGCGTTCTGAAAGGTTTTGTTCAATCATGTGCTTAATTTACTTTTTGAAGCTTCTCTTAATCTTATCATGACTCGGTTCAATTCTGATCGGATAGAATCATGTCAAATGTGCAGTTTTGCATTCATTTATGCGGATTCTGTCGTTTGCATTGTTTCTCTTTGTATCTATGAATGAGTTCTTTGTTAGTCTGTTTGATGGGCTTTATGGAATACAGTTTGAGTAATATTAAAGGCTGAAAGCAAGTAGAAATGGTAAGATCTTTGGTTGGTTTTTCTGCACCAAGCTTAATGCTTTGACACGATGCCTAATCTCAAGTCATTTATATTTATAGTACAATTCTTGTGGACCAAATTAGAACTCCCCAGGAACTAAAAATTATAAAAGAAAAATGTGATCATCTTTCAGAAACGGCGGGGTAAAAATCAAACTTGGCAGATCAGCATACAAGGTAAAAATGTGATTATATTGAAGGTGACAAGGTAAAGGAATATGAAAAAAGAGAGAATGACAAAATAAACCAGCAACCTGAGCAAACTAACAAATCACATTAACTTATTACAGACCAAAATGAAGCAAAGTGCCAAAGTTCATTAAAAAAGAAGTAAAAAAGAACAAAAGATCAAAGGTAGAAACGCAATGTTTCAATTCCCAGCTTCATTTCTCTACAGATCACTAGTGTACCAGAACAGTTCTTGTCACATCTATGCTTCCTCGGGCTAAACCCCTTTGCCAGTGACTAGTAGCGGTAGAATTGGTCAACCTCCCTTTGCCAGAAATGGTACTGAATTCAACATCCCTCAAATCATCCAACGTGAGGTCAGTGTACGGCTTCCCTCTATATTCCATGTACTCTTGGGTCTCATCTTCTTGCACTGAATGATTGTCTTCCATATCCTCCCCTGAATCAAAATTTCTGGCAGTAGAGCCATCCACGCTGATTGGATCCATTCTGGAACTCTTCAGTTCAAACAATCTGTTAAAGATACGTTGACATGCAACTAATCAGCAACAATGAAAAGATGCAAAGAGAGGGAAGGAGCAATAACTAAAAGAATGACAATTATTGCAAATATCAAAACAGAAATCCAACATGCAACCTTCACTCCTACAATGGTATATTGAACCAGACAAGCTTCCAAAAATTACGAACTTGAAGATCTATAATAGCGTCTTATTGACCAAAGTACAATATTGACATCACAGTAAGTAGCTTCAAATTTGTATACCTTGTATCTCAGCTACGGAATACACTAGGTAATCATGTTTCGTGAATTGAAAATTGCAGAACAAGGAAACATGATATTGCAAAGACAACCAGCCAATGTCATAATCCTAAATAATATCCAAAAACCATAATTGATATAAGGGGATAGGAGTAGTTAAGAGATCCTCAGCCAATATAGTGAACAAATCTACTGAGGTTGTTGCAGGAGAATTATACCAATAGTGTCACGTTATTATATTTTAAAACATTCAATTGAATATGTTAGCTGCCATATAGAAAACTTAGTATGCAAATCCAACGTAATTGTTTAATTGTGCTGAAATACATAAACGAACAAAAACAAAATCCGTGAGATTAATAAAAACATTGCCCCCATCCTGGTTTGGAAAGTTTTAAATATTAACAATACAGACACTTCCTCATGTGAGGAAGAAATGCAATATTGCGGCTCATAAGCTGGCTCGCTCAGCTCTAAAACTAAATGAAAACATGTATTGCCAGGAGGTTGGTCCTCCTTGGCTCCATAATCTAGTGGAGGAAGATATTATGTAATGTTTATATGGGGGCAGCAGCTCTTATGCTCTGCTATTTCCCTTGCTAATGCATCTCCAGTTGAATCAAAACAAAACAAACATTACAGACACTTCCTATATTATGCACCGCTCGTTTGCGAAATTATGTATACCAACAGGGGTTCCGACACATCTGTGAAATACCATGATGATGTGTTGCATATTGAAACAGTTGAATGTCTAATTAATTCGAATAACTAAAGCATGGTACATAATTTAAATTGATACAATTGCAGGGAAAAATTAATAATACAAGCCTCTGAAGAAACTACCCATCCACATGGTGGAGGAGAGCTTGGGGGAGATTCGCTTACTATTATAATCGCTCCATGCACTATGGGCAAAGGGGTGGAAAATATCAATTTATTCTTCTAAGGAATAGCGACTTCAGTTTCTGCAATCTGCAAACAAACTAAATTATTACAATCGCAACAACCCATAATGGTATTCCAAAATTGAATAATGTCCTGTAAGGAAAAGTTACTCGTAAGAGTATTCAACAATAATTCAAATGAATTATGTTTAGTGAACAAAAATTGGGTTATACGATGACCAAGAGTTATGACCTTAATAGGGTAGTCGGCCTCCATGGCTGGTATGCAATCAAACCAACTTCAATCGATTCGCCCACGAATAGATCGAATTTGCATCCAAAGCTACGAATATCTATAATTTCAAATCCGACCGTCTCCCATGGTAGGAAGTATTTATGGATAATATTGGTGACGCTGGATTCACCGTGAAGAGAGCTTGAAAGCCCACTATTGTAGCCGGTCGATTTGGCAGGAATCCAATATCTAGGAATGGAGAACTAACCGACTGTTGATGCTTCGATTCTCCTTCGACACTGATCATCAGTGACAAATCTTGCTATGGGGATGAATCGCTCGAGCACACGGAGATAATGGAGCGGTGTCGAGGTCACGGGTGGTCGGACGGCGAATGAATCTCCGGACGAGGATCGGGTATAATAGAGAGAGAGAGAGAGAGAGAGAGAGAGAGAGATGCGCAACTTTGCTCCCGAGTAATTGGCGTCACTTTACATAAAATTAAGAATATTTTCTTCCTTTGTCTGAAAATGGGCAAG
Organism: Rubus parviflorus; assembly: GCA_029955375.1. NCBI lineage: Eukaryota > Viridiplantae > Streptophyta > Magnoliopsida > Rosales > Rosaceae > Rubus > Rubus parviflorus. The sequence continues at coordinate 1,074,192 of JARGGL010000008.1, read as the reverse complement.
TTTTAATTTTATTTGGGGGGAAATGAGCTAAGCCCTATTTATTTGGGGGGAAATGAGCTAAGCCCTATTTATTTGGGGGGAAATGAGCTAAGCCCTAAACCAAAAAAAATAATAATAATAATTACCCATTTCCTAAACCCTAAACCCTAAACCCTAAACGGATTCCTTCCAAAACAACACGGTGGCTGAACAATAATTTGGCCTAATCCACCGTTGGATGTGATAATTGCATGGAAAAATTGCTATGCTAAAAAAATTAGTCTTTTTCGTTCTCGTTTCAGTTTTGATCCACGTAGTCAACGTCATAGACCTCAAAAAAACACATGTAACCACTACGTCACAACTCCTTATGGAGAGCCGTCTGCGCCCACTTTCTCGTGGGGTTGACCTCTGTCAACCTATGAAACAAAATATTGGGGAATAACTCGTCATTATAGGGCTACCCTTAAGAAAATATGTACATAATTAGGGTTGACCGCCTTGACCAAAGCCGAAATGATAACGGACGGGGTTAATATTTTTCACACGGTACATATTACTACATGATAAACACAAAAATAACATTGAATCTATAATTTTTCATTTTCAATTTTTCGGATCGCACGAAATCTCTATATGCCTACTAGTGCGGTCTAACTTACTTGTTGGTTATATAGAAAAGTATATCTTCGAAAACCAAAAATATGGTGGAAAAATTATTTGGCCAATCCAACCGTTGAATGTGATCATTGCGGGCAAGAATGCTTATGCTAAAAAAATTGGCCGCTTTTGTTTAAGTTCAGGCCTCGATCCAATTAGTTAACAACAATGACTTAAATACCCCTCACACAAAAATACTCGTAACCACTCAGTCGCAACTCATGCGGGCGATCTGTTTGCGCCCACACTCTCGTGGGATCGACCTATATCTATCCATGCAAAAAACTGACAGGGAATAACTCATCATAGTTCGGCTGCCCTTAGAGAAATATAAACTTTTGGGGAAAGGGTATAACCGTCTATGGTCTATTAAAAATAAATAAAATACAATTATTTTCCCATGGGGTATTTACGGGTTAGGGTGTAGACCAAAACCGACCTTCTGCCATCCTAGACTCGGGAATTAATTTTTGTTAATTTTTAATGGTACGTTTGACAATTTTAACCCTTACTTATTTAATTAAAATTCTCTAAGAGCAACTAAATCATGACGAGATCCCAAGTTCAAATTTTTTATGTCAGTACAAGGACCACGGCCATGCAAGAGTTTGGCCCCTGGAAACTCACAAATCGGAGTTATGACAAAATTATTACAAGCGTTTTAGTAAAAAGGATATTTTCGTAAATGTCCGTTAATAGGGGTTGACTCCCCTTGACCGAGGCCTAGAGGACGACGAACGAGACTAATTTTTTCACATAATACATATTATTACATGGGAAATACAAAGATAATATTGAATCTACCGTTTTTTGTTTTCGTTTTTTCGGATCGCATGAAATCCTTACATGCTTACTAATGCGGTCTAACTTGTTTATTGGTTATGTAAAAAAGTATACCTTTGAAAACCAACAAGGTGGTGCAAAAATTAATTGGCTAATCTGACCGTTGAATATGATCATTGTGGGGCAAAATGCTTATACTAAAAAAATTAGCCGTTTTCGTCCTCGTTAGAGCCTCGATCTACGTGATAAACCACATTGGCTTTGTAAATACCCGAAAATTTGTAATTAAATTATTTAAATTTCTCAAAATTATTGAAGTGTTGGATTCAATTGAGTGTGTTTTTCCTCGAGCAGCGTATATTGAAAGTTTTTCGATAGAATATTAATTCGAAACGTCTTTGTTTTCGAGGAGTTGAAAGGTTGACTTTTTATTTGTTCAGTTTCTTTTAAATTTTTCTTCACAAAAGTTGTAGAGCACGTCGATACGAGTTCATGGACACGTGAAATGCGAGAATCAGAGTTGGTATGAGTGAGTTATGGCTTGTGGAAGTTGTGTTTCTATTTCAGGAAACTACTATAAAAGTATAAATAAGAATTACTATTTCCGGAAAGTTTCCATAAATAGCTATAAACCCTTGGACTCCCCCGTGACCTTTGGTCTCTATCGACCAGTTTCGACTCATTTTGCCGGATCTTTGCGGCTTCGCCGCCGTCACATCCGGTCACGTCAGGCCACGAAATTGGTCCATTCTCTTCGTCTCTGAACGATCTATCCATCCATTCAAGGGTTTCACCCTATAATCCACTGTAGAGAACGGATCCAAGCTCGAAACATTCGGGAAAAACCTTTTTTTTTTTTTTTTTTTTTTTTTTTTTCCTGACCGAAACCCATTTTGTTTTGTTGCTTGTTTTTCCGCTTCTTCCTCCTTTGTCGTCGGAGACGTTGGAGAGGGGAGCCCAGCCTCAACGGTCCCTTGACCTGAAGCTTCTGTTTGTCCCTCAGCTCCTTCAATCAAGCCTCATCTGCTTCTCTTTCTTCCTCTTCTTAAAGAGACACTCTGCTGAGGATCAATCACAGCCATGAAGGCCCTCTGCATCACCACTGCAAGTCCCAATCTCCAATCACACATCAATGGCAGTAAGCTCGTTCCATCATCACCATGGCTGCCATTGATTTGGGCACCCATCACCATTATCGCTGCAACTGCAGCTGCCCAATTCCGGCAGCTTTGCTTTCTCCAAGCCCAAAGCCAAGCCGCCGTGCCCAACTTGGAATTGCTCACGGCAACCATTTCAAATTCACCATGGCAGCTCAACCAAATCAGCAAACCTGCAAATTCACAAGAATCAATCACGCACAACCAAGCCCAAGCCCAAGTCCAGTTCGGAATTCTGCTTTGACACCCAAAGCACCACCAATCAACAATCAGAACCTGCAATTCCAGCTCCCACCTGAGCGGATCTGTCTGCAATTCAAATCCCAGCCCGTGCTCAGCTCACCGCCGGCAAGATCAATCCAGGTCGACCCGATCACAAGGCCACTGCCCCCACTCTTGCAACACAGTTGGAGCTTCTCACGGCCAAAACTCGAGCTCCTCAGCTCAATTTTGCAGTCACGACTCACGAACATGATCCTCACATTGCAAATAAAGCCCGACAACCCTCATCTTCCCATTGCAAATCAAGCCCGACAACCCCGTTTTCATCCTCATCGGAATCGGAGCCAAATCTGCAGCCCCTAATCGCTCGTCTCCTCGATTGCGAATAAATCTCCAGCAAATCGCCCATCAATTTTTTTTTTCTTTTCAATCAGACGACTTTGAGACAAGTCTTCGATTTCAGACGGAAACCAGTAGAAAAACCCTGCCCATCAATAGGTCTTGAAAGCCGAAGCTTGTTGATTCTTTCCTTGCCAACTGAACATTGCCTCTCTCGGTCGGCCTCACAACCGAATTTTTGCAGGTTTTTGTGAAGAAAACCTGCAAATTAGTTCTCCCAAACCACGATTATTGCCGGGCCTCTGCAAGCTAGCCCCTCCCTGCTCGTCTCCTCCATTGCGACGGAATCCGGAGCTCTTGAACTTGCAGCAGATCTGGCGAAAACATCTCTGCTGTTGAGCATTTACCCCTCTGTCGATTTTACCAAGTTGACTCACAATTTTTTGGACCAAACATAAACGTTGACTGTCAAATAGAAAGTAAGCATAAACGAACGGTCTTGATTAAACATTCTCAAATGAACGGATCAGATCACCTGAAGCCTATTAAAATAATCAGAAAAGTGTGCCGTGTAGAAACACGGCGTGTACTGAATAAGTTTCCATCCTTTAGCTAAGGAAGGTGATTGTTACAGACTATTTATTTATCATCTAGCTTGTCTTGATATTCTTTTTGATTGTTTCTGTTTGATTTTTGTCATCGAGGATTGAAATTCACTAGATATTAATTTATGCTTTCATATTTTAAATAATAAGTCGAGTAGTGTTCATCTGTCTGTCACCGGTGACTAAGTGAACCAAGTGAACATGATTGATAATAAGGCAGACCATCCCTTTTTTTTTGGCCAAATCCTTCAGGGTTTTCTGTTGAAGCTACTAGCATTCTCATGTTGATCAATTATTTGGTCATGACCATTGTCCATCACTTGGCACCTATAACCTACTCAAGGCAGGTTTTTTTATATATTTTTTGTTATATTTTGAGCAAATTCTCTCTCAAATTCTTGAGCAAATCTGTACTGAAGTACGTACATGTGTGAAACATGGTGGTGGTCTGCCTTTTAGTTGTCTTTCTCGATGAACCATCATGCCTGCCAAGTATTCGTACAAGACACAACTTACTTTCCATAAAATAGTATCAGAAAAACAATACAAGTTACCTAAAATAATGCACAGCATAATGTGTTGTATACTAGAATTTCTGTAAATACTCCACATTTTTAAATTCTCCCAAATTATTAATAAAATTATCTATTTGATAAAAAAAAAAAAAATTTCTCCCATTTTTAAAAAATATTATTTTTGAAATCGTTATCCTTTTTTATTTGTTTATTTTTTATGGTCAATCGTTGTCTTAAAGCTTCCGAACTTATGCTAGACATGGAAGATGCAGAAGCCATTACTAATACTATATATATATCTCCAATCCAATCCAATCCAATCCAATCCATATGAATTAGATCATGATTGGAAATATCGTTATCACTTGCACAAATTAATGGCGTCTGCTACTTGTTCATTAGTTCATCATTCCAAAAAAGATTCATTCTTATCAACTGTACAAGTTGGTAACCTAGTTAGAATTTAAGATGGTGATGGGAGACCATTCATTGAAGGCGATCCAGTAGAGAAGAAGGGGAAGTTAAAGTAGGTTTTGTGTCCAGGTTCATTTGGGAAGTGTGTAGTCATGACATTTTGTATCAAATCAGCATTGTTCATTTGTTTGCTAGTGGAAATGAAGATAGATATTTCAGCCAATCAAGTCTTATATGGTTGACAAATTTTTGATGTTTTAAACGAATTAATTAAGCCACCATAATGAACGCGATGGGCATATCTTCTGTATGAGTCCATCACTTGAAGAAAGGTTCATTATCTTGATTGTATCAAAGTATGGTTACTACCAACCATTTCACAATCTTCTTGAGGATCTTTTTGTGTTTTATCAAGTATCTTTGATGTGACAATTTGGATCGCTTTTAATTCAAGTCCTTGTAATTTCAAGTTTTCAATTAGCTCTCTACTAGCCCTTTCAATCGACAGTTTTATTATACAAAAAAAAAAATGAAATGAAATGAAATGTCCAACCAAAAAAGAAAACAAGTGCCACTTGTTTACTTGTCTTATATACATCTTAGTTAACAAAAGGTATATCTTGAGTTTTTGAAAATTTAACCAAGTCTAATATATACAGGGTAAGCTGTGGTACCGTGATGTATGTTATACCTCAATTTTTTAATTTTTTTAACAAATTAATGTGATGGAAACCTATTGAATTAGTTAACAGGTTACCCACTCAAAGTTTGATAACCCCAAATTTTTTAAAATGACATTTATCACATTAACAACATATTCGTAGTTTCCAATGTAATATCTTTTACAAATACGTAACAAATATTGTAACTATAATAAAGGGTAATTTCTGAGGAATGCTAACAACCTTATCCAACCTTCCCCTTTCAACCTTCCCCATTCATTGCATGCCACGTGTACTCCATTATCTATAAAAATCAGCTAATTAATAACTTGAAAAGACCAATTTTCATATTCCCTCTATACCCTCATTTATTGTCACCTGCATTAACTTTTTTTTTTTCTCAATTGAAACTTTCACGTTTCTCAACTCCTTAAATAAATTTTCCCTCTTTTTTATTTTCTTTTTCTGAATCTTTTCTTAACTTGAATTCTAATGAACTTGAAAGGTCTCCATAGACAGTCATATCTAGTCTATATCTCCTCTTTCTGAAAAGAGGGTTCGCAAGAAGCACCATTGGTTTTCAAAGACAACGATTGCAATTTTGATGCTAATATTCAGGTTCCGTTCTCTTTCTGTTTTCTCATTAAACCCATGATTCAATTTGTTCTTCTGTTCGAAAACCCTAAAAAAGAATTGTGTGGTCTTTGATAAGATTGGGAATTCTGGTCTGTACAAAGATTGAGAATTTTTTTTTTGTGATACATATCAAATTAAATTATGTCATGCTCAGGTCTGCTATGGTCATACTATGAACAATATGGTTTCTTATCCTTTTGCTTAGCTTGCTGTTAGGTCTGCAGTCTGTTGATTTTGTTTTTGCAGTGTTATGGGGAACTCATTTATTTGTTTCTTTCAATTTCATTTTTTTAGGTGTTATGGGGCTTGATATAGACTTGAATTTGGCCGCAGAGGATGATGATAATTATAATAAAGATGGTGGAGGAGAAGAATATGGTGATAGTAATGGTAATGAAAGCTCAATTAATACGAAAAAACACTTAGAGCCTTATGTTGGGATGGAATTTGATTCAGATTTGTCTGCATATTCATTTTACTTAGAATATGGCAAGATAACAGGGTTTGCTGCTTCAAAGATAGCTCTTCGTCGATCGAAGGCAACTCTAGAATGGGTTGAGGCAAAGTTTGCTCGTACAAGGTATGGGACAAAGCGAAAAAGTGATGCTCGTAACTAGGGCTGCCACTCGGTCGGATCGGTTCGGTTTTAGGCCTTACCAATCCAAAACCAAAAATATTTCGGATTGAAAATTGTCGTCCAATCCAAAACCAAAATATTTCGGTTTCGGTTTTTTCGGTTATGTTTCGGATTAGTTCGGTTTTCGGGTTTTCGGTAAACCAATTATTTTTGGTAATTCTCGGAAACTTTTGGTAGTTTTCAAATATTTTCGGTAAAATATTTTGGTAATGCTGACTATAACTTTTTCATACAATCTCAAAATAGGAAAGGCTGGTTTCGTTTGAAACCTGGGAATGTCTACTTTTCAAATACAAGTGTCCCAAAGAGAGTTTGAACAAGAAAAGCCACTGAAACAAATAGAAAGAACGAAACAATACTGCAGATTTCAGAAATTCCTGCAGCATACCTGCGAATTTGGAAATTCATAACTAATTCAAGGAAAATCATTTTCAGGATATTCCAACTCTGAAATAATCTTTGAAATGTCTACTACAAATTCTCAGAAGAAACCTATTTCAAATTATGAACAGAAAAGTACAGTTTTTAGTAAAAAGGTCATTGGGTCACAAACTCAGAAAAGTTATTTTGTCAGTGCAGACCTACAACTTCGAAAATTCATAACTAAATTAAGAAAACTCGTTTTCAACGGATTCCAATTCTGAAATACCCTTTAAGATGTCATCTACAACTTCTCAGAAGAAAACAACTTTAAATTACAAACAGAAATGTCCAGTTTTAATGAAACAGGTGGCTGGGTCAGAAACTATAGTAATAATAGGTGAAAACCAATTTTATAACCATGCAACAAACCATACAGAACTGATCTTAATTGAAACGATACATATAGATACAAATACTCATTGAAAACTGATTTGGTATTATAAGTTGATTATAAGAATGAAAATTACCACAAGATGACAAATACCTTTCAAACTAAAACTGATTTATGAAACAAGCAAAACCATACCGGATTTCCATGTTAAAAACCTTAGCTTTCTCTACGTTTCTGTACTGGGCTTTCATTAGCTCACATAACAATTAAGCAATTGGTGATCTGAATAGAGGGAAGAGAAGAGGAGAAGTGCAACGGAGGGTGGGCTCGAGGAATCGAAAGGGAGAGAGATATTTGCAGGGATTGAAGAGGACGAAGAAGATAGCAGATCGAAGAATTAAGTCACCATGGCATCACGGGACCTTCATCGTTCTCTGCTCACAAAACCAGACCTCCCTCTGTTTCTCCCCAACACATATATAACCACCCTTGTTCCCATCAAGCTCGGCACCACCAACTATGTTAAGAGAGGATCAAGATTTATACCTGGATCGAGGCCTTCTGTTGTCGAAATCCGGCTGAAAGCTTAGTGTTCGAGCTTCAAACCTTCTTCCTTAGAACTTGTCTAGACAATCGGCGCTTCAATCCTTCTTCCTTGAAGGCTTGCTGCGTGGGTCGTCCTCGTCCAGATAGAGAGAGGCAGCGAAAGAGAGAGGGAGAGACCGAGAGACTGCGAAAGAGAGACGGAGAGATTGAGATGGTGACTGGTGAGAGTGACCGAAGATTGGACGGTCTAGAATTCTAGATGTGAGATCCAACGGTTATTTTCTTACTTTCAGAAAATTAATTAAAATTACTTAATTTCAATTATCTAAACTTTTTAAAAAATAACCGAACTTATGCTGACTATAACTTTTTCATACAATCTCAAAATTTCACGTGCTATATGTCTACGAACTCACAAAGACATGCTCTACGATTCACGTCTAGACAGATTTCTTCAAAAAAATAACAAATCAAAATGTAAATTTTAAGTAACATTTAAAGTTAAGAGTTTTGATCATTGAGCTCAAAATAATATTGATCAACGGTGAAAGTTTTACGAAAATGTCTAATTTTTTCGACCTAGTCATTTTGCTTCACACTAATTATATCAAACGGTCGGATTGTCCATTTTTTATCTCTAGTTTTATGGTTTTTCAAAATTATACAATTTAGTTACAACCAATGAACATTGTTAGTTGACATATAGGAATGTTGTATAATCTATAAATCTAAAAATGAAAAATAACCGATCAAACCGTTGGATGTGATAAGCACTAAATAAAATGTCTATGTTGAAAAAATTATATTTTTTTATAATGGTTTCACCGTTGGTCAACATGGTCAACTATATGTGTCAATAACTAATGTACTTATATATATATATACCATTAATGCTGAAATGAGTTAAACGACCATAACTTTTTCGTGTCTATCTATTGATGTAAATAAAATAAACTTAATAACTCATTATAATGAATTTTTTCTTCATTGAACCTAAATTTAAATTAAAGAAGTAAAAACGCCTAAATATTGTTATTGTCTCTAGCTAATTCTATATATGTTGAGGACTAAACATGAGGTTGTTATGAGTCTTATAACATTTCAAGTTTTCAACCATAAAGTATAGAATTTCCCCTATAAAATATTACTAGAAGTTTTTATTGTCAAACACTCAAACACAATAACAATAAAATTACGATTGAGAGTAAAAATACACATAATTTATTTATGTGTTTAAAATTATGTATATATTTGGAGAATATATCGGCATATACTTCGATTATTTCGGTAATAATCGGTTCGGTTTATTTTCGGTAATTTTTTTCGGTAATTGGTCGGTAAATCGGTCGGTTCGGTTTTTTTGGTTTCGGTAGCATCTTTTTTCGGTTTTCATCGGTTTCGGTTTTTTCGATTTTCGGCTTGTGAAAAGTCGGTTACCAAACCAAAAAAATTCGGTCGGTAATCGGTCGGTTCGGAAAGTTCGGTAAAAAGTGGCAGCCCTACTCGTAACCCTTGTCCATGCATGAAAATAGACTGCAAGGCAATGTTGCATATCAAAAGAAGAAGACAAGATGGGAAATGGCTTGTCGAAAATTTCGTGAAGGGGCATAATCATGAACTCTCTCCAGAGAATGTACACTACTTCCCATGTTATAGAAAAATTGCCGCCGTTGACCAGCATAACATTTCTACTTTGCATTCAGTTGGAGTGAAAGCAAGTAAGATCTTTGCTGCGTTAGCAAAACAATGTGGAGGATACCAGAACATTGGTTTTTTAGAAAAAGACATGAGAAATCTTTTGGATAAGAAACGTCGATTAGAATTGGAATCTGGGGATGCAAAGGCAATGTTGGAGCTTTTCACAAGTATGCAACAAGTGAATCCTGATTTTTTCTATGCAGTGGATCTAGATGAAGAGCATCGCTTGAGAAATGTATTTTGGGTTGATGCAAAAGGCCGAGAGGACTACAAGATTTTTGGAGATGTTATTTCATTTGATACGACATATATCACAAACAAATATAAAATGCCATTTGCTCCTTTTATTGGAGTAAATAATGTAATACCCCGAAAATTTCACTATTATTTTTATAAAATATGTCGTGAAATTTGAAGTGAAATGGTGTGATTTCGTATTTTTAGAGGTTTTCGTCGTAAAACAATAATTACGGTGGTAATTATAAGTTACACAAGGTTAATTAAGGTAACTTTGTATCCGTTGAGAAATTGGGAAAACTTTCTTCACGAGAATTGTAGACCTCGTCGAATCGAGTTCGTAGGAATTCGGTTCACCGGAAACGGACATCGTATGAAGAAGTTATGGCCGTCGGAAGTTTGACGAATTTCTATAAATAGAATGTTGGGATTTACTGTTCACCCGAAAATCAGAATTTTTCCCAAAAATGTACTGTTCACGCCGTGAACAGTACCAGAAACTTCCTCCGGTGATTTCTCCCTCCTCCGGCCACCAATTTGTGTGAGACTTGTCCCAATCTCTTTGTCTCTTCATCCTCTTCGATTCTATACTAGTTTCATTCATTGATTTTCAGTATAGAAAGAGAAATCAAGAAAAGAAAAAGGAGAAAAACGCTGCCGAACTGTTCATCAGTTTCTGGGCAAGTTTCCGGCCAAATCGAGCCACCTTACCTACTGGGCTTTGTAGCCCTTGCCAGGGGCTTTCCAGCAACATAAAATATGCCTCAATCGGAGTTCGGACGAAGGAGAATTTTGGATTTGAAATCCTAGGGTTTTGGAACTATCGAGGTAAATTCGAGACTTTTTACTTTGAATTGGCCCTTGTGGTAGTTATGAAAGTTGTTTGTGGTAATGTGTAGAACATGCTGTTAAAATTTCATAGCAATCAGACAACTTTTGTCCGGCGGCTGGCCACCGTCGGTGGCGGCGCGTCGGCGGCGCGTCCGGCCGGTCCAGGAGCAGTTCTTTGCTCCGTTTGGCTTGGTTCGTCGATACGAACAACTTTCGTGTTTTGACTTTTGTCAAATTCGGTCGTTTGATCAATGATCAATTAAGCGATAGTTATGGATCGTTAGATCCGTGATGATCCGACCGTTGGATCATCACCAATTTTGGATATGATGTTAGGATGCTAGAAATAAGCATGTTGATGGATTTTGGAAGTTTCGGATTTTGTGTGGGACCCGTTGATGAATAGTAGACGTGGGACCCACGTTGACCGACGGTTGACTTTTGGTCAAACTGTCCCGAATTATGGTTATTGATGTCTAAGAGACATTTGAGGAATATCTGAAGTGATTGGATTTTAGAATCATCAATTTGGAAACTATGATATGCTAAGTGGAAAATTGCATGTTCATAGGTATTTTGGAATCATGAAGCATTTGGCTAGCTTTGTCGATTCCCGGGTATTATTTGAAGACGCAGCAGGAATTAGAGGTGAGTGAATCTCACGATATTTTATATATGAATATTAATTCATATGGTGTTGTTTGCGAAAATAAATAATTATATTTATTTAAATGATTTTGCGATATATAAATTAAATACAGTTTTAATTTGATATATCAGCATGTGTGATTTTGTGTTAAAACAATATTTGAAAGTATTCATTTTATTGTTTTAATTGGTGGATTTTGTGGGAACAATATTTCAAAAATTATGATATTGTGTTTGCCTACTCGAATGTTTTTGTAGCCAATGGGTGAAGGTTAGAGCTTTAGACTGTGTAGCCAATGGGTGAAGGTTAGAGCTCTAGACTGTGTAGCCAATGGTGAAGGTTAGAGCTTTAGACTGTGTAGCCAGAAGGTGAAGGTTAGAGTTCTAGACTGTGTAGCCATGTATTCATTGAAAACAAAGATGAATACTTTATGTAATAAAGGAGAAGAAAAATGGTATTCTCGCTTTATCTTGATGTATTAAAAGGAGAAGAAAAATGGTATTCTCGCTTTTAATCATTTGAAGTTGATTGTGGTTTTGTGTGAGTATGATATGAATTTGCTTCTTAAATATTTGAAGCATTGATAAATGAATTACAATTCTTGAACAATATTGAATTGTATTTTGAAGTTTTTACTTCTTTAAAAATTGAAGTAATTATTATGATGATTTACTTTTCTTAAAAAGAAAGAAATCATAATTTTGGGAAATGATTTTGGGGAAGGTTTATATTGTTTAATATTCTGAATTACCCTGGGATTAACATACACGTTATGGGACGTGTGGGGTTAAAATACGTATTATGGGATGCGTAGGTTCATTATATTTTATAATATGAATTTTCGGGATTTGAATTGTTTTTGAAGAATATAACTTACATATATTTGTTTAAAACAAACTATATATGTATATTTTTGATAAACGGTTTAGGGGGAGTAAAACTGAGTTAACTCATACCAGCTTCGTAAGCTGACCGAGTTTGTTGATATAACCCGGTACACTATTCCACGGTGTAGGGGTTATACCTGCAGGTTAGGATAACCAGGAGTAATGCAAGGCTGCATACATTTTATTGGGTTATAAGACTTCCGCTATTTTATGCTTCGCACTCTGAAGATTTATTTATGTAATATTTTGATGTATCAATTTATTATATAAATATTTGGTATGTAATATTCGACTCTTGTTTTGAGTTTGAAATTACAATGTTGGGCATGGAGTTGGTGTTGTGTACTTGAATTAAAAAGAAAAAAATTCTAGTGCATATTTGTATTTGATATTCCATGTCGTCACGTTCCCGAATGGTTTGTAATTAAGGGCAAAATGCCTTATTAATTGATTGGAAAATCGGGGCGTGACAGATTGGTATCAGAGCAAAACAATGCTCTAAGGAAGTGATTGAGCAATGGAACGCTCTATGGAAATGAAACGAGTTGTAGAATTGAGAAGTGAAGTTAGAGTTTAGAGCTTAGGATCGGTTTAGGGTTTGACGTTAGGTTCTTAGATTCATTCAAGTAATGGTTACTTCGTATGCTTAATTACGCACAGTATTTATCGAGTGATGGCCCGACCGCGGCGGATCCCCATCATGTGCTCTTCAGTGCTGTTGTGTTGTTAAGAATATAAAGTACAAATTACAATTCCTTATACGGTAGTCTTACATGGCTACATTCTTAACTCTCTCAACCGTACCCTGGATCAAACGACAGACTTGATCCACTGACCCTTTCTTATTCTTCAGCAACTCAGTAGAGATCTGTGTTGCTACTGTTACTAGACAACCAATGTACGGATTGTCTGAGACCCCTTCTGTTCTTCCAGCAGTAGGCATATCTGGTAGAATTGAAAAACCTGAAGTTAGGAATACAATTGTACCTAACTCACAACCACCTAATAACTTCTGGACCGTTGACTGACTGATAGAGGCATAAATCACGTATGACCCTGTTGAATCAGTACAACTTTCTTGGAGTACGTAGGTGTCGTCGATTTGCATCAAGGTGACACAGTTGCGTGGGTCTTGACCCGTTGTGATGTGTGCAATCTCTTGGACTGTCTTGCCCAATGCTTGGTGGTCCCACTGGTTCCGAGTTTGTACGTCAGTGAAGAAGTCAAACAGCTTTCGGTGAGAGACATGATGTTGGAATATTGCAGTTGCAGTTCGAGTAAGACCATGAGGCTTATTCGGCCTATTCCAAATTTTGTTAGTGGAGACTCTTATCCCTGAACCCCTGAACTTGGTTTGTTCAGCTACCTTCCATTCATGAGCAGTAGAGTTGCCGATGCCTGTGCAGAAATCCGTCACTAATCTGCATGTCATCTGCAACAAGTTTCTTCTTCCTTCTACCGATGGTATGACACAAAAGTCTTGAGGTGGATGAGTGACAGCCGCAGAATAGTTGAACCGTTCTGCTTGCCTCTGCAATATTTCTACCCATCGCCTTGCTCCAAAGGCTAAGCCTGACTCCACTAGCGTTCTGTATGTTTGGTGCATGAGTTGATCTCGTACATCAGCATGTTCCACCCATACGACACGAGAGCTGCCGTTGAACAAGTCTTGGATTAAGCATCCGGATGGACGCTTCTTGCATTGAGATCTGGGGTGTGGACCCAGATTTGAACTTAACCCCTCCACAGAGACATCAACTATGGCCCAACTCTGTTCTGTTTGTCGTTGACAATAACGAACAAAGTGAGTGACACGAGTGGAAACAGATGGAGTGGTTACCTGGAACTCAGCAGTCATGACTTGGATGGTGTCGTGGTAGTTTTCAGCAGTCCCTGTTGATAAGACATCAAGGATATTCGCCCTTGAAATGATGCTACTGAATATGGTGGACCATTGGTCCACATCCATGAAGAAATTCAAGAGTACGACAGGACTGAGAGGAATAGTGGCTGTGTAGCGAGAAGCTTCGGTTTGGAAGTTAGTGGGAGTGAGATCAATACCGTTAGTGAAGATTCTCTTGTACTCTGCTTCATTCAGGAACTCATGAAGCGTGGCTGAGCTGGATTTGAGTGCAGAGATCCACAGTGGCGCATCAGCAGATGCCATGATGATTAGCTCATCTCTGACCGACACAATGATTTCAGAAATCTTAGTTGTGTCTGCCACGACAGATGCTTGTTCAGGTTCTGAACGGTTGATGTTGTCTGGTTGGTGTGTAGAAGAAGAGTGATGTGGGATCGACATACACTTTTGAACATCCCTCCTTATGTGAGACTTTTCCCTTGGACCGATGACTGCAGGAATTGGAAGAGTCTGAGGTTGTGGGGTAGTCTCTTCGATTCCTTTGAGTAGCTCACTATTGGGAGTAACTCGTTTTCCACAGTGGTTGCAGTTGATTCGGTTGAATGCTGCTTGGTACTGGCTAAGTTGAGTTTGAAGCTCATTGATTTTCTGTCTCAGCAGAAAATTTTGTTGACGAGTTGTTTGGGCAGGCGTTCGGGGTCGATGCTTTATCACCCAGGCAGAGACTTGTGCAAACGTTAACTTTATTTGGTCACCCAAATCTTGTCGCTGTTGAACAGTTGGCTGTGGAAAAGCCTCGACGAAGTCCTTCAATGCTTGGACTTGGTATTTGGTGAAGCTCTTCCTCAGTGGAATACGTTTGGATGAACTAGGTTCAGCTTGTGGAGATGATACTTGTGGACTTGGGGCTACTTCAATTGCTTCGTCTTCTGCTAGAAGCATGTCTAGCATGTCGATATCGGTGTCGAATTCTAAAGCTGGTGAAATTATTTCATCTAAACCCTCAAAGAATTGGCTTTCAGAGGGATCAGATTGAAGTAATTCACTGAACGAATTCACTTTGCGTGACATGTTTGAGTTGGTGAAATTTCTGAGAAGTGGAGTGAAGAAGTCATCTTTGAAAGAGAAAGGAAGTTATGGCACTAATGGAAAGTTTCTGTTAGTGGATGCGTAAGGTGTATATTTATGGTTGGTGGAGGATTTGAAAATTCAAAAGCAAAAGTGAGCGGCTGTTTACAGCTAATTGTCGGAGCCCTTGGAGATCGTGGAAGATTTTTTTTCCCCGATGCATGGATTTTCCACATACAGTTCCACTCTTGTGAGACCTCGCATCTTTTGAGGAATTAATTATGCGAAAGCAAAAGGAAAAGAGTCATTATGACCGGTGTTAGTGGAAGACTGAGTTTTTGTTGATTAAATCTTGTGGAATCTTGTATCGTGGGCGATACTTTTGAGTAATTGAGACAGATATGAGCAATAATTATTCTTAGTGGGTTGTTGAGTGCACCGCACTTACATTAAAGAAAGATTTCCCTTACGGTGGAAAGTTGTGTTTAAATACATAGGATAAGGAGCTGTGTTACTTAACTCATATCTGATTTCAAACAAACACATCTACTAGAATTTGCAAAATGGTGAGCAAAGGAGAGTGCAGTAAGAGATCAAAGAATACTGATTGGAGTGAACTTCCGGTGGAGATCTGGAAGTACATATTCCAGTTGGTTGCTACCGCATCCCTGCAGAGCACAATGGAACTCCGTTGTGTCTCGAAGGACTTCAAGGAGTATGCCGATAGCTGGTCTACGTTGGCGGCGATCGACATGGATGGGTTCGATGGTGGATCCAGACCCACTGGTTCCATAGAAGCGGACAGGCAGGTGCGCATCTTCGCTAATCGATGCTGGGAAGCGAAGAACCCGGAGTCTCTGTTCCGAATGGGAATACGAGTACTCGTGGAGGCAGCGAACATATCTTTAGCCCTGGAGTATTTCGATGCGGCATGCAAACCAGGAACATTCTATGGTTCGCGTCCCAGTTCAGTGGTAGGTCATCATGTTGCATTTTATGCAGCATGTATGATTAAGATGATTTTAGGACCACGAGCCGAGCAGCAGAAAACGGTGCAGCGACTGTGTGAAGCCCTCGACTGGTGGAGAAGCGGATGGAACATCTACTACTGTAGACAAGAAGTCGAGCGGATGATGCATCAGGCTGAGTTTTGTCATGAGCATCTACTGCTGTATTTTCCGTCGACTACTGCTTTCCTACCCGCCGGTAAATGTCTTACTTGTGGTGAGTCAAGTTTTTGGCGTCCTTTTGGCCAGGACATGTGGGATGTGGATGGAGATAGGCATGCAGCTAGAGAATGTTGCGACACTTGCAAGTGTTTCGTGGAGGCAGCATATTGCTACCAGCTGATGATGTATGGAATTCCGAGACATCCGGCCTCTTATCCACGAAGTCACTACTGGAGGTTTAAGGATGGCTTCTGGTAGTTAAAGCCCTGTGAGGCAATTTAAGAATTTGTTTAGGAGTGTGTGCAAGTTGTTTCCTAGTTATGTTGTGGTTTGATTGTACTACCTAAGTTATTGATCAATAAAACTTTGGATTTTGGAATCAAGTTGTGATAACCATGGGTGTACTCTGCGTCCTAATTTCGGGACGAAATTTCTTTAAGGAGGGTAGACTGTAATACCCCGAAAATTTCACTATTATTTTTATAAAATATGTCGTGAAATTTGAAGTGAAATGGTGTGATTTCGTATTTTTAGAGGTTTTCGTCGTAAAACAATAATTACGGTGGTAATTATAAGTTACACAAGGTTAATTAAGGTAACTTTGTATCCGTTGAGAAATTGGGAAAACTTTCTTCACGAGAATTGTAGACCTCGTCGAATCGAGTTCGTAGGAATTCGGTTCACCGGAAACGGACATCGTATGAAGAAGTTATGGCCGTCGGAAGTTTGACGAATTTCTATAAATAGAATGTTGGGATTTACTGTTCACCCGAAAATCAGAATTTTTCCCAAAAATGTACTGTTCACGCCGTGAACAGTACCAGAAACTTCCTCCGGTGATTTCTCCCTCCTCCGGCCACCAATTTGTGTGAGACTTGTCCCAATCTCTTTGTCTCTTCATCCTCTTCGATTCTATACTAGTTTCATTCATTGATTTTCAGTATAGAAAGAGAAATCAAGAAAAGAAAAAGGAGAAAAACGCTGCCGAACTGTTCATCAGTTTCTGGGCAAGTTTCCGGCCAAATCGAGCCACCTTACCTACTGGGCTTTGTAGCCCTTGCCAGGGGCTTTCCAGCAACATAAAATATGCCTCAATCGGAGTTCGGACGAAGGAGAATTTTGGATTTGAAATCCTAGGGTTTTGGAACTATCGAGGTAAATTCGAGACTTTTTACTTTGAATTGGCCCTTGTGGTAGTTATGAAAGTTGTTTGTGGTAATGTGTAGAACATGCTGTTAAAATTTCATAGCAATCAGACAACTTTTGTCCGGCGGCTGGCCACCGTCGGTGGCGGCGCGTCGGCGGCGCGTCCGGCCGGTCCAGGAGCAGTTCTTTGCTCCGTTTGGCTTGGTTCGTCGATACGAACAACTTTCGTGTTTACACTTTTGTGGAATTCGGTCGTTTGATCAATGATCAATTAAGCGATAGTTATGGATCGTTAGATCCGTGATGATCCGACCGTTGGATCATCACCAATTTTGGATATGATGTTAGGATGCTAGAAATAAGCATGCTGTTGGATTTTGGAAGTTTCGGATTTTGTGTGGGACCCGTTGATGAATAGTAGACGTGGGACCCACGTTGACCGATGGTTGACTTTTGGTCAAATGGTCTCGATTAAATGTTCCGATGTCGTAGGAGACATTTGAGGAACATTTGGATTATTTTGGAAATGTATTATGCTAATTGGATATTGCATAATCATAGGTGTTTACGAGAAGTGTAGCTCGTGCTTGTCGATTCCTGGTTACTATTTGAAGACGCAGCAGGAATTAGAGGTGAGTGAATCTCACGATATTTTATATATGAATATTAATTCATATTGTGTTGTTTGCGAAAATAAATAATTATATTTATTTAAATGATTTTGCGATATATAAATTAAATACAGTTTTAATTTGATATATCAGCATGTGTGATTTTGTGTTAAAACAATATTTGAAAGTATTCATTTTATTGTTTTAATTGGTGGATTTTGTGGGAAACAATATTTCAAAAATTATGATATTGTGTTTGCCTACTCGAATGTTTTTTGTAGCCAATGGGTGAAGGTTAGAGCTTTAGACTGTGTAGCCAATGGGTGAAGGTTAGAGCTCTAGACTGTGTAGCCAATGGTGAAGGTTAGAGCTTTAGACTGTGTAGCCAGAAGGTGAAAGTTAGAGTTCTAGACTGTGTAGCCATGTATTCATTGAAAACAAAGATGAATACTTTATGTAATAAAGGAGAAGAAAAATGGTATTCTCGCTTTATCTTGATGTATTAAAAGGAGAAGAAAAATGGTATTCTCGCTTTTAATCATTTGAAGTTGATTGTGGTTTTGTGTGAGTATGATATGAATTTGCTCCTTAAATAATTGAAGCATTGATGTATTGAATTACAATTCTTGAACAATATTGAATTGTATTTTGAAGTTTTTACTTCTTTAAAAATTGAAGTAATTATTATTATGATTTACAATTCTTAAAAAGAAAGAATCATAATTTTGGGAAATGATTTTGGGGAAGGTTTATATTGTTTAATATTCTGAATTACCCTGAGATTAACATACACGTTATGGGACGTGTGGGGTTAAAATACGTATTATGGGATGCGTAGGTTCATTATATTTTATAATATGAATTTTCGGGATTTGAATTGTTTTTGAAGAATATAACTTACATATATTTGTTTAAAACAAACTATATATGTATATTTTTGATAAACGGTTTAGGGTGAGTAAAACTGAGTTAACTCATACCAGCTTCGTAAGCTGACCGGGTTTGTTGATATAACCCGGTACACTATTCCACGGTGTAGGGGTTATACCTGCAGGTTAGGATAACCAGGAGTAATGCAAGGCTGCATACTTTTTGTTGGGTTATAAGACTTCCGCTATTTTATGCTTCGCACTCTGAAGATTTATTTATGTAATATTTTGATGTATCAATTTATTATATAAATATTTGGTATGTAATATTCGACTCTTGTATTGAGTTTGAAATTACAATGTTGGGCATGGAGTTGGTGTTGTGTACTTGAATTAAAAAGAAAAAAATTCTAGTGCATATTTGTATTTGATATTCCATGTCGTCACGTTCCCGAAATGGTTTGTAATTAAGGGCAAAATGCCTTATTAATTGATTGGAAAATCGGGGCGTGACAAAAATAGACCCTGCCCAATTTTCATATGTGTATCCTTCCAAACTAAGATGTCCCTTCTTAGCAAACAATAAACCCTTTCCTGGTGCAGCATTCAAATATTGCAATATTCTATCAACCACACTCATATGTTCTTTGCTAGGAGCATGCATAAACTGACTTACCACACTGACTGCAGATGTGTAACGACCCGTATCTAAAGTAAGTTAATAAATAAATTTTATTTGAAATTTATGATAATTCGAGAAAGTTTTTAATTTTGAAAGTACTTTTAGGGGGCTTCTGGGATGACTTTTGTTTCGTTCAAAGATTGGATAAACTTTTTTCTCGAGAGATCTAGAACGTGTTAAACCGAGTTCGTTGACGCGAAGTACACAAAAATCGGACTTCGTATGAGTGAGTTATGGGTCCCAGAAGAGGTTACTATTTGAGGACCTTTATTTAGGGAAACTTCCCCTTTGGGAAAGTTTCCATTTCAGATTTTTCCCCCTTTCTTTTTGCTCTCTCTCGCGTTTCTCTCTCCTCGACCTTGCAACTGCCGGTACTTTGCCAGTCGATTTCTCACCGGTCCGGCCACCCCATGGCCAAAAACAAGGAGGGAAAAACCAGATTTTCGGCCAAAATACCCTTAGCTCCGATCTCAAATTCCAGTCAAGTTGGACCAAACCACTTACTGGGCTTGGAAGCCCCTCCCACGGTGAGTCTATCCTCACCGGTCTCACCTCACGGTGACGTCGGACGGTGGCGGATTGGCAGTTGGAAGTTTTGGTGATTCCCGGAGCTTTTTCAGTGAGATCCGGCCGATCTAGGCCAAACCGGATGTCGTGTCAGGTATAAAACTTGTTCCCTCGACGTGTTCTACAAGATCAACGGTGTGGATCATGTTGGATTTGAATTTAGGTTGGCGGTGTGTGGGGCTCACGCGTAGCCGCTTGCGGCGGCGCGTGGCGGAGCGTCTGGCGGCCATTTTTGGATTTCTTTAGTTGGTTAGCTTACATTCTTCGTTACGAACGTATTGATATATTATTTGTGGAAAATTGTGGTGTTTGGAATTTAAGTCCGAATATTTTAGTTTCGGAACGTACGATTTATGAATTTGATTCTTGTGACCGTTGGATGGTCAACGAAGTTGATTGGGATGTTAAGATATTAATTTTGTTATTATTGTGCGGTTAGATCATTGGAATTAGGTCAATTGGTTAATTAAAGTATAATTACGATTTGTGAGTCCGAATAAATTAGTTTACGTTCGTTCGATTTATCGAACCGCGACAATCCGATCGTGGGAAAAGTCGCTGAGTGTTTTGGATAATTAAATGTGTCGATGAGTAATTTGTCTGAGGAATTCGGGTTTCGAAATTCGTTGTTGGATTTAAGGAAACGAGAATTCCTTATGGAAACCCTAATCGGATTAATTCGTTAATTTTCTAATTAATAGCTCGCTCGTCGAATTAATCTTTAGCGTAATTCGTTTTGTTCAGGAGGATGAGTCGAGCCACTGACTGAGGAGGTTTGAGCTAGGCGTGAGACTTAGCCGCAATCTGTGAGTGGATTTTTGTTTTTAAAATTAAATGTGCATGCGAATCTTAAATTTAAAATACTATTTCCTCGTATTAATTTTCTTACTTATCATATTTGAATTGTGAATTATAAGTCTCGAGCATGGATTTGATTATCATATTTGGATTCCTAATTTTATCGGATTACTTATTTATGTCGGCTTTACTTATTCAAAACATTGGCTCGAGACTTGAATTAGTGATCCTTTACAAGAATTCTATCTTGTGATGATTTTGTTCCCTTTAGCGAGAAATTAATTTCACATTTTGATATGAACTATTTGAGATCCATAATTTATACCTATGTATCTCAAGCATGAGTTTATTTTTCCTCATGTGATATTTGAAGTTACGGAATTTAAATATGCGGATTCACCTTCTTCCCAAAATTTTATTGAGGCTCGAGATATTATTGTTTGCTAGTTTTTGAGACTTACTATTCTATGAGAGTTTTTGGGGAAATTTATTATTTGAGGCTTTATAATTTTAATTGGATATTTGAGGAAATGATTTTTCCTTCCGAGCTATTTACCTTCGTGATGAGTTTCGTGTTAAGCCTCAACGATTTATGAGTTGATTTTGGGGAGAGTTTTTGATGTTTTCTATGAGAGATTTCGATGATTTCCCTATATTTGAGTTATCACCATACTGTTACCCGTAGCTGCATGCATGCTTGTTTTTTCACCTTCGTGGCGAGGGGACGGTTGTCCCCGGAGCCCATCCGTCTTTGTGACGAGGTGATGTCTTGTCTTTTGTGATAAGCTCACTGGTACCCAATGTTCGTTATGCGTCTGTGGCGAGCGAATACATACGGGAGATAGGGAGATGTTGTTTGTTAGTATGGTGTGATTACCTCTCCTCCCCATCATTTCCCCAACATTTTTACCGATTGAAAGTTCTTGTTTTCAAACTCTTTGATTTAAATAATTGCATGCACACTAATTAATAAGAAAAATTTGGGAAAGCATAATTATTATTTTCCGGTAATTTTATTTTCATCCACTCACTCTAACATTTTACTAAATGCTTTTTCCTGGGCCCTTCGATTTAAATTGCCCAGGTTGCAGATTGTTGAGGTCGGGCCACTCTACGGACGAGACATTACTCTACCATTTCCTCCCTTCCGTTTATTAGACTATTCATTTAATTTTGTAGAAAGTCCTGTTGAATTGTTAGTATGCTTTGAATTACGAAAATTTTTATTGTAAACCGTTTTCAGAAGTAGTGGACTTTTGGAATTGAAACCCCTTCAGTTTGGTGATATGGTGGAAGTTTGTGTTTTGTTGTGGCAAGCGAGCAGGTTCAGAAGTTTGGTGGGTTTGTTGGATTATTTTAGAAGTGTTGGAAATGTGAAATTGCAGGTTTTGGGTAGTCCATTTTAAGAGAGGCTATGACGAATTTTTCGGTACAAATTTCTCTTTAGGTGGGCCCCACAGGGGCACCTCGGATTCCAAGGTGGAGCTGGGGCGGGTCCTGTCAATTTGGTATCAGAGCATTAGGTTGTTTGATTCTGTAGACTTGTGTGAGTTTGATTATGTAGACTTGTGTGATGACGTGGGCCAAAACTTATCCTTTTACTATAGAGTTTCACGGCGAATCGTCGAAAGTTTCGGTTTCAAGCTTCAAATAGTACTTTTAAGGGGGTCGTCGAGTTGACTTTTTATTTTGTTTAGAATTTGAATAAATTTTCTTCACAGAAATTGTAGAGCGCGTTAAACCGAGTCCGTGGACATAAAGTACGTAAAAATTAGACTTCGTATGAGAAAGTTATGCACGTCGGAAGTCTGGTTACTATTTTGGGAAACAAGTATTTAGGGAAACTTCCCGAAAGGGGGGTTTCCATTTTCGGTCAGCCTCTTTTCTCTCAGACCCGAAAACCTCTCGACCCGGAACAATACCCAGGCCTTGAGACGAGTCCCATTTTCTTCCTCTCCTCTTCCTCTTCCTATCCCAACTTGTATCACGGCAAACAAAGGCCGGTAGCTGCCGGAATCTCCTCCCAAAGTTGCGACGGCAGGCTCAAACTTCTCCGACTTGGATAACCATTTTTTGGCCAAATTGGCCGGTGAAGCTTGGTGGGTTTTGAAGCCCTCTTCACGACGAACACATCCATACAAGCCTTGCCCATCGATTCTTCCTGGATTGAGAGAATTTTGGATTTGAATTTCTAGGGTTCCGGAGCTTTCGAGGCAAATTCATGGAGTTCTACTTCGATTCGGACTTTGAGGTAGTTACAATACTTGTTCCTTGTGTCCTTGTGAACTTTGTGGTAAAATTTGGTGACCATCAGAGATGGTTGATCGGGCGGTGAGTGGGGCCCACGCGCAGCCACTTGTGGCGGCGCGTCCGGTTTTGGTTGATGGTGCAACCCCGACTTTAGAGCGTCAACAAGTCAACATGAAGTCCCGGAAGTGAGTCACAAGAGAATTTCGAAATATTGGTCAAAAGTCACCTTTGGTCAACTCTGAAGGTCGTGGTGAAAGTCAAGACGAAGTCAACCTTGTGACTCATCCACACAAGCTTCCAAAATCAGTAAGGAGTATAGTAGATACCATGAGGTCACCCTTAGTTTATTCATTCCTTTTGTTCGCTTGAGCATTTACCCCCTTGCCTTTCATTTAATCTATCTAACCATTAGATTTCCCTAGCTTTAATCTTAGCCTTTCATCCCTCTCTACCCTAGCCTATTTAAACCTAGTTTTTGCCATTTAGATTCATTCCCCCATCTCTTCATAGCAGCCCTCACCTAGATCTCACCCAATTCTTTCCCTTCTTCCTCCCCCAAACCCTTTCTTTTCTTGGTGACCCGTCCAGGGTCGACCGGTCGACGAACGAACCGTGGGCAACTATCTCCTTTGTTTTCTCCTCCTTCCACCACCCAAATCCATTTCCTTCCTTCACCAACTTTCTTCCTCACTTCCTCCTCTGCATCCTTGACTATTTTTCTCCATCATTCTAGCACTTCTACATCACACATGCTTGGATCCATCAAGAACACCTAGATTGGGAAGCCATGAGCAAAGAGAAGCTTGGAGAAGAAGATGGAGACTTAGAAGAGGAGCTTGCTACAACTTGAGTGACACAAGGAGCTGCTGCCATCTTCATGAGAATCCCTCAACCTCTCTTTATCTTTTTCTAGTTTATAGTTGATGTGTAATCTAAGCATGTGTGATTAGTTGTTAGGATTGGGGACTAGGGTTGTGTGCCCTAGTCCATTGTGATGTGATGATGAATTAACTATGTATGAATGTTTTGTGATGAATGAGTATATCTATTATCCATTTCAATTTGTGTTGAGCACATGTTTAGGGAATTTAGTCACTTCTTTGAGCATGTTTGCAACCTACTTTGATTGAGATTGTTGGGGTGACTCCTAGATTTCTCTAGGAAATTGATAATAGATGTGATGAGGTCTCCTTATTTGAGTTTCTAATTCTTTGTGCTCTTCGCCTCTCAAGACACATTGAGGGAGCACTAAGAATACATAAGAGAAGATGGTCTTAGACCCATAATATGGCTAAGATACGAAGCTTGATTCATTCATTGCATAAACACAAATACTAAATTGGTTCATTAAGCATCATGTTTGGACTTAGGCTAACCCGAAACCCCAATCGTTCTATCATTTCTATCCTCTTCATGTTCCCCCTCTTTATGTTTTGTGCATTAGATAGTTTACTTTATGTTTTGTTTGCTTGCATTTCACTTTTCCACTCTCAAATAACGTTACACTATCTCACCTTTGCACATATTCACTTCACTATTGTCCTTCCATTTCTCACCCTACCATCTAGTGCTAGTTTCCTAGGTTACCAATGTTACCGAGTAGGTTGAAGGGCCATCGATCCCCCGTTGGAACGACAACCCCGGTCTTAAATATACACACACACTTTTGGCAATTGTCAATAATTAGAAGTATCGAGGGGTAATTATCGAGGTGTTGAGGTTAGGGTTTTATCGTTGGTTTTGAAGTGGGTCTTATCGAAGTAAAAACCCTAATCAGTTCAATGAAGTAAATGTAAAATATTCTATTGTGACGTTTGTCAAATAGTAATAGCTTTTATACTTGATTTTATTCAGGAGGACGTCGAGGAGGATCTTGACACGCGTCAGACTTAGTCGGTTATCTGTGAGTGGACGTTTGTTTTGAAATTAATTATGCATGCATTATATTTTTTTCAGAAATGGTAGAATTTGTGAATATATCATGTTGAGCATGTTTTCAGTGTTGAGTTGCATTGCATTATTGGAGGCCAATTATTCATTCAGTTTAAGTTTCAGTTTTATGCATGCATGCGTTATCTGAAGTAGGCAGTGCCCTTCAGGTAACAACATCGAGTAGGCAGTGCCCTCGATGTGTCATTTGAGTTGGCAGTTTCCCTCAGGTGGCATAGGATGGTCAAGCAGGCAGTGCCCTTGATCATTGGTGACTAAGCGGGCAGTGCCCTTAGTCATCACCTCCATCAGTTTGATAACTAAGATGGCAGTGCCCTTATTTATCACTCATTCATTCCAGCATTTATCATAAATTTGATTTTTCATGAAGAGAAAGGAAATTATTTTAAAAAAAATGGGGAAAGCAATGTACATTTGTTTAATAGATTATTTATTTTTGTCCACTCACTCTGACGTTTTTCTTTAAACGCTTTTCTGTTTTCCATTGCCCAATTTGCAGATAAGCTTGTTGAGCTTTGTGCGTCCAGTGGCTGAGGCATAGTGACCCATTCTTCTATCCCTTATTGTAGGTTATTTATTTAACCTAATATGTATAAGAGGAATGCTAGCAACCTTCCCCTCCAACCTTCCCCTTTCAACCTTCCCCATTCATTGCATGCCACGTGTACTCCATTATCTATAAAAATCAGCTAATTAATAACTTGAAAAGACCAATTTTCATATTCCCTCTATACCCTCATTTATTGTCACCTGCATTAACTTTTTTTTTTCTCAATTGAAACTTTCACGTTTCTCAACTCCTTAAATAAATTTTCCCTCTTTTTTATTTTCTTTGTCTTTTCTTTTCTGAATCTTTTCTTAACTTGAATTCTAATTAATATAAATTCATTATCTTTTTTAGGGAAAAAATCACCTTTAGTCCCTAAACTATGACCCGTTCGACACTTTCGTCCCTGAAGTTTGAAATATATCACTTTCGTCCCTGAAGTTTGAAAATCACTATCACTTTCGTCCCTGACCGAGGGTTTTCACCGAATAAACCTCTGATTCTGGCCAAATCGGAGGACAAAACCCACTGGGCTTTGAAGCCCTCCTTGAGGTGAGTTCAACGCCACCAACCTCGCCTCAAACTGTCGTCGGATGGCGGAGAATTTTACAATTAAAGTTTCGGCCACCATCGACTTTCGGGTTAAATTCGAGCCATTCTAGGCCGAATTGAGCTTAGCCCCAATTATAAAAGTTACTCCTCTCATCCTTGCGAACATTTTGGCATAGGTTTTGCACAATTTTGTTCCGGTCAGGGACGAAAGTGATAGTTGGTGTTGAAGTTCAGGGACGAAAGTGATATATTTCAAACTTCAGGGACGAAAGTGTCGAATGAGTCATAGTTCAGGGACGAAAGTTATAATTATCCCTCTGTTTTATTTCATTATCTAACCATAAATTTGTTTATGTCGTCTATTTATGTCACGCCCCGATTTTCCAATCAATTAATAAGACATTTTGCCCTTAATTACAAACCATTCGGGAACGTGACGACATGGAATATCAAAAACAAATATGCACAAGAATTTTTTTCCTTTTAATTCAAGTACAACAACACATACTCCATGCCCAACGTATGTAAATGTTGACCCGTTCTTTAGAGTCAAATATTACATACCAATAAATTACATAATAAATTGATATTACAAAATATTAAGTACTTAATCCAACAGAGTTTATCACAAACAGCGGAAGTCTATAAACCAACAAAATGTATGCAGCCTTGCTTACTCCTGGTTATCCTTACCTGCAGGTATAACCCCTACACCGTGGAATAGTGTACCGGGTTATATCAACAAACCCGGTCAGCTTATGAAGCCGGTATGAGTGATCTAAGTTTACTCACCCTAAAACGTTTAACAAAAATATACATATATATATTTTGTTTAAAACAATATATATGTAATTTATATTCTTCAAATATGATTCTAATCCCGAAAATTCATATTATAGAATATACTGAACCTACGCGTCCCATACCACGTATTTTAACCCCACACGTCCCATAAACGTGTATGTTAATCCCAGGGTAATTCAGAATATTAAACAATATAAACCTTCCCCAAAATCGTTTCCCAAAATTATGATTTCTTTCTTTTTAAGAAAAGTAAATCATCATAATAATTACTTCAATTTTTAAAGAAGTAAAAACTTCTAAATACAATTCAATAATTCTCCAAGAATTGTAATTCAATAAATCAATGCTTCAATTATTTAAGAAGCAAATTCATATCATACTCACACAAAACCACAATCAACTTCAAATGATTAAAAGCGAGAATACCATTTTTCTTCTCCTTTTAATACATCAAGATAAAGCGAGAATACCATTTTTCTTCTCCTTTATTACATAAAGTATTCATCTTTGTTTTCAATGAATACATGGCTACACAGTCTAGAACTCTAACCTTCACCTTCTGGCTACACAGTCTAAAGCTCTAACCTTCACCATTGGCTACACAGTCTAGAGCTCTAACATTCACCCATTGGCTACACAGTCTAAAGCTCTAACCTTCACCCATTGGCTACAAAAACATTCGAGTAGGCAAACACAATATCATAATTTTTGAAATATTGTTCCCACAAAATCCACCAATTAAAACAATAAAATGAATACTTTCAAATATTGTTTTAACACAAAATCACACATGCTGATATATCAAATTAAAACTGTATTTAATTTATATATCGCAAAATCATTTAAATAAATATAATTATTTATTTTCGCAAACAACACAATATGAATTAATATTCATATATAAAATATCGTGAGATTCACTCACCTCTAATTCCTGCTGCGTCTTCAAATAATACCCGGGAATCGACAAAGCTAGCCAAATGCTTCATGATTCCAAAATACCTATGAACATGCAATTTTCCACTTAGCATATCATAGTTTCCAAATTGATGATTCTAAAATCTAATCACTTCAGATATTCCTCAAATGTCTCTTAGACATCAATAACCATAATTCGGGACAGTTTGACCAAAAGTCAACCGTCGGTCAACGTGGGTCCCACGTCTACTATTCATCAACGGGTCCCACACAAAATCCGAAACTTCCAAAATCCAACAGCATGCTTATTTCTAGCATCCTAACATCATATCCAAAATTGGTGATGATCCAACGGTCGGATCATCACGGATCTAACGATCCATAACTATCGCTTAATTGATCATCGCTCAAACGACCGAATTTCACAAAACTGTAAACATGAAAGTTGTTCGTATCGACGAACTAAGCACAACGGAGCAAAGATCTGCTCCTGGACCGGCCGGACGCGCCGCCGACGCGCCGCCACCGACGGTGGCCAACCGCCGGACAAAAGTTGTCTGATTGCTATGAAATTTTAACAGCATGTTCTACACATTACCAGAAACAACTTTCATAACTACCACAAGGGCCAATTCAAAGTAAAAAGTCTCGAATTTACCTCGATAGTTCCAAAACCCTAGGATTTCAAATCCAAAATTCTCCTTCGTCCGAACTCCGATTGAAGCGTACTTTATGTTGTTAGAAAGCCCCAAGCAAGGCCTACAAAGCCCAGTAGGTAAGGTGACTCGATTTGGCCGAAAACTTGCCCAGAAACGGATGAACAGTTCGGCTGCGTTTTTCCCCTTTTTCTTTTCTTGATTTCTCCTTCTATACTAAGAATTGATCAAGGAAATTTATATAGGGTTGAAGAGAATTGAGTGGTGAACAATTTGGGACAAGTTTCATGGCCGGAGATGGCCGGAATTGGGAGAAATCGCCGGTCAAAGTGGTCGGTTACTGTAGCACGGGTGAACAGTAATTTTCTGGGGGAAATTCTGATTTTTGGTGAATAGTAAAACCCAAAATCATTTTTATAGAAATTCGTCAAACTTTCGAGGTCCATAACTTCTTCATACGATGTCCGTTTCCGGTGAACCGAAATCCTACGAACTCGATTCGACGAGGTCTACAAATCTCGTGAAGAAAGTTTTCCCAAATTCTCAACGGATACAAAGTTACCTTAATTAACCTTGTGTAACTTATAATTACCACCGTAATTATCGTTTTACGACGAAAACCCCTAAAAATACGAAATCACACAATTTCACTTCAAATTTCACGACCTATTTTATAAAAATAGTATCGAAATTTTCGGGGTATTACAATTTAATATAGTTTTCATATGCAAATTCATATAAACTCATTACATATGAATTCTAATTTATATAAAAATTTGCCATCATCTTATCTCATCTCATCACCAGACCTCAAAAAAGGAAAAAAAAACTTAACTTAACGATTGTTACATGGTTCAAAATAGTGAAATACTGGTGTATGCCCTACAAATGAAAACGAGGACCACAAAAACTAAACAATTATGTTCGCTTGTGCTGCAATTTAAATTTCTTCTTTCATGGTGCTAACTGATCGAGCAATTAATCAATCCAACTTATTCCCTAAAAAAAAAATATATGAATTAGTCTAACACACAAGATGTATGAACTAGTACGAGAAATAACGCTTGTGTGATTATAATAAGGAAGAATTGTATTGGAATCAACTTACAGTATCTTGCAAGCATTCTTCAGTGTTTTCACAGGATTCATCACCTGGCTTTTCATGTATCTGTACCATCAAAACAAAATAGAAAACAATTAATATTAGGTTTGTTATCACACAAGATACAATTTGTAGTAAATGTACATGCATATAAGGATTGAAAACATGACAACCACCACTACAAGAAAAAATGGATATAAGGACATTGGAAGAGAGTCCTCTATCACATACAAGGACTCTAAAAAAATGAGTCCTCTATCCAGGAGTCCTAGTAAGTCCGAAACAAGGACACTGGAAATGTGTCATCTATTCTATACAAGGACACAGTTTGTGTGTCTTAAAAGCTCTTAAAATGGTGTCCTTAAATCAATAAGAGGACACCTAAAATGTATCCTCATATTATCTAATATGTGTCCTCTTTTCTATACTAGGGCACAATTTGTGTGTCCTAAAAGCTCTCGAAATGGTGTCCTTCCATCAATAAGAGGACACCTCAATTGCATCCTCATATTATCAAATACGTGTCCTCTTTTCTCTATGAGGACACAAAAATTGTGTCTAACAAATATAAAAGTGTGTCCTTAAATATAGAAGATGAGGCATAAAACAAGTCCTTATATCATCATTCCAACTGTCCTATATTCATCATAACAGTTGGCTGTTCTCAACTAGCACATATAAACACTCAAAACATATAAAGGAGAACATCCAATAAATGTCCAAGATGCAAAACAAATGAACCACAAATAGGTAAGTCCATCTTATGGAGAAAGATCCAAAATGTACTACATTGTTCTGACCATTTTAATTCAAAGTTGCTACACTTTCCCATAGAGTAGGTTTAATACTTCATATATATAACTTCAAAATACCAGAAATATGAAATATGCTGCATACAAACTGTTCTACTTCATGTGCTTGGATATAGGCATCAACTAGCTCCGCCCACTCTACTCGAACAACATCAATCTCTCCTTGACTGCAAGTGTCTTCTCCCTTGTAACAGAGAATAGTACCGCAAATCGATCAAATATTGATATCTTTAATTTCATCGTGTATGCATACTGCAATACCATTTTTAAACATTAGAATAAACCTCAACTAATGCAAATATATACTAAAGGAGATCACACGACATTCTACCATGCAACAGCTACATAAGAAATTAAAAACGTAATTGAATAGGACTGAAAGAAAATAATAACTCAGCAAGAAGGAATAACACTCGATTCCCCAAAGTAAGCAACCATTGGGAACTTGTAACATGGATCAATGATTATGACACATTTCCTGTTGTATAGAATTTTACTCAAAACAAACATATGAATTAATCTCACACAACAATCTACTTCATTCTTCTTTTTCTGTGGCTAATGATAATATTTGGCTGAAGTACCATGTAATGTACTAGCTAGCAATATTAGCAATACAAATGTAAGCCACAAATACCTTTTACAAACTGATTAAGCAGAGATGTCCCTATAATGATTTATTAAACAAACAAACGATGTAGAAACTGGATAAACAAAAGTACTTACATTGATGCACTGGAGCCAGTTAATGAGCCAAATATGCCATTCAGAAAAGTGCTTATGCCTTGAAATATTTAATTACAAGCAAGATTAACTTTCCAACACTAGTAAATATAAAGTCTATGGAAATTACTTTAAGGATGTGATTAACCACTTGTTAAGGGTTTAAGGATGTGATTAAGCCACTTGTTACCTGCCAGCCTATACATCTCGGCCCAAAACAGAAGGTGGTGGTGGGGTGGCACACATATCTTGACGCTGCAATAAATACACCTATGGACTTCCCTTAAATGAAAAAAAGAAAGATATGTCAGGGAAACCAAACGCAATTTGCCTTGATTTTATATATCTTAAAGAAATAATCACATTTCAAGTCATAAAAGAACACAAGCAAAAGATGACAGAGTTAACAAAGGCATCTTCATAAATGACAAGTATAGTTGATTTCTTTTAATTTGGATTGTAATTCTAATAATCAACAAAGATGTACGGTGTACTTGATGAACACAAGCAACAGGCTAACAACAACATTTGCAGTATGAGCATTTGCAAGATATCAATCTTCAAGGATTAGCTCACCATAATTAGAATACAGAAGGCACTGTATTGGGTATCTATATGATACAATAAACTAAATAAGAATCAAGTCCCATAATTTTACCTTAATAATAGCAACAAAAGCAGAAGCCATAATTGCAAAAGTATCTCCAGCATTAAAATCAGAGCACCCCCATTGAAATGGATAGGGAACCCTTGCCTGCATATGGTGAAAAGAAAGAAAAAATCATAACTAAATGGCATGCTATTGTCCTGTAGAATGTAGTCATTTTTTTCAAATCAACAAATATTTATATGACAGCGTTAGAAGAATCCCTGAGTTTTTGGCATGACTAATTCTTCTTTTGAAATACGAAACTAAAGGATTAAAGTGAGAAAATGCTTGTGTAGCGTGTAGTATCAAAGCTCAATAATGGATTAGGCTTAAGTTGTGCTTTTTTTTTCCTAAACAATAGCTGAATAACTTTGGTACTGAGACGGGGAAGTTTTCTTTATAACATGGAAATTACAAGAGGCACATATCATACAGAGAAAAAACCATGGATTATCAGAACAATGTATCAAGTAGTTCAGTAATTAATATTTCATTAACTGCACCAATGTCATGCATGTATATTTCGAACATGAAAGAAACAAGTTGCAACCAGGCCCGAATCAATATAAGTGTGCAAGTTAACATCAATTTCAAAACTAGAATCAATCCCATCTAAATTTGACACTAAATAAGAGATGCCCAAATGAATTCACAACAAACTAGAGAAAACAAATAAACCAAAAAACAACGATTGGCACCAGATCCAGATAAAAACACACTTAACAAACAAAACCCATAAATTAAAACTCTTATATTCACATTAGAACAAAAAATTGCACTAGGCCTGGAACTAGGAGATATCATTTTTTACTTTCTAGTTCCTCTATCGGTTTCATCCTAAATTTCCTTTGGAACTAGGGCTGCAGAAAGAAAGACAGTAATAGATTAGTTGGTATATAAAGGAATAAACCTAGGAATTAACCAAACCCCAATTAACCTCTGGGAAATGAACATGTGAACTCGAGCCACTTCAAACACGAGCCATCTGTTCATGAAAAGATCAAATGAATCGAGTTAAGTGAGAAGGAAAGAAATAAGACAATAAATTCAAAACCTCGAGGAGAATACCTGGTAGCTATTATCCCCAATTGAAAATTAGGGTTTTGTTGTTGTCTCGAATTGAGGATAGGCTAAAGAGAGGGTAGAGATGAGAACGGTCAGTGGAGAGAAGATTTCAGCTCTGAGTAGCTTTTCTCCAATTGTGAGCGAGATGGTGAGCGATTAGGCGACTACGTTGCAAGAACAAGAGTTTTTCGCCAGCCAGCACGAAAGAGAGTGAACGAAGCGCCCGTGGTTTTAGAATAGTGCGGTCTTTAAAATAAAAAGGCCCGTGTTTCTCAAGCGTCCTTAATAAGTTTTAAGGACATCTAAAAAAAAATGTGTCCTTGTATGGTGTCCTTAAATCCCATATTTCTAGTAGTGCACCTTCTGCAAGGAGTTTGTTGTCCTATCTTTAGAGAGTCCATGATTTTCTTGTGCCTACAAAATATACAAGAGAAAATATAGGAATTAGTTAGCTACTTACAAGAACCATTGAATGTCAATATATATGTATATGATCATACCTGTTTTGGTTTTTTGTTATACTTTCTTGAACTGATCTCAACTCCAGACTTGATTCTTTTAGGAGCTCCTTTTGTACTTAAGACTTTTGGGTCAAGCACATTGATGTCACATGGCACGTTAGTATTGACATTCTCTTCATCAATATTATTGACATTAAGAGAAGGAATGATGTTTCCACATTGTCTCAAGGCTTCATCTAGTAAACGATTTGCAACATCATACCTTTGATCAGATAGAGACCCCTCTTCACATAATTTTCTGGCTTTTGCAAATAAGTCATTGAAACGCTGCTTTTTAGGGTCAACCACCTTAGCCATTTCTCTTGTTGTATGTCCTTTTTTCGCATCTTTTCTTCATCGCTTTAATATGTAATGATTTGGTATACTAAAAATACCAAAATTTTGCAATACGGCCATTGCATGTCTACAAAGAAAACCTTTGTATTCATATAGACGACATAAACAAGATACATCTCCTTTGTTTCCATCCACAACTACAACAAACTCTTCTTTCTTAGCAAAATCTGTAACTCTAAAAGTCATGGTCACTGAATCCTCCTTGTGATTTATAGTATTGCATGCTGACACGCCCAAAACCTCTTTTTCAAACTTCTTAAAAATTTCAAGTGTGTAAATCTTTGACATTTGATATGCAAAAGGTGATGGAGATTTTAAACTAGGCATCTTATGCAAATTATTAAAATCAGCGTGAATTTCCACTTCCAATCTATCTCGCACAGCTTCTTTGTATTGTTCAACGAACTCCTTCAATGAAGTTTTTTATTCACGTATTTATCAAAGAAGGAATTTATACTTTCTGATCTTTGTGTTGTAGACATTCCGACAAAAAATGTACCCCTCATGTAAGTAGGAACCCAATGCTTGCGGTCTGTAAACAAAGAACGAAGCCAATTATCTTCATCAAGATTAAAGATCCCAACCATATACTGCCATTTTTTCTCAAAGTCCTCCTCTGTCCACGAATGGTAGATACAATCATTAAATACCTCCATAAAATTTTCATTTTCTCTCAAAACATGACCAAGCTTTTCAGGGAGCTTCCTCAATATATGCCACAAACAGAACCGATGTTTCGCATTTGGAAAAACTTTTGCAATTGCAACTTTCATGGCTTGATCTTGGTCAGTTAAAATGGCATCTGGAGCTCTTCCACCCATTGCTCTAACCCATGTCTCCATTAACCAAACAAATGTTGATGTAGTTTCATCTGCAAGGAGTGCACATCCAAGTAATGTAGACTGGAAGTGATTATTTACTCCAATAAAAGGAGCAAATGGCATTTTATATTTGTTTGTGATATATGTCGTATCAAATGAAATAACATCTCCAAAAATCTTGTAGTCCTCTCGGCCTTTTGCATCAACCCAAAATACATTTCTCAAGCGATGCTCTTCATCTAGATCCACTGCATAGAAAAAATCAGGATTCACTTGTTGCATACTTGTGAAAAGCTCCAACATTGCCTTTGCATCCCCAGATTCCAATTCTAATCGACGTTTCTTATCCAAAAGATTTCTCATGTCTTTTTCTAAAAAACCAATGTTCTGGTATCCTCCACATTGTTTTGCTAACGCAGCAAAGATCTTACTTGCTTTCACTCCAACTGAATGCAAAGTAGAAATGTTATGCTGGTCAACGGCGGCAATTTTTCTATAACATGGGAAGTAGTGTACATTCTCTGGAGAGAGTTCATGATTATGCCCCTTCACGAAATTTTCGACAAGCCATTTCCCATCTTGTCTTCTTCTTTTGATATGCAACATTGCCTTGCAGTCTATTTTCATGCATGGACAAGGGTTACGAGCATCACTTTTTCGCTTTGTCCCATACCTTGTACGAGCAAACTTTGCCTCAACCCATTCTAGAGTTGCCTTCGATCGACGAAGAGCTATCTTTGAAGCAGCAAACCCTGTTATCTTGCCATATTCTAAGTAAAATGAATATGCAGACAAATCTGAATCAAATTCCATCCCAACATAAGGCTCTAAGTGTTTTTTCGTATTAATTGAGCTTTCATTACCATTACTATCACCATATTCTTCTCCTCCACCATCTTTATTATAATTATCATCATCCTCTGCGGCCAAATTCAAGTCTATATCAAGCCCCATAACACCTAAAAAAATGAAATTGAAAGAAACAAATAAATGAGTTCCCCATAACACTGCAAAAACAAAATCAACAGACTGCAGACCTAACAGCAAGCTAAGCAAAAGGATAAGAAACCATATTGTTCATAGTATGACCATAGCAGACCTGAGCATGACATAATTTAATTTGATATGTATCACAAAAAAAAAATTCTCAATCTTTGTACAGACCAGAATTCCCAATCTTATCAAAGACCACACAATTCTTTTTTAGGGTTTTCGAACAGAAGAACAAATTGAATCATGGGTTTAATGAGAAAACAGAAAGAGAACGGAACCTGAATATTAGCATCAAAATTGCAATCGTTGTCTTTGAAAACCAATGGTGCTTCTTGCGAACCCTCTTTTCAGAAAGAGGAGATATAGACTAGATATGACTGTCTATGGAGACCTTTCAAGTTCATTAGAATTCAAGTTAAGAAAAGATTCAGAAAAAGAAAATAAAAAAGAGGGAAAATTTATTTAAGGAGTTGAGAAACGTGAAAGTTTCAATTGAGAAAAAAAAAAAGTTAATGCAGGTGACAATAAATGAGGGTATAGAGGGAATATGAAAATTGGTCTTTTCAAGTTATTAATTAGCTGATTTTTATAGATAATGGAGTACACGTGGCATGCAATGAATGGGGAAGGTTGGAAGGGGAAGGTTGGAGGGGAAGGTTGCTAGCATTCCTCTATGTATAATTATCTTCAATAAACTTCTAGATTGGTCTGAACACCACGTTTTAAGTGTTTTTAAAACTAATTGTAATAAGTTGAATTTGAGGGGCAGAGACCCATTTTGTTGTATAATTTGTGAGATTTTCT
Organism: Rubus parviflorus; assembly: GCA_029955375.1. Taxonomy (NCBI): domain Eukaryota; kingdom Viridiplantae; phylum Streptophyta; class Magnoliopsida; order Rosales; family Rosaceae; genus Rubus; species Rubus parviflorus. The sequence continues at coordinate 1,037,704 of JARGGL010000008.1, read as the reverse complement.
GAATATTATGGGCGATTACATAGACTAGGAAGTTGTTTTGTTGTGGCATTTGAGAAGTGTTAATTTGTTTTTCACAGGTTTTGGGTAGTCCATTTCAGGAGAGTTCATGCCGAAATTTTTGTAGACTCTTATGAGATGGGCCCAAGAGGACTACCTTGGGTTCCAGGGTGGAATCTGGGGCGGTTCCTGTCAACTTGTCTAGTTCGTGTACTTTAAATACTTGATATACTTAGCATCTTCCGAGTGATGGCCCGACAGCGGCGGTTCCCCATCATATACTCTTCGGTGCTAGTATCATTAGGTATGAGAAGTACACGACTAGACATCGTTTACTTTCAAGTCCCTAACCTTAATTCTTCAATTCTATTATGCCTCATGGTCATGGCCGATCTCATAGGGACTAGAATTCTCCGCCAGTTGGGGGAAATGCGTCTGAGTTAGTTTCCACAGTAGCTCCTCGAGGACAGTTTTTAGAGCTTAGTGGGGTAATACCCCCGAGTTTTGGTGTTGGTTATATTCGTGGTCGTGGGCAAATTTCAAAGGTCCAGAATAGAAAGGTTTGTGGGTAACAAGAGACGGGCTTTGGCCGACATTGGTTTGATTGACTAAAGAAGTCATGTGATGAAATTGTGTACCCCAGTGATAGTAGTATTCTTTGGGCTCAAGTGTTACTTGATTGGTGATGCTTATTTTTGGTGGACAATATACTTGGAGAGTTCAACGGGGATAATATCAAACTAGGGGAGCTAGTTATTATCGCGTGGCCAGGTGGGTCACTAAGGGACAGATTGTCCTCAACTTGTTGTGAGAGTTGAATGTTAGTGGCTTTCTAGTAGCGGAAGAGCATCCAGATGTGTTTCTTGTTGATTTATCAGGATGGCCCTAGCTGAATTGCAAAAGTTAAAGATTCATTTACGGGAGTTAATCGATAAAGTTTCTCGCCAAAAATTGATATGACTTTTGCAAGCATCAATTTAAACCCTAAAATCATCGGTAGTATAAAGCAAGTAGGGATCGTTAACAACGGGGATTAGGGGTAGTACCTAAACAAAGAATCATTATAAAGAATTAGTGTCACAAATATACAAGTATATATAAACAAATGTACACGAAAATAAGGGGGATTTAGAGATTGATTTATTAACAACTACTTATCTAAACTACTAATTACAATTTTAATGACAACCTTACATGGAATGGAACGTTAAGTATATGAAACACAACCACAATCATATGAATTAAAGCATGAATCGAAGACAACCAATTTCCTTATCATGAATCCGAAATTGACATTGTGAACAATCAAAAGCTAATCATTCCCAATCAAACCCTAACCACAAAAATTACCCTAAGTGAAAGCACCTAGGTTAATCAATTAAACATGCCATCTTAGTCTAAAAAGTTAGCTAATCAAACCATGTTTAAAGCATAGAAAAGAGTTGTCAATTAAAGTGCACAACCTAGTATGGAAAAGTCCATCTATTTGATTCCGACCTTTGTCCAAAGCCTTTACTACTTTAGTGAATCAGATTCCAGAAAGCCGAAAATCTTAATTCTAGCTCCAATTACATGCAGACATTATAAGTTTGCAACCCTATAACATAAGCACATAAAAGTTCTCCATAAAACAGAATCAAATAAACAGAAACACATAAGCGACTTAGAAAATCATAAGTAATTTAATTCCAAACACAATATAACTCATAATCATGGCTGCAAATCATGTTCTCAAGTCATGTTAACTAATACATAGAATTTACAAGCAACAAAGAGGAACTCAAAAAGAGTTATTAAAGAGTAAACCGAAATACACCGGATGGAGTGCATGGAAGATATGGAGACCACGAACCCTTGAATCCTTGAAAGCAAGCAACACAAGAGAGCACGGCAAGGTGGTGAAGGTGGAGGTCACGGCTGGTTTTTGGTGTAGATGGCGGCTACTTCTCCTCCTTGACGACTTGCAAACCCTAGGCACTAGAGAATGGACGAAAATTGTAGATGTATTCTGAAAATATGGATGTAAGGTGTGTAGAATTGTGTTGAAGAGCAGCCTATTTATAGGAGAAATCATGGAACCCTTGATGCAATCGTAGCCCTCCATCTAGATGTCGAAATCTTTTAGGATTTATCTCTTAATTGTTGCTGAAAATTAATTGAGTAGCCACCAAGAAACCCTTCTCTTTTTGCCGAAATTAGGACTAGATTCATTCCCTAAAAATCTGATTTTATTAAGGAAGAACTCCTAATCCTTCTTGGACTTCATTTGTGCGGCAACCTCTTCCTTTCCCTTTGTAATTTTCGTCCATAATTAACCCTAATGGACTAGGGTTTCATCCAAAACTCCAATGGGCTTGTCTTCATGGATTTGGGCCTCCCAATTGGGCCTCATGGCAGCCCACCTCTTAATGGGCCTCGAAAAAGCCCATTTAAGCTTCGTAATTTTTTCGAGCTCCAATTTTCCGTTCCGGGATGAAATAGTTTTCCTGGTTGCACTAGGATTCCTTGTTGCACTAGGATTCCTGACGTCATTAGGATTCCTGCCAAGTGTAGGAGAAAACACAAATGAGGAAAGATTTTAAATGAGCTTTTTCGAGGCCCATTAAGAGGTGGGCTGCCATGAGGCCCAAATCCATGAAGACAAGCCCATTGGACTTTTGGATGAAACCCTAGTCCATTAGGGTTAATTATGGACGAAAATTACAAAGGGAAAGGAAGAGGTTGCCGCACAAATCAAGTCCAAGAAGGATTAGGCGTGACGTTTTTAATATGTTTTTCCCATTCTTTGGCTGCGTTTTATTAGTAACTTTGCTATTTTAGCTTAGTTTCCATCTTTGAGTCCCTAAATGATGTTTAATTGCGTAAATGAATAAAAATGAGGTTTTTAGGAAACTTTCTTGTTTTGACTTTCCTAATTTGTTTTGGAAACTTTCCTCATTTAAAATCTTTCCTCATTTGAGTTTTCTCCTATCTTTGGCAGGAATCCTATTACAACTAGGACTCTCATTTTGTCCCGGAGCAGAAAAGAAAAGTTGGATTTCGAAAAGCCCATTGGGCTTTGGAAGGCCCAAACCGTGAGGCCCATTAAGCTAGGCCCAAGTTGCAAAAGCCCAAGTAACAAGGCCCAATCCGTGAGGCTCAAGCCCATTGGGCTATGCCGTGAGTCCAAGTCCACCAAGAGAAGTCCATGCCGTGAAACCCTAGCCCATCTAGGTTGTTGTTGCCGCAAGGAAGGAGGAATCCTAACGCAAGAAGGATAGAGAATTAAATGCTAAATCTTTTAGGATTTACTTCAGATTTTTTGGGGATGTATCAAGACACATTTTCGGCAAGAGAGGAAGGAGGTTTCTTGTGGACTACTCAAGGAATATTTCAGCAATTATACAAGGGGATTAATTTAGATTTTTATGGAATAAATACAAAGAAATTCGTGCAAAATTATTGAAGAATTAAAAGAGGCCTTGTGGATCACTCAAGAGAGATTCCAACTTGATTTCTACCTTCTCTTGGACGGTGAGGATCACATCTAGGGTTCCATGCTTTCTCCTATAAATAGGCTGCTCCTAGACTTAAGAAAAACACACCTAACATCCATGGCCAAAACGGGCCAAACCTTGCCCCGTTCCCTTCTTTCTACAACTTTGCCCGTGCCATAACCTCACTAAGGTATATCATGACTCTCAAAATGTGCTCCAATTGACGGCACTCGAAAACCTCGATTCGTTTGTGAGTAATGAATTTCTTTGTTTTAATACTTTGGAAAATCATAAATTATAAACGACACGAGATTTTTAAGTTTCGTCAATTGAAGGACTTTCTAAAAATCATGGTTTACCATTGGTGAGATTGGACACGTTCAAAGTTCAATTAAAATGGGGGTTGACATGGTTTGGAGGTGCCCGTTGCCAAAACAGGCCAAACCTTGTCTAGTTCCATTCTTTCTTCAACGTTGCACATGCCATAACCTCACCAACGGGAGAACATGACTCTCAAAAGATACTCCAATTGACGGCACTCGAAAAACTCGATTCGTTTGTGAGTTATGAATTTCTTGGTTCTAATAATTTAGAAAATCGTAAATCACAAACGACATGATATTTTCTAGTTATGTCAATTGGAACAATATCTAAAAATCATGTTTTACCATTGGTGAGACTTGGACACATTGAAAGTTCAACTAAAATGGGGGTTGGCATGGTATGGAGGTGTCCATGGCCAAAACGGGCCAAACCTTGCCCCGTTCCCTTCTTTCTACAACTTTGTCCGTGCCATAACCTCACTAAGGTATAACATGACTCTCAAAATGTACTCCAATTGACGGCACTCGAAAACCTCGATTCGTTTGTGAGTAATGAATTTCTTTGTTTTAATACTTTGGAAAATCATAAATTATAAACAACACGAGATTTTTAAGTTACATCAATTGGAGGACTTTCTAAAAATCATGGTTTACCATTGGGGAGATTGGACACGTTCAAAGTTCAATTAAAATGGGGGTTGACATGGTTTGGAGGTGCCCGTTGCCAAAACAGGCCAAACCTTTCCTAGTTCCATTCTTTCTACAATGTTGCACATGCCATAACCTCACCAAGGGTGGAACTTAACTCTCAAAAGGTACTCCAATTGACGGCACTCGAAAAACTCGATTCGTTTGTGAGTTATGAATTTCTTTGTTTTAATAATTTAGAAAATAGTAAATCACAAACGACATAATATTTTCGAGTTACGTCAAAGGGAGCAATATCTAAAAATCATGTTTTACCGTTGGTGAGTCTTGGACACATTCAAAGTTTTATTAAAATGGGGGTTGGCATGGTATGGAGGTGCCCATGGCCAAAACGGGCCAAACCTTGCCCCGTTCCCTTCTTTCTACAACTTTGCCCGTGCCATAACCTCACTAAGGGTATAACATGACTCTCAAAAGGTGCTCCAATTGACGGCACTCGGAAACCTCGATTCGTTTGTAAGTAATGAATTTCTTTGTTTTAATATTTTGGAAAATCGTAAATTATAAACGACACGAGATTTTTAAGTTTCGTCAATTGGAGGACTTTCTAATCATGGTTTACCATTGGTGAGATTGGACACGTTCAAAGTTCAATTAAAATGGGGGTTGACATGGTTTGGAGGTGCCTATGGTCAGAACGGGCCAAACCTTGTCTTGTTCCCTTCTTTCTACAACGTTGCACATGCCATAACCCTACCAAGGGTAGAACATTACTCTCAGAAGGTGCTCGAATTGACGGAACTCGAAAACCTCGATTCATTTGTGAGTAATGAATTTCTGTGTTTTAATACTTTGGAAAATCGTAAATTATAAACGACACGAGATTTTTTTGTTTCGTCAATTGGAGTACTTTCAAAAAATCATGTTTTACCATTGGTGAGATTGGACACGTTCAAAGTACAATTAAAATGGGGGTTGACATGGTTTGGAGATGCCTATGGCCAGAACGGGCCAAACCTTGGCTAGTTGCCTTCTTTCTACAACGTTGCACAAGCCATAACCCCACCAAGGATAGAACATTACTCTCAAAAGGTGCTCGAATTGACGGCACTCGAAAACCTCGATTCGTTTGTGAGTTATGAATTTCTTTATTTTAATAATTTAGAAAATCGTAAATCACAAAAGACACAAGATTTTCAAGTTTCGTTAATTGGAGGACTTTCTAAAAATCATGGTTTACCATTGGTGAGATTGGACACGTTCAAAGTTCAATTAAAATGGGGGTTGACATGGTTTGGAGGTGCCTATGGCCAGAACGGGCCAAACCTTGCCTAGTTCCATTCTTTCTACAATGTTACACATGCCATAACCTCATCAAGGGTGGAACATGACTCTCAAAAGGTAGTCCAATTGACGGCACTCGAAAAGCTCGATTATTTTGTGAGTTATGAATTTATTTGTTTTAGTAATTTAGAAAATCGTAAATCACAAACGACACGATATTTTCGAGTTCTGTCAATTGGAACAATTGACAGGACCCGCCTTAGATTTCACCCTGAAACCCAAGATGGTCCTGTGGGGTCCACCTTAAGAGAAATTCTACCGAAAATTCCGCATAACCTCTTTTAAATATGGACAACCCAAAACCTGTAAACATGAAACCAACACTTCCAAATATATTCAAATATCACCATCACACCGTTGGACCTTCTGTCCTTACTCAAATCACAACCACCACCAATATAAAAAGGATATCAAACCGCAAATTATATACCTCAAGCAATTAAACATTTAGTATTCAAAACTCTTCTAATTTTTGCATATGCCTTGACGCCAGTCCGACCTCCGCGGCTCTAACCTGGGCAAAACAGAAAACCAAAGAGCCCAGATAAAAACATAAAACGTGAGACAAACTCAGTGAGTGGACAAAAAGAATTCTAATCAAAATCTTCTTTTCCTGAAAAACTTTTCTTTATGAAATATTTCTTTCTTTTTCCTAAAGCTTCAGCATGCGATATGAATATGAGAAATGAAATCACTTAATTCTCAAAATTGATATATCAAATCGTAAAACCGATATAAGCCTTAAAAGTATTGAAGAATATTCTGAAAACGATCATATAAGCTTGATACTTCCTTAAACAAGATAAATGCAAACTTTACCATATCGTACCCAATAGCTGTCCTACTTATGTGGAATGTACGTCGCATAAGCAGAGCGGGGAAGGGGAAAAATTTATCCTACTTGTGCGGAAATGCATCGCACAAGCAGAGCGGGGAAAAGCAACTGTTCTACTTGTGTGGAATTTGTCGTCACACAAGCAGAGCGGGGATGGGGAAAACTGTCCTACTTGTGTGGAATTGGCCGTCACACAAGCAGAGCGGGGATGGGGGAAAACTGTCCTACTTGTGTGGAATTGGCCGTCACACAAGCAGAGCGGGGAAAACTAGACTACGTGCACGAGTCATCATGTCTCATCATGTCTCACTGATAGTACTTATACTTAGATGGGTACGCATAAGGTAATTAAAACCTTTCTTGCCAAAACATGCATCGAAATCTTCCAACATAATAAGCTTGAATATAATAAAACTCAATTCTTTCTTTTCCACTCAAGAAATATGGCTTGCAATCAAATTAGAATTTAAGCAAGAAATCTCACAATATCCTTAAAAACTTAAATATGATGAAGAATAGAGAATTGGCTTCATCAAAAATCAATAACTAAATAATTAAAAGAAAATTTCATGCATTTACTTAAAAACAAAGTCCACTCACTGTGTATATGGCCGGTAGGCTCTAAGCACGATCCTTCCCGGAAACATCTCCGGAAGTAGACTCCACAATATCACCTAAACCAAATATTTAATAATTAATTTCAACTTCACAACCATTTATCTCTATTAAACTGAAATATGAATCCATCCTAATGGCGGATAAAATTATCGACATAACGGCATCCCAAAATCTCTCTAACTCACAATCGACTTCAATTTCGTTTAACTACATCCCGCTCTATGAAAACTTCCTTCTTTCAACCACAACTAACCAACTTATACTCCTTTTTAGATTACTCTGGACACCCCACCACCTAAAACGGCAGTCCCATAATAATTGTCAATTAAAGTTCCTCTCTTCTACTCAATCCTAAGCTCTTCCACCCTCTCCAATTTCCAGCAATTCAAACTAAATCGTTATGGTTAATAATCTGACCATTGAATTGGTAATTAATAACCATAACGGTATCCACCACCTAAAGTGGAGCTCAAATAATCGAATTCCAACCAATTTTACTAATTCAAATTTTAGATTAGCTCCTACACAACCCAATAGCATCAATAAGCATCAAGGAATCTACAAAATGGCCACACTAGTCACCCAAACCCGCCAAACACAGCAAACCCGTGGTGTTTACTGTGGTGGTTTTTCACCAACCTTCAAAATCTCTAAAACTAGTGGCAAAACTATAATCAAATGAAAGCCCAAGGGAAGTAGAACAAGTTTATACCTTGGGGTTTTGCCGGAAAGTGAACGGTTTGACCGGAATTCGTGAAAAACTGCCAGAAGACCCAAATCTTCTCCTCTTCGATTTGTCTCACACAATGGGTTATAGGTTAAGAAATTAGTATGGTTAGAAAGGTGGGAAGGAGACGAAGATTTTGGTATAATTATCTTGGCCGGAGGTGGCCGGAATCGGTGGCGGTGAAGGGAAGAAAAATGGCAGATGCACGGGCTTTTTTTTTTTTTTTTTTCCGTTCTGGAGGTTTCTGGGTTCTTCGCTACCCAATTAACCAATTATACCCCAAAAGGTCGGTGCTGACCAATTTTATTTTTTTTCTGGAACCTTCTCTCGTGTCTAATTACCAAACTGCCCCTCAAACTAAAACGCTCACATCATTTTCATTATAACTCCGATTTAAGAACCGTCCACGCTTATATTTTCGTATTGTCACACACTATCTCCTTGTGCTAAAAAGAAAATTAAAAGTTTAATTTACTTTAGGTCTCCTTTAATAACCTAAGGTACGACAAATAAAAAGAAATGTCGTCAGCACAACATTAGAAATTTCAGGAATAGGTTTTTCAAAGTCCGGTATGTCACATGACGGCACTCGAAAAGCTCGATTCGTTTGTGAGTTATGAATTTATTTGTTTTAATAATTTAGAAACTCGTAAATCACAAACGACATGATATTTTCTAGTTATGTCAATTTGAGGAATTTCTAAAAATCATGTTTTACCATTGTTGAGACTTGGACACATTCAAAGTTCAATTAAACTGGGGGCTGGCATGGTATGGAGGTTCCCATGGACAAAACGGGCCAAACCTTGCCCCGTTCCCTTCTTTATACAACTTTGCCCCTGCCATAACCTCACTAAGGGTAGAACATGACTCTCAAAAGGTGCTCCAATTGACGGCACTTGAAAACCTCAATTCGTTTGTCAGTAATAAATTTCTTTGTTTTAATACTTTGAAAAATCGGAAATTATAAACGACACTAGATTTTGAAGTTTCGTCAGTTGGAGCACTTTCTAAAAATCATGGTTTACCATGGGTGAGATTGGACGCATTCAAAGTTCAATTAAAATGGGGGTGCACATGGTTTGGAGGTGCCTATGGCCAGAACGGGCAAAACGTTGCCTAGTTCCCTTCTTTCTACAAGGTTGCACTTGCCAAAACCCCACCAAGGGTAGAACATTACTCTCAAAAGTTGCTCGAATTGACGGAACTCGAAAACCTTGATTCTGTGGTGAGTAATGAATTTCTTTGTTTTAATACTTTGGAAAATCGTAAATTATAAACGATACGAGATTTTCAAGTTTCAAATGGTGCACTTTTAAAAAATCATGGTTTACCATTGGTGAGATTGGACATGTTCAAAGTTCAATTAAAATGGGGGTTGACATGGTTTAGAAATGCTTATGGCAAGAACGGGCCATACCATGCCTAGTTCCCATCTTTCTACAACGTTGCACATGCCATAACTCCACCAAGGGTAGAACGTTACTCTCAAAAGGTGTTCGAATTGACGGAACTCAAACGTTTTTGAGTAATAAATTTCTTTGGTTTAATACTTTGGAAAATCGTAAATTACAAACGACACGAGATTTTCAAGTTTCGTCAATTGGAGCACTTTCAAAAAATCATGTTTTACCATTGGTGAGATTCGAGACATTCAAAGTTCAATTAAAATGGGGGTGGACATGGTTTAGAGGTGCCCGTGGCCAGAACGGTCCAAACCTTGCATAGTTCTTTCTACAACGTTGCACATGCCATAACCCCACCACGGGTAGTACATTACTCTCAAAAGGTGCTTGAATTGACGGAACTCGAAAACCTCGATTCGTTTGTGAGTAATGAATTTCTTTGTTTTAATACTTTGGAAAATCGTAAATTATAAACGACACGAGATTTTCAAGTTCCGTCAATTGGAGCACTTTCTAAAAATCATGGTTTACCATTGGTGAGATTGGACACGTTCAAAGTTCAATTAAAATAGGGGTTGGCATGTTATGGAGATGCCCATGGCAAAAACGGACCAAACCTTGCCCCGTTCCCTTCTTTCTACAACTTTGCCCGTGCCAAAACCTCACTAAAGGTAGAACATGACTCTCAAAAGGAGCTCCAATTGACGGCGCTCGAAAACCCCGATTCGTTTATGAGTAATTAATTTCTTTGTTTTAATAATTTAGGAAATCGTAAATTATAAACGACACGAGATTTTTAAGTTTTGTCAATTGGAGCACTTTCTAAAAATCTTGGTTTACCATTGGTGAGATTGGACACGTTCAAAGTTCAATTAAAATGGGGGTTGGCATGGTATGGAGATGCCCATGGCAAAAACGGACCAAACCTTGCCCCGTTCCCTTCTTTCTACAACTTTGCCCGTGCCAAAACCCCACTAAGGGTAGAACATGACTCTCAAAAGGAGCTCGAATTGACGGCGCTCGAAAACCCCGATTCATATGTGAGTAATGAATTTGTTTGTTTTAATACTTTGGAATATCTTAAATTATATACGACACGAGATTTTCAAGTTTTGTCAATTGGACCACTTTCAAAAAATCATGGTTTACCATTGGTGAGATTGGACATGTTCAAAGTTCAATTAAAATGGGGGTTGACATGGTTTAGAAATGCTTATGGCAAGAACGGGCCATACCATGCCTAGTTCCCATCTTTCTACAACGTTGCACATGCCATAACTCCACCAAGGGTAGAACGTTACTCTCAAAAGGTGTTCGAATTGACGGAACTCAAACGTTTGTGAGTAATAAATTTCTTTGGTTTAATACTTTGGAAAATCGTAAATTACAAACGACACGAGATTTTCAAGTTTCGTCAATTGGAGCACTTTCAAAAAATCATGTTTTACCATTGGTGAGATTCGAGACGTTCAAAGTTCAATTAAAATGGGGGTGGACATGGTTTAGAGGTGCCCGTGGCCAGAACGGTCCAAACCTTGCATAGTTCTTTCTACAACGTTGCACATGCCATAACCCCACCACGGGTAGTACATTACTCTCAAAAGGTGCTTGAATTGACGGAACTCGAAAACCTCGATTCGTTTGTGAGTAATGAATTTCTTTGTTTTAATACTTTGGAAAATCGTAAATTATAAACGACACGAGATTTTCAAGTTCCGTCAATTGGAGCACTTTCTAAAAATCATGGTTTACCATTGGTGAGATTGGACACGTTCAAAGTTCAATTAAAATAGGGGTTGGCATGTTATGGAGATGCCCATGGCAAAAATGGGCCAAACCTTGCCCCGTTCCCTTCTTTCTACAACTTTGCCCGTGCCAAAACCTCACTAAAGGTTGAACATGACTCTCAAAATGAGCTCCAATTGACGGCGCTCGAAAACCCCGATTCGTTTATGAGTAATTAATTTCTTTGTTTTAATAATTTAGAAAATCGTAAATTATAAACGACACGAGATTTTTAAGTTTTGTCAATTGGAGCACTTTCTAAAAATCTTGGTTTACCATTGGTGAGATTGGACACGTTCAAAGTTCAATTAAAATGGGGGTTGGCATGGTATGGAGATGCCCATGGCAAAAACGGGCCAAACCTTGCCCCGTTCCCTTCTTTCTACAACTTTGCCCGTGCCAAAACCCCACTAAGGGTAGAACATGACTCTCAAAAGGAGCTCGAATTGACGGCGCTCGAAAACCCCGATTCATATGTGAGTAATGAATTTGTTTGTTTTAATACTTTGGAATATCTTAAATTATATACGACACGAGATTTTCAAGTTTTGTCAATTGGACCACTTTCAAAAAATCATGGTTTACCATTGGTGAGATTGGACATGTTCAAAGTTCAATTAAAATGGGGGTTGACATGGTTTAGAAATGCTTATGGCAAGAACGGGCCATACCATGCCTAGTTCCCATCTTTCTACAACGTTGCACATGCCATAACTCCACCAAGGGTAGAACGTTACTCTCAAAAGGTGTTCGAATTGACGGAACTCAAACGTTTGTGAGTAATAAATTTCTTTGGTTTAATACTTTGGAAAATCGTAAATTACAAACGACACGAGATTTTCAAGTTTCGTCAATTGGAGCACTTTCAAAAAATCATGTTTTACCATTGGTGAGATTCGAGACGTTCAAAGTTCAATTAAAATGGGGGTGGACATGGTTTAGAGGTGCCCGTGGCCAGAACGGTCCAAACCTTGCATAGTTCTTTCTACAACGTTGCACATGCCATAACCCCACCACGGGTAGTACATTACTCTCAAAAGGTGCTTGAATTGACGGAACTCGAAAACCTCGATTCGTTTGTGAGTAATGAATTTCTTTGTTTTAATACTTTGGAAAATCGTAAATTATAAACGACACGAGATTTTCAAGTTCCGTCAATTGGAGCACTTTCTAAAAATCATGGTTTACCATTGGTGAGATTGGACACGTTCAAAGTTCAATTAAAATAGGGGTTGGCATGTTATGGAGATGCCCATGGCAAAAACGGGCCAAACCTTGCCCCGTTCCCTTCTTTCTACAACTTTGCCCGTGCCAAAACCTCACTAAAGGTTGAACATGACTCTCAAAATGAGCTCCAATTGACGGCGCTCGAAAACCCCGATTCGTTTATGAGTAATTAATTTCTTTGTTTTAATAATTTAGAAAATCGTAAATTATAAACGACACGAGATTTTTAAGTTTTGTCAATTGGAGCACTTTCTAAAAATCTTGGTTTACCATTGGTGAGATTGGACACGTTCAAAGTTCAATTAAAATGGGGGTTGGCATGGTATGGAGATGCCCATGGCAAAAACGGGCCAAACCTTGCCCCGTTCCCTTCTTTCTACAACTTTGCCCGTGCCAAAACCCCACTAAGGGTAGAACATGACTCTCAAAAGGAGCTCGAATTGACGGCGCTCGAAAACCCCGATTCATATGTGAGTAATGAATTTGTTTGTTTTAATACTTTGGAATATCTTAAATTATATACGACACGAGATTTTCAAGTTTTGTCAATTGGACCACTTTCAAAAAATCATGGTTTACCATTGGTGAGATTGGACATGTTCAAAGTTCAATTAAAATGGGGGTTGACATGGTTTAGAAATGCTTATGGAAAGAACGGGCCATACCATGCCTAGTTCCCATCTTTCTACAACGTTGCACATGCCATAACTCCACCAAGGGTAGAACGTTACTCTCAAAAGGTGTTCGAATTGACGGAACTCAAACGTTTGTGAGTAATAAATTTCTTTGGTTTAATACTTTGGAAAATCGTAAATTACAAACGACACGAGATTTTCAAGTTTCGTCAATTGGAGCACTTTCAAAAAATCATGTTTTACCATTGGTGAGATTCGAGACGTTCAAAGTTCAATTAAAATGGGGGTGGACATGGTTTAGAGGTGCCCGTGGCCAGAACGGTCCAAACCTTGCATAGTTCTTTCTACAACGTTGCACATGCCATAACCCCACCACGGGTAGTACATTACTCTCAAAAGGTGCTTGAATTGACGGAACTCGAAAACCTCGATTCGTTTGTGAGTAATGAATTTCTTTGTTTTAATACTTTGGAAAATCGTAAATTATAAACGACACGAGATTTTCAAGTTCCGTCAATTGGAGCACTTTCTAAAAATCATGGTTTACCATTGGTGAGATTGGACACGTTCAAAGTTCAATTAAAATAGGGGTTGGCATGTTATGGAGATGCCCATGGCAAAAACGGGCCAAACCTTGCCCCGTTCCCTTCTTTCTACAACTTTGCCCGTGCCAAAACCTCACTAAAGGTAGAACATGACTCTCAAAAGGAGCTCCAATTGACGGCGCTCGAAAACCCCGATTCGTTTATGAGTAATTAATTTCTTTGTTTTAATAATTTAGGAAATCGTAAATTATAAACGACACGAGATTTTTAAGTTTTGTCAATTGGAGCACTTTCTAAAAATCTTGGTTTACCATTGGTGAGATTGGACACGTTCAAAGTTCAATTAAAATGGGGGTTGGCATGGTATGGAGATGCCCATGGCAAAAACGGGCCAAACCTTGCCCCGTTCCCTTCTTTCTACAACTTTGCCCGTGCCAAAACCCCACTAAGGGTAGAACATGACTCTCAAAAGGAGCTCGAATTGACGGCGCTCGAAAACCCCGATTCATATGTGAGTAATGAATTTGTTTGTTTTAATACTTTGGAATATCTTAAATTATATACGACACGAGATTTTCAAGTTTTGTCAATTGGACCACTTTCAAAAAATCATGGTTTACCATTGGTGAGATTGGACATGTTCAAAGTTCAATTAAAATGGGGGTTGACATGGTTTAGAAATGCTTATGGCAAGAACGGGCCATACCATGCCTAGTTCCCATCTTTCTACAACGTTGTACATGCCATAACTCCACCAAGGGTAGAACGTTACTCTCAAAAGGTGTTCGAATTGACGGAACTCAAACGTTTTTGAGTAATAAATTTCTTTGGTTTAATACTTTGGAAAATCGTAAATTACAAACGACACGAGATTTTCAAGTTTCGTCAATTGGAGCACTTTCAAAAAATCATGTTTTACCAATGGTGAGATTCGAGACGTTCAAAGTTCAATTAAAATGGGGGTGGACATGGTTTAGAGGTGCCCGTGGCCAGAACGGTCCAAACCTTGCATAGTTCTTTCTACAACGTTGCACATGCCATAACCCCACCACGGGTAGTACATTACTCTCAAAAGGTGCTTGAATTGACGGAACTCGAAAACCTCGATTCGTTTGTGAGTAATGAATTTCTTTGTTTTAATACTTTGGAAAATCGTAAATTATAAACGACACGAGATTTTCAAGTTCCGTCAATTGGAGCACTTTCTAAAAATCATGGTTTACCATTGGTGAGATTGGACACGTTCAAAGTTCAATTAAAATAGGGGTTGGCATGTTATGGAGATGCCCATGGCAAAAACGGGCCAAACCTTGCCCCGTTCCCTTCTTTCTACAACTTTGCCCGTGCCAAAACCTCACTAAAGGTAGAACATGACTCTCAAAAGGAGCTCCAATTGACGGCCCTCGAAAACCCCGATTCGTTTATGAGTAATTAATTTCTTTGTTTTAATAATTTAGGAAATCGTAAATTATAAACGACACGAGATTTTTAAGTTGTCAATTGGAGCACTTTCTAAAAATCTTGGTTTACCATTGGTGAGATTGGACACGTTCAAAGTTCAATTAAAATGGGGGTTGGCATGGTATGGAGATGCCCATGGCAAAAACGGGCCAAACCTTGCCCCGTTCCCTTCTTTCTACAACTTTGCCCGTGCCAAAACCCCACTAAGGGTAGAACATGACTCTCAAAAGGAGCTCGAATTGACGGCGCTCGAAAACCCCGATTCATATGTGAGTAATGAATTTGTTTGTTTTAATACTTTGGAATATCTTAAATTATATACGACACGAGATTTTCAAGTTTTGTCAATTGGACCACTTTCAAAAAATCATGGTTTACCATTGGTGAGATTGGACATGTTCAAAGTTCAATTAAAATGGGGGTTGACATGGTTTAGAAATGCTTATGGCAAGAACGGGTCATACCATGCCTAGTTCCCATCTTTCTACAACGTTGCACATGCCATAACTCCACCAAGGGTAGAACGTTACTCTCAAAAGGTGTTCGAATTGACGGAACTCAAACGTTTGTGAGTAATAAATTTCTTTGGTTTAATACTTTGGAAAATCGTAAATTACAAACGACACGAGATTTTCAAGTTTCGTCAATTGGAGCACTTTCAAAAAATCATGTTTTACCATTGGTGAGATTCGAGACGTTCAAAGTTCAATTAAAATGGGGGTGGACATGGTTTAGAGGTGCCCGTGGCCAGAACGGTCCAAACCTTGCATAGTTCTTTCTACAACGTTGCACATGCCATAACCCCACCACGGGTAGTACATTACTCTCAAAAGGTGCTTGAATTGACGGAACTCGAAAACCTCGATTCGTTTGTGAGTAATGAATTTCTTTGTTTTAATACTTTGGAAAATCGTAAATTATAAACGACACGAGATTTTCAAGTTCCGTCAATTGGAGCACTTTCTAAAAATTATGGTTTACCATTGGTGAGATTGGACACGTTCAAAGTTCAATTAAAATAGGGGTTGGCATGTTATGGAGATGCCCATGGCAAAAACGGGCCAAACCTTGCCTCGTTCCCTTCTTTCTACAACTTTGCCCGTGCCAAAACCTCACTAAAGGTAGAACATGACTCTCAAAAGGAGCTCCAATTGACGGCGCTCGAAAACCCCGATTCGTTTATGAGTAATTAATTTCTTTGTTTTAATAATTTAGGAAATCGTAAATTATAAACGACACGAGATTTTTAAGTTTTGTCAATTGGAGCACTTTCTAAAAATCTTGGTTTACCATTGGTGAGATTGGACACGTTCAAAGTTCAATTAAAATGGGGGTTGGCATGGTATGGAGATGCCCATGGCAAAAACGGGCCAAACCTTGCCCCGTTCCCTTCTTTCTACAACTTTGCCCGTGCCAAAACCCCACTAAGGGTAGAACATGACTCTCAAAAGGAGCTCGAATTGACGGCGCTCGAAAACCCCGATTCATATGTGTGTAATGAATTTGTTTGTTTTAATACTTTGGAATATCTTAAATTATATACGACACGAGATTTTCAAGTTTTGTCAATTGGACCACTTTCAAAAAATCATGGTTTACCATTGGTGAGATTGGACATGTTCAAAGTTCAATTAAAATGGGGGTTGACATGGTTTAGAAATGCTTATGGCAAAAACGGGCCATACCATGCCTAGTTCCCATCTTTCTACAACGTTGCACATGCCATAACTCCACCAAGGGTAGAACGTTACTCTCAAAAGGTGTTCGAATTGACGGAACTCAAACGTTTGTGAGTAATAAATTTCTTTAATTTAATACTTTGGAAAATCGTAAATTACAAACGACATGAGATTTTCAAGTTTCGTCAATTAGAGCACTTTCAAAAAATCATGTTTTACCATTGGTGAGATTCGAGACGTTCAAAGTTCAATTAAAATGGGGGTGGACATGGTTTAGAGGTGCCCGTGGCCAGAACGCTCCAAACCTTGCATAGTGTCACGCCCCGATTTTTCAATCAATTAATAAGGCATTTTGCCCTTAATTACAAACCATTCGGGAACGTGACGACATGGAATATCAAATACAAATATGCACAAGAATTTTTTTTTCCTTTTAATTCAAGTACAACAACACATACTCCATGCCCAACGTATGTAAATGTTGACCCGTTCTTTAGAGTCAAACATTACATACCATAAATTACATAATAAATTGATGTTACAAAATATTAAGTAATTAATCCAACAGAGTTTATCACAAACAGCGGAAGTCTATAAACCAACAAATGTATGCAGCCTTGCTTACTCCTGGTTATCCTAACCTGCAGGTATAACCCCTACACCGTGGAATAGTGTACCGGGTTATATCAACAAACCCGGTCAGCTTACGAAGCTGGTATGAGTTAACTCAGTTTTACTCACCCTAAACCGTTTAACAAAATATACATATATAGTTTGTTTTAAACAAATATATGTAACTTATACTTTTCAAAAACAATTCAAATCCCGAAAAATTCATATTATAAAATATACTGAACCTACGCGTCCCATACCACGTATTTTAACCCCACACGTCCCATAAACGTGTATGTTAATCCCAGGGTAATTCAGAATATTAAACAATATAAACTTTCCCCAAAATCATTTTCCAAAATTATGATTCTTTCTTTTTAAGAATCGTAAATCATAATAATAATTACTTCAATTTTTAAAGAAGTAAAAACTTCAAAATACAATTCAATATTGTTCAAGAATTGTAATTCATTTAAATCAATGCTTCATTTAATATTAAGAAGCAATCTCAAATCATACTCAACAAAACCAATAATCAACTCCAAATGATTAAAAGCGAGAATACCATTTTTCTTCTCCTTTTAATACATCAAGATAAAGCGAGAGAATACCATTTTTCTTCTCCTTTATTACATAAAGTATTCATCTTTGTTTTCAATGAATACATGGCTACACAGTCTAGAACTCTAACCTTCACCCATTGGCTACACAGTCTAAAGCTCTAACCTTCACCATTGGCTACACAGTCTAGAGCTCTAACCTTCACCCATTGGCTACACAGTCTAAAGCTCTAACCTTCACCCATTGGCTACAAAAACATTCAAGTAGGCAAACACAATATCATAATTTTGAAATATTGTTTCCCACAAAGTCCACCAATCAAAACAATAAAATGAATAATTTCAATTATTGTTTTAACACCAAATCACACATGCTGATATATCAAATTAAAAACTGTATTTAATTTATATATCGCAAAATCATTTAAATAAATATAATTATTTATTTTCGCAGACAACACAATATGAATTAATATTCATATATAAAATATCGTGAGATTCACTCACCTCTAATTCCTGCTGCGTCTTCAAATAATACCCGGGAATCGACAAAGTTAGCCAAATGCTTCATGATTCCAAAATACCTATGAACATGCAATTTTCCACTTAGCATATCATAGTTTCCAAATTGATGATTCTAAAATCCAATCACTTCAGATATTCCTCAACTGTCTTTTAGACCTCAATAACCATAAATCGGGACAGTTTGACCAAAAGTCAACCGTCGGTCAACGTGGGTCCCACGTCTACTATTCATCAACGGGTCCCACACGAAATCCAAAACTTCCAAAATCCAACAGCATGCTTATTTCTAGCATCCTAACATCATATCCAAAATTGGTGATGATCCAACGGTCGGATCATCACGGATCTAACGATCCATA
This sequence comes from Rubus parviflorus, assembly GCA_029955375.1. Lineage (NCBI taxonomy): Eukaryota > Viridiplantae > Streptophyta > Magnoliopsida > Rosales > Rosaceae > Rubus > Rubus parviflorus. Next base: position 1,018,942 of record JARGGL010000008.1, on the reverse strand, counting down.
ACTATCGCTTAATTGATCATTGATCAAACGACCGAATTCCACAAAAGTGTAAACACGAAAGTTGTTCGTATCGACGAACCAAGCCAAACGGAGCAAAGAACTACTCCTGGACCGGCCGGACGCGCCGCCGACGCGCCGCCACCGACGGTGGCCAGCCGCCGGACAAAAGTTGTCTGATTGCTATGAAATTTTAACAGCATGTTCTACACATTAGCAGAAACAACTTTCATAACTACCACAAGGGCCAATTCAAAGTAAAAAGTCTCGAATTTACCTCGATAGTTCCAAAACCCTAGGATTTCAAATCCAAAATTCTCCTTCGTCCGAACTCCGATTGAAGCGTACTTTATGTTGTTAGAAAGCCCCAAGCAAGGCCTACAAAGCCCAGTAGGTAAGGTGACTCGATTTGGCCGAAAACTTGCCCAGAAACGGATGAACAGTTCGGCTGCGTTTTTCCCCTTTTTCTTTTCTTGATTTCTCCTTCTATACTAAGAATTGATCAAGGAAATTTATATAGGGTTGAAGAGAATTGAGTGGTGAACAATTTGGGACAAGTTTCATGGCCGGAGATGGCCGGAATTGGGAGAAATCGCCGGTCAAAGTGGTCGGTTACTGTAGCACGGGTGAACAGTAATTTTCTGGGGGAAATTTTGATTTTTGGTGAATAGTAAAACCCAAAATCATTTTTATAGAAATTCGTCAAACTTTCGAGGTCCATAACTTCTTCATACGATGTCCGTTTCCAGTGAACCGAAATCCTACGAACTCGATTCGACGAGGTCTACAAATCTCGTGAAGAAAGTTTTCCCAAATTCTCAACGGATACAAAGTTACCTTAATTAACCTTGTGTAACTTATAATTACCACCGTAATTATCGTTTTACGACGAAAACCCCTAAAAATACGAAATCACACCATTTCACTTCAAATTTCACGACCTATTTTATAAAAATAGTATCGAAATTTTCGGGGTATTACAGTCTACCCTCCTTAAAGAAATTTCGTCCCGAAATTTGGACGCAGAGTACACCCAAGGTTATCACACTTCAATTCCAAATCTCAGAATTTATTTCATTAACAACCGGGTAGTACACATCAAACCACAACACAACCACAACTTGGTTCTCACAACCTGAAATTCAAATCCCAGAATTTATTTAATAATAAACCGGGTACTACACAACCACACATAAAGTAAAGAAACTGAAGTTACAGTTCGCACACACTGCTATTACAACTTCTAAAATGCCTCACAGGGCTTACACTACCAGAAGCCATCCTTAAACCTCCAATAGTGACTTCGTGGATAAGAGGCCGGATGTCTCGGAATTCCATACATCATAAGCTGATAGAAATATGCTGCCTCCACGAAACACTTGCAAGTGTCGCAACATTCTCTAGCTGCATGTCTATCTCCATCCACGTCTCACATGTCCTGGCCAAAAGGACGCCAAAAACTTGACTCACCGCAAGTAAGACATTTACCGGCGGGCAGGAAAGCAGTAGTCGACGGAAAATACAATAACAGATGCTCATGACAAAACTCGGCCTGATGCATCATCCGCTCGACTTCTTCTCTACAGTAGTAGATGTTCCATCCGCTTCTCCACCAGACGAGAGCTTCACACAGGCGCTGCACCATTTTCTGCTGCTCGGCTCGTGGTCCCAAAATCATCCTTATCATACACGCTGCATAAAATGCAACATGATGACCGACCACCAAACTGGGACGTGCACCATAAAATGTTCCTGGTTTGCATGCCGCATCGAAGTACTTCAGGGCCAAAGGTATGTTCGCTGCTTCTACGAGTACTCGTATTCCCATTCGGAACAGAGACTCCGGGTTCTTCGCTTCCCAGCAACGATTTGCGAAGATACGCACTTGCAGATCCGCTTCTATAGAACCAGTGGGTCTGGATCCACCATCGAATCCATCCATGTCGATCGCTGCCAAAGTAGACCAGCTATCGGCATACTCCTTGAAAGTCTTAGAGACACAACAGAGTTCCATAGTGTTCTGCAGGGATGCGGTTGCCACCAACTGGAAAATATACTTCCAGATCTCCACCGGAAGTTCACTCCAATCAGTATTCTTTGATCTCTTACTGCACTCTCCTTTGTTCACCATTGTGTAAGAGAAAATTGAGATGCTTGTTTGATAACAGATATGAGGTGAGTAACACAACTCCTTATCCCATGTATTTAAACCAAACTTTCCACCGTAAGGGAAACCTTTCTTTAATGTAAGTGCGGTGCACTCAACAACCCACTAAAAATAATTATTGCTCATATCTGTCTCAATTACTCAAAAGTATCGCCCACGATACAAGATTCCACAAGATTTAAATCCACAAAATCTCAGTTTTCCACTAACATCGATCATAATGGCTCTTTACTTTAACTTTCGCATAATTAATTCCTCAAAAGATGCGAGGTCACACAAGAGTGGAACTGTATGTGGAAAATCCATGCATCGGGGAAAAGAAATATTCCACGATCTCCAAGGGCTCCGACAATTAGCTGTAAATCAGCCACTCACTTTTGCTTTTGAATTTTCAAATCCTCCACCAACAATAAATATACCCTTACGCATCCACTAACAGATACTTTCCATTAGTGCCATAACCTCCTTTCTCTTTCAAAGAGAACTTCTTCACCCCACTTCTCAGAAATTTACACCAACTCAAACATGTCACGCAAAGTGAATTCGTTCAGTGAATTACTTCAATCTGATCCCTCTGAAAGCCAATTTTTTGAGGGCTTAGATGAAATAATTTCACCAGCAATCGAATTCAACAACGATATCGACATGCTAGACATGCTTCTAGCAGAAGACGAAGCCATTGAAGTAGCCCCAAGTCCACAAGTATCATCTCCACAAGCTGAACCTGGTCCATCCCAACGTATTCCACTGAGGAAGAGCTTCACCAAATACCAAGTCCAAGCATTGAAGGACTTCGTCGAGGCTTTTCCACAGCCAACTGTTCAACAGCGACAAGATTTGGGTGACCAAATAAGGTTAACGTTTGCACAAGTCTCTGCCTGGGTGATAAAGCATCGACCCCGAACGCCTGCCCAAACAACTCGTCAACAAAATTTTCTGCTGAGACAGAAAATCAATGAGCTTCAAGCTCAACTTAGTCAGTACCAAGCTGCATTCAGCCGAATCAACTGCAACCATTGTGGAAATCGAGTCACTCCCAATAGTGAGCTACTAAAAGGGATTGAAGAGACTACTCCACAACCTCAGACTCTTCCAATTCCTGCAGTCATCGGTCCAAGGGAAAAGTCTCACATGAGGAGGGATATTCAAAAGTGTATGTCGATCCCACATCACTCTTCTTCTACACAACAACCATCAGACAAAATCAACCGTTCAGAACCTGAAGAAGCATCTGCCGTGGCAGAAGCATCTGTCGTGGCAGACACAACTAAGATTTCTGAAATCATTGTGTCGGTCAGAGATGAGCTAATCATCATGGCATCTGCTGCTGCGCCACTGTGGATCTCTGCACTCAAATCCAGCTCTGTCACGCTTCATGAGTTCCTGAATGAAGCAGAGTACAAGAGAATCTTCACTAACGGTATTGATCTTACTCCCACTAACTTCCAAACTGAAGCTTCTCGCTACACAGCCACTGTTCCCCTCAGTCCTGTCGTACTCGTGAATCTCTTCATGGATGTGGACCAATGGTCCACCATATTCGGTAGCATCATTTCAAGGGCGAGTATCCTTGATGTCTTGTCATCAGGGACTACTGAAAGCTACCACGACACCATCCAAGTCATGACTGCTGAATTCCAGGTGACCAGTCCATCTGTCTCCACTCGTGTAACTCACTTTGTTCGTTATTGCCAACGACAAACAGAACAAAGTTGGGCAATAATTGACGTCTCTGTGGACGGTTTAAGCTCAAATCTGGGTCCACACCCAAGATCTCAATGCAAGAAGCGTCCATCCGGATGCTTAATCCAAGATTTGTTCAATGGCAGCTCTCGTGTCGTATGGGTGGAACATGTTGATGTATAGGATCAAATCATGCACCAAACATACCGAACGCTAGTGGAGTCAGGCTTAGCCTTTGGAGCAAGGCGATGGGTAGAAATACTTCAGAGGCAAGCGGAAAGGTTAAATTATTCCGCGGCTGACACTTATCCACCTCAAGACTTTTGTGTCATACCATCTGTGGAAGGAAGAAGAAACATGTTGCAGATGGCATGCAGAATAGTGACAGACTTTTGCACAGACATCGGCAACTCTACTGCTCATGAATGGAAGGTAGCTGAACAAACCAAGTTCAGGGGTTCAGGGATAAGAGTCTCCACCAACAAAATCTGGAACAGGCTGAATAAGCCTCATGGTCTCACTCGAACTGCATCTGCAATAATCCAGCATCATGTCTCTCACAGAAAGCTCTTTGACTTCTTCATTGACGTACAAACTCGGAACCAATGGGACCATCTAGCATTGGAAAAAGAAGTGCAGGAGATTGCACATATCACAACTGGTCATGATCCACGCAATTGTGTCTCCTTGTTGCAAATGCACAACACCTATATACTCCAAGAAAGTTGTACTGATTCAACAGGGTCATACGTGATTTATGCCCCTATTAGTCAGTCAACGGTGCAGAAGTTAATAGGCGGTTGTGAGTTAGGTACAATTGTATTCCTAACTTCGGGTTTTTCAATTCTACCAGATATGCCTACTGCTGGAAGAACAGAAGGGATCTCAGACAATCCATACATTGGTTGTCTAGTAACGGTAGCAACACAGATCTCTACTGAGTTACTGAAGAACAAGAAAGGGTCAGTGGATCAAGTCTGTCGTTTGATCCAGGGTACGGTTGAGAGAATTAGAAATGTAGCCATGTAAGACTATCAATTTCGGAATTGTAATTTGTACTTTATATTCTTAACAACACAACAGCACTGAAGAGCACATGATGGGGATCCGCCGCGGTCGGGCCATCACTCGATAAATACTGTGCGTAATTAAGCATACGAAGTAACCATTACTTGAATGAATCTAAGAACCTAACGTCAAACCCTAAACCGATCCTAAGCTCTAAACCCTAACTTCACTTCACAATTCTAAAACTCGTTTCATCTCCGTAGAGCGTTCCATTGCTCAATCACTTCCTTAGAGCATTGTTTTGCTCTGATACCAATCTGTCACGCCCCGATTTTCCAATCAATTAATAAGGCATTTTGCCCTTAATTACAAACCATTCGGGAACGTGACGACATGGAATATCAAATACAAATATGCACAATAATTTTTTTTTCCTTTTAATTCAAGTACAACAACACATACTCCATGCCCAACGTATGTAAATGTTGACCCGTTCTTTAGAGTCAAACATTACATACCATAAATTACATAATAAATTGATGTTACAAAATATTAAGTAATTAATCCAACAGAGTTTATCACAAACAGCGGAAGTCTATAAACCAACAAATGTATGCAGCCTTGCTTACTCCTGGTTATCCTAACCTGCAGGTATAACCCCTACACCGTGGAATAGTGTACCGGGTTATATCAACAAACCCGGTCAGCTTACGAAGCTGGTATGAGTTAACTCAGTTTTACTCACCCTAAACCGTTTAACAAAATATACATATATAGTTTGTTTTAAACAAATATATGTAACTTATACTTTTCAAAAACAATTCAAATCCCGAAAAATTCATATTATAAAATATACTGAACCTACGCGTCCCATACCACGTATTTTAACCCCACACGTCCCATAAACGTGTATGTTAATCCCAGAGTAATTCAGAATATTAAACAATATAAACTTTCCCCCAAAATCATTTTCCAAAATTATGATTCTTTCTTTTTAAGAATCGTAAATCATAATAATAATTACTTCAATTTTTAAAGAAGTAAAAACTTCAAAATACAATTCAATATTGTTCAAGAATTGTAATTCATTTAAATCAATGCTTCATTTAATATTAAGAAGCAATCTCAAATCATACTCAACAAAACCAATAATCAACTCCAAATGATTAAAAGCGAGAATACCATTTTTCTTCTCCTTTTAATACATCAAGATAAAGCGAGAATACCATTTTTCTTCTCCTTTATTACATAAAGTATTCATCTTTGTTTTCAATGAATACATGGCTACACAGTCTAGAACTCTAACCTTCACCCATTGGCTACACAGTCTAAAGCTCTAACCTTCACCATTGGCTACACAGTCTAGAGCTCTAACCTTCACCCATTGGCTACACAGTCTAAAGCTCTAACCTTCACCCATTGGCTACAAAAACATTCAAGTAGGCAAACACAATATCATAATTTTGAAATATTGTTTCCCACAAAGTCCACCAATCAAAACAATAAAATGAATAATTTCAATTATTGTTTTAACACCAAATCACACATGCTGATATATCAAATTAAAAACTGTATTTAATTTATATATCGCAAAATCATTTAAATAAATATAATTATTTATTTTCGCAGACAACACAATATGAATTAATATTCATATATAAAATATCGTGAGATTCACTCACCTCTAATTCCTGCTGCGTCTTCAAATAATACCCGGGAATCGACAAAGCTAGCCAAATGCTTCATGATTCCAAAATACCTATGAACATGCAATTTTCCACTTAGCATATCATAGTTTCCAAATTGATGATTCTAAAATCCAATCACTTCAGATATTCCTCAAATGTCTCTTAGACATCAATAACCATAAATCGGGACAGTTTGACCAAAAGTCAACCGTCGGTCAACGTGGGTCCCACGTCTACTATTCATCAACGGGTCCCACACGAAATCCAAAACTTCCAAAATCCAACAGCATGCTTATTTCTAGCATCCTAACATCATATCCAAAATTGGTGATGATCCAACGGTCGGATCATCACGGATCTAACGATCCATAACTATCGCTTAATTGATCATTGATCAAACGACCGAATTCCACAAAAGTGTAAACACGAAAGTTGTTCGTATCGACGAACCAAGCCAAACGGAGTAAAGAACTACTCCTGGACCGGCCGGACGCGCCGCCACCGACGGTGGCCAGCCGCCGGAGAAAAGTTGTCTGATTGCTATGAAATTTTAACAGCATGTTCTACACATTACCAGAAACAACTTTCATAACTACCACAAGGGCCAATTCAAAGTAAAAAGTCTCGAATTTACCTCGATAGTTCCAAAACCCTAGGATTTCAAATCCAAAATTCTCCTTCGTCCGAACTCCGATTGAAGCGTACTTTATGTTGTTAGAAAGCCCCAAGCAAGGCCTACAAAGCCCAGTAGGTAAGGTGACTCGATTTGGCCGAAAACTTGCCCAGAAACGGATGAACAGTTCGGCTGCGTTTTTCCCCTTTTTCTTTTCTTGATTTCTCCTTCTATACTAAGAATTGATCAAGGAAATTTATATAGGGTTGAAGAGAATTGAGTGGTGAACAATTTGGGACAAGTTTCATGGCCGGAGATGGCCGGAATTGGGAGAAATCGCCGGTCAAAGTGGTCGGTTACTGTAGCACGGGTGAACAGTAATTTTCTGGGGGAAATTCTGATTTTTGGTGAATAGTAAAACCCAAAATCATTTTTATAGAAATTCGTCAAACTTTCGAGGTCCATAACTTCTTCATACGATGTCCGTTTCCGGTGAACCGAAATCCTACGAACTCGATTCGACGAGGTCTACAAATCTCGTGAAGAAAGTTTTCCCAAATTCTCAACGGATACAAAGTTACCTTAATTAACCTTGTGTAACTTATAATTACCACCGTAATTATCGTTTTACGACGAAAACCCCTAAAAATACGAAATCACACCATTTCACTTCAAATTTCACGACCTATTTTATAAAAATAGTATCGAAATTTTCGGGGTATTACAATTTAATATAGTTTTCATATGCAAATTCATATAAACTCATTACATATGAATTCTAATTTATATAAAAATTTGCCATCATCTTATCTCATCTCATCACCAGACCTCAAAAAAGGAAAAAAAAACTTAACTTAACGATTGTTACATGGTTCAAAATAGTGAAATACTGGTGTATGCCCTACAAATGAAAACGAGGACCACAAAAACTAAACAATTATGTTCGCTTGTGCTGCAATTTAAATTTCTTCTTTCATGGTGCTAACTGATCGAGCAATTAATCAATCCAACTTATTCCCTAAAAAAAAAATATATGAATTAGTCTAACACACAAGATGTATGAACTAGTACGAGAAATAACGCTTGTGTGATTATAATAAGGAAGAATTGTATTGGAATCAACTTACAGTATCTTGCAAGCATTCTTCAGTGTTTTCACAGGATTCATCACCTGGCTTTTCATGTATCTGTACCATCAAAACAAAATAGAAAAAAATTAATATTAGGTTTGTTATCACACAAGATACAATTTGTAGTAAATGTACATGCATATAAGGATTGAAAACATGACAACCACCACTACAAGAAAAAATGGATATAAGGACATTGGAAGAGAGTCCTCTATCACATACAAGGACTCTAAAAAAATGAGTCCTCTATCCAGGAGTCCTAGTAAGTCCGAAACAAGGACACTGGAAATGTGTCCTCTATTCTATACAAGGACACAGTTTGTGTGTCTTAAAAGCTCTTAAAATGGTGTCCTTAAATCAATAAGAGGACACCTAAAATGTATCCTCATATTATCTAATATGTGTCCTCTTTTCTATACTAGGGCACAATTTGTGTGTCCTAAAAGCTCTCGAAATGGTGTCCTTCCATCAATAAGAGGACACCTCAATTGCATCCTCATATTATCAAATACGTGTCCTCTTTTCTCTATGAGGACACAAAAATTGTGTCTAACAAATATAAAAGTGTGTCCTTAAATATAGAAGATGAGGCATAAAACAAGTCCTTATATCATCATTCCAACTGTCCTATATTCATCATAACAGTTGGCTGTTCTCAACTAGCACATATAAACACTCAAAACATATAAAGGAGAACATCCAATAAATGTCCAAGATGCAAAACAAATGAACCACAAATAGGTAAGTCCATCTTATGGAGAAAGATCCAAAATGTACTACATTGTTCTGACCATTTTAATTAAAATGGGGGTGGACATGGTTTAGAGGTGCCTATGGCCAGAACGGTCCAAACCTTGCATAGTTCTTTCTACAACGTTGCACATGCCATAACCCCACCACGGGTAGTACATTACTCTCAAAAGGTCCTTGAATTGACGGAACTCGAAAACCTCGATTCGTTTGTGAGTAATGAATTTCTTTGTTTTAATACTTTGGAAAATCGTAAATTATAAACGACACGAGATTTTCAAGTTCCGTCAATTGGAGCACTTTCTAAAAATTATGGTTTACCATTGGTGAGATTGGACACGTTCAAAGTTCAATTAAAATAGGGGTTGGCATGTTATGGAGATGCCCATGGCAAAAACGGGCCAAACCTTGCCCCGTTCCCTTCTTTCTACAACTTTGCCCGTGCCAAAACCTCACTAAAGGTAGAACATGACTCTCAAAAGGAGCTCCAATTGACGGCGCTCGAAAACCCCGATTCGTTTATGAGTAATTAATTTCTTTGTTTTAATAATTTAGGAAATCGTAAATTATAAACGACACGAGAATTTTAAGTTTTGTCAATTGGAGCACTTTCTAAAAATCTTGGTTTACCATTGGTGAGATTGGACACGTTCAAAGTTCAATTAAAATGGGGGTTGGCATGGTATGGAGATGCCCATGGCAAAAACGGGCCAAACCTTACCCCGTTCCCTTCTTTCTACAACTTTGCTCGTGCCAAAACCCCACTAAGGGTAGAACATGACTCTCAAAAGGAGCTCGAATTGACGGCGCTCGAAAACCCCGATTCATATGTGAGTAATGAATTTGTTTGTTTTAATACTTTGGAATATCTTAAATTATATACGACACGAGATTTTCAAGTTTTGTCAATTGGACCACTTTCAAAAAATCATGGTTTACCATTGGTGAGATTGGACATGTTCAAAGTTCAATTAAAATGGGGGTTGACATGGTTTAGAAATGCTTATGGCAAGAACGGGTCATACCATGCCTAGTTCCCATCTTTCTACAACGTTGCACATGCCATAACTCCACCAAGGGTAGAACGTTACTCTCAAAAGGTGTTCGAATTGACGGAACTCAAACGTTTGTGAGTAATAAATTTCTTTGGTTTAATACTTTGGAAAATCGTAAATTACAAACGACACGAGATTTTCAAGTTTCGTCAATTGGAACACTTTCAAAAAATCATGTTTTACCATTAGTGAGATTCGAGACGTTCAAAGTTCAATTAAAATGGGGGTGGACATGGTTTAGAGGTGCCCGTGGCCAGAACGGTCCAAACCTTGCATAGTTCTTTCTACAACGTTGCACATGCCATAACCCCACCACGGGTAGTACATTACTCTCAAAAGGTGCTTGAATTGACGGAACTCGAAAACCTCGATTCGTTTGTGAGTAATGAATTTCTTTGTTTTAATACTTTGGAAAATCGTAAATTATAAACGACACGAGATTTTCAAGTTCCGTCAATTGGAGCACTTTCTAAAAATCATGGTTTACCATTGGTGAGATTGGACACGTTCAAAGTTCAATTAAAATAGGGGTTGGCATGTTATGGAGATGCCCATGGCAAAAACGGGCCAAACCTTGCCCCGTTCCCTTCTTTCTACAACTTTGCCCGTGCCAAAACCTCACTAAAGGTAGAACATGACTCTCAAAAGGAGCTCCAATTGACGGCGCTCGAAAACCCCGATTCGTTTATGAGTAATTAATTTCTTTGTTTTAATAATTTAGGAAATCGTAAATGTCACGCCCCGATTTTCAAATCAATTAATAAGGCATTTTGCCCTTAATTACAAATCATTTCGGGAACGTGACGACATGGAATATCAAATACAAATATGCACTAGAATTTTTTTCCTTTTAATTCAAGTACAACAACGCATACTCCATGCCCAACAAATGTAAATGCTGACCCGTTCTTTAGGGTTACATATTACAAACCATAAATTAAATAATAAATTGATATTACAAGATATTAATTAATTTATCCATCAGAGTAAATTTATTACAAGACAGCGGAAGTCAAATAATAACACTTATGGTCGATAACGGTTTACCGACCAAACCTTCAATGCAACTCTGGTTACCTAACCTGCACGATTAAACCCTACACCGTGGAATAGTGTACCGGGTTATATCAACAAACCCGGTCAGCTTGTGAAGCTGGTATGAATGATCCCAGTTTACTCACACCGATCACATTTACCCAAAAATCAAATTCTTTTATTTTCAAAAGAATCATTTAAACCTTCAAATACAATTCAATATTTTTCAAGAATTGTAAATCAAAATAGTAATTACTTCAATTATTAAAGAAGTAATCTCAAATCAACTCACACCAAATCATTTTCTCCAAATACTGATTTCTTTTTATTTAAAAGAAATTCCATAAATCTCCAAATCCAATCCCAATCCAGAAAATTTATATTATATAATATACTGAACCTACGCGCCCCATATCACGTATTTTAACCCCACACGCCCCATAAACGTGTATGTTAATACCAGGGTAATTCAGAATATTAAACAATATAAATCTTCCCAAAAATCAATTCCCAAAGTTATGATTTCATTCTTTTTAAGAATTGTAAATCATAATAATTAAAATCCATACTCACACGAAAACATTTATAACTTAGCCTGATTAAAAGTGAGAATACCATTTTTCTTCTCCTTTTAATACATCAAGTTATTTTTAACTTCGCCTGATTAAAAGTGAGAATACTATTTTTCTTCTCCTTTTAATACATCAAGTTAATTACATAAAGTATTCATCTTTGTTTTCAATGAATACGGGCTACGCAGTCTAGAGCTCTAACTGAATGGGCTACCATTTTTCACCCATTGCCATTGTCCCCAGGACAGTCCATTTGGACAAAAATCATTCAAGTAGGCAAACACAATATCATATTTATGAGATATTGTTTCCCACGAAATCCAACAAATAAAACAATAAAATGAATATTTTTCAAATATTGTTTTAACACCAAAATCACAAACCCGATATATCAATTAAATTATTTATTTAATCATATATCACAAAAATCATTTTAATAAATGCAATTACTCATTTTCACAAACAACCCAATATGAATTAATATTCATATATAAAAACATCGTGAGATTCACTCACCTCTTATTCCTGCTGCGTCTTCAAATAGTAACCAGGAATCGACAAGCACGAGCTACACTTCTCGTAAACACCTATGATTATGCAATATCCAATTAGCATAATACATTTCCAAAATAATCCAAATGTTCCTCAAATGTCTCCTACGACATCGGAACTATTAATCGAGACCATTTGACCAAAAGTCAACCATCAGTCAACGTGGGTCCCACGTCTACTATTCATCAACGGGTCCCACGCAAAATCCGAAACTTCCAAAATCCAACAGCATGCTTATTTCTAGCATCCTAACATCATATCCAAAATTGGTGATGATCCAACGGTCGGATCATCACGGATCTAACGATCCATAAACATCGTTTAAATGATCATTGATCAAACGACCGAATTTGACAAAAGTCAAAACACGAAAGTTATTCGTATCGACGAACCAAGTCAAACGGAGCAAATAACTGCTCCTGGACTGGCCGGACGCGCCGCCCACGCGCCGCCGCCGGCGATGGTCAGTCGCCGGAAAATGTTCTCCGATTGACACCAAAATTTCACAGAATGTTCATCTCATGAATCCCAACAAGTTTAGTAACTACCTCAAAGTCCGGATCGGAGCGGAAGTGGCCGGAATCGGTGTCGGCAAGTTCTAGATCCCAAAAAGTGCAAAGTTTCGTTCCCGCCGATCTAGGCCGTGCCGCCGTGATCCACCACCATGGGAAGGTTGCTGGGGAGGAGGGGAGCAAAACCCAAGTTGTCCCGTCGTCGGAGATGGCCGGAATCGTCGCCGGCAAGCTAGGCATTTTCGACAGAAACTGTCGGCTCCGGTTGACAACTTTTCGTCAAGAATTTGGGGAAGGTTCCTTCGGGAGAAATGAAGAGGAGGACGAGACGAGTCCAACGCCACCGACCCCGTCGCCATCGGACGCCGGACGCGCCGCCACGCTCCGGAGGAAGATCCGGCTGCGTTGGGAGAGTTTGGGAAATTTTCGGGCAAAAATGAAATTTCTGAAAAATACCCAATATTTATACTAAATTATCCAAACTTCCGAAGGCCATAACTTCTCCATACGATGTCCGTTTTCGACGAATCACATGTCCACGAACTCGTATCGACGAGCTCAACAACTTTCATGAAGGAAGTTTTCCCAACTTCTGAACGGATAAAAAGTTACCTTAATTAACCTCGTGTAACTTATAATTACTGCCGTAATTATTGTTTTACGACGAAAACCTCTAAAATATGAAACCACTCCATTTCACTTCAAATTTCACGACCTATTTAATAAAAATAAATCAGAAATTTTCGGGGTATTACAGTAAATTATAAACGACACGAGAATTTTAAGTTTTGTCAATTGGAGCACTTTCTAAAAATCTTGGTTTACCATTGGTGAGATTGGACACGTTCAAAGTTCAATTAAAATGGGGGTTGGCATGGTATGGAGATGCCCATGGCAAAAACGGGCCAAACCTTGCCCCGTTCCCTTCTTTCTACAACTTTGCCCGTGCCAAAACCCCACTAAGGGTAGAACATGACTCTCAAAAGGAGCTCGAATTGACGGCGCTCGAAAACCCCGATTCATATGTGAGTAATGAATTTGTTTGTTTTAATACTTTGGAATATCTTAAATTATATACGACACGAGATTTTCAAGTTTTGTCAATTGGACCACTTTCAAAAAATCATGGTTTACCATTGGTGAGATTGGACATGTTCAAAGTTCAATTAAAATGGGGGTTGACATGGTTTAGAAATGCTTATGGCAAGAACGGGTCATACCATGCCTAGTTCCCATCTTTCTACAACGTTGCACATGCCATAACTCCACCAAGGGTAGAACGTTACTCTCAAAAGGTGTTCGAATTGACGGAACTCAAACGTTTGTGAGTAATAAATTTCTTTGGTTTAATACTTTGGAAAATCGTAAATTACAAACGACACGGGATTTTCAAGTTTCGTCAATTGGAGCACTTTCAAAAAATCATGTTTTACCATTGGTGAGATTCGAGACGTTCAAAGTTCAATTAAAATGGGGGTGGACATGGTTTAGAGGTGCCCGTGGCCAGAACGGTCCAAACCTTGCATAGTTCTTTCTACAACGTTGCACATGCCATAACCCCACCACGGGTAGTACATTACTCTCAAAAGGTGCTTGAATTGACGGAACTCGAAAACCTCGATTCGTTTGTGAGTAATGAATTTCCTTGTTTTAATACTTTGGAAAATCGTAAATTATAAACGACACGAGATTTTCAAGTTCCGTCAATTGGAGCACTTTCTAAAAATTATGGTTTACCATTGGTGAGATTGGACACGTTCAAAGTTCAATTAAAATAGGGGTTGGCATGTTATGGAGATGCCCATGGCAAAAACGGGCCAAACCTTGCCCCGTTCCCTTCTTTCTACAACTTTGCCCGTGCCAAAACCTCACTAAAGGTAGAACATGACTCTCAAAAGGAGCTCCAATTGACGGCGCTCGAAAACCCCGATTCGTTTATGAGTAATTAATTTCTTTGTTTTAATAATTTAGGAAATCGTAAATTATAAACGACACGAGAATTTTAAGTTTTGTCAATTGGAGCACTTTCTAAAAATCTTGGTTTACCATTGGTGAGATTGGACACGTTCAAAGTTCAATTAAAATGGGGGTTGGCATGGTATGGAGATGCCCATGGCAAAAACGGGCCAAACCTTGCCCCGTTCCCTTCTTTCTACAACTTTGCCTGTGCCAAAACCCCACTAAGGGTAGAACATGACTCTCAAAAGGAGCTCGAATTGACGGCGCTCGAAAACCCCGATTCATATGTGAGTAATGAATTTGTTTGTTTTAATACTTTGGAATATCTTAAATTATATACGACACGAGATTTTCAAGTTTTGTCAATTGGACCACTTTCAAAAAATCATGGTTTACCATTGGTGAGATTGGACATGTTCAAAGTTCAATTAAAATGGGGGTTGACATGGTTTAGAAATGCTTATGGCAAGAACGGGCCATACCATGCCTAGTTCCCATCTTTCTACAACGTTGCACATGCCATAACTCCACCATTGGTAGAACGTTACTCTCAAAAGGTGTTCGAATTGACGGAACTCAAACGTTTGTGAGTAATAAATTTCTTTGGTTTAATACTTTGGAAAATCGTAAATTACAAACGACACGAGATTTTCAAGTTTCGTCAATTGGAGCACTTTCAAAAAATCATGTTTTACCATTGGTGAGATTCGAGACGTTCAAAGTTCAATTAAAATGGGGGTGGACATGGTTTAGAGGTGCCCGTGGCCAGAACGGTCCAAACCTTGCATAGTTCTTTCTACAACGTTGCACATGCCATAACCCCACCACGGGTAGTACATTACTCTCAAAAGGTGCTTGAATTGACGGAACTCGAAAACCTCGATTCGTTTGTGAGTAATGAATTTCTTTGTTTTAATACTTTGGAAAATCGTAAATTATAAACGACACGAGATTTTCAAGTTCCGTCAATTGGAGCCCTTTCTAAAAATCATGGTTTACCATTGGTGAGATTGGACACGTTCAAAGTTCAATTAAAATAGGGGTTGGCATGTTATGGAGATGCCTATGGCAAAAACGGGCCAAACCTTGCCCCGTTCCCTTCTTTCTACAACTTTGCCCGTGCCAAAACCTCACTAAAGGTAGAACATGACTCTCAAAAGGAGCTCCAATTGACGGCGCTCGAAAACCCCGATTCGTTTATGAGTAATTAATTTCTTTGTTTTAATAATTTAGGAAATCGTAAATTATAAACGACACGAGAATTTTAAGTTTTGTCAATTGGAGCACTTTCTAAAAATCTTGGTTTACCATTGGTGAGATTGGACACGTTCAAAGTTCAATTAAAATGGGGGTGGACATGGTTTAGAGGTGCCCGTGGCCAGAACGGTCCAAACCTTGCATAGTTCTTTCTACAACGTTGCACATGCCATAACCCCACCACGGGTAGTACATTACTCTCAAAAGGTGCTTGAATTGACGGAACTCGAAAACCTCGATTCGTTTGTGAGTAATGAATTTCTTTGTTTTAATACTTTGGAAAATCGTAAATTATAAACGACACGAGATTTTCAAGTTCCGTCAATTGGAGCACTTTCTAAAAATCATGGTTTACCATTGGTGAGATTGGACACGTTCAAAGTTCAATTAAAATAGTGGTTGGCATGTTATGGAGATGCCCATGGCAAAAACGGGCCAAACCTTGCCCCGTTCCCTTCTTTCTACAACTTTGCCCGTGCCAAAACCCCACTAAGGGTAGAACATGACTCTCAAAAGGAGCTCGAATTGACGGCGCTCGAAAACCCCGATTCATATGTGAGTAATGAATTTGTTTGTTGTAATACTTTGGAATATCTTAAATTATATACGACACGAGATTTTCAAGTTTTGTCAATTGGACCACTTTCAAAAAATCATGGTTTACCATTGGTGAGATTGGACATGTTCAAAGTTCAATTAAAATGGGGGTTGACATGGTTTAGAAATGCTTATGGCAAGAACGGGCCATACCATGCCTAGTTCCCATCTTTCTACAACGTTGCACATGCCATAACTCCACCAAGGGTAGAACGTTACTCTCAAAAGGTGTTCGAATTGACGGAACTCAAACGTTTGTGAGTAATAAATTTCTTTGGTTTAATACTTTGGAAAATCGTAAATTACAAACGACACGAGATTTTCAAGTTTCGTCAATTGGAGCACTTTCAAAAAATCATGTTTTACCATTGGTGAGATTCGAGACGTTCAAAGTTCAATTAAAATGGGGGTGGACATGGTTTAGAGGTGCCCGTGGCCAGAACGGTCCAAACCTTGCATAGTTCTTTCTACAACGTTGCACATGCCATAACCCTACCACGGGTAGTACATTACTCTCAAAAGGTGCTTGAATTGACGGAACTCGAAAACCTCGATTCGTTTGTGAGTAATGAATTTCTTTGTTTTAATACTTTGGAAAATCGTAAATTATAAACGACACGAAATTTTCAAGTTCCGTCAATTGGAGCACTTTCTAAAAATCATGGTTTACCATTGGTGAGATTGGACACGTTCAAAGTTCAATTAAAATAGGGGTTGGCATGTTATGGAGATGCCCATGGCAAAAACGGGCCAAACCTTGCCCCGTTCCCTTCTTTCTACAACTTTGCCCGTGCCAAAACCTCACTAAAGGTAGAACATGACTCTCAAAAGGAGCTCCAATTGACGGCGCTCGAAAACCCCGATTCGTTTATGAGTAATTAATTTCTTTGTTTTAATAATTTAGGAAATCGTAAATTATAAACGACACGAGATTTTTAAGTTTTGTCAATTGGAGCACTTTCTAAAAATCTTGGTTTACCATTGGTGAGATTGGACACGTTCAAAGTTCAATTAAAATGGGGGTTGGCATGGTATGGAGATGCCCATGGCAAAAACGGGCCAAACCTTGCCCCGTTCCCTTCTTTCTACAACTTTGCCCGTGCCAAAACCCCACTAAGGGTAGAACATGACTCTCAAAAGGAGCTCGAATTGACGGCGCTCGAAAACCCCGATTCATATGTGAGTAATGAATTTGTTTGTTTTAATACTTTGGAATATCTTAAATTATATACGACACGAGATTTTCAAGTTTTGTCAATTGGACCACTTTCAAAAAATCATGGTTTACCATTGGTGAGATTGGACATGTTCAAAGTTCAATTAAAATGGGGGTTGACATGGTTTAGAAATGCTTATGGCAAGAACGGGCCATACCATGCCTAGTTCCCATCTTTCTACAACGTTGCACATGCCATAACTCCACCAAGGGTAGAACGTTACTCTCAAAAGGTGTTCGAATTGACGGAACTCAAACGTTTGTGAGTAATAAATTTCTTTGGTTTAATACTTTGGAAAATCGTAAATTACAAACGACACGAGATTTTCAAGTTTCGTCAATTGGAGCACTTTCAAAAAATCATGTTTTACCATTGGTGAGATTCGAGACGTTCAAAGTTCAATTAAAATGGGGGTGGACATGGTTTAGAGGTGCCCGTGGCCAGAACGGTCCAAACCTTGCATAGTTCTTTCTACAACGTTGCACATGCCATAACCCCACCACGGGTAGTACATTACTCTCAAAAGGTGCTTGAATTGACGGAACTCGAAAACCTCGATTCGTTTGTGAGTAATGAATTTCTTTGTTTTAATACTTTGGAAAATCGTAAATTATAAACGACACGAAATTTTCAAGTTCCGTCAATTGGAGCACTTTCTAAAAATCATGGTTTACCATTGGTGAGATTGGACACGTTCAAAGTTCAATTAAAATAGGGGTTGGCATGTTATGGAGATGCCCATGGCAAAAACGGGCCAAACCTTGCCCCGTTCCCTTCTTTCTACAACTTTGCCCGTGCCAAAACCTCACTAAAGGTAGAACATGACTCTCAAAAGGAGCTCCAATTGACGGCGCTCGAAAACCCCGATTCGTTTATGAGTAATTAATTTCTTTGTTTTAATAATTTAGGAAATCGTAAATTATAAACGACACGAGATTTTTAAGTTTTGTCAATTGGAGCACTTTCTAAAAATCTTGGTTTACCATTGGTGAGATTGGACACGTTCAAAGTTCAATTAAAATGGGGGTTGGCATGGTATGGAGATGCCCATGGCAAAAACGGGCCAAACCTTGCCCCGTTCCCTTCTTTCTACAACTTTGCCCGTGCCAAAACCCCACTAAGGGTAGAACATGACTCTCAAAAGGAGCTCGAATTGACGGCGCTCGAAAACCCCGATTCATATGTGAGTAATGAATTTGTTTGTTTTAATACTTTGGAATATCTTAAATTATATACGACACGAGATTTTCAAGTTTTGTCAATTGGACCACTTTCAAAAAATCATGGTTTACCATTGGTGAGATTGGACATGTTCAAAGTTCAATTAAAATGGGGGTTGACATGGTTTAGAAATGCTTATGGCAAGAACGGGCCATACCATGCCTAGTTCCCATCTTTCTACAACGTTGCACATGCCATAACTCCACCAAGGGTAGAACGTTACTCTCAAAAGGTGTTCGAATTGACGGAACTCAAACGTTTGTGAGTAATAAATTTCTTTGGTTTAATACTTTGGAAAATCGTAAATTACAAACGACACGAGATTTTCAAGTTTCGTCAATTGGAGCACTTTCAAAAAATCATGTTTTACCATTGGTGAGATTCGAGACGTTCAAAGTTCAATTAAAATGGGGGTGGACATGGTTTAGAGGTGCCCGTGGCCAGAACGGTCCAAACCTTGCATAGTTCTTTCTACAACGTTGCACATGCCATAACCCCACCACGGGTAGTACATTACTCTCAAAAGGTGCTTGAATTGACGGAACTCGAAAACCTCGATTCGTTTGTGAGTAATGAATTTCTTTGTTTTAATACTTTGGAAAATCGTAAATTATAAACGACACGAAATTTTCAAGTTCCGTCAATTGGAGCACTTTCTAAAAATCATGGTTTACCATTGGTGAGATTGGACACGTTCAAAGTTCAATTAAAATAGGGGTTGGCATGTTATGGAGATGCCCATGGCAAAAACGGGCCAAACCTTGCCCCGTTCCCTTCTTTCTACAACTTTGCCCGTGCCAAAACCTCACTAAAGGTAGAACATGACTCTCAAAAGGAGCTCCAATTGACGGCGCTCGAAAACCCCGATTCGTTTATGAGTAATTAATTTCTTTGTTTTAATAATTTAGGAAATCGTAAATTATAAACGACACGAGATTTTTAAGTTTTGTCAATTGGAGCACTTTCTAAAAATCTTGGTTTACCATTGGTGAGATTGGACACGTTCAAAGTTCAATTAAAATGGGGGTTGGCATGGTATGGAGATGCCCATGGCAAAAACGGGCCAAACCTTGCCCCGTTCCCTTCTTTCTACAACTTTGCCCGTGCCAAAACCCCACTAAGGGTAGAACATGACTCTCAAAAGGAGCTCGAATTGACGGCGCTCGAAAACCCCGATTCATATGTGAGTAATGAATTTGTTTGTTTTAATACTTTGGAATATCTTAAATTATATACGACACGAGATTTTCAAGTTTTGTCAATTGGACCACTTTCAAAAAATCATGGTTTACCATTGGTGAGATTGGACATGTTCAAAGTTCAATTAAAATGGGGGTTGACATGGTTTAGAAATGCTTATGGCAAGAACGGGCCATACCATGCCTAGTTCCCATCTTTCTACAACGTTGCACATGCCATAACTCCACCAAGGGTAGAACGTTACTCTCAAAAGGTGTTCGAATTGACGGAACTCAAACGTTTGTGAGTAATAAATTTCTTTGGTTTAATACTTTGGAAAATCGTAAATTACAAACGACACGAGATTTTCAAGTTTCGTCAATTGGAGCACTTTCAAAAAATCATGTTTTACCATTGGTGAGATTCGAGACGTTCAAAGTTCAATTAAAATGGGGGTGGACATGGTTTAGAGGTGCCCGTGGCCAGAACGGTCCAAACCTTGCATAGTTCTTTCTACAACGTTGCACATGCCATAACCCCACCACGGGTAGTACATTACTCTCAAAAGGTGCTTGAATTGACGGAACTCGAAAACCTCGATTCGTTTGTGAGTAATGAATTTCTTTGTTTTAATACTTTGGAAAATCGTAAATTATAAACGACACGAGATTTTCAAGTTCCGTCAATTGGAGCACTTTCTAAAAATCATGGTTTACCATTGGTGAGATTGGACACGTTCAAAGTTCAATTAAAATAGGGGTTGGCATGTTATGGAGATGCCCATGGCAAAAACGGGCCAAACCTTGCCCCGTTCCCTTCTTTCTACAACTTTGCCCGTGCCAAAACCTCACTAAAGGTAGAACATGACTCTCAAAAGGAGCTCCAATTGACGGCGCTCGAAAACCCCGATTCGTTTATGAGTAATTAATTTCTTTGTTTTAAAAATTTAGGAAATCGTAAATTATAAACGACACGAGATTTTTAAGTTTTGTCAATTGGAGCACTTTCTAAAAATCTTGGTTTACCATTGGTGAGATTGGACACGTTCAAAGTTCAATTAAAATGGGGGTTGGCATGGTATGGAGATGCCCATGGCAAAAACGGGCCAAACCTTGCCCCGTTCCCTTCTTTCTACAACTTTGCCCGTGCCAAAACCTCACTAAAGGTAGAACATGACTCTCAAAAGGAGCTCCAATTGACGGCGCTCGAAAACCCCGATTCGTTTATGAGTAATTAATTTCTTTGTTTTAATAATTTAGGAAATCGTAAATTATAAACGACACGAGAATTTTAAGTTTTGTCAATTGGAGCACTTTCTAAAAATCTTGGTTTACCATTGGTGAGATTGGACACGTTCAAAGTTCAATTAAAATGGGGGTGGACATGGTTTAGAGGTGCCCGTGGCCAGAACGGTCCAAACCTTGCCTAGTTCTTTCTACAACGTTGCACATGCCATAACCCCACCACGGGTAGTACATTACTCTCAAAAGGTGCTTGAATTGACGGAACTCGAAAACCTCGATTCGTTTGTGAGTAATGAATTTCTTTGTTTTAATACTTTGGAAAATCGTAAATTATAAACGACACGAGATTTTCAAGTTCCGTCAATTGGAGCACTTTCTAAAAATCATGGTTTACCATTGGTGAGATTGGACACATTCAAAGTTCAATTAAAATAGTGGTTGGCATGTTATGGAGATGCCCATGGCAAAAACGGGCCAAACCTTGCCCCGTTCCCTTCTTTCTACAACTTTGCCCGTGCCAAAACCCCACTAAGGGTAGAACATGACTCTCAAAAGGAGCTCGAATTGACGGCGCTCGAAAACCCCGATTCATATGTGAGTAATGAATTTGTTTGTTGTAATACTTTGGAATATCTTAAATTATATACGACACGAGATTTTCAAGTTTTGTCAATTGGACCACTTTCAAAAAATCATGGTTTACCATTGGTGAGATTGGACATGTTCAAAGTTCAATTAAAATGGGGGTTGACATGGTTTAGAAATGCTTATGGCAAGAACGGGCCATACCATGCCTAGTTCCCATCTTTCTACAACGTTGCACATGCCATAACTCCACCAAGGGTAGAACGTTACTCTCAAAAGGTGTTCGAATTGACGGAACTCAAACGTTTGTGAGTAATAAATTTCTTTGGTTTAATACTTTGGAAAATCGTAAATTACAAACGACACGAGATTTTCAAGTTTCGTCAATTGGAGCACTTTCAAAAAATCATGTTTTACCATTGGTGAGATTCGAGACGTTCAAAGTTCAATTAAAATGGGGGTGGACATGGTTTAGAGGTGCCCGTGGCCAGAACGGTCCAAACCTTGCATAGTTCTTTCTACAACGTTGCAAATGCCATAACCCCACCACGGGTAGTACATTACTCTCAAAAGGTGCTTGAATTGACGGAACTCGAAAACCTCGATTCGTTTGTGAGTAATGAATTTCTTTGTTTTAATACTTTGGAAAATCGTAAATTATAAACGACACGAGATTTTCAAGTTCCGTCAATTGGAGCACTTTCTAAAAATCATGGTTTACCATTGGTGAGATTGGACACGTTCAAAGTTCAATTAAAATAGGGGTTGGCATGTTATGGAGATGCCCATGGCAAAAACGGGCCAAACCTTGCCCCGTTCCCTTCTTTCTACAACTTTGCCCGTGCCAAAACCTCACTAAAGGTAGAACATGACTCTCAAAAGGAGCTCCAATTGACGGCGCTCGAAAACCCCGATTCGTTTATGAGTAATTAATTTCTTTGTTTTAATAATTTAGGAAATCGTAAATTATAAACGACACGAGATTTTTAAGTTTTGTCAATTGGAGCACTTTCTAAAAATCTTGGTTTACCATTGGTGAGATTGGACACGTTCAAAGTTCAATTAAAATGGGGGTTGGCATGGTATGGAGATGCCCATGGCAAAAACGGGCCAAACCTTGCCCCGTTCCCTTCTTTCTACAACTTTGCCCGTGCCAAAACCCCACTAAGGGTAGAACATGACTCTCAAAAGGAGCTCGAATTGACGGCGCTCGAAAACCCCGATTCATATGTGAGTAATGAATTTGTTTGTTTTAATACTTTGGAATATCTTAAATTATATACGACACGAGATTTTCAAGTTTTGTCAATTGGACCACTTTCAAAAAATCATGGTTTACCATTGGTGAGATTGGACATGTTCAAAGTTCAATTAAAATGGGGGTTGACATGGTTTAGAAATGCTTATGGCAAGAACGGGCCATACCATGCCTAGTTCCCATCTTTCTACAACGTTGCACATGCCATAACTCCACCAAGGGTAGAACGTTACTCTCAAAAGGTGTTCGAATTGACGGAACTCAAACGTTTGTGAGTAATAAATTTCTTTGGTTTAATACTTTGGAAAATCGTAAATTACAAACGACACGAGATTTTCAAGTTTCGTCAATTGGAGCACTTTCAAAAAATCATGTTTTACCATTGGTGAGATTCGAGACGTTCAAAGTTCAATTAAAATGGGGGTGGACATGGTTTAGAGGTGCCCGTGGCCAGAACGGTCCAAACCTTGCATAGTTCTTTCTACAACGTTGCAAATGCCATAACCCCACCACGGGTAGTACATTACTCTCAAAAGGTGCTTGAATTGACGGAACTCGAAAACCTCGATTCGTTTGTGAGTAATGAATTTCTTTGTTTTAATACTTTGGAAAATCGTAAATTATAAACGACACGAGATTTTCAAGTTCCGTCAATTGGAGCACTTTCTAAAAATCATGGTTTACCATTGGTGAGATTGGACACGTTCAAAGTTCAATTAAAATAGGGGTTGGCATGTTATGGAGATGCCCATGGCAAAAACGGGCCAAACCTTGCCCCGTTCCCTTCTTTCTACAACTTTGCCCGTGCCAAAACCTCACTAAAGGTAGAACATGACTCTCAAAAGGAGCTCCAATTGACGGCGCTCGAAAACCCCGATTCGTTTATGAGTAATTAATTTCTTTGTTTTAATAATTTAGGAAATCGTAAATTATAAACGACACGAGATTTTTAAGTTTTGTCAATTGGAGCACTTTCTAAAAATCTTGGTTTACCATTGGTGAGATTGGACACGTTCAAAGTTCAATTAAAATGGGGGTTGGCATGGTATGGAGATGCCCATGGCAAAAACGGGCCAAACCTTGCCCCGTTCCCTTCTTTCTACAACTTTGCCCGTGCCAAAACCCCACTAAGGGTAGAACATGACTCTCAAAAGGAGCTCGAATTGACGGCGCTCGAAAACCCCGATTCATATGTGAGTAATGAATTTGTTTGTTTTAATACTTTGGAATATCTTAAATTATATACGACACGAGATTTTCAAGTTTTGTCAATTGGACCACTTTCAAAAAATCATGGTTTACCATTGGTGAGATTGGACATGTTCAAAGTTCAATTAAAATGGGGGTTGACATGGTTTAGAAATGCTTATGGCAAGAACGGGCCATACCATGCCTAGTTCCCATCTTTCTACAACGTTGCACATGCCATAACTCCACCAAGGGTAGAACGTTACTCTCAAAAGGTGTTCGAATTGACGGAACTCAAACGTTTGTGAGTAATAAATTTCTTTGGTTTAATACTTTGGAAAATCGTAAATTACAAACGACACGAGATTTTCAAGTTTCGTCAATTGGAGCACTTTCAAAAAATCATGTTTTACCATTGGTGAGATTCGAGACGTTCAAAGTTCAATTAAAATGGGGGTGGACATGGTTTAGAGGTGCCCGTGGCCAGAACGGTCCAAACCTTGCATAGTTCTTTCTACAACGTTGCAAATGCCATAACCCCACCACGGGTAGTACATTACTCTCAAAAGGTGCTTGAATTGACGGAACTCGAAAACCTCGATTCGTTTGTGAGTAATGAATTTCTTTGTTTTAATACTTTGGAAAATCGTAAATTATAAACGACACGAGATTTTCAAGTTCCGTCAATTGGAGCACTTTCTAAAAATCATGGTTTACCATTGGTGAGATTGGACACGTTCAAAGTTCAATTAAAATAGGGGTTGGCATGTTATGGAGATGCCCATGGCAAAAACGGGCCAAACCTTGCCCCGTTCCCTTCTTTCTACAACTTTGCCCGTGCCAAAACCTCACTAAAGGTAGAACATGACTCTCAAAAGGAGCTCCAATTGACGGCGCTCGAAAACCCCGATTCGTTTATGAGTAATTAATTTCTTTGTTTTAATAATTTAGGAAATCGTAAATTATAAACGACACGAGATTTTTAAGTTTTGTCAATTGGAGCACTTTCTAAAAATCTTGGTTTACCATTGGTGAGATTGGACACGTTCAAAGTTCAATTAAAATGGGGGTTGGCATGGTATGGAGATGCCCATGGCAAAAACGGGCCAAACCTTGCCCCGTTCCCTTCTTTCTACAACTTTGCCCGTGCCAAAACCCCACTAAGGGTAGAACATGACTCTCAAAAGGAGCTCGAATTGACGGCGCTCGAAAACCCCGATTCATATGTGAGTAATGAATTTGTTTGTTTTAATACTTTGGAATATCTTAAATTATATACGACACGAGATTTTCAAGTTTTGTCAATTGGACCACTTTCAAAAAATCATGGTTTACCATTGGTGAGATTGGACATGTTCAAAGTTCAATTAAAATGGGGGTTGACATGGTTTAGAAATGCTTATGGCAAGAACGGGCCATACCATGCCTAGTTCCCATCTTTCTACAACGTTGCACATGCCATAACTCCACCAAGGGTAGAACGTTACTCTCAAAAGGTGTTCGAATTGACGGAACTCAAACGTTTGTGAGTAATAAATTTCTTTGGTTTAATACTTTGGAAAATCGTAAATTACAAACGACACGAGATTTTCAAGTTTCGTCAATTGGAGCACTTTCAAAAAATCATGTTTTACCATTGGTGAGATTCGAGACGTTCAAAGTTCAATTAAAATGGGGGTGGACATGGTTTAGAGGTGCCCGTGGCCAGAACGGTCCAAACCTTGCATAGTTCTTTCTACAACGTTGCACATGCCATAACCCCACCACGGGTAGTACATTACTCTCAAAAGGTGCTTGAATTGACGGAACTCGAAAACCTCGATTCGTTTGTGGGTAATGAATTTCTTTGTTTTAATACTTTGGAAAATCGTAAATTATAAACGACACGAGATTTTCAAGTTTCGTCATTTGGAGCAATTTCTAAAAATCATGGTTTACCATTGGTGAGATTGGACACGTTCAAAGTTCAATTAAAATAGGGGTTGGCATGTTATGGAGATGCCCATGGCAAAAACGGGCCAAACCTTGCCCCGTTCCCTTCTTTCTACAACTTTGCCCGTGCCAAAACCTCACTAAAGGTAGAACATGACTCTCAAAAGGAGCTCCAATTGACGGCGCTCGTAAACCCCGATTCGTTTATGAGTAATTAATTTCTTTTTTTAAATAATTTAGGAAATCGTAAATTATAAACGACACGAGATTTTTAAGGTTTGTCAATTGGAACACTTTCTAAAAATCTTGGTTTACCATTGGTGAGATTGGACACGTTCAAAGTTCAATTAAAATGGGGGTTGGCATGGTATGGAGATGCCCATGGCAAAAACGGGCCAAACCTTGCCCCGTTCCCTTCTTTCTACAACTTTGCCCGTGCCAAAACCCCACTAAGGGTAGAACATGACTCTCAAAAGGAGCTCGAATTGACGGCGCTCGAAAACCCCGATTCATATGTGAGTAATGAATTTGTTTGTTTTAATACTTTGGAATATCTTAAATTATATACGACACGAGATTTTCAAGTTTTGTCAATTGGACCACTTTCAAAAAATCATGGTTTACCATTGGTGAGATTGGACATGTTCAAAGTTCAATTAAAATGGGGGTTGACATGGTTTAGAAATGCTTATGGCAAGAACGGGCCATACCATGCCTAGTTCCCATCTTTCTACAACGTTGCACATGCCATAACTCCACCAAGGGTAGAACGTTACTCTCAAAAGGTGTTCGAATTGACGGAACTCAAACGTTTGTGAGTAATAAATTTCTTTGGTTTAATACTTTGGAAAATCGTAAATTACAAACGACACGAGATTTTCAAGTTTCGTCAATTGGAGCACTTTCAAAAAATCATGTTTTACCATTGGTGAGATTCGAGACGTTGAAAGTTCAATTAAAATGGGGGTTGACATGGTTTGGAGGTGCCCGTGGCCAAAACGGGCAAAAACCTTGTCTAGTTCCATTCTTTCTACAATGTTGCACAGGCCATAACCTCACCAAGAGTAGAACATGACTCTCAAAAGGTACTCCAATTGACAGCACTCGAAAAGCTCGATTCGCTTGTGAGTTATGAATTTCTTTGTTTTAATAATTTAGAAAATCATAAATCACAAACAACACGATATTTTCGAGTTCTGTCAATTGGAGCAATTTTTAAAAATCATGGTTTACCATTGGTCAGACTTGGACACATTCGAAGTTCAATTAAAATGGGGGTTGGCATGGTATGGAGGTGCACATGGCCAAAGCGGGCCAAACCTTACCCCGTTCCTTTCTTTCTAACACTTTGCCCGTGCCATAACCTCACTAAGGGTAGAACATGACTCTCAAAAGGTGCTCCAATTGACGGCACTTGAAAACCTTGATTCGTTTGTCAGTAATAAATTTCTTTGTTTTAATACTTTATAAAATCGGAAATTATAAACGACACTAGATTTTTAAGTTTCGTCAGTTGGGGCACTTTCTAAAAATCATGGTTTACCATTGGTGAGATTGGACGCATTCAAAGTTCAATTAAAATGGGGGTGCACATGGTTTGGAGGTGCCTATGGCCAGAACGGGCCAATCGTTGCCTAGTTCCCTTCTTTGTACAAGGTTGCACTTGCCATAACCCCACCAAGGGTAGAACATTACTCTCAAAAGGTGCTCGAATTGACGGAACTCGAAAACCTTGATTCCGTGGTGAGTAATGAATTTCTTTGTTTTAATACCTTGGAAAATCGTAAATTATAAACGACACGAGATTTTCAAGTTTCGTCAATTGGAGCACTTTCAAAAAATCATGGTTTACCGTTGGTGAGATTGGACACGTTCAAAGTTCAATTAAAATGGGGGTGGACATGGTTTGGAGGTGCCTATGGCCAGAACGGTCCAAACTTTGCATAGTTCTGATAGGAGCACAAAGTGTGACGTTTTTAATATGTTTTTCCCATTCTTTGGCTGCGTTTTACTTGTAACTTTGCTATTTTAACTTAGTTTCCATCTTTTGAGTCCCGAAATGATGTTTAAATGTGTTAATGAATAAAATGAGGTTTTTAGGAAACTTTCCTGTTTTGACTTTCCTAATTTGTTTTGGAAACTTTCCTCATTTGTGTTTTCTCCTATATTTGGCAGGAATCCTAATGACGTCAGGAATCCTAATGCAACCAGGAAAACTATTTCATCCCGAAACGGAAAATTGGAGCTCGGAAAAATTACGAAGCTTAATGGGCTTATTTGAGGCCCATTAAGAGGTGGGCTGCCATGAGGCCCAATTGGGAGGCCCAAATCCATGAAGACAAGCCCATTGGACTTTTGGATGAAACCCTAGTCCATTAGGGTTAATTATGGACGAAAATTACAAAGGGAAAGGAAGAGGTTGCCGCACAAATGAAGTCCAAGAAGGATTAGGAGTGTTCTTCCTTAATAAAATCAGATTTTTAGGGAATGAATCTAGTCCTAATTTCGGCAAAAAGAGAAGGGTTTCTTGGTGGCTACTCAATTAATTTCCAGCAACAATTAAGAGATAAATCCTAAAAGATTTCGACATCTAGATGGAGGGCTAGGATTGCATCAAGGGTTCCATGATTTCTCCTATAAATAGGCTGCTCCTAGACTCAAGAAAAACACACCTTACATCCATATTTTCAGAATACATCTACAATTTTCGTCCATTCTCTAGTGCCTAGGGTTTGCAAGTCGTCAAGGAGGAGAAGTAGCCGCCATCTACACCAAAAACCAGCCGTGACCTCCATCTTCACCACCTTGCCGTGCTCTCTTGGATAGCTTGCTTCAAGGATTCAAGGGTTCGTGGTCTCCATGTCGTCCATGTTTTCCATCCGGTGTATTTCGGTTACTCTTTAATTACTCTTTATGAGTTCCTCTTTGTTGCTTGTAAATTTTATGTATTAGTTAACATGACTTAAGAACATGATTTGCAGCCATGATTATGAGTTATATTGTGTTTGGAATTAAATTACTTCTGATTTTCTAAGTCGCTTATGTGTTTCTGTTTATTTGATTCTGAATTATAGAGAACTTTTATGTGTTAGTGTTATATGGTTCGAAACGTATAATGTTTGCATGTAATTGGTGCTAGAATTAAGGTTTACGGCTTCCGGAATCTAATTCACTAAAGTAGTAAAGGCTTTGGACAAAGGTCGGTGTCAAATAAGAAGGATTGCAAATAGATGAGCGAATCTCATACTAGGTTGTGCACTTTAATTGACAACTCTTTTCTATGCATTAAACATGAATTAATTTACTAGCGTCTAGACTTTGATTGAATGTTTAATCGGTTAATCTAGAGTGCGAATCACTTAGGTTAATTTTCATAGAAAGGTTTTATTTGGGGAGTGTTCAGCGTCTGGCATTCCACATATGTCAATTTCGGATTCATGATAAGAAAATTGGTTGTCTTCGATTCATGCTTTAACTCATATGATTGTGGCTGTGTTTCATGTACTTATCGTTCCATTCCATGTAAGGTTGTCATTAGTAATTGTAATTAGTAGTTTAGATAAGTAGTTTCATATAAATCAATCTCTCTACACCCCCTTATTTTCGTGTACATATGTTTATATATATTTGTATATTTGTGACACTAATTCTTTATAATGATTCTTTGTTTAGGTACTACCCCTAATCCCCGTTGTTAACGATCCCTACTTGCTTTATACTACCGATGATTTTAGGGTTTAAATTGATGCTTGCAAAAGTCATATCAATTTTTGGCGCCGTCGACGGGGATTGAAAAAGTTCCTAACTATTTTGTGGATAATACATGTTGATATTGTTGTATACTTAGTAATTTATTTAGGTGTTTTGAGTATAGTTGATTATTGAAGTTGTTGTGGGTTGTAACTTGAACGGAAATAGGTAAAGTCCCTTTTGTTAATATTGGCCTAAACCCTTCATTTGTACCTTGCTAAGGTCACTTGAGGTTGAGGGCGGCTTTTATTAACACTTGGAGAATTGTCTAACACTCAAGTGCTTTTCTGAGCTGAGTAAGGGGCACATGGATGGTGTCTAGGAAGAGACCCTGGGTGACAGGTTCTGGATTCAGAGGATTACAGACTGACCAAAACCACTATGTGGGAGTAGTCGATAGGGGCCTAAACCTCAATGAGGGAGTAGCCTCCGTAACCGCTAATGAGTCCTGCCCCTCGCTTATCTCTTGACCTGGCCATCCGCCTTCTGAAACAAAGGAAAGGTATTTGTGTCTGGACATTGTACTTGGGCCGCAAGTCCACCTTGAGTTACCGCTTGGAATCAACTTTGTTTTTTTTTAACTATAATTAGGACAAACAAAAATGTTTTTCTACACCTAAGGTATATTGGATAAAACATGACTTTGAGAAGGGTAGCTGTTTCAGCCCCATTGCACATCTAGGTCCGCTGTTCCTGTACCTAAGTGTATTGTGTAAATAAAATTTGTATAGACATAAAAAAAAAAAAATTCATTCATTTTGTAAATATCTTGTAAACTTTGTTACTAACTTCTTACAATTTTGTTACTAACTTTGTACTAACGTCTTATAACTTTGTTACTAACTTCTTACAATCTTGTATTTATTACTTTGTTACTACTAACATTGGCTAACATTGTTACAATCGTGTAAACTTTGTAAGCCGTTGACTAACATTGTTGTTGTTGAAAGATTTGATGTTTGGAGAAATAGTCTAGGCTGAAGACTATAAACATTAAGCGCTACTTGGGAGGCAACCCAATTCAACCGAAGCTGCGGAAGAACCATTAACTCAGATTTGTTCTTTCTTTCCCTCTCTCTCCTTACTTTGGTTGAACTGTATCACTGTTTCTTTAAGTTTTGAGTACACCTTCTCCATGTTTATCTTACACATATTTTTGTGCTTACATTGAGGACAATATAAGATTTAAGTGTGGGGGAAGGTTTTATGTTTTTGTCTTTGTTTTGCTTTATAAAAAAAAAAAAATAGAAAAATTCGAAAATTCAAAAAGAGTCATTGTTTCGTTTGTTTTGAGTCTTAGGATGCCCTTAACTGCCTAGGATGATTTTAATCTTTGCAATTATGGTTGATAGTGGATCACAAGATCAAATAAGTTCGAATGTTATTCTTTGGTTAATTGATGAATATGGAAGATGTGTGAACTTGTAGTAGATATGGTTTTGCACTTTGGTACAGAATTTGAGCATGTTAAGACAAGTTTAATTCATATAAACCCTATGTGAGATTTTGAGCTATATATGTGCTTTCTTTGTTGAGAGTTGATATAATCATATTCTTCTTGGCTTACATTCGTTGTTAACCTCATTATTCTTTCAACTTGATCAATTGCATGCCATAGAGTTTCAATGGACTAGAGAGGTTACTAGAACTTGCTTTTGAAATTTTTTGAAACTTATAGTCATAATATACCCTGATTTTGGAAAGGATTGAAGGCACTTAGGATTTCCACCATTGCCAAATTGCCATGTGTCCCTTATTTGTGTACAAGCATGTGCACCCCTTAGTTAAACCCCTTTGAGCTTACATGAGACATTTTCTTTCACCACCTTCGTTATCTATACCCTAAACCTTAGTGTAGTTACATCTCTACCCTTGTTCTAGAAACTTAGTAGAGCTATGCTTTGGTGATTGAAACTTGGTGATTGAAAAACAAAAGAAAAAGAGGTGATTGATGAAAATAAGTGTGGGGGAAGGGATAGACTTGTTCATTACATGTGAGTGCCGTGAAAAATAAAAGAAAAGAAAAGAAAGTGTACGGCAAGAAAGAAAAAAATTGTGAAAAAAATGGATTAATGTCCCCTTCCCAATGATTTAGGAGGTTGTTTTGAATTGAAGGCCCAATAAATAAATACTTGGCCTTTGTCCGTTATCATACTTGTTTAGAGTGAAGTTTGGGCCCAACATGAAGACATTTGGCCCTTTTTGAGAGAAGACATGGTTACTTTGGTGCTCTACTAGGTTTTTAGGACACTTTGTGATTCTTTATCCTTTGTTTCTTTAAAACCGTGAGCCTTGGCCCATTACAACCTTGGAAAGACCTTCTTGATCCTTAAAATGGGTAGTCCTTGATCTGTGGAGATTGAATTCGAAAAGTAAGCATATGGTTGTGGTCCATTTGTGTATGTAGTTGGTATCTTTCATGAGGTTTTGAATCATTATTCACTAAAGTGCTTTTATTTGATTAATATATGCAAGCTATTTGAATGCCTCAAAATACTTTCTCTTGCATATCTTTGAGTGAAAAGCTTTTAAGCATGAGCCATGATTCTGAGTAAAGATAGAGAGCATACCCTTGTGAGGATTGATTTTAACTTGTTTGAAGCATGCTGAGCTCCATTACATCACCATTGTTCTTCCAAGTCTTACTTGTTCATATGGATTCTATGCTTGTTAATTACCTTTTGAATTTCTTGTGACAAATTTTGGTTGAGTGCTAAACTTGATAACATAAGAGTGCGAGATTTCTGAGGCAAATGTTAAGGGCAATAGAGTCATTTTCATGTGGAGTATGGGTGTGTTGCTAGGGACTAGCAAAAGCTAAGTGTGGGGGAATTTGATAGGAGCACAAAGTGTGACGTTTTTAATATGTTTTTCCCATTCTTTGGCTGCGTTTTACTTGTAACTTTGCTATTTTAGCTTAGTTTCCATCTTTTGAGTCCCGAAATGATGTTTAAATGTGTTAATGAATAAAATGAGGTTTTTAGGAAACTTTCCTGTTTTGACTTTCCTAATTTGTTTTGGAAACTTTCCTCATTTGTGTTTTCTCCTATATTTGGCAGGAATCCTAATGACGTCAGGAATCCTAATGCAACCAGGAAAACTATTTCATCCCGAAACGGAAAATTGGAGCTCGGAAAAATTACGAAGCTTAATGGGCTTATTCGAGGCCCATTAAGAGGTGGGCTGCCATGAGGCCCAATTGGGAGGCCCAAATCCATGAAGACAAGCCCATTGGACTTTTGGATGAAACCCTAGTCCATTAGGGTTAATTATGGACGAAAATTACAAAGGGAAAGGAAGAGGTTGCCGCACAAATGAAGTCCAAGAAGGATTAGGAGTGTTCTTCCTTAATAAAATCAGATTTTTAGGGAATGAATCTAGTCCTAATTTCGGCAAAAAGAGAAGGGTTTCTTGGTGGCTACTCAATTAATTTCCAGCAACAATTAAGAGATAAATCCTAAAAGATTTCGACATCTAGATGGAGGGCTAGGATTGCATCAAGGGTTCCATGATTTCTCCTATAAATAGGCTGCTCCTAGACTCAAGAAAAACACACCTTACATCCATATTTTCAGAATACATCTACAATTTTCGTCCATTCTCTAGTGCCTAGGGTTTGCAAGTCGTCAAGGAGGAGAAGTAGCCGCCATCTACACCAAAAACCAGCCGTGACCTCCATCTTCACCACCTTGCCGTGCTCTCTTGGATAGCTTGCTTCAAGGATTCAAGGGTTCGTGGTCTCCATGTCTTCCATGTTTTCCATCCGGTGTATTTCGGTTACTCTTTAATTACTCTTTATGAGTTCCTCTTTGTTGCTTGTAAATTTTATGTATTAGTTAACATGACTTAAGAACATGATTTGCAGCCATGATTATGAGTTATATTGTGTTTGGAATTAAATTACTTCTGATTTTCTAAGTCGCTTATGTGTTTCTGTTTATTTGATTCTGAATTATAGAGAACTTTTATGTGTTAGTGTTATATGGTTCGAAACGTATAATGTTTGCATGTAATTGGTGCTAGAATTAAGGTTTACGGCTTCCGGAATCTAATTCACTAAAGTAGTAAAGGCTTTGGACAAAGGTCGGTGTCAAATAAGAAGGATTGCAAATAGATGAGCGAATCTCATACTAGGTTGTGCACTTTAATTGACAACTCTTTTCTATGCATTAAACATGAATTAATTTACTAGCGTCTAGACTTTGATTGAATGTTTAATCGGTTAATCTAGAGTGCGAATCACTTAGGTTAATTTTCATAGAA
Organism: Rubus parviflorus; assembly: GCA_029955375.1. Taxonomy (NCBI): domain Eukaryota; kingdom Viridiplantae; phylum Streptophyta; class Magnoliopsida; order Rosales; family Rosaceae; genus Rubus; species Rubus parviflorus. Next base: position 984,530 of record JARGGL010000008.1, on the reverse strand, counting down.
AGGTTTTATTTGGGGAGTGTTCAGCGTCTGGCATTCCACATATGTCAATTTCGGATTCATGATAAGAAAATTGGTTGTCTTCGATTCATGCTTTAACTCATATGATTGTGGCTGTGTTTCATGTACTTATCGTTCCATTCCATGTAAGGTTGTCATTAGTAATTGTAATTAGTAGTTTAGATAAGTAGTTTCATATAAATCAATCTCTCTACACCCCCTTATTTTCGTGTACATATGTTTATATATATTTGTATATTTGTGACACTAATTCTTTATAATGATTCTTTGTTTAGGTACTACCCCTAATCCCCGTTGTTAACGATCCCTACTTGCTTTATACTACCGATGATTTTAGGGTTTAAATTGATGCTTGCAAAAGTCATATCAATTTTTGGCGCCGTCGACGGGGATTGAAAAAGTTCCTAACTATTTTGTGGATAATACATGTTGATATTGTTGTATACTTAGTAATTTATTTAGGTGTTTTGAGTATAGTTGATTATTGAAGTTGTTGTGGGTTGTAACTTGAACGGAAATAGGTAAAGTCCCTTTTGTTAATATTGGCCTAAACCCTTCATTTGTACCTTGCTAAGGTCACTTGAGGTTGAGGGCGGCTTTTATTAACACTTGGAGAATTGTCTAACACTCAAGTGCTTTTCTGAGCTGAGTAAGGGGCACATGGATGGTGTCTAGGAAGAGACCCTGGGTGACAGGTTCTGGATTCAGAGGATTACAGACTGACCAAAACCACTATGTGGGAGTAGTCGATAGGGGCCTAAACCTCAATGAGGGAGTAGCCTCCGTAACCGCTAATGAGTCCTGCCCCTCGCTTATCTCTTGACCTGGCCATCCGCCTTCTGAAACAAAGGAAAGGTATTTGTGTCTGGACATTGTACTTGGGCCGCAAGTCCACCTTGAGTTACCGCTTGGAATCAACTTTGTTTTTTTTTAACTATAATTAGGACAAACAAAAATGTTTTTCTACACCTAAGGTATATTGGATAAAACATGACTTTGAGAAGGGTAGCTGTTTCAGCCCCATTGCACATCTAGGTCCGCTGTTCCTGTACCTAAGTGTATTGTGTAAATAAAATTTGTATAGACATAAAAAAAAAAAAATTCATTCATTTTGTAAATATCTTGTAAACTTTGTTACTAACTTCTTACAATTTTGTTACTAACTTTGTACTAACGTCTTATAACTTTGTTACTAACTTCTTACAATCTTGTATTTATTACTTTGTTACTACTAACATTGGCTAACATTGTTACAATCGTGTAAACTTTGTAAGCCGTTGACTAACATTGTTGTTGTTGAAAGATTTGATGTTTGGAGAAATAGTCTAGGCTGAAGACTATAAACATTAAGCGCTACTTGGGAGGCAACCCAATTCAACCGAAGCTGCGGAAGAACCATTAACTCAGATTTGTTCTTTCTTTCCCTCTCTCTCCTTACTTTGGTTGAACTGTATCACTGTTTCTTTAAGTTTTGAGTACACCTTCTCCATGTTTATCTTACACATATTTTTGTGCTTACATTGAGGACAATATAAGATTTAAGTGTGGGGGAAGGTTTTATGTTTTTGTCTTTGTTTTGCTTTATAAAAAAAAAAAAATAGAAAAATTCGAAAATTCAAAAAGAGTCATTGTTTCGTTTGTTTTGAGTCTTAGGATGCCCTTAACTGCCTAGGATGATTTTAATCTTTGCAATTATGGTTGATAGTGGATCACAAGATCAAATAAGTTCGAATGTTATTCTTTGGTTAATTGATGAATATGGAAGATGTGTGAACTTGTAGTAGATATGGTTTTGCACTTTGGTACAGAATTTGAGCATGTTAAGACAAGTTTAATTCATATAAACCCTATGTGAGATTTTGAGCTATATATGTGCTTTCTTTGTTGAGAGTTGATATAATCATATTCTTCTTGGCTTACATTCGTTGTTAACCTCATTATTCTTTCAACTTGATCAATTGCATGCCATAGAGTTTCAATGGACTAGAGAGGTTACTAGAACTTGCTTTTGAAATTTTTTGAAACTTATAGTCATAATATACCCTGATTTTGGAAAGGATTGAAGGCACTTAGGATTTCCACCATTGCCAAATTGCCATGTGTCCCTTATTTGTGTACAAGCATGTGCACCCCTTAGTTAAACCCCTTTGAGCTTACATGAGACATTTTCTTTCACCACCTTCGTTATCTATACCCTAAACCTTAGTGTAGTTACATCTCTACCCTTGTTCTAGAAACTTAGTAGAGCTATGCTTTGGTGATTGAAACTTGGTGATTGAAAAACAAAAGAAAAAGAGGTGATTGATGAAAATAAGTGTGGGGGAAGGGATAGACTTGTTCATTACATGTGAGTGCCGTGAAAAATAAAAGAAAAGAAAAGAAAGTGTACGGCAAGAAAGAAAAAAATTGTGAAAAAAATGGATTAATGTCCCCTTCCCAATGATTTAGGAGGTTGTTTTGAATTGAAGGCCCAATAAATAAATACTTGGCCTTTGTCCGTTATCATACTTGTTTAGAGTGAAGTTTGGGCCCAACATGAAGACATTTGGCCCTTTTTGAGAGAAGACATGGTTACTTTGGTGCTCTACTAGGTTTTTAGGACACTTTGTGATTCTTTATCCTTTGTTTCTTTAAAACCGTGAGCCTTGGCCCATTACAACCTTGGAAAGACCTTCTTGATCCTTAAAATGGGTAGTCCTTGATCTGTGGAGATTGAATTCGAAAAGTAAGCATATGGTTGTGGTCCATTTGTGTATGTAGTTGGTATCTTTCATGAGGTTTTGAATCATTATTCACTAAAGTGCTTTTATTTGATTAATATATGCAAGCTATTTGAATGCCTCAAAATACTTTCTCTTGCATATCTTTGAGTGAAAAGCTTTTAAGCATGAGCCATGATTCTGAGTAAAGATAGAGAGCATACCCTTGTGAGGATTGATTTTAACTTGTTTGAAGCATGCTGAGCTCCATTACATCACCATTGTTCTTCCAAGTCTTACTTGTTCATATGGATTCTATGCTTGTTAATTACCTTTTGAATTTCTTGTGACAAATTTTGGTTGAGTGCTAAACTTGATAACATAAGAGTGCGAGATTTCTGAGGCAAATGTTAAGGGCAATAGAGTCATTTTCATGTGGAGTATGGGTGTGTTGCTAGGGACTAGCAAAAGCTAAGTGTGGGGGAATTTGATAGGAGCACAAAGTGTGACGTTTTTAATATGTTTTTCCCATTCTTTGGCTGCGTTTTACTTGTAACTTTGCTATTTTAGCTTAGTTTCCATCTTTTGAGTCCCGAAATGATGTTTAAATGTGTTAATGAATAAAATGAGGTTTTTAGGAAACTTTCCTGTTTTGACTTTCCTAATTTGTTTTGGAAACTTTCCTCATTTGTGTTTTCTCCTATATTTGGCAGGAATCCTAATGACGTCAGGAATCCTAATGCAACCAGGAAAACTATTTCATCCCGAAACGGAAAATTGGAGCTCGGAAAAATTACGAAGCTTAATGGGCTTATTCGAGGCCCATTAAGAGGTGGGCTGCCATGAGGCCCAATTGGGAGGCCCAAATCCATGAAGACAAGCCCATTGGACTTTTGGATGAAACCCTAGTCCATTAGGGTTAATTATGGACGAAAATTACAAAGGGAAAGGAAGAGGTTGCCGCACAAATGAAGTCCAAGAAGGATTAGGAGTGTTCTTCCTTAATAAAATCAGATTTTTAGGGAATGAATCTAGTCCTAATTTCGGCAAAAAGAGAAGGGTTTCTTGGTGGCTACTCAATTAATTTCCAGCAACAATTAAGAGATAAATCCTAAAAGATTTCGACATCTAGATGGAGGGCTAGGATTGCATCAAGGGTTCCATGATTTCTCCTATAAATAGGCTGCTCCTAGACTCAAGAAAAACACACCTTACATCCATATTTTCAGAATACATCTACAATTTTCGTCCATTCTCTAGTGCCTAGGGTTTGCAAGTCGTCAAGGAGGAGAAGTAGCCGCCATCTACACCAAAAACCAGCCGTGACCTCCATCTTCACCACCTTGCCGTGCTCTCTTGGATAGCTTGCTTCAAGGATTCAAGGGTTCGTGGTCTCCATGTCTTCCATGTTTTCCATCCGGTGTATTTCGGTTACTCTTTAATTACTCTTTATGAGTTCCTCTTTGTTGCTTGTAAATTTTATGTATTAGTTAACATGACTTAAGAACATGATTTGCAGCCATGATTATGAGTTATATTGTGTTTGGAATTAAATTACTTCTGATTTTCTAAGTCGCTTATGTGTTTCTGTTTATTTGATTCTGAATTATAGAGAACTTTTATGTGTTAGTGTTATATGGTTCGAAACGTATAATGTTTGCATGTAATTGGTGCTAGAATTAAGGTTTACGGCTTCCGGAATCTAATTCACTAAAGTAGTAAAGGCTTTGGACAAAGGTCGGTGTCAAATAAGAAGGATTGCAAATAGATGAGCGAATCTCATACTAGGTTGTGCACTTTAATTGACAACTCTTTTCTATGCATTAAACATGAATTAATTTACTAGCGTCTAGACTTTGATTGAATGTTTAATCGGTTAATCTAGAGTGCGAATCACTTAGGTTAATTTTCATAGAAAGGTTTTATTTGGGGAGTGTTCAGCGTCTGGCATTCCACATATGTCAATTTCGGATTCATGATAAGAAAATTGGTTGTCTTCGATTCATGCTTTAACTCATATGATTGTGGCTGTGTTTCATGTACTTATCGTTCCATTCCATGTAAGGTTGTCATTAGTAATTGTAATTAGTAGTTTAGATAAGTAGTTTCATATAAATCAATCTCTCTACACCCCCTTATTTTCGTGTACATATGTTTATATATATTTGTATATTTGTGACACTAATTCTTTATAATGATTCTTTGTTTAGGTACTACCCCTAATCCCCGTTGTTAACGATCCCTACTTGCTTTATACTACCGATGATTTTAGGGTTTAAATTGATGCTTGCAAAAGTCATATCAAGTTCCCGTCTTTCTACAACGTTGCACATGCCATAACCCCACCACGGGTAGTACATTACTCTCAAAAGGTGCTCGAATTGACGGAACTCGAAAACCTCGATTCGTTTGTGAGTAATGAATTTCTTTGTTTTAATAATTTGGAAAATCGCAAATTATAAACGACACGAGATTTTCAAGTTTCGTCAATTGGAGCACTTTCTAAAAATCATGGTTTACCATTGGTGAGATTGGACACGTTCAAAGTTCAATTAAAATGGGGGTTGGCATGGTATGGAGATGCCCATGGCAAAAAAGGGCCAAACCTTGCCCCGTTCCCTTCTTTCTACAACTTTGCCCTTCCCAAAACCTCACTAAAGGTAGAACATGACTCTCAAAAGAAGTTCCAATTGACGGCGCTTGAAAACCCCGATTCGTTTATGAGTAATTAATTACTTTGTTTTAATAATTTTGAAAATCGTAAATTATAAACGACACGAGATTTTTAAGTTTAGTCAATTGGAGCACTTTCTAAAAATCTTGGTTTACCATTGGTGGGATTGGACATGTTCAAAGTTCAATTAAAATGGGGGTTGGCATGGTATGGAGATGCCCATGGCAAAAACGGGCCAAACCTTGCCCCGTTCCCTTCTTTCTACAACTTTGCCCGTGCCAAAACCTCACTAAGGGTAGAACATGACTCTCAAAAGGAGCTCGAATTGATGGCGCTCGAAAACCCCAATTCATATGTGAGTAATGAATTTCTTTGTTTTAATAATTTGGAATATTGTAAATTATATACGACACGAGATTTTCAAGTTTTGTCAATTGCACCACTTTAAAAAAATCATGGTTTACCATTGGTGAGATTGGACACGTTCAAAGTACTATTAAAATGGGCGTCGACATGGTTTGGAGGTGCCTGCGGTCAAAACGGGCCAAACCTTGCCTAGTTCCATTCTTTCTACAACGTTGCACATGCCATAACTCCGCCAAGGGTAGAACATTACTCTCAAAAGGTGCTCGAATTGATAGAACTCGAAAACCTCGATTCATTTGTGAGTAATGAATTTCTTTGTTTTAATACTTTGGAAAATCGTAAAATATAAACGACAAGAGATTTTCAAGTTTCGTCGATTGGAGCACTTTCAAAAAATCATGTTTTACTATTGGTGAGATTGGACACGTTCAAAGTTCAATTAAAATGGGGGTTGACATGGTATGGAGATGCCCATGGCAAAAACGGGCCAAACCTGGCCCCGTTCCCTTCTTTCTACAACTTTGCCCGTACCAAAACCTCACTAAGGGTAGAACATGACTATCAAAGGTGGTCCAATTGACGGCACTCGAAAACTCCGATTCGTTTGTGAGTAATCCATTTCTTTGTTTTAATACTTTAGAAAATCGTAAATTATAAACGACACGAGATTTATAAGTTTTGTCAATTGGAGCACTTTCTAAAAATCATGGTTTACCATTGGTGAGATTGGACACGTTCAAAGTTCAATTAAAATGGGGGTTGGCATGGTATGGAGATGCCCATGGCAAAAACGGGCCAAACCTTGCCCCGTTCCCTTCTTTCTACAACTTTGCCCGTGCCAAAACCTCACAAAGGGTAGAACATGACTCTCAAAAGGAGCTCCAATTGATGGCGCTCGAAAACCCCGATTCGTTTTTGCGGAATTAAGTTCTTTGTTTTAATACTTTGGAAAATCGTAAATTATAAACGACACGAGATTTTTAAGTTTAGTCAAATGGAGCACTTTCTAAAAATCATGGTTTACCATTGGTGAGATTGGACAGTTTAAAGTTCAATTAAAATGGGGGTTGGCATGGTATGGAGATGCCCATGGCAAAAATGGGCCAAACCTTGCCCCGTTCCCTTCTTTCTACAACTTTGCCCATGCCAAAACCTCACTAAGGGTAGAACATGACTCTCAAAAGGAGCTCGAATTGACGGCGCTCGAAAACCCCGATTCGTATGTGAGTAATCAATTTCTTTGTTTTAATACTTTGGAAAATCGAATATTATAAACGACACGAGATTTTTAAGTTTCCTCAATTGGAGCACTTTCTAAAAATCATGGTTTACCATTGGTGAGATTGGACACGGTCAAAGTTCAATTAAAATGGGGGTTGACATGGTTAGAGGTGCCCGTGGCCAAAACGGGCCAAACCTTGTCTAGTTCCATTCTTTCTACAACGTTGCACATGCCATAACCTCACCAAGGGTAGAACAAGACTCTCAAAAGATACTCCAATTGACTGCACTCGAAAAGCTCGATTCGTTTGTGAGTTATGAATTTCTTTGTTTTAGTAATCTAGAAAATCGTAAATCACAATCGACATGATATTTTCGAGTTCTATCAATTGGAGCAATTTCTAAAAATCATGTTTTACCGTTGGTGGGACTTGGACACATTCGAAGTTCAATTAAAATGGGGGTTGGCATGGTATGCAGGTGCCCATGGCCAAAACGGGCCAAACCTTACCCCGTTCCCTTCTTTCTACAACTTTGCCTTTGCCATAACCTCACTAAGGGTAGCAGATGACTCTCAAAAGGTGCTCCAATTGACGGAACTCGAAAACCTCGATTCGTTTGTGAGTAATGAATTTATTTGTTTTAATACTTTGGAAAATCGTAAATTATAAACGACCCGAGATTTTTAAGTTTCGTCAGTTAGAACGCTTTCTAAAAATCATGGTTTACCATTGGTGAGATTGGACACGTTCAAAGTTCAATTAAAATGGGAGTGGACATGGTTTGCACATGCCATAACCTCACCAAGGGTAGAACATGACTCACAAAATGTACTCCAATTGACGGCACTCGAAAAGCTCGATACGTTTGTGAGTTATGAATTTCTTTGTTTTAATAATTTAGAAAATCGTAAATCACAAACGACAAGATATTTTCGATTTCTGTCAATAGGAGCAATTTCTAAAAAACATGTTTTACCATTGGTGAGACTTGGACACATTCAAAGTTCAATTAAAATGGGAGTTGACATGGTATAGAGATGCCCATGGCAAAAACAGGCCAAACCTTGCCCCGTTACCTTCTTTCTACAACTTTGCCCGTGCCAAAACCTCACTAAGGGTAGCACATGACTCTCAAAAGGTGCTCCAATTGACGACACTCGAAAACTGCGATTCGTTTGTGAGTAATCAATTTCTTTGTTTTAATACTTTGGAAAACCGTAAATTATAAACGACACGAGATTTTTAAGTTTCTTCAATTGGAGCACATTCTAAAAATCATGGTTTACCATTGGTGAGATTAGAGACGTTCAAAGTTCAATTAAAATGGGGGTTGACATGGTTTGGAGGTGCCAATGGCCAGAACGGGCCAAACCTTGCCTAGTTCCCTTCTTTCTACAACGTCGCACATACCACAACCTCACCAAGGGTAGATCATTACTCTCAAAAGGTGCTCGATTTGACGGAACTAGAAAACATCGATTCGTTTGTGAGTAATGAATTTCTTTGTTTTAATACTTTGGAAAATCGTAAATTATAAACGACACGAGATTTTCAAGTTTCGTCAGTTGGAGTACTTTCAAAAAGTAATGATTTACCATTGGTGAGATTGGACACGTTCAAAGTTCTATTAAAATGGGGGTTGACATGGTTTGGAGGTGCCTGTGGCCAAAACGGGCCAAACCTTGTCTAGTTCCATTCTTTCTACAACGTTTCACATGCCATAACCTCACCAAGGGTAGAACATGACTCTCAAAAGGTACTCCAATTGACGGCACTCGAAAAGCTCGATTCATTTGTGAGTTATGAATTTATTTGTTTTAATAATTTACAAAATCTTAAATCACAAATGACACGATATTTTCGAGTTCTGTAAATTAGAGCAATTTCTAAAAATCATGTTTTACCATTGGTGAGACTTGGACTCATTCAAACTTCAATTAAAATGGGGGTTGGCATGGTATGGAGGTGCCCATGGCCAAAACGGGCCAAACCTTACCTCGTTCCCTTCTTTCTACAACTTTGCCCATGCCATAACCTCACTAAGGGTAGAACATGACTCTCAAAAGGTGCTCTAATTAACGGAACTCGAAAATCTCGATTCGTTTGTGAGTAATCAATTTATGTGTTTTTATACTTTGGAAAATCGTAAATTATAAACGACACGAGATTTTCAAGTTTTGTCAATTGGACCACTTTCAAAAAATTATGTTTTACCATTGGTGAGATTGGACACGTTCAAAGAACAATTAAAATGGGGTTGGCATTGTTTGGAGGTGCCCGTGACCAAAACAGGCCAAACCTTGTGTAGTTCCATTCTTTTTACAACGTTGCACATGCCATAACCTCACCAAGGGTAGAACATGACTCTCAAAAGGTATTCCAATTGACGGCACTCGAAAGCCTGATTCGTTTGTGAGTTATGAATTTCTTTGTTTTAATAATTTAGAAAATCGTAAATCACAAACTTCACGATATTTTCGAGTTCTGTCAATTGGAGCAATTTCTAAAAATCAAGTTTTACCATTGGTGAGACTTGGACAGATTCAAAGTTCAATTAAAATGGGGGTTGGCATGGTATGGAGGTGCCCTTGGATAAAACGGGGCAAACCTTGCCCCCTTCCCTTCTTTCTACAACTTTGCCCATGCCAAAACCTCACTAAGGGTAGAACATGACTCTCAAAATGTGCTCCAATTGACGGCACTCGGAAACCTCGATTCGTTTGTGAGTCATGAATTTCTTTGTTTTAATATTTTGGAAAATGGTAAATTATAAACGACACGAGATTTTTAAGTTTCGTCAATTGGAGGACTTTCTAATCATGGTTTACCATTGGTGAGATTGGACACGTTCAAAGTTCAATTAAAATGGGAGTTGACATGGTTTGGAGGTGCCGATGGTCAGAACGGGCCAAACCTTGTCTTGTTCCCTTCTTTCTACAACGTTGCACATGCCATAACCCTACCAAGGGTAGAACATTACTCTCAGAAGGTGCTCGAATTGACGGAACTCGAAAACTCGATTCATTTGTGAGTAATGAATTTCTTTGTTTTAATACTTTGGAAAATCGTAAATTATAAACGACACGAGATTTTTCTGTTTCGTCAATTGGAGTACTTTCAAAAAATCATGTTTTACCATTGGTGAGATTGGACACGTTCAAAGTACAATTAAAATGGGGGTTGACATGGTTTGGAGGTGCCTATGGCCAGAACGGGCCAAACCTTGGCTAGTTGCCTTCTTTCTACAACGTTGCACAAGCCATAACCCCACCAAGGATAGAACATTACTCTCAAAAGGTGCTCGAATTGACGGCACTCGAAAACCTCGATTCGTTTGTGAGGTATGAATTTCTTTGTTTTAATAATATAGAAAATCGTAAATCACAAAAAACACAAGATTTTCAAGTTTCGTCAATTGGAGGACTTTCTAAAAATCATGGTTTACCATTGGTGAGATTGGACACGTTCAAAGTTCAATTAAAATGGGGGTTGACATGGTTTGGAGGTGCCTATGGCCAGAACGGGTCAAACCTTGCCTAGTTCCATTCTTTCTACAATGTTACACATGCCATAACCTCATCAAGGGTGGAACATGACTCTCAAAAGGTAGTCCAATTGACGGCACTCGAAAAGCTCGATTATTTTGTGAGTTATGAATTTATTTGTTTTAATAATTTAGAAAATCGTAAATCACAAACGACACGATATTTTCGAGTTATGTCAATTGGACCAAATGGCAGGACCCGCCTTAGATTTCACCCTGAAATCCAAGATGGTGCTGTGGGGTCCACCTTAAGAGAAATTCTACCGAAAATTCCGCATAACCTGTTTTAAAAATGGACAACCCAAAACCTGTAAACATGAAACCAACACTTCCAAATATATTCAAATATCACCATCACACCGTTGGACCTCCTGTCCTTACTCAAATCACAACCACCACCAATATAAAAAGGATATCAAACCGCAAATTATATACCTCAAGTAATTAAACATTTAGTATTCAAAACTCTTCTAATTTTTGCATATGCCTTGACGCCAGTCCGACCTCCGCGGCTCTAACCTGGGCAAAACAGAAAACCAAAGAGCCCAGATAAAAACATAAAACGTGAGACAAACTCAGTGAGTGGACAAAAAGAATTCTAATCAAAATCTTCTTTTCCTGAAAAACTTTTCTTTCTTTTTCCTAAAGCTTCAGCATGCGATATGAATATGAGAAATGAAATCACTTAATTCTCAAAATTGATATATCAAATCGTAAAACCGATATAAGCCTTAAAAGTATTGAAGAATATTCTGAAAACGATCATATAAGCTTGATACTTCCTTAAACAAGATAAATGCAAACTTTACCATATCGTACCCAATAGCTGTCCTACTTATGTGGAATGTACGTCGCATAAGCAGAGCGGGGAAGGGGAAAAATTTATCCTACTTGTGCGGAAATGCATCGCACAAGCAGAGTGGGGAAAAGCAACTGTTCTACTTGTGTGGAATTTGTCGTCACACAAGCAGAGCGGGGATGGGGAAAACTGTCCTACTTATGTGGAATTGGCCGTCACACAAGCAGAGCGGGGATGGGGGAAAACTGTCCTACTTGTGTGGAATTGACCGTCACACAAGCAGAGCGGGGAAAACTAGACTACGTGCACGAGTCATCATGTCTCATCATGTCTCACTGATAGTACTTATACTTAGATGGGTACGCATAAGGTAATTAAAACCTTTCTTGCCAAAACATGCATCGAAATCTTCCAACATAATAAGCTTGAATATAATAAAACTCAATTCTTTCTTTTCCACTCAAGAAATATGGCTTGCAATCAAATTAGAATTTAAGCAAGAAATCTCACAATATCCTTAAAAACTTAAATATGATGAAGAATAGAGAATTGGCTTCATCAAAAATCAATAACTAAATAATTAAAAGAAAATTTCATGCATTTACTTAAAAACAAAGTCCACTCACTGTGTATATGGCCGGTAGGCTCTAAGCACGATCCTTCCCGGAAACATCTCCGGAAGTAGACTCCACAATATCACCTAAACCAAATATTTAATAATTAATTTCAACTTCACAACCATTTATCTCTATTAAACTGAAATATGAATCCATCCTAATGGCGGATAAAATTATCGACATAACGGCATCCCAAAATCTCTCTAACTCACAATCGACTTCAATTTCGTTTAACTACATCCCGCTCTATGAAAACTTCCTTCTTTCAACCACAACTAACCAACTTATACTCCTTTTTAGATTACTCTGGACACCCCACCACCTAAAACGGCAGTCCCATAATAATTGTCAATTAAAGTTCCTCTCTTCTACTCATTCCTAAGCTCTTCCACCCTCTCCAATTTCCAGCAATTCAAACTAAATCGTTATGGTTAATAATCTGACCATTGAATTGGTAATTAATAACCATAACGGTATCCACCACCTAAAGTGGAGCTCAAATAATCGAATTCCAACCAATTTTACTAATTCAAATTTTAGATTAGCTCCTACACAACCCAATAGCATCAATAAGCATCAAGGAATCTACAAAATGGCCACACTAGTCACCCAAACCCGCCAAACACAGCAAACCCGTGGTGTTTACTGTGGTGGTTTTTCACCAACCTTCAAAATCTCTAAAACTAGTGGCAAAACTATAATCAAATGAAAGCCCAAGGGAAGTAGAACAATTTTATACCTTGGGGTTTTGCCGGAAAGTGAACGGTTTGACCGGAATTCGTGAAAAACTGCCAGAAGACCCAAATCTTCTCCTCTTCGATTTGTCTCACACAATGGGTTATAGGTTAAGAAATTAGTATGGTTAGAAAGGTGGGAAGGAGACGAAGATTTTGGTATAATTATCTTGGCCGGAGGTGGCCGGAATCGGTGGCGGTGAAGGGAAGAAAAATGGCAGATGCACGGGCTTCTTTTTTTTTTTTTCCGTTCTGGAGGTTTCTGGGTTCTTCACTACCCAATTAACCAATTATACCCCAAAAGGTCGGTGCTGACCAATTTTTTTTTTTTTCTGGAACCTTCTCTTGTGTCTAATTACCAAACTGCCCCTCAAACTAAAACGCTCACGTCATTTTCATTATAACTTCGATTTAAGAACCGTCCACGCTTATATTTTCGTATTGTCACACACTATCTCCTTGTGCTAAAAAGAAAATTAAAAGTTTAATTTACTTTAGGTCTCCTTTAATAACCTAAGGTACGACAAATAAAAAGAAATGTCGTCAGCACAACATTAGAAATTTCAGGAATAGGTTTTTCAAAGTCCGGGATGTCACATGACGGCACTCGAAAAGCTCGATTCGTTTATGAGTTATGAATTTATTTGTTTTAATAATTTAGAAAATCGTAAATCACAAACGACATGATATTTTCGAGTTATGTCAATTTGAGGAATTTCTAAAAATCATGTTTTACCATTGTTGAGACTTGGACACATTCAAAGTTCAATTAAACTGGGGGCTGGCATAGTATGGAGGTTCCCATGGCCAAAACGGGCCAAACCTTGCCCCGTTCCCATCTTTATACAACTTTGCCCCTGCCATAACCTCACTAAGGGTAGAACATGACTCTCAAAAGGTGCTCCAATTGACGGCACTTGAAAACCTCAATTCGTTTGTCAGTAATAAATTTCTTTGTTTTAATACTTTGAAAAATCGGAAATTATAAACGACACTAGATTTTGACGTTTCGTCAGTTGGGGCACTTTCTAAAAATCATGGTTTACCATGGGTGAGATTGGACGCATTCAAAGTTCAATTAAAATGGGGGTGCACATGGTTTGGAGGTGCCTATGGCCAGAACGGGCAAAACGTTGCCTAGTTCCCTTCTTTCTACAAGGTTGCACATGCCAAAACCCCACCAAGGGTAGAACATTACTCTCAAAAGGTGCTCGAATTGACGGAACTCGAAAACCTTGATTCCGTGGTGAGTAATGAATTTCTTTGTTTTAATACTTTGGAAAATCGTAAATTATAAACGATACGAGATTTTCAAGTTTCAATTGGAGCACTTTCAAAAAATCATGGTTTACCGTTGGTGAGATTAGACACGTTCAAAGTTCAATTAAAATGGGGGTGGACATGGTTTAGAGGTGCCTATGGCCAGAACGGTCCAAACCTTGCATAGTTCTTTCTACAACGTTGCACATGCCATAACCCCACCACGGGTAGTACATTACTCTCAAAAGGTGCTTGAATTGACGGAACTCGAAAACCTCGATTCGTTTGTGAGTAATGAATTTCTTTGTTTTAATACTTTGGAAAATCATAAATTATAAACGACACGAGATTTTCAAGTTTCGTCAACTGGAGTACTTTCTAAAAATCATGGTTTACCATTGGTGAGTTTGGACACGTTCAAAGTTCAATTAAAATAGGGGTTGGCATGTTATGGAGATGCCCATGGCAAAAACGGGCCAAACCTTGCCCCGTTCCCTTCTTTCTACAACTTTGCCCGTGCCAAAACCTCACTAAAGGTAGAACATGACTCTCAAAAGGAGCTCCAATTGACGGCGCTCGAAAACCCCGATTCGTTTATGAGTAATTAATTTCTTTGTTTTAATAATTTAGGAAATCGTAAATTATAAACGACACGAGATTTTTAAGTTTTGTCAATTGGAGCACTTTCTAAAAATCTTGGTTTACCATTGGTGAGATTGGACATGTTCAAAGTTCAATTAAAATGGGGGTTGGCATGGTATGGAGATGCCCAGGGCAAAAACGGGCCAAACCTTGCCCCGTTCCCTTCTTTCTACAACTTTGCCCGTGCCAAAACCTCACTAAGGGTAGAACATGACTCACAAAAGGAGCTCGAATTGACGGCGCTCGAAAACCCCGATTCATATGTGAATAATGAATTTGTTTGTTTTAATACTTTGGAATATCTTAAATTATATACGACACGAGATTTTCAAGTTTTGTCAATTGGACCACTTTCAAAAAATCATGGTTTACCATTGGTGAGATTGGACATGTTCAAAGTTCAATTAAAATGGGGGTTGACATGGTTTAGAAATGCTTATGGCAAGAACGGGCCATACCATGCCTAGTTCCCATCTTTCTACAACGTTGCACATGCCATAACTCCACCAAGGGTAGAACGTTACTCTCAAAAGGTGTTCGAATTGACGGAACTCAAACGTTTGTGAGTAATAAATTTCTTTAGTTTAATACTTTGGAAAATCGTAAATTACAAACGACACGAGATTTTCAAGTTTCGTCAATTGGAGCACTTTCAAAAAATCATGTTTTACCATTGGTGAGATTCGAGACGTTCAAAGTTCAATTAAAATGGGGGTTGACATGGTTTGGAGGTGCCCGTGGCCAAAACGGGCAAAAACCTTGTCTAGTTGCATTCTTTCTACAATGTTGCACAGGCCATAACCTCACCAAGAGTAGAACATGACTCTCAAAAGGTACTCCAATTGACAGCACTCGAAAAGCTCGATTCGCTTGTGAGTTATGAATTTCTTTGTTTTAATAATTTAGAAAATCATAAATCACAAACAACACGATATTTTCGAGTTCTGTCAATTGGAGCAATTTTTAAAAATCATGGTTTACCATTGGTGAGACTTGGACACATTCAAAGTTCAATTAAAATGGGGGTTGGCATGGTATGGAGGTGCACATGGCCAAAGCGGGCCAAACCTTACCCCGTTCCTTTCTTTCTAACACTTTGCCCGTGCCATAACCTCACTAAGGGTAGAACATGACTCTCAAAAGGTGCTCCAATTGACGGCACTTGAAAACCTCGATTCGTTTGTCAGTAATAAATTTCTTTGTTTTAATACTTTGGAAAATCGGAAATTATAAACGACACTAGATT
This sequence comes from Rubus parviflorus, assembly GCA_029955375.1. Lineage (NCBI taxonomy): Eukaryota > Viridiplantae > Streptophyta > Magnoliopsida > Rosales > Rosaceae > Rubus > Rubus parviflorus. The sequence continues at coordinate 968,708 of JARGGL010000008.1, read as the reverse complement.
TTTAAGTTTCGTCAGTTGGGGCTGTCACGCCCCGATTTTCCAATCAATTAATAAGGCATTTTGCCCTTAATTACAAACCATTTCGGGAACGTGACGACATGGAATATCAAATACAAATATGCACTAGAATTTTTTTCTTTTTAATTCAAGTACACAACACCAACTCCATGCCCAACATTGTAATTTCAAACTCAATACAAGAGTCGAATATTACATACCAAATATTTATATAATAAATTGATACATCAAAATATTACATAAATAAATCTTCAGAGTGCGAAGCATAAAATAGCGGAAGTCTTATAACCCAACAAAAAGTATGCAGCCTTGCATTACTCCTGGTTATCCTAACCTGCAGGTATAACCCCTACACCGTGGAATAGTGTACCGGGTTATATCAACAAACCCGGTCAGCTTACGAAGCTGGTATGAGTTAACTCAGTTTTACTCACCCTAAACCGTTTATCAAAAATATACATATATAGTTTGTTTTAAACAAATATATGTAAGTTATATTCTTCAAAAACAATTCAAATCCCGAAAATTCATATTATAAAATATAATGAACCTACGCATCCCATAATACGTATTTTAACCCCACACGTCCCATAACGTGTATGTTAATCTCAGGGTAATTCAGAATATTAAACAATATAAACCTTCCCCAAAATCATTTCCCAAAATTATGATTCTTTCTTTTTAAGAATTGTAAATCATAATAATAATTACTTCAATTTTTAAAGAAGTAAAAACTTCAAAATACAATTCAATATTGTTCAAGAATTGTAATTCAATACATCAATGCTTCAATTATTTAAGGAGCAAATTCATATCATACTCACACAAAACCACAATCAACTTCAAATGATTAAAAGCGAGAATACCATTTTTCTTCTCCTTTTAATACATCAAGATAAAGCGAGAATACCATTTTTCTTCTCCTTTATTACATAAAGTATTCATCTTTGTTTTCAATGAATACATGGCTACACAGTCTAGAACTCTAACTTTCACCTTCTGGCTACACAGTCTAAAGCTCTAACCTTCACCATTGGCTACACAGTCTAGAGCTCTAACCTTCACCCATTGGCTACACAGTCTAAAGCTCTAACCTTCACCCATTGGCTACAAAAAACATTCGAGTAGGCAAACACAATATCATAATTTTTGAAATATTGTTTCCCACAAAATCCACCAATTAAAACAATAAAATGAATACTTTCAAATATTGTTTTAACACAAAATCACACATGCTGATATATCAAATTAAAACTGTATTTAATTTATATATCGCAAAATCATTTAAATAAATATAATTATTTATTTTCGCAAACAACACAATATGAATTAATATTCATATATAAAATATCGTGAGATTCACTCACCTCTAATTCCTGCTGCGTCTTCAAATAGTAACCAGGAATCGACAAGCACGAGCTACACTTCTCGTAAACACCTATGATTATGCAATATCCAATTAGCATAATACATTTCCAAAATAATCCAAATGTTCCTCAAATGTCTCCTACGACATCGGAACATTTAATCGAGACCATTTGACCAAAAGTCAACCATCGGTCAACGTGGGTCCCACGTCTACTATTCATCAACGGGTCCCACACAAAATCCGAAACTTCCAAAATCCAACAGCATGCTTATTTCTAGCATCCTAACATCATATCCAAAATTGGTGATGATCCAACGGTCGGATCATCACGGATCTAACGATCCATAACTATCGCTTAATTGATCATTGATCAAACGACCGAATTCCACAAAAGTGTAAACACGAAAGTTGTTCGTATCGACGAACCAAGCCAAACGGAGCAAAGAACTGCTCCTGGACCGGCCGGACGCGCCGCCGACGCGCCGCCACCGACGGTGGCCAGCCGCCGGACAAAAGTTGTCTGATTGCTATGAAATTTTAACAGCATGTTCTACACATTACCACAAACAACTTTCATAACTACCACAAGGGCCAATTCAAAGTAAAAAGTCTCGAATTTACCTCGATAGTTCCAAAACCCTAGGATTTCAAATCCAAAATTCTCCTTCGTCCGAACTCCGATTGAGGCATATTTTATGTTGCTGGAAAGCCCCTGGCAAGGGCTACAAAGCCCAGTAGGTAAGGTGGCTCGATTTGGCCGGAAACTTGCCCAGAAACTGATGAACAGTTCGGCAGCGTTTTTCTCCTTTTTCTTTTCTTGATTTCTCTTTCTATACTGAAAATCAATGAATGAAACTAGTATAGAATCGAAGAGGATGAAGAGACAAAGAGATTGGGACAAGTCTCACACAAATTGGTGGCCGGAGGAGGGAGAAATCACCGGAGGAAGTTTCTGGTACTGTTCACGGCGTGAACAGTACATTTCTGGGATAAATTCTGATTTTCGGGTGAACAGTAAATCCCAACATTCTATTTATAGAAATTCGTCAAACTTCCGACGGCCATAACTTCTTCATACGAACTCCGTTTTTGGTGAACCAAATTCCTACGAACTCGATTCGACGAGGTCTACAACTTTCAAGAAGGAAGTTTTCCCAAATTCTCAACGGATAAAAAGTTACCTTAATTAACCTTGTGTAACTTATAATTACCGCCGTAATTATCGTTTTACGACGAAAACCTCTAAAAATACAATTTCACACCATTTCACTTCAAATTTCACGAACTATTTTATAAAAATAATACGGAAATTTTCGGGGTATTACAGTCTACCCTCCTTAAAGAAATTTCGTCCCGAAATTAGGACGCAGAGTACACCCAAGGTTATTGCAACTTGATTCTAAAATCCAAAGTTTTATTCATAACAACTTAGGTAGTACATATCAAGCCAAAACATAAACATCCACACAACTTCAGAAATACACCTATTACAAATTCTAAAATGTCTCACAGGGCATTAACTACCAGAAGCCATCCTTAAACCTCCAGTAGTGACTTCGTGGATAAGAGGCCGGATGTCTCGGAATTCCATACATCATCAGCTGGTAGAAATATGCTGCCTCCACGAAACACTTGCAAGTGTCGCAACATTCTCTAGCTGCATGCCTATCTCCATCCACGTCCCACATGTCCTGGCCAAAAGGACGCCAAAAACTTGACTCACCGCAAGTAAGACATTTACCAGCGGGCAGGAAAGCAGTAGTCGACGGAAAATACAATAAAAGATGCTCATGACAAAACTCAGCCTGATGCATCATCCGCTCGACTTCTTGTCTACAGTAGTAGATGTTCCATCCGCTTCTCCACCAGTCGAGGGCTTCACACAGTCGCTGCACCGTTTTCTGCTGCTCGGCTCGTGGTCCTAAAATCATCTTAATCATACATGCTGCATAAAATGCAACATGATGACCTACCACCGAACTGGGACGCGAACCATAGAATGTTCCTGGTTTGCATGCCGCATCGAAATACTCCAGGGCTAGAGATATATTCGCTGCCTCCACGAGTACTCGTATTCCCATTCGGAACAGAGACTCCGGGTTCTTCGCTTCCCAGCATCGATTTGCGAAGATGCGCACCTGCCTGTCCGCTTCTATAGAGCCTGTGGGTCTGGATCCACCATCGAACCCATCCATATCGATCGCCGCAAGAGTGGACCAACTGTCAGCATACTCCTTGAAGTCTTTCGAGACACAACGGAGTTCCATTGTGCTCTGCAGGGATGCGGTTGCCACTAACTGAAATATGTACTTCCAGATTTCCACTGGAAGTTCACTCCAATCAGTGTTCTTGGAACGCTTGCTGCATTCTCCCTTGTTCACCATTTTGCAAATTCTAGTAGATGTGTTTGTTTGAAATCAGATATGAGTTAAGTAACACAGCTCCTTATCCTATGTATTTAAACACAACTTTCCACCGTAAGGGAAATCTTTCTTTAATGTAAGTGCGGTGCACTCAACAACCCACTAAGAATAATTATTGCTCATATCTGTCTCAATTACTCAAAAGTATCGCCCACGATACAAGATTCCACAAGATTTATCAAACAAAATCTCAGTCATCCACTAACACCGGTCATAATGACTCTTTACTTTAACTTTCGCATAATTAATTCCTCAAAAGATGCGAGGTCTCACAAGAGTGGAACTGTATGTGGAAAATCCATGCATCGGGAAAAAATAATCTTCCACGATCTCCAAAGTCTCCGACAATTAGCTGTAATCAGCCGCTCACTTTTGCTTTTGAATTTTCAATTCCTCCACCAACAATAAATATACCCCTTACGCATCCACTAACAGATACTTTCCATTAGTGCTATAACCTCCTTTCTCTTTCAAAGAGAACTTCTTCACCCCACTTCTCAGAAATTTACACCAACTCAAACATGTCACGCAAAGTGAATTCGTTCAGTGAATTACTTCAATCTGATCCCTCTGAAAGCCAATTCTTTGAGGGCTTAGATGAAATAATTTCACCAGCAATCGAATTCAACACCGATATCGACATGCTAGACATGCTTCTAGCAGAAGATGAAGCCATTGAAGTAGCCCCAAGTCCACAAGTATCATCTCCACAAGCTGAACCTAGTTCATCCAAACGTATTCCACTGAGGAAGAGCTTCACCAAATACCAAGTCCAAGCATTGAAGGACTTCGTCGAGGCTTTTCCACAGCCAACTGTTCAACAACGACAAGATTTGGGTGACCAAATAAGGTTAACGTTTGCACAAGTCTCTGCGTGGGTGATAAAGCATCGACCCAAAACGCCTGCCCAAACAACTCGTCAACAAAATTTTCTGCTGAGACAGCAAATCAATGAGCTTCAAGCTCAACTTAGCCAGTACCAAGCAGCATTCAACAGAATCAACTGCAACCACTGTGGAAAACGAGTTACTCCCAATAGTGAGCTACTAAAAGGGATTGAAGAGACTACCCCACAACCTCAGACTCTTCCAATTCCTGCAGTCATCGGTCCAAGGGAAAAGTCTCACATGAGGAGGGATATTCAAAAGTGTATGTCGATCCCACATCACTCTTCTTCTACACAACAACCATCAGACAACATCAACCGTTCAGAACCTGCAGAAGCATCTGCCGTGGCAGAAGCATCTGTCGTGGCAGACACAACTAAGATTTCTGAAATCATTGTGTCGGTCAGAGATGAGCTAATCATCATGGCATCTGCTGCTGCGCCACTGTGGATCTCTGCACTCAAATCCAGCTCTGCCACGCTTCATGAGTTCCTGAATGAAGCAGAGTACAAGAGAATCTTCACTAACGGTATTGATCTTACTCCCACTAACTTCCAAACCGAAGCTTCTCGCTACACAGCCACTATTCCCCTCAGTCCTGTCGTACTCGTGAATCTCTTCATGGATGTAGACCAATGGTCCACCATATTCGGTAGCATCATTTCAAGGGCGAGTATCCTTGATGTCTTGTCATCAGGGACTACTGAAAGCTACCACGACACCATCCAAGTCATGACTGCTGAATTCCAGGTGACCAGTCCATCTGTCTCCACTCGTGTAACTCACTTTGTTCGTTATTGCCAACGACAAACAGAACAAAGTTGGGCAATAATTGACGTCTCTGTGGACGGTTTAAGCTCAAATCTGGGTCCACACCCAAGATCTCAATGCAAGAAGCGTCCATCCGGATGCTTAATCCAAGATTTGTTCAACGGCAGCTCTCGTGTCGTATGGGTGGAACATGTTGATGTACAGGATCAAATCATGCACCAAACATACCGAACGCTAGTGGAGTCAGGCTTAGCCTTTGGAGCAAGGCGATGGGTAGAAATACTTCAGAGGCAAGCAGAAAGGTTAAATTATTCCGCGGCAGACACTTATCCACCTCAAGACTTTTGTGTCATACCATCTGTGGAAGGAAGAAGAAACTTGTTGCAGATGGCATGCAGAATAGTGACAGACTTTTTCACAGACATCGGCAACTCTACTGCTCATGAATGGAAGGTAGCTGAACAAACCAAGTTCAGGGGTTCGGGGATAAGAGTCTCCACTAACAAAATCTGGAATAGGCCGAATAAGCCCCATGGTCTTACTCGAACTGCAACAGCAATATTCCAACATCATGTCTCTCACCGAAAGCTGTTTGACTTCTTCACTGACGTACAAACTCGGAACCAGTGGGACCACCAAGCATTGGGCAAGACAGTCCAAGAGATTGCACACATCACAACGGGTCAAGACCCACGTAATTGTGTCTCCTTGATGCAAATTGACGACACCTATGTACTCCAAGAGAGTTGCACTGATTCAACAGGGTCATACGTGATTTATGCCTCTATCAGTCAGTCAACGGTCCAGAAGTTATTAGGTGGTTGTGAGTTAGGTACAATTGTATTCCTAACTTCAGGTTTTTCAATTCTACCAGATATGCCTACTGCTGGAAGAACAGAAGGGGTCTCAGACAATCCATACATTGGTTGTCTAGTAACGGTAGCAACACAGATCTCTACTGAGTTGCTGAAGAACAAGAAAGGGTCAGTGGATCAAGTCTGTCGTTTGATCCAGGGTACGGTTGAGAGAATTAGAAATGTAGCCATGTAAGACTATCAATTTCGGAATTGTAATTTGTACTTTATATTCTTAACAACACAACAGCACTGAAGAGCATATGATGGGGATCCGCCGCGGTCGGGCCATCACTCGATAAATACTGTGCGCTATTAAGCATACGAAGTAACCATCACTTGGATGAATCTAAGAATCTAACGCCAAACCCTAAACCGATCCTAAGCTCTAAACCCTAACTTCACTTCTCAAAACCAAAACTCGTTTCATCACCGTAGAGCGTTCCATTGCTCAATCACTTCCTTAGAGCATTGTTTTGCTCTGATACCAATCTGTCACGCCCCGATTTTCCAATCAATTAATAAGGCATTTTGCCCTTAATTACAAACCATTTCGGGAACGTGACGACATGGAATATCAAATACAAATATGCACTAGAATTTTTTTCTTTTTAATTCAAGTACACAACACCAACTCCATGCCCAACATTGTAATTTCAAACTCAATACAAGAGTCGAATATTACATACCAAATATTTATATAATAAATTGATACATCAAAATATTACATAAATAAATCTTCAGAGTGCGAAGCATAAAATAGCGGAAGTCTTATAACCCAACAAAAAGTATGCAGCCTTGCATTACTCCTGGTTATCCTAACCTGCAGGTATAACCCCTACACCGTGGAATAGTGTACCGGGTTATATCAACAAACCCGGTCAGCTTACGAAGCTGGTATGAGTTAACTCAGTTTTACTCACCCTAAACCGTTTATCAAAAATATACATATATAGTTTGTTTTAAACAAATATATGTAAGTTATATTCTTCAAAAACAATTCAAATCCCGAAAATTCATATTATAAAATATAATGAACCTACGCATCCCATAATACGTATTTTAACCCCACACGTCCCATAACGTGTATGTTAATCCCAGGGTAATTCAGAATATTAAACAATATAAACCTTCCCCAAAATCATTTCCCAAAATTATGATTCTTTCTTTTTAAGAATTGTAAATCATAATAATAATTACTTCAATTTTTAAAGAAGTAAAAACTTCAAAATACAATTCAATATTGTTCAAGAATTGTAATTCAATACATCAATGCTTCAATTATTTAAGGAGCAAATTCATATCATACTCACACAAAACCACAATCAACTTCAAATGATTAAAAGCGAGAATACCATTTTTCTTCTCCTTTTAATACATCAAGATAAAGCGAGAATACCATTTTTCTTCTCCTTTATTACATAAAGTATTCATCTTTGTTTTCAATGAATACATGGCTACACAGTCTAGAACTCTAACTTTCACCTTCTGGCTACACAGTCTAAAGCTCTAACCTTCACCATTGGCTACACAGTCTAGAGCTCTAACCTTCACCCATTGGCTACACAGTCTAAAGCTCTAACCTTCACCCATTGGCTACAAAAAACATTCGAGTAGGCAAACACAATATCATAATTTTTGAAATATTGTTTCCCACAAAATCCACCAATTAAAACAATAAAATGAATACTTTCAAATATTGTTTTAACACAAAATCACACATGCTGATATATCAAATTAAAACTGTATTTAATTTATATATCGCAAAATCATTTAAATAAATATAATTATTTATTTTCGCAAACAACACAATATGAATTAATATTCATATATAAAATATCGTGAGATTCACTCACCTCTAATTCCTGCTGCGTCTTCAAATAGTAACCAGGAATCGACAAGCACGAGCTACACTTCTCGTAAACACCTATGATTATGCAATATCCAATTAGCATAATACATTTCCAAAATAATCCAAATGTTCCTCAAATGTCTCCTACGACATCGGAACATTTAATCGAGACCATTTGACCAAAAGTCAACCATCGGTCAACGTGGGTCCCACGTCTACTATTCATCAACGGGTCCCACACAAAATCCGAAACTTCCAAAATCCAACAGCATGCTTATTTCTAGCATCCTAACATCATATCCAAAATTGGTGATGATCCAACGGTCGGATCATCACGGATCTAACGATCCATAACTATCGCTTAATTGATCATTGATCAAACGACCGAATTCCACAAAAGTGTAAACACGAAAGTTGTTCGTATCGACGAACCAAGCCAAACGGAGCAAAGAACTGCTCCTGGACCGGCCGGACGCGCCGCCGACGCGCCGCCACCGACGGTGGCCAGCCGCCGGACAAAAGTTGTCTGATTGCTATGAAATTTTAACAGCATGTTCTACACATTACCACAAACAACTTTCATAACTACCACAAGGGCCAATTCAAAGTAAAAAGTCTCGAATTTACCTCGATAGTTCCAAAACCCTAGGATTTCAAATCCAAAATTCTCCTTCGTCCGAACTCCGATTGAGGCATATTTTATGTTGCTGGAAAGCCCCTGGCAAGGGCTACAAAGCCCAGTAGGTAAGGTGGCTCGATTTGGCCGGAAACTTGCCCAGAAACTGATGAACAGTTCGGCAGCGTTTTTCTCCTTTTTCTTTTCTTGATTTCTCTTTCTATACTGAAAATCAATGAATGAAACTAGTATAGAATCGAAGAGGATGAAGAGACAAAGAGATTGGGACAAGTCTCACACAAATTGGTGGCCGGAGGAGGGAGAAATCACCGGAGGAAGTTTCTGGTACTGTTCACGGCGTGAACAGTACATTTCTGGGATAAATTCTGATTTTCGGGTGAACAGTAAATCCCAACATTCTATTTATAGAAATTCGTCAAACTTCTGACGGCCATAACTTCTTCATACGAACTCCGTTTTTGGTGAACCAAATTCCTACGAACTCGATTCGACGAGGTCTACAACTTTCAAGAAGGAAGTTTTCCCAAATTCTCAACGGATAAAAAGTTACCTTAATTAACCTTGTGTAACTTATAATTACCGCCGTAATTATCGTTTTACGACGAAAACCTCTAAAAATACAATTTCACACCATTTCACTTCAAATTTCACGAACTATTTTATAAAAATAATACGGAAATTTTCGGGGTATTACAGGGGCACTTTCTAAAAATCATGGTTTACCATTGGTGATATTGGACGCATTCAAAGTTCAATTAAAATGGGGGTGCACATGGTTTGGAGGTGCCTATGGCCAGAACGGGCCAAACGTTGCCTAGTTCCCTTCTTTCTACAAGGTTGCACATGCCAAAACCCCACCAAGGGTAGAACATTACTCTCAAAAGGTGCTCGAATTGACGGAACTCGAAAACCTTGATTCCGTGGTGAGTAATGAATTTCTTTGTTTTAATACTTTGGAAAATTGTAAATTATAAACGATACGAGATTTTCAAGTTTCGTCAATTGGAGCACTTTAAAAAAATCATGGTTTACCCTTGGTGAGATTAGACACGTTCAAAGTTCAATTAAAATGGGGGTGGACATGGTTTAGAGGTGCCTATGGCCAGAACGGTCCAAACCTTGCATATTTCTTTCTACAACGTTGCACATGCCATAACCCCACCACGGGTAGTACATTACTCTCAAAAGGTGCTTGAATTGACGAAACTCGAAAACCTCAATTCGTTTGTGAGTAATGAATTTCTTTGTTTTAATACTTTGGAAAATCGTAAATTATAAACGACACGAGATTTTCAAGTTTCGTCAATTGGAGCACTTTCTAAAAATCATGGTTTACCATTGGTGAGATTGGACACGTTCAAAGTTCAATTAAAATGGGGGTTGGCATGGTATGGAGATGCCCATGGCAAAAACGGGCCAAACCATGCCCCGTTCCCTTCTTTCTACAACTTTGCCCGTGCCAAAACCCCACTAAGGGTAGAACATGACTCTCAAAAGGAGCTCGAATTGACGGCGCTCGAAAACCCCGATTCATATGTGAGTAATGAATTTGTTTGTTTTAATACTTTGGAATATCTTAAATTATATACGACACGAGATTTTCAAGTTTTGTCAATTGGACCACTTTCCAAAAATCATGGTTTACCATTGGTGAGATTGGACATGTTCAAAGTTCAATTAAAATGGGGGTTGACATGGTTTAGAAGTGCTGATGGCTAGAACGGGCCATACCATGCCTAGTTCCCATCTTTCTACAACGTTGCACATGCCATAACTCCACCAACGGTACAACGTTACTCTCAAAAGGTGTTCGAATTGACGGAACTCAAACGTTTGTGAGTAATAAATTTCTATGGTTTAATACTTTGGAAAATCGTAAATTACAAACGACACGAGATTTTCAAGTTTCGTCAATTGGAGCACTTTCAAAAAATAATGTTTTACCATTGGTGAGATTCGAGACGTTCAAAGTTCAATTAAAATGGGGGTTGACATGGTTTAGAGGTGCCCGTGGCCAAAACGGGCAAAAACCTTGTCTAGTTCCATTCTTTCTACAATGTTGCACAGGCCATAACCTCACCAAGAGTAGAACATGACTCTCAAAAGGTACTCCAATTGACAGCACTCGAAAAGCTCGATTCGCTTGTGAGTTATGAATTTCTTTGTTTTAATAATTTAGAAAATCATAAATCACAAACAACACGATATTTTCGAGTTCTGTCAATTGGAGCAATTTTTAAAAATCATGGTTTACCATTGGTGAGACTTGGACACATTCAAAGTTCAATTAAAATGGGGGTTGGCATGGTATGGAGGTGCACATGGCCAAAGCGGGCCAAACCTTACCCCGTTCCTTTCTTTCTAACACTTTGCCCGTGCCATAACCTCACTAAGGGTAGAACATGACTCTCAAAAGGTGCTCCAATTGACGGCACTTGAAAACCTCGATTCGTTTGTCAGTAATAAATTTCTTTGTTTTAATACTTTGGAAAATCGGAAATTATAAACGACACTAGATTGTTAAGTTTCGTCAGTTGGGGCACTTTCTAAAAATCATGGTTTACCATTGGTGAGATTGGACGCATTCAAAGTTCAATTAAAATGGGGGTGCACATGGTTTGGAGGTGCCTATGGCCAGAACGGGCCAATCGTTGCCTAGTTCCCTTCTTTCTACAAGGTTGCACTTGCCATAACCCCACCAAGGGTAGAACATTACTCTCAAAAGGTGCTCGAATTGACGGAACTCGAAAACCTTGATTCCGTGGTGAGTAATGAATTTCTTTGTTTTAATACTTTGGAAAATCGTAAATTATAAACGACACGAGATTTTCAAGTTTCGTCAAATGGAGCACTTTCAAAAAATCATGGTTTACCGTTGGTGAGATTGGACACGTTCAAAGTTCAATTAAAATGGGGGTGGACATGGTTTAGAGGTGCCTATGGCCAGAACGGTCCAAACTTTGCATAGTTCCCGTCTTTCTGCAACGTTGCACATGCCATAACCCCACCACGGGTAGTACATTACTCTCAAAAGGTGCTCGAATTGACGGAACTCGAAAACCTCAATTCGTTTGTGAGTAATGAATTTCTTTGTTTTAATACTTTGGAAAATCGCAAATTATAAACGACACGAGATTTTCAAGTTTCGTCAATTGGAGCACTTTCTAAAAATCATGGTTTACCATTGGTGAGATTGGACACGTTCAAAGTTCAATTAAAATGGGGGTTGGCATGGTATCGAGATGCCCATGGCAAAAAAGGGCCAAACCATGCCCCGTTCCCTTCTTTCTACAACTTTGCCCGTCCCAAAACCTCACTAAAGGTAGAACATGACTCTCAAAAGGAGCTCCAATTGATGGCGCTCGAAAACCCCGATTCGTTTATGAGTAATTAATTACTTTGTTTTAATAATTTTGAAAATCGTAAATTATAAACAACACGAGATTTTTAAGTTTAGTCAATTGGAGCACTTTCTAAAAATCTTGGTTTACCATTGGTGAGATTGGACATGTTCAAGGTTCAATTAAAATGGGGGTTGGCATGGTATGGAGATGCCCATGGCAAAAACGGGCCAAACCTTGCCCCGTTCCGTTCTTTCTACAACTTTGCCGGTGCCAAAACCTCACTAAGGGTAGAACATGACTCTCAAAAGGAGCTCGAATTGATGGCGCTCGAAAACCCCGATTCATATGTGAGTAATGAATTTCTTTGTTTTAATAATTTGGAATATTGTAAATTATATACGACACGAGATTTTCAAGTTTTGTCAATTGCACCACTTTCAAAAAATCATGGTTTACCATTGGTGAGATTGGACACGTTCAAAGTTCAATTAAAATGGGGGTTGACATGGTTTGGAAGTGCTTATGGCTAGAACGGGCCATACCTTGCCTAGTTCCCTGCTTTCTACAACGTTGCACATGCCATAACTCGACCAAGGGTAGAACGTTACTCTCAAAAGGTGTTCGAATAGACGGAACTCGAACGTTTGTGAGTAATAAATTTCTTTGGTTTAATACTTTGGAAAATCGTAAATTTCAAACGACACGAGATTTTCAAGTTTCCTCAATTGGAGCACTTTCAAAAAATCATGTTTTACCATTGGTGAGATTTGACACGTTCAAAGTTCAATTAAAATGGGGGTTGACATGGTTTGGAGGTGCCCGTGGCCAAAACGGGCCAAACCTTGTCTAGTTCCATTCTTTCTACAACGTTGCACATGCCATAACCTCAGCAACGGTAGAACATGACTCTCAAAAGGTACTCGAATTGACGGCACTCGAAAAGCTCGATTCATTTGTGAGTTATGAATTTATTTGTTTTAATAATTTACAAAATCTTAAATCATAAACGACACGATATTTTCGAGTTCTGTCAATTGGAGCAATTTCTAAAAATCATGTTTTACCATTGGTGAGACTTGGACACATTCAAAGTTCAATTAAAATGGGGGTTGGCAAGTTATGGAGGTGCACATGGCCAAAACGGGCCAAACCTTACCCCGTTCCCTTCTTTCTACAACTTTGCCCGTGCCATAACCTCACTAAGGGTATAACATGACTCTCAAAAAGTGCTCCAATTGACGGCACTCGAAAACCTCGATTCGTTTGTGAGTCATTAATTTCTTTGTCTTAATACTTTGGAAAATCGTCAATTATAAACGACACGAGATTTTTTAGTTTCGTCAATCGGAGGACTTTCTAAAAATCATGGTTTACCATTGGTGAGATTGGACACGTTCAAAGTTCAATTAAAATGGGGGTTGACAGGGTTTGGAGGTGCCTATGGCCAGAACGGTCCAAACCTTTCCTAGTTCCGTTCTTTCTACAACGCTGCACATGCCAGAACCCCACACCACGGGTAGTACATTACTCTCAAAAGGTGCTCAAATTGACGGAACTCGAAAACCTCGATTCGTTTGTGAGTAATGAATTTCTTTGTTTTAATACCTTGGAAAATCGTAAATTATAAACGACACGAGATTTTCAAGTTTCGTCAATTGGAACACTTTTAAAAAATCATGTTTTACCATTGGTGAGATTGGACACATTCAAAGTACTATTAAAATGGGCGTCGACATGGTTTGGAGGTTCCTGCGGTCAAAACGGGCCAAACCTTGCCTAGTTCCATTCTTTCTACAACGTTGCACATGCCATAACTCCGCCAAGGGTAGAACATTACTCTCAAAAGGTGCTCGAATTGACAGAACTCGAAAACCTCGATTCATTTGTGAGTAATGAATTTCTTTGTTTTAATACTTTGGAAAATCGTAAAATATAAACGACAAGAGATTTTCAAGTTTCGTCGATTGGAGCACTTTCAAAAAATCATGTTTTACTATTGGTGAGATTGGACACGTTCAAAGTTCAATTAAAATGGGGGTTGACATGGTATGGAGATGCCCATGGCAAAAACGGGCCAAACTTGGCCCCGTTCCCTTCTTTCTACAACTTTGCCCGTACCAAAACCTCACTAAGGGTAGAACATGACTATCAAAGGTGGTCCAATTGACGGCACTCGAAAACCCCGATTCGTTTGTGAGTAATCAATTTCTTTGTTTTAATACTTTGGAAAATCGTAAATTATAAACGACACGAGATTTATAAGTTTCGTCAATTGGAGCACTTTCTAAAAATCATGGTTTACCATTGGTGAGATTGGACACATTCAAAGTTCAATTAAAATGGAGGTTGGCATGGTATGGAGATGCCCATGGCAAAAACGGGCCAAACCTTGCCCCGTTCCCTTCTTTCTACAACTTTGCCCGTGCCAAAACCTCACAAAGGGTAGAACATGACTCTCAAAAGGAGCTCCAATTGATGGCGCTCGAAAACCCCGATTCGTTTTTGCGGAATTAATTTCTTTGTTTTAATACTTTGGAAAATCGTAAATTATAAACGACACGAGATTTTTAAGTTTAGTCAAATGGAGCACTTTCTAAAAATCATGGTTTACCATTGGTGAGATTGGACACGTTTAAAGTTCAATTAAAATGGGGGTTGGAATGGTATGGAGATGCCCATGGCAAAAATGGGCCAAACCTGGCCCCGTTCCCTTCTTTCTACAACTTTGCCCATGCCAAAACCTCACTAAGGGTAGAACATGACTCTCAAAAGGAGCTCGAATTGACGGCGCTCGAAAACCCCGATTCGTATGTGAGTAATCAATTTCTTTGTTTTAATACTTTGGAAAATCGTAAATTATAAACGACACGAGATTTTTAAGTTTCCTCAATTGGAGCACTTTCTAAAAATCATGGTTTACCATTAGTGAGATTGGACACGGTCAAAGTTCAATTAAAATGGGGGTTGACATGGTTAGAGGTGCCCGTGGCCAAAACGGGCCAAACCTTGTCTAGTTCCATTCTTTCTACTACGTTGCACATGCCATAACCTCACCAAGGGTAGAACATGACTCTCAAAAGGTACTCCAATTGACTGCATGATATGGCATTTGCAAGCATCAATTTAAACCCTAAAATCATCGGTAGTATAAAGCAAGTAGAGATCGTTAACAACGGGGATTAGGGGTAGTACCTAAACAAAGAATCATTATAAAGAATTAGTGTCACAAATATACAGGTATATATAAACAAATGTACACGAAAATAAGGGGGATTTAAGAGTTTGATTTATTTAAACTAAATGATTACTCTACAAAGAATAAATTAAATGGAATGGAATGGAACATGAAACACATAACTTACAACCACAAGTGTACAAATCTATCGATTATTAAACTGAAAATTGATTAATTCCCTAGCCATGAATCCGAAATTAACATATGTGGAATGCTGGAACGCCAATTATCATTCCCCAAATAAAACTTTCCCTATGAAAATTAACTCCGAGAACGCTCTGTCAAGCCAATCAATTAAACATGCAAAGGTGATCAATCTTAAACACATTTAAAGCATAGAGAAAAGAGTTGTTAATTAAAGTGCACGACCTAGTGAGAACGCTCATCTATCCATGATCCTTTTTATTTAGTTTCAACGTTAAAGATAAAACCAAACAAACAAATTCACATAAGATGCTAGAAGAACTAATTAAATCCAATCCAATAATTAAATAAATCCAAAAACAAGGGCTGGAGATTATATGAATCATGTTATGTTAACTAATACAAAGGATGAACAAGCAACAAAGAGGTATAAATTTAAAGGCTAAGTCGAAATACACCATATGAATAGCATGAAGATCTTGAAGCCACAAAACCTTGAATCCTTGAACGCAAGCAATCCAAGCCGTGAAGACAAGTTGGAGATGGTGATGGTGATGTTGAAATATGGTTGGTGATGATGGTGATTTCGCCTTCTCCTGCTCCTTGAAGTCTTGAAAACCCTTGCACTAGAGAATGGAAACCGAGAACTTTGGATGGTGGTGTTGCTGAAACTTGAGAGGTATTGTAATACCCCGAATTTTCATCTTTAATTTTCAGAAATGTGAAAATAAATATTTGGTGAGATTTATGTTTTTTCGTATTTTGTTGATGATGTGGCATATTTGTGTAAATACGATATAATTATACGTATTAATTATTTGTACGTATTTGTATTATTTGTGAATAGTGGCAAATAGTATCTAAATAGTAACCGACACATGGCGGGTAGTGATTGGAACAGCACACATGGTGACTCAGCTTTGTCTGGTGAGTCACCATGCGACACATGTCACAATTTGATTGGCGTTCGGATGTTTTTCTGTTCGGCTATTTTTTTGGGAAAACTTCCTTCACGATAGTTGTAGAGCTCGTCGATACGAGTTCGTGGACATAAAGTTTGCCTAAAACGGAGTTCGTATGAGAGAGTTATGAATTTTTGAAGTTTAGTTTATTTTGCCTATATATTTAGCATTTTCAGATTTTTCATTTTTTGGAAAAATCTGGAAAATCCCAAAAGCCATCAGAACTGCCGAAACTTGTCACCCTTGCTGGCACCATTTCCGGCCAATTCGACCTGATCCACCTACTGGGCTTTGAAGGCCTCATCCATACGAACCTATTGCCGCTGGTTTCACCTCAATCGGATTCCCGAGGAAGGAGAATTTTGCATTTGAATTTTGGGCAGTCGCAACTTTGGACGGAGATCTAGGCCGATCTGGCCGTTAACTCGCTTCGAGGCAAGTTTTAAAGTTGTTATATTTTGTGTTTTCTACAAGTTGACTGTTGGGTTTTAGCTAGTTTGGACTTTGGTCCGGCGGCGCGTGAGTTTCTCACCACCGTCTGTGGCGGCGCGTGGCGGCGCGTCCGGCCACCTTTTTAGGATGTTTTTGCTTTGTTGTGTTGTGTTTGTCGATACAAACATCTTTCATATTTACGGGTTTCTGAGATTCGATTGTTTGACTGATGTTGATTTTACCCGGAATTGTGGATCGTTCGATCCGTGATAATCTGACCGTCGGATCGTCACCATTTTTGAGTATGATGTTAGGATGCTAGAAATAAGCTTACTGTTATTTTAGTATTTTGAAGTTAGGTGGGACCCGTTAAATGAATAGTTGACGTGGGACCCGCTTGAGGAATAGTGATGTGGGACCCACATTGACCGACAATTGACTTTTGGTCAAACTAATCTGGTTTATAGTTTTCGATATTCTAAGGACATCCGATTAACTTTGGGAGTGATACGGTCACTTTTCGTTTGTCGTTTAGTTGTTTTTGTGCTAAGAAACGAAATGCTTGTTCTTAGGTGTTTTTGGAAACCGTGTAGCCGAGCGGACGTTTCTTGTTGATTACCTGGTTAAGTGTTGAGTTCGTAGACGCTGCTGGAATTTACTAAGGTGAGTAAACTCACAATGGTTATTGTTAAACGTAATTTACAAAATTACGTTATAGATAGAATTAATTGTGTGATTGATATATATGCTGTTTTGGTGGAATTGTGATGTGTTAAATTGTTGCGTAATATTAGTATGAATCTACACGGAATGGGACGTGTAAATTCAGTATATTCTTAATATCATGAATTCTCGATATTGGAATTGCATTTAGGCTTATGTTATAATTGTTGCGTAATATTAGTATGAATCTACACGGAATGAGACGTGTAAATTCAGTATATTCTTAATATCATGAATTCTCGATATTGGAATTGCATTTAGGCTTGTGATATAAATTGTTGCGTAATATTGGTGTAGAGGATTTCTGATATATTGGGTGCATTTGAGGAGCTTGAAGAACAGCATATTTAATAATTAGCATAGAAAATTATATTTTGAAAGTAAAGTTTTGTTTTAAAATATATATGGACTTGATCGTCAACGGTTCATAGGTAAGTGAAAACTAAGTTTATTTATGAAATTGTTTGTTTTAAAATAATGTATTATGATTGGGATCATATCGCTATTTGTGATTTGGTGTGAGTTGAATATATGGCAATGGTATGCATATATTGATTTGGAGAAATGATTATATATTGAGATAATGATGATTGATTGAATGTGAGTAAACTCACGATTGTTAATTGGTGATTGTGTTTCACGGGATTGTGTTATTGATTGAATTGTACGTTGTCATGAGAATGAATCTCTCTCTCTCATTTATTTAGCTTCTATTTAGGTTATTAATTATCTTGATTTCTTGAAGTGATTTGCAAGTGTTTTGAAAGTGATTTGGAAGTGTGTTGAAAGTGATTTGGAAGTGTTTTGGAAATGGTATGAGTTGGGCAAGCGTCCCATCAGTTAGAGCTCTAGTCTGTCTACCAATTGTTTCTGTGTTATCGGGAATGAGCCTGTGATACAGAAGCCGGGAATGAGCCCGATGTGTTTTCTAAAAGATGTCTCAAGTGTATTCATTCTTTTATTGTCCAGATTGGACATGGATTTATTGATTGATGATTTTGTATAAGCATTACATATATCATTGGAATCGTTTGGTGATTGTGATTTGTCGGATTGACATTAGTTTCAGTAAGTTGTTGAAATAAATGTGGTGATGTTTTGGAAATTTACTAAATCTGATTATTAAGTTGAGATATAATTATTGTTATCTCTTGTTGAGTTGTTTATATGTTTACTCATACCAGCTTCGCAAGCTGACCGGGTTGTTGTTATAACCCGGTACACTATTCAATGGTGTAGGGGTTTATCCTGCAGGTTAGGGTAACCAGGACTGAAGCTGAGGTTTCCTAGATGTACGTTTAACGTATTGGGGTTTTGTTAGACTTCCGCTATGTAATATACTCTGAGTGGGTAATTACTTATTATTTTGAAGTTTCAATTTAATATGTAAATTTGTATAATGTAATAGTTGACTCTAAAGAACGAATCTATGTTTACATTTGTAGGTTCGGTGTGTTTTGTTATTGGAATAAAAGAAAAAAAAAATATTCCAGTTGTTTTGTAACCGAGCCTTCGCGTTCCAGATTTGTTTTATTGATAATAACAAGTTGTTATTTATATTACGAAATTTGGGGCGTGACAGTTTGGTATCAGAGCCTTGGGTAGCTCTGTTGGAGAAATATTAGATATTAAAGTAGCTTCTTTGAGCTATGGAATGCTCTGGAGAAGTGGTTGAGTTAAGTTGAATTGTGAGGTGGAGTTAGGGTTTAAAGCTTTAGTGAGGTTAAGTGTTAGGTTAGTAAACTCATCTATGTAGTGGTTACTTCATATGCTTAATTACACACAGTATTTATCGAGTGATGACCCGTCCGCGGCGGATCCCCATCCTATGCTCTTCAGTGCTGTTGTGTTGTTAAGAATATAAAGTACAAATTACAATTCCTTAAATGATAGTCTTACATGGCTACATTTTTAACTCTCTCAACCGTACCCTGGATCAAACGACAGACTTGATCCACCGACCCTTTCTTGTTCTTCAGCAACTCAGTAGAGATCTGTGTTGCTACCGTTACTAGACAACCAATGTATTGATTGTCTGAGATCCCTTATGTTCTTCCAGCAGTAGGCATATCTGGTAGAATTGAAAAACCTGAAGTTAGGAATACAACTGTACCTAACTCACAACCGCCTAGTAACTTCTGCACCGTTGACTGACTAAGAGGGGCATAAATCACGTATGACCATGTTGAATCAGTACAACTTTCTTAGAGTATGTAGGTGTCGTGCAATTGCAACAAGGAGACACAATTGCGTGGATCATGACCAGTTGTGATGTGTGCAACCTCTTGTACTGTTCTTTCCAATGCTTGGTGATCCCACTGGTTCCGAGATGTTACATCTGTGAGGAAGTCAAATAGTTTCCTGTGAGAGACATGATGCTGGAATATTGCAGTTGCAGTTCGAGTGAGGCCAGGAGGCTTATTCAGCCTGTTCCAGATTTTGTTGGTGGAGACTCTTATCCCTGAACCCCTGAACTTGGTTTGTTCAGCTACCTTCCATTCATGAGCAGTAGAGTTGCCGATGTCTGTGCAAAAGTCTGTCACTATTCTGCATGCCATCTGCAACAAGTTTCTTCTTCCTTCCACAGATGGTATGACACAAAAGTCTTGAGGAGGATAAGTGTCAGCCGCGGAATAATTTAACCGTTCCGCTTGCCTCTGAAGTATTTCTACCCATCGCCTTGCTCCGAAGGCTATGCCTGACTCCACTAGCGTTCGGTATGTTTGGTGCATGATTTGATCCTGTACATCAACATGTTCCACCCATACGACACGAGAGCTGCCGTTGAACAAATCTTGGATTAAGCATCCGGATGGACACTTCTTGCATTGAGATTTTGAGTGTGGACCCAGATTTGAGCTTAAACCGTCCACAGAGACATCAATTATTGCCCAACTTTGTTCTGTTTGTCGTTGGCAATAGCGAACAAAG
Source organism: Rubus parviflorus (assembly GCA_029955375.1). Classification (NCBI taxonomy): domain Eukaryota; kingdom Viridiplantae; phylum Streptophyta; class Magnoliopsida; order Rosales; family Rosaceae; genus Rubus; species Rubus parviflorus. Next base: position 948,126 of record JARGGL010000008.1, on the reverse strand, counting down.
TGAGTTACACGAGTGGAGACAGATGGACTGGTCACCTGAAATTCAGCAGTCATGACTTGGATGGTTTCGTTGTAGCTTCCAGTTGTCCCTGTTGACAACACGTCAAGGATCGTTGCCCTCGAGATGATGCTACCGAATATGGTGGACCATTGGTCCACATCCATGAAGAGATTCACGAGTACGACAGGACTGAGGGGAATAGTGGCTGTGTAGCGAGAAGCTTCGGTTTGGAAGTTAGTGGGAGTAAGATCAATACCGTTAGTGAAGAATCTCTTGTACTCTGCTTCATTCAGGAACTCATGAAGCGTGACAGAGCTGGATTTGAGTGCAGAGATCCACAGTGGCGCAGCAGCAGATGCCATGATGATTAGCTCATCTCTGACCGACACAATGATTTCAGAAATCTTAGTTGTGTCTGCCACGACAGATGCTTCTGCCACGGCAGATGCTTCTTCAGGTTCTGAACGGTTGATGTTGTCTGATGGTTGTTGTGTAGAAGAAGAGTGATGTGGGATCGACATACACTTTTGAACATCCCTCCTCATGTGAGACTTTTCCCTTGGACCGATGACTGCAGGAATTGGAAGAGTCTGAGGTTGTGGGGTAGTCTCTTCAATCCCTTTTAGTAGCTCACTATTGGGAGTGACTCGATTTCCACAATGGTTACAGTTGATTCGGCTGAATGCAGCTTGGTACTGACTAAGTTGAGCTTGAAGCTCATTGATTTTCTGTCTCAGCAGAAAATTTTGTTGACGAGTTGTTTGGGCAGGCGTTCGGGGTCGATGCTTTATCACCCAGGCAGAGACTTGTGCAAACGTTAACCTTATTTGGTCACCCAAATCTTGTCGCTGTTGAACAGTTGGCTGTGGAATACGTTGGGATGGACCAGGTTCAGCTTGTGGAGATGATACTTGTGGACTTGGGGCTACTTAAATGGCTTCGTCTTCTGCTAGAAGCATGTCTAGCATGTCGATATCGTTGTTGAATTCGATTGCTGGTGAAATTATTTCATCTAAACCCTCAAAAAATTGGCTTTCAGAGGGATCAGATTGGAGTAATTCACTGAACGAATTCACTTTGCGTGACATGTTTGAGTTGGTGTAAATTTCTGAGAAGTGGGGTGAAGAAGTTCTCTTTGAAAGAGAAAGGAGGTTATAGCACTAATGGAAAATATCTGTTAGTGGATGCGTAAGGGGTATATTTATTGTTGGTGGAGGATTTGAAAATTCAAAAGCAAAAGTGAGTGGCTGATTTACAGCTAATTGTCGGAGCCCTTGGAGATCGTGGAAGATTTTTTTTTCCCCGATGCATGGATTTTCCACATACAGTTCCACTCTTGTGAGACCTCGCATCTTTTGAGGAATTAATTATGCGAAAGTTAAAGTAAAGAGCCATTATGACCGGTGTTAGTGGAAGACTGAGTTTTTGTTGATTAAATCTTGTGGAATCTTGTATCGTGGGCGATACTTTTGAGTAATTGAGACAGATATGAGAAATAATTATTCTTAGTGGGTTGTTGAGTGCACCGCACTTACATAAAAGAAAGGTTTCCCTTACGGTGGATTGTTGTGTTTAAATACATAGGATAAGGAGCTGTGTTACTTAACTCATATCTGATTTCAAACAAACACATCTACTAGAATTTGCAAAATGGTGAGCAAAGGAGAGTGCAGTAAGAGATCAAAGAATACTGATTGGAGTGAACTTCCAGTGGAAATCTGGAAGTACATATTTCAGTTGGTGGCAACCGCATCCCTGCAGAGCACAATGGAACTTCGTTGTGTCTCGAAACCTTTCAAGGAGTATGCCGATAGCTGGTCTACTTTGGCGGCGATCGACATGGATGGATTCGATGGTGGATCCAGACCCACTGGTTCTATAGAAGCGGATAGGCAAGTGCGTATCTTCGCAAATCGTTGCTGGGAAGCGAAGAACCCGGAGTCTCTGTTCCGAATGGGAATACGAGTACTTGTGGAGGCGGCGAACATATCTTTAGCCCTGGAGTACTTTGATGCGGCATGCAAACCAGGAACACTGTATGGTGCACGTCCCAGTTTGGTGGTAGGTCATCATGTTGCGTTTTATGCAGCATGTATGATGAGGATGATATTGGGACCACGAGCCGAGCAGCAGAAAATGGTGCAGCTCCTGTGTGAAGCCCTCGTCTGGTGGAGAAGCGGATGGAACATCTACTATTGTAGAGAAGAAGTCGAGCGGATGATGCATCAGGCCGAGTTTTGTCATGAGCATCTACTGTCTTATTTTCCGTCGACTACTGCTTTCCTGCCCGCCGGTAAATGTCTTACTTGCGGTGAGTCAAGCTTTTGGCGTCCTTTTGGCCAGAACATGTGGGACGTGGATGGAGATAGGCATGCAGGTAGAGAATGTTGCGACACTTGCAAGTGTTTTGTTGAGGCAGCATATTTCTATCAACTGATGATGTATGGTATTCCTAGGTATCCGGCCTCTTATCCACGATGTCACTATTGGAGGTTTAAGGATGGTTTCTGGTAGTTAAAGCCTTTTGAGGCATTATCAGAATTTGTAATAGGAGTGTTATGCAAACCGTAAATTAGTTTGTTTATTTTGATGTTGGTGTGGTGTGTTTAAATTTCGGGACGAAATTTCTTTAAGGAGGGAAGAATGTAATACCCCGAATATTTCAATATTTATTTATGCGAAAAGGTTGTGGAATTTATATTGAAATTGTGTGATTTCGTATTTTTGGACGTTTATCGTAAAATGGAAATTACGGTGGTAATTATAAGTTACGAAAGGTTAAACAAGGTAACTTTTTATCCGTGGAGAATTTGGAGAAACTTCCTTCACGGAAATGGTAGAGCTCATCGAACCGAGTTCGTGGACGTGTGGTTCGTCGAAAACGGAGTTCGTATGAAGAAGTTATGGACCTCGAAAGTTTGACGAATTTCTATAAAAATGATTTTGGGATTTACTATTCACCAAAAATCAGAATTTCCCCCAGAAAATTACTGTTCATCAGTAATACAGTAACCGACCACTTTGACCGGCGATTTCTCCCAATTCCGGCCATCTCCGGCCATGAAACTTGTCCCAAATTGTTCACCACTCAATTCTCTGCAACCCTATACAAATTTCCTTGATCAATTCTTAGTATAGAAGGAGAAATCAAGAAAAGAAAAAGGGGGAAGACGGGGCCGAACTGTTCATCAGTTTCTGGGTTTGTTTCTGGCCGATTCGACCTAAGCTACTTACTGGGCTTCGTAGATCTTATCAGGGACTTTCCAGCAACATAAAGTACGCCTCAATCGGAGTTCGGACGAAGGAGAATTTTGGATTTGAAATCCTAGGGTTTTGGAGCTATCGAGGTAAATTCGAGACTTTCTACTTTGAATTGGCCCTTGTGGCAGTTATGAAAGTTGTTGCTGGTAATGTGTAGAACATTGTGTTAAAATTGCATGGCAATCGGAGCACTTTTATCCGGCGGCTGACCACCGTCGGTGGCGGCGCGTGGGCGGCGCGTCCGGCTGTTTCAGGAGCAGTTCTTTGCTCCGTTAGGCTTGGTTCGTCGATACGAACAACTTTCGTGTTTACAGTTTTGTCGAATTCGGTCGTTTGATCGATGATCGATTTAATCGAATATCGGATCGTACGATTTACGATCCGAGAGATCTGACCGTTGGATGATCATCAAATTTGATCGTGTGGTTAATATTATTATTACGGACAGGTTGTACGGTTGGATCGCTGATTTTGGAAGTATTGGGTTTCGGGTGGGACCCATGATGAATAGTTGACGTGGGACCCACGTTGACCGACAGTTGACTTTTGGTCAATTTGTCCTGGTTATTATTTGAAGACGCAGCAGGATTTTTAAGGTGAGTAAACTCACTGATATTTGTGATATAATTGATTGTTGTGTTTGATATTGGATGTGAATTTATATTGTTTGATATTTTGGATCACCCTGGTATTAACATATGATTCGTATGCAAAATGCATACAAATTAGGCCTTTAATCACTTTAGTAATGCTAATCCGAAGGCCGTTTAGTGTCTCTAATCCTTGATTTGCACCATTGTAGGGCAAACGAGCATCGGATGGATATCGGGAGCAAAGAGGCGCAATTTGGGAGATTTTGTGGATTTCCGGCTAAAGGACGAAAAGTCAACCCGAGGACCAAAAGTCAACTCGTGGTCAACCCCGACTTAGGAGCGTCAACGAGTCAACATGAAGTCCCGGAAGTGAGTTGCACAAGAATTCCGGAGGTTTGGTCAAAAGTCAACATTTGGTCAACTCCGAAGGTCACGGTCAAAGTCAAGGCAAAGTCAACCGTGTGACTCATCCACATGAGCATTCAAATTCAGCAAAGGACCACACTAGAAATGGTGAGGTCACCCAATGATTACTCCCTCTCTTTATTCCCTTTTGGCAATTACCCCCTTACCCTTCATTTATTATAGCCAACCCTTGGATTAAACCCTAACACATCTTAGCCCTCCATTCTTCCCCTTCTTTGCCTATTTATAGTTTAGTTGTTGCCTCATTTAGGTCATCTCCATTCAGCCCCAAATCACCCATCACTTTCACCTTCCCTTTTCTCTTTTCTTTCTCTCCATTTTACTTTTGCCGCTGCACACCAGTCGACCGGTCGACACATTTCCGTCGAACGGTCGACAGTCGACGTTTCCGCCACCTCCGCTTCTTCCACCGCTTCTTCCTCTACTCTGGGCAGCTGGGGATCCTCATTAGACATCAAGGACGTCATCTAGATCAAGGGAGAAGAAGGAGACACATTTGATTGAGACTTTCTAAACCCTTTTCTCTCTTGTATTCATGTTTATTGCTTACTCTTGTGAGATGATGATGTATACCTTGATGGATAGTGAGTAGTACTCTTGTTGGGGACTAGGGTTGTGTGCCCTAGTCCAATGTGACTCTATGATGTTTTGATTAATGAATAAATGCCTTTGTTGATTCATGAATATGTGTATTGTCTATTTTAATATGTGTTGGATGTGTATTTGAAGGATTGATCACTCTTTGGTATGCATTTAACCCATCTTGTATGAGAATGGTTTGGCTTGATCACTTTACTCTTCTCTAGGCAATTGGCAATATGTGTGATGAGCATGTTTCACTATGTTTGATCCTTAATTCATGTGCTTTACGCCTCCTTTCTTTCTACCCTCCCGCGGAGAGTCCCTAGGACCCTAATAAGGCTTAGGAATACCTTAGAAGGAATCCATTCCACATCGATAACATCGGTGGAGTGGTGGGTTATGCATGTGTTGCTTGTTTGAGTCCCTAAGCTTCGACACTTTACGCCTCTTAAGCACTTTAGGGGATTCGGTATTAGGTAACATAGAGGGATCCCCTAAGACACCTAGAGAGTTCGAATGGCCCTAGTAAGGCATTTGGATACCACTTGAAGCACGGTCCTAGAACCATAACATGGCTAGGATACGGGGCTTGATTCATGGATACATTGGCATGTTTAGGCATTAGAGCATCATTGGTTGCATTTGGACTTGGGTTAACCCGAAACCCCAACACCTTTATATTTTGTGCACACACTTTACATTTCCTTGCATTCCATTACTTGCTTGTTAATTTGATCGTTTTGGGGCATTCCACCATACCTTTTACACAAACCGAACACCACACTCACACTTCGCACATTGTTTATACACACATTCACTCACTCCATTCCACTTCTAGTCACTCCATATAGCTAAAGCACTCGCATACACGCTACCAAGAGTTGGGGAGCCGTCAATCCTCCGTGGAACGACACTCCCGGATCACAAAACTACCTACCACTCTTTTGCATTAGTCAAAATGGCGCCGCTGCCGGGGATTGAGGTTAAATCCTTGATTTCTTGGTAGTTAGTCGGGTCTTTAGCATTCTTTTTTGTTTTAACTCATTTTGTTTATAAGTGTGTATGTTGTTTCACATGTGCTATTCACTCTTGAGTGAGACACATTAGGGGAGTGACGGGCCTTATATCCTAGCGATATATGTAAGACATGAGCACCCCTAATGCTATCACTTGCTAGTTGAAGTTTCTAATAAGCGTGCACATTTCATTTCTTGCTTTAAGTTGTTCTAAGATTGTCTATATTGAATTCTTGTGTTTGTTTGCGTACTAGTTGCATGTCAATACTTGTTTAGTTGTCATTTGGGTTCCCTTGCATCTCTAGGAACCTTGTTTGCTTGGTTTATAAAAAGAGAAAATCCAAAAAAAAATTTGTTTCAGGGGATTTGGTCGAACGGTCGAGCCCTTGGTCGAACGTTCGCCGTTAGCTCCCTGGACCAAGTTCGAACGGTCGACGTCATTGTCGAGCGTTCGACGTTAGCTCCCTGGACCGTCGAACGGTCGACTGGGAACGTTCTGATTTCTTCTGTTTTGTTCTCTCACTCGTTGCTATCATTGCTTGTTTAACTACTCGCATACTCACCCTTGTATTTCTTGCCATAATTGTGATACTTAACCACTGCTCATTGTGTTGTGAAGGTGCATGAACCACGAGTCAACCTCTCACTCACCGATTCAACTTAGAAGTGGAAGAGTTTTAAGTGAGAGTACAAGAGGACGGCCAAGAAGAAGGAGACGTACTCCACGGATTGTGTGTGAGAGTGCACCTCCTACACTTGAGAGCCAGAAAGAACCTGTAGAAGATCATATTCCACCACCAACAATGGAGGAACCACACCACCATGATCAACATGATGAGGAGCCACACAACAACCACAACAACAATCCACCTCCCGTCAGGCGCATGAGGGAATACACTCTCCCTCATGTGGTGGATCACCCATCATGCATTGTCCTTCCACCGTGCAACACTCATTACGAGATAAAGCCCTCCACGTTGAGCATCATGCCCACTTTCCATGCCTTAAAAGATGAGAGCCCTTATGACCATCTTATGGAATTCGAACAAGCATGCACAACGGTTCAACTTCATGGACTACCGGAGGATGGTTTGAAGCTTCGCTTGTTCCCCTTCACCTTGAAGGATGGGGCAAGGAAATGGTTACTCAAGATTCAGCCAAGGTCCATACACTCATGGTTCGAATTGCAAGAAGCCTTTCTATCCAAGTTCTTTCCACCAAGCAAGGCAGCCAAGGTTCGGGATTCCATTGTTAACTTCAAGCACCAATCGGGTGATGCTTTCTATGAAACATGGGAGAGATTCAAGGACTTAATGATGAGTTGTCCACACCATGGCTTGGAGCAATGGTTTCTTGTGGATGTATTCTACCGAGGATTATCTTCTAATCAAAGACAAAGGGTGGATACTTTCCGTGGAAGCACCATAGCAGGCATGTCTCCCGAGGAGGCATGGGACACTTTTGAGGATCTAGCCACTAACTCCGAACTTTGGGATGATTTTGGGCCTAGGAAATTTCCTCCCACACAACCGGCATCTCAAACACCAAAGGCATACAATGTCTCAAGTGAGCCAATGAGTGATGATTTGTTGAGCACTCAATTTGATAGGTTGGAAGCGGCTTTCAACAAGAAGATGGACATGCTCCTACAAGCACAATTGAAGGCTACACCATCTCAAGTCAATAGTGTGGTATCTTCACCTCCTTGCTTTTATTGTGGTTCTCATGGTCATGAAACGGAGGAGTGTTCTTATATGGTGGACAAGGAGAAGGAAGAGAGGCAACATGTGAACCAAGTGGGCTCATACCCACAAGGTTCTTATCAAGCACCTCCTAAGCCGTACAACAACTATGCATCCCGGAATGATCAAGGAAGGACTCAAGGGTACCAATCAAAGTCTTATGGGAACAATGCTCAAGGTTACCAAGAGAGATCTCAAGGTTACAACACTTACCAAGGAGGAGAGAAGTCCCATGGGAATGGTACTTATGGAGGACACAAGAGCTCAACTTATGGAGCACCTCCCGGGTTTTCTAACCAAGGAGGAAACACTTACAATCAAGGTGTCTCATCCTCTTTTGCTGCCCCAAGTATATCTCAAGCACAAGATTCAACGGACCAAACTTTGAAGGATATGCTTGCCACCCTTGTCCAAAGCCAAGCGAAGTGTGATCAAGCAATTTTGGCACTTCAACAAGGGTATCAAAATATGCAAAAAGGCATGTCAAATATTGAATTTCAAATGGGCCAAATGGCTAAGGAGATTGGTGAAAGACCAAAGGGTGCATTACCTTCGAAGGTGGAGCCGAACTTAAAGTTCAAGTCAAAGGAGGAGTGCAATGCTATCTCCACTTCTTATTCCGGTATATCTCATGCTACTTACATCCCTACTCCCCCAACTTCTAATTACTATATCCCTTCCCCATCCATTCCCATTCATGAGGCCTTTGATCATATGCATTGCATGGAGGATGGGGCCAAGGAGGAAGAAAATGTACTCCTTGGCAATTATGGATTGGATGAGGAGGTGACTTGTAGGAAGGAAGGAGTGGTGCTTGGGAAGGGACTTGGGCACTTGTCTTTTGAGAATGATATTACCTCTTATGATGGAGTGAAGATACAAGAAGGAGCATTGTGTGAGGAGACTCCTAGGCATGAGAGTGCCATGGTTTCTAACCTTGGTGGTGAGGCCATGATGGCTATGGATCCACCAAGAACCATGAGCACCTCTAGGGAGCTCCTTGATGATGATGTGCTTGCTGCCCATGAAGTGAAGGAGATCACCCCCAATGAGAGGAAGAACAAGAAGGCTACCTTGATGAATGAGCTACATGAAGTGTTCCAAAAGGTGGAAATTAACATCCCATTGCTAGAGCTCATTTGCCAAGTGCCGGTCTATGCAAAGTTTCTCAAAGACTTGTGTACCAAGAAGAAGAGGCTTGAGGAGCATACGGTTTATAAGATTGAGGGGCATGTGAGCTCAATGATACAACACAACATGCCACCTAAGAGGATGGATCCCGGAAGCTTCACTATTGGATGTCAAATCGGTGAAACTCACCTTGATGGAGCGCTTATGGATCTTGGGGCAAGTGTCAATGTGATGCCCTTATCTCTCTACAAGAGGTTGAGCATTGGTGCCTTGCATTCTACCCCTATTGCACTTACCTTTGCGGATGGAAGCAAACGAAGACCGGCGGGTGTTGTGGAAGATGTGCTAGTAAGAGTTGACAAGTTTATTCTTCCCGCCGACTTTGTTGTGCTTGACATGGGTGAAGACCCCAATGGAGACAATGGATTCCCCCTTATCTTTGGACGCCCTTTCATGGCTACGGCGGGTGTGAAGATTAATGTTTTAAAGGGCACCATTAGCTTCAAAGTGTTGGGAGAGAAGGTGAAGTTCGAAATGTTCAAGCCCATTCATCCACCGGAGGTAGTTGAGGAGGTGTTTTCTATTAACTTGGTGAAAGGAAATAGCGCCAAAAGCGAAAGGATTTTTGGTCCTTTGAACCCACCGAAGCCTACACCACGTGCTCATGATCACTTCTCACCAATTTGGGGGTATGACAACCTCTCTTCCATTGAGCATACGAAGCCACCACCTTGGCCCCATGAAGACATGCTTGCGAAGGATCCATTCCTTGAAGGAGCTACAAAGAAGAGCCCTCCCATGAATGAGCTACAAAAGGCGACAATCAAGGCCATGAGGGCGATGGTTGGTAAGTTTAAAAGGAAGAAGTACTCTTGGCCACCATCTCCCACATCACTTTTCAATGGCATCAAGGGCTGCTTTGTAGGAAGCCACGGCGATGGTGAGACGAGCAACACAATGAGTGGGAAGAAACTTTGCTTTGAGCCACCATAATTTCATCAAGGGAGAACCAAGACCGGCTTGTAGGTCTATAAACCGAAGCGCTTGTGGGGAGGCAACCCCATTTGGAGAAAAGTTGTTGTGTTTCGCATTATTTAGTAATGAATAAAAGAATCTAGGGAGGTTGGGAGGTGTTAAGGATAGGAGTCTTGGAGGAAGAAACCCAAGAAGTGTTGTGTAGCATATGTTCAAGAGAAGCCTGGACAGAACAGTAACTTTGGAGGCCGTTTTCTCTACATCTATCCGTTGGAATTTATTGAAATCAGTTGGAGAAGCTTCTTCTATGAGTTATCTGCTCCCAGTTCAAATTTCTCTCTGAACGGACCGTTGGATCTGCTGCAATATATGTTTAAAGGAGGAGTGCTCACTACAGTTTGACTTTCTGAAGGGTCACTTTGACCGGTTCTTCATTGCTTGTCCGGAAGGTGATTTCTGAGTTTCCAGTGGCCAAACTAAAGCTCTTTGAGTCTACTTTCCAATGCCACTGGAATCACTCAACTTGGATGCCTATTCTTGGAGCTATGCCCAAATCTTTGGGAGAAGGTCGCTGCTGTGTTGCTGCTGTGTTGCTGCTGTCCCCTGTTTTCAAATGATCCCGATGCAATCACACTTGCTCATTCATTTGGCACCCGAGGAGCAAACGTATGGAAGTCAGGGCCTTGTGCCCTGAGGTTGGTGTCTATTTGCGGTTTCTCGGCTAGCTAAGGGAGTCTACAAAGGGGGGTTTTTCTTACTCTATCATCCATTTGCTATCTTTTGTATGTGTGCATTCGCCCGACTTTACTCTCTCACTTTCACCACATGATTTTCATTTTCAAAACCCCTCACAACATTGAGGACAATGTTGGTTTTAAGTGTGGGGGTGAGGTTGGGTCAAACTAAAATGATTTCACATTTTCAAACCACCAAAATTTTCAAATTTTCTCAAAGTTTTCACGAACGGTCGACCCCTTTGGTCGAACGGTCGACACTCGTCCAGGGAGTAACCGTCGAACGGTCGATGGTTTCCGTCGACCGGTCGACCGGTGCAAGAATTTAAATGTTTGAATTTTGAAACTTTGAAGGTTTTGTGTGTGTTTTGATTGTCCTTTTCAATCCCAATGATAATTGTGAGCCTACTAAGTTGTGAATTAGGAAGATAAAGAGCATGTGCTTAGAAATCATTGAGTTGCCTTGTGGTTAATATGAGTAATTGATGGTTGCTTGACTCTATACGCACATTTGCCATGTTGATTGGTCACTTGCAATTGGAAAAGCATATCTTGACATGTATTGCCATGCATACCTAGAAATTGTGAGGATTTGAGCCCATTGAAAATTCGCATGTATGCATCTTTCATACATTTACTTGTTCTTCATGAGTGTACATTGCATAAGTCTTGAACCTAGAACTTGCTCAAAGACCTTTTGAAACGTTTTGTTGATCCACATTGAGTTAGAAATGATTAAGGCACTAGATAAGCACCATGGCCAAATTGACCACCATCCATGTGAACTTGAACTTTAGGATTAGCCCACTTGAACTATATACATCATTAGCTTTTTCTTTGTTTAACCACATCACTTTCACCCATTCCACCACTCAAACATCATCTCTCCCTTGTTTCGTTGTGTTGCAAGACGATGATAGTGACTTGTTATGTCGTTTATGCTTGGAAATCGTTAATAGTTTGCTAAAAGGCAAGTGTGGGGGTGCAATTTTATTATTGTTGTAATTGTTTCAAAGAAAGAAAGAAAATCAAAAACAAAAAGAAGGAAGAAAGTTCCTCAAGAAAAGAAAAATAGAAAATGAGAAAGAAAAAAAAAAAAAAAAAAAAAATAGAGTTGTTTTCTTGTATTGCTTTTACTTTCAATAAAAGGTTAGAGGAAGAATAAGGAAGTTGTTTCGGTTGTAGCATTGATTTGAGTTTCTAAGTCGTTGTCTTGTCTTGCAATCATGTGGAACATTTGACATATCCATCCCTTCATTTCATTTAACCATTCACCCCTTGGCCCCATTACACCATTTAAAGTCCTTGTGATTTAACGAATTGTGGTTCAATTTGTGGAGACTTGGTTGATGAGCAAGCATATGGGAACATTATTTGTGCATTTGTTTTGAGAGTAAACACTTAACCCTAAACACAAGAGCGGAAATATTTAGTGAATCATGTGAGTTTAGCGGTTAGTCTTGTCAAGCATATGCTAATTTGATTGCTCTTGATTGATTATTCCATGGCTAGCACACACTTCACCAAGCATGCATTAGATACACATATTAAACACTTGGCAAATCATGAGGTTTGAGTTTATGTTTTTTAGAATCTTGATTTGTGGCTTAGCGGTCTCTCTTTGAGGATATGGTTGTTAAGGCAAAATTTAATGTGATATGGATTGTTGATTCTTTATTTGCTTGAGGACAAGCAAAGCTTAAGTGTGGGGGTGTGATTCGTATGCAAAATGCATACAAATTAGGCCTTTAATCACTTTAGTAATGCTAATCCGAAGGCCGTTTAGTGTCTCTAATCCTTGATTTGCACCATTGTAGGGCAAACGAGCATCGGATGGATATCGGGAGCAAAGAGGCGCAATTTGGGAGATTTTGTGGATTTCCGGCTAAAGGACGAAAAGTCAACCCGAGGACCAAAAGTCAACTCGTGGTCAACCCCGACTTAGGAGCGTCAACGAGTCAACATGAAGTCCCGGAAGTGAGTTGCACAAGAATTCCGGAGGTTTGGTCAAAAGTCAACATTTGGTCAACTCCGAAGGTCACGGTCAAAGTCAAGGCAAAGTCAACCGTGTGACTCATCCACATGAGCATTCAAATTCAGCAAAGGACCACACTAGAAATGGTGAGGTCACCCAATGATTACTCCCTCTCTTTATTCCCTTTTGGCAATTACCCCCTTACCCTTCATTTATTATAGCCAACCCTTGGATTAAACCCTAACACATCTTAGCCCTCCATTCTTCCCCTTCTTTGCCTATTTATAGTTTAGTTGTTGCCTCATTTAGGTCATCTCCATTCAGCCCCAAATCACCCATCACTTTCACCTTCCCTTTTCTCTTTTCTTTCTCTCCATTTTACTTTTGCCGCTGCACACCAGTCGACCGGTCGACACATTTCCGTCGAACGGTCGACAGTCGACGTTTCCGCCACCTCCGCTTCTTCCACCGCTTCTTCCTCTACTCTGGGCAGCTGGGGATCCTCATTAGACATCAAGGACGTCATCTAGATCAAGGGAGAAGAAGGAGACACATTTGATTGAGACTTTCTAAACCCTTTTCTCTCTTGTATTCATGTTTATTGCTTACTCTTGTGAGATGATGATGTATACCTTGATGGATAGTGAGTAGTACTCTTGTTGGGGACTAGGGTTGTGTGCCCTAGTCCAATGTGACTCTATGATGTTTTGATTAATGAATAAATGCCTTTGTTGATTCATGAATATGTGTATTGTCTATTTTAATATGTGTTGGATGTGTATTTGAAGGATTGATCACTCTTTGGTATGCATTTAACCCATCTTGTATGAGAATGGTTTGGCTTGATCACTTTACTCTTCTCTAGGCAATTGGCAATATGTGTGATGAGCATGTTTCACTATGTTTGATCCTTAATTCATGTGCTTTACGCCTCCTTTCTTTCTACCCTCCCGCGGAGAGTCCCTAGGACCCTAATAAGGCTTAGGAATACCTTAGAAGGAATCCATTCCACATCGATAACATCGGTGGAGTGGTGGGTTATGCATGTGTTGCTTGTTTGAGTCCCTAAGCTTCGACACTTTACGCCTCTTAAGCACTTTAGGGGATTCGGTATTAGGTAACATAGAGGGATCCCCTAAGACACCTAGAGAGTTCGAATGGCCCTAGTAAGGCATTTGGATACCACTTGAAGCACGGTCCTAGAACCATAACATGGCTAGGATACGGGGCTTGATTCATGGATACATTGGCATGTTTAGGCATTAGAGCATCATTGGTTGCATTTGGACTTGGGTTAACCCGAAACCCCAACACCTTTATATTTTGTGCACACACTTTACATTTCCTTGCATTCCATTACTTGCTTGTTAATTTGATCGTTTTGGGGCATTCCACCATACCTTTTACACAAACCGAACACCACACTCACACTTCGCACATTGTTTATACACACATTCACTCACTCCATTCCACTTCTAGTCACTCCATATAGCTAAAGCACTCGCATACACGCTACCAAGAGTTGGGGAGCCGTCAATCCTCCGTGGAACGACACTCCCGGATCACAAAACTACCTACCACTCTTTTGCATTAGTCAACATACACGGTATGGGACGTGTGGGGTAAAATACATGGTATGGGACTTGTAGGTTCAGTATATTTTATAATATGAATTTTCAGGGTTGGAATTGCATTTATGCATATGATATAAATTGTTGCATAATTTTGGTGTTGGCGTGGCGTGGCGTTTAGTGTTTGTGAATATTTGAGATATTGAGTTAATTTGAGGTGTGGCGTTTGGCGTTATTTGTGAGAATACTAAAAATGTATTTTCTTGGCGTGGCGTGACACAAAGGGGTCGCTAAAGACCTTACAGTTAGAGATCTAGTCTGTCTGTCAAACTGGTAGAGGCGTTCATGGGGGTAACAGGCATGTTATTGGCTTACTTGTGAATGCTGGCACTACTAACCAGAAATGGGGAGTAGTGTTTGTTTTGAAATGAGTCTCAATCGTATTCTCACTTATAATTGTCCAAAAGCGACATTTTATATAATTTGTGGTTGTTTGATATTATTGGTGGATTGGCGTGGCGTGTGTCATAAATGATTGACATAATATTGATGTTATCTTTTAAAAATAAAGATATGAATTATTTGGTGATTTGAAATTGTGGTTACTCATACCAGCTTCGCAAGCTGACCGGGTTGTTGTTATAACCCGGTACACTATTCAATGGTGTAGGGTTTTATCCTGCAGGTTAGGATATGTAGAAGTTAAGTTGAAGGACTTCTTGGAGTTGTTGTTGGTGATTTTAGTCTTCCGCTGTTTTAGTAAACTCTGTAGGTGAATTTACTTAATACTTTGCATAATGTCAATTTATTATGTAAATTATGGAATGTAATATTCGACTCTAAAGATGAGTCTGTATTTACATTGTGGTAGAGCATGGTTGGAGGTTTGGCACATGTTAAAAGGAAAAAAATATTCATGTGTATTTGTATTTTGGTAATCCATGCTTCATGTTCCTAATTTATTGGTTATTTGAATGCGAAAAAGCATTATTTAATTGTTGGAAATTCGGGGCGTGACACATATGATTGTGGTTGTATTTCATGTACTTATCGTTCCATTCCATGTAAGGTTGTCATTACTAATTGTGATTTGTAGTTTAGATAAGTAGTTGTTAATAAATCAATCTCTAAATCCCCCTTATTTTCGATGTGAATATGTATATATACTTGTATATTTGTGACACTAATTCTTTATAATGATTCTTTGTTTAGGTACTACCCCTAATCCCCGTTGTCAACGATCCCTACTTGCTTTATACTACCGATGATTTAGGGTTTCAATTGATGCTTGCAAAAACCATATCAAATGTTGCACATGCCATAACCCCACCAAGGGTAGCACATTACTCTCAAAAGGTGCTCGAATTGACGGAACTCGAAAACCTCGATTCGTTTGTGAGTAATGAATTTCTTTGTTTTAATACTTTGGAAAATCGTAAATTATAAACTACACGATATTTTCAAGTTTCGTCAATTGGAGCACTTTCAAAAAATCATGTTTTTCCATTGGTGAGATTGGACACGTTCAAAGTTCAATTAAAATGGGGGTTGACATGGTTTGGAGGTGCCCGTAGCCAAAGCGGGCCAAACCTTGCCTAGTTCCATTCTTTCTACAACGTTGCACATGCCATAACCTCACCAAGGGTAGAACATGACTCACAAAATGTACTCCAATTGACGGCACTCGAAAAGCTCGATTCGTTTGTGAGTTATGAATTTCCTTGTTTTAATAATTTAGAAAATCGTAAATCACAAACGACAAGATATTTTCGATTTCTGTCAATAGGAGCAATTTCTAAAAAACATGTTTTACCATTGATGAGACTTGGACACATTCAAAGTTCAATTAAAATGGGAGTTGACATGGTATGGAGATGCCCATGGCAAAAACAGGCCAAACCTTGCCCCGTTCCCTTCTTTCTACAACTTCGCCCGTGCCAAAACCTCACTAAGGGTAGCACATGACTCTCAAAAGGTGCTCCAATTGACGGCACTCGAAAACTGCGATTCGTTTGTGAGTAATCAATTTCTTTGTTTTAATACTTTGGAAAACCGTAAATTATAAACGACACGAGATTTTTAAGTTTCATCAATTGGAGCACATTCTAAAAATCATGGTTTACCATTGGTGAGATTGGACACGTTCAAAGTTCAATTAAAATGGGGGTTGACATGGTTTGGAGGTGCCAATGGCCAGAACGGACCAAACCTTGCCTAGTTCCCTTCTTTCTACAACGTTGCACATACCACAACCTCACCAAGGGTAGATCATTACTCTCAAAAGGTGCTCGATTTGACGGAACTAGAAAACATCGATTCGTCTGTGAGTAATGAATTTCTTTGTTTTAATACTTTGGAAAATCGTAAATTATAAACGACACGAGATTTTCAAGTTTCGTCAGTTGTAGTACTTTCAAAAAGTAATGTTTTACCATTGGTGAGATTGGACACGTTCAAAGTTCAATTAAAATGGGGGTTGACATGGTTTGGAGGTGCCCGTGGCCAAAACGCGCCAAACCTTGTCTAGTTCCATTCTTTCTACAACGTTGCACATGCCATAACCTCACTAAGGGTAGAACATGACCCTCAAAAGGTACTCCAATTGACGGAACTCGAAAATCTCGATTCGTTTGTGAGTAATCATTTTCTTTGTTTTAATACTTTGGAAAATCGTAAATTAGAAACGACACGAGATTTTCAAGTTTCGTCAATTGTAGCACTTTCAAAAAATCATGTTTTACCATTGGTGAGATTGGACACGGTCAAAGTTCAATTAAAATGGGGGTTGACATGGTTTGGAGGTGCCCGTGGCCAAGACAGGCCAAACCTTGTCTAGTTCCATTCTTTCTACAACGTTGCACATGCCATAACCTCACCAAGGGTAGAACATGACTCACAAAAGGTACTCCAATTGACGGCACTCGAAAAGCTCGATTCGTTTGTGAGTTATGAATTTCTTTTGTGTAATACTTTGGAAAATCGTAAATTATAAACGAAACGAGATTTTCCAGTTTCGTCAATTGGAGCACTTTCAAAAAATCATGTTTTACCATTGGGGAGATTGGACACGTTCAAAGTTCAATTAAAATGGGGGTTGACATGGTTTGGAGGTCCCCTTGGCCAAAATGGGCCAAACCTTGCCTAGTTCCATTCTTTCTACAACGTTGCACAAGCCATAACCACACCAAAGGTAGAACATGACTCTCAAAAGTTACTCCAATTGACGGCACTCGAAAAGCTCGATTCGTTTGTGAGTTATTAATTTCTTTGTTTTAATAATTTAGAAAAGGGGAGTGAAATTTACACCCTCCTATTTGTAATCCACACCCCCACTCAGTTATTTTAATATTATTTATCTCAAACTCTTGTGAACTTCCCAATATACCCCTTGACGTCAGAATTTTTTTCCATACTCCTTTCAGCAGAACAAACCCAAATTCAAAAAACTCATCAATTTCGCATGAGGTGAGATTCGAACCTCTCACCCCATACTTGCAAGCTTGCACCTCAACCACCAAAGCACAAGTTACTCTCATTATTATATATGCAAAACATAATACTTATAGGTTGCTAGTGGCAAACCAGACCCACTTATTTATTTACTTTCTTACTTTATTTAGTGATTTATTTATTTTTATTTTAAATTTAAACATTTATTTTTATTTGGGTATGAGAAATTGTTTCTAAGTTTTCACTTAAGAAGATTTTTTTTAAAATTAAATAAATACGAATTTTTTAAATATAAAAATAAGAAAGAAAAAATAAAGTAAATAAAGTAAGGAAGAAAATATAAAGTAATGTTTAAATAAAGTAAGGAAAAAAATATAAAGTAATGTTTCAAGTAAATAAATAAGTGGGTCTGGTTTGCTACTAGGAACCTATAAGTATTATGTTTTGTATATATAATAATGGGAGCAACTTGTGCTGTGGTGGATGAGGTGCAAGCTTGCAAGTATGGGGTGAGAGGTTCGAATCTCAACTCATGCGAAATTGATGAGTTTTTTGAATTTGGGTTTGTTCTCCTGAAAGGGAGGTATGAAAAAAAAATTCTGACGTCAAAGGGGTATATTGGGAAGTTCACAAGAGTTTGATATAAATAAGATTAAAATAACTGAGTGGGGGTGTGGATTACAAATAAGGGGGTGTAAATTTCACTCCCCTTTAGAAAATTGTAAATCACAAACTTCATGATATTTTCGAGTTCTGTCAATTGGAGCAATTTCTAAAAATCAAGTTTTACCATTGGTGAGTCTTGGACACAATCAAAGTTCAATTAAAATGGGGGTTGGCATGGTATGGAGGTGCCCATGGCAAAAACAGGCCAAACTTGCCCCGTTCCTTTCTTTGTACAACTTTGGCCGTGCCAAATCCTCACTAAGGGTAGGACATGACTCTCAAAAGGTGGTGCAATTAACGGCACTCGAAAACCCCGATTCGTTTGTGAGTAATCAATTTCTTTGTTTTAATACTTTGGAAAATCGTAAATTATAAACGACACGAGAAATTTAAGTTTCGTCAATTGGAGCAGTTTCCAAAAATCATGGTTTACCATTGGTGAGATTGAACACGTTCAAAGTTCAATTAATGTAATACCCCGAAAATTTCCGTATTATTTTTATTAAATAGTTCGTGAAATTTGAAGTGAAATGGAGAGAATTCATATTTTTAGGGGTTTTCATCGTAAAACGATAATTACGGCGGTAATTATAAGTTACACAAGGTTAATTAAGGTAACTTTTTATCCGTTGAGATTTTGGGAAAACTTCCTTCATGAAATTTGTAGACCTCGTTGAATCGAGTTCGTAGGAATTTGGTTCACCGGAAATGGACATCGTATGAAGAAGTTATGGACCTCGGAAGTTTGGTCGAAATCCTATAAATATGGGGTAATTTTCATAAAAATCAGAAAATACCCGGAAAATTCCGGAAACTTCCGGAATTCTCCCAAGCAGACCCGCGGACCCGCCGTTGACCCGCCGACCCGACCCGGCGTGTGCGGGAGCGTCCAGCCACTTCCGGCGACGGGCCGGCCACCCACCGACGCAGACCGGCGTCGCCGGTCGACCGGTGGTGCTCCCCGCCACCAGATCTCGCCGGAAGTTAGCAGATCGTGCGGTGGCAGTTTCGGGAAACGTCGACCCGGCCACCGGCGACGTTTCCGGCCACCTCCGGCGATGAACCTTCTTGGGTTTTGCTCCCCTCCTCCCCAGCAACCTCCCCATGGTGGTGGATCACGGCGGCACGGCCTAGATAGGCGGCAACGACGATTTGCACTTTTTGGGATCTAAAACCCACCGACACCGATTCCGGCCACTTCCACTCCGATCCAGACCTCGAGGTAGTTATCAAACTTGTTGGGATTGTTGTGATCTACATTATGGTAAAATTTGGTGTCAATCGGACCACCTTGACCGGCGGTCTGACCACCGCCGGCGGCGGCGCGTGGGCTGCGCGTCCGGCCGGTCCGGGAGCAGTTCTTTGCTCCGTTTGACTTGTTTCGTCGATACGAACAATTTTCGTGTTTTGACTTTTGTCAAATTCGGTCGTTTGACCGATGGTCAATTAACCCGATTAATCGGATCGTACGATTTACGATTCGAGAGATCCGACCGTTGGATGATCATGAAATTTGATCGTAGGGTTAATATTGATATTATAAGCATGTTGGACCGTTGGATTATTGAAATTATATCGTTTGATCAATGATCAATTATGCAATGATTATGGATCGTTAGATCCGTGATGATCCGACCGTTGGATCATCACCATTTTTGGATATGATGTTAGGATGCTAGAAATAAGCATGTTGGTAGATTTTGGAAGTTTTGGATTTCGTGTGGGACCCGTTGATGAATAGTAGACGTGGGACCCACGTTGACCCATGGTTGACTTTTGGTCAAATGGTCTCGATTAATATTTCCGATGTCCTAGGTGACATTTGAGGAACTTTGGATTATTTTGGAAATGTATTATGCTAATTGGATATTGCATAATCATAGGTGATTATGAAAGGTGTTGCGTACACGCTTGTCGATTCCTGGTTACTATTTGAAGACGCAGCAGGAATTAGAGGTGAGTGAATCTCACGATGTTTTTATATATGAATATTAATTCATATTGTGTTGTTTGTGATTTTGGTGTTAAAACAATATTTGAAAAATATTCATTTTATTGTTTTGATTTGTGAATTTTGTGGGAACACAATAATTCTAAATAAGATATTGTGTTTGCCTATTTGAATGTTTTTGTCCAAACGGACTGTCCTGACCGGGGACAATGTTAAATGGGTGAAAAATGGTAGCCCATTCAGTTAGAGCTCTAGACTGCATATTGTATGATTAACTTGATGTATTAAAAGGAGAAGAAAAATAGTATTCTCACTTTTAATCAGGCGAAGTTAAAAATAACTTGATGTATTAAAAGGAGATGCATCTCACTTTTAATCAGGCTAAGTTATAAATGGTTTTGTGTGAGTAAAGATCGAGGGTTTATATTATTTAACATACTGGATTACCCTGGTATTAACATACACGTTTATGGGGCGTGTGGGGTTAAAATACGTGGTATGGGGCACGTAGGTTCAGTATATTAGATAATACGAATCTTCCGGATTTAAAATGGAACTTTTGGGTTTTAATTGATTCTTGAAAATAAAAGAATTCAATTTGGGAAAATGTTACAGTGTGAATAAAACATAGATCACTCATACCAGCTTCGTAAGCTGACCGGGTTTGTTGATATAACCCGGTACACTATTCCACGGTGTAGGGGTTATACCTGCAGGTTAGGATAACCAGGAGTAATGCAAGGCTGCATACATTTTGTTGGGTTATAAGACTTCCGCTATTTTATGCTTCGCACTCTGAAGATTTATTTATGTAATATTTTGATGTATCAATTTATTATATAAATATTTGGTATGTAATATTCGACTCTTGTTTTGAGTTTGAAATTACAATGTTGGGCATGGAGTTGGTGTTGTGTACTTGAATTAAAAAGAAAAAAATTCTAGTGCATATTTGTATTTGATATTCCATGTAGTCACGTTTCCGAATTGATTGTAATTAAGGGCAAAATGCCTTATTAATTGATTTGAAAATCGGGGCGTGACAGATTGGTATCAGAGCAAAACAATGCTCTAAGGAAGTGATTGAGCAATGGAACGCTCTACTGTAATGAAACGAGTTGTTGAGTTGTGAAGTGAAGTTAGGGTTTAGAGCTTAGGATCGGTTTAGGGTTTGACGTTAGGTTCTTAGATTCATTCAAGTAATGGTTACTTCGTATGCTTAATTACGCACAGTATTTATCGAGTGATGGCCCGACCGCGGCGGATCCCCATCATGTGCTCTTCAGTGCTGTTGTGTTGTTAAGAATATAAAGTACAAATTACAATTCCGAAATTGATAGTCTTACATGGCTACATTTCTAATCCTCTCAACCGTACCCTGGATCAAACGACAGACTTGATCCGCTGACCCTTTCTTGTTCTTCAGCAGCTCAGTAGAGATCTGTGTTGCTACCGTTACCAGACAACCAATGTATGGATTGTCTGAGACCCCTTCTGTTCTTCCAGCAGTAGGCATATCAGGTAGGATCGAGAAACCCGAAGTTAGGAATACAATTGTACCTAACTCACAACCGCCTATTAACTTCTGTACCGTTGACTGACTAATAGGGGCATAAATCACGTATGACCCTGTTGAATCAGTACAACTTTCTTGGAGTATATAGGTGTTGTGCATTTGCAACAAGGAGACACAATTGCGTGGATCATGACCAGTTGTGATATGTGCAATCTCCTGTACTTCTTTTTCCAATGCTAGATGGTCCCATTGGTTCCGAGTTTGTACGTCAATGAAGAAGTCAAAGAGCTTTCTGTGAGAGACATGATGCTGGATTATTGCAGATGCAGTTCGAGTGAGACCATGAGGCTTATTCAGCCTGTTCCAGATTTTGTTGGTGGAGACTCTTATCCCTGAACCCCTGAACTTGGTTTGTTCAGCTACCTTCCATTCATGAGCAGTAGAGTTGCCGATGTCTGTGAAAAAGTCTGTCACTATTCTGCATGCCATCTGCAACAAGTTTCTTCTTCCTTCCACAGATGGTATGACACAAAAGTCTTGAGGTGGATAAGTGTCAGCCGCGAAATAATTTAACCGTTCCGCTTGCCTCTGAAGTATTTCTACCCATCGCCTTGCTCCGAAGGCTAAGCCTGACTCCACTAGCGTTCGGTATGTTTGGTGCATGATTTGATCCTGTACATCAACATGTTCCACCCATACGACACGAGAGCTGCCGTTGAACAAATCTTGGATTAAGCATCCGGATGGACGCTTCTTGCATTGAGATCTTGGGTGTGGACCCAGATTTGAGCTTAAACCGTCCACAGAGACGTCAATTATTGCCCAACTTTGTTCT
Source organism: Rubus parviflorus (assembly GCA_029955375.1). Classification (NCBI taxonomy): domain Eukaryota; kingdom Viridiplantae; phylum Streptophyta; class Magnoliopsida; order Rosales; family Rosaceae; genus Rubus; species Rubus parviflorus. Next base: position 925,702 of record JARGGL010000008.1, on the reverse strand, counting down.
GTTTGTCTTTGGCAATAGCGAACAAAGTGAGTTACACGAGTGGAGACAGATGGACTGGTCACCTGAAATTCAGCAGTCATGACTTGGATGGTTTCGTTGTAGCTTCCAGTTGTCCCTGTTGACAGCACGTCAAGGATCGTTGCCCTCGAGATGATGCTACCGAATATGGTGGACCATTGGTCCACATCCATGAAGAGATTCACGAGTACGACAGGACTGAGGGGAATAGTGGCTGTGTAGCGTGAAGCTTCAGTTTGGAAGTTAGTGGGAGTAAGATCAATACCGTTAGTGAAGATTCTCTTGTACTCTGCTTCATTCAGGAACTCATGAAGCATAACAGAGCTGGATTTGAGTGCAGAGATCCACAGTGGCGCTGCAGCAGATGCCATGATGATTAGCTCATCTCTGACCGACACAATGATTTCAGAAATCTTAGTTGTGTCTGCCACGAGAGATGCTTCTGCCACGGCAGATGCTTCTTCAGGTTCTGAACGGTTGATGTTGTCTGATGGTTGTTGTGTAGAAGAAGAGTGATGTGGGATCGACATACACTTTTGAACATCCCTCCTCATGTGAGATTTTTCCCTTGGACCGATGACTGCAGGAATTGGAAGAGTCTGAGGTTGTGGGGTAGTCTCTTCGATTCCTTTGAGTAGCTCACTATTGGGAGTAACTCGTTTTCCACAGTGGTTGCAGTTGATTCGGTTGAATGCTGCTTGGTACTGGCTAAGTTGAGCTTGAAGCTCATTGATTTTCTGTCTCAGCAGAAAATTTTGTTGACGAGTTGTTTGGGCAGGCGTTCGGGGTCGATGCTTTATCACCCAGGCAGAGACTTGTGCAAACGTTAACTTTATTTGGTCACCCAAATCTTGTCGCTGTTGAACAGTTGGCTGTGGAAAAGCCTCGACGAAGTCCTTCAATGCTTGGACTTGGTATTTGGTGAAGCTCTTCCTCAGTGGAATACGTTTGGATGAACTAGGTTCAGCTTGTGGAGATGATACTTGTGGACTTGGGGCTATTTCAATGGCTTCGTCTTCTGCTAGAAGCATGTCTAGCATGTCGATATCGTTGTCGAATTCGATTGCTGGTGAAATTATTTCATCTAAGCCCTCAAAGAATTGGCTTTCAGAGGGATCAGATTGAAGTAATTCACTGAACGAATTCACTTTACGTGACATGTTTGAGTTGGTGTAAATTTCTGAGAAGTGGAGTGAAGAAGTCCTCTTTGAAAGAGAAAGGAGGTTATGGCACTAATGGAAAGTATCTGTTAGTGGATGCGTAAGGTGTATATTTATGGTTGGTGGAGGATTTGAAAATTCAAAAGCAAAAGTGAGCGGCTGATTACAGCTAATTGTCGGAGCCCTTGGAGATCGTGGAAGATTTTTTTTCCCCGATGCATGGATTTTCCACATACAGTTCCACTCTTGTGAGACCTCGCATCTTTTGAGGAATTAATTATGCGAAAGCAAAAGGAAAAGAGTCATTATGACCGGTGTTAGTGGAAGACTGAGTTTTTTCTTGGTTAAATCTTGCGGAATATTGTATCGTGGGCGATACTTTTGAGTAATTGAGACAGATATGAGCAATAATTATTCTTAGTGGGTTGTTGAGTGCACCGCACTCGCATTAAAGAAAGGTTTCCCTTACGGTGGAAAGTTGTGTTTAAATACATAGGATAAGGAGTTGTGTTACTCACTTCATATCTGTTATCAAACAAACACTTCGACTAAAATTTTCTCTTACACAATGGTGAACAAGGGAGAGTGCAGCAAGCGTTCCAAGAACACTGATTGGAGTGAACTTCCGGTGGAGATCTGGAAGTACATATTCCAGTTGGTTGCTACCGCATCCCTGCAGAGCACAATGGAACTCCGTTGTGTCTCGAAGGACTTCAAGGAGTATGCCGATAGCTGGTCTACGTTGGCGGCGATCGACATGGATGGGTTCGATGGTGGATCCAGACCCACTGGTTCCATAGAAGCGGACAGGCAGGTGCGCATCTTCGCTAATCGATGCTGGGAAGCGAAGAACCCGGAGTCTCTGTTCCGAATGGGAATACGAGTACTCGTGGAGGCAGCGAACATATCTTTAGCCCTGGAGTATTTCGATGCGGCATGCAAACCAGGAACATTCTATGGTTCGCGTCCCAGTTCAGTGGTAGGTCATCATGTTGCATTTTATGCAGCATGTATGATTAAGATGATTTTAGGACCACGAGCCGAGCAGCAGAAAACGGTGCAGCGACTGTGTGAAGCCCTCGACTGGTGGAGAAGCGGATGGAACATCTACTACTGTAGACAAGAAGTCGAGCGGATGATGCATCAGGCTGAGTTTTGTCATGAGCATCTACTGCTGTATTTTCCGTCGACTACTGCTTTCCTACCCGCCGGTAAATGTCTTACTTGTGGTGAGTCAAGTTTTTGGCGTCCTTTTGGCCAGGACATGTGGGATGTGGATGGAGATAGGCATGCAGCTAGAGAATGTTGCGACACTTGCAAGTGTTTCGTGGAGGCAGCATATTGCTACCAGCTGATGATGTATGGAATTCCGAGACATCCGGCCTCTTATCCACGAAGTCACTACTGGAGGTTTAAGGATAACTTCTGGTAGTTAAAGCCCTGTGAGGCAATTTAAGAATTTGTTTTAGAAGTGTGTGGAAGTTGTAATAGTTTGTTGTGTTTTGGCTTGATATGTACTACCTAAGTGATTATCAATAAAAATTTGGATTTTAGAATTGAAGTGTGATAACCTTGGGAATACTCTGCGTCCTAATTTCGGGACGAAATTTCTTTAAGGAGGGTAGACTGTAATACCCCGAAAATTTCCGTATTATTTTTATTAAATAGTTCGTGAAATTTGAAGTGAAATGGAGAGAATTCATATTTTTAGGGGTTTTCATCGTAAAACGATAATTACGGCGGTAATTATAAGTTACACAAGGTTAATTAAGGTAACTTTTTATCCGTTGAGATTTTGGGAAAACTTACTTCATGAAATTTGTAGACCTCGTTGAATCGAGTTCGTAGGAATTTGGTTCACCGGAAATGGACATCGTATGAAGAAGTTATGGACCTCGGAAGTTTGGTCGAAATCCTATAAATATGGGGTAATTTTCATAAAAATCAGAAAATACCCGGAAAATTCCGGAAACTTCCGGAATTCTCCCAAGCAGACCCGCGGACCCGCCGTTGACCCGCTGACCCGACCCGGCGTGTGCGGGCGCGTCCAGCCACTTCCGGCGACGGGCCGGCCACCCACCGACGCAGACCGGCGTCGCCGGTCGACCGGTGGTGCTCCCCGCCACCAGATCTCGCCGGAAGTTAGCAGATCGTGCGGTGGCAGTTTCGGGAAACGTCGACCCGGCCACCGGCGACGTTTCCGGCCACCTCCGGCGATGAACCTTCTTGGGTTTTGCTCCCCTCCTCCCCAGCAACCTCCCCATGGTGGTGGATCACGGCGGCACGGCCTAGATAGGCGGCAACGACGATTTGCACTTTTTGGGATCTAAAACCCACCGACACCGATTCCGGCCACTTCCACTCCGATCCAGACCTCGAGGTAGTTATCAAACTTGTTGGGATTGTTGTGATCTACATTATGGTAAAATTTGGTGTCAATCGGACCACCTTGACCGGCGGTCTGACCACCGCCGGCGGCGGCGCGTGGGCTGCGCGTCCGGCCGGTCCGGGAGCAGTTCTTTGCTCCGTTTGACTTGTTTCGTCGATACGAACAATTTTCGTGTTTTGACTTTTGTCAAATTCGGTCGTTTGACCGATGGTCAATTAACCCGATTAATCGGATCGTACGATTTACGATTCGAGAGATCCGACCGTTGGATGATCATGAAATTTGATCGTAGGGTTAATATTGATATTATAAGCATGTTGGACCGTTGGATTATTGAAATTATATCGTTTGATCAATGATCAATTATGCAATGATTATGGATCGTTAGATCCGTGATGATCCGACCGTTGGATCATCACCATTTTTGGATATGATGTTAGGATGCTAGAAATAAGCATGTTGGTAGATTTTGGAAGTTTTGGATTTCGTGTGGGACCCGTTGATGAATAGTAGACGTGGGACCCACGTTGACCCATGGTTGACTTTTGGTCAAATGGTCTCGATTAATATTTCCGATGTCCTAGGTGACATTTGAGGAGCTTTGGATTATTTTGGAAATGTATTATGCTAATTGGATATTGCATAATCATAGGTGATTATGAAAGGTGTTGCGTACACGCTTGTCGATTCCTGGTTACTATTTGAAGACGCAGCAGGAATTAGAGGTGAGTGAATCTCACGATGTTTTTATATATGAATATTAATTCATATTGTGTTGTTTGTGATTTTGGTGTTAAAACAATATTTGAAAAATATTCATTTTATTGTTTTGATTTGTGAATTTTGTGGGAACACAATAATTCTAAATAAGATATTGTGTTTGCCTATTTGAATGTTTTTGTCCAACCGGACTGTCCTGACCGGGGACAATGTTAAATGGGTGAAAAATGGTAGCCCATTCAGTTAGAGCTCTAGACTGCATATTGTATGATTAACTTGATGTATTAAAAGGAGAAGAAAAATAGTATTCTCACTTTTAATCAGGCGAAGTTAAAAATAACTTGATGTATTAAAAGGAGATGCATCTCACTTTTAATCAGGCTAAGTTATAAATGGTTTTGTGTGAGTAAAGATCGAGGGTTTATATTATTTAACATACTGGATTACCCTGGTATTAACATACACGTTTATGGGGCGTGTGGGGTTAAAATACGTGGTATGGGGCACGTAGGTTCAGTATATTAGATAATACGAATCTTCCGGATTTAAAATGGAACTTTTGGGTTTTAATTGATTCTTGAAAATAAAAGAATTCAATTTGGGAAAATGTTACAGTGTGAATAAAACATAGATCACTCATACCAGCTTCGTAAGCTGACCGGGTTTGTTGATATAACCCGGTACACTATTCCACGGTGTAGGGGTTATACCTGCAGGTTAGGATAACCAGGAGTAATGCAAGGCTGCATACATTTTGTTGGGTTATAAGACTTCCGCTATTTTATGCTTCGCACTCTGAAGATTTATTTATGTAATATTTTGATGTATCAATTTATTATATAAATATTTGGTATGTAATATTCGACTCTTGTTTTGAGTTTGAAATTACAATGTTGGGCATGGAGTTGGTGTTGTGTACTTGAATTAAAAAGAAAAAAATTCTAGTGCATATTTGTATTTGATATTCCATGTAGTCACGTTTCCGAATTGATTGTAATTAAGGGCAAAATGCCTTATTAATTGATTTGAAAATCGGGGCGTGACAATTAAAATGGGGGTTGACATGGTTTGGAGGTGCCTATGGCCAGAACGGGCCAAACCTTGCCTAGTTCCCTTCTTTCTACAACGTTGCACATGCCATAACCCCACCAAGGGTAGAACATTACTCTCAAAATGGGCTCGAATTGACGGAACTCGAAAAGCTTGATTCATTTGTGAGTAAAGAATTTATTTTTTTTAATCTTTTGGAAAATCGTAAATTATAAACCACACGAGATTTTGAAGTTTTGTTAGTTGGGGCACTTTCAAAAAATCATGTTTTTCCATTGGTGAGATTGGACACGTTCAAAGTTCAATTAAAATGGGGGTGCCTTGGTTTGGAGGTGCCCGTGGCCAAAAAACGCCAAACCTTGTCTAGTTCCATCTTTCTTCAACGTTGCACATGCCATAACTTTACCAAAGGTAGAACATGACCTTCAAAAGGTACTCGAAATCGTTTGTGAGTTACGAATTTCTTTGTTTTAATAATTTACAAAATCGTAAATCACAAACCACACGATATTTTCGAGTTCTGTCAATTAGTGCAATTTCTAGAAATCATGTTTTACCATTGGTGAGACTTGGACACATTCAAAGTTCAATTAAAATGGCGGTTTGCATGGTATGGAGGTGCCCATAGCCAAAATGGCCAAACCTTACCTCGTTCCCTTCTTTCTACAACTTTGCCCATGCCATAACCTCACTAGGGGTAGAACATGAATCTCAAAAGGTGCTCCAATTGACGGAACTCGAAAACTTCGATTCGTTTGTGAGTAATCAATTTCTTTGTTTTAATACTTTGGAAAATCGTAATTTATAAACGACACGAGATTTTCAAGTTTCGTCAATTGTAGCACTTTCAAAAAATCATGTTTTACCATTGGTGAGATTGGACACGTTCAAAGTTCAATTAAAATGGGGGTTGACATGGTTTGGAGGTGCCCGTGGCCAAAACAGACCAAACCTTGTCTAGTTTCATTCTTTCTACAACGTTGAACAAGCGATAACCTCACCAAGGGTAGAACATGACTCTCAAAAGGTACTCCAATTGAAGGAACTCGAAAACTTCGATTCGTTTGTGAGTAATCAATTTCGTTGTTTTAATAATTTGGAAAATCGTAATTTATAAACGACACGAGATTTTCAAGTTTTGTCAATTGGAGCACTTTCAAAAAATCATGTTTTACCATTGGTGAGATTGTACACGTTCAAACTTCAATTAAAATGGGGGTTGACATGGTTTGGAGGTGCCCGTGGCCAAAACGGGCCAAACCTTCCCTAGTTCCATTGTTTCTACAACGTTGCACAAGCCATAACCTCACCAAAGGTAGAACATGACTCTCAAAAGGTACTCCAATTGACGGCACTCGAAAAGCTCGATTCGTTTGTGAGTTATGAATTTCTTTGTTTTAATAATTTAGAAAATTGTTAATCACAAATTTCACAATATTTTCGAGTTCTGTCAATTGGAGCAATTTCTAAAAATCAATTTTTACCATTGGTTAGACTTGGACACATTCAAAGTTCAATTAAAATGGGGGCTGACATTGTATGGAGGTGCCCATGGCAAAAACGTGCCAAACCTTGCCCCGTTCCTTTCTTTCTACAACTTTGCCCGTGCCAAAACCTCACTAAGGGTAGAACATGACTCTCAAAAGGTGCTCCAATTGACGGCACTCGAAAACCCCGATACGGGAATTTTAAGTTTCGTCAATTGGAGCATTTTCTAAAAATCATGGTTTACCATTGTGAGATTGGACATGTTCAAAGTTCAATTAAAATGGGGGTTGACATGGTTTGGAGGTGCCTATGGCCAGAACGGGCCAAACCTTGCCTAGTTCCCTTCTTTCTACAACGTTGCACATGCCATAACCCCACCAAGGGTAGAACATTATTCTCAAAAGGGGCTCGGATTGACGGAACTCGAAAAGTTCGATTCGTTTGTGACTAATGAATTTCTTTGTTTTAATACTTTGGAAAATCGTAAATTATAAACCACACGAGATTTTGAAGTTTTGTCAATTGGACCACTTTCAAAAAATCATGTTTTTCCATTTGGGAGATTGGACACGTTCAAAGTTCAATTAAAATGGGGGTGACTTGGTTTGGAGGTGCCCGTGGCCAAAACGCGCCAAACCTTGTCTAGTTCCATTCTTTCTACAACGTTGCACATGTCATAACCTCACCATGGGTAGAACATGACCCTAAAAAGGTACTCCAACTGACGGCACTCGAAAAGCTCGAATCGTTTGTGAGTTATGAATTTCTTTGTTTTAATAATTTACAAAATCGTAAATCACAAACAACACGATATTTTCGAGTTCTGTCAGTTGGAGCAATTTCTAAATATCATGTTTTACCATTGGTGAGACTTGGACACATTCAAAGTTCAATTAAAATGGGGGTTTACATGGTATGGAGGTGCCCATGGCCAAAACGGGCCAAACCTTATCTCGTTCCCTTATTTCTACAACTTTGCCCATGCCATAACCTCACTAAGGGTAGAACATGCCTCTCAAAAGGTACTCCAATTGACGGAACTCGAAAACCTCGATTCGTTTGTGAGTAATCAATTTCTTTGTTTTACTTCTTTACAAAATCGTAAATTACAAACGACACGAGAATTTCAAGCTTCGTCAATTGTAGTCCTTTCAAAAAATCATGTTTTATCATTGGTGAGATTGGACACGTTCAAAGTTCAATTAAAATGGGGGTTCAGATGGTTTGGACGTGCCCGTGGCCAAAACAGGCCAAACCTTGTCTAGTTCCATTCTTTCTACAACGTTGCACATGCCATAACCTCACCAAGGGTAGACCAGGACTCTCAAAAGGTACTCCAATTGACGGCACTCGAAAAGCTCGATTCGTTTGTGTGTCATGAATTTCTTTGTTTTAATAATTTACAAAATCGTAAATTATAAACTACATGAGATTTTCAAGTTTTGTCAATTGGAGCAATTTCTAAAAATCATGTTTTACCATTGGTGAGACTTGGACACATTCAAAGTTCAATTAAAATGGGGGTTTGCATGGTATGGAGGTGCCCATGGCCAAAACGGGCCAAACCTTACCTCGTTCCCTTATTTCTACAACTTTGCCCATGCCATAACCTCACTAAGGGTAGAACATGCCTCTCAAAAAGTACTCCAATTGACGGAACTCGAAAATCTCGATTCGTTTGTGAGTAATCAATTTCTTTGTTTTACTACTTTACAAAATCGTAAATTATAAACGACACGAGATTTTCAAGCTTCGTCAATTGTAGTCCTTTCAAAAAATCATGTTTTACCATTGGTGAGACTTGGACACAATCAAAGTTCAATTAAAATGGGGGTTGGCATGGTATGGAGGTGCCCATAGCAAAAACGGGCCAAACCTTGCCCCGTTCCTTTCTTTCTACAACTTTGCCCGTGCCAAAACTTCACTAAGGCTAGAACATGACTCTCAAAAGGTGCTGCAATTGACGGCACTCGAAAACCCCGATTCGTTTGTGAATAATCAATTTCTGTGTTTTAATACTTTGGAAAATCGTAAATTATAAACGACACGAGAATTTTAAGTTTCGTCAATCGGAGCACTTTCTAAAAATCATGGTTTACCATTGGTGAGATTAGACACGTTCAAAGTTCAATTAAAATGGGGGTTGACATGGTTGGGAGGTGCCTATGGCCAAAACGGGCCAAACCTTGCCTAGTTCCCTTCTTTTTACAACGTTGCACATGCCATAACCCCACCAAGGGTAGAACATTACTCTCAAAAGGTGCTCGAATTGACGGAACTCGAAAGGCTCGATTCGTTTGGGACTTATGAATATCTTTGGTTTAATACTTTGGAAAATCGTAAATTATAAACGACACGAGATTTTCAAGTTTCGTCAATTGGAGAACTTTAAAAAAATCATGTTTTACCATTGGTGAGATTGGACACGTTCAAACTTCAATTAAAATGGGGGTTGACAAGGTTTGGAGGTGCCCGTGGCCAAAACGGGCCAAACCTTGCCTAGTTCCATTCTTTCTACAACGTTGCACAAGCCATAACCTCACCAATGGTAGAACATGACTCTCAAAAGGTACTCCAATTGACGGCACTCGAAAAGCTCGATTCGTTTGTGAGTTATGAATTTCTTTGTCTTAATAATTTAGAAAATCGTAAATCACAAACGATAAGATATTTTCGAGTTCTGTCAATTGGAGAAATTTCTAAAAAATATGTTTTACCATTGGTGAGACTTGGACTCATTCAAAATTCAATTAAAATGGCGGTTGGCATGGTATGGAGATGCCCATGGCAAAAAGGGGCCAAACCTTGCACCGTTCCCTTCTATCTACAACTTTGCCCGTGCCAAAACCTCACGAAGGGTAGAACATGACTCTCAAAAGGTGCTCCAATTGACGGCACTCGAAAACCCCGATTGGACACGTTCAAAGTTCAATTAAAATGGGGGTTGACATTGTTTGGAGGTAACCGTGGCCAGAACGGGCCAAACTTTGCTGAGTTCCCTTCTTTCTACAACGTTGCACATGCCATAACCCCACCAAGGGTAGAACATTACTCTCAAAAGTTTCTCGAATTGACGGAACTCGAAAATCTCGATTCGTTTGTGAGTTATGAATTTCTTTGTTTTACTACTTTGAAAAATAGTAAATTATAAACCACATGAGATTTTCAAGTTTTGTCAATTGGAGCAATTTCAAAAAATCATGTTTTCCCATTGGTGAGATTGGACACGTTAAAAGTTCAATTAAAATTGGGGTTGACATGGTTTGGAGGTGCCTGTGGCCAAAACGGGTCAAACCTTGCCTAGATCCATTCTCTTTACAACGTTGCACATGCCATAACCTCACCAAGGGTAGAACATGACTCTCAAAAGGTACTCCAATTGACGGCACTCGAAAAGCTCGATTCGTTTGTGAGTTATGAATTTCTTTGTTTTAATAATTTACAAAATCGTAAATCTCAAAAGATAAGATATTTTTGAGTTCTGTCAATTGGAGCAATTTCTAAAAAAGATGTTTTACCATTGGTGAGAGTTGGATACATTCAAAATTCAATTAAAATGGGGGTTGGCATGGTATGGAGATGCCCATGGCAAAAACGGGCCACACCTTGCCCCGTTCCCTTCTTTCTACAACTTTGCCCGTGCCAAAAACTCAGTAAGGGTAGAATATGACTCTCAAAAGGTGCTCGAAAACCCCGATTCGTTTGTGAATAATCAATTTCTTTGTTTTAATACTTTGGAAAATCGTAAATTATAAACAACACGAGATTTTTAAGTTTCGTCAATTGGAGCATTTCTAAAAATCATGGTTTACCATTGGTGAGATTGGACACGTTCAAAGTTCAATTAAAATGGGGGTTGACATGGTTTGGTGGTGGCCGTGGCCAAAAACGGGCCAAACCTTGTCTAGTTCCATTCTTTCTACAACGTTGCACATGCCAAAACCTCACCAACGGTAGAACATGACTCTAAAAAGGTACTCCAATTGATGGCACCCGAAAAGCTCGATTCGTTTGTGAGTTATTAATTTCGTTGTTTTAATAATTTAGAAAATAGTAAATTATAAACTACATGAGATTTTCAAGTTTTGTCAATTGGAGCACTTTCAAAAAATCATGTTTTTCCATTAGTGAGATTGGACACGTTCAAAGTTCAATTAAAATGGGGGTTGACATGGTTTGGAGGTGGCCGTGGCCAAAACGGGCCAAACCTTGCCTAGTTCCATTCTTTTTACAACGTTGCACATGCCATAACCTCACCAAGGATAGAACATGACTCTCAAAAGGTACTCCAATTGACGGCACTCGAAAAACTCGATTCGTTTGTGCGTTTTGAATTTCTTTGTTTTAATAATTTAGAAAATCGTAAATCACAAACGACAAGATATTTTTGAGTTTTTTCAATTGGAGCACTTTCAAAAATTCATGTTTTTCCATTGGTGAGATTGGACACGTTCAAAGTTCAATTAAAATGGGGGTTGACATGGTTTGGAGGTGCCCGTGGCCAAAACGGGCCAAACCTTGCCTAGTTCCATTCTTTCTACAACGTTGCACATGCCATAACCTCACCAAGGGTAGAACATGACTCTCAAAAGGTACTCCAATTGACGGCACTCGAAAACCACAATTTGTTTGTGAGTTATGAATTTCTTTGTTTTAATAATTTTGAAAATTGTAAATCACAAACGACAAGATATTTTCGAGTTCTGTCAATTGGAGAAATTTCTAAAAAAACATGTTTTACCATTGGTGAGACTTGGACACATTCAAAGTTCAATTAAAATGGGGGTTGGCATGGTATGGAGATGTGACGTGTCGTATAGTTTCGCTCAAGAACGAGTGTCTTCTACGAGTATCAACAGTGTGGATGTATAGATTAATGACCAAGGGATTGTCGTACCCAAGGGATTGGAAGGCCCAAGTTCCCCAAATTGGTAAACAATTCAACCAAGAATGCAATGACACTAGAGATGGTATGACAAGAGATGGATTATTTTGTTAGATGTGAAGTATGTGCAACATGGTTGTGTAGTGTTCAAAAGGGTCGTCACTCTTAAGTGACTGGTAACCAAGGCAGTAGCCGAAACAGTAGCTAAGTAGCAATGCTAATCTAGGCAATAATTGAAAGAAGCACAACTGAATACGCTTGAAGGTTACCAAGTGTTGAGGTGACAAGCCCAACAATTGGTTGTGGTGGTGTGATCAAATGGTATAGATGATTGGAGTTTCGGGTTTACTCTAGCCCAATCCAATGTCTGACAAACATCAAGAACATGCAACAATGATTAAGTCAAGGATCAAACCCCTTATCCCAACCATACCATAGTCTAGGATTGATTCTTCTAGGCTTATTTTGTGCCATACCATGGACACAAAGACTCCTTATCCATTTACCCAAGCCTTACCAAGGTCCCAAGTAAACTTCCTAGGCATAAAGTTCCAAGAATGAGGATTCAAACAAATCAAGTTCATTACTCAACATTCATCATGCTCAATGTTAAATACCTAAGAGAATAAGTTGCTAGCAAACACTCTTAATTAATTAGGTTCAACACATGCTCAAGAACTAGCAAGATTCCTAAACAAACATTCAACATAACCGTATTTCCACAAAGAACATATCCAAAACAGAATCAACATGCATATTCAAGAATCATTGTCAAAACATCATCATGGGCTAGGGCACACAACCCTAGCCCCCAACCTAAGGAACTACTCACTACTCATTGTCAAATACATGAATAATCTCAAAAGGGAAAGCATAAATACAAAGTATGAAGTAAAGATAGGTTGAGAAATGCTCAAGGTGATGATGGCCAACAACTCCTTGGTGACTCCAAGTATGTAGCAAGCCTCCTTGTGCTCCTCTCTTCTTCTCCAAACTCCAACTCTTCTCCAAGCCTCCAAGGTCTTGAGGTTCAATGAACTGCAACTTATGGTGAGGATAGGTCCGTGGAATGGTGGTGAAAAGTGTATGGTTATGGTGTATGGGATGTATGGAAGATATTTCGTTAAGGAATGGAAATGAGATCGGTGGTGGAAGATGATGAAAACTGAAGAATAAAACTCGGACAGAAGCCCCAATGTCCGGACGGATCACGGCGTTCGGACGGATTGCTCGTCAGTTCTTGGTTTCTCAAGGTGTTCTTGAGAGAATATTGTGTAGCTCTCTATGTCTCAAACTAGTTCTGATCCAGAATGAATTCAAAACACTCCCAACAGCCACCAATAGCTCCCTGCAGCCCCCATGCTCACAATAGAATATGTGAGTGGATCATGGGCAAGAAAATGCAAAAGAAATACAAAGTGGAAGGATGTAAGGAACTTAGTGGGAATATGGCAGCAAAGTGGAGGGAATGGCTGACATTATAGCCCATGCTTGCAGCAATGCACATGTGTGCAGCTGCCTAAGTGCATCTCCTCCATGTGTGGGGGCAGCCCGGAAGTGGTGCTGCCGCTTGTGGTGGTGGTTCACCGGAAAAGTCGTCGGAAAGGTAATTTCATCATTTTTTTTCCTCTTTCCAATTCTTCAAGACAACAACTTCCGAAGGTTGATTAGCACGATCATTGACTCCGTTAAGCCACGGTTGACTTTTCGTCCTCTTCTCGAAAATATACCAAGTGTTGTCAAAATGCACCTTTTTGTGCCGAATTACTTCAACTCGCGTAAATAACCTGAAATCATGAAAACACACTTTAAATGTAATAAATGGCCTTCGGATAAACTTAATTCCCGTGATTAGGAATGCAATTTGTACGTAAAAAATGTACGAATCAAGATGCCCATGGCAAAAACGAGCCAAACCTTGCCCCGTTCCCTTCTTTCTACAACTTTGCCCGTGTCAAAGCCTCACTAAGGGTGGAACATGACTCTCAAAAGGTGCTCCAATTGACGGCACTCGAAAACCCAGATTCGTTTGTGAGTAATCAATTTCTTTGTTTTAATAATTTGGATCGTAAATTATAAACGACACGAGATTTTTAAGTTTCGTCAATTGGAGCACTTTCTAAAAATCATGGTATACCATTGGTGAGATTGGACATGTTCAAAGTTCAATTAAAATGGGGGTTGACATGGTTTGGAGGTGCACGTGGCCAAAAACGGGCCAAACCTTGTCTAGTTCCATTCTTTCTACAACGTTGCACATGCCATAACCTCACCAAGGGTAGAACATGACTCTCAAAAGGTGTTAATGCAAAGACTGTCGGTCCTTACTTTGGTACAGATATGGTCTGCCTTGTCCTGTCTTAGACCTGCAAGATTAAGCAGGGCTTGTTAAGAGAATAACCGGGCGGACCGGTCACTACTCCTCCGAAGCCTTAGTCAGTTTAGGATAGGTGTTTTAGCAGTAAAACAGTAGGTGAGTTATTGCTTGCTAACCATTGAAGAGGAGTAATGACGCTATTTGTAGGGGAGCCGGCTGGGGTTCTCCTAGTCTGTTTCCGATGTAGGACTCATATGTCCGAAGGAGCATATGAGTCTGCCCCGCAAGGTACTCTGGGGTACCTGTAGGAACAGTCCTGGGCACGGTGTAGTTCGACCATGACCCGAGATGTATAGAGTGGGACCCCGGCTATAAGCCGGGCTCGCCTGCCAGCTCCACCGGGAGCCGGCTCGGTCCACGGTGAGGTGTTGTTTATGCTTGAGCCGTATGTTGTATGAACAAGTCCCCCAAGTCCCCGGTCAAGAGTCTTCTTGGTTGGGGAGTTCTATTTCTCGGCTAGCAAGTAGAAACAACACCTTGCCTAGCCCCAATAGTCCCCCAAGTCCCCAATTGTAGGAGAGTTGAGGACCGGGCTATTGAGGTAGATTTGCGCGTTGGTGTGCTCTGAGCGGCCGTGACTATATGCGTTGGTTATAGTGGCCCTGTTTGACTAGCCCCGGAAGTCCCCCAGTTTCACGTGGCGGAAATCGAAATGGATGAATGGACTAGGCGGCCGATTAAACGTGTATACGGTAGGATACACGGGCCTAGTAGCTGTAATGCGCAAATAGCTATATCTCTGCACGTCTGCGGATGTCTCCTTACGAGTTTCTGTGGCTCTAAGTATGACAGTTGCACGGATTCAAATAGGCTCGTACGGCCGTAAGGTTCGAACCGATTTTGTTCGCACAAGTGCGAAAGTACATCCGAGGGGTGCATAGCTGACAAGCGTATGCGGCTCCGGGGCGCACTCGGCCGAGTGCGCATGAGTGCTAGCCCCGTGGGATTACTGAGCTGAAAAGCCTTAGTGCCGAAAAACACTGCATCGCGCGGGTGCGATGAGAGTATCCGAGGGATATGGAGCTGAGAAGCTCGAGTGCGTGCGAGCACTTGATCGACACGGGCGTGATAATAGTATCCGAGGGATACTAAGTTGAGAAGCTCGAGTGCGTGCGAGCACTTGATCGCGCGGGCGCGATAATAGTATCCGAGGGATACCGAGCCATCTGAGGCTTGTTGCATGTGTGCCACGCGTCGAGTGACTGACGGTAGGTGATGTGGTGGTTGAAGTCTCCTCGATTATTGAAAAAGTTGGCATTAAATGCTGATGAGACGAAGAGACGCAACCCTTCACGTCCGAGCGTGCCTAGGGAAGTGATGACACGTGGCACCATCTAACTAAGAGTCTCTTCGCCTGAACGGTCAGGATTGGGCGGGAACTTAAATATAAGGGGGGGAGATTTGCCTTGACTCGATTACTTTACCAAAACTCCCAAATTTTTGAAAGTCGAAGAGGAGAGGAAAACCAGTGCCGAAACGACGCCGAGGCTGAGGATTTGCGACTCCGGCTATCTTTAAGGTTAGTGTTTTAATCTCTCGACCTCTGCGTTTAAATTTGTTTGTGCATTGGTATACGTAGAATAATCTAGGCATGTTGGAATTGTGATGAGATATAAGTAGAAAGTAGAACGTAGAACTGGGTTTTGTGTTTATGTATGTTCCTGAATTGGGTTGCCTGGGTTTGTGTTCTTCGATAATAAGTGCGAAGAATTTTTGTTGCAAACACCAGTGAGAGTAGTGAATCCAAAGGGAGAGGGAGAATTTTAAGTTTGAAGAATTTTTGACCATGTCAGAAGAGGGAAGTCACCGGGCGAGCAAGGAGAGGGTCGAAGAGATTATAGAAGTAATTGACAGCAGTAGCGAGGGAACGACCGTGTCGAACCTGTTATTAGACGAGCTGCTAGAGGATATTGGCATGGCTCGGACCCAAACCTACACGCGGCCGGATAAAAGTATAGACGAATATCTGAGAAGAGCAGATGGGAACGAGCGAGCTGCTGAGAGGGAGCGAAGTAATAAAAGCACCAGCACATCGTTGATTAGCCGGCCGGATGAAATCATACCGACGGCCGTGCCGATGAGGAGGTGGAAGCTGGAGAATGTATGGGTGGATGAGCCCGGTCGGAGTATGACCGAGGCTGAAATTAAGAAAATGAGGAGAGAGTGGATCATCCCGAGTTCAGTGACTCTCCGACCGGTCGAAGCGGGTGAATTTGCAACTAGGCCACCGCCCGGGTTAATCGCGGTGCATGAACCTATGTTTAAGCATGGGTTCACACTGTCGCTACCCGGGTGGGTACAATATATACTCAGTGCGTTGGGCTTCCCGACCGCGCAGCTGAGTACTAACGCCTGGAGGCAATTGCTAGGCATGTGCGTGCTGTGGTTCTTCAGTGGTCAGGGGTGGCCGACTCATAACGAGCTGCTGGCTTGCTACCGTCCCTCGTACTCGTCGAAGAAGCAGTGCGGTGGGACAATTAGTTTGAATGCTCGGATCGTTGGGACCGTGGTCGACGACTTGCCAACATCCCAGACCGACTGGAGGAAGACCGTGTGCTTTGCTGGTGGACAGTGGGAGTATGACGGGGTGGTACCGGCCGGCCGAGTCCCTAACTGTTTCAAACCCATAGGTCTAACCTCTTACTTTGAAATCGTAAAGTTTAATAACTACTGATAGGAGCACAAAGTGTGACGTTTTTAATATGTTTTTCCCATTCTTTGGCTACGTTTTAATTGTAACTTTGCTATTTTAGCTTAGTTTCTATCTTTGAGTCCCTAAATGATGTTTAATTGCGTAAATGAATAAAAATGAGGTTTTTAGGAAACTTTCCTGTTTTGACTTTCCTAATTTGTTTTGGAAACTTTCCTCATTTAAAATCTTTCCTCATTTGAGTTTTCTCCTATCTTCGGCAGGAATCCTAGAGGAAGCAGGAATCCTATTACAACTAGGACTGTCATTTTGTCCCGGAGCAGAAAAGAAAAGTTGGATTTCGAAAAGCCCATTGGGCTTTGGAAGGCCCAAACCGTGAGGCCCATTAAGCTAGGCCCAATCCGTGAGGCCCAAGCCCATTGGGCTATGCCGTGAGTCCAAGTCCACCAAGATGGAGGCCCAAATCCATGAAGTTCAACCCAAGATGTGAAAGCCCAAGCCCAAGCCCAGTGGACTTTTGAGTAAACCCTAACCCATTTAGGGTTGTTGCCGCATGTTTTCTAGAAGGAGGATGAATAGTGACGAAAATAAAACCCTAAAAGGTTTAGGGTTTGTAGTTGCCGCACACAAGAGTTTTATTTCATATAGTTCTCCAAGAGTTTTTCAAGGAATAAAATCAGAAATTATTGGATGTATCTAGACATGATTACGGCAAGAGAGGAATGAGGTTTCTTGTGGACTACTCAAGGAATATTTCAGCAATTATTCAAGGGGATTAATTCAGATTTTTATGGGATAAATCAAGTCAAATTCGTGCAAAATATTTGGATAATTAAAAGAGGCCTTGTGGATCACTCAAAGAAGATTCCAACTTGATTTCTACCTTCTCTTGGATGGTGAGGATCACATCTAGGGTTCCATGCTTTCTCCTATAAATAGGCTGCTCCTAGACTCAAGAAAAACACACC
Organism: Rubus parviflorus; assembly: GCA_029955375.1. Lineage (NCBI taxonomy): Eukaryota > Viridiplantae > Streptophyta > Magnoliopsida > Rosales > Rosaceae > Rubus > Rubus parviflorus. The sequence continues at coordinate 907,997 of JARGGL010000008.1, read as the reverse complement.
TTACTTCCATATTTTCAGAATACATCTACAATTTTCGTCCATTCTCTAGTGCCTAGGGTTTGCAAGTCTTCAAGGAGGAGAAGTAGCCGCCATCTACACCAAAAACCAGCCGTGACCTCCATCTTCACCACCTTGCCGTGCTCTCTTGTGTTGCTTGCTTTCAAGGATTCAAGGGTTCGTGGTCTCCATGTTCGCCATGTTTTCCATCCGGTGTATTTCAGTTACTCTTTAATTACTCTTTATGAGTTCCTCTTTGTTGTTTGTAAATTTTATGTATTAGTTAACATGACTTAAGAACATGATTTGCAGCCATGATTATGAGTTATATTGTGTTTGGAATTAAATTACTTCTGATTTTCTAAGTCGCTTATGTGTTTCTGTTTATTTGATTATGTTTTATGGAGAACTTTTATGTGTTTATGTTATAGGGTTGCAAACTTATAATATTTGCATGTAATTGGAGCTAGAATTAAGGTTTACGGCTTTCCGGAATCTAATTCACTAAAGTAGTGAAGGCTTTGGACAAAGGTCGGAATCAAATAAAAAGGATTGCAAATAGATGGACTTTTCCATACTAGGTTGTGCACTTTAATTGACAACTCTTTTCTATGCTTTAAACATGGTTTGATTAGCTAACTTTTTAGACTAAGATGGCATGTTTAATTGGTTAACCTAGGTGCTTTCACTTAGGATAATTTTCGTGGTTAGGGTTTGATTGGGAATGATTAGCTTTTGATTGTTCACAATGTCAATTTCGGATTCATGATAAGGAAATCGGTTGTTTTCGATTCATGCTTTAACTCATATGATTGTGGCTGTGTTTCATGTACTTATCGTTCCATTCCATGTAAGGTTGTCATTAGTAATTGTAATTAGTAGTTTAGATAAGTAGTTTCATATAAATCAATCTCTCTACACCCCTTTATTTTCGTGTACATATGTTTATATATATTTGTATATTTGTGACACTAATTCTTTATAATGATTCTTTGTTTAGGTACTACCCCTAATCCCCGTTGTTAACGATCCCTACTTGCTTTATACTACCGATGATTTTAGGGTTTAAATTGATGCTTGCAAAAGTCATATCAACTACCTCGGGTTGTAGACTAATCGTGCGATTGTTGTTTTGCAGGGAAAAAGGAGTTGGTGGGAGCCTTAGAGCGAGTGAGAATCGCGCGGGTGTTGCAGGGTTGGACGGAAGCGCTAGCGAGAAGCTCCTATCGGCACATCTGATTTCCCGTGCTTGAGCACGCGGGCGTTGGTAAAATACCAAGTAGGTATTCGTGTAAACACGTGAAAGTGAACCTGTTTAGAGTGCGCTCTCTTTTTTTTTTTTTTTTTTTTTGGCGGTAGTCTTACTGATGGCGTTGTGTAGAGGTAAAAGTGAAGAAACCTGTCCGGAAGAAGATGGACCCGCTCATCGACATTGAGGACGACTACCAGTTGATAGGAACATATAATGTGACGTTTTTAATGTGTTTTCCCTACTATTTGGCTATGATTTAATTGTAACTTTGCTATTTTAGCTTAGTTTCCATCTTTTGAGTCCTGAAATGATGTTTAAATGTGTTAATGAATAAAATGAGGTTTTTAGGAAACTTTCCTGTTTTGACTTTCCTAATTTGTTTTGGAAACTTTCCTCATTTAAAATCTTTCCTCATTTGTGCTTTCTCCTACACTTGGCAGGAATCCTAATGACGTCAGGAATCCTAGTGCAACCAGGATTACTATTTCATGGGAGCTCGGAAAAATTACGAAGCTTAATGGGCTTATTCGACGCCCATTAAGAGGTGGGCTGCCATGAGGCCCAATTGGGAGGCCCAAATCCATGAAGACAAGCCCATTGGACTTTTAGATGAAACCCTAGTCCATTAGGGTTAATTATGGACGAAAATTACAAAGGGAAAGGAAGAGGTTGCCGCACAAATGAAGTCCAAGAAGGATTAAGAGTGTTCTTCCTTAATAAAATCAGATTTTTAGGGAATGAATCTAGTCCTAATTTCGGCAAAAAGAGAAGGGTTTCGTGGTGGCTACTCAATTAATTTTCAGCAACAATTAAGAGATAAATCCTAAAAGATTTCGACATCTAGATGGAGGGATAGGATTGCATCAAGGGTTCCATGATTTCTCCTATAAATAGGCTGCTCTTCAACACAATTCTACACACCTTCTACCCGAGAAAAATACCATTCCATACCTCTCAAGTTTCGGCAACACCACCATCCAAGGTTCTCGGTTTCCATTCTCTAGTGCAAGGGTTCTCAAGACTTCAAGGAGGAGGAGAAGGCGAAATCACCATCATCACCAACCATATTTCGACATCACCATCACCATCTTCAACTTGTCTTCACGGCTTGGATTGCTTGCGTTCAAGGATTCAAGGTTTTGTGGCTTCAAGATCTTCATGCTATTCATATGGTGTATTTCGACTTAGCCTTTAAATTTATACCTCTTTGTTGCTTGTTAATCTTTTGTATTAGTTAACATGACATGGATTATATAATTTCCAGCCCTTGTTTTTGGATTTATTTAATTATTGGATTGGATTTAATTAGTTCTTCTAGCATCTTATGTGAATTTGTTTATTTGATTTTGTCTTTAATGTTGGAATCAAATAAAAAGGATCATGGATAGATGAGCGTTCTCACTAGGTCGTGCACTTTAATTAACAACTCTTTTTCTAAGCGTTGGACATGTTTTGATTGATCACCTTTGCATGTTTAATTGATTGGCTTGACAGAGTGTTCTCGGAGTTAATTCATAGGGAAAGTTTTATTTGGGGAATGATAATTGGCGTTCCAGCATTCCACATATGTTAATTTCGGATTCATGGCTAGGGAATTAATTAATTTTCAGTTTAATAATCGATAGATTTGTACACTTGTGGTTGTGAGTTGTGGGTTTCATGTTCCATTGTATTTAATTTATTCTTTGTAGAGTAACCATTTAGTTTAAACAAATCATACCTTTAAATCCCCCATATTTTCGTTGCATATATTGTCTATACTTTGTATATTTGTGACACTAATTCTTTATAATGATTCTTTGTTTAGGTACTACCCCTAATTCCCGTTGTTAACGATCCCTACTTGCTTTATACTACCGATGATTTTAGGGTTTAAATTGATGCATGCTTTTAGTCATATCAGTTTTTGGCGCCGTCGACGGGGATTGAAAACGTTCCTAAACTATTTTGTGAATAATACATGTTGATATTTGTTGTATGTTACACTTATTAGTAATTTATTTAGGTGTTTTGAGTATAGTTGATTATTGAAGTTGTTGTGGGTTGTAACTTGAACGGAACAGGTAAAGTCCCTTTTGTTAATATTGGCCTAAACCCTTCATTTGTACCTTGCTAAGGTCACTTGAGGTTGAGGGCGGCCTTTATTAACACTTGGAGATTTGTCTAACACACAAGTACTTTTCTGAGCTGAGTAAGGGGCACATGGATGGTGTCTAGGCCGAGACCCTGGGTGACAGGTTCTGGATTCAGAGGATTACAGACTGACCAAAACCACTATGTGGGAGTAGTCGATAGGGGCCTAAACCTCAATGAGGGAGTAGCCTCCGTAACCGCTAATGAGTCCTACCCCTCGCTTATCTCTTGACCTGGCCATCCGCCTTCTGAAACAAAGGAAAAGTATTTGTGTCTAGGCATTGTACTTAGGCCGTACGTCCACCTCGAGTTACCGCTTGGAATCAACTTTGTTTTTTACTATATTTAGGACAAAAGAAAATGTTGTTCTATACTTAAGGTATATTGGATTAAACATGACTTTGAGAAAGGTAGCTGTTTCAACCCCATTGCACATTGAGGTCCTCTGTTCCCGTACCTAAGGTGTATTTTGTGAATAAAAGTTACATAGACATAAGGAAACTTAATGTATAGCCCAAATTTTCGTCACTTTTGTATCTTGAATTTATTTTGTATGCATTTTGTGATATACTTTGTATTTACTTTGTAAATTTGGTTACTAACTTGTTAATTTTGTACAGGAATTAATGAATGTCCAATTCTGAGCTCTCACCATTAACTGCCATTCAAGAACGTATCAATAGGTTAAGGGAGAACACAGATTTTTACATAGCTCATCAAAGCCAATCAGAAGACTCATGTAATAACTCCCCACGTTCCTTGTCAGACGAGGAGGAAGACATACCTGTGCTTGAAAACGTTCCTGATCAAGAGCAAGGAATTCCAATGGCTGAAACTATAAGGCAACTTTCAAATGCTACTGATGGAGGAGCTGCACCTCTATGCATCACATATCCGGACCCTGGTGAGGGTAAGGAAGCTGATTTTGAATTGAAGAGTGGATTCTTACACCACCTATCCAAGTTCCATGGTCTTAATAGTGAAGATCCCAACAAGCATCTTAAGGAATTTCATTTTGTGTGTGGGAGTATGTGTCCCAAGAATGGAGATATAGACATCCTTAAGATGAAGGCGTTTCCCTTTTCTTTGGAGGATAGGGCAAAGACATGGCTATTTGACTTACCTGCTGGCCATGTCAACACTTGGGATAGATTGAAGAGTGAGTTTCTCACCAAGTACTTTTCGGCCTCAAGGATTACTGTCTTGAGGAAGCAGATCACTGGGATTCAACAAGCTGGGGATGAAACGTTCTGCACTTACTATGAGAGGTTCAAGACCTTAGTTGCATCATGTCCTTCACATGGAATGAAGGAAGAGAGCCTTCTCACTTATTTTTATGAGGGACTTCTTCCCTTGGAGCGTAGTCTTTTGGATGCTGCTGCTGGAGGTTCTTTCATGGATAAAACTCCTACAATTGCTAAGGAGCTGCTTACAAACCGAGCCCTCAACTATCAACAGTATGAGGGGCGTTATCCTCTTCTCGGAGGGTAAATGAGGTAACTTCTCACTCTAACTTGGAAGATAAGGTGAATAAAATGTCTACTCTATTGTCTCAGGTACTTAAACAGAATCAAGGTCAAGGAGTGTTCCAAGTTTGTGGGGTCTGTTCTTTGCAAGGGCACCCTACGGACCAATGCCCTCAACTGATTGAGAATGGAGGATGGGAGTCTGCTAACGCCATTGGAGGTTACCAAGGAGGTCAAGGAGGCCCTCAACGTCCAAGGTATGATCCGTATTCGAACACCTACAACCTCGGATGGAGGGATCACCCGAACTTCAAGTGGACCAACAATGATCAAGCCCAACAACCTCCACAAGGGAATGTCAACCACCCACCAGGCTTTTATCAAAAGCCTCAGGTTCCTCAAAACTATTCTTCTAACCCTAATTCTAGTTCTAATTCGAATTATGATAAAATGTTTGAAGCACTGACGAGTACTACTCAAGCTTTAGTTCAAGGTCAACAGAATCAAGGGAAGGAGATCGCAGAGCTGAAAAAGCAAATGGACCAAGTGGTGGGCTTTATGAACAAGATACATGAGACGGGACAGCTCCCTAGTACCACAATCCCTAATCCTAAAGGGTAAAGCTGCGGCATTGAGTCTAGGCTGAGGACTATAAACATTAAGGGCTATTTGGGAGGCAACCCAATTCAACCGAAGCTGTGGAGGAGCCATCACACGCAGATTTGCGTTCTCTATCTCTCTCCATCTCTTTTGGTTGAACTGTATATTTGTTTCTTTACATTTTTAGTTTTTATATTGAGGACAATATAGGATTTAAGTGTGGGGGAGATTTCTATCTTCTCATTTTATATATATTTTCGTTGGTTTTTATTAAAAAAAAAAAAATTCAAAAATTCAAAAAAGAGTCATTGTTTTGTTTGTTTTGAGTCTTAGGATGCCCTTAACTGCCTAAGATGAGCTTAATTTTTGAAATCATGGTTGAAAAGTGAAGCACAAGATCAACATGTTGAATGTTATTCTTTGGTTAATTGATGAATATGGAAGATGTGTGAACTTGTAGTAGATATGGTTTTGCAACTTTGGTACAGAATTTGAGCATGTTAAGATAAGTTAATGAACCCTATGTGAGCTTTTGAGCTATATATGTGCTTTCTTTGTTGAGAGTTGATATAATCAGATTTTTCTTGGCTTAAATTCGTTTTTAACCTCATTACTCCTTCTATTTGATCAATTGCATGCCATAGAATTTCAATGGACTAGAGAGTTTACTAGAACTTACTTTTTGAAATTTTTCGAAACTTATAGTCATAATATACCCTGATTTTGGAAAGGATTGAAGGCACTTAGGATTTCCACTATTGCCAAATTGCCATGTGTCCCTTATTTGTGTACAAGCATGTGCACCCCTTAATTAAACCCCTTTGAGCTTACATGAGACATTTTCTTTCACCACCTGCGTTATCTATACCCTAAACCTTAGTATAGTTACATCTCTACCCTTGTTCTAGAAACTTAGTAGAGCTATGCTTTGGTGATCGAAATTTGGTGATTGAAAAACAAAAGAAAAAGAGGTGATTGACGAAAATAAGTGTGGGGGAAGGGATAGACTTGTTCATTACATGTGTATGCCGTGAAAAAAAAAATATATATATATATATATATATGTACGGCAAGAAAAAAAAAATGATGAAAAAAAAATGGATTAATGTCCCATTTCCCAATGATTTAGGAGGTTGTTTTGAATTGAAGGCCCAATAAATAAATACTTGGCCTTTGTTCTTTGTCATACTTGTTTAGAGTGAAGTTTGGACCCAACATGAAGACATTTGGCCCTTTTTGAGAGAATACATGGTTACTTTGGTGCTCTACTAGGTTTTTAGGACACTTTGTGATTCCTTATCCTTTGTTTCTTTTAAACCGTGAGCCTATTTCTGAGGCAATTGTTAAGGGCAATAAAGTCATTTTCGTGTGAAGTGTGGGTGTGTTGCTAGGGACTAGCAATAGCTAAGTGTGGGGGAATTTGATAGGAACATATAATGTGACGTTTTTAATGTGTTTTCTCTACTATTTGGCTATGATTTAATTGTAACTTTGCTATTTTAGCTTAGTTTCCATCTTTTGAGTCCCGAAATGATGTTTAAATGTGTTAATGAATAAAATGAGGTTTTTAGGAAACTTTCCTGTTTTGACTTTCCTAATTTGTTTTGGAAACTTTCCTCATTTAAAATCTTTCCTCATTTGTGCTTTCTCCTACACTTGGCAGGAATCCTAATGACATCAGGAATCCTAGTGCAACCAGGATTACTATTTCATCCCGGAACGGAAAATTGGAGCTCGGAAAAATTACGAAGCTTAATGGGCTTATTCGACGCCCATTAAGAGGTGGGCTGCCATGAGGCCCAATTGGGAGGCCCAAATCCATGAAGACAAGCCCATTGGACTTTTGGATGAAACCCTAGTCCATTAGGGTTAATTATGGACGAAAATTACAAAGGGAAAGGAAGAGGTTGCCGCACAAATGAAGTCCAAGAAGGATTAGGAGTGTTCTTCCTTAATAAAATCAGATTTTTAGGGAATGAATCTTGTCCTAATTTCGGCAAAAAGAGAAGGGTTTCTTGGTGGCTACTCAATTAATTTTCAGCAACAATTAAGAGATAAATCCTAAAAGATTTCGACATCTAGATGGAGGGCTAGGATTGCATCAAGGGTTCCATGATTTCTCCTATAAATAGGCTGCTCTTCAACACAATTCTACACACCTTCTACCCGAGAAAAATACCATTCCATACCTCTCAAGTTTCGGCAACACCACCATCCAAGGTTCTCGGTTTCCATTCTCTAGTGCAAGGGTTCTCAAGACTTCAAGGAGGAGGAGAAGGCGAAATCACCATCATCACCAACCATATTTCGACATCACCATCACCATCTTCAACTTGTCTTCACGGCTTGGATTGCTTGCGTTCAAGGATTCAAGGTTTTGTGGCTTCAAGATCTTCATGCTATTCATATGGTGTATTTCGACTTAGCCTTTAAATTTATACCTCTTTGTTGCTTGTTAATCTTTTGTATTAGTTAACATGACATGGATTATATAATTTCCAGCCCTTGTTTTTGGATTTATTTAATTATTGGATTGGATTTAATTAGTTCTTCTAGCATCTTATGTGAATTTGTTTATTTGATTTTGTCTTTAATGTTGGAATCAAATAAAAAGGATCATGGATAGATGAGCGTTCTCACTAGGTCGTGCACTTTAATTAACAACTCTTTTTCTATGCGTTGGACATGTTTTGATTGATCACCTTTGCATGTTTAATTGATTGGCTTGACAGAGCGTTCTCGGAGTTAATTTTCATAGGGAAAGTTTTATTTGGGGAATGATAATTGGCGTTCCAGCATTCCACATATGTTAATTTCGGATTCATGGCTAGGGAATTAATTAATTTTCAGTTTAATAATCGATAGATTTGTACACTTATGGTTGTGAGTTGTGTGTTTCATGTTCCATTCCATTGTATTTAATTTATTCTTTGGAGAGTAACCATTTAGTTTAAACAAATCATACCTTTAAATCCCCCATATTTTCGTTGCATATATTGTCTATACTTTGTATATTTGTGACACTAATTCTTTATAATGATTCTTTGTTTAGGTACTACCCTAATCCCCGTTGTTAACGATCCCTACTTGCTTTATACTACCGATGATTTTAGGGTTTAAATTGATGCATGCTTTTAGCATATCACCAGTTAATCGAGGACCTGGTAAATCAGGGCATGGCAGTACAATCTTTATCCGTCGATCCCGATATGCTGCTAGTGACCAAGTCGCCCGAGCTAGTGAACCTGGAGCTGGGCCTCGAGAACTATGAGGTGCCGATTGAGGAGGACACAGACGAGACCGTGCTGGGCACTCGACTAGAGGCCAAGAAGCGAACGGTGGAGAAAAAGAAAACAAAGGTATCCCAGTCGGCCGGCCCGGAAGTGACCCTCACGGGTAAGTGGGTCGGTGCTTACGTGGAAGTAAGTGGACCCGGCGTAGTGAAGAGGGCCAAGGTTGCTAGTGCGAGCTCGCGGCCGACGGACGTGGGTTGCGGTTTTGGTGCTTTGGCGATCCAAGGACCCGAGCTTCCGAGGACCAGGCTAAACCGCCTGCTTGACGAGGCGGGGATGGCGGACGAGCGATTCGTTCGTCGTATGGTCGAGGACCTAAAAGAGGCCGGAACCGATTTGTTCAAGGCCAACAATGCTACGCCCCGGGAGAACCGTGACCGGATGCTCGCGCAGGGCATGCGGGTAAGTTGTATACTTAGTAGTTTGTCAGTTATTAAATTTTATGTTGAGCCTTGATTGTAAAAATTTGCTGTGGCAGTTCATGCATTCGCTCTATCTGGTGGACGCAATGTAAAAAGACCCCATAACTCAGGAACAACTGCAAAAGGTTGAAAGGGCCTTTAATGTAGCAGAGAGCGCCCGAGCTAAAGCCGTGGCTAGTGAGGCCAAACTCAAGGAGGAAAAAGCGGCACTGTTGCAGAAACTGAAAGAAGAAAAGGCCGGGCTTGTCACGCTCAAGGGCGAAAAGGAGAAGCTAGGGGAAGAGCTTGACCGACTTAAGGGCGTGGAAGTTAACGCCCGTGAGCTGGCAAAGAAGGTGGAAGAAATCCCAACACTGCTTGCCGATGTGGCCAAGACTGCGGCTGAGAGGGCGGTGGAGGAATTTAAAAAGTCGGGTGAGTTCGCCGAGCTTCTGAGGCAACAGCACGTAAAGGCGGTCACGGATAACACCAACTTGTACAAAAGGCGCGGGTGGCTGAATTTGGAGAAAATCCTGGCCGACCGAGTGGCCGACAAGGCGAGCAGAGCACAGGAAGAGCTAGATCGAGCGATTGCGGCTGAGGAAGAACAGAGAAATGCCGAGCGGGCCGAGAGGGAGCAGGACTTGGGGAATTTTGACACGGGCGAGTCGACCGAAGTTGTTCCCCAAACCCCGGGTGATCAACTCTGAACCTCCAATGCCTGTACCCTAGTATTTTATTTTTGCTGAAATTTCTGAACATGGGCCCGAGGCCATTGTTTGCAATGTATGACAATTATGGGTTTCACAAGCCCCCTTTTGTTGACCGTTAAATTTGTAATTGCCGATTTGGATAGTTGTGACTAGCAACTGCGTAGTTCGTGCTGTCTAGTCATTCATACAAGTATGTCGGTCGTGCCTTGAATTGAAATATTTTTAGGCAAACGAGAAAAGGATTAAGTTTGTGCCGGTCTGAGTTATTAATATCCAGGAGATATAATAAGAGGGGCACAATGGTTTGAATAATCCAATGTTGTACTAAAAATATACCAAGGTTACAAAATACTCGGGTGCGAGAGTTTAACTCGTACACTACATATGTGCCCGGCCGATCACTTGTAATGTAACGCAAGTGCTGGATGTTCCATGGGTGGCGCGAGACTTCCCCATCCTTATTCTTGATGTAGAATGAGTTTGGGTCCGTGCTCGGCATGAGCTCATAGGGACCCTCCCAGGTTGGTTTGAGTCCTTTTGGAGGAGGTATGACTTCTTTCATGGCCCAGTCCCCCACTTTGAGCGGGTGAGCTTTGACCCTGGAATTATAGTGGCGTTCAACGCGCTGCTTGTTGTCAAGGTTGCGCAAGTGGGCGCGTTCCCGTGTTTCTTCCAATAGGTCCATGTCAAGGTTGAGACCGGCAGTATTGGTGGCCGGGCTGTAATGAATGACTCGCTCGGTTGGGTGTGTCATCTCGACCGGGATGACAGCCTCCGAGCCGAAAGTCATGCAAAATGGCGTTTCGCCGTTTGCCCTTGTGGGTGTCGTCCGATAAGACCAGAGCACCTCTGGCAACTTTTCGGCCCATAGACCCTTGGCGTCATCGAGCTTCTTCTTCAACGTCTTCTTAATAATCTTGTTGACCGCTTCCACCTGGCCGTTAGTTTGTGGATGAGCGGGTGAAGCATAAAGAAGCTTGGTGCCATTTCGTGCTGTGAAGTCGCGGATTTCGTCGTTGTCAAATTGACCGCCGTTATCGGTAATGATAGTCTCAGGCACGCCAAAACGACAGTAAATGTTCTTCCAGAGGAAGTGTTCGATACGTTCGGTCGTGATAAGAGCTAAGGGCTCAGCCTCGACCCACTTTGTGTTGTAGTCAACGGCCACCACAATGTACTTAAATTGGTCTTTGGCTGTCGGGAGTTTCCCGAGTAAGTCTAAGCCCCATTGGGCAAACGGCCATGGGCTGACGATGATAGAAAGAAGTGCCGATGGGAGCCGTGGAACGTTGGCGTAACTCTGGCACTTGATACAGGAGGAGGCGACCTTATAAGCATCCCGGCCGAGTGTTGTCCAGAAATAACCTTAGGGTTTTCTGCGCCAGGGTCCGAGCGCCCGAGTGGTTGCCGCAGATCCCGCCATGTATCTTTTGTAAGATGGAGACGCCCTCTTCTGGGGACACGCAACAGAGATTGGGCATGAACAAACCCCTCCTATAGAGCCGGTCGTCCCGGACGATGTAACGGGCCGACTTTAAGGCCAGTCGACGGAAAGCTACTTTGTCGCTTGGACCTACCTGTGTTGTGAGGAAGGTGATGATCGGATCCATCCAAGTGACAGGCTTGTCGACCGGGAATACTTCTTCTAGGGTTTTAGGGATGCTGGGCTTGAGAAGTGCTTCAACTCGCGGTCGACCGAACTGGTTGTCGGGCGCGGATGTGGCCAACCGAGCAAGGGCGTCAGCCTTAGAGTTCTTGGCGCGCGGGATACGTGTAAGGGTTGTATTTTTAAAGTGTTGCAGGAGCACTTTCACGTATCCCGCATAAGCTGCTAGTTGGTGCTCTTTTGTTAGTAACTCGCCCGTGACCTGACCGACAACCAGTTGTGAGTCACTGAAAATGTTGAGGTTGTCGGCTCTAAGCTCCCTTGCTAGCTGGAGACCGGCAACAAGTGCCTCGTACTCGGCGATGTTATTTGAGGCTTTGAAGCTGAACTTGAGAGCATACTCTGTGAGGGAGCCGTCCGGGGAAATCACTATGATGCCCGCGCCACTTCTTTTCAGGTTTGCGGATCCGTCGACATATAGTTCCCATAACCGGAGTTGGGACTGAGGGGCCACCGTGACCATGGCGCCCGAGCTGGGCTGCACATGGTCGAGCGGCGTGAGCTCATAAATGAAATCAGCAGCCGCCTGGCCCTTTACTTTTGTCCTGCCCTTATAGTGAATATCGAACTCGCCCAGCTCAACCGCCCATTTGACCAAACGGCCGGACGTCTCAGGTTTCTGAAGTACCTGTCGGAGTGGTTGATCAGTAAGGACATGTATTGTGTGAGCCTGAAAGTATGGGCGTAGGCGTCTGGCCGACACGATTAAGGCGAGGGCGAGTTTCTCGATATCGGGGTAACGAGTTTCGGAGTCGACAAAACCCTTGCCGGCATAGTAGACGGGCAATTCGTCCGAGTCAACTCTTCGTATCAAGGCCGAGCTGACTGCCGTTGGTGACACGGAGAGGTATATATAAAGTATCTCGCCCGTGACCGGCTTGGATAATAAGGGAACCGTGCTAAGATATCCCTTGAGGGCTTGGAACGCCTGTTCGCACTCGGCCGTCCAATCCACTCTGTTTGGTAGATTGAAGGATCTTGAAAAATGGGGTGCACTTATCGGTTGATCTTGAGATAAAGCGTGAGAGTGCAGCAACCCGGCCGTTAAGACTTTGTACCTCCAGCTTAGTGGTGGGGGATTTCATATCGAGGATGGCCCTGACCTTATCCAGGTTGGCCTCTATTCCTCGCTCGCTGATGATGAAACCAAGGAACTTGCCCGCCTCGACCCCGAAGATGCACTTCTCTGGGTTTAACCGCATGTCATACTTAGTAAGGATTTTGAAGATGATAGAGAGGTTGTGGACATGTCCCTCGGCCGTGATGCTCTTGACCAGCATGTCGTCGATATAGACTTCCATAATTGTGCCAATATGCTCGGAGAACATTGAATTGACAAGCCTTTGGTAGGTGGCTCCTGCATTCTTGAGGCCGAAAGGCATGACCTGGTAGCAGTAGAGGCCTTTGTCGGTTGTGAAAGATGTATGTTTCTGGTCAAGGGGATCCATCTTTATCTGGTTGTAACCAGAGTATGCGTCCATAAAGCTGAGCAGCTTATGGCCGGCCGTTGAGTCGACCAATTGATCAATGCGTGGTAATGGAAAACTGTCCTTAGGACAAGCACGGTTGAGGTTGGTATAGTCCACGCACATGCGCCATTTGCCGTTTGGCTTTTTCACCATTACCACGTTCGAGAGCCATGTGGGGTAGATGACCTCCCTGATGAAACCAATTTTTTGAAGTTTAGAGACCTCGACCTGGATGGCCTTGTATTTCTCGTCATCAAAAGCTCTTCTTTTTTGCCGGATGGGATTAGCACCCGGGTAAAGAGTGAGCTTGTGTGAGATAATCTTTGTAGAGATGCCCGGCATGTCGGTGTACGACCATGCAAAAACATGAGCGTTATCTTGAAGAAAAGATACCAGGGCGGTTTTGATTTCTGGGGAAAGATTTGACCCAATGCGAAGTTGGCGCTCTGGATACGCGTCCGATACAGGAACAAGAGTGAGCTCCCCCACCGGTTGAGGAGAGTCCACGGCCGGGTCCTCTTGCCGAGGGTCGTCCGGGATGTTGTTCGGTAACTCTGGTGTAGCCAGAGCGAGTATCTAGTGACGCCCCCGAGTGATGTTAGTATTATAACATTGTCGGGCGATCTCCTGGTCTCCTCTAATGAAACCTGTCCCGGCCGGTGTGGGAAACTTCATTCACAGCATGTGACCGGCCACAATACATCTGAGTCGCCAAAGGGTCGGTCAGCCAAGTATAGCATTGTAGGCAGATGGGCAATCGACCACAATAAATTCCGTCTCGAGCGAGGCACACTGAGGGCTTGTGCCAAGCACAACGTTCATTTGGTCAGAACCCAATGGCTGCGTTATGTCGCCCGAGAAGCTGAGCAACGGCTCGTGGTCCTGGAACAATTTGGACTTGTGGCGGTCCAGTTGTTGGTATGCCGGGTTAAACAAGACATTGACCGCTGATCCGCTATCGACCAGGATACGTGTCATCCGAAATTGATCGACCTGGGCCGTTATCAAGAATGGGTCATTGTGGGGTTGCTGAAGAGACTCTTCCTCAGATTCGTCGAAGGTGATGGGTGACCAGCCCGTCTTCCGGACGGTCGAGGTCTTATACTGGTGAACGTTGAAAACCTCGAAGCCGTGTCCCGCCCGGGTACAGCGTTTCTTAGAGCGCTGGGATGAAGGGCCGCCTAGGTGACCGCCACCGTCGATCGTGTTGATAGAGCCCCGGACCTGGTGTACAGTATTGACCTGCGGGCGAGGTTTATACTGGCTGAGTTTGCCATCATTGATAAGGGACTGGATCATGTCCTTCAGGGCGATACAGAAGTTAGTGTCATGTCCGCCATCGTCATGGTACTTGCAGTATCTGGGAGAGTTCGTGATCTTCAGCCGGCGAAAGTTTTTTCGCTTGGGGCCAGGGATCTGATCCTTACACTGATCCCAAATTTCTTCATAAGTTGTTGTAAGGACAATGAATACTGAGTACCGGGCAGACTGAGTGGGTGATCGGTAAGGCGTGCCCTTAGCCTGCTGCCGAACGTTGCGATCCGGGCCCGAGCTATAAGAAGTATCCTTGTTCTTCTTTGGATATGAATAAGTAGGCCGGGCGTCCGGTTGACCAGCCGTTGTTGTGGTTGGGATGTTTCGGGCCGCCTGCTCTGTAGGAACTGGCCTAATTGGAATTGAGCTGTCGTTGTCGTACGTGTCAAACTCGGCCTGTGCATGTCGGGCGGCTACCGTCATGAGACGATCATAATCGAGCGGTGGTCGTGTATTAAGCTCATATAGGAAATTGCCTCTGCGCAGACCCTGCATGAAGGCGGCGTAGGCAAGTGTCTTGTCTAGGTTACAGCAGCGTGTCGTTGCCGTTTGCCACCTGTTGACAAACGTTTTGAGCGTTTCTTGCTCGCCTTGCTGAATCTTGAAGAGGTGAGCAGTTGTTCGGTACCCTTCGGTTCGGAGGACGAATCGTTCGGAGAAGGCGTCACATAATTGCTCGTACGAGTTGATAGAGTTTGGTTTAAGATCGAAAAACCAACTCAATGCCTCGCCCGTGAGCGTTTCTTGAAAGCCATGGCATAATGATGTCATTGTGTAGCCTTTGTCGGCCACAATGGACCTGAAGTTATCCATGTGGAGATCAGGATCGGTTATCCCATCATACCGATCGGCCTTTAATGAATGTGTGAATCAGAAGGCGAGCATTAAGAATCTCAGGTGTGAAGGGTCCCGGTCGCTCTTTGAATCCCGGGCGCACAACGCGTTGTGCGTTGGCCTGTTCATATTTTTCGACCCGGGACTCCAAGCGTTGAATTGAGCGAGTGAGTTGTAGAAAAATATCTTGGTCGGTGGGCTCTGCTGTGGATGTACCGGCCGTGTCTGAGGTTCTGGTTATAGGTGGAGGTGGGCCCTTATCTTGGAGCCCTTGTGGGTTTAAACGGATGGGGATGTGGATGATTCCTGGGTTAGAGGGGTCGTAAGCTTCTTGAGACCGAGTGAGTTCCGCATTCTGAGCCTCCAACTCCCGACACCTGTTTTGTCCGGCCGACATGATCTCGCGCTCGCTCCTTTGTGTCTCACGAAGGGCGGCCAAATCTTGCCGCATGATCTCAATCATGGCCTGGTAATCTGGAGTACGGGTCCTAGTTTGACTCGAATTGGGGTCAGTAGGTTCATTAGGGGCATTAGTAGTGGTGGAAGGGGTGTTTTGTGGTGTGTCAAAATTGAGCACTCAACCGACCTCCGTAGTTTTGTCGCCCGTGTTGGTCATGGCTTTATGAGTGGTGGAGTTTATTACTCGTATTCTAAACAGACGGCGCCAATTGTTAATGCAAAGACTGTCGGTCCTTACTTTGGTACAGATATGGTCTGCTTTGTCCTGTCTTAGACCTGCAAGATTAAGCAGGGCTTGTTAAGAGAATAACCGAGCGGGCCGGTCACTACTCCTCCGAAGCCTTAGTCAGTTTAGGATAGGTGTTTTAGCAGTATAACAGTAGGTGAGTTATTGCTTGCTTACCATTGAAGAGGAGTAATGACGCTATTTGTAGGGGAACCGGCTGGGGTTCTCCTAGTCTGTTTCCGATGTGGGACTCATATGTCCGAAGGATCATATGAGTCTGCCCGGCAGGGTACTCTAGGGTACCTGTAGGAACAGTCCCGGGCACGGTGCAGTTCGACCATGACCCGGGATGTATAGAGTGGGACCCCGGCTATAAGCCGGGCTCGCCTGCCAGCCCCACCGGGAGCCGGCTCGGTCCACGGTGAGGTGTTGTTTATGCTTGAGTCGTATGTTGTATGAACAAAAGGTACTCCAATTGACGGCACTCGAAAAGCTCGATTCGTTTATGAGTTATGAATTTCTTTGTTTAAATAATTTAGAAAATCGTAAATCAAAAACGACACGATATTTTCGAGTTTTGTCGATCGGAGCAATTTCTAAAAATCATGTTTTACCATTGGTGAGACTTGGACACATTCAAAGTTCAATTAAAATGGGGGTTGGCATGGTATGGAGGTGCCCATGGCCAAAATGGGCCAAACCTTCCCCCGTTCCCTTCTTTCTACAACTTTGCCGGTGCCATAACCTCACTAAGGGTAGAACATGACTCTCAAAAGGTGCTCCAATTGACGGCACTCGAAAACCTCGATTCGTTTGTGAGTAATCAATTTATTTCCTTTAATACTTTGGAAAATCGTAAATTATAAACGACACGAGATTTTCAAGTTTCGCCAATTGGAGCACTTTCAAAAAATCATGTTTTACCATTGGTGAGATTGGACACGTTCAAAGTTCAATTAAAATGGGGGTTGACATGGTTTGGAGGTTGCCGTGGCCAAAAACGGGACAAACCTTGTCCAGTTCCATTCTTTCTACAACGTTGCACATGCCAAAACCTCACCAAGGGTAGAACATGACTTGAAAAGGTACTCTAATTGACGGCACCCGAAAAGCTCGATTCGTTTGTGAGCTATTAATTTCGTTGTTTTAATAATTTACAAAATCGTAAATCACAAACGACATGATATTTTCGAGTTCTGTCAATTGGAGAAATTTCTAAAAATCATGTTTTACCATTGGTGAGACTTGGACACATTCAAAGTTAAATTAAAATGGGTGTTGGCATGGTACCGAGGTGCCCATGGGCAAAACGGGCCAAACTTTGCCCCGTTCCCTTCTTTCTACAACTTTGCCGGTGCCATAACCTCACTAAGGGCAGAACATGACTCTCAAAAGGTACTCCAATTGACGGCACTCGAAAACCTCGATTCGTTTTTGAGTAATCAATTTCTTTGCTTTAATACTTTGGAAAATCGTAAATTGTAAACGACACGAGATTTTTACGTTTCGTCACTTGGAGCACTTTCTAAAATTCATGGTTTACCACTGGTGAGATTGGACACATTCAAAGTTCAATTAAAATGGGGGTTGACATGGTTTGGAAGTGCCTATGGCCAGAACGGGCCAAACTTTACCTAGTTCCCTTCTTTTTACAACGTTGCACATGCCATAACCCCATCAAGGGTAGAACATTACTCTCAAAAGGTGCTCGAATTTACGGAACTCGAAAACATCGATTCGTTTGTGAGTAATGAATTTCTTTGTTTTAACACTTTGGAAAATCGTAAATTATAAACGACACGAGATTTTCAAGTTTCGTCAATTTGAGCACATTCAAAAAATCGTGTTTTACCATTGGTGAGATTAGACACGTTCAAAGTTCAATTAAAATGGGGGTTGACATGGTTTGGTGGTGCCCGTGGCCAAAACGGGCCAAACCTTGTCTAGTTCCATTCTTTCTACAACGTTGCACATGCCATAATCTCACCAAGCGTAGAACATGACTCTCAAAAGGTACTCCAATTGAAGGCACTCGAAAAGCTCGATTCGTTTGTGAGTTATTAGTTTCTTTGTTTTAATAATTTACAAAATCGTAAATCACAAACGAAATGATATTTTTGAGTTCTGTCAATTGGAGCAATTTCTAAAAATCATGTTTTACTATTGGTGGGACTTGGACAAATTCAAAGTTCAATTAAAATGGGTGTTGGCATGGTATCAAGGTGCTCATGGCCAAAACGGGCCAAACCTTGCCCCGTTCCCTTCTTTCTACAACTTTGCCGGTGCCATAACCTCACTAAGAGTAGAACATGACTCTCAAAAGGTGCTCCAATTGAGGGCACTCGAAAACCTCGATTCGTTTTTAAGTAATTAATTTATTTGCTTTAATACTTTAGAAAACCGTAAATTATAAACGACACGAGATTTTTAAGTTTCGCCAGTTGGAGTACTTTCTAAAAATCATGGTTTACCATTGGTGAGATTGGACACGTTCAAAGTTCAATTAAAATGGGGGTGGACATGGTTTGGAGGTGACTATGGCCAGAATGGGCCAAACCTTGCCTAGTTCTCTTCTTTCTACAATGTTGCACATGCCATAAGCCCACCAAGGGTAGAACATTACTCTTAAAAGGTGCTTGAATTGACGGAAATCGAAAACCTCGATTCGTTTATGAGTAATGAATTTATTTGTTTAATACTTTGGAAAATCGTAAATTATAAACCACAAAAGATTTTGAATTTCGTCAATTGGAACACTTTCAAAAAATCATGTTTTTCCATAGGTGAGATTGGACACGTTCAAAGTTCAATTAAAATGGGGTTTGACATGGTTTGGAGGTGCCCGTGGCCAAAACGGGCCAAACCTTGCCTAGTTCCATTCTTTCTACCACGTTGCACATGTCATAACCTCACCAAGGGTAGAGCATGACTCTCAAAAGGTGTTCCAATTGACGGCTCTCGAAATGCTCGATTCGTTTGTGAGTTATGAATTTCTTTGTTTTAATAATTTAGAAAATCGTATATCACAAACGACACGATATTTTCGAGTTCTGTCAATTAAAGCAATTTCTAAAAAATATATTTTAGCATTGGTGAGACTTGGACACATTCAAAGCTCAATTAAAATGGGGGTTGGCATGGTATGGAGATGCCTATGGCAAAAAAGGGCCAAACCTTGCCCCGTTCCATTCTTTCTACAACTTTGCCCGTACCAAAACCTCACTAAGGGTAGAACATGACTCTCAAAAGGTGCTCCAATTGACGGCACTCGAAAACCCCGATTCATTTTTGAGTAATCAATTTCTTTGTTTTAATACTTTGGAAAATCGTAAATTATAAACGTCACGAGATTTTTAAGTTTTGCAATTGGAGCACTTTCTAAAAATCATGGTATACCATTGGTGAGATGGGACACGTTCAAAGTTCAATTAAAATGGGGGTTGGCATGGGATGGAGGTGCCCATGGCCAAAACGGGCCAAACCTTGCCCCGTTCCCTTCTTTGTACAACTTTGCCCGTGCCATAACCGCACTAAGGGTAGAACATGCCTCTCAAAAGGTGCTCCAATTGACGGCACTCGAAAACTTTGATTCGTTTGTGAGTAATCAATTTCTTTGTTTTAATACTTTGGAAAATCGTAAATTACAAACGACACGAGATTTTTTAGTTCCTTCGATTGGAGAACTTTGTAAAAATCATGTTTTACCATTGGTGAGACTTGGACACGTTCAAAGTTCAATTAAAATGGGGGTTGACATGGTTTAACGGGCCAAACCTTGCACAATTCCGTTCTTTCTTCAACTTTGCCTGTGCCGTAACCTCACTAAGGGTAGAACATGACTCTTAAAAGGTGCTCCAATTGACGGTACTCGAAAACCTTGATTCATTTGTGAGTAATGAATTTATTTTTTTTAATACCTTGGAAAATCGTAAATCACAGACGACACGAGATTTTCAAGTTTCGTCAACTGGTCCACTTTCTAAAAATCATGTTTTACTATTGGTGAGATTGGAGAAATTCAAAGTTCAATTAAAATGGGGGTTGACATGGTTTGGAGGTGCCCATGACTAAAACGGGCCAAAACGGGCCAAACCTTGCCTAGTTCCCTTCTTTCTACAACGTTGCACATGCCATAACCTCACCAAGCGTAGAACTTGACTCTCAAAAGGTGCTCCAATTGATGGAACTCGAAAAACTTGATTCGTTTGTGAGTCATGAATTTCTTTGTTTTAATAATTTGGAAAATCGTAAATCACAAACGACACGATATTTTCTAGTTTTGTCAAGTGGAGCATTTTCTAATAATCACGTTCAAAGTTCAATGAAATTGGGAGTTGGCATGGTTTGGAGGTGCCCATGGCCAAAACGGGCCAAACCTTGCCCCGTTCCCTTCTTTGTACAACTTTGCCCGTGCCATAACCGCACTAAGGGTAGAACATGCCTCTCAAAAGGTGCTCCAATTGACGGCACTCGAAAACTTTGATTCGTTTGTGAGTAATCAATTTCTTTGTTTTAATACTTTGGAAAATCATAAATTACAAACGACACGAGATTTTTTAGTTCCTTCGATTGGAGAACTTTGTAAAAATCATGTTTTACCATTGGTGAGACTTGGACACGTTCAAAGTTCAATTAAAATGGGGGTTGACATGGTTTAACGGGCCAAACCTTGCACAATTCCGTTCTTTCTTCAACTTTGCCTGTGCCGTAACCTCACTAAGGGTAGAACATGACTCTTAAAAGGTGCTCCAATTGACGGTACTCGAAAACCTTGATTCATTTGTGAGTAATGAATTTATTTTTTTTAATACCTTGGAAAATCGTAAATCACAGACGACACGAGATTTTCAAGTTTCGTCAATTGGTCCACTTTCTAAAAATCATGTTTTACTATTGGTGAGATTGGAGAAATTCAAAGTTCAATTAAAATGGGGGTTGACATGGTTTGGAGGTGCCCATGACTAAAACGGGCCAAAACGGGCCAAACCTTGCCTAGTTCCCTTCTTTCTACAACGTTGCACATGCCATAACCTCACCAAGCGTAGAACTTGACTCTCAAAAGGTGCTCCAATTGATGGAACTCGAAAAACTTGATTCGTTTGTGAGTCATGAATTTCTTTGTTTTAATAATTTGGAAAATCGTAAATCACAAACGACACGATATTTTCGAGTTTTGTCAAGTGGAGCATTTTCTAATAATCACGTTCAAAGTTCAATGAAATTGGGAGTTGGCATGGTTTGGAGGTGCCCATGGCCAAAACGGGCCAAACCTTGCCCCGTTCCCTTCTGTCTACAACTTTGCCCGTGCCATAACCTCACTAAGGGTAGAACATGACTCTGAAAAGGTGCTCCAATTGACGGCACACGAAAACCTCGATTTGTTTGTGAGCAATGAATATATTTGTTTTAATACTTTGGAAAATCGTAAATCACGACACGAAATTTTCTTGTTCCGTCAATTGGAGAACTTTCTAAAAATCATGTTTTACCATTGGTGAGACTTGGACACGTTCAAAGTTCAAATAAAATGGGGGTTGGCATGGTTTGGAGGTTCCCATGGCCAAAATGGGCCAAAACGGGCCTAACCTTGTCCAGTTCCCTTCTTTCTACAACTTTGCCCATGTCGTAACCTCACCAAGCGTAGAACATGACTCTCAAAAAGTGCTCCAATAGACGGCACTCGAAAAACTCGATTCGTTTGTGAGTTATGAATTTCTTTGTTTTAATACTTTGGAAAATCGTAAATCACAAACGACACGAGATTTTCGAGCTCCGTCAATTGGAGCATTTTCTAAAAATAATGTTTGGTGGTGCTGACCATGGCCAAAACGGGCCAAACCTTACCTTACCTAGTTCCCTTGTTTCTACAATGTTGCCCATGCCATAACCTCACCAAAGGTAGAACATGACTCTCAGAAGGTGCTCCAATTGACGGCACTCGAAAAGCTCGATTCGTTTGTGAGTTATGAATTTCTTTGTTTTAATAATTTGGAAAATCTTAAATCACAAACGACATGATATTTTCGAGTTCTGTCAATTGGAGCAATTTCTAAAACTAATGTTTTAACATTGTTGAGACTTGGACACGTTCAAAGTTCAATTAAAATGGGGGTTGGCATGGTTTGGAGGTGCCCATGGCCAAAGCTGGCCAAACCTTGCCGAGTTCTGTTCTTTCTACAACTTTGCCCGTACCATAACCTCACCAAGGGTAGAACATGACTCTCAAAAGGTCTCCAATTGACGACACTCGGAAATCTCAATTCATTTGTGAGTTATGAATTTCTTTGTTTTAATACTTTGGAAAATCGTAAATCACAAACGCACGAGATTTTCGAGTTCCGTCAATTGGAGCACTTTTTAAAAATCATGTTTTACCATTGGTGAGACTTGGACATGTTCAAAGTTCTATTAAAATGGGGATTAGCATGGTTTGGAGGTGCCTATGGCCAAAACGGGTCAAACCTGGCCAAAATGGGGGTTGGCTGATTGGCCCTAAGAGAGCGTCAATTTAAACCCTAAAAATAATCAATAGTATAAAGCAAGTAGGGATCATTAACAACGGGAATCAAGGGTGTACCTAAACAAAGAATATCATAAAGAATTATTAACAACAAATATAAAGAATATATATTGAAATTCCGATTCGCCTGATTGTCCCAATAACGGTAGTCGTCCTAAACACTAATCAGAGAGTATACACCAATTTAAAACTTAACTCTCCTTAACACAAACTAGGTTTAGACTATTGCACAAGCAATACACAATTGACAACAAATATATATGCAACAAGCACAATCAATTGTACAACCTAGAATCCCAAAGTGTGCTTCAAACTAGCACACCACGGACTATATATATCTATGTATGAACAAGCACACAATAAGCTAATCAATTAAGCACAATACAATAGATAAACAATCACACAATCAACACACAAGATTGGTCACCCGGAACCTCTACTGATAGAAGCACAAAGTGTGACGTTTTTAATATGTTTTTCTCATTCTTTGGCTGCGTTTTACTTGTAACTTTACTTATTTAGCTTAGTTTCCATCTTTGAGTCCCGATATTATGTTTAAAATGTGTTAATGAGTAAAATGAAGTTTTTAGGAAACTTTCCTGTTTTGACTTTCCTAATTTGTTTTTGGAAACTTTCCTCATTTAAAATCTTTCCTAATTTGAGTTCTTTCCTACAGTTGCCAGGAATCCTAATGGAAGTAGGAATCCTATTGCAACTAGGATTGCCATTTTATCCCGGAGCAGAAAAAAAAAGTTGGATTTCATAAAGCCCATTAGGCTTTGGTGAGGCCCAATCCGTGAAGCCCAAGTCACAAGGCCTATTCCTTGAGGCCCATTATCCTAGGCCCAAGAGGTAAAGGCCCATTAGGGAGGCCCAATCCGTGTTATCCAAGCCCATTGGGCCATTGTCGAAACCCTAGCCCATCTAGGGTGGTTGTTGCCGCAAGGTGTATTCAAGAAGGGAAAGGAGTTTGCCGCCCACAAGGATTTCGTGGGGAACAAGTAGGGTTTGCCGTTGCCAACAAGGATTTCGTGGGGAGCAAGGAGTCTTGCCGTGCTAACAAGGATTTCGTGGGGAACAAGGAAAAGGAATTAAATCAGATTTTTATAGGATTTAAGAGGAAGATTTCGGCAAGGAAGTTAAAGGAAGATTCCTAGAAAATTTCTACTTTCTCTTGGGCGGTGAGGATTGCATCAAGGGTTCCATGGTTTCTCCTATATAAAGGCTGCTCTATAACACAATTAACCACCACATTCTCCAACCAAGAGATACCATTCCATTCCTCCATACTTTCGGCAAACCACACAACCAACTCTTGGCTTCCATTCTCTAATACCTAGGGTTTTCAAGTCTTCAAGGAGGAGAGGAGACGTTTACACAATCACCACCAGCCACCAATCAACGTTGCCACCTTCATCACCACCTTGAGGTTCACGGCTTGAGTTGTTTGCTTTCAAGGATTCAAGAGTTCGTGGTCTTCAAGTTCTTCATGCTTCCATATGGTGTAATTCGACTTTTTCTTTAATTACTTTTATAAGTTCCTTTTTGTTGCTTGATTACTTCAATGTATTAGTTAACATGACATTAAGGGCATGATTTCACTACTACAAAAACCCCTTCAGACGACACCCTTCAGACGACGTTATTGAGATTAACGTTGTATGAAGGATTTTTGTATAATATATACGCCTTAAGACGACGTATGTCAAAATATATGTCGTCTGAGAGGGATTGAACCAACGCCTGTATTTTACGTTGGACTGTGAATTACTTCAGAGGACAGTTGTAGTTGATATCCGTTGTGTGAGTATGAAATAATTTGAGAAAACTACTTCTCTCCCCATCTTACAATTCAAGTTTGCAACTTTGCATGATATAAAATTTGCCTATGCAATATATAACACGACAGATTTTATCTAATACCGTTGTCTGAGTTAGAAACAAATTTTAGGAAGCACCAAATCTCTCCCAAGCGCCAAATAATCCCTCCAAAACGCCAAAATTTTCTCCACATTGCCAAAATAATTTTGGCCACAACCCCAATTTTTTTTCTTCCCAAAAGTGCCATAACCTCCCAAAGCGGGCAGTTGGAAAACCAAAATTCAAAATTGGGCATAAGCTCTTCAATACTTAGGAAAAAAAAAACTCTCATGCGCCAAACTCTCACTCTCAATTGGAATCCCTATCCCCAAACACGAAACCCTAAAACCCCAGTATCCCATTTCACTGCTGGGTTTTTCCCGATTAGGAACTATCTCCATCTTCCCCCCCCCCCTTCTTCGTCTTCTCTCTCTCTCTCTCTTCTGTCTCTGTTCTCTCGTCTTCGTCTTCTCTCTCTCTCTCTCTCTCTCTCTCTCTCTCTCTCTCTCTCTCTTCTCTCTCTCTCTCTCTCTCTCTCCTCTCTCCTCTCTCTCTCTCTCTCTCTCTCTCTCTCTCTCTCTCTCTCTCTCTCTCTCTCTCTCTCTCTCTCTCTCTCTCTCTCTCTCTCTCTGTTCTGGGAACTAAACAGCAGCACACCCAATCATCACCACAACTCAGAGGTACCACAGACACACCAGCCCCCGCGCTTCATCTCTTCTCAAAGCCCGAGTCAACGCTACTGCCAATCTCTCAGCCGCGTCACGGCTCCGATCAACAACAATCTCTCTCTCTCTATATATATATATAATATATATTGGGTCATTTAGGGTTTCAAAGAATACTCATAGATAACCCTTTGTGTCTCTCTGTCTCTACCAGGTATCAATTCTCCTTTAGGTTTTCTGTTTAATTTCTTGTTTGTTTCCTTCTCATTAGACTCGATTTTGATTCGTCTTCTCACTTTACTTATCTTCTCACCTGAAGTGTTTGATATGCTTGGAGGGATAGGATTAACCATAGCTCAGGGTAATGAAAAACATTAAATATGGTTTGGGTGTGAGCTGTTTTCAATTGCTGCTAGTTGCCTAGTGATGCATGGGCAGTCATAGAAATATGTTCAGGCTTTAATGTTGTTTCACGTTTCCTTCTGCATGAATGGCTTTCGGAGGTGGAAGTGTTGTTGCACACAGGGTTGTGGATGCTGTAATGGGCCCTTGCACCATTCAACATGAAACCGTAGCCTCTGAGGCTTCTGCTGCTCCAACACCCATGGCTAGCTCTGATGCATGCAGTATTCACTCTAAGGCTTTCCAAGATGTATGCAATACTCTTCTACTTCCTTTATCTTTTGTTTCCCTGCAACTTTAGTGAGCAGTGTAAAGTGTTGACATCTTTTTTGCTTTGTATGGGGCTAACTATTAGGAATCAGTAGATGGAGTTACTTGTATATTTTGGTGTCTATACCAATCTTTTCCTTTCCCTTTCATGACTTGCGTTTATGAATTTTGCCGGTTGGTTTTAACTTGCCACCAGTTCTCAGTAGGCTTCATTTATTCCTGTTATTGGCTATTTGTTGTTATTTCTATTAGTGTTGTACTCTTGATAGAAATTCCATTCTAATTTCTCTTTTCCGCTTCAAATATTTTATGTCTAGGATATGTAGTTTTTGGCTTCATTGTGAGAATTCCTTTTTCATGTTATTAAAAAATTCTGTCCTGGTGAAAGACCAACATTTTTTGTTGTTCCTTTGTTGAGATGATGGGTCTTGACATCATGAGTTTAGGAAGCAATGACTTTTATTCGTACCCGCAATTATGTATGTTCAGATCTATAATTTCGATCTGTCTTGCTTTACCATGCATGTACTTGTAAGTATGGTTGTGCATGCAAAAGAATATCATATGCGTAGTTTGATCTAGTTATTAAATGCTTTTTAATCCTCTGAATGAGTCATATGATTACTTGCAGTTAGATTGATAGGAGCACAAAGTGTGACGTTTTTAATATGTTTTTCCCATTCTTTGACTGCGTTTTATTAGTAACTTTGTTATTTTTAGCTTAGTTTCCATCTTTGAGTCCCGATATGATGTTTAAAATGTGTTAATGAATAAAATGAGGTTTTTAGGAGACTTTCCTGTTTTGACTTTCCTAATTTGTTTTTGGAAACTTTCCTCATTTGTCTTCTTTTCTACATTTGGCAGGAATCCTAATGGAGGCAGGAATCCTAATGGAAGCAGGAATCCTATTGCAACTAGGATTACCATTTTATCCCGGAGCAGAAAAGAAAAGTTGGATTTCGAAAAGCCCATTGGGCTTTGGAAGGCCCAAACCGTGAGGCCCATTAAGCTAGGCCCAAAATGCTAGGCCCAAGACGCAAGGCCCATTTGGTGAAGCCCCAAGTTGCAAAAGCCCAAGTTACAAGGCCCAATCCATGAGGCCCAAGCCCATTGGGCTATGCCGTGAGTCCCAAGTCCACCAAGGGAAGTCCAAGCCGTGAAACCCTAGCCCATCTAGGTTGTTGCCGCAAGGAAGGAGGAGTTCTAAACCAAGAAGGAAAATAAATAAAATCAGATTTTTATGGGATGTATCTAGACATATTTTCGGCAAGAGAGGAAGGAGGTTTCTTGTGGACTACTCAAGGAATATTTCAGCAATTATACAAGGGGATTAATTCAGATTTTTATGGAATAAATACAAGAAAATTCGTGCAAAATTATTGAAGAATAAAAAGAGGCCTTGTGGATCACTCAAGAGAGATTCCAACTTGATTTCTACCTTCTCTTGGACGGTGAGGATCACATCTAGGGTTCCATGCTTTCTCCTATAAATAGGCTGCTCCTAGACTCAAGAAAGACACACCTTACATCCATATTTTCAGAATACATCTACAATTTTCGTCCATTCTCTAGTGCCTAGGGTTTGCAAGTCGTCAAGGAGGAGAAGTAGCCGCCATCTACACCAAAAACCAGCCGTGACCTCCATCCTCACCACCTTGCCGTGCTCTCTTGTGTTGCTTGCTTTCAAGGATTCAAGGGTTCGTGGTCTCCATATCTTCCATGCACTCCATCCGGTGTATTTCGGTTTACTCTTTAATAACTCTTTTGAGTTCCTCTTTGTTGCTTGTAAATTCTATGTATTAGTTAACATGACTTGAGAACATGATTTGCAGCCATGATTATGAGTTATATTGTGTTTGGAATTAAATTACTTCTGATTTTCTAAGTCGCTTATGTGTTCCTGTTTATTTGATTCTGTTTTATGGAGAACTTTTATGTGTTTATGTTATATGGTTGCAAACTTATAATGTATGCATGTAATTGGAGCTAGAATTAAGATTTTCGGCTTTCTGGAATCTGATTCACTAAAGTAGTAAAGGCTTTGGACAAAGGTCGGAATCAAATAAAAAAGATTGCAAATAGATGGACTTTTCCATACTAGGTTGTGCACTTTAATTGACAACTCTTTTCTATGCTTTAAACATGGTTTGATTAGCTAACTTTTTAGACTAAGATGGCATGTTTAATTGATTAACCTAGGTGCTTTCACTTAGGGTAATTTTCGTGGTTAGGGTTTGATTGGGAATGATTAGCTTTTGATTGTTCACAATGTCAATTTCGGATTCATGATAAGGAAATTGGTTGTCTTCGATTCATGCTTTAATTCATATGATTGTGGTTGTGTTTCATGTACTTAACGTTCCATTCCATGTAAGGTTGTCATTAAAATTGTAATTAGTAGTTTAGATAAGTAGTTGTTAATAAATCAATCTCTAAATCCCCCTTATTTTCGTGTACATTTGTTTATATATACTTGTATATTTGTGACACTAATTCTTTATAATGATTCTTTGTTTAGGTACTACCCCTAATCCCCGTTGTTAACGATCCCTACTTGCTTTATACTGAATTCCTTTTTCATGTTATTAAAAAACTCTGTCCTGGTGAAAGACCAACATTTTTTGTTGTTCCTTTGTTGAGATGATGGGTCTTGACATCATGAGTTTAGGAAGCAATGACTTTTATTCGTACCGCAATTATGTATGTTCAGATCTATAATTTCGATCTGTCTTGCTTTACCATGCATGTACTTGTAAGTATGGTTGTGCATGCAAAAGAATATCATATGCGTAGTTTGATCTAGTTATTAAATGCTTTTTAATCCTCTGAATGAGTCATATGACTACTTGCAGTTAGATCTTCTTCTATTTTGTACCTTTTGGTTTCTGAAAGTTGGTGGGAATGTATCTTGAGTTGTTTTAAATCCTACTCTTTGCTAAGCTCTTTCTTGTTCTTTGTATTTATAATTCTAAGTTCCCACCATTCTTGGACTTATTATTTCCTTTAGTTATTTCGATTACAATAGATTTGTATTAACACGAACTGTGTCAAAATGATGAACCTTCCACCTTAATTAGATGACAGTTGAAAGCATCTCTGTGGCCTTGTTTCCTGTTCTTGATTGTGATTTGATGTTGCTAGGATATATACCGAGTCACTAATAAATTCCACATATAGGAAGACTATCTACCTGTCTTGAAAAGAAATATGTAAAATATTCCACATCAACTCATCTTGCTACATGGTAGGTTGTAATCTCGATTATATGTTCTTAACTCCCTATGTGGAATTGGAGCAGTATAGTGGTTCATCCACAAAGCCTTGTACTTCCTTGTGGTTCGATAATTGCAGATTATGTTTACTGCGTTTGATTTCCTTGGAGTTTTGTTGTGATCTTTGTAGGTACCATGCGATTCATAGGCAGGTTTATGAGTGGTTTAACATAAGCTTTGACAAATTCGGGCGAACTTCCACACCACAGCAAACCGAGGTGTGCCAAGCGATTTTCAATCAGCTGCTGGAGAATGAATGGCTCTCTGAGAACACAATGCAGCAGGTAACATTGTAATGGTATCAATTCATTGCTATTTGGTTGGTTTTGTACACGTTGAGCATTAATTGGGATTGAGATATGTTTCTAAACTGTATAGGTGCTTCGTCTTCTTGTCAGAGTGTATCAAAAGCTGCCTTCTCCAGATTACTTGAGCATTTGTCAGTGTCTCATGTTCTTGGATGAACCAGAAGGTGTTGCAAGCATATTGGAAAAGCATCTGCGCTCTGAAAACAAGGATGATGAACTTTTGGCATTTCAAATAGCCTTTGATCTCGTCGAGAATGAGCATTGGGTGTGGTGCATTACAACATGCTTATGTACTGCCTTCAATGCAAAACTTTATACTTATTGTTCTTTTGTTTTGTTGTATTATGAGAAGTTTAGGCTTTATGCCCCCTTCTCCATACAATTTGTATTCATTCCTTTTATCAATAGTAAATTCTCTTTTACTCATTATTAGTATCTTCATATTAGTATTTGGTCAATTCAATATGTCGTTTCAATGCACACAACTAATTTTAAAGATAATATGTACAACGGCTACCAAAGTAGAACCGTCTTCTGAATGAAAGTAGGACAACCTCTACTAGAGTAAAACCGTCGTCTGAATGAACATCAGATAACATCTAATAGGATAAAACCATCTTCTGAATAAAAGTAGGACAACCTCTCCTAGTGCAAAAACCGTCTTCTGAATGAAAATCCAACAACATATAATCTGCCGATATTTATGCCTACAAAAAATTCTACAACGGATATGGAATTTTATGTCGTCTGTATGATAGCTACACAACGGGTAATATATGTCGTATAAACACGGAAGGGTCGAGGCGGCCTCAGTCAACGTAAAAATTTCCAGTCAGACGACGGTTTTCGCCCGTTGTATGAAGCGTTTTTTGTAGTAGTGTTTATAGCCTATGTTTATGAGTTTAGTTTAATCATTGAATCGAAGTTAATTAATTCTTCTATGTAGCTTATGTGTTTCCGGCACCTACAAACAAGGCCAACCCCCATTTTGGTTGAACTTTGAGCGTCTCAAAGCTTCCCCAATGGTAAAACATGATTTTTAGAAAGTGCTCCAACTGACGAAACTCGAAAATCTCGTGTCGTTTGTGATTTACGATTTTCCAAAGTATTAAACCGAGGAAATTCATAACACACAAACGAATCGAGCTTTTCGAGTGCCGTCAGTTGGAGCACCTTTTGAGAGTCATGTTCTACCCCTGGTAAAGCTATGGCACGGGCCAAGTTGGAGAGAGATGGGAACTCGGCCAGCTTTGGCCCGTTCTGGCCCTGGCACCTCCAAACAAGGTCAACCCCCATTTTGGTTGAACTTTGAGCGTGTCAAAGCCTCTCAAATGGTAAAACATTATTTTTAAAAAGTGCTCCAACTGACGGAACTGGAAAATGTCGTGTCGTTTGTGATTTACGATTTTACAAAGTATTAAGCCGAGGAAATTCATAACTCACAAACGAATCAAAATTTTTGAGTGCGTCAGTAGGGGCACCTTCTGAGGGGCATGTTCTACCCCTGGTGAGGCTATGGCACAAGCCAAGTTGAAGAAAGAAGGGAACTTGGCCAGGTTTGGTCCGTTCTGCCCCTGGCACCTCCAAACAAGGCCAACCCCCATTTTAGTTGAACTTTGAGCGTTTCAAAGCCTCCCCAATGGTAAAACATGATTTTTAGAAAGTGCTCCAACTGACGGAACTCAAAAATCTCGTGTCGTTTGTGATTTACGATTTTCCAAAGTATTAAACCGAGGAACTTCATAACTCACCAACGAATCGAGCTTTTCGTGTGCCGTGAGTTGGAGCACCTTCTGAGGGTCATGTTCTACCCCTGGTGAGGCTATGGCACAAGCAAAGTTGGAGAACGATGGGAACTCGGCCAGCTTTGGCCCGTTCTGGCCCTGATACCTCCAAACAAGGCCAACCCCCATTTTGGTGGAACTTTGAGCATGTCAAACCCTGCCCAATGGTAAAACATGATTTTTAGAAAGTGCTCCAATTCACGGAACTCAAAAATATCGTGTCGTTTATGATTTACGATTTTCCAAATTATTAAACCGAGGAAATTCATAACTCACAAACGAATAGAGCTTTTCGAGTGACGTCAGTTGGAGCACCTTCTGAGGGTCATGTTTTACCCCTGGTGAGGATATGGCACGGGTCAAGCTGAAGAAAGATGGGAACTGGGCCAGGGTTGGCCCGTTCTGGCCCTCGGAACCTCCAAACAAGGCCAACCCCCCATTTTGGTTGAACTTTGAGCTTGTCAAAGCCTCCCAATGGTAAAACATGATTTTTAGAAAGTACTCAAACAGACGGAACTCGAAAATCTCGTGTCGTTTGTGATTTACGATTTCCCAAAGTATTAAACCGAGCAAATTCATAAACCACAAACGAATCGAGCGTTTTGAGTGCCGTTAGTTGGTGCACCTTCGGAGGGTCATGTTCTACCCCTGGTGAGGCTATGGCACGGGCCAAGTTGGAGAAAGATGGGAACTCGGCCAGGTTTGGCCCGTTCTGGCCCTGGCACCTCTAAACAACGCCAATCCCCGTTTTCATTGAATTTTGAGAGTGTCAAAGCCTCTCCCATGGTAAAACATGATTTTTAGAAAGTGCTCCGACTGACGGAACTCGAAAATCTCGTGTCGTTTGTGATTTACGATTTTCCAAAGTATTAAAACGAGGAAATTCATAACTCACAAATGAAACGAGCTTTTCGAGTGCCGTCAGTTCCAGCACCTTTTGATGGTCATGTTCTACCTGTGATGAGGCTATGGCGCGAGCCAAGTTTGAGAAAGATGGGAACTCGACCAGCTTTGGCCCGTTCTGTTCCTCGCACCTCCAAACAAGGCCAACCCCCATTTTTGTTGAACTTTGAGCGTGTCAAAGCCACCCCAATGGTAAAACATGATTTTTAGAAAGTGCTTCCACTGACGCAACTCGAAAATCTTGTGTCGTTTGTGATTTACGATTTTCCAAAGTATTAAACCGAGGAAATTCATAAGTCTCAAACGAATTGAGCTTTTCGAGTGCAGTTAGTTGGAGCACATTCTGAGGGTTATGTTCTACCCCTGGTGAAGCTATGGCACAGGCCAAAATGGAGAAAGATGGGAACTTGGCTAGGTTTGGCCCGTTCTGGCCCTGGCTTCTCCAAACAAGGCCAACCCCATTTTCGTTGAACTTTGAGCATGTCAAAGCCTATCCAATGGTAAAACATGATTTTTAGAAAGTGCTCCAACTGACGGAACTGGAAAATCTCGTGTCGTTTGTGATTTACGATTTTCCAAAGTATTAAAGCGAGGAAATTCATAACCCACAAATGAAACGAGCTTTTCGAGTGCCGTCAGTTCCAGCACCTTCTGAGGGTCATGTTCTACCCGTGGTGAGGCTATGGCACGAGCCAAGTTTGAGAAAGATGGGAACTCGACCAGCTTTGGCCCGTTCTGGCCCTCGCACCTCCAAACAAGGCCAACCCCCATTTTCGTTGAACTTTGAGCGTGTCAAAGCCACCCCAATAGTAAACATGATTTTTAGAAAGTGCTTCCACTG
This sequence comes from Rubus parviflorus, assembly GCA_029955375.1. Classification (NCBI taxonomy): domain Eukaryota; kingdom Viridiplantae; phylum Streptophyta; class Magnoliopsida; order Rosales; family Rosaceae; genus Rubus; species Rubus parviflorus. Next base: position 875,349 of record JARGGL010000008.1, on the reverse strand, counting down.
ACGGAACTCGAAAATCTCGTGTCGTTTGTGATTTACGATTTTCCAAAGTATTAAATCGAGGAAATTTATAACTCTCAAACGAATCGAGCTTTTCGAGTGCAGTCAGTTGGAGCACCTACTGAGGGTTATGTTCTGCCCTTGGTGAAGCTATGGCATGGGCCAAAATGGAGAAAGATGGGAACTCGGCCAGGTTTGGCCCGTTCTGGCCCTGACACCTCCAAACAAGGCCAACCCCATTTTCGTTGAACTTTGAGCGTGTCAAAGCCTATCCAGTGGTAAAACATGATTTTTAGAAAGTGCTCCAACTGACGGAACCCAAAAATCTTGTGTCGTTTGTGATTTACGATTTTCCAAAGTATTAAACCAAGGAAATTCATAGCTCACAAACGAATCGAGCTTTTCGAGTGCCGTTGATATGACTTTTGAAAGCATCAATTTAAACCCTAAAATCATTAGTAGTATAAAGCTAGTAGGGATCGTTAACAACGGGGATTAGGGGTAGTACCTAAACAAAGAATCATTATAAAGAATTAGTGTTACAAATATACAAATATATATACATATGTACATCGAAAATAAGGGGGTTTGAGAGATTGAGTTAATTAAAACCAAGTAACTAAACATTATTTACGAAAACTATAAGGTGAAACATTAAGTACACAACCCCCAAACCGTAGGGTACAAGTCACTATGCATTGAATCAAAAACTAACCAATTTTCTAAGTCATGTGATCGAAATTAACATTGTGAAACATTAGAAGCTAATTATTTCCCAATTAAAGTCTTCTACGACATTTAACCTAAGTGAAAGCACATAGATCAAATAATTAAACACGCAACAAGTCTAAAAAGTTAGCCAGTTATCATGCTTAATCACGTAGAACAGATTTGTTAATTCAAGTGCACAACTTAGTATGAAAAAGTTCATCTAATTGTAATCCTTTCTCTTTGATTCCGACCTTTGTTCAAAGCCTTTACTACTTAGCAAATTAGTCTTTCAATAAGTTGAAACCCTAATTCTAGCACCGATTACATGTAAACATCATAAGTGTCGACCCCTATAACATAAACATATAAAAGATTTCCATAAAGTAGAATCAAATAAACAATCACACAAAAGCAACTTAGAAAACCAATATGTTTCGATTCAATTACATAATAAACTCATAATCATGGCTGGAAATTATAAACTCAATGTTATGTTAATCAATACAAAGAACTCATCAAACAACAAAGAGGTATTCATAAAGAATTATTAAAGGTATAGTCGAAATACACCATATGGAATAGCATGAAGACTTGAAGCCACGAACCCTTGAATCCTTGGAAGCAAGCAATCCAAGCCGTGAACAGCAAGGTGAAGGTGATGATGGACGTCTTTGATGGATGGTGATGATGGTGCAGCCATCTTCCTCCTCCTTGAAGCTTTGAGAAACCCTAGGTATTGAAGAGTGGTGGCCGAGAACTTATGGATGGTGTAGTTGCCAAAACTTTGAGAGTATATGGAATGGTATTCTCGGCTAGGAAGTGGTGAAGAATTGTGTTGAAGAGCAGCCTATTTATAGGAGAAATCATGGAACCCTTGATGCAATCCTAGCCCTCCATCTAGATGTCGAAATCTTTTAGGATTTATCTCTTAATTGTTGCTGAAAATTAATTGAGTAGCCACCAAGAAACCCTTCTCTTTTTGCCGAAATTAGGACTAGATTCATTCCCTAAAAATCTGATTTTATTAAGGAAGAACACTCCTAATCCTTCTTGGACTTCATTTGTGCAGCAACCTCTTCCTTTCCCTTTGTAATTTTCGTCCATAATTAACCCTAATGGACTAGGGTTTCATCCAAAAGTCCAATGGGCTTGTCTTCATGGATTTGGGCCTCCCAATTGGGCCTCATGGCAGCCCACCTCTTAATGGGCCTCGAATAAGCCCATTAAGCTTCGTAATTTTTCCGAGCTCCAATTTTCCGTTCCGAGATGAAATAGTTTTCCTGGTTGCATTAGGATTCCTGACGTCATTAGGATTCCTGCCAAGTGTAGGAGAAAACACAAATGAGGAAAGATTTTAAATGAGGAAAGTTTCCAAAACAAATTAGGAAAGTCAAAACAGGAAAGTTTCCTAAAAACCTCATTTTTATTCATTTTCGTACTTAAACACCATTTCGGGACTCAAAGATGGAAACTAAGCTAAAATAGCAAAGTTATAAGTAGAACATGACCCTCAGATGGTGCTCCAACTGACGGCACTCAAAAAGCTCGATTCGTTTGTGAGTTATGAATTTCAAGGGTTTAATACTATGGAAAATCGTAAATCACAAACGACACGAGATTTTCGAGTTCCGTCAGTTGGAGCACTTTCTAAAAATCATGTTTTACCATTGGGGAAGCTTTGACACGCTCAAAGTTCAACGAAAATGGGGGTTGGCCTTATTTAGAGATGCCAGGGCCAGAACGGGCCAGAACGGGCCGAACCTGGCCGAATTCCCTTCTTTCTCTAACTTGGCCGGTGCCATGGCCTCCCCAGGGGTAGAACATGACCCTCAGAAGGTGCTCCAACTGACGGCACTCGAAAAGCTCGATTCGTTTGTGCGTTATGAATTTCAACGGTTTAATACTATAGAAAATCATAAATCACAAACGACACGAGATTTTCGAGTTCCGTCAGTTGGAGCACTTTCTAAAAATCATGTTTTACCATTGGGGAAGCTTTGCCACGCTCAAAGTTCAACGAAAATGGGGGTTGGCCTTGTCTAGAGGTGCCAGGGCCAGAACGGGCCGAACCTGGCCGAGTTCCCTTCTTTCTCCAACTTGGCCGGTGCCATAGCGTCCCCAGGGGTAGAAAATGACCCTCGGAAGGTACTCCAACTGACGGCACTCGAAAAGCTTGATTCGTTTGTGCGTTATGAATTTCAACGGTTTAATACTATGGAAAATCATAAATCACAAACGACACGAGATTTACGAGTTCCGTCAGTTGGAGGACTTTCTAAAAATCATGTTTTACCATTGGGGAAGCTTTGACAGGCTCAAAGTTTAACCAAAATGGGGGGTTGGCCTTGTTTAGAGGTGCCACGGCCAGAACAGGCCGAACCTGCCCGAGTTCCCTTCTTTCTACAACTTGGCCGGTGCCATAGCCTCCCCAGGGGTAGAACATGACCCTCAGAAGGTGCTCCAACTGACGGCACTCGAAAAGCTCGATTCGTTTGTGAGTTATGAATTTCAAGGGTTTAATAATATGGAAAATCGTAAATCACAAACGACACGAGATTTTCGAGTTCCGTAAGTTGGAGCACTTTCTAAAAATCATGTTTTACCGTTGGGAAAGCTTTGACATGCTCAAAGTTTAACGAAAATGGGGGTTGACCTTGTTTAGAGGTGCCACGGCCAGAACGGGCCGAACCTTCCCGAGTTCCCTTCGTTCTCCAACTTGGCCGGTGCCATAGCCTCCCCAGGGGTAGAGCATGACCCTCAGAAGGTGCTCCAACTGACGGCACTCGAAAAGCTCGATTCGTTTGTGAGTTATGAATTTCAAGGGTTTAATACTATGGACAATCGTAAATCACTAACGACACGAGATTTTCGAGTTCCGTCAGTTGGAGCACTTTCTAAAAATCATGTTTTACCATTGGGGAAGCTTTGCCATGCTCAAAGTTCAACAAAAATGGGGGTTGGCCTTGTTTAGAGGTGCCAGGGCCCGAACCTGGCCGAGTTCCTTTCTTTCTCTAACTTGGCCGGTGCCATAGCCTCCCCAGGGGTAGAACATGACCCTCAGAAGGTGCTCCAACTGACGGCACTCGAAAAGCTCGATTAGTTTGTGAGTTATGAATTTCAACGGTTTAATACTATGGAAAATCGTAAATCACAAACGACACGAGATTTTCGAGTTCCGTCAGTTGGACCACTTTCTAAAAATCATGTTTTACCGTTGGGAAGCTTTGACGTGCTCAAAGTTTAACGAAAATGGGGGTTGGCCTTGTTTAGAGGTGCCACGGCCAGAACGGGCCGAACCTGGCCGAGTTCCCATCTTTCTCCAACTTGGCCGGTGCCAAAGCCTCCCCTGGGGTAGAACATGACCCTCAGAAGGTGCTCCAACTGACGGCACTCGAAAAGCTTGATTCGTTTGTGAGTTACGAATTTCAAGGGTTTAATAATATGGAAAATCGTAAATCACAAACGACACGACATTTTCGAGTTCCGTCAGATGGAGCACTTTCTAAAAATCATGTTTTACCGTTGGGGAAGCTTTGACATGCTCAAAGTTTAACGAAAATGGGGGTTGGCCTTGTTTAGAGGTGCCAGGGCCAGAACGGGCCGAACCTGGCCGAGTTCCCTTCTTTCTCCAACTTGGCCGGTGCTATAGCCTCCCGAGGGGTAGAAAATGACCCTCAGAAGGTGCTCCAACTGACGGCACTCGAAAAGCTCGATTCGTTTGTGAGTTATGAATTTCAACGGTTTAATAATATGGAAAATTATAAATCACAAACGACACGAGATTTTCGAGTTCCGTCAGTTGGAGCACTTTCTAAAAATCAGGTTTTACCATTGGGGAAGCATTGACAGGCTCAAAGTTTAACAAAAATGGGGGTTGGCCTTGTTTAGAGGTGCCACAGCCAGAACGGGCCGAACCTGGCCGAGTTCCCTTCTTTCTCCAACTTGGCCGGTGCCATAGCCTCCCCAGGGGTAGAACATGACCCTCAGAAGGTGCTCCAACTGAAGGAACTCGAAAAACTCGATTCGTTTGTGCGTTATGAATTTCAAGGGTTTAATACTATGGAAAATCGTAAATCACAAACGACACGAGATTTTCGAGTTCCTGGTATGGCTTGTGCAAGCATCAATTTAAACCCTAAAATCATCGGTAGTATAAAGCAAGTAGGGATCGTTAACAACGGAGATCGGGGTAGTACCTAAACAAAGAATTATTATAAAGAATTAGTATCACAAATATACAAGTATATATATACATATTCATATTGAAATAAAGGGGAATTTAAAAGATTGAATCAATGAATCTAAACTACTTATCTAAACTACTAATTACAATTCTAAATGGAAAAGGACATTAAATACACAACTCAAAACTACAATCATAAGAGTTAAAACATGAATCGAAAACAACCAATTCCTTAAGTCATGAATCCGAAATTGACATATGTGGAACGTTAACGCTAATCATTTCCCCAATATATCTCTTCTCTACGAAAATTAACCTAAGTGATTCGCACCTAGATTAACCAATTAAACATGTAATCAAAGTCTAACGCTAGTAAATCAACCCATGTTTAACGCATAGAAAAGAGTTGTCAATTAAAGTGCACAACCTAGTGTGAGATTCGCTCACCTATTTGTAATCCTTTTTATTTGATTCCGACCTTTGTCCAAAGCCTTTACTACTTTAGTGAATCAGATTCCGGAAAGCCGTAAATCTTAATTCTAGCTCCAATTATATGCAAATATTATAAGTTTCGAACCCCATAACATAAACACATAAAAGTTCTCCATAAAACAGAATCAAACAAACAAATTCACATAAGCTACTTAGAAGAACCAAATTGGTTTCGATTCAATTAATAAATCACAAAATATAAAATACTTAAATAAACACTCAAATAATTGAAATACAAAAAGAATATGTTTTTGGGTTTTTGTAATTATTCAAATCAAACAAATATAAAATCAAACAAATAATTATACAATAACAACTTCCAAAATTATTCACAAATATTTAAATGCGGAAAACAAATTAAATAAAAATAAATTATAATAAATAAACGAGTTTGGAAACTGTTACTGTCGTGTCTAGAAAATAGACATTGCCGTCTAATGCGGGTGGACGACTCAACCATATGCTCAGAAACTGAACATGGCCCTCGGGAACGGGTGGAAGGCGCAACCATATCTTAAAGGAGCCGTCTTTGGATGTGGCGGGTGCCCATAACAGTTGGGCTTTGGGCATGGTCAACGGTCAACAGTGGGCTTTGTCATCAGGCCCGTTGACTTTTATTTCTTTTTCTTCTTCTCCTTTCTTTCTTCCCGTGCTTCTTTTCTTCTTTTTCTTCCCGTGCAGCAATGAAGAGCGGCAAGGCAGAGCGGCTAGGATCGGTGGAAGTGCTGTGGTGCTGGCTTGGAGGACTGAGGAGAGGAGGCACGGGCCTGGGCTCTGCCAAGGTGATGCCGTGGGTGCCCAAAATTGGGTGTAGAGAGAGAAACTCGGGTCTTGGCTGAGAAGCAGCCATGGGTGCTGCTGATTTGCAGGTTTGGTGTTTGTTGGCAAAGCAGCCATGGGTGTCCAAAGTAATGGACACCATGACTGGAATTGCAGAGAGAGCTTGAGATTTGATTTCCGAGAGGGAGAGAGATGATTGTGAATTGCTGTGAATTGAAGTGGATTGAAGTGGTTGCAGATGGTATTGAAGGTGAAGAAAGGTGGAGCAGGTGATGGCTGCAATGATGATGGTGCCATGCTCCCACGCAGAGGAACGCTGCAGGCTTTCCTGGATATGCACAGTAACATGGCTGAGTGGCGGAGGGAGGTGTACACAGCTCAAAAGCTGGAAAAACAAAAGAAATATAAATAAAATAATAATAATAATAATAAATAATAAAAGAAATAAATTAAAGAAAATAAAAATAAATAAATACAATAATAAATAGGGAAAATAAAATGGTGGTTTAAAATGTGTTTTGCCACCGCGTGTGGTGGTTGCGCCGCCAAATGTGATGGTTCGCCAACAATCTTTGCCGGGATTCGGAATAATTTCCGAAATCTTCGTACATGCTATGGGCTCCACATCTGAATGATGACCGGTGTCATCTTGACAATTAAAGTCACGGTTGACTTTCCGTCAATTATCGGAAATGCGCATAAAAACTATCATTTTGCACCTTTTAACATTTTCTTCATATTTTCCCTATTAACACCAAAACAAATATTAAATAGACAAATAGGCTCTCGAAAAAGCCTAACCCAAGTAATTAGAAACACTTTTAGCATGTAAAATACACGCTCATCACACCCCCACACTTGAACTTTGCTTGTCCTCAAACAAACACTAAACTTAAAATTGAACAACACAAATAACAGAAAGGGAAACACAACAAATGTTCTTTCCAACCACGAGTTATAATCAGGAGAATAAGAAAAATATATACCAAGGCTTACAGAAATTGCTAAGTATTTAACATGCACATCTCATTCATGCTCGGGTGAAGTGTGTGTGTATCTCAACTGTATGATCAATCTCAGGTAATCCAATATGCATATCTAAACAATATTAACCACTAAACCTCACAATGATCACTAAATATTTCCGCTCAATTGTGTTTAGGGCTAATTATTTACTCTCAAAACAAATGCACAAATAATGTTCCCATAGGCTTGCTCAATAACCAACTCTTCACAAATCAACCCACAAATCATTTGATCATAACTTCATAAGGACTTTCAATGGTGTAATGGGGCCAAAAGGTGAATGGTGTAATGAAATGAAATGATGAATATGACAAATGTTCCACATGTTTGCAAGACAAGTCAACGACTTTGAAACTCATACCTATGCTACAACCGAAACAACTTCCTTATTTTTCCTCCAACCTTTTATTGAATTCAAAAGCAATACAGCAAACAACTCTATTTTTGGATTTTTTTTTTTTTTTTTTTTTTTTTTTTTTTTTTGCCTTCCTTATGTTTTTGATTTTCTTTCTTTCTTGAAACAAGTACAACAACAAATAAAAATGCACCCCCACACTTATCTTTTGGTATACTACCATACAATTCCCAAGCATAAAGGACACAAGAAGTCTCTATCATTGTCTTGCAAACACAACAAAACAAGGGTGAGATGATGTTTAAGTGGTGGAATGGGTAAAGGTGATGTGGGTGAACAAAGAAAAGCTAATGAGTGATCGGCTCAAAAGGGTTATTCCTAGAGTTCGTGTTTAGATGGATGGTGCTCAATTTGGCCATGGTGCTCAACTAATGCCTTAGTCATCTCTAACTCATCGTGGATCAACAAAACGCTTCAAAAGGTCTTTGAGCAAGTTCTAGGTTCAAAACTTATGCAATGTACACTCATGAAGAACAAGTAAATGTATGAAAGATGCATACATGTGAATATTCAATGTGCTCAAGTCCTCACAATTTCTGGGTATGCATGGCAATACATGGTCAAATGTGCATCTCGGATTGCAATCGATTAATCAATACAGGTGATGTGTACATGGAATATTGAGCAATCACAAATTATGCAAGTTAAATCCAAAGCAAACTACACAAAGCCTTAGCATATAATCAACATTCTCAAAATCATAACACAATAAGCTCAAATCATCCTTGTGATTGGAAATAACCAATACAGAACACAAACAAACACACAATAGAAGTAAAAAAAATTTGTAATAATTTTTTTTTCAATTTTTCTGAATTTTTTTTTTATTGGGTAACAATACGTGACCTCAGTGACTCACTTAGTGCAATGGTAGGTTCAACGCTACCAAGGGAGTGAGTATGATATAGTCGATATATTGTTACAGTAGAAAACGAAAAACAAGTAAAATGTTTTTTTGAAAATTTTTGAATTTTTTAACAAAAATAAATTCCTTCCCCCCACACTTGAATTTAACATTGTCCTCAAGGTTTGACAAATATTTCTTTAAAAATGAAAAATTCAAGCATGGTTATTGAATTGAAAAACACAAACAGAATTAAGCACAAAACAATTATATAACTGATAAATAGATAAGTAAAAGAAATTCTCCCCTTTGAAGCGCGAAATTCCTCCCGAAGGTCACCAACAGTCACCAACAAACAAGGCTAGCAAGGCCTTGCATCCAACGTTTGCTCCACTGGTTAGTTGACTGCAACTCTGATCCGCTCAACCATGCTCGGAATTATTTCATTTGCCACTTCCACACCTCCTTTTCTTATAGGTATCAACCCAATTGCGAGCTGAATCACCAATGTCAGTAATGTTCCACCCACAGGATCACTACTGCTGCTTCTGAAACTTCCCGCAGTAGACACATCAGGCAGAATGGAAAAACCTGAAACTAGCATGGTAACCGGATCTGGATCTTCCCCAAATAACAACATCTGGATTGTCAAAGCATCGATAGGCGCATAAATCACGTACGACCCCGTTGAAGTTGAGAAGCACTCTTGGAGTATGAAGAAGTCGTCGTGATTAGCTATTGACATGATGGTGACATAATTATGAGGCGCAAGACCAGTGATGATTCTTGCAATCTCGTGTACTGATCTACCCAATGACAAATTATCCCAGTGGTTTCGATAATTCACATCATTGAGAAAATCAAAGACTCTCGTGTGATGAGAATGGAGCTGGATGGAGGTAGATGCAGTACGGGTAATTCCACTGGGCTTTTCTGGATCACCCTTGCTTTTGTTGGTCCTGACCTTTACGAGTGCAGATCTTGTTGTATTTGTGACAACCCAGTGGTGAAATGTGGAGTCGCCAACGTCCTTGAAGAAATTGATCACCATTCGGTTCGCTAGTTGCAATATTCTTCTTCTCCCTTCCATTGGTGGTGTGATATGAAGTGCGACGACTGGAATGTGGGTAGACCTGGAGCATATAAGACGTTCGGTTTGTCTTTCCAGCGTCTCCATCCAACGCTGGGCTCCAAATGCATAACCAGCATCCAATAAAGGTCTGAATATGGGTTTGACGTCTAGGTCATGCACATCAACATGCTCCACCCAAGTGATGCGGGAGGATCCATTATCTAAATCTCGGATCAAGCATCCGGATGGTAGTTTGTGGCATCTTGACCGCGAGTTGGGTCCTGGAATGGGCCGCAGACGGTCCACAGAGATATCGACAACCATCCAACTTCCATCAGCTTGCTGGTGTGAGTGCCGAACAAACTGGACTTCACGAGTTTGAACAAGTGGAGATGTCACCTGAAACTCAGCATAAATGACTTGCGGTCGTTCATTGTAGCAATGAAGTATTGTAGCTGGTACGTCATCAAGAGGCTCTGCTCTTGCAACTATGCTACAGAACATAGCAGACCATTGTTCCACATCCATCAAAATTTCCACAAGGGTCATAGCGCGGATAGGAATGGTGGCTGTGCATCGGGAGGCTTCATATCGGAAGTATCTTGGTCTGGGAGTACTGCCTTTAGCAACAATCCGCAAGTATTCCACATGATTCAGAGTTTCAGGAGCTGTGGATGAGCTGGGTTGTGGCGCAGAAATCCACAAGGGGTCTCCATTAGTGGCCATGATGAAGAGTTCTTCCTTGGACGCCATGATGATTTGAACATCCATGGTTGTGTCACATGAAGAAGAGGGGAGTGTTGATCTCGACATAAGCTGTTGAACCTCCTTTCGCAATACTGACTTCTCAGTAGGTCCGACGACTGAAGAGGTCGGATGAATCTCCAGCTGTGGATGGGCATCTTCAATTGTCAATCGTTGCTCATCAGAAAATGGGACTGCACCTCCACAATGAGGACAAGAGAGTTTGCTAAAAGCTTCAAGGAATTGGCTGTTCTGAGAACGAAGCATGTCGATCTCCTTCTTCAGCAAAATATTTTCTAGGCGATCATTTCGGGTTTTTCTCTGGCGTCGGTTCCTTTTTATCCAGAATGTCACTTGCTTGAGACTTAACCCGATTTGATCACCTAGTTCTTGTTTCTGCTCCATTGTTGGGTAACGACACTTCCACATGTATGTCCTCATGGCCTTCAGTTGATGCTTGTTGTGGTTCTTCCTCTTGCGTTTCTTCATAGATGGACCAGGTATGTCTGCATGGCATGGATCAGCTATAAGTGGGATCGGAGCTGCAACAGGTGAAACTGAATTTGCTTCCGGCAAAGCTGGACCCACATCAGGCACGGCTTCCATGCTCAAATCGAAGATGTTGAACATGCATGGTGGAAAAATATCAGTCAAGCCCTCAAATGTTTGATTCTCTGAAGGGCCTGCCTGAAATAATTCACTGAATGAATTGACTTTCCGTGCCATTTTTCTGGTGAATGGGTGGAAGAATTTCTGGGAAAACAAAGAACACGAGTGAAGAACAAAGAAGAACAATGAAGAACAATGAAGAACAAATGCAGAGAGAATACAGAGAGAAAATAATTTAGTGGATGCAGAGGGGGAATTAGGGTTTCAAAAATTTGAAACACACACAAACAGACGCAAAGTAAACAAAAGTCGCAAAGTGAACAGTATTCACTCGTGCGATAAAATTAAATAAACATTTTTTTTTTCTTTTTCATTATTTATTTACTTTACGACTTTACTTTACGCGAAAGTCGTAAAGTAAACAGTGAATGAACGTGCGGCACTAGCCGACACGAATATTCGCTGCCGACACTCTAAAATGGGCCTGGGCCATCGGGATGGCTTGGGCCATTATTGTGGGCTTACACTAATGGGCCTAAAAATAACAACTTTTTTTTTTTTTTTTTCGTAACCCTAACCGACTAAACAGATGGGCCAAAGGCCCAATAAGAATACAACAAGCCCAAAAAAATAAAACAAACAGTAAAAACAAACAAAAGTATTTTTTTTTATTTACTTAAACAAACAATTAACGAGAGTGAGAAAGAGGAAACTCCCTTTGACGAGCTCCCGAAAGTAGTCGGAATGCACCATATAAACACCAACCTCAAGGCTCTCCGGCCTCAACTTCCAAACGTTAGTTCCAAGGTGCGAAATGGAAAATTCCGAAAGGTAACTCAAGGTGGACATGCGGTCTAAGTACAATGCCTAGACACAAATACCTTTCCTTTGTTTCAGAAGGCGGAATGGCCAGATCACAAGAGATAAGCGAGAGGCAGGATTCATTTAGTGGTACTACGGAGGCTACTCCCTCATTGAGGTTTAGGCCCCTATCGACTACTCCCACATAGTGGTTTTGGTCAGTCTATAGTCCTCTGAATCCAAAACCTGTCACCCAGGGTCTCGACCTAGACACCATCCATGTGCCCCTTACTCAGCTCAGAAAAGCACTTGGGTGTTAGACAAATCTCCAAGTGTTAATAAAGGCCGCCCTCAACCTCAAGTGACCTTAGCAAGGTACAAATGAAGGGTTTAGGCCAATATTAACAAAAGGGACTTTACCTATTCCGTTCAAGTTACAACTTACAACAACTTAAATAATTAAAAACACCTAAATAAAATTACTAAGTGTAACATACAACAATTATTAACATGTATTATTCACAAATTAGTTTAAGAACGTTTTCAATCCCCGTCGACGGCGCCAAAAATTGGTATGACTTGTGCAAGCATCAATTTAAACCCTAAAATCATCGGTAGTATAAAGCAAGTAGGGATCGTTAACAACGGAGATCGGGGTAGTACCTAAACAAAGAATTATTATAAAGAATTAGTATCACAAATATACAAGTATATATATACATATTCATATTGAAATAAAGGGGAATTTAAAAGATTGAATCAATGAATCTAAACTACTTATCTAAACTACTAATTACAATTCTAAATGGAAAAGGACATTAAATACACAACTCAAAACTACAATCATAAGAGTTAAAACATGAATCGAAAACAACCAATTCCCTAAGTCATGAATCCGAAATTGACATATGTGGAACGTTAACGCTAATCATTTCCCCAATATATCTCTTCTCTACGAAAATTAACCTAAGTGATTCGCACCTAGATTAACCAATTAAACATGTAATCAAAGTCTAACGCTAGTAAATCAACCCATGTTTAACGCATAGAAAAGAGTTGTCAATTAAAGTGCACAACCTAGTGTGAGATTCGCTCACCTATTTGTAATCCTTTTTATTTGATTCCGACCTTTGTCCAAAGCCTTTACTACTTTAGTGAATCAGATTCCGGAAAGCCGTAAATCTTAATTCTAGCTCCAATTATATGCAAATATTATAAGTTTCGAACCCCATAACATAAACACATAAAAGTTCTCCATAAAACAGAATCAAACAAACAAATTCACATAAGCTACTTAGAAGAACCAAATTGGTTTCGATTCAATTAATAAATCACAAAATATAAAATACTTAAATAAACACTCAAATAATTGAAATACAAAAAGAATATGTTTTTGGGTTTTTGTAATTATTCAAATCAAACAAATATAAAATCAAACAAATAATTATACAATAACAACTTCCAAAATTATTCACAAATATTTAAATGCGGAAAACAAATTAAATAAAAATAAATTATAATAAATAAACGAGTTTGGAAACTGTTACTGTCGTGTCTAGAAAATAGACACTGCCGTCTAATGCGGGTGGACGACTCAACCATATGCTCAGAAACTGAACATGGCCCTCGGGAACGGGTGGAAGGCGCAACCATATCTTAAAGGAGCCGTCTTTGGATGTGGCGGGTGCCCATAACAGTTGGGCTTTGGGCATGGTCAACGGTCAACAGTGGGCTTTGTCATCAGGCCCGTTGACTTTTATTTCTTTTTCTTCTTCTCCTTTCTTTCTTCCCGTGCTTCTTTTCTTCTTTTTCTTCCCGTGCAGCAATGAAGAGCAGCAAGGCAGAGCGGCTAGGATCGGTGGAAGTGCTGTGGTGCTGGCTTGGAGGACTGAGGAGAGGAGGCACGGGCCTGGGCTCTGCCAAGGTGATGCCGTGGGTGCCCAAAATTGGGTGTAGAGAGAGAAACTCGGGTCTTGGCTGAGAAGCAGCCATGGGTGCTGCTGATTTGCAGGTTTGGTGTTTGCTGGCAAAGCAGCCATGGGTGTCCAAAGTAATGGACACCATGACTGGAATTGCAGAGAGAGCTTGAGATTTGATTTCCGAGAGGGAGAGAGATGATTGTGAATTGCTGTGAATTGAAGTGGATTGAAGTGGTTGCAGATGGTATTGAAGGTGAAGAAAGGTGGAGCAGGTGATGGCTGCAATGATGATGGTGCCATGCTCCCACGCAGAGGAACGCTGCAGGCTTTCCTGGATATGCACAGTAACATGGCTGAGTGGCGGAGGGAGGTGTACACAGCTCAAAAGCTGGAAAAACAAAAGAAATATAAATAAAATAATAATAATAATAATAAATAATAAAAGAAATAAATTAAAGAAAATAAAAATAAATAAATACAATAATAAATAGGGAAAATAAAATGGTGGTTTAAAATGTGTTTTGCCACCGCGTGTGGTGGTTGCGCCGCCAAATGTGGTGGTTCGCCAACAATCTTTGCCGGGATTCGGAATAATTTCCGAAATCTTCGTACATGCTATGGGCTCCACATCTGAATGATGACCGGTGTCATCTTGACAATTAAAGTCACGGTTGACTTTCCGTCAATTATCGGAAATGCGCATAAAAACTATCATTTTGCACCTTTTAACATTTTCTTCATATTTTCCCTATTAACACCAAAACAAATATTAAATAGACAAATAGGCTCTCGAAAAAGCCTAACCCAAGTAATTAGAAACACTTTTAGCATGTAAAATACACGCTCATCAGTTCCGTCAGTTGGAGCACTTTCTAAAAATCATGTTTTACCGTTGGGGAAACTTTGCCATGCTCAAAGTTCAATAAAAATCGGGGTTGGCCTTATTTAGAGGTGCCAGGGCCCGAACCTGGCCGAGTTCCCTTCTTTCTCTAACTTGGCCGGTGCCATAGCCTCTCCAGGGGTAGAACATGACCCTCATAAGGTGCTCTAACTGACGGCACTCGAAAAGTTCGATTCGTTTGTGAGTTATAAATTTTAACGGTTTAATACTCTGGAAGATCATAAATCACAAACGAACCGAGATTTTCGAGTTCTGTCCGTTGGAGCACTTTCTAAAAATCATGTTTTACCATTGGGGAAGCTTCGACACGCTCAAAGTTCAACGAAAATGCGGGTCGGCCTTGTTTAGAGGTGCCAGGGCCAGAACGGGCCGAACCTGGCCGAGTTCCCTTCTTTCTCCAACTTGGCCGGTGCCATAGCCTCCCCAGGGGTAGAACATGACCCTCTGAAGGTGCTCCAACTGACGGCACTCGAAAAGCTCGATTCGTTTGTCAGTTATGAATTTCAAGGGTTTAATAATATGGAAAATCGTAAATCACAAACGACACGAGATTTTCAAGTTCCGTCAGTTTGAGCACTTTCTAAAAATCATGTTTTACCGTTGGGGAAGCTTTGCCATGCTCAAAGTTCAATAAAAATGGGGGTTGGCCTTGTTTAGAGGTGCCAGGGCCAGAACGGCCCGAACGTGGCCGAGTTCCCTTCTTTCTCTAACTTGGCCGGTGCCATAGCCTCCCCAGGGGTAGAACATGACCCTCAGAAGGTGCTCCAACTGACGGCATTCGAAAAGCTCGATTCGTTTGTGAGTTATGAATTTCAACGGTTTAATACTCTGGAAGATCATAAATCACAAACGAACCGAGATTTTCGAGTTCTGTCAGTTGGAGCACTTTCTAAAAATCATGTTTTACCATTGGGGAAGCTTTGACACGCTCAAAGTTCAACGAAAATGGGGGTCGGCCTTGTTTAGAGGTGCCAGGGCCAGAACGGGCCGAACCTGGCCGAGTTCCCTTCTTTCTCCAACTTGGCCGGTGCCATAGCCTCCCCAGGGGTAGAACATGACCCTCAGAAGGTGCTCCAACTGACGGCACTCTAAAAGCTCGATTTGTTTGTGAGTTATGAATTTCAAGGGTTTAATAATATGGAAAATCGTAAATCACGAACGACACGAGATTTTCGAGTTCCGTCAGTTGGAGCACTCTCTAAAAATCATGTTTTAGTGTTAGGGAAGCTTTGACATGCTCAAATTTTAACGAAAATGGGGGTTGGCCTTGTTTAGAGGTGCGAGGGCCAGAACGGGCCGAACCTGGCCGAGTTCCCTTCTTTCTCCAACTTGGCCGGTGCTATAGCTTCCCGAGGCGTAGAAAATGACCCTCAGAAGGTGCTCCAACTGACGGCACTCGAAAAGCTCGATTCGTTTGTGAGTTATGAATTTCAACGGTTTAATAATATGGAAAATCATAAATCACAAACGACACGAGATTTTCGAGTTCCGTCAGTTGGAGCACTTTCTAAAAATCAGGTTTTACCATTGGGAAAGCATTGACAGGCTCAAAGTTTAACAAAAATGGGGGTAGAACATGACCCTCATAAGGTGCTCCAACTGACGGCACTCGAAAAGCTCGATTCGTTTGTGAGTTATGAATTTTAACGGTTTAATACTCTGGAAGATCATAAATCATAAACGAACCGAGATTTTCGAGTTCTGTCCGTTTGAGCACTTTCTAAAAATCATGTTTTACCATTGGGGAAGCTTCGACACGCTCAAAGTTCAACGAAAATGCGGGTCGGCCTTGTTAAGAGGTGCCAGGGCCAGAACGGGCCGAACCTGGCCGAGTTCCCTTCTTTCTCCAACTTGGCCGGTGCCATAGCCTCCCCAGGGGTAGAACATGACCCTCAGAAGGTGCTCCAACTGACGGCACTCGAAAACCTCGATTCGTTTGTGAGTTATGAATTTCAAGGGTTTAATACTATGGAAAATCGTAAATCACAAACGACACGAGATTTTCGAGTTCCGTCGGTTGGAGCACTTTCTAAAAATCATGTTTTACCGTTGGGGAAGCTTTGACATGCTTAAAGTTTAACGAAAATGGGGGTTGGCCTTGTTTAGAGGTGCCACGGCCAGAACGGGCCGAACCTGGCCGAGTTCCCTTCTTTCTCCAACTTGGCCGGTGCCATAGCCTCCCCAGGGGTAGAGCATGACCCTCATAAGGTGCTCCAACTGACGGCACTCGAAAACCTCGATTCGTTTGTGAGTTATGAATTTCAAGGGTTTAATACTATGGAAAATCGTAAATCACAAACGACACGAGATTTTCGAGTTCCGTCAGTTTGAGCACTTTCTAAAAATCATGTTTTACCGTTGGGGAAGCTTTGACATGCTTAAAGTTTAACGAAAATGGGGGTTGGCCTTGTTTAGAGGTGCCACGGCCAGAACGGGCCGAACCTGGCCGAGTTCCCTTCTTTCTCCAACTTGGCCGGTGCCATAGCCTCCCCAGGGGTAGAGCATGACCCTCATAAGGTGCTCCAACTGACGGCACTCAAAAACCTCGATTCGTTTGTGAGTTATGAATTTCAAGGGTTTAATACTATGGAAAATCGTAAATCACAAACGACACGAGATTTTCGAGTTCCATCGGTTGGAGCACTTTCTAAAAATCATGTTTTACCTTTGGGGAAGCTTTGCCATGCCCAAAGTTCAATAAAAATGGGGGTTGCCCTTGTTTAGAGGTGCCAGGGCCCGAACCTGGCCGAGTTCCCTTCTTTCTCTAACTTGGCCGGCGCCATAGCCTCCCCAGGGGTAGAACATGACCCTCAGAAGGTGCTCCAACTGACGGCACTCGAAATCTCGATTCGTTTGTGAGTTATGAATTTCAACGGTTTAATAGTATGGAAGGTCATAAATCACAAACGACACAAGATTTTCGAGTTCCGTCAGTTGGAGCACTTTCTAAAAATCATGTTTTACCATTGGGGAAGCTTTGACAGGCTCAAAGTTTAACGAAAATGGGGGTTGGCCTTGTTTAGAGGTGCCACGGCCAGAACGGGCCGAACCTGGCCGAGTTCCCTTCTTTCTCCAACTTGGCCGGTGCCATAGCCTCCCCAGGGGTAGAGCATGACCCTCAGAAGGTGCTCCAATTGACGGCACTCGAAAAGCTCGATTCGTTTGTGAGTTATGAATTTCAAGGGTTTAATACTCTGGAAGATCATAAATCACAAACGAACCGAGATTTTCGAGTTCTGTCCGTTAGAGCACTTTCTAAAAATCATGTTTTACCATTGGGAAGCTTCGACACGCTCAAAGTTCAACGAAAATGGGGGTCGGCCTTGTTTAGAGGTGCCAGGGCCAGAACGGGCCGAACCTGGCCGAGTTCCCTTCTTCTCCAGCTTGGCCGGTGCCAAAGCCTCCCCAGGGGTAGAACATGACCCTCAGAAGGTGATCCAACTGACGGCACTCGAAAAGCTTGATTCGTTTGTCAGTTATAAATTTCAAGGGTTTAATAATATGGAAAATCGTAAATCACAAACGACACGAGATTTTCGAGTTCCGTCAGTTGGAGCACTTTCTAAAAATCATGTTTTACCATTGGGGAAGCTTTGCCATGCCCAAAGTTCAATAAAAATGGGGGTTGGCCTTGTTTAGAGGTGCCAGGGCCCGAACCTGGCCGAGTTCCCTTCTTTCTCTAACTTGGCCGGTGCCATAGCCTCCCCAGGGGTAGAACATGACCCTCAGAAGGTGCAACAACTGACGGCACTCGAAAAGCTCGATTCGTTTGTGAGTTATGAATTTCAAGGGTTTAATACTATGGAAAATCGTAAATCACAAACGACACGAGATTTTCGAGTTCCGTCAGTTGGAGAACTTTCTAAAAATCATGTTTTACCGTTGGGGAAGCTTTGACAGGCTCAAAGTTTAACGAAAATGGGGGTTGGCCTTGTTTAGAGGTGCTACGGCCAGAACGGGCCGAACCTGGCCGAGTTCCCTTCTTTCTCCAACTTGGCCGGTGCCATAGCCTCCCCAGGGGTAGAGCATGACCCTCAGAAGGTGCTCCAATTGACGGCACTCGAAAAGCTCGATTCGTTTGTGAGTTATGAATTTCAAGGGTTTAATACTATGGAAAATCGTAAATCACAAACGACACGAGATTTTCGAGTTCCGTCAGTTGGAGAACTTTCTAAAAATCATGTTTTACCATTGGGGAAGCATTGACAGGCTCAAAGTTTAACAAAAATGGGGGTTGGCCTTGTTTAGAGGTGCCACAGCCAGAACGGGCCGAACCTGGCCGAGTTCCCTTCTTTCTCTAATTTCAAGGGTTTAATACTATGGAAAATCGTAAATCACAAACGACACGAGATTTTCGAGTTCCGTCAGTTGGAGCACTTTCTAAAAATCATGTTTTACCGTTGGGGAAACTTTGCCATGCTCAAAGTTCAATAGAAATGGGGGTTGGCCTTATTTAGAGGTGCCAGGGCCCGAACCTGGCCGAGTTCCCTTCTTTCTCTAACTTGGCCGGTGCCATAGCCTCCCCAGGGGTAGAACATGACCCTCAGAAGGTGCTCCAACTGACGGCACTCGAAAAGCTCGATTCGTTTGTGAGTTATGAATTTCAAAGGTTTAATACTCTGGAAGATCATAAATCACAAACGAACCGAGATTTTCGAGTTCTGTCCGTTAGAGCACTTTCTAAAAATCATGTTTTACCATTGGGGAAGCTTCGACACGCTGAAAGTTCAACGAAAATGGGGGTCGGCCTTGTTTAGAGGTGCCAGGGCCAGAACGGGCCGAACCTGGCCGAGTTCCCTTCTTCTCCAGCTTGGCCGGTGCCAAAGCCTCCCCAGGGGTAGAACATGACCCTCAGAAGGTGATCCAACTGACGGCACTCGAAAAGCTTGATTCGTTTGTCAGTTATGAATTTCAAGGGTTTAATAATATGGAAAATCGTAAATCACAAACGACACGAGATTTTCGAGTTCCGTCAGTTGGAGCACTTTCTAAAAATCATGTTTTACCATTGGGGAAGCTTTGCCATGCCCAAAGTTCAATAAAAATGGGGGTTGGCCTTGTTTAGAGGTGCCAGGGCCCGAACCTGGCCGAGGTCCCTTCTTTCTCTAACTTGGTCGGTGCCATAGCCTCCCCAGGGGTAGAACATGACCCTCAGAAGGTGATCCAACTGACGGCACTCGAAAAGCTCGATTCGTTTGTGAGTTATGAATTTCAACGGTTTAATACTATGGAAGATCATAAATCACAAACGACACGAGATTTTCGAGTTCCGTCAGTTGGAGCACTTTCTAAAAATCATGTTTTACCATTGGGGAAGCTTTGACAGGCTCAAAGTTTAACGAAAATGGGGGTTGGCCTTGTTTAGAGGTGCCACGCCAGAACGGGCCGAACCTGGCGGAGTTCCCTTCTTTCTCCAACTTGCCCGGTGCCATAGCCTCCCCAGGGGTAGAGCATGACCCTCAGAAGGTGCTCCAACTGACGGCACTCGAAAAGCTTGATTCGTTTGTGAGTTACGAATTTCAAGGGTTTAATAATATGGAAAATCGTAAATCACAAACGACACGAGATTTTCGAGTTCCGTCAGTTGGAGCACTTTCTAAAAATTATGTTTTACCATTGGGGAAACTTTGACAAGCTCAAAGTTTAACGAAAATGGGGGTTGGCCTTGTTTAGAGGTGCCACGCCAGAACGGGCCGAACCTGGCGGAGTTCCCTTCTTTCTCCAACTTGCCCGGTGCCATAGCCTCCCCAGGGGTAAAACATGACCCTCAGAAGGTGCTCCAACTGACGGCACTCGAAAAGCTCGATTCGTTTGTGAGTTATGAATTTCAACGGTTTAATACTATGGAAGATCATAAATCACAAACGACACGAGATTTTCGAGTTCCGTCAGTTGGAGCACTTTCTAAAAATTATGTTTTACCATTGGGGAAACTTTGACAGGCTCAAAGTTTAACGAAAATGGGGGTTGGCCTTGTTTAGAGGTGCCACGGCCAGAACTGGCCGAACCTGGCCGAGTTCCCTTCTTTCTCCAACTTGGCCGGTGCCAAAGCCTCCCCAGGGGTAGAACATGACCCTCAGAAGGTGCTCCAACTGACGGCACTCGAAAAGTTTGATTCGTTTGTGAGTTTCGAATTTCAAGGGTTTAATAATATGGAAAATCGTAAATCACAAACGACACGAGATTTTCGAGTTCCGTCAGTTGGAGCACTTTCTAAAAATCATGTTTTACCGTTGGGGAAGCTTTGACATGCTCAAAGTTTAACGAAAATGGGGGTTGGCCTTGTTTAGAGGTGCCACGGCCAGAACGGGCCGAACCTGCCCGAGTTCCCTTCTTTCTCCAACTTGGCCGGTGCCATAGCCTCCCCACGGGTAGAGCATGACCCTCAGAAGGTGCTCCAACTGACGGCACTTGAAAAGCTCGATTCGTTTGTGATTTATGAATTTCAATGGTTTAATACTATGGAAAATCGTAAATCACAAACGACACGAGATTTTCGAGTTCCGTCAGTTGGAGTACTTTCTAAAAATCATGTTTTACCGTTGGGGAAGCTTTGACATGCTCCAAGTTTAACGAAAATGGGGGTTGGCCTTGTTTATAGGTGCCACGGCCAGAACGGGCCGAACCTGCCCGAGTTCCCTTCTTTCTCCAACTTGGCCGGTGCCATAGCCGCCCCAGGGGTAGAGCATGACCCTCAGAAGGTGCTCCAACTGACGGCATTCGGAAAGCTCGTTTCGTTTGTGATTTATGAATTTCAAAGGTTTAATACTATGGAAAATCGTAAATCACAAACGACACGAGATTTTCGAGTTCCGTCAGTCGGAGCACTTTCTAAAAATCATGTTTTACCGTTGGGGAAGCTTTGACATGCTACAAGTTTAACGAAAATAGGGGTTGGCCTTGTTTATAGGTGCCACGGCCAGAACGGGCCGAACCTGGCCGAGTTCCCTTCTTTCTCCAACTTGGTCGGTGCCAAAGCCTCCCCAGGGGTAGAACATGACCCTCAGAAGGTGCTCCAACTGACGGCACTCGAAAAGCTCGATTCGTTTGTGATTTATGAATTTCAAAGGTTTAATACTATGGAAAATCGTAAATCACAAACGACACGAGATTTTCGAGTTCCGTCAGTTCGAGCACTTTCTAAAAATTATGTTTTACCATTGGGGAAACTTTGACAGGCTCAAAGTTTAACGAAAATGGGGGTTGGCCTTGTTTGGAGGTGCCACGGCCAGAACGGGCCGAACCTGGCCGAGTTCCCTTCTTTCTCCAACTTGGCCGGTGCAAAAGCCTCCCCAGGGGTAGAACATTACCCTCAGAAGGTGCTCCAACTGACGGCACTCGAAAAGCTTGATTCGTTTGTGAGTTACGAATTTCAAGGGTTTAATAATATGGAAAATCGTAAATCACAAACGACATGAGATTTTCGAGTTCCGTCAGTTGGAGAACTTTCTAAAAATCATGTTTTACCGTTGGGGAATCTTTGACATGCTCAAAGTTTAATGAAAATGGGGGTTGGCCTTGTTTAGAGGTGCCACGGCCAGAACGGGCCGAACCTGGCCGAGTTCCCTTCTTTCTCCAACTTGGCCGGTGCCATAGCCTCCCCAGGGGTAGAGCATGACCCTCAGAAGGTGCTCCAACTGACGGCATTCGGAAAACTCGTTTCGTTTGTGATTTATGAATTTCAAAGGTTTAATACTATGGAAAATCGTAAATCACAAACGACACGAGATTTTCGAGTTCCGTCAGTTGGAGCACTTTCTAAAAATCATGTTTTACCGTTGGGGAAGCTTTGACATGCTACAAGTTTAACGAAAATAGGGGTTGGCCTTGTTTATAGGTGCCACGGCCAGAACGGGCCGAACCTGGCCGAGTTCCCTTCTTTCTCCAACTTGGCCGGTGCCAAAGCCTCCCCAGGGGTAGAACATGACCCTCAGAAGGTGCTCCAACTGACGGCATTCGGAAAACTCGTTTCGTTTGTGATTTATGAATTTCAAAGGTTTAATACTATGGAAAATCGTAAATCACAAACGACACGAGATTTTCGAGTTCCGTCAGTTGGAGCACTTTCTAAAAATCATGTTTTACCGTTGGGGAAGCTTTGACATGCTACAAGTTTAACGAAAATAGGGGTTGGCCTTGTTTATAGGTGCCACGGCCAGAACGGGCCGAACCTGGCCGAGTTCCCTTCTTTCTCCAACTTGGCCGGTGCCAAAGCCTCCCCAGGGGTAGAACATGACCCTCAGAAGGTGCTCCAACTGACGGCACTCGAAAAGCTCGATTCGTTTGTGATTTATGAATTTCAAAGGTTTAATACAATGGAAAATCGTAAATCACAAACGACACGAGATTTTCGAGTTCCGTCAGTTGGAGCACTTTCTAAAAATCATGTTTTACCATTGGAGAAACTTTGACAGGCTCAAAGTTTAACGAAAATGGGGGTTGGCCTTGTTTAGAGGTGCCACGGCCAGAACGGGCCGAACCTGGCCGAGTTCCCTTCTTTCTCCAACATGGCCGGTACCATAGCCTCTCCAGGGGTAGAGCATGACCCTCAGAAGGTGCTCCAACTGACGGCACTCGAAAAGCTTGATTCGTTTGTGAGTTACGAATTTCAAGGGTTTAATAATATGGAAAATCGTAAATCACAAACGACATGAGATTTTCGAGTTCCGTCAGTTGGAGAACTTTCTAAAAATCATGTTTTACCGTTGGGGAATCTTTGACATGCTCAAAGTTTAACGAAAATGGGGGTTGGCCTTGTTTAGAGGTGCCACGGCCAGAACGGGCCGAACCTGGCCGAGTTCCCTTCTTTCTCCAACTTGGCCGGTGCCATAGCCTCCCCAGGGGTAGAGCATGACCCTCAGAAGGTGCTCCAACTGACGGCACTCGAAAAGCTCGATTCGTTTGTGATTTATGAATTTCAAAGGTTTAATACTACGGAAAATCGTAAATCACAAACGACACGAGATTTTCGAGTTCCGTCAGTTCGAGCACTTTCTAAAAATTATGTTTTACCATTGGGGAAAGTTTGACAGGCTCAAAGTTTAACGAAAATAGGGGTTGGCCTTGTTTAGAGGTGCCACGGCCAGAACGGGCCAAACCTGGCCGAGTTCCCTTCTTTCTCCAACTTGGCCGGTGCCAAAGCCTCCCCAGGGGTAGAACATGACCCTCAGAAGGTGCTCCAACTGACGGCACTCGAACAGCTTGATTCGTTTGTGAGTTACGAATTTCAAGGGTTTAATAATATGGAAAATCGTAAATCACAAACGACACGAGATTTTCGAGTTCCGTCAGTTGGAGAACTTTCTAAAAATCATGTTTTACCGTTGGGGAAGCTTTGACAGGCTCAAAGTTTAACGAAAATGGGGGTTGGCCTTGTTTAGAGGTGCCACGGCCAGAACGGGCCGAACCTGGCCGAGTTCCCTTCTTTCTCCAACTTGCCCGGTGCCATAGCCTCCCCAGGGGTAGAGCATGACCCTCACAAGGTGCTCCAACTGACGGCACTCGAAAAGCTCGATTCGTTTGTGAGTTATGAATTTCAAGGGTTTAATACTATGGAAAATCGTAAATCACAAACGACACGAGATTTTCGAGTTCCGTCAGTTGGAGCACTTTCTAAAAATCATGTTTTACCGTTGGGGAAACTTTGCCATGCTCAAAGTTCAATAAAAATGGGGGTTGGCTTTATTTAGAGGTTCCAGGGCCCGAACCTGGCCGAGTTCCCTTCTTTCTCTAACTTGGCCGGTGCCATAGCCTCCCCAGGGGTAGAACATGACCCTCAGATGGTGCTCCAACTGACGGCACTCGAAAAGCTCGATTCGTTTGTGAGTTATGAATTTCAAAGGTTTAATACTCTGGAAGATCATAAATCACAAACGAACCGAGATTTTCGAGTTCTGTCCGTTAGAGCACTTTCTAAAAATCATGTTTTACCATTAGGGAAGCTTCGACACGCTCAAAGTTCAACGAAATGGGGGTCGGCCTTGTTTAGAGGTGCCAGGGCCAGAACGGGCCGAACCTGGCCGAGTTCCCTTCTTTCTCCAGCTTGGCCGGTGCCAAAGCCTCCCCAGGGGTAGAACATGACCCTCAGAAGGTGATCCAACTGACGGCACTCGAAAAGCTTGATTCGTTTGTCAGTTATGAATTTCAAGGGTTTAATAATATGGAAAATCGTAAATCACAAACGACACGAGATTTTCGAGTTCCGTCAGTTGGAGCACTTTCTAAAAATCATGTTTTACCATTGGGGAAGCTTTGCCATGCCCAAAGTTCAATAAAAATGGGGGTTGGCCTTGTTTAGAGGTGCCAGGGCCCGAACCTGGCCGAGTTCCCTTCTTTCTCTAACTTGGCCGGTGCCATAGCCTCCCCAGGGGTAGAACATGACCCTCAGAAGGTGCTCCAACTGACGGCACTCGAAAAGCTCGATTTGTTTGTGATTTATGAATTTCAAAGGTTTAATACTATGGAAAATCGTAAATCACAAACGACACGAGATTTTCGAGTTCCGTCAGTTCGAGCACTTTCTAAAAATTATGTTTTACCATTGGGGAAACTTTGACAGGCTCAAAGTCTAACGAAAATGGGGGTTGGCCTTGTTTGGAGGTGCCACGGCCAGAACGGGCCGAACCTGGCCGAGTTCCCTTCTTTCTCCAACTTGGCCGGTGCAAAATCCTCCCCAGGGGTAGAACATGACCCTCAGAAGGTGCTCCAACGGACGGCACTCGAAAAGCTTGATTCGTTTGTGAGTTACGAATTTCAAGGGTTTAATAATATGGAAAATCGTAAATCACAAACGACACGAGATTTTCGAGTTCCGTCAGTTGGAGCACTTTCTAAAAATCATGTTTTACCGTTGGAGAAGCTTTGACATGCTCAAAGTTTAACGAAAATGGGGGTTGGCCTTGTTTAGAGGTGCCACGCCAGAACGGGCCGAACCTGGCGGAGTTCCCTTCTTTCTCCAACTTGCCCGGTGCCATAGCCTCCCCAGGGGTAGAACATGACCCTCAGAAGGTGCTCCAACTGACGGCACTCGAAATGCTCGATTCGTTTGTGAGTTATGAATTTCAACGGTTTAATACTATGGAAGATCATAAATCACAAACGATACGAGATTTTCGAGTTCCGTCAGTTGGAGCACTTTCTAAAAATTATGTTTTACCATTGGGGAAACTTTGACAGGCTCAAAGTTTAACGAAAATGGGGGTTGGCCTTGTTTAGAGGTGCCACGGCCAGAACTGGCCGAACCTGGCCGAGTTCCCTTCTTTCTCCAACTTGGCCGGTGCCAAAGCCTCCCCAGGGGTAGAACATGACCCTCAGAAGGTGCTCCAACTGACGGCACTCGAAAAGCTTGATTCGTTTGTGAGTTACGAATTTCAAGGGTTTAATAATATAGAAAATCGTAAATCACAAACGACACGAGATTTTCGAGTTCCGTCAGTTGGAGCACTTTCTAAAAATCATGTTTTACCGTTGGGGAAGCTTTGACATGCTCAAAGTTTAACGAAAATGGGGGTTGGCCTTGTTTAGAGGTGCCACGGCCAGAACGGGCCGAACCTGCCCGAGTTCCCTTCTTGCTCCAACTTGGCCGGTGCCATAGCCTCCCCAGGGGTAGAGCATGACCCTCAGAAGGTGCTCCAACTGACGGCACTCGAAAAGCTTGATTCGTTTGTGAGTTACGAATTTCAAGGGTTTAATAATATGGAAAATCGTAAATCACAAACGACACGAGATTTTCGAGTTCCGTCAGTTGGAGCACTTTCTAAAAATCATGTTTTACCATTGGAGAAACTTTGACAGGCTCAAAGTTTAACGAAAATGGGGGTTGGCCTTGTTTAGAGGTGCCACGGCCAGAACGGGCCGAACCTGGCCGAGTTCCCTTCTTTCACCAACTTGGCCGGTGCCATAGCCTCCCCAGGGGTAGAGCATGACCCTCAGAAGGTGCTCCAACTGACGGCACTCGAAAAGCTTGATTCGTTTGTGAGTTACGAATTTCAAGGGTTTAATAATATGGAAAATCGTAAATCACAAACGACACGAGATTTTCGAGTTCCGTCAGTTGGAGAACTTTCTAAAAATCATGTTTTACCGTTGGGGAAGCTTTGACATGCTAAAAGTTTAACGAGAATGGGGGTTGGCCTTGTTTAGAGGTGCCACGGCCAGAACTGGCCGAACCTGGCCGAGTTCCCTTCTTTCTCCAGCTTGGCCGGTGCCAAAGCCTCCCCAGGGGTAGAACATGACCCTCAGAAGGTGCTCCAACTGACGGCACTCGAAAAGCTTGATTCGTTTGTCAGTTATGAATTTCAAGGGTTTAATAATATGGAAAATCGTAAATCACAAACGACACGAGATTTTCGAGTTCCGTCAGTTGGAGCACTTTCTAAAAATCATGTTTTACCATTGGGGAAGCTTTGCCATGCCCAAAGTTCAATAAAAATGGGGGTTGGCCTTGTTTAGAGGTGCCAGGGCCCGAACCTGGCCGAGTTCCCTTCTTTCTCTAACTTGGCCGGTGCCATAGCCTCCCCAGGGGTACAACATGACCCTCAGAAGGTGCTCCAACTGACGGCACTCGAAAAGCTCGATTCGTTTGTGAGTTATGAATTTCAACGGTTTAATACTATGGAAGATCATAAATCACAAACGACACGAGATTTTCGAGTTCCGTCAGTTGGAGCACTTTCTAAAAATCATGTTTTACCATTGGGGAAGCTTTGCCATGCCCAAAGTTCAATAAAAATGGGGGTTGGCCTTGTTTAGAGGTGCCAGGGCCCGAACCTGGCCGAGTTCCCTTCTTTCTCTAACTTGGCCGGTGCCATAGCCTCCCCAGGGGTACAACATGACCCTCAGAAGGTGCTCCAACTGACGGCACTCGAAAAGCTCGATTCGTTTGTGAGTTATGAATTTCAACGGTTTAATACTATGGAAGATCATAAATCACAAACGACACGAGATTTTCGAGTTCCGTCAGTTGGAGCACTTTCTAAACATCATGTTTTACCATTGGGGAAGCTTTGACAGGCTCAAAGTTTAACGAAAATGGGGGTTGGCCTTGTTTAGAGGTGCCACGCCAGAACGGGCCGAACCTGGCGGAGTTCCCTTCTTTCTCCAACTTGCCCGGTGCCATAGCCTCCCCAGGGGTAGAGCATGACCCTCAGAAGGTGCTCCAACTGACGGCACTCGAAAAGCTTGATTCGTTTGTGAGTTACGAATTTCAAGGGTTTAATAATATGGAAAATCGTAAATCACAAACGACACGAGATTTTCGAGTTCCGTCAGTTGGAGCACTTTCTAAAAATCATGTTTTACCGTTGGGGAAGCTTTGGCATGCTCAAAGTTTAACAAAAATGGGGGTTGGCCTTGTTTAGAGGTGCCACGCCAGAACGGGCCGAACCTGGCGGAGTTCCCTTCTTTCTCCAACTTGCCCGGTGCCATAGCCTCCCCAGGGGTAGAACATGACCCTCAGAAGGTGCTCCAACTGACGGCACTCGAAAAGCTCGATTTGTTTGTGAGTTATGAATTTCAACGGTTTAATACTATGGAAGATCATAAATCACAAACGACACGAGATTTTCGAGTTCCGTCAGTTGGAGCACTTTCTAAAAATTATGTTTTACCATTGGGGAAACTTTGACAGGCTCAAAGTTTAACGAAAATGCGGGTTGGCCTTGTTTAGAGGTGCCACGGCCAGAACTGGCCGAATCTGGCCGAGTTCCCTTCTTTCTCCAACTTGGCCGGTGCCAAAGCTTCCCCAGGGGTAGAACATGACCCTCAGAAGGTGCTCCAACTGACGGCAGTCGAAAAGCTTAATTCGTTTGTGAGTTACGAATTTCAAGGGTTTAATAATATAGAAAATTGTAAATCACAAACGACACGAGATTTTCGAGTTCCGTCAGTTGGAGCACTTTCTAAAAATCATGTTTTACCGTTGGGGAAGCTTTGACATGCTCAAAGTTTAACGAAAAGGGGGGTTGGCTGAAGGAATGGATGGTTTTCAAAACTTTTTATTTAGTGCGGAATTAGTTTAACAATTAAACTACTAATTAACCATAAAATCCATTCCATGTCCCTTGTGATCTTGGCTTATTTATGATACATATAAACATGGCATAATTATCAAGAATAATCAAAGAGGGAGTTCTTGTTCTACTCACCCTTGAAGCGCGAATTTAATCCGATCCAAGTGAACCACCAAAGTTCCTCTCCTTGATTTCTCCTTGAAGATGTTTCCTCCACCTTGAAGCACCTTGGAATGTCAACTCCTTGAACACCTTCTTGTGCTGGAATTTTTCTTCTTGATGTATCAAGAAAGCCACAAAAATATATGGCCTCTAAGGATCTTCACCTAAGTGGATGTGAGATGAAGAAAGATGATAGAAAGAAAGAAGTATGCAAGTGTTCTTCCTTTCTATGTATGGCAGCCCTTAATCATGTGTGTAAGTGAGAGAGAGCTGTTCTCTTTCAATGTATGTCAAACGTAATGCATCAAAATGCATTAATCAATTATATAGTCATCCATATTATTAAATAGTTAGAAACCTTTTCTAATAATTAATTAATGGTGACATATTAATTATCTTATCACACATGGCTGCCATAGTTATGCTCTTGGGCTAATAATTTGGGCCTTGGGCTTTTGCTAAGTCTTACTTGGTGAAGCCCAAGCCCACACCTAAAAGGCTCGACAATCGTTTAGGCCCAATAGCTTCAGTTTTACCCGAGAACTTTAATTACGTCTAAATAATTAATCTAATTAATTATTTAGTCATAACCAACTCTTGTTTAATCTTCTTCATATACTATCTCAATGATCCACTTATATGGTGTGCGATCTCTTAGGTTCTAATTAACGAGGCAGTGAAGTTTGTAGAACTATTCTATTTTGTTTACGAATCAAAACTCCCTTTTGATTCTCCCTTTGAATTAGGATTATAAATATTGATCAATCCTCGGGGACTTCACAAATCATGAGTGATGTCTTGCAACATATCATGACTACCCAAGTTAATATAGAATAGTAAAGAACCTATTCAATTGGAATTACAATACAATACGGCCCTTCTCTAATACGATGTTCATAATCATATCATCGGGGAATGGAATTGCTATGTCAATCCCCTAATATGATTTCTATTCTTATGTGATTCTGAGAATATGATTAGAAACTCTTTTTCTAATCTTATTCAGTGTGATTAGCGTGTATTTTACATGCTAAAAGTGCCTCTAATTACTTATGTTAGGCTTTTCCGAGAGCCTATTTGTCTGTTTAATGTTTGTTTTTGTGTTTTTAGGGAAAATATGAGAAAAATGTCAATTTACACATAAAAGGTGAATTTTGGAGGTTTTCAGCGTAATTCAGAAAGTCAACCGTGACTTTCACATGTGGAATAAAATACTGCACGAAAATTTCGGAAATTATTCCGAATCCCGGCAAAGATTGTCGGCGAACCACCACATTTGGCGGCGCAACCACCACACGCGGTGGCAAAAGACATTTCAAATCACCATTTTATTTTCCCTATTTATTATTGTATTTGTTTATTTATTTATTTTTATTTTCTTTAATTTATTTCTTTTATTATTTATTATTATTATTATTTTATTATTTTATTTATATTTCTTTTATTTTTTTCTGCTTTTGTGCTGTTCTTCCACCACCACCATATGCCAACCACGTAACTTTACAGACTACCCAGCATGGCACCATCACAGTCTGCACATTCTCTCTGCGTTGGAGCATACCACCATCATCATTGCAGCCACCTGCTCCACCTTTCTTCATCTTCATATACAACCTGCAATCACAGCAACCACTCAAGCTCTCTCTGCAATTCTAGTCATGGTGTCCATTACTTTGGACACCCATGGTTGCTTTGCCAGCAAGTACCAATTCCGATTACCTGCAGTTCAAAATAATCACCAGCTTCACAATCACAACAATCACCGCTCCAGACTTCACCAAATTCAATCCCAGAGACCCACGGCCTTACCTTGGCCGAGCCCAGGCCCGTGCCTCCTCTAAGCCCAGCCGGCGTCGCAAAACCACCACACCAGCTGCTGCTCATCACCGATCCTAAGCCCAGGCCCGTGCTCGATCTATCCAGCCACCGCCGGTCATCGCCCAGCGCGCCGACGCCGCCGTGAAGCCTAAGCCCAGGCCCGTGCTCCGATCTGTCCAAGCCTCTGCCCAGGCCCGTGCCTCTGCTGCTGCTGCTCATCTCCGTGCTCGATCCCGTGCTCTGCTCAATCCGGCCCGCGCCTGCACTTCCGGTCACTGCTTCTCAGCCAAGACCGCGCCGGCGCCGCTCTGCCTTGCCGCCCCCTCTCTCTCTTGCAGCACGGAAGAAAAGAAGAAAAGATGAAGAGAAGAAAAACAGAAAGAACAAAGAAGAAAAGAACAGAAGCACGGGATGGGAAGAGAAGAACAGAAAGAAAAAGAAAAGAAGAAAGAAGAAAGAAAAAAAAGAAAAGAAAAAGAAAAAGAAATAAAAATTCAATGGGCCTGTTGACCCATTGACCAAGGCCCAAGCCCAATCATTTGGGGCCTTCACTGCACCTGGCCCATGCCAGCCTTCAATTGCCCAACTGTTATGGGCACCCGCCACATCCAAAGACGGCTCCGTTAAGCTATGGCTGCGCCTTCCACCCGTTCCCGAGGGCCATGTTCAGTTTCTGAGCATATGGTTGAGTCGTCCACCCGCACTAGACGGCAGTGTCTATTTTCTAGACACGACAGTAACAGTTTCCAAACTCGTTTATTTATTATAATTTATTTTTATTTAATTTGTTTTCCGCATTTAAATATTTGTGAATAATTTTGGAAGTTGTTATTGTATAATTATTTGTTTGATTTTATATTTGTTTGATTTGAATAATTACAAAAACCCAAAAACATATTCTTTTTGTATTTCAATTATTTGAGTGTTTATTTAAGTATTTTATATTTTTTTGATTTATTAATTGAATCGAAACCAATTTAGTTCTTCTAAGTAGCTTATGTGAATTTGTTTGTTTGATTCTGTTTTATGGAGAACTTTTATGTGTTTATGTTATGGGGTTCGAAACTTATAATATTTGCATGTAATTGGAGCTAGAATTAAGATTTACGGCTTTCCGGAATCTGATTCACTAAAGTAGTAAAGGCTTTGGACAAAGGTCGGAATCAAATAAAAAGGATTGCAAATAGATGGACTTTTCCATACTAGGTTGTTCACTTTAATTGACAACTCTTTTCTATGCATTAAACATGAATTAATTTACTAGCGTCTAGACTTTGATTGAATGTTTAATCGGTTAATCTAGAGTGCGAATCACTTAGGTTAATTTTCATAGAAAGGTTTTATTTGGGGAGTGATCAGCGTCTGACATTCCACATATGTCAATTTCGGATTCATGACTTAGGGAATTGGTTGTTTTCGATTCATGTTTTAACTCTTATGATTGTAGTTTTGAGTTGTGTATTTAATGTCCTTTTCCATTTAGAATTGTAATTAGTAGTTTAGATAAGTAGTTTAGATTCATTGATTCAATCTTTTAAATCCCCCTTTATTTCAATATGAATATGTATATATATACTTGTATATTTGTGACACTAATTCTTTATAATGATTCTTTGTTTAGGTACTACCCCTAATCCCCGTTGTTAACGATCCCTACTTGCTTTATACTACCGATGATTTTAGGGTTTAAATTGATGCTTGTAAAAACCAGACCAATTTTTGGCGCCGTCGACGGGGATTGAAAACGTTCTTAAACTAATTTGTGAATAATACATGTTAATAATTGTTGTATGTTACACTTAGTAATTTTATTTAGGTGTTTTTAATTATTTAAGTTGTTGTAAGTTGTAACTTGAACGGAATAGGTAAAGTCCCTTTTGTTAATATTGGCCTAAACCCTTCATTTGTACCTTGCTAAGGTCACTTGAGGTTGAGGGCGGCCTTTATTAACACTTGGAGAATTGTCTAACACCCAAGTCCTTTTCTGAGCTGAGTAAGGGGCACATGGATGGTGTCTAGGTCGAGACCCTGGGTGACAGGTTTTGGATTCAGAGGACTATAGACTGACCAAAACCACTATGTGGGAGTAGTCGATAGGGGCCTAAACCTCAATGAGGGAGTAGCCTCCGTAGTACCACTAAAATGAATCCTGCCTCTCGCTTATCTCTTGTGATCTGGCCATTTCGCCTTCTGAAACAAAGGAAACGTATTTGTGTCTAGACATTGTACTTAGGCCGTATGTCCACCTTGAGTTACCTTTCGGAATTTTTCATTTCGCACCTTGGAACTAACGTTTGGAAGTTGAGGCCGGAGAGCCTTGAGGTTGGTGTTTTTATGGTGCATTCCGACTACTTTCGGGAGTTCGTCAAAAGGAGTTTCCTCTCTCTCACTCTCGCAGTGTTTGTTTAAGAAAATAAAAAAAAATTAAATTAAATAAAATAAAAAAATAAAATAAAAAATTTTTGCTTGTTTTGTGTTGTTGAAAAAAAAAATAAAAAAAAATAAATTTTGTTTGTTTTTACTGTTTGTTTTATTTTTGGGCTTGTTGTTTTCTTATTTGGGCCTTTGGCCCATCTGTTTAGTCGGTTAGGGTTACGAAAAAAAAAAAAAAAAAAAAAAAAAAGTTGTTATTTTTAGGCCCATTAGTGTAAGCCCACAATAATGGCCCAAGCCATTCCGATGGCCCAGGCCCATTTTAGAGTGTCGGCAGCGAATATTCGTGTCGGCTAGTGCCGCACGTTCATTCACTGTTTACTTTACGACTTTCGTGTAAAGTAAAGTCGTAAAGTAAATAAATAATGAAAAAGAAAAAAAATGTTTATTTAATTTTATCGCACGAGTGAATACTGTTCACTTTGCGACTTTTGTTTACTTTGCGTCTGTTTGTGTGTGTTTCAAATTTTTGAAACCCTAATTCCCCCTCTGCATCCACTAAATTATTTTCTCTCTGTATTCTCTCTGCATTTGTTCTTCATTGTTCTTCTTTGTTCTTCACTCGTGTTCTTTGTTTTCCCAGAAATTCTTCCACCCATTCACCAGAAAAATGGCACGGAAAGTCAATTCATTCAGTGAACTATTTCAGGCAGGCCCTTCAGAGAATCAAACATTTGAGGGCTTGACTGATATTTTTCCACCATGCATGTTCAACATCTTCGATTTGAGCATGGAAGCCGTGCCTGATGTGGGTCCAGCTTTGCCGGAAGCAAATTCAGTTTCACCTGTTGCAGCTCCGATCCCACTTATAGCTGATCCATGCCATGCAGACATACCTGGTCCATCTATGAAGAAACGCAAGAGGAAGAACCACAACAAGCATCAACTGAAGGCCATGAGGACATACATGTGGAAGTGTCGTTACCCAACAATGGAGCAGAAACAAGAACTAGGTGATCAAATCGGGTTAAGTCTCAAGCAAGTGACATTCTGGATAAAAAGGAACCGACGCCAGAGAAAAACCCGAAATGATCGCCTGGAAAATATTTTGCTGAAGAAGGAGATCGACATGCTTCGTTCTCAGAACAGCCAATTCCTTGAAGCTTTTAGCAAACTCTCTTGTCCTCATTGTGGAGGTGCAGTCCCATTTTTTGATGAGCAACGATTGACAATTGAAGATGCCCATCCACAGCTGGAGATTCATCCGACCTCTTCAGTCGTCGGACCTACTGAGAAGTCAGTATTGCGAAAGGAGGTTCAACAGCTTATGTCGAGATCAACACTCCCTTCTTCTTCATGTGACACAACCATGGATGTTCAAATCATCATGGCGGCCAAGGAAGAACTCTTCATCATGGCCACTAATGGAGACCCCTTGTGGATTTCTGCGCCACAACCCAGCTCATCCACAGCCCCTGAAACTCTGAATCATGTGGAATACTTGCGGATTGTTGCTAAAGGCAGTACTCCCAGACCAAGATACTTCCGATATGAAGCCTCCCGATGCACAGCCACCATTCCTATCTGCGCTATGACCCTTGTGGAAATTTTGATGGATGTGGAACAATGGTCTGCTATGTTCTGTAGCATAGTTGCAAGAGCAGAGCCTCTTGATGACGTACCAGCTACAATACTTCATTGCTACAATGAACGACCGCAAGTCATTTATGCTGAGTTTCAGGTGACATCTCCACTTGTTCAAACTCGTGAAGTCCAGTTTGTTCGACACTCACACCAGCAAGCTGATGGAAGTTGGATGGTTGTCGATATCTCTGTGGACCGTCTGCGGCCCATTCCAGGACCCAACTCGCGGTCAAGATGCCACAAACTACCATCCGGATGCCTGATCCGAGATTTAGATAATGGATCCTCCCGCATCACTTGGGTGGAACATGTTGATGTGCATGACCTAGACGTCAAACCCATATTCAGACCTTTATTGGATGCTGGTTATGCATTTGGAGCCCAGCGTTGGATGGAGACGCTGGAAAGACAAACCGAACGTCTTATATGCTCCAGGTCTACCCACATTCCAGTCGTCGCACTTCATATCACACCACCAATGGAAGGGAGAAGAAGAATATTGCAACTAGCGAACCGAATGGTGATCAATTTCTTCAAGGACGTTGGCGACTCCACATTTCACCACTGGGTTGTCACAAATACAACAAGATCTGCACTCGTAAAGGTCAGGACCAACAAAAGCAAGGGTGATCCAGAAAAGCCCAGTGGAATTACCCGTACTGCATCTACCTCCATCCAGCTCCATTCTCATCACACGAGAGTCTTTGATTTTCTCAATGATGTGAATTATCGAAACCACTGGGATAATTTGTCATTGGGTAGATCAGTACACGAGATTGCAAGAATCATCACTGGTCTTGCGCCTCATAATTATGTCACCATCATGTCAATAGCTAATCACGACGACTTCTTCATACTCCAAGAGTGCTTCTCAACTTCAACGGGGTCGTACGTGATTTATGCGCCTATCGATGCTTTGACAATCCAGATGTTGTTATTTGGGGAAGATCCAGATCCGGTTACCATGCTAGTTTCAGGTTTTTCCATTCTGCCTGATGTGTCTACTGCGGGAAGTTTCAGAAGCAGCAGTAGTGATCCTGTGGGTGGAACATTACTGACATTGGTGATTCAGCTCGCAATTGGGTTGATACCTATAAGGAAAGGAGGTGTGGAAGTGGCAAATGAAATAATTCCGAGCATGGTTGAGCGGATCAGAGTTGCAGTCAACTAACCAGTGGAGCAAACGTTGGATGCAAGGCCTTGCTAGCCTTGTTTGTTGGTGACTGTTGGTGACCTTCGGGAGGAATTTCGCGCTTCAAAGGGGAGAATTTCTTTTACTTATCTATTTATCAGTTATATAATTGTTTTGTGCTTAATTCTGTTTGTGTTTTTCAATTCAATAACCATGCTTGAATTTTTCATTTTTAAAGAAATATTTGTCAAACCTTGAGGACAATGTTAAATTCAAGTGTGGGGGGAAAGGAATTTATTTTTGTTAAAAAAATTCAAAAATTTTCAAAAAAACATTTTACTTGTTTTTCGTTTTCTACTGTAACAATATATCGACTATATCATACTCACTCCCTTGGTAGCGTTGAACCTACCATTGCACTAAGTGAGTCACTGAGGTCACGTATTGTTACCCAATAAATAAATAAAAAAATAATAAAAAAAAATTCTTACAAAATTTTTTACTTCTGTTGTGTGTTTGTTTGTGTTCTGTATTCGTGTTTTCCAATCACAAGGATGATTTGAGCTTATTGTGTTATGATTTTGAGAATGTTGATTATATGCTAAGGCTTTGTGTAGTTTGCTTTGGATTTAACTTGCATAATTTGTGATTGCTCAATATTCCATGTACACATCACCTGTATTGATTAATCGATTGCAATCCGAGATGCACATTTGACCATGTATTGCCATGCATACCCAGAAATTGTGAGGACTTGAGCACATTGAATATTCACATGTATGCATCTTTCATACATTTACTTGTTCTTCATGAGTGTACATTGCATAAGTTTTGAACCTAGAACTTGCTCAAAGACCTCTTGAAGCGTTTTGTTGATCCACGATGAGTTAGAGATGACTAAGGCATTAGTTGAGCACCATGGCCAAATTGACCACCATCCATCTAAACACGAACTCTAGGAATAACCCTTTTTAGCCGATCACTCATTAGCTTTTCTTTGTTCACCCACATCACTTTTACCCATTCCACCACTTAAACATCATCTCACCCTTGTTTCGTTGTGTTTGCAAGACAATGATAGAGACTTCTTGTGTCCTTTATGCTTGGGAATTGTATGGTAGTATACCAAAAGATAAGTGTGGGGGTGCATTTTTATTTGTTGTTGTACTTGTTTCAAGAAAGAAAGAAAATCAAAAACATAAGGAAGGAAAAAAAAAAAAAAAAAAAAAAAAAAAAATCCAAAAATAGAGTTGTTTACTGTATTGCTTTTGAATTCAATAAAAGGTTGGAGGAAAAATAAGGAAGTTGTTTCGGTTGTAGCATAGGTATGAGTTTCAAAGTCGTTGACTTGTCTTGCAAACATGTGGAACATTTGTCATATTCATCATTTCATTTCATTACACCATTCACCTTTTGGCCCCATTACACAATTGAGAAAGTCCTTATGATCTAATGATTTGTGGATTAATTGTGGAGAGTTGGTTGATGAGCAAGCCTATGGGAACATTATTTGTGCATTTGTTTTGAGAGTAAATACTTAGCCCTAAACACAATTGAGCGGAAATATTTAGTGATCATTGTGAGGTTTAGTGGTTAATATTGTTTAGATGTGCATATTGGATTACCTGAGATTGATCATACAGTTGAGATACACACACACTTCACCCGAGCATGAATGAGATGTGCATGTTAAATACTTAGCAATTTCTGTAAGCCTTGGTATATATTTTTCTTATTCTTCTGATTATAACTCGTGGTTGGAAAGAACATTTGTTGTGTTTCCCTTTCTGTTATTTGTATTGTTCTATTTTAAGTTTAGTGTTTGTTTGAGGACAAGC
Source organism: Rubus parviflorus (assembly GCA_029955375.1). Taxonomy (NCBI): domain Eukaryota; kingdom Viridiplantae; phylum Streptophyta; class Magnoliopsida; order Rosales; family Rosaceae; genus Rubus; species Rubus parviflorus. Next base: position 837,879 of record JARGGL010000008.1, on the reverse strand, counting down.
AAAGTTCAAGTGTGGGGGTGTGATTAGCGTGTATTTTACATGCTAAAAGTGCCTCTAATTACTTGGGTTAGGCTTTTCCGAGAGCCTATTTGTCTGTTTAATGTTTGTTTTTGTGTTTTTAGGGAAAATATGAGAAAAATGTCAATTTACACATAAAAGGTGAATTTTGGAGGTTTTCAGCGTAATTCAGAAAGTCAACCGTGACTTTCACATGTGGAATAAAATACTGCACGAAAATTTCGGAAATTATTCCGAATCCCGGCAAAGATTGTCGGCGAACCACCACATTTGGCGGCGCAACCACCACACGCGGTGGCAAAAGACATTTCAAATCACCATTTTATTTTCCCTATTTATTATTGTATTTGTTTATTTATTTATTTTTATTTTCTTTAATTTATTTCTTTTATTATTTATTATTATTATTATTTTATTATTTTATTTATATTTCTTTTATTTTTTTCTGCTTTTGTGCTGTTCTTCCACCACCACCATATGCCAACCACGTAACTTTACAAACTACCCAGCATGGCACCATCACAGTCTGCACATTCTCTCTGCGTTGGAGCATACCACCATCATCATTGCAGCCACCTGCTCCACCTTTCTTCATCTTCATATACAACCTGCAATCACAGCAACCACTCAAGCTCTCTCTGCAATTCTAGTCATGGTGTCCATTACTTTGGACACCCATGGTTGCTTTGCCAGCAAGTACCAATTCCGATTACCTGCAGTTCAAAATAATCACCAGCTTCACAATCACAACAATCACCGCTCCAGACTTCACCAAATTCAATCCCAGAGACCCACGGCCTTACCTTGGCCGAGCCCAGGCCCGTGCCTCCTCTAAGCCCAGCCGGCGTCGCAAAACCACCACACCAGCTGCTGCTCATCACCGATCCTAAGCCCAGGCCCGTGCTCGATCTATCCAGCCACCGCCGGTCATCGCCCAGCGCGCCGACGCCGCCGTGAAGCCTAAGCCCAGGCCCGTGCTCCGATCTGTCCAAGCCTCTGCCCAGGCCTGTGCCTCTGCTGCTGCTGCTCATCTCCGTGCTCGATCCCGTGCTCTGCTCAATCCGGCCCGCGCCTGCACTTCCGGTCACTGCTTCTCAGCCAAGACCGCGCCGGCGCCGCTCTGCCTTGCCGCCCCCTCTCTCTCTTGCAGCACGGAAGAAAAGAAGAAAAGATGAAGAGAAGAAAAACAGAAAGAACAAAGAAGAAAAGAACAGAAGCACGGGATGGGAAGAGAAGAACAGAAAGAAAAAGAAAAGAAGAAAGAAGAAAGAAAAAAAAGAAAAGAAAAAGAAAAAGAAATAAAAATTCAATGGGCCTGTTGACCCATTGACCAAGGCCCAAGCCCAATCATTTGGGGCCTTCACTGCACCTGGCCCATGCCAGCCTTCAATTGCCCAACTGTTATGGGCACCCGCCACATCCAAAGACGGCTCCGTTAAGCTATGGCTGCGCCTTCCACCCGTTCCCGAGGGCCATGTTCAGTTTCTGAGCATATGGTTGAGTCGTCCACCCGCACTAGACGGCAGTGTCTATTTTCTAGACACGACAGTAACAGTTTCCAAACTCGTTTATTTATTATAATTTATTTTTATTTAATTTGTTTTCCGCATTTAAATATTTGTGAATAATTTTGGAAGTTGTTATTGTATAATTATTTGTTTGATTTTATATTTGTTTGATTTGAATAATTACAAAAACCCAAAAACATATTCTTTTTGTATTTCAATTATTTGAGTGTTTATTTAAGTATTTTATATTTTTTTGATTTATTAATTGAATCGAAACCAATTTAGTTCTTCTAAGTAGCTTATGTGAATTTGTTTGTTTGATTCTGTTTTATGGAGAACTTTTATGTGTTTATGTTATGGGGTTCGAAACTTATAATATTTGCATGTAATTGGAGCTAGAATTAAGATTTACGGCTTTCCGGAATCTGATTCACTAAAGTAGTAAAGGCTTTGGACAAAGGTCGGAATCAAATAAAAAGGATTGCAAATAGATGGACTTTTCCATACTAGGTTGTTCACTTTAATTGACAACTCTTTTCTATGCATTAAACATGAATTAATTTACTAGCGTCTAGACTTTGATTGAATGTTTAATCGGTTAATCTAGAGTGCGAATCACTTAGGTTAATTTTCATAGAAAGGTTTTATTTGGGGAGTGATCAGCGTCTGACATTCCACATATGTCAATTTCGGATTCATGACTTAGGGAATTGGTTGTTTTCGATTCATGTTTTAACTCTTATGATTGTAGTTTTGAGTTGTGTATTTAATGTCCTTTTCCATTTAGAATTGTAATTAGTAGTTTAGATAAGTAGTTTAGATTCATTGATTCAATCTTTTAAATCCCCCTTTATTTCAATATGAATATGTATATATATACTTGTATATTTGTGACACTAATTCTTTATAATGATTCTTTGTTTAGGTACTACCCCTAATCCCCGTTGTTAACGATCCCTACTTGCTTTATACTACCGATGATTTTAGGGTTTAAATTGATGCTTGTAAAAACCAGACCAATTTTTGGCGCCGTCGACGGGGATTGAAAACGTTCTTAAACTAATTTGTGAATAATACATGTTAATAATTGTTGTATGTTACACTTAGTAATTTTATTTAGGTGTTTTTAATTATTTAAGTTGTTGTAAGTTGTAACTTGAACGGAATAGGTAAAGTCCCTTTTGTTAATATTGGCCTAAACCCTTCATTTGTACCTTGCTAAGGTCACTTGAGGTTGAGGGCGGCCTTTATTAACACTTGGAGAATTGTCTAACACCCAAGTCCTTTTCTGAGCTGAGTAAGGGGCACATGGATGGTGTCTAGGTCGAGACCCTGGGTGACAGGTTTTGGATTCAGAGGACTATAGACTGACCAAAACCACTATGTGGGAGTAGTCGATAGGGGCCTAAACCTCAATGAGGGAGTAGCCTCCGTAGTACCACTAAAATGAATCCTGCCTCTCGCTTATCTCTTGTGATCTGGCCATTTCGCCTTCTGAAACAAAGGAAACGTATTTGTGTCTAGACATTGTACTTAGGCCGTATGTCCACCTTGAGTTACCTTTCGGAATTTTTCATTTCGCACCTTGGAACTAACGTTTGGAAGTTGAGGCCGGAGAGCCTTGAGGTTGGTGTTTTTATGGTGCATTCCGACTACTTTCGGGAGTTCGTCAAAAGGAGTTTCCTCTCTCTCACTCTCGCAGTGTTTGTTTAAGAAAATAAAAAAAAATTAAATTAAATAAAATAAAAAAATAAAATAAAAAATTTTTGCTTGTTTTGTGTTGTTGAAAAAAAAAATAAAAAAAAATAAATTTTGTTTGTTTTTACTGTTTGTTTTATTTTTGGGCTTGTTGTTTTCTTATTTGGGCCTTTGGCCCATCTGTTTAGTCGGTTAGGGTTACGAAAAAAAAAAAAAAAAAAAAAAAAAAGTTGTTATTTTTAGGCCCATTAGTGTAAGCCCACAATAATGGCCCAAGCCATTCCGATGGCCCAGGCCCATTTTAGAGTGTCGGCAGCGAATATTCGTGTCGGCTAGTGCCGCACGTTCATTCACTGTTTACTTTACGACTTTCGTGTAAAGTAAAGTCGTAAAGTAAATAAATAATGAAAAAGAAAAAAAATGTTTATTTAATTTTATCGCACGAGTGAATACTGTTCACTTTGCGACTTTTGTTTACTTTGCGTCTGTTTGTGTGTGTTTCAAATTTTTGAAACCCTAATTCCCCCTCTGCATCCACTAAATTATTTTCTCTCTGTATTCTCTCTGCATTTGTTCTTCATTGTTCTTCTTTGTTCTTCACTCGTGTTCTTTGTTTTCCCAGAAATTCTTCCACCCATTCACCAGAAAAATGGCACGGAAAGTCAATTCATTCAGTGAACTATTTCAGGCAGGCCCTTCAGAGAATCAAACATTTGAGGGCTTGACTGATATTTTTCCACCATGCATGTTCAACATCTTCGATTTGAGCATGGAAGCCGTGCCTGATGTGGGTCCAGCTTTGCCGGAAGCAAATTCAGTTTCACCTGTTGCAGCTCCGATCCCACTTATAGCTGATCCATGCCATGCAGACATACCTGGTCCATCTATGAAGAAACGCAAGAGGAAGAACCACAACAAGCATCAACTGAAGGCCATGAGGACATACATGTGGAAGTGTCGTTACCCAACAATGGAGCAGAAACAAGAACTAGGTGATCAAATCGGGTTAAGTCTCAAGCAAGTGACATTCTGGATAAAAAGGAACCGACGCCAGAGAAAAACCCGAAATGATCGCCTGGAAAATATTTTGCTGAAGAAGGAGATCGACATGCTTCGTTCTCAGAACAGCCAATTCCTTGAAGCTTTTAGCAAACTCTCTTGTCCTCATTGTGGAGGTGCAGTCCCATTTTTTGATGAGCAACGATTGACAATTGAAGATGCCCATCCACAGCTGGAGATTCATCCGACCTCTTCAGTCGTCGGACCTACTGAGAAGTCAGTATTGCGAAAGGAGGTTCAACAGCTTATGTCGAGATCAACACTCCCTTCTTCTTCATGTGACACAACCATGGATGTTCAAATCATCATGGCGGCCAAGGAAGAACTCTTCATCATGGCCACTAATGGAGACCCCTTGTGGATTTCTGCGCCACAACCCAGCTCATCCACAGCCCCTGAAACTCTGAATCATGTGGAATACTTGCGGATTGTTGCTAAAGGCAGTACTCCCAGACCAAGATACTTCCGATATGAAGCCTCCCGATGCACAGCCACCATTCCTATCTGCGCTATGACCCTTGTGGAAATTTTGATGGATGTGGAACAATGGTCTGCTATGTTCTGTAGCATAGTTGCAAGAGCAGAGCCTCTTGATGACGTACCAGCTACAATACTTCATTGCTACAATGAACGACCGCAAGTCATTTATGCTGAGTTTCAGGTGACATCTCCACTTGTTCAAACTCGTGAAGTCCAGTTTGTTCGACACTCACACCAGCAAGCTGATGGAAGTTGGATGGTTGTCGATATCTCTGTGGACCGTCTGCGGCCCATTCCAGGACCCAACTCGCGGTCAAGATGCCACAAACTACCATCCGGATGCCTGATCCGAGATTTAGATAATGGATCCTCCCGCATCACTTGGGTGGAACATGTTGATGTGCATGACCTAGACGTCAAACCCATATTCAGACCTTTATTGGATGCTGGTTATGCATTTGGAGCCCAGCGTTGGATGGAGACGCTGGAAAGACAAACCGAACGTCTTATATGCTCCAGGTCTACCCACATTCCAGTCGTCGCACTTCATATCACACCACCAATGGAAGGGAGAAGAAGAATATTGCAACTAGCGAACCGAATGGTGATCAATTTCTTCAAGGACGTTGGCGACTCCACATTTCACCACTGGGTTGTCACAAATACAACAAGATCTGCACTCGTAAAGGTCAGGACCAACAAAAGCAAGGGTGATCCAGAAAAGCCCAGTGGAATTACCCGTACTGCATCTACCTCCATCCAGCTCCATTCTCATCACACGAGAGTCTTTGATTTTCTCAATGATGTGAATTATCGAAACCACTGGGATAATTTGTCATTGGGTAGATCAGTACACGAGATTGCAAGAATCATCACTGGTCTTGCGCCTCATAATTATGTCACCATCATGTCAATAGCTAATCACGACGACTTCTTCATACTCCAAGAGTGCTTCTCAACTTCAACGGGGTCGTACGTGATTTATGCGCCTATCGATGCTTTGACAATCCAGATGTTGTTATTTGGGGAAGATCCAGATCCGGTTACCATGCTAGTTTCAGGTTTTTCCATTCTGCCTGATGTGTCTACTGCGGGAAGTTTCAGAAGCAGCAGTAGTGATCCTGTGGGTGGAACATTACTGACATTGGTGATTCAGCTCGCAATTGGGTTGATACCTATAAGGAAAGGAGGTGTGGAAGTGGCAAATGAAATAATTCCGAGCATGGTTGAGCGGATCAGAGTTGCAGTCAACTAACCAGTGGAGCAAACGTTGGATGCAAGGCCTTGCTAGCCTTGTTTGTTGGTGACTGTTGGTGACCTTCGGGAGGAATTTCGCGCTTCAAAGGGGAGAATTTCTTTTACTTATCTATTTATCAGTTATATAATTGTTTTGTGCTTAATTCTGTTTGTGTTTTTCAATTCAATAACCATGCTTGAATTTTTCATTTTTAAAGAAATATTTGTCAAACCTTGAGGACAATGTTAAATTCAAGTGTGGGGGGAAAGGAATTTATTTTTGTTAAAAAAATTCAAAAATTTTCAAAAAAACATTTTACTTGTTTTTCGTTTTCTACTGTAACAATATATCGACTATATCATACTCACTCCCTTGGTAGCGTTGAACCTACCATTGCACTAAGTGAGTCACTGAGGTCACGTATTGTTACCCAATAAATAAATAAAAAAATAATAAAAAAAAATTCTTACAAAATTTTTTACTTCTGTTGTGTGTTTGTTTGTGTTCTGTATTCGTGTTTTCCAATCACAAGGATGATTTGAGCTTATTGTGTTATGATTTTGAGAATGTTGATTATATGCTAAGGCTTTGTGTAGTTTGCTTTGGATTTAACTTGCATAATTTGTGATTGCTCAATATTCCATGTACACATCACCTGTATTGATTAATCGATTGCAATCCGAGATGCACATTTGACCATGTATTGCCATGCATACCCAGAAATTGTGAGGACTTGAGCACATTGAATATTCACATGTATGCATCTTTCATACATTTACTTGTTCTTCATGAGTGTACATTGCATAAGTTTTGAACCTAGAACTTGCTCAAAGACCTCTTGAAGCGTTTTGTTGATCCACGATGAGTTAGAGATGACTAAGGCATTAGTTGAGCACCATGGCCAAATTGACCACCATCCATCTAAACACGAACTCTAGGAATAACCCTTTTTAGCCGATCACTCATTAGCTTTTCTTTGTTCACCCACATCACTTTTACCCATTCCACCACTTAAACATCATCTCACCCTTGTTTCGTTGTGTTTGCAAGACAATGATAGAGACTTCTTGTGTCCTTTATGCTTGGGAATTGTATGGTAGTATACCAAAAGATAAGTGTGGGGGTGCATTTTTATTTGTTGTTGTACTTGTTTCAAGAAAGAAAGAAAATCAAAAACATAAGGAAGGAAAAAAAAAAAAAATAAAAATAAAAAAATCCAAAAATAGAGTTGTTTACTGTATTGCTTTTGAATTCAATAAAAGGTTGGAGGAAAAATAAGGAAGTTGTTTCGGTTGTAGCATAGGTATGAGTTTCAAAGTCGTTGACTTGTCTTGCAAACATGTGGAACATTTGTCATATTCATCATTTCATTTCATTACACCATTCACCTTTTGGCCCCATTACACAATTGAGAAAGTCCTTATGATCTAATGATTTGTGGATTAATTGTGGAGAGTTGGTTGATGAGCAAGCCTATGGGAACATTATTTGTGCATTTGTTTTGAGAGTAAATACTTAGCCCTAAACACAATTGAGCGGAAATATTTAGTGATCATTGTGAGGTTTAGTGGTTAATATTGTTTAGATGTGCATATTGGATTACCTGAGATTGATCATACAGTTGAGATACACACACACTTCACCCGAGCATGAATGAGATGTGCATGTTAAATACTTAGCAATTTCTGTAAGCCTTGGTATATATTTTTCTTATTCTTCTGATTATAACTCGTGGTTGGAAAGAACATTTGTTGTGTTTCCCTTTCTGTTATTTGTATTGTTCTATTTTAAGTTTAGTGTTTGTTTGAGGACAAGCAAAGTTCAAGTGTGGGGGTGTGATTAGCGTGTATTTTACATGCTAAAAGTGCCTCTAATTACTTGGGTTAGGCTTTTCCGAGAGCCTATTTGTCTGTTTAATGTTTGTTTTTGTGTTTTTAGGGAAAATATGAGAAAAATGTCAATTTACACATAAAAGGTGAATTTTGGAGGTTTTCAGCGTAATTCAGAAAGTCAACCGTGACTTTCACATGTGGAATAAAATACTGCACGAAAATTTCGGAAATTATTCCGAATCCCGGCAAAGATTGTCGGCGAACCACCACATTTGGCGGCGCAACCACCACACGCGGTGGCAAAAGACATTTCAAATCACCATTTTATTTTCCCTATTTATTATTGTATTTGTTTATTTATTTATTTTTATTTTCTTTAATTTATTTCTTTTATTATTTATTATTATTATTATTTTATTATTTTATTTATATTTCTTTTATTTTTTTCTGCTTTTGTGCTGTTCTTCCACCACCACCATATGCCAACCACGTAACTTTACAAACTACCCAGCATGGCACCATCACAGTCTGCACATTCTCTCTGCGTTGGAGCATACCACCATCATCATTGCAGCCACCTGCTCCACCTTTCTTCATCTTCATATACAACCTGCAATCACAGCAACCACTCAAGCTCTCTCTGCAATTCTAGTCATGGTGTCCATTACTTTGGACACCCATGGTTGCTTTGCCAGCAAGTACCAATTCCGATTACCTGCAGTTCAAAATAATCACCAGCTTCACAATCACAACAATCACCGCTCCAGACTTCACCAAATTCAATCCCAGAGACCCACGGCCTTACCTTGGCCGAGCCCAGGCCCGTGCCTCCTCTAAGCCCAGCCGGCGTCGCAAAACCACCACACCAGCTGCTGCTCATCACCGATCCTAAGCCCAGGCCCGTGCTCGATCTATCCAGCCACCGCCGGTCATCGCCCAGCGCGCCGACGCCGCCGTGAAGCCTAAGCCCAGGCCCGTGCTCCGATCTGTCCAAGCCTCTGCCCAGGCCCGTGCCTCTGCTGCTGCTGCTCATCTCCGTGCTCGATCCCGTGCTCTGCTCAATCCGGCCCGCGCCTGCACTTCCGGTCACTGCTTCTCAGCCAAGACCGCGCCGGCGCCGCTCTGCCTTGCCGCCCCCTCTCTCTCTTGCAGCACGGAAGAAAAGAAGAAAAGATGAAGAGAAGAAAAACAGAAAGAACAAAGAAGAAAAGAACAGAAGCACGGGATGGGAAGAGAAGAACAGAAAGAAAAAGAAAAGAAGAAAGAAGAAAGAAAAAAAAGAAAAGAAAAAGAAAAAGAAATAAAAATTCAATGGGCCTGTTGACCCATTGACCAAGGCCCAAGCCCAATCATTTGGGGCCTTCACTGCACCTGGCCCATGCCAGCCTTCAATTGCCCAACTGTTATGGGCACCCGCCACATCCAAAGACGGCTCCGTTAAGCTATGGCTGCGCCTTCCACCCGTTCCCGAGGGCCATGTTCAGTTTCTGAGCATATGGTTGAGTCGTCCACCCGCACTAGACGGCAGTGTCTATTTTCTAGACACGACAGTAACAGTTTCCAAACTCGTTTATTTATTATAATTTATTTTTATTTAATTTGTTTTCCGCATTTAAATATTTGTGAATAATTTTGGAAGTTGTTATTGTATAATTATTTGTTTGATTTTATATTTGTTTGATTTGAATAATTACAAAAACCCAAAAACATATTCTTTTTGTATTTCAATTATTTGAGTGTTTATTTAAGTATTTTATATTTTTTTGATTTATTAATTGAATCGAAACCAATTTAGTTCTTCTAAGTAGCTTATGTGAATTTGTTTGTTTGATTCTGTTTTATGGAGAACTTTTATGTGTTTATGTTATGGGGTTCGAAACTTATAATATTTGCATGTAATTGGAGCTAGAATTAAGATTTACGGCTTTCCGGAATCTGATTCACTAAAGTAGTAAAGGCTTTGGACAAAGGTCGGAATCAAATAAAAAGGATTGCAAATAGATGGACTTTTCCATACTAGGTTGTTCACTTTAATTGACAACTCTTTTCTATGCATTAAACATGAATTAATTTACTAGCGTCTAGACTTTGATTGAATGTTTAATCGGTTAATCTAGAGTGCGAATCACTTAGGTTAATTTTCATAGAAAGGTTTTATTTGGGGAGTGATCAGCGTCCGACATTCCACATATGTCAATTTCGGATTCATGACTTAGGGAATTAGTTGTTTTCGATTCATGTTTTAACTCTTATGATTGTAGTTTTGAGTTGTGTATTTAATGTCCTTTTCCATTTAGAATTGTAATTAGTAGTTTAGATAAGTAGTTTAGATTCATTGATTCAATCTTTTAAATCCCCCTTTATTTCAATATGAATATGTATATATATACTTGTATATTTGTGACACTAATTCTTTATAATGATTCTTTGTTTAGGTACTACCCCTAATCCCCGTTGTTAACGATCCCTACTTGCTTTATACTACCGATGATTTTAGGGTTTAAATTGATGCTTGCAAAAGTTATATCACAGTGCTTTGGCCAAAGACTAACTGAATCACATCTTTGAACATACTCCTCTTTTACTCAAGGATAGAGATTCCTTATTGTACACTCTCATGTCTCTATGAGCAAATTGATTACTCCAATGAATGCATTGATCATATCTGTTAAGCGACATAATATTTATTGCATCATCAAGAGTTAATCCATTTACTCATAAGACAACCATGGTGCCTCAGGTCAAAGGACTAATTTGTATTATTGCAATTTAGAGATCAAGTTTGACATGTAAGTAAAACTCCATACAAGAACTCTAGTGACCGCGTTCAGTGTACTCTTAAAGACAAGAGCACCCACATACTTGTATTAGTGTCTCCACACGAATGACTAGAGACTTGTCATCCTCCCTATTGAGCATACATAATATGTGCTAGTCTTTCCGGGTTATCAATGTCCAAATGATAATCCTATGACTATGAACCTTTTAGGATATGAGTGTAAAAGAGTAAAGGTCTCACACATCTAACTCCTTAGATTACTTTCTCTTTAACTCATATTCCTTGGACCTTGTTCAATCAAATATTAAAAATATGCAATGAACAATAAACTTGCCCTTTTGATTAATAATAATTACAATAATAATTACATCAAAATGATTGTTTTAGGACACAACTCCTTCAATCTCCCACTTGTACTAAACCCAATCAGCCATGAAACGTACACCCATCTTCTCAAGATGTCGTTCCAGTTGAACTTGTGATAAGGGCTTAGTGAATGGATCCGCTATGTTATCAACAGATGCTACTCTGAGAATGTTAATGTCTCCACTTTTAACAAACTCTCTTATGAGATGAAAGCGTCTTCGAATGTGTTTGGATTTTTGATGAGACCTTGGTTCCTTGGCTTGAGCAATTGCCCCATTGTTGTCACAAAAAAGAGGAATTGGTGACTCAATGGTTGGAACAACATCAAGTTCAGTTATGAACTTCTTCATCCAAACTGCTTCCTTGGCAGCCTCTGCAGCTGCAATATATTCTGCCTCAGTAGTGGAATCTGCAGTAACACTTTGCTTGCGAGATCTCCAGCTTACTGCACCTCCATTCAGGGTGAAGACAAATCCTGATGTGGATTTACTGTCATTCACATCAGATTGAAAATCTGAATCTGTGTATGCTTCCACTTGCAACTCTGATTGCAAATCACCTCCTCCATAAACGAGGAATAAATCCTTAGTTCTTCTCAAGTACTTAAGGATATTCTTAACAGCACTCCAGTGTTCTATACCTGGATTGGACTGATATCGACTAGTTATACTTACACCATAACTGATATCAGGTCTAGTGCATAGCATCGCATACATGAGGCTCCCTATTGCAGATGCATATGGGATCTTACTCATCTTCTGCACTTCCTCAATTGTTTGTGGGCTCATTTCCTTAGAAAGGTGAATACCATGTCTGACAGGTAGAAAACCCTTCTTAGAATTTTTCATGTGAAATCTATTCAACACTTTATCTATGTACAAGGATTGGGATAATCCAATTAACCTTCTAGACCTATCTCTATAGATTTTTATCCCTAGTACATATGAAGCTTCTCCAAGATCCTTCATAAGGAAGGTCTTAGATAACCATACTTTGACTGAAGATAACATTCCTACATCATTCCCAATAAGTAGGATATCATCCACATAAAGTACGAGGAACACAACAGCACTCCCACTAACCTTCTTGTAAACACATGGTTCATCCATGTTTTGTGTGAAACCAAACGATTTGACTGCATCATCAAAACGGATGTTCCAACTCCTTGAAGCTTGCTTAAGTCCATAGATAGACCTATTAAGCTTGCACACTTTATGAATGTTATCTTTGGACACAAAACCTTCAGGTTGATCCATATATAGATCTTCCTCGAGGTTGCCATTCAAAAAGGCAGTCTTTACGTCCATTTGCCATATCTCATAATCATAGTGAGCAGCTATTGCAAGTAATATCCGAATAGATTTAACCATGGCAACAGGAGAGAACGTATCTTCATAGTCAATGCCCTCTCTTTGCTTATAGCCCTTTGCCACTAACCTAGCTTTGTAGGTTTCTATTTTACCATCTGAGCCTATCTTCCTCTTGAAGACCCATTTGTTTCCAATTGGTCTAATACCAGGTGGAGGGTCAACGAGAGTCCAGACTTGATTGGTATACATAGAGTCAATCTCGGATTCCATGGCTTCATGCCATTTCTTTGAGTCAATGTCTGACATTGCCTCATTATATGTAGAAGGATCCTGCAAGCTTTCATTATCACCAAGAAGATTTAACTCTCCAAGGCTTTCATGACGCAAGCCATACCTTATGGGAGGTATCCGGATCCGACTAGATCTTCTTGGAGTTTGTGCTACAGTTGGTTCAGGAATTTGGTCATCGAGCAATGAAGTGTTGTCTTGTGGCGTTTTGGACACTTCCTTGAGTTCTACCGTTTGCTCAACATTCCTATCAAGGACGTAGTCCCTTTCAAGGAAAGTTGCATACCTGCTGACAAACACTTTTTGTTCTTCAGGTTGATAGAAATAATATCCCAAACTATTTTTAGGATACCCCACAAATAAACACTTGCTTGATCTAGCTTCAAGCTTGCTTGCTTCTAGTATTTTTACATAAGCTGGACAACCCCAAATCTTAATATGATTTAGACTTGGTTTCTTCCCATGCCACATCTCATATGGTGTAAGTGGAACGGATTTGGAAGGCACCTTATTTAACAAATAAATAGCTGTTTGAAGTGCATATCCCCAAAAGGATATAGGTAAATCAGTATAGCTCATCATGGAACGAACCATGTCTAACAAAGTTCGATTTCTCCTTTCAGAGACACCATTTAGTTGTGGCGTTCCAGGAGGAGCCAATGAAGAAACAATGCCTTCTTGTTTGAGATAATCAATAAACTCATTACTTAAGTATTCACCTCCTCGATCGGATCTAAGGGCTTTAATACTCTTGCCGGTTTGTTTCTCAACTTCATTCTTAAATTCTTTGAACTTTTCAAAGGCTTCAGATTTGTTCTTCATAAGATACACATAACCAAATCGAGAGTAATCATCGGTAAAGGTTATGAAGTATGAGAATCCACCTCTACTAATAGTGGACATAGGACCACATACATCAGTATGTATTAGGCCTAAGAGTTTGGTAACTTTTGTTCTTTGTCCACCAAAAGGAGTCTTGGTCATTTTGCCTTTTAGACAAGACTCACAAGTAGGCATAGGATCAGATCCTAATGACTCAAGATATCCATCTTTGGATAACTTGTGAATTCTATCTTGGCTAATGTGACCAAGTTTTAGGTGCCACATCTTAATGGGGTTAACCGTTTCTCGGGATCTCTTAGATCCCAAAGCATCTTTCTTCACACAGTTAATACTAGCATCCAAAAATAAAGGAAAAAGACCATCATTAACATTAGCATGACATATCATGCGTTTGTTCATAAATACAGAACCACTTAGTTTATCAAATACTACTCTATAACCATCCTTCAAAAGCATGGATACGGAGATAAGGTTCTTTATACAAACAGGAAGATAAAGACAATTCTTTAACTCTAATGTTTCTCCGGATGGTAGCTTCAAGAGATAAGTCCCCACGGCCTTGGCGTCAACCCTTGTGCCATTTCCCACACGTAGAGGGATCTCTCCAGCTTTAAGCTTCCTTACTCCCACTAGTTCCTGCAATGAAGTGCAAACATGGTGAGATGCTCCTGAATCCAATATCCAGGTGGAAATATTATTAACTGTTAATACTGATTCAATCACATTGATCATACCTGCTTCTGAAGACTTGTTTTTCTTCAAGGATGCAAGGTAAGCCTTGCAGTTCCTCTTCCAGTGCCCTTCCTTGTTGCAAAAGAAACAAACACCTTTTGGTTCCTTTTGTTCCTTCTTCTTCTTCTGGATTCCTCCCTTAGGCTTTACCACTTGTTTCTTCTTCCCTTTGCCCTTGCCTTTCGACTTGGACTTGGATGAAGATGCAATGGCAATGGCCACACTCCCACTCTCTTTCTTGATCTGCTTCTCAGCTGTTACCAGCATATTGAGAAGTTCAGCAAGAGTATGATTCATTTGCTGCATATTGTAGTTCATTATGAACTGAGAAAATGAATCATCTAGGGAGGATAAGAGAAGATCCTGAGCTAGCTCCGCATCTAGAGCAAAACCTAGGTCTTGAATTTGCTCAATAAGACCTATCATTTTGAGCCCATGTTGATGCACAGGCACACTTGTTTTGTCCTTACAATATCATTGACGACACAGAAGCGCACGTTTCTATTCCTCTCACCAAACAATTCAGTGAGATGGAGCAAAATAGCAGAAGCGCTATCCATGTTCTCATGTTGCTTCTGAAGCTGTGGGTTCATGGATGCAAGCATAACACATTTAGCTTGTGTATCGTCATCCTTGTGTTTTTGATACGCAACACGTTGCACATTGGTTGCATTTGCAGCCAAAGGAGTGTGAGGGGGTGCATTTTGTAAGACATAAACGATCTTATCGAATGTCAATACAATTTTTAGATTACGGAGCCACTCATTGAAGTTTGGGCCCTCAAGACGGTTCTCGTTAAGAATTTTGGTGATAGGATGTCCCGACATATTGCAATCTATATAACATAAAACAAAGCGAGTTAGATTGATTGTATAACCATGAGATTCGGGTCTTAAGAATCAAATGGTACCTCTCACTATTTTTGGCAAATTCTTCATCCCTCAAAGAATTCGAGAGTTTATATTGGAAACTCTTAGTGAGTATGGAAGACTCATTTCCACTAAACCAACCGCATCATAATAGAACTATAGGTCAATTTAATTTTCATGAGAGGATACTCTTATCCAATCACATCAAATGTAAATATCCATAACTTCGGCCTCTAGAGTAAGTAAGTCTCGCCATAATAGGATATTGACAACTCACTCTAGTCAAGTTATGCCCATCATCTCATGCAAGTATAGGGATCCAAAATTAAATCTCATCATAATAGAATATTGACCAATAATTGTCCCCTACCTTACAACATCAAATGTTGAATAACCTCTTTTCGACGCTCTTAGCAAGGAATACCCCCGGTCGGATGATATCCACAAGCAAGAACCCCTAATAAGAGATTACAATGATGGAAGGCCACAAAGAAATATTCATAATACTTTCTTCGTTTTCAACTTAATATCAATTTGAGGGAGTTTTAGGGTCTCGTCTTTTATAATCATATTATTAACAATCACATTGCATTTGCTTTGATCCTAATACGATCACTAATTCATTATACTTGATTAAAAATTTAAAGATACTCCCACTAATTATTTTCGGAAAAACAATTTGATTTCATCAAAAACAATTTTCAATGAAATCAAGAGAAGTATAAAATTACTTAATCAAGTGTAATGGATATGCAATTATATTAGGTCATATAGGATGATTATGGACTTGTAGTTTGATCCAATCATGAGCCAACATGTTGGATCTAGGTCATGTTTGGGTGGTTGATTTTAATTACGCGTAACAATTACGAAAATTAAGTAACTAAGCTAAATTAATGAAAAACTATCACTAATCTATTACACTTTGCACTTGAACTCCTTTCAAGGCTAGATGATTTCGAACTTCTTGGATCATCCTTAAGTGCCTCCATCTTCGATTACAAGAGTGGATAAGGGGCATACAAGCTCCCTTTTAATTTAATCAAACTTGAATAAATTAAACTACTTAGTTACACAACCAAATGAATTAATTACATAACCCAAATGAATTAACTACTTTAATTACATAACCACATTCATTCACAATGAATAGTCGGCCAATCTCATGCTCAATTATATTAGGCCTTAGTCCATAATCATCCTTTAATTAACCAAGATTAATTAGGTTAATTAAACAAGCATAATTAAACTAATCACATTAGATTAACCACTAAATTACTTTAATTTAAACCAAGTAAAGTGATTGAATGATTTAAGGGATGGTGTCTTACACCTTTCATCAAAGAATAGATATCATCAACTTTTGATGAATTAATTAGGGATAGTGATTTATCCTATTCATTATTTATCACCAACTTTTGGTGAGTGGAAAAATTATGAATTATCACTTTTGTATTTTATCACCAACTTTTGGTGAGTGGAAAATATGGAAATGATTTCTTATAATTTTATCATCAACTTTTGATGAGTGGAAAATTATAAATGATGACTTACATATTTAATCACCAACTTTTGGTGAATGGAAAATATTGAAATGATTATCCAAATTTTTAATCATCAACTTTTGATGAGTGGAAAAATATGAAATTTATTTTATATCATCACAAACAATTAGGTAGGCATCAATCCTAGACTTTATGAATCAAAATAAAGAAAATAACATAAAAATTGGCTAGTTCATAACTAGCTTAAACATGTTCCAAATCTGGAAATAAAATTCCAGATTTGTGTTCTTCCATTGAACACTTGTTTCCTTTATTTTTCAAGCCAAAAATCATGCATACCCAAAAGTATATTTATCCTAACATGTTTCTATGCTTAACATCTTAATTAAGAAACATATAGGAGCTCTTAACACATATCTCATATGCATCAAAGTTTCATAAACTTGAACCATTTCCTATATGCAATTTCTAGAAACTTTTTCCAGCATAAAATCTACCTTACATCACATGCTTCATAACTTTTATGCTAAGGCAAATTTTATGATCTAAATTGCATATCACCCTAAGCTTAATAAAATCACTTCAACCAAAATACTTAGCCATGTTTATAACATATCAAAATTAAGCCAATGGCTCTGATACCAATTGAAGGAATGGATGGTTTTCAAAACTTTTTATTTAGTGCGGAATTAGTTTAACAATTAAACTACTAATTAACCATAAAATCCATTCCATGTCCCTTGTGATCTTGGCTTATTTATGATACATATAAACATGGCATAATTATCAAGAATAATCAAAGAGGGAGTTCTTGTTCTACTCACCCTTGAAGCGCGAATTTAATCCGATCCAAGTGAACCACCAAAGTTCCTCTCCTTGATTTCTCCTTGAAGATGTTTCCTCCACCTTGAAGCACCTTGGAATGTCAACTCCTTGAACACCTTCTTGTGCTGGAATTTTTCTTCTTGATGTATCAAGAAAGCCACAAAAATATATGGCCTCTAAGGATCTTCACCTAAGTGGATGTGAGATGAAGAAAGATGATAGAAAGAAAGAAGTATGCAAGTGTTCTTCCTTTCTATGTATGGCAGCCCTTAATCATGTGTGTAAGTGAGAGAGAGCTGTTCTCTTTCAATGTATGTCAAACGTAATGCATCAAAATGCATTAATCAATTATATAGTCATCCATATTATTAAATAGTTAGAAACCTTTTCTAATAATTAATTAATGGTGACATATTAATTATCTTATCACACATGGCTGCCATAGTTATGCTCTTGGGCTAATAATTTGGGCCTTGGGCTTTTGCTAAGTCTTACTTGGTGAAGCCCAAGCCCACACCTAAAAGGCTCGACAATCGTTTAGGCCCAATAGCTTCAGTTTTACCCGAGAACTTTAATTACGTCTAAATAATTAATCTAATTAATTATTTAGTCATAACCAACTCTTGTTTAATCTTCTTCATATACTATCTCAATGATCCACTTATATGGTGTGCGATCTCTTAGGTTCTAATTAACGAGGCAGTGAAGTTTGTAGAACTATTCTATTTTGTTTACGAATCAAAACTCCCTTTTGATTCTCCCTTTGAATTAGGATTATAAATATTGATCAATCCTCGGGGACTTCACAAATCATGAGTGATGTCTTGCAACATATCATGACTACCCAAGTTAATATAGAATAGTAAAGAACCTATTCAATTGGAATTACAATACAATACGGTCCTTCTCTAATACGATGTTCATAATCATATCATCGGGGAATGGAATTGCTATGTCAATCCCCTAATATGATTTCTATTCTTATGTGATTCTGAGAATATGATTAGAAACTCTTTTTCTAATCTTATTCAGTGCTTTGGCCAAAGACTAACTGAATCACATCTTTGAACATACTCCTCTTTTACTCAAGGATAGAGATTCCTTATTGTACACTCTCATGTCTCTATGAGCAAATTGATTACTCCAATGAATGCATTGATCATATCTGTTAAGCGACATAATATTTATTGCATCATCAAGAGTTAATCCATTTACTCATAAGACAACCATGGTGCCTCAGGTCAAAGGACTAATTTGTATTATTGCAATTTAGAGTTCAAGTTTGACATGTAAGTAAAACTCCATACAAGAACTCTAGTGACCGCGTTCAGTGTACTCTTAAAAGACAAGAGCACCCACATACTTGTATTAGTGTCTCCACACGAATGACTAGAGACTTGTCATCCTCCCTATTGAGCATACATAATATGTGCTAGTCTTTCCGGGTTATCAATGTCCAAATGATAATCCTATGACTATGAACCTTTTAGGATATGAGTGTAAAAGAGTAAAGGTCTCACACATCTAACTCCTTAGATTACTTTCTCTTTAACTCATATTCCTTGGACCTTGTTCAATCAAATATTAAAAATATGCAATAAACAATAAACTTGCCCTTTTGATTAATAATAATTACAATAATAATTACATCAAAATGATTGTTTTAGGACACAACTCCTTCATTGGCCTTGTTTAGAGGTGCCAGGGCCAAAACGGGCCGAACCTGCCCGAGTTCCCTTCTTTCTCCAACTTGGCCGGTGCCATAGCCTCCCCAGGGGTAGAGCATGACCCTCAGAAGGTGCTCCAACTGACGGCACTCGAAAAGCTTGATTCGTTTGTGAGTTACGAATTTCAAGGGTTTAATAATATGGAAAATCGTAAATCACAAACGACACGAGATTTTCGAGTTCCGTCAGTTGGAGCACTTTCTAAAAATCATGTTTTACCATTGGGGAAGCTTTGCCATGCCCAAAGTTCAATAAAAATGGGGGTTGGCCTTGTTTAGAGGTGCCAGGGCCCGAACCTGGCCGAGTTCCCTTCTTTCTCTAACTTGGCCGGTGCCATAGCCTCCCCAGGGGTAGAACATGACCCTCAGAAGGTGCTCCAACTGACGGCACTCGAAAAGCTCGATTCGTTTGTGAGTTATGAATTTCAACGGTTTAATACTATGGAAGATCATAAATCACAAACGACACGAGATTTTCGAGTTCCGTCAGTTGGAGCACTTTCTAAAAATCATGTTTTACCATTGGGGAAGCTTTGACAGGCTCAAAGTTTAACGAAAATGGGGGTTGGCCTTGTTTAGAGGTGCCACGCCAGAACGGGCCGAACCTGGCGGAGTTCCCTTCTTTCTCCAACTTGCCCGGTGCCATAGCCTCCCCAGGGGTAGAGCATGACCCTCAGAAGGTGCTCTAACTGACGGCACTCGAAAAGCTTGATTCGTTTGTGAGTTACGAATTTCAAGGGTTTAATAATATGGAAAATCGTAAATCACAAACGACACGAGATTTTCGAGTTCCGTCAGTTGGAGCACTTTCTAAAAATCATGTTTTACCGTTGGGGAAGCTTTGACATGCTCAAAGTTTAACGAAAATGGAGGTTGGCCTTGTTTAGAGGTGCCACGCCAGAACGGGCCGAACCTGGCGGAGTTCCCTTCTTTCTCCAACTTGCCCGGTGCCATAGCCTCCCCAGGGGTAGAACATGACCCTCAGAAGGTGCTCCAACTGACGGCACTCGAAAAGCTCGATTCGTTTGTGAGTTATGAATTTCAACGGTTTAATACTATGGAAGATCATAAATCACAAACGACACGAGATTTTCGAGTTCCGTCAGTTGGAGCACTTTCTAAAAATTATGTTTTACCATTGGGGAAACTTTGACAGGCTCAAAGTTTAACGAAAATGGGGGTTGGCCTTGTTTAGAGGTGCCACGGCCAGAACTGGCCGAACCTGGCGGAGTTCCCTTCTTTCTCCAACTTGGCCGGTGCCAAAGCTTCCCCAGGGGTAGAACATGACCCTCAGAAGGTGCTCCAACTGACGGCACTCGAAAAGCTTGATTCGTTTGTGAGTTACGAATTTCAAGGGTTTAACAATATAGAAAATCGTAAATCACAAACGACACGAGATTTTCGAGTTCCGTCAGTTGGAGCACTTTCTAAAAATCATGTTTTACCGTTGGGGAAGCTTTGACATGCTCAAAGTTTAACGAAAATGGGGGTTGGCCTTGTTTAGAGGTGCCACGGCCAGAACGGGCCGAACCTGCCCGAGTTCTCTTCTTTCTCCAACTTGCCCGGTGCCATAGCCTCCCCAGGGGTAGAACATGACCCTCAGAAGGTGCTCCAACTGACGGCACTCGAAAAGCTCGATTCGTTTGTGAGTTATGAATTTCAAGGGTTTAATAATATGGAAAATCATAAATCACAAACGACACGAGATTTTCGAGTTCCGTCAGTTGGAGCACTTTCTAAAAATCATGTTTTACCATTGGAGAAACTTTGACAGGCTCAAAGTTTAACGAAAATGGGGGTTGGCCTTGTTTAGAGGTGCCACGGCCAGAACGGGCCGAACCTGGCCGAGTTCCCTTCTTTCACCAACTTGGCCGGTGCCATAGCCTCCCCAGGGGTAGAGCATGACCCTCAGAAGGTGCTCCAACTGACGGCACTCGAAAAGCTTGATTCGTTTGTGAGTTACGAATTTCAAGGGTTTAATAATATGGAAAATCGTAAATCACAAACGACACGAGATTTTCGAGTTCCGTCAGTTGGAGAACTTTCTAAAAATCATGTTTTACCGTTGGGGAAGCTTTGACATGCTAAAAGTTTAACGAAAATGGGGGTTGGCCTTGTTTAGAGGTGCCACGGCCAGAACTGGCCGAACCTGGCCGAGTTCCCTTCTTTCTCCAACTTGGCCGGTGCCAAAGCCTCCCCTGGGGTAGAACATGACCCTCAGAAGGTGCTCCAACTGACGGCACTCGAAAAGCTTGATTCGTTTGTGAGTTACGAATTTCAAGGGTTTAATAATATAGAAAATCGTAAATCACAAACGACACGAGATTTTCGAGTTCCGTCAGTTGGAGCACTTTCTAAAAATCATGTTTTACCGTTGGGGAAGCTTTGACATGCTCAAAGTTTAACGAAAATGGGGGTTGGTGATAGGAGCACAAAGTGTGACGTTTTTAATACGTTTTTCCCATTCTTTGGCTACGTTTTAATTGTAACTTTGCTATTTTAGCTTAGTTTCTATCTTTGAGTCCCTAAATGATGTTTAATTGCGTAAATGAATAAAAATGAGGTTTTTAGGAAACTTTCCTGTTTTTACTTTCCTAATTTGTTTTGGAAACTTTCCTCATTTAAAATCTTTCCTCATTTGAGTTTTCTCCTATCTTTGGCAGGAATCCTATTACAACTAGGACTGTCATTTTGTCCCGGAGCGGAAAAGGAAAAATTGGATTTCGAAAAGCCCATTGGGCTTTGGAAGGCCCAACCCGTGAGGCCCATTAAGAGGTGGGCTGCCATGAGGCCCAATTGGGAGGCCCAAATCCATGAAGACAAGCCCATTGGACTCTTGGATGTAACCCTAGCCCATTAGGGTTTATTTTGGACGAAAATTACAATGGAAATAAGGGAGATTATTCCTCTTTGCCGCATATTTCCTTTCCCTATAGGATTAGGACATTTTATTTATTAAATCTTTTTACTTTCCCAAAGTTTTTATTCTCTTAAATACCTACTTCTTTTAGGATACTAATTCAGATTTTTGGGAATGTATTTAGATGGAATTTCGGCAAGAGAGGAAGGAGATTTCTTGTGGGCTACTCAAGGGAATATTTTGGCAATTATCCAAGGAGATTAATTCAGATTTTTAAGAGATTAATTGGAGGAAATTCGCACTGTTCATTCGGCACTATTCATCTATGATTTCGGCAACCAATGCAAGGAGAATCCATGTGGAACTCAACTAGGTTTATCAAGGAATTAATTCAGAAATTTATGGATGAATCTAGTCCTAATTTCGGCAAAAAGAGAAGGGTTTCTTGGTGGCTACTCAATTAATTTTCAGCAACAATTAAGAGATAAATCCTAAAAGATTTCGACATCTAGATGGAGGGCTAGGATTGCATCAAGGGTTCCATGCTTTCTCCTATAAATAGGCTGCTCCTAGACTCAAGAAAGAGACACCTTCTACCCGAGAAAAATACCATTCCATACCTCTCAAGTTTCCACAACACCACCATCCAAGGTTCTCGGCTTCCATTCTCTAGTGCAAGGGTTCTCAAGGCTTCAAGGAGGAGGAGAAGGCGAAATCACCATCATCACCAACCATATTTCGACATCACCATCTTCATCACCAACTTGTCTTCACGGCTTGGATTACTTGTGGTCAAGGATTCAAGGTTTTGTGGCTTCAAGATCTTCATGCTATTCATATGGTGTATTTCGACTTAGCCTTTAAATTTATACCTCTTTGTTGCTTGTTAATCTTTTGTATTAGTTAACATGACATGGATTATATAATTTCCAGCCCTTGTTTATGGATTTATTTAATTATTGGATTGGATTTAATTAGTTCTTCTAGCAGCTTATGTGAATTTGTTTATTTGATTTTGTCTTTAATGTTGGAATCAAATAAAAAGGATCATGGATAGTTGAGTGGTCTCACTAGGTCGTGCACTTTAATTAACAAGCTTTTTCTTATGCGTTGAACATGTTTTGATTACCTACCTTTGCATGTTTGATTGTTTAATCTAGGTGTGGTCGCTTAGGTTGAAATTCATAGGAAGATGTTTATTTGGGAGATGTGTGGTGGTCCAACATCTTACATATGTTAATTTCGGATTCATGGCTAGGGAATTAATTAATATTTGGTTCAATGATTGGTAAATTTGTACACTTGTGGTTGTAAATTATAGATTTGATGTTCCATCTTATTCAATTGATTCTTTTATTCTTTGTAGTTTAATTAATTTATTTTATTCAATCAATCCCTAATCCCCCTTTGATTTTGTAAATATGTATATATATATATATCTGTATATTTGTGACACTAATTCTTTATAATGATTCTTTGTTTAGGTACTACCCCTAATCCCCGTTGTTAACGATCCCTACTTACTTTATACTACCGATGATTTTAGGGTTTAAATTGATGCTTGCAAAAGTCATATCAGTTGGCCTTGTTTAGAGTTGCCAAGGCCAGAACGGGCCGAACCTGCCCGAGTTCCCTTCTTTCTCCAACTTGGCCGGTGCCATAGCCTCCCCAGGGGTAGAGCATGACCCTCAGAAGGTGCTCCAACTGACGGCACTCGAAAAGCTTGATTCGTTTGTGAGTTACGAATTTCAAGGGTTTAATAATATGGAAAATCGTAAATCACAAACGACACGAGATTTTCGAGTTCCGTCAGTTGGAGCACTTTCTAAAAATCATGTTTTACCATTGGAGAAACTTTGACAGGCTCAAAGTTTAACGAAAATGGGGGTTGGCCTTGTTTAGAGGTGCCACGGCCAGAACGGGCCGAACCTGGCCGAGTTCCCTTCTTTCACCAACTTGCCCGGTGCCATAGCCTCCCCAGGGGTAGAGCATGACCCTCAGAAGGTGCTCCAACTGACGGCACTCGAAAAGCTTGATTCGTTTGTGAGTTACGAATTTCAAGGGTTTAATAATATGGAAAATCGTAAATCACAAACGACACGAGATTTTCGAGTTCCGTCAGTTGGAGAACTTTCTAAAAATCATGTTTTACCGTTGGGGAAGCTTTGACATGCTAAAAGTTTAACGAAAATGGGGGTTGGCCTTGTTTAGAGGTGCCACGGCCAGAACTGGCCGAACCTGGCCGAGTTCCCTTCTTTCTCCAACTTGGCCGGTGCCAAAGCCTCCCCTGGGGTAGAACATGACCCTCAGAAGGTGCTCCAACTGACGGCACTCGAAAAGCTTGATTCGTTTGTGAGTTACGAATTTCAAGGGTTTAATAATATAGAAAATCGTAAATCACAAACGACACGAAATTTTCGAGTTCCGTCAGTTGGAGCACTTTCTAAAAATCATGTTTTACCGTTGGGGAAGCTTTGACATGCTCAAAGTTTAACGAAAATGGGGGTTGGCCTTGTTTAGAGGTGCCACGGCCAGAACGGGCCGAACCTGCCCGAGTTCCCTTCTTTCTCCAACTTGGCCGGTGCCATAGCCTCCCCAGGGGTAGAGCATGACCCTCAGAAGGTGCTCCAACTGACGGCACTCGAAAAGCTTGATTCGTTTGTGAGTTACGAATTTCAAGGGTTTAATAATATGGAAAATCGTAAATCATAAACGACACGAGATTTTCGAGTTCCGTCAGTTGGAGCACTTTCTAAAAATCATGTTTTACCATTGGAGAAACTTTGACAGGCTCAAAGTTTAACGAAAATGGGGGTTGGCCTTGTTTAGAGGTGCCACGGCCAGAACGGGCCGAACCTGGCCGAGTTCCCTTCTTTCACCAACTTGGCCGGTGCCATAGCCTCCCCAGGGGTAGAGCATGACCCTCAGAAGGTGCTCCAACTGACGGCACTCGAAAAGCTTGATTCGTTTGTGAGTTACGAATTTCAAGGGTTTAATAATATAGAAAATCGTAAATCACAAACGACACGAGATTTTCGAGTTCCGTCAGTTGGAGCACTTTCTAAAAATCATGTTTTACCGTTGGGGAAGCTTTGACATGCTCAAAGTTTAACGAAAATGGGGGTTGGCCTTGTTTAGAGGTGCCACGGCCAGAACTGGCCGAACCTGGCCGAGTTCCCTTCTTTCTCCAACTTGGCCGGTGCCAAAGCCTCCCCAGGGGTAGAACATGACCCTCAGAAGGTTCTCCAACTGACGGCACTCGAAAAGCTTGATTCGTTTGTGAGTTACGAATTTCAAGGGTTTAATAATATAGAAAATCGTAAATCACAAACGAAACGAGATTTTCGAGTTCCGTCAGTTGGAGCACTTTCTAAAAATCATGTTTTACCGTTGGGGAAGCTTTGACATGCTCAAAGTTTAACGAAAATGGGGGTTGGCCTTGTTTAGAGGTGCCACGGCCAGAACGGGCCGAACCTGCCCGAGTTCCCTTCTTTCTCCAACTTGGCCGGTGCCATAGCCTCCCCAGGGGTAGAGCATGACCCTCAGAAGGTGCTCCAACTGATGGCACTCGAAAAGCTTAATTCGTTTGTGAGTTACGAATTTCAAGGGTTTAATAATATGGAAAATCGTAAATCACAAACGACACGAGATTTTCGAGTTCCGTCAGTTGGAGCACTTTCTAAAAATCATGTTTTACCATTGGAGAAAGTTTGACAGGCTCAAAGTTTAACGAAAATGGGGGTTGGCCTTGTTTAGAGGTGCCACGGCCAGAACGGGCCGAACCTGGCCGAGTTCCCTTCTTTCACCAACTTGGCCGGTGCCATAGCCTCCCCAGGGGTAGAGCATGACCCTCAGAAGGTGCTCCAACTGACGGCACTCGAAAAGCTTGATTCCTTTGTGAGTTACGAATTTGAAGGGTTTAATAATATGGAAAATCGTAAATCACAAACGACACGAAATTTTCGAGTTCCGTCAGTTGGAGAACTTTCTAAAAATCATGTTTTACCGTTGGGGAAGCTTTGACATGCTCAAAGTTTAACGAAAATGGGGGTTGGCCTTGTTTAGAGGTGCCACGGCCTGAACGGGCCGAACCTGGCCGAGTTCCCTTCTTTCTCCAACTTGGCTGGTGCCATAGCCTCCCCAGGGGTAGAGCATGACCCTCAGAAGGTACTCCAACTGACGGCACTCGAAAAGCTCGATTTGTTTGTGATTTATGAATTTCAAAGGTTTAATACTATGGAAAATCGTAAATCACAAACGACACGAGATTTTCGAGTTCCGTCAGTTCGAGCACTTTCTAAAAATTATGTTTTACCATTGGGGAAGCTTTGACATGCTCAAAGTTTAACGAAAATGGGGGTTGGCCTTGTTTAGAGGTGCCACGGCCAGAACGGGCCGAACCTGGCCGAGTTACCTTCTTTCTCCAACTTGGCTGGTGCCATAGCCTCCCCAGGGGTAGAGCATGACCCTCAGAAGGTGCTCTAACTGACGGCACTCGAAAAGCTCGATTCGTTTGTGATTTATAAATTTCAAAGGTTTAATACTATGGAAAATCGTAAATCACAAACGACACGAGATTTTCGAGTTCCGTCAGTTGGAGCACTTTCTAAAAATCATGTTTTACCGTTGGGGAAGCTTTGACATGCTCCAAGTTTAACGAAAATAGGGGTTGGCCTTGTTTATAGGTGCCACGGCCAGAACGGGCCGAACCTGGCCGAGTTCCCTTCTTTCTCCAACTTGGCCGGTGCCAAAGCCTCCCCAGGGGTAGAACATGACCCTCAGAAGGTGCTCCAACTGACGGCACTCGAAAAGCTCGATTCGTTTGTGATTTATGAATTTCAAAGGTTTAATACTATGGAAAATCGTAAATCACAAACGACACGAGATTTTCGAGTTCCGTCAGTTGGAGCACTTTCTAAAAATCATGTTTTACCATTGGAGAAACTTTGACAGGCTCAAAGTTTAACGAAAATGGGGGTTGGCCTTGTTTAGAGGTGCCACGGCCAGAACGGGCCGAACCTGGCCGAGTTCCCTTCTTTCACCAACTTGGCCGGTGCCATAGCCTCCCCAGGGGTAGAGCATGACCCTCAGAAGGTGCTCCAACTGACGGCACTCGAAAAGCTTGATTCCTTTGTGAGTTACGAATTTCAAGGGTTTAATAATATGGAAAATCGTAAATCACAAACGACACGAGATTTTCGAGTTCCGTCAGGTGGAGAACTTTCTAAAAATCATGTTTTACCGTTGGGGAAGCTTTGACATTCTCAAAGTTTAACGAAAATGGGGGTTGGCCTTGTTTAGAGGTGCCACGGCCAGAACGGGCCGAACCTGGCCGAGTTCCCTTCTTTCTCCAACTTGGCCGGTGCCAAAGCCTCCCCAGGGGTAGAGCATGACCCTCAGAAGGTGCTCCAACTGACGGCACTCGAAAAGCTTGATTCGTTTGTGAGTTACGAATTTCAAGGGTTTAATAATATGGAAAATCGTAAATCACAAACGACACGAGATTTTCGAGTTCCGTCAGTTGGAGAACTTTCTAAAAATCATGTTTTACCGTTGGGGAAGCTTTGACATGCTCAAAGTTTAACAAAAATGGGGGTTGGCCTTGTTTAGAGGTGCCACGGCCAGAACGGGCCGAACCTGGCCGAGTTCCCTTCTTTCTCCAACTTGGCCGGTGCCATAGCCTCCCCAGGGGTAGAGCATGACCCTCAGAAGGTGCTCTAACTGACGGCACTCGAAAAGCTCGATTCGTTTGTGATTTATGAATTTCAAAGGTTTAATACTATGGAAAATCGTAAATCACAAACGACACGAGATTTTCGAGTTCCGTCAGTTGGAGCACTTTCTAAAAATCATGTTTTACCATTGGAGAAACTTTGACAGGCTCAAAGTTTAACGAAAATGGGGGTTGGCCTTGTTTAGAGGTGCCACGGCCAGAACGAGCCGAACCTGGCCGAGTTCCCTTCTTTCTCCAACTTGGCCGGTGCCAAAGCCTCCCCAGGGGTAGAACATGACCCTCAGAAGGCGCTGCAACTGACGGCACTCGAAAAGCTTGATTCGTTTGTGAGTTACGAATTTCAAGGGTTTAATAATATGGAAAATCGTAAATCACAAACGACACGAGATTTTCGAGTTCCGTCAGTTGGAGCACTTTCTAAAAATCATGTTTTACCATTGGAGAAAGTTTGACATGCTCAAAGTTTAACGAAAATGGGGGTTGGCCTTGTTTAGAGGTGCCACGGCCAGAACGGGCCGAACCTGGCCGAGTTCCCTTCTTTCACCAACTTGGCCGGTGCCATAGCCTCCCCAGGGGTAGAGCATGACCCTCAGAAGGTGCTCCAACTGACGGCACTCGAAAAGCTTGATTCCTTTGTGAGTTACGAATTTGAAGGGTTTAATAATATGGAAAATCGTAAATCACAAACGACACGAAATTTTCGAGTTCCGTCAGTTGGAGCACTTTCTAAAAATCATGTTTTACCGTTGGGGAAGCTTTGACAGGCTCAAAGTTTAACGAAAATGGGGGTTGGCCTTGTTTAGAGGTGCCACGGCCAGAACGGGCCGAACCTGGCCGAGTTCCCTTCTTTCACCAACTTGGCCGGTGCCATAGCCTCCCCAGGGGTAGAGCATGACCCTCAGAAGGTGCTCCAACTGACGGCACTCGAAAAGCTTGATTCCTTTGTGAGTTACGAATTTGAAGGGTTTAATAATATGGAAAATCGTAAATCACAAACGACACGAAATTTTCGAGTTCCGTCAGTTGGAGAACTTTCTAAAAATAATGTTTACCGTTGGGGAAGCTTTGACATGCTCAAAGTTTAACGAAAATGGGGGTTGGCCTTGTTTAGAGGTGCCACGGCCAGAACGGGCCGAACCTGGCCGAGTTCCCTTCTTTCTCCAACTTGGCTGGTGCCATAGCCTCCCCAGGGGTAGAGCATGACCCTCAGAAGGTACTCCAACTGACGGCACTCGAAAAGCTCGATTTGTTTGTGATTTATGAATTTCAAAGGTTTAATACTATGGAAAATCGTAAATCACAAACGACACGAGATTTTCGAGTTCCGTCAGTTCGAGCACTTTCTAAAAATTATGTTTTACCATTGGGGAAAGTTTGACAGACTCAAAGTTTAACGAAAATGGGGGTTGGCCTTGTTTAGAGGTGTCACGGCCAGAACGGGCCGAACCTGGCCGAGTTCCCTTCTTTCTCCAACTTGGCCGGTGCCAAAGCCTCCCCAGGGGTAGAGCATGACCCTCAGAAGGTGCTCCAACTGACGGCACTCGAAAAGCTTGATTCGTTTGTGAGTTACGAATTTCAAGGGTTTAATAATATGGAAAATCGTAAATCACAAACGACACGAGATTTTCGAGTTCCGTCAGTTGGAGAACTTTCTAAAAATCATGTTTTACCGTTGGGGAAGCTTTGACATGCTCAAAGTTTAACGATAATGGGGGTTGGCCTTGTTTAGAGGTGCCACGGCCAGAACGGGCCGAACCTGGCCGAGTTCCCTTCTTTCTCCAACTTGGCCGGTGCCATAGCCTCCCCAGGGGTAGAGCATGACCCTCAGAAGGTGCTCTAACTGACGGCACTCGAAAAGCTCGATTCGTTTGTGATTTATAAATTTCAAAGGTTTAATACTATGGAAAATCGTAAATCACAAACGACACGAGATTTTCGAGTTCCGTCAGTTGGAGCACTTTCTAAAAATCATGTTTTACCGTTGGGGAAGCTTTGACATGCTCCAAGTTTAACGAAAATAGGGGTTGGCCTTGTTTATAGGTGCCACGGCCAGAACGGGCCGAACCTGGCCGAGTTCCCTTCTTTCTCCAACTTGGCCGGTGCCAAAGCCTCCCCAGGGGTAGAACATGACCCTCAGAAGGTGCTCCAACTGACGGCACTCGAAAAGCTCGATTCGTTTGTGATTTATGAATTTCAAAGGTTTAATACTATGGAAAATCGTAAATCACAAACGACACGAGATTTTCGAGTTCCGTCAGTTGGAGCACTTTCTAAAAATCATGTTTTACCATTGGAGAAACTTTGACAGGCTCAAAGTTTAACGAAAATGGGGGTTGGCCTTGTTTAGAGGTGCCACGGCCAGAACGGGCCGAACCTGGCCGAGTTCCCTTCTTTCACCAACTTGGCCGGTGCCATAGCCTCCCCAGGGGTAGAGCATGACCCTCAGAAGGTGCTCCAACTGACGGCACTCGAAAAGCTTGATTCCTTTGTGAGTTGCGAATTTCAAGGGTTTAATAATATGGAAAATCGTAAATCACAAACGACACGAGATTTTCGAGTTCCGTCAGGTCGAGAACTTTCTAAAAATCATGTTTTACCGTTGGGGAAGCTTTGACATTCTCAAAGTTTAACGAAAATGGGGGTTGGCCTTGTTTAGAGGTGCCACGGCCAGAACGGGCCGAACCTGGCCGAGTTCCCTTCTTTCTCCAACTTGGCCGGTGCCAAAGCCTCCCCAGGGGTAGAGCATGACCCTCAGAAGGTGCTCCAACTGACGGCACTCGAAAAGCTTGATTCGTTTGTGAGTTACGAATTTCAAGGGTTTAATAATATGGAAAATCGTAAATCACAAACGACACGAGATTTTCGAGTTCCGTCAGTTGGAGAACTTTCTAAAAATCATGTTTTACCGTTGGGGAAGCTTTGACATGCTCAAAGTTTAACAAAAATGGGGGTTGGCCTTGTTTAGAGGTGCCACGGCCAGAACGGGCCGAACCTGGCCGAGTTCCCTTCTTTCTCCAACTTGGCCGGTGCCATAGCCTCCCCAGGGGTAGAGCATGACCCTCAGAAGGTGCTCTAACTGACGGCACTCGAAAAGCTTGATTCGTTTGTGATTTATGAATTTCAAAGGTTTAATACTATGGAAAATCGTAAATCACAAACGACACGAGATTTTCGAGTTCCGTTAGTTGGAGCACTTTCTAAAAATCATGTTTTACCATTGGAGAAACTTTGACAGGCTCAAAGTTTAACGAAAATGGGGGTTGGCCTTGTTTAGAGGTGCCACGGCCAGAACGAGCCGAACCTGGCCGAGTTCCCTTCTTTCTCCAACTTGGCCGGTGCCAAAGCCTCACCAGGGGTAGAACATGACCCTCAGAAGGCGCTGCAACTGACGGCACTCGAAAAGCTTGATTCGTTTGTGAGTTACGAATTTCAAGGGTTTAATAATATGGAAAATCGTAAATCACAAACGACACGAGATTTTCGAGTTCCGTCAGGTGGAGAACTTTCTAAAAATCATGTTTTACCGTTGGGGAAGCTTTGACATTCTCAAAGTTTAACGAAAATGGGGGTTGGCCTTGTTTAGAGGTGCCACGGCCAGAACGGGCCGAACCTGGCCGAGTTCCCTTCTTTCTCCAACTTGGCCGGTGCCAAAGCCTCCCCAGGGGTAGAGCATGACCCTCAGAAGGTGCTCCAACTGACGGCACTCGAAAAGCTTGATTCGTTTGTGAGTTACGAATTTCAAGGGTTTAATAATATGGAAAATCGTAAATCACAAACGACACGAGATTTTCGAGTTCCGTCAGTTGGAGAACTTTCTAAAAATCATGTTTTACCGTTGGGGAAGCTTTGACATGCTCAAAGTTTAACAAAAATGGGGGTTGGCCTTGTTTAGAGGTGCCACGGCCAGAACGGGCCGAACCTGGCCGAGTTCCCTTCTTTCTCCAACTTGGCCGGTGCCATAGCCTCCCCAGGGGTAGAGCATGACCCTCAGAAGGTGCTCTAACTGACGGCACTCGAAAAGCTTGATTCGTTTGTGATTTATGAATTTCAAAGGTTTAATACTATGGAAAATCGTAAATCACAAACGACACGAGATTTTCGAGTTCCGTTAGTTGGAGCACTTTCTAAAAATCATGTTTTACCATTGGAGAAACTTTGACAGGCTCAAAGTTTAACGAAAATGGGGGTTGGCCTTGTTTAGAGGTGCCACGGCCAGAACGAGCCGAACCTGGCCGAGTTCCCTTCTTTCTCCAACTTGGCCGGTGCCAAAGCCTCACCAGGGGTAGAACATGACCCTCAGAAGGCGCTGCAACTGACGGCACTCGAAAAGCTTGATTCGTTTGTGAGTTACGAATTTCAAGGGTTTAATAATATGGAAAATCGTAAATCACAAACGACACGAGATTTTCGAGTTCCGTCAGTTGGAGCACTTTCTAAAAATCATGTTTTACCGTTGGGGAAGCTTTGACATGCTCAAAGTTTAACGAAAATGGGGGTTGGCCTTGTTTAGAGGTGCCACGGCCAGAACGGGCCGAACCTGCCCGAGTTCCCTTCTTTCTCCAACTTGGCCGGTGCCAAAGCCTCCCCAGGGGTAGAGCATGACCCTCAGAAGGTGCTCCAACTGACGGCACTCGAAAAGCTTGATTCGTTTGTGAGTTACGAATTTCAAGGTTTAATACTATGGAAAATCGTAAATCACAAACGACACGAGATTTTCGATTTCCGTCAGTTGGAGCACTTTCTAAAAATCATGTTTTACCGTTGGGGAAGCTTTGACATGCTCAAAGTTTAACGAAAATGGGGGTTGGCCTTGTTTAGAGGTGCCACGGCCAGAACGGGCCGAACCTGGCCGAGTTCCCTTCTTTCTCCAACTTGGTTGGTGCCATAGCCTCCCCAGGGGTAGAACATGACCCTCAGAAGGTACTCCAACTGACGGCACTCGAAAAGCTCGATTTGTTTGTGATTTATGAATTTCAAAGTTTTAATACTATGGAAAATCGTAAATCACAAACGACACGAGATTTTCGAGTTCCGTCAGTTCGAGCACTTTCTAAAAATTATGTTTTACCATTGGGGAAAGTTTGACAGACTCAAAGTTTAACGAAAATGGGGGTTGGCCTTGTTTAGAGGTGCCACGGCCAGAACGGGCCGAACCTGGCCGAGTTCCCTTCTTTCTCCAACTTGGCCGGTGCCAAAGCCTCCCCAGGGGTAGAGCATGACCCTCAGAAGGTGCTCCAACTGACAGCACTCGAAAAGCTTGATTCGTTTGTGAGTTACGAATTTCAAGGGTTTAATAATATGGAAAATCGTAAATCACAAACGACACGAGATTTTCGAGTTCCGTCAGTTGGAGAACTTTCTAAAAATCATGTTTTACCGTTGGGGAAGCTTTGACATGCTCAAAGTTTAACGAAAATGGGGGTTGGCCTTGTTTAGAGGTGCCACGGCCAGAACGGGCCGAACCTGGCCGAGTTCCCTTCTTTCTCCAACTTGGCCGGTGCCATAGCCTCCCCAGGGGTAGAGCATGACCCTCAGAAGGTGCTCTAACTGACGGCACTCGAAAAGCTCGATTCGTTTGTGATTTATGAATTTCAAAGGTTTAATACTATGGAAAATCGTAAATCACAAACGACACGAGATTTTCGAGTTCCGTCAGTTGGAGCGCTTTCTAAAAATCATGTTTTACCGTTGGGGAAGCTTTGACATGCTCCAAGTTTAACGAAAATAGGGGTTGGCCTTGTTTATAGGTGCCACGGCCAGAACGGGCCGAACCTGGCCGAGTTCCCTTCTTTCTCCAACTTGGCCGGTGCCAAAGCCTCCCCAGGGGTAGAGCATGACCCTCAGAAGGTGCTCCAACTGACGGCACTCGAAAAGCTCGATTCGTTTGTGATTTATGAATTTCAAAGGTTTAATACTATGGAAAATCGTAAATCACAAACGACACGAGATTTTCGAGTTCCGTCAGTTGGAGCACTTTCTAAAAATCATGTTTTACCATTGGAGAAACTTTGACAAGCTCAAAGTTTAACGAAAATGGGGGTTGGCCTTGTTTAGAGGTGCCACGGCCAGAACGGGCCGAACCTGGCCGAGTTCTCTTCTTTCTCCAACTTGGCCGGTGCCATAGCCTCCCCAGGGGTAGAGCATGACCCTCAGAAGGTGCTCCAACTGACGGCACTCGAAAAGCTTGATTCGTTTGTGAGTTACGAATTTCAAGGGTTTAATAATATGGAAAATCGTAATTCACAAACGACACGAGATTTTCGAGTTCCGTCAGGTGGAGAACTTTCTAAAAATCATGTTTTACCGTTGGGGAAGCTTTGACATTCTCAAAGTTTAACGAAAATGGGGGTTGGCCTTGTTTAGAGGTGCCACGGCCAGAACGGGCCGAACCTGGCCGAGTTCCCTTCTTTCTCCAACTTGGCCGGTGCCAAAGCCTCCCCAGGGGTAGAGCATGACCCTCAGAAGGTGCTCCAACTGACGGCACTCGAAAAGCTTGATTCGTTTGTGAGTTACGAATTTCAAGGGTTTAATAATATGGAAAATCGTAAATCACAAACGACACGAGATTTTCGAGTTCCGTCAGTTGGAGAACTTTCTAAAAATCATGTTTTACCGTTGGGGAAGCTTTGACATGCTCAAAGTTTAACGAAAATGGGGGTTGGCCTTGTTTAGAGGTGCCACGGCCAGAACGGGCCGAACCTGGCCGAGTTCCCTTCTTTCTCCAACTTGGCCGGTGCCATAGCCTCCCCAGGGGTAGAGCATGACCCTCAGAAGGTGCTCTAACTGACGGCACTCGAAAAGCTCGATTCGTTTGTGATTTATGAATTTCAAAGGTTTAATACTATGGAAAATCGTAAATCACAAACGACACGAGATTTTCGAGTTCCGTCAGTTGGAGCACTTTCTAAAAATCATGTTTTACCATTGGTGAAACTTTGACAGGCTCAAAGTTTAACGAAAATGGGGGTTGGCCTTGTTTAGAGGTGCCACGGCCAGAACGGGCCGAACCTGGCCGAGTTCCCTTCTTTCTCCAACTTGGCCGGTGCCATAGCCTCCCCAGGGGTAGAGCATGACCCTCAGAAGGTGCTCCAACTGACGGCACTCGAAAAGCTTGATTCGTTTGTGAGTTACGAATTTCAAGGGTTTAATAATATGGAAAATCGTAAATCACAAACGACACGAGATTTTCGAGTTCCGTCAGTTGGAGAACTTTCTAAAAATCATGTTTTACCGTTGGGGAAGCTTTGACATGCTCAAAGTTTAACGAAAATGGGGGTTGGCCTTGTTTAGAGGTGCCACGGCCAGAACGGGCCGAACCTGGCCGAGTTCCCTTCTTTCTCCAACTTGGCCGGTGCCATAGCCTCCCCAGGGGTAGAACATGACCCTCAGAAGGTGCTCTAACTGACGGCACTCGAAAAGCTCGATTCGTTTGTGATTTATGAATTTCAAAGGTTTAATACTATGGAAAATCGTAAATCACAAACGACACGAGATTTTCGAGTTCCGTCAGTTGGAGCACTTTCTAAAAATCATGTTTTACCATTGGTGAAACTTTGACAGGCTCAAAGTTTAACGAAAATGGGGGTTGGCCTTGTTTAGAGGTGCCACGGCCAGAACGGGCCGAACCTGGCCGAGTTCCCTTCTTTCTCCAACTTGGCCGGTGCCATAGCCTCCCCAGGGGTAGAGCATGACCCTCAGAAGGTGCTCCAACTGACGGCACTCGAAAAGCTTGATTCGTTTGTGAGTTACGAATTTCAAGGGTTTAATAATATGGAAAATCGTAAATCACAAACGACACGAGATTTTCGAGTTCCGTCAGGTGGAGAACTTTCTAAAAATCATGTTTTACCGTTGGGGATGCTTTGACAGGCTCAAAGTTTTACGAAAATGGGGGTTGGCCTTGTTTAGAGGTGTCAGGGCCAGAACGGGCTGAACCTGGCCGAGTTCCCTTCTTTCTCCAACTTGGCCGGTGCCATAGCCTCCCCAGGGGTAGAAAATGACCCTCAGAAGGTGCTCCAACTGACGGCACTCGGAAAGCTCGATTCGTTTGTGAGTTATGAATTTCAACGGTTTAATACTATGGAAAATCATAAATCACAAAGGACACGAGATTTTCGAGTTCCGTCAGTTGGAGAACTTTCTAAAAATCATGGTTTACCATTGGCGAAGCTTTGACATGCTCAAAGTTTAACGAAAATTGGGGTTGGCCTTGTTGAGAGGTGCCACGGCCAGAACGGGCCAAAACTGGCCGAGTTCCCTTCTTTCTCCAACTTGGCCGGTGCCATAGCCTCCCCAGCGGTAGAACATGACCCTCAGAAGGTGCTCCAACTGACGGCACTCGAAAAGCTCGATTCGTTTGTGAGTTACGAATTTCAGGGGTTTAATAATATGGAAAATCGTAAATCACAAACGACACGAGATTTTCGAGTTCCGTCAGTTGGAGCACTTTCTAAAAATCGTGGTTTACCAGTGGCGAAGCTTTGACATGCTCAAAGTTTAACGAAAATTGGGGTTGGCCTTGTTGAGAGGTGTCACGGCCAGAACGGGCCAAACCTGGCCGAGTTCCCTTCTTTCTCCAACTTGGCCGGTGCTATAGCCTCCCCAGCGGTAGAACATGACCCTCAGAAGGTGCTCCAACTGACGGCACTCGAAAAGCTCGATTCGTTTGTAAGTTATGAATTTCAACGGTTTAATACTATCGAAAATCATAAATCACAAACGACACGAGATTTTCGAGTTCCGTCAGTTGGAGCACTTTCTAAAAATCATGTTTTACCATTGGGGAAGCTTTGCCATGCTCAAAGTTCAATAAAAATGGGGGTTGGCCTTGTTTAGAGGTGCCAGGGCCAGAACGGGCTGAACCTGGCCGAGTTCCCTTCTTTCTCCAACTTGGCCGGTGCCATAGCCTCCCCAGGGGTAGAACATGACCCTCAGAAGGTGCTCCAACTGACGACACTCGAAAAGCTCGATTCGTTTGTGAGTAATGAATATCCTCGGTTTAATACTTTGAAAAATCGTAAATCACAAACGAGACGAGATTTTCGAGTTCCGTCAGTTGGAGCACTTTCTAAAAATCATGTTTTACCATTGGGGAAGCTTTGACACGCTCAAAGTTCAACGAAAATAGGGGTTGGCCTTGTTTAGAGGTGTCACGGCCAGAACGGGCCGAACCTGGCCGAGTTCCCTTCTTTCTCCGACTTGGCCGGTGCCATAGCCCCCCCATGGTTAGAAAATGTCCCTCAGAAGGTGCTCCAACTGACGGCACTCGAACAGCTCGATTCGTTCGTGAGTTTTGAATTTTAACGGTTTAATACTATGGAAAATCGTAAATCAAAAACGACACGAGATTTTCGAGTTCCGTCAGTTGGAGCACTTTCTAAAAATCATGTTTTACCATTGGGGAAGCTTTGCCATGCTCAATGTTCAACAAAAATGGGGGTTGGCCTTGTTTAGAGGTGCCAGGGCCCTAACCTGGCCGATTTCCCTTCTTTCTCTAACTTGGCTGGTGCCATAGCCTCCTCAGGGGTAGAATATGACCCTCAGAAGGTGCTCCAACTGACGACACTCGAAAAGCTCGATTCGTTTGTGAGTAATGAATATCCTCGGTTTAATACTTTGGAAAATCGTAAATCACAAACGAGATGAGATTTTCGAGTTCCGTCAGTTGGAGCACTTTCTAAAAATCATGTTTTACCATTGGGGAAGCTTTGACACGCTCAAAGTTCAACGAAAATAGGGGTTGGCCTTGTTTAGAGGTGTCAGGGCCAGAACGGGCCGAACCTGGCTGAATTCCCTTCTTTCTCCAACTTCGCCGGTGCCACAGCCTCCCTAGGGGTAGAAAATGAACCTCAGAATGTGCTCCAACTGACGGCACTCGAAAAGCTTGATTCGTTTGTGCGTTATGAATTTCAACGGTTTAATACTATGGAAAATCGTAAATCACAAACGACACGAGATTTTCGAGTTCCGTCAATTGGAGCACTTTCTAAAAATCATGTTTTACCATTGGGGAAGCTTTGCCATGCTCAAAGTTCAAAAAAAATGGGGGTTGGCCTTGTTTAGAGGTGCCAGGGCCCGAACCTGGCCGAGTTCCCTTCTTTCTCTAACTTGGCCGGTGCCATAGCCTCCCCAGGGGTAGAACATGACCCTCAGAAGGTGCTCCAACCGACGGCACTCGAAAAGCTCGATTCGTTTGTGAGTTATGAATTTCAACGGTTTAATACTATGGAAAATCGTAAATTAAAAACGACACGAGATTTTCGAGTTCCGTCAGTTGGAGCACTTTCTAAAAATCATGTTTTACCATTGGGGAAGCTTTGACACGCTCAAAGTTCAACGAAAATAGGGGTTGGCCTTGTTTAGAGGTGTCACGGCCAGAACGGGCCGAACCTGGCCGAGTTCCCTTCTTTCTCCGACTTGGCCGGTGCCATAGCCCCCCCCATGGGTAGAAAATGACCCTCAGAAGGTGCTCCAACTGACGGCACTCGAACAGCTCGATTCGTTTGTGAGTTTTGAATTTCAACGGTTTAATACTATGGAAAATCGTAAATCAAAAACGACACGAGATTTTCGAGTTCCGTCAGTTGGAGCACTTTCTAAAAATCATGTTTTACCATTGGGGAAGCTTTGACACGCTCAAAGTTCAACGAAAATAGGGGTTGGCCTTGTTTAGAGGTGTCAGGGCCAGAACGGGCCGAACCTGGCTGAATTCCCTTCTTTCTCTAACTTGGCCGGTGCCACAGCCTCCCTAGGGGTAGAAAATGAACCTCAGAATGTGCTCCAACTGACGGCACTAGAAAAGCTCGATTCGTTTGTGCGTTATGAATTTCAACGGTTTAATACTATGGAAAATCGTAAATCACAAACGACACGAGATTTTCGAGTTCCGTCAATTGGAGCACTTTCTAAAAATCATGTTTTACCATTGGGGAAGCTTTGCCATGCTCAAAGTTCAAAAAAAATGGGGGTTGGCCTTGTTTAGAGGTGCCAGGGCCCGAACCTGGCCGAGTTCCCTTCTTTCTCTAACTTGGCCGGTGCCATAGCCTCCCCAGGGGTAGAACATGACCCTCAGAAGGTGCTCCAACCGACGGCACTCGAAAAGCTCGATTCGTTTGTGAGTTTTGAATATCAACGGTTTAATACTATGGAAAATCGTAAATCAAAAACGACACGAGATTTTCGAGTTCCGTCAGTTGGAGCACTTTCTAAAAATCATGTTTTACCATTGGGGAAGCTTTGCCATGCTCAATGTTAAACAAAAATGGGGGTTGGCCTTGTTTAGAGGTGCCAGGGCCCGAACCTGGCCGAGTTCCCTTCTTTCTCTAACTTGGCTGGTGCCATAGCCTCCCCAGGGGTAGAACATGACCCTCAGAAGGTGCTCCAACTGACGACACTCGAAAAACTCGATTCGTTTGTGAGTAATGAATATCCTCGGTTTAATACTTTGGAAAATCGTAAATCACAAACGAGACGAGATTTTCGAGTTCCGTCAGTTGGAGCACTTTCTAAAAATCATGTTTTACCATTGGGGAAGCTTTGACACGCTCAAAGTTCAACGAAAATAGGGGTTGGCCTTGTTTAGAGGTGTCACGGCCATAACGGGCCGAACCTGGCCGAGTTCCCTTTTTTCTCCGACTTGGCCGGTGCCATAGCCCCCCCATGGGTAGAAAATGACCCTCAGAAGGTGCTCCAACTGACGGCACTCGAACAGCTCGATTCGTTTGTGAGTTTTGAATTTCAACGGTTTAATACTATGGAAAATCGTAAATCAAAAACGACACGAGATTTTCGAGTTCCGTCATTTGGAGCACTTTCTAAAAATCATGTTTTACCATTGGGGAAGCTTTGTCATGCTCAATGTTCAACAAAAATGGGGGTTGGCCTTGTTTAGAGGTGCCAGGGCCCTAACCTGGCCGAGTTCCCTTCTTTCTCTAACTTGGCTGGTGCCATAGCCTCCCCAGGGGTTGAATATGACCCTCAGAAGGTGCTCCAACTGACGACACTCGAAAATCTCGATTCGTTTGTGAGTAATGAATATCCTCGGTTTAATACTTTGGAAAATCGTAAATCACAAACGAGACGAGATTTTCGAGTTCCGTCAGTTGGAGCACTTTCTAAAAATCATGTTTTACCATTGGGGAAGCTTTGACACGCTCAAAGTTCAACGAAAATAGGGGTTGGCCTTGTTTAGAGGTGTCAGGGCCAGAACGGGCCGAACCTGGCTGAATTCCCTTCTTTCTCCAACTTGGGCGGTGCCATAGCCTCCCTAGGGGTAGAAAATGAACCTCAGAATGTGCTCCAACTGACGGCACTCGAAAAGCTCGATTCGTTTGTGCGTTATGAATTTCAACGGTTTAATACTATGGAAAATCGTAAATCACAAACGACACGAGATTTTCGAGTTCCGTCAATTGGAGCACTTTCTAAAAATCATGTTTTACCATTGGGGAAGCTTTGCCATGCTCAAAGTTCAAAAAAAATGGGGGTTGGCCTTGTTTAGAGGTGCCAGGGCCCGAACCTGGCCGAGTTCCCTTCTTTCTCTAACTTGGCCGGTGCCATAGCCTCCCCAGGGGTAGAACATGACCCTCAGAAGGTGCTCCAACCGACGGCACTCGAAAAGCTCGATTCGTTTGTGAGTTTTGAATTTCAACGGTTTAATACTATTGAGAATCGTAAATCAAAAACGACACGAGATTTTCGAGTTCCGTCAGTTGGAGCACTTTCTAAAAATCATGTTTTACCATTGGGGAAGCTTTGCCATGCTCAATGTTCAACAAAAATGGGGGTTGGCCTTGTTTAGAGGTGCCAGGGCCCGAACCTGGCCGAGTTCTCTTCTTTCTCTAACTTGGCTGGTGCCATAGCCTCCTCAGGGGTAGAACATGACCCTCAGAAGGTGCTCCAACTGACGACACTCGAAAAGCTCGATTCGTTTGTGAGTAATGAATATCCTCGGTTTAATACTTTGGAAAATCGTAAATCACAAACGAGACGAGATTTTCGAGTTCCGTCAGTTGGAGCACTTTCTAAAAATCATGTTTTACCATTGGGGAAGCTTTGACACGCTCAAAGTTCAACGAAAATAAGGGTTGGCCTTGTTTAGAGGTGTCACGGCCAGAACGGGCCGAACCTGGCCGAGTTCCCTTCTTTCTCCGACTTGGCCGGTGCCATAGCCCCCCCATGGGTAGAAAATGACCCTCAGAAGGTGCTCCAACTGACGGCACTCGAACAGCTCGATTCGTTTGTGAGTTATGAATTTCAACGGTTTAATACTATGGAAAATCGTAAATCAAAAACGACACGAGATTTTCGAGTTCCGTCAGTTGGAGCACTTTCTGAAAATCATGTTTTACCATTGGGGAAGCTTTGCCATGCTCAATGTTCAACAAATATGGGGGTTGGCCTTGTTTAGAGGTGCCAGGGCCCGAACCTGGCCGAGTTCCCTTCTTTCTCTAACTTGGCTGGTGCCATAGCCTCCCCAGTGGTAGAACATGACCCTCAGAAGGTGCTCCAACCGACGGCACTCGAAAAGCTCGATTCGTTTGTGAGTTTTGAATTTCAACGGTTTAATACTATTGAGAATCGTAAATCAAAAACGACACGAGATTTTCGAGTTCCGTCAGTTGGAGCACTTTCTAAAAATCATGTTTTACCATTGGGGAAGCTTTGCCATGCTCAAAGTTCAACAAAAATGGGGGTTGGCCTTGTTTAGAGGTGCCAGGGCCCGAACCTGGCCGAGTTCCCTTCATTCTCTAACTTGGCTGGTGCCATAGCCTCCCCAGGGGTAGAAAATGACCCTCAGAAGGTGCTCCAACTAACGGCACTCGAAAAGCTCGATTCGTTTGTGAGTTATGAATTTTAACGGTTTAATACTATGAAAAATCATAAATCACAAACGACGCGAGATTTTCGAGTTCCGTCAGTTAGAGCACTTTCTAAAAATCATGTTTTACCATTGGGGAAGCTTTGACACGCTCAAAGTTCAACGAAAAAAGGGGTTGGCCTTGTTTAGAGGTGTCACGGCCAGAACGGGCCGAACCTGGCCGAGTTCCCTTCTTTCTCCGACTTGGCCGGTGCCATAGCCCCCCCATGGGTAGAAAATGACCCTCAGAAGGTGCTCCAACTGACGGCACTCGAACAGCTCGATTCGTTTGTGAGTTATGAATTTCAACGGTTTAATACTATGTAAAATCGTAAATCAAAAACGACACGAGATTTTCGAGTTCCATCAGTTGGAGCACTTTCTGAAAATCATGTTTTACCATTGGGGAAGCTTTGCCATGCTCAATGTTCAACAAAAATGGGGGTTGGCCTTGTTTAGAGGTGCCAGGGCCCGAACCTGGCCGAGTTCCCTTCTTTCTCTAACTTGGCTGGTGCCATAGCCTCCCCAGTGGTAGAACATGACCCTCAGAAGGTGCTCCAACCGACGGCACTCGAAAAGCTCGATTCGTTTGTGAGTTTTGAATTTCAACGGTTTAATACTATTGAGAATCGTAAATCAAAAACGACACGAGATTTTCGAGTTCCGTCAGTTGGAGCACTTTCTAAAAATCATGTTTTACCATTGGGGAAGCTTTGCCATGCTCAAAGTTCAACAAAAATGGGGGTTGGCCTTGTTTAGAGGTGCCAGGGCCCGAACCTGGCCGAGTTCCCTTCATTCTCTAACTTGGCTGGTGCCATAGCCTCCCCAGGGGTAGAACATGACCCTCAGAAGGTGCTCCAACTAACGGCACTCGAAAAGCTCGATTCGTTTGTGAGTTATGAATTTTAACGGTTTAATACTATGAAAAATCATAAATCACAAACGACGCGAGATTTTCGAGTTCCGTCAGTTAGAGCACTTTCTAAAAATCGTGTTTTACCATTGGGGAAGCTTTGACACGCTCAAAGTTCAACGAAAAAAGGGGTTGGCCTTGTTTAGAGGTGTCACGGCCAGAACGGGCCGAACCTGGCCGAGTTCCCTTCTTTCTCCAACTTGGCCGGTGCCATAGCCCCCCATGGGTAGAAAATGACCCACAGAAGGTGCTCCAACTAACGGCACTCGAACAGCTCGATTCGTTTGTGCGTTATGAATTTCAACGGTTTAATACTATGGAAAATCGTAAATCACAAACTACACGAGATTTTCGAGTTCCGTCAGTTGGAGCACTTTCTAAAAATCATGTTTTACCATTGGGGAAGATTTGCCATTCTCAAACTTCAACAAAAATGGGGGTTGGCCTTGTTTAGAGGTGCCAGGGCCCGAACCTGGGCGAGTTCCCTTCTTTCTCTAACTTGGCCGTTGCCTTAGCCTCCCCAGGTTTTTAGGATACTTTGTGAAATCTTATCCTTTGTTTCTCTAAACCGTGAGCCTTGGCCCAATTACAACCGTGGAAAGACCTTCTTGATCCTTAAAATGGGTAGTCCTTGATCTGTGGAGATTAATTTCAAAAGTAAGCATATGGTTGTGGTCCATTTGTGCATGTGTTGATATCGTTCATGAGGTTTTAGATCATTATTCACTAAAGTGCTTTTATTTGATTAATATATGTGAGCTATTTGAATGCCTTACAATTATTTCTCTCACATATCTTTGAGTGAAAAGCTTTTAAGCATGAGCCATGATTTTGAGTGAAAATAGAGAGCTTACCTTTGTGAGGATAACTTGTTTGAAGCATGCTAAGCTCCAATACATCACCATTGTTTTTTCCTAGTCTTACTTGTTCACATGAATTTCATGCTTGTTAATTAACTCTCGAATTTCTTGTGACAAATTTTGGTTGAGTGCTAAACTTGATTCCATGAAAGTAAGAGATTTATGAGGCAAAATGTTAAGGGCAATAGAGTCATTTTCGTATGAAGTATGGGTGTGTTGCTAGGGACTAGCAAAAACTAAGTGTGGGGGAATTTGATAGGAGCACAAAGTGTGACGTTTTAATGTGTTTTTCTCATCCTTTGGCTGCGTTTTATTTATAACTTTGCTATTTTAGCTTAGTTTCCATCTTTTGAGTCCCGAAATGATGTTTAAATGTGTTAATGAATAAAATGAGGTTTTTAGGAAACTTTCCTGTTTTGACTTTCCTAATTTGTTTTGGAAACTTTCCTCATTTAAAATCTTTCCTCATTTGTGCTTTCTCCTACACTTGGCAGGAATCCTAATGACGTCAGGAATCCTAGTGCAACCAGGATTACTATTTCAGCTCGGAATGGAAAATTGGAACTCGGAAAAATTACGAAGCTTAATGGGCTTTTTCAAGGCCCATTAAGAGGTGGGCTGCCATGAGGCCCGATTGGGAGGCCCAAATCCATGAAAACAAGTCTATTGGACTCTTGGATGTAACCCTAGCCCATTAGGGTTTATTTTGGACGAAAATTACAAGGGAAATAAGGGAGATTATTCCTCTTTGCCGCATATTTCCTTCCATATAGGAGTAGGACTTTTCATTTATTAAATCTTTTTACTTTCCCAAAGTTTTTATTCTCTTAAATACCTACTTCTTTTAGGATACTAATTCAGATTTTTGGGAATGTATTTAGATGGAATTTCGGCAAGAGAGGAAGGAGATTTCTTGTGGGCTACTCAAGGGAATATTTTGGCAATTATCCAAGGAGATTAATTCAGATTTTTAAGAGATTAATTGGAGGAAATTCGGCACTGTTCATTCGGCACTATTCATCTATGATTTCGGCAACCAATGCAAGGAGAATCCATGTGGAACTCAACTAGGTTTATCAAGGAATTAATTCAGAAATTTATGGATGAATCTAGTCCTAATTTCGGCAAAAAGAGAAGGGTTTCTTGGTGGCTACTCAATTAATTTTCAGCAACAATTAAGAGATAGATCCTAAAAGATTTCGACATCTAGATGGAGGGCTAGGATTGCATCAAGGGTTCCATGATTTCTCCTATAAATAGGCTGCTCTTCAACACAATTCGACACACCTTCTACCCGAGAAAAATACCATTCCATACCTCTCAAGTTTCGACAACACCACCATCCAAGGTTCTCGGCTTCCATTCTCTAGTGCAAGGGTTCTCAAGGCTTCAAGGAGGAGGAGA
Organism: Rubus parviflorus; assembly: GCA_029955375.1. Classification (NCBI taxonomy): domain Eukaryota; kingdom Viridiplantae; phylum Streptophyta; class Magnoliopsida; order Rosales; family Rosaceae; genus Rubus; species Rubus parviflorus. Next base: position 793,175 of record JARGGL010000008.1, on the reverse strand, counting down.
AGGCGAAATCACCATCATCACCAACCATATTTCGACATCACCATCTTCATCACCAACTTGTCTTCACGGCTTGGATTACTTGTGGTCAAGGATTCAAGGTTTTGTGGCTTCAAGATCTTCATGCTATTCATATGGTGTATTTCAACTTAGCCTTTAAATTTATACCTCTTTGTTGCTTGTTAATCTTTTGTATTAGTTAACATGACATGGATTATATAATTTCCAGCCCTTGTTTATGGATTTATTTAATTATTGGATTGGATTTAATTAGTTCTTCTAGCAGCTTATGTGAATTTGTTTATTTGATTTTGTCTTTAATGTTGGAATCAAATAAAAAGGATCATGGATAGTTGAGTGGTCTCACTAGGTCGTGCACTTTAATTAACAAGCTTTTTCTTATGCGTTGAACATGTTTTGATTAGCTACCTTTGCATGTTTGATTGTTTAATCTTGGTGTGGTCGCTTAGGTTGAAATTCATAGGAAGATGTTTATTTGGGAGATGTGTGGTGGTCCAACATCTTACATATGTTAATTTCGGATTCATGGCTAGGGAATTAATTAATTTTTGGTTCAATGATTGGTAAATTTGTACACTTGTGGTTGTAAATTATAAATTTGATGTTCCATCTTATTCAATTGATTCTTTTATTCTTTGTAGTTTAATTAATTTATTTTATTCAATCAATCCCTAATCCCCCTTTGATTTTGTAAATATGTATATATATACCTGTATATTTGTGACACTAATTCTTTATAATGATTCTTTGTTTAGGTACTACCCCTAATCCCCGTTGTTAACGATCCCTACTTGCTTTATACTACCGATGATTTTAGGGTTTAAATTGATGCTTGCAAAAGTTATGTCAATATCCCCGGCAACGGCGCCATGTGGTCCATTTGTGCATGTGTTGATATCTTTCATGAGGTTTTAGATCATTATTCACTAAAGTGCTTTTATTTGATTAATATATGTGAGTTATTTGAATGCCTTACAATTATTTCTCTCACATATCTTTGAGTGAAAAGCTTTTAAGCATGAGCCATGATTCTGAGTGAAAATAGAGAGCTTACCTTTGTGAGGATAACTTGTTTGAAGCATGCTAAGCTCCAATACATCACCATTGTTTTTTCCTAGTCTTACTTGTTCACATGAATTTCATGCTTGTTAATTAACTCTCGAATTTCTTGTGACAAATTTTGGTTGAGTGCTAAACTTGATTCCATGAAAGTAAGAGATTTATGAGGCAAAATGTTAAGGGCAATAGAGTCATTTTCGTATGAAGTATGGGTGTGTTGCTAGGGACTAGCAAAAACTAAGTGTGGGGGAATTTGATAGGAGCACAAAGTGTGACGTTTTAATGTGTTTTTCTCATCCTTTGGCTGCGTTTTATTTATAACTTTGCTATTTTAGCTTAGTTTCCATCTTTTGAGTCCCGAAATGATGTTTAAATGTGTTAATGAATAAAATGAGGTTTTTAGGAAACTTTCCTGTTTTGACTTTCCTAATTTGTTTTGGAAACTTTCCTCATTTAAAATCTTTCCTCATTTGTGCTTTCTCCTACACTTGGCAGGAATCCTAATGACGTCAGGAATCCTAGTGCAACCAGGATTACTATTTCAGCTCGGAATGGAAAATTGGAACTCGGAAAAATTACGAAGCTTAATGGGCTTTTTCAAGGCCCATTAAGAGGTGGGCTGCCATGAGGCCCGATTGGGAGGCCCAAATCCATGAAAACAAGTCTATTGGACTCTTGGATGTAACCCTAGCCCATTAGGGTTTATTTTGGACGAAAATTACAAGGGAAATAAGGGAGATTATTCCTCTTTGCCGCATATTTCCTTCCATATAGGATTAGGACTTTTCATTTATTAAATCTTTTTACTTTCCCAAAGTTTTTATTCTCTTAAATACCTACTTCTTTTAGGATACTAATTCAGATTTTTGGGAATGTATTTAGATGGAATTTCGGCAAGAGAGGAAGGAGATTTCTTGTGGGCTACTCAAGGGAATATTTTGGCAATTATCCAAGGAGATTAATTCAGATTTTTAAGAGATTAATTGGAGGAAATTCGGCACTGTTCATTCGGCACTATTCATCTATGATTTCGGCAACCAATGCAAGGAGAATCCATGTGGAACTCAACTAGGTTTATCAAGGAATTAATTCAGAAATTTATGGATGAATCTAGTCCTAATTTCGGCAAAAAGAGAAGGGTTTCTTGGTGGCTACTCAATTAATTTTCAGCAACAATTAAGAGATAGATCCTAAAAGATTTCGACATCTAGATGGAGGGCTAGGATTGCATCAAGGGTTCCATGATTTTTCCTATAAATAGGCTGCTCTTCAACACAATTCGACACACCTTCTACCCGAGAAAAATACCATTCCATACCTCTCAAGTTTCGACAACACCACCATCCAAGGTTCTCGGCTTCCATTCTCTAGTGCAAGGGTTCTCAAGGCTTCAAGGAGGAGGAGAAGGCGAAATCACCATCATCACCAACCATATTTCGACATCACCATCTTCATCACCAACTTGTCTTCACGGCTTGGATTACTTGTGGTCAAGGATTCAAGGTTTTGTGGCTTCAAGATCTTCATGCTATTCATATGGTGTATTTCAACTTAGCCTTTAAATTTATACCTCTTTGTTGCTTGTTAATCTTTTGTATTAGTTAACATGACATGGATTATATAATTTCCAGCCCTTGTTTATGGATTTATTTAATTATTGGATTGGATTTAATTAGTTCTTCTAGCAGCTTATGTGAATTTGTTTATTTGATTTTGTCTTTAATGTTGGAATCAAATAAAAAGGATCATGGATAGTTGAGTGGTCTCACTAGGTCGTGCACTTTAATTAACAAGCTTTTTCTTATGCGTTGAACATGTTTTGATTAGCTACCTTTGCATGTTTGATTGTTTAATCTTGGTGTGGTCGCTTAGGTTGAAATTCATAGGAAGATGTTTATTTGGGAGATGTGTGGTGGTCCAACATCTTACATATGTTAATTTCGGATTCATGGCTAGGGAATTAATTAATTTTTGGTTCAATGATTGGTAAATTTGTACACTTGTGGTTGTAAATTATAAATTTGATGTTCCATCTTATTCAATTGATTCTTTTATTCTTTGTAGTTTAATTAATTTATTTTATTCAATCAATCCCTAATCCCCCTTTGATTTTGTAAATATGTATGTATATACCTGTATATTTGTGACACTAATTCTTTATAATGATTCTTTGTTTAGGTACTACCCCTAATCCCCGTTGTTAACGATCCCTACTTGCTTTATACTACCGATGATTTTAGGGTTTAAATTGATGCTTGCAAAAGTTATGTCAATATCCCCGGCAACGGCGCCATGTGGTCCATTTGTGCATGTGTTGATATCTTTCATGAGGTTTTAGATCATTATTCACTAAAGTGCTTTTATTTGATTAATATATGTGAGTTATTTGAATGCCTTACAATTATTTCTCTCACATATCTTTGAGTGAAAAGCTTTTAAGCATGAGCCATGATTCTGAGTGAAAATAGAGAGCTTACCTTTGTGAGGATAACTTGTTTGAAGCATGCTAAGCTCCAATACATCACCATTGTTTTTTCCTAGTCTTACTTGTTCACATGAATTTCATGCTTGTTAATTAACTCTCGAATTTCTTGTGACAAATTTTGGTTGAGTGCTAAACTTGATTCCATGAAAGTAAGAGATTTATGAGGCAAAATGTTAAGGGCAATAGAGTCATTTTCGTATGAAGTATGGGTGTGTTGCTAGGGACTAGCAAAAACTAAGTGTGGGGGAATTTGATAGGAGCACAAAGTGTGACGTTTTAATGTGTTTTTCTCATCCTTTGGCTGCGTTTTATTTATAACTTTGCTATTTTAGCTTAGTTTCCATCTTTTGAGTCCCGAAATGATGTTTAAATGTGTTAATGAATAAAATGAGGTTTTTAGGAAACTTTCCTGTTTTGACTTTCCTAATTTGTTTTGGAAACTTTCCTCATTTAAAATCTTTCCTCATTTGTGCTTTCTACTACACTTGGCAGGAATCCTAATGACGTCAGGAATCCTAGTGCAACCAGGATTACTATTTCAGCTCGGAATGGAAAATTGGAACTCGGAAAAATTACGAAGCTTAATGGGCTTTTTCAAGGCCCATTAAGAGGTGGGCTGCCATGAGGCCCGATTGGGAGGCCCAAATCCATGAAAACAAGTCTATTGGACTCTTGGATGTAACCCTAGCCCATTAGGGTTTATTTTGGACGAAAATTACAAGGGAAATAAGGGAGATTATTCCTCTTTGCCGCATATTTCCTTCCATATAGGATTAGGACTTTTCATTTATTAAATCTTTTTACTTTCCCAAAGTTTTTATTCTCTTAAATACCTACTTCTTTTAGGATACTAATTCAGATTTTTGGGAATGTATTTAGATGGAATTTCGGCAAGAGAGGAAGGAGATTTCTTGTGGGCTACTCAAGGGAATATTTTGGCAATTATCCAAGGAGATTAATTCAGATTTTTAAGAGATTAATTGGAGGAAATTCGGCACTGTTCATTCGGCACTATTCATCTATGATTTCGGCAACCAATGCAAGGAGAATCCATGTGGAACTCAACTAGGTTTATCAAGGAATTAATTCAGAAATTTATGGATGAATCTAGTCCTAATTTCGGCAAAAAGAGAAGGGTTTCTTGGTGGCTACTCAATTAATTTTCAGCAACAATTAAGAGATAGATCCTAAAAGATTTCGACATCTAGATGGAGGGCTAGGATTGCATCAAGGGTTCCATGATTTCTCCTATAAATAGGCTGCTCTTCAACACAATTCGACACACCTTCTACCCGAGAAAAATACCATTCCATACCTCTCAAGTTTCGACAACACCACCATCCAAGGTTCTCGGCTTCCATTCTCTAGTGCAAGGGTTCTCAAGGCTTCAAGGAGGAGGAGAAGGCGAAATCACCATCATCACCAACCATATTTCGACATCACCATCTTCATCACCAACTTGTCTTCACGGCTTGGATTACTTGTGGTCAAGGATTCAAGGTTTTGTGGCTTCAAGATCTTCATGCTATTCATATGGTGTATTTCAACTTAGCCTTTAAATTTATACCTCTTTGTTGCTTGTTAATCTTTTGTATTAGTTAACATGACATGGATTATATAATTTCCAGCCCTTGTTTATGGATTTATTTAATTATTGGATTGGATTTAATTAGTTCTTCTAGCAGCTTATGTGAATTTGTTTATTTGATTTTGTCTTTAATGTTGGAATCAAATAAAAAGGATCATGGATAGTTGAGTGGTCTCACTAGGTCGTGCACTTTAATTAACAAGCTTTTTCTTATGCGTTGAACATGTTTTGATTAGCTACCTTTGCATGTTTGATTGTTTAATCTTGGTGTGGTCGCTTAGGTTGAAATTCATAGGAAGATGTTTATTTGGGAGATGTGTGGTGGTCCAACATCTTACATATGTTAATTTCGGATTCATGGCTAGGGAATTAATTAATTTTTGGTTCAATGATTGGTAAATTTGTACACTTGTGGTTGTAAATTATAAATTTGATGTTCCACCTTATTCAATTGATTCTTTTATTCTTTGTAGTTTAATTAATTTATTTTATTCAATCAATCCCTAATCCCCCTTTGATTTTGTAAATATGTATATATATACCTGTATATTTGTGACACTAATTCTTTATAATGATTCTTTGTTTAGGTACTACCCCTAATCCCCGTTGTTAACGATCCCTACTTGCTTTATACTACCGATGATTTTAGGGTTTAAATTGATGCTTGCAAAAGTTATGTCAATATCCCCGGCAACGGCGCCATGTGGTCCATTTGTGCATGTGTTGATATCTTTCATGAGGTTTTAGATCATTATTCACTAAAGTGCTTTTATTTGATTAATATATGTGAGTTATTTGAATGCCTTACAATTATTTCTCTCACATATCTTTGAGTGAAAAGCTTTTAAGCATGAGCCATGATTCTGAGTGAAAATAGAGAGCTTACCTTTGTGAGGATAACTTGTTTGAAGCATGCTAAGCTCCAATACATCACCATTGTTTTTTCCTAGTCTTACTTGTTCACATGAATTTCATGCTTGTTAATTAACTCTCGAATTTCTTGTGACAAATTTTGGTTGAGTGCTAAACTTGATTCCATGAAAGTAAGAGATTTATGAGGCAAAATGTTAAGGGCAATAGAGTCATTTTCGTATGAAGTATGGGTGTGTTGCTAGGGACTAGCAAAAACTAAGTGTGGGGGAATTTGATAGGAGCACAAAGTGTGACGTTTTAATGTGTTTTTCTCATCCTTTGGCTGCGTTTTATTTATAACTTTGCTATTTTAGCTTAGTTTCCATCTTTTGAGTCCCGAAATGATGTTTAAATGTGTTAATGAATAAAATGAGGTTTTTAGGAAACTTTCCTGTTTTGACTTTCCTAATTTGTTTTGGAAACTTTCCTCATTTAAAATCTTTCCTCATTTGTGCTTTCTCCTACACTTGGCAGGAATCCTAATGACGTCAGGAATCCTAGTGCAACCAGGATTACTATTTCAGCTCGGAATGGAAAATTGGAACTCGGAAAAATTACGAAGCTTAATGGGCTTTTTCAAGGCCCATTAAGAGGTGGGCTGCCATGAGGCCCGATTGGGAGGCCCAAATCCATGAAAACAAGTCTATTGGACTCTTGGATGTAACCCTAGCCCATTAGGGTTTATTTTGGACGAAAATTACAAGGGAAATAAGGGAGATTATTCCTCTTTGCCGCATATTTCCTTCCATATAGGATTAGGACTTTTCATTTATTAAATCTTTTTACTTTCCCAAAGTTTTTATTCTCTTAAATACCTACTTCTTTTAGGATACTAATTCAGATTTTTGGGAATGTATTTAGATGGAATTTCGGCAAGAGAGGAAGGAGATTTCTTGTGGGCTACTCAAGGGAATATTTTGGCAATTATCCAAGGAGATTAATTCAGATTTTTAAGAGATTAATTGGAGGAAATTCGGCACTGTTCATTCGGCACTATTCATCTATGATTTCGGCAACCAATGCAAGGAGAATCCATGTGGAACTCAACTAGGTTTATCAAGGAATTAATTCAGAAATTTATGGATGAATCTAGTCCTAATTTCGGCAAAAAGAGAAGGGTTTCTTGGTGGCTACTCAATTAATTTTCAGCAACAATTAAGAGATAGATCCTAAAAGATTTCGACATCTAGATGGAGGGCTAGGATTGCATCAAGGGTTCCATGATTTCTCCTATAAATAGGCTGCTCTTCAACACAATTCGACACACCTTCTACCCGAGAAAAATACCATTCCATACCTCTCAAGTTTCGACAACACCACCATCCAAGGTTCTCGGCTTCCATTCTCTAGTGCAAGGGTTCTCAAGGCTTCAAGGAGGAGGAGAAGGCGAAATCACCATCATCACCAACCATATTTCGACATCACCATCTTCATCACCAACTTGTCTTCACGGCTTGGATTACTTGTGGTCAAGGATTCAAGGTTTTGTGGCTTCAAGATCTTCATGCTATTCATATGGTGTATTTCAACTTAGCCTTTAAATTTATACCTCTTTGTTGCTTGTTAATCTTTTGTATTAGTTAACATGACATGGATTATATAATTTCCAGCCCTTGTTTATGGATTTATTTAATTATTGGATTGGATTTAATTAGTTCTTCTAGCAGCTTATGTGAATTTGTTTATTTGATTTTGTCTTTAATGTTGGAATCAAATAAAAAGGATCATGGATAGTTGAGTGGTCTCACTAGGTCGTGCACTTTAATTAACAAGCTTTTTCTTATGCGTTGAACATGTTTTGATTAGCTACCTTTGCATGTTTGATTGTTTAATCTTGGTGTGGTCGCTTAGGTTGAAATTCATAGGAAGATGTTTATTTGGGAGATGTGTGGTGGTCCAACATCTTACATATGTTAATTTCGGATTCATGGCTAGGGAATTAATTAATTTTTGGTTCAATGATTGGTAAATTTGTACACTTGTGGTTGTAAATTATAAATTTGATGTTCCACCTTATTCAATTGATTCTTTTATTCTTTGTAGTTTAATTAATTTATTTTATTCAATCAATCCCTAATCCCCCTTTGATTTTGTAAATATGTATATATATACCTGTATATTTGTGACACTAATTCTTTATAATGATTCTTTGTTTAGGTACTACCCCTAATCCTCGTTGTTAACGATCCCTACTTGCTTTATACTACCGATGATTTTAGGGTTTAAATTGATGCTTGCAAAAGTTATGTCAATATCCCCGGCAACGGCGCCATGTGGTCCATTTGTGCATGTGTTGATATCTTTCATGAGGTTTTAGATCATTATTCACTAAAGTGCTTTTATTTGATTAATATATGTGAGTTATTTGAATGCCTTACAATTATTTCTCTCACATATCTTTGAGTGAAAAGCTTTTAAGCATGAGCCATGATTCTGAGTGAAAATAGAGAGCTTACCTTTGTGAGGATAACTTGTTTGAAGCATGCTAAGCTCCAATACATCACCATTGTTTTTTCCTAGTCTTACTTGTTCACATGAATTTCATGCTTGTTAATTAACTCTCGAATTTCTTGTGACAAATTTTGGTTGAGTGCTAAACTTGATTCCATGAAAGTAAGAGATTTATGAGGCAAAATGTTAAGGGCAATAGAGTCATTTTCGTATGAAGTATGGGTGTGTTGCTAGGGACTAGCAAAAACTAGGTGTGGGGGAATTTGATAGGAGCACAAAGTGTGACGTTTTAATGTGTTTTTCTCATCCTTTGGCTGCGTTTTATTTATAACTTTGCTATTTTAGCTTAGTTTCCATCTTTTGAGTCCCGAAATGATGTTTAAATGTGTTAATGAATAAAATGAGGTTTTTAGGAAACTTTCCTGTTTTGACTTTCCTAATTTGTTTTGGAAACTTTCCTCATTTAAAATCTTTCCTCATTTGTGCTTTCTCCTACACTTGGCAGGAATCCTAATGACGTCAGGAATCCTAGTGCAACCAGGATTACTATTTCAGCTCGGAATGGAAAATTGGAACTCGGAAAAATTACGAAGCTTAATGGGCTTTTTCAAGGCCCATTAAGAGGTGGGCTGCCATGAGGCCCGATTGGGAGGCCCAAATCCATGAAAACAAGTCTATTGGACTCTTGGATGTAACCCTAGCCCATTAGGGTTTATTTTGGACGAAAATTACAAGGGAAATAAGGGAGATTATTCCTCTTTGCCGCATATTTCCTTCCATATAGGATTAGGACTTTTCATTTATTAAATCTTTTTACTTTCCCAAAGTTTTTATTCTCTTAAATACCTACTTCTTTTAGGATACTAATTCAGATTTTTGGGAATGTATTTAGATGGAATTTCGGCAAGAGAGGAAGGAGATTTCTTGTGGGCTACTCAAGGGAATATTTTGGCAATTATCCAAGGAGATTAATTCAGATTTTTAAGAGATTAATTGGAGGAAATTCGGCACTGTTCATTCGGCACTATTCATCTATGATTTCGGCAACCAATGCAAGGAGAATCCATGTGGAACTCAACTAGGTTTATCAAGGAATTAATTCAGAAATTTATGGATGAATCTAGTCCTAATTTCGGCAAAAAGAGAAGGGTTTCTTGGTGGCTACTCAATTAATTTTCAGCAACAATTAAGAGATAGATCCTAAAAGATTTCGACATCTAGATGGAGGGCTAGGATTGCATCAAGGGTTCCATGATTTCTCCTATAAATAGGCTGCTCTTCAACACAATTCGACACACCTTCTACCCGAGAAAAATACCATTCCATACCTCTCAAGTTTCGACAACACCACCATCCAAGGTTCTCGGCTTCCATTCTCTAGTGCAAGGGTTCTCAAGGCTTCAAGGAGGAGGAGAAGGCGAAATCACCATCATCACCAACCATATTTCGACATCACCATCTTCATCACCAACTTGTCTTCACGGCTTGGATTACTTGTGGTCAAGGATTCAAGGTTTTGTGGCTTCAAGATCTTCATGCTATTCATATGGTGTATTTCAACTTAGCCTTTAAATTTATACCTCTTTGTTGCTTGTTAATCTTTTGTATTAGTTAACATGACATGGATTATATAATTTCCAGCCCTTGTTTATGGATTTATTTAATTATTGGATTGGATTTAATTAGTTCTTCTAGCAGCTTATGTGAATTTGTTTATTTGATTTTGTCTTTAATGTTGGAATCAAATAAAAAGGATCATGGATAGTTGAGTGGTCTCACTAGGTCGTGCACTTTAATTAACAAGCTTTTTCTTATGCGTTGAACATGTTTTGATTAGCTACCTTTGCATGTTTGATTGTTTAATCTTGGTGTGGTCGCTTAGGTTGAAATTCATAGGAAGATGTTTATTTGGGAGATGTGTGGTGGTCCAACATCTTACATATGTTAATTTCGGATTCATGGCTAGGGAATTAATTAATTTTTGGTTCAATGATTGGTAAATTTGTACACTTGTGGTTGTAAATTATAAATTTGATGTTCCACCTTATTCAATTGATTCTTTTATTCTTTGTAGTTTAATTAATTTATTTTATTCAATCAATCCCTAATCCCCCTTTGATTTTGTAAATATGTATATATATACCTGTATATTTGTGACACTAATTCTTTATAATGATTCTTTGTTTAGGTACTACCCCTAATCCCCGTTGTTAACGATCCCTACTTGCTTTATACTACCGATGATTTTAGGGTTTAAATTGATGCTTGCAAAAGTTATGTCAATATCCCCGGCAACGGCGCCATGTGGTCCATTTGTGCATGTGTTGATATCTTTCATGAGGTTTTAGATCATTATTCACTAAAGTGCTTTTATTTGATTAATATATGTGAGTTATTTGAATGCCTTACAATTATTTCTCTCACATATCTTTGAGTGAAAAGCTTTTAAGCATGAGCCATGATTCTGAGTGAAAATAGAGAGCTTACCTTTGTGAGGATAACTTGTTTGAAGCATGCTAAGCTCCAATACATCACCATTGTTTTTTCCTAGTCTTACTTGTTCACATGAATTTCATGCTTGTTAATTAACTCTCGAATTTCTTGTGACAAATTTTGGTTGAGTGCTAAACTTGATTCCATGAAAGTAAGAGATTTATGAGGCAAAATGTTAAGGGCAATAGAGTCATTTTCGTATGAAGTATGGGTGTGTTGCTAGGGACTAGCAAAAACTAAGTGTGGGGGAATTTGATAGGAGCACAAAGTGTGACGTTTTAATGTGTTTTTCTCATCCTTTGGCTGCGTTTTATTTATAACTTTGCTATTTTAGCTTAGTTTCCATCTTTTGAGTCCCGAAATGATGTTTAAATGTGTTAATGAATAAAATGAGGTTTTTAGGAAACTTTCCTGTTTTGACTTTCCTAATTTGTTTTGGAAACTTTCCTCATTTAAAATCTTTCCTCATTTGTGCTTTCTCCTACACTTGGCAGGAATCCTAATGACGTCAGGAATCCTAGTGCAACCAGGATTACTATTTCAGCTCGGAATGGAAAATTGGAACTCGGAAAAATTACGAAGCTTAATGGGCTTTTTCAAGGCCCATTAAGAGGTGGGCTGCCATGAGGCCCGATTGGGAGGCCCAAATCCATGAAAACAAGTCTATTGGACTCTTGGATGTAACCCTAGCCCATTAGGGTTTATTTTGGACGAAAATTACAAGGGAAATAAGGGAGATTATTCCTCTTTGCCGCATATTTCCTTCCATATAGGATTAGGACTTTTCATTTATTAAATCTTTTTACTTTCCCAAAGTTTTTATTCTCTTAAATACCTACTTCTTTTAGGATACTAATTCAGATTTTTGGGAATGTATTTAGATGGAATTTCGGCAAGAGAGGAAGGAGATTTCTTGTGGGCTACTCAAGGGAATATTTTGGCAATTATCCAAGGAGATTAATTCAGATTTTTAAGAGATTAATTGGAGGAAATTCGGCACTGTTCATTCGGCACTATTCATCTATGATTTCGGCAACCAATGCAAGGAGAATCCATGTGGAACTCAACTAGGTTTATCAAGGAATTAATTCAGAAATTTATGGATGAATCTAGTCCTAATTTCGGCAAAAAGAGAAGGGTTTCTTGGTGGCTACTCAATTAATTTTCAGCAACAATTAAGAGATAGATCCTAAAAGATTTCGACATCTAGATGGAGGGCTAGGATTGCATCAAGGGTTCCATGATTTCTCCTATAAATAGGCTGCTCTTCAACACAATTCGACACACCTTCTACCCGAGAAAAATACCATTCCATACCTCTCAAGTTTCGACAACACCACCATCCAAGGTTCTCGGCTTCCATTCTCTAGTGCAAGGGTTCTCAAGGCTTCAAGGAGGAGGAGAAGGCGAAATCACCATCATCACCAACCATATTTCGACATCACCATCTTCATCACCAACTTGTCTTCACGGCTTGGATTACTTGTGGTCAAGGATTCAAGGTTTTGTGGCTTCAAGATCTTCATGCTATTCATATGGTGTATTTCAACTTAGCCTTTAAATTTATACCTCTTTGTTGCTTGTTAATCTTTTGTATTAGTTAACATGACATGGATTATATAATTTCCAGCCCTTGTTTATGGATTTATTTAATTATTGGATTGGATTTAATTAGTTCTTCTAGCAGCTTATGTGAATTTGTTTATTTGATTTTGTCTTTAATGTTGGAATCAAATAAAAAGGATCATGGATAGTTGAGTGGTCTCAGTAGGTCGTGCACTTTAATTAACAAGCTTTTTCTTATGCGTTGAACATGTTTTGATTAGCTACCTTTGCATGTTTGATTGTTTAATCTTGGTGTGGTCGCTTAGGTTGAAATTCATAGGAAGATGTTTATTTGGGAGATGTGTGGTGGTCCAACATCTTACATATGTTAATTTCGGATTCATGGCTAGGGAATTAATTAATTTTTGGTTCAATGATTGGTAAATTTGTACACTTGTGGTTGTAAATTATAAATTTGATGTTCCATCTTATTCAATTGATTCTTTTATTCTTTGTAGTTTAATTAATTTATTTTATTCAATCAATCCCTAATCCCCCTTTGATTTTGTAAATATGTATATATATACCTGTATATTTGTGACACTAATTCTTTATAATGATTCTTTGTTTAGGTACTACCCCTAATCCCCGTTGTTAACGATCCCTACTTGCTTTATACTACCGATGATTTTAGGGTTTAAATTGATGCTTGCAAAAGTTATGTCAATATCCCCGGCAACGGCGCCATGTGGTCCATTTGTGCATGTGTTGATATCTTTCATGAGGTTTTAGATCATTATTCACTAAAGTGCTTTTATTTGATTAATATATGTGAGTTATTTGAATGCCTTACAATTATTTCTCTCACATATCTTTGAGTGAAAAGCTTTTAAGCATGAGCCATGATTCTGAGTGAAAATAGAGAGCTTACCTTTGTGAGGATAACTTGTTTGAAGCATGCTAAGCTCCAATACATCACCATTGTTTTTTCCTAGTCTTACTTGTTCACATGAATTTCATGCTTGTTAATTAACTCTCGAATTTCTTGTGACAAATTTTGGTTGAGTGCTAAACTTGATTCCATGAAAGTAAGAGATTTATGAGGCAAAATGTTAAGGGCAATAGAGTCATTTTCGTATGAAGTATGGGTGTGTTGCTAGGGACTAGCAAAAACTAAGTGTGGGGGAATTTGATAGGAGCACAAAGTGTGACGTTTTAATGTGTTTTTCTCATCCTTTGGCTGCGTTTTATTTATAACTTTGCTATTTTAGCTTAGTTTCCATCTTTTGAGTCCCGAAATGATGTTTAAATGTGTTAATGAATAAAATGAGGTTTTTAGGAAACTTTCCTGTTTTGACTTTCCTAATTTGTTTTGGAAACTTTCCTCATTTAAAATCTTTCCTCATTTGTGCTTTCTCCGACACTTGGCAGGAATCCTAATGACGTCAGGAATCCTAGTGCAACCAGGATTACTATTTCAGCTCGGAATGGAAAATTGGAACTCGGAAAAATTACGAAGCTTAATGGGCTTTTTCAAGGCCCATTAAGAGGTGGGCTGCCATGAGGCCCGATTGGGAGGCCCAAATCCATGAAAACAAGTCTATTGGACTCTTGGATGTAACCCTAGCCCATTAGGGTTTATTTTGGACGAAAATTACAAGGGAAATAAGGGAGATTATTCCTCTTTGCCGCATATTTCCTTCCATATAGGATTAGGACTTTTCATTTATTAAATCTTTTTACTTTCCCAAAGTTTTTATTCTCTTAAATACCTACTTCTTTTAGGATACTAATTCAGATTTTTGGGAATGTATTTAGATGGAATTTCGGCAAGAGAGGAAGGAGATTTCTTGTGGGCTACTCAAGGGAATATTTTGGCAATTATCCAAGGAGATTAATTCAGATTTTTAAGAGATTAATTGGAGGAAATTCGGCACTGTTCATTCGGCACTATTCATCTATGATTTCGGCAACCAATGCAAGGAGAATCCATGTGGAACTCAACTAGGTTTATCAAGGAATTAATTCAGAAATTTATGGATGAATCTAGTCCTAATTTCGGCAAAAAGAGAAGGGTTTCTTGGTGGCTACTCAATTAATTTTCAGCAACAATTAAGAGATAGATCCTAAAAGATTTCGACATCTAGATGGAGGGCTAGGATTGCATCAAGGGTTCCATGATTTCTCCTATAAATAGGCTGCTCTTCAACACAATTCGACACACCTTCTACCCGAGAAAAATACCATTCCATACCTCTCAAGTTTCGACAACACCACCATCCAAGGTTCTCGGCTTCCATTCTCTAGTGCAAGGGTTCTCAAGGCTTCAAGGAGGAGGAGAAGGCGAAATCACCATCATCACCAACCATATTTCGACATCACCATCTTCATCACCAACTTGTCTTCACGGCTTGAATTACTTGTGGTCAAGGATTCAAGGTTTTGTGGCTTCAAGATCTTCATGCTATTCATATGGTGTATTTCAACTTAGCCTTTAAATTTATACCTCTTTGTTGCTTGTTAATCTTTTGTATTAGTTAACATGACATGGATTATATAATTTCCAGCCCTTGTTTATGGATTTATTTAATTATTGGATTGGATTTAATTAGTTCTTCTAGCAGCTTATGTGAATTTGTTTATTTGATTTTGTCTTTAATGTTGGAATCAAATAAAAAGGATCATGGATAGTTGAGTGGTCTCAGTAGGTCGTGCACTTTAATTAACAAGCTTTTTCTTATGCGTTGAACATGTTTTGATTAGCTACCTTTGCATGTTTGATTGTTTAATCTTGGTGTGGTCGCTTAGGTTGAAATTCATAGGAAGATGTTTATTTGGGAGATGTGTGGTGGTCCAACATCTTACATATGTTAATTTCGGATTCATGGCTAGGGAATTAATTAATTTTTGGTTCAATGATTGGTAAATTTGTACACTTGTGGTTGTAAATTATAAATTTGATGTTCCATCTTATTCAATTGATTCTTTTATTCTTTGTAGTTTAATTAATTTATTTTATTCAATCAATCCCTAATCCCCCTTTGATTTTGTAAATATGTATATATATACCTGTATATTTGTGACACTAATTCTTTATAATGATTCTTTGTTTAGGTACTACCCCTAATCCCCGTTGTTAACGATCCCTACTTGCTTTATACTACCGATGATTTTAGGGTTTAAATTGATGCTTGCAAAAGTTATGTCAATATCCCCGGCAACGGCGCCATGTGGTCCATTTGTGCATGTGTTGATATCTTTCATGAGGTTTTAGATCATTATTCACTAAAGTGCTTTTATTTGATTAATATATGTGAGTTATTTGAATGCCTTACAATTATTTCTCTCACATATCTTTGAGTGAAAAGCTTTTAAGCATGAGCCATGATTCTGAGTGAAAATAGAGAGCTTACCTTTGTGAGGATAACTTGTTTGAAGCATGCTAAGCTCCAATACATCACCATTGTTTTTTCCTAGTCTTACTTGTTCACATGAATTTCATGCTTGTTAATTAACTCTCGAATTTCTTGTGACAAATTTTGGTTGAGTGCTAAACTTGATTCCATGAAAGTAAGAGATTTATGAGGCAAAATGTTAAGGGCAATAGAGTCATTTTCGTATGAAGTATGGGTGTGTTGCTAGGGACTAGCAAAAACTAAGTGTGGGGGAATTTGATAGGAGCACAAAGTGTGACGTTTTAATGTGTTTTTCTCATCCTTTGGCTGCGTTTTATTTATAACTTTGCTATTTTAGCTTAGTTTCCATCTTTTGAGTCCCGAAATGATGTTTAAATGTGTTAATGAATAAAATGAGGTTTTTAGGAAACTTTCCTGTTTTGACTTTCCTAATTTGTTTTGGAAACTTTCCTCATTTAAAATCTTTCCTCATTTGTGCTTTCTCCTACACTTGGCAGGAATCCTAATGACGTCAGGAATCCTAGTGCAACCAGGATTACTATTTCAGCTCGGAATGGAAAATTGGAACTCGGAAAAATTACGAAGCTTAATGGGCTTTTTCAAGGCCCATTAAGAGGTGGGCTGCCATGAGGCCCGATTGGGAGGCCCAAATCCATGAAAACAAGTCTATTGGACTCTTGGATGTAACCCTAGCCCATTAGGGTTTATTTTGGACGAAAATTACAAGGGAAATAAGGGAGATTATTCCTCTTTGCCGCATATTTCCTTCCATATAGGAGTAGGACTTTTCATTTATTAAATCTTTTTACTTTCCCAAAGTTTTTATTCTCTTAAATACCTACTTCTTTTAGGATACTAATTCAGATTTTTGGGAATGTATTTAGATGGAATTTCGGCAAGAGAGGAAGGGGATTTCTTGTGGGCTACTCAAGGGAATATTTTGGCAATTATCCAAGGAGATTAATTCAGATTTTTAAGAGATTAATTGGAGGAAATTCGGCACTGTTCATTCGGCACTATTCATCTATGATTTCGGCAACCAATGCAAGGAGAATCCATGTGGAACTCAACTAGGTTTATCAAGGAATTAATTCAGAAATTTATGGATGAATCTAGTCCTAATTTCGGCAAAAAGAGAAGGGTTTCTTGGTGGCTACTCAATTAATTTTCAGCAACAATTAAGAGATAGATCCTAAAAGATTTCGACATCTAGATGGAGGGCTAGGATTGCATCAAGGGTTCCATGATTTCTCCTATAAATAGGCTGCTCTTCAACACAATTCGACACACCTTCTACCCGAGAAAAATACCATTCCATACCTCTCAAGTTTCGACAACACCACCATCCAAGGTTCTCGGCTTCCATTCTCTAGTGCAAGGGTTCTCAAGGCTTCAAGGAGGAGGAGAAGGCGAAATCACCATCATCACCAACCATATTTCGACATCACCATCTTCATCACCAACTTGTCTTCACGGCTTGGATTACTTGTGGTCAAGGATTCAAGGTTTTGTGGCTTCAAGATCTTCATGCTATTCATATGGTGTATTTCAACTTAGCCTTTAAATTTATACCTCTTTGTTGCTTGTTAATCTTTTGTATTAGTTAACATGACATGGATTATATAATTTCCAGCCCTTGTTTATGGATTTATTTAATTATTGGATTGGATTTAATTAGTTCTTCTAGCAGCTTATGTGAATTTGTTTATTTGATTTTGTCTTTAATGTTGGAATCAAATAAAAAGGATCATGGATAGTTGAGTGGTCTCAGTAGGTCGTGCACTTTAATTAACAAGCTTTTTCTTATGCGTTGAACATGTTTTGATTAGCTACCTTTGCATGTTTGATTGTTTAATCTTGGTGTGGTCGCTTAGGTTGAAATTCATAGGAAGATGTTTATTTGGGAGATGTGTGGTGGTCCAACATCTTACATATGTTAATTTCGGATTCATGGCTAGGGAATTAATTAATTTTTGGTTCAATGATTGGTAAATTTGTACACTTGTGGTTGTAAATTATAAATTTGATGTTCCATCTTATTCAATTGATTCTTTTATTCTTTGTAGTTTAATTAATTTATTTTATTCAATCAATCCCTAATCCCCCTTTGATTTTGTAAATATGTATATATATACCTGTATATTTGTGACACTAATTCTTTATAATGATTCTTTGTTTAGGTACTACCCCTAATCCCCGTTGTTAACGATCCCTACTTGCTTTATACTACCGATGATTTTAGGGTTTAAATTGATGCTTGCAAAAGTTATGTCAATATCCCCGGCAACGGCGCCATGTGGTCCATTTGTGCATGTGTTGATATCTTTCATGAGGTTTTAGATCATTATTCACTAAAGTGCTTTTATTTGATTAATATATGTGAGTTATTTGAATGCCTTACAATTATTTCTCTCACATATCTTTGAGTGAAAAGCTTTTAAGCATGAGCCATGATTCTGAGTGAAAATAGAGAGCTTACCTTTGTGAGGATAACTTGTTTGAAGCATGCTAAGCTCCAATACATCACCATTGTTTTTTCCTAGTCTTACTTGTTCACATGAATTTCATGCTTGTTAATTAACTCTCGAATTTCTTGTGACAAATTTTGGTTGAGTGCTAAACTTGATTCCATGAAAGTAAGAGATTTATGAGGCAAAATGTTAAGGGCAATAGAGTCATTTTCGTATGAAGTATGGGTGTGTTGCTAGGGACTAGCAAAAACTAAGTGTGGGGGAATTTGATAGGAGCACAAAGTGTGACGTTTTAATGTGTTTTTCTCATCCTTTGGCTGCGTTTTATTTATAACTTTGCTATTTTAGCTTAGTTTCCATCTTTTGAGTCCCGAAATGATGTTTAAATGTGTTAATGAATAAAATGAGGTTTTTAGGAAACTTTCCTGTTTTGACTTTCCTAATTTGTTTTGGAAACTTTCCTCATTTAAAATCTTTCCTCATTTGTGCTTTCTCCTACACTTGGCAGGAATCCTAATGACGTCAGGAATCCTAGTGCAACCAGGATTACTATTTCAGCTCGGAATGGAAAATTGGAACTCGGAAAAATTACGAAGCTTAATGGGCTTTTTCAAGGCCCATTAAGAGGTGGGCTGCCATGAGGCCCGATTGGGAGGCCCAAATCCATGAAAACAAGTCTATTGGACTCTTGGATGTAACCCTAGCCCATTAGGGTTTATTTTGGACGAAAATTACAAGGGAAATAAGGGAGATTATTCCTCTTTGCCGCATATTTCCTTCCATATAGGAGTAGGACTTTTCATTTATTAAATCTTTTTACTTTCCCAAAGTTTTTATTCTCTTAAATACCTACTTCTTTTAGGATACTAATTCAGATTTTTGGGAATGTATTTAGATGGAATTTCGGCAAGAGAGGAAGGGGATTTCTTGTGGGCTACTCAAGGGAATATTTTGGCAATTATCCAAGGAGATTAATTCAGATTTTTAAGAGATTAATTGGAGGAAATTCGGCACTGTTCATTCGGCACTATTCATCTATGATTTCGGCAACCAATGCAAGGAGAATCCATGTGGAACTCAACTAGGTTTATCAAGGAATTAATTCAGAAATTTATGGATGAATCTAGTCCTAATTTCGGCAAAAAGAGAAGGGTTTCTTGGTGGCTACTCAATTAATTTTCAGCAACAATTAAGAGATAGATCCTAAAAGATTTCGACATCTAGATGGAGGGCTAGGATTGCATCAAGGGTTCCATGATTTCTCCTATAAATAGGCTGCTCTTCAACACAATTCGACACACCTTCTACCCGAGAAAAATACCATTCCATACCTCTCAAGTTTCGACAACACCACCATCCAAGGTTCTCGGCTTCCATTCTCTAGTGCAAGGGTTCTCAAGGCTTCAAGGAGGAGGAGAAGGCGAAATCACCATCATCACCAACCATATTTCGACATCACCATCTTCATCACCAACTTGTCTTCACGGCTTGGATTACTTGTGGTCAAGGATTCAAGGTTTTGTGGCTTCAAGATCTTCATGCTATTCATATGGTGTATTTCAACTTAGCCTTTAAATTTATACCTCTTTGTTGCTTGTTAATCTTTTGTATTAGTTAACATGACATGGATTATATAATTTCCAGCCCTTGTTTATGGATTTATTTAATTATTGGATTGGATTTAATTAGTTCTTCTAGCAGCTTATGTGAATTTGTTTATTTGATTTTGTCTTTAATGTTGGAATCAAATAAAAAGGATCATGGATAGTTGAGTGGTCTCAGTAGGTCGTGCACTTTAATTAACAAGCTTTTTCTTATGCGTTGAACATGTTTTGATTAGCTACCTTTGCATGTTTGATTGTTTAATCTTGGTGTGGTCGCTTAGGTTGAAATTCATAGGAAGATGTTTATTTGGGAGATGTGTGGTGGTCCAACATCTTACATATGTTAATTTCGGATTCATGGCTAGGGAATTAATTAATTTTTGGTTCAATGATTGGTAAATTTGTACACTTGTGGTTGTAAATTATAAATTTGATGTTCCATCTTATTCAATTGATTCTTTTATTCTTTGTAGTTTAATTAATTTATTTTATTCAATCAATCCCTAATCCCCCTTTGATTTTGTAAATATGTATATATATACCTGTATATTTGTGACACTAATTCTTTATAATGATTCTTTGTTTAGGTACTACCCCTAATCCCCGTTGTTAACGATCCCTACTTGCTTTATACTACCGATGATTTTAGGGTTTAAATTGATGCTTGCAAAAGTTATGTCAATATCCCCGGCAACGGCGCCATGTGGTCCATTTGTGCATGTGTTGATATCTTTCATGAGGTTTTAGATCATTATTCACTAAAGTGCTTTTATTTGATTAATATATGTGAGTTATTTGAATGCCTTACAATTATTTCTCTCACATATCTTTGAGTGAAAAGCTTTTAAGCATGAGCCATGATTCTGAGTGAAAATAGAGAGCTTACCTTTGTGAGGATAACTTGTTTGAAGCATGCTAAGCTCCAATACATCACCATTGTTTTTTCCTAGTCTTACTTGTTCACATGAATTTCATGCTTGTTAATTAACTCTCGAATTTCTTGTGACAAATTTTGGTTGAGTGCTAAACTTGATTCCATGAAAGTAAGAGATTTATGAGGCAAAATGTTAAGGGCAATAGAGTCATTTTCGTATGAAGTATGGGTGTGTTGCTAGGGACTAGCAAAAACTAAGTGTGGGGGAATTTGATAGGAGCACAAAGTGTGACGTTTTAATGTGTTTTTCTCATCCTTTGGCTGCGTTTTATTTATAACTTTGCTATTTTAGCTTAGTTTCCATCTTTTGAGTCCCGAAATGATGTTTAAATGTGTTAATGAATAAAATGAGGTTTTTAGGAAACTTTCCTGTTTTGACTTTCCTAATTTGTTTTGGAAACTTTCCTCATTTAAAATCTTTCCTCATTTGTGCTTTCTCCTACACTTGGCAGGAATCCTAATGACGTCAGGAATCCTAGTGCAACCAGGATTACTATTTCAGCTCGGAATGGAAAATTGGAACTCGGAAAAATTACGAAGCTTAATGGGCTTTTTCAAGGCCCATTAAGAGGTGGGCTGCCATGAGGCCCGATTGGGAGGCCCAAATCCATGAAAACAAGTCTATTGGACTCTTGGATGTAACCCTAGCCCATTAGGGTTTATTTTGGACGAAAATTACAAGGGAAATAAGGGAGATTATTCCTCTTTGCCGCATATTTCCTTCCATATAGGAGTAGGACTTTTCATTTATTAAATCTTTTTACTTTCCCAAAGTTTTTATTCTCTTAAATACCTACTTCTTTTAGGATACTAATTCAGATTTTTGGGAATGTATTTAGATGGAATTTCGGCAAGAGAGGAAGGGGATTTCTTGTGGGCTACTCAAGGGAATATTTTGGCAATTATCCAAGGAGATTAATTCAGATTTTTAAGAGATTAATTGGAGGAAATTCGGCACTGTTCATTCGGCACTATTCATCTATGATTTCGGCAACCAATGCAAGGAGAATCCATGTGGAACTCAACTAGGTTTATCAAGGAATTAATTCAGAAATTTATGGATGAATCTAGTCCTAATTTCGGCAAAAAGAGAAGGGTTTCTTGGTGGCTACTCAATTAATTTTCAGCAACAATTAAGAGATAGATCCTAAAAGATTTCGACATCTAGATGGAGGGCTAGGATTGCATCAAGGGTTCCATGATTTCTCCTATAAATAGGCTGCTCTTCAACACAATTCGACACACCTTCTACCCGAGAAAAATACCATTCCATACCTCTCAAGTTTCGACAACACCACCATCCAAGGTTCTCGGCTTCCATTCTCTAGTGCAAGGGTTCTCAAGGCTTCAAGGAGGAGGAGAAGGCGAAATCACCATCATCACCAACCATATTTCGACATCACCATCTTCATCACCAACTTGTCTTCACGGCTTGGATTACTTGTGGTCAAGGATTCAAGGTTTTGTGGCTTCAAGATCTTCATGCTATTCATATGGTGTATTTCAACTTAGCCTTTAAATTTATACCTCTTTGTTGCTTGTTAATCTTTTGTATTAGTTAACATGACATGGATTATATAATTTCCAGCCCTTGTTTATGGATTTATTTAATTATTGGATTGGATTTAATTAGTTCTTCTAGCAGCTTATGTGAATTTGTTTATTTGATTTTGTCTTTAATGTTGGAATCAAATAAAAAGGATCATGGATAGTTGAGTGGTCTCAGTAGGTCGTGCACTTTAATTAACAAGCTTTTTCTTATGCGTTGAACATGTTTTGATTAGCTACCTTTGCATGTTTGATTGTTTAATCTTGGTGTGGTCGCTTAGGTTGAAATTCATAGGAAGATGTTTATTTGGGAGATGTGTGGTGGTCCAACATCTTACATATGTTAATTTCGGATTCATGGCTAGGGAATTAATTAATTTTTGGTTCAATGATTGGTAAATTTGTACACTTGTGGTTGTAAATTATAAATTTGATGTTCCATCTTATTCAATTGATTCTTTTATTCTTTGTAGTTTAATTAATTTATTTTATTCAATCAATCCCTAATCCCCCTTTGATTTTGTAAATATGTATATATATACCTGTATATTTGTGACACTAATTCTTTATAATGATTCTTTGTTTAGGTACTACCCCTAATCCCCGTTGTTAACGATCCCTACTTGCTTTATACTACCGATGATTTTAGGGTTTAAATTGATGCTTGCAAAAGTTATGTCAATATCCCCGGCAACGGCGCCATGTGGTCCATTTGTGCATGTGTTGATATCTTTCATGAGGTTTTAGATCATTATTCACTAAAGTGCTTTTATTTGATTAATATATGTGAGTTATTTGAATGCCTTACAATTATTTCTCTCACATATCTTTGAGTGAAAAGCTTTTAAGCATGAGCCATGATTCTGAGTGAAAATAGAGAGCTTACCTTTGTGAGGATAACTTGTTTGAAGCATGCTAAGCTCCAATACATCACCATTGTTTTTTCCTAGTCTTACTTGTTCACATGAATTTCATGCTTGTTAATTAACTCTCGAATTTCTTGTGACAAATTTTGGTTGAGTGCTAAACTTGATTCCATGAAAGTAAGAGATTTATGAGGCAAAATGTTAAGGGCAATAGAGTCATTTTCGTATGAAGTATGGGTGTGTTGCTAGGGACTAGCAAAAACTAAGTGTGGGGGAATTTGATAGGAGCACAAAGTGTGACGTTTTAATGTGTTTTTCTCATCCTTTGGCTGCGTTTTATTTATAACTTTGCTATTTTAGCTTAGTTTCCATCTTTTGAGTCCCGAAATGATGTTTAAATGTGTTAATGAATAAAATGAGGTTTTTAGGAAACTTTCCTGTTTTGACTTTCCTAATTTGTTTTGGAAACTTTCCTCATTTAAAATCTTTCCTCATTTGTGCTTTCTCCTACACTTGGCAGGAATCCTAATGACGTCAGGAATCCTAGTGCAACCAGGATTACTATTTCAGCTCGGAATGGAAAATTGGAACTCGGAAAAATTACGAAGCTTAATGGGCTTTTTCAAGGCCCATTAAGAGGTGGGCTGCCATGAGGCCCGATTGGGAGGCCCAAATCCATGAAAACAAGTCTATTGGACTCTTGGATGTAACCCTAGCCCATTAGGGTTTATTTTGGACGAAAATTACAAGGGAAATAAGGGAGATTATTCCTCTTTGCCGCATATTTCCTTCCATATAGGAGTAGGACTTTTCATTTATTAAATCTTTTTACTTTCCCAAAGTTTTTATTCTCTTAAATACCTACTTCTTTTAGGATACTAATTCAGATTTTTGGGAATGTATTTAGATGGAATTTCGGCAAGAGAGGAAGGGGATTTCTTGTGGGCTACTCAAGGGAATATTTTGGCAATTATCCAAGGAGATTAATTCAGATTTTTAAGAGATTAATTGGAGGAAATTCGGCACTGTTCATTCGGCACTATTCATCTATGATTTCGGCAACCAATGCAAGGAGAATCCATGTGGAACTCAACTAGGTTTATCAAGGAATTAATTCAGAAATTTATGGATGAATCTAGTCCTAATTTCGGCAAAAAGAGAAGGGTTTCTTGGTGGCTACTCAATTAATTTTCAGCAACAATTAAGAGATAGATCCTAAAAGATTTCGACATCTAGATGGAGGGCTAGGATTGCATCAAGGGTTCCATGATTTCTCCTATAAATAGGCTGCTCTTCAACACAATTCGACACACCTTCTACCCGAGAAAAATACCATTCCATACCTCTCAAGTTTCGACAACACCACCATCCAAGGTTCTCGGCTTCCATTCTCTAGTGCAAGGGTTCTCAAGGCTTCAAGGAGGAGGAGAAGGCGAAATCACCATCATCACCAACCATATTTCGACATCACCATCTTCATCACCAACTTGTCTTCACGGCTTGGATTACTTGTGGTCAAGGATTCAAGGTTTTGTGGCTTCAAGATCTTCATGCTATTCATATGGTGTATTTCAACTTAGCCTTTAAATTTATACCTCTTTGTTGCTTGTTAATCTTTTGTATTAGTTAACATGACATGGATTATATAATTTCCAGCCCTTGTTTATGGATTTATTTAATTATTGGATTGGATTTAATTAGTTCTTCTAGCAGCTTATGTGAATTTGTTTATTTGATTTTGTCTTTAATGTTGGAATCAAATAAAAAGGATCATGGATAGTTGAGTGGTCTCAGTAGGTCGTGCACTTTAATTAACAAGCTTTTTCTTATGCGTTGAACATGTTTTGATTAGCTACCTTTGCATGTTTGATTGTTTAATCTTGGTGTGGTCGCTTAGGTTGAAATTCATAGGAAGATGTTTATTTGGGAGATGTGTGGTGGTCCAACATCTTACATATGTTAATTTCGGATTCATGGCTAGGGAATTAATTAATTTTTGGTTCAATGATTGGTAAATTTGTACACTTGTGGTTGTAAATTATAAATTTGATGTTCCATCTTATTCAATTGATTCTTTTATTCTTTGTAGTTTAATTAATTTATTTTATTCAATCAATCCCTAATCCCCCTTTGATTTTGTAAATATGTATATATATACCTGTATATTTGTGACACTAATTCTTTATAATGATTCTTTGTTTAGGTACTACCCCTAATCCCCGTTGTTAACGATCCCTACTTGCTTTATACTACCGATGATTTTAGGGTTTAAATTGATGCTTGCAAAAGTTATGTCAATATCCCCGGCAACGGCGCCATGTGGTCCATTTGTGCATGTGTTGATATCTTTCATGAGGTTTTAGATCATTATTCACTAAAGTGCTTTTATTTGATTAATATATGTGAGTTATTTGAATGCCTTACAATTATTTCTCTCACATATCTTTGAGTGAAAAGCTTTTAAGCATGAGCCATGATTCTGAGTGAAAATAGAGAGCTTACCTTTGTGAGGATAACTTGTTTGAAGCATGCTAAGCTCCAATACATCACCATTGTTTTTTCCTAGTCTTACTTGTTCACATGAATTTCATGCTTGTTAATTAACTCTCGAATTTCTTGTGACAAATTTTGGTTGAGTGCTAAACTTGATTCCATGAAAGTAAGAGATTTATGAGGCAAAATGTTAAGGGCAATAGAGTCATTTTCGTATGAAGTATGGGTGTGTTGCTAGGGACTAGCAAAAACTAAGTGTGGGGGAATTTGATAGGAGCACAAAGTGTGACGTTTTAATGTGTTTTTCTCATCCTTTGGCTGCGTTTTATTTATAACTTTGCTATTTTAGCTTAGTTTCCATCTTTTGAGTCCCGAAATGATGTTTAAATGTGTTAATGAATAAAATGAGGTTTTTAGGAAACTTTCCTGTTTTGACTTTCCTAATTTGTTTTGGAAACTTTCCTCATTTAAAATCTTTCCTCATTTGTGCTTTCTCCTACACTTGGCAGGAATCCTATTGACGTCAGGAATCCTAGTGCAACCAGGATTACTATTTCAGCTCGGAATGGAAAATTGGAACTCGGAAAAATTACGAAGCTTAATGGGCTTTTTCAAGGCCCATTAAGAGGTGGGCTGCCATGAGGCCCGATTGGGAGGCCCAAATCCATGAAAACAAGTCTATTGGACTCTTGGATGTAACCCTAGCCCATTAGGGTTTATTTTGGACGAAAATTACAAGGGAAATAAGGGAGATTATTCCTCTTTGCCGCATATTTCCTTCCATATAGGAGTAGGACTTTTCATTTATTAAATCTTTTTACTTTCCCAAAGTTTTTATTCTCTTAAATACCTACTTCTTTTAGGATACTAATTCAGATTTTTGGGAATGTATTTAGATGGAATTTCGGCAAGAGAGGAAGGAGATTTCTTGTGGGCTACTCAAGGGAATATTTTGGCAATTATCCAAGGAGATTAATTCAGATTTTTAAGAGATTAATTGGAGGAAATTCGGCACTGTTCATTCGGCACTATTCATCTATGATTTCGGCAACCAATGCAAGGAGAATCCATGTGGAACTCAACTAGGTTTATCAAGGAATTAATTCAGAAATTTATGGATGAATCTAGTCCTAATTTCGGCAAAAAGAGAAGGGTTTCTTGGTGGCTACTCAATTAATTTTCAGCAACAATTAAGAGATAGATCCTAAAAGATTTCGACATCTAGATGGAGGGCTAGGATTGCATCAAGGGTTCCATGATTTCTCCTATAAATAGGCTGCTCTTCAACACAATTCGACACACCTTCTACCCGAGAAAAATACCATTCCATACCTCTCAAGTTTCGACAACACCACCATCCAAGGTTCTCGGCTTCCATTCTCTAGTGCAAGGGTTCTCAAGGCTTCAAGGAGGAGGAGAAGGCGAAATCACCATCATCACCAACCATATTTCGACATCACCATCTTCATCACCAACTTGTCTTCACGGCTTGGATTACTTGTGGTCAAGGATTCAAGGTTTTGTGGCTTCAAGATCTTCATGCTATTCATATGGTGTATTTCAACTTAGCCTTTAAATTTATACCTCTTTGTTGCTTGTTAATCTTTTGTATTAGTTAATGTAATATCCCGAAAATTTCCGTATTATTTTTATAAAATAGTTCGTGAAATTTGAAGTGAAATGGTGCGATTTCATATTTTTAGGGGTTTTCGTCGTAAAACGATAATTACGGCGGTAATTATAAGTTACACAAGGTTAATTAAGGTAACTTTTTATCCGTTGAGAATCTGGGAAAACTTCCTTCATCAAAGTTGTAGACCTCGTCGAATCGAGTTCGTAGGAATTTGGTTCACCAAAAACGGATATCGTATGAAGAAGTTATGGCCTTCGGAAGTTTGGATAATTTAGTATAAATATTGGGTATTTTTCAGAAATTTCATTTTGGCCCGGAACCTTCCGGAATTTTCCGAAAAAGCTCCCAACGGACAGATTTTTTGGGCGGCGCGTCCGGCCTCCGATTTCGACGGGGCCGGCGTCGTTGGACTCGCCTCGTCCTCCTCTTCATTTCCCGTGAAGGAACTTTCCCCAAATTCTTGACGGAAAGTGGTCAACCGGAGCTGACAGTTTCGGCCAAAAAGGGGAAGCTTGCCGGCGACGTTTCCGGCCACCTCCGGCGATGAGACCTTTTGGGTTTTGCTCCCCTCCTCTCCAGCAACCTCCCCATGGTGGTGGATCACGGCGGCACGGCCTAGATCGGCGGCAACGACAATTTGCACTTTTTGGGATCAAAAACCCACCGACACCGATTCCGGCCACTTCCACTCCGATCCAGACCTCGAGGTAGTTATCAAACTTGTTGGAATTGTTGTGATCTACATTCTGGTAAAATTTGGTGTCAATCGGACCACCTTGACCGGCGGTCTGACCACCGCCGGCGGCGGCGCGTGGGAGGCGCGTCCGGCCGGTCTAGGAGCAGTTCTTTGCTCCGTTTGACTTGGTTCGTCGATACGAACAACTTTCGTGTTTTGACTTTTGTCAAATTCGGTCGTTTGACCGATGGTCAATTAACCCGATTAATCGGATCGTACGATTTACGATTCGAGAGATCCGACCGTTGGATGATCATGAAATTTGATCGTGTGGTTAATATTGAGATTATAAACATGTTGGACCGTTGGATGGTTGAAATTATATCGTTCGATCAATGATCAATTATGCAATGATTATGGATCGTTAGATCCGTGATGATCCGACCGTTGGATCATCACCATTTTTGGATATGATGTTAGGATGCTAGAAATAAGCATGTTGGTAGATTTTGGAAGTTTTGGATTTCGTGTGGGACCCGTTGATGAATAGTAGACGTGGGACCCACGTTGACCGATGGTTGACTTTTGGTCAAATGGTCTCGATTAATATTTCCGATGTCCTAGGTGACATTTGAGGAACTTTGGATTATTTTGGAAATGTATTATGCTAATTGGATATTGCATAATCATAGGTGATTATGAAAGGTGTTGCGTACACGCTTGTCGATTCCTGGTTACTATTTGAAGACGCAGCAGGAATTAGAGGTGAGTGAATCTCACAATGTTTTTATATATGAATATTAATTCATATTGTGTTGTTTGTGATTTTGGTGTTAAAACAATATTTGAAAAATATTCATTTTATTGTTTTGATTTGTGAATTTTGTGGGAACACAATAATTCTAAATAAGATATTGTGTTTGCCTATTTGAATGTTTTTGTCCAAACGGACTGTCCTGACCGGGGACAATGTTAAATGGGTGAAAAATGGTAGCCCATTCAGTTAGAGCTCTAGACTGCATATTGTATGATTAACTTGATGTATTAAAAGGAGAAGAAAAATAGTATTCTCACTTTTAATCAGGCGAAGTTAAAAATAACTTGATGTATTAAAAGGAGATGCATCTCACTTTTAATCAGGCTAAGTTATAAATGGTTTTGTGTGAGTAAAGATCGAGGGTTTATATTATTTAACATGCTGGATTACCCTGGTATTAACATACACGTTTATGGGGCGTGTGGGGTTAAAATACGTGGTATGGGGCACGTAGGTTCAGTATATTAGATAATACGAATCTCCCGGATTTGAAATGAAAACTTTGTCTTTAAATGATTCTTTGAAAATAAAAGAATTCAATTTGGGAAAATGTTACAGTGTGAATAAAACATAGATCACTCATACCGGCTTCGTAAGCTGACCGGGTTTGTTGATATAACCCGGTACACTATTCCACGGTGTAGTGGTTATACCTGCAGGTTAGGATAACCAGGAGTAAGCAAGGCTGCATACATATTATTGGTTTATAAGACTTCCGCTGTTTATGTAATAAACTCTGATGGATTAATTATTTAATATTTTGTAATAACAATTTATTATTTAATTTATGGCTTGTAATATGTAACCCTAAAGAACGGGTCAGCATTTACATTTATTGGGCATGGAGTATATTTGTTGTACTCGAATTAAAAGGAAAAAAATTCTAGTGCATATTTGTATTGATTCCATGTCGTCACGTTCCCGAATTGGTTTGTAATTAAGGGCAAAATGCCCTATTAGTTGATTCGAAAATCGGGGCGTGACAGATTGGTATCAGAGCAAAACAATGCTCTAAGGAAGTGATTGAGCAATGGAACGCTCTATGGAAATGAAACGAGTTGTAGAATTGAGAAGTGAAGTTAGGGTTTAGAGCTTAGCATCGGTTTACGGTTTGGCGTTAGGTTCTTAGATTTATTTAAGTAATGGTTACTTCGTATGCTTAATTACGCACAGTATTTATCGAGTGATGGCCCGACCGCGGCGGATCCCCATCATATGCTCTTCAGTGCTGTTGTGTTGTTAAGAATATAAAGTACAAATTACAATTCCGAAATTGATAGTCTTACATGGCTACATTTCTAATTCTCTCAACCGTACCCTGGATCAAACGACAGACTTGATCCACTGATCCTTTCTTGTTCTTCAGTAACTCAGTAGAGATCTGTGTTGCTACCGTTACTAGACAACCAATGTATGGATTGTCTGAGACCCCTTCTGTCCTTCCAGCAGTAGGCATATCTGGTAGAATTGAAAAACCTGAAGTTAGGAATACAATTGTACCTAACTCACAACCGCCTATTAACTTCTGTACCGTTGACTGACTAATAGGGGCATAAATCACGTATGACCCTGTTGAATCAGTACAACTTTCTTGGAGTATATAGGTGTTGTGCATTTGCAACAAGGAGACACAATTGCGTGGATCATGACCAGTTGTGATGTGTGCAATCTCCTGTACTTCTTTTTCCAATGCTAGGTGGTCCCACTGGTTCCGAGTTTGTACGTCAATGAAGAAGTCAAACAGCTTTCGGTGAGAGACATGATGCTGGATTATTGCAGATGCAGTTCGAGTGAGACCATGAGGCTTATTCAGCCTGTTCCAGATTTTGTTGGTGGAGACTCTTATCCCTGAACCCTTGAACTTGGTTTGTTCAGCTACCTTCCATTCATGAGCAATAGAGTTGCCGATGTCTGTGAAAAAGTCTGTCACTATTCTGCATGCCATCTGCAACAAGTTTCTTCTTCCTTCCACAGATGGTATGACACAAAAGTCTTGAGGTGGATAAGTGTCAGCCGCGGAATAATTTAACCGTTCCGCTTGCCTCTGAAGTATTTCTACCCATCGCCTTGCTCCAAAGGCTAAGTCTGACTCCACTAGTGTTCGGTATGTTTGGTGCATGATTTGATCCTGTACATCAACATGTTCCACCCATACGACACGAGAGCTGCCGTTGAACAAATCTTGGATTAAGCATCCGGATGGACGCTTCTTGCATTGAGATTTTGAGTGTGGACCCAGATTTGAGCTTAAACCGTCCACAGAGACGTCAATTATTGCCCAACTTTGTTCTGTTTGTCGTTGGCAATAGCGAACAAAGTGAGTTACACGAGTGGAGACAGATGGACTGGTCACCTGGAATTCAGCAGTCATGACTTGGATGGTGTCGTGGTAGCTTTCAGTAGTCCCTGATGACAAGACATCAAGGATACTCGCCCTTGAAATGATGCTACCGAATATGGTGGACCATTGGTCCACATCCATGAAGAGATTCACGAGTACGACAGGACTGAGGGGAATAGTGGCTGTGTAGCGAGAAGCTTCGGTTTGGAAGTTAGTGGGAGTAAGATCAATACCGTTAGTGAAGATTCTCTTGTACTCTGCTTCATTCAGGAACTCATGAAGCGTGGCAGAGCTGGATTTGAGTGCAGAGATCCACAGTGGCGCAGCAGCAGATGCCATGATGATTAGCTCATCTCTAACCGACACAATGATTTCAGAAATCTTAGTTGTGTCTGCCACGACAGATGCTTCTGCCACGGCAGATTCTTCTTCAGGTTCTGAACGGTTGATGTTGTCTGATGGTTGTTGTGTAGAAGAAGAGTGATGTGGGATCGACATACACTTTTGAATATCCCTCCTCATGTGAGACTTTTCCCTTGGACCGATGACTGCAGGAATTGGAAGAGTCTGAGGTTGTGGGGTAGTCTCTTCAATCCCTTTTAGTAGCTCACTATTGGGAGTAACTCGTTTTCCACAGTGGTTGCAGTTGATTCTGTTGAATGCTGCTTGGTACTGGCTAAGTTGAGCTTGAAGCTCATTGATTTGCTGTCTCAGCAGAAAATTTTGTTGACGAGTTGTTTGGGCAGGCGTTTTGGGTCGATGCTTTATCACCCACGCAGAGACTTGTGCAAACGTTAACCTTATTTGGTCACCCAAATCTTGTCGTTGTTGAACAGTTGGCTGTGGAAAAGCCTCGACGAAGTCCTTCAATGCTTGGACTTGGTATTTGGTGAAGCTCTTCCTCGGTGGAATACGTTTGGATGAACCAGGTTCAGCTTGTGGAGATGATACTTGTGGACTTGGGGCTACTTCAATGGCTTCGTCTTCTGCTAGAAGCATGTCTAGCATGTCGATATCGTTGTTGAATTCGATTGCTGGTGAAATTATTTCATCTAAGCCCTCAAAGAATTGGCTTTCAGAGGGATCAGATTGAAGTAATTCACTGAACGAATTCACTTTACGTGACATGTTGAGTTGGTGTAAATTTCTGAGAAGTGGGGTGAAGAAGTCCTCTTTGAAAGAGAAAGGAGTTTATGGAACTAATGGAAAGTATCTGTTAGTGGATGCGTAAGGGTATATTTATTGTTGGTGGAGGACTTAAAAATTCA
Source organism: Rubus parviflorus (assembly GCA_029955375.1). Taxonomy (NCBI): domain Eukaryota; kingdom Viridiplantae; phylum Streptophyta; class Magnoliopsida; order Rosales; family Rosaceae; genus Rubus; species Rubus parviflorus. Next base: position 760,557 of record JARGGL010000008.1, on the reverse strand, counting down.
AAAGCAAAAGTGAGCGGCTGATTTACAGCTAATTGTCGGAGCCCTTGGAGATCGTGGAAGATTTCTTTTCCCCGATGCATGGATTTTCCACATACAGTTCCACTCTTGTGAGACCTCGCATCTTTTGAGGAATTAATTATGAGAAAGTTAAAGTAAAGAGCCATTATGATCGACATTAGTGGAAAACTGAGATTTTGTTGATTTAAATCTTGTGGAATCTTGCATCGTGGGCGATACTTTTGAGTAATTGAGACAGATATGAGCAATAATTATTCTTAGTGGGTTGCTGAGTGCACCGCACTCGCATTAAAGAAGAGTTTTCTTACGGTGGAAAATTTTGTCTTAAATACATGGGATAAGGAGCTGTGTTACTTAACTCATATCTGATTTCAAACAAACACATCTTCTAGATTTTGCAAAATGGTGAGCAAAGGAGAGTGCAGTAAGAGATCAAGGAATATTGACTGGAGTGAACTTCCGGTGGAGATCTGGAAGTACATATTCCAGTTGGTTGCTACCGCATCCCTGCAGAGCACAATGGAACTCCGTTGTGTCTCGAAGGACTTCAAGGAGTATGCCGATAGCTGGTCTACTTTGGCGGCGATCGACATGGATGGATTCGATGGTGGATCCAGACCCACTGGTTCTATAGAAGCGGATAGGCAAGTGCGAATCTTCGCAAATCGATGCTGGGAAGCGAGGAACCCGGAGTCTCTGTTCCGAATGGGAATACGAGTACTTGTGGAAGCAGCGAATATATCTTTAGCCCTGGAGTACTTCGATGCAGCATGCAAACCAGGAACATTGTATGGTTCGCGTCCCAGTTCGGTGGTAGGTCATCATGTTGCATTTTATGCAGCGTGTATGATAAGAATGATATTGGGACCACGAGCCAAGCAGCAGGAAGTGGTGCAGCAACTGTGTGAAGCCCTAGACTGGTGGAGAAGCGGATGGAACATCTACTTCTGTAGACAAGAAGTCGAGCGGATGATGCATCAGGCTGAGTTTTGTCATGAGCATCTACTATTGTATTTTCCGTCGACTACTGCTTTCCTGCCCGCCGGTAAATGTCTTACTTGCGGTGAGTCAAGTTTTTGGCGTCCTTTCGGCCAGGACATGTGAGAAGTGGATGGAGATAAGCATGCAGCTAGAGAATGTTGCGACACTTGCAAGTGTTTCGTGGAGGCAGCATACTTCTACCAGCTGATGATGTATGGAATTCCGAGACATCCGGCCTCTTATCCACGAAGTCACTACTGGAGGTTCAAGGATGGCTTCTGGTAGTTTAGGCCCTGTAAGACATCTTAAGATTTGTAATAGAAGTGTGTGCAAGTTGTAGTTTCTTACCTTAAGTTGTGTTTGATTGTACTGCCCAGATATTATCAATGAATGAAACTTTGGATTTCTGAATTGTGATTGTGATAACCTAGGAGTACTCTGCGTCCTAATTTCGGGACGAAATTTCTTTAAGGAGGGTAGACTGTAATATCCCGAAAATTTCCGTATTATTTTTATAAAATAGTTCGTGAAATTTGAAGTGAAATGGTGCGATTTCATATTTTTAGGGGTTTTCGTCGTAAAACGATAATTACGGCGGTAATTATAAGTTACACAAGGTTAATTAAGGTAACTTTTTATCCGTTGAGAATCTGGGAAAACTTCCTTCATCAAAGTTGTAGACCTCGTCGAATTGAGTTCGTAGGAATTTGGTTCACCAAAAACGGATATCGTATGAAGAAGTTATGGCCTTCGGAAGTTTGGATAATTTAGTATAAATATTGGGTATTTTTCAGAAATTTCATTTTGGCCCGGAACCTTCCGGAATTTTCCGAAAAAGCTCCCAACGGACAGATTTTTTGGGCGGCGCGTCCGGCCTCCGATTTCGACGGGGCCGGCGTCGTTGGACTCGCCTCGTCCTCCTCTTCATTTCCCGTGAAGGAACTTTCCCCAAATTCTTGACGGAAAGTGGTCAACCGGAGCTGACAGTTTCGGCCAAAAAGGGGAAGCTTGCCGGCGACGTTTCCGGCCACCTCCGGCGATGAGACCTTTTGGGTTTTGCTCCCCTCCTCTCCAGCAACCTCCCCATGGTGGTGGATCGCGGCGGCACGGCCTAGATCGGCGGCAACGACAATTTGCACTTTTTGGGATCAAAAACCCACCGACACCGATTTCGGCCACTTCCACTCCTATCCAGACCTCGAGGTAGTTATCAAACTTGTTGGGATTGTTGTGATCTACATTCTGGTAAAATTTGGTGTCAATCGGACCACCTTGACCGGCGGTCTGACCACCGCCGGCGGCGGCGCGTGGGAGGCGCGTCCGGCCGGTCTAGGAGCAGTTCTTTGCTCCGTTTGACTTGGTTCGTCGATACGAACAACTTTCGTGTTTTGACTTTTGTCAAATTCGGTCGTTTGACCGATGGTCAATTAACCCGATTAATCGGATCGTACGATTTACGATTCGAGAGATCCGACCGTTGGATGATCATGAAATTTGATCGTGTGGTTAATATTGAGATTATAAGCATGTTGGACCGTTGGATGGTTGAAATTATATCGTTCGATCAATGATCAATTATGCAATGATTATGGATCGTTAGATCCGTGATGATCCGACCGTTGGATCATCACCATTTTTGGATATGATGTTAGGATGCTAGAAATAAGCATGTTGGTAGATTTTGGAAGTTTTGGATTTCGTGTGGGACCCGTTGATGAATAGTAGACGTGGGACCCACGTTGACCGATGGTTGACTTTTGGTCAAATGGTCTCGATTAATATTTCCGATGTCCTAGGTGACATTTGAGGAACTTTGGATTATTTTGGAAATGTATTATGCTAATTGGATATTGCATAATCATAGGTGATTATGAAAGGTGTTGCGTACACGCTTGTCGATTCCTGGTTACTATTTGAAGACGCAGCAGGAATTAGAGGTGAGTGAATCTCACAATGTTTTTATATATGAATATTAATTCATATTGTGTTGTTTGTGATTTTGGTGTTAAAACAATATTTGAAAAATATTCATTTTATTGTTTTGATTTGTGAATTTTGTGGGAACACAATAATTCTAAATAAGATATTGTGTTTGCCTATTTGAATGTTTTTGTCCAAACGGACTGTCCTGACCGGGGACAATGTTAAATGGGTGAAAAATGGTAGCCCATTCAGTTAGAGCTCTAGACTGCATATTGTATGATTAACTTGATGTATTAAAAGGAGAAGAAAAATAGTATTCTCACTTTTAATCAGGCGAAGTTAAAAATAACTTGATGTATTAAAAGGAGATGCATCTCACTTTTAATCAGGCTAAGTTATAAATGGTTTTGTGTGAGTAAAGATCGAGGGTTTATATTATTTAACATGCTGGATTACCCTGGTATTAACATACACGTTTATGGGGCGTGTGGGGTTAAAATACGTGGTATGGGGCACGTAGGTTCAGTATATTAGATAATACGAATCTCCCGGATTTGAAATGAAAACTTTGTCTTTAAATGATTCTTTGAAAATAAAAGAATTCAATTTGGGAAAATGTTACAGTGTGAATAAAACATAGATCACTCATACCGGCTTCGTAAGCTGACCGGGTTTGTTGATATAACCCGGTACACTATTCCACGGTGTAGTGGTTATACCTGCAGGTTAGGATAACCAGGAGTAAGCAAGGCTGCATACATATTATTGGTTTATAAGACTTCCGCTGTTTATGTAATAAACTCTGATGGATTAATTATTTAATATTTTGTAATAACAATTTATTATTTAATTTATGGCTTGTAATATGTAACCCTAAAGAACGGGTCAGCATTTACATTTATTGGGCATGGAGTATATTTGTTGTACTCGAATTAAAAGGAAAAAAATTCTAGTGCATATTTGTATTGATTCCATGTCGTCATGTTCCCGAATTGGTTTGTAATTAAGGGCAAAATGCCCTATTAGTTGATTCGAAAATCGGGGCGTGACAGTTAACATGACATGGATTATATAATTTCCAGCCCTTGTTTATGGATTTATTTAATTATTGGATTCGATTTAATTAGTTCTTCTAGCAGCTTATGTGAATTTGTTTATTTGATTTTGTCTTTAATGTTGGAATCAAATAAAAAGGATCATGGATAGTTGAGTGGTCTCACTAGGTCGTGCACTTTAATTAACAAGCTTTTTCTTATGCGTTGAACATGTTTTGATTAGCTACCTTTGCATGTTTGATTGTTTAATCTTGGTGTGGTCGCTTAGGTTGAAATTCATAGGAAGATGTTTATTTGGGAGATGTGTGGTGGTCCAACATCTTACATATGTTAATTTCGGATTCATGGCTAGGGAATTAATTAATTTTTGGTTCAATGATTGGTAAATTTGTACACTTGTGGTTGTAAATTATAAATTTGATGTTCCATCTTATTCAATTGATTCTTTTATTCTTTGTAGTTTAATTAATTTATTTTATTCAATCAATCCCTAATCCCCCTTTGATTTTGTAAATATGTATATATATACCTGTATATTTGTGACACTAATTCTTTATAATGATTCTTTGTTTAGGTACTACCCCTAATCCCCGTTGTTAACGATCCCTACTTGCTTTATACTACCGATGATTTTAGGGTTTAAATTGATGCTTGCAAAAGTTATGTCAATATCCCCGGCAACGGCGCCATGTGGTCCATTTGTGCATGTGTTGATATCTTTCATGAGGTTTTAGATCATTATTCACTAAAGTGCTTTTATTTGATTAATATATGTGAGTTATTTGAATGCCTTACAATTATTTCTCTCACATATCTTTGAGTGAAAAGCTTTTAAGCATGAGCCATGATTCTGAGTGAAAATAGAGAGCTTACCTTTGTGAGGATAACTTGTTTGAAGCATGCTAAGCTCCAATACATCACCATTGTTTTTTCCTAGTCTTACTTGTTCACATGAATTTCATGCTTGTTAATTAACTCTCGAATTTCTTGTGACAAATTTTGGTTGAGTGCTAAACTTGATTCCATGAAAGTAAGAGATTTATGAGGCAAAATGTTAAGGGCAATAGAGTCATTTTCGTATGAAGTATGGGTGTGTTGCTAGGGACTAGCAAAAACTAAGTGTGGGGGAATTTGATAGGAGCACAAAGTGTGACGTTTTAATGTGTTTTTCTCATCCTTTGGCTGCGTTTTATTTATAACTTTGCTATTTTAGCTTAGTTTCCATCTTTTGAGTCCCGAAATGATGTTTAAATGTGTTAATGAATAAAATGAGGTTTTTAGGAAACTTTCCTGTTTTGACTTTCCTAATTTGTTTTGGAAACTTTCCTCATTTAAAATCTTTCCTCATTTGTGCTTTCTCCTACACTTGGCAGGAATCCTAATGACGTCAGGAATCCTAGTGCAACCAGGATTACTATTTCAGCTCGGAATGGAAAATTGGAACTCGGAAAAATTACGAAGCTTAATGGGCTTTTTCAAGGCCCATTAAGAGGTGGGCTGCTATGAGGCCCGATTGGGAGGCCCAAATCCATGAAAACAAGTCTATTGGACTCTTGGATGTAACCCTAGCCCATTAGGGTTTATTTTGGACGAAAATTACAAGGGAAATAAGGGAGATTATTCCTCTTTGCCGCATATTTCCTTCCATATAGGAGTAGGACTTTTCATTTATTAAATCTTTTTACTTTCCCAAAGTTTTTATTCTCTTAAATACCTACTTCTTTTAGGATACTAATTCAGATTTTTGGGAATGTATTTAGATGGAATTTCGGCAAGAGAGGAAGGAGATTTCTTGTGGGCTACTCAAGGGAATATTTTGGCAATTATCCAAGGAGATTAATTCAGATTTTTAAGAGATTAATTGGAGGAAATTCGGCACTGTTCATTCGGCACTATTCATCTATGATTTCGGCAACCAATGCAAGGAGAATCCATGTGGAACTCAACTAGGTTTATCAAGGAATTAATTCAGAAATTTATGGATGAATCTAGTCCTAATTTCGGCAAAAAGAGAAGGGTTTCTTGGTGGCTACTCAATTAATTTTCAGCAACAATTAAGAGATAGATCCTAAAAGATTTCGACATCTAGATGGAGGGCTAGGATTGCATCAAGGGTTCCATGATTTCTCCTATAAATAGGCTGCTCTTCAACACAATTCGACACACCTTCTACCCGAGAAAAATACCATTCCATACCTCTCAAGTTTCGACAACACCACCATCCAAGGTTCTCGGCTTCCATTCTCTAGTGCAAGGGTTCTCAAGGCTTCAAGGAGGAGGAGAAGGCGAAATCACCATCATCACCAACCATATTTCGACATCACCAACTTGTCTTCACGGCTTGGATTACTTGTGGTCAAGGATTCAAGGTTTTGTGGCTTCAAGATCTTCATGCTATTCATATGGTGTATTTCAACTTAGCCTTTAAATTTATACCTCTTTGTTGCTTGTTAATCTTTTGTATTAGTTAACATGACATGGATTATATAATTTCCAGCCCTTGTTTATGGATTTATTTAATTATTGGATTGGATTTAATTAGTTCTTCTAGCAGCTTATGTGAATTTGTTTATTTGATTTTGTCTTTAATGTTGGAATCAAATAAAAAGGATCATGGATAGTTGAGTGGTCTCAGTAGGTCGTGCACTTTAATTAACAAGCTTTTTCTTATGCGTTGAACATGTTTTGATTAGCTACCTTTGCATGTTTGATTGTTTAATCTTGGTGTGGTCGCTTAGGTTGAAATTCATAGGAAGATGTTTATTTGGGAGATGTGTGGTGGTCCAACATCTTACATATGTTAATTTCGGATTCATGGCTAGGGAATTAATTAATTTTTGGTTCAATGATTGGTAAATTTGTACACTTGTGGTTGTAAATTATAAATTTGATGTTCCATCTTATTCAATTGATTCTTTTATTCTTTGTAGTTTAATTAATTTATTTTATTCAATCAATCCCTAATCCCCCTTTGATTTTGTAAATATGTATATATATACCTGTATATTTGTGACACTAATTCTTTATAATGATTCTTTGTTTAGGTACTACCCCTAATCCCCGTTGTTAACGATCCCTACTTGCTTTATACTACCGATGATTTTAGGGTTTAAATTGATTCTTGCAAAAGTTATGTCAATATCCCCGGCAACGGCGCCATGTGGTCCATTTGTGCATGTGTTGATATCTTTCATGAGGTTTTAGATCATTATTCACTAAAGTGCTTTTATTTGATTAATATATGTGAGTTATTTGAATGCCTTACAATTATTTCTCTCACATATCTTTGAGTGAAAAGCTTTTAAGCATGAGCCATGATTCTGAGTGAAAATAGAGAGCTTACCTTTGTGAGGATAACTTGTTTGAAGCATGCTAAGCTCCAATACATCACCATTGTTTTTTCCTAGTCTTACTTGTTCACATGAATTTCATGCTTGTTAATTAACTCTCGAATTTCTTGTGACAAATTTTGGTTGAGTGCTAAACTTGATTCCATGAAAGTAAGAGATTTATGAGGCAAAATGTTAAGGGCAATAGAGTCATTTTCGTATGAAGTATGGGTGTGTTGCTAGGGACTAGCAAAAACTAAGTGTGGGGGAATTTGATAGGAGCACAAAGTGTGACGTTTTAATGTGTTTTTCTCATCCTTTGGCTGCGTTTTATTTATAACTTTGCTATTTTAGCTTAGTTTCCATCTTTTGAGTCCCGAAATGATGTTTAAATGTGTTAATGAATAAAATGAGGTTTTTAGGAAACTTTCCTGTTTTGACTTTCCTAATTTGTTTTGGAAACTTTCCTCATTTAAAATCTTTCCTCATTTGTGCTTTCTCCTACACTTGGCAGGAATCCTAATGACGTCAGGAATCCTAGTGCAACCAGGATTACTATTTCAGCTCGGAATGGAAAATTGGAACTCGGAAAAATTACGAAGCTTAATGGGCTTTTTCAAGGCCCATTAAGAGGTGGGCTGCCATGAGGCCCGATTGGGAGGCCCAAATCCATGAAAACAAGTCTATTGGACTCTTGGATGTAACCCTAGCCCATTAGGGTTTATTTTGGACGAAAATTACAAGGGAAATAAGGGAGATTATTCCTCTTTGCCGCATATTTCCTTCCATATAGGAGTAGGACTTTTCATTTATTAAATCTTTTTACTTTCCCAAAGTTTTTATTCTCTTAAATACCTACTTCTTTTAGGATACTAATTCAGATTTTTGGGAATGTATTTAGATGGAATTTCGGCAAGAGAGGAAGGGGATTTCTTGTGGGCTACTCAAGGGAATATTTTGGCAATTATCCAAGGAGATTAATTCAGATTTTTAAGAGATTAATTGGAGGAAATTCGGCACTGTTCATTCGGCACTATTCATCTATGATTTCGGCAACCAATGCAAGGAGAATCCATGTGGAACTCAACTAGGTTTATCAAGGAATTAATTCAGAAATTTATGGATGAATCTAGTCCTAATTTCGGCAAAAAGAGAAGGGTTTCTTGGTGGCTACTCAATTAATTTTCAGCAACAATTAAGAGATAGATCCTAAAAGATTTCGACATCTAGATGGAGGGCTAGGATTGCATCAAGGGTTCCATGATTTCTCCTATAAATAGGCTGCTCTTCAACACAATTCGACACACCTTCTACCCGAGAAAAATACCATTCCATACCTCTCAAGTTTCGACAACACCACCATCCAAGGTTCTCGGCTTCCATTCTCTAGTGCAAGGGTTCTCAAGGCTTCAAGGAGGAGGAGAAGGCGAAATCACCATCATCACCAACCATATTTCGACATCACCATCTTCATCACCAACTTGTCTTCACGGCTTGGATTACTTGTGGTCAAGGATTCAAGGTTTTGTGGCTTCAAGATCTTCATGCTATTCATATGGTGTATTTCAACTTAGCCTTTAAATTTATACCTCTTTGTTGCTTGTTAATCTTTTGTATTAGTTAACATGACATGGATTATATAATTTCCAGCCCTTGTTTATGGATTTATTTAATTATTGGATTGGATTTAATTAGTTCTTCTAGCAGCTTATGTGAATTTGTTTATTTGATTTTGTCTTTAATGTTGGAATCAAATAAAAAGGATCATGGATAGTTGAGTGGTCTCAGTAGGTCGTGCACTTTAATTAACAAGCTTTTTCTTATGCGTTGAACATGTTTTGATTAGCTACCTTTGCATGTTTGATTGTTTAATCTTGGTGTGGTCGCTTAGGTTGAAATTCATAGGAAGATGTTTATTTGGGAGATGTGTGGTGGTCCAACATCTTACATATGTTAATTTCGGATTCATGGCTAGGGAATTAATTAATTTTTGGTTCAATGATTGGTAAATTTGTACACTTGTGGTTGTAAATTATAAATTTGATGTTCCATCTTATTCAATTGATTCTTTTATTCTTTGTAGTTTAATTAATTTATTTTATTCAATCAATCCCTAATCCCCCTTTGATTTTGTAAATATGTATATATATACCTGTATATTTGTGACACTAATTCTTTATAATGATTCTTTGTTTAGGTACTACCCCTAATCCCCGTTGTTAACGATCCCTACTTGCTTTATACTACCGATGATTTTAGGGTTTAAATTGATTCTTGCAAAAGTTATGTCAATATCCCCGGCAACGGCGCCATGTGGTCCATTTGTGCATGTGTTGATATCTTTCATGAGGTTTTTGTCACGCCCCGATTTTCCAATCAATTAATAAGGCATTTTGCCCTTAATTACAAACCATTTCGGGAACGTGACGACATGGAATATCAAATACAAATATGCACTAGAATTTTTTTCTTTTTAATTCAAGTACACAACACCAACTCCATGCCCAACATTGTAATTTCAAACTCAATACAAGAGTCGAATATTACATACCAAATATTTATATAATAAATTGATACATCAAAATATTACATAAATAAATCTTCAGAGTGCGAAGCATAAAATAGCGGAAGTCTTATAACCCAACAAAATATATGCAGCCTTGCATTACTCCTGGTTATCCTAACCTGCAGGTATAACCCCTACACCGTGGAATAGTGTACCGGGTTATATCAACAAACCCGGTCAGCTTACGAAGCTGGTATGAGTTAACTCAGTTTTACTCACCCTAAACCGTTTAACAAAAATATACATATATAGTTTGTTTTAAACAAATATATGTAAGTTATATTCTTCAAAAACAATTCAAATCCCGAAAATTCATATTATAAAATATAATGAACCTACGCATCCCATAATACGTATTTTAACCCCACACGTCCCATAACGTGTATGTTAATCCCAGGGTAATTCAGAATATTAAACAATATAAACCTTCCCCAAAATCATTTCCCAAAATTATGATTTCTTTCTTTTTAAGAAAAGTAAATCATCATAATAATTACTTCAATTTTTAAAGAAGTAAAAACTTCAAAATACAATTCAATATTGTTCAAGAATTGTAATTCATTTATCAATGCTCCAAATATTTAAGAAGCAAATTCATATCATACTCACACAAAACCACAATCAACTTCAAATGATTAAAAGCGAGAATACCATTTTTCTTCTCCTTTTAATACATCAAGATAAAGCGAGAATACCATTTTTCTTCTCCTTTATTACATAAAGTATTCATCTTTGTTTTCAATGAATACATGGCTACACAGTCTAGAACTCTAACCTTCACCTTCTGGCTACACAGTCTAAAGCTCTAACCTTCACCATTGGCTACACAGTCTAGAGCTCTAACCTTCACCCATTGGCTACACAGTCTAAAGCTCTAACCTTCACCCATTGGCTACAAAAACATTCGAGTAGGCAAACACAATATCATAATTTTTGAAATATTGTTCCCACAAAATCCACCAATTAAAACAATAAAATGAATACTTTCAAATATTGTTTTAACACAAAATCACACATGCTGATATATCAAATTAAAACTGTATTTAATTTATATATCGCAAAATCATTTAAATAAATATAATTATTTATTTTCGCAAACAACACAATATGAATTAATATTCATATATAAAATATCGTGAGATTCACTCACCTCTAATTCCTGCTGCGTCTTCAAATAGTAACCAGGAATCGACAAGCACGAGCTACACTTCTCGTAAACACCTATGATTATGCAATATCCAATTAGCATAATACATTTCCAAAATAATCCAAATGTTCCTCAAATGTCTCCTACGACATCGGAACATTTAATCGAGACCATTTGACCAAAAGTCAACCATCGGTCAACGTGGGTCCCACGTCTACTATTCATCAACGGGTCCCACACAAAATCCGAAACTTCCAAAATCCAACAGCATGCTTATTTCTAGCATCCTAACATCATATCCAAAATTGGTGATGATCCAACGGTCGGATCATCACGGATCTAACGATCCATAACTATCGCTTAATTGATCATTGATCAAACGACCGAATTTGACAAAAGTCAAAACACGAAAGTTGTTCGTATCGACGAACCAAGTCAAACGGAGCAAAGAATTGCTCCCGGACCGACCTGACGCGCCGCCGACGCGCCGCCGGAGGTGGCTGCCGGCCGCCGGTCAAGGTGGTCCGATGGCTACCAAAATTTACCAGAATGTAGAACTCAACAAGCCCAACAAGTTTAGTAACTACCTCAAAGTCTGGATCGAAGTGGAAGTGGCCGGAATCGGTGTCGGCAAGTTCTAGATCCAAAACTTCCCGAGCTCAATCCGCCGCCTACGGTGATTTTCGGTGAAATCCAAGGGCACCATCGTGTTCATGGGGTTGAGGGCTTCAAAACCCGATACACGGATTGGTCCGGGGTGGCCGGAAAATGGCCGGAGCATGAGGAGGCCGTCGGCCTCTTCTTTGGCCGCCGCGTGCGGCGTCACGCCGGCGAGGCGGGCGGCAAGGCCGGGTGGGCTAGGTCTGTCGGCCCGAGCTGCACCTTTTGGTGGTGGCGGTGAGGCACACGGTGGCCGGTCACGGCTCGCCGGAAAACAACCAGAAGAGAGAGAAAGGGAGAGCTGCGCGGGGAGAGAGAGAGAGGGAGGAGAGAGAAAGTTCCAGAAAAAAAATAAAATCTTTCTTTTATAGAAAAACGTGGAACTTCCGAGGGCTGTAACTCCTTCATACGATGTCCATTTCCGATGAACCAAATTCCTACGAACTCGATTCGACGAGGTCTACAACTTTCATGAAGGAAGTTTTCCCAAATTCTCAACGGGTAAAAAGTTACCTTAATTAACCTTGTGTAACTTATAATTACCACCGTAATTATCGTTTTACGACGAAAACCCCTAAAAATATGAAATCGTATCATTTCACTTCAAATTTCACGAACTATTTTATAAAAATAATACGGAAATTTTCGGGGTATTACAGTCTACCCTCCTTAAAGAAATTTCGTCCCGAAATTAGGACGCAGAGTATACCCAAGGTCATCACACTTCAATTACAAAATCCAAATTTTATTGATGATAACTTAGGTAGTACACAACAAACCACAACATAACAACCACAACTTCCGAAATATTCCTATTACAAATTCTAAGATTGCCTCACAGGGCTTTAACTACCAGAAGCCATCCTTAAACCTCCAATAGTGACTTCGTGGATAAGAGGCCGGATGTCTCGGAATTCCATACATCATCAGCTGGTAGAAATATGCTGCCTCCACGAAACACTTGCAAGTGTCGCAACATTCTCTAGCTGCATGCCTATCTCCATCCACGTCCCACATGTCCTGGCCAAAAGGACGCCAAAAACTTGACTCACCGCAAGTAAGACATTTACCGGCGGGCAGGAAAGCAGTAGTCGACGGAAAATACAATAGTAGATGCTCATGACAAAACTCGGCCTGATGCATCATCCGCTCGACTTCTTGTCTACAGTAGTAGATGTTCCATCCGCTTCTCCACCAGTCGAGGGCTTCACACAGTCGCTGCACCGTTTTCTGCTGCTCGGCTCGTGGTCCTAAAATCATCTTAATCATACATGCTGCATAAAATGCAACATGATGACCTACCACTGAACTGGGACGCGAACCATAGAATGTTCCTGGTTTGCATGCCGCATCGAAATACTCCAGGGCTAGAGATATATTCGCTGCCTCCACGAGTACTCGTATTCCCATTCGGAACAGAGACTCCGGGTTCTTCGCTTCCCAGCATCGATTAGCGAAGATGCGCACCTGCCTGTCCGCTTCTATGGAACCAGTGGGTCTGGATCCACCATCGAACCCATCCATGTCGATCGCCGCCAACGTAGACCAGCTATCGGCATACTCCTTGAAGTCCTTCGAGACACAACGGAGTTCCATTGTGCTCTGCAGGGATGCGGTAGCCACCAACTGGAATATGTACTTCCAGATCTCCACCGGAAGTTCACTCCAATCAGTATTCTTTGATCTCTTACTGCACTCTCCTTTGCTCACCATTTTGCAAATTCTAGTAGATGTGTTTGTTTGAAATCAGATATGAGTTAAGTAACACAGCTCCTTATCCTATGTATTTAAGACAAAATTTTCCACCGTAAGGAAAACATTCTTTAATGCGAGTGCGGTGCACTCAGCAACCACTAAGAATAATTATTGCTCATATCTGTCTCAATTACTCAAAAGTATCGCCCACGATACAAGATTCCGCGAGATTAAATCAACAAAAACTCAGTCTTCCACTAACACCGGTCATAATGACTCATTACTTTAACTTTCGCATAATTAATTCCTCAAAAGATGCGAGGTCTCACAAGAGTGGAACTGTATGTGGAAAAATCAGTGCATCGGGGAAAGAAAATCTTCCACGATCTCCAAGGGCTCCGACAATTAGCTGTAATCAGCCGCTCACTTTTGCTTTTGAATTTTCAAATCCTCCACCAACCATAAATATACACCTTACGCATCCACTAACAGATACTTTCCATTAGTGCCATAACCTCCTTTCTCTTTCAAAGAGGACTTCTTCACTCCACTTCTCAGAAATTTACACCAACTCAAACATGTCACGTAAAGTGAATTCGTTCAGTGAATTACTTCAATCTGATCCCTCTGAAAGCCAATTCTTTGAGGGCTTAGATGAAATAATTTCACCAGCAATCGAATTCGACAACGATATCGACATGCTAGACATGCTTCTAGCAGAAGACGAAGCCATTGAAATAGCCCCAAGTCCACAAGTATCATCTCCACAAGCTGAACCTAGTTCATCCAAACGTATTCCACTGAGGAAGAGCTTCACCAAATACCAAGTCCAAGCATTGAAGGACTTCGTCGAGGCTTTTCCACAGCCAACTGTTCAACAGCGACAAGATTTGGGTGACCAAATAAAGTTAACGTTTGCACAAGTCTCTGCCTGGGTGATTAAGCATCGACCCCGAACGCCTGCCCAAACAACTCGTCAACAAAATTTTCTGCTGAGACAGCAAATCAATGAGCTTCAAGCTCAACTTAGCCAGTACCAAGCAGCATTCAACAGAATCAACTGCAACCACTGTGGAAAACGAGTTACTCCCAATAGTGAGCTACTAAAAGGGATTGAAGAGACTACCCCACAACCTCAGACTCTTCAAATTCCTGCAGTCATCGGTCCAAGGGAAAAGTCTCACATGAGGAGGGATATTCAAAAGTGTATGTCGATCCCACATCACTCTTCTTCTACACAACAACCATCAGACAAAATCAACCGTTCAGAACCTGAAGAAGCATCTGCCGTGGCAGAAGCATCTGTCGTGGCAGACACAACTAAGATTTCTGAAATCATTGTGTCGGTCAGAGATGAGCTAATCATCATGGCATCTGCTGATGCGCCACTGTGGATCTCTGCACTCAAATCCAGCTCTGTCACGCTTCATGAGTTCCTGAATGAAGCAGAGTACAAGAGAATCTTCACTAACGGTATTGATCTTACTCCCACTAACTTCCAAACTGAAGCTTCACGCTACACAGCCACTATTCCCCTCAGTCCTGTCGTACTCGTGAATCTCTTCATGGATGTGGACCAATGGTCCACCATATTCGGTAGCATCATTTCAAGGGCGAGTATCCTTGATGTCTTGTCATCAGGGACTACTGAAAGCTACCACGACACCATCCAAGTCATGACTGCTGAATTCCAGGTGACCAGTCCATCTGTCTCCACTCGTGTTACTCACTTTGTTCGTTATTGCCAACGACAAACAGAACAAAGTTGGGCAATAATTGACGTCTCTGTGGACGGTTTAAGCTCAAATCTGGGTCCACACCCAAGATCTCAATGCAAGAAGCGTCCATCCGGATGCTTAATCCAAGATTTGTTCAACGGCAGCTCTCGTGTCGTATGGGTGGAACATGTTGATGTACAGGATCAAATCATGCACCAAACATACCGAACGCTAGTGGAGTCAGGCTTAGCCTTTGGAGCAAGGCGATGGGTAGAAATACTTCAGAGGCAAGCGGAACGGTTAAATTATTCCGCGGCTGACACTTATCCACCTCAAGACTTTTGTGTCATACCATCTGTGGAAGGAAGAAGAAACTTGTTGCAGATGGCATGCAGAATAGTGACAGACTTTTTCACAGACATCGGCAACTCTACTGCTCATGAATGGAAGGTAGCTGAACAAACCAAGTTCAGGGGTTCAGGGATAAGAGTCTCCACCAACAAAATCTGGAACAGGCTGAATAAGCCTCATGGTCTCACTCGAACTGCATCTGCAATAATCCAGCATCATGTCTCTCACCGAAAGCTGTTTGACTTCTTCATTGACGTACAAACTCGGAACCAGTGGGACCACCTAGCATTGGAAAAAGAAGTACAGGAGATTGCACATATCACAACTGGTCATGATCCACGCAATTGTGTCTCCTTGTTGCAAATGCACAACACCTATATACTCCAAGAAAGTTGTACTGATCCAACAGGGTCATACGTGATTTATGCTCCTATTAGTCAGTCAACGGTGCAGAAGTTAATAGGTGGTTGTGAGTTAGGTACAATTGTATTCCTAACTTCAGGTTTTTCAATTCTACCAGATATGCCTACTGCTGGAAGAACAGAAGGGGTCTCAGACAATCCATACATTGGTTGTCTGGTAACGGTAGCAACACAGATCTCTACTGAGCTGCTGAAGAACAAGAAAGGGTCAGTGGATCAAGTATGTCATTTGATCCAGGGTACGGTTGAGAGAATTAGGAATGTAGCCATGTAAGACTATCAATTTCGGAATTGTAATTTGTACTTTATATTCTTAACAACACAACAGCACTGAAGAGCACATGATGGGGATCCGCCGCGGTCGGGCCATCACTCGATAAATACTGTGCGTAATTAAGCATACGAAGTAACCATTACTTGAATGAATCTAAGAACCTAACGTCAAACCCTAAACCGATCCTAAGCTCTAAACCCTAACTTCTCTTCACAACTCAACAACTCGTTTCATTACAGTAGAGCGTTCCATTGCTCAATCACTTCCTTAGAGCATTGTTTTGCTCTGATACCAATCTGTCACGCCCCGATTTTCCAATCAATTAATAAGGCATTTTGCCCTTAATTACAAACCATTTCGGGAACGTGACGACATGGAATATCAAATACAAATATGCACTAGAATTTTTTTCTTTTTAATTCAAGTACACAACACCAACTCCATGCCCAACATTGTAATTTCAAACTCAATACAAGAGTCGAATATTACATACCAAATATTTATATAATAAATTGATACATCAAAATATTACATAAATAAATCTTCAGAGTGCGAAGCATAAAATAGCGGAAGTCTTATAACCCAACAAAATATATGCAGCCTTGCATTACTCCTGGTTATCCTAACCTGCAGGTATAACCCCTACACCGTGGAATAGTGTACCGGGTTATATCAACAAACCCGGTCAGCTTACGAAGCTGGTATGAGTTAACTCAGTTTTACTCACCCTAAACCGTTTAACAAAAATATACATATATAGTTTGTTTTAAACAAATATATGTAAGTTATATTCTTCAAAAACAATTCAAATCCCGAAAATTCATATTATAAAATATAATGAACCTACGCATCCCATAATACGTATTTTAACCCCACACGTCCCATAACGTGTATGTTAATCCCAGGGTAATTCAGAATATTAAACAATATAAACCTTCCCCAAAATCATTTCCCAAAATTATGATTTCTTTCTTTTTAAGAAAAGTAAATCATCATAATAATTACTTCAATTTTTAAAGAAGTAAAAACTTCAAAATACAATTCAATATTGTTCAAGAATTGTAATTCATTTATCAATGCTCCAAATATTTAAGAAGCAAATTCATATCATACTCACACAAAACCACAATCAACTTCAAATGATTAAAAGCGAGAATACCATTTTTCTTCTCCTTTTAATACATCAAGATAAAGCGAGAATACCATTTTTCTTCTCCTTTATTACATAAAGTATTCATCTTTGTTTTCAATGAATACATGGCTACACAGTCTAGAACTCTAACCTTCACCTTCTGGCTACACAGTCTAAAGCTCTAACCTTCACCATTGGCTACACAGTCTAGAGCTCTAACCTTCACCCATTGGCTACACAGTCTAAAGCTCTAACCTTCACCCATTGGCTACAAAAACATTCGAGTAGGCAAACACAATATCATAATTTTTGAAATATTGTTCCCACAAAATCCACCAATTAAAACAATAAAATGAATACTTTCAAATATTGTTTTAACACAAAATCACACATGCTGATATATCAAATTAAAACTGTATTTAATTTATATATCGCAAAATCATTTAAATAAATATAATTATTTATTTTCGCAAACAACACAATATGAATTAATATTCATATATAAAATATCGTGAGATTCACTCACCTCTAATTCCTGCTGCGTCTTCAAATAGTAACCAGGAATCGACAAGCACGAGCTACACTTCTCGTAAACACCTATGATTATGCAATATCCAATTAGCATAATACATTTCCAAAATAATCCAAATGTTCCTCAAATGTCTCCTACGACATCGGAACATTTAATCGAGACCATTTGACCAAAAGTCAACCATCGGTCAACGTGGGTCCCACGTCTACTATTCATCAACGGGTCCCACACAAAATCCGAAACTTCCAAAATCCAACAGCATGCTTATTTCTAGCATCCTAACATCATATCCAAAATTGGTGATGATCCAACGGTCGGATCATCACGGATCTAACGATCCATAACTATCGCTTAATTGATCATTGATCAAACGACCGAATTTGACAAAAGTCAAAACACGAAAGTTGTTCGTATCGACGAACCAAGTCAAACGGAGCAAAGAATTGCTCCCGGACCGACCTGACGCGCCGCCGACGCGCCGCCGGAGGTGGCTGCCGGCCGCCGGTCAAGGTGGTCCGATGGCTACCAAAATTTACCAGAATGTAGAACTCAACAAGCCCAACAAGTTTAGTAACTACCTCAAAGTCTGGATCGAAGTGGAAGTGGCCGGAATCGGTGTCGGCAAGTTCTAGATCCAAAACTTCCCGAGCTCAATCCGCCGCCTACGGTGATTTTCGGTGAAATCCAAGGGCACCATCGTGTTCATGGGGTTGAGGGCTTCAAAACCCGATACACGGATTGGTCCGGGGTGGCCGGAAAATGGCCGGAGCATGAGGAGGCCGTCGGCCTCTTCTTTGGCCGCCGCGTGCGGCGTCACGCCGGCGAGGCGGGCGGCAAGGCCGGGTGGGCTAGGTCTGTCGGCCCGAGCTGCACCTTTTGGTGGTGGCGGTGAGGCACACGGTGGCCGGTCACGGCTCGCCGGAAAACAACCAGAAGAGAGAGAAAGGGAGAGCTGCGCGGGGAGAGAGAGAGAGGGAGGAGAGAGAAAGTTCCAGAAAAAAAAATAAAATCTTTCTTTTATAGAAAAACGTGGAACTTCCGAGGGCTGTAACTCCTTCATACGATGTCCATTTCCGATGAACCAAATTCCTACGAACTCGATTCGACGAGGTCTACAACTTTCATGAAGGAAGTTTTCCCAAATTCTCAACGGGTAAAAAGTTACCTTAATTAACCTTGTGTAACTTATAATTACCACCGTAATTATCGTTTTACGACGAAAACCCCTAAAAATATGAAATCGTATCATTTCACTTCAAATTTCACGAACTATTTTATAAAAATAATACGGAAATTTTCGGGGTATTACAGTTTTAGATCATTATTCACTAAAGTGCTTTTATTTGATTAATATATGTGAGTTATTTGAATGCCTTACAATTATTTCTCTCACATATCTTTGAGTGAAAAGCTTTTAAGCATGAGCCATGATTCTGAGTGAAAATAGAGAGCTTACCTTTGTGAGGATAACTTGTTTGAAGCATGCTAAGCTCCAATACATCACCATTGTTTTTTCCTAGTCTTACTTGTTCACATGAATTTCATGCTTGTTAATTAACTCTCGAATTTCTTGTGACAAATTTTGGTTGAGTGCTAAACTTGATTCCATGAAAGTAAGAGATTTATGAGGCAAAATGTTAAGGGCAATAGAGTCATTTTCGTATGAAGTATGGGTGTGTTGCTAGGGACTAGCAAAAACTAAGTGTGGGGGAATTTGATAGGAGCACAAAGTGTGACGTTT
This sequence comes from Rubus parviflorus, assembly GCA_029955375.1. Lineage (NCBI taxonomy): Eukaryota > Viridiplantae > Streptophyta > Magnoliopsida > Rosales > Rosaceae > Rubus > Rubus parviflorus. Next base: position 741,013 of record JARGGL010000008.1, on the reverse strand, counting down.
TAATGTGTTTTTCTCATCCTTTGGCTGCGTTTTATTTATAACTTTGCTATTTTAGCTTAGTTTCCATCTTTTGAGTCCCGAAATGATGTTTAAATGTGTTAATGAATAAAATGAGGTTTTTAGGAAACTTTCCTGTTTTGACTTTCCTAATTTGTTTTGGAAACTTTCCTCATTTAAAATCTTTCCTCATTTGTGCTTTCTCCTACACTTGGCAGGAATCCTAATGACGTCAGGAATCCTAGTGCAACCAGGATTACTATTTCAGCTCGGAATGGAAAATTGGAACTCGGAAAAATTACGAAGCTTAATGGGCTTTTTCAAGGCCCATTAAGAGGTGGGCTGCCATGAGGCCCGATTGGGAGGCCCAAATCCATGAAAACAAGTCTATTGGACTCTTGGATGTAACCCTAGCCCATTAGGGTTTATTTTGGACGAAAATTACAAGGGAAATAAGGGAGATTATTCCTCTTTGCCGCATATTTCCTTCCATATAGGAGTAGGACTTTTCATTTATTAAATCTTTTTACTTTCCCAAAGTTTTTATTCTCTTAAATACCTACTTCTTTTAGGATACTAATTCAGATTTTTGGGAATGTATTTAGATGGAATTTCGGCAAGAGAGGAAGGGGATTTCTTGTGGGCTACTCAAGGGAATATTTTGGCAATTATCCAAGGAGATTAATTCAGATTTTTAAGAGATTAATTGGAGGAAATTCGGCACTGTTCATTCGGCACTATTCATCTATGATTTCGGCAACCAATGCAAGGAGAATCCATGTGGAACTCAACTAGGTTTATCAAGGAATTAATTCAGAAATTTATGGATGAATCTAGTCCTAATTTCGGCAAAAAGAGAAGGGTTTCTTGGTGGCTACTCAATTAATTTTCAGCAACAATTAAGAGATAGATCCTAAAAGATTTCGACATCTAGATGGAGGGCTAGGATTGCATCAAGGGTTCCATGATTTCTCCTATAAATAGGCTGCTCTTCAACACAATTCGACACACCTTCTACCCGAGAAAAATACCATTCCATACCTCTCAAGTTTCGACAACACCACCATCCAAGGTTCTCGGCTTCCATTCTCTAGTGCAAGGGTTCTCAAGGCTTCAAGGAGGAGGAGAAGGCGAAATCACCATCATCACCAACCATATTTCGACATCACCATCTTCATCACCAACTTGTCTTCACGGCTTGGATTACTTGTGGTCAAGGATTCAAGGTTTTGTGGCTTCAAGATCTTCATGCTATTCATATGGTGTATTTCAACTTAGCCTTTAAATTTATACCTCTTTGTTGCTTGTTAATCTTTTGTATTAGTTAACATGACATGGATTATATAATTTCCAGCCCTTGTTTATGGATTTATTTAATTATTGGATTGGATTTAATTAGTTCTTCTAGCAGCTTATGTGAATTTGTTTATTTGATTTTGTCTTTAATGTTGGAATCAAATAAAAAGGATCATGGATAGTTGAGTGGTCTCAGTAGGTCGTGCACTTTAATTAACAAGCTTTTTCTTATGCGTTGAACATGTTTTGATTAGCTACCTTTGCATGTTTGATTGTTTAATCTTGGTGTGGTCGCTTAGGTTGAAATTCATAGGAAGATGTTTATTTGGGAGATGTGTGGTGGTCCAACATCTTACATATGTTAATTTCGGATTCATGGCTAGGGAATTAATTAATTTTTGGTTCAATGATTGGTAAATTTGTACACTTGTGGTTGTAAATTATAAATTTGATGTTCCATCTTATTCAATTGATTCTTTTATTCTTTGTAGTTTAATTAATTTATTTTATTCAATCAATCCCTAATCCCCCTTTGATTTTGTAAATATGTATATATATACCTGTATATTTGTGACACTAATTCTTTATAATGATTCTTTGTTTAGGTACTACCCCTAATCCCCGTTGTTAACGATCCCTACTTGCTTTATACTACCGATGATTTTAGGGTTTAAATTGATTCTTGCAAAAGTTATGTCAATATCCCCGGCAACGGCGCCATGTGGTCCATTTGTGCATGTGTTGATATCTTTCATGAGGTTTTAGATCATTATTCACTAAAGTGCTTTTATTTGATTAATATATGTGAGTTATTTGAATGCCTTACAATTATTTCTCTCACATATCTTTGAGTGAAAAGCTTTTAAGCATGAGCCATGATTCTGAGTGAAAATAGAGAGCTTACCTTTGTGAGGATAACTTGTTTGAAGCATGCTAAGCTCCAATACATCACCATTGTTTTTTCCTAGTCTTACTTGTTCACATGAATTTCATGCTTGTTAATTAACTCTCGAATTTCTTGTGACAAATTTTGGTTGAGTGCTAAACTTGATTCCATGAAAGTAAGAGATTTATGAGGCAAAATGTTAAGGGCAATAGAGTCATTTTCGTATGAAGTATGGGTGTGTTGCTAGGGACTAGCAAAAACTAAGTGTGGGGGAATTTGATAGGAGCACAAAGTGTGACGTTTTAATGTGTTTTTCTCATCCTTTGGCTGCGTTTTATTTATAACTTTGCTATTTTAGCTTAGTTTCCATCTTTTGAGTCCCGAAATGATGTTTAAATGTGTTAATGAATAAAATGAGGTTTTTAGGAAACTTTCCTGTTTTGACTTTCCTAATTTGTTTTGGAAACTTTCCTCATTTAAAATCTTTCCTCATTTGTGCTTTCTCCTACACTTGGCAGGAATCCTAATGACGTCAGGAATCCTAGTGCAACCAGGATTACTATTTCAGCTCGGAATGGAAAATTGGAACTCGGAAAAATTACGAAGCTTAATGGGCTTTTTCAAGGCCCATTAAGAGGTGGGCTGCCATGAGGCCCGATTGGGAGGCCCAAATCCATGAAAACAAGTCTATTGGACTCTTGGATGTAACCCTAGCCCATTAGGGTTTATTTTGGACGAAAATTACAAGGGAAATAAGGGAGATTATTCCTCTTTGCCGCATATTTCCTTCCATATAGGAGTAGGACTTTTCATTTATTAAATCTTTTTACTTTCCCAAAGTTTTTATTCTCTTAAATACCTACTTCTTTTAGGATACTAATTCAGATTTTTGGGAATGTATTTAGATGGAATTTCGGCAAGAGAGGAAGGGGATTTCTTGTGGGCTACTCAAGGGAATATTTTGGCAATTATCCAAGGAGATTAATTCAGATTTTTAAGAGATTAATTGGAGGAAATTCGGCACTGTTCATTCGGCACTATTCATCTATGATTTCGGCAACCAATGCAAGGAGAATCCATGTGGAACTCAACTAGGTTTATCAAGGAATTAATTCAGAAATTTATGGATGAATCTAGTCCTAATTTCGGCAAAAAGAGAAGGGTTTCTTGGTGGCTACTCAATTAATTTTCAGCAACAATTAAGAGATAGATCCTAAAAGATTTCGACATCTAGATGGAGGGCTAGGATTGCATCAAGGGTTCCATGATTTCTCCTATAAATAGGCTGCTCTTCAACACAATTCGACACACCTTCTACCCGAGAAAAATACCATTCCATACCTCTCAAGTTTCGACAACACCACCATCCAAGGTTCTCGGCTTCCATTCTCTAGTGCAAGGGTTCTCAAGGCTTCAAGGAGGAGGAGAAGGCGAAATCACCATCATCACCAACCATATTTCGACATCACCATCTTCATCACCAACTTGTCTTCACGGCTTGGATTACTTGTGGTCAAGGATTCAAGGTTTTGTGGCTTCAAGATCTTCATGCTATTCATATGGTGTATTTCAACTTAGCCTTTAAATTTATACCTCTTTGTTGCTTGTTAATCTTTTGTATTAGTTAACATGACATGGATTATATAATTTCCAGCCCTTGTTTATGGATTTATTTAATTATTGGATTGGATTTAATTAGTTCTTCTAGCAGCTTATGTGAATTTGTTTATTTGATTTTGTCTTTAATGTTGGAATCAAATAAAAAGGATCATGGATAGTTGAGTGGTCTCAGTAGGTCGTGCACTTTAATTAACAAGCTTTTTCTTATGCGTTGAACATGTTTTGATTAGCTACCTTTGCATGTTTGATTGTTTAATCTTGGTGTGGTCGCTTAGGTTGAAATTCATAGGAAGATGTTTATTTGGGAGATGTGTGGTGGTCCAACATCTTACATATGTTAATTTCGGATTCATGGCTAGGGAATTAATTAATTTTTGGTTCAATGATTGGTAAATTTGTACACTTGTGGTTGTAAATTATAAATTTGATGTTCCATCTTATTCAATTGATTCTTTTATTCTTTGTAGTTTAATTAATTTATTTTATTCAATCAATCCCTAATCCCCCTTTGATTTTGTAAATATGTATATATATACCTGTATATTTGTGACACTAATTCTTTATAATGATTCTTTGTTTAGGTACTACCCCTAATCCCCGTTGTTAACGATCCCTACTTGCTTTATACTACCGATGATTTTAGGGTTTAAATTGATTCTTGCAAAAGTTATGTCAATATCCCCGGCAACGGCGCCATGTGGTCCATTTGTGCATGTGTTGATATCTTTCATGAGGTTTTAGATCATTATTCACTAAAGTGCTTTTATTTGATTAATATATGTGAGTTATTTGAATGCCTTACAATTATTTCTCTCACATATCTTTGAGTGAAAAGCTTTTAAGCATGAGCCATGATTCTGAGTGAAAATAGAGAGCTTACCTTTGTGAGGATAACTTGTTTGAAGCATGCTAAGCTCCAATACATCACCATTGTTTTTTCCTAGTCTTACTTGTTCACATGAATTTCATGCTTGTTAATTAACTCTCGAATTTCTTGTGACAAATTTTGGTTGAGTGCTAAACTTGATTCCATGAAAGTAAGAGATTTATGAGGCAAAATGTTAAGGGCAATAGAGTCATTTTCGTATGAAGTATGGGTGTGTTGCTAGGGACTAGCAAAAACTAAGTGTGGGGGAATTTGATAGGAGCACAAAGTGTGACGTTTTAATGTGTTTTTCTCATCCTTTGGCTGCGTTTTATTTATAACTTTGCTATTTTAGCTTAGTTTCCATCTTTTGAGTCCCGAAATGATGTTTAAATGTGTTAATGAATAAAATGAGGTTTTTAGGAAACTTTCCTGTTTTGACTTTCCTAATTTGTTTTGGAAACTTTCCTCATTTAAAATCTTTCCTCATTTGTGCTTTCTCCTACACTTGGCAGGAATCCTAATGACGTCAGGAATCCTAGTGCAACCAGGATTACTATTTCAGCTCGGAATGGAAAATTGGAACTCGGAAAAATTACGAAGCTTAATGGGCTTTTTCAAGGCCCATTAAGAGGTGGGCTGCCATGAGGCCCGATTGGGAGGCCCAAATCCATGAAAACAAGTCTATTGGACTCTTGGATGTAACCCTAGCCCATTAGGGTTTATTTTGGACGAAAATTACAAGGGAAATAAGGGAGATTATTCCTCTTTGCCGCATATTTCCTTCCATATAGGAGTAGGACTTTTCATTTATTAAATCTTTTTACTTTCCCAAAGTTTTTATTCTCTTAAATACCTACTTCTTTTAGGATACTAATTCAGATTTTTGGGAATGTATTTAGATGGAATTTCGGCAAGAGAGGAAGGGGATTTCTTGTGGGCTACTCAAGGGAATATTTTGGCAATTATCCAAGGAGATTAATTCAGATTTTTAAGAGATTAATTGGAGGAAATTCGGCACTGTTCATTCGGCACTATTCATCTATGATTTCGGCAACCAATGCAAGGAGAATCCATGTGGAACTCAACTAGGTTTATCAAGGAATTAATTCAGAAATTTATGGATGAATCTAGTCCTAATTTCGGCAAAAAGAGAAGGGTTTCTTGGTGGCTACTCAATTAATTTTCAGCAACAATTAAGAGATAGATCCTAAAAGATTTCGACATCTAGATGGAGGGCTAGGATTGCATCAAGGGTTCCATGATTTCTCCTATAAATAGGCTGCTCTTCAACACAATTCGACACACCTTCTACCCGAGAAAAATACCATTCCATACCTCTCAAGTTTCGACAACACCACCATCCAAGGTTCTCGGCTTCCATTCTCTAGTGCAAGGGTTCTCAAGGCTTCAAGGAGGAGGAGAAGGCGAAATCACCATCATCACCAACCATATTTCGACATCACCATCTTCATCACCAACTTGTCTTCACGGCTTGGATTACTTGTGGTCAAGGATTCAAGGTTTTGTGGCTTCAAGATCTTCATGCTATTCATATGGTGTATTTCAACTTAGCCTTTAAATTTATACCTCTTTGTTGCTTGTTAATCTTTTGTATTAGTTAACATGACATGGATTATATAATTTCCAGCCCTTGTTTATGGATTTATTTAATTATTGGATTGGATTTAATTAGTTCTTCTAGCAGCTTATGTGAATTTGTTTATTTGATTTTGTCTTTAATGTTGGAATCAAATAAAAAGGATCATGGATAGTTGAGTGGTCTCAGTAGGTCGTGCACTTTAATTAACAAGCTTTTTCTTATGCGTTGAACATGTTTTGATTAGCTACCTTTGCATGTTTGATTGTTTAATCTTGGTGTGGTCGCTTAGGTTGAAATTCATAGGAAGATGTTTATTTGGGAGATGTGTGGTGGTCCAACATCTTACATATGTTAATTTCGGATTCATGGCTAGGGAATTAATTAATTTTTGGTTCAATGATTGGTAAATTTGTACACTTGTGGTTGTAAATTATAAATTTGATGTTCCATCTTATTCAATTGATTCTTTTATTCTTTGTAGTTTAATTAATTTATTTTATTCAATCAATCCCTAATCCCCCTTTGATTTTGTAAATATGTATATATATACCTGTATATTTGTGACACTAATTCTTTATAATGATTCTTTGTTTAGGTACTACCCCTAATCCCCGTTGTTAACGATCCCTACTTGCTTTATACTACCGATGATTTTAGGGTTTAAATTGATTCTTGCAAAAGTTATGTCAATATCCCCGGCAACGGCGCCATGTGGTCCATTTGTGCATGTGTTGATATCTTTCATGAGGTTTTAGATCATTATTCACTAAAGTGCTTTTATTTGATTAATATATGTGAGTTATTTGAATGCCTTACAATTATTTCTCTCACATATCTTTGAGTGAAAAGCTTTTAAGCATGAGCCATGATTCTGAGTGAAAATAGAGAGCTTACCTTTGTGAGGATAACTTGTTTGAAGCATGCTAAGCTCCAATACATCACCATTGTTTTTTCCTAGTCTTACTTGTTCACATGAATTTCATGCTTGTTAATTAACTCTCGAATTTCTTGTGACAAATTTTGGTTGAGTGCTAAACTTGATTCCATGAAAGTAAGAGATTTATGAGGCAAAATGTTAAGGGCAATAGAGTCATTTTCGTATGAAGTATGGGTGTGTTGCTAGGGACTAGCAAAAACTAAGTGTGGGGGAATTTGATAGGAGCACAAAGTGTGACGTTTTAATGTGTTTTTCTCATCCTTTGGCTGCGTTTTATTTATAACTTTGCTATTTTAGCTTAGTTTCCATCTTTTGAGTCCCGAAATGATGTTTAAATGTGTTAATGAATAAAATGAGGTTTTTAGGAAACTTTCCTGTTTTGACTTTCCTAATTTGTTTTGGAAACTTTCCTCATTTAAAATCTTTCCTCATTTGTGCTTTCTCCTACACTTGGCAGGAATCCTAATGACGTCAGGAATCCTAGTGCAACCAGGATTACTATTTCAGCTCGGAATGGAAAATTGGAACTCGGAAAAATTACGAAGCTTAATGGGCTTTTTCAAGGCCCATTAAGAGGTGGGCTGCCATGAGGCCCGATTGGGAGGCCCAAATCCATGAAAACAAGTCTATTGGACTCTTGGATGTAACCCTAGCCCATTAGGGTTTATTTTGGACGAAAATTACAAGGGAAATAAGGGAGATTATTCCTCTTTGCCGCATATTTCCTTCCATATAGGAGTAGGACTTTTCATTTATTAAATCTTTTTACTTTCCCAAAGTTTTTATTCTCTTAAATACCTACTTCTTTTAGGATACTAATTCAGATTTTTGGGAATGTATTTAGATGGAATTTCGGCAAGAGAGGAAGGGGATTTCTTGTGGGCTACTCAAGGGAATATTTTGGCAATTATCCAAGGAGATTAATTCAGATTTTTAAGAGATTAATTGGAGGAAATTCGGCACTGTTCATTCGGCACTATTCATCTATGATTTCGGCAACCAATGCAAGGAGAATCCATGTGGAACTCAACTAGGTTTATCAAGGAATTAATTCAGAAATTTATGGATGAATCTAGTCCTAATTTCGGCAAAAAGAGAAGGGTTTCTTGGTGGCTACTCAATTAATTTTCAGCAACAATTAAGAGATAGATCCTAAAAGATTTCGACATCTAGATGGAGGGCTAGGATTGCATCAAGGGTTCCATGATTTCTCCTATAAATAGGCTGCTCTTCAACACAATTCGACACACCTTCTACCCGAGAAAAATACCATTCCATACCTCTCAAGTTTCGACAACACCACCATCCAAGGTTCTCGGCTTCCATTCTCTAGTGCAAGGGTTCTCAAGGCTTCAAGGAGGAGGAGAAGGCGAAATCACCATCATCACCAACCATATTTCGACATCACCATCTTCATCACCAACTTGTCTTCACGGCTTGGATTACTTGTGGTCAAGGATTCAAGGTTTTGTGGCTTCAAGATCTTCATGCTATTCATATGGTGTATTTCAACTTAGCCTTTAAATTTATACCTCTTTGTTGCTTGTTAATCTTTTGTATTAGTTAACATGACATGGATTATATAATTTCCAGCCCTTGTTTATGGATTTATTTAATTATTGGATTGGATTTAATTAGTTCTTCTAGCAGCTTATGTGAATTTGTTTATTTGATTTTGTCTTTAATGTTGGAATCAAATAAAAAGGATCATGGATAGTTGAGTGGTCTCAGTAGGTCGTGCACTTTAATTAACAAGCTTTTTCTTATGCGTTGAACATGTTTTGATTAGCTACCTTTGCATGTTTGATTGTTTAATCTTGGTGTGGTCGCTTAGGTTGAAATTCATAGGAAGATGTTTATTTGGGAGATGTGTGGTGGTCCAACATCTTACATATGTTAATTTCGGATTCATGGCTAGGGAATTAATTAATTTTTGGTTCAATGATTGGTAAATTTGTACACTTGTGGTTGTAAATTATAAATTTGATGTTCCATCTTATTCAATTGATTCTTTTATTCTTTGTAGTTTAATTAATTTATTTTATTCAATCAATCCCTAATCCCCCTTTGATTTTGTAAATATGTATATATATACCTGTATATTTGTGACACTAATTCTTTATAATGATTCTTTGTTTAGGTACTACCCCTAATCCCCGTTGTTAACGATCCCTACTTGCTTTATACTACCGATGATTTTAGGGTTTAAATTGATTCTTGCAAAAGTTATGTCAATATCCCCGGCAACGGCGCCATGTGGTCCATTTGTGCATGTGTTGATATCTTTCATGAGGTTTTAGATCATTATTCACTAAAGTGCTTTTATTTGATTAATATATGTGAGTTATTTGAATGCCTTACAATTATTTCTCTCACATATCTTTGAGTGAAAAGCTTTTAAGCATGAGCCATGATTCTGAGTGAAAATAGAGAGCTTACCTTTGTGAGGATAACTTGTTTGAAGCATGCTAAGCTCCAATACATCACCATTGTTTTTTCCTAGTCTTACTTGTTCACATGAATTTCATGCTTGTTAATTAACTCTCGAATTTCTTGTGACAAATTTTGGTTGAGTGCTAAACTTGATTCCATGAAAGTAAGAGATTTATGAGGCAAAATGTTAAGGGCAATAGAGTCATTTTCGTATGAAGTATGGGTGTGTTGCTAGGGACTAGCAAAAACTAAGTGTGGGGGAATTTGATAGGAGCACAAAGTGTGACGTTTTAATGTGTTTTTCTCATCCTTTGGCTGCGTTTTATTTATAACTTTGCTATTTTAGCTTAGTTTCCATCTTTTGAGTCCCGAAATGATGTTTAAATGTGTTAATGAATAAAATGAGGTTTTTTGGAAACTTTCCTGTTTTGACTTTCCTAATTTGTTTTGGAAACTTTCCTCATTTAAAATCTTTCCTCATTTGTGCTTTCTCCTACACTTGGCAGGAATCCTAATGACGTCAGGAATCCTAGTGCAACCAGGATTACTATTTCAGCTCGGAATGGAAAATTGGAACTCGGAAAAATTACGAAGCTTAATGGGCTTTTTCAAGGCCCATTAAGAGGTGGGCTGCCATGAGGCCCGATTGGGAGGCCCAAATCCATGAAAACAAGTCTATTGGACTCTTGGATGTAACCCTAGCCCATTAGGGTTTATTTTGGACGAAAATTACAAGGGAAATAAGGGAGATTATTCCTCTTTGCCGCATATTTCCTTCCATATAGGAGTAGGACTTTTCATTTATTAAATCTTTTTACTTTCCCAAAGTTTTTATTCTCTTAAATACCTACTTCTTTTAGGATACTAATTCAGATTTTTGGGAATGTATTTAGATGGAATTTCGGCAAGAGAGGAAGGGGATTTCTTGTGGGCTACTCAAGGGAATATTTTGGCAATTATCCAAGGAGATTAATTCAGATTTTTAAGAGATTAATTGGAGGAAATTCGGCACTGTTCATTCGGCACTATTCATCTATGATTTCGGCAACCAATGCAAGGAGAATCCATGTGGAACTCAACTAGGTTTATCAAGGAATTAATTCAGAAATTTATGGATGAATCTAGTCCTAATTTCGGCAAAAAGAGAAGGGTTTCTTGGTGGCTACTCAATTAATTTTCAGCAACAATTAAGAGATAGATCCTAAAAGATTTCGACATCTAGATGGAGGGCTAGGATTGCATCAAGGGTTCCATGATTTCTCCTATAAATAGGCTGCTCTTCAACACAATTCGACACACCTTCTACCCGAGAAAAATACCATTCCATACCTCTCAAGTTTCGACAACACCACCATCCAAGGTTCTCGGCTTCCATTCTCTAGTGCAAGGGTTCTCAAGGCTTCAAGGAGGAGGAGAAGGCGAAATCACCATCATCACCAACCATATTTCGACATCACCATCTTCATCACCAACTTGTCTTCACGGCTTGGATTACTTGTGGTCAAGGATTCAAGGTTTTGTGGCTTCAAGATCTTCATGCTATTCATATGGTGTATTTCAACTTAGCCTTTAAATTTATACCTCTTTGTTGCTTGTTAATCTTTTGTATTAGTTAACATGACATGGATTATATAATTTCCAGCCCTTGTTTATGGATTTATTTAATTATTGGATTGGATTTAATTAGTTCTTCTAGCAGCTTATGTGAATTTGTTTATTTGATTTTGTCTTTAATGTTGGAATCAAATAAAAAGGATCATGGATAGTTGAGTGGTCTCAGTAGGTCGTGCACTTTAATTAACAAGCTTTTTCTTATGCGTTGAACATGTTTTGATTAGCTACCTTTGCATGTTTGATTGTTTAATCTTGGTGTGGTCGCTTAGGTTGAAATTCATAGGAAGATGTTTATTTGGGAGATGTGTGGTGGTCCAACATCTTACATATGTTAATTTCGGATTCATGGCTAGGGAATTAATTAATTTTTGGTTCAATGATTGGTAAATTTGTACACTTGTGGTTGTAAATTATAAATTTGATGTTCCATCTTATTCAATTGATTCTTTTATTCTTTGTAGTTTAATTAATTTATTTTATTCAATCAATCCCTAATCCCCCTTTGATTTTGTAAATATGTATATATATACCTGTATATTTGTGACACTAATTCTTTATAATGATTCTTTGTTTAGGTACTACCCCTAATCCTCGTTGTTAACGATCCCTACTTGCTTTATACTACCGATGATTTTAGGGTTTAAATTGATGCTTGCAAAAGTTATGTCAATATCCCCGGCAACGGCGCCATGTGGTCCATTTGTGCATGTGTTGATATCTTTCATGAGGTTTTAGATCATTATTCACTAAAGTGCTTTTATTTGATTAATATATGTGAGTTATTTGAATGCCTTACAATTATTTCTCTCACATATCTTTGAGTGAAAAGCTTTTAAGCATGAGCCATGATTCTGAGTGAAAATAGAGAGCTTACCTTTGTGAGGATAACTTGTTTGAAGCATGCTAAGCTCCAATACATCACCATTGTTTTTTCCTAGTCTTACTTGTTCACATGAATTTCATGCTTGTTAATTAACTCTCGAATTTCTTGTGACAAATTTTGGTTGAGTGCTAAACTTGATTCCATGAAAGTAAGAGATTTATGAGGCAAAATGTTAAGGGCAATAGAGTCATTTTCGTATGAAGTATGGGTGTGTTGCTAGGGACTAGCAAAAACTAAGTGTGGGGGAATTTGATAGGAGCACAAAGTGTGACGTTTTAATGTGTTTTTCTCATCCTTTGGCTGCGTTTTATTTATAACTTTGCTATTTTAGCTTAGTTTCCATCTTTTGAGTCCCGAAATGATGTTTAAATGTGTTAATGAATAAAATGAGGTTTTTAGGAAACTTTCCTGTTTTGACTTTCCTAATTTGTTTTGGAAACTTTCCTCATTTAAAATCTTTCCTCATTTGTGCTTTCTCCTACACTTGGCAGGAATCCTAATGACGTCAGGAATCCTAGTGCAACCAGGATTACTATTTCAGCTCGGAATGGAAAATTGGAACTCGGAAAAATTACGAAGCTTAATGGGCTTTTTCAAGGCCCATTAAGAGGTGGGCTGCCATGAGGCCCGATTGGGAGGCCCAAATCCATGAAAACAAGTCTATTGGACTCTTGGATGTAACCCTAGCCCATTAGGGTTTATTTTGGACGAAAATTACAAGGGAAATAAGGGAGATTATTCCTCTTTGCCGCATATTTCCTTCCATATAGGAGTAGGACTTTTCATTTATTAAATCTTTTTACTTTCCCAAAGTTTTTATTCTCTTAAATACCTACTTCTTTTAGGATACTAATTCAGATTTTTGGGAATGTATTTAGATGGAATTTCGGCAAGAGAGGAAGGAGATTTCTTGTGGGCTACTCAAGGGAATATTTTGGCAATTATCCAAGGAGATTAATTCAGATTTTTAAGAGATTAATTGGAGGAAATTCGGCACTGTTCAAGTGTCACGCCCCGATTTTCCAATCAATTAATAAGGCATTTTGCCCTTAATTACAAACCATTTCGGGAACGTGACGACATGGAATATCAAATACAAATATGCACTAGAATTTTTTTCTTTTTAATTCAAGTACACAACACCAACTCCATGCCCAACATTGTAATTTCAAACTCAATACAAGAGTCGAATATTACATACCAAATATTTATATAATAAATTGATACATCAAAATATTACATAAATAAATCTTCAGAGTGCGAAGCATAAAATAGCGGAAGTCTGATAACCCAACAAAAAGTATGCAGCCTTGCATTACTCCTGGTTATCCTAACCTGCAGGTATAACCCCTACACCGTGGAATAGTGTACCGGGTTATATCAACAAACCCGGTCAGCTTACGAAGCTGGTATGAGTTAACTCAGTTTTACTCACCCTAAACCGTTTATCAAAAATATACATATATAGTTTGTTTTAAACAAATATATGTAAGTTATATTCTTCAAAAACAATTCAAATCCCGAAAATTCATATTATAAAATATACTGAACCTACGCGCCCCATACCACGTATTTTAACCCCACACGTCCCATAAACGTGTATGTTAATCCCAGGGTAATTCAGAATATTAAACAATATAAACTTTCCCCAAAATCATTTCCCAAAATTATGATTCTTTCTTTTTAAGAATCGTAAATCATAATAATAATTACTTCAATTTTTAAAGAAGTAAAAACTTCAAAATACAATTCAATATTGTTCAAGAATTGTAATTCAATAAATCAATGCTTCAATTATTTAAGAAGCAAATTCATATCATACTCACACAAAACCACAATCAACTTCAAATGATTAAAAGCGAGAATACCATTTTTCTTCTCCTTTATTACATAAAGTATTCATCTTTGTTTTCAATGAATACATGGCTACACAGTCTAGAACTCTAACCTTCACCTTCTGGCTACACAGTCTAAAGCTCTAACCTTCACCATTGGCTACACAGTCTAGAGCTCTAACCTTCACCCATTGGCTACACAGTCTAAAGCTCTAACCTTCACCCATTGGCTACAAAAAACATTCGAGTAGGCAAACACAATATCATAATTTTTGAAATATTGTTTCCCACAAAATCCACCAATTAAAACAATAAAATGAATACTTTCAAATATTGTTTTAACACAAAATCACACATGCTGATATATCAAATTAAAACTGTATTTAATTTATATATCGCAAAATCATTTAAATAAATATAATTATTTATTTTCGCAAACAACACAATATGAATTAATATTCATATATAAAATATCGTGAGATTCACTCACCTCTAATTCCTGCTGCGTCTTCAAATAGTAACCAGGAATCGACAAGCACGAGCTACACTTCTCGTAAACACCTATGATTATGCAATATCCAATTAGCATAATACATTTCCAAAATAATCCAAATGTTCCTCAAATGTCTCCTACGACATCGGAACATTTAATCGAGACCATTTGACCAAAAGTCAACCATCGGTCAACGTGGGTCCCACGTCTACTATTCATCAACGGGTCCCACACAAAATCCGAAACTTCCAAAATCCAACAGCATGCTTATTTCTAGCATCCTAACATCATATCCAAAATTGGTGATGATCCAACGGTCGGATCATCACGGATCTAACGATCCATAACTATCGCTTAATTGATCATTGATCAAACGACCGAATTTGACACAAGTCAAAACACGAAAGTTGTTCGTATCGACGAACCAAGCCAAACGGAGCAAAGAACTGCTCCTGGACCGGCCGGACGCGCCGCCGACGCGCCGCCACCGGCGACTGTCCGTCGCCGGAAAAAAGTGCTCCGATTGCCATGAAATTTTAACACAATGTTCTACACATTACCAGCAACAACTTTCATAACTGCCACAAGGGCCAATTCAAAGTAAAAAGTCTCGAATTTACCTCGATAGCTCCGAAACCCTAGGATTTCAAATCCGAAATTCTCCTTCGTCCGAACTCCGATTGAGGCATATTTTATGTTGCTGGAAAGCCCCTGGCAAGGGCTACAAAGCCCAGTAGGTAAGGTGGCTCGATTTGGCCGGAAACTTGCCCAGAAACTGATGAACAGTTCGGCAGCGTTTTTCTCCTTTTTTCTTTTCTTGATTTCTCTTTCTATACTGAAAATCAATGAATGAAACTAGTATAGAATCGAAGAGGATGAAGAGACAAAGAGATTGGGACAAGTCTCACACAAATTGGTGGCCGGAGGAGGGAAAAATCACCGGAGGAAGTTTCTGGTACTGTTCACGGCGTGAACAGTACATTTCTGGCATAAATTCTGATTTTCGGGTGAACAGTAAATCCCAACATTCTATTTATAGAAATTCGTCAAACTTCCGACGGCCATAACTTCTTCATACGAACTCCGTTTTTTGTGAACCAAATTCCTACGAACTCGATTCGACGAGGTCTACAACTTTCATGAAGGAAGTTTTCCCAAATTCTCAACGGATAAAAAGTTACCTTAATTAACCTTGTGTAACATATAATTACCGCCGTAATTATCGTTTTACGACGAAAACCTCTAAAAATACAATTTCACACCATTTCACTTCAAATTTCACGACCTATTTTATAAAAATAGTATGGAAATTTTCGGGGTATTACTGTTCATTCGGCACTATTCATCTATGATTTCGGCAACCAATGCAAGGAGAATCCATGTGGAACTCAACTAGGTTTATCAAGGAATTAATTCAGAAATTTATGGATGAATCTAGTCCTAATTTCGGCAAAAAGAGAAGGGTTTCTTGGTGGCTACTCAATTAATTTTCAGCAACAATTAAGAGATAGATCCTAAAAGATTTCGACATCTAGATGGAGGGCTAGGATTGCATCAAGGGTTCCATGATTTCTCCTATAAATAGGCTGCTCTTCAACACAATTCGACACACCTTCTACCCGAGAAAAATACCATTCCATACCTCTCAAGTTTCGACAACACCACCATCCAAGGTTCTCGGCTTCCATTCTCTAGTGCAAGGGTTCTCAAGGCTTCAAGGAGGAGGAGAAGGCGAAATCACCATCATCACCAACCATATTTCGACATCACCAACTTGTCTTCACGGCTTGGATTACTTGTGGTCAAGGATTCAAGGTTTTGTGGCTTCAAGATCTTCATGCTATTCATATGGTGTATTTCAACTTAGCCTTTAAATTTATACCTCTTTGTTGCTTGTTAATCTTTTGTATTAGTTAACATGACATGGATTATATAATTTCCAGCCCTTGTTTATGGATTTATTTAATTATTGGATTGGATTTAATTAGTTCTTCTAGCAGCTTATGTGAATTTGTTTATTTGATTTTGTCTTTAATGTTGGAATCAAATAAAAAGGATCATGGATAGTTGAGTGGTCTCACTAGGTCGTGCACTTTAATTAACAAGCTTTTTCTTATGCGTTGAACATGTTTTGATTAGCTACATTTGCATGTTTGATTGTTTAATCTTGGTGTGGTCGCTTAGGTTGAAATTCATAGGAAGATGTTTATTTGGGAGATGTGTGGTGGTCCAACATCTTACATATGTTAATTTCGGATTCATGGCTAGGGAATTAATTAATTTTTGGTTCAATGATTGGTAAATTTGTACACTTGTGGTTGTAAATTATAAATTTGATGTTCCATCTTATTCAATTGATTCTTTTATTCTTTGTAGTTTAATTAATTTATTTTATTCAATCAATCCCTAATCCCCCTTTGATTTTGTAAATATGTATATATATACCTGTATATTTGTGACACTAATTCTTTATAATGATTCTTTGTTTAGGTACTACCCCTAATCCCCGTTGTTAACGATCCCTACTTGCTTTATACTACCGATGATTTTAGGGTTTAAATTGATGCTTGCAAAAGTTATGTCAATATCCCCGGCAACGGCGCCATGTGGTCCATTTGTGCATGTGTTGATATCTTTCATGAGGTTTTAGATCATTATTCACTAAAGTGCTTTTATTTGATTAATATATGTGAGTTATTTGAATGCCTTACAATTATTTCTCTCACATATCTTTGAGTGAAAAGCTTTTAAGCATGAGCCATGATTCTGAGTGAAAATAGAGAGCTTACCTTTGTGAGGATAACTTGTTTGAAGCATGCTAAGATCCAATACATCACCATTGTTTTTTCCTAGTCTTACTTGTTCACATGAATTTCATGCTTGTTAATTAACTCTCGAATTTCTTGTGACAAATTTTGGTTGAGTGCTAAACTTGATTCCATGAAAGTAAGAGATTTATGAGGCAAAATGTTAAGGGCAATAGAGTCATTTTCGTATGAAGTATGGGTGTGTTGCTAGGGACTAGCAAAAACTAAGTGTGGGGGAATTTGATAGGAGCACAAAGTGTGACGTTTTAATGTGTTTTTCTCATCCTTTGGCTGCGTTTTATTTATAACTTTGCTATTTTAGCTTAGTTTCCATCTTTTGAGTCCCGAAATGATGTTTAAATGTGTTAATGAATAAAATGAGGTTTTTAGGAAACTTTCCTGTTTTGACTTTCCTAATTTGTTTTGGAAACTTTCCTCATTTAAAATCTTTCCTCATTTGTGCTTTCTCCTACACTTGGCAGGAATCCTAATGACGTCAGGAATCCTAGTGCAACCAGGATTACTATTTCAGCTCGGAATGGAAAATTGGAACTCGGAAAAATTACGAAGCTTAATGGGCTTTTTCAAGGCCCATTAAGAGGTGGGCTGCCATGAGGCCCGATTGGGAGGCCCAAATCCATGAAAACAAGTCTATTGGACTCTTGGATGTAACCCTAGCCCATTAGGGTTTATTTTGGACGAAAATTACAAGGGAAATAAGGGAGATTATTCCTCTTTGCCGCATATTTCCTTCCATATAGGAGTAGGACTTTTCATTTATTAAATCTTTTTACTTTCCCAAAGTTTTTATTCTCTTAAATACCTACTTCTTTTAGGATACTAATTCAGATTTTTGGGAATGTATTTAGATGGAATTTCGGCAAGAGAGGAAGGAGATTTCTTGTGGGCTACTCAAGGGAATATTTTGGCAATTATCCAAGGAGATTAATTCAGATTTTTAAGAGATTAATTGGAGGAAATTCGGCACTGTTCATTCGGCACTATTCATCTATGATTTCGGCAACCAATGCAAGGAGAATCCATGTGGAACTCAACTAGGTTTATCAAGGAATTAATTCAGAAATTTATGGATGAATCTAGTCCTAATTTCGGCAAAAAGAGAAGGGTTTCTTGGTGGCTACTCAATTAATTTTCAGCAACAATTAAGAGATAGATCCTAAAAGATTTCGACATCTAGATGGAGGGCTAGGATTGCATCAAGGGTTCCATGATTTCTCCTATAAATAGGCTGCTCTTCAACACAATTCGACACACCTTCTACCCGAGAAAAATACCATTCCATACCTCTCAAGTTTCGACAACACCACCATCCAAGGTTCTCGGCTTCCATTCTCTAGTGCAAGGGTTCTCAAGGCTTCAAGGAGGAGGAGAAGGCGAAATCACCATCATCACCAACCATATTTCGACATCACCAACTTGTCTTCACGGCTTGGATTACTTGTGGTCAAGGATTCAAGGTTTTGTGGCTTCAAGATCTTCATGCTATTCATATGGTGTATTTCAACTTAGCCTTTAAATTTATACCTCTTTGTTGCTTGTTAATCTTTTGTATTAGTTAACATGACATGGATTATATAATTTCCAGCCCTTGTTTATGGATTTATTTAATTATTGGATTGGATTTAATTAGTTCTTCTAGCAGCTTATGTGAATTTGTTTATTTGATTTTGTCTTTAATGTTGGAATCAAATAAAAAGGATCATGGATAGTTGAGTGGTCTCACTAGGTCGTGCACTTTAATTAACAAGCTTTTTCTTATGCGTTGAACATGTTTTGATTAGCTACCTTTGCATGTTTGATTGTTTAATCTTGGTGTGGTCGCTTAGGTTGAAATTCATAGGAAGATGTTTATTTGGGAGATGTGTGGTGGTCCAACATCTTACATATGTTAATTTCGGATTCATGGCTAGGGAATTAATTAATTTTTGGTTCAATGATTGGTAAATTTGTACACTTGTGGTTGTAAATTATAAATTTGATGTTCCATCTTATTCAATTGATTCTTTTATTCTTTGTAGTTTAATTAATTTATTTTATTCAATCAATCCCTAATCCCTCTTTGATTTTGTAAATATGTATATATATACCTGTATATTTGTGACACTAATTCTTTATAATGATTCTTTGTTTAGGTACTACCCCTAATCCCCGTTGTTAACGATCCCTACTTGCTTTATACTACCGATGATTTTAGGGTTTAAATTGATGCTTGCAAAAGTTATGTCAATATCCCCGGCAACGGCGCCATGTGGTCCATTTGTGCATGTGTTGATATCTTTCATGAGGTTTTAGATCATTATTCACTAAAGTGCTTTTATTTGATTAATATATGTGAGTTATTTGAATGCCTTACAATTATTTCTCTCACATATCTTTGAGTGAAAAGCTTTTAAGCATGAGCCATGATTCTGAGTGAAAATAGAGAGCTTACCTTTGTGAGGATAACTTGTTTGAAGCATGCTAAGATCCAATACATCACCATTGTTTTTTCCTAGTCTTACTTGTTCACATGAATTTCATGCTTGTTAATTAACTCTCGAATTTCTTGTGACAAATTTTGGTTGAGTGCTAAACTTGATTCCATGAAAGTAAGAGATTTATGAGGCAAAATGTTAAGGGCAATAGAGTCATTTTCGTATGAAGTATGGGTGTGTTGCTAGGGACTAGCAAAAACTAAGTGTGGGGGAATTTGATAGGAGCACAAAGTGTGACGTTTTAATGTGTTTTTCTCATCCTTTGGCTGCGTTTTATTTATAACTTTGCTATTTTAGCTTAGTTTCCATCTTTTGAGTCCCGAAATGATGTTTAAATGTGTTAATGAATAAAATGAGGTTTTTAGGAAACTTTCCTGTTTTGACTTTCCTAATTTGTTTTGGAAACTTTCCTCATTTAAAATCTTTCCTCATTTGTGCTTTCTCCTACACTTGGCAGGAATCCTAATGACGTCAGGAATCCTAGTGCAACCAGGATTACTATTTCAGCTCGGAATGGAAAATTGGAACTCGGAAAAATTACGAAGCTTAATGGGCTTTTTCAAGGCCCATTAAGAGGTGGGCTGCCATGAGGCCCGATTGGGAGGCCCAAATCCATGAAAACAAGTCTATTGGACTCTTGGATGTAACCCTAGCCCATTAGGGTTTATTTTGGACGAAAATTACAAGGGAAATAAGGGAGATTATTCCTCTTTGCCGCATATTTCCTTCCATATAGGAGTAGGACTTTTCATTTATTAAATCTTTTTACTTTCCCAAAGTTTTTATTCTCTTAAATACCTACTTCTTTTAGGATACTAATTCAGATTTTTGGGAATGTATTTAGATGGAATTTCGGCAAGAGAGGAAGGAGATTTCTTGTGGGCTACTCAAGGGAATATTTTGGCAATTATCCAAGGAGATTAATTCAGATTTTTAAGAGATTAATTGGAGGAAATTCGGCACTGTTCATTCGGCACTATTCATCTATGATTTCGGCAACCAATGCAAGGAGAATCCATGTGGAACTCAACTAGGTTTATCAAGGAATTAATTCAGAAATTTATGGATGAATCTAGTCCTAATTTCGGCAAAAAGAGAAGGGTTTCTTGGTGGCTACTCAATTAATTTTCAGCAACAATTAAGAGATAGATCCTAAAAGATTTCGACATCTAGATGGAGGGCTAGGATTGCATCAAGGGTTCCATGATTTCTCCTATAAATAGGCTGCTCTTCAACACAATTCGACACACCTTCTACCCGAGAAAAATACCATTCCATACCTCTCAAGTTTCGACAACACCACCATCCAAGGTTCTCGGCTTCCATTCTCTAGTGCAAGGGTTCTCAAGGCTTCAAGGAGGAGGAGAAGGCGAAATCACCATCATCACCAACCATATTTCGACATCACCAACTTGTCTTCACGGCTTGGATTACTTGTGGTCAAGGATTCAAGGTTTTGTGGCTTCAAGATCTTCATGCTATTCATATGGTGTATTTCAACTTAGCCTTTAAATTTATACCTCTTTGTTGCTTGTTAATCTTTTGTATTAGTTAACATGACATGGATTATATAATTTCCAGCCCTTGTTTATGGATTTATTTAATTATTGGATTGGATTTAATTAGTTCTTCTAGCAGCTTATGTGAATTTGTTTATTTGATTTTGTCTTTAATGTTGGAATCAAATAAAAAGGATCATGGATAGTTGAGTGGTCTCACTAGGTCGTGCACTTTAATTAACAAGCTTTTTCTTATGCGTTGAACATGTTTTGATTAGCTACATTTGCATGTTTGATTGTTTAATCTTGGTGTGGTCGCTTAGGTTGAAATTCATAGGAAGATGTTTATTTGGGAGATGTGTGGTGGTCCAACATCTTACATATGTTAATTTCGGATTCATGGCTAGGGAATTAATTAATTTTTGGTTCAATGATTGGTAAATTTGTACACTTGTGGTTGTAAATTATAAATTTGATGTTCCATCTTATTCAATTGATTCTTTTATTCTTTGTAGTTTAATTAATTTATTTTATTCAATCAATCCCTAATCCCCCTTTGATTTTGTAAATATGTATATATATACCTGTATATTTGTGACACTAATTCTTTATAATGATTCTTTGTTTAGGTACTACCCCTAATCCCCGTTGTTAACGATCCCTACTTGCTTTATACTACCGATGATTTTAGGGTTTAAATTGATGCTTGCAAAAGTTATGTCAATATCCCCGGCAACGGCGCCATGTGGTCCATTTGTGCATGTGTTGATATCTTTCATGAGGTTTTAGATCATTATTCACTAAAGTGCTTTTATTTGATTAATATATGTGAGTTATTTGAATGCCTTACAATTATTTCTCTCACATATCTTTGAGTGAAAAGCTTTTAAGCATGAGCCATGATTCTGAGTGAAAATAGAGAGCTTACCTTTGTGAGGATAACTTGTTTGAAGCATGCTAAGCTCCAATACATCACCATTGTTTTTTCCTAGTCTTACTTGTTCACATGAATTTCATGCTTGTTAATTAACTCTCGAATTTCTTGTGACAAATTTTGGTTGAGTGCTAAACTTGATTCCATGAAAGTAAGAGATTTATGAGGCAAAATGTTAAGGGCAATAGAGTCATTTTCGTATGAAGTATGGGTGTGTTGCTAGGGACTAGCAAAAACTAAGTGTGGGGGAATTTGATAGGAGCACAAAGTGTGACGTTTTAATGTGTTTTTCTCATCCTTTGGCTGCGTTTTATTTATAACTTTGCTATTTTAGCTTAGTTTCCATCTTTTGAGTCCCGAAATGATGTTTAAATGTGTTAATGAATAAAATGAGGTTTTTAGGAAACTTTCCTGTTTTGACTTTCCTAATTTGTTTTGGAAACTTTCCTCATTTAAAATCTTTCCTCATTTGTGCTTTCTCCTACACTTGGCAGGAATCCTAATGACGTCAGGAATCCTAGTGCAACCAGGATTACTATTTCAGCTCGGAATGGAAAATTGGAACTCGGAAAAATTACGAAGCTTAATGGGCTTTTTCAAGGCCCATTAAGAGGTGGGCTGCCATGAGGCCCGATTGGGAGGCCCAAATCCATGAAAACAAGTCTATTGGACTCTTGGATGTAACCCTAGCCCATTAGGGTTTATTTTGGACGAAAATTACAAGGGAAATAAGGGAGATTATTCCTCTTTGCCGCATATTTCCTTCCATATAGGAGTAGGACTTTTCATTTATTAAATCTTTTTACTTTCCCAAAGTTTTTATTCTCTTAAATACCTACTTCTTTTAGGATACTAATTCAGATTTTTGGGAATGTATTTAGATGGAATTTCGGCAAGAGAGGAAGGAGATTTCTTGTGGGCTACTCAAGGGAATATTTTGGCAATTATCCAAGGAGATTAATTCAGATTTTTAAGAGATTAATTGGAGGAAATTCGGCACTGTTCATTCGGCACTATTCATCTATGATTTCGGCAACCAATGCAAGGAGAATCCATGTGGAACTCAACTAGGTTTATCAAGGAATTAATTCAGAAATTTATGGATGAATCTAGTCCTAATTTCGGCAAAAAGAGAAGGGTTTCTTGGTGGCTACTCAATTAATTTTCAGCAACAATTAAGAGATAGATCCTAAAAGATTTCGACATCTAGATGGAGGGCTAGGATTGCATCAAGGGTTCCATGATTTCTCCTATAAATAGGCTGCTCTTCAACACAATTCGACACACCTTCTACCCGAGAAAAATACCATTCCATACCTCTCAAGTTTCGACAACACCACCATCCAAGGTTCTCGGCTTCCATTCTCTAGTGCAAGGGTTCTCAAGGCTTCAAGGAGGAGGAGAAGGCGAAATCACCATCATCACCAACCATATTTCGACATCACCAACTTGTCTTCACGGCTTGGATTACTTGTGGTCAAGGATTCAAGGTTTTGTGGCTTCAAGATCTTCATGCTATTCATATGGTGTATTTCAACTTAGCCTTTAAATTTATACCTCTTTGTTGCTTGTTAATCTTTTGTATTAGTTAACATGACATGGATTATATAATTTCCAGCCCTTGTTTATGGATTTATTTAATTATTGGATTGGATTTAATTAGTTCTTCTAGCAGCTTATGTGAATTTGTTTATTTGATTTTGTCTTTAATGTTGGAATCAAATAAAAAGGATCATGGATAGTTGAGTGGTCTCACTAGGTCGTGCACTTTAATTAACAAGCTTTTTCTTATGCGTTGAACATGTTTTGATTAGCTACATTTGCATGTTTGATTGTTTAATCTTGGTGTGGTCGCTTAGGTTGAAATTCATAGGAAGATGTTTATTTGGGAGATGTGTGGTGGTCCAACATCTTACATATGTTAATTTCGGATTCATGGCTAGGGAATTAATTAATTTTTGGTTCAATGATTGGTAAATTTGTACACTTGTGGTTGTAAATTATAAATTTGATGTTCCATCTTATTCAATTGATTCTTTTATTCTTTGTAGTTTAATTAATTTATTTTATTCAATCAATCCCTAATCCCCCTTTGATTTTGTAAATATGTATATATATACCTGTATATTTGTGACACTAATTCTTTATAATGATTCTTTGTTTAGGTACTACCCCTAATCCCCGTTGTTAACGATCCCTACTTGCTTTATACTACCGATGATTTTAGGGTTTAAATTGATGCTTGCAAAAGTTATGTCAATATCCCCGGCAACGGCGCCATGTGGTCCATTTGTGCATGTGTTGATATCTTTCATGAGGTTTTAGATCATTATTCACTAAAGTGCTTTTATTTGATTAATATATGTGAGTTATTTGAATGCCTTACAATTATTTCTCTCACATATCTTTGAGTGAAAAGCTTTTAAGCATGAGCCATGATTCTGAGTGAAAATAGAGAGCTTACCTTTGTGAGGATAACTTGTTTGAAGCATGCTAAGCTCCAATACATCACCATTGTTTTTTCCTAGTCTTACTTGTTCACATGAATTTCATGCTTGTTAATTAACTCTCGAATTTCTTGTGACAAATTTTGGTTGAGTGCTAAACTTGATTCCATGAAAGTAAGAGATTTATGAGGCAAAATGTTAAGGGCAATAGAGTCATTTTCGTATGAAGTATGGGTGTGTTGCTAGGGACTAGCAAAAACTAAGTGTGGGGGAATTTGATAGGAGCACAAAGTGTGACGTTTTAATGTGTTTTTCTCATCCTTTGGCTGCGTTTTATTTATAACTTTGCTATTTTAGCTTAGTTTCCATCTTTTGAGTCCCGAAATGATGTTTAAATGTGTTAATGAATAAAATGAGGTTTTTAGGAAACTTTCCTGTTTTGACTTTCCTAATTTGTTTTGGAAACTTTCCTCATTTAAAATCTTTCCTCATTTGTGCTTTCTCCTACACTTGGCAGGAATCCTAATGACGTCAGGAATCCTAGTGCAACCAGGATTACTATTTCAGCTCGGAATGGAAAATTGGAACTCGGAAAAATTACGAAGCTTAATGGGCTTTT
Organism: Rubus parviflorus; assembly: GCA_029955375.1. Classification (NCBI taxonomy): domain Eukaryota; kingdom Viridiplantae; phylum Streptophyta; class Magnoliopsida; order Rosales; family Rosaceae; genus Rubus; species Rubus parviflorus. The sequence continues at coordinate 715,750 of JARGGL010000008.1, read as the reverse complement.
TCAAGGCCCATTAAGAGGTGGGCTGCCATGAGGCCCGATTGGGAGGCCCAAATCCATGAAAACAAGTCTATTGGACTCTTGGATGTAACCCTAGCCCATTAGGGTTTATTTTGGACGAAAATTACAAGGGAAATAAGGGAGATTATTCCTCTTTGCCGCATATTTCCTTCCATATAGGAGTAGGACTTTTCATTTATTAAATCTTTTTACTTTCCCAAAGTTTTTATTCTCTTAAATACCTACTTCTTTTAGGATACTAATTCAGATTTTTGGGAATGTATTTAGATGGAATTTCGGCAAGAGAGGAAGGAGATTTCTTGTGGGCTACTCAAGGGAATATTTTGGCAATTATCCAAGGAGATTAATTCAGATTTTTAAGAGATTAATTGGAGGAAATTCGGCACTGTTCATTCGGCACTATTCATCTATGATTTCGGCAACCAATGCAAGGAGAATCCATGTGGAACTCAACTAGGTTTATCAAGGAATTAATTCAGAAATTTATGGATGAATCTAGTCCTAATTTCGGCAAAAAGAGAAGGGTTTCTTGGTGGCTACTCAATTAATTTTCAGCAACAATTAAGAGATAGATCCTAAAAGATTTCGACATCTAGATGGAGGGCTAGGATTGCATCAAGGGTTCCATGATTTCTCCTATAAATAGGCTGCTCTTCAACACAATTCGACACACCTTCTACCCGAGAAAAATACCATTCCATACCTCTCAAGTTTCGACAACACCACCATCCAAGGTTCTCGGCTTCCATTCTCTAGTGCAAGGGTTCTCAAGGCTTCAAGGAGGAGGAGAAGGCGAAATCACCATCATCACCAACCATATTTCGACATCACCAACTTGTCTTCACGGCTTGGATTACTTGTGGTCAAGGATTCAAGGTTTTGTGGCTTCAAGATCTTCATGCTATTCATATGGTGTATTTCAACTTAGCCTTTAAATTTATACCTCTTTGTTGCTTGTTAATCTTTTGTATTAGTTAACATGACATGGATTATATAATTTCCAGCCCTTGTTTATGGATTTATTTAATTATTGGATTGGATTTAATTAGTTCTTCTAGCAGCTTATGTGAATTTGTTTATTTGATTTTGTCTTTAATGTTGGAATCAAATAAAAAGGATCATGGATAGTTGAGTGGTCTCACTAGGTCGTGCACTTTAATTAACAAGCTTTTTCTTATGCGTTGAACATGTTTTGATTAGCTACATTTGCATGTTTGATTGTTTAATCTTGGTGTGGTCGCTTAGGTTGAAATTCATAGGAAGATGTTTATTTGGGAGATGTGTGGTGGTCCAACATCTTACATATGTTAATTTCGGATTCATGGCTAGGGAATTAATTAATTTTTGGTTCAATGATTGGTAAATTTGTACACTTGTGGTTGTAAATTATAAATTTGATGTTCCATCTTATTCAATTGATTCTTTTATTCTTTGTAGTTTAATTAATTTATTTTATTCAATCAATCCCTAATCCCCCTTTGATTTTGTAAATATGTATATATATACCTGTATATTTGTGACACTAATTCTTTATAATGATTCTTTGTTTAGGTACTACCCCTAATCCCCGTTGTTAACGATCCCTACTTGCTTTATACTACCGATGATTTTAGGGTTTAAATTGATGCTTGCAAAAGTTATGTCAATATCCCCGGCAACGGCGCCATGTGGTCCATTTGTGCATGTGTTGATATCTTTCATGAGGTTTTAGATCATTATTCACTAAAGTGCTTTTATTTGATTAATATATGTGAGTTATTTGAATGCCTTACAATTATTTCTCTCACATATCTTTGAGTGAAAAGCTTTTAAGCATGAGCCATGATTCTGAGTGAAAATAGAGAGCTTACCTTTGTGAGGATAACTTGTTTGAAGCATGCTAAGCTCCAATACATCACCATTGTTTTTTCCTAGTCTTACTTGTTCACATGAATTTCATGCTTGTTAATTAACTCTCGAATTTCTTGTGACAAATTTTGGTTGAGTGCTAAACTTGATTCCATGAAAGTAAGAGATTTATGAGGCAAAATGTTAAGGGCAATAGAGTCATTTTCGTATGAAGTATGGGTGTGTTGCTAGGGACTAGCAAAAACTAAGTGTGGGGGAATTTGATAGGAGCACAAAGTGTGACGTTTTAATGTGTTTTTCTCATCCTTTGGCTGCGTTTTATTTATAACTTTGCTATTTTAGCTTAGTTTCCATCTTTTGAGTCCCGAAATGATGTTTAAATGTGTTAATGAATAAAATGAGGTTTTTAGGAAACTTTCCTGTTTTGACTTTCCTAATTTGTTTTGGAAACTTTCCTCATTTAAAATCTTTCCTCATTTGTGCTTTCTCCTACACTTGGCAGGAATCCTAATGACGTCAGGAATCCTAGTGCAACCAGGATTACTATTTCAGCTCGGAATGGAAAATTGGAACTCGGAAAAATTACGAAGCTTAATGGGCTTTTTCAAGGCCCATTAAGAGGTGGGCTGCCATGAGGCCCGATTGGGAGGCCCAAATCCATGAAAACAAGTCTATTGGACTCTTGGATGTAACCCTAGCCCATTAGGGTTTATTTTGGACGAAAATTACAAGGGAAATAAGGGAGATTATTCCTCTTTGCCGCATATTTCCTTCCATATAGGAGTAGGACTTTTCATTTATTAAATCTTTTTACTTTCCCAAAGTTTTTATTCTCTTAAATACCTACTTCTTTTAGGATACTAATTCAGATTTTTGGGAATGTATTTAGATGGAATTTCGGCAAGAGAGGAAGGAGATTTCTTGTGGGCTACTCAAGGGAATATTTTGGCAATTATCCAAGGAGATTAATTCAGATTTTTAAGAGATTAATTGGAGGAAATTCGGCACTGTTCATTCGGCACTATTCATCTATGATTTCGGCAACCAATGCAAGGAGAATCCATGTGGAACTCAACTAGGTTTATCAAGGAATTAATTCAGAAATTTATGGATGAATCTAGTCCTAATTTCGGCAAAAAGAGAAGGGTTTCTTGGTGGCTACTCAATTAATTTTCAGCAACAATTAAGAGATAGATCCTAAAAGATTTCGACATCTAGATGGAGGGCTAGGATTGCATCAAGGGTTCCATGATTTCTCCTATAAATAGGCTGCTCTTCAACACAATTCGACACACCTTCTACCCGAGAAAAATACCATTCCATACCTCTCAAGTTTCGACAACACCACCATCCAAGGTTCTCGGCTTCCATTCTCTAGTGCAAGGGTTCTCAAGGCTTCAAGGAGGAGGAGAAGGCGAAATCACCATCATCACCAACCATATTTCGACATCACCATCTTCATCACCAACTTGTCTTCACGGCTTGGATTACTTGTGGTCAAGGATTCAAGGTTTTGTGGCTTCAAGATCTTCATGCTATTCATATGGTGTATTTCAACTTAGCCTTTAAATTTATACCTCTTTGTTGCTTGTTAATCTTTTGTATTAGTTAACATGACATGGATTATATAATTTCCAGCCCTTGTTTATGGATTTATTTAATTATTGGATTGGATTTAATTAGTTCTTCTAGCAGCTTATGTGAATTTGTTTATTTGATTTTGTCTTTAATGTTGGAATCAAATAAAAAGGATCATGGATAGTTGAGTGGTCTCACTAGGTCGTGCACTTTAATTAACAAGCTTTTTCTTATGCGTTGAACATGTTTTGATTAGCTACCTTTGCATGTTTGATTGTTTAATCTTGGTGTGGTCGCTTAGGTTGAAATTCATAGGAAGATGTTTATTTGGGAGATGTGTGGTGGTCCAACATCTTACATATGTTAATTTCGGATTCATGGCTAGGGAATTAATTAATTTTTGGTTCAATGATTGGTAAATTTGTACACTTGTGGTTGTAAATTATAAATTTGATGTTCCATCTTATTCAATTGATTCTTTTATCCTTTGTAGTTTAATTAATTTATTTTATTCAATCAATCCCTAATCCCCCTTTGATTTTGTAAATATGTATATATATACCTGTATATTTGTGACACTAATTCTTTATAATGATTCTTTGTTTAGGTAATACCCCTAATCCCCGTTGTTAACGATCCCTACTTGCTTTATACTACCGATGATTTTAGGGTTTAAATTGATGCTTGCAAAAGTTATATCAGGTGCTCAAACTGACGGCACTCGAAAAGCTCGATTCGTTTGTGAGTTATGAATTTCAACGGTTTAATACTATGGAAAATCGTAAATAAAAAACGACACGAGATTTTCGAGTTCCGTCAGTTGGAGCACTTTCTAAAAATCATGTTTTACCATTGGGGAAGCTTTGCCATGCTCAATGTTCAACAAAAAGGGGGGTTGGCCTTGTTTAGAGGTGCCAGGGCCCGAACCTGGCCGAGTTCCCTTCTTTCTCTAACTTGGCTGGTGCCATAGGCTCCCCAGGAGTAGAACATGACCCTCAGAAGGTGCTCCAACTGACGACACTCGAAAAGCTCGATTCGTTTGTGAGTAATGAATATCCTCGGTTTAATACTTTGGAAAATCGTAAATCACAAACGAGACGAGATTTTCGAGTTCCGTCAGTTGGAGCACTTTCTAAAAATCATGTTTTACCATTGGGGAAGCTTTGACACGCTCAAAGTTCAACGAAAATAGGGGTTGGCCTTGTTTAGAGGTGTCAGGGCCAGAACGGGCCGAACCTGGCTGAGTTCCCTTCTTTCTCCAACTTGGCCGGTGCCATAGCCTCCCTAGGGGTAGAAAATGAACCTCAGAATGTGCTCCAACTGATGGCACTCGAAAAGATTCGTTTGTGCGTTATGAATTTCAACGGTTTAATACTATGGAAAATCGTAAATCACAAACGACACGAGATTTTCGAGTTCCGTCAGTTGGAGCACTTTCTAAAAATCATGTTTTACCATTGGGGAAGCTTTGCCATGCTCAAAGTTCAACAAAAATGGGGGTTGGCCTTGTTTAGAGGTGTCAGGGCCCGAACCTGGCCGAGTTCCCTTCTTTCTCTACCTTGGCCGGTGCCATAGCCTCCCCAGGGGTAGAACATGACCCTCAGAAGGTGCTCCAACTGACGGCACTCGAAAAGCTCGATTCGTTTGTGAGTTATGAATTTCAACGGTTTAATACTATGGAAAATCATAAATCACAAACGACGCGAGATTTTCGAGTTCCGTCAGTTGGAGCAGTTTCTAAAAATCATGTTTTACCATTGTGGAAGCTTTGACAGGCTCAAAGTTTAACGAAAATGGGGGTTGGCGTTGTTTAGAGGTGCCACGGCCAGAACGGGCCGAACCTGGCCGAGTTCCCTTCTTTCTCCAACTTGGCCGGTGCCTTAGCCTCCCCAGGGGTAGAAAATGACCCTCAGAAGGTGCTCAAACTGACGGCACTCGAAAAGCTCGATTCGTTTGTGAGTTATGAATTTCAACGGTTTAATACTATGGAAAATCGTAAATCAAAAACGACACGAGATTTTCGAGTTCCGTCAATTGGAGCACTTTCTAAAAATCATGTTTTACCATTGGGGAAGCTTCGCCATGCTCAATGTTCAACAAAAATGGGGGTTGGCCTTGTTTAGAGGTGCCAGGGCCCGAACCTGGCCGAGTTCCCTTCTTTCTCTAACTTGGCCGGTGCCATAGCCTCCCCAGGGGTAGAACATGACCCTCAGAAGGTGCTCCAACTGACGGCACTCGAAAAGCTCGATTCGTTTGTGAGTTATGAATTTCAACGGTTTAATACTATGGAAAATCATAAATCACAAACGACACGAGATTTTCGAGTTCCGTCAGTTGGAGCACTTTCTAAAAATCATGTTTTACCATTGGGGAAGCTTTGACAGGCTCAAAGTTTAACGAAAATGGGGGTTGGCCTTGTTTAGAGGTGCCACGGCCAGAACGGGCCGAACCTGGCCGAGTTCCCTTCTTTCTCCAACTTGGCCGGTGCCATAGCCTCCCCAGGGGTAGACCATGACCCTCAGAAGGTGCTCCAACTGACGGCACTCGAAAAGCTCGATTCGTTTGTGAGTTATGAATTTCAAGGCTTTAATAATATGGAAAATCGTAAATCACAAACGACACGAGATTTTCGAGTTCCGTCAGTTGGAGCACTTTCTAAAAATCATGTTTTACCATTGGGGAAGCTTTGCCATGCTCAAAGTTCAACAAAAATGGGGGTTGGCCTTGTTTAGAGGTGTCAGGGCCCGAACCTGGCCGAGTTCCCTTCTTTCTCTACCTTGGCCGGTGCCATAGCCTCCCCAGGGGTAGAACATGACCCTCAGAAGGTGCTCCAACTGACGGCACTCGAAAAGCTCGATTCGTTTGTGAGTTATGAATTTCAACGGTTTAATACTATGGAAAATCATAAATCACAAACGACGCGAGATTTTCGAGTTCCGTCAGTTGGAGCAGTTTCTAAAAATCATGTTTTACCATTGGGGAAGCTTTGACAGGCTCAAAGTTTAACGAAAATGGGGGTTGGCGTTGTTTAGAGGTGCCACGGCCAGAACGGGCCGAACCTGGCCGAGTTCCCTTCTTTCTCCAACTTGGCCGGTGCCATAGGCCCCCCATGGGTAGAAAATGACCCTCAGAAGGTGCTCCTACTGACGGCACTCGAAAATCTCGATTCGTTTGTGCGTTATGAATTTCAACGGTTTAATACTATGGAAAATCGTAAATCACAAACTACACGAGATTTTCGAGTTCCGTCAGTTGGAGCACTTTCTAAAAATCATGTTTTACCATTGGGGAAGCTTTGACACGCTCAAAGTTTAACGAAAACGGGGGTTGGCCTTGTTTAGAGGTGCCACGGCCAGAACGGGCCGAACCTGGCCGAGTTCCCTTCTTTCTCCAACTTGGCCGGTGCCTTAGCCTCCCCAGGGGTAGAAAATGACCCTCAGAAGGTGCTCAAACTGACGGCACTCGAAAAGCTCGATTCGTTTGTGAGTTATGAATTTCAACGGTTTAATACTATGGAAAATCGTAAATCAAAAACGACACGAGATTTTCGAGTTCCGTCAATTGGAGCACTTTCTAAAAATCATGTTTTACCATTGGGGAAGCTTCGCCATGCTCAATGTTCAACAAAAATGGGGGTTGGCCTTGTTTAGAGGTGCCAGGGCCCGAACCTGGCCGAGTTCCCTTCTTTCTCTAACTTGGCCGGTGCCATAGCCTCCCCAGGGGTAGAACATGACCCTCAGAAGGTGCTCCAACTGACGGCACTCGAAAAGCTCGATTCGTTTGTGAGTTATGAATTTCAACGGTTTAATACTATGGAAAATCATAAATCACAAACGACACGAGATTTTCGAGTTCCGTCAGTTGGAGCACTTTCTAAAAATCATGTTTTACCATTGGGGAAGCTTTGACAGGCTCAAAGTTTAACGAAAATGGGGGTTGGCCTTGTTTAGAGGTGCCACGGCCAGAACGGGCCGAACCTGGCCGAGTTCCCTTCTTTCTCCAACTTGGCCGGTGCCATAGCCTCCCCAGGGGTAGACCATGCCCCTCAGAAGGTGCTCCAACTGACGGCACTCGAAAAGCTCGATTCGTTTGTGAGTTATGAATTTCAAGGCTTTAATAATATGGAAAATCGTAAATCACAAACGACACGAGATTTTCGAGTTCCGTCAGTTGGAGTGTCACGCCCCGATTTTCCAATCAATTAGTAAGGCATTTTGCCCTTAATTACAAACCATTCGGGAACGTGACGACATGGAATATCAAATACAAATATGCACAAGAATTTTTTTCCTTTTAATTCAAGTACAACAACACATACTCCATGCCCAACGTATGTAAATGTTGACCCGTTCTTTAGAGTCAAATATTACATACCAATAAATTACATAATAAATTTGAAATTCCGGTACACCGGATTTGTCCCAACAACGGTATAGTCGTCCTAAACACTAATCGGAGAGTATACACAACTTTCAACAAATTAAAACTTAACTCTCCTACAAACAACAATAGGAAGCAATACAAATATGCTTCACAATGAACAACCTAGGTTTTAACTATTGCACAAGCAATACACAATTGATAACAAATATATATGCAACAAGCACAATCAATTGTACAACCTAGAATCCCAAAGTGTGCATCAAACTAGCACACCACGGACTATATATATCTATGTATGAACAAGCACACAATATGCTAATCAATTAAGCACAATACAATAGATATCAACAATCACACAAGCAACACACAATATGGTCACCCGGAACCTCTACCACTAGAGGAAAACCGGAGGGGAGCCGTACCCCACGCTCTTGTGTAACACTATGAAAACGCCAAACGGCAACACGTACAAGGGGGAACTCCGTCCCAAACTCTACACTATCAACCCTATGACTAGTGGCAGCTCTAACCTTGTGTAGCCCCGAATGCTCTTCAAGTGATCCCACCTCAAGCTTCTCCGATTGATCGAACTTCACCGCGTGAATCCTCCAACCGCAAGACACCGACTATGCAAGTGTGTGTGTGTATGTATGAATGAATTCAATTCAATTAACACAAGCAATTCAACAAGGAACAATTGCTTGCATTAACCAAACCGAATTGAAAAGCCTTGAATATGATTCAAGGGTTTGTTTAACTAATCACAAGGATCATTAGCTAAACAAACAAACAACAAAGAAGATTGAATATAGATTCAATCATTCAATTCAGCAATTCAACATGGACCAATTGCTAGAATCGAATAGAATCTCCTAAATCCTATACATAGGCTAAACTAGCATATAAATGCAAATCAAAGTGTTTAGCAATGGATTATAGATGGAGATTAAGGTGAGGAACCTACAACATGGAACTAGGATCACTCACAATACCAAAGAACTCTCTCAAAGTGTATTTTCGACTATGGGGAAAGAGTTGACCGAAATGAAACACAAGGGTTCAATTTATAGAAAACAGCCCAGTAGCATTTGCGATCGATCGCACGATATTTGCGATCGATCGCACAGTGCAAAATGAGAAGACAGAAGCTCCTGGAAGTGCGAAACCCTTGTTTGCGATCGATCGCAGAATGTCGTGCGATCGATCGCACAAAAAGTCCCAACGGACATATTTTTGAAATGCAACGGTCATAAAAATCCAACGGACAAATTTGCCACGTGGTGCGATCGATCGCATGAACAGTGACGATCGATCGCAAGGCATAAAACAGCCTTAAACATAAAATATCGTGAGATTCACTCACCTCTAATTCCTGCTGCGTCTTCAAATAGTAACCAGGAATCGACAAGCACGAGCTGCACTTCTCGTAAACACCTATGATTATGCAATATCCAATTAGCATAATACATTTCCAAAATAATCCAAATGTTCCTCAAATGTCTCCTACGACATCGGAACATTTAATCGAGACCATTTGACCAAAAGTCAACCATCGGTCAACGTGGGTCCCACGTCTACTATTCATCAACGGGTCCCACACAAAATCCGAAACTTCCAAAATCCAACAGCATGCTTATTTCTAGCATCCTAACATCATATCCAAAATTGGTGATGATCCAACGGTCGGATCATCACGGATCTAACGATCCATAACTATCGCTTAATTGATCATTGATCAAACGACCGAATTTGACAAAAGTCAAAACACGAAAGTTGTTCGTATCGACGAACCAAGCCAAACGGAGCAAAGAACTGCTCCTGGACCGGCCGGACGCGCCGCCGACGCGCCGCCACCGACGGTGGCCAGCCGCCGGACAAAAGTTGTCTGATTGCTATGAAATTTTAACAGCATGTTCTACACATTACCAGAAACAACTTTCATAACTACCACAAGGGCCAATTCAAAGTAAAAAGTCTCGAATTTACCTCGATAGTTCCAAAACCCTAGGATTTCAAATCCAAAATTCTCCTTCGTCCGAACTCCGATTGAGGCGTATTTTATGTTGCTGGAAAGCCCCTGACAAGTGCTATAAAGCCCAGTAGGTAAGGTGACTCGATTTGGCCGGAAACTTGCCCAGAAACTGATGAACAGTTCGGCAGCGTTTTCTCCATTTTTCTTTTCTTGATTTCTCTTTCTATACTGAAAATCAATGAATGAAACTAGTATAGAATCGAAGAGGACGAAGAGAAGAAGAGATTGAGACAAGTCTCATGCAAATCGGTCGCCGGAGGAGGGAGAAATGGCCGGAAGAAAATCGGGTTACTGTTCACGTCGTGAACAGTAATTTTATGGGGGATTTCTGATTTTTTGGTGAATAGTAAAACCCAAAATCCTTTTTATAGAAAATTGTCAAACTTCCGAGGGCTATAACTTGTTCATACGATGTCCGTTTTCGATGAACCAATTTCCTACGAACTCGATTCGACGAGCTCTACAACTTTCATGAAGGAAGTTTTCCCAAATTCTCAACGGGTAAAAAGTTACCTTAATTAACCTTGTGTAACTTATAATTACCACCGTAATTATCGTTTTACGACGAAAACCCCTAAAAATATGAAATCACACCATTTCACTTCAAATTTCACGACCTATTTTATAAAAATAGTATCGAAATTTTCGGGGTATTACAGTCTACCCTCCTTAAAGAAATTTCGTCCCGAAATTAGGACGCAGAGTATTCCCAAGGTTATCACACTTCAATTCCAAAATCCAAAGTTTTATTCATTAATAACCTGGTAGTACACATCAAACCACAACATAAAAAACCACACTACAACTTGCACACACTCTTATTACAAATTCTAAAATGCCTCACAGGGCTTACACTACCAGAAGCCATCCTTAAACCTCCAATAGTGACTTCGTGGATAAGAGGCCGGATGTCTCGGAATTCCATACATCATCAGCTGGTAGAAATATGCTGCCTCTACGAAACACTTGCAAGTGTCGCAACATTCTCTAGCTGCATGCCTGTCTCCATCCACATCCCACATGTCCTGGCCAAAAGGACGCCAAAAACTTGACTCACCGCAAGTAAGACATTTACCTGCGGGCAGGAAAGCTGTAGTCGACGGAAAATACAGCAGTAGATGCTCATGACAAAACTCGGCCTGATGCATCATCCGCTCGACTTCTTGTCTACAGTAGTAGATGTTCCATCCGCTTCTCCACCAGTCGAGGGCTTCACACAGTTGCTGCACCACTTCCTGCTGCTTGGCTCGTGGTCCCAATATCATCTTAATCATACATGCTGCATAAAACGCAACATGATGACCTACCACCGAACTTGGACGTGCACCATACAGAGTTCCTGGTTTGCATGCTGCATCGAAGTACTCCAGGGCTAAGGGTATGTTGGCCGCTTCCACAAGTACTCGTATTCCCATTCGGAATAGAGACTCCGGGTTCTTCGCTTCCCAGCAACGATTTGCGAAGATGCGCACTTGCCGATCCGCTTCTATGGAACTAGTGGGTCTGGATCCACCATCGAACCCATCCATGTCGATCGCCGCAAGAGTGGACCAACTGTCAGCATACTCCTTGAAGTCTTTCGAGACACAACGGAGTTCCATTGTGCTCTGCAGGGATGCAGTAGCCACCAATTGGAAGATATACTTCCAGATCTCCACCGGAAGTTCACTCCATTCCGTACTCTTGGAACGTTTGCTGCACTCTCCTTTGCTCACCATTTTGCAAGAGAAATTTTTGAGAAGATTGATTGATAACAGATATGAGTTAAGCAACACAACTCTTATCCCATGTATTTAAACCAAACTTTCCACTGTAAGGGAAAACTTTTTTTTAATGCGAGTGCGGTGCACTCAGCAACCCACTAAGAATAATTATTGCTCATATCTGTCTCAATTACTCAAAAGTATCGCCCACGATACAAGATTCCACAAGATTTAACCAAGAAAAAACTCAGTCTTCCACTAACACCGGTCATAATGACTCTTTTCCTTTTGCTTTCGCATAATTAATTCCTCAAAAGATGCGAGGTCTCACAAGAGTGGAACTGTATGTGGAAAAACCATGCATCGGGGAAAAAAAATCTTCCACGATCTCCAAGGGCTCCGACAATTAGCTGTAATCAGCCGCTCACTTTTGCTTTTGAATTTTCAAATCCTCCACCAACCATAAATATACACCTTACGCATCCACTAACAGATACTTTCCATTAGTGCCATAACCTCCTTTCTCTTTCAAAGAGGACTTCTTCACTCCACTTCTCAGAAATTTACACCAACTCAAACATGTCACGTAAAGTGAATTCGTTCAGTGAATTACTTCAATCTGATCCCTCTGAAAGCCAATTCTTTGAGGGCTTAGATGAAATAATTTCACCAGCAATCGAATTCGACAACGATATCGACATGCTAGACATGCTTCTAGCAGAAGATGAAGCCATTGAAATAGCCCCAAGTCCACAAGTATCATCTCCACAAGCTGAACCTAGTTCATCCAAACGTATTCCACTGAGGAAGAGCTTCACCAAATACCAAGTCCAAGCATTGAAGGACTTCGTCGAGGCTTTCCCAAAGCCAACAGTTCAACAACGTCAAGAATTGGGTGACCAGATAAAGTTAACGTTTGCACAAGTCTCTGCCTGGGTGATAAAGCATCGACCCCAAGCGCCTGCCCAAACAACTCGTCAACAAAATTTTCTGCTGAGACAGAAAATCAATGGGCTTCAAGCTCAACTTAGTCAGTACCAAGCTGCATTCAACCGAATCAACTGCAACCACTGTGGAAAACGAGTTACTCCCAATAGTGAGCTACTCAAAGGGATTGAAGAGACTACCCCACAACCTCAGACTCTTCCAATTCCTGCAGTCGTCGGTCCAAGGGAAAAGTCTCGCATGAGGAAAGATGTGCAAAAGTGTATGTCGTCCACACCTCACTCTTCTTCTACACACCAACAACCAGACAACATCAACATCCACTCAGAACCTGAACAAGCATCTGTCGTGGCAGACACAGCCAAGATTTCTGAGATCATTGTGTCGGTCAGAGATGAGCTAATCATCATGGCATCTGCTGCTGCGCCACTGTGGATCTCTGCACTCAAATCCAGCTCTGCCACGCTTCATGAGTTCCTGAATGAAGCAGAGTACAAGAGAATCTTCACTAACGGTATAGATCTTACACCTACTAACTTCCAAACTGAAGCTTCACGCTACACAGCCACAATTCCTCTCAGTCCTGTCGTACTCTTGAATTTCTTCATGGATGTGGACCAATGGTCCACCATATTCAGTAGCATCATTTCAAGGGCGAGTATCCTTGATGTCTTGTCAACAGGACTACTGAAAACTACCACGACACCATCCAAGTCATGACTGCCGAGTTCCAGGTAACCACTCCATCTGTCTCCACTCGTGTCACTCACTTTGTTCGTTATTGTCAACGACAAACAGAACAGAGTTGGGCCATAGTTGATGTCTCTGTGGAGGGTTTAAGTTCAAATCTGGGTCCACACCCCAGATCTCAATGCAAGAAGCGTCCATCCGGATGCTTAATCCAAGATTTGTTCAACGGCAGCTCTCGTGTCGTATGGGTGGAACATGTTGATGTACGAGATCAACTCATGCACCAAACATACAGAACGCTAGTGGAGTCAGGTTTAGCCTTTGGAGCAAGGCGATGGGTAGAAATACTTCAGAGACAAGCAGAACGGTTCAATTATTCTGCGGCTGTCACTCATCCACCTCAAGACTTTTGTGTCATACCATCGGTAGAAGGAAGAAGAAACTTGTTGCAGATGGCATGCAGATTAGTGACGGATTTCTGCACAGGCATCGGCAACTCTACTGCTCATGAATGGAAGGTAGCTGAACAAACCAAGTTCAGGGGTTCGGGGATAAGAGTCTCCACTGACAAAATCTGGAATAGGCCGAATAAGCCCCATGGTCTTACTCGAACTGCAACAGCAATATTCCAACATCATGTCTCTCACCGAAAGCTGTTTGACTTCTTCACTGACGTACAAACTCGGAACCAGTGGGACCACCAAGCATTGGGCAAGACAGTCCAAGAGATTGCACACATCACAACGGGTCAAGACCCACGCAACTGTGTCACCTTGATGCAAATCGACGACACCTACGTACTCCAAGAAAGTTGTACTGATTCAACAGGGTCATACGTGATTTATGCCTCTATCAGTCAGTCAACGGTCCAGAAGTTATTAGGTGGTTGTGAGTTAGGTACAATTGTATTCCTAACTTCAGGTTTTTCAATTCTACCAGATATGCCTACTGCTGGAAGGACAGAAGGGGTCTCAGACAATCCGTACATTGGTTGTCTAGTAACAGTAGCAACACAGATCTCTACTGAGTTGCTGAAGAATAAGAAAGGGTCAGTGGATCAAGTCTGTCGTTTGATCCAGGGTACGGTTGAGAGAGTTAGGAATGTAGCCATGTAAGACTATCATATAAGGAATTGTAATTTGTACTTTATATTCTTAACAACACAACAGCACTGAAGAGCACATGATGGGGATCCGCCGCGGTCGGGCCATCACTCGATAAATACTGTGCGTAATTAAGCATACGAAGTAACCATTACTTGAATGAATCTAAGAACCTAACGTCAAACCGTAAACCAATTCTAAGCTCTAACCCTAACTTCACTTCACAAAACCAAAACTCGTTTCATCACCGTAGAGCGTTCCATTGCTCAATCACTTCCTTAGAGCATTGTTTTGCTCTGATACCAATCTGTCACGCCCCGATTTTCCAATCAATTAATAAGGCATTTTGCCCTTAATTACAAACCATTCGGGAACGTGACGACATGGAATATCAAATACAAATATGCACAAGAATTTTTTTCCTTTTAATTCAAGTACAACAACACATACTCCATGCCCAACGTATGTAAATGTTGACCCGTTCTTTAGAGTCAAATATTACATACCAATAAATTACATAATAAATTGATATTACAAAATATTAAGTACTTAATCCAACAGAGTTTATCACAAACAGCGGAAGTCTATAAACCAACAAAATGTATGCAGCCTTGCTTACTCCTGGTTATCCTTACCTGCAGGTATAACCCCTACACCGTGGAATAGTGTACCGGGTTATATCAACAAACCCGGTCAGCTTACGAAGCCGGTATGAGTGATCTAAGTTTACTCACCCTAAAACGTTTAACAAAAATATACATATATATATTTTGTTTAAAACAATATATATGTAATTTATATTCTTCAAATATAATTCTAATCCCGAAAATTCATATTATAGAATATACTGAACCTACGCGTCCCATACCACGTATTTTAACCCCACACGTCCCATAAACGTGTATGTTAATCCCAGGGTAATTCAGAATATTAAACAATATAAACCTTCCCCAAAATCGTTTCCCAAAATTATGATTTCTTTCTTTTTAAGAAAAGTAAATCATCATAATAATTACTTCAATTTTTAAAGAAGTAAAAACTTCTAAATACAATTCAATAATTCTCCAAGAATTGTAATTCAATAAATCAATGCTTCAATTATTTAAGAAGCAAATTCATATCATACTCACACAAAACCACAATCAACTTCAAATGATTAAAAGCGAGAATACCATTTTTCTTCTCCTTTTAATACATCAAGATAAAGCGAGAATACCATTTTTCTTCTCCTTTATTACATAAAGTATTCATCTTTGTTTTCAATGAATACATGGCTACACAGTCTAGAACTCTAACCTTCACCTTCTGGCTACACAGTCTAAAGCTCTAACCTTCACCATTGGCTACACAGTCTAGAGCTCTAACCTTCACCTATTGGCTACACAGTCTAAAGCTCTAACCTTCACCCATTGGCTACAAAAACATTCGAGTAGGCAAACACAATATCATAATTTTTGAAATATTGTTCCCACAAAATCCACCAATTAAAACAATAAAATGAATACTTTCAAATATTGTTTTAACACAAAATCACACATGCTGATATATCAAATTAAAACTGTATTTAATTTATATATCGCAAAATTATTTAAATAAATATAATTATTTATTTTCGCAAACAACACAATATGAATTAATATTCATATATAAAATATCGTGAGATTCACTCACCTCTAATTCCTGCTGCGTCTTCAAATAGTAACCAGGAATCGACAAGCACGAGCTGCACTTCTCGTAAACACCTATGATTATGCAATATCCAATTAGCATAATACATTTCCAAAATAATCCAAATGTTCCTCAAATGTCTCCTACGACATCGGAACATTTAATCGAGACCATTTGACCAAAAGTCAACCATCGGTCAACGTGTGTCCCACGTCTACTATTCATCAACGGGTCCCACACAAAATCCGAAACTTCCAAAATCCAACAGCATGCTTATTTCTAGCATCCTAACATCATATCCAAAATTGGTGATGATCCAACGGTCGAATCATCACGGATCTAACGATCCATAACTATCGCTTAATTGATCATTGATCAAACGACCGAATTTGACAAAAGTCAAAACACGAAAGTTGTTCGTATCGACGAACCAAGCCAAACGGAGCAAAGAACTGCTCCTGGACCGGCCGGACGCGCCGCCGACGCGCCGCCACCGACGGTGGCCAGCCGCCGGACAAAAGTTGTCTGATTGCTATGAAATTTTAACAGCATGTTCTACACATTACCAGAAACAACTTTCATAACTACCACAAGGGCCAATTCAAAGTAAAAAGTCTCGAATTTACCTCGATAGTTCCAAAACCCTAGGATTTCAAATCCAAAATTCTCCTTCGTCCGAACTCCGATTGAGGCGTATTTTATGTTGCTGGAAAGCCCCTGACAAGTGCTATAAAGCCCAGTAGGTAAGGTGACTCGATTTGGCCGGAAACTTGCCCAGAAACTGATGAACAGTTCGGCAGCGTTTTCTCCATTTTTCTTTTCTTGATTTCTCTTTCTATACTGAAAATCAATGAATGAAACTAGTATAGAATCGAAGAGGACGAAGAGAAGAAGAGATTGAGACAAGTCTCATGCAAATCGGTCGCCGGAGGAGGGAGAAATGGCCGGAAGAAAATCGGGTTACTGTTCACGGCGTGAACAGTAATTTTATGGGGGATTTCTGATTTTTTGGTGAATAGTAAAACACAAAATCCTTTTTATAGAAAATTGTCAAACTTCCGAGGGCCATAACTTGTTCATACGATGTCCGTTTTCGATGAACCAATTTCCTACCAACTCGATTCGACGAGCTCTACAACTTTCATGAAGGAAGTTTTCCCAAATTCTCAACGGGTAAAAAGTTACCTTAATTAACCTTGTGTAACTTATAATTACCACCGTAATTATCGTTTTACGACGAAAACCCCTAAAAATATGAAATCACACCATTTCACTTCAAATTTCACGACCTATTTTATAAAAATAGTATCGAAATTTTCGGGGTATTACATGGAGCACTTTCTAAAAATCATGTTTTACCATTGGGGAAGCTTTGCCATGCTCAAAGTTCAACAAAAATGGGGGTTGGCCTTGTTTAGAGGTGTCAGGGCCCGAACCTGGCCGAGTTCCCTTCTTTCTCTACCTTGGCCGGTGCCATAGCCTCCCCAGGGGTAGAACATGACCCTCAGAAGGTGCTCCAACTGACGGCACTCGAAAAGCTCGATTCGTTTGTGAGATATGAATTTCAACGGTTTAATACTATGGAAAATCATAAATCACAAACGATGCGAGATTTTCGAGTTCCGTCAGTTGGAGCAGTTTCTAAAAATCATGTTTTACCATTGGGGAAGCTTTGACAGGCTCAAAGTTTAACGAAAATGGGGGTTGGCGTTGTTTAGAGGTGCCACGGCCAGAACGGGCCGAACCTGGCCGAGTTCCCTTCTTTCTCCAACTTGGCCGGTGCCATAGGCCCCCCATGGGTAGAAAATGACCCTCAGAAGGTGCTCCTACTGACGGCACTCGAAAAGCTCGATTCGTTTGTGCGTTATGAATTTCAACGGTTTAATACTATGGAAAATCGTAAATCACAAACTACACGAGATTTTCGAGTTCCGTCAGTTGGAGCACTTTCTAAAAATCATGTTTTACCATTGGGGAAGCTTTGACACGCTCAAAGTTTAATGAAAACGGGGGTTGGCCTTGTTTAGAGGTGCCACGGCCAGAACGGGCCGAACCTGGCCGAGTTCCCTTCTTTCTCCAACTTGGCCGGTGCCTTAGCCTCCCCAGGGGTAGAAAATGACCCTCAGAAGGTGCTCAAACTGACGGCACTCGAAAAGCTCGATTCGTTTGTGAGTTATGAATTTCAACGGTTTAATACTATGGAAAATCGTAAATCAAAAACGACACGAGATTTTCGAGTTCCGTCAGTTGGAGCACTTTCTAAAAATCATGTTTTACCATTGGGGAAGCTTTGCCATGCTCAAAGTTTAACAAAAATGGGGGTTGGCCTTGTTAAGAGGTGCCAGGGCCCGAACCTGGCCGAGTTCCCTTCTTTCTCTAACTTGGCCGGTGCCATAGCCTCCCCAGGGGTAGAACATGACCCTCAGAAGGTGCTCCAACTGACGGCACTCGAAAAGCTCGATTCGTTTGTGAGTTATGAATTTCAACGGTTTAATACTATGGAAAATCATAAATCACAAACGACGCGAGATTTTCGAGTTCCGTCAGTTGGAGCAGTTTCTAAAAATCATGTTTTACCATTGGGGAAGCTTTGACAGGCTCAAAGTTTAACGAAAATGGGGGTTGGCGTTGTTTAGAGGTGCCACGGCCAGAACGGGCCGAACCTGGCCGAGTTCCCTTCTTTCTCCAACTTGGCCGGTGCCATAGGCCCCCCATGGGTAGAAAATGACCCTCAGAAGGTGCTCCTACTGACGGCACTAGAAAAGCTCGATTCGTTTGTGCGTTATGAATTTCAACGGTTTAATACTATGGAAAATCGTAAATCACAAACTACACGAGATTTTCGAGTTCCGTCAGTTGGAGCACTTTCTAAAAATCATGTTTTACCATTGGGGAAGCTTTGACACGCTCAAAGTTTAACGAAAACGGGGGTTGGCCTTGTTTAGAGGTGCCACGGCCAGAACGGGCCGAACCTGGCCGAGTTCCCTTCTTTCTCCAACTTGGCCGGTGCCTTAGCCTCCCCAGGGGTAGAAAATGACCCTCAGAAGGTGCTCAAACTGACGGCACTCGAAAAGCTCGATTCGTTTGTGAGTTATGAATTTCAACGGTTTAATACTATGCAAAATCGTAAATCAAAAACGACACGAGATTTTCGAGTTCCGTCAGTTGGAGCACTTTCTAAAAATCATGTTTTACCATTGGGGAAGCTTTGCCATGCTCAAAGTTTAACAAAAATGGGGGTTGGCCTTGTTAAGAGGTGCCAGGGCCCGAACCTGGCCGAGTTCCCTTCTTTCTCTAACTTGGCCGGTGCCATAGCCTCCCCAGGGGTAGAACATGACCCTCAGAAGGTGCTCCAACTGACGGCACTCGAAAAGCTCGATTCGTTTGTGAGTTATGAATTTCACCGGTTTAATACTATGGAAAATCATAAATCACAAACGACGCGAGATTTTCGAGTTCCGTCAGTTGGAGCAGTTTCTAAAAATCATGTTTTGACCATTGGGGAAGCTTTGACAGGCTCAAAGTTTAACGAAAATGGGGGTTGGCGTTGTTTAGAGGTGCCACGGCCAGAACGGGCCGAACCTGGCCGAGTTCCCTTCTTTCTCCAACTTGGCCGGTGCCATATGCCCCCCATGGGTAGAAAATGACCCTCAGAAGGTGCTCCTACTGACGGCACTCGAAAAGCTCGATTCGTTTGTGCGTTATGAATTTCAACGGTTTAATACTATGGAAAATCGTAAATCACAAACTACACGAGATTTTCGAGTTCCGTCAGTTGGAGCACTTTCTACAAATCATGTTTTACCATTGGGGAAGCTTTGACACGCTCAAAGTTTAACGAAAACGGGGGTTGGCCTTGTTTAGAGGTGCCACGGCCAGAACGGGCCGAACCTGGCCGAGTTCCCTTCTTTCTCCAACTTGGCCGGTGCCTTAGCCTCCCCAGGGGTAGAAAATGACCCTCAGAAGGTGCTCAAACTGACGGCACTCGAAAAGCTCGATTCGTTTGTGAGTTATGAATTTCAACGGTTTAATACTATGGAAAATCGTAAATCAAAAACGACACGAGATTTTCGAGTTCCGTCAATTGGAGCACTTTCTAAAAATCATGTTTTACCATTGGGGAAGCTTCGCCATGCTCAATGTTCAACAAAAATGGGGGTTGGCCTTGTTTAGAGGTGCCAGGGCCCGAACCTGGCCGAGTTCCCTTCTTTATCTAACTTGGCTGGTGCCATAGCCCCCCAGGGGTAGAACATGACCCTCAGAAGGTGCTCCAACTGACGACACTCGAAAAGATCGATTCGTTTGTGAGTAATGAATATCCTCGGTTTAATAATTTGGAAAATCGTAAATCACAAACGACACGAGATTTTCGAGTTCCGTCAGTTGGAGCACTTTCTAAAAATCATGTTTTACCATTGGGGAAGCTCTGACACGCTCAAAGTTCAACGAAAATAGGGGTTGGCCTTGTTTAGAGGTGTCAGGGCCAGAACTGGCCGAACCTGGCCGAGTTCCCTTCTTTCTCCAACTTGGCCGGTGCCATAGCCTCCCTAGGGGTAGAAAATGACCCTCAGAATGTGCTCCAACTGACGGCACTCGAAAAGCTCGATTCGTTTGTGCGTTATGAATTTCAACGGTTTAATACTATGGAAAATCATAAATCACAAACGACACGAGATTTTCGAGTTCCGTCAGTTGGAGCACTTTCTAAAAATCATGTTTTACCATTGGGGAAGCTTTGCCATGCTCAAAGTTCAACAAAAATGGGGGTTGGCCTTGTTTAGAGGTGCCAGGGCCCGAACCTGGCCGAGTTCCCTTCTTTCTCTAACTTGGCCGGTGCCATAGCCTCCCCAGGGGTAGAACATGACCCTCAGAAGGTGCTCCAACTGACGGCACTCGAAAAGCTCGATTCGTTTGTGAGTTATGAATTTCAACGGTTTAATACTATGGAAAATCATAAATCACAAACGACACGAGATTTTCGAGTTCCGTCAGTTGGAGCACTTTCTAAAAATCATGTTTTACCATTGGGGAAGCTTTGACACGCTCAAGCTTTGACAGGCTCAAAGTTTAACGAAAATGGGGGTTGGCGTTGTTTAGAGGTGCCACGGCCAGAACGGGCCGAACCTGGCCGAGTTCCCTTCTTTCTCCAACTTGGCCGGTGCCATAGGCCCCCCATGGGTAGAAAATGACCCTCAAAAGGTGCTCCTACTGACGGCACTCGAAAAGCTCGATTCGTTTGTGCGTTATGAATTTCAACAGTTTAATACTATGGAAAATCGTAAATCACAAACTACACGAGATTTTCGAGTTCCGTCAGTTGGAGCACTTTCTAAAAATCATGTTTTACCATTCGGGAAGCTTTGACACGCTCAAAGTTTAACGAAAACGGGGGTTGGCCTTGTTTAGAGGTGCCACGGCCAGAACGGGCCGAACCTGGCCGAGTTCCCTTCTTTCTCCAACTTGGCCGGTGCCTTAGCCTCCCCAGGGGTAGAAAATGACCCTCAGAAGGTGCTCAAACTGACGGCACTCGAAAAGCTCGATTCGTTTGTGAGTTATGAATTTCAACGGTTTAATACTATGGAAAATCGTAAATCAAAAACGACACGAGATTTTCGAGCTCCGTCAGTTGGAGCACTTTCTAAAAATCATGTTTTACCATTGGGGAAGCTTTGCCATGCTCAAAGTTTAACAAAAATGGGGGTTGGCCTTGTTAAGAGGTGCCAGGGCCCGAACCTGGCCGAGTTCCCTTCTTTCTCTAACTTGGCCGGTGCCATAGCCTCCCCAGGGGTAGAACATGACCCTCAGAAGGTGCTCCAACTGACGGCACTCGAAAAGCTCGATTCGTTTGTGAGTTATGAATTTCACCGGTTTAATACTATGGAAAATCATAAATCACAAACGACGCGAGATTTTCGAGTTCCGTCAGTTGGAGCAGTTTCTAAAAATCATGTTTTACCATTGGGGAAGCTTTGACAGGCTAAAAGTTTAACGAAAATGGGGGTTGGCGTTGTTTAGAGGTGCCACGGCCAGAACGGGCCGAACCTGGCCGAGTTCCCTTCTTTCTCCAACTTGGCCGGTGCCATATGCCCCCCATGGGTAGAAAATGACCCTCAGAAGGTGCTCCTACTGACGGCACTCGAAAAGCTCGATTCGTTTGTGCGTTATGAATTTCAACGGTTTAATACTATGGAAAATCGTAAATCACAAACTACACGAGATTTTCGAGTTCCGTCAGTTGGAGCACTTTCTACAAATCATGTTTTACCATTGGGGAAGCTTTGACACGCTCAAAGTTTAACGAAAACGGGGGTTGGCCTTGTTTAGAGGTGCCACGGCCAGAACGGGCCGAACCTGGCCGAGTTCCCTTCTTTCTCCAACTTGGCCGGTGCCTTAGCCTCCCCAGGGGTAGAAAATGACCCTCAGAAGGTGCTCAAACTGACGGCACTCGAAAAGCTCGATTCGTTTGTGAGTTATGAATTTCAACGGTTTAATACTATGGAAAATCGTAAATCAAAAACGACACGAGATTTTCGAGTTCCGTCAATTGGAGCACTTTCTAAAAATCATGTTTTACCATTGGGGAAGCTTCGCCATGCTCAATGTTCAACAAAAATGGGGGTTGGCCTTGTTTAGAGGTGCCAGGGCCCGAACCTGGCCGAGTTCCCTTCTTTATCTAACTTGGCTGGTGCCATAGCCCCCCAGGGGTAGAACATGACCCTCAGAAGGTGCTCCAACTGACGACACTCGAAAAGATCGATTCGTTTGTGAGTAATGAATATCCTCGGTTTAATAATTTGGAAAATCGTAAATCACAAACGACACGAGATTTTCGAGTTCCGTCAGTTGGAGCACTTTCTAAAAATCATGTTTTACCATTGGGGAAGCTCTGACACGCTCAAAGTTCAACGAAAATAGGGGTTGGCCTTGTTTAGAGGTGTCAGGGCCAGAACTGGCCGAACCTGGCCGAGTTCCCTTCTTTCTCCAACTTGGCCGGTGCCATAGCCTCCCTAGGGGTAGAAAATGACCCTCAGAATGTGCTCCAACTGACGGCACTCGAAAAGCTCGATTCGTTTGTGCGTTATGAATTTCAACGGTTTAATACTATGGAAAATCATAAATCACAAACGACACGAGATTTTCGAGTTCCGTCAGTTGGAGCACTTTCTAAAAATCATGTTTTACCATTGGGGAAGCTTTGCCATGCTCAAAGTTCAACAAAAATGGGGGTTGGCCTTGTTTAGAGGTGTCAGGGCCAGAACTGGCCGAACCTGGCCGAGTTCCCTTCTTTCTCCAACTTGGCCGGTGCCATAGCCTCCCTAGGGGTAGAAAATGACCCTCAGAATGTGCTCCAACTGACGGCACTCGAAAAGCTCGATTCGTTTGTGCGTTATGAATTTCAACGGTTTAATACTATGGAAAATCATAAATCACAAACGACACGAGATTTTCGAGTTCCGTCAGTTGGAGCACTTTCTAAAAATTATGTTTTACCATTGGGGAAGCTTTGCCATGCTCAAAGTTCAACAAAAATGGGGGTTGGCCTTGTTTAGAGGTGCCAGGGCCCGAACCTGGCCGAGTTCCCTTCTTTCTCTAACTTGGCCGGTGCCATAGCCTCCCCAGGGGTAGAACATGACCCTCAGAAGGTGCTCCAACTGACGGCACTCGAAAAGCTCGATTCGTTTGTGAGTTATGAATTTCAACGGTTTAATACTATGGAAAATCATAAATCACAAACGACACGAGATTTTCGAGTTCCGTCAGTTGGAGCACTTTCTAAAAATCATGTTTTACCATTGGGGAAGCTTTGACACGCTCAAGCTTTGACAGGCTCAAAGTTTAACGAAAATGGGGGTTGGCGTTGTTTAGAGGTGCCACGGCCAGAACGGGCCGAACCTGGCCGAGTTCCCTTCTTTCTCCAACTTGGCCGGTGCCATAGGCCCCCCATGGGTAGAAAATGACCCTCAGAAGGTGCTCCTACTGACGGCACTCGAAAAGCTCGATTCGTTTGTGCGTTATGAATTTCAACGGTTTAATACTATGGAAAATCGTAAATCACAAACTACACGAGATTTTCGAGTTCCGTCAGTTGGAGCACTTTCTAAAAATCATGTTTTACCATTGGGGAAGCTTTGACACGCTCAAAGTTTAACGAAAACGGGGGTTGGCCTTGTTTAGAGGTGCCACGGCCAGAACGGGCCGAACCTGGCCGAGTTCCCTTCTTTCTCCAACTTGGCCGGTGCCTTAGCCTCCCCAGGGGTAGAAAATGACCCTCAGAAGGTGCTCAAACTGACGGCACTCGAAAAGCTCGATTCGTTTGTGAGTTATGAATTTCAACGGTTTAATACTATGGAAAATCGTAAATCAAAAACGACACGAGATTTTCGAGCTCCGTCAGTTGGAGCACTTTCTAAAAATCATGTTTTACCATTGGGGAAGCTTTGCCATGCTCAAAGTTTAACAAAAATGGGGGTTGGCCTTGTTAAGAGGTGCCAGGGCCCGAACCTGGCCGAGTTCCCTTCTTTCTCTAACTTGGCCGGTGCCATAGCCTCCCCAGGGGTAGAACATGACCCTCAGAAGGTGCTCCAACTGACGGCACTCGAAAAGCTCGATTCGTTTGTGAGTTATGAATTTCAACGGTTTAATACTATGGAAAATCATAAATCACAAACGACGCGAGATTTTCGAGTTCCGTCAGTTGGAGCAGTTTCTAAAAATCATGTTTTACCATTGGGGAAGCTTTGACAGGCTCAAAGTTTAACGAAAATGGGGGTTGGCGTTGTTTAGAGGTGCCACGGCCAGAACGGGCCGAACCTGGCCGAGTTCCCTTCTTTCTCCAACTTGGCCGGTGCCATAGGCCCCCCATGGGTAGAAAATGACCCTCAGAAGGTGCTCCTACTGACGGCACTAGAAAAGCTCGATTCGTTTGTGCGTTATGAATTTCAACGGTTTAATACTATGGAAAATCGTAAATCACAAACTACACGAGATTTTCGAGTTCCGTCAGTTGGAGCACTTTCTAAAAATCATGTTTTACCATTGGGGAAGCTTTGACACGCTCAAAGTTTAACGAAAACGGGGGTTGGCCTTGTTTAGAGGTGCCACGGCCAGAACGGGCCGAACCTGGCCGAGTTCCCTTCTTTCTCCAACTTGGCCGGTGCCTTAGCCTCCCCAGGGGTAGAAAATGACCCTCAGAAGGTGCTCAAACTGACGGCACTCGAAAAGCTCGATTCGTTTGTGAGTTATGAATTTCAACGGTTTAATACTATGGAAAATCGTAAATAAAAAACGACACGAGATTTTCGAGTTCCGTCAATTGGAGCACTTTCTAAAAATCATGTTTTACCATTGGGGAAGCTTCGCCATGCTCAATGTTCAACAAAAATGGGGGTTGGCCTTGTTTAGAGGTGCCAGGGCCCGAACCTGGCCGAGTTCCCTTCTTTCTCTAACTTGGCTGGTGCCATAGCCCCCCAGGGGTAGAACATGACCCTCAGAAGGTGCTCCAACTGACGACACTCGAAAAGATCGATTCGTTTGTGAGTAATGAATATCCTCGGTTTAATAATTTGGAAAATCGTAAATCACAAACGACACGAGATTTTCGAGTTCCGTCAGTTGGAGCACTTTCTAAAAATCATGTTTTACCATTGGGGAAGCTCTGACACGCTCAAAGTTCAACGAAAATAGGGGTTGGCCTTGTTTAGAGGTGTCAGGGCCAGAACTGGCCGAACCTGGCCGAGTTCCCTTCTTTCTCCAACTTGGCCGGTGCCATAGCCTCCCTAGGGGTAGAAAATGACCCTCAGAATGTGCTCCAACTGACGGCACTCGAAAAGCTCGATTCGTTTGTGCGTTATGAATTTCAACGGTTTAATACTATGGAAAATCATAAATCACAAACGACACGAGATTTTCGAGTTCCGTCAGTTGGAGCACTTTCTAAAAATCATGTTTTACCATTGGGGAAGCTTTGCCATGCTCAAAGTTCAACAAAAATGGGGGTTGGCCTTGTTTAGAGGTGCCAGGGCCCGAACCTGGCCGAGTTCCCTTCTTTCTCTAACTTGGCCGGTGCCATAGCCTCCCCAGGGGTAGAACATGACCCTCAGAAGGTGCTCCAACTGACGGCACTCGAAAAGCTCGATTCGTTTGTGAGTTATGAATTTCAACGGTTTAATACTATGGAAAATCATAAATCACAAACGACACGAGATTTTCGAGTTCCGTCAGTTGGAGCACTTTCTAAAAATCATGTTTTACCATTGGGGAAGCTTTGACACGCTCAAGCTTTGACAGGCTCAAAGTTTAACGAAAATGGGGGTTGGCGTTGTTTAGAGGTGCCACGGCCAGAACGGGCCGAACCTGGCCGAGTTCCCTTCTTTCTCCAACTTGGCCGGTGCCATAGGCCCCCCATGGGTAGAAAATGACCCTCAGAAGGTGCTCCTACTGACGGCACTCGAAAAGCTCGATTCGTTTGTGCGTTATGAATTTCAACGGTTTAATACTATGGAAAATCGTAAATCACAAACTACACGAGATTTTCGAGTTCCGTCAGTTGGAGCACTTTCTAAAAATCATGTTTTACCATTGGGGAAGCTTTGACACGCTCAAAGTTTAACGAAAACGGGGGTTGGCCTTGTTTAGAGGTGCCACGGCCAGAACGGGCCGAACCTGGCCGAGTTCCCTTCTTTCTCCAACTTGGCCGGTGCCTTAGCCTCCCCAGGGGTAGAAAATGACCCTCAGAAGGTGCTCAAACTGACGGCACTCGAAAAGCTCGATTCGTTTGTGAGTTATGAATTTCAACGGTTTAATACTATGGAAAATCGTAAATCAAAAACGACACGAGATTTTCGAGTTCCGTCAGTTGGAGCACTTTCTAAAAATCATGTTTTACCATTGGGGAAGCTTTGCCATGCTCAAAGTTTAACAAAAATGGGGGTTGGCCTTGTTAAGAGGTGCCAGGGCCCGAACCTGGCCGAGTTCCCTTCTTTCTCTAACTTGGCCGGTGTCATAGCCTCCCCAGGGGTAGAACATGACCCTCAGAAGGTGCTCCAACTGACGGCACTCGAAAAGCTCGATTCGTTTGTGAGTTATGAATTTCAACGGTTTAATACTATGGAAAATCATAAATCACAAACGACGCGAGATTTTCGAGTTCCGTCAGTTGGAGCAGTTTCTAAAAATCATGTTTTACCATTGGGGAAGCTTTGACAGGCTCAAAGTTTAACGAAAATGGGGGTTGGCGTTGTTTAGAGGTGCCACGGCCAGAACGGGCCGAACCTGGCCGAGTTCCCTTCTTTCTCCAACTTGGCCGGTGCCATAGGCCCCCCATGGGTAGAAAATGACCCTCAGAAGGTGCTCCTACTGACGGCACTAGAAAAGCTCGATTCGTTTGTGCGTTATGAATTTCAACGGTTTAATACTATGGAAAATCGTAAATCACAAACTACACGAGATTTTCGAGTTCCGTCAGTTGGAGCACTTTCTAAAAATCATGTTTTACCATTGGGGAAGCTTTGACACGCTCAAAGTTTAACGAAAACGGGGGTTGGCCTTGTTTAGAGGTGCCACGGCCAGAACGGGCCGAACCTGGCCGAGTTCCCTTCTTTCTCCAACTTGGCCGGTGCCTTAGCCTCCCCAGGGGTAGAAAATGACCCTCAGAAGGTGCTCAAACTGACGGCACTCGAAAAGCTCGATTCGTTTGTGAGTTATGAATTTCAACGGTTTAATACTATGGAAAATCGTAAATAAAAAACGACACGAGATTTTCGAGTTCCGTCAATTGGAGCACTTTCTAAAAATCATGTTTTACCATTGGGGAAGCTTCGCCATGCTCAATGTTCAACAAAAATGGGGGTTGGCCTTGTTTAGAGGTGCCAGGGCCCGAACCTGGCCGAGTTCCCTTCTTTCTCTAACTTGGCTGGTGCCATAGCCCCCCAGGGGTAGAACATGACCCTCAGAAGGTGCTCCAACTGACGACACTCGAAAAGATCGATTCGTTTGTGAGTAATGAATATCCTCGGTTTAATAATTTGGAAAATCGTAAATCACAAACGACACGAGATTTTCGAGTTCCGTCAGTTGGAGCACTTTCTAAAAATCATGTTTTACCATTGGGGAAGCTCTGACACGCTCAAAGTTCAACGAAAATAGGGGTTGGCCTTGTTTAGAGGTGTCAGGGCCAGAACTGGCCGAACCTGGCCGAGTTCCCTTCTTTCTCCAACTTGGCCGGTGCCATAGCCTCCCTAGGGGTAGAAAATGACCCTCAGAATGTGCTCCAACTGACGGCACTCGAAAAGCTCGATTCGTTTGTGCGTTATGAATTTCAACGGTTTAATACTATGGAAAATCATAAATCACAAACGACACGAGATTTTCGAGTTCCGTCAGTTGGAGCACTTTCTAAAAATCATGTTTTACCATTGGGGAAGCTTTGCCATGCTCAAAGTTCAACAAAAATGGGGGTTGGCCTTGTTTAGAGGTGCCAGGGCCCGAACCTGGCCGAGTTCCCTTCTTTCTCTAACTTGGCCGGTGCCATAGCCTCCCCAGGGGTAGAACATGACCCTCAGAAGGTGCTCCAACTGACGGCACTCGAAAAGCTCGATTCGTTTGTGAGTTATGAATTTCAACGGTTTAATACTATGGAAAATCATAAATCACAAACGACACGAGATTTTCGAGTTCCGTCAGTTGGAGCACTTTCTAAAAATCATGTTTTACCATTGGGGAAGCTTTGACACGCTCAAGCTTTGACAGGCTCAAAGTTTAACGAAAATGGGGGTTGGCGTTGTTTAGAGGTGCCACGGCCAGAACGGGCCGAACCTGGCCGAGTTCCCTTCTTTCTCCAACTTGGCCGGTGCCATAGGCCCCCCATGGGTAGAAAATGACCCTCAGAAGGTGCTCCTACTGACGGCACTCGAAAAGCTCGATTCGTTTGTGCGTTATGAATTTCAACGGTTTAATACTATGGAAAATCGTAAATCACAAACTACACGAGATTTTCGAGTTCCGTCAGTTGGAGCACTTTCTAAAAATCATGTTTTACCATTGGGGAAGCTTTGACACGCTCAAAGTTTAACGAAAACGGGGGTTGGCCTTGTTTAGAGGTGCCACGGCCAGAACGGGCCGAACCTGGCCGAGTTCCCTTCTTTCTCCAACTTGGCCGGTGCCTTAGCCTCCCCAGGGGTAGAAAATGACCCTCAGAAGGTGCTCAAACTGACGGCACTCGAAAAGCTCGATTCGTTTGTGAGTTATGAATTTCAACGGTTTAATACTATGGAAAATCGTAAATCAAAAACGACACGAGATTTTCGAGTTCCGTCAGTTGGAGCACTTTCTAAAAATCATGTTTTACCATTGGGGAAGCTTTGCCATGCTCAAAGTTTAACAAAAATGGGGGTTGGCCTTGTTAAGAGGTGCCAGGGCCCGAACCTGGCCGAGTTCCCTTCTTTCTCTAACTTGGCCGGTGCCATAGCCTCCCCAGGGGTAGAACATGACCCTCAGAAGGTGCTCCAACTGACGGCACTCGAAAAGCTCGATTCGTTTGTGAGTTATGAATTTCAACGGTTTAATACTATGGAAAATCATAAATCACAAACGACGCGAGATTTTCGAGTTCCGTCAGTTGGAGCAGTTTCTAAAAATCATGTTTTACCATTGGGGAAGCTTTGACAGGCTCAAAGTTTAACGAAAATGGGGGTTGGCGTTGTTTAGAGGTGCCACGGCCAGAACGGGCCGAACCTGGCCGAGTTCCCTTCTTTCTCCAACTTGGCCGGTGCCATAGGCCCCCCATGGGTAGAAAATGACCCTCAGAAGGTGCTCCTACTGACGGCACTAGAAAAGCTCGATTCGTTTGTGCGTTATGAATTTCAACGGTTTAATACTATGGAAAATCGTAAATCACAAACTACACGAGATTTTCGAGTTCCGTCAGTTGGAGCACTTTCTAAAAATCATGTTTTACCATTGGGGAAGCTTTGACACGCTCAAAGTTTAACGAAAACGGGGGTTGGCCTTGTTTAGAGGTGCCACGGCCAGAACGGGCCGAACCTGGCCGAGTTCCCTTCTTTCTCCAACTTGGCCGGTGCCTTAGCCTCCCCAGGGGTAGAAAATGACCCTCAGAAGGTGCTCAAACTGACGGCACTCGAAAAGCTCGATTCGTTTGTGAGTTATGAATTTCAACGGTTTAATACTATGGAAAATCGTAAATCAAAAACGACACGAGATTTTCGAGTTCCGTCAATTGGAGCACTTTCTAAAAATCATGTTTTACCATTGGGGAAGCTTCGCCATGCTCAATGTTCAACAAAAATGGGGGTTGGCCTTGTTTAGAGGTGCCAGGGCCCGAACCTGGCCGAGTTCCCTTCTTTCTCTAACTTGGCTGGTGCCATAGCCCCCCAGGGGTAGAACATGACCCTCAGAAGGTGCTCCAACTGACGACACTCGAAAAGATCGATTCGTTTGTGAGTAATGAATATCCTCGGTTTAATAATTTGGAAAATCGTAAATCACAAACGACACGAGATTTTCGAGTTCCGTCAGTTGGAGCACTTTCTAAAAATCATGTTTTACCATTGGGGAAGCTCTGACACGCTCAAAGTTCAACGAAAATAGGGGTTGGCCTTGTTTAGAGGTGTCAGGGCCAGAACTGGCCGAACCTGGCCGAGTTCCCTTCTTTCTCCAACTTGGCCGGTGCCATAGCCTCCCTAGGGGTAGAAAATGACCCTCAGAATGTGCTCCAACTGACGGCACTCGAAAAGCTCGATTCGTTTGTGCGTTATGAATTTCAACGGTTTAATACTATGGAAAATCATAAATCACAAACGACACGAGATTTTCGAGTTCCGTCAGTTGGAGCACTTTCTAAAAATCATGTTTTACCATTGGGGAAGCTTTGCCATGCTCAAAGTTCAACAAAAATGGGGGTTGGCCTTGTTTAGAGGTGCCAGGGCCCGAACCTGGCCGAGTTCCCTTCTTTCTCTAACTTGGCCGGTGCCATATCCTCCCCAGGGGTAGAACATGACCCTCAGAAGGTGCTCCAACTGACGGCACTCGAAAAGCTCGATTCGTTTGTGAGTTATGAATTTCAACGGTTTAATACTATGGAAAATCATAAATCACAAACGACACGAGATTTTCGAGTTCCGTCAGTTGGAGCACTTTCTAAAAATCATGTTTTACCATTGGGGAAGCTTTGACACGCTCAAGCTTTGACAGGCTCAAAGTTTAACGAAAATGGGGGTTGGCGTTGTTTAGAGGTGCCACGGCCAGAACGGGCCGAACCTGGCCGAGTTCCCTTCTTTCTCCAACTTGGCCGGTGCCATAGGCCCCCCATGGGTAGAAAATGACCCTCAGAAGGTGCTCCTACTGACGGCACTCGAAAAGCTCGATTCGTTTGTGCGTTATGAATTTCAACGGTTTAATACTATGGAAAATCGTAAATCACAAACTACACGAGATTTTCGAGTTCCGTCAGTTGGAGCACTTTCTAAAAATCATGTTTTACCATTGGGGAAGCTTTGACACGCTCAAAGTTTAACGAAAACGGGGGTTGGCCTTGTTTAGAGGTGCCACGGCCAGAACGGGCCGAACCTGGCCGAGTTCCCTTCTTTCTCCAACTTGGCCGGTGCCTTAGCCTCCCCAGGGGTAGAAAATGACCCTCAGAAAGTGCTCAAACTGACGGCACTCGAAAAGCTCGATTCGTTTGTGAGTTATGAATTTCAACGGTTTAATACTATGGAAAATCGTAAATCAAAAACGACACGAGATTTTCGAGTTCCGTCAGTTGGAGCACTTTCTAAAAATCATGTTTTACCATTGGGGAAGCTTTGCCATGCTCAAAGTTTAACAAAAATGGGGGTTGGCCTTGTTAAGAGGTGCCAGGGCCCGAACCTGGCCGAGTTCCCTTCTTTCTCTAACTTGGCCGGTGCCATAGCCTCCCCAGGGGTAGAACATGACCCTCAGAAGGTGCTCCAACTGACGGCACTCGAAAAGCTCGATTCGTTTGTGAGTTATGAATTTCAACGGTTTAATACTATGGAAAATCATAAATCACAAACGACGCGAGATTTTCGAGTTCCGTCAGTTGGAGCAGTTTCTAAAAATCATGTTTTACCATTGGGGAAGCTTTGACAGGCTCAAAGTTTAACGAAAATGGGGGTTGGCGTTGTTTAGAGGTGCCACGGCCAGAACGGGCCGAACCTGGCCGAGTTCCCTTCTTTCTCCAACTTGGCCGGTGCCATAGGCCCCCCATGGGTAGAAAATGACCCTCAGAAGGTGCTCCTACTGACGGCACTAGAAAAGCTCGATTCGTTTGTGCGTTATGAATTTCAACGGTTTAATACTATGGAAAATCGTAAATCACAAACTACACGAGATTTTCGAGTTCCGTCAGTTGGAGCACTTTCTAAAAATCATGTTTTACCATTGGGGAAGCTTTGACACGCTCAAAGTTTAACGAAAACGGGGGTTGGCCTTGTTTAGAGGTGCCACGGCCAGAACGGGCCGAACCTGGCCGAGTTCCCTTCTTTCTCCAACTTGGCCGGTGCCTTAGCCTCCCCAGGGGTAGAAAATGACCCTCAGAAGGTGCTCAAACTGACGGCACTCGAAAAGCTCGATTCGTTTGTGAGTTATGAATTTCAACGGTTTAATACTATGGAAAATCGTAAATCAAAAACGACACGAGATTTTCGAGTTCCGTCAATTGGAGCACTTTCTAAAAATCATGTTTTACCATTGGGGAAGCTTTGCCATGCTCAATGTTCAACAAAAATGGGGGTTGGCCTTGTTTAGAGGTGCCAGGGCCCGAACCTGGCCGAGTTCCCTTCTTTCTCTAACTTGGCCGGTGCCATAGCCTCCCCAGGGGTAGAACATGACCCTCAGAAGGTGCTCCAACAGACGGCACTCGAAAAGCTCGATTCGTTTGTGAGTTATGAATTTCAACGGTTTAATACTATGGAAAATCATAAATCACAAACGACACGAGATTTTCGAGTTCCGTCAGTTGGAGCACTTTCTAAAAATCATGTTTTACCATTGGGGAAGCTTTGACAGGCTCAAAGTTTAACGAAAATGGGGGTTGGCCTTGTTTAGAGGTGCCACGGCCAGAACGGGCCGAACCTGGCCGAGTTCCCTTCTTTCTCCAACTTGGCCGGTGCCATAGCCTCCCCAGGGGTAGACCATGACCTTCAGAAGGTGCTCCAACTGACGGCACTCGAAAAGCTCGATTCGTTTGTGAGTTATGAATTTCAAGGCTTTAATAATATGGAAAATCGTAAATCACAAACGACACGAGATTTTCGAGTTCCGTCAGTTGGAGCACTTTCTAAAAATCATGTTTTACCATTGGGGAAGCTTTGCCATGCTCAAAGTTCAACAAAAATGGGGGTTGGCCTTGTTTAGAGGTGTCAGGGCCCGAACCTGGCCGAGTTCCCTTCTTTCTCTACCTTGGCCGGTGCCATAGCCTCCCCAGGGGTAGAACATGACCCTCAGAAGGTGCTCCAACTGACGGCACTCGAAAAGCTCGATTCGTTTGTGAGTTATGAATTTCAACGGTTTAATACTATGGAAAATCGTAAATCAAAAACGACACGAGATTTTCGAGTTCCGTCAATTGGAGCACTTTCTAAAAATCATGTTTTACCATTAGGGAAGCTTCGCCATGCTCAATGTTCAACAAAAATGGGGGTTGGCCTTGTTTAGAGGTGCCAGGGCCCGAACCTGGCCGAGTTCCCTTCTTTCTCTAACTTGGCCGGTGCCATAGCCTCCCCAGGGGTAGAACATGACCCTCAGAAGGTGCTCCAACTGACGGCACTCGAAAAGCTCGATTCGTTTGTGAGTTATGAATTTCAACGGTTTAATACTATGGAAAATCATAAATCACAAACGACACGAGATTTTCGAGTTCCGTCAGTTGGAGCACTTTCTAAAAATCATGTTTTACCATTGGGGAAGCTTTGACAGGCTCAAGGTTTAACGAAAATGGGGGTTGGCCTTGTTTAGAGTTGCCACGGCCAGAACGGGCCGAACCTGGCCGAGTTCCCTTCTTTCTCCAACTTGGCCGGTGCCATAGCCTCCCCAGGGGTAGACCATGACCCTCAGAAGGTGCTCCAACTGACGGCACTCGAAAAGCTCGATTCGTTTGTGAGTTATGAATTTCAAGGCTTTAATAATATGGAAAATCGTAAATCACAAACGACACGAGATTTTCGAGTTCCGTCAGTTGGAGCACTTTCTAAAAATCATGTTTTACCATTGGGGAAGCTTTGCCATGCTCAAAGTTCAACAAAAATGGGGGTTGGCCTTGTTTAGAGGTGTCAGGGCCCGAACCTGGCCGAGTTCCCTTCTTTCTCTACCTTGGCCGGTGCCATAGCCTCCCCAGGGGTAGAACATGACCCTCAGAAGGTGCTCCAACTGACGGCACTCGAAAAGCTCGATTCGTTTGTGAGTTATGAATTTCAACGGTTTAATACTATGGAAAATCATAAATCACAAACGACGCGAGATTTTCGAGTTCCGTCAGTTGGAGCAGTTTCTAAAAATCATGTTTTACCATTGGGGAAGCTTTGACAGGCTCAAGCTTTGACAGGCTCAAAGTTTAACGAAAATGGGGGTTGGCGTTGTTTAGAGGTGCCACGGCCAGAACGGGCCGAACCTGGCCGAGTTCCCTTCTTTCTCCAACTTGGCCGGTGCCATAGGCCCCCCATGGGTAGAAAATGACCCTCAGAAGGTGCTCCTACTGACGGCACTCGAAAAGCTCGATTCGTTTGTGCGTTATGAATTTCAACGGTTTAATACTATGGAAAATCGTAAATCACAAACTACACGAGATTTTCGAGTTCCGTCAGTTGGAGCACTTTCTAAAAATCATGTTTTACCATTGGGGAAGCTTTGACACGCTCAAAGTTTAACGAAAACGGGGGTTGGCCTTGTTTAGAGGTGCCACGGCCAGAACGGGCCGAACCTGGCCGAGTTCCCTTCTTTCTCCAACTTGGCCGGTGCCTTAGCCTCCCCAGGGGTAGAAAATGACCCTCAGAAGGTGCTCAAACTGACGGCACTCGAAAAGCTCGATTCGTTTGTGAGTTATGAATTTCAACGGTTTAATACTATGCAAAATCGTAAATCAAAAACGACACGAGATTTTCGAGTTCCGTCAGTTGGAGCACTTTCTAAAAATCATGTTTTACCATTGGGGAAGCTTTGCCATGCTCAAAGTTTAACAAAAATGGGGGTTGGCCTTGTTAAGAGGTGCCAGGGCCCGAACCTGGCCGAGTTCCCTTCTTTCTCTAACTTGGCCGGTGCCATAGCCTCCCCAGGGGTAGAACATGACCCTCAGAAGGTGCTCCAACTGACGGCACTCGAAAAGCTCGATTCGTTTGTGAGTTATGAATTTCACCGGTTTAATACTATGGAAAATCATAAATCACAAACGACGCGAGATTTTCGAGTTCCGTCAGTTGGAGCAGTTTCTAAAAATCATGTTTTACCATTGGGGAAGCTTTGACAGGCTCAAAGTTTAACGAAAATGGGGGTTGGCGTTGTTTAGAGGTGCCACGGCCAGAACGGGCCGAACCTGGCCGAGTTCCCTTCTTTCTCCAACTTGGCCGGTGCCATAGGCCCCCCATGGGTAGAAAATGACCCTCAGAAGGTGCTCCTACTGACGGCACTCGAAAAGCTCGATTCGTTTGTGCGTTATGAATTTCAACGGTTTAATACTATGGAAAATCGTAAATCACAAACTACACGATATTTTCGAGTTCCGTCAGTTGGAGCACTTTCTACAAATCATGTTTTACCATTGGGGAAGCTTTGACACGCTCAAAGTTTAACGAAAACGGGGGTTGGCCTTGTTTAGAGGTGCCACGGCCAGAACGGGCCGAACCTGGCCGAGTTCCCTTCTTTCTCCAACTTGGCCGGTGCCTTAGCCTCCCCAGGGGTAGAAAATGACCCTGAGAAGGTGCTCAAACTGACGGCACTCGAAAAGCTCGATTCGTTTGGGAGTTATGAATTTCAACGGTTTAATACTATGGAAAATCGTAAATCAAAAACGACACGAGATTTTCGAGTTCCGTCAATTGGAGCACTTTCTAAAAATCATGTTTTACCATTGGGGAAGCTTCGCCATGCTCAATGTTCAACAAAAATGGGGGTTGGCCTTGTTTAGAGGTGCCAGGGCCCGAACCTGGCCGAGTTCCCTTCTTTCTCTAACTTGGCTGGTGCCATAGCCTCCCAGGGGTAGAACATGACCCTCAGAAGGTGCTCCAACTGACGACACTCGAAAAGATCGATTCGTTTGTGAGTAATGAATATCCTCGGTTTAATAATTTGGAAAATCGTAAATCACAAACGACACGAGATTTTCGAGTTCCGTCAGTTGGAGCACTTTCTAAAAATCATGTTTTACCATTGGGGAAGCTTTGCCATGCTCAAAGTTCAACAAAAATGGGGGTTGGCCTTGTTTAGAGGTGCCAGGGCCCGAACCTGGCCGAGTTCCCTTCTTTCTCTAACTTGGCCGGTGCCATAGCCTCCCCAGGGGTAGAACATGACCCTCAGAAGGTGCTCCAACTGACGGCACTCGAAAAGCTCGATTCGTTTGTGAGTTATGAATTTCAACGGTTTAATACTATGGAAAATCATAAATCACAAACGACACGAGATTTTCGAGTTCCGTCAGTTGGAGCACTTTCTAAAAATCATGTTTTACCATTGGGGAAGCTTTGACAGGCTCAAAGTTCAACGAAAATGGGGGTTGGCCTTGTTTAGAGGTGCCACGGCCAGAACGGGCCGAACCTGGCCGAGTTCCCTTCTTTCTCCAACTTGGCCGGTGCCATAGCCTCCCTAGGGGTAAAAAATGAACCTCAGAAGGTGCTCCAACTGACGGCACTCGAAAAGCTCGATTCGTTTGTGCGTTATGAATTTCAACTGTTTAATACTATGGAAAATCGTAAATCACAAACTACACGAGATTTTCGAGTTCCGTCAGTTGGAGCACTTTCTAAAAATCATGTTTTACCATTGGGGAAGCTTTGACACGCTCAAAGTTTAACGAAAATGGGGGTTGGCCTTGTTTAGAGGTGCCAGGGCCCGAACCTGGCCGAGTTCCCTTCTTTCTCTAACTTGGCTGGTGCCATAGCCTCCCCAGGGGTAGAACATGACCCTCAGAAGGTGCTCCAACTGACGACACTCGAAAATCTCGATTCGTTTGTGAGTAATGAATATCCTCGGTTTAATACTTTGGAAAATCGTAAATCACAAACGACACGAGATTTTCGAGTTCCGTCAGTTGGAGCACTTTCTAAAAATCATGTTTTACCATTGGGGAAGCTTTGACACGCTCAAAGTTCAACGAAAATAGGGGTTGGCCTTGTTTAGAGGTGTCAGGGCCAGAACGGGCCGAACCTGGCTGAGTTCCCTTCTTTCTCCAACTTGGCCGGTGCCATAGCCTCCCTAGGGGTAAAAAATGAACCTCAGAATGTGCTCCAACTGACGGCACTCGAAAAGCTCGATTCGTTTGTGCGTTATGAATTTCAACGGTTTAATACTATGGAAAATCGTAAATCACAAACGACACGAGATTTTCGAGTTCCGTCAATTGGAGCACTTTCTAAAAATCATGTTTTACCATTGGGGAAGCTTTGCCATGTTCAAAGGTCAACAAAAATGGGGGTTGGCCTTGTTTAAAGGTGCCAGGGCCCGAACCTGGCCGAGTTCCCTTCTTTCTCTAACTTGGCCGGTGCCATAGCCTCCCCAGGGGTAGAACATGACCCTCAGAAGGTGCTCCAACTGACGGCACTCGAAAAGCTCGATTCGTTTGTGAGTTATGAATTTCAACGGTTTAATACTATGGAAAATCATAAATCACAAACGACACGAGATTTTCGAGTTCCGTCAGTTGGAGCACTTTCTAAAAATCATGTTTTACCATTGGGGAAGCTTTGACACGCTCAAAGTTCAACGAAAATAGGGGTTGGCCTTGTTTAGAGGTGTCAGGGCTAGAACGGGCCGAACCTGGCTGAGTTCCCTTCTTTCTCCAACTTGGCCGGTGCCATAGCCTCCCCAGGGGTAGAAAATGACCCTCAGAAGGTGCTCCAACTGACGGCACTCGAAAAGCTCGATTCGTTTGTGCGTTATGAATTTCAACGGTTTAATACTATGGAAAATCGTAAATCACAAACTACACGAGATTTTCGAGTTCCGTCAGTTGGAGCACTTTCTAAAAATCATGTTTTACCATTGGGGAAGCTTTGGCAGGCTCAAAGTTTAACGAAAATGGGGGTTGGCCTTGTTTAGAGGTGCCACGGCCAGAACGGGCCGAACCTGGCCGAGTTCCCTTCTTTCTCCAACTTGGCCGGTGCCATAGCCTCCCTAGGGGTAAAAAATGAACCTCAGAAGGTGCTCCAACTGACGGCACTCGAAAAGCTCGATTCGTTTGTGCGTTATGAATTTCAACTGTTTAATACTATGGAAAATCGTAAATCACAAACTACACGAGATTTTCGAGTTCCGTCAGTTGGAGCACTTTCTAAAAATCATGTTTTACCATTGGGGAAGCTTTGACACGCTCAAAGTTTAACGAAAATGGGGGTTGGCCTTGTTTAGAGGTGCCAGAGCCCGAACCTGGCCGAGTTCCCTTCTTTCTCTAACTTGGCTGGTGCCATAGCCTCCCCAGGGGTAGAACATGACCCTCAGAAGGTGCTCCAACTGACGACACTCGAAAAGCTCGATTTGTTTGTGAGTAATGAATATCCTCGGTTTAATACTTTGGAAAATCGTAAATCACAAACGACACGAGATTTTCGAGTTCCGTCAGTTGGAGCACTTTCTAAAAATCATGTTTTACCATTGGGGAAGCTTTGACACGCTCAAAGTTCAACGAAAATAGGGGTTGGCCTTGTTTAGAGGCGTCAGGGCCAGAACGGGCCGAACCTGGCTGAGTTCCCTTCTTTCTCCAACTTGGCCGGTGCCATAGCCTCCCTAGGGGTAAAAAATGAACCTCAGAATGTGCTCCAACTGACGGCACTCGAAAAGCTCGATTCGTTTGTGCGTTATGAATTTCAACGGTTTAATACTATGGAAAATCGTAAATCACAAACGACACGAGATTTTCGAGTTCCGTCAATTGGAGCACTTTCTAAAAATCATGTTTTACCATTGGGGAAGCTTTGCCATGCTCAAAGGTCAACAAAAATGGGGGTTGGCCTTGTTTAGAGGTGCCAGGGCCCGAACCTGGCCGAGTTCCCTTCTTTCTCTAACTTGGCCGGTGCCATAGCCTCCCCAGGGGTAGAACATGACCCTCAGAAGGTGCTCCAACTGACGGCACTCGAAAAGCTCGATTCGTTTGTGAGTTATGAATTTCAACGGTTTAATAATATGGAAAATCATAAATCACAAACGACACGAGATTTTCGAGTTCCGTCAGTTGGAGCACTTTCTAAAAATCATGTTTTACCATTGGGGAAGCTTTGACAGGCTCAAAGTTTAACAAAAATGGGGGTTGGCCTTGTTTAGAGGTGCCACGGCCAGAACGGGCCGAACCTAGCCGAGTTCCCTTCTTTCTCCAACTTGGCCGGTGCCATAGCCTCCCCAGGGGTAGAACATGTCCCTCAGAAGGTGCTCCAACTGACGGCACTCGAAAAGCTCGATTCGTTTGTGAGTTATGAATTTCAAGGCTTTAATAATATGGAAAATCGTAAATCACAAACGACACGAGATTTTCGAGTTCCGTCAGTTGGAGCACTTTCTAAAAATCATGTTTTACCATTGGGGAAGCTTTGCCATGCTCAAAGTTCAACAAAAGTGGGGGTTGGCCTTGTTTAGAGGTGTCAGGGCCCGAACCTGGCCGAGTTCCCTTCTTTCTCTACCTTGGCCGGTGCCATAGCCTCCCCAGGGGTAGAACATGACCCTCAGAAGGTGCTCCAACTGTCGACACTCGAAAAGATCGATTCGTTTGTGAGTAATGAATATCCTCGGTTTAAT
Source organism: Rubus parviflorus (assembly GCA_029955375.1). Taxonomy (NCBI): domain Eukaryota; kingdom Viridiplantae; phylum Streptophyta; class Magnoliopsida; order Rosales; family Rosaceae; genus Rubus; species Rubus parviflorus. The sequence goes on along the minus strand of JARGGL010000008.1, from coordinate 675,818 downwards.
ACTTTGGAAAATTGTAAATCACAAACGACACGAGATTTTCGAGTTCCGTCAGTTGGAGCACTTTCTAAAAATCATGTTTTACCATTGGAGAAGCTTTGACGGGCTCAAAGTTTAACGAAAATGGGGGTTGGCCTTGTTTAGAGGTGCCACGGCCAGAACGGGCCGAACCTGGCCGAGTTCCCTTCTTTCTCCAACTTGGCCGGTGCCATAGCCCCCCGATGGGTAGAAAATGACCCTCAGAAGGTGCTCCTACTGACGGCACTCGAAAAGCTCGATTCGTTTGTGCGTTATGAATTTCAACGGTTTAATACTATGGAAAATCGTAAATCACAAACTACACGAGATTTTCGAGTTCCGTCAGTTGGAGCACTTTCTAAAAATCATGTTTTACCATTGGGGAAGCTTTGACACGCTTAAAGTTTAACGAAAATGGGGGTTGCCTTTTTTAGAGGTGCCACGGCCAGAACGGGCCGAACCTGGCCGAGTTCCCTTCTTTCTCCAACTTGGCCGGTGCCTTAGCCTCCCCAGGGGTAGAAAATGACCCTCAGAAGGTGCTCAAATTGACGGCACTCGAAAAGCTCGATTGGTTTGTGAGTTATGAATTTCAACGGTTTAATACTATGGAAAATCGTAAATCAAAAACGACACGAGATTTTCGAGTTCCGTCAATTGGAGCACTTTCTAAAAATCATGTTTTACCATTGGGGAAGCTTCGCCATGCTCAATGTTCAACAAAAATGGGGGTTGGCCTTGTTTAGAGGTGCCAGGGCCCGAACCTGGCCGAGTTCCCTTCTTTCTCTAACTTGGCTGGTGCCATACAGGGGTAGAACATGACCCTCAGAAGGTGCTCCAACTGACGACACTTGAAAAGATCGATTCGTTTGTTAGTAATGAATATCCTCGGTTTAATACTTTGGAAAATCATAAATCACAAACGACACGAGATTTTCGAGTTCCGTCAGTTGGAGCACTTTCTAAAAATCATGTTTTACCATTGGGGAAGCTTTGCCATGCTCAAAGTTCAACAAAAATGGGGGTTGGCCTTGTTTAGAGGTGCCAGGGCCCGAACCTGGCCGAGTTCCCTTCTTTCTCTAACTTGGCCGGTGCCATAGCCTCCCCAGGGGTAGAACATGACCCTCAGAAGGTGCTCCAACTGACGGCACTCGAAAAGCTCGATTCGTTTGTGAGTTATGAATTTCAACGGTTTAATACTATGGAAAATCATAAATCACAAACGACACTAGATTTTCGAGTTCCGTCAGTTGGAGCACTTTCTAAAAATCATGTTTTACCATTGGGGAAGCTTTGCCATGCTCAAAGTTCAACAAAAATGGGGGTTGGCCTTGTTTAGAGGTGCCAGGTCCAGAACGGGCCGAACCTGGCCGAGTTCCCTTCTTCCTCCAACTTGGCCGGTGCCATAGCCCCCCCATGGGAAGAAAATGACCCTCAGAAGGTGCTCCAACTGACGGCACTCGAAAAGCTCGATTCGTTTGTGCGTTATGAATTTCAAAGGTTTAATACTATGGAAAATCGTAAATCACAAACTACACGAGATTTTCGAGTTCCGTCAGTTGGAGCACTTTCTAAAAATCATGTTTTACCATTGGGGATGCTTTGACACGCCCAAAGTTTAACGAAAATGGGGGTTGGCCTTGTTTAGAGGTGCCAGGGCCCGAACCTGGCCGAGTTCCCTTCTTTCTCTAACTTGGTTGGTGACATAGCCTCCCCAGGGGTAGAACATGACCCTCAGAAGGTGCTCCAACTGACGACACTCGAAAAGCTCGATTCGTTTGTGAGTAATGAATATCCTCGGTTTAATACTTTGGAAAATCGTAAATCACAAACGACACGAGATTTTCGAGTTCCGTCAGTTGGAGCACTTTCTAAAAATCATGTTTTACCATTGGGGAAGCTTTGGCAGGCTCAAAGTTTAACGAAAATGGGGGTTGGCCTTGTTTAGAGGTGCCACGGCCAGAACGGGCCGAACCTGGCCGAGTTCCCTTCTTTCTCCAACTTGGCCGGTGCCATAGCCTCCCTAGGGGTAAAAAATGAACCTCAGAAGGTGCTCCAACTGACGGCACTCGAAAAGCTCGATTCGTTTGTGCGTTATGAATTTCAACTGTTTAATACTATGGAAAATCGTAAATCACAAACTACACGAGATTTTCGAGTTCCGTCAGTTGGAGCACTTTCTAAAAATCATGTTTTACCATTGGGGAAGCTTTGACACGCTCAAAGTTTAACGAAAATGGGGGTTGGCCTTGTTTAGAGGTGCCAGAGCCCGAACCTGGCCGAGTTCCCTTCTTTCTCTAACTTGGCTGGTGCCATAGCCTCCCCAGGGGTAGAACATGACCCTCAGAAGGTGCTCCAACTGACGACACTCGAAAAGCTCGATTTGTTTGTGAGTAATGAATATCCTCGGTTTAATACTTTGGAAAATCGTAAATCACAAACGACACGAGATTTTCGAGTTCCGTCAGTTGGAGCACTTTCTAAAAATCATGTTTTACCATTGGGGAAGCTTTGACACGCTCAAAGTTCAACGAAAATAGGGGTTGGCCTTGTTTAGAGGCGTCAGGGCCAGAACGGGCCGAACCTGGCTGAGTTCCCTTCTTTCTCCAACTTGGCCGGTCCCATAGCCTCCCTAGGGGTAAAAAATGAACCTCAGAATGTGCTCCAACTGACGGCACTCGAAAAGCTCGATTCGTTTGTGCGTTATGAATTTCAACGGTTTAATACTATGGAAAATCGTAAATCACAAACGACACGAGATTTTCGAGTTCCGTCAATTGGAGCACTTTCTAAAAATCATGTTTTACCATTGGGGAAGCTTTGCCATGCTCAAAGGTCAACAAAAATGGGGGTTGGCCTTGTTTAGAGGTGCCAGGGCCCGAACCTGGCCGAGTTCCCTTCTTTCTCTAACTTGGCCGGTGCCATAGCCTCCCCAGGGGTAGAACATGACCCTCAGAAGGTGCTCCAACTGACGGCACTCGAAAAGCTCGATTCGTTTGTGAGTTATGAATTTCAACGGTTTAATAATATGGAAAATCATAAATCACAAACGACACGAGATTTTCGAGTTCCGTCAGTTGGAGCACTTTCTAAAAATCATGTTTTACCATTGGGGAAGCTTTGACAGGCTCAAAGTTTAACAAAAATGGGGGTTGGCCTTGTTTAGAGGTGCCACGGCCAGAACGGGCCGAACCTAGCCGAGTTCCCTTCTTTCTCCAACTTGGCCGGTGCCATAGCCTCCCCAGGGGTAGAACATGTCCCTCAGAAGGTGCTCCAACTGACGGCACTCGAAAAGCTCGATTCGTTTGTGAGTTATGAATTTCAAGGCTTTAATAATATGGAAAATCGTAAATCACAAACGACACGAGATTTTCGAGTTCCGTCAGTTGGAGCACTTTCTAAAAATCATGTTTTACCATTGGGGAAGCTTTGCCATGCTCAAAGTTCAACAAAAGTGGGGGTTGGCCTTGTTTAGAGGTGTCAGGGCCCGAACCTGGCCGAGTTCCCTTCTTTCTCTACCTTGGCCGGTGCCATAGCCTCCCCAGGGGTAGAACATGACCCTCAGAAGGTGCTCCAACTGTCGACACTCGAAAAGATCGATTCGTTTGTGAGTAATGAATATCCTCGGTTTAATACTTTGGAAAATTGTAAATCACAAACGACACGAGATTTTCGAGTTCCGTCAGTTGGAGCACTTTCTAAAAATCATGTTTTACCATTGGAGAAGCTTTGACGGGCTCAAAGTTTAACGAAAATGGGGGTTGGCCTTGTTTAGAGGTGCCACGGCCAGAACGGGCCGAACCTGGCCGAGTTCCCTTCTTTCTCCAACTTGGCCGGTGCCATAGCCCCCCGATGGGTAGAAAATGACCCTCAGAAGGTGCTCCTACTGACGGCACTCGAAAAGCTCGATTCGTTTGTGCGTTATGAATTTCAACGGTTTAATACTATGGAAAATCGTAAATCACAAACTACACGAGATTTTCGAGTTCCGTCAGTTGGAGCACTTTCTAAAAATCATGTTTTACCATTGGGGAAGCTTTGACACGCTTAAAGTTTAACGAAAATGGGGGTTGCCTTTTTTAGAGGTGCCACGGCCAGAACGGGCCGAACCTGGCCGAGTTCCCTTCTTTCTCCAACTTGGCCGGTGCCTTAGCCTCCCCAGGGGTAGAAAATGACCCTCAGAAGGTGCTCAAATTGACGGCACTCGAAAAGCTCGATTGGTTTGTGAGTTATGAATTTCAACGGTTTAATACTATGGAAAATCGTAAATCAAAAACGACACGAGATTTTCGAGTTCCGTCAATTGGAGCACTTTCTAAAAATCATGTTTTACCATTGGGGAAGCTTCGCCATGCTCAATGTTCAACAAAAATGGGGGTTGGCCTTGTTTAGAGGTGCCAGGGCCCGAACCTGGCCGAGTTCCCTTCTTTCTCTAACTTGGCTGGTGCCATACAGGGGTAGAACATGACCCTCAGAAGGTGCTCCAACTGACGACACTTGAAAAGATCGATTCGTTTGTTAGTAATGAATATCCTCGGTTTAATACTTTGGAAAATCATAAATCACAAACGACACGAGATTTTCGAGTTCCGTCAGTTGGAGCACTTTCTAAAAATCATGTTTTACCATTGGGGAAGCTTTGCCATGCTCAAAGTTCAACAAAAATGGGGGTTGGCCTTGTTTAGAGGTGCCAGGGCCCGAACCTGGCCGAGTTCCCTTCTTTCTCTAACTTGGCCGGTGCCATAGCCTCCCCAGGGGTAGAACATGACCCTCAGAAGGTGCTCCAACTGACGGCACTCGAAAAGCTCGATTCGTTTGTGAGTTATGAATTTCAACGGTTTAATACTATGGAAAATCATAAATCACAAACGACACTAGATTTTCGAGTTCCGTCAGTTGGAGCACTTTCTAAAAATCATGTTTTACCATTGGGGAAGCTTTGCCATGCTCAAAGTTCAACAAAAATGGGGGTTGGCCTTGTTTAGAGGTGCCAGGTCCAGAACGGGCCGAACCTGGCCGAGTTCCCTTCTTCCTCCAACTTGGCCGGTGCCATAGCCCCCCCATGGGAAGAAAATGACCCTCAGAAGGTGCTCCAACTGACGGCACTCGAAAAGCTCGATTCGTTTGTGCGTTATGAATTTCAAAGGTTTAATACTATGGAAAATCGTAAATCACAAACTACACGAGATTTTCGAGTTCCGTCAGTTGGAGCACTTTCTAAAAATCATGTTTTACCATTGGGGATGCTTTGACACGCCCAAAGTTTAACGAAAATGGGGGTTGGCCTTGTTTAGAGGTGCCAGGGCCCGAACCTGGCCGAGTTCCCTTCTTTCTCTAACTTGGTTGGTGACATAGCCTCCCCAGGGGTAGAACATGACCCTCAGAAGGTGCTCCAACTGACGACACTCGAAAAGCTCGATTCGTTTGTGAGTAATGAATATCCTCGGTTTAATACTTTGGAAAATCGTAAATCACAAACGACACGAGATTTTCGAGTTCCGTCAGTTGGAGCACTTTCTAAAAATCATGTTTTACCATTGGGGAAGCTTTGGCATGCTCAAATTTCAACAAAAATGGGGGTTGGCCTTGTTTAGAGGTGCCAGGGCCCGAACCTGGCCGAGTTCCCTTCTTTCTCTAACTTGGCCGGTGCCATAGCCTCCCCATGGGTAGAAGATGACCCTCAGAAGGTGCTCCAACTGACGACACTCGAAAAGGTCGATTCGTTTGTGAGTTATGAATTTCAACGGTTTAATACTATGCAAAATCATAAATCACAAACGACGCGAGATTTTCGAGTTCCGTCAGTTGGAGCACTTTCTCAAAATCATGTTTTACCATTGGGGAAGCTTTGACAGGCTCAAAGTTTAACGAAAATGGGGGTTGGCCTTGTTTAGAGGTGCCACGGCCAGAACGGGCCGAACCTGGCTGAGTTCCCTTCTTTCTCCAACTTGGCCGGTGCCATAGCCTCCCCAGGGGTAGAACATGACCCTCAGAAGGTGCTCCAACTGACAGCACTCGCAAAGCTCGATTCGTTTGTGAGTTACGAATTTCAAGGCTTTAATAATATGGAAAATCGTAAATCACAAACGACACAAGATTTTCGAGTTCCGTCAGTTGTAGCACTTTCTAAAAATCATGTTTTACCATTGGGGAAACTTTGACATGCTCAAAGTTCAACGAAAATGGGGGTTGGCCTTGTTTAGAGGTGCCAGGTCCAAAACGGGCCGAACCTGGCCGAGTTCCCTTCTTTCTCCAACTTGGCCGGTGCCATAGCCTCCCCATGGGTAGAAAATGACCCTCAGAAGGTGCTCCAACTGACGGCACTCGAAAAGCTCGATTCGTTTGTGCGTTATGAATTTCAACGGTTTAATACTATGGAAAATCGTAAATCACAAACGACACGAGATTTTCGAGTTCCGTCAGTTGGAGCACTTTCTAAAAATCAAGTTTTACCATTGGGGAAGCTTTGACACGCTCAAAGTTTAACGAAAATGGGGGTTGGCCTTGTTTAGAGGTGCCAAGGCCAGAACGGGTCGAACCTGGCCGAGTTCCCTTCTTTCTCCAACTTGGCCGGTGCCTTAGCCTCCCCAGGGGTAGAAAATGACCCTCAGAAGGTGCTCAAACTGACGGCACTCGAAAAGCTCGATTCGTTTGTGAGTTATGAATTTCAACGGTTTAATACTATGGAAAATCGTAAATCAAAAACGACACGAGATTTTCGAGTTCCGTCAGTTGGAGCACTTTCTAAAAATCATGTTTTACCCTTGGGGAACCTTTGACACGCTCAAAGTCTAACGAAAATGGGGGTCGGCCGTGTTTAGAGGTGCCAGGGCCAGAAAGGACCGAACCTGGCCGAGTTCCCTTGTTTCTCCAACGTGGCCGGAGCCATAGCCTCCCCAGGGGTAAAACATGACCCTCAGAAGGTGCTACAACTGACGGCACTCGAAAAGCTCTATTCGTTTGTGAGTTATGAATTTCAACGGTTTAATACTATGGAAAATCATAAATCACAAACGACACAAGATTTTCGAGTTCCGTCAGTTGGAGCACTTTCTAAAAATCATGTTTTACCATTGGGGAAACTTTGACAGGCTCAAAGTTCAACGAAAATGGGGGTTGGCCTTGTTTAGAGGTGCCAGGGCCAGAACGGGCCGAACCTGGCCGAGTTCCCTTCTTTCTCCAACTTGGCCGGTGCCATAGCCTCCCCAGGGGTAGAACATGACCCTCAGATGGTGCTCCAACTGACGGCACTCGAAAAGCTCGATTCGTTTGTGAGTTATGAATTTCAAGGGTTTAATACTATGGAAAATCGTAAATCACAAACGACACGAGATTTTCGAGTTCCGTCAGTTGGAGCACTTTCTAAAAATCATGTTTTACCATTGGAGAAGCTTTGCCATGCTCAAAGTTCAACAAAAATGGGGGTTGGCCTTGTTTAGAGGTGCCAGGGACCGAACCTGGCCGAGTTCCCTTCTTTCTCTAACTTGGCTGGTGCCATAGCCTCCCCAGGGGTAGAACATGACCCTCAGAAGGTGCTCCAACTGACGACACTCGAAAAGCTCGATTCGTTTGTGAGTAATGAATATCCTCGGTTTAATACTTTGGAAAATCGTAAATCACAAACGACACGAGATTTTCGAGTTCCGTCAGTTGGAGCACTTTCTAAAAATCAAGTTTTACCATTGGGGAAGCTTTGACACGCTCAAAGTTTAACGAAAATGGGGGTTGGCCTTGTTTAGAGGTGCCACGGCCAGAACGGGCCGAACCTGGCCGAGTTCCCTTCTTTCACCAACTTGGCCGGTGCCATAGCCTCCCCAGGGGTAGAAAATGACACTCAGAATGTGCTCCAACTGACGGCACTCGAAAAGCTCGATTCGTTTGTGCGTTATGAATTTCAACGGTTTAATACTATGGAAAATCGTAAATCACAAACGACACGAGATTTTCAAGTTACGTCAGTTGGAGCACTTTCTAAAAATCATGTTTTACCATTGGGGAAGCTTTGACAGGCTCAAAGTTTAACGAAAATGGGGGTTGGCCTTGTATAGAGGTGCCACGGCCAGAACGGGCCGAACCTGGCCGATTTCCCTTATTTCTCCAACTTGGCCGGTGCCAAAGCCTCCCCAGGGGTAGAACATGACCCTCAGAAGATGTTCCAACTGACGGCACTTGAAAAGCTCGATTCGTTTGTGAGTTACGAATTTCAAGGGTTTAATAATATGGAAAATCGTAAATCACAAACTACACGAGATTTTCGAGTTCCGTCAGTTGGAGCACTTTCTAAAAATCATGTTTTACCATTGGGGAAGCTTTGACACGCTTAAAGTTTAACGAAAATGGGGGTTGCCTTGTTTAGAGGTGCCACGGCCAGAACGGGCCGAACCTGGCCGAGTTCCCTTCTTTCTCCAACTTGGCCGGTGCCTTAGCCTCCCCAGGGGTAGAAAAGGACCCTCAGAAGGTGCTCAAACTGACGGCACTCGAAAAACTCGATTGGTTTGTGAGTTATGAATTTCAACGGTTTAATACTATGGAAAATCGTAAATCAAAAACGACACGAGATTTTCGAGTTCCGTCAATTGGAGCACTTTCTAAAAATCATGTTTTACCATTGGGGAAGCTTCGCCATGCTCAATGTTCAACAAAAATGGGGGTTGGCCTTGTTTAGAGGTGCCAGGGCCCGAACCTGGCCGAGTTCCCTTCTTTCTCTAACTTGGCTGGTGCCATACAGGGGTAGAACATGACCCTCAGAAGGTGCTCCAACTGACGACACTCGAAAAACTCGATTCGTTTGTGAGTAATGAATATCCTCGGTTTAATACTTTGGAAAATCGTAAATCACAAACGACACGAGATTTTCGAGTTCCGTCAGTTGGAGCACTTTCTAAAAATCATGTTTTACCATTGGGGAAGCTTTGACACGCTCAAAGTTCAACGAAAATGGGGGTTGGCCTTGTTTAGAGGTGTCAGGGCCAGAACGGGCCGAACCTGGCCGAGTTCCCTTCTTTCACCAACTTGGCCGGTGCCATAGCCTCCCCAGGGGTAGAAAATGACACTCAGAATGTGCTCCAACTGACGGCACTCGAAAAGCTCGATTCGTTTGTGCGTTATGAATTTCAACGGTTTAATACTATGGAAAATCGTAAATCACAAACGACACGAGATTTTCGAGTTCCGTCAGTTGGAGCACTTTCTAAAAATCATGTTTTAGCATTGGGGAAGCTTTGACAGACTCAAAGTTTAACGAAAATGAGGGTTGGCCTTGTATAAAGGTGCCACGGCCAGAACGGTCCGAACCTGGCCGATTTCCCTTATTTCTCCAACTTGGCCGGTGCCAAAGCCTCCCCAGGGGTAGAACATGACCCTCAGAAGGTGCTCCAACTGACGGCACTTGAAAAGCTCGATTCGTTTGTGAGTTACGAATTTCAAGGGTTTAATAATATGGAAAATCGTAAATCACAAACGACACGAGATTTTCGAGTTCCGTCAGTTGGAGCACTTTCTAAAAATCATGTTTTACCATTGGAGAAGCTTTGACATGCTCAAAGTTTAACGAAAATGGGGGTTGGCCTTGTTTAGAGGTGCCAGGGCCAGAACGGGCCGAACCTGACCGAGTTCCCTTCTTTCTCCAACTTGGTCAGTGCCATAGCCTCTCCATGGCTAGAACATGACCCTCAGAAGGTGTTCCAACTGACGGCACTCGAAAAGCTCGATTCGTTTGTGAGTTATGAATTTCCAGGGTTTAATACTTTGGAAAATCGTAAATCACAAACGACACGAGATTTTCGAGTTCCGTCAGTTGGAGCAATTTCTAAAAATCATGTTTTACCATTGGAGAAGCTTTGACATGCTCAAAGTTTAACGAAAATGGGGGTTGCTTTGTTTAGAGGTGCCAGGGCCAGAACGGACCGAACCTGGCCGAGTTCCCTTCTTTCTCCAACTTGGCCGGTGCCATAGCCTCTCCATGGGTAGAAAATGACCCTCAGAAGGTGCTCCAACTGACGGCACTCGAAAAGCTCGATTCGTTTGTGAGTTATGAATTTCCTCGGTTTAATACTTTGGAAAATCGTAAATCACAAACGACACGAGATTTTCGAGTTCCGTCCGTTGGAGCTCTTTCTAAAAATCATGTTTTACCATTGGGGAACCTTTGACACGCTCAAAGTCTAACGAAAATGTGGGTTGGCCTTGTTAAGAGGTGCCAGGGCCAGAACGGACCGAACCTGGCCGAGTTCCCTTCTTTCTCCAACTTGGCCGGTGCCATAGCCTCCCCAGGGGTAGAACATGACCTTCAGAAGGTGCTCCAACTGACAGCACTCGAAAATCTCGATTCGTTTGTGAGTTATTAATTTACTCGGTTTAATACTTTGGAAAATTGTAAATCACAAACGACACGAGATTTTCGTGCTCCGTCAGTTGGAACTCTTTCTAAAAGTCATGTTTTACCGTTGGGGAAGCTTTGACACGATCAAAGTTCAACGAAAATGGGGGTTGGCCTAGTTTAGAGGTGCCAGGGCCAGAACGGGCCGAACCTGGCCGAGTTCCCTTCTTTCTCCAACTTGGTCAGTGCCATAGCCTCTCCAGGGGTAGAACATGACCCTCAGAAGGTGCTCCAACTAACGGCACTCGAAAAGCTCGATTCGTTTGTGAGTTATGAATTTCCAGGGTTTAATACTTTGGAAAATCGTAAATCACAAACGACACGAGATTTTCGAGTTCCGTCAGTTGGAGCACTTTCTAAAAATCATGTTTTACCATTGGGGAAACTTTGACAGGCTCAAAGTTCAACGAAAATGGGGGTTGGCCTTGTTTAGAGGTGCCAGGGCCAGAAAGGACCGAACCTGGCCGAGTTCCCTTGTTTCTCCAACGTGGCCGGAGCCATAGCCTCCCCAGGGGTAAAACATGACCCTCAGAAGGTGCTACAACTGACGGCACTCGAAAAGCTCTATTCGTTTGTGAGTTATGAATTTCAACGGTTTAATACTATGGAAAATCATAAATCACAAACGACACAAGATTTTCGAGTTCCGTCAGTTGGAGCACTTTCTAAAAATCATGTTTTACCATTGGGGAAACTTTGACAGGCTCAAAGTTCAACGAAAATGGGGGTTGGCCTTGTTTAGAGGTGCCAGGGCCAGAACGGGCCGAACCTGGCCGAGTTCCCTTCTTTCTCCAACTTGGCCGGTGCCATAGCCTCCCCAGGGGTAGAACATGACCCTCAGATGGTGCTCCAACTGACGGCACTCGAAAAGCTCGATTCGTTTGTGAGTTATGAATTTCAAGGGTTTAATACTATGGAAAATCGTAAATCACAAACGACACGAGATTTTCGAGTTCCGTCAGTTGGAGCACTTTCTAAAAATCATGTTTTACCATTGGAGAAGCTTTGCCATGCTCAAAGTTCAACAAAAATGGGGGTTGGCCTTGTTTAGAGGTGCCAGGGACCGAACCTGGCCGAGTTCCCTTCTTTCTCTAACTTGGCTGGTGCCATAGCCTCCCCAGGGGTAGAACATGACCCTCAGAAGGTGCTCCAACTGACGACACTCGAAAAGCTCGATTCGTTTGTGAGTAATGAATATCCTCGGTTTAATACTTTGGAAAATCGTAAATCACAAACGACACGAGATTTTCGAGTTCCGTCAGTTGGAGCACTTTCTAAAAATCAAGTTTTACCATTGGGGAAGCTTTGACACGCTCAAAGTTTAACGAAAATGGGGGTTGGCCTTGTTTAGAGGTGCCACGGCCAGAACGGGCCGAACCTGGCCGAGTTCCCTTCTTTCACCAACTTGGCCGGTGCCATAGCCTCCCCAGGGGTAGAAAATGACACTCAGAATGTGCTCCAACTGACGGCACTCGAAAAGCTCGATTCGTTTGTGCGTTATGAATTTCAACGGTTTAATACTATGGAAAATCGTAAATCACAAACGACACGAGATTTTCAAGTTACGTCAGTTGGAGCACTTTCTAAAAATCATGTTTTACCATTGGGGAAGCTTTGACAGGCTCAAAGTTTAACGAAAATGGGGGTTGGCCTTGTATAGAGGTGCCACGGCCAGAACGGGCCGAACCTGGCCGATTTCCCTTATTTCTCCAACTTGGCCGGTGCCAAAGCCTCCCCAGGGGTAGAACATGACCCTCAGAAGATGTTCCAACTGACGGCACTTGAAAAGCTCGATTCGTTTGTGAGTTACGAATTTCAAGGGTTTAATAATATGGAAAATCGTAAATCACAAACTACACGAGATTTTCGAGTTCCGTCAGTTGGAGCACTTTCTAAAAATCATGTTTTACCATTGGGGAAGCTTTGACACGCTTAAAGTTTAACGAAAATGGGGGTTGCCTTGTTTAGAGGTGCCACGGCCAGAACGGGCCGAACCTGGCCGAGTTCCCTTCTTTCTCCAACTTGGCCGGTGCCTTAGCCTCCCCAGGGGTAGAAAAGGACCCTCAGAAGGTGCTCAAACTGACGGCACTCGAAAAACTCGATTGGTTTGTGAGTTATGAATTTCAACGGTTTAATACTATGGAAAATCGTAAATCAAAAACGACACGAGATTTTCGAGTTCCGTCAATTGGAGCACTTTCTAAAAATCATGTTTTACCATTGGGGAAGCTTCGCCATGCTCAATGTTCAACAAAAATGGGGGTTGGCCTTGTTTAGAGGTGCCAGGGCCCGAACCTGGCCGAGTTCCCTTCTTTCTCTAACTTGGCTGGTGCCATACAGGGGTAGAACATGACCCTCAGAAGGTGCTCCAACTGACGACACTCGAAAAACTCGATTCGTTTGTGAGTAATGAATATCCTCGGTTTAATACTTTGGAAAATCGTAAATCACAAACGACACGAGATTTTCGAGTTCCGTCAGTTGGAGCACTTTCTAAAAATCATGTTTTACCATTGGGGAAGCTTTGACACGCTCAAAGTTCAACGAAAATGGGGGTTGGCCTTGTTTAGAGGTGTCAGGGCCAGAACGGGCCGAACCTGGCCGAGTTCCCTTCTTTCACCAACTTGGCCGGTGCCATAGCCTCCCCAGGGGTAGAAAATGACACTCAGAATGTGCTCCAACTGACGGCACTCGAAAAGCTCGATTCGTTTGTGCGTTATGAATTTCAACGGTTTAATACTATGGAAAATCGTAAATCACAAACGACACGAGATTTTCGAGTTCCGTCAGTTGGAGCACTTTCTAAAAATCATGTTTTAGCATTGGGGAAGCTTTGACAGACTCAAAGTTTAACGAAAATGAGGGTTGGCCTTGTATAAAGGTGCCACGGCCAGAACGGTCCGAACCTGGCCGATTTCCCTTATTTCTCCAACTTGGCCGGTGCCAAAGCCTCCCCAGGGGTAGAACATGACCCTCAGAAGGTGCTCCAACTGACGGCACTTGAAAAGCTCGATTCGTTTGTGAGTTACGAATTTCAAGGGTTTAATAATATGGAAAATCGTAAATCACAAACGACACGAGATTTTCGAGTTCCGTCAGTTGGAGCACTTTCTAAAAATCATGTTTTACCATTGGAGAAGCTTTGACATGCTCAAAGTTTAACGAAAATGGGGGTTGGCCTTGTTTAGAGGTGCCAGGGCCAGAACGGGCCGAACCTGACCGAGTTCCCTTCTTTCTCCAACTTGGTCAGTGCCATAGCCTCTCCATGGCTAGAACATGACCCTCAGAAGGTGTTCCAACTGACGGCACTCGAAAAGCTCGATTCGTTTGTGAGTTATGAATTTCCAGGGTTTAATACTTTGGAAAATCGTAAATCACAAACGACACGAGATTTTCGAGTTCCGTCAGTTGGAGCAATTTCTAAAAATCATGTTTTACCATTGGAGAAGCTTTGACATGCTCAAAGTTTAACGAAAATGGGGGTTGCTTTGTTTAGAGGTGCCAGGGCCAGAACGGACCGAACCTGGCCGAGTTCCCTTCTTTCTCCAACTTGGCCGGTGCCATAGCCTCTCCATGGGTAGAAAATGACCCTCAGAAGGTGCTCCAACTGACGGCACTCGAAAAGCTCGATTCGTTTGTGAGTTATGAATTTCCTCGGTTTAATACTTTGGAAAATCGTAAATCACAAACGACACGAGATTTTCGAGTTCCGTCCGTTGGAGCTCTTTCTAAAAATCATGTTTTACCATTGGGGAACCTTTGACACGCTCAAAGTCTAACGAAAATGTGGGTTGGCCTTGTTAAGAGGTGCCAGGGCCAGAACGGACCGAACCTGGCCGAGTTCCCTTCTTTCTCCAACTTGGCCGGTGCCATAGCCTCCCCAGGGGTAGAACATGACCTTCAGAAGGTGCTCCAACTGACAGCACTCGAAAATCTCGATTCGTTTGTGAGTTATTAATTTACTCGGTTTAATACTTTGGAAAATTGTAAATCACAAACGACACGAGATTTTCGTGCTCCGTCAGTTGGAACTCTTTCTAAAAGTCATGTTTTACCGTTGGGGAAGCTTTGACACGATCAAAGTTCAACGAAAATGGGGGTTGGCCTAGTTTAGAGGTGCCAGGGCCAGAACGGGCCGAACCTGGCCGAGTTCCCTTCTTTCTCCAACTTGGTCAGTGCCATAGCCTCTCCAGGGGTAGAACATGACCCTCAGAAGGTGCTCCAACTAACGGCACTCGAAAAGCTCGATTCGTTTGTGAGTTATGAATTTCCAGGGTTTAATACTTTGGAAAATCGTAAATCACAAACGACACGAGATTTTCGAGTTCCGTCAGTTGGAGCACTTTCTAAAAATCATGTTTTACCATTGGAGAAGCTTTGACATGCTCAAAGTTTAACGAAAATGGGGGTTGCTTTGTTTAGAGGTGCCAGGGCCAGAACGGGCCGAACCTGGCCGAGTTCCCTTGTTTCTCCAACTTGGCCGGTGCCATAGCCTCCCCAGGGGTAGAAAATGACCCTCAGAAGGTGCTCCAACTGACGGCACTCGAAAAGCTCGATTCGTTTGTGAATTATGAATTTCAACGGTTTAATACTTTGGAAAATCGTAAATCACAAACGACACGAGATTTTCGAGTTCCATCTGTTGGAGCTCTTTCTAAAAATCCTGTTTTACCATTGGGGAACCTTTGACACGCTCAAAGTCTAACGAAAATGGGGGTTGGCCTTGTTTAGAGGTGCCAGGGCCAGAACGGACCGAACCTGGCCGAGTTCCCTTCTTTCTCCAACTTGGCCGGTGCCATAGCCTCCCCAGGGGTAGAACATGACCTTCAGAAGGTGCTCCAACTGACGGCACTCGAAAATCTCGAGTCGTTTGTGAGTTATTAATTTACTCGGTTTAATACTTTGGAAAATTATAAATCACAAACGACACGAGATTTTCGTGCTCCGTCAGTTGGAGCTCTTTCAAAAAGTCATGTTTTACCATTGGGGAAGCTTTGACACGATCAAAGTTCAACGAAAATAGGGGTTGGCCTTGTTTAGAGGTGCCACGGCCAGAACGGGCCGAACCTGGCCGAGTTCCCTTCTTTCTCGGACTTGGCCGGTGCCATAGCATCCCCAGGGGTAGAACTTGACACTCAGAAGGTGCTCCAACTGACGGCACTCGAAAAGCTCAATTCGTTTGTCAGTTATGAATTTCCAGCGTTTAATACTTTGGAAAATCGTAAATCACAAAGGACACGAGATTTTCGAGTTCCGTCTGTTGGATCACTTTCTAAAAATCATGTTTTACCATTGGGGAACCTTTGACACGCTCAAGGTCTAACGAAAATGGGGGTTGGCCTTGTTTAGAGGTGTCAGGGCCAGAACGGGCCGAACCTGGCCGAGTTCCCTTCTTTCTCCAACTTGGCCGGTGCCATAGACGCCCCAGGGGTAGAACATGACCTTCAGAAGGTGCTCTAACTGACGGCACTCGAAAATCTCGATTCGTTTGTGAGTTATTAATTTACTCGGTTTAATACTTTGGAAAATCGTAAATCACAACCGACACGAGATTTTTGAGCTCCGTCAATTGGAGCTCTTTCTAAAAGTCATGTTTTACCATTGGGGAAGCTTTGACACGATCAAAGTTCAACGAAAATGGGGGTTGGCATTGTTTAGAGGTGTCAGGGCCAGAACGGGCCGAACCTGGCCGAGTTCCCTTCTTTCTCCAACTTGGCCGGTGCCATAGCCTCCCCAGGGGTAGAACATGACCCTCAGAAGGTGCTCCAACTGACGGAACTCGAAAAGCTCGATTCGTTTGTGAGTTATGAATTTCCATGGTTTAATAGTTTTGAAAATCGTAAATCACAAACGACACGAGATTTTCGAGTTCCGTCAGTTGGAGCACGTTCTAAAAATCATGTTTTACCATTGGGGAACTTTTGACACGCTCAAAGTCTAACGAAAATGGGGGTTGGCCATGTTTAGAGGTGCCAGGGCCAGAACGGGCCGAACCTGGCTGAGTTCCCTACTTTCTCGAACTTGGCGGGTGCCATAGCCTCCCCAGGGGTAGAACATAGCCTTCAAAAGGTGCTCCAACTGACGGCACTCGAAAAACTCGATTCGTTTGTGAGTTATGAATTTCCTCGGTTTAATACTTTGGAAAATCGTAAATAACATGCGACACGAGCTTTTCGAGTTCCGTCAGTTGGAGCTCTTTCTAAAAATCATGTTTTACCATTGGGGAAGCTTTGACACGCTCAAAGTTTAACGAAAATGGGGGTTGGGCTTGTTTAGAGGTGCCACGGCCAGAACGGGCCGAACCTGGCCGAGTTCCATTTTTTCTCTAACTTGGCCGGTGCCATAGCCTCCCCAGGGGTAGAACATGACCCTCAGAAGGTGATCCACCTGACGGCAATCGAAAATCTCGATTCCTTTGTGAGTTATGAATTTCCCCGGTTTAATACTTTGGAAAATCGTAAATAACATACGACACGAGATTTTCCAGTTCTGTCAGTTGGAGCTCTTTCTAAAAATCATGTTTTACCATTGGGGAAGCTTTGACACGCTCAAAGTTTAACGAAAATGGGGGTTGGCATTGTTTAGAGGTGCCAGGACCAGAACGGGCCGAACCTGGCCGAGTTCCCTTTTTTCTCTAACTTGGCCGGTGCCATAGCCTCCCCAGAGGTAGAACATGACCCCCAGAAGGTGCTCCAACTGACGGCACTGGAAACTATCGATTCCTTTGTCAGTTATGAATTTCCTCGGTTTAATACTTTGGAAAATTGTAAATCAAAACCGACACGAGATTTTCGAGTTCCGCCAGTTGGAGCACTTTCTAAAAATCATGTTTTACCATTGGGGAACTTTTGACACGCTCAAAGTCAAACGAAAATGGGGGTTGGCCATGTTTAGATGTGCCAGGGCCAGAACGGGCCGAACCTGGCTAAGTTCCCTACGTTCTCGAACTTGGCGGGTGCCATAGCCTCCCCAGGGGTAGAACCTGGCCTTCAAAAGGTGCTCCAACTGACGGCACTCGAAAATCTCGATTCTTTTGTCAGTTATGAATTTCCTCGGTTTAATACTTTGGAAAATCGTAAATAACATACGACACGAGATTTTCCAGTTCTGTCAGTTGGAGCTCTTTCTAAAAATCATGTTTTACCATTGGGGAAGCTTTGACACGCTCAAAGTTTAACGAAAATGGGGGTTGGCCTTCTTTAGAGGTGCCAGGACCAGAACGGGCCGAACCTGGCCGAGTTCCCTTTTTTCTCTAACTTGGCCGGTGCCATAGCCTCCCCAGAGGTAGAACATGACCCCCAGAAGGTGCTCCAACTGACGGCACTCGAAACTCTCGATTCCTTTGTGAGTTATGAATTTCCTCGGTTTAATACTTTGGAAAATCGTAAATAACAAACGACACGAGATTTTCCAGTTCCGTAAGTTAGAGCTCTTTCTAAAAATCATGTTTTACCATTAGGGAAGCTTTGACACGCTCCAAGTTTAACGAAAATGGGGGTTGGCCATGTTTAGACGTGCCAGGTCCAGAACGGGCCGAATCTGGCCGAGTTCCATTTTTTCTCTAACTTGGCCGGTGCCATAGCCTCCCCAGGGGTAGAACATGGCACTCAAAAGGTGCTCCAACTGACGGCACTCGAAAAGCTCGATTCGTTTGTGAGTTATGAATTTCCTCGGTTTAATACTTTGGAAAATCGTAAATAACATGCGACACGAGCTTTTCAAGTTCCGTCAGTTGGAGCTCTTTCTAAAAATCATGTTTTACCATTGGGGAAGCTTTGACACGCTCAAAGTTTAACGAAAATGGGGGTTGGCCTTGTTTAGAGGTGCCAGGACCAGAACGGGCCGAACCTGGCCGAGTTCCCTTTTTTCTCTAACTTGGCCGGTGCCATAGCCTCCCCAGGGGTAGAACATGACCCTCAGAAGGTGCTCCACCTGATGGCACTCGAAAATCTCGATTCCTTTGTGAGTTATGAATTTTCTCGGTTTAATACTTTGGAAAATCGTAAATCACAAACGACACGAGATTTTCGAGTTCCGTCAGTTGGAGCACTTTCTAAAAATCATGTTTTACCATTGGGGAACGTTTGACACGCTCAAAGTCTAACGAAAATGGGGGTTGGCCTTGTTTAGAGGTGCCAGGGCCAGAACGGGCCGAACCTGGCCGAGTTCCCTTCTTTCTCGAACTTGGCTGGTGCCATAGCCTCCCCAGGGTTAGAACATGACCTTCAAAAGGTGCTTCAACTGACGGCACTCGAAAAGCTCGATTCGTTTGTGAGTTATGAATTTCCTCAGTTTAATACTTTGGAAAATCGTAAATAACATACGACACGAGATTTTCCAGTTCTGTCAGTTGGAGCTCTTTCTAAAAATCATGTTTTACCATTGGGGAAGCTTTGACACGCTCAAAGTTTAACGAAAATGGGGGTTGGCCTTCTTTAGAGGTACCAGGACCAGAACGGGCCGAACCTGGCCGAGTTCCCTTTTTTCTCTAACTTGGCCGGTGCCATAGCCTCCCCAGAGGTAGAACATGACCCCCAGAAGTTGCTCCAACTGACGGCACTCGAAACTCTCGATTCCTTTGTGAGTTATGAATTTCCTCGGTTTAATACTTTGGAAAATCGTAAATAACAAACGACACGAGATTTTCCAGTTCCGTAAGTTAGAGCTCTTTCTAAAAATCATGTTTTACCATTGGGGAAGCTTTGACACGCTCCAAGTTTAACGAAAATGGGGGTTGGCCATGTTTAGACGTGCCAGGGCCAGAACGGGCCGAATCTGGCCGAGTTCCATTTTTTCTCTAACTTGGCCGGTGCCATAGCCTCCCCAGGGGTAGAACATGGCATTCAAAAGGTGCTCCAACTTACGGCACTCGAAAAGCTCGTTTCGTTTGTGAGTTATGAATTTCCTCGGTTTAATACTTTGGAAAATCGTAAATAACATGCGACACGAGCTTTTCGAGTTCCGTCAGTTGGAGCTCTTTCTAAAAATCATGTTTTACAATTGGGGAAGCTTTGACATGCTCAAAGTTTAACGAAAATGGGGGTTGGCCTTGTTTAGAGGTGCCAGGGCCAGAACGGGCCGAACCTGGCCAAGTTCCCTTCTTTCTCCAAATTGGCCGGTGCCATAGCCTCCCTAGGGGTAGAACATGACCCTCAGAAGGTGCTCCAACTGATGGCACAGGAAAATCTCGATTCGTTTGTGAGTTATGAATTTCCTCGGTTTAATACTATGGAAAATCGTAAATCACAAACGACACGAGATTTTCGAATTCCGTCAGTTGGAGCACTTTCGAAAAATCATGTTGTACCATTGGGGAAGCTTTGACATGCTCAAAGTTTAACGAAAATGGGGGTTGGCCTTGTTTAGAGGTGCCAGGGCCAGAACGGGCCGAACCTGGCCGAGTTCCCTTCTTTCTCCAACTTGGCCGGTGACATAGCCTCCCTAGGGGTAGAACATGACCCTCAGAAGGTGCTCCAACTGACAGCACTCGAAAATCTCGATTCGTTTGTGAGTTATGAATGTCAAGGGGTTAATACTATGGAAAATCGTAAATCACAAACGACACGAGATTTTCGAGTTCCGTCTGTTGGAGCACTTTCTAAAAATCATGTTTTACCATATGGGAAGCTTTGACATGCTCAAAGTTTAACGAAAATGGGGGTTGGCCTTGTTTAGAGTTGTCAGGGCCAGAACGGGCCGAACCTGGCCGAGTTCCCTTCTTTCTCCAACTTGGCCGGTGCCATAGCCTCCCTAGGGGTAGAACATGACCCTCAGAGGGTGCTCCAACTGACGGCACTCGAAAATCTCGATTCGTTTGTGAGTTATGAATTTCCTCGGTTTAATACTATGAAAAATCGTAAATCACAAACGACACGAGATTTTCGAGTTCCGTCAGTTGGAGCACTTTCTAAAAATCATGTTTTACCATTGGAGAAGCTTTGACATGCTCAAAGTTTAACGAAAATGGGGGTTGCTTTGTTTAGAGGTGCCAGGGCCAGAACGGGCCGAACCTACCCGAGTTCCCTTCTTTCTCCAACTTGGCCGGTGCCATAGCCTCCCTAGGGGTAGAACATGACCCTCAGAAGGTGCTCCAACTTACGGCACTCGAAAATCTCGATTCGTTTGTGAGTGATGAATTTCCTCGGTTTAATACTATGGAAAATCGTAAATCACAAACAACACGAGATTTTCGAATTCCGTCAGTTGGAGCACTTTCTAAAAATCATGTTTTACCATTGGGGAAGCTTTGACATGTTCAAAGTTTAACGAAAATGGGGGTTGGCCTTGTTTAGAGGTGCCAGGGCCAGAACGGGCCGAACCTGGCCGAGTTCCCTTCTTTCTCGAACTTGGCGGGTGCCATAGCCTCCCCAGGGGTAGAACATGACCTTCAAAAGGTGCTCCAACTGACGGCACTCGAAAAGCTCGATTCGTTTGTGAGTTATGAATTTCCTCGGTTTAATACTTTGGAAAATTGTAAATCACAAACGACACGAGATTTTGGAGTTCCGTCAGTTGGAGCACTTTCTAAAAATCATGATTTACCATTGGGGAACTTTTGACACGCTCAAAGTCTAACAAAAATGGGGGTTGGCCTAATTTAGAGGTGTCAGGGCCAGAATGGGCCGAACCTGGACGAGTTCCCTTCTTTCTCGAACTTGGCGGGTGCCATAGCCTCCCCAGGGGTAGAACATGACCTTCGAAAGGTGCTCCAACTGACGGCACTCGAAAAGCTCGATTCGTTTGTGAGTTATGAATTTCCTCGGTTTAATACTTTGGAAAATCGTAAATCACATACGACACGAGATTTTCGAGTTCCGTCAGTTGGAGCTCTTTCTAAAAATCATGTTTTACCATTGGGGAAGCTTTGACACGCTTAAAGTTTAACGAAAATGGGGGTTGGCCATGTTTAGAGGTGCCAGGGCCAGAACGGGCCGAACCTGGCCGTGTTCCCTTCTTTCTCGAACTTGGCCGGTGCCATAGCCTCCCCAGGGGTAGAACATGACCTTCACAAGGTGCTCCAAATGACGGCACTCGAAAACCTCGATTCGTTTGTGAGTTATGAATTTACTCGGTTTAATACTTTGGAAAATCATAAATCACAAACGACACGAGATTTTTGAGTTCCGTCAGTTGGAGCACTTTCTAAAAATCATGTTTTACCATTGGGGAACTTTTGACACGCTCAAAGTCTAACGAAAATGGGGGTTGGCCTTGTTTAGAGGCATCAAGGCCAGAACGGGACGAACCTGGCCGAGTTCCCTTCTTTCTCGAACTTGGTGGGTGCCATAGCCTCCCCAGGGGTAGAACATGACCTTCAAAAGGTGCTCCAACTGACGGCACTCGAAAAGCTCGATTCGTTTGTGAGTTATGAATTTCCTCGGTTTAATACTTTGGAAAATCGTAAATCACGTACGACATGAGATTTTCGAGTTCCGTCAGTTGGAGCTCTTTCTAAAAATCATGTTTTACCATTGGGGAAGCTTTGACACGCTCAAAGTTTAACGAAAATGGGGGTTGGCCATGTTTAGAGGTGCCAGGGCCAGAACGGGCCGAAACTGGCCGTGTTCCCTTCTTTCTCGAACTTGGCCGGTGCCATAGCCTCCCCAGGGGTAGAACATGACCTTCACAAGGTGCTCCAAATGACGGTACTCGAAAACCTCGATTCGTTTGTGAGTTATGAATTTACTCGGTTTAATACTTTGGAAAATCATAAATCACAAACGACACGAGATTTTTGAGTTCCGTCAGTTGGAGCACTTTCTAAAAATCATGTTTTACCATTGGGGAACTTTTGACACGCTCAAAGTCTAACGAAAATGGGGGTTGGCCTTGTTTAGAGGTGTCAGGGCCAGAACAGGCCGAACCTGGCCGTGTTCCCTTCTTTCTCGAACTTGGCGGGTGCCATAGCCTCCCCAGGGGTAGAACATGACCTTCACAAGGTGCTCCAACTGACGGCACTCGAAAAGCTCGATTCGTTTGTGAGTTATGAATTTCCTCGGTTTAATACTTTGGAAAATCGTAAATCACATACGACACGAGATTTTCGAGTTCCGGCAGTTGGAGCTCTTTCTAAAAATCATGTTTTACCAATGGGAAGCTTTGACACGCTCAAAGTTTAACGAAAATGGGTGTTGGTCTTGTTTAGAGGTGCCAGGGCCAGAACGGACTGACCTTGCCTAGTTCCCTTCTTTCTCGAACTTGGCGGGTACCATAGCCTCCCCAGGCGTAGAACATGACCTTCAAAAGGTGCTTCAACTGACGGCACTCGAAAAGCTCGATTCGTTTGTGAGTTATGAATTTCCTCGGTTTAATACTTTGGAAAATCGTAAATCACACACGACACGAGATTTTCGAGTTCCGTCAGTTGGAGCTCTTTCTAAAAATCGTGTTTTACCATTGGGGAAGCTTTCACACGCTCAAAGTTCAACGAAAATGAGGGTTGGCCTTGTTTAGAGGTGCCAGGACCAGAACGGGCCGAACCTGGCCGAGTTCCCTTTTTTCTCTAACTTGGCCGGTCCCATAGCCTCGCCAGGGGTAGAACATGACCCTCAGACGGTGCTCCAACTGACGGCACTCGAAAAGCTCGATTCCTTTGTGAGTTATGAATTTCAAGGGTTTAATACTATGGAAAATCGTAAATCACAAACGACACGAGATTTTCGAGTTCCGACAGTTGGAGCGCTTTCTAAAAATCATGGTTTACCATTGGGGAAGCTTTGACATGCTCAAAGTTTAACGAAAATGGGGGTTGGCCTTGTTTAGAGGTGTCAGGGCCAGAAAGGGCCGAACCTGGCCGAGTTCCAATCTTTCTCCAACTTGGCCGGTACCATAGCCTCCCCAGGGGTAGAACATGACCCTCAGAAGGTGCTCCAACTGACGGCACTCGAAAATCTCGATTCGTTTGTGAGTTATGAATTTCCTCGGTTTAATACTATGGAAAATCGTAAATCACAAACGACACGAGATTTTCGAGTTCCGTCAGTTGGAGCACTTTCTAAAAATCATGTTTTACCACTGGGGAAGCTTTGACATGCTCAAAGTTTAACGAAAATGGGGGTTGGCCTTGTTTAGAGGAGCAAGGGCCAGAACGGACCGAACCTGGCCGAGTTCCCTTCTTTCTCCAACTTGGCCGGTGCCATAGCCTCCCCAGGGGTAGAACATGACCCTCAGAAGGTGCTCCAACTGACGGCACTCGAAAATCTCGATTCGTTTGTGAGTTATGAATTTCAAGGGTTTAATACTATGGAAAATAGTAAATCACAAACGACACGAGATTTTCGAGTTCCGTCAGTTGGAGCACTTTCTAAAAATCATGTTTTACCATTGGGGAAGCTTTGACATGCTCAAAGTTTAACGAAAATGGTGGTTGGCCTTGTCTGGAGGTGACAGGGCCAGAACGGGCCGAACCTGGCCGAGTACCCTTCTTTCTCCAACTTGGCCGGTGCCATAGCCTCCCCAGGGGTAGAACATGACCCTCAGAAGGTGGTACAACTAACGGCACTCGAAAATCTCGATTCCTTTGTAAGTTATAAATTTCAAGGGTTTAATACTATGGAAAATCGTAAATCACAAACGACACGAGATTTTCGAGTTCCGTCAGTTGGAGCGCTTTCTAAAAATCATGTTTTACCATTGGGGAAGCTTTGACATGCTCAAAGTTTAACGAAAATGGGGGTTGGCCTTGTTTAGAGGTGTCAGGGCCAGAACGGGCCGAACCTGGCCGAGTGCCCTTCTTTCTCCAACTTGGCCGGTGCCATAGCCTCCCCAGGGGTAGAACATGACCCTCAGAAGGTGGTACAACTAACAGCACTCGAAAATCTCGAATCCTTTGTGAGTTATGAATTTCCTCGGTTTAATACTATGGAAAATAGTAAATCACAAACGACACGAGTTTTTCGAGTTCCGTCAGTTGGAGCACTTTCTAAAAATCATGTTTTACCACTGGGGAAGCTTTGACATGCTCAAAGTTTAACGAAAATGGAGGTTGGCCTTGTTTAGAGGAGCCAGGGCCAGAACGGACCGAACCTGGCCGAGTTCCCTTCTTTCTCCAACTTGCCCGGTGCCATAGCCTCCCCAGGGGTAGAACATGACCCTCAGAAAGTGCTCCAACTGACAGCACTCGTAAAACTCGATTCGTTTGTGAGTTATGAATTTCATTGGTTTAATACTATGGAAAATAGTAAATCACAAACGACACGAGATTTTCGAGTTCCGTCAGTTGGAGCGCTTTCTAAAAATCATGTTTTACCATTGGGGAAGCTTTGACATGCTCAAAGTTTAACGAAAATGGGGGTTGGCCTTGTTTAGAGGTGTCAGGGCCAGAAAGGGCCGAACCTGGCCGAGTTCCATTCTTTCTCCAACTTGGCCGGTACCATAGCCTCCCCAGGGGTAGAACATGACCCTCAGAAGGTGCTCCAACTGACAGCACTCGAAAATCTCGATTCCTTTGTGAGTTATAAATTTCCTCGGTTTAATACTATGGAAAATCATAAATCACAAACGACACGAGATTTTCGAGTTCCGTCAGTTGGAGCACTTTCTAAAAATCATGTTTTACCATTGGGGAAGCTTTGACATGCTCAAAGTTTAACGAAAATGGGGGTTGGCCTTGTTTAGAGGTGCCAGGGCCAGAACGGACCGAACCTGGCCGAGTTCCCTTCTTTCTCCAACTTGGCCGGTCCCATAACCTCCCCAGGGGTAGAACATGACCGTCAGAACGTGCTCCAACTGACGGCACTCGAAAAGCTCGATTCTTTTGTGAGTTATGAATTTCAAGGGTTTAATACTATGGAAAATCGTAAATGACAAACGACACGACAATTTCGAGTTCCGTCAGTTGGAGCGCTTTCTAAAAATCATGTTTTACCATTGGGGAAGCTTTGACATGCTCCAAGTTTAACGAAAATGGGGGTTGGCCTTGTTTATAGGTGCCAGGGCCAGAACGGACCGAACCTGGCCGAGTTCCCTTCTTTCTCCAACTTGGCCGGTGCCATAGCCTCCCCAGGGGTAGAACATGACCGTCAGAACGTGCTCCAACTGACGGCACTCGAAAATCTCGATTCGTTTGTGAGTTATGAATTTCCTCGGTTTAATACTATGGAAAATCGTAAATCACAAACGACACGAGATTTTCGAGTTCCGTCAGTTGCAGCGCTTTCTAAAAATCATGTTTTACCATAGGGGAAGCTTTGACATGCTCAAAGTTTAACGAAAATGGGGGTTGGCCTTGTTTAGAGGTGTCGGGGCCAGAACGGGCCGAACCTGGCCGAGTTCCCTTCTTTCTCCAACTTGGCCGGTGCCATAGCCTCCCCAGGGGTAGAACATAACCCTTAGAAGATGCTCCAACTGACGGCACTCGAAAATCTCGATTCGTTTGTGAGTTATGAATTTCCTCGGTTTAATACTGTGGAAAATTGTAAATCAAAAACGACACGAGATTTTCGTGTTCCGTCAGTGGGAGCACTTTCTAAAAATCATGTTTTACCACTGGGGAAGCTTTGACATGCTCAAAGTTTAACGAAAATGGGGGTTGGCCTTGTTTAGAGGTGCCGGGGCCAGAACGGGCCGAACCTGGCTGAGTTCCCTTCTTTCTCCAACTTGGCCGGTGCCATAGCCTCCCCAGGGGTAGAACATGACCCTCAAAAGGTGCTCCTACTGACGGCACTCGAAAATCTCGATTCCTTTGTGAGTTATGAATTTCCTCGGTTTAATACTATGGAAAATCGTAAATCACAAACGACACGAGATTTTCGAGTTCCGTCAGTTGGAGAACTTTCTAAAAAACAGGTTTTACCATTGGGGAAGTTTGACATGCTCAAAGTTTAACGAAAATGGGGGTTGGCCTTGTTTAGAGGTGCCGGGGCCAGAACGGGCCGAACCTGGCCGAGTTCCCTTCTTTCTCCAACTTGGCGGGTGCCATAGCCTCCCCAGCGGTAGAACATGACCCCAGAAGGTGCTCCAACTGACGGCACTCAAAAAGCTCGATTCATTTGTGAGTTATGAATTTCAAGGGTTTAATACTATGGAAAATGGTATATCACAAACGACACGAGATTTTCGAGTTCCGTCATTTGGAGTACTTTCTAAAAATCATGTTTTACCATTGGGGAAGTTTGACATGCTCAAAGTTTAACGAAAATGGGGGTTGGCCTTGTTTAGAGGTGCCATAGCTTCCCCAGGGGTAGAACATGACCCTCAGAAGGTGCTCCCACTGACGGCACTCGAAAAGCTCTATTCGTTTGTGAGTTATCAATTTCAAGGGTTTAATACTATGGAAAATCGTAAATCACAAACGACACGAGATTTTCGAGTTCCGTCAGTTGGAGCGCTTTCTAAAAATCATGTTTTACCTTTGGGGAAGCTTTGACATGCTCAAAGTTTAACGAAAATGGAGGTTGGCCTTGTTTAGAGGTGTTAGGGCCAGAAAGGGCCGAACCTGGCCGAGTTCCATTCTTTCTCCAACTTGGCCGGTGCCATAGCCTCCCCAGGGGTAGAACATGACCCTCAGACGGTGCTCTAACTGACGGCACTCGAAAATCTTGATTCCTTTGTGAGTTATGAATTTCCTCGGTTTAATACTATGGAAAATCGTAAATCACAAACGACACGAGATTTTCGAGTTCCGTCAGTTGGAGTACTTTCTAAAAATCATGTTTTACCATTGGGGAAGCTTTGACATGCTCAAAGTTTAACGAAAATGGGGGTTGGCCTTGTTTAGAGGTGCCGGGGCCAGAACGGGCCGAACCTGGCCGAGTTCCCTTCTTTCTCCAACTTGGCCGGTGCCATAGCCTCCCTAGGGGTAGAACATGACCCTCAGAAGGTGCTCCAACTGACAGCACTCGAAAAGCTCGATTCCTTTGTGAGTTATGAATTTCAAGGGTTTAATACTATGGAAAATCGTAAATCACAAACGACACGAGATTTTCGAGTTCCGTCAGTTGGAGCACTTTCTAAAAATCATGTTTTACCATTGGGGAAGCTTTGACATGCTCAAAGTTTAACGAAAATGGGGGTTGGCCTTGTTTAGAGGTGTCGGGGCCAGAACGGGCCGAACCTGGCCGAGTTCCATTCTTTCTCCAACTTGGCCGGTGCCATAGCCTCCCCAGGGGTAGAACATGACCCTCAGAAGGTGCTCCAACTGACGGCACTCGAAAATCTCGATTCCTTTGTGAGTTACGAATTTCCTCGGTTTAATACTATGGAAAATCGTAAATCACAAACGACACGAGATTTTCGAGTTCCGTCAGTTGGAGCACGTTCTAAAAAACAGGCTTTACCATTGGGGAAGTTTGACATACTCAAAGTTTAACGAAAATGGGGGTTGGCCTTGTTTAGAGGTGTCGGGGCCAGAACGGGCCGAACCTGGCCGAGTTCCTTTCTGTCTCCAACTTGGCGGGTGCCATAGCCTCCCCAGGGGTAGAACATGACCCCAGAAGGTGCTCCAACTGACGGCACTCGTAAAGCTCGATTCGTTTGTGAGTTATGAATTTCAAGGGTTTAATACTATGGAAAATCGTAAATCACAAACGACACGAGATTTTTGAGTTCCCTCAGTTGGAGTACTTTCTAAAAATCATGTTTTACCATTGGGGAAGCTTTGACATGCTCAAAGTTTAACGAAAATGGGGGTTGGCCTTGTTTAGAGGTGCTAGGGCCAGAAAGGGCCGAACCTGGCCGAGTTCCATTCTTTCTCCAACTTGGCCGGTGCCATAGCTTCTCCAGGGGTAGAACATGACCCTCAGAAGGTGCTCCAACTGACGGCACTCGAAAATCTCGATTCGTTTGTGAGTTATGAATTTCCTCGGTTTAATACTATGGAAAATCGTAAATCACAAACGACACGAGATTTTCGAGTTCCGTCAGTTGGAGCACTTTCTAAAAAACATGTTTTACCATTGGGGAAGTTTGACATGCTCAAAGGTTAACGAAAATGGGGGTTGGCCTTGTTTAGAGGTGTCGGGGCCAGAACGGGCCGAACCTAGCCGAGTTCCCTTCTTTCTCCAACTTGGCGGGTGCCATAGCTTCCCTAGGGTAGAACATGACCCTCAGAAGGTGCTCCCACTGACGGCACTCGAAAAGCTCGATTCGTTTGTGAGTTATCAATTTCAAGGGTTTAATACTATGGAAAATCGTAAATCACAAATGACACGAGATTTTCGAGTTACGTCAGTTGGAGCACTTTCTAAAAATCATGTTTTACCATTGGGGAAGCTTTGACATGCTCAAAGTTTAACAAAAATGGGGGTTGGCCTTGTTTAGAGGTGTCGGGGCCAGAACGGGCCGAACCTGGCCGAGTTCCCTTTTTTCTCCAACTTGGCCGGTGCCATAGCCTCCCCAGGGGTAGAACATGACCCTCAGAAGGTGCTCCAACTAACGGCACTCGAAAATCTCGATTCCTTTGTGAGTTATGAATTTCAAGGGTTTAATACAATGGAAAATCGTAAATCACAAACGACACGAGATTTTCGAGTTCCGTCAGTTGGAGCACTTTCTAAAAATCATGTTTTGCCATTGGAGAAGCTTTGACATGCTCAAAGTTTAACGAAAATGGGGGTTGGCCTTGTTTAGAGGTGCCAGGGTCAGAACGGAACGAACCTGGCCGAGTTCCCTTCTTTCTCCAACTTGGCCGGTGCCATAGCCTCCCCAGGGGTAGAACATGACCCTCAGACGGCACTCCAACTGACGGTACTCGAAAAGCTCGATTCATTTGTGAGTTATGAATTTCAAGGGTTTAATACTATGGAAAATCGTAAATCACAAACGACACGAGATTTTCGAGTTCCGTCAGTTGGAGCGCTTTCTAAAAATCATGTTTTACCTTTGCGGAAGCTTTGACATCTCAAAGTTTAACGAAAATGGAGGTTGGCCTTGTTTAGAGGTGTTAGGGCCAGAAAGGGCCAAACCTGGCCGAGTTCCATTCTTTCTCCAACTTGGCCGGTGCCATAGCCTCCCCAGGGGTAGAATATGACCCTCAGACGGTGCTCCAACTGACGGCACTCGAAAATCTCGATTCCTTTGTGAGTTATGATTTTCCTCGGTTTAATACTATGGAAAATCGTAAATCACAAACGACACGAGATTTTCGAGTTCCGTCAGTTGGAGTACTTTCTAAAAATCATGTTTTACCATTGGGGAAGCTTTGACATGCTCAAAGTTTAACGAAAATGGGGGTTGGCCTTGTTTAGAGGTGCCGGGGCCAGAACGGGCCGAACCTGGCCGAGTTCCCTTCTTTCTCCAACTTGGCCGGTGCCATAGCCTCCCTAGGGGTAGAACATGACCCTCAGAAGGTGCTCCAACTGACAGCACTCGAAAAGCTCGATTCCTTTGTGAGTTATGAATTTCAAGGGTTTAATACTATGGAAAATCGTAAATCACAAACGACACGAGATTTTCGAGTTCCGTCAGTTGGAGCACTTTCTAAAAATCATGTTTTACCATTGGGGAAGCTTTGACATGCTCAAAGTTTAACGAAAATGGGGGTTGGCCTTGTTTAGAGGTGTCGGGGCAAGAACGGGCCGAACCTGGCCGAGTTCCATTCTTTCTCCAACTTGGCCGGTGACATAGCCTCCCCAGGGGTAGAACATGACCCTCAGAAGGTGCTCCAACTGACGGCACTCGAAAATCTCGATTCCTTTGTGAGTTACGAATTTCCTCGGTTTAATACTATGGAAAATCGTAAATCACAAACGACACGAGATTTTCGAGTTCCGTCAGTTGGAGTACTTTCTAAAAATCATGTTTTACCATTGGGGAAGCTTTGACATGCTCAAAGTTTAACGAAAATGGGGGTTGGCCTTGTTTAGAGGTGCCGGGGCCAGAACGGGCCGAACTTGGCCGAGTTCCCTTCTTTCTCCAACTTGGCCGGTGCCATAGCCTCCCTAGGGGTAGAACATGATCCTCAGAAGGTGCTCCAACTGACAGCACTCGAAAAGCTCGATTCCTTTGTGAGTTATGAATTTCAAGGGTTTAATACTATGGAAAATCGTAAATCACAAACGACACGAGATTTTCGAGTTCCGTCAGTTGGAGCACTTTCTAAAAATCATGTTTTACCATTGGGGAAGCTTTGACATGCTCAAAGTTTAACGAAAATGGGGGTTGGCCTTGTTTAGAGGTGTCGGGGCCAGAACGGGCCGAACCTGGCCGAGTTCCATTCTTTCTCCAACTTGGCCGGTGCCATAGCCTCCCCAGGGGTAGAACTTGACCCTCAGAAAGTGCTCCAACTGACGGCACTCGAAAATCTCGATTCCTTTGTGAGTTACGAATTTCCTCGGTTTAATACTATGGAAAATCGTAAATCACAAACGACACGAGATTTTCGAGTTCCGTCAGTTGGAGCACGTTCTAAAAAACAGGCTTTACCATTGGGGAAGTTTGACATGCTCAAAGTTTAACGAAAATGGGGGTTGGCCTTGTTTAGAGGTGTCGGGGCCAGAACGGGCCGAACCTGGCCGAGTTCCTTTCTGTCTCCAACTTGGCGGGTGCCATAGCCTCCCCAGGGGTAGAACATGACCCCAGAAGGTGCTCCAACTGACGGCACTCGTAAAGCTCGATTCGTTTGTGAGTTATGAATTTCAAGGGTTTAATACTATGGAAAATCGTAAATCACAAACGACACGAGATTTTCGAGTTCCGTCAGTTGGAGCGCTTTCTAAAAATCATGTTTTACCTTTGCGGAAGCTTTGACATCTCAAAGTTTAACGAAAATGGAGGTTGGCCTTGTTTAGAGGTGTTAGGGCCAGAAAGGGCCAAACCTGGCCGAGTTCCATTCTTTCTCCAACTTGGCCGGTGCCATAGCCTCCCCAGGGGTAGAATATGACCCTCAGACGGTGCTCCAACTGACGGCACTCGAAAATCTCGATTCCTTTGTGAGTTATGAATTTCCTCGGTTTAATACTATGGAAAATCGTAAATCACAAACGACACGAGATTTTCGAGTTCCGTCAGTTGGAGTACTTTCTAAAAATCATGTTTTACCATTGGGGAAGCTTTGACATGCTCAAAGTTTAACGAAAATGGGGGTTGGCCTTGTTTAGAGGTGCCGGGGCCAGAACGGGCCGAACCTGGCCGAGTTCCCTTCTTTCTCCAACTTGGCCGGTGCCATAGCCTCCCTAGGGGTAGAACATGACCCTCAGAAGGTGCATCAACTGACAGCACTCGAAAAGCTCGATTCCTTTGTGAGTTATGAATTTCAAGGGTTTAATACTATGGAAAATCGTAAATCACAAACGACACGAGATTTTCGAGTTCCGTCAGTTGGAGCACTTTCTAAAAATCATGTTTTACCATTGGGGAAGCTTTGACATGCTCAAAGTTTAACGAAAATGGGGGTTGGCCTTGTTTAGAGGTGTCGGGGCAAGAACGGGCCGAACCTGGCCGAGTTCCATTCTTTCTCCAACTTGGCCGGTGCCATAGCCTCCCCAGGGGTAGAACATGACCCTCAGAAGGTGCTCCAACTGACGGCACTCGAAAATCTCGATTCCTTTGTGAGTTACGAATTTCCTCGGTTTAATACTATGGAAAATCGTAAATCACAAACGACACGAGATTTTCGAGTTCCGTCAGTTGGAGTACTTTCTAAAAATCATGTTTTACCATTGGGGAAGCTTTGACATGCTCAAAGTTTAACGAAAATGGGGGTTGGCCTTGTTTAGAGGTGCCGGGGCCAGAACGGGCCGAACCTGGCCGAGTTCCCTTCTTTCTCGAACTTGGCCGGTGCCATAGCCTCCCTAGGGGTAGAACATGACCCTCAGAAGGTGCTCCAACTGACAGCACTCGAAAAGCTCGATTCCTTTGTGAGTTATGAATTTCAAGGGTTTAATACTATGGAAAATCGTAAATCACAAACGACACGAGATTTTCGAGTTCCGTTAGTTGGAGCACTTTCTAAAAATCATGTTTTACCATTGGGGAAGCTTTGACATGCTCAAAGTTTAACGAAAATGGGGGTTGGCCTTGTTTAGAGGTGTCGGGGCCAGAACGGGCCGAACCTGGCCGAGTTCCATTCTTTCTCCAACTTGGCCGGTGCCATAGCCTCCCCAGGGGTAGAACTTGACCCTCAGAAAGTGCTCCAACTGACGGCACTCGAAAATCTCGATTCCTTTGTGAGTTACGAATTTCCTCGGTTTAATACTATGGAAAATCGTAAATCACAAACGACACGAGATTTTCGAGTTCCGTCAGTTGGAGCACGTTCTAAAAAACAGGCTTTACCATTGGGGAAGTTTGACATGCTCAAAGTTTAACGAAAATGGGGGTTGGCCTTGTTTAGAGGTGTCGGGGCCAGAACGGGCCGAACCTGGCCGAGTTCCTTTCTGTCTCCAACTTGGCGGGTGCCATAGCCTCCCCAGGGGTAGAACATGACCCCAGAAGGTGCTCCAACTGACGGCACTCGTAAAGCTCGATTCGTTTGTGAGTTATGAATTTCAAGGGTTTAATACTATGGAAAATCGTAAATCACAAACGACACGAGATTTTTGAGTTCCGTCAGTTGGAGTACTTTCTAAAAATCATGTTTTACCATTGGGGAAGCTTTGACATGCTCAAAGTTTAACGAAAATGGGGGTTGGCCTTGTTTAGAGGTGCTAGGGCCAGAAAGGGCCGAACCTGGCCGAGTTCCATTCTTTCTCCAACTTGGCCGGTGCCATAGCTTCTCCAGGGGTAGAACATGACCCTCAGAAGGTGCTCCAACTGACGGCACTCGAAAATCTCGATTCGTTTGTGAGTTATGAATTTCCTCGGTTTAATACTATGGAAAATCGTAAATCACAAACGACACGAGATTTTCGAGTTCCGTCAGTTGGAGCACTTTCTAAAAAACATGTTTTACCATTGGGGAAGTTTGACATGCTAAAAGTTTAACGAAAATGGGGGTTGGCCTTGTTTAGAGGTGTCGGGGCCAGAACGGGCCGAACCTAGCCGAGTTCCCTTCTTTCTCCAACTTGGCGGGTGCCATAGCTTCCCTAGGGGTAGAACATGATCCTCAGAAGGTGCTCCCACTGACGGCACTCGAAAAGCTCGATTCGTTTGTGAGTTATCAATTTCAAGGGTTTAATACTATGGAAAATCGTAAATCACAAATGACACGAGATTTTCGAGTTACGTCAGTTGGAGCACTTTCTAAAAATCATGTTTTACCATTGGGGAAGCTTTGACATGCTCAAAGTTTAACGAAAATGGGGGTTGGCCTTGTTTAGAGGTGTCGGGGCAAGAACGGGCCGAACCTGGCCGAGTTCCCTTCTTTCTCCAACTTGGCCGGTGCCATAGCCTCCCCAGGGGTAGAACATGACCCTCAGAAGGTGCTCCAACTAACGGCACTCGAAAATCTCGATTCCTTTGTGAGTTATGAATTTCAAGGGTTTAATACTATGGAAAATCGTAAATCACAAACGACACGAGATTTTCGAGTTCCGTCAGTCGGAGCACTTTCTAAAAATCATGTTTTGCCATTGGGGAAGCGTTGACATGCTCAAAGTTTAACGAAAATGGGGGTTGGCCTTGTTTAGAGGTGCCAGGGTCAGAACGGAACGAACCTGGCCGAGTTCCCTTCTTTCTCCAACTTGGCCGGTGCCATAGCCTCCCCAGGGGTAGAACATGACCCTCAGACGGCACTCCAACTGACGGTACTCGAAAAGCTCGATTCATTTGTGAGTTATGAATTTCAAGGGTTTAATACTATGGAAAATCGTAAATCACAAACGACACGAGATTTTCGAGTTCCGTCAGTTGGAGCGCTTTTTAAAAATCATGTTTTACCTTTGCGGAAGCTTTGACATCTCAAAGTTTAACGAAAATGGAGGTTGGCCTTGTTTAGAGGTGTTAGGGCCAGAAAGGGCCGAACCTGGCCGAGTTCCATTCTTTCTCCAACTTGGCCGGTGCCATAGCCTCCCCAGGGGTAGAATATGACCCTCAGACGGTGCTCCAACTGACGGCACTCGAAAATCTCGATTCCTTTGTGAGTTATGAATTTCCTCGGTTTAATACTATGGAAAATCGTAAATCACAAACGACACGAGATTTTCGAGTTCCGTCAGTTAGAGCACTTTCTAAAAATAATGTTTTACCATTGGGGAAGCTTTGACATGCTCAAAGTTTAACGAAAATGGGGGTTGGCCTTGTTTAGAGGTGTCGGGGCCAGAACGGGCCGAACCTGGCCGAGTTCCATTCTTTCTCCAACTTGGCCGGTGCCATAGCCTCCCCAGGGGTAGAACATGACCCTCAGAAGGTGCTCCAGCTGACGGCACTCGAAAATCTCGATTTCTTTGTGAGTTACGAATTTCCTCGGTTTAATACTATGGAAAATCGTAAATCACAAACGACACGAGATTTTCGAGTTCCGTCAGTTGGAGCACGTTCTAAAAAACAGGCCTTACCATTGGGGAAGGTTGACATGCTCAAAGTTTAACGAAAATGGGGGTTGGCTTTGTTTAGAGGTGTCGGGGCCAGAACGGGCCGAACCTGACCGAGTTCCTTTCTGTCTCCAACTTGGCGGGTGCCATAGCCTCTCCAGGGGTAGAACATGACCCTCAGAAGGTGCTCCAACTGACGGCACTCGAAAATCTCGATTCCTTTGTGAGTTACGAATTTCCTCGGTTTAATACTATGGAAAATCGTAAATCACAAACGACACGAGATTTTCGTGTTCCGTCAGTGGGAGCACATTCTAAAAATCAGGTTTTACCACTGGGGAAGCTTTGACATGCTCAAAGTTTAACGAAAATGGGGGTTGGCCTTGTTTAGAGGTGTCGGGGCCAGAACGGGCCGAACCTGGCTGAGTTCCCTTCTTTCTCCAACTTGGCGGGTGCCATAGCCTCCCCAGGGGTAGAACATGACCCTCAGAAGGTGCTCCAACTGACGGCACTCGAAAAGCTCGATTCGTTTGTGAGTTATGAATTTCAAGGGTTTAATACTATGGAAAATCGTAAATCACAAACCACACGAGATTTTCGAGTTCCGTCAGTTGGAGCACTTTCTAAAAATCATGTTTTACCATTGGGGAAGCTTTGACATGCTCAAAGTTTAACGAAAATGGGGGTTGGCCTTGTTTAGAGGTGTTAGGGCCAGAACGGGCCGAACCTGGCCGAGTTCCATTATTTCTCCAACTTGGCCGGTGCCATAGCCTCCCCAGGGGTAGAACATAACCCTCAGAAGGTGCTCCAACTGACGGCACTCGAAAATCTCGATTCGTTTGTGAGTTATGAATTTCCTCGGTTTAATACTATGGAAAATCGTAAATCAGAAACGACACGAGATTTTCGAGTTCCGTCAGTTGGAGCACTTTCTAAAAATCATTTTTTACCATTGGGGAAGCTTTGACAGGCTCAAAGTTTAACGAAAATGGGAGTTGGCCTTGTTTAGAGGTACCAGGGCCAGAACGGGCCGAACCTGGCCGAGTTCCATTCTTTCTCCAATTTGGCCGGTGCCATAGTCTCCCCAGGGGTAGAACATGACCCTCAGAAGGTGCTCCAACTGACGGCACTCGAAAATCTCGATTCGTTTGTGAGTTATGAATTTCCTCGGTTTAATAATATGAAAAATCGTAAATCACAAACGACACGAGATTTTCGAGTTCCGTCAGTTGGAGTACTTTCTAAAAAACATGTTTTACCATTGGGGAACTTTGACATGCTCAAAGTTTAACGAAAATGGGGGTTGGCCTTGTTTAGAGGTGTCGGGGCCAGAACGGGCCGAACCTGGCCGAGTTCCCTTCTTTCTCCAACTTGGCGGGTGCCATAGCCTCCCCAGGGGTAGAACATGACCCTCAGAAGGTGCTCCAACTGACGGCACTCGAAAATCTCGTTTCGTTTGTGAGTTATGAATTTCCTCGGTTTAATATTATGGAAAATCGTAAATCACAAACGACACGAGATTTTCGAGTTCCGTCATTGGAACACTTTCTAAAAAACATGTTTTACCATTGGGGAAGTTTGACATGCTCAAAGTTTAACGAAAATGGGGGTTGGCCTTGTTTAGAGGTGTCGGGGCCAGAACGGGCCGAACCTGGCCGAGTTCCCTTCTTTCTCCAACTTGGCGGGTGCCATAGCCTCCCCAGGGGTAGAACATGACCCTCAGAAAATTCCCCCACACTTAGCTGTTGCTAGTCCCTTAGCAACACAACATACTTCCACACGAAAAACTCTATTGCCCTTAACATTTTGCCTCAGAAATCTCATACTTTCATGGAATCAAATTTAGCACTTAACCAAGAGTTGTCACAAGAAATTCGAAGGTTAATTAACAAGCATGGAATTCATATGAACAAATAAGACTTGGAAGAACCATGGTAATGTAATGGAGCTCAGCATGTTTCAAACAAGTTATCCTCACAAAGGTGTGCTCTCTTTCTTCACTCAGAATCATGGCTCATGCTTAAAAGCTTTTCACTCAAAAATATGTGAGAGAAAATATTTTGAGGCATTCAAATAGCTCACATATATTAATCAAAGAAAGCATTTTAATGAAAGATTTTAAAAAACCTCATGAGAGATATCAACTACATGCACAAATGGACCAAAACCATATGCTCACTTTCGAAAATTATCTCCATAGATCAAGGGCTACCCATTTTAAGGATCAAGAAGGTCTTTCCAAGGTTGTAATGGGGCCAAGGCTCATGGTTTAAAAGAAACAAAGGATAAAGAATCACAAAGTATCCTAAAAACTTAGTAGAGCAGTCAAATAACCATGTCTTCTCTTTCAAGAAGGGCCAAATGTCTTCTTGTTGGGCCCAAACTTCACTCTAAACAAATATGATAAAGGACAAAGGCCATGTAATTCATTATTGGGCCTTCAATTCAAAACAACCTCCTAAATCATGGGAAAGGGGACATTAATCCTTTTTTTTTTCCATCATTTTTTTTTTCTTGCCGTACACTTTCTTTTCTTTTCTTTTATTTTTCACGGCACTCACATGTAATGAACAAGTCTATCCCTTCCCCCACACTTATTTTCATCAATCACCTCTTTTTCTTTTGTTTTTCAATCACCAAGTTTCAATCACCAAAGCATAGCTCTACTAAGTTTCTAGAACAAGGGTAGAGATGTAACTACACTAAGGTTTAGGGTATAGATAACGAAGGTGGTTGATATGCTAAAAGCATGCATCAATTTAAACCCTAAAATCATCGGTAGTATAAAGCAAGTAGGGATCGTTAACAACGGGAATTAGGGG
Source organism: Rubus parviflorus (assembly GCA_029955375.1). Taxonomy (NCBI): domain Eukaryota; kingdom Viridiplantae; phylum Streptophyta; class Magnoliopsida; order Rosales; family Rosaceae; genus Rubus; species Rubus parviflorus. Next base: position 638,259 of record JARGGL010000008.1, on the reverse strand, counting down.
TAGTACCTAAACAAAGAATCATTATAAAGAATTATTATTAAGGAAAAATATAAACAAAGTATTTACACATGTTACACGAAATCAAAGGGGGTTTAAGAATTGTTTTACGAAAACTAATTTACTAAACTACAAAGAATAAATTAAATGGAATGGAACGATGAAACATAGATCAAATAATCAACAACCACAAGTATACAAATTTACCAATCATTGAATTGAAAACTAACTAAGTCCCTAGTCATGAATTCGAAATTAACATATGTAAGATGTTGGACCACCACACATCTCCCAAATAAACATCTTCCTATGAATTTCAACCTAAGCGACCACACCTAGATTAAACAATCAAACATGCAAAGGTAGCTAATCAAAACATGTTCAACGCATAAGAAAAAGCTTGTTAATTTAAGTGCACGACCTAGTGAGACCACTCAACTATCCATGATCCTTCTTATTTGATTCCAACGTTAAAGACAAAATCAAACAAGCAAATTCACATAAACTACTAGAAGAATCAATTAATTTCAATCCAATAACCAAATAAACTCATATAAATAAGCTGGAAATTACATAATCCATGAAAAGTTAACTAATACAAAGGTAAACAAGCAACAAAGAGGTATGAATTTAAAGGCTAAAACGGAATACACCATATGAACAAGTTGAAGATCTTGAAACCACAAAACCTTGAATCCTTGACCACAAGTAACCCAAGCCGTGAAGACAAGTTGGTGATGAAGATGGTGATGTCGAAATATGGTTGGTGATGATGGTGATCACGCCTTCTCCTCCTCCTTGAAGCCTTGAAAACCCTGGCACTAGAGAATGGAATGTGGTGCCGAGAATTTGGATGTGATGATTGCTGAATTTATGAGAGTGTAGGTATGGTATTCTCGGTGTAGATTGTGGTGAAGAATTGTGTTGAAGAGCAGCCTATTTATAGGAGAAATCATGGAACCCTTGATGCAATCCTAGCCCTCCATCTAGATGTCGAAATCTTTTAGGATTTATCTCTTAATTGTTGCTGAAAATTAATTGAGTAGCCACCAAGAAACCCTTCTCTTTTTGCCGAAATTAGGACTAGATTCATCCATAAATTTCTGAATTAATTCCTTGATAAACCTAGTTGAGTTCCACATGGATTCTCCTTGCATTGGTTGCCGAAATCATAGATGAATAGTGCCGAATGAACAGTGCCGAATTTCCTCCAATTAATCTCTTAAAAATCTGAATTAATCTCCTTGGATAATTGCCAAAATATTTTCTTGAGTAGCCCACAAGAAATCTCCTTCCTCTCTTGACGAAATTCCATCTAAATACATTCCCAAAAATCTGAATTAGTATCCTAAAAGAAGTAGGTATTTAAGAGAATAAAAACTTTGGGAAAGTAAAAAGATTTAATAAATAAAAAGTCCTAATCCTATATGGAAAGGAAATATGCGGCAAAGAGGAATAATCTCCCTTATTTCCCTTGTAATTTTCGTCCAAAATAAACCCTAATGGGCTAGGGTTACATTCAAGAGTCCAATAGACTTGTCTTCATAGATTTGGGCCTTATGGCAGCCCACCTCTTAATGGGCCTCGAATAAGCCCATTAAGCTTCGTAATTTTTCCGAGCTCCAATTTTCCGTTCCGGGATGAAATAGTAATCCTGGTTGCACTAGGATTCCTGACGTCATTAGGATTCCTGCCAAGTGTAGGAGAAAACACAAATGAGGAAAGATTTTAAATGAGGAAAGTTTCCAAAACAAATTAGGAAAGTCAAAACAGGAAAGTTTCCTAAAAACCTCATTTTATTCATTAACACATTTAAACATCATTTCGGGACTCAAAAGATGGAAACTAAGCTAAAATAGCAAAGTTACAATTAAATCATAGCCAAATAGTAGGGAAAACACATTAAAAACGTCACATTATATGTTCCTATCAAATTCCCCCACACTTAGCTATTGCTAGTCCCTAGCAACACACCCACACTTCACACGAAAATGACTTTATTGCCCTTAACAATTGCCTCATAAATCTCTTACTTTCATGGAATCAAGTTTAGCACTTAACCAAAATTTGTCACAAGAAATTCGAGAGTTAATTAACAAGCATGAAATTCATGTGAACAAGTAAGACTTGGAAAAACAATGGTGATATAATGGAGCTCAACATGCTTCAAACAAGTTATCCTCACAAAGGTATGCTCTCTATTTCCACTCAGAATCATGGCTCATGCTTAAAAGCTTTTCACTCAAAGATATGTGAGAGAAATAATTGTAAGGCATTCAAATAGCTCACATATATTAATCAAAGAAATCATTTTAATGAAAGATTTTAAACCTCATGAAAGATATCAAATACATGCACAAATGGACCACAACCATATGCTTACTTTTGAAATTAATCTCCACAGATCAAGGACCACCCATTTTAAGGATCAAGAAGGACTTTCAAAGGTTGTAATGGGGCCAAGGCTCACGGTTTAAAAGAAACAAAGGATAAGGAATCACAAGTGTCCTAAAAACCTAGTAGAGCACCAAAGTAACCATGTCTTCTCTCAAAAAGGGCCAAATGTCTTCATGTTGGTCCCAAACTTCACTCTAAACAAGTATGACAAAGGACAAAGGCCACGTATTTCTTTATTGGGCCTTCAATTCAAAACAACCTCCTAAATCATTGGGAAAGGGGACATTAATCCATTTTTTTTTATCATTTTTTCTTGCCGTACATATATATATATATTTTTTTTCACGGCATACACATGTAATGAACAAGTCTATCCCTTCCCCCACACTTATTTTCGTCAATCACCTCTTTTTCTTTTGTTTTTCAATCACCAAGTTTCGATCACCAAAGCATAGCTCTACTAAGTTTCTAGAACAAGGGTAGAGTTGTAACTATACTAAGGTTTAGGGTATAGATAACGCAGGTGGTGAAAGAAAATGTCTCATGTAAGCTCAAAGGGGTTTAACTAACGGGTGCACATGCTTGTACACAAATAAGGGACACATGTCAATTTGGCAATGGTGGAAATCCTAAGTGCCTTCAATCCTTTCTAAAATCAGGGTATATTATGACTATAAGTTTCGAAAAATTTCAAAAGCAAGTTCTAGTAAACTCTCTAGTCCATTGAAAATCTATGGCATGCAATTGATCAAATAGAAAGAATAATGAGGTTAACAATGAATTTAAGCCAAGAAGAATCTGATTATATCAACTCTCAACAAAGAAAGCACATATATAGCTCAAAATCTCACATAGGGTTTATTAACTTGTCTTCACATGCTCAAATTCTGTACCAAAGTTTCAAAACCATATCTACTACAAGTTCACACATCTTTCATATTCATCAATTAACCAAAGAATAACATTCGAACTTATTTGATCTTGTGATCCACTATCAACCATAATTTCAAAGATTAAAATCATCCTAGGCAGTTAAGGGCATCCTAAGACTCAAAACAAACAAAACAATGACACTTTTTTTGGATTTTCGAAATTTTTTTTTTTTTTTTTTAAACGCAAAAAGATGAATGAAAATCAAAACAAAAACATAGATCCTTCCGCCACACTTAAATCTTATATTATCCTCAATGTAAGCACAAAAGCATATGTAAGATAAGCATGGAGAAAGTAAACATATACAGTTCAACCAAAGTAAGAAGGAAGAGATAGAGAAAACAAATTTGCGTTGATGGCTCCTCCACAACTTCGGTTGAATTGGGTTGCCTCCCAAATAGCGCTTAATGTTTAAAGTCTTCAGCCTAGACTTTGCCACACAGTACTACTCTTGACTCTCACGCGCCATGGTGTCCTCCTCATGTCTCCTTTGCATCTCGAAAGTGATTGATATGGCTTTTTGCAAGCATCAATTTAAACCCTAAAATCATCGGTAGTATAAAGCAAGTAGGGATCGTTAACAACGGGGATTAGGGGTAGTACCTAAACAAAGAATCATTATAAAGAATTAGTGTCACAAATATACAAGTATATATATACATATTCACATCAAAATAAGGGGGTGTAGAGAGATTGATTTATATAAAACTACTTATCTAAACTACTAATTACAATTACTAATGACAACCTTACATGGAATGGAACGTTAAGTACATGAAACAGAACCACAATCATATGAGTTAAAGTATGAATTGAAGACAACGAATTTCCTTATCATGAATCCGAAATTGACATTGTGAACAATCAGAAGCTAATCATTCCCAATCAAACCCTAACCACGAAAATTACCCTAAGTGAAAGCACCTAGGTTAACCAATTAAACATGCCATCTTAGTCTAAAAAGTTAGCTAATCAAACCATGTTTAAAGCATAGAAAAGAGTTGTCAATTAAAGTGCACAACCTAGTATGGAAAAGTCCATCTATTTGCAATCCTTTTTATTTGATTCCGACCTTTGTCCAAAGCCTTTACTACTTTAGTGAATTAGATTCCGGAACGCCGCAAACCTTAATTCTAGCACCAATTACATGCAAACATTATAAGCGTGCACTCCTATAACATAAACACATAAAAGTTCTCCATAAAACAGAATCAAATAAACAGAAACACATAAGCGACTTAGAAAATCAGAAGTAATTTAATTCCAAACACAATATAACTCATAATCATGGGCTGCAAATCATGCCCTTAAGTCATGTTAACTAATACATACAATTTACAAACAACAAAGAAGAACTCATAAAGAGTAATTAAAGAGTAAACCGAAATACACCGGATGGAAAACATGGCGAACATGGAGACCACGAACCCTTGAATCCTTGAAAGCAAGCAACACAAGAGAGCACGGCAAGGTGGTGAAGATGGAGGTCACGGCTGGTTTTTGGTGTAGATGGCGGCTACTTCTCCTCCTTGAAGACTTGCAAACCCTAGGCACTAGAGAATGGACGAAAATTGTAGATGTATTCTGAAAATATGGATGTAAGGTGTTAAGGTTGTGTTAAGGGGCAGCCTATTTATAGGAGAAAACATGGAATCCTTGATGTAATCCTCACCATCCATTGCTACCAACAGCTCACATGCAGCCCCCATTCTTTACAATAGAATATGTGAGTAAGAAATGCAAAAGAAAGCTAAAGTGAAAAGTTGTAAGGAACCTAGTGGGGGGGAAGGAATATGGCAGATTTTTGGCATGTGAGGAGTGAAATTTCTGACTTGGCCACATGGAAATGATGCAGCAAAACATGTGAGCTGCTGCCCTTTTGTCTCACCACCATGGTTGGTGGTTGTTTGGTGGTTCTGCCGCCACTTGTGGTGGTGGTGGTTCGCCGGAAAAAAATTGTAGGGAAGGTAATTACATAATTTTTCTTCCTCTTTCCGAATCTTCAAGATAACATCCTCCGAAGGTTGATTCGTACAGTCTTTGATATCGAGAAGCCACAGTTGACTTTTCGTCCTCTTCTTGGAAATGTATTGCTAAATTCTTTAGGATTCCTGCCAAATGTAGGAAAGAACTCAAATGAGAAGATTCTAAAAACAAATTAGGAAAATTTCCTAAAATATGAAGGAAATTATTTAAAAACCACACTTTAATTTATTTATGCATTTAAATATCATTTGGGGACTCAAAGATGGAAACTAAGCTAAAATAGCAAAGTTATAAGTAAAATGCAGCCAAAGAATGGGAAAAACATATTAAAAACGTCACACTTTGTGCTCCTATCAAATTCCCCCACACTTAGCTTTTGCTAGTCCCTAGCAACACACCCATACTCCACACGAAAATGACTCTATTTCCCTTAAAATTTTGCCTCAGAAATCTCTTACTTTCATGGAATCAAGTTTAGCACTCAACCAAAATTTGCCACAAGAAATTCGAAGGTTAATTAACAAGCATGAAATTCATGTGAACAAGTAAGACTTGGAAAAACAATGGTGATATAATGGAGCTCAGCATGCTTCAAACAAGTTATCCTCACAAAGGTATGCTCTCTATTTCCACTCAGAATCATGGCTCATGCTTAAAAGTTTTTCACTCAAAGATATGTGAGAGAAATAATTGTAAGGCATTCAAATAGCTCACATATATTAATCAAATAAAAGCACTTTAGTGAATAATGATTAAAAACCTCATGAAAGATACCAAGTACATGCGCAAATGGACCACAACCATATGCTCAACTTTCGAATTTAACTCCACAGATCAAGGGCTACCCATTTTAAGGATCAAGAGGGACTTTCAAAGGTTGTAATGGGGCTAAGGCTCACGGTTTAAAAGAAACAAAGGATAAGGGATCACAAAGTGTCCTAAAAACCTAGTAGAGCACCAAAGTAACCATGTCTTCTCTCAAAAAGGCCAAATGTCTTCTTGTTGGGCCCAAACTTCACTCTAAACAAGTATGATGAAGGACAAAGGCCAAGTAATTCATTAATGGGCCTTCAATTCAAAACAACCTCCTAAATCATGGGAAGGGGACATTAATCCATTTTTTTTTTTTTTTTTTACAATCTTTTTCTTTCTTGCTGTACACTTTCTTTTCTTATTTTTCACGGCACTCACATGTAATGAACAAGTCTATCCCTTCCCCCACACTTATTTTCGTCAATCACCTCTTTTTCATTTGTTTTTCAATCACCAAGTTTCGATCACCAAAGCATAGCTCTACTAAGTTTCTAGAACAAGGGTAGAGATGTAACTATACTAAGGTTTAGGGTATAGATAACGCAGGTGGTGAAAGAAAATGTCTCATGTAAGCTCAAAGGGGTCTAACTAAGGGGTGCACATGCTTGTACACAAATAAGGGACACATGGCAATTTGGCAATGGTGGAAATCCTAAGTGCCTTCAATCCTTTCCAAAATCAGGGTATATTATGACTATAAGTTTCGAAAAATTTCAAAAGCAAGTTCTAGTAAACTCTCTAGTCCATTGAAAATCTATGGCATGCAATTGATCAAATAGAAAGAATAATGAGGTTAACAACGAATGTAAGCCAAGAAGAATCTGAATATAATCAACTCTCAACAAAGAAAGCACATATATAGCTCAAAATCTCACATAGGGTTTATTAACTTGTCTTAACATGCTCAAATTATGTACCAAAGTTTCAAAACCATATCTACTACAAGTTCACACATCTTCCATATTCATCAATTAACCAAAGAATAACATTCAACATGTTGATCTTGTGCTTCACTATCAACCATAATTGCAAAGATTCACATCATCCTAGGCAGTTGAGGGCATCCTAAGACTCAAAACAAACAAAATAAATGACTCTTTTTGGATTTTCAAAAATTCTTTTTTTTTTTTAAATAAACTAAAAACCAACGAAAATATATATAAAATGAGAAGATAGAAATCTCCCCCACACTTAAATCCTATATTGTCCTCAATATAAAAACTTAAAATGCAAAGAAACAAATATACAGTTCAACCAAAAGAGATGGAGAGAGATAGAGAAAGTAAATCTGCGTGTGATGGCTCCTCCACAGCTTCGGTTGAATTGGGTTGCCTCCCAAATAGCGCTTAATGTTTATAGTCTTCAGCCTAGACTCAATGCCGCAGCTTTACCATTTAGGATTAGGGATTGTGGTACTAGGGAGCTGTCCCGTCTCATGTATCTTGTTCATAAAGCCCACCACTTGGTCCATTTGCTTTTTCAGCTCAGCGATCTCCTTCCCTTGATTCTGTTGACCTTGAACTAATGCTTGAGTAGTACTCGTCAGTGCTTCAAACATTTTATCATAATTCGAATTTGAACTCGAATTAGGGTTAGAAGAATAGTTTTGAGGAACCTGAGGCTTTTGATAAAAGCCTGGTGGGTGGTTGACATTCCCTTGTGGAGGTTGTTGGGCTTGATCATTGTTGGTCCACTTGAAGTTTGGGTGATCCCTCCATCCGGGGTTGTAGATGTTCGAATACGGATCATACCTTGGACGTTGAGGGCCTCCTTGACCTCCTTGGTAACCTCCAATGGCGTTAGCAGACTCCCATCCTCCATTCTCAATCAGTTGAGGGCATTGGTCAGAATGATGCCCTTGTAAAGAGCACACTCCACAAGCTTGAGCCACTACTCCTCCTTTGTTCTGTTGAAGTACCTGAGACAACAAAGTAGACATTTTATTTACCTTGTCCTCTAAAGTAGAGTGAGAAGTTACCTCATTAACCCTCCTAGAAGGAGACGCTAGTGCCCCTTCATATTGTTGGTAGTTGAGAGCACGGTTTGCAAGTAGCTCCTTAGCAATTGTAGGAGTCTTATCCATGAAAGAACCACCAGCTGCCGCATCCAAAAGACTACGCTCCAAGGGAAGAAGTCCCTCATAAAAATAAGTGAGAAGGCTCTCTTCCTTCATCCCATGTGAAGGACATGACGCAACTAAGCTCTTGAACCTCTCATAGTAAGCACAGAACGTCTCATCCCCAGCTTGTTGAATTCCAGTTATCTGCTTCCTCAAGATAGTGACCTTTGATGCCGGAAAGTACTTGGTAAGAAACTCACTCTTTAACTTGTCCCAAGTGTTGACATGGCCGGCAGGTAAGTCAAATAGCCATGTCTTAGCCCTATCATCAAGAGAGAACGGAAATGCCTTCATTTTGAGGATGTTGATATCTCCATTCTTAGGACACATGCTCCCACAAACAAACTGAAACTCCTTAAGATGCTTGTTGGGATCCTCGCTATTAAGCCCATGGAACTTGGGTAGGTGGTGTAAGAATCCACTCTTCAATTCAAAATCAGCTTCCTTACCCTCAGCAGGGTCCGGATATGTGATGCATAGAGGCGCAGCTCCTCCATCAGTAGCATTTGAGAGTTGCCTTATAGTTTCAGCCATTGGAATTCCTTGCTCTTGATCAGGGATGTTTTCAAGCACAGGTATGTCCTCCTCCTCTTCTGACAAGGAACGTGAGGAGTTATTATCTGATTCGTCGGATTGACTTTGATGAGCTATGTAAAAATCTGTGTTCTCCCTTAACCTATTGATACGTTCTTGAATGGCAGTTAATGGTGAGAGCTCAGAATTGGACATTCATTAATTCCTAAACAAAATTAACAAGTTAGTAATCAAGTTTACTAAGTAAATACAAAGTATATCACAAAATGCATACAAAATAAATTCAAGATACAAAAGTGACGAAAATTTGCTATACATTAAGTTTCTTTATGTCTACGTAACTTTTATTCACACAATACACTTCGGTACGGGAACAGAGGACCTCAATGTGCAATGGGGCTGAAGCAGCTACCCTTCTCAAAGTCATGTTTTGATCCAATATACCTTAGGTGTAGACAAAATTTTCTTTTGTCCCAAATATAATTAAAAACAAAGTTGATTCCAAGCGGTAACTCAAGGTGGACTTACGGCCTAAGTACAATGCCTAGACACAAATACTTTTCCTTTGTTTCAGAAGGCAGATGGCCAGGTCAAGAGATAAGCGAGGGGCAGGACTCATTAGCGGTTACGGAGGCTACTCCCTCATTGAGGTTTAGGCCCCTATCGACTACTCCCACTTAGTGGTTTTGGTCAGTCTGTAATCCTCTGAATCCAGAACCTGTCACCCAGGGTCTCTTCCTAGACACCATCCATGTGCCCCCTTACTCAGCTCAGAAAAGCACTTGTGTGTTAGACAAATCTCCAAGTGTTAATAAAGGCCGCCCTCAACCTCAAGTGACCTTAGCAAGGTACAAATGAAGGGTTTAGGCCAATATTAACAAAAGGGACTTTACCTATTTCCGTTCAAGTTACAACCCACAACAACTTCAATAATCAACTATACTCAAAACACCTAAATAAATTACTAAGTATACAACAACATCAACATGTATTATCCACAAAATAGTTAGGAACTTTTTCAATCCCCGGCAACGGCGCCAAAAACTGATATGGCTTTTTGCAAGCATCAATTTAAACCCTAAAATCATCGGTAGTATAAAGCAAGTAGGGATCGTTAACAACGGGGATTAGGGGTAGTACCTAAACAAAGAATCATTATAAAGAATTAGTGTCACAAATATACAAGTATATATATACATATTCACATCAAAATAAGGGGGTGTAGAGAGATTGATTTATATAAAACTACTTATCTAAACTACTAATTACAATTACTAATGACAACCTTACATGGAATGGAACGTTAAGTACATGAAACAGAACCACAATCATATGAGTTAAAGTATGAATTGAAGACAACCAATTTCCTTATCATGAATCCGAAATTGACATTGTGAACAATCAGAAGCTAATCATTCCCAATCAAACCCTAACCACGAAAATTACCCTAAGTGAAAGCACCTAGGTTAACCAATTAAACATGCCATCTTAGTCTAAAAAGTTAGCTAATCAAACCATGTTTAAAGCATAGAAAAGAGTTGTCAATTAAAGTGCACAACCTAGTATGGAAAAGTCCATCTATTTGCAATCCTTTTTATTTGATTCCGACCTTTGTCCAAAGCCTTTACTACTTTAGTGAATTAGATTCCGGAACGCCGCAAACCTTAATTCTAGCACCAATTACATGCAAACATTATAAGCGTGCACTCCTATAACATAAACACATAAAAGTTCTCCATAAAACAGAATCAAATAAACAGAAACACATAAGCGACTTAGAAAATCAGAAGTAATTTAATTCCAAACACAATATAACTCATAATCATGGGCTGCAAATCATGCCCTTAAGTCATGTTAACTAATACATACAATTTACAAACAACAAAGAAGAACTCATAAAGAGTAATTAAAGAGTAAACCGAAATACACCGGATGGAAAACATGGCGAACATGGAGACCACGAACCCTTGAATCCTTGAAAGCAAGCAACACAAGAGAGCACGGCAAGGTGGTGAAGATGGAGGTCACGGCTGGTTTTTGGTGTAGATGGCGGCTACTTCTCCTCCTTGAAGACTTGCAAACCCTAGGCACTAGAGAATGGACGAAAATTGTAGATGTATTCTGAAAATATGGATGTAAGGTGTTAAGGTTGTGTTAAGGGGCAGCCTATTTATAGGAGAAAACATGGAATCCTTGATGTAATCCTCACCATCCATTGCTACCAACAGCTCACATGCAGCTGACGAATGCAAAAAATAGTGGTGAGTAGTAGAAGAGAAGGGGGTTGTCGTTCCACGGAGGATTGACGGCTCCCCGACTTCTCGGTAGCGTGTGTGCGAATGCTTTAGCTATGTGGAGTGACTAGATGTGAATAGAGTGAGTGAAATGTGTTTAAACAATGTGCGGAGTGTAGTGTGGTGAGTTTGGTGTACGCAATTGTGGAATGCCAATCAATCAAACAAGAAAATGTAAGTAAACAAAGCAAGTAAATGTAAAGTGTGTGCACAAAATATAAAGGTGTTGGGGTTTTCGGGCAAACCCCAATCCAATGCAACAAGCAATGCCTAATCAACTCAATCATGCCAATGTGTGTGTGAATCAAGCCCCGTATCCTAGCCATGTTATGGTTCTAGGACCGTGTTGCCTAAGGTATTTGAATGCCGGATTATGGATCATCCAAACTCTCTAGGTGTCTTAGGAAATCCCTCTATGTTACCTAATACCGGATTTCCTAAAGTGCTTAAGAGGCGTAATAGTGTCGAACCTAGGGACTCAAACAAGTAACAACTCATAACATATGCTACCAATTGCCTAAGTCATGCAAGGGTACCAATCTCACACAATCTTATCAAGATAGATTAGTTAACATGCCAAAGAAGTGGTAATTCCAAAGACAAGCAACCAACACATATTGAATTAGGTAGCACACATATTCATACACACAAAGACATTTTATTCATTGATTAAAGCATCACAAAGTCACATTGGACTAGGGCACACAACCCTAGTCCCCAACAAGAGTACTACTCACTAAACATCAAAGTGTACATCATCATCTCACAAGAGTATGCAATAAACATGAATACAAGAGAGAAAAGGGGTAAGAGATTCTCAATCCAAGGTGTCTCCTTCTTCTCCTTGAGTCTAGATGATGTCCTTGACGTCTGGTGAGGATCCCAACAGCCCAGGGCGGAGGAGGAAGCGGTGGAAGAAGCGGAGGCGGCGGAACCGTCGACCGTCGACCGTTCGACAGGAAGTCGTCGACCGGTCGACCTGCGTGCTGCGGCTGAACCGGATGGGGAGAGGAAGAGAGGAAAAAGGGAAAGGGAAAAATGGGACTCTTTGGGGCTGGTGATGGAGATGACCTAATTCAGGAAAAGATGGCTATTTATAGGCTAGAGAGAGAAGGGATGAAGGGCTAGGATGGGCTAGGGTTAGATCTAAGGGTTGGAAGGATTAAATGAAGGGTAAGGGGGTCATTTCATAGGGGAATGAAAAGAAGGAATAATCTAAGGGTGACCTCATGATATCTTGTGTGGTCCTTTGCTGATTTGGGGGCTTGTGAGGGTGAGTCACGCGGTTGACTTTGCCTTGACTTTGACTTTAACCTTCGGAGCTTGACCAAGGGTTGGCTTTGACCAAACCTCCGGAATTCTTTCGCGGCTCACTTCCGGGACTTCATCTTGACTCGTTGACGCTCTCAAGTCGGGGTTGACCACGAGTTGACTTTTGGTCCTCGGGTTGACTTTTCGTCCTTTTGCCGGAAATCTCCAAAAAGCTTCAAATCGCATCATTTCGCTCCCGATATCCGTCCGATGCTCGATTCACCTACAATGGTGCAATTCAAGGATTAGGGACACTGAATAGCCTTTGGATTAGCATTACTAAAGTGATTAGAGGCCTAATTTGTATGCAAATCGCATACGAATCAGCAGCCCCCATTCTTTACAATAGAATATGTGAGTAAGAAATGCAAAAGAAAGCTAAAGTGAAAAGTTGTAAGGAACCTAGTGGGGGGGAAGGAATATGGCAGATTTTTGGCATGTGAGGAGTGAAATTTCTGACTTGGCCACATGGAAATGATGCAGCAAAACATGTGAGCTGCTGCCCTTTTGTCTCACCACCATGGTTGGTGGTTGTTTGGTGGTTCTGCCGCCACTTGTGGTGGTGGTGGTTCGCCGGAAAAAAATTGTCGGAAAGGTAATTACATAATTTTTCTTCCTCTTTCCGAATCTTCAAGATAACATCCTCCGAAGGTTGATTCGTACAGTCTTTGATATCGAGAAGCCACAGTTGACTTTTCGTCCTCTTCTTGGAAATGTATTGCTAAATTCTTTAGGATTCCTGCCAAATGTAGGAAAGAACTCAAATGAGAAGATTCTAAAAACAAATTAGGAAAATTTCCTAAAATATGAAGGAAATTATTTAAAAACCACACTTTAATTTATTTATGCATTTAAATATCATTTGGGGACTCAAAGATGGAAACTAAGCTAAAATAGCAAAGTTATAAGTAAAATGCAGCCAAAGAATGGGAAAAACATATTAAAAACGTCACACTTTGTGCTCCTATCAGTGATGGAATCCTCATCATAGTTATAAACCTCAAAATAAGGCTTCAAACGATGTCCATTCACCTTGAACTCATTTCCGGATTGGCCTCCTTTAATCTGCACAGCCCCATGGGGGAAAACATTAGTAACAACAAAAGGCCCAATCCAACGGGAACGAAGCTTACCAGGAAAGAGTTTAAGTCTAGAGTGATATAAAAGAACTTTCTGGCCCACAACAAAGTGTTTCCCACGAATCATGTTATCATGGAAAGCCTTTGTCTTATCTTTGTAAATCCGGGCGCTCTCAAAAGCATCATTCCTTATTTCCTCAAGCTCACTCAATTGAAATTTCCTCTGAAGCCCAGCTTCATTCATGCTCATGTTGAATTGCTTCACGGCCCACCAAGCTTTGTATTCCAACTCCACCGGTAGATGGCAAGCTTTTCCATAGACAAGTCGATATGGGGACATCCCAATGGGGGTCTTGTAAGCTGTTCTATATGCCCACAACGCATCCACCAACCTAGTGCTCCAATCCTTGCGGTTAGGGTTGATCGTCTTCTCCAAGATGTTCTTGATCTCACGATTTGAAACCTCCGCTTGCCCACTAGTTTGGGGGTGATAGGGTGTAGAAACCCTATGTGTAACGCCATATTTCTTGAACAAGGCCTCAATCGTGCGGTTGCAAAAATGTGAGCCTCCATCACTTATGATCACTCTTGGCATGCCAAACCTAGAGAAAATGTTAGACTGCACAAAATCCGCAACAACTTTAGAATCATTAGTCCGGGTGGCCTTAGCTTCCACCCATTTGGAGACATAGTCAACGGCAAGGAGAATATAAAGAAACCCATAAGATGAAGGAAAAGGGCCCATAAAATCTATGCCCCAAACATCAAATATTTCAACAGCTTGAATATTAGTTAATGGCATTTGATCTCTAGAACTTAGATTTCCCATTCTTTGGCACCTATCACATGTCAAGCAAAACGCATATGCATCTTTAAACAAAGTTGGCCAAAAGAATCCCGATTCTAACACCTTATAAGCAGTCTTTTTACTCCCAAAATGCCCCCCACATGCTTCAGAATGACAGAAAGACAATATAGCACGTTGCTCATGTTCAGGCACACATCTCCTAATTAATTGATCAGAACAATGTTTCCACAAATAAGGATCATCCCAAACATATTCTTTAGCAACTTTCCTAAGTCTATCTTTTTGTGCATATGACATGGTATCAGGAATTTGTCGAGAGACAATATAGTTCACAATATCAGCATACCATGGTGTACTTACCTTAATCCCGAAGAGTTGTTCATCCGGGAATGTTTCCACAAGGGGAATTTGGTCCTCTTCATGCACTAGGCGGCTTAAGTGGTCAGCCACCACGTTCTCACTTCCTTTCTTGTCCTTGATTTCCACGTCAAACTCTTGTAGGAGTAGCACCCATCGAATCAGCCTTGGCTTGGCCTCCTTTTTTGACAAGAGATATTTCAAAGCTGCATGGTCAGTATAAACAATCACTTTAGTGCCAAGTAAGTAAGAACGAAACTTTTCAAGTGCAAAAACAACAGCAAGTAACTCCTTCTCAGTAGTAGAATAATTCAATTGAGCATCATTAAGAGTCCTAGAGGCATAATATATGGCATAAGGCCTCTTATCCTTGCGTTGTCCCAATACGGCGCCCACAGCATAGTCAGATGCATCACACATCAACTCAAATGGCAAGGACCAATCCGGGGGTTGCATGATAGGTGATGACGTTAGATGCTCCTTAAGCTTGTCAAACGCTCCTTGGCATTCTTTGTCAAAAGAAAACGTCACCTCCTTTTGTAGTAGGCGGCAAAGGGGTCTTGCAATCTTTGAAAAGTCCTTGATAAAGCGCCTATAAAATCCTGCATGTCCAAGAAAAGAACGAACCTCTCTCACGGAAGTGGGAGAGGGTAAGTAGCGTACAAGATCCACTTTAGCTTTATCCACTTCTATACCCCTAGAAGAGACAATATGACCTAGGACTATCCCTTGTCTAACCATGAAATGACATTTTTCCCAATTTAGCACAAGGTTAGTTTCAACACACCTCTTAAGTATAAGTTCCAAATTATCAAGGCAATTATCAAAGCGTTCACCAAAAACCGAAAAGTCATCCATAAAAACTTCAATAATTTTTTCAATAAAATCAGAAAAGATGCTTACCATACATCTTTGGAACGTACCTGGTGCATTGCAGAGTCCAAAGGGCATGCGGCGATATGCAAACGTCCCAAAAGGACAAGTGAAAGTCGTCTTCTCTTGATCCTCATGCGCAATGGCAATCTGGTTGTAACCGGAGTATCCATCCAAGAAGCAATAGTAGTCATGGCCCGCCAAACGCTCAAGCATCTGATCAATGAATGGCAGAGGGAAGTGATCCTTCCTAGTGGTGGCGTTGAGCTTCCTATAGTCAATGCAAACTCGGTGGCCGGTCACGGTCCTTTGCGGTACCAACTCATTCTCAGCATTTTTCACAACAGTGACTCCGGATTTCTTTGGTACCACTTGTATTGGTGACACCCATTTGGAGTCTGAAATGGGGTAGATGACACCACAATCAAGGAGTTTGATAACCTCCTTCTTCACAACTTCCATCATAGGAGGGTTGAGACGGCGTTGAGCCTCTCTAGTGGGTTTAGTCCCCTCCTCAAGAAGTATCCTATGGACACAAGTCGTAGGGCTTATTCCCTTGATATCTGCTAGGGTCCATCCAATAGCAGTCTTGTGCTCCTTAAGTACACTCACCAAACGCTCCTCTTGAGTAGATGTAAGGGTAGAAGACACAATCACAGGCAACGTCTCATTATCTCCCAAATAGGCATACTTCAAATAATCCGGTAAGGGCTTGAGCTGAAGCATGGGTGCCTGAACGACTGAAGGAAGTGCCTTATTAGTAGATAAAGGAATGGACAAGGGAGGAGTATACTTACCTTCATAGGGCATGAGCTCTAAAGCAAAAACGTTGTCCATCACGTCCCTTTCACACGTGTTCAAGAGTTCTTCCATGGGAATGCTCTCTCCATCCTTAGTGTAACCAACTCCTTGTTCAAGTGTTGGGGCCATAGTGTCTTCCCTCATAATATCTAGTATATCCTGCGCAAGGAAATCCAAAACATCAATAGAATAGCAACTATGAATATCAAGAGGATACCGCATGGCTTCGAAGACATTGAACCCAATCACTTCTCCATCAAACTCCATTGTGAGGGAGCCGGCGTACACATCAATCTTTGTCCTTGCAGTGCTCATGAATGGCCGGCCTAGAAGCAGTGGTGTTGCGACCACGGGGGATTCCTCCATCTCTAGGACGTAGAAGTCAGCTGGAAAGATCAATTGGTCCACCTGCACAAGCACATCTTCCAACATACCCTTAGGGTAGACGTTAGACCTATCAGCTAGTTGGATGATCACATTATCACGTTTAAGTTCCCCTAATCCCAAAGTCACATATACTGAATAAGGCATCACATTAATTGAAGCACCTAAATCTAGCATACAATTAGAAAATTTAGAATTACCAATTTGGCATGGGATAGTGAAACTTCCAGGGTCCGGACACTTAGGAGGTAACTTCCTTTGTATCATTGCTGACACATTCTTGTTTACCTTTACCACCTCCTTCTCCCTATGCATCCTCCTAGTGGTGCATAACTCTTTGAGAAACTTGGCATATCGGGGAATCTGCTTGATAGCTTCCAAAAGAGGAAGGTTGAGTTGCACCTTCTTGAAAGTTTCCAAGATAGCTTGGTCACTCTCATTCTTCCTTGATCTGTCAAACCTACTAGGAAAAGGCAAAGAAGAGGGAACAATGTTAGGTGACACCGAACTTACTAAGTTAGGGTTTGTACCTTTCTTTTCATTAGGTGGCGCAATCCTCTCCTCTTCCTTGGATGTTGCGGGGTCCTCCTAAAGTATAATTGGCGCAGGGTCCTTCTTCTTGGGCACCTTAGGTTTATCCTCAAACACTCTTCCACTTCTTCTTGGGCGCCAAAAATTGATATGCTAAAAGCATGCATCAATTTAAACCCTAAAATCATCGGTAGTATAAAGCAAGTAGGGATCGTTAACAACGGGGATTAGGGGTAGTACCTAAACAAAGAATCATTATAAAGAATTATTATTAAGGAAAAATATAAACAAAGTATTTACACATGTTACACGAAATCAAAGGGGGTTTAAGAATTGTTTTACGAAAACTAATTTACTAAACTACAAAGAATAAATTAAATGGAATGGAACGATGAAACATAGATCAAATAATCAACAACCACAAGTATACAAATTTACCAATCATTGAATTGAAAACTAACTAAGTCCCTAGTCATGAATTCGAAATTAACATATGTAAGATGTTGGACCACCACACATCTCCCAAATAAACATCTTCCTATGAATTTCAACCTAAGCGACCACACCTAGATTAAACAATCAAACATGCAAAGGTAGCTAATCAAAACATGTTCAACGCATAAGAAAAAGCTTGTTAATTTAAGTGCACGACCTAGTGAGACCACTCAACTATCCATGATCCTTCTTATTTGATTCCAACGTTAAAGACAAAATCAAACAAGCAAATTCACATAAACTACTAGAAGAATCAATTAATTTCAATCCAATAACCAAATAAACTCATATAAATAAGCTGGAAATTACATAATCCATGAAAAGTTAACTAATACAAAGGTAAACAAGCAACAAAGAGGTATGAATTTAAAGGCTAAAACGGAATACACCATATGAACAAGTTGAAGATCTTGAAACCACAAAACCTTGAATCCTTGACCACAAGTAACCCAAGCCGTGAAGACAAGTTGGTGATGAAGATGGTGATGTCGAAATATGGTTGGTGATGATGGTGATCACGCCTTCTCCTCCTCCTTGAAGCCTTGAAAACCCTGGCACTAGAGAATGGAATGTGGTGCCGAGAATTTGGATGTGATGATTGCTGAATTTATGAGAGTGTAGGTATGGTATTCTCGGTGTAGATTGTGGTGAAGAATTGTGTTGAAGAGCAGCCTATTTATAGGAGAAATCATGGAACCCTTGATGCAATCCTAGCCCTCCATCTAGATGTCGAAATCTTTTAGGATTTATCTCTTAATTGTTGCTGAAAATTAATTGAGTAGCCACCAAGAAACCCTTCTCTTTTTGCCGAAATTAGGACTAGATTCATCCATAAATTTCTGAATTAATTCCTTGATAAACCTAGTTGAGTTCCACATGGATTCTCCTTGCATTGGTTGCCGAAATCATAGATGAATAGTGCCGAATGAACAGTGCCGAATTTCCTCCAATTAATCTCTTAAAAATCTGAATTAATCTCCTTGGATAATTGCCAAAATATTTTCTTGAGTAGCCCACAAGAAATCTCCTTCCTCTCTTGCCGAAATTCCATCTAAATACATTCCCAAAAATCTGAATTAGTATCCTAAAAGAAGTAGGTATTTAAGAGAATAAAAACTTTGGGAAAGTAAAAAGATTTAATAAATAAAAAGTCCTAATCCTATATGGAAAGGAAATATGCGGCAAAGAAGAATAATCTCCCTTATTTCCCTTGTAATTTTCGTCCAAAATAAACCCTAATGGGTTAGGGTTACATTCAAGAGTCCAATAGACTTGTCTTCATGGATTTGGGCCTCCCAATTGGGCCTCATGGCAGCCCACCTCTTAATGGGCCTCACGGGTTGGGCCTTCCAAAGCCCAATGGGCTTTTCGAAATCCAATTTTTCCTTTTCCGCTCCGGGACAAAATGATAGTCCTAGTTGTAATAGGATTCCTGCTAAAGATAGGAGAAAACTCAAATGAGGAAAGATTTTAAATGAGGAAAGTTTCCAAAACAAATTAGGAAAGTCAAAACAGGAAAGTTTCCTAAAAACCTCATTTTTATTCATTTACGCAATTAAACATCATTTAGGGACTCAAAGATAGAAACTAAGCTAAAATAGCAAAGTTACAATTAAAACGTAGCCAAAGAATGGGAAAAACATATTAAAAACGTCACACTTTGTGCTCCTATCAGTGGTGAAAGAAAATGTCTCATGTAAGCTCAAAGGGGTTTAACTAAGGGGTGCACATGCTTGTACACAAATAAGGGACACATGGCAATTTGGCAATGGTGGAAATCCTAAGTGCCTTCAATCCTTTCCAAAATCAGGGTATATTATGACTATAAGTTTCGAAAAATTTCAAAAGCAAGTTCTAGTAACCTCTCTAGTCCATTGAAACTCTATGGCATGCAATTGATTAAGTAGAAAGAGTAATGAGGTTAACAACGAATTTAAGCCAAGAAGAATCTGATCAACTCTCAACAAAGAAAGCACATATATAGCTCAAAAGCTCACATAGGGTTCATTAACTTATCTTAACATGCTCAAATTCTGTACCAAAGTTGCAAAACCATATCTACTACATGTTCACACATCTTCCATATTCATCAATTAACCAAAGAATAACATTCAACATGTTGATCTTGTGCTTCACTTTTCAACCATGATTTCGAAAATTAAGCTCATCCTAGGCAGTTAAGGGCATCCTAAGACTCAAAACAAACAAAACAATGACTCTTTTTTTTAATTTTCGATTTTTTTTTTATATAAAAACCAACGAAAATATATATAAAATGAGAAGATAGAAATCTCCCCCACACTTAAATCCTATATTGTCCTCAATATAAAAACTAAAAATGCAAAGAAACAAATATACAGTTCAACCAAAAGAGATGAAGAGAGATAGAGAAAGCAAATCTGCGTGTGATGGCTCCTCCAACGCTTCGGTTGAATTGGGTTGCCTCCCAAATAGCGCTTAATGTTTATAGTCTTCAGCCTAGACTTGACCATGGTTTTAACCTTTAGCATGCCTCCGTTGAGCCTCAAACATAATGGCTTCAACGCCTTCCCCTTCCTCATAAGTCTCAAAATATGGCTTCAAGCGGTGTCCATTCACTTTGAACTCGTTTCTGGTCTGTTCACCCTTGATCTGAATAGCACCATGAGGGAAAATAAAAGGTTAGTTATGTACAACTCTGTGCCTTCCTTTAACCGTTGGAGTCGTTCCTTGATGGTAGACAATGGTGAGGACTCAGAGTTGGACATTCATTAGTTTCTAAAAAAAAAAAAAAAAAAAAATGTAAGAAGTTAGTAACAAAGTTTACAAGATAAATACAAAGTATATCACAAAATGCATACAAAATAAATTCAAGATACAAAAGTGACGAAAATTTGCTATACATTAAGTTTCTTTATGTCTATGTAACTTTTATTCACACAATACACTTAGGTACGGGAACAGAGGACCTCAATGTGCAATGGGGCTGAAACAGCTACCCTTTTCAAAGTCATGTTTTATCCAATATACCTTAGGTGTAGAAAAACATTTTTGTTTGTCCTAATTATAGTTAAAAAAAAAACAAAGTTGATTCCAAGCGGTAACTCAAGGTGGACTTGCGGCCTAAGTACAATGTCTAGACACAAATACCTTTCCTTTGTTTCAGAAGGCGGATGGCCAGGTCAAGAGATAAGCGAGGGGCAGGACTCATTAGCGGTTACGGAGGCTACTCCCTCATTGAGGTTTAGGCCCCTATCGACTACTCCCACATAGTGGTTTTGGTCAGTCTATAATCCTCTGAATCCAGAACCTGTCACCCAGGGTCTCGGCCTAGACACCATCCATGTGCCCCTTACTCAGATCAGAAAAGCACTTGTGTGTTAGACAAATCTCCAAGTGTTAATAAAGGCCGCCCTCAACCTCAAGTGACCTTAGCAAGGTACAAATGAAGGGTTTAGGCCAATATTAACAAAAGGGACTTTACCTATTTCCGTTCAAGTTACAACTTACAACAACTTAAATAAACAACCATACAAAGGACACTTAAGTAATTTACTAAGTGTACAACAAATATCAACATGTATTATTCACAAATTAGTTTAGGAACATTTTCAATCCCCGGCAACGGCGCCAAAAATTGACATGGCTTTTGCAAGCATCAATTTAAACCCTAAAATCATCGGTAGTATAAAGTAAGTAGGGATCGTTAACAACGGGGATTAGGGGTAGTACCTAAACAAAGAATCATTATAAAGAATTAGTGTCACAAATATACAAGTATATATATACATATACACATCGAAATAAGGGGGTGTATTTGAGAATTTGTTTTAATGAAATTAATTAAGTAAACTAAAAAGAATAAATTAAATGGAATGGAATATGAAGAACAGAAATTGCAGCCACAATATATAAGTCTACTTGTCATTGAACCGAAAATTAATCAACTTCCTTAACTATGAATCCGAAATTAACACATGTGGAATGCTCACGCGAGTTATCATTCCCCAATTAAATCCTTTCTTATGAAATTAACTTAGTGAACGCTCATCCAAATCAAACAATTAAACATGCAAACATATTTAACGCATAAGAGAAGATTGTTAACTTAAGTGCACGACCTAATAGAACGCTCTAATATTCGTGATCCTTTTTATATGATTCCGACCCGTTTGTTAAGCCTTTACTACTTGTGAATTAGAATTAAATCCTAATTCTAGCTTCATTCACATGCATATATCATAAGTTTCGAACCCTATAACATAAACATATAAAAGATGAAATAAACCCGAATCATATAAACGGAAACACTTAATTGTTAAAGAAACTAATCAATTTTGATTCAATGATAAAACAAACTTATAAACATAGGCTGGAAATTCCGAAATTCATATTAAGTTAACTAATACAAGGGATAATCAAACCACAAAGAGGAATTCATAAAGAATTATTAAAGAACAAGTCGAATTACACCATATGGAAAGCATGAAGAGCTTGGGAGCCACGAACCCTAGAATCCTTGCGCAAGAAACTCCAAAGCCGTGAGGTACCAAGGTGATGATGGTGATGGGACGTCAATGATGGGTGGTGATGATGGTGCAGCCGCCTATCCTCCTCCTTGAAAGCTTGAAAACCCTAGGTATTAGAGAGTGGAGGCCGAGATCTTTGGATGGTGTAGTTGCCGAACTATGGGATGTGATGGAATGGTATTTTCGGCTCTTGTTGTGTGTCGAAGTGTGTTGTGAACCCCTCTATTTATAGGAGAAACCTTGGAAGCCTTGATGCAATCTTAGCCCTTGATATGAAGTTGAAAACCCTCTAGGTTACATCCTTTAATTGTTGCCGAAATCACCTTGTGTAGCCACCAAGAAACCCTAATGTTTCTTGCCGAAATTAGGACTAGATACATTCCCTTAAAAATCTGATTTTATTCATTTTCCTTCTTGGTTTAGAACTCCTTTAATATTGACGAAAATCTTCTTGATAAATCCCATAAAATCTGATTTAATTAGGAGAATTAAACTCCTAATTCTTCTTGAAAACATCTTGACAATTCTCTCTCCCTTTTAGGATTTATTTTCGACACTATTCATTCTCCCTCTTGAAAACATGCGACAACAACCCTAAATGGGTTAGGGTTTACTCAAAAGTCCAATGGACTTTGGCTTTATGGATTTGGGCCTCCATCTTGGTGGACTTGGACTCACGGCATAGCCCAATGGGCTTGGGCCTCACGGATTGGGCCTTGTAACTTGGGCTTCACCAAATGGGCCTCGGTAAATGGGCCTCACAGAAATGGGCCTCGGTAAATGGGCCTCACAGAAATGGGCCTCACAGAAATTTGACTTTTTCTTCGAGCTCCGGGATTGCATTCCTGATCTCTCTAGGATTCCTGCCAAATGTAGGAAAGAACACAAATGAGGAAAGATTTCAAATGAGGAAAGTTTCCAAAAACAAATTAGGAAAGTCAGAACAGGAAAGTTTCCTTAAAACCTCATTTTTAATTCATTCCTTCAATTAATCATTGTTTAGGGACACAAAGATAGAAACTAAGCTAAATAGCAAAGTTAACTGATAAAACGCAGCCAAATAGTAGGGAAAACATATCAAAAACGTCACACTTTGTGCTCCTATCAAAGGTGCTCCAACTGACGGCACTCGAAAAGCTCGATTCGTTTGTGAGTTATGAATTTCAAGGGTTTAATACTATGGAAAATCGTAAATCACAAACGACACGAGATTTTCGAGTTCCGTCAGTTGGAGCACTTTCTAAAAATCATGTTTTACCACTGGGGAAGCTTTGACATGCTCAAAGTTTAACGAAAATGGGGGTTGGCCTTGTTTTGAGGTGCCGGGGCCAGAACGGGCCGAACCTGGCCGAGTTTCCTTCTTTCTCCAACTTGGCCAGTGCCATAGCCTCCCCAAGGGTAGAACATGACCCTCAGAAGGTGCTCCAACTGACGGCACTCGAAAATCTCGATTCGTTTGTGAGTTATGAATTTCCTCGGTTTAATACTATGGAAAATCGTAAATCACAAACGACACGAGATTTTCGAGTTCCGTCAGTTGGAGCACTTTCTAAAAAACATGTTTTAGCATTGGGGCAGTTTGACATGCTCAAAGTTTAACGAAAATGGGGGTTGGCCTTGTTTAGAGGTGTCGGGGCCAGAACGGGCCGAACCTGGCCGAGTTCCCTTCTTTCTCCAACTTGGCGGGTGCCATAGCCTCCCCAGAGGTAGAACATGACCCTCGGAAGGTGCTCCAACTGACGGCACTCGAAAAGCTCGATTCGTTTGTGAGTTATGAATTTCAAGGGTTTAATACTATGGAAAATCGTAAATCACAAACCACACGAGATTTTCGAGTTCCATCAGTTGGAGCACTTTCTAAAAATCAAGTTTTACCATTGGGGAAGCTTTGACATGCTCAAAGTTTAACGAAAATGGGAGTTGGCCTTGTTTAGAGGTGCCAGGGCCAGAACGGGCCGAACTTGTCCGAGTTCCCTTCTTTCTCCAACTTGGCCGGTGCCATAGTCTCCCTAGGGGTAGAACATGACCCTCAGAAGGTGTTCCAACTGACGGCACTCGAAAATCTCGATTCCTTTGTGAGTTATGAATTTCAAGGGTTTAATACTATGGAAAATCGTAAATCACAAACGACACGAGATTTTCGAGTTCCGTCAGTTGGAGCACTTTCTAAAAAACATGTTTTACCATTGGGGAAGTTTGACATGCTGAAAGTTTAACGAAAATGGGGGTTGGCCTTGTTTAGAGGTGTCGGGGCCAGAACGGGCCGAACCTGGCCGAGTTCCCTTCTTTCTCCAACTTGGTAGGTGCCATAGCCTCCCCAGGGGTAGAACATGACCCTCAGAAGGTGCTCCAACTAACGGCACTCGAAAAGCTCAATTCGTTTGTGAGTTATGAATTTCAAGGGTTTAATACTATGGAAAATCGTAAATCACAAACGACACAAGATTTTCGAGTTCCGTCAGTTGGAGCACTTTCTAAAAATCATTTTTTACCATTGGGGAAGCTTTGACAGGCTCAAAGTTTAACGAAAATGGGAGTTGGCCTTGTTTGGAGGTGCCAGGGCCAGAACGGGCCGAACCTGGCCGAGTTCCATTCTTTCTCCAACTTGGCCGGTGCCATAGTCTCCCCAGGGGTAGAACATGACCCTCAGAAGGTGCTCCAACTGACGGCACTCGAAAATCTCGATTCGTTTGTGAGTTACGAATTTCCTCGGTTTAATACTATGGAAAATCGTAAATCACAAACGACACGAGATTTTCGAGTTCCGTCAGTTGGAGCACTTTCTAAAAATCATGTTTTACCATTGGGGAAGCTTTGACATGCTCAAAGTTTAACGAAAATGGGAGTTGGCCTTGTTTAGAGGTGTCAGGGACAGAACGGGCCGAACCTGGCCGAGTTCCATTCTTTCTCCAACTTGGCCGGTGCCTTAGTCTCCCCAGGTGTAGAACATGACCCTCAGAAGGTGCTCCAACTGACGGCACTCGAAAATCTCGATTCGTTTGTGAGTTATGAATTTCCTCGGTTTAATACTATGGAAAATCGTAAATCACAAACGACACGAGATTTTCGAGTTCCGTCAGATGGAGCACTTTCTAAAAATCATGTTTTACCACTGGGGAAGCTTTGACATGCTCAAAGTTTAACGAAAATGGGGGTTGACCTTGTTTTGAGGTGCCGGGGCCAGAACGGGCCGAACCTGGCCGAGTTCCCTTCTTTCTCCAACTTGGCCGGTGCCATAGCCTCCCCAAGGGTAGAACATGACCCTCAGAAGGTGCTCCAACTGACGGCACTCGAAAATCTCGATTCGTTTGTGAGTTATGAATTTCCTCGGTTTAATACTATGGAAAATCGTAAATCACAAACGACACGAGATTTTCGAATTCCGTCAGTTGGAGCACTTTCTAAAAAACATGTTTTACCATTGGGGCAGTTTGACACGCTCAAAGTTTAACGAAAATGGGGGTTGGCCTTGTTTAGAGGTGTCGGGGCCAGAACGGGCCGAACCTGGTCGAGTTCCCTTCTTTCTCCAACTTGGCGGGTGCCATAGCCTCCCCAGGGGTAGAACATGACCCTCGGAAGGTGCTCCAACTGACGGCACTCGAAAAGCTCGATTCGTTTGTCAGTTATGAATTTCAAGGGTTTAATACTATGGAAAATCGTAAATCACAAACCACACGAGATTTTCGAGTTCCATCAGTTGGAGCACTTTCTAAAAATCATGTTTTACCACTGGGGAAGCTTTGACATGCTCAAAGTTTAACGAAAATGGGGGTTGGCCTTTGTTTGAGGTGCCGGGGCCAGAACGGGCCGAACCTGGCCGAGTTCCCTTCTTTCTCCAACTTGGCCGGTGCCATAGCCTCCCCAAGGGTAGAACATGACCCTCAGACGGTGCTCCAACTGACGGCACTCGAAAATCTCGATTCGTTTGTGAGTTATGAATTTCCTCGGTTTAATACTATGGAAAATCGTAAATCACAAACGACACGAGATTTTCGAGTTCCGTCAGTTGGAGCACTTTCTAAAAAACATGTTTTACCATTGGGGCAGTTTGACATGCTCAAAGTTTAACGAAAATGGGGGTTGGCCTTGTTTAGAGGTGTCGGGGCCAGAACGGGCCGAACCTGGCCGAGTTCCCTTCTTTCTCCAACTTGGCGGGTGCCATAGCCTCCCCAGGGGTAGAACATGACCCTCGGAAAGTGCTCCAACTGACGGCACTCGAAAAGCTCGATTCGTTTGTGAGTTATGAATTTCAAGGGTTTAATACTATGGAAAATCGTAAATCACAAACCACACGAGATTTTCGAGTTCCGTCAGTTGGAGCACTTTCTAAAAATCATGTTTTACCATTGGGGAAGCTTTGACATGCTCAAAGTTTAACGAAAATGGGAGTTGGCCTTGTTTAGAGGTGCCAGGGCCAGAACGGGCCGAACCTGTCCGAGTTCCCTTCTTTCTCCAACTTGGCCGGTGCCATAGTCTCCCTAGGGGTAGAACATGACCCTCAGAAGGTGTTCCAACTGACGGCACTCGAAAATCTCGATTCCTTTTTGAGTTATGAATTTCAAGGGTTTAATACTATGGAAAATCGTAAATCACAAACGACACGAGATTTTCAAGTCCCGTCAGTTGGAGCACTTTCTAAAAAACATGTTTTACCGTTGGGGAAGTTTGACATGGTGAAAGTTTAACGAAAATGGGGGTTGGCCTTGTTTAGAGGTGTCGGGGCCAGAACGGGCCGAACCTGGCCGAGTTCCCTTCTTTCTCCCACTTGGCGGGTGCCATAGCCTCCCCAGGGGTAGAACATGACCCTCGGAAGGTGCTCCAACTGACGGCACTCGAAAAGCTCGATTCGTTTGTGAGTTATGAATTTCAAGGGTTTAATACTATGGAAAATCGTAAATCACAAACGACACGAGATTTTCGAGTTCCGTCAGTTGGAGCACTTTCTAAAAATCATGTTTTACCACTGGGGAAGCTTTGACATGCTCAAAGTTTAACGAAAATGGGGGTTGGCCTTGTTTTCAGGTGCCGGGGCCAGAACGGGCCGAACCTGGCCGAGTTCCCTTCTTTCTCCAACTTGGCCGGTGCCATAGCCTCCCCAGGGGTAGAACATGACCCTCAGAAGGTGCTCCAACTGACGGCACTCGAAAATCTCGATTCGTTTGTGAGTTACGAATTTCCTCGGTTTAATACTATGGAAAATCGTAAATCACAAACGACACAAGATTTTCGAGTTCCGTCAGTTGGAGCACTTTCTAAAAATCATGTTTTACCATTGGGGAAGCTTTGACATGCTCAAAGTTTAACGAAAATGGGAGTTGGCCTTGTTTAGAGGTGTCAGGGACAGAACGGGCCGAACCTGGCCGAGTTCCATTCTTTCTCCAACTTGGCCGGTGCCATAGTCTCCCCAGGTGTAGAACATGACCCTCAGAAGGTGCTCCAACTGACGGCACTCGAAAATCTCGATTCGTTTGTGAGTTATGAATTTCCTCGGTTTAATACTATGGAAAATCGTAAATCACAAACGACACGAGATTTTCGAGTTCCCTCAGTTGGAGCACTTTCTAAAAATCATGTTTTACCACTGGGGAAGCTTTGACATGCTCAAAGTTTAACGAAAATGGGGGTTGACCTTGTTTTGAGGTGCCGGGGCCAGAACGGGCCGAACCTGGCCGAGTTCCCTTCTTTCTCCAACTTGGCCGGTGCCATAGCCTCCCCAAGGGTAGAACATGACCCTCAGAAGGTGCTCCAACTGACGGCACTCGAAAATCTCGATTCGTTTGTGAGTTATGAATTTCCTCGGTTTAATACTATGGAAAATCGTAAATCACAAACGACACGAGATTTTCGAATTCCGTCAGTTGGAGCACTTTCTAAAAAACATGTTTTACCATTGGGGCAGTTTGACACGCTCAAAGTTTAACGAAAATGGGGGTTGGCCTTGTTTAGAGGTGTCGGGGCCAGAACGGGCCGAACCTGGTCGAGTTCCCTTCTTTCTCCAACTTGGCGGGTGCCATAGCCTCCCCAGGGGTAGAACATGACCCTCGGAAGGTGCTCCAACTGACGGCACTCGAAAAGCTCGATTCGTTTGTCAGTTATGAATTTCAAGGGTTTAATACTATGGAAAATCGTAAATCACAAACCACACGAGATTTTCGAGTTCCATCAGTTGGAGCACTTTCTAAAAATCATGTTTTACCATTGGGGAAGCTTTGACATGCTCAAAGTTTAACGAAAATGGGAGTTGGCCTTGTTTAGAGGTGCCAGGGCCAGAACGGGCCGAACCTGTCCGAGTTCCCTTCTTTCTCCAACTTGGCCGGTGCCATAGTCTCCCTAGGGGTAGAACATGACCCTCAGAAGGTGTTCCAACTGACGGCACTCGAAAATCTCGATTCCTTTTTGAGTTATGAATTTCAAGGGTTTAATACTATGGAAAATCGTAAATCACAAACGACACGAGATTTTCAAGTCCCGTCAGTTGGAGCACTTTCTAAAAAACATGTTTTACCGTTGGGGAAGTTTGACATGGTGAAAGTTTAACGAAAATGGGGGTTGGCCTTGTTTAGAGGTGTCGGGGCCAGAACGGGCCGAACCTGGCCGAGTTCCCTTCTTTCTCCAACTTGGCGGGTGCCATGGCCTCCCCAGGGGTAGAACATGACCCTCGGAAGGTGCTCCAACTGACGGCACTCGAAAAGCTCGATTCGTTTGTGAGTTATGAATTTCAAGGGTTTAATACTATGGAAAATCGTAAATCACAAACCACACGAGATTTTCGAGTTCCGTCAGTTGGAGCACTTTCTAAAAATCATGTTTTACCATTGGGGAAGCTTTGACATGCTCAAAGTTTAACGAAAATGGGAGTTGGCCTTGTTTAGAGGTGCCAGGGCCAGAACGGGCCGAACCTGTCCGAGTTCCCTTCTTTCTCCAACTTGGCCGGTGCCATAGTCTCCCCAGGGGTAGAACATGACCCTCAGAAGGTGTTCCAACTGACGGCACTCGAAAATCTTGATTCCTTTTTGAGTTATGAATTTCAAGGGTTTAATACTATGGAAAATCGTAAATCACAAACGACACGAGATTTTCAAGTTCCGTCAGTTGGAGCACTTTCTAAAAAACATGTTTTACCGTTGGGGAAGTTTGACATGGTGAAAGTTTAACGAAAATGGGGGTTGGCCTTGTTTAGAGGTGTCGGGGCCAGAACGGGCCGAACCTGGCCGAGTTCCCTTCTTTCTCCCACTTGGCGGGTGCCATAGCCTCCCCAGGGGTAGAACATGACCCTCGGAAGGTGCTCCAACTGACGGCACTCGAAAAGCTCGATTCGTTTGTGAGTTATGAATTTCAAGGGTTTAATACTATGGAAAATCGTAAATCACAAACGACACGAGATTTTCGAGTTCCGTCAGTTGGAGCACTTTCTAAAAATCATGTTTTACCACTGGGGAAGCTTTGACATGCTCAAAGTTTAACGAAAATGGGGGTTGGCCTTGTTTTCAGGTGCCGGGGCCAGAACGGGCTGAACCTGGCCGAGTTCCCTTCTTTCTCCAACTTGGCCGGTGCCATAGCCTCCCCGGGGGTAGAACATGACCCTCAGAAGGTGCTCCAACTGACGGCACTCGAAAATCTCGAATCGTTTGTGAGTTACGAATTTCCTCGGTTTAATACTATGGAAAATCGTAAATCACAAACGACACGAGATTTTCGAGTTCCGTCAGTTGGAGCACTTTCTAAAAATCATGTTTTACCATTGGGGAAGCTTTGACATGCTCAAAGTTTAACGAAAATAAGAGTTGGCCTTGTTTAGAGGTGTCAGGGACAGAACGGGCCGAACCTGGCCGAGTTCCATTCTTTCTCCAACTTGGCCGGTGCCATAGTCTCCCCAGGTGTAGAACATGACCCTCAGAAGGTGCTCCAACTGACGGCACTCGAAAATCTCGATTCGTTTGTGAGTTATGAATTTCCTCGGTTTAATACTATGGAAAATCGTAAATCACAAACGACACGATATTTTCGAGTTCCGTCAGTTAGAGCACTTTCTAAAAAACATGTTTTACCATTGGGGCAGTTTGACATGCTCAAAGTTTAACGAAAATGGGGGTTGGCCTTGTTTAGAGGTGTCGGGGCCAGAACGGGCCGAACCTGGCCGAGTTCCCTTCTTTCTCCAACTTGGCGGGTGCCATAGCCTCCCCAGGGGTAGAACATGACCCTCGGAAGGTGCTCCAACTGACGGCACTCGAAAAGCTCGATTCGTTTGTGAGTTATGAATTTCAAGGGTTTAATACTATGGAAAATCGTAAATCACAAACCACACGAGATTTTCGAGTTCCGTCAGTTGGAGCACTTTCTAAAAATCATGTTTTACCATTGGGGAAGCTTTGACATGCTCAAAGTTTAACGAAAATGGGAGTTGGCCTTGTTTAGAGGTGCCAGGGCCTGAACGGGCCGAACCTGTCCGAGTTCCCTTCTTTCTCCAACTTGGCCGGTGCCATAGTCTCCCCAGGGGTAGAACATGACCCTCAGAAGGTGTTCCAACTGACGGCACTCGAAAATCTTGATTCCTTTTTGAGTTATGAATTTCAAGGGTTTAATACTATGGAAAATCGTAAATCACAAACGACACGAGATTTTCGAGTTCCGTCAGTTGGAGCACTTTCTAAAAATCATGTTTTACCACTGGGGAAGCTTTGACATGCTCAAAGTTTAACGAAAATGGGGGTTGACCTTGTTTTGAGGTGCCGGGGCCAGAACGGGCCGAACCTGGCCGAGTTCCCTTCTTTCTCCAACTTGGCCGGTGCCATAGCCTCCCCAAGGGTAGAACATGACCCTCAGAAGGTGCTCCAACTGACGGCACTCGAAAATCTCGATTCGTTTGTGAGTTATGAATTTCCTCGGTTTAATACTATGGAAAATCGTAAATCACAAACGACACGAGATTTTCGAATTCCGTCAGTTGGAGCACTTTCTAAAAAACATGTTTTACCATTGGGGCAGTTTGACACGCTCAAAGTTTAACGAAAATGGGGGTTGGCCTTGTTTAGAGGTGTCGGGGCCAGAACGGGCCGAACCTGGTCGAGTTCCCTTCTTTCTCCAACTTGGCGGGTGCCATAGCCTCCCCAGGGGTAGAACATGACCCTCGGAAGGTGCTCCAACTGACGGCACTCGAAAAGCTCGATTCGTTTGTGAGTTATGAATTTCAAGGGTTTAATACTATGGAAAATCGTAAATCACAAACCACACGAGATTTTCGAGTTCCGTCAGTTGGAGCACTTTCTAAAAATCATGTTTTACCATTGGGGAAGCTTTGACATGCTCAAAGTTTAACGAAAATGGGAGTTGGCCTTGTTTAGAGGTGCCAGGGCCAGAACGGGCCGAACCTGTCCGAGTTCCCTTCTTTCTCCAACTTGGCCGGTGCCATAGTCTCCCTAGGGGTAGAACATGACCCTCAGAAGGTGTTCCAACTGACGGCACTCGAAAATCTCGATTCCTTTTTGAGTTATGAATTTCAAGGGTTTAATACTATGGAAAATCGTAAATCACAAACGACACGAGATTTTCGAGTTCCGTCAGTTGGAGCACTTTCTAAAAATCATGTTTTACCACTGGGGAAGCTTTGACATGCTCAAAGTTTAACGAAAATGGGGGTTGGCCTTGTTTTCAGGTGCCGGGGCCAGAACGGGCCGAACCTGGCCGAGTTCCCTTCTTTCTCCGACTTGGCCGGTGCCATAGCCTCCCCAAGGGTAGAACATGACCCTCAGAAGGTGCTCCAACTGACGGCACTCGAAAATCTAGATTCGTTTGTGAGTTATGAATTTCCTTGGTTTAATACTATGGAAAATCGTAAATCACAAACGACACGAGATTTTCGAGTTCCGTCAGTTGGAGCACTTTCTAAAAAACATGTTTTACCATTGGGGCAGTTTGACATGCTCAAAGTTTAACGAAAATGGGGGTTGGCCTTGTTTAGAGGTGTCGGGGCCAGAACGGGCCGAACCTGGCCGAGTTCCCTTCTTTCTCCAACTTGGCGGATGCCATAGCCTCCCCAGGGGTAGAACATGACCCTCGGAAGGTGCTCCAACTGACGGCACTCGAAAAGCTCGATTCGTTTGTGAGTTATGAATTTCAAGGGTTTAATACTATGGAAAATCGTAAATCACAAACGACACAAGATTTTCAAGTTCCGTCAGTTGGAGCACTTTCTAAAAAACATGTTTTACCGTTGGGGAAGTTTGACATGGTGAAAGTTTAACGAAAATGGGGGTTGGCCTTGTTTAGAGGTGTCGGGGCCAGAACGGGCCGAACCTGGCCGAGTTCCCTTCTTTCTCCAACTTGGCAGGTGCCATAGCCTCCCCAGGGGTAGAACATGACCCTCGGAAGGTGCTCCAACTGACGGCACTCGAAAAGCTCGATTCGTTTGTGAGTTATGAATTTCAAGGGTTTAATACTATGGAAAATCGTAAATCACAAACGACACGAGATTTTCAAGTTCCGTCAGTTGTAGCACTTTCTAAAGAACATGTTTTACCGTTGGGGAAGTTTGACATGGTGAAAGTTTAACGAAAATGGGGGTTGGCCTTGTTTAGAGGTGTCGGGGCCAGAACGGGCCGAACCTGGCCGAGTTCCCTTCTTTCTCCCACTTGGCGGGTGCCATAGCCTCCCCAGGGGTAGAACATGACCCTCGGAAGGTGCTCCAACTGACGGCACTCGAAAAGCTCGATTCGTTTGTGAGTTATGAATTTCAAGGGTTTAATACTATGGAAAATCGTAAATCACAAACGACACGAGATTTTCGAGTTCCGTCAGTTGGAGCACTTTCTAAAAATCATGTTTTACCACTGGGGAAGCTTTGACATGCTCAAAGTTTAACGAAAATGGGGGTTGGCCTTGTTTTGAGGTGCCGGGGCCAGAACGGGCCGAACCTGGCCGAGTTCCCTTCTTTCTCCAACTTGGCCGGTGCCATAGCCTCCCCAAGGGTAGAACATGACCCTCAGAAGGTGCTCCAACTGACGGCACTCGAAAATCTAGATTCGTTTGTGAGTTATGAATTTCCTCGGTTTAATACTATGGAAAATCGTAAATCACAAACGACACGAGATTTTCGAGTTCCGTCAGTTGGAGCACTTTCTAAAAAACATGTTTTACCATTGGGGCAGTTTGACATGCTCAAAGTTTAACGAAAATGGGGGTTGGCCTTGTTTAGAGGTGTCGGGGCCAGAACGGGCCGAACCTGGCCGAGTTCCCTTCTTTCTCCAACTTGGCGGGTGCCATAGCCTCCCCAGGGGTAGAACATGACCCTCGGAAGGTGCTCCAACTGACGGCATTCGAAAAGCTCGATTCGTTTGTGAGTTATGAATTTCAAGGGTTTAATACTATGGAAAATCATAAATCACAAACGACACGAGATTTTCGAGTTCCGTCAGTTGGAGCACTTTCTAAAAATCATGTTTTACCACTGGGGAAGCTTTGACATGCTCAAAGTTTAACGAAAATGGGGGTTGGCCTTTTTTTGAGGTGCCGGGGCCAGAACGGGCCGAACCTGGCCGAGTTCCCTTCTTTCTCCAACTTGGCCGGTGCCATAGCCTCCCCAAGGGTAGAACATGACCCTCAGAAGGTGCTCCAACTGACGGCACTCGAAAATCTAGATTCGTTTGTGAGTTATGAATTTCCTCGGTTTAATACTATGGAAAATCGTAAATCACAAACGACACGAGATTTTCGAGTTCCGTCAATTGGAGCACTTTCTAAAAAACATGTTTTACCATTGGGGCAGTTTGACATGCTCAAAGTTTAACGAAAATGGGGGTTGGCCTTGTTTAGAGGTGTCGGGGCCAGAACGGGCCGAACCTGGCCGAGTTCCCTTCTTTCTCCAACTTGGCGGGTGCCATAGCCTCCCCAGGGGTAGAACATGACCCTCGGAAGGTGCTCCAACTGACGGCACTCGAAAAGCTCGATTCGTTTGTGAGTTATGAATTTCAAGGGTTTAATACTATGGAAAATCGTAAATCACAAACCACACGAGATTTTCGAGTTCCGTCAGTTGGAGCACTTTCTAAAAATCATGTTTTACCATTGGGGAAGCTTTGACATGCTCAAAGTTTAACGAAAATGGGAGTTGGCCTTGTTTAGAGGTGCCAGGGCCAGAACGGGCCGAACCTGTCCGAGTTCCCTTCTTTCTCCAACTTGGCCGGTGCCATAGTCTCCCCAGGGGTAGAACATGACCCTCAGAAGGTGTTCCAACTGACGGCACTCGAAAATCTCGATTCCTTTGTGAGTTATGAATTTCAAGGGTTTAATACTATGGAAAATCGTAAATCACAAACGACACGAGATTTTCAAGTTCCGTCAGTTGGAGCACTTTCTAAAAAACATGTTTTACCGTTGGGGAAGTTTGACATGGTGAAAGTTTAACGAAAATGGGGGTTGGCCTTGTTTAGAGGTGTCGGGGCCAGAACGGGCCGAACCTGGCCGAGTTCCCTTCTTTCTCCAACTTGGCAGGTGCCATAGCCTCCCCAGGGGTAGAACATGACCCTCGGAAGGTGCTCCAACTGACGGCACTCGAAAAGCTCGATTCGTTTGTGAGTTATGAATTTCAAGGGTTTAATACTATGGAAAATCGTAAATCACAAACGACACGAGATTTTCGAGTTCCGTCAGTTGGAGCACTTTCTAAAAATCATGTTTTACCACTGGGGAAGCTTTGACATGCTCAAAGTTTAACGAAAATGGGGGTTGGCCTTGTTTTGAGGTGCCGGGGCCAGAACGGGCCGAACCTGGCCGAGTTCCCTTCTTTCTCCAACTTGGCCGGTGCCATAGCCTCCCCAAGGGTAGAACATGACCCTCAGAAGGTGCTCCAACTGACGGCACTCGAAAATCTAGATTCGTTTGTGAGTTATGAATTTCCTCGGTTTAATACTATGGAAAATCGTAAATCACAAACGACACGAGATTTTCGAGTTCCGTCAGTTGGAGCACTTTCTAAAAAACATGTTTTACCATTGGGGCAGTTTGACATGCTCAAAGTTTAACGAAAATGGGGGTTGGCCTTGTTTAGAGGTGTCGGGGCCAGAACGGGCCGAACCTGGCCGAGTTCCCTTCTTTCTCCAACTTGGCGGGTGCCATAGCCTCCCCAGGGGTAGAACATGACCCTCGGAAGGTGCTCCAACTGACGGCACTTGAAAAGCTCGATTCGTTTGTGAGTTATGAATTTCAAGGGTTTAATACTATGGAAAATCGTAAATCACAAACCACACGAGATTTTCGAGTTCCGTCAGTTGGAGCACTTTCTAAAAATCATGTTTTACCATTGGGGAAGCTTTGACATGCTCAAAGTTTAACGAAAATGGGAGTTGGCTTTGTTTAGAGGTGCCAGGGCCAGAACGGGCCGAACCTGTCCGAGTTCCCTTCTTTCTCCAACTTGGCCGGTGCCATAGTCTCCCCAGGGGTAGAACATGACCCTCAGAAGGTGTTCCAACTGACGGCACTCGAAAATCTCGATTCCTTTGTGAGTTATGAATTTCAAGGGTTTAATACTATGGAAAATCGTAAATCACAAACGACACGAGATTTTCAAGTTCCGTCAGTTGGAGCACTTTCTAAAAAACATGTTTTACCGTTGGGGAAGTTTGACATGGTGAAAGTTTAACGAAAATGGGGGTTGGCCTTGTTTAGAGGTGTCGGGGCCAGAACGGGCCGAACCTGGCCGAGTTCCCTTCTTTCTCCAACTTGGCAGGTGCCATAGCCTCCCCAGGGGTAGAACATGACCCTCGGAAGGTGCTCCAACTGACGGCACTCGAAAAGCTCGATTCGTTTGTGAGTTATGAATTTCAAGGGTTTAATACTATGGAAAATCGTAAATCACAAACGACACGAGATTTTCGAGTTCCGTCAGTTGGAGCACTTTCTAAAAATCATGTTTTACCACTGGGGAAGCTTTGACATGCTCAAAGTTTAACGAAAATGGGGGTTGGCCTTGTTTTGAGGTGCCGGGGCCAGAACGGGCCGAACCTGGCCGAGTTCCCTTCTTTCTCCAACTTGGCCGGTGCCATAGCCTCCCCAAGGGTAGAACATGACCCTCAGAAGGTGCTCCAACTGACGGCACTCGAAAATCTAGATTCGTTTGTGAGTTATGAATTTCCTCGGTTTAATACTATGGAAAATCGTAAATCACAAACGACACGAGATTTTCGAGTTCCGTCAGTTGGAGCACTTTCTAAAAAACATGTTTTACCATTGGGGCAGTTTGACATGCTCAAAGTTTAACGAAAATGGGGGTTGGCCTTGTTTAGAGGTGTCGGGGCCAGAACGGGCCGAACCTGGCCGAGTTCCCTTCTTTCTCCAACTTGGCGGGTGCCATAGCCTCCCCAGGGGTAGAACATGACCCTCGGAAGGTGCTCCAACTGATGGCACTTGAAAAGCTCGATTCGTTTGTGAGTTATGAATTTCAAGGGTTTAATACTATGGAAAATCGTAAATCACAAACCACACGAGATTTTCGAGTTCCGTCAGTTGGAGCACTTTCTAAAAATCATGTTTTACCATTGGGGAAGCTTTGACATGCTCAAAGTTTAACGAAAATGGGAGTTGGCTTTGTTTAGAGGTGCCAGGGCCAGAACGGGCCGAACCTGTCCGAGTTCCCTTCTTTCTCCAACTTGGCCGGTGCCATAGTCTCCCCAGGGGTAGAACATGACCCTCAGAAGGTGTTCCAACTGACGGCACTCGAAAATCTCGATTCCTTTGTGAGTTATGAATTTCAAGGGTTTAATACTATGGAAAATCGTAAATCACAAACGACACGAGATTTTCAAGTTCCGTCAGTTGGAGCACTTTCTAAAAAACATGTTTTACCGTTGGGGAAGTTTGACATGGTGAAAGTTTAACGAAAATGGGGGTTGGCCTTGTTTAGAGGTGTCGGGGCCAGAACGGGCCGAACCTGGCCGAGTTCCCTTCTTTCTCCAACTTGGCAGGTGCCATAGCCTCCCCAGGGGTAGAACATGACCCTCGGAAGGTGCTCCAACTGACGGCACTCGAAAAGCTCGATTCGTTTGTGAGTTATGAATTTCAAGGGTTTAATACTATGGAAAATCGTAAATCACAAACGACACGAGATTTTCGAGTTCCGTCAGTTGGAGCACTTTCTAAAAATCATGTTTTACCACTGGGGAAGCTTTGACATGCTCAAAGTTTAACGAAAATGGGGGTTGGCCTTGTTTTGAGGTGCCGGGGCCAGAACGGGCCGAACCTGGTGGTATCACTTTTTGCAAGCATCAATTTACACCCTAAAATCATCGGTAGTATAAAGCAAGTAGGGATCGTTAACAACGGAGATCGGGGTAGTACCTAAACAAAGAATTATTATAAAGAATTAGTATCACAAATATACAAGTATATATATACATATTCATATTGAAATAAAGGGGGATTTAAAAGATTGAATCAATGAATCTAAACTACTTATCTAAATTACTAATTACAATTCTAAATGGAAAAGGACATTAAATACACAACTCAAAACTACAATCATAAGAGTTAAAACATGAATCGAAAACAACCAATTCCTTAAGTCATGAATCCGAAATTGACATATGTGGAATGTCAGAAGCTGATCACTCCCCAAATAAAACCTTTCTATGAAAATTAACCTAAGTGATTCGCACTCTAGATTAACCGATTAAACATTCAATCAAAGTCTAGACGCTAGTAAATTAATTCATGTTTAATGCATAGAAAAGAGTTGTCAATTAAAGTGAACAACCTAGTATGGAAAAGTCCATCTATTTGCAATCCTTTTTATTTGATTCCGACCTTTGTCCAAAGCCTTTACTACTTTAGTGAATCAGATTCCGGAAAGCCGTAAATCTTAATTCTAGCTCCAATTACATGCAAATATTATAAGTTTCGAACCCCATAACATAAACACATAAAAGTTCTCCATAAAACAGAATCAAACAAACAAATTCACATAAGCTACTTAGAAGAACCAAATTGGTTTCGATTCAATTAATAAATCACAAAATATAAAATACTTAAATAAACACTCAAATAATTGAAATACAAAAAGAATATGTTTTTGGTTTTTTTGTAATTATTCAAATCAAACAAATAATTATACAATAACAACTCCCAAATTTATTCACAAATATTTAAATGCGGAAAACAAATTAAATAAAAATAAATTATAATAAATAAACGAGTTTGGAAATTATTACTGTCGTGTCTAGAAAATAGACACTGCCGTCTAGTGCGGGTGGACGACTCAACCATATGCTCAGAAACTGAACATGGCCCTCGGGAACGGGTGGAAGGCGCAGCCATGGTTTAACGGAGCCGTCTTTGGATGTGGCGGGTGGCCATAACAGTTGGGCTTTGGATTCTTCGGGTGTCCATATCAATTGGACAATGAACAGTGGACTTTGGGCATGGTCAACGGTCAACAGTGGGCTTTGTCATCAGGCCCGTTGACTTTTATTTTTTTATTTCTTCTTTTTCTTCTTCTTTTCTTTCTCCTTCTTCCCGTGCTTCTTTTCTTCTTTTTCTTCCCGTGCAGCAATGAAGAGCGGCAAGGCAGAGCGGCGCCGGTGAGGATCGAAGACGTCGCCGGTGGCTGGGCTGAGCAGAGCACGGGCTCGGCGGCGGAGATGAGCAGCAGTAGCAGAGGCACGGGCCTGGGCAGAGCACGGGTCAAAGAAGACCGGGGCTGGACAGATCGGAGCGGCGGGCTCGAGGACCGTGGTGGTGACTTCTGTGATCAGCGGCGCTGGTGGTTCTGGAATGGGATCGAGCACGGGCTCGGTGATGCGGTGGCCGGAAGTGCAGGCGCGGGCCTGGGTGAGGTTTGGGTTCGGCGGCTGAAGCGGCAGCTGCGGAGATCGACAGCAGCAGCGGTGGGGTGCGGCGGTGGATCAGCAGTGATGATGCAGGAGATGAGACGGCGCGGCACTGGGCTGGCGGAGATGAGCACGGGCTCGTGGACTGGGCACGACAGCAGCGGCGGTGGTCTCGGCATCTGGGGTTCACGGCGGTGCTGCGGTGCTGAATTGGAGGACTGAGCAAAGGAGGCACGGGCCTGGGCTCGGCCAAGGTGAGGCCGTGGGTCTCTGGGATTTGGATTTGGTGAGAAGCTCGGGTCTTGGCTGAGATGGTGGTGGCGATTTGCAGGTTTGGTGTTTTCTGGCAAAGCAGCCATGGGTGTCCAAAGTAATGGACACCATGACTAGAATTGCAGAGAGAGCTTGAGATTTGATTTCCGAGAGGGAGAGAGATGATTGTGAATTGCTGTGAAGCTTGGGTGGTTGCTGTGATTGCAGGTTGTATATGAAGATGAAGAAAGGTGGAGCAGGTGATGGCTGCAATGATGATGGTGCCATGCTCCCACGCAGAGGAACGCTGCAGGCTTTCCTGGATATGCACAGTAACATGGCTGAGTGGCGGAGGGAGGTGTACACAGCTCAAAAGCTGGAAAAACAAAAGAAATATAAATAAAATAATAATAATAATAATAAATAATAAAAGAAATAAATTAAAGAAAATAAAAATAAATAAATACAATAATAAATAGGGAAAATAAAATGGTGGTTTAAAATGTGTTTTGCCACCGCGTGTGGTGGTTGCGCCGCCAAATGTGGTGGTTCGCCGACAATCTTTGCCGGGATTCGAAATAATTTCCGAAATCTTCGTACATGCTATGGGCTCCACATCTGAATGATGACCGGTGTCATCTTGACAATTAAAGTCACGGTTGACTTTCCGTCAATTATCGGAAATGCGCATAAAAACTATCATTTTGCACCTTTTAACATTTTCTTCATATTTTGCCTATTAACACCAAAACAAATATTAAATAGACAAATAGGCTCTCGAAAAAGCCTAACTCAAGTAATTAGAAACACTTTTAGCATGTAAAATACACGCTCATCACCTGGCCGAGTTCCCTTCTTTCTCCAACTTGGCCGGTGCCATAGCCTCCCCAAGGGTAGAACATGACCCTCAGAAGGTGCTCCAACTGACGGCACTCGAAAATCTAGATTCGTTTGTGAGTTATGAATTTCCTCGGTTTAATACTATGGAAAATCGTAAATCACAAACGACACGAGATTTTCGAGTTCCGTCAGTTGGAGCACTTTCTAAAAAACATGTTTTACCATTGGGGCAGTTTGACATGCTCAAAGTTTAACGAAAATGGGGGTTGGCCTTGTTTAGAGGTGTCGGGGCCAGAACGGGCCGAACCTGGCCGAGTTCCCTTCTTTCTCCAACTTGGCGGGTGCCATAGCCTCCCCAGGGGTAGAACATGACCCTCGGAAGGTGCTCCAACTGACGGCACTCGAAAAGCTCGATTCGTTTGTGAGTTATGAATTTCAAGGGTTTAATACTATGGAAAATCGTAAATCACAAACCACACGAGATTTTCGAGTTCCGTCAGTTGGAGCACTTTCTAAAAATCATGTTTTACCATTGGGGAAGCTTTGACATGCTCAAAGTTTAACGAAAATGGGAGTTGGCCTTGTTTAGAGGTGCCAGGGCCAGAACGGGCCGAACCTGTCCGAGTTCCCTTCTTTCTCCAACTTGGCCGGTGCCATAGTCTCCCCAGGGGTAGAACATGACCCTCAGAAGGTGTTCCAACTGACGGCACTCGAAAATCTCGATTCCTTTGTGAGTTATGAATTTCAAGGGTTTAATACTATGGAAAATCGTAAATCACAAACGACACGAGATTTTCAAGTTCCGTCAGTTGGAGCACTTTATAAAAAACATGTTTTACCGTTGGGGAAGTTTGACATGGTGAAAGTTTAACGAAAATGGGGGTTGGCCTTGTTTAGAGGTGTCGGGGCGAACGGGCCGAACCTGGCCGAGTTCCCTTCTTTCTCCAACTTGGCAGGTGCCATAGCCTCCCCAGGGGTAGAACATGACCCTCAGAAGGTGCTCCAACTAACGGCACTCGAAAAGCTCGATTCGTTTGTGAGTTATGAATTTCAAGGATTTAATACTATGGAAAATCGTAAATCACAAACGACACAAGATTTTCGAGTTCCGTCAGTTGGAGCACTTTCTAAAAATCATTTTTTACCATTGTGGAAGCTTTGACACGCTCAAAGTTTAACGAAAATGGGAGTTGGCCTTGTTTGGAGGTGCCAGGGCCAGAACGGGCCGAACCTG
Source organism: Rubus parviflorus (assembly GCA_029955375.1). NCBI lineage: Eukaryota > Viridiplantae > Streptophyta > Magnoliopsida > Rosales > Rosaceae > Rubus > Rubus parviflorus. The sequence continues at coordinate 596,899 of JARGGL010000008.1, read as the reverse complement.
GCCGAGTTCCACTCTTTCTCCAACTTGGCCGGTGCCATAGTCTCCCCAGGGGTAGAACATGACCCTCAGAAGGTGCTCCAACTGACGGCACTCGAAAATCTCGATTCGTTTGTGAGTTATGAATTTCCTCGGTTTAATACTATGGAAAATCGTAAATCACAAACGACACGAGATTTTCGAGTTCCGTCAGTTGGAGCACTTTCTAAAAATCATGTTTTACCATTGGGGAAGCTTTGACATGCTCAAAGTTTAACGAAAATGGGAGTTGGCCTTGTTTAGAGGTGTCAGGGACAGAACGGGCCGAACCTGGCCGAGTTCCATTCTTTCTCCAACTTGGCCGGTGCCATAGTCTCCCCAGGTGTAGAACATGACCCTCAGAAGGTGCTCCAACTGACGGCACTCGAAAATCTCGATTCGTTTGTGAGTTATGAATTTCCTCGGTTTAATACTATGGAAAATCGTAAATCACAAACGACACGAGATTTTCGAGTTCCGTCAGTTGGAGCACTTTCTAAAAATCATGTTTTACCACTGGGGAAGCTTTGACATGCTCAAAGTTTAACGAAAATGGGGGTTGGCCTTGTTTTGAGGTGCCGGGGCAAGAACGGGCCGAACCTGGCCGAGTTCCCTTCTTTCTCCAACTTGGCCGGTGCCATAGCCTCCCCAAGGGTAGAACATGACCCTCAGAAGGTGCTCCAACTGACGGGACTCGAAAATCTCGATTCGTTTGTGAGTTATGAATTTCCTCGGTTTAATACTATGGAAAATCGTAAATCACAAACGACACGAGATTTTCGAATTCCGTCAGTTGGAGCACTTTCTAAAAAACATGTTTTACCATTGGGGCAGTTTGACACGCTCAAAGTTTAACGAAAATGGGGGTTGGCCTTGTTTAGAGGTGTCGGGGCCAGAACGGGCCGAACCTGGCCGAGTTCCCTTCTTTCTCCAACTTGGCGGGTGCCATAGCCTCCCCAGGGGTAGAACATGACCCTCGGAAGGTGCTCCAACTGACGGCACTCGAAAAGCTCGATTCGTTTGTGAGTTATGAATTTCAAGGGTTTAATACTATGGAAAATCGTAAATCACAAACCACACGAGATTTTCGAGTTCCATCAGTTGGAGCACTTTCTAAAAATCATGTTTTACCACTGGGGAAGCTTTGACATGCTCAAAGTTTAACGAAAATGGGGGTTGGCCTTTGTTTGAGGTGCCGGGGCCAGAACGGGCCGAGTTCCCTTCTTTCTCCAACTTGGCCGGTGCCATAGCCTCCCCAAGGGTTGAACATGACCCTTAGAAGGTGCTCCAACTGACGGCACTCGAAAATCTCGATTCGTTTGTGAGTTATGAATTTCCTCGGTTTAATACTATGGAAAATCGTAAATCACAAACGACACGAGATTTTCGAGTTCCGTCAGTTGGAGCACTTTCTAAAAAACATGTTTTACCATTGGGGCAGTTTGACATGCTCAAAGTTTAACGAAAATGGGGGTTGGCCTTGTTTAGAGGTGTCGGGGCCAGAACGGGCCGGACCTGGCCGAGTTCCCTTCTTTCTCCAACTTGGCGGGTGCCATAGCCTCCCCAGGGGTAGAACATGACCCTCGGAAGGTGCTCCAACTGACGGCACTCGAAAAGCTCGATTCGTTTGTGAGTTATGAATTTCAAGGGTTTAATACTATGGAAAATCGTAAATCACAAACGACACGAGATTTTCGAGTTCCGTCAGCTGGAGCACTTTCTAAAAATCATGTTTTACCACTGGGGAAGCTTTGACATGCTCAAAGTTTAACGAAAATGGGGTTTGGCCTTGTTTTGAGGTGTCGGGGCCAGAACGGGCCGAACCTGGCCGAGTTCCCTTCTTTCTCCAACTTGGCCGGTGCCATAGCCTCCCCAAGGGTAGAACATGACCCTCAGAAGGTGCTCCAACTGACGGCACTCGAAAATCTAGATTCGTTTGTGAGTTATGAATTTCCTCGGTTTAATACTATGGAAAATCGTAAATCACAAACGACACGAGATTTTCGAGTTCCGTCAGTTGGAGCACTTTCTAAAAAACATGTTTTACCATTGGGGCAGTTTGACATGCTCAAAGTTTAACGAAAATGGGGGTTGGCCTTGTTTAGAGGTGTCGGGGCCAGAACGGGCCGAACCTGGCCGAGTTCCCTTCTTTCTCCAACTTGGCGGGTGCCATAGCCTCCCCAGGGGTAGAACATGACCCTCGGAAGGTGCTCCAACTGACGGCACACGAAAAGCACGATTCGTTTGTGAGTTATGAATTTCAAGGGTTTAATACTATGGAAAATCGTAAATCACAAACGACACGAGATTTTCGAGTTCCGTCAGTGGGAGCACTTTCTAAAAATCATGTTTTACCACTGGGGAAGCTTTGACATGCTCAAAGTTTAACGAAAATGGGGGTTGGCCTTGTTTTAAGGTGCCGGGGCCAGAACGGGCCGAACCTGGCCGAGTTCCCTTCTTTCTCCAACTTGGCCGGTGCCATAGCCTCCCCAAGGGTAGAACATGACCCTCAGAAGGTGCTCCAACTGACGGCACTCGAAAATCTAGATTCGTTTGTGAGTTATGAATTTCCTCGGTTTAATACTATGGAAAATCGTAAATCACAAACGACACGAGATTTTCGAGTTCCGTCAGTTGGAGCACTTTCTAAAAAACATGTTTTACCATTGGGGCAGTTTGACATGCTCAAAGTTTAACGAAAATGGGGGTTGGCCTTGTTTAGAGGTGTCGGGGCCAGAACGGGCCGAACCTGGCCGAGTTCCCTTCTTTCTCCAACTTGGCGGGTGCCATAGCCTCCCCAGGGGTAGAACATGACCCTCGGAAGGTGCTCCAACTGACGGCACTCGAAAAGCTCGATTCGTTTGTGAGTTATGAATTTCAAGGGTTTAATACTATGGAAAATCGTAAATCACAAACCACACGAGATTTTCGAGTTCCGTCAGTTGGAGCACTTTCTAAAAATCATGTTTTACCATTGGGGAAGCTTTGACATGCTCAAAGTTTAACGAAAATGGGAGTTGGCCTTGTTTAGAGGTGCCAGGGCCAGAACGGGCCGAACCTGTCCGAGTTCCCTTCTTTCTCCAACTTGGCCGGTGCCATAGTCTCCCCAGGGGTAGAACATGACCCTCAGAAGGTGTTCCAACTGACGGCACTCGAAAATCTCGATTCGTTTGTGAGTTATGAATTTCCTCGGTTTAATACTATGGAAAATCGTAAATCACAAACGACACGAGATTTTCGAGTTCCGTCAGTTGGAGCACTTTCTAAAAATTATGTTTTACCATTGGGGAAGCTTTGACCTGCTCAAAGTTTAACGAAAATGGGAGTTGGCCTTGTTTAGAGGTGTCAGGGACAGAACGGGCCGAACCTGGCCGAGTTCCCTTCTTTCTCCAACTTGGCCGGTGCCATAGTCTCCCCAGGGGTAGAACATGACCCTCAGAAGGTGTTCCAACTGACGGCACTCGAAAATCTCGATTCCTTTGTGAGTTATGAATTTCAAGGGTTTAATACTATGGAAAATCGTAAATCACAAACGACACGAGATTTTCAAGTTCCGTCAGTTGGAGCACTTTCTAAAAAACATGTTTTACCGTTGGAGAAGTTTGACATGGTGAAAGTTTAACGAAAATGGGGGTTGGCCTTGTTTAGAGGTGTCGGGGCCAGAACGGGCCGAACCTGGCCGAGTTCCCTTCTTTCTCCAACTTGGCAGGTGCCATAGCCTCCCCAGGGGTAGAACATGACCCTCAGAAGGTGCTCCAACTAACGGCACTCGAAAAGCTCGATTCGTTTGTGAGTTATGAATTTCAAGGGTTTAATACTATGGAAAATCGTAAATCACAAACGACACAAGATTTTCGAGTTCCGTCAGTTGGAGCACTTTCTAAAAATCATTTTTTACCATTGGAGAAGCTTTGACACGCTCAAAGTTTAACGAAAATGGGAGTTGGCCTTGTTTGGAGGTGCCAGGGCCAGAACGGGCCGAACCTGGCCGAGTTCCATTCTTTCTCCAACTTGGCCGGTGCCATAGTCTCCCCAGGGGTAGAACATGACCCTCAGAAGATGCTCCAACTGACGGCACTCGAAAATCTCGATTCGTTTGTGAGTTATGAATTTCCTCGGTTTAATACTATGGAAAATCGTAAATCACAAACGACACGAGATTTTCGAGTTCCGTCAGTTGGAGCACTTTCTAAAAATTATGTTTTACCATTGGGGAAGCTTTGACCTGCTCAAAGTTTAACGAAAATGGGAGTTGGCCTTGTTTAGAGGTGTCAGGGACAGAACGGGCCGAACCTGGCCGAGTTCCATTCTTTCTCCAACTTGGCCGTTGCCATAGTCTCCCCAGGTGTAGAACATGACCCTCAGAAGGTGCTCCAACTGACGGCACTCGAAAATCTCGATTCGTTTGTGAGTTATGAATTTCCTCGGTTTAATACTATGGAAAATGGTAAATCACAAACGACACGAGATTTTCGAGTTCCGTCAGTTGGAGCACTTTCTAAAAATCATGTTTTACCACTGGGGAAGCTTTATCATGCTCAAAGTTTAACGAAAATGGGGGTTGGCCTTGTTTTGAGGTGCCGGGGCCAGAACGGGCCGAACCTGGCCGAGTTCCCTTCTTTCTCCAACTTGGCCGGTGCCATAGCCTCCCCAAAGGTAGAACATCACCCTCAGAAGGTGCTCCAACTGACGGCACTCGAAAATCTCGATTCGTTTGTGAGTTATGAATTTCCTCGGTTTAATACTATGGAAAATCGTAAATCACAAACGACACGAGATTTTCGAATTCCGTCAGTTGGAGCACTTTCTAAAAAACATGTTTTACCATTGGGGCAGTTTGACACGCTCAAAGTTTAACGAAAATGGGGGTTGGCCTTGTTTAGAGGTGTCGGGGCCAGAACGGGCCGAACCTGGCCGAGTTCCCTTCTTTCTCCAACTTGGCGGGTGTCATAGCCTCCCCAGGGGTAGAACATGACCCTCGGAAGGTGGTCCAACTGACGGCACTCGAAAAGCTCGATTCGTTTGTGAGTTATGAATTTCAAGGGTTTAATACTATGGAAAATCGTAAATCACAAACCACACGAGATTTTCGAGTTCCATCAGTTGGAGCACTTTCTAAAAATCATGTTTTACCACTGGGGAAGCTTTGACATGCTCAAAGTTTAACGAAAATGGGGGTTGGCCTTTGTTTGAGGTGCCGGGGCCAGAACGGGCCGAACCTAGCCGAGTTCCCTTCTTTCTCCAACTTCGCCGGTGCCATAGCCTCCCCAAGGGTAGAACATGACCCTCAGAAGGTGCTCCAATTGACGGCACTCGAAAATCTAGATTCGTTTGTGAGTTATGAATTTCCTCGGTTTAATACTATGGAAAATCGTAAATCACAAACGACACGAGATTTTCGAGTTCCGTCAGTTGGAGCACTTTCTAAAAAACATGTTTTACCATTGGGGCAGTTTGACATGCTCAAAGTTTAACGAAAATGGGGGTTGGCCTTGTTTAGAGGTGTCGGGGCCAGAACGGGCCGAACCTGGCCGAGTTCCCTTCTTTCTCCAACTTGGCGGGTGCCATAGCCTCCCCAGGGGTAGAACATGACCCTCGGAAGGTGCTCCAACTGACGGCACTCGAAAAGCTCGATTCGTTTGTGAGTTATGAATTTCAAGGGTTTAATACTATGGAAAATCGTAAATCACAAGCCACACGAGATTTTCGAGTTCCGTCAGTTGGAGCACTTTCTAAAAATCATGTTTTACCATTGGGGAAGCTTTGACATGCTCAAAGTTTAACGAAAATGGGAGTTGGCCTTGTTTAGAGGTGCCAGGGCCAGAACGGGCCGAACCTGTCCGAGTTCCCTTCTTTCTCCAACTTGGCCGGTGCCATAGTCTCCCCAGGGGTAGAACATGACCCTCAGAAGGTGCTCCAACTGACGGCACTCGAAAATCTCGATTCGTTTGTGAGTTATGAATTTCCTCGGTTTAATACTATGGAAAATCGTAAATCACAAACGACACGAGATTTTCGAGTTCCGTCAGTTGGAGCACTTTGTAAAAATCATGTTTTACCATTGGGGAAGCTTTGACATGCTCAAAGTTTAACGAAAATGGGGGTTGGCCTTGTTTAGAGGTGTCGGGGCCAGAACGGGCCGAACCTGGCAGAGTTCCCTTCTTTCTCCAACTTGGCCGGTGCCATAGCCTCCCCAGGGGTAGAACATAACCCTCATAAGGTGCTCCAACTGACGGAACTCGAAAATCTCGATTCGTTTGTGAGTTATGAATTTCCTCGGTTTAATACTATGAAAAATCGTAAATCACAAACGACACGAGATTTTCGAGTTCCGTCAGTTGGAGCACTTTCTAAAAATCATGTTTTACCATTGGGGATGCTTTGACATGCTCAAAGTTTCACGAAAATGGGGGTTGGCCTTGTTTTGAGGTGCCGGGGCCAGAACGGGCCGAACCTGGCCGAGTTCCCTTATTTCTCCAACTTGGCCGGTGCCATAGCCTCCCCAGGGGTAGAACATGACCCTCAGAAGGTGCTCCAACTGACGGCACTCGAAAATCTCGATTCGTTTGTGAGTTATGAATTTCCTCGGTTTAATACTATGGAAAATCGTAAATCACAAACGACACGAGATTTTCGAGTTCCGTCAGTTGGAGCACTTTCTAAAAATCATGTTTTACCACTGGGGAAGCTTTGACATGCTCAAAGTTTAACGAAAATGGGGGTTGGCCTTGTATTGAGGTGCCGGGGCCAGAACGGGCCGAACCTGGCCCAGTTCCCTTCTTTCTCCAACTTAGCCGGTGCCATAGCCTCCCCAGGGGTAGAACATGACCCTCAGAAGGTGCTCCAACTGACGGCACTCAAAAATCTCGATTCGTTTGTGAGTTATGAATTTCCTCGGTTTAATACTATGGAAAATCGTAAATCACAAACGACACGAGATTTTCGAGTTCCGTCAGTTGGAGCACTTTCTAAAAATCATGTTTTACCACTGGGGAAGCTTTGACATGCTCAAAGTTTAACGAAACTGGGGGTTGGCCTTGTTTAGAGGTGTCGGGCCAGAACGGGCCGAACCTGGCCGAGTTCCCTTCTTTCTCCAACTTGGCCGGTGCCATAGCCTCCCCAGGGGTAGAACATGACCCTCAGAAGGTGCTCCAACTGACGGCACTCGAAAATCTCGATTCGTTTGTGAGTTATGAATTTCCTCAGTTTAATACTATGGAAAATCGTAAATCACAAACGACACGAGATTTTCGAGTTCCGTCAGTTGGAGCACTTTCTAAAAATCATGTTTTTCCATTGGGGAAGCTTTGACATGCTCAAAGTTTAACGAAAATGGGGGTTGGCCTTGTTTAGAGGTGTCGGGGCCAGAACGGGCCGAACCTGGCAGAGTTCCCTTCTTTCTCAAACTTGGCCGGTGCCATAGCCTCCCCAGGGGTAGAACATAACCCTCAGAAGGTGCTCCAACTGACGGAACTCGAAAATCTCGATTCGTTTGTGAGTTATGAATTTCCTCGGTTTAATACTATGGAAAATCGTAAATCACAAACGACACGAGATTTTCGAGTTTCGTCAGTTGGAGCACTTTCTAAAAATCATGTTTTACTACTGGGGAAGCTTTGACATGCTCAAAGTTTACCGAAAATGGGGGTTGGCCTTGTTTAGAGGTGCCCGGGCCAGAACGGGCTGAACCTGGCCAAGTTCCCTTCTTTCTACAACTTGGCCGGTGCCATAGCCTCCCCAGGGGTAGAACATGACCCTCAGAAGGTGCTCTAACCGACGGCACTCGAAAATCTCGATTCGTTTGTGAGTTATGAATGTCCTCGCTTTAATACTATGGAAAATCGTAAATCACAAACGACACGAGATTTTCGAGTTTCGTCAGTTGGAGCACTTTCTAAAAATCATGTTTTACCACTGGGGAAGCTTTGACATGCTCAAAGTTTAACGAAAATGGGGGTTGGCCTTGTTTTGAGGTGCCGGGGCCAGAACGGGTAGAACCTGGCCGAGTTCCCTTCTTTCTCCAACTTGGCCGGTGCCATAGCCTCCCCAGGAATAGAACATGACCCTCAGAAGGTGCTCCAACTGGCGGCACTCAAAAATCTCGATTCGTTTGTGAGTTATGAATTTCCTCGGTTTAATACTATGGAAAATCGTAAATCACAAACGACACGAGATTTTCGAGTTCCGTCAGTTGGAGCACTTTCTAAAAATCATGTTTTACCACTGGGGAAGCTTTGACATGCTCAAAGTTTAACGAAACTGGGGGTTGGCCTTGTTTAGAGGTGTCGGGGCCAGAACGGGCCGAACCTGGCCGAGTTCCCTTCTTTCTCCAACTTGGCCGGTGCCATAGCCTCCCCAGGGGTAGAACATGACCCTCAAAAGGTTCTCCAACTGACGGCACTCGAAAATCTCGATTCGTTTGTGAGTTATGAATTTCCTCAGTTTAATACTATGGAAAATCGTAAATCACAAACGATAAGAGATTTTCGAGTTCCGTCAGTTGGAGCACTTTCTAAAAATCATGTTTTACCATTGGGGAAGCTTTGACATGCTCAAAGTTTAACGAAAATGGGGGTTGGCCTTGTTTAGAGGTGTCGGGGCCAGAACGGGCCGAACATGGCAGAGTTCCCTTCTTTCTCCAACTTGGCCGGTGCCATAGCCTCCCCAGGGGTAGAACATAACCCTCAGAAGGTGCTCCAACTGACGAAACTCGAAAATCTCGATTCGTTTGTGAGTTATGAATTTCCTCGGTTTAATACTATGGAAAATCGTAAATCACAAACGACACGAGATTTTCGAGTTTCGTCAGTTGGAGCACTCTCTAAAAATCATGTTTTACCACTGGGGAAGCTTTGACATGCTCAAAGTTTACCGAAAATGCGGGTTGGCCTTGTTTAGAGGTGCCGGGGCCAGAACGGGCTGAACCTGGCCGAGTTCCCTTCTTTCTACAACTTGGCCGGTGCCATAGCCTCCCCAGCGGTAGAACATGACCCTCAGAAGGTGCTCCAACTGACGGCACTCGAAAATCTCGATTCGTTTGTGAGTTATGAATTTCCTCGGTTTAATACTATGGAAAATCGTAAATCACAAACGACACGAGATTTTCGAGTTCCGTCAGTTGGAGCACTTTCTAAAAATCATGTTTTACCACTGGGGAAGCTTTGACATGCTCAAAGTTTAACGAAACTGGGGGTTGGCCTTGTTTAGAGGTGTCGGGCCAGAACGGGCCGAACCTGGCCGAGTTCCCTTCTTTCTCCAACTTGGCCGGTGCCATAGCCTCCCCAGGGGTAGAACATGACCCTCAGAAGGTGCTCCAACTGACGGCACTCGAAAATCTCGATTCGTTTGTGAGTTATGAATTTCCTCGGTTTAATACTATTGAAAATCGTAAATCACAAACGACACGAGATTTTCGAGTTCCGTCAGTTGGAGCACTTTCTAAAAATCATGTTTTACCACTGGGGAAGCTTTGACATGCTCAAAGTTTAACGAAAATGGGGGTTGGCCTTGTATTGAGGTGCCGGGGCCAGAACGGGCCGAACCTGGCCCAGTTCCCTTCTTTCTCCAACTTAGCCGGTGCCATAGCCTCCCCAGGGGTAGAACATGACCCTCAGAAGGTGCTCCAACTGACGGCACTCAAAAATCTCGATTCGTTTGTGAGTTATGAATTTCCTCGGTTTAATACTATGGAAAATCGTAAATCACAAACGACACGAGATTTTCGAGTTCCGTCAGTTGGAGCACTTTCTAAAAATCATGTTTTACCACTGGGGAAGCTTTGACATGCTCAAAGTTTAACGAAACTGGGGGTTGGCCTTGTTTAGAGGTGTCGGGCCAGAACGGGCCGAACCTGGCCGAGTTCCCTTCTTTCTCCAACTTGGCCGGTGCCATAGCCTCCCCAGGGGTAGAACATGACCCTCAGAAGGTGCTCCAACTGACGGCACTCGAAAATCTCGATTCGTTTGTGAGTTATGAATTTCCTCAGTTTAATACTATGGAAAATCGTAAATCACAAACGACACGAGATTTTCGAGTTCCGTCAGTTGGAGCACTTTCTAAAAATCATGTTTTTCCATTGGGGAGGCTTTGACATGCTCAAAGTTTAACGAAAATGGGGGTTGGCCTTGTTTAGAGGTGTCGGGGCCAGAACGGGCCGAACCTGGCAGAGTTCCCTTCTTTCTCAAACTTGGCCGGTGCCATAGCCTCCCCAGGGGTAGAACATAACCCTCAGAAGGTGCTCCAACTGACGGCACTCGAAAATCTCGATTCGTTTGTGAGTTATGAATTTCCTCAGTTTAATACTATGGAAAATCGTAAATCACAAACGACACGAGATTTTCGAGTTCCGTCAGTTGGAGCACTTTCTAAAAATCATGTTTTTCCATTGGGGAGGCTTTGACATGCTCAAAGTTTAACGAAAATGGGGGTTGGCCTTGTTTAGAGGTGTCGGGGCCAGAACGGGCCGAACCTGGCAGAGTTCCCTTCTTTCTCAAACTTGGCCGGTGCCATAGCCTCCCCAGGGGTAGAACATAACCCTCAGAAGGTGCTCCAACTGACGGAACTCGAAAATCTCGATTCGTTTGTGAGTTATGAATTTCCTCGGTTTAATACTATGGAAAATCGTAAATCACAAACGACACGAGATTTTCGAGTTTCGTCAGTTGGAGCACTTTCTAAAAATCATGTTTTACCACTGGGGAAGCTTTGACATGCTCAAAGTTTACCGAAAATGGGGGTTGGCCTTGTTTAGAGGTGCCCGAGCCAGAACGGGCTGAACCTGGCCGAGTTCCCTTCTTTCTACAACTTGGCCGGTGCCATAGCCTCCCCAGGGGTAGAACATGACCCTCAGAAGGTGCTCTAACCGACGGCACTCGAAAATCTCGATTCGTTTGTGAGTTATGAATGTCCTCGCTTTAATACTATGGAAAATCGTAAATCACAAACGACACGAGATTTTCGAGTTTCGTCAGTTGGAGCACTTTCTAAAAATCATGTTTTACCACTGGGGAAGCTTTGACATGCTCAAAGTTTAACGAAAATGGGGGTTGGCCTTGTTTTGAGGTGCCGGGGCCAGAACGGGTCGAACCTGGCCGAGTTCCCTTCTTTCTCCAACTTGGCCGGTGCCATAGCCTCCCCAGGAGTAGAACATGACCCTAAGAAGGTGCTCCAACTGACGGCACTCAAAAATCTCGATTCGTTTTTGAGTTATGAATTTCCTCGGTTTAATACTATGGAAAATCGTAAATCACAAACGACACGAGATTTTCGAGTTCCGTCAGTTGGAGCACTTTCTAAAAATCATGTTTTACCACTGGGGAAGCTTTGACATGCTCAAAGTTTAACGAAACTGGGGGTTGGCCTTGTTTAGAGGTGTCGGGGCCAGAACGGGCCGAACCTGGCCGAGTTCCCTTCTTTCTCCAACTTGGCCGGTGCCATAGCCTCCCCAGGGGTAGAACATGACCCTCAAAAGGTTCTCCAACTGACGGCACTCGAAAATCTCGATTCGTTTGTGAGTTATGAATTTCCTCAGTTTAATACTATGGAAAATCGTAAATCACAAACGATAAGAGATTTTCGAGTTCCGTCAGTTGGAGCACTTTCTAAAAATCATGTTTTACCATTGGGGAAGCTTTGAGATGCTCAAAGTTTAACGAAAATGGGGGTTGGCCTTGTTTAGAGGTGTCGGGGCCAGAACGGGCCGAACATGGCAGAGTTCCCTTCTTTCTCCAACTTGGCCGGTGCCATAGCCTCCCCAGGGGTAGAACATAACCCTCAGAAGGTGCTCCAACTGACGAAACTCGAAAATCTCGATTCGTTTGTGAGTTATGAATTTCCTCGGTTTAATACTATGGAAAATCGTAAATCACAAACGACACGAGATTTTCGAGTTTCGTCAGTTGGAGCACTTTCTAAAAATCATGTTTTACCACTGGGGAAGCTTTGACATGCTCAAAGTTTACCGAAAATGCGGGTTGGCCTTGTTTAGAGGTGCCGGGGCCAGAACGGGCTGAACCTGGCCGAGTTCCCTTCTTTCTACAACTTGGCCGGTGCCATAGCCTCCCCAGCGGTAGAACATGACCCTCAGAAGGTGCTCCAACTGACGGCACTCGAAAATCTCGATTCGTTTGTGAGTTATGAATTTCCTCGGTTTAATACTATGGAAAATCGTAAATCACAAACGACACGAGATTTTCGAGTTCCGTCAGTTGGAGCACTTTCTAAAAATCATGTTTTACCACTGGGGAAGCTTTGAAATGCTCAAAGTTTAACGAAACTGGGGGTTGGCCTTGTTTAGAGGTGTCGGGCCAGAACGGGCCGAACCTGGCCGAGTTCCCTTCTTTCTCCAACTTGGCCGGTGCCATAGCCTCCCCAGGGGTAGAACATGACCCTCAGAAGGTGCTCCAACTGACGGCACTCGAAAATCTCGATTCGTTTGTGAGTTATGAATTTCCTCAGTTTAATACTATGGAAAATCGTAAATCACAAACGACACGAGATTTTCGAGTTCCGTCAGTTGGAGCACTTTCTAAAAATCATGTTTTTCCATTGGGGAAGCTTTGACATGCTCAAAGTTTAACGAAAATGGGGGTTGGCCTTGTTTAGAGGTGTCGGGGCCAGAACGGGCCGAACCTGGCAGAGTTCCCTTCTTTCTCAAACTTGGCCGGTGCCATAGCCTCCCCAGGGGTAGAACATAACCCTCAGAAGGTGCTCCAACTGACGGAACTCGAAAATCTCGATTCGTTTGTGAGTTATGAATTTCCTCGGTTTAATACTATGGAAAATCGTAAATCACAAACGACACGAGATTTTCGAGTTTCGTCAGTTGGAGCACTTTCTAAAAATCATGTTTTACCACTGGGGAAGCTTTGACATGCTCAAAGTTTACCGATAATGGGGGTTGGCCTTGTTTAGAGGTGCCCGGGCCAGAACGGGCTGAACCTGGCCGAGTTCCCTTCTTTCTACAACTTGGCCGGTGCCATAGCCTCCCCAGGGGTAGAACATGACCCTCAGAAGGTGCTCTAACCGACGGCACTCGAAAATCTCGATTCGTTTGTGAGTTATGAATGTCCTCGCTTTAATACTATGGAAAATCGTAAATCACAAACGACACGAGATTTTCGAGTTTCGTCAGTTGGAGCACTTTCTAAAAATCATGTTTTACCACTGGGGAAGCTTTGACATGCTCAAAGTTTAACGAAAATGGGGGTTGGCCTTGTTTTGAGGTGCCGGGGCCAGAACGGGTCGAACCTGGCCGAGTTCCCTTCTTTCTCCAACTTGGCCGGTGCCATAGCCTCCCCAGGAGTAGAACATGACCCTCAGAAGGTGCTCCAACTGACGGCACTCAAAAATCTCGATTCGTTTGTGAGTTATGAATTTCCTCGGTTTAATACTATGGAAAATCGTAAATCACAAACGACACGAGATTTTCGAGTTCCGTCAGTTGGAGCACTTTCTAAAAATCATGTTTTACCACTGGGGAAGCTTTGACATGCTCAAAGTTTAACGAAACTGGGGGTTGGCCTTGTTTAGAGGTGTCGGGGCCAGAACGGGCCGAACCTGGCCGAGTTCCCTTCTTTCTCCAACTTGGCCGGTGCCATAGCCTCCCCAGGGGTAGAACATGACCCTCAAAAGGTTCTCCAACTGACGGCACTCGAAAATCTCGATTCGTTTGTGAGTTATGAATTTCCTCAGTTTAATACTATGGAAAATCGTAAATCACAAACGATAAGAGATTTTCGAGTTCCGTCAGTTGGAGCACTTTCTAAAAATCATGTTTTACCATTGGGGAAGCTTTGACATGCTCAAAGTTTAACGAAAATGGGGGTTGGCCTTGTTTAGAGGTGTCGGGGCCAGAACGGGCCGAACATGGCAGAGTTCCCTTCTTTCTCCAACTTGGCCGGTGCCATAGCCTCCCCAGGGGTAGAACATAACCCTCAGAAGGTGCTCCAACTGACGAAACTCGAAAATCTCGATTCGTTTGTGAGTTATGAATTTCCTCGGTTTAATACTATGGAAAATCGTAAATCACAAACGACACGAGATTTTCGAGTTTCGTCAGTTGGAGCACTTTCTAAAAATCATGTTTTACCACTGGGGAAGCTTTGACATGCTCAAAGTTTACCGAAAATGCGGGTTGGCCTTGTTTAGAGGTGCCGGGGCCAGAACGGGCTGAACCTGGCCGAGTTCCCTTCTTTCTACAACTTGGCCGGTGCCATAGCCTCCCCAGCGGTAGAACATGACCCTCAGAAGGTGCTCCAACTGACGGCACTCGAAAATCTCGATTCGTTTGTGAGTTATGAATTTCCTCGGTTTAATACTATGGAAAATCGTAAATCACAAACGACACGAGATTTTCGAGTTCCGTCAGTTGGAGCACTTTCTAAAAATCATGTTTTACCACTGGGGAAGCTTTGACATGCTCAAAGTTTAACGAAACTGGGGGTTGGCCTTGTTTAGAGGTGTCGGGGCCAGAACGGGCCGAACCTGGCCGAGTTCCCTTCTTTCTCCAACTTGGCCGGTGCCATAGCCTCCCCAGGGGTAGAACATGACCCTCAAAAGGTTCTCCAACTGACGGCACTCGAAAATCTCGATTCGTTTGTGAGTTATGAATTTCCTCAGTTTAATACTATGGAAAATCGTAAATCACAAACGATAAGAGATTTTCGAGTTCCGTCAGTTGGAGCACTTTCTAAAAATCATGTTTTACCATTGGGGAAGCTTTGAGATGCTCAAAGTTTAACGAAAATGGGGGTTGGCCTTGTTTAGAGGTGTCGGGGCCAGAACGGGCCGAACATGGCAGAGTTCCCTTCTTTCTCCAACTTGGCCGGTGCCATAGCCTCCCCAGGGGTAGAACATAACCCTCAGAAGGTGCTCCAACTGACGAAACTCGAAAATCTCGATTCGTTTGTGAGTTATGAATTTCCTCGGTTTAATACTATGGAAAATCGTAAATCACAAACGACACGAGATTTTCGAGTTTCGTCAGTTGGAGCACTTTCTAAAAATCATGTTTTACCACTGGGGAAGCTTTGACATGCTCAAAGTTTACCGAAAATGCGGGTTGGCCTTGTTTAGAGGTGCCGGGGCCAGAACGGGCTGAACCTGGCCGAGTTCCCTTCTTTCTACAACTTGGCCGGTGCCATAGCCTCCCCAGCGGTAGAACATGACCCTCAGAAGGTGCTCCAACTGACGGCACTCGAAAATCTCGATTCGTTTGTGAGTTATGAATTTCCTCGGTTTAATACTATGGAAAATCGTAAATCACAAACGACACGAGATTTTCGAGTTCCGTCAGTTGGAGCACTTTCTAAAAATCATGTTTTACCACTGGGGAAGCTTTGAAATGCTCAAAGTTTAACGAAACTGGGGGTTGGCCTTGTTTAGAGGTGTCGGGCCAGAACGGGCCGAACCTGGCCGAGTTCCCTTCTTTCTCCAACTTGGCCGGTGCCATAGCCTCCCCAGGGGTAGAACATGACCCTCAGAAGGTGCTCCAACTGACGGCACTCGAAAATCTCGATTCGTTTGTGAGTTATGAATTTCCTCAGTTTAATACTATGGAAAATCGTAAATCACAAACGACACGAGATTTTCGAGTTCCGTCAGTTGGAGCACTTTCTAAAAATCATGTTTTTCCATTGGGGAAGCTTTGACATGCTCAAAGTTTAACGAAAATGGGGGTTGGCCTTGTTTAGAGGTGTCGGGGCCAGAACGGGCCGAACCTGGCAGAGTTCCCTTCTTTCTCAAACTTGGCCGGTGCCATAGCCTCCCCAGGGGTAGAACATAACCCTCAGAAGGTGCTCCAACTGACGGAACTCGAAAATCTCGATTCGTTTGTGAGTTATGAATTTCCTCGGTTTAATACTATGGAAAATCGTAAATCACAAACGACACGAGATTTTCGAGTTTCGTCAGTTGGAGCACTTTCTAAAAATCATGTTTTACCACTGGGGAAGCTTTGACATGCTCAAAGTTTACCGATAATGGGGGTTGGCCTTGTTTAGAGGTGCCCGGGCCAGAACGGGCTGAACCTGGCCGAGTTCCCTTCTTTCTACAACTTGGCCGGTGCCATAGCCTCCCCAGGGGTAGAACATGACCCTCAGAAGGTGCTCTAACCGACGGCACTCGAAAATCTCGATTCGTTTGTGAGTTATGAATGTCCTCGCTTTAATACTATGGAAAATCGTAAATCACAAACGACACGAGATTTTCGAGTTTCGTCAGTTGGAGCACTTTCTAAAAATCATGTTTTACCACTGGGGAAGCTTTGACATGCTCAAAGTTTAACGAAAATGGGGGTTGGCCTTGTTTTGAGGTGCCGGGGCCAGAACGGGTCGAACCTGGCCGAGTTCCCTTCTTTCTCCAACTTGGCCGGTGCCATAGCCTCCCCAGGAGTAGAACATGACCCTCAGAAGGTGCTCCAACTGACGGCACTCAAAAATCTCGATTCGTTTGTGAGTTATGAATTTCCTCGGTTTAATACTATGGAAAATCGTAAATCACAAACGACACGAGATTTTCGAGTTCCGTCAGTTGGAGCACTTTCTAAAAATCATGTTTTACCACTGGGGAAGCTTTGACATGCTCAAAGTTTAACGAAACTGGGGGTTGGCCTTGTTTAGAGGTGTCGGGGCCAGAACGGGCCGAACCTGGCCGAGTTCCCTTCTTTCTCCAACTTGGCCGGTGCCATAGCCTCCCCAGGGGTAGAACATGACCCTCAAAAGGTTCTCCAACTGACGGCACTCGAAAATCTCGATTCGTTTGTGAGTTATGAATTTCCTCAGTTTAATACTATGGAAAATCGTAAATCACAAACGATAAGAGATTTTCGAGTTCCGTCAGTTGGAGCACTTTCTAAAAATCATGTTTTACCATTGGGGAAGCTTTGACATGCTCAAAGTTTAACGAAAATGGGGGTTGGCCTTGTTTAGAGGTGTCGGGGCCAGAACGGGCCGAACATGGCAGAGTTCCCTTCTTTCTCCAACTTGGCCGGTGCCATAGCCTCCCCAGGGGTAGAACATAACCCTCAGAAGGTGCTCCAACTGACGAAACTCGAAAATCTCGATTCGTTTGTGAGTTATGAATTTCCTCGGTTTAATACTATGGAAAATCGTAAATCACAAACGACACGAGATTTTCGAGTTTCGTCAGTTGGAGCACTTTCTAAAAATCATGTTTTACCACTGGGGAAGCTTTGACATGCTCAAAGTTTACCGAAAATGCGGGTTGGCCTTGTTTAGAGGTGCCGGGGCCAGAACGGGCTGAACCTGGCCGAGTTCCCTTCTTTCTACAACTTGGCCGGTGCCATAGCCTCCCCAGCGGTAGAACATGACCCTCAGAAGGTGCTCCAACTGACGGCACTCGAAAATCTCGATTCGTTTGTGAGTTATGAATTTCCTCGGTTTAATACTATGGAAAATCGTAAATCACAAACGACACGAGATTTTCGAGTTCCGTCAGTTGGAGCACTTTCTAAAAATCATGTTTTACCACTGGGGAAGCTTTGACATGCTCAAAGTTTAACGAAACTGGGGGTTGGCCTTGTTTAGAGGTGTCGGGGCCAGAACGGGCCGAACCTGGCCGAGTTCCCTTCTTTCTCCAACTTGGCCGGTGCCATAGCCTCCCCAGGGGTAGAACATGACCCTCAAAAGGTTCTCCAACTGACGGCACTCGAAAATCTCGATTCGTTTGTGAGTTATGAATTTCCTCAGTTTAATACTATGGAAAATCGTAAATCACAAACGATAAGAGATTTTCGAGTTCCGTCAGTTGGAGCACTTTCTAAAAATCATGTTTTACCATTGGGGAAGCTTTGACATGCTCAAAGTTTAACGAAAATGGGGGTTGGCCTTGTTTAGAGGTGTCGGGGCCAGAACGGGCCGAACATGGCAGAGTTCCCTTCTTTCTCCAACTTGGCCGGTGCCATAGCCTCCCCAGGGGTAGAACATAACCCTCAGAAGGTGCTCCAACTGACGAAACTCGAAAATCTCGATTCGTTTGTGAGTTATGAATTTCCTCGGTTTAATACTATGGAAAATCGTAAATCACAAACGACACGAGATTTTCGAGTTTCCTCAGTTGGAGCACTTTCTAAAAATCATGTTTTACCACTGGGGAAGCTTTGACATGCTCAAAGTTTACCGAAAATGCGGGTTGGCCTTGTTTAGAGGTGCCGGGGCCAGAACGGGCTGAACCTGGCCGAGTTCCCTTCTTTCTACAACTTGGCCGGTGCCATAGCCTCCCCAGCGGTAGAACATGACCCTCAGAAGGTGCTCCAACTGACGGCACTCGAAAATCTCGATTCGTTTGTGAGTTATGAATTTCCTCGGTTTAATACTATGGAAAATCGTAAATCACAAACGACACGAGATTTTCGAGTTCCGTCAGTTGGAGCACTTTCTAAAAATCATGTTTTACCACTGGGGAAGCTTTGACATGCTCAAAGTTTAACGAAAATGGGGGTTGGCCTTGTTTTGAGGTGCCGGGGCCAGAACGGGTCGAACCTGGGCGAGTTCCCTTCTTTCTCCAACTTGGCCGGTGCCATAGCCTCCCCAGGGGTAGAACATGACCCTCAGAAGGTGATCCAACTGACGGCACTCAAAAATCTCGATTCGTTTGTGAGTTATGAATTTCCTCGGTTTAATACTATGGAAAATCGTAAATCACAAACGACACGAGATTTTCGAGTTCCGTCAGTTGGAGCACTTTCTAAAAATCATGTTTTACCACTGGGGAAGCTTTGACATGCTCAAAGTTTAACGAAACTGGGGGTTGGCCTTGTTTAGAGGTGTCGGGGCCAGAACGGGCCGAACCTGGCCGAGTTCCCTTCTTTCTCCTACTTGGCCGGTGCCATAGCCTCCCCAGGGGTAGAACATGACCCTCAGAAGGTGCTCCAACTGACGGCACTCGAAAATCTCGATTCGTTTGTGAGTTATGAATTTCCTCGGTTTAATACTATGGAAAATCGTAAATCACATACGACACGAGATTTTCGAGTTCCGTCAGTTGGAGCACTTTCTAAAAATCATGTTTTACCACTGGGGAAGCTTTGACATGCTCAAAGTTTAACGAAAATGGGGGTTGGCCTTGTTTTGAGGTGTCGGGGCCAGAACGGGCCGAACCTGGCCGAGTTCCCTTCTTTCTCCAACTTGGCCGGTGCCATAGCCTCCCCAGGGGTAGAACATGACCCTCAGAAGGTGCTCCAACTGACGGCACTCGAAAATCTCGATTCGTTTGTGAGTTATGAATTTCCTCGGTTTAATACTATGGAAAATCGTAAATCACAAACGACACGAGATTTGCGAGTTCCGTCAGTTGGAGCACTTTCTAAAAATCATGTTTTACCATTGGGGAAGCTTTGACATGCTCAAAGTTTAACGAAAATGGGGGTTGGCCTTGTTTAGAGGTGTCGGGGCCAGAACGGGCCGAACCTGGCAGACTTCCCTTCTTTCTCCAACTTGGCCGGTGCCATAGCCTCGCCCCAGGGGTAGAACATAACCCTCAGAAGGTGCTCCAACTGACGGAGCTCGAAAATCTCGATTCGTTTGTGAGTTATGAATTTCCTCGGTTTAAAACTATGGAAAATCGTAAATCACCAACGACACGAGATTTTCGAGTTTCGTCAGTTGGAGCACTTTCTAAAAATCATGTTTTAGAAAGAAGGGAACTCTGCCAGGTTCGGCCCGTTCTGGCCCCGGCAACTCTAAACAAGGCCAACCCCCATTTTCGGTAAACTTTGAGCATGTCAAAGCTTCCCCAATGGTAAAACATGATTTTTAGAAAGTGCTCCAACTGACGGAACTCGAAAATCTCGTGTCGTTTGTGATTTACGATTTTCCATAGTATTAAACCGAGGAAATTCATAACTCACAAACGAATCGAGATTTTCGAGTGCCGTCAGTTGGAGCACCTTCTGAGGGTCATGTTCTACCCCTGGGGAGGCTATGGCACCGGCCAAGTTGGAGAAAGAAGGGAACTCGGCCAGGTTCGGCCCGTTCTGGCCCCGGCACCTCAAAACAAGGCCAACCCCCATTTTCGTTAAACTTTGAGCATGTCAAAGCTTCCCCAGTGGTAAAACATGATTTTTAGAAAGTGCTCCAACTGACGGAACTCGAAAATCTCGTGTCGTTTGTGATTTACGATTTTCCATAGTATTAAACCGAGGAAATTCATAACTCAAAAACGAATCGAGATTTTCGAGTGCCGTCAGTTGGAGCACCTTCTGAGGGTCATGTTCTACCCCTGGGGAGGCTATGGCACCGGCCAAGTTGGAGAAAGAAGGGAACTCGGCCAGGTTCGGCCCGTTCTGGCCCCGACACCTCTAAACAAGGCCAACCCCCACTTTCGAGTTCCGTCAGTTGGAGCACTTTCTAAAAATCATGTTTTACCACTGGGGAAGCTTTGACATGCTCAAAGTTTACCGAAAATGGGGGTTGGCCTTGTTTAGAGGTGCCGGGACCAGAACGGGCTGAACCTAGCCGAGTTCCCTTCTTTCTACAACTTGGCCGGTGCCATAGCCTCCCCAAGGGTAGAACATGACCCTCAGAATGCTCCAACTGACGGCACTCGAAAATCTCGATTCGTTTGTGAGTTATGAATTTCCTCGGTTTAATACTATGGAAAATCGTAAATCACTAACGACACGAGATTTTCGAGTTCCGTCAGTTGGAGCACTTTCTAAAAATCATGTTTTACCACTGGGGAAGCTTTGACATGCTCAAAGTTTAACGAAAATGGGGGTTGTCTTGTTTTGAGGTGCCGGGGCCAGAACGGGCCGAACCTGGCCGAGTTCCCTTCTTTCTCCAACTTGGCCGGTGCCATAGCCTCCCCAGGGGTAGAACATGACCCTCAGAAGGTGCTCCAACTGACGGCACTCGAAAATCTCGATTCGTTTGTGAGTTATGAATTTCCTCGGTTTAATACTATGGAAAATCGTAAATCACAAACGACACGAGATTTTCGAGTTCCGTCAGTTGGAGCACTTTCTAAAAATCATGTTTTACCATTGGGGAAGCTTTGACATGCTCAAAGTTTAACGAAAATGGGGGTTGGCTTTGTTTTGAGGTGCCGGGGCCAGAACGGGCCGAACCTGGCCGAGTTCCCTTCTTTCTCCAACTTGGCCGGTGCCATAGCCTCCCCAGGGGTAGAACATGACCCTCAGAAGGTGCTCCAACTGACGGCACTCGAAAATCTCGATTCGTTTGTGAGTTATGAATTTCCTCGGTTTAATACTATGGAAAATCGTAAATCACAAACGACACGAGATTTTCGAGTTCCGTCAGTTGGAGCACTTTCTAAAAATCATGTTTTACCACTGGGGAAGCTTTGACATGCTCAAAGTTTAACGAAACTGGGGGTTGGCCTTGTTTAGAGGTGTCGGGGCCAGAACGGGCCGAACCTGGCCGAGTTCCCTTCTTTCTCCAACTTGGCCGGTGCCATAGCCTCCCCAGGGGTAGAACATGACCCTCAGAAGGTGCTCCAACTGACGGCACTCGAAAATCTCGATTCGTTTGTTAGTTATGAATTTCCTCGGTTTAATACTATGGAAAATCGTAAATCACAAACGACACGAGATTTTCGAGTTCCGTCAGTTGGAGGACTTTCTAAAAATCATGTTTTACCACTGGGGAAGCTTTGACATGCTCAAAGTTTACCGAAAATGGGGGTTGGCCTTGTTTAGAGGTGCAGGGGCCAGAACGGGCCGAACCTGGCCGAGTTCCCTTCTTTCTACAACTTGGCCGGTGCCATAGCCTCCCCAGGGGTAGAACATGACCCTCAGAAGGTGCTCTAACTGACGGCACTCGAAAATCTCGATTCGTTTGTGAGTTATGAATTTCCTCAGTTTAATACTATGGAAAATCGTAAATCACAAACGACACGAGATTTTCGAGTTCCTCAGTTGGAGCACTTTCTAAAAATCATGTTTTACCACTGGGGAAGCTTTGACATGCTCAAAGTTTAACGAAAATGGGGGTTGGCCTTGTTTTGAGGTGCCGGGGCCAGAACGGGCCGAACCTGGCCGAGTTCCCTTCTTTCTCCAACTTGGCCGGTGCCATAGCCTCCCCAGGGGTAGAACATGACCCTCAGAAGGTGCTCCAACTGACGGCACTCGAAAATCTCGATTCGTTTGTGAGTTATGAATTTCCTCTGTTTAATACTATGGAAAATCGTAAATCACAAACGACACGAGATTTTCGAGTTCCGTCAGTTGGAGCACTTTCTAAAAATCATGTTTTACCACTGGGGAAGCTTTGACATGCTCAAAGTTTAACGAAACTGGGGGTTGGCCTTGTTTAGAGGTGTCGGGGCCAGAACGGGCCGAACCTGGCCGAGTTCCCTTCTTTCTCCAACTTGGCCGGTGCCATAGCCTCCCCAGGGGTAGAACATGACCCTCAGAAGGTGCTCCAACTGACGGCACTCGAAAATCTCGATTCGTTTGTGAGTTATGAATTTCCTCAGTTTAATACTATGGAAAATCGTAAATCACAAACGACACGAGATTTTCGAGTTCCGTCAGTTGGAGCACTTTCTAAAAATCATGTTTTACCATTGGGGAAGCTTTGACATGCTCAAAGTTTAACGAAAATGGGGGTTGGCCTTGTTTAGAGGTGTCGGGGCCAGAACGGGCCGAACCTGGCAGAGTTCCCTTCTTTCTCCAACTTGGCCGGTGCCATAGCCTCCCCAGGGGTAGAACATGACCCTCAGAAGGTGCTCCAAATGACGGAACTCGAAAATCTCGATTCGTTTGTGAGTTATGAATTTCCTCGGTTTAATACTATGGAAAATCGTAAATCACAAACGACACGAGATTTTCGAGTTCCGTCAGTTGGAGCACTTTCTAAAAATCATGTTTTACCACTGGGGAAGCTTTGACATGCTCAAAGTTTACCGAAAATGGGGGTTGGCCTTGTTTAGAGGTGCCGGGGCCAGAACGGGCTGAACCTGGCCGAGTTCCCTTCTCTCTACAACTTGGCCGGTGCCATAGCCTCCCCAGGGGTAGAACATGACCCTCAGAAGGTGCTCCAACTGACGGCACTCGAAAATCTCGATTCGTTTGTGAGTTATGAATTTCCTCGGTTTAATACTATGGAAAATTGTAAATCACAAACGACACGAGATTTTCGAGTTCCGTCAGTTGGAGCACTTTCTAAAAATCATGTTTTACCATTGGGGAAGCTTTGACATGCTCAAAGTTTACCGAAAATGGGGGTTGGCCTTGTTTAGAGGTGTCGGGGCCAGAACGGGCCGAACCTGGCAGAGTTCCCTTCTTTCTCCAACTTGGCCGGTGCCATAGCCTCCCCAGGGGTAGAACATGACCCTCAGAAGGTGCTCCAACTGACGGAACTCGAAAATCTCGATTCGTTTGTGAGTTATGAATTTCCTCGGTTTAATACTATGGAAAATTGTAAATCACAAACGACACGAGATTTTCGAGTTCCGTCAGTTGGAGCACTTTCTAAAAATCATGTTTTACCATTGGGGAAGCTTTGACATGCTCAAAGTTTACCGAAAATGGGGGTTCGCCTTGTTTAGAGGTGCCGGGGCCAGAACGGGCCGAACCTGGCAGAGTTCCCTTCTTTCTCCAACTTGGCCGGTGCCATAGCCTCCCCAGGGGTAGAACATAACCCTCAAAAGGTGCTCCAACTGACGGAACTCGAAAATCTCGATTCGTTTGTGAGTTATGAATTTCCTCGGTTTAATACTATGGAAAATCGTAAATCACAAACGACACGAGATTTTCGAGTTTCGTCAGTTGGAGCACTTTCTAAAAATCATGTTTTACCACTAGGGAAGCTTTGACATGCTCAAAGTTTACCGAAAATGGGGGTTGGCCTTGTTTAGAGGTGTCGGGGCCAGAACGGGCTGAACCTGGCCGAGTTCCCTTCTTTCTACAACTTGGCCGGTGCCATAGCCTCCCCAGGGGTAGAACATGACCCTCAGAAGGTGCTCCAACTGACGGCACTCGAAAATCTCGATTCGTTTGTGAGTTATGAATTTCCTCGGTTTAATACTATGGAAAATCGTAAATCACAAACGACACGAGATTTTCGAGTTCCGTCAGTTGGAGCACTTTTTAAAAATCATGTTTTACCACTGGGGAAGCATTGACATGCTCAAACTTTACCGAAAATGTGGGTTGGCCTTGTTTAGAGGTCCCGGGGCCAGAACGGGCCGAACCTGGCCGAGTTCCCTTCTTTCTACAACTTGGCCGGTGCCATAGCCTCCCCAGGGGTAGAACATGACCCTCAGAAGGTGCTCCAACTGACGGCACTCGAAAATCTCGATTCGTTTTTGAGTTATGAATTTCCTCGGTTTAATACTATGGAAAATCGTAAATCACAAACGACACGAGATTTTCGAGTTCCGTCAGTTGGAGCACTTTCTAAAAATCATGTTTTACCACTGGGGAAGCTTTGACATGCTCAAAGTTTACCGAAAATGGGGGTTGGCCTTGTTTAGAGGTGCCGGGGCCAGAACGGGCCGAACCTGGCAGAGTTCCCTTCTTTCTCCAACTTGGCCGGTGCCATAGCCTCCCCAGGGGTAGAACATAACCCTCAAAAGGTGCTCCAACTGACGGAACTCGAAAATCTCGATTCGTTTGTGAGTTATGAATTTCCTCGGTTTAATACTATGGAAAATCGTAAATCACAAACGACACGAGATTTTCGAGTTCCGTCAGTTGGAGCACTTTTTAAAAATCATGTTTTACCACTGGGGAAGCTTTGACATGCTCAAATTTTACAGAAAATGGGGGTTGGCCTTGTTTAGAGGTGCCGGGGCCAGAACGGGCCGAACCTGGCAGAGTTCCCTTCTTTCTCCAACTTGGCCGGTGCCATAGCCTCCCCAGGGGTAGAACATAACCCTCAAAAGGTGCTCCAACTGACGGAACTCGAAAATCTCGATTCGTTTGTGAGTTATGAATTTCCTCGGTTTAATACTATGGAAAATCGTAAATCAGAAACGACACGAGATTTTCGAGTTCCGTCAGTTGGAGCACTTTCTAAAAATCATGTTTTACCACTGGGGAAGCTTTGACATGCTCAAAGTTTAACGAAAATGGGGGTTGGCCTTGTTTTGAGGTGCCGGGGCCAGAACGGGCCGAACCTGGCCGAGTTCCCTTCTTTCTCCAACTTGGCCGGTGCCATAGCCTCCCCAGGGGTAGAACATGACCCTCAGAAGGTGCTCCAACTGACGGCACTCGAAAATCTCGATTCGTTTGTGAGTTATGAATTTCCTCGGTTTAATACTATGGAAAATCGTAAATCCCAAACGACACGAGATTTTCGAGTTCCGTCAGTTGCAGCACTTTCTAAAAATCATGTTTTACCACTGGGGAAGCTTTGACATGCTCAAAGTTTAACGAAACTGGGGGTTGGCCTTGTTTAGAGGTGTCGGGGCCAGAACGGGCCGAACCTGGCCGAGTTCCCTTCTTTCTCCAACTTGGCCGGTGCCATAGCCTCCCCAGGGGTAGAACATGACCCTCAGAAGGTGCTCCAACTGACGGCACTCGAAAATCTCAATTCGTTTGTGAGTTATGAATTTCCTCAGTTTAATACTATGGAAAATCGTAAATCACAAACGGCACGAGATTTTCGAGTTCCGTCAGTTGGAGCACTTTCTAAAAATCATGTTTTACCATTGGGGAAGCTTTGACATGCTCAAAGTTTACCGAAAATGGGGGTTGGCCTTGTTTAGAGGTGCCGGGGCCAGAACGGGCCGAATCTGGCAGAGTTCCCTTCTTTCTCCAACTTGGCCGGTGCCATAGCCTCCCCAGGGGTAGAACATAACCCTCAAAAGGTGCTCCAACTGACGGAACTCGAAAATCTCGATTCGTTTGTGAGTTATGAATTTCCTCGGTTTAATACTATGGAAAATCGTAAATCAGAAACGACACGAGATTTTCGAGTTCCGTCAGTTGGAGCACTTTCTAAAAATCATGTTTTACCACTGGGGAAGCTTTGACATGCTCAAAGTTTAACGAAAATGGGGGTTGGCCTTGTTTAGAGGTGCCGGGGCCAGAACGGGCCGAACCTGGCCGAGTTCCCTTCTTTCTCCAACTTGGCCGGTGCCATAGCCTCCCCAGGGGTAGAACATGACCCTCAGAAGGTGCTCCAACTGACGGCACTCGAAAATCTCGATTCGTTTGTAAGTTATGAATTTCCTCTGTTTAATACAATGGAAAATCGTAAATCACAAACGACACGAGATTTTCGAGTTCCGTCAGTTGGAGCACTTTCGAAAAATCATGTTTTACCATTGGGGAAGCTTTGACATGCTCAAAGTTTACCGAAAATGGGGGTTGGCCTTGTTTAGAGGTGCCGGGGCCAGAACGGGCCGAACCTGGCAGAGTTCCCTTCTTTCTCCAACTTGGCCGGTGCCATAGCCTCCCCAGGGGTAGAACATAACCCTCAAAAGGTGCTCCAACTGACGGAACTCGAAAATCTCGATTCGTTTGTGAGTTATGAATTTCCTCGGTTTAATACTATGGAAAATCGTAAATCACAAACGACACGAGATTTTCGAGTTCCGTCAGTTGGAGCACTTTTTAAAAATCATGTTTTACCACTGGGGAAGCTTTGACATGCTCAAATTTTACCGAAAATGGGGGTTGGCCTTGTTTAGAGGTGCCGGGGCCAGAACGGGCCGAACCTGGCAGAGTTCCCTTCTTTCTCCAACTTGGCCGGTGCCATAGCCTCCCCAGGGGTAGAACATAACCCTCAAAAGGTGCTCCAACTTGACGGAACTCGAAAATCTCGATTCGTTTGTGAGTTATGAATTTCCTCGGTTTAATACTATGGAAAATCGTAAATCAGAAACGACACGAGATTTTCGAGTTCCGTCAGTTGGAGCACTTTCTAAAAATCATGTTTTACCACTGGGGAAGCTTTGACATGCTCAAAGTTTAACGAAAATGGGGGTTGGCCTTGTTTTGAGGTGCCGGGGCCAGAACGGGCCGAACCTGGCCGAGTTCCCTTCTTTCTCCAACTTGGCCGGTGCCATAGCCTCCCCAGGGGTAGAACATGACCCTCAGAAGGTGCTCCAACTGACGGCACTCGAAAATCTCGATTCGTTTGTGAGTTATGAATTTCCTCGGTTTAATACTATGGAAAATCGTAAATCCCAAACGACAGGAGATTTTCGAGTTCCGTCAGTTGGAGCACTTTCTAAAAATCATGTTTTACCACTGGGGAAGCTTTGACATGCTCAAAGTTTAACGAAACTGGGGGTTGGCCTTGTTTAGAGGTGTCGGGGCCAGAACGGGCTGAACCTGGCCGAGTTCTTTTCTTTCTACAACTTGGCCGGTGCCATAGCCTCCCCAGGGGTAGAACATGACCCTCAGAAGGTGCTCCAACTGACGGCACTCGAAAATCTCGATTCGTTTGTGAGTTATGAATTTCCTCGGTTTAATACTATGGAAAATCGTAAATCAGAAACGACACGAGATTTTCGAGTTCCGTCAGTTGGAGCACTTTCTAAAAATCATGTTTTACCACTGGGGAAGCTTTGACATGCTCAAAGTTTAACAAAAATGGGGGTTGGCCTTGTTTTGAGGTGCCGGGGCCAGAACGGGCCGAACCTGGCCGAGTTCCCTTCTTTCTCCAACTTGGCCGGTGCCATAGCCTCCCCAGGGGTAGAACATGACCCTCAGAAGGTGCTCCAACTGACGGCACTCGAAAATCTCGATTCGTTTGTGAGTTATGAATTTCCTCTGTTTAATACAATGGAAAATCGTAAATCACAAACGACACGAGATTTTCGAGTTCCGTCAGTAGGAGCACTTTCGAAAAATCATGTTTTACCATTGGGGAAGCTTTGACATGCTCAAAGTTTACCGAAAATGGGGGTTGGCCTTGTTTAGAGGTGCCGGGGCCAGAACGGGCCGAACCTGGCCGAGTTCCCTTCTTTCTCCAACTTGGCCGGTGCCATAGCCTCCCCAGGGGTAGAACATGACCCTCAAAAGGTGCTCCAACTGACGGCACTCGAAAATCTCGATTCGTTTGTGAGTTATGAATTTCCTCGGTTTAATACTATGGAAAATCGTAAATCACAACCGACACGAGATTTTCGAGTTCCGTCAGTTGGAGCACTTTCTAAAAATCATGTTTTACCACTGGGGAAGCTTTGACATGCTCAAAGTTTACCGAAAATGGGGGTTGGCCTTTTTTAGAGGTGTCGGGGCCAGAACGGGCTGAACCTGGCCGAGTTCTTTTCTTTCTACAACTTGGCCGGTGCCATAGCCTCCCCAGGGGTAGAACATGACCCTCAGAAGGTGCTCCAACTGACGGCACTCGAAAATCTCGATTCGTTTGTGAGTTATGAATTTCCTCGGTTTAATACTATGGAAAATCGTAAATCACAAACGACACGAGATTTTCGAGTTCCGTCAGTTGGAGCACTTTTTAAAAATCATGTTTTACCACTGGGGAAGCTTTGACATGCTCAAAGTTTACCGAAACTGGGGGTTGGCCTTGTTTAGAGGTGTCGGGGCCAGAACGGGCCGAACCTGGCCGAGTTCCCTTCTTTCTCCAACTTGGCCGGTGCCATAGCCTCCCCAGGGGTAGAACATAACCCTCAGAAGGTGCTCCAACTGACGGCACTCGAAAATCTCAATTCGTTTGTGAGTTCTGAATTTCCTCAGTTTAATACTATGGAAAATCGTAAATCACAAACGGCACGAGATTTTCGAGTTCCGTCAGTTGGAGCACTTTCTAAAAATCATGTTTTACCATTGGGGAAGCTTTGACATGCTCAAAGTTTACCGAAAATGGGGGTTGGCCTTGTTTAGAGGTGCCGGGGCCAGAACGGGCCGAACCTGGCAGAGTTCCCTTCTTTCTCCAACTTGGCCGGTGCCATAGCCTCCCCAGGGGTAGAACATAACCCTCAAAAGGTGCTCCAACTGACGGAACTCGAAAATCTCGATTCGTTTGTGAGTTATGAATTTCCTCGGTTTAATACTATGGAAAATCGTAAATCACAAACGACACGAGATTTTCGAGTTCCGTCAGTTGGAGCACTTTCTAAAAATCATGTTTTACCACTGGGGAAGCTTTGACATGCTCAAAGTTTAACGAAACTGGGGGTTGGCTTTGTTTAGAGGTGTCGGGGCCAGAACGGGCCGAACCTGGCCGTGTTCCCTTCTTTCTCCAACTTGGCCGGTGCCATAGCCTCCCCAGGGGTAGAACATGACCCTCAGAAGGTGCTCCAACTGACGGCACTGGAAAATCTCGATTCGTTTGTGAGTTATGAATTTCCTCGGTTTAATACTATGGAAAATCGTAAATCACAAACGACACGAGATTTTCGAGTTCCGTCAGTTGGAGCACTTTCTAAAAATCATGTTTTACCACTGGGGAAGCTTTGACATGCTCAAAGTTTAACGAAACTGGGGGTTGGCTTTGTTTAGAGGTGTCGGGGCCAGAACGGGCCGAACCTGGCCGTGTTCCCTTCTTTCTCCAACTTGGCCGGTGCCATAGCCTCCCCAGGGGTAGAACATGACCCTCAGAAGGTGCTCCAACTGACGGCACTCGAAAATCTCGATTCGTTTGTGAGTTATGAATTTCCTCGGTTTAATACTATAGAAAATCGTAAATCACAAACGACACGAGATTTTCGAGGTCCGTCAGTTGGAGCACTTTCTAAAAATCATGTTTTACCACTGGGGAAGCTTTGACATGCTCAAAGTTTAACGAAAATGGGGGTTGGCCTTGTTTTGAGGTGCCGGGGCCAGAACGGGCCGAACCTGGCCGAGTTCCCTTCTTTCTCCAACTTGGCCGGTGCCATAGCCTCCCCAGGGGTAGAACATGACCCTCAGAAGGTGCTCCAACTGACGGCACTCGAAAATCTCGATTCGTTTGTGAGTTATGAATTTCCTCGGTTTAATACTATGGAAAATCGTAAATCACAAACGACACGAGATTTTCGAGTTCCGTCAGTTGGAGCACTTTCTAAAAATCATGTTTTACCATTGGGGAAGCTTTGACATGCTCAAAGTTTAACGAAAATGGGGGTTGGCCTTGTTTAGAGGTGTCGGGGCCAGAACGGGCCGAACCTGGCAGAGTTCCCTTCTTTCTCCAACTTGGCCGGTGCCATAGCCTCCCCAGGGGTAGAACATAACCCTCAGAAGGTGCTCCAACTGACGGAACTCGAAAATCTCGATTCGTTTGTGAGTTATGAATTTCCTCTGTTTAATACAATGGAAAATCGTAAATCACAAACGACACGAGATTTTCGAGTTCCGTCAGTTGGAACACTTTTTAAAAATCATGTTTTACCACTGGGGAAGCTTTGACATGCTCAAAGTTTACCGAAAATGGGGGTTGGCCTTGTTTAGAGGTGCCGGGGCCAGAACGGGCCGAACCTGGCCGAGTTCCCTTCTTTCTACAACTTGGCCGGTGCCATAGCCTCCCCAGGGGTAGAACATGACCCTCAGAAGGTGCTCCAACTGACGGCACTCGAAAATCTCGATTCGTTTGTGAGTTATGAATTTCCTCGGTTTAATACTATGGAAAATCGTAAATCACAAACGACACGAGATTTTCGAGTTCCGTCAGTTGGAGCACTTTCTAAAAATCATGTTTTACCACTGGGGAAGCTTTGACATGCTCAAAGTTTTACGAAAATGGGGGTTGGCCTTGTTTTGAGGTGCCGGGGACAGAACGGGCCGAACCTGGCCGAGTTCCCTTCTTTCTCCAACTTGGCCGGTGCCATAGCCTCCCCAGGGGTAGAACATGACCCTCAGAAGGTGCTCCAACTGACGGCACTCGAAAATCTCGATTCGTTTGTGAGTTATGAATTTCCTCGGTTTAATACTATGGAAAATCGTAAATCACAAACGACACGAGATTTTCGAGTTCCGTCAGTTGGAGCACTTTCTAAAAATCATGTTTTACCACTGGGGAAGCTTTGACATGCTCAAAGTTTAACGAAACTGGGGGTTGGCCTTGTTTAGAGGTGTCGGGGCCAGAACGGGCCGAACCTGGCCGAGTTCCCTTCTTTCTCCAACTTGGCCGGTGCCATAGCCTCCCCAGGGGTAGAACATGACCCTCAGAAGGTGCTCCAACTGACGGCACTCGAAAATCTCAATTCGTTTGTGAGTTATGAATTTCCTCAGTTTAATACTATGGAAAATCGTAAATCACAAACGGCACGAGATTTTCGAGTTCCGTCAGTTGGAGCACTTTCTAAAAATCATGTTTTACCACTGGGGAAGCTTTGACATGCTCAAAGTTTACCGAAAATGGGGGTTGGCCTTGTTTAGAGGTGTCGGGGCCAGAACGGGCCGAACCTGGCAGAGTTCCCTTCTTTCTCCAACTTGGCCGGTGCCATAGCCTCCCCAGGGGTAGAACATAACCCTCAAAAGGTGCTCCAACTGACGGAACTCGAAAATCTCGATTCGTTTGTGAGTTATGAATTTCCTCGGTTTAATACTATGGAAAATCGTAAATCACAAACGACACGAGATTTTCGAGTTCCGTCAGTTGGAGCACTTTCTAAAAATCATGTTTTACCACTGGGGAAGCTTTGACATGCTCAAAGTTTACCGAAAATGGGGGTTGGCCTTGTTTAGAGGTGCCGGGGCCAGAACGGGCTGAACCTGGCCGAGTTCCCTTCTTTCTACAACTTGGCCGGTGCCATAGCCTCCCCAGGGGTAGAACATGACCCTCAGAAGGTGCTCCAACTGACGGCACTCGAAAATCTCGATTCGTTTGTGAGTTATGAATTTCCTCGGTTTAATACTATGGAAAATGGTAAATCACAAACGACACGAGATTTTCGAGTTCTGTCAGTTCGAGCACTTTCTAAAAATCATGTTTTACCACTGGGGAAGCTTTGACATGCTCAAAGTTTACCGAAAATGGGGGTTGGCCTTGTTTAGAGGTGCCGGGGCCAGAACGGGCTGAACCTGGCCGAGTTCCCTTCTTTCTACAACTTGGCCGGTGCCATAGCCTCCCCAGGGGTAGAACATGACCCTCAGAAGGTGCTCCAACTGACGGCACTCGAAAATCTCGATTCGTTTGTGAGTTATGAATTTCCTCGGTTTAATACTATGGAAAATCGTAAATCACAAACGACACGAGATTTTCGAGGTCCGTCAGTTGGAGCACTTTCTAAAAATCATGTTTTACCACTGGGGAAGCTTTGACATGCTCAAAGTTTAACGAAACTGGGGGTTGGCTTTGTTTAGAGGTGTCGGGGCCAGAACGGGCCGAACCTGGCCGTGTTCCCTTCTTTCTCCAACTTGGCCGGTGCCATAGCCTCCCCAGGGGTAGAACATGACCCTCAGAAGGTGCTCCAACTGACGGCACTCGAAAATCTCGATTCGTTTGTGAGTTATGAATTTCCTCGGTTTAATACTATAGAAAATCGTAAATCACAAACGACACGAGATTTTCGAGGTCCGTCAGTTGGAGCACTTTCTAAAAATCATGTTTTACCACTGGGGAAGCTTTGACATGCTCAAAGTTTAACGAAAATGGGGGTTGGCCTTGTTTTGAGGTGCCGGGGCCAGAACGGGCCGAACCTGGCCGAGTTCCCTTCTTTCTCCAACTTGGCCGGTGCCATAGCCTCCCCAGGGGTAGAACATGACCCTCAGAAGGTGCTCCAACTGACGGCACTCGAAAATCTCGATTCGTTTGTGAGTTATGAATTTCCTCGGTTTAATACTATGGAAAATCGTAAATCACAAACGACACGAGATTTTCGAGTTCCGTCAGTTGGAGCACTTTCTAAAAATCATGTTTTACCATTGGGGAAGCTTTGACATGCTCAAAGTTTAACGAAAATGGGGGTTGGCCTTGTTTAGAGGTGTCGGGGCCAGAACGGGCCGAACCTGGCAGAGTTCCCTTCTTTCTCCAACTTGGCCGGTGCCATAGCCTCCCCAGGGGTAGAACATAACCCTCAGAAGGTGCTCCAACTGACGGAACTCGAAAATCTCGATTCGTTTGTGAGTTATGAATTTCCTCTGTTTAATACAATGGAAAATCGTAAATCACAAACGACACGAGATTTTCGAGTTCCGTCAGTTGGAACACTTTTTAAAAATCATGTTTTACCACTGGGGAAGCTTTGACATGCTCAAAGTTTTACGAAAATGGGGGTTGGCCTTGTTTTGAGGTGCCGGGGACAGAACGGGCCGAACCTGGCCGAGTTCCCTTCTTTCTCCAACTTGGCCGGTGCCATAGCCTCCCCAGGGGTAGAACATGACCCTCAGAAGGTGCTCCAACTGACGGCACTCGAAAATCTCGATTCGTTTGTGAGTTATGAATTTCCTCGGTTTAATACTATGGAAAATCGTAAATCACAAACGACACGAGATTTTCGAGTTCCGTCAGTTGGAGCACTTTCTAAAAATCATGTTTTACCACTGGGGAAGCTTTGACATGCTCAAAGTTTAACGAAACTGGGGGTTGGCCTTGTTTAGAGGTGTCGGGGCCAGAACGGGCCGAACCTGGCCGAGTTCCCTTCTTTCTCCAACTTGGCCGGTGCCATAGCCTCCCCAGGGGTAGAACATGACCCTCAGAAGGTGCTCCAACTGACGGCACTCGAAAATCTCGATTCGTTTGTGAGTTATGAATTTCCTCGGTTTAATACTATGGAAAATGGTAAATCACAAACGACACGAGATTTTCGAGTTCTGTCAGTTCGAGCACTTTCTAAAAATCATGTTTTACCACTGGGGAAGCTTTGACATGCTCAAAGTTTACCGAAAATGGGGGTTGGCCTTGTTTAGAGGTGCCGGGGCCAGAACGGGCTGAACCTGGCCGAGTTCCCTTCTTTCTACAACTTGGCCGGTGCCATAGCCTCCCCAGGGGTAGAACATGACCCTCAGAAGGTGCTCCAACTGACGGCACTCGAAAATCTCGATTCGTTTGTGAGTTATGAATTTCCTCGGT
Organism: Rubus parviflorus; assembly: GCA_029955375.1. NCBI lineage: Eukaryota > Viridiplantae > Streptophyta > Magnoliopsida > Rosales > Rosaceae > Rubus > Rubus parviflorus. The sequence continues at coordinate 562,994 of JARGGL010000008.1, read as the reverse complement.
TTAATACTATGGAAAATCGTAAATCACAAACGACACGAGATTTTCGAGGTCCGTCAGTTGGAGCACTTTCTAAAAATCATGTTTTACCACTGGGGAAGCTTTGACATGCTCAAAGTTTAACGAAAATGGGGGTTGGCCTTGTTTTGAGGTGCCGGGGCCAGAACGGGCCGAACCTCGCCGAGTTCCCTTCTTTCTCCAACTTGGCCGGTGCCATAGCCTCCCCAGGGGTAGAACATGACCCTCAGAAGGTGCTCCAACTGACGGCACTCGAAAATCTCGATTCGTTTGTGAGTTATGAATTTCCTCGGTTTAATACTATGGAAAATCGTAAATCACAAACGACACGAGATTTTCGAGTTCCGTCAGTTGGAGCACTTTCTAAAAATCATGTTTTACCATTCGGGAAGCTTTGACATGCTCAAAGTTTAACGAAAATGGGGGTTGGCCTTGTTTAGAGGTGTCGGGGCCAGAACGGGCCGAACCTGGCAGAGTTCCCTTCTTTCTCCAACTTGGCCGGTGCCATAGCCTCCCCAGGGGTAGAACATAACCCTCAGAAGGTGCTCCAACTGACGGAACTCGAAAATCTCGATTCGTTTGTGAGTTATGAATTTCCTCTGTTTAATACAATGGAAAATCGTAAATCACAAACGACACGAGATTTTCGAGTTCCGTCAGTTGGAACACTTTTTAAAAATCATGTTTTACCACTGGGGAAGCTTTGACATGCTCAAAGTTTACCGAAAATGGGGGTTGGCCTTGTTTAGAGGTGCCGGGGCCAGAACGGGCCGAACCTGGCCGAGTTCCCTTCTTTCTACAACTTGGCCGGTGCCATAGCCTCCCCAGGGGTAGAACATGACCCTCAGAAGGTGCTCCAACTGACGGCACTCGAAAATCTCGATTCGTTTGTGAGTTATGAATTTCCTCGGTTTAATACTATGGAAAATCGTAAATCACAAACGAAACGAGATTTTCGAGTTCCGTCAGTTGGAGCACTTTCTAAAAATCATGTTTTACCACTGGGGAAGCTTTGACATGCTCAAAGTTTTACGAAAATGGGGGTTGGCCTTGTTTTGAGGTGCCGGGGCCAGAACGGGCCGAACCTGGCCGAGTTCCCTTCTTTCTCCAACTTGGCCGGTGCCATAGCCTCCCCAGGGGTAGAACATGACCCTCAGAAGGTGCTCCAACTGACGGCACTCGAAAATCTCGATTCGTTTGTGAGTTATGAATTTCCTCGGTTTAATACTATGGAAAATCGTAAATCACAAACGACACGAGATTTTCGAGTTCCGTCAGTTGGAGCACTTTCTAAAAATCATGTTTTACCACTGGGGAAGCTTTGACATGCTCAAAGTTTAACGAAACTAGGGGTTGGCCTTGTTTAGAGGTGTCGGGGCCAGAACAGGCCGAACCTGGCCGAGTTCCCTTCTTTCTCCAACTTGGCCGGTGCCATAGCCTCCCCAGGGGTAGAACATGACCCTCAGAAGGTGCTCCACCTGACGGCACTCGAAAATCTCAATTCGTTTGTGAGTTATGAATTTCCTCAGTTTAATACTATGGAAAATCGTAAATCACAAACGGCACGAGATTTTCGAGTTCCGTCAGTTGGAGCACTTTCTAAAAATCATGTTTTACCATTGGGGAAGCTTTGACATGCTCAAAGTTTAACGAAAATGGGGGTTGGCCTTGTTTAGAGGTGTCGGGGCCAGAACGGGCCGAACCTGGCAGAGTTCCCTTCTTTCTCCAACTTGGCCGGTGCCATAGCCTCCCCAGGGGTAGAACATAACCCTCAAAAGGTGCTCCAACTGACGGAACTCGAAAATCTCGATTCGTTTGTGAGTTATGAATTTCCTCGGTTTAATACTATGGAAAATCGTAAACCACAAACGACACGAGATTTTCGAGTTCCGTCAGTTGGAGCACTTTCTAAAAATCATGTTTCACCACTAGGGAAGCTTTGACATGCTCAAAGTTTAACGAAAATGGGGGTTGGCCTTGTTTTGAGGTGCCGGGGCCAGAACGGGCCGAACCTGGCCGAGTTCCCTTCTTTCTCCAACTTGGCCGGTGCCATAGCCTCCCCAGGGGTAGAACATGACCCTCAGAAGGTGCTCCAACTGACGGCACTCGAAAATCTCGATTCGTTTGTGAGTTATGAATTTCCTCGGTTTAATACTATGGAAAATCGTAAATCACAAACGACACGAGATTTTCGAGTTCCGTCAGTTGGAGCACTTTCTAAAAATCATGTTTTACCACTGGGGAAGCTTTGACATGCTCAAAGTTTACCGAAAATGGGGGTTGGCCTTGTTTAGAGGTGCCGGGGCCAGAACGGGCTGAACCTGGCCGAGTTCCCTTCTTTCTACAACTTGGCCGGTGCCATAGCCTCCCCAGGGGTAGAACATGACCCTCAGAAGGTGCTCCAACTGACGGCACTCGAAAATCTCGATTCGTTTGTGAGTTATGAATTTCCTCGGTTTAATACTATGGAAAATGGTAAATCACAAACGACACGAGATTTTCGAGTTCTGTCAGTTCGAGCACTTTCTAAAAATCATGTTTTACCACTGGGGAAGCTTTGACATGCTCAAAGTTTACCGAAAATGGGGGTTGGCCTTGTTTAGAGGTGCCGGGGCCAGAACGGGCTGAACCTGGCCGAGTTCCCTTCTTTCTACAACTTGGCCGGTGCCATAGCCTCCCCAGGGGTAGAACATGACCCTCAGAAGGTGCTCCAACTGACGGCACTCGAAAATCTCGATTCGTTTGTGAGTTATGAATTTCCTCGGTTTAATACTATGGAAAATCGTAAATCACAAACGACACGAGATTTTCGAGTTCCGTCAGTTGGAGCACTTTCTAAAAATCATGTTTTACCACTGGGGAAGCTTTGACATGCTCAAAGTTTAACGAAAATGGGGGTTGGCCTTGTTTTGAGGTGCCGGGGCCAGAACGGGCCGAACCTGGCCGAGTTCCCTTCTTTCTCCAACTTGGCCGGTGCCATAGCCTCCCCAGGGGTAGAACATGACCCTCAGAAGGTGCTCCAACTGACGGCACTCGAAAATCTCGATTCGTTTGTGAGTTATGAATTTCCTCGGTTTAATACTATGGAAAATCGTAAATCACAAACGACACGAGATTTTCGAGTTCCGTCAGTTGGAGCACTTTCTAAAAATCATGTTTTACCACTGGGGAAGCTTTGACATGCTCAAAGTTTAACGAAACTGGGGGTTGGCTTTGTTTAGAGGTGTCGGGGCCAGAACGGGCCGAACCTGGCCGTGTTCCCTTCTTTCTCCAACTTGGCCGGTGCCATAGCCTCCCCAGGGGTAGAACATGACCCTCAGAAGGTGCTCCAACTGACGGCACTCGACAATCTCGATTCGTTTGTGAGTTATGAATTTCCTCGGTTTAATACTATGGAAAATCGTAAATCACAAACGACACGAGATTTTCGAGGTCCGTCAGTTGGAGCACTTTCTAAAAATCATGTTTTACCACTGGGGAAGCTTTGACATGCTCAAAGTTTAACGAAAATGGGGGTTGGCCTTGTTTTGAGGTGCCGGGGCCAGAACGGGCCGAACCTGGCCGAGTTCCCTTCTTTCTCCAACTTGGCCGGTGCCATAGCCTCCCCAGGGGTAGAACATGACCCTCAGAAGGTGCTCCAACTGACGGCACTCGAAAATCTCGATTCGTTTGTGAGTTATGAATTTCCTCGGTTTAATACTATGGAAAATCGTAAATCACAAACGACACGAGATTTTCGAGTTCCGTCAGTTGGAGCACTTTCTAAAAATCATGTTTTACCACTGGGGAAGCTTTGACATGCTCAAAGTTTAACGAAACTGGGGGTTGGCTTTGTTTAGAGGTGTCGGGGCCAGAACGGGCCGAACCTGGCCGTGTTCCCTTCTTTCTCCAACTTGGCCGGTGCCATAGCCTCCCCAGGGGTAGAACATGACCCTCAGAAGGTGCTCCAACTGACGGCACTCGACAATCTCGATTCGTTTGTGAGTTATGAATTTCCTCGGTTTAATACTATGGAAAATCGTAAATCACAAACGACACAAGATTTTCGAGGTCCGTCAGTTGGAGCACTTTCTAAAAATCATGTTTTACCACTGGGGAAGCTTTGACATGCTCAAAGTTTAACGAAAATGGGGGTTGGCCTTGTTTTGAGGTGCCGGGGCCAGAACGGGCCGAACCTGGCCGAGTTCCCTTCTTTCTCCAACTTGGCCGGTGCCATAGCCTCCCCAGGGGTAGAACATGACCCTCAGAAGGTGCTCCAACTGACGGCACTCGAAAATCTCGATTCGTTTGTGAGTTATGAATTTCCTCGGTTTAATACTATGGAAAATCGTAAATCACAAACGACACGAGATTTTCGAGTTCCGTCAGTTGGAGCACTTTCTAAAAATCATGTTTTACCACTGGGGAAGCTTTGACATGCTCAAAGTTTAACGAAACTGGGGGTTGGCTTTGTTTAGAGGTGTCGGGGCCAGAACGGGCCGAACCTGGCCGTGTTCCCTTCTTTCTCCAACTTGGCCGGTGCCATAGCCTCCCCAGGGGTAGAACATGACCCTCAGAAGGTGCTCCAACTGACGGCACTCGACAATCTCGATTCGTTTGTGAGTTATGAATTTCCTCGGTTTAATACTATGGAAAATCGTAAATCACAAACGACACAAGATTTTCGAGGTCCGTCAGTTGGAGCACTTTCTAAAAATCATGTTTTACCACTGGGGAAGCTTTGACATGCTCAAAGTTTAACGAAAATGGGGGTTGGCCTTGTTTTGAGGTGCCGGGGCCAGAACGGGCCGAACCTGGCCGAGTTCCCTTCTTTCTCCAACTTGGCCGGTGCCATAGCCTCCCCATGGGTAGAACATGACCCTCAGAAGGTGCTCCAACTGACGGCACTCGAAAATCTCGATTCGTTTGTGAGTTATGAATTTCCTCGGTTTAATACTATGGAAAATCGTAAATCACAAACGACACGAGATTTTCGAGTTCCGTCAGTTGGAGCACTTTCTAAAAATCATGTTTTACCATTGGGGAAGCTTTGACATGCTCAAAGTTTAACGAAAATGGGGGTTGGCCTTGTTTAGAGGTGTCGGGGCCAGAACGGGCCGAACCTGGCAGAGTTCCCTTCTTTCTCCAACTTGGCCGGTGCCATAGCCTCCCCAGGGGTAGAACATAACCCTCAGAAGGTGCTCCAACTGACGGAACTCGAAAATCTCGATTCGTTTGTGAGTTATGAATTTCCTCTGTTTAATACAATGGAAAATCGTAAATCACAAACGACACGAGATTTTCGAGTTCCGTCAGTTGGAACACTTTTTAAAAATCATGTTTTACCACTGGGGAAGCTTTGACATGCTCAAAGTTTACCGAAAATGGGGGTTGGCCTTGTTTAGAGGTGCCGGGGCTAGAACGGGCCGAACCTGGCCGAGTTCCCTTCTTTCTACAACTTGGCCGGTGCCATAGCCTCCCCAGGGGTAGAACATGACCCTCAGAAGGTGATCCAACTGACGGCACTCGAAAATCTCGATTCGTTTGTGAGTTATGAATTTCCTCGGTTTAATACTATGGAAAATCGTAAATCACAAACGACACGAGATTTTCGAGTTCCGTCAGTTGGAGCACTTTCTAAAAATCATGTTTTACCACTGGGGAAGCTTTGACATGCTCAAAGTTTTACGAAAATGGGGGTTGGCCTTGTTTTGAGGTGCCGGGGCCAGAACGGGCCGAACCTGGCCGAGTTCCCTTCTTTCTCCAACTTGGCCGGTGCCATAGCCTCCCCAGGGGTAGAACATGACCCTCAGAAGGTGCTCCAACTGACGGCACTCGAAAATCTCGATTCGTTTGTGAGTTATGAATTTCCTCGGTTTAATACTATGGAAAATCGTAAATCACAAACGACACGAGATTTTCGAGTTCCGTCAGTTGGAGCACTTTCTAAAAATCATGTTTTACCACTGGGGAAGCTTTGTCATGCTCAAAGTTTACCGAAAATGGGGGTTGGCCTTGTTTAGAGGTGCCGGGGCCAGAACGGGCTGAACCTGGCCGAGTTCCCTTCTTTCTACAACTTGGCCGGTGCCATAGCCTCCCCAGGGGTAGAACATGACCCTCAGAAGGTGCTCCAACTGACGGCACTCGAAAATCTCGATTCGTTTGTGAGTTATGAATTTCCTCGGTTTAATACTATGGAAAATCGTAAATCACAAACGACACGAGATTTTCGAGTTCCGTCAGTTGGAGCACTTTCTAAAAATCATGTTTTACCATTGGGGAAGCTTTGACATGCTCAAAGTTTAACGAAAATGGGGGTTGGCCTTGTTTAGAGGTGTCGGGGCCAGAACGGGCCGAACCTGGCAGAGTTCCCTTCTTTCTCCAACTTGGCCGGTGCCATAGCCTCCCCAGGGGTAGAACATAACCCTCAGAAGGTGCTCCAACTGACGGAACTCGAAAATCTCGATTCGTTTGTGAGTTATGAATTTCCTCTGTTTAATACAATGGAAAATCGTAAATCACAAACGACACGAGATTTTCGAGTTCCGTCAGTTGGAACACTTTTTAAAAATCATGTTTTACCACTGGGGAAGCTTTGACATGCTCAAAGTTTACCGAAAATGGGGGTTGGCCTTGTTTAGAGGTGCCGGGGCTAGAACGGGCCGAACCTGGCCGAGTTCCCTTCTTTCTACAACTTGGCCGGTGCCATAGCCTCCCCAGGGGTAGAACATGACCCTCAGAAGGTGCTCCAACTGACGGCACTCGAAAATCTCGATTCGTTTGTGAGTTATGAATTTCCTCGGTTTAATACTATGGAAAATGGTAAATCACAAACGACACGAGATTTTCGAGTTCTGTCAGTTCGAGCACTTTCTAAAAATCATGTTTTACCACTGGGGAAGCTTTGACATGCTCAAAGTTTAACGAAACTGGGGGTTGGCTTTGTTTAGAGGTGTCGGGGCCAGAACGGGCCGAACCTGGCCGTGTTCCCTTCTTTCTCCAACTTGGCCGGTGCCATAGCCTCCCCAGGGGTAGAACATGACCCTCAGAAGGTGCTCCAACTGACGGCACTCGACAATCTCGATTCGTTTGTGAGTTATGAATTTCCTCGGTTTAATACTATGGAAAATCGTAAATCACAAACGACACGAGATTTTCGAGGTCCGTCAGTTGGAGCACTTTCTAAAAATCATGTTTTACCACTGGGGAAGCTTTGACATGCTCAAAGTTTAACGAAAATGGGGGTTGGCCTTGTTTTGAGGTGCCGGGGCCAGAACGGGCCGAACCTGGCCGAGTTCCCTTCTTTCTCCAACTTGGCCGGTGCCATAGCCTACCCAGGGGTAGAACATGACCCTCAGAAGGTGCTCCAACTGACGGCACTCGAAAATCTCGATTCGTTTGTGAGTTATGAATTTCCTCGGTTTAATACTATGGAAAATCGTAAATCACAAACGACACGAGATTTTCGAGTTCCGTCAGTTGGAGCACTTTCTAAAAATCATGTTTTACCATTGGGGAAGCTTTGACATGCTCAAAGTTTAACGAAAATGGGGGTTGGCCTTGTTTAGAGGTGTCGGGGCCAGAACGGGCCGAACCTGGCAGAGTTCCCTTCTTTCTCCAACTTGGCCGGTGCCATAGCCTCCCCAGGGGTAGAACATAACCCTCAGAAGGTGCTCCAACTGACGGAACTCGAAAATCTCGATTCGTTTGTGAGTTATGAATTTCCTCTGTTTAATACAATGGAAAATCGTAAATCACAAACGACACGAGATTTTCGAGTTCCGTCAGTTGGAACACTTTTTAAAAATCATGTTTTACCACTGGGGAAGCTTTGACATGCTCAAAGTTTACCGAAAATGGGGGTTGGCCTTGTTTAGAGGTGCCGGGGCCAGAACGGGCCGAACCTGGCCGAGTTCCCTTCTTTCTACAACTTGGCCGGTGCCATAGCCTCCCCAGGGGTAGAACATGATCCTCAGAAGGTGCTCCAACTGACGGCACTCGAAAATCTCGATTCGTTTGTGAGTTATGAATTTCCTCGGTTTAATACTATGGAAAATCGTAAATCACAAACGACACGAGATTTTCGAGTTCCGTCAGTTGGAGCACTTTCTAAAAATCATGTTTTACCACTGGGGAAGCTTTGACATGCTCAAAGTTTTACGAAAATGGGGGTTGGCCTTGTTTTGTGGTGCCGGGGCCAGAACGGGCCGAACCTGGCCGAGTTCCCTTCTTTCTCCAACTTGGCCGGTGCCATAGCCTCCCCAGGGGTAGAACATGACCCTCAGAAGGTGCTCCAACTGACGGCACTCGAAAATCTCGATTCGTTTGTGAGTTATGAATTTCCTCGGTTTAATACTATGGAAAATCGTAAATCACAAACGACACGAGATTTTCGAGTTCCGTCAGTTGGAGCACTTTCTAAAAATCATGTTTTACCATTGGGGAAGCTTTGACATGCTCAAAGTTTAACGAAAATGGGGGTTGGCCTTGTTTAGAGGTGTCGGGGCCAGAACGGGCCGAACCTGGCAGAGTTCCCTTCTTTCTCCAACTTGGCCGGTGCCATAGCCTCCCCAGGGGTAGAACATAACCCTCAGAAGGTGCTCCAACTGACGGAACTCGAAAATCTCGATTCGTTTGTGAGTTATGAATTTCCTCTGTTTAATACAATGGAAAATCGTAAATCACAAACGACACGAGATTTTCGAGTTCCGTCAGTTGGAACACTTTTTAAAAATCATGTTTTACCACTGGGGAAGCTTTGACATGCTCAAAGTTTACCGAAAATGGGGGTTGGCCTTGTTTAGAGGTGCCGGGGCTAGAACGGGCCGAACCTGGCCGAGTTCCCTTCTTTCTACAACTTGGCCGGTGCCATAGCCTCCCCAGGGGTAGAACATGACCCTCAGAAGGTGCTCCAACTGACGGCACTCGAAAATCTCGATTCGTTTGTGAGTTATGAATTTCCTCGGTTTAATACTATGGAAAATGGTAAATCACAAACGACACGAGATTTTCGAGTTCTGTCAGTTCGAGCACTTTCTAAAAATCATGTTTTACCACTGGGGAAGCTTTGACATGCTCAAAGTTTAACGAAACTGGGGGTTGGCTTTGTTTAGAGGTGTCGGGGCCAGAACGGGCCGAACCTGGCCGTGTTCCCTTCTTTCTCCAACTTGGCCGGTGCCATAGCCTCCCCAGGGGTAGAACATGACCCTCAGAAGGTGCTCCAACTGACGGCACTCGACAATCTCGATTCGTTTGTGAGTTATGAATTTCCTCGGTTTAATACTATGGAAAATCGTAAATCACAAACGACACGAGATTTTCGAGGTCCGTCAGTTGGAGCACTTTCTAAAAATCATGTTTTACCACTGGGGAAGCTTTGACATGCTCAAAGTTTAACGAAAATGGGGGTTGGCCTTGTTTTGAGGTGCCGGGGCCAGAACGGGCCGAACCTGGCCGAGTTCCCTTCTTTCTCCAACTTGGCCGGTGCCATAGCCTACCCAGGGGTAGAACATGACCCTCAGAAGGTGCTCCAACTGACGGCACTCGAAAATCTCGATTCGTTTGTGAGTTATGAATTTCCTCGGTTTAATACTATGGAAAATCGTAAATCACAAACGACACGAGATTTTCGAGTTCCGTCAGTTGGAGCACTTTCTAAAAATCATGTTTTACCATTGGGGAAGCTTTGACATGCTCAAAGTTTAACGAAAATGGGGGTTGGCCTTGTTTAGAGGTGTCGGGGCCAGAACGGGCCGAACCTGGCAGAGTTCCCTTCTTTCTCCAACTTGGCCGGTGCCATAGCCTCCCCAGGGGTAGAACATAACCCTCAGAAGGTGCTCCAACTGACGGAACTCGAAAATCTCGATTCGTTTGTGAGTTATGAATTTCCTCTGTTTAATACAATGGAAAATCGTAAATCACAAACGACACGAGATTTTCGAGTTCCGTCAGTTGGAACACTTTTTAAAAATCATGTTTTACCACTGGGGAAGCTTTGACATGCTCAAAGTTTACCGAAAATGGGGGTTGGCCTTGTTTAGAGGTGCCGGGGCCAGAACGGGCCGAACCTGGCAGAGTTCCCTTCTTTCTCCAACTTGGCCGGTGCCATAGCCTCCCCAGGGGTAGAACATGACCCTTAGAAGGTGCTCCAACTGACGGCACTCGAAAATCTCGATTCGTTTGTGAGTTAAGAATTTCCTCGGTTTAATACTATGGAAAATCGTAAATCACAAACGACACGAGATTTTCGAGTTCCGTCAGTTGGAGCACTTTCTAAAAATCATGTTTTACCACTGGGGAAGCTTTGACATGCTCAAAGTTTACCGAAAATGGGGGTTGGCGTTGTTTAGAGGTGCCGGGGCCAGAACGGGCCGAACCTGGCAGAGTTCCCTTCTTTCTCCAACTTGGCCGGTGCCATAGCCTCCCCAGGGGTAGAACATAACGCTCAAAAGGTGCTCCAACTGACGGAACTCGAAAATCTCGATTCGTTTGTGAGTTATGAATTTCCTCGGTTTAATACTATGGAAAATCGTAAATCACAAACGACACGAGATTTTCGAGTTCCGTCAGTTGGAGCACTTTCTAAAAATCATGTTTTACCACTGGGGAAGCTTTGACATGCTCAAAGTTTACCGAAAATGGGTGTTGGCCTTGTTTAGAGGTGCCGGGGCCAGAACGGGCTGAACCTGGCCGAGTTCCCTTCTTTCTACAACTTGGCCGGTGCCATAGCCTCCCCAGGGGTAGAACATGACCCTCAGAAGGTGCTCCAACTGACGGCACTCGAAAATCTCGATTCGTTTGTGAGTTATGAATTTCCTCCGTTTAATACTATGGAAAATGGTAAATCACAAACGACACGAGATTTTCGAGTTCCGTCAGTTCGAGCACTTTCTAAAAATCATGTTTTACCACTGGGGAAGCTTTGACATGCTCAAAGTTTACCGAAAATGGGGGTTGGCCTTGTTTAGAGGTGCCGGAGCCAGAACGGGCTGAACCTGGCCGAGTTCCCTTCTTTCTACAACTTGGCCGGTGCCATAGCCTCCCCAGGGGTAGAACATGACCCTCAGAAAGTGCTCCAACTGACGGCACTCGAAAATCTCGATTCGTTTGTGAGTTATGAATTTCCTCGGTTTAATACTATGGAAAATCGTAAATCACAAACGACACGAGATTTTCGAGTTCCTTCAGTTGGAGCACTTTGTAAAAATCATGTTTTACCACTGGGGAAGCTTTGACATGCTCAAAGTTTAACGAAAATGGGGGTTGGCCTTGTTTTGAGGTGCCGGGGCCAGAACGGGCCGAACCTGGCCGAGTTCCCTTCTTTCTCCAACTTGGCCGGTGCCATAGCCTCCCCAGGGGTAGAACATGACCCTCAGAAGGTGCTCCAACTGACGGCACTCGAAAATCTCGATTCGTTTGTGAGTTATGAATTTCCTCGGTTTAATACTATGGAAAATCGTAAATCACAAACGACACGAGATTTTCGAGTTCCGTCAGTTGGAGCACTTTCTAAAAATCATGTTTTACCACTGGGGAAGCTTTGACATGCTCAAAGTTTAACGAAACTGGGGGTTGGCCTTGTTTAGAGGTGTCGGGGCCAGAACGGGCCGAACCTGGCCGAGTTCCCTTCTTTCTCCAACTTGGCCGGTGCCATAGCCTCCCCAGGGGTAGAACATGACCCTCAGAAGGTGCTCCAACTGACGGCACTCGAAAATCTCGATTCGTTTGTGAGTTATGAATTTCCTCAGTTTAATACTATGGAATATCGTAAATCACAAACGGCACGAGATTTTCGAGTTCCGTCAGTTGGAGCACTTTCTAAAAATCATGTTTTACCATTGGGGAAGCTTTGACATGCTCAAAGTTTAACGAAAATGGGGGTTGGCCTTGTTTAGAGGTGTCGGGGCCAGAACGGGCCGAACCTGGCAGAGTTCCCTTCTTTCTCCAACTTGGCCGGTGCCATAGCCTCCCCAGGGGTAGAACATAACCCTCAAAAGGTGCTCCAACTGACGGCACTCGAAAATCTCGATTCGTTTGTGAGTTATGAATTTCCTCGGTTTAATACTATGGAAAATCGTAAATCACAAACGACACGAGATTTTCGAGTTCCGTCAGTTGGAGCACTTTCTAAAAATCATGTTTTACCACTGGGGAAGCTTTGACATGCTCAAAGTTTAACGAAAATGGGGGTTGGGCTTGTTTTGAGGTGCCGGGGCCAGAACGGGCCGAACCTGGCCGAGTTCCCTTCTTTCTCCAACTTGGCAGGTGCCATAGCCTCCCCAGGGGTAGAACATGACCCTCAGAAGGTGCTCCAACTGACGGCACTCGAAAATCTCGATTCGTTTGTGAGTTATGAATTTCCTCGGTTTAATACTATGGAAAATCGTAAATCACAAACGACACGAGATTTTTGAGTTCCGTCAGTTGGAGCACTTTCTAAAAATCATGTTTTACTACTGGGGAAGCTTTGACATGCTCAAAGTTTAACGAAAATGGGGGTTGGCCTTGTTTTGAGGTGTCGGGGCCAGAACGGGCCGAACCTGGCCGAGTTCCCTTCTTTCTCCAACTTGGCCGGTGCCATAGCCTCCCCAGGGGTAGAACATGACCCTCAGAAGGTGCTTCAACTGACGGCACTCGAAAATCTCGATTCGTTTGTGAGTTATGAATTTCCTCGGTTTAATACTATGGAAAATCGTAAATCACAAACGACACGAGATTTTCGAGTTCCGTCAGTTGGAGCACTTTCTCAAAATCATGTTTTACCACTGGGGAAGCTTTGACATGCTCAAAGTTTAACGAAAATGGGAGTTGGGCTTGTTTTGAGGTGCCGGGGCCAGAACGGGCCGAACCTGGCCGAGTTCCCTTCTTTCTCCAACTTGGCCGGTGCCATAGCCTCCCCAGGGGTAGAACATGACCCTCAGAAGGTGCTCCAACTGACGGCACTCGAAAATCTCGATTCGTTTGTGAGTTATGAATTTCCTCGGTTTAATACTATGGAAAATCGTAAATCACAAACGACACGAGATTTTCGAGTTCCGTCAGTTGGAGCACTTTCTAAAAATCATGTTTTACCACTGGGGAAGCTTTGACATGCTCAAAGTTTAACGAAAATGGGAGTTGGGCTTGTTTTGAGGTGCCGGGGCCAGAACGGGCCGAACCTGGCCGAGTTCCCTTCTTTCTCCAACTTGGCCGGTGCCATAGCCTCCCCAGGGGTAGAACATGACCCTCAGAAGGTGCTCCAACTGACGGCACTCGAAAATCTCGATTCGTTTGTGAGTTATGAATTTCCTCGGTTTAATACTATGGAAAATCGTAAATCACAAACGACACGAGATTTTTGAGTTCCGTCAGTTGGAGCACTTTCTAAAAATCATGTTTTACTACTGGGGAAGCTTTGACATGCTCAAAGTTTAACGAAAATGGGGGTTGGCCTTGTTTTGAGGTGTCGGGGCCAGAACGGGCCGAACCTGGCCGAGTTCCCTTCTTTCTCCAACTTGGCCGGTGCCATAGCCTCCCCAGGGGTAGAACATGACCCTCAGAAGGTGCTTCAACTGACGGCACTCGAAAATCTCGATTCGTTTGTGAGTTATGAATTTCCTCGGTTTAATACTATGGAAAATCGTAAATCACAAACGACACGAGATTTTCGAGTTCCGTCAGTTGGAGCACTTTCTAAAAATCATGTTTTACCACTGGGGAAGCTTTGACATGCTCAAAGTTTAACGAAAATGGGAGTTGGGCTTGTTTTGAGGTGCCGGGGCCAGAACGGGCCGAACCTGGCCGAGTTCCCTTCTTTCTCCAACTTGGCCGGTGCCATAGCCTCCCCAGGGGTAGAACATGACCCTCAGAAGGTGCTCCAACTGACGGCACTCGAAAATCTCGATTCGTTTGTGAGTTATGAATTTCCTCGGTTTAATACTATGGAAAATCGTAAATCACAAACGACACGAGATTTTCGAGTTCCGTCAGTTGGAGCACTTTCTAAAAATCATGTTTTACCACTGGGGAAGCTTTGACATGCTCAAAGTTTAACGAAACTGGGGGTTGGCCTTGTTTAGAGGTGTCGGGGCCAGAACGGGACGAACCTGGCCGAGTTCCCTTCTTTCTCCAACTTGGCCGGTGCCATAGCCTCCCCAGGGTAGAACATGACCCTCAGAAGGTGCTCCAACTGACGGCACTCGAAAATCTCGATTCGTTAGTGAGTTATGAATTTCCTCAGTTTAATACTATGGAAAATCGTAAATCACAAACGGCACGAGATTTTCGAGTTCCGTCAGTTGGAGCACTTTCTAAAAATCATGTTTTACCAGTGGGGAAGCTTTGACATGCTCAAAGTTTAACGAAAATGGGGGTTGGCCTTGTTTAGAGGTATCGGGGCCAGAACGGGCCGAACCTGGCAGAGTTCCCTTCTTTCTCCAACTTGGCCGGTGCCATAGCCTCCCCAGGGGTAGAACATAACCCTCAGAAGGTGCTCCAACTGACGGAACTCGAAAATCTCGATTCGTTTGTGAGTTATGAATTTCCTCGGTTTAATACTATGGAAAATCGTAAATCACAAACGACACGAGATTTTCGAGTTCCGTCAGTTGGAGCACTTTCTAAAAATCAAGTTTTACCACTGGGGAAGCTTTGACATGCTCAAAGTTTACCGAAAATGGGGGTTGGCGTTGTTTAGAGGTGCCGGGGCCAGAACGGGCCGAACCTGGCCGAGTTCCCTTCTTTCTACAACTTGGCCGGTGCCATAGCCTCCCCAGGGGTAGAACATGACCCTCAGAAGGTGCTCCAACTGACGGCACTCGAAAATCTCGATTCGTTTATGAGTTATGAATTTCCTCGGTTTAATACTATGGAAAATCGTAAATCACAAACGACACGAGATTTTCGAGTTCCGTCAGTTGGAGCACTTTCTAAAAATCATGTTTTACCATTGGGGAAGCTTTGACATGCTCAAAGTTTAACGAAAATGAGGGTTGGCCTTGTTTAGAGGTGTCGGGGCCAGAACGGGCCGAACCTGGCAGAGTTCCCTTCTTTCTCCAACCTGGCCGGTGCCATAGCCTCCCCAGGGGTAGAACATAACCCTCAGAAGGTGCTCCAACTGACGGAACTCGAAAATCTCGATTCGTTTGTGAGTTATGAATTTCCTCGGTTTAATACTATGGAAAATCGTAAATCACAAACGACACGAGATTTTCGAGTTCCGTCAGTTGGAGCACTTTCTAAAAATCATGTTTTACCACTGGGGAAGCTTTGACATGCTCAAAGTTTAACGAAACTGGGGGTTGGCCTTGTTTAGAGGTGTCGGGGCCAGAACGGGCTGAACCTGGCCGAGTTCCCTTCTTTCTCCAACTTGGCCGGTGCCATAGCCTCCCCAGGGGTAGAACATAACCCTCAAAAGGTGCTCCAACTGACGGAACTCGAAAATCTCGATTCGTTTGTGAGTTATGAATTTCCTCGGTTTAATACTATGGAAAATCGTAAATCACAAACGACACGAGATTTTCGAGTTCCGTCAGTTGGAACACTTTCTAAAAATCATGTTTTACCACTGGGGAAGCTTTGACATGCTCAAAGTTTAACGAAAATGAGGGTTGGCCTTGTTTTGAGGTGTCGGGGCCAGAACGGGCCGAACCTGGCCGAGTTCCCTTCTTTCTCCAACTTGGCCGGTACCATAGCCTCCCCAGGGGTAGAACATGACCCTCAGAAGGTGCTCCAACTGACGGCACTCGAAAATCTCGATTCGTTTGTGAGTTATGAATTTCCTCGGTTTAATATTATGGAAAATCGTAAATCACAAACGACACGAGATTTTCGAGTTCCGTCAGTTGGAGTACTTTCTAAAAATCATGTTTTACCATTGGGGAAGCTTTGACATGCTCAAAGTTTAACGAAAATGAGGGTTGGCCTTGTTTACAGGTGTCGGGGCCAGAACGGGCCGAACCTGGCAGAGTTCCCTTCTTTCTCCAACCTGGCTGGTGCCATAGCCTCCCCAGGGGTAGAACATAACCCTCAGAAGGTGCTCCAACTGACGGAACTCGAAAATCTCGATTCGTTTGTGAGGTATGAATTTCCTCGGTTCAATACTATGGAAAATCGTAAATCACAAACGGCACGAGATTTTCGAGTTCCGTCAGTTGGAGCACTTTCTAAAAATCATGTTTTACCAGTGGGGAAGCTTTGACATGCTCAAAGTTTAACGAAAATGGGGGTTGGCCTTGTTTAGAGGTATCGGGGCCAGAACGGGCCGAACCTGGCAGAGTTCCCTTCTTTCTCCAACTTGGCCGGTGCCATAGCCTCCCCAGGGGTAGAACATAACCCTCAGAAGGTGCTCCAACTGACGGAACTCGAAAATCTCGATTCGTTTGTGAGGTATGAATTTCCTCGGTTCAATACTATGGAAAATCGTAAATCACAATCGACACGAGATTTTCGAGTTCCGTCAGTTGGAGCACTTTCTAAAAATCATGTTTTACCACTGGGGAAGCTTTGACATGCTCAAAGTTTAACGAAACTGGGGGTTGGCCTTGTTTAGAGGAATCGGGGCCAGAACGGGCTGAACCTGGCCGAGTTCCCTTCTTTCTCCAACTTGGCCGGTGCCATAGCCTCCCCAGGGGTAGAACATAACCCTCAGAAGGTGCTCCAACTGACGGAACTCGAAAATCTCGATTCGTTTGTGAGTTATGAATTTCCTCGGTTTAATACTATGGAAAATCGTAAATCACAAACGACACGAGATTTTCGAGTTCCGTCAGTTGGAGCACTTTCTAAAAATCAAGTTTTACCACTGGGGAAGCTTTGACATGCTCAAAGTTTACCGAAAATGGGGGTTGGCGTTGTTTAGAGGTGCCGGGGCCAGAACGGGCCGAACCTGGCCGAGTTCCCTTCTTTCTACAACTTGGCCGGTGCCATAGCCTCCCCAGGGGTAGAACATGACCCTCAGAAGGTGCTCCAACTGACGGCACTCGAAAATCTCGATTCGTTTGTGAGTTATGAATTTCCTCGGTTTAATACTATGGAAAATCGTAAATCACAAACGACACGAGATTTTCGAGTTCCGTCAGTTGGAGCACTTTCTAAAAATCATGTTTTACCATTGGGGAAGCTTTGACATGCTCAAAGTTTAACGAAAATGAGGGTTGGCCTTGTTTAGAGGTGTCGGGGCCAGAACGGGCCGAACCTGGCAGAGTTCCCTTCTTTCTCCAACCTGGCCGGTGCCATAGCCTCCCCAGGGGTAGAACATAACCCTCAGAAGGTGCTCCAACTGACGGAACTCGAAAATCTCGATTCGTTTGTGAGGTATGAATTTCCTCGGTTCAATACTATGGAAAATCGTAAATCACAATCGACACGAGATTTTCGAGTTCCGTCAGTTGGAGCACTTTCTAAAAATCATGTTTTACCACTGGGGAAGCTTTGACATGCTCAAAGTTTAACGAAACTGGGGGTTGGCCTTGTTTAGAGGAATCGGGGCCAGAACGGGCTGAACCTGGCCGAGTTCCCTTCTTTCTCCAACTTGGCCGGTGCCATAGCCTCCCCAGGGGTAGAACATAACCCTCAGAAGGTGCTCCAACTGACGGAACTCGAAAATCTCGATTCGTTTGTGAGTTATGAATTTCCCCGGTTTAATACTATGGAAAATCGTAAATCACAAACGACACGAGATTTTCGAGTTCCGTCAGTTGGAGCACTTTCTAAAAATCAAGTTTTACCACTGGGGAAGCTTTGACATGCTCAAAGTTTACCGAAAATGGGGGTTGGCGTTGTTTAGAGGTGCCGGGGCCAGAACGGGCCGAACCTGGCCGAGTTCCCTTCTTTCTACAACTTGGCCGGTGCCATAGCCTCCCCAGGGGTAGAACATGACCCTCAGAAGGTGCTCCAACTGACGGCACTCGAAAATCTCGATTCGTTTGTGAGTTATGAATTTCCTCGGTTTAATACTATGGAAAATCGTAAATCACAAACGACACGAGATTTTCGAGTTCCGTCAGTTGGAGCACTTTCTAAAAATCATGTTTTACCATTGGGGAAGCTTTGACATGCTCAAAGTTTAACGAAAATGAGGGTTGGCCTTGTTTAGAGGTGTCGGGGCCAGAACGGGCCGAACCTGGCAGAGTTCCCTTCTTTCTCCAACCTGGCCGGTGCCATAGCCTCCCCAGGGGTAGAACATAACCCTCAGAAGGTGCTCCAACTGACGGAACTCGAAAATCTCGATTCGTTTGTGAGTTATGAATTTCCTCGGTTTAATACTATGGAAAATCGTAAATCACAAACGACACGAGATTTTCGAGTTCCGTCAGTTGGAGCACTTTCTAAAAATCATGTTTTACCACTGGGGAAGCTTTGACATGCTCAAAGTTTAACGAAACTGGGGGTTGGCCTTGTTTAGAGGTGTCGGGGCCAGAACGGGCCGAACCTGGCCGAGTTCCCTTCTTTCTCCAACTTGGCCGGTGCCATAGCCTCCCCAGGGGTAGAACATAACCCTCAGAAGGTGCTCCAACTGACGGAACTCGAAAATCTCGATTCGTTTGTGAGTTATGAATTTCCTCGGTTTAATACTATGGAAAATCGTAAATCACAAACGACACGAGATTTTCGAGTTCCGTCAGTTGGAACACTTTCTAAAAATCATGTTTTACCACTGGAGAAGCTTTGACATGCTCAAAGTTTACCGAAAATGGGGGTTGGCCTTGTTTAGAGGTGCCGGGGCCAGAACGGGCTGAACCTGGCCGAGTTCCCTTCTTTCTACAACTTGGCCGGTGCCATAGCCTCCCCAGGGGTAGAACATGACCCTCAGAAGGTGCTCCAACTGACGGCACTCGAAAATCTCGATTCGTTTGTGAGTTATGAATTTCCTCGGTTTAATACTATGGAAAATCGTAAATCACAAACGACACGAGATTTTCGAGTTCCGTCAGTTGGAGCACTTTCTAAAAATCATGTTTTACCACTGGGGAAGCTTTGACATGCTCAAAGTTTAACGAAACTGGGGGTTGGCCTTGTTTAGAGGTGTCGGGGCCAGAACGGGCCGAACCTGGCCGAGTTCCCTTCTTTCTCCAACTTGGCCGGTGCCATAGCCTCCCCAGGGGTAGAACATAACCCTCAGAAGGTGCTCCAACTGACGGAACTCGAAAATCTCGATTCGTTTGTGAGTTATGAATTTCCTCGGTTTAATACTATGGAAAATCGTAAATCACAAACGACACGAGATTTTCGAGTTCCGTCAGTTGGAGCACTTTCTAAAAATCATGTTTTACCACTGGGGAAGCTTTGACATGCTCAAAGTTTAACGAAACTGGGGGTTGGCCTTGTTTAGAGGTGTCGGGGCCAGAACGGGCCGAACCTGGCCGAGTTCCCTTCTTTCTCCAACTTGGCCGGTGCCATAGCCTCCCCAGGGGTAGAACATAACCCTCAGAAGGTGCTCCAACTGACGGAACTCGAAAATCTCGATTCGTTTGTGAGTTATGAATTTCCTCGGTTTAATACTATGGAAAATCGTAAATCACAAACGACACGAGATTTTCGAGTTCCGTCAGTTGGAACACTTTCTAAAAATCATGTTTTACCACTGGAGAAGCTTTGACATGCTCAAAGTTTACCGAAAATGGGGGTTGGCCTTGTTTAGAGGTGCCGGGGCCAGAACGGGCTGAACCTGGCCGAGTTCCCTTCTTTCTACAACTTGGCCGGTGCCATAGCCTCCCCAGGGGTAGAACATGACCCTCAGAAGGTGCTCCAACTGACGGCACTCGAAAATCTCGATTCGTTTGTGAGTTATGAATTTCCTCGGTTTAATACTATGGAAAATCGTAAATCACAAACGACACGAGATTTTCGAGTTCCGTCAGTTGGAGCACTTTCTAAAAATCATGTTTTACCACTGGGGAAGCTTTGACATGCCTAAAGTTTAACGAAAATGAGGGTTGGCCTTGTTTTGAGGTGCCGGGGCCAGAACGGGCCGAACCTGGCCGAGTTCCCTTCTTTCTCCAACTTGGCCGGTGCCATAGCCTCCCCAGGGGTAGAACATGACCCTCAGAAGGTGCTCCAACTGACGGCACTCGAAAATCTCGATTCGTTTGTGAGTTATGAATTTCCTCGGTTTAATACTATGGAAAATCGTAAATCACAAACGACACGAGATTTTCGAGTTCCGTCAGTTGGAGGACTTTCTAAAAATCATGTTTTACCACTGGGGAAGCTTTGACATGCTCAAAGTTTAACGAAAATGAGGGTTGGCCTTGTTTTGAGGTGTCGGGGCCAGAACGGGCCGAACCTGGCCGAGTTCCCTTCTTTCTCCAACTTGGCCGGTACCATAGCCTCCCCAGGGGTAGAACATGACCCTCAGAAGGTGCTCCAACTGACGGCACTCGAAAATCTCGATTCGTTTGTGAGTTATGAATTTCCTCGGTTTAATATTATGGAAAATCGTAAATCACAAACGACACGAGATTTTCGAGTTCCGTCAGTTGGAGTACTTTCTAAAAATCATGTTTTACCATTGGGGAAGCTTTGACATGCTCAAAGTTTAACGAAAATGAGGGTTGGCCTTGTTTAGAGGTGTCGGGGCCAGAACGGGCCGAACCTGGCAGAGTTCCCTTCTTTCTCCAACCTGGCTGGTGCCATAGCCTCCCCAGGGGTAGAACATAACCCTCAGAAGGTGCTCCAACTGACGGAACTCGAAAATCTCGATTCGTTTGTGAGTTATGAATTTCCTCAGTTTAATACTATGGAAAATCGTAAATCACAAACGACACGAGATTTTCGAGTTCCGTCAGTTGGAACACTTTCTAAAAATCATGTTTTACCACTGGGGAAGCTTTGACATGCTCAAAGTTTACCGAAAATGGGGGTTGGCCTTGTTTAGAGGTGCCGGGGCCAGAACGGGCTGAACCTGGCCGAGTTCCCTTCTTTCTACAACTTGGCCGGTGCCATAGCCTCCCCAGGGGTAGAACATGACCCTCAGAAGGTGCTCCAACTGACGGCACTCGAAAATCTCGATTCGTTTGTGAGTTACGAATTTCCTCGGTTTAATACTATGGAAAATCGTAAATCACAAACGACACGAGATTTTCGAGTTCCGTCAGTTGGAGCACTTTCTAAAAATCATGTTTTACCACTGGGGAAGCTTTGACATGCTCAAAGTTTAACGAAACTGGGGGTTGGCCTTGTTTAGAGGTGTCAGGGCCAGAACGGGCCGAACCTGGCCGAGTTCCCTTCTTTCTCTAACTTGGCCGGTGCCATAGCCTCCCCAGGGGTAGAACATAACCCTCAGAAGGTGCTCCAACTGACGGAACTCGAAAATCTCGATTCATTTGTGAGTTATGAATTTCCTCGGTTTAATACTATAGAAAATCGTAAATCACAAACGACACGAGATTTTCGAGTTCCGTCAGTTGGAACACTTTCTAAAAATCATGTTTTACCACTGGGGAAGCTTTGACATGCTCAAAGTTTACCGAAAATGGGGGTTGGCTTTGTTTAGAGGTGCCGGGGCCAGAACGGGCGGAACCTGGCCGAGTTCCCTTCTTTCTACAACTTGGCCGGTGCCATAGCCTCCCCAGGGGTAGAACATGACCCTCAGAAGGTGCCGGGGCCAGAACGGGCTGAACCTGGCCGAGTTCCCTTCTTTCTACAACTTGGCCGGTGCCATAGCCTCCCCAGGGGTAGAACATGACCCTCAGAAGGTGCTCCAACTGACGGCACTCGAAAATCTCGATTCGTTTGTGAGTTATGAATTTCCTCGGTTTAATACTATGGAAAATCGTAAATCACAAACGACACGAGATTTTCGAGTTCCGTCAGTTGGAGCACTTTCTAAAAATCATGTTTTACCACTGGGGAAGCTTTGACATGCCTAAAGTTTAACGAAAATGAGGGTTGGCCTTGTTTTGAGGTGCCGGGGCCAGAACGGGCCGAACCTGGCCGAGTTCCCTTCTTTCTCCAACTTGGCCGGTGCCATAGCCTCCCCAGGGGTAGAACATGACCCTCAGAAGGTGCTCCAACTGACGGCACTCGAAAATCTCGATTCGTTTGTGAGTTATGAATTTCCTCGGTTTAATACTATGGAAAATCGTAAATCACAAACGACACGAGATTTTCGAGTTCCGTCAGTTGGAGCACTTTCTAAAAATCATGTTTTACCACTGGGGAAGCTTTGACATGCTCAAAGTTTAACGAAAATCGGGGTTGGCCTTGTTTAGAGGTGCCGGGGCCAGAACGGGCCGAACCTGGCCGAGTTCCCTTCTTTCTCCAACTTGGCTGGTGCCACAGCCTCCCCAGGGGTAGAACATGACCCTCAGAAGGTGCTCCAACTGACGGCACTCGAAAATCTCGATTCGTTTGTGAGTTATGAATTTCCTCAGTTTAATACTATGGAAAATCGTAAATCACAAACGACACGAGATTTTCGAGTTCCGTCAGTTGGAACACTTTCTAAAAATCATGTTTTACCATTGGGGAAGCTTTGACATGCTCAAAGTTAAACGAAAATGGGGGTTGGCCTTGTTTAGAGGTGTCGGGGCCAGAACGGGCCGAACCTGGCAGAGTTCCTTTCTTTCTCCAACTTGGCCGGTGCCATAGCCTCCCCAGGGGTAGAACATGACCCTCTGAAGGTGCTCCAACTGACGGCACTCGAAAATCTCGATTCGTTTGTGAGTTATGAATTTCCTCGGTTTAATACTATGGAAAATCGTAAATCACAAACGACACGAGATTTTCGAGTTCCGTCAGTTGGAACACTTTCTAAAAATCATGTTTTACCATTGGGGAAGCTTTGACATGCTCAAAGTTAAACGAAAATGGGGGTTGGCCTTGTTTAGAGGTGTCGGGGCCAGAACGGGCCGAACCTGGCAGAGTTCCTTTCTTTCTCCAACTTGGCCGGTGCCATAGCCTCCCCAGGGGTAGAACATAACCCTCAGAAGGTGCTCCAACTGACGGAACTCGAAAATCTCGATTCGTTTGTGAGTTATGAATTTCCTCGGTTTAATACTATGGAAAATCGTAAATCACAAACGACACGAGATTTTCGAGTTCCGTCAGTTGGAGCTCTTTCTAAAAATCATGTTTTACCATTGGGGAAGCTTTGACATGCTCAAAGTTTAACGAAAATGAGGGTTGGCCTTGTTTAGAGGTGTCGGGGCCAGAACGGGCCGAACCTGGCAGAGTTCCCTTCTTTCTCCAACTTGGCCGGTGCCATAGCCTCCCCAGGGGTAGAACATAACCCTCAGAAGGTGCTCCAACTGACGGAACTCGAAAATCTCGATTCGTTTGTGAGTTATGAATTTCCTCGGTTTAATACTATGGAAAATCGTAAATCACAAACGACACGAGATTTTCGAGTTCCGTCAGTTGGAGCACTTTCTAAAAATCATGTTTTACCACTGGGGAAGCTTTGACATGCTCAAAGTTTACCGAAAATGGGGGTTGGCTTTGTTTAGAGGTGCCGGGGCCAGAACGGGCGGAACCTGGCCGAGTTCCCTTCTTTCTACAACTTGGCCGGTGCCATAGCCTCCCCAGGGGTAGAACATGACCCTCAGAAGGTGCTCCAACTGATGGCACTCGAAAATCTCGATTCCTTTGTGAGTTATGAATTTCAAGGGTTTAATACTATGGAAAATCGTAAATCACCAACGACACGAGATTTTCGAGTTCCGTCAGTTGGAGCACTTTCTAAAAATCATGTTTTACCACTGGGGAAGCTTTGACATGCTCAAAGTTTACCGAAAATGGGGGTTGGCCTTGTTTAGAGGTGCCGGGGCCAGAACGGGCTGAACCTGGCCGAGTTCCCTTCTTTCTTCAACTTGGCCGGTGCCATAGCCTCCCCAGGGGTAGAACATGACCCTCAGAAGGTGCTCCAACTGACGGCACTCGAAAATCTCGATTCGTTTGTGAGTTATGAATTTCCTCGGTTTAATAGTATGGAAAATCGTAAATCACAAACGACACGAGATTTTCGAGTTCCGTCAGTTGGAGCACTTTCTAAAAATCATGTTTTTCCACTGGGGAAGTGTAATATCCCGAAAATTTCACTATTATTTTTATAAAATAGGTCGTGAAATTTGAAGTGAAATGGTGTGATTTCGTATTTTTAGGGGTTTTCGTCGTAAAACGATAATTACGGTGGTAATTATAAGTTACAAGAGGTTAAACAAGGTAACTTTTTACCCGTTGAGAATTTGGGAAAACTTCCTTCACGGAAGTTGTAGAACTCGTCGAATCGAGTTCGTAGGAATTTGGTTCACAGAAAATGGACATCGTATGAAGGAGTTATGGCCCTCGGAAATTGCACGATTTTCTATAAAACATGAAAATGTTTTATTTTTGGGATTTTTATTCTCTCTCCTCCCTCTCTCTCTCTCCCCCCCGCGCGCACTCTCTCTCTCTCTCTCCGCACCTGCCCAGTTTCCGGCCACCACCTCCGGCCACCGTTGGTTCTCACCGCCCCCACCACTCGACGCAGCACGGGCCGACGGTCCAAACTGGACCGGTCGTGCCGCGGGCTTTGCCGGCGTGACGCCGCACGCGGCAAGGGAAGGAAGTCCGATTTGCCCCCTCGTTGTCCGACCCTTTTCCGGCCACCCCGGACTACTTCGGGTATTGGGTTTTGAAGCCCTCAACCCCATGAACACGATGGTGCCCTTGGATTTCACCGAAAACCACCGTACGCGGCGGATTGAGCTTGGGAAGTTTTGGATCTAGAACTTGCCGACACCGATTCCGGCCACTTCCACTCCGATCCAGACTTTGAGGTAGTTACTAAACTTGTTGGGATTGTTGATTTCTACATTCTGGTAAAATTTGGTAGCCATCGGACCACCTTGACCGGCGGCCGGCAGCCACCTCCGGCGGCGCGTCGGCGGCGCGTCAGGTCGGTCCGGGAGCAATTCTCTGCTCCGTTTGGCTTGTTTCGTCGATACGAACAACTTTCGTGTTTTGACTTTTGTCAAATTCGTCGTTTGACCGATGGTCAATTAACCCGATTTATCAGATCGTACGATTTACGATTCGAGAGATCCGACCGTCAGATGATCATCAATTTTGATCGTGTGGTTAGTATTGAGATTTTAAGCATGTTGGACCGTTGGATTATTGAAATTATATCGTTTGATCAATGATCAATTATGCAATGATTATGGATCGTTAGATCCGTGATGATCCGACCGTTGGATCATCACCATTTTTGGATATGATGTTAGGATGCTAGAAATAAGCATGTTGATGGATTTTGGAAGTTTCGGATTTTGTGTGGGACCCGTTGATGAATAGTAGACGTGGGACCCACGTTGACCGACGGTTGACTTTTGGTCAAATGGTCTAGATTAATATTTCCGATGTCCTAAGTGACATTTGAGGAACATTGAATTATTTTGGAAGTGTATTATGCTAATTGGAAATTGCATAATCATAGGTGTTATGAAAGGTGTTGCGTACACGCTTGTCTATTCCTGATTCTTATTCGAAGACGCAGCAGGATTAAGAGGTGAGTGAATCTCACGATGTTTTTATATATATGAATATTAATTCATATTGTGTTGTTTGTGAAAGTAAATGATTACATTTATTTAAATGATTTTGTGATATACAATTAAATAAATAATTTAATTGATATATCGGCTTTGTGAATTTGGTGTTAAAACAATATTTGAAAATATTCATTTTATTGTTTTGATTTGTGGATTTTGTGGGAACACAACATTTCAAAAATATGATATTGTGTTTGCCTATTTGAATGATTTTGGACAAAGTAAATGGGTGAAAAATGGTAGCCCATTCAGTTAGAGCTCTAGACTGTGTAATACTAATAAAGGAGGGGAAAAATGGTACTCTCGCTTTATCCGTCCGTATTGTTTGATTAACTTGATGTATTAAAAGGAGAAGAAAAATAGTATTCTCACTTTTAATCAGGCGAAGTTAAAAATAACTTGATGTATTAAAAGGAGATGAATCTCACTTTTAATCAGGCTAAGTTATAAATGGTTTTGTGTGAGTAAAGATCGAGGGTTTATATTATTTAACATGCTGGATTACCCTGGTATTAACATACACGTTTATGGGGCGTGTGGGGTTAAAATACGTGGTATGGGACACGTAGGTTCAGTATATTAGATAATACGAATCTTCCGGATTTGAAATGGAACTTTTGAGTTTTAATTGATTCGTGAAAATAAAAGAATTCAGTTTTTGGGTAAACATGTATTCAGTGTGAGTAAACTTAGATCACTCATACCAGCTTCGTAAGCTGACCGGGTTTGTTGATATAACCCGGTACACTATTCCACGGTGTAGGGGTTATACCTGCAGGTTAGGATAACCAGGAGAAAGCAAGGTTGCATTCATTTATTGGTTTATAAGACTTCCGCTGTTTATGTAATAAACTCTGATGGATTAATTATTTAATATTTTGTAATAACAATTTATTATTTAATTTATGGCTTGTAATATGTAACCCTAAAGAACGGGTCAACATTTACATTTATTGGGCATGGAGTATATTTGTTGTACTCGAATTAAAGGAAAAAAATTTCTAGTGCATATTTGTATTTGATATTCCATGTAGTCACGTTCCCGAATTGGTTTGTAATTAAGGGCAAAATGCCCTATTAATTGATTCGAAAATCGGGGCGTGACAGTTTGGTATCAGAGCAATGGAACGCTCTATGGGAAGTGAATGAGCTATGGAATGCTCTAGAGAAGTGTTTGAGACAAGTAGAATTGCGAGTAGTGTCAGGGTTTAGAGCTTAGGATACGTAACGTGTTTCAAATTATGAGGGAAGTGTACCTTTTAACTGAACCTTGTTTCTTGGTTGTTAGGATTGTGTTCTTTGAACTATATCCTAAAGACGTGTAGTTGGGTTAAGCGTTAGGTTAGTAAACTCATCCAAGTAATGGTTACTTCGTATGCTTAATAGCACACAGTATTTATCGAGTGATGGCCCGACCGCGGCGGATCCCCATTTTATGTGCTCTTCAGTGCTGTGGTGTTGTTAAGAATATAAAGTACAAATTACAATTCCTTAAATGATAGTCTACATGGCTACATTCCTAATTCTCTCAACAGTACCCTGGATCAAACGACAGACTTGATCCACTGACCCTTTCTTGTTCTTCAGTAACTCAGTAGAGATCTGTGTTGCTACCGTTACTAGACAACCAATGTATGGATTGTCTGAGATCCCTTCTGTTCTTTCAGCAGTGGGCATGTCTGGTAGAATCGAAAAACCTGAAGTTAGGAATACAACAATGCCTAACTCACAACCGCCTATTAACTTCTGCACTGTTGACTGACTAATAGGGGCATAAATCACGTATGACCCTGTTGAATCAGTACAACTTTCTTGGAGTATATAGGTGTTGTGCATTTGCAACAAGGAGACACAATTACGTGGATCATGACCAGTTGTGATGTGTGCAATCTCCTGTACTTCTTTTTCCAATGCTAAGTGGTCCCACTGGTTCCGAGTTTGTACGTCAATGAAGAAGTCAAAGAGCTTTCTGTGAGAGACATGATGCTGGATTATTGCAGATGCAGTTCGAGTGAGACCATGAGGCTTATTCAGCCTGTTCCAGATTTTGTTGGTGGAGACTCTTATCCCTGAACCCTTGAACTTGGTTTGTTCAGCTACCTTCCATTCATGAGCAGTAGAGTTGCCGATGTCTGTGAAAAAGTCTGTCACTATTCTGCATGCCATCTGCAACAAGTTTCTTCTTCCTTCCACAGATGGTATGACACAAAAGTCTTGAGGTGGATAAGTGTCAGCCGCGGAATAATTTAACCGTTCCGCTTGCCTCTGAAGTATTTCTACCCATCGCCTTGCTCCAAAGGCTATGCCTGACTCCACTAGCGTTCGGTATGTTTGGTGCATGATTTGATCCTGTACATCAACATGTTCCACCCATACGACACGAGAGCTGCCGTTGAACAAATCTTGGATTAAGCATCCGGATGGACGCTTCTTGCATTGAGATTTTGAGTGTGGACCCAGTTTTGAGCTTAAACCGTCCACAGAGACATCAATCATTGCCCAACTTTGTTCTGTTTGTCGTTGGCAATAGCGAACAAAGTGAGTTACACGAGTGGAGACAGATGGACTGGTCACCTGAAATTCAGCAGTCATGACTTGGATGGTTTCGTTGTAGCTTTCAGTAGTCCCTGATGACAAGACATCAAGGATACTCGCCCTTGAAATGATGCTACCGAATATGGTGGACCATTGGTCCACATCCATGAAGAGATTCACGAGTACGACAGGACTGAGGGGAATAGTGGCTGTGTAGCGAGAAGCTTCGGTTTGGAAGTTAGTGGGAGTAAGATCAATACCGTTAGTGAAGATTCTCTTGTACTCTGCTTCATTCAGGAACTCATGAAGCGTGGCAGAGCTGGATTTGAGTGCAGAGATCCACAGTGGCGCAGCAGCAGATGCCATGATGATTAGCTCATCTCTGACCGACACAATGATTTCAGAAATCTTAGTTGTGTCTGCCACGACAGATGCTTCTGCCACGGCAAATGCTTCTTCAGGTTCTGAACGGTTGATGTTGTCTGATGGTTGTTGTGTAGAAGAAGAGTGATGTGGGATCGACATACACTTTTGAATATCCCTCCTCATGTGAGACTTTTCCCTTGGACCGATGACTGCAGGAATTGGAAGAGTCTGAGGTTGTGGGGTAGTCTCTTCAATCCCTTTTAGTAGCTCACTATTGGGAGTAACTCGTTTTCCACAGTGGTTGCAGTTGATTCTGTTGAATGCTGCTTGGTACTGGCTAAGTTGAGCTTGAAGCTCATTGATTTGCTGTCTCAGCAGAAAATTTTGTTGACGAGTTGTTTGGGCAGGCGTTTTGGGTCGATGCTTTATCACCCACGCAGAGACTTGTGCAAACGTTAACCTTATTTGGTCACCCAAATCTTGTCGTTGTTGAACAGTTGGCTGTGGAAAAGCCTCGACGAAGTCCTTCAATGCTTGGACTTGGTATTTGGTGAAGCTCTTCCTCGGTGGAATACGTTTGGATGAACTAGGTTCAGCTTGTGGAGATGATACTTGTGGACTTGGGGCTACTTCAATGGCTTCGTCTTCTGCTAGAAGCATGTCTAGCATGTCGATATCGTTGTCGAATTCGATTGCTGGTGAAATTATTTCATCTAAGCCCTCAAAGAATTGGCTTTCAGAGGGATCAGATTGAAGTAATTCACTGAACGAATTCACTTTACGTGACATGTTTGAGTTGGTGTAAATTTCTGAGAAGCTGGAATGAAGAAGTCCTCTTTGAAAGAGAAAGGAGGTTATGGCACTAATGGAAAGTATCTGTTAGTGGATGCGTAAGGTTATATTTATTGTTGGTGGAGGATTTGAAAATTCAAAAGCAAAAGTGAGCGGCTGATTACAGCTAATTGTCGGAGCCCTTGGAGATCGTGGAAGATTTTTTTTTTTCCCCGATGCATGGATTTTCCACATACAGTTCCACTCTTGTGAGACCTCGCATCTTTTGAGGAATTAATTATGCGAAAGCAAAAGGAAAAGAGTCATTATGACCGGTGTTAGTGGAAGACTGAGTTTTTGTTGATTAAATCTTGTGGAATCTTGTATCGTGGGCGATACTTTTGAGTAATTGAGACAGATATGAGCAATAATTATTCTTAGTGGGTTGCCGAGTGCACCGCACTTACTTTAAAGAAAGGTTTCCCTTACGGTGGAAAGTTGTGTTTAAATACATAGGATAAGGAGTCGTGTTGCATAACTCATATCTGATTTCAAACAAACACATCTACTAGAATTTGCAAAATGGTGAGCAAAGGAGAGTGCAGTAAGAGATCAAAGAATACTGATTGGAGTGAACTTCCGGTGGAGATCTGGAAGTATATTTTCCAGTTGGTGGCTACCGCATCCCTGCAGAGCACAATGGAACTCCGTTGTGTCTCGAAGGACTTCAAGGAGTATGCCGATAGCTGGTCTACCTTGGCGGCGATCGACATGGATGGATTCGATGGTGGATCCAGACCCACTGGTTCCATAGAAGCGGATAGGCAAGTGCGTATCTTCGCAAATCGGTGCTGGGAAGCAAGGAACCCGGAGTCTCTGTTCCGATTGGGAATACGAGTACTCGTGGAGGCAGCGAACATATCTTTAGCCCTGGAGTATTTCGATGCGGCATGCAAACCAGGAACATTCTATGGTTCGCGTCCCAGTTCGGTGGTAGGTCATCATGTTGCGTTTTATGCAGCATGTATGATTAAGATGATATTGGGACCACGAGCCGAGCAGCAGAAAACGGTGCAGCGACTGTGTGAAGCCCTCGACTGGTGGAGAAGCGGATGGAACATCTACTACTGTAGACAAGAAGTCGAGCGGATGATGCATCAGGCTGAGTTTTGTCATGAGCATCTACTATTGTATTTTCCGTCGACTACTGCTTTCCTGCCCGCCGGTAAATGTCTTACTTGCGGTGAGTCAAGTTTTTGGCGTCCTTTTGGCCAGGACATGTGGGACGTGGATGGAGATAGACATGCAGCTAGAGAATGTTGCGACACTTGCAAGTGTTTCGTGGAGGCAGCATATTTCTATCAGCTTATGATGTATGGAATTCCGAGACATCCGGCCTCTTATCCACGAAGTCACTATTGGAGGTTTAAGGATGGCTTCTGGTAGTGAAAGCCCTGTGAGGCAAGTTAAGAGTTTGTAATAGAAGTGTGTGCAAGTTGCTTTCTAGTTATGTTGTGCTGTATTGTGTAATACCCGGTTTATTATTAAATAAATTCTGGGATTTGAATTTCAGGTTGTGAGAATCAAGTTGTGGTTGTGTTGTGGTTTGATGTGTACTACCCGGTTATTGGTGAATAAAATTCTGAGATTTCAAACTGAAGTCGTGATAACCTTGGGTGTACTCTACGTCCTAATTTCGGGACGAAATTTCTTTAAGGAGGGTAGACTGTAATATCCCGAAAATTTCACTATTATTTTTATAAAATAGGTCGTGAAATTTGAAGTGAAATGGTGTGATTTCGTATTTTTAGGGGTTTTCGTCGTAAAACGATAATTACGGTGGTAATTATAAGTTACAAGAGGTTAAACAAGGTAACTTTTTACCCGTTGAGAATTTGGGAAAACTTCCTTCACGGAAGTTGTAGAACTCGTCGAATCGAGTTCGTAGGAATTTGGTTCACAGAAAATGGACATTGTATGAAGGAGTTATGGCCCTCGGAAATTGCACGATTTTCTATAAAACATGAAAATGTTTTATTTTTGGGATTTTTATTCTCTCTCCTCCCTCTCTCTCTCTCCCCCCCGCGCGCACTCTCTCTCTCTCTCTCCGCACCTGCCCAGTTTCCGGCCACCACCTCCGGCCACCGTTGGTTCTCACCGCCCCCACCACTCGACGCAGCACGGGCCGACGGTCCAAACTGGACCGGTCGTGCCGCGGGCTTTGCCGGCGTGACGCCGCACGCGGCAAGGGAAGGAAGTCCGATTTGCCCCCTCGTTGTCCGACCATTTTCCGGCCACCCCGGACCACTTCGGGTATTGGGTTTTGAAGCCCTCAACCCCATGAACACGATGGTGCCCTTGGATTTCACCGAAAACCACCGTACGCGGCGGATTGAGCTTGGGAAGTTTTGGATCTAAAACTTGCCGACACCGATTCCGGCCACTTCCACTCCGATCCAGACTTTGAGGTAGTTACTAAACTTGTTGGGATTGTTGAGTTCTACATTCTGGTAAAATTTGGTAGCCATCGGACCACCTTGACCGGCGGCCGGCAGCCACCTCCGGCGGCGCGTCGGCGGCGCGTCAGGTCGGTCCGGGAGCAATTCTTTGCTCCGTTTGGCTTGTTTCGTCGATACGAACAACTTTCGTGTTTTGACTTTTGTCAAATTCGGTCGTTTGACCGATGGTCAATTAACCCGATTTATCGGATCGTACGATTTACGATTCGAGAGATCCGACCGTCAGATGATCATCAATTTTGATCGTGTGGTTAGTATTGAGATTTTAAGCATGTTGGACCGTTGGATTATTGAAATTATATCGTTTGATCAATGATCAATTATGCAATGATTATGGATCGTTAGATCCGTGATGATCCGACCGTTGGATCATCACCATTTTTGGATATGATGTTAGGATGCTAGAAATAAGCATGTTGATGGATTTTGGAAGTTTCGGATTTTGTGTGGGACCCGTTGATGAATAGTAGACGTGGGACCCACGTTGACCGACGGTTGACTTTTGGTCAAATGGTCTAGATTAATATTTCCGATGTCCTAAGTGACATTTGAGGAACATTGAATTATTTTGGAAGTGTATTATGCTAATTGGAAATTGCATAATCATAGGTGTTATGAAAGGTGTTGCGTACACGCTTGTCTATTCCTGATTCTTATTCGAAGACGCAGCAGGATTAAGAGGTGAGTGAATCTCACGATGTTTTTATATATATGAATATTAATTCATATTGTGTTGTTTGTGAAAGTAAATGATTACATTTATTTAAATGATTTTGTGATATACAATTAAATAAATAATTTAATTGATATATCGGCTTTGTGAATTTGGTGTTAAAACAATATTTGAAAATATTCATTTTATTGTTTTGATTTGTGGATTTTGTGGGAACACAACATTTCAAAAATATGATATTGTGTTTGCCTATTTGAATGATTTTGGACAAAGTAAATGGGTGAAAAATGGTAGCCCATTCAGTTAGAGCTCTAGACTGTGTAATACTAATAAAGGAGGGGAAAAATGGTACTCTCGCTTTATCCGTCCGTATTGTTTGATTAACTTGATGTATTAAAAGGAGAAGAAAAATAGTATTCTCACTTTTAATCAGGCGAAGTTAAAAATAACTTGATGTATTAAAAGGAGATGAATCTCACTTTTAATCAGGCTAAGTTATAAATGGTTTTGTGTGAGTAAAGATCGAGGGTTTATATTATTTAACATGCTGGATTACCCTGGTATTAACATACACGTTTATGGGGCGTGTGGGGTTAAAATACGTGGTATGGGACACGTAGGTTCAGTATATTAGATAATACGAATCTTCCGGATTTGAAATGGAACTTTTGAGTTTTAATTGATTCGTGAAAATAAAAGAATTCAGTTTTTGGGTAAACATGTATTCAGTGTGAGTAAACTTAGATCACTTATACCAGCTTCGTAAGCTGACCGGGTTTGTTGATATAACCCGGTACACTATTCCACGGTGTAGGGGTTATACCTGCAGGTTAGGATAACCAGGAGAAAGCAAGGTTGCATTCATTTATTGGTTTATAAGACTTCCGCTGTTTATGTAATAAACTCTGATGGATTAATTATTTAATATTTTGTAATAACAATTTATTATTTAATTTATGGCTTGTAATATGTAACCCTAAAGAACGGGTCAACATTTACATTTATTGGGCATGGAGTATATTTGTTGTACTCGAATTAAAGGAAAAAAATTTCTAGTGCATATTTGTATTTGATATTCCATGTAGTCACGTTCCCGAATTGGTTTGTAATTAAGGGCAAAATGCCCTATTAATTGATTCGAAAATCGGGGCGTGACAGGAAGCTTTGACATGCTCAAAGTTTAATGAAAATGGGGGTTGGCCTTGTTTTGAGATGCCGGGGCCAGAACGGTCCGAACCTGGCCGAGTTCCCTTCTTTCTCCAACTTGGCCGGTGCCATAGCCTCCCCAGGGGTAGAACATGACCCTCAGAAGGTGCTCCAACTGACGGCACTCGAAAATCTCGATTCGTTTGTGAGTTATGAATTTCCTCGGTTTAATACTATGGAAAATCGTAAATCACAAACGACACGAGATTTTCGAGTTCCGTCAGTTGGAGCACTTTCTAAAAATCATGTTTTACCACTGGGGAAGCTTTGACATGCTCAAAGTTTAACGAAAATGGGGGTTGGCCTTGTTTTGAGGTGCCGGGGCCAGAAAGGGCCGAACCTGGCCGAGTTCCCTTCTTTCTCCAACTTGGCCGGTGCCATAGCCTCCCCAGGGGTAGAACATGACCCTCAGAAGGTGCTCCAACTGACGGCACTCGAAAATCTCGATTCGTTTGTGAGTTATGAATTTCCTCGGTTTAATACTATGGAAAATCGTAAATCACAAACGACACGAGATTTTCGAGTTCCGTCAGTTGGAGCACTTTCTAAAAATCATGTTTTACCACTGGGGAAGCTTTGACATGCTCAAAGTTTAACGAAAATGGGGGTTGGCTTTGTTTAGAGGTGCCGGGGCCAGAACGGGCGGAACCTGGCCGAGTTCCCTTCTTTCTACAACTTGGCCGGTTCCATAGCCTCCCCAGGGGTAGAACATGACCCTCAGAAGGTGCTCCAACTGACGGCACTCGAAAATCTCTATTCGTTTGTGAGTTATGAATTTCCTCGGTTTAATACTATGGAAAATCGTAAATCACAAACGACACGAGATTTTCGAGTTCCGTCAGTTGGAGCACTTTCTAAAAATCATGTTTTACCACTGGGGCAGCTTTGACATGCTCAAAGTTTAACGAAAATGGGGGTTGGCCTTGTTTAGAGGTGCCGGGGCCAGAACGGGCCGAACCTGGCCGAGTTCCTTTCTTTCTCCAACTTGGCCGGTGCCATAGCCTCCCCAGGGGTAGAACATGACCCTCAGAAGGTGCTCCAACTGACGGCACTCGAAAATCTCGATTCGTTTGTGAGTTATGAATTTCCTCGGTTTAATACTATGGAAAATCGTAAATCACAAACGACACGAGATTTTCGAGTTCCGTCAGTTGGCGCACTTTCTAAAAATCATGTTTTACCACTGGGGAAGCTTTGACATGCTCAAAGTTTAACGAAAATGGGGGTTGGCCTTGTTTTGAGGTGCCGGGGCCAGAACGGGCCGAACCTGGCAGAGTTCCCTTCTTTCTCCAACTTGGCCGGTGCCATAGCCTCCCCAGGGGTAGACCATAACCCTCAGAAGGTGCTCCAACTGACGGAACTCGAAAATCACGATTCGTTTGTGAGTTATGAATTTCCTCGGTTTAATACTATGGAAAATCGTAAATCACAAACGACACGAGATTTTCGAGTTCCGTCAGTTGGAGCACTTTCTAAAAATCATGTTTTACCACTGGGGAAGCTTTGACATGCTCAAAGTTTACCGAAAATGGGGGTTGGCTTTGTTTAGAGGTGCCGGGGCCAGAACGGGCGGAACCTGGCCGAGTTCCCTTCTTTCTACAACTTGGCCGGTGCCATAGCCTCCCCAGGGGTAGAACATGACCCTCAGAAGGTGCTCCAACTGACGGCACTCGAAAATCTCGATTCTTTTGTGAGTTATGAATTTCAAGGGTTTAATACTATGGAAAATCGTAAATCACCAACGACACGAGATTTTCGAGTTCCGTCAGTTGGAGCACTTTCTAAAAATCATGTTTTACCACTGGGGAAGCTTTGACATGCTCAAAGTTTACCGAAAATGGGGGTTGGCCTTGTTTAGAGGTGCCGGGGCCAGAACGGGCTGAACCTGGCCGAGTTCCCTTCTTTCTACAACTTGGCCGGTGCCATAGCCTCCCCAGGGGTAGAACATGACCCTCAGAAGGTGCTCCAACTGACGGCACTCGAAAATCTCGTTTCGTTTGTGAGTTATGAATTTCCTCGGTTTAATACTATGGAAAATCGTAAATCACAAACGACACGAGATTTTCGAGTTCCGTCAGTTGGAGCACTTTCTAAAAATGATGTTTTACCACTGGGGAAGCTTTGACATGCTCAAAGTTTAATGAAAATGGGGGTTGGCCTTGTTTTGAGGTGCCGGGGCCAGAACGGGCCGTACCTGGCCGAGTTCCCTTCTTTCTCCAACTTGGCCGGTGCCGTAGCCTCCCCAGGGGTAGAACATGACCCTCAGAAGGTGCTCCAACTGACGGCACTCGAAAATCTCGATTCGTTTGTGAGTTATGAATTTCCTCAGTTTAATACTATGGAAAATCGTAAACCACAAACGACACGAGATTTTCGAGTTCCGTCAGTTGGAGCACTTTCTAAAAATCATGTTTCACCACTAGGGAAGCTTTGACATGCTCAAAGTTTAACGAAAATGGGGGTTGGCCTTGTTTTGAGGTGCCGGGGCCAGAACGGGCCGAACCTGGCCGAGTTCCCTTCTTTCTCCAACTTGGCCGGTGCCATAGCCTCCCCAGGGGTAGAACATGACCCTCAGAAGGTGCTCCAACTGACGGCACTCGAAAATCTCGATTCGTTTGTGAGTTATGAATTTCCTCGGTTTAATACTATGGAAAATCGTAAATCACAAACGACACGAGATTTTCGAGTTCCGTCAGTTGGAGCACTTTCTAAAAAACATGTTTTACCATTGGGGAAGTTTGACATGCTCAAAGTTTAACGAAAATGGGGGTTGGCCTTGTTTAGAGGTGTCGGGGCCAGAACGGGCCGAACCTGGCCGAGTTCCCTTCTTTCTCCAACTTGGCGGGTGCCATAGCCTCCCCAGGGGTAGAACATGACCCTCAGAAGGTGCTCCAACTGACGGCACTCGAAAAGCTCGATTCGTTTGTGAGTTATGAATTTCAAGGGTTTAATACTATGGAAAATCGTAAATCACAAACGACACGAGATTTTCGAGTTCCGTCAGTTGGAGCACTTTCTAAAAATCATGTTTCACCACTGGGGAAACTTTGACATGCTCAAAGTTTAACGAAAATGGGGGTTGGCCTTGTTTTGAGGTGCCGGGGCCAGAACGGGCCGAACCTGGCCGAGTTCCCTTCTTTCTCCAACTTGGCCGGTGCCATAGCCTCCCCAGGGGTAGAACATGACCCTCAGAAGGTGCTCCAACTCACGGCACTCGAAAATCTCGATTCGTTTGTGAGT
This sequence comes from Rubus parviflorus, assembly GCA_029955375.1. NCBI lineage: Eukaryota > Viridiplantae > Streptophyta > Magnoliopsida > Rosales > Rosaceae > Rubus > Rubus parviflorus. Next base: position 526,179 of record JARGGL010000008.1, on the reverse strand, counting down.
TATGAATTTCCTCGGTTTAATACTATGGAAAATCGTAAATCACAAACGACACGAGATTTTCGAGTTCCGTCAGTTGGAGCACTTTCTAAAAAACATGTTTTACCATTGGGGAAGTTTGACATGCTCAAAGTTTAACGAAAATGGGGGTTGGCCTTGTTTAGAGGTGTCGGGGCCAGAACGGGCGGAACCTGGCCGAGTTCCCTTCTTTCTCCAACTTGGCGGGTGCCATAGCCTCCCCAGGGGTAGAACATGACCCTCAGAAGGTGCTCCAACTGACGGCACTCGAAAAGCTCGATTCGTTTGTGAGTTATGAATTTCAAGGGTTTAATACTATGGAAAATCGTAAATCACAAACGACACGAGATTTTCGAGTTCCGTCAGTTGGAGCACTTTCTAAAAATCATGTTTCACCACTGGGGAAACTTTGACATGCTCAAAGTTTAACGAAAATGGGGGTTGGCCTTGTTTTGAGGTGCCGGGGCCAGAACGGGCCGAACCTGGCCGAGTTCCCTTCTTTCTCCAACTTGGCCGGTGCCATAGCCTCCCCAGGGGTAGAACATGACCCTCAGAAGGTGCTCCAACTCACGGCACTCGAAAATCTCGATTCGTTTGTGAGTTATGAATTTCCTCGGTTAATACTATGGAAAATCGTAAATCACAAACGACACGAGATTTTCGAGTTCCGTCAGTTGGAGCACTTTCTAAAAATCATGTTTTACCACTGGGGAAGCTTTGACATGCTCAAAGTTTAACGAAAATGGGGGTTGGCTTTGTTTAGAGGTGCCGGGGCCAGAACGGGCGGAACCTGGCCGAGTTCCCTTCTTTCTACAACTTGGCCGGTTCCATAGCCTCCCCAGGGGTAGAACATGACCCTCAGAAGGTGCTCCAACTGACGGCACTCGAAAATCTCTATTCGTTTGTGAGTTATGAATTTCCTCGGTTTAATACTATGGAAAATCGTAAATCACAAACGACACGAGATTTTCGAGTTCCGTCAGTTGGAGCACTTTCTAAAAATCATGTTTTACCACTGGGGCAGCTTTGACATGCTCAAAGTTTAACGAAAATGGGGGTTGGCCTTGTTTAGAGGTGCCGGGGCCAGAACGGGCCGAACCTGGCCGAGTTCCCTTCTGTTCCTGCCGTTTCCCAGCTGCTCGGTAGGGACGCACCTGGAGTGCACTTGAGTACCTGAAAGGGCAAAGGAGGTCAGGGGAGGCCGGCGTGTACCGACCGAAGACCCTCCGACGCTCAAGTTAGTCCCGAGAGGATTTGAGCAGAGCTTCTAGGAATGGAGAGAACTTACTTGAATAAGGAGTGAGGACTCCTTATATATGAGCTGAGGTCGGAGACAAGCTTCCCTGGCGTGGGGGACATCCCATGACACGAGGGAATACTCTATTATTCCACTACCTCGACACGCGCGTCGAGGGACGGCGGTGCCTAGTGCGGTCCTAGTGCGGTATGGGCGTTCTTTAGTGCGATCCGCGAGGTAGTGGACAAGCACGTGCTGCCAGGTGGCTGTGCCGGTACTGACTGGACTGTGTGTCCACGGTACCGGGTCGAGAGATGTCCCTGTAAGGCCAAGGGGAAGGCTTGTTGTCGGTACACCCGGCCTGGTATTGCTGGTACCGCTGGGGTACCGCCAGGGCTTTGCTAGTAGGCTCGGTAGGGGATCCCTACCGAGTGAGTATATGCCGCTGGGGCGTTGCCTGGGCCGCTGGGGCATTGTCAAGGCAGTGCACTCGGTAGGGGATCCCTACCGAGTAAGTAGATGCCGCTGGGGCGTGGTAATGGGCCCAGAGGTGGGCTGTTCAGCGATGGTGGGCTACTCCTGACCCGTCATGGGGTCTGTACCGGGACAGATATGAAATGGTAGCAACAGAAGTCCCCCAAGTCCCGAGCAAGAGGAAGTGCTTGGTCGGGGACTTAGTCCAAAAATTCATATCAGGACGTAGCCAAGTGTCGGTGTGGCAGCCACGGCGCTTAGGGTCGGCCCACGTAGTCCCCCAAGTCCCCGAACAAGGGGTTCCTCCCGGGAGGGAGTTGTAACCGCTCCGAGTTCTAAGGGAATTGCCAAGGTCGTGCCTGTTGGTATGCTTGGCGTAACTGCCGAGGTAGTGGGGCGCTACGTGTCGCCTCTCGGGCGGTTTGGAACTGCATGGGGAGTTCAACCGTTGCATTGACACGTGTCGTCATCCTGTGAAGCGACGGTTGGTGTCGTACGGTGCAGATGTCCCAGGTCCCGCTATATATATAGGGGTGAAGAGAGTTCACTTCACCTCATTCTTGAATTTTTTCATTCCAGAGCTCTGAAACTTGTCGGTAGAGAGTGTGAGAGCCTGTTGCCGGTAGCGTTCAATTTGACCAACCGTTGTCTCGACTTCCGCCGTTTGACAGTGTAAGTACCGAGAACTCTTGTGTTATCTTTATGTGGTTCTGCTTTTGTAACGTAGTTTGCGTACCGGTGTCCTGCCTTAGTACCGAGCTAGGTTGCATAGGCTTAGGATTGTCGTCCCGGTGAGCAACTTAGTTTATCTCTTGCAGATGTCTGATTCAGAGAGCCAGAGTGTAGGGAGCGGCAATGCCTTTTCTGGTGAAGAGCCAGAGAGGTCCTCGTCGGTAGAGATTGTGGATGTGGCCTCCAGTACCGGGAGTAGCAGCAGCGAGACTCGGTCATGTTCGTCCGGTACGGACGCCGTCCGAATTGAGAGCCTGTTCGAGACGGTGATGAGGGGCATCACTACCGGTGAAGACTTAGAGCCGTTGAATACGTTCAAAGATGGCCAGTTGATTCCCGGGAGTAGCAGTTCTGTGCCGGCCACCGAGGTGGTGGGGGGAGTAGAGGCTCGGTCGGAGGCAGAGACTGCTGAGGAGGAGGTACCAGAGGAATCGGTACCTGCGGGTTTTGCGGTAGACCGCCTGAAACTCAGTGCTTCTACCGAGGATGACCTGGTGGCTCTGAGGAAAGCGTTCAGTATTCCGGACTCGGTGACCATGCGCCTACCGGAGATGGGGGAACTGAGGAGTGCCTCTTCAGTACCGGGTGAAACCTTGGTACATCCGTTCTTCTTTGGGGAGGGCCTACGGATCCCGTTGCCATCGTACCAGCAGAGGTTCTTGGCCGAGGTGGGCCTTGCCATTGCTCAGCTGAATCCCAACACCTGGCGGTGTCTTGACGCACTGTATACCCTGTACCGGCACTGTGCCTTTGGTGAGCCGGACTTGGCTGTGTTCTTCAGCCAGTGGTCCCTGGAGGAGCATTCAAAAACTGACAAGGGGTGGTATAAGGCCAAGTCGGTAGGAAAACCTTGTGTAGAGTGTCCCCGAGACACTGAATTGATGGACTTTGTACATAAGTACAAGAAGGTAACCCGGTGCTGTCTGTCGAAAAGTGCTCTTGCCCGGGAAGGTATGGCCGGTGAGGCCGACATCGAGTCTCATGACCTCGGGAGCCCGGAGATCATCAGGGACCCGCTGGTGTTTGGTAATCCGACCTCCCAGCAGACTTGGAAGCACCGATACTTCTTCGTTGGTGGTCAATGGGAGTTTCCCGAAGGGTCTGACCCACCGTTGAAGAGAGTGCCTTGTAGCTTTAGAGACGCCCCTGGTTGATAGCCTTCCCGAGTCTAGACTTTGTGGTTGTGCACCTTATTGTGTCTCAGTACTAATGGGTGCTTTGTTTTTTTGTTTGCAGTTGACCAGTCTTGGAGGAAGCTTACCGAGAGGCAGGAGGAAGAGATTGAGTGGATCCGGGAGAACATCTCGATAGTCCTGAGGAGGTCCACCGTTCTGCTCAACCGGTACTCGCTTCACTTTTCGGGCTTAGCACCGATCCCGTGTCCCTGTAAGTTTATACCGGTAACACACTTGTACATGTATGCTTATATACTGTGGTCTGATTTCGGTACTGTGCCTTGCAGTCTTGCCTCAATTCCGTCGGTACCGTCGACTTTCGGACGATTTAAGCATGGTGCGGGAGCGCAGGGATTTTTACCAGCTGAAGAAGGCCGTGGGTGACGACCCACTTCCCGAGGCTCAGCTGGTCGCTGCGGAGACTGCCGGCGCTCCTGCTGAGGCTGCCGGTGCTGCTATCGATGCTGCCGGGAAGAGGAAGAAGAAGAAAGCCAAACGAGTGCGTGCCACTTCTGAGGCTGATGTGGGGGAGGAGGACTCGGGGGTCCCTGAGGCTCCCGAGGCTGAAGAGGCTGAGGTTTCAGCAGAGGTTGCTACGGTGTCCTTGAAAAGGACTGCTCGGGAAGAGGTAAACCCCATGCTTAACCTTTTTTTTTCGATTTTTATCTGCCCTGCCGGTACTTATGCTTTTGTAGTTTGTCAAACAGGTGAGGGAGCACCGGAAGAAGCAGAAGGTGTCGGTGGCAGAGACCTCTGTTGAAGGGCCCGTGGAGGGTGCCGGTACCGCCCTGGCTACCCGCAGTACCGGGTCGGAAGCCATCTTTGGTAGGGAGGTCGAGTCCGAGAACGCCAAGCTGTTCTTCGGTTGTGCCAGGAAGGCACTGCTGGACCCTCTCCCGCTGTCCAAGTTGGCCACTTTGCCGGCCATGACGATGAAGCAGCAACGGGACCTCCTCTTTCAGTGCAAGCAGAAGGTACCGTCCTGCTTGTTTATTTATTTTTTTTTTTTTGAGCGCCAGACACTTATATATGTGTACTCTTTGGCAGCTGGCATACGAGGAGCTGATGCTGGACCGCCGGTACTGGGAGGAGCTACGCTCTGTCGGTGGGCAGGTCGAAAATATGAAGTCCGGCTACAACACCATGTATAAGCTGAAGGAGGAGGCGACGGCTGAGCTTGCCAAGGTCAAGGAGGAAGCCGGTAGGCTAGTTCAAGAGGCGGAGGAGAAGGCCAAGGCTGCTGTGGCTTCTGAGGTGGCTAGGATCCAAGCCGACTTCGACAAGCGGCTGGAGGAGGCTGTCGGGAAGGCCAGGGAGGAGGCTGTGATGGCCTACCGGCGTGACCGGCAGCGCGCTGTGGAGCAGGCCACAGCCTATATGGAGGGTGGAGCTTACATTCTTGGTAAGATCAAGGATGCCTTCCCGGCCCAAGACTGGAGTCGACTCCCGGTGCCAACCGTCACCGAGGACTTCGTTGATGATGAGCACAAATCTATCCTCCAGGAGATCGACGAAGAAGCCGGTACCTCTGGCCAACCAGCGCAGCAGCAGCAGCAGGAATGAAGTCCCCCTGTGTGGGTAGTATAGGCCAAGGGCCTTGTAATCTTTGTTTGTTTTTTTTTTTGTGGGTGTTTCGACCCATTTCTGAACAATCATCCCGGTGGGGACTGCTCTCTCGGGAGCTAGTACTTGTTGGCCATAAGGCCTTTATTTCTTGTCGAATAATGGCGTGCTTCGCCTTCTTTATTTTATGAAATTTGCAGTTCTCGAAATATTTCCAAGTGTTTACTCGGGAGGACTGGATACATCAGTCTGCCCTCCGGTATGTTTTGCACTTTTCTTTATCTCATCTCACGTGGGTAGTTGATACCGGCATCGTGGATGTGTGCATGGGGGGTGTTATGCATGGGGGTAGCTGGTACCGGCCGCATGGCTTACAACAGTGTGCACATGGGTGTCGCTAGGACCACGCTGCATGTCGAACTAGGATAGAAACTTATGCATGGGGGTCGCTGGTACCGGACACATGACTTACAAGAGTTTCACATGGGGGTCGCTGGTACCGGCCTCATGTTGTGAAAATTTGCACATGGGTGTCGCTGGGAGCACGCTGCATGTCAAAATATAGGAGCAGAGACTTATGCATGGGGGTCGCTGGTACCGGCCACATGACTTAGAAGAGTTTCACACGGGGGTAGCTGGTACCGGCCTCATGTTTTGAAATTTTGCACATGGGTGTCGCGGGGATCACGCTGCATGTCAAAATATAGGAGCAGAAACTTATGCATGGGGGTCGCTGGTACCGGCCACATGACTTAGAAGAGTTTCACATGGGGGTAGCTGGTACCGGCCTCATGTTAATATAAGAGCATAGGAGCATAGGAGCAGAAACTTATGCATGGGGGTCGCTGGTACCGGCCACATGACTTATAAGAGTTTCACATGGGGGTAGCTGGTACCGGCCTCATGTTAATATAAGAGCATAGGAGCATAGGAGCAGAAACTTATGCATGGGGGTCGCTGGTACCGGCCACATGACTTATAAGAGTTTCACATGGGGGTAGCTGGTACCGGCCTCATGTTAATATAAGAGCATAGGAGCATAGGAGCAGAAACTTATGCATGGGGGTCGCTGGTACCGGCCTCATGACTTATAAGAGTTTCACATGGGGGTAGCTGGTACCGGCCTCATGTTAATATAAGAGCATAGGAGCATAGGAGCAGAAACTTATGCATGGGGGTAGCTAGTACCGGCCACATGACTTATAAGAGTTTCACATGGGGGTAGCTGGTACCCGCCTCATGTTAATATAAGAGCATAGGAGCATAGGAGCAAAAACTTATGCATGGGGGTCGCTGGTACCGGCCACATGACTTATAAGAGTTTCACATGGGGGTAGCTGGTACCCGCCTCATGTTAATATAAGAGCATAGGAGCATAGGAGCAAAAACTTATGCATGGGGGTCGCTGGTACCGGCCACATGACTTATAAGAGTTTCACATGGGGGTAGCTGGGACCGGCCTCATGTTAATATAGGAGCATAGGAGCAGAAACTTATGCATGGGGGTAGCTGGTACCGGCCACATGACTTATAAGAGTTTCACATGGGGGTAGCTGGTACCGGCCTCATGTTAATATAAGAGCATAGGAGCATAGGAGCAGAAACTTATGCATGGGGGTCGCTGGTACCGGCCACATGACTTATAAGAGTTTCACATTTCACCGACTGTAAGTGACTGATTTGATATATATGAACAGGAGTCGTTGCTCCTGGCCGGCATGTAACCGGTCTTTTACAATAGTACCGGTGGGAGCCATGCTCGACCGTTCCGTTGTACTGAATTTTCATTAGGGGGTGTGGACCCTCCTACCGATGTATTCCGGTGTTTTATGGGCGCGACCTACGGGTAGTAGTAGCGGAGGTGTTTAATGTTCCACGGGTGCGGGAGTGTGTACCCGTTGGAGTCCATTAGCCGGTAGGTTCCAGGCTTGACAACTTCGACTACCCGGTAGGGGCCTTCCCATTTTTGGTTGAACGTCATGGCTGCAGAGTCCTTCGTACTTAAGCGTACGCGGCGTAGTGCCCAGTCCCCCAGCTTGAGGTACCGGACCTTTGCCTTTGTGTCGAACTTGCGTTTGAGCCTGTTCTTGTGTTCTGCGTTCCGGAGGTTGGCCTGTTCACGGCGTTCCTCAAGTAGATCACGGTTGAGACACAACTGCTCTTCGTTTTCGTTTGGATCGAAAGTGTCGATCCTGTGGGTTGTGGAATTAATTTCAACCGGTACTACAGCTTCTGCACCGAAAGCGAGGGAGAACGGGGTTTCTCCGGTGGCAGCCTTATATGAGGTGCGGTACGCCCAAAGTACCTCCGGTAGCAGCTCTGGCCATGCGCCTTTCTTTTCGCCCAGCTTGGTCCTCATTGTTCTCTTCAGGATTTTGTTTACTGCCTCTACCTGACCGTTGGTCTGGGGGTGGGCTACCGATGCGAAGTACAGGGTGATGCCCTTGCACCGGCAAAATTCTCTGAAGGAGTTGGAATTGAATTGCCTTCCGTTGTCGGTGACAATGACTTGAGGGACACCGAAGCGGCAGATGACGTTTTCCCAGATGAATGTTTGAATTTGCTGGGAAGTGATGGACTTTAGGGCCTTGGCCTCTGTCCACTTGGTGGAGTAGTCGGTGGCGACAACCACATATTCAACGCCGCCGGTACCCTTTGGCATTGGCCCGATTAGGTCCAAGCCCCATTGTGCGAATGGGCACGGGTTGACCATCGTTTCTAGTGGCTGGGATGGCTTCGGTACATTTGGCGCGTTGAATTGGCAGGACTTGCATTGCCTGGTGAATGACACGGCGTCCCGGAGGAGGGTTGGCCAGTAGTATCCGAGCCTAACAAGCTTGTGAGCCATTGCTCTTCCTCCCGGGTGGTGGCCGCATATGCCCTCATGTACCTCCCTGATCGCCTCCCGGGACTCGGTGGGTCCGAGGCATCGTAGGTATGGCATTGAGTGGGCTCGCCGGTAAAGATGACTGTTGATGATGAGGTACCGGGAGGACCGGGATCTTACTTTCTTTGCCTCATCGTTATTTCTCGGGAGGGAGCCATCTCGCAGGTACTCCAGGATTGGTGTCATCCAGTTTGCTTCTTCGAGACGCAAGTGGTTCACCTCGACGGGTGTCGTCTCAGTACTGCGGTGCTCCAGCATAATAATGGGTACCGAGGCCCCTGGGTTGGGGTCAATAGCGGAAGCTATTCTGGCTAGGGCGTCAGCCCGTTGGTTCTCATCCCTTGGTACCTTTGTTAATTTGAAACACGAGAACCCAAGTGTGAGGTCTTTTACCAAGGTCGCGTACCGGCACATAGTGGGGTCTTTTGCCTGGTAGTCCCCCGTGACCTGGTTGACGATGAGCTGAGAATCACTGTAGACTTGGAGTTGTCTGGCTCCCATATCGCTGGCTAGCCGAAGGCCTGATAGAAGAGCCTCGTATTCAGCTTCGTTGTTGGAAGCTTTGAAGCTGAACCGGAGGGCACACTCCAAGTGAGATGTGTCTGGACTCTCGGTATGTGGGGTGATGAGAACGAGTCCTGCCCCGCTTCCGTGGGAGTTCGAGGCGCCGTCCACGTACAGCTGCCAGACCGGTATGGATGGGTCAAACGCATGCTCGCCAACGGTAGTTGGGGCGTCCTCGGCGGAAGTTGCTTTCTCCGCCGATGGCTGCTGATTAGTGTTAGCGTGCTCGGGTGTGAACTCGGAGACGAAGTCTGCTAATACCTGGGCCTTGATTGCCGGTCTGGGCCGGTAGGCAATGTCAAACTCGCTGAGTTCAATGCTCCACTTCGTGAGTCTCCCCGATGCCTCAGGCTTCTGCAGGATTATCCGCAGTGGATGGTCGGTCAGGACGACAATGGGGTGAGATTGGAAATAAGGCCGGAGTCTCCTGGCTGACACCATGAGTGCTAAAACGAGCTGTTCTATCTCCGGGTACCGAGTCTCGGTATCCAGTAGAGACTTGCTCGCATAGTCCACCGGTAAGTCTTCCCGATTGTCGCTCCTGACCAAGATTGAGCTCACGGCCGTCCTAGATACCGATAGGTATAGGAATAGTGGTTCCCCCAGCACTGGTCTGCTGAGCAGTGGGGCTGCCGCTAGGTATTCTTTCAGAGCAGTGAAGGCTTGTTCGCACTCGGTGGTCCAGCCTTCGAACTTCTTCCCGGTTTTGAGTATTTTGAAGAAGGGAGCACACCGGTCGGTAGACCGTGATATGAACCGGGAGAGGGCTGTGATCCTGCCGTTGAGGCTTTGGACGTCCTTGAAGGTTTTAGGAGATTTTAGCTCCAGGATAGCTCGAATCTTCTCGGGGTTAGCTTCGATGCCCCGGTGGCTGACCATGAAGCCGAGGAACTTACCTTCACCGACGCAAAAGACGCATTTCTCGGGATTGAGTTTCATCCCATAGTCTTGGAGGATGGAGAAGGTCTCCTGCAGGTCGGTGAGGTGATCAATTTGCTTGATACTCTTGACGAGCATGTCGTCCACGTAAACTTCCATGGTTCTGCCAATCTGCCTGGAGAACATGCGGTTGACTAACCGCTGGTATGTAGCACCGGCATTCTTCAGCCCGAAGGGCAAGACATTGTAGCAGTAAAGACCTTGGTTGGTCATGAAGGAGGTGTGCTCCTGGTCCTCGGGGTCAAGTTTGATCTGGTTGTAGCCTGAGTAGGCATCCATGAAGCTGAGGGCCTCGTGTCCAGCGGTAGAGTTCACCAGCTGGTCGATCCTTGGTAAGGGGAAACTGTCTTTGGGGCATGCCCGATTGAGATCGGTGAAGTCGATGCACATTCGCCACTTCCCGTTAGGCTTCCTTACCAGCACCGGGTTTGACAACCACCGAGGATACTGAACCTCGCAGATGAAACCGATGCTCAAGAGTTTATCTACCTCTGCTTTCATGGCCTCGTATCGCTCCTGGTCTCCCACCCTTCTCTTTTGTCGTACCGGCCGATAGGCGGGGTCGATACCAAGCTTATGAGAGATAATGGTGGTGGAGATACCGGGCATGTCTGCATACGACCAGGCGAAGATTGAGGCATTGTCCTTCAGGAGTCTGATCAGATCTCCCCGGAGAGTTATCGGTAGGCCGGTGCCGATCTTGACAACTCTGTCAGGCTGTTCAGGGAACAGGGCGATGTGTTCTACTTCCTCGTGGGGTTTGCCCTGTATGATCACTGCTCCTTCCCGGGGGTCGTCCGGCCTGTCGGTTGTTGCTGCTATGTCACCGGTAGTGACATTGCACACGTCCCGGCAGGGACGCCGTGGCTTAGTTTCCTGAGCATAACATGACCGGGCCATTGGCTGGCTTCCTCTGATGGAGGCGACTCCGACGGGAGTAGGGAACTTCAGCATGAGCAAGTAGTAGCACACACAGGCCTTGATCTGACAAAGGATAGGCCTACCGAGAATGAAATTGTAGGATGATTCACAGTCTACCACTAGCATGTGGGCAGATACCTTTCGGGACCTGGGGTACTGGCCGACCTCTACGTTGAGCCAGATGCTACCGAGAGGTTGGACTAGATCTCCCGAGAAGCTTATGAGCGGGTTCACCGTCCGCGATATGTTCTCGAGCGGTAGGTCCAGCTTGAGGTAGGCACTTTTGAAAATGATGTTGGCGGAGCTACCGCCATCCACCAGCACCTTGTGCATCAGGTCCGTGTGAACCTTGGCCGAGATCACGAGAGGGTCGTCGTGAGGGGTCACGATGCCGGACTCCTCGTCGTTGGAGAATTCAATCTTCCACGGGTCTCGCTTAGGCCTTTTCTGTACCGGGGCGGATTGCACGGAGAAGCATTGCAGGTGCTGCTTTGCTTCCTTCACGTGAGACTTGTGCTCAGATCGCGAAGTACCGAATAAGGTCGGCCCCCCGCTGATGGTGAAGATTTCCTTCCGATAACCCTGGTTGCCTTGCCCGGTGTATTGGCCAAGCTTCCCGTCTCGGTATAGCTGCTCGGCCACGTCCCGGAGAGTCTGACACTCATTGGTGTTGTGGGTCCCGGACTGATGGTGGGTGCAAAATTTACCGGTATTAGTCCGGTTGCCGGCGTATGCTTGCTTCGCCCATGGTTGGGGGAAAAGCTGGGGGTTTTCCTTGTAGATGTCCCCCAAGGGTTTGTTGAACGTTGTACAGACTAGCAGCCTGTCGTCGGTACCGTCCTGCTTACTGGACTTCTGGGGGCGGTTGTGCCTCCAGGAACTTTTCTTCTTGGGGTGCCGGTTATACCCGGTCTCGGTCCATCCTTGACTTGAGTCGTCCACCTGGTTAATACCGGCGGGTTGGCTGTATGGCCACTGACTTGGATGGGCCTGGGTTTCCCCGTGGTCCGAGTAACCGGAGTACTGCCCTTGCCCTCGTTGGTCGGAGTACAACTGTTCCCTGGGCTTGTTATAGCCGGGACCGACCTGATACACCGGTCGTTGTTGGTGGCTCTGGGGAGCCTGGTGTTGGGGGTTCCGCTCCCGGTTGGGGGGATCATACCTTCGGTTGTTCTCGCGGTTCTCCCAGTTGTTGCCGCGATTACCCCCTCGGTAGGAGTTGAACTTGTTGCGCTTGTCGCTCTGCCGAGAGTCGTCCGGCCGTGAGCCACCTCCCTGCTCCTGCTTACGCTTATCCCCGATGGGGTCCGCTGTGGTTGCGGAGGCCTTGTTTGCCTTGTGCATCGCGTTGAGCTGAAACTTCCGTTCGTAGGTCAGGTAGTAGCTCCGGGCGTATTGCCCCGCTCGGTTCATGAGTTCGGTGTAGGTGAGGACAGCGCTCGTGGCATTGAGCTTTCTGAGGAACTCGTCCGGTTGTAGGCCATCTCGGAAGATTTGGGCCGCAAGGACATCGTCCTTGGAGGTACAGCGCCGGTAGGCAGCTTTGAACCGCTCCATATAATCCGCCAGTCGCTCCCCGCTGGCTTGCTGGAAGCCGGTAAGTTCTCCCACCGAATAAAAGAAGCTGGACTTCGTGGCATACTCGGTGGTGAAAGCCTCGACTAGTTGCTCATAGCTGTCTATGGACTCCGGTTCTAGTTGATAGAACCACAGCATAGCCTCCTGAGTCAAGGTGTTGACGAAGGCGTGGCACCACTCCTCGTCAGTATAGCCCTTGCCATTGTAAGCGGATTGGAATGCGGTCACATGCATTACTGGGTCCTCTTTACCGGTATAGGAGTCCATCTTCAGGCTCTTGAAGTCCCGGTTGTGCTCATGGATCCTCCTGGTGAACGGACCGACTGGCTTCTTTGCTATGCCGAGGCTGGGTGCACTCTTAGCACCGCCGGTCTCGACCCTTCTGAGTCGGTCACTGAGCTCCCGGAAGAGGCTGACCAATGCGCCCTCGTCCCCTGCGCCTGCGCTGGTACTTATGGCGGGCGCGCTCACTGGTATCACAACGTGATCCTCGGTCCCGTCTTCATCCGGGAAGTGGACCACTCCCGCGGCATCGAGAAACGAGACCTTGGGCGTCGACGCTGCCGGTTGGGGGTGACTGGTCACACGCCCTGGCTTGGCTGGCAAGCGTTCTGCCGGTTTGAGAGGGGTCTCGGTCCCTAGCTGTGTCGAGACCGAGTGACTGGGCGTATGCTCGAGGCTAAGTCGCTCCCTGAGCAGGCCGATCTCCCGGGCGCTGGCTTCCTGCGCCGCAAGCTGATCGCAGCGCAGTCGCTCGTTGCTCTCTTGGAGGTCTCGGATCATGGCCTCAAGCCTAGCCATCATCGAGGATTCGTTCTGGTGGGACTCAGGGGTTTCCGACTCGGTGGAGTGGACTGCTGCCGGTGTTTCCTCGAGGAGGGGCTCAAGACCAGCAATAGTCGTTGTGTCCTTCGGTTGCTTGGACTTCTTACTTTGCTTGGCGGGTTGTGAGCCATCACCTGCTGATTTGGTCATAGCTTGACCGGTAGAGTACCTCACTGGGTGAGGGTGCTTTTGTTACTAAGTGGTGGAAATTTGTTCCCACAGATGGCGCCAAACTGTTCCTGCCGTTTCCCAGCTGCTCGGTAGGGACGCACCTGGAGTGCACTTGAGTACCTGAAAGGGCAAAGGAGGTCAGGGGAGGCCGGCGTGTACCGACCGAAGACCCTCCGACGCTCAAGTTAGTCCCGAGAGGATTTGAGCAGAGCTTCTAGGAATGGAGAGAACTTACTTGAATAAGGAGTGAGGACTCCTTATATATGAGCTGAGGTCGGAGACAAGCTTCCCTGGCGTGGGGGACATCCCATGACACGAGGGAATACTCTATTATTCCACTACCTCGACACGCGCGTCGAGGGACGGCGGTGCCTAGTGCGGTCCTAGTGCGGTATGGGCGTTCTTTAGTGCGATCCGCGAGGTAGTGGACAAGCACGTGCTGCCAGGTGGCTGTGCCGGTACTGACTGGACTGTGTGTCCACGGTACCGGGTCGAGAGATGTCCCTGTAAGGCCAAGGGGAAGGCTTGTTGTCGGTACACCCGGCCTGGTATTGCTGGTACCGCTGGGGTACCGCCAGGGCTTTGCTAGTAGGCTCGGTAGGGGATCCCTACCGAGTGAGTATATGCCGCTGGGGCGTTGCCTGGGCCGCTGGGGCATTGTCAAGGCAGTGCACTCGGTAGGGGATCCCTACCGAGTAAGTAGATGCCGCTGGGGCGTGGTAATGGGCCCAGAGGTGGGCTGTTCAGCGATGGTGGGCTACTCCTGACCCGTCATGGGGTCTGTACCGGGACAGATATGAAATGGTAGCAACACCTTCTTTCTCCAACTTGGCCGGTGCCATAGCCTCCCCAGGGGTAGAACATGACCCTCAGAAGGTACTCCAACTGACGGCACTCGAAAATCTCGATTCGTTTGTGAGTTATGAATTTCCTCGGTTTAATACTATGGAAAATCGTAAATCACAAACGACACGAGATTTTCGAGTTCCGTCAGTTGGAGCACTTTCTAAAAATGATGTTTTACCACTGGGGAAGCTTTGACATGCTCAAAGTTTAACGAAAATGGGGGTTGGCCTTGTTTTGAGGTGCCGGGGCCAGAACGGGCCGAACCTGGCCGAGTTCCCTTCTTTCTCCAACTTGGCCGGTGCCGTAGCCTCCCCAGGGGTAGAACATGACCCTCAGAAGGTGCTCCAACTGACGGCACTCGAAAATCTCGATTCGTTTGTGAGTTATGAATTTCCTCAGTTTAATACTATGGAAAATCGTAAACCACAAACGACACGAGATTTTCGAGTTCCGTCAGTTGGAGCACTTTCTAAAAATCATGTTTCACCACTAGGGAAGCTTTGACATGCTCAAAGTTTAACGAAAATGGGGGTTGGCCTTGTTTTGAGGTGCCGGGGCCAGAACGGGCCGAACCTGGCCGAGTTCCCTTCTTTCTCCAACTTGGCCGGTGGCATAGCCTCCCCAGGGGTAGAACATGACCCTCAGAAGGTGCTCCAACTGACGGCACTCGAAAATCTCGATTCGTTTGTGAGTTATGAATTTCCTCGGTTTAATACTATGGAAAATCGTAAATCACAAACGACACGAGATTTTCGAGTTCCGTCAGTTGGAGCACTTTCTAAAAAACATGTGTTACCATTGGGGAAGTTTGACATGCTCAAAGTTTAACGAAAATGGGGGTTGGCCTTGTTTAGAGGTGTCGGGGCCAGAACGGGCCGAACCTGGCCGAGTTCCCTTCTTTCTCCAACTTGGCGGGTGCCATAGCCTCCCCAGGGGTAGAACATGACCCTCAGAAGGTGCTCCAACTGACGGCACTCGAAAAGCTCGATTCGTTTGTGAGTTATGAATTTCAAGGGTTTAATACTATGGAAAATCGTAAATCACAAACGACACGAGATTTTCGAGTTCCGTCAGTTGGAGCACTTTCTAAAAATCATGTTTCACCACTGGGGAAACTTTGACATGCTCAAAGTTTAACGAAAATGGGGGTTGGCCTTGTTTTGAGGTGCCGGGGCCAGAACGGGCCGAACCTGGCCGAGTTCCCTTCTTTCTCCAACTTGGCCGGTGCCATAGCCTCCCCAGGGGTAGAACATGACCCTCAGAAGGTGCTCCAACTCACGGCACTCGAAAATCTCGATTCGTTTGTGAGTTATGAATTTCCTCGGTTAATACTATGGAAAATCGTAAATCACAAACGACACGAGATTTTCGAGTTCCGTCAGTTGGAGCACTTTCTAAAAATCATGTTTTACCCCTGGGGAAGCTTTGACATGCTCAAAGTTTACCGAAAATGGGGGTTAGCCATGTTTAGAGGTGCCGGGGCCAGAACGGGCCGAACCTGGCCGAGTTCTCTTCTTTCTACTACTTGGCCGGTGCCATAGCCTCCCCAGGGGTAGAACATGACCCTCAGAAGGTGCTCCAACTGACGGCACTTGAAAATCTCGATTCCTTTGTGAGTTATGAATTTCAAGGGTTTAATACTATGGAAAATCGTAAATCACAAACGACACGAGATTTTCGAGTTCCGTCAGTTGGAGCACTTTCTAAAAAACATGTTTTACCATTGGGGAAGTTTGACATGCTCAAAGTTTAACGAAAATGGGGGTTGGCCTTGTTTAGAGGTGTCGGGGCCAGAACGGGCCGAACCTGGCCGAGTTCCCTTCTTTCTCCAACTTGGCGGGTGCCATAGCCTCCCCAGGGGTAGAACATGACCCTCAGAAGGTGCTCCAACTGACGGCACTCGAAAAGCTCGATTCGTTTGTGAGTTATGAATTTCAAGGGTTTAATATTATGGAAAATCGTAAATCATAAACCACACGAGATTTTCGAGTTCCGTCAGTTGGAGCACTTTCTAAAAATCATGTTTTACCATTGGGGAAGCTTTGACATGCTCAAAGTTTAACGAAAATGGAAGTTGGCCTTGTTTAGAGGTGCCAGGGCCAGAACGGGCCGAACCTGTCCGAGTTCCCTTCTTTCTCCAACTTGGCCGGTGCCATAGTCTCCCCAGGGGTAGAACATGACCATCAGAAGGTGCTCCAACTGACGGCACTCGAAAATCTCGATTCCTTTGTGAGTTAGGAATTTCAAGGGTTTAATACTATGGAAAATCGTAAATCACAAACGACACGAGATTTTCTAGTTCCGTCAGTTGGAGCACTTTCTAAAAAACATGTTTTACCATTGGGGAAGTTTGACATGCTCAAAGTTTAACGAAAATGGGGGTTGGCCTTGTTTAGAGGTGCCAGGGCCAGAACGGGCCGAACTTGGCCGAGTTCCATTCTTTCTCCAACTTGGCCGGTGCCATAGTCTCCCCAGGGGTAGAACATGACCCTCAGAAGGTGCTCCAACTGACGGCACTCGAAAATCTCGATTCCTTTGTGAGTTATGTATTTCAAGGGTTTAATACTATGGAAAATCGTAAATCACAAACGACACGAGATTTTCGAGTTCCGTCAGTTGGAGCACTTTCTAAAAAACATGTTTTACCATTGGGGAAGTTTGACATGCTCAAAGTTTAACGAAAATGGGGGTGGCCTTGTTTAGAGGTGCCAGGGCCAGAACGAGCCGAACCTGGCCGAGTTCCATTCTTTCTCCAACTTGGCCGGTGCCATAGTCTCCCCAGGGGTAGAACATGACCCTCAGAAGGTGCTCCAACTGACGGCACTCGAAAATCTCGATTCCTTTGTGAGTTATGAATTTCAAGGGTTTAATACTGTGGAAAATCGTAAATCACAAACGACACGAGATTTTCGAGTTCCGTCAGTAGGAGCACTTTCTAAAAATCATGTTTTACCACTGGGGACGCTTTGACATGCTAAAAGTTTACCGAAAATGGGGGTTGGCCTTGTTTAGAGGTGTCGGGGCCAGAACGGGCGGAACCTGGCCGAGTTCCCTACTTTCTACAACTTGGCCGGTGCCATAGCCTCCCCAGGGGTAGAACATGACCCTCAGAAGGTGCTCCAACTGACGGCACTCGAAACTCTCGATTCGTTTGTGAGTTATGAATTTCAAGGGTTACTATGGAAAATCGTAAATCACAAACGACACGAGATTTTCGAGTTCCGTCAGTTGGAGCACTTTCTAAAAATCATGTTTTACCATTGGGGAAGCTTTGACATGTTCAAAGTTTAACGAAAATGGGAGTTGGCCTTGTTTAGAGGTGTCAGGGCCAGAACGGGCCGAACCTGGCCGAGTTCCATTCTTTCTCCAACTTGGCCGGTGCCATAGTCTCCCCAGGGGTAGAACATGACCCTCAGAAGGTGCTCCAACTGACGGCACTCGAAAATCTCGATTTGTTTGTGAGTTATGAATTTCCTCGGTTTAATACTATGGAAAATCGTAAATCACAAACGACACGAGATTTTCGAGTTCCGTCAGTTGGAGCGCTTTCTAAAAATCATGTTTTACCCCTGGGGAAGCTTTGACATGCTCAAAGTTTACCGAAAATGGGGGTTGGCCATGTTTAGAGGTGCCGGGGCCAGAACGGGCCGAACCTGGCCGAGTTCCCTTCTTTCTACAACTTGGCCGGTGCCATAGCCTCCCCAGGGGTAGAACATGACCCTCAGAAGGTGCTCCAACTGACGGCACTCGAAAATCTCGATTCGTTTGTGAGTTCTGAATTTCCTCGGTTTAATATTATGGAAAATCGTAAATCACAAACGACACGAGATTTTCGAGTTCCGTCAGTTGGAGCACTTTCTAAAAATCATGTTTTACCACTGGGGAAGCTTTGACATGCTCAAAGTTTAACCAAAATGGGGGTTGGCCTTGTTTAGAGGTGCCGGGGCCAGAACGGGCCGAACCTGGCTGAGTTCCCTTCTTTCTCCAACTTGGCCGGTGCCATAGCCTCCCCAGGGGTAGAACATGACCCTCAGAAGGTGCTCCAACTGACGGCACTCGAAAATCTGGATTCGTTTGTGAGTTATGAATTTCCTCGGTTTAATACTATGGAAAATCGTAAATCAGAAACGAAACGAGATTTTCGAGTTCCGTCAGTTGGAGCACTTTCTAAAAATCATGTTTTACCATTGGGGAAGCTTTGACATGCTCAAAGTTTAACGAAAATGAAAGTTGGCCTTGTTTAGAGGTGCCAGGGCCAGAACGGGCCGAACCTGTCCGAGTTCCCTTCTTTTGCCAACTTGGCCGGTGCCATAGTCTCCCCAGGGGTAGAACATGACCCTCAGAAGGTGCTCCAACTGACGGCACTCGAAAATCTCGATTCCTTTGTGAGTTATGAATTTCAAGGGTTTAATACTATGGAAAATCGTAAATCACAAACGACACGAGATTTTCGAGTTCCGTCAGTTGGAGCACTTTCTAAAAAACATGTTTTACCATTGGGGAAGTTTGACATGCTCAAAGTTTAACGAAAATGGGGGTTGGCCTTGTTTAGAGGTGCCAGGGCCAGAACGGGCCGAACCTGGCCGAGTTCCATTCTTTCTCCAACTTGGCCGGTGCCATAGTCTCCCCAGGGGTAGAACATGACCCTCAGAAGGTGCTCCAACTGACGGCACTCGAAAATCTCGATTCCTTTGTGAGTTATGAATTTCAAGGGTTTAATACTATGGAAAATCGTAAATCACAAACGACACGAGATTTTCGAGTTCCGTCAGTAGGAGCACTTTCTAAAAATCATGTTTTACCACTGGGGACGCTTTGACATGCTAAAAGTTTACCGAAAATGGGGGTTGGCCTTGTTTAGAGGTGTTTGGGCCAGAACGGGCGGAACCTGGCCGAGTTCCCTTCTTTCTACAACTTGGCCGGTGCCATAGCCTCCCCAGGGGTAGAACATGACCCTCAGAAGGTGCTCCAACTGACGGCACTCGAAACTCTCGATTCGTTTGTGAGTTATGAATTTCAAGGGTTACTATGGAAAATCGTAAATCACAAACGACACGAGATTTTCGAGTTCCGTCAATTGGAGCACTTTCTAAAAATCATGTTTTACCACTGGGGAAGCTTTGACATGCTCAAAGTTTAACGAAAATGGGGGTTGGCCTTGTTTAGAGGTGTCGGGGCCAGAACGGGTTGAACCTGGCCGAGTTCCATTCTTTCTCGAACTTGGCCGGTGCCATAGCCTCCCCAGGGGTAGAACATGACCCTCAGAAGGTGCTCCAACTGACGGCACTCGAAAATCTCGATTCCTTTGTGAGTTATGAATTTCAAGGGTTTAATACTATGAAAAATCGTAAATCACAAACGACACGAGATTTTCGAGTTCCGTCAGTTGGAGCACTTTCTAAAAAACATGTTTTACCATTGGGGAAGTTTGACATGCTCAAAGTTTAACGAAAATGGGGGTTGGCCTTGTTTAGAGGTGCCAGGGCCAGAACGGGCCGAACCTGGCCGAGTTCCATTCTTTCTCCAACTTGGCCGGTGCCATAGTCTCCCCAGGGGTAGAACATGACCCTCAGAAGGTGCTCCAACTGACCGCACTCGAAAATCTCGATTCCTTTGTGAGTTATGAATTTCAAGGGTTTAATACTATGGAAAATCGTAAATCACAAACGACACGAGATTTTCGAGTTCCGTCAGTTGGAGCACTTTCTAAAAAATATGTTTTACCATTGGGGAAGTTTGACATGCTCAAAGTTTAACGAAAATGGGGGTTGGCCTTGTTTAGAGGTGCCAGGGCCAGAACGGGCCGAACCTGGCCGAGTTCCATTCTTTCTCCAACTTGGCCGGTGCCATAGTCTCCCCAGGGGTAGAACATGACCCTCAGAAGGTGCTCCAACTGACGGCACTCGAAAATCTCGATTCCTTTGTGAGTTATGAATTTCAAGGGTTTAATACTATGGAAAATCGTAAATCACAAACGACACGAGATTTTCGAGTTCCGTCAGTTGGAGCACTTTCTAAAAAACATGTTTTACCATTGGGGAAGTTTGACATGCTCAAAGTTTAACGAAAATGGGGGTTGGCCTTGTTTAGAGGTGCCAGGGCCAGAACGGGCCGAACCTGGCCGAGTTCCATTCTTTCTCCAACTTGGCCGGTGCCATAGTCTCCCCAGGGGTAGAACATGACCCTCAGAAGGTGCTCCAACTGACGGCACTCGAAAATCTCGATTCCTTTGTGAGTTATGAATTTCAAGGGTTTAATACTATGGAAAATCGTAAATCACAAACGACACGAGATTTTCGAGTTCCGTCAGTGGGAGCACTTTCTAAAAATCATGTTTTACCACTGGGGACGCTTTGACATGCTAAAAGTTTACCGAAAATGGGGGTTGGCCTTGTTTAGAGGTGTCGGGGCCAGAACGGGCGGAACCTGGCCGAGTTCCCTTCTTTCTACAACTTGGCCGGTGCCATAGCCTCCCCAGGGGTAGAACATGACCCTCAGAAGGTGCTCCAACTGACCGCACTCGAAAATCTCGATTCCTTTGTGACTTATGAATTTCAAGGGTTTAATACTATGGAAAATCGTAAATCACAAACGACACGAGATTTTCGAGTTCCGTCAGTTGGAGCACTTTCTAAAAAACATGTTTTACCATTGGGGAAGTTTGACATGCTCAAAGTTTAACGAAAATGGGGGTTGGCCTTGTTTAGAGGTGCCAGGGCCAGAACGGCTCGAACCTGGCCGAGTTCCATTCTTTCTCCAACTTGGCCGGTGCCATAGTCTCCCCAGGGGTAGAACATGACCCTCAGAAGGTGCTCCAACTGACGGCATTCGAAACTCTCGATTCGTTTGTGAGTTACGAATTTCAAGGGTTACTATGGAAAATCGTAAATCACAAACGACACGAGATTTTCGAGTTCCGTCAGTTGGAGCACTTTCTAAAAATCATGTTTTACCATTGGGGAAGTTTGACATGCTCAAAGTTTAACGAAAATGGGGGTTGGCCTTGTTTAGAGGTGCCAGGGCCAGAACGGGCCGAACCTGGCCGAGTTCCATTCTTTCTCCAACTTGGCCGGTGCCATAGCCTCCCTAGGGGTAGAACATGACCCTCAGAAGGTGCTCCAACTTACGGCACTCGAAAAGCTCAATTCGTTTGTGAGTTATGAATTTCAAGGGTTTAATACTATGGAAAATCGTAAATCACAAACGACACGAGATTTTCGAGTTCCGTCAGTTGGAGCACTTTCTAAAAAACATGTTTTACCATTGGGGAAGTTTGACATGCTCAAAGTTTAACGAAAATGGGGGTTGGCCTTGTTTAGAGGTGCCAGGGCCAGAACGGGCCGAACCTGGCCGAGTTCCATTCTTTCTCGAACTTGGCCGGTGCCGTAGCCTCCCCAGGGGTAGAACATGACCCTCAGAAGGTGCTCCAACTGACGGCACTCGAAAATCTCGATTCCTTTGTGAGTTATGAATTTCAAGGGTTTAATACTATGGAAAATCGTAAATCACAAACGACACGAGATTTTCGAGTTCCGTCAGTTGGAGCACTTTCTAAAAAACATGTTTTACCATTGGGGAAGTTTGACATGCTCAAAGTTTAACGAAAATGGGGGTTGGCCTTGTTTAGAGGTGCCAGGGCCAGAACGGGCCGAACCTGGCCGAGTTCCCTTCTTTCTCCAACTTGGCCGGTGCCATAGCCTCCCCAGGGGTAGAACATGACCCTCAGAAGGTGCTCCAACTGACGGCACTCGAAAATCTCGATTCGTTTGTGAGTTATGAATTTCCTCGGTTTAATACTATGGAAAATCGTAAATCACAAACGACACGAGATTTTCGAGTTCCGTCAGTTGGAGCACTTTCTAAAAAACATGTTTTACCATTGGGGAAGTTTAACATGCTCAAAGTTTAACGAAAATGGGGGTTGGCCTTGTTTAGAGGTGTCGGGGCCAGAACGGGCCGAACCTGGCCGAGTTCCCTTCTTTCTCCAACTTGGCGGGTGCCATAGCCTCCCCAGGGGTAGAACATGACCCTCAGAAGGTGCTCCAACTGACGGCACTCGAAAAGCTCGATTCGTTTGTGAGTTATGAATTTCAAGGGTTTAATACTATGGAAAATCGTAAATCACAAACGACACGAGATTTTCGAGTTCCGTCAGTTGGAGCACTTTCTAAAAATCATGTTTCACCACTGGGGAAACTTTGACATGCTCAAAGTTTAACGAAAATGGGGGTTGGCCTTGTTTTGAGGTGCCGGGGCCAGAACGGGCCGAACCTGGCCGAGTTCCCTTCTTTCTCCAACTTGGCCGGTGCCATAGCCTCCCCAGGGGTAGAACATGACCCTCAGAAGGTGCTCCAACTCACGGCACTCGAAAATCTCGATTCGTTTGTGAGTTATGAATTTCCTCGGTTAATACTATGGAAAATCGTAAATCACAAACGACACGAGATTTTCGAGTTCCGTCAGTTGGAGCACTTTCTAAAAATCATGTTTTACCCCTGGGGAAGCTTTGACATGCTCAAAGTTTA
The DNA here is from genome assembly GCA_029955375.1 of Rubus parviflorus. Taxonomy (NCBI): domain Eukaryota; kingdom Viridiplantae; phylum Streptophyta; class Magnoliopsida; order Rosales; family Rosaceae; genus Rubus; species Rubus parviflorus. Next base: position 503,727 of record JARGGL010000008.1, on the reverse strand, counting down.
CCGAAAATGGGGGTTAGCCATGTTTAGAGGTGCCGGGGCCAGAACGGGCCGAACCTGGCCGAGTTCTCTTCTTTCTACTACTTGGCCGGTGCCATAGCCTCCCCAGGGGTAGAACATGACCCTCAGAAGGTGCTCCAACTGACGGCACTTGAAAATCTCGATTCCTTTGTGAGTTATGAATTTCAAGGGTTTAATACTATGGAAAATCGTAAATCACAAACGACACGAGATTTTCGAGTTCCGTCAGTTGGAGCACTTTCTAAAAAACATGTTTTACCATTGGGGAAGTTTGACAAGCTCAAAGTTTAACGAAAATGGGGGTTGGCCTTGTTTAGAGGTGCCAGGGCCAGAACGAGCCGAACCTGGCCGAGTTCCATTCTTTCTTCAACTTGGCCGGTGCCATAGTCTCCCCAGGGGTAGAACATGACCCTCAGAAGGTGCTCCAACTGACGGCACTCGAAAATCTCGATTCCTTTGTGAGTTATGAATTTCAAGGGTTTAATACTATGGAAAATCGTAAATCACAAACGACACGAGATTTTCGAGTTCCGTCAGTAGGAGCACTTTCTAAAAATCATGTTTTACCACTGGGGACGCTTTGACATGCTAAAAGTTTACCGAAAATGGGGGTTGGCCTTGTTTAGAGGTGTCGGGGCCAGAACGGGCGGAACCTGGCCGAGTTCCCTTCTTTCTACAACTTGGCCGGTGCCATAGCCTCCCCAGGGGTAGAACATGACCCTCAGAAGGTGCTCCAACTGACGGCACTCGAAACTCTCGATTCGTTTGTGAGTTATGAATTTCAAGGGTTACTATGGATAATCGTAAATAACAAACGACACGAGATTTTCGAGTTCCGTCAATTGGAGCATTTTCTAAAAATCATGTTTTACCATTGGGGAAGCTTTGACATGTTCAAAGTTTAACGAAAATGGGAGTTGGCCTTGTTTAGAGGTGTCAGGGCCAGAACGGGCCGAACCTGGCCGAGTTCCATTCTTTCTCCAACTTGGCCGGTGCCATAGTCTCCCCAGGGGTAGAACATGACCCTCAGAAGGTGCTCCAACTGACGGCACTCGAAAATCTCGATTTGTTTGTGAGTTATGAATTTCCTCGGTTTAGTACTATGGAAAATCGTAAATCACAAACGACACGAGATTTTCGAGTTCCGTCAGTTGGAGCGCTTTCTAAAAATCATGTTTTACCCCTGGGGAAGCTTTGACATGCTCAAAGTTTACCGAAAATGGGGGTTGGCCATGTTTAGAGGTGCCGGGGCCAGAACGGGCCGAACCTGGCCGAGTTCCCTTCTTTCTACAACTTGGCCGGTGCCATAGCCTCCCCAGGGGTAGAACATGACCCTCAGAAGGTGCTCCAACTGACGGCACTCGAAAATCTCGATTCGTTTGTGAGTTCTGAATTTCCTCGGTTTAATATTATGGAAAATCGTAAATCACAAACGACACGAGATTTTCGAGTTCCGTCAGTTGGAGCACTTTCTAAAAATCATGTTTTACCACTGGGGAAGCTTTGACATGCTCAAAGTTTAACCAAAATGGGGGTTGGCCTTGTTTAGAGGTGCCGGGGCCAGAACGGGCCGAACCTGGCTGAGTTCCCTTCTTTCTCCAACTTGGCCGGTGCCATAGCCTCCCCAGGGGTAGAACATGACCCTCAGAAGGTGCTCCAACTGACGGCACTCGAAAATCTGGATTCGTTTGTGAGTTATGAATTTCCTCGGTTTAATACTATGGAAAATCGTAAATCAGAAACGAAACGAGATTTTCGAGTTCCGTCAGTTGGAGCACTTTCTAAAAAACATGTTTTACCATTGGGGAAGTTTGACATGCTCAAAGTTTAACGAAAATGGGGGTTGGCCTTGTTTAGAGGTGCCAGGGCCAGAACGGGCCGAACCTGGCCGAGTTCCATTCTTTCTCCAACTTGGCCGGTGCCATAGTCTCCCCAGGGGTAGAACATGACCCTCAGAAGGTGCTCCAACTGACGGCACTCGAAAAGCTCGATTCGTTTGTGAGTTATGAATTTCAAGGGTTTAATACTATGGAAAATCGTAAATCACAAACCACACGAGATTTTCGAGTTCCGTCAGTTGGAGCACTTTCTAAAAATCATGTTTTACCATTGGGGAAGCTTTGACATGCTCAAAGTTTAACGAAAATGGAAGTTGGCCTTGTTTAGAGGTGCCAGGGCCAGAACGGGCCGAACCTGTCCGAGTTCCCTTCTTTCGCCAACTTGGCCGGTGCCATAGTCTCCCCAGGGGTAGAACATGACCCTCAGAAGGTGCTCCAACTGACGGCACTCGAAAATCTCGATTCCTTTGTGAGTTATGAATTTCAAGGGTTTAATACTATGGAAAATCGTAAATCACAAACGACACGAGATTTTCGAGTTCCGTCAGTTGGAGCACTTTCTAAAAAACATGTTTTACCATTGGGGAAGTTTGACCTGCTCAAAGTTTAACGAAAATGGGGGTTGGCCTTGTTTAGAGGTGCCAGGGCCAGAACGGGCCGAACCTGGCCGAGTTCCATTCTTTCTCCAACTTGGCCGGTGCCATAGTCTCCCCAGGGGTAGAACATGACCCTCAGAAGGTGCTCCAACTGACGGCACTCGAAAATCTCGATTCCTTTGTGAGTTATGAATTTCAAGGGTTTAATACTATGGAAAATCGTAAATCACAAACGACACGAGATTTTCGAGTTCCGTCAGTTGGAGCACTTTCTAAAAAACATGTTTTACCATTGGGGAAGTTTGACATGCTCAAAGTTTAACGAAAATGGGGGTTGGCCTTGTTTAGAGGTGCCAGGGCCAGAACGGGCCGAACCTGGCCGAGTTCCATTCTTTCTCCAACTTGGCCGGTGCCATAGTCTCCCCAGGGGTAGAACATGACCCTCAGAAGGTGCTCCAACTGACGGCACTCGAAAATCTCGATTCCTTTGTGAGTTATGAATTTCAAGGGTTTAATACTATGGAAAATCGTAAATCACAAACGACACGAGATTTTCGAGTTCCGTCAGTAGGAGCACTTTCTAAAAATCATGTTTTACCACTGGGGACGCTTTGACATGCTAAAAGTTTACCGAAAATGGGGGTTGGCCTTGTTTAGAGGTGTTGGGGCCAGAACGGGCGGAACCTGGCCGAGTTCCCTTCTTTCTACAACTTGGCCGGTGCCATAGCCTCCCCAGGGGTAGAACATGACCCTCAGAAGGTGCTCCAACTGACGGCACTCGAAACTCTCGATTCGTTTGTGAGTTATGAATTTCAAGGGTTACTATGGAAAATCGTAAATCACAAACGACACGAGATTTTCGAGTTCCGTCAGTAGGAGCACTTTCTAAAAATCATGTTTTACCACTGGGGACGCTTTGACATGCTAAAAGTTTACCGAAAATGGGGGTTGGCCTTGTTTAGAGGTGCCGGGGCCAGAACGGGCTGAACCTGGCCGAGTTCCCTTCTTTCTACAACTTGGCCGGTGCCATAGCCTCCCCAGGGGTAGAACATGACCCTCAGAAGGTGCTCCAACTGACGGCACTCGAAAATCTCGATTCGTTTGTGAGTTATGAATTTCCTCGGTTTAATACTATGGAAAATCGTAAATCACAAACGACACGAGATTTTCGAGTTCCGTCAATTGGAGCACTTTCTAAAAATCATGTTTTACCACTGGGGAAGCTTTGACATGCTCAAAGTTTAACGAAAATGGGGGTTGGCCTTGTTTAGAGGTGCCAGGGCCAGAACGGGCCGAACCTGGCCGAGTTCCATTCTTTCTCCCACTTGGCCGGTGCCATAGTCTCCCCAGGGGTAGAACATGACCCTCAGAAGGTGCTCCAACTGACGGCACTCGAAAATCTGGATTCGTTTGTGAGTTATGAATTTCCTCGGTTTAATACTATGGAAAATCGTAAATCACAAACGACACGAGATTTTCGAGTTCCGTCAGTTGGAGCACTTTCTAAAAAACATGTTTTACCATTGGGGAAGTTTGACATGCTCAAAGTTTAACGAAAATGGGGGTTGGCCTTGTTTAGAGGTGTCGGGGCCAGAACGGGTTGAACCTGGCCGAGTTCCATTCTTTCTCGAACTTGGCCGGTGCCATAGCCTCCCCAGGGGTAGAACATGACCCTCAGAAGGTGCTCCAACTGACGGCACTCGAAAATCTCGATTCCTTTGTGAGTTATGAATTTCAAGGGTTTAATACTATGGAAAATCGTAAATCACAAACGACACGAGATTTTCGAGTTCCGTCAGTTGGAGCACTTTCTAAAAAACATGTTTTACCATTGGGGAAGTTTGACATGCTCAAAGTTTAACGAAAATGGGGGTTGGCCTTGTTTAGAGGTGCCAGGGCCAGAACGGGCCGAACCTGGCCGAGTTCCATTCTTTCTCGAACTTGGCCGGTGCCATAGTCTCCCCAGGGGTAGAACATGACCCTCAGAAGGTGCTCCAACTGACGGCACTCGAAAATCTCGATTCCTTTGTGAGTTATGAATTTCAAGGGTTTAATACTATGGAAAATCGTAAATCACAAACGACACGAGATTTTCGAGTTCCGTCAGTTGGAGCACTTTCTAAAAAACATGTTTTACCATTGGGGAAGTTTGACATGCTCAAAGTTTAACGAAAATGGGGGTTGGCCTTGTTTAGAGGTGCCAGGGCCAGAACGGGCCGAACCTGGCCGAGTTCCATTCTTTCTCCAACTTGGCCGGTGCCATAGTCTCCCCAGGGGTAGAACATGACCCTCAGAAGGTGCTCCAACTGACGGCACTCGAAAATCTCGATTCCTTTGTGAGTTATGAATTTCAAGGGTTTAATACTATGGAAAATCGTAAATCACAAACGACACGAGATTTTCGAGTTCCGTCAGTAGGAGCACTTTCTAAAAATCATGTTTTACCACTGGGGACGCTTTGACATGCTAAAAGTTTACCGAAAATGGGGGTTGGCCTTGTTTAGAGGTGTTGGGGCCAGAACGGGCGGAACCTGGCCGAGTTCCCTTCTTTCTACAACTTGGCCGGTGCCATAGCCTCCCCAGGGGTAGAACATGACCCTCAGAAGGTGCTCCAACTGACGGCACTCGAAACTCTCGATTCGTTTGTGAGTTATGAATTTCAAGGGTTACTATGGAAAATCGTAAATCACAAACGACACGAGATTTTCGAGTTCCGTCAGTAGGAGCACTTTCTAAAAATCATGTTTTACCACTGGGGACGCTTTGACATGCTAAAAGTTTACCGAAAATGGGGGTTGGCCTTGTTTAGAGGTGCCGGGGCCAGAACGGGCTGAACCTGGCCGAGTTCCCTTCTTTCTACAACTTGGCCGGTGCCATAGCCTCCCCAGGGGTAGAACATGACCCTCAGAAGGTGCTCCAACTGACGGCACTCGAAAATCTCGATTCGTTTGTGAGTTATGAATTTCCTCGGTTTAATACTATGGAAAATCGTAAATCACAAACGACACGAGATTTTCGAGTTCCGTCAATTGGAGCACTTTCTAAAAATCATGTTTTACCACTGGGGAAGCTTTGACATGCTCAAAGTTTAACGAAAATGGGGGTTGGCCTTGTTTAGAGGTGCCAGGGCCAGAACGGGCCGAACCTGGCCGAGTTCCATTCTTTCTCCCACTTGGCCGGTGCCATAGTCTCCCCAGGGGTAGAACATGACCCTCAGAAGGTGCTCCAACTGACGGCACTCGAAAATCTGGATTCGTTTGTGAGTTATGAATTTCCTCGGTTTAATACTATGGAAAATCGTAAATCACAAACGACACGAGATTTTCGAGTTCCGTCAGTTGGAGCACTTTCTAAAAAACATGTTTTACCATTGGGGAAGTTTGACATGCTCAAAGTTTAACGAAAATGGGGGTTGGCCTTGTTTAGAGGTGTCGGGGCCAGAACGGGTTGAACCTGGCCGAGTTCCATTCTTTCTCGAACTTGGCCGGTGCCATAGCCTCCCCAGGGGTAGAACATGACCCTCAGAAGGTGCTCCAACTGACGGCACTCGAAAATCTCGATTCCTTTGTGAGTTATGAATTTCAAGGGTTTAATACTATGGAAAATCGTAAATCACAAACGACACGAGATTTTCGAGTTCCGTCAGTTGGAGCACTTTCTAAAAAACATGTTTTACCATTGGGGAAGTTTGACATGCTCAAAGTTTAACGAAAATGGGGGTTGGCCTTGTTTAGAGGTGCCAGGGCCAGAACGGGCCGAACCTGGCCGAGTTCCATTCTTTCTCGAACTTGGCCGGTGCCATAGTCTCCCCAGGGGTAGAACATGACCCTCAGAAGGTGCTCCAACTGACCGCACTCGAAAATCTCGATTCCTTTGTGAGTTATGAATTTCAAGGGTTTAATACTATGGAAAATCGTAAATCACAAACGACACAAGATTTTCGAGTTCCGTCAGTTGGAGCACTTTCTAAAAAATATGTTTTACCATTGGGGAAGTTTGACATGCTCAAAGTTTAACGAAAATGGGGGTTGGCCTTGTTTAGAGGTGCCAGGGCCAGAACGGGCCGAACCTGGCCGAGTTCCATTCTTTCTCCCACTTGGCCGGTGCCATAGTCTCCCCAGGGGTAGAACATGACCCTCAGAAGGTGCTCCAACTGACGGCACTCGAAAATCTCGATTCCTTTGTGAGTTATGAATTTCAAGGGTTTAATACTATGGAAAATCGTAAATCACAAACGACACGAGATTTTCGAGTTCCGTCAGTTGGAGTACTTTCTAAAAAACATGTTTTACCATTGGGGAAGTTTGACATGCTCAAAGTTTAACGAAAATGGGGGTTGGCCTTGTTTAGAGGTGCCAGGGCCAGAACGGGCCGAACCTGGCCGAGTTCCATTCTTTCTCCAACTTGGCCGGTGCCATAGTCTCCCCAGGGGTAGAACATGACCCTCAGAAGGTGCTCCAACTGACGGCACTCGAAAATCTCGATTCCTTTGTGAGTTATGAATTTCAAGGGTTTAATACTATGGAAAATCGTAAATCACAAACGACACGAGATTTTCGAGTTCCGTCAGTAGGAGCACTTTCTAAAAATCATGTTTTACCACTGGGGACGCTTTGACATGCTAAAAGTTTACCGAAAATGGGGGTTGGCCTTGTTTAGAGGTGTTGGGGCCAGAACGGGCGGAACCTGGCCGAGTTCCCTTCTTTCTACAACTTGGCCGGTGCCATAGCCTCCCCAGGGGTAGAACATGACCCTCAGAAGGTGCTCCAACTGACGGCACTCGAAACTCTCGATTCGTTTGTGAGTTATGAATTTCAAGGGTTACTATGGAAAATCGTAAATCACAAACGACACGAGATTTTCGAGTTCCGTCAGTAGGAGCACTTTCTAAAAATCATGTTTTACCACTGGGGACGCTTTGACATGCTAAAAGTTTACCGAAAATGGGGGTTGGCCTTGTTTAGAGGTGCCGGGGCCAGAACGGGCTGAACCTGGCCGAGTTCCCTTCTTTCTACAACTTGGCCGGTGCCATAGCCTCCCCAGGGGTAGAACATGACCCTCAGAAGGTGCTCCAACTGACGGCACTCGAAAATCTCGATTCGTTTGTGAGTTATGAATTTCCTCGGTTTAATACTATGGAAAATCGTAAATCACAAACGACACGAGATTTTCGAGTTCCGTCAATTGGAGCACTTTCTAAAAATCATGTTTTACCACTGGGGAAGCTTTGACATGCTCAAAGTTTAACGAAAATGGGGGTTGGCCTTGTTTAGAGGTGCCAGGGCCAGAACGGGCCGAACCTGGCCGAGTTCCATTCTTTCTCCCACTTGGCCGGTGCCATAGTCTCCCCAGGGGTAGAACATGACCCTCAGAAGGTGCTCCAACTGACGGCACTCGAAAATCTGGATTCGTTTGTGAGTTATGAATTTCCTCGGTTTAATACTATGGAAAATCGTAAATCACAAACGACACGAGATTTTCGAGTTCCGTCAGTTGGAGCACTTTCTAAAAAACATGTTTTACCATTGGGGAAGTTTGACATGCTCAAAGTTTAACGAAAATGGGGGTTAGCCTTGTTTAGAGGTGTCGGGGCCAGAACGGGTTGAACCTGGCCGAGTTCCATTCTTTCTCGAACTTGGCCGGTGCCATAGCCTCCCCAGGGGTAGAACATGACCCTCAGAAGGTGCTCCAACTGACGGCACTCGAAAATCTCGATTCCTTTGTGAGTTATGAATTTCAAGGGTTTAATACTATGGAAAATCGTAAATCACAAACGACACGAGATTTTCGAGTTCCGTCAGTTGGAGCACTTTCTAAAAAATATGTTTTACCATTGGGGAAGTTTGACATGCTCAAAGTTTAACGAAAATGGGGGTTGGCCTTGTTTAGAGGTGCCAGGGCCAGAACGGGCCGAACCTGGCCGAGTTCCATTCTTTCTCCCACTTGGCCGGTGCCATAGTCTCCCCAGGGGTAGAACATGACCCTCAGAAGGTGCTCCAACTGACGGCACTCGAAAATCTCGATTCCTTTGTGAGTTATGAATTTCAAGGGTTTAATACTATGGAAAATCGTAAATCACAAACGACACGAGATTTTCGAGTTCCGTCAGTAGGAGCACTTTCTAAAAATCATGTTTTACCACTGGGGACGCTTTGACATGCTAAAAGTTTACCGAAAATGGGGGTTGGCCTTGTTTAGAGGTGTTGGGGCCAGAACGGGCGGAACCTGGCCGAGTTCCCTTCTTTCTACAACTTGGCCGGTGCCATAGCCTCCCCAGGGGTAGAACATGACCCTCAGAAGGTGCTCCAACTGACGGCACTCGAAACTCTCGATTCGTTTGTGAGTTATGAATTTCAAGGGTTACTATGGAAAATCGTAAATCACAAACGACACGAGATTTTCGAGTTCCGTCAGTAGGAGCACTTTCTAAAAATCATGTTTTACCACTGGGGACGCTTTGACATGCTAAAAGTTTACCGAAAATGGGGGTTGGCCTTGTTTAGAGGTGCCGGGGCCAGAACGGGCTGAACCTGGCCGAGTTCCCTTCTTTCTACAACTTGGCCGGTGCCATAGCCTCCCCAGGGGTAGAACATGACCCTCAGAAGGTGCTCCAACTGACGGCACTCGAAAATCTCGATTCGTTTGTGAGTTATGAATTTCCTCGGTTTAATACTATGGAAAATCGTAAATCACAAACGACACGAGATTTTCGAGTTCCGTCAATTGGAGCACTTTCTAAAAATCATGTTTTACCACTGGGGAAGCTTTGACATGCTCAAAGTTTAACGAAAATGGGGGTTGGCCTTGTTTAGAGGTGCCAGGGCCAGAACGGGCCGAACCTGGCCGAGTTCCATTCTTTCTCCCACTTGGCCGGTGCCATAGTCTCCCCAGGGGTAGAACATGACCCTCAGAAGGTGCTCCAACTGACGGCACTCGAAAATCTGGATTCGTTTGTGAGTTATGAATTTCCTCGGTTTAATACTATGGAAAATCGTAAATCACAAACGACACGAGATTTTCGAGTTCCGTCAGTTGGAGCACTTTCTAAAAAACATGTTTTACCATTGGGGAAGTTTGACATGCTCAAAGTTTAACGAAAATGGGGGTTGGCCTTGTTTAGAGGTGTCGGGGCCAGAACGGGTTGAACCTGGCCGAGTTCCATTCTTTCTCGAACTTGGCCGGTGCCATAGCCTCCCCAGGGGTAGAACATGACCCTCAGAAGGTGCTCCAACTGACGGCACTCGAAAATCTCGATTCCTTTGTGAGTTATGAATTTCAAGGGTTTAATACTATGGAAAATCGTAAATCACAAACGACACGAGATTTTCGAGGTCCGTCAGTTGGAGCACTTTCTAAAAAACATGTTTTACCATTGGGGAAGTTTGACATGCTCAAAGTTTAACGAAAATGGGGGTTGGCCTTGTTTAGAGGTGCCAGGGCCAGAACGGGCCGAACCTGGCCGAGTTCCATTCTTTCTCGAACTTGGCCGGTGCCATAGTCTCCCCAGGGGTAGAACATGACCCTCAGAAGGTGCTCCAACTGACCGCACTCGAAAATCTCGATTCCTTTGTGAGTTATGAATTTCAAGGGTTTAATACTATGGAAAATCGTAAATCACAAACGACACAAGATTTTCGAGTTCCGTCAGTTGGAGCACTTTCTAAAAAATATGTTTTACCATTGGGGAAGTTTGACATGCTCAAAGTTTAACGAAAATGGGGGTTGGCCTTGTTTAGAGGTGCCAGGGCCAGAACGGGCCGAACCTGGCCGAGTTCCATTCTTTCTCCCACTTGGCCGGTGCCATAGTCTCCCCAGGGGTAGAACATGACCCTCAGAAGGTGCTCCAACTGACGGCACTCGAAAATCTCGATTCCTTTGTGAGTTATGAATTTCAAGGGTTTAATACTATGGAAAATCGTAAATCACAAACGACACGAGATTTTCGAGTTCCGTCAGTTGGAGTACTTTCTAAAAAACATGTTTTACCATTGGGGAAGTTTGACATGCTCAAAGTTTAACGAAAATGGGGGTTGGCCTTGTTTAGAGGTGCCAGGGCCAGAACGGGCCGAACCTGGCCGAGTTCCATTCTTTCTCCAACTTGGCCGGTGCCATAGTCTCCCCAGGGGTAGAACATGACCCTCAGAAGGTGCTCCAACTGACGGCACTCGAAAATCTCGATTCCTTTGTGAGTTATGAATTTCAAGGGTTTAATACTATGGAAAATCGTAAATCACAAACGACACGAGATTTTCGAGTTCCGTCAGTAGGAGCACTTTCTAAAAATCATGTTTTACCACTGGGGACGCTTTGACATGCTAAAAGTTTACCGAAAATGGGGGTTGGCCTTGTTTAGAGGTGTTGGGGCCAGAACGGGCGGAACCTGGCCGAGTTCCCTTCTTTCTACAACTTGGCCGGTGCCATAGCCTCCCCAGGGGTAGAACATGACCCTCAGAAGGTGCTCCAACTGACGGCACTCGAAACTCTCGATTCGTTTGTGAGTTATGAATTTCAAGGGTTACTATGGAAAATCGTAAATCACAAACGACACGAGATTTTCGAGTTCCGTCAGTAGGAGCACTTTCTAAAAATCATGTTTTACCACTGGGGACGCTTTGACATGCTAAAAGTTTACCGAAAATGGGGGTTGGCCTTGTTTAGAGGTGCCGGGGCCAGAACGGGCTGAACCTGGCCGAGTTCCCTTCTTTCTACAACTTGGCCGGTGCCATAGCCTCCCCAGGGGTAGAACATGACCCTCAGAAGGTGCTCCAACTGACGGCACTCGAAAATCTCGATTCGTTTGTGAGTTATGAATTTCCTCGGTTTAATACTATGGAAAATCGTAAATCACAAACGACACGAGATTTTCGAGTTCCGTCAATTGGAGCACTTTCTAAAAATCATGTTTTACCACTGGGGAAGCTTTGACATGCTCAAAGTTTAACGAAAATGGGGGTTGGCCTTGTTTAGAGGTGCCAGGGCCAGAACGGGCCGAACCTGGCCGAGTTCCATTCTTTCTCCCACTTGGCCGGTGCCATAGTCTCCCCAGGGGTAGAACATGACCCTCAGAAGGTGCTCCAACTGACGGCACTCGAAAATCTGGATTCGTTTGTGAGTTATGAATTTCCTCGGTTTAATACTATGGAAAATCGTAAATCACAAACGACACGAGATTTTCGAGTTCCGTCAGTTGGAGCACTTTCTAAAAAACATGTTTTACCATTGGGGAAGTTTGACATGCTCAAAGTTTAACGAAAATGGGGGTTAGCCTTGTTTAGAGGTGTCGGGGCCAGAACGGGTTGAACCTGGCCGAGTTCCATTCTTTCTCGAACTTGGCCGGTGCCATAGCCTCCCCAGGGGTAGAACATGACCCTCAGAAGGTGCTCCAACTGACGGCACTCGAAAATCTCGATTCCTTTGTGAGTTATGAATTTCAAGGGTTTAATACTATGGAAAATCGTAAATCACAAACGACACGAGATTTTCGAGTTCCGTCAGTTGGAGCACTTTCTAAAAAATATGTTTTACCATTGGGGAAGTTTGACATGCTCAAAGTTTAACGAAAATGGGGGTTGGCCTTGTTTAGAGGTGCCAGGGCCAGAACGGGCCGAACCTGGCCGAGTTCCATTCTTTCTCCCACTTGGCCGGTGCCATAGTCTCCCCAGGGGTAGAACATGACCCTCAGAAGGTGCTCCAACTGACGGCACTCGAAAATCTCGATTCCTTTGTGAGTTATGAATTTCAAGGGTTTAATACTATGGAAAATCGTAAATCACAAACGACACGAGATTTTCGAGTTCCGTCAGTAGGAGCACTTTCTAAAAATCATGTTTTACCACTGGGGACGCTTTGACATGCTAAAAGTTTACCGAAAATGGGGGTTGGCCTTGTTTAGAGGTGTTGGGGCCAGAACGGGCGGAACCTGGCCGAGTTCCCTTCTTTCTACAACTTGGCCGGTGCCATAGCCTCCCCAGGGGTAGAACATGACCCTCAGAAGGTGCTCCAACTGACGGCACTCGAAACTCTCGATTCGTTTGTGAGTTATGAATTTCAAGGGTTACTATGGAAAATCGTAAATCACAAACGACACGAGATTTTCGAGTTCCGTCAGTAGGAGCACTTTCTAAAAATCATGTTTTACCACTGGGGACGCTTTGACATGCTAAAAGTTTACCGAAAATGGGGGTTGGCCTTGTTTAGAGGTGCCGGGGCCAGAACGGGCTGAACCTGGCCGAGTTCCCTTCTTTCTACAACTTGGCCGGTGCCATAGCCTCCCCAGGGGTAGAACATGACCCTCAGAAGGTGCTCCAACTGACGGCACTCGAAAATCTCGATTCGTTTGTGAGTTATGAATTTCCTCGGTTTAATACTATGGAAAATCGTAAATCACAAACGACACGAGATTTTCGAGTTCCGTCAATTGGAGCACTTTCTAAAAATCATGTTTTACCACTGGGGAAGCTTTGACATGCTCAAAGTTTAACGAAAATGGGGGTTGGCCTTGTTTAGAGGTGCCAGGGCCAGAACGGGCCGAACCTGGCCGAGTTCCATTCTTTCTCCCACTTGGCCGGTGCCATAGTCTCCCCAGGGGTAGAACATGACCCTCAGAAGGTGCTCCAACTGACGGCACTCGAAAATCTGGATTCGTTTGTGAGTTATGAATTTCCTCGGTTTAATACTATGGAAAATCGTAAATCACAAACGACACGAGATTTTCGAGTTCCGTCAGTTGGAGCACTTTCTAAAAAACATGTTTTACCATTGGGGAAGTTTGACATGCTCAAAGTTTAACGAAAATGGGGGTTGGCCTTGTTTAGAGGTGTCGGGGCCAGAACGGGTTGAACCTGGCCGAGTTCCATTCTTTCTCGAACTTGGCCGGTGCCATAGCCTCCCCAGGGGTAGAACATGACCCTCAGAAGGTGCTCCAACTGACGGCACTCGAAAATCTCGATTCCTTTGTGAGTTATGAATTTCAAGGGTTTAATACTATGGAAAATCGTAAATCACAAACGACACGAGATTTTCGAGTTCCGTCAGTTGGAGCACTTTCTAAAAAACATGTTTTACCATTGGGGAAGTTTGACATGCTCAAAGTTTAACGAAAATGGGGGTTGGCCTTGTTTAGAGGTGCCAGGGCCAGAACGGGCCGAACCTGGCCGAGTTCCATTCTTTCTCCAACTTGGCCGGTGCCATAGTCTCCCCAGGGGTAGAACATGACCCTCAGAAGGTGCTCCAACTGACCGCACTCGAAAATCTCGATTCCTTTGTGAGTTATGAATTTCAAGGGTTTAATACTATGGAAAATCGTAAATCACAAACGACACAAGATTTTCGAGTTCCGTCAGTTGGAGCACTTTCTAAAAAATATGTTTTACCATTGGGGAAGTTTGACATGCTCAAAGTTTAACGAAAATGGGGGTTGGCCTTGTTTAGAGGTGCCAGGGCCAGAACGGGCCGAACCTGGCCGAGTTCCATTCTTTCTCCAACTTGGCCGGTGCCATAGTCTCCCCAGGGGTAGAACATGACCCTCAGAAGGTGCTCCAACTGACGGCACTCGAAAATCTCGATTCCTTTGTGAGTTATGAATTTCAAGGGTTTAATACTATGGAAAATCGTAAATCACAAACGACACGAGATTTTCGAGTTCCGTCAGTAGGAGCACTTTCTAAAAATCATGTTTTACCACTGGGGACGCTTTGACATGCTAAAAGTTTACCGAAAATGGGGGTTGGCCTTGTTTAGAGGTGTTGGGGCCAGAACGGGCGGAACCTGGCCGAGTTCCCTTCTTTCTACAACTTGGCCGGTGCCATAGCCTCCCCAGGGGTAGAACATGACCCTCAGAAGGTGCTCCAACTGACGGCACTCGAAACTCTCGATTCGTTTGTGAGTTATGAATTTCAAGGGTTACTATGGAAAATCGTAAATCACAAACGACACGAGATTTTCGAGTTCCGTCAGTAGGAGCACTTTCTAAAAATCATGTTTTACCACTGGGGACGCTTTGACATGCTAAAAGTTTACCGAAAATGGGGGTTGGCCTTGTTTAGAGGTGCCGGGGCCAGAACGGGCTGAACCTGGCCGAGTTCCCTTCTTTCTACAACTTGGCCGGTGCCATAGCCTCCCCAGGGGTAGAACATGACCCTCAGAAGGTGCTCCAACTGACGGCACTCGAAAATCTCGATTCGTTTGTGAGTTATGAATTTCCTCGGTTTAATACTATGGAAAATCGTAAATCACAAACGACACGAGATTTTCGAGTTCCGTCAATTGGAGCACTTTCTAAAAATCATGTTTTACCACTGGGGAAGCTTTGACATGCTCAAAGTTTAACGAAAATGGGGGTTGGCCTTGTTTAGAGGTGCCAGGGCCAGAACGGGCCGAACCTGGCCGAGTTCCATTCTTTCTCCCACTTGGCCGGTGCCATAGTCTCCCCAGGGGTAGAACATGACCCTCAGAAGGTGCTCCAACTGACGGCACTCGAAAATCTGGATTCGTTTGTGAGTTATGAATTTCCTCGGTTTAATACTATGGAAAATCGTAAATCACAAACGACACGAGATTTTCGAGTTCCGTCAGTTGGAGCACTTTCTAAAAAACATGTTTTACCATTGGGGAAGTTTGACATGCTCAAAGTTTAACGAAAATGGGGGTTAGCCTTGTTTAGAGGTGTCGGGGCCAGAACGGGTTGAACCTGGCCGAGTTCCATTCTTTCTCGAACTTGGCCGGTGCCATAGCCTCCCCAGGGGTAGAACATGACCCTCAGAAGGTGCTCCAACTGACGGCACTCGAAAATCTCGATTCCTTTGTGAGTTATGAATTTCAAGGGTTTAATACTATGGAAAATCGTAAATCACAAACGACACGAGATTTTCGAGTTCCGTCAGTTGGAGCACTTTCTAAAAAATATGTTTTACCATTGGGGAAGTTTGACATGCTCAAAGTTTAACGAAAATGGGGGTTGGCCTTGTTTAGAGGTGCCAGGGCCAGAACGGGCCGAACCTGGCCGAGTTCCATTCTTTCTCCCACTTGGCCGGTGCCATAGTCTCCCCAGGGGTAGAACATGACCCTCAGAAGGTGCTCCAACTGACGGCACTCGAAAATCTCGATTCCTTTGTGAGTTATGAATTTCAAGGGTTTAATACTATGGAAAATCGTAAATCACAAACGACACGAGATTTTCGAGTTCCGTCAGTAGGAGCACTTTCTAAAAATCATGTTTTACCACTGGGGACGCTTTGACATGCTAAAAGTTTACCGAAAATGGGGGTTGGCCTTGTTTAGAGGTGTTGGGGCCAGAACGGGCGGAACCTGGCCGAGTTCCCTTCTTTCTACAACTTGGCCGGTGCCATAGCCTCCCCAGGGGTAGAACATGACCCTCAGAAGGTGCTCCAACTGACGGCACTCGAAACTCTCGATTCGTTTGTGAGTTATGAATTTCAAGGGTTACTATGGAAAATCGTAAATCACAAACGACACGAGATTTTCGAGTTCCGTCAGTAGGAGCACTTTCTAAAAATCATGTTTTACCACTGGGGACGCTTTGACATGCTAAAAGTTTACCGAAAATGGGGGTTGGCCTTGTTTAGAGGTGCCGGGGCCAGAACGGGCTGAACCTGGCCGAGTTCCCTTCTTTCTACAACTTGGCCGGTGCCATAGCCTCCCCAGGGGTAGAACATGACCCTCAGAAGGTGCTCCAACTGACGGCACTCGAAAATCTCGATTCGTTTGTGAGTTATGAATTTCCTCGGTTTA
Organism: Rubus parviflorus; assembly: GCA_029955375.1. NCBI lineage: Eukaryota > Viridiplantae > Streptophyta > Magnoliopsida > Rosales > Rosaceae > Rubus > Rubus parviflorus. The sequence goes on along the minus strand of JARGGL010000008.1, from coordinate 487,526 downwards.
ATACTATGGAAAATCGTAAATCACAAACGACACGAGATTTTCGAGTTCCGTCAATTGGAGCACTTTCTAAAAATCATGTTTTACCACTGGGGAAGCTTTGACATGCTCAAAGTTTAACGAAAATGGGGGTTGGCCTTGTTTAGAGGTGCCAGGGCCAGAACGGGCCGAACCTGGCCGAGTTCCATTCTTTCTCCCACTTGGCCGGTGCCATAGTCTCCCCAGGGGTAGAACATGACCCTCAGAAGGTGCTCCAACTGACGGCACTCGAAAATCTGGATTCGTTTGTGAGTTATGAATTTCCTCGGTTTAATACTATGGAAAATCGTAAATCACAAACGACACGAGATTTTCGAGTTCCGTCAGTTGGAGCACTTTCTAAAAAACATGTTTTACCATTGGGGAAGTTTGACATGCTCAAAGTTTAACGAAAATGGGGGTTGGCCTTGTTTAGAGGTGTCGGGGCCAGAACGGGTTGAACCTGGCCGAGTTCCATTCTTTCTCGAACTTGGCCGGTGCCATAGCCTCCCCAGGGGTAGAACATGACCCTCAGAAGGTGCTCCAACTGACGGCACTCGAAAATCTCGATTCCTTTGTGAGTTATGAATTTCAAGGGTTTAATACTATGGAAAATCGTAAATCACAAACGACACGAGATTTTCGAGTTCCGTCAGTTGGAGCACTTTCTAAAAAACATGTTTTACCATTGGGGAAGTTTGACATGCTCAAAGTTTAACGAAAATGGGGGTTGGCCTTGTTTAGAGGTGCCAGGGCCAGAACGGGCCGAACCTGGCCGAGTTCCATTCTTTCTCCAACTTGGCCGGTGCCATAGTCTCCCCAGGGGTAGAACATGACCCTCAGAAGGTGCTCCAACTGACCGCACTCGAAAATCTCGATTCCTTTGTGAGTTATGAATTTCAAGGGTTTAATACTATGGAAAATCGTAAATCACAAACGACACAAGATTTTCGAGTTCCGTCAGTTGGAGCACTTTCTAAAAAATATGTTTTACCATTGGGGAAGTTTGACATGCTCAAAGTTTAACGAAAATGGGGGTTGGCCTTGTTTAGAGGTGCCAGGGCCAGAACGGGCCGAACCTGGCCGAGTTCCATTCTTTCTCCAACTTGGCCGGTGCCATAGTCTCCCCAGGGGTAGAACATGACCCTCAGAAGGTGCTCCAACTGACGGCACTCGAAAATCTCGATTCCTTTGTGAGTTATGAATTTCAAGGGTTTAATACTATGGAAAATCGTAAATCACAAACGACACGAGATTTTCGAGTTCCGTCAGTAGGAGCACTTTCTAAAAATCATGTTTTACCACTGGGGACGCTTTGACATGCTAAAAGTTTACCGAAAATGGGGGTTGGCCTTGTTTAGAGGTGTTGGGGCCAGAACGGGCGGAACCTGGCCGAGTTCCCTTCTTTCTACAACTTGGCCGGTGCCATAGCCTCCCCAGGGGTAGAACATGACCCTCAGAAGGTGCTCCAACTGACGGCACTCGAAACTCTCGATTCGTTTGTGAGTTATGAATTTCAAGGGTTACTATGGAAAATCGTAAATCACAAACGACACGAGATTTTCGAGTTCCGTCAGTAGGAGCACTTTCTAAAAATCATGTTTTACCACTGGGGACGCTTTGACATGCTAAAAGTTTACCGAAAATGGGGGTTGGCCTTGTTTAGAGGTGCCGGGGCCAGAACGGGCTGAACCTGGCCGAGTTCCCTTCTTTCTACAACTTGGCCGGTGCCATAGCCTCCCCAGGGGTAGAACATGACCCTCAGAAGGTGCTCCAACTGACGGCACTCGAAAATCTCGATTCGTTTGTGAGTTATGAATTTCCTCGGTTTAATACTATGGAAAATCGTAAATCACAAACGACACGAGATTTTCGAGTTCCGTCAATTGGAGCACTTTCTAAAAATCATGTTTTACCACTGGGGAAGCTTTGACATGCTCAAAGTTTAACGAAAATGGGGGTTGGCCTTGTTTAGAGGTGCCAGGGCCAGAACGGGCCGAACCTGGCCGAGTTCCATTCTTTCTCCCACTTGGCCGGTGCCATAGTCTCCCCAGGGGTAGAACATGACCCTCAGAAGGTGCTCCAACTGACGGCACTCGAAAATCTGGATTCGTTTGTGAGTTATGAATTTCCTCGGTTTAATACTATGGAAAATCGTAAATCACAAACGACACGAGATTTTCGAGTTCCGTCAGTTGGAGCACTTTCTAAAAAACATGTTTTACCATTGGGGAAGTTTGACATGCTCAAAGTTTAACGAAAATGGGGGTTAGCCTTGTTTAGAGGTGTCGGGGCCAGAACGGGTTGAACCTGGCCGAGTTCCATTCTTTCTCGAACTTGGCCGGTGCCATAGCCTCCCCAGGGGTAGAACATGACCCTCAGAAGGTGCTCCAACTGACGGCACTCGAAAATCTCGATTCCTTTGTGAGTTATGAATTTCAAGGGTTTAATACTATGGAAAATCGTAAATCACAAACGACACGAGATTTTCGAGTTCCGTCAGTTGGAGCACTTTCTAAAAAATATGTTTTACCATTGGGGAAGTTTGACATGCTCAAAGTTTAACGAAAATGGGGGTTGGCCTTGTTTAGAGGTGCCAGGGCCAGAACGGGCCGAACCTGGCCGAGTTCCATTCTTTCTCCCACTTGGCCGGTGCCATAGTCTCCCCAGGGGTAGAACATGACCCTCAGAAGGTGCTCCAACTGACGGCACTCGAAAATCTCGATTCCTTTGTGAGTTATGAATTTCAAGGGTTTAATACTATGGAAAATCGTAAATCACAAACGACACGAGATTTTCGAGTTCCGTCAGTAGGAGCACTTTCTAAAAATCATGTTTTACCACTGGGGACGCTTTGACATGCTAAAAGTTTACCGAAAATGGGGGTTGGCCTTGTTTAGAGGTGTTGGGGCCAGAACGGGCGGAACCTGGCCGAGTTCCCTTCTTTCTACAACTTGGCCGGTGCCATAGCCTCCCCAGGGGTAGAACATGACCCTCAGAAGGTGCTCCAACTGACGGCACTCGAAACTCTCGATTCGTTTGTGAGTTATGAATTTCAAGGGTTACTATGGAAAATCGTAAATCACAAACGACACGAGATTTTCGAGTTCCGTCAGTAGGAGCACTTTCTAAAAATCATGTTTTACCACTGGGGACGCTTTGACATGCTAAAAGTTTACCGAAAATGGGGGTTGGCCTTGTTTAGAGGTGCCGGGGCCAGAACGGGCTGAACCTGGCCGAGTTCCCTTCTTTCTACAACTTGGCCGGTGCCATAGCCTCCCCAGGGGTAGAACATGACCCTCAGAAGGTGCTCCAACTGACGGCACTCGAAAATCTCGATTCGTTTGTGAGTTATGAATTTCCTCGGTTTAATACTATGGAAAATCGTAAATCACAAACGACACGAGATTTTCGAGTTCCGTCAATTGGAGCACTTTCTAAAAATCATGTTTTACCACTGGGGAAGCTTTGACATGCTCAAAGTTTAACGAAAATGGGGGTTGGCCTTGTTTAGAGGTGCCAGGGCCAGAACGGGCCGAACCTGGCCGAGTTCCATTCTTTCTCCCACTTGGCCGGTGCCATAGTCTCCCCAGGGGTAGAACATGACCCTCAGAAGGTGCTCCAACTGACGGCACTCGAAAATCTGGATTCGTTTGTGAGTTATGAATTTCCTCGGTTTAATACTATGGAAAATCGTAAATCACAAACGACACGAGATTTTCGAGTTCCGTCAGTTGGAGCACTTTCTAAAAAACATGTTTTACCATTGGGGAAGTTTGACATGCTCAAAGTTTAACGAAAATGGGGGTTGGCCTTGTTTAGAGGTGTCGGGGCCAGAACGGGTTGAACCTGGCCGAGTTCCATTCTTTCTCGAACTTGGCCGGTGCCATAGCCTCCCCAGGGGTAGAACATGACCCTCAGAAGGTGCTCCAACTGACGGCACTCGAAAATCTCGATTCCTTTGTGAGTTATGAATTTCAAGGGTTTAATACTATGGAAAATCGTAAATCACAAACGACACGAGATTTTCGAGTTCCGTCAGTTGGAGCACTTTCTAAAAAACATGTTTTACCATTGGGGAAGTTTGACATGCTCAAAGTTTAACGAAAATGGGGGTTGGCCTTGTTTAGAGGTGCCAGGGCCAGAACGGGCCGAACCTGGCCGAGTTCCATTCTTTCTCCAACTTGGCCGGTGCCATAGTCTCCCCAGGGGTAGAACATGACCCTCAGAAGGTGCTCCAACTGACCGCACTCGAAAATCTCGATTCCTTTGTGAGTTATGAATTTCAAGGGTTTAATACTATGGAAAATCGTAAATCACAAACGACACAAGATTTTCGAGTTCCGTCAGTTGGAGCACTTTCTAAAAAATATGTTTTACCATTGGGGAAGTTTGACATGCTCAAAGTTTAACGAAAATGGGGGTTGGCCTTGTTTAGAGGTGCCAGGGCCAGAACGGGCCGAACCTGGCCGAGTTCCATTCTTTCTCCAACTTGGCCGGTGCCATAGTCTCCCCAGGGGTAGAACATGACCCTCAGAAGGTGCTCCAACTGACGGCACTCGAAAATCTCGATTCCTTTGTGAGTTATGAATTTCAAGGGTTTAATACTATGGAAAATCGTAAATCACAAACGACACGAGATTTTCGAGTTCCGTCAGTTGGAGCACTTTCTAAAAAACATGTTTTACCATTGGGGAAGTTTGACATGCTCAAAGTTTAACGAAAATGGGGGTTGGCCTTGTTTAGAGGTGCCAGGGCCAGAACGGGCCGAACCTGGCCGAGTTCCATTCTTTCTCCAACTTGGCCGGTGCCATAGTCTCCCCAGGGGTAGAACATGACCCTCAGAAGGTGCTCCAACTGACGGCACTCGAAAATCTCGATTCATTTGTGAGTTATGAATTTCAAGGGTTTAATACTATGGAAAATCGTAAATCACAAACGACACGAGATTTTCGAGTTCCGTCAGTGGGAGCACTTTCTAAAAATCATGTTTTACCACTGGGGACGCTTTGACATGCTAAAAGTTTACCGAAAATGGGGGTTGGCCTTGTTTAGAGGTGTCGGGGCCAGAACGGGCGGAACCTGGCCGAGTTCCCTTCTTTCTACAACTTGGCCGGTGCCATAGCCTCCCCAGGGGTAGAACATGACCCTCAGAAGGTGCTCCAACTGACCGCACTCGAAAATCTCGATTCCTTTGTGACTTATGAATTTCAAGGGTTTAATACCATGGAAAATCGTAAATCACAAACGACACGAGATTTTCGAGTTCCGTCAGTTGGAGCACTTTCTAAAAAACATGTTTTACCATTGGGGAAGTTTGACATGCTCAAAGTTTAACGAAAATGGGGGTTGGCCTTGTTTAGAGGTGCCAGGGCCAGAACGGGCCGAACCTGGCCGAGTTCCATTCTTTCTCCAACTTGGCCGGTGCCATAGTCTCCCCAGGGGTAGAACATGACCCTCAGAAGGTGCTCCAACTGACGGCATTCGAAACTCTCGATTCGTTTGTGAGTTACGAATTTCAAGGGTTACTATGGAAAATCGTAAATCACAAACGACACGAGATTTTCGAGTTCCGTCAGTTGGAGCACTTTCTAAAAATCATGTTTTACCATTGGGGAAGCTTTGACATGTTCAAAGTTTAACGAAAATGGGAGTTGGCCTTGTTTAGAGGTGCCAGGGCCAGAACGGGCCGAAGCTGGCCGAGTTCCATTCTTTCTCCAACTTGGCCGGTGCCATAGTCTCCCCAGGGGTAGAACATGACCCTCAGAAGGTGCTCCAACTGACGGCACTCGAAAATCTCGATTCCTTTGTGAGTTATGAATTTCAAGGGTTTAATACTATGGAAAATCGTAAATCACAAACGACACGAGATTTTCGAGCTCCGTCAGTTGGAGCACTTTCTAAAAAACATGTTTTACCATTGGGGAAGTTTGACATGCTCAAAGTTTAACGAAAATGGGGGTTGGCCTTGTTTAGAGGTGCCAGGGCCAGAACGGGCCGAAGCTGGCCGAGTTCCATTCTTTCTCCAACTTGGCCGGTGCCATAGTCTCCCCAGGGGTAGAACATGACCCTCAGAAGGTGCTCCAACTGACGGCACTCGAAAATCTCGATTCCTTTGTGAGTTATGAATTTCAAGGGTTTAATACTATGCAAAATCGTAAATCACAAACGACACGAGATTTTCGAGTTCCGTCAGTTAGAGCACTTTCTAAAAAACATGTTTTACCATTGGGGAAGTTTGACATGCTCAAAGTTTAACGAAAATGGGGGTTGGCCTTGTTTAGAGGTGCCAGGGCCAGATCGGGCCGAACCTGGCCGAGTTCCATTCTTTCTCCAACTTGGCCGGTGCCATAGCCTCCCCAGGGGTAGAACATGACCCTCAGAAGGTGCTCCAACTTACGGCACTCGAAAAGCTCAATTCGTTTGTGAGTTATGAATTTCAAGGGTTTAATACTATGGAAAATCGTAAATCACAAACGACACGAGATTTTCGAGTTCCGTCAGTTGGAGCACTTTCTAAAAAACATGTTTTACCATTGGGGAAGTTTGACATGCTCAAAGTTTAACGAAAATGGGGGTTGGCCTTGTTTAGAGGTGTCGGGGCCAGAACGGGCCGAACCTGGCCGAGTTCCCTTCTTTCTCCAACTTGGCGGGTGCCATAGCCTCCCCAGGGGTAGAACATGACCCTCAGAAGGTGCTCTAACTGACGGCACTCGAAAAGCTCGATTGGTTTGTGAGTTATGAATTTCAAGGGTTTAATACTATGGAAAATCGTAAATCACAAACCACACGAGATTTTCGAGTTCCGTCAGTTGGAGCACTTTCTAAAAATCATGTTTTACCATTGGGGAAGCTTTGACATGCTCAAAGTTTAACGAAAATGGAAGTTGGCCTTGTTTAGAGGTGCCAGGGCCAGAACGGGCCGAACCTGTCCGAGTTCCCTTCTTTCTCCAACTTGGCCGGTGCCATAGTCTCCCCAGGGGTAGAACATGACCCTCAGAAGGTGCTCCAACTGACGGCACTCGAAAATCTCGATTCCTTTGTGAGTTATGAATTTCAAGGGTTTAATACTATGGAAAATCGTAAATCACAAACGACACGAGATTTTCGAGCTCCGTCAGTTGGAGCACTTTCTAAAAAACATGTTTTACCATTGGGGAAGTTTGACATGCTCAAAGTTTAACGAAAATGGGGGTTGGCCTTGTTTAGAGGTGCCAGGGCCAGAACGGGCCGAAGCTGGCCGAGTTCCATTCTTTCTCCAACTTGGCCGGGGCCATAGTCTCCCCAGGGGTAGAACATGACCCTCAGAAGGGGCTCCAACTGACGGCACTCGAAAATCTCGATTCCTTTGTGAGTTATGAATTTCAAGGGTTTAATACTATGCAAAATCGTAAATCACAAACGACACGAGATTTTCGAGTTCCGTCAGTTAGAGCACTTTCTAAAAAACATGTTTTACCATTGGGGAAGTTTGACATGCTCAAAGTTTAACGAAAATGGGGGTTGGCCTTGTTTAGAGGTGCCAGGGCCAGAACGGGCCGAACCTGGCCGAGTTCCATTCTTTCTCCAACTTGGCCGGTGCCATAGCCTCCCCAGGGGTAGAACATGACCCTCAGAAGGTGCTCCAACTTACGGCACTCGAAAAGCTCAATTCGTTTGTGAGTTATGAATTTCAAGGGTTTAATACTATGGAAAATCGTAAATCACAAACGACACGAGATTTTCGAGTTCCGTCAGTTGGAGCACTTTCTAAAAAACATGTTTTACCATTGGGGAAGTTTGACATGCTCAAAGTTTAACGAAAATGGGGGTTGGCCTTGTTTAGAGGTGTCGGGGCCAGAACGGGCCGAACCTGGCCGAGTTCCCTTCTTTCTCCAACTTGGCGGGTGCCATAGCCTCCCCAGGGGTAGAACATGACCCTCAGAAGGTGCTCTAACTGACGGCACTCGAAAAGCTCGATTCGTTTGTGAGTTATGAATTTCAAGGGTTTAATACTATGGAAAATCGTAAATCACAAACCACACGAGATTTTCGAGTTCCGTCAGTTGGAGCACTTTCTAAAAATCATGTTTTACCATTGGGGAAGCTTTGACATGCTCAAAGTTTAACGAAAATGGAAGTTGGCCTTGTTTAGAGGTGCCAGGGCCAGAACGGGCCGAACCTGTCCGAGTTCCCTTCTTTCTCCAACTTGGCCGGTGCCATAGTCTCCCCAGGGGTAGAACATGACCCTCAGAAGGTGCTCCAACTGACGGCACTCGAAAATCTCGATTCCTTTGTGAGTTATGAATTTCAAGGGTTTAATACTATGGAAAATCGTAAATCACAAACGACACGAGATTTTCGAGTTCCGTCAGTTGGAGCACTTTCTAAAAAACATGTTTTACCATTGGGGAAGTTTGACATGCTCAAAGTTTAACGAAAATGGGGGTTGGCCTTGTTTAGAGGTGCCAGGGCCAGAACGGGCCGAACCTGGCCGAGTTCCATTCTTTCTCCAACTTGGCCGGTGCCATAGTCTCCCCAGGGGTAGAACATGACCCTCAGAAGGTGCTCCAACTGACGGCACTCGAAAATCTCGATTCGTTTGTGAGTTATGAATTTCCTCGGTTTAATACTATGGAAAATCATAAATCACAAACGACACGAGATTTTCGAGTTCCGTCAGTTGGAGCACTTTCTAAAAATCATGTTTTACCACTGGGGACACTTTGACATGCTCAAAGTTTACCGAAAATGGGGGTTGGCCTTGTTTAGAGGTGCCGGGGCCAGAACGGGCGGAACCTGGCCGAGTTCCCTTCTTTCTACAACTTGGCCGGTGCCATAGCCTCCCTAGGGGTAGAACATGACCCTCAGAAGGTGCTCCAACTGACGGCACTCGAAAATCTCGATTCGTTTGTGAGTTACGAATTTCAAGGGTTACTATGGAAAATCGTAAATCACAAACGACACGAGATTTTCGAGTTCCGTCAGTTGGAACACTTTCTAAAAATCATGTTTTACCATTGGGGAAGCTTTGACATGCTCAAAGTTTAACGAAAATGGGAGTTGGCCTTGTTTAGAGGTGCCAGGGCCACAACGGGCCGAACCTGGCCGAGTTCCATTCTTTCTCCAACTTGGCCGGTGCCATAGTCTCCCCAGGGGTAGAACATGACCCTCAGAAGGTGCTCCAACTGACGGCACTCGAAAATCTGGATTCGTTTGTGAGTTATGAATTTCCTCGGTTTAATACTATGGAAAATCGTAAATCACAAACGACACGAGATTTTCGAGTTCCGTCAGTTGGAGCACTTTCTAAAAAACATGTTTGACCATTGGGGAAGTTTGACATGCTCAAAGTTTAACGAAAATGGGGGTTGGCCTTGTTTAGAGGTGTCGGGGCCAGAACGGGCCGAACCTGGCTGAGTTCCCTTCTTTCTCCAACTTGGCGGGTGCCATAGCCTCCCCAGGGGTAGAACATGACCCTCAGAAGGTGCTCCAACTGACGGCACTCGAAAAGCTCGATTCGTTTGTGAGTTATGAATTTCAAGGATTTAATACTATGGAAAATCGTAAATCACAAACCACACGAGATTTTCGAGTTCCGTCAGTTGGAGCACTTTCTAAAAATCATGTTTTACCATTGGGGAAGCTTTGACATGCTCAAAGTTTAACGAAAATGGAAGTTGGCCTTGTTTAGAGGTGCCAGGGCCAGAACGGGCCGAACCTGTCCGAGTTCCCCTCTTTCTCCAACTTGGCCGGTGCCATAGTCTCCCCAGGGGTAGAACATGACCCTCAGAAGGTGCTCCACCTGACGGCACTCGAAAATCTCGATTCCTTTGTGAGTTATGAATTTCAAGGGTTTAATACTATGGAAAATCGTAAATCACAAACGACACGAGATTTTCGAGTTCCGTCAGTTGGAGCACTTTCTAAAAAACATGTTTTACCATTGGGGAAGTTTGACATGCTCAAAGTTTAACGAAAATGGGGGTTGGCCTTGTTTAGAGGTGCCAGGGCCAGAACGGGCCGAACCTGGCCGAGTTCCATTCTTTCTCCAACTTGGCCGGTGCCATAGTCTCCCCAGGGGTAGAACATGACCCTCAGAAGGTGCTCCAACTGACGGCACTCGAAAATCTCGATTCGTTTGTGAGTTATGAATTTCCTCGGTTTAATACTATGGAAAATCATAAATCACAAACGACACGAGATTTTCGAGTTCCGTCAGTTGGAGCACTTTCTAAAAATCATGTTTTACCACTGGGGACACTTTGACATGCTCAAAGTTTACCGAAAATGGGGGTTGGCCTTGTTTAGAGGTGCCGGGGCCAGAACGGGCGGAACCTGGCCGAGTTCCCTTCTTTCTACAACTTGGCCGGTGCCATAGCCTCCCTAGGGGTAGAACATGACCCTCAGAAGGTGCTCCAACTGACGGCACTCGAAAATCTCGATTCGTTTGTGAGTTACGAATTTCAAGGGTTACTATGGAAAATCGTAAATCACAAACGACACGAGATTTTCGAGTTCCGTCAGTTGGAACACTTTCTAAAAATCATGTTTTACCATTGGGGAAGCTTTGACATGCTCAAAGTTTAACGAAAATGGGAGTTGGCCTTGTTTAGAGGTGCCAGGGCCAGAACGGGCCGAACCTGGCCGAGTTCCATTCTTTCTCCAACTTGGCCGGTGCCATAGTCTCCCCAGGGGTAGAACATGACCCTCAGAAGGTGCTCCAACTGACGGCACTCGAAAATCTGGATTCGTTTGTGAGTTATGAATTTCCTCGGTTTAATACTATGGAAATTCGTAAATCACAAACGACACGAGATTTTCGAGTTCCGTCAGTTGGAGCACTTTCTAAAAATCATGTTTTACCACTGGGGACACTTTGACATGCTCAAAGTTTACCGAAAATGGGGGTTGGCCTTGTTTAGAGGTGCCGGGGCCAGAACGGGCGGAACCTGGCCGAGTTCCCTTCTTTCTACAACTTGGCCGGTGCCATAGCCTCCCTAGGGGTAGAACATGACCCTCAGAAGGTGCTCCAACTGACGGCACTCGAAAATCTCGATTCGTTTGTGAGTTATGAATTTCAAGGGTTACTATGGAAAATCGTAAATCACAAACGACACGAGATTTTCGAGTTCCGTCAGTTGGAGCACTTTCTAAAAATCATGTTTTACCATTGGGGAAGCTTTGACATGCTCAAAGTTTAACGAAAATGGGAGTTGGCCTTGTTTAGAGGTGCCAGGGCCACAACGGGCCGAACCTGGCCGAGTTCCATTCTTTCTCCAACTTGGCCGGTGCCATAGTCTCCCCAGGGGTAGAACATGACCCTCAGAAGGTGCTCCAACTGACGGCACTCGAAAATCTGGATTCGTTTGTGAGTTATGAATTTCCTCGGTTTAATACTATGGAAAATCGTAAATCACAAACGACACGAGATTTTCGAGTTCCGTCAGTTGGAGCACTTTCTAAAAAACATGTTTGACCATTGGGGAAGTTTGACATGCTCAAAGTTTAACGAAAATGGGGGTTGGCCTTGTTTAGAGGTGTCGGGGCCAGAACGGGGCGAACCTGGCTGAGTTCCCTTCTTTCTCCAACTTGGCGGGTGCCATAGCCTCCCCAGGGGTAGAACATGACCCTCAGAAGGTGCTCCAACTGACGGCACTCGAAAAGCTCGGTTCGTTTGTGAGTTATGAATTTCAAGGATTTAATACTATGGAAAATCGTAAATCACAAACCACACGAGATTTTCGAGTTCCGTCAGTTGGAGCACTTTCTAAAAATCATGTTTTACCATTGGGGAAGCTTTGACATGCTCAAAGTTTAACGAAAATGGAAGTTGGCCTTGTTTAGAGGTGCCAGGGCCAGAACGGGCCGAACCTGTCCGAGTTCCCCTCTTTCTCCAACTTGGCCGGTGCCATAGTCTCCCCAGGGGTAGAACATGACCCTCAGAAGGTGCTCCACCTGACGGCACTCGAAAATCTCGATTCCTTTGTGAGTTATGAATTTCAAGGGTTTAATACTATGGAAAATCGTAAATCACAAACGACACGAGATTTTCGAGTTCCGTCAGTTGGAGCACTTTCTAAAAAACATGTTTTACCATTGGGGAAGTTTGACATGCTCAAAGTTTAACGAAAATGGGGGTTGGCCTTGTTTAGAGGTGCCAAGGCCAGAACGGGCCGAACCTGGCCCAGTTCCATTCTTTCTCCAACTTGGCCGGTGCCATAGTCTCCCCAGGGGTAGAACATGACCCTCAGAAGGTGCTCCAACTGACGGCACTCGAAAATCTCGATTCGTTTGTGAGTTATGAATTTCCTCGGTTTAATACTATGGAAAATCATAAATCACAAACGACACGAGATTTTCGAGTTCCGTCAGTTGGAGCACTTTGTAAAAATCATGTTTTACCACTGGGGATGCTTTGACATGCTCAAAGTTTACGGAAAATGGGGGTTGGCCTTGTTTAGAGGTGCCGGGGCCAGAACGGGCGGAACCTGGCCGAGTTCCCTTCTTTCTACAACTTGGCCGGTGCCATATCCTCCCCAGGGGTAGAACATGACCCTCAGAAGGTGCTCCAACTGACGGCACTCGAAAATCTCGATTCGTTTGTGAGTTATGAATTTCAAGGGTTACTATGGAAAATCGTAAATCACAAACGACACGAGATTTTCGAGTTTCGTCAGTTGGAGCACTTTCTAAAAAACATGTTTTACCACTGGGGATGCTTTGACATGCTCAAAGTTTACCGAAAATGGGGGTTGGCCTTGTTTAGAGGTGCCGGGGCCAGAACGGGCGGAACCTGGCCGAGTTCCCTTCTTTCTACAACTTGGCCGGTGCCATAGCCTCCCCAGGGGTAGAACATGACCCTCAGAAGGTGCTCCAACTGACGGCACTCGAAAATCTCGATTCGTTTGTGAGTTATGAATTTCAAGGGTTACTATGGAAAATCGTAAATCACAAACGACACGAGATTTTCGAGTTCCGTCAGTTGGAGCACTTTCTAAAAATCATGTTTTACCATTGGGGAAGCTTTGACATGCTCAAAGTTTAACGAAAATGGGAGTTGGCCTTGTTTAGAGATGCCAGGGCCAGAACGGGCCGAACCTGGCCGAGTTCCATTCTTTCTCCTACTTGGCCGGTGCCATAGTCTCCCCAGGGGTAGAACATGACCCTCAGAAGGTGCTCCAACTGACGGCACTCGAAAATCTGGATTCGTTTGTGAGTTATGAATTTCCTCGGTTTAATACTATGGAAAATCGTAAATCACAAACGACACGAGATTTTCGAGTTCCGTCAGTTGGAGCACTTTCTAAAAAACATGTTTTACCATTGGGGAAGTTTGACATGCTCAAAGTTTAACGAAAATGGGGGTTGGCCTTGTTTAGAGGTGCCAGGGCCAGAACGGGCCGAACCTGGCCGAGTTCCATTCTTTCTCCAACTTGGCCGGTGCCATAGTGTCCCCAGGGGTAGAACATGACCCTCAGAAGGTGCTCCAACTGACGGCACTCGAAAATCTCGATTCGTTTGTGAGTTATGAATTTCAAGGATTTAATACTATGGAAAATCGTAAATCACAAACCACACGAGATTTTCGAGTTCCGTCAGTTGGAGCACTTTCTAAAAAACATGTTTTACCATTGGGGAAGTTTGACATGCTCAAAGTTTAACGAAAATGGGGGTTGGCCTTGTTTAGAGGTGCCAGGGCCAGAACGGGCCGAACCTGGCCGAGTTCCATTCTTTCTCCAACTTGGCCGGTGCCATAGTGTCCCCAGGGGTAGAACATGACCCTCAGAAGGTGCTCCAACTGACGGCACTCGAAAATCTCGATTCGTTTGTGAGTTATGAATTTCCTCGGTTTAATACTATGGAAAATCGTAAATCACAAACGACACAAGATTTTCGAGTTCCGTCAGTTGGAGCACTTTCTAAAAATCATGTTTTACCACTGGGGACACTTTGACAAGCTCAAAGTTTACCGAAAATGGGGGTTGGCCTTGTTTAGAGGTGCCGGGGCCAGAACGGGCGGAACCTGGCCGAGTTCCCTTCTTTCTACAACTTGGCCGGTGCCATAGCCTCCCTAGGGGTAGAACATGACCCTCAGAAGGTGCTCCAACTGACGGCACTCGAAAATCTCGATTCGTTTGTGAGTTATGAATTTCAAGGGTTACTATGGAAAATCGTAAATCACAAACGACACGAGATTTTCGAGTTCCGTCAGTTGGAGCACTTTCTAAAAATCATGTTTTACCATTGGGGAAGCTTTGACATGCTCAAAGTTTAACGAAAATGGGAGTTGGCCTTGTTTAGAGGTGCCAGGGCCAGAACGGGCCGAACCTGGCCGAGTTCCATTCTTTCCCCAACTTGGCCGGTGCCATAGTCTCCCCAGGGGTAGAACATGACCCTCAGAAGGTGCTCCAACTGACGGCACTCGAAAATCTGGATTCGTTTGTGAGTTATGAATTTCCTCGGTTTAATACTATGGAAAATCGTAAATCACAAACGAAACGAGATTTTCGAGTTCCGTCAGTTGGAGCACTTTCTAAAAAACATGTTTTACCATTGGGGAAGTTTGACATGCTCAAAGTTTAACGAAAATGGGGGTTGGCCTTGTTTAGAGGTGTCGGGGCCAGAACGGGCCGAACCTGGCTGAGTTCCCTTCTTTCTCCAACTTGGCGGGTGCCATAGCCTCCCCAGGGGTAGAACATGACCCTCAGAAGGTGCTCCAACTGACGGCACTCGAAAAGCTCGATTCGTTTGTGAGTTATGAATTTCAAGGATTTAATACTATGGAAAATCGTAAATCACAAACCACACGAGATTTTCGAGTTCCGTCAGTTAGAGCACTTTCTAAAAAACATGTTTTACCATTGGGGAAGTTTGACATGCTCAAAGTTTAACGAAAATGGGGGTTGGCCTTGTTTAGAGGTGTCGGGGCCAGAACGGGCCGAACCTGGCTGAGTTCCCTTCTTTCTCCAACTTGGCGGGTGCCATAGCCTCCCCAGGGGTAGAACATGACCCTCAGAAGGTGCTCCAACTGACGGCACTCGAAAAGCTCGATTCGTTTGTGAGTTATGAATTTCAAGGATTTAATACTATGGAAAATCGTAAATCACAAACCACACGAGATTTTCGAGTTCCGTCAGTTGGAGCACTTTCTAAAAAACATGTTTTACCATTGGGGAAGTTTGACATGCTCAAAGTTTAACGAAAATGGGGGTTGGCCTTGTTTAGAGGTGCCAGGGCCAGAACGGGCCGAATCTGGCCGAGTTCCATTCTTTCTCCAACTTGGCCGGTGCCATAGTCTCCCCAGGGGTAGAACATGCCCCTCAGAAGGTGCTCCAACTGACGGCATTCGAAAATCTCGATTCGTTTGTGAGTTATGAATTTCCTCGGTTTAATACTATGGAAAATCGTAAATCACAAACGACACGAGATTTTCGAGTTCCGTCAGTTGGAGCACTTTCTAAAAATCATGTTTTACCACTGGGGACACTTTGACATGCTCAAAGTTTACCGAAAATGGGGGTTGGCCTTGTTTAGAGGTGCCGGGGCCAGAACGGGCGGAACCTGGCCGAGTTCCCTTCTTTCTACAACTTGGCCGGTGCCATAGCCTCCCTAGGGGTAGAACATGACCCTCAGAAGGTGCTCCAACTGACGGCACTCGAAAATCGCGATTCGTTTGTGAGTTATGAATTTCAAGGGTTACTATGGAAAATCGTAAATCACAAACGACACGAGATTTTCGAGTTCCGTCAGTTGGAGCACTTTCTAAAAATCATGTTTTACCATTGGGGAAGCTTTGACATGCTCAAAGTTTAACGAAATTGGGAGTTGGCCTTGTTTAGAGGTGCCAGGGCCAGAACGGGCCGAATATGGCCGAGTTCCATTCTTTCTCCAACTTGGCCGGTGCCATAGCCTCCCTAGGGGTAGAACATGACCCTCAGAAGGTGCTCCAACTGACGGCACTCGAAAATCGCGATTCGTTTGTGAGTTATGAATTTCAAGGGTTACTATGGAAAATCGTAAATCACAAACGACACGAGATTTTCGAGTTCCGTCAGTTGGAGCACTTTCTAAAAATCATGTTTTACTATTGGGGAAGCTTTGACATGCTCAAAGTTTAACGAAATTGGGAGTTGGCCTTGTTTAGAGGTGCCAGGGCCAGAACGGGCCGAACCTGGCCGAGTTCCATTCTTTCTCCAACTTGGCCGGTGCCATAGTCTCCCCAGGGGTAGAACATGACCCTCAGAAGGTGCTCCAACTGACGGCACTCGAAAATCTCGATTCGTTTGTGAGTTATGAATTTCCTCGGTTTAATACTATGGAAAATCGTAAATCACAAACGACACGAGATTTTCGAGTTCCGTCAGTTGGAGCACTTTCTAAAAATCATGTTTTACCACTGGGGACACTTTGACATGCTCAAAGTTTACCGAAAATGGGGGTTGGCCTTGTTTAGAGGTGCCGGGATCAGAACGGGCGGAACCTGGCCGAGTTCCCTTCTTTCTACAACTTGGCCGGTGCCATAGCCTCCCTAGGGGTAGAACATGACCCTCAGAAGGTGCTCCAACTGACGGCACTCGAAAATCTCGATTCGTTTGTGAGTTATGAATTTCAAGGGTTACTATGGAAAATCGTAAATCACAAACGACACGAGATTTTCGAGTTCCGTCAGTTGGAGCACTTTCTAAAAATCATGTTTTACCATTGGGGAAGCTTTGACATGCTCAAAGTTTAACGAAAATGGGAGTTGGCCTTGTTTAGAGGTGCCAGGGCCAGAACGGGCCGAACCTGGCCGAGTTCCATTCTTTCTCCTACTTGGCCGGTGCCATAGTCTCCCCAGGGGTAGAACATGACCCTCAGAAGGTGCTCCAACTGACGGCACTCGAAAATCTGGATTCGTTTGTGAGTTATGAATTTCCTCGGTTTAATACTATGGAAAATCGTAAATCACAAACGACACGAGATTTTCTAGTTCCGTCAGTTGGAGCACTTTCTAAAAAACATGTTTTACCATTGGGGAAGTTTGACATGCTCAAAGTTTAACGAAAATGGGGGTTGGCCATGTTTAGAGGTGTCGGGGCCAGAACGGGCCGAACCTGGCTGAGTTCCCTTCTTTCTCCAACTTGGCGGGTGCCATAGCCTCCCCAGGGGTAGAACATGACCCTCAGAAGGTGCTCCAACTGACGGCACTCGAAAAGCTCGATTCGTTTGTGAGTTATGAATTTCAAGGATTTAATACTATGGAAAATCGTAAATCACAAACCACACGAGATTTTCGAGTTCCGTCAGTTGGAGCACTTTCTAAAAAACATGTTTTACCATTAGGGAAGTTTGACATGCTCAAAGTTTAACGAAAATGGGGGTTGGCCTTGTTTAGAGGTGGCCAGGGCCAGAACGGGCCGAACCTGGCCGAGTTCCATTCTTTCTCCTACTTGGCCGGTGCCATAGCCCCAGGGGTAGAACATGACCCTCAGAAGGTGCTCCAACTGACGGCACTCGAAAATCTGGATTCGTTTGTGAGTTATGAATTTCCTCGGTTTAATACTATGGAAAATCGTAAATCACAAACGACACGAGATTTTCGAGTTCCGTCAGTTGGAGCACTTTCTAAAAATCATGTTTTACCACTGGGGACACTTTGACATGCTCAAAGTTTACCGAAAATGGGGGTTGGCCTTGTTTAGAGGTGCCGGGGCCAGAACGGGCGGAACCTGGCCGAGTTCCCTTCTTTCTACAACTTGGCCGGTGCCATAGCCTCCCTAGGGGTAGAACATGACCCTCAGAAGGTGCTCCAACTGACGGCACTCGAAAATCGCGATTCGTTTGTGAGTTATGAATTTCAAGGGTTACTATGGAAAATCGTAAATCACAAACGACACGAGATTTTCGAGTTCCGTCAGTTGGAGCACTTTCTAAAAAACATGTTTTACCATTGGGGAAGTTTGACATGCTCAAAGTTTAACGAAAATGGGGGTTGGCCTTGTTTAGAGGTGCCAGGGCCAGAACGGGCCGAACCTGGCCGAGTTCCATTCTTTCTCCAACTTGGCCGGTGCCATAGTGTCCCCAGGGGTAGAACATGACCCTCAGAAGGTGCTCCAACTGACGGCACTCGAAAATCTCGATTCGTTTGTGAGTTATGAATTTCAAGGATTTAATACTATGGAAAATCGTAAATCACAAACCACACGAGATTTTCGAGTTCCGTCAGTTGGAGCACTTTCTAAAAAACAAGTTTTACCATTGGGGAAGTTTGACATGCTCAAAGTTTAACGAAAATGGGGGTTGGCCTTGTTTAGAGGTGCCAGGGCCAGAACGGGCCGAACCTGGCCGAGTTCCATTCTTTCTCCAACTTGGCCGGTGCCATAGTGTCCCCAGGGGTAGAACATGACCCTCAGAAGGTGCTCCAACTGACGGCACTCGAAAATCTCGATTCGTTTGTGAGTTATGAATTTCCTCGGTTTAATACTATGGAAAATCGTAAATCACAAACGACACGAGATTTTCGAGTCCCGTCAGTTGGAGCACTTTCTAAAAATCATGTTTTACCACTGGGGACACTTTGACAAGCTCAAAGTTTACCGAAAATGGGGGTTGGCCTTATTTAGAGGTGCCGGGGCCAGAACGGGCGGAACCTGGCCGAGTTCCCTTCTTTCTACAACTTGGCCGGTGCCATAGCCTCCCTAGGGGTAGAACATGACCCTCAGAAGGTGCTCCAACTGACGGCACTCGAAAATCTCGATTCGTTTGTGAGTTATGAATTTCAAGGGTTACTATGGAAAATCGTAAATCACAAACGACACGAGATTTTCGAGTTCCGTCAGTTGGAGCACTTTCTAAAAATCATGTTTTACCATTGGGGAAGCTTTGACATGCTCAAAGTTTAACGAAAATGGGAGTTGGCCTTGTTTAGAGGTGCCAGGGCTAGAACGGGCCGAACCTGGCCGAGTTCCATTCTTTCCCCAACTTGGCCGGTGCCATAGTCTCCCCAGGGGTAGAACATGACCCTCAGAAGGTGCTCCAACTGACGGCACTCGAAAATCTGGATTCGTTTGTGAGTTATGAATTTCCTCGGTTTAATACTATGGAAAATCGTAAATCACAAACGAAACGAGATTTTCGAGTTCCGTCAGTTGGAGCACTTTCTAAAAAACATGTTTTACCATTGGGGAAGTTTGACATGCTCAAAGTTTAACGACAATGGGGGTTGGCCTTGTTTAGAGGTGTCGGGGCCAGAACGGGCCGAACCTGGCTGAGTTCCCTTCTTTCTCCAACTTGGCGGGTGCCATAGCCTCCCCAGGGGTAGAACATGACCCTCAGAAGGTGCTCCAACTGACGGCACTCGAAAAGCTCGATTCGTTTGTGAGTTATGAATTTCAAGGATTTAATACTATGGAAAATCGTAAATCACAAACCACACGAGATTTTCGAGTTCCGTCAGTTGGAGCAGTTTCTAAAAAACATGTTTTACCATTGGGGAAGTTTGACATGCTCAAAGTTTAACGAAAATGGGGGTTGGCCTTGTTTAGAGGTGCCAGGGCCAGAACGGGCCGAACCTGGCCGAGTTCCATTCTTTCTACAACTTGGCCGGTGCCATAGCCTCCCTAGGGGTAGAACATGACCCTCAGAAGGTGCTCCAACTGACGGCACTCGAAAATCTCGATTCGTTTGTGAGTTATGAATTTCAAGGGTTACTATGGAAAATCGTAAATCACAAACGACACGAGATTTTCGAGTTCCGTCAGTTGGAGCACTTTCTAAAAATCATGTTTTACCACTGGGGACACTTTGACAAGCTCAAAGTTTACCGAAAATGGGGGTTGGCCTTGTTTAGAGGTGCCGGGGCCAGAACGGGCGGAACCTGGCCGAGTTCCCTTCTTTCTACAACTTGGCCGGTGCCATAGCCTCCCTAGGGGTAGAACATGACCCTCAGAAGGTGCTCCAACTGACGGCACTCGAAAATCTCGATTCGTTTGTGAGTTATGAATTTCAAGGGTTACTATGGAAAATCGTAAATCACAAACGACACGAGATTTTCGAGTTCCGTCAGTTGGAGCACTTTCTAAAAATCATGTTTTACCATTGGGGAAGCTTTGACATGCTCAAAGTTTAACGAAAATGGGAGTTGGCCTTGTTTAGAGGTGCCAGGGCCAGAACGGGCCGAACCTGGCCGAGTTCCATTCTTTCCCCAACTTGGCCGGTGCCATAGTCTCCCCAGGGGTAGAACATGACCCTCAGAAGGTGCTCCAACTGACGGCACTCGAAAATCTGGATTCGTTTGTGAGTTATGAATTTCCTCGGTTTAATACTATGGAAAATCGTAAATCACAAACGAAACGAGATTTTCGAGTTCCGTCAGTTGGAGCACTTTCTAAAAAACATGTTTTACCATTGGGGAAGTTTGACATGCTCAAAGTTTAACGAAAATGGGGGTTGGCCTTGTTTAGAGGTGTCGGGGCCAGAACGGGCCGAACCTGGCTGAGTTCCATTCTTTCTCCAACTTGGCCGGTGCCATAGTCTCCCCAGGGGTAGAACATGCCCCTCAGAAGGTGCTCCAACTGACGGCATTCGAAAATCTCGATTCGTTTGTGAGTTATGAATTTCCTCGGTTTAATACTATGGAAAATCGTAAATCACAAACGACACGAGATTTTCGAGTTCCGTCAGTTGGAGCACTTTCTAAAAATCATGTTTTACCACTGGGGACACTTTGACATGCTCAAAGTTTACCGAAAATGGGGGTTGGCCTTGTTTAGAGGTGCCGGGGCCAGAACGGGCGGAACCTGGCCGAGTTCCCTTCTTTCTACAACTTGGCCGGTGCCATAGCCTCCCTAGGGGTAGAACATGACCCTCAGAAGGTGCTCCAACTGACGGCACTCGAAAATCGCGATTCGTTTGTGAGTTATGAATTTCAAGGGTTACTATGGAAAATCGTAAATCACAAACGACACGAGATTTTCGAGTTCCGTCAGTTGGAGCACTTTCTAAAAATCATGTTTTACCATTGGGGAAGCTTTGACATGCTCAAAGTTTAACGAAAATGGGAGTTGGCCTTGTTTAGAGGTGCCAGGGCCAGAACGGGCCGAACCTGGCCGAGTTCCATTCTTTCTCCAACTTGGCCGGTGCCATAGTCTCCCCAGGGGTAGAACATGACCCTCAGAAGGTGCTCCAACTGACGGCACTCGAAAATCTCGATTCGTTTGTGAGTTATGAATTTCCTCGGTTTAATACTATGGAAAATCGTAAATCACAAACGACACGAGATTTTCGAGTTCCGTCAGTTGGAGCACTTTCTAAAAATCATGTTTTACCACTGGGGACACTTTGACATGCTCAAAGTTTACCGAAAATGGGGGTTGGCCTTGTTTAGAGGTGCCGGGATCAGAACGGGCGGAACCTGGCCGAGTTCCCTTCTTTCTACAACTTGGCCGGTGCCATAGCCTCCCTAGGGGTAGAACATGACCCTCAGAAGGTGCTCCAACTGACGGCACTCGAAAATCTCGATTCGTTTGTGAGTTATGAATTTCAAGGGTTACTATGGAAAATCGTAAATCACAAACGACACGAGATTTTCGAGTTCCGTCAGTTGGAGCACTTTCTAAAAATCATGTTTTACCATTGGGGAAGCTTTGACATGCTCAAAGTTTAACGAAAATGGGAGTTGGCCTTGTTTAGAGGTGCCAGGGCCAGAACGGGCCGAACCTGGCCGAGTTCCATTCTTTCCCCAACTTGGCCGGTGCCATAGTCTCCCCAGGGGTAGAACATGACCCTCAGAAGGTGCTCCAACTGACGGCACTCGAAAATCTGGATTCGTTTGTGAGTTATGAATTTCCTCGGTTTAATACTATGGAAAATCGTAAATCACAAACGAAACGAGATTTTCGAGTTCCGTCAGTTGGAGCACTTTCTAAAAAACATGTTTTACCATTGGGGAAGTTTGACATGCTCAAAGTTTAACGAAAATGGGGGTTGGCCTTGTTTAGAGGTGTCGGGGCCAGAACGGGCCGAACCTGGCTGAGTTCCATTCTTTCTCCAACTTGGCCGGTGCCATAGTCTCCCCAGGGGTAGAACATGCCCCTCAGAAGGTGCTCCAACTGACGGCATTCGAAAATCTCGATTCGTTTGTGAGTTATGAATTTCCTCGGTTTAATACTATGGAAAATCGTAAATCACAAACGACACGAGATTTTCGAGTTCCGTCAGTTGGAGCACTTTCTAAAAATCATGTTTTACCACTGGGGACACTTTGACATGCTCAAAGTTTACCGAAAATGGGGGTTGGCCTTGTTTAGAGGTGCCGGGGCCAGAACGGGCGGAACCTGGCCGAGTTCCCTTCTTTCTACAACTTGGCCGGTGCCATAGCCTCCCTAGGGGTAGAACATGACCCTCAGAAGGTGCTCCAACTGACGGCACTCGAAAATCGCGATTCGTTTGTGAGTTATGAATTTCAAGGGTTACTATGGAAAATCGTAAATCACAAACGACACGAGATTTTCGAGTTCCGTCAGTTGGAGCACTTTCTAAAAATCATGTTTTACCATTGGGGAAGCTTTGACATGCTCAAAGTTTAACGAAAATGGGAGTTGGCCTTGTTTAGAGGTGCCAGGGCCAGAACGGGCCGAACCTGGCCGAGTTCCATTCTTTCTCCAACTTGGCCGGTGCCATAGTCTCCCCAGGGGTAGAACATGACCCTCAGAAGGTGCTCCAACTGACGGCACTCGAAAATCTCGATTCGTTTGTGAGTTATGAATTTCCTCGGTTTAATACTATGGAAAATCGTAAATCACAAACGACACGAGATTTTCGAGTTCCGTCAGTTGGAGCACTTTCTAAAAATCATGTTTTACCACTGGGGACACTTTGACATGCTCAAAGTTTACCGAAAATGGGGGTTGGCCTTGTTTAGAGGTGCCGGGATCAGAACGGGCGGAACCTGGCCGAGTTCCCTTCTTTCTACAACTTGGCCGGTGCCATAGCCTCCCTAGGGGTAGAACATGACCCTCAGAAGGTGCTCCAACTGACGGCACTCGAAAATCTCGATTCGTTTGTGAGTTATGAATTTCAAGGGTTACTATGGAAAATCGTAAATCACAAACGACACGAGATTTTCGAGTTCCGTCAGTTGGAGCACTTTCTAAAAATCATGTTTTACCATTGGGGAAGCTTTGACATGCTCAAAGTTTAACGAAAATGGGAGTTGGCCTTGTTTAGAGGTGCCAGGACCAGAACGGGCCGAACCTGGCCGAGTTCCATTCTTTCTCCTACTTGGCCGGTGCCATAGTCTCCCCAGGGGTAGAACATGACCCTCAGAAGGTGCTCCAACTGACGGCACTCGAAAATCTGGATTCGTTTGTGAGTTATGAATTTCCTCGGTTTAATACTATGGAAAATCGTAAATCACAAACGACACGAGATTTTCTAGTTCCGTCAGTTGGAGCACTTTCTAAAAAACATGTTTTACCATTGGGGAAGTTTGACATGCTCAAAGTTTAACGAAAATGGGGGTTGGCCATGTTTAGAGGTGTCGGGGCCAGAACGGGCCGAACCTAGCTGAGTTCCCTTCTTTCTCCAACTTGGCGGGTGCCATAGCCTCCCCAGGGGTAGAACATGACCCTCAGAAGGTGCTCCAACTGACGGCACTCGAAAAGCTCGATTCGTTTGTGAGTTATGAATTTCAAGGATTTAATACTATGGAAAATCGTAAATCACAAACCACACGAGATTTTCGAGTTCCGTCAGTTGGAGCACTTTCTAAAAAACATGTTTTACCATTAGGGAAGTTTGACATGCTCAAAGTTTAACGAAAATGGGGGTTGGCCTTGTTTAGAGGTGCCAGGGCCAGAACGGGCCGAACCTGGCCGAGTTCCATTCTTTCTCCTACTTGGCCGGTGCCATAGCCCCAGGGGTAGAACATGACCCTCAGAAGGTGCTCCAACTGACGGCACTCGAAAATCTGGATTCGTTTGTGAGTTATGAATTTCCTCGGTTTAATACTATGGAAAATCGTAAATCACAAACGACACGAGATTTTCGAGTTCCGTCAGTTGGAGCACTTTCTAAAAATCATGTTTTACCACTGGGGACACTTTGACATGCTCAAAGTTTACCGAAAATGGGGGTTGGTCTTGTTTAGAGGTGCCGGGGCCAGAACGGGCGGAACCTGGCCGAGTTCCCTTCTTTCTACAACTTGGCCGGTGCCATAGCCTCCCTAGGGGTAGAACATGACCCTCAGAAGGTGCTCCAACTGACGGCACTCGAAAATCGCGATTCGTTTGTGAGTTATGAATTTCAAGGGTTACTATGGAAAATCGTAAATCACAAACGACACGAGATTTTCGAGTTCCGTCAGTTGGAGCACTTTCTAAAAAACATGTTTTACCATTGGGGAAGTTTGACATGCTCAAAGTTTAACGAAAATGGGGGTTGGCCTTGTTTAGAGGTGCCAGGGCCAGAACGGGCCGAACCTGGCCGAGTTCCATTCTTTCTCCAACTTGGCCGGTGCCATAGTGTCCCCAGGGGTAGAACATGACCCTCAGAAGGTGCTCCAACTGACGGCACTCGAAAATCTCGATTCGTTTGTGAGTTATGAATTTCAAGGATTTAATACTATGGAAAATCGTAAATCACAAACCACACGAGATTTTCGAGTTCCGTCAGTTGGAGCACTTTCTAAAAAACATGTTTTACCATTGGGGAAGTTTGACATGCTCAAAGTTTAACGAAAATGGGGGTTGGCCTTGTTTAGAGGTGCCAGGGCCAGAACGGGCCGAACCTGGCCGAGTTCCATTCTTTCTCCAACTTGGCCGGTGCCATAGTGTCCCCAGGGGTAGAACATGACCCTCAGAAGGTGCTCCAACTGACGGCACTCGAAAATCTCGATTCGTTTGTGAGTTATGAATTTCCTCGGTTTAATACTATGGAAAATCGTAAATCACAAACGACACAAGATTTTCGAGTTCCGTCAGTTGGAGCACTTTCTAAAAATCATGTTTTACCACTGGGGACACTTTGACAAGCTCAAAGTTTACCGAAAATGGGGGTTGGCCTTGTTTAGAGGTGCCGGGGCCAGAACGGGCGGAACCTGGCCGAGTTCCCTTCTTTCTACAACTTGGCCGGTGCCATAGCCTCCCTAGGGGTAGAACATGACCCTCAGAAGGTGCTCCAACTGACGGCACTCGAAAATCTCGATTCGTTTGTGAGTTATGAATTTCAAGGGTTACTATCGAAAATCGTAAATCACAAACGACACGAGATTTTCGAGTTCCGTCAGTTGGAGCACTTTCTAAAAATCATGTTTTACCATTGGGGAAGCTTTGACATGCTCAAAGTTTAACGAAAATGGGAGTTGGCCTTGTTTAGAGGTGCCAGGGCCAGAACGGGCCGAACCTGGCCGAGTTCCATTCTTTCCCCAACTTGGCCGGTGCCATAGTCTCCCCAGGGGTAGAAAATGACCCTCAGAAGGTGCTCCAACTGACGGCACTCGAAAATCTGGATTCGTTTGTGAGTTATGAATTTCCTCGGTTTAATACTATGGAAAATCGTAAATCACAAACGAAACGAGATTTTCGAGTTCCGTCAGTTGGAGCACTTTCTAAAAAACATGTTTTACCATTGGGGAAGTTTGACATGCTCAAAGTTTAACGAAAATGGGGGTTGGCCTTGTTTAGAGGTGTCGGGGCCAGAACGGGCCGAACCTGGCTGAGTTCCCTTCTTTCTCCAACTTGGCGGGTGCCATAGCCTCCCCAGGGGTAGAACATGACCCTCAGAAGGTGCTCCAACTGACGGCACTCGAAAAGCTCGATTCGTTTGTGAGTTATGAATTTCAAGGATTTAATACTATGGAAAATCGTAAATCACAAACCACACGAGATTTTCGAGTTCCGTCAGTTGGAGCACTTTCTAAAAAACATGTTTTACCATTGGGGAAGTTTGACATGCTCAAAGTTTAACGAAAATGGGGGTTGGCCTTGTTTAGAGGTGCCAGGGCCAGAACGGGCCGAACCTGGCCGAGTTCCATTCTTTCTCCAACTTGGCCGGTGCCATAGTGTCCCCAGGGGTAGAACATGACCCTCAGAAGGTGCTCCAACTGACGGCACTCGAAAATCTCGATTCGTTTGTGAGTTATGAATTTCCTCGGTTTAATACTATGGAAAATCGTAAATCACAAACGACACAAGATTTTCGAGTTCCGTCAGTTGGAGCACTTTCTAAAAATCATGTTTTACCACTGGGGACACTTTGACAAGCTCAAAGTTTACCGAAAATGGGGGTTGGCCTTGTTTGGAGGTGCCGGGGCCAGAACGGGCGGAACCTGGCCGAGTTCCCTTCTTTCTACAACTTGGCCGGTGCCATAGCCTCCCTAGGGGTAGAACATGACCCTCAGAAGGTGCTCCAACTGACGGCACTCGAAAATCTCGATTCGTTTGTGAGTTATGAATTTCAAGGGTTACTATGGAAAATCGTAAATCACAAACGACACGAGATTTTCGAGTTCCGTCAGTTGGAGCACTTTCTAAAAATCATGTTTTACCATTGGGGAAGCTTTGACATGCTCAAAGTTTAACGAAAATGGGAGTTGGCCTTGTTTAGAGGTGCCAGGGCCAGAACGGGCCGAACCTGGCCGAGTTCCATTCTTTCCCCAACTTGGCCGGTGCCATAGTCTCCCCAGGGGTAGAACATGACCCTCAGAAGGTGCTCCAACTGACGGCACTCGAAAATCTGGATTCGTTTGTGAGTTATGAATTTCCTCGGTTTAATACTATGGAAAATCGTAAATCACAAACGAAACGAGATTTTCTAGTTCCGTCAGTTGGAGCACTTTCTAAAAAACATGTTTTACCATTGGGGAAGTTTGACATGCTCAAAGTTTAACGAAAATGGGGGTTGGCCTTGTTTAGAGGTGTCGGGGCCAGAACGGGCCGAACCTGGCTGAGTTCCCTTCTTTCTCCAACTTGGCGGGTGCCATAGCCTCCCCAGGGGTAGAACATGACCCTCAGAAGGTGCTCCAACTGACGGCACTCGAAAAGCTCGATTCGTTTGTGAGTTATGAATTTCAAGGATTTAATACTATGGAAAATCGTAAATCACAAACCACACGAGATTTTCGAGTTCCGTCAGTTGGAGCACTTTCTAAAAAACATGTTTTACCATTGGGGAAGTTTGACATGCTCAAAGTTTAACGAAAATGGGGGTTGGCCTTGTTTAGAGGTGCCAGGGCCAGAACGGGCCGAATCTGGCCGAGTTCCATTCTTTCTCCAACTTGGCCGGTGCCATAGTCTCCCCAGGGGTAGAACATGCCCCTCAGAAGGTGCTCCAACTGACGGCATTCGAAAATCTCGATTCGTTTGTGAGTTATGAATTTCCTCGGTTTAATACTATGGAAAATCGTAAATCACAAACGACACGAGATTTTCGAGTTCCGTCAGTTGGAGCACTTTCTAAAAATCATGTTTTACCACTGGGGACACTTTGACATGCTCAAAGTTTACCGAAAATGGGGGTTGGCCTTGTTTAGAGGTGCCGGGGCCAGAACGGGCGGAACCTGGCCGAGTTCCCTTCTTTCTACAACTTGGCCGGTGCCATAGCCTCCCTAGGGGTAGAACATGACCCTCAGAAGGTGCTCCAACTGACGGCACTCGAAAATCGCGATTCGTTTGTGAGTTATGAATTTCAAGGGTTACTATGGAAAATCGTAAATCACAAACCACACGAGATTTTCGAGTTCCGTCAGTTGGAGCACTTTCTAAAAATCATGTTTTACCATTGGGGAAGCTTTGACATGCTCAAAGTTTAACGAAAATGGGAGTTGGACTTGTTTAGAGGTGCCAGGGCCAGAACGGGCCGAACCTGGCCGAGTTCCATTCTTTCTCCAACTTGGCCGGTGCCATAGTCTCCCCAGGGGTAGAACATGACCCTCAGAAGGTGCTCCAACTGACGGCACTCGAAAATCTCGATCGTTTGTGAGTTATGAATTTCCTCGGTTTAATACTATGGAAAATCGTAAATCACAAACGACACGAGATTTTCGAGTTCCGTCAGTTGGAGCACTTTCTAAAAATCATGTTTTACCACTGGGGACACTTTGACATGCTCAAAGTTTACCGAAAATGGGGGTTGGCCTTGTTTAGAGGTGCCGGGATCAGAACGGGCGGAACCTGGCCGAGTTCCCTTCTTTCTACAACTTGGCCGGTGCCATAGCCTCCCTAGGGGTAGAACATGACCCTCAGAAGGTGCTCCAACTGACGGCACTCGAAAATCTCGATTCGTTTGTGAGTTATGAATTTCAAGGGTTACTATGGAAAATCGTAAATCACAAACGACACGAGATTTTCGAGTTCCGTCAGTTGGAGCACTTTCTAAAAATCATGTTTTACCATTGGGGAAGCTTTGACATGCTCAAAGTTTAACGAAAATGGGAGTTGGCCTTGTTTAGAGGTGCCAGGGCCAGAACGGGCCGAACCTGGCCGAGTTCCATTCTTTCTCCTACTTGGCCGGTGCCATAGTCTCCCCAGGGGTAGAACATGACCCTCAGAAGGTGCTCCAACTGACGGCACTCGAAAATCTGGATTCGTTTGTGAGTTATGAATTTCCTCGGTTTAATACTATGGAAAATCGTAAATCACAAACGACACGAGATTTTCTAGTTCCGTCAGTTGGAGCACTTTCTAAAAAACATGTTTTACCATTGGGGAAGTTTGACATGCTCAAAGTTTAACGAAAATGGGGGTTGGCCATGTTTAGAGGTGTCGGGGCCAGAACGGGCCGAACCTGGCTGAGTTCCCTTCTTTCTCCAACTTGGCGGGTGCCATAGCCTCCCCAGGGGTAGAACATGACCCTCAGAAGGTGCTCCAACTGACGGCACTCGAAAAGCTCGATTCGTTTGTGAGTTATGAATTTCAAGGATTTAATACTATGGAAAATCGTAAATCACAAACCACACGAGATTTTCGAGTTCCGTCAGTTGGAGCACTTTCTAAAAAACATGTTTTACCATTAGGGAAGTTTGACATGCTCAAAGTTTAACGAAAATGGGGGTTGGCCTTGTTTAGAGGTGCCAGGGCCAGAACGGGCCGAACCTGGCCGAGTTCCATTCTTTCTCCTACTTGGCCGGTGCCATAGCCCCAGGGGTAGAACATGACCCTCAGAAGGTGCTCCAACTGACGGCACTCGAAAATCTGGATTCGTTTGTGAGTTATGAATTTCCTCGGTTTAATACTATGGAAAATCGTAAATCACAAACGACACGAGATTTTCGAGTTCCGTCAGTTGGAGCACTTTCTAAAAATCATGTTTTACCACTGGGGACACTTTGACATGCTCAAAGTTTACCGAAAATGGGGGTTGGCCTTGTTTAGAGGTGCCGGGGCCAGAACGGGCGGAACCTGGCCGAGTTCCCTTCTTTCTACAACTTGGCCGGTGCCATAGCCTCCCTAGGGGTAGAACATGACCCTCAGAAGGTGCTCCAACTGACGGCACTCAAAAATCGCGATTCGTTTGTGAGTTATGAATTTCAAGGGTTACTATGGAAAATCGTAAATCACAAACGACACGAGATTTTCAAGTTCCGTCAGTTGGAGCACTTTCTAAAAAACATGTTTTACCATTGGGGAAGTTTGACATGCTCAAAGTTTAACGAAAATGGGGGTTGGCCTTGTTTAGAGGTGCCAGGGCCAGAACGGGCCGAACCTGGCCGAGTTCCATTCTTTCTCCAACTTGGCCGGTGCCATAGTGTCCCCAGGGGTAGAACATGACCCTCAGAAGGTGCTCCAACTGACGGCACTCGAAAATCTCGATTCGTTTGTGAGTTATGAATTTCCTCGGTTTAATACTATGGAAAATCGTAAATCACAAACGACACGAGATTTTCGAGTCCCGTCAGTTGGAGCACTTTCTAAAAATCATGTTTTACCACTGGGGACACTTTGACAAGCTCAAAGTTTACCGAAAATGGGGGTTGGCCTTGTTTAGAGGTGCCGGGGCCAGAACGGGCGGAACCTGGCCGAGTTCCCTTCTTTCTACAACTTGGCCGGTGCCATAGCCTCCCTAGGGGTAGAACATGACCCTCAGAAGGTGCTCCAACTGACGGCACTCGAAAATCTCGATTCGTTTGTGAGTTATGAATTTCAAGGGTTACTATGGAAAATCGTAAATCACAAACGACACGAGATTTTCGAGTTCCGTCAGTTGGAGCACTTTCTAAAAATCATGTTTTACCATTGGGGAAGCTTTGACATGCTCAAAGTTTAACGAAAATGGGAGTTGGCCTTGTTTAGAGGTGCCAGGGCTAGAACGGGCCGAACCTGGCCGAGTTCCATTCTTTCCCCAACTTGGCCGGTGCCATAGTCTCCCCAGGGGTAGAACATGACCCTCAGAAGGTGCTCCAACTGACGGCACTCGAAAATCTGGATTCGTTTGTGAGTTATGAATTTCCTCGGTTTAATACTATGGAAAATCGTAAATCACAAACGAAACGAGATTTTCGAGTTCCGTCAGTTGGAGGACTTTCTAAAAAACATGTTTTACCATTGGGGAAGTTTGACATGCTCAAAGTTTAACGACAATGGGGGTTGGCCTTGTTTAGAGGTGTCGGGGCCAGAACGGGCCGAACCTGGCTGAGTTCCCTTCTTTCTCCAACTTGGCGGGTGCCATAGCCTCCCCAGGGGTAGAACATGACCCTCAGAAGGTGCTCCAACTGACGGCACTCGAAAAGCTCGATTCGTTTGTGAGTTATGAATTTCAAGGATTTAATACTATGGAAAATCGTAAATCACAAACCACACGAGATTTTCGAGTTCCGTCAGTTGGAGCAGTTTCTAAAAAACATGTTTTACCATTGGGGAAGTTTGACATGCTCAAAGTTTAACGAAAATGGGGGTTGGCCTTGTTTAGAGGTGCCAGGGCCAGAACGGGCCGAACCTGGCCGAGTTCCATTCTTTCTCCAACTTGGCCGGTGCCATAGTCTCCCCACGGGTAGAACATGCCCCTCAGAAGGTGCTCCAACTGACGGCATTCGAAAATCTCGATTCGTTTGTGAGTTATGAATTTCCTCGGTTTAATACTATGGAAAATCGTAAATCACAAACGACACGAGATTTTCGAGTTCCGTCAGTTGGAGCACTTTCTAAAAATCATGTTTTACCACTGGGGACACTTTGACATGCTCAAAGTTTACCGAAAATGGGGGTTGGCCTTGTTTAGAGGTGCCGGGGCCAGAACGGGCGGAACCTGGCCGAGTTCCCTTCTTTCTACAACTTGGCCGGTGCCATAGCCTCCCTAGGGGTAGAACATGACCCTCAGAAGGTGCTCCAACTGACGGCACTCGAAAATCGCGATTCGTTTGTGAGTTATGAATTTCAAGGGTTACTATGGAAAATCGTAAATCACAAACGACACGAGATTTTCGAGTTCCGTCAGTTGGAGCACTTTCTAAAAAACATGTTTTACCATTGGGGAAGTTTGACATGCTCAAAGTTTAACGAAAATGGGGGTTGGCCTTGTTTAGAGGTGTCAGGGCCAGAACGGGCCGAACCTGGCCGAGTTCCATTCTTTCTCCAACTTGGCCGGTGCCATAGTGTCCCCAGGGGTAGAACATGACCCTCAGAAGGTGCTCCAACTGACGGCACTCGAAAATCTCGATTCGTTTGTGAGTTATGAATTTCAAGGATTTAATACTATGGAAAATCGTAAATCACAAACCACACGAGATTTTCGAGTTCCGTCAGTTGGAGCACTTTCTAAAAAACAAGTTTTACCATTGGGGAAGTTTGACATGCTCAAAGTTTAACGAAAATGGGGGTTGGCCTTGTTTAGAGGTGCCAGGGCCAGAACGGGCCGAACCTGGCCGAGTTCCATTCTTTCTCCTACTTGGCCGGTGCCATAGTGTCCCCAGGGGTAGAACATGACCCTCAGAAGGTGCTCCAACTGACGGCACTCGAAAATCTCGATTCGTTTGTGAGTTATGAATTTCCTCGGTTTAATACTATGGAAAATCGTAAATCACAAACGACACGAGATTTTCGAGTCCCGTCAGTTGGAGCACTTTCTAAAAATCATGTTTTACCACTGGGGACACTTTGACAAGCTCAAAGTTTACCGAAAATGGGGGTTGGCCTTGTTTAGAGGTGCCGGGGCCAGAACGGGCGGAACCTGGCCGAGTTCCCTTCTTTCTACAACTTGGCCGGTGCCATAGCCTCCCTAGGGGTAGAACATGACCCTCAGAAGGTGCTCCAACTGACGGCACTCGAAAATCTCGATTCGTTTGTGAGTTATGAATTTCAAGGGTTACTATGGAAAATCGTAAATCACAAACGACACGAGATTTTCGAGTTCCGTCAGTTGGAGCACTTTCTAAAAATCATGTTTTACCATTGGGGAAGCTTTGACATGCTCAAAGTTTAACGAAAATGGGAGTTGGCCTTGTTTAGAGGTGCCAGGGCCAGAACGGGCCGAACCTGGCCGAGTTCCATTCTTTCCCCAACTTGGCCGGTGCCATAGTCTCCCCAGGGGTAGAACATGACCCTCAGAAGGTGCTCCAACTGACGGCACTCGAAAATCGCGATTCGTTTGTGAGTTATGAATTTCAAGGGTTACTAAGGAAAATCGTAAATCACAAACGACACGAGATTTTCGAGTTCCGTCAGTTGGAGCACTTTCTAAAAATCATGTTTTACCATTGGGGAAGCTTTGACATGCTCAAAGTTTAACGAAAATGGGAGTTGGCCTTGTTTAGAGGTGCCAGGGCCAGAACGGGCCGAACCTGGCCGAGTTCCATTCTTTCCCCAACTTGGCCGGTGCCATAGTCTCCCCAGGGGTAGAACATGACCCTCAGAAGGTGCTCCAACTGACGGCACTCGAAAATCTGGATTCGTTTGTGAGTTATGAATTTCCTCGGTTTAATACTATGGAAAATCGTAAATCACAAACGACACGAGATTTTCGAGTTCCGTCAGTTGGAGCACTTTCTAAAAAACATGTTTTACCATTGGGGAAGTTTGACATGCTCAAAGTTTAACGACAATGGGGGTTGGCCTTGTTTAGAGGTGTCGGGGCCAGAACGGGCCGAACCTGGCTGAGTTCCCTTCTTTCTCCAACTTGGCGGGTGCCATAGCCTCCCCAGTGGTAGAACATGACCCTCAGAAGGTGCTCCAACTGACGGCACTCGAAAAGCTCGATTCGTTTGTGAGTTATGAATTTCAAGGATTTAATACTATGGAAAATCGTAAATCACAAACCACACGAGATTTTCGAGTTCCGTCAGTTGGAGCAGTTTCTAAAAAACATGTTTTACCATTGGGGAAGTTTGACATGCTCAAAGTTTAACGAAAATGGGGGTTGGCCTTGTTTAGAGGTGCCAGGGCCAGAACGGGCCGAACCTGGCCGAGTTCCATTCTTTCTCCAACTTGGCCGGTGCCATAGTCTCCCCAGGGGTAGAACATGCCCCTCAGAAGGTGCTCCAACTGACGGCATTCGAAAATCTCGATTCGTTTGTGAGTTATGAATTTCCTCGGTTTAATACTATGGAAAATCGTAAATCACAAACGACACGAGATTTTCGAGTTCCGTCAGTTGGAGCACTTTCTAAAAATCATGTTTTACCACTGGGGACACTTTGACATGCTCAAAGTTTACCGAAAATGGGGGTTGGCCTTGTTTAGAGGTGCCGGGGCCAGAACGGGCGGAACCTGGCCGAGTTCCCTTCTTTCTACAACTTGGCCGGTGCCATAGCCTCCCTAGGGGTAGAACATGACCCTCAGAAGGTGCTCCAACTGACGGCACTCGAAAATCGCGATTCGTTTGTGAGTTATGAATTTCAAGGGTTACTATGGAAAATCGTAAATCACAAACGACACGAGATTTTCGAGTTCCGTCAGTTGGAGCACTTTCTAAAAAACATGTTTTACCATTGGGGAAGTTTGACATGCTCAAAGTTTAACGAAAATGGGGGTTGGCCTTGTTTAGAGGTGTCAGGGCCAGAACGGGCCGAACCTGGCCGAGTTCCATTCTTTCTCCAACTTGGCCGGTGCCATAGTGTCCCCAGGGGTAGAACATGACCCTCAGAAGGTGCTCCAACTGACGGCACTCGAAAATCTCGATTCGTTTGTGAGTTATGAATTTCAAGGATTTAATACTATCGAAAATCGTAAATCACAAACCACACGAGATTTTCGAGTTCCGTCAGTTGGAGCACTTTCTAAAAAACAAGTTTTACCATTGGGGAAGTTTGACATGCTCAAAGTTTAACGAAAATGGGGGTTGGCCTTGTTTAGAGGTGCCAGGGCCAGAACGGGCCGAACCTGGCCGAGTTCCATTCTTTCTCCTACTTGGCCGGTGCCATAGTGTCCCCAGGGGTAGAACATGACCCTCAGAAGGTGCTCCAACTGACGGCACTCGAAAATCTCGATTCGTTTGTGAGTTATGAATTTCCTCGGTTTAATACTATGGAAAATCGTAAATCACAAACGACACGAGATTTTCGAGTCCCGTCAGTTGGAGCACTTTCTAAAAATCATGTTTTACCACTGGGGACACTTTGACAAGCTCAAAGTTTACCGAAAATGGGGGTTGGCCTTGTTTAGAGGTGCCGGGGCCAGAACGGGCGGAACCTGGCCGAGTTCCCTTCTTTCTACAACTTGGCCGGTGCCATAGCCTCCCTAGGGGTAGAACATGACCCTCAGAAGGTGCTCCAACTGACGGCACTCGAAAATCTCGATTCGTTTGTGAGTTATGAATTTCAAGGGTTACTATGGAAAATCGTAAATCACAAACGACACGAGATTTTCGAGTTCCGTCAGTTGGAGCACTTTCTAAAAATCATGTTTTACCATTGGGGAAGCTTTGACATGCTCAAAGTTTAACGAAAATGGGAGTTGGCCTTGTTTAGAGGTGCCAGGGCCAGAACGGGCCGAACCTGGCCGAGTTCCATTCTTTCCCCAACTTGGCCGGTGCCATAGTCTCCCCAGGGGTAGAACATGACCCTCAGAAGGTGCTCCAACTGACGGCACTCGAAAATCGCGATTCGTTTGTGAGTTATGAATTTCAAGGGTTACTAAGGAAAATCGTAAATCACAAACGACACGAGATTTTCGAGTTCCGTCAGTTGGAGCACTTTCTAAAAATCATGTTTTACCATTGGGGAAGCTTTGACATGCTCAAAGTTTAACGAAAATGGGAGTTGGCCTTGTTTAGAGGTGCCAGGGCCAGAACGGGCCGAACCTGGCCGAGTTCCATTCTTTCCCCAACTTGGCCGGTGCCATAGTCTCCCCAGGGGTAGAACATGACCCTCAGAAGGTGCTCCAACTGACGGCACTCGAAAATCTGGATTCGTTTGTGAGTTATGAATTTCCTCGGTTTAATACTATGGAAAATCGTAAATCACAAACGACACGAGATTTTCGAGTTCCGTCAGTTGGAGCACTTTCTAAAAAACATGTTTTACCATTGGGGAAGTTTGACATGCTCAAAGTTTAACGACAATGGGGGTTGGCCTTGTTTAGAGGTGTCGGGGCCAGAACGGGCCGAACCTGGCTGAGTTCCCTTCTTTCTCCAACTTGGCGGGTGCCATAGCCTCCCCAGTGGTAGAACATGACCCTCAGAAGGTGCTCCAACTGACGGCACTCGAAAAGCTCGATTCGTTTGTGAGTTATGAATTTCAAGGATTTAATACTATGGAAAATCGTAAATCACAAACCACACGAGATTTTCGAGTTCCGTCAGTTGGAGCAGTTTCTAAAAAACATGTTTTACCATTGGGGAAGTTTGACATGCTCAAAGTTTAACGAAAATGGGGGTTGGCCTTGTTTAGAGGTGCCAGGGCCAGAACGGGCCGAACCTGGCCGAGTTCCATTCTTTCTCCAACTTGGCCGGTGCCATAGTCTCCCCAGGGGTAGAACATGCCCCTCAGAAGGTGCTCCAACTGACGGCATTCGAAAATCTCGATTCGTTTGTGAGTTATGAATTTCCTCGGTTTAATACTATGGAAAATCGTAAATCACAAACGACACGAGATTTTCGAGTTCCGTCAGTTGGAGCACTTTCTAAAAATCATGTTTTACCACTGGGGACACTTTGACATGCTCAAAGTTTACCGAAAATGGGGGTTGGCCTTGTTTAGAGGTGCCGGGGCCAGAACGGGCGGAACCTGGCCGAGTTCCCTTCTTTCTACAACTTGGCCGGTGCCATAGCCTCCCTAGGGGTAGAACATGACCCTCAGAAGGTGCTCCAACTGACGGCACTCGAAAATCGCGATTCGTTTGTGAGTTATGAATTTCAAGGGTTACTATGGAAAATCGTAAATCACAAACGACACGAGATTTTCTAGTTCCGTCAGTTGGAGCACTTTCTAAAATACATGTTTTACCATTGGGGAAGTTTGACATGCTCAAAGTTTAACGAAAATGGGGGTTGGCCATGTTTAGAGGTGTCGGGGCCAGAACGGGCCGAACCTGGCTGAGTTCCCTTCTTTCTCCAACTTGGCGGGTGCCATAGCCTCCCCAGGGGTAGAACATGACCCTCAGAAGGTGCTCCAACTGACGGCACTCGAAAAGCTCGATTCGTTTGTGAGTTATGAATTTCAAGGATTTAATACTATGGAAAATCGTAAATCACAAACCACACGAGATTTTCGAGTTCCGTCAGTTGGAGCACTTTCTAAAAAACATGTTTTACCATTGGGGAAGTTTGACATGCTCAAAGTTTAACGAAAATGGGGGTTGGCCTTGTTTAGAGGTGCCAGGGCCAGAACGGGCCGAACCTGGCCGAGTTCCATTCTTTCTCCAACTTGGCCGGTGCCATAGTCTCCCCAGGGGTAGAACATGCCCCTCAGAAGGTGCTCCAACTGACGGCATTCGAAAATCTCGATTCGTTTGTGAGTTATGAATTTCCTCGGTTTAATACTATGGAAAATCGTAAATCACAAACGACACGAGATTTTCGAGTTCCGTCAGTTGGAGCACTTTCTAAAAATCATGTTTTACCACTGGGGACACTTTGACATGCTCAAAGTTTACCGAAAATGGGGGTTGGCCTTGTTTAGAGGTGCCGGGGCCAGAACGGGCGGAACCTGGCCGAGTTCCCTTCTTTCTACAACTTGGCCGGTGCCATAGCCTCCCTAGGGGTAGAACATGACCCTCAGAAGGTGCTCCAACTGACGGCACTCGAAAATCGCGATTCGTTTGTGAGTTATGAATTTCAAGGGTTACTATGGAAAATCGTAAATCACAAACGACATGAGATTTTCGACTTCCGTCAGTTGGAGCACTTTCTAAAAATCATGTTTTACCATTGGGGAAGCTTTGACATGCTCAAAGTTTAACGAAAATGGGAGTTGGCCTTGTTTAGAGGTGCCAGGGCCAGAACGGGCCGAACCTGGCCGAGTTCCATTCTTTCTCCAACTTGGCCGGTGCCATAGTCTCCCCAGGGGTAGAACATGACCCTCAGAAGGTGCTCCAACTGACGGCACTCGAAAATCTCGATTCGTTTGTGAGTTATGAATTTCCTCGGTTTAATACTATGGAAAATCGTAAATCACAAACGACACGAGATTTTCGAGTTCCGTCAGTTGGAGCACTTTCTAAAAATCATGTTTTACCACTGGGGACACTTTGACATGCTCAAAGTTTACCGAAAATGGGGGTTGGCCTTGTTTAGAGGTGCCGGGATCAGAACGGGCGGAACCTGGCCGAGTTCCCTTCTTTCTACAACTTGGCCGGTGCCATAGCCTCCCTAGGGGTAGAACATGACCCTCAGAAGGTGCTCCAACTGACGGCACTCGAAAATCTCGATTCGTTTGTGAGTTATGAATTTCAAGGGTTACTATGGAAAATCGTAAATCACAAACGACACGAGATTTTCGAGTTCCGTCAGTTGGAGCACTTTCTAAAAATCATGTTTTACCATTGGGGAAGCTTTGACATGCTCAAAGTTTAACGAAAATGGGAGTTGGCCTTGTTTAGAGGTGCCAGGGCCAGAACGGGCCGAACCTGGCCGAGTTCCATTCTTTCTCCTACTTGGCCGGTGCCATAGTCTCCCCAGGGGTAGAACATGACCCTCAGAAGGTGCTCCAACTGACGGCACTCGAAAATCTGGATTCGTTTGTGAGTTATGAATTTCCTCGGTTTAATACTATGGAAAATCGTAAATCACAAACGACACGAGATTTTCGAGTTCCGTCAGTTGGAGCACTTTCTAAAAAACATGTTTTACCATTGGGGAAGTTTGACATGCTCAAAGTTTAACGACAATGGGGGTTGGCCTTGTTTAGAGGTGTCGGGGCCAGAACGGGCCGAACCTGGCTGAGTTCCCTTCTTTCTCCAACTTGGCGGGTGCCATAGCCTCCCCAGGGGTAGAACATGACCCTCAGAAGGTGCTCCAACTGACGGCACTCGAAAAGCTCGATTCGTTTGTGAGTTATGAATTTCAAGGATTTAATACTATGGAAAATCGTAAATCACAAACCACACGAGATTTTCGAGTTCCGTCAGTTGGAGCAGTTTCTAAAAAACATGTTTTACCATTGGGGAAGTTTGACATGCTCAAAGTTTAACGAAAATGGGGGTTGGCCTTGTTTAGAGGTGCCAGGGCCAGAACGGGCCGAACCTGGCCGAGTTCCATTCTTTCTCCAACTTGGCCGGTGCCATAGTCTCCCCAGGGGTAGAACATGCCCCTCAGAAGGTGCTCCAACTGACGGCATTCGAAAATCTCGATTCGTTTGTGAGTTATGAATTTCCTCGGTTTAATACTATGGAAAATCGTAAATCACAAACGACACGAGATTTTCGAGTTCCGTCAGTTGGAGCACTTTCTAAAAATCATGTTTTACCACTGGGGACACTTTGACATGCTCAAAGTTTACCGAAAATGGGGGTTGGCCTTGTTTAGAGGTGCCGGGGCCAGAACGGGCGGAACCTGGCCGAGTTCCCTTCTTTCTACAACTTGGCCGGTGCCATAGCCTCCCTAGGGGTAGAACATGACCCTCAGAAGGTGCTCCAACTGACGGCACTCGAAAATCGCGATTCGTTTGTGAGTTATGAATTTCAAGGGTTACTATGGAAAATCGTAAATCACAAACGACACGAGATTTTCTAGTTCCGTCAGTTGGAGCACTTTCTAAAATACATGTTTTACCATTGGGGAAGTTTGACATGCTCAAAGTTTAACGAAAATGGGGGTTGGCCATGTTTAGAGGTGTCGGGGCCAGAACGGGCCGAACCTGGCTGAGTTCCCTTCTTTCTCCAACTTGGCGGGTGCCATAGCCTCCCCAGGGGTAGAACATGACCCTCAGAAGGTGCTCCAACTGACAGCACTCGAAAAGCTCGATTCGTTTGTGAGTTATGAATTTCAAGGATTTAATACTATGGAAAATCGTAAATCACAAACCACACGAGATTTTCGAGTTCCGTCAGTTGGAGCACTTTCTAAAAAACATGTTTTACCATTGGGGAAGTTTGACATGCTCAAAGTTTAACGAAAATGGGGGTTGGCCTTGTTTAGAGGTGCCAGGGCCAGAACGGGCCGAACCTGGCCGAGTTCCATTCTTTCTCCAACTTGGCCGGTGCCATAGTCTCCCCAGGGGTAGAACATGCCCCTCAGAAGGTGCTCCAACTGACGGCATTCGAAAATCTCGATTCGTTTGTGAGTTATGAATTTCCTCGGTTTAATACTATGGAAAATCGTAAATCACAAACGACACGAGATTTTCGAGTTCCGTCAGTTGGAGCACTTTCTAAAAATCATGTTTTACCACTGGGGACACTTTGACATGCTCAAAGTTTACCGAAAATGGGGGTTGGCCTTGTTTAGAGGTGCCGGGATCAGAACGGGCGGAACCTGGCCGAGTTCCCTTCTTTCTACAACTTGGCCGGTGCCATAGCCTCCCTAGGGGTAGAACATGACCCTCAGAAGGTGCTCCAACTGACGGCACTCGAAAATCGCGATTCGTTTGTGAGTTATGAATTTCCTCGGTTTAATACTATGGAAAATCGTAAATCACAAACGACACGAGATTTTCGAGTTCCGTCAGTTGGAGCACTTTCTAAAAAACATGTTTTACCATTGGGGAAGTTTGACATGCTCAAAGTTTAACGACAATGGGGGTTGGCCTTGTTTAGAGGTGTCGGGGCCAGAACGGGCCGAACCTGGCTGAGTTCCCTTCTTTCTCCAACTTGGCGGGTGCCATAGCCTCCCCAGGGGTAGAACATGACCCTCAGAAGGTGCTCCAACTGACGGCACTCGAAAAGCTCGATTCGTTTGTGAGTTATGAATTTCAAGGATTTAATACTATGGAAAATCGTAAATCACAAACCACACGAGATTTTCGAGTTCCGTCAGTTGGAGCAGTTTCTAAAAAACATGTTTTACCATTGGGGAAGTTTGACATGCTCAAAGTTTAACGAAAATGGGGGTTGGCCTTGTTTAGAGGTGCCAGGGCCAGAACGGGCCGAACCTGGCCGAGTTCCATTCTTTCTCCAACTTGGCCGGTGCCATAGTCTCCCCAGGGGTAGAACATGCCCCTCAGAAGGTGCTCCAACTGACGGCATTCGAAAATCTCGATTCGTTTGTGAGTTATGAATTTCCTCGGTTTAATACTATGGAAAATCGTAAATCACAAACGACACGAGATTTTCGAGTTCCGTCAGTTGGAGCACTTTCTAAAAATCATGTTTTACCACTGGGGACACTTTGACATGCTCAAAGTTTACCGAAAATGGGGGTTGGCCTTGTTTAGAGGTGCCGGGGCCAGAACGGGCGGAACCTGGCCGAGTTCCCTTCTTTCTACAACTTGGCCGGTGCCATAGCCTCCCTAGGGGTAGAACATGACCCTCAGAAGGTGCTCCAACTGACGGCACTCGAAAATCGCGATTCGTTTGTGAGTTATGAATTTCAAGGGTTACTATGGAAAATCGTAAATCACAAACGACACGAGATTTTCTAGTTCCGTCAGTTGGAGCACTTTCTAAAATACATGTTTTACCATTGGGGAAGTTTGACATGCTCAAAGTTTAACGAAAATGGGGGTTGGCCATGTTTAGAGGTGTCGGGGCTAGAACGGGCCGAACCTGGCTGAGTTCCCTTCTTTCTCCAACTTGGCGGGTGCCATAGCCTCCCCAGGGGTAGAACATGACCCTCAGAAGGTGCTCCAACTGACAGCACTCGAAAAGCTCGATTCGTTTGTGAGTTATGAATTTCAAGGATTTAATACTATGGAAAATCGTAAATCACAAACCACACGAGATTTTCGAGTTCCGTCAGTTGGAGCACTTTCTAAAAAACATGTTTTACCATTGGGGAAGTTTGACATGCTCAAAGTTTAACGAAAATGGGGGTTGGCCTTGTTTAGAGGTGCCAGGGCCAGAACGGGCCGAACCTGGCCGAGTTCCATTCTTTCTCCAACTTGGCCGGTGCCATAGTCTCCCCAGGGGTAGAACATGCCCCTCAGAAGGTGCTCCAACTGACGGCATTCGAAAATCTCGATTCGTTTGTGAGTTATGAATTTCCTCGGTTTAATACTATGGAAAATCGTAAATCACAAACGACACGAGATTTTCGAGTTCCGTCAGTTGGAGCACTTTCTAAAAATCATGTTTTACCACTGGGGACACTTTGACATGCTCAAAGTTTACCGAAAATGGGGGTTGGCCTTGTTTAGAGGTGCCGGGATCAGAACGGGCGGAACCTGGCCGAGTTCCCTTCTTTCTACAACTTGGCCGGTGCCATAGCCTCCCTAGGGGTAGAACATGACCCTCAGAAGGTGCTCCAACTGACGGCACTCGAAAATCGCGATTCGTTTGTGAGTTATGAATTTCAAGGGTTACTATGGAAAATCGTAAATCACAAACGACACGAGATTTTCGAGTTCCGTCAGTTGGAGCACTTTCTAAAAATCATGTTTTACCATTGGGGAAGCTTTGACATGCTCAAAGTTTAACGAAAATGGGGGTTGGCCTTGTTTAGAGGTGCCAGGGCCAGAACGGCCGAACCTGGCCGAGTTCCATTCTTTCTCCTACTTGGCCGGTGCCATAGTCTCCCCAGGGGTAGAACATGACCCTCAGAAGGTGCTCCAACTGACGGCACTCGAAAATCTGGATTCGTTTGTGAGTTATGAATTTCCTCGGTTTAATACTATGGAAAATCGTAAATCACAAACGACACGAGATTTTCGAGTTCCGTCAGTTGGAGCACTTTCTAAAAAACATGTTTTACCATTGGGGAAGTTTGACATGCTCAAAGTTTAACGACAATGGGGGTTGGCCTTGTTTAGAGGTGTCGGGGCCAGAACGGGCCGAACCTGGCTGAGTTCCCTTCTTTCTCCAACTTGGCGGGTGCCATAGCCTCCCCAGGGGTAGAACATGACCCTCAGAAGGTGCTCCAACTGACGGCACTCGAAAAGCTCGATTCGTTTGTGAGTTATGAATTTCCTCGGTTTAATACTATGGAAAATCGTAAATCACAAACGACACGAGATTTTCGAGTTCCGTCAGTTGGAGCACTTTCTAAAAAACATGTTTTACCATTGGGGAAGTTTGACATGCTCAAAGTTTAACGACAATGGGGGTTGGCCTTGTTTAGAGGTGTCGGGGCCAGAACGGGCCGAACCTGGCTGAGTTCCCTTCTTTCTCCAACTTGGCGGGTGCCATAGCCTCCCCAGGGGTAGAACATGACCCTCAGAAGGTGCTCCAACTGACGGCACTCGAAAAGCTCGATTCGTTTGTGAGTTATGAATTTCAAGGATTTAATACTATGGAAAATCGTAAATCACAAACCACACGAGATTTTTGAGTTCCGTCAGTTGGAGCAGTTTCTAAAAAACATGTTTTACCATTGGGGAAGTTTGACATGCTCAAAGTTTAACGAAAATGGGGGTTGGCCTTGTTTAGAGGTGCCAGGGCCAGAACGGGCCGAACCTGGCCGAGTTCCATTCTTTCTCCAACTTGGCCGGTGCCATAGTCTCCCCAGGGGTAGAACATGCCCCTCAGAAGGTGCTCCAACTGACGGCATTCGAAAATCTCGATTCGTTTGTGAGTTATGAATTTCCTCGGTTTAATACTATGGAAAATCGTAAATCACAAACGACACGAGATTTTCGAGTTCCGTCAGTTGGAGCACTTTCTAAAAATCATGTTTTACCACTGGGGACACTTTGACATGCTCAAAGTTTACCGAAAATGGGGGTTGGCCTTGTTTAGAGGTGCCGGGGCCAGAACGGGCGGAACCTGGCCGAGTTCCCTTCTTTCTACAACTTGGCCGGTGCCATAGCCTCCCTAGGGGTAGAACATGACCCTCAGAAGGTGCTCCAACTGACGGCACTCGAAAATCGCGATTCGTTTGTGAGTTATGAATTTCAAGGGTTACTATGGAAAATCGTAAATCACAAACGACACGAGATTTTCTAGTTCCGTCAGTTGGAGCACTTTCTAAAATACATGTTTTACCATTGGGGAAGTTTGACATGCTCAAAGTTTAACGAAAATGGGGGTTGGCCATGTTTAGAGGTGTCGGGGCCAGAACGGGCCGAACCTGGCTGAGTTCCCTTCTTTCTCCAACTTGGCGGGTGCCATAGCCTCCCCAGGGGTAGAACATGACCCTCAGAAGGTGCTCCAACTGACAGCACTCGAAAAGCTCGATTCGTTTGTGAGTTATGAATTTCAAGGATTTAATACTATGGAAAATCGTAAATCACAAACCACACGAGATTTTCGAGTTCCGTCAGTTGGAGCACTTTCTAAAAAACATGTTTTACCATTGGGGAAGTTTGACATGCTCAAAGTTTAACGAAAATGGGGGTTGGCCTTGTTTAGAGGTGCCAGGGCCAGAACGGGCCGAACCTGGCCGAGTTCCATTCTTTCTCCAACTTGGCCGGTGCCATAGTCTCCCCAGGGGTAGAACATGCCCCTCAGAAGGTGCTCCAACTGACGGCATTCGAAAATCTCGATTCGTTTGTGAGTTATGAATTTCCTCGGTTTAATACTATGGAAAATCGTAAATCACAAACGACACGAGATTTTCGAGTTCCGTCAGTTGGAGCACTTTCTAAAAATCATGTTTTACCACTGGGGACACTTTGACATGCTCAAAGTTTACCGAAAATGGGGGTTGGCCTTGTTTAGAGGTGCCGGGATCAGAACGGGCGGAACCTGGCCGAGTTCCCTTCTTTCTACAACTTGGCCGGTGCCATAGCCTCCCTAGGGGTAGAACATGACCCTCAGAAGGTGCTCCAACTGACGGCACTCGAAAATCGCGATTCGTTTGTGAGTTATGAATTTCAAGGGTTACTATGGAAAATCGTAAATCACAAACGACACGAGATTTTCGAGTTCCGTCAGTTGGAGCACTTTCTAAAAATCATGTTTTACCATTGGGGAAGCTTTGACATGCTCAAAGTTTAACGAAAATGGGAGTTGGCCTTGTTTAGAGGTGCCAGGGCCAGAACGGGCCGAACCTGGCCGAGTTCCATTCTTTCTCCTACTTGGCCGGTGCCATAGTCTCCCCAGGGGTAGAACATGACCCTCAGAAGGTGCTCCAACTGACGGCACTCGAAAATCTGGATTCGTTTGTGAGTTATGAATTTCCTCGGTTTAATACTATGGAAAATCGTAAATCACAAACGACACGAGATTTTCGAGTTCCGTCAGTTGGAGCACTTTCTAAAAAACATGTTTTACCATTGGGGAAGTTTGACATGCTCAAAGTTTAACGACAATGGGGGTTGGCCTTGTTTAGAGGTGTCGGGGCCAGAACGGGCCGAACCTGGCTGAGTTCCCTTCTTTCTCCAACTTGGCGGGTGCCATAGCCTCCCCAGGGGTAGAACATGACCCTCAGAAGGTGCTCCAACTGACGGCACTCGAAAAGCTCGATTCGTTTGTGAGTTATGAATTTCAAGGATTTAATACTATGGAAAATCGTAAATCACAAACCACACGAGATTTTTGAGTTCCGTCAGTTGGAGCAGTTTCTAAAAAACATG
The DNA here is from genome assembly GCA_029955375.1 of Rubus parviflorus. Taxonomy (NCBI): domain Eukaryota; kingdom Viridiplantae; phylum Streptophyta; class Magnoliopsida; order Rosales; family Rosaceae; genus Rubus; species Rubus parviflorus. The sequence continues at coordinate 442,579 of JARGGL010000008.1, read as the reverse complement.
TTTTACCATTGGGGAAGTTTGACATGCTCAAAGTTTAACGAAAATGGGGGTTGGCCTTGTTTAGAGGTGCCAGGGCCAGAACGGGCCGAACCTGGCCGAGTTCCATTCTTTCTCCAACTTGGCCGGTGCCATAGTCTCCCCAGGGGTAGAACATGCCCCTCAGAAGGTGCTCCAACTGACGGCATTCGAAAATCTCGATTCGTTTGTGAGTTATGAATTTCCTCGGTTTAATACTATGGAAAATCGTAAATCACAAACGACACGAGATTTTCGAGTTCCGTCAGTTGGAGCACTTTCTAAAAATCATGTTTTACCACTGGGGACACTTTGACATGCTCAAAGTTTACCGAAAATGGGGGTTGGCCTTGTTTAGAGGTGCCGGGGCCAGAACGGGCGGAACCTGGCCGAGTTCCCTTCTTTCTACAACTTGGCCGGTGCCATAGCCTCCCTAGGGGTAGAACATGACCCTCAGAAGGTGCTCCAACTGACGGCACTCGAAAATCGCGATTCGTTTGTGAGTTATGAATTTCAAGGGTTACTATGGAAAATCGTAAATCACAAACGACACGAGATTTTCTAGTTCCGTCAGTTGGAGCACTTTCTAAAATACATGTTTTACCATTGGGGAAGTTTGACATGCTCAAAGTTTAACGAAAATGGGGGTTGGCCATGTTTAGAGGTGTCGGGGCCAGAACGGGCCGAACCTGGCTGAGTTCCCTTCTTTCTCCAACTTGGCGGGTGCCATAGCCTCCCCAGGGGTAGAACATGACCCTCAGAAGGTGCTCCAACTGACAGCACTCGAAAAGCTCGATTCGTTTGTGAGTTATGAATTTCAAGGATTTAATACTATGGAAAATCGTAAATCACAAACCACACGAGATTTTCGAGTTCCGTCAGTTGGAGCACTTTCTAAAAAACATGTTTTACCATTGGGGAAGTTTGACATGCTCAAAGTTTAACGAAAATGGGGGTTGGCCTTGTTTAGAGGTGCCAGGGCCAGAACGGGCCGAACCTGGCCGAGTTCCATTCTTTCTCCAACTTGGCCGGTGCCATAGTCTCCCCAGGGGTAGAACATGCCCCTCAGAAGGTGCTCCAACTGACGGCATTCGAAAATCTCGATTCGTTTGTGAGTTATGAATTTCCTCGGTTTAATACTATGGAAAATCGTAAATCACAAACGACACGAGATTTTCGAGTTCCGTCAGTTGGAGCACTTTCTAAAAATCATGTTTTACCACTGGGGACACTTTGACATGCTCAAAGTTTACCGAAAATGGGGGTTGGCCTTGTTTAGAGGTGCCGGGGCCAGAACGGGCGGAACCTGGCCGAGTTCCCTTCTTTCTACAACTTGGCCGGTGCCATAGCCTCCCTAGGGGTAGAACATGACCCTCAGAAGGTGCTCCAACTGACGGCACTCGAAAATCGCGATTCGTTTGTGAGTTATGAATTTCAAGGGTTACTATGGAAAATCGTAAATCACAAACGACATGAGATTTTCGACTTCCGTCAGTTGGAGCACTTTCTAAAAATCATGTTTTACCATTGGGGAAGCTTTGACATGCTCAAAGTTTAACGAAAATGGGAGTTGGCCTTGTTTAGAGGTGCCAGGGCCAGAACGGGCCGAACCTGGCCGAGTTCCATTCTTTCTCCAACTTGGCCGGTGCCATAGTCTCCCCAGGGGTAGAACATGACCCTCAGAAGGTGCTCCAACTGACGGCACTCGAAAATCTCGATTCGTTTGTGAGTTATGAATTTCCTCGGTTTAATACTATGGAAAATCGTAAATCACAAACGACACGAGATTTTCGAGTTCCGTCAGTTGGAGCACTTTCTAAAAATCATGTTTTACCACTGGGGACACTTTGACATGCTCAAAGTTTACCGAAAATGGGGGTTGGCCTTGTTTAGAGGTGCCGGGATCAGAACGGGCGGAACCTGGCCGAGTTCCCTTCTTTCTACAACTTGGCCGGTGCCATAGCCTCCCTAGGGGTAGAACATGACCCTCAGAAGGTGCTCCAACTGACGGCACTCGAAAATCTCGATTCGTTTGTGAGTTATGAATTTCAAGGGTTACTATGGAAAATCGTAAATCACAAACGACACGAGATTTTCGAGTTCCGTCAGTTGGAGCACTTTCTAAAAATCATGTTTTACCATTGGGGAAGCTTTGACATGCTCAAAGTTTAACGAAAATGGGAGTTGGCCTTGTTTAGAGGTGCCAGGGCCAGAACGGGCCGAACCTGGCCGAGTTCCATTCTTTCTCCTACTTGGCCGGTGCCATAGTCTCCCCAGGGGTAGAACATGACCCTCAGAAGGTGCTCCAACTGACGGCACTCGAAAATCTGGATTCGTTTGTGAGTTATGAATTTCCTCGGTTTAATACTATGGAAAATCGTAAATCACAAACGACACGAGATTTTCTAGTTCCGTCAGTTGGAGCACTTTCTAAAAAACATGGTTTACCATTGGGGAAGTTTGACATGCTCAAAGTTTAACGAAAATGGGGGTTGGCCATGTTTAGAGGTGTCGGGGCCAGAACGGGCCGAACCTGGCTGAGTTCCCTTCTTTCTCCAACTTGGCGGGTGCCATAGCCTCCCCAGGGGTAGAACATGACCCTCAGAAGGTGCTCCAACTGACGGCACTCGAAAAGCTCGATTCGTTTGTGAGTTATGAATTTCAAGGATTTAATACTATGGAAAATCGTAAATCACAAACCACACGAGTTTTTCGAGTTCCGTCAGTTGGAGCACTTTCTAAAAAACATGTTTTACCATTGGGGAAGTTTGACATGCTCAAAGTTTAACGAAAATGGGGGTTGGCCTTGTTTAGAGGTGCCAGGGCCAGAACGGGCCGAACCTGGCCGAGTTCCATTCTTTCTCCAACTTGGCCGGTGCCATAGTGTCCCCAGGGGTAGAACATGACCCTCAGAAGGTGCTCCAACTGACGGCACTCGAAAATCCCGATTCGTTTGTGAGTTATGAATTTCCTCGGTTTAATACTATGGAAAATCGTAAATCACAAACGACACGAGATTTTCAAGTTCCGTCAGTTGGAGCACTTTCTAAAAATCATGTTTTACCACTGGGGACACTTTGACAAGCTCAAAGTTTACCGAAAATGGGGGTTGGACTTGTTTAGAGGTGCCGGGGCCAGAACGGGCGGAACCTGGCCGAGTTCCCTTCTTTCTACAACTTGGCCGGTGCCATAGCCTCCCTAGGGGTAGAACATGACCCTCAGAAGGTGCTCCAACTGACGGCACTCGAAAATCTCGATTCGTTTGTGAGTTATGAATTTCAAGGGTTACTATGGAAAATCGTAAATCACAAACGACACGAGATTTTCGAGTTCCGTCAGTTGGAGCACTTTCTAAAAATCATGTTTTACCATTGGGGAAGCTTTGACATGCTCAAAGTTTAACGAAAATGGGAGTTGGCCTTGTTTAGAGGTGCAAGGGCCAGAACGGGCCGAACCTGGCCGAGTTCCATTCTTTCTCCAACTTGGCCGGTGCCATAGTCTCCCCAGGGGTAGAACATGACCCTCAGAAGGTGCTCCAACTGACGGCACTCGAAAATCTGGATTCGTTTGTGAGTTATGAATTTCCTCGGTTTAATACTATGGAAAATCGTAAATCACAAACGACACGAGATTTTCGAGTTCCGTCAGTTGAAGCACTTTCTAAAAAACATGTTTTACCATTGGGGAAGTTTGACATGCTCAAAGTTTAACGAAAATGGGGGTTGGCCTTGTTTAGAGGTGTCGGGGCCAGAACGGGCCGAACCTGGCTGAGTTCCCTTCTTTCTCCAACTTGGCGGGTGCCATAGCCTCCCCAGGGGTAGAACATGACCCTCAGAAGGTGCTCCAACTGACGGCACTCGAAAAGCTCGATTCGTTTGTGAGTTATGAATTTCAAGGATTTAATACTATGGAAAATCGTAAATCACAAACCACACGAGATTTTCGAGTTCCGTCAGTTGGAGCAATTTCTAAAAAACATGTTTTACCATTGGGGAAGTTTGACATGCTCAAAGTTTAACGAAAATGGGGGTTGGCCTTGTTTAGAGGTGCCAGGGCCAGAACGGGCCGAACCTGGCCGAGTTCCATTCTTTCTCCAACTTGGCCGGTGCCATAGTCTCCCCAGGGGTAGAACATGCCCCTCAGAAGGTGCTCCAACTGACGGCATTCGAAAATCTCGATTCGTTTGTGAGTTATGAATTTCCTCGGTTTAATACTATGGAAAATCGTAAATCACAAACGACACGAGATTTTCGAGTTCCGTCAGTTGGAGCACTTTCTAAAAATCATGTTTTACCACTGGGGACACTTTGACATGCTCAAAGTTTACCGAAAATGGGGGTTGGCCTTGTTTAGAGGTGCCGGGGACAGAACGGGCGGAACCTGGCCGAGTTCCCTTCTTTCTACAACTTGGCCGGTGCCATAGCCTCCCTAGGGGTAGAACATGACCCTCAGAAGGTGCTCCAACTGACGGCACTCGAAAATCGCGATTCGTTTGTGAGTTATGAATTTCAAGGGTTACTATGGAAAATCGTAAATCACAAACGACACGAGATTTTCGAGATCCGTCAGTTGGAGCACTTTCTAAAAATCATGTTTTACCATTGGGGAAGCTTTGACATGCTCAAAGTTTAACGAAAATGGGAGTTGGCCTTGTTTAGAGGTGCCAGGGCCAGAACGGGCCGAACCTGGCCGAGTTCCATTCTTTCTCCAACTTGGCCGGTGCCATAGTCTCCCCAGGGGTAGAACATGACCCTCAGAAGGTGCTCCAACTGACGGCACTCGAAAATCTCGATTCGTTTGTGAGTTATGAATTTCCTCGGTTTAATACTATGGAAAATCGTAAATCACAAACGACACGAGATTTTCGAGTTCCGTCAGTTGGAGCACTTTCTAAAAATCATGTTTTACCACTGGGGACACTTTGACATGCTCAAAGTTTACCGAAAATGGGGGTTGGCCTTGTTTAGAGGTGCCGGGATCAGAACGGGCGGAACCTGGCCGAGTTCCCTTCTTTCTACAACTTGGCCGGTGCCATAGCCTCCCTAGGGGTAGAATATGACCCTCAGAAGGTGCTCCAACTGACGGCACTCGAAAATCGCGATTCGTTTGTGAGTTATGAATTTCAAGGGTTACTATGGAAAATCGTAAATCACAAACGACACGAGATTTTCGAGTTCCGTCAGTTGGAGCGCTTTCTAAAAATCATGTTTTACCATTGGGGAAGCTTTGACATGCTCAAAGTTTAACGAAAATGGGAGTTGGCCTTGTTTAGAGGTGCCAGGGCCAGAACGGGCCGAACCTGGCCGAGTTCCATTCTTTCTCCAACTTGGCCGGTGCCATAGTCTCCCCAGGGGTAGAACATGACCCTCAGAAGGTGCTCCAACTGACGGCACTCGAAAATCTGGATTCGTTTGTGAGTTATGAATTTCCTCGGTTTAATACTATGGAAAATCGTAAATCACAAACGACACGAGATTTTCGAGTTCCGTCAGTTGGAGCACTTTCTAAAAATCATGTTTTACCATTGGGGAAGCTTTGACATGCTCAAAGTTTAACGAAAATGGGAGTTGGCCTTGTTTAGAGGTGCCAGGGCCAGAACGGGCCGAACCTGGCCGAGTTCCATTCTTTCTCCAACTTGGCCGGTGCCATAGTCTCCCCAGGGGTAGAACATGACCCTCAGAAGGTGCTCCAACTGACGGCACTCGAAAATCTCGATTCGTTTGTGAGTTATGAATTTCCTCGGTTTAATACTATGGAAAATCGTAAATCACAAACGACACGAGATTTTCGAGTTCCGTCAGTTGGAGCACTTTCTAAAAATCATGTTTTACCACTGGGGACACTTTGACATGCTCAAAGTTTACCGAAGATGGGGGTTGGCCTTGTTTAGAGGTGCCGGGATCAGAACGGGCGGAACCTGGCCGAGTTCCCTTCTTTCTCCAACTTGGCGGGTGCCATAGCCTCCCCAGGGGTAGAACATGACCCTCAGAAGGTGCTCCAACTGACGGCACTCGAAAAGCTCGATTCGTTTGTGAGTTATGAATTTCAAGGATTTAATACTATGGAAAATCGTAAATCACAAACCACACGAGTTTTTCGAGTTCCGTCAGTTGGAGCACTTTCTAAAAAACATGTTTTACCATTGGGGAAGTTTGACATGCTCAAAGTTTAACGAAAATGGGGGTTGGCCTTGTTTAGAGGTGCCAGGGCCAGAACGGGCCGAACCTGGCCGAGTTCCATTCTTTCTCCAACTTGGCCGGTGCCATAGTGTCCCCAGGGGTAGAACATGACCCTCAGAAGGTGCTCCAACTGACGGCACTCGAAAATCCCGATTCGTTTGTGAGTTATGAATTTCCTCGGTTTAATACTATGGAAAAACGACACGAGATTTTCGAGTTCCGTCAGTTGGAGCACTTTCTAAAAATCATGTTTTACCACTGGGGACGCTTTGACATGCTCAAAGTTTACGGAAAATGGGGGTTGGCCTTGTTTAGAGGTGCCGGGGCCAGAACGGGCGGAACCTGGCCGAGTTCCCTTCTTTCTACAACTTGGCCGGTGCCATAGCCTCCCCAGGGGTAGAACATGACCCTCCGAAGGTGCTCCAACTGACGGCACTCGAAAATCTCGATTCGTTTGTGAGTTATGAATTTCAAGGGTTACTATGGAAAATCGTAAATCACAAACGACACGAGATTTTCGAGTTCCGCCAGTTGGAGCACTTTCTAAAAATCATGTTTTACCATTGGGGAAGCTTTGACATGCTCAAAGTTTAACGAAAATGGGAGTTGGCCTTGTTTAGAGGTGCCAGGGCCAGAACGGGCCGAACCTGGCCGAGTTCCATTCTTTCTTCAACTTGGCCGGTGCCATAGTCTCCCCAGGGGTAGAACATGACCCTCAGAAGGTGCTCCAACTGACGGCACTCGAAAATCTGGATTCGTTTGTGAGTTATGAATTTCCTCGGTTTAATACTATGGAAAATCGTAAATCACAAACGACACGAGATTTTCGAGTTCCGTCAGTTGGAGCACTTTCTAAAAAACATGTTTTACCATTGGGGAAGTTTGACTTGCTCAAAGTTTAACGAAAATGGGGGTTGGCCTTGTTTAGAGGTGTCGGGGCCAGAACGGGCCGAACCTGGCTGAGTTCCCTTCTTTCTCCAACTTGGCGGGTGCCATAGCCTCCCCAGGGGTAGAACATGACCCTCAGAAGGTGCTCCAACTGACGGCACTCGAAAATCTCGATTCCTTTGTGAGTTATGAATTTCAAGGGTTTAATACTATGGAAAATCGTAAATCACAAACGACACGAGATTTTCGAGTTCCGTCAGTTGGAGCACTTTCTAAAAAACATGTTTTACCATTGGGGAAGTTTGACATGCTCAAAGTTTAACGAAAATGGGGGTTGGCCTTGTTTAGAGGTGCCAGGGCCAGAACGGGCCGAACCTGGCCAAGTTCCATTCTTTCTCCAACTTGGCCGGTGCCATAGTCTCCCCAGGGGTAGAACATGACCCTCAGAAGGTGCTCCAACTGACGGCACTCGGAAATCTCGATTCGTTTGTGAGGTATGAATTTCCTCGGTTTAATACTATGGAAAATCATAAATCACAAACGACACGAGATTTTCGAGTTCCGTCAGTTGGAGCACTTTGTAAAAATCATGTTTTACCACTGGGGACGCTTTGACATGCTCAAAGTTTACCGAAAATGGGGGTTGGCCTTGTTTAGAGGTGCCGGGGCCAGAACGGGCGGAACCTGGCCGAGTTCCCTTCTTTCTACAACTTGGCCGGTGCCATAGCCTCCCCAGGGGTAGAACATGACCCTCAGAAGGTGCTCCAACTGACGGCACTCGAAAATCTCGATTCGTTTGTGAGTTATGAATTTCAAGGGTTACTATGGAAAATCGTAAATCACAAACGACACGAGATTTTCGAGTTCTGTCAGTTGGAGCACTTTCTAAAAATCATGTTTTACCATTGGGGAAGCTTTGACATGCTCAAAGTTTAACGAAAATGGGAGTTGGCCTTGTTTAGAGGTGCCAGGGCCAGAACGGGCCGAACCTGGCCGAGTTCCATTCTTTCTCCAACTTGGCCGGTGCCATAGTCTCCCCAGGGGTAGAACATGACCCTCAGAAGGTGCTCCAACTGATGGCACTCGAAAATCTGGATTCGTTTGTGAGTTATGAATTTCCTCGGTTTAATACTATGGAAAATCGTAAATCACAAACGACACGAGATTTTCGAGTTCCGTCAGTTGGAGCACTTTCTAAAAAACATGTTTTACCATTGGGGAAGTTTGACATGCTCAAAGTTTAACGAAAATGGGGGTTGGCCTTGTTTAGAGGTGTCGGGGCCAGAACGGGCCGAACCTGGCTGAGTTCCCTTCTTTCTCCAACTTGGCGGGTGCCATAGCCTCCCCAGGGGTAGAACATGACCCTCAGAAGGTGCTCCAACGGACGGCACTCGAAAAGCTCGATTCGTTTGTGAGTTATGAATTTCAAGGATTTAATACTATGGAAAATCGTAAATCACAAACCACACGAGATTTTCGAGTTCCGTCAGTTGGAGCACTTTCTAAAAAACATGTTTTACCATTGGGGAAGTTTGACATGCTCAAAGTTTAACGAAAATGGGGGTTGGCCTTGTTTAGAGGTGCCAGGGCCAGAACGGGCCGAACCTGGCCGAGTTCCATTCTTTCTCCAACTTGGCCGGTGCCATAGTCTCCCCAGGGGTAGAACATGACCCTCAGAAGGTGCTCCAAGTGACGGCATTCGAAAATCTCGATTCGTTTGTGAGTTATGAATTTCCTCGGTTTAATACTATGGAAAATCGTAAATCACAAACGACACGAGATTTTCGAGTTCCGTCAGTTGGAGCACTTTCTAAAAATCATGTTTTACCACTGGGGACACTTTGACATGCTCAAAGTTTACCGAAAATGGGGGTTGGCCTTGTTTAGAGGTGCCGGGGCCAGAACGGGCGGAACCTGGCCGAGTTCCCTTCTTTCTACAACTTGGCCGGTGCCATAGCCTCCCTAGGGGTAGAACATGACCCTCAGAAGGTGCTCCAACTGACGGCACTCGAAAATCGCGATTCGTTTGTGAGTTATGAATTTCAAGGGTTACTATGGAAAATCGTAAATCACAAACGACACGAGATTTTCGAGTTCCGTCAGTTGGAGCACTTTCTAAAAATCATGTTTTACCATTGGGGAAGCTTTGACATGCTCAAAGTTTAACGAAAATGGGAGTTGGCCTTGTTTAGAGGTGCCAGGGCCAGAACGGGCCGAACCTGGCCGAGTTCCATTCTTTCTCCAACTTGGCCGGTTCCATAGTCTCCCCAGGGGTAGAACATGACCCTCAGAAGGTGCTCCAACTGACGGCACTCGAAAATCTCGATTCGTTTGTGAGTTATGAATTTCAAGGGTTACTATGGAAAATCGTAAATCACAAACGACACGAGATTTTCGAGTTCTGTCAGTTGGAGCACTTTCTAAAAATCATGTTTTACCATTGGGGAAGTTTTGACATGCTCAAAGTTTAACGAAAATGGGAGTTGGCCTTGTTTAGAGGTGCCAGGGCCAGAACGGGCCGAACCTGGCCGAGTTCCATTCTTTCTCCAACTTGGCCGGTGCCATAGTCTCCCCAGGGGTAGAACATGACCCTCAGAAGGTGCTCCAACTGATGGCACTCGAAAATCTGGATTCGTTTGTGAGTTATGAATTTCCTCGGTTTAATACTATGGAAAATCGTAAATCACAAACGACACGAGATTTTCGAGTTCCGTCAGTTGGAGCACTTTCTAAAAAACATGTTTTACCATTGGGGAAGTTTGACATGCTCAAAGTTTAACGAAAATGGGGGTTGGCCTTGTTTAGAGGTGTCGGGGCCAGAACGGGCCGAACCTGGCTGAGTTCCCTTCTTTCTCCAACTTGGCGGGTGCCATAGCCTCCCCAGGGGTAGAACATGACCCTCAGAAGGTGCTCCAACGGACGGCACTCGAAAAGCTCGATTCGTTTGTGAGTTATGAATTTCAAGGATTTAATACTATGGAAAATCGTAAATCACAAACCACACGAGATTTTCGAGTTCCGTCAGTTGGAGCACTTTCTAAAAAACATGTTTTACCATTGGGGAAGTTTGACATGCTCAAAGTTTAACGAAAATGGGGGTTGGCCTTGTTTAGAGGTGCCAGGGCCAGAACGGGCCGAACCTGGCCGAGTTCCATTCTTTCTCCAACTTGGCCGGTGCCATAGTCTCCCCAGGGGTAGAACATGACCCTCAGAAGGTGCTCCAAGTGACGGCATTCGAAAATCTCGATTCGTTTGTGAGTTATGAATTTCCTCGGTTTAATACTATGGAAAATCGTAAATCACAAACGACACGAGATTTTCGAGTTCCGTCAGTTGGAGCACTTTCTAAAAATCATGTTTTACCACTGGGGACACTTTGACATGCTCAAAGTTTACCGAAAATGGGGGTTGGCCTTGTTTAGAGGTGCCGGGGCCAGAACGGGCGGAACCTGGCCGAGTTCCCTTCTTTCTACAACTTGGCCGGTGCCATAGCCTCCCTAGGGGTAGAACATGACCCTCAGAAGGTGCTCCAACTGACGGCACTCGAAAATCGCGATTCGTTTGTGAGTTATGAATTTCAAGGGTTACTATGGAAAATCGTAAATCACAAACGACACGAGATTTTCGAGTTCCGTCAGTTGGAGCACTTTCTAAAAATCATGTTTTACCATTGGGGAAGCTTTGACATGCTCAAAGTTTAACGAAAATGGGAGTTGGCCTTGTTTAGAGGTGCCAGGGCCAGAACGGGCCGAACCTGGCCGAGTTCCATTCTTTCTCCAACTTGGCCGGTTCCATAGTCTCCCCAGGGGTAGAACATGACCCTCAGAAGGTGCTCCAACTGACGGCACTCGAAAATCTCGATTCGTTTGTGAGTTATGAATTTCAAGGGTTACTATGGAAAATCGTAAATCACAAACGACACGAGATTTTCGAGTTCCGTCAGTTGGAGCACTTTCTAAAAAACATGTTTTACCATTGGGGAAGTTTGACATGCTCAAAGTTTAACGAAAATGGGGGTTGGCCTTGTTTAGAGGTGCCAGGGCCAGAACGGGCCGAACCTGGCCAAGTTCCATTCTTTCTCCAACTTGGCCGGTGCCATAGTCTCCCCAGGGGTAGAACATGACCCTCAGAAGGTGCTCCAACTGACGGCACTCGGAAATCTCGATTCGTTTGTGAGTTATGAATTTCCTCGGTTTAATACTATGGAAAATCATAAATCACAAACGACACGAGATTTTCGAGTTCCGTCAGTTGGAGCACTTTGTAAAAATCATGTTTTACCACTGGGGACGCTTTGACATGCTCAAAGTTTACCGAAAATGGGGGTTGGCCTTGTTTAGAGGTGCCGGGGCCAGAACGGGCGGAACCTGGCCGAGTTCCCTTCTTTCTACAACTTGGCCGGTGCCATAGCCTCCCCAGGGGTAGAACATGACCCTCAGAAGGTGCTCCAACTGACGGCACTCGAAAATCTCGATTCGTTTGTGAGTTATGAATTTCAAGGGTTACTATGGAAAATCGTAAATCACAAACGACACGAGATTTTCGAGTTCTGTCAGTTGGAACACTTTCTAAAAATCATGTTTTACCATTGGGGAAGCTTTGACATGCTCAAAGTTTAACGAAAATGGGAGTTGGCCTTGTTTAGAGGTGCCAGGGCCAGAACGGGCCGAACCTGGCCGAGTTCCATTCTTTCTCCAACTTGGCCGGTGCCATAGTCTCCCCAGGGGTAGAACATGACCCTCAGAAGGTGCTCCAACTGATGGCACTCGAAAATCTGGATTCGTTTGTGAGTTATGAATTTCCTCGGTTTAATACTATGGAAAATCGTAAATCACAAACGACACGAGATTTTCGAGTTCCGTCAGTTGGAGCACTTTCTAAAAAACATGTTTTACCATTGGGGAAGTTTGACATGCTCAAAGTTTAATGAAAATGGGGGTTGGCCTTGTTTAGAGGTGTCGGGGCCAGAACGGGCCGAACCTGGCTGAGTTCCCTTCTTTCTCCAACTTGGCGGGTGCCATAGCCTCCCCAGGGGTAGAACATGACCCTCAGAAGGTGCTCCAACGGACGGCACTCGAAAAGCTCGATTCGTTTGTGAGTTATGAATTTCAAGGATTTAATACTATGGAAAATCGTAAATCACAAACCACACGAGATTTTCGAGTTCCGTCAGTTGGAGCACTTTCTAAAAAACATGTTTTACCATTGGGGAAGTTTGACATGCTCAAAGTTTAACGAAAATGGGGGTTGGCCTTGTTTAGAGGTGCCAGGGCCAGAACGGGCCGAACCTGGCCGAGTTCCATTCTTTCTCCAAGTTGGCCGGTGCCATAGTCTCCCCAGGGGTAGAACATGACCCTCAGAAGGTGCTCCAAGTGACGGCATTCGAAAATCTCGATTCGTTTGTGAGTTATGAATTTCCTCGGTTTAATACTATGGAAAATCGTAAATCACAAACGACACGAGATTTTCGAGTTCCGTCAGTTGGAGCACTTTCTAAAAATCATGTTTTACCACTGGGGACACTTTGACATGCTCAAAGTTTACCGAAAATGGGGGTTGGCCTTGTTTAGAGGTGCCGGGCCCAGAACGGGCGGAACCTGGCCGAGTTCCCTTCTTTCTACAACTTGGCCGGTGCCATAGCCTCCCTAGGGGTAGAACATGACCCTCAGAAGGTGCTCCAACTGACGGCACTCGAAAATCGCGATTCGTTTGTGAGTTATGAATTTCAAGGGTTACTATGGAAAATCGTAAATCACAAACGACACGAGATTTTCGAGTTCCGTCAGTTGGAGCACTTTCTAAAAATCATGTTTTACCATTGGGGAAGCTTTGACATGCTCAAAGTTTAACGAAAATGGGAGTTGGCCTTGTTTAGAGGTGCCAGGGCCAGAACGGGCCGAACCTGGCCGAGTTCCATTCTTTCTCCAACTTGGCCGGTTCCATAGTCTCCCCAGGGGTAGAACATGACCCTCAGAAGGTGCTCCAACTGACGGCACTCGAAAATCTCGATTCGTTTGTGAGTTATGAATTTCAAGGGTTACTATGGAAAATCGTAAATCACAAACGACACGAGATTTTCGAGTTCCGTCAGTTGGAGCACTTTCTAAAAAACATGTTTTACCATTGGGGAAGTTTGACATGCTCAAAGTTTAACGAAAATGGGGGTTGGCCTTGTTTAGAGGTGCCAGGGCCAGAACGGGCCGAACCTGGCCAAGTTCCATTCTTTCTCCAACTTGGCCGGTGCCATAGTCTCCCCAGGGGTAGAACATGACCCTCAGAAGGTGCTCCAACTGACGGCACTCGGAAATCTCGATTCGTTTGTGAGTTATGAATTTCCTCGGTTTAATACTATGGAAAATCATAAATCACAAACGACACGAGATTTTCGAGTTCCGTCAGTTGGAGCACTTTGTAAAAATCATGTTTTACCACTGGGGACGCTTTGACATGCTCAAAGTTTACCGAAAATGGGGGTTGGCCTTGTTTAGAGGTGCCGGGGCCAGAACGGGCGGAACCTGGCCGAGTTCCCTTCTTTCTACAACTTGGCCGGTGCCATAGCCTCCCCAGGGGTAGAACATGACCCTCAGAAGGTGCTCCAACTGACGGCACTCGAAAATCTCGATTCGTTTGTGAGTTATGAATTTCAAGGGTTACTATGGAAAATCGTAAATCACAAACGACACGAGATTTTCGAGTTCTGTCAGTTGGAGCACTTTCTAAAAATCATGTTTTACCATTGGGGAAGCTTTGACATGCTCAAAGTTTAACGAAAATGGGAGTTGGACTTGTTTAGAGGTGCCAGGGCCAGAACGGGCCGAACCTGGCCGAGTTCCATTCTTTCTCCAACTTGGCCGGTGCCATAGTCTCCCCAGGGGTAGAACATGACCCTCAGAAGGTGCTCCAACTGATGGCACTCGAAAATCTGGATTCGTTTGTGAGTTATGAATTTCCTCGGTTTAATACTATGGAAAATCGTAAATCACAAACGACACGAGATTTTCGAGTTCCGTCAGTTGGAGCACTTTCTAAAAAACATGTTTTACCATTGGGGAAGTTTGACATGCTCAAAGTTTAACGAAAATGGGGGTTGGCCTTGTTTAGAGGTGTCGGGGCCAGAACGGGCCGAACCTGGCTGAGTTCCCTTCTTTCTCCAACTTGGCGGGTGCCATAGCCTCCCCAGGGGTAGAACATGACCCTCAGAAGGTGCTCCAACGGACGGCACTCGAAAAGCTCGATTCGTTTGTGAGTTATGAATTTCAAGGATTTAATACTATGGAAAATCGTAAATCACAAACCACACGAGATTTTCGAGTTCCGTCAGTTGGAGCACTTTCTAAAAAACATGTTTTACCATTGGGGAAGTTTGACATGCTCAAAGTTTAACGAAAATGGGGGTTGGCCTTGTTTAGAGGTGCCAGGGCCAGAACGGGCCGAACCTGGCCGAGTTCCATTCTTTCTCCAACTTGGCCGGTGCCATAGTCTCCCCAGGGGTAGAACATGACCCTCAGAAGGTGCTCCAAGTGACGGCATTCGAAAATCTCGATTCGTTTGTGAGTTATGAATTTCCTCGGTTTAATACTATGGAAAATCGTAAATCACAAACGACACGAGATTTTCGAGTTCCGTCAGTTGGAGCACTTTCTAAAAATCATGTTTTACCACTGGGGACACTTTGACATGCTCAAAGTTTACCGAAAATGGGGGTTGGCCTTGTTTAGAGGTGCCGGGCCCAGAACGGGCGGAACCTGGCCGAGTTCCCTTCTTTCTACAACTTGGCCGGTGCCATAGCCTCCCTAGGGGTAGAACATGACCCTCAGAAGGTGCTCCAACTGACGGCACTCGAAAATCGCGATTCGTTTGTGAGTTATGAATTTCAAGGGTTACTATGGAAAATCGTAAATCACAAACGACACGAGATTTTCGAGTTCCGTCAGTTGGAGCACTTTCTAAAAATCATGTTTTACCATTGGGGAAGCTTTGACATGCTCAAAGTTTAACGAAAATGGGAGTTGGCCTTGTTTAGAGGTGCCAGGGCCAGAACGGGCCGAACCTGGCCGAGTTCCATTCTTTCTCCAACTTGGCCGGTTCCATAGTCTCCCCAGGGGTAGAACATGACCCTCAGAAGGTGCTCCAACTGACGGCACTCGAAAATCTCGATTCGTTTGTGAGTTATGAATTTCAAGGGTTACTATGGAAAATCGTAAATCACAAACGACACGAGATTTTCGAGTTCCGTCAGTTGGAGCACTTTCTAAAAAACATGTTTTACCATTGGGGAAGTTTGACATGCTCAAAGTTTAACGAAAATGGGGGTTGGCCTTGTTTAGAGGTGCCAGGGCCAGAACGGGCCGAACCTGGCCAAGTTCCATTCTTTCTCCAACTTGGCCGGTGCCATAGTCTCCCCAGGGGTAGAACATGACCCTCAGAAGGTGCTCCAACTGACGGCACTCGGAAATCTCGATTCGTTTGTGAGTTATGAATTTCCTCGGTTTAATACTATGGAAAATCATAAATCACAAACGACACGAGATTTTCGAGTTCCGTCAGTTGGAGCACTTTGTAAAAATCATGTTTTACCACTGGGGACGCTTTGACATGCTCAAAGTTTACCGAAAATGGGGGTTGGCCTTGTTTAGAGGTGCCGGGGCCAGAACGGGCGGAACCTGGCCGAGTTCCCTTCTTTCTACAACTTGGCCGGTGCCATAGCCTCCCCAGGGGTAGAACATGACCCTCAGAAGGTGCTCCAACTGACGGCACTCGAAAATCTCGATTCGTTTGTGAGTTATGAATTTCAAGGGTTACTATGGAAAATCGTAAATCACAAACGACACGAGATTTTCGAGTTCTGTCAGTTGGAGCACTTTCTAAAAATCATGTTTTACCATTGGGGAAGCTTTGACATGCTCAAAGTTTAACGAAAATGGGAGTTGGACTTGTTTAGAGGTGCCAGGGCCAGAACGGGCCGAACCTGGCCGAGTTCCATTCTTTCTCCAACTTGGCCGGTGCCATAGTCTCCCCAGGGGTAGAACATGACCCTCAGAAGGTGCTCCAACTGATGGCACTCGAAAATCTGGATTCGTTTGTGAGTTATGAATTTCCTCGGTTTAATACTATGGAAAATCGTAAATCACAAACGACACGAGATTTTCGAGTTCCGTCAGTTGGAGCACTTTCTAAAAAACATGTTTTACCATTGGGGAAGTTTGACATGCTCAAAGTTTAACGAAAATGGGGGTTGGCCTTGTTTAGAGGTGTCGGGGCCAGAACGGGCCGAACCTGGCTGAGTTCCCTTCTTTCTCCAACTTGGCGGGTGCCATAGCCTCCCCAGGGGTAGAACATGACCCTCAGAAGGTGCTCCAACGGACGGCACTCGAAAAGCTCGATTCGTTTGTGAGTTATGAATTTCAAGGATTTAATACTATGGAAAATCGTAAATCACAAACCACACGAGATTTTCGAGTTCCGTCAGTTGGAGCACTTTCTAAAAAACATGTTTTACCATTGGGGAAGTTTGACATGCTCAAAGTTTAACGAAAATGGGGGTTGGCCTTGTTTAGAGGTGCCAGGGCCAGAACGGGCCGAACCTGGCCGAGTTCCATTCTTTCTCCAACTTGGCCGGTGCCATAGTCTCCCCAGGGGTAGAACATGACCCTCAGAAGGTGCTCCAAGTGACGGCATTCGAAAATCTCGATTCGTTTGTGAGTTATGAATTTCCTCGGTTTAATACTATGGAAAATCGTAAATCACAAACGACACGAGATTTTCGAGTTCCGTCAGTTGGAGCACTTTCTAAAAATCATGTTTTACCACTGGGGACACTTTGACATGCTCAAAGTTTACCGAAAATGGGGGTTGGCCTTGTTTAGAGGTGTCGGGGCCAGAACGGGCGGAACCTGGCCGAGTTCCCTTCTTTCTACAACTTGGCCGGTGCCATAGCCTCCCTAGGGGTAGAACATGACCCTCAGAAGGTGCTCCAACTGACGGCACTCGAAAATCGCGATTCGTTTGTGAGTTATGAATTTCAAGGGTTACTATGGAAAATCGTAAATCACAAACGACACGAGATTTTCGAGTTCCGTCAGTTGGAGCACTTTCTAAAAATCATGTTTTACCATTGGGGAAGCTTTGACATGCTCAAAGTTTAACGAAAATGGGAGTTGGCCTTGTTTAGAGGTGCCAGGGCCAGAACGGGCCGAACCTGGCCGAGTTCCATTCTTTCTCCAACTTGGCCGGTTCCATAGTCTCCCCAGGGGTAGAACATGACCCTCAGAAGGTGCTCCAACTGACGGCACTCGAAAATCTCGATTCGTTTGTGAGTTATGAATTTCAAGGGTTACTATGGAAAATCGTAAATCACAAACGACACGAGATTTTCGAGTTCCGTCAGTTGGAGCACTTTCTAAAAAACATGTTTTACCATTGGGGAAGTTTGACATGCTCAAAGTTTAACGAAAATGGGGGTTGGCCTTGTTTAGAGGTGCCAGGGCCAGAACGGGCCGAACCTGGCCAAGTTCCATTCTTTCTCCAACTTGGCCGGTGCCATAGTCTCCCCAGGGGTAGAACATGACCCTCAGAAGGTGCTCCAACTGACGGCACTCGGAAATCTCGATTCGTTTGTGAGTTATGAATTTCCTCGGTTTAATACTATGGAAAATCATAAATCACAAACGACACGAGATTTTCGAGTTCCGTCAGTTGGAGCACTTTGTAAAAATCATGTTTTACCACTGGGGACGCTTTGACATGCTCAAAGTTTACCGAAAATGGGGGTTGGCCTTGTTTAGAGGTGCCGGGGCCAGAACGGGCGGAACCTGGCCGAGTTCCCTTCTTTCTACAACTTGGCCGGTGCCATAGCCTCCCCAGGGGTAGAACATGACCCTCAGAAGGTGCTCCAACTGACGGCACTCGAAAATCTCGATTCGTTTGTGAGTTATGAATTTCAAGGGTTACTATGGAAAATCGTAAATCACAAACGACACGAGATTTTCGAGTTCTGTCAGTTGGAGCACTTTCTAAAAATCATGTTTTACCATTGGGGAAGCTTTGACATGCTCAAAGTTTAACGAAAATGGGAGTTGGCCTTGTTTAGAGGTGCCAGGGCCAGAACGGGCCGAACCTGGCCGAGTTCCATTCTTTCTCCAACTTGGCCGGTGCCATAGTCTCCCCAGGGGTAGAACATGACCCTCAGAAGGTGCTCCAACTGACGGCACTCGAAAATCTGGATTCGTTTGTGAGTTATGAATTTCCTCGGTTTAATACTATGGAAAATCGTAAATCACAAACGACACGAGATTTTCGAGTTCCGTCAGTTGGAGCACTTTCTAAAAAACATGTTTTACCATTGGGGAAGTTTGACATGCTCAAAGTTTAACGAAAATGGGGGTAGGCCTTGTTTAGAGGTGTCGGGGCCAGAACGGGCCGAACCTCGCTGAGTTCCCTTCTTTCTCCAACTTGGCGGGTGCCATAGCCTCCCCAGGGGTAGAACATGACCCTCAGAAGGTGCTCCAACTGACGGCACTCGAAAAGCTCGATTCGTTTGTGAGTTATGAATTTCAAGGATTTAATACTATGGAAAATCGTAAATCACAAACCACACGAGATTTTCGAGTTCCGTCAGTTGGAGCACTTTCTAAAAATCATGTTTTACCATTGGGGAAGCTTTGACATGCTCAAAGTTTAACGAAAATGGAAGTTGGCCTTGTTTAGAGGTGTCAGGGCCAGAACGGGCCGAACCTGTCCGAGTTCCCTTCTTTCTCTAACTTGGCCGGTGCCATAGTCTCCCCAGGGGTAGAACATGACCCTCAGAAGGTGCTCCAACTGACGGCACTCGAAAATCTCGATTCCTTTGTGAGTTATGAATTTCAAGGGTTTAATACTATGGAAAATCGTAAATCACAAACGACACGAGATTTTCGAGTTCCGTCAGTTGGAGCACTTTCTAAAAAACATGTTTTACCATTGGGGAAGTTTGACATGCTCAAAGTTTAACGAAAATGGGGGTTGGCCTTGTTTAGAGGTGTCGGGGCCAGAACGGGCCGAACCTGGCTGAGTTCCCTTCTTTCTCCAACTTGGCGGGTGCCATAGCCTCCCCAGGGGTAGAACATGACCCTCAGAAGGTGCTCCAACGGACGGCACTCGAAAAGCTCGATTCGTTTGTGAGTTATGAATTTCAAGGATTTAATACTATGGAAAATCGTAAATCACAAACCACACGAGATTTTCGAGTTCCGTCAGTTGGAGCACTTTCTAAAAAACATGTTTTACCATTGGGGAAGTTTGACATGCTCAAAGTTTAACGAAAATGGGGGTTGGCCTTGTTTAGAGGTGCCAGGGCCAGAACGGGCCGAACCTGGCCGAGTTCCATTCTTTCTCCAACTTGGCCGGTGCCATAGTCTCCCCAGGGGTAGAACATGACCCTCAGAAGGTGCTCCAAGTGACGGCATTCGAAAATCTCGATTCGTTTGTGAGTTATGAATTTCCTCGGTTTAATACTATGGAAAATCGTAAATCACAAACGACACGAGATTTTCGAGTTCCGTCAGTTGGAGCACTTTCTAAAAATCATGTTTTACCACTGGGGACACTTTGACATGCTCAAAGTTTACCGAAAATGGGGGTTGGCCTTGTTTAGAGGTGCCGGGGCCAGAACGGGCGGAACCTGGCCGAGTTCCCTTCTTTCTACAACTTGGCCGGTGCCATAGCCTCCCTAGGGGTAGAACATGACCCTCAGAAGGTGCTCCAACTGACGGCACTCGAAAATCGCGATTCGTTTGTGAGTTATGAATTTCAAGGGTTACTATGGAAAATCGTAAATCACAAACGACACGAGATTTTCGAGTTCCGTCAGTTGGAGCACTTTCTAAAAATCATGTTTTACCATTGGGGAAGCTTTGACATGCTCAAAGTTTAACGAAAATGGGAGTTGGCCTTGTTTAGAGGTGCCAGGGCCAGAACGGGCCGAACCTGGCCGAGTTCCATTCTTTCTCCAACTTGGCCGGTGCCATAGTCTCCCCAGGGGTAGAACATGACCCTCAGAAGGTGCTCCAACTGACGGCACTCGAAAATCTGGATTCGTTTGTGAGTTATGAATATCCTCGGTTTAATACTATGGAAAATCGTAAATCACAAACGACACGAGATTTTCGAGTTCCGTCAGTTGGAGCACTTTCTAAAAAACATGTTTTACCATTGGGGAAGTTTGACATGCTCAAAGTTTAACGAAAATGGGGGTAGGCCTTGTTTAGAGGTGTCGGGGCCAGAACGGGCCGAACCTCGCTGAGTTCCCTTCTTTCTCCAACTTGGCGGGTGCCATAGCCTCCCCAGGGGTAGAACATGACCCTCAGAAGGTGCTCCAACTGACGGCACTCGAAAAGCTCGATTCGTTTGTGAGTTATGAATTTCAAGGATTTAATACTATGGAAAATCGTAAATCACAAACCACACGAGATTTTCGAGTTCCGTCAGTTGGAGCACTTTCTAAAAATCATGTTTTACCATTGGGGAAGCTTTGACATGCTCAAAGTTTAACGAAAATGGAAGTTGGCCTTGTTTAGAGGTGTCAGGGCCAGAACGGGCCGAACCTGTCCGAGTTCCCTTCTTTCTCTAACTTGGCCGGTGCCATAGTCTCCCCAGGGGTAGAACATGACCCTCAGAAGGTGCTCCAACTGACGGCACTCGAAAATCTCGATTCCTTTGTGAGTTATGAATTTCAAGGGTTTAATACTATGGAAAATCGTAAATCACAAACGACACGAGATTTTCGAGTTCCGTCAGTTGGAGCACTTTCTAAAAAACATGTTTTACCATTGGGGAAGTTTGACATGCTCAAAGTTTAACGAAAATGGGGGTTGGCCTTGTTTAGAGGTGCCAGGGCCAGAACGGGCCGAACCTGGCCAAGTTCCATTCTTTCTCCAACTTGGCCGGTGCCATAGTCTCCCCAGGGGTAGAACATGACCCTCAGAAGGTGCTCCAACTGACGGCACTCGAAAAGCTCGATTCGTTTGTGAGTTATGAATTTCAAGGGTTTAATACTATGGAAAATCGTAAATCACAAACGACACGAGATTTTCGAGTTCCGTCAGTTGGAGCACTTTCTAAAAAACATGTTTTACCATTGGGGAAGTTTGACATGCTCAAAGTTTAACGAAAATGGGGGTTGGCCTTGTTTAGAGGTGCCAGGGCCAGAACGGGCCGAACCTGGCCAAGTTCCATTCTTTCTCCAACTTGGCCGGTGCCATAGTCTCCCCAGGGGTAGAACATGACCCTCAGAAGGTGCTCCAACTGACGGCACTCGAAAAGCTCGATTCGTTTGTGAGTTATGAATTTCAAGGATTTAATACTATGGAAAATCGTAAATCACAAACCACACGAGATTTTCGAGTTCCGTCAGTTGGAGCACTTTCTAAAAAACATGTTTTACCATTGGGGAAGTTTGACATGCTCATAGTTTAACGAAAATGGGGGTTGGCCTTGTTTAGAGGTGCCAGGGCCAGAACGGGCCGAACCTGGCCGAGTTCCATTCTTTCTCCAACTTGGCCGGTGCCATAGTGTCCCCAGGGGTAGAACATGACCCTCAGAAGGTGCTCCAACTGACGGCACTCGAAAATCTCGATTCGTTTGTGAGTTATGAATTTCCTCGGTTTAATACTATGGAAAATCGTAAATCACAAACGACACGAGATTTTCGAGTTCCGTCAGTTGGAGCACTTTCTAAAAAACATGTTTTACCATTGGGGAAGTTTGACATGCTCAAAGTTTAACGAAAATGGGGGTAGGCCTTGTTTAGAGGTGTCGGGGCCAGAACGGGCCGAACCTGGCTGAGTTCCCTTCTTTCTCCAACTTGGCGGGTGCCATAGCCTCCCCAGGGGTAGAACATGACCCTCAGAAGGTGCTCCAACTGACGGCACTCGAAAAGCTCGATTCGTTTGTGAGTTATGAATTTCAAGGATTTAATACTATGGAAAATCGTAAATCACAAACCACACGAGATTTTCGAGTTCCGTCAGTTGGAGCACTTTCTAAAAATCATGTTTTACCATTGGGGAAGCTTTGACATGCTCAAAGTTTAACGAAAATGGGAGTTGGCCTTGTTTAGAGGTGCCAGGGCCAGAACGGGCCGAACCTGGCCGAGTTCCATTCTTTCTCCAACTTGGCCGGTGCCATAGTCTCCCCAGGGGTAGAACATGACCCTCAGAAGGTGCTCCAACTGACGGCACTCGAAAATCTGGATTCGTTTGTGAGTTATGAATTTCCTCGGTTTAATACTATGGAAAATCGTAAATCACAAACGACACGAGATTTTCGAGTTCCGTCAGTTGGAGCACTTTCTAAAAAACATGTTTTACCATTGGGGAAGTTTGACATGCTCAAAGTTTAACGAAAATGGGGGTAGGCCTTGTTTAGAGGTGTCGGGGCCAGAACGGGCCGAACCTCGCTGAGTTCCCTTCTTTCTCCAACTTGGCGGGTGCCATAGCCTCCCCAGGGGTAGAACATGACCCTCAGAAGGTGCTCCAACTGACGGCACTCGAAAAGCTCGATTCGTTTGTGAGTTATGAATTTCAAGGATTTAATACTATGGAAAATCGTAAATCACAAACCACACGAGATTTTCGAGTTCCGTCAGTTGGAGCACTTTCTAAAAATCATGTTTTACCATTGGGGAAGCTTTGACATGCTCAAAGTTTAACGAAAATGGAAGTTGGCCTTGTTTAGAGGTGTCAGGGCCAGAACGGGCCGAACCTGTCCGAGTTCCCTTCTTTCTCTAACTTGGCCGGTGCCATAGTCTCCCCAGGGGTAGAACATGACCCTCAGAAGGTGCTCCAACTGACGGCACTCGAAAATCTCGATTCCTTTGTGAGTTATGAATTTCAAGGGTTTAATACTATGGAAAATCGTAAATCACAAACGACACGAGATTTTCGAGTTCCGTCAGTTGGAGCACTTTCTAAAAAACATGTTTTACCATTGGGGAAGTTTGACATGCTCAAAGTTTAACGAAAATGGGGGTTGGCCTTGTTTAGAGGTGCCAGGGCCAGAACGGGCCGAACCTGGCCAAGTTCCATTCTTTCTCCAACTTGGCCGGTGCCATAGTCTCCCCAGGGGTAGAACATGACCCTCAGAAGGTGCTCCAACTGACGGCACTCGAAAAGCTCGATTCGTTTGTGAGTTATGAATTTCAAGGGTTTAATACTATGGAAAATCGTAAATCACAAACGACACGAGATTTTCGAGTTCCGTCAGTTGGAGCACTTTCTAAAAAACATGTTTTACCATTGGGGAAGTTTGACATGCTCAAAGTTTAACGAAAATGGGGGTTGGCCTTGTTTAGAGGTGCCAGGGCCAGAACGGGCCGAACCTGGCCAAGTTCCATTCTTTCTCCAACTTGGCCGGTGCCATAGTCTCCCCAGGGGTAGAACATGACCCTCAGAAGGTGCTCCAACTGACGGCACTCGAAAAGCTCGATTCGTTTGTGAGTTATGAATTTCAAGGATTTAATACTATGGAAAATCGTAAATCACAAACCACACGAGATTTTCGAGTTCCGTCAGTTGGAGCACTTTCTAAAAAACATGTTTTACCATTGGGGAAGTTTGACATGCTCATAGTTTAACGAAAATGGGGGTTGGCCTTGTTTAGAGGTGCCAGGGCCAGAACGGGCCGAACCTGGCCGAGTTCCATTCTTTCTCCAACTTGGCCGGTGCCATAGTGTCCCCAGGGGTAGAACATGACCCTCAGAAGGTGCTCCAACTGACGGCACTCGAAAATCTCGATTCGTTTGTGAGTTATGAATTTCCTCGGTTTAATACTATGGAAAATCGTAAATCACAAACGACACGAGATTTTCGAGTTCCGTCAGTTGGAGCACTTTCTAAAAAACATGTTTTACCATTGGGGAAGTTTGACATGCTCAAAGTTTAACGAAAATGGGGGTAGGCCTTGTTTAGAGGTGTCGGGGCCAGAACGGGCCGAACCTGGCTGAGTTCCCTTCTTTCTCCAACTTGGCGGGTGCCATAGCCTCCCCAGGGGTAGAACATGACCCTCAGAAGGTGCTCCAACTGACGGCACTCGAAAAGCTCGATTCGTTTGTGAGTTATGAATTTCAAGGATTTAATACTATGGAAAATCGTAAATCACAAACCACACGAGATTTTCGAGTTCCGTCAGTTGGAGCACTTTCTAAAAATCATGTTTTACCATTGGGGAAGCTTTGACATGCTCAAAGTTTAACGAAAATGGGAGTTGGCCTTGTTTAGAAGTGCCAGGGCCAGAACGGGCCGAACCTGGCCGAGTTCCATTCTTTCTTCAACTTGGCCGGTGCCATAGTCTCCCCAGGGGTAGAACATGACCCTCAGAAGGTGCTCCACCTGACGGCACTCGAAAATCTGGATTCGTTTGTGAGTTATGAATTTCCTCGGTTTAATACTATGGAAAATCGTAAATCACAAACGACACGAGATTTTCGAGTTCCGTCAGTTGGGGCACTTTCTAAAAAACATGTTTTACCATTGGGGAAGTTTGACATGCTCAAAGTTTAACGAAAATGGGGGTTGGCCTTGTTTAGAAGTGTCGGGGCCAGAACGGGCCGAACCTGGCTGAGTTACCTTCTTTCTCCAACTTGGCGGGTGCCATAGCCTCCCCAGGGGTAGAACATGACCCTCAGAAGGTGCTCCAACTGACGGCACTCGAAAAGCTCGATTCGTTTGTGAGTTATGAATTTCAAGGATTTAATACTATGGAAAATCGTAAATCACAAACCACACGAGATTTTCGAGTTCCGTCAGTTGGAGCACTTTCTAAAAATCATGTTTTACCATTGGGGAAGCTTTGACATGCTCAAAGTTTAACGAAAATGGAAGTTGGCCTTGTTTAGAGGTGCCAGGGCCAGAACGGGCCGAACCTGTCCGAGTTCCCTTCTTTCTCCAACTTGGCCGGTGCCATAGTCTCCCCAGGGGTAGAACATGACCCTCAGAAGGTGCTCCAACTGACGGCACTCGAAAAGCTCGATTCGTTTGTGAGTTATGAATTTCAAGGGTTTAATACTATGGAAAATCGTAAATAACAAACCACACGAGATTTTCGAGTTCCGTCAGTTGGAGCACTTTCTAAAAAACATGTTTTACCATTGGGGAAGTTTGACATGCTCAAAGTTTAACGAAAATGGGGGTTGGCCTTGTTTAGAGGTGCCAGGGCCAGAACGGGCCGAACCTGGCCGAGTTCCATTCTTTCTCCAACTTGGCCGGTGCCATAGTGTCCCCAGGGGTAGAACATGACCCTCAGAAGGTGCTCCAACTGACGGCACTCGAAAATCTCGATTCGTTTGTGAGTTATGAATTTCAAGGGTTACTATGGAAAATCGTAAATCACAAACGACACGAGATTTTCGAGTTCCGTCAGTTGGAGCACTTTCTAAAAATCATGTTTTACCATTGGGGAAGCTTTGACATGCTCAAAGTTTAACGAAAATGGGAGTTGGCCTTGTTTAGAGGTGCCAGGGCCAGAACGGGCTGAACCTGGCCGAGTTCCATTCTTTCTCCAACTTGGCCGGTGCCATAGTCTCCCCAGGGGTAGAACATGACCCTCAAAAGGTGCTCCAACTGACGGCACTCGAAAATCTGGATTCGTTTGTGAGTTATGAATTTCCTCGGTTTAATACTATGGAAAATCGTAAATCACAAACGACACGAGATTTTCGAGTTCCGTCAGTTGGAGCACTTTCTAAAAAACATGTTTTACCATTGGGGAAGTTTGACATGCTCAAAGTTTAACGAAAATGGGGGTAGGCCTTGTTTAGAGGTGTCGGGGCCAGAACGGGCCGAACCTGGCTGAGTTCCCTTCTTTCTCCAACTTGGCGGGTGCCATAGCCTCCCCAGGGGTAGAACATGACCCTCAGAAGGTGCACCAACTGACGGCACTCGAAAAGCTCGATTCGTTTGTGAGTTATGAATTTCAAGGATTTAATACTATGGAAAATCGTAAATCACAAACCACACGAGATTTTCGAGTTCCGTTAGTTGGAGCACTTTCTAAAAAACATGTTTTACCATTGGGGAAGTTTGACATGCTCAAAGTTTAACGAAAATGGGGGTTGGCCTTGTTTAGAGGTGCCAGGGCCAGAACGGGCCGAACCTGGCCGAGTTCCATTCTTTCTCCAACTTGGCCGGTGCCATAGTGTCCCCAGGGGTAGAACATGACCCTCAGAAGGTGCTCCAACTGACGGCACTCGAAAATCTCGATTCGTTTGTGAGTTATGAATTTCCTCGGTTTAATACTATGGAAAATCGTAAATCACAAACGACACGACATTTTCGAGTTCCGTCAGTTGGAGCACTTTCTAAAAATCATGTTTTACCACTGGGGACACTTTGACATGCTCAAAGTTTACCGAAAATGGGGGTTGGCCTTGTTTAGAGGTGCCGGGGCCAGAACGGGCGGAACCTGGCCGAGTTCCCTTCTTTCTACAACTTGGCCGGTGCCATAGCCTCCCTAGGGGTAGAACATGACCCTCAGAAGGTGCTCCAACTGACGGCACTCGAAAATCTCGATTCGTTTGTGAGTTATGAATTTCAAGGGTTACTATGGAAAATCGTAAATCACAAACGACACGAGATTTTCGAGTTCCGTCAGTTGGAGCACTTTCTAAAAATCATGTTTTACCATTGGGGAAGCTTTGACATGCTCAAAGTTTAACGAAAATGGGAGTTGGCCTTGTTTACAGGTGCCAGGGCCAGAACGGGCCGAACCTGGCCGAGTTCCATTCTTTCTCCAACTTGGCCGGTGCCATAGTCTCCCCAGGGGTAGAACATGACCCTCAGAAGGTGCTCCAACTGACGGCACTCGAAAATCTGGATTCGTTTGTGAGTTATGAATTTCCTCGGTTTAATACTATGGAAAATCGTAAATCACAAACGACACGAGATTTTCGAGTTCCGTCAGTTGGAGCACTTTCTAAAAAACATGTTTTACCATTGGGGAAGTTTGACATGCTCAAAGTTTAACGAAAATGGGGGTAGGCCTTGTTTAGAGGTGTCGGGGCCAGAACGGGCCGAACCTGGCTGAGTTCCCTTCTTTCTCCAACTTGGCGGGTGCCATAGCCTCCCCAGGGGTAGAACATGACCCTCAGAAGGTGCTCCAACTGACGGCACTCGAAAAGCTCGATTCGTTTGTGAGTTATGAATTTCAAGGATTTAATACTATGGAAAATCGTAAATCACAAACCACACGAGATTTTCGAGTTCCGTCAGTTGGAGCACTTTCTAAAAATCATGTTTTACCATTGGGGAAGCTTTGACATGCTCAAAGTTTAACGAAAATGGAAGTTGGCCTTGTTTAGAGGTGTCAGGGCCAGAACGGGCCGAACCTGTCCGAGTTCCCTTCTTTCTCTAACTTGGCCGGTGCCATAGTCTCCCCAGGGGTAGAACATGACCCTCAGAAGGTGCTCCAACTGACGGCACTCGAAAATCTCGATTCCTTTGTGAGTTATGAATTTCAAGGGTTTAATACTATGGAAAATCGTAAATCACAAACGACACGAGATTTTCGAGTTCCGTCAGTTGGAGCACTTTCTAAAAAACATGTTTTACCATTGGGGAAGTTTGACATGCTCAAAGTTTAACGAAAATGGGGGTTGGCCTTGTTTAGAGGTGCCAGGGCCAGAACGGGCCGAACCTGGCCAAGTTCCATTCTTTCTCCAACTTGGCCGGTGCCATAGTCTCCCCAGGGGTAGAACATGACCCTCAGAAGGTGCTCCAACTGACGGCACTCGAAAAGTTCGATTCGTTTGTGAGTTATGAATTTCAAGGGTTTAATACTGTGGAAAATCGTAAATCACAAACGACACGACATTTTCGAGTTCCGTCAGTTGGAGCACTTTCTAAAAAACATGTTTTACCATTGGGGAAGTTTGACATGCTCATAGTTTAACGAAAATGGGGGTTGGCCTTGTTTAGAGGTGCCAGGGCCAGAACGGGCCGAACCTGGCCAAGTTCCATTCTTTCTCCAACTTGGCCGGTGCCATAGTCTCCCCAGGGGTAGAACATGACCCTCAGAAGGTGCTCCAACTGACGGCACTCGAAAAGCTCGATTCGTTTGTGAGTTATGAATTTCAAGGATTTAATACTATGGAAAATCGTAAATCACAAACCACACGAGATTTTCGAGTTCCGTCAGTTGGAGCACTTTCTAAAAAACATGTTTTACCATTGGGGAAGTTTGACATGCTCATAGTTTAACGAAAATGGGGGTTGGCCTTGTTTAGAGGTGCCAGGGCCAGAACGGGCCGAACCTGGCCGAGTTCCATTCTTTCTCCAACTTGGCCGGTGCCATAGTGTCCCCAGGGGTAGAACATGACCCTCAGAAGGTGCTCCAACTGACGGCACTCGAAAATCTCGATTCGTTTGTGAGTTATGAATTTCCTCGGTTTAATACTATGGAAAATCGTAAATCACAAACGACACGAGATTTTCGAGTTCCGTCAGTTGGAGCACTTTCTAAAAAACATGTTTTACCATTGGGGAAGTTTGACATGCTCAAAGTTTAACGAAAATGGGGGTAGGCCTTGTTTAGAGGTGTCGGGGCCAGAACGGGCCGAACCTGGCTGAGTTCCCTTCTTTCTCCAACTTGGCGGGTGCCATAGCCTCCCCAGGGGTAGAACATGACCCTCAGAAGGTGCTCCAACTGACGGCACTCGAAAAGCTCGATTCGTTTGTGAGTTATGAATTTCAAGGATTTAATACTATGGAAAATCGTAAATCACAAACCACACGAGATTTTCGAGTTCCGTCAGTTGGAGCACTTTCTAAAAATCATGTTTTACCATTGGGGAAGCTTTGACATGCTCAAAGTTTAACGAAAATGGGAGTTGGCCTTGTTTAGAGGTGCCAGGGCCAGAACGGGCCGAACCTGGCCGAGTTCCATTCTTTCTTCAACTTGGCCGGTGCCATAGTCTCCCCAGGGGTAGAACATGACCCTCAGAAGGTGCTCCACCTGACGGCACTCGAAAATCTGGATTCGTTTGTGAGTTATGAATTTCCTCGGTTTAATACTATGGAAAATCGTAAATCACAAACGACACGAGATTTTCGAGTTCCGTCAGTTGGGGCACTTTCTAAAAAACATGTTTTACCATTGGGGAAGTTTGACATGCTCAAAGTTTAACGAAAATGGGGGTTGGCCTTGTTTAGAAGTGTCGGGGCCAGAACGGGCCGAACCTGGCTGAGTTACCTTCTTTCTCCAACTTGGCGGGTGCCATAGCCTCCCCAGGGGTAGAACATGACCCTCAGAAGGTGCTCCAACTGACGGCACTCGAAAAGCTCGATTCGTTTGTGAGTTATGAATTTCAAGGATTTAATACTATGGAAAATCGTAAATCACAAACCACACGAGATTTTCGAGTTCCGTCAGTTGGAGCACTTTCTAAAAATCATGTTTTACCATTGGGGAAACTTTGACATGCTCAAAGTTTAACGAAAATGGAAGTTGGCCTTGTTTAGAGGTGCCAGGGCCAGAACGGGCCGAACCTGTCCGAGTTCCCTTCTTTCTCCAACTTGGACGGTGCCATAGTCTCCCCAGGGGTAGAACATGACCCTCAGAAGGTGCTCCAACTGACGGCACTCGAAAAGCTCGATTCGTTTGTGAGTTATGAATTTCAAGGGTTTAATACTATGGAAAATCGTAAATAACAAACCACACGAGATTTTCGAGTTCCGTCAGTTGGAGCACTTTCTAAAAAACATGTTTTACCATTGGGGAAGTTTGACATGCTCAAAGTTTAACGAAAATGGGGGTTGGCCTTGTTTAGAGGTGCCAGGGCCAGAACGGGCCGAACCTGGCCGAGTTCCATTCTTTCTCCAACTTGGCCGGTGCCATAGTGTCCCCAGGGGTAGAACATGACCCTCAGAAGGTGCTCCAACTGACGGCACTCGAAAATCTCGATTCGTTTGTGAGTTATGAATTTCCTCGGTTTAATACTATGGAAAATCGTAAATCACAAACGACACGACATTTTCGAGTTCCGTCAGTTGGAGCACTTTCTAAAAATCATGTTTTACCACTGGGGACACTTTGTCATGCTCAAAGTTTACCGAAAATAGGGGTTGGCCTTGTTTAGAGGTGCCGGGGCCAGAACGGGCGGAACCTAGCCAAATTCCCTTCTTTCTACAACTTGGCCGGTGCCATAGCCTCCCTAGGGGTAGAACATGACCCTCAGAAGGTGCACCAACTGACGGCACTCGAAAAGCTCGATTCGTTTGTGAGTTATGAATTTCAAGGATTTAATACTATGGAAAATCGTAAATCACAAACCACACGAGATTTTCGAGTTCCGTCAGTTGGAGCACTTTCTAAAAATCATGTTTTACCTTGGGGAAGCTTTGACATGCTCAAAGTTTAACGAAAATGGAAGTTGGCCTTGTTTAGAGGTGTCAGGGCCAGAACGGGCCGAACCTGTCCGAGTTCCCTTCTTTCTCTAACTTGGCCGGTGCCATAGTCTCCCCAGGGGTAGAACATGACCCTCAGAAGGTGCTCCAACTGACGGCACTCGAAAATCTCGATTCCTTTGTGAGTTATGAATTTCAAGGGTTTAATACTATGGAAAATCGTAAATCACAAACGACACGAGATTTTCGAGTTCCGTCAGTTGGAGCACTTTCTAAAAAACATGTTTTACCATTGGGGAAGTTTGACATGCTCAAAGTTTAACGAAAATGGGGGTTGGCCTTGTTTAGAGGTGCCAGGGCCAGAACGGGCCGAACCTGGCCAAGTTCCATTCTTTCTCCAACTTGGCCGGTGCCATAGTCTCCCCAGGGGTAGAACATGACCCTCAGAAGGTGCTCCAACTGACGGCACTCGAAAAGTTTGATTCGTTTGTGAGTTATGAATTTCAAGGGTTTAATACTATGGAAAATCGTAAATCACAAACGACACGAGATTTTCGAGTTCCGTCAGTTGGAGCACTTTCTAAAAAACATGTTTTACCATTGGGGAAGTTTGACATGCTCAAAGTTTAACGAAAATGGGGGTTGGCCTTGTTTAGAGGTGCCAGGGCCAGAACGGGCCGAACCTGGCCAAGTTCCATTCTTTCTCCAACTTGGCCGGTGCCATAGTCTCCCCAGGGGTAGAACATGACCCTCAGAAGGTGCTCCTACTGACGGCACTCGAAAAGCTCGATTCGTTTGTGAGTTATGAATTTCAAGGATTTAATACTATGGAAAATCGTAAATCACAAACCACACGAGATTTTCGAGTTCCGTCAGTTGGAGCACTTTCTAAAAAACATGTTTTACCATTGGGGAAGTTTGACATGCTCATAGTTTAACGAAAATGGGGGTTGGCCTTGTTTAGAGGTGCCAGGGCCAGAACGGGCCGAACCTGGCCGAGTTCCATTCTTTCTCCAACTTGGCCGGTGCCATAGTGTCCCCAGGGGTAGAACATGACCCTCAGAAGGTGCTCCAACTGACGGCACTCGAAAAGCTCGATTCGTTTGTGAGTTATGAATTTCAAGGATTTAATACTATGGAAAATCGTAAATCACAAACCACACGAGATTTTCGAGTTCCGTCAGTTGGAGCACTTTCTAAAAATCATGTTTTACCATTGGGGAAGCTTTGACATGCTCAAAGTTTAACGAAAATGGGAGTTGGCCTTGTTTAGAGGTGCCAGGGCCAGAACGGGACGAACCTGGCCGAGTTCCATTCTTTCTTCAACTTGGCCGGTGCCATAGTCTCCCCAGGGGTAGAACATGACCCTCAGAAGGTGCTCCAACTGACGGCACTCGAAAATCTGGATTCGTTTGTGAGTTATGAATTTCCTCGGTTTAATACTATGGAAAATCGTAAATCACAAACGACACGAGATTTTCGAGTTCCGTCAGTTGGGGCACTTTCTAAAAAACATGTTTTACCATTGGGGAAGTTTGACATGCTCAAAGTTTAACGAAAATGGGGGTTGGCCTTGTTTAGAAGTGTCGGGGCCAGAACGGGCCGAACCTGGCTGAGTTACCTTCTTTCTCCAACTTGGCGGGTGCCATAGCCTCCCCAGGGGTAGAACATGACCCTCAGAAGGTGCTCCAACTGACGGCACTCGAAAAGCTCGATTCGTTTGTGAGTTATGAATTTCAAGGATTTAATACTATGGAAAATCGTAAATCACAAACCACACGAGATTTTCGAGTTCCGTCAGTTGGAGCACTTTCTAAAAATCATGTTTTACCATTGGGGAAGCTTTGACATGCTCAAAGTTTAACGAAAATGGAAGTTAGCCTTGTTTAGAGGTGCCAGGGCCAGAACGGGCCGAACCTGTCCGAGTTCCCTTCTTTCTCCAACTTGGCCGGTGCCATAGTCTCCCCAGGGGTAGAACATGACCCTCAGAAGGTGCTCCAACTGACGGCACTCGAAAAGCTCGATTCGTTTGTGAGTTATGAATTTCAAGGGTTTAATACTATGGAAAATCGTAAATAACAAACCACACGAGATTTTCGAGTTCCGTCAGTTGGAGCACTTTCTAAAAAACATGTTTTACCATTGGGGAAGTTTGACATGCTCAAAGTTTAACGAAAATGGGGGTTGGCCTTGTTTAGAGGTGCCAGGGCCAGAACGGGCCGAACCTGGCCGAGTTCCATTCTTTCTCCAACTTGGCCGGTGCCATAGTGTCCCCAGGGGTAGAACATGACCCTCAGAAGGTGCTCCAACTGACGGCACTCGAAAATCTCGATTCGTTTGTGAGTTATGAATTTCCTCGGTTTAATACTATGGAAAATCGTAAATCACAAACGACACGACATTTTCGAGTTCCGTCAGTTGGAGCACTTTCTAAAAATCATGTTTTACCACTGGGGACACTTTGACATGCTCAAAGTTTACCGAAAATAGGGGTTGGCCTTGTTTAGAGGTGCCGGGGCCAGAACGGGCGGAACCTAGCCAAATTCCCTTCTTTCTACAACTTGGCCGGTGCCATAGCCTCCCTAGGGGTAGAACATGACCCTCAGAAGGTGCTCCAACTGACGGCACTCGAAAATCTCGATTCGTTTGTGAGTTATGAATTTCAAGGGTTACTATGGAAAATCGTAAATCACAAACGACACGAGATTTTCGAGTTCCGTCAGTTGGAGCACTTTCTAAAAATCATGTTTTACCATTGGGGAAGCTTTGACATGCTCAAAGTTTAACGAAAATGGGAGTTGGCCTTGTTTAGAGGTGCCAGGGCCAGAACGGGCTGAACCTGGCCGAGTTCCATTCTTTCTCCAACTTGGCCGGTGCCATAGTCTCCCCAGGGGTAGAACATGACCCTCAAAAGGTGCTCCAACTGACGGCACTCGAAAATCTGGATTCGTTTGTGAGTTATGAATTTCCTCGGTTTAATACTATGGAAAATCGTAAATCACAAACGACACGAGATTTTCGAGTTCCGTCAGTTGGAGCACTTTCTAAAAAACATGTTTTACCATTGGGGAAGTTTGACATGCTCAAAGTTTAACGAAAATGGGGGTAGGCCTTGTTTAGAGGTGTCGGGGCCAGAACGGGCCGAACCTGGCTGAGTTCCCTTCTTTCTCCAACTTGGCGGGTGCCATAGCCTCCCCAGGGGTAGAACATGACCCTCAGAAGGTGCACCAACTGACGGCACTCGAAAAGCTCGATTCGTTTGTGAGTTATGAATTTCAAGGATTTAATACTATGGAAAATCGTAAATCACAAACCACACGAGATTTTCGAGTTCCGTCAGTTGGAGCACTTTCTAAAAATCATGTTTTACCTTGGGGAAGCTTTGACATGCTCAAAGTTTAACGAAAATGGAAGTTGGCCTTGTTTAGAGGTGTCAGGGCCAGAACGGGCCGAACCTGTCCGAGTTCCCTTCTTTCTCTAACTTGGCCGGTGCCATAGTCTCCCCAGGGGTAGAACATGACCCTCAGAAGGTGCTCCAACTGACGGCACTCGAAAATCTCGATTCCTTTGTGAGTTATGAATTTCAAGGGTTTAATACTATGGAAAATCGTAAATCACAAACGACACGAGATTTTCGAGTTCCGTCAGTTGGAGCACTTTCTAAAAAACATGTTTTACCATTGGGGAAGTTTGACATGCTCAAAGTTTAACGAAAATGGGGGTTGGCCTTGTTTAGAAGTGTCGGGGCCAGAACGGGCCGAACCTGGCTGAGTTACCTTCTTTCTCCAACTTGGCGGGTGCCATAGCCTCCCCAGGGGTAGAACATGACCCTCAGAAGGTGCTCCAACTGACGGCACTCGAAAAGCTCGATTCGTTTGTGAGTTATGAATTTCAAGGATTTAATACTATGGAAAATCGTAAATCACAAACCACACGAGATTTTCGAGTTCCGTCAGTTGGAGCACTTTCTAAAAATCATGTTTTACCATTGGGGAAGCTTTGACATGCTCAAAGTTTAACGAAAATGGAAGTTAGCCTTGTTTAGAGGTGCCAGGGCCAGAACGGGCCGAACCTGTCCGAGTTCCCTTCTTTCTCCAACTTGGCCGGTGCCATAGTCTCCCCAGGGGTAGAACATGACCCTCAGAAGGTGCTCCAACTGACGGCACTCGAAAAGCTCGATTCGTTTGTGAGTTATGAATTTCAAGGGTTTAATACTATGGAAAATCGTAAATAACAAACCACACGAGATTTTCGAGTTCCGTCAGTTGGAGCACTTTCTAAAAAACATGTTTTACCATTGGGGAAGTTTGACATGCTCAAAGTTTAACGAAAATGGGGGTTGGCCTTGTTTAGAGGTGCCAGGGCCAGAACGGGCCGAACCTGGCCGAGTTCCATTCTTTCTCCAACTTGGCCGGTGCCATAGTGTCCCCAGGGGTAGAACATGACCCTCAGAAGGTGCTCCAACTGACGGCACTCGAAAATCTCGATTCGTTTGTGAGTTATGAATTTCCTCGGTTTAATACTATGGAAAATCGTAAATCACAAACGACACGACATTTTCGAGTTCCGTCAGTTGGAGCACTTTCTAAAAATCATGTTTTACCACTGGGGACACTTTGACATGCTCAAAGTTTACCGAAAATAGGGGTTGGCCTTGTTTAGAGGTGCCGGGGCCAGAACGGGCGGAACCTAGCCAAATTCCCTTCTTTCTACAACTTGGCCGGTGCCATAGCCTCCCTAGGGGTAGAACATGACCCTCAGAAGGTGCTCCAACTGACGGCACTCGAAAATCTCGATTCGTTTGTGAGTTATGAATTTCAAGGGTTACTATGGAAAATCGTAAATCACAAACGACACGAGATTTTCGAGTTCCGTCAGTTGGAGCACTTTCTAAAAATCATGTTTTACCATTGGGGAAGCTTTGACATGCTCAAAGTTTAACGAAAATGGGAGTTGGCCTTGTTTAGAGGTGCCAGGGCCAGAACGGGCTGAACCTGGCCGAGTTCCATTCTTTCTCCAACTTGGCCGGTGCCATAGTCTCCCCAGGGGTAGAACATGACCCTCAAAAGGTGCTCCAACTGACGGCACTCGAAAATCTGGATTCGTTTGTGAGTTATGAATTTCCTCGGTTTAATACTATGGAAAATCGTAAATCACAAACGACACGAGATTTTCGAGTTCCGTCAGTTGGAGCACTTTCTAAAAAACATGTTTTACCATTGGGGAAGTTTGACATGCTCAAAGTTTAACGAAAATGGGGGTAGGCCTTGTTTAGAGGTGTCGGGGCCAGAACGGGCCGAACCTGGCTGAGTTCCCTTCTTTCTCCAACTTGGCGGGTGCCATAGCCTCCCCAGGGGTAGAACATGACCCTCAGAAGGTGCACCAACTGACGGCACTCGAAAAGCTCGATTCGTTTGTGAGTTATGAATTTCAAGGATTTAATACTATGGAAAATCGTAAATCACAAACCACACGAGATTTTCGAGTTCCGTCAGTTGGAGCACTTTCTAAAAATCATGTTTTACCTTGGGGAAGCTTTGACATGCTCAAAGTTTAACGAAAATGGAAGTTGGCCTTGTTTAGAGGTGTCAGGGCCAGAACGGGCCGAACCTGTCCGAGTTCCCTTCTTTCTCTAACTTGGCCGGTGCCATAGTCTCCCCAGGGGTAGAACATGACCCTCAGAAGGTGCTCCAACTGACGGCACTCGAAAATCTCGATTCCTTTGTGAGTTATGAATTTCAAGGGTTTAATACTATGGAAAATCGTAAATCACAAACGACACGAGATTTTCGAGTTCCGTCAGTTGGAGCACTTTCTAAAAAACATGTTTTACCATTGGGGAAGTTTGACATGCTCAAAGTTTAACGAAAATGGGGGTTGGCCTTGTTTAGAGGTGCCAGGGCCAGAACGGGCCGAACCTGGCCAAGTTCCATTCTTTCTCCAACTTGGCCGGTGCCATAGTCTCCCCAGGGGTAGAACATGACCCTCAGAAGGTGCTCCAACTGACGGCACTCGAAAAGTTTGATTCGTTTGTGAGTTATGAATTTCAAGGGTTTAATACTATGGAAAATCGTAAATCACAAACGACACGAGATTTTCGAGTTCCGTCAGTTGGAGCACTTTCTAAAAAACATGTTTTACCATTGGGGAAGTTTGACATGCTCAAAGTTTAACGAAAATGGGGGTTGGCCTTGTTTAGAGGTGCCAGGGCCAGAACGGGCCGAACCTGGCCAAGTTCCATTCTTTCTCCAACTTGGCCGGTGCCATAGTCTCCCCAGGGGTAGAACATGACCCTCAGAAGGTGCTCCTACTGACGGCACTCGAAAAGCTCGATTCGTTTGTGAGTTATGAATTTCAAGGATTTAATACTATGGAAAATCGTAAATCACAAACCACACGAGATTTTCGAGTTCCGTCAGTTGGAGCACTTTCTAAAAAACATGTTTTACCATTGGGGAAGTTTGACATGCTCATAGTTTAACGAAAATGGGGGTTGGCCTTGTTTAGAGGTGCCAGGGCCAGAACGGGCCGAACCTGGCCGAGTTCCATTCTTTCTCCAACTTGGCCGGTGCCATAGTGTCCCCAGGGGTAGAACATGACCCTCAGAAGGTGCTCCAACTGACGGCACTCGAAAATCTCGATTCGTTTGTGAGTTATGAATTTCCTCGGTTTAATACAATGGAAAATCGTAAATCACAAACGACACGAGATTTTCGAGTTCCGTCAGTTGGAGCACTTTGTAAAAATCATGTTTTACCACTGGGGACGCTTTGACATGCTCAAAGTTTACCGAAAATGGGGGTTGGCCTTGTTTAGAGGTGCCGGGGCCAGAACGGGCGGAACCTGGCCGAGTTCCCTTCTTTCTACAACTTGGCCGGTGCCATAGCCTCCCCAGGGGTAGAACATGACCCTCAGAAGGTGCTCCAACTGACGGCACTCGAAAATCTCGATTCGTTTGTGAGTTATGAATTTCAAGGGTTGCTATGGAAAATCGTAAATCACAAACGACACGAGATTTTCGAGTTCCGTCAGTTGGAGCACTTTCTAAAAATCATGTTTTACCATTGGGGAAGCTTTGACATGCTCAAAGTTTAACGAAAATGGGAGTTGGCCTTGTTTAGAGGTGCCAGGGCCAGAACGGGCCGAACCTGGCCGAGTTCCATTCTTTCTCCAACTTGGCCGGTGCCATAGTCTCCCCAGGGGTAGAACATGACCCTCAGAAGGTGCTCCAACTGACGGCACTCGAAAATCTCGATTCGTTTCTGAGTTATGAATTTCCTCGGTTTAATACTATGGAAAATCGTAAATCACAAACGACACGAGATTTTCGAGTTCCGTCAGTTGGAGCACTTTTTAAAAATCATGTTTTACCACTGGGGACGCTTTGACATGCTCAAAGTTTACGGAAAATGGGGGTTGGCCTTGTTTAGAGGTGCCGGGGCCAGAACGGGCGGAACCAGGCCGAGTTCCCTTCTTTCTACAACTTGGCCGGTGCCATAGCCTCCCCAGGGGTAGAACATGACCCTCAGAAGGTGCTCCAACTGACGGCACTCGAAAATCTCGATTCGTTTGTGAGTTATGAATTTCAAGGGTTACTATGGAAAATCGTAAATCACAAACGACACGAGATTTTCGAGTTCCGTCAGTTGGAGCACTTTCTAAAAATCATGTTTTACCATTGGGGAAGCTTTGACATGCTCAAAGTTTAACGAAAATGGGAGTTGGCCTTGTTTAGAGGTGTCAGGGCCAGAACGGGCCGAACCTGGCCGAGTTCCATTCTTTCTCCAACTTGGCCGGTGCCATAGTCTCCCCAGGGGTAGAACATGACCCTCAGAAGGTGCTCCAACTGACGGCACTCGAAAATCTGGATTCGTTTGTGAGTTATGAATTTCCTTGGTTTAATACTATGGAAAATCGTAAATCACAAACGACACGAGATTTTCGAGTTCCGTCAGTTGGAGCACTTTCTAAAAAACATGTTTTACCATTGGGGAAGTTTGACATGCTAAAAGTTTAACGAAAATGGGGGTTGGCCTTGTTTAGAGGTGTCGGGGCCAGAACGGGCCGAACCTGGCCGAGTTCCCTTCTTTCTCCAACTTGGCGGGTGCCATAGCCTCCCCAGGGGTAGAACATGACCCTCAGAAGGTTCTCCAACTGACGGCACTCGAAAAGCTCGATTCGTTTGTGAGTTATGAATTTCAAGGATTTAATACTATGGAAAATCGTAAATCACAAAGCACACGAGATTTTCGAGTTCCGTCAGTTGGAGCACTTTCTAAAAATCATGTTTTACCATTGGGGAAGCTTGGACATGCTCAAAGTTTAACGAAAATGGAAGTTGGCCTGGTTTAGAGGTGCCAGGGCCAGAACGGGCCGAACCTGGCCGAGTTCCATTCTTTCTCCAACTTGGCCGGTGCCATAGTCTCCCCAGGGGTAGAACATGACCCTCAGAAGGTGCTCCAACTGACGGCACTCGAAAATCTCGATTCGTTTGTGAGTTATGAATTTCCTCGGTTTAATACTATGGAAAATCGTAAATCACAAACGACACGAGATTTTCGAGTTCCGTCAGTTGGAGCACTTTCTAAAAAACATGTTTTACCATTGGGGAAGTTTGACATGCTCAAAGTTTAACGAAAATGGGGGTTGGCCTGTTTAGAGGTGCCAGGGCCAGAACGGGCCGAACCTGGCCGAGTTCCATTCTTTCTCCAACTTGGCCGGTGCCATAGTCTCCCCAGGGGTAGAACATGACCCTCAGAAGGTGCTCCAACTGACGGCACTCGAAAATCTCGATTCGTTTGTGAGTTATGAATTTCCTCGGTTTAATACTATGGAAAATCGTAAATCACAAACGACACGAGATTTTCGAGTTCCGTCAGTTGGAGCACTTTCTAAAAAACATGTTTTACCATTGGGGAAGTTTGACATGCTCAAAGTTTAACGAAAATGGGGGTTGGCCTGTTTAGAGGTGCCAGGGCCAGAACGGGCCGAACCTGGCCGAGTTCTATTCTTTCTCCAACTTGGCCGGTGCCATAGTCTCCCCAGGGGTAGAACATGACCCTCAGAAGGTGCTCCAACTGACGGCACTCGAAAATCTCGATTCGTTTGTGAGTTATGAATTTCCTCGGTTTAATACTATGGAAAATCGTAAATCACAAACGACACGAGATTTTCGAGTTCCGTCAGTTGGAGCACTTTCTAAAAAACATGTTTTACCATTGGGGAAGTTTGACATGCTCAAAGTTTAACGAAAATGGGGGTTGGCCTGTTTAGAGGTGCCAGGGCCAGAACGGGCCGAACCTGGCCGAGTTCCATTCTTTCTCCAACTTGGCCGGTGCCATAGTCTCCCCAGGGGTAGAACATGACCCTCAGAAGGTGCTCCAACTGACGGCACTCGAAAATCTCGATTCGTTTGTGAGTTATGAATTTCCTCGGTTTAATACTATGGAAAATCGTAAATCACAAACGACACGAGATTTTCGAGTTCCGTCAGTTGGAGCACTTTCTAAAAATCATGTTTTACCACTGGGGACGCTTTGACATGCTCAAAGTTTACCGAAAATGGGGGTTGGCCTTGTTTAGAGGTGCCGGGGCCAGAACGGGCGGAACCTGGCCGAGTTCCCTTCTTTCTACAACTTGGCCGGTGCCATAGCCTCCCCAGGGGTAGAACATGACCCTCAGAAGGTGCTCCAACTGACGGCACTCCAAAATCTCGATTCGTTTGTGAGTTATGAATTTCAAGGGTTACTATGGAAAATCGTAAATCACAAACGACACGAGATTTTCGAGTTCCGTCAGTTGGAGCACTTTCTAAAAATCATGTTTTACCATTGGGGAAGCTTTGACATGCTCAAAGTTTAACGAAAATGGGAGTTGGCCTTGTTTAGAGGTGCCAGGGCCAGAACGGGCCGAACCTGGCCGAGTTCCATTCTTTCTCCAACTTGGCCGGTGCCATAGTCTCCCCAGGGGTAGAACATGACCATCAGAAGGTGCTCCAACTGACGGCACTAGAAAATCTCGATTCGTTTGTGAGTTATGAATTTCCTCGGTTTAATACTATGGAAAATCGTAAATCACAAACGACACGAGATTTTCGAGTTCCGTCAGTTGGAGCACTTTGTAAAAATCATGTTTTACCACTGGGGACGCTTTGACATGCTCAAAGTTTACCGAAAATGGGGGTTGGCCTTGTTTAGAGGTGCCGGGGCCAGAACGGGCGGAACCTGGCCGAGTTCCCTTCTTTCTACAACTTGGCCGGTGCCATAGCCTCCCCAGGGGTAGAACATGACCCTCAGAAGGTGCTCCAACTGACGGCACTCGAAAATCTCGATTCGTTTGTGAGTTATGAATTTCAAGGGTTACTATGGAAAATCGTAAATCACAAACGACACGAGATTTTCGAGTTCCGTCAGTTGGAGCACTTTCTAAAAATCATGTTTTACCATTGGGGAAGCTTTGACATGCTCAAAGTTTAACGAAAATGGGAGTTGGCCTTGTTTAGAGGTGCCAGGGCCAGAACGGGCCGAACCTGGCCGAGTTCCATTCTTTCTCCAACTTGGCCGGTGCCATAGTCTCCCCAGGGGTAGAACATGACCCTCAGAAGGTGCTCCAACTGACGGCACTCGAAAATCTCGATTCGTTTCTGAGTTATGAATTTCCTCGGTTTAATACTATGGAAAATCGTAAATCACAAACGACACGAGATTTTCGAGTTCCGTCAGTTGGAGCACTTTTTAAAAATCATGTTTTACCACTGGGGACGCTTTGACATGCTCAAAGTTTACGGAAAATGGGGGTTGGCCTTGTTTAGAGGTGCCGGGGCCAGAACGGGCGGAACCAGGCCGAGTTCCCTTCTTTCTACAACTTGGCCGGTGCCATAGCCTCCCCAGGGGTAGAACATGACCCTCAGAAGGTGCTCCAACTGACGGCACTCGAAAATCTCGATTCGTTTGTGAGTTATGAATTTCAAGGGTTACTATGGAAAATCGTAAATCACAAACGACACGAGATTTTCGAGTTCCGTCAGTTGGAGCACTTTCTAAAAATCATGTTTTACCATTGGGGAAGCTTTGACATGCTCAAAGTTTAACGAAAATGGGAGTTGGCCTTGTTTAGAGGTGTCAGGGCCAGAACGGGCCGAACCTGGCCGAGTTCCATTCTTTCTCCAACTTGGCCGGTGCCATAGTCTCCCCAGGGGTAGAACATGACCCTCAGAAGGTGCTCCAACTGACGGCACTCGAAAATCTGGATTTGTTTGTGAGTTATGAATTTCCTTGGTTTAATACTATGGAAAATCGTAAATCACAAACGACACGAGATTTTCGAGTTCCGTCAGTTGGAGCACTTTCTAAAAAACATGTTTTACCATTGGGGAAGTTTGACATGCTAAAAGTTTAACGAAAATGGGGGTTGGCCTTGTTTAGAGGTGTCGGGGCCAGAACGGGCCGAACCTGGCCGAGTTCCCTTCTTTCTCCAACTTGGCGGGTGCCATAGCCTCCCCAGGGGTAGAACATGACCCTCAGAAGGTTCTCCAACTGACGGCACTCGAAAAGCTCGATTCGTTTGTGAGTTATGAATTTCAAGGATTTAATACTATGGAAAATCGTAAATCACAAAGCACACGAGATTTTCGAGTTCCGTCAGTTGGAGCACTTTCTAAAAATCATGTTTTACCATTGGGGAAGCTTTGACATGCTCAAAGTTTAACGAAAATGGAAGTTGGCCTTGTTTAGAGGTGCCAGGGC
The DNA here is from genome assembly GCA_029955375.1 of Rubus parviflorus. NCBI lineage: Eukaryota > Viridiplantae > Streptophyta > Magnoliopsida > Rosales > Rosaceae > Rubus > Rubus parviflorus. The sequence goes on along the minus strand of JARGGL010000008.1, from coordinate 400,381 downwards.
CAGAACGGGCCGAACCTGGCCGAGTTCCATTCTTTCTCCAACTTGGCCGGTGCCATAGTCTCCCCAGGGGTAGAACATGACCCTCAGAAGGTGCTCCAACTGACGGCACTCGAAAATCTCGATTCGTTTGTGAGTTATGAATTTCCTCGGTTTAATACTATGGAAAATCGTAAATCACAAACGACACGAGATTTTCGAGTTCCGTCAGTTGGAGCAGTTTCTAAAAAACATGTTTTACCATTGGGGAAGTTTGACATGCTCAAAGTTTAACGAAAATGGGGGTTGGCCTGTTTAGAGGTGCCAGGGCCAGAACGGGCCGAACCTGGCCGAGTTCCATTCTTTCTCCAACTTGGCCGGTGCCATAGTCTCCCCAGGGGTAGAACATGACCCTCAGAAGGTGCTCCAACTGACGGCACTCGAAAATCTCGATTCGTTTGTGAGTTATGAATTTCCTCGGTTTAATACTATGGAAAATCGTAAATCACAAACGACACGAGATTTTCGAGTTCCGTCAGTTGGAGCACTTTCTAAAAAACATGTTTTACCATTGGGGAAGTTTGACATGCTCAAAGTTTAACGAAAATGGGGGTTGGCCTGTTTAGAGGTGCCAGGGCCAGAACGGGCCGAACCTGGCCGAGTTCCATTCTTTCTCCAACTTGGCCGGTGCCATAGTCTCCCCAGGGGTAGAACATGACCCTCAGAAGGTGCTCCAACTGACGGCACTCGAAAATCTCGATTCGTTTGTGAGTTATGAATTTCCTCGGTTTAATACTATGGAAAATCGTAAATCACAAACGACACGAGATTTTCGAGTTCCGTCAGTTGGAGCACTTTCTAAAAATCATGTTTTACCACTGGGGACGCTTTGACATGCTCAAAGTTTACCGAAAATGGGGGTTGGCCTTGTTTAGAGGTGCCGGGGCCAGAACGGGCGGAACCTGGCCGAGTTCCCTTCTTTCTACAACTTGGCCGGTGCCATAGCCTCCCCAGGGGTAGAACATGACCCTCAGAAGGTGCTCCAACTGACGGCACTCGAAAATCTCGATTCGTTTGTGAGTTATGAATTTCAAGGGTTACTATGGAAAATCGTAAATCACAAACGACACGAGATTTTCGAGTTCCGTCAGTTGGAGCACTTTCTAAAAATCATGTTTTACCATTGGGGAAGCTTTGACATGCTCAAAGTTTAACGAAAATGGGAGTTGGCCTTGTTTAGAGGTGCCAGGGCCAGAACGGGCCGAACCTGGCCGAGTTCCATTCTTTCTCCAACTTGGCCGGTGCCATAGTCTCCCCAGGGGTAGAACATGACCATCAGAAGGTGCTCCAACTGACGGCACTAGAAAATCTCGATTCGTTTGTGAGTTATGAATTTTCTCGGTTTAATACTATGGAAAATCGTAAATCACAAACGACACGAGATTTTCGAGTTCCGTCAGTTGGAGCACTTTCTAAAAATCATGTTTTACCACTGGGGAAGCTTTGACATGCTCAAAGTTTACCGAAAATGGGGGTTGGCCATGTTTAGATGTGCCGGGGCCAGAACGGGCCGAACCTGGCCGAGTTCCCTTCTTTCTACAACTTGGCTGGTGCCATAGCCTCCCCAGGGGTAGAACATAACCCTCAGAAGGTGCTCCAACTGACGGAACTCGAAAATCTCGATTCGTTTGTGAGTTATGAATTTCCTCAGTTTAATACTATGGAAAATCGTAAATCACAAACGACACGAGATTTTCGAGTTCCGTCAGTTGGAGCACTTTCTAAAAATCATGTTTTACCATTGGGGAAGCTTTGACATGCTCAAAGTTTAACGAAAATGGGGGTTGGCCTTGTTTAGAGGTGTCGGGGCCAGAACGGGCCGAACCTGGCAGAGTTCCCTTCTTTCTCCAACTTGGCCGGTGCCATAGCCTCCCCAGGGGTAGAACATAACCCTCAGAAGGTGCTCCGACTGACGGCACTCGAAAATCTCGATTCGTTTGTGAGTTATGAATTTCCTCAGTTTAATACTATGGAAAATCGTAAATCACAAACGACATGAGATTTTCGAGTTCCGTCAGTTGGAGCACTTTCTAAAAATCATGTTTTACCACTGGGGAAGCTTTGAAATGCTCAAAGTTTAACCAAAATGGGGGTTGGCCATGTTTAGACGTGCCGGGGCCAGAACGGGCCGAACCTGGCTGAGTTCCCTTCTTTCTCCAACTTGGCCGGTGCCGTAGCCTCCCCAGGGGTCGAACATGACCCTCATAAGGTGCTCCAACTGACGGTACTCGAAAATCTCGATTCCTTTGTGAGTTATGAATTTCAAGGGTTTAATACTATGGAAAATCGTAAATCACAAACGACACGAGATTTTCGAGTTCCGTCAGTTGGAGCAGTTTCTAAAAATTATGTTTTACCACTGGGGAAGCTTTGACATGCTCAAAGTTTAACGAAAATGGGGGTTGGCCTTGTTTACAGGTGCCAAGGCCAGAAAGGGCCGAACCTGGCCGAGTTCCATTCTTTCTCGAACTTGGCCGGTGCCATAGCCTCCCCAGGGGTAGAACATGACCCTCAGAAGGTGCTCCAACTGACGGCACTCGAAAATCTCGATTCGTTTGTGAGTTATGAATTTCAAGGATTTAATACTATGGAAAATCGTAAATCACAAACGACACGAGATTTTCGAGTTCCGTCAGTTGGAGCACTTTCTAAAAATCATGTTTTACCACTGGGGACGCTTTGACATGCTCAAAGTTTACCGAAAATGGGGGTTGGCCTTGTTTAGAGGTGCCGGGGCCAGAACGGGCGGAACCTGGCCGAGTTCCCTTCTTTCTACAACTTGGCCGGTACCATAGCCTCCCCAGGGGTAGAACATGACCCTCAGAAGGTGCTCCAACTGACGGCACTCGAAAATCTCGATTCGTTTGTGAGTTATGAATTTCAAGGGTTACTATGGAAAATCGTAAATCACAAACGACACGAGATTTTCGAGTTCCGTCAGTTGGAGCACTTTCTAAAAATCATGTTTTACCATTGGGGAAGTTTGACATGCTCAAAGTTTAACGAAAATGGGGGTTAGCCTTGTTTAGAGGTGTCGGGGCCAGAACGGACCGAACCTGGCCGAGTTCCCTTCTTTCTCCAACTTAGCGGGTGCCATAGCCTCCCCAGGGGTAGAACATGACCCTCAGAAGGTGCTCCAACTGACGGCACTCGAAAATCTCGATTCGTTTGTGAGTTATGAATTTCAAGGATTTAATACTATGGAAAATCGTAAATCACAAACGACACGAGATTTTCGAGTTCCGTCAGTTGGAGCACTTTCTAAAAATCATGTTTTACCACTGGGGACGCTTTGACATGCTCAAAGTTTACCGAAAATGGGGGTTGGCCTTGTTTAGAGGTGCCGGGGCCAGAACGGGCGGAACCTGGCCGAGTTCCCTTCTTTCTACAACTTGGCCGGTGCCATAGCCTCCCCAGGGGTAGAACATGACCCTCAGAAGGTGCTCCAACTGACGGCACTCGAAAATCTCGATTCGTTTGTGAGTTATGAATTTCAAGGGTTACTATGGAAAATCGTAAATCACAAACGACACGAGATTTTCGAGTTCCGTCAGTTGGAGCACTTTCTAAAAATCATGTTTTACCATTGGGGAAGTTTGACATGCTCAAAGTTTAACGAAAATGGGGGTTAGCCTTGTTTAGAGGTGTCGGGGCCAGAACGGACCGAACCTGGCCGAGTTCCCTTCTTTCTCCAACTTAGCGGGTGCCATAGCCTCCCCAGGGGTAGAACATGACCCTCAGAAGGTGCTCCAACTGACGGCACTCGAAAATCTCGATTCGTTTGTGAGTTATGAATTTCAAGGGTTACTATGGAAAATCGTAAATCACAAACGACACGAGATTTTCGAGTTCCGTCAGTTGGAGCACTTTCTAAAAATCATGTTTTACCATTGGGGAAGCTTTGACATGCTCAAAGTTTAACGAAAATGGGGGTTGGCCTTGTTTAGAGGTGTCGGGGCCAGAACGGGCCGAACCTGGCAGAGTTCCCTTCTTTCTCCAACTTGGCCGGTGCCATAGCCTCCCCAGGGGTAGAACATAACCCTCAGAAGGTGCTCCGACTGACGGCACTCGAAAATCTCGATTCGTTTGTGAGTTATGAATTTCCTCAGTTTAATACTATGGAAAATCGTAAATCACAAACGACATGAGATTTTCGAGTTCCGTCAGTTGGAGCAATTTCTAAAAATCATGTTTTACCACTGGGGAAGCTTTGAAATGCTCAAAGTTTAACCAAAATGGGGGTTGGCCATGTTTAGACGTGCCGGGGCCAGAACGGGCCGAACCTGGCTGAGTTCCCTTCTTTCTCCAACTTGGCCGGTGCCGTAGCCTCCCCAGGGGTCGAACATGACCCTCATAAGGTGCTCCAACTGACGGTACTCGAAAATCTCGATTCCTTTGTGAGTTATGAATTTCAAGGGTTTAATACTATGGAAAATCGTAAATCACAAACGACACGAGATTTTCGAGTTCCGTCAGTTGGAGCAGTTTCTAAAAATTATGTTTTACCACTGGGGAAGCTTTGACATGCTCAAAGTTTAACGAAAATGGGGGTTGGCCTTGTTTACAGGTGCCAAGGCCAGAAAGGGCCGAACCTGGCCGAGTTCCATTCTTTCTCGAACTTGGCCGGTGCCATAGCCTCCCCAGGGGTAGAACATGACCCTCAGAAGGTGTTCCAACTGACGGCACTCGAAAATCTCGATTCGTTTGTGAGTTATGAATTTCAAGGATTTAATACTATGGAAAATCGTAAATCACAAACGACACGAGATTTTCGAGTTCCGTCAGTTGGAGCACTTTCTAAAAATCATGTTTTACCACTGGGGACGCTTTGACATGCTCAAAGTTTACCGAAAATGGGGGTTGGCCTTGTTTAGAGGTGCCGGGGCCAGAACGGGCGGAACCTGGCCGAGTTCCCTTCTTTCTACAACTTGGCCGGTGCCATAGCCTCCCCAGGGGTAGAACATGACCCTCAGAAGGTGCTCCAACTGACGGCACTCGAAAATCTCGATTCGTTTGTGAGTTATGAATTTCAAGGGTTACTATGGAAAATCGTAAATCACAAACGACACGAGATTTTCGAGTTCCGTCAGTTGGAGCACTTTCTAAAAATCATGTTTTACCATTGGGGAAGTTTGACATGCTCAAAGTTTAACGAAAATGGGGGTTAGCCTTGTTTAGAGGTGTCGGGGCCAGAACGGACCGAACCTGGCCGAGTTCCCTTCTTTCTCCAACTTAGCGGGTGCCATAGCCTCCCCAGGGGTAGAACATGACCCTCAGAAGGTGCTCCAACTGACGGCACTCGAAAATCTCGATTCGTTTGTGAGTTATGAATTTCAAGGATTTAATACTATGGAAAATCGTAAATCACAAACGACACGAGATTTTCGAGTTCCGTCAGTTGGAGCACTTTCTAAAAATCATGTTTTACCACTGGGGACGCTTTGACATGCTCAAAGTTTACCGAAAATGGGGGTTGGCCTTGTTTAGAGGTGCCGGGGCCAGAACGGGCGGAACCTGGCCGAGTTCCCTTCTTTCTACAACTTGGCCGGTGCCATAGCCTCCCCAGGGGTAGAACATGACCCTCAGAAGGTGCTCCAACTGACGGCACTCGAAAATCTCGATTCGTTTGTGAGTTATGAATTTCAAGGGTTACTATGGAAAATCGTAAATCACAAACGACACGAGATTTTCGAGTTCCGTCAGTTGGAGCACTTTCTAAAAATCATGTTTTACCATTGGGGAAGTTTGACATGCTCAAAGTTTAACGAAAATGGGGGTTAGCCTTGTTTAGAGGTGTCGGGGCCAGAACGGACCGAACCTGGCCGAGTTCCCTTCTTTCCCCAACTTAGCGGGTGCCATAGCCTCCCCAGGGGTAGAACATGACCCTCAGAAGGTGCTCCAACTGACGGCACTCGAAAATCTCGATTCGTTTGTGAGTTATGAATTTCAAGGATTTAATACTATGGAAAATCGTAAATCACAAACGACACGAGATTTTCGAGTTCCGTCAGTTGGAGCACTTTCTAAAAATCATGTTTTACCACTGGGGACGCTTTGACATGCTCAAAGTTTACCGAAAATGGGGGTTGGCCTTGTTTAGAGGTGCCGGGGCCAGAACGGGCGGAACCTGGCCGAGTTCCCTTCTTTCTACAACTTGGCCGGTGCCATAGCCTCCTCAGGGGTAGAACATGACCCTCAGAAGGTGCTCCAACTGACGGCACTCGAAAATCTCGATTCGTTTGTGAGTTATGAATTTCAAGGGTTACTATGGAAAATCGTAAATCACAAACGACACGAGATTTTCGAGTTCCGTCAGTTGGAGCACTTTCTAAAAATCATGGTTTACCATTGGGGAAGTTTGACATGCTCAAAGTTTAACGAAAATGGGGGTTAGCCTTGTTTAGAGGTGTCGGGGCCAGAACGGACCGAACCTGGCCGAGTTCCCTTCTTTCTCCAACTTAGCGGGTGCCATAGCCTCCCCAGGGGTAGAACATGACCCTCAGAAGGTGCTCCAACTGACGGCACTCGAAAATCTCGATTCGTTTGTGAGTTATGAATTTCAAGGGTTACTATGGAAAATCGTAAATCACAAACGACACGAGATTTTCGAGTTCCGTCAGTTGGAGCACTTTCTAAAAATCATGTTTTACCATTGGGGAAGCTTTGACATGCTCAAAGTTTAACGAAAATGGGGGTTGGCCTTGTTTAGAGGTGTCGGGGCCAGAACGGGCCGAACCTGGCAGAGTTCCCTTCTTTCTCCAACTTGGCCGGTGCCATAGCCTCCCCAGGGGTAGAACATAACCCTCAGAAGGTGCTCCGACTGACGGCACTCGAAAATCTCGATTCGTTTGTGAGTTATGAATTTCCTCAGTTTAATACTATGGAAAATCGTAAATCACAAACGACATGAGATTTTCGAGTTCCGTCAGTTGGAGCACTTTCTAAAAATCATGTTTTACCACTGGGGAAGCTTTGAAATGCTCAAAGTTTAACCAAAATGGGGGTTGGCCATGTTTAGACGTGCCGGGGCCAGAACGGGCCGAACCTGGCTGAGTTCCCTTCTTTCTCCAACTTGGCCGGTGCCGTAGCCTCCCCAGGGGTCGAACATGACCCTCATAAGGTGCTCCAACTGACGGTACTCGAAAATCTCGATTCCTTTGTGAGTTATGAATTTCAAGGGTTTAATACTATGGAAAATCGTAAATCACAAACGACACGAGATTTTCGAGTTCCGTCAGTTGGAGCAGTTTCTAAAAATTATGTTTTACCACTGGGGAAGCTTTGACATGCTCAAAGTTTAACGAAAATGGGGGTTGGCCTTGTTTACAGGTGCCAAGGCCAGAAAGGGCCGAACCTGGCCGAGTTCCATTCTTTCTCGAACTTGGCCGGTGCCATAGCCTCCCCAGGGGTAGAACATGACCCTCAGAAGGTGTTCCAACTGACGGCACTCGAAAATCTCGATTCGTTTGTGAGTTATGAATTTCAAGGATTTAATACTATGGAAAATCGTAAATCACAAACGACACGAGATTTTCGAGTTCCGTCAGTTGGAGCACTTTCTAAAAATCATGTTTTACCACTGGGGACGCTTTGACATGCTCAAAGTTTACCGAAAATGGGGGTTGGCCTTGTTTAGAGGTGCCGGGGCCAGAACGGGCGGAACCTGGCCGAGTTCCCTTCTTTCTACAACTTGGCCGGTGCCATAGCCTCCCCAGGGGTAGAACATGACCCTCAGAAGGTGCTCCAACTGACGGCACTCGAAAATCTCGATTCGTTTGTGAGTTATGAATTTCAAGGGTTACTATGGAAAATCGTAAATCACAAACGACACGAGATTTTCGAGTTCCGTCAGTTGGAGCACTTTCTAAAAATCATGTTTTACCATTGGGGAAGTTTGACATGCTCAAAGTTTAACGAAAATGGGGGTTAGCCTTGTTTAGAGGTGTCGGGGCCAGAACGGACCGAACCTGGCCGAGTTCCCTTCTTTCTCCAACTTAGCGGGTGCCATAGCCTCCCCAGGGGTAGAACATGACCCTCAGAAGGTGCTCCAACTGACGGCACTCGAAAATCTCGATTCGTTTGTGAGTTATGAATTTCAAGGATTTAATACTATGGAAAATCGTAAATCACAAACGACACGAGATTTTCGAGTTCCGTCAGTTGGAGCACTTTCTAAAAATCATGTTTTACCACTGGGGACGCTTTGACATGCTCAAAGTTTACCGAAAATGGGGGTTGGCCTTGTTTAGAGGTGCCGGGGCCAGAACGGGCGGAACCTGGCCGAGTTCCCTTCTTTCTACAACTTGGCCGGTGCCATAGCCTCCCCAGGGGTAGAACATGACCCTCAGAAGGTGCTCCAACTGACGGCACTCGAAAATCTCGATTCGTTTGTGAGTTATGAATTTCAAGGGTTACTATGGAAAATCGTAAATCACAAACGACACGAGATTTTCGAGTTCCGTCAGTTGGAGCAGTTTCTAAAAATTATGTTTTACCACTGGGGAAGCTTTGACATGCTCAAAGTTTAACGAAAATGGGGGTTGGCCTTGTTTACAGGTGCCAAGGCCAGAAAGGGCCGAACCTGGCCGAGTTCCATTCTTTCTCGAACTTGGCCGGTGCCATAGCCTCCCCAGGGGTAGAACATGACCCTCAGAAGGTGTTCCAACTGACGGCACTCGAAAATCTCGATTCGTTTGTGAGTTATGAATTTCAAGGATTTAATACTATGGAAAATCGTAAATCACAAACGACACGAGATTTTCGAGTTCCGTCAGTTGGAGCACTTTCTAAAAATCATGTTTTACCACTGGGGACGCTTTGACATGCTCAAAGTTTACCGAAAATGGGGGTTGGCCTTGTTTAGAGGTGCCGGGGCCAGAACGGGCGGAACCTGGCCGAGTTCCCTTCTTTCTACAACTTGGCCGGTGCCATAGCCTCCCCAGGGGTAGAACATGACCCTCAGAAGGTGCTCCAACTGACGGCACTCGAAAATCTCGATTCGTTTGTGAGTTATGAATTTCAAGGGTTACTATGGAAAATCGTAAATCACAAACGACACGAGATTTTCGAGTTCCGTCAGTTGGAGCACTTTCTAAAAATCATGGTTTACCATTGGGGAAGTTTGACATGCTCAAAGTTTAACGAAAATGGGGGTTAGCCTTGTTTAGAGGTGTCGGGGCCAGAACGGACCGAACCTGGCCGAGTTCCCTTCTTTCTCCAACTTAGCGGGTGCCATAGCCTCCCCAGGGGTAGAACATGACCCTCAGAAGGTGCTCCAACTGACGGCACTCGAAAATCTCGATTCGTTTGTGAGTTATGAATTTCAAGGGTTACTATGGAAAATCGTAAATCACAAACGACACGAGATTTTCGAGTTCCGTCAGTTGGAGCACTTTCTAAAAATCATGTTTTACCATTGGGGAAGCTTTGACATGCTCAAAGTTTAACGAAAATGGGGGTTGGCCTTGTTTAGAGGTGTCGGGGCCAGAACGGGCCGAACCTGGCAGAGTTCCCTTCTTTCTCCAACTTGGCCGGTGCCATAGCCTCCCCAGGGGTAGAACATAACCCTCAGAAGGTGCTCCGACTGACGGCACTCGAAAATCTCGATTCGTTTGTGAGTTATGAATTTCCTCAGTTTAATACTATGGAAAATCGTAAATCACAAACGACATGAGATTTTCGAGTTCCGTCAGTTGGAGCACTTTCTAAAAATCATGTTTTACCACTGGGGAAGCTTTGAAATGCTCAAAGTTTAACCAAAATGGGGGTTGGCCATGTTTAGACGTGCCGGGGCCAGAACGGGCCGAACCTGGCTGAGTTCCCTTCTTTCTCCAACTTGGCCGGTGCCGTAGCCTCCCCAGGGGTCGAACATGACCCTCATAAGGTGCTCCAACTGACGGTACTCGAAAATCTCGATTCCTTTGTGAGTTATGAATTTCAAGGGTTTAATACTATGGAAAATCGTAAATCACAAACGACACGAGATTTTCGAGTTCCGTCAGTTGGAGCAGTTTCTAAAAATTATGTTTTACCACTGGGGAAGCTTTGACATGCTCAAAGTTTAACGAAAATGGGGGTTGGCCTTGTTTACAGGTGCCAAGGCCAGAAAGGGCCGAACCTGGCCGAGTTCCATTCTTTCTCGAACTTGGCCGGTGCCATAGCCTCCCCAGGGGTAGAACATGACCCTCAGAAGGTGAGTTATGACCCTCTGAAGGTGCTCCAACTGACGGCACTCGAAAATCTCGATTCGTTTGTGAGTTATGAATTTCAAGGATTTAATACTATGGAAAATCGTAAATCACAAACGACACGAGATTTTCGAGTTCCGTCAGTTGGAGCACTTTCTAAAAATCATGTTTTACCATTGGGGAAGTTTGACATGCTCAAAGTTTAACGAAAATGGGGGTTAGCCTTGTTTAGAGGTGTCGGGGCCAGAACGGGCCGAACCTGGCCGAGTTCCCTTCTTTCTCCAACTTAGCGGGTGCCATAGCCTCCCCAGGGGTAGAACATGACCCTCAGAAGGTGCTCCAACTGACGGCACTCGAAAATCTCGATTCGTTTGTGAGTTATGAATTTCAAGGGTTACTATGGAAAATCGTAAATCACAAACGACACGAGTTTTTCGAGTTCCGTCAGTTGGAGCACTTTCTAAAAAACATGTTTTACCATTGGGGAAGTTTGACATGCTCAAAGTTTAACGAAAATGGGGGTTGGCCTTGTTTAGAGGTGTCGGGGCCAGAAGGGGCTGAACCTGGCCGAGTTCCCTTCTATCTCCAACTTGGCGGGTGCCATAGCCTCCCCAGGGGTAGAACATGACCCTCAGAAGGTTCTCCAACTTACGGCACTCGAAAAGCTTGATTCGTTTGTGAGTTATGAATTTCAAGGGTTTAATACTATGGAAAATCGTAAATCACAAACGACACGAGATTTTCGAGTTCCGTCAGTTGGAGCAGTTTCTAAAAATTATATTTTACCACTGGGGAAGCTTTGACATGCTCAAAGTTTAACGAAAATGGGGGATGGCCTTGTTTACAGGTGCCAAGGCCAGAAAGGGGCGAACCTGGCCGAGTTCCATTCTTTCTCGAACTTGGCCGGTGCCATAGCCTCCCCAGGGGTAGAACATGACCCTCAGAAGGTGCTCCAACTGACGGCACTCGAAAATCTCGATTCGTTTGTGAGTTATGAATTTCAAGGATTTAATACTATGGAAAATCGTAAATCACAAACGACACGAGATTTTCGAGTTCCTTCAGATGGAGCACTTTCTAAAAATCATGTTTTACCACTGGGGACGCTTTGACATGCTCAAAGTTTACCGAAAATGGGGGTTGGCCTTGTTTAGAGGTGCCGGGGCCAGAACGGGCGGAACCTGGCCGAGTTCCCTTCTTTCTACAATTTGGCCGGTGCCATAGCCTCCCCAGGGGTAGAACATGACCCTCAGAAGGTGCTCCAACTGACGGCACTCGAAAATCTCGATTCGTTTGTGAGTTATGAATTTCAAGGGTTACTATGGAATATCGTAAATCACAAACGACACGAGATTTTCGAGTTCCGTCAGTTGGAGCACTTTCTAAAAATCATGTTTTACCATTGGGGAAGCTTTGACATGCTCAAAGTTTAACGAAAATGGGAGTTGGCCTTGTTTAGAGGTGCCAGGGCCAGAACGGGCAGAACCTGGCCGAGTTCCATTCTTTCTCCAACTTGCCCGGTGCCATAGTCTCCCCAGGGGTAGAACATGACCCTCAGAAGGTGCTCCAACTGACGGCACTCGAAAATCTGGATTCGTTTGTGAGTTATGAATTTCCTCGGTTTAATACTATGGAAAATCGTAAATCACAAACGACACGAGATTTTCGAGTTCCGTCAGTTGGAGCACTTTCTAAAAAACATGTTTTACAATTGGGGAAGTTTGACATGCTCAAAGTTTAACGAATATGGGGGTTGGCCTTGTTTAGAGGTGTCGGCGCCAGAACGGGCCGACCTGGCCGAGTTCCCTTCTTTCTCCAACTTGGCGGGTGCCATAGCCTCCCCAGGGGTAGAACATGACCCTCAGAAGGTGCTCCAACTGACGGCACTCGAAAAGCTCGATTCGTTTGTGAGTTATGAATTTCAAGGATTTAATACTATGGAAAATCGTAAATCACAAACCACACGAGATTTTCGAGTTCCGTCAGTTGGAGCACTTTCTAAAAATCATGTTTTACCATTGGGGAAGCTTTGACATGCTCAAAGTTTAACGAAAATGGGAGTTGGCCTTGTTTAGAGGTACCAGGGCCAGAACGGGCCGAACCTGGCCGAGTTCCATTCTTTCTCGAACTTGGCCGGTGCCATAGCCTCCCCAGGGGTAGAACATGACCCTCAGAAGGTGCTCCAACTGACGGCACTCGAAAATCTCGATTCGTTTGTGAGTTATGAATTTCAAGGGTTACTATGGAAAATCGTAAATCACAAACGACACGAGATTTTCGAGTTCCGTCAGTTGGAGCACTTTCTAAAAATCATGTTTTACCATTGGGAAAGTTTGACATGCTCAAAGTTTAACGAAAATGGGGGTTAGCCTTGTTTAGAGGTGTCGGGGCCAGAACGGGCCGAACCTGGCCGAGTTCCCTTCTTTCTCCAACTTAGCGGGTGCCATAGCCTCCCCAGGGGTAGAACATGACCCTCAGAAGGTGCTCCAACTGACGGCACTCGAAAATCTCGATTCGTTTGTGAGTTATGAATTTCAAGGGTTACTATGGAAAATCGTAAATCACAAACGACACGAGTTTTTCGAGTTCCGTCAGTTGGAGCACTTTCTAAAAAACATGTTTTACCATTGGGGAAGTTTGACATGCTCAAAGTTTAACGAAAATGGGGGTTGGCCTTGTTTAGAGGTGTCGGGGCCAGAACGGGCTGAACCTGGCCGAGTTCCCTTCTATCTCCAACTTGGCGGGTGCCATAGCCTCCCCAGGGGTAGAACATGACCCTCAGAAGGTTCTCCAACTTACGGCACTCGAAAAGCTTGATTCGTTTGTGAGTTATGAATTTCAAGGGTTTAATACTATGGAAAATCGTAAATCACAAACGACACGAGATTTTCGAGTTCCGTCAGTTGGAGCAGTTTCTAAAAATTATGTTTTACCACTGGGGAAGCTTTGACATGCTCAAAGTTTAACGAAAATGGGGGATGGCCTTGTTTACAGGTGCCAAGGCCAGAAAGGGGCGAACCTGGCCGAGTTCCATTCTTTCTCGAACTTGGCCGGTGCCATAGCCTCCCCAGGGGTAGAACATGACCCTCAGAAGGTGCTCCAACTGACGGCACTCGAAAATCTCGATTTGTTTGTGAGTTATGAATTTCAAGGATTTAATACTATGGAAAATCGTAAATCACAAACGACACGAGATTTTCGAGTTCCTTCAGATGGAGCACTTTCTAAAAATCATGTTTTACCACTGGGGACGCTTTGACATGCTCAAAGTTTACCGAAAATGGGGGTTGGCCTTGTTTAGAGGTGCCGGGGCCAGAACGGGCGGAACCTGGCCGAGTTCCCTTCTTTCTACAATTTGGCCGGTGCCATAGCCTCCCCAGGGGTAGAACATGACCCTCAGAAGGTGCTCCAACTGACGGCACTCGAAAATCTCGATTCGTTTGTGAGTTATGAATTTCAAGGGTTACTATGGAATATCGTAAATCACAAACGACACGAGATTTTCGAGTTCCGTCAGTTGGAGCACTTTCTAAAAATCATGTTTTACCATTGGGGAAGCTTTGACATGCTCAAAGTTTAACGAAAATGGGAGTTGGCCTTGTTTAGAGGTGCCAGGGCCAGAACGGGCAGAACCTGGCCGAGTTCCATTCTTTCTCCAACTTGCCCGGTGCCATAGTCTCCCCAGGGGTAGAACATGACCCTCAGAAGGTGCTCCAACTGACGGCACTCGAAAATCTGGATTCGTTTGTGAGTTATGAATTTCCTCGGTTTAATACTATGGAAAATCGTAAATCATAAACGACACGAGATTTTCGAGTTCCGTCAGTTGGAGCACTTTCTAAAAAACATGTTTTACAATTGGGGAAGTTTGACATGCTCAAAGTTTAACGAATATGGGGGTTGGCCTTGTTTAGAGGTGTCGGCGCCAGAACGGGCCGACCTGGCCGAGTTCCCTTCTTTCTCCAACTTGGCGGGTGCCATAGCCTCCCCAGGGGTAGAACATGACCCTCAGAAGGTGCTCCAACTGACGGCACTCGAAAAGCTCGATTCGTTTGTGAGTTATGAATTTCAAGGATTTAATACTATGGAAAATCGTAAATCACAAACCACACGAGATTTTCGAGTTCCGTCAGTTGGAGCACTTTCTAAAAATCATGTTTTACCATTGGGGAAGCTTTGACATGCTCAAAGTTTAACGAAAATGGGAGTTGGCCTTGTTTAGAGGTACCAGGGCCAGAACGGGCCGAACCTGGCCGAGTTCCATTCTTTCTCGAACTTGGCCGGTGCCATAGCCTCCCCAGGGGTAGAACATGACCCTCAGAAGGTGCTCCAACTGACGGCACTCGAAAATCTCGATTCGTTTGTGAGTTATGAATTTCAAGGATTTAATACTATGGAAAATCGTAAATCACAAACGACACGAGATTTTCGAGTTCCGTCAGTTGGAGCACTTTCTAAAAATCATGTTTTACCACTGGGGACGCTTTGACATGCTCAAAGTTTACCGAAAATGGGGGTTGGCCTTGTTTAGAGGTGCCGGGGCCAGAACGGGCGGAACCTGGCCGAGTTCCCTTCTTTCAACAACTTGGCCGGTGCCATAGCCTCCCCAGGGGTAGAACATGACCCTCAGAAGGTGCTCCAACTGACGGCACTCGAAAATCTCGATTCGTTTGTGAGTTATGAATTTCAAGGGTTACTATGGAAAATCGTAAATCACAAACGACACGAGTTTTTCGAGTTCCGTCAGTTGGAGCACTTTCTAAAAAACATGTTTTACCATTGGGGAAGTTTGACATGCTCAAAGTTTAACGAAAATGGGGGTTGGCCTTGTTTAGAGGTGTCGGGGCCAGAACGGGCCGAACCTGGCCGAGTTCCCTTCTATCTCCAACTTGGCGGGTGCCATAGCCTCCCCAGGGGTAGAACATGACCCTCAGAAGGTGCTCCAACTTACGGCACTCGAAAAGCTCGATTCGTTTGTGAGTTATGAATTTCAAGGGTTTAATACTATGGAAAATCGTAAATCACAAACGACACGAGATTTTCGAGTTCCGTCAGTTGGAGCAATTTCTAAAAATTATGTTTTACCACTGGGGAAGCTTTGACATGCTCAAAGTTTAACGAAAATGGGGGATGGCCTTGTTTACAGGTGCCAAGGCCAGAAAGGGGCGAACCTGGCCGAGTTCCATTCTTTCTCGAACTTGGCCGGTGCCATAGCCTCCCCAGGGGTAGAACATGACCCTCAGAAGGTGCTCCAACTGACGGCACTCGAAAATCTCGATTCGTTTGTGAGTTATGAATTTCAAGGATTTAATACTATGGAAAATCGTAAATCACAAACGACACGAGATTTTCGAGTTCCGTCAGTTGGAGCACTTTCTAAAAATCATGTTTTACCACTGGGGACGCTTTGACATGCTCAAAGTTTACCGAAAATGGGGGTTGGCCTTGTTTAGAGGTGCCGGGGCCAGAACGGGCGGAACCTGGCCGAGTTCCCTTCTTTCTACAATTTGGCCGGTGCCATAGCCTCCCCAGGGGTAGAACATGACCCTCAGAAGGTGCTCCAACTGACGGCACTCGAAAATCTCGATTCGTTTGTGAGTTATGAATTTCAAGGGTTACTATGGAATATCGTAAATCACAAACGACACGAGATTTTCGAGTTCCGTCAGTTGGAGCACTTTCTAAAAATCATGTTTTACCATTGGGGAAGCTTTGACATGCTCAAAGTTTAACGAAAATGGGAGTTGGCCTTGTTTAGAGGTGCCAGGGCCAGAACGGGCAGAACCTGGCCGAGTTCCATTCTTTCTCCAACTTGCCCGGTGCCATAGTCTCCCCAGGGGTAGAACATGACCCTCAGAAGGTGCTCCAACTGACGGCACTCGAAAATCTGGATTCGTTTGTGAGTTATGAATTTCCTCGGTTTAATACTATGGAAAATCGTAAATCACAAACGACACGAGATTTTCGAGTTCCGTCAGTTGGAGCACTTTCTAAAAAACATGTTTTACAATTGGGGAAGTTTGACATGCTCAAAGTTTAACGAATATGGGGGTTGGCCTTGTTTAGAGGTGTCGGCGCCAGAACGGGCCGACCTGGCCGAGTTCCCTTCTTTCTCCAACTTGGCGGGTGCCATAGCCTCCCCAGGGGTAGAACATGACCCTCAGAAGGTGCTCCAACTGACGGCACTCGAAAAGCTCGATTCGTTTGTGAGTTATGAATTTCAAGGATTTAATACTATGGAAAATCGTAAATCACAAACCACACGAGATTTTCGAGTTCCGTCAGTTGGAGCACTTTCTAAAAATCATGTTTTACCATTGGGGAAGCTTTGACATGCTCAAAGTTTAACGAAAATGGGAGTTGGCCTTGTTTAGAGGTACCAGGGCCAGAACGGGCCGAACCTGGCCGAGTTCCATTCTTTCTCGAACTTGGCCGGTGCCATAGCCTCCCCAGGGGTAGAACATGACCCTCAGAAGGTGCTCCAACTGACGGCACTCGAAAATCTCGATTCGTTTGTGAGTTATGAATTTCAAGGGTTACTATGGAAAATCGTAAATCACAAACGACACGAGATTTTCGAGTTCCGTCAGTTGGAGCACTTTCTAAAAATCATGTTTTACCATTGGGGAAGTTTGACATGCTCAAAGTTTAACGAAAATGGGGGTTAGCCTTGTTTAGAGGTGTCGGGGCCAGAACGGGCCGAACCTGGCCGAGTTCCCTTCTTTCTCCAACTTAGCGGGTGCCATAGCCTCCCCAGGGGTAGAACATGACCCTCAGAAGGTGCTCCAACTGACGGCACTCGAAAATCTCGATTCGTTTGTGAGTTATGAATTTCAAGGGTTACTATGGAAAATCGTAAATCACAAACGACACGAGTTTTTCGAGTTCCGTCAGTTGGAGCACTTTCTAAAAAACATGTTTTACCATTGGGGAAGTTTGACATGCTCAAAGTTTAACGAAAATGGGGGTTGGCCTTGTTTAGAGGTGTCGGGGCCAGAACGGGCTGAACCTGGCCGAGTTCCCTTCTATCTCCAACTTGGCGGGTGCCATAGCCTCCCCAGGGGTAGAACATGACCCTCAGAAGGTTCTCCAACTTACGGCACTCGAAAAGCTTGATTCGTTTGTGAGTTATGAATTTCAAGGGTTTAATACTATGGAAAATCGTAAATCACAAACGACACGAGATTTTCGAGTTCCGTCAGTTGGAGCAGTTTCTAAAAATTATGTTTTACCACTGGGGAAGCTTTGACATGCTCAAAGTTTAACGAAAATGGGGGATGGCCTTGTTTACAGGTGCCAAGGCCAGAAAGGGGCGAACCTGGCCGAGTTCCATTCTTTCTCGAACTTGGCCGGTGCCATAGCCTCCCCAGGGGTAGAACATGACCCTCAGAAGGTGCTCCAACTGACGGCACTCGAAAATCTCGATTTGTTTGTGAGTTATGAATTTCAAGGATTTAATACTATGGAAAATCGTAAATCACAAACGACACGAGATTTTCGAGTTCCTTCAGATGGAGCACTTTCTAAAAATCATGTTTTACCACTGGGGACGCTTTGACATGCTCAAAGTTTACCGAAAATGGGGGTTGGCCTTGTTTAGAGGTGCCGGGGCCAGAACGGGCGGAACCTGGCCGAGTTCCCTTCTTTCTACAATTTGGCCGGTGCCATAGCCTCCCCAGGGGTAGAACATGACCCTCAGAAGGTGCTCCAACTGACGGCACTCGAAAATCTCGATTCGTTTGTGAGTTATGAATTTCAAGGGTTACTATGGAATATCGTAAATCACAAACGACACGAGATTTTCGAGTTCCGTCAGTTGGAGCACTTTCTAAAAATCATGTTTTACCATTGGGGAAGCTTTGACATGCTCAAAGTTTAACGAAAATGGGAGTTGGCCTTGTTTAGAGGTGCCAGGGCCAGAACGGGCAGAACCTGGCCGAGTTCCATTCTTTCTCCAACTTGCCCGGTGCCATAGTCTCCCCAGGGGTAGAACATGACCCTCAGAAGGTGCTCCAACTGACGGCACTCGAAAATCTGGATTCGTTTGTGAGTTATGAATTTCCTCGGTTTAATACTATGGAAAATCGTAAATCACAAACGACACGAGATTTTCGAGTTCCGTCAGTTGGAGCACTTTCTAAAAAACATGTTTTACAATTGGGGAAGTTTGACATGCTCAAAGTTTAACGAATATGGGGGTTGGCCTTGTTTAGAGGTGTCGGCGCCAGAACGGGCCGACCTGGCCGAGTTCCCTTCTTTCTCCAACTTGGCGGGTGCCATAGCCTCCCCAGGGGTAGAACATGACCCTCAGAAGGTGCTCCAACTGACGGCACTCGAAAAGCTCGATTCGTTTGTGAGTTATGAATTTCAAGGATTTAATACTATGGAAAATCGTAAATCACAAACCACACGAGATTTTCGAGTTCCGTCAGTTGGAGCACTTTCTAAAAATCATGTTTTACCATTGGGGAAGCTTTGACATGCTCAAAGTTTAACGAAAATGGGAGTTGGCCTTGTTTAGAGGTACCAGGGCCAGAACGGGCCGAACCTGGCCGAGTTCCATTCTTTCTCGAACTTGGCCGGTGCCATAGCCTCCCCAGGGGTAGAACATGACCCTCAGAAGGTGCTCCAACTGACGGCACTCGAAAATCTCGATTCGTTTGTGAGTTATGAATTTCAAGGATTTAATACTATGGAAAATCGTAAATCACAAACGACACGAGATTTTCGAGTTCCGTCAGTGGGAGCACTTTCTAAAAATCATGTTTTACCACTGGGGACGCTTTGACATGCTCAAAGTTTACCGAAAATGGGGGTTGGCCTTGTTTAGAGGTGCCGGGGCCAGAACGGGCGGAACCTGGCCGAGTTCCCTTCTTTCAACAACTTGGCCGGTGCCATAGCCTCCCCAGGGGTAGAACATGACCCTCAGAAGGTGCTCCAACTGACGGCACTCGAAAATCTCGATTCGTTTGTGAGTTATGAATTTCAAGGGTTACTATGGAAAATCGTAAATCACAAACGACACGAGTTTTTCGAGTTCCGTCAGTTGGAGCACTTTCTAAAAAACATGTTTTACCATTGGGGAAGTTTGACATGCTCAAAGTTTAACGAAAATGGGGGTTGGCCTTGTTTAGAGGTGTCGGGGCCAGAACGGGCCGAACCTGGCCGAGTTCCCTTCTATCTCCAACTTGGCGGGTGCCATAGCCTCCCCAGGGGTAGAACATGACCCTCAGAAGGTGCTCCAACTTACGGCACTCGAAAAGCTCGATTCGTTTGTGAGTTATGAATTTCAAGGGTTTAATACTATGGAAAATCGTAAATCACAAACGACACGAGATTTTCGAGTTCCGTCAGTTGGAGCAATTTCTAAAAATTATGTTTTACCACTGGGGAAGCTTTGACATGCTCAAAGTTTAACGAAAATGGGGGATGGCCTTGTTTACAGGTGCCAAGGCCAGAAAGGGGCGAACCTGGCCGAGTTCCATTCTTTCTCGAACTTGGCCGGTGCCATAGCCTCCCCAGGGGTAGAACATGACCCTCAGAAGGTGCTCCAACTGACGGCACTCGAAAATCTCGATTCGTTTGTGAGTTATGAATTTCAAGGATTTAATACTATGGAAAATCGTAAATCACAAACGACACGAGATTTTCGAGTTCCGTCAGTTGGAGCACTTTCTAAAAATCATGTTTTACCACTGGGGACGCTTTGACATGCTCAAAGTTTACCGAAAATGGGGGTTGGCCTTGTTTAGAGGTGCCGGGGCCAGAACGGGCGGAACCTGGCCGAGTTCCCTTCTTTCTACAATTTTGCCGGTGCCATAGCCTCCCCAGGGGTAGAACATGACCCTCAGAAGGTGCTCCAACTGACGGCACTCGAAAATCTCGATTCGTTTGTGAGTTATGAATTTCAAGGGTTACTATGGAATATCGTAAATCACAAACGACACGAGATTTTCGAGTTCCGTCAGTTGGAGCACTTTCTAAAAATCATGTTTTACCATTGGGGAAGCTTTGACATGCTCAAAGTTTAACGAAAATGGGAGTTGGCCTTGTTTAGAGGTGCCAGGGCCAGAACGGGCAGAACCTGGCCGAGTTCCATTCTTTCTCCAACTTGGCCGGTGCCATAGTCTCCCCAGGGGTAGAACATGACCCTCAGAAGGTGCTCCAACTGACGGCACTCGAAAATCTGGATTCGTTTGTGAGTTATGAATTTCCTCGGTTTAATACTATGGAAAATCGTAAATCACAAACGACACGAGATTTTCGAGTTCCGTCAGTTGGAGCACTTTCTAAAAAACATGTTTTACAATTGGGGAAGTTTGACATGCTCAAAGTTTAACGAATATGGGGGTTGGCCTTGTTTAGAGGTGTCGGCGCCAGAACGGGCCGACCTGGCCGAGTTCCCTTCTTTCTCCAACTTGGCGGGTGCCATAGCCTCCCCAGGGGTAGAACATGACCCTCAGAAGGTGCTCCAACTGACGGCACTCGAAAAGCTCGATTCGTTTGTGAGTTATGAATTTCAAGGATTTAATACTATGGAAAATCGTAAATCACAAACCACACGAGATTTTCGAGTTCCGTCAGTTGGAGCACTTTCTAAAAATCATGTTTTACCATTGGGGAAGCTTTGACATGCTCAAAGTTTAACGAAAATGGGAGTTGGCCTTGTTTAGAGGTACCAGGGCCAGAACGGGCCGAACCTGGCCGAGTTCCATTCTTTCTCGAACTTGGCCGGTGCCATAGACTCCCCAGGGGTAGAACATGACCCTCAGAAGGTGCTCCAACTGACGGCACTCGAAAATCTCGATTCGTTTGTGAGTTATGAATTTCAAGGATTTAATACTATGGAAAATCGTAAATCACAAACGACACGAGATTTTCGAGTTCCGTCAGTTGGAGCACATTCTAAAAATCATGTTTTACCACTGGGGACGCTTTGACATGCTCAAAGTTTACCGAAAATGGGGGTTGGCTTTGTTTAGAGGTGCCGGGGCCAGAACGGGCGGAACCTGGCCGAGTTCCCTTCTTTCAACAACTTGGCCGGTGCCATAGCCTCCCCAGGGGTAGAACATGACCCTCAGAAGGTGCTCCAACTGACGGCACTCGAAAATCTCGATTCGTTTGTGAGTTATGAATTTCAAGGGTTACTATGGAAAATCGTAAATCACAAACGACACGAGTTTTTCGAGTTCCGTCAGTTGGAGCACTTTCTAAAAAACATGTTTTACCATTGGGGAAGTTTGACATGCTCAAAGTTTAACGAAAATGGGGGTTGGCCTTGTTTAGAGGTGTCGGGGCCAGAACGGGCCGAACCTGGACGAGTTCCCTTCTATCTCCAACTTGGCGGGTGCCATAGCCTCCCCAGGGGTAGAACATGACCCTCAGAAGGTGCTCCAACTTACGGCACTCGAAAAGCTCGATTCGTTTGTGAGTTATGAATTTCAAGGGTTTAATACTATGGAAAATCGTAAATCACAAACGACACGAGATTTTCGAGTTCCGTCAGTTGGAGCAGTTTCTAAAAATTATGTTTTACCACTGGGGAAGCTTTGACATGCTCAAAGTTTAACGAAAATGGGGGATGGCCTTGTTTACAGGTGCCAAGGCCAGAAAGGGCCGAACCTGGCCGAGTTCCATTCTTTCTCGAACTTGGCCGGTGCCATAGCCTCCCCAGGGGTAGAACATGACCCTCAGAAGGTGCTCCAACTGACGGCACTCGAAAATCTCGATTCGTTTGTGAGTTATGAATTTCAAGGATTTAATACTATGGAAAATCGTAAATCACAAACGACACGAGATTTTCGAGTTCCGTCAGTTGGAGCACTTTCTAAAAATCATGTTTTACCACTGGGGACGCTTTGACATGCTCAAAGTTTACCGAAAATGGGGGTTGGCCTTGTTTAGAGGTGCCGGGGCCAGAACGGGCGGAACCTGGCCGAGTTCCCTTCTTTCTACAATTTGGCCGGTGCCATAGCCTCCCCAGGGGTAGAACATGACCCTCAGAAGGTGCTCCAACTGACGGCACTCGAAAATCTCGATTCGTTTGTGAGTTATGAATTTCAAGGGTTACTATGGAATATCGTAAATCACAAACGACACGAGATTTTCGAGTTCCGTCAGTTGGAGCACTTTCTAAAAATCATGTTTTACCATTGGGGAAGCTTTGACATGCTCAAAGTTTAACGAAAATGGGAGTTGGCCTTGTTTAGATTTGCCAGGGCCGGAACGGGCAGAACCTGGCCGAGTTCCATTCTTTCTCCAACTTGGCCGGTGCCATAGTCTCCCCAGGGGTAGAACATGACCCTCAGAAGGTGCTCCAACTGACGGCACTCGAAAATCTGGATTCGTTTGTGAGTTATGAATTTCCTCGGTTTAATACTATGGAAAATCGTAAATCACAAACGACACGAGATTTTCGAGTTCCGTCAGTTGGAGCACTTTCTAAAAAACATGTTTTACAATTGGGGAAGTTTGACATGCTCAAAATTTAACGAATATGGGGGTTGGCCTTGTTTAGAGGTGTCGGGGCCAGAACGGGCCGAACCTGGCCGAGTTCCCTTCTTTCTCCAACTTGGCGGGTGCCATAGCCTCCCCAGGGGTAGAACATGACCCTCAGAAGGTGCTCCAACTGACGGCACTCGAAAAGCTCGATTCGTTTGTGAGTTATGAATTTCAAGGATTTAATACTATGGAAAATCGTAAATCACAAACCACACGAGATTTTCGAGTTCCGTCAGTTGGAGCACTTTCTAAAAATCATGTTTTACCATTGGGGAAGCTTTGACATGCTCAAAGTTTAACGAAAATGGGAGTTGGCCTTGTTTAGAGGTACCAGGGCCAGAACGGGCCGAACCTGGCCGAGTTCCATTCTTTCTCGAACTTGGCCGGTGCCATAGCCTCCCCAGGGGTAGAACATGACCCTCAGAAGGTGCTCCAACTGACGGCACTCGAAAATCTCGATTCGTTTGTGAGTTATGAATTTCAAGGATTTAATACTATGGAAAATCGTAAATCACAAACGACACGAGATTTTCGAGTTCCGTCAGTTGGAGCACTTTCTAAAAATCATGTTTTACCACTGGGGACGCTTTGACATGCTCAAAGTTTACCGAAAATGGGGGTTGGCCTTGTTTAGAGGTGCCGGG
Organism: Rubus parviflorus; assembly: GCA_029955375.1. Taxonomy (NCBI): domain Eukaryota; kingdom Viridiplantae; phylum Streptophyta; class Magnoliopsida; order Rosales; family Rosaceae; genus Rubus; species Rubus parviflorus. The sequence goes on along the minus strand of JARGGL010000008.1, from coordinate 377,013 downwards.
GCCAGAACGGGCGGAACCTGGCCGAGTTCCCTTCTTTCTACAACTTGGCCGGTGCCATAGCCTCCCCAGGGGTAGAACATGACCCTCAGAAGGTGCTCCAACTGACGGCACTCGAAAATCTCGATTCGTTTGTGAGTTATGAATTTCAAGGGTTACTATGGAAAATCGTAAATCACAAACGACACGAGATTTTCGAGTTCCGTCAGTTGGAGCACTTTCTAAAAATCATGTTTTACCATTGGGGAAGCTTTGACATGCTCAAAGTTTAACGAAAATGGGAGTTGGCCTTGTTTAGAGGTGCCAGGGCCAGAACGGGCAGAACCTGGCCGAGTTCCATTCTTTCTCCAACTTGGCCGGTGCCATAGTCTCCCCAGGGGTAGAACATGACCCTCAGAAGGTGCTCCAACTGACGGCACTCGAAAATCTGGATTCGTTTGTGAGTTATGAATTTCCTCGGTTTAATACTATGGAAAATCGTAAATCACAAACGACACGAGATTTTCGAGTTCCGTCAGTTGGAGCACTTTCTAAAAAACATGTTTTACAATTGGGGAAGTTTGACATGCTCAAAGTTTAACGAATATGGGGGTTGGCCTTGTTTAGAGGTGTCGGGGCCAGAACGGGCCGAACCTGGCCGAGTTCCCTTCTTTCTCCAACTTGGCGGGTGCCATAGCCTCCCCAGGGGTAGAACATGACCCTCAGAAGGTGCTCCAACTGACGGCACTCGAAAAGCTCGATTCGTTTGTGAGTTATGAATTTCAAGGATTTAATACTATGGAAAATCGTAAATCACAAACCACACGAGATTTTCGAGTTCCGTCAGTTGGAGCACTTTCTAAAAATCATGTTTTACCATTGGGGAAGCTTTGACATGCTCAAAGTTTAACGAAAATGGGAGTTGGCCTTGTTTAGAGGTGCCAGGGCCAGAACGGGCAGAACCTGGCCGAGTTCCATTCTTTCTCCAACTTGGCCGGTGCCATAGTCTCCCCAGGGGTAGAACATGACCCTCAGAAGGTGCTCCAACTGACGGCACTCGAAAATCTGGATTCGTTTGTGAGTTATGAATTTCCTCGGTTTAATACTATGGAAAATCGTAAATCACAAACGATACGAGATTTTCGAGTTCCGTCAGTTGGAGCACTTTCTAAAAAACATGTTTTACAATTGGGGAAGTTTGACATGCTCAAAGTTTAACGAATATGGGGGTTGGCCTTGTTTAGAGGTGTCGGGGCCAGAACGGGCCGAACCTGGCCGATTTCCCTTCTTTCTCCAACTTGGCGGGTGCCATAGCCTCCCCAGGGGTAGAACATGACCCTCAGAAGGTGCTCCAACTGACGGCACTCGAAAAGCTCGATTTGTTTGTGAGTTATGAATTTCAAGGATTTACTACTATGGAAAATCGTAAATCACAAACCACACGAGATTTTCGAGTTCCGTCAGTTGGAGCACTTTCTAAAAATCATGTTTTACCATTGGGGAAGCTTTGACATGCTCAAAGTTTAACGAAAATGGGAGTTGGCCTTGTTTAGAGGTGCCAGGGCCAGAACGGGCCGAACTTGGCCGAGTTCCATTCTTTCTCCAACTTGGCCGGTGCCATAGTCTCCCCAGGGGTAGAACATGACCCTCAGAAGGTGCTCCAACTGACGGCACTCGAAAATCTCGATTCGTTTGTGAGTTATGAATTTCCTCGGTTTAATACTATGGAAAATCGTAAATCACAAACGACACGAGATTTTCGAGTTCCGTCAGTTGGAGCACTTTCTAAAAATGATGTTTTACCACTGGGGAAGCTTTGACATGCTCAAAGTTTAACGAAAATGGGGGTTGTCCTTGTTTTGAGGTACCGGGGCCAGAACGGGCCGAACCTGGCCGAGTTCCCTTCTTTCTCCAACTTGGCCGGTGCCATAGCCTCCCCAGGGGTAGAGCATGTCACTCCGAAGGTGCTCCAACTGACGGCACTCGAAAATCTCGATTCGTTTGTGAGTTATGAATTTCCTCGGTTTAATACTATGGAAAATCGTAAATCACAAACGACACGAGATTTTCGAGTTCCGTCAGTTGGAGCACTTTCTAAAAAACATGTTTTACAATTGGGGAAGTTTGACATGCTCAAAGTTTAACGAATATGGGGGTTGGCCTTGTTTAGAGGTGTCGGGGCCAGAACGGGCCGAACCTGGCCGAGTTCCCTTCTTTCTCCAACTTGGCGGGTGCCATAGCCTCCCCAGGGGTAGAACAGGACCCTCAGAAGGTGCTCCAACTGACGGCACTCGAAAAGCTCGATTCGTTTGTGAGTTATGAATTTCAAGGATTTAATACTATGGAAAATCGTAAATCACAAACCACACGAGATTTTCGAGTTCCGTCAGTTGGAGCACTTTCTAAAAATCATGTTTTACCATTGGGGATGCTTTGACATGCTCAAAGTTTAACGAAAATGGGAGTTGGCCTTGTTTAGAGGTGCCAGGGCCAGAACGGGCCGAACCTGGCCGAGTTCCATTCTTTCTCCAACCTGGCGGGTGCCATAGCCTCCCCAGGGGTAGAACATGACCCTCAGAAGGTGCTCCAACTGACGGCACCTTAAAAAGCTCGATTCGTTTGTGAGTTATGAATATCAAGGATTTAATACAGTGGAAAATCGTAAATCACAAACGACACGAGATTTTCGAGTTCCGTCAGTTGGAGCAGTTTTTAAAATCAAGTTTTACCACTGGGGAAGCTTTGACATGCTCAAAGTTTAACGAAAACGGGGGTTGGCCTTGTTTACAGGTGCCCCGGCCAGAAAGGGCCGAACCTGGCCGAGTTCCATTCTTTCTCCAACTTGGCCGGTGCCATAGCCTCCCCAGGGGTAGAACATGACCCTCAGAAGGTGCTCCAACTGACGGCACTCGAAAATCTCGATTCGTTTGTGAGTTATGAATTTCCTCGCTTTAATACTATGGAAAATCGTAAATCACAAACGACACGAGATTTTCGAGTTCCGTCAGTTGGAGAACTTTCTAAAAATCCTGTTTTACCACTGGGGAAGCTTTGACATGCTCAAAGTTTAACGAAAATGGCGGTTGTCCTTGTTTTGAGGTGCCGGGGCCAGAACGGGCCGAACCTGGCCGAGTTCCCTTCGTTCTCCAACTTGGCCGGTGCCATAGCCTCCCCAGGGGTAGAGCATGTCACTCAGAAGGTGCTCCAACTGACGGCACTCGAAAATCTCGATTCGTTTGTGAGTTATGAATTTCCTCGGTTTAATACTATGGAAAATTGTAAATCACAAACGACACGAGATTTTCGAGTTCCGTCAGTTGGAGCACTTTCTAAAAATCATGTTTTACCACTGGGGAAGCTTTGACATGCTCAAAGTTTAACGAAAATGGGGGTTGGCCTTGTTTAGAGGTGCCGGGGCCAGAACGGGCCGAACCTGGCCGAGTTCCCTTCTTTCTGCAACTTGGCCAGTGCCACAGCCTCCCCAGGGGTAGAACATGACCCTCAGAAGGTGCTCCAACTGACGGCACTCGAAAATCTCGATTCGTTTGTGAGTTATGAATTTCCTCAGTTTAATACTATGGAAAATCGTAAATCACAAACGACACGAGATTTTCGAGTTCCGTCAGTTGGAGCACTTTCTAAAAATCTTGTTTTACCATTGGGGAAGCTTTGACATGCTCAAAGTTTAACGAAAATGGGGGTTGGCCTTGTTTAGAGGTGTCGGGGCCAGAACGGGCCGAACCTGGCCAAGTTCCCTTCTTTCTCCAACTTGGCAGGTGCCATAGCCTCCCCAGGGGTAGAACATGACCCTCAGAAGGTGCTCCAACTGATGGCACTCGAAAATCTCGATTCGTTTGTGAGTTATGAATTTCAAGGGTTACTATGGAAAATCGTAAATCACAAACAACACGAGATTTTCGAGTTCCGTCAGTTGGAGCACTTTCTAAAAATCATGTTTTACCATTGGGGAAGCTTTGACATGCTCAAAGTTTAACGAAAATGGGAGTTGGCCTTGTTTAGAGGTGCCAGGGCCAGAACGGGCCGAACCTGGCCGAGTTCCATTCTTTCTCCAACTTGGCCGGTGCCATAGTCTCCCCAGGGGTAGAACATGACCCTCAGAAGGTGCTCCAACTGACGGCACTCGAAAATCTCGATTCGTTTGTGAGTTATGAATTTCCTCGGTTTAATACTATGGAAAATCGTAAATCACAAACGACACGAGATTTTCGAGTTCCGTCAGTTGGAGCACTTTCTAAAAAACATGTTTTACCGTTGGGGAAGCTTTGACATGCTCAAAGTTTAACGAAAATGGGGGTTGGCCTTGTTTAGAGGTGTCGGGGCCAGAACGGGCCGAACCTGGCCGAGTTCCCTTCTTTCTCCAACTTGGCGGGTGCCAAAGCCTCCCCAGGGGTAGAACATGACCCTCAGAAGGTGCTCCAACTGATGGCACTCGAAAATCTCGATTCGTTTGTGAGTTATGAATTTCAAGGGTTACTATGGAAAATCGTAAATCACAAACAACACGAGATTTTCGAGTTCCGTCAGTTGGAGCACTTTCTAAAAATCATGTTTTACCATTGGGGAAGCTTTGACATGCTCAAAGTTTAACGAAAATGGGAGTTGGCCTTGTTTAGAGGTGCCAGGGCCAGAACGGGCTGAACCTGGCCGAGTTCCATTCTTTCTCCAACTTGGCCGGTGCCATAGTCTCCCCAGGGGTAGAACATGACCCTCAGAAGGTGCTCCAACTGACGGCACTCGAAAATCTCGATTCGTTTGTGAGTTATGAATTTCCTCGGTTTAATACTATGGAAAATCGTAAATCTCAAACTACACGAGATTTTCGAGTTCCGTCAGTTGGAGCACTTTCTAAAAAACATGTTTTACCATTGGGGAAGTTTGACATGCTCAAAGTTTAACGAAAATGGGGGTTGGCCTTGTTTAGAGGTGTCGGGGCCAGAACGGGCCGAACCTGGCCGAGTTCCCTTCTATCTCCAACTTTGCGGGTGCCATAGCCTCCCCAGGGGTAGAACATGACCCTCAGAAGGTGCTCCAACTTACGGCACTCGAAAAGCTCGATTCGTTTGTGAGTTATGAATTTCAAGGGTTTAATACTATGGAAAATCGTAAATCACAAATGACACGAGATTTTCGAGTTCCGTCAGTTGGAGCAGTTTCTAAAAATTATGTTTTACCACTGGGGAAGCTTTGACATGCTCAAAGTTTAACGAAAATGGGGGTTGGCCTTGTTTACAGGTGCCAGGGCCAGAAAGGGCCGAACCTGGCCGAGTTCCATTCTTTCTCGAAATTGGCCGGTGCCATAGCCTCCCCAGGGGTAGAACATGACCCTCAGAAGGTGCTCCAACTGACGGCACTCGAAAATCTCGATTCGTTTGTGAGTTATGAATTTCCTCGGTTTAATACTATGGAAAATCGTAAATTACAAACGACACGAGATTTTCGAGTTCCGTCAGTTGGAGCACTTTCTAAAAATCATGTTTTACCACTGGGGAAGCTTTGACATGCTCAAAGTTTAACGAAAATGGGGGTTGGCCTTGTTTAGAGGTGTCGGGGCCAGAACGGGCCGAACCTGGCCGAGTTCCCTTCTATCTCCAACTTGGCGGGTGCCATAGCCTCCCCAGGGGTAGAACATGACCCTCAGAAGGTGCTCCAACTTACGGCACTCGAAAAGCTCGATTCGTTTGTGAGTTATGAATTTCAAGGGTTTAATACTATGGAAAATCGTAAATCACAAACGACACGAGATTTTCGAGTTCCGTCAGTTGGAGCAGTTTCTAAAAATTATGTTTTACCACTGGGGAAGCTTTGACATGCTCAAAGTTTAACGAAAATGGGGGTTGGCCTTGTTTACAGGTGCCAGGGCCAGAAAGGGCCGAACCTGGCCGAGTTCCATTCTTTCTCGAACTTGGCCGGTGCCATAGCCTCCCCAGGGGTAGAACATGACCCTCAGAAGGTGCTCCAACTGACGGCACTCGAAAATCTCGATTCGTTTGTGAGTTATGAATTTCAAGGGTTTAATACTATGGAAAATCGTAAATCACAAACGACACGATATTTTCGAGTTCCGTCAGTTGGAGCACTTTCTAAAAAACATGTTTTACCATTGGGGAAGTTTGACATGCTCAAAGTTTAACGAAAATGGGGGTTAGCCTTGTTTAGAGGTGTCGGGGCCAGAACGGGCCGAACCTGGCCGAGTTCCCTTCTTTCTCCAACTTGGCGGGTGCCATAGCCTCCCCAGGGGTAGAACATGACCCTCAGAAGGTGCTCCAATTGACGGCACTCGAAAAGCTCGATTCGTTTGTGAGTTATGAATTTCAAGGGTTTAATACTATGGAAAATCGTAAATCACAAACCACACGAGATTTTCGAGTTCCGTCAGTTGGAGCACTTTCTAAAAATCATGTTTTACCATTGGGGAAGCTTTGACATGCTCAAAGTTTAACGAAAATGGGAGTTGGCCTTGTTTAGAGGTGCCAGGGCCAGAACGGGCCGAACCTGTCCGAGTTCCCTTCTTTCTCCAACTTGGCCGGTGCCATAGTCTCCCCAGGGGTAGAACATGACCCTCAGAAGGTGCTCCAACTGACGGCACTCGAAAATCTCGATTCCTTTGTGAGTTATGAATTTCAAGGGTTTAATACTATGGAAAATCGTAAATCACAAACGACACGAGATTTTCGAGTTCCGTCAGTTGGAGCACTTTCTAAAAAACATGTTTTACCATTGGGGAAGTTTGACATGCTCAAAGTTTAATGAAAATGGGGGTTGGCCTTGTTTAGAGGTGCCAGGGCCAGAACGGGCCGAACCTGGCCGAGTTCCATTCTTTCTCCAACTTGGCCGGTGCCATAGTCTCCCCAGGGGTAGAACATGACCCTCAGAAGGTGGAGCTTTTTCTAAAATCATGTTTTACCACTGGGGAAGCTTTGACATGCTCAAAGTTTACCGAAAATAGGGGTTGGCTTGTTTAGAGGTGCCGGGGCCAGAACGGGCGGAACCTGTCCGAGTTCCCTTCTTTCTACAACTTGGCCGGTGCCATAGCCTCCCCAGGGGTAGAACATGACCCTCAGAAGGTGCTCCAACTGACGGCACTCGAAAATCTCGATTCGTTTGTGAGTTATGAATTTCCTCGGTTTAATACTATGGAAAATCGTAAATCACAAACGACACGAGATTTTCGAGTTCCGTCAGTTGGAGCACTTTCTAAAAATCATGTTTTACCATTGGGGAAGCTTTGACATGCTCAAAGTTTAACGAAAATGGGAGTTGGCCTTGTTTAGAGGTGCCAGGGCCAGAACGGGCCGAACCTGGCCGAGTTCCCTTCTTTCTCCAACTTGGCCGGTGCCATAGTCTCTTCAGGGGTAGAACATGACCCTCAGAAGGTGCTCCAACTGACGGCACTCGAAAATCTCCATTCGTTTGTGAGTTATGAATTTCCTCGGTTTAATATTATGGAAAATCGTAAGTCACAAACGACACGAGATTTTCGAGTTCCGTCAGTTGGAGCACTTTCTAAAAATCATGTTTTACCACTGGGGAAGCTTTGACATGCTCAAACTTTAACGAAAATGGGGGTTGTCCTTGTTTTGAGGTGCCGGGGCCAGAACGGGCCGAACCTGGCCGAGTTCCCTTCTTTCTCCAACTTGGCCGGTGCCATAGCCTCCCCAGGGGTAGAGCATGTCACTCAGAAGGTGCTCCAACTGAAGGCACTCGAAAATCTCGATTCGTTTGTGAGTTATGAATTTCCTCCGTTTAATACTATGGAAAATCGTAAATCACAAACGACACGAGATTTTCGAGTTCCGTCAGTTGGAGCACTTTCTAAAAATCATGTTTTACCACTGGGGAAACTTTGACATGCTCAAAGTTTAACGAAAATGGGGGTTGGCCTTGTTTAGAGTTGCCGGGGCCAGAACGGGCCGAACCTGGCCGAGTTCCCTTCTTTCTCCAACTTGGCCGGTGCCATAGCCTCCCCAGGGGTAGAACATGACCCTCAGAAGGTGCTCCAACTGACGGCACTCGAAAATCTCGATTCGTTTGTGAGTTATGAATTTCCTCAGTTTAATACTATGGAAAATCGTAAATCACAAACGACACGAGATTTTCGAGTTCCGTCAGTTGGAGCACATTCTAAAAATCATGTTTTACCATTGGGGAAGCTTTGACATGCTCAAAGTTTAACGAAAATGGGGGTTGGCCTTGTTTAGAGGTGTCGGGGCCAGAACGGGCCGAACCTGGCAGAGTTCCCTTCTTTCTCCAACTTGGCCGGTGCCATAGCCTCCCCAGGGGTAGAACATAACCCTCAGAAGGTGCTCCAACTGACGGAACTCGAAAATCTCGATTCGTTTGTGAGTTATGAATTTCCTCGGTTTAATACTATGGAAAATCGTAAATCACAAACGACACGAGATTTTCGAGTTCCGTCAGTTGGAGCACTTTCTAAAAATCATGTTTTACCACTGGGGAAGCTTTGACATGCTCAAAGTTTACCGAAAATGGGGGTTGGCCATGTTTAGAGGTGCCGGGGCCAGAACGGGCCGAACCTGGCCGAGTTCCCTTCTTTCTACAACTTGGCCGGTGCCATAGCCTCCCCAGGGGTAGAACATGACCCTCAGAAGGTGCTCCAACTGACGGCACTCGAAAATCTCGATTCGTTTGTGAGTTCTGAATTTCCTCATTTTAATATTATGGAAAATCGTAAATCACAAACGACATGAGATTTTCCAGTTCCGTCAGTTGGAGCACTATCTAAAAATCATGTTTTACCACTGGGGAAGCTTTGACATGCTCAAAGTTTAACCAAAATGGGGGTTGGCCTTGTTTAGAGGTGCCGGGGCCAGAACGGGCCGAACCTGGCTGAGTTCCCTTCTTTCTCCAACTTGGACGGTGACATAGCCTCCCCAGGGGTAGAACATGACCCTCAGAAGGTGCTCCAACTGACGGCACTCGAAAATCTCGATTCCTTTGTGAGTTATGAATTTCCTCGGTTTAATACTACGGAAAATCGTAAATCACAAACGACACGAGATTTTCGAGTTCCGTCAGTTGGAGCACATTCTAAAAATCATGTTTTACCATTGGGGAAGCTTTGACATGCTCAAAGTTTAACCAAAATGGGGGTTGGCCTTGTTTAGAGGTGCCGGGGCCAGAACGGGCCGAACCTGGCGGAGTTCCCTTCTTTCTCCAACTTGGCCGGTGCCATAGCCTCCCCAGGGGTAGAACATGACCCTCAGAAGGTGCTCCAACTGACGGCACTCGAAAATCTCGATTCCTTTGTGAGTTATGAATTTCCTCGGTTTAATACTATGGAAAATCGTAAATCACAAACGACACGAGATTTTCGAGTTCCGAGTTCCCTTCCATTCTTTCTCGAACTTGGCCAGTGCCATAGCCTCCCCAAGGGTAGAACATGACCCTCAGAAGGTGCTCCAACTGACGGCACTCGAAAACTCGATTCGTTTGTGAGTTATGAATTTCCTCGGTTTAATACTATGGAAAATCGTAAATCACAAACGACACGAGATTTTCGAGTTCCGTCAGTTGGAGCACTTTCTAAAAATCATGTTTTACCACTGGGGAAGCTTTGACATGCTCAAAGTTTAACGAAAATGGGGGTTGGCCTTGTTTAGAGTTGCCGGGCCAGAACGGGCCGAACCTGGCCGAGTTCCCTTCTTTCTCCAACTTGGCCGGTGCCATAGCCTCCCCAGGGGTAGAACATGACCCTCAGAAGGTGCTCCAAATGACGGCACTCGAAAATCTCGATTCGTTTGTGAGTTCTGAATTTCCTCGGTTTAATATTATGGAAAATCGTAAATCACAAACGACACGAGATTTTCCAGTTCCGTCAGTTGGAGCACTTTCTAAAAATCATGTTTTACCACTGGGGAAGCTTTGACATGCTCAAAGTTTAACCAAAATGGGGGTTGGCCTTGTTTAGAGGTGCCAGGGCCAGAAAGGGCCGAACCTAGCCGAGTTCCATTCTTTCTCGAACTTGGCCGGTGCCATAGCCTCCCCAAGGGTAGAACATGACCCTCAGAATGTGCTCCAACTGACGGCACTCGAAAACTCGATTCGTTTGTGAGTTATGAATTTCAAGGGTTTAATACTATGGAAAATCGTAAATCACAAACGACACGAGATTTTCGAGTTCCGTCAGTTGGAGCAGTTTCTAAAAATCATGTTTTACCACTGGGGAAGCTTTGACATGCTCAAAGTTTAACCAAAATGGGGGTTGGCCTTGTTTAGAGGTGCCGGGGCCAGAACGGGCCGAACCTGGCTGAGTTCCCTTCTTTCTCCAACTTGGCCGGTGCCATAGCCTCCCCAGGGGTAGAACATGACCCTCAGAAGGTGCTCCAACTGACGGCACTCGAAAATCTCGATTCCTTTGTGAGTTATGAATTTCCTCGGTTTAATACTATGGAAAATCGTAAATCACAAACGACACGAGATTTTCGAGTTCCGAGTTCCCTTCCATTCTTTCTCGAACTTGGCCAGTGCCATAGCCTCCCCAAGGGTAGAACATGACCCTCAGAAGGTGCTCCAACTGACGGCACTCGAAAACTCGATTCGTTTGTGAGTTATGAATTTCCTCGGTTTAATACTATGGAAAATCGTAAATCACAAACGACACGAGATTTTCGAGTTCCGTCAGTTGGAGCACTTTCTAAAAATCATGTTTTACCACTGGGGAAGCTTTGACATGCTCAAAGTTTAACGAAAATGGGGGTTGGCCTTGTTTAGAGTTGCCGGGCCAGAACGGGCCGAACCTGGCCGAGTTCCCTTCTTTCTCCAACTTGGCCGGTGCCATAGCCTCCCCAGGGGTAGAACATGACCCTCAGAACGTGCTCCAACTGACGGCACTCGAAAATCTCGATTCGTTTGTGAGTTATGAATTTCCTCAGTTTAATACTATGGAAAATCGTAAATCACAAACGACACGATATTTTCGAGTTCCGTCAGTTGGAGCACTTTCTAAAAATCATGTTTTACCATTGGGGAAGCTTTGACATGCTCAAAGTTTAACGAAAATGGGGGTTGGCCATGTTTAGAGGTGTCGGGGCCAGAACGGGCCGAACCTGGCAGAGTTCCCTTCTTTCTCCAACTTGGCCGGTGCCATAGCCTCCCCAGGGGTAGAACATAACCCTCAGAAGGTGCTCCAACTGACGGAACTCGAAAATCTCGATTCGTTTGTGAGTTATGAATTTCCTCGGTTTAATACTATGGAAAATCGTAAATCACAAACGACACGAGATTTTCGAGTTCCGTCAGTTGGAGCACTTTCTAAAAATCATGTTTTACCACTGGGGAAGCTTTGACATGCTCAAAGTTTACCGAAAATGGGGGTTGGCCATGTTTAGAGGTGCCGGGGCCAGAACGGGCCGAACCTGGCCGAGTTCCCTTCTTTCTACAACTTGGCCGGTGCCATAGCCTCCCCAGGGGTAGAACATGACCCTCAGAAGGTGCTCCAAATGACGGCACTCGAAAATCTCGATTCGTTTGTGAGTTCTGAATTTCCTCGGTTTAATATTATGGAAAATCGTAAATCACAAACGACACGAGATTTTCCAGTTCCGTCAGTTGGAGCACTTTCTAAAAATCATGTTTTACCACTGGGGAAGCTTTGACATGCTCAAACTTTAACCAAAATGGGGGTTGTCCTTGTTTTGAGGTGCCGGGGCCAGAACGGGCCGAACCTGGCCGAGTTCCCTTCTTTCTCCAACTTGGCCGGTGCCATAGCCTCCCCAGGGGTAGAGCATGTCACTCAGAAGGTGCTCCAACTGAAGGCACTCGAAAATCTCGATTCGTTTGTGAGTTATGAATTTCCTCCGTTTAATACTATGGAAAATCGTAAATCACAAACGACACGAGATTTTCGAGTTCCGTCAGTTGGAGCACTTTCTAAAAATCATGTTTTACCACTGGGGAAACTTTGACATGCTCAAAGTTTAACGAAAATGGGGGTTGGCCTTGTTTAGAGTTGCCGGGGCCAGAACGGGCCGAACCTGGCCGAGTTCCCTTCTTTCTCCAACTTGGCCGGTGCCATAGCCTCCCCAGGGGTAGAACATGACCCTCAGAAGGTGCTCCAACTGACGGCACTCGAAAATCTCGATTCGTTTGTGAGTTATGAATTTCCTCAGTTTAATACTATGGAAAATCGTAAATCACAAACGACACGAGATTTTCGAGTTCCGTCAGTTGGAGCACATTCTAAAAATCATGTTTTACCATTGGGGAAGCTTTGACATGCTCAAAGTTTAACGAAAATGGGGGTTGGCCTTGTTTAGAGGTGTCGGGGCCAGAACGGGCCGAACCTGGCAGAGTTCCCTTCTTTCTCCAACTTGGCCGGTGCCATAGCCTCCCCAGGGGTAGAACATAACCCTCAGAAGGTGCTCCAACTGACGGAACTCGAAAATCTCGATTCGTTTGTGAGTTATGAATTTCCTCGGTTTAATACTATGGAAAATCGTAAATCACAAACGACACGAGATTTTCGAGTTCCGTCAGTTGGAGCACTTTCTAAAAATCATGTTTTACCACTGGGGAAGCTTTGACATGCTCAAAGTTTACCGAAAATGGGGGTTGGCCATGTTTAGAGGTGCCGGGGCCAGAACGGGCCGAACCTGGCCGAGTTCCCTTCTTTCTACAACTTGGCCGGTGCCATAGCCTCCCCAGGGGTAGAACATGACCCTCAGAAGGTGCTCCAACTGACGGCACTCGAAAATCTCGATTCGTTTGTGAGTTCTGAATTTCCTCATTTTAATATTATGGAAAATCGTAAATCACAAACGACATGAGATTTTCCAGTTCCGTCAGTTGGAGCACTATCTAAAAATCATGTTTTACCACTGGGGAAGCTTTGACATGCTCAAAGTTTAACCAAAATGGGGGTTGGCCTTGTTTAGAGGTGCCGGGGCCAGAACGGGCCGAACCTGGCTGAGTTCCCTTCTTTCTCCAACTTGGACGGTGACATAGCCTCCCCAGGGGTAGAACATGACCCTCAGAAGGTGCTCCAACTGACGGCACTCGAAAATCTCGATTCCTTTGTGAGTTATGAATTTCCTCGGTTTAATACTACGGAAAATCGTAAATCACAAACGACACGAGATTTTCGAGTTCCGTCAGTTGGAGCACATTCTAAAAATCATGTTTTACCATTGGGGAAGCTTTGACATGCTCAAAGTTTAACCAAAATGGGGGTTGGATTTGTTTAGAGGTGCCGGGGCCAGAACGGGCCGAACCTGGCGGAGTTCCCTTCTTTCTCCAACTTGGCCGGTGCCATAGCCTCCCCAGGGGTAGAACATGACCCTCAGAAGGTGCTCCAACTGACGGCACTCGAAAATCTCGATTCCTTTGTGAGTTATGAATTTCCTCGGTTTAATACTATGGAAAATCGTAAATCACAAACGACACGAGATTTTCGAGTTCCGAGTTCCCTTCCATTCTTTCTCGAACTTGGCCAGTGCCATAGCCTCCCCAAGGGTAGAACATGACCCTCAGAAGGTGCTCCAACTGACGGCACTCGAAAACTCGATTCGTTTGTGAGTTATGAATTTCCTCGGTTTAATACTATGGAAAATCGTAAATCACAAACGACACGAGATTTTCGAGTTCCGTCAGTTGGAGCACTTTCTAAAAATCATGTTTTACCACTGGGGAAGCTTTGACATGCTCAAAGTTTAACGAAAATGGGGGTTGGCCTTGTTTAGAGTTGCCGGGCCAGAACGGGCCGAACCTGGCCGAGTTCCCTTCTTTCTCCAACTTGGCCGGTGCCATAGCCTCCCCAGGGGTAGAACATGACCCTCAGAAGGTGCTCCAAATGACGGCACTCGAAAATCTCGATTCGTTTGTGAGTTCTGAATTTCCTCGGTTTAATATTATGGAAAATCGTAAATCACAAACGACACGAGATTTTCCAGTTCCGTCAGTTGGAGCACTTTCTAAAAATCATGTTTTACCACTGGGGAAGCTTTGACATGCTCAAAGTTTAACCAAAATGGGGGTTGGCCTTGTTTAGAGGTGCCAGGGCCAGAAAGGGCCGAACCTAGCCGAGTTCCATTCTTTCTCGAACTTGGCCGGTGCCATAGCCTCCCCAAGGGTAGAACATGACCCTCAGAATGTGCTCCAACTGACGGCACTCGAAAACTCGATTCGTTTGTGAGTTATGAATTTCAAGGGTTTAATACTATGGAAAATCGTAAATCACAAACGACACGAGATTTTCGAGTTCCGTCAGTTGGAGCAGTTTCTAAAAATCATGTTTTACCACTGGGGAAGCTTTGACATGCTCAAAGTTTAACCAAAATGGGGGTTGGCCTTGTTTAGAGGTGCCGGGGCCAGAACGGGCCGAACCTGGCTGAGTTCCCTTCTTTCTCCAACTTGGCCGGTGCCATAGCCTCCCCAGGGGTAGAACATGACCCTCAGAAGGTGCTCCAACTGACGGCACTCGAAAATCTCGATTCCTTTGTGAGTTATGAATTTCCTCGGTTTAATACTATGGAAAATCGTAAATCACAAACGACACGAGATTTTCGAGTTCCGAGTTCCCTTCCATTCTTTCTCGAACTTGGCCAGTGCCATAGCCTCCCCAAGGGTAGAACATGACCCTCAGAAGGTGCTCCAACTGACGGCACTCGAAAACTCGATTCGTTTGTGAGTTATGAATTTCCTCGGTTTAATACTATGGAAAATCGTAAATCACAAACGACACGAGATTTTCGAGTTCCGTCAGTTGGAGCACTTTCTAAAAATCATGTTTTACCACTGGGGAAGCTTTGACATGCTCAAAGTTTAACGAAAATGGGGGTTGGCCTTGTTTAGAGTTGCCGGGCCAGAACGGGCCGAACCTGGCCGAGTTCCCTTCTTTCTCCAACTTGGCCGGTGCCATAGCCTCCCCAGGGGTAGAACATGACCCTCAGAACGTGCTCCAACTGACGGCACTCGAAAATCTCGATTCGTTTGTGAGTTATGAATTTCCTCAGTTTAATACTATGGAAAATCGTAAATCACAAACGACACGATATTTTCGAGTTCCGTCAGTTGGAGCACTTTCTAAAAATCATGTTTTACCATTGGGGAAGCTTTGACATGCTCAAAGTTTAACGAAAATGGGGGTTGGCCATGTTTAGAGGTGTCGGGGCCAGAACGGGCCGAACCTGGCAGAGTTCCCTTCTTTCTCCAACTTGGCCGGTGCCATAGCCTCCCCAGGGGTAGAACATAACCCTCAGAAGGTGCTCCAACTGACGGAACTCGAAAATCTCGATTCCTTTGTGAGTTATGAATTTCCTCGGTTTAATACTATGGAAAATCGTAAATCACAAACGACACGAGATTTTCGAGTTCCGTCAGTTGGAGCACTTTCTAAAAATCATGTTTTACAACTGGGGAAGCTTTGACATGCTCAAAGTTTACCGAAAATGGGGGTTGGCCATGTTTAGAGGTGCCGGGGCCAGAACGGGCCGAACCTGGCCGAGTTCCCTTCTTTCTACAACTTGGCCGGTGCCATAGCCTCCCCAGGGGTAGAACATGACCCTCAGAAGGTGCTCCAAATGACGGCACTCGAAAATCTCGATTCGTTTGTGAGTTCTGAATTTCCTCGGTTTAATATTATGGAAAATCGTAAATCACAAACGACACGAGATTTTCCAGTTCCGTCAGTTGGAGCACTTTCTAAAAATCATGTTTTACCACTGGGGAAGCTTTGACATGCTCAAAGTTTAACCAAAATGGGGGTTGGCCTTGTTTAGAGGTGCCGGGGCCAGAACGGGCCGAACCTGGCTGAGTTCCCTTCTTTCTCCAACTTGGCCGGTGACATAGCCTCCCCAGGGGTAGAACATGACCCTCAGAAGGTGCTCCAACTGACGGCACTCGAAAATCTCGATTCCTTTGTGAGTTATGAATTTCCTCGGTTTAATACTACGGAAAATCGTAAATCACAAACGACACGAGATTTTCGAGTTCCGTCAGTTGGAGCACTTTCTAAAAAACATGTTTTACCATTGGGGAAGTTTGACATGCTCAAAGTTTAACGAAAATGGGGGTTGGCCTTGTTTAGAGGTGTCGGGGCCAGAACGGGCCGAACCTGGCCGAGTTCCCTTCTATCTCCAACTTGGCGGGTGCCATAGCCTCCCCAGGGTTAGAACATGACCCTCAGAAGTTGCTCCAACTTACGGCACTCGAAAAGCTCGATTCGTTTGTGAGTTATGAATTTCAAGGGTTTAATACTATGGAAAATCGTAAATCACAAACGACACGAGATTTTCGAGTTCCGTCAGTTGGAGCAGTTTCTAAAAATCATGTTTTACCACTGGGGAAGCTATGACATGCTCAAAGTTTAACGAAAATGGGGGTTGGCCTTGTTTACAGGTGCCAGGGCCAGAAAGGGCCGAACCTAGCCGAGTTCCATTCTTTCTCGAACTTGGCCGGTGCCATAGCCTCCCCAAGGGTAGAACATGACCCTCAGAATGTGCTCCAACTGACGGCACTCGAAAACTCGATTCGTTTGTGAGTTATGAATTTCCTCGTTTTAATACTATGGAAAATCGTAAATCACAAACGACACGAGATTTTCGAGTTCCGTCAGTTGGAGCACTTTCTAAAAATCATGTTTTACCACTGGGGAAGCTTTGACATGTTCAAAGTTTAACGAAAATGGGGGTTGGCCTTGTTTAGAGGTGCCGGGGCCAGAACGGGCCGAACCTAGCCGAGTTCCCTTGTTTCTCCAACTTGGCCGGTGCCATAGCCTCCCCAGGGGTAGAACATTGACAGGAGCACAAAGTGTGACGTTTTTAATATGTTTTTCCCATTATTTGGCTGCGTTTTACTTATAACTTTGCTATTTTAGCTTAGTTTCCATCTTTGAGTCCCCAAATGATGTTTAATTGCGTAAATGAATAAAAATGAGGTTTTTAGGAAACTTTCCTGTTTTGACTTTCCTAATTTGTTTTGGAAACTTTCCTCATTTAAAATCTTTCCTTAATTGAGTTTTCTCCTATATTCGGCAGGAATCCTAGAGGAAGCAGGAATCCTATTACAACTAGGACTGTCATTTTGTCCCGGAGCAGAAAAGAAAAGTTGGATTTCGAAAAGCCCATTGGGCTTTGGGAGGCCCGAACCGTGAGGCCCATGAAGCTAGGCCCAAGACGCAAGGCCCATTTGGTGAAGCCAAAGTTACAAAAGGCCAAGTTACAAGGCCCAATCCGTGAGGCCCAAGCCCATTGGGCTATGCCGTGAGTCCAAGTCCACCAAGATGGAGGCCCAAATCCATGAAGTTCAACCCAAGATGTGAAAGCCCAAGCCCAGTGGACTTTTGAGTAAACCCTAACCCATTTAGGGTTGTTGCCGCATGTTTTCTAGAAGGAGGATGAATAGTGACGAAAATAAAACCCTAAAAGGTTTAGGGTTTGTAGTTGCCGCACACAAGAGTTTTATTTCATATAGTTCTCCAAGAGTTTTTCAAGGAATAAAATCAGAAATTATTGGATGTATCTAGACATGATTACGGCAAGAGAGGAAGGAGGTTTCTTGTGGACTACTCAAGGAATATTTCAGCAATTATTCAAGGGGATTAATTCAGATTTTTATGGGATAAATCAAGTCAAATTCGTGCAAAATATTTGGATAATTAAAAGAGGCCTTGTGGATCACTCAAAGAAGATTCCAACTTGATTTCTACCTTCTCTTGGACGGTGAGGATCACATCTAGGGTTCCATGCTTTCTCCTATAAATAGGCTGCTCCTAGAATCAAGAAAAACACACCTTACATCCATATTTTCAGAATACATCTACAATTTTCGTCCATTCTCTAGTGCCTAGGGTTTGCAAGTCTTCAAGGAGGAGAAGTAGCCGCCATCTACACCAAAAACCAGCCATGAGTTCCATCTTCACCACCTTTGTCGTGCACACTTGGATTGCTTGCTTTCAAGGATTCAAGGGTTCGTGGTCTCCATATCTTCCATGCACTCCATCCGGTGTATTTCGGTTACTCTTAAATTACTCTTTATGAGTTCCTCTTTGTTGCTTGTAAATTTTATGTATTAGTTAACATGACTTAAGGCATGATTTGCAGCCATGAATATGAGTTATATTGTGTTTTGGAATTAAATTACTTCTGATTTTCTAAGTCGCTTATGTGTTTCTGTTTATTTGATTCTGTTTTATGGAGAACCTTTATGTGTTTATGTTATAGGGTTGCAAACTTATAATGTATGCATGTAATTGGAGCTAGAATTAAGGTTTACGGCTTTCCGGAATCTAATTCACTAAAGTAGTAAAGGCTTTGGACAAAGGTCGGAATCAAATAAAAAGGATTGCAAATAGATGGACTTTTCCATACTAGGTTGTGCACTTTAATTGACAACTCTTTTCTATGCTTTGAACATGGTTTGATTAGCTAACTTTTTAGACTAAGATGGCATGTTTAATTGGTTAACCTAGGTGCTTTCACTTAGGGTAATTTTTGTGGTTAGGGTTTGATTGGGAATGATTAGCTTTTGATTGTTCACAATGTCAATTTCAGATTCATGATAAGGAAATTGGTTGTCTTCGATTCATGCTTTAATTCATATGATTGTGGTTGTGTTTCATGTACTTAACGTTCCATTCCATGTAAGGTTGTCATTAGAATTGTAATTAGTAATTTAGATAAGTAGTTGTTAATAAATCAATCTCTAAATCCCCCTTATTTTTGTGTACATTTGTTTATATATACTTGTATATTTGTGACACTAATTCTTTATAATGATTCTTTGTTTAGGTACTACCCCTAATCCCCGTTGTTAACGATCCCTACTTGCTTTATACTACCGATGATTTTAGGGTTTAAATTGATGCACGCTTTTGGCATATCAGTTTTTGGCGCCGTCATGTCAGTTTTTGGCGCCGTCGACGGGGATTGAAAAAGTTCCTAACTATTTTGTGGATAATACATGTTGATATTGTTGTAAACTTAGTAATTTATTTAGGTGTTTTGAGTACAGTTGATTATTGAAGTTGTTGTGGGTTGTAACTTGAACGGAAATAGGTAAAGTCCCTTTTGTTAATATTGGCCTAAACCCTTCATTTGTACCTTGCTAAGGTCACTTGAGGTTGAGGGCGGCCTTTATTAACACTTGGAGATTTGTCTAACACACAAGTGCTTTTCTGAGCTGAGTAAGGGGCACATGGATGGTGTCTAGGCCGAGACCCTGGGTGACAGGTTCTGGATTCAGAGGATTACAGACTGACCAAAACCACTATGTGGGAGTAGTCGATAGGGGCCCAAACCTCAATGAGGGAGTAGCCTCCGTAACCGCTAATGAGTCCTGCCCCTCGCTTATCTCTTGACCTGGCCATCCGCCTTCTGAAACAAAGGAAAAGTATTTGTGTCTAGGCATTGTACTTAGGCCGTACGTCCACCTCGAGTTACCGCTTGGAATCAACTTTGTTTTTAATTTTATTTGGACAAAAAGAAAATGTTGTCTACACCTAAGGTATATTGGATTAAACATGACTTTGAGAAGGGTAGCTGTTTCAGCCCCATTGCACATTGAGGTCCTCTGTTCCCGTACCTAAGTGTATTGTGTGAATAAAAGTTACATAGACATAAAGAAACTTAATGTATAGCACATTTTCGTCACTTTTGTGTCTTGAATTTATTTTGTATGCATTTTGTGATATACTTTGTTTTTACTTTGTAAACTTTGTTACTAACTTCTTACAATTTTGTATAGAAACTAATGAATGTCCGACTCTGAATTCTCACCATTCTCTATCAACAAAGAGCGACTCCAACGGTTAAAGGAAGGCACAGAGTTGTACATAATGTTTTATTGTCACTAATGTTTTCCCTCATGGTGCTATTCAGATCAAGAGTGAACAGACTGACAGTGAGTTCAAGGTTAATGGCCATAACCTTTGAGTCTCAACGGAGGCACGATGAAGGGTAAGTGGCGGCAGAGTCTAGGCTGAAGACTATAAACATTAAGCGCTATTTGGGAGGCAACCCAATTCAACCGAAGCTGTGGAGGAGCCATCAACGCAGATTTGCTCTTTATCTCTCCCTCTCTCTACTTTCTTTGGTTGAACTGTATACATGTTTCTTTTGTTTTGCATATACTTTCTCCATGTTTATCTTACACATGTTTTTGTGCTTACATTGAGGACAATATAAGATTTAAGTGTGGGGGAAGGTTTTATGTTAGTTTATGTTTGTTTTTGTTTCAAAATAAAAGAAATAGAAAATTCGAAAAATCCAAAAAGAGTCATTTATTTTGTTTGTTTTGAGTCTTAGGATGCCCTTAACTGCCTAGGATGATGTGAATCTTTGCAATTATGGTTCATAGTGAAGCACAAGATCAACATGTTGAATGTTATTCTTTGGTTAATTGATGAATATGGAAGATGTGTGAACTTGTAGTAGATATGGTTTTGCAACTTTGGTACAGAATTTGAGCATGTTAAGACAAGTTAATAAACCCTATGTGAGATTTTGAGCTATATATGTGCTTTCTTTATTGAGAGTTGATTATAATCATATTCTTCTTGGCTTAAATTCGTTGTTAACCTCATTATTCTTTCTATTTGATCAATTGCATGCCATAGAATTTCAATGGACTAGAGAGGTTACTAGAACTTGCTTTTGAAATTTTTCGAAACTTATAGTCATAATATACCCTGATTTTGGAAAGGATTGAAGGCACTTAGGATTTCCACCATTGCCAAATTGCCATGTGTCCCTTATTTGTGTACAAGCATGTGCACCCCTTAGTTAAACCCCTTTGAGCTTACATGAGACATTTTCTTTCACCACCTTCGTTATCTATACCCTAAACCTTAGTATAGTTACAACTCTACCCTTGTTCTAGAAACTTAGTAGAGCTATGCTTCGGTGATTGAAACTTGGTGATTGAAAAACAAAAGAAAAAGAGGTGAATGACGAAAATAAGTGTGGGGGAAGGGATAGACTTGTTCATTACATGTGTATGCCGTGAAAAAAAAAAAGAAAAGAAAAAAAAAGTGTAAGGCAAGAAAGAAAAAGATTGTGAAAAAATGGATTAATGTCCCCTTCCCAATGATTTAGGAGGTTGTTTTGAATTGAAGGCCCAATAAATAAATACTTGGCCTTTGTCCTTTATCATACTTGTTTAGAGTGAAGTTTGGGCCCAACATGAAGACATTTGGCCCTTTTCGAGAAAAGACATGGTTACTTTGGTGCTCTACTAGGTTTTTAGGATACTTTGTGAAATCTTATCCTTTGTTTCTCTAAACCGTGAGCCTTGGCCCAATTACAACCGTGGAAAGACCTTCTTGATCCTTAAAATGGGTAGTCTTTGATCTGTGGAGATTATTTCGAAAGTTAAGCATATGGTTGTGGTCCATTTGTGCATGTGTTGATATCTTTCATGAGGTTTTAAAATATTCACTAAAGTGCTTTTATTTGTTTAATATATGTGAGCTATTTGAATGCCTCAAAATATTTTCTCTCACATATTTTTGAGTGAAAAGCTTTTAAGCATGAGCCATGATTCTGAGTGAAAATAGAGAGCATACCTTTGTGAGGATAACTTGTTTGAAGCATGCTGAGCTCCATTATATCACCATTGTTTTTCCAAGTCTTACTTGTTCACATGCTTGTTAATTAACTCTCGAATTTCTTGTGACAAATTTTGGTTAAGTGCTAAACTTGATTCCATGAAAGTAAAAGATTTCTGAGGCAAAATGTTAAGGGCAATAGAGTCATTTTCGTGTGGAGTATGGGTGTGTTGCTAGGGACTAGCAAAAGCTAAGTGTGGGGGAATTTGATAGGAGCACAAAGTGTGACGTTTTTAATATGTTTTTCCCATTATTTGGCTGCGTTTTACTTATAACTTTGCTATTTTAGCTTAGTTTCCATCTTTGAGTCCCCAAATGATGTTTAATTGCGTAAATGAATAAAAATGAGGTTTTTAGGAAACTTTCCTGTTTTGACTTTCCTAATTTGTTTTGGAAACTTTCCTCATTTAAAATCTTTCCTCATTTGAGTTTTCTCCTATATTCGGCAGGAATCCTAGAGGAAGCAGGAATCCTATTACAACTAGGACTGTCATTTTGTCCCGGAGCAGAAAAGAAAAGTTGGATTTCGAAAAGCCCATTGGGCTTTGGGAGGCCCGTGTAATACCCCGAAAATTTCCATACTATTTTTATAAAATAGGTCGTGAAATTTGAAGTGAAATGGTGTGATTTCATATTTTTAGAGGTTTTCGTCGTAAAACGATAATTACGGCGGTAATTATAAGTTACACAAGGTTAATTAAGGTAACTTTTTATCAGTTGAGAATTTGGGAAAACTTCCTTCATGAAAGTTGTAGACCTCGTCGAATCGAGTTCGTAGGAATTTGGTTCACCGAAAACGGACATCGTATGAAGAAGTTATGGCCCTCGGAAGTTTGGTCGAAAGTGTATAAATATGGGGTAATTTTCATAAAAATCAGAAAATACCCGGAAAATTCCGGAAACTTCCGGAATTCTCCCAAGCAGACCCGCGGACCCGCCGTTGACCCGCCGACCCGACCCGGCGCATGCGGGCGCGTCCGGCCACTTCCGGCGACGGGCCGGCCACCCACCGACGCAGACCGGCGTCGCCGGTCGACCGGTGGTGCTCCCCGCCACCAGATCTCGCCGGAAGTTAGCAGATCGTGCGGTGGCAGTTTCGGGAAACGTTGACCCGGCCACCGGCGACGTTTCCGGCCACCTCCGGCGATGAACCTTCTTGGGTTTTGCTCCCCTCCTCTCCAGCAACCTCCCCATGGTGGTGGATCACGGCGGCACGGCCTAGATCGGCGGCAACGACGATTTGCACTTTTTGGGAGCAAAAACCCACCGACACCGATTCCGGCCACTTCCACTCCGATCCAGACCTCGAGGTAGTTATCAAACTTGTTGGGATTGTTGTGATCTACATTCTGGTAAAATTTGGTGTCAATCGGACCACCTTGACCGGCGGTCTGTCCACCGCCGGCGGCGGCGCGTGGGCGGCGCGTCCAGCCGGTCTAGGAGCAGTTCTTTGCTCCGTTTGACTTATTTCGTCGATACGAACAACTTTCGTGTTTTGACTTTTGTCAAATTCGGTCGTTTGACCGATGGTCAATTAACCCGATTAATCGGATCGTACGATTTACGATTTGAGAGATCCGACCGTTGGATGATCATGAAATTTGATCGTGGGGTTAATATTGTGATTATAAGCATGTTGGTAGATTTTGGAAGTTTTAGATTTCGTGTGGGACCCGTTGATGAATAGTAGACGTGGGACCCACGTTGACCGATGGTTGACTTTTGGTCAAATGGTCTCGATTAATATTTCCGATGTCCTAGGTGACATTTGAGGAACTTTGGATTATTTTGGAAATGTATTATGCTAATTGGATATTGCATAATCATAGGTGATTATGAAAGGTGTTGCGTACACGCTTGTCGATTCCTGGTTACTATTTGAAGACGCAGCAGAAATTAGAGGTGAGTGAATCTCACGATGTTTTTATATATGAATATTAATTCATATTGTGTTGTTTGTGATTTTGGTGTTAAAACAATATTTGAAAAATGTTCATCTTATTGTTTTAATTTGTGAATTTTGTGGGAACACAATAATTCTAATAAGATATTGTGTTTGCCTATTTGAATGATTTTGTACAAACGGATTGTCCTGGGGACACCGTTAAATGGGTGAAAAATGGTAGCCCATCAGTTAGAGCTCTAGACTGCATATTGTATGATTAACTTGATGTATTAAAAGGAGAAGAAAAATAGTATTCTCACTTTTAATCAGGCGAAGTTAAAAATAACTTGATGTATTAAAAGGAGATGCATCTCACTTTTAATCAGGCTAAGTTATAAATGGTTTTGTGTGAGTAAAGATCGAGGGTTTATATTATTTAACATACTGGATTACCCTGGTATTAACATACACGTTTATGGGGCGTGTGGGGTTAAAATACGTGGTATGGGGCACGTAGGTTCAGTATATTAGATAATACGAATCTTCCGGATTTGAAATGGAACTTTTGGGTTTTTAATTGATTCTTGAAAATAAAAGAATTCAATTTGGGAAAATGTTACAGTGTGAATAAAACATAGATCACTCATACCAGCTTCGTAAGCTGACCGGGTTTGTTGATATAACCCGGTACACTATTCCACGGTGTAGGGGTTATACCTGCAGGTTAGGATAACCAGGAGTAATGCAAGGCTGCATACATTTTGTTGGGTTATAAGACTTCCGCTATTTTATGCTTCGCACTCTGAAGATTTATTTATGTAATATTTTGATGTATCAATTTATTATATAAATATTTGGTATGTAATATTCGACTCTTGTTTTGAGTTTGAAATTACAATGTTGGGCATGGAGTTGGTGTTGTGTACTTGAATTAAAAAGAAAAAAATTCTAGTGCATATTTGTATTTGATATTCCATGTAGTCACGTTTCCGAATTGATTGTAATTAAGGGCAAAATGCCTTATTAATTGATTTGAAAATCGGGGCGTGACAGATTGGTATCAGAGCAAAACAATGCTCTAAGGAAGTGATTGAGCAATGGAACGCTCTAAGGAAATGAAACGAGTTTTGGAATTGAGAAGTGAAGTTAGGGTTTAGAGCTTAGGATCGGTTTAGAGTTTGACGTTAGGTTCTTAGATTCATTCAAGTAATGGTTACTTCGTATGCTTAATTACGCACAGTATTTATCGAGTGATGGCCCGACCGCGGCGGATCCCCATCATGTGCTCTTCAGTGCTGTTGTGTTGTTAAGAATATAAAGTACAAATTACAATTCCTTATATGATAGTCTTACATGGCTACATTTCTAATCCTCTCAACCGTACCCTGGATCAAACGACAGACTTGATCCACTGACCCTTTCTTGTTCTTCAGCAGCTCAGTAGAAATCTGTGTTGCTACCGTTACTAGACAACCAATGTACGGATTGTCTGAGACCCCTTCTGCTCTTCCAGCAGTAGGCATATCTGGTAGAATTGAAAAACCTGAAGTTAGGAATACAATTGTACCTAACTCACAACCACCTATTAACTTCTGCACCGTTGACTGACTAATAGGAGCATAAATCACGTATGACCCTGTTGAATCAGTACAACTTTCTTGGAGTATATAGGTGTTGTGCATTTGCAACAAGGAGACACAATTGCGTGGATCATGACCAGTTGTGATGTGTGCAATCTCCTGTACTTCTTTTTCCAATGCTAGATGGTCCCACTGGTTCCGAGTTTGTACGTCAATGAAGAAGTCAAAGAGCTTTCTGTGAGAGACATGATGCTGGATTATTGCAGATGCAGTTCGAGTGAGGCCATGAGGCTTATTCAGCCTGTTCCAGATTTTGTTGGTGGAGACTCTTATCCCTGAACCCCTGAACTTGGTTTGTTCAGCTACCTTCCATTCATGAGCAGTAGAGTTGCCGATGTCTGTGCAAAAGTCTGTCACTATTCTGCATGCCATCTGCAACAAGTTTCTTCTTCCTTCCACAGATGGTATGACACAAAAGTCTTGAGGTGGATAAGTGTCAGCCGCGGAATAATTTAACCTTTCCGCTTGCCTCTGAAGTATTTCTACCCATCGCCTTGCTCCAAAGGCTAAGCCTGACTCCACTAGCGTTCGGTATGTTTGGTGCATGAGTTGATCCTGTACATCAACATGTTCCACCCATACGACACGAGAGCTGCCGTTGAACAAATCTTGGATTAAGCATCCGGATGGACGCTTCTTGCATTGAGATCTTGGGTGTGGACCCAGATTTGAGCTTAAACCGTCCACAGAGACATCAATTATTGCCCAACTTTGTTCTGTTTGTCGTTGGCAATAGCGAACAAAGTGAGTTACACGAGTGGAGACAGATGGACTGGTCACCTGGAATTCAGCAGTCATGACTTGGATGGTTTCGTTGTAGCTTTCAGTTGTCCCTTTTGACAACACGTCAAGGTTCGTTGCCCCCGAGATGATGCTACCGAATATGGTGGACCATTGGTCCACATCCATGAAGAGATTCACGAGTACGACAGGACTGAGGGGAATAGTGGCTGTGTAG
Organism: Rubus parviflorus; assembly: GCA_029955375.1. NCBI lineage: Eukaryota > Viridiplantae > Streptophyta > Magnoliopsida > Rosales > Rosaceae > Rubus > Rubus parviflorus. The sequence continues at coordinate 350,974 of JARGGL010000008.1, read as the reverse complement.
CGAGAAGCTTCGGTTTGGAAGTTAGTGGGAGTAAGATCAATACCGTTAGTGAAGATTCTCTTGTACTCTGCTTCATTCAGGAACTCATGAAGCGTGGCAGAGCTGGATTTGAGTGCAGAGATCCACAGTGGCGCAGCAGCAGATGCCATGATGATTAGCTCATCTCTGACCGACACAATGATTTCAGAAATCTTAGTTGTGTCTGCCACGAGAGATGCTTCTGCCACGGCAGATGCTTCTTCAGGTTCTGAACGGTTGATGTTGTCTGATGGTTGTTGTGTAGAAGAAGAGTGATGTGGGATCGACATACACTTTTGAACATCCCTCCTCATGTGAGATTTTTCCCTTGGACCGATGACTGCAGGAATTGGAAGAGTCTGAGGTTGTGGGGTAGTCTCTTCAATCCCTTTTAGTAGCTCACTATTGGGAGTAACTCGTTTTCCACAGTGGTTGCAGTTGATTCTGTTGAATGCTGCTTGGTACTGGCTAAGTTGAGCTTGAAGCTCATTGATTTGCTGTCTCAGCAGAAAATTTTGTTGACGAGTTGTTTGGGCAGGCGTTTTGGGTCGATGCTTTATCACCCACGCAGAGACTTGTGCAAACGTTAACCTTATTTGGTCACCCAAATCTTGTCGTTGTTGAACAGTTGGCTGTGGAAAAGCCTCGACGAAGTCCTTCAATGCTTGGACTTGGTATTTGGTGAAGCTCTTCCTCAGTGGAATACGTTTGGATGAACTAGGTTCAGCTTGTGGAGATGATACTTGTGGACTTGGGGCTACTTCAATGGCTTCATCTTCTGCTAGAAGCATGTCTAGCATGTCGATATCGGTGTTGAATTTGATTGCTGGTGAAATTATTTCATCTAAGCCCTCAAAGAATTGGCTTTCAGAGGGATCAGATTGAAGTAATTCATTGAACGAATTCACTTTGCGTGACATGTTTGAGTTGGTGAAATTTCTGAGAAGTGGAGTGAAGAAGTCCTCTTTGAAAGAGAAAGGAGGTTATGACACTAATGGAAAGTATCTGTTAGTGGATGCGTAAGGTGTATATTTATGGTTGGTGGAGGATTTGAAAATTCAAAAGCAAAGGTGAGTGGCTGATTTACAGCTAATTGTCGGAGACCTTGGAGATTGTGGAAGATTTTTTTCCCCGATGCATGGATTTTCCACATACAGTTCCACTCTTGTGAGACCTCGCATCTTTTGAGGAATTAATTATGCGAAAGTTAAAGTAAAGAGTCATTATGACCGGTGTTAGTGGAAGACTGAGTTTTTGTTGATTTAATCTCGCGGAATCTTGTATCGTGGGCGATACTTTTGAGTAATTGAGACAGATATGAGCAATAATTATTCTTAGTGGTTGCTGAGTGCACCGCACTCGCATTAAAGAATGTTTTCCTTACGGTGGAAAATTTTGTCTTAAATACATGGGATAAGGAGTTGTGTTACTCACCTCATATCTGATTTCAAACAAACACATCTACTAGAATTTGCAAAATGGTGAACAAAGGAGAGTGCAGCAAGCGATCCAAGAATGCAGAATGGAGTGAACTTCCGGTGGAGATCTGGAAGTACATATTCCAGTTGGTGGCTACCGCATCCCTGCAGAGCACAATGGAACTCCGTTGTGTCTCGAAAGACTTCAAGGAGTATGCTGACAGTTGGTCCACTCTTGCAGCGATCGACATGGATGGGTTCGATGGTGGATCCAGACCCACTGGTTCCATAGAAGCGGATCGGCAAGTGCGCATCTTCGCAAATCGTTGCTGGGAAGCGAAGAACCCGGAGTCTCTATTCCGAATGGGAATACGAGTACTTGTGGAAGCGGCCAACATACCCTTAGCCCTGGAGTACTTCGATGCAGCATGCAAACCAGGAACTCTGTATGGTGCACGTCCCAGTTCGGTGGTAGGTCATCATGTTGCATTTTATGCAGCATGTATGATTAAGATGATAATGGGACCACGAGCCGAGCAGCAGAAAACGGTGCAGCGACTGTGTGAAGCCCTCGACTGGTGGAGAAGCGGATGGAACATCTACTACTGTAGACAAGAAGTCGAGCGGATGATGCATCAGGCTGAGTTTTGTCATGAGCATCTACTATTGTATTTTCCGTCGACTACTGCTTTCCTGCCCGCCGGTAAATGTCTTACTTGCGGCGAGTCAAGTTTTTGGCGTCCTTTTGGCCAGGACATGTGGGAAGTGGATGGAGATAGGCATGCAGCTAGAGAATGTTGCGACACTTGCAAGTGTTTCGTAGAGGCAGCATATTTCTACCAGCTGATGATGTATGGAATTCCGAGACATCCTGCATCTTATCCGCGAAGTCACTACTGGAGGTTCAAGGATGGCTTCTGGTAGTTAAAGCCCTGTGAGGCATCTTAAGAATTTGTAATAGAAGTTGTGTGCAAGTTGTTTCCTAGTTATGTTGTGGTTTGATTGTACTACCTAAGTGATTATGAATAAAACTTTGGATTTTGGAATCAAGTTGTGATAACCATGGATGTACTCTGCGTCCTAATTTCGGGACGAAATTTCTTTAAGGAGGGTAGATTGTAATACCCCGAAAATTTCCATACTATTTTTATAAAATAGGTCGTGAAATTTGAAGTGAAATGGTGTGATTTCATATTTTTAGAGGTTTTCGTCGTAAAACGATAATTACGGCGGTAATTATAAGTTACACAAGGTTAATTAAGGTAACTTTTTATCAGTTGAGAATTTGGGAAAACTTCCTTCATGAAAGTTGTAGACCTCGTCGAATCGAGTACGTAGGAATTTGGTTCACCGAAAACGGACATCGTATGAAGAAGTTATGGCCCTCGGAAGTTTGGTCGAAAGTGTATAAATATGGGGTAATTTTCATAAAAATCAGAAAATACCCGGAAAATTCCGGAATTCTCCCAAGCAGACCCGCGGACCCGCCGTTGACCCGCCGACCCGACCCGGCGCGTGCGGGCGCGTCCGGCCACTTCCGGCGACGGGCCGGCCACCCACCGACGCAGACCGGCGTCGCCGGTCGACCGGTGGTGCTCCCCGCCACCAGATCTCGCCGGAAGTTAGCAGATCGTGCGGTGGCAGTTTCGGGAAACGTTGACCCGGCCACCGGCGACGTTTCCGGCCACCTCCGGCGATGAACCTTCTTGGGTTTTGCTCCCCTCCTCTCCAGCAACCTCCCCATGGTGGTGGATCACGGCGGCACGGCCTAGATCGGCGGCAACGACGATTTGCACTTTTTGGGATCAAAAACCCACCGACACCGATTCCGGCCACTTCCACTCCGATCCAGACCTCGAGGTAGTTATCAAACTTGTTGGGATTGTTGTGATCTACATTCTGGTAAAATTTGGTGTCAATCGGACCACCTTGACCGGCGGTCTGTCCACCGCCGGCGGCGGCGCGTGGGCGGCGCGTCCAGCCGGTCTAGGAGCAGTTCTTTGCTCCGTTTGACTTATTTCGTCGATACGAACAACTCTCGTGTTTTGACTTTTGTCAAATTCGGTCGTTTGACCGATGGTCAATTAACCCGATTAATCGGATCGTACGATTTACGATTTGAGAGATCCGACCGTTGGATGATCATGAAATTTGATCGTGGGGTTAATATTGTGATTATAAGCATGTTGGTAGATTTTGGAAGTTTTAGATTTCGTGTGGGACCCGTTGATGAATAGTAGACGTGGGACCCACGTTGACCGATGGTTGACTTTTGGTCAAATGGTCTCGATTAATATTTTCGATGTCCTAGGTGACATTTGAGGAACTTTGGATTATTTTGGAAATGTATTATGCTAATTGGATATTGCATAATCATAGGTGATTATGAAAGGTGTTGCGTACACGCTTGTCGATTCCTGGTTACTATTTGAAGACGCAGCAGGAATTAGAGGTGAGTGAATCTCACGATGTTTTTATATATGAATATTAATTCATATTGTGTTGTTTGTGATTTTGGTGTTAAAACAATATTTGAAAAATGTTCATCTTATTGTTTTAATTTGTGAATTTTGTGGGAACACAATAATTCTAATAAGATATTGTGTTTGCCTATTTGAATGATTTTGTACAAACGGATTGTCCTGGGGACACCGTTAAATGGGTGAAAAATGGTAGCCCATCAGTTAGAGCTCTAGACTGCATATTGTATGATTAACTTGATGTATTAAAAGGAGAAGAAAAATAGTATTCTCACTTTTAATCAGGCGAAGTTAAAAATAACTTGATGTATTAAAAGGAGATGCATCTCACTTTTAATCAGGCTAAGTTATAAATGGTTTTGTGTGAGTAAAGATCGAGGGTTTATATTATTTAACATACTGGATTACCCTGGTATTAACATACACGTTTATGGGGCGTGTGGGGTTAAAATACGTGGTATGGGGCACGTAGGTTCAGTATATTAGATAATACGAATCTTCCGGATTTGAAATGAAACTTTTGGGTTTTTAATTGATTCTTGAAAATAAAAGAATTCAATTTGGGAAAATGTTACAGTGTGAATAAAACATAGATCACTCATACCAGCTTCGTAAGCTGACCGGGTTTGTTGATATAACCCGGTACACTATTCCACGGTGTAGGGGTTATACCTGCAGGTTAGGATAACCAGGAGTAATGCAAGGCTGCATACATTTTGTTGGGTTATAAGACTTCCGCTATTTTATGCTTCGCACTCTGAAGATTTATTTATGTAATATTTTGATGTATCAATTTATTATATAAATATTTGGTATGTAATATTCGACTCTTGTTTTGAGTTTGAAATTACAATGTTGGGCATGGAGTTGGTGTTGTGTACTTGAATTAAAAAGAAAAAAATTCTAGTGCATATTTGTATTTGATATTCCATGTAGTCACGTTTCCGAATTGATTGTAATTAAGGGCAAAATGCCTTATTAATTGATTTGAAAATCGGGGCGTGACAGCCCGAACCGTGAGGCCCATGAAGCTAGGCCCAAGACGCAAGGCCCATTTGGTGAAGCCCAAGTTACAAAAGCCCAAGTTACAAGGCCCAATCCGTGAGGCCCAAGCCCATTGGGCTATGCCGTGAGTCCAAGTCCACCAAGATGGAGGCCCAAATCCATGAAGTTCAACCCAAGATGTGAAAGCCCAAGCCCAGTGGACTTTTGAGTAAACCCTAACCCATTTAGGGTTGTTGCCGCATGTTTTCTAGAAGGAGGATGAATAGTGACGAAAATAAAACCCTAAAAGGTTTAGGGTTTGTAGTTGCCGCACACAAGAGTTTTATTTCATATAGTTCTCCAAGAGTTTTTCAAGGAATAAAATCAGAAATTATTGGATGTATCTAGACATGATTACGGCAAGAGAGGAAGGAGGTTTCTTGTGGACTACTCAAGGAATATTCCAGCAATTATTCAAGGGGATTAATTCAGATTTTTATGGGATAAATCAAGTCAAATTCGTGCAAAATATTTGGATAATTAAAAGAGGCCTTGTGGATCACTCAAAGAAGATTCCAACTTGATTTCTACCTTCTCTTGGACGGTGAGGATCACATCTAGGGTTCCATGCTTTCTCCTATAAATAGGCTGCTCCTAGAATCAAGAAAAACACACCTTACATCCATATTTTCAGAATACATCTACAATTTTCGTCCATTCTCTAGTGCCTAGGGTTTGCAAGTCTTCAAGGAGGAGAAGTAGCCGCCATCTACACCAAAAACCAGCCATGAGTTCCATCTTCACCACCTTTGCCGTGCACACTTGGATTGCTTGCTTTCAAGGATTCAAGGGTTCGTGGTCTCCATATCTTCCATGCACTCCATCCGGTGTATTTCGGTTACTCTTAAATTACTCTTTATGAGTTCCTCTTTGTTGCTTGTAAATTTTATGTATTAGTTAACATGACTTAAGGCATGATTTGCAGCCATGAATATGAGTTATATTGTGTTTTGGAATTAAATTACTTCTGATTTTCTAAGTCGCTTATGTGTTTCTGTTTATTTGATTCTGTTTTATGGAGAACCTTTATGTGTTTATGTTATAGGGTTGCAAACTTATAATGTATGCATGTAATTGGAGCTAGAATTAAGGTTTACGGCTTTCCGGAATCTAATTCACTAAAGTAGTAAAGGCTTTGGACAAAGGTCGGAATCAAATAAAAAGGATTGCAAATAGATGGACTTTTCCATACTAGGTTGTGCACTTTAATTGACAACTCTTTTCTATGCTTTGAACATGGTTTGATTAGCTAACTTTTTAGACTAAGATGGCATGTTTAATTGGTTAACCTAGGTGCTTTCACTTAGGGTAATTTTTGTGGTTAGGGTTTGATTGGGAATGATTAGCTTTTGATTGTTCACAATGTCAATTTCAGATTCATGATAAGGAAATTGGTTGTCTTCGATTCATGCTTTAATTCATATGATTGTGGTTGTGTTTCATGTACTTAACGTTCCATTCCATGTAAGGTTGTCATTAGAATTGTAATTAGTAATTTAGATAAGTAGTTGTTAATAAATCAATCTCTAAATCCCCCTTATTTTTGTGTACATTTGTTTATATATACTTGTATATTTGTGACACTAATTCTTTATAATGATTCTTTGTTTAGGTACTACCCCTAATCCCCGTTGTTAACGATCCCTACTTGCTTTATACTACCGATGATTTTAGGGTTTAAATTGATGCACGCTTTTGGCATATCAAACATGACCCTCAGAAGGTGCTCCAACTGACGGCACTCGAAAATCTCGATTCGTTTGTGAGTTATGAATTTCCTCGGTTTAATACTATGGAAAATCGTAAATCACAAACGACACGAGATTTTCGAGTTCCGTCAGTTGGACCACTTTCTAAAAAACATGTTTTACCATTGGGGAAGTTTGACATGCTCAAAGTTTAACGAAAATGGGGGTTGGCCTTGTTTAGAGGTGTCGGGGCCAGAACGGGCCGAACCTGGCCGAGTTCCCTTCTTTCTCCAACTTGGCGGGTGTCATAGCCTCCCCAGGGGTAGAACATGACCCTCAGAAGGTGCTCCAACTGACGGCATTCGAAAAGCTCGGTTCGTTTGTGAGTTATGAATTTCAAGGGTTTAATACTATGGAAAATCGTAAATCACAAACGACACGAGATTTTCGAGTTCCGTCAGTTGGAGCAGTTTCTAAAAATCATGTTTTACCATTGGGGAAGCTTTGACATGCTCAAAGTTTAACGAAAATGGGGGTTGGCCTTGTTTAGAGGTGTCGGGGCCAGAACGGGCCGAACCTGGCCGAGTTCCCTTCTTTCTCCAACTTGGCGGGTGTCATAGCCTCCCCAGGGGTAGAACATGACCCTCAGAAGGTGCTCCAACTGACGGCACTCGAAAAGCTCGGTTCGTTTGTGAGTTATGAATTTCAAGGGTTTAATACTATGGAAAATCGTAAATAATAAACGACACGAGATTTTCGAGTTCCGTCAGTTGGAGCAGTTTCTAAAAATTATGTTTTACCACTGGGGAAGCTTTGACATGCTCAAAGTTTAACGAAAATGGGGGTTGGCCTTGTTTACAGGTGCCAGGGCCAGAAAGGGCCGAACCTGGCCGAGTTCCATTCTTTCTCGAACTTGGCCAGTGCCATAGCCTCCTCAGGGGTAGAACATGACCCTCAGAAGGTGCTCCAACTGACGGCACTCGAAAATCTCGATTCGTTTGTGAGTTATGAATTTCCTCGGTTTAATACTATGGAAAATCGTAAATCACAAACGACACGAGATTTTTGAGTTCCGTCAGTTGCAGCAGTTTCTAAAAATCATTATTTACCACTGGGGAAGCTTTGACATGCTCAAAGTTTAACGAAAATGGGGGTTGGCCTTGTTTACAGGTGCCAGGGCCAGAAAGGGCCGAACCTAGCCGAGTTCCCTTCTTTCTCCAACTTGGCCGGTTCCATAGCCTCCCCAGGGGTAGAACATGACCCTCAGAAGGTGCTCCAACTGACAGCACTCGAAAATCTCGATTCGTTTGTGAGTTATGAATTTCCTCGGTTTAATACTATGGAAAATCGTAAATCACAAACGACACGAGATTTTTGAGTTCCGTCAGTTGGAGCAGTTTTTAAAAATCATGTTTTACCACTGGGGAAGCTTTGACATGATCAAAGTTTAACGAAAATGGGGGTTGGCCTTGTTTAGAGGTGCCGGGGCCAGAACGGGCCGAACCTAGCCGAGTTCCCTTCTTTCTCCTACTTGGCCGGTGCCATATCCTCCCCAGGGGTAGAACATGACCCTTAGAAGGTGCTCCAACTGACGGCACTCGAAAATCTCGATTCGTTTGTGAGTTATGAATTTCAAGGGTTTAATACTATAGAAAATCGTAAATCACAAACGACACAAGATTTTCGAGTTCCGTCAATTGGAGCACTTTCTAAAAATCATGTTTTACCACTGGGGAAGCTTTGACATGCTCAAAGTTTAACGAAAATGGGGGTTGGCCTTGTTTAGAGGTGTCGGGGCCAGAACGGGCCGAACCTGGCCGAGTTCCCTTCTATCTCCAACTTGGCGGGTGCCATAGCCTCCCCAGGGGTAGAACATGACCCTCAGAAGGTGCTCCAACTGACGGCACTCGAAAAGCTCGGTTCGTTTGTGAGTTATGAATTTCAAGGGTTTAATACTATGGAAAATCGTAAATCACAAACGACACGAGATTTTCGAGTTCCGTCAGTTGGAGCAGTTTCTAAAAATCATGTTTTACCATTGGGGAAGCTTTGACATGCTCAAAGTTTAACGAAAATGGGAGTTGGCCTTGTTTAGAGGTGCCAGGGCCAGAACGGGCCGAACCTGGCCGAGTTCCCTTCTTTCTCCAACTTGGCCGGTGCCATAGTCTCCCCAGGGGTAGAACATGACCCTCAGAAGGTGCTCCAACTGACGGCACTCGAAAAGCTCGATTCCTTTGTGAGTTATGAATTTCAAGGGTTTAATACTATGGAAAATCGTAAATCACAAACGACACGAGATTTTCGAGTTCCGTCAGTTGGAGCACTTTCTAAAAATCATGTTTTACCACTGGGGAAGCTTTGACATGCTCAAAGTTTAACGAAAATGGGGGTTGGCCTTGTTTAGAGGTGTCGGGGCCAGAACGGGCCGAACCTGGCCGAGTTCCCTTCAATCTCCAACTTGGCGGGTGCCATAGCCTCCCCAGGGGTAGAACCTGACCCTCAGAAGGTGCTCCAACTTACGGCACTCGAAAAGCTCGATTCCTTTGTGAGTTATGAATTTCAAGGGTTTAATACTGTGGAAAATCGTAAATCACAAACGACACGAGATTTTCGAGTTCCGTCAGTTGGAGCAGTTTTTAAAATCATGTTTTACCACTGGGGAAGCTTTGACATGCTCAAAGTTAAACGAAAACGGGGGTTGGCCTTGTTTACAGGTGCCACGGCCAGAAAGTGCCGAACCTGGCCGAGTTCCATTCTTTCTCCAACTTGGCCGGTGCCATAGCCTCCCCAGGGGTAGAACATGACCCTCAGAAGGTGCTCCAACTGACGGCACTCGAAAATCTCGATTCGTTTGTGAGTTATGAATTTCCTCGGTTTAATACTATGGAAAATCGTAAATCACAAACGACACGAGATTTTTGAGTTCCGTCAGTTGCAGCAGTTTCTAAAAATCATGTTTTACCACTGGGGAAGCTTTGACATGCTCAAAGTTTAACGAAAATGGGGGTTGGCCTTGTTTACAGGTGCCAGGGCCAGAAAGAGCCGAACCTAGCCGAGTTCCCTTCTTTCTCCAACTTGGCCGGTTCCATAGCCTCCCCAGGGGTAGAACATGACCCTCAGAAGGTGCTCCAACTGACGGCACTCGAAAATCTCGATTCGTTTGTGAGTTATGAATTTCCTCGGTTTAATACTATGGAAAATCGTAAATCACAAACGACACGAGATTTTCGAGTTCCATCAGTTGGAGCAGTTTTTAAAATCATGTTTTACCACTGGGGAAGCTTTGACATGCTCAAAGTTTAACAAAAAAGGGAGTTAGCCTTGTTTAGAGGTGCCAGGGCCAGAACGGGCCGAACCTGGCCGAGTTCCCTTCTTTCTCCAACTTGGCCGGTGCCATAGTCTCCCCAGGGGTAGAAAATGGCCCTCAGAAGGTGCACCAACTGACGGCACTCGAAAATCTCGATTCCTTTGTGAGTTAGGAATTTCAATGGTTTAATACTATGGAAAATCGTAAATCACAAACGACACGAGATTTTTGAGTTCCGTCAGTTGGAGCACTTTCTAAAAAACATGTTTTACCGTTGGGGAAGTTTGACATGCTCAACGTTTAACGAAAATGGGGGTTGGCCTTGTTTAGAGGTGTCGGGGCCAGAACGGGCCGAACCTGGCCGAGTTCCCTTCTTTCTCCAACTTGGCCGGTGCCATAGCCTCCCCAGGGGTAGAACATGACCCTCAGAAGGTGCTCCAACTGACGGCACTCGAAAAGCTCGATTCGTTTGTGAGTTATGAATTTCAAGGGTTTAATACTATGGAAAATCGTAAATCACAAACGACACGAGATTTTCGAGTTCCGTCAGTTGGAGCAGTTTCTCAAAATCATGTTTTACCACTGGGGAAGCCTTGACATGCTCAATGTTTAACGAAAATGGAGGTTGGCCTTGTTTAGAGGTGCCGGGGCCAGAACGGTCCGAACCTGGCCGAGTTCCCTTCTTTCTCCAACTTGGCGGGTGCCATAGTCTCCCAAGGGGTAGAACATGACCCTCAGAAGGTGCTCCAACTGACGGCACTCGAAAATCTCGATTCGTTTGTGAGTTATGAATTTCCTCGGTTTAATACTATGGAAAATCGTAAATCACAAACGACACGAGATTTTCGAGTTCCGTCAGTTGGAGCAGTTTCTCAAAATCATGTTTTACCACTGGGGAAGCTTTGACATGCTCAATGTTTAACGAAAATAGAGGTTGGCCTTGTTTAGAGGTGCCGGGGCCAGAACGGTCCGAACCTGGCAGAGTTCCCTTCTTTCTCCAACTTGGCCGGTGCCATAGCATTCCCAGGGGTAGAACATGACCCTCAGAAGGTGCTCCAACTGACGGCACTCGAAAAGCTCGATTCGTTTGTGAGTTATGAATTTCAAGGGTTTAATACTACGGAAAATCGTAAATCACAAACGACACGATATTTTGGAGTTCCGTCAGTTGGAGCACTTTCTAAAAATCATGTTTTACCACTGTGGAAGCTTTGACATGCTCAAAGTTTAACGAAAATGGGGGTTGGCCTTGTTTAGAGGTGTCGGGGCCAGAACGGGCCGAACCTGGCCGAGTTCCCTTCTTTCTACAACTTGGCCGGTGCCATAGCCTCCCCAGGGGTAGAACATGACCCTCAGAAGGTGCTCCAACTGACGGCACTCGAAAATCTCGATTCCTTTGTGAGTTATGAATTTCAAGGGTTTAATACTATGAAAAATCGTAAATCACAAACGACACGAGATTTTCGAGTTCCGTCATTTGGAGCACTTTCTAAAAATCATGTTTTACCATTGGGGAAGCTTTGACATGCTCAAAGTTTAACGAAAATGGGAGTTGGCCTTGTTTAGAGGTGTCAGGGCCAGAACGGGCCGAACCTGGCCGAGTTCCCTTCTTTCTCCAACTTGGCCGGTGCCATAGTCTCCCCAGGGGTAGAACATGACCCTCAGAAGGTGCTCCAACTGACGGCACTCGAAAAGCTCGATTCCTTTGTGAGTTATGAATTTCAAGGGTTTAATACTATGGAAAATCGTAAATCACAAACGACACGAGATTTTAGAGTTTCGTCAGTTGGAGCACTTTCTAAAAATCATGTTTTACCATTGGGGAAGCTTTGACATGCTCAAAGTTTAACAAAAATGGGAGTTGGCCTTGTTTAGAGGTGCCAGGGCCAGAACGGGCCGAACCTGGCCGAGTTCCCTTCTTTCTCCAACTTGGCCGGTGCCATAGTCTCCCCAGGGGTAGAACATGACCCTCAGAAGGTGCTCCAACTGACGGCACTCGAAAATCTCGATTCGTTTGTGAGTTATGAATTTCAAGGGTTTAATACTATGGAAAATCGTAAATCACAAACGACACGAGATTTTCGAGTTCCGTCAGTTGGAGCACTTTCTAAAAATCATGTTTTACCACTGGGGAAGCTTTGACATGCTCAAAGTTTAACGAAAATGGGGGTTGGCCTTGTTTAGAGGTGTCGGGGCCAGAACGGGCCGAACCTGGCCGAGTTCCCTTCAATCTCCAACTTGGCGGGTGCCATAGCCTCCCCAGGGGTAGAACCTGACCCTCAGAAGGTGCTCCAACTTACGGCACTCGAAAAGCTCGATTCCTTTGTGAGTTATGAATTTCAAGGGTTTAATACTGTGGAAAATCGTAAATCACAAACGACACGAGATTTTCGAGTTCCGTCAGTTGGAGCAGTTTTTAAAATCATGTTTTACCACTGGGGAAGCTTTGACATGCTCAAAGTTAAACGAAAACGGGGGTTGGCCTTGTTTACAGGTGCCACGGCCAGAAAGTGCCGAACCTGGCCGAGTTCCATTCTTTCTCCAACTTGGCCGGTGCCATAGCCTCCCCAGGGGTAGAACATGACCCTCAGAAGGTGCTCCAACTGACGGCACTCGAAAATCTCGATTCGTTTGTGAGTTATGAATTTCCTCGGTTTAATACTATGGAAAATCGTAAATCACAAACGACACGAGATTTTTGAGTTCCGTCAGTTGCAGCAGTTTCTAAAAATCATTATTTACCACTGGGGAAGCTTTGACATGCTCAAAGTTTAACGAAAATGGGGGTTGGCCTTGTTTACAGGTGCCAGGGCCAGAAAGGGCCGAACCTAGCCGAGTTCCCTTCTTTCTCCAACTTGGCCGGTTCCATAGCCTCCCCAGGGGTAGAACATGACCCTCAGAAGGTGCTCCAACTGACAGCACTCGAAAATCTCGATTCGTTTGTGAGTTATGAATTTCCTCGGTTTAATACTATGGAAAATCGTAAATCACAAACGACACGAGATTTTCGAGTTCCGTCATTTGGAGCACTTTCTAAAAATCATGTTTTACCACTGGGGAAGCTTTGACATGCTCAAAGTTTAACGAAAATGGGGGTTGGCCTTGTTTAGAGGTGTCGGGGCCAGAACGGGCCGAACCTGGCCGAGTTCCCTTCTATCTCCAACTTGGCGGGTGCCATAGCCTCCCCAGGGGTAGAACATGACCCTCAGAAGGTGCTCCAACTGACGGCACTCGAAAAGCTCGATTCGTTTGTGAGTTATGAATTTCAAGGGTTTAATACTGTGGAAAATCGTAAATCACAAACGACACGAGATTTTCGAGTTCCGTCAGTTGGAGCAGTTTTTAAAATCATGTTTTACCACTGGGGAAGCTTTGACATGCTCAAAGTTTAACAAAAAAGGGAGTTAGCCTTGTTTAGAGGTGCCAGGGCCAGAACGGGCCAAACCTGGCCGAGTTCCCTTCTTTCTCCAACTTGGCCGGTGCCATAGTCTCCCCAGGGGTAGAACATGACCCTCAGAAGGTGCTCCAACTGACGGCACTCGAAAATCTCGATTCGTTTGTGAGTTATGAATTTCCTCGGTTTAATACTATGGAAAATCGTAAATCACAAACGACACGAGATTTTCGAGTTCCGTCAGTTGGAGCACTTTCTAAAAATCATGTTTTACCACTGGGGAAGCTTTGACATGCTCAAAGTTTAACGAAAATGGGGGTTGGCCTTGTTTAGAGGTGTCGGGGCCAGAACGGGCCGAACCTGGCCGAGTTCCCTTCAATCTCCAACTTGGCGGGTGCCATAGCCTCCCCAGGGGTAGAACCTGACCCTCAGAAGGTGCTCCAACTTACGGCACTCGAAAAGCTCGATTCCTTTGTGAGTTATGAATTTCAAGGGTTTAATACTGTGGAAAATCGTAAATCACAAACGACACGAGATTTTCGAGTTCCGTCAGTTGGAGCAGTTTTTAAAATCATGTTTTACCACTGGGGAAGCTTTGACATGCTCAAAGTTAAACGAAAACGGGGGTTGGCCTTGTTTACAGGTGCCACGGCCAGAAAGTGCCGAACCTGGCCGAGTTCCATTCTTTCTCCAACTTGGCCGGTGCCATAGCCTCCCCAGGGGTAGAACATGACCCTCAGAAGGTTCTCCAACTGACGGCACTCGAAAATCTCAATTCATTTGTGAGTTATGAATTTCCTCGGTTTAATACTATGGAAAATCGTAAATCACAAACGACACGAGATTTTCGAGTTTCGTCAGTTGGAGCACTTTCTAAAAATCATGTTTTACCATTGGGGAAGCTTTGACATGCTCAAAGTTTAACAAAAATGGGAGTTGGCCTTGTTTAGAGGTGCCAGGGCCAGAACGGGCCGAACCTCGCCGAGTTCCCTTCTTTCTCCAACTTGGCCGGTGCCATAGTCTCCCCAGGGGTAGAACATGACCCTCAGAAGGTGCTCCAACTGACGGCACTCGAAAATCTCGATTCCTTTGTGAGTTATGAATTTCCTCGGTTTAATACTATGGAAAATCGTAAATCACAAACAACACGAGATTTTCGAGTTCCGTCAGTTGGAGCACTTTCTAAAAATCATGTTTTACCACTGGGGAAGCTTTGACATGCTCAAAGTTTAACGAAAATGGGGGTTGGCCTTGTTTAGAGGTGTCGGGGCCAGAACGGGCCGAACCTGGCCGAGTTCCCTTCAATCTCCAACTTGGCGGGTGCCATAGCCTCCCCAGGGGTAGAACCTGACCCTCAGAAGGTGCTCCAACTTACGGCACTCGAAAAGCTCGATTCCTTTGTGAGTTATGAATTTCAAGGGTTTAATACTGTGGAAAATCGTAAATCACAAACGACACGAGATTTTCGAGTTCCGTCAGTTGGAGCAGTTTTTAAAATCATGTTTTACCACTGGGGAAGCTTTGACATGCTCAAAGTTAAACGAAAACGGGGGTTGGCCTTGTTTACAGGTGCCACGGCCGGAAAGTGCCGAACCTGGCCGAGTTCCATTCTTTCTCCAACTTGGCCGGTGCCATAGCCTCCCCAGGGGTAGAACATGACCCTCAGAAGGTGCTCCAACTGACGGCACTCGAAAATCTCGATTCGTTTGTGAGTTATGAATTTCCTCGGTTTAATACTATGGAAAATCGTAAATCACAAACGACACGAGATTTTTGAGTTCCGTCAGTTGCAGCAGTTTCTAAAAATCATTATTTACCACTGGGGAAGCTTTGACATGCTCAAAGTTTAACGAAAATGGGGGTTGGCCTTGTTTACAGGTGCCAGGGCCAGAAAGGGCCGAACCTAGCCGAGTTCCCTTCTTTCTCCAACTTGGCCGGTTCCATAGCCTCCCCAGGGGTAGAACATGACCCTCAGAAGGTGCTCCAACGAAAATGGGAGTTGGCCTTGTTTAGAGGTGCCAGGGCCAGAACGGGCCGAACCTCGCCGAGTTCCCTTCTTTCTCCAACTTGGCCGGTGCCATAGTCTCCCCAGGGGTAGAACATGACCCTCAGAAGGTGCTCCAACTGACGGCACTCGAAAATCTCGATTCGTTTGTGAGTTATGAATTTCCTCGGTTTAATACTATGGAAAATCGTAAATCACAAACGACACGAGATTTTCGAGTTCCGTCAGTTGGAGCACTTTCTAAAAATCATGTTTTACCACTGGGGAAGCTTTGACATGCTCAAAGTTTAACGAAAATGGGGGTTGGCCTTGTTTAGAGGTGTCGGGGCCAGAACGGGCCGAACCTGGCCGAGTTCCCTTCAATCTCCAACTTGGCGGGTGCCATAGCCTCCCCAGGGGTAGAACCTGACCCTCAGAAGGTGCTCCAACTGACAGCACTCGAAAATATCGATTCCTTTGTGAGTTATGAATTTCAAGGGTTTAATACTGTGGAAAATCGTAAATCACAAACGACACGAGATTTTCGAGTTCCGTCAGTTGGAGCAGTTTTTAAAATCATGTTTTACCACTGGGGAAGCTTTGACATGCTCAAAGTTAAACGAAAACGGGGGTTGGCCTTGTTTACAGGTGCCACGGCCAGAAAGTGCCGAACCTGGCCGAGTTCCATTCTTTCTCCAACTTGGCCGGTGCCATAGCCTCCCCAGGGGTAGAACATGACCCTCAGAAGGTGCTCCAACTGACGGCACTCGAAAATCTCGATTCGTTTGTGAGTTATGAATTTCCTCGGTTTAATACTATGGAAAATCGTAAATCACAAACGACACGAGATTTTTGAGTTCCGTCAGTTGCAGCAGTTTGTAAAAATCATGTTTTACCACTGGGGAAGCTTTGACATGCTCAAAGTTTAACGAAAATGGGGGTTGGCCTTGTTTACAGGTGCCAGGGCCAGAAAGGGCCGAACCTAGCCGAGTTCCCTTCTTTCTCCAACTTGGCCGGTTCCATAGCCTCCCCAGGGGTAGAACATGACCCTCAGAAGGTGCTCCAACTGACGGCACTCGAAAATCTCGATTCGTTTGTGAGTTATGAATTTCCTCGGTTTAATACTATGGAAAATCGTAAATCACAAACGACACGAGATTTTCGAGTTCCGTCAGTTGGAGCAGTTTTTAAAAATCATGTTTTACCACTGGGGAAGCTTTGACATGATCAAAGTTTAACGAAAATGGGGGTTGGCCTTGTTTAGAGGTGCCAGGGCCAGAACGGGCCGAACCTGGCCGAGTTCCCTTCTTTCTCCAACTTGGCCGGTGCCATAGTCTCCCCAGGGGTAGAACATGACCCTCAGAAGGTGCTCCAACTGACGGCACTCGAAAATCTCGATTCGTTTGTGAGTTATGAATTTCCTCGGTTTAATACTATGGAAAATCGTAAATCACAAACGACACGAGATTTTCGAGTTCCGTCAGTTGGAGCAGTTTCTCAAAATCATGTTTTACCACTGGGGAAGCTTTGACATGCTCAATGTTTAACGAAAATGGAGGTTGGCCTTGTTTAGAGGTGCCGGGGCCAGAACGGTCCGAACCTGGCCGAGTTCCCTTCTTTCTCCAACTTGGCCGGTGCCATAGCTTTCCCAGGGGTAGAACATGACCCTCAGAAGGTGCTCCAACTGACGGCACTCGAAAAGCTCGATTCGTTTGTGAGTTATGAATTTCAAGGGTTTAATACTACGGAAAATCGTAAATCACAAACGACACGATATTTTGGAGTTCCGTCAGTTGGAGCACTTTCTAAAAATCATGTTTTACCACTGTGGAAGCTTTGACATGCTCAAAGTTTAACGAAAATGGGGGTTGGCCTTGTTTAGAGGTGTCGGGGCCAGAACGGGCCGAACCTGGCCGAGTTCCCTACTTTCTCCAACTTGGCCGGTGCCATAGGCTCCCCAGGGGTAGAACATGACCCTCAGAAGGTGCTCCAACTGACGGCAGTCGAAAAGCTCGATTCGTTTGTGAGTTATGAATTTCAAGGGTTTAATACTATGGAAAATCGTAAATCACAAACGACACGAGATTTTCGAGTTCCGTCAGTTGGAGCACTTTCTAAAAATCATGTTTTACCACTGTGGAAGCTTTGACATGCTCAAAGTTTAACGAAAATGGGGGTTGGCCTTGTTTAGAGGTGCCAGGGCCAGAAAGGGCCGAACCTGGCCGAGTTCCATTCATTCTCCAACTTGGCCGATGCCATAGCCACCCCAGGGGTAGAACATGACCCTCAGAAGGTGCTCCAACTGACGGCACTCGAAAAGCTCGATTCGTTTGTGAGTTATGAATTTCAAGGGTTTAATACTATGGAAAATCGTAAATCACAAACGACACGAGATTTTCGAGTTCCGTCAGTTGGAGAACTTTCTAAAAATCATGTTTTACCATTGGGGAAGCTTTGACATGCTCAAAGTTTAACGAAAATGGGGGTTGGCCTTGTTTAGAGGTGCCAGGGCCAGAACGGGCCGAACCTGGCCGAGTTCCCTTCTTTCTACAACTTGGCCGGTGCCATAGCCTCCCCAGGGGTAGAACATGACCCTCAGAAGGTGCTCCAACTGACGGCACTCGAAAATCTCGATTCCTTTGTGAGTTATGAATTTCCTCGGTTTAATACTATGGAAAATCGTAAATCACAAACGACACGAGATTTTCGAGTTCCGTCAGTTGGAGCACTTTCTAAAAAACATGTTTGACCATTGGGGAAGTTTGACATGCTCAAAGTTTAACGAAAATGGGGGTTGGCCTTGTGTAGATGTGTCGGGGCCAGAACGGGCCGAACCTGGCCGAGTTCCCTTGTTTCTCCAACTTGGCGGGTGCCATAGCCTCCCCAGGGGTAGAACATGACCCTCAGAAGGTGTTCCAACTGACGGCACTCGAAAACTCGATTGGTTTGTGAGTTATGAATTTCAAGGGTTTAATACTATGGAAAATCGTAAATCACAAACGACACGAGATTTTGGAGTTCCGTCAGTTGGAGCCCTTTCTAAAAATCATGTTTTACCACTGTGGAAGCTTTGACATGCTCAAAGTTTAACGAAAATGGGGGTTGGCCTTGTTTACAGGTGCCAGGGCCATAAAGGGCCGAACCTGGCCGAGTTCCATTCTTTCTCCAACTTGGCCGGTGCCATAGCCTCCCCAGGGGAAGAACATGCCCCTCAGAAGGTGCTCCAACTGACGGCACTCGAAAATCTCGATTCCTTTGTGAGTTATGAATTTCATGGGTTTAATACTATGGAAAAACGTAAATCACAAACGACACGAGATTTTCGAGTTCCGTCAGTTGGAGCACTTTCTAAAAATCATGTTTTACCATTGGGGAAGCTTTGACATGCTCAAAGTTTAACGAAAATGGGGGTTGGCCTTGTTTAGAGGTGCCAGGGCCAGAACGGGCCGAACCTGGCCGAGTTCCCTTCTTTCTACAACTTGGCCGGTGCCATAGCCTCCCCAGGGGTAGAACATGACCCTCAGAAGGTGCTCCAACTGACGGCACTCGAAAATCTCGATTCCTTTGTGAGTTATGAATTTTCTCGGTTTAATACTATGGAAAATTGTAAATCACAAACGACACGAGATTTTCGAGTTCCGTCAGTTGGAGCACTTTCTAAAAAACATGTTTTACCATTGGGGAAGTTTGACATGCTCAAAGTTTAACGAAAATGGGGGTTGGCCTTGTGTAGATATGTCGGGGCCAGAACGGGCCGAACCTGGCCGAGTTCCCTTCTTTCTCCAACTTGGCGGGTGCCATAGCCTCCCCAGGGGTAGAACATGACCCTCAGAAGGTGCTCCAACTGACGGCACTCGAAAAGCTCGATTGGTTTGTGAGTTATGAATTTCAAGGGTTTAATACTATGGAAAATCGTAAATCACAAACGACACGAGATTTTGGAGTTCCGTCAGTTGGAGCACTTTCTAAAAATCATGTTTTACCACTGTGGTAGCTTTGACATGCTCAAAGTTTAACGAAAATGGGGATTGGCCTTGTTTACAGGTGCCAGGGCCATAAAGGGCCGAACCTGGCCGAGTTCCATTCTTTCTCCAACTTGGCCGGTGCCATAGCCTCCCCAGGGGAAGAACATGCCCCTCAGAAGGTGCTCCAACTGACGGCACTCGAAAATCTCGATTCCTTTGTGAGTTATGAATTTCATGGGTTTAATACTATGGAAAAACGTAAATCACAAACGACACGAGATTTTTGAGTTCCGTCAGGTGGAGCACTTTCTAAAAATCATGTTTTACCATTGGGGAAGCTTTGACATGCTCAAAGTTTAACGAAAATGGGGGTTGGCCTTGTTTAGAGGTGCCAGGGCCAGAACGGGCCGAACCTGGCCGAGTTCCCTTCTTTCTACAACTTGGTGATGAGCGTGTATTTTACATGCTAAAAGTGTTTCTAATTACTTGGGTTAGGCTTTTCCGAGAGCCTATTTGTCTATTTAATATTTGTTTTTGTGTTAATAGGGAAAATATGAAGAAAATGTTAAAAGGTGCAAAATGATAGTTTTTATGCGCATTTCCGATAATTGACGGAAAGTCAACCGTGACTTTAATTGTGAAGATGACACCGGTCATCATTCAGATGTGGAGCCCATAGCATGTACGAAGATTTCGGAAATTATTCCGAATCCCGGCAAAGATTGTCGGCGAACCACCACATTTGGCGGCGCAACCACCACACGCGGTGGCAAAACACATTTTAAACCACCATTTTATTTTCCCTATTTATTATTGTATTTATTTATTTTTATTTTCTTTAATTTATTTCTTTTATTATTTATTATTATTATTATTTTATTATTTTATTTATATTTCTTTTGTTTTTCCAGCTTTTGAGCTGTGTACACCTCCCTCCGCCGCTCAGCCATGTTACTGTGCATATCCAGGAAACCTGCAGCTTTCCTCTGCGTGGGAGCATGGCACCATCATCATAGCTGTCCATCATGTGCTTCACCTTTCTTCACCTTCAATACCACTTGCAAATGACAAATCAATCACAGATCACAACTCAATTTACAGCAAACCAGCAATTCATCACAGCCTTCATCACCACCAATCAATCCCTTGAGCCCGTGCTCACCGCCGTGCCTCTGAGTATCCAAATCAGCAGCACCCATGGCTGCTTCTCAGCCAAGACCCGAGTTTCTCTCTTTAATTGTAGTTTTGAGTTGTGTATTTAATGTCCTTTTCCATTTAGAATTGTAATTAGTAGTTTAGATAAGTAGTTTAGATTCATTGATTCAATCTTTTAAATCCCCCTTTATTTCAATATGAATATGTATATATATACTTGTATATTTGTGACACTAATTCTTTATAATAATTCTTTGTTTAGGTACTACCCCAATCTCCGTTGTTAACGATCCCTACTTGCTTTATACTACCGATGATTTTAGGGTTTAAATTGATGCTTGTAAAAGCCAGTCAGACCAATTTTTGGCGCCGTCGACGGGGATTGAAAACGTTCCTAAACTAATTTGTGAATAATACATGTTAATAATTGTTGTATGTTACACTTAGTAATTTTATTTAGGTGTTTTTGATTATTTAAGTTGTTGTAAGTTGTAACTTGAACGGAATAGGTAAAGTCCCTTTTGTTAATATTGGCCTAAACCCTTCATTTGTACCTTGCTAAGGTCACTTGAGGTTGAGGGCGGCCTTTATTAACACTTGGAGAATTGTCTAACACCCAAGTGCTTTTCTGAGCTGAGTAAGGGGCACATGGATGGTGTCTAGGTCGAGACCCTGGGTGACAGGTTTTGGATTCAGAGGACTATAGACTGACCAAAACCACTATGTGGGAGTAGTCGATAGGGGCCTAAACCTCAATGAGGGAGTAGCCTCCGTAGTACCACTAAAATGAATCCTGCCTCTCGCTTATCTCTTGTGATCTGGCCATTTCGCCTTCTGAAACAAAGGAAACGTATTTGTGTCTAGACATTGTACTTAGGCCGTATGTCCACCTTGAGTTACCTTTCGGAATTTTTCATTTCGCACCTTGGAACTAACGTTTGGAAGTTGAGGCCGGAGAGCCTTGAGGTTGGTGTTTTTATGGTGCATTCCGACTACTTTCGGGAGTTCGTCAAAGGGAGTTTCCTCTCTCTCACTCTCGCAGTGTTTGTTTAAGAAAATAAAAAAAAATTAAATTAAATAAAAATAAAAAATAAAAAAAACAAAATTTTGCTTGTTTTGTGTTGTTAAAAAAAAAAAATATATAAAAAAAAAATTTTGTTTGTTTTTACTGTTTGTTTTATTTTTGGGCTTGTTGTTTTCTTATTTGGGCCTTTGGCCCATCTGTTTAGTCGGTTAGGGTTACGAAAAAAAAAAAAAAAATTAGGCCCATTAGTGTAAGCCCACAATAATGGCCCAAGCCATCCCGATGGCCCAGGCCCATTTTAGAGTGTCGGCAGCGAATATTCGTGTCGGCTAGTGCCGCACGTTCATTCACTGTTTACTTTACGACTTTCGCGTAAAGTAAAGTCGTAAAGTAAATAAATAATGAAAAAGAAAAAAAAAATGTTTATTTAATTTTATCGCACGAGTGAATACTGTTCACTTTGCGACTTTTGTTTACTTTGCGTCTGTTTGTGTGTGTTTCAAATTTTTGAAACCCTAATTCCCCCTCTGCATCCACTAAATTATTTTCTCTCTGTATTCTCTCTGCATTTGTTCTTCATTGTTCTTCATTGTTCTTCTTTGTTCTTCACTCGTGTTCTTTGTTTTCCCAGAAATTCTTCCACCCATTCACCAGAAAAATGGCACGGAAAGTCAATTCATTCAGTGAATTATTTCAGGCAGGCCCTTCAGAGAATCAAACATTTGAGGGCTTGACTGATATTTTTCCACCATGCATGTTCAACATCTTCGATTTGAGCATGGAAGCCGTGCCTGATGTGGGTCCAGCTTTGCCGGAAGCAAATTCAGTTTCACCTGTTGCAGCTCCGATCCCACTTATAGCTGATCCATGCCATGCAGACATACCTGGTCCATCTATGAAGAAACGCAAGAGGAAGAACCACAACAAGCATCAACTGAAGGCCATGAGCACATACATGTGGAAGTGTCGTTACCCAACAATGGAGCAGAAACAAGAACTAGGTGATCAAATCGGGTTAAGTCTCAAGCAAGTGACATTCTGGATAAAAAGGAACCGACGCCAGAGAAAAACCCGAAATGATCGCCTGGAAAATATTTTGCTGAAGAAGGAGATCGACATGCTTCGTTCTCAGAACAGCCAATTCCTTGAAGCTTTTAGCAAACTCTCTTGTCCTCATTGTGGAGGTGCAGTCCCATTTTCTGATGAGCAACGATTGACAATTGAAGATGCCCATCCACAGCTGGAGATTCATCCGACCTCTTCAGTCGTCGGACCTACTGAGAAGTCAGTATTGCGAAAGGAGGTTCAACAGCTTATGTCGAGATCAACACTCCCCTCTTCTTCATGTGACACAACCATGGATGTTCAAATCATCATGGCGGCCAAGGAAGAACTCTTCATCATGGCCACTAATGGAGACCCCTTGTGGATTTCTGCGCCACAACCCAGCTCATCCACAGCTCCTGAAACTCTGAATCATGTGGAATACTTGCGGATTGTTGCTAAAGGCAGTACTCCCAGACCAAGATACTTCCGATATGAAGCCTCCCGATGCACAGCCACCATTCCTATCCGCGCTATGACCCTTGTGGAAATTTTGATGGATGTGGAACAATGGTCTGCTATGTTCTGTAGCATAGTTGCAAGAGCAGAGCCTCTTGATGACGTACCAGCTACAATACTTCATTGCTACAATGAACGACCGCAAGTCATTTATGCTGAGTTTCAGGTGACATCTCCACTTGTTCAAACTCGTGAAGTCCAGTTTGTTCGACACTCACACCAGCAAGCTGATGGAAGTTGGATGGTTGTCGATATCTCTGTGGACCGTCTGCGGCCCATTCCAGGACCCAACTCGCGGTCAAGATGCCACAAACTACCATCCGGATGCCTGATCCGAGATTTAGATAATGGATCCTCCCGCATCACTTGGGTGGAACATGTTGATGTGCATGACATAGACGTCAAACCCATATTCAGACCTTTAATGGATGCTGGTTATGCATTTGGAGCCCAGCGTTGGATGGAGACGCTGGAAAGACAAACCGAACGTCTTATATGCTCCAGGTCTACCCACATTCCAGTCGTCGCACTTCATATCACACCACCAATGGAAGGGAGAAGAAGAATATTGCAACTAGCGAACCGAATGGTGATCAATTTCTTCAAGGACGTTGGCGACTCCACATTTCACCACTGGGTTGTCACAAATACAACAAGATCTGCACTCGTAAAGGTCAGGACCAACAAAAGCAAGGGCGATCCAGAAAAGCCCAGTGGAATTACCCGTACTGCATCTACCTCCATCCAGCTCCATTCTCATCACACGAGAGTCTTTGATTTTCTCAATGATGTGAATTATCGAAACCACTGGGATAATTTGTCATTGGGTAGATCAGTACACGAGATTGCAAGAATCATCACTGGTCTTGCGCCTCATAATTATGTCACCATCATGTCAATAGCTAATCACGACGACTTCTTCATACTCCAAGAGTGCTTCTCAACTTCAACGGGGTCGTACGTGATTTATGCGCCTATCGATGCTTTGACAATCCAGATGTTGTTATTTGGGGAAGATCCAGATCCGGTTACCATGCTAGTTTCAGGTTTTTCCATTCTGCCTGATGTGTCTACTGCGGGAAGTTTCAGAAGCAGCAGTAGTGATCCTGTGGGTGGAACATTACTGACATTGGTGATTCAGCTCGCAATTGGGTTGATACCTATAAGGAAAGGAGGTGTGGAAGTGGCAAATGAAATAATTCCGAGCATGGTTGAGCGGATCAGAGTTGCAGTCAACTAACCAGTGGAGCAAACGTTGGATGCAAGGCCTTGCTAGCCTTGTTTGTTGGTGACTGTTGGTGACCTTCGGGAGGAATTTCGCGCTTCAAAGGGGAGAATTTCTTTTACTTATCTATTTATCAGTTATATAATTGTTTTGTGCTTAATTCTGTTTGTGTTTTTCAATTCAATAACCATGCTTGAATTTTTCATTTTTAAAGAAATATTTGTCAAACCTTGAGGACAATGTTAAATTCAAGTGTGGGGGGAAGGAATTTATTTTTGTTAAAAAATTCAAAAATTTTCAAAAAAACATTTTACTTGTTTTTCGTTTTCTACTGTAACAATATATCGACTATATCATACTCACTCCCTTGGTAGCGTTGAACCTACCATTGCACTAAGTGAGTCACTGAGGTCACGTATTGTTACCCAATAAAAAAAAAAAAATTTCAGAAAAATTGAAAAAAAAAATTATTACAATTTTTTTTTTTTTTTACTTCTATTGTGTGTTTGTTTGTGTTATGTATTGGTTATTTCCAATCACAAGGATGATTTGAGCTTATTGTGTTATGATTTTGAGAATGTTAATTATATGCTAAGGCTTTGTGTAGTTTGCTTTGGATTTAACTTGCATAACTTGTGATTGCTCGATATTCCATGTACACATCACCTGTATTGATTAATCGATTGCAATCCGAGATGCACATTTGACCATGTATTGCCATGCATACCCAGAAATTGTGAGGACTTGAGCACATTGAATATTCACATGTATGCATCTTTCATACATTTACTTGTTCTTCATGAGTGTACATTGCATAAGTTTTGAACCTAGAACTTGCTCAAAGACCTCTTGAAGCGTTTTGTTGATCCACGATGAGTTAGAGATGACTAAGGCATTAGTTGAGCACCATGGCCAAATTGACCACCATCCATCTAAACACGAACTCTAGGAATAACCCTTTTGAGCCGATCACTCATTAGCTTTTCTTTGTTCACCCACATCACCTTTACCCATTCCACCACTTAAACATCATCTCACCCTTGTTTCGTTGTGTTTGCAAGACAATGATAGAGACTTCTTGTGTCCTTTATGCTTGGGAATTGTATGGTAGTATACCAAAAGATAAGTGTGGGGGTGCATTTTTATTTGTTGTTGTACTTGTTTCAAGAAAGAAAGAAAATCAAAAACATAAGGAAGGAAGAAAATTCCTCAAAAAAAAAAAAAAAAAAAAAAAAAAAAAAAATCCAAAAATAGAGTTGTTTACTGTATTGCTTTTGAATTCAATAAAAGGTTGGAGGAAAAATAAGGAAGTTGTTTCGGTTGTAGCATATGTATGAGTTTCAAAGTCGTTGACTTGTCTTGCAAACATGTGGAACATTTGTCATATTCATCATTTCATTTCATTACACCATTCACCTTTTGGCCCCATTACACAATTGAGAAAGTCCTTATGATCTAATGATTTGTGGATTAATTGTGGAGAGTTGGTTGATGAGCAAGCCTATGGGAACATTATTTGTGCAATTATTATGAGAGTAAAAACTTAACCCTAAACACTTGAGCGGTAATATTTAGTGATCATTGTGAGGTTTAGTGGTTAATATTGTTTTGATGCGCCTATTGGATTGCATGAGATTGATCATACAGTTGAGATCCACACACACTTCACCAAAGCATTAATGAGATGTGCATGTTAAACACTTAGCAAATTCTGTAAGCCTTGGTATATGTCTTTGTTCTCCTGATTATAACTTTTGTGGTTGGAAAGAACATTTGTTGTGTTTCCCTTTCTGTTATTTGTGTTGTTCTATTTTGAGTTTAGTGTTTGCTTGAGGACAAGCAAAGTTCAAGTGTGGGGGTGTGATGAGCGTGTATTTTACATGCTAAAAGTGTTTCTAATTACTTGGGTTAGGCTTTTCCGAGAGCCTATTTGTCTATTTAATATTTGTTTTTGTGTTAATAGGGAAAATATGAAGAAAATGTTAAAAGGTGCAAAATGATAGTTTTTATGCGCATTTCCGATAATTGACGGAAAGTCAACCGTGACTTTAATTGTCAAGATGACACCGGTCATCATTCAGATGTGGAGCCCATAGCATGTACGAAGATTTCGGAAATTATTCCGAATCCCGGCAAAGATTGTCGGCGAACCACCACATTTGGCGGCGCAACCACCACACGCGGTGGCAAAACACATTTTAAACCACCATTTTATTTTCCCTATTTATTATTGTATTTATTTATTTTTATTTTCTTTAATTTATTTCTTTTATTATTTATTATTATTATTATTTTATTATTTTATTTATATTTCTTTTGTTTTTCCAGCTTTTGAGCTGTGTACACCTCCCTCCGCCGCTCAGCCATGTTACTGTGCATATCCAGGAAAGCCTGCAGCTTTCCTCTGCGTGGGAGCATGGCACCATCATCATAGCTGTCCATCATGTGCTTCACCTTTCTTCACCTTCAATACCACCTGCAAATCACAAATCAATCACAGATCACAACTCAATTTACAGCAAACCAGCAATTCATCACAGCCTTCATCACCACCAATCAATCCCTTGAGCCCGTGCTCACCGCCGTGCCTCTGAGTATCCAAATCAGCAGCACCCATGGCTGCTTCTCAGCCAAGACCCGAGTTTCTCTCTTTACACCCAAAATTGGGCACCCACGGCATCACCTTGGCAGAGCCCAGGCCCGTGCCTCCTCTCCTCAGTCTTCCAAGCCAGCACCACAGCACCGCCGTGAACCTCAGATCCAGTTCAGCACCACCACGGCCCTTGCGTCACCGCCGCTGCTGTCGTGCCCAGTCGTCCTCACCGCCGCCGTGAAGCCTAAGCCCAGACCCGAGCTCCTCTGCTCGAATTCCTCAGGCCCGCGCCTGCACTTCCGGCCACCGCATCACCGAGCCCGTGCTCGATCCCTTTCCAGAACCACCAGCGCCGCTGATCACAGAAGTCACCACCACGGCCCTTGCGTCACCGCCGCTGCTGTCGTGCCCAGTCCACGAGCCCGTGCTCGTCTCCGTCAACCCAGCGACGCCGCCCACCGGTCTTCTTTGACCCGTGCTCTGCCCAGGTCCGTGCCTCTGCTGCTGCTGCTCATCTCCGCCGCCGAGCCCGTGCTCTGCTCAGCCCAGCCGGCGCCGCTCTTCCTTGCCGCTCCCTCTCTCTCTTGCTGCACGGAATGAGAAGAAGAAATGAGAAAAAGAAAGAAGGACCGGAAAAGAAGAAAGAAAGAAAAGAAATAAAAAGTCAAACGGGCCTGTTGACCCATTGACCAAGGCCCAAGCCCAATCATTTGGGGCCTTCACTGCACCTGGCCCATGCCAGCCTTCAATTGTCCAACTGTTATGGGCACCCGCCACATCCAAAGACGGCTCCGTTAAGTATGGCTGCGCCTTCCACCCGTTCCCGAGGGCCATGTTCAGTTTCTGAGCATATGGTTGAGTCGTCCACCCGCACTAGACGGCAGTGTCTATTTTCTAGACACGACAGTAACAGTTTCCAAACTCGTTTATTTATTATAATTTATTTTTATTTAATTTGTTTTCCGCATTTAAATATTTGTGAATAATTTTGGAAGTTGTTATTGTATAATTATTTGTTTGATTTTATATTTGTTTGATTTGAATAATTACAAAAACCCAAAAACATATTCTTTTTGTATTTCAATTATTTGAGTGTTTATTTAAGTATTTTATATTTTTTGATTTGTTAATTGAATCGAAACCAATTTGGTTCTTCTAAGTAGCTTATGTGAATTTGTTTGTTTGATTCTGTTTTATGGAGAACTTTTATGTGTTTATGTTATGGGGTTCGAAACTTATAATATTTGCATGTAATTGGAGCTAGAATTAAGATTTACGGCTTTCCGGAATCTGATTCACTAAAGTAGTAAAGGCTTTGGACAAAGGTCGGAATCAAATAAAAAGGATTGCAAATAGATGGACTTTTCCATACTAGGTTGTTCACTTTAATTGACAACTCTTTTCTATGCATTAAACATGAATTAATTTACTAGCGTCTAGACTTTGATTGAATGTTTAATCGGTTAATCTAGAGTGCGAATCACTTAGGTTAATTTTCATAGAAAGGTTTTATTTGGGGAGTGATCAGCGTCTGACATTCCACATATGTCAATTTCGGATTCATGACTTAGGGAATTGGTTGTTTTCGATTCATGTTTTAACTCTTATGATTGTAGTTTTGAGTTGTGTATTTAATGTCCTTTTCCATTTAGAATTGTAATTAGTAGTTTAGATAAGTAGTTTAGATTCATTGATTCAATCTTTTAAATCCCCCTTTATTTCAATATGAATATGTATATATATACTTGTATATTTGTGACACTAATTCTTTATAATAATTCTTTGTTTAGGTACTACCCCAATCTCCGTTGTTAACGATCCCTACTTGCTTTATACTACCGATGATTTTAGGGTTTAAATTGATGCTTGCAAAAAGCCAGACCAATTTTTGGCGCCGTTGCAACTAGGCCGGTGCCATAGCCTCCCCAGGGGTAGAACATGACCCTCGGAAGGTGCTCCAACTGACGGCACTCGAAAATCTCGATTCCTTTGTGAGTTATGAATTTTCTCGGTTTAATACTATGGAAAATCGTAAATCACAAACGACACGAGATTTTCGAGTTCCGTCAGTTGGAGCACTTTCTACAAAACATGTTTTACCATTGGGGAAGTTTGACATGCTCAAAGTTTAACGAAAATGGGGGTTGGCCTTGTGTAGATATGTCGGGGCCAGAACGGGCCGAACCTGGCCGAGTTCCCTTCTTTCTCCAACTTGGCGGGTGCCATAGCCTCCCCAGGGGTAGAACATGACCCTCAGAAGGTGCTCCAACTGACGGCACTCGAAAAGCTCGATTGGTTTGTGAGTTATGAATTTCAAGGGTTTAATACTATGGAAAATCGTAAATCACAAACGACACGAGATTTTGGAGTTCCGTCAGTTGGAGCAATTTCTAAAAATCATGTTTTACCACTGTGGTAGCTTTGACATGCTCAAAGTTTAACGAAAATGGGGATTGGCCTTGTTTACAGGTGCCAGGTGATATGCTAAAAGCATGCATCAATTTAAACCCTAAAATCATCGGTAGTATAAAGGAAGTAGGGATCGTTAACAACGGGGATTAGGGGTAGTACCTAAACAAAGAATCATTATAAAGAATTAGTGTCACAAATATACAGGTATATATATACATATTTACAAAATCAAAGGGGAATTTAAAGGTTGAAACTGTTTAAACTAAATGATTAATCTACAAATAATAAATTAAATACAATGGAATGGAACATGAAACATATAACTCACAACCACAAGTATACAAGTTTATCAATCATTAAACTGAAAATTAATCAATTCCCTAGCCATGAATCCGAAATTAACATATGTGGAATGCTGGAACGCCAATTATCATTCCCCAAATAAAACTTTCCCTATGAAAATTAACTCCGAGAACGCTCTGTCAAGCTAATCAATTAAACATGCAAAGGTGATCAATCAAAACATGTCCAACGCATAGAAAAAGAGTTGTTAATTAAAGTGCACGACCTAGTGAGAACGCTCATCTATCCATGATCCTTTTTATTTGATTCCAACATTAAAGACAAAATCAAATAAACAAATTCACATAAGCTGCTAGAAGAACTAATTAAATCCAATCCAATAATTAAATAAATCCATAAACAAGGGCTGAAAATTACATAATCCATGTCATGTTAACTAATACAAAAGATTAACAAGCAACAAAGAGGTATAAATTTAAAGGCTAAGTCGAAATACACCATATGAATAGCATGAAGATCTTGAAGCCACAAAACCTTGAATCCTTGAACGCAAGCAATCCAAGCCGTGAAAACAAGTTGGAGATGGTGATGGTGATGTCGAAATATGGTTGGTGATGATGGTGATTTCGCCTTCTCCTCCTCCTTGAAGTCTTGAGAACCCTTGCACTAGAGAATGGAAACCGAGAACTTTGGATGGTGGTGTTGCTGAAACTTGAGAGGTATGGAATGGTATTTTTCTCGGGTAGAAGGTGTCCAGAATTGTGTTGAAGAGCAGCCTGTTTATAGGAGAAATCATGGAACCCTTGATGCAATCCTAGCCCTCCATCTAGATGTCGAAATCTTTTAGGATTTATCTCTTAATTGTTGCTGAAAATTAATTGAGTAGCCACCAAGAAACCCTTCTCTTTTTGCCGAAATTAGGACTAGATTCATCCATAAAAATCTGATTTAATTCCTTGATAAACCTAGTTGAGTTCCACATGGATTCTCCTTGCATTGGTTGCCGAAACCATAGATGAATAGTGCCGAATGAACAGTGCCGAATTTCCTCCAATTAATCTCTTAAAAATCTGAATTAATCTCCTTGGATAATTGCCAAAATATTTCCTTGAGTAGCCCACTTCCTCTCTTGCCGAAATTCCATCTAAATACATTCCCAAAAATCTGAATTAGTATCCTAAAAGAAGTAGGTATTTAAGAGAATAAAAACTTTGGGAAAGTAAAAAGATTTAATAAATAAAAAGTCCTAATCCTATATGGAAAGGAAATATGCGGCAAAGAAGAATAATCTCCCTTATTTCCCTTGTAATTTTCGTCCAAAATAAACCCTAATGGGCTAGGGTTACATTCAAGAGTCCAATAGACTTGTTTTCATGGATTTGGGCCTCCCAATCGGGCCTCATGGCAGCCCACCTCTTAATGGGCCTCGAAAAAGCCCATTAAGCTTCGTAATTTTTCCGAGTTCCAATTTTCCATTCCGAGCTGAAATAGTAATCCTGGTTGCACTAGGATTCCTGACGTCATTAGGATTCCTGCCAAGTGTAGGAGAAAGCACAAATGAGGAAAGATTTTAAATGAGGAAAGTTTCCAAAACAAATTAGGAAAGTCAAAACAAGAAAGTTTCCTAAAAACCTCATTTTATTCATTAACACATTTAAACATCATTTCGGGACTCAAAAGATGGAAACTAAGCTAAAATAGCAAAGTTACAATTAAATCATAGCCAAATAATGGGAAAACACATTAAAAACGTCACATTATATGTTCCTATCACCAGGGCCATAAAGGGCCGAACCTGGCCGAGTTCCATTCTTTCTCCAACTTGGCCGGTGCCATAGCCTCCCCAGGGGAAGAACATGCCCCTCAGAAGGTGCTCCAACTGACGGCACTCGAAAATCTCGATTCCTTTGTGAGTTATGAATTTCATGGGTTTAATACTATGGAAAAACGTAAATCACAAACGACACAAGATTTTCGAGGTCCGTCAGTTGGAGCACTTTCTAAAAATCATGTTTTACCACTGGGGAAGCTTTGACATGCTCAAAGTTTAACGAAAATGGGGGTTGGCCTTGTTTAGAGGTGCCAGGGCCAGAACGGGCCGAACCTAGCCGAGTTCCCTTCTTTCCCCAACTTGGCCGGTACCATAGGCTCCCCAAGGGTAGAACATGACCCTCAGAAGGTGCTCCAACTGACGGCACTCGAAAAGCTCGATTCGTTTGTGAGTTATGAATTTCAAGGGTTTAATACTATGGAAAATCGTAAATCACAAACGACACGAGATTTTGGAGTTCCGTCAGTTGGAGCACTTTCTAAAAATCATGTTTTACCAATGTGGAAGCTTTGACATGCTCAAAGTTTAACGAAAATGAGGGTTGGCCTTGTTTACAGGTGCCAGGGCCAGAAAGGGCCGAACCTGGCCGAGTTCCATTCTTTCTCCAACTTGGCCGGTGCCATAGCCTCCCCAGGGGTAGAACATCACCCTCAGAAGGTGCTCCAACTGACGGCACTCGAAAATCTCGATTCCTTTGTGAGTTATGAATTTCATGGGTTTAATACTATGGAAAATCGTAAATCACAAACGACACGAGATTTTGGAGTTCCGTCAGTTGGAGCACTTTCTAAAAATCATGTTTTACCACTGTGGAAGCTTTGACATGCTCAAAGTTTAACGAAAATGGGGGTTGGCCTTGTTTACAGGTGCCAGGGCCAGAAAGGGCCGAACCTGGCCGAGTTCCATTCTTTCTCCAACTTGGCCGGTGCCATAGCCTCCCCAGCGGTAGAATATGACCCTCAGAAGGTGCTCCAACTGACGGCACTCGAAAATCTCGATTCGTTTGTGAGTTATGAATTTCCTCGGTTTAATACTATGGAAAATCGTAAATCACAAACGACACGAGATTTTCGAGTTCCGTCAGTTGGACAAGTTTCTAAAAATCATGTTTTACCATTGGGGAAGCTTTGACATGCTCAAAGTTTAACGAAAATGGGGGTTGGGCTTGTTTAGAGGTGCCAGGGCCAGAACGGGCCGAACCTGGCCGAGTTCCCTTCTTTCTCCAACTTGGCCGGTGCCATAGTCTCCCAAGGGGTAGAACATGACCCTCAGAAGGTGCTCCAACTGACGGCACTCAAAAATCTTGATTCGTTTGTGAGTTATGAATTTCCTCGGTTTAATACTATGGAAAATCGTAAATCACAAACGACACGAGATTTTCGAGTTCCGTCAGTTGGAACACTTTCTAAAAATCATGTTTTACCACTGGGGAAGCTTTGACATGCTCAAAATTTAACGAAAATGGGGGTTGGCCTTGTTCAGAGGTGCCAGGGCCAGAACGGGCCGAACCTGGCCGAGTTCCCTTCTTTCTCCAACTTGGCCGGTGCCATAGCCTCCCCAGGGGTAGAACATCACCCTCAGAAGGTGCTCCAACTGACGGCACTCGAAAAGCTCGATTCGTTTGTGAGTTATGAATTTCAAGGGTTTAATACTATGGAAAATCGTAAATCACAAACGACACGAGATTTTCGAGTTCCGTCAGTTGGAGCATTTTCTAAAAATCATGTTTTACCATTGGGGAAGCTTTGACATGCTCAAAGTTTAACGAAAATGGGGGTTAGCCTTGTTTGGAGGTGCCAGGGCCAGAACGGGCCGAACCTGGCCGAGTTCCCTTCTTTCTCCAACTTGGCCGGTGCCATAGGCTCCCAAGGGGTAGAACATGACCCTCAGAAGGTGCTCCAACTAACGGCACTCGAAAATCTCGATTCGTTTGTGAGTTATGAATTTCCTCGGTTTAATACTATGGAAAATCGTAAATCACAAACAACACGAGCTTTTCGAGTTCCGTCAGTTGGAGCACTTTCTAAAAAATATGTTTTACCATTGGGGAAGTTTGACATGCTCAAAGTTTAACGAAAATGGGGGTTGGCCTTGTTTAGAGGTGTCGGGGCCAGAATGGGCCGAACCAGGCCGAGTTCCCTTCTTTCTCCAACTTGGCGGGTGCCATAGCCTTCCCAGGGGTAGAACATGACCCTCAGAAGGTGCTCCAACTGACGGCACTCGAAAAGCTCGATTCGTTTCTGAGTTATGAATTTCAAGGGTTTAATATTATGGAAAATCGTAAATCACAAACGACACGAGATTTTGGAGTTCCGTCAGTTGGAGCACTTTCTAAAAATCATGTTTTACCACTGTGGAAGCTTTGACATGCTCAAAGTT
This sequence comes from Rubus parviflorus, assembly GCA_029955375.1. Classification (NCBI taxonomy): domain Eukaryota; kingdom Viridiplantae; phylum Streptophyta; class Magnoliopsida; order Rosales; family Rosaceae; genus Rubus; species Rubus parviflorus. The sequence goes on along the minus strand of JARGGL010000008.1, from coordinate 317,191 downwards.
TAACGAAAATGGGGGTTGGCCTTGTTTACAGGTGCCAGGGCCAGAAAGGGCCGAACCTGGCCGAGTTCCATTCTTTCTACAACTTGGCCGGTGCCATAGCTTCCCCAGGGGTAGAACATGACCCTCAGAAGGTGAGCGACGGCACTGGAAAATCTCGATTCCTCTGTGAGTTATGAATTTCATGGGTTTAATACTATGGAAAATCGTAAATCACAAACGACACGAGATTTTCGAGTTCCGTCAGTTGGAGCAGTTTCTAAAAATCATGTTTTACCATTGGGGAATCTTTGACATGCTCAAAGTTTAACGAAAATGGGGGTTGGCCTTGTTTAGAGGTGCCAGGGCCAGAACGGGCCGAACCTGGCCGAGTTCCCTTCTTTCTACAACTTGGCCGGTGCCATAGCCTCCCCAGGGGTAGAACATGACCCTCAGAAGGTGCTCCAACTGACGGCACTCGAAAAGCTCGATTCGTTTGTGAGTTATGAATTTCCTCGGTTTAATACTATGGAAAATCGTAAATCACAAACGACACGAGATTTTCGAGTTCCGTCAGTTGGACAAGTTTCTAAAAATCATGTTTTACCATTGGGGAAGCTTTGACATGCTCAAAGTTTAACGAAAATGGGGGTTGGGCTTGTTTAGAGGTGCCAGGGCCAGAACGGGCCGAACCTGGCCGAGTTCCCTTCTTTCTCCAACTTGGCCGGTGCCATAGTCTCCCAAGGGGTAGAACATGACCCTCAGAAGGTGCTCCAACTGACGGCACTCAAAAATCTTGATTCGTTTGTGAGTTATGAATTTCCTCGGTTTAATACTATGGAAAATCGTAAATCACAAACGACACGAGATTTTCGAGTTCCGTCAGTTGGAACACTTTCTAAAAATCATGTTTTACCACTGGGGAAGCTTTGACATGCTCAAAATTTAACGAAAATGGGGGTTGGCCTTGTTTAGAGGTGCCGGGGCCAGAACGGGCCGAACCTGGCCGAGTTCCCTTCTTTCTCCAACTTGGCCGGTGCCATAGCCTCCCCAGGGGTAGAACATCACCCTCAGAAGGTGCTCCAACTGACGGCACTCGAAAAGCTCGATTCGTTTGTGAGTTATGAATTTCAAGGGTTTAATACTATGGAAAATCGTAAATCACAAACGACACGAGATTTTCGAGTTCCGTCAGTTGGAGCATTTTCTAAAAATCATGTTTTACCATTGGGGAAGCTTTGACATGCTCAAAGTTTAACGAAAATGGGGGTTGGCCTTGTTTGGAGGTGCCAGGGCCAGAACGGGCCGAACCTGGCCGAGTTCCCTTCTTTCTCCAACTTGGCCGGTGCCATAGGCTCCCAAGGGGTAGAACATGACCCTCAGAAGGTGCTCCAACTAACGGCACTCGAAAATCTCGATTCGTTTGTGAGTTATGAATTTCCTCGGTTTAATACTATGGAAAATCGTAAATCACAAACGACACGAGATTTTCGAGTTCCGTCAGTTGGAACACTTTCTAAAAATCATGTTTTACCACTGGGGAAGCTTTGACATGCTCAAAATTTAACGAAAATGGGGGTTGGCCTTGTTTAGAGGTGCCAGGGCCAGAACGGGCCGAACCTGGCCGAGTTCCCTTCTTTCTCCAACTTGGCCGGTGCCATAGTCTCCCAAGGGGTAGAACATGACCCTCAGAAGGTGCTCCAACTGACGGCACTCAAAAATCTTGATTCGTTTGTGAGTTATGAATTTCCTCGGTTTAATACTATGGAAAATCGTAAATCACAAACGACACGAGATTTTCGAGTTCCGTCAGTTGGAACACTTTCTAAAAATCATGTTTTACCACTGGGGAAGCTTTGACATGCTCAAAATTTAACGAAAATGGGGGTTGGCCTTGTTTAGAGGTGCCAGGGCCAGAACGGGCCGAACCTGGCCGAGTTCCCTTCTTTCTCCAACTTGGCCGGTGCCATAGCCTCCCCAGGGGTAGAACATCACCCTCAGAAGGTGCTCCAACTGACGGCACTCGAAAAGCTCGATTCGTTTGTGAGTTATGAATTTCAAGGGTTTAATACTATGGAAAATCGTAAATCACAAACGACACGAGATTTTCGAGTTCCGTCAGTTGGAGCATTTTCTAAAAACCATGTTTTACCATTGGGGAAGCTTTGACATGCTCAAAGTTTAACGAAAATGGGGGTTAGCCTTGTTTGGAGGTGCCAGGGCCAGAACGGGCCGAACCTGGCCGAGTTCCCTTCTTTCTCCAACTTGGCCGGTGCCATAGGCTCCCAAGGGGTAGAACATGACCCTCAGAAGGTGCTCCAACTAACGGCACTCGAAAATCTCGATTCGTTTGTGAGTTATGAATTTCCTCGGTTTAATACTATGGAAAATCGTAAATCACAAACAACACGAGCTTTTCGAGTTCCGTCAGTTGGAGCACTTTCTAAAAAATATGTTTTACCATTGGGGAAGTTTGACATGCTCAAAGTTTAACGAAAATGGGGGTTGGCCTTGTTTAGAGGTGTCGGGGCCAGAACGGGCCGAACCAGGCCGAGTTCCCTTCTTTCTCCAACTTGGCGGGTGCCATAGCCTTCCTAGGGGTAGAACATGACCCTCAGAAGGTGCTCCAACTGACGGCACTCGAAAAGCTCGATTCGTTTCTGAGTTATGAATTTCAAGGGTTTAATATTATGGAAAATCGTAAATCACAAACGACACGAGATTTTGGAGTTCCGTCAGTTGGAGCACTTTCTAAAAATCATGTTTTACCACTGTGGAAGCTTTGACATGCTCAAAGTTTAACGAAAATGGGGGTTGGCCTTGTTTACAGGTGCCAGGGCCAGAAAGGGCCGAACCTGGCCGAGTTCCATTCTTTCTACAACTTGGCCGGTGCCATAGCTTCCCCAGGGGTAGAACATGACCCTCAGAAGGTGCTCCAACTGACGGCACTGGAAAATCTCGATTCCTCTGTGAGTTATGAATTTCATGGGTTTAATACTATGGAAAATCGTAAATCACAAACGACACGAGATTTTCGAGTTCCGTCAGTTGGAGCAGTTTCTAAAAATTATGTTTTACCATTGGGGAATCTTTGACATGCTCAAAGTTTAACGAAAATGGGGGTTGGCCTTGTTTAGAGGTGCCAGGGCCAGAACGGGCCGAACCTGGCCGAGTTCCCTTCTTTCTACAACTTGGCCGGTGCCATAGCCTCCCCAGGGGTAGAACATGACCCTCAGAAGGTGCTCCAACTGACGGCACTCGAAAAGCTCGATTCGTTTGTGAGTTATGAATTTCCTCGGTTTAATACTATGGAAAATCGTAAATCACAAACAACACGAGCTTTTCGAGTTCCGTCAGTTGGAGCACTTTCTAAAAAATATGTTTTACCATTGGGGAAGTTTGACATGCTCAAAGTTTAACGAAAATGGGGGTTGGCCTTGTTTAGAGGTGTCGGGGCCAGAACGGGCCGAACCAGGCCGAGTTCCCTTCTTTCTCCAACTTGGCGGGTGCCATAGCCTTCCTAGGGGTAGAACATGACCCTCAGAAGGTGCTCCAACTGACGGCACTCGAAAAGCTCGATTCGTTTCTGAGTTATGAATTTCAAGGGTTTAATATTATGGAAAATCGTAAATCACAAACGACACGAGATTTTGGAGTTCCGTCAGTTGGAGCACTTTCTAAAAATCATGTTTTACCACTGTGGAAGCTTTGACATGCTCAAAGTTTAACGAAAATGGGGGTTGGCCTTGTTTACAGGTGCCAGGGCCAGAAAGGGCCGAACCTGGCCGAGTTCCATTCTTTCTACAACTTGGCCGGTGCCATAGCTTCCCCAGGGGTAGAACATGACCCTCAGAAGGTGCTCCAACTGACGGCACTGGAAAATCTCGATTCCTCTGTGAGTTATGAATTTCATGGGTTTAATACTATGGAAAATCGTAAATCACAAACGACACGAGATTTTCGAGTTCCGTCAGTTGGAGCAGTTTCTAAAAATTATGTTTTACCATTGGGGAATCTTTGACATGCTCAAAGTTTAACGAAAATGGGGGTTGGCCTTGTTTAGAGGTGCCAGGGCCAGAACGGGCCGAACCTGGCCGAGTTCCCTTCTTTCTACAACTTGGCCGGTGCCATAGCCTCCCCAGGGGTAGAACATGACCCTCAGAAGGTGCTCCAACTGACGGCACTCGAAAAGCTCGATTCGTTTGTGAGTTATGAATTTCCTCGGTTTAATACTATGGAAAATCGTAAATCACAAACGACACGAGATTTTCGAGTTCCGTCAGTTGGACAAGTTTCTAAAAATCATGTTTTACCATTGGGGAAGCTTTGACATGCTCAAAGTTTAACGAAAATGGGGGGTTGGGCTTGTTTAGAGGTGCCAGGGCCAGAACGGGCCGAACCTGGCCGAGTTCCCTTCTTTCTCCAACTTGGCCGGTGCCATAGTCTCCCAAGGGGTAGAACATGACCCTCAGAAGGTGCTCCAACTGACGGCACTCAAAAATCTTGATTCGTTTGTGAGTTATGAATTTCCTCGGTTTAATACTATGGAAAATCGTAAATCACAAACGACACGAGATTTTCGAGTTCCGTCAGTTGGAACACTTTCTAAAAATCATGTTTTACCACTGGGGAAGCTTTGACATGCTCAAAATTTAACGAAAATGGGGGTTGGCCTTGTTTAGAGGTGCCGGGGCCAGAACGGGCCGAACCTGGCCGAGTTCCCTTCTTTCTCCAACTTGGCCGGTGCCATAGCCTCCCCAGGGGTAGAACATCACCCTCAGAAGGTGCTCCAACTGACGGCACTCGAAAAGCTCGATTCGTTTGTGAGTTATGAATTTCAAGGGTTTAATACTATGGAAAATCGTAAATCACAAACGACACGAGATTTTCGAGTTCCGTCAGTTGGAGCATTTTCTAAAAATCATGTTTTACCATTGGGGAAGCTTTGACATGCTCAAAGTTTAACGAAAATGGGGGTTGGCCTTGTTTGGAGGTGCCAGGGCCAGAACGGGCCGAACCTGGCCGAGTTCCCTTCTTTCTCCAACTTGGCCGGTGCCATAGGCTCCCAAGGGGTAGAACATGACCCTCAGAAGGTGCTCCAACTAACGGTACTTGAAAATCTCGATTCGTTTGTGAGTTATGAATTTCCTCGGTTTAATACTATGGAAAATCGTAAATCACAAACAACACGAGCTTTTCGAGTTCCGTCAGTTGGAGCACTTTCTAAAAAATATGTTTTACCATTGGGGAAGTTTGACATGTTCAAAGTTTAACGAAAATGGGGGTTGGCCTTGTTTAGAGGTGTCGGGGCCAGAACGGGCCGAACCAGGCCGAGTTCCCTTCTTTCTCCAACTTGGCGGGTGCCATAGCCTTCCCAGGGGTAGAACATGACCCTCAGAAGGTGCTCCAACTGACGGCACTCGAAAAGCTAGATTCGTTTCTGAGTTATGAATTTCAAGGGTTTAATATTATGGAAAATCGTAAATCACAAACGACACGAGATTTTGGAGTTCCGTCAGTTGGAGCACTTTCTAAAAATCATGTTTTACCACTGTGGAAGCTTTGACATGCTCAAAGTTTAACGAAAATGGGGGTTGGCCTTGTTTACAGGTGCCAGGGCCAGAAAGGGCCGAACCTGGCCGAGTTCCATTCTTTCTACAACTTGGCCGGTGCCATAGCTTCCCCAGGGGTAGAAGATGACCCTCAGAAGGTGCTCCAACTGACGGCACTGGAAAATCTCGATTCCTCTGTGAGTTATGAATTTCATGGGTTTAATACTATGGAAAATCGTAAATCACAAACGACACGAGATTTTCGAGTTCCGTCAGTTGGAGCAGTTTCTAAAAATCATGTTTTACCATTGGGGAATCTTTGACATGCTCAAAGTTTAACGAAAATGGGGGTTGGCCTTATTTAGAGGTGCCAGGGCCAGAACGGGCCGAACCTGGCCGAGTTCCCTTCTTTCAACAACTTGGCCGGTGCCATAGCCTCCCCAGGGGTAGAACATGACCCTCAGAAGGTGCTCCAACTGACGGCACTCGAAAAGCTCGATTCGTTTCTGAGTTATGAATTTCAAGGGTTTAATACTATGGAAAATCGTAAATCACAAACGACACGAGATTTTGGAGTTCCGTCAGTTGGAGCACTTTCTAAAAATCATGTTTTACCACTGTGGAAGCTTTGACATGCTCAAAGTTTAACGAAAATGGGGGTTGGCCTTGTTTACAGGTGCCAGGGCCAGAAAGGGCCGAACCTGGCCGAGTTCCCTTCTTTCTCCAACTTGGCGGGTGCCATAGCCTCCCCAGGGGTAGAACATGACCCTCAGAAGGTGCTCCAACTGACGGCACTCGAAAAGCTCGATTGGTTTGTGAGTTATGAATTTCAAGGGTTTAATACTATGGAAAATCGTAAATCACAAGCGACACGAGATTTTCGAGTTCCGTCAGTTGGAGCACTTTCTAAAAATCATGTTTTACCACTGTGGAAGCTTTGACATGCTTAAAGTTTAACGAAAATGGGGGTTGGCCTTGTTTACAGGTGCCAGGGCCAGAAAGGGCCGAACCTGGCCGAGTTCCATTCTTTCTCCAACTTGGCCGGTGCCATAGCTTCCCCAGGGGTAGATGATAGGAGCACAAAGTGTGACGTTTTTAATATGTTTTTCCCATTCTTTGGCTGCATTTTACTTATAACTTTGCTATTTTAGCTTAGTTTCCATCTTTGAGTCCCCAAATGATATTTAAATGTATAAATAAATTAAAGTGTGGTTTTTAAATAATTTCCTTCATATTTTAGGAAATTTTCCTAATTTGTTTTTAGAATCTTGTCATTTGAGTTCTTTCCTACATTTGGCAGGAATCCTAAAGAATTTAGCAATACATTTCCAAGAAGAGCACGAAAAGTCAACTGTGGCTTCTCGATATCAAAGACTGTACGAATCAACATTCGGAGGATGTTATCTTGAAGATTCGGAAAGAGGAAGAAAAATTATGTAATTACCTTTCCGACAATTTTTTTCCGGCGAACCACCACCACCACAAGTGGCGGCAGAACCACCAAACAACCACCAACCATGGTGGTGAGACAAAAGGGCAGCAGCTCACATGTTTTGCTGCATCATTTCCATGTGGCCAAGTCAGAAATTTCACTCCTCACATGCCAAAAATCTGCCATATTCCTTCCCCCCCACTAGGTTCCTTACAACTTTTCACTTTAGCTTTCTTTTGCATTTCTTACTCACATATTCTATTGTAAAGAATGGGGGCTGCATGTGAGCTGTTGGTAGCAATGGATGGTGAGGATTACATCAAGGATTCCATGTTTTCTCCTATAAATAGGCTGCCCCTTAACACATCCAAAAGACCTTACATCCATATTTTCAGAATACATCTACAATTTTCGTCCATTCTCTAGTGCCTAGGGTTTGCAAGTCTTCAAGGAGGAGAAGTAGCCGCCATCTACACCAAAAACCAGCCGTGACCTCCATCTGCACCACCTTGCCGTGCTCTCTTGTGTTGCTTGCTTTCAAGGATTCAAGGGTTCGTGGTCTCCATGTTCGCCATGTTTTCCATCCGGTGTATTTCGGTTTACTCTTTAATTACTCTTTATGAGTTCTTCTTTGTTGTTTGTAAATTGTATGTATTAGTTAACATGACTTAAGGGCATGATTTGCAGCCCATGATTATGAGTTATATTGTGTTTGGAATTAAATTACTTCTGATTTTCTAAGTCGCTTATGTGTTTCTGTTTATTTGATTCTGTTTTATGGAGAACTTTTATGTGTTTATGTTATAGGAGTGCACGCTTATAATGTTTGCATGTAATTGGTGCTAGAATTAAGGTTTGCGGCGTTCCGGAATCTAATTCACTAAAGTAGTAAAGGCTTTGGACAAAGGTCGGAATCAAATAAAAAGGATTGCAAATAGATGGACTTTTCCATACTAGGTTGTGCACTTTAATTGACAACTCTTTTCTATACTTTAAACATGGTTTGATTAGCTAACTTTTTAGACTAAGATGGCATGTTTAATTTGGTTAACCTAGGTGCTTTCACTTAGGGTAATTTTCGTGGTTAGGGTTTGATTGGGAATGATTAGCTTCTGATTGTTCACAATGTCAATTTCGGATTCATGATAAGGAAATTGGTTGTCTTCAATTCATACTTTAACTCATATGATTGTGGTTGTGTTTCATGTACTTAACGTTCCATTCCATGTAAGGTTGTCATTAGTAATTGTAATTAGTAGTTTAGATAAGTAGTTTTATATAAATCAATCTCTCTACACCCCCTTATTTTGATGTGAATATGTATATATATACTTGTATATTTGTGACACTAATTCTTTCTAATGATTCTTTGTTTAGGTACTACCCCTAATCCCCGTTGTTAACGATCCCTACTTGCTTTATACTACCGATGATTTTAGGGTTTAAATTGATGCTTGCAAAAGCCATATCAGTAGAACATGACCCTCAGAAGGTGCTCCAACTGACGGCACTGGAAATTCTCGATTCCTCTGTGAGTTATGAATTTCATGGGTTTAATACTATGGAAAATCGTAAATCACAAACGACACGAGATTTTCGAGTTCCGTCAGTTGGAGCACTTTCTAAAAATCATGTTTTACCATTGGGGAATCTTTGACATGCTCAAAGTTTAACGAAAATGGGGGTTGGCCTTGTTTAGAGGTGCCAGGGCCAGAACGGGCCGAACCTGGCCGAGTTCCCTTCTTTCTACAACTTGGCCGGTGCCATAGCCTCCCCAGGGGTAGAACATGACCCTCAGAAGGTGCTCCAACTGACGGCACTCGAAAATCTCGATTCCTCTGTAAGTTATGAATTTCCTCGTTTTAATACTATGGAAAATCGTAAATCACAAACGACACGAGATTTTCGAGTTCCGTCAGTTGGAGCACTTTCGAAAAAACATGTTTTACCATTGGGGAAGTTTGACATGCTCAAAATTTAACGAAAATGGGGGTTGGCCTTGTGTAGATGTGTCGGGGCCAGAACGGGCCGAACCTGGCCGAGTTCCCTTCTTTCTCCAACTTGGCGGGTGCCATAGCCTCCCCAGGGGTAGAACATGACCCTCAGAAGGTGCTCCAACTGACGGCACTCGAAAAGCTCGATTGGTTTGTGAGTTATGAATTTCAAGGGTTTAATACTATGGAAAATCGTAAATCACAAGCGACACGAGATTTTCGAGTTCCGTCAGTTGGAGCACTTTCTAAAAATCATGTTTTACCACTGTGGAAGCTTTGACATGCTTAAAGTTTAACGAAAATGGGGGTTGGCCTTGTTTACAGGTGCCAGGGCCAGAAAGGGCCGAACCTGGCCGAGTTCCATTCTTTCTCCAACTTGGCCGGTGCCATAGACTCCCCAGGGGTAGAACATGACCCTCAGAAGGTGCTCCAACTGACGGCAATCGAAAAGCTCGATTCGTTTGTAAGTTATGAATTTCCTCGGTTTAATACTATGGAAAATCGTAAATCACAAACGACAAGAGATTTTCGAGTTCCGTCAGTCGGATCACTTTCTAAAAATCATGTTTTACCATTGGGGAAGCTTTGACATGCTCAAAGTTTAACGAAAATGGGGGTTGGCCTTGTTTGGAGGTGCCAGGCCAGAACGGGCCGAACCTGGCCGAGTTCCCTTCTTTCTACAACTTGGCCGGTGCCATAGCCTCCCCAGGGGTAGAACATGACCCTCAGAAGGTGCTCCAACTGACGGCATTCGAAAATCTTGATTCCTTTGTGAGTTATGAATTTCCTCGGTTTAATACTATGGAAAATCATAAATCACAAACGACACGAGATTTTCGAGTTCCGTCAGTCGGAGCACTTTCTAAAAAACATGTTTTACCATTGGGGAAGTTTGACATGCTCAAAGTTTAACGAAAATGGGGGTTGGCCTTGTGTAGATGTGTCGGGGCCAGAACGGGCCGAACCTGGCCGAGTTCGCTTCTTTCTCCAACTTGGCGGGTGCCATAGCCTCCCCAGGGGTAGAACATGACCCTCAGAAGGTGCTCCAACTGACGGCACTTGAAAAGCTCGATTGGTTTGTGAGTTATGAATTTCAAGGGTTTAATACTATGGAAAATCGTAAATCACAAGCGACACGAGATTTTCGAGTTCCGTCAGTTGGAGCACTTTCTAAAAATCATGTTTTACCACTGTGGAAGCTTTGACATGCTTAACGTTTAACGAAAATGGGGGTTGGCCTTGTTTACAGGTGCCAGGGCCAAAAGGGCCGAACCTGGCCGAGTTCCATTCTTTCTCCAACTTGGCCGGTGCCATAGCCTCCCCAGGGGTAGAACATGACCCTCAGAAGGTGCTCCAACTGACGGCACTCGAAAATCTCGATTCGTTTGTGAGTTATGAATTTCAAGGGTTTAATACTATGGAAAATCGTAAATCACAAACGACACGAGATTTTCGAGTTCCGTCAGTTGGAGCACTTTCTAAAAATCATGTTTTACCATTGGGGAAGCTTTGACATGCTCAAAGTTTAACGAAAATGGGGGTTGGGCTTGTTTAGAGATGCCAGGGCCAGAACGGGCCGAACCTGGCCGAGTTCCCTTCTTTCTACAACTTGGCCGGTGCCATAGCCTCCCCAGGGGTAGAACATGACCCTGAGAAGGTGCTCCAACTGACCCGCACTCGAAAAGCTCGATTCGTTTGTGAGTTATGAATTTCAAGGGTTTAATACTATGGAAAATCGTAAATCACAAACGACACGAGATTTTCGAGTTCCGTCAGTTGGAGCACTTTCTAAAAATCATGTTTTACCATTGGGGAAGCTTTGACATGCTCAAAGTTTGACGAAAATGGGGGTTCGCCTTGTTTACAGGTGCCAGGGCCAGAACGGGCCGAACCTGGCCGAGTTCCCTTCTTTCTACAACTTGGCCGGTGCCATAGCCTCCCCAGGGGTAGAACATGACCCTCAGAAGGTGCTCCAACTGACGGCACTCGAAAAGCTCGATTCGTTTGTGAGTTATGAATTTCAAGGGTTTAATACTATGGAAAATCGTAAATCACAAACGACACGAGATTTTCGAGTTCCGTCAGTTGGAGCACTTTCTAAAAATCATGTTTTACCATTGGGGAAGCTTTGACATGCTCAAAGTTTAACGAAAATGGGGGTTCGCCTTGTTTAGTGGTGGCAGGGCCAGAACGGGCCGAACCTGGCCGAGTTCCCTTCTTTCTACAACTTGGCCGGTGCCATAGCCTCCCCAGGGGTAGAACATGACCCTCAGAAGGTGCTCCAACTGACGGTACTCGAAAATCTCGATTCCTTTGTGAGTTATGCATTTCCTCGGTTTAATACTATGGAAAATCGTAAATCACAAACGACACGAGATTTTCGAGTTCCGTCAGTTGGAGCACTTTCTAAAAAACAATATTTACCATTGGGGAAGTTTGACATGCTCAAAGTTTAACGAAAATGGGGGTTGGCCTTGTGTAGATGTGTCGGGGCCAGAACGGGCCGAACCTGGCCGAGTTCCCTTCTTTCTCCAACTTGGCGGGTGCCATAGCCTCCCCAGGGGTAGAACATGACCCTCAGAAGGTGCTCCAACTGACGGCACTTGAAAAGCTCGATTGGTTTGTGAGTTATGAATTTCAAGGGTTTAATACTATGGAAAATCGTAAATCACAAGCGACACGAGATTTTCGAGTTCCGTCAGTTGGAGCACTTTCTAAAAATCATGTTTTACCACTGTGGAAGCTTTGACATGCTTAACGTTTAACGAAAATGGGGGTTGGCCTTGTTTACAGGTGCCAGGGCCAAAAGGGCCGAACCTGGCCGAGTTCCATTCTTTCTCCAACTTGGCCGGTGCCATAGCCTCCCCAGGGGTAGAACATGACCCTCAGAAGGTGCTCCAACTGACGGCACTCGAAAATCTCGATTCGTTTGTGAGTTATGAATTTCAAGGGTTTAATACTATGGAAAATCGTAAATCACAAACGACACGAGATTTTCGAGTTCCGTCAGTTGGAGCACTTTCTAAAAATCATGTTTTACCATTGGGGAAGCTTTGACATGCTCAAAGTTTAACGAAAATGGGGGTTGGGCTTGTTTAGAGATGCCAGGGCCAGAACGGGCCGAACCTGGCCGAGTTCCCTTCTTTCTACAACTTGGCCGGTGCCATAGCCTCCCCAGGGGTAGAACATGACCCTGAGAAGGTGCTCCAACTGACCCGCACTCGAAAAGCTCGATTCGTTTGTGAGTTATGAATTTCCTCGGTTTAATACTATGGAAAATCGTAAATCACAAACGACACGAGATTTTCGAGTTCCGTCAGTTGGAGCACTTTCTAAAAATCATGTTTTACCATTGGGGAAGCTTTGACATGCTCAAAGTTTGACGAAAATGGGGGTTGGCCTTGTTTAGAGGTGCCAGGGCCAGAACGGGCCGAACCTGGCCGAGTTCCCTTCTTTCTCCAACTTGGCCGGTGCCATAGCCTCCCCAGGGGTAGAACATGACCCTCAGAAGGTGCTCCAACTGACGGCACTCGAAAAGCTCGATTCGTTTGTGAGTTATGAATTTCAAGGGTTTAATACTATGGAAAATCGTAAATCACAAACGACACGAGATTTTCGAGTTCCGTCAGTTGGAGCACTTTCTAAAAATCAATATTTACCATTGGGGAAGTTTGACATGCTCAAAGTTTAACGAAAATGGGGGTTGGCCTTGTGTAGATGTGTCGGGGCCAGAACGGGCCGAACCTGGCCGAGTTCCCTTCTTTCTCCAACTTGGCGGGTGCCATAGCCTCCCCAGGGGTAGAACATGACCCTCAGAAGGTGCTCCAACTGACGGCACTCGAAAAGCTCGATTGGTTTGTGAGTTATGAATTTCAAGGGTTTAATACTATGGAAAATCGTAAATCACAAGCGACACGAGATTTTCGAGTTCCGTCAGTTGGAGCACTTTCTAAAAATCATGTTTTACCACTGTGGAAGCTTTGACATGCTTAAAGTTTAACGAAAATGGGGGTTGGCCTTGTTTACAGGTGCCAGGGCCAGAAAGGGCCGAACCTGGCCGAGTTCCATTCTTTCTCCAACTTGGCCGGTGCCATAGACTCCCCAGGGGTAGAACATGACCCTCAGAAGGTGCTCCAACTGACGGCAATCGAAAAGCTCGATTCGTTTGTAAGTTATGAATTTCCTCGGTTTAATACTATGGAAAATCGTAAATCACAAACGACACGAGATTTTCGAGTTCCGTCAGTTAGAGCACTTTCTAAAAATCATGTTTTACCATTGGGGAAGCTTTGACATGCTCAAAGTTTAACGAAAATGGGGGTTGGCCTTGTTTAGAGGTGCCAGGGCCAGAACGGGCCGAACCTGGCCGAGTTCCCTTCTTTCTACAACTTGGCCGGTGCCATAGCCTCCCCAGGGGTAGAACATGACCCTCAGAAGGTGCTCCAACTGACAGCACTCGAAAATATCGATTCCTTTGTGAGTTATGAATTTCAAGGGTTTAATACTATGGAAAATCGTAAATCACAAACGACACGAGATTTTCGAGTTCCGTCAGTCGGAGCACTTTCTAAAAATCATGTTTTACCATTGGTGAAGCTTTGACATGCTCAAAGTTTAACGAAAATGGGGGTTGGCCTTATTTGGAGGTGCCAGGCCAGAACGGGCCGAACCTGGCCGAGTTCCCTTCTTTCTACAACTTGGCCGGTGCCATAGCCACCCCAGGGGTAGAACATGACCCTCAGAAGGTGCTCCAACTGACGGCACTCGAAAATTTCGATTCCTTTGTGAGTTATGAATTTCCTCGGTTTAATACTATGGAAAATCGTAAATCACAAACGACACGAGATTTTCGAGTTCCGTCAGTCGGAGCACTTTCTAAAAAACATGTTTTACCATTGGGGAAGTTTGACATGCTCAAAGTTTAAGGAAAATGGGGGTTGGCCTTGTGTAGATGTGTCGGGGCCAGAACGGGCCGAACCTGGCCGAGTTCGCTTCTTTCTCCAACTTGGCGGGTGCCATAGCCTCCCCAGGGGTAGAACATGACCCTCAGAAGGTGCTCCAACTGACGGCACTTGAAAAGCTCGATTGGTTTGTGAGTTATGAATTTCAAGGGTTTAATACTATGGAAAATCGTAAATCACAAGCGACACGAGATTTTCGAGTTCCGTCAGTTGGAGCACTTTCTAAAAATCATGTTTTACCACTGTGGCAGCTTTGACATGCTTAACGTTTAACGAAAATGGGGGTTGGCCTTGTTTACAGGTGCCAGGGCCAGAAAGGGCCGAACCTGGCCGAGTTCCATTCTTTCTCCAACTTGGCCGGTGCCATAACCTCCCCAGGGGTAGAACATGACCCTCAGAAGGTGCTCTAACTGACGGCACTCGAAAATCTCGATTCGTTTGTGAGTTATGAATTTCCTCGGTTTAATATTATGGAAAATCGTAAATCACAAACGACACGAGATTTTCGAGTTCCGTCAGTTGGAGCACTTTCTAAAAATCATGTTTTACCATTGGGGAAGCTTTGACATGCTCAAAGTTTAACGAAAATGGGGGTTGGGCTTGTTTAGAGGTGCCAGGGCCAGAACGGGCCGAACCTGGCCGAGTTCCCTTCTACAACTTGGCCGGTGCCATAGCCTCCCCAGGGGTAGAACATGACCCTCAGAAGGTGCTCCAACTGACGGCACTCGAAAAGCTCGATTCGTTTGTGAGTTATGAATTTCCTCGGTTTAATACTATGGAAAATCGTAAATCACAAGCGACACGAGATTTTCGAATTCCGTCAGTTGGAGCACTTTCTAAAAATCATGTTTTACCACTGTGGCAGCTTTGACATGCTTAACGTTTAACGAAAATGGGGGTTGGCCTTGTTTACAGGTGCCAGGGCCAGAAAGGGCCGAACCTGGCCGAGTTCCATTCTTTCTCCAACTTGGCCGGTGCCATAACCTCCCCAGGGGTAGAACATGACCCTCAGAAGGTGCTCTAACTGACGGCACTCGAAAATCTCGATTCGTTTGTGAGTTATGAATTTCCTCGGTTTAATATTATGGAAAATCGTAAATCACAAACGACACGAGATTTTCGAGTTCCGTCAGTTGGAGCACTTTCTAAAAATCATGTTTTACCATTGGGGAAGCTTTGACATGCTCAAAGTTTGACGAAAATGGGGGTTGGCCTTGTTTAGAGGTGCCAGGGCCAGAACGGGCCGAACCTGGCCGAGTTCCCTTCTTTCTACAACTTGGCCGGTGCCATAGCCTCCCCAGGGGTAGAACATGACCCTCAGAAGGTGCTCCAACTGACAGCACTCGAAAATATCGATTCCTTTGTGAGTTATGAATTTCAAGGGTTTAATACTATGGAAAATCGTAAATCACAAACGACACGAGATTTTCGAGTTCCGTCAGTCGGAGCACTTTTTAAAATTATATTTTACCATTGGGGAAGCTTTGACATGCTCAAAGTTTAACGAAAATGGGGGTTGACCTTGTTTGGAGGTGCCAGGGCCAGAACGGGCCGAACCTGGCCGAGTTCCCTTTTTTCTCCAACTTGGCCGGTGCCATAGCCTCCCCAGGGGTAGAACATGACCCTCAGAAGGTGCTCCAACTAACGGCACTCGAAAAGCTCGATTCGTTTGTGAGTTATGAATTTCAAGGGTTTAATACTATGAAAAATCGTAAATCACAAACGACACGAGATTTTCGAGTTCCGTCAGTTGGAGCACTTTCTAAAAATCATGTTTTACCATTGGGGAAGCTTTGACATGCTCAAAGTTTAACGAAAATGGGGGTTGGCCTTGTTTAGAGGTGGCAGGGCCAGAACGGGCCGAACCTGGCCGAGTTCCCTTCTTTCTACAACTTGGCCGGTGCCATAGCCTCCCCAGGGGTAGAACATGACCCTCAGAAGGTGCTCCAACTGACGGCACTCGAAAATCTCGATTCCTTTGTGAGTTATGAATTTCCTCGGTTTAATACTTTGGAAAATCGTAAATCACAAACGACACGAGATTTTCGAGTTCCGTCAGTTGGAGCACTTTCTAAAAAACATGTTTTACCATTGGGGAAGCTTTGACATGCTCAAAGTTTAACGAAAATGGGGGTTGGCCTTGTGTAGATGTGTCGGGGCCAGAACGGGCCGAACCTGGCCGAGTTCCCTTCTTTCTCCAACTTGGCGGGTGCCATAGCCTCCCTAGGGGTAGAACATGACCCTCAGAAGGTGCTCCAA
The DNA here is from genome assembly GCA_029955375.1 of Rubus parviflorus. Taxonomy (NCBI): domain Eukaryota; kingdom Viridiplantae; phylum Streptophyta; class Magnoliopsida; order Rosales; family Rosaceae; genus Rubus; species Rubus parviflorus. Next base: position 301,017 of record JARGGL010000008.1, on the reverse strand, counting down.
CTGACGGCACTCGAAAAGCTCGATTGGTTTGTGAGTTATGAATTTCAAGGGTTTAATACTACGGAAAATCGTAAATCACAAACGACACGAGATTTTCGAGTTCCGTCAGTTGGAGCACTTTCTAAAAATCATGTTTTACCACTGTGGAAGCTTTGACATGCTTAAAGTTTAACGAAAATGGGGGTTGGCCTTGTTTGGAGGTGCCAGGGCCAGAACGGGCCGAACCTGGCCGAGTTCCCTTCTTTCTCCAACTTGGCCGGTGCCATAGCCTCCCCAGGGGTAGAACATGACCCTCATAAGGTGCTCCAACTGACGGCACTCGAAAAGCTCGATTCGTTTGTGAGTTATGAATTTCAAGGGTTTAATACTATGGAAAATCGTAAATCACAAACGACACGAGATTTTCGAGTTCCGTCAGTTGGAGCACTTTCTAAAAATCATGTTTTACCACTGTGGAAGCTTTGACATGCTTAAAGTTTAACGAAAATGGGGGTTGGCCTTGTTTGGAGGTGCCAGGGCCAGAACGGGCCGAACCTGTCCGAGTTCCCTTCTTTCTCCAACTTGGCCGGTGCCATAGCCTCCCCAGGGGTAGAACATGACCCTCAGAAGGTGCTCCAACTGACGGCACTCGAAAAGCTCGATTCGTTTGTGAGTTATGAATTTCCTCGGTTTAATACTATGGAAAATCGTAAATCACAAACGACACGAGATTTTCGAGTTCCATCAGTTGGAGCACTTTCTAAAAATCATGTTTTACCATTGGGGAAGCTTTGACATGCTCAAAGTTTAACGAAAATGGGGGTTGGCCTTGTTTAGAGGTGCCAGGGCCAGAACGGGCCGAACCTGGCCGAGTTCCCTTCTTTCTACAACTTGGCCGGTGCCATAGCCTCCCCAGGGGTAGAACATGACCCTCAGAAGGTTCTCCAACTGACAGCACTGGAAAATATCGATTCCTTTGTGAGTTATGAATTTCGAGGGTTTAATACTATGGAAAATCGTAAATCACAAACGACACGAGATTTTCGGGTTCCGTCAGTCGGAGCACTTTCTAAAAATCATGTTTTACCATTGGGGAAGCTTTGACATGCTCAAAGTTTAACGAAAATTGGGGTTGGCCTTGTTTGGAGGTGCCAGGGCCAGAACGGGCCGAACCTGGCCGAGTTCCCTTCTTTCTCCAACTTGGCCGGTGCCATAGCCTCCCCAGGGGTAGAACATGACCCTCAGAAGGTGCTCCAACTGACGGCACTTGAAAAGCTCGATTGGTTCGTGAGTTATGAATTTCAAGGGTTTAATACTATGGAAAATCGTAAATCACAAGCGACACGAGATTTTCGAGTTCCGTCAGTTGGAGCACTTTCTAAAAATCATGTTTTACCACTGTGGAAGCTTTGACATGCTTAAAGTTTAACGAAAATGGGGGTTGGCCTTGTTTACAGGTGCCAGGGCCAGAAAGGGCCGAACCTGGCCGAGTTCCATTCTTTCTCCAACTTGGCCGGTGCCATAGACTCCCCAGGGGTAGAACTTGACCCTCAGAAGGTGCTCCAACTGACGGCACTCGAAAAGCTCGATTCGTTTGTGAGTTATGAATTTCCTCGGTTTAATACTATGGAAAATCGTAAATCACAAACGACACGAGATTTTCGAGTTCCGTCAGTTAGAGCACTTTCTAAAAATCATGTTTTACCATTGGGGAAGCTTTGACATGCTCAAAGTTTAACGAAAATGGGGGTTGGCCTTGTTTACAGGTGCCAGGGCCAGAACGGGCCGAACCTGGCCGAGTTCCCTTCTTTCTACAACTTGGCCGGTGCCATAGCCTCCCCAGGGTTAGAACATGACCCTCAGAAGGTGCTCCAACTGACAGCACTCGAAAATATCGATTCCTTTGTGAGTTATGAATTTCCTCGGTTTAATACTATGGAAAATCGTAAATCACAAACGACACGAGATTTTCGAGTTCCGTCAGTCGGAGCACTTTCTAAAAATCATGTTTTACCATTGGGGAAGCTTTGACATGCTCAAAGTTTAACGAAAATGGGGGTTGGCCTTGTTTGGAGGTGCCAGGCCAGAACGGGCCGAACCTGGCCGAGTTCCCTTCTTTCTACAACTTGGCCGGTGCCATAGCCTCCCCAGGGGTAGAACATGACCCTCGGAAGGTGCTCTAACTGACGGCACTCGAAAATCTCGATTCCTTTGTGAGTTATGAATTTCCTCGGTTTAATACTATGGAAAATCGTAAATCACAAACGACACGAGATTTTCGGGTTCCGTCAGTCGGAGCACTTTCTAAAAATCATGTTTTACCATTGGGGAAGCTTTGACATGCTCAAAGTTTAACGAAAATTGGGGTTGGCCTTGTTTGGAGGTGCCAGGGCCAGAACGGGCCGAACCTGGCCGAGTTCCCTTCTTTCTACAACTTGGCCGGTGCCATAGCCTCCCCAGGGGTAGAACATGACCCTCAGAAGGTGCTCCAACTGACGGCACTCGAAAAGCTCGATTCGTTTGTGAGTTATGCATTTCCTCGGTTTAATACTATGGAAAATCCGAAATCACAAACGACACAAGATTTTCGAGTTCCGTCAGTTTGAGCACTTTCTAAAAATCATGTTTTACCATTGGGGAAGCTTTGAGATGCTCAAAGTTTAACGAAAATGGGGGTTGGCCTTGTTTGGAGGTGCCAGGGCCAGAACGGGCCGAACCTGGCCGAGTTCCCTTCTTTCTCCAACTTGGCCGGTGCCATAGCCTCCCCAGGGGTAGAACATGACCCTCATAAGGTGCTCCAACTGACGGCACTCGAAAAGCTCGATTCGTTTGTGAGTTATGAATTTCAAGGGTTTAATACTATGGAAAATCGTAAATCACAAACGACACGAGATTTTCGAGTTCCGTCAGTTGGAGCACTTTCTAAAAATCATGTTTTACCACTGTGGAAGCTTTGAAATGCTTAAAGTTTAACGAAAATGGGGGTTGGCCTTGTTTGGAGGTGCCAGGGCCAGAACGGGCCGAACCTGGCCGAGTTCCCTTCTTTCTCCAACTTGGCCGGTGCCATAGCCTCCCCAGGGGTAGAACATGACCCTCAGAAGGTGCTCCAACTGACGGCACTCGAAAAGCTCGATTCGTTTGTGAGTTATGCATTTCCTCGGTTTAATACTATGGAAAATCCGAAATCACAAACGACACAAGATTTTCGAGTTCCGTCAGTTTGAGCACTTTCTAAAAATCATGTTTTACCATTGGGGAAGCTTTGAGATGCTCAAAGTTTAACGAAAATGGGGGTTGGCCTTGTTTGGAGGTGCCAGGGCCAGAACGGGCCGAACCTGACCGAGTTCCCTTCTTTCTCCAACTTGGCCGGTGCCATAGCCTCCCCAGGGGTAGAACATGACCCTCAGAAGGTGCTCCAACTGACGGCACTCGAAAAGCTCGATTCGTTTGTGAGTTATGAATTTCCTCGGTTTAGTACTATGGAAAATTGTAAATCACAAACGACACGAGATTTTCGAGTTCCGTCAGTTGAAGCACTTTCTAAAAATCATGTTTTACCATTGGGGAAGCTTTGACATGCTCAAAGTTTAACGAAAATGGGGGTTGGGCTTGTTTAGAGGTGCCACTGCCAGAACGGGCCGAAACTGGCCGAGTTCCCTTCTTTCTCCTACTTGGCCGGTGCCATAGCATCCCCAGGGGTAGAACATGACCCTCAGAAGGTGCTCCAACTGACGGCACTCGAAAAGCTCGATTCGTTTGTGAGTTATGAATTTCCTCGGTTTAATACTATGGAAAATCGTAAATCACAAACGACACGAGATTTTCGAGTTCCATCAGTTGGAGCACTTTCTAAAAATCATGTTTTACCATTGGGGAAGCTTTGACATGCTCAAAGTTTCACGAAAATGGGGGTTGGCCTTGTTTAGAGGTGCCAGGGCCAGAACGGGCCGAACCTGGCCGAGTTCCCTTCTTTCTACAACTTGGCCGGTGCCATAGCCTCCCCAGGGGTAGAACATGACCCTCAGAAGGTTCTCCAACTGACAGCACTCGAAAATATCGATTCCTTTGTGAGTTATGAATTTCGAGGGTTTAATACTATGGAAAATCGTAAATCACAAACGACACGAGATTTTCGGGTTCCGTCAGTCGGAGCACTTTCTAAAAATCATGTTTTACCATTGGGGAAGCTTTGACATGCTCAAAGTTTAACGAAAATTGGGGTTGGCCTTGTTTGGAGGTGCCAGGGCCAGAACGGGCCGAACCTGGCCGAGTTCCCTTCTTTCTCCAACTTGGCCGGTGCCATAGCCTCCCCAGGGGTAGAACATGACCCTCAGAAGGTGCTCTAACTGACGGCACTCGAAAATCTCGATTCCTTTGTGAGTTATGAATTTCCTCGGTTTAATACTATGGAAAATCGTAAATCACAAACGACACGAGATTTTCGAGTTCCGTCAGTCGGAGCACTTTCTAAAAAACATGTTTTACCATTGGGGAAGTTTGACATGCTCAAAGTTTAACGAAAATGGGGGTTGGCCTTGTGTAGATGTGTCGGGGCCAGAACGGGCCGAACCTGGCCGAGTTCGCTTCTTTCTCCAACTTGGCGGGTGTCATAGCCTCCCCAGGGGTAGAACATGACCCTCAGAAGGTGCTCCAACTGACGGCACTTGAAAAGCTCGATTGGTTTGTGAGTTATGAATTTCAAGGTTTAATACTATGCAAAATCGTAAATCACAAGCGACACGAGATTTTCGAGTTCCGTCAGTTGGAGCACTTTCTAAAAATCATGTTTTACCACTGTGGAAGCTTTGACATGCTTAAAGTTTAACGAAAATGGGGGTTGGCCTTGTTTACAGGTGCCAGGGCCAGAAAGGGCCGAACCTGGCCGAGTTCCATTCTTTCTCCAACTTGGCCGGTGCCATAGACTCTCCAGGGGTAGAACATGACCCTCAGAAGGTGCTCCAACTGACGGCACTCGAAAAGCTCGATTCGTTTGTGAGTTATGAATTTCCTCGGTTTAATACTATGGAAAATCGTAAATCACAAACGACACGAGATTTTCGAGTTCCGTCAGTTAGAGCACTTTCTAAAAATCATGTTTTACCATTGTGGAAGCTTTGACATGCTCAAAGTTTAACGAAAATGGGGGTTGGCCTTGTTTACAGGTGCCAGGGCCAGAACGGGCCGAACCTGGCCGAGTTCCCTTCTTTCTACAACTTGGCCGGTGCCATAGCCTCCCCAGGGGTAGAACATGACCCTCAGAAGGTGCTCCAACTGACAGCACTCGAAAATATCGATTCCTTTGTGAGTTATGAATTTCAAGGGTTTAATACTATGGAAAATCGTAAATCACAAACGACACGAGATTTTTGAGTTCCGTCAGTCGGAGCACTTTCTAAAAATCATGTTTTACCATTGGGGAAGCTTTGACATGCTCAAAGTTTAACGAAAATGGGGGTTGGCCTTGTTTGGAGGTGCCAGGCCAGAACGGGCCGAACCTGGCCGAGTTCCCTTCTTTCTACAACTTGGCCGGTGCCATAGCCTCCCCAGGGGTAGAACATGACCCTCAGAAGGTGCTCTAACTGACGGCACTCGAAAATCTCGATTCCTTTGTGAGTTATGAATTTCCTCGGTTTAATACTATGGATAATCGTAAATCACAAACGACACGAGATTTTCGAGTTCCGTCAGTCGGAGCACTTTCTAAAAAACATGTTTTACCATTGGGGAAGTTTGACATGCTCAAAGTTTAACGAAAATGGGGGTTGGCCTTGTGTAGATGTGTCGGGGCCAGAACGGGCCGAACTTGGCCGAGTTCGCTTCTTTCTCCAACTTGGCGGGTGCCATAGCCTCCCCAGGGGTAGAACATGACCCTCAGAAGGTGCTCCAACTGACGGCACTTGAAAAGCTCGATTGGTTTGTGAGTTATGAATTTCAAGGGTTTAATACTATGGAAAATCGTAAATCACAAGCGACACGAGATTTTCGAGTTCCGTCAGTTGGAGCACTTTCTAAAAATCATGTTTTACCACTGTGGAAGCTTTGACATGCTTAAAGTTTAACGAAAATGGGGGTTGGCCTTGTTTACAGGTGCCAGGGCCAGAAAGGGCCGAACCTGGCCGAGTTCCATTCTTTCTCCAACTTGGCCGGTGCCATAGACTCCCCAGGGGTAGAACATGACCCTCAGAAGGTGCTCCAACTGACGGCACTCGAAAAGCTCGATTCGTTTGTGAGTTATGAATTTCCTCGGTTTAATACTATGGAAAATCGTAAATCACAAACGACACGAGATTTTTGAGTTCCGTCAGTTAGAGCACTTTCTAAAAATCATGTTTTACCATTGGGGAAGCTTTGACATGCTCAAAGTTTAACGAAAATGGGGGTTGGCCTTGTTTAGAGGTGCCAGGGCCAGAACGGGCCGAACCTGGCCGAGTTCCCTTCTTTCTACAACTTGGCCGGTGCCATAGCCTCCCCAGGGGTAGAACATGACCCTCAGAAGGTGCTCCAACTGACAGCACTCGAAAATATCGATTCCTTTGTGAGTTATGAATTTCAAGGGTTTAATACTATGGAAAATCGTAAATCACAAACGACACGAGATTTTCGAGTTCCGTCAGTCGGAGCACTTTCTAAAAATCATGTTTTACCATTGGGGAAGTTTGACATGCTCAAAGTTTAACGAAAATGGGGGTTGGCCTTGTTTGGAGGTTGATATGGCTTTTTGCAAGCATCAATTTAAACCCTAAAATCATCGGTAGTATAAAGCAAGTAGGGATCGTTAACAACGGGGATTAGGGGTAGTACCTAAACAAAGAATCATTATAAAGAATTAGTGTCACAAATATACAAGTATATATATATATACATATTGATATTGAAATAAAGGGGGATTTAAAAGATTGAATCAATGAATCTAAACTACTTATCTAAACTACTAATTACAATTCTAAATGGAAAAGGACATTAAATACACAACTCAAAACTACAATCATAAGAGTTAAAACATGAATCGAAAACAACCAATTCCCTAAGTCATGAATCCGAAATTGACATATGTGGAATGTCAGACGCTGATCACTCCCCAAATAAAACCTTTCTATGAAAATTAACCTAAGTGATTCGCACTCTAGATTAACCGATTAAACATTCAATCAAAGTCTAGACGCTAGTAAATTAATTCATGTTTAATGCATAGAAAAGAGTTGTCAATTAAAGTGAACAACCTAGTATGGAAAAGTCCATCTATTTGCAATCCTTTTTATTTGATTCCGACCTTTGTCCAAAGCCTTTACTACTTTAGTGAATCAGATTCCGGAAAGCCGTAAATCTTAATTCTAGCTCCAATTACATGCAAATATTATAAGTTTCGAACCCCATAACATAAACACATAAAAGTTCTCCATAAAACAGAATCAAACAAACAAATTCACATAAGCTACTTAGAAGAACTAAATTGGTTTTGATTCAATTAATAAATCAAAAAATATAAAATACTTAAATAAACACTCAAATAATTGAAATACAAAAAGAATATGTTTTAGGGTTTTTGTAATTATTCAAATCAAACAAATATAAAATCAAACAAATAATTATACAATAACAACTTCCAAAATTATTCACAAATATTTAAATGCGGAAAACAAATTAAATAAAAATAAATTATAATAAATAAATGAGTTTGGAAACTGTTACTGTCGTGTTTAGAAAATAGACACTGCCGTCTAATGCGGGTGGACGACTCAACCATATGCTCAGAAACTGAACATGGCCCTCGGGAACGGGTGGAAGGCGCAGCCATGGCTTAACGGAGCCGTCTTTGGATGTGGCGGGTGTCCAAATCAAATTGGACTGAGCTGGGCTGGCATGGGCCAGGTGCAGTGAAGGCCCCAAATGTTTGGGCTTGGGCTTTGGGCCTGGTCAACGGTCAACTGTGGGCTTGGGCTTTGGTCAACAGGTCTGGTCAATGGGTCAATGGCCCATTGACTTTTTATTTCTTTTTCTTTTCTTCTTTCTTTTTCTTCTCTTTTTTTCTTTTCTTCTTTCTTTTTCTTCTCTTCAGCGTGCAGCTTCTGGACTTTTCTGCTTTCTCTTCTCATCCCCTGCTTCTGTTCTTTTCTTCTTTGTTCTTTCTTCTTTCTTCTTTTCTTTTTCTTTCTGTTCTTCTCTTCCCATCCCGTGCTTCTGTTCTTTTCTTCTTTTCTTCCGTGCTGCAAGAGAGAGAGGGGGCGGCAAGGCAGAGCGGCGCCGGCGCGGTCTTGGCTGAGAAGCAGTGACCGGAAGTGCAGGCGCGGGCCGGATTGAGCAGAGCACGGGATCGAGCACGGAGATGAGCAGCAGCAGCAGAGGCACGGGCCTGGGCAGAGGCTTGGACAGATCGGAGCACGGGCCTGGGCTTAGGCTTCACGGCGGCGTCGGCGCGCTGGGCGATGACCGGCGGTGGCTGGATAGATCGAGCACGGGCCTGGGCTTAGGATCGGTGATGAGCAGCAGCTGGTGTGGTGGTTTTGCGACGCCGGCTGGGCTTAGTTTCACGGCGGCGTCGTGGGTTACGGTGGAGAGGAAGCACGGGCCTGGGCTTTGCGGTCACTGAGGAGAGGAGGCACGGGCCTGGGCTCTGCCAAGGTGATGCCGTCGGTCTCTTGGGATTGAATTTGGTGAAGTCTGGAGCGGTGATTGTTGTGATTGTAGGAACTGTGACTATGGTGATATGAATTGAAGCGGTGGTGGTGCAGAACTGAACACGGCAAGTGTTGTGTCTGGGAGTTGTGATTGTGAAGCTGGTGATTATTTTGAACTGCAGGTAATCGGAATTGGTACTTGCTGGCAAAGCAACCATGGGTGTCCAAAGTAATGGACACCATGACTAGAATTGCAGAGAGAGCTTGAGTGGTTGCTGTGATTGCAGGTTGTATATGAAGATGAAGAAAGGTGGAGCAGGTGGCTGCAATGATGATGGTGGTATGCTCCAACGCAGAGAGAATGTGCAGACTGTGATGGTGGAGCACAGTAACATGGCTGAGCGGCGTACACAACTCAAAAGCTGGAAAAACAAAAGAAATATAAATAATAAAATAATAATAATAAAAGAAATAAATTAAAGAAAATAAAAATAAATAAATAAACAAATACAATAATAAATAGGGAAAATAAAATGGTGGTTTAAAATGTGTTTTGCCACCGCGTGTGGTGGTTGCGCCGCCAAATGTGGTGGTTCGCTGACAATTTTTGCCGGGATTCGGAATAATTTCCGAAATCTTCGTACACGCTATGGGCTCCACATCTGAATGATGACCGGTGTCATCTTGACAATTAAAGTCACGGTTGACTTTCCGTCAATTATCGGAAATGCGCATAAAAACTACCATTTTGCACCTTTTAACATTTTCTTCATATTTTCCCTATTAACACAAAAACAAATATTAAATAGACAAATAGGCTCTTACAAAAGTCTAACTCAAGTAATTAGAAACACTTTTAGCATGTAAAATACACGCTCATCACACCCCCACACTTGAACTTTGCTTGTCCTCAAACAAACACTAAACTTAAAATTGAACAACACAAATAACAGAAAGGGAAACACAACAAATGTTCTTTCCAACCACGAGTTATAATCAGGAGAATAAGAAAAATATATACCAAGGCTTACAGAAATTGCTAAGTATTTAACATGCACATCTCATTCATGCTCGGGTGAAGTGTGTGTGTATCTCAACTGTATGATCAATCTCAGGTAATCCAATATGCACATCTAAACAATATTAACCACTAAACCTCACAATGATCACTAAATATTTCCACTCAATTGTGTTTAGGGCCAAGTATTTACTCTCAAAACAAATGCACAAATAATGTTCCCATAGGCTTGCTCATTAACCAACTCTTCACAAATCAACCCACAAATCATTTGATCATAACTTCATAAGGACTTTCAATGGTGTAATGGGGCCAAAAGGTGAATGGTGTAATGAAATGAAATGATGAATATGACAAATGTTCCACATGTTTGCAAGACAAGTCAACGACTTTGAAACTCATACCTATGCTACAACCGAAACAACTTCCTTATTTTTCCTCCAACCTTTTATTGAATTCAAAAGCAATACAGTAAACAACTCTATTTTTGGATTTTTTTTTTTTTTTTTTTTTTTTTTTGGAGGAATTTTCTTCCTTCCTTATGTTTTTGATTTTCTTTCTTTCTTGAAACAAGTACAACAACAAATAAAAATGCACCCCCACACTTATCTTTTGGTATACTACCATACAATTCCCAAGCATAAAGGACACAAGAAGTCTCTATCATTGTCTTGCAAACACAACGAAACAAGGGTGAGATGATGTTTAAGTGGTGGAATGGGTAAAGGTGATGTGGGTGAACAAAGAAAAGCTAATGAGTGATCGGCTCAAAAGGGTTATTCCTAGAGTTCGTGTTTAGATGGATGGTGGTCAATTTGGCCATGGTGCTCAACTAATGCCTTAGTCATCTCTAACTCATCGTGGATCAACAAAACGCTTCAAGAGGTCTTTGAGCAAGTTCTAGGTTCAAAACTTATGCAATGTACACTCATGAAGAACAAGTAAATGTATGAAAGATGCATACATGTGAATATTCAATGTGCTCAAGTCCTCACAATTTCTGGGTATGCATGGCAATACATGGTCAAATGTGCATCTCGGATTGCAATCGATTAATCAATACAGGTGATGTGTACATGGAATATTGAGCAATCACAAATTATGCAAGTTAAATCCAAAGCAAACTACACAAAGCCTTAGCATATAATCAACATTCTCAAAATCATAACACAATAAGCTCAAATCATCCTTGTGATTGGAAATAACCAATACAGAACACAAACAAACACACAATAGAAGTAAAAAAAATTTGTAATAATTTTTTTTTTCAATTTTTCTGAAATTTTTTTTTTTATTGGGTAACAATACGTGACCTCAGTGACTCACTTAGTGCAATGGTAGGTTCAACGCTACCAAGGGAGTGAGTATGATATAGTCGATATATTGTTACAGTAGAAAACGAAAAACAAGTAAAATGTTTTTTTGAAAATTTTTGAATTTTTTTAACAAAAATAAATTCCTTCCCCCCACACTTGAATTTAACATTGTCCTCAAGGTTTGACAAATATTTCTTTAAAAATGAAAAATTCAAGCATGGTTATTGAATTGAAAAACACAAACAGAATTAAGCACAAAACAATTATATAACTGATAAATAGATAAGTAAAAGAAATTCTCCACTTTGAAGCGCGAAATTCCTCCCGAAGGTCACCAACAGTCACCAACAAACAAGGCTAGCAAGGCCTTGCATCCAACGTTTGCTCCACTGGTTAGTTGACTGCAACTTTGATCCGCTCAACCATGCTCGGAATCATTTCATTTGCCACTTCCACACCTCCTTTCCTTATAGGTATCAACCCAATTGCGAGCTGAATCACCAATGTCAGTAATGTTCCACCCACAGGATCACTACTGCTGCTTCTGAAACTTCCCGCAGTAGACACATCAGGCAGAATGGAAAAACCTGAAACTAGCATGGTAACCGGATCTGGATCTTCCCCAAATAACAACATCTGGATTGTCAAAGCATCGATAGGCGCATAAATCACGTACGACCCCGTTGAAGTTGAGAAGCACTCTTGGAGTATGAAGAAGTCGTCGTGATTAGCTATTGACATGATGGTGACATAATTATGAGGCGCAAGACCAGTGATGATTCTTGCAATCTCGTGTACTGATCTACCCAATGACAAATTATCCCAGTGGTTTCGATAATTCACATCATTGAGAAAATCAAAGACTCTCGTGTGATGAGAATGGAGCTGGATGGAGGTAGATGCAGTACGGGTAATTCCACTGGGCTTTTCTGGATCGCCCTTGCTTTTGTTGGTCCTGACCTTTACGAGTGCAGATCTTGTTGTATTTGTGACAACCCAGTGGTGAAATGTGGAGTCGCCAACGTCCTTGAAGAAATTGATCACCATTCGGTTCGCTAGTTGCAATATTCTTCTTCTCCCTTCCATTGGTGGTGTGATATGAAGTGCGACGACTGGAATGTGGGTAGACCTGGAGCATATAAGACGTTCGGTTTGTCTTTCCAGCGTCTCCATCCAACGCTGGGCTCCAAATGCATAACCAGCATCCATTAAAGGTCTGAATATGGGTTTGACGTCTATGTCATGCACATCAACATGTTCCACCCAAGTGATGCGGGAGGATCCATTATCTAAATCTCGGATCAGGCATCCGGATGGTAGTTTGTGGCATCTTGACCGCGAGTTGGGTCCTGGAATGGGCCGCAGACGGTCCACAGAGATATCAACAACCATCCAACTTCCATCAGCTTGCTGGTGTGAGTGTCGAACAAACTGGACTTCACGAGTTTGAACAAGTGGAGATGTCACCTGAAACTCAGCATAAATGACTTGCGGTCGTTCATTGTAGCAATGAAGTATTGTAGCTGGTACGTCATCAAGAGGCTCTGCTCTTGCAACTATGCTACAGAACATAGCAGACCATTGTTCCACATCCATCAAAATTTCCACAAGGGTCATAGCGCGGATAGGAATGGTGGCTGTGCATCGGGAGGCTTCATATCGGAAGTATCTTGGTCTGGGAGTACTGCCTTTAGCAACAATCCGCAAGTATTCCACATGATTCAGAGTTTCAGGAGCTGTGGATGAGCTGGGTTGTGGCGCAGAAATCCACAAGGGGTCTCCATTAGTGGCCATGATGAAGAGTTCTTCCTTGGCCGCCATGATGATTTGAACATCCATGGTTGTGTCACATGAAGAAGAGGGGAGTGTTGATCTCGACATAAGCTGTTGAACCTCCTTTCGCAATACTGACTTCTCAGTAGGTCCGACGACTGAAGAGGTCGGATGAATCTCCAGCTGTGGATGGGCATCTTCAATTGTCAATCGTTGCTCATCAGAAAATGGGACTGCACCTCCACAATGAGGACAAGAGAGTTTGCTAAAAGCTTCAAGGAATTGGCTGTTCTGAGAACGAAGCATGTCGATCTCCTTCTTCAGCAAAATATTTTCCAGGCGATCATTTCGGGTTTTTCTCTGGCGTCGGTTCCTTTTTATCCAGAATGTCACTTGCTTGAGACTTAACCCGATTTGATCACCTAGTTCTTGTTTCTGCTCCATTGTTGGGTAACGACACTTCCACATGTATGTCCTCATGGCCTTCAGTTGATGCTTGTTGTGGTTCTTCCTCTTGCGTTTCTTCATAGATGGACCAGGTATGTCTGCATGGCATGGATCAGCTATAAGTGGGATCGGAGCTGCAACAGGTGAAACTGAATTTGCTTCCGGCAAAGCTGGACCCACATCAGGTACGGCTTCCATGCTCAAATCGAAGATGTTGAACATGCATGGTGGAAAAATATCAGTCAAGCCCTCAAATGTTTGATTCTCTGAAGGGCCTGCCTGAAATAATTCACTGAATGAATTGACTTTCCGTGCCATTTTTCTGGTGAATGGGTGGAAGAATTTCTGGGAAAAACAAAGAACACAGGTGAAGAACGAAGAAGAACAATGAAGAATGAATGCAGAGAGAATACAGAGAGAAATGCAGATGGGGAATTAGGGTTTCAAAAATTTGAAACACACACAAACAGACGCAGTAAACAAAAGTCGCAAAGTGAACAGTGTTCACTCGTGCGATAAAATTAAATAAACATTTTTTTTTTCTTTTTCATTATTTATTTACTTTACGACTTTACTTTACGCGAAAGTCGTAAAGTAAACAGTGAATGAACGTGCGGCACTAGCCGACACGAATATTCGCTGCCGACACTCTAAAATAGGCCTGGGCCATCGGGATGGCTTGGGCCATTATTGTGGGCTTACACTAATGGGCCTAAAAATAACAACTTTTTTTTTTTTTTTTTCGTAACCCTAACCGACTAAACAGATGGGCCAAAGGCCCAAATAAGAAAACAACAAGCCCAAAAATAAAACAAACAGTAAAAACAAACAAAATTTTTTTTTTTTTAATTTTTTTTTTTTTTAATTTAATTTTTTTTTTATTTTCTTAAACAAACACTGCGAGAGTGAGAGAGAGGAAACTCCCTTTGACGAACTCCCGAAAGTAGTCGGAATGCACCATAAAAACACCAACCTCAAGGCTCTCCGGCCTCAACTTCCAAACGTTAGTTCCAAGGTGCGAAATGAAAAATTCCGAAAGGTAACTCAAGGTGGACATACGGCCTAAGTACAATGTCTAGACACAAATACGTTTCCTTTGTTTCAGAAGGCGAAATGGCCAGATCACAAGAGATAAGCGAGAGGCAGGATTCATTTTAGTGGTACTACGGAGGCTACTCCCTCATTGAGGTTTAGGCCCCTATCGACTACTCCCACATAGTGGTTTTGGTCAGTCTATAGTCCTCTGAATCCAAAACCTGTCACCCAGGGTCTCGACCTAGACACCATCCATGTGCCCCTTACTCAGCTCAGAAAAGCACTTGGGTGTTAGACAATTCTCCATGTGTTAATAAAGGCCGCCCTCAACCTCAAGTGACCTTAGCAAGGTACAAATGAAGGGTTTAGGCCAATATTAACAAAAGGGACTTTACCTATTCCGTTCAAGTTACAACTTACAACAACTTAAATAATCAAAAACACCTAAATAAAATTACTAAGTGTAACATACAACAATTATTAACATGTATTATTCACAAATTAGTTTAGGAACGCTTTCAATCCCCGTCGACGGCGCCAAAAATTGGTATGGCTTTTTGCAAGCATCAATTTAAACCCTAAAATCATCGGTAGTATAAAGCAAGTAGGGATCGTTAACAACGGGGATTAGGGGTAGTACCTAAACAAAGAATCATTATAAAGAATTAGTGTCACAAATATACAAGTATATATATATATACATATTCATATTGAAATAAAGGGGGATTTAAAAGATTGAATCAATGAATCTAAACTACTTATCTAAACTACTAATTACAATTCTAAATGGAAAAGGACATTAAATACACAACTCAAAACTACAATCATAAGAGTTAAAACATGAATCGAAAACAACCAATTCCCTAAGTCATGAATCCGAAATTGACATATGTGGAATGTCAGACGCTGATCACTCCCCAAATAAAACCTTTCTATGAAAATTAACCTAAGTGATTCGCACTCTAGATTAACCGATTAAACATTCAATCAAAGTCTAGACGCTAGTAAATTAATTCATGTTTAATGCATAGAAAAGAGTTGTCAATTAAAGTGAACAACCTAGTATGGAAAAGTCCATCTATTTGCAATCCTTTTTATTTGATTCCGACCTTTGTCCAAAGCCTTTACTACTTTAGTGAATCAGATTCCGGAAAGCCGTAAATCTTAATTCTAGCTCCAATTACATGCAAATATTATAAGTTTCGAACCCCATAACATAAACACATAAAAGTTCTCCATAAAACAGAATCAAACAAACAAATTCACATAAGCTACTTAGAAGAACTAAATTGGTTTCGATTCAATTAATAAATCAAAAAATATAAAATACTTAAATAAACACTCAAATAATTGAAATACAAAAAGAATATGTTTTTGGGTTTTTGTAATTATTCAAATCAAACAAATATAAAATCAAACAAATAATTATACAATAACAACTTCCAAAATTATTCACAAATATTTAAATGCGGAAAACAAATTAAATAAAAATAAATTATAATAAATAAATGAGTTTGGAAACTGTTACTGTCGTGTCTAGAAAATAGACACTGCCGTCTAATGCGGGTGGACGACTCAACCATATGCTCAGAAACTGAACATGGCCCTCGGGAACGGGTGGAAGGCGCAGCCATGGCTTAACGGAGCCGTCTTTGGATGTGGCGGGTGTCCAAATCAAATTGGACTGAGCTGGGCTGGCATGGGCCAGGTGCAGTGAAGGCCCCAAATGTTTGGGCTTGGGCTTTGGGCCTGGTCAATGGTCAACAGTGGGCTTGGGCTTTGGTCAACAGGTCTGGTCAATGGGTCAATGGCCCATTGACTTTTTATTTCTTTTTCTTTTCTTCTTTCTTTTTCTTCTCTTTTTTTCTTTTCTTCTTTCTTTTTCTTCTCTTCAGCGTGCAGCTTCTGGACTTTTCTGCTTTCTCTTCTCATCCCGTGCTTCTGTTCTTTTCTTCTTTGTTCTTTCTTCTTTCTTCTTTTCTTTTTCTTTCTGTTCTTCTCTTCCCATCCCGTGCTTCTGTTCTTTTCTTCTTTTCTTCCGTGCTGCAAGAGAGAGAGGGGGCGGCAAGGCAGAGCGGCGCCGGCGCGGTCTTGGCTGAGAAGCAGTGACCGGAAGTGCAGGCGCGGGCCGGATTGAGCAGAGCACGGGATCGAGCACGGAGATGAGCAGCAGCAGCAGAGGCACGGGCCTGGGCAGAGGCTTGGACAGATCGGAGCACGGGCCTGGGCTTAGGCTTCACGGCGGCGTCGGCGCGCTGGGCGATGACCGGCGGTGGCTGGATAGATCGAGCACGGGCCTGGGCTTAGGATCGGTGATGAGCAGCAGCTGGTGTGGTGGTTTTGCGACGCCGGCTGGGCTTAGTTTCACGGCGGAGTCGTGGGTTACGGTGGAGAGGAAGCACGGGCCTGGGCTTTGCGGTCACTGAGGAGAGGAGGCACGGGCCTGGGCTCTGCCAAGGTGATGCCGTCGGTCTCTTGGGATTGAATTTGGTGAAGTCTGGAGCGGTGATTGTTGTGATTGTAGGAACTGTGACTATGGTGATATGAATTGAAGCGGTGGTGGTGCAGAACTGAACACGGCAAGTGTTGTGTCTGGGAGTTGTGATTGTGAAGCTGGTGATTATTTTGAACTGCAGGTAATCGGAATTGGTACTTGCTGGCAAAGCAACCATGGGTGTCCAAAGTAATGGACACCATGACTAGAATTGCAGAGAGAGCTTGAGTGGTTGCTGTGATTGCAGGTTGTATATGAAGATGAAGAAAGGTGGAGCAGGTGGCTGCAATGATGATGGTGGTATGCTCCAACGCAGAGAGAATGTGCAGACTGTGATGGTGGAGCACAGTAACATGGCTGAGCGGCGTACACAGCTCAAAAGCTGGAAAAACAAAAGAAATATAAATAATAAAATAATAATAATAAAAGAAATAAATTAAAGAAAATAAAAATAAATAAATAAACAAATACAATAATAAATAGGGAAAATAAAATGGTGGTTTAAAATGTGTTTTGCCACCGCGTGTGGTGGTTGCGCCGCCAAATGTGGTGGTTCGCTGACAATTTTTGCCGGGATTCGGAATAATTTCCGAAATCTTCGTACATGCTATGGGCTCCACATCTGAATGATGACCGGTGTCATCTTGACAATTAAAGTCACGGTTGACTTTCCGTCAATTATCGGAAATGCGCATAAAAACTACCATTTTGCACCTTTTAACATTTTCTTCATATTTTCCCTATTAACACAAAAACAAATATTAAATAGACAAATAGGCTCTTACAAAAGTCTAACTCAAGTAATTAGAAACACTTTTAGCATGTAAAATACACGCTCATCAGAGGTGCCAGGCCATTGGGGAAGTTTGACATGCTCAAAGTTTAACGAAAATGGGGGTTGGCCTTGTGTAGATGTGTCGGGGCCAGAACGGGCCGAACCTGGCCGAGTTCGCTTCTTTCTCCAACTTGGCGGGTGCCATAGCCTCCCCAGGGGTAGAACATGACCCTCAGAAGGTGCTCCAACTGACGGCACTTGAAAAGCTCGATTGGTTTGTGAGTTATGAATTTCAAGGGTTTAATACTATGGAAAATCGTAAATCACAAGCGACACGAGATTTTCGAGTTCCGTCAGTTGGAGCACTTTCTAAAAATCATGTTTTACCACTGTGGAAGCTTTGACATGCTTAAAGTTTAACGAAAATGGGGGTTGGCCTTGTTTACAGGTGCCAGGGCCAGAAAGGGCCGAACCTGGCCGAGTTCCATTCTTTCTCCAACTTGGCCGGTGCCATAGACTCCCCAGGGGTAGAACATGACCCTCAGAAGGTGCTCCAACTGACGGCACTCGAAAAGCTCGATTCGTTTGTGAGTTATGAATTTCCTCGGTTTAATACTATGGAAAATCGTAAATCACAAACGACACGAGATTTTCGAGTTCCGTCAGTTGGAGCACTTTCTAAAAATCATGTTTTACCACTGTGGAAGCTTTGACATGCTTAAAGTTTAACGAAAATGGGGGTTGGCCTTGTTTACAGGTGCCAGGACCAGAAAGGGCCGAACCTGGCCGAGTTCCATTCTTTCTCCAACTGGGCCGGTGCCATAGCCTCCCCAGGGGTAGAACATGACCCTCAGAAGGTGCTCCAACTGACAGCACTCGAAAATATCGATTCCTTTGTGAGTTATGAATTTCAAGGGTTTAATACTATGGAAAATCGTAAATCACAAACGACACGAGATTTTCGAGTTCCGTCAGTCGGAGCACTTTCTAAAAATCATGTTTTACCATTGGGGAACTTTGACATGCTCAAAGTTTAACGAAAATGGGGGTTGGCCTTGTGTAGATGTGTCGGGGCCAGAACGGGCCGAACCTGGCCGAGTTCGCTTCTTTCTCCAACTTGGCGGGTGCCATAGCCTCCCCAGGGGTAGAACATGACCCTCAGAAGGTGCTCCAACTGACGGCACTCGAAAAGCTCGATTCGTTTGTGAGTTATGAATTTCCTCGGTTTAATACTATGGAA
Organism: Rubus parviflorus; assembly: GCA_029955375.1. Classification (NCBI taxonomy): domain Eukaryota; kingdom Viridiplantae; phylum Streptophyta; class Magnoliopsida; order Rosales; family Rosaceae; genus Rubus; species Rubus parviflorus. The sequence goes on along the minus strand of JARGGL010000008.1, from coordinate 282,325 downwards.
AATCGTAAATCACAAACGACACGAGATTTTCGAGTTCCATCAGTTGGAGCACTTTCTAAAAATCATGTTTTACCATTGGGGAAGCTTTGACATGCTCAAAGTTTAACGAAAATGGGGGTTGGCCTTGTTTAGAGGTGCCAGGGCCAGAACGGGCCGAACCTGGCCGAGTTCCCTTCTTTTTACAACTTGGCCGGTGCCATAGCCTCCCCAGGGGTAGAACATGACCCTCAGAAGGTGCTCCAACTGACGGCACTCGAAAAGCTCGATTCGTTTGTGAGTTATGAATTTCCTCGGTTTAATACTATGGAAAATCGTAAATCACAAACGACACGAGATTTTTGAGTTCCGTCTGTTAGAGCACTTTCTAAAAATCATGTTTTACCATTGGGGAAGCTTTGACATGCTCAAAGTTTAACGAAAATGGGGGTTGGCCTTGTTTAGAGGTGCCAGGGCCAGAACGGGCCGAACCTGGCCGAGTTCCCTTCTTTCTACAACTTGGCCGGTGCCATAGCCTCCCCAGGGGTAGAACATGACCCTCAGAAGGTGCTCCAACTGACGGCACTCGAAAAGCTCGATTCGTTTGTGAGTTATGAATTTCCTCGGTTTAATACTATGGAAAATCGTAAATCACAAACGACACTAGATTTTCGAGTTCCGTCAGTTGGAACACTTTCTAAAAATCATGTTTTACCATTGGGGAAGCTTTGACATGCTCAAAGTTTAACGAAAATGGGGGTTGGGCTTGTTTAGAGGTGCCAGGGCCAGAACGGGCCGAAACTGGCCGAGTTCCCTTCTTTCTCCAACTTGGCCGGTGCCATAGCCTCCCCAGGGGTAGAACATGACCCTCAGAAGGTGCTCCAACTGACGGCACTCGAAAAGCTCGATTCGTTTGTGAGTTATGAATTTCCTCGGTTTAATACTATGGAAAATCGTAAATCACAAACGACACGAGATTTTCGAGTTCCATCAGTTGGAGCACTTTCTAAAAATCATGTTTTACCATTGGGGAAGCTCAGACATGCTCAAAGTTTAACGAAAATGGGGGTTGGCCTTGTTTAGAAGTGCCAGGGCCAGAACGGGCCGAACCTGGCCGAGTTCCCTTCTTTCTACAACTTGGCCGGTGCCATAACCTCCCCAGGGGTAGAACATGACTCTCAGAAGGTGCTCCAACTGACAGCACTCGAAAATATCGATTCCTTTGTGAGTTATGAATTTCAAGGTTTTAATACTATGGAAAATCGTAAATCACAAACGACACGAGATTTTCGGGTTCCGTCAGTCGGAGCACTTTCTAAAAATCATGTTTTACCATTGGGGAAGCTTTGACATGCTCAAAGTTTAACGAAAATTGGGGTTGGCCTTGTTTGGAGGTGCCAGGGCCAGAACGGGCCGAACCTGGCCGAGTTCCCTTCTTTCTCCAACTTGGCCGGTGCCATAGCCTCCCCAGGGGTAGAACATGACCCTCAGAAGGTGCTCCAACTGACGGCACTCGAAAAGCTCGATTCGTTTGTGAGTTATGAATTTCCTCGGTTTAATACTATGGAAAATTGTAAATCACAAACGACACGAGATTTTCGAGTTCCGTCAGGTGGAGCACTTTCTAAAAATCATGTTTTACCATTGGGGAAGCTTTGACATGCTCAAAGTTTAACGAAAATGGGGGTTGGGCTTGTTTAGAGGTGCCAGGGCCAGAACGGGCCGAAACTGGCCGAGTTCCCTTCTTTCTCCAACTTGGCCGGTGCCATAGCCTCCCCAGGGGTAGAACATGACCCTCAGAAGGTGCTCCAACTGACGGCACTCGAAAAGCTCGATTCGTTTGTGAGTTATGAATTTCCTCGGTTTAATACTATGGAAAATCGTAAATCACAAACGCCACGAGATTTTCGAGTTCCGTCAGTTGGAGCACTTTCTAAAAATCATGTTTTACCATTGGGGAAGCTTTGACATGCTCAAAGTTTAACGAAAATGAGGGTTGGGCTTGTTTAGAGGTGCCAGGGCCAGAACGGGCCGAAACTGGCCGAGTTCCCTTCTTTCTCCAACTTGGCCGGTGCCATAGCCTCCCCAGGGGTAGAACATGACCCTCAGAAGGTGCTCCAACTGACGGCACTCGAAAAACTCGATTCGTTTGTGAGTTATGAATTTCCTCGGTTTAATCCTATGGAAAATCGTAAATCACAAACGACACGAGATTTTCGAGTTCCATCAGTTGGAGCACTTTCTAAAAATCATGTTTTACCATTGGGGAAGCTTTGACATGCTCAAAGTTTAACGAAAATGAGGGTTGGGCTTGTTTAGAGGTGCCAGGGCCAGAACGGGCCGAAACTGGCCGAGTTCGCTTCTTTCTCCAACTTGGCGGGTGCCATAGCCTCCCCAGGGGTAGAACATGACCCTTAGAAGGTGCTCCAACTGACGGCACTTGAAAAGCTCGATTCGTTTGTGAGTTATGAATTTCCTCGGTTTAATACTATGGAAAATCGTAAATCACAAACGACACGAGATTTTCGAGTTCCATCAGTTGGAGCACTTTCTAAAAATCATGTTTTACCATTGGGGAAGCTTTGACATGCTCAAAGTTTAACGAAAATGGGGGTTGGCCTTGTTTAGAGGTGCCAGGGCCAGAACGGGCCGAACCTGGCCGAGTTCCCTTCTTTTTACAACTTGGCCGGTGCCATAGCCTCCCCAGGGGTAGAACATGACCCTCAGAAGGTGCTCCAACTGACGGCACTCGAAAAGCTCGATTCGTTTGTGAGTTATGAATTTTCTCGGTTTAATACTATGGAAAATCGTAAATCACAAACGACACGAGATTTTTGAGTTCCGTCAGTTAGAGCACTTTCTAAAAATCATGTTTTACCATTGGGGAAGCTTTGACATGCTCAAAGTTTAACGAAAATAGGGGTTGGCCTTGTTTAGAGGTGCCAGGGCCAGAACGGGCCGAACCTGGCCGAGTTCCCTTCTTTCTCCAACTTGGCCGGTGCCATAGACTCCCCAGGGGTAGAACATGACCCTCAGAAGGTGTTCCAACTGACGGCACTCGAAAAGCTCGATTCGTTTGTGAGTTATGAATTTCCTCGGTTTAATACTATGGAAAATCGTAAATCACAAACGACACGAGATTTTTGAGTTCCGTCTGTTAGAGCACTTTCTAAAAATCATGTTTTACCATTGGGGAAGCTTTGACATGCTCAAAGTTTAACGAAAATGGGGGTTGGCCTTGTTTAGAGGTGCCAGGGCCAGAACGGGCCGAACCTGGCCGAGTTCCCTTCTTTCTACAACTTGGCCGGTGCCATAGCCTCCCCAGGGGTAGAACATGACCCTCAGAAGGTGCTCCAACTGACGGCACTCGAAAAGCTCGATTCGTTTGTGAGTTATGAATTTCCTCGGTTTAATACTATGGAAAATCGTAAATCACAAACGACACTAGATTTTCGAGTTCCGTCAGTTGGAACACTTTCTAAAAATCATGTTTTACCATTGGGGAAGCTTTGACATGCTCAAAGTTTAACGAAAATGGGGGTTGGGCTTGTTTAGAGGTGCCAGGGCCAGAACGGGCCGAAACTGGCCGAGTTCCCTTCTTTCTCCAACTTGGCCGGTGCCATAGCCTCCCCAGGGGTAGAACATGACCCTCAGAAGGTGCTCCAACTGACGGCACTCGAAAAGCTCGATTCGTTTGTGAGTTATGAATTTCCTCGGTTTAATACTATGGAAAATCGTAAATCACAAACGACACGAGATTTTCGAGTTCCATCAGTTGGAGCACTTTCTAAAAATCATGTTTTACCATTGGGGAAGCTCAGACATGCTCAAAGTTTAACGAAAATGGGGGTTGGCCTTGTTTAGAAGTGCCAGGGCCAGAACGGGCCGAACCTGGCCGAGTTCCCTTCTTTCTACAACTTGGCCGGTGCCATAGCCTCCCCAGGGGTAGAACATGACTCTCAGAAGGTGCTCCAACTGACAGCACTCGAAAATATCGATTCCTTTGTGAGTTATGAATTTCAAGGTTTTAATACTATGGAAAATCGTAAATCACAAACGACACGAGATTTTCGGGTTCCGTCAGTCGGAGCACTTTCTAAAAATCATGTTTTACCATTGGGGAAGCTTTGACATGCTCAAAGTTTAACGAAAATTGGGGTTGGCCTTGTTTGGAGGTGCCAGGGCCAGAACGGGCCGAACCTGGCCGAGTTCCCTTCTTTCTCCAACTTGGCCGGTGCCATAGCCTCCCCAGGGGTAGAACATGACCCTCAGAAGGTGCTCCAACTGACGGCACTCGAAAAGCTCGATTCGTTTGTGAGTTATGAATTTCCTCGGTTTAATACTATGGAAAATTGTAAATCACAAACGACACGAGATTTTCGAGTTCCGTCAGGTGGAGCACTTTCTAAAAATCATGTTTTACCATTGGGGAAGCTTTGACATGCTCAAAGTTTAACGAAAATGGGGGTTGGGCTTGTTTAGAGGTGCCAGGGCCAGAACGGGCCGAAACTGGCCGAGTTCCCTTCTTTCTCCAACTTGGCCGGTGTCATAGCCTCCCCAGGGGTAGAACATGACCCTCAGAAGGTGCTCCAACTGACGGCACTCGAAAAGCTCGATTCGTTTGTGAGTTATGAATTTCCTCGGTTTAATACTATGGAAAATCGTAAATCACAAACGCCACGAGATTTTCGAGTTCCGTCAGTTGGAGCACTTTCTAAAAATCATGTTTTACCATTGGGGAAGCTTTGACATGCTCAAAGTTTAACGAAAATGAGGGTTGGGCTTGTTTAGAGGTGCCAGGGCCAGAACGGGCCGAAACTGGCCGAGTTCCCTTCTTTCTCCAACTTGGCCGGTGCCATAGCCTCCCCAGGGGTAGAACATGACCCTCAGAAGGTGCTCCAACTGACGGCACTCGAAAAGCTCGATTCGTTTGTGAGTTATGAATTTCCTCGGTTTAATCCTATGGAAAATCGTAAATCACAAACGACACGAGATTTTCGAGTTCCATCAGTTGGAGCACTTTCTAAAAATCATGTTTTACCATTGGGGAAGCTTTGACATGCTCAAAGTTTAACGAAAATGGGGGTTGGCCTTGTTTAGAGGTGCCAGGGCCAGAACGGGCCGAACCTGGCCGAGTTCCCTTCTTTCTACAACTTGGCCGGTGCCATAGCCTCCCCAGGGGTAGAACATGATGATGAGCGTGTATTTTACATGCTAAAAGTGTTTCTAATTACTTGAGTTAGACTTTTCTAAGAGCCTATTTGTCTATTTAATATTTGTTTTTGTGTTAATAGGGAAAATATGAAGAAAATGTTAAAAGGTGCAAAATGATAGTTTTTATGCGCATTTCCGATAATTGACGGAAAGTCAACCGTGACTTTAATTGTCAAGATGACACCGGTCATCATTCAGATGTGGAGCCCATAGCATGTACGAAGATTTCGGAAATTATTCCGAATCCCGGCAAAGATTGTCGGCGAACCACCACATTTGGCGGCGCAACCACCACACGCGGTGGCAAAACACATTTTAAACCACCATTTTATTTTCCCTATTTATTATTGTATTTATTTATTTTTATTTTCTTTAATTTATTTCTTTTATTATTTATTATTATTATTATTTTATTATTTTATTTATATTTCTTTTGTTTTTCCAGCTTTTGAGCTGTGTACACCTCCCTCCGCCGCTCAGCCATGTTACTGTGCATATCCAGGAAAGCCTGCAGCTTTCCTCTGCGTGGGAGCATGGCACCATCATCATAGCTGTCCATCATGTGCTTCACCTTTCTTCACCTTCAATACCACCTGCAAATCACAAATCAATCACAGATCACAACTCAATTTACAGCAAACCAGCAATTCATCACAGCCTTCATCACCACCAATCAATCCCTTGAGCCCGTGCTCACCGCCGTGCCTCTGAGTATCCAAATCAGCAGCACCCATGGCTGCTTCTCAGCCAAGACCCGAGTTTCTCTCTTTACACCCAAAATTGGGCACCCACGGCATCACCTTGGCAGAGCCCAGGCCCGTGCCTCCTCTCCTCAGTCTTCCAAGCCAGCACCACAGCACCGCCGTGAACTTCAGATCCAGTTCAGCACCCGCCACATCCAAAGACGGCTCCGTTAAGCTATGGCTGCGCCTTCCACCCATTCCCGAGGGCCATGTTCAGTTTCTGAGCATATGGTTGAGTCGTCCACCCGCATTAGACGGCAGTGTCTATTTTCTAGACACGACAGTAACAGTTTCCAAACTCGTTTATTTATTATAATTTATTTTTATTTAATTTGTTTTCCGCATTTAAATATTTGTGAATAATTTTGGAAGTTGTTATTGTATAATTATTTGTTTGATTTTATATTTGTTTGATTTGAATAATTACAAAAACCCAAAAACATATTCTTTTTGTATTTCAATTATTTGAGTGTTTATTTAAGTATTTTATATTTTGTGATTTATTAATTGAATCGAAACCAATTTGGTTCTTCTAAGTAGCTTATGTGAATTTGTTTGTTTGATTCTGTTTTATGGAGAACTTTTATGTGTTTATGTTATGGGGTTCGAAACTTATAATATTTGCATGTAATTGGAGCTAGAATTAAGATTTACGGCTTTCCGGAATCTGATTCACTAAAGTAGTAAAGGCTTTGGACAAAGGTCGGAATCAAATAAAAAGGATTGCAAATAGATGGACTTTTCCATACTAGGTTGTTCACTTTAATTGACAACTCTTTTCTATGCATTAAACATGAATTAATTTACTAGCGTCTAGACTTTGATTGAATGTTTAATCGGTTAATCTAGAGTGCGAATCACTTAGGTTAATTTTCATAGAAAGGTTTTATTTGGGGAGTGATCAGCGTCTGACATTCCACATATGTCAATTTCGGATTCATGACTTAGGGAATTGGTTGTTTTCGATTCATGTTTTAACTCTTATGATTGTAGTTTTGAGTTGTGTATTTAATGTCCTTTTCCATTTAGAATTGTAATTAGTAGTTTAGATAAGTAGTTTAGATTCATTGATTCAATCTTTTAAATCCCCCTTTATTTCAATATGAATATGTATATATATACTTGTATATTTGTGACACTAATTCTTTATAATAATTCTTTGTTTAGGTACTACCCCAATCTCCGTTGTTAACGATCCCTACTTGCTTTATACTACCGATGATTTTAGGGTTTAAATTGATGCTTGCAAAAGTCATATCAGTTTAAAAAAATAAAAAAATAAAATAAAAAATTTTGCTTGTTTTGTGTTGTTAAAAAATAAAAAATAAAAAAAATAAAAATTTTGTTTGTTTTTACTGTTTGTTTTATTTTTGGGCTTGTTGTTTTCTTATTTGGGCCTTTGGCCCATCTGTTTAGTCGGTTAGGGTTACGAAAAAAAAAAAAAAAAAAAAAAAAGTTGTTATTTTTAGGCCCATTAGTGTAAGCCCACAATAATGGCCCAAGCCATCCCGATGGCCCAGGCCCATTTTAGAGTGTCGGCAGCGAATATTCGTGTCGGCTAGTGCCGCACGTTCATTCACTGTTTACTTTACGACTTTCGCGTAAAGTAAAGTCGTAAAGTAAATAAATAATGAAAAAGAAAAAAAATGTTTATTTAATTTTATCGCACGAGTGAATACTGTTCACTTTGCGACTTTTGTTTACTTTGCGTCTGTTTGTGTGTGTTTCAAATTTTTGAAACCCTAATTCCCCCTCTGCATCCACTAAATTATTTTCTCTCTGTATTCTCTCTGCATTTGTTCTTCATTGTTCTTCATTGTTCTTCTTTGTTCTTCACTCGTGTTCTTTGTTTTCCCAGAAATTCCTCCACCCATTCACCAGAAAAATGGCACGGAAAGTCAATTCATTCAGTGAATTATTTCAGGCAGGCCCTTCAGAGAATCAAACATTTGAGGGCTTGACTGATATTTTTCCACCATGCATGTTCAACATCTTCGATTTGAGCATGGAAGCCGTGCCTGATGTGGGTCCAGCTTTGCCGGAAGCAAATTCAGTTTCACCTGTTGCAGCTCCGATCCCACTTATAGCTGATCCATGCCATGCAGACATACCTGGTCCATCTATGAAGAAACGCAAGAGGAAGAACCACAACAAGCATCAACTGAAGGCCATGAGGACATACATGTGGAAGTGTCGTTACCCAACAATGGAGCAGAAACAAGAACTAGGTGATCAAATCGGGTTAAGGCTCAAGCAAGTGACATTCTGGATAAAAAGGAACCGACGCCAGAGAAAAACCCGAAATGATCGCCTGGAAAATATTTTGCTGAAGAAGGAGATCGACATGCTTCGTTCTCAGAACAGCCAATTCCTTGAAGCTTTTAGCAAACTCTCTTGTCCTCATTGTGGAGGTGCAGTCCCATTTTCTGATGAGCAACGATTGACAATTGAAGATGCCCATCCACAGATGGAGATTCATCCGACCTCTTCAGTCGTCGGACCTACTGAGAAGTCAGTATTGCGAAAGGAGGTTCAACAGCTTATGTCGAGATCAACACTCCCCTCTTCTTCATGTGACACAACCATGGATGTTCAAATCATCATGGCGGCCAAGGAAGAACTCTTCATCATGGCCACTAATGGAGACCCCTTGTGGATTTCTGCGCCACAACCCAGCTCATCCACAGCTCCTGAAACTCTGAATCATGTGGAATATTTGCGGATTGTTGCTAAAGGCAGTACTCCCAGACCAAGATACTTCCGATATGAAGCCTCCCGATGCACAGCCACCATTCCTATCCGCGCTATGACCCTTGTGGAAATTTTGATGGATGTGGAACAATGGTCTGCTATGTTCTGTAGCATAGTTGCAAGAGCAGAGCCTCTTGATGACGTACCAGCTACAATACTTCATTGCTACAATGAACGACCGCAAGTCATTTATGCTGAGTTTCAGGTGACATCTCCACTTGTTCAAACTCGTGAAGTCCAGTTTGTTCGACACTCACACCAGCAAGCTGATGGAAGTTGGATGGTTGTCGATATCTCTGTGGACCGTCTGCGGCCCATTCCAGGACCCAACTCGCGGTCAAGATGCCACAAACTACCATCCGGATGCCTGATCCGAGATTTAGATAATGGATCCTCCCGCATCACTTGGGTGGAACATGTTGATGTGCATGACATAGACGTCAAACCCATATTCAGACCTTTATTGGATGCTGGTTATGCATTTGGAGCCCAGCGTTGGATGGAGACGCTGGAAAGACAAACCGAACGTCTTATATGCTCCAGGTCTACCCACATTCCAGTCGTCGCACTTCATATCACACCACCAATGGAAGGGAGAAGAAGAATATTGCAACTAGCGAACCGAATGGTGATCAATTTCTTCAAGGACGTTGGCGACTCCACATTTCACCACTGGGTTGTCACAAATACAACAAGATCTGCACTCGTAAAGGTCAGGACCAACAAAAGCAAGGGTGATCCAGAAAAGCCCAGTGGAATTACCCGTACTGCATCTACCTCCATCCAGCTCCATTCTCATCACACGAGAGTCTTTGATTTTCTCAATGATGTGAATTATCGAAACCACTGGGATAATTTGTCATTGGGTAGATCAGTACACGAGATTGCAAGAATCATCACTGGTCTTGCGCCTCATAATTATGTCACCATCTTGTCAATAGCTAATCACGACGACTTCTTCATACTCCAAGAGTGCTTCTCAACTTCAACGGGGTCGTACGTGATTTATGCGCCTATCGATGCTTTGACAATCCAGATGTTGTTATTTGGGGAAGATCCAGATCCGGTTACCATGCTAGTTTCAGGTTTTTCCGTTCTGCCTGATGTGTCTACTGCGGGAAGTTTCAGAAGCAGCAGTAGTGATCCTGTGGGTGGAACATTACTGACATTGGTGATTCAGCTCGCAATTGGGTTGATACCTATAAGGAAAGGAGGTGTGGAAGTGGCAAATGAAATAATTCCGAGCATGGTTGAGCGGATCAGAGTTGCAGTCAACTAACCAGTGGAGCAAACGTTGGATGCAAGGCCTTGCTAGCCTTGTTTGTTGGTGACTGTTGGTGACCTTCGGGAGGAATTTCGCGCTTCAAAGGGGAGAATTTCTTTTACTTATCTATTTATCAGTTATATAATTGTTTTGTGCTTAATTCTGTTTGTGTTTTTCAATTCAATAACCATGCTTGAATTTTTCATTTTTAAAGAAATATTTGTCAAACCTTGAGGACAATGTTAAATTCAAGTGTGGGGGGAAGGAATTTATTTTTGTTAAAAAATTCAAAAATTTTCAAAAAAACATTTTACTTGTTTTTCGTTTTCTACTGTAACAATATATCGACTATATCATACTCACTCCCTTGGTAGCGTTGAACCTACCATTGCACTAAGTGAGTCACTGAGGTCACGTATTGTTACCCAATAAAAAAAAAAAAAAGTTCAGAAAAATTGAAAAAAAAATTATTACAATTTTTTTTTTTACTTCTATTGTGTGTTTGTTTGTGTTCTGTATTGGTTATTTCCAATCACAAGGATGATTTGAGCTTATTGTGTTCTGATTTTGAGAATGTTGATTATATGCTAAGGCTTTGTGTAGTTTGCTTTGGATTTAACTTGCATAATTTGTGATTGCTCAATATTCCATGTACACATCACCTGTATTGATTAATCGATTGCAATCCGAGATGCACATTTGACCATGTATTGCCATGCATACCCAGAAATTGTGAGGACTTGAGCACATTGAATATTCACATGTATGCATCTTTCATACATTTACTTGTTCTTCATGAGTGTACATTGCATAAGTTTTGAACCTAGAACTTGCTCAAAGACCTCTTGAAGCGTTTTTCCACGATGAGTTAGAGATGACTAAGGCATTAGTTGAGCACCATGGCCAAATTGACCACCATCCATCTAAACACGAACTCTAGGAATAACCCTTTTGAGCCGATCACTCATTAGCTTTTCTTTGTTCACCCACATCACCTTTACCCATTCCACCACTTAAACATCATCTCACCCTTGTTTTGTTGTGTTTGCAAGACAATGATAGAGACTTCTTGTGTCCTTTATGCTTGGGAATTGTATGGTAGTATACCAAAAGATAAGTGTGGGGGTGCATTTTTATTTGTTGTTGTACTTGTTTCAAGAAAGAAAGAAAATCAAAAACATAAGGAAGGAAGAAAATTCCTCAAAAAAAAAAAAAAAAAAAAAAAAAAAAAAATTCCAAAAATAGAGTTGTTTACTGTATTGCTTTTGAATTCAATAAAAGGTTGGAGGAAAAATAAGGAAGTTGTTTCGGTTGTAGCATAGGTATGAGTTTTAAAGTCGTTGACTTGTCTTGCAAACATGTGGAACATTTGTCATATTCATCATTTCATTTCATTACACCATTCACCTTTTGGCCCCATTACACCATTGAAAGTCCTTATGAAGTTATGATCAAATGATTTGTGGGTTGATTTGTGAAGAGTTGGTTTTTGAGCAAGCCTATGGGAACATTATTTGTGCATTTGTTTTGAGAGTAAATACTTAGCCCTAAACACAATTGAGCGGAAATATTTAGTGATCATTGTGAGGTTTAGTGGTTAATATTGTTTAGATATGCATATTGGATTACCTGAGATTGATCATACAGTTGAGATACACACACACTTCACCCGAGCATGAATGAGATGTGCATGTTAAATACTTAGCAATTTCTGTAAGCCTTGGTATATATTTTTCTTATTCTCCTGATTATAACTCGTGGTTGGAAAGAACATTTGTTGTGTTTCCCTTTCTGTTATTTGTGTTGTTCAATTTTAAGTTTAGTGTTTGTTTGAGGACAAGCAAAGTTCAAGTGTGGGGGTGTGATGAGCGTGTATTTTACATGCTAAAAGTGTTTCTAATTACTTGAGTTAGACTTTTCTAAGAGCCTATTTGTCTATTTAATATTTGTTTTTGTGTTAATAGGGAAAATATGAAGAAAATGTTAAAAGGTGCAAAATGATAGTTTTTATGCGCATTTCCGATAATTGACGGAAAGTCAACCGTGACTTTAATTGTCAAGATGACACCGGTCATCATTCAGATGTGGAGCCCATAGCATGTACGAAGATTTCGGAAATTATTCCGAATCCCGGCAAAGATTGTCGGCGAACCACCACATTTGGCGGCGCAACCACCACACGCGGTGGCAAAACACATTTTAAACCACCATTTTATTTTCCCTATTTATTATTGTATTTATTTATTTTTATTTTCTTTAATTTATTTCTTTTATTATTTATTATTATTATTATTTTATTATTTTATTTATATTTCTTTTGTTTTTCCAGCTTTTGAGCTGTGTACACCTCCCTCCGCCGCTCAGCCATGTTACTGTGCATATCCAGGAAAGCCTGCAGCTTTCCTCTGCGTGGGAGCATGGCACCATCATCATAGCTGTCCATCATGTGCTTCACCTTTCTTCACCTTCAATACCACCTGCAAATCACAAATCAATCACAGATCACAACTCAATTTACAGCAAACCAGCAATTCATCACAGCCTTCATCACCACCAATCAATCCCTTGAGCCCGTGCTCACCGCCGTGCCTCTGAGTATCCAAATCAGCAGCACCCATGGCTGCTTCTCAGCCAAGACCCGAGTTTCTCTCTTTACACCCAAAATTGGGCACCCACGGCATCACCTTGGCAGAGCCCAGGCCCGTGCCTCCTCTCCTCAGTCTTCCAAGCCAGCACCACAGCACCGCCGTGAACCTCAGATCCAGTTCAGCACCCGCCACATCCAAAGACGGCTCCGTTAAGCTATGGCTGCGCCTTCCACCCGTTCCCGAGGGCCATGTTCAGTTTCTGAGCATATGGTTGAGTCGTCCACCCGCATTAGACGGCAGTGTCTATTTTCTAGACACGACAGTAACAGTTTCCAAACTCGTTTATTTATTATAATTTATTTTTATTTAATTTGTTTTCCGCATTTAAATATTTGTGAATAATTTTGGAAGTTGTTATTGTATAATTATTTGTTTGATTTTATATTTGTTTGATTTGAATAATTACAAAAACCCAAAAACATATTCTTTTTGTATTTCAATTATTTGAGTGTTTATTTAAGTATTTTATATTTTGTGATTTATTAATTGAATCGAAACCAATTTGGTTCTTCTAAGTAGCTTATGTGAATTTGTTTGTTTGATTCTGTTTTATGGAGAACTTTTATGTGTTTATGTTATGGGGTTCGAAACTTATAATATTTGCATGTAATTGGAGCTAGAATTAAGATTTACGGCTTTCCGGAATCTGATTCACTAAAGTAGTAAAGGCTTTGGACAAAGGTCGGAATCAAATAAAAAGGATTGCAAATAGATGGACTTTTCCATACTAGGTTGTTCACTTTAATTGACAACTCTTTTCTATGCATTAAACATGAATTAATTTACTAGCGTCTAGACTTTGATTGAATGTTTAATCGGTTAATCTAGAGTGCGAATCACTTAGGTTAATTTTCATAGAAAGGTTTTATTTGGGGAGTGATCAGCGTCTGACATTCCACATATGTCAATTTCGGATTCATGACTTAGGGAATTGGTTGTTTTCGATTCATGTTTTAACTCTTATGATTGTAGTTTTGAGTTGTGTATTTAATGTCCTTTTCCATTTAGAATTGTAATTAGTAGTTTAGATAAGTAGTTTAGATTCATTGATTCAATCTTTTAAATCCCCCTTTATTTCAATATGAATATGTATATATATACTTGTATATTTGTGACACTAATTCTTTATAATAATTCTTTGTTTAGGTACTACCCCAATCTCCGTTGTTAACGATCCCTACTTGCTTTATACTACCGATGATTTTAGGGTTTAAATTGATGCTTGCAAAAGTCATATCACATGACCCTCAGAAGGTGCTCCAACTGACAGCACTCGAAAATATCGATTCCTTTGTGAGTTATGAATTTCAAGGTTTTAATACTATGGAAAATCGTAAATCACAAACGACACGAGATTTTCGGGTTCCGTCAGTCGGAGCACTTTCTAAAAATCATGTTTTACCATTGGGGAAGCTTTGACATGCTCAAAGTTTAACGAAAATGGGGGTTGGCCTTGTTTTGAGGTGCCAGGGCCAGAACGGGCCGAACCTGGCCGAGTTCCCTTCTTTCTCCAACTTGGCCGGTGCCATAGCCTCCCCAGGGGTAGAACATGACCCTCAGAAGGTGCTCCAACTGACGGCACTCGAAAAGCTCGATTCGTTTGTGAGTTATGAATTTCCTCGGTTTAATACTATGGAAAATCGTAAATCACAAACGACACGAGATTTTCGAGTTCCATCAGTTGGAGCACTTTCTAAAAATCATGTTTTACCATTGGGGAAGCTTTGACATGCTCAAAGTTTAACGAAAATGGGGGTTGGCCTTGTTTTGAGGTGCCAGGGCCAGAACGGGCCGAACCTGGCCGAGTTCCCTTCTTTCTCCAACTTGGCCGGTGCCATAGCCTCCCCAGGGGTAGAACATGACCCTCAGAAGGTGCTCAAACTGACGGCACTCGAAAAGCTCGATTCGTTTGAGAGTTATGAATTTCCTCGGTTTAATACTATGGAAAATCGTAAATCACAAACGACACGAGATTTTCGAGTTCCGTCAGTTGGAGCACTTTCTAAAAATCATGTTTTACCATTGGGGAAGCTTTGACATGCTCAAAGTTTAACGAAAATGGGGGTTGGGCTTGTTTAGAGGTGCCAGGGCCAGAACGGGCCGAAACTGGCCGAGTTCCCTTCTTTCTCCAACTTGGCCGGTGCCATAGCCTCCCCAGGGGTAGAACATGACCCTCAGAAGGTGCTCCAACTGACGGCACTCGAAAAGCTCGATTTGTTTGTGAGTTATGAATTTCCTCGGTTTAATACTATGGAAAATCGTAAATCACAAACGACACGAGATTTTCGAGTTCCATCAGTTGGAGCACTTTCTAAAAATCATGTTTTACCATTGGGGAAGCTTTGACATGCTCAAAGTTTAACGAAAATGGGGGTTGGCCTTGTTTAGAGGTGCCAGGGCCAGAACGGGCCGAACCTGGCCGAGTTCCCTTCTTTCTACAACTTGGCCGGTGCCATAGCCTCCCCAGGGGTAGAACATGACCTTCAGAAGGTGCTCCAACTGACAGCACTCGAAAATATCGATTCCTTTGTGAGTTATGAATTTCAAGGGTTTAATACTATGGAAAATCGTAAATCACAAACGACACGAGATTTTCGGGTTCCGTCAGTCGGAGCACTTTCTAAAAATCATGTTTTACCATTGGGGAAGCTTTGACATGCTCAAAGTTTAACGAAAATTGGGGTTGGCCTTGTTTGGAGGTGCCAGGGCCAGAACGGGCCGAACCTGGCCGAGTTCCCTTCTATCTCCAACTTGGCCGGTGCCATAGCCTCCCCAGGGGTAGAACATAACCCTCAGAAGGTGCTCCAACTGACGGCACTCAAAAAGCTCGATTCGTTTATGAGTTATGAATTTCCTCGGTTTAATACTATGGAAAATCCGAAATCACAAACGACACGAGATTTTCGAGTTCCGTCAGTTGGAGCACTTTCTAAAAATCATGTTTTACCATTGGGGAAGCTTTGACATGCTCAAAATTTAACGAAAATGGGGGTTGGCCTTGTTTAGAGGTGCCAGGGCCAGAACGGGCCGAACCTGGCCGAGTTCCCTTCTTTCTCCAACTTGGCCGGTGCCATAGCCTCCTCAGGGGTAGAACATGACCCTCAGAAGGTGCTCCAACTGACGGCACTCGAAAAGCTCGATTCGTTTGTGAGTTATGAATTTCAAGGGTTTAATACTATGGAAAATCGTAAATCACAAACGACACGAGATTTTCGAGTTCCGTCAGTTGGAGCACTTTCTAAAAATCATGTTTTACCATTGGGGAAGCTTTGACATGCTCAAAGTTTAACGAAAATGGGGGTTGGGCTTGTTTAGAGGTGCCAGGGCCAGAACGGGCCGAAACTGGCCGAGTTCCCTTCTTTCTCCAACTTGGCCGGTGCCATAGCCTCCCCAGGGGTAGAACATGACCCTCAGAAGGTGCTTCAACTGACGGCACTCGAAAAGCTCGATTCGTTTGTGAGTTATGAATTTCCTCGGTTTAATACTATGGAAAATCGTAAATCACAAACGACACGAGATTTTCGAGTTCCGTCAGTTGGAGCACTTTCTAAAAATCATGTTTTACCATTGGGGAAGCTTTGACATGCTCAAAGTTTAACGAAAATGGGGGTTGGGCTTGTTTAGAGGTGCCAGGGCCAGAACGGGCCGAAACTGGCCGAGTTCCCTTCTTTCTCAAACTTGGCCGGTGCCATAGCCTCCCCAGGGGTAGAACATGACCCTCAGAAGGTGCTCCAACTGACGGCACTCGAAAAGCTCGATTTGTTTGTGAGTTATGAATTTCCTCGGTTGAATACTATGGAAAATCGTAAATCACAAACGACACGAGATTTTCGAGTTCCATCAGTTGGAGCACTTTCTAAAAATCATGTTTTACCATTGGGGAAGCTTTGACATGCTCAAAGTTTAACGAAAATGGGGGTTGGCCTTGTTTGGAGGTGCCAGGGCCAGAACGGGCCGAACCTGGCCGAGTTCCCTTCTTTCTACAACTTGGCCGGTGCCATAGCCTCCCCAGGGGTAGAACATGACCCTCAGAAGGTGCTCCAACTAACAGCACTCGAAAATATCGATTCCTTTGTGAGTTATGAATTTCAAGGGTTTAATACTATGGAAAATCGTAAATCACAAACGACACGAGATTTTCGGGTTCCGTCAGTCGGAGCACTTTCTAAAAATCATGTTTTACCATTGGGGAAGCTTTGACCTGCTCAAAGTTTAACGAAAATTGGGGTTGGCCTTGTTTGGAGGTGCCAGGGCCAGAACGGGCCGAACCTGGCCGAGTTCCTTTCTTTCTCCAACTTGGCCGGTGCCATAGCCTCCCCAGGGGTAGAACATGATGAGCGTGTATTTTACATGCTAAAAGTGTTTCTAATTACTTGGGTTAGGCTTTTTCGAGAGCCTATTTGTCTATTTAATATTTGTTTTGGTGTTAATAGGAAAAATATGAAGAAAATGTTAAAAGGTGCAAAATGGTAGTTTTTAGCGCACTCAGATGTGGAGCATAGCATGTACGAAGATTCCGAATATTGTTTTCGGATTCCGGCAAATTTTGCCGGCAAACCACCACATTTGGCGGCGCAACAACCACACGCGGTGGCAAATTACATTTCAATTCAACATTTTATTTTCCCTCTTAATTGTTTATTTATTTATTTTATTTTATTTTTGTTTCTTGTATTTCTCAGCTTTTGAGCTGTTCATTCATTGCAGCCATCACCGGTCATGTTACTGTGCTCCACCATCAGAGTCTGCACATTCTCTCTGCGTTGGAGCATACCACCATCATCATTGCAGCCCACCTGCTCCACCTTTCTTCATCTTCATATACAACCTGCAATCACAGCAACCACGCAAGCTTCACAGCAATTCACAATCATCTCTCTCCCTCTCGGAAATCAAATCTCAAGCTCTCTCTGCAATTCCAGTCATGGTGTCCATTACTTTGGACACCCATGGCTGCTTTGCCAGAAAACACCAAACCTGCAAATCGCCACCACCATCTCAGCCAAGACCCGAGCTTCTCACCAAATCCAAATCCCAGAGACCCACGGCCTCACCTTGGCCGAGCCCAGGCCCGTGCCTCCTTTGCTCAGTCCTCCAATTCAGCATCATCACTGCTGATCCACCGCCGCACCCCACCGCTGCTGCTGTCGATCTCCGCAGCTGCCGCTTCAGCCGCCGAACCCAAACCTCACCCAGGCCCGCGCCTGCACTTCCGGCCACCGCATCACCGAGCCCGTGCTCGATCCCATTCCAGAACCACCAGCGCCGCTGATCACAGAAGTCACCACCACGGTCCTCGAGCCCGCCGCTCCGATCTGTCCAGCCCCGGTCTTCTTTGACCTGTGCTCTGCCCAGGCCCGTGCCTCTGCTGCTGCTGCTCATTTCCGCCGCCGAGCCCGTGCTCTGCTCAGCCCAGCCACCGGCGACGTCTTCGATCCTCACCGGCGCCGCTCTGCCTTGCCGCTCTTCATTGCTGCACGGGAAGAAAGAAAGGAGAAGAAGAAAAAGAAATAAAAGTCAACGGGCCTGATGACAAAGCCCACTGTTGACCGTTGACCATGCCCAAAGTCCACTGTTCATTGTCCAATTGATTTGGACACCCGAAGAATCCAAAGCCCAACTGTTATGGGCACCCGCCACATCCAAAGACGGCTCCTTTAAGCTATGGCTGCGCCTTCCACCCGTTCCCGAGGGCCATGTTCAGTTTCTGAGCATATGGTTGAGTCGTCCACCCGCATTAGACGGCAGTGTCTATTTTCTAGACACGACAGTAACAGTTTTCAAACTCGTTTATTTATTATAATTTATTTTTATTTAATTTGTTTTCCGCATTTAAATATTTGTGAATAATTTTGGAAGTTGTTATTGTATAATTATTTGTTTGATTTTATATTTGTTTGATTTGAATAATTACAAAAACCCAAAAACATATTCTTTTTGTATTTCAATTATTTGAGTGTTTATTTAAGTATTTTATATTTTTTGATTTATTAATTGAATCGAAACCAATTTAGTTCTTCTAAGTAGCTTATGTGAATTTGTTTGTTTGATTCTGTTTTATGGAGAACTTTTATGTGTTTATGTTATGGGGTTCGAAACTTATAATATTTGCATGTAATTGGAGCTAGAATTAAGATTTACGGCTTTCCGGAATCTGATTCACTAAAGTAGTAAAGACTTTGGACAAAGGTCGGAATCAAATAAAAAGGATTGCAATTAGATGGACTTTTCCATACTAGGTTGTTCACTTTAATTGACAACTCTTTTCTATGCATTAAACATGAATTAATTTACTAGCGTCTAAACTTTGATTGAATGTTTAATCGGTTAATCTAGAGTGCGAATCACTTAGGTTAATTTTCATAGAAAGGTTTTATTTGGGGAGTGATCAGCGTCTGACATTCCACATATGTCAATTTCGGATTCATGACTTAGGGAATTGGTTGTTTTCGATTCATGTTTTAACTCTTATGATTGTAGTTTTGAGTTGTGTATTTAATGTCCTTTTCCATTTAGAATTGTAATTAGTAGTTTAGATAAGTAGTTTAGATTCATTGATTCAATCTTTTAAATCCCCCTTTATTTCAATATGAATATGTATATATATACTTGTATATTTGTGACACTAATTCTTTATAATGATTCTTTGTTTAGGTACTACGCCTAATCCCCGTTGTTAACGATCCCTACTTGCTTTATACTACCGATGATTTTAGGGTTTAAATTGATGCTTGCAAAAGTCATATCAGAACATGACCCTCAGAAGGTGCACCAACTGACGGCACTCGAAAAGCTCGATTCGTTTATGAGTTATGAATTTCCTCGGTTTAATACAATGGAAAATCCGAAATCACAAACGACACGAGATTTTCGAGTTCCGTCAGTTGGAGCACTTTCTAAAAATCATGTTTTACCATTGGGGAAGCTTTGATATGCTCAAAGTTTAACGAAAATGGGGGTTGGCCTTGTTTGGAGGTGCCAGGGCCAGAACGGGCCGAACCTGGCCGAGTTCCCTTCTTTCTCCAACTTGGCCGGTGCCATAGCCTCCCCAGGGGTAGAACATGACCCTCAGAAGGTGCTCCAACTGACGGCACTCGAAAAGCTCGATTCGTTTGTGAGTTATGAATTTCAAGGGTTTAATACTATGGAAAATCGTAAATCACAAACGACACGAGATTTTCGAGTTCCGTCAGTTGGAGCACTTTCTAAAAATCATGTTTTACCATTGGGGAAGCTTTGACATGCTCAAAGTTTAACGAAAATGGGGGTTGGGCTTGTTTAGAGGTGCCAGGGCCAGAACGGGCCGAAACTGGCCGAGTTCCCTTCTTTCTCCAACTTGGCCGGTGCCATAGCCTCCCCAGGGGTAGAACATGACCCTCAGAAGGTGCTCCAACTGACGGCACTCGAAAAGCTCGATTCGTTTGTGAGTTATGAATTTCCTCGGTTTAATACCATGGAAAATCGTAAATCACAAACGACACGAGATTTTCGAGTTCCGTCAGTTGGAGCACTTTCTAAAAATCATGTTTTACCATTGGGGAAGCTTTGACATGCTCAAAGTTTAACGAAAATGGGGGTTGGCCTTGTTTAGAGGTGCCAGGGCCAGAACGGGCCGAACCTGGCCGAGTTCCCTTCTTTCTCCAACTTGGCCGGTGTCATAGCCTCCCCAGGGGTAGAACATGGCCCTCAGAAGGTGCTCCAACTGACGGCACTCGAAAAGCTCGATTCGTTTGTGAGTTATGAATTTCCTCGGTTTAATACTATGGAAAATCCGAAATCACAAACGACACGAGATTTTCGAGTTCCGTCAGTTGGAGCACTTTCTAAAAATCATGTTTTACCATTGGGGAAGCTTTGACATGCTCAAAGTTTAACGAAAATGGGGGTTGGGCTTGTTTAGAGGTGCCAGGGCCAGAACGGGCCGAAACTGGTCGAGTTCCCTTCTTTCTCCAACTTGGCCGGTGCCATAGCCTCCCCAGGGGTAGAACATGACCCTCAGAAGGTGCTCCAACTGACGGCACTCGAAAAGCTCGATTCGATTGTGAGTTATGAATTTCCTCGGTTTAATACTATGGAAAATCGTAAATCACAAACGACACGAGATTTTCGAGTTCCGTCAGTTGGAACACTTTCTAAAAATCACGGTTTACCATTGGGGAAGCTTTGACATGCTCAAAGTTTAACGAAAATGGGGGTTGGCCTTGTTTAGAGGTGCCAGGGCCAGAACGGGCCGAACCTGGCCGAGTTCCCTTCTTTCTACAACTTGGCCGGTCCCATAGCCTCCCCAGGGGTAGAACATGACCCTCAGAAGGTGCTCCAACTGACAGCACTCGAAAATATCGATTCCTTTGTGAGTTATGAATTTCAAGGGTTTAATACTATGGAAAATCGTAAATCACAAACGACACGAGATTTTCGAGTTCCGTCAGTTGGAGCACTTTCTAAAAATCATGTTTTACCATTGGGGAAGCTTTGACATGCTCAAAGTTTAACGAAAATGGGGGTTGGCCTTGTTTGGAGGTGCCAGGGCCAGAACGGGCCGAACCTGGCCGAGTTCCCTTCTTTCTCCAATTTGGCCGGTGCCATAGCCTCCCCAGGGGTAGAACATGACCCTCAGAAGGTGCTCCAACTGACGGCACTCGAAAAGCTCGATTCGTTTGTGAGTTATGAATTTCAAGGGTTTAATACTATGGAAAATTGTAAATCACAAACGACACGAGATTTTCGAGTTCCGTCAGTTGGAGCACTTTCTAAAAATCATGTTTTACCATTGGGGAAGCTTTGACATGCTCAAAGTTTAACAAAAATAGGGGTTGGCCTTGTTTAGAGGTGCCAGGGCCAGAACGGGCCGAACCTAGCCGAGTTCCCTTCTTTCTACAACTTGGCCGGTGCCATAGCCTCCCCAGGGGTAGAACATGACCCTCAGAAGGTGCTCCAACTGACGGCACACGAAAATCTCGATTCCTTTGTGAGTTATGAATTTCAAGGGTTTAATACTATGGAAAATCGTAAATCACAAACGACACGAGATTTTCGAGTTCCGTCAGTTGGAGCACTTTCTAAAAATCATGTTTTACCATTGGGGAAGCTTTGACATGCTCAAAGTTTAACGAAAATGGGGGTTGGCCTTGTTTAGAGGTGCCAGGGCCAGAACGGGCCGAACCTGGCCGAGTTCCCTTCTTTCTCCAACTTGGCCGGTGTCATAGCCTCCCCAGGGGTAGAACATGACCCTCAGAAGGTGCTCCAACTGACGGCACTCGAAAAGCTCGATTCGTTTGTGAGTTATGAATTTCCTCGGTTTAATACTATGGAAAATCCGAAATCACAAACGACACGAGATTTTCGAGTTCCGTCAGTTGGAGCACTTTCTAAAAATCATGTTTTACCATTGGAGAAGCTTTGATATGCTCAAAGTTTAACGAAAATGGGGGTTGGCCTTGTTTGGAGGTGCCAGGGCCAGAACGGTCCGAACCTGGCCGAGTTCCCTTCTTTCTCCAACTTGGCCGGTGCCATAGCCTCCCCAGGGGTAGAACATGACCCTCAGATGGTGCTCCAACTGACGGCACTCGAAAAGCTCGATTCGTTTGTGAGTTATGAATTTCAAGGGTTTAATACTATGGAAAATCGTAAATCACAAACGACACGAGATTTTCGAGTTCCGTCAGTTGGAGCACTTTCTAAAAATCATGTTTTACCATTGGGGAAGCTTTGACATGCTCAAAGTTTAACGAAAATGGGGGTTGGGCTTGTTTAGAGGTGCCAGGGCCAGAACGGGCCGAAACTGGCCGAGTTCCCTTCTTTCTCCAACTTGGCCGGTGCCATAGCCTCCCCAGGGGTAGAACATGACCCTCAGAAGGTGCTCCAACTGACGGCACTCGAAAAGCTCGATTCGTTTGTGAGTTATGAATTTCCTCGGTTTAATACTATGGAAAATCGTAAATCACAAACGACACGAGATTTTCGAGTTCCGTCAGTTGGAGCACTTTCTAAAAATCATGTTTTACCATTGGGGAAGCTTTGACATGCTCAAAGTTTAACGAAAATGGGGGTTGGCCTTGTTTAGAGGTGCCAGGGCCAGAACGGGCCGAACCTGGCCGACTTCCCTTCTTTCTACAACTTGGCCGGTGCCATAGCCTCCCCAGGGGTAGAACATGACCCTCAGAAGGTGCTCCAACTGACAGCACTCGAAAATATCGATTCCTTTGTGAGTTATGAATTTCAAGGGTTTAATACTATATAAAATCGTAAATCACAAACGACACGAGATTTTCGAGTTCCGTCAGTCGGAACACTTTCTAAAAATCATGTTTTACCATTGGGGAAGCTTTGACATGCTCAAAGTTTAACGAAAATGGGGGTTGGCCTTGTTTGGAGGTGCCAGGGCCAGAACGGGCCGAACCTGGCCGAGTTCCCTTCTTTCTCCAATTTGGCCGGTGCCATAGCCTCCCCAGGGGTAGAACATGACCCTCAGAAGGTGCTCCAACTGACGGCACTAGAAAAGCTCGATTCGTTTGTGAGTTATGAATTTCAAGGGTTTAATACTATGGAAAATCGTAAATCACAAACGACACGAGATTTTCGAGTTCCGTCAGTTGGAGCACTTTCTAAAAATCATGTTTTACCATTGGGGAAGCTTTGACATGCTCAAAGTTTAACGAAAATGGGGGTTGGCCTTGTTTAGAGGTGCCAGGGCCAGAACGGGCCGAACCTGGCCGAGTTCCCTTCTTTCTCCAACTTGGCCGGTGTCATAGCCTCCCCAGGGGTAGAACATGACCCTCAGAAGGTGCTCCAACTGACGGCACTCGAAAAGCTCGATTCGTTTGTGAGTTATGAATTTCCTCGGTTTAATACTATGGAAAATCCGAAATCACAAACGACACGAGATTTTCGAGTTCCGTCAGTTGGAGCACTTTCTAAAAATCATGTTTTACCATTGGGGAAGCTTTGATATGCTCAAAGTTTAACGAAAATGGGGGTTGGCCTTGTTTGGAGGTGCCAGGGCCAGAACGGGCCGAACCTGGCCGAGTTCCCTTCTTTCTCCAACTTGGCCGGTGCCATAGGCTCCCCAGGGGTAGAACATGACCCTCAGAAGGTGCTCCAACTGACGGCACTCGAAAAGCTCGATTCGTTTGTGAGTTATGAATTTCAAGGGTTTAATACTATGGAAAATCGTAAATCACAAACGACACGAGATTTTGGAGTTCCGTCAGTTAGAACACTTTCTAAAAATCATGTTTTACCACTGTGGAAGCTTTGACATGCTCAAAGTTTAACGAAAATGGGGGTTGGGCTTGTTTAGAGGTGCCAGGGCCAGAACGGGCCGAAACTGGCCGAGTTCCCTTCTTTCTCCAACTTGGCCGGTGCCATAGCCTCCCCAGGGGTAGAACATGACTCTCAGAAGGTGCTCCAACTGACGGCACTCGAAAAGCTCGATTCGTTTGTGAGTTATGAATTTCCTCGGTTTAATACTATGCAAAATCGTAAATCACAAACGACACGAGATTTTCGAGTTCCGTCAGTTGAAGCACTTTCTAAAAATCATGTTTTACCATTGGGGAAGCTTTGACATGCTCAAAGTTTAACGAAAATGGGGGTTGGCCTTGTTTAGAGGTGCCAGGGCCAGAACGGGCCGAACCTGGCCGAGTTCCCTTCTTTCTACAACTTGGCCGGTGCCATAGCCTCCCCAGGGGTAGAACATGACCCTCAGAAGGTGCTCCAACTGACAGCACTCGAAAATATCGATTCCTTTGTGAGTTATGAATTTCAAGGGTTTAATACTATGGAAAATCGTAAATCACAAACGACACGAGATTTTCGAGTTCCGTCAGTCGGAACACTTTCTAAAAATCATGTTTTACCATTGGGGAAGCTTTGACATGCTCAAAGTTTAACGAAAATGGGGGTTGGCCTTGTTTAGAGGTGCCAGGGCCAGAACGGGCCGAACCTGGCCGAGTTCCCTTCTTTCTACAACTTGGCCGGTGCCATAGCCTCCCCAGGGGTAGAACATGACCCTCAGAAGGTGCTCCAACTGACAGCACTCGAAAATATCGATTCCTTTGTGAGTTATGAATTTCAAGGGTTTAATACTATGGAAAATCGTAAATCACAAACGACACGAGATTTTCGAGTTCCGTCAGTCGGAACACTTTCTAAAAATCATGTTTTACCATTGGGGAAGCTTTGACATGCTCAAAGTTTAACGAAAATGGGGGTTGGCCTTGTTTGGAGGTGCCAGGGCCAGAACGGGCCGAAACTGGCCGAGTTCCCTTCTTTCTCCAACTTGGCCGGTGCCATAGCCTCCCCAGGGGTAGAACATGACTCTCAGAAGGTGCTCCAACTGACGGCACTCGAAAAGCTCGATTCGTTTGTTAGTTATGAATTTCAAGGGTTTAATACTATGGAAAATCGTAAATCACAAACGACACGAGATTTTGGAGTTCCGTCAGTTAGAGCACTTTCTAAAAATCATGTTTTACCACTGTGGAAGCTTTGACATGCTCAAAGTTTAACGAAAATGGGGGTTGGGCTTGTTTAGAGGTGCCAGGGCCAGAACGGGCCGAAACTGGCCGAGTTCCCTTCTTTCTCCAACTTGGCCGGTGCCATAGCCTCCCCAGGGGTAGAACATGACTCTCAGAAGGTGCTCCAACTGACGGCACTCGAAAAGCTCGATTCGTTTGTGAGTTATGAATTTCCTCGGTTTAATACTATGCAAAATCGTAAATCACAAACGACACGAGATTTTCGAGTTCCGTCAGTTGAAGCACTTTCTAAAAATCATGTTTTACCATTGGGGAAGCTTTGACATGCTCAAAGTTTAACGAAAATGGGGGTTGGCCTTGTTTAGAGGTGCCAGGGCCAGAACGGGCCGAACCTGGCCGAGTTCCCTTCTTTCTACAACTTGGCCGGTGCCATAGCCTCCCCAGGGGTAGAACATGACCCTCAGAAGGTGCTCCAACTGACAGCACTCGAAAATATCGATTCCTTTGTGAGTTATGAATTTCAAGGGTTTAATACTATGGAAAATCGTAAATCACAAACGACACGAGATTTTCGAGTTCCGTCAGTCGGAACACTTTCTAAAAATCATGTTTTACCATTGGGGAAGCTTTGACATGCTCAAAGTTTAACGAAAATGGGGGTTGGCCTTGTTTGGAGGTGCCAGGGCCAGAACGGGCCGAACCTGACCGAGTTCCCTTCTTTCTCCAACTTGGCCGGTGCCATAGGCTCCCCAGGGGTAGAACATGACCCTCAGAAGGTGCTCCAACTGACGGCACTCGAAAAGCTCGATTCGTTTGTGAGTTATGAATTTCCTCGGTTTAATACTATGGAAAATCGTAAATCACAAACGACACGAGATTTTCGAGTTCCGTCAGTTGGAGCACTTTCTAAAAATCATGTTTTACCATTGGGGAAGCTTTGACATGCTCAAAGTTTAACGAAAATGGGGGTTGGCCTTGTTTGGAGGTGCCAGGGCCAGAACGGGCCGAACCTGGCCGAGTTCCCTTCTTTCTACAACTTGGCCGGTGCCATAGCCTCCCCAGGGGTAGAACATGACCCTCAGAAGGTGCTCCAACTGACGGCACTCGAAAAGCTCGATTCGTTTGTGAGTTATGAATTTCAAGTGTTTAATACTATGGAAAATCGTAAATCACAAACGACACGAGATTTTCGAGTTCCGACAGTTGGAGCACTTTCTAAAAATCATGTTTTACCATTGGGGAAGCTTTGACATGCTCAAAGTTTAACAAAAATGGGGGTTGGCCTTGTTTAGAGGTGCCAGGGCCAGAACGGGCCGAACCTGGCCGAGTTCCCTTCTTTCTACAACTTGGCCGGTGCCATAGCCTCCCCAGGGGTAGAACATGACCCTCAGAAGGTGCTCCAACTGACAGCGCTCGAAAATATCGATTCCTTTGTGAGTTATGAATTTCAAGGGTTTAATACTATTGAAAATCGTAAATCACAAACGACACGAGATTTTCGAGTTCCGTCAGTCGGAACACTTTTTAAAAATCATGTTTTACCATTGGCGAAGCTTTGACATGCTCAAAGTTTAACGAAAATGGGGGTTGGCCTTGTTTAGAGGTGCCAGGGCCAGAACGGGCCGAACCTGGCCGAGTTCCCTTCTTTCTCCAACTTGGCCGGTGCCATAGCCTCCCCAGGGTAGAACATGACCCTCAGAAGGTGCTCCAACTGACGGCACTCGAAAAGCTCGATTCGTTTGTGAGTTATGAATTTCAAGGGTTTAATACTATGGAAAATCGTAAATCACAAACGACACGAGATTTTCGAGTTCCGTCAGTTGGAGCACTTTCTAAAAATCATGTTTTACCATTGGGGAAGCTTTGACATGCTCAAAGTTTAACGAAAATGGGGGTTGGCCTTGTTTGGAGGTGCCAGGGCCAGAACGGGCCGAACCTGGCCGAGTTCCCTTCTTTCTACAACTTGGCCGGTGCCATAGCCTCCCCAGGGGTAGAACATGACCCTCAGAAGGTGCTCCAACTGACAGCACTCGAAAAGATCGATTCGTTTGTGAGTTATGAATTTCCTCGGTTTAATACCATGGAAAATCGTAAATCACAAACGACACGAGATTTTCGAGTTCCGTCAGTTGGAGCACTTTCTAAAAATCATGTTTTACCATTGGGGAAGCTTTGACACGCTCAAAGTTTAACGAAAATGGGGGTTGGCCTTGTTTGGAGGTGCCAGGGCCAGAACGGGCCGAACCTGGCCGAGTTCCCTTCTTTCTACAACTTGGCCGGTGCCATAGCCTCCCCAGGGGTAGAACATGACCCTCAGAAGGTGCTCCAACTGACGGCACTCGAAAATATCGATTCGTTTGTGCGTTATGAATTTCAAGGGTTTAATACTATGGAAAATCGTAAATCACAAACGACACGAGATTTTCGAGTTCCGTCAGGTGGAGCACTTTCTAAAAATCATGTTTTACCACTGTGGAAGCTTTGACATGCTCAAAGTTTAACGAAAATGGGGGTTGGGCTTGTTTAGAGGTGCCTGGGCCAGAACGGGCCGAAACTGGCCGAGTTCCCTTCTTTCTCCAACTTGGCCGGTGCCATAGCCTCCCCAGGGGTAGAACATGACCCTCAGAAGGTGCTCCAACTGACGGCACTTGAAAAGCTCGATTCGTTTGTGAGTTATGAATTTCCTCGGTTTAATACCATGGAAAATCGTAAATCACAAACGACACGAGATTTTCGAGTTCCGTCAGTTGGAGCACTTTCTAAAAATCATGTTTTACCATTGGGGAAGCTTTGACATGCTCAAAGTTTAACGAAAATGGGGGTTGGCCTTGTTTAGAGGTGCCAGGGCCAGAACGGGCCGAACCTGGCCGAGTTCCCTTCTTTCTACAACTTGGCCGGTGCCATAGCCTCCCCAGGGGTAGAACATGACCCTCAGAAGGTGCGCCAACTGACAGCGCTCGAAAATATCGATTCCTTTGTGAGTTATGAATTTCAAGGGTTTAATACTATGGAAAATCGTAAATCACAAACGACACGAGATTTTCGAGTTCCGTCAGTCGGAACACTTTCTAAAAATCATGTTTTACCATTGGCGAAGCTTTGACATGTTCAAAGTTTAACGAAAATGGGGGTTGGCCTTGTTTGGAGGTGCCAGGGCCAGAACGGGCCGAACCTGGCCGAGTTCCCTTCTTTCTACAACTTGGCCGGTGCCATAGCCTCCCCAGGGGTAGAACATGACCCTCAGAAGGTGCTCCAACTGACGGCACTCGAAAAGCTCGATTCGTTTGTGAGTTATGAATTTCAAGGGTTTAATACTATGGAAAATCGTAAATCACAAACGACACGAGATTTTCGAGTTCCGTCAGTTGGAGCACTTTCTAAAAATCATGTTTTACCATTGGGGAAGCTTTGACATGCTGAAAGTTTAACAAAAATGGGGGTTGGCCTTGTTTAGAGGTGCCAGGGCCAGAACGGGCCGAACCTGGCCGAGTTCCCTTCTTTCTACAACTTGGCCGGTGCCATAGCCTCCCCAGGGGTAGAACATGACCCTCAGAAGGTGCTCCAACTGACAGCGCTCGAAAATATCGATTCCTTTGTGAGTTATGAATTTCAAGGGTTTAATACTATGGAAAATCGTAAATCACAAACGACACGAGATTTTCGAGTTCCGTCAGTCGGAACACTTTCTAAAAATCATGTTTTACCATTGGCGAAGCTTTGACATGCTCAAAGTTTAACGAAAATGGGGGTTGGCCTTGTTTAGAGGTGCCAGGGCCAGAACGGGCCGAACCTGGCCGAGTTCCCTTCTTTCTCCAACTTGGCCGGTGCCATAGCCTCCCCAGGGTAGAACATGACCCTCAGAAGGTGCTCCAACTGACGGCACTCGAAAAGCTCGATTCGTTTGTGAGTTATGAATTTCCTCGGTTTAATACCATGGAAAATCGTAAATCACAAACGACACGAGATTTTCGAGTTCCGTCAGTTGGAGCACTTTCTAAAAATCATGTTTTACCATTGGGGAAGCTTTGACATGCTCAAAGTTTAACGAAAATGGGGGTTGGCCTTGTTTAGAGGTGCCAGGGCCAGAACGGGCCGAACCTGGCCGAGTTCCCTTCTTTCTACAACTTGGCCGGTGCCATAGCCTCCCCAGGGGTAGAACATGACCCTAAGAAGGTGCGCCAACTGACAGCGCTCGAAAATATCGATTCCTTTGTGAGTTATGAATTGCAAGGGTTTAATACTATGGAAAATCGTAAATCACAAACAACACGAGATTTTCGAGTTCCGTCAGTCGGAACACTTTCTAAAAATCATGTTTTACCATTGGCGAAGCTTTGACATGTTCAAAGTTTAACGAAAATGGGGGTTGGCCTTTGTTTGGAGGTGCCAGGGCCAGAACGGGCCGAACCTGGCCGAGTTCCCTTCTTTCTACAACTTGGCCGGTGCCATAGCCTCCCCAGGGGTAGAACATGACCCTCAGAAGGTGCTCCAACTGACGGCACTCGAAAAGCTCGATTCGTTTGTGAGTTATGAATTTCAAGGGTTTAATACTATGGAAAATCGTAAATCACAAACGACACGAGATTTTCGAGTTCCGTCAGTTGGAACACTTTCTAAAAATCATGTTTTACCATTGGGGAAGCTTTGACATGCTCAAAGTTTAACAAAAATGGGGGTTGGCCTTGTTTAGAGGTGCCAGGGCCAGAACGGGCCGAACCTGGCCGAGTTCCCTTCTTTCTACAACTTGGCCGGTGCCATAGCCTCCCCAGGGGTAGAACATGACCCTCAGAAGGTGCTCCAACTGACAGCGCTCGAAAATATCGATTCCTTTGTGAGTTATGAATTTCAAGGGTTTAATACTATGGAAAATCGTAAATCACAAACGACACGAGATTTTCGAGTTCCGTCAGTCGGAACACTTTCTAAAAATCATGTTTTACCATTGGCGAAGCTTTGACATGCTCAAAGTTTAACGAAAATGGGGGTTGGCCTTGTTTAGAGGTGCCAGGGCCAGAACGGGCCGAACCTGGCCGAGTTCCCTTCTTTCTCCAACTTGGCCAGTGCCATAGCCTCCCCAGGGTAGAACATGACCCTCAGAAGGTGCTCCAACTGACGGCACTCGAAAAGCTCGATTCGTTTGTGAGTTATGAATTTCAAGGGTTTAATACTATGGAAAATCGTAAATCACAAACGACACGAGATTTTCGAGTTCCGTCAGTCAGAACACTTTCTAAAAATCATGTTTTACCATTGGGGAATCTTTGACATGCTCAAAGTTTAACGAAAATGGGGGTTGGCCTTGTTTGGAGGTGTCAGGGCCAGAACGGGCCGAACCTGGCCGAGTTCCCTTCTTTCTACAACTTGGCCGGTGCCATAGCCTCCCCAGGGGTAGAACATGACCCTCAGAAGGTGCTCCAACTGACAGCGCTCGAAAATATCGATTCCTTTGTGAGTTATGAATTTCAAGGGTTTAATACTATGGAAAATCGTAAATCACAAACGACACGAGATTTTCGAGTTCCGTCAGTCGGAACACTTTCTAAAAATCATGTTTTACCATTGGCGAAGCTTTGACATGCTCAAAGTTTAACGAAAATGGGGGTTGGCCTTGTTTGGAGGTGCCAGGGCCAGAACGGGCCGAACCTGGCCGAGTTCCCTTCTTTCTACAACTTGGCCGGTGCCATAGCCTCCCCAGGGGTAGAACATGACCCTCAGAAGGTGCTCCAACTGACGGCACTCGAAAAGCTCGATTCGTTTGTGAGTTATGAATTTCAAGGGTTTAATACTATGGAAAATCGTAAATCACAAACGACACGAGATTTTGGAGTTCCGTCAGTTGGAGCACTTTCTAAAAATCATGTTTTACCACTGGGGAAGCTTTGACATGCTCAAAGTTTAACGAAAATGGGCGTTGGCCTTGTTTAGAGGTGCCAGGGCCAGAACGGGCCGAACCTAGCCGAGTTCCCTTCTTTCCCCAACTTGGCCGGTGCCATAGGCTCCCCAGGGGTAGAACATGACCCCCAGAAGGTGCTCCAACTGACGGCACTCGAAAAGCTCGATTCGTTTGTGAGTTATGAATTTCAAGGGTTTAATACTATGGAAAATCGTAAATCACAAACGACACGAGATTTTGGAGTTCGGTCAGGTGGAGCACTTTCTAAAAATCATGTTTTACCACTGTGGAAGCTTTGACATGCTCAAAGTTTAACGAAAATTGGGGTTGGGCTTGTTTAGAGGTGCCTGGGCCAGAACGGGCCAAAACTGGCCGAGTTCCCTTCTTTCTCCAACTTGGCCGGTGCCATAGCCTCCCCAGGGGTAGAACATGACCCTCAGAAGGTGCTCCAACTGACGGCACTCGAAATGCTCGATTCGTTTGTGAGTTATGAATTTCCTCGGTTTAATACCATGGAAAATCGTAAATCACAAACGACACGAGATTTTCGAGTTCCGTCAGTTGGAGCACTTTCTAAAAATCATGTTTTACCATTGGGGAAGCTTTGACATGCTCAAAGTTTAACGAAAATGGGGGTTGGCCTTGTTTAGAGGTGCCAGGGCCAGAACGGGCCGAACCTGGCCGAGTTCCCTTCTTTCTACAACTTGGCCGGTGCCATAGCCTCCCCAGGGGTAGAACATGACCCTCAGAAGGTGCGCCAACTGACAGCGCTCGAAAATATCGATTCCTTTGTGAGTTATGAATTTCAAGGGTTTAATACTATGGAAAATCGTAAATCACAAACGACACGAGATTTTCGAGTTCCGTCAGTCGGAACACTTTCTAAAAATCATGTTTTACCATTGGCGAAGCTTTGACATGTTCAAAGTTTAACGAAAATGGGGGTTGGCCTTGTTTGGAGGTGCCAGGGCCAGAACGGGCCGAACCTGGCCGAGTTCCCTTCTTTCTACAACTTGGCCGGTGCCATAGCCTCCCCAGGGGTAGAACATGACCCTCAGAAGGTGCTCCAACTGACAGCGCTCGAAAATATCGATTCCTTTGTGAGTTATGAATTTCAAGGGTTTAATACTATGGAAAATCGTAAATCACAAACGACACGATATTTTCGAGTTCCGTCAGTCGGAACACTTTCTAAAAATCATGTTTTACCATTGGCGAAGCTTTGACATGCTCAAAGTTTAACGAAAATGGGGGTTGGCCTTGTTTGGAGGTGCCAGGGCCAGAACGGGCCGAACCTGGCCGAGTTCCCTTCTTTCTACAACTTGGCCGGTGCCATAGCCTCCCCAGGGGTAGAACATGACCCTCAGAAGGTGCTCCAACTGACGGCACTCGAAAAGCTCGATTCGTTTGTGAGTTATGAATTTCAAGGGTTTAATACTATGGAAAATCGTAAATCACAAACGACACGAGATTTTCGAGTTCCGTCAGTCGGAACACTTTCTAAAAATCATGTTTTACCATTGGCGAAGCTTTGACATGCTCAAAGTTTAACGAAAATGGGGTTGGCCTTGTTTGGAGGTGCCAGGGCCAGAACGGGCCGAACCTGGCCGAGTTCCCTTCTTTCTCCAACTTGGCCGGTGCCATAGCCTCCCCAGGGGTAGAACATGACCCTCAGAAGGTGCTCCAACTGACGGCACTCGAAAAGCTCGATTCGATTGTGAGTTATGAATTTCAAGGGTTTAATACTATGGAAAATCGTAAATCACAAACGACACGAGATTTTGGAGTTCCGTCAGTTGGAGCACTTTCTAAAAATCATGTTTTACCATTGGGGAAGCTTTGACATGCTCAAAGTTTAACGAAAATGGGCGTTGGCCTTGTTTAGAGGTGCCAGGGCCAGAACGGGCCGAACCTAGCCGAGTTGCCTTCTTTCCCCAACTTGGCCGGTGCCATAGGCTCCCCAGGGGTAGAACATGACCCCCAGAAGGTGCTCCAACTGACGGCACTCGAAAAGCTCGATTCGTTTGTGAGTTATGAATTTCAAGGGTTTAATACTATGGAAAATCGTAAATCACAAACGACACGAGATTTTGGAGTTCCGTCAGGTGGAACACTTTCTAAAAATCATGTTTTACCACTGTGGAAGCTTTGACATGCTCAAAGTTTAACGAAAATGGGGGTTGGGCTTGTTTAGAGGTGCCTGGGCCAGAACGGGCCGAAACTGGCCGAGTTCCCTTCTTTCTCCAACTTGGCCGGTGCCATAGCCTCCCCAGGGGTAGAACATGACCCTCAGAAGGTGCTCCAACTGACGGCACTCGAAAAGCTCGATTCGTTTGTGAGTTATGAATTTCCTCGGTTTAATACCATGGAAAATCGTAAATCACAAACGACACGAGATTTTCGAGTTCCGTCAGTTGGAGCACTTTCTAAAAATCATGTTTTACCATTGGGGAAGCTTTGACATGCTCAAAGTTTAACGAAAATGGGGGTTGGCCTTGTTTAGAGGTGCCAGGGTCAGAACGGGCCGAACCTGGCCGAGTTCCCTTCTTTCTACAACTTGGCCGGTGCCATAGCCTCCCCAGGGGTAGAACATGACCCTCAGAAGGTGCTCCAACTGACAGCGCTCGAAAATATCGATTCCTTTGTGAGTTATGAATTTCAAGGGTTTAATACTATGGAAAATCGTAAATCACAAACGACACGAGATTTTCGAGTTCCGTCAGTCGGAACACTTTCTAAAAATCATGTTTTACCATTGGCGAAGCTTTGACATGCTCAAAGTTTAACGAAAATGGGGGTTGGCCTTGTTTGGAGGTGCCAGGGCCAGAACGGGCCGAACCTGGCCGAGTTCCCTTCTTTCTCCAACTTGGCCGGTGCCATAGCCTCCCCAGGGGTAGAACATGACCCTCAGAAGGTGCTCCAACTGACGGCACTCGAAAAGCTCGATTCGATTGTGAGTTATGAATTTCAAGGGTTTAATACTATGGAAAATCGTAAATCACAAACGACACGAGATTTTGGAGTTCCGTCAGTTGGAGCACTTTCTAAAAATCATGTTTTACCACTGGGGAAGCTTTGACATGCTCAAAGTTTAACGAAAATGGGCGTTGGCCTTGTTTAGAGGTGCCAGGGCCAGAACGGGCCGAACCTAGCCGAGTTGCCTTCTTTCCCCAACTTGGCCGGTACCATAGGCTCCCCAGGGGTAGAACATGACCCCCAGAAGGTGCTCCAACTGACGGCACTCGAAAAGCTCGATTCGTTTGTGAGTTATGAATTTCAAGGGTTTAATACTATGGAAAATCGTAAATCACAAACGACACGAGATTTTGGAGTTCCGTCAGGTGGAGCACTTTCTAAAAATCATGTTTTACCACTGTGGAAGCTTTGACATGCTCAAAGTTTAACGAAAATGGGGGTTGGGCTTGTTTAGAGGTGCCTGGGCCAGAACGGGCCGAAACTGGCCGAGTTCCCTTCTTTCTCCAACTTGGCCGGTGCCATAGCCTCCCCAGGGGTAGAACATGACCCTCAGAAGGTGCTCCAACTGACGGCACTCGAAAAGCTCGATTCGTTTGTGAGTTATGAATTTCCTCGGTTTAATACCATGGAAAATCGTAAATCACAAACGACACGAGATTTTCGAGTTCCGTCAGTTGGAGCACTTTCTAAAAATCATGTTTTACCATTGGGGAAGCTTTGACATGCTCAAAGTTTAACGAAAATGGGGGTTGGCCTTGTTTAGAGGTGCCAGGGCCAGAACGGGCCGAACCTGGCCGAGTTCCCTTCTTTCTACAACTTGGCCGGTGCCATAGCCTCCCCAGGGGTAGAACATGACCCTCAGAAGGTGCTCCAACTGACAGCACTCGAAAATATCGATTCCTTTGTGAGTTATGAATTTCAAGGGTTTAATACTATGGAAAATCGTAAATCACAAACGACACGAGATTTTCGAGTTCCGTCAGTCGGAACACTTTCTAAAAATCATGTTTTACCATTGGCGAAGCTTTGACATGCTCAAAGTTTAACGAAAATGGGGGTTGGCCTTGTTTGGAGGTGCCAGGGCCAGAACGGGCCGAACCTGGCCGAGTTCCCTTCTTTCTCCAACTTGGCCGGTGCCATAGCCTCCCCAGGGGTAGAACATGACCCTCAGAAGGTGCTCCAACTGACGGCACTCGAAAAGCTCGATTCGATTGTGAGTTATGAATTTCAAGGGTTTAATACTATGGAAAATCGTAAATCACAAACGACACGAGATTTTGGAGTTCCGTCAGTTGGAGCACTTTCTAAAAATCATGTTTTACCACTGGGGAAGCTTTGACATGCTCAAAGTTTAACGAAAATGGGCGTTGGCCTTGTTTAGAGGTGCCAGGGCCAGAACGGGCCGAACCTAGCCGAGTTCCCTTCTTTCCCCAACTTGGCCGGTGCCATAGGCTCCCCAGGGGTAGAACATGACCCTCAGAAGGTGCTCCAACTGACGGCACTCGAAAAGCTCGATTCGTTTGTGAGTTATGAATTTCAAGGGTTTAATACTATGGAAAATCGTAAATCACAAATGACACGAGATTTTGGAGTTCCGTCAGTTGGAGCACTTTCTAAAAATCATGTTTTACCACTGTGGAAGCTTTGACATGCTCAAAGTTTAACGAAAATGGGGGTTGGGCTTGTTTAGAGGTGCCTGGGCCAGAACGGGCCGAAACTGGCCGAGTTCCCTTCTTTCTCCAACTTGGCCGGTGCCATAGCCTCCCCAGGGGTAGAACATGACCCTCAGAAGGTGCTCCAACTGACGGCACTCGAAAAGCTCGATTCGTTTGTGAGTTATGAATTTCCTCGGTTTAATACCATGGAAAATCGTAAATCACAAACGACACGAGATTTTCGAGTTCCGTCAGTTGGAGCACTTTCTAAAAATCATGTTTTACCATTGGGGAAGCTTTGACATGCTCAAAGTTTAACGAAAATGGGGGTTGGCCTTGTTTAGAGGTGCCAGGTCCAGAACGGGCCGAACCTGGCCGAGTTCCCTTCTTTCTACAACTTGGCCGGTGCCATAGCCTCCCCAGGGGTAGAACATGACCCTCAGAAGGTGCTCCAACTGACAGCGCTCGAAAATATCGATTCCTTTGTGAGTTATGAATTTCAAGGGTTTAATACTATGGAAAATCGTAAATCACAAACGACACGAGATTTTCGAGTTCCGTCAGTCGGAACACTTTCTAAAAATCACGTTTTACCATTGGCGAAGCTTTGACATGCTCAAAGTTTAACGAAAATGGGGGTTGGCCTTGTTTGGAGGTGCCAGGGCCAGAACGGGCCGAACCTGGCCGAGTTCCCTTCTTTCTCCAACTTGGCCGGTGCCATAGCCTCCCCAGGGGTAGAACATGACCCTCAGAAGGTGCTCCAACTGACGGCACTCGAAAAGCTCGATTCGATTGTGAGTTATGAATTTCAAGGGTTTAATACTATGGAAAATCGTAAATCACAAACGACACGAGATTTTGGAGTTCCGTCAGTTGGAGCACTTTCTAAAAATCATGTTTTACCACTGGGGAAGCTTTGACATGCTCAAAGTTTAACGAAATTGGGCGTTGGCCTTGTTTAGAGGTGCCAGGGCCAGAACGGGCCGAACCTAGCCGAGTTGCCTTCTTTCCCCAACTTGGCCGGTGCCATAGGCTCCCCAGGGGTAGAACATGACCCCCAGAAGGTGCTCCAACTGACGGCACTCGAAAAGCTCGATTCGTTTGTGAGTTATGAATTTCAAGGGTTTAATACTATGGAAAATCGTAAATCACAAACGACACGAGATTTTGGAGTTCCGTCAGGTGGAGCACTTTCTAAAAATCATGTTTTACCACTGTGGAAGCTTTGACATGCTCAAAGTTTAACGAAAATGGGGGTTGGGCTTGTTTAGAGGTGCCTGGGCCAGAACGGGCCGAAACTGGCCGAGTTCCCTTCTTTCTCCAACTTGGCCGGTGCCATAGCCTCCCCAGGGGTAGAACATGACCCTCAGAAGGTGCTCCAACTGACGGCACTCGAAAAGCTCGATTCGTTTGTGAGTTATGAATTTCAAGGGTTTAATACCATGGAAAATCGTAAATCACAAACGACACGAGATTTTCGAGTTCCGTCAGTTGGAGCACTTTCTAAAAATCATGTTTTACCATTGGGGAAGCTTTGACATGCTCAAAGTTTAACGAAAATGGGGGTTGGCCTTGTTTAGAGGTGCCAGGGCCAGCACGGGCCGAACCTGGCCGAGTTCCCTTCTTTCTACAACTTGGCCGGTGCCATAGCCTCCCCAGGGGTAGAACATGACCCTCAGAAGGTGCTCCAACTGACAGCACTCGAAAATATCGATTCCTTTGTGAGTTATGAATTTCAAGGGTTTAATACTATGGAAAATCGTAAATCACAAACGACACGAGATTTTCGAGTTCCGTCAGTCGGAACACTTTCTAAAAATCATGTTTTACCATTGGCGAAGCTTTGACATGCTCAAAGTTTAACGAAAATGGGGGTTGGCCTTGTTTGGAGGTGCCAGGGCCAGAACGGGCCGAACCTGGCCGAGTTCCCTTCTTTCTCCAACTTGGCCGGTGCCATAGCCTCCCCAGGGGTAGATATTGACCCTCAGAAGGTGCTCCAACTGACGGCACTCGAAAAGCTCGATTCGATTGTGAGTTATGAATTTCAAGGGTTTAATACTATGGAAAATCGTAAATCACAAACGACACGAGATTTTGGAGTTCCGTCAGTTGGAGCACTTTCTAAAAATCATGTTTTACCACTGGGGAAGCTTTGACATGCTCAAAGTTTAACGAAAATGGGCGTTGGCCTTGTTTAGAGGTGCCAGGGCCAGAACGGGCCGAACCTAGCCGAGTTCCCTTCTTTCCCCAACTTGGCCGGTGCCATAGGCTCCCCAGGGGTAGAACATGACCCTCAGAAGGTGCTCCAACTGACGGCACTCGAAAAGCTCGATTCGTTTGTGAGTTATGAATTTCAAGGGTTTAATACTATGGAAAATCGTAAATCACAAACGACACGAGATTTTGGAGTTCCGTCAGTTGGAGCACTTTCTAAAAATCATGTTTTACCACTGTGGAAGCTTTGACATGCTCAAAGTTTAACGAAAATGGGGGTTGGGCTTGTTTAGAGGTGCCTGGGCCAGAACGGGCCGAAACTGGCCGAGTTCCCTTCTTTCTCCAACTTGGCCGGTGCCATAGCCTCCCCAGGGGTAGAACATGACCCTCAGAAGGTGCTCCAACTGACGGCACTCGAAAAGCTCGATTCGTTTGTGAGTTATGAATTTCCTCGGTTTAATACCATGGAAAATCGTAAATCACAAACGACACGAGATTTTCGAGTTCCGTCAGTTGGAGCACTTTCTAAAAATCATGTTTTACCATTGGGGAAGCTTTGACATGCTCAAAGTTTAACGAAAATGGGGGTTGGCCTTGTTTAGAGGTGCCAGGTTCAGAACGGGCCGAACCTGGCCGAGTTCCCTTCTTTCTACAACTTGGCCGGTGCCATAGCCTCCCCAGGGGTAGAACATGACCCTCAGAAGGTGCTCCAACTGACAGCGCTCGAAAATATCGATTCCTTTGTGAGTTATGAATTTCAAGGGTTTAATACTATGGAAAATCGTAAATCACAAACGACACGAGATTTTCGAGTTCCGTCAGTCGGAACACTTTCTAAAAATCATGTTTTACCATTGGCGAAGCTTTGACATGCTCAAAGTTTAACGAAAATGGGGGTTGGCCTTGTTTGGAGGTGCCAGGGCCAGAACGGGCCGAACCTGGCCGAGTTCCCTTCTTTCTCCAACTTGGCCGGTGCCATAGCCTCCCCAGGGGTAGAACATGACCCTCAGAAGGTGCTCCAACTGACGGCACTCGAAAAGCTCGATTCGATTGTGAGTTATGAATTTCAAGGGTTTAATACTATGGAAAATCGTAAATCACAAACGACACGAGATTTTGGAGTTCCGTCAGTTGGAGCACTTTCTAAAAATCATGTTTTACCACTGGGGAAGCTTTGACATGCTCAAAGTTTAACGAAAATGGGCGTTGGCCTTGTTTAGAGGTGCCAGGGCCAGAACGGGCCGAACCTAGCCGAGTTCCCTTCTTTCCCCAACTTGGCCGGTGCCATAGGCTCCCCAGGGGTAGAACATGACCCTCAGAAGGTGCTCCAACTGACGGCACTCGAAAAGCTCGATTCGTTTGTGAGTTATGAATTTCAAGGGTTTAATACTATGGAAAATCGTAAATCACAAACGACACGAGATTTTGGAGTTCCGTCAGTTGGAGCACTTTCTAAAAATCATGTTTTACCACTGTGGAAGCTTTGACATGCTCAAAGTTTAACGAAAATGGGGGTTGGGCTTGTTTAGAGGTGCCTGGGCCAGAACGGGCCGAAACTGGCCGAGTTCCCTTCTTTCTCCAACTTGGCCGGTGCCATAGCCTCCCCAGGGGTAGAACATGACCCTCAGAAGGTGCTCCAACTGACGGCACTCGAAAAGCTCGATTCGTTTGTGAGTTATGAATTTCCTCGGTTTAATACCATGGAAAATCGTAAATCACAAACGACACGAGATTTTCGAGTTCCGTCAGTTGGAGCACTTTCTAAAAATCATGTTTTACCATTGGGGAAGCTTTGACATGCTCAAAGTTTAACGAAAATGGGGGTTGGCCTTGTTTAGAGGTGCCAGGTTCAGAACGGGCCGAACCTGGCCGAGTTCCCTTCTTTCTACAACTTGGCCGGTGCCATAGCCTCCCCAGGGGTAGAACATGACCCTCAGAAGGTGCTCCAACTGACAGCGCTCGAAAATATCGATTCCTTTGTGAGTTATGAATTTCAAGGGTTTAATACTATGGAAAATCGTAAATCACAAACGACACGAGATTTTCGAGTTCCGTCAGTCGGAACACTTTCTAAAAATCATGTTTTACCATTGGCGAAGCTTTGACATGCTCAAAGTTTAACGAAAATGGGGGTTGGCCTTGTTTGGAGGTGCCAGGGCCAGAACGGGCCGAACCTGGCCGAGTTCCCTTCTTTCTCCAACTTGGCCGGTGCCATAGCCTCCCCAGGGGTAGAACATGACCCTCAGAAGGTGCTCCAACTGACGGCACTCGAAAAGCTCGATTCGATTGTGAGTTATGAATTTCAAGGGTTTAATACTATGGAAAATCGTAAATCACAAACGACACGAGATTTTGGAGTTCCGTCAGTTGGAGCACTTTCTAAAAATCATGTTTTACCACTGGGGAAGCTTTGACATGCTCAAAGTTTAACGAAATTGGGCGTTGGCCTTGTTTAGAGGTGCCAGGGCCAGAACGGGCCGAACCTAGCCGAGTTGCCTTCTTTCCCCAACTTGGCCGGTGCCATAGGCTCCCCAGGGGTAGAACATGACCCCCAGAAGGTGCTCCAACTGACGGCACTCGAAAAGCTCGATTCGTTTGTGAGTTATGAATTTCAAGGGTTTAATACTATGGAAAATCGTAAATCACAAACGACACGAGATTTTGGAGTTCCGTCAGGTGGAGCACTTTCTAAAAATCATGTTTTACCACTGTGGAAGCTTTGACATGCTCAAAGTTTAACGAAAATGGGGGTTGGGCTTGTTTAGAGGTGCCTGGGCCAGAACGGGCCGAAACTGGCCGAGTTCCCTTCTTTCTCCAACTTGGCCGGTGCCATAGCCTCCCCAGGGGTAGAACATGACCCTCAGAAGGTGCTCCAACTGACGGCACTCGAAAAGCTCGATTCGTTTGTGAGTTATGAATTTCCTCGGTTTAATACCATGGAAAATCGTAAATCACAAACGACACGAGATTTTCGAGTTCCGTCAGTTGGAGCACTTTCTAAAAATCATGTTTTACCATTGGGGAAGCTTTGACATGCTCAAAGTTTAACGAAAATGGGGGTTGGCCTTGTTTAGAGGTGCCAGGGCCAGAACGGGCCGAACCTGGCCGAGTTCCCTTCTTTCTACAACTTGGCCGGTGCCATAGCCTCCCCAGGGGTAGAACATGACCCTCAGAAGGTGCTCCAACTGACAGCACTCGAAAATATCGATTCCTTTGTGAGTTATGAATTTCAAGGGTTTAATACTATGGAAAATCGTAAATCACAAACGACACGAGATTTTCGAGTTCCGTCAGTCGGAACACTTTCTAAAAATCATGTTTTACCATTGGCGAAGCTTTGACATGCTCAAAGTTTAACGAAAATGGGGGTTGGCCTTGTTTGGAGGTGCCAGGGCCAGAACGGGCCGAACCTGGCCGAGTTCCCTTCTTTCTCCAACTTGGCCGGTGCCATAGCCTCCCCAGGGGTAGAACATGACCCTCAGAAGGTGCTCCAACTGACGGCACTCGAAAAGCTCGATTCGATTGTGAGTTATGAATTTCAAGGGTTTAATACTATGGAAAATCGTAAATCACAAACGACACGAGATTTTGGAGTTCCGTCAGTTGGAGCACTTTCTAAAAATCATGTTTTACCACTGGGGAAGCTTTGACATGCTCAAAGTTTAACGAAAATGGGCGTTGGCCTTGTTTAGAGGTGCCAGGGCCAGAACAGGCCGAACCTAGCCGAGTTCCCTTCTTTCCCCAACTTGGCCGGTGCCATAGGCTCCCCAGGGGTAGAACATGACCCTCAGAAGGTGCTCCAACTGACGGCACTCGAAAAGCTCGATTCGTTTGTGAGTTATGAATTTCAAGGGTTTAATACTATGGAAAATCGTAAATCACAAACGACACGAAATTTTGGAGTTCCGTCAGTTGGAGCACTTTCTAAAAATCATGTTTTACCACTGTGGAAGCTTTGACATGCTCAAAGTTTAACGAAAATGGGGGTTGGGCTTGTTTAGAGGTGCCTGGGCCAGAACGGGCCGAAACTGGCCGAGTTCCCTTCTTTCTCCAACTTGGCCGGTGCCATAGCCTCCCCAGGGGTAGAACATGACCCTCAGAAGGTGCTCCAACTGACGGCACTCGAAAAGCTCGATTCGTTTGTGAGTTATGAATTTCCTCGGTTTAATACCATGGAAAATCGTAAATCACAAACGACACGAGATTTTCGAGTTCCGTCAGTTGGAGCACTTTCTAAAAATCATGTTTTACCATTGGGGAAGCTTTGACATGCTCAAAGTTTAACGAAAATGGGGGTTGGCCTTGTTTAGAGGTGCCAGGGC
Source organism: Rubus parviflorus (assembly GCA_029955375.1). Taxonomy (NCBI): domain Eukaryota; kingdom Viridiplantae; phylum Streptophyta; class Magnoliopsida; order Rosales; family Rosaceae; genus Rubus; species Rubus parviflorus. The sequence continues at coordinate 240,190 of JARGGL010000008.1, read as the reverse complement.
CAGAACGGGCCGAACCTGGCCGAGTTCCCTTCTTTCTACAACTTGGCCGGTGCCATAGCCTCCCCAGGGGTAGATGGTCTGACTTTTTGCAAGCATCAATTTAAACCCTAAAATCATCGGTAGTATAAAGCAAGTAGGGATCGTTAACAACGGAGATTGGGGTAGTACCTAAACAAAGAATTATTATAAAGAATTAGTGTCACAAATATACAAGTATATATATACATATTCATATTGAAATAAAGGGGGATTTAAAAGATTGAATCAATGAATCTAAACTACTTATCTAAACTACTAATTACAATTCTAAATGGAAAAGGACATTAAATACACAACTCAAAACTACAATCATAAGAGTTAAAACATGAATCGAAAACAACCAATTCCCTAAGTCATGAATCCGAAATTGACATATGTGGAATGTCAGACGCTGATCACTCCCCAAATAAAACCTTTCTATGAAAATTAACCTAAGTGATTCGCACTCTAGATTAACCGATTAAACATTCAATCAAAGTCTAGACGCTAGTAAATTAATTCATGTTTAATGCATAGAAAAGAGTTGTCAATTAAAGTGAACAACCTAGTATGGAAAAGTCCATCTATTTGCAATCCTTTTTATTTGATTCCGACCTTTGTCCAAAGCCTTTACTACTTTAGTGAATCAGATTCCGGAAAGCCGTAAATCTTAATTCTAGCTCCAATTACATGCAAATATTATAAGTTTCGAACCCCATAACATAAACACATAAAAGCTCTCCATAAAACAGAATCAAACAAACAAATTCACATAAGCTACTTAGAAGAACTAAATTGGTTTCGATTCAATTAATAAATCACAAAATATAAAGTACTTAAATAAACACTCAAATAATTGAAATACAAAAAGAATATGTTTTTGGGTTTTTGTAATTATTCAAATCAAACAAATATAAAATCAAACAAATAATTATACAATAACAACTCCCAAATTTATTCACAAATATTTAAATGCGGAAAACAAATTAAATAAAAATAAATTATAATAAATAAATGAGTTTGGAAACTGTTACTGTCGTGTCTAGAAAATAGACACTGCCGTCTAATGCGGGTGGACGACTCAACCATATGCTCAGAAACTGAACATGGCCCTCGGGAACGGGTGGAAGGCGCAGCCATACTTAACGGAGCCGTCTTTGGATGTGGCGGGTGCCCATAACAGTTGGACAATTGAAGGCTGGCATGGGCCAGGTGCAGTGAAGGCCCCAAATGATTGGGCTTGGGCCTTGGTCAATGGGTCAACAGGCCCGTTTGACTTTTTATTTCTTTTCTTTCTTTCTTCTTTTCCGGTCCTTCTTTCTTTTTCTCATTTCTTCTTCTCATTCCGTGCAGCAAGAGAGAGAGGGAGCGGCAAGGAAGAGCGGCGCCGGCTGGGCTGAGCAGAGCACGGGTCAAAGAAGACCGGTGGGCGGCGTCGCTGGGTTGACGGAGATGAGCACGGGCTCGTGGACTGGGCACGACAGCAGCGGCGGTGGTCTCGGCATCTGGGGTTCACGGCGGTGCTGCGGTGCTGAATTGGAGGACTGAGCAAAGGAGGCACGGGCCTGGGCTCGGCCAAGGTGAGGCCGTGGGTCTCTGGGATTTGGATCGAGCACGGGCTCGGTGATGCGGTGGCCGGAAGTGCAGGCGCGGGCCTGAGGAATTCGAGCAGAGGAGCTCGGGTCTGGGCTTAGGCTTCACGGCGGCGGTGAGGACGACTGGGCACGACAGCAGCGGCGGTGACGCAAGGGCCGTGGTGGTGCTGAACTGGATCTGAGGTTCACGGCGGTGCTGTGGTGCTGGCTTGGAAGACTGAGGAGAGGAGGCACGGGCCTGGGCTCTGCCAAGGTGATGCCGTGGGTGCCCAATTTTGGGTGTAAAGAGAGAAACTCGGGTCTTGGCTGAGAAGCAGCCATGGGTGCTGCTGATTTGGATACTCAGAGGCACGGCGGTGAGCACGGGCTCAAGGGATTGATTGGTGGTGATGAAGGCTGTGATGAATTGCTGGTTTGCTGTAAATTGAGTTGTGATCTGTGATTGATTTGTGATTTGCAGGTGGTATTGAAGGTGAAGAAAGGTGAAGCACATGATGGACAGCTATGATGATGGTGCCATGCTCCCACGCAGAGGAAAGCTGCAGGCTTTCCTGGATATGCACAGTAACATGGCTGAGCGGCGGAGGGAGGTGTACACATCTCAAAAGCTGGAAAAACAAAAGAAATATAAATAAAATAATAAAATAATAATAATAATAAATAATAAAAGAAATAAATTAAAGAAAATAAAAATAAATAAATACAATAATAAATAGGGAAAATAAAATGGTGGTTTAAAATGTGTTTTGCCACCGCGTGTGGTGGTTGCGCCGCCAAATGTGGTGGTTCGCCGACAATCTTTGCCGGGATTCGGAATAATTTCCGAAATCTTCGTACATGCTATGGGCTCCACATCTGAATGATGACCGGTGTCATCTTGACAATTAAAGTCACGGTTGACTTTCCGTCAATTATCGGAAATGCGCATAAAAACTATCATTTTGCACCTTTTAACATTTTCTTCATATTTTCCCTATTAACACAAAAACAAATATTAAATAGACAAATAGGCTCTCGGAAAAGCCTAACCCAAGTAATTAGAAACACTTTTAGCATGTAAAATACACGCTCATCACACCCCCACACTTGAACTTTGCTTGTCCTCAAGCAAACACTAAACTCAAAATAGAACAACACAAATAACAGAAAGGGAAACACAACAAATGTTCTTTCCAACCACAAAAGTTATAATCAGGAGAACAAAGACATATACCAAGGCTTACAGAATTTGCTAAGTGTTTAACATGCACATCTCATTAATGCTTTGGTGAAGTGTGTGTGGATCTCAACTGTATGATCAATCTCATGCAATCCAATAGGCGCATCAAAACAATATTAACCACTAAACCTCACAATGATCACTAAATATTACCGCTCAAGTGTTTAGGGTTAAGTGTTTACTCTCATAATAATTGCACAAATAATGTTCCCATAGGCTTGCTCATCAACCAACTCTCCACAATTAATCCACAAATCATTAGATCATAAGGACTTTCTCAATTGTGTAATGGGGCCAAAAGGTGAATGGTGTAATGAAATGAAATGATGAATATGACAAATGTTCCACATGTTTGCAAGACAAGTCAACGACTTTGAAACTCATACCTATGCTACAACCGAAACAACTTCCTTATTTTTCCTCCAACCTTTTATTGAATTCAAAAGCAATACAGTAAACAACTCTATTTTTGGATTTTTTTTTTTTTTTTTTTTTTTGAGGAATTTTCTTCCTTCCTTATGTTTTTGATTTTCTTTCTTTCTTGAAACAAGTACAACAACAAATAAAAATGCACCCCCACACTTATCTTTTGGTATACTACCATACAATTCCCAAGCATAAAGGACACAAGAAGTCTCTATCATTGTCTTGCAAACACAACAAAACAAGGGTGAGATGATGTTTAAGTGGTGGAATGGGTAAAGGTGATGTGGGTGAACAAAGAAAAGCTAATGAGTGATCGGCTCAAAAGGGTTATTCCTAGAGTTCGTGTTTAGATGGATGGTGGTCAATTTGGCCATGGTGCTCAACTAATGCCTTAGTCATCTCTAACTCATCGTGGATCAACAAAACGCTTCAAGAGGTCTTTGAGCAAGTTCTAGGTTCAAAACTTATGCAATGTACACTCATGAAGAACAAGTAAATGTATGAAAGATGCATACATGTGAATATTCAATGTGCTCAAGTCCTCACAATTTCTGGGTATGCATGGCAATACATGGTCAAATGTGCATCTCGGATTGCAATCGATTAATCAATACAGGTGATGTGTACATGGAATATTGAGCAATCACAAATTATGCAAGTTAAATCCAAAGCAAACTACACAAAGCCTTAGCATATAATTAACATTCTCAAAATCATAACACAATAAGCTCAAATCATCCTTGTGATTGGAAATAACCAATACAGAACACAAACAAACACACAATAGAAGTAAAAAAAAATTTGTAATAATTTTTTTTTTCAATTTTTCTGAAATTTTTTTTTTTATTGGGTAACAATACGTGACCTCAGTGACTCACTTAGTGCAATGGTAGGTTCAACGCTACCAAGGGAGTGAGTATGATATAGTCGATATATTGTTACAGTAGAAAACGAAAAACAAGTAAAATGTTTTTTTGAAAATTTTTGAATTTTTTAACAAAAATAAATTCCTTCCCCCCACACTTGAATTTAACATTGTCCTCAAGGTTTGACAAATATTTCTTTAAAAATGAAAAATTCAAGCATGGTTATTGAATTGAAAAACACAAACAGAATTAAGCACAAAACAATTATATAACTGATAAATAGATAAGTAAAAGAAATTCTCCCCTTTGAAGCGCGAAATTCCTCCCGAAGGTCACCAACAGTCACCAACAAACAAGGCTAGCAAGGCCTTGCATCCAACGTTTGCTCCACTGGTTAGTTGACTGCAACTCTGATCCGCTCAACCATGCTCGGAATTATTTCATTTGCCACTTCCACACCTCCTTTCCTTATAGGTATCAACCCAATTGCGAGCTGAATCACCAATGTCAGTAATGTTCCACCCACAGGATCACTACTGCTGCTTCTGAAACTTCCCGCAGTAGACACATCAGGCAGAATGGAAAAACCTGAAACTAGCATGGTAACCGGATCTGGATCTTCCCCAAATAACAACATCTGGATTGTCAAAGCATCGATAGGCGCATAAATCACGTACGACCCCGTTGAAGTTGAGAAGCACTCTTGGAGTATGAAGAAGTCGTCGTGATTAGCTATTGACATGATGGTGACATAATTATGAGGCGCAAGACCAGTGATGATTCTTGCAATCTCGTGTACTGATCTACCCAATGACAAATTATCCCAGTGGTTTCGATAATTCACATCATTGAGAAAATCAAAGACTCTCGTGTGATGAGAATGGAGCTGGATGGAGGTAGATGCAGTACGGGTAATTCCACTGGGCTTTTCTGGATCACCCTTGCTTTTGTTGGTCCTGACCTTTACGAGTGCAGATCTTGTTGTATTTGTGACAACCCAGTGGTGAAATGTGGAGTCGCCAACGTCCTTGAAGAAATTGATCACCATTCGGTTCGCTAGTTGCAATATTCTTCTTCTCCCTTCCATTGGTGGTGTGATATGAAGTGCGACGACTGGAATGTGGGTAGACCTGGAGCATATAAGACGTTCGGTTTGTCTTTCCAGCGTCTCCATCCAACGCTGGGCTCCAAATGCATAACCAGCATCCAATAAAGGTCTGAATATGGGTTTGACGTCTATGTCATGCACATCAACATGTTCCACCCAAGTGATGCGGGAGGATCCATTATCTAAATCTCGGATCAGGCATCCGGATGGTAGTTTGTGGCATCTTGACCGCGAGTTGGGTCCTGGAATGGGCCGCAGACGGTCCACAGAGATATCGACAACCATCCAACTTCCATCAGCTTGCTGGTGTGAGTGTCGAACAAACTGGACTTCACGAGTTTGAACAAGTGGAGATGTCACCTGAAACTCAGCATAAATGACTTGCGGTCGTTCATTGTAGTAATGAAGTATTGTAGCTGGTACGTCATCAAGAGGCTCTGCTCTTGCAACTATGCTACAGAACATAGCAGACCATTGTTCCACATCCATCAAAATTTCCACAAGGGTCATAGCGCGGATAGGAATGGTGGCTGTGCATCGGGAGGCTTCATATCGGAAGTATCTTGGTCTGGGAGTACTGCCTTTAGCAACAATCCGCAAGTATTCCACATGATTCAGAGTTTCAGGAGCTGTGGATGAGCTGGGTTGTGGCGCAGAAATCCACAAGGGGTCTCCATTAGTGGCCATGATGAAGAGTTCTTCCTTGGCCGCCATGATGATTTGAACATCCATGGTTGTGTCACATGAAGAAGAGGGGAGTGTTGATCTCGACATAAGCTGTTGAACCTCCTTTCGCAATACTGACTTCTCAGTAGGTCCGACGACTGAAGAGGTCGGATGAATCTCCATCTGTGGATGGGCATCTTCAATTGTCAATCGTTGCTCATCAGAAAATGGGACTGCACCTCCACAATGAGGACAAGAGAGTTTGCTAAAAGCTTCAAGGAATTGGCTGTTCTGAGAACGAAGCATGTCGATCTCCTTCTTCAGCAAAATATTTTCCAGGCGATCATTTCGGGTTTTTCTCTGGCGTCGGTTCCTTTTTATCCAGAATGTCACTTGCTTGAGACTTAACCCGATTTGATCACCTAGTTCTTGTTTCTGCTCCATTGTTGGGTAACGACACTTCCACATGTATGTCCTCATGGCCTTCAGTTGATGCTTGTTGTGGTTCTTCCTCTTGCGTTTCTTCATAGATGGACCAGGTATGTCTGCATGGCATGGATCAGCTATAAGTGGGATCGGAGCTGCAACAGGTGAAACTGAATTTGCTTCCGGCAAAGCTGGACCCACATCAGGCACGGCTTCCATGCTCAAATCGAAGATGTTGAACATGCATGGTGGAAAAATATCAGTCAAGCCCTCAAATGTTTGATTCTCTGAAGGGCCTGCCTGAAATAATTCACTGAATGAATTGACTTTCCGTGCCATTTTTCTGGTGAATGGGTGGAGGAATTTCTGGGAAAACAAAGAACACGAGTGAAGAACAAAGAAGAACAATGAAGAACAATGAAGAACAAATGCAGAGAGAATACAGAGAGAAAATAATTTAGTGGATGCAGAGGGGGAATTAGGGTTTCAAAAATTTGAAACACACACAAACAGACGCAAAGTAAACAAAAGTCGCAAAGTGAACAGTATTCACTCGTGCGATAAAATTAAATAAACATTTTTTTTCTTTTTCATTATTTATTTACTTTACGACTTTACTTTACGCGAAAGTCGTAAAGTAAACAGTGAATGAACGTGCGGCACTAGCCGACACGAATATTCGCTGCCGACACTCTAAAATGGGCCTGGGCCATCGGGATGGCTTGGGCCATTATTGTGGGCTTACACTAATGGGCCTAAAAATAACAACTTTTTTTTTTTTTTTTTTTTCGTAACCCTAACCGACTAAACAGATGGGCCAAAGGCCCAAATAAGAAAACAACAAGCCCAAAAATAAAACAAACAGTAAAAACAAACAAAATTTAATTTTTTTTTATTTTTTTTTGTTTAACAACACAAAACAAGCAAAAAAATTTTATTTTATTTTTTTATTTTTTTATTTAATTTAATATTTTTTTTATTTTCTTAAACAAACACTGCGAGAGTGAGAGAGAGGAAACTCCCTTTAACGAACTCCCGAAAGTAGTCGGAATGCACCATAAAAACACCAACCTCAAGGCTCTCCGGCCTCAACTTCCAAACGTTAGTTCCAAGGTGCGAAATGAAAAATTCCGAAAGGTAACTCAAGGTGGACATACGGCCTAAGTACAATGTCTAGACACAAATACGTTTCCTTTGTTTCAGAAGGCGAAATGGCCAGATCACAAGAGATAAGCGAGAGGCAGGATTCATTTTAGTGGTACTACGGAGGCTACTCCCTCATTGAGGTTTAGGCCCCTATCGACTACTCCCACATAGTGGTTTTGGTCAGTCTATAGTCCTCTGAATCCAAAACCTGTCACCCAGGGTCTCGACCTAGACACCATCCATGTGCCCCTTACTCAGCTCAGAAAAGCACTTGGGTGTTAGACAATTCTCCAAGTGTTAATAAAGGCCGCCCTCAACCTCAAGTGACCTTAGCAAGGTACAAATGAAGGGTTTAGGCCAATATTAACAAAAGGGACTTTACCTATTCCGTTCAAGTTACAACTTACAACAACTTAAATAATTAAAAACACCTAAATAAAATTACTAAGTGTAACATACAACAATTATTAACATGTATTATTCACAAATTAGTTTAAGAACGTTTTCAATCCCCGTCGACGGCGCCAAAAATTGGTCTATTCTTTTTTGCAAGCATCAATTTAAACCCTAAAATCATCGGTAGTATAAAGCAAGTAGGGATCGTTAACAACGGAGATTGGGGTAGTACCTAAACAAAGAATTATTATAAAGAATTAGTGTCACAAATATACAAGTATATATATACATATTCATATTGAAATAAAGGGGGATTTAAAAGATTGAATCAATGAATCTAAACTACTTATCTAAACTACTAATTACAATTCTAAATGGAAAAGGACATTAAATACACAACTCAAAACTACAATCATAAGAGTTAAAACATGAATCGAAAACAACCAATTCCCTAAGTCATGAATCCGAAATTGACATATGTGGAATGTCAGACGCTGATCACTCCCCAAATAAAACCTTTCTATGAAAATTAACCTAAGTGATTCGCACTCTAGATTAACCGATTAAACATTCAATCAAAGTCTAGACGCTAGTAAATTAATTCATGTTTAATGCATAGAAAAGAGTTGTCAATTAAAGTGAACAACCTAGTATGGAAAAGTCCATCTATTTGCAATCCTTTTTATTTGATTCCGACCTTTGTCCAAAGCCTTTACTACTTTAGTGAATCAGATTCCGGAAAGCCGTAAATCTTAATTCTAGCTCCAATTACATGCAAATATTATAAGTTTCGAACCCCATAACATAAACACATAAAAGTTCTCCATAAAACAGAATCAAACAAACAAATTCACATAAGCTACTTAGAAGAACTAAATTGGTTTCGATTCAATTAATAAATCACAAAATATAAAGTACTTAAATAAACACTCAAATAATTGAAATACAAAAAGAATATGTTTTTGGGTTTTTGTAATTATTCAAATCAAACAAATATAAAATCAAACAAATAATTATACAATAACAACTCCCAAATTTATTCACAAATATTTAAATGCGGAAAACAAATTAAATAAAAATAAATTATAATAAATAAATGAGTTTGGAAACTGTTACTGTCGTGTCTAGAAAATAGACACTGCCGTCTAATGCGGGTGGACGACTCAACCATATGCTCAGAAACTGAACATGGCCCTCGGGAACGGGTGGAAGGCGCAGCCATACTTAACGGAGCCGTCTTTGGATGTGGCGGGTGCCCATAACAGTTGGACAATTGAAGGCTGGCATGGGCCAGGTGCAGTGAAGGCCCCAAATGATTGGGCTTGGGCCTTGGTCAATGGGTCAACAGGCCCGTTTGACTTTTTATTTCTTTTCTTTCTTTCTTCTTTTCCGGTCCTTCTTTCTTTTTCTCATTTCTTCTTCTCATTCCGTGCAGCAAGAGAGAGAGGGAGCGGCAAGGAAGAGCGGCGCCGGCTGGGCTGAGCAGAGCACGGGTCAAAGAAGACCGGTGGGCGGCGTCGCTGGGTTGACGGAGATGAGCACGGGCTCGTGGACTGGGCACGACAGCAGCGGCGGTGGTCTCGGCATCTGGGGTTCACGGCGGTGCTGCGGTGCTGAATTGGAGGACTGAGCAAAGGAGGCACGGGCCTGGGCTCGGCCAAGGTGAGGCCGTGGGTCTCTGGGATTTGGATCGAGCACGGGCTCGGTGATGCGGTGGTCGGAAGTGCAGGCGCGGGCCTGAGGAATTCGAGCAGAGGAGCTCGGGTCTGGGCTTAGGCTTCACGGCGGCGGTGAGGACGACTGGGCACGACAGCAGCGGCGGTGACGCAAGGGCCGTGGTGGTGCTGAACTGGATCTGAGGTTCACGGCGGTGCTGTGGTGCTGGCTTGGAAGACTGAGGAGAGGAGGCACGGGCCTGGGCTCTGCCAAGGTGATGCCGTGGGTGCCCAATTTTGGGTGTAAAGAGAGAAACTCGGGTCTTGGCTGAGAAGCAGCCATGGGTGCTGCTGATTTGGATACTCAGAGGCACGGCGGTGAGCACGGGCTCAAGGGATTGATTGGTGGTGATGAAGGCTGTGATGAATTGCTGGTTTGCTGTAAATTGAGTTGTGATCTGTGATTGATTTGTGATTTGCAGGTGGTATTGAAGGTGAAGAAAGGTGAAGCACATGATGGACAGCTATGATGATGGTGCCATGCTCCCACGCAGAGGAAAGCTGCAGGCTTTCCTGGATATGCACAGTAACATGGCTGAGCGGCGGAGGGAGGTGTACACAGCTCAAAAGCTGGAAAAACAAAAGAAATATAAATAAAATAATAAAATAATAATAATAATAAATAATAAAAGAAATAAATTAAAGAAAATAAAAATAAATAAATACAATAATAAATAGGGAAAATAAAATGGTGGTTTAAAATGTGTTTTGCCACCGCGTGTGGTGGTTGCGCCGCCAAATGTGGTGGTTCGCCGACAATCTTTGCCGGGATTCGGAATAATTTCCGAAATCTTCGTACATGCTATGGGCTCCACATCTGAATGATGACCGGTGTCATCTTGACAATTAAAGTCACGGTTGACTTTCCGTCAATTATCGGAAATGCGCATAAAAACTATCATTTTGCACCTTTTAACATTTTCTTCATATTTTCCCTATTAACACAAAAACAAATATTAAATAGACAAATAGGCTCTCGGAAAAGCCTAACCCAAGTAATTAGAAACACTTTTAGCATGTAAAATACACGCTCATCAGTAGAACATGACCCTCAGAAGGTGCTCCAACTGACAGCGCTCGAAAATATCGATTCCTTTGTGAGTTATGAATTTCAAGGGTTTAATACTATGGAAAATCGTAAATCACAAACGACACGAGATTTTCGAGTTCCGTCAGTCGGAACACTTTCTAAAAATCATGTTTTACCATTGGCGAAGCTTTGACATGCTCAAAGTTTAACGAAAATGGGGGTTGGCCTTGTTTGGAGGTGCCAGGGCCAGAACGGGCCGAACCTGGCCGAGTTCCCTTCTTTCTATAACTTGGCCGGTGCCATAGCCTCCCCAGGGGTAGAACATGACCCTCAGAAGGTGCTCCAACTGACGGCACTCGAAAAGCTCGATTCGTTTGTGAGTTATGAATTTCAAGGGTTTAATACTATGGAAAATCGTAAATCACAAACGACACGAGATTTTCGAGTTCCGTCAGTTGGAGCACTTTCTAAAAATCATGTTTTACCATTGGGGAAGCTTTGACATGCTCAAAGTTTAACAAAAATGGGGGTTGGCCTTGTTTAGAGGTGCCAGGGCCAGAACGGGCCGAACCTGGCCGAGTTCCCTTCTTTCTACAACTTGGCCGGTGCCATAGCCTCCCCAGGGGTAGAACATGACCCTCAGAAGGTGCTCCAACTGACAGCACTCGAAAATATCGATTCCTTTTTGAGTTATGAATTTCAAGGGTTTAATACTATGGAAAATCGTAAATCACAAACGACACGAGATTTTCGAGTTCCGTCAGTCGGAACACTTTCTAAAAATCATGTTTTACCATTGGCGAAGTTTTGACATGCTCAAAGTTTAACGAAAATGGGGGTTGGCCTTGTTTGGAGGTGCCAGGGCCAGAACGGGCCGAACCTGGCCGAGTTCCCTTCTTTCTATAACTTGGCCGGTGCCATAGCCTCCCCAGGGGTAGAACATGACCCTCAGAAGGTGCTCCAACTGACGGCACTCGAAAAGCTCGATTCGTTTGTGAGTTATGAATTTCAAGGGTTTAATACTATGGAAAATCGTAAATCACAAACGACACGAGATTTTCGAGTTCCGTCAGTTGGAGCACTTTCTAAAAATCATGTTTTACCATTGGGGAAGCTTTGACATGCTCAAAGTTTAACAAAAATGGGGGTTGGCCTTGTTTAGAGGTGCCAGGGCCAGAACGGGCCGAACCTGGCCGAGTTCCCTTCTTTCTACAACTTGGCCGGTGCCATAGCCTCCCCAGGGGTAGAACATGACCCTCAGAAGGTGCTCCAACTGACAGCACTCGAAAATATCGATTCCTTTGTGAGTTATGAATTTCAAGGGTTTAATACTATGGAAAATCGTAAATCACAAACGACACGAGATTTTGGAGTTCCGTCAGTTGGAGCACTTTCTAAAAATCATGTTTTACCACTGGGGAAGCTTTGACATGCTCAAAGTTTAACGAAAATGGGCGTTGGCCTTGTTTAGAGGTGCCAGGGCCAGAACGGGCCGAACCTAGCCGAGTTCCCTTCTTTCCCCAACTTGGCCGGTGCCATAGGCTCCCCAGGGGTAGAACATGACCCTCAGAAGGTGCTCCAACTGACGGCACTCGAAAAGCTCGATTCGTTTGTGAGTTATGAATTTCAAGGGTTTAATACTATGGAAAATCGTAAATCACAAACGACACGAGATTTTCGAGTTCCGTCAGTCGGAACACTTTCTAAAAATCATGTTTTACCATTGGCGAAGCTTTGACATGCTCAAAGTTTAACGAAAATGGGGGTTGGCCTTGTTTGGAGGTGCCAGGGCCAGAACGGGCCGAACCTGGCCGAGTTCCCTTCTTTCTCCAACTTGGCCGGTGCCATAGCCTCCCCAGGGGTAGAACATGACCCTCAGAAGGTGCTCCAACTGACGGCACTCGAAAAGCTCGATTCGATTGTGAGTTATGAATTTCAAGGGTTTAATACTATGGAAAATCGTAAATCACAAACGACACGAGATTTTGGAGTTCCGTCAGTTGGAGCACTTTCTAAAAATCATGTTTTACCACTGGGGAAGCTTTGACATGCTCAAAGTTTAACGAAAATGGGCGTTGGCCTTGTTTAGAGGTGCCAGGGCCAGAACGGGCCGAACCTGGCCGAGTTCCCTTCTTTCTACAACTTGGCCGGTGCCATAGCCTCCCCAGGGGTAGAACATGACCCTCAGAAGGTGCTCCAACTGACAGCACTCGAAAATATCGATTCCTTTGTGAGTTATGAATTTCAAGGGTTTAATACTATGGAAAATCGTAAATCACAAACGACACGAGATTTTCGAGTTCCGTCAGTTGGAGCACTTTCTAAAAATCATGTTTTACCATTGGGGAAGCTTTGACATGCTCAAAGTTTAACAAAAATGGGGGTTGGCCTTGTTTAGAGGTGCCAGGGCCAGAACGGGCCGAACCTGGCCGAGTTCCCTTCTTTCTACAACTTGGCCGGTGCCATAGCCTCCCCAGGGGTAGAACATGACCCTCAGAAGGTGCTCCAACTGACAGCACTCGAAAATATCGATTCCTTTGTGAGTTATGAATTTCAAGGGTTTAATACTATGGAAAATCGTAAATCACAAACGACACGAGATTTTGGAGTTCCGTCAGTTGGAGCACTTTCTAAAAATCATGTTTTACCACTGGGGAAGCTTTGACATGCTCAAAGTTTAACGAAAATGGGCGTTGGCCTTGTTTAGAGGTGCCAGGGCCAGAACGGGCCGAACCTAGCCGAGTTCCCTTCTTTCCCCAACTTGGCCGGTGCCATAGGCTCCCCAGGGGTAGAACATGACCCTCAGAAGGTGCTCCAACTGACGGCACTCGAAAAGCTCGATTCGTTTGTGAGTTATGAATTTCAAGGGTTTAATACTATGGAAAATCGTAAATCACAAACGACACGAGATTTTCGAGTTCCGTCAGTCGGAACACTTTCTAAAAATCATGTTTTACCATTGGCGAAGCTTTGACATGCTCAAAGTTTAACGAAAATGGGGGTTGGCCTTGTTTGGAGGTGCCAGGGCCAGAACGGGCCGAACCTGGCCGAGTTCCCTTCTTTCTCCAACTTGGCCGGTGCCATAGCCTCCCCAGGGGTAGAACATGACCCTCAGAAGGTGCTCCAACTGACGGCACTCGAAAAGCTCGATTCGATTGTGAGTTATGAATTTCAAGGGTTTAATACTATGGAAAATCGTAAATCACAAACGACACGAGATTTTGGAGTTCCGTCAGTTGGAGCACTTTCTAAAAATCATGTTTTACCACTGGGGAAGCTTTGACATGCTCAAAGTTTAACGAAAATGGGCGTTGGCCTTGTTTAGAGGTGCCAGGGCCAGAACGGGCCGAACCTGGCCGAGTTCCCTTCTTTCTACAACTTGGCCGGTGCCATAGCCTCCCCAGGGGTAGAACATGACCCTCAGAAGGTGCTCCAACTGACAGCACTCGAAAATATCGATTCCTTTGTGAGTTATGAATTTCAAGGGTTTAATACTATGGAAAATCGTAAATCACAAACGACACGAGATTTTCGAGTTCCGTCAGTTGGAGCACTTTCTAAAAATCATGTTTTACCATTGGGGAAGCTTTGACATGCTCAAAGTTTAACAAAAATGGGGGTTGGCCTTGTTTAGAGGTGCCAGGGCCAGAACGGGCCGAACCTGGCCGAGTTCCCTTCTTTCTACAACTTGGCCGGTGCCATAGCCTCCCCAGGGGTAGAACATGACCCTCAGAAGGTGCTCCAACTGACAGCACTCGAAAATATCGATTCCTTTGTGAGTTATGAATTTCAAGGGTTTAATACTATGGAAAATCGTAAATCACAAACGACACGAGATTTTGGAGTTCCGTCAGTTGGAGCACTTTCTAAAAATCATGTTTTACCACTGGGGAAGCTTTGACATGCTCAAAGTTTAACGAAAATGGGCGTTGGCCTTGTTTAGAGGTGCCAGGGCCAGAACGGGCCGAACCTAGCCGAGTTCCCTTCTTTCCCCAACTTGGCCGGTGCCATAGGCTCCCCAGGGGTAGAACATGACCCTCAGAAGGTGCTCCAACTGACGGCACTCGAAAAGCTCGATTCGTTTGTGAGTTATGAATTTCAAGGGTTTAATACTATGGAAAATCGTAAATCACAAACGACACGAGATTTTCGAGTTCCGTCAGTCGGAACACTTTCTAAAAATCATGTTTTACCATTGGCGAAGCTTTGACATGCTCAAAGTTTAACGAAAATGGGGGTTGGCCTTGTTTGGAGGTGCCAGGGCCAGAACGGGCCGAACCTGGCCGAGTTCCCTTCTTTCTCCAACTTGGCCGGTGCCATAGCCTCCCCAGGGGTAGAACATGACCCTCAGAAGGTGCTCCAACTGACGGCACTCGAAAAGCTCGATTCGATTGTGAGTTATGAATTTCAAGGGTTTAATACTATGGAAAATCGTAAATCACAAACGACACGAGATTTTGGAGTTCCGTCAGTTGGAGCACTTTCTAAAAATCATGTTTTACCACTGGGGAAGCTTTGACATGCTCAAAGTTTAACGAAAATGGGGGTTGGCCTTGTTTGGAGGTGCCAGGGCCAGAACGGGCCGAACCTGGCCGAGTTCCCTTCTTTCTATAACTTGGCCGGTGTCATAGCCTCCCCAGGGGTAGAACATGACCCTCAGAAGGTGCTCCAACTGACGGCACTCGAAAAGCTCGATTCGTTTGTGAGTTATGAATTTCAAGGGTTTAATACTATGGAAAATCGTAAATCACAAACGACACGAGATTTTCGAGTTCCGTCAGTTGGAGCACTTTCTAAAAATCATGTTTTACCATTGGGGAAGCTTTGACATGCTCAAAGTTTAACAAAAATGGGGGTTGGCCTTGTTTAGAGGTGCCAGGGCCAGAACGGGCCGAACCTGGCCGAGTTCCCTTCTTTCTACAACTTGGCCGGTGCCATAGCCTCCCCAGGGGTAGAACATGACCCTCAGAAGGTGCTCCAACTGACAGCACTCGAAAATATCGATTCCTTTGTGAGTTATGAATTTCAAGGGTTTAATACTATGGAAAATCGTAAATCACAAACGACACGAGATTTTGGAGTTCCGTCAGTTGGAGCACTTTCTAAAAATCATGTTTTACCACTGGGGAAGCTTTGACATGCTCAAAGTTTAACGAAAATGGGCGTTGGCCTTGTTTAGAGGTGCCAGGGCCAGAACGGGCCGAACCTAGCCGAGTTCCCTTCTTTCCCCAACTTGGCCGGTGCCATAGGCTCCCCAGGGGTAGAACATGACCCTCAGAAGGTGCTCCAACTGACGGCACTCGAAAAGCTCGATTCGTTTGTGAGTTATGAATTTCAAGGGTTTAATACTATGGAAAATCGTAAATCACAAACGACACGAGATTTTCGAGTTCCGTCAGTCGGAACACTTTCTAAAAATCATGTTTTACCATTGGCGAAGCTTTGACATGCTCAAAGTTTAACGAAAATGGGGGTTGGCCTTGTTTGGAGGTGCCAGGGCCAGAACGGGCCGAACCTGGCCGAGTTCCCTTCTTTCTCCAACTTGGCCGGTGCCATAGCCTCCCCAGGGGTAGAACATGACCCTCAGAAGGTGCTCCAACTGACGGCACTCGAAAAGCTCGATTCGATTGTGAGTTATGAATTTCAAGGGTTTAATACTATGGAAAATCGTAAATCACAAACGACACGAGATTTTGGAGTTCCGTCAGTTGGAGCACTTTCTAAAAATCATGTTTTACCACTGGGGAAGCTTTGACATGCTCAAAGTTTAACGAAAATGGGCGTTGGCCTTGTTTAGAGGTGCCAGGGCCAGAACGGGCCGAACCTGGCCGAGTTCCCTTCTTTCTACAACTTGGCCGGTGCCATAACCTCCCCAGGGGTAGAACATGACCCTCAGAAGGTGCTCCAACTGACAGCACTCGAAAATATCGATTCCTTTGTGAGTTATGAATTTCAAGGGTTTAATACTATGGAAAATCGTAAATCACAAACGACACGAGATTTTCGAGTTCCGTCAGTCGGAACACTTTCTAAAAATCATGTTTTACCATTGGCGAAGCTTTGACATGCTCAAAGTTTAACGAAAATGGGGGTTGGCCTTGTTTGGAGGTGCCAGGGCCAGAACGGGCCGAACCTGGCCGAGTTCCCTTCTTTCTCCAACTTGGCCGGTGCCATAGCCTCCCCAGGGGTAGAACATGACCCTCAGAAGGTGCTCCAACTGACGGCACTCGAAAAGCTCGATTCGATTGTGAGTTATGAATTTCAAGGGTTTAATACTATGGAAAATCGTAAATCACAAACGACACGAGATTTTGGAGTTCCGTCAGTTGGAGCACTTTCTAAAAATCATGTTTTACCACTGGGGAAGCTTTGACATGCTCAAAGTTTAACGAAAATGGGCGTTGGCCTTGTTTAGAGGTGCCAGGGCCAGAACGGGCCGAACCTAGCCGAGTTCCCTTCTTTCCCCAACTTGGCCGGTGCCATAGGCTCCCCAGGGGTAGAACATGACCCTCAGAAGGTGCTCCAACTGACGGCACTCGAAAAGCTCGATTCGTTTGTGAGTTATGAATTTCAAGGGTTTAATACTATGAAAAATCGTAAATCACAAACGACACGAGATTTTGGAGTTCCGTCAATTGGAGCACTTACTAAAAATCATATTTTACCACTGTGGAAGCTTTGACATGCTCAAAGTTTAACGAAAATCGGGGTTGGGCTTGTTTAGAGGTGCCTGGGCCAGAACGGGCCGAAACTGGCCGAGTTCCCTTCTTTCTCCAACTTGGCCGGTGCCATAGCCTCCCCAGGGGTAGAACATGACCCTCAGAAGGTGCTCCAACTGACGGCACTCGAAAAGCTCGATTCGTTTGTGATTTATGAATTTCCTCGGTTTAATACCATGGAAAATCGTAAATCACAAACGACACGAGATTTTCGAGTTCCGTCAGTCGGAACACTTTCTAAAAATCATGTTTTACCATTGGCGAAGCTTTGACATGCTCAAAGTTTAACGAAAATGGGGGTTGGCCTTGTTTGGAGGTGCCAGGGCCAGAACGGGCCGAACCTGGCCGAGTTCCCTTCTTTCTACAACTTGGCCGGTGCCATAGCCTCCCCAGGGGTAGAACATGACCCTCAGAAGGTGCTCCAACTGACGGCACTCGAAAAGCTCGATTCGTTTGTGAGTTATGAATTTCAAGGGTTTAATACTATGGAAAATCGTAAATCACAAACGACACGAGATTTTCGAGTTCCGTCAGTTGGAGCACTTTCTAAAAATCATGTTTTACCATTGGGGAAGCTTTGACATGCTCAAAGTTTAACAAAAATGGGGGTTGGCCTTGTTTAGAGGTGCCAGGGCCAGAACGGGCCGAACCTGGCCGAGTTCCCTTCTTTCTACAACTTGGCCGGTGCCATAGCCTCCCCAGGGGTAGAACATGACCCTCAGAAGGTGCTCCAACTGACAGCACTCGAAAATATCGATTCCTTTGTGAGTTATGAATTTCAAGGGTTTAATACTATGGAAAATCGTAAATCACAAACGACACGAGATTTTCGAGTTCCGTCAGTCGGAACACTTTCTAAAAATCATGTTTTACCATTGGCGAAGCTTTGACATGCTCAAAGTTTAACGAAAATGGGGGTTGGCCTTGTTTGGAGGTGCCAGGGCCAGAACGGGCCGAACCTGGCCGAGTTCCCTTCTTTCTCCAACTTGGCCGGTGCCATAGCCTCCCCAGGGGTAGAACATGACCCTCAGAAGGTGCTCCAACTGACGGCACTCGAAAAGCTCGATTCGATTGTGAGTTATGAATTTCAAGGGTTTAATACTATGGAAAATCGTAAATCACAAACGACACGAGATTTTGGATTTCCGTCAGTTGGAGCACTTTCTAAAAATCATGTTTTACCACTGGGGAAGCTTTGACATGCACAAAGTTTAACGAAAATGGGCGTTGGCCTTGTTTAGAGGTGCCAGGGCCAGAACGGGCCGAACCTAGCCGAGTTCCCTTCTTTCCCCAACTTGGCCGGTGCCATAGGCTCCACAGGGGTAGAACATGACCCTCAGAAGGTGCTCCAACTGACGGCACTCGAAAAGCTCGATTCGTTTGTGAGTTATGAATTTCAAGGGTTTAATACTATGGAAAATCGTAAATCACAAACGACACGAGATTTTGGAGTTCCGTCAGTTGGAGCACTTTCTAAAAATCATGTTTTACCACTGTGGAAGCTTTGACATGCTCAAAGTTTAACGAAAATGGGGGTTGGGCTTGTTTAGAGGTGCCTGGGCCAGAACGTGCCGAAACTGGCCGAGTTCCCTTCTTTCTCCAACTTGGCCGGTGCCATAGCCTCCCCAGGGGTAGAAAATGACCCTCAGAAGGTGCTCCAACTGACGGCACTCGAAAAGCTCGATTCGTTTGTGAGTTATGAATTTCCTCGGTTTAATACCATGGAAAATCGTAAATCACAAACGACACGAGATTTTCGAGTTCCGTCAGTTGGAGCACTTTCTAAAAATCATGTTTTACCATTGGGGAAGCTTTGACATGCTCAAAGTTTAACGAAAATGGGGGTTGGCCTTGTTTAGAGGTGCCAGGGCCAGAACGGGCCGAACCTGGCCGAGTTCCCTTCTTTCTCCAACTTGGCCGGTGCCATAGCCTCCCCAGGGGTAGAACATGACCCTCAGAAGGTGCTCCAACTGACGGCACTCGAAAAGCTCGATTCGTTTGTGAGTTATGAATTTCAAGGGTTTAATACTATGGAAAATCGTAAATAACAAACGACACGAGATTTTCGAGTTCCGTCAGTTGGAACACTTTCTAAAAATCATGTTTTACCATTGGGGAAGCTTTGACATGCTCAAAGTTTAACGAAAATGGGGGTTGGCCTTGTTTAGAGGTGCCAGGGCCAGAACGGGCCGAACCTGGCCGAGTTCCCTTCTTTCTACAACTTGGCCGGTGCCATAGCCTCCCCAGGGGTAGAACATGACCCTCAGAAGGTGCTCCAACTGACAGCGCTCGAAAATATCGATTCCTTTGTGAGTTATGAATTTCAAGGGTTTAATACTATGGAAAATCGTAAATCACAAACGACACGAGATTTTCGAGTTCCGTCAGTCGGAACACTTTCTAAAAATCATGTTTTACCATTGGGGAAGCTTTGACATGCTCAAAGTTTAACGAAAATGGGGGTTGGCCTTGTTTGGAGGTGCCAGGGCCAGAACGGGCCGAACCTGGCCGAGTTCCCTTCTTTCTCCAACTTGGCCGGTGCCATAGCCTCCCCAGGGGTAGAACATGACCCTCAGAAGGTGCTCCAACTGACGGCACTCGAAAAGCTCGATTTGTTTGTGAGTTATCAATTTCCTCGGTTTAATACTATGGAAAATCGTAAATCACAAACGACACGAGATTTTCGAGTTCCGTCAGTTGGAGCACTTTCTAAAAATCATGTTTTACCATTGGGGAAGCTTTGACATGCTCAAAGTTTAACGAAAATGGGGGTTGGCCTTGTTTGGAGGTGCCAGGGCCAGAACGGGCCGAACCTGGCCGAGTTCCCTTCTTTCTCCAACTTGGCCGGTGCCATAGCCTCCCCAGGGGTAGAACATGACCCTCAGAAGGTGCTCCAACTGACGGCACTCGAAAATGATGAGCGTGTATTTTACATGCTAAAAGTGTTTCTAATTACTTGAGTTAGACTTTTCTAAGAGCCTATTTGTCTATTTAATATTTGTTTTTGTATTAATAGGGAAAATATGAAGAAAATTTTAAAAGGTGCAAAATGGTAGTTTTTATGCGCATTTCCGATAATTGACGGAAAGTCAACCGTGACTTTAATTGTCAAGATGACACCGGTCATCATTCAGATGTGGAGCCCATAGCATGTACGAAGATTTCGGAAATTATTCCGAATCCCGGCAAAGATTGTCAGCGAACCACCACATTTGGCGGCGCAACCACCACACGCGGTGGCAAAACACATTTTAAACCACCATTTTATTTTCCCTATTTATTATTGTATTTATTTATTTTTATTTTCTTTAATTTATTTCTTTTATTATTTATTATTATTATTATTTTATTATTTTATTTATATTTCTTTTGTTTTTCCAGCTTTTGAGCTGTGTACGCCGCTCAGCCATGTTACTGTGCTCCACCATCACAGTCTGCACATTCTCTCTGCGTAGGAGCATACCACCATCATCATTGCAGCCACCTGCTCCACCTTTCTTCATCTTCATATACAACCTGCAATCACAGCAACCACTCAAGCTCTCTCTGCAATTCTAGTCATGGTGTCCATTACTTTGGACACCCATGGTTGCTTTGCCAGCAAGTACCAATTCCGATTACCTGCAGTTCAAAATAATCACCAGCTTCACAATCACAACTCCCAGACACAACACTTGCCGTGTTCAGTTCTGCACCACCACCGCTTCAATTCATATCACCATAGTCACAGTTCCTACAATCACAACAATCACCGCTCCAGACTTCACCAAATTCAATCCCAAGAGACCCACGGCATCACCTTGGCAGAGCCCAGGCCCGTGCCTCCTCTCCTCAGTCTTCCAAGCCAGCACCACAGCACCGCCGTGAACCTCTGATCACAGAAGTCACCACCACGGCCCTTGCGTCACCGCCGCTGCTGTCGTGCCCAGTCGTCCTCACCGCCGCCGTGAAGCCTAAGCCCAGACCCGAGCTCCTCTGCTCGAATTCCTCAGGCCCGCGCCTGCACTTCCGGCCACCGCATCACCGAGCCCGTGCTCGATCCCTTTCCAGAACCACCAGCGACGCCGCCCACCACCCCTAGAGCCTCCGGCTCCGATCTGTCACCACCGGTTTAATTTCTTTGACCCGTGCTCTGCCCAGGCCCGTGCCTCTGCTGCTGCGGCTCATCTCCGCCGCCGAGCCCTTGCTCTGCATCAGCCCCAGCCACCGCCGATCATCGCCCAGCCGCGCCGGCGCCGCTCTTCCTTGCCGCTCCCTCTCTCTCTTGCTGCACGGAATGAGAAGAAGAAATGAGAAAAAGAAAGAAGGACCGGAAAAGAAGAACAGAAAGAAAAAGAAAAGAAGAAAGAAGAAAGAAAAAAAGAAAAGAAAAAGAAAAAGAAATAAAAATTCAATGGGCTTGTTGATCAAACCCATTGACCAGGCCCAAGCCCACTGTCCACCGTTGACCAGGCCCAAAGCCCACTGTTGACCGTTGACCATGCCCAAAGTCCACTGTTCATTGTCCAATTGATTTGGACACCCGAAGAATCCAAAGCCCAACTGTTATGGACACCCGCCACATCCAAAGACGGCTCCGTTAAGCTATGGCTGCGCCTTCCACCCGTTCCCGAGGGCCATGTTCAGTTTCTGAGCATATGGTTGAGTCGTCCACCCGCACTAGACGGCAGTGTCTATTTTCTAGACACGACAGTAACAATTTCCAAACTCGTTTATTTATTATAATTTATTTTTATTTAATTTGTTTTCCGCATTTAAATATTTGTGAATAATTTTGGAAGTTGTTATTGTATAATTATTTGTTTGATTTTATATTTGTTTGATTTGAATAATTACAAAAACCCAAAAACATATTCTTTTTGTATTTCAATTATTTGAGTGTTTATTTAAGTACTTTATATTTTGTGATTTATTAATTGAATCGAAACCAATTTGGTTCTTCTAAGTAGCTTATGTGAATTTGTTTGTTTGATTCTGTTTTATGGAGAACTTTTATGTGTTTATGTTATGGGGTTCGAAACTTATAATATTTGCATGTAATTGGAGCTAGAATTAAGATTTACGGCTTTCCGGAATCTGATTCACTAAAGTAGTAAAGGCTTTGGACAAAGGTCGGAATCAAATAAAAAGGATTGCAAATAGATGGACTTTTCCATACTAGGTTGTTCACTTTAATTGACAACTCTTTTCTATGCATTAAACATGAATTAATTTACTAGCGTCTAGACTTTGATTGAATGTTTAATCGGTTAATCTAGAGTGCGAATCACTTAGGTTAATTTTCATAGAAAGGTTTTATTTGGGGAGTGATCAGCGTCTGACATTCCACATATGTCAATTTCGGATTCATGACTTAGGGAATTGGTTGTTTTCGATTCATGTTTTAACTCTTATGATTGTAGTTTTGAGTTGTGTATTTAATGTCCTTTTCCATTTAGAATTGTAATTAGTAGTTTAGATAAGTAGTTTAGATTCATTGATTCAATCTTTTAAATCCCCCTTTATTTCAATATGAATATGTATATATATACTTGTATATTTGTGACACTAATTCTTTATAATAATTCTTTGTTTAGGTACTACCCCAATCTCCGTTGTTAACGATCCCTACTTGCTTTATACTACCGATGATTTTAGGGTTTAAATTGATGCTTGCAAAAAGCCAGACCAATTTTTGGCGCCGTTGCAACTAGGCCGGTGCCATAGCCTCCCCAGGGGTAGAACATGACCCTCGGAAGGTGCTCCAACTGACGGCACTCGAAAATCTCGATTCCTTTGTGAGTTATGAATTTTCTCGGTTTAATACTATGGAAAATCGTAAATCACAAACGACACGAGATTTTCGAGTTCCGTCAGTTGGAGCACTTTCTACAAAACATGTTTTACCATTGGGGAAGTTTGACATGCTCAAAGTTTAACGAAAATGGGGGTTGGCCTTGTGTAGATATGTCGGGGCCAGAACGGGCCGAACCTGGCCGAGTTCCCTTCTTTCTCCAACTTGGCGGGTGCCATAGCCTCCCCAGGGGTAGAACATGACCCTCAGAAGGTGCTCCAACTGACGGCACTCGAAAAGCTCGATTGGTTTGTGAGTTATGAATTTCCTCGGTTTAATACCATGGAAAATCGTAAATCACAAACGACACGAGATTTTCGAGTTCCGTCAGTTGGAGCACTTTCTAAAAATCATGTTTTACCATTGGGGAAGCTTTGACATGCTCAAATTTTAACGAAAATGGGGGTTGGCCTTGTTTAGAGGTGCCAGGGCCAGAACGGGCCGAACCTGGCCGAGTTCCCTTCTTTCTACAACTTGGCCGGTGCCATAGCCTCCCCAGGGGTAGAACATGACCCTCAGAAGGTGCTCCAACTGACGGCACTCGAAAAGCTCGATTCGATTGTGAGTTATGAATTTCAAGGGTTTAATACTATGGAAAATCGTAAATCACAAACGACACGAGATTTTGGAGTTCCGTCAGTTGGAGCACTTTCTAAAAATCATGTTTTACCACTGGGGAAGCTTTGACATGCTCAAAGTTTAACGAAAATGGGCGTTGGCCTTGTTTAGAGGTGCCAGGGCCAGAACGGGCCGAACCTAGCCGAGTTCCCTTCTTTCCCCAACTTGGCCGGTGCCATAGGCTCCCCAGGGGTAGAACATGACCCTCAGAAGGTGCTCCAACTGACGGCACTCGAAAAGCTCGATTCGTTTGTGAGTTATGAATTTCAGGGGTTTAATACTATGGAAAATCGTAAATCACAAACGACACGAGATTTTCGAGTTCCGTCAGTTGGAGCACTTTCTAAAAATCATGTTTTACCATTGGGGAAGCTTTGACATGCTCAAAGTTTAACGAAAATGGGGGTTGGCCTTGTTTAGAGGTGCCAGTGCCAGAACGGGCCGAACCTGGCCGAGTTCCCTTCTTTCTACAACTTGGCCGGTGCCATAGCCTCCCCAGGGGTAGAACATGACCCTCAGAAGGTGCTCCAACTGACAGCACTCGAAAATATCGATTCCTTTGTGAGTTATGAATTTCAAGGGTTTAATACTATGGAAAATCGTAAATCTCAAACGACACGAGATTTTCGAGTTCCGTCAGTCGGAACACTTTCTAAAAATCATGTTTTACCATTGGCGAAGCTTTGACATGCTCAAAGTTTAACGAAAATGGGGGTTGGCCTTGTTTAGAGGTGCCAGGGCCAGAACGGGCCGAACCTGGCCGAGTTCCCTTCTTTCTACAACTTGGCCGGTGCCATAGCCTCCCCAGGGGTAGAACATGACCCTCAGAAGGTGCTCCAACTGACAGCACTCGAAAATATCGATTCCTTTGTGAGTTATGAATTTCAAGGGTTTAATACTATGGAAAATCGTAAATCACAAACGACACGAGATTTTCGAGTTCCGTCAGTTGGAGCACTTTCTAAAAATCATGTTTTACCACTGTGGAAGCTTTGACATGCTCAAAGTTTAACGAAAATGGGGGTTGGGCTTGTTTGGAGGTGCCTGGGCCAGAACGGGCCGAAACTGGCCGAGTTCCCTTCTTTCTCCAACTTGGCCGGTGCCATAGCCTCCCCAGGGGTAGAACATGACCCTCAGAAGGTGCTCCTACTGACGGCACTCGAAAAGCTCGATTCGTTTGTGAGTTATGAATTTCCTCGGTTTAATACCATGGAAAATCGTAAATCACAAACGACACGAGATTTTCGAGTTCCGTCAGTTGGAGCACTTTCTAAAAATCATGTTTTACCATTGGGGAAGCTTTGACATGCTCAAAGTTTAACGAAAATGGGGGTTGGCCTTGTTTAGAGGTGCCAGGGCCAGAACGGGCCGAACCTGGCCGAGTTCCCTTCTTTCTACAACTTGGCCGGTGCCATAGCCTCCCCAGGGGTAGAACATGACCCTCAGAAGGTGCTCCAACTGACGGCACTCGAAAAGCTCGATTCGATTGTGAGTTATGAATTTCAAGGGTTTAATACTATGGAAAATCGTAAATCACAAACGACACGAGATTTTGGAGTTCCGTCAGTTGGAGCACTTTCTAAAAATCATGTTTTACCACTGGGGAAGCTTTGACATGCTCAAAGTTTAACGAAAATGGGCGTTGGCCTTGTTTAGAGGTGCCAGGGCCAGAACGGGCCGAACCTAGCCGAGTTCCCTTCTTTCCCCAACTTGGCCGGTGCCATAGGCTCCCCAGGGGTAGAACATGACCCTCAGAAGGTGCTCCAACTGACGGCACTCGAAAAGCTCGATTCGTTTGTGAGTTATGAATTTCAGGGGTTTAATACTATGGAAAATCGTAAATCACAAACGACACGAGATTTTCGAGTTCCGTCAGTTGGAGCACTTTCTAAAAATCATGTTTTACCATTGGGGAAGCTTTGACATGCTCAAAGTTTAACGAAAATGGGGGTTGGCCTTGTTTAGAGGTGCCAGTGCCAGAACGGGCCGAACCTGGCCGAGTTCCCTTCTTTCTACAACTTGGCCGGTGCCATAGCCTCCCCAGGGGTAGAACATGACCCTCAGAAGGTGCTCCAACTGACAGCACTCGAAAATATCGATTCCTTTGTGAGTTATGAATTTCAAGGGTTTAATACTATGGAAAATCGTAAATCTCAAACGACACGAGATTTTCGAGTTCCGTCAGTCGGAACACTTTCTAAAAATCATGTTTTACCATTGGCGAAGCTTTGACATGCTCAAAGTTTAACGAAAATGGGGGTTGGCCTTGTTTAGAGGTGCCAGGGCCAGAACGGGCCGAACCTGGCCGAGTTCCCTTCTTTCTACAACTTGGCCGGTGCCATAGCCTCCCCAGGGGTAGAACATGACCCTCAGAAGGTGCTCCAACTGACAGCACTCGAAAATATCGATTCCTTTGTGAGTTATGAATTTCAAGGGTTTAATACTATGGAAAATCGTAAATCACAAACGACACGAGATTTTCGAGTTCCGTCAGTTGGAGCACTTTCTAAAAATCATGTTTTACCACTGTGGAAGCTTTGACATGCTCAAAGTTTAACGAAAATGGGGGTTGGGCTTGTTTGGAGGTGCCTGGGCCAGAACGGGCCGAAACTGGCCGAGTTCCCTTCTTTCTCCAACTTGGCCGGTGCCATAGCCTCCCCAGGGGTAGAACATGACCCTCAGAAGGTGCTCCTACTGACGGCACTCGAAAAGCTCGATTCGTTTGTGAGTTATGAATTTCCTCGGTTTAATACCATGGAAAATCGTAAATCACAAACGACACGAGATTTTCGAGTTCCGTCAGTTGGAGCACTTTCTAAAAATCATGTTTTACCATTGGGGAAGCTTTGACATGCTCAAAGTTTAACGAAAATGGGGGTTGGCCTTGTTTAGAGGTGCCAGGGCCAGAACGGGCCGAACCTGGCCGAGTTCCCTTCTTTCTACAACTTGGCCGGTGCCATAGCCTCCCCAGGGGTAGAACATGACCCTCAGAAGGTGCTCCAACTGACGGCACTCGAAAAGCTCGATTCGTTTGTGAGTTATGAATTTCAAGGGTTTAATACTATGGAAAATCGTAAATCACAAACGACACGAGATTTTGGAGTTCCGTCAGTTGGAGCACTTTCTAAAAATCATGTTTTACCACTGTGGAAGCTTTGACATGCTCAAAGTTTAACGAAAATGGGGGTTGGGCTTGTTTGGAGGTGCCTGGGCCAGAACGGGCCGAAACTGGCCGAGTTCCCTTCTTTCTCCAACTTGGCCGGTGCCATAGCCTCCCCAGGGGTAGAACATGACCCTCAGAAGGTGCTCCAACTGACGGCACTCGAAAAGCTCGATTCGTTTGTGAGTTATGAATTTCAAGGGTTTAATACTATGGAAAATCGTAAATCACAAACGACACGAGATTTTCGAGTTCCGTCAGTTGGAGCACTTTCTAAAAATCATGTTTTACCATTGGGGAAGCTTTGACATGCTCAAAGTTTAACGAAAATGGGGGTTGGCCTTGTTTAGAGGTGCCAGGGCCAGAACGGGCCGAACCTGGCCGAGTTCCCTTCTTTCTACAACTTGGCCGGTGCCATAGCCTCCCCAGGGGTAGAACATGACCCTCACAAGGTGCTCCAACTGACAGCACTCGAAAATATCGATTCCTTTGTGAGTTATCAATTTCAAGGGTTTAATACTATGGAAAATCGTAAATCACAAACGACACGAGATTTTCGAGTTCCGTCAGTCAGAACACTTTCTAAAAATCATGTTTTACCATTGGGGAAGCTTTGACATGCTCAAAGTTTAACGAAAATGGGGGTTGGCCTTGTTTGGAGGTGCCAGGGCCAGAACGGGCCGAACCTGGCCGAGTTCCCTTCTTTCTCCAACTTGGCCGGTGCCATAGGCTCCCCAGGGGTAGAACATGACCCTCAGAAGGTGCTCCAACTGACGGCACTCGAAAAGCTCGATTCGTTTGTGAGTTATGAATTTCAAGGGTTTAATACTATGGAAAATCGTAAATCACAAACGACACGAGATTTTGGAGTTCCGTCAGTTGGAGCACTTTCTAAAAATCATGTTTTACCACTGTGGAAGCTTTGACATGCTCAAAGTTTAACGAAAATGGGGGTTGGGCTTGTTTGGAG
This sequence comes from Rubus parviflorus, assembly GCA_029955375.1. Classification (NCBI taxonomy): domain Eukaryota; kingdom Viridiplantae; phylum Streptophyta; class Magnoliopsida; order Rosales; family Rosaceae; genus Rubus; species Rubus parviflorus. The sequence continues at coordinate 212,279 of JARGGL010000008.1, read as the reverse complement.
GTGCCTGGGCCAGAACGGGCCGAAACTGGCCGAGTTCCCTTCTTTCTCCAACTTGGCCGGTGCCATAGCCTCCCCAGGGGTAGAACATGACCCTCAGAAGGTGCTCCTACTGACGGCACTCGAAAAGCTCGATTCGTTTGTGAGTTATGAATTTCCTCGGTTTAATACCATGGAAAATCGTAAATCACAAACGACACGAGATTTTCGAGTTCCGTCAGTTGGAGCACTTTCTAAAAATCATGTTTTACCATTGGGGAAGCTTTGACATGCTCAAATTTTAACGAAAATGGGGGTTGGCCTTGTTTAGAGGTGCCAGGGCCAGAACGGGCCGAACCTGGCCGAGTTCCCTTCTTTCTACAACTTGGCCGGTGCCATAGCCTCCCCAGGGGTAGAACATGACCCTCAGAATGTGCTCCAACTGACAGCGCTCGAAAATATCGATTCCTTTGTGAGTTATGAATTTCAAGGGTTTAATACTATGGAAAATCGTAAATCACAAACGACACGAGATTTTCGAGTTCCGTCAGTCGGAACACTTTCTAAAAATCATGTTTTACCATTGGCGAAGCTTTGACATGCTCAAAGTTTAACGAAAATGGGGGTTGGCCTTGTTTAGAGGTGCCAGGGCCAGAACGGGCCGAACCTGGCCGAGTTCCCTTCTTTCTACAACTTGGCCGGTGCCATAGCCTCCCCAGGGGTAGAACATGACCCTCAGAAGGTGCTCCAACTGACAGCACTCGAAAATATCGATTCCTTTGTGAGTTATGAATTTCAAGGGTTTAATACTATGGAAAATCGTAAATCACAAACGACACGAGATTTTCGAGTTCCGTCAGTTGGAGCACTTTCTAAAAATCATGTTTTACCACTGTGGAAGCTTTGACATGCTCAAAGTTTAACGAAAATGGGGGTTGGGCTTGTTTGGAGGTGCCTGGGCCAGAACGGGCCGAAACTGGCCGAGTTCCCTTCTTTCTCCAACTTGGCCGGTGCCATAGCCTCCCCAGGGGTAGAACATGACCCTCAGAAGGTGCTCCTACTGACGGCACTCGAAAAGCTCGATTCGTTTGTGAGTTATGAATTTCCTCGGTTTAATACCATGGAAAATCGTAAATCACAAACGACACGAGATTTTCGAGTTCCGTCAGTTGGAGCACTTTCTAAAAATCATGTTTTACCATTGGGGAAGCTTTGACATGCTCAAAGTTTAACGAAAATGGGGGTTGGCCTTGTTTAGAGGTGCCAGGGCCAGAACGGGCCGAACCTGGCCGAGTTCCCTTCTTTCTACAACTTGGCCGGTGCCATAGCCTCCCCAGGGGTAGAACATGACCCTCAGAAGGTGCTCCAACTGACGGCACTCGAAAAGCTCGATTCGTTTGTGAGTTATGAATTTCAAGGGTTTAATACTATGGAAAATCGTAAATCACAAACGACACGAGATTTTGGAGTTCCGTCAGTTGGAGCACTTTCTAAAAATCATGTTTTACCACTGTGGAAGCTTTGACATGCTCAAAGTTTAACGAAAATGGGGGTTGGGCTTGTTTGGAGGTGCCTGGGCCAGAACGGGCCGAAACTGGCCGAGTTCCCTTCTTTCTCCAACTTGGCCGGTGCCATAGCCTCCCCAGGGGTAGAACATGACCCTCAGAAGGTGCTCCAACTGACGGCACTCGAAAAGCTCGATTCGTTTGTGAGTTATGAATTTCAAGGGTTTAATACTATGGAAAATCGTAAATCACAAACGACACGAGATTTTCGAGTTCCGTCAGTTGGAGCACTTTCTAAAAATCATGTTTTACCATTGGGGAAGCTTTGACATGCTCAAAGTTTAACGAAAATGGGGGTTGGCCTTGTTTAGAGGTGCCAGGGCCAGAACGGGCCGAACCTGGCCGAGTTCCCTTCTTTCTACAACTTGGCCGGTGCCATAGCCTCCCCAGGGGTAGAACATGACCCTCACAAGGTGCTCCAACTGACAGCACTCGAAAATATCGATTCCTTTGTGAGTTATCAATTTCAAGGGTTTAATACTATGGAAAATCGTAAATCACAAACGACACGAGATTTTCGAGTTCCGTCAGTCAGAACACTTTCTAAAAATCATGTTTTACCATTGGGGAAGCTTTGACATGCTCAAAGTTTAACGAAAATGGGGGTTGGCCTTGTTTGGAGGTGCCAGGGCCAGAACGGGCCGAACCTGGCCGAGTTCCCTTCTTTCTCCAACTTGGCCGGTGCCATAGGCTCCCCAGGGGTAGAACATGACCCTCAGAAGGTGCTCCAACTGACGGCACTCGAAAAGCTCGATTCGTTTGTGAGTTATGAATTTCAAGGGTTTAATACTATGGAAAATCGTAAATCACAAACGACACGAGATTTTGGAGTTCCGTCAGTTGGAGCACTTTCTAAAAATCATGTTTTACCACTGTGGAAGCTTTGACATGCTCAAAGTTTAACGAAAATGGGGGTTGGGCTTGTTTGGAGGTGCCTGGGCCAGAACGGGCCGAAACTGGCCGAGTTCCCTTCTTTCTCCAACTTGGCCGGTGCCATAGCCTCCCCAGGGGTAGAACATGACCCTCAGAAGGTGCTCCTACTGACGGCACTCGAAAAGCTCGATTCGTTTGTGAGTTATGAATTTCCTCGGTTTAATACCATGGAAAATCGTAAATCACAAACGACACGAGATTTTCGAGTTCCGTCAGTTGGAGCACTTTCTAAAAATCATGTTTTACCATTGGGGAAGCTTTGACATGCTCAAATTTTAACGAAAATGGGGGTTGGCCTTGTTTAGAGGTGCCAGGGCCAGAACGGGCCGAACCTGGCCGAGTTCCCTTCTTTCTACAACTTGGCCGGTGCCATAGCCTCCCCAGGGGTAGAACATGACCCTCAGAATGTGCTCCAACTGACAGCGCTCGAAAATATCGATTCCTTTGTGAGTTATGAATTTCAAGGGTTTAATACTATGGAAAATCGTAAATCACAAACGACACGAGATTTTCGAGTTCCGTCAGTCGGAACACTTTCTAAAAATCATGTTTTACCATTGGCGAAGCTTTGACATGCTCAAAGTTTAACGAAAATGGGGGTTGGCCTTGTTTAGAGGTGCCAGGGCCAGAACGGGCCGAACCTGGCCGAGTTCCCTTCTTTCTACAACTTGGCCGGTGCCATAGCCTCCCCAGGGGTAGAACATGACCCTCAGAAGGTGCTCCAACTGACAGCACTCGAAAATATCGATTCCTTTGTGAGTTATGAATTTCAAGGGTTTAATACTATGGAAAATCGTAAATCACAAACGACACGAGATTTTCGAGTTCCGTCAGTTGGAGCACTTTCTAAAAATCATGTTTTACCACTGTGGAAGCTTTGACATGCTCAAAGTTTAACGAAAATGGGGGTTGGGCTTGTTTGGAGGTGCCTGGGCCAGAACGGGCCGAAACTGGCCGAGTTCCCTTCTTTCTCCAACTTGGCCGGTGCCATAGCCTCCCCAGGGGTAGAACATGACCCTCAGAAGGTGCTCCTACTGACGGCACTCGAAAAGCTCGATTCGTTTGTGAGTTATGAATTTCCTCGGTTTAATACCATGGAAAATCGTAAATCACAAACGACACGAGATTTTCGAGTTCCGTCAGTTGGAGCACTTTCTAAAAATCATGTTTTACCATTGGGGAAGCTTTGACATGCTCAAAGTTTAACGAAAATGGGGGTTGGCCTTGTTTAGAGGTGCCAGGGCCAGAACGGGCCGAACCTGGCCGAGTTCCCTTCTTTCTACAACTTGGCCGGTGCCATAGCCTCCCCAGGGGTAGAACATGACCCTCAGAAGGTGCTCCAACTGACGGCACTCGAAAAGCTCGATTCGTTTGTGAGTTATGAATTTCAAGGGTTTAATACTATGGAAAATCGTAAATCACAAACGACACGAGATTTTGGAGTTCCGTCAGTTGGAGCACTTTCTAAAAATCATGTTTTACCACTGTGGAAGCTTTGACATGCTCAAAGTTTAACGAAAATGGGGGTTGGGCTTGTTTGGAGGTGCCTGGGCCAGAACGGGCCGAAACTGGCCGAGTTCCCTTCTTTCTCCAACTTGGCCGGTGCCATAGCCTCCCCAGGGGTAGAACATGACCCTCAGAAGGTGCTCCAACTGACGGCACTCGAAAAGCTCGATTCGTTTGTGAGTTATGAATTTCAAGGGTTTAATACTATGGAAAATCGTAAATCACAAACGACACGAGATTTTCGAGTTCCGTCAGTTGGAGCACTTTCTAAAAATCATGTTTTACCATTGGGGAAGCTTTGACATGCTCAAAGTTTAACGAAAATGGGGGTTGGCCTTGTTTAGAGGTGCCAGGGCCAGAACGGGCCGAACCTGGCCGAGTTCCCTTCTTTCTACAACTTGGCCGGTGCCATAGCCTCCCCAGGGGTAGAACATGACCCTCACAAGGTGCTCCAACTGACAGCACTCGAAAATATCGATTCCTTTGTGAGTTATCAATTTCAAGGGTTTAATACTATGGAAAATCGTAAATCACAAACGACACGAGATTTTCGAGTTCCGTCAGTCAGAACACTTTCTAAAAATCATGTTTTACCATTGGGGAAGCTTTGACATGCTCAAAGTTTAACGAAAATGGGGGTTGGCCTTGTTTGGAGGTGCCAGGGCCAGAACGGGCCGAACCTGGCCGAGTTCCCTTCTTTCTCCAACTTGGCCGGTGCCATAGGCTCCCCAGGGGTAGAACATGACCCTCAGAAGGTGCTCCAACTGACGGCACTCGAAAAGCTCGATTCGTTTGTGAGTTATGAATTTCAAGGGTTTAATACTATGGAAAATCGTAAATCACAAACGACACGAGATTTTGGAGTTCCGTCAGTTGGAGCACTTTCTAAAAATCATGTTTTACCACTGTGGAAGCTTTGACATGCTCAAAGTTTAACGAAAATGGGGGTTGGGCTTGTTTGGAGGTGCCTGGGCCAGAACGGGCCGAAACTGGCCGAGTTCCCTTCTTTCTCCAACTTGGCCGGTGCCATAGCCTCCCCAGGGGTAGAACATGACCCTCAGAAGGTGCTCCTACTGACGGCACTCGAAAAGCTCGATTCGTTTGTGAGTTATGAATTTCCTCGGTTTAATACCATGGAAAATCGTAAATCACAAACGACACGAGATTTTCGAGTTCCGTCAGTTGGAGCACTTTCTAAAAATCATGTTTTACCATTGGGGAAGCTTTGACATGCTCAAATTTTAACGAAAATGGGGGTTGGCCTTGTTTAGAGGTGCCAGGGCCAGAACGGGCCGAACCTGGCCGAGTTCCCTTCTTTCTACAACTTGGCCGGTGCCATAGCCTCCCCAGGGGTAGAACATGACCCTCAGAATGTGCTCCAACTGACAGCGCTCGAAAATATCGATTCCTTTGTGAGTTATGAATTTCAAGGGTTTAATACTATGGAAAATCGTATATCACAAACGACACGAGATTTTCGAGTTCCGTCAGTCGGAACACTTTCTAAAAATCATGTTTTACCATTGGCGAAGCTTTGACATGCTCAAAGTTTAACGAAAATGGGGGTTGGCCTTGTTTAGAGGTGCCAGGGCCAGAACGGGCCGAACCTGGCCGAGTTCCCTTCTTTCTCCAACTTGGCCGGTGCCATAGCCTCCCCAGGGGTAGAACATGACCCTCAGAAGGTGCTCCAACTGACGGCACTCGAAAAGCTCGATTCGTTTGTGAGTTATGAATTTCAAGGGTTTAATACTATGGAAAATCGTAAATCACAAACGACACGAGATTTTCGAGTTCCGTCAGTTGGAGCACTTTCTAAAAATCATGTTTTACCATTGGGGAAGCTTTGACATGCTCAAAGTTTAACGAAAATGGGGGTTGGCCTTGTTTAGAGGTGCCAGGGCCAGAACGGGCCGAACCTGGCCGAGTTCCCTTCTTTCTACAACTTGGCCGGTGCCATAGCCTCCCCAGGGGTAGAACATGACCCTCACAAGGTGCTCCAACTGACGGCACTTGATTTGTTTGTGAGTTATGAATTTCCTCGGTTTAATACTATGGAAAATCGTAAATCACAAACGACACGAGATTTTCGAGTTCCGTCAGTTAGAACACTTTCTAAAAATCATGTTTTACCATTGGGGAAGCTTTGACATGCTCAAAGTTTAACGAAAATGGGGGTTGGCCTTGTTTGGAGGTGCCAGGGCCAGAACGGGCCGAACCTGGCCGAGTTCCCTTCTTTCTCCAACTTGGCCGGTGCCATAGCCTCCCCAGGGGTAGAACATGACCCTCAGAAGGTGCTCCAACTGACGGCACTCGATTTGTTTGTGAGTTATGAATTTCCTCGGTTTAATACTATGGAAAATCGTAAATCACAAACGACACGAGATTTTCGAGTTCCGTCAGTTGGAGCACTTTCTAAAAATCATGTTTTACCATTGGGGAAGCTTTGACATGCTCAAAGTTTAACGAAAATGGGGGTTGGCCTTGTTTGGAGGTGCCAGGGCCAGAACGGGCCGAACCTGGCCGAGTTCCCTTCTTTCTCCAACTTGGCCGGTGCCATAGCCTCCCCAGGGGTAGAACATGACCCTCAGAAGGTGCTCCAACTGACGGCACTCGATTTGTTTGTGAGTTATGAATTTCCTCGGTTTAATACTATGGAAAATCGTAAATCACAAACGACACGAGATTTTCGAGTTCCGTCAGTTGGAGCACTTTCTAAAAATCATGTTTTACCATTGGGGAAGCTTTGACATGCTCAAAGTTTAACGAAAATGGGGGTTGGCCTTGTTTAGAGGTGCCAGGGCCAGAACGGGCCGAACCTGGCCGAGTTCCCTTCTTTCTACAACTTGGCCGGTGCCATAGCCTCCACAGGGGTAGAACATGACCCTCACAAGGTGCTCCAACTGACAGCACTCGAAAATATCGATTCCTTTGTGAGTTATCAATTTCAAGGGTTTAATACTATGGAAAATCGTAAATCACAAACGACACGAGATTTTCGAATTCCGTCAGTCAGAACACTTTCTAAAAATCATGTTTTACCATTGGGGAAGCTTTGACATGCTCAAAGTTTAACGAAAATGGGGGTTGGCCTTGTTTGGAGGTGCCAGGGCCAGAACGGGCCGAACCTGGCCGAGTTCCCTTCTTTCTCCAACTTGGCCGGTGCCATAGGCTCCCCAGGGGTAGAACATGACCCTCAGAAGGTGCTCCAACTGACGGCACTCGAAAAGCTCGATTCGTTTGTGAGTTATGAATTTCAAGGGTTTAATACTATGGAAAATCGTAAATCACAAACGACACGAGATTTTGGAGTTCCGTCAGTTGGAGCACTTTCTAAAAATCATGTTTTACCACTGTGGAAGCTTTGACATGCTCAAAGTTTAACGAAAATGGGGGTTGGGCTTGTTTGGAGGTGCCTGGGCCAGAACGGGCCGAAACTGGCCGAGTTCCCTTCTTTCTCCAACTTGGCCGGTGCCATAGCCTCCCCAGGGGTAGAACATGACCCTCAGAAGGTGCTCCTACTGACGGCACTCGAAAAGCTCGATTCGTTTGTGAGTTATGAATTTCCTCGGTTTAATACCATGGAAAATCGTAAATCACAAACGACACGAGATTTTGGAGTTCCGTCAGTTGGAGCACTTTCTAAAAATCATGTTTTACCATTGGGGAAGCTTTGACATGCTCAAATTTTAACGAAAATGGGGGTTGGCCTTGTTTAGAGGTGCCAGGGCCAGAACGGGCCGAACCTGGCCGAGTTCCCTTCTTTCTACAACTTGGCCGGTGCCATAGCCTCCCCAGGGGTAGAACATGACCCTCAGAAGGTGCTCCAACTGACAGCGCTGGAAAATATCGATTCCTTTGTGAGTTATGAATTTCAAGGGTTTAATACTATGGAAAATCGTAAATCACAAACGACACGAGATTTTCGAGTTCCGTCAGTCGGAACACTTTCTAAAAATCATGTTTTACCATTGGCGAAGCTTTGACATGCTCAAAGTTTAACGAAAATGGGGGTTGGCCTTGTTTAGAGGTGCCAGGGCCAGAACGGGCCGAACCTGGCCGAGTTCCCTTCTTTCTCCAACTTGGCCGGTGCCATAGCCTCCCCAGGGGTAGAACATGACCCTCAGAAGGTGCTCCAACTGACGGCACTCGAAAAGCTCGATTCGTTTGTGAGTTATGAATTTCAAGGGTTTAATACTATGGAAAATCGTAAATCACAAACGACACGAGATTTTCGAGTTCCGTCAGTCAGAACACTTTCTAAAAATCATGTTTTACCATTGGGGAAGCCTTGACATGCTCAAAGTTTAACGAAAATGGGGGTTGGCCTTGTTTGGAGGTGCCAGGGCCAGAACGGGCCGAACCTGGCCGAGTTCCCTTCTTTCTCCAACTTGGCCGGTGCCATAGCCTCCCCAGGGGTAGAACATGACCCTCAGAAGGTGCTCCAACTGACGGCACTTGATTTGTTTGTGAGTTATGAATTTCCTCGGTTTAATACTATGGAAAATCGTAAATCACAAACGACACGAGATTTTCGAGTTCCGTCAGTTGGAGCACTTTCTAAAAATCATGTTTTACCATTGGGGAAGCTTTGACATGCTCAAAGTTTAACGAAAATGGGGGTTGGCCTTGTTTGGAGGTGCCAGGGCCAGAACGGGCCGAACCTGGCCGAGTTCCCTTCTTTCTCCAACTTGGCCGGTGCCATAGCCTCCCCAGGGGTAGAACATGACCCTCAGAAGGTGCTCCAACTGACGGCACTCGAAAAGCTCGATTCGTTTGTGAGTTATGAATTTCAAGGGTTTAATACTATGGAAAATCGTAAATCACAAACGACACGAGATTTTCGAGTTCCGTCAGTTGGAGCACTTTCTAAAAATCATGTTTTACCATTGGGGAAGCTTTGACATGCTCAAAGTTTAACGAAAATGGGGGTTGGCCTTGTTTAGAGGTGCCAGGGCCAGAACGGGCCGAACCTGGCCGAGTTCCCTTCTTTCTACAACTTGGCCGGTGCCATAGCCTCCCCAGGGGTAGAACATGACCCTCAGAAGGTGCTCCAACTGACGGCACTCGAAAAGCTCGATTCGTTTGTGAGTTATGAATTTCAAGGGTTTAATACTATGGAAAATCGTAAATCACAAACGACACGAGATTTTGGAGTTCCGTCAGTTGGAGCACTTTCTAAAAATCATGTTTTACCACTGTGGAAGCTTTGACATGCTCAAAGTTTAACGAAAATGGGGGTTGGGCTTGTTTGGAGGTGCCTGGGCCAGAACGGGCCGAAACTGGCCGAGTTCCCTTCTTTCTCCAACTTGGCCGGTGCCATAGCCTCCCCAGGGGTAGAACATGACCCTCAGAAGGTGCTCCAACTGACGGCACTCGAAAAGCTCGATTCGTTTGTGAGTTATGAATTTCAAGGGTTTAATACTATGGAAAATCGTAAATCACAAACGACACGAGATTTTCGAGTTCCGTCAGTTGGAGCACTTTCTAAAAATCATGTTTTACCATTGGGGAAGCTTTGACATGCTCAAAGTTTAACGAAAATGGGGGTTGGCCTTGTTTAGAGGTGCCAGGGCCAGAACGGGCCGAACCTGGCCGAGTTCCCTTCTTTCTACAACTTGGCCGGTGCCATAGCCTCCCCAGGGGTAGAACATGACCCTCACAAGGTGCTCCAACTGACAGCACTCGAAAATATCGATTCCTTTGTGAGTTATCAATTTCAAGGGTTTAATACTATGGAAAATCGTAAATCACAAACGACACGAGATTTTCGAGTTCCGTCAGTCAGAACACTTTCTAAAAATCATGTTTTACCATTGGGGAAGCTTTGACATGCTCAAAGTTTAACGAAAATGGGGGTTGGCCTTGTTTGGAGGTGCCAGGGCCAGAACGGGCCGAACCTGGCCGAGTTCCCTTCTTTCTCCAACTTGGCCGGTGCCATAGGCTCCCCAGGGGTAGAACATGACCCTCAGAAGGTGCTCCAACTGACGGCACTCGAAAAGCTCGATTCGTTTGTGAGTTATGAATTTCAAGGGTTTAATACTATGGAAAATCGTAAATCACAAACGACACGAGATTTTGGAGTTCCGTCAGTTGGAGCACTTTCTAAAAATCATGTTTTACCACTGTGGAAGCTTTGACATGCTCAAAGTTTAACGAAAATGGGGGTTGGGCTTGTTTGGAGGTGCCTGGGCCAGAACGGGCCGAAACTGGCCGAGTTCCCTTCTTTCTCCAACTTGGCCGGTGCCATAGCCTCCCCAGGGGTAGAACATGACCCTCAGAAGGTGCTCCTACTGACGGCACTCGAAAAGCTCGATTCGTTTGTGAGTTATGAATTTCCTCGGTTTAATACCATGGAAAATCGTAAATCACAAACGACACGAGATTTTCGAGTTCCGTCAGTTGGAGCACTTTCTAAAAATCATGTTTTACCATTGGGGAAGCTTTGACATGCTCAAATTTTAACGAAAATGGGGGTTGGCCTTGTTTAGAGGTGCCAGGGCCAGAACGGGCCGAACCTGGCCGAGTTCCCTTCTTTCTACAACTTGGCCGGTGCCATAGCCTCCCCAGGGGTAGAACATGACCCTCAGAATGTGCTCCAACTGACAGCGCTCGAAAATATCGATTCCTTTGTGAGTTATGAATTTCAAGGGTTTAATACTATGGAAAATCGTATATCACAAACGACACGAGATTTTCGAGTTCCGTCAGTCGGAACACTTTCTAAAAATCATGTTTTACCATTGGCGAAGCTTTGACATGCTCAAAGTTTAACGAAAATGGGGGTTGGCCTTGTTTAGAGGTGCCAGGGCCAGAACGGGCCGAACCTGGCCGAGTTCCCTTCTTTCTCCAACTTGGCCGGTGCCATAGCCTCCCCAGGGGTAGAACATGACCCTCAGAAGGTGCTCCAACTGACGGCACTCGAAAAGCTCGATTCGTTTGTGAGTTATGAATTTCAAGGGTTTAATACTATGGAAAATCGTAAATCACAAACGACACGAGATTTTCGAGTTCCGTCAGTTGGAGCACTTTCTAAAAATCATGTTTTACCATTGGGGAAGCTTTGACATGCTCAAAGTTTAACGAAAATGGGGGTTGGCCTTGTTTAGAGGTGCCAGGGCCAGAACGGGCCGAACCTGGCCGAGTTCCCTTCTTTCTACAACTTGGCCGGTGCCATAGCCTCCCCAGGGGTAGAACATGACCCTCACAAGGTGCTCCAACTGACGGCACTTGATTTGTTTGTGAGTTATGAATTTCCTCGGTTTAATACTATGGAAAATCGTAAATCACAAACGACACGAGATTTTCGAGTTCCGTCAGTTAGAACACTTTCTAAAAATCATGTTTTACCATTGGGGAAGCTTTGACATGCTCAAAGTTTAACGAAAATGGGGGTTGGCCTTGTTTGGAGGTGCCAGGGCCAGAACGGGCCGAACCTGGCCGAGTTCCCTTCTTTCTCCAACTTGGCCGGTGCCATAGCCTCCCCAGGGGTAGAACATGACCCTCAGAAGGTGCTCCAACTGACGGCACTCGATTTGTTTGTGAGTTATGAATTTCCTCGGTTTAATACTATGGAAAATCGTAAATCACAAACGACACGAGATTTTCGAGTTCCGTCAGTTGGAGCACTTTCTAAAAATCATGTTTTACCATTGGGGAAGCTTTGACATGCTCAAAGTTTAACGAAAATGGGGGTTGGCCTTGTTTGGAGGTGCCAGGGCCAGAACGGGCCGAACCTGGCCGAGTTCCCTTCTTTCTCCAACTTGGCCGGTGCCATAGCCTCCCCAGGGGTAGAACATGACCCTCAGAAGGTGCTCCAACTGACGGCACTCGATTTGTTTGTGAGTTATGAATTTCCTCGGTTTAATACTATGGAAAATCGTAAATCACAAACGACACGAGATTTTCGAGTTCCGTCAGTTGGAGCACTTTCTAAAAATCATGTTTTACCATTGGGGAAGCTTTGACATGCTCAAAGTTTAACGAAAATGGGGGTTGGCCTTGTTTAGAGGTGCCAGGGCCAGAACGGGCCGAACCTGGCCGAGTTCCCTTCTTTCTACAACTTGGCCGGTGCCATAGCCTCCACAGGGGTAGAACATGACCCTCACAAGGTGCTCCAACTGACAGCACTCGAAAATATCGATTCCTTTGTGAGTTATCAATTTCAAGGGTTTAATACTATGGAAAATCGTAAATCACAAACGACACGAGATTTTCGAATTCCGTCAGTCAGAACACTTTCTAAAAATCATGTTTTACCATTGGGGAAGCTTTGACATGCTCAAAGTTTAACGAAAATGGGGGTTGGCCTTGTTTGGAGGTGCCAGGGCCAGAACGGGCCGAACCTGGCCGAGTTCCCTTCTTTCTCCAACTTGGCCGGTGCCATAGGCTCCCCAGGGGTAGAACATGACCCTCAGAAGGTGCTCCAACTGACGGCACTCGAAAAGCTCGATTCGTTTGTGAGTTATGAATTTCAAGGGTTTAATACTATGGAAAATCGTAAATCACAAACGACACGAGATTTTGGAGTTCCGTCAGTTGGAGCACTTTCTAAAAATCATGTTTTACCACTGTGGAAGCTTTGACATGCTCAAAGTTTAACGAAAATGGGGGTTGGGCTTGTTTGGAGGTGCCTGGGCCAGAACGGGCCGAAACTGGCCGAGTTCCCTTCTTTCTCCAACTTGGCCGGTGCCATAGCCTCCCCAGGGGTAGAACATGACCCTCAGAAGGTGCTCCTACTGACGGCACTCGAAAAGCTCGATTCGTTTGTGAGTTATGAATTTCCTCGGTTTAATACCATGGAAAATCGTAAATCACAAACGACACGAGATTTTGGAGTTCCGTCAGTTGGAGCACTTTCTAAAAATCATGTTTTACCATTGGGGAAGCTTTGACATGCTCAAATTTTAACGAAAATGGGGGTTGGCCTTGTTTAGAGGTGCCAGGGCCAGAACGGGCCGAACCTGGCCGAGTTCCCTTCTTTCTACAACTTGGCCGGTGCCATAGCCTCCCCAGGGGTAGAACATGACCCTCAGAAGGTGCTCCAACTGACAGCGCTGGAAAATATCGATTCCTTTGTGAGTTATGAATTTCAAGGGTTTAATACTATGGAAAATCGTAAATCACAAACGACACGAGATTTTCGAGTTCCGTCAGTCGGAACACTTTCTAAAAATCATGTTTTACCATTGGCGAAGCTTTGACATGCTCAAAGTTTAACGAAAATGGGGGTTGGCCTTGTTTAGAGGTGCCAGGGCCAGAACGGGCCGAACCTGGCCGAGTTCCCTTCTTTCTCCAACTTGGCCGGTGCCATAGCCTCCCCAGGGGTAGAACATGACCCTCAGAAGGTGCTCCAACTGACGGCACTCGAAAAGCTCGATTCGTTTGTGAGTTATGAATTTCAAGGGTTTAATACTATGGAAAATCGTAAATCACAAACGACACGAGATTTTCGAGTTCCGTCAGTCAGAACACTTTCTAAAAATCATGTTTTACCATTGGGGAAGCCTTGACATGCTCAAAGTTTAACGAAAATGGGGGTTGGCCTTGTTTGGAGGTGCCAGGGCCAGAACGGGCCGAACCTGGCCGAGTTCCCTTCTTTCTCCAACTTGGCCGGTGCCATAGCCTCCCCAGGGGTAGAACATGACCCTCAGAAGGTGCTCCAACTGACGGCACTTGATTTGTTTGTGAGTTATGAATTTCCTCGGTTTAATACTATGGAAAATCGTAAATCACAAACGACACGAGATTTTCGAGTTCCGTCAGTTGGAGCACTTTCTAAAAATCATGTTTTACCATTGGGGAAGCTTTGACATGCTCAAAGTTTAACGAAAATGGGGGTTGGCCTTGTTTGGAGGTGCCAGGGCCAGAACGGGCCGAACCTGGCCGAGTTCCCTTCTTTCTCCAACTTGGCCGGTGCCATAGCCTCCCCAGGGGTAGAACATGACCCTCAGAAGGTGCTCCAACTGACGGCACTCGAAAAGCTCGATTCGTTTGTGAGTTATGAATTTCAAGGGTTTAATACTATGGAAAATCGTAAATCACAAACGACACGAGATTTTCGAGTTCCGTCAGTTGGAGCACTTTCTAAAAATCATGTTTTACCATTGGGGAAGCTTTGACATGCTCAAAGTTTAACGAAAATGGGGGTTGGCCTTGTTTAGAGGTGCCAGGGCCAGAACGGGCCGAACCTGGCCGAGTTCCCTTCTTTCTACAACTTGGCCGGTGCCATAGCCTCCCCAGGGGTAGAACATGACCCTCACAAGGTGCTCCAACTGACAGCACTCGAAAATATCGATTCCTTTGTGAGTTATCAATTTCAAGGGTTTAATACTATGGAAAATCGTAAATCACAAACGACACGAGATTTTCGAGTTCCGTCAGTCAGAACACTTTCTAAAAATCATGTTTTACCATTGGGGAAGCTTTGACATGCTCAAAGTTTAACGAAAATGGGGGTTGGCCTTGTTTGGAGGTGCCAGGGCCAGAACGGGCCGAACCTGGCCGAGTTCCCTTCTTTCTCCAACTTGGCCGGTGCCATAGGCTCCCCAGGGGTAGAACATGACCCTCAGAAGGTGCTCCAACTGACGGCACTCGAAAAGCTCGATTCGTTTGTGAGTTATGAATTTCAAGGGTTTAATACTATGGAAAATCGTAAATCACAAACGACACGAGATTTTGGAGTTCCGTCAGTTGGAGCACTTTCTAAAAATCATGTTTTACCACTGTGGAAGCTTTGACATGCTCAAAGTTTAACGAAAATGGGGGTTGGGCTTGTTTGGAGGTGCCTGGGCCGGAACGGGCCGAAACTGGCCGAGTTCCCTTCTTTCTCCAACTTGGCCGGTGCCATAGCCTCCCCAGGGGTAGAACATGACCCTCAGAAGGTGCTCCTACTGACGGCACTCGAAAAGCTCGATTCGTTTGTGAGTTATGAATTTCCTCGGTTTAATACCATGGAAAATCGTAAATCACAAACGACACGAGATTTTCGAGTTCCGTCAGTTGGAGCACTTTCTAAAAATCATGTTTTACCATTGGGGAAGCTTTGACATGCTCAAATTTTAACGAAAATGGGGGTTGGCCTTGTTTAGAGGTGCCAGGGCCAGAACGGGCCGAACCTGGCCGAGTTCCCTTCTTTCTACAACTTGGCCGGTGCCATAGCCTCCCCAGGGGTAGAACATGACCCTCAGAATGTGCTCCAACTGACAGCGCTCGAAAATATCGATTCCTTTGTGAGTTATGAATTTCAAGGGTTTAATACTATGGAAAATCGTAAATCACAAACGACACGAGATTTTCGAGTTCCGTCAGTCGGAACACTTTCTAAAAATCATGTTTTACCATTGGCGAAGCTTTGACATGCTCAAAGTTTAACGAAAATGGGGGTTGGCCTTGTTTAGAGGTGCCAGGGCCAGAACGGGCCGAACCTGGCCGAGTTCCCTTCTTTCTCCAACTTGGCCGGTGCCATAGCCTCCCCAGGGGTAGAACTGACCCTCAGAAGGTGCTCCAACTGACGGCACTCGAAAAGCTCGATTCGTTTGTGAGTTATGAATTTCAAGGGTTTAATACTATGGAAAATCGTAAATCACAAACGACACGAGATTTTCGAGTTCCGTCAGTCAGAACACTTTCTAAAAATCATGTTTTACCATTGGGGAAGCTTTGACATGCTCAAAGTTTAACGAAAATGGGGGTTGGCCTTGTTTGGAGGTGCCAGGGCCAGAACGGGCCGAACCTGGCCGAGTTCCCTTCTTTCTCCAACTTGGCCGGTGCCATAGCCTCCCCAGGGGTAGAACATGACCCTCAGAAGGTGCTCCAACTGACGGCACTCGAAAAGCTCGATTCGTTTGTGAGTTATGAATTTCAAGGGTTTAATACTATGGAAAATCGTAAATCACAAACGACACGAGATTTTCGAGTTCTGTCAGTTGGAGCACTTTCTAAAAATCATGTTTTACCATTGGGGAAGCTTTGACATGCTCAAAGTTTAACGAAAATGGGGGTTGGCCTTGTTTAGAGGTGCCAGGGCCAGAACGGGCCGAACCTGGCCGAGTTCCCTTCTTTCTACAACTTGGCCGGTGCCATAGCCTCCCCAGGGGTAGAACATGACCCTCACAAGGTGCTCCAACTGACAGCACTCGAAAATATCGATTCCTTTGTGAGTTATCAATTTCAAGGGTTTAATACTATGGAAAATCGTAAATCACAAACGACACGAGATTTTCGAGTTCCGTCAGTCGGAACACTTTCTAAAAATCATGTTTTACCATTGGCGAAGCTTTGACATGCTCAAAGTTTAACGAAAATGGGGGTTGGCCTTGTTTAGAGGTGCCAGGGCCAGAACGGGCCGAACCTGGCCGAGTTCCCTTCTTTCTCCAACTTGGCCGGTACCATAGCCTCCCCAGGGGTAGAACATGACCCTCAGAAGGTGCTCCAACTGACGGCACTCGAAAAGCTCGATTCGTTTGTGAGTTATGAATTTCAAGGGTTTAATACTATGGAAAATCGTAAATCACAAACGACACGAGATTTTCGAGTTCCGTCAGTCAGAACACTTTCTAAAAATCATGTTTTACCATTGGGGAAGCTTTGACATGCTCAAAGTTTAACGAAAATGGGGGTTGGCCTTGTTTGGAGGTGCCAGGGCCAGAACGGGCCGAACCTGGCCGAGTTCCCTTCTTTCTCCAACTTGACCGGTGCCATAGCCTCCCCAGGGGTAGAACATGACCCTCAGAAGGTGCTCCAACTGACGGCACTCGATTTGTTTGTGAGTTATGAATTTCCTCGGTTTAATACTATGGAAAATCGTAAATCACAAACGACACGAGATTTTCGAGTTCCGTCAGTTGGAGCACTTTCTAAAAATCATGTTTTACCATTGGGGAAGCTTTGACATGCTCAAAGTTTAACGAAAATGGGGGTTGGCCTTGTTTGGAGGTGCCAGGGCCAGAACGGGCCGAACCTGGCCGAGTTCCCTTCTTTCTCCAACTTGGCCGGTACCATAGCCTCCCCAGGGGTAGAACATGACCCTCAGAAGGTGCTCCAACTGACGGCACTCGAAAAGCTCGATTCGTTTGTGAGTTATGAATTTCAAGGGTTTAATACTATGGAAAATCGTAAATCACAAACGACACGAGATTTTCGAGTTCCGTCAGTTGGAGCACTTTCTAAAAATCATGTTTTACCATTGGGGAAGCTTTGACATGCTCAAAGTTTAACGAAAATGGGGGTTGGCCTTGTTTAGAGGTGCCAGGGCCAGAACGGGCCGAACCTGGCCGAGTTCCCTTCTTTCTACAACTTGGCCGGTGCCATAGCCTCCCCAGGGGTAGAACATGACCCTCACAAGGTGCTCCAACTGACAGCACTCGAAAATATCGATTCCTTTGTGAGTTATCAATTTCAAGGGTTTAATACTATGGAAAATCGTAAATCACAAACGACACGAGATTTTCGAGTTCCGTCAGTCAGAACACTTTCTAAAAATCATGTTTTACCATTGGGGAAGCTTTGACATGCTCAAAGTTTAACGAAAATGGGGGTTGGCCTTGTTTGGAGGTGCCAGGGCCAGAACGGGCCGAACCTGGCCGAGTTCCCTTCTTTCTACAACTTGGCCGGTGCCATAGCCTCCCCAGGGGTAGAACATGACCCTCACAAGGTGCTCCAACTGACAGCACTCGAAAATATCGATTCCTTTGTGAGTTATCAATTTCAAGGGTTTAATACTATGGAAAATCGTAAATCACAAACGACACGAGATTTTCGAGTTCCGTCAGTCAGAACACTTTCTAAAAATCATGTTTTACCATTGGGGAAGCTTTGACATGCTCAAAGTTTAACGAAAATGGGGGTTGGCCTTGTTTAGAGGTGCCAGGGCCAGAACGGGCCGAACCTGGCCGAGTTCCCTTCTTTCTACAACTTGGCCGGTGCCATAGCCTCCCCAGGGGTAGAACATGACCCTCACAAGGTGCTCCAACTGACAGCACTCGAAAATATCGATTCCTTTGTGAGTTATCAATTTCAAGGGTTTAATACTATGGAAAATCGTAAATCACAAACGACACGAGATTTTCGAGTTCCGTCAGTCGGAACACTTTCTAAAAATCATGTTTTACCATTGGCGAAGCTTTGACATGCTCAAAGTTTAACGAAAATGGGGGTTGGCCTTGTTTAGAGGTGCCAGGGCCAGAACGGGCCGAACCTGGCCGAGTTCCCTTCTTTCTCCAACTTGGCCGGTACCATAGCCTCCCCAGGGGTAGAACATGACCCTCAGAAGGTGCTCCAACTGACGGCACTCGAAAAGCTCGATTCGTTTGTGAGTTATGAATTTCAAGGGTTTAATACTATGGAAAATCGTAAATCACAAACGACACGAGATTTTCGAGTTCCGTCAGTCAGAACACTTTCTAAAAATCATGTTTTACCATTGGGGAAGCTTTGACATGCTCAAAGTTTAACGAAAATGGGGGTTGGCCTTGTTTGGAGGTGCCAGGGCCAGAACGGGCCGAACCTGGCCGAGTTCCCTTCTTTCTCCAACTTGACCGGTGCCATAGCCTCCCCAGGGGTAGAACATGACCCTCAGAAGGTGCTCCAACTGACGGCACTCGATTTGTTTGTGAGTTATGAATTTCCTCGGTTTAATACTATGGAAAATCGTAAATCACAAACGACACGAGATTTTCGAGTTCCGTCAGTTGGAGCACTTTCTAAAAATCATGTTTTACCATTGGGGAAGCTTTGACATGCTCAAAGTTTAACGAAAATGGGGGTTGGCCTTGTTTGGAGGTGCCAGGGCCAGAACGGGCCGAACCTGGCCGAGTTCCCTTCTTTCTCCAACTTGGCCGGTACCATAGCCTCCCCAGGGGTAGAACATGACCCTCAGAAGGTGCTCCAACTGACGGCACTCGAAAAGCTCGATTCGTTTGTGAGTTATGAATTTCAAGGGTTTAATACTATGGAAAATCGTAAATCACAAACGACACGAGATTTTCGAGTTCCGTCAGTTGGAGCACTTTCTAAAAATCATGTTTTACCATTGGGGAAGCTTTGACATGCTCAAAGTTTAACGAAAATGGGGGTTGGCCTTGTTTAGAGGTGCCAGGGCCAGAACGGGCCGAACCTGGCCGAGTTCCCTTCTTTCTACAACTTGGCCGGTGCCATAGCCTCCCCAGGGGTAGAACATGACCCTCACAAGGTGCTCCAACTGACAGCACTCGAAAATATCGATTCCTTTGTGAGTTATCAATTTCAAGGGTTTAATACTATGGAAAATCGTAAATCACAAACGACACGAGATTTTCGAGTTCCGTCAGTCAGAACACTTTCTAAAAATCATGTTTTACCATTGGGGAAGCTTTGACATGCTCAAAGTTTAACGAAAATGGGGGTTGGCCTTGTTTGGAGGTGCCAGGGCCAGAACGGGCCGAACCTGGCCGAGTTCCCTTCTTTCTCCAACTTGGCCGGTGCCATAGGCTCCCCAGGGGTAGAACATGACCCTCAGAAGGTGCTCCAACTGACGGCACTCGAAAAGCTCGATTCGTTTGTGAGTTATGAATTTCAAGGGTTTAATACTATGGAAAATCGTAAATCACAAACGACACGAGATTTTGGAGTTCCGTCAGTTGGAGCACTTTCTAAAAATCATGTTTTACCACTGTGGAAGCTTTGACATGCTCAAAGTTTAACGAAAATGGGGGTTGGGCTTGTTTGGAGGTGCCTGGGCCAGAACGGGCCGAAACTGGCCGAGTTCCCTTCTTTCTCCAACTTGGCCGGTGCCATAGCCTCCCCAGGGGTAGAACATGACCCTCAGAAGGTGCTCCTACTGACGGCACTCGAAAAGCTCGATTCGTTTGTGAGTTATGAATTTCCTCGGTTTAATACCATGGAAAATCGTAAATCACAAACGACACGAGATTTTCGAGTTCCGTCAGTTGGAGCACTTTCTAAAAATCATGTTTTACCATTGGGGAAGCTTTGACATGCTCAAAGTTTAACGAAAATGGGGGTTGGCCTTGTTTAGAGGTGCCAGGGCCAGAACGGGCCGAACCTGGCCGAGTTCCCTTCTTTCTACAACTTGGCCGGTGCCATAGCCTCCCCAGGGGTAGAACATGACCCTCAGAAGGTGCTCCAACTGACAGCGCTCGAAAATATCGATTCCTTTGTGAGTTATGAATTTCAAGGGTTTAATACTATGGAAAATCGTAAATCACAAACGACACGAGATTTTCGAGTTCCGTCAGTCAGAACACTTTCTAAAAATCATGTTTTACCATTGGGGAAGCTTTGACATGCTCAAAGTTTAACGAAAATGGGGGTTGGCCTTGTTTGGAGGTGCCAGGGCCAGAACGGGCCGAACCTGGCCGAGTTCCCTTCTTTCTCCAACTTGGCCGGTGCCATAGCCTCCCCAGGGGTAGAACATGACCCTCAGAAGGTGCTCCAACTGACGGCACTCGATTTGTTTGTGAGTTATGAATTTCCTCGGTTTAATACTATGGAAAATCGTAAATCACAAACGACACGAGATTTTCGAGTTCCGTCAGTTGGAGCACTTTCTAAAAATCATGTTTTACCATTGGGGAAGCTTTGACATGCTCAAAGTTTAACGAAAATGGGGGTTGGCCTTGTTTGGAGGTGCCAGGGCCAGAACGGGCCGAACCTGGCCGAGTTCCCTTCTTTCTCCAACTTGGCCGGTGCCATAGCCTCCCCAGGGGTAGAACATGACCCTCAGAAGGTGCTCCAACTGACGGCACTCGAAAAGCTCGATTCGTTTGTGAGTTATGAATTTCAAGGGTTTAATACTATGGAAAATCGTAAATCACAAACGACACGAGATTTTCGAGTTCCGTCAGTCAGAACACTTTCTAAAAATCATGTTTTACCATTGGGGAAGCTTTGACATGCTCAAAGTTTAACGAAAATGGGGGTTGGCCTTGTTTGGAGGTGCCAGGGCCAGAACGGGCCGAACCTGGCCGAGTTCCCTTCTTTCTCCAACTTGGCCGGTGCCATAGGCTCCCCAGGGGTAGAACATGACCCTCAGAAGGTGCTCCAACTGACGGCACTCGAAAAGCTCGATTCGTTTGTGAGTTATGAATTTCAAGGGTTTAATACTATGGAAAATCGTAAATCACAAACGACACGAGATTTTGGAGTTCCGTCAGTTGGAGCACTTTCTAAAAATCATGTTTTACCACTGTGGAAGCTTTGACATGCTCAAAGTTTAACGAAAATGGGGGTTGGGCTTGTTTGGAGGTGCCTGGGCCAGAACGGGCCGAAACTGGCCGAGTTCCCTTCTTTCTCCAACTTGGCCGGTGCCATAGCCTCCCCAGGGGTAGAACATGACCCTCAGAAGGTGCTCCTACTGACGGCACTCGAAAAGCTCGATTCGTTTGTGAGTTATGAATTTCCTCGGTTTAATACCATGGAAAATCGTAAATCACAAACGACACGAGATTTTCGAGTTCCGTCAGTTGGAGCACTTTCTAAAAATCATGTTTTACCATTGGGGAAGCTTTGACATGCTCAAAGTTTAACGAAAATGGGGGTTGGCCTTGTTTAGAGGTGCCAGGGCCAGAACGGGCCGAACCTGGCCGAGTTCCCTTCTTTCTACAACTTGGCCGGTGCCATAGCCTCCCCAGGGGTAGAACATGACCCTCAGAAGGTGCTCCAACTGACAGCGCTCGAAAATATCGATTCCTTTGTGAGTTATGAATTTCAAGGGTTTAATACTATGGAAAATCGTAAATCACAAACGACACGAGATTTTCGAGTTCCGTCAGTCAGAACACTTTCTAAAAATCATGTTTTACCATTGGGGAAGCTTTCACATGCTCAAAGTTTAACGAAAATGGGGGTTGGCCTTGTTTGGAGGTGCCAGGGCCAGAACGGGCCGAACCTGGCCGAGTTCCCTTCTTTCTCCAACTTGGCCGGTGCCATAGCCTCCCCAGGGGTAGAACATGACCCTCAGAAGGTGCTCCAACTGACGGCACTCGATTTGTTTGTGAGTTATGAATTTCCTCGGTTTAATACTATGGAAAATCGTAAATCACAAACGACACGAGATTTTCGAGTTCCGTCAGTTGGAGCACTTTCTAAAAATCATGTTTTACCATTGGGGAAGCTTTGACATGCTCAAAGTTTAACGAAAATGGGGGTTGGCCTTGTTTGGAGGTGCCAGGGCCAGAACGGGCCGAACCTGGCCGAGTTCCCTTCTTTCTCCAACTTGGCCGGTGCCATAGCCTCCCCAGGGGTAGAACATGACCCTCAGAAGGTGCTCCAACTGACGGCACTCGAAAAGCTCGATTCGTTTGTGAGTTATGAATTTCAAGGGTTTAATACTATGGAAAATCGTAAATCACAAACGACACGAGATTTTCGAGTTCCGTCAGTCAGAACACTTTCTAAAAATCATGTTTTACCATTGGGGAAGCTTTGACATGCTCAAAGTTTAACGAAAATGGGGGTTGGCCTTGTTTGGAGGTGCCAGGGCCAGAACGGGCCGAACCTGGCCGAGTTCCCTTCTTTCTCCAACTTGGCCGGTGCCATAGGCTCCCCAGGGGTAGAACATGACCCTCAGAAGGTGCTCCAACTGACGGCACTCGAAAAGCTCGATTCGTTTGTGAGTTATGAATTTCAAGGGTTTAATACTATGGAAAATCGTAAATCACAAACGACACGAGATTTTGGAGTTCCGTCAGTTGGAGCACTTTCTAAAAATCATGTTTTACCACTGTGGAAGCTTTGACATGCTCAAAGTTTAACGAAAATGGGGGTTGGGCTTGTTTGGAGGTGCCTGGGCCAGAACGGGCCGAAACTGGCCGAGTTCCCTTCTTTCTCCAACTTGGCCGGTGCCATAGCCTCCCCAGGGGTAGAACATGACCCTCAGAAGGTGCTCCTACTGACGGCACTCGAAAAGCTCGATTCGTTTGTGAGTTATGAATTTCCTCGGTTTAATACCATGGAAAATCGTAAATCACAAACGACACGAGATTTTCGAGTTCCGTCAGTTGGAGCACTTTCTAAAAATCATGTTTTACCATTGGGGAAGCTTTGACATGCTCAAAGTTTAACGAAAATGGGGGTTGGCCTTGTTTAGAGGTGCCAGGGCCAGAACGGGCCGAACCTGGCCGAGTTCCCTTCTTTCTACAACTTGGCCGGTGCCATAGCCTCCCCAGGGGTAGAACATGACCCTCAGAAGGTGCTCCAACTGACAGCGCTCGAAAATATCGATTCCTTTGTGAGTTATGAATTTCAAGGGTTTAATACTATG
Organism: Rubus parviflorus; assembly: GCA_029955375.1. Taxonomy (NCBI): domain Eukaryota; kingdom Viridiplantae; phylum Streptophyta; class Magnoliopsida; order Rosales; family Rosaceae; genus Rubus; species Rubus parviflorus. The sequence continues at coordinate 189,041 of JARGGL010000008.1, read as the reverse complement.
GAAAATCGTAAATCACAAACGACACGAGATTTTCGAGTTCCGTCAGTCAGAACACTTTCTAAAAATCATGTTTTACCATTGGGGAAGCTTTGACATGCTCAAAGTTTAACGAAAATGGGGGTTGGCCTTGTTTGGAGGTGCCAGGGCCAGAACGGGCCGAACCTGGCCGAGTTCCCTTCTTTCTCCAACTTGGCCGGTGCCATAGCCTCCCCAGGGGTAGAACATGACCCTCAGAAGGTGCTCCAACTGACGGCACTCGATTTGTTTGTGAGTTATGAATTTCCTCGGTTTAATACTATGGAAAATCGTAAATCACAAACGACACGAGATTTTCGAGTTCCGTCAGTTGGAGCACTTTCTAAAAATCATGTTTTACCATTGGGGAAGCTTTGACATGCTCAAAGTTTAACGAAAATGGGGGTTGGCCTTGTTTGGAGGTGCCAGGGCCAGAACGGGCCGAACCTGGCCGAGTTCCCTTCTTTCTCCAACTTGGCCGGTGCCATAGCCTCCCCAGGGGTAGAACATGACCCTCAGAAGGTGCTCCAACTGACGGCACTCGAAAAGCTCGATTCGTTTGTGAGTTATGAATTTCAAGGGTTTAATACTATGGAAAATCGTAAATCACAAACGACACGAGATTTTGGAGTTCCGTCAGTTGGAGCACTTTCTAAAAATCATGTTTTACCACTGTGGAAGCTTTGACATGCTCAAAGTTTAACGAAAATGGGGGTTGGGCTTGTTTGGAGGTGCCTGGGCCAGAACGGGCCGAAACTGGCCGAGTTCCCTTCTTTCTCCAACTTGGCCGGTGCCATAGCCTCCCCAGGGGTAGAACATGACCCTCAGAAGGTGCTCCTACTGACGGCACTCGAAAAGCTCGATTCGTTTGTGAGTTATGAATTTCCTCGGTTTAATACCATGGAAAATCGTAAATCACAAACGACACGAGATTTTCGAGTTCCGTCAGTTGGAGCACTTTCTAAAAATCATGTTTTACCATTGGGGAAGCTTTGACATGCTCAAAGTTTAACGAAAATGGGGGTTGGCCTTGTTTAGAGGTGCCAGGGCCAGAACGGGCCGAACCTGGCCGAGTTCCCTTCTTTCTACAACTTGGCCGGTGCCATAGCCTCCCCAGGGGTAGAACATGACCCTCACAAGGTGCTCCAACTGACAGCACTCGAAAATATCGATTCCTTTGTGAGTTATCAATTTCAAGGGTTTAATACTATGGAAAATCGTAAATCACAAACGACACGAGATTATCGAGTTCCGTCAGTCAGAACACTTTCTAAAAATCATGTTTTACCATTGGGGAAGCTTTGACATGCTCAAAGTTTAACGAAAATGGGGGTTGGCCTTGTTTGGAGGTGCCAGGGCCAGAACGGGCCGAACCTGGCCGAGTTCCCTTCTTTCTCCAACTTGGCCGGTGCCATAGCCTCCCCAGGGGTAGAACATGACCCTCAGAAGGTGCTCCAACTGACGGCACTCGATTTGTTTGTGAGTTATGAATTTCCTCGGTTTAATACTATGGAAAATCGTAAATCACAAACGACACGAGATTTTGGAGTTCCGTCAGTTGGAGCACTTTCTAAAAATCATGTTTTACCATTGGGGAAGCTTTGACATGCTCAAAGTTTAACGAAAATGGGGGTTGGCCTTGTTTGGAGGTGCCAGGGCCAGAACGGGCCGAACCTGGCCGAGTTCCCTTCTTTCTCCAACTTGGCCGGTGCCATAGCCTCCCCAGGGGTAGAACATGACCCTCAGAAGGTGCTCCAACTGACGGCACTCGAAAAGCTCGATTCGTTTGTGAGTTATGAATTTCAAGGGTTTAATACTATGGAAAATCGTAAATCACAAACGACACGAGATTTTCGAGTTCCGTCAGTTGGAGCACTTTCTAAAAATCATGTTTTACCATTGGGGAAGCTTTGACATGCTCAAAGTTTAACGAAAATGGGGGTTGGCCTTGTTTAGAGGTGCCAGGGCCAGAACGGGCCGAACCTGGCCGAGTTCCCTTCTTTCTACAACTTGGCCGGTGCCATAGCCTCCCCAGGGGTAGAACATGACCCTCACAAGGTGCTCCAACTGACAGCACTCGAAAATATCGATTCCTTTGTGAGTTATCAATTTCAAGGGTTTAATACTATGGAAAATCGTAAATCACAAACGACACGAGATTTTCGAGTTCCGTCAGTCAGAACACTTTCTAAAAATCATGTTTTACCATTGGGGAAGCTTTGACATGCTCAAAGTTTAACGAAAATGGGGGTTGGCCTTGTTTGGAGGTGCCAGGGCCAGAACGGGCCGAACCTGGCCGAGTTCCCTTCTTTCTCCAACTTGGCCGGTGCCATAGCCTCCCCAGGGGTAGAACATGACCCTCAGAAGGTGCTCCAACTGACGGCACTCGATTTGTTTGTGAGTTATGAATTTCCTCGGTTTAATACTATGGAAAATCGTAAATCACAAACGACACGAGATTTTCGAGTTCCGTCAGTTGGAGCACTTTCTAAAAATCATGTTTTACCATTGGGGAAGCTTTGACATGCTCAAAGTTCAACGAAAATGGGGGTTGGCCTTGTTTGGAGGTGCCAGGGCCAGAACGGGCCGAACCTGGCCGAGTTCCCTTCTTTCTCCAACTTGGCCGGTGCCATAGCCTCCCCAGGGGTAGAACATGACCCTCAGAAGGTGCTCCAACTGACGGCACTCGAAAAGCTCGATTCGTTTGTGAGTTATGAATTTCAAGGGTTTAATACTATGGAAAATCGTAAATCACAAACGACACGAGATTTTGGAGTTCCGTCAGTTGGAGCACTTTCTAAAAATCATGTTTTACCACTGTGGAAGCTTTGACATGCTCAAAGTTTAACGAAAATGGGGGTTGGGCTTGTTTGGAGGTGCCTGGGCCAGAACGGGCCGAAACTGGCCGAGTTCCCTTCTTTCTCCAACTTGGCCGGTGCCATAGCCTCCCCAGGAGTAGAACATGACCCTCAGAAGGTGCTCCTACTGACGGCACTCGAAAAGCTCGATTCGTTTGTGAGTTATGAATTTCCTCGGTTTAATACCATGGAAAATCGTAAATCACAAACGACACGAGATTTTCGAGTTCCGTCAGTTGGAGCACTTTCTAAAAATCATGTTTTACCATTGGGGAAGCTTTGACATGCTCAAAGTTTAACGAAAATGGGGGTTGGCCTTGTTTAGAGGTGCCAGGGCCAGAACGGGCCGAACCTGGCCGAGTTCCCTTCTTTCTACAACTTGGCCGGTGCCATAGCCTCCCCAGGGGTAGAACATGACCCTCAGAAGGTGCTCCAACTGACAGCGCTCGAAAATATCGATTCCTTTGTGAGTTATGAATTTCAAGGGTTTAATACTATAGAAAATCGTAAATCACAAACGACACGAGATTTTCGAGTTCCGTCAGTCAGAACACTTTCTAAAAATCATGTTTTACCATTGGGGAAGCTTTGACATGCTCAAAGTTTAACGAAAATGGGGGTTGGCCTTGTTTGGAGGTGCCAGGGCCAGAACGGGCCGAACCTGGCCGAGTTCCCTTCTTTCTCCAACTTGGCCGGTGCCATAGCCTCCCCAGGGGTAGAACATGACCCTCAGAAGGTGCTCCAACTGACGGCACTCGATTTGTTTGTGAGTTATGAATTTCCTCGGTTTAATACTATGGAAAATCGTAAATCACAAACGACACGAGATTTTCGAGTTCCGTCAGTTGGAGCACTTTCTAAAAATCATGTTTTACCATTGGGGAAGCTTTGACATGCTCAAAGTTTAACGAAAATGGGGGTTGGCCTTGTTTGGAGGTGCCAGGGCCAGAACGGGCCGAACCTGGCCGAGTTCCCTTCTTTCTCCAACTTGGCCGGTGCCATAGCCTCCCCAGGGGTAGAACATGACCCTCAGAAGGTGCTCCAACTGACGGCACTCGAAAAGCTCGATTCGTTTGTGAGTTATGAATTTCAAGGGTTTAATACTATGGAAAATCGTAAATCACAAACGACACGAGATTTTCGAGTTCCGTCAGTCAGAACACTTTCTAAAAATCATGTTTTACCATTGGGGAAGCTTTGACATGCTCAAAGTTTAACGAAAATGGGGGTTGGCCTTGTTTGGAGGTGCCAGGGCCAGAACGGGCCGAACCTGGCCGAGTTCCCTTCTTTCTCCAACTTGGCCGGTGCCATAGGCTCCCCAGGGGTAGAACATGACCCTCAGAAGGTGCTCCAACTGACGGCACTCGAAAAGCTCGATTCGTTTGTGAGTTATGAATTTCAAGGGTTTAATACTATGGAAAATCGTAAATCACAAACGACACGAGATTTTGGAGTTCCGTCAGTTGGAGCACTTTCTAAAAATCATGTTTTACCACTGTGGAAGCTTTGACATGCTCAAAGTTTAACGAAAATGGGGGTTGGGCTTGTTTGGAGGTGCCTGGGCCAGAACGGGCCGAAACTGGCCGAGTTCCCTTCTTTCTCCAACTTGGCCGGTGCCATAGCCTCCCCAGGGGTAGAACATGACCCTCAGAAGGTGCTCCTACTGACGGCACTCGAAAAGCTCGATTCGTTTGTGAGTTATGAATTTCCTCGGTTTAATACCATGGAAAATCGTAAATCACAAACGACACGAGATTTTCGAGTTCCGTCAGTTGGAGCACTTTCTAAAAATCATGTTTTACCATTGGGGAAGCTTTGACATGCTCAAAGTTTAACGAAAATGGGGGTTGGCCTTGTTTAGAGGTGCCAGGGCCAGAACGGGCCGAACCTGGCCGAGTTCCCTTCTTTCTACAACTTGGCCGGTGCCATAGCCTCCCCAGGGGTAGAACATGACCCTCAGAAGGTGCTCCAACTGACAGCGCTCGAAAATATCGATTCCTTTGTGAGTTATGAATTTCAAGGGTTTAATACTATGGAAAATCGTAAATCACAAACGACACGAGATTTTCGAGTTCCGTCAGTCAGAACACTTTCTAAAAATCATGTTTTACCATTGGGGAAGCTTTGACATGCTCAAAGTTTAACGAAAATGGGGGTTGGCCTTGTTTGGAGGTGCCAGGGCCAGAACGGGCCGAACCTGGCCGAGTTCCCTTCTTTCTCCAACTTGGCCGGTGCCATAGCCTCCCCAGGGGTAGAACATGACCCTCAGAAGGTGCTCCAACTGACGGCACTCGATTTGTTTGTGAGTTATGAATTTCCTCGGTTTAATACTATGGAAAATCGTAAATCACAAACGACACGAGATTTTCGAGTTCCGTCAGTTGGAGCACTTTCTAAAAATCATGTTTTACCATTGGGGAAGCTTTGACATGCTCAAAGTTTAACGAAAATGGGGGTTGGCCTTGTTTGGAGGTGCCAGGGCCAGAACGGGCCGAACCTGGCCGAGTTCCCTTCTTTCTCCAACTTGGCCGGTGCCATAGCCTCCCCAGGGGTAGAACATGACCCTCAGAAGGTGCTCCAACTGACGGCACTCGAAAAGCTCGATTCGTTTGTGAGTTATGAATTTCAAGTGTTTAATACTATGGAAAATCGTAAATCACAAACGACACGAGATTTTCGAGTTCCGTCAGTCAGAACACTTTCTAAAAATCATGTTTTACCATTGGGGAAGCTTTGACATGCTCAAAGTTTAACGAAAATGGGGGTTGGCCTTGTTTGGAGGTGCCAGGGCCAGAACGGGCCGAACCTGGCCGAGTTCCCTTCTTTCTCCAACTTGGCCGGTGCCATAGGCTCCCCAGGGGTAGAACATGACCCTCAGAAGGTGCTCCAACTGACGGCACTCGAAAAGCTCGATTCGTTTGTGAGTTATGAATTTCAAGGGTTTAATACTATGGAAAATCGTAAATCACAAACGACACGAGATTTTGGAGTTCCGTCAGTTGGAGCACTTTCTAAAAATCATGTTTTACCACTGTGGAAGCTTTGACATGCTCAAAGTTTAACGAAAATGGGGGTTGGGCTTGTTTGGAGGTGCCTGGGCCAGAACGGGCCGAAACTGGCCGAGTTCCCTTCTTTCTCCAACTTGGCCGGTGCCATAGCCTCCCCAGGGGTAGAACATGACCCTCAGAAGGTGCTCCTACTGACGGCACTCGAAAAGCTCGATTCGTTTGTGAGTTATGAATTTCCTCGGTTTAATACCATGGAAAATCGTAAATCACAAACGACACGAGATTTTCGAGTTCCGTCAGTTGGAGCACTTTCTAAAAATCATGTTTTACCATTGGGGAAGCTTTGACATGCTCAAAGTTTAACGAAAATGGGGGTTGGCCTTGTTTAGAGGTGCCAGGGCCAGAACGGGCCGAACCTGGCCGAGTTCCCTTCTTTCTACAACTTGGCCGGTGCCATAGCCTCCCCAGGGGTAGAACATGACCCTCAGAAGGTGCTCCAACTGACAGCGCTCGAAAATATCGATTCCTTTGTGAGTTATGAATTTCAAGGGTTTAATACTATGGAAAATCGTAAATCACAAACGACACGAGATTTTCGAGTTCCGTCAGTCAGAACACTTTCTAAAAATCATGTTTTACCATTGGGGAAGCTTTGACATGCTCAAAGTTTAACGAAAATGGGGGTTGGCCTTGTTTGGAGGTGCCAGGGCCAGAACGGGCCGAACCTGGCCGAGTTCCCTTCTTTCTCCAACTTGGCCGGTGCCATAGCCTCCCCAGGGGTAGAACATGACCCTCAGAAGGTGCTCCAACTGACGGCACTCGATTTGTTTGTGAGTTATGAATTTCCTCGGTTTAATACTATGGAAAATCGTAAATCACAAACGACACGAGATTTTCGAGTTCCGTCAGTTGGAGCACTTTCTAAAAATCATGTTTTACCATTGGGGAAGCTTTGACATGCTCAAAGTTTAACGAAAATGGGGGTTGGCCTTGTTTGGAGGTGCCAGGGCCAGAACGGGCCGAACCTGGCCGAGTTCCCTTCTTTCTCCAACTTGGCCGGTGCCATAGCCTCCCCAGGGGTAGAACATGACCCTCAGAAGGTGCTCCAACTGACGGCACTCGAAAAGCTCGATTCGTTTGTGAGTTATGAATTTCAAGGGTTTAATACTATGGAAAATCGTAAATCACAAACGACACGAGATTTTCGAGTTCCGTCAGTCAGAACACTTTCTAAAAATCATGTTTTACCATTGGGGAAGCTTTGACATGCTCAAAGTTTAACGAAAATGGGGGTTGGCCTTGTTTGGAGGTGCCAGGGCCAGAACGGGCCGAACCTGGCCGAGTTCCCTTCTTTCTCCAACTTGGCCGGTGCCATAGGCTCCCCAGGGGTAGAACATGACCCTCAGAAGGTGCTCCAACTGACGGCACTCGAAAAGCTCGATTCGTTTGTGAGTTATGAATTTCAAGGGTTTAATACTATGGAAAATCGTAAATCACAAACGACACGAGATTTTGGAGTTCCGTCAGTTGGAGCACTTTCTAAAAATCATGTTTTACCACTGTGGAAGCTTTGACATGCTCAAAGTTTAACGAAAATGGGGGTTGGGCTTGTTTGGAGGTGCCTGGGCCAGAACGGGCCGAAACTGGCCGAGTTCCCTTCTTTCTCCAACTTGGCCGGTGCCATAGCCTCCCCAGGGGTAGAACATGACCCTCAGAAGGTGCTCCTACTGACGGCACTCGAAAAGCTCGATTCGTTTGTGAGTTATGAATTTCCTCGGTTTAATACCATGGAAAATCGTAAATCACAAACGACACGAGATTTTCGAGTTCCGTCAGTTGGAGCACTTTCTAAAAATCATGTTTTACCATTGGGGAAGCTTTGACATGCTCAAAGTTTAACGAAAATGGGGGTTGGCCTTGTTTAGAGGTGCCAGGGCCAGAACGGGCCGAACCTGGCCGAGTTCCCTTCTTTCTACAACTTGGCCGGTGCCATAGCCTCCCCAGGGGTAGAACATGACCCTCAGAAGGTGCTCCAACTGACAGCGCTCGAAAATATCGATTCCTTTGTGAGTTATGAATTTCAAGGGTTTAATACTATGGAAAATCGTAAATCACAAACGACACGAGATTTTCGAGTTCCGTCAGTCAGAACACTTTCTAAAAATCATGTTTTACCATTGGGGAAGCTTTGACATGCTCAAAGTTTAACGAAAATGGGGGTTGGCCTTGTTTGGAGGTGCCAGGGCCAGAACGGGCCGAACCTGGCCGAGTTCCCTTCTTTCTCCAACTTGGCCGGTGCCATAGCCTCCCCAGGGGTAGAACATGACCCTCAGAAGGTGCTCCAACTGACGGCACTCGATTTGTTTGTGAGTTATGAATTTCCTCGGTTTAATACTATGGAAAATCGTAAATCACAAACGACACGAGATTTTCGAGTTCCGTCAGTTGGAGCACTTTCTAAAAATCATGTTTTACCATTGGGGAAGCTTTGACATGCTCAAAGTTTAACGAAAATGGGGGTTGGCCTTGTTTGGAGGTGCCAGGGCCAGAACGGGCCGAACCTGGCCGAGTTCCCTTCTTTCTCCAACTTGGCCGGTGCCATAGCCTCCCCAGGGGTAGAACATGACCCTCAGAAGGTGCTCCAACTGACGGCACTCGAAAAGCTCGATTCGTTTGTGAGTTATGAATTTCAAGGGTTTAATACTATGGAAAATCGTAAATCACAAACGACACGAGATTTTCGAGTTCCGTCAGTCAGAACACTTTCTAAAAATCATGTTTTACCATTGGGGAAGCTTTGACATGCTCAAAGTTTAACGAAAATGGGGGTTGGCCTTGTTTGGAGGTGCCAGGGCCAGAACGGGCCGAACCTGGCCGAGTTCCCTTCTTTCTCCAACTTGGCCGGTGCCATAGGCTCCCCAGGGGTAGAACATGACCCTCAGAAGGTGCTCCAACTGACGGCACTCGAAAAGCTCGATTCGTTTGTGAGTTATGAATTTCAAGGGTTTAATACTATGGAAAATCGTAAATCACAAACGACACGAGATTTTGGAGTTCCGTCAGTTGGAGCACTTTCTAAAAATCATGTTTTACCACTGTGGAAGCTTTGACATGCTCAAAGTTTAACGAAAATGGGGGTTGGGCTTGTTTGGAGGTGCCTGGGCCAGAACGGGCCGAAACTGGCCGAGTTCCCTTCTTTCTCCAACTTGGCCGGTGCCATAGCCTCCCCAGGGGTAGAACATGACCCTCAGAAGGTGCTCCTACTGACGGCACTCGAAAAGCTCGATTCGTTTGTGAGTTATGAATTTCCTCGGTTTAATACCATGGAAAATCGTAAATCACAAACGACACGAGATTTTCGAGTTCCGTCAGTTGGAGCACTTTCTAAAAATCATGTTTTACCATTGGGGAAGCTTTGACATGCTCAAAGTTTAACGAAAATGGGGGTTGGCCTTGTTTAGAGGTGCCAGGGCCAGAACGGGCCGAACCTGGCCGAGTTCCCTTCTTTCTACAACTTGGCCGGTGCCATAGCCTCCCCAGGGGTAGAACATGACCCTCAGAAGGTGCTCCAACTGACAGCGCTCGAAAATATCGATTCCTTTGTGAGTTATGAATTTCAAGGGTTTAATACTATGGAAAATCGTAAATCACAAACGACACGAGATTTTCGAGTTCCGTCAGTCAGAACACTTTCTAAAAATCATGTTTTACCATTGGGGAAGCTTTGACATGCTCAAAGTTTAACGAAAATGGGGGTTGGCCTTGTTTGGAGGTGCCAGGGCCAGAACGGGCCGAACCTGGCCGAGTTCCCTTCTTTCTCCAACTTGGCCGGTGCCATAGCCTCCCCAGGGGTAGAACATGACCCTCAGAAGGTGCTCCAACTGACGGCACTCGATTTGTTTGTGAGTTATGAATTTCCTCGGTTTAATACTATGGAAAATCGTAAATCACAAACGACACGAGATTTTCGAGTTCCGTCAGTTGGAGCACTTTCTAAAAATCATGTTTTACCATTGGGGAAGCTTTGACATGCTCAAAGTTTAACGAAAATGGGGGTTGGCCTTGTTTGGAGGTGCCAGGGCCAGAACGGGCCGAACCTGGCCGAGTTCCCTTCTTTCTCCAACTTGGCCGGTGCCATAGCCTCCCCAGGGGTAGAACATGACCCTCAGAAGGTGCTCCAACTGACGGCACTCGAAAAGCTCGATTCGTTTGTGAGTTATGAATTTCAAGGGTTTAATACTATGGAAAATCGTAAATCACAAACGACACGAGATTTTCGAGTTCCGTCAGTCAGAACACTTTCTAAAAATCATGTTTTACCATTGGGGAAGCTTTGACATGCTCAAAGTTTAACGAAAATGGGGGTTGGCCTTGTTTGGAGGTGCCAGGGCCAGAACGGGCCGAACCTGGCCGAGTTCCCTTCTTTCTCCAACTTGGCCGGTGCCATAGGCTCCCCAGGGGTAGAACATGACCCTCAGAAGGTGCTCCAACTGACGGCACTCGAAAAGCTCGATTCGTTTGTGAGTTATGAATTTCAAGGGTTTAATACTATGGAAAATCGTAAATCACAAACGACACGAGATTTTGGAGTTCCGTCAGTTGGAGCACTTTCTAAAAATCATGTTTTACCACTGTGGAAGCTTTGACATGCTCAAAGTTTAACGAAAATGGGGGTTGGGCTTGTTTGGAGGTGCCTGGGCCAGAACGGGCCGAAACTGGCCGAGTTCCCTTCTTTCTCCAACTTGGCCGGTGCCATAGCCTCCCCAGGGGTAGAACATGACCCTCAGAAGGTGCTCCTACTGACGGCACTCGAAAAGCTCGATTCGTTTGTGAGTTATGAATTTCCTCGGTTTAATACCATGGAAAATCGTAAATCACAAACGACACGAGATTTTCGAGTTCCGTCAGTTGGAGCACTTTCTAAAAATCATGTTTTACCATTGGGGAAGCTTTGACATGCTCAAAGTTTAACGAAAATGGGGGTTGGCCTTGTTTAGAGGTGCCAGGGCCAGAACGGGCCGAACCTGGCCGAGTTCCCTTCTTTCTACAACTTGGCCGGTGCCATAGCCTCCCCAGGGGTAGAACATGACCCTCAGAAGGTGCTCCAACTGACAGCGCTCGAAAATATCGATTCCTTTGTGAGTTATGAATTTCAAGGGTTTAATACTATGGAAAATCGTAAATCACAAACGACACGAGATTTTCGAGTTCCGTCAGTCAGAACACTTTCTAAAAATCATGTTTTACCATTGGGGAAGCGTTGACATGCTCAAAGTTTAACGAAAATGGGGGTTGGCCTTGTTTGGAGGTGCCAGGGCCAGAACGGGCCGAACCTGGCCGAGTTCCCTTCTTTCTCCAACTTGGCCGGTGCCATAGCCTCCCCAGGGGTAGAACATGACCCTCAGAAGGTGCTCCAACTGACGGCACTCGATTTGTTTGTGAGTTATGAATTTCCTCGGTTTAATACTATGGAAAATCGTAAATCACAAACGACACGAGATTTTCGAGTTCCGTCAGTTGGAGCACTTTCTAAAAATCATGTTTTACCATTGGGGAAGCTTTGACATGCTCAAAGTTTAACGAAAATGGGGGTTGGCCTTGTTTGGAGGTGCCAGGGCCAGAACGGGCCGAACCTGGCCGAGTTCCCTTCTTTCTCCAACTTGGCCGGTGCCATAGCCTCCCCAGGGGTAGAACATGACCCTCAGAAGGTGCTCCAACTGACGGCACTCGAAAAGCTCGATTCGTTTGTGAGTTATGAATTTCAAGGGTTTAATACTATGGAAAATCGTAAATCACAAACGACACGAGATTTTCGAGTTCCGTCAGTCAGAACACTTTCTAAAAATCATGTTTTACCATTGGGGAAGCTTTGACATGCTCAAAGTTTAACGAAAATGGGGGTTGGCCTTGTTTGGAGGTGCCAGGGCCAGAACGGGCCGAACCTGGCCGAGTTCCCTTCTTTCTCCAACTTGGCCGGTGCCATAGGCTCCCCAGGGGTAGAACATGACCCTCAGAAGGTGCTCCAACTGACGGCACTCGAAAAGCTCGATTCGTTTGTGAGTTATGAATTTCAAGGGTTTAATACTATGGAAAATCGTAAATCACAAACGACACGAGATTTTGGAGTTCCGTCAGTTGGAGCACTTTCTAAAAATCATGTTTTACCACTGTGGAAGCTTTGACATGCTCAAAGTTTAACGAAAATGGGGGTTGGGCTTGTTTGGAGGTGCCTGGGCCAGAACGGGCCGAAACTGGCCGAGTTCCCTTCTTTCTCCAACTTGGCCGGTGCCATAGCCTCCCCAGGGGTAGAACATGACCCTCAGAAGGTGCTCCTACTGACGGCACTCGAAAAGCTCGATTCGTTTGTGAGTTATGAATTTCCTCGGTTTAATACCATGGAAAATCGTAAATCACAAACGACACGAGATTTTCGAGTTCCGTCAGTTGGAGCACTTTCTAAAAATCATGTTTTACCATTGGGGAAGCTTTGACATGCTCAAAGTTTAACGAAAATGGGGGTTGGCCTTGTTTAGAGGTGCCAGGGCCAGAACGGGCCGAACCTGGCCGAGTTCCCTTCTTTCTACAACTTGGCCGGTGCCATAGCCTCCCCAGGGGTAGAACATGACCCTCAGAAGGTGCTCCAACTGACAGCGCTCGAAAATATCGATTCCTTTGTGAGTTATGAATTTCAAGGGTTTAATACTATGGAAAATCGTAAATCACAAACGACACGAGATTTTCGAGTTCCGTCAGTCAGAACACTTTCTAAAAATCATGTTTTACCATTGGGGAAGCTTTGACATGCTCAAAGTTTAACGAAAATGGGGGTTGGCCTTGTTTGGAGGTGCCAGGGCCAGAACGGGCCGAACCTGGCCGAGTTCCCTTCTTTCTCCAACTTGGCCGGTGCCATAGCCTCCCCAGGGGTAGAACATGACCCTCAGAAGGTGCTCCAACTGACGGCACTCGATTTGTTTGTGAGTTATGAATTTCCTCGGTTTAATACTATGGAAAATCGTAAATCACAAACGACACGAGATTTTCGAGTTCCGTCAGTTGGAGCACTTTCTAAAAATCATGTTTTACCATTGGGGAAGCTTTGACATGCTCAAAGTTTAACGAAAATGGGGGTTGGCCTTGTTTGGAGGTGCCAGGGCCAGAACGGGCCGAACCTGGCCGAGTTCCCTTCTTTCTCCAACTTGGCCGGTGCCATAGCCTCCCCAGGGGTAGAACATGACCCTCAGAAGGTGCTCCAACTGACGGCACTCGAAAAGCTCGATTCGTTTGTGAGTTATGAATTTCAAGGGTTTAATACTATGGAAAATCGTAAATCACAAACGACACGAGATTTTCGAGTTCCGTCAGTCAGAACACTTTCTAAAAATCATGTTTTACCATTGGGGAAGCTTTGACATGCTCAAAGTTTAACGAAAATGGGGGTTGGCCTTGTTTGGAGGTGCCAGGGCCAGAACGGGCCGAACCTGGCCGAGTTCCCTTCTTTCTCCAACTTGGCCGGTGCCATAGGCTCCCCAGGGGTAGAACATGACCCTCAGAAGGTGCTCCAACTGACGGCACTCGAAAAGCTCGATTCGTTTGTGAGTTATGAATTTCAAGGGTTTAATACTATGGAAAATCGTAAATCACAAACGACACGAGATTTTGGAGTTCCGTCAGTTGGAGCACTTTCTAAAAATCATGTTTTACCACTGTGGAAGCTTTGACATGCTCAAAGTTTAACGAAAATGGGGGTTGGGCTTGTTTGGAGGTGCCTGGGCCAGAACGGGCCGAAACTGGCCGAGTTCCCTTCTTTCTCCAACTTGGCCGGTGCCATAGCCTCCCCAGGGGTAGAACATGACCCTCAGAAGGTGCTCCTACTGACGGCACTCGAAAATCTCGATTCGTTTGTGAGTTATGAATTTCCTCGGTTTAATACCATGGAAAATCGTAAATCACAAACGACACGAGATTTTCGAGTTCCGTCAGTTGGAGCACTTTCTAAAAATCATGTTTTACCATTGGGGAAGCTTTGACATGCTCAAAGTTTAACGAAAATGGGGGTTGGCCTTGTTTAGAGGTGCCAGGGCCAGAACGGGCCGAACCTGGCCGAGTTCCCTTCTTTCTACAACTTGGCCGGTGCCATAGCCTCCCCAGGGGTAGAACATGACCCTCAGAAGGTGCTCCAACTGACAGCGCTCGAAAATATCGATTCCTTTGTGAGTTATGAATTTCAAGGGTTTAATACTATGGAAAATCGTAAATCACAAACGACACGAGATTTTCGAGTTCCGTCAGTCAGAACACTTTCTAAAAATCATGTTTTACCATTGGGGAAGCGTTGACATGCTCAAAGTTTAACGAAAATGGGGGTTGGCCTTGTTTGGAGGTGCCAGGGCCAGAACGGGCCGAACCTGGCCGAGTTCCCTTCTTTCTCCAACTTGGCCGGTGCCATAGCCTCCCCAGGGGTAGAACATGACCCTCAGAAGGTGCTCCAACTGACGGCACTCGATTTGTTTGTGAGTTATGAATTTCCTCGGTTTAATACTATGGAAAATCGTAAATCACAAACGACACGAGATTTTCGAGTTCCGTCAGTTGGAGCACTTTCTAAAAATCATGTTTTACCATTGGGGAAGCTTTGACATGCTCAAAGTTTAACGAAAATGGGGGTTGGCCTTGTTTGGAGGTGCCAGGGCCAGAACGGGCCGAACCTGGCCGAGTTCCCTTCTTTCTCCAACTTGGCCGGTGCCATAGCCTCCCCAGGGGTAGAACATGACCCTCAGAAGGTGCTCCAACTGACGGCACTCGAAAAGCTCGATTCGTTTGTGAGTTATGAATTTCAAGGGTTTAATACTATGGAAAATCGTAAATCACAAACGACACGAGATTTTCGAGTTCCGTCAGTCAGAACACTTTCTAAAAATCATGTTTTACCATTGGGGAAGCTTTGACATGCTCAAAGTTTAACGAAAATGGGGGTTGGCCTTGTTTGGAGGTGCCAGGGCCAGAACGGGCCGAACCTGGCCGAGTTCCCTTCTTTCTCCAACTTGGCCGGTGCCATAGGCTCCCCAGGGGTAGAACATGACCCTCAGAAGGTGCTCCAACTGACGGCACTCGAAAAGCTCGATTCGTTTGTGAGTTATGAATTTCAAGGGTTTAATACTATGGAAAATCGTAAATCACAAACGACACGAGATTTTGGAGTTCCGTCAGTTGGAGCACTTTCTAAAAATCATGTTTTACCACTGTGGAAGCTTTGACATGCTCAAAGTTTAACGAAAATGGGGGTTGGGCTTGTTTGGAGGTGCCTGGGCCAGAACGGGCCGAAACTGGCCGAGTTCCCTTCTTTCTCCAACTTGGCCGGTGCCATAGCCTCCCCAGGGGTAGAACATGACCCTCAGAAGGTGCTCCTACTGACGGCACTCGAAAATCTCGATTCGTTTGTGAGTTATGAATTTCCTCGGTTTAATACCATGGAAAATCGTAAATCACAAACGACACGAGATTTTCGAGTTCCGTCAGTTGGAGCACTTTCTAAAAATCATGTTTTACCATTGGGGAAGCTTTGACATGCTCAAAGTTTAACGAAAATGGGGGTTGGCCTTGTTTAGAGGTGCCAGGGCCAGAACGGGCCGAACCTGGCCGAGTTCCCTTCTTTCTACAACTTGGCCGGTGCCATAGCCTCCCCAGGGGTAGAACATGACCCTCAGAAGGTGCTCCAACTGACAGCGCTCGAAAATATCGATTCCTTTGTGAGTTATGAATTTCAAGGGTTTAATACTATGGAAAATCGTAAATCACAAACGACACGAGATTTTCGAGTTCCGTCAGTCAGAACACTTTCTAAAAATCATGTTTTACCATTGGGGAAGCGTTGACATGCTCAAAGTTTAACGAAAATGGGGGTTGGCCTTGTTTGGAGGTGCCAGGGCCAGAACGGGCCGAACCTGGCCGAGTTCCCTTCTTTCTCCAACTTGGCCGGTGCCATAGCCTCCCCAGGGGTAGAACATGACCCTCAGAAGGTGCTCCAACTGACGGCACTCGATTTGTTTGTGAGTTATGAATTTCCTCGGTTTAATACTATGGAAAATCGTAAATCACAAACGACACGAGATTTTCGAGTTCCGTCAGTTGGAGCACTTTCTAAAAATCATGTTTTACCATTGGGGAAGCTTTGACATGCTCAAAGTTTAACGAAAATGGGGGTTGGCCTTGTTTGGAGGTGCCAGGGCCAGAACGGGCCGAACCTGGCCGAGTTCCCTTCTTTCTCCAACTTGGCCGGTGCCATAGCCTCCCCAGGGGTAGAACATGACCCTCAGAAGGTGCTCCAACTGACGGCACTCGAAAAGCTCGATTCGTTTGTGAGTTATGAATTTCAAGGGTTTAATACTATGGAAAATCGTAAATCACAAACGACACGAGATTTTCGAGTTCCGTCAGTCAGAACACTTTCTAAAAATCATGTTTTACCATTGGGGAAGCTTTGACATGCTCAAAGTTTAACGAAAATGGGGGTTGGCCTTGTTTGGAGGTGCCAGGGCCAGAACGGGCCGAACCTGGCCGAGTTCCCTTCTTTCTCCAACTTGGCCGGTGCCATAGGCTCCCCAGGGGTAGAACATGACCCTCAGAAGGTGCTCCAACTGACGGCACTCGAAAAGCTCGATTCGTTTGTGAGTTATGAATTTCAAGGGTTTAATACTATGGAAAATCGTAAATCACAAACGACACGAGATTTTGGAGTTCCGTCAGTTGGAGCACTTTCTAAAAATCATGTTTTACCACTGTGGAAGCTTTGACATGCTCAAAGTTTAACGAAAATGGGGGTTGGGCTTGTTTGGAGGTGCCTGGGCAAGAACGGGCCGAAACTGGCCGAGTTCCCTTCTTTCTCCAACTTGGCCGGTGCCATAGCCTCCCCAGGGGTAGAACATGACCCTCAGAAGGTGCTCCTACTGACGGCACTCGAAAAGCTCGATTCGTTTGTGAGTTATGAATTTCCTCGGTTTAATACCATGGAAAATCGTAAATCACAAACGACACGAGATTTTCGAGTTCCGTCAGTTGGAGCACTTTCTAAAAATCATGTTTTACCATTGGGGAAGCTTTGACATGCTCAAAGTTTAACGAAAATGGGGGTTGGCCTTGTTTAGAGGTGCCAGGGCCAGAACGGGCCGAACCTGGCCGAGTTCCCTTCTTTCTACAACTTGGCCGGTGCCATAGCCTCCCCAGGGGTAGAACATGACCCTCAGAAGGTGCTCCAACTGACAGCGCTCGAAAATATCGATTCCTTTGTGAGTTATGAATTTCAAGGGTTTAATACTATGGAAAATCGTAAATCACAAACGACACGAGATTTTCGAGTTCCGTCAGTCAGAACACTTTCTAAAAATCATGTTTTACCATTGGGGAAGCTTTGACATGCTCAAAGTTTAACGAAAATGGGGGTTGGCCTTGTTTGGAGGTGCCAGGGCCAGAACGGGCCGAACCTGGCCGAGTTCCCTTCTTTCTCCAACTTGGCCGGTGCCATAGCCTCCCCAGGGGTAGAACATGACCCTCAGAAGGTGCTCCAACTGACGGCACTCGATTTGTTTGTGAGTTATGAATTTCCTCGGTTTAATACTATGGAAAATCGTAAATCACAAACGACACGAGATTTTCGAGTTCCGTCAGTTGGAGCACTTTCTAAAAATCATGTTTTACCATTGGGGAAGCTTTGACATGCTCAAAGTTTAACGAAAATGGGGGTTGGCCTTGTTTGGAGGTGCCAGGGCCAGAACGGGCCGAACCTGGCCGAGTTCCCTTCTTTCTCCAACTTGGCCGGTGCCATAGCCTCCCCAGGGGTAGAACATGACCCTCAGAAGGTGCTCCAACTGACGGCACTCGAAAAGCTCGATTCGTTTGTGAGTTATGAATTTCAAGGGTTTAATACTATGGAAAATCGTAAATCACAAACGACACGAGATTTTCGAGTTCCGTCAGTCAGAACACTTTCTAAAAATCATGTTTTACCATTGGGGAAGCTTTGACATGCTCAAAGTTTAACGAAAATGGGGGTTGGCCTTGTTTGGAGGTGCCAGGGCCAGAACGGGCCGAACCTGGCCGAGTTCCCTTCTTTCTCCAACTTGGCCGGTGCCATAGGCTCCCCAGGGGTAGAACATGACCCTCAGAAGGTGCTCCAACTGACGGCACTCGAAAAGCTCGATTCGTTTGTGAGTTATGAATTTCAAGGGTTTAATACTATGGAAAATCGTAAATCACAAACGACACGAGATTTTGGAGTTCCGTCAGTTGGAGCACTTTCTAAAAATCATGTTTTACCACTGTGGAAGCTTTGACATGCTCAAAGTTTAACGAAAATGGGGGTTGGGCTTGTTTGGAGGTGCCTGGGCCAGAACGGGCCGAAACTGGCCGAGTTCCCTTCTTTCTCCAACTTGGCCGGTGCCATAGCCTCCCCAGGGGTAGAACATGACCCTCAGAAGGTGCTCCTACTGACGGCACTCGAAAAGCTCGATTCGTTTGTGAGTTATGAATTTCCTCGGTTTAATACCATGGAAAATCGTAAATCACAAACGACACGAGATTTTCGAGTTCCGTCAGTTGGAGCACTTTCTAAAAATCATGTTTTACCATTGGGGAAGCTTTGACATGCTCAAAGTTTAACGAAAATGGGGGTTGGCCTTGTTTAGAGGTGCCAGGGCCAGAACGGGCCGAACCTGGCCGAGTTCCCTTCTTTCTACAACTTGGCCGGTGCCATAGCCTCCCCAGGGGTAGAACATGACCCTCAGAAGGTGCTCCAACTGACAGCGCTCGAAAATATCGATTCCTTTGTGAGTTATGAATTTCAAGGGTTTAATACTATGGAAAATCGTAAATCACAAACGACACGAGATTTTCGAGTTCCGTCAGTCAGAACACTTTCTAAAAATCATGTTTTACCATTGGGGAAGCGTTGACATGCTCAAAGTTTAACGAAAATGGGGGTTGGCCTTGTTTGGAGGTGCCAGGGCCAGAACGGGCCGAACCTGGCCGAGTTCCCTTCTTTCTCCAACTTGGCCGGTGCCATAGCCTCCCCAGGGGTAGAACATGACCCTCAGAAGGTGCTCCAACTGACGGCACTCGATTTGTTTGTGAGTTATGAATTTCCTCGGTTTAATACTATGGAAAATCGTAAATCACAAACGACACGAGATTTTCGAGTTCCGTCAGTTGGAGCACTTTCTAAAAATCATGTTTTACCATTGGGGAAGCTTTGACATGCTCAAAGTTTAACGAAAATGGGGGTTGGCCTTGTTTGGAGGTGCCAGGGCCAGAACGGGCCGAACCTGGCCGAGTTCCCTTCTTTCTCCAACTTGGCCGGTGCCATAGCCTCCCCAGGGGTAGAACATGACCCTCAGAAGGTGCTCCAACTGACGGCACTCGAAAAGCTCGATTCGTTTGTGAGTTATGAATTTCAAGGGTTTAATACTATGGAAAATCGTAAATCACAAACGACACGAGATTTTCGAGTTCCGTCAGTCAGAACACTTTCTAAAAATCATGTTTTACCATTGGGGAAGCTTTGACATGCTCAAAGTTTAACGAAAATGGGGGTTGGCCTTGTTTGGAGGTGCCAGGGCCAGAACGGGCCGAACCTGGCCGAGTTCCCTTCTTTCTCCAACTTGGCCGGTGCCATAGGCTCCCCAGGGGTAGAACATGACCCTCAGAAGGTGCTCCAACTGACGGCACTCGAAAAGCTCGATTCGTTTGTGAGTTATGAATTTCAAGGGTTTAATACTATGGAAAATCGTAAATCACAAACGACACGAGATTTTGGAGTTCCGTCAGTTGGAGCACTTTCTAAAAATCATGTTTTACCACTGTGGAAGCTTTGACATGCTCAAAGTTTAACGAAAATGGGGGTTGGGCTTGTTTGGAGGTGCCTGGGCAAGAACGGGCCGAAACTGGCCGAGTTCCCTTCTTTCTCCAACTTGGCCGGTGCCATAGCCTCCCCAGGGGTAGAACATGACCCTCAGAAGGTGCTCCTACTGACGGCACTCGAAAAGCTCGATTCGTTTGTGAGTTATGAATTTCCTCGGTTTAATACCATGGAAAATCGTAAATCACAAACGACACGAGATTTTCGAGTTCCGTCAGTTGGAGCACTTTCTAAAAATCATGTTTTACCATTGGGGAAGCTTTGACATGCTCAAAGTTTAACGAAAATGGGGGTTGGCCTTGTTTAGAGGTGCCAGGGCCAGAACGGGCCGAACCTGGCCGAGTTCCCTTCTTTCTACAACTTGGCCGGTGCCATAGCCTCCCCAGGGGTAGAACATGACCCTCAGAAGGTGCTCCAACTGACAGCGCTCGAAAATATCGATTCCTTTGTGAGTTATGAATTTCAAGGGTTTAATACTATGGAAAATCGTAAATCACAAACGACACGAGATTTTCGAGTTCCGTCAGTCAGAACACTTTCTAAAAATCATGTTTTACCATTGGGGAAGCTTTGACATGCTCAAAGTTTAACGAAAATGGGGGTTGGCCTTGTTTGGAGGTGCCAGGGCCAGAACGGGCCGAACCTGGCCGAGTTCCCTTCTTTCTCCAACTTGGCCGGTGCCATAGCCTCCCCAGGGGTAGAACATGACCCTCAGAAGGTGCTCCAACTGACGGCACTCGATTTGTTTGTGAGTTATGAATTTCCTCGGTTTAATACTATGGAAAATCGTAAATCACAAACGACACGAGATTTTCGAGTTCCGTCAGTTGGAGCACTTTCTAAAAATCATGTTTTACCATTGGGGAAGCTTTGACATGCTCAAAGTTTAACGAAAATGGGGGTTGGCCTTGTTTGGAGGTGCCAGGGCCAGAACGGGCCGAACCTGGCCGAGTTCCCTTCTTTCTCCAACTTGGCCGGTGCCATAGCCTCCCCAGGGGTAGAACATGACCCTCAGAAGGTGCTCCAACTGACGGCACTCGAAAAGCTCGATTCGTTTGTGAGTTATGAATTTCAAGGGTTTAATACTATGGAAAATCGTAAATCACAAACGACACGAGATTTTGGAGTTCCGTCAGTTGGAGCACTTTCTAAAAATCATGTTTTACCACTGTGGAAGCTTTGACATGCTCAAAGTTTAACGAAAATGGGGGTTGGGCTTGTTTGGAGGTGCCTGGGCCAGAACGGGCCGAAACTGGCCGAGTTCCCTTCTTTCTCCAACTTGGCCGGTGCCATAGCCTCCCCAGGGGTAGAACATGACCCTCAGAAGGTGCTCCTACTGACGGCACTCGAAAAGCTCGATTCGTTTGTGAGTTATGAATTTCCTCGGTTTAATACCATGGAAAATCGTAAATCACAAACGACACGAGATTTTCGAGTTCCGTCAGTTGGAGCACTTTCTGAAAATCATGTTTTACCATTGGGGAAGCTTTGACATGCTCAAAGTTTAACGAAAATGGGGGTTGGCCTTGTTTGGAGGTGCCAGGGCCAGAACGGGCCGAACCTGGCCGAGTTCCCTTCTTTCTACAACTTGGCCGGTGCCATAGCCTCCCCAGGGGTAGAACATGACCCTCACAAGGTGCTCCAACTGACAGCACTCGAAAATATCGATTCCTTTGTGAGTTATCAATTTCAAGGGTTTAATACTATGGAAAATCGTAAATCACAAACGACACGAGATTATCGAGTTCCGTCAGTCAGAACACTTTCTAAAAATCATGTTTTACCATTGGGGAAGCTTTGACATGCTCAAAGTTTAACGAAAATGGGGGTTGGCCTTGTTTGGAGGTGCCAGGGCCAGAACGGGCCGAACCTGGCCGAGTTCCCTTCTTTCTCCAACTTGGCCGGTGCCATAGCCTCCCCAGGGGTAGAACATGACCCTCAGAAGGTGCTCCAACTGACGGCACTCGATTTGTTTGTGAGTTATGAATTTCCTCGGTTTAATACTATGGAAAATCGTAAATCACAAACGACACGAGATTTTCGAGTTCCGTCAGTTGGAGCACTTTCTAAAAATCATGTTTTACCATTGGGGAAGCTTTGACATGCTCAAAGTTTAACGAAAATGGGGGTTGGCCTTGTTTGGAGGTGCCAGGGCCAGAACGGGCCGAACCTGGCCGAGTTCCCTTCTTTCTCCAACTTGGCCGGTGCCATAGCCTCCCCAGGGGTAGAACATGACCCTCAGAAGGTGCTCCAACTGACGGCACTCGAAAAGCTCGATTCGTTTGTGAGTTATGAATTTCAAGGGTTTAATACTATGGAAAATCGTAAATCACAAACGACACGAGATTTTCGAGTTCCGTCAGTTGGAGCACTTTCTAAAAATCATGTTTTACCATTGGGGAAGCTTTGACATGCTCAAAGTTTAACGAAAATGGGGGTTGGCCTTGTTTAGAGGTGCCAGGGCCAGAACGGGCCGAACCTGGCCGAGTTCCCTTCTTTCTACAACTTGGCCGGTGCCATAGCCTCCCCAGGGGTAGAACATGACCCTCACAAGGTGCTCCAACTGACAGCACTCGAAAATATCGATTCCTTTGTGAGTTATCAATTTCAAGGGTTTAATACTATGGAAAATCGTAAATCACAAACGACACGAGATTTTCGAGTTCCGTCAGTCAGAACACTTTCTAAAAATCATGTTTTACCATTGGGGAAGCTTTGACATGCTCAAAGTTTAACGAAAATGGGGGTTGGCCTTGTTTGGAGGTGCCAGGGCCAGAACGGGCCGAACCTGGCCGAGTTCCCTTCTTTCTCCAACTTGGCCGGTGCCATAGGCTCCCCAGGGGTAGAACATGACCCTCAGAAGGTGCTCCAACTGACGGCACTCGAAAAGCTCGATTCGTTTGTGAGTTATGAATTTCAAGGGTTTAATACTATGGAAAATCGTAAATCACAAACGACACGAGATTTTGGAGTTCCGTCAGTTGGAGCACTTTCTAAAAATCATGTTTTACCACTGTGGAAGCTTTGACATGCTCAAAGTTTAACGAAAATGGGGGTTGGGCTTGTTTGGAGGTGCCTGGGCCAGAACGGGCCGAAACTGGCCGAGTTCCCTTCTTTCTCCAACTTGGCCGGTGCCATAGCCTCCCCAGGGGTAGAACATGACCCTCAGAAGGTGCTCCTACTGACGGCACTCGAAAAGCTCGATTCGTTTGTGAGTTATGAATTTCCTCGGTTTAATACCATGGAAAATCGTAAATCACAAACGACACGAGATTTTCGAGTTCCGTCAGTTGGAGCACTTTCTAAAAATCATGTTTTACCATTGGGGAAGCTTTGACATGCTCAAAGTTTAACGAAAATGGGGGTTGGCCTTGTTTAGAGGTGCCAGGGCCAGAACGGGCCGAACCTGGCCGAGTTCCCTTCTTTCTACAACTTGGCCGGTGCCATAGCCTCCCCAGGGGTAGAACATGACCCTCAGAAGGTGCTCCAACTGACAGCGCTCGAAAATATCGATTCCTTTGTGAGTTATGAATTTCAAGGGTTTAATACTATGGAAAATCGTAAATCACAAACGACACGAGATTTTCGAGTTCCGTCAGTCAGAACACTTTCTAAAAATCATGTTTTACCATTGGGGAAGCTTTGACATGCTCAAAGTTTAACGAAAATGGGGGTTGGCCTTGTTTGGAGGTGCCAGGGCCAGAACGGGCCGAACCTGGCCGAGTTCCCTTCTTTCTCCAACTTGGCCGGTGCCATAGCCTCCCCAGGGGTAGAACATGACCCTCAGAAGGTGCTCCAACTGACGGCACTCGATTTGTTTGTGAGTTATGAATTTCCTCGGTTTAATACTATGGAAAATCGTAAATCACAAACGACACGAGATTTTCGAGTTCCGTCAGTTGGAGCACTTTCTAAAAATCATGTTTTACCATTGGGGAAGCTTTGACATGCTCAAAGTTTAACGAAAATGGGGGTTGGCCTTGTTTGGAGGTGCCAAGGCCAGAACGGGCCGAACCTGGCCGAGTTCCCTTCTTTCTCCAACTTGGCCGGTGCCATAGCCTCCCCAGGGGTAGAACATGACCCTCAGAAGGTGCTCCAACTGACGGCACTCGAAAAGCTCGATTCGTTTGTGAGTTATAAATTTCAAGGGTTTAATACTATGGAAAATCGTAAATCACAAACGACACGAGATTTTCGAGTTCCGTCAGTCAGAACACTTTCTAAAAATCATGTTTTACCATTGGGGAAGCTTTGACATGCTCAAAGTTTAACGAAAATGGGGGTTGGCCTTGTTTGGAGGTGCCAGGGCCAGAACGGGCCGAACCTGGCCGAGTTCCCTTCTTTCTCCAACTTGGCCGGTGCCATAGCCTCCCCAGGGGTAGAACATGACCCTCAGAAGGTGCTCCAACTGACGGCACTCGATTTGTTTGTGAGTTATGAATTTCCTCGGTTTAATACTATGGAAAATCGTAAATCACAAACGACACGAGATTTTGGAGTTCCGTCAGTTGGAGCACTTTCTAAAAATCATGTTTTACCACTGTGGAAGCTTTGACATGCTCAAAGTTTAACGAAAATGGGGGTTGGGCTTGTTTGGAGGTGCCTGGGCCAGAACGGGCCGAAACTGGCCGAGTTCCCTTCTTTCTCCAACTTGGCCGGTGCCATAGCCTCCCCAGGGGTAGAACATGACCCTCAGAAGGTGCTCCTACTGACGGCACTCGAAAAGCTCGATTCGTTTGTAAGTTATGAATTTCCTCGGTTTAATACCATGGAAAATCGTAAATCACAAACGACACGAGATTTTCGAGTTCCGTCAGTTGGAGCACTTTCTAAAAATCATGTTTTACCATTGGGGAAGCTTTGACATGCTCAAAGTTTAACGAAAATGGGGGTTGGCCTTGTTTAGAGGTGCCAGGGCCAGAACGGGCCGAACCTGGCCGAGTTCCCTTCTTTCTACAACTTGGCCGGTGCCATAGCCTCCCCAGGGGTAGAACATGACCCTCACAAGGTGCTCCAACTGACAGCACTCGAAAATATCGATTCCTTTGTGAGTTATCAATTTCAAGGGTTTAATACTATGGAAAATCGTAAATCACAAACGACACGAGATTATCGAGTTCCGTCAGTCAGAACACTTTCTAAAAATCATGTTTTACCATTGGGGAAGCTTTGACATGCTCAAAGTTTAACGAAAATGGGGGTTGGCCTTGTTTGGAGGTGCCAGGGCCAGAACGGGCCGAACCTGGCCGAGTTCCCTTCTTTCTCCAACTTGGCCGGTGCCATAGCCTCCCCAGGGGTAGAACATGACCCTCAGAAGGTGCTCCAACTGACGGCACTCGATTTGTTTGTGAGTTATGAATTTCCTCGGTTTAATACTATGGAAAATCGTAAATCACAAACGACACGAGATTTTCGAGTTCCGTCAGTTGGAGCACTTTCTAAAAATCATGTTTTACCATTGGGGAAGCTTTGACATGCTCAAAGTTTAACGAAAATGGGGGTTGGCCTTGTTTGGAGGTGCCAGGGCCAGAACGGGCCGAACCTGGCCGAGTTCCCTTCTTTCTCCAACTTGGCCGGTGCCATAGCCTCCCCAGGGGTAGAACATGACCCTCAGAAGGTGCTCCAACTGACGGCACTCGAAAAGCTCGATTCGTTTGTGAGTTATGAATTTCAAGGGTTTAATACTATGGAAAATCGTAAATCACAAACGACACGAGATTTTCGAGTTCCGTCAGTTGGAGCACTTTCTAAAAATCATGTTTTACCATTGGGGAAGCTTTGACATGCTCAAAGTTTAACGAAAATGGGGGTTGGCCTTGTTTAGAGGTGCCAGGGCCAGAACGGGCCGAACCTGGCCGAGTTCCCTTCTTTCTACAACTTGGCCGGTGCCATAGCCTCCCCAGGGGTAGAACATGACCCTCACAAGGTGCTCCAACTGACAGCACTCGAAAATATCGATTCCTTTGTGAGTTATCAATTTCAAGGGTTTAATACTATGGAAAATCGTAAATCACAAACGACACGAGATTTTCGAGTTCCGTCAGTCAGAACACTTTCTAAAAATCATGTTTTACCATTGGGGAAGCTTTGACATGCTCAAAGTTTAACGAAAATGGGGGTTGGCCTTGTTTGGAGGTGCCAGGGCCAGAACGGGCCGAACCTGGCCGAGTTCCCTTCTTTCTCCAACTTGGCCGGTGCCATAGGCTCCCCAGGGGTAGAACATGACCCTCAGAAGGTGCTCCAACTGACGGCACTCGAAAAGCTCGATTCGTTTGTGAGTTATGAATTTCAAGGGTTTAATACTATGGAAAATCGTAAATCACAAACGACACGAGATTTTGGAGTTCCGTCAGTTGGAGCACTTTCTAAAAATCATGTTTTACCACTGTGGAAGCTTTGACATGCTCAAAGTTTAACGAAAATGGGGGTTGGGCTTGTTTGGAGGTGCCTGGGCCAGAACGGGCCGAAACTGGCCGAGTTCCCTTCTTTCTCCAACTTGGCCGGTGCCATAGCCTCCCCAGGGGTAGAACATGACCCTCAGAAGGTGCTCCTACTGACGGCACTCGAAAAGCTCGATTCGTTTGTGAGTTATGAATTTCCTCGGTTTAATACCATGGAAAATCGTAAATCACAAACGACACGAGATTTTCGAGTTCCGTCAGTTGGAGCACTTTCTAAAAATCATGTTTTACCATTGGGGAAGCTTTGACATGCTCAAAGTTTAACGAAAATGGGGGTTGGCCTTGTTTAGAGGTGCCAGGGCCAGAACGGGCCGAACCTGGCCGAGTTCCCTTCTTTCTACAACTTGGCCGGTGCCATAGCCTCCCCAGGGGTAGAACATGACCCTCAGAAGGTGCTCCAACTGACAGCGCTCGAAAATATCGATTCCTTTGTGAGTTATGAATTTCAAGGGTTTAATACTATGGAAAATCGTAAATCACAAACGACACGAGATTTTCGAGTTCCGTCAGTCAGAACACTTTCTAAAAATCATGTTTTACCATTGGGGAAGCTTTGACATGCTCAAAGTTTAACGAAAATGGGGGTTGGCCTTGTTTGGAGGTGCCAGGGCCAGAACGGGCCGAACCTGGCCGAGTTCCCTTCTTTCTCCAACTTGGCCGGTGCCATAGCCTCCCCAGGGGTAGAACATGACCCTCAGAAGGTGCTCCAACTGACGGCACTCGATTTGTTTGTGAGTTATGAATTTCCTCGGTTTAATACTATGGAAAATCGTAAATCACAAACGACACGAGATTTTCGAGTTCCGTCAGTTGGAGCACTTTCTAAAAATCATGTTTTACCATTGGGGAAGCTTTGACATGCTCAAAGTTTAACGAAAATGGGGGTTGGCCTTGTTTGGAGGTGCCAAGGCCAGAACGGGCCGAACCTGGCCGAGTTCCCTTCTTTCTCCAACTTGGCCGGTGCCATAGCCTCCCCAGGGGTAGAACATGACCCTCAGAAGGTGCTCCAACTGACGGCACTCGAAAAGCTCGATTCGTTTGTGAGTTATAAATTTCAAGGGTTTAATACTATGGAAAATCGTAAATCACAAACGACACGAGATTTTCGAGTTCCGTCAGTCAGAACACTTTCTAAAAATCATGTTTTACCATTGGGGAAGCTTTGACATGCTCAAAGTTTAACGAAAATGGGGGTTGGCCTTGTTTGGAGGTGCCAGGGCCAGAACGGGCCGAACCTGGCCGAGTTCCCTTCTTTCTCCAACTTGGCCGGTGCCATAGCCTCCCCAGGGGTAGAACATGACCCTCAGAAGGTGCTCCAACTGACGGCACTCGATTTGTTTGTGAGTTATGAATTTCCTCGGTTTAATACTATGGAAAATCGTAAATCACAAACGACACGAGATTTTCGAGTTCCGTCAGTTGGAGCACTTTCTAAAAATCATGTTTTACCATTGGGGAAGCTTTGACATGCTCAAAGTTTAACGAAAATGGGGGTTGGCCTTGTTTGGAGGTGCCAAGGCCAGAACGGGCCGAACCTGGCCGAGTTCCCTTCTTTCTCCAACTTGGCCGGTGCCATAGCCTCCCCAGGGGTAGAACATGACCCTCAGAAGGTGCTCCTACTGACGGCACTCGAAAAGCTCGATTCGTTTGTGAGTTATGAATTTCCTCGGTTTAATACCATGGAAAATCGTAAATCACAAACGACACGAGATTTTCGAGTTCCGTCAGTTGGAGCACTTTCTAAAAATCATGTTTTACCATTGGGGAAGCTTTGACATGCTCAAAGTTTAACGAAAATGGGGGTTGGCCTTGTTTAGAGGTGCCAGGGCCAG
The DNA here is from genome assembly GCA_029955375.1 of Rubus parviflorus. Taxonomy (NCBI): domain Eukaryota; kingdom Viridiplantae; phylum Streptophyta; class Magnoliopsida; order Rosales; family Rosaceae; genus Rubus; species Rubus parviflorus. Next base: position 160,961 of record JARGGL010000008.1, on the reverse strand, counting down.
AACGGGCCGAACCTGGCCGAGTTCCCTTCTTTCTACAACTTGGCCGGTGCCATAGCCTCCCCAGGGGTAGAACATGACCCTCAGAAGGTGCTCCAACTGACAGCGCTCGAAAATATCGATTCCTTTGTGAGTTATGAATTTCAAGGGTTTAATACTATGGAAAATCGTAAATCACAAACGACACGAGATTTTCGAGTTCCGTCAGTCAGAACACTTTCTAAAAATCATGTTTTACCATTGGGGAAGCTTTGACATGCTCAAAGTTTAACGAAAATGGGGGTTGGCCTTGTTTGGAGGTGCCAGGGCCAGAACGGGCCGAACCTGGCCGAGTTCCCTTCTTTCTCCAACTTGGCCGGTGCCATAGCCTCCCCAGGGGTAGAACATGACCCTCAGAAGGTGCTCCAACTGACGGCACTCGATTTGTTTGTGAGTTATGAATTTCCTCGGTTTAATACTATGGAAAATCGTAAATCACAAACGACACGAGATTTTCGAGTTCCGTCAGTTGGAGCACTTTCTAAAAATCATGTTTTACCATTGGGGAAGCTTTGACATGCTCAAAGTTTAACGAAAATGGGGGTTGGCCTTGTTTGGAGGTGCCAAGGCCAGAACGGGCCGAACCTGGCCGAGTTCCCTTCTTTCTCCAACTTGGCCGGTGCCATAGCCTCCCCAGGGGTAGAACATGACCCTCAGAAGGTGCTCCAACTGACGGCACTCGAAAAGCTCGATTCGTTTGTGAGTTATAAATTTCAAGGGTTTAATACTATGGAAAATCGTAAATCACAAACGACACGAGATTTTCGAGTTCCGTCAGTTGGAGCACTTTCTAAAAATCATGTTTTACCATTGGGGAAGCTTTGACATGCTCAAAGTTTAACGAAAATGGGGGTTGGCCTTGTTTAGAGGTGCCAGGGCCAGAACGGGCCGAACCTGGCCGAGTTCCCTTCTTTCTACAACTTGGCCGGTGCCATAGCCTCCCCAGGGGTAGAACATGACCCTCACAAGGTGCTCCAACTGACAGCACTCGAAAATATCGATTCCTTTGTGAGTTATCAATTTCAAGGGTTTAATACTATGGAAAATCGTAAATCACAAACGACACGAGATTTTCGAGTTCCGTCAGTCAGAACACTTTCTAAAAATCATGTTTTACCATTGGGGAAGCTTTGACATGCTCAAAGTTTAACGAAAATGGGGGTTGGCCTTGTTTGGAGGTGCCAGGGCCAGAACGGGCCGAACCTGGCCGAGTTCCCTTCTTTCTCCAACTTGGCCGGTGCCATAGGCTCCCCAGGGGTAGAACATGACCCTCAGAAGGTGCTCCAACTGACGGCACTCGAAAAGCTCGATTCGTTTGTGAGTTATGAATTTCAAGGGTTTAATACTATGGAAAATCGTAAATCACAAACGACACGAGATTTTGGAGTTCCGTCAGTTGGAGCACTTTCTAAAAATCATGTTTTACCACTGTGGAAGCTTTGACATGCTCAAAGTTTAACGAAAATGGGGGTTGGGCTTGTTTGGAGGTGCCTGGGCCAGAACGGGCCGAAACTGGCCGAGTTCCCTTCTTTCTCCAACTTGGCCGGTGCCATAGCTTCCCCAGGGGTAGAACATGACCCTCAGAAGGTGCTCCTACTGACGGCACACGAAAAGCTCGATTCGTTTGTGAGTTATGAATTTCCTCGGTTTAATACCATGGAAAATCGTAAATCACAAACGACACGAGATTTTCGAGTTCCGTCAGTTGGAGCACTTTCTAAAAATCATGTTTTACCATTGGGGAAGCTTTGACATGCTCAAAGTTTAACGAAAATGGGGGTTGGCCTTGTTTAGAGGTGCCAGGGCCAGAACGGGCCGAACCTGGCCGAGTTCCCTTCTTTCTACAACTTGGCCGGTGCCATAGCCTCCCCAGGGGTAGAACATGACCCTCAGAAGGTGCTCCAACTGACAGCGCTCGAAAATATCGATTCCTTTGTGAGTTATGAATTTCAAGGGTTTAATACTATGGAAAATCGTAAATCACAAACGACACGAGATTTTCGAGTTCCGTCAGTCAGAACACTTTCTAAAAATCATGTTTTACCATTGGGGAAGCTTTGACATGCTCAAAGTTTAACGAAAATGGGGGTTGGCCTTGTTTGGAGGTGCCAGGGCCAGAACGGGCCGAACCTGGCCGAGTTCCCTTCTTTCTCCAACTTGGCCGGTGCCATAGCCTCCCCAGGGGTAGAACATGACCCTCAGAAGGTGCTCCAACTGACGGCACTCGATTTGTTTGTGAGTTATGAATTTCCTCGGTTTAATACTATGGAAAATCGTAAATCACAAACGACACGAGATTTTCGAGTTCCGTCAGTTGGAGCACTTTCTAAAAATCATGTTTTACCATTGGGGAAGCTTTGACATGCTCAAAGTTTAACGAAAATGGGGGTTGGCCTTGTTTGGAGGTGCCAGGGCCAGAACGGGCCGAACCTGGCCGAGTTCCCTTCTTTCTCCAACTTGGCCGGTGCCATAGCCTCCCCAGGGGTAGAACATGACCCTCAGAAGGTGCTCCAACTGACGGCACTCGAAAAGCTCGATTCGTTTGTGAGTTATGAATTTCAAGGGTTTAATACTATGGAAAATCGTAAATCACAAACGACACGAGATTTTCGAGTTCCGTCAGTTGGAGCACTTTCTAAAAATCATGTTTTACCATTGGGGAAGCTTTGACATGCTCAAAGTTTAACGAAAATGGGGGTTGGCCTTGTTTAGAGGTGCCAGGTCCAGAACGGGCCGAACCTGGCCGAGTTCCCTTCTTTCTACAACTTGGCCGGTGCCATAGCCTCCCCAGGGGTAGAACATGACGCTCACAAGGTGCTCCAACTGACAGCACTCGAAAATATCGATTCCTTTGTGAGTTATCAATTTCAAGGGTTTAATACTATGGAAAATCGTAAATCACAAACGACACGAGATTTTCGAGTTCCGTCAGTCAGAACACTTTCTAAAAATCATGTTTTACCATTGGGGAAGCTTTGACATGCTCAAAGTTTAACGAAAATGGGGGTTGGCCTTGTTTGGAGGTGCCAGGGCCAGAACGGGCCGAACCTGGCCGAGTTCCCTTCTTTCTCCAACTTGGCCGGTGCCATAGGCTCCCCAGGGGTAGAACATGACCCTCAGAAGGTGCTCCAACTGACGGCACTCGAAAAGCTCGATTCGTTTGTGAGTTATGAATTTCAAGGGTTTAATACTATGGAAAATCGTAAATCACAAACGACACGAGATTTTGGAGTTCCGTCAGTTGGAGCACTTTCTAAAAATCATGTTTTACCACTGTGGAAGCTTTGACATGCTCAAAGTTTAACGAAAATGGGGGTTGGGCTTGTTTGGAGGTGCCTGGGCCAGAACGGGCCGAAACTGGCCGAGTTCCCTTCTTTCTCCAACTTGGCCGGTGCCATAGCCTCCCCAGGGGTAGAACATGACCCTCAGAAGGTGCTCCTACTGACGGCACTCGAAAAGCTCGATTCGTTTGTGAGTTATGAATTTCCTCGGTTTAATACCATGGAAAATCGTAAATCACAAACGACACGAGATTTTCGAGTTCCGTCAGTTGGAGCACTTTCTAAAAATCATGTTTTACCATTGGGGAAGCTTTGACATGCTCAAAGTTTAACGAAAATGGGGGTTGGCCTTGTTTAGAGGTGCCAGGGCCAGAACGGGCCGAACCTGGCCGAGTTCCCTTCTTTCTACAACTTGGCCGGTGCCATAGCCTCCCCAGGGGTAGAACATGACCCTCAGAAGGTGCTCCAACTGACAGCGCTCGAAAATATCGATTCCTTTGTGAGTTATGAATTTCAAGGGTTTAATACTATGGAAAATCGTAAATCACAAACGACACGAGATTTTCGAGTTCCGTCAGTCAGAACACTTTCTAAAAATCATGTTTTACCATTGGGGAAGCTTTGACATGCTCAAAGTTTAACGAAAATGGGGGTTGGCCTTGTTTGGAGGTGCCAGGGCCAGAACGGGCCGAACCTGGCCGAGTTCCCTTCTTTCTCCAACTTGGCCGGTGCCATAGCCTCCCCAGGGGTAGAACATGACCCTCAGAAGGTGCTCCAACTGACGGCACTCGATTTGTTTGTGAGTTATGAATTTCCTCGGTTTAATACTATGGAAAATCGTAAATCACAAACGACACGAGATTTTCGAGTTCCGTCAGTTGGAGCACTTTCTAAAAATCATGTTTTACCATTGGGGAAGCTTTGACATGCTCAAAGTTTAACGAAAATGGGGGTTGGCCTTGTTTGGAGGTGCCAGGGCCAGAACGGGCCGAACCTGGCCGAGTTCCCTTCTTTCTCCAACTTGGCCGGTGCCATAGCCTCCCCAGGGGTAGAACATGACCCTCAGAAGGTGCTCCAACTGACGGCACTCGAAAAGCTCGATTCGTTTGTGAGTTATGAATTTCAAGGGTTTAATACTATGGAAAATCGTAAATCACAAACGACACGAGATTTTCGAGTTCCGTCAGTTGGAGCACTTTCTAAAAATCATGTTTTACCATTGGGGAAGCTTTGACATGCTCAAAGTTTAACGAAAATGGGGGTTGGCCTTGTTTAGAGGTGCCAGGTCCAGAACGGGCCGAACCTGGCCGAGTTCCCTTCTTTCTACAACTTGGCCGGTGCCATAGCCTCCCCAGGGGTAGAACATGACCCTCACAAGGTGCTCCAACTGACAGCACTCGAAAATATCGATTCCTTTGTGAGTTATCAATTTCAAGGGTTTAATACTATGGAAAATCGTAAATCACAAACGACACGAGATTTTCGAGTTCCGTCAGTCAGAACACTTTCTAAAAATCATGTTTTACCATTGGGGAAGCTTTGACATGCTCAAAGTTTAACGAAAATGGGGGTTGGCCTTGTTTGGAGGTGCCAGGGCCAGAACGGGCCGAACCTGGCCGAGTTCCCTTCTTTCTCCAACTTGGCCGGTGCCATAGGCTCCCCAGGGGTAGAACATGACCCTCAGAAGGTGCTCCAACTGACGGCACTCGAAAAGCTCGATTCGTTTGTGAGTTATGAATTTCAAGGGTTTAATACTATGGAAAATCGTAAATCACAAACGACACGAGATTTTGGAGTTCCGTCAGTTGGAGCACTTTCTAAAAATCATGTTTTACCACTGTGGAAGCTTTGACATGCTCAAAGTTTAACGAAAATGGGGGTTGGGCTTGTTTGGAGGTGCCTGGGCCAGAACGGGCCGAAACTGGCCGAGTTCCTTTCTTTCTCCAACTTGGCCGGTGCCATAGCCTCCCCAGGGGTAGAACATGACCCTCAGAAGGTGCTCCTACTGACGGCACTCGAAAAGCTCGATTCGTTTGTGAGTTATGAATTTCCTCGGTTTAATACCATGGAAAATCGTAAATCACAAACGACACGAGATTTTCGAGTTCCGTCAGTTGGAGCACTTTCTAAAAATCATGTTTTACCATTGGGGAAGCTTTGACATGCTCAAATTTTAACGAAAATGGGGGTTGGCCTTGTTTAGAGGTGCCAGGGCCAGAACGGGCCGAACCTGGCCGAGTTCCCTTCTTTCTACAACTTGGCCGGTGCCATAGCCTCCCCAGGGGTAGAACATGACCCTCAGAATGTGCTCCAACTGACAGCGCTCGAAAATATCGATTCCTTTGTGAGTTATGAATTTCAAGGGTTTAATACTATGGAAAATCGTAAATCACAAAGGACACGAGATTTTCGAGTTCCGTCAGTCAGAACACTTTCTAAAAATCATGTTTTACCATTGGGGAAGCTTTGACATGCTCAAAGTTTAACGAAAATGGGGGTTGGCCTTGTTTGGAGGTGCCAGGGCCAGAACGGGCCGAACCTGGCCGAGTTCCCTTCTTTCTCCAACTTGGCCGGTGCCATAGCCTCCCCAGGGGTAGAACATGACCCTCAGAAGGTGCTCCAACTGACGGCACTCGATTTGTTTGTGAGTTATGAATTTCCTCGGTTTAATACTATGGAAAATCGTAAATCACAAACGACACGAGATTTTCGAGTTCCGTCAGTTGGAGCACTTTCTAAAAATCATGTTTTACCATTGGGGAAGCTTTGACATGCTCAAAGTTTAACGAAAATGGGGGTTGGCCTTGTTTGGAGGTGCCAGGGCCAGAACGGGCCGAACCTGGCCGAGTTCCCTTCTTTCTCCAACTTGGCCGGTGCCAAAGCCTCCCCAGGGGTAGAACATGACCCTCAGAAGGTGCTCCAACTGACGGCACTCGAAAAGCTCGATTCGTTTGTGAGTTATGAATTTCAAGGGTTTAATACTATGGAAAATCGTAAATCACAAACGACACGAGATTTTCGAGTTCCGTCAGTTGGAGCACTTTCTAAAAATCATGTTTTACCATTGGGGAAGTTTTGACATGCTCAAAGTTTAACGAAAATGGGGGTTGGCCTTGTTTAGAGGTGCCAGGGCCAGAACGGGCCGAACCTGGCCGAGTTCCCTTCTTTCTACAACTTGGCCGGTGCCATAGCCTCCCCAGGGGTAGAACATGACCCTCACAAGGTGCTCCAACTGACAGCACTCGAAAATATCGATTCCTTTGTGAGTTATCAATTTCAAGGGTTTAATACTATAGAAAATCGTAAATCACAAACGACACGAGATTTTCGAGTTCCGTCAGTCGGAACACTTTCTAAAAATCATGTTTTACCATTGGCGAAGCTTTGACATGCTCAAAGTTTAACGAAAATGGGGGTTGGCCTTGTTTAGAGGTGCCAGGGCCAGAACGGACCGAACCTAGCCGAGTTCCCTTCTTTCTCCAACTTGGCCGGTACCATAGCCTCCCCAGGGGTAGAACATGACCCTCAGAAGGTGCTCCAACTGACGGCACTCGAAAAGCTCGATTCGTTTGTGAGTTATGAATTTCAAGGGTTTAATACTATGGAAAATCGTAAATCACAAACGACACGAGATTTTCGAGTTCCGTCAGTCAGAACACTTTCTAAAAATCATGTTTTACCATTGGGGAAGCTTTGACATGCTCAAAGTTTAACGAAAATGGGGGTTGGCCTTGTTTGGAGGTGCCAGGGCCAGAACGGGCCGAACCTGGCCGAGTTCCCTTCTTTCTCCAACTTGGCCGGTGCCATAGCCTCCCCAGGGGTAGAACATGACCCTCAGAAGGTGCTCCAACTGACGGCACTCGATTTGTTTGTGAGTTATGAATTTCCTCGGTTTAATACTATGGAAAATCGTAAATCACAAACGACACGAGATTTCGAGTTCCGTCAGTTGGAGCACTTTCTAAAAATCATGTTTTACCATTGGGGAAGCTTTGACATGCTCAAAGTTTAACGAAAATGGGGGTTGGCCTTGTTTAGAGGTGCCAGGTCCAGAACGGGCCGAACCTGGCCGAGTTCCCTTCTTTCTACAACTTGGCCGGTGCCATAGCCTCCCCAGGGGTAGAACATGACCCTCACAAGGTGCTCCAACTGACAGCACTCGAAAATATCGATTCCTTTGTGAGTTATCAATTTCAAGGGTTTAATACTATGGAAAATCGTAAATCACAAACGACACGAGATTTTCGAGTTCCGTCAGTCAGAACACTTTCTAAAAATCATGTTTTACCATTGGGGAAGCTTTGACATGCTCAAAGTTTAACGAAAATGGGGGTTGGCCTTGTTTGGAGGTGCCAGGGCCAGAACGGGCCGAACCTGGCCGAGTTCCCTTCTTTCTCCAACTTGGCCGGTGCCATAGGCTCCCCAGGGGTAGAACATGACCCTCAGAAGGTGCTCCAACTGACGGCACTCGAAAAGCTCGATTCGTTTGTGAGTTATGAATTTCAAGGGTTTAATACTATGGAAAATCGTAAATCACAAACGACACGAGATTTTGGAGTTCCGTCAGTTGGAGCACTTTCTAAAAATCATGTTTTACCACTGTGGAAGCTTTGACATGCTCAAAGTTTAACGAAAATGGGGGTTGGGCTTGTTTGGAGGTGCCTGGGCCAGAACGGGCCGAAACTGGCCGAGTTCCTTTCTTTCTCCAACTTGGCCGGTGCCATAGCCTCCCCAGGGGTAGAACATGACCCTCAGAAGGTGCTCCTACTGACGGCACTCGAAAAGCTCGATTCGTTTGTGAGTTATGAATTTCCTCGGTTTAATACCATGGAAAATCGTAAATCACAAACGACACGAGATTTTCGAGTTCCGTCAGTTGGAGCACTTTCTAAAAATCATGTTTTACCATTGGGGAAGCTTTGACATGCTCAAATTTTAACGAAAATGGGGGTTGGCCTTGTTTAGAGGTGCCAGGGCCAGAACGGGCCGAACCTGGCCGAGTTCCCTTCTTTCTACAACTTGGCCGGTGCCATAGCCTCCCCAGGGGTAGAACATGACCCTCAGAATGTGCTCCAACTGACAGCGCTCGAAAATATCGATTCCTTTGTGAGTTATGAATTTCAAGGGTTTAATACTATGGAAAATCGTAAATCACAAAGGACACGAGATTTTCGAGTTCCGTCAGTCAGAACACTTTCTAAAAATCATGTTTTACCATTGGGGAAGCTTTGACATGCTCAAAGTTTAACGAAAATGGGGGTTGGCCTTGTTTGGAGGTGCCAGGGCCAGAACGGGCCGAACCTGGCCGAGTTCCCTTCTTTCTCCAACTTGGCCGGTGCCATAGCCTCCCCAGGGGTAGAACATGACCCTCAGAAGGTGCTCCAACTGACGGCACTCGATTTGTTTGTGAGTTATGAATTTCCTCGGTTTAATACTATGGAAAATCGTAAATCACAAACGACACGAGATTTTCGAGTTCCGTCAGTTGGAGCACTTTCTAAAAATCATGTTTTACCATTGGGGAAGCTTTGACATGCTCAAAGTTTAACGAAAATGGGGGTTGGCCTTGTTTGGAGGTGCCAGGGCCAGAACGGGCCGAACCTGGCCGAGTTCCCTTCTTTCTACAACTTGGCCGGTGCCATAGCCTCCCCAGGGGTAGAACATGACCCTCAGAAGGTGCTCCAACTGACAGCACTCGAAAATATCGATTCCTTTGTGAGTTATGAATTTCAAGGGTTTAATACTATGGAAAATCGTAAATCACAAACGACACAAGATTTTCGAGTTCCGTCAGTCGGAACACTTTCTAAAAATCATGTTTTACCATTGGCGAAGCTTTGACATGCTCAAAGTTTAACGAAAATGGGGGTTGGCCTTGTTTGGAGGTGCCAGGGCCAGAACGGGCCGAACCTGGCTGAGTTCCCTTCTTTCTCCAACTTGGCCGGTGCCATAACCTCCCCAGGGGTAGAACATGACCCTCAGAAGGTGCTCCAACTGACGGCACTCGAAAAGCTCGATTCGTTTGTGAGTTATGAATTTCAAGGGTTTAATACTATGGAAAATCGTAAATCACAAACGACACGAGATTTTCGAGTTCCTTCAGTTGGAGCACTTTCTAAAAATCATGTTTTACCATTGGGGAAGCTTTGACATGCTCAAAGTTTAACGAAAATGGGGGTTGACCTTGTTTAGAGGTGCCAGGGCCAGAACGGGCCGAACCTGGCCGAGTTCCCTTCTTTCTACAACTTGGCCGGTGCCATAGCCTCCCCAGGGGTAGAACATGACCCTCAGAAGGTGCTCCAACTGACGGCACTCGAAAAGCTCGATTCGTTTGTGAGTTATGAATTTCAAGGGTTTAATACTATGGAAAATCGTAAATCACAAACGACACGAGATTTTGGAGTTCCGTCAGTTGGAGCACTTTCTAAAAATCATGTTTTACCACTGGGGAAGCTTTGACATGCTCAAAGTTTAACGAAAATGGGCGTTGGCCTTGTTTAGAGGTGCCAGGGCCAGAACGGGCCGAACCTAGCCGAGTTCCCTTCTTTCCCCAACTTGGCCAGTGCCATAGGCTCCCCAGGGGTAGAACATGACCCTCAGAAGGTGCTCCAACTGACGGCACTCGAAAAGCTCGATTCGTTTGTGAGTTATGAATTTCAAGGGTTTAATACTATGGAAAATCGTAAATCACAAACGACACGAGATTTTGGAGTTCCGTCAGTTGGAGCACTTTCTAAAAGTCATGTTTTACCACTGTGGAAGCTTTGTCATGCTCAAAGTTTAACGAAAATGGGGGTTGGGCTTGTTTAGAGGTGCCTGGGCCAGAACGGGCCGAAACTGGCCGAGTTCCCGTCTTTCTCCAACTTGGCCGGTGCCATAGCCTCCCCAGGGGTAGAACATGACCCTCAGAAGGTGCTCCAACTGACGGCACTCGAAAAGCTCGATTCGTTTGTGAGTTATGAATTTCCTCGGTTTAATACTATGGAAAATCGTAAATCACAAACGACACGAGATTTTCGAGTTCCGTCAGTTGGAGCACTTTCTAAAAATCATGTTTTACCATTGGGGAAGCTTTGACATGCTCAAAGTTTAACGAAAATGGGGGTTGGCCTTGTTTAGAGGTGCCAGGGCCAGAACGGGCCGAACCTGGCCGAGTTCCCTTCTTTCTACAACTTGGCCGGTGCCATAGCCTCCCCAGGGGTAGAACATGACCCTCAGAAGGTGCTCCAACTGACAGCACTCGAAAATATCGATTCCTTTGTGAGTTATGAATTTCAAGGGTTTAATACTATGGAAAATCGTAAATCACAAACGACACAAGATTTTCGAGTTCCGTCAGTCGGAACACTTTCTAAATATCATGTTTTACCATTGGGGAAGCTTTGACATGCTCAAAGTTTAACGAAAATGGGGGTTGGCCTTGTTTAGAGGTGCCAGGGCCAGAACGGGCCGAACCTGGCCGAGTTCCCTTCTTTCTACAACTTGGCCGGTGCCATAGCCTCCCCAGGGGTAGAACATGACCCTCAGAAGGTGCTCCAACTGACAGCACTCGAAAATATCGATTCCTTTGTGAGTTATGAATTTCAAGGGTTTAATACTATGGAAAATCGTAAATCACAAACGACACAAGATTTTCGAGTTCCGTCAGTCGGAACACTTTCTAAAAATCATGTTTTACCATTGGCGAAGCTTTGACATGCTCAAAGTTTAACGAAAATGGGGGTTGGCCTTGTTTGGAGGTGCCAGGGCCAGAACGGGCCGAACCTGGCTGAGTTCCCTTCTTTCTCCAACTTGGCCGGTGCCATAGCCTCCCCAGGGGTAGAACATGACCCTCAGAAGGTGCTCCAACTGACGGCACTCGAAAAGCTCGATTCGTTTGTGAGTTATGAATTTCAAGGGTTTAATACTATGGAAAATCGTAAATCACAAACGACACGAGATTTTCGAGTTCCGTCAGTTGGAGCACTTTCTAAAAATCATGTTTTACCATTGGGGAAGCTTTGACATGCTCAAAGTTTAACGAAAATGGGGGTTGACCTTGTTTAGAGGTGCCAGGGCCAGAACGGGCCGAACCTGGCCGAGTTCCCTTCTTTCTACAACTTGGCCGGTGCCATAGCCTCCCCAGGGGTAGAACATGACCCTCAGAAGGTGCTCCAACTGACGGCACTCGAAAAGCTCGATTCGTTTGTGAGTTATGAATTTCAAGGGTTTAATACTATGGAAAATCGTAAATCACAAACGACACGAGATTTTGGAGTTCCGTCAGTTGGAGCACTTTCTAAAAATCATGTTTTACCACTGGGGAAGCTTTGACATGCTCAAAGTTTAACGAAAATGGGCGTTGGCCTTGTTTAGAGGTGCCAGGGCCAGAACGGGCCGAACCTAGCCGAGTTCCCTTCTTTCCCCAACTTGGCCGGTGCCATAGGCTCCCCAGGGGTAGAACATGACCCTCAGAAGGTGCTCCAACTGACGGCACTCGAAAAGCTCGATTCGTTTGTGAGTTATGAATTTCAAGGGTTTAATACTATGGAAAATCGTAAATCACAAACGACACGAGATTTTGGAGTTCCGTCAGTTGGAGCACTTTCTAAAAGTCATGTTTTACCACTGTGGAAGCTTTGTCATGCTCAAAGTTTAACGAAAATGGGGGTTGGGCTTGTTTAGAGGTGCCTGGGCCAGAACGGGCCGAAACTGGCCGAGTTCCCTTCTTTCTCCAACTTGGCCGGTGCCATAGCCTCCCCAGGGGTAGAACATGACCCTCAGAAGGTGCTCCAACTGACGGCACTCGAAAAGCTCGATTCGTTTGTGAGTTATGAATTTCCTCGGTTTAATACTATGGAAAATCGTAAATCACAAACGACACGAGATTTTCGAGTTCCGTCAGTTGGAGCACTTTCTAAAAATCATGTTTTACCATTGGGGAAGCTTTGACATGCTCAAAGTTTAACGAAAATGGGGGTTGGCCTTGTTTAGAGGTGCCAGGGCCAGAACGGGCCGAACCTGGCCGAGTTCCCTTCTTTCTACAACTTGGCCGGTGCCATAGCCTCCCCAGGGGTAGAACATGACCCTCAGAAGGTGCTCCAACTGACAGCACTCGAAAATATCGATTCCTTTGTGAGTTATGAATTTCAAGGGTTTAATACTATGGAAAATCGTAAATCACAAACGACACAAGATTTTCGAGTTCCGTCAGTCGGAACACTTTCTAAATATCATGTTTTACCATTGGCGAAGCTTTGACATGCTCAAAGTTTAACGAAAATGGGGGTTGGCCTTGTTTAGAGGTGCCAGGGCCAGAACGGGCCGAACCTGGCCGAGTTCCCTTCTTTCTACAACTTGGCCGGTGCCATAGCCTCCCCAGGGGTAGAACATGACCCTCAGAAGGTGCTCCAACTGACAGCACTCGAAAATATCGATTCCTTTGTGAGTTATGAATTTCAAGGGTTTAATACTATGGAAAATCGTAAATCACAAACGACACGAGATTTTCGAGTTCCGTCAGTCAGAACACTTTCTAAAAATCATGTTTTACCATTGGGGAAGCTTTGACATGCTCAAAGTTTAACGAAAATGGGGGTTGGCCATGTTTGGAGGTGCCAGGGCCAGAACGGGCCGAACCTGGCCGAGTTCCCTTCTTTCTCCAACTTGGCCGGTGCCATAGCCTCCCCAGGGGTAGAACATGACCCTCAGAAGGTGCTCCAACTGACGGCAGTCGAAAAGCTCGATTCGTTTGTGAGTTATGAATTTCAAGGGTTTAATACTATGGAAAATCGTAAATCACAAACGACACGAGATTTTCGAGTTCCGTCAGTTGGAGCACTTTCTAAAAATCATGTTTTACCATTGGGGAAGCTTTGACATGCTCAAAGTTTAACGAAAATGGGGGTTGGCCTTGTTTAGAGGTGCCAGGGCCAGAACGGGCCGAACCTGGCCGAGTTCCCTTCTTTCTACAACTTGGCCGGTGCCATAGCCTCCCCAGGGGTAGAACATGACCCTCAGAAGGTGCTCCAACTGACAGCACTCGAAAATATCGATTCCTTTGTGAGTTATGAATTTCAAGGGTTTAATACTATGGAAAATCGTAAATCACAAACGACACGAGATTTTCGAGTTCCGTCAGTCGGAACACTTTCTAAATATCATGTTTTACCATTGGCGAAGCTTTGACATGCTCAAAGTTTAACGAAAATGGGGGTTGGGCTTGTTTGGAGGTGCCTGGGCCAGAACGGGCCGAAACTGGCCGAGTTCCCTTCTTTCTCCAACTTGGCCGGTGCCATAGCCTCCCCAGGGGTAGAACATGACCCTCAGAAGGTGCTCCTACTGACGGCACTCGAAAAGCTCGATTCGTTTGTGAGTTATGAATTTCCTCGGTTTAATACCATGGAAAATCGTAAATCACAAACGACACGAGATTTTCGAGTTCCGTCAGTTGGAGCACTTTCTAAAAATCATGTTTTACCATTGGGGAAGCTTTGACATGCTCAAAGTTTAACGAAAATGGGGGTTGGCCTTGTTTAGAGGTGCCAGGGCCAGAACGGGCCGAACCTGGCCGAGTTCCCTTCTTTCTACAACTTGGCCGGTGCCATAGCCTCCCCAGGGGTAGAACATGACCCTCAGAAGGTGCTCCAACTGACAGCGCTCGAAAATATCGATTCCTTTGTGAGTTATGAATTTCAAGGGTTTAATACTATGGAAAATCGTAAATCACAAACGACACGAGATTTTCGAGTTCCGTCAGTCGGAACACTTTCTAAAAATCATGTTTTACCATTGGGGAAGCTTTGACATGCTCAAAGTTTAACGAAAATGGGGGTTGACCTTGTTTAGAGGTGCCAGGGCCAGAACGGGCCGAACCTGGCCGAGTTCCCTTCTTTCTACAACTTGGCCGGTGCCATAGCCTCCCCAGGGGTAGAACATGACCCTCAGAAGGTGCTCCAACTGACGGCACTCGAAAAGCTCGATTCGTTTGTGAGTTATGAATTTCAAGGGTTTAATACTATGGAAAATCGTAAATCACAAACGACACGAGATTTTGGAGTTCCGTCAGTTGGAGCACTTTCTAAAAATCATGTTTTACCACTGGGGAAGCTTTGACATGCTCAAAGTTTAACGAAAATGGGCGTTGGCCTTGTTTAGAGGTGCCAGGGCCAGAACGGGCCGAACCTAGCCGAGTTCCCTTCTTTCCCCAACTTGGCCGGTGCCATAGGCTCCCCAGGGGTAGAACATGACCCTCAGAAGGTGCTCCAACTGACGGCACTCGAAAAGCTCGATTCGTTTGTGAGTTATGAATTTCAAGGGTTTAATACTATGGAAAATCGTAAATCACAAACGACACGAGATTTTGGAGTTCCGTCAGTTGGAGCACTTTCTAAAAGTCATGTTTTACCACTGTGGAAGCTTTGTCATGCTCAAAGTTTAACGAAAATGGGGGTTGGGCTTGTTTAGAGGTGCCTGGGCCAGAACGGGCCGAAACTGGCCGAGTTCCCTTCTTTCTCCAACTTGGCCGGTGCCATAGCCTCCCCAGGGGTAGAACATGACCCTCAGAAGGTGCTCCAACTGACGGCACTCGAAAAGCTCGATTCGTTTGTGAGTTATGAATTTCCTCGGTTTAATACTATGGAAAATCGTAAATCACAAACGACACGAGATTTTCGAGTTCCGTCAGTTGGAGCACTTTCTAAAAATCATGTTTTACCATTGGGGAAGCTTTGACATGCTCAAAGTTTAACGAAAATGGGGGTTGGCCTTGTTTAGAGGTGCCAGGGCCAGAACGGGCCGAACCTGGCCGAGTTCCCTTCTTTCTACAACTTGGCCGGTGCCATAGCCTCCCCAGGGGTAGAACATGACCCTCAGAAGGTGCTCCAACTGACAGCACTCGAAAATATCGATTCCTTTGTGAGTTATGAATTTCAAGGGTTTAATACTATGGAAAATCGTAAATCACAAACGACACAAGATTTTCGAGTTCCGTCAGTCGGAACACTTTCTAAATATCATGTTTTACCATTGGCGAAGCTTTGACATGCTCAAAGTTTAACGAAAATGGGGGTTGGCCTTGTTTAGAGGTGCCAGGGCCAGAACGGGCCGAACCTGGCCGAGTTCCCTTCTTTCTACAACTTGGCCGGTGCCATAGCCTCCCCAGGGGTAGAACATGACCCTCAGAAGGTGCTCCAACTGACAGCACTCGAAAATATCGATTCCTTTGTGAGTTATGAATTTCAAGGGTTTAATACTATGGAAAATCGTAAATCACAAACGACACGAGATTTTCGAGTTCCGTCAGTCAGAACACTTTCTAAAAATCATGTTTTACCATTGGGGAAGCTTTGACATGCTCAAAGTTTAACGAAAATGGGGGTTGGCCATGTTTGGAGGTGCCAGGGCCAGAACGGGCCGAACCTGGCCGAGTTCCCTTCTTTCTCCAACTTGGCCGGTGCCATAGCCTCCCCAGGGGTAGAACATGACCCTCAGAAGGTGCTCCAACTGACGGCAGTCGAAAAGCTCGATTCGTTTGTGAGTTATGAATTTCAAGGGTTTAATACTATGGAAAATCGTAAATCACAAACGACACGAGATTTTCGAGTTCCGTCAGTTGGAGCACTTTCTAAAAATCATGTTTTACCATTGGGGAAGCTTTGACATGCTCAAAGTTTAACGAAAATGGGGGTTGGCCTTGTTTAGAGGTGCCAGGGCCAGAACGGGCCGAACCTGGCCGAGTTCCCTTCTTTCTACAACTTGGCCGGTGCCATAGCCTCCCCAGGGGTAGAACATGACCCTCAGAAGGTGCTCCAACTGACAGCACTCGAAAATATCGATTCCTTTGTGAGTTATGAATTTCAAGGGTTTAATACTATGGAAAATCGTAAATCACAAACGACACGAGATTTTCGAGTTCCGTCAGTCGGAACACTTTCTAAATATCATGTTTTACCATTGGCGAAGCTTTGACATGCTCAAAGTTTAACGAAAATGGGGGTTGGGCTTGTTTGGAGGTGCCTGGGCCAGAACGGGCCGAAACTGGCCGAGTTCCCTTCTTTCTCCAACTTGGCCGGTGCCATAGCCTCCCCAGGGGTAGAACATGACCCTCAGAAGGTGCTCCTACTGACGGCACTCGAAAAGCTCGATTCGTTTGTGAGTTATGAATTTCCTCGGTTTAATACCATGGAAAATCGTAAATCACAAACGACACGAGATTTTCGAGTTCCGTCAGTTGGAGCACTTTCTAAAAATCATGTTTTACCATTGGGGAAGCTTTGACATGCTCAAAGTTTAACGAAAATGGGGGTTGGCCTTGTTTAGAGGTGCCAGGGCCAGAACGGGCCGAACCTGGCCGAGTTCCCTTCTTTCTACAACTTGGCCGGTGCCATAGCCTCCCCAGGGGTAGAACATGACCCTCAGAAGGTGCTCCAACTGACAGCGCTCGAAAATATCGATTCCTTTGTGAGTTATGAATTTCAAGGGTTTAATACTATGGAAAATCGTAAATCACAAACGACACGAGATTTTCGAGTTCCGTCAGTCGGAACACTTTCTAAAAATCATGTTTTACCATTGGGGAAGCTTTGACATGCTCAAAGTTTAACGAAAATGGGGGTTGACCTTGTTTAGAGGTGCCAGGGCCAGAACGGGCCGAACCTGGCCGAGTTCCCTTCTTTCTACAACTTGGCCGGTGCCATAGCCTCCCCAGGGGTAGAACATGACCCTCAGAAGGTGCTCCAACTGACGGCACTCGAAAAGCTCGATTCGTTTGTGAGTTATGAATTTCAAGGGTTTAATACTATGGAAAATCGTAAATCACAAACGACACGAGATTTTGGAGTTCCGTCAGTTGGAGCACTTTCTAAAAATCATGTTTTACCACTGGGGAAGCTTTGACATGCTCAAAGTTTAACGAAAATGGGCGTTGGCCTTGTTTAGAGGTGCCAGGGCCAGAACGGGCCGAACCTAGCCGAGTTCCCTTCTTTCCCCAACTTGGCCGGTGCCATAGGCTCCCCAGGGGTAGAACATGACCCTCAGAAGGTGCTCCAACTGTCGGCACTCGAAAAGCTCGATTCGTTTGTGAGTTATGAATTTCAAGGGTTTAATACTATGGAAAATCGTAAATCACAAACGACACGAGATTTTGGAGTTCCGTCAGTTGGAGCACTTTCTAAAAGTCATGTTTTACCACTGTGGAAGCTTTGACATGCTCAAAGTTTAACGAAAATGGGGGTTGGGCTTGTTTAGAGGTGCCTGGGCCAGAACGGGCCGAAACTGGCCGAGTTCCCTTCTTTCTCCAACTTGGCCGGTGCCATAGCCTCCCCAGGGGTAGAACATGACCCTCAGAAGGTGCTCCAACTGACGGCACTCGAAAAGCTCGATTCGTTTGTGAGTTATGAATTTCCTCGGTTTAATACTATGGAAAATCGTAAATCACAAACGACACGAGATTTTCGAGTTCCGTCAGTTGGAGCACTTTCTAAAAATCATGTTTTACCATTGGGGAAGCTTTGACATGCTCAAAGTTTAACGAAAATGGGGGTTGGCCTTGTTTAGAGGTGCCAGGGCCAGAACGGGCCGAACCTGGCCGAGTTCCCTTCTTTCTACAACTTGGCCGGTGCCATAGCCTCCCCAGGGGTAGAACATGACCCTCAGAAGGTGCTCCAACTGACAGCACTCGAAAATATCGATTCCTTTGTGAGTTATGAATTTCAAGGGTTTAATACTATGGAAAATCGTAAATCACAAACGACACGAGATTTTCGAGTTCCGTCAGTCGGAACACTTTCTAAATATCATGTTTTACCATTGGCGAAGCTTTGACATGCTCAAAGTTTAACGAAAATGGGGGTTGGCCTTGTTTAGAGGTGCCAGGGCCAGAACGGGCCGAACCTGGCCGAGTTCCCTTCTTTCTACAACTTGGCCGGTGCCATAGCCTCCCCAGGGGTAGAACATGACCCTCAGAAGGTGCTCCAACTGACAGCACTCGAAAATATCGATTCCTTTGTGAGTTATGAATTTCAAGGGTTTAATACTATGGAAAATCGTAAATCACAAACGACACGAGATTTTCGAGTTCCGTCAGTCAGAACACTTTCTAAAAATCATGTTTTACCATTGGGGAAGCTTTGACATGCTCAAAGTTTAACGAAAATGGGGGTTGGCCATGTTTGGAGGTGCCAGGGCCAGAACGGGCCGAACCTGGCCGAGTTCCCTTCTTTCTCCAACTTGGCCGGTGCCATAGCCTCCCCAGGGGTAGAACATGACCCTCAGAAGGTGCTCCAACTGACGGCAGTCGAAAAGCTCGATTCGTTTGTGAGTTATGAATTTCAAGGGTTTAATACTATGGAAAATCGTAAATCACAAACGACACGAGATTTTCGAGTTCCGTCAGTTGGAGCACTTTCTAAAAATCATGTTTTACCATTGGGGAAGCTTTGACATGCTCAAAGTTTAACGAAAATGGGGGTTGGCCTTGTTTAGAGGTGCCAGGGCCAGAACGGGCCGAACCTGGCCGAGTTCCCTTCTTTCTACAACTTGGCCGGTGCCATAGCCTGCCCAGGGGTAGAACATGACCCTCAGAAGGTGCTCCAACTGACAGCACTCGAAAATATCGATTCCTTTGTGAGTTATGAATTTCAAGGGTTTAATACTATGGAAAATCGTAAATCACAAACGACACGAAATTTTCGAGTTCCGTCAGTCGGAACACTTTCTAAATATCATGTTTTACCATTGGCGAAGCTTTGACATGCTCAAAGTTTAACGAAAATGGGGGTTGGGCTTGTTTGGAGGTGCCTGGGCCAGAACGGGCCGAAACTGGCCGAGTTCCCTTCTTTCTCCAACTTGGCCGGTGCCATAGCCTCCCCAGGGGTAGAACATGACCCTCAGAAGGTGCTCCTACTGACGGCACTCGAAAAGCTCGATTCGTTTGTGAGTTATGAATTTCCTCGGTTTAATACCATGGAAAATCGTAAATCACAAACGACACGAGATTTTCGAGTTCCGTCAGTTGGAGCACTTTCTAAAAATCATGTTTTACCATTGGGGAAGCTTTGACATGCTCAAAGTTTAACGAAAATGGGGGTTGGCCTTGTTTAGAGGTGCCAGGGCCAGAACGGGCCGAACCTGGCCGAGTTCCCTTCTTTCTACAACTTGGCCGGTGCCATAGCCTCCCCAGGGGTAGAACATGACCCTCAGAAGGTGCTCCAACTGACAGCGCTCGAAAATATCGATTCCTTTGTGAGTTATGAATTTCAAGGGTTTAATACTATGGAAAATCGTAAATCACAAACGACACGAGATTTTCGAGTTCCGTCAGTCGGAACACTTTCTAAAAATCATGTTTTACCATTGGGGAAGCTTTGACATGCTCAAAGTTTAACGAAAATGGGGGTTGACCTTGTTTAGAGGTGCCAGGGCCAGAACGGGCCGAACCTGGCCGAGTTCCCTTCTTTCTACAACTTGGCCGGTGCCATAGCCTCCCCAGGGGTAGAACATGACCCTCAGAAGGTGCTCCCACTGACGGCACTCGAAAAGCTCGATTCGTTTGTGAGTTATGAATTTCAAGGGTTTAATACTATGGAAAATCGTAAATCACAAACGACACGAGATTTTGGAGTTCCGTCAGTTGGAGCACTTTCTAAAAATCATGTTTTACCACTGGGGAAGCTTTGACATGCTCAAAGTTTAACGAAAATGGGCGTTGGCCTTGTTTAGAGGTGCCAGGGCCAGAACGGGCCGAACCTAGCCGAGTTCCCTTCTTTCCCCAACTTGGCCGGTGCCATAGGCTCCCCAGGGGTAGAACATGACCCTCAGAAGGTGCTCCAACTGTCGGCACTCGAAAAGCTCGATTCGTTTGTGAGTTATGAATTTCAAGGGTTTAATACTATGGAAAATCGTAAATCACAAACGACACGAGATTTTGGAGTTCCGTCAGTTGGAGCACTTTCTAAAAGTCATGTTTTACCACTGTGGAAGCTTTGACATGCTCAAAGTTTAACGAAAATGGGGGTTGGGCTTGTTTAGAGGTGCCTGGGCCAGAACGGGCCGAAACTGGCCGAGTTCCCTTCTTTCTCCAACTTGGCCGGTGCCATAGCCTCCCCAGGGGTAGAACATGACCCTCAGAAGGTGCTCCAACTGACGGCACTCGAAAAGCTCGATTCGTTTGTGAGTTATGAATTTCCTCGGTTTAATACTATGGAAAATCGTAAATCACAAACGACACGAGATTTTCGAGTTCCGTCAGTTGGAGCACTTTCTAAAAATCATGTTTTACCATTGGGGAAGCTTTGACATGCTCAAAGTTTAACGAAAATGGGGGTTGGCCTTGTTTAGAGGTGCCAGGGCCAGAACGGGCCGAACCTGGCCGAGTTCCCTTCTTTCTACAACTTGGCCGGTGCCATAGCCTCCCCAGGGGTAGAACATGACCCTCAGAAGGTGCTCCAACTGACAGCACTCGAAAATATCGATTCCTTTGTGAGTTATGAATTTCAAGGGTTTAATACTATGGAAAATCGTAAATCACAAACGACACGAGATTTTCGAGTTCCGTCAGTCGGAACACTTTCTAAATATCATGTTTTACCATTGGCGAAGCTTTGACATGCTCAAAGTTTAACGAAAATGGGGGTTGGCCTTGTTTAGAGGTGCCAGGGCCAGAACGGGCCGAACCTGGCCGAGTTCCCTTCTTTCTACAACTTGGCCGGTGCCATAGCCTCCCCAGGGGTAGAACATGACCCTCAGAAGGTGCTCCAACTGACAGCACTCGAAAATATCGATTCCTTTGTGAGTTATGAATTTCAAGGGTTTAATACTATGGAAAATCGTAAATCACAAACGACACGAGATTTTCGAGTTCCGTCAGTCAGAACACTTTCTAAAAATCATGTTTTACCATTGGGGAAGCTTTGACATGCTCAAAGTTTAACGAAAATGGGGGTTGGCCATGTTTGGAGGTGCCAGGGCCAGAACGGGCCGAACCTGGCCGAGTTCCCTTCTTTCTCCAACTTGGCCGGTGCCATAGCCTCCCCAGGGGTAGAACATGACCCTCAGAAGGTGCTCCAACTGACGGCAGTCGAAAAGCTCGATTCGTTTGTGAGTTATGAATTTCAAGGGTTTAATACTATGGAAAATCGTAAATCACAAACGACACGAGATTTTCGAGTTCCGTCAGTTGGAGCACTTTCTAAAAATCATGTTTTACCATTGGGGAAGCTTTGACATGCTCAAAGTTTAACGAAAATGGGGGTTGGCCTTGTTTAGAGGTGCCAGGGCCAGAACGGGCCGAACCTGGCCGAGTTCCCTTCTTTCTACAACTTGGCCGGTGCCATAGCCTGCCCAGGGGTAGAACATGACCCTCAGAAGGTGCTCCAACTGACAGCACTCGAAAATATCGATTCCTTTGTGAGTTATGAATTTCAAGGGTTTAATACTATGGAAAATCGTAAATCACAAACGACACGAGATTTTCGAGTTCCGTCAGTCGGAACACTTTCTAAATATCATGTTTTACCATTGGCGAAGCTTTGACATGCTCAAAGTTTAACGAAAATGGGGGTTGGGCTTGTTTGGAGGTGCCTGGGCCAGAACGGGCCGAAACTGGCCGAGTTCCCTTCTTTCTCCAACTTGGCCGGTGCCATAGCCTCCCCAGGGGTAGAACATGACCCTCAGAAGGTGCTCCTACTGACGGCACTCGAAAAGCTCGATTCGTTTGTGAGTTATGAATTTCCTCGGTTTAATACCATGGAAAATCGTAAATCACAAACGACACGAGATTTTCGAGTTCCGTCAGTTGGAGCACTTTCTAAAAATCATGTTTTACCATTGGGGAAGCTTTGACATGCTCAAAGTTTAACGAAAATGGGGGTTGGCCTTGTTTAGAGGTGCCAGGGCCAGAACGGGCCGAACCTGGCCGAGTTCCCTTCTTTCTACAACTTGGCCGGTGCCATAGCCTCCCCAGGGGTAGAACATGACCCTCAGAAGGTGCTCCAACTGACAGCGCTCGAAAATATCGATTCCTTTGTGAGTTATGAATTTCAAGGGTTTAATACTATGGAAAATCGTAAATCACAAACGACACGAGATTTTCGAGTTCCGTCAGTCGGAACACTTTCTAAAAATCATGTTTTACCATTGGGGAAGCTTTGACATGCTCAAAGTTTAACGAAAATGGGGGTTGGGCTTGTTTGGAGGTGCCTGGGCCAGAACGGGCCGAAACTGGCCGAGTTCCCTTCTTTCTCCAACTTGGCCGGTGCCATAGCCTCCCCAGGGGTAGAACATGACCCTCAGAAGGTGCTCCTACTGACGGCACTCGAAAAGCTCGATTCGTTTGTGAGTTATGAATTTCCTCGGTTTAATACCATGGAAAATCGTAAATCACAAACGACATGAGATTTTCGAGTTCCGTCAGTCAGAACACTTTCTAAAAATCATGTTTTACCATTGGGGAAGCTTTGACATGCTCAAAGTTTAACGAAAATGGGGGTTGGCCTTGTTTGGAGGTGCCAGGGCCAGAACGGGCCGAACCTGGCCGAGTTCCCTTCTTTCTCCAACTTGGCCGGTGCCATAGCCTCCCCAGGGGTAGAACATGACCCTCAGAAGGTGCTCCAACTGACGGCACTCGAAAAGCTCGATTCGTTTGTGAGTTATGAATTTCAAGGGTTTAATACTATGGAAAATCGTAAATCACAAACGACACGAGATTTTCGAGTTCCGTCAGTTGGAGCACTTTCTAAAAATCATGTTTTACCATTGGGGAAGCTTTGACATGCTCAAAGTTTAACGAAAATGGGGGTTGGCCTTGTTTAGAGGTGCCAGGGCCAGAACGGGCCGAACCTGGCCGAGTTCCCTTCTTTCTACAACTTGGCCGGTGCCATAGCCTCCCCAGGGGTAGAACATGACCCTCAGAAGGTGCTCCAACTGACGGCACTCGAAAAGCTCGATTCGTTTGTGAGTTATGAATTTCAAGGGTTTAATACTATGGAAAATCGTAAATCACAAACGACACGAGATTTTGGAGTTCCGTCAGTTGGAGCACTTTCTTAAAATCATGTTTTACCACTGGGGAAGCTTTGACATGCTCAAAGTTTAACGAAAATGGGCGTTGGCCTTGTTTAGAGGTGCCAGGGCAAGAACGGGCCGAACCTAGCCGAGTTCCCTTCTTTCCCCAACTTGGCCGGTGCCATAGGCTCCCCAGGGGTAGAACATGACCCTCAGAAGGTGCTCCAACTGACGGCACTCGAAAAGCTCGATTCGTTTGTGAGTTATGAATTTCCTCGGTTTAATACTATGGAAAATCGTAAATCACAAACGACACGAGATTTTCGAGTTCCGTCAGTTGGAGCACTTTCTAAAAATCATGTTTTACCATTGGGGAAGCTTTGACATGCTCAAAGTTTAACGAAAATGGGGGTTGGCCT
This sequence comes from Rubus parviflorus, assembly GCA_029955375.1. Taxonomy (NCBI): domain Eukaryota; kingdom Viridiplantae; phylum Streptophyta; class Magnoliopsida; order Rosales; family Rosaceae; genus Rubus; species Rubus parviflorus. The sequence goes on along the minus strand of JARGGL010000008.1, from coordinate 137,245 downwards.
TGTTTAGAGGTGCCAGGGCCAGAACGGGCCGAACCTGGCCGAGTTCCCTTCTTTCTACAACTTGGCCGGTGCCATAGCCTCCCCAGGGGTAGAAGATGACCCTCAGAAGGTGCTCCAACTGACAGCACTCGAAAATATCGATTCCTTTGTGAGTTATGAATTTCAAGGGTTTAATACTATGGAAAATCGTAAATCACAAACGACACGAGATTTTCGAGTTCCGTCAGTCGGAACACTTTCTAAAAATCATGTTTTACCATTGGCGAAGCTTTGACATGCTCAAAGTTTAACGAAAATGGGGGTTGGCCTTGTTTAGAGGTGCCAGGGCCAGAACGGGCCGAACCTGGCCGAGTTCCCTTCTTTCTACAACTTGGCCGGTGCCATAGCCTCCCCAGGGGTAGAACATGACCCTCAGAAGGTGCTCCAACTGACAGCACTCGAAAATATCGATTCCTTTGTGAGTTATGAATTTCAAGGGTTTAATACTATGGAAAATCGTAAATCACAAACGACACGAGATTTTCGAGTTCCGTCAGTCAGAACACTTTCTAAAAATCATGTTTTACCATTGGGGAAGCTTTGACATGCTCAAAGTTTAACGAAAATGGGGGTTGGCCTTGTTTGGAGGTGCCAGGGCCAGAACGGGCCGAACCTGGCCGAGTTCCCTTCTTTCTCCAACTTGGCCGGTGCCATAGCCTCCCCAGGGGTAGAACATGACCCTCAGAAGGTGCTCCAACTGACGGCACTCGAAAAGCTCGATTCGTTTGTGAGTTATGAATTTCAAGGGTTTAATACTATGGAAAATCGTAAATCACAAACGACACGAGATTTTCGAGTTCCGTCAGTTGGAGCACTTTCTAAAAATCATGTTTTACCATTGGGGAAGCTTTGACATGCTCAAAGTTTAACGAAAATGGGGGTTGGCCTTGTTTAGAGGTGCCAGGGCCAGAACGGGCCGAACCTGGCCGAGTTCCCTTCTTTCTACAACTTGGCCGGTGCCATAGCCTCCCCAGGGGTAGAACATGACCCTCAGAAGGTGCTCCAACTGACAGCACTCGAAAATATCGATTCCTTTGTGAGTTATGAATTTCAAGGGTTTAATACTATGGAAAATCGTAAATCACAAACGACACGAGATTTTCGAGTTCCGTCAGTCGGAACACTTTCTAAAAATCATGTTTTACCATTGGCGAGGCTTTGACATGCTCAAAGATTAACGAAAATGGGGGTTGGCCTTGTTTAGAGGTGCCAGGGCCAGAACAGGCCGAACCTGGCCGAGTTCCCTTCTTTCTACAACTTGGCCGGTGCCATAGCCTCCCCAGGGGTAGAACATGACCCTCAGAAGGTGCTCCAACTGACAGCACTCGAAAATATCGATTCCTTTGTGAGTTATGAATTTCAAGGGTTTAATACTATGGAAAATCGTAAATCACAAACGACACGAGATTTTCGAGTTCCGTCAGTCAGAACACTTTCTAAAAATCATGTTTTACCATTGGGGAAGCTTTGACATGCTCAAAGTTTAACGAAAATGGGGGTTGGCCTTGTTTGGAGGTGCCAGGGCCAGAACGGGCCGAACCTGGCCGAGTTCCCTTCTTTCTCCAACTTGGCCGGTGCCATAGCCTCCCCAGGGGTAGAACATGACCCTCAGAAGGTGCTCCAACTGACGGCACTCGAAAAGCTTGATTTGTTTGTGAGTTATGAATTTCCTCGGTTTAACACTATGGAAAATCGTAAATCACAAACGACACGAGATTTTCGAGTTCCGTCAGTTGGAGCACTTTCTAAAAATCATGTTTTACCATTGGGGAAGCTTTGACATGCTCAAAGTTTAACGAAAATGGGGGTTGGCCTTGTTTAGAGGTGCCAGGGCCAGAACGGGCCAAACCTGGCCGAGTTCCCTTCTTTCTCCAACTTGGCCGGTGCCATAGCCTCTCCAGGGGTAGAACATGACCCTCAGAAGGTGCTCCATCTGACGGCACTCGAAAAGCTCGATTCGTTTGTGAGTTATGAATTTCAAGGGTTTAATACTATGGAAAATCGTAAATCACAAACGACACGAGATTTTCGAGTTCCGTCAGTTGGAGCACTTTCTAAAAATCATGTTTTACCATTGGGGAAGCTTTGACATGCTCAAAGTTTAACGAAAATGGGGGTTGGCCTTGTTTAGAGGTGCCAGGGCCAGAACGGGCCGAACCTGGCCGAGTTCCCTTCTTTCTACAACTTGGCCGGTGCCATAGCCTCCCCAGGGGTAGAACATGACCCTCAGAAGGTGCTCCAACTGACGGTACTCGAAAAGCTCGATTCGTTTGTGAGTTATGAATTTCCTCGGTTTAATACTATGGAAAATCGTAAATCACAAACGACACGAGTTTTCGAGTTCCGTCAGTTGGAGCACTTTCTAAAAATCATGTTTTACCATTGGGGAAGCTTTGACATGCTCAAAGTTTAACGAAAATGGGGGTTGGCCTTGTTTGGAGGTGCCAGGGCCAGAACGGGCCGAACCTGGCCGAGTTCCCTTCTTTCTCCAACTTGGCCGGTGCCATAGCCTCCCCAGGGGTAGAACATGACCCTCAGAAGGTGCTCCAACTGACGGCACTCGAAAAGCTCGATTCGTTCGTGAGTTATGAATTTCAAGGGTTTAATACTATGGAAAATCGTAAATCACAAACGACACGAGATTTTCGAGTTCCGTCAGTTGGAGCACTTTCTAAAAATCATGTTTTACCATTGGGGAAGCTTTGACATGCTCAAAGTTTAACGAAAATAGGGGTTGGCCTTGTTTAGAGGTGCCAGGGCCAGAACGGGCCGAATCTGGCCGAGTTCCCTTCTTTCTACAACTTGGCCGGTGCCATAGCCTCCCCAGGGGTAGAACATGACCCTCAGAAGGTGCTCCAACTGACGGCACTCGAAAAGCTCGATTCGTTTGTGAGTTATGAATTTCCTCGGTTTAATACTATGGAAAATCGTAAATCACAAACGACACGAGATTTTCGAGTTCCGTCAGTTGGAGCACTTTCTAAAAATCATGTTTTACCATTGGGGAAGCTTTGACATGCTCAAAGTTTAAAGAAAATGGGGGTTGGCCTTGTTTGGAGGTGCCAGGGCCAGAACGGGCCGAACCTGGCCGAGTTCCCTTCTTTCTCCAACTTGGCCGGTGCCATAGCCTCCCCAGGGGTAGAACATGACCCTCAGAAGGTGCTCCAACTGACGGCACTCGAAAAGCTCGATTCGTTTGTGAGTTATGAATTTCAAGGGTTTAATACTATGGAAAATCGTAAATCACAAACGACACGAGATTTTCGAGTTCCGTCAGTTGGAGCACTTTCTAAAAATCATGTTTTACCATTGGGGAAGCTTTGACATGCTCAAAGTTTAACGAAAATGGGGGTTGGCCTTGTTTAGAGGTGCCAGGGCCAGAACGGGCCGAACCTGGCCGAGTTCCCTTCTTTCTACAACTTGGCCGGTGCCATAGCCTCCCCAGGGGTAGAACATGACCCTCAGAAGGTGCTCCAACTGACAGCACTCGAAAATATCGATTCCTTTGTGAGTTATGAATTTCAAGGGTTTAATACTATGGAAAATCGTAAATCACAAACGACACGAGATTTTCGAGTTCCGTCAGTCGGAACACTTTCTAAAAATCATGTTTTACCATTGGCGAGGCTTTGACATGCTCAAAGATTAACGAAAATGGGGGTTGGCCTTGTTTAGAGGTGCCAGGGCCAGAACAGGCCGAACCTGGCCGAGTTCCCTTCTTTCTACAACTTGGCCGGTGCCATAGCCTCCCCAGGGGTAGAACATGACCCTCAGAAGGTGCTCCAACTGACAGCACTCGAAAATATCGATTCCTTTGTGAGTTATGAATTTCAAGGGTTTAATACTATGGAAAATCGTAAATCACAAACGACACGAGATTTTCGAGTTCCGTCAGTCAGAACACTTTCTAAAAATCATGTTTTACCATTGGGGAAGCTTTGACATGCTCAAAGTTTAACGAAAATGGGGGTTGGCCTTGTTTGGAGGTGCCAGGGCCAGAACGGGCCGAACCTGGCCGAGTTCCCTTCTTTCTCCAACTTGGCCGGTGCCATAGCCTCCCCAGGGGTAGAACATGACCCTCAGAAGGTGCTCCAACTGACGGCACTCGAAAAGCTTGATTTGTTTGTGAGTTATGAATTTCCTCGGTTTAACACTATGGAAAATCGTAAATCACAAACGACACGAGATTTTCGAGTTCCGTCAGTTGGAGCACTTTCTAAAAATCATGTTTTACCATTGGGGAAGCTTTGACATGCTCAAAGTTTAACGAAAATGGGGGTTGGCCTTGTTTAGAGGTGCCAGGGCCAGAACGGGCCAAACCTGGCCGAGTTCCCTTCTTTCTCCAACTTGGCCGGTGCCATAGCCTCTCCAGGGGTAGAACATGACCCTCAGAAGGTGCTCCATCTGACGGCACTCGAAAAGCTCGATTCGTTTGTGAGTTATGAATTTCAAGGGTTTAATACTATGGAAAATCGTAAATCACAAACGACACGAGATTTTCGAGTTCCGTCAGTTGGAGCACTTTCTAAAAATCATGTTTTACCATTGGGGAAGCTTTGACATGCTCAAAGTTTAACGAAAATGGGGGTTGGCCTTGTTTAGAGGTGCCAGGGCCAGAACGGGCCGAACCTGGCCGAGTTCCCTTCTTTCTACAACTTGGCCGGTGCCATAGCCTCCCCAGGGGTAGAACATGACCCTCAGAAGGTGCTCCAACTGACGGTACTCGAAAAGCTCGATTCGTTTGTGAGTTATGAATTTCCTCGGTTTAATACTATGGAAAATCGTAAATCACAAACGACACGAGTTTTCGAGTTCCGTCAGTTGGAGCACTTTCTAAAAATCATGTTTTACCATTGGGGAAGCTTTGACATGCTCAAAGTTTAACGAAAATGGGGGTTGGCCTTGTTTGGAGGTGCCAGGGCCAGAACGGGCCGAACCTGGCCGAGTTCCCTTCTTTCTCCAACTTGGCCGGTGCCATAGCCTCCCCAGGGGTAGAACATGACCCTCAGAAGGTGCTCCAACTGACGGCACTCGAAAAGCTCGATTCGTTCGTGAGTTATGAATTTCAAGGGTTTAATACTATGGAAAATCGTAAATCACAAACGACACGAGATTTTCGAGTTCCGTCAGTTGGAGCACTTTCTAAAAATCATGTTTTACCATTGGGGAAGCTTTGACATGCTCAAAGTTTAACGAAAATAGGGGTTGGCCTTGTTTAGAGGTGCCAGGGCCAGAACGGGCCGAATCTGGCCGAGTTCCCTTCTTTCTACAACTTGGCCGGTGCCATAGCCTCCCCAGGGGTAGAACATGACCCTCAGAAGGTGCTCCAACTGACGGCACTCGAAAAGCTCGATTCGTTTGTGAGTTATGAATTTCCTCGGTTTAATACTATGGAAAATCGTAAATCACAAACGACACGAGATTTTCGAGTTCCGTCAGTTGGAGCACTTTCTAAAAATCATGTTTTACCATTGGGGAAGCTTTGACATGCTCAAAGTTTAAAGAAAATGGGGGTTGGCCTTGTTTGGAGGTGCCAGGGCCAGAACGGGCCGAACCTGGCCGAGTTCCCTTCTTTCTCCAACTTGGCCGGTGCCATAGCCTCCCCAGGGGTAGAACATGACCCTCAGAAGGTGCTCCAACTGACGGCACTCGAAAAGCTCGATTCGTTTGTGAGTTATGAATTTCAAGGGTTTAATACTATGGAAAATCGTAAATCACAAACGACACGAGATTTTCGAGTTCCGTCAGTTGGAGCACTTTCTAAAAATCATGTTTTACCATTGGGGAAGCTTTGACATGCTCAAAGTTTAACGAAAATGGGGGTTGGCCTTGTTTAGAGGTGCCAGGGCCAGAACGGGCCGAACCTGGCCGAGTTCCCTTCTTTCTACAACTTGGCCGGTGCCATAGCCTCCCCAGGGGTAGAACATGACCCTCAGAAGGTGCTCCAACTGACAGCACTCGAAAATATCGATTCCTTTGTGAGTTATGAATTTCAAGGGTTTAATACTATGGAAAATCGTAAATCACAAACGACACGAGATTTTCGAGTTCCGTCAGTCGGAACACTTTCTAAAAATCATGTTTTACCATTGGCGAAGCTTTGACATGCTCAAAGTTTAACGAAAATGGGGGTTGGCCTTGTTTAGAGGTGCCAGGGCCAGAACGGGCCGAACCTGGCCGAGTTCCCTTCTTTCTACAACTTGGCCGGTGCCATAGCCTCCCCAGGGGTAGAACATGACCCTCAGAAGGTGCTCCAACTGACGGCACTCGAAAAGCTCGATTCGTTTGTGAGTTATGAATTTCAAGGGTTTAATACTATGGAAAATCGTAAATCACAAACGACACAAGATTTTCGAGTTCCGTCAGTTGGAGCACTTTCTAAAAATCATGTTTTACCATTGGGGAAGCTTTGACATGCTCAAAGTTTAACGAAAATGGGGGTTGGCCTTGTTTAGAGGTGCCAGGGCCAGAACGGGCCGAACCTGGCCGAGTTCCCTTCTTTCTACAACTTGGCCGGTGCCATAGCCTCCCCAGGGGTAGAACATGACCCTCAGAAGGTGCTCCAACTGACGGCACTCGAAAAGCTCGATTCGTTTGTGAGTTATGAATTTCTAGGGTTTAATACTATGGAAAATCGTAAATCACAAACGACACGAGATTTTCGAGTTCCGTCAGTTGGAACACTTTCTAAAAATCATGTTTTACCATTGGGGAAGCTTTGACATGCTCAAAGTTTAACGAAAATGGGGGTTGGCCTTGTTTACAGGTGCCAGGGCCAGAACGGGCCGAACCTGGCCGAGTTCCCTTCTTTCTACAACTTGGCCGGTGCCATAGCCTCCCCAGGGGTAGAACATGACCCTCAGAAGGTGCTCCAACTGACGGCACTCGAAAAGCTCGATTCGTTTGTGAGTTATGAATTTCCTCGGTTTAATACTATGGAAAATCGTAAATCACAAACGACACGAGATTTTCGAGTTCCGTCAGTTGGAGCACTTTCTAAAAATCATGTTTTACCATTGGGGAAGCTTTGACATGCTCAAAGTTTAACGAAAATGGGGGTTGGCCTTGTTTGGAGGTGCCAGGGCCAGAACGGGCCGAACCTGGCCGAGTTCCCTTCTTTCTCCAACTTGGCCGGTGCCATAGCCTCCCCAGGGGTAGAACATGACCCTCAGAAGGTGCTCCAACTGACGGCACTCGAAAAGCTCGATTCGTTTGTGAGTTATGAATTTCAAGGGTTTAATACTATGGAAAATCGTAAATCACAAACAACACGAGATTTTCAAGTTCCGTCAGTTGGAGCACTTTCTAAAAATCATGTTTTACCATTGGGGAAGCTTTGACATGCTCAAAGTTTAACGAAAATGGGGGTTGGCCTTGTTTAGAGGTGCCAGGGCCAGAACGGGCCGAACCTGGCCGAGTTCCCTTCTTTCTACAACTTGGCCGGTGCCATAGCCTCCCCAGGGGTAGAACATGACCCTCAGAAGGTGCTCCAACTGACAGCACTCGAAAATATCGATTCCTTTGTGAGTTATGAATTTCAAGGGTTTAATACTATGGAAAATCGTAAATCACAAACGACACGAGATTTTCGAGTTCCGTCAGTCGGAACACTTTCTAAAAATCATGTTTTACCATTGGCGAAGCTTTGACATGCTCAAAGTTTAACGAAAATGGGGGTTGGCCTTGTTTAGAGGTGCCAGGGCCAGAACGGGCCGAACCTGGCCGAGTTCCCTTCTTTCTACAACTTGGCCGGTGCCATAGCCTCCCCAGGGGTAGAACATGACCCTCAGAAGGTGCTCCAACTGACGGCACTCGAAAAGCTCGATTCGTTTGTGAGTTATGAATTTCAAGGGTTTAATACTATGGAAAATCGTAAATCACAAACGACACGAGATTTTCGAGTTCCGTCAGTTGGAGCACTTTCTAAAAATCATGTTTTACCATTGGGGAAGCTTTGACATGCTCAAAGTTTAACGAAAATGGGGGTTGGCCTTGTTTAGAGGTGCCAGGGCCAGAACGGGCCGAACCTGGCCGAGTTCCCTTCTTTCTACAACTTGGCCGGTGCCATAGCCTCCCCAGGGGTAGAACATGACCCTCAGAAGGTGCTCCAACTGACGGCACTCGAAAAGCTCGATTCGTTTGTGAGTTATGAATTTCTATGGTTTAATACTATGGAAAATCGTAAATCACAAACGACACGAGATTTTCGAGTTCCGTCAGTTGGAGCACTTTCTAAAAATCATGTTTTACCATTGGGGAAGCTTTGACATGCTCAAAGTTTAAAGAAAATGGGGGTTGGCCTTGTTTGGAGGTGCCAGGGCCAGAACGGGCCGAACCTGGCCGAGTTCCCTTCTTTCTCCAACTTGGCCGGTGCCATAGCCTCCCCAGGGGTAGAACATGACCCTCAGAAGGTGCTCCAACTGACGGCACTCGAAAAGCTCGATTCGTTTGTGAGTTATGAATTTCAAGGGTTTAATACTATGGAAAATCGTAAATCACAAACGACACGAGATTTTCGAGTTCCGTCAGTTGGAGCACTTTCTAAAAATCATGTTTTACCATTGGGGAAGCTTTGACATGCTCAAAGTTTAACGAAAATGGGGGTTGGCCTTGTTTAGAGGTGCCAGGGCCAGAACGGGCCGAACCTGGCCGAGTTCCCTTCTTTCTACAACTTGGCCGGTGCCATAGCCTCCCCAGGGGTAGAACATGACCCTCAGAAGGTGCTCCAACTGACAGCACTCGAAAATATCGATTCCTTTGTGAGTTATGAATTTCAAGGGTTTAATACTATGGAAAATCGTAAATCACAAACGACACGAGATTTTCGAGTTCCGTCAGTCGGAACACTTTCTAAAAATCATGTTTTACCATTGGCGAAGCTTTGACATGCTCAAAGTTTAACGAAAATGGGGGGTGGCCTTGTTTAGAGGTGCCAGGGCCAGAACGGGCCGAACCTGGCCGAGTTCCCTTCTTTCTACAACTTGGCCGGTGCCATAGCCTCCCCAGGGGTAGAACATGACCCTCAGAAGGTGCTCCAACTGACGGCACTCGAAAAGCTCGATTCGTTTGTGAGTTATGAATTTCAAGGGTTTAATACTATGGAAAATCGTAAATCACAAACGACACAAGATTTTCGAGTTCCGTCAGTTGGAGCACTTTCTAAAAATCATGTTTTACCATTGGGGAAGCTTTGACATGCTCAAAGTTTAACGAAAATGGGGGTTGGCCTTGTTTAGAGGTGCCAGGGCCAGAACGGGCCGAACCTGGCCGAGTTCCCTTCTTTCTACAACTTGGCCGGTGCCATAGCCTCCCCAGGGGTAGAACATGACCCTCAGAAGGTGCTCCAACTGACGGCACTCGAAAAGCTCGATTCGTTTGTGAGTTATGAATTTCTAGGGTTTAATACTATGGAAAATCGTAAATCACAAACGACACGAGATTTTCGAGTTCCGTCAGTTGGAACACTTTCTAAAAATCATGTTTTACCATTGGGGAAGCTTTGACATGCTCAAAGTTTAACGAAAATGGGGGTTGGCCTTGTTTACAGGTGCCAGGGCCAGAACGGGCCGAACCTGGCCGAGTTCCCTTCTTTCTACAACTTGGCCGGTGCCATAGCCTCCCCAGGGGTAGAACATGACCCTCAGAAGGTGCTCCAACTGACGGCACTCGAAAAGCTCGATTCGTTTGTGAGTTATGAATTTCCTCGGTTTAATACTATGGAAAATCGTAAATCACAAACGACACGAGATTTTCGAGTTCCGTCAGTTGGAGCACTTTCTAAAAATCATGTTTTACCATTGGGGAAGCTTTGACATGCTCAAAGTTTAACGAAAATGGGGGTTGGCCTTGTTTGGAGGTGCCAGGGCCAGAACGGGCCGAACCTGGCCGAGTTCCCTTCTTTCTCCAACTTGGCCGGTGCCATAGCCTCCCCAGGGGTAGAACATGACCCTCAGAAGGTGCTCCAACTGACGGCACTCGAAAAGCTCGATTCGTTTGTGAGTTATGAATTTCAAGGGTTTAATACTATGGAAAATCGTAAATCACAAACGACACGAGATTTTCGAGTTCCGTCAGTTGGAGCACTTTCTAAAAATCATGTTTTACCATTGGGGAAGCTTTGACATGCTCAAAGTTTAACGAAAATGGGGGTTGGCCTTGTTTAGAGGTGCCAGGGCCAGAACGGGCCGAACCTGGCCGAGTTCCCTTCTTTCTACAACTTGGCCGGTGCCATAGCCTCCCCAGGGGTAGAACATGACCCTCAGAAGGTGCTCCAACTGACAGCACTCGAAAATATCGATTCCTTTGTGAGTTATGAATTTCAAGGGTTTAATACTATGGAAAATCGTAAATCACAAACGACACGAGATTTTCGAGTTCCGTCAGTCGGAACACTTTCTAAAAATCATGTTTTACCATTGGCGAAGCTTTGACATGCTCAAAGTTTAACGAAAATGGGGGTTGGCCTTGTTTAGAGGTGCCAGGGCCAGAACGGGCCGAACCTGGCCGAGTTCCCTTCTTTCTACAACTTGGCCGGTGCCATAGCCTCCCCAGGGGTAGAACATGACCCTCAGAAGGTGCTCCAACTGACGGCACTCGAAAAGCTCGATTCGTTTGTGAGTTATGAATTTCAAGGGTTTAATACTATGGAAAATCGTAAATCACAAACGACACGAGATTTTCGAGTTCCGTCAGTTGGAGCACTTTCTAAAAATCATGTTTTACCATTGGGGAAGCTTTGACATGCTCAAAGTTTAACGAAAATGGGGGTTGGCCTTGTTTAGAGGTGCCAGGGCCAGAACGGGCCGAACCTGGCCGAGTTCCCTTCTTTCTACAACTTGGCCGGTGCCATAGCCTCCCCAGGGGTAGAACATGACCCTCAGAAGGTGCTCCAACTGACGGCACTCGAAAAGCTCGATTCGTTTGTGAGTTATGAATTTCTATGGTTTAATACTATGGAAAATCGTAAATCACAAACGACACGAGATTTTCGAGTTCCGTCAGTTGGAGCACTTTCTAAAAATCATGTTTTACCATTGGGGAAGCTTTGACATGCTCAAAGTTTAACGAAAATGGGGGTTGGCCTTGTTTAGAGGTGCCAGGGCCAGAACGGGCCGAACCTGGCCGAGTTCCCTTCTTTCTACAACTTGGCCGGTGCCATAGCCTCCCCAGGGGTAGAACATGACCCTCAGAAGGTGCTCCAACTGACGGCAATCGAAAAGCTCGATTCGTTTGTGAGTTATGAATTTCCTCGGTTTAATACTATGGAAAATCGTAAATCACAAACGACACGAGATTTTCGAGTTCCGTCAGTTGGAGCACTTTCTAAAAATCATGTTTTACCATTGGGGAAGCTTTGACATGCTCAAAGTTTAACGAAAATGGGGGTTGGCCTTGTTTGGAGGTGCCAGGGCCAGAACGGGCCGAACCTGGCCGAGTTCCCTTCTTTCTCCAACTTGGCCGGTGCCATAGCCTCCCCAGGGGTAGAACATGACCCTCAGAAGGTGCTCCAACTGACAGCACTCGAAAATATCGATTCCTTTGTGAGTTATGAATTTCAAGGGTTTAATACTATGGAAAATCGTAAATCACAAACGACACGAGATTTTCGAGTTCCGTCAGTCGGAACACTTTCTAAAAATCATGTTTTACCATTGGCGAAGCTTTGACATGCTCAAAGCTTAACGAAAATGGGGGTTGGCCTTGTTTAGAGGTGCCAGGGCCAGAACGGGCCGAACCTGGCCGAGTTCCCTTCTTTCTACAACTTGGCCGGTGCCATAGCCTCCCCAGGGGTAGAACATGACCCTCAGAAGGTGCTCCAACTGACGGCACTCGAAAAGCTCGATTCGTTTGTGAGTTATGAATTTCAAGGGTTTAATACTATGGAAAATCGTAAATCACAAACGACACGAGATTTTCGAGTTCCGTCAGTCGGAACACTTTCTAAAAATCATGTTTTACCATTGGCGAAGCTTTGACATGCTCAAAGTTTAACGAAAATGGGGGTTGGCCTTGTTTAGAGGTGCCAGGGCCAGAACGGGCCGAACCTGGCCGAGTTCCCTTCTTTCTACAACTTGGCCGGTGCCATAGCCTCCCCAGGGGTAGAACATGACCCTCAGAAGGTGCTCCAACTGACGGCACTCGAAAAGCTCGATTCGTTTGTGAGTTATGAATTTCAAGGGTTTAATACTATGGAAAATCGTAAATCACAAACGACACGAGATTTTCTAGTTCCGTCAGTTGGAGCACTTTCTAAAAATCATGTTTTACCATTAGGGAAGCTTTGACATGCTCAAAGTTTAACGAAAATGGCGGTTGGCCTTGTTTAGAGGTGCCAGGGCCAGAACGGGCCGAAACTGGCCGAGTTCCCTTCTTTCTCCAACTTGGCCGGTGCCATAGCCTCTCCAGGGGTAGAACATGACCCTCAGAAGGTGCTCCAACTGACGGCACTCGAAAAGCTCGGTTCGTTTGTGAGTTATGAATTTCCTCGGTTTAATACTATGGAAAATTGTAAATCACAAACGACACAAGATTTTCGAGTTCCGTCAGTTGGAGCACTTTCTAAAAATCATGTTTTACCATTGGGGAAGCTTTGACATGCTCAAAGTTTAACGAAAATGGGGGTTGACCTTGTTTAGAGGTGCCAGGGCCAGAACGGGCCGAACCTGGCCGAGTTCCCTTCTTTCTACAACTTGGTCGGTGCCATAGCCTCCCCAGGGGTAGAACATGACCCTCAGAAGGTGCTCCAACTGACAGCACTCGAAAATATCGATTCCTTTGTGAGTTATGAATTTCAAGGGTTTAATACTATGGAAAATCGTAAATCACAAACGACACGAGATTTTCGAGTTCCGTCAGTTGGAGCACTTTCTAAAAATCATGTTTTACCATTGGGGAAGCTTTGACATGCTCAAAATTTAAACGAAAATGGGGGTTGGCCTTGTTTAGAGGTGCCAGGGCCAGAACGGGCCGAACCTAGGCGAGTTCCCTTCTTTCCCCAACTTGGCCGGTGCCATAGGCTCCCCAGGGGTAGAACATGACCCTCAGAAGGTGCTCCAACTGACGGCACTCGAAAAGCTCGATTCGTTTGTGAGTTATGAATTTCAAGGGTTTAATACTATGGAAAATCGTAAATCACAAACGACACGAGATTTTCGAGTTCCGTCAGTTGGAGCACTTTCTAAAAATCATGTTTTACCATTAGGGAAGCTTTGACATGTTCAAAGTTTAACGAAAATGGCGGTTGGCCTTGTTTAGAGGTGCCAGGGCCAGAACGGGCCGAAACTGGCCGAGTTCCCTTCTTTCTCCAACTTGGCCGGTGCCATAGCCTCTCCAGGGGTAGAACATGACCCTCAGAAGGTGCTCCAACTGACGGCACTCGAAAAGCTCGGTTCGTTTGTGAGTTATGAATTTCCTCGGTTTAATACTATGGAAAATTGTAAATCACAAACGACACAAGATTTTCGAGTTCCGTCAGTTGGAGCACTTTCTAAAAATCATGTTTTACCATTGGAGAAGCTTTGACATGCTCAAAGTTTAACGAAAATGGGGGTTGGCCTTGTTTAGAGGTGCCAGGGCCAGAACGGGCCGAACCTGGCCGAGTTCCCTTCTTTCGACAACTTGGCCGGTGCCATAGCCTCCCCAGGGGTAGAACATGACCCTCAGAAGGTGCTCCAACTGACGGCAATCGAAAAGCTCGATTCGTTTGTGAGTTATGAATTTCCTCGGTTTAATACTATGGAAAATCGTAAATCACAAACGACACGAGATTTTCGAGTTCCGTCAGTTGGAGCACTTTCTAAAAATCATGTTTTACCATTGGGGAAGCTTTGACATGCTCAAAGTTTAACGAAAATGGGGGTTGGCCTTGTTTGGAGGTGCCAGGGCCAGAACGGGCCGAACCTGGCCGAGTTCCCTTCTTTCTCCAACTTGGCCGGTGCCATAGCCTCCCCAGGGGTAGAACATGACCCTCAGAAGGTGCTCCAACTGACAGCACTCGAAAATATCGATTCCTTTGTGAGTTATGAATTTCAAGGGTTTAATACTATGGAAAATCGTAAATCACAAACGACACGAGATTTTCGAGTTCCGTCAGTCGGAACACTTTCTAAAAATCATGTTTTACCATTGGCGAAGCTTTGACATGCTCAAAGTTTAACGAAAATGGGGGTTGGCCTTGTTTAGAGGTGCCAGGGCCAGAACGGGCCGAACCTGGCCGAGTTCCCTTCTTTCTACAACTTGGCCGGTGCCATAGCCTCCCCAGGGGTAGAACATGACCCTCAGAAGGTGCTCCAACTGACGGCACTCGAAAAGCTCGGTTCGTTTGTGAGTTATGAATTTCCTCGGTTTAATACTATGGAAAATTGTAAATCACAAACGACACAAGATTTTCGAGTTCCGTCAGTTGGAGCACTTTCTAAAAATCATGTTTTACCATTGGGGAAGCTTTGACATGCTCAAAGTTTAACGAAAATGGGGGTTGACCTTGTTTAGAGGTGCCAGGGCCAGAACGGGCCGAACCTGGCCGAGTTCCCTTCTTTCTACAACTTGGTCGGTGCCATAGCCTCCCCAGGGGTAGAACATGACCCTCAGAAGGTGCTCCAACTGACAGCACTCGAAAATATCGATTCCTTTGTGAGTTATGAATTTCAAGGGTTTAATACTATGGAAAATCGTAAATCACAAACGACACGAGATTTTCGAGTTCCGTCAGTTGGAGCACTTTCTAAAAATCATGTTTTACCATTGGGGAAGCTTTGACATGCTCAAAATTTAAACGAAAATGGGGGTTGGCCTTGTTTAGAGGTGCCAGGGCCAGAACGGGCCGAACCTAGGCGAGTTCCCTTCTTTCCCCAACTTGGCCGGTGCCATAGGCTCCCCAGGGGTAGAACATGACCCTCAGAAGGTGCTCCAACTGACGGCACTCGAAAAGCTCGATTCGTTTGTGAGTTATGAATTTCAAGGGTTTAATACTATGGAAAATCGTAAATCACAAACGACACGAGATTTTCGAGTTCCGTCAGTTGGAGCACTTTCTAAAAATCATGTTTTACCATTAGGGAAGCTTTGACATGTTCAAAGTTTAACGAAAATGGCGGTTGGCCTTGTTTAGAGGTGCCAGGGCCAGAACGGGCCGAAACTGGCCGAGTTCCCTTCTTTCTCCAACTTGGCCGGTGCCATAGCCTCTCCAGGGGTAGAACATGACCCTCAGAAGGTGCTCCAACTGACGGCACTCGAAAAGCTCGGTTCGTTTGTGAGTTATGAATTTCCTCGGTTTAATACTATGGAAAATTGTAAATCACAAACGACACAAGATTTTCGAGTTCCGTCAGTTGGAGCACTTTCTAAAAATCATGTTTTACCATTGGGGAAGCTTTGACATGCTCAAAGTTTAACGAAAATGGGGGTTGGCCTTGTTTAGAGGTGCCAGGGCCAGAACGGGCCGAACCTGGCCGAGTTCCCTTCTTTCTACAACTTGGTCGGTGCCATAGCCTCCCCAGGGGTAGAACATGACCCTCAGAAGGTGCTCCAACTGACAGCACTCGAAAATATCGATTCCTTTGTGAGTTATGAATTTCAAGGGTTTAATACTATGGAAAATCGTAAATCACAAACGACACGAGATTTTCGAGTTCCGTCAGTTGGAGCACTTTCTAAAAATCATGTTTTACCATTGGGGAAGCTTTGACATGCTCAAAATTTAAACGAAAATGGGGGTTGGCCTTGTTTAGAGGTGCCAGGGCCAGAACGGGCCGAACCTAGGCGAGTTCCCTTCTTTCCCCAACTTGGCCGGTGCCATAGGCTCCCCAGGGGTAGAACATGACCCTCAGAAGGTGCTCCAACTGACGGCACTCGAAAAGCTCGATTCGTTTGTGAGTTATGAATTTCAAGGGTTTAATACTATGGAAAATCGTAAATCACAAACGACACGAGATTTTGGAGTTCCGTCAGTTGGAGCACTTTCTAAAAATCATGTTTTACCACTGTGGAAGCTTTGACATGCTCAAAGTTTAACGAAAATGGGGGTTGGCCTTGTTTACAGGTGCCAGGGCCAGAAAGGGCCGAACCTGGCCGAGTTCCATTCTTTCTCCAACTTGGCCGGTGCCATAGCCTCCCCAGGGGAAGAACATGACCCTCAGAAGGTGCTCCAACTGACGGCACTCGAAAAGCTCGATTCGTTTGTGAGTTATGAATTTCAAGGGTTTAATACTATGGAAAATCGTAAATCACAAACGACAAGAGATTTTGGAGTTCCGTCAGTTGGAACACTTTCTAAAAATCATGTTTTACCATTGGGGAAGCTTTGACATGCTCAAAGTTTAACGAAAATGGGGGTTGGCCTTGTTTAGAGGTGCCAGGGCCAGAACGGGCCGAACCTAGCCGAGTTCCCTTCTTTCCCCAACTTGGCCGGTGCCATAGGCTCCCCAGGGGTAGAACATGACCCTCAGAAGGTGCTCCAACTGACGGCACTCGAAAAGCTCGATTCGTTTGTGAGTTATGAATTTCTAGGGTTTAATACTATGGAAAATCGTAAATCACAAACGACACGAGATTTTCGAGTTCCGTCAGTTGGAACACTTTCTAAAAATCATGTTTTACCATTGGGGAAGCTTTGACATGCTCAAAGTTTAACGAAAATGGGGGTTGGCCTTGTTTAGAGGTGCCAGGGCCAGAACGGGCCGAACCTGGCCGAGTTCCCTTCTTTCGACAACTTGGCCGGTGCCATAGCCTCCCCAGGGGTAGAACATGACCCTCAGAAGGTGCTCCAACTGACGGCAATCGAAAAGCTCGATTCGTTTGTGAGTTATGAATTTCCTCGGTTTAATACTATGGAAAATCGTAAATCACAAACGACACGAGATTTTCGAGTTCCGTCAGTTGGAGCACTTTCTAAAAATCATGTTTTACCATTGGGGAAGCTTTGACATGCTCAAAGTTTAACGAAAATGGGGGTTGGCCTTGTTTGGAGGTGCCAGGGCCAGAACGGGCCGAACCTGGCCGAGTTCCCTTCTTTCCCCAACTTGGCCGGTGCCATAGCCTCCCCAGGGGTAGAACATGACCCTCAGAAGGTGCTCCAACTGACGGCACTCGAAAAGCTCGATTCGTTTGTGAGTTATGAATTTCTAGGGTTTAATACTATGGAAAATCGTAAATCACAAACGACACGAGATTTTCGAGTTCCGTCAGTTGGAGCACTTTCTAAAAATCATGTTTTACCATTGGAGAAGCTTTGACATGCTCAAAGTTTAACGAAAATGGGGGTTGGCCTTGTTTAGAGGTGCCAGGGCCAGAACGGGCCGAACCTGGCCGAGTTCCCTTCTTTCGACAACTTGGCCGGTGCCATAGCCTCCCCAGGGGTAGAACATGACCCTCAGAAGGTGCTCCAACTGACGGCAATCGAAAAGCTCGATTCGTTTGTGAGTTATGAATTTCCTCGGTTTAATACTATGGAAAATCGTAAATCACAAACGACACGAGATTTTCGAGTTCCGTCAGTTGGAGCACTTTCTAAAAATCATGTTTTACCATTGGGGAAGCTTTGACATGCTCAAAGTTTAACGAAAATGGGGGTTGGCCTTGTTTGGAGGTGCCAGGGCCAGAACGGGCCGAACCTGGCCGAGTTCCCTTCTTTCTCCAACTTGGCCGGTGCCATAGCCTCCCCAGGGGTAGAACATGACCCTCAGAAGGTGCTCCAACTGACAGCACTCGAAAATATCGATTCCTTTGTGAGTTATGAATTTCAAGGGTTTAATACTATGGAAAATCGTAAATCACAAACGACACGAGATTTTCGAGTTCCGTCAGTCGGAACACTTTCTAAAAATCATGTTTTACCATTGGCGAAGCTTTGACATGCTCAAAGTTTAACGAAAATGGGGGTTGGCCTTGTTTAGAGGTGCCAGGGCCAGAACGGGCCGAACCTGGCCGAGTTCCCTTCTTTCTACAACTTGGCCGGTGCCATAGCCTCCCCAGGGGTAGAACATGACCCTCAGAAGGTGCTCCAACTGACGGCACTCGAAAAGCTCGGTTCGTTTGTGAGTTATGAATTTCCTCGGTTTAATACTATGGAAAATTGTAAATCACAAACGACACAAGATTTTCGAGTTCCGTCAGTTGGAGCACTTTCTAAAAATCATGTTTTACCATTGGGGAAGCTTTGACATGCTCAAAGTTTAACGAAAATGGGGGTTGACCTTGTTTAGAGGTGCCAGGGCCAGAACGGGCCGAACCTGGCCGAGTTCCCTTCTTTCTACAACTTGGTCGGTGCCATAGCCTCCCCAGGGGTAGAACATGACCCTCAGAAGGTGCTCCAACTGACAGCACTCGAAAATATCGATTCCTTTGTGAGTTATGAATTTCAAGGGTTTAATACTATGGAAAATCGTAAATCACAAACGACACGAGATTTTCGAGTTCCGTCAGTTGGAGCACTTTCTAAAAATCATGTTTTACCATTGGGGAAGCTTTGACATGCTCAAAATTTAAACGAAAATGGGGGTTGGCCTTGTTTAGAGGTGCCAGGGCCAGAACGGGCCGAACCTAGGCGAGTTCCCTTCTTTCCCCAACTTGGCCGGTGCCATAGGCTCCCCAGGGGTAGAACATGACCCTCAGAAGGTGCTCCAACTGATGGCACTCGAAAAGCTCGATTCGTTTGTGAGTTATGAATTTCAAGGGTTTAATACTATGGAAAATCGTAAATCACAAACGACACGAGATTTTCGAGTTCCGTCAGTTGGAGCACTTTCTAAAAATCATGTTTTACCATTAGGGAAGCTTTGACATGTTCAAAGTTTAACGAAAATGGCGGTTGGCCTTGTTTAGAGGTGCCAGGGCCAGAACGGGCCGAAACTGGCCGAGTTCCCTTCTTTCTCCAACTTGGCCGGTGCCATAGCCTCTCCAGGGGTAGAACATGACCCTCAGAAGGTGCTCCAACTGACGGCACTCGAAAAGCTCGGTTCGTTTGTGAGTTATGAATTTCCTCGGTTTAATACTATGGAAAATTGTAAATCACAAACGACACAAGATTTTCGAGTTCCGTCAGTTGGAGCACTTTCTAAAAATCATGTTTTACCATTGGGGAAGCTTTGACATGCTCAAAGTTTAACGAAAATGGGGGTTGGCCTTGTTTAGAGGTGCCAGGGCCAGAACGGGCCGAACCTGGCCGAGTTCCCTTCTTTCTACAACTTGGTCGGTGCCATAGCCTCCCCAGGGGTAGAACATGACCCTCAGAAGGTGCTCCAACTGACAGCACTCGAAAATATCGATTCCTTTGTGAGTTATGAATTTCAAGGGTTTAATACTATGGAAAATCGTAAATCACAAACGACACGAGATTTTCGAGTTCCGTCAGTTGGAGCACTTTCTAAAAATCATGTTTTACCATTGGGGAAGCTTTGACATGCTCAAAATTTAAACGAAAATGGGGGTTGGCCTTGTTTAGAGGTGCCAGGGCCAGAACGGGCCGAACCTAGGCGAGTTCCCTTCTTTCCCCAACTTGGCCGGTGCCATAGGCTCCCCAGGGGTAGAACATGACCCTCAGAAGGTGCTCCAACTGACGGCACTCGAAAAGCTCGATTCGTTTGTGAGTTATGAATTTCAAGGGTTTAATACTATGGAAAATCGTAAATCACAAACGACACGAGATTTTGGAGTTCCGTCAGTTGGAGCACTTTCTAAAAATCATGTTTTACCACTGTGGAAGCTTTGACATGCTCAAAGTTTAACGAAAATGGGGGTTGGCCTTGTTTACAGGTGCCAGGGCCAGAAAGGGCCGAACCTGGCCGAGTTCCATTCTTTCTCCAACTTGGCCGGTGCCATAGCCTCCCCAGGGGAAGAACATGACCCTCAGAAGGTGCTCCAACTGACGGCACTCGAAAAACTCGATTCGTTTGTGAGTTATGAATTTCAAGGGTTTAATACTATGGAAAATCGTAAATCACAAACGACAAGAGATTTTGGAGTTCCGTCAGTTGGAACACTTTCTAAAAATCATGTTTTACCATTGGGGAAGCTTTGACATGCTCAAAGTTTAACGAAAATGGGGGTTGGCCTTGTTTAGAGGTGCCAGGGCCAGAACGGGCCGAACCTAGCCGAGTTCCCTTCTTTCCCCAACTTGGCCGGGGCCATAGGCTCCCCAGGGGTAGAACATGACCCTCAGAAGGTGCTCCAACTGACGGCACTCGAAAAGCTCGATTCGTTTGTGAGTTATGAATTTCTAGGGTTTAATACTATGGAAAATCGTAAATCACAAACGACACGAGATTTTCGAGTTCCGTCAGTTGGAACACTTTCTAAAAATCATGTTTTACCATTGGGGAAGCTTTGACATGCTCAAAGTTTAACGAAAATGGGGGTTGGCCTTGTTTAGAGGTGCCAGGGCCAGAACGGGCCGAACCTGGCCGAGTTCCCTTCTTTCTACAACTTGGCCGGTGCCATAGCCTCCCCAGGGGTAGAACATGACCCTCAGAAGGTGCTCCAACTGACGGCACTCGAAAAGCTCGATTCGTTTGTGAGTTATGAATTTCTAGGGTTTAATACTATGGAAAATCGTAAATCACAAACGACACGAGATTTTCGAGTTCCGTCAGTTGGAGCACTTTCTAAAAATCATGTTTTACCATTGGGGAAGCTTTGACATGCTCAAAGTTTAACGAAAATAGGGGTTGGCCTTGTTTAGAGGTGCCAGGGCCAGAACGGGCCGAATCTGGCCGAGTTCCCTTCTTTCTACAACTTGGCCGGTGCCATAGCCTCCCCAGGGGTAGAACATGACCCTCAGAAGGTGCTCCAACTGACGGCACTCGAAAAGCTCGATTCGTTTGTGAGTTATGAATTTCCTCGGTTTAATACTATGGAAAATCGTAAATCACAAACGACACGAGATTTTCGAGTTCCGTCAGTTGGAGCACTTTCTAAAAATCATGTTTTACCATTGGGGAAGCTTTGACATGCTCAAAGTTTAAAGAAAATGGGGGTTGGCCTTGTTTGGAGGTGCCAGGGCCAGAACGGGCCGAACCTGGCCGAGTTCCCTTCTTTCTCCAACTTGGCCGGTGCCATAGCCTCCCCAGGGGTAGAACATGACCCTCAGAAGGTGCTCCAACTGACGGTACTCGAAAAGCTCGATTCGTTTGTGAGTTATGAATTTCAAGGGTTTAATACTATGGAAAATCGTAAATCACAAACGACACGAGATTTTCGAGTTCCGTCAGTTGGAGCACTTTCTAAAAATCATGTTTTACCATTGGGGAAGCTTTGACATGCTCAAAGTTTAACGAAAATGGGGGTTGGCCTTGTTTAGAGGTGCCAGGGCCAGAACGGGCCGAACCTGGCCGAGTTCCCTTCTTTCTACAACTTGGCCGGTGCCATAGCCTCCCCAGGGGTAGAACATGACCCTCAGAAGGTGCTCCAACTGACAGCACTCGAAAATATCGATTCCTTTGTGAGTTATGAATTTCAAGGGTTTAATACTATGGAAAATCGTAAATCACAAACGACACGAGATTTTCGAGTTCCGTCAGTCGGAACACTTTCTAAAAATCATGTTTTACCATTGGCGAAGCTTTGACATGCTCAAAGCTTAACGAAAATGGGGGTTGGCCTTGTTTAGAGGTGCCAGGGCCAGAACGGGCCGAACCTGGCCGAGTTCCCTTCTTTCTACAACTTGGCCGGTGCCATAGCCTCCCCAGGGGTAGAACATGACCCTCAGAAGGTGCTCCAACTGACGGCACTCGAAAAGCTCGATTCGTTTGTGAGTTATGAATTTCAAGGGTTTAATACTATGGAAAATCGTAAATCACAAACGACACGAGATTTGCGAGTTCCGTCAGTCGGAACACTTTCTAAAAATCATGTTTTACCATTGGCGAAGCTTTGACATGCTCAAAGTTTAACGAAAATGGGGGTTGGCCTTGTTTAGAGGTGCCAGGGCCAGAACGGGCCGAACCTGGCCGAGTTCCCTTCTTTCTACAACTTGGCCGGTGCCATAGCCTCCCCAGGGGTAGAACATGACCCTCAGAAGGTGCTCCAACTGACGGCACTCGAAAAGCTCGATTCGTTTGTGAGTTATGAATTTCAAGGGTTTAATACTATGGAAAATCGTAAATCACAAACGACACGAGATTTTCTAGTTCCGTCAGTTGGAGCACTTTCTAAAAATCATGTTTTACCATTGGGGAAGCTTTGACATGCTCAAAATTTAAACGAAAATGGGGGTTGGCCTTGTTTAGAGGTGCCAGGGCCAGAACGGGCCGAACCTGGCCGAGTTCCCTTCTTTCTACAACTTGGTCGGTGCCATAGCCTCCCCAGGGGTAGAACATGACCCTCAGAAGGTGCTCCAACTGACAGCACTCGAAAATATCGATTCCTTTGTGAGTTATGAATTTCAAGGGTTTAATACTATGGAAAATCGTAAATCACAAACGACACGAGATTTTCGAGTTCCGTCAGTTGGAGCACTTTCTAAAAATCATGTTTTACCATTGGGGAAGCTTTGACATGCTCAAAATTTAAACGAAAATGGGGGTTGGCCTTGTTTAGAGGTGCCAGGGCCAGAACGGGCCGAACCTAGGCGAGTTCCCTTCTTTCCCCAACTTGGCCGGTGCCATAGGCTCCCCAGGGGTAGAACATGACCCTCAGAAGGTGCTCCAACTGACGGCACTCGAAAAGCTCGATTCGTTTGTGAGTTATGAATTTCAAGGGTTTAATACTATGGAAAATCGTAAATCACAAACGACACGAGATTTTCTAGTTCCGTCAGTTGGAGCACTTTCTAAAAATCATGTTTTACCATTAGGGAAGCTTTGACATGCTCAAAGTTTAACGAAAATGGCGGTTGGCCTTGTTTAGAGGTGCCAGGGCCAGAACGGGCCGAAACTGGCCGAGTTCCCTTCTTTCTCCAACTTGGCCGGTGCCATAGCCTCTCCAGGGGTAGAACATGACCCTCAGAAGGTGCTCCAACTGACGGCACTCGAAAAGCTCGGTTCGTTTGTGAGTTATGAATTTCCTCGGTTTAATACTATGGAAAATCGTAAATCACAAACGACACGAGATTTTCTAGTTCCGTCAGTTGGAGCACTTTCTAAAAATCATGTTTTACCATTAGGGAAGCTTTGACATGCTCAAAGTTTAACGAAAATGGGGGTTGGCCTTGTTTACAGGTGCCAGGGCCAGAAAGGGCCGAACCTGGCCGAGTTCCATTCTTTCTCCAACTTGGCCGGTGCCATAGCCTCCCCAGGGGAAGAACATGACCCTCAGAAGGTGCTCCAACTGACGGCACTCGAAAAGCTCGATTCGTTTGTGAGTTATGAATTTCAAGGGTTTAATACTATGGAAAATCGTAAATCACAAACGACAAGAGATTTTGGAGTTCCGTCAGTTGGAACACTTTCTAAAAATCATGTTTTACCATTGGGGAAGCTTTGACATGCTCAAAGTTTAACGAAAATGGGGGTTGGCCTTGTTTAGAGGTGCCAGGGCCAGAACGGGCCGAACCTAGCCGAGTTCCCTTCTTTCCCCAACTTGGCCGGTGCCATAGGCTCCCCAGGGGTAGAACATGACCCTCAGAAGGTGCTCCAACTGACGGCACTCGAAAAGCTCGATTCGTTTGTGAGTTATGAATTTCAAGGGTTTAATACTATGGAAAATCGTAAATCACAAACGACACGAGATTTTCGAGTTCCGTCAGTTGGAACACTTTCTAAAAATCATGTTTTACCATTAGGGAAGTTTTGACATGCTCAAAGTTTAACGAAAATGGGGGTTGGCCTTGTTTAGAGGTGCCAGGGCCAGAACGGGCCGAAACTGGCGGAGTTCCCTTCTTTTTCCAACTTGGCCGGTGCCATAGCCTCCCCAGGGGTAGAACATGACCCTCAGAAGGTGCTCCAACTGACGGCACTCGAAAAGCTCGATTCGTTTGTGAGTTATGAATTTCCTCGGTTTAATACTATGGAAAATCCGAAATCACAAACGACACGAGATTTTGGAGTTCCGTCAGTTGGAGCACTTTCTAAAAATCATGTTTTACCATTGGGGAAGCTTTGACATGCTCAAAGTTTAACGAAAATGGGGGTTGGCCTTGTTTAGAGGTGCCAGGGCCAGAACGGGCCGAACCTCGCCGAGTTCCCTTCTTTCCCCAACTTGGCCGGTGCCATAGGCTCCCCAGGGGTAGAACATGACCCTCAGAAGGTGCTCCAACTGACGGCACTCGAAAAGCTCGATTCGTTTGTGAGTTATGAATTTCAAGGGTTTAATACTATGGAAAATCGTAAATCACAAACGACACGAGATTTTCGAGTTCCGTCAGTTGGAGCACTTTCTAAAAATCATGTTTTACCATTAGGGAAGCTTTGACATGCTCAAAGTTTAACGAAAATGGGGGTTGGCCTTGTTTAGAGGTGCCAGGGCCAGAACGGGCCGAAACTGGCGGAGTTCCCTTCTTTTTCCAACTTGGCCGGTGCCATAGCCTCCCCAGGGGTAGAACATGACCCTCAGAAGGTGCTCCAACTGACGGCACTCGAAAAGCTCGATTCGTTTGTGAGTTATGAATTTCCTCGGTTTAATACTATGGAAAATCCGAAATCACAAACGACACGAGATTTTCGAGTTCCGTCAGTTGGAGCACTTTCTAAAAATCATGTTTTAACATTGGGGAAGCTTTGATATGCTCAAAGTTTAACGAAAATGGGGGTTGGCCTTGTTTGGAGGTGCCAGGGCCAGAACGGGCCGAACCTGGCCGAGTTCCCTTCTTTCTCCAACTTGGCCGGTGCCATAGGCTCCCCAGGGGTAGAACATGACCCTCAGAAGGTGCTCCAACTGACGGCACTCGAAAAGCTCGATTCGTTTGTGAGTTATGAATTTCAAGGGTTTAATACTATGGAAAATCGTAAATCACAAACGACACGAGATTTTGGAGTTCCGTCAGTTGGAGCACTTTCTAAAAATCATGTTTTACCATTGGGGAAGCTTTGACATGCTCAAAGTTTAACGAAAATGGGGGTTGGCCTTGTTTAGAGGTGCCAGGGCCAGAACGGGCCGAACCTCGCGGAGTTCCCTTCTTTCCCCAACTTGGCCGGTGCCATAGGCTCCCCAGGGGTAGAACATGACCCTCAGAAGGTGCTCCAACTGACGGCACTCGAAAAGCTCGATTCGTTTGTGAGTTATGAATTTCAAGGGTTTAATACTATGGAAAATCGTAAATCACAAACGACACGAGATTTTCGAGTTCCGTCAGTTGGAGCACTTTCTAAAAATCATGTTTTACCATTAGGGAAGCTTTGACATGCTCAAAGTTTAACGAAAATGGGGGTTGGCCTTGTTTAGAGGTGCCAGGGCCAGAACGGGCCGAAACTGGCGGAGTTCCCTTCTTTTTCCAACTTGGCCGGTGCCATAGCCTCCCCAGGGGTAGAACATGACCCTCAGAAGGTGCTCCAACTGACGGCACTCGAAAAGCTCGATTCGTTTGTGAGTTATGAATTTCCTCGGTTTAATACTATGGAAAATCCGAAATCACAAACGACACGAGATTTTCGAGTTCCGTCAGTTGGAGCACTTTCTAAAAATCATGTTTTAACATTGGGGAAGCTTTGATATGCTCAAAGTTTAACGAAAATGGGGGTTGGCCTTGTTTGGAGGTGCCAGGGCCAGAACGGGCCGAACCTGGCCGAGTTCCCTTCTTTCTCCAACTTGGCCGGTGCCATAGGCTCCCCAGGGGTAGAACATGACCCTCAGAAGGTGCTCCAACTGACGGCACTCGAAAAGCTCGATTCGTTTGTGAGTTATGAATTTCAAGGGTTTAATACTATGGAAAATCGTAAATCACAAACGACACGAGATTTTGGAGTTCCGTCAGTTGGAGCACTTTCTAAAAATGATGTTTTACCATTGGGGAAGCTTTGACATGCTCAAAGTTTAACGAAAATGGGGGTTGGCCTTGTTTAGAGGTGCCAGGGCCAGAACGGGCCGAACCTCGCCGAGTTCCCTTCTTTCCCCAACTTGGCCGGTGCCATAGGCTCCCCAGGGGTAGAACATGACCCTCAGAAGGTGCTCCAACTGACGGCACTCGAAAAGCTCGATTCGTTTGTGAGTTATGAATTTCAAGGGTTTAATACTATGGAAAATCGTAAATCACAAACGACACGAGATTTTCGAGTTCCGTCAGTTGGAGCACTTTCTAAAAATCATGTTTTACCATTAGGGAAGCTTTGACATGCTCAAAGTTTAACGAAAATGGGGGTTGGCCTTGTTTAGAGGTGCCAGGGCCAGAACGGGCCGAAACTGGCGGAGTTCCCTTCTTTTTCCAACTTGGCCGGTGCCATAGCCTCCCCAGGGGTAGAACATGACCCTCAGAAGGTGCTCCAACTGACGGCACTCGAAAAGCTCGATTCGTTTGTGAGTTATGAATTTCCTCGGTTTAATACTATGGAAAATCCGAAATCACAAACGACACGAGATTTTGGAGTTCCGTCAGTTGGAGCACTTTCTAAAAATCATGTTTTACCATTGGGGAAGCTTTGACATGCTCAAAGTTTAACGAAAATGGGGGTTGGCCTTGTTTAGAGGTGCCAGGGCCAGAACGGGCCGAACCTCGCCGAGTTCCCTTCTTTCCCCAACTTGGCCGGTGCCATAGGCTCCCCAGGGGTAGAACATGACCCTCAGAAGGTGCTCCAACTGAAGGCACTCGAAAAGCTCGATTCGTTTGTGAGTTATGAATTTCCTCGGTTTAATACTATGGAAAATCCGAAATCACAAACGACACGAGATTTTCGAGTTCCGTCAGTTGGAGCACTTTCTAAAAATCATGTTTTAACATTGGGGAAGCTTTGATATGCTCAAAGTTTAACGAAAATGGGGGTTGGCCTTGTTTGGAGGTGCCAGGGCCAGAACGGGCCGAACCTGGCCGAGTTCCCTTCTTTCTCCAACTTGGCCGGTGCCATAGGCTCCCCAGGGGTAGAACATGACCCTCAGAAGGTGCTCCAACTGAAGGCACTCGAAAAGCTCGATTCGTTTGTGAGTTATGAATTTCAAGGGTTTAATACTATGGAAAATCGTAAATCACAAACGACACGAGATTTTGGAGTTCCGTCAGTTGGAGCACTTTCTAAAAATCATGTTTTACCATTGGGGAAGCTTTGACATGCTCAAAGTTTAACGAAAATGGGGGTTGGCCTTGTTTAGAGGTGCCAGGGCCAGAACGGGCCGAACCTCGCCGAGTTCCCTCCTTTCCCCAACTTGGCCGGTGCCATAGGCTCCCCAGGGGTAGAACATGACCCTCAGAAGGTGCTCCAACTGACGGCACTCGAAAAGCTCGATTCGTTTGTGAGTTATGAATTTCAAGGGTTTAATACTATGGAAAATCGTAAATCACAAACGACACGAGATTTTCGAGTTCCGTCAGTTGGAGCACTTTCTAAAAATCATGTTTTACCATTAGGGAAGCTTTGACATGCTCAAAGTTTAACGAAAATGGGGGTTGGCCTTGTTTAGAGGTGCCAGGGCCAGAACGGGCCGAAACTGGCGGAGTTCCCTTCTTTTTCCAACTTGGCCGGTGCCATAGCCTCCCCAGGGGTAGAACATGACCCTCAGAAGGTGCTCCAACTGACGGCACTCGAAAAGCTCGATTCGTTTGTGAGTTATGAATTTCCTCGGTTTAATACTATGGAAAATCCGAAATCACAAACGACACGAGATTTTCGAGTTCCGTCAGTTGGAGCACTTTCTAAAAATCATGTTTTAACATTGGGGAAGCTTTGATATGCTCAAAGTTTAACGAAAATGGGGGTTGGCCTTGTTTGGAGGTGCCAGGGCCAGAACGGGCCGAACCTGGCCGAGTTCCCTTCTTTCTCCAACTTGGCCGGTGCCATAGGCTCCCCAGGGGTAGAACATGACCCTCAGAAGGTGCTCCAACTGACGGCACTCGAAAAGCTCGATTCGTTTGTGAGTTATGAATTTCAAGGGTTTAATACTATGGAAAATCGTAAATCACAAACGACACGAGATTTTGGAGTTCCGTCAGTTGGAGCACTTTCTAAAAATCATGTTTTACCATTGGGGAAGCTTTGACATGCTCAAAGTTTAACGAAAATGGGGGTTGGCCTTGTTTAGAGGTGCCAGGGCCAGAACGGGCCGAACCTAGCCGAGTTCCCTTCTTTCCCCAACTTGGCCGGTGCCATAGGCTCCCCAGGGGTAGAACATGACCCTCAGAAGGTGCTCCAACTGACGGCACTCGAAAAGCTCGATTCGTTTGTGAGTTATGAATTTCAAGGGTTTAATAC
Organism: Rubus parviflorus; assembly: GCA_029955375.1. Taxonomy (NCBI): domain Eukaryota; kingdom Viridiplantae; phylum Streptophyta; class Magnoliopsida; order Rosales; family Rosaceae; genus Rubus; species Rubus parviflorus. The sequence continues at coordinate 108,944 of JARGGL010000008.1, read as the reverse complement.
TATGGAAAATCGTAAATCACAAACGACACGAGATTTTCGAGTTCCGTCAGTTGGAACACTTTCTAAAAATCATGTTTTACCATTAGGGAAGCTTTGACATGCTCAAAGTTTAACGAAAATGGGGGTTGGCCTTGTTTAGAGGTGCCAGGGCCAGAACGGGCCGAAACTGGCGGAGTTCCCTTCTTTTTCCAACTTGGCCGGTGCCATAGGCTCCCCAGGGGTAGAACATGACCCTCAGAAGGTGCTCCAACTGACGGCACTCGAAAAGCTCGATTCGTTTGTGAGTTATGAATTTCAAGGGTTTAATACTATGGAAAATCGTAAATCACAAACGACACGAGATTTTGGAGTTCCGTCAGTTGGAGCACTTTCTAAAAATCATGTTTTACCATTGGGGAAGCTTTGACATGCTCAAAGTTTAACGAAAATGGGGGTTGGCCTTGTTTAGAGGTGCCAGGGCCAGAACGGGCCGAACCTAGCCGAGTTCCCTTCTTTCCCCAACTTGGCCGGTGCCATAGGCTCCCCAGGGGTAGAACATGACCCTCAGAAGGTGCTCCAACTGACGGCACTCGAAAAGCTCGATTCGTTTGTGAGTTATGAATTTCAAGGGTTTAATACTATGGAAAATCGTAAATCACAAACGACACGAGATTTTCGAGTTCCGTCAGTTGGAGCACTTTCTAAAAATCATGTTTTACCATTGGGGAAGCTTTGACATGCTCAAAGTTTAACGAAAATGGGGGTTGGCCTTGTTTAGAGGTGCCAGGGCCAGAACGGGCCGAAACTGGCGGAGTTCCCTTCTTTTTCCAACTTGGCCGGTGCCATAGCCTCCCCAGGGGTAGAACATGACCCTCAGAAGGTGCTCCAACTGACGGCACTCGAAAAGCTCGATTCGTTTGTGAGTTATGAATTTCCTCGGTTTAATACTATGGAAAATCCGAAATCACAAACGACACGAGATTTTCGAGTTCCGTCAGTTGGAGCACTTTCTAAAAATCATGTTTTACCATTAGGGAAGCTTTGACATGCTCAAAGTTTAACGAAAATGGGGGTTGGCCTTGTTTAGAGGTGCCAGGGCCAGAACGGGCCGAACCTGGCCGAGTTCCCTTCTTTCTCCAACTTGGCTGGTGCCATAGGCTCCCCAGGGGTAGAACATGACCCTCAGAAGGTGCTCCAACTGACGGCACTCGAAAAGCTCGATTCGTTTGTGAGTTATGAATTTCAAGGGTTTAATACTATGGAAAATCGTAAATCACAAACGACACGAGATTTTGGAGTTCCGTCAGTTGGAGCACTTTCTAAAAATCATGTTTTACCATTGGGGAAGCTTTGACATGCTCAAAGTTTAACGAAAATGGGGGTTGGCCTTGTTTAGAGGTGCCAGGGCCAGAACGGGCCGAACCTAGCCGAGTTCCCTTCTTTCCCCAACTTGGCCGGTGCCATAGGCTCCCCAGGGGTAGAACATGACCCTCAGAAGGTGCTCCAACTGACGGCACTCGAAAAGCTCGATTCGTTTGTGAGTTATGAATTTCAAGGGTTTAATACTATGGAAAATCGTAAATCACAAACGACACGAGATTTTGGAGTTCCGTCAGTTGGAGCACTTTCTAAAAATCATGTTTTACCATTGGGGAAGCTTTGACATGCTCAAGGTTTAACGAAAATGGGGGTTGGCCTTGTTTAGAGGTGCCAGGGCCAGAACGGGCCGAACCTAGCCGAGTTCCCTTCTTTCCCCAACTTGGCCGGTGCCATAGGCTCCCCAGGGGTAGAACATGACCCTCAGAAGGTGCTCCAACTGACGGCACTCGAAAAGCTCGATTCGTTTGTGAGTTATGAATTTCAAGGGTTTAATACTATGGAAAATCGTAAATCACAAACGACACGAGATTTTCGAGTTCCGTCAGTTGGAACACTTTCTAAAAATCATGTTTTACCATTAGGGAAGCTTTGACATGCTCAAAGTTTAACGAAAATGGGGGTTGGCCTTGTTTAGAGGTGCCAGGGCCAGAACGGGCCGAAACTGGCGGAGTTCCCTTCTTTTTCCAACTTGGCCGGTGCCATAGCCTCCCCAGGGGTAGAACATGACCCTCAGAAGGTGCTCCAACTGACGGCACTCGAAAAGCTCGATTCGTTTGTGAGTTATGAATTTCCTCGGTTTAATACTATGGAAAATCCGAAATCACAAACGACACGAGATTTTGGAGTTCCGTCAGTTGGAGCACTTTCTAAAAATCATGTTTTACCATTGGGGAAGCTTTGACATGCTCAAAGTTTAACGAAAATGGGGGTTGGCCTTGTTTAGAGGTGCCAGGGCCAGAACGGGCCGAACCTCGCCGAGTTCCCTTCTTTCCCCAACTTGGCCGGTGCCATAGGCTCCCCAGGGGTAGAACATGACCCTCAGAAGGTGCTCCAACTGACGGCACTCGAAAAGCTCGATTCGTTTGTGAGTTATGAATTTCAAGGGTTTAATACTATGGAAAATCGTAAATCACAAACGACACGAGATTTTCGAGTTCCGTCAGTTGGAGCACTTTCTAAAAATCATGTTTTACCATTAGGGAAGCTTTGACATGCTCAAAGTTTAACGAAAATGGGGGTTGGCCTTGTTTAGAGGTGCCAGGGCCAGAACGGGCCGAAACTGGCGGAGTTCCCTTCTTTTTCCAACTTGGCCGGTGCCATAGCCTCCCCAGGGGTAGAACATGACCCTCAGAAGGTGCTCCAACTGACGGCACTCGAAAAGCTCGATTCGTTTGTGAGTTATGAATTTCCTCGGTTTAATACTATGGAAAATCCGAAATCACAAACGACACGAGATTTTCGAGTTCCGTCAGTTGGAGCACTTTCTAAAAATCATGTTTTACCATTAGGGAAGCTTTGACATGCTCAAAGTTTAACGAAAATGGGGGTTGGCCTTGTTTAGAGGTGCCAGGGCCAGAACGGGCCGAACCTGGCCGAGTTCCCTTCTTTCTCCAACTTGGCTGGTGCCATAGGCTCCCCAGGGGTAGAACATGACCCTCAGAAGGTGCTCCAACTGACGGCACTCGAAAAGCTCGATTCGTTTGTGAGTTATGAATTTCAAGGGTTTAATACTATGGAAAATCGTAAATCACAAACGACACGAGATTTTGGAGTTCCGTCAGTTGGAGCACTTTCTAAAAATCATGTTTTACCATTGGGGAAGCTTTGACATGCTCAAAGTTTAACGAAAATGGGGGTTGGCCTTGTTTAGAGGTGCCAGGGCCAGAACGGGCCGAACCTAGCCGAGTTCCCTTCTTTCCCCAACTTGGCCGGTGCCATAGGCTCCCCAGGGGTAGAACATGACCCTCAGAAGGTGCTCCAACTGACGGCACTCGAAAAGCTCGATTCGTTTGTGAGTTATGAATTTCAAGGGTTTAATACTATGGAAAATCGTAAATCACAAACGACACGAGATTTTGGAGTTCCGTCAGTTGGAGCACTTTCTAAAAATCATGTTTTACCATTGGGGAAGCTTTGACATGCTCAAGGTTTAACGAAAATGGGGGTTGGCCTTGTTTAGAGGTGCCAGGGCCAGAACGGGCCGAACCTAGCCGAGTTCCCTTCTTTCCCCAACTTGGCCGGTGCCATAGGCTCCCCAGGGGTAGAACATGACCCTCAGAAGGTGCTCCAACTGACGGCACTCGAAAAGCTCGATTCGTTTGTGAGTTATGAATTTCAAGGGTTTAATACTATGGAAAATCGTAAATCACAAACGACACGAGATTTTCGAGTTCCGTCAGTTGGAGCACTTTCTAAAAATCATGTTTTACCATTAGGGAAGCTTTGACATGCTCAAAGTTTAACGAAAATGGGGGTTGGCCTTGTTTAGAGGTGCCAGGGCCAGAACGGGCCGAAACTGGCGGAGTTCCCTTCTTTTTCCAACTTGGCCGGTGCCATAGCCTCCCCAGGGGTAGAACATGACCCTCAGAAGGTGCTCCAACTGACGGCACTCGAAAAGCTCGATTCGTTTGTGAGTTATGAATTTCCTCGGTTTAATACTATGGAAAATCCGAAATCACAAACGACACGAGATTTTGGAGTTCCGTCAGTTGGAGCACTTTCTAAAAATCATGTTTTACCATTGGGGAAGCTTTGACATGCTCAAAGTTTAACGAAAATGGGGGTTGGCCTTGTTTAGAGGTGCCAGGGCCAGAACGGGCCGAACCTCGCCGAGTTCCCTTCTTTCCCCAACTTGGCCGATGCCATAGGCTCCCCAGGGGTAGAACATGACCCTCAGAAGGTGCTCCAACTGACGGCACTCGAAAAGCTCGATTCGTTTGTGAGTTATGAATTTCAAGGGTTTAATACTATGGAAAATCGTAAATCACAAACGACACGAGATTTTCGAGTTCCGTCAGTTGGAGCACTTTCTAAAAATCATGTTTTACCATTAGGGAAGCTTTGACATGCTCAAAGTTTAACGAAAATGGCGGTTGGCCTTGTTTAGAGGTGCCAGGGCCAGAACGGGCCGAAACTGGCCGAGTTCCCTTCTTTCTCCAACTTGGCCGGTGCCATAGCCTCTCCAGGGGTAGAACATGACCCTCAGAAGGTGCTCCAACTGACGGCACTCGAAAAGCTCGGTTCGTTTGTGAGTTATGAATTTCCTCGGTTTAATACTATGGAAAATTGTAAATCACAAACGACACGAGATTTTCGAGTACCGTCAGTTGGAGCACTTTCTAAAAATCATGTTTTACCATTGGGGAAGCTTTGACATGCTCAAAGTTTAACGAAAATGGGGGTTGGCCTTGTTTAGAGGTGCCAGGGCCAGAACGGGCCGAACCTGGCCGAGTTCCCTTCTTTCTACAACTTGGTCGGTGCCATAGCCTCCCCAGGGGTAGAACATGACCCTCAGAAGGTGCTCCAACTGACAGCACTCGAAAATATCGATTCCTTTGTGAGTTATGAATTTCAAGGGTTTAATACTATGGAAAATCGTAAATCACAAACGACACGAGATTTTCGAGTTCCGTCAGTTGGAGCACTTTCTAAAAATCATGTTTTACCATTGGGGAAGCTTTGACATGCTCAAAATTTAAACGAAAATGGGGGTTGGCCTTGTTTAGAGGTGCCAGGGCCAGAACGGGCCGAACCTAGGCGAGTTCCCTTCTTTCCCCAACTTGGCCGGTGCCATAGGCTCCCCAGGGGTAGAACATGACCCTCAGAAGGTGCTCCAACTGACGGCACTCGAAAAGCTCGATTCGTTTGTGAGTTATGAATTTCAAGGGTTTAATACTATGGAAAATCGTAAATCACAAACGACACGAGATTTTGGAGTTCCGTCAGTTGGAGCACTTTCTAAAAATCATGTTTTACCACTGTGGAAGCTTTGACATGCTCAAAGTTTAACGAAAATGGGGGTTGGCCTTGTTTACAGGTGCCAGGGCCAGAAAGGGCCGAACCTGGCCGAGTTCCATTCTTTCTCCAACTTGGCCGGTGCCATAGCCTCCCCAGGGGAAGAACATGACCCTCAGAAGGTGCTCCAACTGACGGCACTCGAAAAGCTCGATTCGTTTGTGAGTTATGAATTTCAAGGGTTTAATACTATGGAAAATCGTAAATCACAAACGACACGAGATTTTCGAGTTCCGTCAGTTGGAGCACTTTCTAAAAATCATGTTTTACCATTAGGGAAGCTTTGACATGCTCAAAGTTTAACGAAAATGGGGGTTGGCCTTGTTTAGAGGTGCCAGGGCCAGAACGGGCCGAAACTGGCGGAGTTCCCTTCTTTTTCCAACTTGGCCGGTGCCATAGCCTCCCCAGGGGTAGAACATGACCCTCAGAAGGTGCTCCAACTGACGGCACTCGAAAAGCTCGATTCGTTTGTGAGTTATGAATTTCCTCGGTTTAATACTATGGAAAATCCGAAATCACAAACGACACGAGATTTTGGAGTTCCGTCAGTTGGAGCACTTTCTAAAAATCATGTTTTACCATTGGGGAAGCTTTGACATGCTCAAAGTTTAACGAAAATGGGGGTTGGCCTTGTTTAGAGGTGCCAGGGCCAGAACGGGCCGAACCTCGCCGAGTTCCCTTCTTTCCCCAACTTGGCCGGTGCCATAGGCTCCCCAGGGGTAGAACATGACCCTCAGAAGGTGCTCCAACTGACGGCACTCGAAAAGCTCGATTCGTTTGTGAGTTATGAATTTCAAGGGTTTAATACTATGGAAAATCGTAAATCACAAACGACACGAGATTTTCGAGTTCCGTCAGTTGGAGCACTTTCTAAAAATCATGTTTTACCATTAGGGAAGCTTTGACATGCTCAAAGTTTAACGAAAATGGGGGTTGGCCTTGTTTAGAGGTGCCAGGGCCAGAACGGGCCGAAACTGGCGGAGTTCCCTTCTTTTTCCAACTTGGCCGGTGCCATAGCCTCCCCAGGGGTAGAACATGACCCTCAGAAGGTGCTCCAACTGACGGCACTCGAAAAGCTCGATTCGTTTGTGAGTTATGAATTTCCTCGGTTTAATACTATGGAAAATCCGAAATCACAAACGACACGAGATTTTCGAGTTCCGTCAGTTGGAGCACTTTCTAAAAATCATGTTTTAACATTGGGGAAGCTTTGATATGCTCAAAGTTTAACGAAAATGGGGGTTGGCCTTGTTTGGAGGTGCCAGGGCCAGAACGGGCCGAACCTGGCCGAGTTCCCTTCTTTCTCCAACTTGGCCGGTGCCATAGGCTCCCCAGGGGTAGAACATGACCCTCAGAAGGTGCTCCAACTGACGGCACTCGAAAAGCTCGATTCGTTTGTGAGTTATGAATTTCAAGGGTTTAATACTATGGAAAATCGTAAATCACAAACGACACGAGATTTTGGAGTTCCGTCAGTTGGAGCACTTTCTAAAAATCATGTTTTACCATTGGGGAAGCTTTGACATGCTCAAAGTTTAACGAAAATGGGGGTTGGCCTTGTTTAGAGGTGCCAGGGCCAGAACGGGCCGAACCTCGCCGAGTTCCCTTCTTTCCCCAACTTGGCCGGTGCCATAGGCTCCCCAGGGGTAGAACATGACCCTCAGAAGGTGCTCCAACTGACGGCACTCGAAAAGCTCGATTCGTTTGTGAGTTATGAATTTCAAGGGTTTAATACTATGGAAAATCGTAAATCACAAACGACACGAGATTTTCGAGTTCCGTCAGTTGGAGCACTTTCTAAAAATCATGTTTTACCATTAGGGAAGCTTTGACATGCTCAAAGTTTAACGAAAATGGGGGTTGGCCTTGTTTAGAGGTGCCAGGGCCAGAACGGGCCGAACCTCGCCGAGTTCCCTTCTTTCCCCAACTTGGCCGGTGCCATAGGCTCCCCAGGGGTAGAACATGACCCTCAGAAGGTGCTCCAACTGACGGCACTCGAAAAGCTCGATTCGTTTGTGAGTTATGAATTTCAAGGGTTTAATACTATGGAAAATCGTAAATCACAAACGACACGAGATTTTCGAGTTCCGTCAGTTGGAGCACTTTCTAAAAATCATGTTTTACCATTAGGGAAGCTTTGACATGCTCAAAGTTTAACGAAAATGGGGGTTGGCCTTGTTTAGAGGTGCCAGGGCCAGAACGGGCCGAAACTGGCGGAGTTCCCTTCTTTTTCCAACTTGGCCGGTGCCATAGCCTCCCCAGGGGTAGAACATGACCCTCAGAAGGTGCTCCAACTGACGGCACTCGAAAAGCTCGATTCGTTTGTGAGTTATGAATTTCCTCGGTTTAATACTATGGAAAATCCGAAATCACAAACGACACGAGATTTTCGAGTTCCGTCAGTTGGAGCACTTTCTAAAAATCATGTTTTAACATTGGGGAAGCTTTGATATGCTCAAAGTTTAACGAAAATGGGGGTTGGCCTTGTTTGGAGGTGCCAGGGCCAGAACGGGCCGAACCTGGCCGAGTTCCCTTCTTTCTCCAACTTGGCCGGTGCCATAGGCTCCCCAGGGGTAGAACATGACCCTCAGAAGGTGCTCCAACTGACGGCACTCGAAAAGCTCGATTCGTTTGTGAGTTATGAATTTCAAGGGTTTAATACTATGGAAAATCGTAAATCACAAACGACACGAGATTTTGGAGTTCCGTCAGTTGGAGCACTTTCTAAAAATCATGTTTTACCATTGGGGAAGCTTTGACATGCTCAAAGTTTAACGAAAATGGGGGTTGGCCTTGTTTAGAGGTGCCAGGGCCAGAACGGGCCGAACCTCGCCGAGTTCCCTTCTTTCCCCAACTTGGCCGGTGCCATAGGCTCCCCAGGGGTAGAACATGACCCTCAGAAGGTGCTCCAACTGACGGCACTCGAAAAGCTCGATTCGTTTGTGAGTTATGAATTTCAAGGGTTTAATACTATGGAAAATCGTAAATCACAAACGACACGAGATTTTCGAGTTCCGTCAGTTGGAGCACTTTCTAAAAATCATGTTTTACCATTAGGGAAGCTTTGACATGCTCAAAGTTTAACGAAAATGGGGGTTGGCCTTGTTTAGAGGTGCCAGGGCCAGAACGGGCCGAAACTGGCGGAGTTCCCTTCTTTTTCCAACTTGGCCGGTGCCATAGCCTCCCCAGGGGTAGAACATGACCCTCAGAAGGTGCTCCAACTGACGGCACTCGAAAAGCTCGATTCGTTTGTGAGTTATGAATTTCCTCGGTTTAATACTATGGAAAATCCGAAATCACAAACGACACGAGATTTTCGAGTTCCGTCAGTTGGAGCACTTTCTAAAAATCATGTTTTAACATTGGGGAAGCTTTGATATGCTCAAAGTTTAACGAAAATGGGGGTTGGCCTTGTTTGGAGGTGCCAGGGCCAGAACGGGCCGAACCTGGCCGAGTTCCCTTCTTTCTCCAACTTGGCCGGTGCCATAGGCTCCCCAGGGGTAGAACATGACCCTCAGAAGGTGCTCCAACTGACGGCACTCGAAAAGCTCGATTCGTTTGTGAGTTATGAATTTCAAGGGTTTAATACTATGGAAAATCGTAAATCACAAACGACACGAGATTTTGGAGTTCCGTCAGTTGGAGCACTTTCTAAAAATCATGTTTTACCATTGGGGAAGCTTTGACATGCTCAAAGTTTAACGAAAATGGGGGTTGGCCTTGTTTAGAGGTGCCAGGGCCAGAACGGGCCGAACCTAGCCGAGTTCCCTTCTTTCCCCAACTTGGCCGGTGCCATAGGCTCCCCAGGGGTAGAACATGACCCTCAGAAGGTGCTCCAACTGACGGCACTCGAAAAGCTCGATTCGTTTGTGAGTTATGAATTTCAAGGGTTTAATACTATGGAAAATCGTAAATCACAAACGACACGAGATTTTCGAGTTCCGTCAGTTGGAGCACTTTCTAAAAATCATGTTTTACCATTAGGGAAGCTTTGACATGCTCAAAGTTTAACGAAAATGGGGGTTGGCCTTGTTTAGAGGTGCCAGGGCCAGAACGGGCCGAAACTGGCGGAGTTCCCTTCTTTTTCCAACTTGGCCGGTGCCATAGCCTCCCCAGGGGTAGAACATGACCCTCAGAAGGTGCTCCAACTGACGGCACTCGAAAAGCTCGATTCGTTTGTGAGTTATGAATTTCCTCGGTTTAATACTATGGAAAATCCGAAATCACAAACGACACGAGATTTTCGAGTTCCGTCAGTTGGAGCACTTTCTAAAAATCATGTTTTAACATTGGGGAAGCTTTGAAATGCTCAAAGTTTAACGAAAATGGGGGTTGGCCTTGTTTGGAGGTGCCAGGGCCAGAACGGGCCGAACCTGGCCGAGTTCCCTTCTTTCTCCAACTTGGCCGGTGCCATAGGCTCCCCAGGGGTAGAACATGACCCTCAGAAGGTGCTCCAACTGACGGCACTCGAAAAGCTCGATTCGTTTGTGAGTTATGAATTTCAAGGGTTTAATACTATGGAAAATCGTAAATCACAAACGACACGAGATTTTGGAGTTCCGTCAGTTGGAGCACTTTCTAAAAATCATGTTTTACCATTGGGGAAGCTTTGACATGCTCAAAGTTTAACGAAAATGGGGGTTGGCCTTGTTTAGAGGTGCCAGGGCCAGAACGGGCCGAACCTAGCCGAGTTCCCTTCTTTCCCCAACTTGGCCGGTGCCATAGGCTCCCCAGGGGTAGAACATGACCCTCAGAAGGTGCTCCAACTGACGGCACTCGAAAAGCTCGATTCGTTTGTGAGTTATGAATTTCAAGGGTTTAATACTATGGAAAATCGTAAATCACAAACGACACGAGATTTTCGAGTTCCGTCAGTTGGAGCACTTTCTAAAAATCATGTTTTACCATTAGGGAAGCTTTGACATGCTCAAAGTTTAACGAAAATGGGGGTTGGCCTTGTTTAGAGGTGCCAGGGCCAGAACGGGCCGAAACTGGCGGAGTTCCCTTCTTTTTCCAACTTGGCCGGTGCCATAGCCTCCCCAGGGGTAGAACATGACCCTCAGAAGGTGCTCCAACTGACGGCACTCGAAAAGCTCGATTCGTTTGTGAGTTATGAATTTCCTCGGTTTAATACTATGGAAAATCCGAAATCACAAACGACACGAGATTTTGGAGTTCCGTCAGTTGGAGCACTTTCTAAAAATCATGTTTTACCATTGGGGAAGCTTTGACATGCTCAAAGTTTAACGAAAATGGGGGTTGGCCTTGTTTAGAGGTGCCAGGGCCAGAACGGGCCGAACCTCGCCGAGTTCCCTTCTTTCCCCAACTTGGCCGGTGCCATAGGCTCCCCAGGGGTAGAACATGACCCTCAGAAGGTGCTCCAACTGACGGCACTCGAAAAGCTCGATTCGTTTGTGAGTTATGAATTTCAAGGGTTTAATACTATGGAAAATCGTAAATCACAAACGACACGAGATTTTCGAGTTCCGTCAGTTGGAGCACTTTCTAAAAATCATGTTTTACCATTAGGGAAGCTTTGACATGCTCAAAGTTTAACGAAAATGGGGGTTGGCCTTGTTTAGAGGTGCCAGGGCCAGAACGGGCCGAAACTGGCGGAGTTCCCTTCTTTTTCCAACTTGGCCGGTGCCATAGCCTCCCCAGGGGTAGAACATGACCCTCAGAAGGTGCTCCAACTGACGGCACTCGAAAAGCTCGATTCGTTTGTGAGTTATGAATTTCCTCGGTTTAATACTATGGAAAATCCGAAATCACAAACGACACGAGATTTTGGAGTTCCGTCAGTTGGAGCACTTTCTAAAAATCATGTTTTACCACTGGGGAAGCTTTCACATGCTCAAAGTTTAACGAAAATGGGGGTTGGCCTTGTTTAGAGGTGCCAGGGCCAGAACGGGCCGAACCTCGCCGAGTTCCCTTCTTTCCCCAACTTGGCCGGTGCCATAGGCTCCCCAGGGGTAGAACATGACCCTCAGAAGGTGCTCCAACTGACGGCACTCGAAAAGCTCGATTCGTTTGTGAGTTATGAATTTCAAGGGTTTAATACTATGGAAAATCGTAAATCACAAACGACACGAGATTTTCGAGTTCCGTCAGTTGGAGGACTTTCTAAAAATCATGTTTTACCATTAGGGAAGCTTTGACATGCTCAAAGTTTAACGAAAATGGGGGTTGGCCTTGTTTAGAGGTGCCAGGGCCAGAACGGGCCGAACCTAGCCGAGTTCCCTTCTTTCCCCAACTTGGCCGGTGCCATAGGCTCCTCAGGGGTAGAACATGACCCTCAGAAGGTGCTCCAACTGACGGCACTCGAAAAGCTCCATTCGTTTGTGAGTTATGAATTTCCTCGGTTTAATACTATGGAAAATCCGAAATCACAAACGACACGAGATTTTCGAGTTCCGTCAGTTGGAGCACTTTCTAAAAATCATGTTTTAACATTGGGGAAGCTTTGATATGCTCAAAGTTTAACGAAAATGGGGGTTGGCCTTGTTTGGAGGTGCCAGGGCCAGAACGGGCCGAACCTGGCCGAGTTCCCTTCTTTCTCCAACTTGGCCGGTGCCATAGGCTCCCCAGGGGTAGAACATGACCCTCAGAAGGTGCTCCAACTGACGGCACTCGAAAAGCTCGATTCGTTTGTGAGTTATGAATTTCAAGGGTTTAATACTATGGAAAATCGTAAATCACAAACGACACGAGATTTTGGAGTTCCGTCAGTTGGAGCACTTTCTAAAAATCATGTTTTACCATTGGGGAAGCTTTGACATGCTCAAAGTTTAACGAAAATGGGGGTTGGCCTTGTTTAGAGGTGCCAGGGCCAGAACGGGCCGAACCTCGCCGAGTTCCCTTCTTTCCCCAACTTGGCCGGTGCCATAGGCTCCCCAGGGGTAGAACATGACCCTCAGAAGGTGCTCCAACTGACGGCACTCGAAAAGCTCGATTCGTTTGTGAGTTATGAATTTCAAGGGTTTAATACTATGGAAAATCGTAAATCACAAACGACACGAGATTTTCGAGTTCCGTCAGTTGGAGCACTTTCTAAAAATCATGTTTTACCATTAGGGAAGCTTTGACATGCTCAAAGTTTAACGAAAATGGGGGTTGGCCTTGTTTAGAGGTGCCAGGGCCAGAACGGGCCGAAACTGGCGGAGTTCCCTTCTTTTTCCAACTTGGCCGGTGCCATAGCCTCCCCAGGGGTAGAACATGACCCTCAGAAGGTGCTCCAACTGACGGCACTCGAAAAGCTCGATTCGTTTGTGAGTTATGAATTTCCTCGGTTTAATACTATGGAAAATCCGAAATCACAAACGACACGAGATTTTCGAGTTCCGTCAGTTGGAGCACTTTCTAAAAATCATGTTTTAACATTGGGGAAGCTTTGATATGCTCAAAGTTTAACGAAAATGGGGGTTGGCCTTGTTTGGAGGTGCCAGGGCCAGAACGGGCCGAACCTGGCCGAGTTCCCTTCTTTCTCCAACTTGGCCGGTGCCATAGGCTCCCCAGGGGTAGAACATGACCCTCAGAAGGTGCTCCAACTGACGGCACTCGAAAAGATCGATTCGTTTGTGAGTTATGAATTTCAAGGGTTTAATACTATGGAAAATCGTAAATCACAAACGACACGAGATTTTGGAGTTCCGTCAGTTGGAGCACTTTCTAAAAATCATGTTTTACCATTGGGGAAGCTTTGACATGCTCAAAGTTTAACGAAAATGGGGGTTGGCCTTGTTTAGAGGTGCCAGGGCCAGAACGGGCCGAACCTAGCCGAGTTCCCTTCTTTCCCCAACTTGGCCGGTGCCATAGGCTCCCCAGGGGTAGAACATGACCCTCAGAAGGTGCTCCAACTGACGGCACTCGAAAAGCTCGATTCGTTTGTGAGTTATGAATTTCAAGGGTTTAATACTATGGAAAATCGTAAATCACAAACGACACGAGATTTTCGAGTTCCGTCAGTTGGAGCACTTTCTAAAAATCATGTTTTACCATTAGGGAAGCTTTGACATGCTCAAAGTTTAACGAAAATGGGGGTTGGCCTTGTTTAGAGGTGCCAGGGCCAGAACGGGCCGAAACTGGCGGAGTTCCCTTCTTTTTCCAACTTGGCCGGTGCCATAGCCTCCCCAGGGGTAGAACATGACCCTCAGAAGGTGCTCCAACTGACGGCACTCGAAAAGCTCGATTCGTTTGTGAGTTATGAATTTCCTCGGTTTAATACTATGGAAAATCCGAAATCACAAACGACACGAGATTTTCGAGTTCCGTCAGTTGGAGCACTTTCTAAAAATAATGTTTTAACATTGGGGAAGCTTTGATATGCTCAAAGTTTAACGAAAATGGGGGTTGGCCTTGTTTGGAGGTGCCAGGGCCAGAACGGGCCGAACCTGGCCGAGTTCCCTTCTTTCTCCAACTTGGCCGGTGCCATAGGCTCCCCAGGGGTAGAACATGACCCTCAGAAGGTGCTCCAACTGACGGCACTCGAAAAGCTCGATTCGTTTGTGAGTTATGAATTTCAAGGGTTTAATACTATGGAAAATCGTAAATCACAAACGACACGAGATTTTGGAGTTCCGTCAGTTGGAGCACTTTCTAAAAATCATGTTTTACCATTGGGGAAGCTTTGACATGCTCAAAGTTTAACGAAAATGGGGGTTGGCCTTGTTTAGAGGTGCCAGGGCCAGAACGGGCCGAACCTCGCCGAGTTCCCTTCTTTCCCCAACTTGGCCGGTGCCATAGGCTCCCCAGGGGTAGAACATGACCCTCAGAAGGTGCTCCAACTGACGGCACTCGAAAAGCTCGATTCGTTTGTGAGTTATGAATTTCAAGGGTTTAATACTATGGAAAATCGTAAATCACAAACGACACGAGATTTTCGAGTTCCGTCAGTTGGAGCACTTTCTAAAAATCATGTTTTACCATTAGGGAAGCTTTGACATGCTCAAAGTTTAACGAAAATGGGGGTTGGCCTTGTTTAGAGGTGCCAGGGCCAGAACGGGCCGAAACTGGCGGAGTTCCCTTCTTTTTCCAACTTGGCCGGTGCCATAGCCTCCCCAGGGGTAGAACATGACCCTCAGAAGGTGCTCCAACTGACGGCACTCGAAAAGCTCGATTCGTTTGTGAGTTATGAATTTCCTCGGTTTAATACTATGGAAAATCCGAAATCACAAACGACACGAGATTTTCGAGTTCCGTCAGTTGGAGCACTTTCTAAAAATCATGTTTTAACATTGGGGAAGCTTTGATATGCTCAAAGTTTAACGAAAATGGGGGTTGGCCTTGTTTGGAGGTGCCAGGGCCAGAACGGGCCGAACCTGGCCGAGTTCCCTTCTTTCTCCAACTTGGCCGGTGCCATAGGCTCCCCAGGGGTAGAACATGACCCTCAGAAGGTGCTCCAACTGACGGCACTCGAAAAGATCGATTCGTTTGTGAGTTATGAATTTCAAGGGTTTAATACTATGGAAAATCGTAAATCACAAACGACACGAGATTTTGGAGTTCCGTCAGTTGGAGCACTTTCTAAAAATCATGTTTTACCATTGGGGAAGCTTTGACATGCTCAAAGTTTAACGAAAATGGGGGTTGGCCTTGTTTAGAGGTGCCAGGGCCAGAACGGGCCGAACCTAGCCGAGTTCCCTTCTTTCCCCAACTTGGCCGGTGCCATAGGCTCCCCAGGGGTAGAACATGACCCTCAGAAGGTGCTCCAACTGACGGCACTCGAAAAGCTCGATTCGTTTGTGAGTTATGAATTTCAAGGGTTTAATACTATGGAAAATCGTAAATCACAAACGACACGAGATTTTCGAGTTCCGTCAGTTGGAGCACTTTCTAAAAATCATGTTTTACCATTAGGGAAGCTTTGACATGCTCAAAGTTTAACGAAAATGGGGGTTGGCCTTGTTTAGAGGTGCCAGGGCCAGAACGGGCCGAAACTGGCGGAGTTCCCTTCTTTTTCCAACTTGGCCGGTGCCATAGCCTCCCCAGGGGTAGAACATGACCCTCAGAAGGTGCTCCAACTGACGGCACTCGAAAAGCTCGATTCGTTTGTGAGTTATGAATTTCCTCGGTTTAATACTATGGAAAATCCGAAATCACAAACGACACGAGATTTTCGAGTTCCGTCAGTTGGAGCACTTTCTAAAAATAATGTTTTAACATTGGGGAAGCTTTGATATGCTCAAAGTTTAACGAAAATGGGGGTTGGCCTTGTTTGGAGGTGCCAGGGCCAGAACGGGCCGAACCTGGCCGAGTTCCCTTCTTTCTCCAACTTGGCCGGTGCCATAGGCTCCCCAGGGGTAGAACATGACCCTCAGAAGGTGCTCCAACTGACGGCACTCGAAAAGCTCGATTCGTTTGTGAGTTATGAATTTCAAGGGTTTAATACTATGGAAAATCGTAAATCACAAACGACACGAGATTTTGGAGTTCCGTCAGTTGGAGCACTTTCTAAAAATCATGTTTTACCATTGGGGAAGCTTTGACATGCTCAAAGTTTAACGAAAATGGGGGTTGGCCTTGTTTAGAGGTGCCAGGGCCAGAACGGGCCGAACCTAGCCGAGTTCCCTTCTTTCCCCAACTTGGCCGGTGCCATAGGCTCCCCAGGGGTAGAACATGACCCTCAGAAGGTGCTCCAACTGACGGCACTCGAAAAGCTCGATTCGTTTGTGAGTTATGAATTTCAAGGGTTTAATACTATGGAAAATCGTAAATCACAAACGACACGAGATTTTCGAGTTCCGTCAGTTGGAGCACTTTCTAAAAATCATGTTTTACCATTAGGGAAGCTTTGACATGCTCAAAGTTTAACGAAAATGGGGGTTGGCCTTGTTTAGAGGTGCCAGGGCCAGAACGGGCCGAAACTGGCGGAGTTCCCTTCTTTTTCCAACTTGGCCGGTGCCATAGCCTCCCCAGGGGTAGAACATGACCCTCAGAAGGTGCTCCAACTGACGGCACTCGAAAAGCTCGATTCGTTTGTGAGTTATGAATTTCCTCGGTTTAATACTATGGAAAATCCGAAATCACAAACGACACGAGATTTTGGAGTTCCGTAAGTTGGAGCACTTTCTAAAAATCATGTTTTACCATTGGGGAAGCTTTGACATGCTCAAAGTTTAACGAAAATGGGGGTTGGCCTTGTTTAGAGGTGCCAGGGCCAGAACGGGCCGAACCTCGCCGAGTTCCCTTCTTTCCCCAACTTGGCCGGTGCCATAGGCTCCCCAGGGGTAGAACATGACCCTCAGAAGGTGCTCCAACTGACGGCACTCGAAAAGCTCGATTCGTTTGTGAGTTATGAATTTCAAGGGTTTAATACTATGGAAAATCGTAAATCACAAACGACACGAGATTTTCGAGTTCCGTCAGTTGGAGCACTTTCTAAAAATCATGTTTTACCATTAGGGAAGCTTTGACATGCTCAAAGTTTAACGAAAATGGGGGTTGGCCTTGTTTAGAGGTGCCAGGGCCAGAACGGGCCGAAACTGGCGGAGTTCCCTTCTTTTTCCAACTTGGCCGGTGCCATAGCCTCCCCAGGGGTAGAACATGACCCTCAGAAGGTGCTCCAACTGACGGCACTCGAAAAGCTCGATTCGTTTGTGAGTTATGAATTTCCTCGGTTTAATACTATGGAAAATCCGAAATCACAAACGACACGAGATTTTGGAGTTCCGTCAGTTGGAGCACTTTCTAAAAATCATGTTTTACCACTGGGGAAGCTTTGAAATGCTCAAAGTTTAACGAAAATGGGGGTTGGCCTTGTTTAGAGGTGCCAGGGCCAGAACGGGCCGAACCTAGCCGAGTTCCCTTCTTTCCCCAACTTGGCCGGTGCCATAGGCTCCCCAGGGGTAGAACATGACCCTCAGAAGGTGCTCCAACTGACGGCACTCGAAAAGCTCGATTCGTTTGTGAGTTATGAATTTCAAGGGTTTAATACTATGGAAAATCGTAAATCACAAACGACACGAGATTTTCGAGTTCCGTCAGTTGGAGCACTTTCTAAAAATCATGTTTTACCATTAGGGAAGCTTTGACATGCTCAAAGTTTAACGAAAATGGGGGTTGGCCTTGTTTAGAGGTGCCAGGGCCAGAACGGGCCGAACCTAGCCGAGTTCCCTTCTTTCCCCAACTTGGCCGGTGCCATAGGCTCCTCAGGGGTAGAACATGACCCTCAGAAGGTGCTCCAACTGACGGCACTCGAAAAGCTCCATTCGTTTGTGAGTTATGAATTTCAAGGGTTTAATACTATGGAAAATCGTAAATCACAAACGACACGAGATTTTCGAGTTCCGTCAGTTGGAGCACTTTCTAAAAATCATGTTTTACCATTGGGGAAGCTTTGACATGCTCAAAGTTTAACGAAAATGGGGGTTGGCCTTGTTTAGAGGTGCCAGGGCCAGAACGGGCCGAACCTCGCCGAGTTCCCTTCTTTCCCCAACTTGGCCGGTGCCATAGGCTCCCCAGGGGTAGAACATGACCCTCAGAAGGTGCTCCAACTGACGGCACTCGAAAAGCTCGATTCGTTTGTGAGTTATGAATTTCAAGGGTTTAATACTATGGAAAATCGTAAATCACAAACGACACGAGATTTTCGAGTTCCGTCAGTTGGAGCACTTTCTAAAAATCATGTTTTACCATTGGGGAAGCTTTGACATGCTCAAAGTTTAACGAAAATGGGGGTTGGCCTTGTTTAGAGGTGCCAGGGCCAGAACGGGCCGAACCTCGCCGAGTTCCCTTCTTTCCCCAACTTGGCCGGTGCCATAGGCTCCCCAGGGGTAGAACATGACCCTCAGAAGGTGCTCCAACTGACGGCACTCGAAAAGCTCGATTCGTTTGTGAGTTATGAATTTCCTCGGTTTAATACTATGGAAAATCCGAAATCACAAACGACACGAGATTTTCGAGTTCCGTCAGTTGGAGCACTTTCTAAAAATCATGTTTTAACATTGGGGAAGCTTTGATATGCTCAAAGTTTAACGAAAATGGGGGTTGGCCTTGTTTGGAGGTGCCAGGGCCAGAACGGGCCGAACCTGGCCGAGTTCCCTTCTTTCTCCAACTTGGCCGGTGCCATAGGCTCCCCAGGGGTAGAACATGACCCTCAGAAGGTGCTCCAACTGACGGCACTCGAAAAGCTCGATTCGTTTGTGAGTTATGAATTTCAAGGGTTTAATACTATGGAAAATCGTAAATCACAAACGACACGAGATTTTGGAGTTCCGTCAGTTGGAGCACTTTCTAAAAATCATGTTTTACCATTGGGGAAGCTTTGACATGCTCAAAGTTTAACGAAAATGGGGGTTGGCCTTGTTTAGAGGTGCCAGGGCCAGAACGGGCCGAACCTCGCCGAGTTCCCTTCTTTCCCCAACTTGGCCGGTGCCATAGGCTCCCCAGGGGTAGAACATGACCCTCAGAAGGTGCTCCAACTGACGGCACTCGAAAAGCTCGATTCGTTTGTGAGTTATGAATTTCAAGGGTTTAATACTATGGAAAATCGTAAATCACAAACGACACGAGATTTTCGAGTTCCGTCAGTTGGAGCACTTTCTAAAAATCATGTTTTACCATTAGGGAAGCTTTGACATGCTCAAAGTTTAACGAAAATGGGGGTTGGCCTTGTTTAGAGGTGCCAGGGCCAGAACGGGCCGAACCTAGCCGAGTTCCCTTCTTTCCCCAACTTGGCCGGTGCCATAGGCTCCTCAGGGGTAGAACATGACCCTCAGAAGGTGCTCCAACTGACGGCACTCGAAAAGCTCCATTCGTTTGTGAGTTATGAATTTCAAGGGTTTAATACTATGGAAAATCGTAAATCACAAACGACACGAGATTTTCGAGTTCCGTCAGTTGGAGCACTTTCTAAAAATCATGTTTTACCATTGGGGAAGCTTTGACATGCTCAAAGTTTAACGAAAATGGGGGTTGGCCTTGTTTAGAGGTGCCAGGGCCAGAACGGGCCGAACCTCGCCGAGTTCCCTTCTTTCCCCAACTTGGCCGGTGCCATAGGCTCCCCAGGGGTAGAACATGACCCTCAGAAGGTGCTCCAACTGACGGCACTCGAAAAGCTCGATTCGTTTGTGAGTTATGAATTTCCTCGGTTTAATACTATGGAAAATCCGAAATCACAAACGACACGAGATTTTCGAGTTCCGTCAGTTGGAGCACTTTCTAAAAATCATGTTTTAACATTGGGGAAGCTTTGATATGCTCAAAGTTTAACGAAAATGGGGGTTGGCCTTGTTTGGAGGTGCCAGGGCCAGAACGGGCCGAACCTGGCCGAGTTCCCTTCTTTCTCCAACTTGGCCGGTGCCATAGGCTCCCCAGGGGTAGAACATGACCCTCAGAAGGTGCTCCAACTGACGGCACTCGAAAAGCTCGATTCGTTTGTGAGTTATGAATTTCAAGGGTTTAATACTATGGAAAATCGTAAATCACAAACGACACGAGATTTTGGAGTTCCGTCAGTTGGAGCACTTTCTAAAAATCATGTTTTACCATTGGGGAAGCTTTGACATGCTCAAAGTTTAACGAAAATGGGGGTTGGCCTTGTTTAGAGGTGCCAGGGCCAGAACGGGCCGAACCTCGCCGAGTTCCCTTCTTTCCCCAACTTGGCCGGTGCCATAGGCTCCCCAGGGGTAGAACATGACCCTCAGAAGGTGCTCCAACTGACGGCACTCGAAAAGCTCGATTCGTTTGTGAGTTATGAATTTCAAGGGTTTAATACTATGGAAAATCGTAAATCACAAACGACACGAGATTTTCGAGTTCCGTCAGTTGGAGCACTTTCTAAAAATCATGTTTTACCATTAGGGAAGCTTTGACATGCTCAAAGTTTAACGAAAATGGGGGTTGGCCTTGTTTAGAGGTGCCAGGGCCAGAACGGGCCGAACCTAGCCGAGTTCCCTTCTTTCCCCAACTTGGCCGGTGCCATAGGCTCCTCAGGGGTAGAACATGACCCTCAGAAGGTGCTCCAACTGACGGCACTCGAAAAGCTCCATTCGTTTGTGAGTTATGAATTTCAAGGGTTTAATACTATGGAAAATCGTAAATCACAAACGACACGAGATTTTCGAGTTCCGTCAGTTGGAGCACTTTCTAAAAATCATGTTTTACCATTGGGGAAGCTTTGACATGCTCAAAGTTTAACGAAAATGGGGGTTGGCCTTGTTTAGAGGTGCCAGGGCCAGAACGGGCCGAACCTCGCCGAGTTCCCTTCTTTCCCCAACTTGGCCGGTGCCATAGGCTCCCCAGGGGTAGAACATGACCCTCAGAAGGTGCTCCAACTGACGGCACTCGAAAAGCTCGATTCGTTTGTGAGTTATGAATTTCAAGGGTTTAATACTATGGAAAATCGTAAATCACAAACGACACGAGATTTTCGAGTTCCGTCAGTTGGAGCACTTTCTAAAAATCATGTTTTACCATTGGGGAAGCTTTGACATGCTCAAAGTTTAACGAAAATGGGGGTTGGCCTTGTTTAGAGGTGCCAGGGCCAGAACGGGCCGAACCTCGCCGAGTTCCCTTCTTTCCCCAACTTGGCCGGTGCCATAGGCTCCCCAGGGGTAGAACATGACCCTCAGAAGGTGCTCCAACTGACGGCACTCGAAAAGCTCGATTCGTTTGTGAGTTATGAATTTCCTCGGTTTAATACTATGGAAAATCCGAAATCACAAACGACACGAGATTTTCGAGTTCCGTCAGTTGGAGCACTTTCTAAAAATCATGTTTTAACATTGGGGAAGCTTTGATATGCTCAAAGTTTAACGAAAATGGGGGTTGGCCTTGTTTGGAGGTGCCAGGGCCAGAACGGGCTGAACCTGGCCGAGTTCCCTTCTTTCTCCAACTTGGCCGGTGCCATAGGCTCCCCAGGGGTAGAACATGACCCTCAGAAGGTGCTCCAACTGACGGCACTCGAAAAGCTCGATTCGTTTGTGAGTTATGAATTTCAAGGGTTTAATACTATGGAAAATCGTAAATCACAAACGACACGAGATTTTGGAGTTCCGTCAGTTGGAGCACTTTCTAAAAATGATGTTTTACCATTGGGGAAGCTTTGACATGCTCAAAGTTTAACGAAAATGGGGGTTGGCCTTGTTTAGAGGTGCCAGGGCCAGAACGGGCCGAACCTAGCCGAGTTCCCTTCTTTCCCCAACTTGGCCGGTGCCATAGGCTCCCCAGGGGTAGAACATGACCCTCAGAAGGTGCTCCAACTGACGGCACTCGAAAAGCTCGATTCGTTTGTGAGTTATGAATTTCAAGGGTTTAATACTATGGAAAATCGTAAATCACAAACGACACGAGATTTTCGAGTTCCGTCAGTTGGAGCACTTTCTAAAAATCATGTTTTACCATTAGGGAAGCTTTGACATGCTCAAAGTTTAACGAAAATGGGGGTTGGCCTTGTTTGGAGGTGCCAGGGCCAGAACGGGCCGAACCTGGCCGAGTTCCCTTCTTTTTCCAACTTGGCCGGTGCCATAGCCTCCCCAGGGGTAGAACATGACCCTCAGAAGGTGCTCCAACTGACGGCACTCGAAAAGCTCGATTCGTTTGTGAGTTATGAATTTCAAGGGTTTAATACTATGGAAAATCGTAAATCACAAACGACACGAGATTTTCGAGTTCCGTCAGTTGGAGCACTTTCTAAAAATCATGTTTTACCATTAGGGAAGCTTTGACATGCTCAAAGTTTAACGAAAATGGGGGTTGGCCTTGTTTAGAGGTGCCAGGGCCAGAACGGGCCGAAACTGGCGGAGTTCCCTTCTTTTTCCAACTTGGCCGGTGCCATAGCCTCCCCAGGGGTAGAACATGACCCTCAGAAGGTGCTCCAACTGACGGCACTCGAAAAGCTCGATTCGTTTGTGAGTTATGAATTTCCTCGGTTTAATACTATGGAAAATCCGAAATCACAAACGACACGAGATTTTCGAGTTCCGTCAGTTGGAGCACTTTCTAAAAATCATGTTTTAACATTGGGGAAGCTTTGATATGCTCAAAGTTTAACGAAAATGGGGGTTGGCCTTGTTTGGAGGTGCCAGGGCCAGAACGGGCCGAACCTGGCCGAGTTCCCTTCTTTCTCCAACTTGGCCGGTGCCATAGGCTCCCCAGGGGTAGAACATGACCCTCAGAAGGTGCTCCAACTGACGGCACTCGAAAAGCTCGATTCGTTTGTGAGTTATGAATTTCAAGGGTTTAATACTATGGAAAATCGTAAATCACAAACGACACGAGATTTTGGAGTTCCGTCAGTTGGAGCACTTTCTAAAAATCATGTTTTACCATTGGGGAAGCTTTGACATGCTCAAAGTTTAACGAAAATGGGGGTTGGCCTTGTTTAGAGGTGCCAGGGCCAGAACGGGCCGAACCTAGCCGAGTTCCCTTCTTTCCCCAACTTGGCCGGTGCCATAGGCTCCCCAGGGGTAGAACATGACCCTCAGAAGGTGCTCCAACTGACGGCACTCGAAAAGCTCGATTCGTTTGTGAGTTATGAATTTCAAGGGTTTAATACTATGGAAAATCGTAAATCACAAACGACACGAGATTTTCGAGTTCCGTCAGTTGGAGCACTTTCTAAAAATCATGTTTTACCATTAGGGAAGCTTTGACATGCTCAAAGTTTAACGAAAATGGGGGTTGGCCTTGTTTAGAGGTGCCAGGGCCAGAACGGGCCGAAACTGGCGGAGTTCCCTTCTTTTTCCAACTTGGCCGGTGCCATAGCCTCCCCAGGGGTAGAACATGACCCTCAGAAGGTGCTCCAACTGACGGCACTCGAAAAGCTCGATTCGTTTGTGAGTTATGAATTTCCTCGGTTTAATACTATGGAAAATCCGAAATCACAAACGACACGAGATTTTGGAGTTCCGTCAGTTGGAGCACTTTCTAAAAATCATGTTTTACCATTGGGGAAGCTTTGACATGCTCAAAGTTTAACGAAAATGGGGGTTGGCCTTGTTTAGAGGTGCCAGGGCCAGAACGGGCCGAACCTCGCCGAGTTCCCTTCTTTCCCCAACTTGGCCGGTGCCATAGGCTCCCCAGGGGTAGAACATGACCCTCAGAAGGTGCTCCAACTGACGGCACTCGAAAAGCTCGATTCGTTTGTGAGTTATGAATTTCAAGGGTTTAATACTATGGAAAATCGTAAATCACAAACGACACGAGATTTTCGAGTTCCGTCAGTTGGAGCACTTTCTAAAAATCATGTTTTACCATTAGGGAAGCTTTGACATGCTCAAAGTTTAACGAAAATGGGGGTTGGCCTTGTTTAGAGGTGCCAGGGCCAGAACGGGCCGAAACTGGCGGAGTTCCCTTCTTTTTCCAACTTGGCCGGTGCCATAGCCTCCCCAGGGGTAGAACATGACCCTCAGAAGGTGCTCCAACTGACGGCACTCGAAAAGCTCGATTCGTTTGTGAGTTATGAATTTCCTCGGTTTAATACTATGGAAAATCCGAAATCACAAACGACACGAGATTTTCGAGTTCCGTCAGTTGGAGCACTTTCTAAAAATCATGTTTTAACATTGGGGAAGCTTTGATATGCTCAAAGTTTAACGAAAATGGGGGTTGGCCTTGTTTGGAGGTGCCAGGGCCAGAACGGGCCGAACCTGGCCGAGTTCCCTTCTTTCTCCAACTTGGCCGGTGCCATAGGCTCCCCAGGGGTAGAACATGACCCTCAGAAGGTGCTCCAACTGACGGCACTCGAAAAGCTCGATTCGTTTGTGAGTTATGAATTTCAAGGGTTTAATACTATGGAAAATCGTAAATCACAAACGACACGAGATTTTGGAGTTCCGTCAGTTGGAGCACTTTCTAAAAATGATGTTTTACCATTGGGGAAGCTTTGACATGCTCAAAGTTTAACGAAAATGGGGGTTGGCCTTGTTTAGAGGTGCCAGGGCCAGAACGGGCCGAACCTAGCCGAGTTCCCTTCTTTCCCCAACTTGGCCGGTGCCATAGGCTCCCCAGGGGTAGAACATGACCCTCAGAAGGTGCTCCAACTGACGGCACTCGAAAAGCTCGATTCGTTTGTGAGTTATGAATTTCAAGGGTTTAATACTATGGAAAATCGTAAATCACAAACGACACGAGATTTTCGAGTTCCGTCAGTTGGAGCACTTTCTAAAAATCATGTTTTACCATTAGGGAAGCTTTGACATGCTCAAAGTTTAACGAAAATGGGGGTTGGCCTTGTTTAGAGGTGCCAGGGCCAGAACGGGCCGAAACTGGCGGAGTTCCCTTCTTTTTCCAACTTGGCCGGTGCCATAGCCTCCCCAGGGGTAGAACATGACCCTCAGAAGGTGCTCCAACTGACGGCACTCGAAAAGCTCGATTCGTTTGTGAGTTATGAATTTCCTCGGTTTAATACTATGGAAAATCCGAAATCACAAACGACACGAGATTTTGGAGTTCCGTCAGTTGGAGCACTTTCTAAAAATCATGTTTTACCATTGGGGAAGCTTTGACATGCTCAAAGTTTAACGAAAATGGGGGTTGGCCTTGTTTAGAGGTGCCAGGGCCAGAACGGGCCGAACCTAGCCGAGTTCCCTTCTTTCCCCAACTTGGCCGGTGCCATAGGCTCCCCAGGGGTAGAACATGACCCTCAGAAGGTGCTCCAACTGACGGCACTCGAAAAGCTCGATTCGTTTGTGAGTTATGAATTTCAAGGGTTTAATACTATGGAAAATCGTAAATCACAAACGACACGAGATTTTCGAGTTCCGTCAGTTGGAGCACTTTCTAAAAATCATGTTTTACCATTAGGGAAGCTTTGACATGCTCAAAGTTTAACGAAAATGGGGGTTGGCCTTGTTTAGAGGTGCCAGGGCCAGAACGGGCCGAAACTGGCGGAGTTCCCTTCTTTTTCCAACTTGGCCGGTGCCATAGCCTCCCCAGGGGTAGAACATGACCCTCAGAAGGTGCTCCAACTGACGGCACTCGAGAAGCTCGATTCGTTTGTGAGTTATGAATTTCCTCGGTTTAATACTATGGAAAATCCGAAATCACAAACGACACGAGATTTTCGAGTTCCGTCAGTTGGAGCACTTTCTAAAAATCATGTTTTAACATTGGGGAAGCTTTGATATGCTCAAAGTTTAACGAAAATGGGGGTTGGCCTTGTTTGGAGGTGCCAGGGCCAGAACGGGCCGAACCTGGCCGAGTTCCCTTCTTTCTCCAACTTGGCCGGTGCCATAGGCTCCCCAGGGGTAGAACATGACCCTCAGAAGGTGCTCCAACTGACGGCACTCGAAAAACTCGATTCGTTTGTGAGTTATGAATTTCCTCGGTTTAATACTATGGAAAATCCGAAATCACAAACGACACGAGATTTTGGAGTTCCGTCAGTTGGAGCACTTTCTAAAAATCATGTTTTACCATTGGGGAAGCTTTGACATGCTCAAAGTTTAACGAAAATGGGGGTTGGCCTTGTTTAGAGGTGCCAGGGCCAGAACGGGCCGAACCTAGCCGAGTTCCCTTCTTTCCCCAACTTGGCCGGTGCCATAGGCTCCCCAGGGGTAGAACATGACCCTCAGAAGGTGCTCCAACTGACGGCACTCGAAAAGCTCGATTCGTTTGTGAGTTATGAATTTCAAGGGTTTAATACTATGGAAAATCGTAAATCACAAACGACACGAGATTTTCGAGTTCCGTCAGTTGGAGCACTTTCTAAAAATCATGTTTTACCATTAGGGAAGCTTTGACATGCTCAAAGTTTAACGAAAATGGGGGTTGGCCTTGTTTAGAGGTGCCAGGGCCAGAACGGGCCGAAACTGGCGGAGTTCCCTTCTTTTTCCAACTTGGCCGGTGCCATAGCCTCCCCAGGGGTAGAACATGACCCTCAGAAGGTGCTCCAACTGACGGCACTCGAGAAGCTCGATTCGTTTGTGAGTTATGAATTTCCTCGGTTTAATACTATGGAAAATCCGAAATCACAAACGACACGAGATTTTCGAGTTCCGTCAGTTGGAGCACTTTCTAAAAATCATGTTTTAACATTGGGGAAGCTTTGATATGCTCAAAGTTTAACGAAAATGGGGGTTGGCCTTGTTTGGAGGTGCCAGGGCCAGAACGGGCCGAACCTGGCCGAGTTCCCTTCTTTCTCCAACTTGGCCGGTGCCATAGGCTCCCCAGGGGTAGAACATGACCCTCAGAAGGTGCTCCAACTGACGGCACTCGAAAAACTCGATTCGTTTGTGAGTTATGAATTTCCTCGGTTTAATACTATGGAAAATCCGAAATCACAAACGACACGAGATTTTGGAGTTCCGTCAGTTGGAGCACTTTCTAAAAATCATGTTTTACCATTGGGGAAGCTTTGACATGCTCAAAGTTTAACGAAAATGGGGGTTGGCCTTGTTTAGAGGTGCCAGGGCCAGAACGGGCCGAACCTAGCCGAGTTCCCTTCTTTCCCCAACTTGGCCGGTGCCATAGGCTCCCCAGGGGTAGAACATGACCCTCAGAAGGTGCTCCAACTGACGGCACTCGAAAAGCTCGATTCGTTTGTGAGTTATGAATTTCAAGGGTTTAATACTATGGAAAATCGTAAATCACAAACGACACGAGATTTTCGAGTTCCGTCAGTTGGAGCACTTTCTAAAAATCATGTTTTACCATTAGGGAAGCTTTGACATGCTCAAAGTTTAACGAAAATGGGGGTTGGCCTTGTTTAGAGGTGCCAGGGCCAGAACGGGCCGAAACTGGCGGAATTCCCTTCTTTTTCCAACTTGGCCGGTGCCATAGCCTCCCCAGGGGTAGAACATGACCCTCAGAAGGTGCTCCAACTGACGGCACTCGAAAAGCTCGATTCGTTTGTGAGTTATGAATTTCCTCGGTTTAATACTATGGAAAATCCGAAATCACAAACGACACGAGATTTTCGAGTTCCGTCAGTTGGAGCACTTTCTAAAAATCATGTTTTAACATTGGGGAAGCTTTGATATGCTCAAAGTTTAACGAAAATGGGGGTTGGCCTTGTTTGGAGGTGCCAGGGCCAGAACGGGCCGAACCTGGCCGAGTTCCCTTCTTTCTCCAACTTGGCCGGTGCCATAGGCTCCCCAGGGGTAGAACATGACCCTCAGAAGGTGCTCCAACTGACGGCACTCGAAAAGCTCGATTCGTTTGTGAGTTATGAATTTCAAGGGTTTAATACTATGGAAAATCGTAAATCACAAACGACACGAGATTTTGGAGTTCCGTCAGTTGGAGCACTTTCTAAAAATGATGTTTTACCATTGGGGAAGCTTTGACATGCTCAAAGTTTAACGAAAATGGGGGTTGGCCTTGTTTAGAGGTGCCAGGGCCAGAACGGGCCGAACCTAGCCGAGTTCCCTTCTTTCCCCAACTTGGCCGGTGCCATAGGCTCCCCAGGGGTAGAACATGACCCTCAGAAGGTGCTCCAACTGACGGCACTCGAAAAGCTCGATTCGTTTGTGAGTTATGAATTTCAAGGGTTTAATACTATGGAAAATCGTAAATCACAAACGACACGAGATTTTCGAGTTCCGTCAGTTGGAGCACTTTCTAAAAATCATGTTTTACCATTAGGGAAGCTTTGACATGCTCAAAGTTTAACGAAAATGGGGGTTGGCCTTGTTTAGAGGTGCCAGGGCCAGAACGGGCCGAAACTGGCGGAGTTCCCTTCTTTTTCCAACTTGGCCGGTGCCATAGCCTCCCCAGGGGTAGAACATGACCCTCAGAAGGTGCTCCAACTGACGGCACTCGAAAAGCTCGATTCGTTTGTGAGTTATGAATTTCCTCGGTTTAATACTATGGAAAATCCGAAATCACAAACGACACGAGATTTTGGAGTTCCGTCAGTTGGAGCACTTTCTAAAAATCATGTTTTACCATTGGGGAAGCTTTGACATGCTCAAAGTTTAACGAAAATGGGGGTTGGCCTTGTTTAGAGGTGCCAGGGCCAGAACGGGCCGAACCTCGCCGAGTTCCCTTCTTTCCCCAACTTGGCCGGTACCATAGGCTCCCCAGGGGTAGAACATGACCCTCAGAAGGTGCTCCAACTGACGGCACTCGAAAAGCTCGATTCGTTTGTGAGTTATGAATTTCAAGGGTTTAATACTATGGAAAATCGTAAATCACAAACGACACGAGATTTTCGAGTTCCGTCAGTTGGAGCACTTTCTAAAAATCATGTTTTACCATTAGGGAAGCTTTGACATGCTCAAAGTTTAACGAAAATGGGGGTTGGCCTTGTTTAGAGGTGCCAGGGCCAGAACGGGCCGAAACTGGCGGAGTTCCCTTCTTTTTCCAACTTGGCCGGTGCCATAGCCTCCCCAGGGGTAGAACATGACCCTCAGAAGGTGCTCCAACTGACGGCACTCGAAAAGCTCGATTCGTTTGTGAGTTATGAATTTCCTCGGTTTAATACTATGGAAAATCCGAAATCACAAACGACACGAGATTTTCGAGTTCCGTCAGTTGGAGCACTTTCTAAAAATCATGTTTTAACATTGGGGAAGCTTTGATATGCTCAAAGTTTAACGAAAATGGGGGTTGGCCTTGTTTGGAGGTGCCAGGGCCAGAACGGGCCGAACCTGGCCGAGTTCCCTTCTTTCTCCAACTTGGCCGGTGCCATAGGCTCCCCAGGGGTAGAACATGACCCTCAGAAGGTGCTCCAACTGACGGCACTCGAAAAGCTCGATTCGTTTGTGAGTTATGAATTTCAAGGGTTTAATACTATGGAAAATCGTAAATCACAAACGACACGAGATTTTGGAGTTCCGTCAGTTGGAGCACTTTCTAAAAATCATGTTTTACCACTGGGGAAGCTTTGACATGCTCAAAGTTTAACGAAAATGGGGGTTGGCCTTGTTTAGAGGTGCCAGGGCCAGAACGGGCCGAACCTAGCCGAGTTCCCTTCTTTCCCCAACTTGGCCGGTGCCATAGGCTCCCCAGGGGTAGAACATGACCCTCAGAAGGTGCTCCAACTGACGGCACTCGAAAAGCTCGATTCGTTTGTGAGTTATGAATTTCAAGGGTTTAATACTATGGAAAATCGTAAATCACAAACGACACGAGATTTTCGAGTTCCGTCAGTTGGAGCACTTTCTAAAAATCATGTTTTACCATTAGGGAAGCTTTGACATGCTCAAAGTTTAACGAAAATG
Organism: Rubus parviflorus; assembly: GCA_029955375.1. Classification (NCBI taxonomy): domain Eukaryota; kingdom Viridiplantae; phylum Streptophyta; class Magnoliopsida; order Rosales; family Rosaceae; genus Rubus; species Rubus parviflorus. The sequence goes on along the minus strand of JARGGL010000008.1, from coordinate 79,467 downwards.
GGGGTTGGCCTTGTTTAGAGGTGCCAGGGCCAGAACGGGCCGAAACTGGCGGAGTTCCCTTCTTTTTCCAACTTGGCCGGTGCCATAGCCTCCCCAGGGGTAGAACATGACCCTCAGAAGGTGCTCCAACTGACGGCACTCGAAAAGCTCGATTCGTTTGTGAGTTATGAATTTCCTCGGTTTAATACTATGGAAAATCCGAAATCACAAACGACACGAGATTTTCGAGTTCCGTCAGTTGGAGCACTTTCTAAAAATCATGTTTTAACATTGGGGAAGCTTTGATATGCTCAAAGTTTAACGAAAATGGGGGTTGGCCTTGTTTGGAGGTGCCAGGGCCAGAACGGGCCGAACCTGGCCGAGTTCCCTTCTTTCTCCAACTTGGCCGGTGCCATAGGCTCCCCAGGGGTAGAACATGACCCTCAGAAGGTGCTCCAACTGACGGCACTCGAAAAGCTCGATTCGTTTGTGAGTTATGAATTTCAAGGGTTTAATACTATGGAAAATCGTAAATCACAAACGACACGAGATTTTGGAGTTCCGTCAGTTGGAGCACTTTCTAAAAATCATGTTTTACCACTGGGGAAGCTTTGACATGCTCAAAGTTTAACGAAAATGGGGGTTGGCCTTGTTTAGAGGTGCCAGGGCCAGAACGGGCCGAACCTAGCCGAGTTCCCTTCTTTCCCCAACTTGGCCGGTGCCATAGGCTCCCCAGGGGTAGAACATGACCCTCAGAAGGTGCTCCAACTGACGGCACTCGAAAAGCTCGATTCGTTTGTGAGTTATGAATTTCAAGGGTTTAATACTATGGAAAATCGTAAATCACAAACGACACGAGACTTTCGAGTTCCGTCAGTTGGAGCACTTTCTAAAAATCATGTTTTACCATTAGGGAAGCTTTGACATGCTCAAAGTTTAACGAAAATGGGGGTTGGCCTTGTTTAGAGGTGCCAGGGCCAGAACGGGCCGAAACTGGCGGAGTTCCCTTCTTTTTCCAACTTGGCCGGTGCCATAGCCTCCCCAGGGGTAGAACATGACCCTCAGAAGGTGCTCCAACTGACGGCACTCGAAAAGCTCGATTCGTTTGTGGGTTATGAATTTCCTCGGTTTAATACTATGGAAAATCCGAAATCACAAACGACACGAGATTTTCGAGTTCCGTCAGTTGGAGCACTTTCTAAAAATCATGTTTTAACATTGGGGAAGCTTTGATATGCTCAAAGTTTAACGAAAATGGGGGTTGGCCTTGTTTGGAGGTGCCAGGGCCAGAACGGGCCGAACCTGGCCGAGTTCCCTTCTTTCTCCAACTTGGCCGGTGCCATAGGCTCCCCAGGGGTAGAACATGACCCTCAGAAGGTGCTCCAACTGACGGCACTCGAAAAACTCGATTCGTTTGTGAGTTATGAATTTCCTCGGTTTAATACTATGGAAAATCCGAAATCACAAACGACACGAGATTTTGGAGTTCCGTCAGTTGGAGCACTTTCTAAAAATCATGTTTTACCATTGGGGAAGCTTTGACATGCTCAAAGTTTAACGAAAATGAGGGTTGGCCTTGTTTAGAGGTGCCAGGGCCAGAACGGGCCGAACCTAGCCGAGTTCCCTTCTTTCCCCAACTTGGCCGGTGCCATAGGCTCCCCAGGGGTAGAACATGACCCTCAGAAGGTGCTCCAACTGACGGCACTCGAAAAGCTCGATTCGTTTGTGAGTTATGAATTTCAAGGGTTTAATACTATGGAAAATCGTAAATCACAAACGACACGAGATTTTCGAGTTCCGTCAGTTGGAGCACTTTCTAAAAATCATGTTTTACCATTAGGGAAGCTTTGACATGCTCAAAGTTTAACGAAAATGGGGGTTGGCCTTGTTTAGAGGTGCCAGGGCCAGAACGGGCCGAAACTGGCGGAGTTCCCTTCTTTTTCCAACTTGGCCGGTGCCATAGCCTCCCCAGGGGTAGAACATGACCCTCAGAAGGTGCTCCAACTGACGGCACTCGAAAAGCTCGATTCGTTTGTGAGTTATGAATTTCCTCGGTTTAATACTATGGAAAATCCGAAATCACAAACGACACGAGATTTTCGAGTTCCGTCAGTTGGAGCACTTTCTAAAAATCATGTTTTAACATTGGGGAAGCTTTGATATGCTCAAAGTTTAACGAAAATGGGGGTTGGCCTTGTTTGGAGGTGCCAGGGCCAGAACGGGCCGAACCTGGCCGAGTTCCCTTCTTTCTCCAACTTGGCCGGTGCCATAGGCTCCCCAGGGGTAGAACATGACCCTCAGAAGGTGCTCCAACTGACGGCACTCGAAAAGCTCGATTCGTTTGTGAGTTATGAATTTCAAGGGTTTAATACTATGGAAAATCGTAAATCACAAACGACACGAGATTTTGGAGTTCCGTCAGTTGGAGCACTTTCTAAAAATCATGTTTTACCACTGGGGAAGCTTTGACATGCTCAAAGTTTAACGAAAATGGGGGTTGGCCTTGTTTAGAGGTGCCAGGGCCAGAACGGGCCGAACCTAGCCGAGTTCCCTTCTTTCCCCAACTTGGCCGGTGCCATAGGCTCCCCAGGGGTAGAACATGACCCTCAGAAGGTGCTCCAACTGACGGCACTCGAAAAGCTCGATTCGTTTGTGAGTTATGAATTTCAAGGGTTTAATACTATGGAAAATCGTAAATCACAAACGACACGAGATTTTCGAGTTCCGTCAGTTGGAGCACTTTCTAAAAATCATGTTTTACCATTAGGGAAGCTTTGACATGCTCAAAGTTTAACGAAAATGGGGGTTGGCCTTGTTTAGAGGTGCCAGGGCCAGAACGGGCCGAAACTGGCGGAGTTCCCTTCTTTTTCCAACTTGGCCGGTGCCATAGCCTCCCCAGGGGTAGAACATGACCCTCAGAAGGTGCTCCAACTGACGGCACTCGAAAAGCTCGATTCGTTTGTGAGTTATGAATTTCCTCGGTTTAATACTATGGAAAATCCGAAATCACAAACGACACGAGATTTTGGAGTTCCGTCAGTTGGAGCACTTTCTAAAAATCATGTTTTACCATTGGGGAAGCTTTGACATGCTCAAAGTTTAACGAAAATGGGGGTTGGCCTTGTTTAGAGGTGCCAGGGCCAGAACGGGCCGAACCTCGCCGAGTTCCCTTCTTTCCCCAACTTGGCCGGTACCATAGGCTCCCCAGGGGTAGAACATGACCCTCAGAAGGTGCTCCAACTGACGGCACTCGAAAAGCTCGATTCGTTTGTGAGTTATGAATTTCAAGGGTTTAATACTATGGAAAATCGTAAATCACAAACGACACGAGATTTTCGAGTTCCGTCAGTTGGAGCACTTTCTAAAAATCATGTTTTACCATTAGGGAAGCTTTGACATGCTCAAAGTTTAACGAAAATGGGGGTTGGCCTTGTTTAGAGGTGCCAGGGCCAGAACGGGCCGAAACTGGCGGAGTTCCCTTCTTTTTCCAACTTGGCCGGTGCCATAGCCTCCCCAGGGGTAGAACATGACCCTCAGAAGGTGCTCCAACTGACGGCACTCGAAAAGCTCGATTCGTTTGTGAGTTATGAATTTCCTCGGTTTAATACTATGGAAAATCCGAAATCACAAACGACACGAGATTTTCGAGTTCCGTCAGTTGGAGCACTTTCTAAAAATCATGTTTTAACATTGGGGAAGCTTTGATATGCTCAAAGTTTAACGAAAATGGGGGTTGGCCTTGTTTGGAGGTGCCAGGGCCAGAACGGGCCGAACCTGGCCGAGTTCCCTTCTTTCTCCAACTTGGCCGGTGCCATAGGCTCCCCAGGGGTAGAACATGACCCTCAGAAGGTGCTCCAACTGACGGCACTCGAAAAGCTCGATTCGTTTGTGAGTTATGAATTTCAAGGGTTTAATACTATGGAAAATCGTAAATCACAAACGACACGAGATTTTGGAGTTCCGTCAGTTGGAGCACTTTCTAAAAATCATGTTTTACCACTGGGGAAGCTTTGACATGCTCAAAGTTTAACGAAAATGGGGGTTGGCCTTGTTTAGAGGTGCCAGGGCCAGAACGGGCCGAACCTAGCCGAGTTCCCTTCTTTCCCCAACTTGGCCGGTGCCATAGGCTCCCCAGGGGTAGAACATGACCCTCAGAAGGTGCTCCAACTGACGGCACTCGAAAAGCTCGATTCGTTTGTGAGTTATGAATTTCAAGGGTTTAATACTATGGAAAATCGTAAATCACAAACGACACGAGATTTTCGAGTTCCGTCAGTTGGAGCACTTTCTAAAAATCATGTTTTACCATTAGGGAAGCTTTGACATGCTCAAAGTTTAACGAAAATGGGGGTTGGCCTTGTTTAGAGGTGCCAGGGCCAGAACGGGCCGAAACTGGCGGAGTTCCCTTCTTTTTCCAACTTGGCCGGTGCCATAGCCTCCCCAGGGGTAGAACATGACCCTCAGAAGGTGCTCCAACTGACGGCACTCGAAAAGCTCGATTCGTTTGTGAGTTATGAATTTCCTCGGTTTAATACTATGGAAAATCCGAAATCACAAACGACACGAGATTTTCGAGTTCCGTCAGTTGGAGCACTTTCTAAAAATCATGTTTTAACATTGGGGAAGCTTTGATATGCTCAAAGTTTAACGAAAATGGGGGTTGGCCTTGTTTGGAGGTGCCAGGGCCAGAACGGGCCGAACCTGGCCGAGTTCCCTTCTTTCTCCAACTTGGCCGGTGCCATAGGCTCCCCAGGGGTAGAACATGACCCTCAGAAGGTGCTCCAACTGACGGCACTCGAAAAGCTCGATTCGTTTGTGAGTTATGAATTTCAAGGGTTTAATACTATGGAAAATCGTAAATCACAAACGACACGAGATTTTGGAGTTCCGTCAGTTGGAGCACTTTCTAAAAATCATGTTTTACCACTGGGGAAGCTTTGACATGCTCAAAGTTTAACGAAAATGGGGGTTGGCCTTGTTTAGAGGTGCCAGGGCCAGAACGGGCCGAACCTAGCCGAGTTCCCTTCTTTCCCCAACTTGGCCGGTGCCATAGGCTCCCCAGGGGTAGAACATGACCCTCAGAAGGTGCTCCAACTGACGGCACTCGAAAAGCTCGATTCGTTTGTGAGTTATGAATTTCAAGGGTTTAATACTATGGAAAATCGTAAATCACAAACGACACGAGACTTTCGAGTTCCGTCAGTTGGAGCACTTTCTAAAAATCATGTTTTACCATTAGGGAAGCTTTGACATGCTCAAAGTTTAACGAAAATGGGGGTTGGCCTTGTTTAGAGGTGCCAGGGCCAGAACGGGCCGAAACTGGCGGAGTTCCCTTCTTTTTCCAACTTGGCCGGTGCCATAGCCTCCCCAGGGGTAGAACATGACCCTCAGAAGGTGCTCCAACTGACGGCACTCGAAAAGCTCGATTCGTTTGTGGGTTATGAATTTCCTCGGTTTAATACTATGGAAAATCCGAAATCACAAACGACACGAGATTTTCGAGTTCCGTCAGTTGGAGCACTTTCTAAAAATCATGTTTTAACATTGGGGAAGCTTTGATATGCTCAAAGTTTAACGAAAATGGGGGTTGGCCTTGTTTGGAGGTGCCAGGGCCAGAACGGGCCGAACCTGGCCGAGTTCCCTTCTTTCTCCAACTTGGCCGGTGCCATAGGCTCCCCAGGGGTAGAACATGACCCTCAGAAGGTGCTCCAACTGACGGCACTCGAAAAACTCGATTCGTTTGTGAGTTATGAATTTCCTCGGTTTAATACTATGGAAAATCCGAAATCACAAACGACACGAGATTTTGGAGTTCCGTCAGTTGGAGCACTTTCTAAAAATCATGTTTTACCATTGGGGAAGCTTTGACATGCTCAAAGTTTAACGAAAATGAGGGTTGGCCTTGTTTAGAGGTGCCAGGGCCAGAACGGGCCGAACCTAGCCGAGTTCCCTTCTTTCCCCAACTTGGCCGGTGCCATAGGCTCCCCAGGGGTAGAACATGACCCTCAGAAGGTGCTCCAACTGACGGCACTCGAAAAGCTCGATTCGTTTGTGAGTTATGAATTTCAAGGGTTTAATACTATGGAAAATCGTAAATCACAAACGACACGAGATTTTCGAGTTCCGTCAGTTGGAGCACTTTCTAAAAATCATGTTTTACCATTAGGGAAGCTTTGACATGCTCAAAGTTTAACGAAAATGGGGGTTGGCCTTGTTTAGAGGTGCCAGGGCCAGAACGGGCCGAAACTGGCGGAGTTCCCTTCTTTTTCCAACTTGGCCGGTGCCATAGCCTCCCCAGGGGTAGAACATGACCCTCAGAAGGTGCTCCAACTGACGGCACTCGAAAAGCTCGATTCGTTTGTGAGTTATGAATTTCCTCGGTTTAATACTATGGAAAATCCGAAATCACAAACGACACGAGATTTTCGAGTTCCGTCAGTTGGAGCACTTTCTAAAAATCATGTTTTAACATTGGGGAAGCTTTGATATGCTCAAAGTTTAACGAAAATGGGGGTTGGCCTTGTTTGGAGGTGCCAGGGCCAGAACGGGCCGAACCTGGCCGAGTTCCCTTCTTTCTCCAACTTGGCCGGTGCCATAGGCTCCCCAGGGGTAGAACATGACCCTCAGAAGGTGCTCCAACTGACGGCACTCGAAAAGCTCGATTCGTTTGTGAGTTATGAATTTCAAGGGTTTAATACTATGGAAAATCGTAAATCACAAACGACACGAGATTTTGGAGTTCCGTCAGTTGGAGCACTTTCTAAAAATCATGTTTTACCACTGGGGAAGCTTTGACATGCTCAAAGTTTAACGAAAATGGGGGTTGGCCTTGTTTAGAGGTGCCAGGGCCAGAACGGGCCGAACCTAGCCGAGTTCCCTTCTTTCCCCAACTTGGCCGGTGCCATAGGCTCCCCAGGGGTAGAACATGACCCTCAGAAGGTGCTCCAACTGACGGCACTCGAAAAGCTCGATTCGTTTGTGAGTTATGAATTTCAAGGGTTTAATACTATGGAAAATCGTAAATCACAAACGACACGAGATTTTCGAGTTCCGTCAGTTGGAGCACTTTCTAAAAATCATGTTTTACCATTAGGGAAGCTTTGACATGCTCAAAGTTTAACGAAAATGGGGGTTGGCCTTGTTTAGAGGTGCCAGGGCCAGAACGGGCCGAAACTGGCGGAGTTCCCTTCTTTTTCCAACTTGGCCGGTGCCATAGCCTCCCCAGGGGTAGAACATGACCCTCAGAAGGTGCTCCAACTGACGGCACTCGAAAAGCTCGATTCGTTTGTGAGTTATGAATTTCCTCGGTTTAATACTATGGAAAATCCGAAATCACAAACGACACGAGATTTTCGAGTTCCGTCAGTTGGAGCACTTTCTAAAAATCATGTTTTAACATTGGGGAAGCTTTGATATGCTCAAAGTTTAACGAAAATGGGGGTTGGCCTTGTTTGGAGGTGCCAGGGCCAGAACGGGCCGAACCTGGCCGAGTTCCCTTCTTTCTCCAACTTGGCCGGTGCCATAGGCTCCCCAGGGGTAGAACATGACCCTCAGAAGGTGCTCCAACTGACGGCACTCGAAAAGCTCGATTCGTTTGTGAGTTATGAATTTCAAGGGTTTAATACTATGGAAAATCGTAAATCACAAACGACACGAGATTTTGGAGTTCCGTCAGTTGGAGCACTTTCTAAAAATCATGTTTTACCACTGGGGAAGCTTTGACATGCTCAAAGTTTAACGAAAATGGGGGTTGGCCTTGTTTAGAGGTGCCAGGGCCAGAACGGGCCGAACCTAGCCGAGTTCCCTTCTTTCCCCAGCTTGGCCGGTGCCATAGGCTCCCCAGGGGTAGAACATGACCCTCAGAAGGTGCTCCAACTGACGGCACTCGAAAAGCTCGATTCGTTTGTGAGTTATGAATTTCAAGGGTTTAATACTATGGAAAATCGTAAATCACAAACGACACGAGACTTTCGAGTTCCGTCAGTTGGAGCACTTTCTAAAAATCATGTTTTACCATTAGGGAAGCTTTGACATGCTCAAAGTTTAACGAAAATGGGGGTTGGCCTTGTTTAGAGGTGCCAGGGCCAGAACGGGCCGAAACTGGCGGAGTTCCCTTCTTTTTCCAACTTGGCCGGTGCCATAGCCTCCCCAGGGGTAGAGCATGACCCTCAGAAGGTGCTCCAACTGACGGCACTCGAAAAGCTCGATTCGTTTGTGGGTTATGAATTTCCTCGGTTTAATACTATGGAAAATCCGAAATCACAAACGACACGAGATTTTCGAGTTCCGTCAGTTGGAGCACTTTCTAAAAATCATGTTTTAACATTGGGGAAGCTTTGATATGCTCAAAGTTTAACGAAAATGGGGGTTGGCCTTGTTTGGAGGTGCCAGGGCCAGAACGGGCCGAACCTGGCCGAGTTCCCTTCTTTCTCCAACTTGGCCGGTGCCATAGGCTCCCCAGGGGTAGAACATGACCCTCAGAAGGTGCTCCAACTGACGGCACTCGAAAAACTCGATTCGTTTGTGAGTTATGAATTTCCTCGGTTTAATACTATGGAAAATCCGAAATCACAAACGACACGAGATTTTGGAGTTCCGTCAGTTGGAGCACTTTCTAAAAATCATGTTTTACCATTGGGGAAGCTTTGACATGCTCAAAGTTTAACGAAAATGAGGGTTGGCCTTGTTTAGAGGTGCCAGGGCCAGAACGGGCCGAACCTAGCCGAGTTCCCTTCTTTCCCCAACTTGGCCGGTGCCATAGGCTCCCCAGGGGTAGAACATGACCCTCAGAAGGTGCTCCAACTGACGGCACTCGAAAAGCTCGATTCGTTTGTGAGTTATGAATTTCAAGGGTTTAATACTATGGAAAATCGTAAATCACAAACGACACGAGATTTTCGAGTTCCGTCAGTTGGAGCACTTTCTAAAAATCATGTTTTACCATTAGGGAAGCTTTGACATGCTCAAAGTTTAACGAAAATGGGGGTTGGCCTTGTTTAGAGGTGCCAGGGCCAGAACGGGCCGAAACTGGCGGAGTTCCCTTCTTTTTCCAACTTGGCCGGTGCCATAGCCTCCCCAGGGGTAGAACATGACCCTCAGAAGGTGCTCCAACTGACGGCACTCGAAAAGCTCGATTCGTTTGTGAGTTATGAATTTCCTCGGTTTAATACTATGGAAAATCCGAAATCACAAACGACACGAGATTTTCGAGTTCCGTCAGTTGGAGCACTTTCTAAAAATCATGTTTTAACATTGGGGAAGCTTTGATATGCTCAAAGTTTAACGAAAATGGGGGTTGGCCTTGTTTGGAGGTGCCAGGGCCAGAACGGGCCGAACCTGGCCGAGTTCCCTTCTTTCTCCAACTTGGCCGGTGCCATAGGCTCCCCAGGGGTAGAACATGACCCTCAGAAGGTGCTCCAACTGACGGCACTCGAAAAGCTCGATTCGTTTGTGAGTTATGAATTTCAAGGGTTTAATACTATGGAAAATCGTAAATCACAAACGACACGAGATTTTGGAGTTCCGTCAGTTGGAGCACTTTCTAAAAATCATGTTTTACCACTGGGGAAGCTTTGACATGCTCAAAGTTTAACGAAAATGGGGGTTGGCCTTGTTTAGAGGTGCCAGGGCCAGAACGGGCCGAACCTAGCCGAGTTCCCTTCTTTCCCCAACTTGGCGGGTGCCATAGGCTCCCCAGGGGTAGAACATGACCCTCAGAAGGTGCTCCAACTGACGGCACTCGAAAAGCTCCATTCGTTTGTGAGTTATGAATTTCAAGGGTTTAATACTATGGAAAATCGTAAATCACAAACGACACGAGATTTTCGAGTTCCGTCAGTTGGAGCACTTTCTAAAAATCATGTTTTACCATTAGGGAAGCTTTGACATGCTCAAAGTTTAACGAAAATGGGGGTTGGCCTTGTTTAGAGGTGCCAGGGCCAGAACGGGCCGAAACTGGCGGAGTTCCCTTCTTTTTCCAACTTGGCCGGTGCCATAGCCTCCCCAGGGGTAGAACATGACCCTCAGAAGGTGCTCCAACTGACGGCACTCGAAAAGCTCGATTCGTTTGTGAGTTATGAATTTCCTCGGTTTAATACTATGGAAAATCCGAAATCACAAACGACACGAGATTTTCGAGTTCCGTCAGTTGGAGCACTTTCTAAAAATCATGTTTTAACATTGGGGAAGCTTTGATATGCTCAAAGTTTAACGAAAATGGGGGTTGGCCTTGTTTGGAGGTGCCAGGGCCAGAACGGGCCGAACCTGGCCGAGTTCCCTTCTTTCTCCAACTTGGCCGGTGCCATAGGCTCCCCAGGGGTAGAACATGACCCTCAGAAGGTGCTCCAACTGACGGCACTCGAAAAGCTCGATTCGTTTGTGAGTTATGAATTTCAAGGGTTTAATACTATGGAAAATCGTAAATCACAAACGACACGAGATTTTGGAGTTCCGTCAGTTGGAGCACTTTCTAAAAATCATGTTTTACCACTGGGGAAGCTTTGACATGCTCAAAGTTTAACGAAAATGGGGGTTGGCCTTGTTTAGAGGTGCCAGGGCCAGAACGGGCCGAACCTAGCCGAGTTCCCTTCTTTCTCCAACTTGGCCGGTGCCATAGGCTCCCCAGGGGTAGAACATGACCCTCAGAAGGTGCTCCAACTGACGGCACTCGAAAAGCTCGATTCGTTTGTGAGTTATGAATTTCAAGGGTTTAATACTATGGAAAATCGTAAATCACAAACGACACGAGATTTTCGAGTTCCGTCAGTTGGAGCACTTTCTAAAAATCATGTTTTACCATTAGGGAAGCTTTGACATGCTCAAAGTTTAACGAAAATGGGGGTTGGCCTTGTTTAGAGGTGCCAGGGCCAGAACGGGCCGAAACTGGCGGAGTTCCCTTCTTTTTCCAACTTGGCCGGTGCCATAGCCTCCCCAGGGGTAGAACATGACCCTCAGAAGGTGCTCCAACTAACGGCACTCGAAAAGCTCGATTCGTTTGTGAGTTATGAATTTCAAGGGTTTAATACTATGGAAAATCGTAAATCACAAACGACACGAGATTTTCGAGTTCCGTCAGTTGGAGCACTTTCTAAAAATCATGTTTTACCATTAGGGAAGCTTTGACATGCTCAAAGTTTAACGAAAATGGGGGTTGGCCTTGTTTAGAGGTGCCAGGGCCAGAACGGGCCGAACCTGGCCGAGTTCCCTTCTTTCTACAACTTGGCCGGTGCCATAGCCTCCCCAGGGGTAGAACATGACCCTCAGAAGGTGCTCCAACTGACAGCACTCGAAAATATCGATTCCTTTGTGAGTTATGAATTTCAAGGGTTTAATACTATGGAAAATCATAAATCACAAACGACACGAGATTTTCGAGTTCCGTCAGTCGGAACACTTTCTAAAAATCATGTTTTACCATTGGGGAAGCTTTGACATGCTCAAAGTTTAACGAAAATGGGGGTTGGCCTTGTTTGGAGGTGCCAGGGCCAGAACGGGCCGAACCTGGCCGAGTTCCCTTCTTTCTCCAACTTGGCCGGTGCCATAGGCTCCCCAGGGGTAGAACATGACCCTCAGAAGGTGCTCCAACTGACGGCACTCGAAAAGCTCGATTCGTTTGTGAGTTATGAATTTCAAGGGTTTAATACTATGGAAAATCGTAAATCACAAACGACACGAGATTTTGGAGTTCCGTCAGTTGGAGCACTTTCTAAAAATCATGTTTTACCACTGGGGAAGCTTTGACATGCTCAAAGTTTAACGAAAATGGGGGTTGGCCTTGTTTAGAGTTGCCAGGGCCAGAACGGGCCGAAACTGGCGGAGTTCCCTTCTTTTTCCAACTTGGCCGGTGCCATAGCCTCCCCAGGGGTAGAACATGACCCTCAGAAGGTGCTCCAACTGACGGCACTCGAAAAGCTCGATTCGTTTGTGAGTTATGAATTTCCTCGGTTTAATACTATGGAAAATCGTAAATCACAAACGACACGAGATTTTCGAGTTCCGTCAGTTGGATCACTTTCTAAAAATCATGTTTTACCATTGGGGAAGCTTTGACATGCTCAAAGTTTAACGAAAATGGGGGTTGGCCTTGTTTAGAGGTGACAGGGCCAGAACGGGGCGAACCTGGCCGAGTTCCCTTCTTTCTACAACTTGGCCGGTGCCATAGCCTCCCCAGGGGTAGAACATGACCCTCAGAAGGTGCTCCAACTGACAGCACTCGAAAATATCGATTCCTTTGTGAGTTATGAATTTCAAGGGTTTAATACTATGGAAAATCATAAATCACAAACGACACGAGATTTTCGAGTTCCGTCAGTCGGAACACTTTCTAAAAATCATGTTTTACCATTGGGGAAGCTTTGACATGCTCAAAGTTTAACGAAAATGGGGGTTGTCCTTGTTTGGAGGTGCCAGGGCCAGAACGGGCCGAACCTGGCCGAGTTCCCTTCTTTCTCCAACTTGGCCGGTGCCATAGGCTCCCCAGGGGTAGAACATGACCCTCAGAAGGTGCTCCAACTGACGGCACTCGAAAAGCTCGATTCGTTTGTGAGTTATGAATTTCAAGGGTTTAATACAATGTAAAATCGTAAATCACAAACGACACGAGATTTTCGAGTTCCGTCAGTTGGAGCACTTTCTAAAAATCATGTTTTACCATTAGGGAAGCTTTGACATGCTCAAAGTTTAACGAAAATGGGGGTTGGCCTTGTTTAGAGGTGCCAGGGCCAGAACGGGCCGAAACTGGCGGAGTTCCCTTCTTTTTCCAACTTGGCCGGTGCCATAGCCTCCCCAGGGGTAGAACATGACCCTAATAAGGTGCTCTAACTGACGGCACTCGAAAAGCTCGATTCGTTTGTTAGTTATGAATTTCCTCGGTTTAATACTATGGAAAATCCGAAATCACAAACGACACGAGATTTTCGAGTTCCGTCAGTTGGAGCACTTTCTAAAAATCATGTTTTACCATTGGGGAAGCTTTGATATGCTCACAGTTTAACGAAAATGGGGGTTGGCCTTGTTTGGAGGTGCCAGGGCCAGAACGGGCCGAACCTGGCCGAGTTCCCTTCTTTCTCCAACTTGGCCGGTGCCATAGGCTCCCCAGGGGTAGAACATGACCCTCAGAAGGTGCTCTAACTGACGGCACTCGAAAAGCTCGATTCGTTTGTGAGTTATGAATTTCAAGGGTTTAATACTATGGAAAATCATAAATCACAAACGACACGAGATTTTGGAGTTCCGTCAGTTGGAGCACTTTCTAAAAATCATGTTTTACCATTGGGGAAGCTTTGACATGCTCAAAGTTTAACGAAAATGGGGGTTGGCCTTGTTTAGAGGTGCCAGGGCCAGAACGGGCCGAACCTAGCCGAGTTCCCTTCTTTCCCCAACTTGGCCGGTGCCATAGGCTCCCCAGGGGTAGAACATGACCCTCAGAAGGTGCTCCACCTGACGGCACTCGAAAAGCTCGATTCGTTTGTGAGTTATGAATTTCAAGGGTTTAATACTATGGAAAATCGTAAATCACAAACGACACGAGATTTTCGAGTTCCGTCAGTTGGAGCACTTTCTAAAAATCATGTTTTACCATTAGGGAAGCTTTGACATGCTCAAAGTTTAACGAAAATGGGGGTTGGCCTTGTTTAGAGGTGCCAGGGCCAGAACGGGCCGAAACTGGCGGAGTTCCCTTCTTTTTCCAACTTGGCCGGTGCCATAGCCTCCCCAGGGGTAGAACATGACCCTCAGAAGGTGCTCCAACTGACGGCACTCGAAAAGCTCGATTCGTTTGTGAGTTATGAATTTCCTCGGTTTAATAATATGGAAAATCGTAAATCACAAACGACACGAGATTTTCTAGTTCCGTCAGTTGGATCACTTTCTAAAAATCATGTTTTACCATTGGGGAAGCTTTGACATGCTCAAAGTTTAACGAAAATGGGGGTTGGCCTTGTTTAGAGGTGACAGGGCCAGAACGGGCCGAACCTGGTCGAGTTCCCTTCTTTCTACAACTTGGCCGGTGCCATAGCCTCCCCAGGGGTAGAACATGACCCTCAGAAGGTGCTCCAACTGACAGCACTCGAAAATATCGATTCCTTTGTGAGTTATGAATTTCAAGGGTTTAATACTATGGAAAATCATAAATCACAAACGACACGAGATTTTCGAGTTCCGTCAGTCGGAACACTTTCTAAAAATCATGTTTTACCATTGGGGAAGCTTTGACATGCACAAAGTTTAACGAAAATGGGGGTTGGCCTTGTTTGGAGGTGCCAGGGCCAGAACGGGCCGAACCTGGCCGAGTTCCCTTCTTTCTCCAACTTGGCCGGTGCCATAGGCTCCCCAGGGGTAGAACATGACCCTCAGAAGGTGCTCCAACTGACGGCACTCGAAAAGCTCGATTCGTTTGTGAGTTATGAATTTCAAGGGTTTAATACTATGGAAAATCGTAAATCACAAACGACACGAGATTTTGGAGTTCCGTCAGTTGGAGCACTTTCTAAAAATCATGTTTTACCACTGGGGGAAGCTTTGACATGCTCAAAGTTTAACGAAAATGGGGGTTGGCCTTGTTTAGAGGTGCCAGGGCCAGAACGGGCCGAACCTGGCCGAGTTCCCTTCTTTCTACAACTTGGCCGGTGCCATAGCCCCCCCAGGGGTAGAACATGACCCTCAGAAGGTGCTCCAACTGACAGCACTCGAAAATATCGATTCCTTTGTGAGTTATGAATTTCAAGGGTTTAGTACTATGGAAAATCATAAATCACAAACGACACGAGATTTTCGAGTTCCGTCAGTCGGAACACTTTCTAAAAATCATGTTTTACCATTGGGGAAGCTTTGACATGCTCAAAGTTTAACGAAAATGGGGGTTGGCCTTGTTTGGAGGTGCCAGGGCCAGAACGGGCCGAACCTGGCCGAGTTCCCTTCTTTCTCCAACTTGGCCGGTGCCATAGCCTCCCCAGGGGTAGAACATGACCCTCAGAAGGTGCTCCAACTGACAGCACTCGAAAATATCGATTCCTTTGTGAGTTATGAATTTCAAGGGTTTAGTACTATGGAAAATCCGAAATCACAAACGACACGAGATTTTCGAGTTCCGTCAGTTGGAGCACTTTCTAAAAATCATGTTTTACCATTGGGGAAGCTTTGATATGCTCACAGTTTAACGAAAATGGGGGTTGGCCTTGTTTGGAGGTGCCAGGGCCAGAACGGGCCGAACCTGGCCGAGTTCCCTTCTTTCTCCAACTTGGCCGGTGCCATAGGCTCCCCAGGGGTAGAACATGACCCTCAGAAGGTGCTCCAACTGACGGCACTCGAAAAGCTCGATTCGTTTGTGAGTTATGAATTTCAAGGGTTTAATACTATGGAAAATCATAAATCACAAACGACACGAGATTTTGGAGTTCCGTCAGTTGGAGCACTTTCTAAAAATCATGTTTTACCATTGGGGAAGCTTTGACATGCTCAAAGTTTAACGAAAATGGGGGTTGGCCTTGTTTAGAGGTGCCAGGGCCAGAACGGGCCGAACCTAGCCGAGTTCCCTTCTTTCCCCAACTTGGCCGGTGCCATAGGCTCCCCAGGGGTAGAACATGACCCTCAGAAGGTGCTCCAACTGACGGTACTCGAAAAGCTCGATTCGTTTGTGAGTTATGAATTTCAAGGGTTTAATACTATGGAAAATCGTAAATCACAAACGACACGAGATTTTCGAGTTCCGTCAGTTGGAGCACTTTCTAAAAATCATGTTTTACCATTAGGGAAGCTTTGACATGCTCAAAGTTTAACGAAAATGGGGGTTGGCCTTGTTTAGAGGTGCCAGGGCCAGAACGGGCCGAAACTGGCGGAGTTCCCTTCTTTTTCCAACTTGGCCGGTGCCATAGCCTCCCCAGGGGTAGAACATGACCCTCAGAAGGTGCTCCAACTGACGGCACTCGAAAAGCTCGATTCGTTTGTGAGTTATGAATTTCCTCGGTTTAATACTATGGAAAATCGTAAATCACAAACGACACGAGATTTTCGAGTTCCGTCAGTTGGATCACTTTCTAAAAATCATGTTTTACCATTGGGGAAGCTTTGACATGCTCAAAGTTTAACGAAAATGGGGGTTGGCCTTGTTTAGAGGTGACAGGGCCAGAACGGGCCGAACCTGGCCGAGTTCCCTTCTTTCTACAACTTGGCCGGTGCCATAGCCTCCCCAGGGGTAGAACATGACCCTCAGAAGGTGCTCCAACTGACAGCACTCGAAAATATCGATTCCTTTGTGAGTTATGAATTTCAAGGGTTTAATACTATGGAAAATCATAAATCACAAACGACACGAGATTTTCGAGTTCCGTCAGTCGGAACACTTTCTAAAAATCATGTTTTACCATTGGGGAAGCTTTGACATGCTCAAAGTTTAACGAAAATGGGGGTTGGCCTTGTTTGGAGGTGCCAGGGCCAGAACGGGCCGAACCTGGCCGAGTTCCCTTCTTTCTCCAACTTGGCCGGTGCCATAGGCTCCCCAGGGGTAGAACATGACCCTCAGAAGGTGCTCCAACTGACGGCACTCGAAAAGCTCGATTCGTTTGTGAGTTATGAATTTCAAGGGTTTAATACTATGGAAAATCATAAATCACAAACGACACGAGATTTTGGAGTTCCGTCAGTTGGAGCACTTTCTAAAAATCATGTTTTACCATTGGGGAAGCTTTGACATGCTCAAAGTTTAACGAAAATGGGGGTTGGCCTTGTTTAGAGGTGCCAGGGCCAGAACGGGCCGAACCTAGCCGAGTTCCCTTCTTTCTCCAACTTGGCCGGTGCCATAGGCTCCCCAGGGGTAGAACATGACCCTCAGAAGGTGCTCCAACTGACGGCACTCGAAAAGCTCGATTCGTTTGTGAGTTATGAATTTCAAGGGTTTAATACTATGGAAAATCGTAAATCACAAACGACACGAGATTTTGGAGTTCCGTCAGTTGGAGCACTTTCTAAAAATCATGTTTTACCACTGGGGGAAGCTTTGACATGCTCAAAGTTTAACGAAAATGGGGGTTGGCCTTGTTTAGAGGTGCCAGGGCCAGAACGGGCCGAACCTGGCCGAGTTCCCTTCTTTCTACAACTTGGCCGGTGCCATAGCCCCCCCAGGGGTAGAACATGACCCTCAGAAGGTGCTCCAACTGACAGCACTCGAAAATATCGATTCCTTTGTGAGTTATGAATTTCAAGGGTTTAGTACTATGGAAAATCATAAATCACAAACGACACGAGATTTTCGAGTTCCGTCAGTCGGAACACTTTCTAAAAATCATGTTTTACCATTGGGGAAGCTTTGACATGCTCAAAGTTTAACGAAAATGGGGGTTGGCCTTGTTTGGAGGTGCCAGGGCCAGAACGGGCCGAACCTGGCCGAGTTCCCTTCTTTCTCCAACTTGGCCGGTGCCATAGCCTCCCCAGGGGTAGAACATGACCCTCAGAAGGTGCTCCAACTGACAGCACTCGAAAATATCGATTCCTTTGTGAGTTATGAATTTCAAGGGTTTAGTACTATGGAAAATCCGAAATCACAAACGACACGAGATTTTCGAGTTCCGTCAGTTGGAGCACTTTCTAAAAATCATGTTTTACCATTGGGGAAGCTTTGATATGCTCACAGTTTAACGAAAATGGGGGTTGGCCTTGTTTGGAGGTGCCAGGGCCAGAACGGGCCGAACCTGGCCGAGTTCCCTTCTTTCTCCAACTTGGCCGGTGCCATAGGCTCCCCAGGGGTAGAACATGACCCTCAGAAGGTGCTCCAACTGACGGCACTCGAAAAGCTCGATTCGTTTGTGAGTTATGAATTTCAAGGGTTTAATACTATGGAAAATCATAAATCACAAACGACACGAGATTTTGGAGTTCCGTCAGTTGGAGCACTTTCTAAAAATCATGTTTTACCATTGGGGAAGCTTTGACATGCTCAAAGTTTAACGAAAATGGGGGTTGGCCTTGTTTAGAGGTGCCAGGGCCAGAACGGGCCGAACCTAGCCGAGTTCCCTTCTTTCCCCAACTTGGCCGGTGCCATAGGCTCCCCAGGGGTAGAACATGACCCTCAGAAGGTGCTCCAACTGACGGTACTCGAAAAGCTCGATTCGTTTGTGAGTTATGAATTTCAAGGGTTTAATACTATGGAAAATCGTAAATCACAAACGACACGAGATTTTCGAGTTCCGTCAGTTGGAGCACTTTCTAAAAATCATGTTTTACCATTAGGGAAGCTTTGACATGCTCAAAGTTTAACGAAAATGGGGGTTGGCCTTGTTTAGAGGTGCCAGGGCCAGAACGGGCCGAAACTGGCGGAGTTCCCTTCTTTTTCCAACTTGGCCGGTGCCATAGCCTCCCCAGGGGTAGAACATGACCCTCAGAAGGTGCTCCAACTGACGGCACTCGAAAAGCTCGATTCGTTTGTGAGTTATGAATTTCCTCGGTTTAATACTATGGAAAATCGTAAATCACAAACGACACGAGATTTTCGAGTTCCGTCAGTTGGATCACTTTCTAAAAATCATGTTTTACCATTGGGGAAGCTTTGACATGCTCAAAGTTTAACGAAAATGGGGGTTGGCCTTGTTTAGAGGTGACAGGGCCAGAACGGGCCGAACCTGGCCGAGTTCCCTTCTTTCTACAACTTGGCCGGTGCCATAGCCTCCCCAGGGGTAGAACATGACCCTCAGAAGGTGCTCCAACTGACAGCACTCGAAAATATCGATTCCTTTGTGAGTTATGAATTTCAAGGGTTTAATACTATGGAAAATCATAAATCACAAACGACACGAGATTTTCGAGTTCCGTCAGTCGGAACACTTTCTAAAAATCATGTTTTACCATTGGGGAAGCTTTGACATGCTCAAAGTTTAACGAAAATGGGGGTTGGCCTTGTTTGGAGGTGCCAGGGCCAGAACGGGCCGAACCTGGCCGAGTTCCCTTCTTTCTCCAACTTGGCCGGTGCCATAGGCTCCCCAGGGGTAGAACATGACCCTCAGAAGGTGCTCCAACTGACGGCACTCGAAAAGCTCGATTCGTTTGTGAGTTATGAATTTCAAGGGTTTAATACTATGGAAAATCATAAATCACAAACGACACGAGATTTTGGAGTTCCGTCAGTTGGAGCACTTTCTAAAAATCATGTTTTACCATTGGGGAAGCTTTGACATGCTCAAAGTTTAACGAAAATGGGGGTTGGCCTTGTTTAGAGGTGCCAGGGCCAGAACGGGCCGAACCTAGCCGAGTTCCCTTCTTTCCCCAACTTGGCCGGTGCCATAGGCTCCCCAGGGGTAGAACATGACCCTCAGAAGGTGCTCCAACTGACGGCACTCGAAAAGCTCGATTCGTTTGTGAGTTATGAATTTCAAGGGTTTAATACTATGGAAAATCGTAAATCACAAACGACACGAGATTTTCGAGTTCCGTCAGTTGGAGCACTTTCTAAAAATCATGTTTTACCATTAGGGAAGCTTTGACATGCTCAAAGTTTAACGAAAATGGGGGTTGGCCTTGTTTAGAGGTGCCAGGGCCAGAACGGGCCGAAACTGGCGGAGTTCCCTTCTTTTTCCAACTTGGCCGGTGCCATAGCCTCCCCAGGGGTAGAACATGACCCTCAGAAGGTGCTCCAACTGACGGCACTCGAAAAGCTCGATTCGTTTGTGAGTTATGAATTTCCTCGGTTTAATAATATGGAAAATCGTAAATCACAAACGACACGAGATTTTCTAGTTCCGTCAGTTGGATCACTTTCTAAAAATCATGTTTTACCACTGGGGGAAGCTTTGACATGCTCAAAGTTTAACGAAAATGGGGGTTGGCCTTGTTTAGAGGTGACAGGGCCAGAACGGGCCGAACCTGGCCGA
The DNA here is from genome assembly GCA_029955375.1 of Rubus parviflorus. Classification (NCBI taxonomy): domain Eukaryota; kingdom Viridiplantae; phylum Streptophyta; class Magnoliopsida; order Rosales; family Rosaceae; genus Rubus; species Rubus parviflorus. The sequence goes on along the minus strand of JARGGL010000008.1, from coordinate 59,635 downwards.
GTTCCCTTCTTTCTACAACTTGGCCGGTGCCATAGCCTCCCCAGGGGTAGAACATGACCCTCAGAAGGTGCTCCAACTGACAGCACTCGAAAATATCGATTCCTTTGTGAGTTATGAATTTCAAGGGTTTAATACTATGGAAAATCATAAATCACAAACGACACGAGATTTTCGAGTTCCGTCAGTCGGAACACTTTCTAAAAATCATGTTTTACCATTGGGGAAGCTTTGACATGCACAAAGTTTAACGAAAATGGGGGTTGGCCTTGTTTGGAGGTGCCAGGGCCAGAACGGGCCGAACCTGGCCGAGTTCCCTTCTTTCTCCAACTTGGCCGGTGCCATAGCCTCCCCAGGGGTAGAACATGACCCTCAGAAGGTGCTCCAACTGACAGCACTCGAAAATATCGATTCCTTTGTGAGTTATGAATTTCAAGGGTTTAGTACTATGGAAAATCCGAAATCACAAACGACACGAGATTTTCGAGTTCCGTCAGTTGGAGCACTTTCTAAAAATCATGTTTTACCATTGGGGAAGCTTTGATATGCTCACAGTTTAACGAAAATGGGGGTTGGCCTTGTTTGGAGGTGCCAGGGCCAGAACGGGCCGAACCTGGCCGAGTTCCCTTCTTTCTCCAACTTGGCCGGTGCCATAGGCTCCCCAGGGGTAGAACATGACCCTCAGAAGGTGCTCCAACTGACGGCACTCGAAAAGCTCGATTCGTTTGTGAGTTATGAATTTCAAGGGTTTAATACTATGGAAAATCATAAATCACAAACGACACGAGATTTTGGAGTTCCGTCAGTTGGAGCACTTTCTAAAAATCATGTTTTACCATTGGGGAAGCTTTGACATGCTCAAAGTTTAACGAAAATGGGGGTTGGCCTTGTTTAGAGGTGCCAGGGCCAGAACGGGCCGAACCTAGCCGAGTTCCCTTCTTTCCCCAACTTGGCCGGTGCCATAGGCTCCCCAGGGGTAGAACATGACCCTCAGAAGGTGCTCCAACTGACGGTACTCGAAAAGCTCGATTCGTTTGTGAGTTATGAATTTCAAGGGTTTAATACTATGGAAAATCGTAAATCACAAACGACACGAGATTTTCGAGTTCCGTCAGTTGGAGCACTTTCTAAAAATCATGTTTTACCATTAGGGAAGCTTTGACATGCTCAAAGTTTAACGAAAATGGGGGTTGGCCTTGTTTAGAGGTGCCAGGGCCAGAACGGGCCGAAACTGGCGGAGTTCCCTTCTTTTTCCAACTTGGCCGGTGCCATAGCCTCCCCAGGGGTAGAACATGACCCTCAGAAGGTGCTCCAACTGACGGCACTCGAAAAGCTCGATTCGTTTGTGAGTTATGAATTTCCTCGGTTTAATACTATGGAAAATCGTAAATCACAAACGACACGAGATTTTCGAGTTCCGTCAGTTGGATCACTTTCTAAAAATCATGTTTTACCATTGGGGAAGCTTTGACATGCTCAAAGTTTAACGAAAATGGGGGTTGGCCTTGTTTAGAGGTGACAGGGCCAGAACGGGCCGAACCTGGCCGAGTTCCCTTCTTTCTACAACTTGGCCGGTGCCATAGCCTCCCCAGGGGTAGAACATGACCCTCAGAAGGTGCTCCAACTGACAGCACTCGAAAATATCGATTCCTTTGTGAGTTATGAATTTCAAGGGTTTAATACTATGGAAAATCATAAATCACAAACGACACGAGATTTTCGAGTTCCGTCAGTCGGAACACTTTCTAAAAATCATGTTTTACCATTGGGGAAGCTTTGACATGCTCAAAGTTTAACGAAAATGGGGGTTGGCCTTGTTTGGAGGTGCCAGGGCCAGAACGGGCCGAACCTGGCCGAGTTCCCTTCTTTCTCCAACTTGGCCGGTGCCATAGGCTCCCCAGGGGTAGAACATGACCCTCAGAAGGTGCTCCAACTGACGGCACTCGAAAAGCTCGATTCGTTTGTGAGTTATGAATTTCAAGGGTTTAATACTATGGAAAATCGTAAATCACAAACGACACGAGATTTTCGAGTTCCGTCAGTTGGAGCACTTTCTAAAAATCATGTTTTACCATTGGGGAAGCTTTGACATGCACAAAGTTTAACGAAAATGGGGGTTGGCCTTGTTTAGAGGTGCCAGGGCCAGAACGGGCCGAACCTAGCCGAGTTCCCTTCTATCCCAAACTTGGCCGGTGCCATAGGCTCCCCAGGGGTAGAACATGACCCTCAGAAGGTGCTCCAACTGACGGCACTCGAAAAGCTCGATTCGTTTGTGAGTTATGAATTTCAAGGGTTTAATACTATGGAAAATCGTAAATCACAAACGACACGAGATTTTCGAGTTCCGTCAGTTGGAGCACTTTCTAAAAATCATGTTTTACCATTAGGGAAGCTTTGACATGCTCAAAGTTTAACGAAAATGGGGGTTGGCCTTGTTTAGAGGTGCCAGGGCCAGAACGGGCCGAAACTGGCGGAGTTCCCTTCTTTTTCCAACTTGGCCGGTGCCATAGCCTCCCCAGGGGTAGAACATGACCCTCAGAAGGTGCTCCAACTGACGGCACTCGAAAAGCTCGATTCGTTTGTGAGTTATGAATTTCCTCGGTTTAATACTATGGAAAATCGTAAATCACAAACGACACGAGATTTTCGAGTTCCGTCAGTTGGATCACTTTCTAAAAATCATGTTTTACCATTAGGGAAGCTTTGACATGCTCAAAGTTTAACGAAAATGGGGGTTGGCCTTGTTTAGAGGTGCCAGGGCCAGAACGGGCCGAAACTGGCGGAGTTCCCTTCTTTTTCCAACTTGGCCGGTGCCATAGCCTCCCCAGGGGTAGAACATGACCCTCAGAAGGTGCTCCAACTGACAGCACTCGAAAATATCGATTCCTTTGTGAGTTATGAATTTCAAGGGTTTAATACTATGGAAAATCATAAATCACAAACGACACGAGATTTTCGAGTTCCGTCAGTCGGAACACTTTCTAAAAATCATGTTTTACCATTGGGGAAGCTTTGACATGCTCAAAGTTTAACGAAAATGGGGGTTGGCCTTGTTTTGAGGTGCCAGGGCCAGAACGGGCCGAACCTGGCCGAGTTCCCTTCTTTCTCCAACTTGGCCGGTGCCATAGGCTCCCCAGGGGTAGAACATGACCCTCAGAAGGTGCTCCAACTGACGGTACTCGAAAAGCTCGATTCGTTTGTGAGTTATGAATTTCAAGGGTTTAATAGTATGGAAAATCGTAAATCACAAACGACACGAGATTTTCGAGTTCCGTCAGTTGGAGCACTTTCTAAAAATCATGTTTTACCATTGGGGAAGCTTTGACATGCACAAAGTTTAACGAAAATGGGGGTTGGCCTTGTTTAGAGGTGCCAGGGCCAGAACGGGCCGAACCTAGCCGAGTTCCCTTCTTTCCCCAACTTGGCCGGTACCATAGGCTCCCCAGGGGTAGAACATGACCCTCAGAAGGTGCTCCAACTGACGGCACTCGAAAAGCTCGATTCGTTTGTGAGTTATGAATTTCAAGGGTTTAATACTATGGAAAATCGTAAATCACAAACGACACGAGATTTTCGAGTTCCGTCAGTTGGAGCACTTTCTAAAAATCATGTTTTACCATTAGGGAAGCTTTGACATGCTCAAAGTTTAACGAAAATGGGGGTTGGCCTTGTTTAGAGGTGCCAGGGCCAGAACGGGCCGAAACTGGCGGAGTTCCCTTCTTTTTCCAACTTGGCCGGTGCCATAGCCTCCCCAGGGGTAGAACATGACCCTCAGAAGGTGCTCCAACTGACGGCACTCGAAAAGCTCGATTCGTTTGTGAGTTATGAATTTCCTCGGTTTAATACTATGGAAAATCGTAAATCACAAACGACACGAGATTTTCGAGTTCCGTCAGTTGGATCACTTTCTAAAAATCATGTTTTACCATTGGGGAAGCTTTGACATGCTCAAAGTTTAACGAAAATGGGGGTTGGCCTTGTTTAGAGGTGACAGGGCCAGAACGGGGCGAACCTGGCCGAGTTCCCTTCTTTCTACAACTTGGCCGGTGCCATAGCCTCCCCAGGGGTAGAACATGACCCTCAGAAGGTGCTCCAACTGACAGCACTCGAAAATATCGATTCCTTTGTGAGTTATGAATTTCAAGGGTTTAATACTATGGAAAATCATAAATCACAAACGACACGAGATTTTCGAGTTCCGTCAGTCGGAACACTTTCTAAAAATCATGTTTTACCATTGGGGAAGCTTTGACATGCTCAAAGTTTAACGAAAATGGGGGTTGGCCTTGTTTGGAGGTGCCAGGGCCAGAACGGGCCGAACCTGGCCGAGTTCCCTTCTTTCTCCAACTTGGCCGGTGCCATAGGCTCCCCAGGGGTAGAACATGACCCTCAGAAGGTGCTCCAACTGACGGCACTCGAAAAGCTCGATTCGTTTGTGAGTTATGAATTTCAAGGGTTTAATACTATGGAAAATCGTAAATCACAAACGACACGAGATTTTCGAGTTCCGTCAGTTGGAGCACTTTCTAAAAATCATGTTTTACCATTGGGGAAGCTTTGACATGCACAAAGTTTAACGAAAATGGGGGTTGGCCTTGTTTAGAGGTGCCAGGGCCAGAACGGGCCGAACCTAGCCGAGTTCCCTTCTTTCCCCAACTTGGCCGTTGCCATAGGCTCCCCAGGAGTAGAACATGACCCTCAGAAGGTGCTCCAACTGACGGCACTCGAAAAGCTCGATTCGTTTGTGTGTTATGAATTTCAAGGGTTTAATACTATGGAAAATCGTAAATCACAAACGACACGAGATTTTGGAGTTCCGTCAGTTGGAGCACTTTCTAAAAATCATGTTTTACCACTTTGGAAGCTTTGACATGCTCAAAGTTTAACGAAAATGGGGGTTGGCCTTGTTTATAGGTGCCAGGGCCAGAAAGGGCCGAACCTGGCCGAGTTCCATTCTTTCTCCAACTTGGCCGGTGCCATAGCCTCCCCAGGGGAAGAACATGACCCTCAGAAGGTGCTCCAACTGACGGCACTCGAAAATCTCGATTCCTTTGTGAGTTATGAATTTCATGGGTTTAATACTATGGAAATTCGTAAATCACAAACGACACGAGATTTTGGAGTTCCGTCAGTTGGAGCACTTTCTAAAAATCATGTTTTACCACTGGGGAAGCTTTGACATGCTCAAAGTTTAACGAAAATGGGGGTTGGCCTTGTTTAGAGGTGCCAGGGCCAGAACGGGCCGAAACTGGCCGAGTTCCCTTCTTTCTCCAACTTGGCCGGTGCCATAGCCTCCCCAGGGGTAGAACATGACCCTCAGAAGGTGCTCCAACTGACGGCACTCGAAAAGCTCGATTCGTTTGTGAGTTATGAATTTCCTCGGTTTAATACTATGGAAAATCGTAAATCACAAACGACACGAGATTTTCGAGTTCCGTCAGTCGGAACACTTTCTAAAAATCATGTTTTACCATTGGGGAAGCTTTGACATGCTCAAAGTTTAACGAAAATGGGGGTTGGCCTTGTTTGGAGGTGCCAGGGCCAGAACGGGCCGAACCTGGCCGAGTTCCCTTCTTTCTCCAACTTGGCCGGTGCCATAGGCTCCCCAGGGGTAGAACATGACCCTCAGAAGGTGCTCCAACTGACGGCACTCGAAAAGCTCGATTCGTTTGTGAGTTATGAATTTCAAGGGTTTAATACTATGGAAAATCGTAAATCACAAACGACACGAGATTTTCGAGTTCCGTCAGTTGGAGCACTTTCTAAAAATCATGTTTTACCATTGGGGAAGCTTTGACATGCACAAAGTTTAACGAAAATGGGGGTTGGCCTTGTTTAGAGGTGCCAGGGCCAGAACGGGCCGAACCTAGCCGAGTTCCCTTCTTTCCCCAACTTGGCCGTTGCCATAGGCTCCCCAGGAGTAGAACATGACCCTCAGAAGGTGCTCCAACTGACGGCACTCGAAAAGCTCGATTCGTTTGTGTGTTATGAATTTCAAGGGTTTAATACTATGGAAAATCGTAAATCACAAACGACACGAGATTTTGGAGTTCCGTCAGTTGGAGCACTTTCTAAAAATCATGTTTTACCACTTTGGAAGCTTTGACATGCTCAAAGTTTAACGAAAATGGGGGTTGGCCTTGTCTATAGGTGCCAGGGCCAGAAAGGGCCGAACCTGGCCGAGTTCCATTCTTTCTCCAACTTGGCCGGTGCCATAGCCTCCCCAGGGGAAGAACATGACCCTCAGAAGGTGCTCCAACTGACGGCACTCGAAAATCTCGATTCCTTTGTGAGTTATGAATTTCATGGGTTTAATACTATGGAAAATCGTAAATCACAAACGACACGAGATTTTGGAGTTCCGTCAGTTGGAGCACTTTCTAAAAATCATGTTTTACCACTGGGGAAGCTTTGACATGCTCAAAGTTTAACGAAAATGGGGGTTGGCCTTGTTTAGAGGTGCCAGGGCCAGAACGGGCCGAAACTGGCCGAGTTCCCTTCTTTCTCCAACTTGGCCGGTGCCATAGCCTCCCCAGGGGTAGAACATGACCCTCAGAAGGTGCTCCAACTGACGGCACTCGAAAAGCTCGATTCGTTTGTGAGTTATGAATTTCCTCGGTTTAATACTATGGAAAATCGTAAATCACAAACGACACGAGATTTTCGAGTTCCGTCAGTCGGAACACTTTCTAAAAATCATGTTTTACCATTGGGGAAGCTTTGACATGCTCAAAGTTTAACGAAAATGGGGGTTGGCCTTGTTTGGAGGTGCCAGGGCCAGAACGGGCCGAACCTGGCCGAGTTCCCTTCTTTCTCCAACTTGGCCGGTGCCATAGGCTCCCCAGGGGTAGAACATGACCCTCAGAAGGTGCTCCAACTGACGGCACTCGAAAAGCTCGATTCGTTTGTGAGTTATGAATTTCCTCGGTTTAATACTATGGAAAATCGTAAATCACAAACGACACGAGATTTTCGAGTTCCGTCAGTTGGAGCACTTTCTAAAAATCATGTTTTACCATTGGGGAAGCTTTGACATGCACAAAGTTTAACGAAAATGGGGGTTGGCCTTGTTTAGAGGTGCCAGGGCCAGAACGGGCCGAACCTAGCCGAGTTCCCTTCTTTCCCCAACTTGGCCGGTGCCATAGGCTCCCCAGGGGTAGAACATGACCCTCAGAAGGTGCTCCAACTGACGGCACTCGAAAAGCTCGATTCGTTTGTGAGTTATGAATTTCAAGGGTTTAATACTATGGAAAATCGTAAATCACAAACGACACGAGATTTTCGAGTTCCGTCAGTTGGAGCACTTTCTAAAAATCATGTTTTACCATTAGGGAAGCTTTGACATGCTCAAAGTTTAACGAAAATGGGGGTTGGCCTTGTTTAGAGGTGCCAGGGCCAGAACGGGCCGAAACTGGCGGAGTTCCCTTCTTTTTCCAACTTGGCCGGTGCCATAGCCTCCCCAGGGGTAGAACATGACCCTCAGAAGGTGCTCCAACTGACGGCACTCGAAAAGCTCGATTCGTTTGTGAGTTATGAATTTCCTCGGTTTAATACTATGGAAAATCGTAAATCACAAACGACACGAGATTTTCGAGTTCCGTCAGTTGGATCACTTTATAAAAATCATGTTTTACCATTGGGGAAGCTTTGACATGCTCAAAGTTTAACGAAAATGGGGGTTGGCCTTGTTTAGAGGTGACAGGGCCAGAACAGGCCGAACCTGGCCGAGTTCCCTTCTTTCTACAACTTGGCCGGTGCCAAAGCCTCCCCAGGGGTAGAACATGACCCTCAGAAGGTGCTCCAACTGACAGCACTCGAAAATATCGATTCCTTTGTGAGTTATGAATTTCAAGGGTTTAATACTATGGAAAATCATAAATCACAAACGACACGAGATTTTCGAGTTCCGTCAGTCGGAACACTTTCTAAAAATCATGTTTTACCATTGGGGAAGCTTTGACATGCTCAAAGTTTAACGAAAATGGGGGTTGGCCTTGTTTGGAGGTGCCAGGGCCAGAACGGGCCGAACCTGGCCGAGTTCCCTTCTTTCTCCAACTTGGCCGGTGCCATAGGCTCCCCAGGGGTAGAACATGACCCTCAGAAGGTGCTCCAACAGACGGCACTCGAAAAGCTCGATTCGTTTGTGAGTTATGAATTTCAAGGGTTTAATACTATGGAAAATCATAAATCACAAACGACACGAGATTTTCGAGTTCCGTCAGTTGGAGCACTTTCTAAAAATCATGTTTTACCATTGGGGAAGCTTTGACATGCACAAAGTTTAACGAAAATGGGGGTTGGCCTTGTTTACAGGTGCCAGGGCCAGAAAGGGCCGAACCTGGCCGAGTTCCATTCTTTCTCCAACTTGGCCGGTGCCATAGCCTCCCCAGGGGAAGAACATGACCCTCAGAAGGTGCTCCAACTGACGGCACTCGAAAAGCTCGATTCGTTTGTGAGTTATGAATTTCAAGGGTTTAATACTATGGAAAATCGTAAATCACAAACGACACGAGATTTTCGAGTTCCGTCAGTTGGAGCACTTTCTAAAAATCATGTTTTACCATTGGGGAAGCTTTGACATGCACAAAGTTTAACGAAAATGGGGGTTGGCCTTGTTTAGAGGTGCCAGGGCCAGAACGGGCCGAACCTAGCCGAGTTCCCTTCTTTCCCCAACTTGGCCGGTGCCATAGGCTCCCCAGGGGTAGAACATGACCCTCAGAAGGTGCTCCAACTGACGGCACTCGAAAAGCTCGATTCGTTTGTGAGTTATGAATTTCAAGGGTTTAATACTATGGAAAATCGTAAATCACAAACGACACGAGATTTTCGAGTTCCGTCAGTTGGAGCACTTTCTAAAAATCATGTTTTACCATTAGGGAAGCTTTGACATGCTGAAAGTTTAACGAAAATGGGGGTTGGCCTTGTTTAGAGGTGCCAGGGCCAGAACGGGCCGAAACTGGCGGAGTTCCCTTCTTTTTCCAACTTGGCCGGTGCCATAGCCTCCCCAGGGGTAGAACATGACCCTCAGAAGGTGCTCCAACTGACGGCACTCGAAAAGCTCGATTCGTTTGTGAGTTATGAATTTCCTCGGTTTAATACTATGGAAAATCGTAAATCACAAACGACACGAGATTTTCGAGTTCCGTCAGTTGGATCACTTTCTAAAAATCATGTTTTACCATTGGGGAAGCTTTGACATGCTCAAAGTTTAACGAAAATGGGGGTTGGCCTTGTTTAGAGGTGACAGGGCCAGAACAGGCCGAACCTGGCCGAGTTCCCTTCTTTCTACAACTTGGCCGGTGCCATAGCCTCCCCAGGGGTAGAACATGACCCTCAGAAGGTGCTCCAACTGACAGCACTCGAAAATATCGATTCCTTTGTGAGTTATGAATTTCAAGGGTTTAATACTATGGAAAATCATAAATCACAAACGACACGAGATTTTCGAGTTCCGTCAGTCGGAACACTTTCTAAAAATCATGTTTTACCATTGGGGAAGCTTTGACATGCTCAAAGTTTAACGAAAATGGGGGTTGGCCTTGTTTGGAGGTGCCAGGGCCAGAACGGGCCGAACCTGGCCGAGTTCCCTTCTTTCTCCAACTTGGCCGGTGCCATAGGCTCCCCAGGGGTAGAACATGACCCTCAGAAGGTGCTCCAACAGACGGCACTCGAAAAGCTCGATTCGTTTGTGAGTTATGAATTTCAAGGGTTTAATACTATGGAAAATCATAAATCACAAACGACACGAGATTTTCGAGTTCCGTCAGTTGGAGCACTTTCTAAAAATCATGTTTTACCATTGGGGAAGCTTTGAGATGCACAAAGTTTAACGAAAATGGGGGTTGGCCTTGTTTACAGGTGCCAGGGCCAGAAAGGGCCGAACCTGGCCGAGTTCCATTCTTTCTCCAACTTGGCCGGTGCCATAGCCTCCCCAGGGGAAGAACATGACCCTCAGAAGGTGCTCCAACTGACGGCACTCGAAAAGCTCGATTCGTTTGTGAGTTATGAATTTCAAGGGTTTAATACTATGGAAAATCGTAAATCACAAACGACACGAGATTTTCGAGTTCCGTCAGTTGGAGCACTTTCTAAAAATCATGTTTTACCATTGGGGAAGCTTTGACATGCACAAAGTTTAACGAAAATGGGGGTTGGCCTTGTTTAGAGGTGCCAGGGCCAGAACGGGCCGAACCTAGCCGAGTTCCCTTCTTTCCCCAACTTGGCCGGTGCCATAGGCTCCCCAGGGGTAGAACATGACCCTCAGAAGGTGCTCCAACTGACGGCACTCGAAAAGCTCGATTCGTTTGTGAGTTATGAATTTCAAGGGTTTAATACTATGGAAAATCGTAAATCACAAACGACACGAGATTTTCGAGTTCCGTCAGTTGGAGCACTTTCTAAAAATCATGTTTTACCATTAGGGAAGCTTTGACATGCTCAAAGTTTAACGAAAATGGGGGTTGGCCTTGTTTAGAGGTGCCAGGGCCAGAACGGGCCGAAACTGGCGGAGTTCCCTTCTTTTTCCAACTTGACCGGTGCCATAGCCTCCCCAGGGGTAGAACATGACCCTCAGAAGGTGCTCCAACTGACGGCACTCGAAAAGCTCGATTCGTTTGTGAGTTATGAATTTCCTCGGTTTAATACTATGGAAAATCGTAAATCACAAACGACACGAGATTTTCGAGTTCCGTCAGTTGGATCACTTTCTAAAAATCATGTTTTACCATTGGGGAAGCTTTGACATGCTCAAAGTTTAACGAAAATGGGGGTTGGCCTTGTTTAGAGGTGACAGGGCCAGAACAGGCCGAACCTGGCCGAGTTCCCTTCTTTCTACAACTTGGCCGGTGCCATAGCCTCCCCAGGGGTAGAACATGACCCTCAGAAGGTGCTCCAACTGACAGCACTCGAAAATATCGATTCCTTTGTGAGTTATGAATTTCAAGGGTTTAATACTATGGAAAATCATAAATCACAAACGACACGAGATTTTCGAGTTCCGTCAGTCGGAACACTTTCTAAAAATCATGTTTTACCATTGGGGAAGCTTTGACATGCTCAAAGTTTAACGAAAATGGGGGTTGGCCTTGTTTGGAGGTGCCAGGGCCAGAACGGGCCGAACCTGGCCGAGTTCCCTTCTTTCTCCAACTTGGCCGGTGCCATAGGCTCCCCAGGGGTAGAACATGACCCTCAGAAGGTGCTCCAACAGACGGCACTCGAAAAGCTCGATTCGTTTGTGAGTTATGAATTTCAAGGGTTTAATACTATGGAAAATCATAAATCACAAACGACATGAGATTTTCGAGTTCCGTCAGTTGGAGCACTTTCTAAAAATCATGTTTTACCATTGGGGAAGCTTTGACATGCACAAAGTTTAACGAAAATGGGGGTTGGCCTTGTTTACAGGTGCCAGGGCCAGAAAGGGCCGAACCTGGCCGAGTTCCATTCTTTCTCCAACTTGGCCGGTGCCATAGCCTCCCCAGGGGAAGAACATGACCCTCAGAAGGTGCTCCAACTGACGGCACTCGAAAATCTCGATTCCTTTGTGAGTTATGAATTTCATGGGTTTAATACTATGGAAAATCGTAAATCACAAACGACACGAGATTTTGGAGTTCCGTCAGTTGGAGCACTTTCTAAAAATCATGTTTTACCACTGGGGAAGCTTTGACATGCTCAAAGTTTAACGAAAATGGGGGTTGGCCTTGTTTAGAGGTGCCAGGGCCAGAACGGGCCGAAACTGGCCGAGTTCCCTTCTTTCTCCAACTTGGCCGGTGCCATAGCCTCCCCAGGGGTAGAACATGACCCTCAGAAGGTGCTCCAACTGACGGCACTCGAAAAGCTCAATTCGTTTATGAGTTATGAATTTCCTCGGTTTAATACTATGGAAAATCGTAAATCACAAACGACACGAGATTTTCGAGTTCCGTCAGCTGAAGCACTTTCTAAAAATCATGTTTTACCATTGGGGAAGCTTTGACATGCTCAAAGTTTAACGAAAATGGGGGTTGGCCTTGTTTAGAGGTGCCAGGGCCAGAACGGGCCGAACCTGGCCGAGTTCCCTTCTTTCTACAACTTGGCCGGTGCCATAGCCTCCCCAGGGGTAGAACATGACCCTCAGAAGGTGCTCCAACTGACAGCACTCGAAAATATCGATTCCTTTGTGAGTTATGAATTTCAAGGGTTTAATACTATGGAAAATCGTAAATCACAAACGACACGAGATTTTCGAGTTCCGTCAGTCGGAACACTTTCTAAAAATCATGTTTTACCATTGGGGAAGCTTTGACATGCTCAAAGTTTAACGAAAATGGGGGTTGGCCTTGTTTGGAGGAGCCAGGGCCAGAACGGGCCGAACCTGGCCGAGTTCCCTTCTTTCTCCAACTTGGCCGGTGCCATAGGCTCCCCAGGGGTAGAACATGACCCTCAGAAGGTGCTCCAACTGACGGCACTCGAAAAGCTCGATTCGTTTGTGAGTTATGAATTTCAAGGGTTTAATACTATGGAAAATCGTAAATCACAAACGACACGAGATTTTGGAGTTCCGTCAGTTGGAGCACTTTCTAAAAACCATGTTTTACCATTAGGGAAGCTTTGACATGCTCAAAGTTTAACGAAAATGGGGGTTGGCCTTGTTTAGAGGTGCCAGGGCCAGAACGGGCCGAAACTGGCGGAGTTCCCTTCTTTTTCCAACTTGGCCGGTGCCATAGCCTCCCCAGGGGTAGAACATGACCCTCAGAAGGTGCTACAACTGACGGCACTCGAAAAGCTCGATTCGTTTGTGAGTTATGAATTTCCTCGGTTTAATACTATGGAAAATCGTAAATCACAAACGACACGAGATTTTCGAGTTCCGTCAGTTGGATCACTTTCTAAAAATCATGTTTTACCATTGGGGAAGCTTTGACATGCTCAAAGTTTAACGAAAATGGGGGTTGGCCTTGTTTAGAGGTGACAGGGCCAGAACGGGCCGAACCTGGCCGAGTTCCCTTCTTTCTACAACTTGGCCGGTGCCATAGCCTCCCCAGGGGTAGAACATGACCCTCAGAAGGTGCTCCAACTGACAGCACTCGAAAATATCGATTCCTTTGTGAGTTATGAATTTCAAGGGTTTAATACTATGGAAAATCATAAATCACAAACGACACGAGATTTTCGAGTTCCGTCAGTCGGAACACTTTCTAAAAATCATGTTTTACCATTGGGGAAGCTTTGACATGCTCAAAGTTTAACGAAAATGGGGGTTGGCCTTGTTTGGAGGTGCCAGGGCCAGAACGGGCCGAACCTGGCCGAGTTCCCTTCTTTCTCCAACTTGGCCGGTGCCATAGGCTCCCCAGGGGTAGAACATGACCCTCAGAAGGTGCTCCAACTGACGGCACTCGAAAAGCTCGATTCGTTTGTGAGTTATGAATTTCAAGGGTTTAATACTATGGAAAATCGTAAATCACAAACGACACGAGATTTTCGAGTTCCGTCAGTTGGAGCACTTTCTAAAAATCATGTTTTACCATTGGGGAAGCTTTGACATGCACAAAGTTTAACGAAAATGGGGGTTGGCCTTGTTTACAGGTGCCAGGGCCAGAAAGGGCCGAACCTGGCCGAGTTCCATTCTTTCTCCAACTTGGCCGGTGCCATAGCCTCCCCAGGGGAAGAACATGACCCTCAGAAGGTGCTCCAACTGACGGCACTCGAAAATCTCGATTCCTTTGTGAGTTATGAATTTCATGGGTTTAATACTATGGAAAATCGTAAATCACAAACGACACGAGATTTTGGAGTTCCGTCAGTTGGAGCACTTTCTAAAAATCATGTTTTACCACTGGGGAAGCTTTGACATGCTCAAAGTTTAACGAAAATGGGGGTTGGCCTTGTTTAGAGGTGCCAGGGCCAGAACGGGCCGAAACTGGCCGAGTTCCCTTCTTTCTCCAACTTGGCCGGTGCCATAGCCTCCCCAGGGGTAGAAATTGACCCTCAGAAGGTGCTCCAACTGACGGCACTCGAAAAGCTCGATTCGTTTATGAGTTATGAATTTCCTGGGTTTAATACTATGGAAAATCGTAAATCACAAACGACACGAGATTTTCGAGTTCCGTCAGTTGAAGCACTTTCTAAAAATCATGTTTTACCATTGGGGAAGCTTTGACATGCTCAAAGTTTAACGAAAATGGGGGTTGGCCTTGTTTAGAGGTGCCAGGGCCAGAACGGGCCGAACCTGGCCGAGTTCCCTTCTTTCTACAACTTGGCCGGTGCCATAGCCTCCCCAGGGGTAGAACATGACCCTCAGAAGGTGCTCCAACTGACAGCACTCGAAAATATCGATTCCTTTGTGAGTTATGAATTTCAAGGGTTTAATACTATGGAAAATCGTAAATCACAAACGACACGAGATTTTCGAGTTCCGTCAGTCGGAACACTTTCTAAAAATCATGTTTTACCATTGGGGAAGCTTTGACATGCTTAAAGTTTAACGAAAATGGGGGTTGGCCTTGTTTGGAGGAGCCAGGGCCAGAACGGGCCGAACCTGGCCGAGTTCCCTTCTTTCTCCAACTTGGCCGGTGCCATAGGCTCCCCAGGGGTAGAACATGACCCTCAGAAGGTGCTCCAACTGACGGCACTCGAAAAGCTCGATTCGTTTGTGAGTTATGAATTTCAAGGGTTTAATACTATGGAAAATCGTAAATCACAAACGACACGAGATTTTGGAGTTCCGTCAGTTGGAGCACTTTCTAAAAATCATGTTTTACCACTGAGGAAGCTTTGACATGCTCAAAGTTTAACGAAAATGGGGGTTGGCCTTGTTTAGAGGTGCCAGGGCCAGAACGGGGCGAACCTGGCCGAGTTCCCTTCTTTCCCCAACTTGGCCGGTGCCATAGGCTCCCCAGGGGTAGAACATGACCCTCAGAAGGTGCTCCAACTGACGGCACTCGAAAAGCTCGATTCGTTTGTGAGTTATGAATTTCAAGGGTTTAATACTATGGAAAATCGTAAATCACAAACGACACGAGATTTTCGAGTTCCGTCAGTTGGAGCACTTTCTAAAAATCATGTTTTACCATTGGGGAAGCTTTGACATGCTCAAAGTTTAACGAAAATGGGGGTTGGCCTTGTTTAGAGGTGCCAGGGCCAGAACGGGCCGAACATAGCCGAGTTCCCTTCTTTCCCCAACTTGGCCGGTGCCATAGGCTCCCCAGGGGTAGAACATGACCCTCAGAAGGTGCTCCAACTGACGGCACTCGAAAAGCTCGATTCGTTTGTGAGTTATGAATTTCAAGGGTTTAATACTATGGAAAATCGTAAATCACAAACGACACGAGATTTTGGAGTTCCGTCAGTTGGAGCACTTTCTAAAAATCATGTTTTACCACTGTGGAAGCTTTGACATGCTCAAAGTTTAACGAAAATGGGGGTTGGCCTTGTTTACAGGTGCCAGGGCCAGAACGGGCCGAACCTCGCCGAGTTCCATTCTTTCTCCAACTTGGCCGGTGCCATAGCCTCCCCAGGGGAAGAACATGACCCTCAGAAGGTGCTCCAACTGACGGCACTCGAAAATCTCGATTCCTATGTGAGTTATGAATTTCATGGGTTTAATACTATTGAAAATCGTAAATCACAAACGACACGAGATTTTCGAGTTCCGTCAGTTGGAGCACTTTCTAAAAATCATGTTTTACCATTGGGGAAGCTTTGACATGCTCAAAGTTTAACGAAAATGGGGGTTGGCCTTGTTTAGAGGTGCCAGGGCCAGAACGGGCCGAACCTGGCCGAGTTCCCTTCTTTCTACAACTTGGCCGGTGCCATAGCCTCCCCAGGGGTAGAACATGACCCTCAGAAGGTGCTCCAACTAACGGCACTCGAAAATCTCGATTCCTTTGTGAGTTATGAATTTCAAGGGTTTAATACTATGGAAAATCGTAAATCACAAACGACACGAGATTTTCGAGTTCCGTCGGTCGGATCACTTTCTAAAAATCATGTTTTACCATTGGGGAAGCTTTGACATGCTCAAAGTTTAACGAAAATGGGGGTTGGGCTTGTTTAGAGGTGCCAGGGCCAGAACGGGCCGAAACTGGCCGAGTTCCCTTCTTTCTCTAACTTGGCCGGTGCCATAGCCTCCCCAGGGGTAGAACATGACCCTCAGAAGGTGCTCCAACTGACGGCACTCGAAAAGCTCGATTCGTTTGTGAGTTATGAATTTCCTCGGTTTAATACTATGGAAAATCGTAAATCACAAACGACACGAGATTTTCGAGTTCCGTCAGTTGGAGCACTTTCTAAAAATCATGTTTTACCATTAGGGAAGCTTTGACATGCTCAAAGTTTAACGAAAATGGGGGTTGGCCTTTTTTAGAGGTGCCAGGGCCAGAACGGGCCGAAACTGGCCGAGTTCCCTTCTTTCTCCAACTTGGCCGGTGCCATAGCCTCCCCAGGGGTAGAACATGACCCTCAGAAGGTGCTCCAACAGACGGCACTCGAAAAGCTCGATTCGTTTGTGAGTTATGAATTTCAAGGGTTTAATACTATGGAAAATCATAAATCACAAACGACACGAGATTTTCGAGTTCCGTCAGTTGGAGCACTTTCTAAAAATCATGTTTTACCATTGGGGAAGCTTTGACATGCACAAAGTTTAACGAAAATGGGGGTTGGCCTTGTTTACAGGTGCCAGGGCCAGAAAGGGCCGAACCTGGCCGAGTTCCATTCTTTCTCC
The DNA here is from genome assembly GCA_029955375.1 of Rubus parviflorus. NCBI lineage: Eukaryota > Viridiplantae > Streptophyta > Magnoliopsida > Rosales > Rosaceae > Rubus > Rubus parviflorus. The sequence continues at coordinate 42,933 of JARGGL010000008.1, read as the reverse complement.
AACTTGGCCGGTGCCATAGCCTCCCCAGGGGAAGAACATGACCCTCAGAAGGTGCTCCAACTGACGGCACTCGAAAAGCTCGATTCGTTTGTGAGTTATGAATTTCAAGGGTTTAATACTATGGAAAATCGTAAATCACAAACGACACGAGATTTTCGAGTTCCGTCAGTTGGAGCACTTTCTAAAAATCATGTTTTACCATTGGGGAAGCTTTGACATGCACAAAGTTTAACGAAAATGGGGGTTGGCCTTGTTTAGAGGTGCCAGGGCCAGAACGGGCCGAACCTAGCCGAGTTCCCTTCTTTCCCCAACTTGGCCGGTGCCATAGGCTCCCCAGGGGTAGAACATGACCCTCAGAAGGTGCTCCAACTGACGGCACTCGAAAAGCTCGATTCGTTTGTGAGTTATGAATTTCAAGGGTTTAATACTATGGAAAATCGTAAATCACAAACGACACGAGATTTTCGAGTTCCGTCAGTTGGAGCACTTTCTAAAAATCATGTTTTACCATTAGGGAAGCTTTGACATGCTCAAAGTTTAACGAAAATGGGGGTTGGCCTTGTTTAGAGGTGCCAGGGCCAGAACGGGCCGAAACTGGCGGAGTTCCCTTCTTTTTCCAACTTGGCCGGTGCCATAGCCTCCCCAGGGGTAGAACATGACCCTCAGAAGGTGCTCCAACTGACGGCACTCGAAAAGCTCGATTCGTTTGTGAGTTATGAATTTCCTCGGTTTAATACTATGGAAAATCGTAAATCACAAACGACACGAGATTTTCGAGTTCCGTCAGTTGGAGCACTTTCTAAAAATCATGTTTTACCACTGGGGAAGCTTTGACATGCTCAAAGTTTAACGAAAATGGGGGTTGGCCTTGTTTAGAGGTGCCAGGGCCAGAACGGGCCGAAACTGGCCGAGTTCCCTTCTTTCTCCAACTTGGCCGGTGCCATAGCCTCCCCAGGGGTAGAACATGACCCTCAGAAGGTGCTCCAACTGACGGCACTCGAAAAGCTCAATTCGTTTATGAGTTATGAATTTCCTCGGTTTAATACTATGGAAAATCGTAAATCACAAACGACACGAGATTTTCGAGTTCCGTCAGCTGAAGCACTTTCTAAAAATCATGTTTTACCATTGGGGAAGCTTTGACATGCTCAAAGTTTAACGAAAATGGGGGTTGGCCTTGTTTAGAGGTGCCAGGGCCAGAACGGGCCGAACCTGGCCGAGTTCCCTTCTTTCTACAACTTGGCCGGTGCCATAGCCTCCCCAGGGGTAGAACATGACCCTCAGAAGGTGCTCCAACTGACAGCACTCGAAAATATCGATTCCTTTGTGAGTTATGAATTTCAAGGGTTTAATACTATGGAAAATCGTAAATCACAAACGACACGAGATTTTCGAGTTCCGTCAGTCGGAACACTTTCTAAAAATCATGTTTTACCATTGGGGAAGCTTTGACATGCTCAAAGTTTAACGAAAATGGGGGTTGGCCTTGTTTGGAGGAGCCAGGGCCAGAACGGGCCGAACCTGGCCGAGTTCCCTTCTTTCTCCAACTTGGCCGGTGCCATAGGCTCCCCAGGGGTAGAACATGACCCTCAGAAGGTGCTCCAACTGACGGCACTCGAAAAGCTCGATTCGTTTGTGAGTTATGAATTTCAAGGGTTTAATACTATGGAAAATCGTAAATCACAAACGACACGAGATTTTGGAGTTCCGTCAGTTGGAGCACTTTCTAAAAACCATGTTTTACCATTAGGGAAGCTTTGACATGCTCAAAGTTTAACGAAAATGGGGGTTGGCCTTGTTTAGAGGTGCCAGGGCCAGAACGGGCCGAAACTGGCGGAGTTCCCTTCTTTTTCCAACTTGGCCGGTGCCATAGCCTCCCCAGGGGTAGAACATGACCCTCAGAAGGTGCTACAACTGACGGCACTCGAAAAGCTCGATTCGTTTGTGAGTTATGAATTTCCTCGGTTTAATACTATGGAAAATCGTAAATCACAAACGACACGAGATTTTCGAGTTCCGTCAGTTGGATCACTTTCTAAAAATCATGTTTTACCATTGGGGAAGCTTTGACATGCTCAAAGTTTAACGAAAATGGGGGTTGGCCTTGTTTAGAGGTGACAGGGCCAGAACGGGCCGAACCTGGCCGAGTTCCCTTCTTTCTACAACTTGGCCGGTGCCATAGCCTCCCCAGGGGTAGAACATGACCCTCAGAAGGTGCTCCAACTGACAGCACTCGAAAATATCGATTCCTTTGTGAGTTATGAATTTCAAGGGTTTAATACTATGGAAAATCATAAATCACAAACGACACGAGATTTTCGAGTTCCGTCAGTCGGAACACTTTCTAAAAATCATGTTTTACCATTGGGGAAGCTTTGACATGCTCAAAGTTTAACGAAAATGGGGGTTGGCCTTGTTTGGAGGTGCCAGGGCCAGAACGGGCCGAACCTGGCCGAGTTCCCTTCTTTCTCCAACTTGGCCGGTGCCATAGGCTCCCCAGGGGTAGAACATGACCCTCAGAAGGTGCTCCAACTGACGGCACTCGAAAAGCTCGATTCGTTTGTGAGTTATGAATTTCAAGGGTTTAATACTATGGAAAATCGTAAATCACAAACGACACGAGATTTTCGAGTTCCGTCAGTTGGAGCACTTTCTAAAAATCATGTTTTACCATTGGGGAAGCTTTGACATGCACAAAGTTTAACGAAAATGGGGGTTGGCCTTGTTTACAGGTGCCAGGGCCAGAAAGGGCCGAACCTGGCCGAGTTCCATTCTTTCTCCAACTTGGCCGGTGCCATAGCCTCCCCAGGGGAAGAACATGACCCTCAGAAGGTGCTCCAACTGACGGCACTCGAAAATCTCGATTCCTTTGTGAGTTATGAATTTCATGGGTTTAATACTATGGAAAATCGTAAATCACAAACGACACGAGATTTTGGAGTTCCGTCAGTTGGAGCACTTTCTAAAAATCATGTTTTACCACTGGGGAAGCTTTGACATGCTCAAAGTTTAACGAAAATGGGGGTTGGCCTTGTTTAGAGGTGCCAGGGCCAGAACGGGCCGAAACTGGCCGAGTTCCCTTCTTTCTCCAACTTGGCCGGTGCCATAGCCTCCCCAGGGGTAGAAATTGACCCTCAGAAGGTGCTCCAACTGACGGCACTCGAAAAGCTCGATTCGTTTATGAGTTATGAATTTCCTCGGTTTAATACTATGGAAAATCGTAAATCACAAACGACACGAGATTTTCGAGTTCCGTCAGTTGAAGCACTTTCTAAAAATCATGTTTTACCATTGGGGAAGCTTTGACATGCTCAAAGTTTAACGAAAATGGGGGTTGGCCTTGTTTAGAGGTGCCAGGGCCAGAACGGGCCGAACCTGGCCGAGTTCCCTTCTTTCTACAACTTGGCCGGTGCCATAGCCTCCCCAGGGGTAGAACATGACCCTCAGAAGGTGCTCCAACTGACAGCACTCGAAAATATCGATTCCTTTGTGAGTTATGAATTTCAAGGGTTTAATACTATGGAAAATCGTAAATCACAAACGACACGAGATTTTCGAGTTCCGTCAGTCGGAACACTTTCTAAAAATCATGTTTTACCATTGGGGAAGCTTTGACATGCTTAAAGTTTAACGAAAATGGGGGTTGGCCTTGTTTGGAGGAGCCAGGGCCAGAACGGGCCGAACCTGGCCGAGTTCCCTTCTTTCTCCAACTTGGCCGGTGCCATAGGCTCCCCAGGGGTAGAACATGACCCTCAGAAGGTGCTCCAACTGACGGCACTCGAAAAGCTCGATTCGTTTGTGAGTTATGAATTTCAAGGGTTTAATACTATGGAAAATCGTAAATCACAAACGACACGAGATTTTGGAGTTCCGTCAGTTGGAGCACTTTCTAAAAATCATGTTTTACCACTGAGGAAGCTTTGACATGCTCAAAGTTTAACGAAAATGGGGGTTGGCCTTGTTTAGAGGTGCCAGGGCCAGAACGGGGCGAACCTGGCCGAGTTCCCTTCTTTCCCCAACTTGGCCGGTGCCATAGGCTCCCCAGGGGTAGAACATGACCCTCAGAAGGTGCTCCAACTGACGGCACTCGAAAAGCTCGATTCGTTTGTGAGTTATGAATTTCAAGGGTTTAATACTATGGAAAATCGTAAATCACAAACGACACGAGATTTTCGAGTTCCGTCAGTTGGAGCACTTTCTAAAAATCATGTTTTACCATTGGGGAAGCTTTGACATGCTCAAAGTTTAACGAAAATGGGGGTTGGCCTTGTTTAGAGGTGCCAGGGCCAGAACGGGCCGAACATAGCCGAGTTCCCTTCTTTCCCCAACTTGGCCGGTGCCATAGGCTCCCCAGGGGTAGAACATGACCCTCAGAAGGTGCTCCAACTGACGGCACTCGAAAAGCTCGATTCGTTTGTGAGTTATGAATTTCAAGGGTTTAATACTATGGAAAATCGTAAATCACAAAAGACACGAGATTTTGGAGTTCCGTCAGTTGGAGCACTTTCTAAAAATCATGTTTTACCACTGTGGAAGCTTTGACATGCTCAAAGTTTAACGAAAATGGGGGTTGGCCTTGTTTACAGGTGCCAGGGCCAGAACGGGCCGAACCTCGCCGAGTTCCATTCTTTCTCCAACTTGGCCGGTGCCATAGCCTCCCCAGGGGAAGAACATGACCCTCAGAAGGTGCTCCAACTGACGGCACTCGAAAATCTCGATTCCTATGTGAGTTATGAATTTCATGGGTTTAATACTATTGAAAATCGTAAATCACAAACGACACGAGATTTTCGAGTTCCGTCAGTTGGAGCACTTTCTAAAAATCATGTTTTACCATTGGGGAAGCTTTGACATGCTCAAAGTTTAACGAAAATGGGGGTTGGCCTTGTTTAGAGGTGCCAGGGCCAGAACGGGCCGAACCTGGCCGAGTTCCCTTCTTTCTACAACTTGGCCGGTGCCATAGCCTCCCCAGGGGTAGAACATGACCCTCAGAAGGTGCTCCAACTAACGGCACTCGAAAATCTCGATTCCTTTGTGAGTTATGAATTTCAAGGGTTTAATACTATGGAAAATCGTAAATCACAAACGACACGAGATTTTCGAGTTCCGTCGGTCGGATCACTTTCTAAAAATCATGTTTTACCATTGGGGAAGCTTTGACATGCTCAAAGTTTAACGAAAATGGGGGTTGGGCTTGTTTAGAGGTGCCAGGGCCAGAACGGGCCGAAACTGGCCGAGTTCCCTTCTTTCTCTAACTTGGCCGGTGCCATAGCCTCCCCAGGGGTAGAACATGACCCTCAGAAGGTGCTCCAACTGACGGCACTCGAAAAGCTCGATTCGTTTGTGAGTTATGAATTTCCTCGGTTTAATACTATGGAAAATCGTAAATCACAAACGACACGAGATTTTCGAGTTCCGTCAGTTGGAGCACTTTCTAAAAATCATGTTTTACCATTAGGGAAGCTTTGACATGCTCAAAGTTTAACGAAAATGGGGGTTGGCCTTTTTTAGAGGTGCCAGGGCCAGAACGGGCCGAAACTGGCCGAGTTCCCTTCTTTCTCCAACTTGGCCGGTGCCATAGCCTCCCCAGGGGTAGAACATGACCCTCAGAAGGTGCTCCAACTGACGGCACTCGAAAAGCTCGATTCGTTTGTGAGTTATGAATTTCAAGGGTTTAATACTATGGAAAATCGTAAATCACAAACGACACGAGATTTTGGAGTTCCGTCAGTTGGAGCACTTTCTAAAAATCATGTTTTACCACTGGGGAAGCTTTGACATGCTCAAAGTTTAACGAAAATGGGGGTTGGCCTTGTTTGGAGGTGCCAGTGCCAGAACGGGGCGAACCAGGCCGAGTTCCCTTCTTTCCCCAACTTGGCCGGTGCCATAGGCTCCCCAGGGGTAGAACATGACCCTCAGAAGGTGCTCCAACTGACGGCACTCGAAAAGCTCGATTCGTTTGTGAGTTATGAATTTCAAGGGTTTAATACTATGGAAAATCGTAAATCACAAACGACACGAGATTTTCGAGTTCCGTCAGTCGGAGCACTTTCTAAAAATCATGTTTTACCATTGGGGAAGCTTTGACATGCTCAAAGTTTAACGAAAATGGGGGTTGGCCTTGTTTAGAGGTGCCAGGGCCAGAACGGGCCGAACATAGCCGAGTTCCCTTCTTTCCCCAACTTGGCCGGTGCCATAGGCTCCCCAGGGGTAGAACATGACCCTCAGAAGGTGCTCCAACTGACGGCACTCGAAAAGCTCGATTCGTTTGTGAGTTATGAATTTCAAGGGTTTAATACTATGGAAAATCGTAAATCACAAACGACACGAGATTTTCGAGTTCCGTCAGTTGGAGCACTTTCTAAAAATCATGTTTTACCATTGGGGAAGCTTTGACATGCTCAAAGTTTAACGAAAATGGGGGTTGGCCTTGTTTAGAGGTGCCAGGGCCAGAACGGGCCGAACCTAGCCGATTTCCCTTCTTTCCCCAACTTGGCCGGTGCCATAGGCTCCCCAGGGGTAGAACATGACCCTCAGAAGGTGCTCCAACTGACGGCACTCGAAAAGCTCGATTCGTTTGTGAGTTATGAATTTCAAGGGTTTAATACTATGGAAAATCGAAAATCACAAACGACACGAGATTTTGGAGTTCCGTCAGTTGGAGCACTTTCTAAAAATCATGGTTTACCACTGTGGAAGCTTTGACATGCTCAAAGTTTAACGAAAATGGGGGTTGGCCTTGTTTACAGGTGCCAGGGCCAGAAAGGGCCGAACCTGGCCGAGTTCCATTCTTTCTCCAACTTGGCCGGTACCATAGCCTCCCCAGGGGAAGAACATGACCCTCAGAAGGTGCTCCAACTGACGGCACTCGAAAATCTCGATTCCTTTGTGAGTTATGAATTTCATGGGTTTAATACTATGGAAAATCGTAAATCACAAACGACACGAGATTTTCGAGTTCCGTCAGTTGGAGCACTTTCTAAAAATCATGTTTTACCATTGGGGAAGCTTTGACATGCTCAAAGTTTAACGAAAATGGGGGTTGGCCTTGTTTAGAGGTGCCAGGGCCAGAACGGGCCGAACCTCGCCGAGTTCCCTTCTTTCCCCAACTTGGCCGGTGCCATAGGCTCCCCAGGGGTAGAACATGACCCTCAGAAGGTGCTCCAACTGACGGCACTCGAAAAGCTCGATTCGTTTGTGAGTTATGAATTTCAAGGGTTTAATACTATGGAAAATCGTAAATCACAAACGACACGAGATTTTCGAGTTCCGTCGGTCGGATCACTTTCTAAAAATCATGTTTTACCATTGGGGAAGCTTTGACATGCTCAAAGTTTAACGAAAATGGGGGTTGGCCTTGTTTGGAGGTGCCAGGGCCAGAACGGGCCGAACCTGGCCGAGTTCCCTTCTTTCTACAACTTGGCCGGTGCCATAGCCTCCCCAGGGGTAGAACATGACCCTCAGAAGGTGCTCCAACTAACGGCACTCGAAAATCTCGATTCCTTTGTGAGTTATGAATTTCAAGGGTTTAATACTATGGAAAATCGTAAATCACAAACGACACGAGATTTTCGAGTTCCGTCGGTCGGATCACTTTCTAAAAATCATGTTTTACCATTGGGGAAGCTTTGACATGCTCAAAGTTTAACGAAAATGGGGGTTGGGCTTGTTTAGAGGTGCCAGGGCCAGAACGGGCCGAAACTGGCCGAGTTCCCTTCTTTCTCCAACTTGGCCGGTGCCATAGCCTCCCCAGGGGTAGAACATGACCCTCAGAAGGTGCTCCAACTGACGGCACTCGAAAAGCTCGATCCGTTTGTGAGTTATGAATTTCCTCGGTTTAATACTATGGAAAATCGTAAATCACAAACGCCACGAGATTTTCGAGTTCCGTCAGCTGGACCACTTTCTAAAAATCATGTTTTACCATTGGGGAATCTTTGACATGCTCAAAGTTTAACGAAAATGGGGGTTGGCCTTGTTTAGAGGTGCCAGGGCCAGAACGGGCCGAACCTCGCCGAGTTCCCTTCTTTCTACAACTTGGCCGGTGTCATAGCCTCCCCAGGGGTAGAACATGACCCTCAGAAGGTGCTCCAACTGACGGCACTCGAAAATCTCGATTCCTTTGTGAGTTATGAATTTCAAGGGTTTAATACTATGGAAAATCGTAAATCACAAACGACACGAGATTTTCGAGTTCCGTCAGTTGGAGCACTTTCTAAAAATCATGTTTTACCATTGGGGAAGCTTTGACATGCTCAAAGTTTAACGAAAATGGGGGTTGGCCTTGTTTAGAGGTGCCAGGGCCAGAACGGGCCGAACCTAGCCGAGTTCCCTTCTTTCCCCAACTTGGCCGGTGCCATAGGCTCCCCAGGGGTAGAACATGACCCTCAGAAGGTGCTCCAACTGACGGCACTCGAAAAGCTCGATTCGTTTGTGAGTTATGAATTTCAAGGGTTTAATACTATGGAAAATCGTAAATCACAAACGACACGAGATTTTGGAGTTCCGTCAGTTGGAGCACTTTCTAAAAATCATGTTTTACCACTGTGGAAGCTTTGACATGCTCAAAGTTTAACGAAAATGGGGGTTGGCCTTGTTTACAGGTGCCAGGGCCAGAAAGGGCCGAACCTGGCCGAGTTCCATTCTTTCTCCAACTTGGCCGGTGCCATAGCCTCCCCAGGGGAAGAACATGACCCTCAGAAGGTGCTCCAACTGACGGCACTCGAAAATCTCGATTCCTTTGTGAGTTATGAATTTCATGGGTTTAATACTATGGAAAATCGTAAATCACAAACGACACGAGATTTTCGAGTTCCGTCAGTTGGAGCACTTTCTAAAAATCATGTTTTACCATTGGGGAAGCTTTGACTTGCTCAAAGTTTAACGAAAATGGGGGTTGGCCTTGTTTAGAGGTGTCAGGGCCAGAACGGGCCGAACCTGGCCGAGTTCCCTTCTTTCTACAACTTGGCCGGTGCCATAGCCTCCCCAGGGGTAGAACATGACCCTCAGAAGGTGCTCCAACTAACGGCACTCGAAAATCTCGATTCCTTTGTGAGTTATGAATTTCAAGGGTTTAATACTATGGAAAATCGTAAATCACAAACGACACGAGATTTTCGAGTTCCGTCGGTCGGATCACTTTCTAAAAATCATGTTTTACCATTGGGGAAGCTTTGACATGCTCAAAGTTTAACGAAAATGGGGGTTGGGCTTGTTTAGAGGTGCCAGGGCCAGAACGGGCCGAAACTGGCCGAGTTCCCTTCTTTCTCCAACTTGGCCGGTGCCATAGCCTCCCCAGGGGTAGAACATGACCCTCAGAAGGTGCTCCAACTGACGGCACTCGAAAAGCTCGATTCGTTTGTGAGTTATGAATTTCCTCAGTTTAATACTATGGAAAATCGTAAATCACAAACGACACGAGATTTTCGAGTTCCGTCAGTTGGAGCACTTTCTAAAAATCATGTTTTACCATTGGGGAAGCTTTGACATGCTCAAAGTTTAACGAAAATGGGGGTTTGCCTTGTTTAGAGGTGCCAGGGCCAGAACGGGCCGAACCTGGCCGAGTTCCCTTCTTTCTACAACTTGGCCGGTGTCATAGCCTCCCCAGGGGTAGAACATGACCCTCAGAAGGTGCTCCAACTGACAGCACTCGAAAATATCGATTCCTTTGTGAGTTATGAATTTCAAGGGTTTAATACTATGGAAAATCGTAAATCACAAACGACACGAGATTTTCGAGTTCCGTCAGTCGGAACACTTTCTAAAAATCATGTTTTACGATTGGGGAAGCTTTGACATGCTCAAAGTTTAACGAAAATGGGGGTTGGCCTTGTTTGGAGGTGCCAGGGCCAGAACGGGCCGAACCTGGCCGAGTTCCCTTCTTTCTCCAACTTGGCCGGTGTCATAGCCTCCCCAGAGGTAGAACATGACGCTCAAAAGGTGCTCCAACTGACGGCACTCGAAAAGCTCGATTCGTTTGTGAGTTATGAATTTCAAGGGTTTAATACTATGGAAAATCGTTAATCACAAACGACACGAGATTTTCGAGTTCCGTCAGTTGGAACACTTTCTAAAAATCATGTTTTACCATTGGGGAAGCTTTGACATGCTCAAAGTTTAACGAAAATGGGGGTTGGCCTTGTTTAGAGGTGCCAGGGCCAGAACGGGCCGAACCTAGCCGAGTTCCCTTCTTTCCCCAACTTGGCCGGTGCCATAGGCTCCCCAGGGGTAGAACATGACCCTCAGAAGGTGCTCCAACTGACGGCACTCGAAAAGCTCGATTCGTTTGTGAGTTATGAATTTCAAGGGTTTAATACTATGGAAAATCGTAAATCACAAACGACACGAGATTTTGGAGTTCCGTCAGTTGGAGCACTTTCTAAAAATCATGTTTTACCACTGTGGAAGCTTTGACATGCTCAAAGTTTAACGAAAATGGGGGTTGGCCTTGTTTACAGGTGCCAGGGCCAGAAAGGGCCGAACCTGGCCGAGTTCCATTCTTTCTCCAACTTGGCCGGTGCCATAGCCTCCCCAGGGGAAGAACATGACCCTCAGAAGGTGCTCCAACTGACGGCACTCGAAAATCTCGATTCCTTTGTGAGTTATGAATTTCATGGGTTTAATACTATGGAAAATCGTAAATCACAAACGACACGAGATTTTCGAGTTCCGTCAGTTGGAGCACTTTCTAAAAATCATGTTTTACCATTGGGGAAGCTTTGACATGCTCAAAGTTTAACGAAAATGGGGGTTGGCCTTGTTTAGAGGTGCCAGGGCCAGAACGGGCCGAACCTGGCCGAGTTCCCTTCTTTCTACAACTTGGCCGGTGCCATAGCCTCCCCAGGGGTAGAACATGACCCTCAGAAGGTGCTCCAACTAACGGCACTCGAAAATCTCGATTCCTTTGTGAGTTATGAATTTCAAGGGTTTAATACTATGGAAAATCGTAAATCACAAACGACACTAGATTTTCGAGTTCCGTCGGTCGGATCACTTTCTAAAAATCATGTTTTACCATTGGGGAAGCTTTGACATGCTCAAAGTTTAACGAAAATGGGGGTTGGGCTTGTTTAGAGGTGCCAGGGCCAGAACGGGCCGAAACTGGCCGAGTTCCCTTCTTTCTCCAACTTGGCCGGTGCCATAGCCTCCCCAGGGGTAGAACATGACCCTCAGAAGGTGCTCCAACTGACGGCACTCGAAAAACTCGATTCGTTTGTGAGTTATGAATTTCCTCGGTTTAATACTATGGAAAATCGTAAATCACAAACGACACGAGATTTTCGAGTTCCGTCAGTTGGAGCACTTTCTAAAAATCATGTTTTACCACTGTGGAAGCTTTGACATGCTCAAAGTTTAACGAAAATGGGGGTTGGCCTTGTTTACAGGTGCCAGGGCCAGAAAGGGCCGAACCTGGGCGAGTTCCATTCTTTCTCCAACTTGGCCGGTACCATAGCCTCCCCAGGGGAAGAACATGACCCTCAGAAGGTGCTCCAACTGACGGCACTCGAAAATCTCGATTCCTTTGTGAGTTATGAATTTCATGGGTTTAATACTATGGAAAATCGTAAATCACAAACGACACGAGATTTTCCAGTTCCGTCAGTTGGAGCACTTTCTAAAAATCATGTTTTACCATTGGGGAAGCTTTGACATGCTCAAAGTTTAACGAAAATGGGGGTTGGCCTTGTTTAGAGGTGTCAGGGCCAGAACGGGCCGAACTCGGCCGAGTTCCCTTCTTTCTACAACTTGGCCGGTGCCATAGCCTCCCCAGGGGTAGAACATGACCCTCAGAAGGTGCTCCAACTAACGGCACTCGAAAATCTCGATTCCTTTGTGAGTTATAAAATTCAAGGGTTTAATACTATGGAAAATCGTAAATCACAAACGACACGAGATTTTCGAGTTCCGTCGGTCGGATCACTTTCTAAAAATCATGTTTTACCATTGGGGAAGCTTTGACATGCTCAAAGTTTAACGAAAATGGGGATTGGGCTTGTTTAGAGGTGCCAGAGCCAGAACGGGCCGAAACTGGCCGAGTTCCCTTCTTTCTCCAACTTGGCCGGTGCCATAGCCTCCCCAGGGGTAGAACATGACCCTCAGAAGGTGCTCCAACTGACGGCACTCGAAAAGCTCGATTCGTTTGTGAGTTATGAATTTCCTCGGTTTAATACTATGGAAAATCGTAAATCACAAACGACACGAGATTTTCGAGTTCCGTCAGTTGGAGCACTTTCTAAAAATCATGTTTTACCATTGGGGAAGCTTTGACATGCTCAAAGTTTAACGAAAATGGGGGTTGGCCTTGTTTAGAGGTGCCAGGGCCAGAACGGGCCGAACCTGGCCGAGTTCCCTTCTTTCTACAACTTGGCCGGTGTCATAGCCTCCCCAGGGGTAGAACATGACCCTCAGAAGGTGCTCCAACTGACAGCACTCGAAAATATCGATTCCTTTGTGAATTATGAATTTCAAGGGTTTAATACTATGGAAAATCGTAAATCACAAACGACACGAGATTTTCGAGTTCCGTCAGTCGGAACACTTTCTAAAAATCATGTTTTACGATTGGGGAAGCTTTGACATGCTCAAAGTTTAACGAAAATGGGGATTTGCCTTGTTTGGAGGTGCCAGGGCCAGAACTGGCCGAACCTGGCCGAGTTCCCTTCTTTCTCCAACTTGGCCGGTGTCATAGCCTCCCCAGAGGTAGAACATGACGCTCAGAAGGTGCTCCAACTGACGGCACTCGAAAATCTCGATTCCTTTGTGAGTTATGAATTTCAAGGGTTTAATACTATGGAAAATCGTTAATCACAAACGACACGAGATTTTCGAGTTCCGTCAGTTGGAGCACTTTCTAAAAATCATGTTTTACCATTGGGGAAGCTTTGACATGCTCAAAGTTTAACGAAAATGGGGGTTGGCCTTGTTTAGAGGTGCCAGGGCCAGAACGGGCCGAACCTGGCCGAGTTCCCTTCTTTCTACAACTTGGCCGGTGCCATAGCCTCCCCAGGGGTAGAACATGACCCTCAGAAGGTGCTCCAACTGACGGCACTCGAAAATCTCGATTCCTTTGTGAGTTATGAATTTCAAGGGTTTAATACTATGGAAAATCGTAAATCACAAACGACACGAGATTTTCGAGTTCCGTCAGTTGGAGCACTTTCTAAAAATCATGTTTTACCATTGGGGAAGCTTTGACATGCTCAAAGTTTAACGAAAATGGGGGTTGGCCTTGTTTAGAGGTGCCAGGGCCAGAACGGGCCGAACCTAGCCGAGTTCCCTTCTTTCCCCAACTTGGCCGGTGCCATAGGCTCCCCAGGGGTAGAACATGACCCTCAGAAGGTGCTCCAACTGACGGCACTCGAAAAGCTCGATTCGTTTGTGAGTTATGAATTTCAAGGGTTTAATACTATGAAAAATCGTAAATCACAAACGACACGAGATTTTGGAGTTCCGTCAGTTGGAGCACTTTCTAAAAATCATGTTTTACCACTGTGGAAGCTTTGACATGCTCAAAGTTTAACGAAAATGGGGGTTGGCCTTGTTTACAGGTGCCAGGGCCAGAAAGGGCCGAACCTGGCCGAGTTCCATTCTTTTTCCAACTTGGCCGGTGCCATAGCCTCCCCAGGGGAAGAACATGACCCTCAGAATGTGCTCCAACTGACGGCACTCGAAAATCTCGATTCCTTTGTGAGTTATGAATTTCATGGGTTTAATACTATGGAAAATCGTAAATCACAAACGACACGAGATTTTGGAGTTCCGTCAGTTGGAGCACTTTCTAAAAATCATGTTTTACCACTGGGGAAGCTTTGACATGCTCAAAGTTTAACGAAAATGGGGGTTGGCCTTGTTTAGAGGTGCCAGGGCCAGAACGGGCCGAACCTAGCCGAGTTCCCTTCTTTCCCCAACTTGGCCGGTGCCATAGGCTCCCCAGGGGTAGAACATGACCCTCAGAAGGTGCTCCAACTGACGGCACTCGAAAAGCTCGATTCGTTTGTGAGTTATGAATTTCAAGGGTTTAATACTATGGAAAATCGTAAATCACAAACGACACGAGATTTTCGAGTTCCGTCAGTTGGAGCACTTTCTAAAAATCATGTTTTACCATTAGGAAAGCTTTGACATGCTCAAAGTTTAACGAAAATGGGGGTTGGCCTTGTTTAGAGGTGCCAGGGCCAGAACGGGCCGAAACTGGCCGAGTTCCCTTCTTTCTCCAACTTGGCCGGTGCCATAGCCTCCCCAGGGGTAGAACATGACCCTCAGAAGGTGTTCCAACTGACGGCACTCGAAAAGCTCGATTCGTTTGTGAGTTATGAATTTCCTCGTTTTAATACTATGGAAAATCGTAAATCACAAACGACACGAGATTTTCGAGTTCCGTCAGTTGGAGCACTTTCTAAAAATCATGTTTTACCATTGGGGAAGCTTTGACATGCTCAAAGTTTAACGAAAATGGGGGTTGGCCTTGTTTAGAGGTGCCAGGGCCAGAACGGGCCGAACCTGGCCGAGTTCCCTTCTTTCTACAACTTGGCCGGTGCCATAGCCTCCCCAGGGGTAGAACATGACCCTCAGAAGGTGCTCCAACTGACGGCACTCGAAAAGCTCGATTCGTTTGTGAGTTATGAATTTCCTCGGTTTAATACTATGGAAAATCGTAAATCACAAACGACACGAGATTTTCGAGTTCCGTCAGTCGGAACACTTTCTAAAAATCATGTTTTACCATTGGGGAAGCTTTGACATGCTCAAAGTTTAACGAAAATGGGGGTTGGCCTTGTTTGGAGGTGCCAGGGCCAGAACGGGCCGAACCTGGCCGAGTTCCATTCTTTCTCCAACTTGGCCGGTGCCATAGGCTCCCCAGGGGTAGAACATGACCCTCAGAAGGTGCTCTAACTGACGGCACTCGAAAAGCTCGATTCGTTTGTGAGTTATGAATTTCAAGGGTTTAATACTATGGAAAATCGTAAATCACAAACGACACGAGATTTTCGAGTTCCGTCAGTTGGAGCACTTTCTAAAAATCATGTTTTACCATTGGGGAAGCTTTGACATGCTCAAAGTTTAACGAAAATGGGGGTTGGCCTTTTTTAGAGGTGTCAGGGCCAGAACGGGCCGAACCTAGCCGTGTTCCCTTCTTTCCCCAACTTGGCCGGTGCCATAGGCTCCCCAGGGGTAGAACATGACCCTCAGAAGGTGCTCCAACTGACGGCACTCGAAAAGCTCGATTCGTTTGTGAGTTATGAATTTCAAGGGTTTAATACTATGGAAAATCGTAAATCACAAACGACACGAGATTTTGGAGTTCCGTCAGTTGGAGCACTTTCTAAAAATCATGTTTTACCACTGTGGAAGCTTTGACATGCTCAAAGTTTAACGAAAATGGGGGTTGGCCTTGTTTACAGGTGCCAGGGCCAGAAAGGGTCGAACCAGGCCGAGTTCCATTCTTTTTCCAACTTGGCCGGTGCCATAGCCTCCCCAGGGGAAGAACATGACCCTCAAAATGTGCTCCAACTGACGGCACTCGAAAAGCTCGATTCGTTTGTGAGTTATGAATTTCAAGGGTTTAATACTATTGAAAATCGTAAATCACAAACGACACGAGATTTTCGAGTTCCGTCAGTTGGAGTGATTAGCGTGTATTTTACATGCTAAAAGTGCCTCTAATTACTTGGGTTAGGCTTTTCCGAGAGCCTATTTGTCTATTTAATATTTGTTTTTGTGTTAATAGGGAAAATATGAAGAAAATGTTAAAAGGTGCAAAATGATAGTTTTTATGCGCATTTCCGATAATTGACGGAAAGTCAACCGTGACTTTAATTGTCAAGATGACACCGGTCATCATTCAGATGTGGAGCCCATAGCATGTACGAAGATTTCGGAAATTATTCCGAATCCCGGCAAAGATTGTCAGCGAACCACCACATTTGGCGGCGCAACCACCACACGCGGTGGCAAAACACATTTTAAACCACCATTTTATTTTCCCTATTTATTATTGTATTTGTTTATTTATTTATTTTTATTTTCTTTAATTTATTTCTTTTATTATTATTATTTTATTATTTATATTTCTTTTGTTTTTCCAGCTTTTGAGCTGTGTACGCCGCTCAGCCATGTTACTGTGCTCCACCATCACAGTCTGCACATTCTCTCTGCGTTGGAGCATACCACCATCATCATTGCAGCCACCTGCTCCACCTTTCTTCATCTTCATATACAACCTGCAATCACAGCAACCACTCAAGCTCTCTCTGCAATTCTAGTCATGGTGTCCATTACTTTGGACACCCATGGTTGCTTTGCCAGCAAGTACCAATTCCGATTACCTGCAGTTCAAAATAATCACCAGCTTCACAATCACAACTCCCAGACACAACACTTGCCGTGTTCAGTTCTGCACTACCACCGCTTCAATTCATATCACCATAGTCACAGTTCCTACAATCACAACAATCACCGCTCCAGACTTCACCAAATTCAATCCCAAGAGACCCACGGCATCACCTTGGCAGAGCCCAGGCCCGTGCCTCCTCTCCTCAGTCCTCCAAGCCAGCACCACAGCACTTCCGGCCACCGCATCACCGAGCCCGTGCTCGATCCCATTCCAGAACCACCAGCGCCGCTGATCACAGAAGTCACCACCACGGTCCTCGAGCCCGCCGCTCCGATCTGTCCAGCCCCGGTCTTCTTTGACCCGTGCTCTGCCCAGGCCCGTGCCTCTGCTGCTGCTGCTCATTTCCGCCGCCGAGCCCGTGCTCTGCTCAGCCCAGCCACCGGCGACGTCTTCGATCCTCACCGGCGCCGCTCTGCCTTGCCGCTCTTCATTGCTGCACGGGAAGAAAAAGAAGAAAAGAAGCACGGGAAGAAAGAAGGACCCGAAAAGAAGAAAGAAAGAAAAGAAATAAAAAGTCAAACGGGCCTGTTGACCCATTGACCAAGGCCCAAGCCCAATCATTTGGGGCCTTCACTGCACCTGGCCCATGCCAGCCTTCAATTGCCCAACTGTTATGGGCACCCGCCACATCCAAAGACGGCTCCTTTAAGCTATGGCTGCGCCTTCCACCCGTTCCCGAGGGCCATGTTCAGTTTCTGAGCATATGGTTGAGTCGTCCACCCGCATTAGACGGCAGTGTCTATTTTCTAGACACGACAGTAACAGTTTCCAAACTCATTTATTTATTATAATTTATTTTTATTTAATTTGTTTTCCGCATTTAAATATTTGTGAATAAATTTGGGAGTTGTTATTGTATAATTATTTGTTTGATTTTATATTTGTTTGATTTGAATAATTACAAAAACCCAAAAACATATTCTTTTTGTATTTCAATTATTTGAGTGTTTATTTAAGTACTTTATATTTTGTGATTTATTAATTGAATCGAAACCAATTTGGTTCTTCTAAGTAGCTTATGTGAATTTGTTTGTTTGATTCTGTTTTATGGAGAACTTTTATGTGTTTATGTTATGGGGTTCGAAACTTATAATATTTGCATGTAATTGGAGCTAGAATTAAGATTTACGGCTTTCCGGAATCTGATTCACTAAAGTAGTAAAGGCTTTGGACAAAGGTCGGAATCAAATAAAAAGGATTGCAAATAGATGGACTTTTCCATACTAGGTTGTTCACTTTAATTGACAACTCTTTTCTATGCATTAAACATGAATTAATTTACTAGCGTCTAGACTTTGATTGAATGTTTAATCGGTTAATCTAGAGTGCGAATCACTTAGGTTAATTTTCATAGAAAGGTTTTATTTGGGGAGTGATCAGCGTCTGACATTCCACATATGTCAATTTCGGATTCATGACTTAGGGAATTGGTTGTTTTCGATTCATGTTTTAACTCTTATGATTGTAGTTTTGAGTTGTGTATTTATTGTCCTTTTCCATTTAGAATTGTAATTAGTAGTTTAGATAAGTAGTTTAGATTCATTGATTCAATCTTTTAAATCCCCCTTTATTTCAATATGAATATGTATATATATACTTGTATATTTGTGACACTAATTCTTTATAATAATTCTTTGTTTAGGTACTACCCCAATCTCCGTTGTTAACGATCCCTACTTGCTTTATACTACCGATGATTTTAGGGTTTAAATTGATGCTTGCAAAAGTTATACCATGGAGCACTTTCTAAAAATCATGTTTTACCATTAGGGAAGCTTTGACATGCTCAAAGTTTAACGAAAATGGGGGTTGGCCTTGTTTAGAGGTGCCAGGGCCAGAACGGGCCGAAACTGGCCGAGTTCCCTTCTTTCTCCAACTTGGCCGGTGCCATAGCCTCCCCAGGGGTAGAACATGACCCTCAGAAGGTGCTCCAACTGACGGCACTCGAAAAGCTCGATTCGTTTGTAAGTTATGAATTTCCTCGGTTTAATACTATGGAAAATCGTAAATCACAAACGACACGAGATTTTCGAGTTCCGTCAGTTGGAGCACTTTCTAAAAATCATGTTTTACCATTGGGGAAGCTTTGACATGCTCAAAGTTTAACGAAAATGGGGGTTGGCCTTGTTTAGAGGTGCCAGGGCCAGAACGGGCCAAACCTGGCCGAGTTCCCTTCTTTCTACAACTTGGCCGGTGCCATAGCCTCCCCAGGGGTAGAACATGACCCTCAGAAGGTGCTCCAACTGACGGCACTCGAAAAGCTCGATTCGTTTGTGAGTTATGAATTTCCTCGGTTTAATACTATGGAAAATCGTAAATCACAAACGACACGAGATTTTCGAGTTCTGTCAGTCGGAACACTTTCTAAAAATCATGTTTTACCATTGGGGAAGCTTTGACATGCTCAAAGTTTAACGAAAATGGGGGTTGGCCTTGTTTGGAGGTGCCAGGGCCAGAACGGGCCGAACCTGGCCCAGTTCCATTCTTTCTCCAACTTGGCCGGTGCCATAGGCTCCCCAGGGGTAGAACATGACCCTCAGAAGGTGCTCCAACTGACGGCACTCGAAAAGCTCGATTCGTTTGTGAGTTATGAATTTCAAGGGTTTAATACTATGGAAAATCGTAAATCACAAACGACACGAGATTTTCGAGTTCCGTCAGCTGGAGCACTTTCTAAAAATCATGTTTTACCATTGGGGAAGCTTTGACATGCTCAAAGTTTAACGAAAATGGGGGTTGGCCTTGTTTAGAGGTGCCAGGGCCAGAACGGGCCGAACCTGGCCGAGTTCCCTTCTTTCTACAACTTGGCCGGTGCCATAGCCTCCCCAGGGGTAGAACATGACCCTCAGAAGGTGCTCCAACTGACGGCACTCGAAAAGCTCGATTCGTTTGTGAGTTATGAATTTCCTCGGTTTAATACTATGGAAAATCGTAAATCACAAACAACACGAGATTTTCGAGTTCCGTCAGTTGGAGCACTTTCTAAAAATCATGTTTTACCATTGGGGAAGCTTTGACATGCTCAAAGTTTAACGAAAATGGGGGTTGGCCTTGTTTAGAGGTGCCAGGGCCAGAACGGGCCGAACCTGGCCGAGTTCCCTTCTTTCTACAACTTGGCCGGTGCCATAGCCTCCCCAGGGGTAGAACATGACCCTCAGAAGGTGCTCCAACTGACGGCACTCGAAAAGCTCGATTCGTTTGTGAGTTATGAATTTCCTCGGTTTAATACTATGGAAAATCGTAAATCACAAACGACACGAGATTTTCGAGTTCTGTCAGTCGGAACACTTTCTAAAAATCATGTTTTACCATTGGGGAAGCTTTGACATGCTCAAAGTTTAACGAAAATGGGGGTTGGCCTTGTTTGGAGGTGCCAGGGCCAGAACGGGCCGAACCTGGCCCAGTTCCATTCTTTCTCCAACTTGGCCGGTGCCATAGGCTCCCCAGGGGTAGAACATGACCCTCAGAAGGTGCTCCAACTGACGGCACTCGAAAAGCTCGATTCGTTTGTGAGTTATGAATTTCAAGGGTTTAATACTATGGAAAATCGTAAATCACAAACGACACGAGATTTTCGAGTTCCGTCAGTTGGAGCACTTTCTAAAAATCATGTTTTACCATTGGGGAAGCTTTGACATGCTCAAAGTTTAACGAAAATGGGGGTTGGCCTTGTTTAGAGGTGCCAGGGCCAGAACGGGCCGAACCTGGCCGAGTTCCCTTCTTTCTACAACTTGGCCGGTGCCATAGCCTCCCCAGGGGTAGAACATGACCCTCAGAAGGTGCTCCAACTGACGGCACTCGAAAAGCTCGATTCGTTTGTGAGTTATGAATTTCCTCGGTTTAATACTATGGAAAATCGTAAATCACAAACGACACGAGATTTTCGAGTTCCGTCAGTTGGAGCACTTTCTAAAAATCATGTTTTACCATTGGGGAAGCTTTGACATGCTCAAAGTTTAACGAAAATGGGGGTTGGCCTTGTTTAGAGGTGCCAGGGCCAGAACGGGCCGAACCTGGCCGAGTTCCCTTCTTTCTACAACTTGGCCGGTGCCATAGCCTCCCCAGGGGTAGAACATGACCCTCAGAAGGTGCTCCAACTGACGGCACTCGAAAAGCTCGATTCGTTTGTGAGTTATGAATTTCCTCGGTTTAATACTATGGAAAATCGTAAATCACAAACGACACGAGATTTTCGAGTTCCGTCAGCTGGAGCACTTTCTAAAAATCATGTTTTACCATTGGGGAAGCTTTGACATGCTCAAAGTTTAACGAAAATGGGGGTTGGCCTTGTTTGGAGGTGCCAGGGCCAGAACGGGCCGAACCTGGCCGAGTTCCATTCTTTCTCCAACTTGGCCGGTGCCATAGGCTCCCCAGGGGTAGAACATGACCCTCAGAAGGTGCTCCAACTGACGGCACTCGAAAAGCTCGATTCGTTTGTGAGTTATGAATTTCAAGGGTTTAATACTATGGAAAATCGTAAATCACAAACGACACGAGATTTTCGAGTTCCGTCAGTTGGAGCACTTTCTAAAAATCATGTTTTACCATTGGGGAAGCTTTGACATGCTCAAAGTTTAACGAAAATGGGGGTTGGCCTTTTTTAGAGGTGCCAGGGCCAGAACGGGCCGAACCTAGCCGTGTTCCCTTCTTTCCCCAACTTGGCCGGTGCCATAGGCTCCCCTGGGGTAGAACATGACCCTCAGAAGGTGCTCCAACTGACGGCACTCGAAAAGCTCGATTCGTTTGTCAGTTATGAATTTCAAGGGTTTAATACTATGGAAAATCGTAAATCACAAACGACACGAGATTTTGGAGTTCCGTCAGTTGGAGCAATTTCTAAAAATCATGTTTTACCACTGTGGAAGCTTTGACATGCTCAAAGTTTAACGAAAATGGGGGTTGGCCTTGTTTACAGGTGCCAGGGCCAGAAAGGGTCGAACCAGGCCGAGTTCCATTCTTTTTCCAACTTGGCCGGTGCCATAGCCTCCCCAGGGGAAGAACATGACCCTCAGAATGTGCTCCAACTGACGGCACTCGAAAATCTCGATTCCTTTGTGAGTTATGAATTTCATGGGTTTAATACTATGGAAAATCGTAAATCACAAACGACACGAGATTTTGGAGTTCCGTCAGTTGGAGCACTTTCTAAAAATCATGTTTTACCACTGGGGAAGCTTTGACATGCTCAAAGTTTAACGAAAATGGGGGTTGGCCTTGTTTAGAGGTGCCAGGGCCAGAACGGGCCGAACCTAGCCGAGTTCCCTTCTTTCCCCAACTTGGCCGGTGACATAGCCTCCCCAGGGGTAGAACATGACCCTCAGAAGGTGCTCCAACTGACGGCACTCGAAAAGCTCGATTCGTTTGTGAGTTATGAATTTCAAGGGTTTAATACTATGGAAAATCGTAAATCACAAACGACACGAGATTTTCGAGTTCCGTCAGTTGGAGCAATTTCTAAAAATCATGTTTTACCATTGGGGAAGCTTTGACATGCTCAAAGTTTAACGAAAATGGGGGTTGGCCTTGTTTAGAGGTGCCAGGGCCAGAACGGGCCGAACCTAGCCGAGTTCCCTTCTTTCTCCAACTTGGCCGGTGCCATAGCCTCCCCAGGGGTAGAACATGACCCTCAGAAGGTGCTCCAACTGACGGCACTCGAAAAGCTCGATTCGTTTGTGAGTTATGAATTTCCTCGGTTTAATACTATGGAAAATCGTAAATCACAAACGACACGAGATTTTCGAGTTCTGTCAGTCGGAACACTTTCTAAAAATCATGTTTTACCATTGGGGAAGCTTTGACATGCTCAAAGTTTAACGAAAATGGGGGTTGGCCTTGTTTGGAGGAGCCAGGGCCAGAACGGGCCGAACCTGGCCGAGTTCCATTCTTTCTCCAACTTGGCCGGTGCCATAGGCTCCCCAGGGGTAGAACATGACCCTCAGAAGGTGCTCCAACTGACGGCACTCGAAAAGCTCGATTCGTTTGTGAGTTATGAATTTCAAGGGTTTAATACTATGGAAAATCGTAAATCACAAACGACACGAGATTTTCGAGTTCCGTCAGTTGGAGCACTTTCTAAAAATCATGTTTTACCATTGGGGAAGCTTTGACATGCTCAAAGTTTAACGAAAATGGGGGTTGGCCTTGTTTAGAGGTGCCAGGGCCAGAACGGGCCGAACCTGGCCGAGTTCCCTTCTTTCTACAACTTGGCCGGTGCCATAGCCTCCCCAGGGGTAGAACATGACCCTCAGAAGGTGCTCCAACTGACGGCACTCGAAAACCTCGATTCGTTTGTGAGTTATGAATTTCCTCGGTTTAATACTATGGAAAATCGTAAATCACAAACGACACGAGATTTTCGAGTTCCGTCAGTTGGAGCACTTTCTAAAAATCATGTTTTACCATTGGGGAAGCTTTGACATGCTCAAAGTTTAACGAAAATGGGGGTTGGCCTTGTTTAGAGGTGCCAGGGCCAGAACGGGCCGAACCTGGCCGAGTTCCCTTCTTTCTACAACTTGGCCGGTGCCATAGCCTCCCCAGGGGTAGAACATGACCCTCAGAAGGTGCTCCAACTGACGGCACTCGAAAAGCTCGATTCGTTTGTGAGTTATGAATTTCCTCGGTTTAATACTATGGAAAATCGTAAATCACAAACGACACGAGATTTTCGAGTTCTGTCAGTCGGAACACTTTCTAAAAATCATGTTTTACCATTGGGGAAGCTTTGACATGCTCAAAGTTTAACGAAAATGGGGGTTGGCCTTGTTTGGAGGAGCCAGGGCCAGAACGGGCCGAACCTGGCCGAGTTCCATTCTTTCTCCAACTTGGCCGGTGCCATAGGCTCCCCAGGGGTAGAACATGACCCTCAGAAGGTGCTCCAACTGACGGCACTCGAAAAGCTCGATTCGTTTGTGAGTTATGAATTTCAAGGGTTTAATACTATGGAAAATCGTAAATCACAAACGACACGAGATTTTCGAGTTCCGTCAGTTGGAGCACTTTCTAAAAATCATGTTTTACCATTGGGGAAGCTTTGACATGCTCAAAGTTTAACGAAAATGGGGGTTGGCCTTTTTTAGAGGTGCCAGGGCCAGAACGGGCCGAACCTAGCCGTGTTCCCTTCTTTCCCCAACTTGGCCGGTGCCATAGGCTCCCCTGGGGTAGAACATGACCCTCAGAAGGTGCTCCAACTGACGGCACTCGAAAAGCTCGATTCGTTTGTCAGTTATGAATTTCAAGGGTTTAATACTATGGAAAATCGTAAATCACAAACGACACGAGATTTTGGAGTTCCGTCAGTTGGAGCACTTTCTAAAAATCATGTTTTACCACTGTGGAAGCTTTGACATGCTCAAAGTTTAACGAAAATGGGGGTTGGCCTTGTTTACAGGTGCCAGGGCCAGAAACGGTCGAACCAGGCCGAGTTCCATTCTTTTTCCAACTTGGCCGGTGCCATAGCCTCCCCAGGGGAAGAACATGACCCTCAGAATGTGCTCCAACTGACGGCACTCGAAAATCTCGATTCCTTTGTGAGTTATGAATTTCATGGGTTTAATACTATGGAAAATCGTAAATCACAAACGACACGAGATTTTGGAGTTCCGTCAGTTGGAGCACTTTCTAAAAATCATGTTTTACCACTGGGGAAGCTTTGACATGCTCAAAGTTTAACGAAAATGGGGGTTGGCCTTGTTTAGAGGTGCCAGGGCCAGAACGGGCCGAACCTAGCCGAGTTCCCTTCTTTCCCCAACTTGGCCGGTGACATAGCCTCCCCAGGGGTAGAACATGACCCTCAGAAGGTGCTCCAACTGACGGCACTCGAAAAGCTCGATTCGTTTGTGAGTTATGAATTTCAAGGGTTTAATACTATGGAAAATCGTAAATCACAAACGACACGAGATTTTCGAGTTCCGTCAGTTGGAGCAATTTCTAAAAATCATGTTTTACCATTGGGGAAGCTTTGACATGCTCAAAGTTTAACGAAAATGGGGGTTGGCCTTGTTTAGAGGTGCCAGGGCCAGAACGGGCCGAACCTAGCCGAGTTCCCTTCTTTCTCCAACTTGGCCGGTGCCATAGCCTCCCCAGGGGTAGAACATGACCCTCAGAAGGTGCTCCAACTGACGGCACTCGAAAAGCTCGATTCGTTTGTGAGTTATGAATTTCCTCGGTTTAATACTATGGAAAATCGTAAATCACAAACGACACGAGATTTTCGAGTTCCGTCAGTTGGAGCACTTTCTAAAAATCATGTTTTACCATTGGGGAAGCTTTGACATGCTCAAAGTTTAACGAAAATGGGGGTTGGCCTTGTTTAGAGGTGCCAGGGCCAGAACGGGCCGAACCTGGCCGAGTTCCCTTCTTTCTACAACTTGGCCGGTGCCATAGCCTCCCCAGGGGTAGAACATGACCCTCAGAAGGTGCTCCAACTGACGGCACTCGAAAAGCTCGATTCGTTTGTGAGTTATGAATTTCCTCGGTTTAATACTATGGAAAATCGTAAATCACAAACGACACGAGATTTTCGAGTTCCGTCAGTCGGAACACTTTCTAAAAATCATGTTTTACCATTGGGGAAGCTTTGACATGCTCAAAGTTTAACGAAAATGGGGGTTGGCCTTGTTCGGAGGTGCCAGGGCCAGAACGGGCCGAACCTGGCCGAGTTCCATTCTTTCTCCAACTTGGCCGGTGCCATAGGCTCCCCAGGGGTAGAACATGACCCTCAGAAGGTGCTCCAACTGACGGCACTCGAAAAGCTCGATTCGTTTGTGAGTTATGAATTTCAAGGGTTTAATACTATGGAAAATCGTAAATCACAAACGACACGAGATTTTCGAGTTCCGTCAGTTGGAGCACTTTCTAAAAATCATGTTTTACCATTGGGGAAGCTTTGATATGCTCAAAGTTTAAGGAAAATGGGGGTTGGCCTTGTTTGGAGGTGCCTGGGCCAGAACGGGCCGAACCTGGCCGAGTTCCCTTCTTTCTCCAACTTGGCCGGTGCCATAGCCTCCCCAGGGGTAGAACATGACCCTCAGAAGGTGCTCCAACTGACGGCACTCGAAAAGCTCGATTCGTTTGTGAGTTATGAATTTCAAGGGTTTAATACTATGGAAAATCGTAAATCACAAACGACACGAGATTTTGGAGTTCCGTCAGTTGGAGCACTTTCTAAAAATC
Organism: Rubus parviflorus; assembly: GCA_029955375.1. NCBI lineage: Eukaryota > Viridiplantae > Streptophyta > Magnoliopsida > Rosales > Rosaceae > Rubus > Rubus parviflorus. The sequence continues at coordinate 17,369 of JARGGL010000008.1, read as the reverse complement.
ATGTTTTACCACTGGAGAAGCTTTGACATGCTCAAAGTTTAACGAAAATGGGGGTTGGCCTTGTTTACAGGTGCCAGGGCCAGAACGGGCCGAACCTGGCCGAGTTCCCTTCTTTCTACAACTTGGCCGGTGCCATAGCCTCCCCAGGGGTAGAACATGACCCTCAGAAGGTGCTCCAACTGACGGCACTCGAAAAGCTCGATTCGTTTGTGAGTTATGAATTTCCTCGGTTTAATACTATGGAAAATCTTATATCACAAACGACAAGAGATTTTCGAGTTCCGTCAGTTGGAGCAATTTCTAAAAATCATGTTTTACCATTGGGGAAGCTTTGACATGCTCAAAGTTTAACGAAAATGGGGGTTGGCCTTGTTTAGAGGTGCCAGGGCCAGAACGGGCCGAACCTGGCCGAGTTCCCTTCTTTCTACAACTTGGCCGGTGCCATAGCCTCCCCAGGGGTAGAACATGACCCTCAGAAGGTGCTCCAACTGACAGCACTCGAAAATATCGATTCCTTTGTGAGTTATAAATTTCAAGGGTTTAATACTATGGAAAATCGTAAATCACAAACGACACGAGATTTTCGAGTTCCGTCAGTCGGAACAGTTTCTAAAAATCATGTTTTACCATTGGGGAAGCTTTGACATGCTCAAAGTTTAACGAAAATGGGGGTTGGCCTTGTTTGGAGGTGCCAGGGCCAGAACGGGCCGAACCTGGCCGAGTTCCCTTGTTTCTCCAACTTGGCCGGTGTCATAGCCTCCCCAGGGGTAGAACATGACGCTCAGAAGGTGCTCCAACTAACGGCACTCGAAAATCTCGATTCCTTTGTGAGTTATGAATTTCAAGGGTTTAATACTATGGAAAATCGTAAATCACAAACGACACGAGATTTTCGAGTTCCGTCGGTCGTATCACTTTCTAAAAATCATGTTTTACCATTGGGGAAGCTTTGACATGCTCAAAGTTTAACGAAAATGGGGGTTGGGCTTGTTTAGAGGTGCCAGGGCCAGAACGGGCCGAAACTGGCCGAGTTCCCTTCTTTCTCCAACTTGGCCGGTGCCATAGCCTCCCCAGGGGTAGAACATGACCCTCAGAAGGTGCTCCAACTGACGGCACTCGAAAAGCTCGATTCGTTTGTGAGTTATGAATTTCCTCGGTTTAATACTATGGAAAATCTTATATCACAAACGACACGAGATTTTCGAGTTCCGTCAGTTGGAGCACTTTCTAAAAATCATGTTTTACCATTGGGGAAGCTTTGACATGCTCAAAGTTTAACGAAAATGGGGGTTGGCCTTGTTTAGAGGTGCCAGGGCCAGAACGGGCCGAACCTGGCCGAGTTCCCTTCTTTCTACAACTTGGCCGGTGCCATAGCCTCCCCAGGGGTAGAACATGACCCTCAGAAGGTGCTCCAACTGACAGCACTCGAAAATATCGATTCCTTTGTGAGTTATGAATTTCAAGGGTTTAATACTATGGAAAATCGTAAATCACAAACGACACGAGATTTTCGAGTTCCGTCAGTCGGAACAGTTTCTAAAAATCATGTTTTACCATTGGGGAAGCTTTGACATGCTCAAAGTTTAACGAAAATGGGGGTTGGCCTTGTTTGGAGGTGCCAGGGCCAGAACGGGCCGAACCTGGCCGAGTTCCCTTGTTTCTCCAACTTGGCCCGTGTCATAGCCTCCCCAGGGGTAGAACATGACGCTCAGAAGGTGCTCCAACTGACGGCACTCGAAAAGCTCGATTCGTTTGTGAGTTATGAATTTCAAGGGTTTAATACTATGGAAAATCGTAAATCACAAACGACACGAGATTTTGGAGTTCCGTCAGTTGGAGCACTTTCTAAAAATCATGTTTTACCACTGGGGAAGCTTTGACATGCTCAAAGTTTAACGAAAATGGGGGTTGGCCTTGTTTAGAGGTGCCAGGGCCAGAACGGGCCGAACCTAGCCGAGTTCCCTTCTTTCCCCAACTTGGCCGGTGTCATAGGCTCCCCACGGGTAGAACATGACCCTCAGAAGGTGCTCCAACTGACGGCACTCCAAAAGCTCGATTCGTTTGTGAGTTATGAATTTCAAGGGTTTAATACTATGGAAAATCGTAAATCACAAACGACACGAGATTTTCGAGTTCCGTCAGTTGGAGCACTTTCTAAAAATCATGTTTTACCATTGGGGAAGCTTTGACATGCTCAAAGTTTAACGAAAATGAGGGTTGGCCTTGTTTAGAGGTGCCAGGGCCAGAACGGGCCGAACCTGGCCGAGTTCCCTTCTTTCTACAACTTGACCGGTGCCATAGCCTCCCCAGGGGTAGAACATGACCCTCAGAAGGTGCTCCAACTAACGGCACTCGAAAATCTCGATTCCTTTGTGAGTTATGAATTTCAAGGGTTTAATACTATGGAAAATCGTAAATCACAAACGACACGAGATTTTCGAGTTCCGTCGGTCGTATCACTTTCTAAAAATCATGTTTTACCATTGGGGAAGCTTTGACATGCTCAAAGTTTAACGAAAATGGGGGTTGGGCTTGTTTAGAGGTGCCAGGGCCAGAACGGGCCGAAACTGGCCGAGTTCCCTTCTTTCTCCAACTTGGCCGGTGCCATAGCCTCCCCAGGGGTAGAACATGACCCTCAGAAGGTGCTCCAACTGACAGCACTCGAAAATATCGATTCCTTTGTGAGTTATAAATTTCAAGGGTTTAATACTATGGAAAATCGTAAATCACAAACGACACGAGATTTTCGAGTTCCGTCAGTCGGAACAGTTTCTAAAAATCATGTTTTACCATTGGGGAAGCTTTGACATGCTCAAAGTTTAACGAAAATGGGGGTTGGCCTTGTTTGGAGGTGCTAGGGCCAGAACGGGCCGAACCTGGCCGAGTTCCCTTGTTTCTCCAACTTGGCCGGTGTCATAGCCTCCCCAGGGGTAGAACATGACGCTCAGAAGGTGCTCCAACTAACGGCACTCGAAAATCTCGATTCCTTTGTGAGTTATGAATTTCAAGGGTTTAATACTATGGAAAATCGTAAATCACAAACGACACGAGATTTTCGAGTTCCGTCGGTCGTATCACTTTCTAAAAATCATGTTTTACCATTGGGGAAGCTTTGACATGCTCAAAGTTTAACGAAAATGGGGGTTGGGCTTGTTTAGAGGTGCCAGGGCCAGAACGGGCCGAAACTGGCCGAGTTCCCTTCTTTCTCCAACTTGGCCGGTGCCATAGCCTCCCCAGGGGTAGAACATGACCCTCAGAAGGTGCTCCAACTGACGGCACTCGAAAAGCTCGATTCGTTTGTGAGTTATGAATTTCCTCGGTTTAATACTATGGAAAATCTTATATCACAAACGACACGAGATTTTCGAGTTCCGTCAGTTGGAGCACTTTCTAAAAATCATGTTTTACCATTGGGGAAGCTTTGACATGCTCAAAGTTTAACGAAAATGGGGGTTGGCCTTGTTTAGAGGTGCCAGGGCCAGAACGGGCCGAACCTGGCCGAGTTCCCTTCTTTCTACAACTTGGCCGGTGCCATAGCCTCCCCAGGGGTAGAACATGACCCTCAGAAGGTGCTCCAACTGACAGCACTCGAAAATATCGATTCCTTTGTGAGTTATGAATTTCAAGGGTTTAATACTATGGAAAATCGTAAATCACAAACGACACGAGATTTTCGAGTTCCGTCAGTCGGAACAGTTTCTAAAAATCATGTTTTACCATTGGGGAAGCTTTGACATGCTCAAAGTTTAACGAAAATGGGGGTTGGCCTTGTTTGGAGGTGCCAGGGCCAGAACGGGCCGAACCTGGCCGAGTTCCCTTGTTTCTCCAACTTGGCCCGTGTCATAGCCTCCCCAGGGGTAGAACATGACGCTCAGAAGGTGCTCCAACTGACGGCACTCGAAAAGCTCGATTCGTTTGTGAGTTATGAATTTCAAGGGTTTAATACTATGGAAAATCGTAAATCACAAACGACACGAGATTTTGGAGTTCCGTCAGTTGGAGCACTTTCTAAAAATCATGTTTTACCACTGGGGAAGCTTTGACATGCTCAAAGTTTAACGAAAATGGGGGTTGGCCTTGTTTAGAGGTGCCAGGGCCAGAACGGGCCGAACCTAGCCGAGTTCCCTTCTTTCCCCAACTTGGCCGGTGTCATAGGCTCCCCACGGGTAGAACATGACCCTCAGAAGGTGCTCCAACTGACGGCACTCCAAAAGCTCGATTCGTTTGTGAGTTATGAATTTCAAGGGTTTAATACTATGGAAAATCGTAAATCACAAACGACACGAGATTTTCGAGTTCCGTCAGTTGGAGCACTTTCTAAAAATCATGTTTTACCATTGGGGAAGCTTTGACATGCTCAAAGTTTAACGAAAATGAGGGTTGGCCTTGTTTAGAGGTGCCAGGGCCAGAACGGGCCGAACCTGGCCGAGTTCCCTTCTTTCTACAACTTGACCGGTGCCATAGCCTCCCCAGGGGTAGAACATGACCCTCAGAAGGTGCTCCAACTAACGGCACTCGAAAATCTCGATTCCTTTGTGAGTTATGAATTTCAAGGGTTTAATACTATGGAAAATCGTAAATCACAAACGACACGAGATTTTCGAGTTCCGTCGGTCGTATCACTTTCTAAAAATCATGTTTTACCATTGGGGAAGCTTTGACATGCTCAAAGTTTAACGAAAATGGGGGTTGGGCTTGTTTAGAGGTGCCAGGGCCAGAACGGGCCGAAACTGGCCGAGTTCCCTTCTTTCTCCAACTTGGCCGGTGCCATAGCCTCCCCAGGGGTAGAACATGACCCTCAGAAGGTGCTCCAACTGACGGCACTCGAAAAGCTCGATTCGTTTGTGAGTTATGAATTTCCTCGGTTTAATACTATGGAAAATCTTATATCACAAACGACACGAGATTTTCGAGTTCCGTCAGTTGGAGCACTTTCTAAAAATCATGTTTTACCATTGGGGAAGCTTTGACATGCTCAAAGTTTAACGAAAATGGGGGTTGGCCTTGTTTAGAGGTGCCAGGGCCAGAACGGGCCGAACCTGGCCGAGTTCCCTTCTTTCTACAACTTGGCCGGTGCCATAGCCTCCCCAGGGGTAGAACATGACCCTCAGAAGGTGCTCCAACTGACAGCACTCGAAAATATCGATTCCTTTGTGAGTTATGAATTTCAAGGGTTTAATACTATGGAAAATCGTAAATCACAAACGACACGAGATTTTCGAGTTCCGTCAGTCGGAACAGTTTCTAAAAATCATGTTTTACCATTGGGGAAGCTTTGACATGCTCAAAGTTTAACGAAAATGGGGGTTGGCCTTGTTTGGAGGTGCCAGGGCCAGAACGGGCCGAACCTGGCCGAGTTCCCTTGTTTCTCCAACTTGGCCCGTGTCATAGCCTCCCCAGGGGTAGAACATGACGCTCAGAAGGTGCTCCAACTGACGGCACTCGAAAAGCTCGATTCGTTTGTGAGTTATGAATTTCAAGGGTTTAATACTATGGAAAATCGTAAATCACAAACGACACGAGATTTTGGAGTTCCGTCAGTTGGAGCACTTTCTAAAAATCATGTTTTACCACTGGGGAAGCTTTGACATGCTCAAAGTTTAACGAAAATGGGGGTTGGCCTTGTTTAGAGGTGCCAGGGCCAGAACGGGCCGAACCTAGCCGAGTTCCCTTCTTTCCCCAACTTGGCCGGTGTCATAGGCTCCCCACGGGTAGAACATGACCCTCAGAAGGTGCTCCAACTGACGGCACTCCAAAAGCTCGATTCGTTTGTGAGTTATGAATTTCAAGGGTTTAATACTATGGAAAATCGTAAATCACAAACGACACGAGATTTTCGAGTTCCGTCAGTTGGAGCACTTTCTAAAAATCATGTTTTACCATTGGGGAAGCTTTGACATGCTCAAAGTTTAACGAAAATGAGGGTTGGCCTTGTTTAGAGGTGCCAGGGCCAGAACGGGCCGAACCTGGCCGAGTTCCCTTCTTTCTACAACTTGACCGGTGCCATAGCCTCCCCAGGGGTAGAACATGACCCTCAGAAGGTGCTCCAACTAACGGCACTCGAAAATCTCGATTCCTTTGTGAGTTATGAATTTCAAGGGTTTAATACTATGGAAAATCGTAAATCACAAACGACACGAGATTTTCGAGTTCCGTCGGTCGTATCACTTTCTAAAAATCATGTTTTACCATTGGGGAAGCTTTGACATGCTCAAAGTTTAACGAAAATGGGGGTTGGGCTTGTTTAGAGGTGCCAGGGCCAGAACGGGCCGAAACTGGCCGAGTTCCCTTCTTTCTCCAACTTGGCCGGTGCCATAGCCTCCCCAGGGGTAGAACATGACCCTCAGAAGGTGCTCCAACTGACAGCACTCGAAAATATCGATTCCTTTGTGAGTTATAAATTTCAAGGGTTTAATACTATGGAAAATCGTAAATCACAAACGACACGAGATTTTCGAGTTCCGTCAGTCGGAACAGTTTCTAAAAATCATGTTTTACCATTGGGGAAGCTTTGACATGCTCAAAGTTTAACGAAAATGGGGGTTGGCCTTGTTTGGAGGTGCTAGGGCCAGAACGGGCCGAACCTGGCCGAGTTCCCTTGTTTCTCCAACTTGGCCGGTGTCATAGCCTCCCCAGGGGTAGAACATGACGCTCAGAAGGTGCTCCAACTAACGGCACTCGAAAATCTCGATTCCTTTGTGAGTTATGAATTTCAAGGGTTTAATACTATGGAAAATCGTAAATCACAAACGACACGAGATTTTCGAGTTCCGTCGGTCGTATCACTTTCTAAAAATCATGTTTTACCATTGGGGAAGCTTTGACATGCTCAAAGTTTAACGAAAATGGGGGTTGGGCTTGTTTAGAGGTGCCAGGGCCAGAACGGGCCGAAACTGGCCGAGTTCCCTTCTTTCTCCAACTTGGCCGGTGCCATAGCCTCCCCAGGGGTAGAACATGACCCTCAGAAGGTGCTCCAACTGACGGCACTCGAAAAGCTCGATTCGTTTGTGAGTTATGAATTTCCTCGGTTTAATACTATGGAAAATCTTATATCACAAACGACACGAGATTTTCGAGTTCCGTCAGTTGGAGCACTTTCTAAAAATCATGTTTTACCATTGGGGAAGCTTTGACATGCTCAAAGTTTAACGAAAATGGGGGTTGGCCTTGTTTAGAGGTGCCAGGGCCAGAACGGGCCGAACCTGGCCGAGTTCCCTTCTTTCTACAACTTGGCCGGTGCCATAGCCTCCCCAGGGGTAGAACATGACCCTCAGAAGGTGCTCCAACTGACAGCACTCGAAAATATCGATTCCTTTGTGAGTTATGAATTTCAAGGGTTTAATACTATGGAAAATCGTAAATCACAAACGACACGAGATTTTCGAGTTCCGTCAGTCGGAACAGTTTCTAAAAATCATGTTTTACCATTGGGGAAGCTTTGACATGCTCAAAGTTTAACGAAAATGGGGGTTGGCCTTGTTTGGAGGTGCCAGGGCCAGAACGGGCCGAACCTGGCCGAGTTCCCTTGTTTCTCCAACTTGGCCCGTGTCATAGCCTCCCCAGGGGTAGAACATGACGCTCAGAAGGTGCTCCAACTGACGGCACTCGAAAAGCTCGATTCGTTTGTGAGTTATGAATTTCAAGGGTTTAATACTATGGAAAATCGTAAATCACAAACGACACGAGATTTTGGAGTTCCGTCAGTTGGAGCACTTTCTAAAAATCATGTTTTACCACTGGGGAAGCTTTGACATGCTCAAAGTTTAACGAAAATGGGGGTTGGCCTTGTTTAGAGGTGCCAGGGCCAGAACGGGCCGAACCTAGCCGAGTTCCCTTCTTTCCCCAACTTGGCCGGTGTCATAGGCTCCCCACGGGTAGAACATGACCCTCAGAAGGTGCTCCAACTGACGGCACTCCAAAAGCTCGATTCGTTTGTGAGTTATGAATTTCAAGGGTTTAATACTATGGAAAATCGTAAATCACAAACGACACGAGATTTTCGAGTTCCGTCAGTTGGAGCACTTTCTAAAAATCATGTTTTACCATTGGGGAAGCTTTGACATGCTCAAAGTTTAACGAAAATGAGGGTTGGCCTTGTTTAGAGGTGCCAGGGCCAGAACGGGCCGAACCTGGCCGAGTTCCCTTCTTTCTACAACTTGACCGGTGCCATAGCCTCCCCAGGGGTAGAACATGACCCTCAGAAGGTGCTCCAACTAACGGCACTCGAAAATCTCGATTCCTTTGTGAGTTATGAATTTCAAGGGTTTAATACTATGGAAAATCGTAAATCACAAACGACACGAGATTTTCGAGTTCCGTCGGTCGTATCACTTTCTAAAAATCATGTTTTACCATTGGGGAAGCTTTGACATGCTCAAAGTTTAACGAAAATGGGGGTTGGGCTTGTTTAGAGGTGCCAGGGCCAGAACGGGCCGAAACTGGCCGAGTTCCCTTCTTTCTCCAACTTGGCCGGTGCCATAGCCTCCCCAGGGGTAGAACATGACCCTCAGAAGGTGCTCCAACTGACGGCACTCGAAAAGCTCGATTCGTTTGTGAGTTATGAATTTCCTCGGTTTAATACTATGGAAAATCTTATATCACAAACGACACGAGATTTTCGAGTTCCGTCAGTTGGAGCACTTTCTAAAAATCATGTTTTACCATTGGGGAAGCTTTGACATGCTCAAAGTTTAACGAAAATGGGGGTTGGCCTTGTTTAGAGGTGCCAGGGCCAGAACGGGCCGAACCTGGCCGAGTTCCCTTCTTTCTACAACTTGGCCGGTGCCATAGCCTCCCCAGGGGTAGAACATGACGCTCAGAAGGTGCTCCAACTGACGGCACTCGAAAAGCTCGATTCGTTTGTGAGTTATGAATTTCAAGGGTTTAATACTATGGAAAATCGTAAATCACAAACGACACGAGATTTTGGAGTTCCGTCAGTTGGAGCACTTTCTAAAAATCATGTTTTACCACTGGGGAAGCTTTGACATGCTCAAAGTTTAACGAAAATGGGGGTTGGCCTTGTTTAGAGGTGCCAGGGCCAGAACGGGCCGAACCTAGCCGAGTTCCCTTCTTTCCCCAACTTGGCCGGTGTCATAGGCTCCCCACGGGTAGAACATGACCCTCAGAAGGTGCTCCAACTGACGGCACTCCAAAAGCTCGATTCGTTTGTGAGTTATGAATTTCAAGGGTTTAATACTATGGAAAATCGTAAATCACAAACGACACGAGATTTTCGAGTTCCGTCAGTTGGAGCACTTTCTAAAAATCATGTTTTACCATTGGGGAAGCTTTGACATGCTCAAAGTTTAACGAAAATGGGGGTTGGCCTTGTTTAGAGGTGCCAGGGCCAGAACGGGCCGAACCTGGCCGAGTTCCCTTCTTTCTACAACTTGACCGGTGCCATAGCCTCCCCAGGGGTAGAACATGACCCTCAGAAGGTGCTCCAACTAACGGCACTCGAAAATCTCGATTCCTTTGTGAGTTATGAATTTCAAGGGTTTAATACTATGGAAAATCGTAAATCACAAACGACACGAGATTTTCGAGTTCCGTCGGTCGTATCACTTTCTAAAAATCATGTTTTACCATTGGGGAAGCTTTGACATGCTCAAAGTTTAACGAAAATGGGGGTTGGGCTTGTTTAGAGGTGCCAGGGCCAGAACGGGCCGAAACTGGCCGAGTTCCCTTCTTTCTCCAACTTGGCCGGTGCCATAGCCTCCCCAGGGGTAGAACATGACCCTCAGAAGGTGCTCCAACTGACGGCACTCGAAAAGCTCGATTCGTTTGTGAGTTATGAATTTCCTCGGTTTAATACTATGGAAAATCTTATATCACAAACGACACGAGATTTTCGAGTTCCGTCAGTTGGAGCACTTTCTAAAAATCATGTTTTACCATTGGGGAAGCTTTGACATGCTCAAAGTTTAACGAAAATGGGGGTTGGCCTTGTTTAGAGGTGCCAGGGCCAGAACGGGCCGAACCTGGCCGAGTTCCCTTCTTTCTACAACTTGGCCGGTGCCATAGCCTCCCCAGGGGTAGAACATGACCCTCAGAAGGTGCTCCAACTGACAGCACTCGAAAATATCGATTCCTTTGTGAGTTATGAATTTCAAGGGTTTAATACTATGGAAAATCGTAAATCACAAACGACACGAGATTTTCGAGTTCCGTCAGTCGGAACAGTTTCTAAAAATCATGTTTTACCATTGGGGAAGCTTTGACATGCTCAAAGTTTAACGAAAATGGGGGTTGGCCTTGTTTGGAGGTGCCAGGGCCAGAACGGGCCGAACCTGGCCGAGTTCCCTTGTTTCTCCAACTTGGCCGGTGTCATAGCTTCCCCAGGGGTAGAACATGACGCTCAGAAGGTGCTCCAACTGACGGCACTCGAAAAGCTCGATTCGTTTGTGAGTTATGAATTTCAAGGGTTTAATACTATGGAAAATCGTAAATCACAAACGACACGAGATTTTGGAGTTCCGTCAGTTGGAGCACTTTCTAAAAATCATGTTTTACCACTGGGGAAGCTTTGACATGCTCAAAGTCTAACGAAAATGGGGGTTGGCCTTGTTTAGAGGTGCCAGGGCCAGAACGGGCCGAACCTAGCCGAGTTCCCTTCTTTCCCCAACTTGGCCGGTGTCATAGGCTCCCCAGGGGTAGAACATGACCCTCAGAAGGTGCTCCAACTGACGGCACTCGAAAAGCTCGATTCGTTTGTGAGTTATGAATTTCAAGGGTTTAATACTATGGAAAATCGTAAATCACAAACGACACGAGATTTTGGAGTTCCGTCAGTTGGAGCACTTTCTAAAAATCATGTTTTACCACTGGGGAAGCTTTGACATGCTCAAAGTTTAACGAAAATGGGGGTTGGCCTTGTTTAGAGGTGTCAGGGCCAGAACGGGCCGAACCTGGCCGAGTTCCCTTCTTTCTACAACTTGGCCGGTGCCATAGCCTCCCCAGGGGTAGAACATGACCCTCAGAAGGTGCTCCAACTGACAGCACTCGAGAATATCGATTCCTTTGTGAGTTATGAATTTCAAGGGTTTAATACTATGGAAAATCGTAAATCACAAACGACACGAGATTTTCGAGTTCCGTCAGTCGGAACACTTTCTAAAAATCATGTTTTACCATTGGGGAAGCTTTGACATGCTCAAAGTTTAACGAAAATAGGGGTTGGCCTTGTTTGGAGGTGCCAGGGCCAAAACGGGCCGAACCTGGCCGAGTTCCCTTGTTTCTCCAACTTGGCCGGTGTCATAGCCTCCCCAGGGGTAGAACATGATGCTCAGAAGGTGCTCCAACTGACGGCACTCGAAAAGCTCGATTCGTTTGTGAGTTATGAATTTCAAGGGTTTAATACTATGGAAAATCGTAAATCACAAACGACACGAGATTTTCGAGTTCCGTCAGTTGGAGCACTTTCTAAAAATCATGTTTTACCATTGGGGAAGCTTTGACATGCTCAAAGTTTAACGAAAATGGGGGTTGGCCTTGTTTAGAGGTGTCAGGGCCAGAACGGGCCGAACCTGGCCGAGTTCCCTTCTTTCTACAACTTGGCCGGTGCCATAGCCTCCCCAGGGGTAGAACATGACCCTCAGAAGGTGCTCCAACTGACGGCACTCGAAAAGCTCGATTCGTTTGTGAGTTATGAATTTCCTCGGTTTAATACTATGGAAAATCGTATATCACAAACGACACGAGATTTTCGAGTTCCGTCAGTTGGAGCACTTTCTAACAATCATGTTTTACCATTGGGGAAGCTTTGACATGCTCAAAGTTTAACGAAAATGGGGGTTGGCCTTGTTTAGAGGTGCCAGGGCCAGAACGGGCCGAACCTGGCCGAGTTCCCTTCTTTCTACAACTTGGCCGGTGCCATAGCCTCCCCAGGGGTAGAACATGACCCTCAGAAGGTGCTCCAACTGACAGCACTCGAAAATATCGATTCTTTTGTGAGTTATGAATTTCAAGGGTTTAATACTATGGAAAATCGTAAATCACAAACGACACGAGATTTTTGAGTTCCGTCAGTCGGAACACTTTCTAAAAATCATGTTTTACCATTGGGGAAGCTTTGACATGCTCAAAGTTTAACGAAAATGGGGGTTGGCCTTGTTTGGAGGTGCCAGGGCCAAAACGGGCCGAACCTGGCCGAGTTCCCTTGTTTCTCCAACTTGGCCGGTGTCATAGCCTCCCCAGGGGTAGAACATGACGCTCAGAAGGTGCTCCAACTGACGGCACTCGAAAAGCTCGATTCGTTTGTGAGTTATGAATTTCAAGGGTTTAATACTATGGAAAATCGTAAATCACAAACGACACGAGATTTTCGAGTTCCGTCAGTTGGAGCACTTTCTAAAAATCATGTTTTACCATTGGGGAAGCTTTGACATGCTCAAAGTTTAACGAAAATGGGGGTTGGCCTTGTTTAGAGGTGTCAGGGCCAGAACGGGCCGAACCTGGCCGAGTTCCCTTCTTTCTACAACTTGGCCGGTGCCATAGCCTCCCCAGGGGTAGAACATGACCCTCAGAAGGTGCTCCAACTGACGGCACTCGAAAAGCTCGATTCGTTTGTGAGTTATGAATTTCCTCGGTTTAATACTATGGAAAATCGTATGTCACAAACGACACGAGATTTTCGAGTTCCGTCAGTTGGAGCACTTTCTAACAATCATGTTTTACCATTGGGGAAGCTTTGACATGCTCAAAGTTTAACGAAAATGGGGGTTGGCCTTGTTTAGAGGTGCCAGGGCCAGAACGGGCCGAACCTGGCCGAGTTCCCTTCTTTCTACAACTTGGCCGGTGCCATAGCCTCCCCAGGGGTAGAACATGACCCTCAGAAGGTGCTCCAACTGACAGCACTCGAAAATATCGATTCCTTTGTGAGTTATGAATTTCAAGGGTTTAATACTATGGAAAATCGTAAATCACAAACGACACGAGATTTTTGAGTTCCGTCAGTCGGAACACTTTCTAAAAATCATGTTTTACCATTGGGGAAGCTTTGACATGCTCAAAGTTTAACGAAAATGGGGGTTGGCCTTGTTTGGAGGTGCCAGGGCCAAAACGGGCCGAACCTGGCCGAGTTCCCTTGTTTCTCCAACTTGGCCGGTGTCATAGCCTCCCCAGGGGTAGAACATGACGCTCAGAAGGTGCTCCAACTGACGGCACTCGAAAAGCTCGATTCGTTTGTGAGTTATGAATTTCCTCGGTTTAATACTATGGAAAATCGTATATCACAAACGACACGAGATTTTCGAGTTCCGTCAGTTGGAGCACTTTCTAACAATCATGTTTTACCATTGGGGAAGCTTTGACATGCTCAAAGTTTAACGAAAATGGGGGTTGGCCTTGTTTAGAGGTGCCAGGGCCAGAACGGGCCGAACCTGGCCGAGTTCCCTTCTTTCTACAACTTGGCCGGTGCCATAGCCTCCCCAGGGGTAGAACATGACCCTCAGAAGGTGCTCCAACTGACAGCACTCGAAAATATCGATTCCTTTGTGAGTTATGAATTTCAAGGGTTTAATACTATGGAAAATCGTAAATCACAAACGACACGAGATTTTTGAGTTCCGTCAGTCGGAACACTTTCTAAAAATCATGTTTTACCATTGGGGAAGCTTTGACATGCTCAAAGTTTAACGAAAATGGGGGTTGGCCTTGTTTGGAGGTGCCAGGGCCAAAACGGGCCGAACCTGGCCGAGTTCCCTTGTTTCTCCAACTTTGCCGGTGTCATAGCCTCCCCAGGGGTAGAACATGACGCTCAGAAGGTGCTCCAACTGACGGCACTCGAAAAGCTCGATTCGTTTGTGAGTTATGAATTTCAAGGGTTTAATACTATGGAAAATCGTAAATCACAAACGACACGAGATTTTCGAGTTCCGTCAGTTGGAGCACTTTCTAAAAATCATGTTTTACCATTGGGGAAGCTTTGACATGCTCAAAGTTTAACGAAAATGGGGGTTGGCCTTGTTTAGAGGTGTCAGGGCCAGAACGGGCCGAACCTGGCCGAGTTCCCTTCTTTCTACAACTTGGCCGGTGCCATAGCCTCCCCAGGGGTAGAACATGACCCTCAGAAGGTGCTCCAACTGACGGCACTCGAAAAGCTCGATTCGTTTGTGAGTTATGAATTTCCTCGGTTTAATACTATGGAAAATCGTATATCACAAACGACACGAGATTTTCGAGTTCCGTCAGTTGGAGCACTTTCTAACAATCATGTTTTACCATTGGGGAAGCTTTGACATGCTCAAAGTTTAACGAAAATGGGGGTTGGCCTTGTTTAGAGGTGCCAGGGCCAGAACGGGCCGAACCTGGCCGAGTTCCCTTCTTTCTACAACTTGGCAGGTGCCATAGCCTCCCCAGGGGTAGAACATGACCCTCAGAAGGTGCTCCAACTGACAGCACTCGAAAATATCGATTCCTTTGTGAGTTATGAATTTCAAGGGTTTAATACTATGGAAAATCGTAAATCACAAACGACACGAGATTTTTGAGTTCCGTCAGTCGGAACACTTTCTAAAAATCATGTTTTACCATTGGGGAAGCTTTGACATGCTCAAAGTTTAACGAAAATGGGGGTTGGCCTTGTTTGGAGGTGCCAGGGCCAAAACGGGCCGAACCTGGCCGAGTTCCCTTGTTTCTCCAACTTGGCCGGTGTCATAGCCTCCCCAGGGGTAGAACATGACGCTCAGAAGGTGCTCCAACTGACGGCACTCGAAAAGCTCGATTCGTTTGTGAGTTATGAATTTCAAGGGTTTAATACTATGGAAAATCGTAAATCACAAACGACACGAGATTTTCGAGTTCCGTCAGTTGGAGCACTTTCTAAAAATCATGTTTTACCATTGGGGAAGCTTTGACATGCTCAAAGTTTAACGAAAATGGGGGTTGGCCTTGTTTAGAGGTGTCAGGGCCAGAACGGGCCGAACCTGGCCGAGTTCCCTTCTTTCTACAACTTGGCCGGTGCCATAGCCTCCCCAGGGGTAGAACATGACCCTCAGAAGGTGCTCCAACTGACGGCACTCGAAAAGCTCGATTCGTTTGTGAGTTATGAATTTCCTCGGTTTAATACTATGGAAAATCGTATATCACAAACGACACGAGATTTTCGAGTTCCGTCAGTTGGAGCACTTTCTAACAATCATGTTTTACCATTGGGGAAGCTTTGACATGCTCAAAGTTTAACGAAAATGGGGGTTGGCCTTGTTTAGAGGTGCCAGGGCCAGAACGGGCCGAACCTGGCCGAGTTCCCTTCTCTCTACAACTTGGCCGGTGCCATAGCCTCCCCAAGGGTAGAACATGACCCTCAGAAGGTGCTCCAACTGACAGCACTCGAAAATATCGATTCCTTTGTGAGTTATGAATTTCAAGGGTTTAATACTATGGAAAATCGTAAATCACAAACGACACGAGATTTTCGAGTTCCGTCAGTCGGAACACTTTCTAAAAATCATGTTTTACCATTGGGGAAGCTTTGACATGCTCAAAGTTTAACGAAAATGGGGGTTGGCCTTGTTTGGAGGTGCCAGGGCCAGAACGGGCCGAACCTGGCCGAGTTCCCTTCTTTCTCCAACTTGGCCAGTGTCATAGCCTCCCCAGGGGTAGAACATGACGCTCAGAAGGTGCTCCAACTGACGGCACTCGAAAAGCTCGATTCGTTTGTGAGTTATGAATTTCAAGGGTTTAATACTATGGAAAATCGTAAATCACAAACGACACGAGATTTTGGAGTTCCGTCAGTTGGAACACTTTCTAAAAATCATGTTTTACCACTGGGAAAGCTTTGACATGCTCAAAGTTTAACGAAAATGGGGGTTGGCCTTGTTTAGAGGTGCCAGGGCCAGAACGGGCCGAACCTAGCCGAGTTCCCTTCTTTCCCCAACTTGGCCGGTGTCATAGGCTCCCCAGGGGTAGAACATGACCCTCAGAAGGTGCTCCAACTGACGGCACTCGAAAAGCTCGATTCGTTTGTGAGTTATGAATTTCAAGGGTTTAATACTATGGAAAATCGTAAATCACAAACGACACGAGATTTTGGAGTTCCGTCAGTTGGAGCACTTTCTAAAAATCATGTTTTACCACTGGGGAAGCTTTGACATGCTCAAAGTTTAACGAAAATGGGGGTTGGCCTTGTTTAGAGGTGCCAGGGCCAGAACGGGCCGAACCTAGCCGAGTTCCCTTCTTTCCCCAACTTGGCCGGTGTCATAGGCTCCCCAGGGGTAGAACATGACCCTCAGAAGGTGCTCCAACTGACGGCACTCGAAAAGCTCGATTCGTTTGTGAGTTATGAATTTCAAGGGTTTAATACTATGGAAAATCGTAAATCACAAACGACACGAGATTTTGGAGTTCCGTCAGTTGGAGCACTTTCTAAAAATCATGTTTTACCACTGGGGAAGCTTTGACATGCTCAAAGTTTAACGAAAATGGGGGTTGGCCTTGTTTAGAGGTGTCAGGGCCAGAACGGGCCGAACCTGGCCGAGTTCCCTTCTTTCTACAACTTGGCCGGTGCCATAGCGTCCCCAGGGGTAGAACATGACCCTCAGAAGGTGCTCCAACTGACGGCACTCGAAAAGCTCGATTCGTTTGTGAGTTATGAATTTCCTCGGTTTAATACTATGGAAAATCGTATATCACAAACGACACGAGATTTTCGAGTTCCGTCAGTTGGAGCACTTTCTAACAATCATGTGTTACCATTGGGGAAGCTTTGACATGCTCAAAGTTTAACGAAAATGGGGGTTGGCCTTGTTTAGAGGTGCCAGGGCCAGAACGGGCCGAACCTGGCCGAGTTCCCTTCTTTCTACAACTTGGCCGGTGCCATAGCCTCCCCAGGGGTAGAACATGACCCTCAGAAGGTGCTCCAACTGACAGCACTCGAAAATATCGATTCCTTTGTGAGTTATGAATTTCAAGGGTTTAATACTATGGAAAATCGTAAATCACAAACGACACGAGATTTTCGAGTTCCGTCAGTCGGAACACTTTCTAAAAATCATGTTTTACCATTGGGGAAGCTTTGACATGCTCAAAGTTTAACGAAAATAGGGGTTGGCCTTGTTTGGAGGTGCTAGGGCCAGAACGGGCCGAACCTGGCCGAGTTCCCTTCTTTCTCCAACTTGGCCGGTGTCATAGCCTCCCCAGGGGTAGAACATGACGCTCAGAAGGTGCTCCAACTGACGGCACTCGAAAAGCTCGATTCGTTTGTGAGTTATGAATTTCAAGGGTTTAATACTATGGAAAATCGTAAATCACAAACGACACGAGATTTTGGAGTTCCGTCAGTTGGAGCACTTTCTAAAAATCATGTTTTACCACTGGGGAAGCTTTGACATGCTCAAAGTTTAACGAAAATGGGGGTTGGCCTTGTT